>CM062927.1:78780000-83780000 GCA_031878705.1 Tapirus indicus | reverse complement strand
CGCTTGGCATGTTTATCATCCAGCAAGAAGGTCTGTAACCAGGAGTGAATAGTGGTGTGTAGCAGGGATATGAAGCTAGAGAAATAACAAGGATTTAAAATGTACAGCCTTGGGGCCGCCCAGTGGCGCAGCGGTTTAGTTCGCGCTTGGCAGCCCGGGGTTCGCGGGTTCGGATCCCGGGCGCCCGCCGACGCACTGCCTGTCAGCCACGCCGTGGCGGCGTCCCATATAAAGTGGAGGAAGATGGGTGTGGATGTTCGCCCAGGGCCAGTCTTCCTCAGCAAAAAGAGGAGGATTAGCAACAGATGTTAGCTCAGGGCTGGTCTTCCTCACAAAAAATAAATAAATAAAATGTACAGCCTTATAGGCCATTGTAAGTTCTTTGCTTTACTCCAAGCTAGTGTGAAGGCTGTGATGGGTTGTATGGAGAGTAGTGACATGATAGGACATACATTTAAAAAAGAATCCTCTGCTATTTGGAAAATAGATTGTAGGTGTCCAGTATAGAAACAAGGTACCAGTCAGAAGGTTACTAAAAAAATCCTGATGACCATTGATGGTACCTTGGACGTGAGTGATTGTGGTGTAGGTGGAGAGATGTGATGATTTTCTACATTTTTATTTTTGAGGAAGATTGGCACTGCGCTAATGTCTGTTGCCAATCTTTCTCATTTTCCTTTTTCTCCTCAAAGCCCCAGTACATCGTTCTGTATCATAGTTGTAGAGTTGTAGCTCTTCTATACAGGACGCCACCTCAGCATGGCTTGATGAGCAGTGAGTAGGTCCACGCCCAGGATCCAAACCACTGAACCCCTGGCAGCTGAAGCAGAACACATGAACTTAACTGCTGCGCCACTGGACTGGCCCCTTCTAGACGTATTGTGAAGGTCCATACAACAGGATTTGCTAATGGATTAGATGTGAAGTATGATAAGTGAGAAGACCAGAATTTCCTCAAAACTGTGGGCTTAAGATCCTTGAAAAATAGAGTTGCCATTTACTGAGATGGGGAGGACAATGTGAAAAGCATGTTTTAGGAAATCAATAGATAATTTGTTGACATATTTACTAGCTGTTTATTAGACATAGGTCTTAGTATGGGAGGCCCAGAAATCAGAGCCTGGAGCAGACGTTTATGTGTTAATATGCTTTAGGGAGTGCGGTGATCGGGAAGAGTGAGGGAGGAAAGGAGCAAGAACAAAGATCAGGTCCATAACTGAGTTGGCCACTTACTGGATCAAGCAACCTCACAGAACTTCCAACAGGTCATATAAAATAGAGCACCACCGATGGGAGGGCCAGGAGGAAGAAAGGAAAGGGATTTACCCAACAAGTCCCTACCCCCCAGCCCCCTACAGATTCACCTTGAGGACAAGAACTACTCCAAGGACAAGAGGTACAGCACTGTCTGCTTGGCCCCATGTGCAGTCCGTTGCCTCAACCATTGATTGGATTAAGATTAAACTAATTTGTTAACCAAGGAAAGAGTGGAGAAACAATTGGCCAAGGGCTCTGGATAGAGTAAATGTGAGTAAAATGTGAAGTGAGACATTGGAGGTATCTATGTGATATTTAACTGTAGATAACAAATAGGAAGTTAGATATATGAACTTGGGAGATAGGGCTAGATAGAAAAATTCAAGACAAAGCCTATAAAGGGAAAAGCTGATAGATTTGACTGCATAAACAGTAATCATTTCTCTAAAGTTAATGCAGTCAGAAAACAAAAGAGAGTGAGAAGAATATTTGCAACAGATAATACAACATTTTAATTCCCTTCATCTATAAAGAGGTCACATGAGTTAATTAAAAATGGAAAAGAACCCCCAATAGAAAAAAAAGAAGAACAAAATGAAAAAGAAACACAAATAGAAAATTAACATATGAAAAAATCCGTCTCATACCCTCCTGGTGCATGTGTGACATTCTCAGTCCCAACGTTTGAACCAAACATTATGAATTGCTTAAATGTTAGATTTTAGTTGAAGAAAACTATGTGCTTTTGTATTTATATGTCTATAAAATATTACAGGAAAAAAACAATGAATTATGATAAATTTCTAGGCATGTGGGAAATTCTTTCCTAAAAACTATCAAATGAAAAATTTCATAGTTCTTTCTGTAATATATTTTTAAGTAGTTGCATGAGTAGTTTAATGGGTTTTGTGTGTGTGTGTTGTTTTTGGTTACTGAATTCTCATAAAGACTTTTAATCGTGATCCTCAGAGATTTACATTTAAAAGACTTTGTGGGTAATGGCATTCTACGTTGCCATTTCATTTTTCTCTTTGTTTCAAACTAAAATATACATAGCTTGGTCACAACCACATTTTAAACCTGTAAACATAACGAAATTCAGCTCAGTTTAGTTCAATATTTATTGAGCATACGATATGCTTTTGCTTTAAAGTACTTTAGAAAGCATGGCTGCCAAGAATTCTATTTTAACTTGGGCCTTTGCTACCAGCCAGGAGACAAACTAGTAAATTACTTCCTGTCTCTGTACTTCAGTTTCCTCGTCTATGAACTGGAAATAATACTACTGCTCATCTCAAGGTCTGGCACAAATTAAATACTATGAAAGTTTACATCTTTGGATGTCTATAATATTTAAGGATAATGTATGTGCATGTGTGTGTATTATATATATATATTATACACACATACATGTATATATATGTGTGTGTGTGTATATATATATACTTACATTACCTTAAATATATATATACACTTAAATATATATATACACTATAAGCCTAGCACATAAAAGATGCTTAATAAAGAATAACTTATTATGCTTTTCTGATTTGGGAATGCATCCTCTATGATGTCATACAGTATATCAGTTAAAAGGCACTCTTCTATTTAACGGGTATTTTTTAGTGAGGTAAACTAACTCCTTTCCTTCTCCTCTCAAGATGTACTCTTCCCATATTAGAAAGTTCAATAGTGTCTTTATATTTCCTAAATTTTGGCTATCAGCTTCAAACAGACCAAGAATTGCCCACTCATTTTATTTGTCTAGTGGGGACACAGGACACAACTGAGCCATTGAGGCTGCAGAGCTCTGTACTCATTACAATTATAGACTTACCCCAGTGTGCGGGCTTGGTGGGACAAATTCACTATATGAGATGATTCGTATTTGGTCATTTTGTTTGTTTTACTGCTTTGGATGTCTTTAGGAGAAAGAAATCTTCCTAGAGTAAGAGTCAAAGTGTCAGAAAATATGAGGGGATTATTCTGAGGGCATCGTGGTGTGTGATTCAAATGTTCTCACCTTTCTCCTTTCTCCAGGAATTTGTGAAGCCCTATTAAATAGAAATAATCATTTCAAAAGTGGAAGGAGGACATTCTTCATGTATTGTGACATACCAATGTGAGGACATGGAAACTGAGAATTAGAGAGGATTTAGGAATATATGTGATCTTTATATGCAAGAAGTAGCAGGGTATATTCACATGGCCAATGTAGGGCACTGAAGATTATTTTGGGCCTTGAGCAATGTAGCCTGCTTTGGATTACTGAGAAATATCAGGCCACCAACTTGGGAGATTCATCCATTATTGGGAATAGAAAAAAAACACCACAGCAGGAAAGAATTGTGAGGATGAATGTAACAAAGCTAGAAGAGAGAAGTGAGAGGACTCCCCGCTCATTCATACATTAAAGAGACCCCCCTCCCATGACATTCTGAACCAGTAAGGAAGGATTTCAGACGAGATGATGTTCTTATAACTCCATGGCTAGGACCAACAAAGTATCATTTCTTATTGTTACTGTATCTCTAGGAAAACTGAAGTTTGGAGTGCCCCATTAAATGTGAATTGCTTTTAGAAACCATGAATTCTCTCATCTCCAGGCAGTTTACCTTTCTACTTCGATTCTTAAATGGTACCACAGCATTCTTTCTGAATCATTACTCATGAAAATAAGGCAAACCCTAGGGATGGAAAAAATGAGAAGACTTTCTGAGTATAAAAATCAGAACTCACTATTTTGGTCACAAAATTAAGTCATCAGACAGATTTTTAAACTTTTCTAAGAACTCATCCTTTCCTCAGGGGAAAACAAAAGTTGGATTTGAAATTCAAAGGGTTTAGGGCATAAAGCATAACAACTAAATGTGGTCATTCTTTCTTCTTCTAAACCTAATCTTGTGAGTCAGAACATTGAGCCAAATGAGTGGTTATCAAGGTTTGGGCTCCTGACGGACTGCGTTGAGTCAAACTGCATCATAAAGGTATCGACAGATGCTCAGAGAAGACAGTACGATGTCCAATACCTTGAGCTCATTCACCAGAGACATTTGCTCAAAGGCTGCAGAGCCACTTTAAGAAAAGCTCTTTAAAGTGTGTTGCTGCTTTCTTTTTCATGGTGAGAGAGAAATTGTTGTCCAAATCAGATGAACTTCAAAATACAATTGGTTACTGAAATATCCACTGTTTAGTATCAGAATGACAAGCTTTTATGAATGGTCACATTTAAAAAATTATTTAATATGCGCCTCCTATTTCTACATTAGTGCCTACGAAGTATATCATCTCGGGTTTCAAAACAGGTTCATAAAGTGACTTCAGTGCAGTGAGGAATAGCATTTCTTTACATAATACATTGAAAGGAATTTTACATCTATAAGATTTAATAAGGGGAAGGATAGATTGGTGAAATAAGAGCAGGATTATGTGTCTGTAGGATTCCAGGTTCTCTAGAGAAACAGAAAGATGTGAGATAAATATAAACATAAATATTAAGGAAATATTAAGGAACTGGGTCAGCTAATTGTGGAGGCTGGCAAGTCCAAAATCTGCAGGTTAGGCTAACAGTCTGGAGACCCAGGAAAGAGCTGTGTTGCAGCTGGAGTCCAAAGGCAGTCTGCTAACAGAATTCTCTCTTCCTAAGGGGAAGTCAGTCTTTTTCTTAAGGCCTTCGACAGATGGTTAAGGCCTATCCACATTATGGATGGTGAGCTGCTTTACTCAGTCTACTGATTTAAATGTTAATCTCATCTAAAAAATACCTTCACAGCAGCATCCAGATGTGTTTGACCACATAACAGAGTACCATGGCATTGCCAAGTTAGCACATAAAATTAAACTTCATAGGGGCTGGCCCGGTGGCACAGCAGTTTAGTTCGCACTTGGCAGCCTGGGGTTTGCAGGTTCGGATCCCGGGCGACCACCGACTCACTGCTTGTCAGCCATGCCATGGTGGCGTCCCGTATAAAGTGGAGGAAGATGGGCACGGATGTTAGCTCAGGGCCAGTCTTCCTCAGCAAAAAGAGGAGGATTGGCAACGGATGTTAGCTCAGGGCTGGTCTTCCTCACAAAAAAGAAAAAGAAAAAAATTAAACATCATAATGGCCTTTACATGTAACATAAAGACCTGCTCTGATTAATTAAGATCACTCCGTGGACAGCAAGAAGCACACTAACCATAGTTTTTAAAAGGTATTTCTTTCCAGAAATTTCAGAACTATTTCTTTTATGAAGATAATTCTTGAGGGTCAAGAATTGTGACTCAACCATATTTTCAGTCTAGCTTTGTCACCAGTAAGTCAAAAGTGAATATTTGGCTGATCATGATTTCATCAAATTTGATAAAATGTTGCTTATACACAAGAGTCAAAATACTGCAATTATAGTGCTGAAGAAAACCACATTGTCGACTTTGGTAGTTTATTTCAGCATTATAAAATATTTTAACATGCACATTTCCCTAGTAATTATGTTGCTATTTCCCAGTCACAGAGATATACAGTAGAGTTTCTCAGAGAATATTCCATTAGCTTCTACTTAGGAAAGGCATTAGTAGGAGTTAAGTGAATAGGAAAGAGGTTCTATAGTCAAATAAGTTTGGGAAACATTGATTAAACACTGTATCCTCCTTTACTGCCTTCATCCTCCAGAAAATGTTAGTGTGCACTGTGAATTTTTTAATAATAGGGGGCTATAGTATGTTGCCATCCCGTGCTGGTTTGACTACTAAACATTACTTTATTGTGGAATATCTTAGTGAATCAGTGTAGCAAGAATATATTTTGAAAGCTTTTTCCTACTTTAGAGACTTATTCTTCTTTTTCAAAATGGTTTATATATTCTCAAGAACTTGCATATCCAAATACATTTTAGGGTCATTTTTTCTTCAAGAAAGTCTGTCTCTGTTTTGACTGAGATTGCATGCAATTAATGTATAAAGTTGGGGACACTGGCAACTTAATAATATTGAGGTTTTCTTCCGTGAACATGTCTCCTCAGCTATTTAGGTATTTTTAAATTTCTGTCAGCAACGTATAATAGTCTTTGAAGGACAGAATTCGCACATTTTCTGTGTTAAATTTATTTATTTATATAAAATTAATTTATGCTACGTGTACCTGGTATTTTAAAATTTCATTCTCCATTTGTTTGTTACCAATACATAGAAATGCACTTGACTTTAGGTATTGACTTTGTATCTTGCCACTTTGCTTAACTCCTTATTAATTCTACTTCTAGAATACTACTACTAATTAATACTACTAGAATTAAAATACTTTCTGTACAGTCCTTAGGACTTTATGATAGACAGTTGTGTTGCCTGTGATTAGAAACAATTTTACTTTCTCATTTGCTACCTACACACACACACACACACACACACACACACACAGAGGTATATCTATGTCTATATATGTTTGTATAAATTATATTAATGATGGATTTCTCTCCCAGGCATAGGTGGGCTCTTCCCACTCTTCAAGGACCTGGAGTGCTCAGATGGGTCTTTCTTGTTTAACCTGCTGAACCCTTATTTTCTGAGTGAGCACTTAATGAAGGCCTGTGGGAAACTGGTGATGGGTGGGTGCAAATGCCTTTTGGGCCTCAGACTCGTCTAGAATTTAAACATTCTCGTTAGTCCACTCTCAACTTGAAACAATTGTAAAAAACATTCATCTGGTTTCTCCTGATTCCTAATAATGGCAGCTTCCTCCTTTCTCACTATTTGGCGAGGAAAAAAACAGCAGTGGGTCTCTTCTCTGCTAGAACAGGATAGTTTTCTGGATTTTAATTCATTTAAGTTTGCCTAGATTCTTAGAGCTTTCATAGATTTAAACAAATCTATAATTTTATGGTTGCCTGTCTTCTTCCTCTTCTTCTTTATTTTTTTGGTGAGGGAGATTGGCCCTGAACTAACATCTGGGCCCATCCTCCTCTATTTTTTATGTGGGACACCACCACAGTATGGCTTGATGAGCGGTGTGTAGGTCCACACCCAATGTGTAGGTTGCACCTGGGATCCAAACCTGTAAACCCCAGACCACCAAAGCAGAGCACAAGAACTTAACCCTACACTACCGGACTGGCCCCTGTCTTATTCTTATTAGGGTGGAAGAAACATTCATTTGTAACCTACTACATTCAAAGCAGAAGCAGAAACATCCTTATTTGTATGTGTCTATTTGTTCAAAGACCTTTATAGGCATGTTAGTTCTGCACAATCATGTCTTTCATTCTCCTTAATTTCTACTGGTGATTTTCATTCTGATGCAATTTTATATTATAAAAATATGTATATTTATATTATTATAAAATAAAATAAATATCTCAATGACAAATTGGATGAAATGCTTGATATCATATTTTGTTATTCTGCATTAAACTGTGAGGCACTTCAAAATGTATCATATTATTGATAAAGGAATAGCATATATCAGTAGAACATAATAGATTTAGAAATAGTGCCACCATATATCTGAAATTAATATATCACAAACTTGTTAATTTAATTTCTTAAGAAAATGTAAAGTGTTTAATTAATATACTGGCAAAAAAACCCTCAAAACCCCAAAAAACTGTAAGCCTGAATGTAGGAGCCTAGCATAGAAGAAAAAGGAAAAAAAGGAGAGAAAATACTGTGAAATCCACTAACTGTGACAAGATCATAATTTTGTAGTTCTTTAAAATCTCATGTGTTTGTTCATGTACTAAGTTTATACTAAATGTATTCAGAATAAGAGTTATGGGGCTAAAAATAAAGGTACAAGAACAATTGGAAGTGTGTTGCAAAAGTTAGGGAAATCCAGTTTCACATGAGTAGAAATGGGGTTTACAGGTGTAAAAAGAAAGCTAAGAAAACAGAGCAAATACATGGCAAACCCAGCATTCAAAACAGGAGTCTGTGGTTTCCAACTTCATTCTGTTTCCATTGCTCCATTCTCTTTGACAGAGATTGTGGAGTGGCACCCTTTTAGAGAGATTTGCGCCTGTCTGGGACAGTGACCAAGTCCACTCGCAAGTTCTGAGGTAAGATCACCACTTGCTATGCTGGCTCTTTCCGGCTTCTTGGCAGGTGGCTCCTCTCTCCACAGAGCTTCGACTGCCTGGCTCCACATCAGATCTCCACTGACTGAGGTCCATAAGCCCCCACCTTAAGTCTACCTGGCAGGAGAAAAAGGAGGGGAATCTAATCAAACCGAAATTCCTGCAGGTGGTAGCTCAAAAACTCAAAAAGGATGTGCGTGTGTGTGTGTGCGTGTGGTGTGAGCGGTGATACTCTTTCCACAGTGAGGAATATTACCAAAAACAAAACAAAACTGTTTCTTCATTGGCAAAGTGAAGAGACTCAAGAAAATCTCTATATGAACTCCCAGGAGAAATAGTCTAGATTGAGAGAGAGATTGAGGCAGAAAGAGGGAGGGAAAATTTGAGAGATTTACCATTCGCATCCATGAAGTTAAAGAGTCCTTTAGAATAGACTATTTTCAGATGGGGGACCAGCGTCAGCAGCATTATTAATCACAAAAAAGGGAGCTCTGATCTAGAAAAGTTGAACAGTTACTCTATGTAAAGCTGCCCACCCGTGTAATGGGTGCTGTTAGACTCTCTCTCCTCCAATGTAGTGCATTTTCTTGCACCACACTCACTGTTGTGTTGCTGTAGATTTATTGCTGATGAGAGACACGAGTGACTGGAAGACTTCATCTCTGAAGTCTGGGGTTTCCCCCCAAAAACTGCCGGTCTTCCAGTAGAAGCAAAGATAGCAGGGATTACTTAATTTCATCTCTTTGTCATTTTTGTTTTGTTTTATGTTTGTCGTTGTTCTCACCCACGTGGAAAAGAAGATGGAAGAGACGCAGAGGAGCCTAGAAATCATCCATCTTGACTTTAGATTCTGCTCCTCAGGACAGGAGAGCAGGACACACTGTGCCTTACACGTGTTTGTGCTCATCTGTCCGGGAGATTTAAGCTACCCTTTGCCATTGTGTTTTTAATGCAACGGCTTGCCGATTTACTAAAAGGCTGTAGTAGAAAAGATAGTTTTAATTAAAGAAACAAAAGAATTATGAAGACAGCATTTATGCATTCATTGTGTTGATTTAAAACATATGCACTATTGTTTGGAATTTTAGTGCAAACGAGGCATTTTAATGAATAAATTTACATTTAGAATTCATGTAAAAGATGTAACTGGCAATACTTGGCCACAGTAACACTTTGTATGGGGAGGTAAATCTTCCAACAAAACTACTCTTTTTCTGGGAAAAGAAAACAATATTCAAGGCAGGAAAACCTTCAGAGTCTATGGTATAGAAATGCAGGGAGCGTTTAAGTCAGCGGCAATTCAAAAGGTTGATGCCTGGGTTTTGTTCATAAGCATGTAGTGAAATCAGGCTGAACAGATGGAACTAAATCTGCAGGGTGTCTATATCTGTGTAGTGATGTTCTATAATGTGCTTATATATAAAAACTATAAATAGAACGCTCTGTAAATTGTTTCCCTTTTACACATTTTAACTAGTTGATAATCTTAAAAATCTCAGCTAACTGGGAAAAGAAAAAGGGTGTTTGTTCACCTTAAGGTCTTATGGTCTTTTCTGATAGCAACAGCAACACATTTACCGTGATTCCTATCAAAGACTAGTGAGGTTAGGAAATAAAAAAGGAAAGGAAAGGGGGAGGGGAAAGCCAGGTACTTCAAAGTAGTTAGGATCAAACAGTTCAAAGTGTTTTCTACCTGGGGAAAAATCATTTGCAAAGATTTGGTTTACTTAGATGGTAAAATGATGTTGACTATTGGTTTTAAAAAATAAAATTTTTCTACCAATTTTTGTCCTTGTTGTTAAATGGATGGGAAAACTTATTTTCTGTCAATACATGAAGAATTAATCTTTACAATATAACTATTAAAATTTTGATAATCGGGGGGCCACCCGGTGGCATAGCGGTTAAGTCCGCGCTTGGCAGCCCGGGGTTCGCAGGTTCGGATCCGGGCGCCCGCCGACGCACTGCTTGTCAGCCTTGCCATAGCAGCGTCCCACATAAAGTAGAGGAAGATGGGCACGGATGTTAGCCCAGGGCCAGTCTTCCTCAGCAAAAAGAGGAGGATCAGCGGTGGATGTTAGCTCAGGGCTGGTCTTCCTCGCAAAAAAAAAAAAAATTGATAATCAAAAATAAATTTTCTGTAAAAGCTCCAATTTCGCACAGAGATAATCTTTAGTGATTTTATTTTTTCTAAGGGAATCAAAAAGAAAATGACTTCAGACGTTATAGGAAAGATTACAATGAGATAAAAATTGTCTTTATATTCTTTAATCATCAACATTACTTTGGTGTATCTGCACACAGGCTGCATGACCTTGGACAATTGACTTAAGCTCTCTATCTCAGATTCCTCATCTACAAAGAGTAATTATACTTATAATCATACTTATCTCATAGGGTTATCATGAGAATTAAATGAGTCCACACATATAAATAGCTTAGAACTATACCCAAAATAGAATAAGTGTTCAGTGAAAATCACATATTACAAGATAGATGGTACTCTTCCTGGACCAGACCTTAATCAAAAACCTCCCCCATGGTTCCCCAGGATGGAGCTAGGTAGACATTTGTTACCCCCACCTTTAAAAATTGTTTATTTAAATAATTTTCTCTAAGTGTGATGCTCTTACCATATGGCAAATGTACCATGGGCACCTGAAGTTATGAATTTGCAGGGCAGTTTTGACATTGATCTTAGAATCTGCATCATTAGAGTCCTTCTGTGATCTTGGCTTCCCTTATTATTTTGGTTAATGGAATGAAAACCATTCTATGGTTCTTCTGGGTTTTTTGGTCTTTTTCAGAAACTATTCTCTTCTCAAAATCAATCTTTCTCTCCCCAAATCTTGATGTCCTTCTACTCTCTCCTGAATTTATTAAGTTAACATAATCTATTTCTTCTAGCTCCTCTTGATGGCTTTCCCTTCCTCTGATACAATAGATTCCTCCTGTGGTCAATACTTTTCATGCAAAAGCCACAATTATTTCTATTTAATGATGAGAAAAATGAGGCTCAGAGAAGTCAAGTGTACTTGTAAATTTGAATGTGGGCCTATTTGTCTTGAAATTTGTGCTTTTCATTACTGAGGCATCAACACATGATTACAAAAGGCTCCACTGTTCCAATACCTTAGAGAACAGAAAAGAGGAGAGATGGTGTTAGCTGTATTGTTAGGCAGCCCAATATACTGGGATAGACATGTTATGTTTCCAGATACCTCATTTGAAAGCCTTTTTTGGTGCATTTTGTGATCTGTTTAAAGATATGTGTTCCTACCCTTCACTCATGAAGACATCCACTTATAGTTTTATCTAGAAACGTTTTGTTTTACATTTCACATTACCTTTCAGAGTAATTCATATGGAAATAATTTATATGGTTAGAAATATGGTCAAGATATTTTTAATGTGGAAAAAAACCAATTAGCAATTCAATCATTCAATGAAAAGACCCTGCTTTCTCACATTCATGCAGCACTAACTTTTGTGATAAATCAAGTGTCATATGTGTGTTGATATGTTTCTGGGCACTATTTTCTGTTCCACTGATCATTTTACCAACACTTGGGCCTATGCACTATGTCTTAACTACTATAATTTTATACTAAGTTTTGATAATCAGCAGAGGAAATTATCCTACTTTTTACATTTTGAAGATTGTCTTGGACGTTGTTGACCTCTTACATTTCAACATAAATTTTAGCATCAGCATTTCAAGACACACACACACCCAGACACACACACATACACTCACACACAAAGCATTTTGAGATCTTTAGGAATTTGGGAAAAAAAATTGACAGCTTTACATTGTGATTAAGTCTTCCTGAATACAAAAATTGGATACTCCCTGTTCCTAACTTGAAAGGATCCTCACTATCCCACTGGAAATTTGAGGCATTCAGAAGATTTTTTTTAAAATTTTCAAGGTTTTGTAAATGTTTTCAGCAGGAGGATAGGTCTGAATTATCTAAGCTCCCATTACTTGTATCAAAAGTTCCAAATCTGGTTTTACAATTTTTTTAGATTTTAAATATATTTTATACTTTCTCTTCTATTTTTAAAAAATTTCACAGTGTGGAATAAAAATGAATCTGGACTTTATAGATAGAGACTTTGTTTAAAAGTAAGATGATTGCAGTAGGAAGAATGCTCTATGAGAAATCTACAAGTGTCTCAAAATCAAACAGGAACCTTTTCTTTTATAAGTAGGGAAGGGTGGACAATGCTTTAGCAGAAACTTTTAAGGGGAAGTTGGATAAGCAAGGTAAAATGGCCGGTGGGGGCCTGAGAGAAAAAGTGTCTCCCTGTGGTTAGACAATTCTTGGAATAAGCTGATAAGGGGACACATTCTGCTTTTTTAGTGCTTTCCCAGGGTTTGGGGGCAAGCAGAGTTCAGCAAGCTGCAGTGAGTGGAAAAGCCTGACTAAGGTTTGGTCAAGACAAAACAGAAGTTAAGAAATGGGCAATTGTCAATACCTGATCAATGTCTATCTTTCTAATTCTTTCTGAAAATTTTTCATAACCATTCTTCTCTTATGGCACACTTACTATTAAACAATCACAAAAAGGTTTTTGCTAAGACAGTTAAGGAAATATGCTGGGTGCACTGGAAGGCAGAGGTAGATAAACTCTTCTCTTGCAAAGGGCTTTTGTGTTTCACAGGGAGAGTACATCTGAATATATCCAGAGTGGAAAATGGGGTGGGAGGCATAACACGAAGTTGTAGCAATGGCTCCAGAGAGCAGCCTCAGAACAAGAAGACTGAATAAGGTATATTCCTTACCATTTAGATATAATTATGTCTAAACTGCTTCACATGTTTGAAACCATTGTTCTATCAGTAGACAAGTAAGCTACAGAGTCACCAAGCAAGAAAAACAGTTGAGTCCAATGCCCTTTGGTAACATAATTCCCAACAACTGGAGCATCAACAGTTAGTGGCTTTTACATGTGTGATAAAAAGGTAATTTAGAGAAGATTCCTTCCCATTGCTATTTGCAAGTACTTTTTAAAATTTAATTCAATCCATATGTGATGAATTATCATATTTCCATATATGTTTGTTGTCTTATCTTCAGTTATCTTTCTATAACAAAATAATGGCTGAGTCTTCAAACAAACATCATTTTAAATAACTACAGTGAAATAGATTTTAGCATTTTCTTATGAATTGAGAGTCCAATGAATTCCAATATTAGAAAATCATTCTCTGACAATATTAAGTGAATATTTTTCCTAATTAATTACCAATTTACTAGATGTAGAAATTCAGGGAAGGAAATAACAAATAGGTACATGTTTATGGATTGAGAAACCATGTGGTTGGTAGAGTCACCAAACGAGAGAACACTGGAAAAACATTGTTTTGGAAAGCCTAGTATGATATTACAATTATGGGTTTGGGACTCAAAAGAGTATAAAGGAAGTTAAACAATGGAAGGGATGAAATTTGCCAGGGAGTGTAAGTAGTGACAGGCCTAAGAGTAGAAGAATAGAAAGAATAAAGCTCTAGGAAACACTCAAATGTAAGGACACTGAAGATCTTGAAAGAAACTGAGCCAAAGCCTAAATCAGGGAGAGAACTTTTGGTTACAATAGGCCCAAGGAAGATCAGGGTATCAATGATCAAAACATGTCAGAAGATATAGCAAGGACAAGTAAAATAAGAGTCATGATAATGAAGTTCCATAACGTCAACATCCTAAAAGTAGGATGGATTCTGTTTCCATTTGCAGCTGGACTCTTATGAAAGTGATCTGAAATTTAAAAATATTTTCTCACCCACTCCTGGTAGAACCCTGATCTTACATGAAGAGATCAATACAGAAGAGCTTAAAGAAAATAAGACTAAAAAAGGTGAGTGAATTTTTATTAAGTGTGTATTGACCTGTCTTGGGTGTATTTGAGTGTCTGGGTCGACCTAAAACATAAAGTGCTTTGATAGTTGAGTAAGTTACTTAGTGAAGGTTTGTTTGTCCCCCATGAGATTATATATATTCAAGGATTGTCCTTGATTGCATGTGAGTATTTGTGCACCACATTGAACATAGTGCAGCAATAATAATACTTTCTAAAACTTTTATAAATCACCTATATTTTTCCCTACTGAAATAATAAAAGACCAAAGCATTCCAAAGAAGGCTTTTCTCCAATTAAAACAAGACCATGAACACGAATTATACATTCTGTTATAAGTTGTAAGTTGGAGAAAAAAATCGTTAAGGCTAGGCCTTCACTTTTTCTAACTTGAGCTGATCCCAATCATCCATGTCCTTTTGATTATAATTAATATCTTTCCGATTATCATCAGGAATGTAGGAAGCAGAGAACTAGATGAAATAAGTCATAGTTTAATAATATATTATGCCCACTGGGGTTATATTTTTCAGGGATGTTTTTCAAAGAGACATCCATCTTTTCCCTGGAGTTACCTCTAGGTTCCCTGACACTGAGTAAAGAGACAGCCTATGTGTGCACTCAGTCATTAACATTCTATCTCTAATTTCAGACATCTGTAACATAGGTCAAGGAGCCATTATGTGTGAGGTCAGAGAGTGTTACAACAAAAGGTAGCCCAAAATAGATCTTGATTGGAAATCTTGTCATCAATTTTGAATGACATTTCTAACTGAAACACAGAGAACTCACATTGATTCACTTGTGAAAGTTCTTTTGACTCATCCTCTAGCAGGATGCTCTGGTATACAGTGGGGCATGTTTGAAAACCCCTTCATCTCTGCTACGATATATTATTTAAAAATGTCAAAACTGTTTTGCTGTTTCTGGAATTTAAATGATTCAGGATGAACTGCTTATATATACACAGAAATCACTTCTTAATAATATGCTTTGTGACCCTGCCAGTAAGAAAAAGGATTGCCTTTACTCTATGTAGAGCATTGTTCTTCTTTTTCTACCTTTTCTTCATCATGTTGTCATAGTTACATTACTGTATGTTTTCATTTCCATCTCGAAATTTGAAAGAAAATGAAATGGCTTAATACATAATGATAATGAAAATAACATCAGCTAATTTTTTTTTTATCTCAAAAGAGATTAGTTTTTCTTTTTTAGTCATTTTAACAGTCCAGATCTGTAATAGATTGTGGAGTTATTAAGAGGGAGAAAAATCTGCAATTGCTACATTTGTCACACCTCAGGGTCTCCTCCAGTGATTCTACTCACTTCTTATAAGACATTGGACCTTGGTGATATATAGGATCAATTTGCTTTAAGAATAAACCAGAAGTATCCCAGAAGCCCCAACATCTTCCTGAAAAGGATATCAGGTGGATCATAACTACTCTTTCCACTGTCTAATTGTTATAATTATTTATGGATACTGAATTTCCCAACTCAGATATCTAACAATATCCCTATTATAAACAGGAATCGAAGAACATTTTTAAATGAACAAAATACAGATTATCACCAGATGGTTCTGTCCAAGAAACAATATCACGCTTAGTCCTGAGGAATAAGAGCCCCTCCGATAGTCCTACAATTCAAATGGCCCCCATATATTACATACAGAAACATGCACACCTCTTATATTAAGCTGCATATAGGTACCCTGTCACTTGGCCTATGACACTTAGTACTTACGCAGAGCAAACTGATGCCCTAGGACATCTGCTCTTAGTAGCACAATGCAGGCATCAGGGAACTACTTCTCCACATCTCTGACCCAATTGCTTCAAAATTAAAGGTGTCTGCATGTGAATGGCCTTTCATTTTGTGGGTTGTTCCACTACTGCAGAGACAGATGCTTCACATCATGAGAAATATCTCTGTAGCAGATTCACTAAGGTCAGAGAATAAAACAAACAGTAAATACAAAACTAGAATCCAGAAAAATAAAATCTGAAATTTTAAAATTAATGGAAACCATCCAAGAGGTCATCCACTTATATTTTTGAACATATCATCTTTAAAACATAGTATATGTTCATAACATATGTTTGAACATATGTTCAAAAACATAATGGGGAACCAAAATGTGGCCAAATTCACACACACACACACAAGATTACTAAAAATGGAGAATAAGAAATGCTGAATAAATAGAAAACAACAAATAATTAAACAAAGCCTAGTTAATACCAATATAGGAACTGACATGATAGTCATAAAATAATATTTGTTTAATAATTAGCCAATAGTAATCTGTTTTGCATGGCACTAAGAATATGCATTTATAGAAAATTACAGAATTTTTATAGATATTTTATAGACATTTATAGATAATTACTCAGCTAAGTAAAACTAATCTGAAATTTGATTCTAGAATGGCCAAATGCATAAGACAGGTGTAGAACTTAATTAGTAGGTAAAAAATTAAGAACAGGGCCAGCCCCAGTGGTCTAGTGGTTAAGTTCAGCGTGCTTGGCTTCAGCAGCCTGGGTTCGGTTCTCGGGTGCAGACCTGCAATGCTCTGTTAGCAGCCATGCTGTGCTGGTGGCCCACACACTAAAAAAAGGAAAAAAGAGAAAGATTGGCATGCATGTTAGCTCAGGGCAAATCTTCCTTAGCAAATAAATAAATAAGAACAAATCATTTTAATGTTTAATGATTAAACTGCAGTGGCCAGAATTCTTTAAAGGGTAATTGTGTGAGAGTAAAAAGTATTTAACATTGTCTCTTCTTTTGCAAATTAAAAAAAAAAATCTATTTTCCAAAAATTTATAAATAAATAAGTGAGGGTTAATTATACCTCCATTTGAAATGCAAATTCTTAAATGAAATGCAATTTCTTAAAATTCATGTTAAGGTCAGGGGGATAAAGCTGATTAGACTGTAAGATGAAATGGACATGATTAGTTGTTACATATACCTTACAAAAGATAAGAAGAATGTTCTTTGACTTCTGAGCTAGTATAATACTACTAGCTTGTTGATAACTACTAGAAAATGTTTGCCATTATTTAAATTTGTGAGTCTTCTATGTAGTTATTTTAGATATAATTCTTCCTAAAAATGAGCTATCATACAACAAAAAGTGAATGGCTAGGTTTGGTCCTCTGGTTTTCAACATCTCTTTGACTTACTAATACTTACAAAATAAAAATGTGTGTACTGTAGCAGTGTACATGAGTCTACAGCAGTGCATTAATGTAAATACAAATTCTTGAAAAATGGTAGGAAGAAAAAATATATTAGGAACAGAATTTGCTTACTTCAAGCAAACTAACCATGTCTTTCTCCTATTTGACTCCAAACATAAACATATTAAGAAATATACACACAGGTAAACTATGTACAACATAATTTTTATGTAAATTTATCTAAGCATACATATACTTTAATGAATTCAATGAATGAAAAAATTGAACAAGCATTTTTGGTGATTGATTGTTTTTTCAAATGGTTTTATGTGACATTTGCTGATTCAAGGACATAATCATGTTTTGTTTCTTGTCACCAGAATAGTAAATAAGGTAATGATATATGCCACAAAATGATTTTTGTGAATGAAACTTGATTTAAATTAGGGAGTACAAGAAATAAAAGATTCAACATGAAAGCAAAAACAGAATTTATGACTCGCTTTTCTGTATATAAGAATAAATCGGTGTGTTCAAACTGTACAGAATATTTCTCATATAAATGATATCAGTGTGAAAAAGTAATGGTTTTGTAGATAACTTATGCTTTGTATTGCAAATAGTCTGTATTTATAGTGATTACATATCAAGAGAAATGAAACAGAACATGCACTGTTTGGTAAATGTATGCTATTTATTAGTTTGGGCATGAACTCAATTTGTTTGCTGTATTGACTCACCAGAATATGCTTGGTTTATGCAAAGACTTTATTAGTGTGGAAGAGGACCAGAATAACTATGTTCTTCAGAATTTAAGTTTAGAATTAAAATCTTGTATTCTGATCATTTGTGACAAACTCTGAAATAAAAAACTTTCTTTCTTACATCGTTTCCCTCACTATGAAAAACATAAAGATAAAGTAATATAAAATAATCTGAATTTATTTTTGAAGCATGGTAATAGAGTCATATACTATGTAACTTTTATAACATATACTAACTGATAAAAATTACTTTCAAAATGTGTTTCTTTTCTCTATTTTTTTCTAGTGTATGTGGCTTTCCTCACTATTTTTTCAAGTCATTTTAAAATGTAATTCCTTATAAGGATGGGCCATATCAAGAGGTGCCACTAAAGAATTCAAATCTCATTCCTATTAAAATAAAAGAGTACTTTGAAGGGTTTTAAATCTTTTATACTGACTAGATTACAAATGAAGCAGATCGTAAATCATTTAAATTACAACTATGAACATTATCTTTTAATTACTGTTCTAGAAATTAGTTTATAAAAAGTATTTTGTTTAAAATTAATCTCTTAAAGTCTATCAACAGAGTATAGGAGGATTAGAATATGAGTAATAATATATTCAATATAATTAAAAATAAACTTTTAATTCAATTATGGATATTAATTGTAGATAACAAACCTCCATCTGCATTTCAAATATTATCAGAAAATTTTGCTTCTGATTTGGCTGAGTAGCTCCTGTCAAGACAAACTTTCTGAAGATAACAACTAGAAATTTTGGGGGGACAGGGGACCTACCTGAAGACCTCAGAAAGTTAAAAACAAAATAGGCAGGCAGAAACTAGAAGAGAGTTAACTCTCGGAAGAGAATGGTACTGGATAAGTTTTTTCCTTTTTTTATGGCTTTTAGCCTGAGAGCGGGCCCAAGTCTGCACCATTCAAGGTGCTTAAAACTCTAATGGACAGCACACAGTCACGCTAGCTTCAGGAACCAGGGGACAGAGTTCGGAGCAACTACAGCTAGAGGAAAATAAAGGGGAGAGCTCAGAAATGAGAAAGCCAGAAAGCGAGAGCAGCAAGTCCCATGTGCAATCACTGCTCAGATGTCTGGCTTAACCCTGGACCAGGCATGGGTGAAGCAAACACCAAACAGCCCAGAAAAAAGAATCCAACTAAGATGGAATTGACACCCGTCACAGGGGAGACGATCTGAGTAGTCTGATTTCAGCCTGATTAAAAAATGGATATTCTTGGGAAGACCATAGTAGAATCCAGATTTTCTACAATATATCATTCACAATGTCCAAGATACCATACAAAGCTACTCAACATACAGGGGAAAAAAAAAAAAATCAAGAAAGCATGGCCCATTCCCAAGAGAAAAGGCAACAGATACCAACTCTTCGATAACCTAGATGCTAGAAAATGTTGACAAGGATTTTAAAGCAGCTACTATAACTGTGCTCCATATCCTAAAGGGAAATATGCTTGTAATAAATGAAAATATAGCAAATCTCAGCCGAGCAACAGAAAACTAATAAAAATGGAAATTCTAAAACTGAAAAATATATGAAATATTAGCTAAGTCATAAAACACATAAACCCCAGATCCATCAAACCACACAAAGCATATTGTTCCTTCTAATAACTGTAAAGGTAGTTCATAGGGTCCCAGTCAAAGTTCATTAACTTGATGAGCTTATTCTAAAACTTCATTATGGAAATAAGTAGCTGACATAAAAAATAAAGTAAATATGCACCAAATCCCCCTTCACCATTTTAGACAATGAAGAAGGACAAACTCTCATGTTTCTGCTTACCAATTCTCTGTTCAAGTTAAGTTCATGTGGCAAATAGCTCAGTCAGCTTATTAAATCATCTTTGCAGTGAAAAAAGAAATCTGGGTAGATTTCCACACCAAATATTTCTCTCTCCTGTAGTATGTAGGCAACTGATCAGCTGTGCTTCTGCTCCAGGCTGTGGGTCTGCTCCTCACGCCTTGTCATTTTAGGACCCAGCCTAAGTAAAAACAAACTAAAATTTAAAAAAGTAAAATAAAAAGTGAGACTGTGTGATTGAAGGAGGGTACGGCAGATATTTGGGCTGAAGAAGAACAGCAGGGTCAAAACTAATGATGGCAACAAGATGTGTCAGAGCAATCCGAGGACTCAGAAAAGCACATCATCACACGTGTCTCCAAAGATTGTGGTGTCGGGGTCAATGTGAATATCCATGCACTCGGGTAAACAGGAAATCCATAGTTATTATCTATGTCAGAATGTTATGTGTAACTGATAGTGTATTGAAATGGCTTGGGAACTGTCATAACTGCTTATGAGCTTCACGCTTATGATGATGAGATTGAGATTTTTGTAAAACTGAAGGAATTGCTAGATTGTTATTTCTTTGTGCTGGACATGATGCAGAACTTGTGCCACAAGGCAGATGGAACATTCTAAAATTCAGGTAGGCAAACTGGCTTTTGTCTTCAATACATGTCCAACCATCACCAAACAATAGCTCAGGCTGTGATGGAGAATATGCTACTTGCAAAGGTCACGTAAATCTCCCAGATCAGAAGTTTACAAGCCTTGGATATATCACAGAAGAGGTGTCTCAAAATTTTTCATACACCTGCCCTGGATCGCAAGCTAATGCAGGGCTTCTCCAGATTAAATAAAAAAGTGTGGGCTATGTAGTTCTATGAAAATTTTTTCTGCACATTTGCAGCATGCAACCCCAAGGATTTGCATAACTACTGACAACTACTTTGACCTACAGGATCCTTTCTCTCCACTAATCCACTTGAGAAATGATTGCCCATGTCCCTTGCCTATACCTCATATATGTCTTTAATTATTTTTACAGTTCCTTCCACAAAATTAGTATGTAATCTACTCAAGGGAAGAGACACTTTTGTGGTTTTCACAGCCCTGTTAGCCTCTAAACAACAGTATTCTGTTCAAAGCAGGTTAATAAATATTTGTTGATTGACATTTGATTGATATGTACTTGTGTTAATGCCTACATGATGTGGACCTGCCTCAGTATGAATCTAGGTGTCTATTCGCATTCACGGAACAGCATACCAAGAGCCATATATGCGTATTAAGTATAGGTTTACATGAAAGTTTTGAAAAAAAATAACAAAAGGTAGCCCAAACCTGTATACATTAATCAAGCTATAACTTTTATAAGGGTTATCATTATGGAGGTTATGTTCCTACTGTAACATATGCCAAGTTACAGAGTACAGATTTTTATTGTAAATTGGTAAAATAATCTTTCCCCCATAACTAGCAAACTTTGTCAGTAAGATAATTAAACAAAAAGTAGAGCTTATATAAAACTCTCTTAATATAGTCTTTCCTCCCCTTTTGGCAAAACACACTTAATGGTAATTTCTTACACTACAGCCCATTTTGGCCATTTCTATGTGGGTCAGAAATCAGATTAGATATTGGTAAGCATTGCAAAAGTCAAAGTATATGTCAATTCTTACAAAGATGAAAATTGGATGATATACTCAAGATTTTTAAATTAAAGATTGAACGATGCAGAAAAGAAGATAGGCTAGCTTTGGAGAAGATGCCATAGTCTGCTACCTAAATGTCATCACCTTTTTGTCCCTTAAATCCTACCAGGGATCATGTGGTGGTTTTAAATTATGACCCCAAAATACTTTGACATTTCTCCCATCAAGAAGTGTGGTCTATACCGATCCCTTGGACACTGATTGGGCTTGTGACTGCTTTGAACAATAGAATATGGTGGAAGTTATACTTCTGACATAATAGGCCACATAGCTTCTGTCCGGTTCTTTTAAGGTTCTTGCTCTGGGGGAACCCAGCTGCTATGCAAGACATCTGATTGCTCTGAAACAGGAACACTGAAGAAGCCACGTGTTGGCCCTCTGATTAATATCACCAGCTTAACTCATAAGCAACAGCTGGTCTCAATTACCAGCTATGTGAGAGCATCATCTTGAACATCTAGTCGAGACAAGCTCAAGTGACTGCAGTCCCAGCCAACATCTGAATGCAGCCACAGGAGAGATCCCACACGGTCTGCACACTTCCTGAAGTCCTGGCCCACAAAATTGTGACTCTCATAATCGTTTTAAGCCTCTACATTTTAGGGGAAATTTTTTATGTGGCAAAAAGTATCCAGAACTTTCTCCTATGTTTCGAGCATAACATTTGTTTCCACTTTGATTATGTACCATCTGTACTTACCAACTTATATATGAGGACACAGAGAGGTTAAGTTACTTATCCAAAGTCTTACAGCTCATCTAGTATAGGAGCAAACGGGTCATGCACATAGAGTACTTAGCACAATACGTGACACATGGTAGTTACACAGTAAATTAAGGATTTTTATGATGGTTATTGTTATTATTATGTAAATTGAAAGCTTCGAGCAAAGTGCTATGTGTACATCAGGCTATGATTGAGAGTGCTTTGCTGAAAAACTTGGGAAACCTTTGTACCTCCCTTGAATTATTGGAATAACCAGAGGATGCTCCCCTGCTATTTGTAGTACTTTGCAGGAAAATGTGGAAGTGCCTTGCCCCTCCCTTGAAGAGCTCAAATAAACAGATGAGAGACCGTCAGACTCTGAGTTCTGGTCTGGGCTTTGCCTTTAACTTGGGCCAGCCCCAGGACTCAGTTTCTTCACCTATAAAATGAGAGCACTGGGTCGCTGGGTAACGTCTTATCTCTTTGGTTTAATATTTTCTAATTTCCAAGATTGTTTTAGATACAAATATTCCTGGTGTGGAAAGATTAGTAAGCCATCTCTAGCCCATGGCTGGTGAGATCTCAGAAAATAGGAACATCAGGCACCTTAGGGAAGGGGTGGTCTGGAGAAGAAATATTGATGATAGAAAGAAGTTAAGTGGTGGAATGACAATCCCCAAGAAACACTTTAGCTTCAGCTACTTCCCAATGCCCTGATGCCTCTGGGAGCTCAGGTACAAAACAAAAATTGCTCCAGCCTGGGAGACAATGTTAGCGAATTCTATAGGTGAAAGTTTCAATGAAACTGTGCGACTGTACAGATCACACACCCATGAAGTCAGCCTTGTCTGGAAGAGAGGCCAAGAAAATGCCATCTAAACCTCTCACTTTACTGGTTAGGGAAGTGAGATCCAAAAAGAACTAGTTTACTAATGATCACTCTGACAGCAAGGCTCACAGAAGTTTCTAGGAACCTAGAAATACAGGGGCCTTTATAATTTTGAGGCAGTGGATCATAAACAGGTGGCGTGGGAAAAAGGCTAAGAAAACTGTAAAACATCCCACAAGACATCCCAAATAAAAATGGAATCTAAGGTGGGAAAAAAGCAGTGAGCTTACTCTGCAAACCTATCTTCTTGACAAATGTCCCATTCTACTCATATCCAAATGTATTTACACTTCTATGACATGTCTATATTGAAGAGAGGTCAGCAATTTTTTTCTCTAAGGGGTCGGACAGTAAATATTTTCAGCTTTGCAGCCTGTGTGGACTCTCGAGCAACTATTCAACCCCGCTGTTGTAAGATGAAAGCAGCAATAAACAATTTGTAAGTGAATGGGCATGGCCATGTCCCAACAAAACTTTATTTACCAAAACAGGCAGCAGGGAAGGTTTGGCCCAGAGGCAGTAGTTTGCCAATATAGATAGACTGTCTAAAAGTCACATGAAATAAACACCTGATATAACTCATAATCACCTTACAATCATCTTGTAGAAGTCTCACCTAATTAGTGTATTTTATTGCTCATTCATTTATACATACACATAAACAAAATTTAGCTCTCATGTTATACATGGAAAATATGAAGAAAAATTACTAAAATCTATTGTCTCTCTGTGTTAAAATCCAATGCCTGGGTTCAAATAAACAAACAGGGACATAATACAGTGCACTATCTCCTAATGCAAGAGAGTGCCTACCTGACATCAAGTGAGAGATTGGATAAAGCTTCATAGAAGAGGTGACACTTGAGCTAGAATTTGATGTTTAGATGGGAATTTGTCAAATGACTGAGGATGAAGGTATTTTTCAGAAAAAGGACATCGTCCCCTATGCACCCTCCTGGTGCATGGTCAATGATATTGTAAATCATGTATTTTTCAAGGCTGATTTGTACAACCAGATTGTGGCATTTTCCTTGGCCCTACTGTTTTAACAACATCTTTTGTATCAGTTTTTACCAAAATTTAGTCTCATTTTAGTTTCCCATGCAATTCACCCATTCACCAATTTCAGAATTAATTGGAATCTAGTGTGGCAGGAAATCCCCTTTTGATACTTTAAGTTTGGAAATACTCTTGTCTTAAGCCTTTGGTAAGATAATCATTGATACTGCTGTCAGAGTCAGGAAACTCTTTTCTGCATCTATCTTACCTGTGTAGGACACACACACATGGGTATACACAGCACTGGGTGGCCGGACCTACTCTTCCCACCTTACCCCGGTCACCTTCCTTGTACCGTACTTTGTCTTATTTCTTAACTTATGTTTCATCTCAGGTGATTTCTTTAGATAGGAAAAGAAAACTAGGTTTCATAGCATATGTTATAGCTGATGGGTAGCAGCCACATGATTTTTAAGGCCTTAAAAATATTCTAAATTTCCTTTAGGCTCAGAGATAAAGAGTGCTTTATTAATAAAGTCAATAACAGACACAGGAAGGGAGAAGTGGTAGCAAAGGTGTCACATATTTGCAAGCTGTGGTTTAGATGCCACCTGGTTCCTCATGGACTTTCTATATTATCGATTCATATTTTTACCCTCTCTTTGATATCAAGCAATCAATCATGGCTCAGAGTTTCTGTTTCCATGTGAGTACATACTTTGTGTGCTAATAACAAGAAGTTAATTGCTAATACCACTACACAGTTCTCCAAATTCACACATGGAGTTCTAGCATATTTGTGTTTATGTTAATTATATATTGGTTTATTTCATCGTCTATTTAAAGTCACACTAAGTGACTACTTTTACACTTGTTACTCTTCATAAAATTATCTCTAGCAAATTACTTTTTGAACATTGTTTAAAAAGAAGGTTTCAAACCAGGCAGAAAAAAACACCCTGATATTTAGAATCAACATCCTGACACCTGACATTGGAATTCAGGTAGGCAGCCAATCTCTCACATGGTGACTGCAGATAATCTTTTGTCATCAGGAGTGTCCCAAGAGGAAGACAGGGTGGAGGCACTGGTGGTTCATCTCCTTTATATAGGGACTCCATATTAAAGTGGTTAGGGTTAAAATTTTACTTACTCTCTGCTTTATTGGACCTTTAAGTCTCCCCAGCAGTTCATTTTGAATTTATCGGCCTGCCCCAAGAGTTATGATGTAGAATGAAGCAAAGTCGATGAATTCATCTAAGTAAATCATGCTTAATCTTATTTCAGCTGCTACAAATGGAAAACAAGGATCTATGAGAACTTACTACACAGTCTTAGATCATTCAGTGAAGAAGATTCTAGCTTTCAGTAAAGAGCTTATTTTAAGTGTGGGCATTCAAGAAGAACTATCTTACAGATGGAAATACATAGAGCAAGAAAATCTAAGAAACAAATGGGAGAAATTTTTCAAGTTTTACTATAATAAAGTATTTCAAGGACAATGAGAACGAGTTATCAGTCTTAATTATACTAACAAATAGATAAGTTAAACCCTGTGATACTTTTCTGTAAATCTGCCTTAATGTCTCAAGTTAGTGCCTCATATATCTCTATCAGTTTTAAGACTACATGATTATGCTATGTAATATTTTTCTTTTCAAGGCATTATTATTTTTAGAATCTTAGAGAAGAAAACAATTTCAGACATTAGATAGTTTTTTATACAGTCTCTCAAAATATATGTACTATCCTACATACATTTTCTTTATCATCATGAATATAATTTGAGCTTTTTGTTGGAATGCATATTTATAAGTCCTTAAAACTGCTGTAGATTGTCATTACCTTCTGTCCTTTGGTAATAGTTTCTGAGGATTATCTATAGGAAAGAGTGTTTTCTTTTTTATTTCATTTAATATGAACAGTATTGGTATAAAACTTTCTTATTGACCTATCAAGTAACTTAAACAACCAAAAAGTCTGCTAAAGGCAGAAACTGTGACATCTTTCTGTTTTGTTTTGGGTTTCATTGTTATTTTTCTATTAGCACATAACATGGTATGTGGTTGCCTGGCATAAAATATATATCAAAATTTTTTGAAAAAAAATCCCATATAAATCCATTTTTTTATATAAAAGCTTTCAGGACCAGAGATATTAAGAAAGTACCCTAAGTGACTTTATATGATGACTCTAAATTTGAAGAATAAATAAAGATGATTTGTTTTACTTATTAAATCTTGTCTCTACAGTATCTTTGGCATTAGAAAAATATTAGATTATTTGAATTAAATACATCTAACTACCATATATATAGGATATTTTAGAATTTTTGCTTTCTAACAGCCATAAACTGCATACTAGATTTTATGGCTGCTATCATGAGATAATGTTATTTTCTAAATATCATTATTCAGTTTTCAATAATCAACCTGTAACTGACAATACTGATCAACTGTGTAGACCTGGCCTAAGTAAGGATCTTTGAAATATTCTATTGATATATACAGATATCACAGAATCATAGTCTAAAAAATGAAAATGCAATTTTCAAAGGAGTTTATATAATTCAGTGTATGACAAGTTATGCATGTCCTTTTGATTCCTATCTCTTATCTTATGGCTAATATTACTACCTAAGATGCCCTTTTGTCAAAACACCTATTTTCCTCTTAAGTAAACTAATCTTGAGCAAATCTATTAGATATAGTTTCCATAATTTTTCTTTCTTACTGCTGGTTTTGCTGCTAAATTAACCCACTCAATAGATTGCACACCTTCCATTCAGATTATTATGCATGGCTTTTTGAATTTATCCCTTGGCCTCCACAGCTTTTATGTTCCTTTCCCACACAGTGTAGGTACTGGTCTATAATTGCATTAGAAACCTTGATGCCCCAGTAATCATATTAAATGATAATGGTTTAGGAATTTCTGTGATTTTTAAAGCATTTCTTTCTGTACATTGAATAGCACTCTTATGTTAAAAATGTTAAAATACTTCTCATCTTCATTTTGCAGGAACAAGACTAAAAATAAAAATGTGACTGGTATGAATATTTGCACATCTTGACAGAAAATTTGAGTACCAAATAATGTGTTATACGGCAGGTCATTTATTTTAATGAAGTTAAAACAGTATGTTAGAAAACGGTCAAATGATTATTGATTTAACATTGCAACATTGAGGAAGGAGAGTTGAATTAATATCCTAGGAGGAATTTGCATATGTAACTTCTCTAGAGCTAGTGTAATTAGTGAAGAGAGAGTTAAAAGTGAGCATATTACATATCGTGTTTGTTGCTCATCATCACCATTACCAGAGGAGTTATCCATGGCTTAGATAGAGGAAAAGAGTGTGGCTTCAGAGTAAAGATGACCTGGATTGAACATTGGCTTCATCAACTAGTCAAGTAAATGACCATGGACACATTTAACTTTATGAGACACAGTTTAATTGTATGTTAGATTGAGATAAAGGTTCCTATATAATGGAGTTACTGCCAGGATTGAGACGCCACACATATATAGAATTTAATTTTTGGCAGAGAATTTGTTTTTGTTTTTAAACAGGAGAGATTTAATATAAAGAATAATTAAACTCTGATAAAAGAGTGAGTGTAAGATGCTCTATCTGGCACCCCCGGGCTTAGGGAGAGTGCCAAAGGAAAGACAAACTCCAAAGGGCCCCCTTCCCAAGGCTGGGGTTCAGACCTTGTTGCAGAAGGTGCAGCTCAGCCTCAGCCCCTCAGATAGCAGGGACATTTGCTGAATTGCCCCAGCTGGAGCTGGTTTGCTGTCACTAGGCAAGCTGAAATCAGCCCTCTGGAGTACATGTAGGGTTCAGGTCATCAGCAACTGGTGGCACGTGTGTGTAGTGAGAGGGCGGCTCAGAGGGAACCCTCTGGGTATTGGTAAGCCACACCTGGGCCTGCAGACAGAGTCAGGATGCCAGAGTGGTCAAGAGGCCTTCAGGATGCTGGTCTCTGTTGAGAGAGCCATGAGAAGGTGATCACCAGGCCAGGTGGAGGTCCTGGGCACGAGGCTGGGGGCAGAGATCCATTAGATTCCTCACCCTCACCCATGGACTTGCTGTGCAGCTGGAGCACTTCCTCTTGCAGTGTCCCTCCAGTTCATGATCCTGAGAAAGTTTACCATCACAGTCACCATGCAGAAGAGATGCTTAAAGGAATGCTCCCCATTAGGGCAGAGCATGTATGGAAGGTGAGCTTGGAGCTCTGAGAGGCAACGCATTGATATCTGGAACACGTGGTCCCCTCAGGACCCTAGGAAGTTAGAACTTGTCCCTTTGCATAGAGGAGTGGCTTTGGAATGAATCTATTCTACTCTATAAAACTGAAGTGGTATCAATTTTAAAGTCAAATAATAATTTGTATGCAATGGTTTCAATATTTTCTGAGTGTATAGGAATTTTGAAAGTACTAATTCTCCCCTTTCTACTATCTCTCCCCACTTAGCTTCTCTTCCTTCCTCAGGTTCATCCCATTTTACTATTAGAGTAATTTATAAGCTGTTTAGGATGCCCAAATCATTTCCATTTCTTTGTGATTTTCTTAAAAACTCTCCAAAAAGAATAAATATGAATTGTGCTCCTTGGAGTTTCTAAGATTGTGTATAAAAATTTACATATACATCCTCAGAAAACATAGAATTTGAGAAAATGTCAGAAGTATCCTGATGGTAAATTAAAATGAATCAACACTGAAAGACATCTGTAAAGGAGCAAAGAAATGTTTCATTATTTGGAAGTGTTTGTGGGCTCAGGTGGTGCTGATAATCTTTCCCTGCTGATCATCTCATTCTGGTTATTCAAGTGCACCTTTGGATGTCACATCTGGAGGGACACAAGGAAACTAAAACACATTTAGAGGACATTGGCCAGATGACACGTGGGTCATGAAACCAGGTTAATGTAAGAAATTTATCTTTTGGAGATATGTACCAAATATTTACCGATGAAATGATGTTCTGTCTGGAGTTTGCTTCACATAAGTCAAAGTTCTTTGAGGTTTGTGGTGATGATATTGATGAAATAACTTAGTCCATGCTTTGCCAGTTCTTGAGGCTACTTATTTAGGCCTTAATATATTATTCTCTTTTCTTTTGTGTGTGTTTTAATATTTCTATAATTAATAAAATTAAAAATACAAATGATAGAATTCAGGAAGAGAACGATCAGCACAGAAAAAAAAAGATGATTCTCAGCTCCGGTTGATAGATCTATAAAGGAATATCTTTGAATTATTGGAAAGTTATCACAGACAGAAAAAAAAGGAATAGATTAGAGTTTTAAGGTCCTGGGGTAATATCTAGGCAAAAGGAAAGAAGCTGTAAGGAAATAGATTTCAGTTCAATATAATCTGTATTTTTTCATTTATTTATTTATCAGTCTTTTATTGAGTACCTCTTACGTACCAGAAAACTTTTACTATGAGAAAAGAACTGTGGGGTCTATTTGTGAACCAGAGGTGATAAGAAACGTATTCATAAAGAAATCAGAATGTAACAAAATTCCTGAAAAATAGGTAGATATTCATGATACTAACAAATTTAGGTTATATCTGGTTTGCAATGAGGATAAATTAAAGAGTTTTAAGCGTGGGATGGGATCAGATTCACATTTTATTTTATTCTTTTTAGACATTGCAGAGAAAATGTTGGAGATCTATGGGACTGGAGAGCAACCAGCTTTTTAAGATACTATTTCAATTGTCCCAGTAAAATGTAATGTGTCCCTAAACTGTGGCAGGAACAGACAGGATGGAGTAAAAGGTTTGAATGCCAAGCATGTTGAAAATCAAGATTCAAGGGGCTCAGTTACTGAAGAAATTGAAGAAGTAAAGCAATCTAAATTTCTGTTTTGGATGATCGCATAGATGTTGAGGTCATTCACCGAGACAGGAGCCAGAGAATGAGAAGTAGATTTCAAAAAAGAAAAAAAAAAAAACGATTGGTTTGAGATATAGTCGTTTTGAGATATCTATGAGACTACCTGGACGACAACAAAAAAGAAAAACTTTAGAAGGAAATTTCCTATATTCGCAGTTATAGAACTCAGGATAAAGAGGGCAAGTCTGCTTTCATTCATTCGTTCTGTCATTCATTGATTTACTTTTTCATTCATGAAACATGCTTCATTGTTTGAGTACACACTAGGTGCCATGTATACCCGTAGATGCATAAATATACAGGTTACGTTAGTTAAACCAAGGAAGTGCATTTGCTAATCCTTGTCAGGAGGAAACTCCCCAAAGTCCTGCCTGGTTTGAATTTGTTTCTAGTGTAGATGTTTCGCAAGGACACTCACAGTGGGATTTCTCTGACCTCTCTTACACTCGTCTCTTGAGATTTTAAAAACCCTAGCAAGGTTGGAGTCTGTTCTGTGTTTTCATAAGTTGGAGCTAATGGTTGCATCTCACGGCCATCTGCACCTGAGATGTCTGATCTCGCCCCTGCCAGTGCTGGATTTGTCCAAGGATCAAAGGAATGAGGATGGGCCCTGAAGCTAGAGGGAGAGAGAGAGTTGCAGAGCTCAGACTAGACGTGACACTTGATGCTAACCCCTCGTGTTTGCCACACCTACCTCTTAGAGATCTTATGGGAACATAAGAGAAAAGGTGACACTTTATATTTTCTTCAACTATCCCTCTGAAAGAGAATTTAATAATACATTTTGGGACACTTCAAATGTTCTTTCCCTCAGGGGAAGATTTAACAAGATGGGGAATTTCATGCACCTGAAATCCAGAAGCAAGGCTGTCTACAAAAGATAGACTTCAGTGGGTGGGCTGTTGGCCTCAATCTTTATTAAAAGGAAAATGGGGAGAAAGGAAGCCCCTACATGAATCAGGAAACCATCCTAAGGTATAAAAGTTTTGCTCAAATATGAAATATTTATATCCTCTTAAATTCACCCATATTGTTAAATAGATCCCTGGGATTCTAGAATTTCTATTAAGAATTTTACATATTCTAGTTATAAACTTCAAGTAGCTGTGATGTAGCAACATGTGTAATATATGAGAAATTGATAAAATATGTTTTTAATAGTGTAATAAAGGATCTCTGCATCATATTACTATACTTCAAGTCATAAAAATGCATAATAAAATGTGAACTGATGGGACTTTGCTTTAATTCAAAAGTTATATTACAAAGTTTCTGCTAAAAAATAAAATAACATTTCCCTCCACAATAGCATAGCAATAGCCCTTTAAACTTAACCAATTTTAACACATACTCTCCTGATTTATGAGAAAATTAGAAAAGGAAAGGAAGAGGAAAGTTTGCATCTGTATCATATATATTTCTTGCTTTATCTAGTAAAGAATGGGAAAAAAATTTTTCTCTTGATCAGACTTTAGCCATGGAAGCAGAAACACAAGCAGAATTTGTTTCTTCCCCGTCTCTTTCTCATTAAGAGACCGCTTGTTTGGAATGTTACTGTTGTTGGATGAGATACACCAACTTTTGATGACAAAGCAGATGATTGGGCTATGTAGTCATATGTTAGTGAATGGGGGACCAGGTGGGCATTGGAATGCTTTCAAAGTTCTCTAGCTGTACCAAAAATATTTTTTGAGATTTAAATTTACCACAGGCTTACAGGGTCACAATGTACTGAGCAGCAACCCAGAAAATGGTGTAGCAAACTTGAAATAATTAAGATTCTGTTTTTCTTGTCAATGAAGCATGTGATATATCAATATATTTCTTATTCAATTAACTGTCATTACTTCCATTATTTCATGTAATCTAAGTGATGACTTCTAATTTTTAAACATTATAGAGGTGCAAAATACCAGCTTTCCCAGGCTCTTTCTGAACTAAGAGCGGGTGCATGGCCTATTGTACCCTACATAAAGAGAAATCATCTGGGGCTGGAGAAGAAAGATCTTTATCTGCTTTCCCCAACCTCATCTTTCTTCCTGTTTTGTTACACAGTCCTGTGAACACAGGACATTTGAAGAGACATTGCCATTGAACTGAATATGATTTAGCAAAAGGATCAGAAAATATTGGGTCCATGCTGACCTTCACAAGTTGTTGAACAAAACTTTGGACCACCTGCCTTCTCATGTTCTGAGTCATAAAAGTCCTGATGGTTTGATCCATTTTTAGTCAGGGTTCCTATTACTAGCTGCTGAAAGCATCCACTGTGACTCAAGTGACACGTGAATTACCAAAGGGACCAATCCTGTAACATCTGGTTGTGTCTCCTCTTGTGTTTGGCAGTTTAGGGAGAGACTGAAATCTAAATTTAATCGTCTCAGTCCTATTGGTGAATTAGACCTCCTATACTTTCAAACTCTAAGATTTTTAGCATTTCATTCCTTTTTCAGGAGGATGGCCTTTGTTTGAGACTTTTAAAAATGATTTTGTCAGAAAATTCAGCATGGAAGTGGAAACTAATCACCTTGTCATTGGGTCCGTGGACAGATAAAATAATCTGAATATCTTGTCTCTGCTGTGCTGATTTTTAAAGCACAAAATCTATTTCCTCAACTCCTATTGGTCTCCTGGTTCTTTATCTGGGAAGAAAGAAATGATAACTCTTAACCTACATTACAGAAAAAATGCTGGAGGGTAGACGGTAAATTTTGCTTTATGCTTTACAGATCTGACTCAATACCCACGTATGCATCTGTTCACAGTTTAATGAGAGAGAAATAACTTAAGAAGCAAGAAAAAAAGTTACTAAAAAATCCCCAACACCATTGAGATTTGCTGAGCTTACTAGCTGTGCCTTTTCACCTCTAATTAGTTGTGAAGTCATAAAAAAGTTAAAGAGAGATTTTGATTTTTCTCTTATATTTTCCAGTCCTCTCATTCTATTTTATGGATTAAATACATGTACACTAGAGGGTAACATGTCAGAATGATGACATAGAACACATATCTGCCTAGCTAGTTAACTAGTAATATAAATCAATAGATTATCTTTATGTTTTGGACATACTTAATTTGGGTTAGTTCCTATATTCTAACTGCATTAATTTATTTAATCCTCACAACTACCATGTGCAGTATCATAATTGCCATTTTACAGATGAAGAAACTGAAATTTACAGAGATATTCTCCTGAGTTCATACAGCCAGCAAATATCGGGGTCAGGATTTGATCCCATTCAGCCTGACTTGCTAACCCACCCTCTTAATCATCGCCTTATACACACCGACACGCGTGTACAGTTGTTTTCTGACACAGTAGTTTCTGATACCATGGTCCAGTTCATTCTCACATGGTTACTGTTATCAACCTTTAACCAGGAGATGAGAGATTTGCCTTGGTTTTGCCATATTAGAAAGAATTATTTAACTTAAGCCTAAAAACATTTTAAAAATTTATACAAGTGTTTATGAAAAGTGAAGCAGCAGGTATTGATTCCAAGTCTTCAATTTCTAGATTCTTCTTTTTCTTAGAATCTTCTGCCTTTACATACATTTTAGATTGTAACCAACCAGAATGGAGGTTTTGTTCACTTTAACCTGGAACGTGTGAATGAAATCACTCATTATGCATATGCTGTAATTAAATTACAGCCAGAATCTTGCATATGATACATAAATAAATATGTGATATAAGTTAAATAATTAAAGTGCCTGTAAGTAATCAGTTAGTTATTGGACGGTCTTCTGAGTTAGGTTTAGCTTTCACATAACATGAGCGTCATGTATGCGCCAACAGTCCTAAAAGAAGTAATGATTTTCCCATTATTTATATAAAAATATATAAATTATATGTAAAATAAAATAAAAATTATATATAAAAATCATATATATATAAACAAATAAATTGGGGCTTGAATCTGAGAGTTGAGTATAAAAACTGTACTTAAAGTTTCAAAGTGTGCCCACATACCCTGGACCATATTGGTGATCTGCTGTTTTTGCCTTAGAGCATACCCACCTTTTTTTCCCACCATAACACATGGTTTTTCCCCTCAATATGGTCTTGGTGAGATTATAAATCAAGATGCCACTCTCCACCACCAGCGTCTAGCCACTGTGGGGAATGGTGATGCTAACTCAGCAAAGCTCATCTAGATATTTGAATTTTAAGGAAAATTACCCAAGGATATAAAACTGCTGGAACTCTAGCATTTTAATTTCTGCAAGGTAAAAAGACTACCAGTTGGCTCCTTCTACCTAAATCCCAAGAGCTCTCTTGATACTTGTCTTTTCTGAAGCCTATTTGTTTAATTTTATCTTTGATTATGAAAGTTTGTTTTCCAGAGTACATTTATCCAGAGCAAGTATCCAGAGTAACCAAGACAAACTATTAGAATGAATTTCACACAACAGACCCTCAGTGAAATGTGGGGTATTTATAATGCATTATGACATCGAAATGTAGAAATGACGTTGAGATTCTCATTAACCTTCCAGAACTGGAAAGTAACTGCCCCAAGGAAAGCAGCAGTGAAACAGCTAATTAAGTATTTCCCTGTGGTCACCTGGAACCATGTGTCCAACAAGGGCGAAGCTCTGGGTGACTAACTGCTGTCATAGAACAGCTCAGAAAGGTTGAATAATTCTGCAAGCAAGGGGAAGGAGAGTTGTTTCGGACAGTCTTTGATATTTTAAAAGCAAAAGAATGACAAGCTCAAATCTTAAAATTCTTTCCTCGAGGCATGGACTGATGCTCAGGGCCTTTCTGTGACTGTGCTTGGAAGAATCTCTTCTCTCCTATAGCTGTAGGGCCGAGACCACCAAAAAACAACTTGAGAGACTAATTCTGTAGATGGCTGAATTAAAAGTCAGATTTACAACCTTTTCAGTTTTCTTGTCAAAAGTTCAAGAATAGCTCTAGAACTAATATGTTCCCAACAAATGAGACAATTAGAGAGCAGTATATGGGAAAATAAGACCTGTTGGAGAACCCAGATCCCTCAAATCCTTGTGAAACATCCTTTTATGGAAAGAATCCATGTTTCTCATGCAAGAAAAAACAAATGATCCCTGTATTGTTAAGAGACTACTGTCCATCCTCGTGAATATACACAGAGACTGAAATGCAGAATTAGAATAGTGAAGCCAAGAGTTAGTCCCAGAAGGATCTCCAGGAATTTGCTAATTTGTGTAGTCAAAACCTGGAAATTATTTTTAAATTGGATTCTGAGAAGACTCAGTCACGGAGGGGGCTAGGGAAGGTAATTTTGGATCAGGCCGGGTTTATCAAAATAGTTGCTCTCAACAGAGTTTCTGCTTTTATTGAGCTAGCTTAAGAAGCCAGCTGCTGCTTTGGTTTAGATAAAGCAAACCTGGATCCAATTTGCTGACACTGAAGGACCAAAAATCTCTGTCCATGTCTAGAAGTACTGTCACAGACTTCGAGATATTGGAATGCTGGATTGGATTTTTTATTAGCATCTGTTCACTCACCGTGGTTATCATATTGAGCACAGTGGATTGAAAAGCAACCAGATAATTTGCAAGGTTGTGATCTGCACATATATCTGACAATGAGCCAGGTGGCGACCAGAAATGAAATACCTTTCTTGTGGTCTCTTGAAGAAATAGGGAACTGTGTACACGTTTTACAACTGCAAATATATACCATGTATCTTTTCATTAGCTCTCCACAAAGAGACCTGGATTAATATCTGGAACAACTTTTGAGTGGATAATGAGAAATAGCTGAGAATTTTGGAAAGCACTGGGAACAAAATGTCAAGTACTACTGTGGCCAGCTGGGAAGAGTAGGGGCTTACAGGTGGTAGAGAGGCCTGATTCTGACCTCAAACCCATCTGGATTTTTTTCTTCTCATAGTCTGAGAGTAATAATCTGAATAGATATTCTCAGAAAATGGAAGAATCCTCCACCTTCTATACTCTAAGGGTCATTATTGAAGGAGTGGTCAAGAGGAAGCTGTTGGAGACTCCTCTGCCTACAACAGCAATGACACAACCTTGGGAAATTCAAAGATGTTAGTGTCACCATCAAAGATCTAAAAAATGAAAAAATAAATCAGAGGTGGAAATTTCCATAGCATCCCTTTTCAAATCTTTAATTTGACCTGGAAAAATTTCTGATAAGACTTAGAAAATAATGGGATTATTGAAGTTTAACAAAAAAAGGATTCCAACTGTGTACACTATCCCTAATGTTATTGCCTTACTGGGGTAAAGTAATGCAGCTCCTGGTGACTGGTATGAGCTATTGAAGTAATCTATTTTCCCAGAAAAAAACAATAGTATCCTTTTACAATTTGTATTAGTTTTCTACTTCTGTTATAACAGATTACCACACATTTATTAGTTTAAAACAACAGAAATATATTCTCTTATAGTCCTAGAGGTCAAAAGTCTACAATGTGTAAGCAGGAGTGCATTCCTTCTGGGGAGAGTCGATTTCCTTGCCCTTTCCACCTTCTAGAGATGACCTCAGTTCCTTAGCTAGGGGTCACAAATTGCTTCGACCTCTACTTCCCTCCTCACATCTCCCTGTCTGACTTTGACTTCCTGTATTCCTACTACAAGGACCCTTGTGTTTACACTGGGCCTTGGGTTACCTAGATAATCCCAGATAAACTCCCACCTCACATTCCTTAACTTAATCAACTCTGCAAAGACTTTTTGCCATATAAAAAAAGACATATTCACAGGTTCTGAGGATTCGGATGTGGCCATATTGGGGGGCCATTTTTCGGTCTACCACATTTGCTTTGTGTCACAACTTAATCCATGGTATTGGCTAACTCACTGTTACAGTGTTCATCACATGACAATGAGAATATTATGAGGTTAATACCTAGAAAGTAAGAATTTGTTTATGTTATTTATAGATGTTTAAATAAGAGTGTCACAGAGTGGGAGATAATACAGCAAAATAGGAGAGTTTATCTATATTTCACTGAGGGAAAGTTTCTGGAGTTTGAATACTCCAGAGGCATATCAGTCAAGTAAATGAATTACTGCTCATTTTTGTTCTGCTACCACAAGAAGGACAAACAATATTTGGAAGGCAACTTAGGACTGTGAAAACATCTAGGTGTCCTTCCATGACCCATTGAAATGAGAAATGGTGAAATCTGTGTGTGTTCCTGAGTGAGTCAAAGCAATACCAGGCTATGTTGCTAACTGTTCTTTCAACTAGTACAAAGACGCAGCAGATGCAATGATTCCCAAAGTGTCTGTGACAGAATGGATGGAACCTTTGACAAGCGTCATTCTCACAACTGGAAAGTAGGATCCTAAGGTGAGGGAGAAAAGCCATGATCCGTTTGGTAGTTAACCTTAGAGAAACACCTTGACATGCTACCAGGCTCTGATAAGTTTAACAACCATGTGACATAAGGTGATGCTAGCAACACTGTTTTGTTGAGAGTGCTGTTGTGGAGGATGTGCTCTATTCTCCAAACCTTTTTAATATATAGCTCTGTTTCTCTTAGAGTCAGAATAAGTAAGTCTGGGAACCAAGGAGTGGATGTGGGAGTGGTGACTTGGTAAAGTACATTCTTTGATCTTCTCTAAAATTAATCCCATTTTTGTCACTCTAGGTTCAGCTTCCACCAGGGCATATAAAAACGGTTATATTACATAGGAAGTTGACGGTGTCTTCTGGCCATCTTAGGCATCTTATGCCACCAGACGTATAGACAAAAATTATTCAAATCATTGGTAAATAGGTTTTATGTTAGACAAAGGGAATAGAGAAGAATGTAAGATCTTTGGGGGGCACTGTTTTAAACTAATACAGCAGTTGAAAATTTTAAAATAAAACCACTGAAGTGTTATCTCGGCAGGGTCACCAGGAAATCAGAGCCTTTAAAATTAAGATTTAGACAAAGTATTTCAATTAGCTAAGTTGTTAGGCAAAAGGATGGGGAAAATAGGAGAAGGAGCATCATAATTACAAGTTATAGATTTGGACAATTACAGAAGCAAATGTCATGATGTTGCTTATTAGGTTACACTAAACGAAAATCATGCTTTTCTTCTTCTTTATTCATACTATTAATAAACAGCATACTGACTATGGTCACATATGGCACACATTATAAGATACATAGAAAAAAATAGGACAAGAAGGAAAATCATGTCAGAGATCACAAAGCTGCTGCAGTTAACTTGGGTTAGGGTTGCCTCTTTTGGGGAGGCAGGGAGGAGATATATATATACATATATATAAAATAATTAGATATGTATTTATAATATATATGATAGTGTGATATATATGACAGTAAAGGATGCTGAGTGTGTTAAATTGTTAATATACAACAAAATGATGTACTTATGCTGAGAAGCTAAGGAATGCAATGGATGAATAACTTATTTTTGCAAGCATATCTTTCTTTCCACTTTCTTTTGATCATAATGCCTCTTAGAAAACTACCCCACCCAATTCCATGTGGGATGCTCTTTTCTCTTCCAGGTCCCATGACACAAGTTAATCAAATTAGGCTGTCTTTCATGTGAAAGTTAATATTTATGAGAATGACACAAAGATATAAAATATTTGAAACTGGCCTCTCCTATGGAAACCAAAGGAAGAGGGTATATGTGAGTTCTACACAAATCTTCTGTTTCCAGCCTTTGTTAGATTTTATAATTTTCTCAGCTACCCAGTTGCCTTCAAATAAATTTGTTTTGTGATAAAGTTAGCCAGAAATAATTATTCTACTATTTATAAGAAAAACAGCTCTAGCTTATATGTGGATTATATCCCCAAAATTATAAAAATAAATGATTTACTCAAGAAATAAAATTTATAAAACACCTCACTTTTAATGAATTTGAGAAGTTATTTGTATTTAGACAAAACTATTCTTAATAAAATAAGCTATATGTCTAGTCATACTCTCTTCCTCTCATCTTCATTAAACAACATAGAACCAAGCTTTATTTATTTTTTTTTTTTTGGTGAGGAAGATTAGCCCTGAACTAATGTCTGTGGCCAATGCTACTCTTTTTGCTGAAGAAGATTGGCTCCGGGCTAACATCCATGCCCATCTTCCTCCACTTTATATGTGGGATGCCTGCCACAGCATGTCTTGATAAGTGGTGTGTAGGTCCATGCCTGGGATCCAAACCCTCAAACCTCAGACCACCGAGGCAGAGCACGCAAACTTAACCACTACGCCACTGGGTCAGCCTCGAACCAAGCATTTTTTTAGACTCTATGTATTTTCTCTATAAAGTTCTTCCTATAAAGTTCTGTTCTTCCATGTCTTCCTGGCAAATGGCCAGTCATCATTCAAGGCCAAACTCCATTCTCTTCTTTCTAAGTAGAATTAACTATTCCCTTGCTTGAATAATTATGCAGAATACAAACATAAGATTTTATTAGAATTGCATATGTGTGAATTTGTCTTGCTCACTAGACTCTGAGTTCCATGAGGACTTTATGAGCATATTTTTTATTTCTAGTCCTTAACATATGCCTCACACGGAGTAGACAGTCAATAACTGACTAACCAAATATTGAGAATTGACCTATTTCTAATCAAAATAGGAGAGCCAGAATTATTCTGGAAATGTGTAACAGTACAGAGGTTCATAAAAACTGCAAAGCAGAGGGGGCCGCCCGGTGGTGCAGCGGTTTAGTCCGCGCTTGGCAGCCCGGGGTTTGCGAGTTCGGATCCCGAGCGCCCGCCAACGCACTGCCTGTCAGCCATGCCGTGGCGGCGTCCCATATAAAGTGGAGGAAGATGGGCACGGATGTTAGCCCGGGGCCAGTCTTCCTCAGCAAAAAGAGGAAGATTAGCAACGGATGTTAGCTCAGGGCTGGTCTTCCTCACAATAATAATAATAATAATAATAATAAATTGCAAAGCAGAAAAAGAGGAAAAGGAGTGATTTAGCCTCCATTCACCAAGATTATCCATCTCCTAGTAAGAAAGAAAAATGGAGAAAAAAGAGAAATTTGTTTATGTAATTTATTCATAGTAGATAAGAAAGAGCTAAAGGTGAATTACTTTCATCAGCAATTGCAAGATTTCAAAGCAAGTTGGCATATTTTGATGTATGTTCATTTTTCCCTTTGCTCCATAACTGAAGGGGGATATTTTCAAAATCAGAGATAAGAAAGCTATGTGGAGACAAAATTTCTTTTATTTCTCCTCGGTTTGCTCTTATAGGATGCTAGATTTTTTTCAACCAGTAAGGTCTGTGTAGGAAGAGAAATCAGTGCAACCAGAAGAATAAGAGAAAGATGTAAACAGTGGAATCATTGACATCACAGCAAGGTCAAGGGAGTTACTTTAGAGCAGTGATGTCGAAGTGGAATCAATGAGTGCTTTCTAGGGACTGTGTGAGATCAACCATTGGAATGAAAAAAGAAAATATAACATCAACATCTCTATATCTATATCTATGTATCAACAAAGTCATTTCATTTATAATTAATAGAAGGCTTGACACTGAAAGTCCCCTCAGTTAATTTGTCAGGTGGCCCTGTGTCAACTATGTTGCCACATGGGAGGCAATCTGTGTAAAAGAAGAGAAATCTGCGACTCAGGGCTTCAGAGGTTCATGTTCACTCTTAGGTCCTTTCAGTTTATTGGGACAGTGAAATTTATATATCTTAAGTTAAGAGGATTTATAGACTATGTAATCTAATTTTAACTACACTTACCCTCACAAAAATGGTTTTAAAATATTCATTTAAAGACATACAGATTGAAAACTAACTTAATACAGGTATAAGCAGATAATAATACAATAGCAGAATTGACAGCTTTGCTCCTATTTCCAGCTATGTTATCAGTAATATTAGGAGGTAAAGGTGTGTCAGTGATGATCTAATCACATATGAGTAGTAGTTGGGCAAAAAAACCATTAATAAAATTTAGTACACACATATACGCATGCACAAATTATACATCCATATACAATTATTTTACTGATAGAAGTATATAGTCCAAAAATTTTCTGTAAACCATTGACTTGGAGTAGACTGAGACCAGTTCTTAAGGAAAAAGTGACAAATGATAAGATACATTAGTACAGATGTAGAGTTTAACAACAACAACAAACAAAAATGACTGAGGGGAGGGATGAAGCATTATAAGAGAGAGAAGGGGAAAATAAATAGAGTTAATGCATTTCCAACATCAGAATTAACAACTGAATCAAGAGCAGGAAGCAAGCAATGCTTTTTTATATTTAGTGTAGCAAAGACCTTGCGATAAGACTTTATATTGTTTTTCCCTGAAAGATACATGAAAAAGTGAAAGATAGGCAAAATTTGAAAATACTGAGGTCCAAGATCAGCCCTGAGATATTTACGTACCTATTCTTAGCTAATGGATTTTTAACAGCAGCCTAGTGAGAAGGGATTAGAGGTATATGATCAGAATCAAACCAATCCATTATCTTTGTCCTTATTTGAAAATGTGCTTTGATTATTTAGTAGATTGGCATGTATCACTACCCAATAATACAATTTGATCAGTTTCAAGTACTATATTGGATCTGGATTTCCAATTAAAAGAGCCCTGTTTTGAGGAAGACTAATCATGTCATTTGCATGTAGGAGAATGACTGGACTCTGTGAACTACAGTAAATACATCTTATGTGGTGCCCCAGGAAGGAGTCCATCTTTTCTCATTTCTTTGTTTTGAGCAGAAATTTCAGTAGTAGGAAAATTGAATAATTACCGGAACCTCTGTTATTTAGTTGTTTCTAGAATCAGGATTTGTCTTAAATGTTTACAAGGATGGAACAACCCTGGCAGAGACTATTATATTTCTTCAACTTTAAGTGACATTGATTTTTACATTTGAATGTCTGAAACTGAACTGCATCTTACTCTTTGATGGCATAGTATGGTCACTGCTGGTCTGGTGACAAGTGGGATGTAGTTATTCCCTTTCCTGCACAAACGGGTTATTGTTCCTGGTTATCTACGCAAACACATGCAACCCCTCCATGTTTCTGTCCAAAAGGAAAATTGCAGAAGCTATAACAGTTCTGGTTGCTATTTGATAACCTGCTGATGTCTCTTAGTGAAAAGAAGAAAGTGACAGCATCAGCATATAAAGAATTTCCAGCAACTTAGAAGAAAATATCAAAGACAACAGTAAACACAAAAATGCTGCATTACCGATTCTCTTGGTGTCCCAGGGGACAATGTTGTGTAGAAAATATAGACATTTCTCACATTAATTCAAAGAATATTTAAGAAAATTGGGTTAGAAAGACATTTTAGGAATTATCTGACCAATTAATTTTTCTCACATTCTTATTTTTATAGACATCCAGGCAAGATACTTGATAAATATCTTTATCAGAATATGTATAAAAAGGTCTTTTGATAATCATAAAATAAAATTTCCGAGTGATAAGAAAGTGTGGAGTCAGTCAGTAGTTTGGCTGTGGTAACTCATACAACTGATGGCATCTTAGATTAAATGATATATAAAATTCTACTTCTTCCCATCGGGTATGCATAGACATCTCTTAGGAGTACATTAGCACTGTTATATCATAGTGATATATTGCTAACATCTTGAAAATGTTTCTTTAATTCTCATTCACACTGTATTGCTAAACAGAATTTTCACTTACCAGCCTCTGTGTGCTGGACTTCTGGACTGGTTGCTTCACATTCCTCTTTTTCACTGTAGCTTCTGTGCTTTGATGGCAGGAACTCTCGGTATAAACGTGAGCGTACTGTGCAAATACAACTGGGCAATACATCAGAAAGGCTGAATCACAATGAGAGGAAGAATCACACACATTCAGGTAGTAAATTATAAATATAAGCTCTTAAAAAATAGAATTCCCCAGAAAATATAGCTTCTCTATCTTTTATAGAGAAAACGTAGAGCTACTGAGAATTTATATTAAAACAATCTAGCAACATCAGAAATAAATTTTACATATCATAATATCTTCCAACATACCTTGCATTAGAAGCTTGTATTGTAAAGTTTATGTAATCCCTCTCCATTCTATAAGAACCTATACTGTCTAACAGTAGAATGCTTTAGTGCATTTTATCAAAATTTCCATTTCAATATGCCACATGGTAATGTAATTATTATAAAATTATAGAGAATTCATGCTCAGTGTACCCAAAGCCATTTCACAACATCAATTGCAATAGAAATATGAGCAGAAAATTTCATGATTTCATGCTTCTATTCTCTCTTGAGGATAACACCCTTAGTAATTTCCATACGTCATCCAGTTAATGTGAGAAACAAAGAAAGTTGAGGATTTCAAGCACAGTAACAGAAGTAAAAGACTTTGATTGACTGGTACATTATAACTCTTATTACATACTGTGGACCCAGGATGTTATAATAATTAGCCTGTCAAGTCAATTGTTACTCTTCATTAAAAATGAATATAAGGGAGCAATTAATCTCACAACTTTAGCTTCATTAGGACATTCTGTTTTTGCAGTTGGGTGCAGTTCAGCATCTCAATCTAAAGGATGTATCATTTTCTAATAGAAGGTTTCACCTTCATTATTTTGATTATGTACTTGAATAGCAAAATGTAAGCTTATGAAAATCTGGGTGAAAATCCTGAGTTATTTATAACTTGCCTTTTGAAATTCATTATAGATACAAGATATTTCTCCCCATTTCTTTTCCTCACCTTTGCATTATGTTGCTGTGGACTTGGAATTTCACACTACTTAAAAGTGATTCTATCCCCTGTGAATCATGTCTCTAAAACTGCTGACATCCACAAAAATAGACATGTCTCAAGGACTTTCCTACCAGCCCAGAAAACATTGCAAAAAAAAAAAAATTGAAATTAGAGTTGAATTTTTCTTACATAGTAAAGGTTAGATAAGTGATAATAAAAAATTGCCTGTTGGTAATCCATTCCCAACATAGATGGTGGACTGACTGACTGCTCACAGTGATTGAAAACTAGCAGGGGAAAGTTACAGCACAGATCACAGAAAAGATATTGGTTCTGCCCTCTGCATTCTAACGAAATAATGACAAGAAATAATAACAGTAGAAAAATCAGCATCTCCCTTTGTTCATTGACAAGCAATCCCATCATTTGGAAAATTATGGAGAGAAAGAAGTCTGTATGGCCAGTAGACATTAGAGGGAAACATTGAGCAATAGACTAGAAACACAGGAATGAACTCTGAAAGGCAGGCCATTTTGTCAATCCCTGCATCCTTACCCAACCTTGACGTGTATAGCTCCATACTGGAAATGTCATCATCTCCCTGGAGAATATATAAAAACTTTCACTATTAGCAAAGTGTTACTAATAATAAGATGATGATATTACTGCTACTGTTTATGTAAGTCAACATGATGTCATGCAAAATAGCATTTATTTAGATTAAACAAGTCTATGTTTGAGTCATATTCCCCACTTCTATCTAAGTTGGTTGACCTTGGACAAAGTATATACACTCTGAGCTTCATTTACCATGTGTATTAGTTTGCTAGGACTGCCATAAATAGTCTGGTTTAAACAACAGAAACGTATTTCCTTACAGTTCTGGGGGCTAGAAGTCTGAGATTAATAAATCAGCAAGTTTGGTTTCTTCTTAGGCCTCTTTCCTTGGCTTGTAGATGACCACCTTCTCACTGTGTCCTCACAGAATCATTGGCTGTGTGCATCTTGATGTCCAAATTTTCTTTTATAATAAGAACACTCGTCAGATTGGATTAGGGCTTGCCCTAATGGCCTCATTTTAACTTAATTACCTCTATAAAGGCCCCATCTCCACATGCAGTCACATTTTGAAGTATTGGGGGTTAGGGCTTCAAGGTACGAATTTTCAGAAGATGCAATTCAGCTCATAATACCATATCTACATAATTGCAATAATAGTATTCGAACTCTCTAAGTTTTTCTGAGCTCAAATGAATCAAAACATATAAAGTATTAGCTAAATGTCTATTACACACAGTAGACACTTAACAGAACTTACTTTCTGCCATTCCTCCTTAAGCTATAGATCATCCAACTCTTAAATTTCTCAGGTTAAAGATAGTTGCTTAGTTACCCAACAAGCAGAATCTAGTAATTGGGGGTGGTGGTGAAAACATGCAACTGAACTAGTTCACTGGATGACTCCTGTGTTCCCTAAAATTTGTGAACTTCTGGAGTGGACCTAGTGGGGAAAAATGGGGGGCATTTGGGCAGGAAGAAGGTGAAAGGAATCAGAATTTATTGTTAGATCAGAGGAAGACATACTAGCCCTTCAAAGAAGTTCATCAAGGGATAAAGGGCAAATGTCCCAGAGGTAAGCAGATCTAGTTAACGGGACAGCCCAGGAGCACCATAACCAGAATGTTAGATAGGTGGGTTGCCAGGAATATTTAGTTATAGGAGTTTGGACAATCTGGGATTCAGGAACAGAACTCCAGGTATTTGAAGCAGCTTAATTCAGGGAAGATTACCAAAATAAAACACAAGCACAGTGAAACAATGGTTGTAACGAGACAAGTGAATTAGTAAGTGAGTATACAAATGAATAAGCCAGTCACTTTGTGCTAACCTTTTTAGATACATTTGCTCACTAATTCACACTACAATTTTAGGTGTGGAATACAATTTCCACTTTACAGATGAGGAAACAGTAGTCTAGAGACCTCAGTTTCATGAGGCCAGGGTCCATAGCTACCTTGCACATTATTTATTTTCCGAGCACTCAGCAAAAGGCCTGGCACATGGTCGGTAATAAATAACTGTTCATTGATTGAATCAATACACTGTCAATTAACTTGTAGTTGAATGATGAAGCTAGGAATTAAACCAAAGCTGTGATTTAAGGCAATACACCAGAAGCAGAAAGCAAAATTAAGGAAAAGAGCATAATTTGAAATGTATGAGAAATAAAAATGAAAACAACAGCAACAGGATTCAGAATGCTGTCTCCCAATTTGTCGATTTCATTATTAGAAAAACACAGCAATATATGCAGAGAGCCACATATAGTGTGTCTTTAGTCATCTCGTATCAATTGACATCACTTGATTAATCCTCTCTGAGAATTGGTTGTTCTAATGTCAATCAACTTACTTTAACATCCAGCCCATATTTTTTTCCTTTTTGCTCTAACAGATATTGTTACACTTGTCATATACCTTGCTGAGGTCAAAGTCTAATAATATTAGTTAGCATAACATAATGGAATGATAATCAGCAATAGAGTTAGTTTATTCTCTTCTGATACCCAGCTCTGGCACCTACCAGCTTTGTCACCTCGGGCAAATTATTTAAGGTCTCTGAACTTCAGTTTGCTTTATCTATGTAAAGGGACTTTTTATGGTTTGAAGTGAAGATACAGTTAGATCATTCATGTGACATGCCACCACCACAACGTAGGTGATTGGCTAATATGATAACCCAGCAAAAAAGTGAAATGAGTCATTTGCCAGAATTGATTTTTACAGGAAATTGTTACTTTCTCCCATGAAGCTCATCATGTAATGTCAACCAGTTCATCCTTTACAAAATTAAATTTAAAATAGTTGTTTTTTCAATTGTCATCCTACTGCATTTAACACTGAAGCTCGCCATTTCTGCTGAGCTCACCATTTCTAAAAAGCTCAGCATTTCTGAATTCATTGTCCCCTGGCTTTGACAGCACCATTCATTCTGAACATTTTTTGGTATCTTAGCCATTTGTTCTTCCTTTACCAAGGATGTACATGTAGATATCCCTATTACCATGAACTTCGGTCAAGATTTCTGCTGTGTTTGAAAACTCTTCCCATGTTTTGGGGCATTTCATACAATATGAGTTGTGCATCCCCAAAGAAGAAGTCAGAAAACTTAGTCTTGGTTTTCCTTGAAGCTAACAGGGAGCAGGCATGGAAATTAGGCTCTCCCAATCAAGCGCATCTATATGCATTTAACTGGGAAGTGAGAAACAAGACTGGGTGAGGCTGAAGATGGAAGCAACCAGCCTGCAAGCTCAAGGCTGACAGTCTCATGGTCCATGCCTGGTGCCAATGATGCCAGTTGCAGTGTCTGGGTCTTTGCTGGTCTATTCCTACAATATAATCAAGAGTCTGTTGCCTACATAATGTCTAAGCCTCTAGCAGTCACAAAAATTCTTTGAGCTACCTATTACCTTTCAATTTCTTTTCTGCTTAGACTAGCTACAATGGTTTCTATAGTTAGCAACTAAGAATAGTGACTGATACAGTGCCTTTCAAATGTCTATCCATGACCTATGTTTTTTCTTCTATACTCCAGCCCTAAGTAAAACATTGTCACAACTTCAGCTAAAATCTAGAAGTTAATAACCACCAATATTTATTTTTGTCTTTGACAGCAGACATTTGAGCTTCACACTATATTTCCACATGTTTATTGGACATCTCCACATGGATATGTACCAAAAGAACTCAAACTAAATACATTCAAAACTGCAATCACTACATCACACCCAAAGTCAGATGTATTTTATTAGTCAAGTCAAACAAGTTTTCATTCTATTTGTTCTCTTTTGCTGCCTCTAGATGTGCTTGAGTTCATCTTGAAGCACAGTTGATCTTCTATAGCTGTTCTATCCAGTATAAACTTGTGCAGTGATGGAAATATTCTGTCTTTGCTGTCCAAAATGGCAGTCACCAGCTGCATGTGGCTATTAAGCATTTGAAATATAGCTGGTGCAACTGAGGAAGTGAATTTTTAATTTTGTTAAATTTTAATTTCAATAGCCCCGTGTGGCTAGTAGTTGCCATATTGAACAAGGTGGTTCTGTTTTGTATCCCTTAGCTTTGGTTTAATTTGCAGATGTAGCAAATTGTACTTTTATACAAATTCTGCTGATAGAACTTTTTACAACAGGCTTGAGGCTTTTCCTTTGGAAAGAATGCTTATTACATACTCCAGGCCAGCATTTTATATTGATAATTCTTTGGGTATTAACCATTAACCAGTCATATGGCCACCTAAGTATAGTGTCTAGAATGGTTATCCTGACCTATTGGTGTATGCCAAGTAAAATAGAATCAATAAGCTCCCTGAAGTCAGGATGTATGACATCTGTGTCAGCACGGTTGATCATCTGAAATTGCCAAGTATGTAGACTTTGTATCAAGTGAGAGAGCAGATGTTTACCTTGCTTCTGGAGGAATTTGTCTAGTCCCTTCCTAAAATAAAATTACTGGCACATTCCAAGTTTGGAACTGATCCACTTTTTTCAACACAGTTTAAGTAAAAAAATTCCTGAGTGCAGGCACTCAGGGATGAGTTACAGGTTGTGCTTACTTAGAGCACCTGGATCAATTATTTGTAATTAATTGTACTGTTGGAAATAGCTGGAAATTTAGCTAAACAAGAGATTTGATGATTTTTTTCTCTCCATTGACCAAAGTCATACATGCTTTATTATTCTATAGACCAAAGGTTGACAAAATTTTTTGCTACGGGTTCAGATAGAAAATATTTTAGACTTCATGGGCAAAGAGGCAAAATCAAGGATATTACGTAGCCACCTATATAGTCATTTACAAATGTAAAAGCCTGATATGCTTTTAAACAATACATGGTCTCTATTTGTTGGACTGTGTTGTAAACCTATGTCTGTGTATTTCTTATTCATAGATATTTGGTTTTGATGTCTTACTTTGTTCTTAAGACTATTATTCCCTCATTTTATAGTTTGCAGGGCTTAATTCATTTTAAAGTCTTTTAGAGATTGTTCTGTAAGTCTAATGTATCACAGTTGTTGTTAACTGTGCATGCCTTAGTTTTCCTCAGGAGGTTTGGAAATTTAATTGATGGGGTCTAATTCTGTGGGAAGATTGTCTTGTGACATGTTTCCCTCAATCTTTGATCTTAACCTTTTCCTCCGTGTAGGTTTTGTGGGCAGACCCAGTGGCTTCCAGTCCAGACTCGGGTATTCTGTCAGTGGCTAAAATCCTCTGTCTCACAGTAATATTGTTGATATTCCAACTCTAGTTATTCAACCAGGGGTGACTTGACCCAAGCTCCATCTGCAATGATTTCTCCTGTAACCACAAGCACACTGATTTATATCAGCTGTAGCCCCGGGTCTCACTCCCAGCTTATCTTCAATCTCCTTGTTTCAAGTAGTGAATCTCGGTGCAGACCTCTGCCACTCTTAGGTTTTCCCATATCTGCTACCCAAGATCCATACCACTCCATCCCCAGCTTACTTCTGTGCATATAGAGTCCATGAAAATCTTTATTTTTATTGAGATTGTATTGTTTTACTTTATGGTATTATAATTTATTTGCCTATTTTTATTTGAATTATTTAGTTGTATGGAGGGAGAATTTCACATGGTTTAGCTCATATTCTTACCTTGATCCAAAGCCTTTAATGAGTTTTCCAAAACTTATCAGAAATACTCACAAACATAGCAAATTTTCCCTTTGTATTGCATTCCTTTACAGATGAACCAAAGTTCTTCTGACTAGCTTTCCTGTAATTTCTCTGCACCAGTTAGAGCCTTCTTGTCTACATGGCAGATGTAGTGCCTTGAACTGTTCTTGTGTAAATACCTAACACAAACGGTGTAAACTTGGCATACAAAGTCAGAAGAAAATGTAGATCTAACCTGCCTTCTTTTTTTTTTTTAATTTTTATTTTAAAATAACAATAGATCCACAGGGAGTTGTATAGAAATATATAGAGTTGTCTGCCTTCTTGGTAAATGTAATATAGTACTGGATTTTATTGCAATTTTTTGTTGCCATCTTCGACATTCTCTTCTAAATATTTGACATATGTTTATACATAAAGATAACTGGGTTCTCCACATATTTGTTTTTAAATTCCAACTTACTCATTTAAAATTTTCTTTAAATAACCAACATTGTTTTTTCATTGATGCCAACAAATATTAGCAAAAGTTCTGAAATATTTACTGTATGATGATGTTTCTATACTTAGATATGCAAAGTTAAACTTTATTTTCATACACACAGACACACACACATAAGCACACACATACACAGGATGTCTTCGGAATCTGCTTGGTCAAAACTATATTTTAGTAGAGTGTTTCTCAAGATGGGAATTACTATCTTACAGAGGACCTGGCAGTAAGAACACTACAACCTGCCTTTGGGCTTTTGAACAGAAACAGCAGGATCTTCTGCCTTATTTTTATCCTATCCACGGCTCATTTCCCTAATACTGTTTGTCCTGTATTTTACCATAATTTTTTTTCTTTTTTCTCTACCATTACTTCCTCTAATTTCTTTCCCAGTCTTCATTGTCAGGTTAATTTCTCTATCTGTCTCTTCGTAGTTTAATTCTCTTCTTCTTCCATCTCTCTCCAAATTAGCAGGCCCTGTACTTAAAATATCATTCATTTATTCCTTCATTAGAAAACACTACCTCAGTCCTGCCAATTTAATAGGTATTGTGACTATCACTAAGTCCCACATTTAGCCTAGGAACAAATATTTGGGAACATGTCCTGAATATCAGCAATAGCTCTCATATGGAAATTTTAGCATAGGGTTAAAAAAGAAAGAAAAGAAAAAAAGAAAAGATTCCTATTAAAGAATTTCAACATCCCAAATAATGAAATCTGTCTTCTCTCAGAATATATATTACTTCAAAATTCCATTTGAGTTTTTGAGTTTTTGCTTAATTATTGATCTTAGCCATTTATAAAAATTGCCTTTTAGTAGTTTTTATTGACAATTTTGTTTCTAAAGGGTCACTCTCTCATCTTTCACTAATCTTTCTGCCAATATTATGTAAGAAAAAAAAAAAAAGGAGAAGAAGCTAAAGGAAAAAGGCATACCAGTTAGAAAGGCAGAGTGACATTTGACTATTTTTAAGATGAAGAAAAGTTAGAATAATTTATGTTGCTCACAATTCTACTCCTCAGTATAAAAATCTAATTATATGTGTTGTTTCCAAAATGTGACTAATAATAGATAGTGTTATACATTGTACTTAGTCACAAATATTTAGAAACTATTTTAGAAGTATGACAAATAAAATTTCAAAGTGATATACAATTACTCAAAAGCATATTTGAAAATGTACTTCAAAAGTTACTTTTATAAAAATTCTCTTAAAGATAAATATAAAGCATCTCCTAAATTTCTAATACACATGAAATATTTCCCTTTTTATTATTTTTTTTCTTTTTGGTTTCTACCATCTTTATTTTCTATTGTATTAACAAAGAAAATCTTTGCAAAAAGACATTGCCCCCCAAAGAAAGAAATTGAAAATGTTTATCATAAATAACAGATGCTGCTTTCCTTGTATGTAATGTTTAAATTGCTAAATGATTTGGTAATGCATAGATAAAATTCTATTGTGGCTGTATTTATTTGTTTAATTGTTTACTTCTTTACTTCTCTTCTGACCAGCTCCTTCTTTTTCTTCTGAACTCATCTGGAATTTTTGGTCTCAGAACTTTTGCAAAGGAAGTGTTTCTGCTGTTAGTTTATTTATAAGAAAAGACATTTTGGGGAGGGGGTGCTGACCCAGTGGCATAGTGGTTAAGTTCATGCACTCCATTTCAGTGGGCTGGGGTTCACAGGTTTGGATCCTGGGCACGGACCAACACACCACTCATCAAGCCATGCTGTGGCAGGCATCTCACATATAAAGTAGAGGAAGATGGGCATGGATGTTAGCCCAGGGCCAATCTGTCTCAGCAAAAAGAGGAGAATTGGCAACAGATGTTAGCTCAGGGCTGGTCTTCTTCACCAAAAAAGAAAAAAAGTAAAGGCATTTTTTTTTAATTTTTGAAAATAATACTGCCTTGAAAATATATGTATATATAGGTATGCTTATAGATTTTTGTAATGGCCTTGTGGTTTATATAACAATATACACAAGAGATTGAAAACCTCATAAGATCGACCCAGTTCCCTAGGAACATAAAGAGATGTGGAAGACATTCTGGATGCCTTTATGTAGGACATAGTTGTTACAACTGTGCACAGCTCAGCAATATCCTCTTTGCTGAGGAAGAAAATACCAGAGGCCAGAATACCATATCAACACCCACTGAAAATATTTTGTGCTTTAAAGAAATCAAAAAAGCACACAGGGGGAAGAAAACAGGCCCTCAATTCATGTTCTTACAATTCTGCTTTTGTCTGCACCCTGAACTAACTGCACTGCATAGCACATGGATGTTCTACCCAATATTTTTTACCTATTCATTTTGATTTATATCTAAGCCAAAAAGGATAACTGAATGATGAAGTATCCAGTTTTTCTGTGTAGAGACTCTTCAAATTTTTGCCATCTAAAACCACAACCCTTCAAGCTACCCTCTGCCAATCAATCTCTGTGAGTGGCCTGTAGTACAAAGGGTATATTTTCTAATGACCACATGTAAGAAATGGATAGGGCAGGGGAATTCAGTTGAGAAAAGATATGAGAAATATCTTCCCAATGTACTTCCCTGTACTTCACCCTTGCTATGAGCTAATGAGGTATTTTTTCTTGAAATTACTTTACCACAATATCCCTTATACCCTCCATGACTATGGTAACTCAGGGCTTCAAGAGTTTTAAAATGTTCTTCTTCTTCTTTTTTTAATCATTAGTCATTGATCTAGGATGTCATCCTAGAAATCCAAGCCTGATAAACTTTAATGGACTTTGAACTACTATATACAATACCGTATTACCAAAAAACCCTTGAATGTGAGTATTGCAAATTTGTTCTCAAAGATATTAGTCTTTCCATAGGGATATTAGAAGAAAGTACCTCTAACTTCATAAAGCACATGCCGACGTGCTTCCAAAACAGAATTCAAGGAAGAATAGGCAGAAGAAAAGTACCAAAACAGAGAAGAGAGTTCAGCTCATATAATCTTGGGAAGTGTCAGGGAAGCATGCTTTTTATTTATGGTAAGTTATGCCCAGCAATAGGGAAAGCTTGGGAGCTGGGATTATTCCAGGAATGCATTGGGCCTGAATGACCAGAGATTCAACTGGACAGGGATGACCATCCTCTCTCATCATGGGTTAGATGAGTGAAGATCACCAGAGATCCAAGAAGCAACAGCTGAACTTTAGAGAGACCTATGGATAGCTCCAGTCCAGGTTCAACAGAACTTCAGGGTCAAGGTTCTGAATCTGGAGGAGGAAAAAGTGTCAGGTAAGAGGAAAGAGATTGTGGTTGTAGATAGGTCATTCAAATAGTAGCTTAGAACAGGATTGCCAAAGTTTAGTCTTGATTAGAGTCTGGGACACAGTGTGGGACTTGGAGGTTAAGAGTTCGCCCTCTGTTAGCCTCTAAGCTTTTCAGAGAATCTACATTACTAAGGGCTACTTAGTAAAAGAGAAATTAGATTGGGGACCATAGTTGAAATCTAACGCTAAGTACTAGACATATGGATGCAGCCAAGGATAAGGAATAAAACTAGGGGATTTGGTCCAGGGAACAGCATAAGAACCAGCAGCTACCCTGCACCATTGTGCCACTCTTGCCCCATGTCAGAATAACTTAACATTACTCTCAAATTTGGGGGATGAAGAAATTGCCTTTGTTTCTGCTTTTGTGAGTCCTGTTTGGACTGCGAAACAGTGATATGAGCCTGCAGGAAAGGGGTTCAGTAGCATTGAGTGTGAAGAACTGGGGGTGGCAACGTCAGGAACTAAGGATCTGGCAAGGGCTTGCTCAATGCAAGGATACTTTCAGGATGTCATCGACCTCTATGGTACTCTTCCTACTTACTACACACGTAAATATAGCTCAGATATTTGTTTTATAGACATATATTACAAGTTCAGTTCAATTGCAATTAATTCGTTCATGTGATATGATATTTCATGAATATTTTAGTTGTGTAGTTTTTTGAACTTTGCACTTTTATTTTCTTTATTTTGTGTTTTATCGTTCATATTCTCTTCTGTTTTCAATTAGTTTGTAGGCCCTTGAAATCTTCAAGGAGTAGACACTGTGATGACAATGTCTAATGACAAAAAGGGTCCAGGCTAATAATTAAGAATCTATAGCACCTTGTCCACGTGAATATTATGTTTCCCTCTCCTCCTTTTACTACACCAGTCCTGTGATATGAAGTCCATCAGTGTTCAGCTCCATTTTCTATAGCTGATAAAATTTTTCACAGGTTACGGCAATAAATGGCCTATATATCTAATTTTTAAAATTTTGTTTTGTGTTTTCACACTTTTTTGTGCCTGCACAGACTTTTTAATGGGAAGTTGGCAGAGACTTATCATGAGTTGCCGGCCCAGTGCTTTCTTAAAAATAATTCCTCTCGTTGACTCATTTACCATTGCTGCAAAGGTGGTCAATAAGCCAAACGAATCATGCTTGAGTGGCTCCCAGTTTACAGCTTTTTCCTTCCCCCTTATCTTAGCTGCAGAAACCTTCAGTACAGATTTGAGAGAGCTGGAGAGGTGGTGGATTATAGCACTTAAAAACCTGATGTTGGAGCCAAGCTATCTGGATTCAAATCCCAGCTTTGTTTTCTACTAGATGTACAATGTTGGCGACCTTGGGTATGTTTTTCACATTTTCTGGGGCATAGTTTCTTCAGCTGTAAAATGACATCATTGAGAGTACGCAATAAAGTGATATAGGTGAAGCATTTGGAACAACTCCTGGCATAGAACAATACTATGGGGCCATTGCTATTACTGTCTTTGAAGACCAAGGGTATAATCTTACACAATTGCTATGAAATCCGCATTCAGCATTTTTTTATTACACCTTGATGATACTTGCAGCAACAGGAGCCAAAGATATATGCCTCTCTTAGTAAGTTTTCAAGTGATACTGATGATTATAAAAACGAATAAATGTTAAATACTGTGGTTTATTCACATGGTTGTAAATTTCCCTATCATTGAGTGATAAAACAATCATGAGTCTAGTGACTCCGTATGGTTGTTTAAATCAAAATCATGTTCAAGATCAATCAAGATACTGTGTGTTTTAGTTTAAAAATATTGAAACTTGGATGCCAAGTATATAAATGTTAGAGTCTCTGTTGTCGGTTTACCAAAGCTCATCTCCCAATGTGATCAGACTTAGGTTTACAATAATTAAAACAAATGGTGCTGAGTAGTCTGAAACCAAGACAAGTGGCTTTGTTTAAATCTTTTTTTTTCTGTGATCTTTCTGCTTCTTATTTGCTTGGCATCATTTATCTTTTTAAAAAATTTTTATGGTGTTTAACACTTTTCCTTTGGTACTTGAACTTTGCTGCTCTTGATGGCAGTGGGCCAAAAAGATGAAAAATACAGAATGTGATCTCTAAAACACTGAAGCTACAAGTTTGTATGCATCGTTTTTGAGGTCTAACAGGTGCTGGGGGAAAAGAAAATAGAATCCTTGCCATCTCACCATTGACAGAAAACTGAAATCAGTGGCATGGAGAAAGAAATCCCAAAGTCGACAGACTTCTACACGTCTCTTATGTATAACAATACATCTACATTAGGCAAAGCCTGTCCAATTTTTTATGACTTAATTGCGTCTCTCTCTTTGCATTTATAATGCCAATCTACTTTCTGTCTTTCAACATACATCCCAGAGAAAGGAAATAGAAAATAAAGCACATTATTCAGTAGGATTTCATTGTGCACTGAGTGTAAAAAGCAGGCAGAGATAAATGGAAATGCATTTGAAAGCCTTCCCCACTGAAATCTGGCGGGAGGTAAAGCACTTCATTAGGATTTGTAACATCGAAGGCGAACTGCGTCACACAAGTGCTACATTTGCGAATAAGGCACAGAATTGACTGTCAAGGAGATGTAAGACCGTAGCAGATTCCAATCCATTTTGCACAAAGCACTCTGTAGAAACACTATACTCTGCAACTCCGAGATTTAGACTTCATAAACTGTTGGTGGAGATTCACCATTGAATCTTCATTTGGTTCTGAAATAAGGTCTCTTTATAATGACACCATGTGAAGGGCACAGCTACATCCCAGGAGTCAATGGGCAGTTCACTGATATACTCAGAGAACTACCAGCAAAATGTAATCCACGTTCCCTAAATTTTAATAGAGACAGCGACATATCCTAATGTTATAATGATTGTAATTATATGTCACTTGGCAACATGTATGGTTAAAGATAATGTCAAACTTGCCATTTAGAATTCGGGGTCAGACACTTACAAAGTAAAGCCTCTGATCTTCTGCTCATATCGACTTCCATTATTGACAAGCTTATTGGCACGTAATAAGTATGTTACTTGCTGAGTTACAGACACACGACCTGCAAGCACCTTTTAAAACAGAGCCCACTATTCTGTATTTAACTGTCTCTTTACAATCCCCTTTCTCCCAACCTCTATTCTTCCTACCCACTGACATTTCTTCTGGGTAAGAGTCAAAAACATCAGGAATGATCCTGTTTTTCATTATATTAATAAATACCTCTTATGTCATTTAATACTCCTCATGTAAAAAAGCTATGAATTTAATTTCTCACAGTGTCCACGATGAAATAAAGATTGGCTGCATGGGAACTTACTTCCCCCTCCTCCCATAAAGAGAAGTATCTGACTTGTGTTTTCTTTCAGCCTTGAATTTTAAGAAACCAAGACATAAGTACCATGCTTACACATGGTTTGGATTGCATACCCAGGCATGAGATTCTTAGTATTTCTAATTCTCCTCTTCTGTAGGATTTTATCTCCATTTTTCCCTCAGTTTCAATTGTGTTGTCAGAGTATGAACTCCTCGAGACAGAGAAGATGTCTGATTCTTCTGTATCCCAAAGTGCTATAGTATCTATAGCATAAATGTGTTGAATTTCATTTATGTGAATATTAAAATATAGACTTTTAAAGAAAAGGATAGCTATATTTGTAAATTATGGTGAATTAAAGAGGTCCAAATGTAAATGGTTTAGAATAAATTATTTGAGAGAACAACATAGTAGTTCTTTCCAGATATTATTTCAGCATGGACCTAGTTTGAAGTTGTCTTCCCATGATTTTGACACTTCCAGGCAGATAAGAATCACCTTGGACACCCATCAAACATATAGATTCTACAGAATAAGGATATTTGACAGAGAAGTGGGTAATCTTAGGTTTAACACATAGGAGCAACTGTTGAATGGTGCTTAGAGAGAAATACTGAAAAGTGCAATGAAAGAAGAACCTGATGTGGAAGCATCCAGAAATTGAGGAAGAAGTAAATGTCATCATGAGAAGCAGCTGAGGGCTGCTGCCTTGAGCAGCACCAATGGTCACATTCTGGGAGTTTTCATCAGAAGCTGACAGACCCTGAAATCCTCCACTGATCAGGGTTCCACTAGAAGCAGATGGAGTGTCAACCTGGGAAACTCATATTGATTGAAGGTCATTTTCCTTTCTGCATCATTGTGAATCACTCCTAAAATCTAATGTGGGAGTGATTGAAAGGACAGGGATGGAGAGAGAAGGTAATTGGGAAAGTAGAAACTACAGATCTTTCAACATCTACTTCCCTGAGTAGCCATACCCCCAACAGGACATGAAGAATGTAAGAAACCAGATGCTTAGCAAGTACCTAACTCACGTCTGAAGTGTCTTGACAAAAGCACTGGTCTTAAGAAAACACTTAGGAGGACTAATTATTAATAAAACTCTTCTGATTCAATTTGTTTTTTTTTTCCCTTCGAGATTTAATAAACAAACTCTACTCTCTTTTTTCTTTTTTTCACATCTTTCTAATCGATTTTTATCAGTCTCTCACATGTAAAAACATTCTAATATTTTTCCCTCTCTTGTGTGTTTAAAACGGGTGACAGGATAATCTTTCTCTACACGTTTTCCTATCTCTGAATTAATAAACTACTGTTACTATAACTGATACACATTAGAGGACCTCATCCTTTTTGTAATATTTACTGGGTTCCTCAATTTAATCAGAAATCTACACACTGCATAGCTGTGTCCTCTGACTCAAAATTTCTCCCAAGGCTGCAGTTAATGTGTAAGTGAAGTTTCATCTCAAAGCTCAACTAGCGGAGGTTTGCATCCAAGTTCAATCACACGGTTGTTGGCAGGAATCAGCTCCTTGCGGGCTGGTGGTCTGAGAGCTTCAGACTCTTGCTAGCTGATGGCTGGAGGCCTGCCTCAGTCCCTCCCCATGTGGGTTTCTCCATAGGTCAACTCACTATATGTCAGCTGGCTTCCACCGGAGCCAGTAAATAGGAGAGCAAGAGAGGACCAGCAAGACAGAATCCAGAGTCTCTTTGTAACCTAATCTTGGAAATGACATCCACTTTTTTCCTATTATGTTTTTAGAAGTGAGTCACTAGTGGAACTCACAATTAAGAGGAGGGATTATTCAAGGTCCTGAATACCAGGAGGTAGGGAACATGGGAGCTATTTTAGAGGCTGCCTACCACAGGTGCTGATAACAAATTTCTAAGGGCAATAGAACAATAAACGCCCTAAGTTTTGATGTAATAGTGAACTGCTACTTATTAGCAGTAATGACAGCAGGAGTGGTGATAATTGTGGTGATAATTATAAAAGCAGCAGGAATAGTAAGAACAGGTCCAATGATAATAGTGATCTAAGAGAAATAAAAAATATTATTTCAGTAATAGAACATTTACTGCTTCCCTATTCTAGGTTCAGTGGCTGGATTCATTTCAGAGGCAGATGGCATTGATGTTTTGGAAAAAAAAAAAAAAAACTTGATTGGTATTTTTTGTTGCGATAGGTGAGGGCTTTGGGGCATGATTTGGAAAAGTTTTTTACACAATGCAAGCCAAAACTCATTAGTGTATTATGAAATCAATTAAGTGGATTGAGGCTAGGATTCAGAAGACAGAAACTAAAAAAGTAAGTTGTTCAGCATAAAAAAAAAAATTTAGATCAGGGATATGAAGTCTTACCTAGAAAAGAAAAATTGTACAGGAGAAACCTTGAAAGGAAAACTGATCTAACGCAAAGGAAGACACTTATAATTTGGTTCTAATATTTTTTCAGTATTTAAAATTCCCCGAAGTCCCCATAGACTTAATCAGAATTTTCTGTACACAACAGCTTGTGTTAATGGTACATAGAGAATATGAAGGGAAAAGGGGCATGGGCAGTTGTACAGAGAGAAGTCAGCATCATGGAAGCCAAGAGCAAGGACTGGGATCTGGGCAAGGAAGCAGGGAGCTGAGGGAATGGCTCAGATCCAGACTTGAGACTCAGTCAGTTTCCCTTCAACAATAGACAAATGAGACCAGAACCCACACCCAGGGGTATCTTAGGTCAGACTAGCACTTCACTTGGTACCACGCTGCTTGGGATGGAACTAGAAGAGTAGACACAAAGTGTTGTGATTGACAATGGAGCTTAAAACCCAGAATCAAAGTTAGAGTGAGTGTAATTAGACACAAAATCCTAGTACACTGAAGGAAGGATGAGATGGTTGTCATTTGACTGGCTTAGGAAAGCAGACTGCCATTATCGATGGAATTTACCATTGACCTCCTTGGACATGTGAAGAATTCTGTGCCTTAATAAATAACATCTCCTTGTACGGCTTCACCACATCAATCTCACTTAACGTGTGTCAGAAAATGTTCTGATCTCTATACATTCTACTTGCATCCATGCCACCTTAAAAAAAAAAAAAAAAAAACCTCCAGGTTTTACCAACACTGATAATTACCATTTTGGACTCTATTCCTTCTACTTTTATGGGGGTATTATCAATCTTAAATATTTTCAGTCACTTTTTTTTTTTTACCATAACAATTTCAATAGACTTTACTGATTTTTAGGGAAATTCAAATTACATATTCTCTTGAAAATCATGCCCTTTATATTCTTAAATTATTCTATGGATATTTTAGAAATAGCTTTATTTAAAATTTCGAAAAAGATAGTTTATTAAGTATAGTTTATTCTGCTTTACAAATTCATTTTTTGTGATTCGTTTCTTGATAAGTGTTCTTTTATACATTCGAATTTTGAGATGTTTTGGTATAAAGAAATTTCTAAAAAATAGGAACTTGGGAATATTAGGTCCTCCCTCTTGACTGAAGCAATAATTGGTGAAATGAACTCATGCACAGTTTGTGTGATTTCAAGATACTGAAGGAAACTAATAGAGGACAAGCATATAATGAAATCAGAATTGGCTGTGTTTCTGGATCTTTTTCCCGCTGAGATAATGTAGTCAGTTGCTCTATACAACAGGGACATAAAATGGTCTCATATACAAATGAAAGTTCTAATAATGCTTTTTTGGATTAGCAGTTAAGCAAGCATAAACATTTATCAAATTGTGAAGAAAAAAGACTAAAAAACAAATAAAAAATAGTGCTAATTTCAGTGCAAGAAAAGAAACAATGAACAGAAAATGAATACAGAAATACTCGAGCTTTCCTATAAAGGGAAGAATAAGAGAAACAATGTATTTACTTGACCGGTGAGAGAATTATGCAAATGTGCATTAAATTTTCTTTGGATGACTTAACAGTTAGATACCAACTATAAAATACAGCCAACAATCACACCAGGCATCTGGGAACTGAGACCGACAATCATCACACAGTTGCATTAGTTTTGTATCGCTGTGTAACAGATTATCACAAACTCAAGTGTTTAATACAACAGCCATTTATTATCTCACAGTTTCTGTAGGTCAGAAGTTCAAGTATTAGCTGAATCTTCAGCTCAGGTCTCATCAGGCTGACATCCAGGCGGTAGCTGGGGTTCCATTCCTTTTCGGTGTTTAAGGTTCTCTTCCAAGCTCATGTGGCTATTGGCATAATTTTACTAAGTACATATATTTACTTAATTTTCTAGAGACAAAGAAAAAGAAATAATGTTATTCTAGTAGGTTTTTTGTGCAAGGGGCTACTTAGCTCCTGACAATACTCTGCCCAATCTTTTCTGATAACTGCAGTTGATACCCAGGATAAGCTTCCCAATACCATGTCCGCTTTGTGTGGCCCTTTATTTCTGGCAGAGAACATTTTGGAGTATAAAACCAACTTAAGACAATAGGATTATCTTTCCCAGAATAGTAAACTTTGAACAAAGAGATTGAAAATCCTTGAGGGTTCTTTGCAGCCTTCTAGAGTAAGGCTCTAGAAGTGGACAGAGTAAGGCTCACAGGGCAATCCAGCCTGCTTGCCTGTCTTGGGGTGACTGGCAGGAAAGGAGGGTTTTACATTGTTTAAATGGTTGGAGAAAAATGTCAAAGGAATTATATTTCATGGCACATGAAAAATCTATGATATTCACATTTCATGTACATCACTAAAGTTTTATTGGAGTACAGCCATGCTCGTTCGTTTCTGAATTGTGTATGGCTGCTTTCACACTGCAGTGGCAGCACTGAGTAATGCATCAGAGCTGTATGGTCCATAAAGCCTAAAATGTTTTCTATCTGGCTCTTTATGGAAAACAGTTTGCTTACCTCTGCTGTAGTCTAGAGGAAAGGACCAGGAGTATTTAAAGCTGTCCTGATTCAATCCCTTTTTAAGTCTTGTTTGCCATACTGTTCCGTCGATGACATAAACTATTTCAATGTCTTGCCATTAAGGTTCCTGTTTCGTTTGAGCCAACAGAGTCAGCTTCCATTGCTTGCAACCAAAAGAACATTAATGTAATTATCTAATAATTTAGTCCAAGAAATCCATTAGCTGTGCATAATTATAGAGCTAGATTGACCATTTCAAGTAAATTTATCAGTGAATTAGTGAAAACAAACAAAATATTCATTTTAAAAAATATCCAACACAGTGAAAAAAATGCTTCAATTTGTCTTAAATGAATAGCTAAAATTGTTAATGGAATTTATATGGTATGAATGGGTTACTGTGAGGTCTGAAATTATTATTGCCATTTTCAGAAAATCAATGATTTCTGAGGATCAGGATTTAAATGGAAAGCCTGTGGTTTCTCTATGAATTCTGTCAAGGTGATGAGAGAATATGTAGATACGATATGCAACACTACTCTTTAAGCTCTGCTAGAAGGAAAAGCATTTTTACAGCTTTGATAAACTTTAAGCATGAACCTTAGCGACTCTTCAGATCACCTTACTTGAGATTCTTTTTTTCTCTCTGACTTCATTTTTCTGCAACTAACTGAAGGCCAATGAGTTACACTTGGCCTGTGCATACCCACCATGGTGATATGCCATGTGCCAGAGCCCAGTCCCTTTCCTTTTCATGCCTGCTTTATGCTCTCATTGTGCTTCTTGTTTAATTTGTACAAGTGTAATTTCAGGGCACAAATTATTACAGTCAAGCGTAGCTTAACGACAGGGAGGCGTTGTGAGAAATGCATTGTTAGGCGATTTCATCGTTGTGCAAACATTACAGAGTGTACTTACACAAACCTAGATGGTATAGCCTACTACACATCTATGCTCTATGGTACTAATCCTATGGGACTGCTGTCATGTATGCAGTCCGTCATTGACCGAAACATCATTATGTGGCTCATGATTGTACTTAATCTTTTCACTCATCACTCTTTCTACGAAACCTATTACAAGGGTTTTATCCAATAGATTGTTTCCTTTTCCCCTATAAATCAACCACATTCTGATTTTATTTCTCAATCCAAACAACCTGAACCGTGTATAAGTCACATCAGTGGTACATTTGCTAGCACAGAGATTCCCTCCCTTGTTCCAATACAACTGCTTTTCCAGTCCCCAACCCTGTGTCAACCACATCTTCCACTTCTTCGCTGCTGCTTCCTCTGCAGGCAGAGTAAGGGACACACAGAACATGCAGTTCCCAAAGGAATCAGTTGATAAGGAGTATAAAAGCACCACTTGACACTGCATGGGATCCTAAATGTTTTTAGATTTTAAAAAAAGAAGAAAAATTACCATAAGCCTCAGAGAAAGTCATATATGTATTTGGATGAATTCTTCTCATAATCTGATTATTGTGGACTCAAAACCCCAAAATATAAACTAAACTGTTTCCATAGAGAGTGCAAGTGCTTGATGTAGGATGTTATTTCCAGTTCTCCCCACTATAATTGGGCCCAACCCTCCTCGGCTATGACAAAAACAAGGGAAATGATTAAAAACAACAAGCTGTCAGGACTGTTCCTATCCAAGAATCCTTCATCCAAGACCCAGAATGCCAGTGTCGGACTCTTTCCAGTTTACGATGCTAGATTTCCTTTGAAGCAGTGATGCTAAACAAATTAATACAGCAAATGTTGCCATGTGAACACAAAACTACATAATTTACTACCAGACCAGCCTGACCAGGAGAAGCAATAAACTGTAATATACAAAAATTCTGACACATAATGATTAGATTCATATAGAAATGGAGAATTTTTAACTCCACCTTTAAATTTTTTTTTTTTTTTTTTTGTCTTATTCAGTCTAAGTCCACACGTAGAATCCCTCTTGGCATAGTCTAAGGTTAACTTGGAATTACATGAGGTCTATTCTTCCTTTTTTACTTTTGACTTTTTTTTCCACTCTTTTACTTCCTTTGTTAAAGTCCTTTTAGTCTAAAAACTGGATCTTTCCTCCCCATTTTCTCTTGCTAATGGCAGTTGGTATTAAGGTTTTTGTTTTGGTAGGGGCATAATTTGATTAGATTAATTTCATACATGTCCATTCATTTAAAGTAATACCATGAGATCATTTGCTTATTTTTCAATATAAATCTCAATCTCAGGGCTTTTGTTTTATTGAATGGGATATGAAATATTGGACCAGAGGGAATTGTCCAGGTCATGAATGGAGACCCCCTGGAGGCCTCCTTCTCAACTCCTTCTGCTTTAGGACTGCCCCTCTCCTCTAAGTAATTCTGACCACAGCCTCACACAACATTGTTTTAGGATTCTCAATTTTTGTACACCAGGAGAAACAAATTATTAACCAGCCTTTCCCAGCTTTATGTCTAGCCTGGCCGGGTCCCCAGTGTACCTTGTCTCTCACTTCACTAAAATATCCAAGAGTTGTGAGTTCTATTTCCTAATCATCCCTGCCCCTCCCTGCCCCCCCATTTTATGCCTCCTTACTTCTCCAATGTCCATTCTGTATATGAGGAAGATGTGCCCCTCCTTTTATCCAAAGGTAAAATTTCTATTTTGTCCTTGACTTTATACAATCTCTTTCTGTAGAAGCTTATCCTATGTTAAAAACACCCACCATTGGCCTTAAATACAGCCTCTCCGCCAACTCGATTGCTTCAGTCCATATATTGCAAAATATCTCTCAGTCTGATCCTAGAACTTCTTATGTTTCCACCAAGCATGCTGCTTTTCAAGTGCAATGAATTTTTAGTTAATACCTACTACCATACATTCAACTGAGCTAGTACACCAATATGTATGGTCCACTAAGAAGTGTTAAACAAAATTAAACTATCACATGCCATTGATTATAAGACACATCCTAATTTCAGAGATGTTAAATTATTAAAAATGTGCATTTTTAAATTGATAAAATATGCATGTGCTCAGCACTGAGATATACTGGAGATGCAGAAATGACAAAGATGATGTCACAGCTCTTGAAAAGCTTACGGACCTTTACTCTCACAGGCACTGAGGGCTCCCTCACCAAATAAAGAAAATGTTGAAGATTGAGAAATGGTATTTTGTTGCACAAAGACAGTTCATTTCTGACTGTGTGTTTGCATTACATGAGTTTTACTGAGCAGTTTTTGGTCAGTTGCTCCAAACTTTTCAGAACAATTTTGGTCTGGGCTTGTTAATTACAGTCATCATAAGCCACATTTGTACAGCACTGTACTCTTCACAAAGAAGGATCTGACTTCATATGTATGAAAATTGTGATATTCACTTAACCAAATATAATTAGGAAAGTAAATATGCTGTAAATAATTTTTAAAAGCATTCTAGTTCATGCGTAAATATCACTCAGGACTTTGACTCATTTTTATTACTTGAGGACAATAGAGGGATAGATGCATTGGAGTTTGCTAATTTTAGGTTTTGTGGCTATTGAACTGGTGACTTAGATTTAGGTTTGGAAAAGATTGAAATTATTTCACGTGCTGGAAGAAATCTTCAGCATACACTGTGCCCTATGCTGATACTGACCATAGCTCCAATTGGAAAGAAAATGTTAATATAGATGTAATGATTAATATCACTCCAATTCATGAGTGTAAAAAGAATTAGAAATTTCTATTTCTTCTACTTTTCTCCCCATCGTCATAGACGCATACACAGAAAATAAACTAAGTCTTCATATTGTACAATTCAGTTGAAATTGGATTGGTCACAGACTGGTTGTGCTTATATTAATCCTTTTCCTGGGACTGATAAGTACATGAATCCTTTTTGATTACTGCTATTTGTGACAATCCTGGGATAAAGCAGAAAATTTACTGAGAAGTAAGGAATGGATACCCATGAGTAAAGTCATGAAATCAGAAGAGGAGATTAACAGTGGCTGAGATATCCTCTATAGAGTCTCCTTCATTTCCTTGGGTCCAAGGTGAAACTAAGAAGAGTTTTGAAACTGGTTTAGAGCAAGAAATTATTATGGAACAAGAATAACCTAAATATTATTGATTTTTATTATATTTGAGCAAGACATAATTAAGAAGAGTATGGATCAATTTAAAATTTAAGTTTGAATATAGAGTATCAAGCTAAAGCTAACATTTCTTCTATACCTACTCTTCATAATGTGTGTATATTTCTCACTGATATCCACAGCAGATAAATATATTCAGGAAGGCAATCGGTCTTTTTCTGTATTTGCGTGTAAGTATATAGCTGAGCAAGGTTCAGCTTTTAGCTCCATTGATAATAATTCATCAGATATTAGCAAAAGTGAATGTCTATGATGAAACTGCTGCTATAATTTACTAGCTTGAAGACTGGTTACCAGTGAAATTCATGAGATCAGAATAATTTCTCAAATTATGACTTTTAAAACTGAAGGCCCTTTTAAAATAGAATGTGGATTTTTATTCCAACATACAGTGTTGCATTTACTTTGTGTTAACTTGTAAACTATGGAATGGTTTTTATTTAATGTTGTTATTAAAACACAATTCTATTTTAACTTTTTGGCATTAAACAAAGTATTGGATGTCAATTGTGATCTTTTATAGTAAATTCTATTTAATGCTTTTATTTTTTCTTACTGCAAATATATTTAGGGCAGTATCTATGAACCTCTTTCTGAGTCTTCATTAACTTAGAGAAAACATACATACTTAGCTATGAGCTAGAAACCATTTCTCAAGACAGACTTAAGGAGCATCAGCCAACAGTCCTTAAAGAAATGTGATATATATCACTTCTTTCTTTTATTACTCAGCTTAGTTTTCCTTGTAATGGGATAAGAGGTATACATAAGTAACCTAAGGACTCTTATTTTCCCTTCACTGTTTTTGTTTATAAGGGTGATAACATTCAGTTCTCCTAACAGGAGTTAGTTGCATAAACAGAGAAATTATATTTGTGTAAAAAAATATTCAACTTGCTTCTGAGTGAGGGTGCTTGGAGGTCATTTCTAAGACCCAAATTGAATACATACCCTTGAAAAGACCCTCTCTCTTTCAGATGATCAGATCTAGAAGGAAATACATTGTTCTTACCCTGAGACTTTTGTTGGCTTTACTGAAATCATTTTTTAAAAATTTCTAATTCTGTGTTTATAGCCATATTGTACAGTACTTTATGATAAGCCACCTCAATATTTTTTTAAATAATTAAAGATTAAATAACGAAATGAAATATACTCCCTTAACCCAGTACTTTTAAAATGTTGCTATTGAAGTATCTCTACAAGCAAAGTAAATGCCTGCTCTATTTAAAGGTGTAGTTTAAAGCTTCTGCTGTGAGTAAAGAATGTCTTTGAACACTATATTTCATTTTAGAAAATGCAGATTAAAGTTGCTTTTTATTCCATGCCATGTTAGATATAATTTAGTATAAAATTAACGTTTCAGTTGTTTTATCTTCTCAAGGAGAATGGGCCAGTGTACATAGTCATTCTTTTAGGATCAAGTCCTCCTAGCACACCACTAAGAAACCACGACAGGACCACAGTCTGAGATGCACTGTCTCAGGCACTTGGTAATGTGGACAGAGAGAAAAAATAATTCGTGTTGAAAATGACTGGAGCCCAGATATGCTTAAGGCCTGATGATTTTGTTAACTATTTGCAATTGATACCATGATAGGTAGAAATGAATTGTCACACATTGTATATATTTTAATAAAACTATTGCATTTAAAAATAGGGGGAAACATCTGGAGTCACACAGCATTCCAGCCTGTACTACGCGGATAAAGACAGAAAGGTGATCTGAAACAGTATTTGCAGTCTTTTTTTTTTAATAATAATTTGTTTGGCATATCACCAAATTTCTTTTGCTTCTTATAGGAAAAGCAATTCAAATAGGTTTCCCTTGACAATGAGTCATGAGTATTATTGTACATGAGACAAGCACAATGAGGGACACTACATAGTTGATGTCCCTATTGTAGCACTGGCAAAAAATACTGAGATGAGAATACCACTTACTTTCTGTCCAAAGAGATATGATTCATCAAGCATTTACTTTACCCCCTGTTGGCAAATTAGAAAAGTTCACTAATTCTTTTGTGTCTCTGTACTGTTTATCATTTTCTGAAGGGTAGAAGTGGACAGGCATGGAAAATGTTGAAACAAATTAACATCAATTCACAATTAATGTATTGAACTTCTACTTGTGGCAGTATGGCAGACTATACACTTTGTGTAAACTTTCCAGGGCAAAACACGTGGATGTTGAATTAACTAAAACAAACTTTTGAATGCACTGCTGAAATATTTTCTCAATAATTTTTTCCTGTTCTCTATCATTTCTATCTTGGAATCAAATTACACGTATATTTGACTTGATAGTATACCACAAGTCACTGAGACTCTGTATTTTTCGGTCACCTTGCTCCCTGTTCTTCAGACTCAGGGCTTTACATTGATGTGTCCTCAAGTTCAATGAGTATTTATTTCATTGTCTTCATTGCTGTTAAGCCCAGTCAATGACATTTTCAAGTCAGAAGCTGAACTTTTCAGGTCTAGCTTTTTGTTTTGTTTTATTTCAATTTACATTTCTCCATTTAAATTCCACACTGTTCACTCATTATGATCATCTTTTTCCCTAAATTCTTGTAGATATTATAATAGTTGATTCAAATTCAGTGTCTCCTAATTTATACATCTGGGGAATCTCCTGGTCTTTTCTGCTAACTGCTTTTATCCTTGATTATGAGTCTCATTTTTCTGCTTCACCGCATGTCTAGTAAATTCGTATTTTATGATGGCCATTTGAGTGTCTAGATTATGTCTTCTTACTCTGAGGAGTGTTGAGATGTGTTCTCACTGGTGTTGAATTCCTGGGAGAACCTTTTGCTCCTCTCAGATGGATTCAGTTCTTCATTAGAGCAAGTGTACAATGATTCGAGGCTCAGGCCTGGGGAATGGCCACTACTTTAGGCTTTTGTCCATACTATTAGGCATGGCTTTATTTGGGGGTTTAATCTGAATGTTCTAGGTGTTCAGGAGGACCCTCCACTTCTTCTGGGCCAGAATTCCAATATCCCCCAGTGATGTATAACTTCTGGTATTATCAGGAAGTTCTCAGCACAGAAGCAAATGATATCTGTTCGTCCCATGGAGTCTTTGCCTGCACTTGAGAAACACAACCTTTAATGATGTAATTGTGAATTTCCGTGCTAGTTCTATCCACCATCATGCACTGCTCCACCTTCCCCCGGAATCCTATCATTTTAGTGGGAAGGAACGCTAGTTTCTGCCTCCTTAGCTTAGCCAAAGCCAGCCCTGATGGTCTAGTGGTTAAGATCTGGCACTCTCATTACCAGGGGCCCGGGTTCATTTCCCAGTCGGGGAACCACACCACCCATCTGTCAGTTGTCAGACTGTCGTGACTGCATATTGCTGTGATGCTGTGATGCTGTCATGCTGTGCCACAGGGATTTCAAATACCAGCAGAGTCACCCGGGGTGGACAGGTTTCAGCAGGGCTTCCAGACTAAGACAGACTAGGAAGAAGTCTGGCCATGAAAACCCTATGAATGGCAGCAGAGCATTGTCTGACATAGCGCCCGAAGGTGAGAGGATGGCACAAAGAAACCAGGCAGGGTTCTGCTCTGCGGTACACAGGGTCACTAGAGTCAGGATTGACTCCTTGGCATTAACAACAAAGCTCAGCCAACACGCTCCTTGACTTATGTCAGAAAAGCGTCTCCATGCAGGAGGTCAATATGATTCACATGGGGCTTACCTCTTCCCTTTTCTTTTGGCAAGAATCATAGTCCTATGCTGCCTGTCGTTCCTTGCCTAAAAGCAGTTGCCTCAAATATTTTGTCCAGTATTATAGTTGTTTATGTCCTGAAAAGGAAGTCTAGTACCAGTTACTGTGTCATGGCTGGAAGCAGAAGACTACTGACTATTCATTTTTCTATCTAAAATTATATACCTGTTATTTAGAATGGCATTTTGTATACCTTTGCTCAATAAATCTCTCTTGGCATCATTGGAATTCTCCAACAAATAGCCTCTGTCCATATTAGTTTATAAGTGTGTTTTTTGACCAAACTAGCTACATGTAATTTCTCATTACTGCAGTTTTCAAACTTCGTCAACAGCGTATTCTTAATCTAACTGCTTATTTAAAAAAATAAAACCTAAAGGATAGAATCATAGTTTAATTGTTTACATTTGGAGGCCTTAGACAGTCCCCCCCACCCCAAATTTGGTTCATTACAAATAGAATTTCTTCTAAGAAAAAGTAAGGTGTTTTTGCTGCTTTGTTTTAGTCGCAGTCCCTCAAGAAGACTTTACTGCCTCAGGCAGTTTAAAATGTTAATAGTTGGAAAGGTCATTTAGTTTTCTTCATTAAGACCATGAAATCAAATTGGATCTAAATGGTTCCTCCATTGAAAATAATCAATCCAAGGTGATCTTTATATCATTTTAAAGGGCCTGTAGATCATTTATGTTAAAGAATTGCATTGAATTTTTATATGACTAGTTAGTTTAAATAAAATAAATACACATAAGACACAAATATAGACACTTTGCTAATATTCAAAGATATTTATAGGGTTTTTAATGATTACTTTTCAAGATAAAACAAAACCATTCAGAGGCTGGTTATGCCACTTTATATTTAATATTAACTCTGAATTGGCAATTGTTTTAAGTAGGTATTTCATGTCTTCAAAATTAGTGTTCTAAATCAAATTCAGGTAAGATGCTGGTTATTGGAAACAGATGTCATCTATTTAAATTGATGTGTGCTAGTTTATGACAACAAATAGGTTCTAAATCCAGGTGAATCAGTCAGGGTTCAATCAGAGAAACAGAGGCAGTAGCAGATATATACTTTAAAAGTTATTACAAAGAATTGACTTATGCAATTGTGGGTGCTGGCTAGGTAAGGCTGGAGTCCACAGGACAGGCCACCAGGAAGGGAGGCTAGATCTTTTAGATGCGGGCTGACACTGCATTCCACTGGCAGAATTTCTTTCTTTTCAGGGAAGCCTCAGCTCTGCTCTTAAGGCCTTTTAGCTGATTGAATGACCGCCAAGATTATCTAGAATAATCTTCCTTGTCAGCTGATTACTTTAACTACACCTATAAATAGCTTTATAGCAATACCTAGAAAAGTGTTTGATTAAATAACTGGAGATTATAGCTGCTATTGTCTGAATCTGTTCCCCCCAAATTCACCTGTTGAAATCTAACCCCCAAGGTGATGGCACTACGAGGTGGTTCCTTTGGGAAGTGATTGGGTCATGAAGATGGAACCATCATGAATGGGATTAGTGCCCTTATAAAAGAGGACTGAGAAAGCTCACTTGCCCACTTCTACCATGTGAGGATGCCACAAGAAGTCTGTGACTCGTAAGAAGGCCCTCACTTGACCATCCTAGCACTCTGATCTCAGACTTACAGACTCCAGAACTGTGAGAAATAAATTCCTGTTGTTCATCAGCTACCCATTCTGTGGTGTTTTGTTATACTGATTCTGAACCAAGTGGGCTCCCCTCCTGGTGAGTTAAATAGGACTCTACACCAATGGAAGTTGTCTCACAAAGTGTATTTGCAGCAAATAGGAGGTCGTGAGGAATCATTTCCAAAGTCATGGCATCCCCAAACAAAGGGAAGCAGGAACTTTTATTTCAGTTGGGGAACAAATATTCAAAAGGGAGAGGTGGGTACACTGCAGATTATGGTAATGAGGCTTAATCTCCTCTTGAAGAGATCTTTGCATTAAAAATAAGGCAAGGTCATGGGTGTAGCTCTTGTAGGGAGGCTTGGTTAGCTTCAGGGTGGCTGCTGGGTGTGTCTCCTTAACATAAAAAAAAAAAAAAAAAACTGGAAAAACAGTTAAATGCTTCCAAACCCACCCTTGAGTTCCTTGGGGCACTAGTTGGTGACAATAGCAGCTCATACAAAGACAGTAGCCAAGATCACGCCTGAGAGTTCTATCCTGCCGTTTATGACAGTTTGCCCTATGAATTTCAGACTTATCTTGGCAGCCCCACAGTCGTGTATAGCAAATCTTCCTTATAGCAAATCTTTTAACATATATCACCATTGGTTCCTTTTCTCTAGTTGAACTCTGACTGATACAGATTTTAGTCCCTGTAGATGGGGTGCTGCTATAAAAAACACCTGAAAATGTTTAAGTGGCTTTGGAATTGGAGAACTGGCAGAGGCCAAAAGATTTTTGAAGAGCATGATAGAAAAAGCCTAGATTACCTGGATCAAATGGTTAGAAGAAATATGGATGTTAAAGACTCTGCTGGTAAGGGCTCAGAAGGAAATGAGGAACACATTATTGGAAACTGGAGGAAAGGGTATCCTTGTTATATAGAGACAGAAGCTATGTTCAATAGTGTCCCATAGTTATGTGGAAATCAAAGCTTGTAAGCAATGAGTTTGGGTATTTAGTGAAGATTTCCAAGTATTGAAGGTGTGGCTGGGGGTGGCCTTGCTATTTATAGTAAAATGGAAGAAGATAGAGAAAAATTGAGGTAAGAAAGGTTTAGCAGAAAGGAAGTAGGACTTGATGATTAGGGAAACTCTCAGCCTATCCAGATTGCAAAAGATTCTATAATTAGGAGATTAACTGGTAGAAAAGTGTGCTCTGAAGAGAAAGCCAAGAGTGTAGCAGGACAACCTTTTACTAGTGCTTTGGAAGGATCAAAAAGTCCAAATATTCAATCACACAGAGAGCTCTTTGAAGAGATTATGAGTGTAACTCTTGGATCCCCTCAATCATCTCGGTAGGATAGGAATGGGATTGTTCATAAAAGATCTGTGGAAGAGGCTCCTATCAAATAAAGTGAATCCCATGACATACACAGGAGACAATGTTCTTGAGAATGTGATACCAGAAGAAATACTGTCATCTTGGACTGAAGGAGACAGAAAGATGGCAATGCAGCAATGGAAGCAGAGGGAAGGAACATGATGTGGTGACAGATGCAGATGTCACAGTGATGTGGGATCACAAGATGAACAATAAAAGCGGTCTCTAGAATCTGAAAAAAACAAGGAAGTAAATTCTTCTCTAGAGAAGAATTTATTTTAGTCCTTTAGTCATTTTGGATTCGTGACGTCCAGAACTCTAAGATAATAAACATGTGTTGTCACTAAGTTTGTGGTAATTTATTATAGCAGCAATAGGAAACTAATGTATCAGAAATCTTAGTCATTTTCTTCTAGGTTTTTTTCCCACTGTGTCTATTGAGATGATCATTTAAATTTTGGGTTTTTTTTCTATTGATATGAAGTATCAGGGTGTAGTTGGATTTTTTTTTTTAAATTCAGTCTTAACAATCTCTTCCTTTTGATTAGATTTTTGATTCATTTATATTTAATGATATTGATATTGTTGGATTTATGTCTATTTTACTTTTTGTTTCCTGTGTCACATTTCTTTTTTGTTCCTCTGACGCTCCTTTATTGCTTTCTTTTGCATTAAGTGAACATTTTCCCATGAAGCATTTTATCTTATTTGTTTACTTCATTTTTTTTGAGTCTTTTTTTTTAGTGGATGCCCTAGGACTTACAATATATATCTTCACTTATCAGAATCATCAGATTTATACTAGCTTAATATGATAGGATATAAAAGTGTTACTCCTATATATCTTTATCCTTCTTTTATGATATTATTGTTACATATATTACATCTATTAACATTACAAATTCAACAATATATTGTTATAATTATTACTACACCACCTATAGTTATTTCTTGAGCCCAATACAGCTTTGCTCCCATCTACCCCTTTTGGATTGTTATTGGCAAATATCTTACAAATAAATTACAGTTCTGTATGTTATAGGCCCAACAATATATTATACACATATTATTTTATGCAATTGCTTTTTAAATCAGTTAAGTAAAAGGGTAGTTTGCATTTATGCTCTGTTTTATAATTACATAATTACTGGTGCTCTTTGTATTTTTGTATGGATTTGAATTAATGTCTGGAGTCACTTGATTTCAGCCTGAAGAACATTTTTTAATATTGCTTATAAGTTGGGTATACTAGCAACAAATTCTGTCAATTTTTGTTTATCTGGAAATGTTTTACTTTTGCCTTCATTTTGAAAGACAGCTTTGCTCATTGACAGTTTTTTCTTTGATCATTTTGAATAGGTTATCCTACTGCCTCTGGCCTCCACTGTTTCTACTAAGTCAACTCTTATTTTTATTAAGGCTCCCTTGCAAGTGATAAGTCATTTATCTCTAGCTGCTATCAAGAGTTTCTCTTTGACTTTTAATATATTTACTATGAAGTATCTGTAGATCTTTTTGCATTTATCCTACTCAGAGTTAACAAAGGTTTTTTGATGTGTAGATTATTGTCTTTCAACAAATTTTGGAAAGTTTTCAGCCATATTTCTTCAAATATTTTTTTCTGCTCCTTTCTATCTCTCCTCTCCTCTAATACTCTCATTGTGTACTATATGGGTGCATTTAATAGTGTCCCACGTTTCTCTGAAGCTCTGTTCATTTTTCTTCTTTTTTCTGTTCTTCAGATTGCATAATATCTATGGATCTATCTTCAGGTTCATTAAATCATTCTTCTACTGGTTGAAATATACTTTTTAGCCCCTCTAGTAAAAGTTTTATTTTAGTTATTGTACTTTTCAACTCCAGAATTTCCACTGGGTTTTCACTTATAACTTCTATCTTGTGATTAATATTCTCTGTTTCCTGTGACATTGACATCATCTTTACTTCTTTAATCATGCTTTCTTTTAGTTCTTTAAACATATTTATAATGGTCACTTGGAAGTATTTTTTTCTTAAATCTGACATTGTGGTCACGCTCACAAGCACTTACTGTTGCTTGCTTTTTCTCCTAGTGCATGCATCATACTTTCTTTTTTTTTGTTTGTTTGCATGCCTGTGATTATTTTGTTGGAAACTGGATGTTTTAGATTATATATTATAGCAATTATTGGTACATCCTCTGGGGCATGTAATTATTTGCTGGTTTATCTATTTAGTGGCTGCTTGGGTTATTTTAGTGAAGTCTATCCACCTCTCCTTCTCATCTCTACAGTGTTAAGCCTCTGGTGTTCCTCTTCAGAGGATATTCCCACAGTCCCCTTGGAATGAAATAATTTTGGCAGTGCTATCTTGGTCTCTTTCCCTGACCACACTGAGCTGTTCATCTCTGCTATTTGCTCTCGATCTGTTGTTTTCCTAAATTGCTCTAAAGACTAATCCAATAAAATATGGACTCAATTGAAGGAATGGTTCCACAAGGTGTTTGGTATTTCTTCTGACCCCATGGGGGCTCCTCCTAGATGTCTCTTCCTATAGTTCTCTCCTGAAAATTAGTCAACCTACATTTTATCCTGTATCTTCCCTAAATCTAGGAATCTCCTCCCATTTGCCTTTCACCTCAGCTTCACTATTTGTTGAGTGTGCCTAGGATTGAACTTCTCCAAGTCCTATTGCAAATCAAATCATTTCCTTCAGGAAGAGAGATTAGGAGCTATCTGTTTATGTCCTGTTTCTCACCCCAGGCAAAATCTCAGTGCCAAGGCCAGGGATCTGAAAGTGGGAACAATGGCATACTTTTCTCTGAGTGGCACCTCTTTTTTTAAATGTTAAACTTTTAGTGGAGGGGAGAACAATAGCCTGAGGTCTTCATAGCTTGCCTTTCCTGTCGTGGAACCACTGCCTTACAAGCCATGGCAAGTGTGCTTCTGGACCCACTATTCTCATGGTACCATGGGTAAAGTAGAGTCTCTATTCCATATGTAGAGTCTTGGCAGAAGGAGAGAGCACCCCAATTCCTCAACCATATTCACCCAGAAATTAGCCCCAGCAATAGGTAACAGAGGGCAGGCTGAGAAATGCTGATGTCTTGCTCTTCCCAGCCTGCTGGCTGAAAGCTGGTAGGAAAGGAAGCCCTGTGTTCTTGGATACAATAGTCTGGAGATTCCATCTTGTTGAGCTGGGAGGTGGAAGAAGGGAGCAGTCTTGGTTTAAATACTACAGATTCTCATTTTTCTTACTGAATTTTCATAAACTTTTTTGAATAGATGTTTCTTTATTTGTTGTGTTCCTTTAGAACCATTTCCAGAGATTTTAAGTTATTTCCTTTTGTTAAAAAATAATTTTTACCATTTCACTGGGAAGCCGGTCTACAGAGCTCCTCATACTGTCACCTTATAAGCTGATCTAGGCACAAAGTTTTGAACCTCCATTTCTGAAACAATCATAGAATTTTATAATCACAAGCTAAGTTTGCCTACATGAGAATCTGAGTCAACTGCTCATGGGAAGGCTTGAAACTCATATTCTTACTGAAAAAAAAGTTAGATTTTTTTCTTTGACCCAGGGCTCATTTTCCAGCCTGGAGACACATTTCTCCATTTTCTATTTAGTTATGGTTTCACTTCCTTATTGACATTCATATTTCTATTAAACCCTTTAGTAAGACAAATACTTGTATTAAAAGAAAATGAGACAGTATGGAAGTGACTCTAATTAAATTTAGTAAGGTTTTTCTTTTTATAATCATATAAACCACTTGAGCTTTGTACCATTTTTTGAATGAAGTAGGAAATAATTCATTCCATTTGCCCTCATTTATTCTTTGAGAAATGATTCCATAATGAAAAAGAAACATATTATGTGTCTGATTCATTAAGTCAGGAATGAGTCCAGTATGTTTTTTACACAGAGGTGAAAGAGGTCTTATAGATAGACTGAAAATGCCAGAATTCTCATGATCTACCTCTTTTTTTTCTTCCTCATAGCTCCAGTGCCAATGCCCCCACTCATGGAATCACGATCTTCAGAATAAAGTTTTATGATGACAGCCAGTTTTCAGTTTGAATACTAAATGCAAGACAGTTCAAAAAGTATCTCACCTCCCAAGACTTCCTAATGCCAGATGTTTTCAAATAACAAAAACAACGCAATACAGAATTCTATCAGAATTTCTATACAAAGTAAGCACCATAAGAGTCCAGGGTAATTGTGTGTGTATGTTGGTGTTGTTTTGTTGATTAAAAAAAAAAAAAAAAAAACAAGCTATGCAATGCCAAATATTTCTTTCCAAAATAACAAATATTTATTCCTCCTCAAAATTTTAATCTGAGTCTTTGGTTCAAGGCAAGTTCACGTTGTCAGCTTGAGAAATGCCATATGACTTATCCACCTAAATATAGAAATTCGAAAAAGCTTTGTTTTTTTATAACAATAACACAGAAGTATCAAGCTTTGCTTTTTCTTTTCTTTATTTGCTTTTGTTCTTGAAACTGTCAGTCCATAGGTTTAAAATGGTTGAAACATTATACAAGATCAGAGAAAAAGGACAGAATCACAAAAGAGAAGTGAGGCAAGCATTTTCTACTTTATCTAGTTGTGAATACTTCCATATCATAATTATGCTTTTCTTTTTGAAATAATTCTAGACTTGGAAAGCTTTTCCCAGATAATAAAGAACTCTTAGATTCCCTTTACCAAGATTTATCAATTTTTAACATTTTGCCACATTCCCCTTCTCTCTCTGCCCTGCCCTCTCTTTTTGCCCCACCCTCTCTGTCTCCCCCCTCTCACCCTCCTGTTTGATTGTCCATTGCACACACCACCTTTTTACACAAGAGTCAATATATGAGTATGGCATTTCCCAAGAATCAGGATATTCTCTTATACAATCTTATTACAGTGATCAAATTCAAGAAATTAACATTGATACATTTCTTTCAACTAAACTGTCATCTGTATCCCAATTTGGTCAATCACCCCAATAATGTCTTTTTTTCTTCCTCCATTCCAGGATAATTTAACCTTTCTTTTTCTCTCATGACATTGACATTTTGCTACGTTATTTTTTTAAGGTTTGGTTATAAGAAGGTTAATCTAAATATTTGAAGATTTAGTAATTACCAAGTTTGAAAAAATAGGGGGGTTTTTTGGCAAGGAAGATTAGCCCTGAGCTAATATCTGTTGCCAATCCTCCTCTTTTTGCTGAGGGAGATTGGCCCTTGGCTAACACCCATGCCCATCTTCCTCTACTTAATATGTGGCACGCCACTACAGCATGGCTTGATAAGTGGTGTATAGGTCCACGAGCAGGATCTGAACCTGTGAACCCCAGGCTGCCGAAGCAGAGCACGCGAACTTAACCACTATGCCACCAGGCTGGCCCCACAAATGGGTTCTAATCACCATCACTTAACATAATGTTGCCAAACCTAAGGTGACCAAACTAGCTTTGGTTATTATCTTGCCTTAATTGAATGTTTCTTTTCTATCAAGGCCTTGGGAGATACTAGTGAAATTCAGACAACAAAAATAAAAGCCTCTACCAAAATTAGGTGCATCCGTATTATGTATATTTTAGGATGAATATAGTTCAAGGACTCTATTAAATGTATTGAAGCTACAATGAGAGAATATACAAAAAGATAATAAAGACAAGAGAACTTTTCTATAAATAAAATTACCATTACTTAAACATGCTAATTTCATCACTAAACACTCCTTTGTATCACCAGATAGCAGAATCAGAATTTCCATACAGGAAACTTCCAATCTTGGTACAAAACTTGCCTTGATACTGCATTGCAAAACAAGTAGACAATTTTACTTGGATTTTATTTTATGTGTGAAAGATAGCTGCTTTTATAAACAACTTACTAAAGATTTAAAAAACATTGTCTATAAAAATACTGTTTAGTATTAGTACTGAAGAATATTTCAACCCTTTGGTATGCTATTCACTGTTTTATACTCTACCTTACCTAGTATGTTTACTTTTATTAATTATCCTAAATTGATAATAATTTTCATTCCTTTCTCCATTGTTTCTTCATGTGACTATCCCTATTTTGTTTCTTGAACACTCCCTGCTTAATCTAACGTCTACAATTTATCACAGGCCACTCTTTTTATCTATCACACCCTTCACTCAGCTTGGGAAGTGGAAAATTGTTTATGAGGTTAAATATAGATGGACGTTCTAGAAAAGCAAGTCCCCATATATCCAGTTGGAATTAATCTTTCCCCTAATCCTTTTTACTCTAACTGCACTTCTAACAAAGCTTTGATTTGTCTTGCCGTAAATCTTGTGCCATCAACATAGTTCAAAAATTGTACATATTTAGGAATAAATGAATGATTTGTATGTTTGTCTTCCTCATGTTTATGTTTCTTGAGAGCAGGGACTTTGTATCCTCCATAGTGTCATTCAAAGTTTTATACATAGTAGACAATAAATAAAGTATATTTATTATATATCGCATTTATTAAATATATCCCATTTTGTGAGATTTTACGTACACAAGAATAGGAGACTGCGATGCCTGCCTCCCTGAAGCAATTTGGCTGTATTTATAGATATACTGGGCAACGAACTTTGTTTTTAGGAATATTGAAATAGGTGTTTTTATTAGTTTTCTAGGGCTGCCATAACCAAGAACCACAGACTGGGCAGCTCAAACAACCAAAATCTATTATCTCTGTCCTGGAGGCTAGAAGTCCAAGATCAGGGTGTCAGCTGGGTTGATTTCTTCTGGGAGCCATGAGGGAAGGCTCCCTTCCAGGCGTCCGTCCTTAGCTTATAGATGACTGTCTTCTCCCTGTGTCTTCACATTGTCTTCCTCTTCTTACAGGCCACCAGTTACATTAGGTTAGGGCCCACCCCAATGATCTCACATAAAGACCTATCACCAAATACAACCACATTCTGAGGTACTGGGGGTTAGGACTTCAACACGTGATTTGAAGGGGTAGGGAGACATAATTCAGCCCATAACAGCACCAGTCCAAAACCTGTTACATGCACATTTATGACTGTGACTATTTTAATGAAGAATGACATTTTATATTACTAGTAGAAAGACAATGGTAAAAAACACTGGAAAATTTAATATATTGACAATATATTGACTGGGAAGAGATGCTACTCGGGAGGACAAGATTTGATAATACATACAGGGAAAGGATAAAAGGGGGAGAATTAAAATGCAAGGATTCCAAATCCCTGGAAGAAGAGATCAGGGTTCCATGAAATGTGAAAATAGTGGAGAGAACATTGAAATGAGAAAGAGGAGTACTAACTGTAACTTAATTCCCAAATTTCCCTAGAGATGACCCAGGCTAAATTGTTAAACAATCCCATGTTGATTATATATTCCCATTGTAATATAGCAAGAAGAGAATAGCCCAAAGCTATATGAGACATTTTTTGGATATGTTAATAGCAAATATTGTGATGGTCCCTCTCCTTGAAGGCTCCCTGGATGAAACAATAGCACTGTTTTTGCCTTGAAGGAACCTGTTTTCTCTTGAGAGAGAATCTCAGTGATGGCCAACCTCTATAAACACTCTAAAAAAATAAGACTCTGGCCACCTTACGCTAGGTATATTTAATTCCTTGTGGAGCACAAAAGTCTTGACTTTACATTGCAATAATCACCATCTTTTGTTTAGGGACCGATTATTCTGTTGATAAATTTTCCCAGTCAATCTGATTCCCGCTTTCTCCCTCCTGAGGCTTGTTTTTAGCACCAATTTGTCACTCATTAGCACCTCTGTCAAAGGGTAAATAGAGGAAATAAAAGAAGATGAAACAGTCCCACTCAGTCCTTGTTATGGACTCATAAAAAGATTTAATGAGAGAGGACGATTAATTTTATAGGATGAATAAAAGTAAATGGTGGTTTTTCAAAAATCATTTCCTTTAAGATTGTAATGAGTGGCCTATTTTTTTAAAATAAATATTGCAAGAAAAAATTGAGGAAAAAATGAATGTTAAATCCCACCATGCCACAAAAGCAATAGGATTAATTACAGCTTCGGAAGATACGTAACAGTCAGACACTATTATTGAGATTATCACTTATAAATGCAAAAGAGATTAAAAATAGATTAATGTGACATTTGTCTAAAGTTATACAAACAGTGTAAAGCTATTTGTTACCTGTTTTGTCTTTAGTTCACTTACAGTGACCGTTTTCAACATTTGTAAGAACTTTGGCCACGTCGAGACCCGGAGGAGTACCCGCTATAAATTATGCTCACCACTACTAATGTTGCATTACCCATGGACTTGTCTTTGGGCAGTCCCACGCCTCTGTAAGCAATTACTGTGTGTTGAATTTCTTTGATGGCAAGTAGTATTTTCCCAAGCTTGGCTTCTCTGAAAATGTTATTGGCACTATTATTTTCCCCAATATGGCAAATTGACTCACAAAACAGACTCATGGAGACTTCCATCCAAAGTAAATTAAATAGAAATCAAATTCTATTGCAAAGTTCTTTTGAAATAAAGAGTAAACTTTAAAAAATAAATTTGCAGGTTGAAATGAAGTACTGTTCAGCGTATTTTGACAAGTATTTTGAAAGGTAAGTCAGATTACTTTTTTGGGGAAAAAAAGCTTATTATAAATTGATAAAGGCTACTTCCAGATATAACTTTGTCAATATTACTGAGATAATGATCCAGATCTTAACGGTTTCACTCCACTTGCATCCATGGGCAGTTTTTCTCCCCCCAGCTATGCTCTGCGGCTAAAAGTAATTCTGTTTGAATAGTAATAGTAATGTGAACAGGTTTATAGTGCTGTTATGTTCCAGAAATTGTTCTAAGGTTGTTCCATGTATAAACTCACTAATCTTCTCAACAAGGAAGGTGCTGTTATTTTAAATACGAGAACACTGAGGCAGAGAGCTAAACAACTCACCTGTTACTACTGTGAGAGACACTGGAGTTTTGAGGAACTTTCACTGTAGCCCTTGCAAACTCATGTCCCCAAAGCTCTCCCTCCCCACCACTCTTTTTTTTTTAATTGTGGTAAAATACATACAACACAAACTTTACCATCTTAAGTATTTTTAAGTGTATAATTCAGTAGTAAGTACATTCCCATTGTTGTACAACCAATCTCCAGAGCTCTTTTCATCTCACAAAACTAAAACTCTATACCCATTAACCAACAACTCCTCTTTCCTTCCTCCCCCCAGCCCCTGGCAACAACCATTCTCTTTCTCTCTCTATGATTTTGAATACTCTAGGTACATTTTAAGTGAAATCAAACAGTATTTGTCTTTTTGTGACTGGCTTATTTCAGTTAGCACAATGTCTTCAAGGTTCATCCACCTTGTAGTATCTGTCAGAATTTCCTTCCTTTTTAAGGCTGCATGATATTCCATTGTATGTATAAACCACATTTTACTCATCTTTTCATCCATAAGTGGATACTTCGGTTGCTTCCATCTTTTGGCTGTTGTGAGTAATGCTGCTGTAAACATGAGTGTACAAATCTCTTCAAGATCGGCTTTCAATTCTTTGAGATATAGACACAGAAGTAGAATTGTTGGATCACATGGTAATTCTATTACTAATTTTTAGAGGAACCACCACACTGTTTTCCACAACAGCTGTACCATTTTGCATTCCCACAAACAGTGCACAAGGGTTTCAGTTTTTCCACATCCTCACCAATACTTCCTGTTTTCTGGATTTATTTTGAAAGTAGCCATCCTCAATGGCATGAGGTGGTATCCTATTGTAGTGGTGATCAGCATTTTTCTTTTTTTTTTTTTTTTTTGTGGGGAAGACCAGCCCTGAGGTAACATCTGTTGCCAATCTTCCCCTTTTTGCTGAGGAAGACTGGCTCTGGGCTAACATCTGTGCCCATCTTCCTCCACTTTATATGGGACGCCGCCACGGCATGGCTGACAGGCAGTGCGTCGGCGGGCGCCTGGGATCCGAACCAGCGAACCCTGGGCTGCCAAGCGTGGACTAAACCGCTGCGCCACTGGGCGGCCCCCTGATCAGCATTTTTCTAATAAGTGATGTTGACTCTCTTCGTGTGTGCCTATTGGCCATTTGTATATGTTCTTTGGAGAAATGTCTATTCAAGCTCTTTGCCTATTTTTTAACCAGGTTGCTTGTTTTGTTGTCGTCAAGTTATAGGAGTTCTTTATATATTCTGGACATTATTCCCTTATCAGATACACGATTTGCAAACATTTTCTCCCATTCCATAGGCTGCTTTTTCCCTCTGTTGGTTGTGTCCTTTGCACAGATGTCTTAATTTTGATGAAGTCCAATTTATCTATTTTTTTGCTTTTGTGGCCTATATCTCCCCACCCGCTCATGTACATGTCTTTGGCCACTAACTCTTCTTCCGTCCCCTGTTGATAAAATTTAAAATGGCTGATAATTCACAAGAAAAATTCCTCCCTCTCCTGAGAACTGACCTTGACCAATTAATCCTGAAAAAAAGCTAAACTCTGCTGACCCCCTTCTGTTAAAACTCTGTAAAAAACTCCACCCTGCTCCCCTAAACTGGAAGGCTCGTTCAGACTTATGAAGTATTTGAGCATGGATTTGAAATGTAATAGTCTGATTTTAGACTCAGTTCTCCTAACCACTGCACCCACTGAGACTCCACCTGTAATCAACGTTAAAAAAAAAACGAATTGTTGACTGTATTATCTCAAAACCTAATATTAAAAAATATTTTGTATGAAGATGCAACTAAATTCTTTAATTTCAATTTAGAGCAAATGTTAAATTAAAACAGGACTGTTTCATTCCAATAATTATACAACTTTAATAAAATAACAAAGAAATTTAAATGTTGTTTCGGCAATTGTTATGGAACTTTCACGGGAAAATGTGCTACAGATGCGTGAGGTGATTTGAAGCTGGTTCATAGCTCAAGGCTTCAACTCTGTGTGTTTAATTTCATTTTGGGAATAAACTCTCCAACTCATCATTCAGACATAGTAGCAAACAATATCATAATAAACGTACAGTTTGCAATGACTAACAATGAACCCCTTGTCTATTACATATTATGAAAAACATGCATTAAAATTCTTTCATCTTAATTCAACAATTTTTAATTTTGTATCTACTAAGCACTCAATATTACATGAGGTGGTAAAATGGCATAGTAATTGTCTTTAAAAATTTTAGTGTGCATGCATTCTGTCTTAAAATGCAATCTTTTAAGGAAGTAAAAATTAGGTAATTCAAAATCAGTTCACCCTGATAAGTGTCCTAAACAGAATATGCCCAAGCTGAATGTATTACAATTAACTATCATATTTGTATTTTACTTGGAACTTAAGGAAAGCATATAGACATATAATTTTACATGGTAAGATGCAATTACTAAAAGGCTTTCCAGAAGAAATATTATTGTTCCTATATTAGAGATTTGCAGTACACAAGAAGAGATTGAGCTGGTATTGCACAGAATTTTATCAATGCAGCTTACGCGTCAATGACTTCACTCCAACTCTGTGGAAGAGAAATGTAGAGCTTCATAGAGTTCAACTAAACTACTTGAACAAAGCAAGATCACAAAAAAATCGTTCCCCTACAATTTTAATCAACAAAGGGTAGTAACAGTAAATTGAAATAACTGTAAACGGGGGCCGCCTGGTGGCGCAGCGGTTTAGTCCGCGCTTGGCAGCCCGGGGTTCGCGAGTTCGGATCCTGGGCGCCTGCAGACGCGCTGCCTGTCAGCCATGCCGTGGTGGCGTCCCATATAAAGTGGAGGAAGATGGGCACAGATGTTAGCCCAGGGCCAGTCTTCCTCAGCAAAAAGGGGAGGATTGGCAATGGATGTTAGCTCAGGGCTAGTCTTCCCCACAAAAAAAAAGAAAAAAAAAAAAAAAGAAATAACTGTAAACAATTAGACTTTACATTTGAGAATCTTAATATTTCACTCAATAAAGCAGTGTAGGTGCCCTCGCATAAAAAAATTGAATCAGAATAAACACTGCCCTTTCTGTAGCTACTCTTTGTGGATTCAACCTTGAATATGATGTAGTGTGTGGTTCCTTCATCCGAACTCTTTTCCTTAACAATAGAGTCTTTTTAAAATATGAATTCTAATTGTTAATGATTTCAGATTTTATTTGGAATATAACAAATACATATAATTTATGTCAATTTGTGTTTGAAAGTTTCATCTGTGAGGGGGAATCCCTTCCTTTGTACCTTTCTTAAGTTGAGTTAAAAATTAGACTCATAGGGGCCGGCCTGATGGCATAGTGGTTAAGTTCTCGGCTCTGCTCTGGTGGCCTGTGGTTCGCAGGTTCAGATCCCAGGCACGGACTTACATACCGCTCATCAAGCCATGCTGTGGCAGGTGTCCCACATATAAAATAGAGGAAGACGGGCATGGATGTTAGCTCGGGGCCAATCTTCCTCAGCAAAAAAAGGAGGATTGGCAACGGATGCTAGCTCATGGCTAATCTTCCTCACACACACACAAAAAGTTAGACTCGTAATAAATTAATATCACATGATTTCATGAAAGTCTCATGAGGAGACTTGGGTTTCAGCCCCAGCTCTGCTATCAACTATCCATGTAACAATTAATCTCTGAACTCCAGGTTCCCCGATCATTAAATGGGCATGTCAATAACAAATTTCCCATCTACCTTATATATAGCCATAGATTATTGAAAGTCTAACATGTGCTAAGCGTTTTACACATAATATAAGAGTTACTTTAATTACTTTAGTTGTAAGGATAACCTGATACTGTAGGTATTATCCTCATTTTACAAATACATCAGAGAGGCCAACCAAGGTAGCCAGATCATTCCATAGAACAATCTGTGTTTGCAAACCGATCTGTTTCCAAATTTCATTTCCATGGTATTGTGCCACTTTCCCATGATTGTGAGGGTCAACTGAGCCAGCAGCTTTTTTTTTTTTTTTTTTTTTTTTTGTGAGGAAGACCAGCCCTGAGCTAATGTCCATTGCCAATCGACCTCTTTTTGCTGAGGAAGACTGGCCCTGGGCTAACATCGTGCCCATCTTCCTCTACTTTATATGTGACGCCACCACAGCATGGCTGACAACCAGTGCGTCGGCAGGCGCCCGGGATCCGAACCTGCGAACCCCGGGCTGCCAAGCGCGAACTAAACCGCTGCGCTACTGGGCCGGCCCCTGAGCCAGCAGCTTTGCCAGCACTTGGTAAAGCAATAGTTAACATTCTTGGTGAGCCATATGGCCAATACCTTTACATTCCTAAACTTGTCTAAAAGTAGAGTAGAAGTAGTCTATTAAAGTATAGTAAAAGAGCATTGGAGTAGAGGTTTGAAAATATATATTCTGTCTTATGTATTAGTTTCCTATGGCTACTGTAACAAGTTAGTACAAAATTGATGACTTAAAACAACATATATTTATTCTCTTATAGTTTTAGAGGTCAAAAGTCCAAAATAAGTTTCACTGGGTTGAAATCAAGGTGTCAGCAGGGTCTGGCTCCCTTGGGAGGCTCCTAGGGGAGGGTTTCTTTCCTTGCCTTTTCCAGCTTTTAAAGTTGTATTCCTTATGTTCCTTGGCTCACAGCCCCTTCCTCCAGTATAGCACCTGGCTTCTGTAGTCCCATTGTCTTTTTCCATGCCGAGTCTTCTTCTGCCTGCCTCTTGTTAGGACCCTTGTGATTACATTGAGACCACCTGGATACTGCAGGAAAAACTCCCCATTTCAAGATCCTTAATTTCATTTGCAAAATCTCTTTTGCCATATAATGTAACATTCACAGGTTCTGATGACTAGGACATAGAGTCTTTGGGGACCATTATTCAGCCTACCACATTCTGACTCTGTCACACTGCACTATAATTACTTATCAATCTTCTTCACTCAGTTTTTCATTAATGTATTCCCTGCACTTAGCATAGTGCCAAGCACTTCAGAAGTGCTTGGAGTGCTTCGATGTTTTTAAGACACTCTATATTTATTCCCTCTATCATAAAGCATTTTATTGTATCCTTGGTACGGTCAAAATTGCCAAAGACAAATAAAATTGCAATGGAAATACCACTTTATAAATAACACTTCTGCTTTAAGTATTCAAACCTAGAATGACTTCTATAAACATTTGCTTCATTTGTTTATTTAAAAAAAACCAAAATGGAATTTATATTCAAAGTGAAATGAATGTGTTAGACTCAACTCAATAGCAAAAGAAGCAAGATCAACACCCAGAGGCTGTTGTGTCTGTCCATGCCATTACTGGAGTCTCAAGTGCTTGTTTTCTGACATTTTAACTGCCTGATCAGAATAAACTTGAAAGGTGTAAATTTGTCTCAAAGAGTTGAAGAAATTGAAAGAGAAGATTATTTGCTTATGGAGGGCATACAGCCAGAGTTAAATTTTTATCTATACTGATGGCCAGTGAGAAGCACTCTCTAAATAATCACAGTTACAATATAATAAAGATATATTCCATTTGCATTAACTGTGATGCCAGATTCCACACTTCATTCGAAAGGAAGTGACTGAAATCCCCTTTGAAGATGGTTATTTCTCTTATATCATTTTTATCCTATGATCTTGAGTCTGCAAACAGATCATTTATGTATTCGTCTGTTGCTAGAAGCAGAGATGGGAAGATAATATCACATTAACAGTATCACAACAGCATAATATCACAACAATGGGAGCAACTAACTGGGTGGGGGGAATTACCATTTAGAACATCTATATTCACCTTCACAGAAATCATATGTGGTAGATACTATTATCATTCCCATTTGATTGAGGAGAATACAAGATGTTAATAAGTTATTTATTTAAATTACTGTCAAATGTCTTGTTAGAGGTCAAGATTGATTTTGAACACAGGCAATATGTACTATGAAGCTGAATTCTTAACCTCTACACAATATTGCTGGAAATTATTTTAATTTATTTGTTCTGGGTTAAAGAAACATTTGATTTTCAATTGATAAGGCCATATTTTCACCTACATGTGAAGGGCAATCTATGCAGACAAAAATGCCCTTTTAATTCGCAGACATTTAGTGATAAAATTTTATTCCCTGGAAACTTCTTTTAGCCCATTGAATAAAATTTGCTCAGTCTACATGTGATATAATTAGATGTCACTGAGAGTTCAACTTATAAGAAAATCTAATACCCTTTCAATAGAAAATCCTTCCAATGTTATGGTTCAAACAGATGCTATGGTGGTGACATAACAAAAAGTAATGCCTTAACAGTTTTTTATTTATGAATTGTTATATCTCTAAACTCTGATGAGCTGTTATGAAGTAATCTTTAATAGCTGATAATTCCCACAAGCACTCTGGATTTACAGAGTAAAGTAGGCATAGTGAATGATCTTAAGAGAAACTCTTTGGCTCCACTGAGTACAGAATTCTATCCTGTTTATATAAAATATTCTCCAAGATAGGCTATAAGCTAGGCCATAAAGCAAGTATTCGAAAATTTAATAGTGTTAACAACATAGCATACATGTTCTGACAAAAACGGAGTTAAATTAGAAATCATCAACAGAAGACAATTTGAGAAATGCACAAATATTTGGAAATAGAAATGTTTTAACTTTTAACATTTAGCATTTAGAAATTTAAACATGTCAAAAACCATGGGTCAAAGGAAATTTTACAAGGGAAATTAGAAAATATGTTTTGGATGAAAACAAAGACATACCAAATTTTATGAGATGTAGCTAAATTGGTGCTCAGAGGAAATTTATAAATAAAAATGCCTATATTAGAAAAGAAGAAAAAAAATGTAAGAATTCATCTTTAAAGTCTAGAAGAATAAGGGCAATCAAAGTGATGGCAAGCAGAAAGGAAGGAATACTAAATAGTAAAGTGGAAATTATTGTAATAGAAAATAGAAAAACAGTAGAGAAAATCAATGTGATCAGTTAATGCTAAGTATCACAAACAATACCTACACATATTACGAGATAATGTTAAGCAAAACATTTTGCCAAGAAATTCAGCAACAGGAGAAATGGCCAAATACCAATATGTCTCATATTATCAAAACTGACTTAAAAACATAATATTTAAATAGACATAACAAATGAAGAAAATGAATTTGTAATATAGGTCTTCCCATAAAGAAAAGCCCAGACCCAGATGGCTTCACTGGTAAATTTTATTAAACATTTAAAGGAGAAATAATACCAATACTCACTAAAATCTTCCACAAAGTACAGGAAGAACACTTCTCAACTCATTCTATGAGGCCAGTATCACCCTAACGAAGCCAGCTACAAAGTAAGTCAAGATATTACAAGAGAGGTAAACTACAGACCAAAATCTCTTAAGAATATAGATGCAAAGTCATCAACAAAATACTAGCAGTCCAAATCCAACCACATGTTAAAAGCATTATTTACCATGAATAAACACAGGTGGGATTTTGTTTAACACCTGGAATCAATTAATGTAGTAACTCATATAAATCATCGATTATGTAAGTATGAATCATACATCAGTAGATGCAGTATAAGATTCAACAAGACCCAACACCCATCATGATAAAAACTCTTAAACATGGAACAAAAAGCATTTTTCTAAACCTGAAAAAAGATATCTATGAAAAACATATGATAAGCGTTGTACTTAATAGTGAAAGAATGAACACTTTTCCCTTAAGATCAGGAAAGAGACAAAGTCTGCTCTCATCTCTTCTATTCAACGTGGTACTGGAAATTCTACCCCAAGAATTAAGCAAGGAAAAAAATGGTAACTAGACTGTAAAGAAAAAAAAATGTTATATATAGAAATATAGATATAACATATATATAGAAACCCTAAGGAATACACACATATACACACACTCAAACAAATATTAAAACAAATAAGAGAGAAGGTCACAGGATACAAGATCAATATACAAGATGTCAATTGTGCTTCTCTATATGAGCAATGACAATCCAAAACTAAAATCAAGAATACAGTTCTACCAAAAAATATTGAAAAAAATAAAATGTCTAGGAATAAATTTAACAAAAAAATATGAGCCCTGAAGTCTGACAATTATAAAATTTTGCTGAGAGAAATTGAAGTTCTAAATAAATGGTATTTCACTAAGGTTTTTGGTTTTTTGGTCTTTATTGGTGTATAATTGACAAATCAAATTGTAAAATATTAAAGTGTACATCATAATGATTTGATGTATGTGTACATTGTGAAAGGATTCCTCTTATCTAGTTTATTAACGCAATCATCACCTCACATGTCTATATATATGATATATAGAGGTGAGAGATATATAGATATATATAGTTGAGGACATGTAAGTTCTACTCTTAGCACATTTCAATTATGTAATACCATGTTATCACCTATAGTTGCCATGCTATACATTAGATCCTCAGACCTTATTCATCTTATAGGTGCAAGTTTTCACCCTTTCATCAACCTCTCCCTCTTTCCCTCATTCCCCAGCTTTGGAAACCACGTTTCTGCTCTCTGTTTCTGTGAGGTAGACTTTTTTTAAGACTCCACATGTAAGTCATATCATACAGAATCTATCTTTCTCTGTCTGACTTATTTCACTTAGCCTAATGTTCCATGGTTCATCCATGCTGTTGCAAATGGCAGGATTTCCTTCTTTCTAATGGCTGAATAATATTCCTCTGTGTGTCTGTGTGTGTGTGTGTGTGTGTGTGTGTGTGTGTGTGTGTAGATAGATAGATAGATAGATAGACAGACAGACAGAGACGGATATACAGTATACCACATCTTCTTTATCCATTCATCCATTGACAGACACTTAGGTTGTCTTCACATCTTAGCTATTGTGAATAGTGCTGCAATTAACATGGCAGTACAGGAATCTCCTTGAGATACTGATTTCATTTCCTCATTTCTTTTAGATATATATGCAGAAGAGGGATTGCTGGATCATAGGGTAGTTATATTTTTCATTTTTTGAGGAACCTCCATAGTGGCTACACCAATTTACATTCCTACCAATGGTGCACAAAGGTTTCCTTTTCTTCACATCTGCACTAACACTTGTGATCTCGTGTCTTCTTGATGATAGCCATTCTAACAGGTATGTGGTCATACTCCATTGTGGTTTTAATTTGTATTTCCCTGATGTTTAGTGATGTTGGACATATTTTCATGTACCTCTTGGCCACTTATATGTCTTCTTTGGAAAAATGTCTGTTCACTTGTTGTTGAGTTGTATAAGTTTTTAAATATATTTTGGGTATTAACCTCTTACCCAATACATGGTCTGCCAATATTTTCTCCTATTCTGTACATTGCCTTTTCATTTTTTTTTTATTATTTCTTTTGCTATGTGGAAGCATTTTAGTTTGTAGTGTCATTTGTGGATTTTTGCTGTATTTGCTTGTGCTTCTGGTATCTTATCCAAAACCTCATTGCCAAGACCAGTCAAGTAGTTTCTTTGCTTACTTCTTGTAAGAGTTTTACATTTTCATGTCTTATGTTTAAGTTTTTAATCCTTTTTGAGTAAATTTTTGTTAGTGGTGTAAGTTAAAGGGCCAATTTCATTCTTTTGCATGTGACTTTCCCATTTTCCCTCTATTCTGTTCTATTGATCAGTGTGTCTGTTTTTATGCCAGTATCATACTGGTTTTCATTACAAGAGCTTTGTGATATAATTTGAAATCAGGACTTGTGATGCCTCCAGCTTTGTTCTTCTTCCTCAGGATTGTTTGGCAATATTTTGGTTCCATACACATTCCTATTTCTGTGAAAAATGCTGTAGGATTTTGATAGGGATTGTGTTGAATTTGTAGGTAGCTTTGGGTAGTATGGACATTTTAACAATATTAATTCTTCCAATCCATGAGCACAGAATATATTTCTATTTATTTGTGTTTTCTACAATTTATTTTATTAATGTCTTATAGTTTTCAGTGTGCAGATCTTTTACCTCCTTGGTTAGATTTATTCCTAAATATTCTTTTTGATGCAATTGTAAATGGGATTGTTTTATTATTTTCCCTGTCCAATAGTTCCTTGTTGGTGTATAGAACACAACTTGTTTTTGTATATTGATTTTGTATCTTGCATCTTTACTGAATTTATTAGTTCTAACAGTTTTTTGGTGGAGTCTTTAGGGTTTTCTATATATAATATCCTATCATCTGCGAAGAGAGATAGTTTTACTTCTTACTTTCCAATTTGGATGTCTTCTAACTATTTTTCTTGCCTAATTGCTCTGGCTAGGATTTCCATTACTGTGTTGAGTAAAAGTGGTGTTAGTGGCCATCCTTGTCTTGTTCCTGATCTTAGAGGAAAAGTGTTCAGCTTTTCACCACTGAGTATGATGTTAGCTGTGAGCTTATCATATGTGGCCTTTCTTATGTTGAGGTACATTCCCTCTATCCTCACTTTGTGGAGAGTTTTTATCATAAATCGATGTTGAATTTTGTCAGATGATTTTTCTGAATCATTTGAGACGATCATATGACTTTCATTCTTCATTTGGTCAATGTGGTGTATCACATTGATTTGCAGATGTTGATCCATCCTTGCATCCCAGGAATAAATCCTGCTCGATCATGATGTATATTCCTTTTAATGTGTTGTTGAATTCAGTTTGCTAATGTTTTGTTGAGGACTTTTGCATCTATGTTCATCTGGGACACTGGATTGTGATTTTCTTTTCTTGTAGTAACCTTGTCTGTTTTTGTTATCAGGGTAATGCTGGATTCATAAAATGAGTTTGGAAGTGCTCCTCTTCTAATTTTTGGAAGAGTTTGTGAAGGATAAGTATTAATTCTTCTTTAAATGTTTGGTAGAATTTGCCAGTGAAGCCATCTGGTTCTGGTCTTTTCTTTTGAAGTTTCATTACTGTTTCAATCTCCCTAACAGTAACAGGCCTGTTAAGATTTTCTGTTTCTCAAGATTCATTGTGGTAGGTTGTAAGACTCTAGGAATTTATCTATTTCTTCCAGGTTATACAATTTGATGTCTGTTGGCGTATAATTGTTTATAGTAGTCTCATGATATTTTGTATTTGTATGGTATCAGTTGTAATATCTCCTCTTTCAATTATAATTTTATATGAGTACTCTTTTATTCTTGGTTAGTTTAGCTAAGAGTATTTTATCTCTTCAAAAACTAGTTATTATTTTCACTGATTTTTTTCTTATTGTCTTTTTAGTCCCTATTTCATTTATTTCTGCTTAGATCTTTATTTTCTTCTTTCTACTATTTTGGCTTGCTTTGTTCTTCTTGTTTTAGTTCTTTGAGTTGTGAAGTTAGATTGCTTCTTTGAGATTTTTCTGTTTTCTTATGAGGGCATTTATCACTATATTATGAACTGCTTTTGCAGCATCCCATAAGATTTCGTATATTGCATATCCATTATCAAGGCTTTCTATTCTGTTCCATTGGTGTGTGTCTGTTTTCATGCCAGTACCATACTGTTTTAATTACTATGGCTTTGTAGTATAGTTTGAAATCAGGAAGTGTGATGCCTCCAGCTTTGTTGTTCTTTCTCAGGATTGCTTTGGCTCTTCAGGGTCTTCTGTGGTTCTATACAAATTTTAGGATTGTTTTTCTGTTTCTGTGAAAAATGCCATTGGAATTTTGATAGATATTTTATTAAATCTGTAGGTGACTTTAGGTATTTGGAAATTTTAACAATATTAATTCTTCCAATCCATGAACACAGGACATGTTTCTATTTGTCTGTGTTTTCTTAAATGTTTTTCATCAAAGTCTTATAGATTTCATAGTACAGATCTTTCACTTCCTTGGTTCAATGTATTCCTAAGTATTTCATTGTTTTTGATTCTGTTGTGAATGGGATAGTTTTCTTTATTTTCCTGACGTTCCATTTTAGTGTATAGAAATGCCACTGATTTCTGTATGTTGATTTCATATCCTGCACCTTTACTGAATTTGTTGGTTAGTTCCAACAGTTTTTTGGTTGAGTCTTTATCATTTCCTATATATAAGATCATAATATCTGCAAATGATGACAATTTTACTTCTTTCTGATTTGGATGCTGTATTATAAACTTCCAAGTCGCTAAGAGACCAGATCTTAATTTTCCCCACCACAAAAGAAAAATGATAATCATGTGACATGATAGAGGTGTTAGCCAATGTTACAGTGGTAAGCATATTGCAATATATAAATGTAACAAATTCACATATTGTACATCTTAAACTTACACATTGTTAAATGTCAATTACATTTCAATTAAAAAGATAGAGTCCAATGGAACCAATATATAGTTCAGTATAGATTTAAACTTGTACATTCAATTGATTTTTTATGAAAAGATGTCTAAGAAATTCATTAGGAAAATATATATTTTTAAAAAAGGGGATTGAAGTAACTGGTTAGCTTATAGCAAACAAATGAACCCTACAACTATTACACAAGTTATACAAATGTTATCTTATTATAGATACTAATTATAATATTAAGTATAAATTCAAAATCTATAGAACTTCTAAAATAAACATAAGAAAATTATTTGTTACTGGATAGGGAAAGAGTTTTAGGTAGAACACAAACATGATTTATAAAAGAAAACAATGATAAATTGAATTTCTGTCAAATTGAAATTTTCTTTCTTTTTTAAATTGAGATATAATGACATATAACATTATATTAGTTTCAGGCACACAACATAATGATTAAATATATGTATTTACTGCAAAATGATCACCACAAGATATCTAGTTAACCACATATAGTTAAAAATGTTTTTTCCTTATAATAAGAACTTTTAAGATCTACTCTCTTAACAACTTTCAAATATACATACAGTACTAACTACAATCACCATGTTGTACATTACATCCCCAGGGCTTACTTATTTTATAACTGAAAATTTGTATCTTTTGATCCCCTTTACCTATCCCACCCACACACACCTTTGGCAACCACCAATTTGTTCTCTGTGCCTATGAGTACGTTGTATATTGTTTTGTTTGTTTTTTAGATTCCACTTATATGTGCGATTGTACAGTATTTGTCTTTCTCTAGCTGACTTATTCCACTTAGCATAATGCCCTCAAGGTCCATCCATGTTGCTGCAAATGGTAGAATTTCCTTTTTTTCTAAGACTGAATAACATTCCATTGTATATATATATATATATATCACATTTCCTTTATTCAGTCATCCATCCATGGACATTTAGGTTGCTTCTGGGTTTTGGCTATTGTAAATAATGCTGCAATGAACATGGGGGTGCAGATATCTCTTTGAGTTAGTGTTTTTGTTTCCTTCAGATAGTTAGAAGTGGAATTGCTGGATCATATAGTAGTTCTATTTTAATTTTTTGAGGAACCTCCATACTCTTTTCCATAGTGGCTTACCCAATTTACATTCATACCAACAGTGCACAAGGGTTTCCCTTTCTCCATATCCTAACCAACACTTGTTATTTCTTATCTTTTTGATAAAAGCCAATCTAACATGTATGAGGTGACAACCCATTGTAGTTTTTTGTGTGTGTGTGTGAGGAAGACCAGCCCTGAGCTAACATCCATCCCCAATCCTCCTCTTTTTTTTGCTGAGGAAGACTGGCCCTGGGCTAACATCGTGCCCATCTTCCTCTACTTTATGCGGGATGCCACCACAGCGTGGCTGACGAGCAGTATGTCGGCGGGCGACCGGGATCCGAACCGGCAAACCCCGGGCTGCCAAGCGCGAACTAAACCGCTGCGCCACCGGGCGGCCCCCCCCATTGTAGTTTTGATTTGAATTTCCCTGATGATTAGTGATGTTAAGCACCTTTTCATGTACTTGTTGGCCATCTGTATGTCTTCTAAATTGAAATCTTCTACTCCTCAAAAGATACAATTAAAAAAATGCAATCCACAAAGGACTTGTGTCTTGTATATATAAATACCTCTTGTAACTCAATAATAAGGGGCCAGCCCAGTGGCACAGCAGTTTAGTTCGCGCTTGGGAGCTCGGGGTTTGAGGGTTAGGGTCCTGGGCGCCGGCCGACGCACCACTTGTCAGCCATCCTGTGGCAGCGTCCCATATAGAGGAAGATGGGCACGGATGTTAGCCCAGGGCCAGTCTTCCTCAACAAAAAGAGGAGGATTAGCAACCGATGTTAGCTCAGGGCTGGTCTTTCTCACAAATAATAATAATACACATAACAATTAAAATAGGATAAATGATTTGAGCAAACATTTCACAAATTAAGATATTCGAATGGCCAATAAGCACATGAAAAGATACATAATGTCATTAATCATTAGGAATGGGCACATGTAAATCACAAGACATCACTTCACACATATTTAAAATATTGAACCATAGCAAATGTTAGTGAGGATGTGTAGCAACTGGAACTCTGATGAATTGCTGATGGAAATGTGTAATGTCAAGACCACTTAGGGAAAGCATTTGGCAGCTTCTTAATAATTTAAACATAGACCATAGGACCCAGAAATTTCATTCTTAGGTATTTACTCAAGAGAAAGGAAAACATATATCCCCCTCAAAGACATATATAAATATTCAGAGAAGCTTTATCAATAAAAACTAAACTCTGAAAACTACCTAATTTTCATCTACAGGTGAATGGATAAATTATAATTATTCTTAAAATGCAAAGTATTCAGCAAGAAAAAAGGAAGAAAGTACTGATACATTCAAAATCATGAATGAATTTTTAAAACTTATACTGAGCCAAAGAAGCCAAAAAGAGACGTGTGTATTATATGATTTCATTTATATGAAGCAATAGAAATGAAAAATACCAACTATAGTTGCAAATATTAAATCTTACATGTAACGTGTGGCCGGGGATGTGGGTGATCAATTACAACATCTATGAATGAACTTCTTAGCATGGTTTTATGGGTTTTTACTCTACCAAAAGTCATCAAAATGTACACCAAAAAATAAATTAATATATTGTTAAATGATACCTTGAATAAAAACATGGGGAGAAAAAGTATGGTGAGAGTAAAGAACGGATCCTTTTTGTCAGAAGTGAGAGAGGTCACATAAAATCACTCATCTGATGAACTTTCTGTCTTTGAAGACTAGATTCTTACAGAAATGTTTTTCCAATACTGAGCAAATACTTATTAAATGCCTATTCTATGAGCTACTACTTCATACATTATGTGATTTAATTCTTGCATTCTAAGAGTTAGTTATTATCATGTTTTAATGCAAATGGAAAAACTGATTTCAGAGTATAAACAAGATGCCCAAAGACATATAGTTCAAAAGTTGGCAAGTGGTTAATTACAAGACCAGTGATGGTCGTACCTCCCCCTAGCCCATGTGGAATCCAATGTTGCAAAAGAATGTGGTCTTCCATTGTGTCCCCTTGAAGAACGTCCATATCTCTCATGTGAACTGAGTCTTGCTTATATGAGGAAAGGAACCAGATTCAAAAGTTTTGTGAAGCAACTTGGAGATGTGAATTTACAGTCTGTTGTGCTGTTTTTAATGCTTCAAGAATGAGGAACGTTATGTCACATAATCTGTGACTCATAATATAGGATTTCTCCACAATAAACTTAGAGTTTCCTTCTACAATCCTTCTCAAATATTATTGACATCCTTTTAACCACTAGCAGAAAAATTGGAGACCAGCTCACACTTATTTACTGAGCAGCTACTATAGATTCAGCACTGGAATACTGACTAATCATTCCTCTAGCTTTTACTCACTCTATATAGCACTCTGCACACATGGGTATGCCTAATAAATGTTAAAGAATAAAAATAATAAACAGAGGAAAAGTGATTCATGCTTTGTTGTATCTGTTCTCTGAAGTGTTTACTAAGAAACCATTAAAAGCAAGGCACAGGGCACAGTTCATTATAATGCTCTTATAAATATGGATTTTCCTTTTAATTTTTAAAACAACATTTTAACTCTCAGAAACCACTATCTTTCCAATATGAAAAACAACCCAAACAGAGGAGAAGCAGATGCATTAAATAAATGTACTATTTTTTAAATGATGAGTCTGTTTATATCATGCCTTGCACTCTTTCTAAACTCTGGTGAAAAATTAAATTTTGTAGGATTTTAAAAAATTATTGTTATTCCTGCACTGGAGTGTATGGAGTCTTAAAAAGGGGAAGATTCATCCTTATCTAAAGGTATTCCTTACCAAGAAAAGTTCAACACTGCTACTGAAAATTCAAAACAATAAATAATAATTAAAAATTAAAGCTGCTTCATTTGTAGGTCAGTGATTTCTGTAAATATCATGTAGTATTGAAGATAATGATGATCTTTTCTTTGAACATTTTGGCAAGTACCTGTCATGGCCCATATATCCAAAGTAATATACAAAGAAGCCATTTAGAATGGAGTGACCCCTCTAAATTACAGTTAGATTTCCTAGAACTTCTAGATATATTTGATGGAATAAATCCAAGTCAGACAAGATAAACAGGGTTTTTGATGTTAAGTAAATGCTACGGTCCCCTGAAATGAGTCAAAATAATGGAATTCAAATTCTGATTTTGTCACTTACTAGCTGTTTCAATTTGGGGAGTTATTTTAACCTCTTTGAACTGTTCTTTCATAATATGCAAAATAAGAATAATATGAAACAGACTACAGGGCTGTTCAAAAAATTAAATAAGATGATATTTTAAAATATCTGTGACAGTATTAGAATACTACAAGGCAAAATGCACTTAGTGTCCCAGGCAATGTTTCTCTCGATCATTTACTATTTACCTATGTGAGCTGTTTTGCTACAACAAAATCTGATTTTTCTATCCATAAGAACTCTTTCCTCTATGGGTCTTTAAATGTTCTAGTCACTACCCTTTGAGTACTGTCTCCTCCTTTATCTACATGTTCAAATCTCAACTCATCTACAAAAGTGCACCTTAGCATATAGTCCTGCACAGAGCCGTCGCAGTCCATGGAAACCCACAGTGGTATCTCTGTTCTCTGAATTCATAACACTGATTTGAGTCCTTTCATTTAACTCCTGCAAGACGGATCAGTGCCTTTTTCTTCTAAATAAATTATTAACACTCAGAAATGTGACTCCAGTAGGTGTACAATAATAAATTAGATTGATTTGTTGTAGGAAACATGTCAATGGGCCAACTCTAGCATATCATCTTCTCGTATAATTTTTTTCCCATGGACCACATGGCACTAGCGTCTGACACAAGTGATGAGAACTGGGATCGAAAATTGACTCAAGTGAGCCAATCAGGAATCTACACATTTAAGTGGAGCACATATAAGTGATCTGCAGAAAGGGAAAGAATGAATATGACATACAAAAAGAAGAAAAGGAGGGAAAAAACAAACTGTCACCAGGAGGAAGAGAGGGTAGGAGGGAATATTTCTGAGGGGTGTTCTGTGAAATCATTATACATACATTCAATACACCCTCCTACACACTTTCAACATACCTACTTTATAACTCATTTGGCTTAATTACTTTGAGCCAAATATTACATAACTAAGAAATTTAGGAAATGCATTCTTTAAACTGAAGCATGCAAATTCGTATCTCAGTCAGCATTAATTATTCCATCAGTTAATGACTTTAATGACAATAAAGAGGAGCAAGGAGGAAAGTACTGTCTGAGATATGGCTGTCAAACAGCATCCATTCACTCCTTCTTTCGTAAATAATGTTAAAAAAATAGTTAGATAGATGCCTACTCAGCTACCCTATAGTTCCTAGCCTCCCTGTCATCAGGTGTGGCAATAAGATTCAGTGAAAAAGTTCTTGACAGTGGAATATGAACAAAAGTGATGGGTACCAATTCTATGCCAGCACTTTAAAAAGGTGAACACTCTCCTCCCACTCTTTACCCTTCCCAGAAGCTAATGCATGAAAATTCCTAGCATATAGCTTTGGCCATGCAGACAAATATGCTTCAGGATGACAGAGAAATCAGACAGAAGGATCCTGGGAGCCTAAATGACCTGAGGGAGCAGAGCCATCCACTGACTTAGAATGCTCACTTTTGACTGTCTTCAGTGTGTGGGGGGAGATTATCTGTCTATCATCTACCTCTCTCTCTCTCTCTCTCTCTATCTATCTATCTATCATCTATCTAATCACCTTTAGATCTCAGTGTCTTTTTCACAAGCAGCTTAATTGTCCTCTACTAACACGGAAGTCATGATATCATCATGGAAATACAGTGGTCAGGAAGAAATTCGCAGCATTCCTCATAAAAAGTCTATCATACCAGGACACAAAATGAGAATTATAGAGGGATTGATACTGGAGGTTTGCACTATGATTGAACAGAGGCTGCATAGTTGAGGGGCTGCCAAGAATCAATATTTCCTTACCTGACTTCTCTCATGTGCTACAAAGTTCTATTATATCAGCCTGACCTGTACAGATATTTCAATTTTGGTTTTCTCTCCTCAGCTGAAGTTTATGGATGATTTCACATACATTAATCCATTTATTCCGCATACCAATCTCTTAAGTAGCTACAAATACAGAATATATTGATTATTCTCTGTTCCCCCTGCACCTGATCCATTCTTTACCACTCTTTTTGCCCTGCTCAGCCAAAGGGAGGTGATGGCAAGAGCTTGGTGAGGGGAAAGAAGCAATCAGGATATTCCTCTAAAACTCTGTTCCTGCTTAGCCATTGTGTCTCTTACATAAATGTATCTTTCCTGGAAATCAGCTTCTGCTAAGTGGCTCAAATTTATAGTTCCATTCCCACTGGTCTCCACCAGCACTACTTGTCTCCCTTGTTCCTTCAATTATAGTGATGGTAACAGGTTCTCTCTATGCTTAGTTCCTTTGTGCCCTGTCATCCTTTCTTTTTTCTTTTAACCCTAAATATATCTCTATAAATAATTCCTTCATTAGTGTCTCTTTACTGAATCATCTGTTCCTTGTTGTTATAACATATCACCCCCATTTTACGGATGAGAAAACATAAGTACAGAAAGATCAACACCCGACTTTACTTAATGAATGGTGTAATAAGGATTTGAAACCAGGAAATCTGATGTAGTGTCTGTGTATCTAAATACTGTGCAATAGTGCCTTCATATATCAGTGCATAGCATTGCCCAGAAAGACCTTGGAAATAAAAGAAACATATGACATTATGAGAGCTAAATTTTAAAGCATCATAATGTGGGTCAGAAAAGAGTTTCGAAAATTTAAATGACCAGATACAGTGTTCCAATTTTAACTGGAAAAAATATGAACAAAATTTTAAAAAATGCAAAAAATCAAAAGGGGGAGGTGTGTGGTCTACCCAGGAGAAAAGAAAAAGGAGTTCAATAAAGGAAATTGTGACAATGTCCAACTCTGGGTGTTCAGAGTATTTCAAAATTTAGCCTCATCGTTAAATCATCCCAAATGTGTAGAACAAATGAGATTACCTTATTGTGGTGCCACTAAATATTTAACACGTCTCACTGAAGCCTTTCATTGTCACTTGCTCATCCAGCAGCTTTACGATTTTGATCAGTTTTTATTTGTTATTCTCCCCGTAGAAGAAGAAAGCACTAGTTCTTACGTACTCAGGGTATGCTCTTCCTGTAGGTGTTGAATTTGAATTTAAAAATAATGGATAGATTGATATTTTGAATGTATGTATCAGTCCCATGAGTTTGGTTAATAGTTATCTGACCCTGTAGGGTAGAGCTGCTTTCAAGGATCGGAGGAAATTGTGTGTGTGTGTGTGTGTGTGTGTGTGTGTGTGTGTGTGTGTGTGTGAGGAAGACCAGCCCTGAGCTAACATCCGTTGCCAATCCTCCTCTTTTTGCTGAGGAAGACTGGCCCTGGGCTAACATCCGTGCCCATCTTCCTCTACTTTATATGGGATGCCACCACAGTATGGCTTGATAAGCTGTACATAGGTCCTTGCCCAGGATCCAAACCTGTGAACCCCTGGCTGCCGAAGTGGAGTATGTGAACTTAACGACTACGCCACCGGGCTGGCCCCTGTATTTTTAAACTTGAAAGAGTAACGGGCAATCATTTTGATAGAGCAAATCTCTTTTTGAAAGAGCGAATCTCTTTTTCTATTTGAATATTGAAAGGAAAGGAGTAATAGAAAGTCAATATTCTCTACAATTAGGTGAGAAACATGTAAAAATACTAGCTAAGAGAAATATTTCTTAGGAAATATCAATTATCAGCATCATTCAGAAAAAAGTATTTCTGAAATAACTATTTGTAGGCCAGTTTCTCCGAGTCCCTCAAGTTGACACAATTCTCAAAGGATTCACACTTTGTAGCCTAACATTGAATTTGTCTTAAAAAATATACAAAAAACCAAACATGGGTGTTGAAGCAAGCTTGACAGTAATCTTGCCCAGGGTAAAATAATAAATTGTCATTCTGGTCTATAACCAAGTCTCTTGTGAATTGTATTTTACAAAATCATTCCTGAGGGAGCTGGCTTGATCAACATTTTTCCTAATCATGAAAAGCTAAAACCCAGACCCCGAACCACAGTGTGGCACAGATTCCCTGAGAGAATCATTTTATCACTTTAGTCCATCTGATTCTGGCCCCTGTGAACTGTAACTAGTTCTTAAGAGCCTGGACTTTGTAATCAGACAAACTGGGTTTGACTTTTGATCCTGCCACTTCCCAGCTGTGATGTTGGAGGTGCCCTAGTTTGTAAAAGGGGGATACTAATACCTACATCTCAGGGTTATGATGAGGGTGGAATGAAATAGTATATGCATCTGGCATGTGAACCACATATAGCAGCTATTATTATTATTACTATTGCCATTAGAACTCTGATAAGCACAATTTAAATGTCTTTGATTACCAGAAATTACTCCAGAATCATGTATATTCTTGCATTAGCATTATGAATATTAATTGTCATTTTACAACAGATAAATAGATGAACAACTGCACAGAGATCTACAGTTAATAAACACTAGATATAGCAGCTTTTACTATATTTACATGCCTTTATGAAACTTAGACAGGTGAGAGAATAGTTGTTACTAATGTATTTTTAATTACCAGATAATGGACAGAGATATTCAAAATTAAACGCATATTTCAATGTAAAAGTAGTTTTAAGATCTGGGTCACGAAAATTTCTTAAAACCATAGCAGACATATTTGAGCTATTTTAACTGCAAATACTTAGATTTTAGTAGGAGATTTATAAAAATACATTTCCTTATTGAATAAATGTTACTATTACATACTAGATAATGTCTGGTATCTATGGATGCAGAGTTAATTATGAGAAAAACTGTCTACTCTTAAGGAGCTTACATTGAAATACATTTAATATGCAACATTAGTTATTTCCTCACACTATTACGGAAAAGTTGTTCATAATTGTATAAAATTACATGAGGGAAAACGACGTTAAAGAAATAGAGATTTAATTAGAAGGGGATTATGAGATATTTATTTATTTATTATTCATTTATTTATAATTTAACATAATGTAGTAATGCAAGAAAATCATGGAACTCTGATGAAATGATTTTACCAGAGGTGGATATGGCCAGGCAACACGTGTGTGGAGAGGTGAAGTGAGAAAAGGAGGGGGAAAATAGATTCCAAGCAAGGGGAAAAGCTCAGTCCAGAGGAATAACATTGCATGGCATATTTGAGGAACTGAAGTAAGTACTGGATACAGAATACAAATGGGTAACACGAATCTGGGGAGATAAGTAGGACCAGATCATATGATGCTGTATGAAGAACAGGTTCAATGAGACAAGATTTGCTATGGGAAGACGAGGTCATGGTCTAGGTAGAATTATGGCCCAGTTCCGTGTGTTGATGGACTTATACGAATGAATTTAAGAATACAGAAAGGGGACAAATTCTAGGAATAAAATATTTTTTGGTTGAGAACCATGTTTTTTAATGCCCCTGACTATGGATTAGATATTTAATCATTCACTTAAATTTTAAATAAAACCAAAGACATTTATTTATTGGTCTCTCTTAAAACACTAAGTCTTTAGAGGGGTCAGTTCTTATATTTTAAAATACTAGAACACAAAAAAGGAAAAGAAAATCCTGGAAACATAAGAAAAAGTGTAACTCTAAAAATCATCCACTGCAGGAACCAGAAGAAGAGCAAAGAGAGCAGTTTGGCATCTTTAGCAGAATTTAACAGGACAATGGCTCTCTGTAACAGGGTAGGAATCATAAGAGGGCAGTCATGAGGGAAACTGGAGGATGGATGAAGACACACCAGTTGTATGCCCTCCTAAGACTAAATTAAAGTTGACAATGGAGAAAATAGAAATGAGAATCCACAGTGCCAAAAACTGAACAGGAGATATGCCTCAGTGACTTGAAGATTTGCTGAAAAATTCATATTTGTTTATCAACTTTTAAGTATGATTGGAAACGCAATAAGCCACATTACCCCTATGTTCTTACAAATAGAAAAATCACAGTATGACCTCGGCTACCAGCCTCTGACTAAAAGCAGAACTTTATTCTGGTCGTCAGTGCTTTCTTTTCCTATTGTGAGAAAGCCAAAAGTCCCTTATCCAATTATCCAATATAATTATCCAATATTTTAACACTCAATATGAATGACTTGACTATATTCTTGTAAATGTCAACATGTCTTGAATCGGACTTAATACTCAGACCTACCAGACAGAATACATAGATTTTGAATTTTCCCAAATACTGGTAAATGATATTCTACAGAATTTATCAAATCTTTTAAAGTTGGGATGTATTGTTTTAATATAAGGGAGGAAGAAAGATCCAGGATAGTTCCTTAAAAATGATTGCTCTAGTTCACTCACTCACAAAAACCCTAAATGGCCAAAGTCCAATCATCGTCTGAGAAAAGTTAAGTCGACCTGGCACAGTATTAACACAGCTGCATTGAACTGTATGATTCTACCTTAGGAGTGACTGACCACTAAGGAGATCAATGAGTTTAGTCAACAGTTAAATATTTAAAATATACGAAGGAATGTAATATGCATTGACTTTGGTATACACAGTGGTAATTAAATGTGTGTAGAGAGAAGTCTCAGAGCTGAGCACAAGATTATCTGAATTGAAAATATTCAACAGTACCCTGAATTACTAGAAATCACAAGAAAAGGTGTTCAAGGTCTTTTTAAAAAAATTCATAATGTCTTTGAAGTAAAAGTCTGCCATTTAAATTCAGATGAATAATTGTTCATGGCCTTGACTCACATGGTGTCCAGCAAGGTGTCATGACAGCCATAGAATCTCCTAATGGGTTACATATGAGACCAGTCTCTCTATTCTCTTATTTCAGGACCAGAATGCCCCAAACCACTTCTGAGAGAGATGACCTGAAAAGGAGAGAAGGACAGAGAGAGAATACAGGGCACATGCAGGTGGTCTAACAAAATCAGTAAAGATAGCTTAGGAGGAAGATACAAAGCTCCTACTCCAGGACTCCACCACACCCGGTCCCCACAGGCGACTGACTGTTATCAATTTAGATTGATAAGCATCTTTCCTGATGCTTATCTCTGTGTTGCTAAATATTTTTAAATTTTAGACATTAACAAATTTTCTCCCTAATTGAAAAGTGAGTTAAATTTCAGCTATTTCTCCTCCTTCAAGATTCTATTAATTATTTTTTGAGTCATTCTTTTGACTATAATTTTCATTTTAAACAGTATTCTCAGTGTTTCCATTTTCCACAGGAGCAAGAAAGCAGCCTTGAGGTGATCTGCTACTTCTTCACCTAGAAATAATGGATAACAGCAATAGAAATGAAAACAAGTTCCCACAATTTACATCATGAGTGAGATGGAGCTACAGAAATCCAGAAAATTCCCAATAAGATGTAAGTGAGCAAGAAGTGGGGGTATACGAGCCTAGCAGAATGACTGCAAATGGCTGTGATAGTGGGGCAGGTGCAGTGGGGGCAATTGACAAGCTCAACTAGACCTAGAGAAAGCAGTAGCCAGAGAACCCCACAACTAGGACTAACACCGCCCCAGAATGAGAGCATCTCACCCCCGCCCCCAGGAGAAACTGATTTACTCAATTCTGAGAATGGTAGAGTAGGAAAAGAGTGCTGAAAGTGGCTAAGAGAAAAAGCCATGATGAAGAGCAGGAAAATTCTTATGTTACAGGAGCTGCACGTCATGGGAGCAATGAAAAAGTTCTTATTCTGTTTAGACTTCTCTCCTACTCCTCCAAGAGATCCAGGAAAATCTAAAACATGTAAATATGAATTATTTAAATATGAATACTGATTTTAAAAACATTCACGACCATATAAAGATTTTTTTTAAGATTAAAAATAAATTCAGAGATTTTCAGCAAGAAGAAGAAAATAAATCACCAGAAAAAGACTAAAATGAAGCAGGGGAAAAGAGCAATACATCACAACTTCAATTTAAATATTTATTCATTGGAACTATGAAAGAATATTAAGAAACTAAAATAAAGAAAGAGAAGAAATGGCCAGGTATTTTTGGTTAATAATAACGAAATAAATAATACTAATACTCAGAAAAGAAATTCAGATAATGAGAATTTTCTTTTATTGAAGTATGAATGTATAACCATACTACTAAAAATATTAATATAAATGAATATCAAATATAAAAGTAATGGATTAATAGTTCTAAAACACATTAGAATTTTCTTGATAAAAAGTAAAAAGCAAACACCTACATGTTGATCTCTTATAGTAACATGACACTAAGTTCCTGTTTTCAAGTCTTAACTTCTGTAGATTGTTTAATGATCTTCACGTATTCATGTTTATTAGAAAACATAGTTTACATATTATTCTGTCTTCACTCATAGTTGATCAAAGAACTTTTCGAAGTGATTTTTAATATTGAATTGTTTCTTTCACATAAAGCAACAAATACGCAAATGAATGGGAAAATCTTATCATAAAGATGAGTTTGGCAGAGTATCCTAAAATTCCCATTTCATAATAAATTCTAGAAATTGCTAGTATAGCAATGTCTTTGCCTCTGTCAATGTCTTTGCTTCTTTTGGATTGATTCTCTTGGCTTTTATATATCGCCACAGTCTGTTATAATATTCTGTTATAATATCTTAGATGTTAAAAAAACACCTTTGATGGGCTGCCTGGTGGTACAGTGGTTAAGTTTGCGCTTTGGCAGCCCGGAGTTTGCGGGTTCGGATCCTGGGCACCTGCTGACGCACCGCTTGTCAGCCATGCCATGGCGGCGTCCCATATAAAGTAGAGGAAGGTGGGCACGGATGTTAGCCCAGGGCCAGTCTTCCTCAGCAAAAATAGGAGGATCGTCAGTGGATGTTAGCTCAGGGCTGGTCTTCCTCGCAAAAAAAAAAAAAAAAAAAAAAAAACCTTTGAAATTGTTCTTTTTCTACAAAAAAAATCAGGAAATGGCTAAATGATAGAAAACATTGAGATCACTTGATTTGTTGCTTTAGAATGAATACCTAGTTCTGGAAGTTTAAGATAAGCATCTTTCATTGTTTCTCTAGTATCTTATTTGAAATTTGATTTTTATTTTATATGTGTAAATGCCAGTTCCTTCTGTGTTGTCGTTGTCATTGCAAAATTAATAGTCTACTACACAATTTCTGCTTTTCAATCTTCAAGGAGCAGTTTTAAAGCTTGATATTTCACTGTCAAAGCCTCATTTGGCTGCTTGCAAATGTTATAACTTTATCCCAGGAAAAAATTATAACTCAGAAAAGCAAAATCACATACAGCAAATACAAAAATCTGAGCAGATGAGTTCATATCCACGTTTTCTTCTGGATAATATAGTACTTTAGAGGTTGAGATTAACTTTCCAAAACTTCTCTTTAATGTGCTCACAGCTTGACAGTAAGCAGCAATCCAGCTTGTGTGGGAAGATCTTTTTACTTTTACACTGCTATTCTGCAACATCGTCACAGAACAGAGCAGAACTCAAGTAATTCAAGTTCTCTGCATCTTTGGCTTTGCAATCGCTGCACTTATTGTTTACAGGCAAGGATATGAGGTAACACCAAGACTGAAGACACAAGCTGAATCAGAAGAAAGCTAGAAAGATTTTGAACCATTGCAAACTTGCTCTTAAAAGGAAAATGTGTAGCTAAATTTGCATATTTTCAGGCCACTTGTGTAACAGAGTTCTTCAAAGTAATTTCCAGGTAAAAACAATAACAGTTATTAAAGATAAATAATATGTGCTAATATGAAGCATATTTATGTATGTAATTAAAACTCAACAATACAGTGATTGCTTAGAAATTTGACGAAGAAAAGATTTGGGGGGATAATTAATTTCTTGCTGGCAATATTAAAATTGCTGGTGCATAGTAATAATAAAAAGTAGACCAAGTATTAGTAAATATTATTATTGCTTTAAGATCCTCTGTAGAAAAAGCAACCCCTTATTGTCTACACCCAGATTTGACCACTTCCACCACTCTGCCCCCGGAATTTTACTAGGTGCAGTAACTCCTAGGAATTAAAAGAACACAAGGGAATTTTATACTTAGTAGTTTTGTTGTTTGTACTGATTTTTATTTTGAAACTGTCTTTATAAGGGAAAATAAAACAATTATGTTATGAATAAGTATATTCAATGTAAGAGGAAAGTGATGTAATTATTAAATCAAGTGGATTAAGTGAAAATACCATAATGTTAAAATTGAACTGAAAATACTATGACATATTGCTATCTATACTCTAACAATATATACTCATAAAGGAGCATTTTCTCAGTAACAATAAACACTACTAGTATATTTGAGTCTCTAAAACAGTTACCCACTAAAGAGAACCTGGAATTCTCCAAGAAATGCCTGATTCCAGATCCTGGACTAGGAAGTGAAGAAGCATCCTGCTCCTAGCCTCGAGAGCAAGAGGGAAGCATCACAATGTAACAGGATCATGGAAAAAAGACGCAGGAGTCAGCCTGAATTCATGCCTACTGACCTAAATTGTGAACATCAGAAAAGAAATAGTCATTGTAATGATAATGAAACACAAGTCATCAATGAAAATAAAGGAGTACGTCATATATTTATTTGAAAAGAAAGCCAGGAAAAAGAGACTTTGTAAGCACTTAGGGAGCCAATTGAACTATTACTTTTCAAAATTTGAAAGACAAATATATATCATGTTTTTATGGCAGAAGAAAGTGGTCCAAGTCTACTCTAAAATAATTGATTCAAATAGAAAATTATCATTCTACAACACCAAGGAAATGTATTGATTCAGGCAAAGGTTACCAAGTAGTCTTAAGAGCATTAGGTGTACAGTTAAAGGAAAAAGAGACATTCATGTGATACCAAAAAAATATTATACAAATTATAGAAATTATTTTTTAGTCACAAGTTATAAGATGAAACTAATGGAGGGGTTAAAATGTCATAATAATAATAATAATAATACAATGACCAATTTGAGCATCATTAATGAATGGTCAATCAGATATTTGTGTCTCATGCTGTGATGCAGTTGGAACTAAAAAACAGCCCTAATTACACATTAGCACTTATGAGATATTTTAGCCATATTTACTATTCGAGCATGTTAAGATTTTAGAACTATTTTCAGTTTATCTAAGAGAATATGGATAAAGCTACACACATGATATCTAGACTATTGTCTTTGGTAACATTCATCACACTGTAATTTATCTGTTTATATCTCTCCAATTTTCTCCAAACAGGTGACCCATTTCATAAAGAGAAGGAATGTGTCTGTCACATTCAATTTCTTACCTCCAAAAACTAGCAGAATGTCTGGCGCATAGTAAACACTCAATACATAGCTGTCAAACGAAATGAAATGGAATAGAGTCACTAACCTATACACATGCCTTTTAAGTTTGACAAAAGAAATTTGCAAAATAAGTATTCTAATAAAGGAAATTATCTTTATAGGAGAAACCCTTCATGAGGAATGGATGGTATCAAGTTCAAGTGAAGAAAGCATAATCTTGGTTTGAATATTGGAACCTCTGCTTATTTTATCTGAGGGCAAATCACTCATCATACTCATTGGTGAACAGAGGATAATGATATTTTTTCACAGGATTTTGAGAGGCTCAATTGGCAAATACGTCTGGCTTATATCAGGCACATTCTAGCTCTTAGATCACATGACCAATCCTCTAAAGCTCTAGAGTGTCTGAAGCAAACTCTCTCCTCCAGCATTTACAACCATTCTCAACAAAAATGTTGAGATATCCAGGGACTGTCTTAATCTATGGATAATACCAATTTAATCCACGATTAGAACCAGTAATAGAATCACATTTGGCCAAGATTCTGGTTAAGATGATTATCATGGTGTTAACTATGAATTCTCTACCCTCAGGAGCAATAGGGCAGATAAAAACAAATTTAAAGAACAATGCAAATATTGTTCCATTTTAAACTCGTACTGCTAGCACCTCAGAGCCCATGAGTTAGGTATTTTTAAATAGAAGCCAGAGACGTGGCCCATATTTCTCAGAATCAGGAGAGGAACATCCTGGAATAAATGTCTTGCTTTTATTTATGTTTTGTCATTTTTGCCTTACTTGGGAAACAAGGTCACTTAAACTTCACTTGATCCATCTTCCCTAGCAATGTGTTAGTTTATGACAAAGTAGGTTTTATGGATCTTTTGATCTATAGAGCTCGTTTGATTGTGGAAAGCCCAAACTCCTGTTTGGAATGCAGATTAAGAGAGAGGTAAAAAAAATCTGTGAAAAGAAAAATTAACCATTGAAACAGTGCTGTCTATTTACAGTTATGAATAATTCTCCGTAGGAAAATTATAAAATCATAATTTAAGGACTAATTTTACATATTTTATTATGTGCAGCTTTTCCAACGTTAGAGTATTTTATAATATTACAATCTTAAATAGATTTTCAGGTCACAGCATTTGATCCTCAGCAACAACAATACAAGCAATATCACCCGGAATAAGTTATTGAAGTCTTCTCGGTTTCCTGCAACGTAAAAGGGTGATTATAATAGTAACGATGTCAAAACGTTGTTATAAAGATAACACGTGACAATATGAGTAAATCACTTGGAAAAGTGTCAGTAGTAGTGGTATGTTCTACCACTCTACACTGTGCACTCTTTGCTCCAACCATGTCAAATTACAACACTTAAATTTTGGTGTGTGAGAATTTCTATTGCTTGCGGGCCTTTGAACATGCTGCTTCCTTTACCTAGAATGTCCTCCTTGCTCTGGCTCACCTGGCAAACACTGCCTTGTGTTCAGGAATTAGTTAATCCTTCCAGGAGCCCACAAACCACATCCGGCCTACTTAGGCAGAGTTTTATATATTATCTTCTAGGATCATCTAGAATTCTCATTAGTCCCTGTGGCATCAAATGACTTGGCTGTACTCTTAAAAAAAAAAGAGGTCACTCACCACTCTGCAAAGAATATTTTCACATTCTTCTAAATTGAAAGCAGTAATAATTTAGAAATTGCAAGAGAAAATACAATTAATGTGAAGGACAAAATTCATCGGATGTAAGTAAAACCATGATAAATCCATGTATTTGAGTTTCAGAGGTGTGGTGTCGTTTATTCTAATTTATTGATATTGATAGAAAATAGGAGATGTGGAATTTACTAATAACCAGAAAAAAACAGAGATGATGGCAACTTGAATAGAATTGAACAAAACAGGAAAGGAAAAAATGAAAAAATACAGCAAAGCATCATAAACAGACACAAAATTAAATACATGAACAAACTTGAGTATTGTCATAATATAAGTAAATTGGAAAAATAACTTACATATTAAAATAACTATAATTCCAGAAATGGTCAAAGTTATGGTTGGCAGGTGAGAAAAATGTGAAGTAAGCAATATTATAAGACAATATAGAATTCAAAGCAAGAAGCATTATATGATGTAAGTTTATTTTATTTTATTACGTTTTTTGGTGAGGAAGATTGGTCCTGAGCTAACATCTGTGTCCATCTCCCTCTATTTTGTATGTGGGACACCACCACAGCATGCCTTGATAAACGGTGTGTAAGTCTGCGCCCAGGATCCAAACTCATGAACTCCAGCCACTGAAGCAGAGCAAGCGAAACTAACCACTACGCCACCAGGTCAGCCCCTGATGTAAGTTCATTTAGTATTAAAGCTGTAATTTATAAGACACATGATTTATGATTCTCAATTTTGTAGTGTCAAAGTATATAAGCAAAAGTTTTTTAAAGGAAATTGAGTTTGAGAAACTTGTAATCATATTTCAAACACTAACACATTTCTCTCAGAATTTTACATATGGATTAGATGATAAGTTTGTATGTAAGATTTGATTAATATTATCAACCTTGATTACAAACATATACACCCACATTTATATAAATTAAGATGTAGTCTACAGAGCCTATGCATCATTTGCTGCTGTCCGTGAGCATCACTCTACAGAAAGTGATCATACAGGATGTCACAGAAAGACTCACTACAATAATAAACAAATATAGCCCATATACACTATAGTGGGAAAAAAAGGAAATGCCACATTTTTTATATGGTCTGACCATGATCAGAAAAACATCCTCTTAAATATTTAAGGTTACAATTAACCAAAAAGATTGAAAAGATAAAAAGTAAGCATTCATCTCAGGAAAATATAAAAATTAATAAACAACCCTAAAGAAAAACAGAAGGAAGGAATATAAAGATATAAGCACATAAGGAAAAATGCTAAAAGCATTAAATAAAAAAAGAACTAATTGTTGAAAGCAAAGCATACAATAAAAAGTACTGTGGAAAATACAATCAACAAAACACAAATACAACACATCCTTTGTTACCCAATACAAAGGAATAGTAAAGCTAGCAATATTTGCAGATTGTATAATTCATCTATCTGGAAAGAATTCACATTCTTCTCCAGTACAAACAGATCATATATTAGGCCACAAAACAAGTCACAGCAAATCTAAAAACATTGAAATCATTCTGAGAATCTAATCTGACCACAATGGAATGAAACAAGCAATCCAAAACAATTTAAAAATGTAAAAATTCACAAACACATGGAAACTAAACCCACACACTCTTGTATTTTTAAATTTATTTTTGAGATATAATTTACATATATAAAAATGTGTAATCTTAAGGCGTATAATGTGTTGATTTGATACATTTATACGTTGCAATATGATTACCACTGTAGCATTTGCTAACATCCCTATCACGTCACAAAATTATCATTTCTCTTTTGTGGTGGGAACAATTAAGATCCAGTCTCTTAGCAACTTGGAAGTTTACGATACAGCATTGTCTATAATAACTATATTATGCATTATCTCCAGAACTTATTTACCTACTAGTTCCAGGTTTGTATCCTTTAAGAACATTTCCCCAATTCCCTCACTCCCTAGCCTCTGGTAGCCACCATCCTACCCTGTTTTTATAGTTTTGGCTTTTTTAGATTCCACATACGAGTGATATCAAACAGTATTTGTTCTCTGTATGACCTATCTCACTCAGCATACTGCCCTCAAGTTCCATCCATATAGTCACAAATGTCAGGATTTCCTTCTTTTTCATAACTGAATAATGATACAGATGGATGGAGAAAGAGAGAGAGAGAGATGATAGATAGTTCTACCGATCTTACAACTTCTTTATCTATTTATCCATTGACAGACACTTAGGTTATTTCCTTATCTTGGTTATTATGAATAATGCTGCAATAAATGTAGGAGTACAGATATCTCTTTGATATTTTGCAGATATCCTTTGATTCCCTTTACATATATACTCAGAGGTGGAATTACTGGTTCCTATAGTAGTTCTGTTTCTAATTTTTTTGAGGAATCTCCATACCATTTTCCATAGTGGCTGAACCAGTCTACATTTCCACCAAGAGGGTACAAGGGTTCGTTTATCTCCACATCCTCTCCAACACCTGTTATCTCTTGTTTTCTTGACAATATTTATTCTAATAGGTGTGAGGTGATATCTCATTGTGGTTTGAGTTTGCATTTTCCTAACGGTTAGGGATGTTGAGCATCTTTTCATGTATCTGTTGGCCATTTGGATGACTTCTCTAGAAAAATGTCTATTTAGTTTGCCTACTTTTTAATCAGATCATTTATTTTTTGTAACTGAGTTGTCTGAGTTCTTTATATATTTTGGATATTAACCCATTACCCAATATTTTATTTTCAAATACTTTCTCCCATTCTGTAGGTTGCCTTTTCATTTTGTTGATTGTTTCTTTTCCTGTACAGAGGATTTTTTAGTTTTGTGTAGTCCAGCTTGTTGATCTTTGCTTTCGTTGCTTTTGCTTTTGGTGTCGTATTCAAAAAAATCATTGCCTAGACCAATATGAAGTTTCTTCCCAATGTTTTCTCCTAGAAGTCTTACAGTATCAGGTCTTATGCTTAAGTATTTTATCCACTTTGAGTTAATTTTTGTAAGTGGTATAAAATAAGGGTCTAATTTCATTTTTCTGAATGTGGTTATCCAGTTTTCCCTGCACCATTTCTTGCAGAGACTATCCTTTTCCCATTGAGTGTTCTTGGTCCCCTTATCAAATATTAGTTGCCTCACATGAGGCTTTATTTCTGGGCTCTCTATTCTGTTCCATTCACCTATGTATCTATTTTTATGCCAGTACCATATTGTTTTAATTACTATAACTTTGTAGTAGAGTTTGAAATCAGGAAGTGTGATGCCACAGGGTTTGTTTTACTTTCTCATGTCTGATTAGGCTGTTCAAGGTCTTTTGTAGTTCCATACCAATTTTAGGATTATTTGGTCTATTTCTGTGAAAAATGGTATTGGAATTTTTATAGGAATTGCATTGAATCTATAGATGGCTTTGTTTACTACGAACATTTTAACTATGTTAATTCTTCCAAGCCATGAACACAGGATGTCTTTCTTTTTGTTTTTGTCTTGAATTTTTTTCATCAAGGTCTTACAGTTTTCAGTGTACAGATCTTTCACTTTCTTGTTTAAATTTATTCCTAAATATTATATTATTTTTGATGCTACTATGAATGGGATAATTGCCTTTATTTCTTTTTCAGATGTTTCATTGTTAGTGTACAGAAATGGAACTGATCTCTCTATGTTGATTTTATATCCTGCAACTTTACTGAATTCATTGATTAGTTCCAACAGCTTTTTAGTTGAGTCTTTAGGATTTTCTATATATAAGATCTTATCATCTGCAAATAATGACAATTTTACTTTTCTCTGTCTGCTTTAGATCCATTTTATTTCTCTGTTTTGCCTAATTGCTCTAGCTAGGACCTCTAGTACTAGGTTGAATAAGAGTGGTAACACTGGGCACTCTTGTCTTATTTCTGACGTTAGAGGAAAATCTTTCAATTTTTCTCCACTGAGTATGTTAGCTGTGGGTTTGTCGTATATGACCGTTATCATGTTGAGCTATATTCCTTCTTTATCCAATTTATTGAGAGTTTTAATCCTGAAAGAAAATTTATAATAAATTTCCCTAATGGCTAATGAGCCAGTCCTGCTGGTCTAGCGGTTAAGATTCGATGCTTTCACCACCATGGCCCAGGTTCGTTTCCCAGTCAGGGAACCACAACATCCATCTGTCGGTTGTCATACCATGGCAGCTGCATGTTGCTGGGATACTGAAAGCTGTGCCACCGGGATTTCAAATACCAGCAGGGTCACCCATGGTAGACAGGTTTCAGCAGAGCTTCCACACTAGATAGACTAGGAAAAAGTACCTAGCCACACACTTCTGAAAAAATTGACCACAAGGACTGTAGCAATAGCAGCAGAGCATTGTCTGTTCTAGTCCCAGAAGATGAGAGGATGGCACAAAAGACCAGACAGGGTTCAGCTCTGCTAGACACAGGGTCACTAGGAGTCTGAATTGACTCAATGGCACTAACAACAAAAATGGCTACTGATGCTAGACATATTTTCATATGTTCATTTGCCATTTGCTTATTTTATAAAATGTCTTCATGTATTTTGCCCATTATCTAATTGAATTGCATGCTTTTTACTGTGAAGTTTGAACAGTTCTTTATTTATTCTAGATACTAGTCCTTTGTCAGAAATGTGGTTTGTAAATCTTTTCTCCTAGTCTGTAGCTTGTCTTTTTATCATCTTAACAAGGTCTTTCAGAGCAATCATTTTTAAAAGTTTGATGTAGTATAATTTATCATTTTCTTTTAGGGATGGTACTTTTGGTGTCAAGTCTAAGAACACTTTACATAGCTCTAATTACAAAGAGCTATGTATAGTAAGTCTTGTAACCAAGCACAGATTCCTCCCTCTTTGTTCTTTCTTTCCAAAATAGTTTTGGCTATTTTAGTTCTTGTGCTTTACCATACAGATTTTAGAATAATCTCTTCTACATTTAAATAAACAAACAGAAAAATAAATATATTGCTGGGATTTGGGGACTGTATTAAGCCTGTATATCAATTTGGGGACAATTGACATCTTCACTACATTGAGTCTTCCAAACCATGAACACATTATACCCCTCCATTTATTTATTTTTCTTGCCTTATTTCACTGGGTAGAACTTCTAACACTGTGCTGAATTAGAAATGGTGAAAGAGAATGTCTCACCGTGCTCTGTTCTCAGTCTAGAGGGAAAGCATCTAGTCTTTCATCATTGAGTATAATGGTAACAGTAGGGTTTTAGTAGATGCTCTTAGTCAACTTAAGGAAATTTTCTTCCAATCTTAGTTTGCTGAGAGTTTTTTTCATTAATGGGTGTTGAATTTTATCAAATGCTTTTTCTGCACTGTTTTATATAATCATGTTAGTTTTTTTCTTTAGCATGTTAATATAGTGGAATACATTGTTTGATTTTCAGATACTGAAAGGACTTTGTATCCCTGGAATTATTTCCCACTTGGTCATGGTGTATAACTCTTTTGTATATCGCTAAATTCTATCTGATAATATTTTATTAAGAAATTTTGCATCTATATTCATTAGAGGTATTGGTCTATAGTTTTCTTTTTCTTTTTCATAATTTCTTTGTCTGGTTTTGGTAAAAGGAAATATTAACTTCATGAAATGAATTGAGAATTGCTCCCTCATGTTATATATTTTTTGGAATAGACTATGTAGGATTGGTGTTAATTCTCCTATATGTTTGGTAGAATTCTCCAGAGAAATCATGTAGGTCTTCAGATTTCTTGTTTGGGCATTTTAAAATTATGAATGCCCTCAATAGGACAATTCAATTTATCTATTTCACATTTGATGAGTTGTGCCTGTTGACAAATGTGTGGATAAAGAAAATATATATACACACAGACATACACATACATAAAATAGAATATTATTCAGCCTTAAAAAAGAAGGAAATCCTGCCAGTTGCAACAACATGGATGAACCTGGAGGACATTATGCTAAGTAATGCTAAGTATGCTAAGCCAGACACAGAAGGATAAACACTGTATGATCATACTTATGTGTAGAATATTAAAAAAAATAGAACATGAGCCAAACTTGTAGTAAGAGAGATCAGGATAGTGGTTACCAGAGGCCAAGGCATAGGGGAAAAGAGAAGATTAGAAAAAAAGAAGAAAATAGAATGGTGTTTGCCAGGGCCTGGAAGGAGGAGGGCAAGGGGACTTACTGTTTATTGAGTACAGAGTTTCAGTTTTACAAGATGAAAAGAGCTCAGAAGGATGGCAGTGTAGTTGCACTACAATGTCAATGTCCTTAGTACTACTGAACTCCACACTTGAAAATGGTTCACCTAGTAAGTTTTATGTCCATTGTATTTCACCACAATAAAAAAAAATTCACATATATTCTCTTATTGTCATTTGATACTTGATTTGGTAACTGATTTTCCTAACAATATTTCTCATAATTGTGTTTAATTTTTGGAGCTAAATAAATTTATGAGAATATGGGCTATTTAAAATGTCAAATCTCAGCTAAATAAAAATTCTGTTTCCAACATCTCTTTTTTTGACATATCTCTTTTCTTGACAGCAGCCAAATATTCATTGCTCTTTACACTTGGATGTCTTTGGTCCCCAAAAGGTCTTTTGAAGTTAAAATGTTGACAGCAAGACTTTGATCCTATAATCAGAGGAAAGTGTCACATAAATGCAATGCTCCTACTCTGGGCTTTAGCGTGTGTAATATAAATCAGTGGGCAATATTTTTACCGGATTATGTTTTGGTGATGCTGGCTCTTTTTCTTTTCCACAAACACAATGAATAACTTCCTATTTATAGTGAATGCCTAGTTTATACCTTTGTATAAGCTGTCTATATATTTAAAATATAATTTTTCTCTTCCTTTCCAATTGGAGAATAATCAGTAACATTTTTATTCAGATTCTATGTAAGTTAAGGTAATGCTAGTAATATCACAAACAAACTTTGAAATCTCAGTGGTTTAGAAAGAAGTGAAGTTTATTTTTCTCCCAGGAAAGTACCAATTTTTGGCTCTGTACAAGGCAGTTACTCATAAACCCAACCTACAGGAGACTTGCCATTTTCAACATGATGGCTTCCATGGTTCCCTGCACCAGGAGAAGGGGAAGAAAGAGTGGAGAATTGTGCTGGAAACTGTCATGAGGTGAGCCTGGAAGGGTATACATTCCCCAAGCCTACATTCCATTGCTTAGAAATCCTAATTACATGCCCACACCTACATAAGTGTATTTAGTTAGCAGCTAGTCAGTCTCTACCTTCCCCTGTCCTGTTATTGCATAATTTTATTCACAACAATCCGGTAAAATCACATTTTATAGATGAGTAAACTGAGGCTTTGTGAGATTAAATAAATTCCCTGAGGCCATTGCACTAGTAAATGGCAGTCAGACATGGAAGTGCAGGATTTTCTAACTCTAATACTCTTTTAGATACAAAATGAAATTCTATTTACAAAGCACTTTAGCCAAAGAAAAATGAAGTGAGGTAAAATAAGTTATGTGATACTTTTTAATTCACTAAAAACTAGAAACCTGTTTTTTGTTTTGCTGTTGCATAATATTAAGATTTATATGGTGTTTCCATTAACATTTCTTCTTTAATATGATAAAAATAAACCACTCTTCTCTACTTGTGAAATAAAACTACAGCCCTAAAACAAACTTGTTCTCCATGCAAAACTGCTGAGGCTATGTCAGAATTTTCTGGCTGTTAGAACATTTGGTCGCCTTTACTTGATCAAGGCAAAATTACAAGTGAGGGAGACTCAGCAAGTTATTGAAGTTTGCCAGCTCGTTTTCAGTCCTAAGAAAAAAGGATTGAAAGGATCATGCACTGAGTGAAATAATGTGGATTCCTTTGGTTAATGTAAAATAAGATTTTGAAGTCACCATCTTAAATGTTACACATCTTAATCTAAGTTTGAATAGTTGGAAAAAACAATGGGTTTAATAAGATGATTTGTTTTGTGGTTAATGAACAATGACTCAGATATTTGTGGTAATTAAGGAGAGGTACAAATATAATTATTTGAGTATTCACTATGCTCAAAATTTACAAGGAGGAATTTATATTTGCAGCTTAATTGTAATGGTAACACTGCACTTGAGTCTGCTAGAAAATGTGCCATATGCTAGACAGTGAGGCAGAGTTCTTTATGTTCTTTTATCAAATATGAAAGGCAAGCATTCGAGGGCAAGGTGACACCTTTCCCCCACCAACATTCCTATAAAATACTCCAACAATCTTATGAAATCAGCCACCAAGAAAACTTTGGAATAAATAACTCAGAACTGACTGCAAAGTTCACAAACCTAAGCTCCAAATTGTCATTTGTGAACCAACTCTTCCATCCTTCCTTCCTGCCTTCCTTCCCATCTGTGTGTGTGGGGGGAGGGGTAGATTTCATCACATTTAAATGCCTTTTAGTTCAATCAGTCATCCTGCTCAGGATTAGATATTGAGCTGAGGGAGAGCGTGATATCGAGAGAGAGAGAGCAGAAGGAGAACAAATGAAATATGTGTTAGTAGAAAAATTCATTTCCATAGAACTCTAAGTGGAAACTTAGGTCAAGTCAGGATCTTACTGCTTTTCTTAGAACAAGAAATAAGTTACGTGGTCTGAATATTTACTGTTTCTTTTAGAATTCTAATTTGCAAGGAAATTCTTTACATTGTATCTATTCCACACTTTATATGAATGTCTATGATTTATTTGCATATTTAAATCGCCAAAAATGAAACTACATAAAAATATGTTATAAAATAATTCTTCCTCACACATGGATAGCTAAATAGCTGGTGTAAGTGGTAGAAAAGTGGCTAGGTAAAATTTTAGCAAACAAAACCATAATCTAACACTCAACTAGTACTGTGGCTAGCATAAATCCAAGTGCCTGTTTAGTGTTCTTAGATTTAAAAAAAATTGAAATTTAGAATATTTATCTATAAAAGGATATCAAGTATAAATCCATCACTTTGTTTTCTTGGATTCATGTTTTTCTTGAAGATGTTGTTAATCTCATATGAAATAAATTTAAAAAAAAGATATAGAAAACATGCATATTACCACAGAGATTAGCTTGGCCATTATTCTAACTCAGTGTTCTCAGCTTGTTTTCCATCTCAAGTGTACACATAAAATAATATTCCATTAATTTTTTTACCTTTTGCATAATTCATAAGTTTAACAATCACCCTTCTTAGAACATCCATTTTCACATTTCTGACTTGCTTAACTTTCTGGGATATGAGTGGATTATAACTTCAGTTTTAACTAATTTTGAAAGAATCAAAATATTTGTTGAGTACTGACGAGAGATTTTCACATATGGAGGTATATGGGATAACTATTTGGGTTCAAAACAGTTTCAGCTTGAACTAAAGAAGCCTGACTTATGGCCTATCAGACGTACATGGCACAACTGCTTTAACCATTAAAGTAAAGAATGCATACTTCCCCTCCTATGCCTTATTGGTAATGGCAATGTTAGTCCCTTTCCCAACATCTCGGTCATGTTGACCAGTTAATTTGCAACTAAATACCTCTTTGAAACTTTGAAAATGTATCCTGGGTGTGTTTAATGTATGTTCTTTGTTCTAAAAAGATATAAGACTGTGCTGAAAACCATGCTTCTCCGGAACACTTTCCAAGGCCTTCCCAGGTTATAATCCTCATTCTGGCTCTCATGAAACTCACCTTATTTCTCTTATCTATAGAATGGTCATTGGTTATTTTGCATCAACAGTACTATAAAAGTTACCTAGCTTAGGTGTTAAAACCAGAAGCAAAGTCAAAATGGGATGAGTTTTAAGAAGTATCAAACAAACAAAAAGAAAAACAAAGGAATACCTAAAGAAGCATATAACAAAGAAATTATGAATCTAATTTCTCCCCATCTTCCAAAAAAAGAGTTTTATGTATAAATTATAAATGAGAGGTGCAACTCCAAGTTTCACCTTTCACTTACTTATAAGAATAAAAGAACCCTGACAGATTTAAAATGCAGGGCAGAGGACAGTGAATTCTTATTTCTGTCAATGTGTGTTTACTCGAATAATGCAAATGTGTATACTGTGGATTTATTCAGAGGAGAAGGGTTTTCAGAGTCTGCTGGATGCAATATGATTTTTGCTTATAGGTCTTAATTTCTAAGGATACTTGTATGAATAGTTTATCATGTCTTTTCTGCATTTTGTAATAGGATTTTTCTTTTTCGTCCTCTGTTTTTTACTTTTGAGGTTTAGAGTTCTTTATATATTTCAGTTACTATTTCTTTGTAGGATATGTGGTTTGTAAATATTTTCCCCTAGTCTGTATCTTGAGTTTTGATCTTCATGGGGTCTTTCACAGAGCAAATTTTTTCATTTTGATGAGGTCCAACTAATTAATATTTGTTTGGTGTCAAGTCTAATTGTTAGCGACACCAAATTAGCTGAGATAAATGTAGTCAAAGGTTAGCATAAGGGAAGCCATCTTATAGAAGGAAGCCACATTGGAACTATAAATGACCCTGACTCACCAGACCCCTTCCCCTGCCTTATTCCTGCAGTGTGCTTTGGAGAAACACTTAGAATTGCAGGTAGGCAAGTTAGTTAGTAGCTAGTCAGTAACCAGTAGAGAGAATGACTTGTTAGCAGAATAAATCCTCTGTCTAAACCATTCCTTCTCTTTCTCTAATAACAAATTAACTGATGTTTTCTTAGATTCCTCAGGAATGTCACATTCAGCAGATCTGAAACTTTTGTCTACCCAGAGGTGGCCGAGGGTCTGTGGTCATCCAATCTCGTGCCCTGAGCCCCTTCCCTTTTCCCTGCTTCTTTAGTTACAATCATATATAAATATGGGTTTCTTTAACCTTTAGCTTCACATATGCATGAAGCTAATACTGAGATTAGAGCACTAACCTCCCCCCTCAAATAAGGCAAATAGAAGTTACAAATTGTTAAAAGCCCAGGTGGCCTCATGCTGGGCTCACGTTGCAGTCTTAGCTAATTATGTGTCCTTAAAGATTTATTATAGGGTAACTGATGTCTGGGGGACATTAAGAAACTGAAGCTTCCCAGACCCCAGTTCCTGGGCTTCCTGGCACCAGAATCCGCCCCCCATCATGGAGGCAGACAGCCAAGGACACCCACCTGTGGATTCCCATATCTCATCGCCCCCCTCCCTGTGAGCAGCCTCACAAGGCCAAATGCAGGCTCATGGCAAGTCACCAAACTGCAAGGCCACATACTCCCGCTTCCCTACCTAAAACCTCAAATTAAAACCCCTACCTTTTTTCCTTCGAGGAGGTGGATTTGAGTTTTAGCTCCCATCTCCTCATCTGGCTACCTTTTGATAATAATAATAAAAACCCTTTCCTTGCCATAAGCCTGACATTCCAGTTTTATTTGGCCTCCTTTGTGTGATAGGAAAAAGAACCTCTGTTTGTGACTGGTAACATAAGAACTCTTCACCAAACCATTGACTTGAATATTTTTCCTGTTTCCTGTTTTTTTCCCCCATATTTGTGTTGTTTTACATTTTACATTTTGGTCTGTGATTTATTTTGTTAATTTTCACATTAGGTACAAGATTTTAGTTTTATGTTTTTGACTATGGATATCCAATTGCTCCAGCATCAATTTTTGAAAAATTCTATCTTCCTCTGTTAAATTACTTTTATATACTTGTCAAAAATCAGTGGAGCATATTTGTGTTGCTCTGTTTCTGTGTTCTGTATTTTGTTCTGTCATGGGTGTCTGTAATCTGCCAGTGCTACAGTCTTGACTGCGACAGCTACACAGTGAGATTTAATATCTGATAGAGTGAGACCCCTCATTTTAATCTTCCTCATTTAGTCTAACCTTTTCAAGGTTATTTAACTAATCTAGAACTCTACCTTTCCCTATAAGTTTTGAAATAAGGGTGCCTATGTCAACAATACAAACTTGTGGAATAAGGATAGGAATTGCATTAAACCTGTAGATTAATTGACAGAGAATTGATGTCTTTTGCTATGTTGGTTATTTCAGTCTATGAACATGACATGTCTATCCATTTATTTAGGTCTTTTAAGTGTATATCTAATATTTCTCTTTCTTCAGAGTCTATCAATGACATTGTGTTTTAAAATTCAGTATCCACATGTTCATTTTTAGTAGTTGGAAATGTTATTTTTGTTTGTTGATCTTATATCCTACAACACTGTTGAACTCACTTCTTCATTCTAGGAATTATTTTTGTCAATTCTTTGAGATTTCCAGATAGAGAATCATGTCATCTGAAATCAGGGACAGTTTTCTTTCATCTTTTCCAATCTTTTGCCTTTGATTTCTTTATTCTCCCTTATTGCAGTGGCTACAGCTCCTAATACAGTGCCCGAAGGGATGAGAGCAGACATCCCTTAAAGGGGAAGCATTCAATCTTTCCCATTTAGTATTATATTAGCAGCAGATTTGGGGGGATACTTTTTATCACCCTGAAGTAATTTCCTTCTCATCCTAATTTGCTAAGAGTTTTTGTCATTCATGAGTATTGGATTTTATCAAATGTATTTTCTGTATCAATTGATATTATCGTATGGTATTTCTACTTCAACAGTTATTATGGTGACTTACACTGATTAATTTTAAAATGTTGAGGTAGCATTGCATACTTGGTATAAGTGCCACTTGTCCACGGGATAAAATTCCTTCTTTATATTGTTGGAATCAATTTGCTAATAATTTATTGAAATTGAAATGAGTTCATGTAAATTGCATGTAGTGAGCCACGGGTTTTTTTTACCCAGAATGCCTTTTAATTGGTGTACACAGACCATTTATATGTAAAGTAATTGTTAATATGTTAGAGCTAAAGTCCATCATTTTATTATTTGTTTTCCATTTCTTTCCTTTCTTTCTCTTGCCTTTTGTTCTCTTTTCTTGACTTTGTTTGGTCACTTGAACATCTTTTAGGATTTCATCTTGGTTTATTTAGCATTTTTCAGTGTATCTCTTTCTATGGTTTTATACAAGTTGCTCTAGGTATTACTGTGACTTACCACAGGGTACTGATGTTAACAATTACCACTTAAGTAAAGTGTGAATCTCTCATTTCCATTTAGATCTCTTTAACTTTCACACTTTTAAATATTTTTTCTTAAATATAAGGTAGTGTTACAATTTTTATTTCAATTATCACACACAAGTTAAAAACCTTACAAGGAGAAAAATAATCTATTGTATATACTAAAATGTCAGCATTTTCCATTCTTCCTCCTTCCTTTCTGATTCTCCAATATTCCTTCTTTTGTCATTTCTTTTATGTTCAAAGAACTTCTTTTATCCATTCTTTAAGCATAAGTCTGATCGTGATAAGTTCTTTTAGTTTTTCTTTAAGTGAGCATGTGTTTCTCTTTCATGCCTGAAGGATAGTTTTCCCAGATATAGAATTCATAGTTGACAATTCTTTTCTTTTGGCATTTGAAAAATGTGCCACTTTTTTCTGGCTGCTGTGGTTTCATAAGGAGAAATTGGTTGCCATTTGATTGATTTTCCCCTATTGGTAATGCACTGTTCTTCTCTGACTGCTTACATGATTTTTTGTCTTTGTCTTTATTTTTCAAAAATTTAACTGTGGTGTATCAGTGTGTATTTCTTTAGGTTTATCCTGTTTCAGGTCCACTTAGTTTCTTAAATCTGCAGATGTGTGTCTTTCACCAAATTTGCAGAGTTTTCAGTCATTATTTGTTTGAATATTCTTTTAGCCCCACTTTCTTTCTTTTTCTCCTCTGGGACTCCAATTATACAAGTTTTGTATCTTTTGTTATTGGGTATCTGAGGTTCTGTTCATATTTTCAGTCCATTTTCTCTGGACAGTTGCTCTGTCCTCAAGTGTACTGATTCTATTCTCTGCCATCTTCACTATATTATTGAGCACATCCTGTGAGTTATTTGTTTCTGTTATTGTGCTTCTCAGTTTTACAGTTCTTTTATTTCTTAAAATAATTTCTATTTCTTTATTGAGATTTTTCTGGTTCTTTTTTTCCTATTTGTTTCAAGACTATTTGTAACACTTGGTTAAGTATTTTATGATGGCTGATTTAAAATCTTTGTGAGATAATTCGAACATCTGATTCAACTTAGTGTTGGCATAAAATCATTTTCTTTTCTCATACAAGTTGTGAATTTCCTGGTTTATAGTGTGGCAAGTTATTTTCTACTGTATCCTAGACATTTTGTCTGTTGTGTTAGGAGATCTGGGTGGTATTTTGGGCCAGTGCTAACCTCCCTACATGTTGTTTCTAGGTGGGAAAGAGGTGTGTCAGGCCTTTGTTGATAAAGAGGCTTCTTGGGCTGGGCTTCTTGCTGTGAGATGATACTTCTGCCATTGCACTGGGCTAATTGGTATCTTGGTGCAGGAGTAGAGCCTCAGACAAGATGAAGAAGTTGAGCACTTCCAAGATTTGGACTTGTGGTAGGACACCCCCTGCAAGGAGGGAAAGGAGAGTGCTTCCAGGGATGGGTACTTCTTGTGTTGGGATCCATTTTGTGAGTGCCTTCTATCTACTGTCTGTCTCTGAGTGGATATTGCAAGTTTCAGGACTTCAGGGACAACAGAGCTTCCTGAGCCAGGCTAGTTATTTTGGTTGAACCTTGCCATTAACACCTTGTTTCTTTAAGCGAGGGAGAGTAGTCTCAGATTCTCAGGGATAAAGAGGCTTCCCAGGCCAGGCTACTTGCTATAGGCTCAAGTATTGTCCTCTTGTAGATTCTTCCTGGATAGCCCATGTCTCTGGGTGGGTTATAGGAGTCCCAAGTCCATTAAAACAAAGAGGCTTTCCAGGCTGGGCATTTGTTGTAGTGGATTCACCTCCCATGGTGTTGCCCATCCATCCCAGTATCTCTCAGTGAGAAAGGAGATTCTCAGGCCCACAGGGACAAAGAGGCTTCCTGGGTCACATGCTAGCTGTGGCATATGTTGCTGGACTCACCTGAAGTTTTCATCAGCATTCCAGTTCAATCTGGTGGAAGAATAAACCTCTCTGAATGGTCTTCTGCTTCTAGGTTGGGCATTCAGAAATGCCAGGTCTGGACCACCTTATTCTATTAGGGTTCACAAGATATTTTGCTCCTATGTTGTTCTTCTGGTCCTGAGTTCCTAAAAACTTTGCTTTTGTCTCTCCTCCTTTCCTAGTTCTCCTTTCATTGCTTCTTGCATTCTTTTCAGGCTTTATAGCTGCTGTACTTAGCAGAGAAGAACAGGAATAAATAAGAATAGGCCATCTGGGTCTGACCAAATTTCCCCTTGTATATTTTTCACTTATATATATGCTATATATAAGTACGATTGTTTTCCCTTCATGATAAATTTCTCCTTTATCACTATTTAAATGTCCCATTTTATCATTAGTGAACTCTTTGTCTTGGATGCTATTTTATTTTATATTAATATAAATAATTCCCCCACACTAGCCTTTTTGTGCTGTGTATTTGCATTTTATGTATATATATATATATATATATATATATATATATATATATATATATGTATGTATTTCTATCCATTTAAATTGAATCCACCTCTGTTCTCACATTTAAAGTGCATCTCTTTAGAAAGCATATAGTGGGGTTTTGTTTTCAATAATCAGGGTTTTTTTTTTTTTTAGTTTTGGGAGGTTTTTTTAGGGGGAGTGGCTAAATGGTAGCACTTAAATACTCATGTTTTTAATTTTAGCCTTTTACTTGGAGTGTTTAGTCCATTAATAGTTAATGTAAATTGTGATATGATTGGATTTAACTCCACATTTTTACTGTTAGGTTTCTATTTGTCTAATCTGGTTTTTGCTACAATGTATTTTTTAAATTCCCTGCTCTTTTGAACTATTTGTATATATTCTATAATTCTTTTTAATCTTTTTATCTCTCGGTGTTTTTTATTTGATTCCCTCTATATGCTCAGAGGTAGGGCAGACATTTCATAGCTACTGAGGTCCTATGACTTGAAGGTCACAAGCCTACATCAGAGGCAATAACCAAGTTATACTGGACACACAAGAATCACTACCAATGAGGGCTTTGTGAGGATCAGAAACCATCTTCTATCCTTAAGAAGGAACTACTGGGCACAACTTGCCTGGAGAAGAAGATTTAAAGCTCCTCTGCCAGAATGGGTATGGGTGGGGAGGATAATCTTTTTTTTTTTTTTTTTTGCCATGTATCCTTGCTTTTTCGGCCATTATGTAAGATTACAATATGTATCTTTTTCCTTACACAGTCTAATTAAAGTTTATATTGTACTGTTTTATGTAATATGTAAAGACCTTTTAAAAAAGGTCCATTTACAGTCACCCTATTTCTTTATGCCATAGCTGTCATCTGTACTACACAAATGCTATTAATTCCACAAAACAATTCTACAATTTTTTCTTTAAGTAGTCACAATTATTTTAAAGATCTTAAGAAAAATTAGCATGTTCTATTAATCTGTCTATTAATATTTTCATTTTTCTACATTCTTTTCTGAGGAAACACACAAATTTCCATCTGGTTTGATTCCCTTAAGCCTGGAGACATTCCTTTAGCATTTCCTGTAATATAAGTCAGCTGGTGAAAAATTCTCTTCATTTTATTTTATTTGAAAATGTCTTTATTTTTACTTTATTCTTGAAGGGCATTTTTGCTGGATATAGAATTCTGAATGGACATTTGTTTTCTTTTGGCACTTTAAAGTACTGTTCTGTTGTCCTCTGGCTTCCATTATTTCTAATGACAAATGAAATACTTATTGTTGTTCTCCATATGTAAAATTTCTTTTTTTCTCTATATGCTTTAAAAATTTCATCTTAAACTCTGTTTTCAGTAATTTAACCATCACATGTCTGAGTGTCTACAATGATAGACAAACTAGACCCTGCTCTCATGGAGAAAACATTCTAGTATAAAAAAGACTACAGATTGTTGTCAATGTAATAAAATAAAATGCTGTGGCAAAGAATAGCAAAGGGGTTGGAAAGATAGACTTTATATAAGTAGTCAGGTAAGAACTTTTCAAGAATCTGACATTAAACCAAAGACCCAAATGATGATAAAGAAACTGCTATCAAGACACAATAAGAGAGATCTAGGATGAGAGAACAGCAAATAGAATGACACTGAGGTTTAAAAAAAAGGTTCAGGTTTTAAGAACTGACATTATTCCAATTTATAAGGATCAAGAGACGTGGGAAGTGCCTTGAAATAAGTTTGACAATATGGACAGTGCTAGATCATGTGGGGAATTTTAGGACAAATAAACTTTGAATTTTATGTTAAGTATGGTGAGAACTCACTGAAGAATCTGAAGGAAAGATGTGATTCATTCTTATTTACATCTTTTTAAAAAAATTTACCCTGGTAATAGTGTGAAGACAAATTAAGGAATGTTACGTATAGAAACAGGCTGACAACTTCATAGGGTATTGTATTAGTCCAGAAGAGATATGAGTGTGGTTTAGACTAGAGTAACGGTGGACATGAAGAGAACTAGATACAAGATAATGTGATCTTTGAATAGAGACAATTTTACTTCTTCCTTTTTGATTTGGATGCTTTTTATTTTTTCTTGCCTCATTGCTCTGGCTAGGACTTCCAGTACTATGTTGAATAAAAGTGGTGAGAGTAGGCATGCTTGTCTTGTTCCTAGTCTTAGAGGAAAAGGTTTCGGCTTTCGCTACTGAGTATGATGTTAACTATGGGCTTGTCATATAGGGCCTTTCTTATGTTGAGGTCCATTCCATTTATACTCACTTTCTGAGAGTTTTTTTTTTTTTTTTATCATGAACAGATGGTAAATTTTGTCAAATGCTTTCTCTGTATCAGTTGAGATGATCACATGATTTATCCTTTATTTTGTTAATGTGATGTATCACATTGATTGATTTTCAGATGTCAAACCATCTTGCATTCTTGTGATAAACTCCAGTTTATGTGGAGTTTAATGCATTGTTAAATTCAATTTGCTCTTATTTTATTGAGGATTTTTGCATCTACATTCATCAGGAATATTGGCCTATAATTTTCCTTCCTTTTACTGTCCTTGTCTGATTTTGATGTCAGGCTAATGCTGACCTCATAAAATGAATTTGGAAGTATTCTCTCCTCCTCTATTTTTTGGAAGAATTTGAGAAAAATAGGTATTAATTCTCATTTAAATGTTTGGTAGAATTCAACTTGTGAAGACATCTTGTCCTGGACTCTTCTTTGTTGGAGAGTTTTGATTACTGACTCAATCTCTTTACTAGTATTTGGACTGTTCAGATTTTGTATTTCATCATGATTCAGGCTCAGTAGGTTGTATGTTTCTAGAAATGTATCCATCTTTTCTAGTTTATCCAATTTGTTGGAATATAGTTGTTAATAGTAGCCTCCAATGATCCTTTGTAGTTCTATGGTTTCAGTTGTAATGTCTTCTCTTTCATTTCTGATTTTATTTGAGTGCCATCTCTTCTTTTCTTGATAAGTCTATCTAGAATTTTGTCTATTTTGTTGATCTTTTCCAAAAACTAGCTCTTAGTTTCATTGATCTTTTCTACTTTCTTTTTAGTCCCTATTTCATTTGTGTCTGCTCTGATCTTTAGTTCCTTTCCTCTACAAAATTTGGCCTCTGTTTGTTCTTTTTCTAGTTGCTTGAGGTATAAGTTAGGTTACTTACTTGAGATCTTTCTTGTTTTCTAATGTAGGCATTTATCACTAGGAACTTCCCTCTTAGAACTGCTTTTCCTGCATCCCATAAGTTTTGATATTTGTATTTCCATTTTTATTTGTCTCACAATATTTTTAAATTTCTCTTTTGATTGATTTTTGACCAATTGGTTTTTCAGTAGTATTTGTTTAATTTCCACATATTTGTGAATTTTCCAGTTTTCCTTTTGTAACTGATTTCTGGATTCATACCACTGTAATCAGAAAAGATGTTTGATATGATTTCTGTATTCTTACATTTATTAAGACTTGTTTAGTGGCCTAGTGTATGATCTTTCCTGAAGAATGTCTTATGTGCACTTGAAAAGAATGTGTATTCTGCTGCTGTTGAATGGAATGATCTGTAAATATTTGCTAAGTCCATCTGGTCTAATGAGTCATTTAAATCCAATGTTTCCTTATTGATTTTCTGTCTGGATGATCTATCCACTGATGAAAGTGGGGTATTAAAGTCCCCTACTATTATTGTATTGCTGTCTATTTCTTTCTTTAGGTCCTACATATATATGTAGGAGTTACTCATATATGTAGTATCTCCAATGTTGGTTTCATAAATATTTACAAAATTTATATCCCCTTGTTGAATTGACCTATTTATCATTATATAATTACCTTCTTTGTCTCTTGTTGCAGCGTTTGTCTTAAAGTTTATTTTGTCTGATATAAGTACAGCAATTCCAGCTTTCTTTTGGTTTTCATATGCATGGAATGTCTTTTTCCATCCCTTCATGTTCAGTCTGTGTGTGTCCTTAAAGATGAAGTGAGTGTCTTGTAAGCTGCATGTAGTTGGATCTTTTTTTTTTTTTTTTATCAATTCACCACTCTGTCTTTTTTGTTTTTGGTGAGGAAGATTGGTCCTGGGCTAACATTTGTTGCCAATCTTCCTCTTTTTGCTAGACACCACTCTGTCTTTGAATTGTAGAATTTAGTCCATTTAAAGTAATTATTGATAGGTATGGACTTATTGCCATTTTGTTAATTGTTTTCTGGCTGTTTTTAATTCTTTTATTCCTTTCTTCTTCTCTTGCTCTCTTCCTTTGTGATTTGATTATTTTCTCTAGTGGTATGTTTAGATTCCTTTCTTTTGTGTATCTACTATAGGTTTTTGCTTTGTGGTGACCATAAGGCTTACATAAAACATCCTAGAGTGATAACTATCTATTTTAAGCTGTTAACAACTTCAATTCAAATGCATCCTAAAGCTCTACAATTTTTACTCTCTGGAGAATATTGCAGTTGACCTCCAGAGGTGTGTTAATTTAGAAAACTGCCTCTCAGGCCATAGCTTTTAAGATAAACTATAGGCCTCTTTCATAGAAAGACTGGGTGCATTTCAGTCTGCTCCCTCTGCACTGGGCCCTGGGGGGATAGCCAAGGTGAGTCCATGTGAGCCCATTAAGAACTGTTTCTTAGTTTGCTATATCATTGTGGGTCTTGTAGACATAAGCCCTTTTGGCTTTCAGAGCTAGATATTTTAGGGGCCTCTCTCACAGGTGGAATTTTTAAATGTTGGAGTGCCAGATGTGAGGCACAAACCCTTCACTCCTCAGAGAGAATCTGGAGTTGTCACTTTCCTCCTGGTTTTTTTGTTGCCATGCCAGGGGTAGGGTTTATGGTGATATTGTGTCTCAGCTTCTCCTACCCATTTTGATATGGATTTTTCCTCCTTTGCCCAATGTGTAGGAGACCCTCAACAAGTTTCTGGATTTCTTTTAGAGGGAATTGTTCCATCCATAGCTGTGGATTCAGTGTGTCCACGAAAGGAGAGGAGTCAGGAGCTTTTTCTGCTGCCATCTTGTTTCTTTTTATTTATTTATGCCATAAACTCACTACCTTTTTAGCACAAACGTAAGTTTTAGACTATTCTATCTTATGACAGAATCAAGAAACTATGAGTAATAACTCTTGCTGATACCTTCTCCTGAAAAGCTTCATAAAGAATTGAAAATGGAAACATGCTTACACACACTGTGAAGTGTTGGAGTGGAAAATAGTTACATACACCTATACTTTCTTATACACATAGTTACCTCTGACTTCATTGGAAGAAACACAAAGTTTTTAATTAGGTTAATTGAACCCTAACTTTTGGGCTATTATCTCTCAGAGGACAGTATTTTCAAAATCAATATGCTATGGTATTTTTTTGGAAGTGATGAGTTTTCCTTATTTAAATTTTTCTCTTTTTTTGACTATTTTTTTGAGTAAAGGGGTCAATTAGATTTCAAAGATTTAGTGTGTAAGAGAACAGTGGCAGTTTAATTAGTCTGTGTGAAAAATCAATCTCAATATTGGTAGGCTCTAACCTTGCTAACCCTATTGCTTTTACGCTTACTCTCATTTCCTCCTATGTTGTCATCATTATGTGATTGTATGAAAAACACTAAAAGTTTAAAGTTGTATCTGCTCCATAAAAACACATTCATTTTTTAAATTTCTGAAATGGAAATTTCAGGCCATTCAGCTTTTCTTCCCAGCTATTATTCTGTCCATTCCTGAAACGAAGTATTAAAAGAGATAATAAGAATAGTGCCAACTGAATGAACTGGAAGCCTAGGTTAGCTCAAGAACCCCATGAAACCAAAGTCATTAACATCGTGAAAGGTGAAACTTCCTCCAGAAGGTGCTACTGTTATGTTGGGTGCTGATTTTACATCTGGCTGTGGCATTGATAAATGGCATTTTGTCTATTTACAATTAGGTAACATCCTAAGGTTCGTTAACAATAATACTTTCAAATCTGGTACAATTAAATGTCAGCTCCAACAAATTCTATCTTAGGAAAAAAAAATATAGAATAGGCTCAGTTCCAGGATATGGTCAGTTACTGGTCAAGTATTGTGACTAAGGTTGTTAGATTTTCACAAAAGTATCTTAAAGGAACACACAGTTATAGGATATTCCTGAATCTCTAACTCCATTCTCTAAGTCACAATAACCTCTGGTCTATTTTATTCCTCAATGTGCAAATATCTACTGAAAGAGACAAACACTTATGAGGTATGAAGCAGCTCACTGGTGAAAGGAAGCACAGTAGGTTTCATCTTCATACGGACTCCAGTCAACTTGTAGCGGCCACATGGATCATAATGTTAGGAGGCAGTTTGCGGGCGTAGTTAATAGCCAAAAAGATTACTGTGATTAATCAGTGATATCTGCCCTACACATGGGAACTGAGAGTGATAGTTGAATGCTGTCTTTATCATCCCTGATCTAACAAAAAACTGCTTAGTTCTTTGTTGAGGGAAATTGTGAATGATGACACCTATGAATGAAATTGTGAATGACATAGAAAATTACACGGAGAGTGAGAGTTTTGAAGCAGGGAGCTAGTAATTAGACTGTTGCCATAATCTAAACGAAGAAACATAAACCAAAATTAGCAGTGAGGATGAAGAGGGAATGATGGCTCACAGAACTTTTTCACCATTAGAATGGATTAGAGTTAATCGTTGATTAGATGTGAAGGATGAGGAAGAAATAGGAGTTAAAGAAGGCACTTCGATTTGTTGCTAAAATGATAGGGTGAACTGTTACATCAATTGAAATATACAAGAAAAAAGAGGCTTCAAGTAAAAGACAAATATTCTGTTTTGAATTTCCCTCTGTCTTTTGTTCCCAAGTCCCTTCTATCCCTCTCCCATATTTTGGTTCCTGTTCATTATGTTTTATTTTTTTAATCTTTAATTACATCATTATACACGTTCTCTTTGTAACAATAAATAAAATAAAATAAAGTAATGGCTGAAGTCCCCATAATCACCATTCTTAATCCAATCCTTCCCTCTCTTCCCTAGAGATAATCATAGTTATGTTACAAATTTTTCATGTGTTCACATATCTTAGGGTTTTTTCATTCCAGCACAATTGATATTTTGGATGACATAATCCTTAGTTGTTGGAGGCTGTCCTGTACATTATAGGATATTTAGCAGCATTCTTTGCCTCTGCCCACTGGATGCTAGTACCAAAGCCCAGTAGTGACACTCAAAAATGATGTGTGGCCAAATGTCCCCAAGTGGCAAAATCCCCCCAAGTTGAGAAGAACTGACATACACACACACAAATCAATATGAAATGTATAGTAAGGGAAAATGTATGGCAAGGGAATTTCAAACACAGACGTGGAAGACATTTCATATAAACTCACTCAGCTCCACTCCAATTCCCTTGAAATGTTCCTTACTGGCATATTAGTAGGTGGAAAGCTAAAAGCCACATTTCCAAGATTCTGTTACAATTCAGATTCTGCACATTATCTACATTAAACCAAGCCAAAGAGCCAGTATTTGATGTTGAAGGCAAAGAAAATATCATGACGCAGAGATATGGCTCCTCTGACAAGCATGACCATAATCACGTTTGGTTTTTCTGTGTGAGCTGCATCAGAAATCCAAAGTCAGGAACCTAGTTTCATGGCTGTGGAGATGTGGGGCAAACATTTTATTGGCCCAGTTCATGACAGACACAGTGTGGTGCTGGAGTCGGCAATAATGATGGTAGGTTCTTAATTCTCTAGCATCCAAAACATCAGAGTAAGCATCTACCTCAGTGGTCTAGTTCAGCAGTGTTGTTCAGGGAATTAGTCAAGAGCTGCTTATCTAGTCTTTTCAGTGGTTTTGCAAACCACATAATAATGGATCATAAATAATAAACCTCCTTTCCTTACCCTACCTAGAGGACATCCGATGGTCAACAGCTGAATCCTGGTTCATTCTCTGCTGCCTCCTGAAACTTTAATAAAATAAAAATAAAAATTTTTAATTGTAAATTTACAATTACAAAGAGAACAGGAGTGGAGACTATAGTGGATAAAAGATGTTAACAAAATTTTAATGATGGAATGTAGATGAGGCATTAGCAGATCAGAAAGTTGATTGTCAACTACCTGCAGAGGATAATGCAAATGAAAAGCAAAGCAGTTCATACTGCAGAACCCTGAGTAACTTTAGGAATCAGAGGCACTGATACTATGGATTTGGATGTAAGAGTAGGGGTGAGGACTGTGTATTACGTGTGGGGCTAAAATCAGGGAAATCGGTAGAAAGCACAATATGGAGCAGGTATACCCCTAGGTGACTACTCCTGCATCCCAGTGACTATTCACCCCAAACTTTGGTCTTTCACCAGGGAACTGGAAGAGAGGCATCAGGACAGGCATACTGGTCAGTGAGGAATGAAAGAAAGCTGCATTCCAAAAAATGGGAATGTTGAGTGAGATTCAACACATGGGATGGTGGGACTTCCAGCTCTTACATATGATTAAACTTCGAGGAAATGCTGTTGGCCAGATATACATACCCAAGCCATGAGATAGGTGGACCCTTCTGTAGAAACACTGAATAACCCAATAAAACAGACTTATACATACTTATATTTAGAAGTCCCCCAACTAAATGCACGGGTCCCCAATCTGCCCATCTGATCTTTCTACAAAGGAAATCATTAGTTGACAATCTTTCCCAACCCAATATAGAGCTTCTGTTAGTATTTTAGTGTTCTGAACCTAAATATGAAAGATAAAATATTTGTATATGCTTGTGTGTGTGTGTGATGTGGGGGAGGAGGGCAGATTTTGATACTGGCTCAAGACAAAGTTGACATAAGAGAAGACATATTGTAAAAAATAAACCCTATTGTAACTTTGAAAGACCTCTGATTAACTAGCCCAGGCATGCTCTGTGGATTTTAAGGCCCCCCCGAGCTGCTATAAGTTGATAACTTTGTTCTCATGAGTTCCTCAGGAATGTGATGACCCCTGGGCAGAGAGTCAATGCTGACAGCCATCATCAATGACAAGCAAAAGATCAGGGTATAGGGCATTGCTCCAGTCTCTGATGCATATCCAGTAAAACAAAAGACTGTCAGGAACTAAGATCAGATGTCTGCCTCACCTGGAGGTCAGATGGATGCCCCACTCGGAGACCAGTCCCCTATATAACTGGCCCGTAGTCTTGGTTCTGTAAGATGGTTCTTTTGGACATAAGTCAGCCATCTTCCCTCTTGCTGGCAAGCTGTAATAAAAAGTCTTTTCTCTCCTACCACCTTGACTCTTGACTATTGACGTGTCTCGTGGCTGGCAGATGGACCCCCCCCCCTTTTGGGCAGTAACAATTTGAGGGTATCCAACAACAGGAGAGATGGAGACCAAGAGAGAAAAAAGGAATTAAGACAGAAAATAGTGTGTCTGTGTGTGTGTGTGTGTGTGTGTGTGTAGAGAAAAGGAGGGGGAGGAATATACACAAACATATAAATACATGATATATAAATAAATACACACACACATACAGAGAGAGAGAAGCTCTCCCAGTGAGCCAGCCCAGAGCCTGTCTCTCCCTTTCTGGAGCATGCTTTTATGACCCGGTACTCTAGTACTACTGACCTGGAACCAGCTTCCAGGTCTGTTACTTTTCTTCCTGGTTTTTCTCTCAAACGCAGGCCATACCACAGTAGTGGTAGCTGTTTGGAGGTGGAGAGGTACTGTCTGTAAGGAGACTGAACTGGCTTCACTGTGTCAGGAAGCACATCTGGGAAGAACTGTGCTGTGTTCTAGACGGGCCCGGAATGGGAAGAGGGAGTTGGATCTTGTTTCTTCTCTTGCTTCAGCCACTGTAAATGAGAGTTAGCCGCAGGCCTGTTTTCCCACTAACAAACCTCATGTAACAGGACATGTGACCCACAGCAAATCTTGAGACTCCATGGGCCTCAGGTTTTTCATCTGTAAAAATGAGGAGCTTGAACCTGATTTCTGAAGATTCTTCAGGCACTGAACATTTTAATGATTTTTTCCTCTCTTTTGATGCTTTATTTTTATATCCAATAACATATATTTACTTGCAGATCACATAAACAATAATTTTGTAAAATACTTTATATTCATTTCCAAAAGACACTGATTAAACACACATTAAAGCGGCAAGTTTAAAGTCATTTCTGCACCTTTTTTCTTCCCTTTAGAAGCCTTTAACTAGGTGAGCGATAATGCCCCCATTGACCAGAGGGGCCTCTGGCAGTGACTCGGCATCTTCTGGCTCATTTTTCCCTTAGACTAAGTTAAGGTGCCAAACCTAAAACAAATTTTCTATGCAAGATTTAGCATGAAAGGAATTATTGAAACCACAGGGTGGAAATTAATGATTAGTTTGAGATGCTATTAGCATACCAGCAGGAGAAAAGACTAAATGAGCTATGATCTGAAGTAAAATATGTCATCCTGGAAATTGCAAGTGATGTGATGGAGAAACAATGCTGGGTAATAGGGGAGGAGAAGGAATGAGCTATTAGACTGAGGGGCAAGGAGACAAGCATTTAAATTAAGAGGACAGGACAATGAGACAGCGTGAGTTAACGTGCAAGAACCCAGACTGAAAGACACTGTGGTTAGTGATTGCAGACAGGAAACAATCCATCAACTGAGACAGAATTCAGCACTAAGGGAACGAGGCAAGGAAGAGGATGCAGAAGTACTTTTCTACTCATAGCAGACATGAAATTCATCCCAAGTTCTTCTTCCCTTAAGCGACATCATTAAGGGCTGCCATGAGCAAAAGGCTCACTAATCAGAAAATTATTGAGAAAAAAAAAACAGGGTGAGGAGATATGAAAAGACTGACGGGCAAATGTTTGAGATAATATACAAAAAAAATGAAAGCCACTCTTCACTCTTTTGGCAAAGGTCGGTATCAAAGTACAATAATTACAGAGAGAGAGAATGAGAGAGAGTGAGAACTAACAATTTACATCCATATTGCAGTGAGCAGTCTGTAAATCCAGCCAGATTTGGGAGTTCAGACAGACCACCTCATTAAGAACTGATTTCTTTGTTTTGGAAGGAAAGATGTGTGAGTTCTGCTGTGTAAGGTTACCTTCGCAGCCATGTGCAAACTTTGCTCATAGCATATCATTCCACCCAGTGTGTTTGGCTCCAGGAAATGTGAGGAGGGCAGAGAAAGAAAGATTATAAGCCTGTAGCTGCACTGCAAACAGGCCATGGAAATGAAGAATAGGTTTTTCCATTTTGTATGATTGAGAATAGTTAATGAAACTAGGTAAGAAATTAGATTAACTCCTTTGATCACCAGGAAGCATTTTTTCCCTCACTAGGAGACACAAAGCTATGGGAAAAGATAGGGAAGCAACATTTCTGAATCCCACAAATTTCCAGATTCAAAGTTAGATTGCAGATTCCAGCAAATCTTATTCAATAAACACCAACCCCAAACCCAAAGAATCAGATTTGCAATCTCAGCATCTCTATATCCAATTAAATTTTTTAAAAAATTAAACATTTTTTTACCATGTGCTTGAAAAATGAGAATAATTTTATCTAGAGCTTTTCATTGTAAGAAAAAAAGAAATTAAACTTTAAAATAATCAACAATACAATTTTTAAAAGCAAACTCTCATTTTGTCAATAGTATTTTCAACCTGTTTTATTCATCAACAAACTTCTTTTAAATTTTATTTCCAGGAACTAGGACTACAAAGGTGAGTAGGATACGCTCTGTTTCCTCATGTAATCCCACTTTATTATGAGTCTATGTTTTATAATGAATCAGTTCAGTGAGGAAAATGCTGCACTATTCATGCATATTAGATACAGTGAGGAGGCTAAGACAGCACTCTCGCTTTCTTGTGCAATAATTCTTCACAGAGAAGAAGAATTTGGAGCTGGAACCTGAAGAATGAGAAAGGTTTGCCCATTTGTCAAAGAGGAGGTCATCTGGGGCTGACACTAGCATCTACATGGGCCTGTTAGTGTGAAACAACATAGGCAGGGGAACTGTAAGTATTTCCATATGGCTGGAGCATACGCGGTGAAGAAGAGGGCTAGTGAGTGGTAGGTAGGCGGTTAACCAATATTAGAAGAGTTCCACAACATGAAGATATAATACGGTCTGAATTCACACCATGAATTGGAGCTTTATTTTATCCTAACAGCATGGGACTTGTTTGTTCTGCCTGATTTGATCTTGGTGATCAACGATAATATATGTTGCTGTCAAGTAAGTCAAAGTTGTCATCACAGGCTAGCTTCATCTATTGATTTGCTCTTTGCCAATTCAGCTAGCTCCACGGAACGTTTCAGAAAGGGCAACAAAAGTAGATCCTATTTCAGATTCAACGTTGATGTTTCAGAATGGTGTCATTTTATAACTGGGCAAATCATAGTTCTTTTCTCCTTCCTGTTTTTATTTATTTTAATTAATTAATTTATTGTGTGAGGAAGACCAGCCCTGAGCTAACGTCCATTACCAATCCTCCTCTTTTTGCTGAGGAAGACTGGCCCCGGGCTAACATCGTGCCCATCTCCCTCTACTTTATATGGGACGCCGCCACGGCATGGCTGACAGGCAGTGCGTCGGCGGGCGCCGGGATCCGAACTCGCGAACCCGGGGCTGCCAAAGCACGAACTAAACCGCTGCGCCACCGGGCAGCCCCTCCTTCCTGTTTTTAGAGTTAACAAATTTCTCAGCCCTTCAAACGCCTTCTTTATTAATTGGTGATAATGAATATTCAGACAGATGGCTTGTTTAAGGAAAGTAGTTGCTTTTATATCCCTTGGGGAAGAGCCATCTGCTCTGATTGGGGCTGCGGGTCTTGCAGATGTTGTCATTTGCCCATAACCTGTGGAGTCTTTGTAACCCATTATTTCAACTATGATATAGTATTCCCTATGGAATAACATCTGGTACACATTATCCTTTCTATCAACACATGTAAAATATCTAGATACAGCCTAGACATGTCACATCTCTCCTGTCCCTTCCCCATCATCACCTTTTGATTCAAAGTTTAAAACTTCCATTATTAAAACTAGAGTGGACAAGAAAAAAAATTAAAATGGGCAAAGGACTTGAATACACAGACGTTTCTCCAAAGAAGACATACAAATGGCCAATAACCACACAAAAAGATGGTCAACATCACTAATAATTAGGGAAATGTAAATCAAAGCCACAATGAGATACTACCTCAAACCCATTAGCATGGCTAGTATTAAAAAAGAACAAAACAGAAAATAACAAATTTGGGGTATTGGCAAGATTATGGAGAATTTGGAACCCTTGCGAACATTGGTGGGAATGTTAAATTATGTTATCACTAAGGAACACTGTATGGTGGTCCCTCAAAAAATTAAAAAGTAGAATTACCATATGATCTAGCAATTCCATTTCTGGATACATATCTAATATAATTGAAAGCAGGGATTCAGACATTTGTACACAGATGTTCATAGCAGCATTATCCATAATAGCTAAGAGATAGAAGCAACTGAAGGCTCCATGTATGGACGAATAGATAAAACATGACATATACATAAAACAGAATATTATTCACCCCTAATTAGGAAGGAAATTCTGACACATGCTGCAACATGGATGAACCTTGAAGACATTGTGCTAAGTGTGAGATAAGCTAGTCACAAAAGGACAAATACTGTATGATTCTAGATAACTAGAGTAATCAAATTGATAGACAGAATGTAGAATGGTGGTTGCCAGGGGCTAGGGGCAGGGGCGAATGGGGAGTTATTGTTTAACAGATATACAGTTTCAGTTTGGGAAAATGAACCATCCTGGCGATAGATGGTGGTGATAGTTGCACAATAATCTGAATGTAATTAATGCCACTGAATTGTACACTTAAAGTGTTTAAAATGGTAAATTTAATGTTATGTATGTTTTAACATAATAATAATAAAATTACACAGTGGAGTTAGTTTGGTCATTTCTATTAGTGTCTACACTCAGAGCATGTGTTCCAACTTGGAATTTATGCTTCACTTTTCCTTCCCAGATTAGGGAAAGTTCATAGCACCTGCCCCATTTTCTTAACATTTATCTTTTACTTTCTCTAATAAGTTGATAAAGTATGATATTCTCCTATATAATTAAAATACCTAATTCTCATTATACATCATAGTTTTTTGATACTGGATCGAGGATGGCAGCATGTTATAAAACAGCTGAACAAGGAAGCAAAACACGAGAGCAGACTACAAAAGACAGATACCAATGGGATCGCAATGAATCTGAGATCGCAAACGTAAGCAAAATCAAGAGAACATAAAATTGGAGTTCAGAGTACAGTGGGAGATCTATGTGAATAATCACCAGCCAGAAATCTGCACAACCTAAGGGTCAAGAAGAATGGCCAAGCAAAGCCGTCTCTGGGCAAAGTCCAAAGAACTAGTAGAAATTTGCATTGCACTAACACCGGGAAATGAGGAACACTGCGATGAGCTTCCCCGTGTAATTTAAAAGACCTCATTTACTCTGTATTCTTGCCCACCTCCACCAGTGGCCACCCACACTAAAGAGGGCTAATAGAATGGTGGTAAGAATCCTTGGCAAAGTTATTTTTTCCTTCTGGCGCCATGCCTATATTCATAATTAATAATGAGAACAAGTATTCTTAAAGCACTTACTAAGTGATAAGAAGCACTATGCTTCTTACATCAAAGCAGTGGTAGTTATTCATTTTTCTGCACCAGAGTTCTCATCCTATGTTAGAGGCAAAGATCATGCCATTTCACTTGCTTTGTCTGGCATTGATGGACAAGCACTTCTGACAATACTGTTAAGAAACTTTAGTGATTTAAAATTCACGTATTCAAATATTTATAAAGTAGGAGGTAAAAATAATAAAAGTTTATGAAAAGACCGATTTTTAACTATTAAATTTACCAAAACTATAAATGTTAATACACAGTCCTTTATAAAAGGAATAATCCAAGTAGAGGAAGGATAGTAAATTCTATACGCATGGCTTACGATAGTAAAAAAATTTAGAATCAATTTAAATGTTCAATAGTAGCAAGATAATTATCACTTTAAATACATTGTAGCAACATGATAAAATTTGTATATAGTAATGTAAGAAAAGTGCAAGATAAAAATGATACACTAAAATCACAAACTTTAAAATGTATAACCATAAAACCTAAAGAGGCTGCACATACCTGTTGGTAAATGAAAATGTATATGATTTTTCTCAGCTTTTAAACTTCATGTCATGCTATGTTATGGCTTTAAATAGATATGGGATTAATAACCCTTATTTATACATTATTTCAGTAATATCTGGGAAACTTTCAAGGTAAGTATTGTTATCTCCACTAAAATAGGAGGAGGAGGAAATGATGATTAAATTGGTCACACAATCATCAGGTAGAAGATTCAGGATGTGAAAAGTGATTGGTCTGCCTCTGAAACTTACCATCTTTACTCTATGTTATGCTTTCTCCATGCTGCCTCTATGCCTTGGACCTTCATGCAATTTTTCCAGGACACCACCTTTCATTTCTGATGAAGAATGGTAAGTAGACACATCCCTGAATGCAAAAGCCTTCAAACCTTCCCAGGTTTCCCACACCCACTCCCCACAGAGGCCTCCTTTTCTTCCTCATGCTACCATTTATATTTGCTGATAGAACTAAACAGCAGCCCCCAAATCTAATCTTTTTCTACCAGTGAAATTTTAAAAGTTGGATGAAGAAAGTGGGTTCTCTCAAAATCTGTATTCTCATGCTGAAATACATATATTTTAGGTTTTAACTTTGAAATAATATTAGACTTATAAGTTGCAAAACTAGTACAGAGTTTCCTGTATATTTCTCATCAGCTTCTGCTAAGGTTAACATCTGACATACCATACACAGGAAATTATCAATACCAGGAAATTAACATTGCTACAATCCACTACTTAAACTATAGATTCAAATCTCACCAGTTTTCCACTAATGTCCTCTTTCTGTTTCGGGATCCAATCTGGGATTCCACATTACATTTTTTTTTTAATGTCTTCTTAGGCTCTTCCAATCTGTAACAGTTCCTTAGTCTTTCCTTATTTTTTATGACGTTGGCACTTATGAGTAGTACTGCCGATTATTTTGTAGGATGTCCTTTAATTTGGTTTTGTCTGATGTTTTCTCATGATTGCACTGAGGTTATGTATGTTTGGCATAAATGCCACAGAAATGATAATGCGTCCTTCTCAATGCATCATATCAAAAATAACATCAATGTGTCTTTTTACTGATGGTGTTTACCTTGATCACTTGGTTAAAACATTTGCTGGGGTAGTATCTTTCCACTTGTAGTTAATAAATATCTTGGAGTAAATACTTTGAAACTATGATAATATCCTGTTTCTTCTCAAATTTTCACCTGCTACTCTCAGTATCCTTTGGTAGATCCTGTCTGCAACAATCATGTCTGTGGTGTTTGCCTACTGCTACTGATTTTCTACTGAAACGAATTTGAACCTGCAGTAGGTAAAAAGCACACACGTTGCAGAAGACATATATTTTTTTTCTTTCCTCAGGTCCTCAGTACCTACAGGGAATGTAAATATATCCCTTAATATTGTTCTTTCCCTTAATCAGCATTGGATTCCATGAAAAGTGATACTTACCTTCAGGTAATAATGGTGTTTCACTTTTCTCAGCCACCTAATTGACTTTGGAAACAGTGGAAGAAGTGAATAACAAGACTGTACCACATACAATCTGAGTCTACTTTCTGCATAAATTCTGATGATAGGGGAAATATCAGCAGTATTCCTTTCCTTATAATAGATGTCAACAACCAAAAAAGCCTCATTGATTTTATTAGATGTTCTTAAGTTTGGGTCTTTAATGAAACAAATTTGATTACATATAAGAAAAATCTCTTCAGGTTCTGTTTGTTTTATTATTGTCTAGCCCTTCTTATCCTAAGCTGTTTTTCAAAGGAATCATAATAATAGACTGAGATATTGTATTCCCGTAACACTAAAGGAAAAGTTTCCATCAAGGAAAATATGGGGAAATCAAGTGACTAAAAGATCTCTCACCCTCCCACTCCATTAAGTCAAGGGATTAGGAGAAGCAACTTTTGAGGTAGGCTTGGCTATGCCTCTATATTTACGTCTGTCCTGGGATAAGTCTTCCTTCAATTTCAGTTTCTATGAAAGTAAAGACAGACAGATAAGTGCTATCTAAGATCTCACATTTCATGGAGCTTTGAAAATATTATTTACACAAACTGATTTGGCAAGGTGTAAATTAGACAGTTAAGCAAAAGCATTGGTTTTCCTAAGTATATTTTTATGCATTTTATTTATGAATAACACTACTTGTTATTCCACTTGCCCCCTTGTTGGAAATTAACTCTGACAAGTAGGAGATAGGTTAAAAAAAAAAATCAATCCTTATAATGTGTTACATGAGTAGGTTTATTTCTATCATTTGCATATTATTTCAAATGTTCAGTATTTTATAAATCATATCAAGACATAGAAAGAAACACGTTCATTATTTTCTCTAGTATAAATATTCACAGTGAATGTTCCTCCACTTTACGTTTTTCAATTTGCCTATACCAGAACTATCTTAGGCAAAACTGTATAGTAAGTACATTTAGTTTACCCTTTCCTTTATTTTCCTTCTTTGCTAAATTCCACATACAAAACTATGAATTGACTGAAGCTAGGCTCTTTGTCGCTGCCATCTCTGCCTTTTCAGGGCTTGTGCAGTACTGTCACATTGTAGGCATTCAGAATATGTTTTTGTTGAACTCACAGGAATTGATTGAAATGCAATGGGATGCAAGATTATCCCTGGTTAGAGATAAGAGATCTAGATATGGAGACAGAGAATCTGACCTCAACTCACAGCTCAATCACTCAAAAACCATGACACATAGACATTTATCTGGCCCTCAGTCTCTTGATTAAAATAAAATATTTTTTTTAAAATTTCCTTTTCTGAGTTTTTGTGCAGATAAAATAATGATATACTGAACTTCCTCTCCTGTGAGAGAATATGTCTCTATAATATGAAAAGATGTCACTAGCGAGCCAGAAAATTAGAGAATTTCTGGAATATAAAATGCAAATGAGATTAGGTCAAAAGCAAAGCAAAAGCACCATCATTCCAATACATAAGACACAAACTGCAACAACTGTCAGCAAAAGGAAAATACATTTTCCTGACATGTCAAGTTCTAAGTAAAAAATATCCTGTTCTTAAAAGCTGTAACTACCTTACTATCCCACAAACATTTTCTTTCTAAAGCAAGCCTAATTTCTACCCAGAGGAAGGTCCCATGTATGGGTATTAAGATCTGAGGAAAAAAGAGAACACAGCTGGACTTTCCAAATAACCAAAAAGAGAAAAAAGAAAGAGTTTTGTCCATAAAAGAAATTTACATGAATACTACAACCTTCTTACTTTGGGAATCGGTGGGTGCCTAATTTGTCTGCGGCATAACATATTAAAGCAAAACCTGTAAGTTGACATGTACTGCAAACTTACAGAAAACACACTTTAATAGAATGTGCTGTTTAGGCTCCTCCAGTGGAGGGAAATATTGGGAAAAGAGGCCTACATACCCACAGAGAAAACACGTACCATTTATCTCTACCGAACAGCTGGATTCTCCATTCAAAAATGTGATAAGCAACCCTGATCACCTGACAATCTAGAAAAAAATCACTTTTCTGAAAAAGAAGCAAAATGTGCAAACAAAAGCTGACTCAGAATAACATAAGAATAAAACCGACTTCAACATAAGAATGAAAAAAAACTCTAGACATTATTCTCAGAAAGACATAAATAGTCATTATCTCGATGAAACAAAGAGTAAAGAAGCAGAACAAAGATACATTGAGAGTTAAAAACAAAACTACAAAATAAAACTTTTTAAAAGAATGGCTAAATAATAGGATGAATGCAGCTATATACCTAACTAGTAATCACAAATTTCACTGGGAAAAAAAATCTCTAGAATCCAAAGCAAGAAGAAAACATGGAAGATATGAAAACATGAAGAGATATGAAGCATCAATCCACCTAATAGTAGGTCTAGAAGAAAAGAATGAAGAATTATCAACAGTGTAATAGAAGAGTATTTTCCTGATCTAAAGCATCCTAGCAATTTTATGCTTTCAAAATGAACAAATCCACTTCATTATAAACAGAAGGAATAAAAAATAATATGCACCTATGTATTTCAGAACTCCATTTATGATGATATTACTTCCAGGAAGATGAAATTGGTTACCTACAAATGAATACAAGTCATTAGCATGACTTCTAATCACCAATACATGAAGCTAGAAGATAATGTTAAATTTTCTTTAAAATTCTGAAAAATTTAATTTGTTCTAAAAATTCTATATCTAGCCAAACTAGCAATCCAAAACTGTGTGTGTGTGCATGTGTATGTTCAGTGAAGTAAATCCCTACATATTCTCTACATTTGAAAAATTACTGAAGATCTTATGGCAAAACACCGGAAAAACAAAACAAAGAAAAACGTCACCATGAAATACCACAGAAAAAAATTGTAGTTGTGTATGGCCCATGAAGCATCAATAAATCATGAAAAGAATTAGAGGAAATTTCTCTTCACCTTAAAGATTGGAAAATTCTCCTTCAAACAGCATATGTTTACTTACTTTTCTATACATATAAACACATTGCTTATTCTGCATTTCTATTTAAGTGATGCATTAAAACTGTCTTACAAACCCAGTGTCTGCAACCTGGATTATGTATAAATCTTGTAACTATTCCAAAGTAACTTGTTAATTCTGTCTATTCAGTTACATCAGGACAATTAATTTTGCAACAGTGAATCTCCACTCTCCATAAGCATTTTCCCCAAAAGAAAAAACAAAGTATGACATTGTTCTTTCTGAAGAACTGGTCTGTCAGCATTTTCACAACATAAGTGTTTCAGTCAAATCAGATGAGATAAAAGAAGCAATTTCTTTTGAATTTAGTGAAAAGAAAAATATTCAAAAAGAATAAAAACTTTATAATTACAGTCAATGAAGTACCTGTTACCGTGAAAAGGGCAAGATAAACCAATTCATGCTTCGTACACAAAGAAAAATATAAAATAATGAAAGTGGATATAAATTCTTTGTCCGTACGAAGAAGCTCCCCAAATTTTGTTGGCACAATTTTAATTTTTTTTTGAGGTTTCTTTTTTTTATTGAGGTAACATCAGTTTATAGCATTATATAAATTTCAGGTGTACATCATTATATTTCAATTTCTGTATAGACTACATCACGTTCCCCACCCAAAGACTAATTATCATCCGTCACCGTACACTTGTAATGTTGGCATAATTTTAGATCAGAAGTCAGATGGAGGATTCGTAACATAAACTTAAGGCTTTGAATTTAGGATTATCTACACAAACAGTAATTCACATTTTTATAAGTCTGGATTTTTTTCTATTCCAATTATTGTAGAGAAGATGCATCACAGGAGAGACCATATTGACTCCTATCCCATATTCATCACCACATTTTCAATTGCTCCCCCTATGCCTTTAACTCCCCTCACTGGTACCTCAGTGGATAATAGTTTAAAGATGCTGTATTATATTTCTATTGCTTCTATAAAAAATTACACAAAATTCATGGTTTAAAACAATGCAAATTTATTATCTTATAGTTTGGTAGGTGAGAAGTGCAACATAGGCCTCATTGGGCTAAAATCAATATGTCAGCAAGGCTGTGTTCCTTCCTGGATGCTCTAGTGGAGAATCTATTTTCTTCTCTTTTCCAGCTTTTAATGACCCCATACATTCTTGGCTCTGGGCCCCCTTCTTCCATCTTCAAAACCAGCCATTTTGCACCTCTCTAACCATTCTTCTGAAGTCACATCTCCCGCTTACCCTGACCTCAGCCAGGAAAGGTTCTTTTAAGGACTCATATGACTAGGTTGGACTCTTCTAGATAATCCAAGATAATCTCCCATCTCAAGATCTTTAATCTTAATCACATCTGCGAAGTTCCTTTTGCCATGTAAGGTAACACATTTACAGATTCCAGTGATTATGATGTGGACATATTTAGGGGCTCATTACTCTGCCTACCACAATCCACCTTCTGCCTCCCAAAGATTTGTATTCTTCCCACATACAAAATACATTCACCCAATTACAACATTCTAAAAAGTCTCAATCCATTACACCATCAACTCAAAGTTCAAAATCTCATCCAAATCTCATTAGCTCAAAAGTTCAAAATTTCATCATCTAAAACATCTTTTAAATTCTATACGAGCTATGCTCTGGGAATAATCCTTCCTAAGGCATCCTCTTAATCTGCGGATTCAGGGAATGAAAGAAGCAAGTTATCTGTTCCTATAATACTGTGAAACGACAGCTGTAGGATAAAAGTCACAGAAATTCAGGTTTAAGAGAGTAAAAAATAGAAGGAAAAAGAGTCATTGGTCCTAAGCAATTGCAAAATCCAGCTGGGAAAACGTCATTAGATTTCAAGTCCTGGGAGCAATCCTATGTGGCTCAGCTATTTGGGCTCTCAGCTCTGCCCTCTGACACATCCTCCATTTCCCATAAATGGTAGTACATGTTTTGCAGCTGGTTAGTTTTATCATCCTGTTTCCTGCCTTTAGAAATCTATGGTTCCAACAGCCTTCTTTAATTTTGTACATTCTCTATCCCTTTCAGTCCCAGCTAGCAGCGTTTCTGCTGGTTAAAAGTTGGAAGACCCTTGTGGGTTTCCTGTGTATGTCATACAGTTTACTCCATTAGACAAGAAGCTCCTCCACAGATCTTTCCTAGATAATCCAATCTTTATTTTGGGGTTTTGTGGAGATGGCTGAAGGATAATGCCCTAAAGCTTTCTAGATGTTCTCCAGTTAGACTGAGGTGATCTGTGATGCAATTTTTTAATCTCCTCAGAGTCATTTGTGTGAATGAACATTATGATCTCTTGATTTTTCTGAGATATTAGCAAAAAGTGGTGCTGTCCCATGCCTGGATTTTTCCTCTAGATCATGATTTCCTGGCAGTGAATCTCTTAATTTTAGTGATTTTTTTTCCTTTTCAATCTGAATAGCCTGAGAATTTCCCAAATCTGCCTGTACTGTTTGTTATTGTTGTTGTTTGTTTTTGATTGTTGAATAGTTCTTCCTCGATTTCTCTCTTTCCTCTAACATTTTACTATAAGCAGCAAGAAGAAATCAGGTTGCATCTTCAAGACTCTGCTTAGAAATCTCCCCGGTTAAATGTACAATTTCATCATCCACCAGTTCTGCTCTCCACACAACTGAAGGACACAATTCTGATAAGCATTCTGCCACTATATAGCAAAGATCTTCTTTCCTCTAGTTTTCAATAACATGTTCCTCATGTCCTTCTCAGCCTTCAACAGCTGTTCCTTTAATGTCCATATTTTGACTAACAGTCAGTTCACAGTGATTTGGGATTCTGCAAGGTGATTTATGTTTTCTCAGTCCTGTTCTTCACTTCTTTCTGAGCCCTCATGAAAAGTAGTTCACATCAATAGTTCTACTAACAGTTTATTCAAGGAAATCTAGCTTTTTTCTATCACGCTTCTCAAAATTCTTCCAGCCTCTGCCCATTGCCCAGTTCCAAAGCCCTTTTCACATTTTTAGATATTTATTACAGCAGCACTTCACCCCTGGTACTGAATATATATTAGTTTAATATTGCTGCTGTAACAAATTATAAAAAAAAAATAATAATGGTTTCAACAATGCAAATTTATTATCTTATAGATCTGTAGGTTAGAATTGCAACAGAGGCCTTATTGGGCTAAAATTAATGTGCCAGCACAGCTGTATGCCTTTGTGGAGACTAGGACGGAATGTGTTTCCTTGTCTTTCTCAGCTCTTAAGGGCTAACCACATTCCTTGGCTCTTGTCCCCCATCCTTCATCTTAAATCTCTCTGACCATTCTCTCTGATCATTCTCACATCTCCTTTTCTGACCACAGCTGGAAAAGTTTCTCTGCTTTTAAAGATCTGTGTGATTAAATTGGACCCCCTAGATACACAGGACAATCTCCCCACCTCAAGGTCCTTAACCTTAATCACATCAGCAAAATCCCTTTTGTCATGTTAGATAACACACTCAGAGGTTCTGGGGATTAGGATGTAGACACCTTTGGGAGCCATTTTTCTTTCTACTACATGTAGCTTCATCTGAACAGACTTGATCTCTATCAAGGGCTTCTCCTTCTCCCTCTTTGAGTACTTGCTGTCCCACATCTACTTTTTAAAGAATCTTTTGAATGAATATGACCATTTGATGAATTAGCGTTGCTCACTCAATCCCTATGGATCTCTTGGTAGCTGACAATGGATATGGACTCAGATTATTGTAGAACTTCTTGAAGCATGGGTTCCCCAGAAAACAGACTGTGGGGAGGAGCACACATTGTTGGAAGTGTATTAGGGAGTGTTTTGGAGATCATCCACTGTAGAAGAGGAGGAAAATAAATAGTATGGTTGGGCAGAGGAAAAGATCAGGCTGCAATGTAGTCTCAACATCCTGTGTTACAGTGAGTGGACCAGGCGTTTATGCTATGGAAGCTACCAGTCATTGAATGCAGGCTGCCCAGCAAGAAGTAAAGCAATCTCTCCAAGCAAGGGCAATTTCCAGAGAGAGCTGGCCATTGAGCACCACCAGGCAGCAGCACTCACAGCAGCTGGGGAAGTGAGTCCTTCAGTCCTGAATGCAGATCTGGAAAGTGCATCACAGCATCCACGACTCCTCCAGATTTTAACTTTTTAACTTGGATCTGAACTTTGCTATATATAGTGTTACAAAATATGTGTTCTCTCTTCTTCTGGTGGTGGTGTGTGCCCATGCCACTCATTCGCTATCACCCCAAATTTGCATTAAAACTGAACATTTGCTTGTTTGTTTATACATACCTCTTCCAGCTCCATTCTATCCCTCCTGTTAACAAATGCTGCCAAATCAGTTCTGTCTCATTTGAGCCGCGATGTACTAGAATAAATTGGGTGGAGCTGGAGAGTGTAATTTCCCTTGTGCAGGGATGCCTACTGTCTACAATAATCCAACTTCCAATTTAGTCCACAGAATGGAACGGTGATAGGTAAGAGGGAGGCCAGTACTTTACATCCCTAAGTTATCTGCAGATGAGAACTAGAATTGAGAGTTCTTGCTCCTTCTTTCTTTATCCTATGCAGTGTGACATGGGAGGATTTGGAGTCAGAGCTCTATTAAAATTAAGACCCACCACTTACTGGTTTTGTGACCAATGGCAAAAAATCTTAACAACATTGAGCCTCTGTTCCTTTATCTGCAAAATTTAAATAATATCCACTTCACAGAGTTGCCCATGTGCTAAAAAACATAGTGATATAAAATCTCTAGCCCTGTGGGTGCAACAAAATTATTGTTCAGAATGCATTGATTTTCTTCTTCTTCTTCTAAGTCATTATTAGATCTTTAATAGGGGTTCATCTCTCCCTTACTTTTAGCCCTCCATGGGTCACCATCCTCATTATGTACTTAGTACATTATATATCTAATATCATAAGCCTAAAAGTACAATATTTAGATAAATTTTAACTCATAAAATACAGTTGTTTTTAAAAGAAGTAAACAATTTTAGGAAAACTAAAATATATAATGCTCTATTCTTACCTTTAAGGTCTAAATGTACTTTCATTTTTAGCAACATAAATAAATTTTGTATATAACCTGATTAGAACCTAAATTTAAATTAGGAACATATAAGCAATTATTTATGGTATATCTATTTGTAAAATAGAGAGGCACATAGATATAAATTATTATATTTTTATGTTTTAAAGTATACATATTTCAAAAACATTAATATAACAATTAAATTTGCTTTAATAAGTATATCTTTGAGCTTTTTTATATGCCTCAAATGAAAGCCATAACACTTTTCCCCAGAAAATATGTATACACAGAAATTTAAAAACCATTTTTAGGGCACATGAAACCTGTGAAGTATAACCATAAACTCTCACACACTGGCTATCAACATTTTAAATAACTATGCATAGTATAAATATGGTTTAATGACTCTGTGTACATGCGCATACCTATGCACGTAAAGGAAACAAAATGTTCATGAGATAACACATATACTTATAAATGCTAAATACTCTGATTTTTGCTGTTTTGTTCTATCATATTCTATTTATTTAAAAAAAAATTGTTGCCTAGCCCTCTAACTTGATCCCATGACCCACCACTCCATCATAACCCATAAATGGGTCAATTCACAGCGTGAAAAATACTGCTGTAAGGCTCCTAGGATTCCATACTAAAAAGTAATGCTTGGGGATTTAGATAAAAATACAAGAATAAGCTGCTCTGCCATAAGGAATTAGGTATATCTTAGTTGTGTTCACTTTATAATCCTTAAAAAACACAGAAAAGAGTAGAAACTATCACCATTAAATGAAAGTCAGTCAGACAGGCCATTTGTGTGTCTTTCTGTCTATCTAGCAATCTTTCTGGAGAGAACTCTTCATCAAGTTTGAGAAAATTCTAAAACCATTTTGGAATATGGTATACAATCATGTGCCGTATAACAATGTTTTGGTCAATGACCAACTGCATACATGACAGTGGTCCCATGAGATTACATACCATGTAGCCTAGGTGTGTAGTAGGCTGTACCATCTAGGTCTGTGTAAACACACTCTATGAATGTCCCCACAATGACAAAATCACCTAAAGATGCATTTCTCAGAACGTATCCCCATCATTAAGCAATGTATGATTGTACTAGAACACCCAGTGGATACAATATTTTTCAAATAGAACTTTGTCTAATTTCAGTCCCTGAGTTATTCTATTGTTACCATGTATTTATCATGATGTCTTAAATTAATGATCTTCTCAGACTTAAAAAAAAGATATGTAAGAATTAAAACCAATTTATTTGTAACATTTGTTTATTTCTTAATTCGATATGCTTCTAAATACAGCAATTTCATTACCTTGCTTCAAAATAGAAAGAATCAAAAACATAAGAAGGAGAGTCATGGCCTGTTTTCATGAATTCACCTTGCTACCAGATATCAGGACATATGTGTGTGACAGAACTGCTGATTGCATTTCTAGCTCATACCTGAAAGGGGCTCCAGATTGTGCATCATTTCAAAGTGACTTTATATAATCCAATGCTAGTTTCATATTCAAATCACAAGCCATAAGATTCAAAAATAGGCTAATATCACTCACCTTTCATGTTTCTGCCTTTCTGTTAGATTCAAGGTATAAGCAGCACATTAACAAATGAGCAACTTTATCATTCCTATATCCTAATATTGTATTCTATTTTTAAATAGAAATGTACAATGTATTTTTTTCTAAATTAGTATACACAGTAAGGGCTACTACACCAAAGAATATCTAAGTCAGATCAATAATTATATAAATATTCCAAATGCAGACATTTTTATAAATTCTGGAAAAACTATGTAAAAATCTCAACAGTTAATGGCTGGACGTAGGGTCAAGTTCCTAGCAAAGTCATCATCCGAAGATGTCCACTTCTCTCACAGCATCTGCTGTGCTTTGCTCCTAGCAAACTGTTATTAGAAAAGTTATTCAATAAATTATATTTTCCTCATTTGTGAGGGATCGATAACATGTCAATGTTTGCTTCACCTTTTAGGGGTTTACACATTTAAAAAACAATACCTGGAAGACAGTTACTTTACATATTCATACTTTGTCTATGGTATAGTATTACTGTGGTATATTAATTTATTATGATTTTTTAAATTTAACCCTTACAATAGATCATGGACTATTCTAAGTAGTTCTCCTCCCCTCCCTCATCCTCCTCCTCTTTCTTCTTCTTCATCATTATTATTCATCCTCTTCATAACAGCCCTATAAGGTAAGCACTATTATTATTAGTCACCTGTCTAATGCCACACAGCAAGTAAGTAGCAAAGCCTGACGCATTTCGTGGCAGTTTTTAACACCATCAGTTAGTCTTAGATATAAATCAACATCTATTTTAGCAGCTGAACAATCCGAGATCTCATTCACCAGTCTCCGGAATTCTTCCTATCTCAGAAACATCGATACCAACCAAACAATTTTTTATAAATGTGTTTTTGTCTGTTGTGGCTTATAGAATCAAAATGACTGTTTGTTAAAGATATCAATGGCTCAATTTCTATCAATAATTGACTCATCTTTCAAGACTTGAGAGAGTTCTCAAGGAACATTTGAGTCCCCGAAAACAATGAAGACAAATATTTGCAGTGAGTGACTCACTTACTGAATAAAAGATGGATGAGTCCGTGAACATACGGGGGTTTTATCTTACATAGGAAGTGAATGTGGTACATTTGATCATGTTGTGTATTGGCTACAGATGATGGGGAGTATAGCAAGTTTCTTTCCTCTCTTCACTGTTTGTCAACTGGAGTGTTTTCTACTTCTGTCCAAGAAGAAAGATGTGGTTGAAATTCTTCTACAGGATCCCTTTCACAAATCTATAAATTCTCTTCCAAGAGATATCAAAATTCCCTAGGAATCTGGCTTATCTGGTTGTTGGGAACAGTCATTATTCTTGCTGTATATGTAACCAAGTGTGAAAAAAAGATACTGTAAGCCAGAATTTCCAAAAATAAGGGCCTGGTTAAATAAGGCATGCTAAAACTCCTTTTGGATAATAACAATATTCATGAAACTATTAAGGATTATAAGAACTCTTGCAGTCAATAAACCAAAGGAATCCAGCATTTCCTGAAGCTTCTGAATATAAAGTCACCCCCTTTTTCTTGTAACAGCTCAGTTAATATACCATATATATTGATTTAAACCAGAAATATCATCAATGTTTGAAGACTCTGAGACTTTTGATACGTTTAATATCCTCACTAACTATTGGTTTTCTCATATTTACCTCATAGCAATGATTTAGCAGGAGTGTCTTTGTAATGTACCTGATAGGTAGTCTTTTGTGTCAAAGTGGGTGGTCCATTGATATTATTTTGGACCTGAAGTCAGGTGGCTTGATGTTTCATCTGCCTCCACCAAATACCAGGTATACTAACTTAAGGCTTGGGATGTATCATCACTAGGGTTAAGTTTCTTTATCTGAAACTGTGGTTATTAATACTATCTATCTCAGAGAACTATTGTGAATATCTAATGGTATGATGCATAAAAAAACACTTAGAAGAATGCCAGCACAAAATGCACGTTCCATAAATGCCAGCTATCTTTATTGTTATTTCCTGGTCACTACCTCCTTGCCCCTTCTTTCAACCAAGGCAGTTCCAACTGTTCAGTACAGTCATGGGTCACTTAACAACGGGGATATATTCTGAGAAACGCATTGTTAGGTGATTTTGTCATTGTGAGAACATTGTAGAGTGTAATGAAGGGGAACAAAATTTGCCACTTTTTTAGCATGAGGATTATTTCAGGCTGATTATTTTTAAGAAACAAAAGACTCCAAGTTTTTCTTGTCACCTCCTCAAGTGCCTAAAAGAATTCAGATAAAAAACACCTGTCTCAGGAAGCGAGCTGTCACTGTAGCATCACATGAACTAGACGGTAGACAGGGAGGAAACTAGAAAAGCATGTTTGCTGGGCTCCCCTCTGTTACTCTGTTTCTGTGTGGCCAAACACTTGTTTTCTAAACAAATGCTCCTTTCACCTACCTGTGAATTGCCTTCCTTCCATTTGAAGTCCCTGACTCTCCCCACCCTCGACATCTTTTGTCTTTGGCTGAGGATGGTATTTAAGGTGAGGGCTTCAGCCATTTTGGCAGGTTACTCAATTCTCCTGGGCTTCTCCCATGTATACATGTTATTAAACTTTTGTTTGTTTTCTCCTGTTAATCTGGCTCACATCAATTTAATTCTTAGACCAGCCAGAAGAACCTAGAAGGGTAGAAGAAAAGTTCTTCCTTTCCTAGAGTACTCACACAAACCTAATGGCCTAGCCTACTACACACCTAGGCTAAATGGTACTAATCTTATGGGACCACCATTGCATATGCAATCGGCTGTTGATTGAAATGTCATTATGCGGTGCATGACTGTATGGAGTTAGGTATGTACCTCAAAGAATGACAGACAAATAACATTAATTCTTACCTGCTTTCTTTCACATTCCACATCCAATTCTGTCAGCTCTCCTTTCAGGATATATCCAGAATCTGAGCACCATGTTTCAAAATGACCCTCTGACTGCTCTCTCTGCCTCCACTCTTGTGCCACCACAATTGATTCTCAAAGCCAGCAGCTAGGAGATCCTACACAACCCTTCCCCAGTGTCCTCTGACTCAGCTCTTACCTTCGCTCCCCATTGCCACTTCAACTTCTTATTCTTTGAACATGCCAAGAGCATGATTTTTGTCATGGAGTTTACATTTGCTATGTTTTCTCCCTTGAAACCTCTTTACTCCTGGTTCACAAACTCTTTGTTGTCAAGTTGGTGCTAAACATGATTTTTTCAGAAAAGTCTTCCCTAAGAAAACAATTGAAAATATACCATCTTTCTCTCTTCCCATGACCTACCTTATTTTTCTTCTTTGAACTTGTCACCACCTGATAATTTCAGCTTTCTCTCACTAAAATGTAAGTTCCATGAAGGAAATAATTTCTCTCTTTTGTTTCCCCCACTGATGCATTTTCAGAACCTAGCAAAGTATCTGACACACAACTGATGCTTAATAAATATTTGATGAATGGATTACTTTGTTGCACAATAAATGCTTAGATTTTACCACTTTTTATCACTTGAAGAAGTTAGGGGATATTTCTTAATCCTTTTAACTACCTTGCAGTCAGAGAGCCCAGGTGGGCAGAAAAACTTAGTGTGTGCATTGCCAGGTACTGTTATGGGCACAGAAAAAGTCAGAAGATCTGATGAAGAAAATACAGAGAGAAAGGAAGACCAACTTTTTTTTTTTTTAATTTATTCAGAGAAGCCTGGTTTTGTTTAATGGATGTGAACTCTTCTTGAATTTCTGACAATATAAACTAGATAATTTTTTCTATTTTCTTGAAATTTGGTTTCTTTGTTTATTTGACTTGTTATCTCTGTTTTCCCTCTCTTCATTTTCCTCACATATCTAATGATAATTCATTGTCCTTTTATATAAATTATAATGATCAGTAATAACTAATAATAATAAATTATCAGTAGTAGAAACTAATGGTCTTTCTTATAGAGATCACTGTTTCTGTAGCAGGAAATGCAGCTGCGAATGGAGAAGCCCTGGTGGTGATAAGTGGTAGTATGTGCTTCAGTCTGTGAGCTGCGTACGTGATTTGGGACAGAGTAAAGGAACCAGACATACCATCTTGCTTTTCTTTTTGGCTCTATCATACTTTCTAGGGGGCTCCATACACAAATTCTTCATTTTGCTTAGAGAACTGGTCTTACTAGCTATTCTTAACCTATGAGCAAACTAGAAATAGAGCTGTTTTTGTATGGAGCACAGAAGATTGGCCCAGTGAGTTACCACATAGGACATTATACAGTGGATTCCAGCTAATGGCTTCTGGGAGTAGTCTGGGGCTACCACGGTTCAATCAATATACATTTCTTCAGTAGCCTTCTATGACTGCTTACTGACTTGTATGGCTGTATTTAGTTTTGTTGTTGATTTGAACAAAAGAGCACTTTAATTTCCATAAATTCTTCAATGTAACTGATTGACTTTCCTTTCCTAATTATTTGATATGCTAAAAGGTATTGCATCCCATGTTTTTCATCAAATATGTGTTGGGTGTTTAGGAGTTTCTATACATGTACATGCATACAGGTGAAGGATTCATGGTTACTGGTCCAGGTTGGCCCAGTGGAGGACACAGAAGAGATAACAGATAATCAACGTAGTGGACTAAATGCTATCAAAGTAGTTAACATGAGATAACATATATAACAAGTGGAAAGACAACTAAGCCAACCTGAAGACTTGAGACTGTTTTCAGAAGAGATGATGTTTATCCTGAGTACTGAAGAATCTATAGGATTTAAAGAGGCAAAGAGGTCTGGGGGGAAAAAGCCCAGAAACAAAAGCTTCAAAGAGAATATTCTAGGTGGGAGAAATAATATAATATAATGAATATAACTAATGAAATATAATGCAATGTAATACAATATGAGATGACAGGACATAATATAGTATAGTATAAGATAAGATAAAATAATATAATATAAAAAATAATAACCTGGAAACCTTTTCATCTTTCACGTTTAGTTGCCACAACTAGAATAAAATATTCACTGGCAGAAGGAAAAGGAGGTTTACAAACTGGCCTCTTGCCATTCTTACTTTCTCCCTCAGTATTCTTCCTCACAGTAAAATATATATTTTTTTCAATAAGGGAAATTGTTAGTGTCAGAGTGATGGTGTAATATACCTAAAACATTTTAATATCAATGTCCAAATAAGCACAGATCCCCTGCTCTTTTGAAAGTCATTCAGCCTTATGATAATGAAAAATGACATCTGATTAATTTTTGTAGTTATGCTTCTTATTTCATGACACCCCAGGTGTTTCCTTTTCCTCCGTTTAAATACTACACACATTGCAAAGCATAAACATATTTCTTTTCCAATGTGCAATTAAAACTGCCTGAACTCTAGAAACCATAAGCAATATTATTTGACCTTGTGTGGGCTGTAGTTACAATATTCACCAGCCAAATTACAATAAAACAAATAAAAGGTTAATGAAATTTCTTTGCTTCTTATAAATTCACAATAAAGTATAGTGCTAATTAAATATGTTTATTTCTACTTTTTGTCTTTCTCATTCTGTCTCTATTTTGCCCTATAGTTACATTGTCCATTCAGGCTTGACACAAATTATTTTCACTCACTTTGCATTCCTAATTACCTTGTATGTATATATGTGTTTGTTTTTATATAATACTATCATTTTTTCTAGCTTTTCAGCAATGTATATTTTTCACTAATAATATCACAAGGACCTTTCATGCAGGGATTAAGTTTAAACAATCTTTCTCACATATCATTTTTAAACATTTTTGAGATATAATTGCACTCATTTGAAGTATACAAATTTTACAGGTTTTGACATATGTATATGCACAAGAAATCATTGCCAGAATCATGATAAACATATTTATCATTCTTAAAAGTTATACATGTTCCTTTGTAATCCCTTTCTCCCTCCCCTCCATGATCAATTCCCTTCCCCCATCCTTAGGGAAACCACCAGTGAGCTTTCTATAGATTCATTTGCATTTTCTACTTCTAGTATTTTATATAAATGGAATCATACATTGCACTCGATCTGATTCACTCAGCATAATTATTTCCACAGGCCAGCCCCAGCGGCCTAGTGGTTAAGTTCAGCATGCTCTGCTTTGACGGTCCAGGCTCAATTCCTGGGGCAGACCTACACTGCTCAGTTAGCAGCCATGCTGTGCTGGCAGCCCACATACTAAAAAATAGAGGAAGATTGGCACACATGTTAGCTCGGGGCCTATCTTCCTCAGCAAAAAATATATGTATATAAATAACAGTCATCCACGTTATGATATGTACCAATAGTTCCTTCATTTTTATTGTTGAATAGTATTTAATTTTATAGATATATGAGAGTTTGGTTATATATTCGTTCATTGATTAATATTTGGATTGCATTCAGGATCTAGCTATTACAAAGAAAGCTGCTAAGATCATTTGTGTACGAGTCTTAATATGGACATATGCTTCCATTTATCTTGGGTAAATCCTAGGAGTTGAATGTCTAGGTTATGTAGAAGATGTATATTGAACTTCTAGAGAAACCACCCAATCTTTTCCAAAGTGGCAGCACTATTTTACATCCCTGCCACCAGCATACGAGAATTCCAGTTCCTCCTTATCCTTGCCAACGTTTAGAATGGTCAGTCTCTTCAATTTTTGCCATTCTAATATGTGTGAAACTGAATCTCATTGTGGTTGCAATTTTCACTTTCTAATGACTAATGATCTTTTCATATGCTTACTGACTCTCTGCATATTTTCTTTGGTAAAGAATTTGTTCAAATCTTTTGCCCATTTGTTTTAAATTGGGTTATTTTGAGAGATCTGGATATAAGTATTCTATCAGAAATGTGATTTGTAAGTATTTTCTCTCAGTCTATAACTTGATTCTTTTTACAGTATCTTTCAAAAAGCAGAAATTTTTAATTTTAATAAAGTCCAATTTATCAATTTGCTCTTTTATGGACCTTGCTTTTGGTATCATATCCTTTATAATGTTTGTATAATCTAAGGTCATGAAGGTTTTCCTGTATGCTTTTTTCTGGAAGTTTCATAGTGGTAAGTTTTACATTTTGATCCACGATTTTTGTACACGGTGTGAAATAGAGATCTAAGGTTTTGTTTAGGGTTTTTTTTTTTTTTGCATATGGATATTAATTGTTCCAGCTACTGAAGTACCTTTATACTTTTTTGTCAAAAATCAGTTGCCCATTTATGTGTGAGAACGATTTTAGAATCTTTATTCCATCTTATTCCATTGATCTGTTTATTGGTCTGTATACCAACCCACACTGCCTTGATTACTGCACCATTATAATAAATCTTGAAATCGGGTAGTGTTAGTTCCCCAGTTTGTTTATCTTTTACAAAACGTTTTCGCTATTCTAAGTCTTTTGTATTTCCACGTAAATTTAAGTAAATGATTAATTTTTTTAAATGACAATTAATGAATAAAGACTAACTATATGTAATGAGCATCTAATACCCCAGGTACATGCAAAATAAAAAATAAAATGTAAACATTGGGGAGCACATTCCTTATGCTTTTTTGGAGTTACTTAAAGTACTTCAAATTGCTTGCAGCTGGTAAATTGACACAACAAATGCATTAAATTGGCCCCTTGTGTCTAAAACATATATGTATTTTAAATAAAGGAAGATTTTGCCTTCTAGAGAGTTATAATATCTCAGAGCTGGGAAGAATAATCTAGTTCAACTTCCTCAGGAAAGTCAAGAGGTTTACACAGGATTAAAACACTGCTATCTGTAGTAGGCAAAGTTAAGATTCATAGCAGGTGGCCCTGACCGGTAATATTTTATATTATACTCATCTGTATCTCCAAACTTCACTTAGTAAAATAGGCTACATTCCTGAAGAAATAAATGAACAAGCTATTACTGTGGGTATATATTACTTCATGCAATGTGAATATATCTATATCTGTACTGTTAATATGTAATGCAAATCTAATGTGTTTTAACCTTCTATTGTAATATGGGTATTTTTTTCATCTCCCATATCACCTTCTTAATGAAATTGTCTTTGCCTTAAAATTCTAAGAGATTTGCTCAATGTCCTTCGACAAATTCTATCTAGCTCTGTGAATCTGGCCAAATCATTTTAGCAAGGGTCTTCATTTCCATATCTACAAATGTCAGCTTTAGATATTAAGGTACATATTAGGACTCCAAATATTAAACTCTGTAGTATCTATTCGATATTTGAAATCAATAGATGTGCAGAATCAGTGAGCATGTTAAGATGAACCGAAGACGTACAAATTCTGGCTCAGAAATACTTCAGGAATGCCTCAGAAAATGGAAGAATGAACATTGTCACGGTGAGAGAGGACAGCAGTTCTCTCTGAAATACTTGTGCTTCCTAATTCAAGTTCTTCACGCAGGGGAATAATAAAGAGAGAATTCTATCGACTCTTCCGCATTAAGAACAAAATTTCCAATCTAGGACGCAACCAAACCATCCACCGGAGAAACAATAGTAGCAGACCCTGTCTCTGTCCAAAGCCACCCTCCCGTAGCTATGACCTTTCCTCCTAAACCCTTTCAAATGATCTTCAGGTGATCCTCTTATGGTGCTTTCCAGATTATTCTCCAACACATGATCTCGAGTGTGCACTTGTCATACTGCTGAGAAATTTGGTAGCAAGAAATATGTTTTTCAGAATAGCAAGCACAGTAAGAATTAGGAGGTAGCAGAATAACAACACTTTCATCTCTAGAAGGTCACATTTCTGTTAACATGAGGAAAAATTGCTATTTTCAAAGTCTTGTTATGATATAAATCTTGATATCTTTTCGATGATGTCACATAACAAGAGGTTAATAAAAATAATATAGTATACTATATTTAATAGTACATAGAAATTTAATTGCTAAACTACAAGGAGTTTCTACCTTGAAAATTGATAATATCTCAAAATGTAAAAAACTGTACATTCCTGAACAGCTTTTCTTTTCTTTACTATCTTTATTCAACTATTAAGAAAAGTTCGCAGTTCCTCAGAAGAATAGGCCAGGGCAACATCAAAGCTCTCTGAAACCTTGGGGTTCTTTTCACACTGAGGGATAAAATGAGTTGACCATATTGAAATAATTTTTATAATTTGTTAATTCACCTTTGGACTGTTGCAACTTTGTCACTACCATCAAGGAGATTTTTAAAGACACTGCTGAACAATAAAGAATGTGTCACCTGAGAGACCTCAGATTCACGGGTTGCTAGTTAAGCAAATTCATACTATTTAGTATAAAGACTTGTCATCTGAAGAAAATGAAGTTAAAATTGTGTCGTCTGCTGATCTTTTCCCAAAATTATATTGTAAAACATTTCTGAAATTTTCAAATTCCCATGTGTACTTTGTATTGGTTGGAATATGTCTGTTTCTAATTATCTTTATATGAGTAAAGATCTATTTGAAGTACACAATTAAATCATTTGATAAGGAAATGTATAGTCACTTTATTATTTACTTAAAATTTTAGTAAATATATATTAAATTATTGTAGTGTTGCTTTAACTGGACATGGCCTTATTAGCTTTTTAAATTTTCTTGCCAGGAATAGCAAAGAAAAATAATTCCATTGAAACTTCAGGAAGGAAAGTAGGTAGGCAGAAGTAATTACAGAACTGGAACGTCTCCAGAACACTGGGGCTAACATCCTGATTATTAGAGCAGCATCTTTTACAGCCACAGGAGACTTCAGATGAGCCAAATCCATCAGTTTCTGCTTCCCCAAAGGCCCCTTCTAATTCCTGCTGGAGCAGTGGCCACCTGGCCAGGTAGGTGATAAGTTTTCTCTTCATGCACTTTAACGCCCAAAATCCACGTGAAGCTGCACCTCCGAATGCTTAGGCATTCTGAAACCGCTGTCAATGTGAAAACATACTATCCCATTTTCTGAGGATGGTCCAAGACATCTACCCACAGATGGACGAGGTTAGGAGTCGAACTTTCCTAAGATCACATGCATTTCCAGTGCATCAAGGAGAATCATTTTGAGAGCAATGCCCTTAAGCGAGGTGTTGAATTCTATGGTTCAACCAAGTTTTAACTCTGGGAAAGAAATGTTCATTCATCTGCCTTTCATTTATTAAATTGTACCTTTACCATGTCAAAGGTGCTAGAGCATAGGAGTTAAAATATGTGCAAACTAGGAAGACAGAGCTAAGGAAAGGAAATTGTAGACAATGGCATTAAAGCAAGGGACAGAAATGCATCTGTACACCCCTCCCCAGTACATTCTATATAAAGTGATCAATAAGCATTTGTTAAGTGAATGAATTATATGAATCATGACACAGGAATCTGTTTTCAGGATGGTATGCTAGGACCTTTGGCCAACCAGACAGACAAAATAAAGATGTTACAGAGGACTCAAGTTGTTGGAATATCATTCAGTTTCATAAAGGAAGTTAGGTAGACATATTAGAATATGTCATCAGGTTATTTTCCTAATTTGTAAATGTTCAGTGATCTGAACGACTACATATAACAATTAAAAGGACTTGGTAAAAATGATTCATCACCTTCACACTGAAAAAATTAGTAAATGAGTAAATTATATCTCTATATGATTAATCTAATTGGAGAGGAATACTGTCCCCGAAATTATCTACTGCTCTCAAGCTCCTGGTTAGAAGACACCAGGGTTAAGAGCTTCTAAAAATCACTTCATCTTCAAAAACAAAAAAGGAAAAATGTTGCTTCCAATTGACACTTCTCTTACTAAATTGGTTTTTATCTGTTAGTCTCGAAAACATCAAATGAATTCTGTCCTCGTACCAGTCCCTCTGCCCCAAGTGGCACTTCTTTCCTTACCTTTGTGTTAAGGAGGAACATAAATTAGCTGATATAAAATTATAACAAGTATTTGGATCCAAGTCTCAAAGCTAACATACAGTAGCAAATGATCATCAAACTTCCCCCGGGAAGGTTGATTGGCTATATTTTAGAGTCTTCAAATTTCAAAGCGTACATCTTTATTTCATGTAACCAGAAAGCTGTCAGTGCCATTTGGTGGACCAAGAAGGTTTTGACATCAAATAGAAGTCTGTTTTTAATCCCAGGTTTGTCACTTGTTAAAAGAGTAAATTCTCATGCTAGAAATTTTCTTGTTAACTAACTGGGATTTTATTTCATTTCATTTTATTATTATATTTTAACCTAAGTAATATAGCCTTAGTTTTGTTATGAGGAACAGAAAAATATAAAAACTAGGGATTGTTATGATTTAAATAATACAGTACGATTAAATAATACAATATATAAATATTAGTTTCTCAATTCCTACCTCATTATGACCTTCGTATCACCAGTATCTGCCTTACTAAGACCAAGAATCCAAGAATACATACTCCTAGAAATTAACACAAGAATATGTAATAAAAAATAGAGCCTGGAGTTCCTCGCACTGAATAGTTTATCCAGGAAGCCAATCTAAGGAACACAATGAGGACAAAGAGTGTGGGTTCTACATTTCTGTTGAAGATCGACAGAGAGATTATTGATTAACCTTTTAAAAAAAGGCAGACTGTATCTCTCTTTGTGGCCTGAATTCCATTTTCAACAAAGATCAGAAAAGGTTCCATCAAAAGAGATACACTACTAAGGTAAAAATTTTAAGTGCTGTCATGGTTTTCCTTTTTTCTATTTTTTTCTCGAATAGAACATCATGAGAGATCATGTGAATTATCACTGGGTTGTCTTTAGTTTTGCCGCCGTTCAAAATGGTATTGTTTACAAACTATGAATTTGGGATCCAGGATTGGCATAAGACAAAAGAGTAATCAATGTAAGAGCAAGACATCTCCTTTTCTCATAACATTTACCATCCCTTATGGTACGTGCTTATGCAGTGGGTAGTTTCTAAATATTGTGAGATTAGGAACCAGATCTGTCTATTCAACTTGTTTATATGCCTAGCACAGCGTCTGGCATGTAGAAAGTACACAAGAAATATACATTAAATTGAAAGATTAAAAATGACCCTAAGAGGACATGGAGGAGGTTGAATTCCTTTTTCACACAAAAGTAGTTGAATTCATATCTATTTGACTTAATAGTTGAATTTGGAGTGCTTGTCATGTGTTCAAGCTAATCAATTACCCTAAAAGAAGCTATCCTGTGACTATCATATGTTATACAATTAGTAAAGTCTCATAGCTTTGTCTACTAAAGAAGCCTCTGGAGTCCTAACTGCTTGAAAAAGGGTGGACAAGAAAAAAAAATATTTCTCAATATTACATGCTTTGGAATAAAAACTAAAATGACAAAATATTGTAATAACAACCATGCTTCAGAGTTTCCAGCTTGAGTAGAAGCACATAGCAAAAATATTTCTCAGTCATGACCTTAGATGTATTTGAGATATAACAAACATTAGCATTTGGTTAGAAAACCAAGTTTTGATGATTATCAACATGACATATCATAGTCTTTTGCATGACATATCATAGTCTTTCTTTATCCTCATCAGGATAAAGAAAAAGGGAGATGAGAGAACCACATGACCACCTAATGATGGGTAAGTTCCTCATACTCTGAATAGAATGCCTTTTTTTCCTTCCAGTTTTATTGAGATATAAATGACATACAACACCATATAAGTTTAAGGTGTAGAGCATAATGACTTGACTTACATATATCGCGATAAGTTTAGTTAACATCCATCACCACATATAATCACAAAAATCCTTTTTTCCTTCTGATGAGAACTTGTAGGATCTACTCTCTTAGCGCCTTTCAGATATACCACATAGCAGTGTTAACTATAGTCATCATGTTGTACATTACATCCACAGCACTTATTTATGGTATAACTGGCAGTTTGTACCTTTTGACTACTTTCACCCAATTCCCCCACCTCCCGCCTCTGGCAACCACAAATCTGATCTCTTTTTCTATAAGTTTGTTTTCTTTAGATCCCACATCTAAGTGAGATTATGCAGTATTTTTCTTTGTCTGACTTGTTTCACTTACATAATGCCCTAATGTTGTCGCAAATGGCAAGATTTCCTTCTTTTTTATGGATGGACAGTATTCCACCATATATATATATATACCACAATTTCTTTATCCATTCCTCTGTCAATGGACATTGAGGTTGTTTCCCTGTCTTGGCTATTGTAAATAATTCTGCAATGAACATTAGGGTATAGGTACCTATTTGACATAGTAATTTAATTTTCTTTGGATAAAGACCCAGAAGTAGAATTACTGGATCATATGGTAGTTCTATTTTTAATTTTTTGAGGAACCTTCATACTGTTTTCCATGGAGGCTGTACCAGTTTACATTCCCACCAGCTGGACAGAAGGGGTCCTTTCTCCACTTCCTCACCAGCATTTGTTATCTTTGTCTTTTTGATAATAGCCATTCTAACAGATGTGAGGTGATATCTCATTGTGATTTTGATTTTCATTTCCCTAATGATCAGTGATGTTGAACATCTTTTCATGTACCTGTGGCCAATTAAATATCTTTTTTGGAAAAATGTCTATTCAAGTCCTTTGCCTAGTTTTTAAATTGGATTATTTGGGGGGGTTTGCTATTGAGTTGTGTGAGTTTTTTATATATTTTGGATATTAACCCCCTATCTGATATGTAGTTTGCAAATATTTTCTCCTATCCACAGGTGGCCTTTTCATTTTGTTGATTGTTTCTTTTGCTATGCAGAAGCTTTTTAGTTTCGTGCAGTCCCACTTGTTGATTTTTGACTTTGTTGCTTGTGCTTCAGATGTCATATCAAAAAGTCATTGCCAAAACCTATGTCAAGGAACTTTTTTCCTATGTGTTCTTCTAAGAGCTTTATGGCTTCAGGTTTTACATTCAAATCTTTAACCCATTTTGAGTTCATTTTTGTAAGTGGTGAACTATAGGGGTCTAGTTTCATTCTATTACAAGTGAATATCCAATTTTCCCAGCTGTATTTATTAAAGAGACTGTCTTTTGTCGATTGAGTATTCTTGGCTCCCTTGTCAAATATTAGTTGACCATATACGTATGGGTTTATTTCTGGGCTCTCAATTCTGTTTCATTGGTCTATGTGTCTATTTTTATGCCAGTACCATACTATTTTATTTATTTATTTATTTATTGTGAGGAAGACCAGCCCTGAGCTCACATCTGTCACCAATCCTCCTCTTTTTGCTGAGGAAGACTGGCCCTGGGCTAACATCTGTGCCCGTCTTTCCTGTACTTTATATGGGACGCCGCCACGGCGTGGCTGACAAGCAGTGCATCTGCAGGCACCCGGGATCCGAACCTGCGAACCCTGGGCTGCCATGCACGGACTAAACTGCTGCACCACCAGGCGGCCCCCAGTACCATACTATTTTTTTTGTGTGTGTGTGTGTGAGGAAGACCGATCCTGAGCTAACATCTGTCGCCAATCCTCCTCTTTTTGCTGAGGAAGACTGGCCCTGGGCTAACATCCGTGCCCATCCTCCTCTACTTTATATGGGACGCCGCCACGGCATGGCTGACAGGCAGTGCGTCGGCCGGCGCCCGGGGTCCGAACTCGCGAACCCCGGGCTGCCAAGCGCGGACTAAACCGCTGCGCCACCAGGCGGCCCCTACCATACTATTTTAATTACTATAGCTTTAAAATATAGCTTGAAATCAGGCCTTGTGATGCCTCCAGCTTTATTCTCCCTTCTCAGGATTGCTTTGGCTATTCAGGGTCTTCTGTGATTCCATATCAATTTTAGGATGGCTTGTCTACTTTTGTTAAAAATGTCATTGGAATCTTGATAGACATTGCATTAAATCTGCTGATGGCTTGAATAGAATGTCTTAAAAAGAAAGCTCTTTAATGCAGGTGCAAACAAGCAAATTTTAAGAATTTAAATGAAACTTTAATTTTCCTGTCTTCCAATTTAATTACTAAGGAATTAGGATGTTAGCCACTAAAAGAGATATTATTTTTGAAATACTATGATTCAAAGAGAACACCTATAGAATTTTCTGCAAATAGGATTGAATTATGCAAGGAATATTCATTTCTCTTCAGATAAAATGACTTTAACAGAACAGTGCTTTTAACAATGAAGTCCACTGCAGTATAAATGAAAAAATTTAGATATGTGCCCCTGTACTTAAAGAAATATATACCTTTCAAGAAATAAATTTCATGGGCCAGCCCCATGGCCTAGTGGTTAAGTTCGGTGTACTCTGCTTCAACAGCCCAGGTTCAGTTCCCAGGTGCAGACCTACACCACTCATCAGCGGCCATGCTGTGGCAGTGATCCACATACAAAATAGAGGAAGACTGGCACAAACATTAGCTCAGGGTGAATCTTCCTTAGGAAAAAAATTAAAAAAAAAGAATAAGAAATAGATTTCATAATACTAAGAAAAAGAATTCATATTTCCTTTTTACATTTTTTTGTGATCGTTAAATAAAGTGAACCATATATCCATTTTGTTTCTATTAGTTTTTTTTTCAGCTTTGTATTTTAGGATAGTTGTAAACTCACATGTAGTTATAGTGATTAACATAGTTAGGGCCCTGTACTATACATCACTATAAGAATATCGGCATTTTAGAAATTCTTTGAGCTTATTCAGGTCCACCAGTTTTACATGCACTAATTGTGTGTGTGTGCGTGCATGTGTGTAGTTCTATGCTTTTTTATCATATTTATATGCATGTGACCACCATGTGAGTTAAGACACAAAACAGCTTCATCATAAGGATCCCACACGTTGATCTTATAGCCACAGCCACCTGCCTCCACCACCACCTCCAACGTCTGGCAACAACTCATGTGCTCTCTGTCTATAATTTTGTCACTTCAAAAATGCTACATGAGTAGAATCAAATAGCATATGACCTTTTGAGATTGGCTTTTTACACTCAAGATAATTTTCAGACTGGATCTTTTCAAGTTGTTATGTTTATCAGTAGTCTCGTTAATGATGTGTAGTATTCCAAGACATAGATGTACCACCGTTTGTTTAAACATTCACCTAGTAAAGGTTCCAGTTTGTGGCTATTACAAATGAAGCTGCTATAAACATTTGTATTCAGATTTTGTGTGAACATAAGATATCATTTATTGGGGATAAATGCCCAATAGTGCAATTGCTGGATCATATGGGAAGGGCATGTTTAGATTTTTTAAGAAACTGCAGCCTGTATTTTAGGGTGACTGGACTTTTCTTACATTTCTTGAAGCAATGCATGAATGATCTGTTTCCTCCACATCTTCACCAGCATTTGGTGTTACCACAACTTTTTCTGTTAATTTTAATTGCTTTGATAGGATGTACTGATATCTCATTTTGGTCTTAATTTGAATTTCCTTTATGGCTAATGATGTTGAACATACTTTTATGGACTTATTTTCCATCTATAGATACTTTTCAGTGAAATGTCTGTTCATTTATTTTGCCCATATTTTCACTGTATTTTTGGTTTCATTTTGTTTTTTTAACTAAGTTTTGAGAGTTTTTTATATATTCCAGATACAAGTCCTTTGTTAAATGGGTGCTTTGAAAATATTCTTTTGCCAGTGTCTAATTATCCTTTTATCCTCTTCACAGGATCTTTAACAAAGCAAAAATATTTCATTTTGATGTGGTTCAATTTGTCAACTTTTCCTTTTATGGATTGTGCTTTTAATTTCTATTCTAAGAACTCTTCACCTAGCCCTAGGTCCCAAAGATTTTTTCCAGTTTTTATCTAAACATCTTATAGTTCTACATTAAAGTTAAATTGTATGTAAGGTATGAAGTTTGAGTTGAGATTAATTTGGATATTTAATTGATTAAGCATCATTTGTTGATAAGTGCTCCTTCCTTTATTGAATTTCTTTTGCACCTGTGTAAAAAGTCAGTTGGACATGTTTATCTTGGTCAATTTTGGAGTTCTCTATTTTGTTCCTTTGGTCTTCATGTCTATTCCTCCAGCAGCACCACATTGTCTTGACTGCTGAAGCTATATAATAAGCCTTAATGTTGGGTAGAGAAATTTCTCCCATTATATTCTTTTTTCAAAATTATTTGAATAATTCTAGGGCCTGTACCTTCCACACAGGTTTTAAAATAAGATTGTCTATGTCTATAAAAATATCACTAAATGGCTGTCCTGGTGGAGTAGTGGTTAAGTTCATGTGCTCTGCTTTGGGGGCCCAGGGTTCGCCAGTTCGGATCCTGGGTGCAGACCTACTCACTGCTCATCCTGCCATGCTGAAGTAGCGTCCCACCTAGAGCAACTAGAAGGATGTACAACAATGACATACAATTATCTACTAGGGCTTTGGGGAGAAAAAAGGAAAAAAGGAGGAAGATTGGCAACAGATGTTAGCTCAGGGCCAATCTTCCTCAAAAAAAAAAAGTGGAAGGCCTTTAAAAAAAAAAAATATATATATATATATTGCTGAGATTTTGATAGAAATTGCATTAAACCTACAGACCAACTTGGGAATAACTAAGATCATTACTCTGTTGAATCTTCCAATCCATGAACACAGTGTTTCATTTATTTAGAGCTTCTTTGATTTCTTTAATCCACATTTTGTAAGGATCATGACACATACTGTATGTGTCTTCTTAAGTTTATACCTATGTCATTTTCTTCAGAGGAATTATAAATGTTTTTACATGTTCAATTTTGGTTTCCATGTGACTGTTATTAGTCTATAGAAATGCAATTGATTATTTTATTTCAATATGTTGTCCTGCAACCTTGCTGAACTCACTTATTAGCTTCTTTGTAGATCTTGGGATTTTCTTTGTAAACAACCATATCATGTGTCCTTTTGGACGGTTTTCTTTCTTCCTTTCTAATATATATGCCTTTTCTTTTCCTTGCCTTAGCTCAGTGACTAGAACGTCCAGTATTACGCTGAATGTATTGGTAAGAGTGGATATCCCAGCCTTATTCCAATCTTAGAGGGAACGTATTTAGCATTTCACCACTAAGTATGATGTTCACTGTAGGCATTTGTAGACACTCCTATTAACTTACGGAAGTTCTTTATTCTTAGTTTGCTGAGAGTTTTTATAATGAATGGGTGTCGATTTTGTTAAATGATTTTTCTGTGTCAGTTGATTATGATCACATACTTTTTCTTCTATAGACTGTTAATACGATTGGTTACATTGATCAGTTTTTGAATATTGAACAGCCTTCCATACTTGGAAGAAACCCCACTTGTTCACGGTGTATAATTCTTTTTATACACTGCTGGATTTGATTTGCTAATATTGTTTTGAGGATTTTTGCACCTAATTTTCTGAGAGATATTGGTCGGTAGTTTTCCTTTTTGCACTATTTTAGTCTGATTATAAAATCAGGGTAATAATAGTCTTATCAAATGAGCTGGGAAGAGTTCCTCAGTGACCTATTTTCTGGAAATGATTTTATGAAATTGATGTTTATTCTTCTTTAAATGTTTGTGTGAATTCTCCAGTGAAAGCACATAGGCCTAGATAAATCTATTGGGAAGATTTTAAAGTACAAATTTAATTTCTTTAAAGGTAACAGGTCTATTCAGTGTCTATTTGTTTTGATTAATTTTGAGGAATTTGTGATTTTCAGGGAATGGAAATGGCTATAGGATCCGCGACCGTACCCCCATTCCCTTTCTAAATTTGAGATTTATTTTCGCTCTTCTTATATTTGTCAGTCTTTCTGGAGATTTATCAACTTTATTGATTTTTATTGAAGAACAAACCTTTGATTCATTGATTATTCTCTATTATTAACCAGGTTTCATTTATTGATTTCTGCTCTTCATTATTTCTTTCCTTATCCCTTCATTGGATTTACTCTGCTCTTCTTTTTCTAGTCTCTTGAGGTAGAAAATTCGGTTATTGATTTAACATTTTTCCTCTTTTTCTAACGTAAGTCTTAAGTGATATAAATTTCCCTCTCAGGAATAATGTAGCTATGTCCTACATATTTTGATATCTTGTATTTTTACTCAGTTGTATGTATTTTTGATACTTTCTTTGCAACTTCCTCTTTGATCTGTGGATTGTTTTAAAGTGTATTGTTTATTTTCCATGTGTTTGGAGATTTTCCTGTTGTCTTTCTGTTGTTATTCCCCAATTTGATTTCACTGTGGTCAGAAAACAGAATCTGTATGATTGCAATTCTTTGAAATTAGTTAAGTTTTGTTTTGTGATTATGATATTTTCTGTCTTGGATATGTTCCATGGATAGATAAAAATTATGTGCATTCTGCTATTGTTGGGTGAAGTATTCTTCAAATGTTAATTAGATCCTGTTGGTTGATGGTGCATTATTTCATCTATGTCCTTGCTGATTTTCTCTATAGTTCTATAAAGTATTGAGAGAGAGGTGTTGAATTCTCCAAGTATAATTCTGCATCCCTTTATTTCTCCCTTCGGATTTATCTCATTTTTCTTCATATATTTTGCAAGTCTGTTTTTCAAAGTATACACATTTAAAATTGCTGTATCTTCTTGGTGAATTGATCCTTTTATCGTTATACAATGTATCTGTCTATCCTTGTTAATTTTCTTTATTGTGAAGTAAATTTTATCTCGTGTTAACACAGCCACTCCTGCTTACTTTTTTTTTTTTGAGGAAGACCAGCCCTGAGCTAACATCCATTGCCAATCCTCCTCTTTTTGCTGAGGAAGACTGGCCCTGGGCTAACATCCATGCCCATCTTCCTCTACTTTATATGGGATGCCGCCACAGCATGGCTGACAAGCAGTGCGTCAGCGGGCACCTGGGATCTGAACCCGCAAACCCCGGGCTGCCAAGCACGAACTTAACCACTGCACCACTGGGCAGCCCCCACTCCTGCTTACTTTTGATTAACGATTTTATGGTATATATTTCTCTATCATTTATTTTCACCTTATCTATACAATTATACTTGAAGTGAGTTTCTTGTATACAGCATACAGTTGTGTCATGTGCTTTTTATCCACCTTGATCTCTGCCTTTAAATTGATATATTTAAAGAATTCACATTTAATGTTATTATTGCTATGTTAAGACAATTCTGCTATTTTATTTTTTGTTTTCTGCTTAGTATCTTTGGTTTTTTTGTTTCTGTGTTTTCTTTTTTCCTGATTTTCTGTAGGTCACTTAAACATTTTTTAGAATTCCATTTTTATTTATCTCCAGTATTTTTGAATGTATCTCTTCACATAGTTTTTTAGTGCGTGGTCTATGATTATATTATATATAAAAAACTTAGCACAATCTTTGACATTCACATTTTACCAATTTGACTGAAGTGTAGAAAACTTGCCTCTCTTTACATCCCTTTGCCCTCTTCCATTTATAATAAAATGGTTTAAATATTTTCTACATATATTGAGGCCATATTAGACTGTATTATAAATTTTGCTTGAAATATTATTTAGAAATCTCAAAACAAGGAAAATCTATAGTATTGTCCATATATATTTTTTTTTCTGTTTTCATTGCTGTGTCTTCCTTCCTGAAGTTACAAAGTTTCTTCTTTTGCTATTTGCATTGTGTTTAGAGAACTTCTTTTAGACATTCCTTAGGGTAGGTCTGCTGGCCTAAAAGAAATCTTTGTTTTCCTTCATCTAAGAATATCTTGATTTTCACTCAATTCCAAAGGATATTTTTGCTAAGTATAGGATTCTGAGTTGACAGTTCTTCAGCCTTTATAAAAATGCTATTTTACTTCCATCGGGCATCCATAATTTCTGATAGAAATCAGGCCAGATCTGAATTGTTTTACCTCAATAGATAAAGAGTTGCCTCTCTCTCTGCTTTCAAGAGCTTTTCTTAATCTTCAGTTTTTACAAGATTGACTGTGATATGTCTTGGCATTGATTTCTTTGGGTTTATCCTGTTTGGGATTTGCTCAGTTTTTTGAATTTTAGATTTATGTCTTTTGCCAAATTAAAGAAAATCAGCAGTTATATTTTTAAATATTTTTTCAACCTACTCTTCTGGAACTCAATGATGTGATTATACATACATACATATATATATATATATATATATATATATATATATATAATAGTGTATCTATTGATAGATAGATAATAATTTATAGTGCCACATGTCCCTGAAGCTCTGGTCATTTGTTCTCTATTTTCTCTCTCTTGTTCAGATTATATAATTCTGTTCTAGCTGTATGTTCATTGACTCCTTTGTCCCTTCCATTCTGCTGTTGAGCCTATCCATTTAGTTGTTGTTACTGTATTTTTCAGTATTAAAATCCATTTGATTCTCTTCAAATGTTTCCTGAGTTAAATTCATATACCTTAAAATTCACCATTTTAACCATATTAAATTGTGTAATTCAGTGATGTTTAGTATGTTCACAATGGTGTGAGATCATCACCACTAATTCCTGAACATTTTCATGACCCCTGGGATAATGTGATTTACAATGAGAAATATATATTTGGCCTTTGTCCTCATATGTGGTGCAGAGCTCCTAAAACCCTTGGAATTTTCTAAGTGTTGAAAGTGATAAAGGTATCTTTGTTATGTTAATCAGGGGAGTTTTGGAAAGTACCTAAGGATGGGGGCTGGTTGCCAGTGGAGCCAAGCATGTGATTGGAGGGTTAGAACTTTCAGTCCCACTTTCTCACTCCATCTCAGGGAAAGGGACAGGGGCTGGATGTTGAATCAATCACCAGTGGCCAACGATGTAATCAATCATGACTATGTAATAAAGCCTCCATTAAAACTCAAACGGACAGAGTTTGGAGAGCTTCTGAGTTGGTGGACACATGGAGATTCAGGGAGAGTGGCATGTTCTGAGAAGGCATGCAAGCTCCATTGCCTTTCCCCATACCTTGCCCTAGGCATTTATTCCATCTGGCTGCTCCAGTAAATACAATGTTTCTTTGAGTTCTGTGAGCTGCTCAGACAATCTAATTGAACTGAGGAGGGGGTTGTAGGAACCTCGGATTTATAACCAGTTGGTCAGAAGCACAGGTAACAACCTGGGCTTGCAATTGGTGTCTGAAGTGGAGGACAGTCTTGTGGGACTGAGCCCTTAATCCATGAAATCTGATTCTATCTCCAGGTAGATAGTTTCAGAATTGATTTGAATTCTAGGACACAGCTGATGTCAGAGAATTGCTTGCGGATGGTGTGGGAGGGGAACCCCCTCCAACACGTTGAGATGGGGTCCAGAACCTAAATAACCCCCAAAAGAAAACCCACACCTGCCCCCAATCCCCTGAACAACCAATAATCTATTTTCTCTCCCCATGAATTTGTCTAATCTGGCTATTTCAGCTAACCGGACTCATAGGATATGTAGCCTTTTCTGTCTAGCTTATTTCATCTAGCTTAATGTTTTTGAGATTCATCAGCTGATGAACATTTGGGTTGTTTCCACCTTTTGGCTATTATGATTAATGCTGTTACGAACAACAGTGTACAAATATTTGAGTGGACGTATGTATTAATTTTCTTGGGTCAACACCTACAAGTGGAATTGCTGGGTCTTATGTGAATTCTCTGTTTAACTTTTGAGGAAATGTCAAATGTTTACTACAGCACTACACCATTTTATATTCCTACAAGCAATCTATGAGGGTTCTAATTTCTCCACATCCTCACCAACAACTGTCATTATCATTATTTTTTATAGTCATCCTACTCAGTGTGAAATAGTGTCTAATTACAAATTTGATTTGTATTTGCCTAATGACTAATGATGTTGAGCATCTTTTCCTATGTTTACAGAAGATTGGTGCCAATTCTTCTTTAAATGATTGGTAGAATTCACTGTGACCCCATCTGGTCCTGGGCTTTTCTTTTTTGGGATGTTTTTCATTATTTATTCAATCTCTTTTTATAGTTATATTCACATTATCTATTACTATTTGAATTAGTTTAAGTACTTTGTATGTCTCTAGGAATTTGTCCATTTCATCTAAGATTCTCTGTTTCTTACTTACTAACAAGTTCATATTATTTTCTTAAAATCAATTTCCATAAGGTCAGTGGTAATGTCCTCACTTCCATTCCTAAACATAGTAATTTTCTTTTTCTTTTTTTTTTCTTGGTGAGTCTAGTTAAATGTTTGTCAATTTTATTGATATTTTAAAAGAACCTACTTTTGATTTCATTTGGTTTTCTCTTGTTTTGCCATTCTCTTTCGTTCATTTTCACTGTTATTCTTTATTATTTCTTTTCTTTTTCTTGTTTTGTGTTTAGTTTTCTATTTCTCTAGTTTCTTAAAGTAGAAGGTTAGGTTATTGATTTGAAAATTTTTTAATGTACTTATTTACAGCTATAAATTTCCCTGTGAGCACTATTTTCTCTGCATACCATAAATTTTCATAGGCTTTGTTTTCATTTTTGTTCATCTCAAAGTATTTTATAATTTCCCTTGTGAATTGTACTTTGATTGATTAGTTATTTAGGAGCATGTTGTTTAATTTCCACATATTTGTTAACTTCTAAATTTCCTTCTGTAGTTGATTTCTAACTTTATTCCATTATAGTCAGAGAACATAGTTGATATGATTTCCATGTTTTAAAACTTATTGATACTTTGATAAACTAACATATGGTCTGTCTTATAGAATATTCCATGTACACTTCAGAAGAATGTGTATTCTAATGTTGATAGGTGCAGTTTTCTGTAAATCTCTGCTAGTTCTACTTGGTTTGTACTGTTGTCACAGTCTTCATTCCCTTGCTGATCATCTCTCTAGTTGTATTCATTTAAAGTGGGATACTGACAGCTCTATCTATTAATGTTGAACTATTTCTACCTGCAATTATGCCAGCTTTAGCTTCATGCATTTTTAGAACCCTGTTTGTACATGTGTGCATGTGTTTTTGTGTGTGTGTGTGGAAGATTAGCCCTGAGCTAACATCTGTTGCTAATCCTCCTTTTTGTTTCCTGAGGAAGACTGGCCCTGGGCTAACATCTGTGCCCATCCTCCTCTACTTTATATGGGATGCTGCCACAGCATGACTAGACAAGCAGTGCATCGGTCTATGCCCAGCATCCAAACCTGCAAACCCCAGGCCACCAAAGCGGAGTGCACGAACTTAATTGCTATGCCACCAGGCCAGCCCCTGGAACCCTGTTTCTGAGTGCATATATGTCGATAATTGTTATATCTTCTTAGTGCATTGACCCTTTTGTAATTCATAAAGTCCTTTTTTGTCTCTAGTAATAATTTTCGTCTTGAAGTTCATTTTTTTCTAATATTAATATAATCAGCTCTCTTGTGGTTACTGTTTGCCTAGAATATCTTTTACCATCCTCTTAATTTCAATATATATGTGTCTTTGAATTTCAAATCTCTTGTAGGAGGCACATAGATCATATGTTTTTTAATTCATTCTGTCAATCTCTGCATTTTAATTAGGGAGATTGGTCTATTTATGTTTAATGTAATTACTCATAAGGAAAGACTTATTTCTACCAGTTTGATTTTTTTCCTTTGTGTCATATCTTTTTTTGTTCAAGTCCTCCATCACTGCCTTCTTTGTATTAAATATATACTTTCTAGTGTACCATTTTAATTTCCTTATCAGCATCTGTATTATATATTTTTTAGTGATTTTTCTCAGTGGTTACTCTGGGAATTACTGTTAACATCTTTATTTATAACAATTTAGATCAGATTAATACCAACTTAACTTCAATTATATACAAAAATTTGCTCCTATATATCTTCATTCTCCCCTATCCTGTTATTTTCACAAACTACATCTTTATACGTTGTTTGCCCAACAATACATATTTGCAATTATTGGTTTACGCAGTTGTCTTTTAAGTGAGATAAGAAAAAAATGTAGTTACAAACAAAAAATACATCAAGGCTGTATTTTATATTTACCTGTGTAGTTATCTTTACTGGTGTTCCTTATTTCTTCATGTGTATTCAGCTTACTGTCTTGTGTCTTCATTTCAGCCTGAGGACTACTTCTACCACTTCTTGTAGGGCAGGTTTGTTAGCAAGTAGCTGTCTCAGTTTGTGTTTTCTTGAGATGTTTTAATTTCTCCTTCATTATTGAAAGATAACTTTATTGGATATAGAATTATAGGTTGACAGTGGTTTTTTTTTTCTTTCAAAACTCTGATTATATCATACTGTATGGCTTTAAAAAGTAGCTGTTAGCCTTATTGAGGATCCTTTGTACTTCATGAGTTGCTCTTCTCTTACAGCTTTCAAGATATTCTCTTTGACTTTGGCTTTTGACGGCTTGATTATGATATGTCCTAGTGTGGATGTCTGAGTTTATTCTACTTGGAGTTTAATGAGCTTCTTGAATGTGTAGATAAATATTTTTCATCAAGTTTGGGAAGTCTTCAGCCTTTCTTTCTTCAAATACTGTTTCTTCTCCTTTCTCTCTCACTCTCCTGCTGGGACTTGCATTATGACAATGTTGGTAGGCTTGATGGTGCCCCACAAGTCTCTTAGATTGTGTCCATTTGTGTTCATTTGTATTTTTATCTGTTCCTCAGATCAGATAATCTGAACTAATTTATCTTGAAGTTCAATAAATCTTTCTTCTGACTGCTTATATGTGCTGTTGAACTTCTCTAATGAATTTTTTATTTCAGTTTTTGTACTTCTCAGTTCTATAATTTATATATATTTTTCCTTTTTATAATTTCTACCTCCTTATTGATATTTTCTATTTGGTAAGACATTATTTTCTTGGTTTCTTTTAGTTCTTACACATGGTTTTCATTAGTTCTTTGAAGACATTTAAGATAGGTGGGTTTGTTTTGTTTTTTGGTGAGGAAGACTAGCCCTGAGCTAACATCAGTTGCCAATCCTCCCCTTTTTCACTGAGGAAGACTGGTTCTGGGCCAACATCAGTGCCCATCTTCCTCTACTTTATATGTGGAACTCCTGCCAAAAGGTGGCTTGAGGAGCACTGCGTGGGTCTATGCCTGGGATTCGAACCTGTGAACTCTTGGCCACTAAAGCGGAGCACACAAAGGCAACCACTACATCACTGGGCCAGCTCCTTAAGATAGCTGTTTTAAAGCCTTTTTTTTAGTACGCTTAATGTCTCAGCTTCCTCAGGAATGGTTTCTATTGATCAGTTTATTTCCTGTATATAGACCATGCTTTCTTTACTTACCTCAGGGTTCTGTTCTTGCGGAAAACTAGACTTCTTGAATATTATAATGTGGAAACTCTAGTAATCATATTCTCCCCACTTCAGGGTTTTTTGTTTACTGCTTGTTGCAGTTGTTGCTATTTGTTTAGTGGCTTTCCTGAACTAATTTTGCAAAGACTATATTTTTGTCATTTGTGACCCCCAGAGTCTCTATTTCATTATCTTAACAACCAGCTAATGAATAGACAAAGATTTCCTTATTTGGGGGGCCAAAATATTTCCCAGTCTTTTCATAAGTGCTCTATGTGTGTATTTGAGCACACTTTCAACATGCAGTGAGGCAGTTTACAGCTCTGCCTTAGCCTTCACTTTCTTCTTGCACAAAGCCTCAGGTCAGACAAGGAGACAGTAGCCAGCAGTGATGCTAGAGCCAAGGATTTTATTAATGTGAAAACATCTATGAATATATATCTGTAGGTGGATAACATGTACAATTAAATATGGAATTATGTTTTCTGCAAAGGCACAAATCAACTATGTTAGCAGTTACTTTCTCTGGGTGGTGTTTTGGGGTGACTTAAACTTTCTTCTTGGCTCTTTTTATATTGTTTAAATTTAACGATAAAATGAATAGAATATTTAACAATGAATAGTATATTCTTTTGAGACAAATGATCTCTTTAAAATTCTTTTTCCTATTGGTTTTCACCATACAAACAGCATTCTTCACTCTGATTATAAACCAATGGGTTTTAGTGTTTGGGATGGACAGATAATAATCAAGACACTTTATCAGGAAATGTCTTGGTACATTGTTATGGTGACTGAGGGGAGAAATGGATAGGTTACTTTGATTTGCAGGATAATTTGCTAGGTTTTTTCCAATCAATTTATAAACTCCAGTGAGTTTTCAAAAACTTTAAGAAAGGGTATGAATGATTGAGTTGAAGGTGACATTTATATATTTATCCAATATTGCACATCGTTGGTTACAAAGCAGCTCTAAGAACAAAGAAAAAATGATTTTTGGTATGTGACTGCAAATATTAATATGTGGAATGCCTTCAGAATCATTTCACTGAATCTAATTGTACTGTATACATGTGCACCCAAAAAGGAAAATGTCTTTTGTTCCACAGTCATACATAGTAATTTAACAGCCTACAGCTGATGTGGTAGAACCACTTAGAATGGTCAAGAATATTGCACAGAACGTAAATTCTCAGCACAATGAGTGCATACAATAAAATTATTCAAGCAGGCAATTGGTCAGATCTTACTGGAACACCTATCTATTTAGAAGCATATTTAAGTAACTATCCATAGTATGTCACTATTTTCCTATAGTGACAACACAAGAAATGGGAGAGAGATCATCTTCTAATCCAGATTTTATCAGTGGCTTGTTGGATAATTACACATATTCTGCTGCAATTTTATCACTTATTTCCTCTTTCTAATTAAAGGAATGATGAGATAAATAAAATATTATGATTCAGAGGAAGTATTTTCAGACTCATAATTTGAAGATAAAAGCACAGCACTGCATATTTAAAATCATTAAGCAAATTTTTAAAAGTTTATGGCAAATAAGTCTATGGTACAGCTTTCTTTCACTGCTATCACCTACATATCTGTGGTAGAAAACATTTTCCCCAATTAAGCCACTGAGATTTGGGGGATCAAATCTGACTGCAGCATGTGGTAACCTAGACTAACATAGATTTTATCTGGTTTTTTTTTTTTACTACTGTTTTCTATAGAAGAATATGAGGGCTACAAAAATGAAGAATCTGTGGATTAGCTCTTGAAGAACTTTTATAAATAATAGAAATCTCTAATGATAGATAGAAACATTTTAGACTCCAAATCTTAATTACTGTATGAGCTTCCTTTTTTAGATTTTTCTCCTGAGTTCTTTGTCTCCTCACTTCCTTTTCTCCTTGGAGGCCTTAGAACTTGACCTTTTTTCCTTCACTTATTCCTTCACACTTTTCCAATCCCTCTCTTCTCATGTCTTTTCACATCAAAAAACAATTGCTTCTACATGCATGCGTGTATCTGTCTGTGTGTTTGTGGAATTGGAATAAGCAAATAAAAAAAAAAAAAAACCCTCGTTCTGATATGCTTATACATCTCCTTTTTACTTTGTCCTCTGTTTCTTCAACTAAAAACACTAAATTTAGTTGCCACCACTACTATTCTTTCCCATACATCAGATGTTTTTGTTCTTCCCAAAATATCTTTAGAAATACTATGGCATACATGATAGAACACTAACTAGCTTGAGAACTGAAAGCTTAAGGTTCTGTTATTGATATATATTTAGTCAGAATAAAGCTATAGTAAAGAGATTCATATCATGATAATGCATAAATACTCTTTTTCTCCTTTCTTTCCACTCTTTAGCTAGTTGACATAGGAAAAACATTTTAAAATTGCTGGTGATATAATTTAGTAATTTATATCAAAAGTGAAAATGTTTAACATTTATAGATTTTTCTATTACCCTGAGTTTTAAAGAAAAAAATCAGTACTCAAGTTGCATCACAATTGTATCAAATTATCAGCTAGCAAAATATCCTGAATAGTAAACAGTTAATATTTTAACAGCTTCACTATCGATATGTGAAATGTGTGGACCTCCATCACCTTTTTGCCTCAGCCTCCTCTCTGATTGTTATGTTACAAAGAATGTGTAAAAGATGTGGCTATGGGAAATAACAAAAAGAAAAAGAAGAGAGTGCACAGCTTCAAAAAAAAAAACTGTTAGGAGCATAAATATACTTGACATTCTTCAGAATTGAGGTGTTGTGACAAGCGTGATTTTTATTCACCTGAAACAGATCTTTCAAATGAGAATGTTAAATTATTTGAGAAAATGTTTTGGGGAAGATTGGAAGCATGTGACATTGACATCTGTTTTCATCAAAACAAAAACAGATAAGCAGAAGACCTTCAAACTCTAGGTGATGTGACCAGCTAATGGTTTAACTCAAGCTTCCCAAAGAAAAGGCTCTTGAGGGGCCGCCCGGTGGCGCAGCGGTTTAGTCAGCACTTGGCAGCCTGGGGTTCGCGAGTTCGGATCCCGGGGGCCCGCCGACGCACTGCTTGTCAGCCATGCTGTGGCGGCGTCCCATATAAAAGTAGAGGAAAATGGGCACGATGTTAGCCCAGGGCCAGTCTTCCTCAGCAAACAGAGGAGGATTGGCAACGGATGTTAGCTCAGGGCTGGTCTTCCTCACCAAAAAAAAAAAAAAAAAAAAAAAAAGGTTCTTGAAACTGAGTATGGAACTGATTTCTAAGTTCCTTTCAGCTAAAATTCTTTGATTCTTGGACAAAAAAGAATGCTCATCTAGTGGTGAAATATAGGCACTATTGCAAACAAAATTTATCAGGTCTCCGAACTTACTCATAGGCACGTAACTATCGCCTCTGGTAACTATAAAGTTGAAACATCTCTGAATGTACCCAAAGGGTCAAAATGTGTACCAGACAAAGTTGTCAAAGAGCTTCATTGTTAATTCACAAAAATTAATATAATAATTTTATGAGGGAGAAAAATGGTAGCTCTATTACCTTGTCATGGAGGTCAAAGCAGATAAACTTTCTACATACATCATATGCTGAGTCAACGATAGTGATGTAATTCTGACACAAATTGGGAGAAGAACTAATAACTGGTTAAGGGTTTAATTCTTGGAAGGATCACAACAAAAGCTGAACACCTACACAGTGGGGTTTTTTGCAGTTTTATTGAGATAATTGACATACAGCACTGTATAAGGTGTAGTGCATAATGACTTAACATACATATATTGCAAAATGATTATCATAATGTTTAGTTAACATCCATCAATTTCTACAATTACCAAAAAATGTTTTTTTCTTTTGTAGTGAGAACTTTTAGGATTTACTCTCTGAGAAACTTTAAATGTACCATACAACAGTGTTAACTATCGTCATCATGTTGTACATTCCATCCCCAGTACTTATCTACCTTATAACTGGCAGTTTGTACCTTTTGACTACCTTCACCCAATTCCCCCATTTCCTACTCCTGGGCTTTGGCAACCACAAATCTGATCTCTTTTACTATGAATTTGGGTTTTTTTTAAGATTGTACAATTAAGTGAGATCATGCAGTATTTCTCTTCCTCTGTCTGACTTATTTTACTTGCATAATGCCCTCAAGGTCCATCCATCTGTCTTTGAACACTTAGGGTGCTTCTATGTCTTGGCTATTGTAATGCTGAAATAAACATGGGGTGCAGTATCTCTATGAGATTTTGATTTCGATGTCTTTGGATACATACTCAGAAGTGTGATTGCTGGATCATATGGTAGTTCTGTTTTTAATTTCTTGAGGGACCTCAAGAAATGGTTTTCCATAATGACTGGATCAATTTAGATTCCCACCAATAGCACACAAGGGTTCCCTTTTATCCACATCTTCGCCAGTATTTGTCATCTCTTGTGTTTTTGATGTTAGCTATTCTAACAGGTGTGAGGTGATATTTCATTGTGGTTTTAATTTGCAATTCACTAATGATTAATGATGTTGAGTACCTTTTAATGTACCTATTGGCCATTTTTGTGTCTTCGTTGGAAAAATGTCTACTGAGGTCCTTTGTCTACTTTTTTATTTGGATTATTTGGTTTTTGCTATTCATTTGTATGAGTTTTTTGTATATTTTGGAATATTAATCCCTTATCAGATATGTGGTTTGAAAATATTTTCTCTCATTATGTAGTTGCCTTTTCATTTTGTTGATTGTTTCTTTTGCTGTGCAGGGGCTTTTTAGTTTGATATAGTCTCACTTGTTGATTGTAGATTTTGTTGCTTGTGCTTTAGGTGTTATATCCAAGAAATTGTTGCCAAGACCCATGTCAAGGCTTTTTCTCTATGTTTTCTACTAGGAGTTTTATGGTTTCAGGTCTTACATTTAAGTCTTTAATCTATTTTGAGTTAATTTTTGTGAGTGGTGAAAAATAGGGGTAGAGTTTCATTCTTTTACAAGTGAATGTCCAATTTTCCCAGCACCATTTGGGGACCTATTTATTGAAGAGGCTGTCTTTTATCCATTGAGTATTCTTGCCTCACTTGTCAAATATTAGTTGACTGTATATGTACGTGTTTGTTCCATATGAATTTTAGGATTATTTTTTCTACTTCTGTAAAAAAATGCCATTGAAATCTTGATAAGGATTGCATTGAATCTATAAATTGTTCCTAACTATTTTATCCTTTTGATACTATTGTAAATGGGATTATTTTCTTTGTTTCTCTTTCAGAAAATTTGTTGTCAATGTATAGAAATGTCACGGATTTTTGTACATTGATTTTGTATCTTGCAGTTTTACTAAATTTGTTGATTATTTCTAGCAGTTTTTTGGTGGAGTATTTAGGATTTTCCAACATATAAAGTCATGTTATCTACAAATATGGATGATTTTACTTCTTCCTTTCCAATTCTGAAGACTTTTATTTCTTTTTCTTGCCTAATTGCTCTGGCTAGGACCTCCAGTACTATGTTAGTAGGATTAGTAAGAGTGAGTACCCTTGTCTTGTTCCTGATCTTAGAGGAAAGGCTTTCAACCTTTCACCATTGAGTATGATGTTAGTTGTGGGCTTGTCATATATGGTCTTTATTATGTTGAGGTATGTTCCTTCCATACCTAATTGGTTGAGAGTTTTTTCTCATAAATGGATGTTGAATATTGTGCAAGGCTTTTTCTGTGCCTGTTGAGATGATCATCTGATTTTTATCTTTTATTCCATCAATGGTGGTGTATCACATTAATTGATTTGTTTATGTTGAATCATCCTTGCAACCAAAGGATGAATCCTCTTTGATCATGTTGGATGATTCTTTTAATGTGCTGCATTCAGTATTGCTAGTATTTTATTTAGAATTTTTGCATCAATCTTCATAAGGGATGTTGACCTGTAGTTTTCTTTTCTTGTAGTATCTTATCTGACATTGGTATCAGATGGCCTCGAAAAATGTGTTTGGGAGTGTTTCTTCCTCTCCAATTTTCTGGAAGAGTTTGAGAAAGGCTGGCATAAATTATTCTTTAAATGTTTGGTAGAATTCACCAGTGAAATCATCCGTTCCTGGGCTTTTCTCTGTTTGGAGGTTTGTGATTACTGATTCAATCTCCTTACTAGTAATTGGTCTGTTCAGATTTTGTATTTCTTCCTGATTCAATCTTGGTAGGTTGTATGCTTCAAGGAATTTATCCATTCCTTCTAGGTTGTCCAGCTTGTTGCCATATAGTTGATCACAGTAACCTCTTATGGTCCTTTGTATTTCTGTGGTATCAGTTGTCATGTCTACTCTTTCATGTATAATTTTGTTGACTTGAGTCCCCTCTCTCTTTTTTGGGTTAGTCTAGCTAAAGGTTTGTCAATTAGGTTTATCTTCTCAAAGAACCAAATCTTAGTTTTGTTGAAAAGACTAATTGATAACAACTTAACTTCAACAGCATTCCTAAGCTTTACACTTTTACTTTTCCTCCCCCTCACGTTTTAGGTTATTGATGACACAATTTACATATGTTTTGTATTATATATCCAGTAACAGATTATTGTAGTTATGATTATTTTCAATACATTTGAATTTACTTTTAAACTAGAGTTATACATGAATCATGTACCACCATTACCATATTAGAGAATCTGACTTGACTATATATTTACCATTACCAGTGAGTTTTACTCTACCTTCATATGTTTTTATGAATGTAAATAGTGTGCTTTTATTTCTACTTGAAGAACTCTCTTTAACATTTCTTGCAAGACAGATCTAGTGATGATGAATTCCCTCACATTTTCTTTGTTAAGAAAAATCTTATCTCTCCTTCATCTCTGAAGGATGGTTTTGCAAGGTATGGTATTCTTGACTGACATTATTTTCTTTCAATATCTTGAGTATATCCCATTCTCTTCTGGCCTGGTTCTCTGCCTAAGTGAGGCTGTAGGATGGGCTCTGTGGTTACCTAGAATCTCTGGTCACGCTTCCTATATGGTTGGGACTGGGTACTCTACTCAGCAATAGGTGGGGCTATAAATTAGCTTCCCTGCCCAAGCAGAGCAGCAGAATGGGCCCCAAAGCCAGCACATCTCATTGTTTGGGGACCTAAGTCAAGCAGGACTGTGCACTGAATTTCCTGGCCAGATGGGGCCATTGGTTTTGCTAGTCTCTCTGCTCAAGTGACACTGTAAGTGGGGCTATGGGATAGGCTACACAGCTGCCAGTGTGCTCTGGTTAAGTTCCCTGGTTGGCCTGGCTGAAGGCTGTACTCAGCCATGGGTGGGGCTGTGAATTAGTTTCCAGGCGGGGCCATGCTACAGGCCCCAAGGCCAGCAAGGATCTTCTTTGGCGATCAAATTAGGCAGAGCTGTGCACTAAGTTCCTTGGTCTGATGGTCCACTCTCCTAGCTCTGGTTTGCTGGCCAGGCTCTCTACTCAAGTTCCACTAGAAACAGAGTTGCCAGATGGGCTATGCAGATTCCAGGGATCTCTAGTTAGGTATCCTGCTCAGGCTGGGCTGGAAGATGTATTCAGGTTTGGGCAGGGCTATAAATTAGCTTCCCTGCCTGGTTGGGGCTACAGAACACACTCTAGGGCTGGCAAGCCTCTTTGTTTTGGGACCAAATCAGCAGACCTGTGCACTGAGCTCCCTTGCCAGGCTGTGCACTATTGTGGCTCTGCACATACAGGGCCACTGGGTGAGTTCTCTGCTCAAGTGCTGATTTAATCAGGGTTACAGGATGGGCTATGCGGATTCCTGGCATCTCTGTTTAAATTTCCTGGTTGGAAGTGTTGGAGGCTCTACTGAGCAGTGGGAAGGGAGACAAATTAGCTTCCCTGCCTGGGCAGAGCAGCAGACCAGGCTCCCAGGCCAGCGAGGCTCTTTGTTTGGTGTCCTAAATCAGGCAGACCTGTGTCCCACCACATTCTCTGGTCAGATTATGCCATTGTCTTGGCTCTACAGATGAGCAAAGCTGCTGGTAGAATTTATATTTAGGTGCCACTGGAGGTAGGACCTCCATCTGCCACAATCTGAGCTGGTTACTACAAACAGCACCCCTCTTCTCCATCACAGTCTGATTCCCAGTGGTCTAACAGTTTCTGAAATCAAAACAGTTTCTTCTTATATGGCTTTGTCTAAGTTCCACAAGATAGACTTTCCTTTTTTAAAAAAGCTGTCATTTTTTTACTTGAATTTTTCTTTTCACTTTTTACTACAAAATAATACAGATACAGAAAACTACATAAAAATGAACAGCTTAGGGAAATATTATAAAGTGAACACATCTGTCATCACGACTCAGCCCAGGAACACCGTCCAGCAACCCAGAAGCCCCTCTTTGTACAAATATCAATCACACATCCTTCACTTCCTCAAAAGTAACCACCATCCTGACTTATCCAGCAATCACTTCCTGGCATTTCTTTATGGATTCATCACCTAAGTGCGTATTACTAGGCACTAAAGTTTTGTTGTGCACCTTTATTAACTTGGTGTTTTAAGTTTCTCTTGATCAAAGATTTCCACTCCAGTCCTTTATTTTCCTAATGATTTTTATCTGTTTAAGACACTAGGCCATTTAATCTAGAGTTTCTCACAATCTAGATTTTGCTCATTGTGTACTTACAGTGCACTTTAGCAAATTATCCACTTATCTTTATTTACTGCAAATTTGGCATATGGGCCCGAAGGCATGATCAGACTCAGTTTCAATCTCATTGGCAAAGATAAGAGATTGAATTGTGCTCCTTTATTAGGAGGCACATGTTTGGTTTTTCACTTTCTTTTGATGTTACTATGCATAGAGGCTCAATGCCTAGATCCACTCATTCAGGGAGTTTACAAGGTGGCTCTTTTATCATCCTGTTATTTTGTTTTTGTTTATTAGCTATAACAATTTTATGAGGTGAAATTCTTTCTTATTTATAATTTGGATATCCACCAGATTAAAAACGGCATATAAAATGTTTGATTCTTACATTTACTTGGTTTGTATGATAATTGATTCCTTTCATCCTCAAAAGATGACCATTTATGTTTTTGTTTTCTTTTAATACAAACTCAATTAAATATTTTGATGGGGTTCCATCCATTGAAATTCTTATTAATGAAGCTCAAAATGTCCCATTTTTGGACACTGGTAGTCTTTCCAAATTGTGCCCTGTGTCTTTTTGGTCCTTTGGACATGGCTTTAATATTTGTTGATAGCTTTGAAATCTGGTATGACAAGTTGATTTGGGCTCATCTTACACATGGAATTAACCAGTTCTGTATTAGCCCTGGATTCTTTTAGAGGGAAATGGCAATTTAAGGAAATAACATGGATGCTTACTGCTACTAAGTTTATAGGTAATTTATAGGATATGTATATTCAGATTATATATATGTGTGTATAGTCATCAGAAAATATATATATGTCTCCTATATGTGGAGGAGAAGAATACAGAGACAGAGAGAAACAAAATATAAAAAGACATACACGTATAGGTAGGGGCCGGCCCAGTGGCATAACAGTTAGGTTTACACAGTCCACTTCAGCAGCCCTAGGTTCGCCAGTTCGGATCCTGGGCACAGACCTACTCATTGCTCATCAAGACATGCTGAGGCAGCATCCCATATAGAAGGGCTACAACTCTACAACTATGATACACAACTATGTACCGGGGATTTGGGGAGAAAAAAAGAAAAAAGAGGAAGATTGGCAACAGATGTTGGCACAGAGCCAATCTCCCTCAAAAAAAGAATATACAGGATGCTGGTTAAATTTGAACTTTAGAAAACCAACAAATAATATTTTTTAAAAAGTAAAGAAAGATATATACATATACGTAAAAGGAACACAACTTCATACTCACACTAATATTCACAATTTTAATACATAACTAATTACAGGGTTTTCATGTCATCTTTTCTGTATTACATTCATATTATATCTGTATGGATCCCCTTTCTTCCATACAGAGATCTGGTTCTAAAGAACACAGGAGGTAGTAGAATTAGAATATTCCATGATTACTCATTTTGCTTTATAGTATATTACATGTGAACAGATTCAGAATAACAATAGGAATGCTGTAAATATCAATTATGGTTACTCAAAACAGTATAAAATTTTTTGCATATGATTTTTCCACATCCTCTCCTAATTTTTGTGTTTATACATATCATTTAGCCATTACATGCTATAAATTCTTCCTTTAAGTCCTCATCTTAGTTTTATAGGTAATTATGTATCTAACTCTTACCATCAGTCCTTATGTCAATATCTTTCTAGTCACTCTTGTTACCCAAATCTCTTTCACTAGGAAGTAATTTCAGAGAGTCTCATGGGAACAATATTCCATTAATACGTGCATATTAGTAACAGTTTATAACCTTTAGAAATGAAGATCAATTTTGCTGAGTAGGAAATCCTTGGCTCACATTTTCTTTTCTTGAGTACCTTAAATGTGACCCTATTTTACTGTCGTGTAAGGTGCAGCTGTCTTAATCTCACGATAACCTAATTTACTTTCTCATATAAACCTTGTGTTTTTTTGCTTGAATGGCCAAAGTTTTTTCTTTTCTTTTTCTATAAAGCTCAATAATTTTACAAGAATATGTTGATCATTATGGATTAATAGTTCAGGTTATTTTGTTTTCTCTTTAAAAGGACATTTGAAACATTTTTAATTAATTTCAAGAGTTTTTTGAATTATAGTTTTAATATATCTTCTATGCATTCTATTCCCTTGGTCAGATGTTCTTCTTCAGGTACTAGTATTACCCATATATAGGATTTTCTTTGCTTGCCTTCAATAACTGCTACTTTGTCTCAAATTCTTTTATGTTTTTCTTTTTTTTAATCTATAAAATTTCTCACTTTTTGCTATCAATTGCTATTAAGGCATTATGTTGTATTTATTTGCTCTTTCACTCCTTCAATATTCTTATGATTTTTTAAAAATTTCTAATTCTTTCTTAAGTTCCATCATCTCATTCTGAATTTTTATTTATGATGTTATTTCAGGCCTTGCATAAATCTCTAATATATTTAACTTATGTTGAAATATACATTGGGTCCTTAGTGTTTTGTGCGTATGCTTTTCTGGCATGCATACTTTTTCTGAAAGTATATATTCTGCTCCGTAGTCTATTTTTCATTTTCTTATAGTAACTATGTATGGTATCTAGTCTTAATACTTTTGTATTGCTCATTCTTTACATGAATTGAGTTTTCTGAACTTTCACAGGAGGTATATTTGAGGGTATCTTTTATAACTTCCTTTACTCTTGTTTTTGTGCTTTGTTTAAAAATTTGGCAGCTTGCTGTCTGATATTTCCTGGCTATGTTTCTCCCCTGCACTTTTATCTAGGATTTTCCTCTCTGTTGTCACTGTCCTACTCAATTTTGATTCCATTCCCAGAGTTTCTCCTCAGTGTGGAGCCCTTCCCTAGAGAGCATCCTCACAGGTCAGTTTTGAGATTTCACAGGAACTTGGCTTTTCCAGCCCCATTAGGATTGACATAGGCAGCCAGCATGCAGGGAGACGTGCTAAAGGGAAAGCCACATGGGTTTCACCTGATCATCAGGGTTGCTGAGGAGGAAATCCTTGGCTCACAGTTTCTTTTCTTGAGTACCTTAAATGTTACTCCATTTTACTGTAGCACAAAGTATAGCTCTCTTAAACATCTCATGATAATCTAATTTACTTCACCACATCAATCTTGTGCTTTTCTGCTGCTGTTCTTTCCAAGGAATAACAGTAGGGTTTTTGCAGTTCTTTTCTTAGGCTTTTCGAATGTCCTATTCCCTCTGATATTTTCTACAAGGGCGTAAATAACACACAGGTCTTATAGGGCTTTATGATTTGTCTCCACCTGTTTTTATTTGGGGGCTTGTGTGGATACTTTGTCAGCTATTTATGTTGTAAATACTGTCCACAGATTTCGGGTTTTGCTATCTAGTTTTTCTGCTGGAGATTTGTAAAAATCCAAAAACAATGCTTCCACTGCATCATCATCTCCTTGCCTGGTATTTTAACAAAAAAATACTTATGAAGATTATTTGATTTATTGAGGGTTGATCACAATTGAACTTAAATATACAGTATTTTATTTCTTGGAAGATATATATTATGACCCCCCCCATATTAAGTAAATATATTCAGCAATGCTGTCCCATGCAACTCTCTGCTTACTAGTGCTGTAACTGTCAGAATGTGGTGCTTTATGCCTATGCATCTAGAGGTATAATTGTAGCTCCTGTATAACTTTTTCTTTTCAGAACAGAAGACAGCCAAGAAGAATTCATGAGATGATTGATGCTACCTGTTTTGTAATCCTGAAATACAATTTGTTCTATGTATTTTGATAAGACTATTCTTATTACAACACTAAAAGACTCAGCTAAATGTTAAATATAACAGGCTGATGAACTTACTTATAGTTACAAATAAATTTAGATTTCAATAAACCCTGGAAGTGGAAGGCATTTAGAATTTTACCTTTGCTTTCATATGCAAAAGATTTTTTTTTACCAACAAAGTGCTGAGAACCCAAGGGAGCTCTAAGTCCCCATATTGAATCCTGAAGTAGCTTATGAATTGTTGTTTCATATTTGAACACCTACCAAGTGCTCACATCAGTTCATCTTCTCTGAAGTGGATACATCTCTAAGAGGGTGCACAACATCAGCTTAGCTGCAAAAAGTGAAAATGAAATTGTCATGTTTAATCACTTCCCTTCCCGAGAAGAAAGATTTAAGCATGTGAAAATGGAATCACTCAAGTCAGAATTAGGCCAACTGCTGTGACTAATATCTCCATGATGAAACAAGCTTGTTCATCTTGTATTCCAAGCAACTAGCTAAAAGAAGCACAGTGTATAAAACATAATAGACACCCAAAAGTTCCTTCTTAAAAAAATGAATGAATCAATGATTGGAAGAATAATCCTGTTTGGTTTTTTTTTTTTTTTTTGAAATAATGAGTCAATCGACACTCTGATGTCTTCAATAAGAGGTAGAACACTATAAAAATGTTCAATAACAGGGAGGAAGGAAAAAGTATAAAATTTTATTTATTTATTTTTGCTGAGCAAGATTCACCCCTAGCTAACATCTGTGCCAATCTTCCTCTATTTTGTACGTAGGTCGCTGCCACAGCATGGCCGCCAATGAGCGGTGGAGGTCCACCCCCAGGAACTGAACATGGGCTGCCAAAGCAGAACACTCTGCCAAACTTAACCACTAGGCCACAGGGCTGGCCCCACGAGTATAAACTTTTAGTCAGATAAACTTGTGTTTGAATCTTGTCTCTGTCATTTAATTATTGTATGACCTTGAGAAAATATCTTAATCATAGCTTCCACATCTGTAAAATTTAGAAAATATTACCTACCTCACTAGATGGCAACCAAAAATGTTTGTACACAATCCTGATTGCTATAAGATACTCAATAAGAATTTGATCCCTTATCTTTCCTGAGAGCTAGATAAACTATTTAAAAATATAATAGTAAAACTTCTCTACTGAAGAAATCTATAAAAGTTTTCACTTTATGACACTTTTTCCCAGTTTTAGTGAGATAATTGACATATAACATTGTATAAGTTTAAGGTATAAAACATAATGATTTGCTATATGTATATACTGCAAAATGATTACTACAACAGGATTAGTTAACATTCATCATGTCACATAGTTACAATTTTTTCTTCCTTGTAATGAGAACTTTTAATATTTACTCTCTTAGCAACTTTCAAATATACAATACAGAATTGTTAACTATAGTTATTGTCTTGTATGTTACATCCCCAGAACTTATTTCTCTTACAACTGGAAGTTTGTACCTTTGATCTCCTTCATTAATTCTCTCACCCTCTGCCTGCCCCCTTGGAAACCACAAATCTGATCTCTGTTCCAATGAGTTTGGTTTTTTTAGATTCCACGTGTAAGTGAGATCATGCAGTATTTGCCTTTCTCTGACTCATTTCACTTAGCATAATGCCCTCCAGGTCCATCTATGTTGTCACAAATGGCAATATTTCTTCTTTTTTATGACTGAATAGTTTTCCATTGTGTGTGTGTCTCTGTGTGTGTGTATCACAATTTCTTTATCCATTCATCTGTCTATGGACATCTATGGTATTTCCATGTCTTGGCTATTGGGAGTAATGCTGCAGTGAACACGGGAGTGCAGATATCTCTGCAAGATCTTGATTTCAATTTCTTTGGATGTATACCAAGAAGCAGGATTGTTGGATCACATGGTATTTCTATTTTTAATTTTCTGAAGAAGCTCCATACTATTTTCCATAATGGCTGAATCAATTTACATTCCCATCAATAGTGTAAAGGGTTCCCTTTTCTCCACATCCTCACCAACACTTGTTATCTCTCTCTTGTCTTTTTGATCATAGCCATTCTAACAGGTGTGAGGTGATATCTCATTGTTGTTTTGATTTGCATTTCCCTGATGATTAGAGATGTTGAACACCTTTTCATGTACCTGATGGCTATTTTAATATCTTCTTTGGCAAAATGTCTATTCAGGTCTTTGCCCATTTTTAAATTGGATTATTTGTTTTTTGTTGTTGAGTTGTATGAATTCCTTATATATTTTGGATATTAACTCCTTATCAGATATGTGTTTTGTGAATATTTTTTCTCATTCTATAGGCTGTTTTTTCATTTTGTTGATCATTTCTTCTGCTATGCAGAAGCTTTTTAATTTGATGTAGTCCCATTTATTTATTTTTCATTTTGTTGCTTTGCTTTAGCTGTCATATCGAAAGCATAATTGCCAAGACTCATGTCCAGAAGAGTTTTCCCAATTATGGGGAAAAAATGGTGACATAGGCGATCCCAGCTTCCCAATCCTCTCACAAAGATCAATGATTAGACAGCTATCCATGAATAAAAACAGCTCTGAGAAACCTCAAGATTCCACTTAGGAAATTTTAGTAACAACATGGAACAACAAACTGAGAAGAATCACACAGAAAGAGAAGGAAGACAACTTCATTTTGCCAGCATCATCTCTCCACCAAGCCAGGACTGTTCAGTGCCAAGAAGGAACTTCTGAGCTAGTGAGAGTTTCTCTCACCAGGAAAGGAAGAGCAGAGTGAGCAACCAGCTTTCTAGCCTCTCCCAGTACTGCATGAAGGTCCAGCTTTGGTTTCACCCCACCCAGATTGGCACAGAGAGCTGGCTAGGAGCAAAGAAAAACAGAAAAGGTTATTATCATTAAAGACACTGTGGGAGTAATTGTGGTTCACAGAGACCTGCTTTACAGACAAATTCAGCAGTCTCTGCCACTGTGCAAATCACCAGGGGGCTGCACAGATCTTGCCAGTTGCCCCAAAGGTATTTACATTCTGTAACATGTGCCCAAGATCATCCCTGCTTGCTCCCTCCCCACTCCCTGCTGGAACCTGGACCCACACTGGTTGCCATCCCAGCTTTCTGAATCTACAGACTTGTAAGATGTCAGCTGCCTGGGTCCCTCACCAATCCATGTTTCTTCAGCTTCATGAGTGTGAGATACCAGCTTAGGCATCCTTGGCTGACCCCAACGAGTGTGCCTGTGCTCAGGGATTGGCCTTGCAGCTGTGCACCTGATACCACCAGCCTGACACCTATCATTTTCCTCCACTGTGGCACATACAGAAGGGAATAGGCAGCCACAGGTGAACACACTGACAGCTGGGGCTCCCTATAGCTACTTGTGGGTACAGATCTAGCCCTGCTTTCTGTCAATGGCTGGCAATGTCACATACACTTGGAGATAAACTACTTAGAGATAAGCTACTTAGACATAAACAATATAAGAACAAAATGAGAAGCTCAATGAAGAGATAGAAAACAAAAAAAGAACCAAACAAAAATTTTGGAGTTGAGGAATACAATGATTGAATGGAAGAATTCAGTAAAAAGCTTAAACAGAAAACTTGAACAAGCAGAAGAGAGAATCAATGAGCTAGAAGACACATCAACTGAAATAATACAATTAGAAGAGCAAAAAGAATAAATGAAAAGGAATGAAGAAAGCCTACAGGGGTTATGGGATTCCAGCAAAAGAAATCATGTATGTATTTTTGGAATTCCAGAGGGAGAAAGGAGTAGAAAGATTATTTAAAGAAATAGTGGCTGAGAACTTCCCAAACATGGGGAGAAATTTGCACATCCAAATTCATGAACCTTATAGGTCACCCCAAAATTTCCTTCCAAAACATACAACTCAATAGTAAAAAGAACTAACAACCCAATTGAAAAATGACCAGAGGAACTGAATAGATGTTTTTCCAAAGAAGACACACAAATGGCCATCAGAAATGTGAAAAAGTGTTCAACATTACTAGTCACTGGAGAAATGCAAATCAAAATCACAATGAGATTAGAGTGTTAGAATGGCTATCATCACCAACACAAGTGGTAAGTGTTGGTGAAAACATGAAGAAAAGGGAAACTTGTGCACTGCTATTGGGAGTGTAAATCGGTATAGCCATTATAGAAAATAGTATTGAGCTTCCTTGAGAAATTAAAAATTGGATTACCATATGATCCAACAATCCCACTTCTGGTTATATATCCAAAGAAATTGAAATCAGGATCTCATGGACATATCTGCACTGCTATGTTCATTGCCGCATTACTCACAACAGCCAAGATATGGAAACAGCCTGTGTCCTTTAACGGATGAATGAATAAAGAATATGTGAGACATACACACACACACAAAATAGAAATATGGAATATTATTTAGCTATGATAAAGAAGGGGAGGAAATCTGCCATTTGCAACAACTTAGATGCACCTTGACGGCATTATACTAAGTAAAATAAGCCAAAGACAAATACTATACAATATCACTTACATGTGGATTCTGATTAAGAGAAACTCAGAAAAAGAGTTGAGTGGTTGGTAGGTAGAGGAAATAGGGAGATATTGGCCAAAGTATACAAACTTCCAGTTATAAGATTAACAAGTTTGGGGACCTAATGTACAGCATAGTGGTTATAGTAATAATACTGTTTCATGTTCTTAAATGTTTCTAAAAGAGTAGATCCTCAGTCTTCTCACCACACACACATGAAAAATGGTAACTTTGGGTTGGGATGGAGCTGGTAGCTAATACAATTGTGGTAATCATTTTACAATTTATAAATGTATGAAATCAACATGAGGTACACCTTAAAGGTACACAATTTTATGTTTCAATTATATCTCAAAGCTGGAAAGAAAGGAATCTGTTCTCATGTTTTCTTCTAGGAGTTTTAAGGTTTCACATCTTATATTTAAGTCTTTGACCCATTTGGAGTTAATTTTTGTGAGTGGGTGTAAGATAGGGTTCTAGTTTCATTCTTTTGCATATGAATATCCAACTTTCCCATCACTATTTATTGAAGAGGCTGCCTTTTCTCTATTGAGTATTTTTGACACCCTTGTCAAAGATTAACTGGCTGTATATGTGTCAGTTTATTTCTGGGCTCTCTATTCTGTTCCTTTGGTCTATGTGTCTGTTTTTATGCCAGTACCATGCTGTTTTGATTACTATAGCTTTGCAATATACTTTGAAATCAGGTGTGTAATGCCTCCAGTTTTGTTCTCCTTTCTCAGGATTGCTTTGGCTATTTGAGGTCTTTGTGACTCCATTATGACATTTAGGATTGTTTTTTCTATTTCAGTAAAAAATGCCATTGGAATCTTGACAGGGGTTGCATTAAATCTATAGATGACTTATGGTAGTATGGACATTTTAACGATATTAATTATTCTGATCCATGAACATGGGATATCTTTTCATGTGCTGGTGTCTTCTTCAATTTCTTTCACCAATGTCTTATAGTTTTCAGTGTAGAGGTCTTTCACCTCCTTGGTTAGACTTCTTCCTAGGTATTTTATTGTTTTTGATGCTATTGGAATTGTTCTCATTTCTTTTTCAGAAAATTCATTGTTAGTGTATAGAAACACTACTTAAGTCACTTTGAGGTTGCTGGGAAAGAGAAGAATGTAACCAGTAGCTATCTTGTATTCCTCCAATCCAGTGATTATCCACCATTTGCCATACAGATTATTCTGAGCTGGAGCTGTTCATAATTATCCACCTATATGTTCAACCTTACACATTTCTACACAAATTTTAATAATGTAGAAATTGCTTTGGATTTTAAACATATATTCCCAATGGGTGCTTATAATTATTTTGTGTGTAAATTAGGTACAAGAAGGCAAATGCAATAACTTCTATCCAGAAGAACAATGCACTGGGTTAGAAGTATTTCCAAAATTGATTTGGAGCAGTACAGGTCGGAAGAGAAAATCAGGAGCCAAAAGGTGAAGCCAACGACAACAGATACACACTCCCCTTTTTCTCTTTCTTCCTTCCTCCCTTCTTTCCTTACACCTTTCCTTATCTTTTTACCATACTCCATTTCAGATGACATTTGAAGTAACATACTAAGTGATTTAGGCATCAAGTTTTGCACTTTACTTCCTGATAGCAACAAATATAGGAAGATGGGGTCATTCATATCCTTAGAAAGAAAATAAATCATGATTCTCAGTGAAAGCAAAGATGTCGTGACGCTAGTCCCTAAAACAATTTTCTTTTATGTGATTTCATAAAAAGGAGGAATATTATGAGGAAAACTGAGGAATATCATGAACAGATCCCTGAATAACATTCTACAGCTAATATAATAATGGGTTTTGTCTCGTTGCTCCTTATAGTGCTCTTAGATAAAGGCCACAGTTTATTATTAAACTGCAATTCAGGAAACATGGTTCTTTAAGCAAGCCAAGTATATGTTATTCTTGTGGACTGGTTTGAAAAGGTATAGATCATAGGAATAGCTAACAAAAAAATGAATGAACCATATTTTTCAAATCTTTCCTAGAAAAAGAACGTCTCTAAATTAAATGTGTGACAAGAGCAGACGGGTGCATTCTATGACAAGGCCTGGAGTGCTTATACTTGGACTTACATGGAGCGAAGTCATGAAAGTGAATACATTGAGAGGTTAATATACTTTTGTAGCAATTAAGAAGCCTAACCAGCATTTTGCCTTAATTGGAGGCTTAATCACATACTGCCTTGTGACATCTGGCATATAATTGCTTTATCCTGTTATTTAATTTTTCATCTGTGGATATCCAATGCACAATGAGAAGAAAACTTTCTGGAGGGCACAGGACAAAAATGTTGTACACTTAATTCAGCCACAATTCCTAGACATTATACACACGCTTGATAAATGTTATTGTGTGATTAAACCAAGGAAAGAAGCTTCATCCTACTCAATTAGCCAGAATCACTGGACATAAAAGCAATGAAGGGCTTATACATACCAGACCTCCTAATTTTAAAGAAGTTGTGACACTTGCATTACAGCCATTATGGAATCTACTTTAAGTAACTCAGCAAATTACAATGGTGGCAGTTAGAGTTGGCCACCAGTCCTAAAGATGGGTCAAGGAAGATACCCCTCCTATCACTCCACCCAAGCTATTGTGCTTTCAGAAAAATGGAAGATCTACTACTGCCACACATTCCAGAAATCAAACCTATAGCTGCCTCTTGTGTCTATTTTGTTTACAAGTTCAGAGAAATGAAGAAAAAGAAACTGTGAACATCACTAGATTTTCAACCACAAGAAGGGAACTACGTTTTTGTTCCTACAGGAGTCAATTGCCAGTCTTAATCTATGTATTTGTTCCAGTCTGGTGTTCATTCCATAACCCACGCTTGTGCAGACATGCTGTGTAGACCACCAAATTTCAGACACAGGGAAAGGGCAACAGTCCAAGATCAGTTGTAAACAGGGGCTTAGTTGAGATTCAGCCACGGATTTCTGGGTCTAAAGAATAACTAATCCAAAGGCACAAGGCAGAATCTCAGCACTGAAAGACCTAGAGCAAGAGAAATAGAAATAGCAATTATCCAACTAGTCTTGTGAGGAGGTATCAGAACATGATGTGTGATAGCAAAGATGAAATCTGAGCTTACTGGGATTGCTAATAGAAAGGAATCAAGTGGCAAACATGCCTGAGGCCTTTTACTGAGAATACAGGAAGGGATACTTTCCCTTGGCTCTTGACATCAAATAAGAGATGGGTGGTGAACACATCAAGAGTATTCATGAAGAGGCTGCAGTCCAAATGCTGTCAGGCAGAGAAAAACTTCCCATGAGCAAGCTACATGAGGATTTTTAAGGGATAGCGTGCATAGATCATGTACATATACACAATGAGGTGAATAGCTGCAGACTCTTCAATTAGTGTTTGTAAGCCCTGTAATGAAGCTAAATAAAGGGTCATAGCACTGCTTTATATGACCTACATATTCAGATTATTATTCAAAGTATTTTTATTATTTTGTGTTTGTTTGGTAGGTGTTTTTTTTTTTTTTTTCTCTAAAAGCTACATAATTATGTGGAAGAAAAGATCCAATAATCTCAATCTCTCTCTCTCTCTTTCTCAGTCACCCACTCACTGAAAGGGAAAGAAAGATGTAAAGTTCTGAAGAGGAATCAACATATTCTTACCATCCCTACTGTCATCCAAGGTTGGAGAGTATTGTAGAACTTCTTGCATCAGATGGTTGAAGAGCAGAGTCAACAACGAGATCTGGAAGACTGAGGATCTGGGAGTCTGGATCTGCTGGTCTGCAAGATTTGAAGAAGATGTAATGGCCTGCATAAAGAGAAACATGTCTCTGTGTATTTGAAGTACAACAAGGATGTTTCAAAATATGTCCCCACTCAATCTATGAGTTTAATTGCAATCAGCCCAATGAAGACACTTAGTTTTCTCAAGGTTAAACAATAAGAGCTATTCAAAAAAGAAATGGAACTGCTTTTCTGGGGATAATCTCAGTCCTTTATCTCTAGGCAAGTTTTTCATAAAGTCTGAAGGACCCTCCTGGTCTCCACCAGAAGATGTCTTCCCTATAAGAGGATTAACTCAATTAATGCTTTCAATGATATATAATCACAAAGAACATCTTTGTATATGTTATTTGGTTTCTCTACTTGAAAGATGTAGTCAAAAAGTCAGAACCGTAATCACACTCTGAAGTGATTTCAAGTACTACATAAGTAACATTTGATAACATCTCTCAGAAATGTCTTTCCTCACATGAAAATCTATAAATTTTATGACATTCATTTCTCTTTGGTGAAACTTAGTCAACAAAATGGTCAGCACGACTAGTGCATTGATTCTGCTTGTTCTGACCTAATGGCAATAAGTGTTATTGACACATGGAGGGGTTAGTAAGAAGGGAACCATCCAAATAGCCTGCTTTAGACAGTGGTTTCACCAACAAAAATGATAACATCCTCTAGTGTAAAATATATGAATTTGCAATCAGAAGGGCTGGGTTCAAGTTCTGTTTCTGATACTAGCTGGCTTAGTGATGTTTGTCTAGTCCTTAAACCCTTTTCCTAACCTAGTAAAATGGTAAGCTAAACTAAATACAATAAGGTTATTTTTTTCAGATCTTAATTTGAAATTGTATGGCTTTTACTAAAATTGGACATTAAAAACCAAAATTTCTCTAAAGGAGGTTGATGACTGAGTTGAAATTCAAATGAGTCAAGTAAAATCAAAAGGCACCACTAGCCTGTGAGTGCAAACATGTTATGGAGTTTTTCACCACACAACTCTTACAAGAGCAAAAAGGAATAAACATTTACTAAGTGCCTAATCTGCACCAAGAACTTGGTAAGAAATTTTATTTTCATTGTTATCAATTCTGTATAACAATCTAATGAGAGAATATCAATACCTACTTATCGAGTATAAGGAAACTGAAGAACAGAGCATTTAGATAATTTTCTAAAAATCATGTAAGTATTTAGGAAGATTGTAGGAGTGATACAACTCATTCTTTTATGACTATTGCAATAAAACCCTCTACTGCTGAGTTTCCACAATCTACTGCAAAGCACTGGCCAAGCCTTGGTAACTTTTACCTCCACACTCTCAGTTTTACATGTCTGTATTTCTCTGGTTTCTCTATATCTCCTCTTCCCATACCTTTGTATATTTTGACTTGAACTTTCCTTGTGGGAGGTCAAAGGGATTCAAGTTATTCCCACCAAGTTAACTACAACAACAACATATAACAAAGTTCAAGATTAAGCATTTAGCCAATGCAGTTGATATTATTTTTGTTTCAGCAGAATAAATCATGTTGCTCAGCCTCTTGCATCTGATGGGCATTCAGTAAACATTTGTTGCATAATTGGAGGAATAAATATATTAGAAAGCAGTTACAGACCTCATTAGTACAGTTCATTATCCTTTGATTATCCTGAAACCACAATTCAACTCTAGTATTCATCGTTTAAGTCTGTGTATAACATATAATTTATACATATATGTTATATATAATTTATATATAATAATTATATATAATATATAATTAAGAGTGCTAGAAGACAGAACACTTCTGTAGTTGAGGTAGGATACACAGGCCATTGATCAAAAATAAACCCAGTTCAAAAATAAAGCAGCCCAAACCCACATTTCTATAATCACATTTTACTTTTTTAAAAAAATAAAATATCTATATAATTACCTCAACATTATTCTTTGCTTTCTTTGTAAAAATGCAGATTAAATGTAAACCTGACTCACACTCCTATTTTGGGTTATCCTGCATGATATTTCTAGACATTATTCTTCGTAAGTAATTTTCACCTTAAAAGAGTACCTATTTGTTACTATTATACAGGAAGCTATGCTGTATAATTATAGTATTGCATTGGACAGAAAGTCTACACAGCTGGGTTCACATAATATTCTTTACATTGCAATAAAATATTTCTACCTAGTATTTTTCATGCATTTTTAAAGTTTTTCAATTATTTTCTATAGCTTTCAATAGTGTTATTTTTTTCTTACTATATTTCACCTGATTTGGATAATTCTGACCTCAGAGACCAAGTATGAGATTACATTATAAATAAAAGAGAATCACATAAACGCTCTGTTTGTACTTGGTTGGGGTCAAGGCTAAACTGCCCAAAACACACTTCATGGCATTGCAGATTTAAGTGTATTCACATTATTTCAAATTTTCAAGAATTACAATTTGAAGCTATAATAAAAGAAAATGCCCCTGCAAATAATACATGTTTAATCAGTTCAGTACCCATTACAGAATATAATACTCAAATATGGATATTCATTTATTCAATAATTATTCTTGAACATCAATGCCATCTTCCACCAAAATGGTGACATAGGAGAACCTAGTCTCTGTCCCCCCAGCAAAGATCAAGAATACTTTACCCAGCAAAGGTGTCTTTCATTAATGAAAGGGAGATAAGACTTTCCTAACAAACAAAAGCTGAGAGAGTTCATCACCACTAAACCTGCTGTACAAGAAAAAAGGAGTTCTTTAAGCTGAAATGTGAGGATGATAAGTATAACATGAAAATATACAACACACTGGTAAAGGTAAGCATATAGTCAGATTCAGAATACTCTAATACTGTAGTATGGTGGTGTGTTAACTACTTAATGTAGTATAAAGTTTAGAAGAGAAAGTGTTAAAAATAGCTATAGCTACAATAATTTCTTAAAGGATACACAATATAAAAGGATATAAATTGTGACATCAAAAACATAAAAGGAGGAAGTAAAAAGGGGTAGAGTTTTTGTACATGCTCAAGTTGTTATCAGTATAAAATAGACTACTAAATCTATAAGATATTTTATGTAAGCCTCACAGTAACCACAAAGCAAAAACCTACAGTATTTTTACAAGGAATAAAGAGAAGTGAATCAAAGCACACCACTACAGAAAATCACCAATTAACAAAGGAAGGCATCAAGAAAGAAAAAAGCAAAGAAATTACAGAAAGGCAGAAAGCATTTAATAAGATAGCATTATTAATTCCTTACCAATCAGTAATTACTCTAAATGAAAATGGATTTAATTCTCCAATCCAAAGACATAGAGTGTCTAGATAGGTAAAAAAACAAGAACCTACTATATAATGCCTACAAGAGACTCACTTCAGCTTTAAGGACACATGTCAGTTAAAAGTAAAGGGATAGAAAAAAGATACACCATGAAAGTGGAAACCAAAAGAGAGCAGGGGTAGCCATACTTTCATCAGACAAAATAGACTTTAAACCAAAAATGGTAATGAGACAAAGAAGGTCATTATATAATGAAAAAGAGGTTAATTCACAAAGAAGATATAACAATTGTAAACATATGTGCACCCAACATTGGAGCACATAACATATTAAGCAAATACTAACATATCTGAAAGGAGAAATAGGCAACAATACTATAGTAGTAGGGGACTTCAATACCCTACTTCCAGCAATGAATAGATCATCCAGACATAAAATCAGCAAGGTAATGTTGGACTTGAACCTTACTTTAGATGAAATGAACCTAGCAAACAAGTACAGAACATTCCATCCAACAGCAACAGAACACACATTCTTTTCAAATGCACATAGAACATTCTCCAGGACAGATTGTATGACAGGTCACAAAAAAAGTCTCCACAAATTTAAATAGGTCAATATCATACTGTGTATCTTTTCTGGCTACAATGGTATGAAACTATAAATCAGTAACAGGAGGAAAGACTGAAAATTTTAAAAAGCGTGGAAATTAAACAACACACTCCTGAACAACCAATGAGTCCCGGAATCAAAAGGGAAACCAAAAAATATTTTGAAACAAATGAAAATGGAAGCACAACATATCAAAATCTGTGCCACATAAGAAGTTCTAAGAGGAAAGTTTATAGCAACAAATACCTACATTAAGAAAAAAGAAAGATTTCAAGTAAAAAAACTTAACTCTGTACTGCAAGGAACTAAAAAAAGAACACACTAAAACCAAAGTTAGTAGGAGGAAGAAAATAAAGATCAGAGTAGAGATAAATGAAATAGAGACCAGAAAAACAATAGAAAACATCAATGAAACTAAGAGCTGGTGTTTTGAAAAGATAAACAAAATTGACAGACGTTTAGCTAGACTAAGAAAAAAAAAGATAAGCAAAAAACTAAAACCAGAACTAAAAGAGGACATTACAACCGATACCACAGAAATACAAAGGATCATAAATGACTAGTATGAGCAATTATATGGCAACAAATTGGATAACACAGAAAAAATTGATAAATTCCTAGAAACATACCACCTTCCAAGACTGAACCATAAAGGATTAGAAAACCTGAACAGAACCAAATGAGTAAGGAGAATGAATCAGTAATCAAAAACCTCACAATACAGGAAAGCCCAGAGCCAGAGCGCTTCACTGGTGAATTCTACCAAACCATTAAAGAATAATTAATGATAGCCCTTCTCAAACTCCTCCAAAAAATTGAAGTGGAGGGAACACCTCCAAACTCATTTTACAAGCCCAGCATTACCCTGACACCAAAGACAAATAAGAATACTACAAGAAAAGAAAACTACAGAACAATATCCCTGATGAATACAGATGCAAAAATCTCAACAAACTATTAGACACCCAATTCAATAGCACATTAAAAGGATAATACACCATGATCAAGTGGGATGCATCCCTGGAATGCAACTTGGTTCAACATATGCAAATCAATTATTGTGGTGTGATATGGAATGAAAATGTGATAGAGAATGAAAAATAAAAATCATAATCATATCAAAAGATGACAATAAAGCAGTTGACAAAATACAACATCCTTTCATGATCAAAACAGTCAACAAATTGGGTATAGAAGGAACATACCTCAACACAACAAAGGCTGTATATGACGGGCCCACAGCCAACATCATACTCGATAGTGAAAGGTTGAAAGCTCTTCCGCTAAGATCTGGAGTAAGACAAGGGTGCCCGCTCTCACCACACCTGTTTAACATGGTAAGGGGAGTCAGCTAGAGCAACCAGGCAAGGAAGAAAGAAAAGTCATCCAAACAAGGAAGGAAGACTAAAACTGTCTTTGCAGATGATACAATCTTATATAGAAAATCCTAAAGACTCCACCAAAAAAACTGCTAAAACTAGCATGTTCAGTAAAGTTGCAGGATACAAAATCAAAATACAGAAATACATGCTCCTATCAGTGTTCCTAAACATTAGCAACAAAACATCCGAAAAAGAAATAAAGAAAACTAGGCTATTCACAATAGCATCAAAAACAATAAAATACTCAGTAATAAATCTAACCCAGGAGGTGAAAGATCTGTACAATAAAAATCGCAAGATTTTGATGAATGAAATTGAAGAAAATACAACAAATGGAAAGATAGCCTGTGTTCATGGATAAGAGGAATTAATATTGGTAAAATACCCATACTACCCAAAGCCATCTATGGATTCAAGGCAATCCCGTTCAAGATTCCAATGGCATTTTTCACAGAAATAGAAAAAATGAACTGAAAATTTATATGAAAATACAAAAGATACTGAATACCCAAAGCAATTCTGAAAAAGGAAAACAAAGCTAGAGGTATCACACTTCCTTTTTTCAAACTATACTACAAAGCTAGAGTAATTGACACAGTAGGATAGTAGCATAAAAACAGATACATAGACCAATGAAACAGAATAGAGAGCCCAGAAGTAAACCCTCATATATATGATCAACTAATATTTGATAAGGGAGCTAAGCATACTCAATGGCCAAAGGATAGTCTTTTCAATAATGGCTGGGAAAACTAGATAACCTCATGCAGAAGAATGAAATTAGACTCTTACACCATACAGAAAAGTTGATTAAAAACTTAAACATAAAAACTGAAACCCTAAAACTCATAAGATAGCATAGGAGAAAATATTCTTGACATTGGTCTTGGCAACAATTTTTTGGATATCACAGCAAAAGCACAAATAATAGAAGCAAAAATAAATAAGTGTGGCTACATCAAACAACAAGCTTCTGCACAGCAAAAGAAACAATCAACAAAACGAAAAGGCAACCTACAGAATGGGAGAAAATATTTGCAAATCATATATCTGATGAGGGGTTAGTATCCAAACTATATAAAGAACTCATACAACTCAACAGTAAAAAAACAAATGATCCAATTAAAAAATGGCCAGAGGAACTAAACAGACATTTTTTCCAAAGAAGAGGTACAAATGGCCTCTGGCATATGAACAAGTGCTCGACATTACTAATGATTGAGGAAATGCAAATCAAAACCACAATGAGATATCACCTCATGATACAGCCACTTTTCATGGCTCTCATGAAAAAGACAAGAGGTAAGTGTTGGTGAGAATGTGGAGAAAAAGGAACACGTGCACTGTTGCTGGGAAGGTAAATTGGTACAGCCATTATAGAAAACAGGATCAAGATTGCTCAAGAAATTAAAAATAGAGCTACCATAAGACCTGGTAACCCTACCACTGGATATATATCCAATGTTAATGGAATCATTATCTCGAGGAGATATCTGTACTCCTATGTTCATTACAGTATTATTATTTGATAGGCAAGGTATGGATCCAACATAAGTGTCTATCGACAGATGAATGGATAAAAGAAAATAGCACGCCCTCTGCGATAGGCACTAAGTTTCTGAAGATCAAAGACTTATTTTCTTTCCTTCAAGGATCCCCACATTATACTGGGGCCAAAGAGTAGTAAACAGCATTTTTAAATAACTAATTGAAGTGTGGGCAGTGTGTTGCAACTCATTTAGGGATCCTGGACCTCACTGTCAGTTTACACATTACGTGTACGTGATTTGGAGACAAACTAGTCAGAGGATGATTCTACTCAGGTCTTCAAACGCCTATTAACTTTTAAACTATCTTAAATAGACTTAGGGTTAAATCATCAAAACACCAGTAAATTACCCTTTTGACTCCAAATAGCTAACGCAGAATTACGGAAACAATTTTCCTCCTTTTGCAGAGTAACCTAATGTGTTCATTTCCCCAGTGTCTGCATTAGTGTAGCAGTGATAATTATGGTTTTAGCTAGTGGGTGGTCATCGCTGTGAAATGAAAAAAAGTCAGAGGAGAGGAATAAAGCAAGTCAGTTCAGAAATCCTCACCATATGGGTAAAATATACCTATATTTTAACTTAAAATTAACTTAAATTATGGATCCCTTTGCTATGGTACCTGTGCTTAGACTATTAGCAAACTATTCAAATCTCTGGATTCTATATGTCTGACCCATTTTACCAGGAATGCTAGCAAGAAAGGAGAAATGAGTTTGGAAATGTTTTCTAGTTTGGTTACATTTGCAAATCATGTGCATTATGCAATTTTGGGAAAATCTTATCCACTGGAATGTTCCAGAAAATGCATGTTCAGTTTAATATGATTATTTGGAAAATAACATGCATTAGTTAACTAACTTATGCAAAAAACTTTTGAAGTAACTGCAGAAAATCTTTGTGAAATATAATAGTCACCCGTATTTGTAACGTATTTTCATGTTACCTGAAAAATTCCTCATGTTGACTTTTTTTAGAAGCATCCTTCCCACCACCAGGTCTCATCGTGAAGAAAAACACCTTCAGATAGTTTAATAGACAAAAGTGAATGGGCAACAACTCCAGGCTATTCCCCAGAGGATGCCTAACATATCTCAACTTGCCTACGGGAGTTTGCATATGTATGACTTTCCTTTTTTCCAAATGTGAACGCACATCTTTAACTTATATAAATTTTGTAATCAATCAAGTTTCACATACTGTCCATATATTTCTATATTTTAAGTATTCTATGTCAGACAAAACCTTGCAACATATTCATAAACCTTCCATAATTTCTTTGATCAAAATTTTACATTTTTTAGTTGATAATTACAGGTCAAGTTTATTTAAATATTAGATCTGCAGCTAATCCTAAATATTATTTTCTAAAGAACTCTAATTTTGAGATGTGGTCTAGAAATCAAGTAAAACGCCTCCTGAGTGTAAGATCAATACTTTTTCATAAAGCGTTGTTGTACCTATTACCTTAACTTATTCAGAAATAATAACCTACTATTGAGGAAAGGAATAAAGTGTTTAAAGTAAATTTCATGGTTTATGTACACAGCACAAAATTAGAAAAATATAAAGACATACATACACAAAAATTTTCCATGATGCCACATCTAGTGATAACAACTCACAGCTTCTTTGAAGTATTTCTTTCAATTTATTTTCTCTGCATGTATATATATGTATTTACCTTCATAATAAAGATCGCATTACAGGTAAAATTGATTTTACTTAATATTATATTCACTAAATATCAATGTTTCACTCAATTTTCTATCATATTTATTACCTAATGATATTCATTTTTCCTCAAAACTACTGCATTAATGGTTATATAATATTCTACAAATAGATGTATCATTATTCATTTAACTAGTTCTATAATTATGAACATTTGTTTCAAAAATTTTTATCATATTTAATGACATAATGAATATCGTAGAACATAAATATAGTATTGCCTTTTTGATTGATTAGGATAATTTCATAATGACATTTTAATAGAGATTTGAATTAAAAATTATTTTGGAAGTGTTAAAATCTTTCCATAGATCTTAAATGAAGTGTCATTAGCAGGTGTAATTAATTAACATTTTATATCCACAATTAAATATATATCATGTTTCAGAAGATAAATTTTTATGTACCTGATTATCTTTCTGGTAGTTTAGATAAAGTGGAGGAAAACTGAATAAACTTAAATGTAGCTGGTTAGCTTATAATAGTGAATTTAGCTGTGGGGCTTTGTAAAAGTTACTTAACCTGTTAGTGTTTCACTTCCCTCAGTTAAATGGAGATTATAATAGCATGGATTCATAGGGCTGTGCGTGGCACAAAATGAGACAGAGAGAGTTATTGCTATTATAGTTGTTTTAGTTGTTGTTGCACCATTACCATATTTCGAATGGAGAAAAATACCATGTCAAATATTGTTTTTATCAGCTGTAAAGATTATAGCGACCAAGTGAAATGAAAAGGACACTTTTAAAAACATGAACAACAGTTTTTCCTAAGAACTTTTGCTCAGTCTGTTGCTTTTGATCCCCAGGTTTGCAAAAGAAGTGAATGATTCCATTCTTAGCAAATACAAAGCATTTAAGGTTTCTACTCAAGGGTTTCACCAATTGTCTTCTTTCTGCTCCTGTATAATAAAATTAAGGTAACAGATGTTATTCATCTAAGGCTGTCTGAGATAAATGCTTTATAGCTCTAAGTATGAGATAGCAGATAGAATACATCATCTGGCATTTCCTTTATTATCACAGTAATAAGACATAAAAAAGGCCTTTTGTATCATGGTCCTTTCTTGAGGGAACAAAGAAGGAGCTGAGGAACCAGAATCTTCTTTCCTTTCTGGCACATGTGATTTATAACTATAATAAACCTGACTACATGAAAGCAACATTGTTTCAAGGAGATGCTAAGTGTCATCTCAACACACCCAAAAGCTTGGTCTTCAGAGTAACAAAATGTTGCAGTAGCATCCTGTGATTTCACTTCCCCAATTGTTTGCTTAGGAAAAGCATCTTACTTTGTCCACCATAAAGATACACTACACTTACCTTGAAGATCTCCTAAAGAAACGGGAGGGGGGATGCAGAAGAAAATAGTAAATGGGAATTAGGCTCTAGGGTAACAGAGAACTCTCTTGATAGGAGGCCAACATATTGGGCTCTGCACTATTCTGTTAGCTAAGGGATTTGGCACAAGCTACTTGACTTTCATCTTCTGATCTATAAAAAATTAGGTTACTGAACCACATGATTTTTAAGTTCTTTTCCATCTACAAAATTATTCAGATTGGTATAATCCCATTAATAAGAGGACCATGACAGAAGTGGAAGAAAGAGAGGGAAGAAGTGAAAGTACATCTTTCAGAAATTACCCTGGGGAGAGAATTAACATTGAACATAGTAACTACAGTTATGATATTAGTGAGCTCCTCAGTTGATCTTCCTCTCTTGATTTCGACTCTTTCCCCATCTCTCTGGTATTCTCTGTGTACTTCTTTTGTTTATCTCCTCCAACATTTTACTAAGGGAACTTATAAATTATCTCATTCAACCTCCTCATTTGTATAGGTTGAACTATGCAAATGTGTCCACCAGCTGCAATGAACATAATGACTTTGAAGGGAACACCTACAAGGCTAATTTAATATGCTAAGGCATGTATCTGGAAGAGTAACGAAAAGAAAAATTAGAAATGCAGATTTGAGTTCTAGATCACTTTTAGAAACAATTATGATTATATAAGAGGGGATAGAATTAGACATAGAGAAACAGTTTGCAAATTCTGAGAATATTCCACTGAAGACTAGCCATTTGTATCAGAGAATAGTGATTTTCAGTGATTTAATCAAGATGGAAATGACTACTTGTCTGACATTTCAAATTATTCAATATGAAGATTTCTTTGTTTTATTTATCTCAGTTTAGTATATTGATCATCACCACAGATACTCTTAGTAATTACATTAAATCTTCCAAAGAGAGAAAGCATGTGATTTATTTTGCAGCATCCAAAATATGTTTAATGTAGAGTTTTAAATACCTATTATATGATATAATCAGATCACTGAACACTTGACCTAAAACTGTCAATAAAATAAGCTTAAACAACCAGACTACCAAAAGATCAAACCAGTTATTGTGGTTTTCTCAAAGACTAAAACGGTAAGAATTTAATGGTTACACTTAATGTAACAACTGTCTATTAAAGGGGGAAAAAAGAATTTCCATTGAATAAATAATTGAATTATATTAAACCTTTATATTTCATGTCTAATATGCTCCGTTTATGAAATCAGAAAAATAAAAAATATTTGTTAATAGAAAATTTACCTATAATACCACCAGATTACTACCAGATTATATTAAATTTCCATTTGACTCTTTCTGATGCAGAGTCATTCATGAGAAAAATAATGGAGCCCAGGAAAGAGAAACAGAATATCAAAATATCAGATAATTGGGTTTAACTGGAAACAGTAAAATATCAAAATCACTCACCATGTGGAAAAGGCCATCTAAAAAGAGCCTGTAAATACATGAATCATTTCCATACAGATTACAAAATAAATAAATAATCCCAAATCTTAGGAAGAGATATTAATATATTTGGCTAATCATGACAAAGAACAGGTAGTTAAAGAGTTTAAGGATAATAATTTACTATACGTGCAGGGGCAAAATTCCTGCAAATTCAGCAAGGAGAAGAAATAGAGAATTTGTGATGAATAGTATTTTTTTTTGTCATTAACTGATCATTATTCTGAGATTTAAGTAAGTATGTTCCAAACTACTTCTTGCAGCACTTACTAGACATTATCTTGTTGTTCCTTTAAAATAAGAAAAGGGAATATATTATGAAAATATTTTGGGAATATTCATATTATGCAAACTAGCAATGAATATTAGCATACTGAAGACTCAGAGTTGTTCTACAGTAGAGAAATCTTGAACTTTGTAACTTAACCTTACCTAGTGCAATGATTAATTTTATGTGTGCTGGGTCTCCAGCTTGCCAAGTGCAGCTTTTGGGAGATGTAAACTTCCATTACTGCATGAGCCAATTCCTTATAATAAATTTCTCTCTTTCTCTCCCTCTCTCTCTATATATAGATGTATGTATCTACCTCTATCTATCTATCTATCTACCTATCTATCTATCTGATAGACAGATAGATATTCCAAGAACTTTCTCCTGCTCAAGATATATATATATATGTGATAATATATATTTTATATTAGTTTCCTGTGGCTGTTGTAACAAATTACCACAAACATAAATTTATTCTCTCACAGTTATGGAGGCCAGAAGTCTAAAATCAGTTTCACTGGGCCAAAGTCAAGATGTTGGCCAAGTTTTACTCCCTCTGGAAGCTCTAGGGGAGAAACTGTTTCTGCCTTTTCCAGCATTCCTTGCCTTGCGGCCGCATAACCACAATTTCAGCTTCCCTGGTCACATTGACTTCTCCTGTCTGTGTCAATCTCCCTCTGCCTTCCTCTTATAAAGATACATGTGATTGCGATTAGGGTCCACCTAGATAAACCAAGATAATCTCAAGATCCTTAAATTAATCCCACGTTTCACCGTATAAGGGAATATTCACAGGTTCCAACGATTAGGATGTGAATATCTTTTGGGGAGCCACTATTCAGCCTACCACAACTATATTTTTGAAAATTAACGTTGATAAAAAACCAGTACAGTCAGCCCTCCATATCCGTGAGTTCCGCATCTACACTTCAACCAACCAGGGATCAATCATGTACCGTGTTTACTCTCCGTGGTTGGCAGAATCCCCAGAGGTGGAACCTGTTGATATGGAGGGCCGACTAAGAGACCAAAATCCATGGATTTTGGTATCTGAGGGGGTCCTGGAACCAATGCCCCACAGACACCAAGGGATGACTGTAGTAGAAATGGAGACAGATAGATTCAAGTACAATGAAAAATATCTTAGCTAACAAGATTAAATCGACCTACTCAAATACTTAAAAAGAAAACAGTATGTCTTGTTATACTTTAATGAATTATTATAAGGGATAAAAGTGATTAAAGATCCCCCCCTTTTGTTCAATGGGGGAATGTATTATTTTTGATTACTTAATAGCTTCACATATAAAATCTTATAGCTGAAAATAAGCCTTATTAATTTCAAATTTAGAATTAGAAGTATATCAGGGAAAAAGTATTAAATAAATTTTGTCTTAATAATTCCACCAAACAACTTGTAAATAATTAAATAAAATTCAATCAACCCAGTCTTTAGCTGAAGATATAGCAACATAGTTTTTTAAATTGAAGATCATAATATAAAAAATACTCAGAGTGGATTAGATTGAGAAGATAATGAAAATTTGAATCTAAAATGGAGCACCATAACTAAATATTGGCATTAGGCCCAATCCATTGGAAAAAGGTTTTTAAATAGCTAGTAGGCTATAATTTTCACCACAGGAAAAATACTTTCTTTCTATTCCTTAATTTTAGATTTCTATAAAGTAAAATAGTCAGAAATGTTATAGAGTTTTAGAATATAATGTAGGTTTTTATGAAGAAACTTTAGCGAGTTTTAAGATACATCACATTTTATGGACTTGGTAGAATTATCATTTTCCATTTCTAGTGAACACTAAGAGAAGGTAGTGGATGAGGGTTACAGCCTGCCTGTATAATCACCACATTTTATAGTTAAATGGTAAAGGAAATGCTGCTAGAAATTAGCTAATTTGGATAGATCTTATTTAAAACTTGTTAGTAAAATTTTTCCTCTTTATCATATATTAAGGATTGGATAAAATCCATAAGGTTAAACCTGTACAAAGTTTAGACTCAAAAATTAGCCTTTTTTTTCTTTAAAAAACATATATTACAGGGGCCGCCCGGTGGCACAGCGGTTCAGTCCGCGCTTGGCAGCCCAGGGTTCGCTGGTTCGGATCCCAGGCGCCGGCGGACGCACTGCCTGTCAGCCATGCCGTGGCGGCGTCCCATATAAAGTAGAGGAAGATGGGCACGGATGTTAGCCCAGGGCCAGTCTTCCTCAGCAAAAAGAGGAGGATTGGCGATGGATGTTAGCTCAGGGCTGGTCTTCCTCACAAAAACAAAACAAAACAAACAAAACAAAAACAAACAAAAAAAAACATATATTACATCTCATAAGCAGCTTTATTTTAAAATTAGGTGTAAAGAGTCTGACTAGTACCAGCTTTTCACTGTTGAAGAGTGTACCTAATGGCAATTAATTTGATTTTAAATACATATTATGATGGGTTAATAACTTTCACAGAGAAAAACATGACAATTAACTGATTGCCTTACCAAGAGGCATAGCTCAGTTAACTTAAAATAATGGATATATATTCAGAATGTCAAAGTTTAAGTGATCCCATTTACTTTTAAAGATAAAACAGAAGATGAGTAGCTCCTACCTCCAAAAGCTAGATATTTTCTTTTATCAATATTTTTATTCAAGTTATTTATTGGTTGCTGCTGGGGATTCAGAGCTGAGCATGACCACCTACCTTCAAAAAGTTTAAAGAACACACAAAAAATTTATAGAACACAAAGAAAATATAGAAAACAAAGAAGATAAAAGCAAAGCATAGATGGGTAGCTACAACACAAAGTAATTGTGATGATTTAGAAGGGAGACAGAGTTCTCCAAGAGTTAGAAGAAGGTAGGAATTTTGTCGGTCAGGGAAGGGCAAAGGTTTATGGAATTTGGGGCTATATCTCCTTTGTAATTATGTTTAGTGGTTTTGGAGTTCTTCTTCTGTGAAGCCCCCTCCTTTACAGAATTCTGCTCCACACATTCCAGCCACCTCAGCCATTTTTCACTTCAGTGAAACCACCAAACTCTGCATGATTTGCTCTTCCCTGAACCAGGCAGGACGGTGGGTGATCATAGGTCTCACTTCAGTTGTAACCTACAGTTCTTTAGGAGCTAAAGTGGGTAATAAATGTACCCTGGTGCTTTGGCTACTGAGATTCCAGTTAGAGATTTCCAGCTTCTTTTAGCTGCCTCTGATAGAGTATGAGACAAGAGACACAGATTAAAGAAGAAATTGATTCATCTCCAATACGACTCTAGAGAAAATATGAAGAAAAAGAGTAGAGCATAGTAAAAGAGATCAGGAATGACAGACATGATGAGATGAAATGGGGTAAAGGGCATAGGTTGCAATATTAATTAGAGTAGTTAACGAAAACCTATCTGAGAAGGTGAGACTTGAGCAATGCTTGAAGATGGTTAAAGATTTAGCCCAGCACGTATCTGGGGAAAAGTAGCTGCAGGTTGAAGACTGGAGCAAAGTCACTAGGGCAAGAGTGTGCTTGGAGTGTTAGAGGAACACCAAGGAGCTAAGTGAACAAGGTGCAGGGTTGAAGAAGACGAGGTCTAGAGGGAATGAAGGCAGGCATGTAGTTCCTTCTAGACCATGTAAGGATTCTGCCTTTCCTGTGAATGAAATGGAGAGCCTTTCAATGTAGTGTTTCGATCAGATTTGAGTGATATGTTCTAAGTTAGGTCTTAAGACGTTCATTCTGGCTGCTGTACATATAGATAGCAGACAACAGAATTTCAAAGTAAATAGAGGGCCAAGGATAAAAATGAGTAAACTGTTTAGGAGGCTATTGCAGTAATTTAGAAGAATTGGTAGCTCCAATCTGTTAATAGCAGTACAAGTAGTGAAAATTCCAGTCATGAATATATTTGAAAAGTAAAGTAACCATAATTTCCTGAAGGTGTGGATGACGAGTTAAGAGGAAGATACAAATCAAGGATAACGCTAAGTAATATAGCCTGACAACTGGAAGAATAGGATTGCCCTTAACTGAGATAGAGAAGGCTGTGGGTGAGCATGTTGGGTTGAGAGGGCAGTGGATATAGGAGGTAGGTTTGGAAATGATATTTCTGAGATGACTGTTAGAATTTCAAGTGGGTATTTTACTATATGACAGTGCATCACACTGATTGATTACCTATTGAAACTCTTAACCACTAGATTACCTGATGCTTTAGATAGGGAACAGGACATGTTTCTTTTTAATTACCCATGGGATCTAGCACAGAGAAAAATATATTACCATATCCAAGGCCTCTCATCCTAGTTATTCACTTTATTTCTAGAGTATTCTAGTAAATGACTGTGTAGCTTTAAACAAGTTACAAGGATTTTTTAAAGTGCCTGTAAAATGCAATGTTAAAAAAAACAGCCTCAAGTATAAAATACATCAGAAAATATACAGCGGGAGGTTTCTCTGAGTGAACATGCTTTACTTGGCTATGCAGGCTCTGTTTTAGTGAGTCAAGGCAAATCTATATAACAATACTGAAACACACATCTTTTGGAAGTTTCTGTTTTGTCAAGTTTCTTCTCCATCCTTTGTTGTTCTAAATATAACTCTCTAACCTGCCACAGAAGTTTTTCTCTTGAACTTCTCAGAAATTACTGAAGCACATTCATATGAGGGTTAAGGAAGCAGATAAAGAATAATTCTATTTAGATCACTTTAGCACTTTTATTTCTCTTCATGGCCTGTGGTGAGGACATTGTAATCCTGAATATGGAAATAGAGTATTCACACTATTTATGAAGAAGGAATGAGTTAGAACTGTAGTGTGAAGTATTAACTTTAAAAAATATGAATCTTTACATGTATATCAAGATACCTCCCTAGTAATTTTTTCTCATTAGGATTTTTTCTCACTAACATAGAAATTCTATCACAATATATATTACACTCTTCCAATTACACTGTCTTTTGACCTGAAATTTTAAATATCCTGAGGCAAAGATGACAACTCTTTTCTTAAATATCCATTTGCTCTATTTAAGTTTTTATTAAGCATATTATTTTGTCACAATCACTAATAAAATTATAATTTTCTCCTAATAATGTAGGTTTTTAAATCAAATCACTTACCTGTTTTGCTGCCTGTATCATATAATAGCATATCTGTTTTTGAAGGCAGATTATATATTAAAGTGACTATCAGAGTTTCATGGTTAGGCCTTTCTATTTAATAGCTCCTTTCTATACATCTTACATCACAGGCACCAACTTGAGTGGCATCCTCTATGGTTCTACATTGGAAGATAAGTCCTGTAAATGACTGTCTATATTTACTATTGAATAAGGCTTACTAATTTTAGTCATTTATTCCAAATGTAGAATGGCACCTTGCCTAATTTACTCACTTTAGTTTAAATATGAAATATTAATAAGAGATTATTTGGGGGAAATATAGACCAACTAAGACTTTTTTGTTACATTATTTTGTATATGTAGTCAAAAACAAATATTTATCAAAAAATCCACATTCATACTATGTAATGATTAAAAGCTTATGATTTTGGAAGTTCAAAACAAGTGAAAAGCAGCAGGGCAAAAGATCTGAAGTTATACCTCACCAAAGAAGATACACAGATAATAAATAAGCATATGAGAAGTTGCTCGAAATCATGTCATTAAGGACCTGTAAATAAAACGAAAATGAGATACCACTACACATATATTAGAATGGCTAAAATCCAAAATACTGACAACAGCAAATCTAAGTGAGATGTGGAGCAAGAGTAACTCTCATTCATGGTGATGGGAATACAAAATGGTACGGCCACTTTGGAAGATACTGTGAAAGTTTCTTACAAAGCTGAACAAAGTCTTACCACTTGATCCAGCAGCATTCATGCTGCTAGTCATTTGCCCAAATGAGTGGAAAACTATATCCACCCAAAATCTTGCACATGGATGCTTACAGGAACTTTATTCATAATTACCAAAACTTGGAAGCAACCAAGATGTCCTTCAGAAAGTTAATGGATAAACAAACTGTTGTACATTAAGACAATGTAATAATATTCAGCAATAACAAGAAATGAGCTATCAAGCACAAAAGACATGGAGGAACCTTAAATGTATGTTGATAAGTGAAAGAAACAAGTCTGAAAAGGCTACAGACCATATGACTGCAACTATGTGACGTCTGAAAAAGGCAAAACTATAGAGACACTAAAAAGATTAGTTGTTGCCAGGGGTTGGAGCGGAGAGGAATTTTAGGGCAGTGAAATTATTCTATATGATAAATCTAAATGTGGATACATGATATTATACATTTATCAAACTCATAGAAATGTAAAACATCAAGAATGAAACCTAACAAAAACTGTGGACTTTAGTTAGTAATAATGTATCAATATTGGTTCACCAATTTTAACAAATGTACCATGCGAATGAAAGATGTTAATAATAGGGAGAGATTTGGTGGATGGAGGATGGGGGTGGGCTGAGGAGTAGGGGGTGAGTATCTTTCTGTATTTTCTGCTCAAGTTTTCTGTAAACCTAATACTGCTCTAAGACATAAAGCCTATAATTCAAAGAAAATAAAAGTAAATTTAAAACACAACCATCTTGTTTTCTATTAAGAAAAAGTATATTTTTGTATATAAGAAAAGATCTACAAGACATGTCAGCAAACATTTTCTCTGGGTTTTGGCTTTTGGGTGCCTTTAGTATTCATTTATTTATACTTATTTGTATTTTATGACATTTTATACTTTAAATATTAATTTTATAATTAAAAATAAAAATAAGGAAATTATACATAGCTAAAATAATTTCCCGTGTCTTCATGCATATCTACATATCAAATTGTCTAAAACAGAAGGAAATTCTTTGCTTACTCCTAAAAAATGATTTTGTGTGTCACAATTATGTGTCAGTCACTGCGCCCGTATAAGAAATATAATAAGAGCTCACAAAAACAAGCTCACAATTTCCATATGGAACGAGAACTATTAACCCACTTTAACACAATATCATAGAAGACTATTGGGGACATGGGTGAGACACTGAGAGGAACTGAGGAGACATGATTATTTCATTGTAGACATGGCCTAGAGGAGGCTTTTGACATGTGCTTTTGTGGGAGAGTGATTCAGAATATTCTGGACAAAGGACCTACAACAGCCATGGAGAATAAAAGTAGGTACTCTTTACAGGAATGGGGAGAAGTTTAATGTGATTAGACTGTCAAACATCAGAATCAATTTTTCTTTTTTAAAATGCAGATTCCTGGGTACCATCCAAGAACAAATAAATCAAATGTTTGTAGATAGGTCTTGGGAATCTGCATTCTGATGAAATCTGCAGGAGTTCATTTAGCACCCAAGGATCATGGACCCATCACAGTTTTAATCAAAGAGCACTGTAATCCAGTCCATACGTATATTGTTAAAGTAATTAAACAAGGACGCCATTAGACTGAAGTGGCTCTAACGCCTTGCAGCCTACTAAGCAAACCAAAACCTAAGCCAGAGTCCACGCACTTGAATCCAAGAAAGTGAAACTTCAGAACAGCCAATCACAAACAGCCAACCAGGCTTTCCCAAATACAGCAACTGCTTAAGCTACAGCCAACCAGATAATTCCTTGCTTTGCTATCCCGTCTTCTCTATAAAAACCACTCTCCTAGCTCCTGTTGGTGGAGTGCTTCTAATAAACTCTTGAAAAATTTAACACGCCTCAGTTTATCTTTTAACTCAATATTTGTATTTTTAAATAAGTGTCTGGTGAATTGAAAAAACAATATGCTAGAGGAAAGATTGGAGGTTGGAAGCCCAGGTAAGTATTTTCAAAATAGTCCAGGTAAGCATTGAGAACCTGTGCCGGATTGGGGGACACACTCGCCACATCACAATTTCTGAGAGCTATGCTGGACTCTGTTCTGATAAGATAACTTTTGGGTACAATAAAATACAATCTTATAATGTGTAATAAAATCTCAGAGTATTTCTTTATGATTTTCTCAAATGTAAAACTAAGGACACACTGCTTACACTAAGCGCGGCAAAAAAATGAGTTAGGAAAGAAGGGAGGGAGCGAAGGAGAGAGGGGAAAAAGACAAACTGAAAGAAAGATGGAAGGAAAGAAGGAAGGAGGGAAGAAATAAGTAAACTGATTAAAATCAACATGAAAGGAAAATAAGTAGGATTAAGATGTGATCACAGAATGTAAGGGTTTCCTCCCCCCGCCACCCACAGTGTAGGAGCTCAGCTGTTGGTGTTTAAGGATCAGAGCATTGTCTAAATAGCCAGGCTAATTGACATTCTTGACAAGTGAAAGGTGCTATCTATCTTTATAAGTGTTTATTCTCTCTGTCTCTGTCTCTCTGTGTGTGTCTCTCTCCCTCCAAAAGCACACCACTCCCATCTTAGTCATCTTGGAGCAGGTCATGAACATGGACTCTCAAATCCTTTCTGTCTCTCTTGTCTCCACCCCACCCACCATACACACAATGGTGTTCCATCCAAACAGGAACAGGGAGAGAAAAGGTAGGTATGGAAGCAATGGAGTGTAGAGGTAAAAGGAAGCCATCAGGAAATCAGATTTGGGCAGGGGGGTGGGGAAACACCATTAATAAAGCAAATATCACCAGATGTAGTTTAGTGCTGATGTATAATGAGCGGGGAAATATACTCAGCCTTTACGGACTCTCTGAAGTGCTTTCAAGAGCTTGGGCAAGCTTGTATTTTATGCAAATCAAAACTGTCTATTTAAAATGCATCATCATCTTAATTTTCACAAATATTAAAGCAAACGTCAGACTGAAGAAAGCACATTGTCTCTGGAGGAAAAGAGGAAGGAATATTAATAATAGCTTCCTAGTTTAATTAAGTACAAATGACTTTATAGAGTTTTTGATATTCTGTGGTTTTTGACAAAAGAAGTGGCCATCAGTATAATGCATATGTGTAAAGGTGAAAATCAATTGGAAGGAGCTGGATAGCTTACTTATTTCTCTAAAGAGAATCCGGCTGCATTTGTGTAGTGAGTAAACATGGGTACTTTTTGAAGGTGACTGCTTCTTTCTAAATTTACAAGGTTTCATAAGGGCCTTTATGTGAGAACAGAGAAATCCCTTTTAAAAATTTCCTACAAAAGTTTAAAAAGGAATATGTGACAAAATATAGAGCAAACAAATGGACATGTGTATCTGGTGCTATATATGCTAAAAAGCAATAGATTAGTTAATGTAAAAACTGTATAGGTTCTCTTTGGTTTAGTGAATCTAATTCACTGATTCATGCATACATGTATTCATCCATCCATATATCCATTCATCCATCCAACATTCATTAAATGTCTGTTATTTCTAGGTTCTACAAAAATGTATCTAAATTCCAGAGACAGAAGTCATTATTTTAGAAGATATTACACAGCACCTTTTTGAAATGCAATATTTTCCTCAATAAGTGATATTTTATCAGCAAAATGTATCCCATATCCATCCACTTCTTTCCATTTCTACTGCCACTACTCTAGACCAAAGTACAAACAGCTGTCTCCTATAATAGCCTGACAATTTGTCTTTCTATCAATCTTTTTCAGACTTCCCCCTCCATGCCCTCTTACTACATTCTTAAACCAATTCTCTGCAAAGTAGCCAAAGCAGTAAGCATAAAATTTAATTCTGGTCATGTCACTCCTCTACATAAACCATTCATTGCCTTCCTATTGTACATTTTTTTGCACTTACCAAACCCATAACAATCTTCTAGAGTGAAATGCTTGTGAATGGGACCTTATAAACTTTATAAAGGTAGCAACCTTTATTTGATTGGTGATCTTCACATAACCAGAGCCTAGTAGAGTCTTACATTTATTTTAGATACTTAGTACTTATGTTTTGATTGAATGAATGGAATACATTAAGAGCAACATTATTATTTTCAGTTCAGGATGCTAAAAACATATGCCAACAGAAAGTTAGTAGCAGAGTGAGGATTGAAAATCCAGGGTTTATGTGTTGGACTAAGAGGAAGGTATGAAAAGGAAACAATCAAATGGTGGAGCCATTCACAAGAGATATGGAAGACAAACAGAAAAAAAAAGGGTTGAGGCATAATTAAAAGCTCCATTTTATGTGTTTGTTAGTAAGTGAAGATGTCAAGTAGATTCTTGAATATACAAATGAAGTTAATAAGAGAGAACTCTGCCATCCATATTAACGTTATTTGATGTCATCAAAGTACAGGAGGGAGCTTGCCTAAGGCAAAAAATACAGAGAAAGAAGGAGGGAGACCTAAACCCAAACTAAATAACTACACTCTTGCACCATATAGAGGTCAGAGAGAAATGGAGGAGTTATGGTGAAGATTAAGCACGAGTGTCCGGAGAAATAAGAGGAAAACCTAGTCGGATGAAGTGAGGGAAGGAGTACTTAGAGAAGTGAAGAGTCAGTTATGTCAGCTTGACATAACTTGACATGAACAGCTTCAGTAGACTGAAAAGAGAAGAGGCGGGAAGGTTTTGATGATGTCCTTGTTTAGATGAAAGATATTACAGTTTGCTATTTGGAGTGATGAGGGCAAAGAGGGGAGATGGCTAATGCCAGACAGTCGAAGTAACCAAAGAATGAAGCCCTTTGGTTATGAAGATTAGAGGTAAGTGCATTGGCCAGAATATACCAGATGTTTAATAAATGGTAGCGATTTATCTTGTTATCAGAAAGAGTAAATATTATTGTAGTAAGTTTTAAATGTGTGTTGTATATGGTAGAATGAAACGTTGCTTTTGCTATGTTTTTGCTTACCCAAATCGTAATAAAATAAATGTAGCCATTGATTCTCAGATCACACCAATTGAAAAATAAGATAATATCCGTAAAATAGCATATCATTGACACTCTTCCCTCCTCTCTAACCAAAATCTGTTCTGCTACATGTTTCTCCTAAATTGTTCTGGAAATCACAAAGGGATGCTTCATGACAGGTCCAAGGATTAGCTAATTGTCTTGGATACTAAAAAAGAGCAGAGGTGAACAGCTCAATGCATGTGAGGCTATTAGGAAACAGTGGTTAAATCTATTTATTTTTTCATCCACAGAAAACCAAAGATCCCTGACCCATATAATACACTTGGCAAATATGTCACTGACAGATACACTTTTTAAGAATATTTTCACCTCAATCACAGGGAGAAACATGGTAGTCTTCTTAAAACGTCAGTCAGCAAAAGTGAAAATTTATATGGTGCTTCAAGTCAAAGATTAGATATCCAAAAAATTCAAGGAATATGTTATCCTTGCCATTTAAATTGTATTCTAAGAAACAGCAGTAGTTATCATGAGGGACCTTGTTAAAATGCAGAATCTCAAGTTTCACAATTAAATCTCTTCAATTAGAATATGTATTTTAACAAGATTCTCCATGCAGTTTCTATGCACACTAACAGTGTGAGAAATAATGATCTGGATTCTAGATCCCAAGGAGAAACCTCAGAGATCACCAGCAGGTTATCCTTTCTTTGTAATACAGGGCTTTAAAATCAATTATTCAATGAATTAATCAATTTATTCACTCCTTCAACAAATATATTTTCAGTTCCTATTTATGTTGTGATAAAAAATGTTCACGGTCACTGCTCTTATGGAACTTTCAAACGAATGTGGTAGACAGACCCTGAAGAAAAAAAAGTCATAAATGTCTTGAAAAAGAAAATACATCTATGAAAATTATAAAACTAGACTAGGGCAGTGATTCTGAAATTTGATCACACCTACTAGTCCCCTGGAGAGCATGTTAAAGCACAGATTCTTGGGCCTCAGCCCCATACCTCACACCCCAAGAGCTTGTGATTCAGAAGGTCTAGGTTGCTATCCAAGAATTTGCATTTCTATCAAGCTTACCTGTAATGCATATGCTGCCAGTCCAATGACAATGCTTTGCATTTAAAGGATATAGGCTGTAACTGTAGTCATTCCTACAAAAGTAAACATTGAGTTGACCCAAAGCTAAGAAAGTAACTAGTTGAATAGTGAGGTAATGAGTAGCAGAGAGACTTATGTGTGTGAAAACTCTGAGGTAAAAGAGGTAAGGGAAAGAAACAGCAAGAAGAAAATAAGAAAACCACTGAGAGGGAGTGAGTAGGGAGGAGTAAGACTGACTCAAGAAAGTGAAAGGAGGCCAGTGTACATAGAATGTAAAGACCTAAAGGAAAAGATTTCACAAATTGAGAGAGAAAAGAACCATGAAGAATCTTGTAATCTGTTGGACTGATTTTGGTTTTTAGCATAAGGGCCTACATGAAACTCTGAAGTGTTCTAAGTATTAACAAGAGATTCTCACATATTGAGGTATATGGGGTAACTATTGGGGTTCAAAACTGATTCAACTTGAACTAAACAAGTCTGACTTATGGCCTACCAAACGCATTGTACATCTGCTTTAACCATTAAAGAATGCACTCTCTTAAGATAAGAATGTGAACTTCCTCTCCTACACCCTATTGGTAACACCCTATTGGTAATGCCAGCATTAGTCAATTTCCAGATGTCAGGGTCATGTTGACCTGCTAATTTGCAACTAAATACCTTTTTTTGAAAATGTATCCTATGGGGCCAGCCCAGTGGCACAGCAGTTTAGTTTGCACTTTGACACCCAGGACTCGCAGGTTCGGATCCCCAGCATCTGCTGACGCACTGCTTGTCAGCCATGCTGTGGCGGCATTCCATATAAAGTAGAGGAAGATGGGCACGGATGTTAGCCAGGGCCAGTCTTCCTCAGCAAAAAAAGGAGGATTGGCAACAGATGTTAACTCAGTGCTCGTCTTCCTCACACAAAAAAAGAAAAGAAAATGTATTCTGGCTGTGTTTAATGTACGTTCTTTGTTCTAAAAAGATATAAGACTGTACTGAAAACCATTCTTCCCCTTGCACACTCTCTAAGGCCTTCCCAGGTTATGATCTTCACTCTGGCTCAACTAAAGCTCACTTTATTTCTCTTATCTATAGAATGGTTGTTGGTTATTTTGCGTCGACAGCATAAAACTTAAATAATCAAGTTTGCCTGTTGTTGTTAGTACCACGGAGTGTATCTTGACTCCTAGCGGCACTGTGTACAACAGAGTGGAACCCTGCCTGCACTTTTTGCACCATTCTCTCACCTTCTGGAGCTACAGCAGTCAATGCTTTGCTGCTACTCATAGGGTTTTCATGGCCAATTCTTTTGGAAGTGGGTGGCGAGGTCCTTCTTCTTTGTTTTAGTCTGGAAACTCTGCTGAAACCTGTCCACCATGGGTGACACTGCTGGTATTTGAAATACTGGTAGCATAGCTTTCAGCATCACTGCAACATGCAGCCACCACAGTATGACAACCTGACATGGAAAAAAAACCCTGGACCACGGCAGTGAGAGAGCTGAATCTTAACCACTAGACAACCAGGGCTGGCAATCAAGTTTGTAGTTTGTAGTTTTTAGACTATTCTGATGAAGAATGCATTGACAGGAGCCCAATGTACATATAAGATGACCTGCGAAGAGAATATGGCTGTCTTCTGGGAAGAGGTAAGAGTAGCTTAATTTCAAGTGGTGGTGATAGTGGAGAAAAACCACTGAAACTCAGTTGTACAGCTTTGTGGAGTTTTAATTAGTCCTTGTCACATACTCCTCCCTGGTGCAGTGGCAGTCTTGAAGACAACAGCTGGAATTTCTGGTGTGGGTTCTTGGTTTTGGAGGGATCAGAGCAGACCTTATGCCAAAGTAATTGTGTTTGTCTGTTTTGATTTGCTTGGGGGCTCCCTGAAAGACTGACAGAAGGAGCTTGACTTTGTTTTGCCTGAGAATTCTTTCAGGGTGGAGAAGCAACTTTAGGGAGGAAGTTCCTCAAAACAATTGAAAATGAACAAGCCTTTGCCAGGTGGGGCCAAGGATAACAGTTGTGACAAAAAATAGGAACTAAGGAGCAGAAATAAAAAATAACAAAGATTAATGAACAAATCTTAAGAGATCTGTGGCAATCCATCAAGTGTAACAATGTATGCATAATGGGAGTACCAGGAGGAGAGGAGAGTGAGGAGTGGGCAGAAAGAATATTTGAAGATATAATGATTGAAACTTCTCAACTTTGATGAAAGCATGAAATCTCTACATCCAATGAGCTTAATGAACTCCAAGAGACATAAAATCAAAGAGATCTGCATCAAGTTACTTTATAGCCAAAACGGCAAAAGACAAAGACAGAGAATCTTGAAAAGATAAGGAATTCAGCATGTACAAAGGATGCTCACTAAGATTAATGGCCAATTTCTTATGAAAAATCATGAAGACAGAAGAGAGTGGGATGACATATTTTAAGTGTTGAAACAAGAAAACTGGCAACCAAGAACTTTATGTCAGGCAAAACTATCCTACAAAAATTAAAGACAAATATAACATCCCCATATAAACAAAAGATGAAGTTGTATACTGCTAGTATTCTTGCTCTACAAGAAATACTAAAGATAGTCCTTCAAGCTAAAATGAAAGGACAGTAAACAGTAAATCAAAATCATACAAATAAATAAAGGACAGTGGTAAAAGTAGCCACATAGGTATGTATAAAAGCCAATATTATTTTATTTTGGTTCATAATTCCTCCTATTCGTCTATATGATATAAAGGACATGTGTGTAAAACAATAATTCTAAGTCTATGTTAATGAGCATATTGTCATTTTTGACAATAACAACATAAAGGAGGAAGGACAAAGATGTAAAGGAGTAGAGTTTTTGTATGCTATTGAAGGTAAGTGGCATTAATACAAAACAGAGTGTTATAAGTTTATGATATGAATTGTAACCTGAAAGATAATCCCTAAGAAAATAAATAAAAAATTTACAGAAAAGGATGTGATAAGGGAATCAGAAGAGTACATTACCAAAAAGTTAATCCAATACAGAAGTCAGTAATGAAAGAATTAGGAAACTAACAAGATATATGACATAATAGAAAACAAATAGCAAAATGGCAGAGGTAAATTCTGTCTTATCCGTAATTATTTTAAATGTAAATGGATTAAAATCACAAGTTAAATGCAAAGGTTGGCAAAATGGAAAAACTATATGATCCATCTACATGTTATCTTCAAGGGACTCACTTTAGATCCAAAGACACAAATACTTTGAAAGTGAAGGTATGGAAAAAGGTATTCCATGAAAATAGTGACCAAAAGAAAGCTGGGATGCCATATTAATAAGAGGTATTATAAAATTTAAGTGATTATTATTACAAGAGTTAAAGAAGGACACGATATATTGAAAAAGAGTTGATTTGTTCTGAAGATATAACAATTACAAATATATACCCACCTAAAATACAACCCCAAAATATATAAAGCAAAAATGGATAGAATTGAAGGAAGAAACACACAGTTCAACAAAAATAGTTGGAATCTTAAATAGCCCATTTTCAATAATGGACAGAACAACTAGAGAGAATAGCAAGAAAAAGAAGATTTGCACAACACTATAAACCAATTAGAACTAACAAACATATACTGAACACTTCACTCAAGAACAACAAAAATAAGTGTACTTATCAAGCCCATGTGGAACTTTCCCCAGGATAGACCATACATTAGGCCAAATAACAAGTTTCAATAAAATTAAATAGGTATAAATTATACAAAGCATCTCCTCTGATGACAATGGAATGAAACTAGAAGTTGGTAACAGAAGAAAAACTGGAAATAAATAAATATATGGAAATTAAACAACACTCTTCACCAATGGATGAAAGAAGAAATCACAAGAGATATTAGGAAATATTTTGAGAACAATGAAAAGGAAAAAACAACATACCAAAATGTTTCAGTTATAGTGAAAGCCATGCTCAGAGGAAAATTTATAGTTGCACATGCCTACATTAAAAAAGAAAAAAGATCTCAAATTAATAATCAAACTTTACATGTTAAAGAAGTAGAAAATGAAGAACAAACTATATCCATAGCTAGCAGAGGAAGTAAATGATCAAGATTAGACTGGAGCTAAATGAAATAAAAATAGAAAAATAATAAAGAATATCAATGAAAGCAAAAGTTGGTTCTTGAAAAAGATCAATGTAACTGATAAATCTTTACCCAGATTGACCAAGAAAAAAGAAAGAAGACTCAAATTGCTAAAATCGTAAATAATAGTGGAAACATCACTACCAAAACTGCACACACAAAAAGAATTATAAGGGAATAGTTAAAACAATTGTGACAATTATGAAATTGACAAATTCCTAGAAACATACAAAGTATCAAAGCTTTTAATCAAGAATAAATAGAAAATATAAAGAGACCTAAAACAAATAAAGAGAATGAATCAGTAATAAAAACCCTTCCAACAACAAAAAACATCCCAGGAACAGATGGCTTTACTAGTGAATTCTACCACACGTTTAAAGAAGGATTAACACCAATTCTTCCAAAAAAGAAGAGAAGGGTGCACTTCCTAAATCATTCCATGAGGCCAGAATTACCCTGATACCAGAGCCAGACAGTAATATCACAAGAAAAGAAAACTACAGACCCATATATCTTATGCATATAGATGTAAAAATTCTCAACAAAATACTATTAAAATAAATCTAGCAACATATTAAAATATTTATAAGCCATAGCCAAGTGAGATTTATTCAGGAAGGCAAGGTTGATTCAACACGTGAAAATTAATGGCATATACCACATTAACAGAATGATAGATAAAACTCACCTGATTATCTCAGGTCATACAGAAAGCATTTGACAAAATTTGAAACTATTTCCTGATTTAAAAAAAAAAAAAATCCCAACTAGAACTACAAGGGAATTATGCCATCGTGTTTAAGGGCTTTTAAAAAACCCCACAGCTAACATCACACTCAATGTTAATCTATGGTAACTAACAAGACATGAAGCCTGTTTTGCCATTTCTATTAAACATTTTATTGAAATCTTAGCAAGAATAACTAGGCAAAATAAGAACTAAAGGTCAACCTAAATTGGAAAGGGAGAAGTGAAACTTTGTCTATTCATAGATGGCAGATTGAATGATCTTATATAGAGAAAATGCTAAAGAATACACACACAAAAAATACATAATAAACCATTTCCTCAGATTTGCAGTATATAAGAAAAAACACACAAAAGTCAGTTGTGTTTCTAAATATTAGCAATGAATAATTTGAACAGGAAATTCAGTGGACAGATCTAGCAGGCAGAAAATCAGTAAGAACATAGTAGCACTCAATAACACCATGAATCTGATGGGTTTAATTGAGCTCTATGGAGTGCTGCATCTGAAAAGAGTAGAATACACATTTTCCTTAAACTCACACGGAACAGTCACCAATATGGGCCACATTCTGGGCCATAAAAAAAAAAAAAAAAACTTAACAAATTTAAAAGAATAGAAATTATACAATGTCTACTCTCAGACCACAATGGAATTAAACCAGCAATCAATAACAGACAGATGACCAGAAAATCCCCAAATATGTGGAGATTAAAAGACATACTCCTAAATAACACGTAGGTAAACAAAGAAATCTCAAGATAAATTTAAACACATTTTGAACTAAATGAAAATGAAAATAGCTTATAAAAATCTGTGCAATGCATCACAAGTAGTTCTCGAGGATAATGTATAGCAGTGAATGCGTATATTAGAAAAGAAGAAAGATTAAATCAACAATATAAGTTTCTACCTTAAGAAACTAGAAAAAGAAGAGAAAGTTAAACTCAAAGTAAGCTAAAAAAAACACAAAAATTAGAGCAAAAATCAATGCAACTAAAAACAAAAAATCAATAAAGAAAAATCAATGAAATTAAATGCTGCTTCTTTTAAAAGATCAATAGGATTAAAAAGCCTCCAACCTGGCTAACTGAGAAAAAAAGAGAGCTCAAACAAATTACTAACATCAGGAATTAAAGAGAGGACATCACTACAGATCCCATGGAAATTAAAAGAATGATAAAGGAATACTGTGAAAAACTCTATGCCCACAAATTTGATAACCTAGATGAAATGGATGAATTCCTTAGAAGACTTAGTTTTCAAAACTCATGAAAGAAGAAATAAACAATCTGAATAAGACTTTATCTATTAAAGAAATTAAACCAATAATTAATGACCTACTAAAACAGAAAGTACCAGGCCCAATGGGTTCAATGGTGAATTCTACCAAACATTTAAGGAAAAAGTTATACTAATTTTCTATAATCTCATTCAGAGGATAGAAGCAGAGGGAATACTTCCTAACTCATTCTATGACGCCAGTATTACCCTAATACCAGAACCAGACAAAGGCATTGCAAGAAAAGGAAACTACAAACCAATATCTCTCATGACCATAGATGCAAAAATCTTCAAAAAATTTTTAGCAAATTGAATGAAACAATTTATAAAAAGAATTATACATTATGACCTAGTGAAGTTTAACTCTGTTATGTAATTCTGGTCCAACATTTGAAAAACAATTAATGTAACCCAACATATTAACAGACTAAAAAGGAAAAATCACATGAGTATATTAATAGATGCAGAAAAAGCATTTGACAAAATCCATATCCCTTTCATGTTAAAACTCTCAACAATCCAGGAATAGAGAACTTCCTCAACTTGATTAAAAAAAAAAACTATAAAAACCTACAGCTAACATCATACTTAATGGTGAGAAACTCAAAGCTTTCCAACTAAGCTCAGTTATAAGACAAGGATGCCCCTTCTCATCAATACTTTTCAATATTGTATTGGAAGTCTTAGCTAATGCAATAAGACAAGAAAAGGAAATAAAAGGTATACAGATTGGGAAGGAAGAAATAGAAATGTCTTTGTTCTCAGATGACTTGATTGCCTATGTAGAAAATCTGAAAGTATCGATAAAAAAACTATTGTTAACTAAGAAGCAATCATAGGAATATTGTAGGATACAAGGTTAATGCACAAAAGTCAATCACTGTCCTATATGCCAGCAATGAATGAGTGGAATTTGAAATTAAAAACACAATGCCGTTTACCTTAGCATCCCCCAAAATAAAATACTTCAGTGTAAATCTAACAAAATATGTATAAGATCTATATGAGGAAAACTACAAAACTTTGATGAACAAAATCAAAGAGAAACTAAATAAATGGAGAGATATTCCATGTTTATGGATAGGAAGTCTCAATATTGTCAAAATGTCAGTTCTTCCTAAATTGGTTTATAGATTCAATGCAATCTCAATCAAGATCGCAGCAAGATATTGTAGATGTTGACAAACTGATCTATGAAGAGACAAAAGAACAGAACAGCCAAACAAAATATTAAAGAAGGACAAAGTTGGAGGACTGACACTACCTAACAACCAGATTTATTTTAAAGCTATAGTAATGAAGACATTGTGAAACTGGTGAATGAATAGACAAATAGATGAATGGAGCAGAATAGAGACCCCCATGGACATAATCAACTGATCTTTGACAAAGGAGCAAAGGCAATACAACAGAGCAAAGATAGTCTTTTCAACAAATAGTGTCGGAACAACTGGGTAGCCACATTCAAAAAAAGGAATCCAGACACAAGCCTTACACCTTTCACAAAATTTAACACAGAATGGATCACAGACTTAAATGTAAAACACAAAACTATAAAACTCCCAGAAGATAACATAGGAGAAAACGTAGATGATCTTGGGTATGGTGATGACTTTTTAGATAACCCATGAAAAAATTAATTGATAAACTGGGCTTCATTAAAATTGAACACGTCTGCTCTGTGAAAGAGAATTTCAAGAAAATGTGGAGACAAGCCACAGACTGGGAGAAAATATTTACAGACACATCTAATAATAACTTATTATCTGAAATATACAAAGAATTCTTAAAACTCAACAAAAGGAGAACAAACAACCCAATTTAAAAATAGTCGAAAGAACTTAACAGGCACCTAATGAAAGAAAATATACAGATGGCAAATAAGTATATGAAAATATCTTCCACATTATATGTCATTAAGGAAATGCAAATGAAACAGTGAGATACCACTGCACACGTATTAGAATGGGTAAAATTGAAAACAGTGACAACACCAAATGCTGATCAGGATGTGTAACAACAACTCTCATTCTTGCTGGTGGAAACGTAAGATGGTACAGCCACGTTGGAAGACAGTTTTGCAGTTTCTTACAAAACTAAACATACTCTTGCCGTATGAACCAGCAATCACACTCCATGGTGTTACCCAGAGGAGGTGAAAACATGTCCACACCATAACCTGCACACGGATGTTTATAGCAGTTTTATTCACAATTGCCAAAGCAATTTGGAAGCAATCAAGATGTCCTTCGGTAGGTGAATGGGTTAAAAAACTGGTTTATCCACAGAATGGAATATTAATCAGCACTAAAAGGCAATAAGCTACCAAGACATAAAAAAACATAAAGGAATTGTAAATGCGTATTACGAAGGGTAAGAAAGCAATCTGAAAGTCTACATAGTACATGATTGCAACACTATGATATTTTGGAAAAGGCAAAACTATTGAGACACTAAAAAGATCAATGATTGCCAGGGTTTAGGGAGGGGGAGTGGGATTAATATGCAGAGAACAGAGGATTTTTGCGGCAGTGAAAATGCTCTGCGCGATGTCATAATGACAGATACATGTCATTATACATTTGTCCAAACCCATAGAATGTACAACACCAAGAGTGACCCATAATGTAAACTATGGAGTTCAGATGATCGTGATGTGTCACTAGGTTCATCAATTATAGCCAATGTACCACCTGGTGGGGGATGTGGATAATACTGGAGGTTATACATGTGTGGGAGCAGGGAGTATATGGGAAATCTCTGTACCTTTTCTTCAGTCTTGCGGTGAAACTAAAACTGCTCTAGAAATATAAAGTCTTAATAAAATAAAATTTAAAAAAGGAAATTAAGAAACATTTCCATTTACAATAGCATCAAAAAGTAAAATACTTAGGAATAAATTCGACTAAGGAGGTGCAGGGCTTGTATACTGAAAACCATAAAACATTGCAGAAAGAAATCAAAGAAATCCTAAGTCAATGGTAGAACACCTTGTGTTTGTAGATTGGATGACTTAAAATTGTTAAGATAGCAATACTTTTCTAAAGTGATATAAAGATTCAGTGCAACCCCTATCAAAATCCTGATGACCTATTTCACTATTTACCTATTTTAAAGTATACTACAAACCTGTGGTGATCCAAACTGTGTGGTACTCTCATAAGGATGAACATAATAGATTAGTAGAATGGAACAGGGATTGCAGAAATAAACCATACATCTATGGCCCACTGATTTTTGACAAAGGTACCAAGTCTATTCAATGGGGAAATAATAGCACCTTCAACAAATAATGCTCAGACAAATGGATATCCACATGCAAAAGAATAAATTTGAACCCTCACCTCATACTGTATACAAAAACTAATTCAAAGTGAATCAAAGATCTAAATATGAGAGCTGAACCTATAAAATTCTTAGAAGAAAATATATGGGCATTTTTCATAGCCTTAGATTTGGCAGTGGTTTACTAGTTATGACACCAAAAGCATGAGCAACAAAATAAAAAATAGATAGGTTGGACTTTATCAAAATTAAAATTTTGTACACCAAAGCACACTATAAAAAGAGTTAAAAGACTAACCATAGAGTGGGAGAACAGATTTTCAAATCACGTATCTCAAAAAAGTCTATAACTCAACAACCCAATTAAAAATGAGCAAAGACATGAAAAGACATTACTTCAAAGATTACCAACACATAACAATAAGCATATGAAGAGATAATCAATGTCATTAGGGAAATGCAAATCAAGATGACAAAGAGATACCACTTCATGGTCACTGAAATGTCCATAATCATGCCAGAAAACAGCAAGTGTTGGTGAGGACGTGGAGCCCTCATACTTTGTTGCCAGGAATGTAAAATGGAACAGCTGCTGTTGAAGATAGTTTGATGGTTCCTCAATAAGTTAAACATACAATTATCATATGACCCAGTAATTCCACTATTAGGAATATTTTCAAAAGAATAGAAAACAGGTGTTCCAATGAAAACTTGTACACAAATGTTTATTGCAGCACCATTCACAGTAATCAAAATGTGAAAACAACCCAAACTGATCAATGGTCAACCGATGAATGGAAAATAAAATGGGGTATATCCATCCAATGGACTATTACTCCTCCATAAAAAGTAATGAAGTATGGATGCATACTACTGTATCAATGAATCTTGAAAACATTATGTGAAGTGAAAGAAGCCAAACACAAAAGGCCACATATTGTACGATTTCATTTATATGAAATATCCAGAAAAGGCAAATCCAAAAGATAGAAAGCAGATTAGAATTAGTGGCCAGGGACTGAGAGGGGAGGGTGTTGGGGAGTGACTGCTTAATGGATACAAGTTTCTGTTTGGGTGATGAAAAAATTCTGGAACGTGATATTACTGATAGGTGCACAACATTGTGAATGTCCTTAATGTCACTGACTTGTACACTTTCAAAGGTTAAAGTGGAAAATTTTATATTATGTATATTTTACCATAATATAAAAAAGTGGACAGAATTAATATACATTCAGAGGTGAGCTCTGTAGGAAAAAGATGAAGGAGAGAGAAATCAAGATGATGCCCAGGTTTCAATTTGAAAAGATAAGTAATGGTCCAGTTAATGGATCAGGCACATCTTTACAAGCAAAAGGGAAGAAGAGTTTGAAATTTTAAGGTTGAGACTTTCATAAAACATATAAACAGATATGACAAGTAATCAGTGGGACATACAGATTTGCAGCTGAGGTTGCAGATCTGGACTGGAGATATGGTTTAGGGAATCATAAATGGTAATTGAAGACATGAGAGTGGATGAGATTATCAGGGAAGTAAAGACAATAAATGACAAAATTATTTGGGTGGATAGACTCATGGTAAGAAGAAAACCAGGAGCTTAAAGTTGATTCTAAGCAGAGGTAGTGATTCAATGAGAGAGTAGTCAAAAGTATTGACGCTGATTAGACCTCAATGTGGCCTAAGAACTGAGTCATGCCATTGGATTTAGTAATATGGAGTCACTGTTGATCTACTTTTGAAAGAAAGCAGGGATTGGAATTCTGATTGAAATGGTTTTGAAGAATGTATTGGGTTTAGGGCAGAAAATGGCAAACAGTGATAGTATACAACTAAATTGAGAACTTGGCTGTGAAGGATAGATGAGATTAGAGCTGTAACTAGAGGTAAAGGTGGTATCAAGGGGAGAATTTTCTTGCATTTTTTTAAATGGAGACAATTAAACGCATTTAAAAAAATAATTAAGCAGCAGACCTGCATTGAGGGAAATTGTCATAAAGTTAATGCTTCTTAGATGCTGGGGAGTGAATACAGAGGGATTGTATGAAATATACTAAAAGAGCTAAAGAAAAAGATCACAGTAGTCTCATGAATTTACAGTTTCAGGGACACAAAGCTATTCTTCTGGAAATATATAATATGTGATTTCATAATTATATAAGGTTAGCATATGTCTCTTCTATTATATATTAGATTAGAATGATCCCCTTTCACTAATGGAAAAATTGTGAATCTATTAAATATTCACTTGTTTCTCCTTAGAATTAATCATTGGCATTAATAAATATATCAGTATCTACTTGCATATACTTTACAGAATTCAGGAACTATGTTTATTAGCTTTTTACTCAAATTACTTTATGCTCAGAGACATCATCCAAAACCATTTCACTGAAACCCAAAATGTAGCAATGTTTATAAAACATATTATTGCTGATGTATTTAATGAATATTTTACTTTTTTGGTGCTAAACTTGGAATTTTTGTGCTAAATATGATCTTCTGTATATCCCACGTATTGCAAATGAGGAGAAAAAAATAACAAGAAATAAAAAGTGACTATTTCTCTTAAGATATAGTTTATGTACATAATTAAAAATAAAAACACAATCATGAGTTTAACATATAATGTGACACCATCTGTGAGAAATACAGAAGAGGATGATTAGCATACATTATTTACTTCTGAAAGGATTGCATTTCCTAGTGCGATCTGATATATTTGGCTTCGTAAAATGTTTAAAACACATTTTATAAATATTCAAACCTTAGATACACTGAATTAAAAAAATTCTACATTAGATAATGTTGTTTTTAGTAGCAAAGGAAGTTGAGTAACTAATTTTCAAACTACGAAAAATATATAGAATTAGCATATGTATTTTTCAAGATAATGTATTGTGAACAAAGAAATAAACTGTTTACTCCCAAACTATTGAAACTTCTTTAGATGTTATTACAAAGCACAGGCTGAAATATGTATTGGCTAGGAGCATAGATTTTGATGTCAAACAGACCTGAGCTCAGTCATCGCTCAACACGCTAAATGATTGATCTTGGGCAGATAACATCTCCCCTTAAATCCTTTCTATCTGTAAAATGGGTCAATAAAAGGAGTACCTACTTCAATACTTTTCCTTTGAGAATAATACAAATGAAATATTTAGTGTAGCGTATAGAAAATTTAAAACTGTAGTTTGTTATTATTTTTATTAGAATACTCAGCTTTTGCCAACAATCAGGTACTTTTGTATAATAAAGACAACAGCATGTAAACTTGTAGAAAAAATTGAGAAAGAAAATTGATTATGGTAGTTCTCTCCACAGAATAGGTCTGATAAATAGAAAGAAAGATGAAAAGTAAAAGTGAAATACTTCAGTTATTCCTTCTGACACACCCAACAGTATGGATGATGATAATTAAATTGGCTTTCTTTATACTTCCTTACCTTCTTTTACTCTCAACCTAGATATAGATATTCACATTTAATAACCAGATATGGAAGCTGATTGGTACCTTATATGAACCATAGATATTTTAAGAAGAAAGAAATCCCCATGTGGGATTTCAATAGAACGTGACCTTTATTAGAGCAATTGGGTGCTAATGATCTTTTATATTTTCTCCAGTAATAACTAGTTTGCTACCATGACTTTAAAAGTCAAGAAGTAGAAAATAATTTCTAACCATAACTGAAAACCTCTGTTTGCATTTAAATTTCTTTTTTTGTGTGTGGCACACAATGGCCTGCCAAAGTTAATACCAAACAATAAAATTAGAAGGTAGAAAGAATCTTCAAGATACCCTAGGTTAATATCTTTACTCATGGGACAAAAACTGAATCCCAAATAGTATAAAGGAATAATTGTAGGTCGTCCAAGTAATTAGTGGCACAAGCAAGATTAGAATTAAGATCACTGGAATTATAAAAGTTTCATTTATGACATCATGTTTGATTCATTTTTTAAATTGATTCATAAATATTTATTGAGAACCTACTATAGTTTCACAACCCCTATCTGAAGTTCTTGGGGCTTAAAAAATCTTAGAATTCAGGATTATTTTAGATATATTTGCATGTATCCTACATTACTGGCAGGATCTGGTATGGTACCTTTAATTTTAAAAATGTATCTTCCTACAGTGAAACATGTGACTTTTCACATGGAGTGGGATAAGTAAAGACTAGGAATAGCCGCACGTCAGTTTAGATCAAACTTGGCCATCAAATGAATGATAAAAAATATTTTTTGTTGTTTTTACAACTTTTTTGAAAGCTAAAATGTAATTGGAAATACATGCTCTATTTTTCTATTTCATAAAATTTACAGTTGAAATGTAGATTAATAGAACTAGGTTTTTCTAAACATATGGAGAGATTCTCCAATAACTGAATTGAATACAAAAAATATTTTCCTTTAATACCCACATCCATATAAACAAAACTAGTTTATCTAATTTTATGAGTGGATTTGACTTTGAAGAAAAGCACAGGATTGTGAAAATATATTCTCACACATTAAGTAAACTCACTAATTCTCATGTCAACTCAGTACTGTTAACATCATATTCAAAGGATCATTGCCTGTATCAATAAAAAACCCTCTGAATTTATCATGACCAAAAATTCTTGAGTTTTTGTAGATTTTGCCCCATATGTACAGGTGTGTATAAGACTGTAAACTGTATCTAAAATCATCTGTATGTTGATTCATGTTAGAAAAATGTGTAAAATTATAATTCAGTCTTGTTTTGAAAGTTTCAATTATAACATACATTTCATATCTGTCTATTTAGATAACAAATAAGGTTTTCCTTTCCTTGAGATTCAAGTTGAGCTCATTCATATGCAGTGTGATATCTCTGAGAAAACATAAATCACATTGCCATTTTTTTTGTCTTCGATTATTGAATATTTGGCAGACATTTCTTAGTCTCAAGAAAATCTGCAATTGGAATTAACAGTACAGTAAATCTTTTTATAAAAACCCTTTCATGTTGAACCAGAGTGAATTGGCAAGAATAATACAAGATTATTAAATACACTGTCTTCTATTTCTTCTGCAAGTTCCATAAACTGTTAATGATTCATAGCATCTGTCATATAGACTGAACAATTGTCACAACTGTATCCATGACAATTTTAATAGTCTGCTTCAGAAACCAAGCACAAGTATTTTGAATATATATAATACAGTGGAATGAAGAAATAAGGAAAACATCAGTCCCTTCTTTTAACATTCCAATAATTATTTATATTTTGACCTAATATAGCTGGAGCACCATCGGTTGCGATAAAACAAATCCTCTCATATCTAGCCTGAGTTCTTCTTTAACAGAAGTAAAAGACTAAAAGATCATTCCACCACAAATTTAATTTTTTAGACTGTAAAATGACAACTCTTTTTGAGTTGGAAGTCCTTTGATACAAAATTTCCTCGTATTAAGTGCAGTGTTTATTACATTACCCAGCTCATCTACAGCTAAAAGAAAGTACTTGTACTTTTTCAATTTTAAATCCTTTCATCTTTAGATCTTTTATAAAGGACTTGTATTCTACGTACAATTGTTTGGTGGCAAAAATGAAGATCACTTATTTGTAAAATATCTTTTTCAGTATTTATTTCCTCATAATTTTCTAACAGAATTTTAATAACTGAAATAATAAGTTATTTTACTATGTAAAAATGGTCTTCTTTTTCTTGTAAGAATACTAGACATTTACACCTGACTGGAAGAGGGCTCTCACCAGACACCGAATCTATGGGCACTTCAATCTTGGACTTCCCAGTTTCCAGAATTGTGAGAAATAAATATTTGTTGCTTAAGCCATGCAGTGTATGATATTCTGTTATAGCATCCCAAACAGATTAAGACACTTCCTATCTATTTCACTTATAGGAACATCATGATCAACTAGCCAACATCATAGGTGTACGTGAATCAGACTATTCTGATTGCTGCTTTGACTCTGCTCTCTATTATGGTAACCACACCCACCCTGCCATTGGTGGTTGAGTGCAGGCACCTGGCTCCTACCACCCTGAACTCTAATTACTCCCGTTGCATTTAGGTTTCTCAATTCAGTGACTGTGGTTCTCCTGTAAGGTATGGCCTATAGAAAAGAGCAATCATAAGGCTCTTTAAGGAAGCTAGGGTTCCACTCATAAATTTATTTCTTACAGTAAAGGTATGTCGTTTGCAACCTCTAAATTCACTCTAACATGCCAATCTTCTAAGTCTTTGAATTCTTTCCCCTACATTAAAGCAATTCAGATCTGGTATCTCTAATTAGCTCACCATAGGCCACCTTTTGCTCCATGTTTGAGCCAAGCAACCAACCAAACTGTATAGCCCTTCCTAAGCCCCCAAGCTATGACATTAAATGCAGAATCTCTGCTTAACTTCCACATATTTGTGGCTTTCTGATTTTCTTCCTGTAGTTGATTTCTAGTTTCATATCGTTGTGGTCAGAAAAGATGCTTGGTATTATTTCAACCTTCTTAAATTTATTGAGACTTCTTTTGTGGCCTAATATGTGATCAATCCTGGAGAATGTTCCACATGCATTTGAAAAGATTGTGTATTCTGTAGTTTTTGGATGGAATGTTCTGAATATATCTACTAAGTCCATCTGGTCTAATGTGTCATTTAAGGCTAATGTTTCCTTATTGACCTTCTGTTTGGATGATGTATCCATTGGTGTAAGTGGAGTGTTAAAGTCCTCTACTATTATTGTCTTGCTGTCTATTTTGTCCTTTCATGCCTGTTAAAATTGCTTCCTATACTTAGGTGCTCCTATGTTGGGTACATAGATATTTACAAGTGTTATATCCTCTTGTTGGATTGTTCCCTTTATCATTATGTAGTGCCCTTCTTTGTCTCTTGGTAGTTTTTATTTTAAAGTTTATTTTGTCTATGTATTGTTACCCTAGCTTTCTTTTCATTTCCATTTGCATGGAGTATCTTTTTCCATCCCTTCACTTTTAGTTTATGAGTGTCTTTGGGTCTGAAGTGTGTCTCTTCTATGCAGCATATATATGGGTCTTGTTTTTTTATCCATTCGATTACCCTATGCCTTTTGATTGGAGCATTTGTCCACTGACATTTAAAGTAACTATTGATAAGAACATAATTCTTGCCATTTTGTTACTTTCTTCTGGGTGTTTTAGTAGTTCTTCTCTGTTCCTTTCTTCTCTTGCTCTCTTTTCTTGTGGTTTAATGACTTTCTTTAGTATTATGTTTGGGTTCCTTTATCTTAATTTTTTGTGTATTTATTATAGGCTTCTGGTTTGTGATTATCATGAGGTTCATAGATAATAACCTATGTATATAACAATCTATATCAAGTTGATGGTCTCTTAGTTTGACCTCTTGCTAGAAGCTCTACTCTTTTATTGCCTTCCTCCCACATTTTATGTTTTTGATATCATATCTAAACCTCTTTTTTTGTGCATGTGTATCCATTACCCTCTTATCATGGAAATAGATAATTTTAGTACTTTTTACATTTGACATTCATATTAGCTTCATAGATGGTTGGTCTGCTGCCTTTACTGTGTATTTGCCTTTACCAGTGATTGTATTGCTTTTTTTTTTGGATAATTTTCTTATTCCTATTTGTGGATTTGTCTTTTCCACTTAAATAAGTCCCTTTAGCATTTCTTGTGAGTCTGGTTTATTGGTGATAAACTCCTTTAGTTTTTGTTTGTCTGGCAAAAATTCTTTATTTCTCCTTCTATTCTGAATGATAACCTTGATGGGTAGAGTATTCTTGGCTGTAGCTTTTTTCCTTTCAGCACTTTAAATATATCATGACACTCCCTTCTAGCCAGTAAGGTTTCTCCTGAGAAGTCAGCTGATAGCCTTATGGGGTTTCCTTTATGTGTAACTTGTTGCTTTTCTCTTGCAGCACTTAGGAATCTTTCTTTTTTTTGTTGTTTTTTTTTTTTTAATTAATTTATTTTTTATTGATGTCTTAGTTTATAACACTGTGGGGTTTTAGTTGTACATTTTTGTTTGTCCGTCACCTTGTGGATGTAACCCTTCACCCCTTGTGCCCCCCCACCCCCCTTCCCCTTGGTAACCACCAATCAGTTCTCTCTGTCCGTGTGTTCACTTATATTCCATATATGAGTGAGTTCATGCAGTGTCTGTCCTTCTCTCTCTGGCTTATTTCACTGAACATAATACCCTCTAGGTCCTTCCATGTTGTTGCAAATGGGACAATTCTGTCTTTTCTTATGGCTGAGTAGTATTCCATTGTATGTATATACCACATCTTCTTTAACCAATCTTCAGTTGAGGGACACTTGGGTTGCTTCCACTTCTTGGCTATAGTGAATAATGCTGCAATGAACATAGGGGTGCATACACCTCTTGTGATGGTTGATTTCACGTCCATTGGGTAGATGCCCAAGAGTGGTATTGCTGGATCATACGGTATTTCTATTTTTAATTTTTTGAGGACTCTCCATACTGTTTTCCATAGAGGCTGCACCAGTTTGCATTCCCACCAGCAGTGAATGAGGGTCCCCGTTTCTCCACAACCTCTCCAGCATTTGTTGTTATTTGTCTTTGTGATTATAGCCATTCTAACAGGTGTAAGATGATATCTCAGTGTAGTTTTGATTTGCATTTCCCTGATGATTAGTGATGTTGAACATCTTTTCATGTGTCTATTGGCCATCTGTATCTCTTCTTTGGAAAAATGTCTGTTCATATCCTCTGCCCATTTTTTGATCGGGTTGTTTGTTTTTTCGTTGCTCAGTTGTATGAGGTCTTTGTATATTACTGAGATTAATCCCTTGTCAGACAAACGATTTGCAAATATTTTCTCCCAGCTGGTGGGTTGTTTATTCATTTTGATCCTGGTTTCATTTGCCTTGTAGAAGCTCTTTAGTCTGATGAGGTCCCACTTGTTTATTTTTTCTTTTGTTTCCCTTGTCTGGGTAGACATGGAATCTGAAAGGATCCCTTTATGTCCAATCTCAATTAGTGTACTGCCTATATTTTCTTCCAGGAGTTTTATAGTTTCAGGTCTCACTTTCAGGTCTTTGATCCATTTTGAATTGATTTTTGTATATGGCGATAGGAGATGGTCTACTTTCATTCTTTTGCGTGTTGCTGTCCAATTTTCCCAGCACCATTTATTGGAGAGACTTCCCTCTCTCCATTGTATGTTCTTTGCTCCTTTGTCGAAGATTAGCTGTCCATAGGTGTGTGGTTTTATTTCTGGGGTTTCAATTCTGTTCCATTGATCTGTGTGTCTATTCTTGTACCAGTACCATGCTGTTTTGATTACTGTAGCTTTATAGTATATTTTGAAATCAGGGATTGTGATGCCTCCAGCTTTGTTCTTTTTTTTCAGAATTGCTTTAGCTATTCAGGCTCTTCTGTTGCCCCATACGAATTTCAGTAGTTTTTGTTCTATTACCGTGAAGAATGACATTGGGATTCTGATTGGGATTGCATTGAATCTGTAGATTGCTTTAGATAGAATGGACATTTTAACTATATTTATTCTTCCAATCCATGTGCATGGAATATTTTTCCATTTCTTTATGTCCTCCTCGATTTCTTTCAATAGTGTCTTATAGTTTTCATTGTATAGGTCTTTTACCTCCTTGGTTAAATTTATTCCCAGATATTTTATTCTTTTGTTGCAATTGTAAATGGGATTATCTTTTTGAGTTCTCTTTCTGTTTTTTCATCGTTAGTGTATAGAAATGCAATTGACTTTTTTTTTTTTTTTTTTTGGTGAGGAAGACCAGCCCTGAGCTAACATCCGTCGCCAATCCTCCTCTTTTTTGCTGAGGAAGACTGGCCCTGGGCTAACATCCGTGCCCATCTTCCTCCACTTTATATGGGACGCCGCCACGGCATGGCTGACAGGCAGTGCGTCGGCGGGCGCCCGGGATCCAACCCAGCGAACCCCGGGCTGCCAAGCGCGGACTAAACCGCTGCGCCACCGGGCCGGCCCCTGCAATTGACTTTTGTAAGTTGATTTTATACCCTGCCACTTTACTGTAGTTGTTGATTGTTTCTAGTAGCTTTCCGATGGAATTTTTGGGGTTTTCTATGTATAGGATCATGTTGTCTGCAAATAGTGAGAGTTTCACTTCTTCATTGCCTATTTGGAGTCCTTTTATTCCTTTTTCTTGCCTAATTGCTCTGGCCAGAACTTCCAGTACTATGTTGAATAAGAGCGGTGAGAGTGGGCACCCTTGTCTTGTTCCTGTCCTCAAAGGAATGGCTTTCAGTTTTTCCCCGTTGAGTAGGATGTTTGCTGTAGGTTTGTCATATATGGCCCTTATTATGTTGAGGTACTTTCCTTCTATACCCATTTTGTTGAGAGTTTTTATCATAAATGGATGCTGGATCTTGTCGAATGCCTTCTCTGCATCGATTGAGATGATCATGTGGTTTTTATTCTTCATTTTGTTAATGTGTTGTATCACGTTGATTGATTTGCGGATGTTGAACCATCCCTGTGTCCCTGGTATAAATCCCACGCAAAAATCCTCAACAAAATATTGGCAAACCGAATACAGCAATACATCAAAAAGGAATCTTTCTTTATCTTTAATTCTTGACATTTTAATTATAATGTCTTCCTGTGGCCCTCTTTGGGTTTATCTTGTTTGGTGCTTTCTGTGCTTCCTGTACCTGGGTGTCTTTGTATTTGTTCAAAACTGCATTTATGTCTTTGAAAATGTTTTAACACTTTTCCAAAACAAGTTTTGCATATTTTATTTCTAGGTATTTACTCTTTGTGTTGCTATTGTAAAGGGGATTTTCTTTTCCTACATATCTTCTGATTGTCATTTGTATATACAAAGGTTTTTTGATTTCAGCATATTCATTTTTGTATTCTGCTACCTTACTAAATTCTCTTTTTCTCTCTCATAGTAGTACTACTAGTAATTTCTGAGTAGATTATCCTGGGTTTTTCAGGCATAAAATCATATCACCTTGCAATAGTGGCAGTTTTACCTTCATCTTACCAATTTTTTGTTCTTTCAATTTCTTCCTATTTTCTAATATTTTTGCCCACTACACCCTCTACCAAGGGAAGGCAGTGAGGAGCCAGGTAAGCAGGTCAGAGAGGCCAGAAGAAACCTTCAATGAGTGTGCTCCTTAGCTTTGGTTTGTCATATTTTTTCTTCCATTATTGCCACCAATTCTGCCTGGCAGGGGGCTAAACTCTTATTTTACAAAATTCCATTGAATCCTACAAGCACTCTATGAAGTCTGCACTATTACCAAGCAAAGCAGACACACAGATCAATGGAATAGAATTGAGAGCACTGAAATAAACCCATACATCTATGAACAGCTAATTTTCAACAAGAGATCCAAGAACATACAATGGAGAAAGGAAAGTCTCTTCAATAAATGGTGTTGGAGAAACTGGACAGACACATGCAAAAAAATAAAAGTAGACCATTATCTTACACCATACACAAAGATTAACTCAAAATGGATTAAAGACTTGAATGTAAGACCTGAAACTATGAAAATTCTAGGAGAAAACATAGGCAGTATGTTCTTCAACATCAGTCTTAGCAGCATATTTTCAAGTACTATGTCTAACCAGGCAACAGAAACAATAGAAACAAACAAACAAATGCAAAAAAGCAAACTAAAAATCTTCTTCATGGCAAAGGAAACCATCAACAAAACAAAAAGGCAACTAACAATTGGGAGAAGATATTTGCAAACCATATGTCTGATAAGGGGTTCATATCCAAAATATATAAAGAACTCATACATCTCAACAACAACAAAAAATTAACAATCCAATTAAAAATGGGAAAAAGATCTGAACAGATATTTCTCCAAATAAGATATACAGATGGCCAAAAGGCACATGAAAAGATGTTCAACATCACTAATTATCAGGGAAGTGAAAATCAAAGCTACAATGAGATATCACCTCACTCCCATCAGAATAGCTATAATTAATAAGACAGCAAATAACAAGTGCTGGAGAGGATGTGGAGAGAAGGGAACTCTCAAACACTGCTGGTAGGAGTTCAAACTGGTGTAGCCACTATGGAAAACAGTAGGGAGATTCCTCAAAAAATTAAGAATAGAACTACATACAATCTAGCTATTCCACTGCTGGGTATTTATCCATAAAACATGAAAACATGAATGTACAAAGATATATGCACCCCTATGTTCATTGAAGCATTATTCACAATAGCCAAGACTTGGAAGCAACCTAGGTACCCATCAAGGGATGAATGGATAAAGAAGACGTGGTATATATATATATGCAATGGAATACTACTCAGCCATAAAAAGGATGAAATCTGGCCATTTGTGGCAACATGGATGGACCTTGAGGGTATTATGCTAAGCAAAATAAGTCAGAGGGAGAACGTCAAATACCATATGATCTCACTCATAAATAGAAGATAAAAACAACAATAAACAAACACATAGAGACAGAGATTGGATTGGTGGCTACCAGAGGGGAAGGCTGAGGGAGGAGGTCAAAAGGGGTGATATACCATGTGTGTGGTGATGGATTGTAATTAGTCTTTGGGTGGTGAACATGATGTAATCTACACAGAAATTGAAATATAATGGTGTACACCTGAAATTTATATAATGTTATAAGCCAATGTTACCACAATAAAAAATTAAATTAAAAAAAAATCTCTTCTAAGTGAGCCCATATCAATAAATTCAACCTAAATCAACTTTATGTTTCTTATACCATTATACCATGCTTTTAATATCATTTTCACATATATTCCCTGGATTTCTCTTTGTATAAATTAGAAAATTCAAGTAGTTCTTTTGGAGTGTAACATACCTCCTCATGAGTCACACTTTCAACTTCACCTTTAGGGGCCTGCTGTGACTTGAGCCTAGTTATAGTTCTAGAAGCAAAGAGGGATGATATGGGTGGGTCCTGAGGAGAATCAGTATTTTCTTACCTGTTCTCAGGCAATGAAAGTTAGTCCCTTTAGATGGGGTGGAGAGGCTGCTACCACTGGGGATGGGGAAGCCACTACCTCTGGAAATGGGGGGTCTGCTTGTACTGGGAGTGAGGAAGCCTCTTCCAATGGCAAATCTGACTCATCACAATTTAGGGGCTCAATGTCCTCAGTCTCACCAGGATTTTCCCACATGTCCCCATTCCAAGTGACAGGGTCCAGTTCTTTCCCAAAGGATGCCCTCACTTTAAGAGTAGACACCCTGTGAGGCTGAGAGTTCAACTTGCATTGCAATTCAGCCAGTCACACAACAAGATTCTGCATTTGACTTTCAGCAATATCAGCACTGGGGCTACAGGAGATAAGGTTCTCCTTCAGGGCACACATAGGAATTCTGAGGTCATTTATGTCATTCTTGAGCTGGGAATTTGAATCCATGGGCTCATCATTTCTCGAACCACTTTGTACAGTGACATTAGGAACAACCAATCAACCTCTTTATATTTGTTAGTTTTCCAAAAATGTTCAAAAATATTACATACATGGTCACCCAGCTCCTTGCTTCTCTTAAGTGGTTGATTAGGAGTACATAATGCAGATATTTTGTGCATCTCTACTGCCAGATTACACTGTGACTATCAGTGCTCTTGTCACTGCTGGAAATAGAGTTTTAGCATTTTTAACTCTAATCAAATTAGACATCCAATTCCAGAAACCCCAGAACTAATTCACAAAGCTTGTCCTTGACATTCTGTTCATCTAGAAACATTCTCAGTACCAAAATCTCTACTAGTCATGATATCTCTCTCTGAATTGGCTCATGTGATTATGGAGGCTAAGAAGTCCCAAGATCTGCAGTCTAAAAGACGGAGAACCAGGACAGCCAGCTTTTTCTTCTAGAATTTTTTTCCTGCCAGCTTTATTGTTTCTGATAAAATATTAGCATTCATATAATTTTCCCCTGTGTATAAGGTGTCTTTTTTTCTCTAGATGCCTTTAAGTTCTGGTATTTATTATGATTTTTATCTATTTGATTATAATATACCTAGATATAGTAGGATTTTATATATATATATATATATATATATATATATATATAAAACTTGCCTTGTATTTAATGATCTGTTGGTTGATGCCTTTTATCCATTTTAGAAGTTTCTCTGCCATTAACTTCTCAAATATTTTGTTTTTCTATTCTCCTGAGGGTTTAATTATATGTTAAGCTACTTTATATTCTCCAAAAGATTGTTTATGCTTTGTTCTTTCTAAAACTAATTTCTACTTGTGCTTCAATTTTATCATTTTCTATTGACCTGCATTTAGTCTTCTAGTGAGCCCATCATTTTTACTATTGTGTTACTATATCAAGCAATTTCTTCAGGATATTTTTGTTAGTTAACATGCCTCCTGAAATGCTCTCTCTTTTAATCTGCATTGCTTATACATTCCACTAGATTCCTTAACATTTATCATAGGTATTTTAAAATCTATGACTGATAATTCCAACATCTGGAATCTCTTTGTATTTACTTCTATTGACTATTTCCTTTCTCAAATGCGTTTCGCAGTTTCTTGCTTTTCCATAGGTTTTTGTTTTGTGCCATATGTTTCTACAAAAGCCTAAGAGAGACTGAATTGAGTTATATTTGTCTCCAGAAAAAGTGACACTTCTGATCCTGTCACTTCCTTCTTGGAAAGCCTGGAATCCCTGGAGGGTTTCTCTTACTTTTTCTTCTCTGTTCTGGTTTTATGATACAGTCGCCAGCATTCTGTGGAAGCTGGCAGGCAAGAGTTTTAAAGATAGTGCAGTTTTGCTCTGTGTCTGGGGATCCTCTGATATTAACCATGTCAGTCCACACTTGGCAAATAAAAGCTTTTTGAAAATTAGACTGATTTTACTTACCCTAAGGTATTGCCCTGGAGGCCTACTGGTTAAAATTCAGCACTTTCACTGCCACACCCCAGGTTCGTTTCCCAGTCAGGGAACCATGCCAGTGGTATTTCAAACACCAGCAAGGTCACCCATGGTGGACAGGTTTCAGTAGAGCTTGCAGACTAGGAAGAAGGTCCCGGCCACCCACTTCTGAAAAAAATTTGAGATCCGGCAGGGTTCAGCTCTGCGGTACACAGGGTCGCCAGGAGTCAGAATCCATTCACGGGCACTAACAACAAAACTGTTGCAAATACCTTATCTTCTGTTTCACCTACAGATCTTTTCTCTCTTCATTGTCTGGAGTTTCATTCATTTAGTTGACTTATATTTCTTCATGTCCTCTATGATGGGTAGAAAATAATAACTGTAAGTATGTGCTTGATCTGGCTAGCTTTTGTCATTAGGACACGAGCAACATTCTTTCACAATTTTCTACTCTGAACCAGAAACGTACACATTTAGTTTTTAGTTTCAACTCCTGTTTTTCAACTCTTACTTACAAAAGTTCTATTTTATTATGTTTAAAATATCCTTAGTCATTTTAGTCTTTTGTTGTTTATTCATTGTGTTATTCTTTTGACAAACATTTTCAAATCTTGGGAATCTAAACTGTGGATTGTTCCTACAGAGGTGGGTTAGTTTTGCTCTCTGCTAGGGGCTGGAGGGCATATTTAAACCTTTAAATAGTTTGGCTAAATTTCAAAATTTGCAAGTTTCTTGACCTACTTTACAAATGGTATGAAGCTTAGTCTTTTAATCCTTGTTTGGACATTGATATTTCTACTCAGGACAGATCAGGTTTTCTCTTTGTGGATGCCTCACATGTCCATTTTAAATTAGCTGTTCTTTTGTTTGTTTATTATGCTTTCTTTTTCTTTTTTGTCTCTTAGAAAAGTCCTCTAACAACTTGAACATTCATAAAGTCAATTCAAATGAATCTTGTGACAATTGCCTCAAAAGCTTGTTGTTTTATAGCATCCTATAATAAAAGGCTAGACAACAGTATATTCATCCTTGATTCCACAGCGTCCATCACTGAGTTTCTTGATGTATAGACTACCCATTCAAAAGACATTTAAAACTGCTGATAGAATTGAAGAGTTGAGTTAACACTAATATTAAGCCAAGTAGCATATCAATCTAAAGGGAAGATTATGAACGACTAGATCTATTATAATCTCTTGCACATAATTGTCACTAAATAAATTAGATTTCAATAGAGCTTAATTTTTAGGTATATTTTATTTGATGAGATAGCAGGGAAGTAAAAGGAAATATTGAGCAAGTAGTTTAAATAAGTAGGATGGAACTTAGTAGAAAAATCATGATTGATAGTAAAGATTTCTGGATCAATTAATGCAACATCAAATCTGTGAGAAGGGTTGTGTTTTCGAAGGTAGAGTAGCAATTTCAGATCCTTAACAAATATTCAAATATTGAGGCCAAAATACCAAAAAAGGAGAAGTGCCAAAAGGCCAGGATCACATGGTGTCATAGAAGGCAAAGAAAAGGGGAATTACTTATAGCTGCCATACTTATAGCCTTGAAATGTCACTGACACGTATTCAAGTTGTTCTTTCTTTTATAAGTTCAACTGTTCTCTTCAGTGAGCTCATTATCTTTAACATAGTATTTTAATGTAATGTTGCCACTGGCCCCATTTTAGCCTTTTCTCAAATTTTAGCAAAGCATGCAGAATTAATAGAATTTTAAAACTATGAATCACCAAGTTCATCCCCAATTTGGAAGAGCTAAATTATAATGAATGGAAATGTAAACCATTGATCAGCAATGGCATTCTTAAATTGTTGATCTGAGTTTATTATATTGTACATGGAAAAAGATTTTAGCATTTTGAACAAAAGTCTGGCTTCGTGATATATATATATACCAGTGTGCAAAACCTCAGAACTGGAAAGGTTTGCATTATCTGCACAAAAATAACAAATACAACAATCCCCTTCACAAAATGGCTCTTCTTTGGATCTTGGAGTGAAACTATTTCAGGAGGCTTGAAAGCATTCTTAAAACAGTATTCATCCCCGTTAATACTACACATCCCACTTTGCCCATTACGACTTTCTCAGAGAATAATCTGAGATGAAAACATAGGGCGAGCCTTGTCTTTATTATTTTCTTTCTTATCTGTGCCTCACTTCTGAAATGCTATGGAAGCTATAACTTCTTCCCTAATACCTATCAGGAACCTGCCACAGGGATTAGAATTTGAAAGAGTGAGGAGGCAGCCTTGTAAATGTGAATAAACAACAAAAGCCTTTTTCTTTCTTTCCAGAAACCAACAAAAGCTGATTTTTCACTTGGGGTTTGCAGTTCTAATATACTGGTTCTCAAACTAATAGTGCAATTCAGAAGATCAATATTAATGCAGATTTGGTGAAGAGTGTGGTGATTTATAGTGGGTAATTGGCTGCCCCAGCCATTTGAGTATCAGACAGCAATAGTCCTCAGTGATTGAGATGGAAAATGGACATCTCATCTAAAAGAAAATCAAGCAGTTCATTAATTTATGCCCTTTTAAACCCATAAATGTTTTGTAATTCCTAGATTTTAGGGAAGTTTTAAAAGTCTGGTCCGAAATGCCACAGGCACATTAGCAGAAACATTTAAAGCTGTTAGAGGCTTCCAGCAGATTGTATTATTTATTATGTGCAGGCTCTCGAGGCTAAGAGCAGCTGAAAGGATGGTGGTGCCAACAGCTGAAAATGAAGATTCTCTAAATAAAGGGCCAGTTGCCATTTAGACTGATGTGCAAAGAGCTGAAAATACAGTGAAACTCCTGTGAAAACAAAAATGAGTCCTACTGTCCCTGTGTAACTGAAAGTAGAAATGTGTTTCTGTTATTTCATCAAAGGGCATAATTAAAAATAGATGTTTCTCTTTCCTATGAATGAAAGGACTCGGATGAACAAATAAGGAACTGAATAAATGTGCAAGCACATTTTAGATTACAGATCACTCTGCAAAATATACGTTTTTATTATCATTATTAATATGGTCATGTAAAGTAAATGTCATTCCTATTTATTTAGGGTGGATGAATTCTATAAATCCTTAGCAAGTTTCTAGACTTATTTGTTTCTTTTCAAAAGTGGAAAACTGGTTTTAGTCTACAAAGTCCTTACTTCACTCTTAGGTATGAAGCACTATGTGGGGTTGACATTATGGCACAAAGGGATGTTGAAGAAATAAAGAAAATATGGTTGCCAACTTTGAATTAGCTCAACACTCTTTGTCTAGGAACACATATAAAAATTGGGAAATTTGAGTTGTTAACCTGCACTGACACTTTTCCACCAATATGATTACATTTGTTGAACCAGAAGAAAAAAAAGTTGAATTGAAATAATTAAAAGGTTAATTTTACATCTCTCCTTGAATTCTCAGGAGGATGGCCCAACAAATTTGTTCTTAGTGAACTCACATTTTCCAGTACATCTCTAGCAACAACAATGTCTAGATTTATGATTTGAGGTGTAGATAAGACCCCCACATTTCCAGATCAACAGTCCAATCTAGCTACATTTAAGTTTTGAAATTCTTATGGTCTTAAAAATGTGTGTACTCTTGTCTGTCTGTCTGGGGAGGAAGGATGGGAACACCGGCTGGGCAGGAAGACATGGAAGGGGATCAGAGTGGTTGGAAGGAGCCGTCCTACTTATTCCAGAATGTCTGTGACAGTAGGCCTCAGATGAATGCCATTTGAGTCTGGGAAATGTCACAGCTGCTGCCATCTGAGGGAGCCAGTGTGGCAGCAGCTGCAAAGCAAGTCTGGAGGGACAACTTTCTCATTGCTCATACCCAGTTTACAGGGGATTCGTTGAGGGAGAACCATCACATCACCTACCATAACATAAAGTCAAGGGAGTTTTATGGCCATAAGGATCTGGGTTCTGTTTATGGTTATGGGCTTCCAATCCCCTCTGCAGCTCTGTAATGATGAAGAACAGAGGATTTTCCAGAAAGGTATTAACCCTTAAGCTTCACTAACTTGACACAGGTTTCTGGGTTTTGTGATGCTTGTATTTATGACTTTTTTTTTATTGTAATTGCTTTTCTCATTCTCATGAAATATTTACTTTCACATGTGCTTTGTATTCTGTTCCTTAAAGGGTATCAACAAAAGTGGAGTAATGTTGTCTTTAAAGAAAGAGAACTACCTAAGGCAAATTGCACTTTCTCTGAGGGATATGTCCGAATTTGTGTTACTGGGGCTAAATCCCCTATTCCTGTGTTCTGTCTCCTACCTCAGATACCATGCAGACTCCTGCCTCAGCCATGAATTTTGTACAAGGAGTAGAAACTAATACTTTCTGTTCTCAGTAATAAGAACTCCATACCAAATTGGCCAAGGCCACATTCAGATTCACTCACATAACCACTGCTAGGATGTCTGATCAAATATCACCTTTCTTTGTAAATCCTTGAATATTGATTTTTTTTTTTTTTTTTTTTAGTTTTAAGTCTTTTGCTCTACCCTGGGATTTCCTGCAAGGATCCCTCCAGTGATGAAAATGTACTTTCATTCGAAGTACAGACTGAATGACTGGAGAAACCATACCTCTGCTCCAGGGAATTGGTTTCCCCAGAAAATTACAAAAGTTTATCCAATTATATGAATGTATCAGCGCTCCAAGTATAGGTAAGGGAGTAAAGCTGGGAACTATCACTTAACTATCATAAAAGCACAGGGTTACCTAAAGGAATGCAGTCCACATTTCTCAGATTAAGCCAGATCAGCAGAAAGACACAAGCCTGGACCATAAAGCGTCGGTCCCTGGTGGAACCACCTTATGTAATTGTGCTGGTGTCTGAAGTATAAGGTAAGGATAATTGTCAATATTAGGACTGTTATTGAAGGTGTTGTTTGTTGATTAAAATTGATATTCTTCCTGAGGATAAGTGGGAAATAATTCTTTCTAGCCTTATTATGAGCAATAGTCGTACTCCTTGGAAATAAACTGTTAATTTTTATCATATAAATTAGTAAATACCATAAAAGAGCATTTTACTCTCTTCACAGTAACTTCCACTTAGAGGCAAATCTATGTCTCACCCTTGCAGATTATACTTGGTATTTCATAGCATGTATTTGTGTATTGATCCCATTTCTATTTCCATTCATTTCCCCTTTGCCTCTTCTTTCTTACCTTTTTAAAAATATTATCCTACTTTTTTTTTAGCTACAATAAAGGCCTCTTTAGAAAAAAGGAAGATAGAAATAAACATATCCACTTACATTCCAATATAAAAAAGTAAAAGTATAACATGAAGAAAGCCATACTCAGTCCTAAAAGAGATAAAGCAGGACAATGATCCACACAGGACGTGGCCAAATATAGAGGAAATAAAGTTTGTGCCTGGTCTTAAAGGTTCATTTATGCAGCACCTTATAAGCAATAATCCCTTTGCTCTAATAAAGAATATAATAGAGGCACAATCTAGGTGGGAAAAGAAGACATATGCACATTAAAAATACATCACCAACTATCAGACCAAACTCTTAAGATTTTACCTAGGCTATTGTAAGTTAGTCTGGAAAGGAAATGTAAATGGTTATAATGGATGTTTCAAAAGGAATGAAAAAATTGTGTCTGACTTTCTCTTCATTTGATCAATTGTTTATACTATTTTTTGGTCATATACAGTACACCAAGGATTTTTGGAGTGCTTACTGGACACTGATAAGCAAAATACACATGATCTCTGTCCTCATGGAGTTTGAAGAGCAGAGAGAGAGAGAAAGAGACAGAGAGTAAGACAGGGAGATCAAATAATCACACAAATTCATTATTATGCAATCAATATGCATGGAGTAGCTTGTAAGTTTCAAGTACTAAGCATAGATTCTGGGGATACAGTAGTGAACATGATAGACAATATGTTATCCTCATAGGACTCTCATTTTAATGGGATAGCTGGAAAATACGTAAGTTTGATGGGAATAAATAAGTACAATAAAGAAACCGATTCAAAATTAGAGGTAGAAAACAGTAGAGGAGGATGTTCTTTTCCATTCTATGGTAATGGAAAAGAATATATGTTTACTCTACTAGTTTAGAAATTTCTTGACTTTAGCCTGTTCATTGACTTCCTTTAGCACATTGTGTCACAAATGAAGGAGTCCTATTACCAAACTGAGGTGGGAGGGGAGTCAGAAATGGACTGAAATTGTTATGATTTTCATTCAAATTTTTTAAATAATGTAATTTGATTTAGCTTCATAAAAATGGCATTTACAGATATCTAGATAGAGACATTTATAAATATTATAAGGATTTATACCAAAATGTTAACAGGGATTAGTCCTTACAAAACTTTGAATCTGATATAGTTATAAATACAGAGTCTAGCACATAGAAGATACTCAACAAAATTTTTTAAATGAATAAATTAAGGAGTAAGAATTGACGTTTCCATACTACTACAATTTTCAAATGGACCTCAGCTGTGCAGAATTGGATTATTTATAATCTGTGCTTATGGCACACTATCATTGACCCAAGAATAGTCCTCTTTTAGTCACTTTTATTTTATAATTTGCCTAGCAAGCTATAGTTTACAAAATCACATGTACTATTTCAAAATAACTTTATGAGAAATATGTATTATTTCTATTAACAGATATAACAACAGACCTAAATGCACTAGATTACTGAATAAAGCTACCCAGCTAGGAAATAACATATCCTGGTCCGCTTCTGATGCCTGCACTCCTTCCACTACACTACACTGCCTTTCATAGTCCACTCCCAGGTTTCAAAGATATCCTGGTAGGTGGGTGATATGTATTGAATATTGTTATCAATGCACGTTCTATCCATGTTTAGACAGGATGCCAGCAGAAATTATAAAACCAAAAAGTAAAACTGGTGACAGGTTGAAGAGGTTGAAGAACACAAATATGAGCAGAGTCTAAAAACACATAGGTGGAGAAAGTATTAGGAATTGGAAGGAGAAAGAAAGATTGGAGAGAATGGACAGTTAGGAGATGTGGACTCCTAACTGAGACAACGGGGTAACAGAAGTGAAGAACAGCACTTGAAAGCCCAGAGCAGGCAGATCTCCCAGCCCAGGCTGCAGACATGGCCTCCTGGGGGGAAAGTCAGGACTGAGTTAAGGAAGAGGTGGAAAGCAGAGGAGAGCAAATGATGAGCACAAACACGGCTAATATCTGCAGATTTTCTTTATGATTTGTGTTTGGCAAACATCAAAACTGCTCCGGAATGCCAAGGTACTTTCAAAGAAAGTTGGCTTTGGGGCCGCCCGGTGGCGCAGCTGTTTAGTCCGCACTTGGCAGCCCGGGGTTCGCGAGTTCGGATCCCGGGCGACCGCCGACTCACTGCCTGTCAGCCATGCCGTGGCAGCGTCCCATATAAAGTGGAGGAAGATGGGCACGGATGTTAGCCCAGGGCCAGTCTTCCTCAGCAAAAAGGGGAGGATTGGCGACGGATGTTAGCTCAGGGCTGGTCTTCCCCACACACACAAAAAAAGAAAGTTGGCTTTAAGTGGATGCTACTAAGCTGAATGGTTTCTTTGCAAAATGAAATGAAATCAACAAATTCAAAGAAAAAGCTCTAAACATAAAAAAAAAAAAAAACTTTTAAAGAATCTTGGACCCATGAACATAGGAACCCAGAGGAAAAAAGTGCAGAATGGAAACTGACCTGTTCCTTATGTGGAGAAAAGTTACAGTTGGTTAGAGACCCACATGAAAGTAGGTATCAAATGAATCCAAAACTTCTTGTGTGGCTCTCTATAGTAATTCCTTTTCGTGAAAATATTTCCTGAATACAAATGGTAATGTTGGAGTTTTACCTCCATTTCCACTTCATTGCTTTCTTAAATTTTCTTATACGGCACATAAACACTGTAGTCAGAGAAAATCCTTTTTTTTTCCAAATCTCTATATCTCCTTTACATGTAATGCCTTCAGGGAGAGAAAGAATGGGAAATTTTCATTCATTGGACAGTTTCTAGATGTCAGGTGGTATAAACATCATCTTTTCATATATCATTTAAAACTACTCAAAACCTAGTTTTTTCTACTATAAAATGTAGACAATAGATTATATTTAATTTATAATATCACTGTCATGAACACATGAGATAACATGTATAAAGTGATTAAATAAATGTCTGGTCCATATAACTTAACCATATGAATTTGTAATGAAAGTTCATTTAATGTTATGCATTATATTATAGCCCAGATTCTGGACGCTGGTGGCCCAGGTTCAAATTCTTGCTCTATCACTTACTAGCTGGGTGATCCTGGGTACATTACAAAGCCACTGTGACTCAGTCCTGTCATCTATAAAGTAGAAATAAAATTAGAGCCTACTTTAGAAGACAGCTGAGACTATTAAATGAGTTGTATGTACAGCACTCAAACCAATGCTTAGTACAAATTAAGTGCCAGACAAGTGTCAACTCTTGTTATTAACATAAAGTGAAAGAAGATAATGGCAATTGTGGATAGAGCAGTGATTCTTAATTTTTTTTGTGTTACAGATGCCTTCTGCTAATTTGATAAACTTTACGAATCCTTCCCCCAGAAAAAGAAAAATAATACAGATTATATTTATAAGCACACTCACACAAAATCTTTCATGTAATTTAAGCATTCATGAACCCTTTGAAGCCCATCTGTAGTTTGCAGGTTATGAAATCAAAGTTTGAATAATATTTTGCATAAACTACTTCATAAATTATACAATAAAAAGGAAAAGTACATGTTTTACTAACACTATATATTGTGGAACATTGTGGAAAGTATTTCACATGCTTGGTAAGATATTAATTTGGGGGCAAGAATAAATATAGGATAATCTGGAAAGGTTTGAATTGGTGTCATTTACAAAAATTATCTATCGAAAATTCTCAGTTGCTAAGTTCCTGGAACTTAATTTCTCTGAGGAAAAGAACAGCACGGCTCAACATGACAAAAATAATACACAAACTCTATTCCTCAAAACATCCAACACCTGCCAAAGTAAGCAACATGAAACTGGGATTTTGCCAGCTTTAAATTATTTATAATGGTGCACAAATCTCTATAAAAGTCCCCCAATATTTAGGTAGTAGAATTTCAACATCGACATTACATTGAAGAATATCATCTCCTTTCCAGAGAGATAAGAATTAAATTTATTTTCAATATTGTTATCCTGTGAACAAGTAACAGCCATTTAGCCCATTATTTAAAAATAACAAGATATATTAATTTGGGTATAATTCAAAACACACATTATAATTTGCACCTTGAATTGAACTGTTTTTGAAAACAGTGTGAGTCCTGGAGAAGACAGTGAACTTTTCAATTAGTTTTTAATGTTGACACTTTCTTATATAACTTACACAGTAAATAGAAAAACTAGTTTTCCTTTGATAAGTGAGAAAACACAACATTTTCTCTAAAAGCTTCATAGCACCTGAGAGGGAGGACAATCTATGAAATCAAGGGGGATGCTGGCTGGGGATTTGTCAGATACAAATCCACGTCGTTGACATACGAGGGCTTGAGTTTAATTTTCTAGTTAAAACTAACTGTTGGGGCAGTTGAGAAGGTTCTAGACACATGAAATAAGTGATGTTCGTTTTCTCATGTTATGCATCTCTCATTTCGGTTTCCCTTGTCCTCCATTTGGAAGCCCTTCTGTATCAGAGATGTAATCCCATCCCCTGCTCACTCCAGCCCTGCTCCTGGTCGTGCCTTGGCCGTGTACATCCCATATCCCTAAATCATTCCTTGCTTGTCAAACTACTCAACTTTCTTCAATACTCAAACTTATTCTCATTAAGTCACTAATACATAATAGCATATTAATTACCACTCTCAGAAGCTTACTAAAAAGTAAATAATTATGTTTATATAATAGTGTATAGTAAGATAATACTAAACTACTTTGTAGAGTTATCGAGGAACTGGTGGGCTGGGGAGTCTCCCGCAAAGCTGGAACTGAGAAGGTTGGGAGAGTAACCTGAAAAGAGGCTGAGGAGGCAGGCAGTGTGATCTGATCAGAGAGGATTGCAGGCCCCAGTACCAACTTTAGATTTTGTTCAAGAATTAAGCGGTTGAAGAATATCACAAGAGCATGATGTGATAAGATGTGCATTTATGAAATATTCTTTATACAGGAACATTTGATGGACTTAAATGGTATCTATTATTAATTCATATTATTAATGTATAGAAAACATTTATGATTCATGTCAACCAGCAGTATGTCAAAAGTGGAAATAGGTTTAATTGCGTGATTGGAGAATGCACCTTAGTTTTAGAATAGCTCTCTTAGCTGATAAAATATTAAAATATTTCATCAGGCCAACTCAGATGCACAGGAACTTAAAGGAGCAATATCACAAATTAAGAGGCAACAAAGCATTTGGAGGGACTGAAAACAAGGTGAAGTCAAGGAGAAAAGATGCACTGTTTTGATGGAAAAAAATAGCTCAAAAGTAAAAATGGTGGTGGAGATGCCTCAGATAAGTCTCTAATAAATTTGTCTGGCAGATCAAAAAAAAGGCCATGTCAATTCTCCATAGCATCCCTATACATTGTCTCCCTCTCTCACACACACACAAGCAGACACATTTTTGATAAATTTATACCAAGAAACTAAAGTCAAATCCTGAAAGAGTCAATATCTTAAGCTGACTTCTTGCATAAGGACTATGAAGAAAACCCACAGGATAACAATGAAACAGCTTTGCAGCAGATGGTGTATGCAACTGAATTCCCAAAATTGTGTTGATGAAACATATCATTTCTATGTTAGAAATGAATTGGAGATATGAGCCACATTTTAAGAAGTGAGCTTGCCTTTTATCCCCTCTTTGAAGCTTATTTTTACCCCCAATATATGCAGAAGGAAAATGTGACGAGCTTCCAAAAATTAACGTTTGGTTTCTTCTTATCTATCGACTTTTGGTTTCTCTATCAACAATGTTCAATAAATGTGAAATAAAAATAATCTAATTATAATTTCATAGATTTTGCAACATTAGTACCTTTTTAATCCAAGATTTCGAAGGATATTTAAACTGTTGGTTAAGCCTCAAATCACCCAGTATTCCTACTATACACATTTCACAGCTGGTTAAGCCATATCACTGAGATGTTAAATGATTTTCACAAGGAGATTGTAATAGGCAAAAGAGGTAGAATATAAAAATCCTGATGTGTGTCTGTACTAACCCCCAGATATCTTATGCTCTGAAAAGTGGTCATAGAAGCCAAGAAGTTGCTTTTCTTCCATTTCTTTATGGAATAACTTAAGGTCTTAATGATGTTACACCTGGGAGAGAACTTGAGGATATGGTTAATATCACATCTAATGACCATAAAGTATATGGAGTAAAACAACTACTTTACAAATAAACATGAAAATAGTATCTGCACATTGACAACTGAAGAATATTACAGAAAAATGGCATATTTTATCAACCTTTTTGGTTCTATTAGGAAGAGAATTATATTGGCTTCCCATAGCACATTCCAAATTGGTAAAATATAGTACAGTGGTCAGTTTATTGAACACTGGCCAAAGATAAGCGCAAGAAGAGCAATTTCATAGAATTCTATATTTTGAAATAGTATAATATGGTTTACACATGTAATATATCATTTATGTTAAAAATGACAATCTCTTTGAAATCTGAAAATAGAATATTATTGTAAACTGATTAGGTAAAAAGTTGTTTAGAGAAAATGCTAAATATTCTAACAAAAAATGGGTGAATGATATAGTGGGCAAATCATCAAAGAAAAATACAAATAGCCAATAAGCGTGTGAAAAGAAGACTATTCAAATTAAAATAACAGTGAGATTCATTTCGCCTATTAAGTTAATGAAATAAATATATATCATTGTGTATATATAGAAAAATATAATATTTTATATAAAACACATTTTGACAATAATACCCAGTTCTTTGAATATATGGATATGTCAGACAGCTTATATATTCCTAGTGGGACTATAAATTGGTACAATTACTCTTGAGAGCAATTTTTTCAAGGTATTTCAAAAACTTTCAGAAATATGCCCAATTTTTGACATAGAATTTCTACATCTATAAAAGTGTCCCAAATAAATAATGTAAGTTTATATAAAGAAAAGTCTGAAAGAATATTTATTGCATCTCTCTTTGCCTTAGTCAAAATAGGAACATAATTAAATGTTCAATAATAATTTCTTTACAAGTTATGGTGTTTCCACACATTTTCCTTTTATATAAACATTCAAAATAATGTGGAAGAATATTAATGGTATGGTAAAATGCTCAGAATGTAATATTTTTAAAAGCATATTACAAAACAATATTTATTGCATGCATGAAAAGAATGAAAAATATGTACACCAGGATATTACCAGCAGTTATCCGTATGTGTAAAAATTAACCATACTTTTAAAATCTTTTGAGCTTTTATTTATTTTCTTAATTTTCTACAATTTTCTTGTCTTACTGTTCAAAAGATTTTAATAAGCCATGTTTATTATTTTTCTTTTACGTTATTTTTCAGAATTGAAGTACATTCTCAAGAAACCCTGAATTTTGTTCTTTCATTTTCATATTTTTTTCAACTTTTTCTTCTGAAATTATTATAGATTCATAGGAAATTGCAAATAAATGTACAGGGAGTTTCCCTGAGTCATTTTCCCAGGCTCTCCCAATATTAACATCTTTCAGAATTATAGTACAATGTAAAAACCAGAAAATTGAAATTGGTACAAGACACAGAGCTTATTTAGATTTTACCAGCTATATATGCACTCTTCTGTGTGTGCTTGTGTGTGTGTGTAGCTATATGAAATTTTATCACATGTAGCTTTGCGTAACTACAACCACTATTAAGATACATGACTGTACCATCATGGTAATTCTTCCTGCTACCCTTTTATAACCACGCACTCCCCACCCCGCCCCCATCACTTGACAATTACTGATCAGTATCCATCTCTATACTTATAGTATTTCAGAGATGTTGTATAAATAGAACCATACAGTATATATCCTTTTGAGATTGGCATTTTTCACTCAACGTAATTTCCTTGATGTTCATCCAAGTAGTTGCATACATCAATAGTTCATTCTCTCTTATTGCTGCATCACTGTGAAGAAATTAGAGCCTTCATACATTGCTGGGAGGAATGTAAAATTGTATAGTTACTTTGGAAAATATTTTGTCAGTTTCTTAAAAAGTTAAACATAAAGCCACCATAAGACCCAGCAATTCCACTCCTAGGATTTTATCCAAAAGAAGTGAAAACATCTGTCCACACAAAGACTTGTCCGTAAATATTATTAGCAACATCGTTCATGATAGCCCAGGTCTGGAAACAATTCAAATGTCTATCCGCTGGTGAATGCATAAACAAAATGTATAATATACAATAGAATACTCTTCAGCAAGAAAAAGAGTGAAACACTGAGTGATACATGATATAATGTATATGAACATCAAAAACATTACACTAGATGCAAAATATTACATATTGTATGATTCCAATTATATGAAATGTCCAGAAAAGGCAGATTATTTATATTATATTATTTATAAAGACTGGAAAGCAGATCAGGATCACCTGGGGCTGGGTTAGGATTGAGAAATAATTACAAATGTGCTCAAGAGAATTTTTTAGAGTGATAGAAATATTCAAAAACTGGATTGTGGTGATGATAGCATGATTTTACTAAAATTATAAAATTGGACAGATACACTGGCTGAATTTTATGTTATGTAAATTATACCTCATTAAAGATATTTTTTTTATTTAAAAAGGTGTTAGATACTATTTCATGCCAGGAATTATCGTTGGGAGGAAGTGAGCACTGGAGTGGTTGGATATGAGGCTGGAGAGGCAGGCAAGAGATGGATTTTTAAGGTCAAGGTAATTTTTAAAATTCTGAATGCTATAGAAGATATGGAAAAATTAAAGGGTAGTGAATAATATGATCAGGTTTCTGTTACAGAAAGCTTCTTCAGTGACACAGAGAAGGGACTCAGCTTGGTCTATGAAACCCAGTGAGGAAATTATTACAGAATCAAAGTTAGAAATTATGAGAGTCTGACATAGAGGAAAACACGGATACAGAGAATGAAGCATAACAGGCCTGGATGAGAAATTCAATACGAAAGAATGGAGAGTAGCATCTAGGAAAATTATTGTTTGCTTAGGAAGCTAAGTGGGTGGTCACAACATTAGGCAGCATTGAGTATAGAGTTATTACTTGAATGGGGGTGTTTAAAGGAAATGGAGCTACCTGCATGACCACAAAATGGAAAAGTTCTCTGGGGTAGTTGGATGTACGAATGAGTCCGGAGCTCACCACACAGGGGCAAGAGATTAAGGTATCAGCACTTTATATGTGAGAGCTAAATTTCTCTAAGGAAACCCAGGAAAAAGAAATAGAATGAGACAGAGGGTCAATGACAGAGCCCTAGGCTGCAGAGAAGACTGAAAAGAAATGGCTAGAAAGGAAGAGAGAGATGTCTGGAAAACAACAGCCTTGAGTGCTACAGAGATTTGAGAAACACATCAGAGAAGATCTGACGGTTATGGGAATATGTCAAGTCCTCATTTCTGAAGCAGTTTGCTTGGAAGTAATTTTTGAGATCTGAAAAGGTCTTTATTGCTGATCTAGCATCTTGTCTATAAAGGAAAATGAAATCTGAGGCCTGGAGATCTTACGGGACCCGGAAGAACAGTCCTGAAGCTACTTGACCGAGATCTTTCTCTGCCTCCAACTTATTCTCACAAAATCAAATGTTTTCTTGTTTTAAATAAAATATCACTTATTTTTATTTATATAAGTAATATGAATATACTCCATGGGAAAAAAGGAAAAAAAAAAAACAAAGAAAATTGCAGATGAAACAGAAGATTTCCTGACACAATCTTATTCCCTTCTCCAGGGATAAACACTATTGGAACACCATTGTATGCTTTTAAGCATATACGATAGAAATGTATAGTTTACGTGTGAGTTTTTTTCCTGTATAGCTGATATCATAAATTACATATTACTCTACAACTGGCTTTTTTTATGGCTGAAGGATATGCATTAAAATTGTTTCCATGCCCATACATTTAGAACTTCCCTATTTTTTTCACTGCTATGTAGAATTCATAGTTAACTTTATTATTTTTCAATACTGTGATTAATTTAAATATTGTATGCCTTGCCCCACTCTGTGCTAGCCCCATATTTCGCAGTACTTTCTTTATTTGTTTTGAGAAGTAAAACATATTTACCACTGAGACCACTTGTATATGTCTTCTTGATCCCATCCTCCTCCCAATAGGTACCCACTCTCCACATTTGCTATTTAAATGTCAATGCATGCTTTTGTTCTATTATATATGTAGCTATTTAAATAAAAATATGTCTATATATGTATATGCAGAATATGTATGTGATTTTGTGTATATATATATATATATACTTATTCTTCCTGTTTGCATACTTGATAATGTGGTCTCATACTATAGGTTCATTCAGAAACAGTTTTTTGTTACTATTAAATATTTTGTCATTGGAAATGATCCGTGTTGATGCTGAAGGTCTTGTTCCTGCAATTTAATGATAATAACATTTCAATATGTGGATATGGCATCATTCGTTTTTCTATTGGTATATATTTAGATTGATTTCAATTTTTCATGATAATGAAAATGCTATTATGAATCTTCTCGTAACAATCTTCTTAAGCATATCTGTGAGTTTTATTTGGAACAAAGCTGGAATTGCTAAGTCAGAGGGTGCATCATTTGCCATTCGCTATGTCATACACCATAATAACTGGGTGGTTTGTTTTATTATTGTTTAGTTTTAAGAGTTTACTTTATATTTTGGATATAAGTCCTATATCGGATATATGTTTTACAAACATTTTCTCCCAGTCTATGGCTTGTCTCTTCGTTCTCTTACCAATGTCTTTTGCAGAGCATAAATTTTTAATCTTAATGAAGTTCTACTTATTTTTTTCTTTCATAGATTCTATTTTTGATGTTATATCTAAGAAGTCATTACCAAACCCAAGGTCACTGAGGTTTTCTCCCAAGTTATCATCTAGAAGTTTGACAGTTTTGCATTTTTCATTTAGGTCTATGATCCATTTTGAGTTACTTTTTTGAAAGATGTAAGTTCTGTGTCTAGATTCACTTATACACATGTGGAGGTCCAATTGTTTGCACTATTTGTTGGAGAAACTCCTTTTCCCCATTGAATTGCCTTTGCTTCTTTATCAAAAATCAGTTGACTGTATTTGTGTTGGTCTGCTTGTGGGCTCTCGAATGTGTTCCATTGATTTGCTTGTTCTTTCGCCAATACCACACTGTCGATCAGTGTATTTTTATAGTATGTCTTAAGTCAGGTGGTATCAGTCCTCCAACTGATTTTCTTCTTCAATATTGTGTTAGCTGTTGTGGCTCTTGCCTTTCTGTAAAACTTTAGAATTAGTTTTTCAATATCCACAAAAATTTTGATTCAGACTGCACTGAATCTATTACAAATGTGCTCAAGAGAATTTTTTAGAGTGATGGAAATATTCAAAAACTGGATAGTGGTGATGACAGCACAATTTTACTAAAATTACAAAGAGCGTCTTTATAATATTGGGGTTCACAGGCGGCGTCAACAATATTGAATCTTCCTTTCCATGAACATGGAATATTTCCCCAATTTATTTAGATCATCTTTGTTTCCTTCTTTTCCCTCACAGTTTTGTACTACTCGTCATATAGTTCTTGTGCATATTTTATTAGATTTATACTAAAATACTTCTTATTTATCTTGGGTGCTAATGTAAATAGTGTTGTGTTTTTAATATAAAATTTAAATTGTTCATTGCCAGTATGGAGGAAAACCATTGAATTTTTATAATAACCTTGTATCCTGCAACCTTGCTATAATCACTTATTAGTTTCAGAAGTTTTTAGTTGTTGATTCTTTGGGATTTTCTACACAGACAATCGTGTCATCCTCTAACAAATATAGTTTTCTTTTTTCTTTCCCATTGTATATCTTTATTTCCTATTCTTGACTTATTATATTAACTAGGACTTCCATTATGTTGTTGAAAATGAGTGGTGAGAGGGGACGTCTTTGCCTTGTTCCCTATCTTAGGAGGAGACCATTTAGTATCTCACCATTAAGTATGATATTATCTGCAGGTTTTTCACAGGTATTCTTTATCAAGTTGAGAAAGTTCCCCTCTATTAGTTTTCTGACAGTTTTTAATATGAATGGGTGTTGGATTTTGTCAAATAGTCTTTATGCACCTGTTGATATCCATCGTATCATGTTACTTCTTCAGCCTACTGATATCACGGATTACCTCAATTGATTTTTGAATGATGAACCAGCCTGGGATATATCCCACTTGGTGGTGGTATATAAATGTTTTTAGACATTGTTGGATTTGATTTGTTAATATTTTGTTGAGGATTTTTGTATGTATTATGACAGATATTGGCCTGTAGTTTCCTTTCTTGTAACATTTTTGTCTGGTTTTGGTATTAGCAGTAGGCTGGCTTCATAGAATGAATTAGGAAGTATTCTCTTTGCTTCTATTTTCTGGAAGAGATTATCGAGAATTGATATCATATCTTCCTTAAATGATTGGTAGAATTCATCAGTGAAATAATCTTGGTCTGGTACTTTCTTTTTTGGAAGGGTACTAGTTATTGATTAAATTTCTGTAATAGATACAGGTGTATTCAGGTATCGGTTTCCCCAGGTATGGGATTGGATAGATTGTGCCTTTTAAGGAATTGGTCTATTTCATTTAAGTTATCACATTTATGGACACAGAATTTTTATAATATTCATGTTATTATTTAATGTTCATAGGATCAGTAGTGATGGGACCTCTCTCATTTCCAATTTTAGTAATTTATTTCTTCTATCTTTTTTCTTGGTAGATTTTTTAAAACAATATATTTAACGTTGTGTATTTACTTCTGAGTCCTATCTAGCTCTATCTGCAAATTTTCAATATAGAATATCAGTTCTAAACATATTGCCATTTTACATGTAACATTAACCCTGAGGTTTTTGTGGGTTTTTTTCCACTTTTGTGTGTGTGTGAGAAAGACTAGCCCTGAGCTAACATCCATTGCCAATCCTCCTCTTTTTATTGCCGAGGAAGACTGGCCCTGGGCTAACAGCCGTGCCCATCCTCCTCCACTTTATATGGGATGCTGCTACAGCATGGCTTGACAAGAGGTGCATCTGTCCGCGCCCAGGATCCAAACCTGTGAAACTCCAGGCCACCAAAGCAGAGTACGCGAACTTAACCGCCATGCCACTGGGCCAGCCACAATCTTTTCATTTTTTAAATTGTGAGATAAAACACATTACAGAACAATGTACAAAATATAAGTAAAGAGCTAAATTGATTATCACAACATGGATAAGATTATACCACACAATTTATAATTTCTAATCCATAATTTATCTTATCTATAGTTGAAGGATTTTAGGGTTGTTTCAAGTTTGGGCTATTGGGAATAATGCTGTTCTAAGCATTCTCATACATGGTTTGTTTTATTTTTTTGTGAGGCAGATTGGCTCTGAGCTAACATCTGTTGCCAATCTTCCTCTTTTTGCTGAGGAAGATTAGCCCTGAACTAACATCTGTGCCCATCCTCTTCCATTTTGTATGTGGGACGCCACCATATGTGGCTTGATGAGCCAGTAGATAGGTCCATGCCCAGGATTCGAACCTGCGAACCCCAGGCCACAGAAATGGAGAGCACAAACTTAGCCATTATGCCACTGGGCCAGCCACGATATAATAATTTATAATCCATAATTTATCTTATCTATAGTTGAAGGACTTTAGGGTTGTTTCAAGTTTGGGCCATTGGGAATAATGCTGTTCTAAGCATTCTCATACATGTCTTTTGATGCACATGTAGACATATTTCTATTTTGTGTACAAGTAGGAATCAGATTTTTGTTGATTTTTGTGTATAGTGTAATGTAGGAGTCAAACTTCTACTATTAATGTATGGATATCCAATTGACATAGTATCCAACTGAAAATATTATTGTTCCATTTTCTGAAGTATCACCTTTGTCATAAATCAAGTGGCAGTATATGTGTGACGCATTTTCTGGATAATCTATTCTTTTCTTTGTTCTCTTTGTCTATTATTACACCAATACCATATTTTCTTAATTATTGTACCTGTAAAATACACAATGGTATTTGATAGTGTAGATCTTTCCATCTTGTTCTTTTCTAATACTGTTTTGTATATTCTTGCCCCTCTAGATTTCCATGTTAAAAATGAGATTAGCTTTTCAAATTCCGCCAAAACCCAAACTGCTAATATTTTTATTGAAATTGTTTTGAATCACTAAAGTAATTTGGGGCAAATTGACCTTATCATAATATTGCATCTCATAATCGATGAACATGGTTTATCCCTTCATTTTGTTTCAGTCATCCATAACTTCCTCCACTGCTGTTTTATATTGAGCAGAGTTCTTCAACATTATTTTTTAGGTTTATTCCTCTTTTTCAAAGAAATATTTTTGAGGCTATCTTAAATTGTATTTTTTAAAAGAGGTTTTAACTGTTTGTTGCTGATATTTAAAAATATAGCCAATTTTTGTGTATTTCTTCCAAATGTTTAATTTATTGGTGCTTTTTATAAAATTCACCAGTTATTTTTAATAAATTTTTAGTGCCTTCAGGTTCTTCAGTGATAGTATTTTTTTTCTTCTTAAAAATTTGCACAAAGTTTTATCTATCTTTCAAAGCACAACTTGTACCTTAGTAATCATCTATGTTGTATATTTTCTGTTTTATTAATTTCTGCACTTAGTTTGAGTTTTATTTGTTGTCTTTTTAAAAATAACTTCTTGGGTTAGATGCCTATATTATTAATTTTCAGGTCACACTCTTTACTCACATATATATGTATCTTTTCCTGTAAGCACAAATTTAGCTTTATTCCACAAGCTTTGATATGTGGCATTTTAGTTATAATTCAGTCCAAAATATTTTTTAATTCACCATGTGATCTCTTACTGACCCATGAGTTATGTAAAATTATACTTTCTAACTTTTAAACATATAGGGATTTTCTACTTATCTTTCTGAAATTTAGTTTCCAGCTTTATTGCACTGTGGTCAGAGAACATCCTAATATCATTCTATCCTCGGAAACCTCTTCAGATTTGCTTTATGTCCTTAGCATATGGTTCTATTTTGGAAATGTTCTAGGTGCACTTGAAAATGTGAAAATGCCTCCACAGATTCAGGTGCAGTGTTCTATATCTGCCAAGAAGCTTAATTTAGGTAATCATAATGTTCCTTATTTTAAAAAATATTTTATAGGGAAAAAATCAAGCAGAACACTGTGACTCTCCAGCTAAATTTAATCTCTCACTATTCTCTCTACCTTGAATGCCTTCTTCTACCCACATTTATCCAAATTCTCCCAGCCTTTTCAGGCCTATATGTTCTGCCATCTTCTCTAGAAGGTGTTTTTATTTCCCCAGTTGGAAGGACTGTTTTCATTTTCTAAAATCTGTAGTGCTTAATTACTCTCTTTATCTAATATTGCAGATATTTATGTGTATATTGTATTCACCTATTTGATTATAGCTTCACTGAAGCCTAGAGTAGGAGGAATTTATGTTTAATTCCCAGAAATCCTTGACTTGAGTTTGCCTCACAAAGCTTTTTATGGTTGAGTGAATGAATAAAATAACAAAGACTCAAGTCTAAAACGGAAATCAATAATTCTACTTATAAGTTTTAGTCCATTTTTGTAGTCTACTCTTTCCCTTCATACTTTTTATCCTGAATACTTATTATCTTTATCATTTAGAAACTGGATTTATTCTTTTAATTTCTCTCTTGCCTTCATAAAATCATAGTTGCATAACTCAAACCCTGAAGCTACTAGCTTTTCTCAAAACTACTGTATTTGAGTTGTATTATAAAGAATTGCCAGCAAAATAAACCAGAGAATTTTGAAAAGGTCACACACTTTTAGCACATAAACATCATGGGTAAAAGCTCTCAATGCTCCAGTACTTTGTCAACAAATTTAAAGACCTAATGAGAAAAAAAAATGAAACAAATAAATATATTGCCATGATGAAGTTTGTGAATGCAATGGAGACCAGTAGAGCAGAGGAAAAGAAGCTTTATATTTAATTATAGGCGTTCACACCTGAGTTTTTGATCTAAGAAATATTTTTGATTGAAAAGCCTCACTATCTACAATTAGATAAAACCTATCCTTGAAAAATAGAATACATTAGTAAAAATGCCAACATTAGAATCTGCCCTTTTCAAATTTTTTGAACCATTGGGAAATACTAAATGAAAATTGTTCTGCATGCAAGTAAAGTACACATTAACTCGATAATTTATTTCATAATTACCTTACTGAACTAGTTAGAAATATTTAAGTCCTTATTTTATTTCATTATTCTTTCACATCTACTAGAATTTGAATAGGGGTAGTGAAATTTTGCATTCCACACAACTTTTTAGCTAGAAGTGTTATAAAGCATATTTAGGATCTCAATTATGCTATGGAACTTTTATAGTACTGCACACTGCATATTCTGTCATTAATTCTGAGGTATAAAAGGACAACCTAGTATGCTTTTTATCTACGAAAAGTGTGTGAGAGCAGACAAAGTTGTAGCTAACCCATATTTAACCTCACCTCACCAAAGCTCAACTCCATTGGAGATGAACAAAGGAAAACTTCTGTCAAGGTTGAGATGTTAAAATTTCACCATTCCAAGTGTAATAGCCCAAATGAGGAAACCTGCAAAGTGAAGTCAATCAAACAAAACACAACAATGAGAAATGAATAGCTCAAGAAAGAAGAGCAGTAGATGTGGACAGACGGCTGCTCTGGGAAACCCTGAACCAAATGTCTGCAGATGTGCAATGCTGCTCCAGAGAGACCTGAATTAACAAGTGGAGGAGAGGAAAATGTCATACGATTTCATCAACTGCACCAGTTGTTGAAAAGAGTGAAAATAAAGCTTAATGCATGTGTGTGACCATGTGTGTAAAATCACACACTAATATGTGCAAATCAAAATTGACCTGTTTTCCTATCTAGCCTCTAATTTTTATTTCACGTTCACAAAGAATAAAATAAGAACATTTGATACTATGTGTACTGACCAATGATGAACAAATTCTTTCATTCATTTATTCAACCAGAAAATGCTAAAGTTTATTTAACACTTACTATGCGTCTGATACTGCCCTTGTTACTGTAATTAGATTTAAAGAAGTTTAAAAATACACTCTGTCTTTAAGTAATGCAAAAGACAGATGTTTTAACAGAGAAATGTAACATTTTACTGTGGATAATTCACATTCTATCTTTAAAAAAAAATTGGTTCTGGATGTACTTGCTTATCTATGTTTACATTTTTGGTAAATTGCACACTGATGTGTTTTGGGCTATTAAGTATGGAATCTACAAGAAAGAGTTATACAAAAATAATCACAATACTTTCAAAGTATTTCCAAATATTGATATTCTTCTATCACTTTCTGTGTAAACAATGCCACACGAGAAATTTATTTCATAATCAAAGGCTACAAAAATATTTCCTTAATGATTATATTCCCCTCTTTGCTTTGTCTGAGAGAAAACTCTGAGCTCAATCAGAGACTTAAGAAATACTTGTTTCATTGTAGGATTTTAAGCACCTACTTGTTTTATATCGCTAGATAGTTCCCTACTAGCCTGCTGACTTTGTTTTCTGAACACAACATGAATGTATAGTTTCTTTTTAACATTTCACTCTGAAATTTGTCTGAAATTGCATTTTTTGAAAAATTTTTGTTGTGTCAATGCTTTAAAATATCTCATACTCTTTCTTTTTGTGACAATAAATCAGAGGCTAAGGAAGACGTTTAAATGCTGAAGAACTAGTTTCAGATAAGACATCATCTGTAAACATCTCATGTCTGCATTTATCTAAAACACTAATGATCTAACTTTATAACAGTTGAGATAATATTTAAAAATCCAGAATATTGAGTTACACGCATGTGCCACCATGACATCTCTGAATGAGGAGGCAACTGCATTGTCCCCATCTAAAGCACTCCTCAGTCCTCAAGTGATGGCTGCAGTGTTTTCCAAGTGGCTTCTGTTTAAATATGATTGAGAAATGCTAGCTATTATGATCACTTCATATTGGCCAGATAGCCTATTCTATCAGAATCTCTAAGGAATCATTTAGCTTTGTTTTACCCATAAATTTCTAAACATAAATGATCATACCACTTGGTTTAAAGCAAAATGTGTAAAGCACATTCTGGAAAACACTGACCTCACAATTGTAGGGGAGCAAAATTTGCCACCCAAAAGTGTTTCTTTGGCATGAAGATTATTTTAGGCTGGTTATTTTTAAGAAACAAAAGACTCAGGAAGTTTCTTTTTACCTTCCCCTTAACTATTTAAAAGAACTGAGATAGAGGGCCTGTTCTAGAAAGAGAGCTATCACCAGAGATAACTACAAAGAATATGTGTTAGCTGTGTAGACTGGAGGGAACCTAGCAAGGCCTGCATGTTCAAAGTCCTTTCTGTGTCCCTTTGTCTCTGCATGGCATGGCAAGCATTTGTTTACCAAACATTTGCTTTTCTCATCTTCCTGTGAATTGTCTTCCTCCCCTTTGAAATTCTAGACCTCTACCCTCTTCTCCCTAACTCAGGATGGCATATAAGCCTCAATTGCCTGATTATTTGGCACCCTCATACCTTCATGGAGCTCCTGTACATACATAATTAAATTTGTTTTTCTACTGTTAACCTGTCTTATGTCAATTTAATTATTATACCAGCCAAAAGAACCTGGAAGGGTAGAGGAAATTCTTCCCCCCTACAGAAGCTACAAATCTTTAATCTAATTTATGAAGGAACTTGTTCTGATTCTTCTTTTGTCCTCTCTAATTCTGCTCTCTGACATTTCAGTGAGTGGAAACTTCTCCAAAGTGTCTGAATTCACTACAACACTTTCCTCGTCTCTCACCTTTTCTACTCTCTTCCCAAGACACACTGATTTAATAGTTTATAGTTAGAGCTTAAGTAGAAAATTGTCTTCTTCATTTCCCTCTGCTTTAAGTTATATATGTGTGTATATATATATATATATATATATACACACATATATGCATTTAGTCAGAAAAAGGGAAAGGAAAAGGAGAAGGAGGAGGAAGAAGATGAGGAGAAGGAAGAAGGAGAGAGAGAAAGGAAGAGAAGAGGAGGAGGTAGGAAAGAGAAAAATGAAGGAGGAGGAGGAAGAATCTGAAAGTCTTCAAAGTACCAGGCGCTGCCAAAAGTGAAGAAAAATCCCTAACTTTGAGATGAATGGAATACAGAGGAGGAGACATAAAGATAAGTGCTATTGATAATACTTGTGGAGAGAGACCAGCGTATGGCAGAGCCAAAGGAAGGAACTGAAAGATTGATAGTTTTCATGTGATAAAGGAAAATATTAGAAAAGTTTGTAAAATAATCACAGATGCTGCATCAATGAACAGAAGGTATTGGAATTAACAGTTTGACCCTTAGAAGGTCACTAAATGCTTTGACGAGAACAGTTGCAGTAACAAAATACCAGCAATTCAAATGCAGAAATTCGTAAAAAGAATTATATAACATGACAAAGTAGGATTTACTCCAGGAATACAACGTTCGTTTAACAACCAAAAAGCAATACATGTAATACACTATAGAAATAGAATAAAGGACGAAAACCACATAATTATCTCAACTGAAGAAGAAAAGGCATCTGAGGTAATTAAACACCCCTTTATGATTTTTAAAAAGTCAACAAACTAGGAACAGAAGGGAACTGCTTCAACTTCACAAAAGCGTTTATGAAGAGCCACAACTAACATACTGGTGAAAGACTGAGTAGTTTTTCCTTAAAATTAAGAGCAAGACAAGGATGTGTGTGATTGCTGCTTCTATATAACATTTTACTGGATGTTTTAGTCAAAGCAGTTGGCAAGAAAATTAAAAGGCATCTAGATAGGAAACAAGGGAGTAAAACTATCTCTATTGGTAAATTATCAGATTTTGCCTATAGAAAATCCTAAAAAAAGCACACGCAAAAATTAGAGCTAATAAGCAAGTTCAGCACGGTTGCAGGACACAAAGTCAATGTACTAAACATTCTTGTATCTAGAAGATATAAAGGCCTCTCAAAACTCAACAGTAGAAAGACAAATAAAACAATCCAATTAGAAAATGTTCAAAGATATGAAGAAACAGTCCACTAAAGAGTATATATAGATGTCAAAAAGGCACATGAAAAGATATTCTCTGTCATTAGCCATGAAGGAAATGCAAATCAAAACCAAATTGAGATACCACTTCACACCTACCGGGATGGTTATAGTCAAAAGGACAGAAAATAGCAAGTTTTAGAGAGGGTATGGAGAAATTACAACCCTCATAAGCTGCTGGTAGGAGTGTAAATCATACAGCTGCTTTGAGAAATAGTCAGGTAGTTCCTTAATGTATTAAACATAAGTTACCATTTGACCCAGCCATTCCACTTCTACATATATATACATATCCAAGATAAATGAAAACATATGTCCACATAGAAACGTCTACATGAATGCTCATAGCAGCATTATTCATAATAGCTAAAAGTGGAAACAATTCAAGTGTTCATCAAATGAAGAAACGATGAACAAAATGTGGTATATCCATACAATGGAATGTTTTTTGGCCTGCCATATGTAAAAAGTAATGAAGTACTGATATATGCAACAACAGGGATGAATCTTGAAAATATTATGCCAAATAGAGGAAGCCAGGCAGAAAAGATTGCATATCATATGATTCCTTTTACATGAAATATCCAGAATAGAAAAATCTATAGTGTCAGAAAGTGGACTTGTAATTGCCTAGGGCTAGGGTGCTAGGGATTGGTTGTGGGGAAATGGTGAATGACCACTAGTAAGTATAGGGTTTCTTTTAGGGATGATAAGAATGTTCAGGAATTAGAGAGTAGCTATGGTTGAATAACTCTGTGACTACACTGAAAACTATTGAATTGTACACTGTAAATGGATGAATTTTATGGTATATAAATTATACCACAATATAAAGCTGTTAAAAAAATAATGGTTCCAGTAGATTAAAACAGGCTGTGATAGGTTTGGCAAGAGACGTGGAGAAAGGTTTTACCTGAAGGCATTGACCTCTGTCGTATTTCACTGAAAATTACCTGCCCATTTTTCTTTTCTCCAAATTCCACACATCCACACCAAGGGATGAAGGCTACAGCAAACAGTCCACACCATGCTCTCTGTGGATTTGTTACATTGCCTACTCTGAAACTGTGCCAATTTCTGGCATATAAATACTTGCAAATTTTAAGTTTAAAATGTTTTTAGCAATGACTCACCTTTTCCCAAGTTTAATGTATTGAGCCTTAATGAGATTACACACCTACAGTGCAGCTATTTTACATTTTAAAAACTCTCTAGCAGGTGGCCTTTTTGGTTTTTAATTGTCTACTTACTGTCTGCTCAGAATGCAGTAGCACATTCAGTCTACTCAGGTTTTATTTTGCTGAGTAATTCACTTGTTTTTACCTCCATTTGGGACACTCCTAGTAAGTTATGTATTGGACAAGTGTCTATGAACCAAATTGTCTTTTCCAACTTATTTCCATGATATCGTTGAGGTGGTGTTCCCACAGGAAATCTTTTGTAGCCAGTAACTATAGACTCCTAGCCCATACTGAAATCACTGTTCTCTAGAATGATGCCATATCTCTCCCCCATGGGCTAAGGCATTTGTGGAAGGGGGTGAATAGCTGTTGGACTTCTCAGTATGCCAAAATCCACTAAGAATATTCAAAAGGAGGATAAAGTATGTGGCACAATGTTAAAGCACATAGCATTTAGAATTAGAAAGAGCTGTGTTCAAATTCTAATTCCAATTAAATTAGAACTACCATATGATGCAGTAACTCCACTTCTGGATTATATCCAAAGGAAATAAAATCACTATGTTGAGAGATATCTGCATCCCCATGTTCATTGCAGCCATATTTACAATATCCAAGAAAAGGCAACAACCTAAATGTCCATCAACAGATGAATGGATAAAAGAAATGTGTATACATACAATGGAATACTATTCAGCCATAAAAAAGAAGGAAATCTTGCCATTTGCAACAACATGGATGGACCTTAAGGGCATTAGGCTAAGTGAAATAAGTCAGACAGAGAAAAACAAATACTGTATGATCTCACTTACATGTGGAATCTTAAAAAAAAAAAAAATCAGATTTCTGGTTACCAGAGGTGGGGCTTGGGGTGTGGGAGAATTAGATGAATGTGGTCAAATGGTACAAACTTCCAGGTGTAAGACGAATAAGTCCTGGGGATGTAATGGACAACATGCTGACTACAGTTAACATTTTTGGATAGTATATTTGAAAGTTGCCAAGAGAGTCAATCCTATAAGTTCTCATTACAAGGAAGAAAAGATTTTACCAACATATAAATAAATGCACCTTAATGTATATGAGCCTCTCTCCCTCTCTCTCCTTATTGACAGAGTCAAGTACAAATTGCCTTGGTAACAGGACAGAGAGCAACCTGGGTTCCAGTGCAGCTCCACCACTGATTGTTTTGGTAAAGATTATCATCCTGGGCTTCAAATTCTTCATCTATATTAATGGAGATGATGGCCCCTCACTCATAGGGTTATTGAAAGGATTAAATGAGGTAAAGTATGGGAAGTGCTGAGAAAAATGCCTGACAAACAGTGCTCCATGATCATAGCTATTTTTATCACAGATATAGCTATGGCGAATTCATACATTGAGTCCTTGTAGACCTACATCTAAGGTTATGACCATGAAACCACATCTGTTCCATACTGGAGAACACTGCGAATTTGTCTCTAGGTAGAAGGGCACATATCTAACTCACTCAGGAACATCAATGCATTTTTTTAAAAAAATGAGACGTACAAAACACACCCATGCTCTTTGTTGGCTGATGTTGATGACTACTCTTTCTGGACCTGATTCAAATTGTTTTTAGCATGCAGATTAAGTGACACACTCTTTGCCTAGTAGTTGAGAGTAGCATATACTCTTTACAACCTGTATCCTGTCACAACTACTACAGAAGTCTCCATTCTCCTGAAGACCAGGGCTACAACTCTTCTCATTAAAAACGTACTTCCCACTGCTTCTCACAGTGGAAGGCAGTGACAGCAAGGACTGATAGCTTTCATACGGTGGCCATTTATTTTCTTGGCAGATGGCTCTTCTCACCTTCCAGTTAGCACACTATCCATTGGAATACATGTGGTTTTCACATATTTTTTTTCTACCCAGTGCTAAAAGCACTTGCGTCTTTTCTACAAACATAAGCCAGTCAGGATGTCTAACAGATGAATCCACTCCATATAGATGTCTCCACCTACTAGATATGTCAACAGGATTGTATCAGATCAAGTGTACCATCAAAATTTTTAAATTCTTTGCCTGATCCAACTATACCCGACACGTTCCTAATGATCACCCTAGGCTCAGTCCTGCCCAGCTGTGGAGTGGATATTCTGCAGCTCTCCCTGCTTACAGGGAGATTCTAGTAATTTTCCGATCTATGACTCCCTATCATAAGTTTCTAGTACTGGATTGTAGACAATCAAAGCCTAGGCATTATACTTTCTTATCCAACCCCAATATCGATCTTTCAGATAAGGCTATAGCCAGACCTCCACTCTGTATCAAGAGTTCCTGGATTTGCTAATAGTTCCTGGCCTCAATATCCACCCACCTCCACTTGTTCACCAATGAGGAAGAGACTTGTAGGCCTAATTCTAACCACTTTACCATTAGAAATATTTTCAGATTTAACATATGTGTTTTAGGATAAGACTTCTATTTCTGCTTGGTTGTCCTACAGATTTATTTATATCATTGATATCAATTGCCCCTCCCCTCCCTTAGAAATCTTCACTGTTAGTTTCATAGTAAATGAAATTCAATTCCTCTAAGTACTTAATAAATTTCATCAATACTAGGTATAGAGTTTATCCTTTATTACTCACTGTCTTTTCTTCTTGATATGCTGGAACTATTTTGAATGCTGTTCAATATCTGAAAAAAAAATATCTGTAAGAACTTACAACTATGGGAGTTAATATTTGGAGACATGATGTTTCTTTTTCTTCAGTTTCTGAGCTATTTTGAGGAGTGTTAATTCTTCATAAGGGGACTATTATGTTTTTTCATGTTTTGAAACTACTAAGATTCTCAGCATCTTAAAAAGACACTGCAATCTGGGAATAAGTAGGAATTTAAAGACAAGAATGCTTATTGCACTGCCATATGGCCTCTGGGTACTCATTAAATATTAGGTGATGTTCAAAAAATTAAGTGGAATGTAATTATTTTCTGCATAAGGAGACTGCAAAGTAGAACTTTGGCCATGCTTGCAACTGAAACAGGAGACTTCAAAAATAAAGAATAAGGGCCATCCTCATAAAATTTAAATTGGTACCATGGCTGTCATAAAACACCACAGAGTATAATTATAATTGTGACACAATAATAATCAAAATATTTTATATAGAACTGGATATTTTGACAAACATAGGTCTTGTTCGAAACTGGAAAACTTTTTAAAATAATATTCTGATGACTTTAACTTTGTAATAATTATTTGGTGTAGGAGTAAGATTACCAATGATGACCAATCTATAAAGATTCTATAAAATTACATGCTAGCAAATTTTTATTCCAGTGGAACCTTGACTACAGACAGTTAGAGTGATTTGCTTCTGTCATGAATTGTTGATGCCAGAGATTGGTCACTGAAACTCACTAACACTTGAGCCAGTGCTTGTGCCTCATTTTCCTCAGAAACAAGGTGACTTCCACAATACACACTGATTATATATAAAGTACAATGATATCTACCTATACACTATTGATATTTACATGACCACATATCATTCTAATATAATGTATCCACATGGAGTACAAAGAACTTTTTTGACACCCATTACCCCCAGTTTGGTATTCACTAGGAATGGAATGCTTGGAAATGACTTTAAGTATTATTCCTAATCTGTCTCCTTCAGGGAGGCAGGCTGCAGCTCTGAAAATGTTGCACATCTTTATGTTGAATGGGTATTTTCTCACTGCTGGTGCAGGGTTCTATATGTGCTCCTTACATCACACTTGTTAGATATGTCATTTGAATCTTCTGTATCTTTCCAAATTTTAGCGTGTGCTCAGAGGAGACAGTGCTGGTTGGTGGTACTCTAGACATTTATTTTCTGCCTTTGATCTACTATTGGTTTCTTCCCACTTTCCAAGCCTTACTGTCCAGATATTCTCCCAATTTTCTCTATTGCTTGCAACTGAGATGATTTCTCTTGATTTCAAATGTCTGATTCAGCCCTTGCAACCAAGAATACATGGTAGACAAGAAACTTGGATTAAAATGGAAGGAATGTGAGCGTGATTATCTGCTTTTACTGCTAAAGGCAATGAAAATCCCATTATCATTAATGTATGGACAGCTGGTTGGCCATGACACTCAGCTGTGTAATAACAAATTAAATTATTCCCTGTGATAACCATGATTAATGAGCTGATTGAAAGCAAGTTTGGGGGATCCTTGTTGTTCCTATGATAGAATTACATGATGGGCAAAAGTAATTCAAGGAATGCCATATAAGGTGGCTGTTTCTAAGGACATTAAATACTTTAAAGGGAAAGAATGACAAGGTCAAATCCTTAAACTTTGTTTTGACAAATCCTAAAACAGGAGACACTATATAATTTTTTAAATCTCTTATTTCTAACAGTACCAGCAAAAAACTAGCTAATAATTAACTCAAGATTTTATCCTATTGATTGCCAAATTGCAATAATTACTTAATTCATTGACTCTCCAGATCCCTTATGTGAAAGCCATTATGTGGATTGTAAAAGTATGGGTTCTACCAAGTGACATACAAGTATATGGAGAATTTCAAAGCTCACGGTTCTCCCAAAACCACCTTCCCTGAGCCTCCCCGGCCACCTGAAGCAGCTTCTTCTTCACCTGTCCGATAAAAATTTTCTCCCTCTCTTTAATGCTTCATAGCACACTCAAATGAGGCACCTACTTTTCAAGATAAAGCGAATCCTTACACACCCAATTCCCCAGCAACAGAATTATAATTGGAGGAATATTCCAACTTGCGCCACAGACAAATTACAAAGTCTGTGAAGAAAGGCAAAAATAAATTTTTAAAAAGGCATAAAATCATATCAACATAATAAGCATAAATCTGTGGAAGATGTGTGGATATGGGCCCTGAGAATGATTTTCTGAAGAAGGAAAACAGAATTTTAGGTCAGGCTGAATATGTCAATACATATCCACATATTTGGAATATGATGTGCTACCTTGAGCGTCTAGGGTCAGTTCTACTGTTTTACTTGTGTGTAGTCGATTTTTTTGAAAAGCTAGATGTGCTGGTGGGTCTTCTCTTTGAAACTGAGATGTCAAAATTCTCATACAAACACTTTAAATATTTCAAGAGATGGAAATTTAGACATGGCTCTGACTAAGGATCACAAAACAGCTGAGAATATTTGCCCTTCAACAGGTCTTTGACATGCACAGAGGAGAGAGGAGCACAAGTATCTCTGAAAAGTGCTTCTGAGGCTGTTCATTTTAGGGTGGTCACATTGACAGAAGATACTGCAGATGAAATCAGGATAAGTGTATATTAGGTGGCCCTAAACAACTAATGTTTCTTAAATCACAGAAATAAGAATGAGGTTGCTTTAGTTAACACAGCAGGGTGTAGGGACAGTACATTAACCAGAATGATTTGATTCATGAAAATAATCACTTTACTGGATATTTCTTGACCAAGGGATACCCAGGACTAAATATATATGCATCCCATTGACGTTCTATCTCCCGATTCCCGGACATGAATCAATTCTTAGTTCTATAGCCCCTTGAACAAAGCAGAAACTAGGAATACTTAAGGAAAAATATACAACATCCATATATTCTGTGTATTTTTATCCTAGTTTTTACCAAAGATACCTGCAGCCATCTTTTAAGTTACTCATGTGTTTAGATTATTGGATGCTTGCCAAAGTTAACACTATAATCAAGGGACCTACATTCCCTATTGTTACCATGTGTATGGAAGTTGACGGAGATCAGGTAATCAACAGAGACCTGGCATGAATCCACCTCACCGTACCTTCAGTGAAACATCCAGCATATCCACTGTTTATTGATTTTCTTCAGTATATACTATAATCGCAATCATTAGCACCTGGGAACATCATCATATTGGTTCCCTGATACCTGAAATAGTGGTTACTATGGTAGGAAGGGCCATGTAGAAATCTTTGGCTCTCCTCTTCTCTAACTCTTCCCTGGTACATCTAAAGCTAAATCATGACTAGGAGGGAATTTAAAAAATTGATGCCACCACCAAAACTTGAAATTTACATAGGAAAGTAATGTTACCTATCATTTCCCATTTTACCCACCATCTTAGCTGATACTGAAAGCATATGGTGTGTAGCTATTGATCTGGGAAATGTTTTTTTCCCCTATTCCAATAAATGGAGAACACCAGAGGTTGTTTTGTTCAATGTAGCAGGAATTACAAGATATTTACCATCTTGCTTCACCAGGGTGTCAGCTCTCTATGTTTGTGCCATATTGTAGACTGCAGGAATCTTGACTGTCTTACCATGCAGGGAATGATATGCTTCTAGACTGATAACTTTATGCTAAAAATACCTAAAGGAAATACTCTAGATGCCTTGGTAAGACATATGTCTACTGAAGATGGGGAGATAAAGCCTTCAAAAATCAATGAGATGTTTAAGCAACAAAAGAAATAATGAGAATATATTATAGGTCATAGAACAAAATAAGAATCTAGGAATGCAAATAGATAAAAATAGTGGAGAAGGAAGACCTCTTCCTTACAGTAGATTCCAAACTAATAAATGTAGAATAAATAATGGAATTAGAAAATCATCATTTGGCATCCATCTTATTAATTGTTTCAGACAAGAATCACCAAAACCTAAAAGTAATGGGCAAAAATGTGATAAGAAACAAAATATTTGTAAGATATCTCCATAGGATGCTTATTGATTACCAAGGAAAATATAGTAGAAAAGCCTGGCCAACAACAGTTCAATCAAGTGATCAAATTAACATCACAAGTAATGGGAACAGTTGCCATCAAGTGTCTCCTAGGACGATTTCTCCTAAAAATGCACACGTAGATTCTAATCATGATGAAAATCAGCCAAATGCAGACTGAGGACTAGTCTAGAAAATGAATAGCCAGAACTCTTTAAAAATGGTGAAGTCATGAAAAACAAAGGGAATGAAGAACTAAACTCATCATGAGACCCTGAATTGTACCCTGGAAAAGAAAAATAAATGGGTTTTTCGTTAAAAAGGACAATTAATGGGACAATTGAAGAAATTTACATAAAGTCTGTAATAACTATCAATATTAATTTTCTGATTTTGGTAATCTTACTTTGACTATGTAAGAAAATATCTTTGTTTTCAGGCAATATACCCTGAAGTACTTAGAGGTAAAGGGGCATATAATATCTGCAAGTTTCTTTCAAACTTTGAAAGAAAAAAAAAAATATATATAACATGTACTCATATGGTCTTATAAAGTATGAATCTGTGTGTGTGTCTATATATAGTTAGAGAGAGAGACAGAGAGAGAGAAAAACAGAGAGGGGGGGAGAATACAAATTGTATGTAAAATATATTAACATTTAAGAAATTTAGATAAAAGTTTAGGGGAATTATTGCACTACATATGCAACTTTTTATAATTCTCAAATCATTTCAAAATACAACATAAAAGAAAAAAGCCAGTTGGATTGCAATCTTGTGAAAAGTTGAGGAATCCACTGGTATAGTCTAGAGAGTTCACTCTTAAAAGAAAGACAATTTGCTGAACATTATCACTAACAAAGAAGCACATTTGTTTCTGATTGCTTGAAATTAAGAACACCAACTGATACAGCAATCTAGAAAGAACAGCTAAAGACCAGATGAGACCAGAGAGAGAAGCAACAAAGAAAAACAGCCAGAAGAATCAAAACAGCAAAACAGTGGTCCTGCACATCTCCTCTTTTTGCAGTTTAGAGAATGTCCACAAATGGCCATCAGTTATATGCCAATATAATCTCAAACTGTTTATTACTCTTCACACAACTCTGAAATCTGATTTATTATACACCTAATGTGCCAATCGTGGTATTAAGTCTTAACATACCCATAAACAAGAGAGACATACTTCCCACCATAAATATATGGTCTCCTGGAGAACACTAACAATAAACAAATTATTTAATATTGCTATGATATGTACTATGAAGTAGATGAAAAGACAGAGGACAGTGAAAGGGTTTAGTAGAGGAACCTGTTGTAGTTTCAGGAGACAGAAGATTTTAGTGAAAAGTGACTTTAACTTGAGATTTGACAAATAAAAGCTAGTCTATTTATGGACTTTCTACTCTGATACATTATTCTATTTGATTATCCTTTCACCAACACCACACGCACTTGATTACTAGAGCTTTAAAATAAGTCTTGAAATCAAGTAGTATAAATCTTTCAACTTTGTTCTTCTTTCAGGATGACTCAATGTTTCTTGGATTTTTGCATTTTTATATAAATTTTAGGATCACATTTTCATTTTTACCACAAAGTCTTTTGGAATTTGGATTGGGGATTGCATTTAGATTGCTTTGGGGAGTGGAAATTTTACAAATATTGAGCTTTCCAAAAATAAAGATGGTGTATCTCTCCATTTATTTATATATTCTTTAATTTCTCTCAACGATGTTTTATTGTTTTCAGTGTGAGGCTCTTATACATTTTGCTAAATATACCACTTCATAGATCATGTTTTGAAACTATTATTAATAGTGGTGTTTTTTAATTTTCATTTTCTAATGGTTGGCTACTATTACTTAGAAACACAGTTAATTAGACTTACACTTCTGCTTAAGATGTAGAAAATTTCAGAAACATATCAATTCCACCATAACAATAAGGGCAAACCACATAGTCCACAAAATCATAATATTTTTAGGCTATCAAAGAATTGGGGTTGTAAGGTAACCTGGCAAATTGAAATCCAAAAGTTTCAAACCCTTTTCTAAAAAAGATAAGAATGTAAATTATTTCACTTTTCGAAAAATAGTAGAAAAAAAGAGGTCATTGCCATAAAGTAAGTAAGAAAATCGCTGAAATGTACATGAATTCTCCAGAACCAAATACAGGCTACTATGGCAGTTTAGAATCCCAGGGAGCCCTAGTTACAGTGAGAGTCCATATCATTCATCAAAACTTTCCCCTGAGCCTCCACTGATTATTGATAGGAAAGATTTGAGGAGCAAAGCACACCTGAGAGAGAGCTCCTCTGTAGTCCAGGCATACAAGACTTGCCTAAATTTAAGGTAGTGCAGCCTCCCCACTCTATAGACCATGAAGAGCATAAGATATAGGTTGGGTCCTGCTGGAGGATGGGCACAAAAACTGGCTGTGTCCTGGACACTTCTCAGGTACAAGGAAGATGTCTATTGATGGATGTGGAACAGGAAACTCATCTGCCCCAAACCCTGCACTGACATGAAGCAGAAGTTATCCACTGCTGGAGAAGGGGTAGGAAATCCACCCATTCTGGACCCTGCACAGGCATGTGGCAAGGTTCTGCTGTCACTGGGAAGGAGCAGGAAATTCAGTCATCAAGACCCTGCACAGGTGGAGCTCTCCTGCTGCTGCTGCTGGGGGAGAAACATGAAGCCCGTCTGGGCTCCAGATCCTGTAGTGAGTAGAGCACAGAATTGTGTGACAGAGGAAGAGAAGGGATGCTGAGAGAGCACCACTCCTGAGAAACAGATAGACAGAGCCTGCCTAATATTGAGGCAGAGAAGTAAGGAATCCCCCCCACCCCATATGAGCCTCATCAATATAGAGTGATGACAGCAGCAGTGTACCATTGGGGAAAGGGATAGGAGCAGAGAAGGAAACCCCTCTGAGGTGAAGAAATGTACAGCATGCTGAAATCCAGTGGAGGAGCAGAATATTAAGAAAAACTCTTTGCGTTACAGTACTCACTAAACACAAAGCTGGAGCAGAAAATCACTGAAAAATAATTGAAACATGATGAAACAAAGCTAAATAAAGCAATAATAAACTCACACACAAATTAGATTGACTCAACCTCTATAATAACATCCTGAAATAAGAAGAGGCCTTCACACTTCTGGGCATAAATGTTATTTACTTTAGTCTCTAGAGTTTTGTGCCCCACCCCACAAATCTGACATTCAATAAAAATTACAACATGAAGAAAACATCAAGGAAATGTCATACATTGCCAAAAGATAAAATAGTCATAAGGAAAAAATTCAGATGTGGCACAGATATTGGAATTACCAGATGGGGACTTCAAAATTATCAAACAGGGACTTTGTATGGCTACAGTGTTAAGTATGTGTAACTTGACGAACAGATGGAGAATTGCAATAGATAGATGAAAACTACAGAAAAGAGCCCAAAACAAATGATAGAAATAAAAAATATGATATGAGATAAATAATTCCATTAAGAGATTTAGAACAAACTCAACAGAGGAAAGGATCAGCTAAATGGAATACATTCCAATAGAAATTCACCAAACTAAAACACAAAGAGCAAAAATAGTAAAAAAATTGAGTAAAACATCTAGGGTCTACAGGATCCCAATATAAAACAATCTAATATACATGCAAATTGAATTCCTGATGAGGAAGAAAGGGAGTGGGTAACACGTTTATTTGAATTGGTAATGGCCAGAGTGTTTTTAAAAATTATTGACCAATAAAAACTCACATATCCCAGAAGCTCAGAGAACTCCTAAGAGAATCAATATAAAGGAAAATATAGGTACCTATTAGTAAAAGTGCTGTAAACCAGATTAAGAGAAAATCCTGGAACAACCAGTGAAATAAGAAACATTGCATGAAGGTGAACAATGATAAGTACATCTTACCTCTCTTGAAAAAGAATGGAAGCCAAAAGACAATGGAATGGCATATTTTAAAGTGTTGAGAGATAATGGTCAAAATATCCTTTAAAAATGAAGGTGAATTGCCCTCTGGTTTCTGTTTAGGATCTTAGAAGGCTGGAAAGAGCATTACTCCCACACATCTAACAACAAAAAAACTCACTGTATAATCTAAAAAGTCACAACTATTCTTGAACATATCAAAGAGTCATGGTTGCAGGACAACCAACTAGCCCAAAATCAAAGGAAGACAAGTGCAGCTAGGAGGAGACAAGACACAAGGGGTTATTTCCCTGGGGCAGATGACAGATTCCATACAAACTTCTAATAAGAATTCACATAAATGTTTAACAAATTGCTAAAGGTTGAGTGTGGGCTAGGGAGAAAACATAAGACCCCTATAAACCACAGACACAAGGGACATTCTCAGTCATTTGCAGGATCTTCTTCACAGACCTAACCCAATGCTCAAAAGAAAGATCAGGGCCTGGGTGAAAGATCTTAGAAACCCTCCCTTATGGTGCAGGGTTCATGGAAGGGAACAAAAATTACTGCTGGAAAAGCACAAAATTTCACCTGAATCCATCTCTCTTCTCTGTCCAAATAATAAAAGATGTAAAGTCCTGGAAAAAGATTAAAAGGAAAAAAAAAACAACTCTGTCTTCCTTAGGGTACAAATAAAGACACAAAATCTGGAAACAACCAATATGTCCCTCAACTGGGTAATGGGTACACTGTGGTGCAGGTACACAAGGGCGTACTCTTCAGCAGTGAATAAAAACACAGTATTGATATGGCAACAACATGAATAAATTGGAAATGCATTATGCCAAGGGAAGGAGGGTAGCCTTAAAAAGCCACATACTGCATGATTCAATTTATATGACATTCTTTAAAAGGCAAAATTATGCAATAGAAAATAAGTCAGTGATTGCCAGAATATGGGTGACAGGACAGGTGACTACAATGAGCACAGGGTAATTTGGGGGCACTGAAGGAATTGTTCTGTATCTCAGATGTGGTGGTGGTTATACGACTGTAAGCATTTGTCAAAACTCACAGAACTGTAGAATAAATAGGGTGAATGTTATTGTATTTATTATGCCATTTTGTGATAGGTGAAATAAGAAAATATTAAGTGACGAAGGTGGAATACATTTTTAGACAGGCAAAAAGTAAAAGAATTCATGTCCTTAATCTGCACTAAGAGAAATGATAAAACAAGTTCTGTAGGTTAATGGGATATATAACTATTTTTTTGTATATTGATCAGGAATCCTACAGCCTAGCTATATTCACTCATTAATTCCAGCAATTTTATTTGATTTTTTGATGAGGAAGATTGTCCCTGAGCTAACATGCATGCCAATCTTCCTCTATTTGTACGTGGGATGCCACCACAGCATGGCTTGATGAGTGGTAAATAGGTCTGTGTCCAGGATCTGAACCCATGAACCCCGGGCCACTGAAGTGCAGCATGTGAACTTAACCACTATGTCAGCAATTTTATTTTTGTAGATTGCTTAGGATTTCCTATATGAACAATGATGTCATAAGTAAATACAAACAGAGCCTTTAATTTTCTTAGGGATATTAAATTGACACCTCGAATGAGTGCCAGCATCCAATAAGCTTTAGAAAAAAGAATCACTTTGAAGAATTAAGGGAGATAAAAATCATTATTCCAAAGTGAACCACTGTTAAACTTCTCAAGTTGTAGTAATACCTTGTAATTCAAATTAGCATTATAGTTTATTCTGGTAGAAAAACATCTTTAAAAATGCTAATAAACAACCAAGAAAATAGATGCTTCTTTCCCAGATTCTCTTCCAATTGTTGCTGTATCATTTAAATTATGCCTGGCCCAAAATATATTTTCAGATTATTTTGGCTACACTAGAAAATTATCTATACAATCAAATAAAACATCTCCTTCTTTGACATTTTCAGTATTCCCCAAACTCACCTAACTTGGAAATGCTTCAGCAGCAATGGTATTATTGGGATTTATCAGTTTTCTTCTGAGACAATAAAAAGCTCCACATGTAAATCACATTTTAAATATACAATGAAAAATAATTTGGAAACTCTACTTACACTTTAAAGGTTATTTAAAACTTCCAGTGGGGTTACGAGAAATGGGAAGAACTAGATGTGCCTGCTACTTAAAACCAAGATATCTTGAGGCTGGAAGGTTGTGTTAATCTAATTCTCAGCTGAAGGCTGGTGTCATTTATATAAAATATAATCACAAACTTGTCCAATGACAACTCATCAATCACTAAAGCATCCGCTTTTTTGAGAATTTTAGACACTCCAGCTCCAGTTTTTAAGAATAACTTTGCAATACTGAAGCCAACTGAGTTTGCAAAAGGCATCCTCACGCTAGTCCTCGTTTTATCCTTAAGGGGCCTCAGAACATGGCTCGTTCACAGTCCTACCATGAAATATGACCGGTGCCATATTTAGAAATAATAGCCTTTACGTAAATACTAAGGAGAAGGATAAGTATTTTTGAACTTTGAAATATATGGAAAAGAGGGAAGGTGAACATTAAAATAACCTGTCATCCTGCCAATCAGTGATATCTAGTCAATATTTTAATGCATTCAACAAATTTCTTTCAGTCTTATCCTATATGCATCTATTTTCATGGAATTTGAATTATACTGCATATTCTTATTTTTATTTTCCATGGACTAATGTGATCATTTTCCATGTCATTTAATATTACTTTAATGGCTGTATACATAGGTGTGTGTTTGTGCCACCTTTTATTTTAACCTTTTCCGATATTGAATATTTACTTTGTTTAAATTTTTATGATTATAATATTATTTAGAATCATAAAAATTTAAATTAATTAGGAGAATATTAAAACATGGTTATTTTTTCCAAATCAATCTGGTTTACTCTAGGCTTTCTTTCTCTTCCATTTTAGTGCCTAGAACATTGTTGGTTATGTAATAAGAAAACAAAATAATGTATCACATATGATAGAAAATTTATTCATTCCAAGCCTTAATTCATTCAATTCAGCTCTCTCCTATGTTCTGTATTTCTAATAGATTTCAGGTATCTTTAGCCTGAGTTAGTCAAGTAACCAACCTAGTTTTTGCTTTATAGCCTAAAACCCCACCTTAGTTCAGTACATCCTAACAATGCTACCCCAGCCCTGCAGATGGAAATCAGTCAACCAAAGATCATCAGTGACAATATTGCATTGCCAAGTTGACAGAACAAAAATATTCCTGTCTATGAGGTATATTAAAAGAACAGTAAATTGGCTATTTGGCTACTCTTTTAACACACTCTTCCTGCCATCACTCCAAAGTGGTGAAGTTGCCTTCCTGACAAATGCTCTTTGAGATGTGTTTCACCAAGGAAGTAAAACATATGAAGGAAATCTAACAAAGTCCCTTTAAAAAATAGGAGAAGATGAATGTCAATAAAGGGAGAAATAACAACCCAGAAACTACACCCACAAATGATCCACGAAAGGGGCGGAGGGAAGAAGAAAAGGCCAGTCTTGACAAAGCAGCAAAATCACAGGCTTCTGCCCAATTTTTTTTCTATGTTCCATAAAACAATGACTAAAATACGATCAATCTTGGGGCTGGCCTGGTGTCATAGTGGTTAAGTTCACACGCTCTGCTTCAGTGGCCCAGGGTTTGTGGGTTCGGATCTCAGGCATGGACTATGCACCGCTTATCAAGCCATGCTGTGACTGGTGTCCCACATATAAAGTAGAGGAAGATGGGCACGGATGTTAGCCCAGGGCCAGTCTTCCTCAGCAAAAAGAGGAGGATTGGCGACGGATGTTAGCTCAGGGCTGGTCTTCCTCACACATACACAAAATGCTATCGATCTTATTCCAAGGACACTCACTTTTCTGCCACTTTCCTCTTTGTGTCTTCATTCCCAAAGTCTCTTTCCTCCTTACTCCTCCTCTGCAGAAAACATGCAGAGAAAGGTAACTAAGTTTAATTATCCATTCTCCAGATGTTTCTGACAGGCCATACTGGTCCAAATATTTTCACCACAACTTCTTCCTCTCTGGTGAATCTTACAACACTTCATTTCTTCACATTGTTTCAATCGCTTCCTGATTGGTCTCCTACACCTACATTCACAAACACCGCCTCAGAACCCTGAAATAATTTGGTCAAAAAAATCCCAAATTTCACACTATCTATAAAATATTCCCCTCTGCTCAAGTCTAAACACCTCCCACTACTTAAAAACAATGACAATATTTTAATCACTCTTCCTCTAAACTTGTTCTTCCTCCTTATTCCATTTTTTTAAATTCAAATATTATTCCCACATACCCAACTTGCAAAAAATTTAGCAAGACAGAGAAGACATATGAGAGGACATGGTACTAAAGCGGGGTTTTAAAGGAATATTGGGAAATAAACAATCAAGAACATGGAGAGATGGGCATTCCTGATAGAGAAAATAGCACATTCAAATCAATGGGAGGGGGCAACTGAGGTGAAATACCCCTCCTCCCTGCTGCTTTCTCAACTCTGTTGAACTAAACTACAATGATGGTTTCTGCAGTAGATCGTATCTTCCAAAGATGGATGTAACAATATATTCCATCCCACATGCTTTCACTGTGTCCTTGAAAATTATCCCAGGTAGTAGTACGGCCCAGGTCCCCACCACTTGATCCGGGTGTGTCCTTATTCATATGCTCTACAACCATATAAGGAATATAATATTAGCCCAATTTTGTAAATGACAACGCTAAGGATCAGGAGATGGCAAAGATAAAAGTGATGGAGCCAGGAGGTGATTCCTCCTTTATAGCTTTAAAGCAACCAAGCCTATTCATGAACAAACACTTTCTCAATTTTGCTCTTTTCACCACTGGGATAATTTAGAAATTCCACCCAATTTCAGTGATAATCCTAAAAGCCTTCCTCAAGTCTACAAGGCTTCCTCTAACTCCTCTTTTCTCAGAGTTTGAGGATGTTCACCTCCACATTTCTCCTACTCTTGCAGTGAGGATTCCTGGAATTGTTTTCCTCAACTCCATAAGTTTTCAGTCCTGAGGTACAGAACCTAAGTGTTAGACTAGGTAACTACTGGGAAGCCTCTGGGAGTAATCCTATAAGGGCAATGAGACAGTGGCCATCGAGGATTAGAGACTCATCTCTGGTGTCCCAAGCCATGAAGGATCACTACTCTGTTCACTTAAACTTACCTCCTTCTCTCACACCTACTTCCTATACAGTTCTCCCAGCAAATGTCATGGTCACCAAGGTTTCCTGGTTCACCTTGAACATGCAGCCTGTCACTAAACATATTAACAGAAGCACTAACTGAACAAAGAAAGGATGTCACTAACTAGGCCTAGTGACTTTTTAATTTGTTTTACCAAAACCACAGGTATTTCCCATTGGGACTTGGATTTATTTGTATAAATGGGCAATTGTGAGCATCAACTGCAGTCCTTCTCCAACATCCCAGCTTGATGTAGCAAGTAATGGGGCCCAATTATTAGAATGGAAAAATGATGATATTAAAAGTAGATCTGGGATGGGAAACATGGGGGTCTACCAAATAACACACATAGATTTTTGTCACCAAGGCCACCAAGAATCCCAAATATGGCCTCAGACACCTTCTTCATCCTGCCCTCACTCTACATGGACTGGTTTTCATGATTGAGCACTGATAAAGACCTCACATACCATAGGTTACGTTGAACATGAAACTTTGTAAATGAAACCTCCACACTAACGTCAGTATAAATACTAAACAGAAAAATGTAAGGGAGAGATGAGAAGCAGAACTAATTTTCTAGAGTCATTAGGATGAATCCCCACTAGTTATGGCTCCAACAGCCTGCCAGAGCCCCCAGTTCCTACATTTTCTGTTTTTCTGCCACAGTGCCTTCAAAGAAACACTCTTGAGGGAAAATATAAGCTCTGTTGCCATTATTCTTTCTTTAAATTCCCATTAAGATTTTTATCTGGCTGATAATTTCTAAATAGTCTCAATGTCTCCATAGTGTCTTACTATTACTTGATTACGTGCATCCTTTCCTAGAGAACGTGCAAAGATCCTACAGGGTAAGGTTTTTAATGTTCCATAGCCCACATGAGACTTCAGGCTTAACTTTCCATAGAGGCGTTCATGATATTGGGACATCTGTTGTCAGATAAGAAGTAAGTCTATCTTGAGGAAATTCTATAGACATTTACCAGGGCCTCTCATTTGCTTTTTACTAAAGCATAATAACAAAAACAATAGCTACCTTTTATGCAACTGTTGCACCTCTCCTCCGAGTGCACATAAGCAATAAGCTGAGCTGCTTCCTCAACCCTCTTCTCAAACACTGGACTGGCCTGGGAATTTCAAGTCCCCCCCGAACTAGCTATCTTCCTAAGGAGTCAGATGTGTAATATTAGCAGTCATATCAAACTTTCCAACTCTTTCTTTTCACCCTAAGGTAGAAGATCCAGGCATCGGATCCAAACAACTATCCATTCCAGATCTCCTCTGTAACACCTGCTTTCCTCCAGAGCAGGAGTGGCAAGTTAGGGTCTAGAGGCCAAATCCAGCTATCACCTTGGTTTACAAATAAGATTTGACTGGAACACTGCCACACCCAGTCACATACACATGGTCTATGGCTGCTTTCTCAACACAAGGACAGAGTTGAATAGTGGTGACAATGACCATAAGGTCTGCAAACCTAATCTTTACTATCTGGCCCTTTAAAGAAAAAATGCATTGATTTCTGCTCTGGAGGCTTTCTGGAGAGTTTTAAATCCTTTTCCTCTCACACTGCCTCCCTAACAAGCTGGGACTCCTCACCTTCCAGGCTAACAAAGTGTTCTCTCTCAGCAGATTTCTCCAGAGCTCCACGAACTTGTGTTTTTTTTTTTTTTTTTTTCATGTGAGGAAGACTGGCCCTGGGCTAACATCCATGCCCATCTTCCTCTACTTCATATGGGACACCACCACAGCATGGCTTGACAACTGATGTGTCTGTCCACGCCCGGGATCCGAACCTGCAAACCCCGGGAGCCCCGAAACAGAGCATGTGAACTTAACTGCTACGCCACCAGGCTGGCCCCACCAACTTGTGCTTTTTGACTTCTGGAATCCAACCAGTCGCCATGAACAGGAACTCCTTACATTCTAATAAGATAGCCCTATTAAAGGAATCCCAAATGAAAACTTCAATCAGTCTATAACATATTCCTCAAATCCTTTAGTTCTCTTGTTTCCTCATATTCTATAAGTGTTTGCTTAGAAATACTAGGATTTGATGTCCTACTTCAGATTTCTCTGGCATAATTAGAATATTATGCTTTTCCAAACAGGCTTATTGAGATATAATTCATGACTAAAAAAATTCAACCATTAAAAGTTGACAATTCAATGATGTTTAGCATATTCCCAGGTTTGTGCAACCATCATTGCAATCTAATTTTAGAACATTTTCATCACCCAAAAAAGAAACCCTACATCCATTGGAAGTTGCCCCCAAACACATCACAGCACCTTAAGCCCTAGGCAAACACTCATCTACTTTCTGTTTCTATAGATTGCCTATTCTGGAACTTCCATAGAAATGCAATCACACAATTTATGGTCTTTTGTGACTAGCTTTGTTCACTTAGCATAATATTTTCAAAGTTCATCCACGTTGTTGTATGTACCAGTACTTCATTCCTTTTTACGTATGACTGAGTGATATTCTGTTGTAGGAGTGTACCACATCTTTTAATGCATTCATCAGTTGGTAGACATTTGGGTTGTTTCCCCTTATGAATAATGGGACTATGAACATTCATGTACAAGCTTTTATGTGGACATATGTTTTCATTTCTTTTGGGTATATACCCAGAATAAAAATTGCTAGGTCACACAGTAACCTTATATGTAACATTTTGAGGAACTGCCAAACCATTTTCCAAAGTCACTGCACTATTTTGCATTCCCATCAACAATGTAGGAAGGTGCCAATTTCTTCACATCCTCACCAACACTTACTGTCTTTTCCATTATAGCCATTTTCGTGAGTGTAAAGTGGCATCTCATTGTGGTTTTGATTTGCATTTCCTTAATGACTAATGGCATTGAGCATCTTTTCCTGAGCTTATTGACCAATTTTATTTCTTCCTTGTAGAAATATCTATTGGAATCATTTGCCCACTTTTCAGTTGGGTTATTTCCTTTTATTATGGAGTCATAAGAGTTCTTTTTATGTTATGGATAACAGTCCATTACCAGATAGATAATTTGCAAATATTTTTCTCTCATTCAGTGAGTTGTCTTTCCACTTTTTTATGGTGATCTTTGAAATACAAACATTTAAATTTTGGTAATGTCAACTTATTTTTCTTTGGTTGCTTGCACTTTAGGTATCATATCTAATGAATCACTGTCTAACTGAAGTTGGTGAAGATTTACTTCTATATTTTCTTCTAGGAGCTTAATAGTTTTTCTTTTTTGTTTTTATGGTGAGGAAGATTGGCCCTCAGCTAACACCTGTTGCCAATTCTCTTCTTTTTGCTTGAGGAAGATTGACCCTGAGCTAATATCTGTGCCAATCTTCCTCTATTTTGTAAATTTTACTCTATTTTGTACTTGGGATGCCACCATAGCACGGCTTCATGAGTGGTGTAGTGTGCGTCAGGGATCTGAACCCGCAAACCCCAGGCAGCTGAAGCAGAGTGCACCAAAATGAACCACTATGCCAATGGGCCAGTCCCTAGGTGCTTATATTTAGGTCTTTGATCCATTTTGAGGTAATTTTTGTGTGCAGTATGAATTAAAGTTTCAACCTCATTCTTTTGCATGTGGATACCCATTTGTGCCAGCATGATTTGTTGAAAAGACTATTCCTTCCCATTTGAATTATCTTGGTATCCTTCTTTAAAATAAAACCTCACATTTCAGGTCAACTTATTTCTCGACACTTAATTCTATTCCATTGATCCATAGTATGTCTGATGTGTGAGTCCTCCAAAATTGTTCTTTTTCAAAATTATTTGGCTATTCTTCATCCTTTGCAATTTCATATGAATTTTTGCATCAGCTTGTCAACTTGTGCAAAAGAGCCAGCTTTATTTGGTAGGTACTGCTGAGCGTTATGTTTTACATGTTCTCTGTGAAACTTAAGATAACCTGCTGACATCATAAATATGTTAGACTGGGTAACTGATGGGGGTCGGTTACACTAAGCAGAAAATATTAATTTTGGAAAGATGGTCTGGGAAGGGAAATGCTGAGACCTCTGAGCACCACAGAAAGATTATTGCCACCTAGACTGTTAAGGGATATAACTCTGGCATCACTCCATTTTTCTAGGAAAATCTCATTTCCACCTCATCAGTTTCTCATGAGGAGTTCCTCTTCTCTCTCCCTAGCATCTCATGATGTTACTTCACTACATTGCAATGCAAATAATAGCATTAGCTACCATATGTAGTGCTCATCATTGTTCAAAATACATTGTTTATACAACATACTTAATGCTTACAACCAACTTAATACACAAATAGTTAGTTTTATTATACAGATGAAGATATAGAGGGTCAGTGGATAAGAGCTTTGTATATTTAAGTAGAAAGTGTTAGAGATGGAATTTGGACACAACCCATGTAACTCTTAAACTTAAGCTCTTAATTCGTATTTAAAATTCTCTCCCATAGATGCAGGGATGGCTCTACATCTGCAAATCAATCAATGTGATACACCACACTAACAAAATGAAGAATAAAAATCACATGATTATCTCAGATGCAGAGAAATCATTTGACAAGATACAGCATCCATTTATGATAACTCTGAATAAAATAGGTATAGAAGGAAAGTACCTCAACATAACAAAGGCCATATGTGACAAACCAACAGCTAATATCATTCTCAATGGTACCAGGAACCAGACATGGATGTCCACTTTCACCACTTTTATTTAACATAGTATTGGACGTCCTAGCCAGAGCAATCAGGCAAAAAATAAATAAATAAAAGGGATCCAAATTGGAAAGGAAGAAGTGAAACTGTCACTATTTGCAGATGACATGATTTTATATATAGAAAATCCTAAAGAATACACCAAAAAATCTTTTAGAAATAAATGAATACAATAAAGTTGCAGGATATAAAAATCAACATACAAAAATCAGTTGTGTTTCTATACACTAACAAAGAAGTAGCAGAAAGAGAAATTAAGAATATAATCCCATTTACAATTGTAACAAAAAGAATAAAATACCTAGGAATAAATATAACCAAAGAGGTAAAAGACATATACACTGAAAAGTATAAAACATTGTTGAAAGAAATTGAAGAAGACACAAAGAAATGGAAAGATATTCCATGCTCATGGATTGGAAGAATTAACACAGAATGTCCATACTTACTAAAGCAATCTACAGATTCAATGCAATCCCTATCAATGTTCCAACAACATTTTCCACAGAATAGAACAAAGAATCCTAAAATTTATATGGAACAACAAAAGAATATGAATAGCCAAAGGAATTCTGAGGAAAAAGAACAAAGCTGGAGGCATCACACTCCCTGATTTCAAAATATAATACAAAGCTATAGTAATCAAAACAGCATGGTACTGGTGCAAAAACAGACACCCAGATCAATAGAACAGAATTGAGAGCCCAGAAATAAACCCACATATCTATGGACAGCTAATTTTTGACAAGGGAACCAAGAACATATACTAGAGAAAGGAAAGTCTCTTCAATAAATGGTGTTGGGAAAACTGGACAACCAAAGTAGGCCATTATCTTACACCATACACAAAAATTAACTCAAAATGGATTAAAGACTTGAACATAAGACCTGAAACCATAAAACTTCTAGAAGACAACACAGGAAGTATGCTCTTTGACATAGGTCTTAGCAGCATATTTTCAAACACCATGTCTGACTGGGCAAGGGAAACAAAAGAAAAAATAAACAAATGGGACTACATCAAGTTAAAAAAGCTTCTGTACAGCAAAGGAAACCATCAGCAAAATGACAAGACAATCTAACAATTGAGAGAAGATATTTGCAAACCATATATCTGATACGGGGTTAATATCCAAAATATGTAAAGAACTCATACGTCTCAAGAACAAAAAAATGAACAACCCAATTAAAAAATGGGCAAAAAATCTGAACAGACATTTTTCTAAAGAAGATACACAGATGGCCAACAGGCACATGAAAAGATGCTCAACATCATTAACTATCAGGGAAACGCAAATCAAAACTACAATGAGATATCACCTCACTCCCAGCAGAATGACTATAATTAACAAGACAAGAAATAACAAGTGTTGGAGAGGATGTGGAGAGAAGGGAACTCTCATACACTGCTAGTGGGAGTGCAAACTTGTGTAGTCACTATGGGAAACAGTATGGAGATTCCTCAAAAAATTAAGGATAGAAATATCATATGATCCAGCTATTCCACTGCTGAGTATTTATCCAAAGAACATGAAAACATGAATGCGTAAAGATACATGCACCTCTGTGTTCATTGCAGCATTGTTCACAATAGCCAAAACTTGGAAACAACCTAGGTGCCCATCAATGGATGAATGGATAAAGAAGATGTATATATACACAATGGAATACTACTGAGCCATAAGAAGTGAGGAAATCTGGTCATTTGTGACAACATGGATGGACCTTGAGGGTATTATACTAAGTGAAATGCCAGAGGGAGAAAATCAAATTTCGTATGATCTCACTCATAAATAGAAGATAAAAACAAGAACAACAACAACAAACAAACACATAGATACAGAGATTAGATTGGTGGTTACCAGAGGGGAAGGGGAAAGGGAGCAGGGCAAAAGGGATGGCTGGGCACGTGTATATGGTGATGGATGGTAGTCTTTGGGTGGTGAACATGATGTAATCTACCTAGAAATTGAAATATAATGATGTGCACATTATATTTTATAACATTATAATTTATATAATGTTATAAACCAGTGTTGCCTCAATAAAAAATATATTTATATTTTATAGAAGGTCAGAAAAAAGGTAGTATTTAGCTCGTGATATTGTTGGAAGATTACGTGAGATAATACTTGACATAATTCTTAGCTCCTAATGATGTTTCTGGCATATCCTTGTAAAGATTGTAGAGATATGCTCAGAAAAAATTGAATTCAGAAAAGGAAATTAATTTGAAGAAGGGAAAATACAGAATCAATTTTATATTTGTGTCTAAAACGTGTGTTTAATGGAAAGAAAAATCCATGCTGTCCAGTCAAAAAAAAAATCTCTCATAAAGTACCCAATTAATAAATGTCTTTGAAAATAATTAATTAATCAAAACTAAACGAGGTTTCAGCAGTGCCAACAATTTATACTGCCTTCCTATGCTCTCTGAAACTCATGATTTTCATGTAGTTAGAGACCTAAGGACGCCTACTTACACGTGAGGGGAACACGTAGAAGGCTTTTACCCAGCAAAATTATACGATGTCTTAGATGTGCTTCAAAATAATCTGCGGAGAGTGAAATGGGGGAAGGATGATGATGAAACTAGATATGTTGAAAATTGTTGAAGACAGTGACTGATATATCGGGTTCATTCGATTATTTTACCTGTCTTTGAAAATTGTGGTAATACCATAATAAAAGTTTCTTTTTTCAAGCAGCAATTTTGAAAGCTTTTATCCCAAATGCATTTGGTTAAATAATGTCTCTTGTACAGGATTAGTAACCCTGAGGGAGAATAAGATAAAATAAAATAATACATGAGGCAAGGTAAACATATAAATAAACAATAGCAACAAAATTATTTCTTTGAGAAGTTTCTCAAAGTTTCTCTCTTCTCCCTGTGCAGGTCACAGTTGCCCCTGGGCTACCTAGCCAGTATACACCCCCCCCAGCCATGTCCTGGACTCTCAATTATTTGTGCTGCTGTTTTCACAAGCTGCTCATCAACCTCTGTCTGATGTAATCACTTTATTGATCAGTCTCAACTTGTGAGGTTCAAGCTTTAATTTTTTCTCAACACTTCCTTCACCCACGATGTGTCAAACTTTCCTTTCTTTTAGCTGCTGAAGCGGCCATGAGAATATTTCTTATAGACCTTCTAGGAACACAATAGACCAAGAACCCCAGGCACTGTGCTCTGAAATCCATTATTTTTGTTCTGAGGCCATGCTTCCCACAAACTGCTCCAGCAAAAGACTACAGGAAGGGTACTAACACAAGTGACTTCTGGAAGACACAGAACTCCTCTGACAGGCAACTTCAGCTGACGACTCCCCAAGCACCTTGCTGAACATTCTCTAGACTGCGTAGCTGATTATGACATTTCTACCCAACCTTCCACCCCTGTCTCCTTCATGGAGTCAGGACTGCATTGTCTTCTGATGCCTAACTCTCCCAGACTTCGGGCTTCCTCCCCATTTTCTCTCACGGGTACTTCCCATAATAAAAATCCTTGCATGTTTGATCACCTTGGCACCTGATTCTTGGAAGATTGCTAATAACACAACTACATATGAGACAGATTCCCTAACTTCCAGTCACTTTTAGTACTAAGTTCTTTACACTTGTTTAACTCTTCAGTCTCTGGTATTTAATGTTTATCTCTTCCCTTCCCCCAGACTTCTGCCAGAGAAGCTTGCGTAGTGAGGGGCTGTATCGCTTTTTTCACAGGCTGCTTTTAGAGCCCCTTTTGGCTGTTGCCCTTTCTTTCATTAAATGTTGACTGTAGTTCAATGCTCTCTTTGTTGCAAATGTGGATTAGGCACAAGTGAGTTACTTGAGGGACTTCACCAGAGATGCCTTCCACTCAGTTGCTTGGTTTTCTAATAAGATCTGGTTCCAGCTTAATTTCTTTCTACTCTCTGCCACAGCTCCAGCCTCCATTGGTAGAACCATTCACACAGAAAGCAACCTTCTTGGGTGGGGCGCCTATAGGAAAGCTCAGGCTTCTCTTCTTACAAGTGTCCAATAGACCCACAAAACCTCACACATCCTTGCCACGCCATCAGGGGTGGGAAGTCGACAGCTACATGGCTGCCCTCTTTCTCCTCCCCAGCCTGTTTCTTCACTCTGTCCTTCTTTTCCAGTTGCCTTATTGTTCTGTTCAAAAAGGCACAGATGTCAGATCAGCAAATCAGTTCACAAGAACATTTCCAATAAGGAAATTAAATACCAAGATCCTCTTCTTTCAGACTTACCTCATCTCTACAAATTATTCTCTCAGAACCACATTTACTTAGACTGTGGACTGGGAACATGAACCTCCTCTTCAACAGGAAAGGGTAGCACAAGCCATCACTCCCTTCTAGGCTCTGAGAGACGACTTCAAAGGATTTCTTTGAAATATCTACCCTTCTCATAGTGGATTTACGTAAACGGAAGAGGAAAGGGATGGACAGTTTCGGTAGCAGAGCTTATTCGACCATGACTACGTCCTGGGAAGATGTCAGACTCTAATCATTTGGGGCTTTCTTTAGAATATGAGGAATGTTTGAAACGTCTTTGTTATCAGTTTAAGGTTCCAAAAATCAATTCCAGGGCATAGAAAAGTTTCATCAAATATTCTGTGACACTAATTTGCTCCCCTACAAAGCCCAGATTGAACCCTTTTTGATACGGTACTCCCTTTCAATACTGCTGACACTTAACACTATTAGCTCTGGCTTTTAATTCTACCTAGATGCAGTTCACTGAAGTCCTCTTTAATGATATATTTCCTGGATCAGCCACCCCCCTGGTTTAACCCAGTAAATGGAGGGAGAAAACTAAGATATTTGCCTGCATGAACACAATCCTTTCATTGCTTTTTCGAATGAGATTTGAGTGATTATTAGTTCATCTTCTTCTATTCATCTTATTTGGCTTGTATTTCATTAAAATTTGACAGCAGAATGATTTCCAAATTCAGACATCTTTGCCATATGACATCCATTAGATATTTTAAAACATCAGTTCTAGGACCTTAACTAATGGTTTTTCTGTTCTGAGTTATTCTGAGTGCCCCAGCTACTGTTTGGGGATTATTTTCCTTGTGAAGAAAATGTCAATCAAGTTGCATGATTCTAATACTAAAGGGGGCTTACCTTCCACTTTCTCAGGTACTATTTTTCAATCATCAACATGTTCTGAAAGATCACTGTGTCCGCTATGTCAGGAATGCATGTTGCAAAGGGCCAACTCTCACACAACAGTTGAAGCAGCAGGCTTAGCTGCACCTTAGTGCTTAGCAAGACCTACCCTCTATGTCTCCAAGGATCACTGATTCCCCTTATACTCCATCTGGTCTCAAATATATCCCCCATATTTCTGGTCTTCTTCAAATCAGTAATTATTTCTCTTTTGTATGATTATTTAGAAATACTAAAATTCAAGAACTTATAAATTCACTTTTACTCTCCCAGACCTAGATTTTTAACCTCTACATAAAATAATATTACAGAAAAGTTGGAAGTCTTGAAGAGGAAATGAGGAGACCGACTTTCCATTGCTATTAAGGAGCACCATTCTTGCCACTCATAAGTGACTGAATTTCTGTCATCCTTCCCACTTCTTAGAATTTTCTTCCAATTGAATTTACAAGCAGCCCCTCTACATAAGTTTGACTTAGATATGAAGTTTGTGGAGTGAAATTTTCACAAATAGAAAGAGCAATAGTCACAACTCAACATGAAAGAGGAAGAGATTTTATAGCCACAGATTCAATAGTTATGTTCCTGGTTTTATGAACATTTTAAAATAGAAATGTTTGTCTCTTAGTCCAAAATTGTCTCTCAAAAGAAATCTTAGGATAATTTTCAGTTACTAGATTTAGTCCTTGACTAATAGTTTTCTTTCTTTCTAATGCAATCTTGACAGGTAGTATTTGGAATCTTGTTCATAGTAGATTCTAAAATTTCCACTAAGATGTGGCCTACTAATGGAAATATCTGAGAAAATATTTTTACCACAGGTTGTATTCTTTTTTACGCATTCTCTGACATGTCCTGCAAGACCATGTTGGCTGTCCCACCTATTTGCCCCTGCAACACAGATCATTCCAGATCAGCCTTGTTCCTTTCAGGCACATTCCATGTAAAGAACCAGGAGCTGAATTTAGAACTGTAGATTCCTTGTCTAATTCTCTCCACAGACATTCTGGAGACTTTATTAAATTCTCCTTTACTTATTGCCTCCCATAATGTAATTGTCATCATTAAAAAATGCCAGATTGAGATGAACCAAAAACACAAAATTATCCTTAGAAACAAACAGGAAAAGATTTACAGAGAAAAAGGAAGAGAGCGGGAAAGGGAGAGAAAGAGCTAAGACAAAGATAAAGGACATAGAGACACTGACAGACATTTACAGTGATGAAGGGAACTGCAGGGCCAGAGAAGCAAATGATCAGCCTGATACAAGAAGAAAAACATCCTCCTTTGATGCTCCACAGACAGTGAGTAATAATCACACTGTGTCCAGCCCAGGGCTCTTATGTTGGTGACTATACACCTGCAACTTGACTTTGTGAGTTTCATCACTCTTCCTGTCAATAACCAGGTTTCTTTGTGTGTTGGGGGGTGAAGGGGCAGAGTATCAACTCAATATTCCCAGTATAAGCTACATTCAACTGACCATGAGGAAGTTTTGCCCTTTTCCACAGGCTTCAAATATACTGAATACAATTTCTATTTGTCCAACTGGCTCAACCTCAACACAGTTATTTATTGTATTTTTGCTAACATAATATTTATGAATCATGTGTACTAAATATGGTACAGTGCAATTTTCTTAATATTTTATTTCTGATAAGAGAACTTAATTATCAATGCAGAGCATCTTATTTTTGGAAAACATGCATGAGTTTCATATTTCAATTATTCATGAGGAACTCCTCTCTAATCTCCCCAGGGTCTCTGTTCTCTTTATGAAGTATACAAAAAATGACTCTAGCTACATCTGCTGAGCCCATGCTGAGTGCCAGGCACTCTAAGCAGGTTACAAGCATCATCTCATTCAATCTGGAAAGTAACTTTATGAAGGATATAATATTCACTTTATTTTAGAGATTACAAAATTAAGGCCCAGAGGTTAAAAAAAATTGTTACAAAGCTATAACTTCTTGGAGTTTGGAAATTTTTCCCATTTTTTTTTCCTAATCATCCACATATTTTTTTAATAGATAGACTTACTCCTAAAAAGGATTTCCCTAAGTTTGTTTAGAAGACTTCAAAGAGTTTACCTAACCTTAAATATACTTCTCAAATCTCTAGTCTACCTCACATCTATTAGGCTACTTTTGTTCATATGTTAGCTAAGAAATTCTAAAGTTTAGTGAAATGCATATGTACATTTATCACGCCTAGATCTTGAGGACTTCACTTGAAATCTTATTCCCTAAATGAATGTTCTCATCTTTAGACCTCAAAACCACTAACAGTCAGAACAAACAGCAGCAAATATTAGTATAGACAATGGCTAGGGTCATCTGCCCAGTGTAGAGATAGAGTAGGTCAGAGGACAAAGAGGAATCTTCCTTCCCATTACAAGGAAGTCTCTGGTCATCCAGGCCACAGAGGAGCTGGAATCTGGTTATTCCATACCCTTTCTCTCTGTCCTCACTCCATTTCAAATCCTGACATTCCTGATAAATCCCACTGAATAATAACACCACATACCCTTTCACCCTAATTATACAGCCAGTTGGAGTTACTGTGTAACTATCATTAACTGAACACAGAAAGTCATCACAAATCTGGGAAAGTGTAAGAGCGAAAGAGAGAAACAGATGTATAAAAGAGACTGATATCGAGAATTGCTCTTATCTAAAAGGAAAAAAAAAAAAACACTGGAAATGTGATTTCATTTCTGAAATGTATGCGTCGCCTGTCCTTTGCAGGAAGAAACATGTAGGGGCGGGGAACACGTCTCAGTTGCACCAGAGATAAGCATCTTCTGTTTACTATCAGAAAAAATATATTCCTATGGACATCTCCCGCCACCCCCAGGCTTCTACCCTCCTACAACATCTTGCCATTTCTTATTAGGTACATCTTCTCTAAGAGGATGTCTATTATGAAAATCCATTACCATAAGTCTGTTAATATTTTATAACACAATGGAAAAGTTTACCTTCATCATTTAACATAATGTGGCACTCTGGACTGGGCTGAAAAAAGTAGTCACACAAGAGTTCTCTGCACTTCCCTTTCTCTGGCCTGTATTGAAAGTAAACATTGTCTGCCAAGTGGGAGACATACAGCTCTAGCAGGAGGCGAAGCTGCATTCCTCTGCCTAGTTAATAAATGGATCTGCATAACTATATGATGGGCTGTGGGTGGGTTTCCTGGTTCCCATACTTACAAGTGTTTGTTCTCTTTCCATGCTGTTCCTCAAATGCGTAGGATTCAAAATTGCTATTAATATTTGCTTAGAGAGTCTGAAGTTTGAATGCTCAGAAATTTATTTTTCACTCCAACAAAACTTGAACAAATTTATTTGGAATTTTTCTCTAGAATACTGCTCCTTAATAAAATACCTCAACGTTAAAAGGTACTGTTCACAATGCAGAGCTTAAGACCACAAGATGGGTCCAACAGGCCTGTGTAGAAAATAATGGACCTGAAGAAAACATCTCCAGAGGGAAATGGAGAGGCTCCATGTACATTATAGAACAGTTCCTGCATATGGGTCTCCAGGAAACCCCACTCTGTTAACACCCCCAGATACCAGCTTCCTTTCCACACTCCTAATCCATGGAGCATTCTTTCTGAATAATTCCTGGTGACTATTAGACAATGGAAAATCTCAGTAGGAAGCCAGGATGTTGAAACATGCTATTTCAAAATCAACAAAATTAGAAAATAGATAGAGAAGTGTAGTAAACAAGTCAGCGTTGTTCCGATCCCCACCATGGCCTCTCGGGATCTCTTGCTTGGAAGGCTAGGCTCCACAGATTATTCCCACAGGAACATAACTCATTTATACATATTTCACGAGGATTTTATATCATTGTCAAAGACCACTTCTGGTTTTCTGGCATTTCATGCCAGGTTGCCATATCCAATATTCCTGGAGCTTAACATAGCAGAGTCACAGCAAAGATGCATGAATAAAACAGATTTTCTGTGTGCCCTGCGGTTAAAGTACACTTGGTTTGATTTGGCGGTTGAAGATTTCCTAGCTACCATACCCATTAGAGCTCTCCAGAGGGAAACTATGTTGTGTGTTGGGGGGAGGTTTTGAGAGAGCGAGAGATTGACCATGTTGGATGAGTGTCAACTCAAGCCTTCTCTGCTCAGCTTGTGCAAACTCAAATTAGGATAGAGCCCTCTCCCTCAACTATTTGCCAAGGTCATAACCTTTTTCCACATCCTTTCATTTGCTCTTTGTTTTCTTAATTCTTTGAATGGAAACTTACATCATTGATTTTGAAATCTGTCTTTTCTAAATTATACATTTTAAGCAATGCATTTCTCTCTAAGGAATCCCTTAGCAGTCTCCCACAAATTTCATGTTTTTTTTAAATTTATCAATTAATTCAAAATAATTTCTAAATTCCCTTGTCATTTCTTTGGCATAGTAGTTATTTAGAAATGTGTTATCTACTTTCCAACATTTGCGGATTTTTCAGGATATATTAATGTTACTGTTTTTTTAAATTAATTTCCTTGAGGTCAGAATACATACTCTATGATTTCAATCCTTTGCTATTCATTGAGACATTGTATGGCCCAGCATATTATCTATCTTAAAGAATATTCTATTTACACTTGAAAAGAGTGTGAATTCTGCATATGTGGGGTTTACAGTTCCAAAATGTCTAACAGATTATGTTGGTTGACAGTGTTATTCAAACCTCTCATAGCCTCACTAATATTTCTTGTCTATTCTTTCAGTTATTGGGAAAGAATGATGCAGTCTCCAACTATAATTGCAGTTGTGACTATTTCTTCTCTTATACCAGTTAAATTTTGCTTTGTGTACTTAGAATTTCTGTTATAAGGTGCATACACACTTAGGATTCCTGTGTTTTCTTAATGAAATACCCGTTTATCATTAGGAAATGCATTTTTTTTGTAATATTCCATTACTCGAAATCTGCTATGTCTGATAGTAATATAGACATATCATGAGTATTATTTTCATGATTTATATTTTCTCCTATTTTTCACCTATTCGTCCTTTTACATGTAAAAAGCATTTTCTGTTCTAATGGCATATAATGAGGACTTGCTTTTTATCTGGTCTGACAATCTCTTTTAATATGATTGATTAGATCATTTACATTTAATGAAATTATTAATACTGTCAGGCTTAAGTCAGCCATCTTCCTAATTGATTTCTATTTGTCCTGTCTATGCTTCCTTCCTTTTTCCTTTCTTGTCTGCCTTTTTTTGCACTTAGTATTTCAAAAAAAATAAGAATTGATTTTATCTCCTTTATTGCCTTTTGAGCTGTATCTATTTAAATTTTTAGTGGTCTCCACAGGAATTGAAACATTCCATTTGAACTTAGGACCGTCTACCCTGAAGTAATATTATACCACTTTACATAAATGTAATAAAACCTTACAGCAACGTATTTCCATTGATCCCTAAGTTATCCTTTGTGTTACTGTTCTCTTCTTCTACATATTTTATAAACCTCACAATATATTGTTGTTACTTTTGCTTTAAACATTTAATTTTCTTTACAAAGATTAAAAGAGAAAAATAAACCTTTTTATTTGTACAGATTTTACAATTTCCCACTCCCCACATTCCTGCTATTAGATCCCAGTTCTATCTGTGACCTTTTTGCTTGAGCCTGAAGGATTTCTTTTAGCATTTCATACAGTGCAAGTCAGCCAGATACAAATTCATTTATCTAAAATAACTTTCTTTTCTTTCATTTGTGAAATATATTTTCACTGGACAAAGAATTTTAAGTTGATGTTTTTTTTTTTCCTTTCAGCATTTTAAGACATCCTTCCATTGTTTCCGGCCCTGCCTTATTTCTGATAAATTACCTATATTCCTTACTGTTGTTCACCCGTATGCAATGTGTCTTTTACTCTGACTGCTGTTTGTTTTGTTTTAGTATTTTCTCTTAACACTTGGCTTTCAACAATCTGTTATGATGGGTATTTAACCTGATTGGTGTGTGCCAAGTTCTTGAATCAGGGAGCTGATGATTTTCCTCAAAATTGAAGAAGAAAATAATTTTTAAAAATTCTGTTCTATCATCTCTCACACCTCTAATTCTGCGACTCCAACTGCATGCATGTTAGGCTGCTTGCTATGATCCCACACGCCACTGATACTTTGAAATTTTTTTCAAATATTTTTCTTTATTGCAATTTTGGTAACTTTTATTGATCTGCCTTCCAGTTCAATGATCTTTTCTTTAGTCTCCAAATTGTTCTTAAGCACACCCAATGCATTTTTGATCTCAGATATTATCTTATTTAATTATAAAATCTGTACTTTATTCTATTTTAGTTTTATTTTATCTACATGATATTCCTCATGTTTTTCTTAAATATTTCCCTGTAATTTTTTTAGCATAGTTAAAATATTTGTTTTAAACGTCCTTGTATGTTAGCTCTAATGACTATCTCTGGACACCCTTCTAGTAATTGTGTTTTCTGTTGATTTGGGGTCATAGTTTTCTACTTATTTGCATTACTTTTAGGTTATTCTAGACATTGTTGTAAGTTGTAGAGAAAGAATATAATAATAGTTTATTATTTTGTGTATTACAAGACAATTCATGTCCCTTTCTTGTGTGATGGATAGGGTGAGAGGCTGAGTGAAATTTGGACCAGCTTTAATTAGGCTGAATTAAACTGTAATTAGCCCACCCAAAACCTCCTGTGACTGTGCTTTTTGTGGATCTTTCCATTATCTGAACTAGGAGGGAATGAGGCTGACATTTCATATAATTTTAGATCATGCTTAAATTTAATTCAGGCACAGCCCATATGATGAGAAATTTCAAGGTCACATTATTTCTCTCCATTCTCTAGTCTCTTCTCTCCTGCTACTCACTGTGCAAAAGTCAGAAGTGAAGGTGTCATGAGAATTATTAGGCCTAGTGATTTACTTTTGCATTTGGGGATCTTCAGGATTATACACTATCCGTCTAACTATTAAGTCCCTCAATGCTCAGCTAACACTGTCTTTCCCCTGTAAATTCTCTCCTTCTGTGGCAAGCCCATTCCTCCTTCTGCTCATTTTCAGAGCCAGCACTGCAACTCCGCTGTCCTATGAAGGATTTTGCTTTTCCTGGAATTCAGTTTATCAAGGCTTCCTTGGATTCACTGTTCTTCATTAGCCCCATTGAAAAATCCTCATTTTATTTCAATTTTTTCTTGTTTTTACCAAGGAAATGAGAGTATTTTGAGCCCTTTAACAACCTAACTTAAAGCAGAAGTTCTCTGTCCACATCCTTTCAAAATTTATTTTAAGCATCTCTCACTCTTTCGTAGTCATTCTGTCAATTTTAGCTTCCCCATCGATTTTACCACCACAGCTTTCTAATGCTCAAAAATACCTGCCATAGAACTAATATAGAATCCCAATAAACACATTTACTGGCAATGTTTCAAGCTCTGAATAAGAATCGCTCATATTTTATAATCATTAATTTAACACATTTTTTCATATATTCTAACCAGTTTCAGGCATATCTCCAATTCCCTGGCTTTCCTCAAGTTAATAAGGCCCTCGATTTCTTTTCACAGGTACTTAACAAAATCTAGAACTTAATGAATATTCTCTCAATCAAGTCTTGAAAATTCCTATTTTGGATATCCTGTCTGGAATGCAGTTTTTCAGAGAACAGCCTCTCCATCTATGTTCAAAATATTCTCTGCACAGGACAAAGAGATTAGCCTGAGTAGGACTATCTGATGGTATGGAAAATTCTGGTATGGGGCTATTTGTAATCTGGTCACTAAGGCCATGAGTGACCTTTCTAACCACTCTACAAACACCATCTTTCTGCCCTCACTCTCACTCCATGAACGCTCTTCCTGATCAAATCTTACTGGTGACATTCATGCTCAGAGTCAGCTTATATTTGCTAACAGTGGGGTAACAATGCATCTGAATTATACATGGCTGTAGGGAAAAAAGCAAACAATGAGAAGAATAAGATAGGGAGAAAAATAGCAGAGAAATATACAGTCTTAAGTTAAATTGACAATCCTTATTTTACGAAACTTTCACCAGTCTCGTGAACAAACACTAACTGCCCCCAACACTCTGGGGGCATTTCCATACCACAGGCTTTTTCTCCTGACTTGCAGTTTTCTTGCTCCGAGCATTTCATTCAATAATGTAAGACCACTTCTTGGGATTTTTATTAGCAGAGAAAATTTTTTAAATAACTCCAACTGGGAATGTTGACTATTTTCAAATGTAAAGAGTGCTTTTAACTCATTTCTCATGCCCCTTGTCCTTGTTCTGTGGAACATCACACATCTCATTATCTTCAGCACCAATGGCACATGTCAGCAGTGATGCCTCTACTCGTGCTACTTGCTTCTCCAAGATATCAACAGTCCTTCTCATGTGTGAACTGGGTTGTTAAACACATACTTGTCAAGGTTTGGGTTTGAAGATTTCCTCATCACCAGTGTTCCTCAGAGTCTTTCATTGAAGAGTAACCATTATTCCGTTATTATTAGGCACTCAGACAAATTGGGAATGACACTCTGTGAACTCCTGAGCTGCCTCCTACTTGCCTTCATTCCTATTTCAAGCATTATCTTTCTTGAACAATCCTACATTATACACTAAACCCAAGAGCATCAAAGTAAAGAGAAAAAAAATATAAGATCTAGAGGAGAAAAAGAAGAAACCATGGAAGCAAAAAGTTAACTCTAGACATGTCAGTACTAGAAATAGTGGATTTCTAATAGTGCCCCATCCATATTCATACACTCAACTATGGACAGTCTAAAAACCTGACTATCTCTTCTTGGCCACATTCTCTTCACACCAACTGATAAATTCCAGGAAGTAGCTCTGGAATTTAGAGTAGAAAACACTCCAAACACACAAATAACAACTTCCAAAGAGATAATTCAAAAATAAAGAAAAATAAGAGATAGAATGAGGTAGAAAAAGAATAATTTCATAACGATAAAAACAATACTGTTGTTCTTGATATTTTTAAATTTTGCAAATAATTTCTGTGATCCAAAATCTTTTGCTCTTGTGATATATTAAGGATAACCACAAACATGAGATTTATGACCTTGACTTGTGATTTGTCTATTCTGAGTCACCCTAGATGCCACATGGCTTGGTACATATTTCCAGTGTTGAAAAGTAGATTTTATTTTGTTGCTATTGACCTCTACCTTGTTATTTGGTGTTTTCTTCGATGTCATTTAAAAACTATGCAGCAAAGATAGTCCATAGCAATAGCGGAGCTATCCCCTCCCAGTTCTGTTGTCAGTGAGTCTCCATAATTGAAGACTGGAAGGCTAACCACATTTAAATCACGGTCTGACGGACAACCTCTCCTCCAATGCTTCCCTAAAAGGATCTAAATATAACTCTGTTAGAAATCTGAGTGTCAATTAAAGACTTCATTTCTTCAATTAATTTCCTTGGAGACATTCCACGGCAAGATTACAGGACTCTGTGACTTTAGGGTTTGTTTGGTTGATTTTTTTTTTTTTTTTTTTTTTGGTGTGGAGTGATCAGCTAATCTCCAATAACTCCAATTCAATCTGTAAGTTATCCTTTTCTTTTTTTTTTTTCAAATATTTATCCTTGACTCATGTAATGTTTCAAAGTTCCTCTGTTTGCAGAATAGGCCATCAAATCAGTAGTCATGGAAAAAGAGAGAGAGAAAGTGTGAGAGCTAGAGATAGCCAGACAGCCATAGAGAATATACAGCCCCAGCATGGAAATGGCCAGCTGGCACAAGAGAGACCTTCCTTTTGCTTTATGATTCAGTCTCACAGTGGTGAGTAGCTAACATGTGGCTTTGTCATGAATGCTCTCTTCCTCTCCCTTGCCTGCAGGTAACCCTCAGGAGAAGGGTCTCAGCTCCTGTTATCCAGCATAGCCACAGAACTTACCCTGTGAAGATTTCCCTTTTTGCACAGGCTTCAAAAACACCCACTTCTTCTTCTATATGCTGGCATAACTTCTACATGACCTATTCTCTTTTACTGAATGTGTGTTCTATATACCACCATGCATGGCTCTTAATATTTCACATTTAATCTGAGGATTTAGACTTAACTTTTGTTGAGGGCCTTTAAGTTCTTTGAAATATTTTTGAGCCCCACCAAGAGTCACTTATGAGATAGTCCTCTGTGCTCTCCCCAGCATCTCTATTCTCTTAGTGAAGTGGCACAAAAAAGTATTGATACATTTACTGAGCTCACTGTGTGCCAGAAGTCTTTCTCAACTGACATACAGTGTCCACCTTCAGCCCCCCAACATGACATGGGGGAGCTATGATTCACTCTCTTTTATAGATGTTGAATCTGAGATGCAGGAGTTAACTATTTTTCAAAGAGTTAAGCGTAGGAGTTGTGATTTGGAGCCAGCTTTGTCTCACTTCAAAAATCAGGATTTTTAAGCATGACACACTGCTGATAGGCACAGAGCAGGTTACCAATTAATGTATGTTGATTGAATCAATATCTCCATCAAACAATCAACCATACAATGAGAGTCTCCCAGAAAGAGTGACCTTAGTAGCCTCTCCAGTCACATCAATGGCTTCACAACAAAGAAGTCTCTCTTAACCAGCTTGGCTGTGTGAAAATTTCATGGCAGGAAGCTGTATGCAAATAGGTTTTTTTCCTTGAAAAATAGATTGCACAAATTATCCCAACTGGGCCATCACACAATGGTAAATATTTCCAATTTTGAAAAGCCCTCACTCCATTACTAATGTCCTGTTCTCAACACCTGGCATGTCTTGCAACTTTTCCCCTTGTCAATCAAGCCTGGAATTCTTGTCACAGAGCTATCTCTTTCCCTATAGCAGCCTGGTTATCAATAAGTCTCTTAATATATGTTCTAAGTAGTTAGTCACAAACTTGTCAAGCCGGAGACTGTGTGTTTCCTGTTTACCATCCTAAATAGTGCATGATAAATGCTGAAATTTGGATATATTTTAATTTTAAGTGTCAGTTCAAGCCAACTGACCTACTGGCTAAAGCAAAAAGCTCAATAATTCTCACTAGAGCTCTACCTCATATTATCTTTTATATTTCTCTTCATTTCAGAGTCTGCCTTCCTTTTGGCATGTTTATCTGTGCTAGATTATTAGTTACTCACTGTTCAGGCCTCAGCAGTTCACATTTCTCTGGATAGTCTAGAATTCTGAGTGGCATCTCCTGGCTACCAAGCTCAGCCACATCTTTCAAAGCTCTTTCCCCATTACTATGTAACTTTTCATTCATTTTACAAATATTAAGTACGTACTTTTTGCCAAATATTCTTCAGTTGTGGGGAATGCAGCCTTGAACACAGCAGATATCCTATCTTAATGGAGCCGATGTTCAAGTAGGAGGAGGGGACTTGATAATAAGATAATAAAGTAAAATATGCATTATATTAGATGGTGGTAAGTGATATGGAAAAATAAAGCTGAGAAGGGAGATAGGAGTGTATGAGTTATAGATTGATCATAATTTTAAGTAGTGTGGTTGGGGAAGACCTTATTAAAAAGGAAACATTTTAACAAATTGTTGATGAAGATGAGAGAGTGAGCCATGAGCCTATCTAAGGGAAAATTTTTATTCGGAGCAGAGAGAATGACAACTTTATTCTCTTCAGACATTTAATGATATCTATACTTTTTACCTTAAATTTAAATAATTTTGTTTCTGAGATACAAAATAGAATAAATTAAATATTTTATAATATATAATACAATGAGAAATGACTGTTACTGGAATAACAATAAATACATTTATTCATCTGAGGATTTTATCTATCACACTGTGAAAAATATGGTATTCCAAAAAGTATTCCACTTCCGTTTAAAACAATGTTTCTCACCTCTGCACTAATGACATTTGTGGGGGATGGGGGGTGAAAGAGTGGGGATGGGGCCTGTGTATTTGTAGGATCTTTAGCATCATCCCTGACCTCTACCCACTAGATGCCAGTACCACCCACGTACACACACATATATAACAACAAAAATGTCTCCAGATATGGCCAAATGTTCCCTGGGGAGAAAAATCACCCCCCCTGTTAAGAACTACTGGTTTAAAAGAGTCAGGGCCATAGCCCCTACAGCTTCTGTTGTTAGGAATTCAGTACTTCCCAATAAGGGACAAGCTTCACCCTTAAAGAAAAATGTATAAACAGGCACAATGAGTAAGCTGTCTGGTTTAGAGTGGCTTGAAAAGTCATTAAGGGAAGCTTCCCTCAAATCTGCTGCTGCCTGCACATTATCCCCTTGTCACCAGGAGGATTTTACACTCCAGGCAATGCAATAAGATGTGGAATAGGGGACGTGGGGTGGGGGTTGTACCTTTACGATTTAAAGTACAAAAAGGGTGAATGGGAATGCAGGCAAGTTCTAATGGAGTTTTATAAAACTGGATAATGGAAGTAGGGAATCTGAAAAGGGGTTCCCTTAAAACTATCCATGTTGCATATCCATGTTTCATTCTCTGATTTATTTTCCAATAGCTTTATTTTCCTCCACCAGCACTTCTTCAGCAATTTCAAAACTCTCCTTCCTATCACAATGTCATCCAGACAAGCTAAACCTTGACTCAGACTAGACCATAAAAGCTTTTTATGGATTGGATTCATTATATTCCACAGAGTTCTTACACATGTTCCCTGGACTCTAAACTGTCTCCAACTGCATCTAGCCTCAGACAGCCCCTGAACTAGGATTTCTCAAAAGTATTCCTTTCTAACTGTAGAGTTCATTTAAATATATTGTCTCTCCAGCCTTTATCTGACATTTCTCAAAACTGTGATCGTTCTCTAATTCATAAAGACTCACAAATTTGTTTTCTTTCCATCAGATCTTAGAATTCAATTTTAGGCATCCATTTCAATTCAGTATCCTTAGTTTCCTTTAACCTCGCAAAAAAGGTATCCAGTATATAGCAGAATAATAGACAGTCAAATACCCCATTGTGTGGAATGCACTGCTGCTGGAGAATAGGTTGGGTCAAGTGCCACATCCCAGACAACTGAGGGACTGTCACGGTTGCCACACTCCACACCCCACCTTCTGGCCCTACTCTCACTGCCTCACCAAGAGGACCTGTCCCAGTAGTGACCAACATTTGTGATTTCATATTAAACTTATACTCGGTAGAGAAAATGTTAAACACATTAAGGCAACAAAATGAGAAATTGTAAGTAAGGGAAAGGGAGAAAAAGAGAGAGAAGAGAGAGAAACTGAACCTCAAAGGAATAAGGCCAAAATGAGACACAGCTTGAACCAAATGCCTCGTTTCTAGTTCCACGTCTCCTAACCAGCGTCTCCACATAACAACATCCCATTGGGCACTGTCTAAAATGTAACGTGTTCTTGAAAGTCCTGTCTCTCTGCTTCAAACCAACAGAAGCTTCTGTGGAAGAAGGGTTTAAGTCAATTCCCTCATGGACAATCTTCCTCTGCCAAGTCCCCCAAACCTAGTCCTGCTTCACAAGCTGAAAGGGTCCCACTATGGCATCTTCCATTCTCACAGGCCCATCCCTCCCCCAAATTTTCTTCTACCTTTATTATTTACATCCAAACTAAAAGTCGCCATATTATTCAAATTACTCAATTCTTATACTTCAAAGGTTTGAAAAAGTCCATTTTATTTCTCCAGTGTCCATGTGCACTGGATTTTTATGGAAACTTGCCTCATCCTTTATAGTAGGACGTATATTCTGAGCCATCTGTCTCCATCCACCCACACTACTTCCTGACTGCCCTTCTCATCTCTACTTCCTTTTAATCCTGATCTAAGGACTGCTCTGCTATGTGTCTGAGTCTGCCCTGGGCAATGGGACAATTCTGCATCTCTGCCACTAACTTGGAGCTCTTGCCCTAGACCTTGTTCATTTTGATGACACTCTTTCTCCCCATCCCCAGAAAATCTAAAGCCCTGCCAAAACTCCTGGCCGGACAGACACAGGCCCTCTCATTGCATCCTCTTTTGTAGCTCCACCTTTAAACAGTAGAATGCAGAATTTAACATATGACATCATTCAATATTTTATTCTCTTAATTACTTTTAGATCATCAGTTAAGTTAGAGGAGTTACCAGTTCCTCTGTCTAATAGCATCTATGCTGTCTTGATATTCTTCACTTTATTAAACCTTCAAAGTCTAAAAAGTTGGCCTAAAAGGCTAAAACCCTGCCTTACTTTCATGTACAGTCATTGGGCTCATTCACTGATTTATGATTTATCTAACATGAATCTCTCTCTCTCCCCTATACATTACTTTTCATTTCTTTCCCTAAAGAGTACATTCTAAACATTCTAGGAGAAACCACTGCCCATTTATAAATATTTTAAACCAGAAAATAGGCTTTTATTCCATTTAAAATTTGTTCTTTGTTTTCTGACAAGTTTTGCATGAACACCGTGAACGCTATGCCTGGGACATGACATCAAGGACGTAAGTCCTCTCACCATCAGCGTGCTGAGTTGCTTTCCTGTGCTAGAACTGATTATCTGTGTACAAAACAGGCTATTAGCCCTCATGATACAGGCATGAGAATTCAAATTAGCTGTCCTTTTTAGTGAAACTTCTATGTGTTACGTGTTTTCTATGGAATCTTAGGTTTTGAGAATTGATTTATTCATGTTTCTCCACTTCTGAGGTCAAAGATTGTAAGTATTTATAAACAGTGGGCCTCGCCACTGTCACTGCCTTTCCTGCTAAATATATCCTTCCCACAGAAGAAGAAGTGGACTAAATAATTGATAGGGAGTATAAAAGATTGGTTTTAAAGAACAGATTCAAGAAGGAAAAGAGGGAAACCCTAGTGCAACAGATGAGTCTCTAGTGAACCGGGTCATAGAACAGTCACTCTGCCCTCTCCTCAGATGCCACCTCCCTGTCCACTTTATGCACTGGTCCTTAATGATGCCACTATTGACTACTACTCTTAAATTGACAGCCAATAGTTAAATTTCATTAAACACAGTTATAGTGGAGTTTACAGAGCAAGTAAAGCAAAAGACAGAGTGAACAAAATTGAAAGAACAGAGATTTTAGAACCTAGAGAGACAATGGTTGTTACTGATATTGTTCAAGAACCTTGCTTAATGCCGCAGACAGGTACAGTGGACCACAATTATGCTTCCCCAAGGACAGCCTTCCACTGAGCCCTGGACAGTGATGTCAATTGTGAAAATGGTTTTCTTCTGGCCCTTTCTGGTACTAACACTGAGGAGGGTAGAGAGGAAAAACTCAACTCTGTTATTTTCTGCCTCCTCCCTGGAAACTTCACACCCCGCTAATGCTTCTAGCTATACAACAGATCCTGAGGATGCTGTGCGTCCTTCCAGCATCCTGTTACATCTTTTGCTAAGTCTCTCTCAAAGATCCCACAGTGGGAAGGCTCTGAACACTTCACAGCACATGGGAGAAATTAGGCTAGACTTTACTTAAAGACATCCATTACATAAGGATAATCTGGTATGTCTCAAAACATAATCACTGGTGAAGCCCTTCTATATGCTTTCCTTGCGGCCCTTACCAAACAATAAATATTCAGAATTGGTTACATGCTCTAAGCAAGTGGCCTTTACTCACAACTATTTTTTCACCAGATTATACCAAGACAAATGGAGGGGCTCCTTTCATTTACATTACTGTCTGGGGAAATCTTAGACTGTAATAAATGACTGGTTGTATAAATTATTGAACAATTGTAAAATGGAATAACATGCAGTTATTTTTTAATTTTATTTTTCTTATTTTTTGCTTTGTGGAGATTTAATTGACATAAAATCATGTAAGTTTAAGGTGTACAACTTGTTGATTTGATATTTATATATTGCAATATGATTACCACCATAGAGTTAGCTAACACCTCCGTCACGTCACATAATTACCATTTCTTTTTGTGATGAGAACATTTAAGACCTAGTCTCTTAGCAACTTTGAAGTATATAATACAGTATTGTTGACTATGATCACAATACTATGCATTAGCTCTCCAGAACTTATTCATCTTCTAACTGCAACTTTGTACTCTTTAACCAACATCTCTCCAATTTCCTGATCCTCCAGTCCCCTGGTAACCACCATTCTATGACTTTGGTATTTTCAGATTCCACATATAAGTGATATCATACAGTATTAGTCTTTCTCTGTCTGACTTACTTATTTAGCATAATGCCCTCAAGGTCCATCTATGTTGTTCTAAATGGCAGAATTTCCTTTTTCCCCATGATTAAATAATATCTCATTGGGTGTGTGTGTGTGTGTATACACGCTATATCTTTATCCATTCATATCTTGGCAATGTGAATAATTCTGCAATAAAGATGGGAATACATATATCTCTTTGAGATACTATTTCATTTCCTTTGGATATATAGCCAGAAGTGGGATTGCTGGATCATATGTTAGTTCTATTTTTAATTTTTTAAGAAACTTCCATACTTTTTTCTATAGTGGCTGCACCAATTCACATTCCCACCAACAGTACACAGAGATTCCATTTTCTCCACACCCTAGCCAACACTTTTTATTTCTTGTCTTTTTGATCATAGCTGTTCTAACAGGTGTGAGGCAATATCTCACTGTGGTTTTGATTTGCATTTTCCTGATGATTAGTGATATCAAGCACCTTTACATGTACCTCTTGGCTGCTTGTATGTCTTCTTTGGAAAAATGTCTATTCAGTTCCTCTGCTCATTTTTCAATCAGATTTTTTTTTGTTATTGAGTTGTATGAGGCCTTTATATATTTTATGTATTAATTCTTTACCATATATATGTTTTGCAAATATTTCCCCCATCCTGTAGGTTGCCTTTTCACTTTGTGGGTTGTTTCTTTCGCTGTGAAGAAGATTTTTAGTTGATGTGGTCCTACTTTATGATTTTTTTCTTTTCTTTTCTTTTTTAATGGTACAGCCACTTTTTTTTCTTTTTTGTGTGTTTTTTTATTTTTGAGGAAGACTGGCCCTGCACTAACATTTGTTGCCAATCTTCCTCTTTTTTTCTTTCTTCTCCTCAAAGCCCCAGTACATAGTTGTGTATCACAGTTGTAGAGTTGTAGCTCTTCTATATGGGACACCATCTCTGCATGGCTTGATGAGCAGTGAGTAGGTCCACGCCCAGGATCTGAACCAGGAAATCCCAGGCCTGCAAAGCAGAACATGTGCACTTAACAACTACACCAGCTGGCTGGCCCTGATTTTTGCTTTTCTTGTTTGTGCTTTTGGTGTCATATCCAAACCATCAGTGCCAAGACCAACGTCAAGGAGATTTTTCTCTTTTTTCTTCTAGGAGTTTTATGGTTTCAGATCTTATGTTTATGTCTTTTATCCATGTTGAGTTAATTTTTGTGAGTGGTGTAAGATAGGGGTCCAATATCATTTTTCTGCATGTGGTTATCCAGTTTTCCCAGCATCATTTATTGAAGAGACTATCCTTTCCCCATTGAGGTTTCTTGGCTCCCTAGTCAAATATTAGTTGAACAAATATGTGGGAGTTTATTTCTAAGCTTTCTATTCTGTTCCACTGGTCTATATATCTATTTTTATTATTGTAATTATTTCAAAAAATGATTCATATCAATATGTAGTCATATACAGTCATATCATATATTTTATCAAGTCAAAAAGCAAGGTGCAGAAAGTGTGTTTGTGTGTGTGTAGGTATACATATAATTAGAGAGAAAGAATTCAGATACAGACTTAACTAGTACGAGTTGGAAAAGTGGGAAGACACAAGAATATAAAGACCCTTGTATACTGCCCTACAGAAAATGTACTTAATCCTATAGGTATACTATTAAAGAAGAGAATTTAATAGCAGTGTGAAGGTAACATAATTTGATGGCTGTCCTATTTGCATTAAATTCTTTTTTAATGCATATAATCCTTGTTCAAAAAACAAAACATTAAATTCAAAAGCAATATGTTGTATTTGGGTTTACACTATGGTTTCTAAAAGTATTTATTTCTTTTTACAGACCTTTATCACTAAAAGTTTATGGAATTAATGACTATCTATTATATAAGGAGGTAATTAAATTGAGAATAGTACACTTAATATGGGCATAATATTCCCACTTGTTAATTGCTTTTGGTCATATGCACAAAATAATTTGCTTACAATTGACTAAAAGGAAAAAAGCACAGCATACATTAACATGTCCTTTAGTTCTTATCCTCCGTATTATGTTTAATTTTAAGGTCAGGAAGGGTCTCAGAGCTCTCTGGACAATTACCTTAATTCCAGGTTTTTCATCTTTTTTTAAAAGTTAGGCACAGAAAAAACATTCTTATTATCCTTTTAACCACACCTGGATAATTGTCTCTTCTGAATGCCTATCCGAACTTTTTCTTTAAAGCTTTTTCTTATTCTGTCTCTTCTGGAGATGGAAAAAAAAAAAAACCTAATCATCACTTTATAAAACTCTTCAAACAGTTGCATAGGTTAACATTCTTCTCATCTCTAAACTAGTCTATACCAACTCATCATATCTTTCCTCATAAGAATCTAGTTCTTAGCCCTTTAATTACTTTGGTTATGCTTTGTAGGGCCCCTTCTGATTTATTCAAGTCTTTCATAAAAATCAGTTATCAAAATTACAAAGCTGGATTCACTGTTGTATTCATATAAGACTCAAAGCCAATTCTGTCTATGTTACAAATGTCAGGATGATTTCAAATTATTTTGTGTTGGGGCCATATTATATAATCCCAGTTCTGTGATGAGATCAATCAATATTTTTTTTATCCAATAAACGTCTATTGAATGTCTACTGTGTGTCAAACAATATAAATACAAAGTTCCATTAAAGAGTGTAAGAGACACTGAAATGAGTTATACAGGATACAAGAAGAGCTTCAATACAGAGAAGAGTATTCGTGATGCCAATGCTTATGTCTGAAAGGACAAAACATCTCAGTTTGTCATAGGTCAGAGAGAGGGTGGTCGGAAGATATTCTTAGAGAAAATATCACTCTGTTAAATCTTGAACGATGAAGAAAATGCTAGCTAGGTAGATGAGAAAGAAAGATACCTAAAACAAAGGGTCTCTAAAGTATGTCAAATGTGAATAATCACAAATAAAACCTGTGTATATGGGCTAGGTATAGTGCTGGGATATATGGCCGGAAAGGAGGCAAGAGACTACATTATGAACTGCTGAATGAAATCAGTAGGGATAGAGAAGTGCAACAGATTATAAAATTATTCATGTAGTAGACAACAGGATTAGCTAATTGTTTCTGACTGAGGTGATTATATATATATATATATATATATATATATGAATTTTAGAGTATATAGCTGACAAAATGTTACAGATACATTAAAATTAGGTATCTATTGGGCAAGCAGGTAGAGATATTCAATAGGTAGATACATTTAGGATTTAGTTCAGCAATTCATATTTTGCTAGAACTATTAAAATAGTCTCCTAACTAATTTTCCCAAACCCAAAAGGTTAATTCATTGTTTATAACACTAAAAGAAAAATTTAGATTCAGATGACATTGATATACAGGTAAGAACAAATGAGAAGGGAATCAATAGGTATTGAGGACCTACTAATTACTGTACATTATAATAGGTTCTTTCCCACACATTATTATTATTTTACAATAACACTGAAAGATAAGTATTTTGTATTTATCTTACATGCAAAGAAATTGAGCCCCAAAGGGGTAAATAATTTGTGGTTTTTTAAACTACTTTATTGAAGAATGATTTGACTGACATCCAGAAAGCTGTACATATTTAATGTATACAACTTAATGAGTTTGGAGATAAGTATATAGCTGTGAAACCAACACCACAATCTATGCCATAAACATATTGATCACCTCCAAAAGTATCCTCCCATCTTTTGTATTTACTCCTATTTTTTCTGTGATAAGAACACAACATAAGATCTACTCTCTTAACAAATTTTTAAGTTTACAATACAGTATTTGTTAACTATAGGCACTATGCTGTACAGTAGATCTCTAAGCCTTATTCGTCTTAGATAACTAAAACTTTACACCTTTGACTAATACCTCCCCATTTCCCCCTTCCCTCTGCTCCTGGCAACTACCATTCTACTCTCTGCTTCTATGAGTTTGACTGTTTTAGATTCCTCATGCCAGTGGTATCATTGTTGCGACTACAACAGAAAACAGTATGGAGGATTCTCAAAATTAAAAAGAGAACTACCATATGATCCAGCAACCCCACTTCTAGGTATATATCCAAGGAAACTGATATCTGGATGTCAAAAAGATATCTGCACTATTTATTGCAGCATTATTCACGATAGCCAAGAAGTGCAACAACTCAAATGTCTGCTGAATGGATAAAGAAAATGTGGTACAGTAGCCCTCCTTATCCACAGAATAGATTCCAAGACCCCTAGTGAATGCCTGAAACCACAGATAGTACTGAATCTATATATACTATATTTTTTCCTATATATACATATTTAAAGTGCAACAGCAAAACTAGCATGAATTTCTTTTTGCTTCTTCACAATTTCATGGATAGATTTGTTCTCACTGTAGATCTTAGCAACCTTAGCATATGATTTTTTTCTTTCCTTATTAAGTCAAGAACTTTCACCTTTTCACTTAACAGAAGCCCTTTACAGCTTCCCTTTGACATATCCAAATTGCCAGCATCACTACTCTTGTGCTTTGGGGCGGTTATCAAGTAAAATAAGATTTACTTGAACACAAGCACTGCAATACCACAACAGCTGATCTGTTAACCAAGATGGCTACTAAGTGACTAACAGGCAGCAGTGTATACAGTGTGGATATGCTAGACAAAGGGATGATTCATGTCCCAGGTGGGACACATTGGGGTGGCACAAGATTTCATCATGCTACTCAGAACAATGTACAATTTAAAACTTATGAATTGTTTATTTCTGGAATTTTCCTTTTAATGTTTTTGGACCATGGTTGACCAGGGTAACTGAAACCACAGAAAGTGAAACCATGGATAAGGGAGGATTACTATATACATATATACAATGGAATATTATTCAACCTTAAAAAAAAGAAGGATATCCTGCTATTTGTGACAACATTAATGGACTTGGAGTACATTAGTCTAAGTGAAATAAGCCAGACACAGAAGGACAAATTAGTGTATGATTTAAGAACTGGTAAATATCAGAGCTGAATGTATATCTAGTTTAAATCATGCTTTATTGCTTGTAACATGTTGCTTCTGATTCTAATTGGACATGAAGTAAAGTGCCTCCCCCACTTCATTAGACACATTGCTTTTAAATTTGTCTTTCCTTAAGATCATTTTAAACATGCTGTACCATTGCTACACCTTCTCCAATCATTCTCCGTTACCTACAGAATAAAGTAAACCACAGAATAAATTCATAGCCTGATATCCATGACTCTCCATGATCTGTCCAAAAGTTTCATTACTCATATTCCTATTGCATTGTTCATGTAACCAAATTTGTCTTTCCAGCTAACCTGCTCCCCAAATTGTCTCCCCTTTTCACGCCTTCTTATTACTGCAGTCCTTTCTACCTTGAATGCCCTGACTCATATACGCCTATTGGAAATCCCTCTCAGTCACTAAGGACTTCAACGCAATGCACCCACTTCTAGAAAACCTTTTTGATCTATTTTACAGGAATCTACTGTGTGTGTGTGTGTGTCTGTGTATATATGAGTTGTATGGCAGACGAAAATACAGTTTTTTGAATAAATTAACTCTATTTTTTTAACCAAATTATTATCTAATGTCCAGAACTTTTTGAATTTCATCACCTTTTATTTTTCCACTTTTTGGAAACTATATTGTAATCAATGAACACATATTTAGATTTTTTACATTGGTGAAGAAACATTGCTTGGAAAGAACAGATGCATTCCCTAAACAACAAATTGTCAGAAAGTGACTCAGAAATGACAGAGAGGCTAGCCTTTTTGCATTTTTGGAAGATTAAAATAAAACTGTTTCTTAACATTCGAAAAATGTGTAATAGTCACATAAGAAACCAGATATTTGTGGGTATGATTTAGAAATAGACCACTAACACATTGGTAGATAAATCGAGCATACCTTTAAAAATGCAAATTTTTGTTGTATTAATTGACAACTAATAGTTGCTGTGACTTGTACTGTCCATATGGAAAACTGTAATTTACTATAAATGATAAATTATTGAAATATCTCATTATATTTATTAACAAAGAGTAGTTATGCATGTGTGTAAGTGAGTTTAGCTGTAGTAGATACAATTGGGTGCTAATGCTCAAGTGTGTATGAAATCTTCGATGCTGCCTGAATCCTGAAATTTTCCTGGATCTCTCTCTACAATGTGACTTGGGGAAATACTGATTTGCCTAACCCAATCATGCAGATCTCTTTCCCGATGACTGAATCACAGAAAACCGTGTCACCTTCTGGAGGGTTTCCAGGATAGGTTCCTTCACGCTTAAAAAGACAAATAAATGCAAAAAAAAAAATTTTCCTTCCCATTTTTGTCTCTGGACTTTGGTGTAGGAGGATAAGTGCTGGCTCATGATTATGAAGGAAGAGCAGCAATGTACTGAAGATAGCAGAGGAAAATAGGAAAGACAATTCTGGGACCTGATGACTTGTTGAACCACTGAATTGCCTAATCTTAGATCCATCTATCTTTGGACTTATTGTTACATGAAAACAATTAATTTCCTTAATTTTAAGCCATTTTCAGTTGGACTTTCTGTTTCTTATGGCAAAAGTTTCCTCCTTGACAGAAGAACTTGTATTTAACATGTGTGCAGTGCATTTGACTCTGCACACTTCTGCCACTTCCAAAAAGGGGAAAAAAAGGGAGGTGGGGACAAACGGCACAGAGAAAGACAGGGGGGTGGGGGGAGTGAAATAATTTAGCAAGTGGGGAATTCTGTCTGTCATTTCCTTTCATGAACTATGACATAGAATGAGTGTGCGATGGGAGATATGAATCCATTTCTCTTTCCATTGGGTCTCAGTGTCCACATGTTAATCGTATTGTGGGTAGCTAACTCCTCTGAGTGTGATTTTAATGTTTGGTGCATTTTCTTCATACTTCATGGCCCTTAAATGTAAGTCAACCACTTCATTTGGTGCCCCTGAAATAAAAGAGTAATCTTCTCCAACACTGGAGGGAAACCTGGTTGCCCTGGACTTATTGAAAAATGGTGCTCTTCTCCTCTACCTAGGTAAGAACTCTGATTGATGTGAGTCTGATTTGACAATACAATCCTGTGTGTCAGCTTATCCACTAATCTTTTCATTGTTTCTTTGTGTTGTTGACAACAGTAGGGTCATTGTTATTACTAAATTCTTTGAGCACCACTATATGTCAGACACTATGCTAAGTGGTTTCCTTAGGTTATTCCATTTAAGTTTCACACACGTCCTAGGAGGGGTATTATTAACCCAGTCTCACTAATGGAGTTACCAGCTAACTTGAAGAATCTGAGATTCAGAAAGATTAGCCAACTTGTTCAGGTTTTTGCATATTACTAAGAAATTAGCTATAAGCAAGCATATAATTTATTTTCCCCAATAGTTAGGAATAAAAGTTGAAGTAAGAAAGTCAACCAATGACTGGCTTTCAGATAGCAGATTGTGTTCTGCTAGTGCAACTTTGTTGTCTTTCGGCTTTTAAGAACTAGGGAGATACTATTTAATTTTATGTCGTCCTGAAACTAGGGAGCCAAAGGGAAAAATGTATTCTAATGTTGTTGTGTTATTGTTATCATTGCCTTAAACCTAATATTTCACGGGCTGTTACACAATAATATGCTTAACCTGTCCATCATTACAAATATCAAATTATTAGGGCAAAACAAAGGTAGATGTGTAAAAATAGGCATTAGAAAGACAAATAGCAAATTTTGTGTGTTTGTTTATATATATCTACATATACATGTGGTAACTGTGTTAACATTTAAAATCTCTTTAGATGATTATAACAGATCTCAAATATTTTCCACTACAAAACAAAATTTTACATGAAGTTCAATGCAACAAAAAGGACATTTTGCTTTTCTTGGGTTGTATCTACAAGTAACCAACACACTGACTGCTTTTTGTCAGGTTTTATTTTTCCTTTTAGGTGTCTCACATGGCACAATCAATCGAATTTACTATACAACGATCCAGAATAGCCATTAGGAAACAACCTTGAGGTGAAATGCTTTGACCTTCATGAAACTTTAAAGATTGGCTTCCCCAAGGATCAATTCCTGTCCCTATACTTTACCTTTGGAAGTTGACACCCTGAGGCACTTTATCAATGTAAAATTTCATTGAAGTATTTTGCTTTCATAAGACTTGTATGCAGTTCCATTTATCATTTTCTTTCAGTGGAAAAACACCTCACTCCAAATACTCTTGAAAGCTATGAGAATTAATTTCACTATAGCTGCCTTTTCTTTTTTTTTAAATTTTGGGTAAAAGATAAGTGTTTATAAATATTTTTTAAAAATAAAGAGCTACATGGCAGCTCTCCCTTAGCTAATATATTTCATATATGCAACTCTTATTTCAGGCAAAAAAATTACATTAGAATTGAAGAATAACATTAGACCACAAATAAATGCATAATATGTATAACTGGTGCAAACTGGTTACTCAGTTTTCTTTGGAAGTGTAATAAATAGATGATGTCTGCTATATAAAGGGCATCATTCCCCATGATACGGTAAGAATACTAGCAGAGGATTTTGTTTGCAAAGCACAGAAATTGATGCTGAACAGCCCCAGCAGAAATTTGTTTGAACTTGAAGTACTCTGGTAGATCACAGAATTCAGAGAATATCTAGAAAGTCAGCGTGTGTCAGGATCCTAATACAGTTAGTCACCATCAGTCTGCTGCCAAGGAGTAACCTCAGTGTGCTGCCACTGCCACCACCATCAGCACCACTGGTCTTTTCTGACAGTGTTTGATGCTACGTACACTCAGTACTTTTAATTGCACAAGTGGACTGTCCACTCAGCCACAGCCATAGCTAAAATCATGATCTGACTCTAGACCTTTGTTTCTTTCCCTCAAGAATCAAAGCACAGGACATATGTATCTCATTCACCATGTTTGGATCATGTAAGAGATGTAGATGAAAGAGGGAGAGGAAAGTGAATATATAAAGCATTCCCTCAGATCCTATAGTGGAAGGGGCTACCAAGATTATTCAGGTTCGTGAAAGCCAGAACTGATATTAGTCAGTGGTAAAGATACACCCTATACTGATATTTCCAAAATAAGGTAAAGTAAGTGGAGGGGCTTAAATTAAAAACAGACATTTTCCACAGGGTCCCAGAGAAAGGATTCCATTTGAGCTTGGAGATGATAAAGGATATATTAGATGGCATTAGATATAAACTTGAAGTATTTTAATCCAAACATTAAATAAAAAATTAATACCAGTCTTAAATGGTTTCAGGAAATAGAGAACTCATTTCAACCTGTTCTAGGAGGCAAGTATAAGCCTCTGAACAAAATATTAGGAAGATATTAGAAGAAAAAATTAGAGATTAATATTCCTTGGGAGTATAAACATAAAAAATCATTAATAAAATATTAACAAATTTAACCCAACAATATATAAAAATTATATTACATCATGACCAATTGGATCTCATCTCAGGAATGTCAGGTTAGTTTAACATTCAAAAAGCAATCCAAATAATCCATGGCATTAGAAGAGTAAAGGACAGATTATATACTCACCTCAACAGATATATAAAAATCATCTGACAAATTCAGGGTTCATTCATGGTTTTAAAGGAAACATTCTCAGCAAACCAAGATATAAGAGAATCTCCTTGATCTGATAAATGTCAGCAACAAAACACCAACAGCTAATATATTCTTAATAGTGAAACACTGAACACTTTCCCAAAGGTCAAGAACAAGTCAAGGTATCAGTTACTTAATTCTATTTAACATTGTAGTATAAGATAACTAAATAAAAGGCATAGAGATTAGAAAGAAAAAAGTAAAACTGTGCCTATTCGCAGATGACATTGTTATGTAAAAGAAAAATGCTATTCAGACTACAAAAACTATGCTCGAAATAATTAGGTCAATATGCAAAAAAATCAATTGTTTTTCTATATATTAGCCAAGACTAGTGGAAATGAAATGGAAGCAATATCATTTACAAAATTATTGAATAACATCAAATACCTAGAAATAAATCCAACAAAAATTACTGCAAAATACAAAACTTTGATAAGAGAAATTAAAGAAGAAAGAGTAAGAAAAAGATTAGATATACTCTTGCCCTAGAAGATTAAAAATTAAGATCTCCATTCTCCCCAAATTGATCTATCCTAGATTCAACATAGTTCCAGTCAAAATCACAGCAGAACAGTTTACAGAAATTGACAAGCTGATATTAAATTTTACATAGGAATACAAAAATCTAAAGTAGCCAAAGTAATCTTGATAAACAAAAGCGATGTTAGAGAACTTAAACTACCTGATTTCAAGACATACTATAAAGCCACAGCAATCAAGACAGTGTGATATTAGTCTAAAAATAGATAAACTCAACAGATGAGTGACCAGATATAGACTCACACGTGTATGTTGAACTGATTTTCAACTAATGTAGCAAGTTAATTCAGTGGGTAAAGGAAAGCATTTTGGTACTACAAAAAATAGACATTCATACGGGGAAGAAAAAGAACCTCAACCAGTTACTCCATATGCAAACCTTAAGTTGGAATACACCTCACACTAAAACACTAAATCTTGAACCATAACATTCAAGAAGACATAGAACAACATAGTTACAATACTGAGGTCAAGTCGTCTTCAGAGTTAACAATTTATGAGCATCAGTAGGGATTTGAAAGATATGTACTCATAGGATGCACGGGAAATGATATAATGTTTACCTATTATGTTAGCAAGCATTGTTAAGTACCTAATTATGTGTTAGTCATCTGGAATACACTAGTGAAGAGTACAGACAAGATCCCTGCTCTCATTGAACTGGAAGGAAAGAAGGAAGGCAGGGAGGGAGGGAAGGAATGAAGGAAGGAAGGAAGGAGGAAGGAGGGAGGGAGGGAGGGAGGGAGGGAGGGAGGAAGGAAGGGAAGTAGGTAGGTAGGAAGGAGAAAGAGAAAGAAATTAGGAAGTATTACAGATAAAGAGGCATTAATTGTGATAGATAAATTTAAAAAATAAGTTTTGGTGACTCTCCCTAGAAACACTACAGGAGCTGGAATGAAAAAAAAAGTAGACATGATAGGAGATTGACATCCCCAAAATGGAGGTGTAGGAGACCCCAGTCTGCCCCCCACAGAGATCAACAATTAGACAACTATCCTCAAAAATAGCTCTGGGAGAGCTCTGGAGTACACTTAAGAAACTTCAGCAACACAGTGGAACAGAGAACCTGAGAATAACTGCATAAAAAGGGAGACAGCTTCATTTTGCTTGCATCACCCCATCCCCCTGGGTGGCATTGCTCAGTGCCAAAAGGGAACTCCACTGCTAGAAAGAGTTGGGAATGGAATGAAATGCTGGGAAAGGAAGAACAGGGTGAGCAGCCTGCTCCCCCAGCCTTTTGGGGCACCACACTAAAGTCCCACTTCAGTTTCACCTCACTCAGACCAGTAAAACTGAGATGTACAGGAATGACTAGAAAAAGGGAAGAAGCAGGGGTTACCAACAGCAGCCTTGCAGCAGGAGCAATGTCAGTTCACAGTGACCTGCTCTGCAGACAACACAGCAGCTTTCACCACTGAATAAACCAAAGGCCAGCACAGCTTCTGCAGAGCCTGCAGACGTCACAGCTTTCACCCCACAGGTATTCATGTTTGCTAATATCAGCTGCTTGGGTTCTTCCACCTCCTTCCCCCACCACCTGCCAGAGCCTCTGAACTGCACTGGTAGCCAGCCCAGGCCTCTGCAGCTGACAGTGCAAGATGCCAGACTTGACCCCATGGCGAACCCCCAATGCCATGCATATGCGTGAGGCTAGCCCCTCCAGCTGTGCTCTTGCACGCCAATGGCCTGATGCCCTTCACTGGTCTCCACTGCTGTGTACATGCCTGGGGGAGACTGTGCAGCAGTGAGAGAGCACACTGACAGCCAGGGCCCCGGTAGCTGCTTGTGGGCCCAGATCAGGTTCTGTCTTCTGTCACTGGCCTACACTCACCTGCAGCCAGCCCCTCTAGCTGTGCACCTGCATGCCCCCTGGCATGATGTCCATCACCAGCCTCCATTGCCACATGCTTGTCTTGAGACCCAAGAGCCACTGAGGTGCACACAAACAGCCAGCGTCCCCATGGCTACCAGTGTGTCTTCGGTTGTCTCCGGCCCTTGCTACCTTCCCTGACTCTACCACTACATGTGCATCTGCAACCGGCCCCTGCCACTAAAAAAGCACCTGCATTTGGCTTCTGCAGCCAAGTGTGTGCACACCACTGACTCTGGCCACCACTGTTTCCTGCCCTGGTCCCTAGCCACTGGACCTGGAAGTTCTGTTGAGGAACCCAGTAGGTCTTGCAGCCAATGTGGATGCCCACAGTGCTCTCCAAGGACACCACAGTTGTTGATGCTGTGGACCTCAGTGACCTGAGCCAAAGAGACATAATGCTCCCTTGGACTCAGTGCCACCACACACCCACACACTTGGCACCCTGCACCACTAGATACTACAATAAAAGAAAACTACAGGTCAATATCCCTTATGAATATAGCTGCAAAAATTCTCAAAAATATTAGCAAACCAAATTCAACAGCACATTAAAAGAATTGTATACCATGATCAAGCGGGACTTATTCCTGGGATGTAAGGATGGTTCAGTATATGGAAATCAACAAATGTGATACATCTCATTAATAGAATGAAAGGCACAAATCATACAGTAAGCTCAATAAATGCAGAAAAAGCATTTGACAAAATTCAACATCCTTTTATGATAAAAATTCTCAACAAATTAGGTATAGAAGAATGAACATCAACATAATAAAGGCCATATATGACAAGCCCATAGCTAACATCATACTCAAAGGTGAAATGTTGAAAGCTTTTCCTCTAAGATTAGGAATAAGACAAGGGTACCCACTCTCACCACTCCTATTCAACATAATACTGGAAGTCATAGCCAAAGCAATCAAGCAAGAAAAGAAACAAAAGTCATCCACATTGGAAGGAAGAAGTAAAATTGCCCCTTTTCAGATTGTATAATCTTATACTAGAAAATCCTAAAGATTTCACACACACACACAAAAAAAAAACCCTGTTAGAATTAATCAACAAACTCAGTAAAGTTGCAGGATACAAACTCAACATATGGAATAAGTCGTGTTTCTATACACTAACAATGAAACATCTGAAAAAGAAATAAAGAAAACAATCCCATTCACAATGGCATCAAAAAGAATTAAATACTTATGAACAAATTTAACCGAGGTGAAAGATCTAAACACCAAAAACTATAAGATTTTGGTAAAAGATATTGACGATGACATAAACAAATTGAAAAATTTCCCATGTTTATGGATCAGAAGCATAAATATTGTTAAAACGTCCATACTACCCAAAGCAGTCTATAGATTCAATGCAATCCATGTCAAAATTTCAGTGGCATTTTTCACAAAAATGGAAAAAACAATCCTAAAATTGGTATGGAACTGCAAAGATCCCAAATACCCAAAGCAATCCTGAGAAGGAAGAACAAGCTGAAGGTATCACACTTCCTAATTTCAAACTATGCTACAAAGGCATAGTAATCAAAACAGTATGGTAGTGGCATAGAAATAGACAAAGGCAAATGGAAGAGAATTGACAGCCCAGAAATAAATTGTCACAAAAATGGTCAGCTAATATTTGACTACGGAACCAAGAATACTAGACGGAGAAAAGATTGTCTCTTCAATAAATGGTGTTTGGAAAACTGGATACCATATGCAGAAAAATGAAATTGGACCCCTATCTCACACCACTTACAAAAATTAACTTGAAGTGGATTAAAGACTTAAACATTGGAACTGAAACCATAAAACTCCTAGAAGAAAATACAGAGAAAAGTTCCTTGACATAGGTCTCAATAATGATTTTTTCAATATGACACTAAAAACACAAGCAACAAAAGTACAAACTAACAAGTGGGACTACATCTAACTAAAAAGCCTCTACACAGCAACAGAAACAATCAACGAAATGAAAAGACAACCTACAGAATGGGAGAAAATATTTGCGAAAATATATCCAATAACAAAAAAAAAAAACTGTCCAATTAAAAAATGGGCAGAGGAACTGAATAGACATTTTTCCAAAGAAGACATACAAATGGCCAACAGGTACATAAAAAGGTGCTCAGTATCACAAATCATTGGGAGAATGCAAATCAAAACCACAATGAGATATCACCTCCACCTGTTAAAATGGCTATGCTCAAAAAGATAAGAGATAACAAGTGGTGGGTAGGATGTGGAGAAAAGGCAATCCTTGTGCACTGTGGTTGGAATGTAATTTGGTGCAGCCACTATGGAAAACTGTATGAAGATTGCCTAAAAAATTAAAATAGAACTACCACATGATCCAGTGATCCCACTTCTGGGTATATATATAAAGGAAATGAAAACAGGATTCAGAAGTGATATCTATGCTCCCAGGTTCATTGCAGCACTATTCACAATAGCCAAGATATCAAAACAACCTATGCTTCTGTCAATGGATTAAGACACATACACGTGAGTGGACACACACACTCACTGGAATATTATTCAGCCATAAACAAGAAGGAAATCCTGCCATTTGGGACAATGTGGATGGATCTTGAGAGCATCATGCTAGTCAGACAGTTAAAGACTAATACTGCATGATATCATTTATATGTGGAATCTAAAAAATCTGAACTCATAGAGACAGAGAGTAGAATTGTGGTTACCAGGGACTGAGGGGTGGGGAAAATGGGGAGATTTAGGTAAAAGAGTACAAACTTCCGTTTATAAGATGAATAAGTTCTGGGGACCTAATGTACAGTGTGGTGATTATAGTTCATAACATTGTATTATATACCTGAAATTGTGAGAGATTAGATCTAAAATGTTCTCACCAATAAAAAGAAATAGTAATTATGTGATGTGATTGAGATGTTAGCTAACACTATGGTGGTAATCATTTTGCCATGTATAGTTGTAGCTAATCAAAATGTTGCACACCTTAAATTTACATAGTGTTATATGTCAACTATATCTCAATAAAGCTGGAAAAAAGTAGATAAAGATAGATTAACACGGAAAAATTCATTGACTCTAATCATTTGAAAGTGAAGGTTCCATATCTTTATCATGTTATCACTCCTAAAACCACAACTACTAGGGAAAGCATCCGTGATTCCATAAAATTTACTCTTTTGAATGGCTCTCTGGATCTGGTTTCTATTATAGTTCCATTATTCAAAGCCTACTCATATCATAAATATTCTTGAAGACAAACTAGAGACTGCTGTAAAAAATTTAGATTTATTGAGTTGTAAAAACAATATGTATGTAAAAAATTTAATTTATTAGAGTTGTTCTTTCTCTCAAATACCTAAAAATTATTCACACCTTTGGCAATATAAGCTTTCTAGATTGTCCGAGAAACCATTGTTCATTTAGCAGTTTATCAAATATTCTAAAATCATAAATAAGTAAAAGTTGCAATTTTCTTAATTAATGTACATATTTTTTAATATATTTTATTATAGATGTGAGTGAACTATTGAACTCTTGAAATGATTATGACAATAAAGCACTAAATAAAGTGAACTCCATTTGTGACTCTGCAGAAGACTAGATTATAATTTCACACCTTTTATTTTAAAAAATCATGTTTTTACTACTTTTCTCTGAGATATCAGTGCTCTCTGAAATTATCTTTCTTCCCCAAAGTAGCTGATTCAGTGTATAATTTTGTATTCCATGTCACTTTTATTAAACAGGAAAAAACATTCCAGCCAGCTCTTTCATCTCTGACATTTTCCACTGAATCAGTTGCCACTAAAGCAAGATACATCTTCTTCACCATCAAATACAATCAGTCTAAGTTTATGTCTATCTACACTTTTCCATTCTTAACATAACATACCAGCAAGATGAATTCCATGTGACTTGAGAAGGAAATTTATCACCTGTGTTTCAAGTCAAAGCACAATATTTAAAACTGTCATAGTTTATATAACAGTGTATTTATTGTTTGTGGTATTTTATCCTAATCCAGGCATTACAGCTTAGAATCATGCCTGTGAATAATGAGCAATAAGAAATCTTTGCATTCCAAGGGCTTCCAGTTGATGGGGCAAGCAATTTCTCCATAGGGCTTCCAGAAATGTACTTTGTGGAATCTGTAATGCCATATGCATGAACACACTTCACTAGAACAGGTGGGGGTGTTTTTCCTCTCTATAGATAAGCAAGGGGTGCTTTGAAGGAATCAATGAGAAAACGTCTTTCAATGGATAAATTGATAAAGTAAAAGCAATATATATATTGCTTTACATATACATATACAAAATACATTTATTTGTGTGTGTGTAATAGAATCTTACTCAGATATAAAAAGAAGAAAATCTTGCCACTTGTAACAAGGATGGAGCTGGAGAATACTATGCTAAGTGAAATAAGCAAGACACAGAAAGGGAAATTGTGCATGATCTCACTTATATGTGGAATCTAAAATAGTCAAACTCATGGAACCAGGGAGTAGAATGGTGGTTGCCAGGATTTAGAAGGAGGGGGAAATGGGGTGATGTTGGTCAAGGGATACAAATTTTCAGTTATGCAAGACGAATAAGTTCTAGAAAGGTAATACACAACATGATGATGATAGTTAACAATACTGTATTGTATACTTGAAATTTGTGAAAATAGATTTTAAAACTTCTAAACACACACAAAAAATGCTAACTATGTAGAGATGACGCATATGCGAATTAGCTTGATTATGGTGATCCTTTCTTTCACAACGTATACATATATCATAACATCAAGTTGCACACCTTAAATATATACAATTTCTATATGTCAAAGGTATCTTAATAAAGCTATTTTTAAAAATTCATATATCTGAGCCACCCTATTTCTACTAGGTTGGAAACTAATGAACATCTTTCCTGTAAATTTTCTGAACCTCTTGACTAACATAGCACCTGATTTTGCTGGGGCATGGAGGATGGTGGGTCTGGAATAAGATGAATTATTCTATTCATGAAGTGTCTATTAAGTGTCGGTCACTAATCAAGGTGCTCCTGTCTTAACAGAATTTAATTGTTGAAGGAGAGGATGAAGTCAGAGTTGCAGAAAGAAAAGCAAGATATACGCACACACATATATAGATGTAGATATATAACACATATATGTATGGATAACGTGTATAAAGCACGTATACATATATAAATAACATGTGTATATATATAAATGTGTATGTTCATATTTCTGAAACTTTAGGAAATTTTTAGTTTTATAAAGAAAAAATAGTAGGAGAGAGTATAGAGAATGATAGGTGGTAAGGGTAAATCTGGCTCTTTTCAATAAGGTGGGCCTTAAAACAGTCTCCGGGGAAATGATATGTAAGCTCGCACCTAAATGAGGTGAGGATCCCTGTACTAACTAGTAGAAGAGCCTCTCAGTCAGAGGATGGGAAGAGCAAAAGACTATTCTGAGATACACTGGAAGTGTTTGAGGAATGGTCAGGCAAGAGACTGACTCAGGAGTAAAAATAGAGTACAGAAGACAGTAGGGGCCAGATTGTGAAGGCCTGCAGTGTGCTTGGAAGCTAATAGAAGATTTTGAGAAGAAGTTCCATTGTTCAAAGATAACTCTGGCAGGCTTGTGGAGAAATTGATTCCCAGCAAATGTTCTAAGCTAATTGTGTGCTAGCCTTGAAAGAGAAAGTTGATTGTGGCATTGACTGCAGCGGTAGAGGTAGAGATGATGAGAAGTATTTATAGTCAGGATTCATTTTGTATGTAGATTCCACAAGACTTGAATATGGGTGGTGAAATAGAGAGATAAATTAAGGGTAACTCCAAGATTGTTGTATTTTAATGAGATCTATCAGAGAAAGAGGAGATATGACCATTGTGTAAGCCAAGATTCAGAGAGTGTGTGTCTTTCATCCTGTTTGTACCTTAGCCTAAATTCGCTAGCTTATCCCAAATCTTTCTTTTGGTTCTCACAGTGTACCTTATATTGATTTAATAAACCAAATATTAAAGCACTTTAATTTGGTGTCTGAGCATTTCTGTTCTACGACATCTGGGATAGCTTGCCGAGTCACGCACTTGGAAGCTACCACTGCCTCAAGGTAATTTTCCATATGATAGAGGAACAGAGAAATAAGGCAATAGCTGGAGGGATGTGCGGATGTCCAAGAGGAGGTTCTTTTTGTAGAAGATTGGCCCTGCACTCACATCTGTTGCTAACCTTCCTCTTTTTTTTTCTCCCCAAAGCCCCAGTAGATAGTTGCATGTCATAGTTGCACACTCTTTTAGTTGCTCTATGTGGGACGCTGCCTCAGAACGGCTCGATGAATGGTGAGTAGGCTGGTGCCCAAGATCTGAACTGGGAAACTCTGGGCTACCAAAGCAGAATATGCGAACTTAACTGTTATGCCACTGGGCTGGCCCCAAAGAGGACTTTTAAAAGGAGAGATAATATAGAATTATTATTTATTGTTGGCAAGAACCCATTAATGAGGGGAAATTATGATGCAAGTTAGAGAGAGAAAGTTAGGTTCACACAAAAACCTGTACACAAATATTTATAGCAGCTTTATTCATAATAGCCCCAAGCTGGAAGCAACCTAAATGTCTCTCAGTGAGTGAAGGTTAAACAAACTGTGCTACACCCATAGCTTGGAATATTACTCAGCAAAAAAAAGGAACAGATTACTGACACATACAACAACTTGTACCAAGGGAATTATGCTCACCGGAAAAAAGCCAATTCCAAAAGGTAACATACTGTATGATTCCATTTATATAACATTCTGGAAATGACAAAATTATCAAAAGGGAGGAAAGATTCGTGTTTTTCAGGAGTTAGGGAAGAAGGAAAGGAGGCAGCTGTTTCCATAAAGGAGCAGCACGAGCGATGATGGAGCCACTCTGTACCTTCACTGTGGTTGTGGCCACGTGAATCTACACGTGATAAAACTGCATAGAACTAAATACACATACGAACATAGAAATGAGTGCATGTAAAACTGATGAAATCTGAATAAGATAGGTGCATTGTATCAATATCAATTTCTTGGTTGTAATATTCTAACATAGTTATGTAAGATATAGCCATCAGGGAACATTGATGAAGGGTATACGGGATCTTTCTGTATTATTCCTTACAACCTCTTGTGAATGTACACTTATCTCAAAATAAAATAGTTAAAATATATATATACTAAAAATCCAGAGGAAATGGAAAATGTGAATAGAGTTCTATGTCTATTTGAAAATGTTTAATTGATAAATGAAAACCTTTCCCACAAAACCTGGATGACTTCAGAGAATTTTTCCAGCCACTTAAGAAATAAAATCAATTTTAAATCTTATCCTCTAGATAATAAAAAGAGAAGAAACTCTGATGATATGCATGCTAAAGTATTTATGAAAGAAGTGTTCTGATGATTGCAACTTAATTCAAAATGCCTCAAATAAAAGATGAACTGAGAGATTATCAGATATAGATAGATATGTGATATAGACAATAAAAGGCTAATTGTAGAATCTAGATCAGGGGTATACATGATTTCACTGTACAATTCTTTCAAATTCTCTTTGTGCTTGGTTATTTTCTTAAGAATATTTTGAAAAATGAGAAGGCAAAAATTAGAGATTATGAATACAGACAGCACCTAGATGGAATTCTGCCACAAAGTGGTCTTGTGTAGGTGAGAGAAGAGTTTCAGAGATTGGCTTTTGATGATGATATGAAGAGTTTATATATGATCCTAGGTGTGAAAACGGGCATAAAAAGTAATCAATGCAATTCAAAACTTTACAAAACAATGAGAATATGATATAATTCTTATTAAATGTAGAAAAACCATTTGATAAAATTAAACAATTTTTTATGATTAAAACTCTCAGCAAACTAAGAATATAAGAGAACTACCTCAACTACGTCATTTCTAACAAATAGATCCACAGAACATTGATTGCCAACAGCCTACTTAATTTTGAAACATTGAGTGTTCTTTCCTGAAGTTGGGAGGAAGATAAGGATGATCCAGTATCATTTTTTCTATTCATCATTGTACTAGAAGACCTAGCTAGTACATAAGGGTATTCATATACTTTTTTCTTTATTATTCACCCAGGTCTTTTTTTAGGAAAAGGAAAATAATACCTCTAGTTTATTATAGATGTAATCATATACAAATATACCAACTCATGCTGTGCACTTTTCAAAATTAAACAAAACCACACAATGTATAATTAGTTTACATTAAAGCAGTGCAGGAAAATGCAGAAATACAAGCTTTTTTCCCTATCTTTATCCACATTTGGTAATATGGTAAGATCTCATGATCACTTTGCTAAGTACCTAGATCTGGATAAATATCATTAATTTGGTAAGAAACCGGAACCACATACAAGCCAGCGCCAAGGAAATGCTATAAATAGCTAATGATCTTTCTCGTCATTGGAAAGCTGAAAGCCATCGCCCCAAATTCCTCTATCTGTTCTGGCAAACCAAATGGTAAAAAAGCAAATAGAAAAGGCAGCTTGACCTCCAGGAGGCTTCACAGATCAAGGCCAGGTTAACCCAGACTGCAGTCCTTATTCACGATGGCAACATCTAATCTTCTCATGGATATAAGCTGTCGAAATTTGACATATAGCAACTATAAAAGAGCCTCTTGGAATGCAACCAAGTATGCCAAAGCCTGGCAGTGATGCTCATTATAAATGTCTGTGGACAATTTCAAGAACTCATTGCCAGCGGGAGATCCAAGCAACTGCTGTTTAGTGGTCTAGATCCCAGGCAATAGAAGCAGACATCATAAAAAGACATGCTGAAGAACAATAGAATAGCTTTATGGAATTACTGACATCTAAAGGTCGAAAGGATCCTAGAAATGAGCCACTTTTTTTTTTTTTTTTTTTTTTTTTTTTTTTGTGGGGAAGACCAGCCCTGAGCTAACATCTGTTACCAATCTTCCCCTTTTTGCTGAGGAAGACTGGCCCTGGGCTAACATCCGTGCCCATCTTCCTCTACTTTATATGGGACGCCGCCACAGCGTGGCTGACAGGCAGTGCGTCGGTGGGCGCCCGGGATCCGAACTCACGAACCCCGGGCTGCCAAGTGCAGACTAAACCGCTGCGCCACCGGGCGGCCCCACTTTTTCTTTTTAACTGAACACATGAAATCCAAGATGGAGCCCATCTCTCGCTCAAGGTCAGAGACATAAGAGACAGCTGAGGCAAGATAGCAAGGGCAGGTTCTCTCACGTCCAACTCAAAGTTCCACCCTCGACAACATAGCGCCAATAACCACTGTGCAGAAATCCATACGTAGGTGCATATAATCATCTCGGGATGTATTTGGCATCTGCTAGTGGTAGTTGTTGTGCCTCCATTCATGAGTTTTCTGTTCCATAAAATATTGATGAGGGACCAGGTGCTGCATTGAGATGAAAGATCTGAGTAACACATTGCAGCAGAATCATATCGTTACACATCATCCAACCTGGAACGCAGTAAAGTGGAGAACTAGTGCTGTTTTCTATGAGTAACTGGCTGATGAACTGGCCACATGGAATGGCAATTTCCACTTGAATGCAGCAAAGAACAGTGTTTTGGTCTCCAATAGAACCATTATAGCTATCACTTCAGCTTGAAGGAAATTAGAACCCATTCAATGAATGATTGATAAACTGGGTGAAACTTATTTTCGGAATGTCCAGGATCTAAAAGAGCCTGATAGTAAACCATTGCATAAAACCTATATTTTTTTCTATCCCCTTTCTCTTTCATTATGTCTATAGGTTGCAGTGAGCAGGGACATATTATGACTTTCATGGGCCCTGGGGGCACTTTTGCTTTCATAGGCCCTTTTCTCCACAAAAATATTAAAATTACATTTTAAAGTGCATTGGCATAAAACACTAATTACATATTAAAATATTTTCTTTCACCTGAAAGGTTTTTTTTGTAATGAAATTTTTAAAAATTAAGACATTTTAATGAGCTTCTAAAATGACAGATTGTAAGGTCAAAGCAGTGTGTCTGATGTGTTTAACAGATAAGTTGGCCCTTAGAAGACAGATATCTTTCCTTAGGAGCTGCAGAAATCCCTTGGATTTCACACATCAGCAAAGTCAGGAATGCCAACACTTGCTTAGATATCTTCAATTTGTCCTCGGTAGCAACATTTGACTTACTTTTAAAGGCAGTACTTCATACAAAAACAGGTTCTTAATTATCTCACCATATTCAGAGCTTAGAAACAATTAAAGAAAAACAGAGGGATCAGTTTTGTAGATAGATATTCCTCAGTAGCAAGTGAAACTCATGTGCATTAGCTCTTGGTATAAGGGTTTCACTCTTTTTCTCAGCAAAGTCACACCTTATTTTGAGCATGAAAGAACAGTTAAAATTGCAAAAGTTAGATTTACCAATAACAAAATCCACAGTACTTTGAAATAAACGTTATGCTAAAATTTTTTTAACATTATCTTTCCTATAACAGGGTCATTTTATTTGATTGCATGGCACTCATGGAGGTGGGAAAGAAATGTGTTCTCCATGTGAGGATTTAGAAAGAGAGTTAAACTAATTCTGCATCACTAGGCCATCCATCAACCATACGCTTTCCGCAATTCTTTTGGTCATGTCAAGATTAACTGAACCAGAAATAAGATCTCAATAGAATAAAACAAAGGAGAAATATAGAAGAGAAAGAATGGTGATTTGATTTCTTTGTAGTCTATGATTGTTGATGTTTGATATTAATAACTGAGGGTCCTATTATGTTCATTTATATGACTTTTCCAGTTTTTTTAAATAACTGCAACAAGAACCACAACATTAAATATCAAAATTCACTGCTTTAAAACTTCCAGATACTAACAGGTATTCATGTAGGAATATAGATACATATGCCCAAGCTGTATTTCTTTTGTCTTTAGATTTATATATCTGAGTATATTCACACAACTGAAAAAGAATATGCCAGTAAATGCCTGCTTTATTTTTTCTGTTTTATATTATATTATTTTCTAGATTTAAATACTTTTATCTATTGTACAGGGTGGCATGGTGCTGCCTAAAATCATCTCTGGAGGTGTTTTGGCTTCCACTCTCCTGGTAGCAACTGCAGATTTCCCCAGTTGTCTGTCTCATAAAAAATTTAACTGGAATCAGGTGCAGTAATAAGTTGAACTTCTGGTTGAATGACACATAGTGATTCAATCCAGAACCCAATCATATTCAATTCATTCAACTGAAGAATGCTTTTCAATATTTCAATAAAGTCCATAATACAAATCTAGAAGATTGGCACTCTAAATCAGGTGTTTCTTTGACCTTATCTTGTTTGTCTGTTTTTTTTGTGTGTGTGGGGGGGGAAGACCAGCCCTGAGCTAACATCTGTTGCCGATCCTCCCCTTTTTGCTGAGGAAGACTGGCCCTGGGCTAACATCCGTGCCCATCTTCCTCCACTTTATATGGGACGCCACCACGGCATGGCTGACAGGCAGTGCGTCGGCGGGCGCCTGGGATCCGAACTCGCAAACCCCGGGCTGCCAAGCGCGGACTGAGCCGCTGCGCCACCGGGTGGCCCCCTTGTTTGTCTGTTTTAAGACTACATCTGGGGTGGGTCACAAGTGATAATCTCCCATTTTGGCAATATGCTAAGGCAAAACAAATCAGTTGGGAAAGGATGAACTTGAAGTAGGGAACTACAGAATAAAATAAATTAAAAGTGCACCCCTCATTAAAAAAACACCAGTTAATATCTCAATTCAAGAACTTCTATTTTGCTTTGTCTTCTTATCCTTAGGTCTAATGTTACCAATACATCATTAATATGTAGCTTTGCTCCCCATTACTTGAACCATGATGAAGATTTTTGTGTAAAATTTTAAAATTCCAATATTGTGAAATGTACAATTCCATGCCACACTTGCAACATGAAATAGCTTTTCACCATAATTACCAAGTATCATGCTAGTGGGATAATTGAATAGCTTTGGCATTTAAGTTATGGCCCATATGTATAAAATGTACAGTCTTGTGAGGAAAACAGAAATGATCAATATTTGCAATAAAGAAACAACTGAAAAACATTAGTTCTGCCACCATGTCAGGCTGAATTTATATGTCTGATCTTACAGAGAGGGGAAATGTAAATACTTACTTTTCCAGTGCTAATTATTCCCCACTTGTTCTAGGGGTGCTTTCCTTCTGACTTAAGAAGGTGAGCAATAAACAATAAACTTGGTTTTCATCAACAAGTATCCATTCTATCCCTAAGGATTTTTCTTGTGTATTTTTGTTTGTTTACTTTTCCAGTTTGTGCCTCTAAAAAAAAATGGGGGAGGTCATCCTCAGAATCTGAAATCTTTGAAAACTATAGGAAAGAATAACGTTTGCTGCAATCTCATGAAAGCAGCAAAATGCCTATTGGATTTCTGTTTCCATTGCCCATTTCCTCAGAAAATTGCTACAATCATTCTTAGATTGCTTTTCTCTGGTTTTGAAAAAGAAAGATTTAAATACTTAAGACCAATTACTGGCTTAAGCTGAGGAACTTGAATATTGTCCTCCAGAGTAATGGTGGACTTGAACAGTTGACATGATTCCGAAAAAAGTCATTGTGTTTGGAGATTTCTTTGGAGTACAGAGCTCTACATTTCTATTTGGATTTTGATACTCTGCTTCTGATTAGACTTGGTATAGACCATTTCTGTGGCCCAGATTTTCATACTGACCAAGATAGAACCAACTGGATAATCCTAGATATTGCAGAAACTTTGGAGGCCATATGGCCTAGTTCATTATCAAGGTTAGACATTTCCTCCACTATATACTCAGCAAGTTATTATCCAGGCTCTACTTGTCTAAGCAACACGACAATGAACACAGTCCAATCTTAATGGCTAAATATTAACACTTCAATGATAACAGCTCACCCACTCCCCTACCATTACCACCACTGTGGGATACCCAAAAGAGCAAATTCAAGGCCCTCAAATGATAGAGAAAGAGACAGGGAAAACAGAGGAAAAAGCTTCACTGCCTTCTCTCACTGGAAAAACAGGAAGCGTCCTTTATAAAAGGGATATTGAAGGATATAAACATATAAACTTATATATATATATAAGACCCAAACTATGAGCAAGTCTCAGCAATGAAATGAGAATTTGATATATTTTAAATGTTTTAATACAAAAAGCATTTATTACAGAAAATTGATGGGAGGAAAAAGAATACTTTTTAACACTCGAAGAAGAGGACTATTAGATCCCATAGAACTGGGTAATTCAAAAAATTTAAAAAGGAGATACAGACAGAGGATGTGGGAATTCCCATAATCTGACTAAGATGAGCAATTAACCTGAATGTCATAATTGGGATTTAATAACAGCATAAATTTAGTATTAGTGTTTAATATTTTATGTCCATATATGTGTGCATATGATATGTATGTATCTTTATACTTAAAACTAGAAAAATCACATATTTCTTATTCATTAAAATAGTCCATTAATTTAATTTAAACAGTTTGTTCTACGTTTAAATTTCTGAGATGAATATCCAATTTTGTTTCTCTCTTATCTGGATAGTCCCCAGTTGACATTCTGTCAAAATTCTGGTACTCTGAGTTCACAGATCAGTCAAGCAGCATCCCTTAAAAACAATGACAAGTCTTATCACTGTCTATGTCCTTCCTCGAATTCTTAAAGGAATTAGGGAATGTACTAACTCCATGGTAGCTCTCCTATGTTGGAGGGAGCACTGCCAATGTGCACATTCCACTAGAATCCAAGGATCAGGCAAAACTGTGAGAGAGAACCTCCTAAGGATGGTTCCTGTGGAGCAGATGAAGAACATTCTCCCAGAACAAAAAATATGACAAAACTGTTTCCATCATTATTTCGAATTAGCTATATGTTATAAAAACACATCTAAAATTCACAAGACTATCTAAGATTCTTTTTGTGTGTGTGTGTAAAGAAGACCAGCCCTGGGCTAACATCCGTTGCCAATCCTCCTCTTTTTGCAGAGGAAGACTGGTCCTGGGCTAACATCGTGCCCATCTTCCTCTACTTTATATGGGACGCTGCCACAGCATGGCTGACAAGCAGTGCGTTGGCCGGCGCCTGGGATCCGAACCCGCAAACCCCGGGCTGCCAAGCGCAAACTAAACCGCTGCGCCACCAGGCCAGCCCCCCAATCCAAGACTCATAAAGAATTGATATGCTGTCTGTAGAGGAAAAAGATGCAGAAGATTAAGATGTTTAGGAGTATACATTACAAAAGAAAGATCAACATAAAGAGTTATATTTATGGCCTAGAATGTATATTTGAGATATTTGCATGCAAGCAGAGAATAATATGCCATGAGTAATTAGAGCCCGTTTTGGATTCTTATTGACTCCAACTAGATCTGTCTGTTGTGAATCTTGATAGGCTTCCCTCCTGGGGCACCACTAGGCAGTTGGATACCTTAGCATATCCCACTGTCATACTGAGCAATCATAGAAATAAAGAGAAACAGGATTGTATTCCTCTAATCTACTCTCATGCACAATGCAAGCAATTCTTTTAACACCATATTGGAAAAATGGCGGTCTAGCTTTCACTTAAACCCTTTAGTGATGAGGAGCTCACAGCCAACAAGGTAACATGGTCCATAACCTGATATTTCTAATTTTCTAAGTCTTGATGTTGGACTGAAGCTTGTTTCCATGTTAATTCCACATGTTACAACTTCAGGAGCTAGATATGATAACCATTCAGCCGTCTAAAGGCAGCTATCAGTTTCCCTTCTACATCATATCTCTCTTTTCTTTTCCAGTTCTTTCAGCAATTCTAGATGTGGTAGTTTCTGGTGTACCTTCACTGTGTTTTATATTCTCCTCTAGATAAGGTCTAATTAGTAACTTGGTTACAAACTATGCCCACCTGCAAGTACAGAAACATTTCACAATCTAGATGTCGGCAGATAATTCGTGTACTGTCCAAAAAAGAATATACATATTAGAGCAGATATTTGAGGCCTGGAAACAAAGTGAATTTTTATTTTGTCTCACCATTCACATTGCACTTGACTTTAGGAAAACTTTGTATCATCCCAAAGATGCTAGGGAATTATTAAATTAATGATAAGGTGTTATATTAAAGCTCTTTGACATTCAGGGATAAATCATGTCAAACAGTTACAAAGTAGTGGTGGTAAGGTAATGATCTCTATTTAGCTTCTGAAAGGAGAATTTAAAACGGAGTCAGCAAGTTGATATCAGTGCTTCTTTCAAGTGCTGCAGAAACTGGAGCCAAAATTTTAGAAACTCTGCTTTATGAATTTCTTGTCTAGGAGCCTAGCATATCTCGAGATTCTGAATGATACTTTCATTGATTGCTGCTTTAAATGTTAATTTCACTGGCTTTGCATTTCACATTTCTACCTCTTTTTGCTACTTCATGGCAAGTAGTAACACTGAACTCATTTACAATTTATTGTTAACTTTATTAAACTTTCATGAAATGACAGTATCGTTGGTTAAGCCAGGGAGACAACTTAGTTTGGTGGAGTTTCACATTTCTTGATCAGGTGAAACATCTCTGTGTAAATTCTTTGTGCTAAATAATGACTTAAAACACAATAAGTAAATACAATGCGTGGTTATGTTGCTTTATCTAATATTTGCACTGTTGAGCAATATCCACATATGAGCTCTAATATCACTGAAATAGGAAAATCTAAGATTAATACAAGTCATTCCTACTTCACAAATCATACATCCTTCACACTGCAGTTAAAGTGATATTTCTAAATTACAAATCTGCTTATATAAGTCCTTTGTACAAACATTTGAACAACAATGTTTAGAGTCATGTCTATGGATACTTCAGAGATGAAAAAGAATAGATAACAGCCTGTATATGGAAAATTTCAGCAAGATTATTTTCCCCTGGCAAAAGACAAAAGAAAAGTAAAAGTCATATTGAATTTCTCTCACTTAGAACAAGTTAATTATAGTAAATTTTGTGCTACACAAGAATGTTTTCAACTTCATTATTAATATCTACCCCAAGGAAGATAGAACAGATGAATTCATTGGAATTGGCACCTATTTTTCTGAATGAATCTTCAAAGTAAAAAAGCCAACGAGAATTAGGGAACACTAGTCTTTTCAATATAGCAGTCTCATAGGAGACAGAACTTTGAAGCATGGATCTTGCTTGTCTGAAAAGGAGCAGAGAGAATTTGACACTATTAAACATATTGATGTGCACATCTTGCACGTTTGGAATCTTTGAAATAATTCTCATTTTGAAGCAGCAACAACAGTTGGGACACAGCAAAAGTTAAGACAAGGTCCACAGGAGTCACCAAAAAAAATATCTATGGTCTGCCATAATCTGGAGCAAAAATAGTTAGATCATTATATTTTCCTACTTTGAGTCCAACCCTGGGCCCTGAGCTAAAAGACTTAAGGGAATAGGCAAATTGTAACACTGTACCCAATTGCAAGGCATGTTTTACTTAAACACCTAATGTTAAGTGTACTCAATTTCAAACTTCAATTCTTTCAGCTGTTAGAGGTCATCTGCAATAAATGTCTAGGAATAATGCGCCTACAAGAGATGCTCAAGTCCTAATTCCTAGAACCTGTAAATATGCTACCTATCATGGCAAAAGGTTTTTTGCAGGTGTGATTTAGTTAACAAACATCAGAACCAGATTCAGATATGTGAAGCGTGTTGGAATTATCAGACTGAGAATTTAAAACAACCATCATTAATATGCTAAGGGCTCTAATGGATAAAGTAGACAGCATGCAAGAACAGATGGGCAATGTAAGCAGAGAGGTGGAAATTCTAAGAAATAAACAGAAAGAAATGCTAGAGGTCAGAAATGCAGAAATGAAGAATGCCTTATTTGGGCTTATTAGGCAGGACACAGCTAAGGAAAGCATTGCTGAGCTTGATAGTATCTCAATAGAAACCTCCAAAAATGAAAAGCAGATAAAAGGACTGAGAGCCAGCCCTGATGGTGTAGTCATTAAAGTTCAGTGCTCTCATCACTTTGGGGGCCTGGGTTCGCTTCCTGGTCATGGAACCACACCAACCATCTGTCAGTTGCCGTGCTGTGGTGGTAACTCAAATAGAAGAACTAGAAGGACTTACAACTAGGATATACAACCATGCACTGGGGATTTGGGGAGAAAAAAAAAAAGAGGAAGATTGGCAATACATGTTAGCTCAGGGCAAATCTTTCCCCGAAAAAAAAGAAAAAGAAAAAATGACTGGAAAAAAATGCAGAATATCCAAGAACTATGAGAAGTCTACAAGAGGTGTAACATATACATAATAGGAATACCAGAAGAAGAAAAAGAGAAAGGAACAGCAGCAATTTTGGAACAATTATAACTGAGAATTTCCGCACATTAGTGTCAGACATCCAACCACAGATCCAGGAAACTCAGAGAACTCCAAGTAGGATAAATGCCAAAACAAAACAAAAAAACCACCTAGGCATATCATTTTCAAACTACAGAAATTCAAAGATAAAAGTCCTGAAAGAAGGCAGAGGAAAAAATATCTTAACTATAGAGGAGCAAAGATATAAATTCCATCAACTTCTCTGAAAACATGCAAGCAAGAAGAGGGTGGAGTGAAATATGTAAAGTGTTGAGAGAAAAATCACTGACCTAGAATTCTGTACCCTGCAAAATATCCTTCAAATGAAAGAAAGATTTTCTCAGACAAGCAAAAATTTAGGGAATTTTTGCCAGTAGACCTGGCTTGCAAGAAATATTAAAAGAAGTTTTTCAGAGATAAGGAAAATGATATAGGTCAGAAATCCAGTTCTACACACACAGAGGAAGAGCATCAGAAGAGGCATAAGTGAAGGTAAAATAAAACTTTCATTTTTCTTATTCTTAATTGATCTAACAGATAACAGTTTGTTCAAAATAATATTAGCAATAATGTATTTGATCCTGTATGCTTACATATACATCTTATGTATATAATATACATATGCTTATGTATAAATGAAATAAATGACAAAATGATACAAAGGACAGGAGGGAGGAGTTAACACTATTTTATTATAAAGTTCTCATACTACCCCTGAAGTGGTACACTGTTATTTGAAAGTGGACTTGGGTTAGTTGTAAATATTGCAAACTCTAGGGTAACCACTAAAAAAAGTGGAACAAAAAGGAAAAAGGATAACTGATATGCTAAGAAGGGACAGAAAATGAAATCATATAAAATTCTCAATTATAAACAAAAAAAGAATGCATGAGAGACAAAAATAGGAAAAAGAATAAGGGCAAGAAATAGAAAATAGTAACAAATATGGTGGATATTAATTCAATTATATGATAATTACTTTGAACATGAATGGTCTAAATGCACCACTTAAAAGAGACAGACTGTCAGAGTGGATCAAAAAACAAGAGCCAATTATATATTGTCTACAAGAAAATGCACTAAATATGAAGACACATATGGATTAAAAGCAAGAAATGGGGAAAGATATACCATGCTAACACTATTCAAGATGAAGTGGTAGTAGCTATGTTAATATCATACACAGCAGACTTCAGACCACAGAAATTTATCAGAGATAAAGACAATCATTACATAATGATAAAGAGGTTAGTTTTCCAAGAAGATATAACAATACTTAATGAATATCACCTAATAAAAGAACTTCAAACTACTTAAGGTAAAAACTGATAGAACTGCAAGGAAAATAAATGAATCTACTATCAGAGTTGGAGACTTCAACATCCCTCTATCAGAAATGGATAGTACCAGCAGGCAAAAATCGTTCAGGGCATAACTGAACTCAATAATACCATCAATCACTTGGGTATAATGGGCATCTAATACTGCTTCACCCAACAAGAACAGAATATACCTTTTTCTCAAGATCACATGAAATGTTCACTGAGACGGGTTGCATTCTGGGCTATAAAGCACACCTTAACAAATTTAAAAGAATAGAAATCATATAATACCTGCTCTCAGACCCCAATGGAATTGAGGTAGAAATCAATAACTGAAAGACAGCTGGAAAATCTCAAAACACTTGTAAATTAAATAATATGCTTATAAATAATACAATGGTCAAAGAATAAATTTCAAGAGAAATTTAAAAATATTTTCAACTAAATTAAAATGAAAACACAACTTATCAAAAATTGTGGGATACAGTGAAAGCAGAGCTTAGAAGAAAATTTATAGCATTGAATGCCTACGTTAGACAGGAAGAAAGACCTAAAATCAACCATCTAAGCTTCCACCTAAGGAAACTAGAAAAAAAAAAGAGCAAATTAAATCCAAGTAAGCAGAAGAAAATAAGTAATAAGAATTAGAGCTGAAATTAATGAAACTAAAAACAGGAAATCAATAGAGAAATTCAACAAAACCAAAAGTTTATTATTTAAAAAGATAAATAAAATCAATAAGATCTAACCAGGCTAAGAAAAAAAGAGAGAGGACACAAAGTACTAACATCAGAAATGAAAGCAGGTACATCATTATAGATCCCATGGATATTTGGATATTAAAAGGATAATAGGGGCCAGCTCCATGGCACGGTGGTTGAGTTTGGTGTGCTCCACTTTGGCAGCCCAGGTTCATGGGTTTGGATCCCAGGTGCAGACCTACACCATTCGTCAGCCATGCTGTGGCAGTGACCCACATACAAAGTGGAGGAAGATTAGCACATATGTCGACTCAGGGCTAATTTTCCCCAAGCAATAAAAAGAGGAAGATTGGCAACAGATGTTAGCTCAGGGCGAATCTTCCTCACCAAAAAGAAAAAAAACATAATAAAGAAACACTATGAAAACTCAATGCCAACAAATTTGATAACCTAGGTGAAATGGACCAAATCCTTGAAAGATGCTATCTGCCAAATTTCACATGGGGAGAATAGTCAATCTGAATAGACCTGTATCTATTAAAGATATTCAATCAATAATTAATTACAAAACAGAAAGCACGAGGCCCAGATGGGTTCATTGGTGAATTCTACCAAATATTTATGGAAGAAATTATACCAATTCTCAACAATCTCTTCCAGAAGATTGAAGCAGAGGGAATATTTCTTATTCTATGCAGATCAGCATTACCCTAACATCAAAACCAGACAAAGACATTACAAGAAAGAAAACTACAGATCAATATCATTTGTGAATATAAATACAAAATTCTTCAACAAAATGTCAGTAAAATTAATCCAATATGTATAAAAAGAATTATACACCACAACCAAGTGGGATTTACCCCAGGTATGTAAGGCTGATTCAAAATTCAAAAATCAATTAATGTATCCATCACATCAACAGACTAAAGAAGAAAAAACATATAATCATATTAATAGATATGTAGAAATCATTTGATAAAATTCAAAATTTTTCATGATAAAATCTCTTAGGAAACTAGGAATAGAGGGGAACTTCCTCAACTTGATAAAGATTATCTACAAAAAGATTACATCTAACAACATATTTAATGATAAAAAACTCAAAACTTTCACTAAGATCAGGAACAAGGCAAGGATGTCCTCTCCCACCACTACTTTTTGACATTGAACTGGAAATCTTGGCAAATACAAGACAAAAAAAGGAAACAAAAGGTATACAGATTGGAAAGGAGAAATAAAACTATCTTTGTTCACAAATGATATGATCATCTACTTAGAATATCTGAAAGAATCACCAAAAACTTCCTGGAACTAATAATTGATTACAGCAAGGTTGTAGGATACAAGGTTAATATGTAAAAGTCAACCACTCTCCTACATACAAATAATGAATGAGTGAAATTTGAAATTAAAAACACAATAAAATTTTTACAGCACCCAAAAAAAATGAAATATTTAGGTATAAATCTAACAAAATATCTACAATATCTTTATGAGGAAAACTACAAAACTCTGATGAACAAAATCAAAGAACTAAATAAATGGAGAGATATTCCACATTCATGGACAGGAAGACTCAATATTGTCAAGTAGTCAGTTCTTCCCAACTTGATCTATGAATTCAATGCAATCTCAATGAAAATCCCAGCAAATTATTTTGTATATATTGACAAAATAATTCTAAAGTTTATATGGAGTGGCAAAAGACCCAGAATAGCCAACACAATATTAAAGAAGAACACAGTCAGAGAACTGACACTACTCGACTTCAAGACTTACAATAAAACCATGTAATCAATACAGTGTAGTATTTGTCAAAGAATAGACGAGTGGATCAATGAAACAGAATGGAAAACCCATAAATAGACTCACATAAATATAGTCAACTGATCTTTGACAAAGGAGCAAAAGTAATACAATGGAGCAAAGATAGTCTCTTCAACAAATGGTGTTGGAACAACAGGCCATCTACATGTGAAAAAAAAGAAAAAGAATGCAGACAGATCTTACACCCTTCACAAAAATTAACTCAAAATGGATTACAGACCTAAATGTAAAACGAAAACTACAAAACTCCTAGGAGATAACATAAGGGAAAACCTAAAGGACTTTGGGTTTGGCAATGACTTTTTAGATATAACACCAGAGGCATGATCCATGGAAGAAAGAACTGTTAAGCTGGACTTTATTAAAAGTAAAAATTCCTACTCTGGAAAGGACAATGTAAAGAGAATGAAAAGATAAGCCACAGACTGGGAGGGCATATTTGCAAAAGACATATCTGATAAAGTACTTTTATTCAAAGTATACAAAGAACTCTTAAAACTCACTAACAAGAAAACAAACAACTAGATTAAAAAATGGGCCAAGGACCTTAACAGACAACTCGCCAAAGAAGATTTACAGATAGTAAGTATGCATAGAAAAAGATTCTCCACATCATATGCCATTAGGGGAAATGCAAATTAAAACAATGAGATACCACTATACACGTATTAGAATGGCCAAAATCTGGAAAATGGCAACACTAAATGCTGGCAAGTATGTGGAGCAACAGTAAATCTCATATATTGTTGGTGGGAATACAAAATGGTTCAGTGACTTTGGAAGGTAGTTTGTCAGTTTCTTACAAAGTTAAACATACTCTTACCGTACAATTCAGAAACCACACTCCTTGGTATTTACTCAAAAGAGTTGAGAGTTGAAAAACTATGGAGACAATAAAACGATCAGGATCTGGGGGAAGGCAGACGAAAAGGTATAGCACCAAGGATTTTTAAGGCAGTGAAACTACTCTATATTATGCTATAATGGCGGTGGCGTCATTATAAATTTATCCAAATACAACACCAAAAGCGAACTCTAGTGTAAATTATGGACTTTGGGCAATAATGATGAGTCAATGCAGGTTTATCAATTGTAACAAATGTACCGCTCTGGTAGGGGATGTTTATAACAGAAGAGGCTATGCACAGGTAAGGGCAGAAGATATATGGGAAATCTCTGTACTTTCTGCTCAATACTGCCGTGAACCTAAAAGTGCTCTAACAAATAAAGTCTATTTTTAAAAAGTAGTAAAAGAAACTGCCAAACTACTTTTCAGAATGGCTGTATCATTTTACATTTCCACCAGCAATGTATAAGTGATCCAGTTTCTCCACATCCTCATCACCATTTGGTGTTACTACTAGTTTTTGTCTTAACTATTATAATAGATGTGTCATGATATCTCACTGAGGCTTAACTTGCATTTCCCTAATTGCTAATATGTTGAACATCTTTTCATGTGCTTATTTGCCAGCTGTCCATCCTCTTTAGTGATATATCTCTTCATGCCTTTTGCTCATTTTATATCATATTGGTTTTTGGTTACTCTTGGGCTTTGAAACTACTTTATCTATTCTACATACTAGTCCTTTCTTTGGATACCTAGTTTGCAAATATTTTTCTCCCAGTCTGTAGATCATCTTTTCATCCTCTTAACAGATTCTTTTGCAAAGCCAATGTTTATAATTCAGATGAACTCAAATTGACTTTTTTTTCCTTTGGATTGATCTTTTGGTGTCAACTCTAAAAGTCCTTTCTTAGATCCTGAAGATCTTCTCCTACATTTTTTTACTAAAAGTTTTATAGTTTCACATTTTACACTTAAGTTCATAGACCATTTCAGTTAATTTTTGTATAAGGTGTAAGACGTAGGTCAATATTCATTTTTTTTTGTTATGGATGTTCACTAGCTTCAACAAAATTTGCTAAAATTCTATCCTTCCTCCATTGAATAACTTTTGCACCTTTTTTCAAAATTAGTTGGGCACATCTGTGTGAGTCTATTTCTGGGTTTTTTATTCTGTCATTGGTGTGTCACTTCCTCCTCTTAAACAACAAAGTCTGGGTAAAAATAGCTATATAAAAAGTCTTGAAATTGGGTAGAGTGATTCCTCTAAATTTATTCTTCTTTTTCAAAATATGTTTATCTAATATAGTATTGAACCAGACTTGCATAACTGGAGTAAATTCCAATTGATCAGGGTATATAATTATTTTTATTCATTGCTAGATTAGATTTGCTAATATTTTGTCAAAGATGTTTGCATCTAATGTCACCATTTATAGAATTTGCAGTTGATGTTTCTTTTTTTTTTTTCTTCAGTACGTGAATAATGCTGTGCCAATTTCTTCTGGCCTCCATGGTTTCAAATGAGAAATCTGCTTCAATCAATTCAAGTTGTTGTCACCCTATAAGTAATACATCCATTGCAGTCATTACAGAGTTGAGATGGAAACCTCATCCAAAGTTTAGTTTAGATTTGAAGACTGATGGTGCCAAACATGCACCAAGAAGGTAAGAAAAGGCTTATTCCTCTCATAATGATATTTTCTGGGAAGAACATGGCAGGTTCCCAAGCAAGATAAAAAAATCTCTTGAGATGACAGGAAAAGGAGACTGGCTTGGATTTTATTGTGATTAAGGGTATCAGCTTAGGTGCCAGTTCTTGCATGTGGGCCAGATCTTGAATGGTTTCAACTTCCCATCTGTACCAAAGCAGGGAACATCAGGCTTTCTTATCAGCTTGCTCATATCATGGGGCAGAAGGACAAGGGGAGTGGTGAGGTTGAAAGCTGTCCTAGTCAAACACCAAAAATCAAGTCAGACCCTATTACAATGTTGTTTCTCTCTAGTTGCTTCCACAACTTTTTGCTTTTAGTTTTCAGATGTTTAATTATGTTTTGTTTTGGTGTAGACTTCTTTGGGTTTATCCTATCAGGAATTCACTTACCTTCTTGAATCTGTAAGTTTATGTTGTTGTTTTACCACATTTGAGAAGTTTTCAGTCATTATTTTTTTTGGAAAACTTTTTCAGTCTCAATCTCTCTGTCCTCTCCTGGAACTCCTATGGTACAAGTGCTAGGCCCTTGGTTATGTCCCATAGGTCTCTGAGGCTCACTTCTTTTTTCCATCTATTCTCTCTTTTTTTGTTCAGAATGGATAATTCTATTGGTCCATCCTCTAGTTCACTGATTTTATCCTCTAGGACACTGACTTCAATCACCTCAACACCTCCAAGTAGGGATGTAAACTCAGCTCCCCTCTGGGTCCTGCTGCTAACAAGGAGGAAGTAGGCAGAGGGCTGACTCATACAGTGTTGTTATTGTAGGGTGGGAGTGAAAACTCAGTTCCTCACTGGCTCCCCCCTCCCACACACACACACCACAGTTAAGGGAAGAAAGCAGAGTGCCCACTAGCCCTGCTTCCCACCATGTTGTTTCATCTTATTGATGACAAGAAGAGATGGAGATTCAGATTTTCACTGGGCCCCACTCACTGGTAGGGGTTGGGAGGAGACAGCTGGCATCAGAATACTAACTAGCAATATCTTACACCTAAGATTACCTTATTTCAAGTGGTTTTCTCTGCCAGAAATCTCTTCTTCTTTATATTCACCTGGAACCACCTTTAGTTATCCCCACCAATGAGTCTTTTTGAATTTTCAAGTTGAGAAAAATCACCACCTTGGGAGTCTCATAGCATTTCTGGCTTAGAATATATTTTTTTTCTCTTTATATGTTTGTTCTTCCATAAACTATAAGTTTCTCAAGAGTAGTTTCTCTAGCCATAGCCCACATTAATTGCTCACTATTGAACTGAACTGAGTCGTTTTCTTGGGTCATAAACATTCTATAAGGTTTTCTATTTCTTCTGTAGTTGTGGTAAAATAGTCATAGGCTTCTATAAATTAGAAAAACTAAGATGGGGTAAAAATAGTGTTGTTAATATAACCATTTCCCCTTAATTAGTTTATCCTTGAGTATGGCCCAATTATCACCAAGTGAGAAGATTCTTGCTTTTCCCTTTCTCAGAAGAGATGCAGAAAAACACAATCTGGAGCAGATTGTGAATATTTTTTAGAGTAGACTTGATGGGAAAAGAAGGAAGTGATGGAAAGAACAAACATTGAAGGAGGTATATTTTTTGGTAGTTGTCTCTAGGAATGGAAAATTAAACATTTTTATTATAAATCTTTTATAAAAAATAATTTTTTAAAGTTAAATTGTCCTTATATTACTCCTCAAATTCATGCCTCTGCAACTATTTTTTATTTCTAACAAAAAAAAATCTTATGTGACTAAAAGAATTTGGTGTCAACCCACTGACAAAGTCAGATCATTACAATTCTTTTACACTGAGGAATTCATGCTGCTGCCAGTTTCTTGGATCTGAGATTCAAAAGCAGAAATATAAAACTGTGGCTGCCTTTGACTGGATTACAAAATAAGCAGCACAGTTAGCCTAGATGTCACAAAGAAACTTTAAAGTGCTGGAGGAGAAAAGGCATTTCTTCAGGGGCTGCTCTAGGAATTTAGTCTGGGATCTGCCAAGCATCTACAACAGGCAGAACTTGTGCTTTTCAGTTACAGGGGAATTAGAGGGAAAGTGAATTCCTGATTCTACTGCTTACTGATATTCAGTTGATTGTGATATTTAAATTCTCAGCCTCAGTGTCCTCCTCTGTGAATGAAAATAGTACAAAATTACCAGGATTATTCTGAAGCTAAAATAAAATAATGTGAACATGATTGGCATATGGAAAAGTTCCAACAATATTAGTAAATGTCCTCTTCCCACAGCATTACCAAGGACCTCACAGGGGGGATCATCGGATTCCTCATCAGAAAGGGAAAACCAAACAAAGGATAAGAACAATGACAAACCCAATGTCTGTGTGGAAATCTCAACATCTCTCCAAGAAATAAACTAAATAATTTTAAAGACAAGAGAAGGCTGAGTAAAAAACCTTCAGTTTTGTGAAACTTATGCTGAGATCAAAATTGACAAACTGCAAAGCAGTAGCCCCTGATAGTGATCCTTCATATAATGAGGGTAATCAACAGTATGGCAAAGAGTATTTTCAATGAGAATATTGGAGCTTGGAAAATGGCAGATTCAGAAGTTGCATGATTCCTTTATAGCATCCTTTGACCTTGTGAGGGTGACAGAGCTGAAATCACAGCCAACTAGAGCAGCAACAACATGGCCAATGGAATTCTGGGAGAGCTGTTACACGCTCTCCCTTTGTTCCTGTTACAATCATAGATGTTTCTATGTCTATGACATGAAAATACAGCTCAGATATTACTATTTCTCAATCGGTACACCTACTACCGTATCCCAAGCCATTACCATTACTTTCCTAAACCTGAGTCATAGTCTCTTATCAGGTTTGCCTGCCCTGACTTTTGTCCCATTCTTCACAAAGCAGCAAAAGTGGTGCTTAATGTAAGTCAGCTCTTGACACCCCTTGGCTCAAAATTTGAGAGCTTCACATCACATCAGATAAAATACAAACTCCTTACCCCAGCCTGTGGAGACTTACACAAACCACCTGCTTCCTTTGTCTCTAGTCTTGATCTTCAGACCTCTCTGCCTCCTTCACTCAGTTCTAACCACACTGTCTTCCGAACATCCTTCAAACAGCAGTCCTGCCTCACAGCGCCGGCGGCTTGGCTGCTCAGAATACTGTTGTTCCAGGCCTTCCTTTCCTTACTTCATTGATGTTTCTAGTCAGATATCTGCTTTTCAGGGAGCCCTTCCTAGATACTTGATTTAAAATGGCCACTTTCTACCCCATCACAGTCTATCCACTTGGACAGCTAAGGTTTTCTTCAAAGTATCTATTAACTACATACTATTTATGTCATATATTTATAAAAATAGTATGTAGTTAATAGACTGAACAATACAAACGCCTTTTACCAACTAGACTATACAGTCCATGAGGATAAGACTTTGCCTCTCTTATTTACTGCTATAAACACAAAGCCTACACGTGTGTCTGGCATACAGAATGATATAGTAGTAATGGCCACCTCTCCACTTTTTGGTTTGATGTAGTCTTGTTTCTTGGCTCCCTTTTCTGGAAACAGCACTGATTCTGGCTTAGCTGATGGAAAGGGCTTCGTTTTAGACCCACATGTATCTTTTTGTCGTTTCTGAACAGGCAGGCCACTTTCTAACTGTGCAAACTGGGGTGAACACGTTATACTGAGTTTCGGGTCTCGTATAGGTAAGTTAAAGAATATAATACCTCAAAGAGTTGTTGTAAACATTAAATTAACTTACCTTTAAACTGCCTAGCCTGGTTCTGGGTTTATGATATTTATTCAGTAAAATTCCATCGCCCTCCCCAACACCTTTTACCTCTATACCAAACTGTATCTGCTCCCTTCCTCCAGCTGGATTCTGCCCTCCTGCCTCCAGAGATCCTCTCACCATCACACCTCCCTCCTACCTCATGCTCAGGTTACAACTCCATGTTTCATTCTTGACTCTTCTGGCAAGATCCAATGGGTAAAAAATACACACATATAATTATACATTTTTTTTAGCTCTTTTTCTGAAATTGGGTATTTCTACATCTGTATGACAACATGGTGGATACCATGTCCACAAAACATGATGACTTTGATTAATTATAATATTGATGATTTCTTATTTTCTTGGTTGTTTTATTGCTTCAGATAAATAAGTAAAAACTAAAAGATGTTTAATTTCTTATGTTCAGCAGCTTGCTGTGCCATTTGTTACAATTAAACACATCTAAAGTAAATCCCAATAGTAAATATGAAATTAGAATCTAAACAAACTATCCTTTTTTTTCCAGTGTGTGCTTTTTTTTTTTTTTGAGGAAGATTGGCCCTGAGCTTACATCTGTTGCCAATGGTCCTCCTTTTTTGCTTTTTTTCTCCCCAAAGCCCCAGTAGACAGTTGTATGTCATAGTTGTGCATCCTTCTAGTTACTCTATGTGGGACACCGCTTCAGCATGGCTTGATGAGTGGTGGGTCAGTCTGCGCCCAGGATGTGAACCGGCGAACCCTGGGCCACCAAAGCAGAGCACACAAACTTAACTGCCAAGCCACCAGGCTGGACCCCAAGCTATTCTTTTAAATTTAATATGCTAACCATTTTAATTTCATGAGTAAATCAAGTGCACTCAATAAAATCTTTATACTTTGACTCCAACTAACTCTATAAAGGAAATGAGGATATATTATTTTCTTTTCTATTTCTACACAGTTCTTTAATGATGTAATTTCTCCACAAATTCAGAATTTCCAGAAACATTATATCTTTTTTCTGGAAGATCCTCCGCTGGGGGTTAAACTCTGATGTGAGCCTTGTGTTTGGATAGGCTACCTAACCAATGTGTTGTGTTGGTCAGAGTGGGCTCTGGATTTCAGACGATACCACAGATATAGGATTGGGAGGGTACTTTACCACTTTGGGCCTGGGCCTAGAACTAGTATCTGCAGAGCATGACTTAAACATGTTTAATCAAATTATTTTTGTTCATTATGCATTATGAATATATACTGCTTAGCAATGTACATTTTTGTTTTGTAGGTTTGCTTTGTGTGAGTGGTATAGTCCCTAGAAATCATGAAGAAGTAGGTGTTAAATATGTTTTTTTAGCACTTCTCTTAAGAGCAATTATGTTGCAACTTAGAGGTATAGCACTATAGATCAGTATATAAAATGCACATTTAAAACTTGAGGTACTTAAATGACAACTGAGGGTAGAATAATATAAAACAATAAAGAATGATTGGACAATTTATCGTGGCTTGGGAAAGCTCTTTGTAGAATAAAGTTTAACCTGAGATCCATAGGATAAAGATATTTTTTCAGACAGAAACAAAACTATTGCCAAGACATTGAGGTGAGAATGAAACTGACAAATATGAGCCACTAGAAGAAGGCAAAGGTGGCCAGAACATACAAGGAAGAGGGAGTAGACAGAAAGGAATTTGAAAGGTGTGCAGGGCCCAGATTATGTGCAATCTGAGAGGCCATGTAGAGAATTTTTATTTGCACTTGGGTGACATCATGCTATTAGAAGGTGTTGAAGATTTTTTTAAGGAGGATAACACTGTCCAATTCAAAAATCTAAAAAGATTACTCTGATTGCTATGTGTAAAAAGGGATTTAAATGAGGAGCCAGCCTGGTGGCATAGTGGTTAGGTTCATGCCCTCCACTTGGGCGACCAGGGATTCACGGGTTCAGATTCTGGGTGCGGACCTATGCACCGCTCATCAAGCCATGCTGTGGTGGTGTCCCACGTACAAAATAGAGGAAGATGGGCACAGATGTTAGCCCAGGACCAATCTTCCTCACCAAAAAAAACCAAAGATTTAAACGAGGGTGAGACTTAAAGATGAGACTGGTTAGGAGGAAAGGTATAAGATATAATTTAAATAGTTTGAATTCAAATAGCCATAGAGCAGATAGAGAAAAATGAATGAGCATGAACTGTCTTTAGAAGGCAGAAATAGTAGGAGCTGCAGACTGATGCACTTGGGATATTGAGGAAGACACTAAAGTTTCCAGCTTGAGCATCTTTGTGGGTGGTTTTAACAATTACTGAAATGATGAAGTCTCATAAGAGGATCAGGTGTGTTGATGAAATCAAGAGTTCCTTTTGGAAAACATTGTTTGATATATCTATGAAGCATCCATTTGGAAATGTCAAGTAGTCCAGTAACTACATGAGTCTAAAGGTCAAGGGAGAACTGTACAGAAACAAAGATATTATGAGTTATTCCCATCAACAGAAACTACAGCCTCAGTTCTGACCACCCCTTGTAGACAAGACTTCAAAACTCAAATCTGAAATGGATGATTTATTCATGTGCTGATTGAGGAAAAGTCAGAAGGAAGTTTAAGTACCACTCCCCGAGATAATCACAATAAATTCCCCTCTGGTGCTATGCTGTCAGTAAGTTCTCAAGTCAGAAGTCTGGTCCTAATATCTCAATGCTCTCTGAAGTAACACTTGCATTCATGGAATGAAATAACTTATAACAAATCCAAAGAAGGTAGAACAACTCTGGTAGACATCTCTATTTGTTAGCTACATCAACTTTAGAATAATTTGAAGGCACATGTAATACTAAATTTAATATAAGCCTAATTCTTTGGTCAATATTTAACTATTAGATTTAGTTACCAACTACTAGAATGATAGTACATATTGACAGGAAGGACATCCCTTACCTGTAAGCTGTCTTGACATATGACTAAGAGTGAGACTCTGCTTCACATGAAACAGTTATAATCATTTTTAAACTTGATATTTAGAAGTATTGTTATTTTGATAATTCTCACATCAGTCATCATTCTGCTTCCAGCAACTTTACAGTGTCCAACATGAGTAGTACATCATACATTGTTGAATGAATGAATGAAGGTCCCCAAAATACACAAGTGGCAAAATTCATGAGACCTAAAAATAGCAAGTTAAATATAGGTACTTTGTATTGTGCAAATTTGCTTCTCCTGTTTTCATTTGTTTCCTTTTTGTTCTCTCTTAATCTGAATAAAAACTACTACTCTCATAATGTTTCGCTTTTGTTTGTTTTTGCAAAAGCACGCTTACTGCTTTCCATAGAAATAATAGACAAATTACCATGTGTCGGACAGTGCTCTGATTTCTTGAACTATATTAACTCATACAATGTCTTCTACACTCCTTTGAGGTAGTTATGATTATCTGCATCTTTCCCAGCACAGGTCACATAGACAATAAGTCTGTAGATCTAGAGTGGCAATCTCTCTTGTTTCTTCTTTTCTATAGAATTCTACACAGTTGTTAATTTTTAATTTAAGACTTGTATCTCCATAGCTTAATGGCCGGCCGATGATTTTGGCAGATGTTGTGCTCAGAAATCTTGAACCTCCTCTCTCTGATGATCAATCTGTGTGTGGGCTGGTGAGTGCATTCAAAGATTAGCCAATTCTCCAATCTCCCTTTGTATCCACTTCCCACTTGGCTGTCCCATGTGCATAGCTTCCTAGACAGTCAGGGATGCATAGAGTTTATCTAACCTTTCCATGTCTTTCTTATTTCCAGAAGCTGCTGATAAAGTTCTAGCTGGTCCATCATTCACCCCAGCCAGGATTGCGATCTCAGGTTATCAGAGATCTTGTTTTCCTCCAGTTGTTTCCTACTACATGCACCACTTTTATCTGCAAAGTCTTGTGTTTTCACATTCTACACAAAATTGAGTCCACGCCCTCTGGCAGCACAGCTGCAAGTCTATGCAGCCAGCCCCAAGTCTCTAAGTAACAGTTCTTGCCAGTTGAAGGTGGAAGTGGATCAGGAAAAGAGCAACAGGCAAAAAGGCCGAAGACTCCCATTTTTCTTACCTGAAGCTGTAGCAGTTTTTTAAGAATTAATGATTGATTCTCAATTTCCCTTCTGCCATTGATCATTTTCTCAGAGTCCAGATTTTTTTTCAGAATTCTATCTCGTGTTACACGTGTGTGTGTGTGTGTGTAGGATTAGCAATTCACTATTCACCCTGCATAGCTGCAAGTCCTACGTCAGTATTTATTATTTTTTTAACACACCTGAAAGATCCACATAGTATCTTTACATAAAGCACTCAGCGCATTTCCTCTCAGAGTGGCAAGTCATGTATTAGCACATTTTTTAAATCTCATTTCAAATGAGTAAAAATTCTCCCAAGGGAAAAACACTCTATGTTTTGATCAATTTAGCAAAAAGCAAAACAGATTTGTCATGTTTAAACCATATTTTTAGTTGATCTTTCTAGTCAGTGCTATTAAATACAGCTACTAAATTGTTATCTATCCTGACAGTTTTCTACAGATGTACAATATTATTCATTCTCTCAGACAATAGGATTTGAATGGAATAAATTTATTCTTATGAAAAAGGTCACAATTTGACAATTTGGAATTACATTCAAATATTAATTCTAATTCCAGTAATTCTGTAGTATTTATGACCAAGTTAAGGCTATCTAGCTATAAAAATGATAATCAACTTAACAAAAAGTATTTTTAGTCAGGAGGGAAATATTTCACTCCATAAAAGAACACATTACTGGAGCCCCATGAATACCTTAAAAGTATCTGATTACATATCCTTCCTATGCTGATTATAAATAATCTTTAATGATTCATTAAAGCTGGTCTTTAGGCATCTTAATGGGCCAGTTTGTTGCCACAACATATTAGTCTTTGGAGCTGAACATAAGAAGCTATTTTATTACAGACTACACCAAAAAAAAAAAAAAACTTTAGGGGATTCATTGTGAATATTTACAAAATTTCTGTAATAAAGAGAACCACTGAGTTGTCAAAACACTACGTCAACCCTTAGCCAATTGGTGTTCAAAATTAACTATCTAGCCTTTGGGGTTAGGTTTGGCACACATTCTCTTTGTTCCCGGGAAATCTAAACACGCATCTCATAAGTCATTATATCCAGTGCGTAACAGTCCCAAACACTTAGGAGACATTTAATAATTATTGAATGAATGAATAAAAACTTTCTAAACTTTTTTTTATTCACCTTCTAAATGGACATAACATCAGTCTGAATACTCAGTGAAATTACTCTGAGTTTCTTGGCATTGGAAGTAAGAAATTTAATGTGTTATATACACACTGTGGTCTAAGCCCTGGACTGGAAGCTTTACATAAATTCTCATTAAATCTTAATAATGACCTTGTGAAACATCTATTATTACCCCTTTTATATACTGAAATGTTAGACATTTACCTTGGACACAGAGATAATGCATACTAAATTCAGATATTTTAATCCATTTGCTAGACTCTAATGCCTGTGGACTTTGTACAATACTTCTGCTTTGGAAAATTGCATGACAAATCACTATATTAATATAGTTTACTATTACTTGAATCATGAAATCCTAAGAAACTTATAAAGATTTACCCAAATGGGTCTTCTGTACAATCATTATTTCCTCTGATCGTTTTTCACTAGCTTGACAAAACTGCGAACACTTGACTAAGGTGTTCACATACGTTAATAAGATGTTTTTGAAATGTGAGTTGGGTAATATTGTTATGTGAATTCACAAATGCCTTAGTAATCATACATGATGTTGAATAAGACATTGATTCAGCCTTGGGAGAAATCTCCAGGGGAACACCACAAAGTTGTGGCCTTGTCCTCATGTTTCTATCATTTTTATCCCATGCATTAGAGGAGAACATAAAAGGAGGCTTATATTTTCAGGAGACAACAAAGTAGATAGAGAGCAAACAACATAGTGGCAAAATCAAGGTTCAATATGACAGTGAGGAACTGAATTCCTAGGCTAATATGAAGACAATAAAATGTGCACTTATACTTTTAAGCTCAAAAATAACAACATAAGTCTATGGAGGAAGAAAAAATACTTGGCATGAGTTAATGTGAAAATTATTGTGACTGTAAGTCTCCTAATGAGCTAGAGGTGTGAGATGGTTGCTTACAAGAGGTAGGCAATCTTAGGAGTTTAATAAAGGGATAATCTCCCTACAGTGAAGCAAGGCAAACCAACTTTACCCTGTGCTACACAAACCAAACTTGGAGCATGATGTACAATTCAACATAATTTAAACATGTTGATAAGCCAGAGTAAATTAAGAGGAAGAAGAAGAAATGGGACATGAAGTTAGTAAGAGACCTGAAATCATCTCAAATAGGAGCTAAGTGTAGACACTTCCATGTAGCTTAGAAAAGAGTTGAAAAAAAGAGGAGGCATGCAAGTTATTTTTGGATTTTCCTTTTTTTTCCAATTTTTTTTCTTTTGGTGAGGAAGATTGGCCGTGAGCTAACATCAGTGCCAATCTTCGTCTGTTTTGTGTATGGGATGCCACCACAGCATGGCTTGATGAGCGGTGTGTAGATCCACGCCCAGGATCCAAACCCGCAAACCCCAGGCTGCCAAAGCAGGGTGCATAAGCTCAACCACTGCACCACTGGGCCAGACCCTAAAGGATTTTTTTTTTATAAAAGATAGATTAGTGTTACTCTGTGGGGCTCCTAAAAGCAGAACTAGAACCAGAAGTGGAAATATGAGAAGCAGGTATTGAATTAACATAAGAATAAGAGGCAAATCAGAGCTGAGAAAGAACAGAATGTATTACCTTTAGAGACAGGGAACTCTCTGTCCTTAAAGATATCTCAGCAGAAAGAATGTGTCTGGTAGGTAAGTGGGAGTTTAAATTACCAAACATATTTTCTTGGATTTTTAAAAATGATAAATAGCAATAACTGTAATGATAACGGATTACTCTTTACCATATTTAGAACTACTCTGGTTTTCTCTTTTTTGAAATTCATGCAAAAGATTTCTGCAAATATATAATCAGAGATACGTGAATAGCATGCTCAAGTCTCTCCCAGGCAATGTAAACCTCCTCTCCCAGATCTTGCATCCAACTCCTGATATCACTCTATGATTTTCTTTCTCATCTGGGTCAAACTTCTTGAAAGTAGTTTAATCTCACTGGCTCTAGATAATACCTACCATTTTACACATCATCCCCCTGGATTTTGGTTTCTTTCTCCATCACTGCATTGAAACTAGTCAAATAAAGATAACCATAGTTTCTATATGAATGCATTTCAGCTCTTGTCTCATTGGAGCAGTCTATTGACTTTCTAACTGCTAACCACTCACTGCCTAAAATTCCCTACCCCCTTGGATTCTCTGAGAGTAAAGATTTCCTTTGCCATCCAAACTCCTGCTGGCTGAACTCAGGAGCCAAGTAGATTGAAATGGCAAAGGATACTTTTTTCTGATTTTATCTATACTCCTTTGACTTCTCATTCTTCACTTTTCCATGCATTCATCTACCTCTCTTTCTGTTTCCCATTTCCTATTTTCCAGGGTTCTCCTTTGCTGTACTGTTCCTTTCAAGACTTCATCTATTTTCACGGTTTCAAATATCATCTATATAATAATAACTTAAACTACATCTTTAATATTGGCCTTTCCACTGAGCTTCTGTCTTACATGTACAACTCACTGCTCACTTGAGCGCTGGGGTATCCTCCAGGAACTTCAAATACAGCTTGCCTGAAATTGAACACATTTACCACTCTCCTTCAAATCTACTCCAGTGTTTTCTTTCTTAGTTGTAGTCTCATCATCAGCCTCCTCATCCAAATCATACCACTGATTGTCATCCTAGACTCCTGTCTTTCCCTCACATTCAACAAATGACTGAAATTTGCTCAATATGAGCAAGTTCTAGTTAAGTCTCACATTCTACCTGTTTCTTGCTCCCATTCTGACCTTTCTGCAAATCCAGCCTTCACCTTCCCCCAGTTAACCATGTCATGTGACAGATTAAAATACTTTAATAGTCTTCTCTCATGTATATAACCAATGTCAAAAGTAGAGCTAGCAAAGTCAAGTGTCTACTTAGGCCAGATAAAAATAAACCTAGAAGGTACAAATGCATATAGCAGCTTTGTGTAAGAAGTGGCCACAATGGCACAATAGAGAATGCATGCCCTGAGTAGAAGCCTTCTCATCTCCAGGGGATTACTGCCATGAGGAAATGAAGAATTGGTACTGTCATAAAAGCATTGGTCAGAGACATCAAATATCTGACTTTAATATGAAATCTCTAATTTTTACTATTGATTCCATGTGGACCAAAAAAAGAGACTATCTGTAGAATTTGTTTTTTTGACACTTGATCTGCAGAATCTCCTTCCTGCCCAATCTCTTTATCTCTGCATGTAGGGTCTTCTGTATCTTAACTTCTATCAACTTCAACCCCTATCTCCCAATTCAGGCTCTAGCAATAACCAGCTTCTTTAATTTCTTTACACATGCTGTCCTGGTTCACGCCTTGCAACTTTGCTCATGGTGCCTCCGCTGCCTAGAAACCCCTACCAACATCCTACACTTGGTCAACTCCGTACATTCAATTGAAACAAAATTTTTTTATATCCCCAGGAATGTTTCCCCAAATCCTCAAATTGGAACAAGTCCTCTCCTCTGTTTCCTATGTCACATTGTTCTCATTTCTAGTAGAGAACATATAATGTGATTTTTCAATGTGTGTTTACCTGAGTGTCTGTCTCAAAAGACGGTGATCTCCTTAGTCATGTTATGTCCCCATCAACTGAAATAATAATAAGGTAAAGGATAGGAACATAATAAATATTTGTCAAACTCTTGAGCTGACTTTCAGATCCTTTGATCTGCCCAAATTCCAACTGTTTTTCATACTTTCTATAGAAAGAAAGTCTGGTATCTCACACTTCCCTTTTCTTTGCCTTAGTAAAACTCCTTAAGGATTAGAAGGTTGTGTGTGCTGAAGCTGTTTCAAACATTCAAGGCAAATTCATTCCGCTTGTCAGCTCTGAGCAAACAGTAGAATCAATTCACCATTTGGCCCCATAGTATGTCTTTTCTCTCATCTCTTCCTTCCCTCTTCCCCACTTTTTTTTTTCAGTTTTTGATTTCTGGCTATGTTTTCTCACATGGAATAATTTTTCCCCTGCTTCTCCATCTTCAAATGACTCCCTGAGGTTCAGTTCTTACAGCGAGCTTTTTCTGAGTCGTCCCTGCATACCTCCCAAGGCAAATGTTTACGCTGCTGTCTGCTCAGACTTCCCCAGAGCTTCTGTACTGTTCAATACCAAAGTTAGCTTGTATGATAATGGGAAGACTAAGCCTAACTCATTCAATAACAGCACATTGCATGTCACTAGCCCACAGCGAATGCTAATAACTATCTTATTTACTTGCACTTTCCAGAAAGGAGAAACACACATACTGTGAATTTCTGAAGCCCAATCATGTTTTGGTTGTTATTGTGTGTTTTCGTTGTTTTGACTCCCTTACATATTGAAAAACTATTAGAATTGCTTTCTGACTTCTCCTAGCTACTTTTATTTTTATCATATTATTACAATTATTATTATTCCTAAAGTAGTTCAACTGAATGGCAAAACAATGTGTACATTGAATATCGCAACTACTGTCCCAATGTACATTTCAAAGTTGTTTTGGTAAGTCAGTTGAATAGGAAAGAAAGGAGGTCAAGATAACTTACTTAGTTTCTATTGTTTTCAAGGTACTATTCTCTACATCCTTACTTAATTGCATATTAATGCTGAAATCTTGACATTAACTCATTTTACGTGTGAATAAAAAGATGCAGAGAATGATTGAGCAATTGACCCAAGGCAATGCAACTAGCAAATGGTCAAGTCAGGATTCTAAAACCAATGCTGTTACCACTACACTTGTATACTCAGCCCTGTGAGGTATACACTAGGGTGTATACAAATTTATCCTAGAGCCAATAAAGGAAAATAATAACCACAAAGGAAAGAAAAGAAGCGATATCTGCTCTGGAAGCAATTTCACAAGACATGACATTAAATAACACCTTGAATGAACAATGCCTTTTTCTTCTCAGTTTCATGTGTAAACATGTGCTTATTGGCAAGTGGTTAACTCAGGATTCTGGAAGAGAACTTGCTGCAGGAGGAGAGAGATCTACAATGAATGAAACATCCCAGAAACTCTGAGGAGTAGGCGGAATCAGTGTCAGAGAAAATAAATTGCATCTCATTTCCAATCTCTGGAATTGATAGAGTGCTGCTGACTGGGGCAATGCCTCACATTAGCAATGCCATAACTTTCTCCCTGGGTACTAAGCATGCTGTATCCTAATTATTTGTTTACAAATTGACCTTTGCCTTTTATACTGTAGGAATATCAAGAGTAAAGATATTCTCCAAATCTACATCTTCGGGGCTTAGCTGATTTCTCATTACATTGAATGAATGAATGAATATATAAATAAACAAAAGAAAGGAGGATTTATTCACTTAGTTTCATTATCAGTCTTCTCTATTTTGAAAGTCAATTAGAAACTCAAGTATCTTTATAACAAGAGCTCTGAATTTAATCTTTCTTCATCAAAATAAGATAAACTTTGAATCTTAAAACAGAAGCACAAAATACATAAGGATCAGTCATGTCAGCGCCATGGAGATAAGTGAGGGCAGAGATGTGAGAGTATATCTAGTAATAAAATGTATAAACACCCATAATCCTCTGGTCTAAACACTATTTACACTTTGGTCAAAAAAGAGGACAAGCTCTTATTGTCATTCATCTCTTGCTGTTACTGCTGATAACCCGTGATTGATTCTGTATAGTTAACAGAAACTATAGAATGTGAAATTAAAATTAAAAGAAAATAAAACTACCGAAAAGATAAAAGCATGGGAGTAGTGAGAGGGTCTCTGAAATTTGTTGAGAGGTGATGGAGTCCAACTAGTCAGTGACAGAAACATCCAGCAAGAGGGTATGATAAGAAGTTCTTAGCAGTAAGTCAGCACCATAAAAGAATATTGAGAACCAGGCAATAGATGAGACATGGAAACAGAAAGGACCCCTCAGAAGGGTACCATTGTACACAGAAAGACAGACAATAGAAGAGAGATGCCGTTGACATTTTTGGAGTGATGGTAAATACATAAAATGCTCTAGTTCCTTGAGAAACACAAGTGGGGCGGACTGTCAAGATAAAATGGAGTATAGAATAGTAAGACAGATTTTGAACAGGAATGCTAGATAGCACTTGATCTCAGAAGCTAGGCAGAAGGCCAGTTCCAACAAGATGTGTGCAGGACAACTGACAAGATATCTACCACACGGAGTTCACTGATGTAAGGTGTTTTAATCCTCTTCCCCAACCAGACCTCCAACCCTTGGCAGTAGAGAGTTTTCACTCCCAGGCTGGGGAGAGAGCTGAGACTATATTTGGGGATTAAGTAACCTGAGCTGAAATGGTTGGAAAAAAACTGGGACAGGGAATAGAGCAAATCATTTCCCTGAGGTCTGCTTCCTAACAGACCAGTTCTTGAACAATCTGGTCATCCCTATACACATACACCTGTTTGACTGCCTCAGATCAATGAACAACAACAAATTAACTCAATCAAAGTAGTGTGACTTTTTTTTCTGAAACCTCTTTTAGAAATCAAATTGAACTATTAAAATAGTCAGATTGTATTTTATGTGTAGACAGAGTCTAAGGATGTGACTAAATATACTATTAAAATATTTGAATTTTTAAATCATTCTTTAAATCAGGGTATTAAAACAATATAAAAATAAATACATCCGTAGTCTTTCCATTTTAAAATGCCATTTTAAATCAATTTTATCTACTTTTTTCACAAAATTGCATTTGGTGATAGACTCCCATCTTTGTAAAGACCTGAAAATATTAATGGAATTTACAATGACTTATTTCTTGGAAGAAATCTGCTCCCCAAAGGATGTGGCTCATGACTTTATGGCAATCACAGGAGACAGCAGCTGAGAGATAAGAGGCTTGTGCTCTGATGATTTTACTTTCTTTCAGCAGATCCCACTAGTCCAAGAAATCTGAAGCAAATGCTGAGCAAAGCTAATATTTTGCATCTTTTCAATTGCTTATGACCAGAAGAAAATCGTTCACTTTTTAAAGAAAGACCAGACTGGCAATATCTTAAGCCACATAGAAAGATATTTGCTACCAGCCAATAATTTCCTGAAATGCATTTAAATTACCATTCATGAAATAAAACTTTGTTTGAATTTGTAAATGGTTACAGTCGTAAATATTGAAACAGAAAAAAAAATGCCATGGAAAAGAATATTAGACAATAAGGCCTTTCCACTTGATTTTTTAAAAAGTTTCTTTAACTTTCTTAATATAAAATTCAAAAAACAAACCATGATTTGTTTACTGTTTATACAGGTGAATAATTCAAATGACTTGATCTCTTCCTAGGCTGAAAATTTTAAATATATTTTAAATCATCAAAATAATACGTCCTCATGGTGACTAGTGGACCCATGCAAAAATATATACAATTAATAATCTCTCCTCCAACCCATTTCATGCCTAAACTCTGGAGGTAAAGAGTTATGAAAACTTAGTGTGTATTCATGTGGATATAAATCTATGCATGTTTATTTTAGATGGAGACTGGGTGGGGAGGGCTGATGTCATGTTGTTTCACAAAGATCAGTTTATACTATCTGTATTAATTTGTGCTTTTTTTCCTACTTAATACCTCACAGGCTTAACAATACATCATAGAGTTCTTCTTCCTAAACTTGCTCTTTATTTTAGAACTTTCTATATTCAATGGTAAACAAAAAACAAAATTTATCTACTTTTCTGAAAATCTAATGAAATACAAAACACATCCCCCAAAATGTAGCCTCTTCACTGCCTCAACAAGTGGTCACAAAGAAAAAAAAAAAAGCACTTCAGAAAAATAATCCAGGATCAAAGCACTCTCTAGATACTAAGCTTTGTTATCACTATTATGTTCATTAATATTATTAATATTTACTAAGTGCTTTCAATAAACCTATCATTACACTTATCCATTTACACATATAATCTCTTTTAATAGTCCTTATAACAATTCTAAAATTTAAGAACTATTATAGTGTCCATTTTAGAGACAGATTAGTAATTTGCTGACTCAGTCTCAAAACTAGAATGCAACAAAGACCTACATCAAATGCAAAATAATCCCCCTCCCCCCGCCCCATTGGCAAGAACTTAAATGAGAACTGTGGAAATAGGAAAGGGGAAAGAGGAAAATCCTTAAGGGACCTTAATTTTTTATCACTCTTCTATATCATTATGTGCATTTGTTGATAAAAACTATTTATAGCATTTCCACATCTTGGTGAATTTAGAAATTCTGTCACTGTAACACATTTTCTAGATTACTACACCATAATTGTACTAGATACTCCTTTTCGCAAGCCCATGGAATTCATCTGTGAAACAGTGAGAGATCTTTTTATTGACCTCTACTTAAGCAATTGGCCAGTATAATTGACATACTGACCCACAATAGCTGACTATATGGGAGGCAAGTAAACTACTTTCACGTTGTCGCGTCTTACTTTATTAAGTTGAAGGCTATGTAAAGTGATAAAATATGAATGGAATCATCCACTAAAAATAGGACCTGGCCCTTCAAATATATTAATATTCGAGGGCATATTTGCATATATTTAAGTTAAAATATGTAAAACAAGCTTGCCTCTTGTTTTACTTATTTCCTGCTTTAACAGACTTTTCGATTTGCCAGTCATCTGTTGGTCCAAATTACATCAGATAAGAAGGCTTCTAAAGAAATATATTTAGCCATCACAAGAGATGCATATAATCAAAGTAGATGATTTTCTGTGTGGCACAACAAAGTACCTGATTTTTCATGTTTTAAAACTAATTTCATTTCTTTAACAAAAATTAAAAAAAATTAATATAAGAATTCCAAGCAGAGTAACAATAGACCTAAAGATCATATGAGTTAATGTCTACTGTCAACTTCTACTTTTGATTTTTTTTTTTTTTTTGGTGAGGAAGATTAGCCCTGAGCTAACTTCTGTGCCAATCTTCCTCTATTTTGTATGTGGGTCACTGCCACAGCATGGCTGACAAGCAGTGTAGGGCAGTGCCTGGGATCTGAACCCACAAACCCAGGCTGCCGAAGTGGAGGGCACAGAACTTTAACCGCTAAGCCATGGGGCCAGTCCCTGATATTTTTTTGGCTGCATGTGATGGGAATCTCTTTCAGTGCTGCCGAAGTGCTTGTGGCTTTATCACCATGTCCTGAGCTGAGAGTTGGATGACATGAGGCACACAGTTTCTTCCTTTGGCTCATTGATGACACTTGACCCAAACCAATCAACTCCACAGGACTTAGAATTAATATTGTTTCAATAACACTCAGATGCTAGAAATATAGAGTAAACTAGTGTATCCTCTTATACCTGCATTCTATTTCAATTCACTCCAGGGGGAATTCTTAGTAACTGTGATGCAAAAACATGCCAGAGTTTATCACCACCCAAGACCAACAATGTAATTCTTGTAGTCATTTGGCCATCAAGTTGTACAATTACAGAAAACCATCCTAAAGACCTATTTCCTAGGAAAACTTCTGCCTTTGTGGGAGTTTCCAAATAAGCTGACCCTGAGAAATGTATTCAAGTGTAGTTAGTTTAATTGGAATATAATTCCAAGAAACATAGGTAGGAGACTGGGGAAATGAGAAAGGGATGGGAAGACAGTCAAAAAATCATGTGTATAAGTCAAATTACCACTTAGAGAAACAATAGCTTAATCCCACTGGTGTTGGTTCACAAACTGGCCCCCATACACAGAGGGCGAGGAGAGACTGAAGAAAAAGGCAGACCACTCCAGATTGGTAGGTGGCAGGATTAATAAGCAAGGGAACTTACATATGAGGCTTGTCTTGGGCAGCCACTCACCAGAATCTCAAAAGGCTTGACTTCCTGGGCAGACAAGAAGATCTTTGCACCCACCCACCGGAATCTCAAAAGTTTATATAGAGGCCGTAACGGGGTTCAGTCATGTGTTCAGTCCAGATGGTGTCAACAACTCATTGCTCTCTCAAGTCCGTGTCCTTTAACATGGCTCCCACTGTGGGAATTGTGGGCAGAATGTACAATCCAAGGACAGGGGAGGGGATGAGGAGCATCCGTCCGCCCAGGTCAACCGGCAGTCACATCCTCTAGATGGCCTCCTCCAGCAACTGGGGAATTCTGGGAACCACTACACAACATTCACTTCAGAGTTGTCCTATCAAGGAAGAGAGAGAACTGGAATATTTATAGACCAACTACCATTAGCTGAGGACCCCGGGAAGGAGAGCAGGCATTGATCTCCTGACACTGCCAGCCTGCCGGGTGGACAAAGAAGGCTCCAATGGCCAGACAAAAACCTTTAGAAAAAAAAACAACACGGCAGGTGCTAGCAGTTGAAAATCAGATCTCTGCTCTGATGTGGAAAGGGCACCAGTAAAATCGCTGCAGTTTGCTATATCTTTTAGGTTATCTCCTAACAAATGTTTACTAGGTAGTTTTTCCCTTCAGCTGTGCCAAGTTATAGATTTTCCTACTCAAAGTTATAAATTCTAACCTCTCTAATCTTCATCTTAAATATTAGTGTTTCTTAACATCATGAACCTTAATTATTTCATCAGCAGCGAAATGAGCATCCTGCTCACTGATTTACACGTTTTGTGGAAAATATACTTTTATTTTTAATTATGCTCTTCTATGAAGTGTTTCGTGTAATCTAGTATGAATTTTAATTACGTGATGTCTCATGGGACAGACAAAAAGAAATATATATGGAAAAGCATACACTACAATTAGAGTACTTCATTAGAAAGTTACATGTAAAGGAATATGAAATGCAAGAACTTCATTACCAAGAAAAAAAATAAGAACACTGTAACTGTACATATGAGTCAAACATTGTCTCTGGACTCGAGTTCACATTTGAAACCAATATACCAATGTATTACGAAGTAATAGATAAGTTGAATGTTTTAACCACTAAAATAATTGCAAAAGTAATTAAAATATTCTTATAAACAAAATGCTAAAACCAGATAATCTATTTATGTGTTCTAAGAACAGATAAAGTCAAGCTTATACAAAATTTTTCAGAATATAGAAACGGAGGGAAAACACTCCAATACATTTTATGATGCTGCTATCCTAAACTTAAAGAAAAGGCAGAAGCAGACAGAGAAAGATAAGACAAAAAGCCCAATATATTTGCAAAATATACACTATGACTGCAGATGAAAAAACTCTAAACAAGATATTAGCAAACAAAACATGTAAAATTATCCCAATGGATGCCAGATAATATTTATCTAAAATACAGCAGTTAGGCATCATTCTTAGGAAACTAGGAATGGAAGGGAATACTTTAATCTGAAGAAGGAAATTGATATAAAAATCCACAGCAATCATCATAGTTAATGTGAAAAGTTAGTCTTACCTTTAAGAACGGAAGTAAGACAAAAATACTTGCTTTCACTGCTACTTTTAATCATTATGCTGAAAGTCCTGGCTAGGGAATAAAGAGAAGAAAAGAAAATTAATGGTATAAGTACTAGAAATAGAGAAAAAATGTCAGTATTTGCAGAGAAAATTACTGCCTACATAGAAAATTGAAAAGGGTCTATAGATAAGGACTCAAGTTAATTCATCAAGTTTTTATTTTCCAAAAACATTTTAAATTAGTTTCATTTATACATACCACCAATGAATATGTAGTACATGTAATTAAATTTTGTATCCTGCAATTTTACTGAATTTGTTCTTTAGTTCTAACAGTTTTTCGATGGTGTCTTTAGGGTTTTCTATACATAAGATCATGTCATCTGCAAATTTACTTCTTCCTTTCCAGTTGGACGGACTTTATTTCTTTTTCTTACCTAATTGCTCTGGCTAAGACTTCCAGTACTGTGTTGAATAAAAATGGCAGGAGTGGGCATCCTTGTCTTGTTCCTGATCTTAGAGGAAGAACTTTCAGCTTTTCACCATCGAGTATGTTAGCTATGGGCTTGTCATATGTTGTTATTATGTTGAGGTACTTTCCTTCTATATCCAAATTGTTGAGAGTTTTATCATGAAAGGATGTTGAATTTTGTCACATGCCTTTTCTGCATCTATTGAGATGATCACATGATTTTTATCCTTCATTCTGTTAATGTGGTATTTTACATTTATTGGTTTGCACATACTGAATCATCCTTGCATCTCTGGAGTAAATTCTACTTGATTATGGTATATGATCATTTTAACATACTGTTGAATTTGGTTTGCCAGTATTTTGTTGGGGATTTTTGCATCTATGTTCATCAGGGATATTGGCTTGTGATTTTCTTTTCTTGTAGTGTCTTTGGCATTGGTATCAGAGTAATGCTTGCCTCATAAAATGAGTTTGGAAATGTTCCCTCCTCTTCAATGTTTTGGAAGACTTTGAGAATGATTGATATTAATTTTTCTTTGAGTACTTGGTAGATTTCACCAGTGAAGCCATCTGGTGTTGGACTTTTCTTTGTTGGGAGATTTCTGATTACTGATTCAAATTCTTTACTCATTATACGTCTGCTCAGATTTTCTATTTCTTCATGATTCAGTCTCAGTAGGTTATATGTTTCTAGGAATTTTATCTATTTCTTCTGGTTTATCTGATTTGTTGGTGTATAATTGTTCATAGTTTCTTATGGTCCTTAGTATTTCTGGGTTAGTGGCTGTCAGTCTCCTCTTCCATTTTACTTATTTGAGTTTTCTCTCTTTTTTTTCTTAGTTAATCTAGCTAAAAGTTTGTCAATTTTGTTTGTCTTTGCAAAAACAAGCTCTTAGTTTCACTGATCTTTTCCATTGTCTCTCTACTCTTATTTCATTTATTTCTGCTCTTTGCTACTTCCTTTCTTCTACTAACTTTGAGCATAGTTTGTTATTTCTGTATTTTCTTGAGGTGTAAAAGTTGGTTGTTTATTTCTATCTTTGCTCTTAATGTAGGTGTTTTTTGCTATAACCTTCCCTCTTAGAACTGCTTCTGTTGCATCCCATAAGTTTTGGTATTTGTATTTCCAATTTCATTTGTTTCAAGATATTTTTTGGTTTCCCTTTTGATTTCTTTTTTGACCCATTAGTTGCTCATGAGTGTGTTGTTTAATCTCCACATATTTGTGCAATTTCTCAATTTTCCTCTTGTAATCGATTTCTGGTTTCATATCATTGTAGTTGGAAGTGATGCTTGATATTATTTCAATCTTAAATTTCTTATGGCTTGGTTTGTGGCCTAACATATGATCTAGTGTGGAGACTGTTCCATGTGCCCTTGGGCAGAATGCATATTCTATTGCTGTTGGTTGGAATGTTCTGTATGTGTCTGTTAGGTCCATCAGATGTAACGTGTAGTTTAAGTCCATTGTTCCTTATTGATTTTCTGTCTGGATGATGTATCCAATATTGAAAATGGGATATTTAAGTGTCCTACTATTATTATATTGCTGTCTATTTTTCCCTTCAGATCTGTTAATATTTGCTTTATATCTTTAGGTGCTCCGATGTTGGGTACATAAATATATGCAATTATTAAATCCTCTTGATGAATCAACTCCTTTGTCATTATATAATTATAAAATTTGTTTCTTGTTACATTTTTTGGCTTAAAGGTTTTTTTTGTCCAATATAAGCATAGCTACTCCTGATTTCCTTTGTTTTCTATTTGCATGGAATATTTTTCCACCCCTTCACAAGAAAGGAATTTTTTACTAAACGCCAATAGTGCACAATATAAAAGAAAAGATTGATAAAATAAACCACCTCAAAATTAAGAATTTCTCTTTGGGGGCCAGCCCTGGTGGCCTAGTGGTTAGGTTCAGCATGCTCTGCTCCAGCAGCCCAGGTTCAGTTCCCAGGCATGGACCTACACTGCTCTGTTAGTGACCATGCTGTGCTGGTGGCCCACATACTAAAAAATAGAGGAAGATTGGCATGGATATTAGCTGAGGGTGAATGTTCCTCATCAAAAAAAGAAGAGAGTTTCTCTTTGTAAAAAGCCTTCAGAAATAAATGAAAACACAAACCACAAACTAAGATAAAATACTTGCAACTCATTAACTGAGAATAAAATAGTACACAGAACATTAAAAGACTTAAAAAAATCAATAAGGAAAAGATAAACAACCAAGTTAGAAAACTGGGGGAAAATAAGCAAGTCCATATGAACACAAATACACAAATAACATTAGGGGATCCTCGATGACATTAGTAATTAGGGAAATGCAAAGTAAAATCACAATGACATGCTATTTACACCTACCAGATTGGCATAGATTTGATTATATCAATTGCTAATGTAGGTGTACAAGAAGTGGAACTCTTCTGTATTGCTGATGAAAGCGTAAATTGGTTACTACCATTTGGGTAAAAGGGTTTGCACTTTTTAGTAGAGCTGAAAATATACTTGCACTGTGTCCCAATCATTCCACATCTGGGCATATATCCTAGGGAAACCATTGTACATATCTATCAGACATATGTCTAGATAAATAAACCCTCCCACATGTACATTAAGAATGCTCACAAAAATATTTATAATAGGAGAAACTAGCAGCATCAAATTTCTATTGACAAAATAGTGGATAAATAAAATGGTGTATCTTTATAAGTTAAAATAGTTTATGACATAGCAGTGACTCATCTTCAGCAAAATTCGACATAGGTGAATCTCAGAAACATAATTTTTTAAAAAAAGAAAAAAAGTCACAGAAGAATATACACAGAGTCCATTAATATATGTTTAAAAACCTGAAAAACTAAACAGTACTGATGAGGACATATCAGATTAAACAATTAAAAAAGCAAGTGAATAAATGCAGAATATAGGATAGTGTTTACCTCTGCAAGGATGAGGAGAGTGATGGACTTAAGCAAAGTTTTACACAGGGGCTTCAAAGGAACTGGTAACATTTTATTTCCTAAATTGCTACAGATGTGTCTTTAGTTTCTTTTACCTTACATGTATGTTATAAATGTTATTTTTTATTTCAATATTTATTGTCATTTAAAAATAAAACCAAAGTAATTGTAGTATTTCTTTTTAAAGAAATATATAAGGAATAAATATAATTTGTCTTACTGTCACCAACTAGGTACCTCAAGAAACTCAAAGGTGGGTTCAGAAGCAATTAATTGTTTTTCAAAGTTGTTTCTTTTCCTTTTGTATGTTAAGGAGATGTAACCACCACCATCCTGAAACTGACCAAGGGAGAAACTCAAGGGAGAGGTAACCACCAAACATCCTGAAACTGACCAAGCCTCCCCACAAGAGCTACACCCATGATCTTTGCCTTATTTTTAAGCAAAGTACTCTCCAGGAGGAGCTTAGGCCTCATTATGTGGAAGCATGTTCTCCAACTGAGCCTGTACAGGGAAATACTTGTCTCTCCGTTTTGAATATTCATTTCCAACCAAAATAAAATTCCCTGCTTCTCTTTGTTCAGGGACGCCATGACTTTGGAAATGATTCTTCATGGCCTCCTATTTGCTACAAATACACTTTACTTTGTGAGACAACTTCTACTGGTGTAGAGTCTTATTTAACTCACCAGGAGGCAAGCCCACTTGGTTCGGTAACATTACCTTTAAAAACATACATTTTCAAAAATCTTTTAAGTGCTGTGAAGTCAGTGATATGACAACTATACAGCCCTGAGGTCAAGAATTCTTTCTTTCCAATATTATAACGTTTGCCTTCCCAAGTAAAAAAGCAAAATGAACTACCAAATAATATTATGAGTTCAGTAACTCTCCTCATTAATATCTGGAAGCTAGAATCATCTATTATTCTCATCCTACTGCAATAATATTGACCTTCAGCCATTAGATGAGAGAAAGGCAGTATATTCAGTGACCTAGAATGGGTAGTCGTAAGTGTAGTTATCTCTAGTGCAGTGAAAACAAGGACACAGTTAAAACAAAGTCACCGTAATAAAATGTTTCTTGGCACTAAAATCTTAAAAAGCATTGTAGAACTGTAGACAGACATAATGTTGCTTTCTAAAGAGATGAACTACAGCCCAGAATGGAAAGAACCTCAAGAGGGCATACAATTACAGTCTAATGCCAACAAAACACTTAGCTTCAATTTTCTTCAGAATTATTTTATATAAACAATACCTTGTCTAATTTGATGTTCTAGAACTTTTTTACTTATAGCCAGAACACAGTCATCTTTTAAAATTTTTATTACAGAAAATTTCAAACTTACACAATAGTATTTGACCTCCCAAGTACCCATCATCCAGTTTCAACAATTATCAAAGCATGACCAATCTTATTTTCTCCATAACCTCACACAGTCACCCACCATCCAATTATTTTGAATCAAAGCCCAGACAACATAATTTCATCTATAAACATTTAAGTATATATGTGTAAAACACAATAGCTACCTTTGAAAACAACAGAAATCTTCATGACACCCTCCCAAAAAATAAAAAAACCATAATTTCTAATGTCACCAAACATGTAGACAATATACAGATTTTATTGATCATCCTACAATTTTTCTGTTTTTATAGTATATTTGATTAAATTAAGTTCCAAACAAGAAGCATACGTTTTGATTGGTTCATTTGTCTCTTAAGTCTTGAAATGTACAATTATCACTCTTTTTTCTTCTTACAATTTATTTTGAAGAAATCAGAGTTTTGTTTTACTTTGTTTTGGTTTCTGTCCTATGGGTTTCCCATATTCTGTATATGCTGTCTGCATTCCAGTGACATCATTCACATGTCCATCTCTCTCCTACATTTATTACACATTCACAGTCAGATGTAGCATTTGCAGGACTGTTTTACTGCAGGAACACTGTACTTCCTTTAGGAGACACCTAATTCCAATGTTGCCTCTTTTTGTGATGGCAGCAACCCTTAGTGATCAGTGTTTAAATCCCTATTTAATTAGGCATTGCAAAATATTTATATTTTAATTAAATTATGCCCTTTTCACAGATAAGCTGGGATATTTTCAGAAACATCTCCTTCTCCTCATCTACTATTTTGTTTCCTGAGTTACTGTTTTATAAGGCAGAATAAATGGTTATTTCTTTTATTTTTAACAAGTTTCAAAATGAGTTTACTCCTTATAGTATCCTCTAATAATGATTAATTGAGGGTGGGTTCTTTTTTTAGTAACATAACAAATTCATGGATTTAAACACATTTGGTGTGCTTTGGTTTACTGTACTTATTAATTCCATAGATGCTCAAATTGCCCCACTTTTTACCAAGGGGAGCCTCTTTAAGTTGGTAGCTTGAAAGTGGCTATAATGAGAGTATTAATACCACAGAAATCAGCAAACACAAATCAGGGCTTTTTTTCTCCCAGAAAACCAGGTACCAACACTTACCATGTTACTCCTGGAATCACATTCTATACTGTCTTTTTTATCACCATCATTACATTTTAGTTCTGTGGGAAAAATATGCATTTAATGGCCACTCTGAGTCCGCATGTCAATGATTTTTTAGTTATTTTGACGTCCTCAAGGACATTCTGTATCAAATCAAATGCTAATGGAAAAAAATTTACCCTGAGTTCTTAGGTGCTCATAATAGTTTGTGGCCCTTATATTTCAAAATTAGATTTGCCGGATATAAAATCCTGGGGTGACATTTTATTTCTTTGAACATCTTTAAAAAGATTCACTGTTTCTGGAGTTCCAGGCTCTCCAAGTGGTTATTGGGGGAGCTGCGGGGGACTCCTTACTGCTGTCAGGGATGAAGTCCTGGCTCTCCGCTTGGCCCTCTCTGACACCAACTCATATCTTAGGGGGCTTGGGGTGCCTAGTCCAGCACGACAATGGTGAAAGTCTGGGCTTCACACTTGGTCTTGGCTGGTGGGGGTGTGTGGGGATGGGGTCACATTGTTTTCTGTGGTGTTTGACTGGAGTTGAGTAGTTGTTGTCTAACAGTTTTCTGTCTCGCTAGGCGGCCCCTTTCCTAATCCATTTGCTAGGGAGAGCAGGCTCTTGTTTGGGCTCTTTTGTACTCATCTGTTGGCATTTCTGGGTTGCCGGCTTCTTCAACTCCAAGTCGGGAATATTGGAAGCAGGAAGAAAACCCTGAGAACTCACCACCATGTCGTTCTTTGGATCCTGAGGTCCCAGCCAGTCTGCCTTGGTCTCTCCACCTTTCAAAATCTTCTTATGCTTGTTTTACATAATATCCAGGGGTTTTAGGGGTACTGAGAAGAAATAGAGAGAAGTACATCTCTATCTTCCTGAAAGTAGAACCATAAATTTCATTTTAACTTAATTGTTTTTCAACAGAGTTTATGTTCCATGTTTGAGAATGTTACCTATGCCCTTCACCTTTGAATAAAAACTGTGTCATACTTTCAGAATTGTGTATATACGTTTGGGTGTCTTCTTCAGGTAAACCAGTTATCCCTCATTGGCTTCCCCTTGCCTTCTTTATCTCTGAATCTGTTCAATCTTTGCTCTTTTTTAACCTCTATTCATTGAGATAATATCTTATCTCTCCTTTTTTAGTGAATCAACTTTCAGCAATATCCATTCAGTTCCTTGACTTTTTCGTAACTTAATGTTTATGTAGTCCTCAGTTTGTTGTATTAGGTATGCAATTTTTATCTCGTGTCCTTTACCTTAGTTTTCTATTTCTGCCATAACAAATCACCACAAACTTAATGGGTTAAAAAAAACCCACAAGGGCCAGCCCCATGTCCGAGTGGTTCAATTCCACATGCTCCACTTCAGCGGCCCAGGTTCATGGGTTTGGATCCTGGGCATGGACCTACTCCACTCCACTCATCAGCCATGCTGTGGAGGCATCCCACATCCAAAACAATAGAGGAGGATTAGCACAGATATTAGCTCAAGGCTAATCTTCCACAAGGAAAAAAAAGGAAGAGGATTGGGAACAGATGTTAGCTCGGCGAATCTTCATCAAAAAAAAAATAATTATATATATATATATATATATATATATATATATATATATATATATATATATTAGTGATTGCATAGTTTTATCCTTTTTTTCTTTCTGAATTATGCTGTTTCTTTATTTTTTATAATGCCTGCCCCTATGCATTTTGTCTGTTCTCTTCTTATCTGAATTTCTTTTTTTCTTCCAAGACACAGTTTGAGGGATCTGGATGATTTCTGTTCTATCAACTATTCTATAACTTGAGGGAACTGTGGGGGAAGAAATTGAACTAAACTGAGGTTGCAGCTTGAGAATTAGAGATCCTATTATTCTGCTGAACGTCCTTACCAGAATCCACTACATTAGCAGGAGGAACCCCATTCTCAGAGAGAGATACGTTCTTGGTTCCTAATTTAGTGTGGCTGTGGAAGCCTTATTTCCATCAAAGACTGTCAGTTCCCCTGTTCATGTCCTCTTTTCACTCTCTTCTCAGCGGCCATCTTCTTTATTCCTCCTTCAGGAAAGGAAACAATAAAGAAGATCTACTCAGTGTTTCTGTCTCAGTGACAACGTGCAGGGTTTTGTGTACTTCTCATTATAGCTTCTATGGGGAAGAAAACACAAGAATTAATCTGTGTAGCCTTCCTTCCTGTTTCAGATTTTTCTTAATTTTTGCTTTTATGCAAGAACAACTGTTTTTATAGTTTATTACATTAAATTATATTTACTTTGTGTTGTCATTCTTTTTGTTTGTTTTTGGGGGGGGTATTTTTAGTTGTTGTTTTGTAAGTTACTTTTGACCATTTTGTTATCTTTTAGAGAAGGGAAATTCTGTGATCTTATTTCAATCAATTTATTTCCAATTAAGAGAAAATTCCCATAAGTCCTATCTTAAGTGTGAGTAGAGGTACCAATCCAGGATTTACTTATTGATGAGTCATGAGATAGTGAGAGGTCAGTACACAAGCTTCAACCCCTATATAGCATTTTTTCCTATTTCCAGGAATTACATTTTAATGATCTCACTAGAGCACAATGCATTTAGGGGCTAAATTATATTTTCAACAGTCTTCACAATTATAATCGAAATTATAATTTAATATAAATCATTCCCTTTTTGAAGGTTTTAGTTGAATTTAAGTTGGGAATGATACCTGTCTTTTCTTTGGGGTGAGATGGATCTTTCATAAAATTGCAGTCATTCAAAACTTGAAGAGATTCTAAAAGGCATACAATTCAATCATCTTTGAAATTGTAGAATATAGAATTTTTGCCACATGATCATCTGAATGTGGTTCAGATTCTTTACCACATTCTGAGGCAGCTCCCATACTGTCTTTTGTCTGATTTTTATAAAAGTCTCACATATTCATTTGAACTCTTTCTCATATTGACCCATGCTTTGTAATTCCTCCACCAGGGACCTTATAAAATTTTTCCACATGATAACACTATCAGTATTTTAGGAAAACGGTCATATCTTCTCTTCCTCAAGCTTCTATCCTGTGCATTAATTCATATCAACAGATTTTGAGTACCTTCCCCATGGCAGTCTCTCACTGGAACACATGTGGCAGCAATAAACCCTGGTAGTGTAGAGCTTTAAATATAAACACAATACTTAAATTATGCCTTCTCCTAAGGAGACTATCCCAGTCTCACTCTGGATAAAAGTGTGGGGGATTTTTTCCCTTAATTTTCCCCTTACTCATTGCCAGCTCGTGGGGTTTAGCACTTTAATGGTCGTTTCATATTGTTGACGAAAATTACAGTCCCTGTTTACTAAAACACTGCCGCTGGGAGCCTTTTATTCGCTTCCTAAATTTTACACGGTTGGCTTCATGTTCCAGTTTGCTTTCTCACATCCAATACTGTTGAATTTCATTTTTAAAAGATATAATCCATCAGGATAGTCTTGGAGCCCTATTTTGTCTTCCAGTGCATTTATTAGCCCCCAAACTTTATGGTACACCAGACTTGAATCATCTGTAATCATCTATCAGTCAAGCCCGTTATAACAAGAGGAGAAATAAAGAAGGAGGAAAAAACCAGAAACGTGGTAAGAAAGAATGAGAGGAAGGAAGGAGAAAAAAGAAAAAGAAAGAGAGTATATAGTAGGTCAAGGATAAAGGAGCTGACACTTCATTCTTTTTCTATGTAACCCAAACTCACAGATATCTAGCAAATTTGAAAACACTGAAAGGTGTAACCTAATTAAAATGATTGTAATCCCGCCTCCTCACATTCATTTTGGAGGAAGCTATAAAGCATAAACAAATACATAAATATGTTGTTGCCTCTGTATTTACTTTGCATATTTCCTCAAATTGCTCCAGGTGCTTATCACACATCTTGCTCATTATCTTCACACATACGTGTATACTTGAAGGAGGAAACAATTTCTATATAGGTTATTTTTTCTTAATCATATTAGACTAGATGATGGAATTCAGTTTTATTAAAGATTACAGGAATGCAATAGATGGAAAGATGATGGGGGTGATAATTAAAAGTAATTAAAATACTCTGTAAAGCTATGCTGACCATATGGCAGAGGTGAGCCGAAGAGATAGTGAGAAAGATTTAGGTTAAATATAAACAAGTAGGATACTGGGAAGATAGTTGTGACATAAACGCAGAACTTGAATCTTTTGAAATTCTTTCAGAAACTTAACTAAGGTGAGAAGGTAACTTTAAGAACCCCAAAACACATTGTTTAAGGGTACAAACTTGGAACTAGTAGATAAGTCCTGGAGAACTAACACACAGCATAGTGATTATAGACAACTATACTGTATTATAAACTTCAAAGTTGCTAACAGACTAGATCTTAATAATTTTTTCATCTCACCATAAAAAAGAAATGGTAATTATGTAACATGATGGAGGTGTTAGCTAATGCTATGGCGGTAATCACGTTGCAATATATAAACGGGATCAAATCAACATGTACGCCTTGAACTTACACAATGTTATATGTCAATAAAAAAGAACCCTAAAATAGAAGTAGGTGAATACAAACTAGCAACAAACTACCCGCTTAATATCAGAAACTACTAGAGAAAGTAGAGGGAAAGCAAAGGGCCTTGTGACAGAACTTCAATCCAGAGAACCCTAAATCTTTATCATGTACTCAATAAAGAGCTTCTCAGTCCATTCCCCCAAAAACAGCTGCAAAGGCTGACAGGGCACGTGGTAACCCCCAAATTGGGTGAGAGTTCAAGAACCCTGGGAATGTCTGCAAGTGGTAAAGTTATCTGGGAGTCTGTACCCTGTGAAATCTAGAAACCAACAAACTAAATAACCTTTTCAGGTCAATGTTCTATATTGAGGAGATATTGCGAGGACAGAATTCAAACCAAGCAGGTCAGGGTGGCAAAGGATAGGGGCAAAGGAAAGAAAAGATTCAGATAAGGTGAGGGAGGGCCGACATGGGTGGGGAGTTGTGGAGGAAGGTCTCGGAAAGGTGAGACCATAGTTTGATAGGTTGTTGAAACAACAGAGGAGGGGGTTCTCGAGTGGTGGAACTAAAATAAACATTCTTGCTCATCCCTCCTTCCTAAAAGTACAGTATGTTCATTTTACCTAAAAATGTGTAGCAGAAAGGGTTTGCAGCAGAATCTCACACAAAGCTGTCATCATAAAAAAAGAAAATAGTGAGCAGAATAGCATTCCTTTTTATGATGAAAGCATGCCATTAACACCTAACCACAGAGCAGGTAAAAATCAAAACAATATTTCAAAATAAGCTAAAACTTAGACCTTAGAATACAACACTGAAAAAAAAAAAAAACCCTCAATAGATGGACTAAACACTATCTGGAGGGAACAAAAATAAATTAACTAGAACAAAGAACAATAAAAATTACCCAATTTGAACGACAGAAAATAGACTAACAAGAAATGAACAGAGCTTCAGAGACCTCTGTGGGACAGTAAAAGATGATTTAAAATTCAAGTTAGCAGAGTCCTAGAGCAGGTATTGACTTTACCTGAAACTCAGTTTCATTTTCTCTAAATTGGGCTAATACTGCTCATCCTACGAGATTTTTTATAGGGATTGAATGAAATAATATAGGAACAGCTTGGAATACCGTGCTTGGCACAGATTCTGCCCTCTGCCTTGAAGATAAAAATGTATTAATTTCTCAATAACTATTCATTCCTTCCTTTGCTCCTTATTCTATTCCTTTATATTCCATATATTTTTATTAAGGTCACAGGGAATTACACGGTGTATTTAGAACAACTTCTATTTAAAGTGCCTAAGTGTTGGGAAAAGAATCAGATTCCATCATCGTCTTCTGCTATCTGAAATCTCTCAGGGACCATCAAGCGCGCAGGCTTGACTGGTTATAAATTACCATTTTTTTCTTCTTGGAAATTTTGTGAAACTGCTCAGTTTTACCAGGGACAATTTTTCTTGTTGACAAACATATTGAAAATCCCTGAGATGGGTAAACAAAAGATAAGGTTTGAAACAAAAGTATCAGTACTGCCAAAATGTACCAATTTGCTTTTCACTAGTGGACATTAGGTTGCTGGCAGGGATTAGCCAAACACTTTATAGATTTCTTACTTCCCGTGAGGCAGCATCTGGTTTGCAATGGAAGACTGCATATATGTCTGCCTTTCTCTACCCCCAACTGTCTTCCCCATATGTACTCACAGAAGTAAAGAAAATTTCTCAATCAAATTAATAAAATGACAGACCATTATGCAAAATATGGTATATTTTCTCTCATTAATCAAGGGTTAGAGGGTAAATAAATCTGCTTCCAGCACAAGTGATGATGCAGGCAAAACAGCCATCATACAGATCTGCTGACCAGCTCTGCATCTACATATGATTCTGGTTCACTGTCCTACTTTGCTACTCACTGAGGGAAAGCTGGCAAACTTGTTCTGCAGCCAGTGACTTGTCTTCTCAGCAGGGAATCCTCCTGACACCAGCTTCTGAAGCCATTATGAAAATCACCTGAGCTGGAGAACACTGAAGGATAAATAAGTAGTCACAGCATTACCAAGCACAGTCAGTGTATGAACCATCAGCCTTCTTAGGGAAAGGAACCTGGACAGATTCAGCACATCCCTCTTAGCAACTGTACCGATACCATAGCTATAAGCTAGCAACTAATCTACACAATAGTTGAGTTGGCACCACAGGTGACACAACATCTACTAATCACAATTCAGGTGTGTGTTTTCATTAGACCAGGACACCAACTCTTGAAATTGTATGCAAAATTTGGTTAACCTATTAAAGATAGGATCTTTAAAAATCCATATGGACAAGCATATGGACAATTGAAACACTATCAATTACCTTGACCTAATTGATACTTATAGAACACTTCCCTAACAACTACACCAAACACACTTGTTTTCAAGGTCATACAGGATTTTAACCAAGTGGACCATAACCAGGGTCCACAAAATAATTCTCAATAACCTTCAAAATTATTAAATCTAACACTGCATGTTGTCTGAACATGGTAGACTTAAATGAGAAATCCATAAAACCTGATATGTAAAAAGTCACAAATATTTGCAAATTAAACAATTCTCTTCCAAATACCATGTAGGTCAAAGAGAAAAATCACAAGAAAAAAATAAAGAATACTTTGAGGTGAATGATAATGAGCATGTAACATGTCAAAATTTCTGGGATGCAGCTAAAACACGGGTAAGAGGGAAGTTTATAGCATTAAATGCTTAGAGGAGATGAAAGAGTTAATATTAATCACCTACATTCCACCTCAAGAAGATAATGAGAGAAGAGCAAAATAAACTCAAAGTAAGAAGAAGGAAGAAAATAAAAAGATAAGAAATCAAGTAGCAATAGAGAAGATCAAAAAAGGCAAAACTGATTCTTTAAAAAGACGAAAAATAGATAAATCCTTAACATTCTGAAGAAGACACAGATAACACTATCAGGAATAAAACAGAGGATGTCATTCCAGATCCTACAGAATTTTAAAAGGATAATGAGGCAAAATTCAAACAACTTATGGCCAATAATTTCAACAAATTAGTTGAAATGGACAAATTCCTTGGAAATCACAATTTACCAAAATGGATACAAAGAGAAATAGGAAATCTTTTAAATAAATTGAATCTGTAATCAACAAATTTCCCACAAAAATAACTTCCTCATAAAATTCTCTCACAGGAGAAATAATCCCAACCAGATACAAACTCTTTCAGAAAATATAAAAGGAGGGAATTGCACAACAACTCAATTTATGGGGCCAACATGATACTGAAAATAAAACCTAAAAAGAAATGACATGATAATAAATTTACAAGTGGATATCTCTCATGACCATAAACACAGATGGCCTTAACAAAATATTAGTAATGGAATCTTATAATTTATAAAGCAAATAATGTGTCATAATAAGGTGAGGCTAGGCCAGGAGTAAAAGCATAATTTAACATTTGAAAATCAATCAATGCAATCCTCCCTGTTAACAAATTAAAAGAGAAAATAAAGGAGAAGAATCAAATGAAAAAAATTCATGACAACATCCATTCATGATAGTAACTCCCAGAAAACTAAAAACAGATGGAAACTTAATCTGTTAAAGGGCATATATATGGAAAATCTATAGCTAACATCACTCACTCCTTGTGGTGAAAAATGAACATGTTTCCCAAAGATTGCAAAAAAAAGGCAAGGATGTTTTCTGTCAGCAATTCCAGTCAATGTCACACTGGAGGAGTTAAGACTTTGAATAAAGCAAGAAAAAAATTAAATACCTAGCTTAGAAGGTATAAGTAAAACGGTCTTTATTCATAGATAATATGTCTGTTTGTGTAGATAGATATGTATACCCATGGAACAAGACAGAAGCCCAGAAGTTGACTCAAATATGTATAATTGAGTTTTTACACAGATGCCAAGATAATTCATGGTGAAAGGAAAGTCTTTCACAAATGCTGCTGGCATTGCTAGATAAATGTATAGAAAGGAATGAATCTTGACATCTACTTTTCAAAATAAAAAAATTAATAGAAACAATTCAAGCTGTCATGTACAACTAAGTGTGAAATCTAAAATCCACTTGAAGAAGACATGAAAGAACAGATTCTCAAATCTGAACAGGCAAAGATTATTGTTAGAGAGAGATCATAAAAATCACTGACCACGAAAGAAAAAAAATTGATGACTCGAACTACATTAAAATTTTAAACTTCTTCTATTTGAAAGATATAATTAAGTAAATGATTAGGCAAGCCACAGAATGGGAGAAAATATTCACCATTCTTATACATGACAAAGGACTTCTGTTCAAAATATACTAAGATATGATAAAAAACAGTAATAAATATCAAACAGCCCAATAGAAACATAGGCAAAAGACTTGAACAGACATGCCACAAAGGAAAATATACACATGCACAGGAAAAGGCTCAGCATTAGTCAACAGGAAAATGATAATTAATATTGCAACAAGATATGCCTTCACAAACACAAAAATGGCTAAAATTGAAAGGACTGAGAACACAAAATGTTGAGCAGTTCTGGAGCAACTGGAACTCTTGCACATTGCTCGCGAGAGTATAAAATGTACAACCACTTTGAAAAACTGAAAGTATCTTAGAAAGTTAAATCTATGCTGAATGCTATGACTCAGCAATTCCACTCTCACGTGGAATTATGTGGACTATCCACTAAGAGAATAAAAATATGTGTCAACAAAAAGACTTGTAGAAGATGTTTAGTTTTTTTTTATAATAGCACAAGGCTGGAAAAAATCCCAAAACTCTATTAACGGAAGAGTGAATAAGCAAATTACAGTGTATTTATACAAGGGAATACAATTATTCCCATTAAAAAGAATATGATTCAGTCCCAAAGTGTTCATGAACTAGCGATATATGTACCTACATGGATGAACCAAAACCACTATGCTGACAAAGAAGCCAGATACCAAAGAAGTAAAGAAACCCCTTCAAGAATCTTCAGGGCAACGTGGAGCAACAATACTGAGGAACAGTAGTAATAGTATCTGGCATTCACTGTTCTAAACCCACCACATACATCGTTTCATTTAATCCTAATTACAACTATATGTGGCAGGTATTATGATTCCCATTTTATAGGTGATACATTTAAGGAATAAAACTAGTTAAGTATCATGCTTGACATAACAGGGGATTAGCTAGCATATTCCATATGTCAACCCAGTTCTGTCTGAATTTTAATCTCTGTAAACCAAAGACTATCCCTCTGACCTACAGTTCATTTCTACTGTGGAGCCAGTTTTGGAATCAAATGTGCAACCAGTGTCTCTCTATTCCAAGGGAAACCAGCTTCCAGTTTTCCTCTTCTTGGGTGAAACACTGAGAAGAGATTGCCATTCTTTCTTTGCATATAAACTTTTAAGGACCACCTTTTTATGTTGAGATTTTTTAATATAAAATAGTACATATAATAATAGAAAAATACCTGTGAATACAGAATTCAGAGGTGACAAATGATAAGCTTTTGCAAAATATGCTTAAAACTTATTTTGTTATAAAAGAAATAAAGCAATAAATAATAATAAACTACCCTTTGCCCCAATTCCAACAACTCCTTGGAAGCAACTACTATAATGTATTATGTGTGTATACTGTCAGTCTATTTTTATGCCTTTGTGTCCATATATAAGTAACAATAAATAATATATGGTATTATATGAGTTTTTGATGAATGGAACTGCCTTGATGAAATGGATCAGGACAATTTCTTGGCTTTTCCCAGATATGAAAGCATTTAGGATCCTGTCAACTGGACTCTTTTTATAAATATATAATTATTTTGCATACAAATATAAATATTTATCAAGTATTAAGTATTAATCTTTCTATGATAAGTAGAAGGCAAAATGCAAAATGATATTTTTTCTGACCTAGAGACTACGTACCTCTATTTTCAGCATTTTTTTATTTATGAATACATGAGCACTGAGTTGATAGATTTTTACAGACTCAAGAATGGTTAATACCCACTGATACAATTAAAACATAGAGAAAAAAGTAGAGATTTAGAATTATTCTAATGTATTCTAACCCAAATGTAAACTGCTATTAGTCAATACTGTTTGTAGTACCACAATTCTAAAATATATTTTTTCACATTTTAATAATTCTGTATTCTGGAGCTTCATAAAATTGATATGTATATTAAATGTACTTACTGTTTCTGTTCCTTTTTTTCTGAAAAAAAAATGATGTTAGTAAATTGATGGGGTATTGTACCCTTGATGGAATTTTTGTGCCTAGAGTATATAATCAATTTATTTTAAGTTTTTATTTTTTGTCATAAAACAAAGTAATTTCAGCACTTTCACCACATTTGGGATGCTCAGTGATCCTAAGTTTTGCTCTTACTTTTTTAAAGGATGTGGATGCTTTGCTCCAATTAAATTTGCTCTGAAATTCCACTGGGAGTGATGATAGCTATTTGTTGTTTGGATTTACTTCATATAAAAATTAACTTGCTAATCCAGGGACCTTATATAGCCTTTGCAATTTTTTCCTCATCAACATAGACTTTGTTTTTTTCACAAACTTTCCCATTAGTATCTTTTACTTACTCACGCTTTCCATTTATATGCTTTCTTTCAAATTTAGAAATAGAAAATATTTAAAAGTACACCAGCTCTGGAATGGCATTGTAATTAAAAGCAGAAGCTCCAGAATCCAACTACCTGCATTCAAATCTGGAATATTCCACTTGCAAGCAAGGTGAACTTGGGTAAATTTTTTACTTTCTAAACTTCAGTTTTCTCACTTGCCATAAGGAGATTATAAAATTTCCATAATATTTTGAGATATATAATAGATTAATCATGCAAAGCATATAGCACAGTGATTGACACCCAATCAACAATGAAAATTAGATGTTTTATTACGGTTAGAGTCAGTTTCTTTGGGGGCCAAAATTTCATGACATTGTACACTTCTTCCTCATATTTGAACAGATAATGATTACTTGAGGATTATTAACCAGCTTAACAAAAGTATTATAATTTTGAAATCTAATTTATATTATAATTATATGGTTATATTATTGAGGTCAAATTTTTAAAAAATACACACATATCTGCTAAATCTCTTTTTACTTCTAAATTTTACTTATTTATATTTTCTATCTTTTTTCCTTAATTCGATCTGCCAGGATTTTTCTATTTTACTATGTTTTTCTTTTTTTTTTCTGGGGATGATTCGCCCTGAGCTAACATCCCTTGCCAATCTTCCTCATTTTTTGCTTGAGGAAGATTATCCCTGAGCTAATATCTGTGTCAGTCTTCCTCTATTTTGTATGGAGGTCACTGCCTTTTTTTAAATTTATTTTTTTATTTTCTTCTTTTATTGGAGTAACATTGGTTTATAACATTGTATAAATTTCAGGTGTACATCATTCTATTTCTATTCCTGCATAGATTACATCATGTTCACCACCCAAAGACTAATTACAATCCATGACCACACACATGTGCCTAATCATCCCTTTTTCCCTCCTCCCTCCCCCCCACCCCTCTGGTAACTACCAATTCAATATGTCTGTATGTGTTTGTTAGTTTTTGTTTTTATCTTCTACTTATGAGTGAAATCATATGGTATTCGATCTTCTCCCTCTGACTTATTTCACTTAGCATAATAGCCTCAATGTCCACCCATGTTGTCACACATGGCTGGATTTCATCATTTCTTCTGGCTGAGTAGTATTCCAGTGTGTATGTATACCACATCTTCTTTATCCATTCATCCCTTGATGGGCACTTAGGTTGCATCCAAGTCTTGGATATTGTGAATGATGCTGCAATGAATATAGGGGTGCATATGTCTTCTTGAATTAGTGTTTTCATGTTCTCTGGATAAATACCCAGAAGTGGAATGGCTAGATCATATGGTAGTTCTATTCTTAATTTTTTGAAGAATCTCCATACTGTTTTCCATAGTGGCTGCACCAGTTTGCATTCCCACCAGCAGTGAATGAAAATTCCCTTCTCTCCACATCCTATATAATGGATATAAGTTTTCTTAAGTAAATGCTCTAAGATAAGGGAGGAGAGGGACCTCTGTGTTGAGGGCATCTGGATTCTGTAAGGGCTAGGGTGAGGGGTGAGAGGGAGTTCAGGGGCCTAGAGGCAGGGAGGAGCTTGTGTAAAGTTTAGGGAAACATTAAGGCCATCTTGGTCAAAAACAATTGTCATTATATTAAAAATTAAACACATGCAGCAAATCTAGGAAATCCAGCAAATCTACTCCCAGGATACACGCTATATATATGTTCATATATGTGCAGACGTAACTGTTTTAGTGCATGGAGTAAAATCATAAAGCAAAGTTTGCAGAAAGCAAAATTGTGTTTGTCTTCTCTGTTTGTCATCTGGTGTTCTGGGCAAGCTCATCTCCTGACCTACGATGAAGACTCAGGCAATCCTCATAAATTTCTGATCCCTTTTAGACTATATAAAATATCCTCAGGTCATTTTAAGTCATACATTTCAGTCTCAATTTAGTCATTAAAATGTCCTGTCCCATGTAATAGTCAAAACTTTAGCACTGGTTTAAAGTTAAGATTTCCCTTTTTCCCTCAGTAGGGAGAAGAGTTTATTACTGGTCTTTTCTCTTTAACTTCAGAAAAGAAATACAAGGGAAAAGAAGAGTAAAGTATGATGAGTAAAGAACTTTCTCACTGATGGGCAATGTGGAAATTTGGCTTCAGTTCTCTCTGGAACTGGCATATGTTTAAAGCTGTCTCTTTCTCTTATGGATACTTTCGATGGCTCTGGGGATCACCAATGTCCCTGCTCCTTTTCCCATTCCATCTGCCAGCTGGATGCCTAGCCACTTGGCAGTACCACCTCAGCTGAAGATGAGGTCTTTTCTTTCCAGAAGGACTTAGGAGTTGAAATTTAAAAAAAAAAAAAAGTTTATATGTACCTCAGCCTTCTGGCCAATGGGAAAAAGAAAAACTAATAAGTATACTTAATTTAGCTACATCAAATTTGATTAAAATTTTTAAGAGAAGAGGAGTGGAAGAGGAAAGCACTATGAAGGACATGCACAGGAAGATAAGACAATAGACACACAAAACAGAGATAAAGAGAAAGGAGATTGAGGGTCATCAGATCCTGCAGTACATGTTAATTAGTTTTTAAGTCACTCTCTGCTAGTTCTTCAGCTGCAAGTCACAGAATATTTAGCACCTCAAAACACTACACTTTGATATCACTAATCAATTAATTAACCACTGTTCACAACTCTTTAGCTGCTAGTTACCTACCAGAAAGTAATTTTTCCAGAAGAGCTTCTATCCTTGTTTTGTTTGTCACCGCATCCTTGTGCCCACCGCTATGTCTGGCATATGGTAGGCAGACATTTAAAACAGCTATTTTGAATTAATAAATAAATAAATGTGCCCTTCAACCTACAGGGAAGGAAGTTACACTCTGACCTCTATGATGGGGCTACAATAATGTCCCCAGATGAACCAAGTTAAAGATAATATCTTACCCACAGCCTAAAAGTATACTCATTCCTTGAATTCCTCGAAGTTGTATTGTGTACCCATTAAATAAACCTGAATTTCAAAATCCACCTTTGCCTTGGGGGAAAAACTAGTATTACAGTGGTACTCCCATAAGTACAGGAATTGTAGTAGTTTTAAAAAGCACAAGTCTAAAAAATATAGAGTCAAACTGCCTTGCTTCTAATCCCAACTCTGTCACATGTTAAATGATCTTGCACAAGATACTAAATATTTCTGTCATTCTCACTGGTAAAATGAGAAAATAATTTTAGTACCTACCTCATAGGATTATTGTAAGATTAAATGTTAAGAACTTAGCCTATTGCCTAGGACATATTAGGTATCCCACATATACTATCTACAAATATTATTTTACTTTCTCTTTCTGCAGAATCCCTAGGGGTTGTTTCACGTGTTTGCAAAATCATGATCCTCACAAGCAAAAAATGAACTCTAGCCTTTCCTCCACTCCTTCTGTAGACCCGTATTAAATTACAGTTTAGGTTTTCATTGCTCCCCAAAACACCTTTGATAGTGTCTACCAGAAATACCACCAGCACCTGCTAGTGTGTGCACCAAGACTGTCAATATCCAGTGTCTGCATATATCACTATGAAGAGTGCTAACGGCCTTCATCTTTGAAGCTCAAACATTCTTCTAATCACTGGGCAAAGATCTAGCACAATTCCCTTTCAGAGGAGAAGCCGTAGGCTTCAATGTTATTAATATATTACACTATCATTTTCTCCCAAGGAAATATGATGGTGTTCAGGGCACGCTGCCCCAAAACATGCCATTTTGGCATATTGATTATTTTGAATTAAAGTTACTTAAGAAACAGCCAGTACAAGAAGGATACTCTGACCCTCTTTTATCCCCCTGAGAGCAGAAAATAAATCTCCCATGTGAAAAGTATCCTCCCTGTACCAGGTGAAAAAGACATCCTTACCACCAGAAATAGGGAATTCAGGGCCAAAAGCCTATATAAACAAACAATTTTACTTCTTTACTAATTTACTAACTCAAGCCCAAACCCCTTTGCCTTGTTAATTCTTCACAAATGTATTGTTTCTTTGTCCAAAAGGTATAAAAGTTGACTGCTTTGGTCACTTCTTTGAGTTTCATATTTCTATGAGCTCCTGTATGTTTGAAATTAGATTTGGTTTTCTACTGTTAATCTGTTTTATGTCAATTTAATTATTAGAACAGCCAAAGAACCTAGAAGGGAAGAAGGAAAAAGTTTTTGTGCCCTACAAACACAAATATAGGATATTTGATGTTCCTGTTCTCTTTTTATAGTTCTTCACCCTAGAGTTCAGACATAAATTCATGATCCATGATCAGAGGATATTTGAGAAAGAGCTATTATTCTAAGCTTATAGTTACCTCATTGGTGGGATTTCATCTTGACCTTGAATCAAACTTATGTTTCAATTTTTTCTTCCCTTAAGAAGTATTCCCTTATGCCCACACCTCCCAGAGTTCTTCTCAATAGCTCATGTAAATAACTGCTTGGAAAGCCCTACAACCATCACCAGTTCTCCAGGTATAGTAAAATGTGCTAAAACTCTAGGATAGGTACAGCTTAGTTTCAGTTGTGGATCAAAACAGAATGAGTCACTGCCAAAGAGTAACTGAGAGGGATTGGGAGCTGAAAGATAGAGTTGAGAAAGGAGGAAGAAGCCTGGAAGGATTCACAAATGCTTATTAGGAGATTTTAGGAGTGAAGTCAGTACCTATACCATCAAGAGAAGTGAGAAAAATTAATAATAAGTATCTGTTTTCCATGTATGTCCTGAGAGTAGACCTGAAGTTTGTAACATATAAACCACCCACACTTCAGAGAAAAGAGTGGTTTTCACGAAGTGGTGAGGTGAAGTTAAAGTCTCAGAAAGACTATATGTTCTCAGCTGCACCCTGGCCCACATAGTCTCCATAGAAACTGTTAACTAGACAAATGTGTTGATTGCCAAAAGATAGACAGAACGTAAATGACCTCAAAAAAGATGACTTTGTACCAGTGACCTAGACTGTCCATCTCTATTAACTTTTTCCAACTATCCTATAAAGGTCATATATGAGTAGCCAAGCTTTCAACAAAGAAATAAAGTTTGACAAATCTTTCCATACTGCTATATTCCCAAAGAAAAGATTCGTTCCCTGAGAAAGTAACTAGAACACAAATGCAATTTTTCAAAAATTACTTTGGAACAGATATGGATATGAATTTATTCTCCTGAGTGATATTCATCTGCTCTCATCTTTAAAACTGGTCATGATGCTTCATGTCAATAGTGTAAACTATAAAGCGTTAGGGGCATTAATATTTATTCCTCATGATACTCTTAGGGGAATTTTATAATAATCCTGTTGAGGCTATTTTCATACCTAGAGTTTATTTATTTGTCAGATTCATAAATGGATACACTTATATAGCCTCAGGCTTTACAACATTTACATCATTGGATAAACACCCATGGAAAAACGAAGCATCAATGACAGCAGCGTATGATACAACTTTAGATTTTAAAATGATCTATCAGTTCAGAGGCATTTATAAGCAACAGAAAACCCAGCTCAAAGTGGCTTAAAAAATAAAAGCTTTAATAAGTAGAAACAAAAAAGAGACCAAGCCTTGGGGTCGATTTGATTCAGTGGCAAAACAATATTGATAAGGACATAGCTTTTCTCAATCCTTCTGCTTTACCTTCAGTGGTATTAACTTCATCCCATAACTGCCACTCCTTTCCGTTACAATTTTAAGGGCTATACACGTCTTCCTTCACATTAGTGGAGGCTGAGAGACTCACTTGAAGAAAATTCCTGATAAGACAGAAGAAGCTTATTTCCCGTTAGATCTTAACTAACATTTTATCCAGTCTTGTTGGAGCTGATTGAGGGATGATAAAATTTTTCCCATGCTTCAGATTATTGCCATACAAAAAATATTTTATAAGTTGCTATGGCATCTTTCCATTTTAACATCTTAATGTAAGAATTTCACAGTGCTAGAAAATAATGACCCCTAAGTATGAAGACAGTAATTTGACTACAGGGCAGAACATTATTGCTAGACTCTTCTTTAAGATGTCGCCACATTCTTCGGCTTCTCAGGTTATAAAACACATAGAATCCATTTCTTATCCTTAAATACATCTTTATATCCACAATGCAGTAATCAGATACTGATGAATATAATAATTTGTGGAGAATTTGAACATTAAAACTTTTTAGGTAGCACAATGATTTATAATTAACCAGAAGAAAGCTCCCTCAAAATATTGTTTTATGTAATTTTCTGCCTATTACCATAATAGCAAAGTAAAAATAGTTAAACTTTATAAAGAAACTAAAGGAAAATATTTCACTTTTATGCTTCTTTGAAAACACCAATATTAGTGCTCAAATGAAGAAGGCAAACTTTTAATTTGGGGGGAGGGTGGAATCCTTTATAAGTAAAATCATCAACATTATCCCAGTTTTACAATAACTTATTTAGGAAAGAAAGATAACTTTGATTCAAAGTATTATAAAATATTTCATTGTTGCAGAAAAAGTGAAATTTAAAGTTAAAAATATTAGCAAATTGAACTAACATAAATCACCCATCAATGTATTTTACTATTTTTAACAAATTCATAATTATGGAAAACTGGGTTAGGAAAGATGTCATTTTTCCAAAAAATCGATTGGATTAGCTTTAATCATTAGGCAAACCATACGACTCTTTGAGCCTTAAGATCTTCATCTATAAAATGAGGGAAATAGACTACATGCGCTTTAATCCCCCTTCCAACCTACAAATTTATGTAGCATTATGATCTTAAGTAATCCTTTAAGGAATGAGGATTTAATGTCAAAGTATTTTCTAGATGTGTAAAGCTCCCCTTTAAGTTGCAAAGCTTTACTTTAAGCATTTACAATAAGTACATTATATATTTCCCTGTCACCCTAAGTAAATATGTGATATTACTGATAACACAATATCCTAACTACTTAGTTCTATCGCTCCAACATGGCAGCTGATGGACTAGGTCAGCACACATGGATTTCTGGGCCTCAGTTCCAGGTCTCTGCAACATTGAGGAGAACTCGAAGCCTCAGAGGAGGAGACCTGAACCTTCCCTGTCTGTCTCACTGTTTTGAAGACCAAAAGAGATACCACATATCAAAGTATATATAAACACAAATCACCATACCAATGCAAAGGATTATTATTGTGCGGAACAATTTTGACGTTTTCCTGATGAAAATATCTGGATATTATAAAACATATGTCTTATTTTAGAGGACATGTACATTTATAGTTCAAAACCTGCAGTTATGTGACTTTTCTGTAGTCATTTCATTTCGTTTCTAATTTGCTCCTTTATCTTCTAATTGCATAGGGCTTGATTATTCAGTTTGTTTTTCCCAGAGTCTAGAAGTTTGACCTTTTATAACAGGTGAAAATGAAAATCTACAGATTGCTGTTATTTTAGCACATTTGATATCACCATTCACTTTAAAACAGTGGCTCCCTAAACTGGGAAGGCTATTTCGTTTGTTGGGGGCCAGGGTGGGGGGGTTGTTGTTGTTGTTGTTGATTTGATATCCCTAAACTCCAGCCCTAGAGATTCTGATTAGCATGTCTAGACCAGGACACAGGAAAGCTCTCTTTCTTACCCGCCAGGTAATTCTGAAATCAGCTCGTGTGGGAACTAAAACTTCACCCTCAATTTTAGCAGCTGCTTGCTTATGTTTTACAACAAATATAAATTTTTCCTCTGATATCAATCACAAGCACCTTCAGAGCAAATGTATAGATATCTATAGAGAACTACTTGTAACAACTTTTGCAAGAACATTTTAAAATGTTATTTTAACAGCAGAGTTAAGACAACACAAGCAGATGCTGAAAAGTGAGTGGAAGTACCCTTCAGAGGCAACTGTTTTCTGCCGTTGTAGTCATTCATTGGTCAACAGAGACTATCTTATAACAGTTGTCATTACTAAATAAAACATGGAAGATCTCCAAACAACCAAAAGGCGGCTAAGGAGTTAATCAGCATTATGAAGAAAACGTTTCCAGCAGATCTAAGTGAAAAGTAGAAAATAAACTGCCCAGTTTCCTATAGAAATGCAAATATTTCCAAACCTCTGGAGTTTACCATAAATAGGACAAAAAAGTTAAACAAAATTACTATTGTTGAAAAATAAGTTAAATTAGCTCCAAAAATATACTTGTAAAATAGGTACAACTTCACATTTTAGAAGATGAAGGTATCTTTTAAAAGATATCTTTTAAAAGATATATTTTTTTATATTCTACCACAAATAGTTAATTATGAAAAGGAGATAAAGATGTTTGGTACCAAGAAGGAACACCACTCCTTCCAAACTTAATACAGAAACCACATTGGGTTTTTCCACGTGTCCTAGAGGTCTGTAGTCTCTGTGGATTGTTTTTATGTGTTTTGGTTGTCTTCTTGGCACACACCTGTGGTGAGCCTCATGCTTGGTACTGTCGTGCCTCCAGGCAGCTCTGTTATACACTGGGAAGTCTTATATAAATAAACATAACTGTTCCATAACATTCTAAGAGATATAGCTTCAGTTCTCCTTGAAATATTGTGTAAGACATTAGATGGGCAGTCTGTAACTCATATTAGATCTTCTCCAGATATCACCACAGGAGGTTGGGGTGTGGTTAAATACATGTAGTTGAAGTGTCTATCACTTTTCCTCAGAGGAACACCATATCCACAATCTCTAGTCAAATCTTAACTATTTAATGTGTGACATGAACTTGAAAGAGGGGTATACCATGTTTGTCAGTATGCAGTTCCATGGTTGCTCATTGCATTCCTGAAAAGGTCCAACCCAACGTGAGAGAGATGGGTGCTATAGGAACCACTTGGATTGGCTGTTCTGGTGATTTTACATTTGGTTCAAGTTCTATTTCAGGAGAGGTAATATCATACAAGTCACACCAGTTCTAGCAGTTTCACAATCATCTTTAATAATTTCATCTACCTTGCAATTTGGATTAAAGCTTCCATTTCAAAGAGATGGAATTACTTTGCTTTTGCCACCATACAAGGAAAAGTAGCAAATTGAGTACCATTCTAATTGAAATGCAGCTTATGTAGAAACATCCCAAAAGTACTGAACACTCTTGGTGATGGGGATCTTTCCGAAGCTTTCCTTGTAGTGAATCCCACCCTGAGCCATGCTTACTGCCTTGTCTCTTCTAGATCCTTACCAGCTTGACTGTAAAAACAAACAACATTTGCATCTTCAGCATTTCATCCTTAAAAATCAAGCAATTCCTGAAGACTCAAACATACTAGCTCTGAACAGTTGAACTGAGGATGTTCTGAGATCATCTTAAAAGAGACATTTATATACATATATAATGTATATATGTATATATATTCGCCCATCTCTCTGGCAACCCTTGCCTCAGAAACTGGAACGAGGTCTTCTCACCTTTCATGGATCTGAAGGTCGGATGTCGCATGTACAAGTCCAGTGGGCCCAACACTACCTTGGGTGAAGGGTCCAAAGAAGGAGTCGTAGGTGCTGAGGCCATCGCTGGGTCAGGGGGATTCAGAAGGGGCAGCCAGGCCGGGCTTCTGAGGTCCCTACCGCTGCCATGCCAGCCCAGTGGTGAAACCAGCCCAAGGAGCCAGGGCCACAGATGTTTGATCGCCACCCATCTTTGAACTAATAATGTGTCCAGAAGATGAGCTTATGCTGAAGTATTTTGGCCTGAGCCATATGCTTCACTTTTAAAGTCAGAGAAGGAGTTTACTTCCCCCAAAACATGAGTTCTTAACAGTGAGGATCCTAAAATGAAAACCAGGACTATTACCAAAAGACAAGGGGATGGATGAGAGTGGATAAAACAATTTATGCCAAAAATGAGGAACTGGTTTATAATTGGGCTGAACCAGGCAGGGTATAATCCAAAAACAGTTTTATTTTTCTCCCACCAGTACCTACAAACACACTCTGTAGATCCAGCTGACCTACCTCTGGAGAGCGTCTTAATCAGATCATCTACTCTGTTACTATATCCAGGGCACACTAAGTTAAAAATTCAGCTTGGGCTGTGACTTAACTGCTCTTCCCCTCTTGCTCAGCTCAGGCCTGACTGATGGTTTGTAGATTCGCCTGTGGGAAAGGGAGGCATGAAGTTGATTTTATTTTCCATTCAATTAACTTTTCTACTCCCTTCCCCTCCCCTCTTCTGCTTCTGGCTGCTGTAGGGTTGGGAGCATGGGAAGAAGGACTTGGAGGAAGAAGGGCAAAGTACTCTATGTGTTCTGTTTTCTGTTTTTTGCTTGTTTTTAATGTGGCTCTTGGTGCCCTCCATCATGTGTGCCATCCAGAAGTCAACTTCCTATTTCACTGTTCTTTGGAATGTCCTTCCTCCCTGCAGGGATCTTCACACTGTCCTCTTCCCTGACTCTTTGATGAATCCCCTGCCTGGCCACTTACAGCCTCTTCCGTCTCTTGTCCCTGGCAGAAAACCCCAAGCATTTTTCTGTGAAAGCCCCTCATCTCATTGGCTAGCACTCTTGGTTGAGTATCTTTTAAGACTGCTAGGGCTCCAGGTAATACTTAGCCCTTGCTGACTCTTCTTGTCTTACTCTGCCAAAAATTGGAGAACTCCAGCCAATTTTCTACCTTCAAAATTTATGCAGGCAGGAGAAAGCCACCAACTTCTTGGTTGGCTTAAAACTCAAATTGCTGGGGATTAAGGACTCTCTTAATTAATCTTCAGTAGCAGCATGGTAAGGACAAGGATTTCCAGCTCAACAAGCATCAGTCCGGAAGTAGGGTGCCCGTCCCCTTTCTTGTAGGCAGCCCAAGTTTTTGGAGTGATTCACTTGGGATTCTTTTACTCAGTTTTAGTTAGAAGAGGGAGAGAGGAGCTCCCGCTTCCCCACCTGGAAAGAAGGGAAAATCCCACAACTTCTTACTCCTATGACTTTGTTCCAAAGAAGGTTTTCTCAGTCGATCTGCAGTCTACTCTCAACATTGTTTGGAGATAAGGAGTGATAATGCCTGCACCGGTTATAGCAGTCTTTAGAATGCAGCAGTTCATGCACACAGGCTCAGCTTCAGAGTTTCAGGCTAAATTCTGAGACAACAAATAAAAGTAGAATTAGGGATAAATGTTCTCATTCATTCTGCCACCCACTTAGTAGTACAGTAGCCAAGTCAGAGACCTTAATATCCTTTTTTCCTACCATGCCCATTTTTCTATTGGCAGAGAAAAAAAAATGTGGACAGAGGGGAGAGAAGACTAAAAGGAATGGGGTGTACTAAATATATAACTGCCTCTATTATCCTACCCTCCCGAGATCCAAGACTCTTGGTTCATGAAAGGTTAACCACATCCTGTGAAAGCACTGTAGAGCACCTGTGATTCCCTTTTATCTAAAAATAGAGTTTTCTGAGGAATGTAGAGGAACCATATTATTATTTCAATATTTAAGCCTGTGCTCAGTGAAATCCTAAAGCCCTGACAACTTTCTCATCACAGGAAACATAAATCGAAGGCCTATATTTAATATCACACAAAGCAGAAATAATTCTACACACACGGAAAAAAAAAAAGACAGAAAGAAAAGAAGGGGGGAAGCACTCTTACAGATGTAGTACATTAAGCAGATATGCATGGCATTTATCTTCAATGAGAGCCATTGAAAAGGTGGGAATCATGATTTAATAAGCTGTATTTTAAACCAACATCAGAGAGAAGACACCAAAAGCAAATGTGCAATCTTATCAAATATAGCAACTGAATTTGAGCTTATCCATTCAATACTAGAGGCAATGAAACTCATAGAATATAATTCCATTTTGATTATGTGCACAGATAAAACCACTGCAAAATTGTTTTCAATTTATACAGTTAAAATTGATTTTCTTTTAAGTAGAATGCACTTTAATGTTGAAATAATGTAAAAAAGGGAGAAAGAAAGATTTAAATTACTGTTATGTCTGAACAGAGGAACTAAATGTAATATAATAAATTACTTATTAATAACAAACTGATAATTAAAATATAAATTTAGTCTTCTAAAATTTTTCAAACCAGATATAGCTTTTCAGGGATTGGCTGTTTTTAAAATAGTGTATGTCTTCTGAAAATATTGCATTCAAAGATTTTTAATATTCAATTATTTTTTAAGATTATTGACTATTATGACAATAAAAACAATATGATTAACACTACAGAGTTTATGAAAATTAAAAATATAGTGATTACTGGAAAACATGCTTTGTTTTTTATGGAGAAATTAATTATTCCCCAATGCATCTGAAATGCAAAAAAAAAAAATGAACAAAGCTTTTTATTTTTAATTAATTAAATGGAAAGTTGGAATTACTTTACTTTGCACAATTTGTAGAGGTGGGATAAGGTCTTAAATTAAATGTCCCCAGAAGTAGAAATGAGTTGAATTATCAGATAATCATAAAAACAAACTCCAAAAAGAGATTGTACAGTTAATAGCCTAATCATTTTGATGAAGAGCACACTTAATTCTTAACCACCTTTCTATGGTGATGACAACTCATAGGAAAGCAATTACAATGTTAGAATTATTCTTACACCTGCTGAGTCTGACCCTTTATGTTTCCATGGGGAATCCAATAGGGTTTGTGATGAATTGAGGAGGGATGTTACACTAACTTTCTTTGAAGCTAATTGTGTTGCTACATTTACCAACATCTAGCACAATAATTATCTGACCAAGCATTCTTTGTTATGAGCTGTATGTAACAAATGTGGCAATCAATAATAACTTGAAAATTGAGCTGGCAAAAAGAAATCGTGATACATGAGTTGGAGTTGCACTCAATTGTTTAATAAAGGATTCTTCTACAGGACGACTTGTGTTAGCATGAAGTTCTCTACAGAATATGAAGTTGTACCGTGGTGATAATATTGCAGAAAATCAGGAGAAAATGTATCATTCTTAGTTAATGTTAAATATTAAAGCAATCTTCCACATGTAACAATATGAGCCCTCAAACACATGTGGAATCAGTTTCTCTTTAACATTGTGTAGGACAAAACTGTTCCCGAAGATGTCCTCACAAGACAGAAAGTCAAAAATCAAATGATTGTCTATATGGAAGAAAAAAGACTCACTCGCTTGCTCTCTCCTTTTTCTGCATTTCTGGGGGATTTGAGTGGGGACGAGGGTATCCATCTACGAAGCTTGAAAGTGAAGAGGGAGTTTTCCATAATCCAGGCCTATTCCATGTTAGGATAACAGACGGGAGCTTTTGCAAGAAATTTAAAGTGGGGAGGATAAAGTACTATTTTGTTTGCATAAGAACACAACAATCATGCCGACCAACGTCGTCAGGCAGTGTGAAAGTCTCATTGTTTGGGGGATATTTGACCATAGGACCAAACTGGTCTCCTATCATCCTCCTTCATTCACAGGGATTCTAAACTCTCCTGAGAAACATCCAAACATAAGAACGAAAACAAAACAGACACCTAATGGAACAAAATGATTGACAGTCTCAAAGCCTGGAGGGCAGGAAGCATATTCCAGACCAAGACACCTGGGGCAGCCTGGGAAGGAAGAAGTGATTGGCAAGAGGGTGATTTGGGGGGTGGCCCCAACAATGGTGAATCTGTCATGTCAATTGAGGAACAATTGGGATGGGAAATAGCACATATTCTCCACATTTTCTACCCAAAGTGGACTCTATTTAAACTAGACAGAGCAATTTGAAACTGACATGATGAGTAGTGAATGAATACTGAATAACAAAATAGAATAATGTATTTTTCTAGAATCCATGTATGACAGATATATTAAGAATGCACATTAAAGGATTACCTGTGATTGGAAATGTAATTTATTATTTCTCTCTTTCTGTTTCTACAAAAGCAGCTCAAGGTGGCTCTTGCTGGGACTCTTAGGACCAATGTGTGTGCGTGTGTGTGAAGAGGGACAGTACGCCATCAACTATTGTCAATTCGTTTCGCATGAATTATTCTCAGGCCATTTATTCTCTCTCAAGTCCACTGGCTTGAGGCTGTGCACCGCCTTTACGTTCTCCCCTAAAGACGTGATGGAAGTCATATTGCATATTCTTCAGGAAAGTCTCCCTCCAGGATCTGAAGCAAAACCTAGTGAAGCATCTGGGGATGGAGACATTGAATTAACTTCTGATTTTCTAGCTCAGAACATTTTCTATGCTTCCATTTGGCCAGCTTCAAATGGCACATCAAATACTGCACCTTTGTTCCTACTTTACCTTAGAACCCATTTTTCATCCATTACTAGTCTGTCAGCTTTTTGTGAAATTGTAGAATTAATGTTCTGATTACTTCACATATAATTCATTGCGTTTTTCTGAATTGAAAAGGGGAGAAAATCCTACTCAGCAAAGGTTATATTGTTTTATTAGTAATTAGCTTTCATATTGCAGAAATTAGCATCATTCTTGAGTTAAACCCCTCTCAGAAGTTTTTTTGTTTTGTTTTGGAGTCCCATTCTTTCATTAAGATTTTTAAAACTCTTCAGGCCGGCCCAGTGGCATAGTAGTTAATTTCGCTCTCTCTGCTTCAGCGGCCCGGGGTTTGCAGGTTCGGATCCTGGGCGTGGGCCTATGCATCAAGCCATATGGTGGCAGGAGTCCCACATATAAAGTAGAGGAAGGTGGGCACAGATGTTAGCTCAGGGCTAATCTTTCTCAGAAAAGGGAGAAAGATCGGCAATGGATGTTAGCTGAGGGCCAATCTTTCACACACACACACACAAAGATTTTTAAAATTCTCAACATTAATTCACAATGCATATGAATCTATTATTAGTGAGTACTGGAACAGTTTCAGAATATGAGACACAGCTAGCTCTGTCCACTGAAGAATCAGTTATATGTGGTTAAGACAAGTACTTTGGAGTTAAGAAAACCTGAATTCAAGTGAAAGCTTCACCATTAATCTGAAGTATAATGTTGGGTCAACTGTAAACCTCCTATTTTTTTCAGTTCTAAAATGGTAATACAACACCAACTTCATAAGAATGTTGTAAAAGTAAAATAAAGTCTGTTACTTAATTACTCTGATAACACGTGAAAGGTCAACTGCTCTCATTTCTATTGACTTTTGGCTCAAAACATTGTAAATTGTAAATGCTCTCTGAAGGAATGTCTATGAACGGAAGGAAAGTTAGTGTCAGAATTTGAGAAGTTAGTGCTCGAATTTTTATATCTGCTTGTATTATCAGTTCTTTGGATTATTTTTCTTCATTAAAACAGTTTCCGTACCATTATGTCTTAATTTCCTTAAAATTTCCAATCCACCCTTGGCACTCTTTGCTAGTTTCTAGCACTTTTATAGATTTAGTCCTTTTTGCCTTTATTTTTCTCATTTTTTGGTGGACATTTGGGATGAAGGAGGAAGATAATTGGGTAATATTACTCTGTCAGGTTGAGCTAGAAGTCTCAATTTACTTTCTAATTTAGGTGACATATATCTGTTGTCTTGGATTTTGAATATAGTTATAATTTCAATTGCTCCTTGTTCTTGAAAGAGAAAGCTATCAATAGAGTTGGCAAATAAGGTGACAGGACTTCACAGAGACATTCTGTGGTCTACTCCTAAGTTTTATGAAATTAACCCATCATGCCAGAAATAAATTGTGGGATCTTTTTCAAAACTAGAGTCATATATAAGAATACACTTTGGCAGTTTAACCTCCATAAGATAAAATACGGATATTTGACCATTAAGAGTTGAATGATGGACATAAACTCCAAGAGAGAATTTACCAGGCAAAGAACAAGTCTTTAATAATAATAATTATTATTTAATAATATTATTATATTTTAATAATATATTATTATCAGTAGCTTTAATAATCCCTTCTTTTAGTACTAGAATGCTATCCTTTCAAATTCTAATGAGTAATCAACATAATGACAGTCCCAATCAGTTCAAATTTACACAAATTTATTCAGTGCCTCATATGCCCAAGCTATCGTGTAGGGCAATATGAAGAATATAAACAGGAAAGGGCATAGTTCTTATGTATACAGAGTTTATAGTCAATGTCAGAAAGCTGGATATACAAATAGATTTGTTTAAAATAGGAATTAATAAATACTGAATGTATATTTATTTCCAAAGCCAATGCTCTCTCCCTATTTCATTCAAGTGAATATAAGGGAAGAAATGAGCCAAAAGTTCACGGAAAATGGTCCAAATGCAATAGGCAGAGATGAAAGACAGAAGTGGGTAACAAAGTTCGTTGAATAAAGGTACTGAGGTAAGAATCTGTAGAACATTATAGAATGAGGGGGACACCTGCTGACTGTAAGACAATCAGGCTTATCTTTTGGCTGTTTCCAACTTCTAACTTCCTTCCCCATGAAAGGGAACGTACACTCTTTAGAAGATTAATTATTACAACTTGAGTATACATATATGCAGCATTCAAGCACTAGGAATCATACCCTTGTGTGCCATTTATGCTGTAAGAGCAATAAATGTTTTGAACTGGACTCAGAGGTGAAAAGGCTCTCCAGAGATGCTTTTAAATGTTACAAACTTCAGGACACCTTTTTTCTATATCTAAAGTAAACAAAATCCCAGAGGAGAGAAAGCAAAATAAATAAATCAATAGCAGGATGGGAAAATAGTGGACCAGCGAGTAGGATAGTGTTAGGAACGTGGCATCTTGATAAATCCAATTTACTGAGCACACACAATACAGAGTAGGGACAAACGGAGCAGGTCAAGGAGAGCAAACTTCAAGAGCTGTTATACAAAAGGTGTATAAGCAGAGATGTGTTTATTAAAAAGCGAATGGAGCCTAATTTTAAAGGATCTTCATTTCTACGACTGTCTCCTTCCAGGGCCCTAGGAGGGGCTCTAACAATGTGTTCCTGTGATCATACATCTTGAAAAATTTGCAAAAGTAAGTTATTTTAACCAAAGTTAGATCACTGTCTCTTTCCTCCCCAATCTGTGCTCTGTCACAGGTCAAGTCAGACAGCTTTGGAGTGGCCTTAGTCACTGCTGGGATCTAGTTAGAGGGAGGTTGAGTTGCAGACTTCCTATTTTAGAAGGACGAGAGCCATGATTCTCAGTTACTTCTTTGTAGGGTAATTAATTAATTTCTAGTCCTCTTGGTGTAACAATTACACCCAGTATATTCAACCACCTATTGTACCATCTCAGTTTTGTATCCAATTTTGTATTTATAATTTTATCTTATCTTGCTTAAAGAGAATTCCCAAAATTGTATAAACTTCATGACCCATAAAGCCCTAGATAAAACATAATTTCTGGAATGGAAAAGTTGATAACTGACTTGGAGGCAAAGAACAGATCCCAAGAAATCAATATCATATAAAAACCTATACAACATGAGAGTATTAATAACTCTGGGAGCAAATGAGGAGACCTAATTTCTTGTCCTGGAACTGTGTAATAGGCATAATAATTGAATACAAGCAGCATAATAATTTCATCTCTTCAGTCTTCATGTGTATTATCTGTAAAAATGAAAATGTTAATCCAACTTGAGGTTCCCAAACACCAGTCCTTGAATTGGAATTCATTCATAATAAAGTTTTCAAGGGAAATGCATTCACTCACACATGCCTAGAATGTTCATTGAACATCTGCTATATGTCAAAGGCTGCTAGGCATCAGGGATGCATGGACTCTGCCTTCCTGCAGCTGAAAGTCTAGTGTTTTGTTTTCTCTGGGGGGGGGGGGGTGGAGACATTAAAAATAATCATAGAAATGCATGCAAAATTACACATTGTGTTTAAGTACTACGAAGATAAAGTAGAAAGAGCCACAGGAGAGCATAACAATTAACTTCTGAAGGAGATCAGATAAAGCTTCTCTAAGAAAGTGTCGTTTAAGCTGAGATAAGAATGAGCAAGAGGTAAGTAATAATAATGAGAGAGTAAAGGAGGCAGCTGAGAGCATTCCAGGTAAGTGGCAGAGCGTGAATAATATCCTGAAGTGAGAGGGAGCACAGCTCACGAGAGCGGTGGCCTCCAAATTTTATTTTGATCGTATATAACAATTGGTTAAAAAATTTGACCACAATACAATATTTATTTATTTATTCATAAATCGTATACACATACTGTTGTATTTGTATTGTATGTATAACACAAAAATATAAATGTTTAAATATTACATGAATGGTACAGAAACCTTGCCACTTTATAAAAAAATAGCACTGCTCAACTGTGACTTAGATTATGCATCTTTGTTTTTCAAAATCTTGGTTTAGTACTTTGTGATACAGTGATTAAAAGTTTTTGTTCTATGGACAGTTGATTCTGATGACTAATTTTAATGGTTTTTACTGCTTTAAAACATAATAGTCCACAAAGAAGAGCAAATCCAAATAAGAGAAAATGCATGATTAGGTAAATTTACCAATTATGACTTTGGCTTTTCAATCCATTTACCCAGTAAGCAAAAGTTTTATTAAAAGTTGCCTAGCAAATTACAATTTCCTGGCGTCAATCAGTTGTCTGGCAAACTAATCAGAAAGTGTTGTATTTTTAAAATCTTAACAAATGAATCTAAAATCCACAGAAATTCTTTATTTAAAAAATTCTAAGAAATTGTAAAACTTTGTTTCCATGGACATAAAGTGTGCAGAGATGAGAATATTTATAGGTGATACAATCACGAAACTTTCAGCATCTATATTCTAATGATGGAAACACTTTCAAATGTCTGTCTGTATTCAAAAGAGCTCTATCAATAACAAGAGTTTCTTTTAAAAAAAAAAAGTATCATTAGCTGTTTTGAAACCAAGAACGAAGAACTTAAAAACTCTTCCCTACAGCAAAAAACTTTGAGATAAGCTTTGCTGACTGCAGCTGTGCATACTCAGCATAATCAACTGTCGTTCAAAACTAACCAGGTCTTTCTGTCCCTCCTTAGTATATGAGTGAGCTATTGTTCCTAGGAAATCAAGGACCAAAGGTGAAGATTCAGCCTCACAAGTCTAAATGCAGGCTGGTGGGAAGGTGCCAACCAGCAAGGCCACATGCTCCCCCTCCCCTACCTAAAATCCACCATAAAAACCGTTGCCTTTTTCCCTTCAAGGAGGTGGATCTGGGTTTTAGCTCCCATCTCCTCATCTGGCTGCCGTTCAATAATAAAAGCCCCTTTCCTTGCCATAATCCTGGCATTTCACTTTTTTTTTCCTTTCAGCCTCTCTTGTGTGGTGGATAAACAAACCTGTGTTTGTGTACAGTAATGGTTTCACTCATTTAACATCACAGCTACCTCAAATAGATTAGGTAATTTTAGTTTTAAAAATTAACTAGTAGGTTTGAAATTGAAGAAAGCCATCTGATAGAAAACATCAGCACATTTTTTGAAAAGGAAAAGTTAGAGGAATTCATCTTTAAGTACAGTAATTCTAAGAATTCTGCCACATGTTACTAGCAAAACTTTGGACATTACAGAAGATTTTGATAGTCACTGCCCATCTTATTTCCAAAGGATTATAAGCACTCTATTATATAAAGCATTGTTTTTAGAAAGCAATCTCAGTAAAACCTTAGTAAAAGAGTAAACATTTTTTTAAAAGAAAGCCCATGTTGCATGAACTGGAGTACTTTCAAATACTCTGAAAGTTGGCAGAAGAGTAGGATGAATCTGTCTCCAGTCCAGATTTGCAAGCACCCACTCTTTCCCAGTGAGCTCCTCTATTCTGTGCTGGCTTATCCTCTGACAGAGGTACCAAAGAAGTCATCCTGATTGAAAATATCAGTGAAGTCTACTTTTGTAATTCTGTAGATGAATAGTAAAATAAATCCTAGTATTTTCTCCAGCACCTCAATGTGATTTTTATCTTGTGACCCCCATCGTCTTTGGTTACCTCACTTTGTTGACTACTGCTTTACGGGAACGAAAAGCAAGTCAGGAGGTAGAAGGCCAAAGGCAAGGTGAGTGAGAGATGATGTTGGTTAGAAAGCAGGGGCCAGACTGTGCAGGGCCTCGTAGGACATGTTAAAGGTTACCTTACAAACAATAGGAGTGGCCATCAACTATATGGTGAAATTTTTAGGAAGCTAAAACGTATTTACCAGATCGTCCTTTATTCTGTGGTTGTATTAGTGTTAGTATTCGGTGTCAAAATTTTCAAATAAGTCATATGGTATTTTCTTTTTAATTTTATTTTCTTGTGGTAACAACACTTAACATGAGGTCTACCCTCCTAACAAATTTTTTAGTGTACAATACAGTATTGTTGATGTAGGTATAAAGTTGTACAGCAGATCTCTAGAGCTTATTCATCTTGCTGACAAACTTTTTGACCACTGAGTAGGAACTCCCCATATCCCTCTTCCCCCAGCCCCTGGCAACCACCATTCCACTCTGATTCTATGAATTTGACTATTTTAGATACCTCAAATAATTGGAATCATGCAGTATTTGCCTTGCTGTGACTGCCTTATTTTGTTTAGCATAATGTCCTCATGGTTCATCCATGTTGCCTCATTCCACAGAGTTTGTCTTTTTAAAGGCTGAATAATATTCCATTATGTGTATATACCACATTTTCTCTATGTATTCATCTCTTTCTAATGCATTTGATTCCACAAAAATCTGACCAGTCTTTGTTTTCTTCCACCTCAATGGTTGTTGCTATTGTTTTAAAATTTTAATAGTCTATTCAATCCAAATGTCTGAGAACCACTGGTCTACATAAAAATCTATGGTCCCTTTAGTCTCTAAAATTCTGGGATCATATACTTGAAGAAAAAGATTGAAGTCCATTGTGGAAACAAGCCAGTGCATTTTTATTATTGTTTAAGAATAGAAATAAACTGTCCTTGTATAAAATGGTTACCTATAATTAAAGATGCCACATAAAGTTAACTGTGTGTCCCAAGGATTTGGACAACCCACAGATTATATAGCTTTTTCTGGTCAGTTTCCTACAGTTGTTTTACTGGATATATTATTAAGTGTCCTTTACCAAGTGTGCTGATAATTACTTGAAGCTTTTAGAAAAGAATGGAGTAACAATATAGAATACTCGAGAAAAAATATTGAGACATTATATATATTTTTTTAGGTTTCCAAAAATTTATTATTCTAGAAGTGAGAAATCCTTGGAATTGAGTGAAAGCCAGATTTTACATTTTGTGTATTTATTGTCATGTAGACATATCCTAAATGATAATGATTCTGTAAAATATATTTATAGAACTTATTCTCTGGCACTATCCATGAGAATAAAATCCCAAACTTGCACAAAACTTGCTTTTATAGCAGCTGATACTTGTCAAATTGTCAACAAAAGCAAGTGTATATATATTTTAAAAATATAAAAATTATATATAATGTTTGTTTGGTTTTTGTTTCAAAAAATCCAAAATATGATACTTAGAATAAACTTACTTTTTCCATCTCTCAGGCAGGGAAGATTTCATTTACACATAGCTAGAAAGAGGTCTCATGCTAGTAAGACCTCATTATTTTTACCAAGTTATCTGTGACATGTAGTTATCTAAATGATACCAGAGATAATTAAAAGTAAACTTCACTTGCCAGAAAAGATATTAAGGGTATAGTGTATCCTGATGTGATTTTTATTTTATAGAAACAAATATAGGAACCAATATGAATTGTCTTTATTTTTTACAAGTGCTTATGTTTACTTTACACTGTAACTTTCACAAAACTTTTCAGTTTCCATCAAAGATTTTCCACAAACTGTGTCATGACTAAAATATAAACCTTTAAATTTCTAGAAGAAGCACCAATCTGTGATGCAAAGTAATTTTAAAAAGGATAAAGGTATGTATTATTATCAAGTACAGTAATAAATATATGATAGGCCACAGCTGGAGAAATAGCTAAAAACCCAGAGTAAGCTGTAAGCCCTCCTAATGCATCCCAATCCAACTTTCATTTTTTTAAAAGTTACAAAAAAGGAAAAAACCTTTAGTCTATTTAATTATGGACTCAGAAGGCAGTGTTTATTAACTTGCAGTAATAACATACTTTAAACATATTAAATGAAAATCGTCTAAAACATTTAGCATTTTAGGAGGAGTAATAGGTATTTGATTGGCATAGTCCATTCTTCAAAGCACACAGTTGGAAATCTTAAATTCTGTTATGAAAAGCCTTTAAATGCTCTACTTTTTCCAATGGAGAAGTAAACACAATAGAATATAACCATCAGTTTTTAGGGGAAAATGAATAATTTTTTTCATAACGTCATTAATGAAACTGAATTTAAATTACCCAGTTCATGAACTATCCTCAGTGTTAACTGTTCCATTTCACATGAAGATGAACTATTAATCTACTCATTGGTGAACTCCATAGTTCTCTTTTACTTAAATTTCCCTTTTAAAATGAATATTTCAAGATCTTATAAGTATATGGGTAAGTATGTAACTATGAACAAGTATATCTATAGAAAATAATCTAATAAGCAAATCTCAAATTCTATAGCATTTGAGATGTTAAATTTTAAAAAATTCAGATCCACCCTGGCAAAGCCTTACAGTTGTTGGGACTGGCACTAATGAGAAGTTGTGCAAATTAAGGAACAGAAATAACTTCTGCCAAAGAAACATTTAAGTGCTGAGCTTTTAAATAGTTTTTATAGTCTTAATGTAAAATTTATCTTGCTCTGGGATCATCATATTTCCTGGATTTTTAAGGACACTCTCTATCTAGTTCCAAACGATAATATAATTGTCCTTCCATTTGGTCATATTGATCTTTATCACTTCTCAGTACAGTATTTTGAAGTACAATTGAGAAAACAATGCTGCTTGAGGAGTAGAAGATTGCTTAGCGGTAAATTAAGTCTTTTTCAAAGTCAAGGAAATTTTAGCCATAAAAAGGCTAAATTTCCATTAGTTGGCATTTGAACCAACTAATTTTGATGCCTATTAATATGGCATATTACCAGTAATTGTTAATTAGGTTGGACATGTAGCCTATATAGTTTATAATAGTCTTGAAATTCAATCCCTGCAGAGAAAGACTGAGGGCACTTAATACCACATATATGATGCTCCCTTGGCTCTGAGACTATAAGAGCCTGTTGAGTTTTGTGCATGTTTAAAAAGATAAACACCACCACTCAAATGTAACTGCCTTCTCAAACTTGAGAACAATATTTTAATTGCTAAATCTAGTTACTTCTTATCAATTTTCCCCTTTCTTAGTCTGTCTGAAGGCTCTGGCACTGATCACTTCCTCTTTCTGGAAACTCCCTTGACTTCCAGGATGTTAGTCTTCTATTCTTTTGTCCTCTTTGATCACTCTTCCTCACTTTCATTTATCATCACCTTTTTCTTCGATATCCTTGAATTATATTTTTCCCACCCTAGACCTTCTTTTCTCTGTACATTCTCTCTAGGTGTGTACATAAATGCTGGCAATTTCAAGTCATATGTACACATGTTATGAAATATACTACCTGAGTATAATATAGGCCCTTCTAATTCAATAGAACCAAACCTTGCCACATCATTTGTCCTTCTCAACAGTTCCTCTTTCTGAGATTGGTTAAAGACATTATCAAGAATCCAGCAGGTTTTCATTATCTCTTTTTCTAGTTGATTTCAAAGATTTATTCATATGCTGTTTCTAGCTCTAATCCTCCCAGACAATCTTATTCTCTGCAACTTAAATGATTTTTCTCGAACACAAATCTGATCTTGTCAGGCATCTACTTAAACTACTGTAATTGGTCATCCAAATATATAGGTGATTTCTGAAATCTTTAGCTTGGAATTCAAGCCTTTTTATAAGGAAGCTGTACTTCTCCTTCTCTCCATTACATTCATTCATTCATTCATTCATCAATTTTGTCATGTCTGTCAATCTTTTAGGCACTAAAAATGCCAGGTCACAAATAATGCACACAATCCTTTCCCTTCCAGATCTTTTAGACTCCTTTACTTCCAGTCTTCACTGTACCCACATGGACTGTTCCACCTCTAAAAATGTCTTGATCTTTCATGCATAATGCCTTTGCCCCTGAAATGTTCAAGTGTCCTTTTATTCTTTGCCCATCTCACAGTATCTACTCATCCTTAAAACTAACTGATATTGCAACATCTTTCTTGAAGTTCTAAATAATTTCTCCTACTTATATTCCAACAGAATGTTCTCTAAACACTTGTTAATTAACTTTAATTATTTAATATTATATAGATGCTAAAATATAACATTAAATTAATGTATAGTAATATGTATTATAGGGACTGAAAGAATGTCTTTGGAGTTAGTAAAATTCAGTCTCAAGTCCTGACTGTCATTTATTATCTGTGTGATTTATTCTAGGAAAAGTACTTCATCTGCTCTTTGCTTTCTTGGTATGTGAAAAAGGCTCAATAGATCTAGTTATGTATCTTGATCTAGATACCTAAATCCATGTCTCCATCTCTACAAACTCATCTACTTCTCTACTATGTCTTCCTTCAATGTATCCTATTTAAGGACAGGGATTCTGATATGTAGATGTATACACAGTTCATTCAATGCATTTTATAAAATGCATATCAATATCCACATTATAATTATACCCACATCCCTATTCTCAGCATTGTCCACTTTTCTTTATTAAGGTGCAGACATTAATAAAATTGGTTGGGTTAAATAACTGGCAATGTATATAATTAAATACAACATGTGTTTATGTAACATTTTAAGTAATGACTATATGACACTAGGCAAGTCATTTAGCTATTCTGAAATTCAGTGTCCTAATTTATAGAGTGAGATAGTAGTGGTACAGTCTTTTCCAGTTCTAAATTCTCATTCTATTTTTTTAATTCTGGAATCTATAGAACTCTGGTTATAAAAGTAGTACTATAATAATGATACCACAAAATTTGATAGTGCTTCATTGATTTTAAAATTTTTATAGCTTTATCTATTTTATCCTAACAGTTTTGTGAGATGAGCAAGTTGTTACCATTATCTTTTAAGATGAGAAAACCAATGATAATGCTTAAATGATGCCAGCACGTCAGATAGCTAGTTAAAATTAGTTCTGTTTTCCAGTCTAGTGTTCCCTCTGCTATGCTAGTAGTTTCCAAGATGTGGGCTCAGGCCCCCTTGGAGGTCTCACGGCCCAGAATTTTAGATCTATAAGCCTTCATAGAAGCGTTCACTCAGACTGCAGTCATGTTATGCAAGGGCCTGGGAATTATTTTTAACACTGTGGTTTTTTCAATCATAAAAAATACAAAAGCATAATCTATCTACCACTGGTATTTGCTTTATAATTTTGTGACAAGTGACATAATTCTGTTTGGTAGAAAAGCAAAAGACCAAGCATCCAAGCACTTGAATTCCCATCTCCATTCTTCCTCCTCCTGCGTTTTATCTACAATAACTTCTCCATGTGTAGAACAGAAAGTAACAACCACTCAATCAATTCTCCATAATGATATATACATATATAAAAGGAACGAAGAGCAATCCACAAGTCCTATTTGGCCATTAATTTCAATCCTCTAATTTTTTCTCAAGCATGTTCTTAAGCTGCTTAAAGCAGTAAAGATGCTACTTCAGTATGTAAATCAAGGCTCTTACAGATTCTGAAAGTGCCACAACTAGGCCAGAAACTGCAAAGAGAGAAACCAGGGCAGGAAGTGGAGCAGCCACAGATTATTAGCTAAACAGCAGAATGTGGCTACGCCACTAACATGCCTTGTGGAAACATGGTTGTCCTCATGAATAAGGGATTTCTGAGCTGTTATTCCACTAGACTGTGATTTCCTTGAGTAAGAATCTGCTTTTAATTCATCTTTATATCCACAATATTTCATTACATGATAAAGAGTAGATAACTAATTAATATTTTGGAGAAGTGGAAAGAAAATGGAATCCCAGCTCTGCTGTCTACATGTGTGAACTTGGGCAAAATACATAATTATCTCCATTCTAACATGGTATTAATAATAGTTACTTTACAGGATTATTTTAACTTTTAAACGTGTTTGGCATTTATTTAAAGCTCAGTAAATGTTAACTTCCCTTCCATTAATCTTAAATGAATTACTGAATAATTGCTATTGCAGGCAGGAATTTTTCTGAGCAAAGGCCCTAATGTATTAGTGTGTGCAGAATATTCTGGAAATACCAAAAATGTTTGTGATTACAATGCAAAATAATTTAAAAGGATCATTGATGCAGGGAAATAGGCTGCGGATGAGACTGCAGGAATAGTGAGGTCATGCTGTTAAAGACCTCAAATGCCATACTCAATAATTTCAACTTTTTCTTCTAAGAAATGAGAAAGTACTATAGCTGACCAGTGCCATACTTAGATTTATGATTTAGAAATAGTCTTTGGGCAGCAGTTACAAGGTTGACTTCGAAGGTGCCCACCCTCATAGAATCCAAACAAGAGATGATGAGGGTTCTGGATGGGCGCACTGGCACTGGGGATGGAGCAGAGTGGATGGTAGTGAAGCAAATTTAGGTGCTATCTTGATAGGAGTTGACGACAGATTAGATGTAGGGAATGCTAGAGAAGAAAGATCCAAGGATGACTCTAACATTTCTGGTTTGAAAAACTAGATGAGCGATTGCTATTGATATTCACTGACAGGAATAATTGATATGACTATATAACTTGATACAGGTTCATTGGAGAACAGTGATAATAATTAAGTATAAAAACACAACTAGAGTTTATTAAGCACCTAAACTGCCACACGCTTTATCTATTTAACCTTCATACTGCTTCTTTGCAATGGATATTATTATTTCCATTTTACACGCAAGAAAAATGAGACTCAGAGATACTAAGTGACTTGTCCAAATTCACTGAGTTAAGCCAGAATTTGAGTACATATCTGATTCTGCAGATTATGTCTTTAAATTATATGCTACATTATGTGTCATTAAAGATTTGGGAAATTAGCCTAATGAGGAAAGAGCAAAGCATTTGGGCTTATTTAGCCCAGGGAAGTAAAGTTAATAACACCAAGGTTTTTTTATAGGGAAAATGGAGAACTGCCTTTTTTTCTTAGAAGACAAAAAAAGTCAATATCTTGGAGTTAGGTTGAGGTCAAAGCAATACAAGTAAGTTATTAAAAAGAACTCATGTCAAAGAACTGTAAGACATTAGAATTAAAATGAGAATTAAAGAGATTGAAAAACACATCTTTGGGGAATGACGTATAAAAATGTAAAAACTGTATTACTGGATTCACATTCTAAGAATAGTACTCTCTGGAAAAATGTAGCAGGAAAGGTATGGCATTTTTGTTTTAGAAATTGTTTAATGCTATATACATTTTGCTTAAAAACATGCAAGAGGTTGTTGCCCTGTTAGACAGGAAAGAAGCAGCTCTTACACAGATCAGTAAGTAAGGAAAAAACTGAAGCACAAAATAAGCCAAAAGTACTATGGCCGAGCAAGACGCACACACAAAAATACAAACGGCCAAGAAACATATGATAAACATTCTGCCTCTTCTTAATCAAAGAATGGAAAATTAAAACAATAATAAGATAACATTATTTATTAAATTTGCAAATATTTTTGTGATAATATTGTCATCTAGGGTGAGGGAAAATAGCTTCTGATGGGAATGTTAATTGGAAATAATAATAATAACATTTCTGAGAGTTTCCTCTCAGGTAGGTACTATTATGATTATTTTGCATATTTTATCTATGAAATCTTCACAGTGATCATATGAAGTCGTTTTATGAATCCACTGTACAGTTGAGGAAACAGCCACATAGCGTCAGCCTGTGGTCTATAGCAGACAGACTCCAGAGCCCACAGCCTAGAAATTGTACAGAAAGATACATTCTATCTGCAGGGTACTTAAATAATTAAATGTACAAACCCTCTGACCCAGCAATTCAAGAATTTCTCTTAAAGAAGTGATTAAAGCAATGACACAAATTTACGTACAAGGGCAGACAGTGTAGCATCACGTATAAGAGTAAGAAATCAGAAACCTCATTTCCATCAACTGAGAATTAATAGTTGCATACCAATGTTGTGAATGCAATCTGCATTACAATACTTAGATTACTTAATTGTATGCAGATTATAGTATGTTTAATTAGTATGCAAGTTGCAGAAGAGTCTATATCACATAATTATGATCTTCATAAACACAAACCTATATAAACACACACACATCTGTGAAATATTGGGAAGTTTGTTCATGGAAATGTTAACATGTTTATCCCTGCGAGGTTAGGATATTGGTTATATTTAATCACATCTGTATATCCTAATTTTTCCATAGTGAGTATTTTAAAACAAGCAGTCTCTGTCACAATCACAAGTTAACACATGTGACTTTTCATGACACACAAAAGAGAGTTGAGCACGGCCAGCAGAAACATTGCCTGGAAGACAAAAGAAGCATAACTTGGTCAACTGGGTGAAAATCTGCATCTTTTAAGAAACATACAAAATTTTATTCAAGAAAGAAGAAGACTTCCTCTAGTTGCATTGAAAGGAGTAAACAGAAAGGCTGCTGTCTTTGTTCCCCACTAATGGATCTGCTGACACTTGCTTTTAGTGGTTCTGAGATTCTAATCCCTGTGTGTCCTGCTGATGGCAGTTTCACATCTTCCTGTGGCAAACAGATTGTTCTAAAAACTCACAGTTTTCATAGTCAGAGAACTCTTTCCTGATAATCCATTCTAAAGGTTCTCCCTCAATTTCCTCCCCATCAGTCTTCCTTGCATTTTGGTGATTATAGATTGTTTCTAACTTCTGCAGACCGATGCATTCCTTTAGGTTTTTATGGCAGCAACCTGTATTCTAAGATATTTTCTTGGTAGTATAACTCATTTGTATGCTCATCTCCTTAGCCTGACTTCTCTGTATTTCTCACAAATGGTTCATATTCATGTGATTTTCCATAGTGCTTAAAGCTGTCATTCCTGGTCAAGATAATTAAAAATATTTTCATAGAAAACACGATAGCCAGTCAGACTATGATTTACACACTAGTAACTTTTTGGTCCTGAGAAAATTTACACCAAATATGAACATAACGTTACACTTCACTTTGTTTAGTAAGCAGAAAGAGGAGCAATTTATTTTCCATGGATGATTAGAATGCTTTACTGCGAGCTTATTGACCTTTTAAGCTGATGTTCTGCCAGACAGTGTGACATTCTGCCCAAGGCTATGATCCATGAGACTTTCCCCCTAGGTTGCTGCCAGGAGCAGGAGGAGGCAGAGAGGGCTGATGGCACTCATGGACTGTTCTGCCTCTTTCTGCAGGACTATCCGGAATCTGCCTTGCTAGGAAATATGGCAGAGGCCTTGGAACCAAACAAGGATAAGTGTAAGGCCAAATCTGCCACTTACCAGCTGTATGACCACAGGCATGATGCCTAGTCTTCAAACCTTTGTTTCTTTATTTATGAGAAAAGGATATTAATGTCTACCTTATAGTCTTTCTGTGAAGATTAAACAAAATAATTTTTATAAGGTATTTTTATTTAGAAGGTGCTCCATGAAAATTTTTTGAATGAATTAAGGAAGCAATTTTTACTCTTCATACTCTTCTCAAGGTTATAGTGACAGCCCTTAGGCACTGATTCAGATCTTGCAAAATGCTCCAACGATGCTCTGTTTATTCTTATACTTTCTTTTCATTTATTTATTTTTTAATCTTACATCTCCTTTCTGAGTTTTTGCAGTTTTTTTAATTGTGGTAACATTGGTTTATAACGTTGTATAAATTTCAGGTGTACACCCTTATACTTCTATTTCTGCATAGACGACATCATGTTCACCACCCAAATACTAATTACAACCCATCACCACACACATGTGCCTAATCATCCCTTTCACCCTCTTCCCTCCCTCCTTCCCCTCTGGTAACCATCAATCCAGTCTCTGTCTCTATGTGTTTGTTTTTTGTTGTTTTTCTCTTCTACTTATGAGTGAGATCATACAGTTTTTGGCCTTCTCCCTCTGACTTATTTCACTTAGCATAATACCCTCAATGTCCATCCCTGTTGTCACAAATGGCTGGATTTCATCATTTCTTATGGCTGAGTGGTATTCCATTGTGTATACATACCACATCTTCTTTATCCATTCATCTCTAGATGGGCACTTAGGTTGCTTCCAAGTTTGGCTATTGTGAACAATGCTGCAATGAACACAGGGGTCCATGTATCTCTACGTATACACATTCTTCTTATACTCTTCCATGGTTTCAAATGTTTTCTTCAGTCCAAATGAATAGTATTTCCCAACCAAAATGATATTAACTTATTTTTTCATGTTATTAGCATTGATCATGACAATAATTGCCATCCAATAATCCTTACTGAGAAAATGATCTCTTATAAACAAAAATTGAAGGATAACTGAGGACTAATTAAGATCCTACTATCTTAATTAGTAGGCATATGTCACTGTATACAGTCCTGCCCCTTGATATGCTCCCACTGCCCTTTAACACAGATGCATCTGTTTGCTTTCTTGATTCTGCCATTAATAATGTCAAATTGTACAAAAGTATCTCTCTTAACAGTATTTCTTCACTTTCCCTAGACTTTCTTATTTCAGATCATAGTTGGCCATTGGTGACTTATTGTAGTATTGTCTACTAGTTACATCTATGTGTCAGGCAGACCTGGCATCTATTCCTAGTGTTATCATACATGTTGTCCTTGAGTAAGTTAATTATCCTGCTTAGATTCACATTCTTCACACATGACAAGGTATAATAACAGTCTCTACTTTAAGTGGTTAAGTATCTATTTAGATAATGTTGATAAAGCATCTAGCCAAACCTTGCCACATTTTAAATACTCAGTTTAATTATTTTAATATCATTAAAATTCAATTTAAAAAGTCATAGTGCATATATCTAATTTTTGGATATGACACCAAAAGCTCAAGAAATCCTGCCATTTGTGACATCAATGACCTGGAGGACATTATGCTAAGTGAAATAAGCCAGACAGAGGAAGACAAATACTGCATGTTCTCACTTACATGCGGAATCTAAAACAGTCAAACTCATAGAAGCAGAATGTAAAATGGTGGTTCCCAAGGGTTTGGGGGAGGGTGATGTGGAGATGATGATCAAAGGGTTCAAAGTTTCAGTAATGAGGGATCACTAAGTTCTGGAGATCTACTCTACAGCATAGTGCATGTGGCTCATGATACAGTATTCTACACCTAAGGGTTGCTTTCCTTACCGACCTCCCTTCACAAAGCCTTACCAGTGCCAGTCTAGCCTACCAACCACACAGGTTTTCATTGAGTCCACAGCTTCTCCGCATTCTCAAGGGCACCTTAGGCTCCTACACTCCCACGTCTCTTTCGCCTTATCTGCAATACCAATTCCCAGCCTGCGAGCATTTTCTCTACCACTTTCGTTCTATCTGCTCTGAGTTTATAAAGCTTTAACTGCAGAGTCACTTTTCAATTAAAAAAACAAAAATGAAAAAACTTTCTTCCCAATGCTCCATTCTAGATTTTCCACGTGATTGGCAGTTGTTCCCTCAAATATGAGACGATCTCGTCCCAGGTTCTCTTTTCCTCTCTCTCCCCACTTACCAGCTTATCACAAATATCAACATACTCTATTTGTTGTGTTTTCAGTTCTCTCTTCTCCTAGCAAATAACCTGGATTCTATGTAACAAAAGTGACAGTAGGTAGCTGATCCAAGAAGCAGAAATTTTTTACCCTTAGGTCTCTGGATGGGTGTTGAGGGGAACGTGTGTGTCCACTTATTGAAAACATATTATTCCCTGTCTTATATACGTCCATTCTCTTGTGGATGCCTCCCACCACCCTCTGATTATTTCATTCAGTTCTAGTGGATTCCATATCATTACTCATGGAAGATCTACCTCAATTTCTTTTTTCACCTCAAGCCATCAGTCTTCTCAAGTCCTCTCTTACTTACTGATTCACAGAGAATAAGGCTATTGAATATGAAATTGTAATTTAATTTATACGAATTTCAACACATAATTAAATATATTTTTCAGTCCTTTGTCTAGCCTCAGAGGAAATGTGTTTTCTTTAAATTTCTATCCTCCCATGAATTAGTTCTCAGCCTCAGCGTGACCAAAAAAAGATGACTGAGAAGGGAAATAGAGAATTAACAGGTTGTTTCATTTTTCTCCCCCTGAAAGTGATTTGGAGTCAAATATTTTTATTACATGGTTATTCTATCCACTTCTAATATCCCCCAAATAATTCTTTTATTCAGGATTAATCATGGAAATACCATTATGACCATCTAGGTATATCATTATTCAAGGTGGTGTTTAGGTACTGTAAAAAAAAAAAAGATGATTTTGACATAGATGCCTTTCTCAAGGAGGTTTGAAGATAATTAGCAAATGGTATGGTGAAATAGGTGGCACTGAGGAGAAGCATCAGTAAAAACTGAGAGGGGGGAGAGAGGTAAGGAAATATTTTTTGGAAGTAATTATGCCTAAGAAGAATTTTAAAGGACATGCAAAAGTTAGCCAGGTTGTCTTAGTTTTAGATTCACGAAAAGCAGAGCCTGAGGGCAAGACTTATGTGCAGGTAGTTTATTTGGGAATTGATCCTAGGCAGCATTAGGAAGGGACAGGGGGAACAAAACAGGGAAGGAGGAACTCAACTTCCCCCAGACTCATTCATGACTACCAGGGAAATTTCCACAAGCATCTCACACCACCACATCAGAGAAACCCATGGCAGGATATGAAATGTGCACAGACAGGCCCACACCTGTATGGAACTCCTTGAAGCCACCATAAAACTATTCAGACACAGTGTCTGAAGTCAGAAGTAAGGCCATGAGGATTTGAAGCGACACATAAGAAATATCTCATTCACAGGTCAAGGGAAGAAAAGTAACACAGACACAATGAAAAACAACACAGTGTGGTGTGGGCCGAGAGTGATAAAAAAAGATGCTGCAAGAATCTCATCTGAAGCAAGGCATGGTGAGACGAGAGACTGGAGAAGTAGATGGAGCTTTAAATGCTGTGTTAAGAAATTTGGAATTAATTCTATAATTAATGGGGAATAAATAAATGACTCAAAGGGACGCAATCATTGTAAGTGTTTCCATCTGTAATAAAGCTGTTGGCAAGAATCAGAATAAAAGATAACGTTTGCAAGCAATAAATGAAGTGGGAAGAAGAAAAGAATTATTTGAAAGGCAGGATTTTTGCTTTGGGAAATGACATATTAGGTGGTTCTGAACTTGGGGCAATTTTCCCTCCCAAGGGACATTGGGCAATGACTAGATACATTCTGTTTGTCACAACTGGTAGGATGCTACTATGTGGATAGAAGACAAGAATGTTGTTATAAATGCAACGCACAGAACAGCCCAAACAACAAAGAATTATCCAGCTCCCAGTAGGAAAAGTATTAAAGTGGAGAAATTACAGATTAGGTACATTGGCTCAGTTAAAAGATATGCATATACATATACATGTGTGCATAGCTGGAAGGCATTGAAGAAATAATAAAGTCATAAGGAATTATCAGAGCAAGATCCAGCAGCAGAAGAAAATCCAGAGAAGGTAGAGTTTTTATTGTGATAGTATTGAAATAAATTTGGTGAGAACATACATCTTAATAATACTGAGTTTTTTGTCCCATGAATATGATACAGCTCTAAATTATTTATACTTTTAAAAATCTCGTTAGCAATTATTTGTAGTTTTCAGTATAGAAGTCTTTTAAGTCCTTTCAGAAACTATCTTCCTATTTTAGGTTTTATGATGCTCTTATAAATTTTTTTATTTCATCTTCCAATTGTTTGTAATTAGTATTATATAAATAAAATTAATTTTTTATTGACCTTACTAAATTCACTTATTAATTCTAGAATTAAAAGCCTTGTAAATTTAATTTTCTCCAGTGCATTTTTTTAATATATAATGTTACATTTGGGTAACTGAAAGCACTCTGTTGCATCCTAAAATTACTCATTCTGTCGAGTTATTTTCAGACCTTTTTAGTGGCAAAAACCTTCATTCGAATAAAATTTAAATGAGCAGCCCAACACAAATGTCAGGTAAGTCAGAGTTTCTCTGGCTGAAGCTAGTGTGAGGTGTTTGTGTGGGATGAGGGAAGCAAAACCTTGCCTGCTTAGCCCAGCCACCCCCAACGTGGATTATGTGGGAGCTTGTCAGAGGTCCCAAGGGCACCATGGAACAGAGCTGGCAAACCACAGTTTCTTGGGGCCCTACATTTATAACAAGAATTTAAACTTCAGGAAATTGTCGACATTTTTATTGAAAGATAATGTGATATAAACAGAGAAAAAGAAGCATAACACTGCATGTGAGAAAATTTTGAGTTAAGTTGGTAAAATTTTGAATCCTTGCTCAAATTGATACTACTATGTGACCTTGGCCAAGCTCCTTAACCCTTTAACTGGATTATCTATAAAATAAGCTTTTTTGAGGTTATGTAAGTAAAACACTTACCATTGTGTCTGAACTCAGCTAAGAACTTAATTACTGTTTTCTTAAAAATAAAAGGCTTTTTCCCCCTGATTCAGCATCATTCTATATCACGCTGCCTCTCCCCACACTGTAGATGCATTAACTAAATGGTAACGGTGACCTCGTGCATTTGATTTTTAGAAATTATGGCATAATAGCAAGAGCATTCATGCCATATAAAAAAATCAATTCCAGGTAGATTATAAACCTAAATGTGAAAGGCAAAACCATAAAGCTTTTAGAAGATAATATGGAAGAATATATTAATAGCCTTAGTAGAAAAGGATTTCTTAAACAAAACACAAAAAAGCAGTAGCCATGAAGAAAAAGATTAATAAATTCAACCGTGTTAAAATTAGGATCATAATTTTGCCTTCTATAAAAGACACCATTAAAAAAAAGTGAAGAACCATAGAATAGAAGGTATTTGCAACACATACAGCTGATAAAGGATTTTATCCAGATTATACATGGCAAGGAAGAAAACTATAAAGTCAGACAATCCAATAGAAAAATAAGCAAAGGACTTATAAAGGGATTTCACAAAAGAGGAACCCAAATTACTAATAAACATATGCAAAGGCACTAAACTTCAGAAGTCAGGAATATGTAAATAATAGCATTTTTAATATTAAAATGGTTAAGAATATAGAGTTACAAGAATTCTCACATATGGCTGGAAGGATTGTAAATTGGTACAACCTCTTTGGTAAACAATACGTCACAATCTAAAAAGGTTGAAGATGTATTTCCTTTGATTGAGAAATTTCATCCCTGTGCGTAGTCCACAGAGATAAAAATACTTATTTGCAGTAGGTACAAGACTGTTTAGAGCACAATTGCTCATAATTGTTAAATATTGGAAACAATACACATGCCCAACAACATTAGAATGGGAAATCCATTGTGGGTATAGAAAGAGAGCAGACCATAGAAACAGCCACATTAGTGAATCTAAAAGACGTCGTTTTGAACAAAAGAGAGCAAATAACAAAAGATTATAGAAACTATGTCATACAAAGTTCAAAAAACAGCAAATGAGACTATATTTAAACATATGATGAAACCCAACACAGCCCTCCCCACCAAGAGAATGGAAACTCATCATCCTAGCAGGCCTCAGTCTGAGTCAAAAGTAGAGATCTCTCCAGCTTAGAAGCTGGGGCTCCTCAGGCACACACCTGCATACACACACACACACACGTGTGCACAGGTCCCACAAGGATACACACTTGTACTTTCTGCCTCCACATTCACAGTACACGTGCACCCCTAAGTGTGCAAACACATGGTACCCAGCTGCCCTCTAGCACTGTAGGCATCTACTCATTTGTAACACGCATGTTCGTTGCTAGCATATTTGCATATTTGCACATGCACATCCATTGCACCCACATGCACTAGTAGGGTATTTTTCAAACGTTTAGTATTTAACAAATGTGTACACGAGTAGCAAAATTATAAAGGAACTGAAGAAAATCATTTTAAATGAGTTAGGGTAGCAGCTGCCTCTGGGCAGAAAAGAGGGATCTGTGATTTGTAAGGTGTATCAGTCAGGGTCCAAAACAACTATAACAGAGAAGTAATGACCAACGTGTACCTAGGATTCTGAAGAATGCGGTAGGGCTGAGGGAGGTACACACGGAAGGACAAACTAGGGAAGGGGGTTCAGATCTTGTTAACAAAGCGTAGTTGAATCCACAGCGTGAAGTTCACTGAGTTGTCAGGCCAAAGCTGGTTCACAGCCACGGGGCAAGCAGGAAACATCCCTTTGGGGTGCGGGAGGCCGAGGTTGGCGGGCAGACACGGAGGGAGTTGGGACATCACCACGTTGAGAACCCAGCATCGCAAGGCAGCACACATTTCTAGACCACAAACGAGGAGGAAGATGCCAAAGGCCGGCCGCACGTTGGAATCAGAAAGAGAAGCCCCTTCCTCCTGCGAAGTCCCTCTAGCTCCCTCTACCGACAATGCTTAATTTGGCAGCAAATTAAAAAACGCTTACAACTGCATTATCAAAGGGTGGATTTTAAAAAGGTGGGTTTGAAGGTGAGAGGCAATCAATTGATTGATAATCTGGCACAGAAGGGATAGAGAGAGCCTTCTGAGATACCAGCAATGTTCTAATACTTCTCTCGTGTGGTAGTTACACAAGTGTTCTCATCACAACTACTGTTAAACTGCGCAAATACTATGCACATTTCTGCATATTTCACAATAAGATATTGATTTCAAAAAGCAAATGAGCATGGATAACAGCTAACTTGAGTTGTACTATTTTTCCTGCTAACTACCCACAAAATCTTTGCTAAGCCACTTAATTTCTCCTCGTCTTGCATCTATCATTCTTAAAATGAAGTACCTGACCAGTTATAAGAAGTGATTCCCATTTTTTAACAAAAGGAAGAGTAGGAAAAAATAAAGTAAGATGTACAAAGTGTTTTGAGGGGCATGTAAAAATGTATACTCAAATAATGGGAATTATTGATTTGACAATAATTTTGAAAACTCCAGTTTTTGAAAAGTGTATTAGTCAAGGTTCTCCAGAGAAACAGACCAATAAGATATATGTATAATATTATATATGTGTGTATATATATATATATATATGTATATATATAAGTAATTGGCTCACATAATTATGGAGGCTGAGGCTTCCCACAATCTGCCTTCTTCAAACTGGATACCCAGGAAAGCCAGTGGTGTAGTTTCAGTCCAAGTCTGACGGCCTGAGAACCAACAGCGTTAATTCCAATCCCAGCGTGAAGGCCTGAGAACCAGGGAAGCCATGGTGTAAATCCCAGCTCAAGGGCAGGAGAAGACCAACGTCCCAGCTCATCCAGTCAGGCAGACAGCAAATTCTTCTTTCCTCCACCTTTTTATTCTGTTCAGACCTCAACAGATTGGATGACGCCCACCCACATTGGAGAGAGCAATCTGCTTTACTCAGTTCACAAATTCAAATGCTAATCATTTCCAGAAATAATGTTTATCCAAAGATCTGAGCACCCCATGATCCAGTCAAGTTGACACATAAAATCAATTGTCAGGAAAAGCACATGTTTATTTTTAAAGTGATATGACTGCTGAAACATACCAAGAGCTAAAAAGTCTATTTTTCTGCTAATTGAGAACCAAGAGTATGCACACATTTACTCAAAAGTAAATGTTTCTTCTCTTGTTGTCTGAAGCGTGTATTTTTCAAGCTGAAAATGACATAGAAATTACCCAGTCCAATCTTTAATTTGTAAATATGGAAATATGGATGCCAGAAATGTTAAGGTTTTTGGTTCGTGAACTCAGGGTCAGAACTGGAATCCAAGTCTCCCACCATACAAGTCGTATTCATCCCTGAACTGCACTTTGGATCTTAACAAATTCCCTAAGGCTGCCGAAAATCTGTGGGTATGAAGGGAAGCAGTAGCTATGGTCTGCTTCCTTTTTTACTCATTTGATTTCTCCTCTTCTGAGTGGGTTTGAAGCTGACATTTATTACTGACAGGTAGCCTCTGGCAACGTGTGAGGAAGATGAGCCTGCCATAGTGGAATAAAAAATGAAAAGTGTGATAAGATGTAATGAAGTGAAATAAAATCTCTGCTCAGTGCCCAGATAAAACTGTCAGGATTTGGGTGCTGCAGCCTGTTGGGCTGTGCTTAGAAGGGAGCAAGGGAGATGTGTGCTGTATTGAGTGAACGTGCTGTTATTTCAGTTCCTGAAATCACACGTCTATGACTTGATGTAAAGATCTAGAGTTGATGTGCATCGTATTATCATACTTGATCTTGGTTAAAATCCAGTTTAAAGCAAATATTTAAACCAAAGTTTCAGTCTGTCTTATAATTACGTATGATATTGAACATGAAGTGAGTTGGCTCACCCTTCGTGCAGCAAGCCAATCTCTGATACCGGGTGTAGTGGAAGAATGTAGGAACTTTATTGAAAAGCACTGAGCAAGGAGAATGGGCAGCTCACGCTGTAATCCCAAATTCCCCGAAAAGTTACAAGCAAGGGGAGGCCGGCCCGGTGGCGCAGCGGTTTCGTCCATGCTTGGCAGCCCGGGGTTCGTGGGTTCGGATCCCAGGCGCCCGCGGACGCACTGCCTGTCAGCCATGCCATGGCGGCGTCCCATATAAAGTAGAGGAAGATGGGCACGATGTTAGCCCAGGGCCAGTCTTCCTCAGCAAAAAGAGGAGGATTAGCAACGGATGTTAGCTCAGGGCTGGTCTTCCTCACCAAAAAAAAAAAAAAAAAAAAAAAAGTTACAAGCAAGGGTTTTTAAAGGAGTGATCAAAGGAGAGAAGCCATGTTGGTCGTGACCACAGCATCTGGGGGAGCGATTGTGCAAGGGTGGGAACAGACATTCTGGCATCGAGCCAGCTGTTATCTCTACCTGTAGCAGGTGGTCCAGCGTTTCCTCATTTAATCTTCCTGCAAAACTGAAAATTGGGCCCTGGGGAGAAGAAAGAAACTACCTCCAATTAAGGATTACAAAGTTTACAAGGTTTTAGATGGGGAGGGGGAACTGTGACTTTGCAGGTCGGGGTCCTCCCATCAGTCGGCCGGTGGCCGAGCTGCAGGGGGACGTCCTTGGTTGTCTGTCTCCATGATACATGGTGGATTTTGGCACCAGTGAGCCAAGGAGCTGGGAAAGCCTCAGCTTCTGGATAATCTCTGGATATCAGTTTCCCTGTAACAAAACTTCAAAGGACTCCTAACTAGCCAAACTTCAGTGTGAGCCCCAGCATGAGGCCACCTGGGCTTTAACACTTTGTAACCTCCCTCTGCCTTGTGAAATTCAGGGATGCAAAGCTTAGAAAAACCGATATTTACATGTGACTATAACTTAGAGAAGCAGGGAAAGGGGATGAGTGCTGTTGGTTTTAACCCCATATATGTTGGGTTTAATTTAGGGGAATTGATATCAGGGTCAGCATCACTTACATATTTAAATAATAAGTTCTGAAGTAATTCTACCATAGAGTTCATGAACAGGTTACAAATGCACTCACAGACAATAATTGCTATATTCTTACTGAAAATTGAATGTAGGCTGTTTGAGGGACTTGGGTAGAAAGTCTTTCTTACTTAAAATCAGAAACCCTGAGTTCTCTGTTAAGTCTTGACTTGCATAAGAGTTGAAATAGCTCTAAATCCTCCATTACCTGTGGAATGTAAAGTGCAGCCATTCAGCCGCTGGATGACAGTGATGAAGTGCAAACTAATGGTGTCCACCCTCTGCACTAACCCTGAGGTACCTGACCTTTTCAAAACAGGGAGGCTAATGTCTACAAGTCGTGTAAAAGTCAGAGTGAATGAACCTTAAAGTAAATGCAACACAACGTCCTTTGCATTTCAGTTTTCCTTGAAATATCATCACTTTAAGTTCGGTGTCAAAGTCAAAAGGCAACTGTTCTGGGTGAGTTTTGAAGTGTGTGTTAACTTAACCAGAAAACAATCCAGTAAAGAGAAAGTCGAATCACTTGCTGTCACTTGACAGCGTTTGCGCTCAGTTTTTGCTTCGGTAATCAAGGTGCTGGAATTGGATTCAAGACACAGTACTTTCCCTGAAATGAGAGTTAAATCATTCTCAGTCAAAAGCTAAGACAGCAGTTTATGAAAATATGCATTAGTCTCATCATAGAAAATACTGGAAGTGGGAGATTTACTTTTTGAATACCTACTATGTACAGATGCTTTTGCATGTATTATAAATATATTTATATTTTTTCTCATTTTACCAACATAGCAACTGAAGTTCAGAAAAGTAAAAGAATTGTTCAAAGTCATGAATTCAGTAAGTCTTCATAAAGGCCCAGATTTGTTCATAATTTTTTGTTTGTCTTAAGTATCTAACACAACTCTTGGTGAAATGTGATATTCTGTTAATCACTATGTCTAAGGCAGTAAAAAATGCACAGTATATATGTTTGGTTGGCTAGTTTAACCTGTATGCATCTCCTTCTGTAATAGAGTAGTGGGTCTATGTCACACTTTTGAGACTGGAATGGGAGTGGGGTTGGGGGGCTGGCGGGGGAAGGGTAGGGGCCTAGGAAATCCGAGATGATGTACTAGAGAAGAAAGAGTGACAAAAAAAAAATGGCATAAAAGATTAGTAAACCAGAACTTAGGTGATCTGAAGTCCAAGGCACATCACCCTAAGAAAATAAAATTAGGAGAAAAAGATTAGGACTCAGAGAGGAAATAAAATGCTTCCTCAGCTCTGACTTAATCAGCCTACGGATTTTATAGCTGTGATTCATATTTCTCCACATCCTTCTTTTACAGTCGTCTTAAATATTTAAAGGCTTCATGCATCCTCCTTTAAACAGAAACTTCAACAGAGAAAAAGCTAGGGCTTGATCTTTCAGTAATTGTCAGTAATGGTTTCTGGCCCACATTTTTTTCCAGCTCTATGGAGATGTGATTGACAAATAAAAATTATATATATTTAAGGTGTACAATGTGATGTTTTGATATATGTATACGTTGTGAAATGGTTACCACAATCAAGCTAATTAATGTACCCATCATCTCACCTTAGTTACCTTTTTGTGTGTGTGTCAGAACACTTAAGATCTAATCTCGCAAATTTCAAGCATCCAATACAGTATTATTAACTATAATCACCATGCTGTGCATTCAATCCCCAGAAGACCCTGTTCTCACAGAAAAGCCCATCACTGAATTGCCTAGAGGACAGTTTCACTTAAATAAGAAGGATAAACCTTGAGGCTGCTGGTCCTGACTAACACTGAGATTCAGCTAGTTAAACAAGCAAGCAAGACTGGGAATGAGAACTAAGAATGGAGCTGGTGTAATCTACAGTATAGATCAGCAGTGACCGACCGGTGGTCAGAATATAACCTGCAATTTAATTTCAGGATAAGAGCTTCTTAGAAAACTGGCTCCCTCTCGCTATTTCTCTAATATGGAAAAAGGAAAGCAAAATTACTTTCTCACCAGAATTATTTTGTACAATAAAATAGGTAGTCTGAATTGTATGAATATACACTTTCTCCTTGGGACTCAATGAAGTCAAATAGCATGAATATGTTTTGTTACCCATTAATTGTCACTCTTTCTGGGTGTTGGTGGTATTGTATTTTATTGTAGTGTTGGGTGTTTTAAAATGACCATTTAACCTTTGTTTTTTTTAAAGATACATTTTTAAAAACTATTTTTATCATTAAATGTCACTTTAAATGTCTTTATTTCCCACAAATTGGTTCTAATGCAAAAAAGTGCTGATTAAAGTTATAAATAACAATAAGTTGTGTGAATCAGTATTTCTCTCTTACTTGGACCATTTAGGAGGATAGGACACTCCAGATCTGGATAATAAACTTATCCAGTTTAATGATGACAATAAATTAACATTCCCTGGAAAGTCCCAACATCTCCATAACATTTTTTGTAGTGTTTCCTAACCCTCCATCAATGCTCTTTTTCTTTAGAAGCACAGATACTGATAGTAAAGAAAAGTTTCTGGTTATATCATGGTACAGAAGTACATGTGAGGAGGGTTTGAATTGTTCTGTTTAGTTTAGTTTAGTTTAGTTTCTTTTCAACTGAAGAGAAGGAAAATATATAGATGCCCTTCCAAACTGCACAGGGAAAAAAATCCAGAGAGAGAACAAGAAGTGCCTGTCAAATGGAGGTTTGAGGGATCAGAGTGAATCCCCAGCCCAGCCCAGCACATTTTCTTCTGCTTTGACAGGAAGAGACGGCATATTAGTGAGAAGGATCACACAGTTACATGCAGGGTTGTTGATAGCTCTTCAAGAAATAAAAACAAACTTGTTCTTTCTTTCTTCAGTTAATCATTTTCAGTTTGATGTATAGATTTCCAAACACAGACAAGTCCACTGAGAATCTGTTTTGACAGGTTATTTTCTAAAGTGAGAAGGATTTTTGAGTCCAGCCTCTCTTAGATAGAAAATTAGTCTTTCAAAGTTCAGGACCAACCTGTAGCACAAAATATCATTATGTAAACATTTTCTTGGAACAAAATTATTTCCAAATACATTATTTGTAACTGTCATATGTTGAGTTCTTACTCTGTGCTGTGTCCTGTATATATTACCTCATTTAATACTGTAAACATATAAAAACATATCAAATAGATAGTTACTACTATTATTATGTTGATATTACAGAAGAGGAAACCGAAGCATAGAAAAGTTATTTGCCCAATGTCAAATAGCTGCTAAGTCACAGAGTTAGACTGTGAAGCCATCTTTATCTGACTCCTGAACTTGCTCTCTCAGTGTTTATATTCTACTACCTCCCAGGCAAGGAGCGTGGCCATGGATGTCAGTGCAAGAAAGCAATCTGGACAATATCTGAAAGCTAATTAATGGATTATACAATAGTTTAATTATCTCCATTAATCGGTAGTGTCAGAAAAATTATAGTGATTGCTGTGTGGAATTCTTAGGAAATGATGTCTACATAATTGTGTAAAGTTTGGTCATTTTCAGAGAAGCAAGCAATTTCAAGTTCAAACCATGTTCTCCATTCTTTGTATATTAAGGCAATTTTTATCTATTATAAAAAGCTGTAGGCTAGGCTGGAATCAAGGTTTTTTCATCTAAATTTTTAGAGAAATAAATGCAATCGAACCAATGAAAGATGGTTACATCAGTTAGCATTCTGACTTTCTTCTGTTTTGGCCCTTTGGTACATCAAGCTGCTTCTTCCAGCCTGGATTCCAGCAGAGTATCTGCCCCTCCCTGAACTTATCTCTTCCTCCCTCCCTGATTCTGCCTTGGAACCCCAGGCCACTAGAATCAGACTTTACTCCTGTCTATAAATATTCCCATGGGAACCTTTGAACATTCCAGATTATCAGTTGTTTTCTCTGTATGTATTAATAGTAGATAGCAGCTGAAGAGTCGTGTAGGTCTCTTTATATCTCTAATAAATTTTCAAATATCAGGGCAATAATAATGCATGTGCTTATCAAAGATATAAATATGTCAGCAGGCAATGGGCTTGCTGTGCTCACTGCAATCTGAGCCAATTAATCACAATGAGTTAGGGATTGAGAAAGGAAGTTTTAATTCAATTAGCCAGCATAATCAGGAAGATGGCAGACTAATGACTGAAAAAAACCATCTTCAAAAATTACAGAATCTTGAGGCAGTTATATAGGGAAAATAGGCAGTAATGAGGGGATTTCCTTCAGGTATTGTTCCATTCTTCTGTCAGCTGTGATACATACCTTGTAGGTGTGTTTCCTGCCTGTGGTCTGCCTGTTCCTGAAGAGAAACTCATAAAATAAAGTTTTAATTTATAAACCTGTTGGGGAGTACATACATAAGTGGAGGCCATAAAAATGGGGAGCGTGTGAATTTCTTTAGAGTACATGCAGAGCAGTGAGTAGCCACACAGAGGAGGGGCTAGGCCATTTAGCATAACAAGATGGCCTCACTTATGCTCACTTACAAACACATGCCATTGCTAGTGATACTGAACCTCTTAATCTCAAGTTCATGTGCCTGATGCTCAGTAAACCAATCACTGAGACATCGTGCTTGGAGATGGAGAAAGGTTTATTCGAACTGGCCAAAACAAGAAGGTAAGAGAATGGGTTCTCTCAAATCTGCCTTAACAAGAGCAAAAACCAGGGGGGGTTCTTAGAGCTAAGAGATGTGGCAGGAGGAGCTTTGGAGAAACAAAGCGGTCACTATGGATAAGCCGCTGGGCAATCTGACTTCTGGGCTTCAATGGCAGCTGGGGGCTGGCCATCCAGTGGTCACAACCTCCCCAAAGGCATTCTTCTTCTGCAAAACAAGCTCACAAATCCTCTTGTCCCCTGAGTCATCCCTCAAATTAAGCAGGAAAACAGCAAATTAACAAAATTAACTTTTTTCGTTTATGGCTGTGTTGGGAACAAATTCTAAAGGCAATTCTGTTCTTACTGATTATCTCCAGTGACCCTGAGGTGCCCGGCTTCACTAGGACATGCCAGTAAAACTTCATTTAAATTATCTAAAAGGTGTAGAGAATTAGCAGGGGCAGGCATGTTATTTTTTGAAATTGTAAAGGATCTCAAGTTCCCCCATTTGGATTGATCATAATCCAACTGGCCCATTTATGACCTTTATGTATGTATGTATGTATTTACTAAATTTACTTGATTGGATTGTTTGTTTACATTAATGTAATAAACACTTGTGAACATACCACCCAAAATGAAGCCCAGATTCTTCTTTTTCAATTTTATTGGGGTATAATTTATAGAAAATAAAATGCACTCATTGTAAGTATACAGCTGAATAAATTTTGACAAATATCTAGACTTGGGTAACCGCTACCACATTCCAGACAGAATACCCCCATCATCCCAAAAAGTTGCCTGGTGCTTCTTTTCAAGTCAATACACCTCCTTCGGCTCCAGCCCCAGACAACCTCTTACCTGCTTTCTCTCACTATGGTTTAGACTCTTTAAGAATTTCATGTAAATGGAATTATATAGGACGTACTTTTTTCTGATTTATTTATTTCGTCCAAATTCTTTTGCGATCTAGTCATGTTGTTGCAGGTATCAGTGGTTCATTTCTTTTTATTTTTAAAGAGTATTTCATTACATGGATGCACTACAAATCATTTAGCTGTTGGCCGGCATTTCGCTTGTTTCCACTTTTTGGCTATTCTGAATAAAATTGCTGTGAATATTCACCAACAAGTCTTTCCACATTTTTTTTCATTGCTCTTGGATAAATATCTGGGAGTGATGTTGTTGGGCTGCATGGGACTACATCTTTCTTAGGTTGTACAGTGTGATGATTTAATATACATTTACATTGTGAAATAATTACCACAATCAAGTTAATTAACGCATCCATTGCCTCATGTAGTAGTTACCATTTTGTTTGTATGTGGTGAGAACGCTTTATAGCTACTCTTTTAGCAGTTTCAAGTCTATAATATAGTATGATTAACTACAGTCACCATGCTGTACATTAGATCCCCAGGAATTACTCATCTTATAAATGAAAGTTTTTGCCTTTTAACCAACATCTCTCCATTTTCCCCAACCTCCAGCCTCTGGCAAATTCCATTCTACTCTCTGATTCTGTGAATGTAACTTTTTTAGACTCCACATATAAGTGAGATCACACAGCATTTGTCTTTCTGTGGCTGGCTTATTTCACTTAGAATAATGACCCCCAGGTTTATCCATGTTGTCCCAAATGGCAGGTTTTCCTTCTCTTTATGACTGAATAATATTCCATTGTATATATATCACATTTTCTTTATCCATTCTTCTGTCAAAATACACTTAGGTTGTTTCCATATCTTAGCTATTATGAATGATGCTGCAGTGAACAGGGGGTACAGATGTCTCTTCAAGATACTGATTTTATTTTCTTGGATGTATTCCTAGAAGTAGGATTGCTGGATGATAACGGTAGTTCTATTTTTATTTTTGAGGAGCTCCACATTGCTTTCCATAATGGCTGCACCAATTTACATTCCCACCAAAAGTGCACAAAGCTTCACTTTTTTCTGCACCCTCACCAACTCTTATGTCTTGTCTTTTTGATAATAGCCATCCTAACAGGTGTGAGGAAATATTTCATTGTGGATTTGATTTGCATTTCCTTGATGATTAGTGATGTTGAGCACATTTTCATGTACCTGTTGGCCATTTGTATGTCTTCTTTGGATAAATGTCTGTAAAAGTTCCTTTGTCCACTGTTAATTGAGTTATTTGTGGTTTTTTTTGCTATCGAGTTGTATAAAGTTCCTTATATATTTTGGATATTAACCCCATATCAGATGTATAATTTGCAAATATTTTCTCCCTTTCCATAGGTTGCCTTTTCATTCTGCTGATCATTTTCTTTGCTGTACAAACTAAAAATAGTTTGATATAAACTTTGCTTTTGGAGTCAGATCCAAAAAATTGTTGCCAAAACCAATGTCAAGGAGATGTTTCCCTATGTGTTCTTTAAGGAGTTCTACAGTTTCAGGTCTTAAATTTATGTTTTTAATCCATTTCAAGTTAATTTTTATGTATGATATAATATAAGGATTCAATTTTATTCTTTTGCATATGGATATACAGTTTTCCCAGTACCATTTATTGAAGAGACTATCCTTTCTCCATTGTGTATTCTTGACAACCTTGTCAAAGATTGATTGTACATGTGTAGGTTTATTTTTGAGTTCTCTATTCTGTTCCATTGGTCTATGTGTCTGTTTTTATGCCAATGCCATACGGTTTTGATTACCATAGATTTGTAATATAGTTTGAAATCAGGAAGTGTGATGCCTCCAAATTTGTCCTTCTTTCTCAAGAGATCTTTAGCTATTCTGGGTTTTTTGTGGTTCCATATGAATTTTAGAATTGTTTTTTTTTTCTATTTCTGTGAGACATGCTATTAGAATTTTGATAGAAATTGTATTGAATCTGTAGATTGCTTTGAGTAGTATGGACATTTTAACAATATTAATTCTCCCAATCCATGAGCATGGGATATCTTTCCATTTCTTTTTGTTGTCTTCAATTTCTTTTATCAGTGTTTTATAGTTTTCAGCATTCAAATCTTTCACTTCCTTGGGTAAACATTCCTAAGGATTTTATTCTTTCTGATGCTATTATAATCAGGATTGTTTTTGAAATTTACTTTTCAGATAGTTCATTGCTAGTGTACAGAAATACAACTGATTTTTGTATATTAATTTTGCATCCTGCAACATTGCTGAATTCACTTATTAGTTCTAATAGTTTTTGGCTAGAGTCTCTAGCCAGAACAATTAAACATTAAAAAGAAGTAAATAGTATCCAATTCGGAAAGGAATAAGTTAAATTGTCACTGCAGATGACATAATATTTTACATAGAAAACCCCAAAGGCTAGATTCTTCATGGTAATGCATTTCTGGCTCTATGTTCTTCCCCTCTGTTATTCTGCTTGTTTCATCTCTTCCACCTAAAGAAACTATCATCTGTATTTTTGTGTTCATCATTCTCTTGCTTTCCATTATATATATACATATTTTTAAACTATTATATATTTCCACAAAGAGCACATGGCTTTAGTTATTGTAACTTTAGTAAGGAGGATATTGTGCTATATGTAATAACTTAGGATATTTTTCACTAAGTAATATGCCATTAATGATCATATACATGGTTGCTATAATTTATCCAATTTGATTGGTATTCCATATTCCATCCTATAAGTACACAATTAATTCATATACTCTCCTGTTGATGAGCACTGAGTTTTTCCTAGGGTTTTGCTATTGTGAGCAATGTTGCTATGAACATTTTTGCACATATCTTCTGAAGTATGCATGTATATATATATATATATATATATATTTGGTTCTCTTGACGTTATATATAGGATTAGAATGACTGGTTCATAGGATATGCCAATGTCTAAACTTACAAGATAATGCCATGGTGGTTTTACATTTCACAATCCCACCAGCAATGCACAAGAGATATAAGGTGTATATCACTTCCAACACTGGGTACAGTCAAGCTTTTTAACTTTTTGCCAATATAATGAGAGTACAATGGTACCAAGCAGTGGTCTTGATTTACATTGCCCTGACAATGGGTCAGGTCAAACATCTTCTAATCTATTTGCTAGCCATATGCATTTCTTCTGCTGTGAAATGCCTTTTCATGTCTTTGCCCCATTGTTTTCTTTGAGTTGTTGGTGCTTTACCTACTAATTTGTAGGAGTTCTTCAGGTGTCTTGATAAAGTTTCTTTTTTGGCTGTGTTTATTGCTGATAACCTTTTCCCACTTATAACTTATGTTTTCACTTAGGTTTATTTTTTGATGAGCCAAATTTCTCAATTTTAATATTGTCAATAATTTTTGTGCCTAAAATATGCTCACCAATATGTTCACTAAGATGTTCACAGTTTTCTTTTTAATATTCAGATCCTTAATCTAGCTGGAGATGATTTTAGTCTTGTGGATAGCCAGTTTTCCAGTTTCATTTATTGCATCCTCCTACCTTTCCTTACTGATGAGACAGGCCATCTCTGATGTACCTGAAGTTCTATGAATGCATGAGTCTAGTCCTGGTTCTCTGATCTACTCCATTAGCCAGTTTTCTACCCCTATGCCAGCTACATACTGTCTATTATTGTAGTTTATAAAAAGTCCTGATAAATGATATGAATAAACATATAATAAATTGTTTATTTACACAATGAAATATGAAACTGTCAAAATGAATGAATTAAAGCTATATGTAATAATATGTAGAGACCTTAACAATATATTATTAGTGAAAAATTCCTTAATTATTACATAGCATGACATACTTTTAAATAAAGTTAAAAACAACTGAAAAACATACTTTTTATGGATATATATAACAATGAAAAATTATGTAGAAAAGAAAATGTATAAAACTTCTCTTCTTCAGGCTTATGATTAAAAAATCCATAAATATAATTTGCCACATTAAGATATTAAAAGAGAAAAGCAATATGCTTATTTCAAATAGGTGCAAGGAAAGCATGTGCTAAAATGCAACCTAAACTCATGATTTAAAAGAAAAGTCTCAGTAATTCATGAATAGATGAGAACATCATTAATCTGATAAAACTATCTTTGAAAACAAAAAAGCAGAGACCGCTGAGCCTCCGTCCATCCTCTAACAACTAGTTCAGACACAAAACATCCATCATGGATAAAAATAAGCCGGAACAGAAGCCAAACTGACTGATCAGGCTAAGCAATATGATGACATGGCAGCCTGCATAAAGTCTGTAACTGAGCAAGGAGCTGAATTATCCAAGGAGGAAAGTGTCTTCCCTCAGTGACTTATAAAAAACGTTGTAAGTCATAGGTCATTTTGGAAAGTCATCTCAAGCATTGAGCTAAAGAGAGAAGATGCTGAGAAAAAGCAACAGATGACTCCCGATGACAACAGAGAGAAAATTGAGACCAAGCTTAGAGTACACCTGCAATGATGTACTATCTCTTTTGGAAAAGTTATCAATCCCAAAGCTTTATAAGTAGAGAGTAAAATCTTCCCTCTGAAAATGAAAAGAGACTAATACTGTTAGCTGGCTGGGGTTGCTGCTGGTGATAACAAGAAAGGGATTGTGGATCAGTCACAAAAAGCATACAAAGAAGCTTTTGAAGTCAGCAAAAAGGAAATGCAATGGACTCATCCTATCAGATTGGGTCTGGTCCTTAACTTCCCTGTGTTGTAATATGAGATCTGAACTCCTCTGGGAAAGTCTGCTCTCTTGCAAAGACAACTTTTGATGAAACCATTGCTGAACTTGATACATTAAGTGAAGAGTCATACAAAGACAGCACCCTAATAATGCAATGACTGGGAGACAGCTTGACATAATGGACATGGGATATCCAAGGAGACCAAGCTGAAGCAGGAGAAAGAGGTGAAAATTAACCAGCCTCCCAACTTTTGTGTGCCTCATTTTAAAATCTACACAGTAAACCATTTGTCATCCAAGCTGTCCCACAGATAGTTTTTTGTTTACGATTTGTGACAGATTTATGTTACTTCTATTTGAATTTCTATCTTTCTCATGTGGTTTTTATGTTTAGTATTAGGGGAGCAGAGCCAGTTAACAACTAGAGAGTTATCTGTTTTCATTTCGAGGTGCTCAATATGGGGATGTGGAATTTTTACACAACTTATAAATGTTTGGCATAGCACTTTTGGTACATTGTGGCTTCACAAGGGCCAGTGTTAAAACACCTTTCATGTCTAAGCAAAGAAAACTGCCAGGCAGATGATAAAAGGAGTAATTGGTTCTAGTCACAGGTGCAGTTACTGTGAGTCCTTTAAGGGTTGGAGCTGAAGACTGCAGCAGAAATAGGTGCACCGATGGTATTGCATGTCAAACCAAGTGTGTCAGCGGAATGCACAATCTCAGTGTGCACACTCTTGACTGCAGCTACAGAAGTGTTCCTTCAGACGAAGTTAGCTCTGGACACGGGCAGAAATGGTTCATAGTCTATAATTTGTAAAGCTGACTGTTGTTCACTACCATTATTTTTGCTACATTTATTTGTATTCAAATGTTTTAGGCAACCTAAGAACAAACTCACAAGTAAAGATGCAGTAAAAATGAATTTCCTGATACCCATTACTTCATATATGTCAATCACAGCAGTAAAACAAACAAAACATGTGTTTAACTGTTTTTAGGGTTTTTTTTTCCATTTTTGTGCTGTATGTGCATGACTGAAAATAGAGAAATAACTTGAGATGATGGATAGGTTTGTTTAATTTCTTATGAAATTTCCAATACCAATTCAAGAATAATTGTTAAGAACATGTGTATTAAGTTGATATAAGTGAAATAAAAGTTTTTTGAATAGACTTAAAAAAAATAAAAGATTGCCCACTATCATCCCTTTATTCACATTTACTTTGCATTATAGCCAGTGGAATAACACGAACAACTAGGTATATGAAGATTAGCAAGGAGGGAATAAAACTCTGTTTCTTTATGGATGATGCTACCATGAATACAGAAAACTCAAAATAATCTGCAAATTATTAGAAAGCAGAGAAGTTTTATAAAAATAGCTGGATAATGGTTACTATAAACAATTAATTGCATTTCCATACACCTTCAACAAATAAGTGGGATGTGTAATTAAAAATATTTTTTTACATTAGGATTAGAAAACATCTAATACCTTAGAGATAATTTTAGTAAAGCCAAGAAGGCCTTTTACTATGAGAAAATGTACCATTTTATTAAGAGATCTCAAAGAATACCCTACAAAAATGGAGAAAGACATCATATTCATTATTAGGAAGACAAATGGATCTGTAGATTCAACGCAACTTCAATAAAAATCTGAGATTTTTTTCAGAGAACTTGATATATTTATTCCAACATTTAGTCGGGAAAGTAATGTGCCAAGAATAGCCTGAGTATGCACATTCCCCTGGGGATATTTACTACTTGTTGGGCAAAGATGATCTGGCTCTAGGCCAGATTCTCATTTGTGTCAAGCCCTGTGAGTTCAAGGACAGTGGAAATGGATGCACCCTAGGGTGAAGAGCCTCCAGCACCAGAAACCTCATCAAAAGAGTTTTCAGGTCAAGACTTTACCCTCAATCACCAGGGAGAAGCAGCCTTAGGGGGAGTCTTACACACAACAACCCAGCTGTAAGAAAAATTAATTTATTTTCAGTGACTGGTCTCATCTTTATTCTGGAGCTCCCTTTCTCGTTTGGTAATGAAAAAGAAAACTGAAATTTCCATTCAAGGTAACTTAATCTCTTCCAGTTTAAAACACATCACAGTTGTGTGTAAATATGTGTTCTCTTCAATCTACCCACAATAAGAAATACTTTTTTTCTCATTGTGACCTAGTACAACAGAAGTATGAATATGTATGTGCGTGTTATATAGATATAGATACAGAGATTTACTGTTGATACAAACCTGAACCTCAAATTCACCAAAAAACAATATGTGGGATACACTTGTACTTTTCTGTTTCATGCTATTTTTAACTCACAAAGTGATTTCAAGATGCACCAATACGTTATGGCCAGTAGCTTAAAAGACACTGATGTAAAAACACTGACCTACAGCAATTTAGTTTAATCTCAGTTAAGTCTGGATTTTTCTATCTCCCTTTTCCTTACCTTTTTTTCTCCTGGAATAAATTCAAATTATCAAGATGTAGCAGCAGGGAGAGGTCAGTGCTAAGCCTCATTACAATATTCCAAGGCTATGCCTGAGAAGCAAGGTATCACCCCCAAACTTATCAGGTTGTTTCTACCTGGCCCTCCTCAAAATTTAACTCCAAGCTATGGGGGAGGATCAACTAACTAAGATACTGTATCCAAGCTCTTGGCGCTGTCTCTCTCTTGTTCCCTCTCCTTCAATTTCTTACCCCAGCACAAAAAAGAGCATTCTAATTCCCATTCGTTTCCAATAGAAATTGCCCTTAAGTCTATCCTTTATCCTATCTTGCTAGCATTTGTTCTTCCCATTGCTGAGCTAATATGTCCCAGCATCAAGAACTAGTTGTCATGGCAGAAGAAAAACATTGATAAGGAAAAAATATTGTAATATTTCAAAATGTTATCCCATTATTTAGGGAACAAATTTCTTGTGATACATTTCATAACTACTTATGATATGCTATTATGCAGGAGCCTTATAGTTGAAAATCACCAAACGACTTCAACCCTTGTGTTTTCTAATGAGTAAACTGGGACCCCCAGAGAGAGAGTGATTTTTCCCAAGATACTCCATTGATTCTGTATCGCCCCTTCTCCCCTCCACTGCATTCTAATTTTCCAAGAGGCGTGTCCAGATATGTGTCTTTTGGGCCAATTAGAGGCAAAATAATAAATAGATAAAAGTAAATCTAATATGACCAGTCTTCCCACTTCAAACTCTCCCTGTCCCTTCTCCTGCTTTTCCTTCTCTACCAGTGACCCATACCCCCAACTTCCAACAAACACTTTGCTTCCCATCAGATTGCCTTCAAAACTTTACACTACAGTTAATACAGTCTGATAATATGATACAGCACTTCCCAAACTAGAATATTTTTGTCAACACCTTGTATCCTAAAAATTCAAATTAAATATTCAGGCCAGGCTCAAAATTGAAGGCAGTGCTAAAAAATTTACTGAGGCAAAGAGATTTTTACATCAGTTTTCTAGTCATACTCACTTTCCTAAAGTGATATATTAGCATGGTAGATTCATCACAGCCAATTCTAATACAATAGGAAGTTTCATTATATACTTAATTACAATATTAATTAAATTGATATTGTCCCAATTAAAACAATATTATTCTTGAAATGTGAGAAAAGTTCATTGAAATAAGTATGTCTGATTTTGAGATAATAGAAAGTACTCCAAATGCTTACAAATTATTTTTTAAATTAATATAATATCTATAAACAAGAAATTAAGTGGATCAGATTTTATAATAATTACACTAATAAACAAAGCATCTTTACCCTCTTAAATGTCCACCTGTTTCGGAAACAATTGTTTTGTGAAGCTTTGTCTGTTAATTAGAGAATTAGAGCAAATTAAACACGGTGCCTTATAAACATGTTTCCATTTTTCCTTTTCTCACTTTGTCAGTGATATGATAACCAGAAGTAGTCACATGAAAGCTGAGTCTATTACCCAAAGTCAAATTAGGCTAAACCAATCAAATATATCCCTAAATTTAAAAAATCTGATGTAGGCTGCCTTGTATTCAAAAATAGGAGTTAATAACACATGCCCATTGCTTATTCACCTATTGCCCTTCTTTTTCCATCATTAGAAATCAGGGCCAGTCAATGCGATTTTTGATTGCTCCTCTGAAAGTTGCAGGGGATGAAAGCACTTGACCTACATTTTCCTTCAGGCTCTTCCTTCTGTAACCTGAAAGAAAAAAATCAGAGTTCACAGTGAGAACAGTAATCTTCCCTGCACCACCTACACCTTCATTTTCAGGGTTCTGCAATCAACTGTGACAGCATTTGAAAACACTAATCAGTCAGGCTCTGAGATTATTGATCGCAGAAAAAAGTGCATGAATGATTTCCTTTCCATTTCTTCATACCCGTGGGTAGCTCCAAATAGAAAACTCAGTAACATCAATGAGTCAAAACCTCCTACAAATCTGTGTGTTAAGTCATAATATATAAAAAAGGAAAAAGCATGATGGAATTTGAGTAATACTATTGACATTTATGTTTGGCTTTCAGAGAGACTCTGGTTCAAGGCATCCGATACACAACTGCTCTTTGCTATGAAGGACTAAAGAGATGGAGGGTGGAGGGGATTTGGCTACAAGCACTCACACGGTTCTCTTCTGGCTAGACCCTTTGATATATCATAGCTTGAGCTCTAAGAGAACCAGCCTTTAGCTCTGCAGAGACAACAGGGATTCATATCTGATCACATATACAAGGATAATGCGCATGGATCAGTATAAAATACAGAGAATCTCTTTCTCCTTCCATCTAAGTCTCCTGTGGAGAGATCCTCAGAGTGTCATGTGCACCCTCTTGCATGCTAAAAGCCCAGTTTAATTTCAAACGTCACGTCCCCCTGAGCATCTCATAATGTGTTATCCACATGTCTTATCTATCTGTGTATTCCCAGTCCCTAATACAATTAAAATTTGACCTGAACTGAACAAAAGAGAGGTGTTCTCACATGTTATTGAGTCATTAAAAGTTAAAAATCACAAATATTTCTGTATTACAAAATGCCATCCAATCAATGAAGTTAAATTTATAAAACTCAACGTAAAACTTCTTGACCCCAGGATCGTCCCTAGGGGAGGAATGAATTATGATTTTTGATATACTTGGAAGTGAATTTCAAATACAAAACAATGATAATATACAAATCTGAGACTACAGTCTAAAACAGAAAGATAGGAAAACACATGGTAATTCATAAAGTCCACCATTTTAAGTCTATTTATTTTTGGTTCTTTGACATTTTCTCTGCACAAAATCTATCTTCCCTTTGGTAGGGCCGTTACCTATCTCTATGGCAGGAACTTCATGGTGTCCTTGAAGGAAATATTATCTCTAGGTGCACCTAGTGCTTGGCTTGCCAAGATGGTTGACCCAGAATTAAGTCTGGTGAATTACACTCACAGTGTATTCGGCCATATAATTCTCTGCAACATCAGGGAAGAAAAATAAGTGTTTTCAGAACAGTTTTTCAAAAGGTTGCTTTCTTCAATCTAACACAGTTTTAACCAGCACAGTTTTGAAACAAAAGGTTATAGGGTTATAGGGAGGCTTCACAATTTCCTTTACTAAGGTCCTTTAGAGTCAAAATAGTTTCTCATTTGCCTGGCTTTGTATAAAGATAAAGAGGAAAGGTAACATGTCCTACAGAGAATTTTTTCTACCTCTGTGGTAGACAAGAAGTTGCACCACCCAGATCCCCCTTCGAGGTAACTTTTTGCCCAGATACAAAGAGTACGGTTGGCAGCTGGCTTCCAGCCTTCAGCTCCTCAGGCTCTGCTTCAGCTACAGTGAGCCACTTCAGTCTGATGTGGAACTCGGACAGCCACCACTCACTCCAAGCCTCCCCACTGGGTTAGCCAAGGCTTTTGTGGGTCCCCCATCACAACTCTTCCCTCAACATAATACAGTTTCCTCCTCCTTCATTTCAAAAGTATTGATTAGCAATAAACTTGCACCCTATATTGTCTTAGCATCCACTTCAGAGGAAACCAAACTGAGGTAGTGGGTAGCAGGACTAGTCCAGATTGTGGGCAATAAGATAGAATTGTAGATTATTCACTGTCCTGTTAGAGGAAGACCCCATCACTGGTGGTGGTGGGGGCGGACAAGGGGACAAAAATTGTCCTTGACACAAGGTGGCAGTCGAGTTGTTAACCCTTTACCAGAAATGAACTGGGATGGCGTACCAGTAGAAGGGGATGCATTAATGAGTTTGAGTACTGGATGATTATTTCTAAAGGTCATCGATGCACCACTAAAAAGATGAAGGATAAAGAACAGCTGAGGATGAGTAATGGGAAATTGAAAAACGAATGTGAAAACCAGATGATCTGCTTGGTTTCACTAAAGAAGTTCTCATCTTCTACAGCAGAAGGGCAGAGAGAGTTGAGGACTAAGTACATGATTTAATTGTCTGAGTGACTTAACTGCAGAGAAAATTAAATGCTGGACCAAGGCAAGTCTATTACTCCAAGATCAGTGCCTTGATTGGGAAAATTTGAGACTTTGACATCTAGGTGGATGCCCCTAGATGGAATGATGATATCCAAGTGGATACCCCTATATATTTTGACTTGCCAGTCTCCTCCCAAACTTCTAAGCATGAATAAGTGTCCTATCTCTCCATATACACCCTCTAACACCACAAACAAACAAATAATATGTCCTACTTCCATAGTAGAAGAAAACACAGCAACTTATATCTTAAAAAGTAAAGGTCACCTGCTCAGGGTTTGACCTGACCTGTCCTCTTGGCCACTATGCCAATAACTGGAGTTAAATTACAATGTAATCTTCCTGGGGCATTGCTAGGTCTGATATAGGAGAAAGGAGATTATATCACAAAGTAGTTGCAAGACCTAGCCAGCGTATAAGGGCAGGAACCAAGAGAGTAAAGACAGGACCAGATTCTGAAGATGCTTGATAAAAGTTATTATAACACACAATTGGGTAGGAAAGAATCTGGAGGTGCACTTATAAGATGCTAAATTTAATACTCTGGCAAGGAGTCGGTGCTGCAAACTTGCTGCTAGGATGATACTTAGAAGCATAGAAAAAGTGATGCCTGTATTGAAGGAAGTTGGAAGGACAGAATTGCCATGGTAAATGGTGAAGGAAGGGATTAAAGGGTTTGGGGAAGTGGGCATTTGGGAATGTATATACCATGTATGCCCTACAAATCCTCCAGATGATTGTATTCCACGGGAAAGCCCAGAGGGCGCACTACATGCCAAAGCCATAAGGAATGCAATGGCGAGAGGAGCATCAGTACCACTAAAAATTTCAGTGGCTCCCTCTTTGGGCCAGTGTTGATAATGGTAACAGAGGCTGTAATAGAACGTGGCTCAGTGATACCAACAAAGATGTTATAACACTGAAAAAGTAGAGGCCTGCTTACATACCAGAAAGCAAGAGGTCGCTATTCTTGTAATGACCTGTACGTCTGGAGTGACGGCCAAGGGGGCCCGATCTGTAGAAAGTTACTGACATGATCAAAAGGAAACTTTTTACCTAGGGGCAAAATAGATGGGTACATTTACCATCAGTGGAAATAAGAATGGATGACTGAGTAGCTATTGGCAGTCACCCCAACGAAAAGTCATGATTCCTTGTCCTATTTCAGAACAGAACCAGGTTTCAGATCTGGAACTCACTGACTGAAAAACTGTCTAAGGCCCTAGGAAGAAGGATCCTGAAACATCATGGCAAGTACACATGGTAATGATTTTTCCAGTACTTTTCCAAAGTGACCTATGGCTGTTTGCTCAAGTAGCTGTACATCTGAAAAAAGGAGATACCTAGAAATTTTGAAAAATGTTGGACACAGTGTCTGAGTTGGCATTGGTACTCAGAATCCTCACTATCATTAGGGCTCCTCTAAGAGAGGTATCATAGGTAGGCCAAGTATTAAATAAAGTCAGCTCAGTGGTCCCACTGGGTCTACAGACCTACCCAGTGGCACTTCCCTGGTCACCATTTTGGAGTGACACATTTGGCAGCTGGTATAAGCCCCACATTTATATTCTAGAGCATGGAAGATAATCCTATGAAGAGTAAAAAGCTCAACCACATCCATACAAGTTTTGAAGACCCAATGGCTAGGTGCATGCTGGATCATCTCCTCCACAACAGGAGACAAAGGATTGCATTTTGCATATCTTACCATAAAAAAAAGCATGGTACCCACCAAGTGCATTTCTTCAGATTCCACTGGCAGCATATTACACACCTAAGAACACTTCTTGGGTCCGTATACTGAATGAATTGAAGTACTGCCAGCTTTGGAAGGATCTGAATAGGGAGGGCTCTGCAGTAGATCCAGGTTATAGTGCAAGAACCCCTGATACTTGAGCTACATGATTTTTCAGACCCTGTAGTGTTGGAGATATCATGGCTGGAAAAGATGCTGTGTGGGATTTATGGCAAGCCACGGTGGGAAAATCACAATGCAAGACCCTGGAATTCCAGAGTAAGGCCATGCCATGCACCAGAGAAAATCATATGTCTTCTGAGAAACCCCAAGGGTTCTGGAGCAAGATCATACCAAATAAAGCAGATGATTACACACCTTTAAAAAAACAACTTGTGGAATGCTCTTGGGGGCCTAGTATAGACAGAACATTAAATGGACATTAAATGATCATGGATCTGGAACTGCCCATCCAAAGCTGGGTTTGTCAGGCAACAAAGTCATAAGCTTAAATGGACCCAGCAGCAATTTGGCATAAGATGGAAGAGATATATCCCAAACTGACCATGAGAAGGACCACAGGGCACAAGAAACCTGCATAAATAGGAAAGTCAGACCACAGTGGCATCCATCATTGTTGTACTAGTGTCTACTCCTGAGCTTATGACTATGGTTATATCAGGGCTCCCATACAACCAAGTGAAGAGGACAACAAAGCCCAAACTCAGATTATGAGTATGTTGGCTTAATATATGAGTGTGAGCCAAAAATGGATGATAGCTACACCACAACCTCACTTAGGGGTGGCCTTGCAAGACTGCCATGAGGAAAAATCCTTCCAATGAGCAGAGTTTTGGGCAGTGCCACTGGTCATCCACTTTGGTTGAAAAAGAAATGACCTGAGATTGGAATATATAAGGACATATGGGGTAATAGTGAACGGCTTGTCAGCTGGTCAGGGTCCTGAGAAGGAAAAAATGCAAGATTAGGGATAGACAGGTCTTGTGTAGAGGAATGAAACTGAACATATGGGAGTGGGCATTAATTGTGAAGATCTTTATATTACATATTAATGGCCACCAGAAAATATTCACCATGGGGTACTAAACAAAAACCTGGCATTGTCAGTGATTTCTGTCAACGGCCACCTCAAAGTAGGTATGATCGGCATATCAATGAAGCAGCCATGGTGGCAGATATAGACGCTCCATTCAGGCTGCTATAACAAAATACCATAGACTGGGTGCTTATAAACAGCTGAAATGTATTTCTCACAGTTCTGGAGGCTGGAAGTTCAAGATCAGGCCCAGCATGGTCAGAGGAGGGCCCTCTCCTGGGTTGCAGACTTCCCATCATATCTTCACAGGGCGAACTAGCTCTCTGGGGTCTCTTTTAGAAGGGCACTAATCCCATTCATGAGGTCTCCACCCTCATGATCTAATCACCTCCCAAAGGCCTCACCTCCTAATACCATCACCTTGGGTGTTAGGTTTACAACATATGAATTTGAGGGACACAAACATTCAGACCATAGCAGAAGCTATGCATGGACCCAAAAATTTTGGCTTCCAATTACCAGAGCTGATCTATTGCTACAACCTAATGTCCAAACTACTGGCAATAGAAAACAACTCTTAGCTCCCAATATGGCACCATTTTTCAAGGAGACCAAATGGGCTTCCATATTGGAAGGTCCAGATATTTGTTCTCATAGAATATACCCCTATTTGGGGTAAAGGTTTTCCTTATTTGCCCCTAGAACTTAGCACAACTGTATGAGATTTTATGGAGTATTTGTCTACTGGCATGGAATCCCTGGCATCTTGTCAGACCAGGGGAACCTTTTACAGCAAACAAGGTGTGAGAGTGGGCTCATGACCACAGGATCCACTGACTGTATCATTTACTCCACTATGCAGAAGCTGCTAGCTGGACAGATCATTGGAATGGCTGTGCAGGTACAGATGAAACACCAGCTCAGAGGCATTATCCTATGAGGACAGAGTATCTTCCCCTATGGCATGGTGTCACCAAATAGGATTAATTCAAAAATCCAGAAGTCAAGTAGTAGGAGCTCACTCCTGATGACCCACTGGGGGACTTCATCCTTTCTAAGCCTGCAATTTGCACTCTGAAGGGTTAAAGATTCTGCTCTACAAAGGGAGAGCACTTTAACCAGCAATACAACAAGAGCTTTGTTAGATTATAAACTATAGCTGCTTTGATTCAGCCAATACATTTTTTTCTATCCCAGTCCGAAAAGGAGCACACATTTTGTTTCTGTTTCCAAGGACCACCACTTTGTCCTCAAGAAGAGAAGCTCACAGAAATCGTGGAGGAGCTGCTCTCTTGAGGTATATGGAGAAGTGGACCTGAGCAGCACCAGTGAGGACTATGGTGGACACAGAGATGAACTACCCAAATTCCTTTTCAAAGAAGGACTTGCTGCCCAGCTGCAGGAAGTGCAGTCAGTAGACAGTCTCCAGCTGTCATCTCCTTCAGGGTCTGCCTCAGCTACAGAGAGCCATCTGAGGTCACACTGTTTTCCCTAGCAGCCATCTGGTAGCTGAGCAAGGTGGACATATAAAGGCCCAGAAGTTCTGACTCAATGTGGGACAATTCTGACGGCATTGCTCAGACTTCTCCGTGAGTTTGGCCAGGGCTTTGCCAGGCCTGGTTCATAATTCAGCTACTTCCTTTGGCCATCCTTGCTTCTGCTCCCTTCTTTCACAGGCATTGATAACCTAATAAACACCTAGCACCACAAACTCTATCTCAGTTTCCACTTACTGAGACTCAACCTTCAAAACTTCCCAAAGCAAATCCTCCATTTCTGATTCTTAATATTTTCATTTCTGTATTTCCTAACTCAGCATTTCCCAAAGTATCTCCCTAAGAAACAAGATCCCATCAAGATATTAACTTTTATTCTACCATAGTAGAAATGCATGATCAAATAACTTGATAAATGCTGGGTAAGACTAAGTTAAATGAGTTTTCTTACTGCATGACCAGACTGTTTGACCTGCAAAGGAACTTAATCACAAAAAAAGTGTTTTCCATCTTGTGAATCCCTAGTACATCAATCCTCCACCCATTGCCAGTGATAATCTCTGTAGAAAATAAGTAGTCATGGGGTGATTTTTTCTTATATGTTTCCAGGAGCAGAAATAAGACTTCATAAGTACCATAAATCATCAAACTGAAAATAAAAAACATCATTTGTAACAAGAATTATAAGGCTACTTTATGGCAGCTGTGATTCTCACCCTTTGGAAACTGAACTGAAAGAATCATGAGCATAAAGGAAACTTGAAGGAGATTTAAATGTTTAGTTTTTCATAATTTTTTATCTCATTTATCTTCATTAATACTATTAGATAATTTCTTTTAAAAGATATGCTTAGATATCCAATCAAATCTAATATAATCAAAGCTTTTAAAATCACATCTTGTTTTAGAATATGAGCAACAATTTTTCAGTGGAAGATTACTACTTTCCACACACTCTTTAAAAATTATGGAGATAAGATAATTCATTCATATTATTTTTTTGCCTAAATGAAACCTATCTTTCCTTCAGCTTTGAAAGAATTTATAGATGGAAATTTTCACACTTTTTTCAAAAACGTCCAGCCCTGTATATACATTTTGCTACCAAAATAGTCTTTAGTTGACTAAATGATTAGTCTAAGTCAATCATATTTCCCTTGCTACTCTACATTTAGAAACGGATGTGTAACCGAAGGCAAGACAATGAGATATGAGAGAAGTTTTCTGTGAGACTTCTGGGAAATCAGTCCTTTCTGCTTAGAAGTCGTGAAAAGGAAAATGGGCACTTCCTTCCAATTGACCCTGTCAACTCCAGAAATAATGCCTGAAAGTTCTACAGTTGTCTTTCCACTAACCTGAGTATGAAGTCAAGACATGGAAGGTAGAGCCAAAAGAAGCTGAACCACAGCCTCCATATTCCCTACGCTGATTCCATCTTACACCTAGATTTCCTCTTATGTGACATAAAACTTATTCTTATTAAGACTGTTTGCATTGGGGTTTTCAGTTACATTAAATGTAAAGCATCCTTGCTTATAGGGTATCTCCAATTCCTCTAGAAAAAAAATAATCTTAATAACCAGAGACCAGTTAACTTCCCATTATAAAAACTGGTATATTCCATTATAAAGAATAGAATTACTGAACTGTGAGGTAAACACACTGTATAAATTAATGATTAAGAAGTACAGCTTTCATTAGAAGTAATCAAACTTGAATAGGTGACCCATTGTTGTTCTTCCCTACAGAAAAAAAAAATGTGTATATTGATAAAGAGAAGAGAGAAAATTAAGGATATTTATATTTTTAAGAAGTCTTTGATGAGGTCCTAAAGTATGCTCTCGTCTTGTATTTATTTATTTTTAGGTGTTAAGATATGGTAGTTCAGTTTCTGAGCTAGTCTTTTGACAAATTATGGATGATTGGAAACTGGTGATTGAAGATTGTGGCAGAATAGAGATTTCGGAGTGGTCAACAACACTATCCCTACTTGAAGCTCGCTTTCTAACACAATTTTGCATTCCTGAAACCCGGCTCCTGATTCTAATTCAAGAATATTTTTCAAGAAATAAAAGGCTTTAAACGAGAAAGAAGGAGAGAGAAAACGCACATAGAAAATGTACTTCTCCAAATGGAAGAATGTGACTTAACATTGCCCTAGAATACACTTATCTTAGCCTTTTTATAATGGATCTAAATAAAGAGTGTAGATGTTGAAATCTTCCAATTAGCAGATGGCTGTACCTTCTTTCAGTAGTGAAATGTCAGACTGACTGGTGAAAGTTCTCAAGAGACTGAATGGGTAGTCAGAGGCATAGCAGGGGATTGCACTGTGGTAGAGATAGTTCAAGATAATGCATTAAAACAAAAGTAATCCAAAGTTTACTTAGGAGAAAATGGCCTTCATTTATCTGCTGAAAACACTGGAAATAGATTCTGCTGTTACGATTTGGCAACGCTCCTTGAAGAGCAGATAGACTGCAGAACCACAGCAATCACTGAGGCTGACATGAATCTAAAAGCCTACAGCCTCGATAAAAAAATAAAAACTACTGGAATCGATTCAACAGTCAAACCAGTGCAATTAGCTTTGTAAAGGAGCCAATGAGACCTTAGAAAAAGACATCTCCAAAATCATCATGATGGCCACAGATGCCTTGGAGATAATTCTGCACATCCAGCTGCCATTTGAAGATGAGAATGTTCCCGATGAGTTTATATGTTCCAAACAGCTCTGAGGTAGGCCCGTGGCCTCTCCAGGATGATCAGAGCACACTCTGTCACCATCAATAAAGAAGACTTTGCAGCTGAATCAACAGATCCATTCCATCAGCAGTTCATTGAGAGGCTCTTGGTCTAAACCTCTTGTCTCCATTAAGTTCTTCCAGTTGACCCTTCCCCCTGGAGGTGTGTGTGTGTATGTGTGTGAATGTACAAGTAATCTTTGGATTCGCAAATAGTGTGGTCAGCTAATTATCATTGTTAGAAACAGCAGTACTGAATCTAATTTATTGATTTTTATATTAAGTCTTTGTTCCTTTTCATCTTCTTTTTTGAAAATGAGCAGAGTGTTAGCTACGTTCAGAGTCAGGAAAGAGCCAGGAGAAAGTGTGCAGAGCCATGATAAAGAAATTTTCCATGCTTTCATCAGTCAGCTCTTAGTGGCCACCTGTATGCAGAAGCACACTGTGCAAAAGTACAGAGGGCATACTCTAGTATTTGTTATATTATATACTCTGTCTAAAATGTGAGTCCCTTGAAAGCAAACACCCTCAACTTTGTATCCTTTGCCTTTAGCATACAGAGATATCCTATAGACAGTAAATTAATCAGGAGTTTCCTTTGTTGTCTACAGGTTATAGATCATTTGAGGAGGAAGAGTGTGTTAGGTTTTGTAAGGTTATCCCTTATATGTCCAGGTATCCAGTTACTAATGAATATCCTTACTGTTTTTCAATGTTGATATAATTTCACACTCTCTCCTCACTCTTTACTTGTGAGGCTGGGCAGACACACATAACAAGCATGCTGCAGAATTTCAGAGGAGGCCTGGGCTAGTGAGACAGAAATGGTTGACCTAGGCCCCGAGAGAAAGGTGGGATCTAGACAGGAGAGGTAGGGGCAAAGGCCCTTAGGTCTCTAAGGTGGTGTCAGTTGAGGCCTGGTTAGAGTATTCTGGGAAATTCATGGAGAACAAGCTGGAGACCTCAGTGGAAATTATTAAATCTGAAGAAACTTCTACTGGGTGAGGATTTTCTTCAGTGGACATTTAGTACTGAGAGCTTCAACCCATTCCTGCACTAACGTGTCATTCGTTTTTGTGAGCAACCTAACAAAATACATATTCATATTCTGATTTAAAAGAGTACAGGAAATTAAAAAATATATATTCTATATTTTCCCCAAATTAGGACTCACTTGCACTTAAAATATCATATCAAATTCAGATAATTGAATCACTAAAGTGACTAATACATTGTGAGAATATTTTTCTTCATATTGGGTAAAATCTTGTCTACTAAAAACTGTCAGCCACTAGTTTGTGTTTTGTCCTCTGAAGGTACATTGGAAAAGTTTCTACATGACATTTCTTCAACTTTTTGAAAATGTTTATTACATTTATCCTTGATCACTTCTTCAGGCTAAACATAGACTATTCACTATCTTACTTGCTTTCTTTATGCAAGTTTTAGTCTCATGGAATTTTTCTTAAACTGTAAGCAGAATTAAAGGTAAAATGTAGAATTCTTCTAATTGGTACACTATATTAAAGAGATTATTATCTCTCAGAATCAGGACATTATATTTTTTATTTTAATTCATCCCAACATTGCTACATTGCAGGTTGTGTAATTACATGGGTACTTATTTAAATCTGACAGTATAAATATTTTCAAATAATTTAAATAAATTAATACTTAATAGATTTATAAAACAATATTTTATTTATTTATTTACTTATTGGTGAGGAAGACCAGCCCTGAGCTAACATCCGTGCCAATCTTCCTCTACTTTATATGAGACACCACCACAGCATGGCTTGACAAGCAGTGTGTCTGTCCGCACCCGGGATCCGAACCTGCGAACCCCGAGCAGCTGAAGCGGAGTGCACAAACTTAACCGCTATGCCACCGGGCCAGCCCCTAAAACAATATTTTAGACAAAGATTCTTAGGAATTTTTAATTTTGTAGGAATAATAAAACCTCTGGTAATTTACATCACGTCTTTTGGTGTCTTTTTTTGTTAGTACTTGGGGAACCCAGTAAAGTACTTCTGAAGAACTTGGAAATGTTATGGTCTACAATGCATCGTTGGTTAGAACAGAAATATGCAAATTCACTTAAATCACTTTAATCTGCAGGACTAAACTGAAATGTGATTAAATATATTTGCTAACAATGTGATGATCAAAACAGCATTGGACCACCATGTAGCGTAGGTGCAACACCTATGAAAGAGAGAGGAAACGAAGATTAGTAGGAAAATTCTTCAATGGTTATGTAATACTAAGAAAGTTTTGGTGAGATTAATAAGGAGTTATGGAGCCAAAGTCATCTGTCAGAGGAGTACTTCATCTCATGGAACTTGCCTTAGTATCTTCCCCACTGATTCAATGACTCCTTAAAGTGGCCTCGGTGTGAACAAGATGGCGGAACGAGAGTACAGCAGCTAGGATATTCAGTCAACTACGGTTCCCTGAATAGAAGATCTGAAAGGTATATTTTCATGGCCAACGTGCCAAGTCATATGGACTTTTGACTATGTGATGTTCGCTTTTCAATTTAAATGGACACACTGGCATTCTTATGTTAATACATAGGAAGAGAATGAGGCCCATACACACTTCAGTAATCGGTTCCTCTTATATGTATCTATGTTAATTAATTAATCTGGTTTTATTTATGTCATTTCAACTTGTTAAAGGTGAGAGTGCTTTGAAAAGATCCATTGTAGCTGTACTGATAAAATATAGTATCTGTGCATGAAAAGCTAAAGAATAGATCGTAGGTGATGATTTATCAAGATTAACCAAGATTATTATTGCTACCCTGTGAGGCCACCTGAAGGAGATCCTGATGACTTTTTCCTTGTACAGACGTTGGCTGTGATGTTGGCCAAATGTGAGGATGGTTTGCTTTTCTTGTTAGAATTTCTATACCCAAGAGATTGATCATAGAATCATTGTGTTAACTTTAGAAAGAGCCAAAGATATCATTGAGCCTAGCCTCCTGGTTTGGGGGGAAAGACCTAGAACGTTTTGCTTATTTAACCAGTCATACAATGAGTGAGGAGCAGAAGTGTCACGAAAACTCAGAACTCCTATTTCCTGGTTTACTTCTCGTTCTGGTACAGAACTTATGGAAATTTATTTATCATTCTAATCATCTTTCTCAAGTTTATGAGTTTTGAATACTGTTACTTCATAATTCTTATACTCTCCTTCTTCATTGATGCATTCATTTAACAAGCTTTTCAATAAGTAGTTATTTGTTATAGACCTTCATTTACCCAATATGGCATCCATTAGTCACATGTGGCTATTACACCATTGAAATGTGGTTAGTCCAAATTAAGATGTGCTCTCAGTGTAAAATGTTAAGCATGAAGACTTAGCTCCGAAAAATGTAAAATATCTCACTAAAAATTTTATATTGATTATTCATGTGATAATATTTTGGATATATTGGATTAACTAAAATGTACTATTAAAATTAAGTTCACCTGCTTCTCTTTATTTTTGATGTGGCTACTAGAAAATTTAAAAGCATATATGTGACACATTATATTTTTATGGGACAGGGCTACTATAGAAAATTCCAGTGAGTCACTTGTTCATCAATTCAATGAATATTTATTACAGCCCTACAAGTTTTTAAGCATTGTGCATGCACAAAATGTCTTCTTTTGTCTAAAGGTGATGTCTTCTTTTTTAAGGTGAGATGATTTAGGATATTCTAAAATGGGAAAATATTACTCACGTTATCATTAACTATACGTTGTTTAGATAAGGTTAGAACCAGCAGGCATGCTGTCATCCCTCTTGGAGCTAAAGATACCTGAGGAATAAGATCAGGTTTACATAATACCACTGAACTTCTTTTCTGGAGCAAGATGTGGGTCAGCTAAGTTTACAAAGCCTGACCTTCTATCTGTGAACAAAACCAGTTTCATTGTTTCTCTGATACCAAGTCAAGCTAGTTGTTCTCTTTAGATTATCGTCTCCTTTGTGTCTGCTCTGACACTTGTTATTCTTTCCTTCCTTTTCAGTTGAGATTTCTCCCTTCAAGTGGTATCACTTTTAGGAAGAGGAACCAGGGCAGAAATAATGATAACTAACGTTTCCAAATGGATGAGATATTAGAAAACTGTTACTCTGCTCTAACAGTTTTCATCTGAATTCTTTTATCATCTGAATTCTTCCATAGCTTTTTATGATGGAGTATATGAAACCAGAGGCATACAGTTATCCTTAGGAGAACATTAAACAAAACTTTAAGAATAGTAAATCAAATAAATTGCCTGATGTAGAAATTGATAATAAACTATGAGTTGGTGAAATTAAACGCCTTGCAAAGGGAGAAATTTTGAGGAAAAATGAAAAATATATAATGCAATTCTATCTATCAAATTAGGGAATAGCTTATTAAATTTGGAAACTGAATTAAAGAAATTGCCAGTTCAGGATGAAAGGACCCTCAGTAGCAATTCTTCTTATCGTTTTTTAACATATGACAATGAGCTTATAAATAGCCAGCAGATGACATGACAAAGTACTCTTCTTACTTGCTTCTTACAGAAATGGCCTTGGAAGAAGAATCTAGAAGCTTTATACTCATACATATTATAAATTAGAAGACAAAATAACCTTGACCAAAAAAATATTAAATTATTTATTTATATTAAATATTAAATAAATATTTAATTAATTAAAGATTTATTAAAGAGTAACAAAATGCTTTACTTGGCTACTTAGTGAATTGACGGTTGCAGGGCTCACCTTTGTGACACTGAAGAGACAATCTTATTTTTGTAACAATGGGTTAATTGAATTTATGTCTGTTATGTGAACTTTATAACTCACGTAGCTCACCATGACAGAGAAAACCAAAAGTCATAGATCTCTTAAGATAAGTTCCATGGCTGTTCTATTTATTATGTACCTTAAGGGGTTAGAAATATTTCTCCATGATAGGTTTACATTTTGCAATTTTCAAAAAAAGGGTAAAAAGAATTGAAAGGTGCGCTGCTAGTTTTGTGATCATAGTGATATAAATCATGCAAGGATTTTTTTCTTTTCCTTTCTGCTTTGGAAAGCTATTCACAGTGTTACTTCACTTATGGGCTAATCCGCTTTATTGCAAAAATCAAAACAGAATAGTTCATTCACTGCATATATGTTACTGAAGCTATGTTTTTTGTTTTGTTTGCTGAGGAAGATTCACTCTGAGCTAACAACTGTGCCAATCTTCCTCTATTTTGTATGTGGGTCGCCACCATAGTATGGCCACCAGCAAGTGGTGTAGGTCTGCACCTGGGAGCTGAACCCCGGCCACCAAAGAGGAGTGTGCCAAACTTAACTGGTAGGCCATGGGGCCAGCCCCTGAAGCTATGTTTTTAAGTCTGTGAAAGTTAATGCAGTCTCTCCTTGTCTTACCAACACTGTTAAGAATGACCTAAACATCTGAATGAATCGTTATCATCAGAGATGCTACCACCTAGTGCGTGAGGTCTGCATGGAAGAAGGTATCATTTCTTCAACAAATGGTTCTGGAAAAACTGAGCATTGATATGCAAAAAAATGAATCTAGACACAGACCGTACACCCTTCACAAAAAATAACTCAAAATGCATCATATATCTAAATATAAAACACAAAACTATAAAACACTTAGAAGATAACAAAGGAGAAAACCTAGATGATTTGGGGTATGGTGATGCCTTTTTAGACACTATGCCAAAGACAAGATCAATGAAAGAAATAATTAATAAACTAGACTTCATTAAAATTAAAAACTTTTCTTCTGCAAAAGACAATATCAAGAGAATCTGAAGACAAACCACAGACGGGGAGAAAGTATTTGCAAAAGATACATCTGATAAAGAACTGTTATCCAACGTATACAAAGAACACTTGAAATTCAACAATAAGAAAACAATCTGATTAAAAAATGGGCCAAAATCCTAAACAGACACCTCACCAAAGAAATCTACAGATGGCAAATAAGCATAGGAAAATATGCTCTACATCATATGTCATCAGGGAAATGCAAATGAAAACAACAATGAGATCCCACTATAGTCAAAATCTGGAATGCTGACAACAGCAAATACTGGCAAGGGTGTGGAGCAACAGGAACTCTCATATATGGCTGGTGGAAATGCAAAATGGTACAGCCACTTTGGAAGACAGTTTGGTGGTTACCTAACAAAACTAAGCATACTCTTACCTCATGATCCAGCAATCACACTCCTTGGTTATTACCCAAAGGGGTCGTAAACTTATGTCGACACAAAAACTAGCACAAGAATGTTTGTTTGTAGCAGCTTTATTCACAGTTGCCAAAACTTGGATGCAACCAAGATGTCCTTCAGTAGGTGGATGGATAAACTGTGGTATGTTCAGGCCATGGAATATTATTCAGCACCAAAAAGAAATGAGCTATCAAGCCATGAAAGGAAACTTAAATGCATGTTACTAAGCACAAGAAGCCAAGCAGAAAAGGCTACATACTCTATGATTTCAACTATATGACATTCTGGAAAGGAAAATATGGAGATAGAAAAAGACCAAAGGTTGCCAGGGTTAAGGGGGAGGGAGGAGAGATGAATAGACAGAGCTCAGAGGATTTTTAGGGCAATGAAATACTTTGTATGATATTATAATGATGGATACATGTCATTATACATTTGTCAGAACACATAGAATGTACTTTTTCTTGGAAAATGTTACCGTACTGCTGGGATTAAGGCCATGAGGGGTGAGTGAGAGGGACTGAAGTGAGGCAAGAAGCCCAATTATAGGCCAGATCCTGTCTGACCCATAGAGTTTGAAAATTATGTTTGGCTACTCTCGTTAATCTGATCAATATCAATAAATAATTGCTAGAGTAGCTTTTGTGCCCTAGCCTTCAAGCAATCTGAGATCTAACCAAGAAGCTAAGGGGAGCTTTTGGAAAATGTACTTATTTGTAAATTGGGGCCCACCTGTAATCTTAGTGTGGAGATGCACAGGGCCACTATTGACAGAGCGGAGGTGTGGATCCTGGTGTTCAACAGAACTGGCTGAAGGTCTCAGCACCGCCACTTTAGGATGTGTAACCTTGCCAAGTTTATATAACTTGTAAACATTAGTTTGTTCATCTGCAAATTGGTCATAAGAATAGTATACAATCCAATGAGTTACTGTGAGGACTAAATCAGATAATAAGATACTAATTATGTAAATCTCTCTATAAAAAGTAGTTTTCCTTAAAGGAAAAGACAGTGTTTATTATTACTATCTGTATTGACCAGAGCTGTATTCTACATACCAGAGATGGTCAATGAACGTTTGTTGACTCTCAGTTACCCTGTAATCCATATATCTGCAGAGGTGGTCACAGCGGTCAAACTATTTCTCTGACTTTGAGCAATCTGTTTTTGAGGCAGCAGGTAGCATGTGCTTATTCGTAGAAATGAAAACACCTTGAATTAAATTACCTAGCAACAACAGAAAGCTCACTAATATTGGGTTTAATAAGGTCATAATATCAACATGAGATTGCGAGGTGAAGCATTTAATTTTGAGCTTGTCATGGAAAGGGGTGGTGATGTAAATACTATGTAGTTAAATTTTATAACAATGCTTCCCTGATATGAGACAGTCCAAATCAGATGCTCATTGCTTGCCAAATTTTCAAAATAGTTTAGGTGAAAAGAGGGCATAAAATTTAAATGCCCTGGGATTGCAGATGCTATTGTTTCAAGCTGAATGTTGGTCGTATTGCCTCTGTGTCAATACTATCACTTTCAAGGCAACTTGGTAATCAGAAATGGAAATGAAGGAGGGTGTTCTTTTAAAGGTTCCAATTACCTGCCACACTTCAGAAATGCAATAAGCCTGGAATCTATGGAATCTATGCAATTTCTTTCTGCTGAGTTCTCCCACACATCATTTTGTAAAGCATTTAATGTGAAAACAAAGTCAGAAGTCTTTTGACAATACTTTAAAAAAATTCAAAGAGTATGGAAAAGTTTTGATATATTATATATATATAATATATATTATATATATATAATATATATATGCTATCACTCTCTCTCTCTCTCTCTCTCTCTCTCTCTCTCTCTCTCTCTCTATATATATATATATATATATATATATATATATATATATATATATATATTTCCCCCCTTTTATTCTTAGAGATGAGATGACCAAATTTTTCTCTTGTTTTTCTAAGTACCAAAAATCTATGTCCTCGTCAACGGAAAGAATGGGAATTTTCTTTCCATATTCCTGGCTGAAATGCAAAGGATTTTACTGAAGTGACTCCAGGAATAAATCATGATCTTAAACTTTATTTAAGGTAGCCAATTTGCATGTGTTACCCTAGAAAAAAAAAATCTGTCAATGGACATAATACACAGGCTACCAAAACTAGTGGTGACATGAGAATGAAATGCCTAGAGGTATATCTTGGTAATATGGCAAACTTTTATAGATCCCCTTTAATTGTTTTAGCCTAGAGAAAGTTCAGTGTTGCTCCCTCTTGAAAGAAAAGAGGTGATAAAACCTCATACTTTAGAGGGTTTTCTTTCTGTAAGATTTGATGATATGCCACAAATATGACCTGGTTTTCATTTCACAGTCATTGAGCTTTAAGTATCAAATACTTTATTCCCATATTACAGATGGTGAATAACCATAAAGTTAGTAAACTTTCTTAAGGGGACTCAGTAAGCTGATGGAGAAACTTAAAACTGAATTCAGATGAAACCAGACATTCTGATTTCTCCTTTGTGTATCATAAAAATGCCTTAACCTATATTTCAGAATTCTGCTTAAAATACTTGGCATTATTGATCCCTTTGCTTTCTTTTGTAAACTAAAAGAAAAAGAAGCATAGTGCCACAAAAAATTAACTGCAATATTATACACACGTTTCACCATTCCGTGTTGTAAACTCTGTTTACTTAGATTTTCAATTATGAAAACTAAGTTACCTTAGCTACAAACGCCTCTGATTCCATAGGGCTTTTAGTGTGGGGGTGTGTGTAGGGGTGGAGGAGAAATACATTCAATGGAACATAGCTGTTAAAGTTTTGTTAGAATTGTAGCGGCATCTCATAATTATTGTAATAAACTTTTGAAATCTATGAAAATCACCTCATGCAAGGGAATTTCCATTAAATGAGTTTATTTATTTTGATATACCAAAGCAATCATCACAATTATAGGGAGAAAGAGAAAATAATAAATTTTTAGTGGGTTTAACACTTAAAACATCATTTATTACATGTTACTTTTTGTGTATATAGCATACTAAATTCACATTCTGTTTAAGTAGGTTTGTCTTCATGAGCTTGGTCAAACTCTACTTATACCAAATATTTCTGATTCCTGACTCCAGAAAGAAGATGGGTACAAGGTAAGTAGCACAGAGTTCTGTGACTTACAGTGGGTCTTGGAATTATTTTCGAGGGAGAGACTATGATTAGTTTCTTTAATCCAATGGACAATGGATCATATAGTCCCCAAAGCCTTGTAAGAGAATAACTGGTACAGAGAAACTTAAGACTAAGGACTGCTAATCAATTTCTAATAGTTTTGATATTTTAAAAATATTTGCTTGTTTGTGTGATAATGTAGAAATAAAAGGTATCTTTGGTAGAAATACTAAAATATTTTTGATATATATCTTTTACAGAAGTAAATATGTGTTTACTGTGACTTACGTGTTCCAGGATGAAAATTCAATTATGTAGCTAAAGATATGGATGGGGTTCCCAAACATGAAGATTATAACTTTCAAACCAATTTAAAGTGCCATAAAGTACTGCTTTTTAAAATTTTTGTGAGGAAGACTAGCCCTGAGCTAACATCCCTTGCCAATCCTCCTCTTTTTGCTGAGGAAGATTGGCCCTGGGTTAACATCCGTGCCCATCTTCCTCTACTTTATATGGGACGCTGCCACAACATAGCTTGACAAGCGGTGTGTCTGTCTGTGCCCAGGATCTGAACCTGGGAAACCCCAGGCCGCCTAAGCAGAGCCCGTGAACTTAACTGCTACACCACTGGGCCGGCCCCATGCCATGAAGTACTCTTAAAGATAGTTTAGCAAACCCACAGATGATATTCAAGATATTATTCTTCCCTACCATCACTACCAAATATGGAGTCATAGACTAGATACCAAGCCTTATGCACTAAATTTTGTGTCCTGGGGAAAATTGGACCTTCTTTGTGATTATCATTTAGATCAGAGTTTTCCTGTCTAAACATAACTTCCCCTGGGTTTTTATTTCATTCATGAGAAGCGCCCCACTGCTAATCCTATAGGAATTCTTTAAACCAAGCATAAACTGTTCAAAGTACATGCTCAGTTCTTAGACTTTTCAAATAAAAAACAATTTCTTTGGGGTATAGCATTTAAACAGGGCAACATGGTCACCTCCTCACTATATCCTTCTAAAGTAGAATATTTTTAACCAACTCAACAGCATGGGACTATTGGTTCTCTGAGGCAGAAAACAGCAGATGTGAAGGCATATGCTCTTTGCCAGGCACGTCCTGGATGTCTGGACTTACCAAGTCAGCAATTGCTGTCTCAGTGAAGGCACATAACTCCCCACCACATAACTCTTCTATAATCTAGAGAGGTTCACTGCAACAGCTCTCTCAGCTGATACAGCACTTTAAATGTGTACTTCTAAATATTAGGAATTGAGAAAGTTCACAATTGGTCAACTCCCAGCATGATATGACTACACAGAGTAGATTAGCAATGACAACTGGGAAGTTTCTTACTTATTCTTTTTTAGAAATTGTCTTTTGTAGACTGTTTCAGTTAGGAATCTATCAAAGAAGCAGAACCACCATGAGTAATACGAAATAAGGGAGTTATTATAGGAATTAGACCTTACAAAGTTCATGGAAGGTGCTGGCCTCTACATATGGTGATGGACTTGAAGGGCCGTAGGTAATGGGGGACGGCAATCAGGAAAAAATGTGAGAATGAGGCAGCAAAATGTAATAACAAACAGGTACCCACAAGGCCAGACTGAAACTACCTCCAATCTCAATGACACGAGTGACCTGCAGAAAAGTTGAAGACCTCACCTTGGAGCTGCACAGGCATGTAGCCGAGAGCTGCGAGATGCTGAACGAGAGCTGGTGGAAGCAGAGGGGGCTGCACGGTGGGCAGCTGCTCCACACGACAAAGATGAGTCAGTAGCTCAGTGACAGTTTGCAAGAGTTGCAGTGGTGCTTGCTGTCCTACACCAACCTTCCGTATGTGATGGTTTATGCTTCACTTTTACCTTTCAAACTCACACAAATTTTTCTTTGAGCCAACCCTAACCTGAGGCCATAACAAGAAGGAGATTTGGGAGAAAATTTTGGCTTTAGCCAGGCTGACACAGTATAAAACAACTAGAGTTCATCCTTGTCAAATTGACATCCATGCAAACATCTTTTATCTACATTTAATTTCCAAATAAAGACATTAATAAAATCTTGCTTCTGCCTAACTTGCTGTAACCATTCTTACACAACTGAAAATATGACTCTCCAGAGTAAGAAATTAAATTCCTTATGTCGTTTTAACAAACTTTGGAAATTGCTCATTTCTCTTCTAATTAAGTAACACACATCCCTTTTGATAGCCTAAAACAAAAATACTGAGATAAAGTTAACCATTATTAATATATATTAAATTAGATGGTAGGGGAATAGCAGAGAAAGAAAAGAGTTGGTTAACATTCACATAAATATATCAAAATAAGAAAAAAATACTAATTACAGTCCTTATTTCTGCAACTGGTCCCATGACTGTGGCTGGTGCTTAAAACTTCTCCCCGTCTCCATTCCATATTCTCTTTGCTCTCATCAAGCATCTTTGCTGGTCATGATTTCCTGCCTGGTTGGAGGACCCAACTTTCTTTTCTTCAAAGGAGGATCAAGTGCCTATAGGAGTGCCTTCAGGATCTAGGCTAGTAGCAGTCCTACCTGCATTAGGTTGTTATGGTTTGCCATTAATGTTTACCACAAGACATGGGAGTAATAAACAATGCCACAGAAAATCTTGCATTCCAAACGTTTCCCCAATTTTTAGTACTAACTCAATTTCCCCTTAACAGTATGTACTAATCACCCCGGCCAGTATAGCAATACTTCACTTTGCCTTTTGTTCATTGACATGAAAAGAACAAAATGACCACTGGAGGAAGCATCAGAACCTAAAGTTTCAGGGAAAAGAAGCAAAACTTTCATTCGTAAATCACTAGAGTTAATAGCGAAGGGAACCACTACCATCTATATCCTGCAATTCCTGGCTATGGAAGAAACAGCATCATATGTTGGTCACCAATTTAGAGCATATGCCACATCCTGCAGGGCATTATCCATTTCCTTAAGATGTCACTTGGCTAGCACTATAAATGAGTCTTCAAGCTATCAGCTTCAGGGTAATGAGGAACATGTTAAGATCAGTGAATCCATAAGCGTGAGCCTGTTGTCATATTTCATTTGCTGTAAAATGGCTCTTTGGTTAGAAGCAATGTTGGGTGGAGCACCACAATGGTGAATCAGGCATTCTGTAAAACACTGATGCAGCTTTTCACAGTCCATTATCAGGGAAGGTAAATTCATATCCAGATTAAGTGTTTATTTCAGTGAGGAAAAATTGTTGACATTTCCATGAAGAAAGTGGTCCAATATAGTCAACTTGTCACCAAGTGGATGACTAAAAAATAACCCCAAGAAATGATGCCATATTAGAGACTCGATGTTAGAGATATGCTACTGGCAGATTGGGCCCTCAGCAGTGGCTATAGGCAGATTGGCCTTGAAGAATGGAAGCCCATGTTGCTTAGTCCATACATAGCCTCCATCCCTGCCACCATGACCACTTTGTTCGGGAGCCCATTGGGCAAGGAAGAGATGGCTAGGTAAAGAAACTGACTGATACCTACACAATTGATCATCTTGTACATCAGATTATTAAGATCCTCCTCTGCTAGGTTGCTCTTTGATGAGCATTTTTATGGAACATACACAGATCCACTCTTTTTGTCTATTTAGAAAGATCTTTCCACATACTCCTGCCCTATAACTTCTTATCACTAAATTTCGAGTTATGTTCCTTGCCAAGTCCTTGACTGTCCATCAAAATCATTAGTTTTTGCCTATGAATCAGTGTAGATTTTTACCTCTGGCTATATCTCCTTCTGGAAAAAATGAGAATCCAACTGTGCTGCTTGGAATTCTCCTCACTGAGAGGATTGCCCTTAACCAGATCCTTCTTCAGGATAACTCATAAGTGGGATTATAATGCTGCTGCTGTCCACTTTTGGGTGATGCCAGCATATCATGCAGAATCATCTGTAAACCAGTCCCCAAGTCTTTCTTCCTCAGTAGCTGGCCATAGGGAGCTTCCTATGAGGCTACATGTGCAAGTTAAGAGCAGGAAAGCAGTGCAGCAGGGGTAAGGGTCATGGATGTCTGCACTACTTGCTCATTACTTATGGCTTTTGACCTTCTTGAGCTCAGTATCCTACCTACCATGTCTGCGTGATGATGGAGTGCTTATGTGCATGCCCAACTTTAAGACTTGATACATGAGAAAACATCTACTCCATGATGGGCAGCTTGGGTCACATTATAACAAAATGGCCCATGATAAAACACTCAGTCTCCACAAGGACCAGGAGCAAGCCAGAAGATGTTTCTGAAAAGAATAGTTATTTAGAGAGGATAGCATAACTTTGCATGATACCCTAAAGAATTGGCACTTCAATTCAATTATAGGGGTCTGACAAATCTTGAGTCTAGTTATAGTTCTAGAAACAATGAGAGGTGGTGAGTGAAGGTCGTAAGGAGGACAATCAGCCCTCTGCAAAACCATTGAAGATTCTTTAGGGAAGATGGAACTTCCTCCTCAGACAGGGAGGAAGGCCTCCTTTCACTGGCAAAGGGTACTTAGCAGGAGTTAGGGGTTCAAGATTTCTAGCTACAGATTTGCTCACATAGCTCCAACTATTTTCAGGGTAAAACTCCTTGCCAATCAATGCCTAATTCTAACATAACAGAAACTGGGAAGCTATAAATTCAATTTGCTTGAATCAAATCCATTTATCCACAGACTGAATTTCGTTTTCATTTCATTTCAAATTTTGGCCCACCAGCTACAAGTGGTAAGAGTGGTTTTTGTTGTTGTTGTTGTTTTTTAAACAGCAGTCAGAGGAGGTTTCTGCTCCTTTACCTGGACCTTCTGCTAGGAACTGAAAGCCTTGAGCTGACCATTTTCTTTCCCCAAGTGCTCCAGCACACTTAGAAATAACAAACCAATACCATCATTTTTTAAAATGGTCTGCGGCAGCAAACACTTGGTCACTCAAAGACTTTCCTTCTATAGACACTTGAATAAAGGTATCTACAGATTACAATTTAAGTGATTTTTTTTTGTCACCACACGCCATAAACTCTTAATGTCGTCTTCATCAGTGACAACAGGGTCACTAATACTTTTAAATCTAATCAGATCAAAAAAACAGTTCCAGATAATCCAGCATTAATTCACATAACCCATCCAGAAATTTTCTTTCTCCTGAAACCACTTTGCTTACCAATTTCTGTACTGGTTAAGATTTGATCAAGGAAGCACAACCATTAGAATGGTATGCTATTTCACAGTAAATTTAAAATAATTACTATTATGTAAAAAAAAAAAAGAATGGTCTGGAATAAGCAACTTATTATTGAGATCGGACTTTACACAGTTATTGGAATTGGTGAAAAATTTTACAGAATGCTATTCTCTCTGTGTCCGACTGTGGGCCTGAAATCACTAAAGGTCAGCAGGGCCAGCCCTCTGGCCAGAAAGCAGGAAAGGGTAAGGACAGTGTAGAATTCATGCAGACAAATTTGAAACCCATGTCTGTCTCTCACCAGCTCCACCCTCAACAACACAGGTGATCTGCAAAACAGCTGGAGCTTTTTGCCACAGAACTGCACTCAAGCCTGGTGCAGGACTTGGAGAAGCTGCAAGAGGGAAGCCAAGTAAGAGCTGAATTGCTTCTGGGTCTGGTCAACAAGGTGACAGAACAAACCAGCAACAACCCACTTGACTGCAGTGATGCTGGTGCCCGACGTCAGCTTTCAAAGAGCAAGGCCTTCCGTTTCAATTCTTGCCTTTCAAAAGTCATGCAAATTTTTTCTTGCGGACAATCCTAGCCCAGAAATCTACAGGGAGGGAAATGCTAGGAAATGTAGTTCCAGTTTAGCTAAATTGACGCAGTACAAAATCACCACATGCTTGTTTTTCAAATGTGTCCAGCAAACTCTTTGTCCATCTTAAGTTTATATAAGACCACTGAATACATTTGACAAAGGAACTCTTACGCCTTATACCATAATACACCATGCGAGAGGAAGGGACTATGTTGAAAGAGAGAAAAGGACAGAGAAATTAAGCCTCTGTTTCCTGAGTTTGTAATTTCATTCTCCATGAAGTCATCTTATTTTATTTTCCATCTTTGCATGTCTGTGAGATTGCCTGTTATATCCTTACAAAAAATGGATTCCTTTTTTTTGAAACTAGGCAAGTTCAAATAAGAATTTATTCCATCAAACACAATGTCTTTGACTAAGACACTAACCATGGTTATTTGGATGACCACATGCATCATGAATTTTCCCCTTCTTTTTTCTCCTATAAGCATATAGCCAGTCTTAAGTACCTGTTCCCTGGAACTGGAGGGAAAAACAAAAAGTCCTTAAATTCCTCTAAAGTTCCAGGCAAAAGAGAGAGAGAGACAGAAACAGAGAGAGAGAAAGTATACGAAAATTTCAGAGTCTTACAGGAGAGGAAAAGCCTTTCACAACTATGACAACTTCTTCAACCTCAGTAGTACTCAGTTAAACAAGATGATATCTTTTCCTTTTGGGGGGAATTAATATACAAAAATAATACCACTTTTATTGAATAAATATATAGATGCCAATTCATTTCAGAAGGCTAGTTTTATCAATGCAAATAGTTATTTTTACTTTTATGCTACGAATTTTGTATATTGCCTATATGAAGTTACCTTTTTGGCAATTTTCTCCATCTTACCCACCCTAAATGTTTTCTTCCGATGACTTCTCCTTGTGCTCACCTTCCTTTGTCCCTTCCATTCCCCTTGCCTTTTCTCTAGAGAGCTGCTCTTAGGGGATGATGACATAGAAAGCCAAGAGTCTAAGCCCTTAAGGCACCTTCTTGTCACTGAAGTTTTCTGTCTTTGTTTCAAATCCAAATTCAATAGACTATCTGCCTTTTCTAACATTTGCTAAGAAAACAGAACCTTGAACTGGGTTGGATGGTCATGATTTTGAGATCCTAGTATTTACATGATAAAATGCCAAAGGAATATAAATTAAAACATGCTTGTGGAGAAATGTTGCCCCTTTCCTCCAATGTAAAAACTAATAATAATTTTATCTTTTTCACTAGTTACAAACACTGGTATTAACTTGAAGGAAGAAGGGGCTTCTAAAATGTTTAAATAAACTAATAAAGCCCATCTTCATAGGATTTGAAGTAATTTGATGGTCTGCAAGTATCCTGAAGGTAAAATTGTTGAAACTTCTAAGCATAAAATTCATTACAAGGGGTCTGGACACAAGCTGAATGCTAGAATTAGCACTGAATGGAATTGTAAAATATAGTAAATTACTATGATTAAAGTCATATTTGGAACATCCACCTACTAAAGGAGAAAAAATAAAGCAAGAAATTAGCAATCAATTCAAACCAAGAGGATCAGTTAATAAATCGAATGATTGAAGTATTAATTAATGAAATTATTAATTCATAGCACTGTGTGAGAATTTACAAAAGTGCTGGAGATAGTTCTTGTCTTCAAGCTGGCTGCAGTCCACATAGGAAGTAATAACCTGGACGAAGCAATAAAATACACTCTGTAATTCCATTCTTAAACATCTCACTTTATTTGCTAGCCAGATGATTCCCTTGTCTGCTTTTGAATTGATGTAATTCTCACTGAAGAGAAGATATCCTTTTATGCTATGTCAGAACAAAGTCTTAGTTTTGTTTGCTCTTTGAAATAAAGAAGTGAGGAATCAACTGTGTGAAAACACAGACTTGAGTTTGTATAAAAAAAGAAAAAGATTTTTCTTTTTCTTTAAAGAGATGGAAGGACCTCAAGATAAAAAGAAGTAGTTTCTGTATAAATAGTTGTGTCTCAGAGCAGCGTATCAAGACTTGGCCTCTTGGATCTCAGTGCTAACAAAGTGACAGCACTGGCTTTTGATGATTTGTGACAGTCATTGCATTTCAATTGTCTGAAACCAGCACTGCCCTCCAGCATCCTCCTCTTAAACGTGAAAAGCCATTTATCAGCTCTGCCTGATGAGGCCTGAGATGACTCAAGTCTTCAGCTGGCTTGTAGACCTGTTGGTGCTCAGACCCATTGCCAGCAGTTCTACTGAGCAAATGTTCAGCACGGTTTAGTGTTAGATAGATGGTCTCACTCTTTGGACAGTTCAGATAATAATTTTTAGTGTTCTTATGTTTATATATACCCGAACCAAACCAACGTCAAATGCAAATTTTAGCATAACAGTTTATGTACGGCCCATGAATTTCCTAAGCATGGCACAATACAGCAGTAGTGGGAAACTGAGAAAGAAAATTACATTGTGTCAAAATATAAGGAAGGTCTCAGAGATAAGAGGCCCAAAGGCTCACATCAGTGTCAAAACATTGCTTTTGTGTGTGATTGGAGAATGGAAGGCAGTGGCCTTCAGATTTTTACTATTTGTGCTGGTTGGAGCTGATTTATATTTATAAGTGACTTCAGCGTGGTTATATTTTTTTAAGCAGAGAACTGGAAAAACTTTTGATAGAAGCAAAGAAATCAATTTTGCAAGTTCTTTTTTTTAGGGTGTATACTATTTGGAGTGTATACTATTTTTCCAACACTGTGATAGATTCTAGAGGGAAGATAAACACGGGATACATGTAAGAAACCTCCTGGCCTTTAAAGAGCCTAGAAACTCCCTAGACAATCAAGGTTAAGAAACACCAAACTGCAGAGTTAAAAATAATCGAGGATCAAAATATATGGCTCTGAGAGGATATATGCTTTTCTCAGGGGAGGTTTCCATTAGGACACAGGCCTTGAAGCTTATACTGACGTAGCAGCTGCAAGGTCAGATCAAGATGACTGAGATCTACCAGTTAAACTCTCTTGGGTTGTCATGCCACAGGTATCACCAGTGAGCATAAGCAGAGGAAGAAGCAAGCAAGAGAATGCCCCAGCAACAGGACAGAACATAGGTCAGGGCATAAGTCTCCTACATTGCTATGGTTTCTTTTTTCATGGTACCTCCCACTAAGGGGTGTGCTGGATCTACATCCTCTTTGACTGTGTCTTCTCCCTTCAGATATGTGACCAAGTCCTGGAAGTTCTTCTTCCATCAGTGTAATTGCTCAGAAGGCCTCCCCCAGATTGCAGTCCCTTTTGATTCCCTCTTCTCTCTCCTCTCCCCAATAGCTATAAATAGAGAATTTTTTCCCCTAGCACTCAGGCGGCACTTAATAAACATCACTGAATAAGGTGTTTAAAGGAATGAGGAGTCTCTACTATTCTAGTTAGTTTTTATTCTATTTTCTTCCCTTGTGGGTCCACAGTGCTCTAGGCTTGAAAATTTCACTTTGAATTGGGGATCAGAATGCTGGTTAGAAAAAAGAGGATGAAGCAAGAAAGGACACCAAAATTAGAGTCTTTGATGCCTGGAAGACATCCTAGAACTCTGGATCTCAGATTGTGACAAAATCTCTCCCATCTACACAAAACCCCATCTGGCAGAGCATACAGTTGTCCCAGATGCTGGTGGTGCCTCAGTTGGATGCTCTTTGCCAGACCAGTGCACCCATCTCCAGTTACCATGAATGACGGCTGCCCAAAATCCACCACTGCATCCTTCCCTTGAGAATGGTCTATGCCAGCCACCTCCCTCAAAGATGTCTGGAAGGCTATGCCTTCCTCCCCAGGGGAGGTCTGCAACCAATAACTAACTCACAGGGAGTGCAAACACTGCTGCTATTGCCCTAAAGAGTGACAAGTGTTCGGTGCCATTCATGCTCCAGGGTTCTCTGTAAGATCAGGCTGAGGCCAGACTTCAGTTGGTCCAGTGGTACTCAAATTTAAGTGTGCATTGGAATCACTTGGAAGGCTTGTTAAAACGTAGATTCTGGACCCCACCAGCAGAGTTTCTGATTCAGCAGAGCTGAGTCTGAGAACTTGCATTTTAACAGATTCTCACATGATGCTGATGATACTGATCTGGGAACCACATTTTGAAAACCCCTGCGATGGACCCACATCTTTACCCACCTCCTTCCTTAGTCCTTACCTGCTTTGCCCACTCTCTTATAGTTGTCTCTTAAGAACCCTCTCTCAGTGATTCATTAGCATAAGAAGCCCCTCTCAGGCTCTACTTTTAAGAGATCTGACCTAAAACAATAGTTTATGCTGCATTAGACCCACAGGACTTAAAAAGATGTCTTTTTGCATATGTTTTTATGTATACACAATGAAAAGCAAGATAGGGACCTGGAGAAAAACGTGCCACCTAAATTTATTGAGGGCTCCATGGACTTTTTGCACACCTGAAGTCACATTAACAATAATAGCCTAAGGTTTCTCTAGCTTAATAGTTCTTCCTGGAATTGCGTCCGTGACTTTCTCAGTGGCATCAGCACCAGTGCACCGAAGCATCCATTGTTGCTAAGGGACATGAAGCTTAAAGGGAACCACGGGAAGGGGAGATAGGAGCGAAACTGTGTTAACTCCGTTAGAAGAATCACAAAGCACCATTATAGGTGATGCCCCATCTCACAGAGCTTATTGAAACTGCTCTTGCAGAAATGAATGTCAACCCCCTTTTCCTCAAACCTAGAGATCAATTGGTGCAAGAACACAGAAAAGTCACCACACTGTTCTCAAAATTCTACTTCCCCTCACAACTAAACTTTCCGTCCTGGGTGATGCTTATTTGACTCTCTCCTTTTTAATCCCAGGTTGATTTTTCACAGGAGTCCTTCATTGCTCATGGAAGCGTATTTCTTAAGGACTAACCCTTATGATTTCTCTAAGTCTCCCTGAGATTCAGGCTGGAAACCACTACATAAACTTTATGTGTTTGCATCAGAAAGTAAACTTCATAGCTTTTTCTCTGTAAAGTATTGCCTTATGCTGATGCTCCTGATTAAAAAAAAATTCTAGATAGAAAATGATGAAAAGGTTAAACGTATTATGTTAAAAATATATATATGTAACTCCCAGAATACCAGAACTCTTTTCCATCATCCTCTTGGTTTTCAGTACCATGCTTAGTGAGTGAAACATGAGTTTTCAAACCCCCAAAAGGCAGATCACTGTTTCTTTTTCCTCTTATATGACTTCTGTACCCACTCCAAGAAAGCACTGGCTGAGGTAACAAATTCTGCACCCCTTGTGGCAACACTCGTAGAAATTACCACCCTGCATGAAGGAGAGGCACAAAGCAGCAGCAATCTGTCCTGGGCTCATAGGGAGTATGGAGGAATTATGGAAATCTAAAAAAAAGGGTATAGCCCTCGTTACATTAATGTGTTTTTGTCTGTTTTTACTTCATTTTTTGCAACTTACTACAAACTTTCCTCAGGAAAAACGTTTGGGTACCAACAACACAGCATCAGTGAAGCTCCAAATTAATTCACACATATTTGATTGCAGAAGCTTCAAAGCTGCAAACCATTTTTTCTGGGAGAAAAAGCACCCTCTCATTCCACTCTAAGAAATCCTCTAAGATCGCTAAGACACGCTTGCTACCAGACAAAAGGGGCCTCGGGACTGACGTAATGGTACAGTTCGGGACTTGATTACATATAATTTTGTTCCATTGTCCTTAAGCCTTAGCCAAGATTGGGAGATCCAGGCCTTCTGTGACATTTGAAGGCTCTAATCAGGTAGCAAATAGACTAACCGTACTTAACAACCTACTACATAAATGAGAACAATTTCACGAGTTCTGACATTTTGCAGTTTTTATGTCTTCGCCCCAGCAGGATACCTGCTCTTATTGTTTAAAAGTAATTTGTGATCACAAACTCCATTTATGTAGTGAATATATATCTTATAACATTTGAAAATGTCCTCATACAGATTACAAGCCTCCATAATTGAGGATTTAGGGGAATGACATTAGGGTGTCATGAAGTTCATAAAATAAAAGTAAATATGTGATAAAATATTATATTGACAAGTCTTTTAGACATTTTTCACAATGTTTGTGAAAACCCCAGTGTGTCCCAACAAAGTGTGTGAACACAAAGGTGTGACTTTTACTCTTCTTGATCTCAGACTCTTTAAGTGTTAAGTAAATCTAAAGCATGCTGCCTTCTCTTATCTTGTCTTTCAGAAGATGGCTTGAAGGGGACATGCTTTGTTTAATTGAATTGAATTCTAAATCTAATTTCTGACAGATTATGATGTACTACTCTATGGACTTTACTTGAGAAAAGACAAGAATAAATGATGAAAAGTATGAAGAAGTAACTTAAAATGACAACTTAGTTCTAGTTGGTTTAGGAAATATTTTGATGTTTCAGTTTACTGGTTCAATGAAAATATATTTGATGGTCATCAAGGCTGTTTGTTCATAAGCACAAGTGCAGGAAAACATGAATTTTCCCTTTTATAGAATGGGATCAAGGAACAAGATCTCTGGGCTGGGCTGGCGGTAGTGAGACATTATATCGCACGACACGCAACCAGTCTAGTCTGAATTTCACCAGATGTGGCAAAAACTATTTCCTAACCTTGAAAACTACCTTAATTTTGCTTTATTTCATTTTGTATGTGTTGCTATATAAGTACAGGTAACAAAGACTTCATTACTTCTCTTCTCCAAGGGATGTATCCACAAGTGGACTTAGTGAATCTCACAAGTGTATGAAAGGTCTTCCAAACACTTTACTTCTCCTAGAATTTGCAAGTATAATAAGCAGGATCCTCAGTACAAGCTTGAAAACATAATGGCATTTTAGATAGGATTCTATAAAGATTAGCGAATAATTGTCTATATCAAAGAAAGAGGGAGTCAAGCAGACCTTGACCTGCTACTGGTTGGGCACAGCGTTATTCCTTCAATAAGCCCAACTATGATGATGGTTCTTTACATAATGGATGCAGTTCATGCAGAGAAACTTCAGTAGTACCATATTAATTGTGATGTATTATCAATCAATACTATCCAATAGTATCTATCTTTCAGACTCATAGGTAATTAAATGGAACATAACGAGCTTGTTTGAAGAAAGCACTTCCTTTTTTTAATTGTCTAAATGCTGGAGTACTATTTATAATGTTAATTTTCAAGCCATATGTAGTGCCAAAAATAACTAATTGTGAATCTGATGACTTTATAATGCAGCTTGTAACTTTATTTCAGGAGATGTTTGAATATTTTCATGATAATAAATATGTCATCCTTCTGCAAAGACTATCATTTTATAAATGGAAGTATATATTTTGTTTAATTCTAAGGACAAGCTATAATTGATAAAAACAAATATCATATTATTCCCTGTCATTGCACTATTTATTTCCTCGGAAATTATAAAACTGAATAGTTAAAGATGATAAATATATCATATCATGGTTTCAAGAATCATGATGCTAATATTTTTTAAGGAAAATGTAAAATATTTTAATATCTCTGCACAGTGTTAAAATAATCTTATTTAAAAGTCATCTATTAAAGGTTGACCATGTACCAAGCACTGATAATGGAGGTAAAATGGTGAAAATCCATAGTCTCTCCTTTCAAGGAGTTTTCAGGTTAGTGAAGGAGAATGAAATAGAATTAAAATGGAAAAAGTTAGTCAATAACATAGAGTAATATATAGTGAGGCACAGAAGAAAGACCCATCAGAGATTTCCTGGTCAATTTAGAGAAGGCTTCACAAAAGAAATGAATGGCATTTGTGCTTCGAGAAGCAGTAGGCTTCTTGGTTACAGGCCTGGGTTCTGATTCTTGACTCCCTGGGTTGGATTCCCAGCTCTGCCACTTACTAGCTTTGTGAAGAGTCAGGTAACTTAATCTTTCTGTCCTTCAGTCTGAGTTAAAGAAACACAGATGGCAACAATAGCACCTTCCTCATGGGTTTTATAGGATTAAATGTGCCTATACACTTAAAATACTTAGGACAGTGGCTGACACATAGTATTATTTAAGTGCTTGATAATAGTATTTAAAGGACAAGGAATGGTTTGCTTTGTGAATGAACGTGGGAAGAGTATTCCAAACAAAGGCAACAGTATAAACGAAGGTAAGGAGTTGGGAGGCTGATCGTGAAGGATCTTTAACCCGTGTAGAAGTCTGAGGTTTTTATCCGATGGGTAGGCTGTCCAGGAATCGCTGAACAATTTTTTTCAGAAAATTTGCATGTTAAGAAGCTCATTCTGGGGCCACTTTGAAGCAAAATTTGGAGGATGTTGAGATTTCAGGCAGAGAGACCAATTAGAAAACTGCTATGAAAGCACAAGGATCTGAAGTAAGGGAGTGAGGAAGAAAAATTAAGGAAGGTAAGAGGGAAATTTAGCAGATAGAAAAAGCTGAACCCCACAACTCTTCAGAATTAGGGGTAAAGAAAAGAGAAGAATGCAGGAAATATATAGAGAGAAATAGAAAACTAGAGGGACTATAAATAATGGAATGAAAATTTAATTATTAAAATAATAATGAGAAAGGACATAACTGTTGCTTCATAATGCTTCAAATAAAAATATTTAAAGGAAGTTTCGCAAGTCCTGTTTATACCTGTTATATCCATATGAAGAATAATACTCGGTGTTTATAGGTAGCTCCATCCTCCACAAGAGTTAACACAAACTTTTCATCTTTAATATTCAGAACAGCCTTGTGAGTCAGATATTACTGTCCCCATTTTACATATGAATATAGAGAAAGACTCAGAAATGTATACATGAGATCAAATTCAGGATTTCTATCTCCATGTCCAATGTTTTTCCCACTACATCATAATTGTTGATTACATACATTGCATTACTTAAACTGTATTATTCTGGATACACAAAAAGATTAATAAAAAATCTTAGCAATAGCTGGCACTATCCTTCCTGTTTAACAATATTGTGCCAGAGTAAAAGAAGCAGGCCTTCCCCAAAAGTCCTCATGAGAGTAAAATTTGCTCTTCCTAAAATTTCATATAAAGTATTGGCATTGTCAAGGTAGGCAGAGCATAGCTGAAATGTGTGTGTGTGTCTGTAGCGATTGGCATGTAGGCATTACTTGGACATGTTAGAAATAAGACTCATAATTCATTTTTCATTTCTAAATTGATAAAGTATTTCAGATTTCTTAAGTTTAATTTGTTTTGAGACAAATTTCAAAACTCAAATGACCTTCTGTGCCCTGCCATAAGGCATGATATGAAGGATTTATGCCTCTTATACTTCTCCTTATACCCAACTCATGTTATTTTACAGACTAACCTATATCACCAAGGATTTGCATTCCTTGGGCATTAACCAAAAAACCCAGTCAATATCCCTATTTGAACTGTCCGCTTTTTTTTTTTTTTTTTTGGTGAGGAAGACTGGCCCTGGGCTAACATCCATGCCCATCTTCCTCCACTCTACATGGGATGCCGTCATGGCATGGCTGACGAGCCGTGCGTCGGCAGGAGCCCGGGATCCGAACCCGTGAGAACCGCGGGCTGCCAAGCGCCAACTAAACCGCTGCGCCACCCGGCCAGCCCCTGAACTGTCTGCTTTTAATCAAAATTAAAGAAGAAAATACTCATATCTAAGCAAAAAAAAAGTGAATTAAGTTATCAAAATTTAAGAAAATTATAAAAATTCCTCCCAACAAAATTATCTATGAATCCATAGTCTCTATGATAGAGAACAATTCTTGCTACTCGACAATTACGCAAAACAATTTAAATCAGGTATAATGACCCTGGAGACGGTTACATGAGAGTCTTTGGGAAAATAAAAACCTCTAGCTTGCAGTAAAATTTTTAGCATACCTGACATTAAGATATAAAAAATATACAATTTCCCAATTATCTGTCATGTTGATTTATACCATAATTTTAAAACTGACGTTTAATGACTTTGGAAATCACTCGGTCCTACCTCCACATTTTACACGTGAGAATATTGAGGTCACAGTGGCTGAGAAATGCAAAGGTTAGTTACCAAAGTGGGGCTCCAGTTTTCCTTAATCTAGTGCCCGTTCTTCATTACCAAATGTGACAGGACTGTCATACTTATGTTGTATTGCAAATAAGAAATATAGGTAAATTGATTATTCAGTTGTCACTTAAATCCGATACCTTCTCTAGTCAAGAAGAGACTGCTCAAGTGAGTGTATTTTTCGGAACTGTATTGAAATTCTAGAGACACAAGGGCCTGCCAATCAGAAAATCTGATTCGGTCGTGGCCTTTCCACTCATAAACTAGGCTCTGAGTCTGTTTTCTTCCGGGTAAAAATGCCGATTAAAAAATATTAGCTTTAGGGGCCGCCCGGTGGCGCAGCGGTTTAGTCTGCGCTTGGCAACCCGGGGTTCGCGAGTTCGGATCCCGGGCGCCCACCGACTCACTGCCTGTCAGCCATGCCGTGGCGGCGTCCCATATAAAGTGGAGGAAGATGGGCACAGATGTTAGCCCAGGGCCAGTCTTCCTCAGCAAAAAGGGGAGGATTGGCGACGGATGTTAGCTCAGGGCTGGTCTTCCCCACAAAAAAAAAAAAAAATTAGCTTTGAGGATTGTGAAAATCCGAAAAGAAAATGGATATTATTACATTGGCAAGTTGGTAAGTGCTGTCTAGAAAAAGGATAATTAAAAATATTAGATATTGGAGAAACATTAACACTTACAAAAATGCTTGCTAGAAGTGAGCTCCAGAGACTTTTCCCTAGCAATGGGAAGTCTGAACTTACTCTCCTTTTAGATTTTTAGACAACCAATGAATTATTATTGGGAAATCAAATATCAGTCCAAATGAGCTGACAAGTAGGAGACTAGCCAATAATCACTATTGGAACTTTTGTCCCTAGCATATAGATATCGAAATATCACATTTGCCCAGATCCTGCATTTAGTTACCATTTATAAGATAAAATAGCTGCCACTATTTTAATCAATTCTTTGAAAGGAAATTATAAAGGAAGGTGGATAATATAGGTGCCTCGCTTGAGCTTCCAGGGTCATTGTTCTCAGTCTCCTTAGGCACTGAATAACTCAAATTGGGACCTAGATTTCTTGGTCAGAGCACACATGCAGCACTATTTTCTTCTCATTCCCGTTTGATGGTGTAAGACTTAGAGGCAAATGCCTTCTATATTGCCATCTGACTGAGTCCTGACATCACGGTGTGTGGGGCTTGTGTAGCTGGACCAACTAACTGCTGCCTGTCAAATCAACTGGCAAAAGGCAAGGAGAGCCTGTTCCCAGGTCAAGCAAATACCACGCCTTCCAACGGATGCCAATGTCTTAAACAGCTCTTTGCCACACCATTCAAGTTCCTCTGACCTCTCCCATTTCTTTTTTATTCATATATGGACTTATTTCGTGGTATTGAATGTGACATTGAACATACATCTCGCAAGATTCTGGGATCTCTAGCAACTAGCATGCTAAGAAGAATGCAGTTTGTATCCTGAGGGTCTAGTAAAGAAAGTACTTGAAGAAGAGACAGGATAGCATAGCAATCAAGAGCACAGACCTGGGAAGGAGACTCCCTAAACTTTGTTACTGTAAACTTTATACTTTGTTACCATTTTGAGGTAGCTGGGGGTCTCTGAGACAAGTACTGATTTAACATCTTATTGCTTTGATTTCTTCATGTGTAAAGTGTGGTTAATAATAGTTCCTACCACAGCAGGTGATAATGCATGCAAAGCTCCTTTTTTTTAAAGTAAGAAGATCTAAACAATCCTCTACAGTGTTATTTTGAAGCCCTTTAGACTTGACAGTGTATTAGGCAAAATTCTAGATCAAATTATTAACTTGTACATTGTTCGATTAATGAAATTGTGAAGACAAGGTTTGGAAAAGAACTTCGTACTATGAACGGCATATTTATTAATATTTAGGCTTGTTTAGTCTTTCATCCTTACGAGGTAATGTCCTTGAGAAAGCACTTCTTGCAAATATGTGCTAGGAAGCTTGGTTTCTAGACTAAGCTAATTTACACAATGATACATCTTACTTAATATGTCTTGTATGCTGCTTACTGAAAATCTATACAATTATTAAAGTGATGAAATGCTTCAGCCATACTGTAGTTACCTTAGCAACTTGTTGCAATGTGGGTTGTAAATATCTTCCTCTTTTATATTCTGAAGAAATTAAAAAAAAAATGATCATGCCATATAGGCTACTTTGAAAAAGACTTGGAGAACCCATATTTTGGTATTTTAGCTTTATAACAGCAATATTAATTTAGCTGTAACATAATGTCATTATGGTAATTATATAGTTACCTCGTCTAAACTCAATTACTTTTAACTCTCTAACTCAATCATTTTTTTAAAAATGAACTATTCTTGTGTGTATTTATTTGTTGAAAAATTATTTAGCATTCTGCTCTGCAAAGGCACTGCTCTAAGAGAAATGAACAAAGCGGTGACAAAACAGAGTCCCTGCCCTTCTGAGCTTAGATTCCATTGGGAGAGATAGACCAAAAAATAGGCTAAATACATATTGGAAAAACATAGCCAGATAAAATAGTAGAGAATGGCCTGGGCTTGGAAGTAGGGAGCATAGGGAGGTTTAAAAGGTGGCAAGCTTATGATTTAGAGAGTGGATCAGAAAGACCTCTCTGTAGAGGTGACGACTGAGCATAGATCTGAGTGACGTGAATTAGCCATGAGAACATTCTGGGGAAAGTTACTCCAGGCAGAGGAATAAGAATCTAACAAGATCAGGACAGAGTGAAGGCCAGGATAGGTAGAGGCTAGTGTGGGTAGATATGGCATAATCTGGTCTAGAGTTTTCAAAAGTTACTCTGGTTGTTGTGCGCAAAAAGGATGAGTGGGGGAGGGTGCAATGGGGGAAGGAGTGACAAGAGTGAAAACTTGAGAGCATTTAGAAAGAAACTATGGTAACATAGTCTAGGGTCATAAAAAAGTAATGATAATTAGCCTTTTTCACAGTATATTTTGAAAGCAGAATTCACAGTTCCCCGAAGCCTTCCTTAAATCTAGGAGCAGGGGATTTCTGGAGGCCTCCTTTACAAATGGCAGTGGGTAGTGCTTCCTGGAGAAAATTTCATCAATTTGACACTGTTGATATTGACTTTAAAGGTCATCTCACCCAACTTCTCAGCTGCAATATGAACTCTCCTTACATCCTACCTGCAGGTGGTTATTCAGTCTTTTTTGATACGATTCTAAGGATAGCTTTTATTTTTCTTATATTAAACCTAAAATTGGCTACCTGGTTCTCCCTTTGAAACAGGGAATAGAACAAATTCACTACTTCTCTATAACTATCATTTCTTCTTACAGGGCAATTTTTTTTGACTAGGGATTTTAAAAGGGTGTTCTGTAGAATTCTATGGTCAAAGAACTTGTGAAAATACTGCATTCTATAAACTCCTCTTAAAAACTCACTGGACACCTCAGCAAAAATTCCATATGTCCTCCGGTAAAGAAATCTTTTCTATTCTGATTAAGACTGTCTTCTTAAATCTTTTTCTACCATGGAACACTTAATTTCCTTTTTTTTTTTTTAACATGAGACTCATTCATATTTCAGAAAACTGGTGTATGTGTCACTTCCTTGTAATTGACAATATATATCCAAAATGTGGCAGATAATTTAACAAAACAATTCTGATGTGTTCTGAGTAGCTGCATATTCTCTGTGACTCTTACTTCATGTAAATCTGAATCTATGTTCCTTTTGAAGCAACTTAAGACTGTGTTTAATGTGTTGTCACCATGTGACATCATCAGTCAGGATAAACACAGATGTCCCCTCTAGTGAAAGAGTTTCCAAAGCACTTCTTCCCGACGTAGTTGACGCTTTTAGCATCAGGCTGGATTTAGAATTCCTGTTGGATTTCAACAGAAATGACAAGATTACCAAATCTTTTTCATTCTTGATTCTATCCTCGTTTTTATTGGCAATGTCTTTGTGCCATCTACATCCTTTATGTTTTATGTCATCTACATTCTTTATACGTTTTGATCTCCAAAAATGATGAAATTTGATTTAAAAAAAAAGCCAAAGACAGAAACTTAAGTCAATTCACTAGGGCCCTTTCACCAGTTTGATATTAGGTTGTTAACAAAAACACTTTGAGTATAGTTATACCGCCATTTTGGATCCAGACAAAATTTAGCCATCTTATCCCAAAGGAGGCCATTAGGATTGCTGTTTTCAAAGTAAAATATACCCTTATGATGTTTTCATCTGAAATATCAGCCTGTCTCCTATTTAAAAAGTGTATGTTTACTCATTCTTGAATAATATATGTAAATTCTTAGTGCTTTCTATACTTGTCTAGATTTTCTTTTTTTTTTTTTTTTGGCCCCCACCCCACCCACCACTTCATATACTTATCTAAATTTTCTTATAAATCATAAGGTAAAAGAAAATCTATTTTTTTTTTATGATTGGCACCACTCTTAACCAACTTGTATTTTTCAGGATTCACACTTGCTGCCTTTTAGCAAAGCAAAACATTTGCTAACTTTCCTTTTTAATCTCTCTCATGTCCTCTATGATTTCTCAGAGTTTTCAAGGGTAGCCCTGAAGTCACATTTACAAGTGCTTTGATAATGTAATTCAATGAACTTACAAATTTAATTCCCTTTACAACTGAAGCCAATTTTCTGCATGTTGCTATCCTGGAGGTGGAGGGAACCCACACAGCTGAAGAGAAGTACAAAAGCAATTAGAGATGGGTCATAATGAAATGATTTCAAGAAGAGAACAAATAGATGGACATTTTAAAAGACAGAAGAAACTGATTAATTTAGCTGTTCAGATCTTGACAAGGTGAATTATAAGCAAAATATGTGTATCTCACACAAATCCTACTAAGGTTTTGAAAAACTCTGCCTACAAAATATTATTCTGCTTCACCCAAGGTATATGATCACTAGCATTACATTTAAATATATTATCTTTAGGCCCTGCTATTTTCTTGATTTAGCAAATATACAATATACAATGCAAGAGTAAGAAATTATAAAGTATGGCAGTTGAAGGGAGGTCTTCTCAGTTGGAATGGTATTAGAAACCATAAGAAAATTTACCAGTTCATAAATTGCTGTGCACAAATGAATGTTAACCACCCAAATCGTGGTACATAAGGCTCTTCCAACCATGCGTGGCTCTGGACCCTTCCTATTAGTGATGTGATTGGATACAGTGGAGGGAGCTGCCATCATGAGAAACTCTTTAAAGATGAATCAATAAAAAATGTCAGCGCTGTATATATTAGAATGCTGAAAACAAGTCTAACTGTAATATAGCTGATAAACATTCATTTGGTAAGTCAGGGAGATATTTAAACATTCACTAAGCACCTAGTATGTGCCAAGAATTTTTCTGGGAACTGGAGAAACAAATTAAACATATTATCCTGTAAATCTTTATCCTCACAGAGTTCAAGAGACAATCCTGTCTAGGAGTCAGACATCTAAATAAGTACATTACAATAGTAAATGGTAAGAATAACAATAGACCCATGCTTAAGATATAGAGGTGGCATTGATGACCATGATCAACTCTGTCAGGAAAGGCAGGAATATCATAAGAAAGAATATTGCTGTATTTGCATCATTATAGGGAAGCATATTATTTTCAAATAAAATAAAGCAAGAACTAACTTTTTCCACTGAATAGTTTTTAAACTGGAGAGTAGATATTACAAATTATTATAGTTAAAATAAAAGAATGGAAAAATTAATTATTTTATTTAACAAACTAGGAAGTAATCCTTAATGTAAATGAGCCACAAGTGTTAAAGCCAGAAAAATTAGTGTTTGCTAATCTTGAATTTTCATTTAAGAGCATGTAAGCTATGAGACGAAATTCTCTTTCCCACTTAATGTTTTTTTAAAATATCCACCTTTGTTGATATCTATCATGAATTACTTCCTAAAATTTTAAGGTATTGAATAGAGCAAATTAATAAATACAAATTCTAATATTGTCTGCATTAGGAAGCTAGAAGTTTTGTGAGAAGTTGGGATTTCTGATTACCTAGCTAACTATGAAACCAACAATAGACTTGAATATGGGGAAAGAGATCTGAGGTGTGGAAGGAAGTGGAGATGTGGGTAAGGGTATGAGATTTCCTTGAAACGTATGAACAGTTGAAATCTTTGAAAGTAGAATTCTAGTATACTGTTTTTCAAATTAGCTCTCAAATGACCTAAAGATTTAATGGCCCAGGGAGAAATAATTTAAGTAGCATAGGTTATATTTCTAAATCCAAATCTAAACTCAAAAGGTTTCCTTCATAATGCTCTGAATAAGGTAAATGGCACAAAATCATCAATGCTGTTTTCAAATATTGCTATATGTGGTTGCTATACTTCAGGGGATATAATTAGCCATAACAAGCAGTAGTGGAAGCAATGTTCTGTTACATTATAGAAGCAATAAACATATATCCTCTCCAAAGATGTTTTATTTGGGGCAAAATTGTCATTGTATGCGTTAGTATAACTGTGGCTATATTCTTAAACTATAGGTTCAATCATAGAAATTTTTAGCATTTATACACGTTTCTTGCTTGAGTTGGCAGCTGGCAATGATTGATTTCTAATTATTATAGCACTAACCTTCCTTTGATCATCTCTCGGGTAAATAAAATAAACAATGCCACAATATTTGATGTGACTTTTTTTAAGACTGATGAAACAGATTAGGAGATGTCCCATTCATAAGATGTAGGATGAATTTAGTGGTTTAGTTTCTTTTTAATAAAGCTTTCATCATTTTATCAAGAATATTTCAGGGCAACAAAAGATTAAGCAGGAAGAAGAGTAAAGTAACAGGCGAGACCAATTACAAATGAGGAGATTTTGTTTTTGTGCTTGTAAAACAACAACAAAAAATCAGACTAAGAATATATAGAGAACTCCTACAAATCAATAAGAATAGTACAAGCAGCCCAATAATGAGTAAGAACCATGAGTAGGCATTTCATAGAAGAGAGAATACAAATGCAACAAACATAGAGAGATGATGAGAACCATAAATGATCTCAGAAACGCAAACAAATACCACACTACAGTGTCATATTATATATCGTTTCGATTGACAAAAATAAAAGTCTGACAATACCTCATATAGGAGATGCTGTATATCCACATAATATCTTATAATTGCTGCCAGAAATGTAAATTTGTGCAAACATTTTGGAAAGGAATTAAATATTCCCTTGTATTGTTGAACAAGCATATCCTCTAAGACACTACAATTCCACCTGCACAAGTACAGCAGGAGATGTATACAAGAATGGTCATAGTGGAATTATTCACAATAGCAAAAAATATAGAAATCACTGAAATGTCCATCATGGAAGAATAGATAAATTGTGGTATATTCACATAAAAGAGCAGTCAAAACAAATGAACTACAGCCAGACAGCAACATATATACAATATAACAATACATGGAAAATATAAGCCCCAAAGATTAAACATAGCCCAATACTTCTTCCATAAAATTAAACAAATATGGGCTGGCCCCACGGCCTGGTGGTTAAGTTTGGCACACTCCACTTCAGCAACCCGGGTTCGCAGTTTTGGATCCTGAGCACAGACCTACACCACTTGTCAGCCATGCTGTGGCGGCGACCCACATACAAAACAGAGGAAGCTGGGCACAGATGTTAGCTCAGGGTGAATCTTCCTCAGAGGAAAAAAAAAATTAAACAAATAGACTAAATTATCTTTAGAATAGATACAGATATAAGAAAACAATGTAAAAAGGAAAATGAATGATGGACATAAGATTTAAGACGATGGTTGGGGAAGGTAGGAGGATAGGTTAGTTATGGGATGGGAGAACATAAGGTTATATATAAATTATTGTGAAAACCCCAACTTTTGTTATGGGCAATGTATTTATGGTTGCTTATTACACTCTTAGAAAATAAAAATTAAGTAACTACATTTTTTAAAAAGTAGGCCATGCATAGAACAATGATGAGGATGTCATGAACCAAGGATTAATATTAACAAAATTCTATGAAACTGTTCTTGTATATGCACAAATGTACAATAATAAAAATATATGAGACTGTGCTGAATATCCTAGACCAAGCAAATAAATTTATCTGTTGAATTTCTGCTATATGCCTGATTATCTTCTTTCCTGATATTCCTGTTGGAAAAGCAGAGTACAGTATAATCTTGGTTAAGAATTATGGTTAATTCATTTCTGGATAATTTAGATTGTTTCACATTTCACGTAGTCAACCATCACCCTCTCTCTCACATCTTATGAACAATTCTTGCTGGAAATTATCTGAGTACTGTTAGAGAGGCCAAGTTGTCTTACTATTATTATTTTGATGGAGGAAAGAAAGAGCAAACCATAATCTTTTTGGTAATAACGTCACCCACCATTTAAGACTTTGTGGATCATGTTGTAATTCGACAATTTGAAGTATGTGGAGAAACAAAGGAAAATAAGTGGTCTCTCGGATATTGCTGATCAACTTGGGCTAAATCACTTGGCTGATCAACGAGACTAAAATGAGTGCTACCCTCTCTATATCTATTGTTTATATAACAGAAACTCCATTCAGCATTCATTTAAAGAGATTTAAAAAAAAACTTGTATCCCAGGAGAATAGGTAAAATGCATTTACTAAAATTTTATGATGTGCTCTTTTTCTCTTCCAAAAAGTCACTGTGTTGGGCAAGTGGGTCATTGTTTTCTTGAAATTTGTCACCACAGTCAGCAACTGAGTCTATCACTATGTTGCTTTATCTCCCCTCTAAGAACACTTGCGAGTTGGCACTCTTTCAGAAAGACTCACATTCATCTCACTGCCAGTACACTTCTTGGAAAAGAAGCTATACTTTGTCTTCCTGATGTCTGCAAAGTTTTAGAAAACCCAACGTCAACTGGCAGAGGGTTGAGGCATGTTATACAACATTCAATTTAATGGTGAAATTTTTATTGATGCTTTATGCTATGTTACTGGGTTCAGAATAAAATTTTAGCAATAATTTCTTCAGAATTATATTCTATTAAAAGATATAATATTGTGGAGGTAGGAATATGAAAAAAGAAATTGGTTAGCATATTTTAGAAGCCATAAATTTTCAAGGTGATGAAAACTTACTTTTGTCCTACTTTGTAATATGTAATACTACCACTTACTCTCTATGGCATTGTTACATGAAGATTTCATTATTTTAGCCTTCAGATTATATTATTCATATAATCATAATTTGAAAACAATTCATAAAAACATTTCAAAATCTATTTTTTTCTTTACTTACATGTATGCAAACTCAAAATATTCTAATACATTAATGTTTGATACTAGTTAGGCAAGATCAAATTTTAGTGGGGACAAACATTTACAATTTTAGGAAAAACAACCACAGAAAGTAAAAATATATATCTAGAGAAACTTAAGGACAGTAACAAGAAGATATCTATTTAATATTTCTGAAAAAAAATGAATTTAAGCCAAAAATAACCAGTAGCTGAGAATGGATAGCCTCTAACTTGAACATTTATTTTCTCTTTAGCTCTCAGTAAGTGAGCTCCAATTATCAGCTGGGCATGTTGCCACAAGGCTAAGAGAGAACATTTCCCCTACTTTCCCTTGTAGTTCTGGTGACCAGGGGACTAAAGTCTGGGTGAAGATACACTAGCCAAAGTATTGTGTGGGACACTCTTGAAGTTTTGATCTTCCTTTGTCCTACTCTATTTGATGCCTAGGGTTTCAGCTGGCTTCTTGGATCACAAAATGAGCTTGAAATCGGAAACTACGTAGAGTAGAACAACACAGGCCCTGTGGCTGACACAATGGAGCCACCACATAAGCCCTGGACTGCTCACCCCTAGATTTCTGTCCTGCAAGAGAAATAAAGTACTACATTGTTTAAGTTATGACATTATTCAAAATTGAACCTATCCTTACTAATATATACCCATAGACAATAACGTGCATCTTCAGTATAATCAGGAAAAATATAATCTCCATATTCGTCCCAGAATTCGAGACTCTTTACAGTCTCATTCAAATTTAATTTCAAAACAACTTCCAACTCTATTCTTTCACTAATTGTCTTGTCCAGTGTCTGTTTTACTTCCTGTGTATCAATATCCTTGTTGCTATCTCATCACATCTTGGATCATTTTGTCTTTACTCAACCTTTCCACTCAACCTCACATTCTCAAATACCATATCCTTGAGAAACCAGCTTCAACCTTTAGGAATCCTTTTCTGATCTTCTAGTTCAGGTGCTCCGTATTCATAGCACCTACTTTTTTCTAAACAAACCTTTGTCCTTAATTGCCTACTACCTTAGACACATCTCATACTGTTTTCTTACATCGCTACTTAATGTTTGTTTTTCACCTTTTTATGTGTTCATTAATATTTGTCACCCTAACTGTGATTAAATCATCATCTGTAACTATCCACTAGCAAAACAAACAATTTAAAAACCCACAAAACTTTGCTTCCTTCCCCTCCTTTGCTTCCTGTCTTAGAAAAGGGTATGATCATTTGGTTCTATACTTCTCCCTCTCCACTGCTGCTCGTGTCAGATCAATCCCTAAATCCTGTTGTTTCTACCTTCTTTATCTCTCTGGAATCTCTACACTATTTTCCATGTCTATTTTCACTGCCTCCATTCAGGCCACATCTTTAATTGCTAACTGGCCCAGTGTGCCCTCCTACATTCTTCTTCCTTTAGAGTAATTTCATGAGAATCAGCTTATTATTTTTACAATAATTTTTCCCAACTTTTTGCAATAAGTTGTTTTTGCAATCTAAGTGTAGTTGGCAAGTCCCATCAATAGCTGGGTTCAAGCTGACTTCCCCAGTCCTATCTCTTAGTTGATCTTCCTTTCTGTATTTGCTTGCTAGGGCTTCCATAACAAAATACCATAGACTGGATGGCTTCAGCAGAAATGTATTTTCTCATAGTTCCAGGGGCTAAAAGTCCAAAATCAAGGTTTCTTCTGAGACCTCTTTCCTTGGCTTGAAGATGGCTACAATCTTGCCATCATTCTTTTGTACATATGAGCCCCTGCTGTCTCTCTGTGTGCCAAAATCTCCTCTTCTTATAAGGACACTGGTCAGTCTGGAGTAGGGTCCATTCTAATAGCTTCATTTTAACTTAATTATTATTTCAAATGCGGTCACAATCTGAGGTACAGGGGGTAGTTCTTAAACTTTAAACCTCTGTCTGCAGTTCCCCTAAAGGTAACAAACTCTTTCTCCCTTTCTTCTTCTCTCCTTTCCCACCTCTTACCTTCCTCCATCCCATTTTTGAAAACTTTGCATAGGTTTCTGCCTCCCTCCCAGGCTGCTGCCAACTCATCTTTTGTGATTCTGCTTAGAACGTATTCCTCTGAGTAGCATTCTTAGAATTTTCCTTCCTCATCTTTTCCCCCTTTTCCTATGCCCCCTAAAATGTTTTACAGGGCCCTCCTATGTGATCCTGTGGAATATTTGATCATTCATGAAGGAACACATACAACTAGCAAGTCACAGAGCCAGAATTCACACCCAGGAGTCTAACTCCAGGATCTGTAGACTAACCATTACACAGAGATGAATAATCTAGAGACAGATGGTTTATGAGAGGACCATTACCATCAGGGTGAATTTCAGACTCCTTGGCCTGGTATGTAAGCCCCATCATAGCTGCCCGCTAAGGGACAACTCTAACTCATCTTTCAACTCTCATTCTAAGCACTGCTTTATGTTTAGGATTTAAGGGAAAAGGAAATTTGACTCAGGGAAAAAGTAAAAGTTTTCTATTGGTTGTTTCCTTTTTCTAATGTGCAATGGAGAATGCCATTTTGAAATTTTATGTGATGGCTTTATGAATCCACCAACTGACAGACTGAAAGACAATTGAAAACAAGCACCACCTCTGAGTAAGAAATTAAAAGGGCCAAAGTTGTTGTAAAAAGAAAGGAGCATTTTTTTCTGACCACATTACCTTGTCTGATTTCTTCCTTGGTGAAAAACGTCAAAAATAGTCACAAGGATTCCCTCTTATTTCAGGAGGATACCAAGTGGTAAATCATTGACCAGTAAGCAGTTTCACTCCAACTGCTTAGGGAGATATTTATTCCAAGTCTATGTGTAGTTTCTGTTTATTTTGTGGGAGAGTGTGTTTTGAATTGAAAAACTAGAATGGTTACTGAATTTTAAGTAAGTGACTCTGTTGCAAACACAATATTATAGTTTAAAATAGTTTAAGTTAAAGGCAGTGTGGTGTAACAGTTAAAAGCAATAGGTTCTAGGTTTTAAATCCTGATACTGTACTTAATGGCTGTGAGATTTTGAGGAAATAATTAGCTTAATATTGATCATTAGTAGAATGATAGTAATATTGCCTAATTCATGGGGTTGTTCCAAAAATTAAATAAGATATTGTATATTATGTAATTAGCACAGTGTATGGCACACAGGGGATACTTGGTTAATGGTATTGTCACTTGTACATCTCCCTTCTCTATTCATGGTTTTTTTTCTAGTCAGGAGTCATGTATTATTTACGGTCTGGGGAATCTGTGATGAACAGTACAGCCAAGTCCTGCTCTAACAGGCCTTACAGCTAATATAGAACCTTCTAGTGCAGATTCAGAAGCTGGGCTCTGAATGTAGACAGTCAAGGTTCAAACTCTGCCTGTACCACTTAATTAGCTGTGTGACCATGACAAGGTCACTTGACCTCTCTGTGATTGTTTTCTCATCTATAAAATGAAGATAATAATACCTAATAGATTTGCTGTTTGTATTAAATGAATCAATAAATCTAGTTCTCTTAGAGTAGTGCCTAGTACATAAAAGATGTTCAGTAAAAGTTGGTTACAATTTGTATTAAACCAGCAACTTTTTGAGGTATTCACAGGACTGGAGTTTTCAAGTCAGCCTGACACAAATCAGAGATCATAAGCAATATCAAACTAATTAAATAATTTCAAGGATAGAAACAAGAGGTTTATCAAGAATGGCTCTCCAGGTCTTTCCTTCCTGTAAGACAAGTTACTGTAGCCCAGAATAGATAGATGAGGTATGCATGGTTTCTCACATAGTGGGCAGCATTTAAATTATGAAACATCTTTATTTTATATTTCAGAGTTAGACAGTCTATATGACATTCTCCAGGGAGCCATTCCTCATAGACTTTGGTTCTTATTCATTATAGGTTATTCTTAGCCAGAGACATCCTGCTAAAGACACTTCAGTGAGAGACCTCCTCTCCCTAGCAAATGTCATTAGTCTATTTATCCAGAGGAAGTTCAGTTGGCATGATTAGACCTGGTCACTTCCTGTTATAGACTGAATGATTGTGACACCCCACCACCACATACACACAAATTCATATGTTGAATCCCTAACTTCCAATGTAATGGTGTCTGGAGATGAGGCACTAAGGAGGTAATTAGGGTTAGATGAGGTCATGAGGTCTGGGCCCTGGTGATAGGAACAGTGCCCTGATAAGAAGAGGGACCTCTCTCTCTTCATGTGCATCACCAAGAAAAGAACATACAGAGAAGATGGCCATATACAAGTCAGGAAGAGAGCTCTCACCAGGAACCCAGTCAGCTGGCAGCTTGATCTCGGACTTCCCAGACTTCAGAACCACAAGAAATAAATTTCTGCTGTTTAAGCCACCCAGTCTGTGTTATTTTGTTATGGCAACCTGGGATAACTAACATGCTTCCCTTCGCCTCTTTCCCCCAGGATCTCTCCCTGGTGAGCGGAGGGAATGCGTAAATGCACCACAGGCCAGGTTTTTTAACACCTTTCACTTACTTTTTCTTAAACTTGTTTTCTTTTTAAGTCATGGAGGAGATGCATCTGCTATATTCTTTCCATGCGATCTCTCAAGAACACTCTTTTTTCTTTTGGTGGGTAAAACTTTCAGATGGTTCCCAAATCAAAAGCTCATAAAAAGTCTCACCTCAACACTCGACACCATCTGCCCACTTACTTCTGAATCCTAACCACTTTTATTAATTTCTGGTGTTTTCTCACTGCATCTTGCTATTTTCACCTAAAAATACCATGGAGACCTTTCCATACTAGTATGAAAAGAACTTCCTCATTCTTTTCCACAGCAGCATAGTCTCCTGTGCTATGGATGTACTGTATCTGTACCGTAATGATACAAGGTTTGAAAAACTCTTTTGTAACATGAGCCTGTGGAAGTGACAACTACATCTCTGTGGCACATTCCTATGCCACTCTACATTCAATGTCCTCTGTGTTCCCAGCTCCTATTTTTATTTTTTAATTGAGGTAAGAACACTTCACATGAGATCTATTCTCTTAAATTTTCTTTTTTTTTTTTTGGTAAGGAAGACTACCCCTGAGCTAACATTCGTTGCCAATCCTCCTCTTTTTTTTTGCTGAGGAAGACTGGCCCTGAGCTAACATCTGTGCCCATCTTCCTCTACTTTATACGGGACGCTGCCACAGCATGGCTGACAAGCGGTGTGTCGGTCTGCGCCGAGGATCCGAACCCCTGAACCCTGGGCCGCCAAAGCGGAGCGTGCGAACTTAACCGCTATGCCACCGGGCCGGCCCCTATTCTCTTAAATTTTTAAGTGCACAATACAGTGTTGTTAACTACAGGCACAATGATGTACAGCAGATCTCTACAACTTATTCATCTTGCTTAACTGAAACTTCACAATAGTATTCATTCCCTTTTTTAACATAAGGATATCAACATGGAAATAAACAGTGAAAAGTTTTCTACGACTATAAATTCATGGTGGCCCCATCTCCCTCCTTTCAAAGAAACTTACAACTCAGCATTTGGCAATCTTATGGTAATGATGCCTAGAAGACAGCATCATACTTCAACACAACAAGAGAACTATGCTGTTCCAACGTTCCTACACTTGAAGCGATATTGACTAGATCGCATAAGAGCCAAAGAAGTTATTCTAAATTTGACATATTCCTTTATTAACTATATACAAATTCCCTTTAACCTTGAATAATTGAAAATGTGGTGCCTGGCTATTTAGATAGAGCAAAGTGGTTAATAGTGCAGGCTTCTCATCCCAACTCATTTGTGACAAAATAACGCTGTGATGCTGGGTAAATTTGCTTAAGTGTCAATTTCCCCATAATTTGAGGATACGGGATTTAGGTCAGTGAGTTGTGAAGAGGATCAATGGAGAAAATGTACATAAATTACATCACAGAGTAGTTAATAAATGGTAGCTTTTCGTTATCATCACCATCATTATGATATGCATCTATTCTGTGATAGATTCTGGACCAGACATTGGGGAACAGCAACATATACGACACCATCCTTGCGCTCAGAGCTCACAGGGCAGTGGGAAAGGCATAGCAGTAAACAAAGAATAACCTTACAACAAAGCAATATACCAATAGATTAAATGCTATCTCCAGGGAAGAAAAAAGTGTTCAGAAAATACATTTTATACAGCAATTATCTTGAAGCGTAAAAGGTTCAAGACAGTCTCCATTGGAAGAGATATACACATCAACTTCAATTTTTACTTGTCGAAGAATATAGGGAACTATACAGCACTAGAACAATGCAGTAGTTATTCTAATTTGGTGGAGGGGATTTGGAAGTCTCTTTCTTGGATCCAACAGTAGCTTTGAGTCTCAACAATTTCTTCTTGCTAATGTAGACAGATGTAAGGGATTAGGGAAAGGAGTGGATCCTCTGAACTGGAGATTTGCTTCTCTTCTTTATTGTCAACTGTTTTTCCCCATGAAAGCAAAGTGTGAAAGTGTGAGGGAAAAGGGTAATTCCAATTCCCCCCCCCTTTTTTTTGTATAACAAATAACAAATGTGAGTTTGCTTTTGCCACAACCAAAAATCATTGAGGAAACTGCATTTTTTCAACAGGGGTGAGAAGTGAATGCTTCCTGAAGAGGGTCCATACATCCACAGGCTTTTTTACTTGGTTGAAGGTGCTTAAATGTTAAGAACATTATAGCCCTGATTACTACTGCTGCCTACACCTCTTGTAAGCCAAAAACTCCAGGTAAGCGAAAAAGACTCTGTGGCTGGCACATCACTTTCCACCACGTTCCTTAGAACTGTAAGACACCTTTCAGGTAGTAAATGTGTAACTAACCTATGTTTATTTATTTTAAAGAGAGCCATGAGTAGCAGACAGTGGCCTGCACACCAACAGCAACCAGGAAAGGACTTTCAAACCAGAATCTTTTTGGAGAGGAGTCAGGTCTGAATTCTGAATTTTCTTTCACCAAGCAAGCATCTTGATTATACTTCTGTAATTCTCATCTAATAGTCTCCCACAATATTTATTATTAATCCATAGGTTTATGTAATCAGAAGTCGTAAGTTAGATGGTTGGAAATAGTTTACTATAATTCTTATTGCCACTTCACTTCAATACCAGAAACGGTCCTTATTACTTATCAATTAGGAATAAGAATCAGAACGCGAAGCATCAAACCTTGTGACAGCAGACAACCTCCAGATTTATAGCAGGTTCAAAAATACTGGGAGCATGCTCCACTTGAAAAGCTGCAAAAGGTCAGTGTCCGAGATACATCTTGGAATATTAAAACTAAAACGCCGCTCCTGGAAAACGAATACACACAGATATGAAATGCCTCTTTATCTTTTAGTAGCTCACCACCAAATTCATTTTTCACTTCTCCTTCGCGCAGGCTCCGCGGCTGTGCTTCAAGCTCTTCCCTCAACCGCATCAGAAGGAAAGCCGGCGCGTCGGACCCCCGCACTCTGACTCCACGCGCCGGTCTGCGAGTAGCCTCGTGCACAGACGCAAGTTCGCGGGAGGGGGTTGCCAGCGGTCCCTTAGCTCCCAGGGGCAGCCTCGATGGATCCGCCACCCCCTAAAGCCGACAGTCCCTCTCGGTTTCTGCTTCCTCCAGAGGAGGCTCACACGGAATCCAAGGCAGGTTCATCCCTGAAATTCAGACGTGTGCCCAGTAGCTATTGGTCCGCAGACCCTGGGCGCATCAGTGCTCACCTTCGAATGCTCTGGATCCATTTCTGAGCTGTGAGTAGTTCCGCTAGAGCTCCTGTCAACACAAGTTTCATCTTGGCTCCAAATCATCCTCTTGTTCCACTTTTGCGTCTCGGCAACTCCACGTTCTGCTTTTATTTACTGTCTTTTGGACAAAGTCTACCGCCTTTCAACTTGAAGCGGACTCCCAGAACCATCAAGAGCCCCCGGTTCCAGATTGCTACCGGGATGGAGACCATGGCGGAGCGACGCGCCCAGCGCGGGAGCAAAGGAAGCCGGCTCTATCCCCACGCTGTGCAACTTTGTATTTTCTTCTGGCAGGTCGCAAGCTGTGGAGATTCGCGAAGCCCCGGTGCGAAAAAACCCGCAGCAATCCTCACCCTGGCCAGCACTTGGGAAGGGAGAGTAACGCTCTGCTGGTGTAGCGACCGCGCAGAGCACAAAGGCGAACGATAGTAAAAAGAAACCAGGGAGCAAAAGTTAACTTTCGGTGAGCAATTCCAGCATCCCAGTCCGGGTAAGACAAACTCCTGCTGGGAGGCTCCTTCCTGGGGAGCTGTGAATGAGCCTGGGGCGCTTCTGAGAGCCAAGTCTCTCTGGTTGGGGCTCCCCAGCTGTGCGGCACGCAGTGATCCCTCCTGGCTGTGGAGGGAAGAGACAGAAGTTGGAACAGGAGCTAGCCAGAGACCTGGACAGCTACTCCTGGCGCAAAACCTTGGAAATGGCTGCTAAAGAGGCTGGGTCTCCAGACTTCTAATCCCTCCTCTTTCTCCATCTGAGCCGTTCACCCGCTACCGTCCAGTTGACAATATAAGCGTAGACAGTAGATTAGCCCAGTTCCAAAAGCTAGGCGTCAAAAATCCCTAGGCAGTTCCTTTCAGAAAGATCCACTTGAGCTTCAGGAGCTCCTGGGGAAATGTCGTGAGGGAGTGGGCAGGAACGGGGAGATGGAGGGAATTGTGTCCAGAAAATGATGAATCGGCTCCGCTATTCGAAGGACCTCGGGGAGCCCCTCAGCTCCCTTGCTAGCTGCTGCAGCCACTCCAGTGCTCTACAATAGACGAGGTGGAGGTGGCCCTGGAGGGTGGAGATGCGGACCGGGTTAATCTTTAGTGCGGCGACCCCACTCAGGGTGCCTGGAGAGTAACTGGCCTCAAGAAAAGAGCCAGGGAGCAGAGATGCCAGAGAGGGCAGGGGCCCGGGAGGTGTCGAACGGACTTGAGGGCTTGCAGCAAGGAGCTGCCTGCCAGCAGCAATCCGCTAACTAGAGAGGAGTGATTGAGTCTTCCCGTCGTCTGCATCCTTGGATCCCCCGCCCTTCCTTGCACCTCCCGACTTCTCTCTCACCAGGGGCCTGGGGCCGCGGGCGCGGGGCTGGGCGTGCGCGTAGTGCTGCGCGCGCGCGCGCGTGTGTGTGTGTGCGCAGCCCGCGCGCGGAGCCGGGCCGCCGGGACCCAGCGGCCCGCCGCCTGCCTGGGGTCCCTCCTCCTGCAGCCGCCTCCTCGCAGCCTCCTCACCTGGCGCCCGTCGCCCGCCAGCGCCGCTTGGCTCCACTGCCTCCCGTCAAAGTTTCCTCGGCGCAGACACCTTGGCGAAGGGCTGCCCGGGGAAATGGGTTTCTGAAGCTGTGCCTTGGAGTGGCTTTTCTTACAGCACCTCTCCGTCTTGTCCCCCCACCGAATCCGAGCAGAGAGTAAAAGGTTTTCCAAATTAAGGGGAGAAAAGGAGGAGGGGTAACATCAAGAGAAAGAGAGAGGAGCGGCCACAACTGAGAATATCCGCTTCTTTCCTGCCTGATGCCGGGGAATTGATGACGGGCCTGTGGGGTTAAAGAAGAAAATTAAATAGAAAGCCAAGTTGACCGAGGAGGCTTCCGGATGCCGGAAGGTTGTCCCGGTCTCCGTTTCCACCGGCGTGAAGATTTGGAGGCGCCTCCAGGGCGAGGGCTTGTCAACCGTCATCCCCTCCTGATCCCTTTGGAAGGGAAAGCCGGCAGAGCCGAGGCTGGGGGTGTCTAGGGAAAGCTTCTGGACTTGCGTGCGTCGCATCCTTGGCTTTGGATTTTAAGGACGTGGAAGAGAATTAACAGCGTGTCAAGGTAAGAGGCAGCAAACCCGCTGCCTGAATTGCCAGGAAGAAGAACTTAAAATAGCGACGTTGGGGATGGGGTGGGGGTTAAGCCAAGTTCGGATTTTCTCTGGGGCGTCGCCACGCGATTGCACGACCTGCGCGAATGGCTCGGGGCGGGCTGGTCGGGAAGTAGCCGGTGCCGCCGCTGCCCAGGTGGGAGGCAGCAAGCCGAAGGGAGTGTCCTGACCTGACACCTTTTGGAACCCACTGGAAATAGGTATCGAGCTGGGTCGTGTGAACAGACTGATTTACAGCGTGGATGTGTGTGTGTGTGTTTCCGGCGAGGTTTTCTTTTCTTCCCCATTAGTACCGCAGACCCACCCCCTCGTTGGCATAGAGCGCTGTGGGCACCGGCAGACGCCGGTCGGACGCGGTGGCAGGTGAGCTGGCCGCAGGTGGGCAGGTGGGGGCGGCGGCGGCAGCATCCGGCCGGCGGAATGGGGGGCGCGCGAAGCCCACGCCGCCGCCTGGCTGGCTCGCTGCAGCCGGCGTCGGAGCCCGGGCGCCCCGGGTCGCCTGCGCTTCCCTTCGCCTCCGCTAGAGGCTCCCAGCGGGCGCCGCGGAGCCGGTGGGTGTGGGGGCGCCGGGAGGCGGAGGGCGAGCGCGGGGAGCGAGCGTGCCCGCGGGGTGGCGGGGCGGGCGCGGCAGCGGGAGGCGAGCCCGGCTGGGGCGGGGGGCGGGAGCGGGAGTCCCGGCGCGCCTCCCGGCTGCGCGCAGAGCTGCGGGGACGCGGGTCCGAATCCCGGTCTGAGCTCCGGAGAGCTGTGCCCTGAGCTGGAGCCGCTTCGGGGATGTGAACCTGGCCCGCGCCCTGAGGGCAGTCCCGGCAGGTAACGTCCTCTTTCTCCACTCTCCTGTCGCGCCCCGATTCTCTGTAAATTCTCAGCTACATCCCCAAACTGGGAGGGAGTGGACGGTGCGTCTGTAGGGTCCATAAAGGTGCCTTTTAGTCTTGCTCCGTGGAGCTCCGTGGAATGGATATTCGAACTAATCCCTCATTTCGTCCGCCTTCCCTGAATATTTGCCTGCTTTAAGGGAAGTTTTCTGCAGAGAGTGCCAGGTGGCTGGTCCTTGCGCCGGGCTGCTCCGAGGTGAGCGAGGGGACCCCCTGTGCTCCCCTGAGCCGCAGTGGACTGGAGTGCGCGACTCCAGGGGTGGGGTGTGGTGGAGAAAAGAGTACCACACCCTCTTCTTTTCCTCCCCTTTCCTATTCACCTGATGGTGAAGTCTCACCATCTAGCATTTAAATGATTTCTTTTTCCAAGGGGTTGACTCTGAGAACAGAGCAAAGCTGCTGAAAGGTTTGGAGAGGGAGAGAGAAGGATGAGAAGGAAGTCATGACCAGAACATCAAGGGAGGAAGGAGGGTGAAGTTAAGCTTGTGTGTGCGGGGGCCTGGGGTGTGCTGCGAAATGGCCTTGGAGTTCAGATCATTTGATGAAGTCTGATTCATTTCACATTGCACACTGTCTTTGACATAATTCTTGCTCAAGCCACTGACAAAAATCATTTCTTCTAGGTAGGTCTTGGGCACGGTGGGCACTGAATATGTTTCATGATTGTGTCTAAGCCAAAAAAAAAAAAAAAAACCGAGTGGGTATTGTGTGTGCTTGGCGTGATTACACAGTGTCTGTCAGGCAGCTGGCAGTGTATGTATTTTTCAGTCTGCTGTGTTGTCTTTGTGCATACCATATGTGGTCATTTTACTCTCAGTAATGCAATTTCAGAGTCCTCTAAAGGTGGCTCTTAACAAACACGACTTGTGATATTAAACCTCCTGCAGAATAATACTGAAGGAAGACAGAAAATATGATGGGGGCATGGATTATTCTAGGAATACTGAATAAAAGCTGAGATCCAGCATTTGTGAAATATTGGGCCACATACTTAAAGAGTAAAAGATATTTCCAGAAATGAGAAGCAGTGGTTAACATTTTAAAAGAAGGAGATGTTTTTCGGTACTATCATCATCATCCAGGAGTGTGCATTACTTCCAATACAGTTAGAGTGTAACGCAGAAAAAATGAAGCGCTTCCTGCTGAAAACCAGTAAAATGTTCTGTGAGGTACTGTCAGGTATCTCACCTTAAGAATTTAAATGGAGTAGGTTGCCTGTGGATGATGACTGATGTGGTTTGGTTATCATTTATGTGTAAGGGCATCTATTTCTTTGATTAAGATGAATATATAATTTAATATTATATAATAAGTGTAATTCAGTGGAAGTGGAAGCAGGACAGTTTACTGATGTTTTTCGTTCCGGAATAACACATAGCATGATCTCAAGGAAGATTTATGTAAAGTTTGCCATTCATGTGTTACATTGGCTAGAGCTCTGTGTAGAAGACAAGAATAAATATCTTGCTGAACTCTCAAAAAGGATGGCTTATCTTCTTAAAATACACTGTTTTAGAAATTTTATTATGTGACAAAATAATGGCTACTTACCTAAACAGGGTTAGCTGCATGTATAGACAAATTATTTATTTGTTGAATTGAATTAGCCAAGACAAATATATCAGGGCTCAATTTTCCTTCTGAAAAACACCTCTGAAACCAGAGGAAGTTCTACAAGTATTAAGAATCTGTGTATATGATGCATAAGAGATTCTGTGTTTCTTGACAATTAATTGAATGAAACTAGTGAGGCTGGTTTGTAACCTCAAATTCAGTTTTAGGACGCCATCTCCAAACATTTTTTCTCTCTAATAAACATGATTTTAAAAGAGACCAAACATTGGAATGTTCCAGGGATGCCATGGACCTGAAAACCATTTGAGTCCTCTGAAACTTCATGTTGAGAAGAAGAAGTGATGGGATGTTGTCACAAATTAGTTGGCTTGATGCTTCACTTAAAGACTGATTATTATCTGGCTCTGGTAGTCATTATGGTTGATTTCATTTGGTGTCCAGATATTCTGTGAAAGGACTCTAGGTGGAAATGTTTTCCTGTAGTACAAGGAGAGGAGGTCACTATATGCAAAAAGGCTTGTCAGTTTCTGATTCTTCAGTTTGGTTGCATTTTATCTATAAGGCAGGATGCTAGATTGAAGAAAAATCATTTTTCTGAATTTACATGAATATTTCCCTCTTTGTCATAGCCCTCAACCTCTCCATTTCTAATTTTGATGAGGCGATATGTCACCAAGCCCCTTCCCTTTATGGTTTGGGGGTGACTTTGGTATTAAGAACTTCAAGAACTATTTAGTCATCAAAGATCATATTTCCTGAAAGAACATCAATTGAACTTAAAAAAGATGCTTGATAAGGAAATGAAGGAGAATAGAAGAGACAGGTTAAATACCAGACTAAAGGTTTACTCCTCTAACTGTATGTATCTCTGATTTCTTCTTTCAGCAACCATTTTTTGGTTATGTTTTTAAAAAGTCTTTTTCTATTTATTTCCTTCCTTCCTTCCTTCTTCGTCTCCCTACATCCCTCCCTCATTTCTTTCACTATTTCATTCTCTCTCTCTTTTGATTAAAATACTTCCTTCAGAAAGAAATCCATGCCACTTTATAGTTAATTTACAATTATTAGTTCATAACTTATTTTTAAATGGGAGGTAGTTTTAAAATATGGATTGCTTCATTTATTTTTAAATTTTATACAGAAGAAACCCCCTAGAATGTGGGGTGGTTTCTTGAGGGAGTACAAGTCATCAGTGGATCATTATATTCTACGTTGTGGATGCTTCATGTGTCTGGTTGCAACTCCACTGGCTTCTGTTTCCGGGAAGCACACAACCATGGACAGTTGTCACTGGAGATCAATGGACTGCCTTGAAAGATGGTGCACCTGTGCTTTGAGTGACTTATTTCCATGCAGTTAATACTCTCTCCATGTGCATAATGGCCAACATAATCAAATCTGAAATGTTCATGTTAAGTAAATAGTTGAGCCACACTTGTCAGTGTTTACCTGTTCAGAAATTAGTAATCCATTTTAGGAAATCCTTAATTCCACCGAAGTCTTTAGTAAATGTAACTAATTTTTTTAAGTGTCACTCAACAAATATAATCGCTAAATGGTTCTTAAATGTCCTCAGAGAGAAAATCTAGCATCCAGAAAACTCCCAACAGAAACTAATTCCCTGCCACCGGGAGGCAGCATGAATAAGTAGAAAAATCACCGGATTTGGTTTCAGAAGACTTGAATTCTGCTTCTCTCTTACCACTACTCGTGTCATTTTTGAAACGCTCTCTTATTTTTCTAAGACTCGGTGTTGAATTCTGTAAAATGGGTAAATTTAATATCTACACACTTTCTTCTTGTATTTAAAATTTGACCACACCTAGTTTTAAGCTTTGGAAGAAGAAAAACAAAACTTTCAGGTGCCAAGTAAATGTCAGGGATTGTAACACTTGATAGAAAAGTAAATGAGAAATATTTAAAGAATATCTGTAAAACTTCCATAATGAAGCATGGATTTTGATATGCCTTTGAGGAGAGTTATTTTTTTTTCCCAGAGGAGTGATTAACAAGTGTCATGAAAGTAAAATTTAAGTTAATATGTACATATATGATTTTCTCAAAGTTATTGATGTGGCACAAATTGTGTGATGCTTACTGTGTGAGACATAAAAGTCTGTCTGAGCATTTAAGCTGTTTTTAAGGAGTAGTGATGAAAAAGAAGAGGAGAAAGAAAAGAATACAATATTTTTGAATGATAAAGTTTAAATGGAGCCCCCCGTTTTTAGCATTCTACTTGTGTACTTAGTATGACAGAAGTAGCAATTGCTGTTGATTTCATCACTGTCAGGTCAGTTAGCCATTTTCTATGGACACTTTAAAAATCTTTAGCTTGTAAAATGTTGACTCAATGATTTAATTTGTAAAGTTGGACACAAAACTAATACAATATCTTAGTTTTTACAATAGAATTTGCCCAGAAATGCTGATAGTCCATTTGTCCTGTTTTATTTTAGTGATTTAAATGCTACCTATTATTATTTATAGGTTATTTTCATCAGGTGAATTAGTAAGACAGTAAATGGTCGATATTAAATGACATTGATTTGAATAAAGTTTTTAAAACGCCATTGAAATAATTATGTGCTCTTTTGATAAAATATGAGACCGGCTAGGATTTGAGACTAGAATAAATTTTGTTGTTCTTCTCAACGTGTTCACTAGTTAATATTAAGAACAGCCTGTCTTTACTGGTTGCAAGGATAAGTCAAATACCATTTCCTTCCCTAGAATTTTAGTATCATTGTCAATATAAACTATGAGTGTCTTTTCTCTAATAATATTAGTAAGACTAAGTGCAAAAGAACCTAGCCTAGAAAATAAATTATATATTTTTGTAGCTATAATAGAACATAATATCAAATTGTCTATAAAGAGAGAATTATTATCTTACAAAAATCATAACCAAGTTTCAGTGTAAATGAAATATATGCAAAAATCTCAGATTCCCAGCACATTTCAGTTTCTAGGTGTAGCACTAGAGAGTTTTTGAAATGGATTCTAAATTGGACTGTATAAGAGGATTTTGTGTCTTCATACAATCTCATTCTATTTTAATGTAACTATGGTTAGCTGCAAGATATCTATCTAGTAGCCAGCATGAGGGAAAATAATTAGCATAAAAACTGTATTTCTCCCGGTATACCAGGGGAGCTAACAACACTGCCTTGTGATAAATGTTGATTTTGAAATGTTGGGCTTCATTTGTCAAAGGGAACGAAGCTTTATCTTCTTATCTATTTTTATTGGACTTTTCTCTAATTATATATATTTAATATATATTATGTATATTATATATTCATATAAACATATTTATTATAGTTAATATATACACATATTTTATATATGTGTATGTAAATTTTATATACTATATTTATGCTTTACATACACTTTACTTTATATGTATATTCTATAGTTCATATATATAAATAAATAAGGCTAAAAATCAGTCCTTGGTTCTTGTGAAGATATGTCCTTGACTGTTGCCCACTGGTTAAGCATACAATTATGGATTGCAAATAGTTTTTATTTATGGTTTGCCTTCAATTTCATTTGCAGTTAAATGCTGAAACCCTAACTTTGGTCTCAATTAGTTAAATTCACATCAGTTAATACTCAAATGTTTATTGATGTTAAAATTATGTTCTGTATGATAGTCAGGATATAATGATGTCTGTGAATTGGTCCTTGTTCTTAAAAATCTTGTGATCTTGTTAGGGAGAGAAGGCAAAAGGAGTGGTCAGCTAAGAATAGAATAGTCTACCAACTCATGCAGAAAATTCTTGTTAACTGTCTGTGGTTCACAAGACTACACAAAATAACAATGTAAGAGTAGTCTAACCAGGTGATTCAGAATAGGGTGAAGTGAGAGTAGCCTGGGAAGAACTCTTCAAGGGGGAGGATATTGGTCTGAGGGTGAGTGGAATATAAACGAACAATTAGTACCTAGTCTCACTAATAATCAAAGCAATGCAAATTAGCAATAGTGAGATGGTCTTGCTGATGAGTTGGGACAAAGATGAAATCATTGATAGATTCCCCGTGTTGGATTGGAGTGGGGAAATAGACACTCATACATGTAATTGGATACATTGTAAACTGGTTCAACCCACCTGCAGTGAAATTTAAAGAATTATTACTTAATATCTGTTATATTACAAATGTTCATAATAATTGGCTTTGTAGTTCCTCCTCTAGGAATTTATCCTTGGAAGTGCTCTCATGAATCTGCAGAGATCTATTATGTCCACACAAGAAGTATATAACCTGAATGGCTGCATATCTTTTAAAGAAACTGTATTTATAGTTAAAACCTTTCTAAGCCAAATCAAGTGGTGAATGGATAAACAAAACAAGGGATATCCTTACCGTGGATAATATTCAGCAATAGAAAGGAATGAAATACTGATACATGCTACAACATGACTAAAACCTCAAAAACGTTATGCTGAATAAGAGAAGCTAGATATGAGACCAAATATTGTTTGCTTCCATTTGTATAAAATATCCAGAAAAGCAAATCTGCAGAATTCGAAAGTAGATTGGTGTTTGCCTGGCACTGGGAGTGGGGATGGTGAGGGACTACACGTGGGCATGTGGGAGATTTTGGAGTGATGCAGCTGTTCTATCACTGGATTGTGGTGATGGTTGCACAGATCTGTATATGTACTAAAAATTATTGAATTTTTCACATAAAATAGTACATTTTATGGGATATAAATTATATGGTATATAAATTATATCTCAATACAGCTGTTAAAAAATACCCCAAATTCAAACCAAAACAATACCCCAAAGACTTTCCACAAAGTAAAACCCAGGCACACATGCCCTCACTAATAAAATCTTCTGAACATTTAAGGAAGAAATAATACCAATTTACACAATCCCTTCCAGGAAATTGTAGAGGAGGGAACACCTCCCAGCTTATCCTATGAGACCTGCGTTACCCTGATACCAATACCATGAGAAGGCATTATAAATAAAGAAAACTACAGATCTTCATGAACATAAGTGTAAACAAACAATATCAACAAAACTTCAGTGAATATAAATCAACAATATATAAAAAGATTATATATCATGACCTAGTTGGGTTCATCCCAGAAACTCAGTATTGGTTTAACATTAGAAAATCAATCAATATAGTTCACTATATTAACAGAGTAAAAAAGAAAAACTATATGATCATCTCAGTAGATGCAGCAGAAAGTATTTGAGACAATCTGACATTTACTCTTGACAAAAACTCTTAGGAAATACTCTAGGAACATAAGAGAACTTCCTAAACCTGATGTGGAACATCTGCACTAAGCCTATGGCTGATATGATACTTAATAGTGAAAGACTGAAAGCTTTTCCTCTAATCTTGGAAGCAAGGCAAGAATGCCTGCTCTCATCACTTCTACTCAACATTATAATGGAAATTCTAGCCAACGAAGGAAGGCAAGAAAACGACTGAAAAAGGCAGACAGATTGTAAAGAAAGAAGCAAAGCTGTCTGAACACGTATTTGTTGAAGAAAAAAAAATCCAAATATCCCATTGGAATATAGTTAAATAAACTTTGGAATACTCATACAATGAATTCTCTGTTGCTGGTTTAGTAAGAAGGTAAATATAATGTTTCAGTTCTTTAAATACCATCATGTTAAAATCTTCAAGTTATGTTGTTAAGGAGAAAAATGTGGTTGTAGAACTATAGTCTATGGTAGATTGATTCATTCAACAGGTATTTATTTTATACCTCCTTTGTGTTAAGCCCTGAGGTAGGTCTTGGGTAATATATTGTCTGTGGGAAGGGGCAGATATAATCCTTCCTTTATGAGACTTACAGGCTAATGTGAGAAAGAACTAGTAAGCAAATAAATTAAAAATGTCTTGAAAAATTGTGTTATCTGTATGTAAGAAGCTAAGTAGAATGGCGTGGATTTACCCATGACAGTTGGGAGAGAGACAGGAAGATTTCTCTAAAAGGTGTCTGGTACCTAATGAGCACTCAGCAGAGACCTTTGTTTATAATAGGCTAATTCAAACCATTCTTCTTTCCTGCCTCACCTTTCCTTTCCTATCTAGTAACTCACCCATCCACTGTTCAAAGAATGCATACCGTACTTCCCCATCACGCAAATTTCCCGTGTTGTTACACTTTTTTGTCACTTGGAATAATTTCTGTGTCATTGTCATTCATTGAGCACCTACTATGAACAAATGCATCATCCTAAGTGCTAGGGATCACCATTGCTTAAGGCAGGTCCTTCTTCTTTAATGTAATCTAATTGATGACCTTTTCTTCATATGTAATTTTTAATATTTTTTCTGATTACAAAAGTAAAACATTCACAACATAAAAAGATTTAATGTTACAGAAATACATAATTTACAAAGTGAAAGAGCTTCCTGGGGCTCCCTGAAACCCACAGTTTTGACAAAGTAGGAACTAAATTATATTGATGCCCTTTCTTTCCTAGAGAACTTTTTGATTGAGGTTACTGAAGAGCATTCTAGAACATATTCACATGTCAGTGATCTTATTTTTGTAGATGCTAAAATTAGGAAGGAAGCACTTATGGTTGATTTTGTATTCAAGATTCTCAAAGGATGCTACATAAACTTTTAATAAAAATGTAGTATATCTTTGGCAGAGAAACTATAGTCCCCATGAAAAAATGAAGTATTTTGTCATTCATTACACTTGAAAATATGTATAATAAGATGGATGAAATTAATGTGAAATATGAAATGAAATAAATTCTGCATGTTATTTGTAGGTGCTTCTGTAGCCTAGCAAAATACTTAGGTCTGGGTGACTGTTGAGAAGAGGTAGATTGCATGACTGTCCTATTGGACCTGTCCTATTGCTTCTGCTCCTGTTTGTCCACATATAGGAGCATTTTATAGAGGATTCTGTACAGGGATAAGGGGAACAAAGCTAAAAGCATTACTATTTGGCTCAGAAAAGAACGTTCAATGATTATGTTAATGTAAAATTCAAGAGAGGGTGTGCAGTTTGATTCAATAGAAATTAATGATTTAAAATTATAGCTTTAGAATATGGATGATGATCAGATGTTTTGTGACTAGTAATGGTAGAAAACCATGGATAAGTTATTTGTGTTTTGGGGGGATAATCACCCATCTTTCCATTTAGCTCTCCTTGTGGGAGAAGAAAGAATATAGAGATATCAAGTGTATAATTGCTTCATAAGAATAAAGTGCTAATGAATTTAATTAATAATTCATGCAAAGTTTTGAGATGTTGGAAACAGTATTTAAAAGTAAAATAATCTAGTGTTTACTGATAAAACCATTCAATTTTTTATTATCTGCATGGCTTTGTACATTGGGATCCCTCCAACTGGAACAGCCTTTTCCAGATTATCTGGGCAAACTCATATTTATCTTTTAAGAACTAGCCTAGTATCATATCCTCAATAAACCTTTCAGAAGCCCTGGACAAAATGCAATCTCTCTACTTTTACAAGCTTCTGTTATTATATGTATTTTTAAAGATATATTACTACTTTGGTTCACTGCTTTGTGTACCTTCCCAAACCATGTGGTCCTTGAGGGTAAAAATTATCTTTTTTGTCACTATTTTTTTTAATAATCTAGAATACAGTCAGTTCTTATTAAATATTTTTTTGAAATGAATTGAAATGTGATTTTTGGAACACTTAGACAGTTTTAAATTATATTGAAAACCATTGTAATACTATTCCCAATTGATAAAGGAGATAGCGTGCAATGATTACAAGTTTAAAGATTTGGTTTCAATTCCTGACTCTGCCATTGACTGCTAATTATTGGACCTCATGCAGTCCCTTAATCTCTTGAAATGTTAGTTTCCCAACGTGAAATAGGTGTAATAACACTTTTCTGCCCTGCTCACCTTATGTGGAGTTTATGATAATAGACTAGATAATGGGTGAAAATAAACTTGTATGCTCAGTACCTATACAAATGAAGTCCTTCCCGTATTAAGTATACATTTTAAAGCCACTGATAAAATAATCTCAAGTGCAATAACATTTGAGAAGTGTATTATTTCTAGATAGAAAATGGGGGATTTGTACAGAAAAACAAAAGCAAAACCAACTTGAAATTCATTTCTTTCTATTGGATTTTTATTGCCTTTTCGTAATGTAATTTCCTCAGGTTTTCATATCATATGAATTTTATTTTATAGATTATGAAACAAAGGTAACAATACAGATCCAACAATTGCAGTTTAAAGACCTAGTTATCAATGGATCAGCTGAGAACTTTGGTTTAGGCATTTAGACTTGGATTGAAGATTGTTGAGAAATTCTGTTAGCTCTGAATAAGCACCAGTTTTTACCCTCTCTTGAAATTATAGTCAAGCTGCATAAAATAATCAGTATTTTCCTCTTTTTTATTTTGAATGTTTGACCGCTTTAAACATTTGTATTCTATTTTCTTATTTGATATTTTCTAGATCACTGACAGAAATTCAAAGAGCAAATAGTTACTGGTTTAATGGTAGTTTGCTTCTGGGAGATCCACTATTAATGTGTTCTGATAACATAAGGGCTTATTGCTCTATGCCTAAATCTAGTTTGTTGGAAATAAATTATGTTTTTTGTCTCTGCCCAGCATTCCTATTTGGCCAGTGTTACAGAGTCTAATCAGATTTTCTGCCATTCATTTTGCTGTGATGGAGGATTTTCCTAGGTGTTTTTGACTTAAGTCAGATTCTCACAGCATATTTATCTTTAATTTTGGTTTCATGTATCTGGGAAAACTCCAGGGTAGTTTAGCCTGATTTCTAAACTTTTTTTCTCATTTCTGTAGTAACTTTTTATCTTAATGCTTCTGAGATTCCCTTCGTTATATGAAATATTCTTCCTCCGATTTTCTAAAAGTATTTTGATAGTTTTTATTTGGATTCACTTTGAAGTCTTGTTTATTTCCACTTAGTACTTTCCTTCTGAATTTACCATTCATGGAAACTGCATTCACCTAGCACAAACTTTTTTTTTTCATATGTATGTTTCTTAAGTAAACAAGTGTTTATCCCCTTTGCCTCCACTACTCCATTCAAACCTGCTCAATGGGGCTAATTCTTTTCTTGCTCATGCATAAAATCTCAGATAGGCCTCATATTTTATTTACATACTATTAGAAAATAAAATGTTCTGTGATCACTTCTAATCACGTGAATAATCTCATTTCTATTATATTCCATTCAGTTAATAAGGAATTCCTGAATTCATTTAGTGATAAGCTTTCCCCCTTCATTAGTTCCGGCCAGCTTTATGCTGGGCACTTGTCATGGAGAAAAAGGGGAGTTGGTCGGCCTCTCCTGTGTTTCCCCAAATTGGCTCCATGCTTTTTGCCCTGTTCAAGTAGGCTGCCTCTGGCTCCTCTAGGGTTGAAAAAGTAGAAGAGGTGAAGGTGAGGTCTAATTTGATTGATGTGAATATGACCTTGGATAAGCTTCCTCTGGGCTTGGTGAACTCTTTGTTTTACCTGAGGATGGTGTGGTAGACATTAGTGTTGCTCATCAAAAGTTTCTGTGCCTTCTGAGCACATGGTAGGATTGAACTTCCTGGCTTATTGTGGTTGAGTGAGGCCAAATGACCAAGTCTGATCAAGGAGTTGTGAACAGAAGTGACAAGTGTCACTGATTGGCTGAGCTGGTGTGAGAGTCTCCAGAAATTTTTCTTTTCCTTCTGACGCTGCAGTCAACAACTTTAGAGATGGTGGCTGCCATCAGCCTGAATCATTGAAACTTCAATGAGAAGAGCCAGCCTCTTCCTACCACTGACATATGACAACCATGTTGCATGATCAAGAAACTAATCTTTGTGGTTTTAAGCTACTAAAACTGCGGGGTTGCACGTTATCACAGTGTAATGTAACCTATTGAAACAGATATGTGGCTTTCTCAGAGGTGCCTACTGAGATTATTTGGCTGTATTTTCTATGACACAGGAGATGCATTTTTCCTCTGGCTAGATGCATAATATTTCTCCCCTAGTTCCTGGAAATCTGGAAATCCATTCCCTCTCTTGGGATTACTCCATCCCTCTATGCATTCTTCTTGGACAAGATTTGAAATGTAGCTAAGCGAGCTCTTTCTTCTAAGTTGTCCACCTCTGGTCTTCCAGAAACATTTACACAATCTTGCCTCTCCCAAGGAAAATGTAGCCAGCACCTCTCTCTACTCTGCCAATTAGACCATAGCCTTCCACTCTTAATTCAATTTATAAATGGCTGAAAAAATACGGAATGACATAAAATGTGCTCTAATAATCCTCTGGAACATACCCTACAGCAATGGTTTTAGAATAGCATGTTCTAAGATGCATATCAGACATTAACCTTTGTGTCCCTCAAGCATCAGTTTATACATTTCAAGCTTTTGAAGTGATTTCCTTAACCGTTCTTCAGGGTTTGAGGTGAGGAGATGGTGGTGGGATTTATAACACATCAACAACTCAAAAAAATTTTTTTTCTACCTAGTTTCCAACTTTTTTGACCACTTAAACTTCTAGGGGCGTTGGCTCACAAAATTGGTTTTTGAGTTTTCTTGGAAATTCTCTATAAATGATCTAGCACTTCCATTAAAAATGTGTGAGTGCTTGTCAACTATTGTTTGGTGCTTGGCTTTTGGGTCTTCACTGAAACCTACACAGAAAATGTCTCTTTTAACATCCTGTTCTAAGACTATTGTTGCAGGGTATGTTCCAGAAGATTATTAGAGCATAGTGCGTCATTCAGTACTTTTTAAGCCATTCATAAATTGAACTAAAAATACATTTGCCTATAACTGCAGAGTCATGCCTCTCTGAAGGAATCACAAAATGATTTATGGGATGCTCTGTCAAGTGGTAGTATTATTTTTTGTTAAAATTAATATGGTACTATGCATAAATAGTGTAAATTCACTCACTGCTCATTAAAGCTATTTGGTGTTTCTGCAAGTGTTGCTAAGTGGAATTTACTGAAGGGACTTAAGCAAAATGTATTTATTCTTGTCATTTTAGGAGGAAATATGCTAAAACTGATGCTGTCAGTCATTGCACACTTATTCCAAAAAATTGCTCTGGCTAAAACAGTTTGTGAATCAATCTTTCAGACTGATTGCTTATGTTATAAGTAATATGGGACACTCTGGGGTTTGAGGAGGGAAAGAGAGTGACACTCTACAAGAGCATAATGCATATTATACATTAATAACATGGTCCAATGTTCACTATAAACTTTTAAACTTAATGAAACTGTGAAAAGAGATGCTACGTTTTGTTACCCTGAGATGGAACATTAAATCATTTTAGTTAGCAAACAAACCTCAAATAAGCAAGCATTCTAGTGTGTAAGTAGCACTACAACTTAGCAAGTGTCATTTTTATTTTATCTATCATTATTATCTTTATCTTCTGATTCACAGTCCTTCATGTGACAAATATATTATCACATTTTAAAGATCTAAGGCAAATTGATGAAGAGAAGTGGAAATTTTCATACAAAATATTTTAGGACTGTTACCTCTTGTCTTTGGGGATGATCTAATTAACAGCTGATGAGTTTGAGCAGTATGAGATTTTGGGTAGATTAAGAAAGGAACATTTTCATACTCTAGTCCAGGCTGGGTTATCGTATGGCTGATAATTATACAATTTTAAGTTACTGTTTTCCAAAGAATGCTAGCAATTTAACGTATCCATTTCAGAGCACCAGATGTTTCTTTGCAATGTTTGTAGAGTATGATGTATCATTATCTATAAATGATTTGATGTCAGACTGGACACTGCCACCATCTGGTGACCTTATAAAAGTCCATCACTTCAGTCCACAGTCTAAGCTTTTGGGGCATCTATCAAAGCAGCTTAAGTGAGTTTCAGTAGACTTGGAGAGAGAAAAAAATAAAGAAAGAAAGGTATTTGTATTGCCAATTGCAACCGAGTATGCCTCATAGCTCCTGGTAGTGGGTAGAAGAGTGAGATACCCTACCTGGGATAATACTGAGCCAGTGTGAGGAAGGTTGCACTGTGATACCCAATGAATACCTATTAGTCCTGGAATATTTTCTGTTACTTGTGATGTCTTCTTTCAAAGTCTTCTCTACCCCAGCCCTGAAAACCAGGAATTTGTTTTCTACCATCTGAAAAAATTTTCATATACTACTCATTAGCCCTCAATTACCTGTATACACTTTCATAGTCTTCGTATTGCTTTTTAGTTAGTTAATTTGGGTTAATCTTTTATCTCAAATTAGACGGTGGGCTTCTTTAGGGCGAAGATATTATAGATTTCTTTTGCATACTGGCACACTTAAGAGTGTGTTCAGTCTTTTTTGAACACCTAGGAAAGGGTCTCAATCAATGTAGTGGTGGCATTTAGGAGACTCTGTCATCACAGCAACAGTTTTGCAAAGTGACAAGAGGACACCAGGACTTTTGTATTTGTTAGTTTTAGCATCTTGTTGTACATTTAAAAAGCCTCAAGTTGCATATATTAAATGTAATATTTGAATAAGATAGTGATATTATGAAGAAATAATAAAAGTGTTACTTTAGTCTATAATAAATTAAAATATACCATGGTATTGTGGACACCTCCTTATATGTAAGAAATAAAGAAGGAAGGAGGTTGCTTGTCAAAATAAGTGTATTCTAGGAACAAGGGAAGGACAGTGGGAAATCCAGTCTTCTATGAAATTAGGAAGTTTTGGGGTAGAAAGCATATCTAATTGAACGCCAGACAACATTTTTCTGAGTGAAAGGAGTTAGTCACAAGATGCTGTGAAAGTCCTAAGGAGCCAATATAATTTGATAACTCAATTTTTTTTTTGCAGGGGGTGGATGGGGGAGTGGTTAGGGTTAGGACCATTCAAGAAAAAAAAGATTGAACCACAATATGTCCAAAAGGTATAAAGTATCAGCTCTTTCTCTCCAGTCTTTCTTAACTGAGTTTTCTCATCTAAACTGGAGCACATAGAAATGATTTGTGTGGTTTTATTGTCTAAATTCTTCCAAGGATGGTGGATGACTAGTATCAGGCTGGATGCAGAGAAGAGAAGTTAACTTATCACATACAATGATGCTTCAGGGCGTTAGAGCTTTACCTGAGAGTAAATTACTCCTGAGGTAAGAATATCTGCAGCATCAGAAGATGCTCGGTTTATGCTTTTATGGCAGAGAGCTGCAAAGCAATGGATGGTCTCTTGAAGATTTACCATCTGTGACTGAATCTTGGTATATTTAGTACCACAGAGAGTGTCCAGAACAGATTTAGCTGTTTTATAGTAACTGAAGTTTAATATGAGCAAAGTATTTTTTTCCATTTGAAACTTTATGAATCTTTTGGTTTGCCCTTAGCAAATTTTTCTATATAGTAATTAAGCAGAGATTAGTAATTACTAATTAGTTAAGTAATTCTGCTGTTATTTTTCCAGGTTGTTTTAATAGGGACAGTTTTTATTTGTGTGCATTCTGTTAACCTTCTAAGTTATTTGAGCAGTGTGTGATTGCCACTGTTAGAGCTGTTTTGGTGACAGCCACCTGAATGTGGGCATAGACCTAGAGATAAACTCACTTTTCTTTCACTGAGTCCTAATGTGAGTACCCAATAACTAAAACCTCTAAATAATGTGTTCATAAATTATTTATGTGCTGGAACAATTGGACATCTGTAGCCAAAACAGGAACCTCAAACTAAACCTAACACGTTATACAAAAATTAACTTGAACTGGGTAGCTGACTTAAATGTAAAACATGAAACTATGTAACTTTTACAGAAAAACTTAGGAGAAAATCTTCAAACTTAGAGTTTGGCGAAGAGTTCTTAGACTTGACACCAAAATAGGATCCATAAAAAAGAAAAATAGATAAATTGGAACTTGTCAAAATTAAAATATTTTGTTCTGCAAAAGCCCATGTGAAGAGGATGAAAAAGCAAGTTACAGATGAGGAGCAAATATTTACATGGCATATGTCTGACTAAGGACTAGTATCTAGGATATATAAAGAACTCTCAAAACTCAACAATAAAAATACAAACAATCCAATTACAAAATGGGCAAAAAATATAAAAAGACGTTCCACCAAGTATATGCAGATAGCAGAAACACACAGGAAAAGATGTTTGACGTCATTAGCCATTGGATATAAGAAAATTAAAAACTCAATGAGGTATTGGTACAGAACTCTCAGAATGTGTAAAATAACGTGAAATGCTGGCAAGGAGGCAGAGAAATTGGATCACTCATACCTTGCTGGTGGGAATTTAAAATTGTACAGACCCTCTAGAAGACAGTTTGGTATTTTCTTATAAAACTAATATATCACCCAGAAACTGCATTCCTGGGTATTTGCCACAGAGATGTGAAAACATATATTCGCACAAAAACCAGTATACAATGGTCACAGCAGATTTATCCATGATAGTCCAAAACTGGAGATAATCTGTTGTCCTTCAATAAATGACTGGTTAAGCAGACTGTGGTACCCATGCCATAGACTGCAACTCAGTAACAAAAAGGAATGATCTGTTGATATATGTAACAGTTTATGTGAATATAAGTAACAGTTTATATGAATTATGCTGAATAAAAACTGCCAATTCCAAAAGGTTACATACCATATGACTCCATTTAAATAATATTTTTGAAATGAAAACATTATAGAGATGGAAAACAGATTAGTAGTTGCCGGGTTAGGGGTTGGGGTGGAGGTGAGTATGGTTATAAAAAGGTGCTACAAGCATTCCCTGTGGTGTTGGGCTGTTCTGTGTGTGGACTGTAGTGTGGATGTGTGAACTTACTCCTGGTATAAAATTGTATAGAACTAAAAGACACACACTCACAAGTAAGTACAAATAATACTGGGGAATTTGAATATTAGAAGTGGATTGTTTCAACGTTAGTATGCTGGTAATGATATTGTGTTATAGTTTTGCAAGATGTTACCATAGAGGAAATCTGGGTAAAGGATATACAGAATTGTTCAGGAGAGATTTGAAGTTTCCGGGGGTCACCCACATCCTAATCTTCTGCGTTGCAACATCACTGAGGGGCCTTTTGCTACCTTGTGAGCAGAGCAGATTTGGTGGAGGGGAGGTAGGTGTTGTGAAAATTTGACCTTCATTCCTCAGAGTTTAGAGAGTGTAAATACTGTTGCCTGATCTTTCCATGAAAATGTGAAAGACTGAAGTCTAGCTGAAGCTGTCTGGGATAGCAGAGCAAAGAGACAAAGCTGCGTTGAAAGTAGGTTGTGCTTTTTCGATTGAGGATGGGGAGGAGGTCCTGGTCTGGTGGACTGCAGAGGGCACTGGATGCCTAAGAAGAGTCAATGCCAGGGTTAGAGTACCCAAGAATAAGTCGATGTGCAGTGGACCATGGCGGTGGTGGTAGTTGGCGTGTAAACAGCCAGCTGTGGGGTCATGGCTCATACCAGTGAGCACTGCACACTGAGGGGAATCCTCAGCAAATTTGGGGTGGCTTGTGGAGGAGTGTGCATCTGAGTCCCACAAAAGCTCTCCCTGAAAGAAAGAGCCAACACTGGGGCATCTGCTATGTCATTATTTAATGTGACTTTCGCAACCTTTTCCTTTTTGCTCACCTGCTCTTCTCTCCAGCCTAGGAGAGGCCAGAGACAAAACAGTGAGTGGCAGGGAAGAGTGGAAAACTAAGGTAGAGACAGTAGTAGAGATGTGCCCTCCCCGTCAACTCCTCCACACCTCAGCCCTGTGCAAATTTCCAAGCCTGAGACAGGCATGAATGAGGGCACAAGAAGCAGCTTTAAACTGAATTGCAAAATTAAGTTTTGTGTATAAAAATTAGACTGATTGTTAATACCTCAAAGGGACCAGAAAGCATTGGGACTGGCTTCAGATATTTTCAAAGACACGAAAGAGAAATAGAATAGAGGTGGTTTGAAAGACAATAAAAACAGAACAAAGTTGTTTCCTTCTTTACTCTCCACTGAATCTAGACTGTTCAATAAACTGTATAGATGCATATATATAGATACACATTTCATTTAATGTCACTGTCTTGATATTAAAGAAAGACTAGACATTCACATAATAAAATATTAATGATAGTTTATGTCTGGATGATGTTATTTCAGCTATTTTGTATTTAATTATTTAATCTTTGGTAGAATTTCTAAATTTTATACAGTGAGCACATTTTACCTTTGTAATTAGAAAAACGTTATTTTAAAATAGTGTTGAAAGCATTTTGGACACCAATTTTAGTTGTGTACAACTATGACCCTATATCTAGTACTTTAAAACTATTTGGATTTTTTGGTGATCAGCCGGACTTCCTACATGTGAGTAATCTATATCTGGAAATAATAGCTAAGAGTAATTTTTTTCATCTGTAAGTGAAGGTTTGGGTAGATAATTGTTAATGTTTTTTTTTCAGCCCCATAATTCTTGCAAATGATGACTTATTCATTGTCCTTATACATACCAGTGCTATTCTAGATATTAGAATTATAACAGAGAATGAGAGTCCCTTTCCTTGAGCAGCTGAATACAACAGATGAGATAATAGAGGATTACAAATCTGTTGGTGAGTGCTACAACAGGGACAGGTACAAGGTGTTGCGCAATCACAGAGGAGCAGCATCTAATCCAAGACAGGGGAGGTGGGAAAGGCCTGATCATAAGGAGGTAATGTTTGAGCTGAGACTTGAAAATCAACAAGCTAGGCAGAGTCAAAGTGAAGGAGCTGAGCACACCAGGCGGTGGAAATGCTGGAGGAGGATCGTGAAGGCAGCAGAGAATATGACACATTCAGGCTCACCCTGAGTGTGAGGGGACTGAGTGAGGATGATGGAGGTGGGAGAAGGTGGAGTACCAGATTCGAGGCCCAGTGGTAAGCAAGCAGTAGGGATATGAGCTAGTTTCTGAGACTACAGAGAACCTGGAGGAAAGACCGACTTGAAGGCTCTCAAAGTATTGCAGGTCAGAGAAGATGAAGTCCTGAAGAAAGACAGTGGTAGAGTGACAAGAGAGAGACATATTGGTGCACTTGGATGTGAAGAATGAGGGTGAGGAAGGAGTCAGGTGATTGCAGATGTAGCAAGGCGAGTCTGTGTTAACATATATCGTGCCTTGTGAGAATGACTGAGCTATGCCTCTTGACGGATGAATGGTAAAAGTCACCATCCCCAGGCAGAAAATCACGAAGAGGTGCACCTTCCTCTGAGATGCTCCAGAAGCTCAGTCCTGCAACATGGCGCATGGTTGGCGAGCGGAGCATGGGCTGAATTTCAGTCCGCACTAGTCCCTGCAGCCGGCCAACATCCTTTGTGAAGTGAGCAAGCTGCAGAACCAGGGCCCTATGCCCTGACTGCAGCCCGAGAGACGGAGAGTCTTCAAGTTCACGACCTTTTCTGGGTTTATATCAGAGGAGGCCTGTGAGGTTCAGAACATCCAAGCGGCATCAAACAGAAATGTTTTACCTCTGCCTAGCTGAATTGAGGCAAATTAACAATATGTAGTCTCTATAATATTCAGACCAAAGGAGACATTTATGACCTGTTATATCACCAGCAAGTTGTTCTTCTTCCCAGAAATTTGAGAAAAACATGTTAATAATATATCATTAGAAAAATATCTTTCTCTATGTATAAAAAGATTCGTTGTTTTTGTGTGTTATTTCTGTTACATTTTGGGACCAGCGTTACTTCTCTAGAAATGAATCTCCATTTTAATAATGGGATTATTGAAAAGAGGTAATGTGAAGAATACAAATGCAGTTTTTAGCTTTCCCCAAATGCTTTTTTTTTGCGGAATACTTTTAGAACGATACAAAATTTATCCTACAAGCTATCTTCAAATTTCCCTTCATGTTTATTAGCAAGTCAGTAGGATTTTTAGAAACTATAGAACCAGCCCTAAAACCATATATAAGTTAACTGGATGCAAATATGATAAGGGTATCTAATTCAAGTCATTAAACTGAAACCCTATAGCACAATTCATATTATAAATAAATTTGAAAACCGCAATATAAATGTTGCTAGTGCAATACTTAAGATTGATCCTATGGTTGGGAAGAGGTTGGGGAGAGCAGCTGACTTCGTCACAGATAGTGTGTTGTTAATTAGGTCAAGAAAAGTGATCAATTCCCTACCTTACAGGTACCATAGAGTATTTTATATTAATGTTGCTGCTGCTTTGGTGGGAGAATCAAATTAGCTGGAAATAATAACATAATCCTGAATTTAAAAGTGAACTCCATAGTAAGAAAGTTTGGAAAAGTCTAACCAAAAATGGATGTGATGGTGTTCATAAGAAAGACTGTTCACACCATAACTGTAAGTTAACTTTATTTACTGCTACTATTTAAAATTATTCATCTTTATATCCCTGGAACCTTGGCACAGTGTCCGACCCCTAGTAAATGCTTCAAGAGTGTTAAATAAAGCACTCATTAGTGGAACATGCATTATAATTTTATTATCTTACCGATTTTGGGGTCCTGCCATCTTGATTATGGTGTTAACACCATAGAGAGATTAGGCAGAAAAGCATCCCCAGAATATTTTGTTTGTGTTCTTAGCAGCTCAAGCAGTTTTGAGACTCTGAAGATGACCTGCCAGATGGAAAGCAGTGAGAGTTGTAATGCTTATTAGCACCGGGATCAACAAAACTAAGTTAAAAGTGAGCAGGAATGGTTATTTAAAATTATTGCTGCTCAAAACAAACAAACAAAACAACAAAAACCCATCATCATGAAAACATCTATGTGTACACTATGACTAAAACTGAATAAGAAACTTTGAAATTATAGAGCAATTATAGAGATTATTTTTATTAATAATCTATTTGGAAATGAAATGTATGAATAACATACATTTGAATAACCTTATGAATAACGTTGGAAATTCTTAAGCTACACGTCTTGCCTTCAGATTTTTCGCATATATACCAAAGTCATGGCAATAACGCATCTAACAAACTGAATACACTTATTTTAAGAACTATGTTAATATTGTATGTCTTGTTTCTACTTGTTTATTGAGGGTCTTGATTAAATTATATCAGATGTTTTGACTTTTGTTGATTCTGAGAGTGTGAGCCCGTGGGATTTGAATGTCTGCAGTGGTAACAAATGTGTGCTCTCTCTTTCTCCCCATGGACTAATGGATTTTTATGCATTTGATGATTACAATCATTTAGAGTCATTCTTTTTGATAATCAAATTGTTTCAAGCTAGCATTCAATAAATATTAGCTGCCCTCCGTTTTAGAGACCATGTAACAACTTCTTTTTGATGTTGACCTGCTTTTTACTTAGTCCCTTTGTCCATCCAAAACCAATAAACCTCTGTGCCTAGCACTGGAAATAACTTGATTCCGATACGTATTTAGAAAACTACGAAAGCATTAAAATTAAAGACAATGCCGTGTCAATTAATTAGCACACATTTTTGACACTTGAAAAGCTATTTATAATTTCAAAATTATTGTAATTTTCATAATTAATATGAAAATTTTGAACAAAGACAAATATAGTTTTTTAAAATAAAACTTTTCAGTTTATAGTGTCCTTGTGGCTTGTCCTACTCCAGTCTTGGTTTTATTGTTATGCTTGGATTATATGAAATTAGCATAAACCTGCCTAGTTACCAGTTTGGCAATTTTTATGTTAATTTATGTAGCAGAGCTTTTTATTTGTTTTAATCATATGAGCTATAAAAGATTCATTTTCAGAAAAGCATTGAGGATAAATAAAAATATTACATTAAATTTCTTTACACTTTTTAAAAATATATGTTAGCTTTTTTTGAATCATAAGAATGTTTTCGGATCCATTTTATTGCCCAACCATCAATTAGAAATGGGTACAAACAAGTCAGTTTACTCAAATTTTGGTATAATTACCTTTTTAAGTAATTTACAGTAATTGCTAGCAATTAAAATGTTTAATTATTATAATCATATATTTTGTGCCCTTTGTTCTAGTTAGATTAGCTATCTGATGGCTTTTTAATCTGTTGCTTGTGGTAACAATCAGGAAATTATGATTCAACACTGACTGCTCTTTAACAAAGAAAAAATATTTTTAAAGATTCAATTTTAATGCATCCTTAAATTACAAAGTTCACAATAAAACTGATGAAGCTTAATGCTCTTCTGAAAAAATTGAAACCTACGCTTTTCATTTTCAGGCCATGTTAGAGATACAGAATATTGGATTTATACAGCAGATGAGATGGGATTAACTTACATATATTTACTAGATTTTTGATTTCTATAGCAAATAGGCATGATGTATTTTCCAGTTGCAGCACCCAATGATAAGATGCAAAGTTATAATTAAACCTGATTTTTATTATATTAGTGATGGCAAAGCTAAGAGCAGCTAAGTTTTATATTTTTAATTTGGAGCTTTAGATATTTCTTTGAACTGGGTGAAAACTGGATTGAAAGAATTAATAACAGAGTGAACAATCCAGAGACTTGAATCTACATGATATTCTTAGTGGTTATAGCACTATAAAAAATAAGATTCTAGATTTTGATTTTACTTATCAATCGGTGTTAAGTTACATTGTGTTCTTGTTTTCTTACAGTAAGATGCAGTGGAAAAAGAGGATTCTCCTCAGAGGAATTTGATTTATAATGATCTTTGCTCAGTTCTCTAGCAGAGAGAGACGTGCCTATATATTCATTTTTAAAGATGTAATTAAAAATTCAGTTGGTCTGTATGTAATGCTCTATGCAAGTGGATTGATTGTGAAAGGACATTTTATGGTGAGGCTGTGGTACAGCAGGAAGGGGACTGCATCTGGACATTAAGACCTTGGTTCAAATTTCTGCTTTGCTTCTTTGCTAGCTTTGGAAGGTTGTGCAAGGAACTTAAACTCATTGAAACTCCAGGGGAGATATAATGATTCGTCTGCCTATAATTGAAATTTGTATGTGTATATAAAAGCTAAACGAGGGAGTCTATGTGAAAACCATTTAAAATTGTGAAGTGCAATTTTATCATCATTGTCATTCATAATAATATGCAATTTTTATTGTTTTTCTTATGTGCCAAGTGTTCTGCTGTGTGCCTTATCTCATTTAATTCTCAATACAGCTGTAGTATTCAGTAGGCGTTGTTAGCAGCCCTATAGGATAAATGAAAAAATTGGCATCGCCAGAAAGTGGTGGGGCCAGGATGCAAACTTCATCTTTCTAAACCCCACACCTTTAGTTAGTATGCTTTAGCTTATGATTTGACTTTTATCTTGTTGCTTATACTAAGGTATCCTAGAAATTAGGTGTTAATCATAAGAATCATGAAATATTTTAGTGTCAAGGCAGTTCTTTGGTTATTTTAGAAGTATTATTCTGATGGCTGGTTATTCAGAGCAATTCTCTGAATTTCTCTACTTTTGGGGGCACTTGTTTTCATTTCGTTTTCTATATTAGTGGTAAATTTTCAAGTTTGGCAAAGATGGGGACATTATTAAATTTCAGTATATCCTTAGTTCGAAATATGTGGCCCTCACCACCTCACTGTACCATATAGATGCCTTTGTGGATCACTTAAAAGAATCAATTGGAAATCCTATATCCTTTGCTTTGTGTGTGTGTGTGTGTGTGTGTGTGTGTGTGTGTGTGTGAGAGAGAGAGAGAGAGAGAGAGAGAGAGAGAGAGAGAGAGAGAGAGACAGAAATCAAACAACTGTTTGATAAATTGTAACATTGGAGAAAAAACAAATACAGATTTTTACAGCTCAATGGTAATTTAAATTGAGTTGCTAAAAATAGTAAGAATTAATTTCTCAATTTTCATAAGTTTGGTTATCTGTAGTCTGAGAATAGTCCATGTAAGGGTTCCGAAAAGCCATAGAGTTCAAGCTCCTAATTTTATAAACGAGGAAAATGGGATGTGAGAAGTAGAGTAACTTTTTTTGTAAAGTCCACTGGGAGCTTATTGGCAGAACTTGGTGGAATACAGAGAAGGAAACAAATAACTGGACTGCCTGGTAACTTTGGTTTGGGCTAAAGAAAATGAATATATGCCCTGCTTGTCTTTTAAGAACTCTCCAGATGCTGGGTGGCATGTGGCATTAAGACTTTCACATCTAATGGCCTTTTTGGGATTAGTTTCAGCAAAAGCAGCTCCTTTTGAGATGTGGCCTGTGTGTACCCCTTTCTGAATGCATTTTTGAAGATCTACTTTGATGCTGTGGTATTTGGAAATGCTACAAATCATTATTTACTTTGGGGTGACGAGGCAGCAAGATGATGAGGAATGAGAGTTGGTCCTGGAGTGAGAAGACTGAAGTTTTACCAGTTCACCCTGCCTTTCAAGGCACCATTGGTAAAATGGGCACACTCTCTGCTTTCCCAACTGCCATTGTCCAAATTAAAAGGAGCGATTATTATATAGGCCCTTTGCAAAATATAAATTGATTTTTCTTCTAAATTTTCATGGAGGTTAACTGTGTATTCTTGGCAGGTTATTGTTTCACTTCCTTAAGCATTAATTTCTTCTCACCTATCTCATGGGGTTATTTTCAGTATAATTGAAATAATGCATTTAAAGTATGTAATGTACAAACAGCAGTGCCTGGCATATCACAGATGTACGTGGCAGAATGAATGCAGCAATTGCCCCAATTTTTCATTTTTCAATGTGACTTTGCAATGCTTCCCGTCAAGAGGTAGAATCTATTTCCCACCCCTTGAGACTTGTTTTGTTCCATTGAGTGCTATTCTGAGGGGTGCCATTTCTGACCAAAGTCTCTAAAGGCCTGGCATGCTCTGTTCTCTCTCTTGAATTCCTGTTGCCACCATCAGAGTATGCCTGGGGCTGTCCTAGAGGAAAAAGAGACAAACCATGCAGTAGAGCCCAGTCATAGACTAGCCAGTCCCTTGCCCATTCATCATATGTGTGAATGAGTCCCGCTGAAATCGGCTGAGCTGAGCTTAGATCAATGGGACTTCCCAGCTGACCCTATAGCGTCTATTTAGACTCATTAAAAAAAAAATTGGTTTTAAGCCACTATGTTTTGGGCTGGCTTGTGACATAGCAAGACTAACTGATAACACATACAAAAAAATGGTAGACATTATTATTGTTCTCAGGACTTGTATATATGTAATAAACCTCATGACAATGATTACATTGGGGAACATTTATTTTGGCTTGCATGTCAGGTAATATTTTTCAAGCTTATCAATCCATACAGCCCCAGGACAAAACAAAACAAAATGGAAGAAGTAACTAGAGGAATTCATGTTATTAAAAGTGTTTAAAACATAAATACTTGTAGTTTAAGGTAATGGGCAATTAATTCAACCACCTAACCCCTCCCAGAGAGACATGTGCATTCTGAGGTTGTCTCATGCTTTAGTCATCGACCTGAATAATGATGCTTTGGAAGCAGAATCACCCTCCCCTCCACTCTCCCTCCATGCCCCGAGTGGAGCATGAATCTAATGTGCTTTAAAATCCATCTACTTGGCAGCTTCGGTAAAGGCATTAACCAAAACTTTTAGGATGACCTTGAGAACGTTCTAAGTGAAACTCTCTGGGAGTCCATATAAAAATCTTTTTTAGCTTTCAGGACACGGATTTTTGTATCCTTTCTTTATTATGAACATTTAGCCAATTGCAAATGCAGTTGGTCACCTTTTTTCAGTTTGAGGAAATCCTTCAGTTGCTTCAACACAAAAGGGAAATGGTACATTGAGGCTTCCCTGTTAAAATTTGGCATTTAAATAGTGTTTTTCACTGCAGAGCACACTTCTGCAAAGATATTTACATATGAAGGTATATACTTGTCCAATTACTTTCTCTCTCCTTGTTGTTCACATTGTGGTGCTTTAGATAAGAGCGTGTTCTTTCACTGCAATCTTCTTATTAAATTAACTTTATTTTCAAGAAGCTCTAAAGATGAAAAGCACTCTGAATGTTAAATATCATTTAAATATTATATGAAGTGCTTCTTAAGTGTTACATGTGTAGGTAGTAGAAAAGAGAGATCCAGGCAGGCAATGGGACTGGAAGGCTGACGGACAACTTAATGGCAGACTTAAATTTTTGGAGGGCTGCTTTGTGTAGGATCACAAACAGCTATTCTCTGTTGTCATCAGGGACTTTACAAGAATGGAACATGAAGAACTGGCCTTAAAGAGCAACAGAAAGGATCAAGGAATATATAATTTATTCATTCAACATAATTCAAGCAAATGTTTATTGAGGGCCTATTATGTAAGGCCCCCTCCCCGCCCCCGTTCTAAGTGCTCAGGATAGAGGAGTGAACAAACCAGACAAGAATCCCTGCAGTCATTCTGGTAAATATTTCTTCTCTCTCAAAGAGTGACTTAGAAACTCAACCCCAGGTCTACTTCTGGCACCTAGACCTTCCCCTTACGTATAGAGCTACAAAGTGAAGATGGAACTATTATGGATGCTGTGAATGATGCTGCAGGATATAATTGGTAGCAACAAGCTGCTCATCTAAGGCTCCAGGTTGTCTGACCCCACACAGCCTCAGGTCTTCTTCATGGGAAGAATGACTAGAGAGATGTTTGGACATAGTTCTTCCACTCTACATTGAAGGTTTTCTGATTACTTGTTTCATTCAATGGGATATTTCTTTGGGTAAATAATTTCTTAGCTTATTCAAGCAAGATATCTTGTTCCTGCGCTGTGGCAATTCATCTTTTGATATTTTTCTTAGTTTGTATCCATTGAAAATAGAAAATTGATTGCCCTTTTCATTGTTTCCTTTTTTATCATTTGCAAATTCACATTCCTATTCCATCTATTTTTTTCTTTCTGCTAATATGGGCATATTTCACATTCTGGGTTTATTGTTTATCATTTCCAAGCTACAGTTTGCATTGTCATTTGCCCCACATGCAAGTATTTTTTCCTATTCCTCTCATGGACTTCTTAAGTAGTGTCACTTTTTATTAACTGAGATGTGAATAGCTCTAGTTTTATATCTCAGTATGCTTGGAGAGCCTGCTAATTGTGCTCGATTCTTCTTTCCTGTTTAATCCGCCTCCTTGAAGGAATAATTTCAAAATGTAAAATCTATCTTTTTCTTTTCCGCAAATATAAAATGCTGTAGATTTGTCTTCTGACAGCACTTACCATAACCGTAGGTGTTCGATTCGCAGACTAGATCACCTAGAAAGAAAGAAAGAAAGGAAGGAAGACACGTGAAATGAATAAATTTATTTCTTTGCTTGGCTAACAGGTGGAGTGCTTAAACTAAAGATTAATCTGTTGACCCATGTTTGGGTCATATGCTGGCTTTGCCATACATAGAGGTCATGGTCAGCATTTCTCCCTGTGAAGAGAACTGGAGAACTAGAGAACTAACTAGTTTACTGTTAGTCATCCTGGGAAAAGCCAGTATTCACATCTGCAGTATTTACCTTTCCTAGTCTGGCCTCTCTTTCAATTGTAAATTTTCCTTTTCTACTATTGGAAACTCCAGCTGGGCTCTGCGTCTGTATCTGTTATTAATTTTATCTGTGCCTCCCATTGGAAATCTGCTTCTTGACAGTAACCTGCCAAACCTGGGGACCCTGCATCCGGATTCCTCCTAGACAGGTTCCTGTCCATGGGGCCCTTTCTTCTAACTGGTTCTGAATGCTAATCTCTGACAAAATAAGAGATGTGTTCATGAAAAGTCATGTGCCCTGTGATGTTTTCATAATGGAATCATTTTAAATATACTGGGGGTACTTGCTATTTAAAGGCTACTGATAATGAGGTGTTTTATAAAGTGAAAGACCTTTTTACAAGGCAAGTCCCTCAATTCATCTCTCTCTTCCTTTATCTTCCTGTATTTTGTACTAAAAATCCCCAAGACTGGGCACCTCCAGGTGCCACCTCCTGTAGAGCCTTAGGCTGTGTACTCTACAGTTCCCGGGACTGTCATTCACAGAGACCATAGCATTAACAGCCATACTCACAACCGCAGGGAGTCTGGCGTTTCAAAGTTTCTTTTCTTTCTTTTTTTTTTTTGTGAGGGAGGTTGGCTCTGAGCTAACATCTGTTGCCAATCTTCCTCTTTTTGCTTGAGGAAGATTGGCCCTGAGCTGACATCTGTGCCCATCCTCCTCCACTTTGTATATGGGAGGCCGCCACAGCGTGGCTTGATGAGTGGTGCATAGGTCCGCGTCTGGGATCCGAATCCGCGAATCTCTGGCTGCTGAAGCAGAGCGCGAACTTAACCACTACGCCACCGGGCCAGCCCGTCAAAATTTCTTTTATTTTTCCTTCAACCTGACTTTGATAAACTCATTATTTGTTAATTCATCGGTTTTTTGTTGATGTCTATAGTAATAGATAGCTCAGCTTTTCTTTCTTTCTTTTTTTTTTTTTTTTTGAATCAGAGGAATAAAAAGTAGGCCATTGCTGGGATTGTTTCCTCTGGGTTGTGTGGCATGTCACACTGTCTAGCTTTAAAAGCCCATGGCCCTGTCTGGAGGAAGTCCACCATTTGATTTCTTTGGTCATTTCCTACTATATCAGTTTATTTCAACTTCAGCTGCCTCTTTACTTCTGTTCTTCTTCCTAGGATTGTTTTTGTGTTCTCACTAAACTCAAGGAAACCTCTCATCTTGTCTTCTGGTCCTCATATTATTATCACATCTAAGAATGCTGCTGTGTCTGACTGAGATTTACACTTTTTATGTGCCTCTTTTCAACCAGTAAATCACCAGGAGAGAAACTGCTGGAATGTTTTTTTTATTCAAACTTAGACATTTAAAAAGTTTTGATCTCCTGATGATACATAAGTGATGGAATCAATTTAAGCATCATAATAGAATATAATACCTTAATAATAAAAACCACCTTTTATCGAATGCCCACTCTGTATTACAAAGAAACCATTACTGATTTTCACAGTAACTTCCATGAGGTCAATATTTTTGTTCCCATTTCGTAGGTGAGGAAACTAAAGCTCTTGGGGGTTTTGTAAATTGTTCAAAGGCATACCAGTGATTAGTGACAGAGCTGGTATTTGAATCCAGCCCTTATAATTCCAAAACTCATTCTTTCTCTTCTACCATGCTTTTACATTTATCCTATCTAATTGTTAAAATATATAGCAGTTACTTTGCCACTATGAAGACAAAGTACTCTGTCAATAGATATTGATGGTGCTTTTAGGGAGTAAATTCTGCCCAGAATCAGCATGTCAAGAAAGTAATAAAATGGATAAGGAGTCAGCCACTTTTATAAAACTTACTCTTTGAGAAACATTCCTTTACTATTTTGCTGCTATTTGTTTGTGTTTGTTTTTTTCCTTCTTCTGTTTCTTCCCTTGCTGCTCTTTTGTAGCCTTGGATATTACCTTCATAACATCATTAAGCACTTGCATCAATGGCTTTACTCTCTTTGCCCACTTCCTCTTTAACTGTTAAAATAGAAATGGTAGATAAAAGTGATAGAAATGGACCAGATGTTTCCAGATATCCTCAGGGCATCCCAAACTCTTTATACTTAAGGAATGATTCTTCATGGGAGGAAGGTATGCATGGGGGAAAGATGGTGTAGGAGCTTTGAAAAAGTATGTGATCACATATAAGGGAAGCAGTCTGGAGAAGCAGAACATTTTTTATCTGTGCTTTTTGATGATGTAGGAAAATTGAGAGAGAATATAGGAGAAACATATGGGATTTATACAGTCTTTTGCCTGCTACAGTAGTCTGAATTTTAGAATTACTGAGTCCAGCATTAACTTGCTAAAGCCAGGATAATATCTGTAAGGCACAAAACTTGAAGGATATACACTCCTCCAAACCTGAAAATATGCGTACCTCTCACATGTCACCTGGGAAACTCCACCTACTAAAGGCCCTATAATCTAGTAGATGTGTATCTGCATTCTTGTTCATGATCATCTAGTTCTGCAGAGCCACAGGTTCAAATAGTGTTTATTGAACCGGGCAGGCAACAGAAGTAAAAAATGTACCGGATATTTTTGTTTACACTCCATCTTCATGTTTGTGTGTGTGTGTGTGTGGAAGAGAGAGAGAGAGGGAGAGAAAGAGAATGTGTGTGTTTCCTGGTGCTGAGATAAATGAATGAAAGTTCAATTATGAGACTCTTTATCCCCTCAGTGTGGTATCTTCCTCTACTTTACTGCTGTCTTCCTCCTATCTCCTACTTATTGATTCTTTTGTGTTTTTTATTCAGTCAAGTTCATGGAATAGATGTACGTTTCAATAAGGCTGGTTAACTGAGTTGCTTCCTTTTAACTGTTATCTGATTGAATTTTAAGTTTTGATTTTGAAATGAAATCATTGTAGAATGTCAAAAATGAATTAAATATTGTAGCAATGATAACTTGAAAATATAAGGTGGACTTTTGCCTGAGGTCCACTTTATTCTCTGTTTTCAGATTTTATCTCTTATAATTTATCATGGAAATACACTGCAAAAGTGTGCATCCCCCCGTGCATATTTATTAGAGTATATACTAGGGAAGCAGTAGAGAGCACACATAAGCACTCAGAAATAAATCCTCACAGTGATCCGGAACTGTGTTTTACATAGCCATTGGCATCCTAGAAAGATTTCTAGGTTAATTGAGAATCTAACTATGTTTTCTTGGGAAACAAGCATACCTGGGACCTGAACAATGGTGCTTGTCCAGAAGTTCACCTTGTTTTGTTAAAAGGCCATGAACAATAGACTCTCCCTGAGCAAGGAGTCGATAGGGTATACATAACCTATAGAAATGATGAAAGAAAGCCTTATCTTTGAAATAATTTCAGCTGAAGAGTAGAAAGGAGTATGTTATCGTGTGACTTTCCGAGGAGTTAAAGACCAGCATCTTTAACTGGCTCTAGGTGATTTGGTCCTTGCCTGTGTCAACAGCCTCCACTAACTCATCCACAGCTCTGAGTGTAGCTGCAGAAGCCTGTCTGGGGTTCCTTGACTGCCCAGTCCTTCATTCTTCAGGGCTTTGCTGCTTCCCTGTCCTCTTCCTGGAGGGCTCTACCTGTCTGCTTAGTTAATCTTAACATATCTTTCAGAACTCAGTTCCAAAGATACTTCTTTGAGGAAGTTTTTCTTCACTCCCGCTAGAGTAGGATTCCCTCTCTATACTCATAGCTTCCAGTAAGTATCTTTTACAGCTTGCAACACAGTGGAAGTTAAAAATACATTATGTTGTCAGTGGTTTACTGTATTTCTTGCTAGAATATAAAATAATGAGGACAGTGATCACTTTTGTCTTGGTTCACCATCCCTCCCCGACCCCGTGCTTACCTATAATGATGGCATGTAATTTGCACTTGGTACATGCTTGTTGATTGATTGAATGAGCAAACGAATGGATAAACGTATGAATGTATGGATAAATTCAAGGCCGGGACAATAGAGAGGGAAAAGGTATAGAACAGGAAAAGAGGATCAGAGAAAAGAAGAGAAGGTACAAATAGAAATACTGAGATTGGGAGAGATGGTGTGGGGTAATGGTGGGAGAAGTTGTTCAATACTCCATAACAATTTAAAAAAGGATATGAGAATGGAGGTGTGGATATTGGTAAGAAAGAGAGAGGAGGGCAGAGTTTGTCTTTGTTATTTAACTTAACCAAGTACTATTTCCTTTGCATCTGGTATTTGGAGGCAATTTTCAACACGGTGACACGGACACTATATTCATCACCTTTCTTTATAGAGCCCTTAGGAGGTCAACCCCCTCTTCTCCTCCACCTAAAAATTCCAAAAGATCAGGAATACCTCAAATATTATATTAGTGAAGATAGAATCAGTATCACAATTACTGGAAGAAGAGACTAAGAAATGAAAAACATAAAAACCTTCTTATAAGACTAAAAAAAGCATTGGATTTGGGATAAGAAGATCTGAGAAATAGTTTCTTTGCTGGGGGCAAATCCAAATTTTCTGGGTCCCTGAAGATTATACATTTGGGGAGGCTCTTTTAAGAATGCTAATACAAAATTAGATACAGGGCTTTGGGAGTAGTCAGTGAAAATAAGGGCCCCTGAATTTTAATTGCACTAAAATTTTTGCCTCACCCATGTTCTTTCTGGTTGTGCAGTTTTAGGAAACCACATTAACTTCTTTAAACTCCAATTTCCTCTTATATAAAATGATGCAAGCCATAATTTCCAGTGAAAGATTGGTGTGATTTTGAAAGTATATAGTTTATTTTATAAGAAAAACTGCTTTGTAACCTGGAAGTGGTATAGAATTAGTCATTGCTGCTATTATAATGTTTATTAATTAATTTATTTTATCTTTATGACCATACTTATAGTATCACTTTTTTTTTTTAAGTGAAAGAAAAAGACAGATGAGCACCTTTTTGGTATTTCTCCCAGAGTACTAAAACTTGCTGAGCAATACTTGAATGCTCTTTTCACTGACCCTCATTTATTCCTGGTGGTCATGTTCATTAAGCATTGGCCATTTGTATGGCTGTGCTGAGTCAGGTGTGGACCTAGGCTGACTGACTGGCTAGGGCTAAAAATACTCAACCATCTACTGTGTTGCTCAAAGTTTTTTCTTGATTCTAATTCCTACTTGTCAGTCAAATTCTAATTTCTGTCTTCGGGGAATGGAATTATTTGATAACTCCCTCTTCCTTACTGCTTCTAGTTCTTGTCATCTGTCAGAAAGCAAAAGAAAAACTATCTTTTTATAAAAAAAAGTTAAAAGTTGTATTAAGCATGTAGAAATTCCAGTTATGTTTTTGGATAACATCTGTCCCTTTAACTTGATAGTTGTCTCATGTTTCTGCACTTCCTAGGAGCGTTCCCTGGGGCTGCAATTCTTAGAAAGAAATTATTATATTTTCACTTCTTTCTTAGGTGGTGGGTTTCCTGCACAGAATGTATAGTTAAGTTCTTTCCCATGAGTATAAATGTAAGGACAGACATACAAGATTATGCACAGTTTACATAATATACGCTTTTACCCATTTTAGATGCTGAAGAGAGCCCAGTGCTCTTAGTCCTAATCTTAGCCCAACTGTCTCGGTGTGTGTGTGTGTGGGGGGCAGGGTGTAAGAAGGGGTGGCCAAGGCAAAAGCAAGAGGAGAGAAATACATGTCCTTGGAGTGTGTCTGATTATTTTACCACCTTCCCTAACATACCTGTCCTTCAGGTGTTGACAGATCAATTCCAGTCCCAGGAAGGCGCATCCGTCTCTGACAGAATAGTCCTAGTAGCAGTCTGAGGGTGAAACAGAGCGAGAGAAGATAGCAGAAAAGGCAGCGTTGAGGCAAGGTGACCTTCAGCAAGTTACCTGTCTTCTGAGGGCGTTATTTTTCTCATGTGCAAAATAAGAATAATCATAATTACCCAGAAGGATTTGTTGTGAAGATGAAGTGTGATAATATACGTAAAATGCCTGGAACTTTCTAGGTGCTCAATCAGTGCTGCCCCTACACAAAGGGTTTTGGATGGAGTATGTGCGCATCAAGGGCTTGGTGCCATTTCTGGCCCATGGGAAGTGCTCAGTAAAGACTCCTGAGTGAAGACTTACGTGCGGGGATGCGGTTTGTGGCTTAGTCCCCTACCTCCATGAAGAGGAGGCTGGAAGCGGGCGTGTAGAGGGAAGGGAAAGAAGAATGCTGTGATGGGAGAATTTAAAGATTAAAAACAATATTTTAAGATTCTTTCCTTTAAAAGCCCCAGATATCCTTTTTAAAAATTCTCTCAGGACTCCTGATGTCAAGAAGTTGGTTATGAGTAGGCTGTGTGCGTCCTGAGAGATGGCACTCCTTCATGTTGCATTTTAATGCAGACGCTCAAAATACTCAAGAAAGTACTTATTCTCCTAGAAGTAGTGAAAGAGCTGTTGCTTCAAGGAGCAGAACCAGGACTCTATATAATCATCTTTTTATGTCAATATCAGCCAGTGTAAAAATGGCGGTCCATTGAGTTCAGTGAGCAATGAATACTGAGGTAGGTATTGCCATTATTTTACTTAAAGCCTCAGAGAACTAAAGGACCTTGTCCAAGTTCACAGAGCTGGTGAGTGACAGAGCCAGAATTCAACCCTGGTCTGGCCTGTTCTGTAACGAATACATTCAGTATTTTAGATTTTTTTAAATAAATTTTTTTAAAGTCATCCAATAAAATTTTCTTTGCCTTTTGGCCAATCTCATCTGCCACCTGCAAGTGTGGGAGTTTCTTCATATGCACATAGACATTATAGGCATCTGAACTACACTCTGATATACAGTTAGAACCTGGTCTTTCCAGGTCCTGAATTAGCCCTTCATGAGCTTCCTTCCCACATAAGAGTTTAGATTCCATCCAGTCATGGTCAGCAGGTAGGAAACTTCAATAGACTTTTAAGTTTTATTCTTGATAAATAATTGATAGGTTTGGTCACCATGAGGCATAAAAGGAATTCTCCATGTAATCACATTTAAGATTAATTCATTTTCAAAAGCTTAGTTGAAAGACTTCCGTTGAAACTTCTCTTGGACAGTTTTCCGGAAATCAGGCTAAACCTAGGAAGTAATATGAAATGCTATTCTTGGAGTTATGTATTTTTACAAAGACACGACATGAAGGTTTGGGGACAGTCAGGCTAAGTGCATTTTACTCTGTTCTTCAGTTCAAGAAAATTTGATTTCACTTTGTCACAATATGGTACACATGAAGGATGGCAGCTGGTAAAACTTACTTCTTATTTATCATCCATGCCTTAGGGAGGATAAAGGATGAGTCCCAGGGAGAAAATGAAAACACATGGTGTACAATTTTAGTTGAAACAATGTGAAACTTCAAAAATATAGTGTGAAATAGATCTTATTTAATTTCAAATGCCTGCTCAAAACAAAAAGGAAAGCAAGTACGTTTATACATTAATATTTTAAAATTTTTAGATAAAGCATATTCTTGGTTTGCATATGTTTTCCCTAAATTATCTCAGACGTGTAAAATTGATGCTTATCCTATGTCTGACCGATGACTTTTCATAAGTTTGTTTTCAGTTCTGACTCCTTGGCACAGTATAATACATATGCATTGAAGGAAAAAAAAAGATTTCTGAAAGAGTGCAGAACACCATAAATAATGTTGATCGTTATGTCAATGTGGTAAAACAGGGTAAAAATTTATTCTCATTTTCTGAGATGTTGATTTCCTTCTTGCCCTAGACAGATATTCTCATGATTACATATTTATAATGAATTTTAGTAATTATTCACATGCATATGTAGACCCTTTCTGGCTTACATGTCAGTGGTTTCCTCTGAGATATTCAAGTAGACTTCATTGTCTACATGACAGTGCTTCTTCTAAAAGATGAAATTCAAATGGCCTTTATAGCTTAGTAGGATTAATCTCACATGTGATTTTCAAATGGCAGATATTTAAGATCAATTGGAAGGAGACATGATAAAATGCAAAGTTTGAAGAAATGGCTGGAAATTATTTTCCTGAATCACCTTTGATTTTTCTTCTCTTTCCACATCAAGAAAGCATATCTCACAGAGTCCAAAGCAACTGGATAGAAAGAACTTGCTCCTGCATAGCAGTGACTTGCTGTTAGGAGTATGGTGTCAATTGGGAAATTCTTTATCATAGCTTTTACTTTCCAGTGACTCCAGTTTTTGATATGCCATGTGTATAAAAGGAAGCATGTATGTTGATATTTTAAAAAGATGAAATGAAACAAACAGGGATGAAGAAACCCTAACTTAATTACTGCTGCATTCAAGGTGATACTTTCTTATTATTGATTTCCAGAATAGTCAACTAAACAGAATCTTGGGGTAGCTCTCAAGAAACCCTATTCCAATCTTGGCTAAGCCCCCTCCCCCACCACACCACAGATGCTCTCATATGTTGGGTGAAAATAAGATAAATGCATAACTTTTCTTAAACTTATTTATCTGTCTATAAAATGGAGTGATACTATAGTAAAATTTTGAAATATAAGTATGGGGAAACATCTTCAAAATTGTGATTTCCCTAATTCAGGTTTCAGACATGCTTAATATAATAACATTGTACTAACGTTGTACGCTAAATCAACCCAGGAACTTGAGTTTGTTTGACGTTGTGTTGTGTGTGTACATATGTAAGGGTTTGTGAAGAAAGACTGCCCTTAAGTTACAGACTAAGACTGTACATTTCAGCAGAAAAAGAAGGTGAGATTTAATTGCCATGTAAATAAATCATGGATGATCCATGTGTCCAAGTGTTCTTCAGTGTGTGTTTGTATGTGTCTTTTGTGGGTTTTTTTCTTGCTTTCAATAGAAATTTGTGAAGGAAGAGTTTAAGTACAAGGAGTAATAGTTGGAACACACTGATATCAGGTGTAGATTCTCTGTCATTAAATTTATTTAGAATCAGCATCTCTAGGAAATTGTTTTTCTTCTGTAGTTTGCATTATCTTACTGCTTTGATTTTATTTATATTTAATTTCAGTGATTGTTAAATGTTTTAAAAGTGACCAAAATATCTTCTATGAAATCAAAACTTAATCATTTAATGGTGAAGTTCTCTCATGTTAAGACAGTGCTTTCTTAATCCAGAGTTCTGTTTTTAATGAATTTCTCTGATAAATAATCCTATTCAAAGTTTACATTAAATTAAATGAGTTTTAAATTCACTGGGACCAACTTTGAGTCCTGATTTGTAAGTAAACTGAAGAGAGTTATCTCTGTGATTAATAAAAATTAGTGAGAGGCCGGCTGGGTGGCCTAGTGCTTGGGTTCGTGGGTTCCAATCCCAAGCTGTGGGGCTGTGCTATGGCAGCGTCCCATATACAAAAGTGGAGGAAGATTGGCGCGGATGTTGGCTCGGTGACAGTCTTCCTCACACAAAAAGAGGAGGATTGGCAACAGATGTTAGCTCAGGGCCAATCTTCCTCACACACACAGACCAGTTAATGAGACATCACTACTTGGGTAGTTTCTGTTAAAATAAGTGGATTGACTGAGATTATCTGTGACTGCTAGAATACAATAAAATTGGCTATCATCCTTCTTTACAGCTTTTATAGTGAAAATAACTAACTATATCAAAAATACTATAGTCTACTACTTTATAATTGTCAAAAGCTATCAAGATTGAAAAATATGATTTAGTCTTTGAAAGTATTTTACATTTTAAGAGTTTAGCTATAATCCATAGGTAGAGACTTTCTCACCTACCTTTTGGTAAAGTATGCACTGCTGTATTAATTTTAAAGAAACCAGTAGTTGTTTCTCATTATAACCACCTGTTCTCTTTGAAGGGAGGATAAACTTGCTTATGCTTTTGCGTTTTTATTATGTAAGTTATATATTAATATGTGTTATAGAATTTTCAAAATGTTCAGAATAAAATGAAAAGTTGTCTGAATTTTTACTTGCTAACTCAGAGGTAAAGAACTGTAAACTGTACATCTTATATATTTCTAAGACTTTTCTATCAATTATATGATATAGGGATGTATCATTTAAAAAATCTAAATGCTATCATATGGTACATATTGTGTTGCATCTCTCCTTTTTCTGTGTATCAATATACGTGGGAGACTTTCCTTGCAAGACATATTGGTCTACCTCATTATTTTTAATGCCTGTTTAATATTATGTGAATGAATCATGATTTATTAAACCAGTCTCCTCCTTCAGATGGACATTTAGATTGTTTCCAGATTTTTTGCTATTAAAAATTACATATATGTATATAATTTAATATATAATATATAATTTAACATATAATATAAATATGCATAATTTAATATAACATAAGATATATATAATTTATTTTGAAAATGTGAGAATATTTGAGTATATCAGTACTTTTTCAGAAGCAACTGACAGAAATCCAAATAAAATTAACTGTGATGCCCAAACAAAGAAAAATAAACCGTTGTCTAATCAAAGAAAAGTTTCCGAGGTATAACCAGTTGAAGGTATGGAAAGATCCAAGTTCCAAGTTTTTAAGTGTCTCTGAATCTGCTCTCCTCTCTGTGAGGTTAACTCTCAGAGCAGTTCTCTCTATGTGTCAGAAAAGATGGCCACCAGTTGATTTAGGTTTATGTGGTCCTTACATGCATCAACGTAAGGCAAAAATTCTCTCTCTTCCAGGAATCGTGTGAAAATTTTTCAATGGGACTTGATCCATTTTTGTTATGTCCCTAAATTTTGAAACACTCAAAGGAAGAAGGGGGAAGAGGAATCCATAGTACTACATGCCCAATTCTGTGATTGACAATCTTCACCACGACCACATAGGATGGAAGAAGTTCTTCCAAGATAAAAGACAAAAGAATAGATGCAAAGAGTGTTAACATTTCAGATTTTGGTAGATGTAGACAAATTACACTTCTGAAGCAATTTACACTGCAATCAAAGTATGAGAAATAATTCCCCAGTGCTACATTACATCCATCATTGTAGTTGATGAATTTAAAAAAAGTTTCAGATTTATTTTGTATTTCTCTTTAATATTAGTGAGTTGTGGTATTGTTTTCATATGTTTATTGGTCATTTGTATTTCTTCTATGGATGTTTGTTTATTTTGTATTAAGTAACTTGTCTTTCTTACATTAATTTACAGGAAATATTATATATACTGAGTAGTACTTCTCTGTTACATTGGTGGCACATAGATTCTTTAGTCCATGTCACATCTTTCAGCTTTTCTATGTCCTTCATTACACAGTGTTCTTTATGGCTTCTGATTATTGTGTATTCCTTGGGTAGTCTTGCCTCCTAACCAGATAGTCTCAGCATTTCTTCTAACACTTTTGAAGTTTTTTAAAATAGACTTATTTTATTTTATATCTTTAATATTTACGAACAAAACAGTTATGACCTATTGAAATACACTCTTCGATAGATAGGTAGCAAACGACCATACTTTGTCTGGTGTTGGAGAGGAGATTAAGGTTTCCTATAGGAAGGCGTCACGGCTATTACTTCCTTGCCACAGAATCAGTAAGGAAGTGTCTGTCTCCTCAGTGCCGTCTGGGACCCACTTCTTTCTATCCTTCTGCCCCACTGTCCTCAGCGTGTTTACTCTTGTTCTCAGACTTATCTCACCTAAGTCACAGAGTGCAGGCATCAGATCTTCACTTGCTGGTGTCCAGAGAAGAAAGGAAGGAAACGCAGATGGTGTGAGGGACTTCTTCACATATGAAGAGAATCTTTCCCAGAATAATTCCCAGCACACATTCCCCTATGTTTCTTTGGCCAGAAATGAGTCTCGTAGCCACCTCCCTGGGCCAATCCTAGGCATTTGTGGGTGAGATCCCTATGATCAGCTTAAACCAATCAGTATTCACCCCCTGGAGCCAGAGACATTGCCACTTGAAGAAATTTGTTAGCAAGAAAAATGTGAGAGAATGGTTGATGGATGAGCAGACAGTAGAGTCTATTACACCAAATATGCAAATACTTTTAGAGAGGTTTTTCATATATTAGCTTGTTTGCTTTATCTCACATTCACGTAAGGATAATTTTTCTTACTGTTTCACAGATGAGGAAACTAAGATCTAAAAAAATTACATGATTTGCCTAATATCACAAAACTGATAAGAGATGTGAGAGAATTTAGTTCAGGTCTTCTAATTCCTAGTTCAAGACTTGATTTGCTATGGCACACTATATCAGTTAAACAAACAAACATGTCTTTAAAATAATAATAAGAATACAGAAGTAGTTTTAAACACATGGGTGAAACATCATGGACAAAATTCTAATTTCTTTTTCTTCTTAGGTACAAAAATTGTCTTGAGTATCAGCTAACCACTGGGGAGTGGACTTTTGGTAGAAAGAAATAACGGCTATATAGCAAGGTACATAAGTAATTTCTCACACAAAAGAAACTTGCAATTATTAAAATAGGTAGAAGAAACTATTTTTCACAAATGCGTTCAGGGCAAGTTGAAAACATGACTTGGGTGGTGTCATGGGTGGTTTCCATTTCTGAAGGAATGAGATACAAGGCAAAGATGCCTTGTGTCTTAATATTATGTAGTTCAAAAATATGTATGAAAGATTTTGTTGCCATAAAGGACTCGAATGGCTTTAGGATGTTGCCAGATTTTTGTTTGTTTGTTTTTCTTCTAAATAGTAGAAAATAGCAGAACAGATACTGTTTTGTTTATAGTCTCTGCTCCAAACACTCCTATCTTTTAGGGACTATCATTCAGGTTTTTATTGTCTATTGTAGGAATTCATTCCAAAGCAATCCTGACATGTCACATATAAGCTCTTAGATTTTAGCTCTCTCTTGTTTCAGGTGATAATGCAGTACTCAGAACATTAATGTCTGAGGATCTCTTCTGCTGACAGCCAGTCTGACATCCTGGTTCAGACAAATTTAAGTGTAAAAACAGAAGTACTACATTTGCTGCATTATGAATATTCTGAGTACCTGGGGTAATAAAAGATGATCTACGTGGATCCTTATTATGTTAAAGTTGTTTGTTTTTATTTAAAACATCCTTGTTCAGTAGACATACATGATTTGCAGAGATGCCAGTTTATAATTTCTTTGATGTTTATGGTCTGTTCTTGAATTCTAAAAAATGAAGAGAAAAACCCTTTTCCTATTAGTTGTTTATGTGATACAAGATAAACGATTTTTCCTTGCAATGTAGATTTTAGATTGCTAGATTCCTTTCAAATAGACATGAGGAAATTAGGTTTTTAGATGAAGATTTTCCAAATTAAGTGAAGAAGCTTTTAAAATCTCTTTGTTAAAAAACAATAAAAGAGAGCCCTTCTTTCCCTCAACTATCTATCAATCTGTCTGTCTGTCTCTCTATCTATCTTTTGGGAATTCTTTCTGCTGGCTTATATTTTTAGTATTTTATCCCTTTTATAATTATAAGAAAGCTAATCCAGCTATATGAATGGAGGTAAATGAATTTTGAGGTGCTTGTAACAAATTTAGAAATGATTCACGTGAATGGATTAAAATAAAAATCTGACAATTTGGGAAGAACAGCTGAAGTTATGCAAGGAGTTTATCAAACATTTCAGTTGGACTGAAATAACTTTGGACTGGAATTTTTATATTAAGTACAAATGTCAAATAGTGATTAAAACACCCATTTATATATTGTTAACATTTTATAAAATGTCACTTATACAATAATGAAAACGTTGTATGTGTGTGCCTTAGGCAAGTAACTATTTCTTCAGACTATAGGTTTTTCACCTGTAAAATGATGGGCTTACTATATCAAGGTCATAAACTCAAATGCCCCACTGGAGACCAGAATATATAGGGAGCAGCAGGGACTCTATAGCTGAAGAGTGCATGTTCTGTCTATGATGGTCTGTTTCTTTCTTTCTAACCTAGACATTCTGGCTCAAATGAAACATATTTGAGAGCTGAATTTATCCAATGGGACTCCAGGTTGTAACTTCTGAACCAAGGGAGTAACTAAAATCATATCCAACTTTAAACAATGGATTTTTTAATATCAGTTAGAGAATCATTTCTTCATTCTAAGCTTCTACTTGCTTAATTCTCTTCGTTCTTAAAATTTGACAATTTGGTTGACTCCACATTCTTACTTCTATTAGAAAGTCATCAAAGAAATATTATTTTGATAATGAAATACATTGATTGTGTGTATTATAATTATTTAATATATATTTTTATTATATAAAAATAATATATATAATAATATAATAAATATATATAAATACATATATTTCATATATAAAAATTTATTTCATATATTTTATATCTATATGTATATATAAACACATAAATCACACACACACACACACACACACACACACACACACACACAGTATATATATGCGTATTTTTTTTCCTGGAGGATTGATGCTATCATTGGTTTAGAAGTTTGATAATAGAGAACTTTTTAAATAAAAAATAAACTTTGATCTGTTGTTCTGAAGAAAATCAGACTTTAAAGATAAAACAAAAGAAAAATCTTTTATTACATGAAGAATTGGCTTATTCTTTGGTATGATTCTTCATGTCATCCTTTGCTTTGCCTGATAGGATTCTTAAACTGTAACTATCAGTAGATCACAACCACTTAAATTTGTTTTTGTAAATACTTAAAACTATTGGGAAAAAAGTAGATCCATTTAACAAAGGATTTTTTTCCTCTGCAATTTGCGTTGCTCCTGCTATTGTCTAGTCCTAGTAGTTATGAATCTTGAAAAGTTAAGCTTGATCACTTAGGACTATTTAGAGAACATCAATTACAGCTTATCCTAGAGTCCATAGACATTATACAAGTCTGGTGATGTTCAAGTTTAAGATTATACTGGGATCAAGTTATGTTCAGTATCATGGGTTGTGGGAAAATGGTCAATTCTGGGTATTTGTCTACTGCAGGGAGCCGTCATAAGCCTTTGGATCTCCCAGGGCAGTCTCCTGAGAGCAGGGACTCTTTTGTTTCCACTGCGATGTCTCCAGTGCTTAGTTATTCTCAATGTTTACAGTGGTGTCTGGGACATAACAGGTGCTCAATAAATATATGTTTAGGTAATTATTGCATGAAATTTGGGAAAATATTTCAGGATGCCAAGTATAGATATTGAGGGCAAGTGGTATTCTTGGAAAACTATAATGGGGAGATTGAAAAATGTTTCCTTAATAGGTTTTTAAATTATGGGATGAATATTTTGTTTTTCATTGCTGTAGTAGCAATCATCAGGGGAAGTTTTGAAAGTTAAAAGAGATTTTCATTTTTCAAAAATTTCCAAGGAAAAGCTAAGAGGAGAAATGGAACATTTACCTCCGTGGTCCTGTTGAATCAAGTTTATAAATACACAATGTTGATAAAGATAGCCTTACTAAAACTATCTTATAGTTCTTAAACCAGTAAATAAATGAGTTATTAACTGTAACTCTCCTCACTCATTAGTATCTACACTAAGATAATTATGGAATTATTTTATTCACTTGTTATCTTTGCTTTTCAGATTATGTATATATGTACACACACACGTGTGTGTGTGTGTATACGTGTGTGTGTGTATATATATATAAGCTGATTGGCTGAAGCAGGTTATCTACCTTTGTTATCTGCAGAAATTCTGCATCTTAAGTGTATCTGCAGTGTGCTCTGCTTAATTATATTTTCGTCATTATTACACCGGACTGTCCACCCACCTGCAAGTCATTTAAATCCTACTTATCTCTACTTTATAACCAATATATTGAAAATAGCATTCTTTAATTAACTGATAACATTGTGTCATTGTGCCTATTTCAAAACAAACACCAACTGATGCTTACATTATTGTGCTCTCATTATTTTATTTCATGGCTGTAGTTCAGCACACTGGTGGTTTGTATCAGTTATCTACTGCTACGTCAGAAACCATCCCCACTTAGTGATTTGGCAGTTGTTTTGTGTTGCTCATGAATCTTCAATTTGGGCAGGAGTTGGCAGGAAGGGCTTGCCTCGGCTGGGGGTGTTCAGGCAAGATGTGGGTGATCCTCTTTCAAGAACACGCATTCCTAGGGCTGGCACATTGGGGCAGATTGTCAGCCGGAAGCTCAACTGGGCTGTAGGTCAGGGAGTTTGTTTTCTTTCCATGTAAACTCCTTCGTTGACTGTTTAGGTTTCTCACAGCGTGGTAGTTAGCTTCTGTAGCGTCCTAAGGAAACGGTGTAAATGCATAGTGGTTTTTTTTTTTTTTTTTTTTGTGGGGAAGACTAGCCCTGAGCTAACATCTGTTGCCACTTCTCCCCTTTTTGCTGAGGAAGACTGGCCCTGGGCTAACATCCGTGCCCATCTTCCTCTACTTTATATGGGACGCCACCACGGCATGGCTGACAGGCAGTGCATCGGCGGGCGCCCGGGATCCGAACCCGCGAACCCCAGGCTGCCAAGCGCGGACTAAACCGCTGCGCCACCGGGCGGCCCCTAATGCATAGTGGTTTTATGCCTAGCCTTGGAAGTCACATAGCATCACTTAATCTGTACTTTACTGGTCAAAGCAATCACAACGGCCCACCCAGGTCCAAGGGGAGGGGACAATGACACCATAATGTGATGGAGGATTGACAAGGTTCTAGAAGAGCATGTAGGACAGGAGATATTGTTGTGTTCACCTTTAACAAGGTTCTAGAAGAGCATGTAGGACAGGAGATATTGTTGTGTTCACCTTTGGAAACTACAATTTATTGATTTGTCATCATGCAAAAACCTATTCTTTTCAGGTTTCCAAAACACACTTAGCAATGGAGATATTGTTGTCCTTGTCATCCTTAATTTACATGGTTCTCTCCTGAATTGGGGCTTTCCTAGCCTTAGAGCTTAGCGCCTCCTCTTTTGTTGTGTAAGCCACAGTGTGAGCCTACTGGATGGATGGATGGATGCACAAACGAACATTTGCTCTTCTGATGCCAAGGTTTTCTTCAAGCTTTCCTGATACCTAGAAAGGACCTTTTCTAGGACATGGTAAAAATCACGAGGATCAATCCCGAGCCTGTTTCCTGTGTACTGTTAGACTCTAAGCCCTATTTCCCTCATTGTTTTTCTGCATCCATAACTGCATGCACACAGAGAAGAGAAGAATTTAAGATCAGAATGCAAATCTGATGCAGCTCTTTTCTGCTGAAGATGATATTTTGGTATGATGAATATTTTACTTGGTATTAAGATGTGTTTTTAATACTTATAACTTCAAGATATCTTAAAAGTTTAAAGCAAAGCTGAAAAATGATTAATGCAGTCACGAGCCCTTCTTTTTTATACTGACTGGGAAATAAAATCTAGATAATGTGTAGTATTCAACCTCCTTCTCTCTTATGCTTTTCTTTTCCTCCATCTCTTTGATGGAATCTGTAAGATTCTTAAACTTGTCAGACTACTGAAGCCAGACATTGTCTTTTTATAAGAACACAATGCTACTGAAGCCAAAGTGTAATGAAATGATCTTTTGGGGAATATTCTTTGGAATAGCTTGTTTGTTGCTGGTTTTCAGTAGATTATTTTTTTCTCTAATGATACTTAATATTAATAATTCTATATTTGATTCAATTTAATGTTAAAATTGAACATAATTCTGATAATATTTTTATATTGATTTTTTTCCAATAATTGTTCATTCAAATCAGGAAGAGTATCTAGTTGGATTCATGTTATATACTAACCTGTTTTATTTTTTACACCATCCACTTTCAGAAGAATATTTGATGACTCAGGTACTCTGTTGAGTAGTGCCTTTCATATCCATTCACTCATTAATTTATTCTTATACTTATTCATTTAGTGTGGCTTTCATGCCTATTCATTCAACAAGCATATATTGAACACTTTCTATATGCTTGATTCAGTGTTGTATATAAGGTTAAATAAGATGCTCTCTCTTCTCTGAGGCTTACAGTCCATTAGAGGATGTTATCAATTTTTATTTCCACATGCTAACTGCAAACATTAGTCTATTCAAAGATGAATTTATAACAAGGCTTCCTTGGTAACTCTCTTTTTTAATAGTTTCATTTTTATAATAATCACAAGGGATTTCTATATAAATTTCTTTATTTGTGTTCCTTACTTTATGTGGTCTTTTTACACTATTAAAATCACTTCTCAATAGTAATAGAATATTTTCAGGCTTAGAAAATGGACTGTGATGAGCTTTGAATTATGGTTCAAGACCACTTACAGGCCATAAATTCGTGAAAATAAAACCCTTGTAGTTTTTATTGTTATGATTTGGTGGCTGTTTACATGAAGACCCTTTTCCTTGGATACTCCCTATTTCTATGATTAGAATCCTTCACCATAAGGCAGTAGTTTCATAGTGTTATCTCTTGACCAGCAGAATCATCTGGGAAACTGTTAGAAATGCACATTCTCTGGCTCCACTTCAGACGTACTGAATCAGAAACTCTTGAGGGGCAGCCTGGTAGTCTGTTAAGCTCTCCAGGTGATTCTGATGCCCAGTAAAGTATGAGAATGCTTTAAAAAAGAATTCCAATACATTTATATCTCTGTATGAAAATATTGAGACATTCACAGGTATTGTTGGTACAGATAGAGTTGCTTTACCCAGTTAAAATTAATGAGTGGAAGTTAATAAGCTTAATGTGTTGGGGAAGAATCTATGCTATAAGCTAAAGACACAAAGCAGACTTGTCCATTTGCCAAATTATCTCTATTTCTTAAGAGAAAAAATCAAATCTCTCTCTTACAATGCATAGCTTTGATATTAAAAAAAAATCAAACCCGTATGTAGTTTTATAATAATTGCTTCTGCAGTGGTAACATTTTCTCTGATTTATAATCCAATGTTTGTCACTTTTGAAATGTTAGTCTGATTTAGAGGAACTTTACCAGGATAAAGCAATTTTCTAAAGGCCATTCAAAAGTAATAGAACCTGTAATACTATAAGGAAAATAGGAACTATTTAATGAGCACTTATTAATTCTAGGCCACTTTAAATGTATTATCTCAATTGTTTTTCACTGACACTCTGAAGCAGGTACTGTTTCCCCCCTGTGTTGATCAGCAAATCAAGGAAAAAAGAAATGTTAAATAATTTGCCACAACTAATAAAATGTGGAGCCACTTTACTCAAACTTAAGAGATGAGGCTTCAGAAATGCCCTTCTTAACCAAAGTGCTTCATTGCTGCAGTGGAAAGTACTTTGGGTCTGGTGTTAGAAGCTTTAGTTCAGTGGTTCTCAAAGTGGGGTTTCTGCATGATCTGGGAACTCGTCTGAAGTGCACATTCTTCAACCCCAGCCCAGAGCTACTGAAGCAGAATCTCTGGAGGTGGAGACCCATCGGTCTGTGTTTTAATAAACTCTTCAGATGATTCAGATATACTGTAAAGTTTGAAAACCATTCATCTAGGTTTAAGACCAGGTTCTATTATTTACTTTATCTAGAATTTTAAACAGATCATTGCACATTTTGAATGAAATTCTTTATCCTCAAAAGGAGGCTAATAGAATCTCTGCATGTTAGGTGGATGCGAAAATTCTGAGGTCACCCATGAAAAAAAGTTTTCTGATTTGCAAAGTACCCTCCTGGTGTTACTTGGTCTTAATTTATCACAGCAGCCTGTGAAGGTGACTGAAATCTCTACTGTCAGTTATGCCTCTAGGAGTATGATCTCATCTTAGGAAGCTTGTATGTTAGCTTCTAAATCAACAGCTTTAATTGATCAAAACTGATTAGTGTGTCATCTTAGCTTGCTCTGTCATACAGAGCCAAGCTTGAAAGCTATGAGGAGACAGGATGAGGGTGAGTGGGAAAGATCTGCCCAGAGTCCCCACTTTGGAAGGTGAGCTCAGTAAGTATGTAGCCATGAGGAATTGCAGAGCTATTGGAAGAGGAGTTTAGAAAGAGAATTTGCTGAAATATACTACTACTATCCTTCCATTCTAGTTCTGCCTGTTCCTGGTGCCCACGGTCCCATTTCATCGTTTGTGTGTGGCTCAAATACCTCCATCTTCAGTGTGAAACAGTAGCCCTGAGATTTGGAGCAGAGGGCAGGGACACTTTGAGTCACTTAAGGAAGGTTTCCAAGAGAGGACTACAGCTCCAAGTGGGACAAGCCCATGTGACTTGAACTCTGAGACACAACTAGTGAGGGAAAAGTCAAGGGTTTGTCACTCATGCTGGGTGGATCTGTGAAAGATTCTCTTTCATAACCCTTACTGAGGTTTAGGTCTAACTGCTGGGCTCAAAAGAGGCAGATGAGGAAATGAAAGCTCTCAGAATTCAGATGGATGATGATCGAGGATATTCTCTCTCTCTGTCTCTGTGTCTCTCTGTCCCGGTCTCTCTGTCCCTGTTTCTCTTTCTGTCTCTTCCTCTGTCTCTCTCTCGCTCTCTCACACACACACATATACACACACAAACACCCTTGGGTAAATAAAATAAAGACTGAGTGGAAGAGATGGACGGTTCAAGAGGACCCACAGTTGTAGTATAACCCACTGGCAGGTACTTCTTTTCTCTTTCACAACAGAGATGAGTCTCAAGAGGATGATTCTGGGATGCTTTGGAGATGACTTGAGAGCAGAATTTTATATTCCAATCAAAGGATGATTCTGGGATGCTTTGGAGGTAATAGACTTGAGAGCAGATATTTTATATTCCACTCAGATCCTTCCTCCAGTCTGCTAAAGAGCTGTCCTCCAAATTCTCTTTCATTTGCAGGTTCTCATTTAGTTATTAATAGAATGTGCATCACTGATTAATAGAATGAATAAAGGATCTCCTGATCCTATAAGTAAATTTTCTTTATCAAAGAGGAAATTGTCAATCCAGATGAATCTAGAAAGTTGCGTCTGAGTAATATAAGGAACAGGATATAGCTTAGCACATTTTTTTCTAAACGTCCTCTCTCTTTTAGAGCTTAGAAAATAGAATATATTGTTGTAGAGGAGCAAGTGTGTAGTAACAGTACATGAGGAGGTCAAAATTCCCTCTTAAAAATGCTTCATTTTTCACAATACTATAAAATAAGAAAACAAAAAAGTCCAAGATTGCCCTAACCCAAAATCTGAGCTTGCATGTGGATTTAAATTTGGAAAATGAGTGGAATTATTATGTTGCACAAGCCAGATATTATTGCTTTCATAGAACCAAGAAACCCTCCTATCCTTCTTGATACCAAACAGCAAAAAATGAAGGAGTGTCAAATTACTGTTAGGTTTAAAAGAGAGTTACCTATCTACATAGATCTTTTAATGTAAGATTGAGTTTCTTTAGTATGACATTATTGTATAATAAATCCCCCCCCTCCCCAGGCAGTGTCTTGTTCTTTCCAGGCATGGTGGAAACTGCACTGTGTGAGTTTTGTATGCCACAATCTATTTCTATCTTCAGTTTACTCCTTGACTTTCCAAATATTAAAATAACTTTAAAGTGGGAGTTAACAAATTTTGTTACTCATGTGTTTTCCGAATGATTCATGCTCACCTTGAGTTGTTTTCTTGGCATATCAGGTTTCATTGTGTTGACAAGCGAGGCTGAATAGCCAGGACAGCTTTCTGGTATGTATAAAACAAAGTACTTCTGTAATTGTACATATCAGATCTTACTGTAATTATTTATTTAGGAGTCTGTCTCTCCAACTGCCACCCTCTAATTGTGAGCATTTCTTGGAAAGGGACTGTTTCTCATTTAGCTTCATGTGATAGTAAATCTCATATGCTCAATGACATTTTGTTAAATTTTAAACTCAGTATTTCTTCAGTCGAATCCCTTTATTTTTTAAAAACTCTTATGTAGATGGAGATGCTGGAGATTATATGCAATTTAGTTCTTATCTGTCATCTTATGAAGTCTTAATATCCAGCTAGTGGAAATCCCTAAATATATTGTTTTACTTGTAAAATTTGTTTTTATTATTATTTTATTTATTTTGTCTTTGTTTTGTTCCAGAGTAAATCATATGTTCTAGGAAGCAATAATAATTTGGATATTGGATTTAATATTTAGATCGAAGGCACATTAAGTGATACCTTAGCCTCCTGAAAGAGTGAATTTTATTCCCGGGTAATAATTTGTGAGGTGTAATAATAATATGGCTGAGTGAATTTCCTGTTCCGTTGTAGTGGAAGTATCATGTGAAATTGATATTCGAAGACTTATCTAAGAAAGCTAGCATTTTATGAAGTGTTCCACTAGTAATGAAATGTAGCTTTCCAGAGACACACATAACTTTTTCATGTACTTCAGTCTTGGAAGTTATCAGAAGAAATTTAATGGCATGCAAACTATGCTAGAATTTTAGCTTTATGTATTGATACTTCATCTATATGCATAAATGAGATGTAATCATGTACCAAAGTGTATTTATCTACTGTTTCATGTCTAAGAATAGGTAAGAAAGCCAGCTTTAAATGAAAACCATTTGTTTTATCTTCTTTTCTTGCCTAAAGCCAACAACTGATTGACTGCTATAATATGAATTTAGAGGTAACTAAAAATCCCAATATTGTTGAAACTACACTACTGTATAACCTGTCAGTTCTAAGTGATGCACATAAAAGCCAAATATGTTTTCAATTGCTCGGTGTATTGTGAAGAGTCTAATGAGCTTTTTTTTTTTTCTAAAACCCTCTTGCAAATTCTCCAAGGGCTTTGAGTTGCATAAGGGCTGTGCTGCAGTTTTACAGTTAATCTGTTGTAGAGATGGGTATACATGATGTTGTGTTGTAGTTGCTTCCTTTTATATCATATTCCTTCAGTATATATTTATCAGAAGTAATCTGTAGTAAATAGGTGAGAAGAGGGCTAAGCTTTAATTTTGAGGGCTATTTTAGAATTCCCTGTATGATTTTTATTGCTGTTGCTTCTGGAATGTTCTGGTAGGAGAGCTTCCAGATTCTTAGTTTATCACAGTTGCTTGTGCTTCTTTCATTCTCCCAGGGATCCTCAATGAAGGAAGTTTGTTTTGTTTGTTTGCTTGTTTTAAATGCACAGAGATGCTCTTTTCTATGCTCTTAGCTTCCTTGAGATGGCAGTGTAAGCTATTTGCTCTGGAATAAACTGCCCAGTTTTCAAGAAAGGAAACACAGCTACAGCTTTATTTGACACTAACTTATGCATTGCATTGTTTCAGAGTTTTAAAAGTTCATAATCTTATAAAAGCTAGTTATATACTAAATATCACTCTAGTTTTTATTCTCTTTTTATAGTAGATTATTCAAATAAAATAGTAATCATTTATATGCATATTAAAGAGTATTAATTTTCATTTTTTGATTTTTTTCTCATTCATTTTTAGGGTACTGTAAAAAAGTCACTATCTTCTAAAAGATGATAATAAGAAATATCTAGGCCATGTATTTATTTTTACTGAACTCTAATTCTTAGAGACTTGTGGAAGAGAAGAATTGTAGTCAGCGAACTGCAATATTCATGCTCATTAACATCAATATTATGTAGGGGAAAGACTGTAAAATAAAAAAAAAGACTAGAAAAGTAGATATCTATCTCTCGACTGTGCAAGTAATGAACACAGCAACTTTTTAAAAATTTTATTTTCCACTGTTCAATATATTCTGGGATTTTAAATTTATAAAAGGAAAAGATCTTCATATTCCTAGCACCAAGGAATAAGAACATTGTAATTTGTTGCAGGGTTGTAGAAAGAGCAATGTGAGAACCTTAAGGGTAACACTTCTTTCTTTGGGAGCAGAAAGATGGCAAATTATTCATAATTTTTCCTCATGAAGAAGTAATAATAATAATAACAATAAGAGAAAAATGCTGTATACAAGGCCCTGTGATAAGTGCTTTATGTTTATTGTCTCGTCTAATCCTTTTCAAAGCCGATGACATTATTACTGTTACTATGATTCAGATTTGAAGAGACTGATGTCACTGGGAAATCAGATGTGAAACAAGGTGCATGGCCCAGTCAGTGAGACTCTAGAGTCTGAGATGTTACCTCTGAAGAGATGGGTTTTTGTATTAGAGGAGACAAGAACTTTGACACTTCTTTCTCCCGTTCTCCTTCAGCATTTCTGCTTCCTCCTCTTCTCTTTTTCCCTACAAATAAATACTTTCTATTAGTGATGTGATAACAGCAACTTCCTGTTCTAATGTAAAAGTTGGGAGCAAAGCCAAGGTGCTTGGATTCCATAGCACAAAATATATGTACATTTCTTTTCCTTATAAAATATTTGGTAATAAAGCTGATTACATTAGTCAGTAAGTTGGGCTATTAATGAAGTTTTAAAGGAATTCTCCACTGGCCAACACTACTCTGAATTTATTTCATGGCAGCCTATTTTTAGTATAGAGCTTCTCCCTTTGTTAGAAACATGCTGTTGCATTTACAAAATCCTATTCAATGTTTGGAGCCCATGTGAGAGCTTAAGAGCAGTCCGCTAATGGTGATTTTTAGTTGTTCAATAAATACCATTAACCAAAACAATTTTAATCCAAGAGTACTATAAAATTCTTAGGATACTTAATTCAAGTCAGGGTGACTCTCTTGCTTTTCATAGGCTCTGGATTACCCCGGTGCCATTCATTGAACAGAAATGTGTCTGTGTCCATTTTAGTAGAGAGAATATCTATCTGGGTCCCATGGGCAAAGGTCAAGGATGAGGTAGATATTCTGTGCCTTGATCCCTTTGTCATTTGTTCAGGTTTATAAAGACCCAGGCGTTATGGGGGCATTGGTCTATGTCATATTCTATTGATAGTTGGGTTATTTCATGATCCTTTGTATGAATAAAGAAACTTGAATATTTGGATGAAGGCTGATTTCATTGTTACCTATTTGATTGCAGGGCTTATATTTCATTACCTTCAAGACTAGAAAAATATATTTGGGTTTCAAGAAAAAAAAATTTCCTTACACTTATTTGGCAGATTAAAAAAATAATTTGAAGTATTTTTAGATGATGTTGATAAGCTTTTATTTGAAATAATATATAGACAAAATAGATAGTAGCTCTTTTTAGTTCAAAAGTTACTATCATTTACAAGGGCATATATTACTAAAAATAAACACTAAAAAGCTCTTGTTCATAGATATTAAATTCTATAGCAGTCTTCTCGTCTACCCAGTAGATGCTGCCAAAATTATGGTCCTAGCAGAGAATGCAAATTGGATCATTAACATTGGAAATAAAAATGAAAAAATTGATTGGAATGAATTATGTTAGATTTAGTGAAAGCTTGGCAAAAAATGGATTCTGCTTACTAATATAAATGGCCTAGCTAAATGAGCAAGTGGCTTTCTATTCTTAAAACAAGTAGAAAATACATAAGGAATAAGGAATATTGAACAAAATTGAAATAAAGTGCAATGGAAGAAAATATAATGGTAAAATGAAATTAGCAAGAATGTGTGCAGGCATGGATAACACTAGGTTTCTTTGTGGTTTTCTTAGTACTTCAAAATGTGAGTTATCTATTCATTTCTTAATATATATATATATATATATATATATATATAGGGGTGTGTGTGTGTGTGTGAGGAAGATTAGCCCTGAGCTAACAACATCTGTTGCCAATCCTCCTCTTTTTGCTAACATCTATGCCCATCTTCCTCTACTTTATATGTGGGATGCCACCAGAGCATGGCTTGATAAGCAATGTGTAGGTCCGCTCCCGTGATCTGAACCTGTGAAGCCCAGGCCACTGAAGCGGAGTGTGCAAACTTAACCACTATGCCACCGGGGCAGCCCCAAATTTCTTAATATTTTTAACAGTGCATGTATATTAAGTAACTACTAGTGTCAAATTTTTTGAGTCCTTTTTGCTATGTATTTTTACATGCCTTGTTCCACTTGATCTTTATAAGTGAAATAATATTTTTAATTTCCATTTTTATATATTATCAAATAGAAACTCAAAGATGATACCCTGAAACTGGTATTTTAATAACTAACTTTAGCCAATAAGAGATGCTTAACTTATTTCACATGAGATTGATGAGGATATTGATTATGCTTTATCACCAATTTTTATCTTTCATACTCTGCACTCTAAATTTAAAAGGTTTTGTTTTACGTTTTAAAATATTAGCAAAAATATGGAGTTTAAGCTTAATGGCCTATCCCTGTGGTTCATTGACAGTTACTTTGACTTTTGTTGCATTATTATAAACCTACAGATCATACCAGGGTGTGTATTACCTTGGACAAACATAGAGCTGTAAGATATACATAGTACTTTATATCTATTAACCAACTCTGACATTAAAATAAAACCTTAATGTGGGCAAAAGTGAATTGGTATTCCTTGGATTTCAAATTCTAAGTGATTACATTCTGATGGATTTTTCTGTCCCACTTCCTGTGAGGACACTGCTGCTAAGTCATAGGAATTTGAGCTTGGAGCTTGACCTGTTTAGCTGGTAATTGATTATATGTCTGTACCAGTTTATCCCTGACCTTTGCATAGTTCTCTGCCTGGGTTAGTGGACAATGTAGGTCCATGCAACAGGCTGACACTCAACAGTATGCATAGGGATTGAATACTAGTTCTACCCATTGAAAAAAAACATTTAACTCATCACAAAGTATGATTAATTAATAGTATGAATAATATGCAGTTTGTAAGATATCTAACCTACTTATAAATGAAGATCTTTAATCTTTAATCTTTTTATATATAAAATATATAACATGATTATAATTAGTTAACTGTATTAAAATATGCAATAAGATGTTTAACCTACATAAAAATAAGGATTTTTTTAATCAAATAGTTTTATGAAGTGCATTTGCATGCAAACATGAGTATTTTAATTTTATAAGAATTTTCCTGGGTAAGAAGGCTAATATAAAGATGTGCTCTAAGGAAGAATAAGTGAGCAGAAAGGTTGCTAGAAGGACATCAAGGAGAGAAAGTAACTCTGGTTGAGAGACAAAAAGAAAAATAAAGGAAAAATAATTGTGATTGCAATCAAAAGAAGCAGGAACCCTAGTGGCCAGGTCTTCTGCACGTCTGCTGCTTTAAGAACCTACAGTGCAGCTGGTTGGAAAGAGGCCCGTCTTCTAGGTCACCAGAGTCCCCTGGAGGTTAGCAAGTGGAGCGATAAGGCTGAAAGGAAATTCTTGGGTACTTCACAGATTTAACCATGCATTGGAGTCTTGAGAATAGCAGCCAATGGCCCCCAAATTTTCCACTGCTGCTCAGGGAGGCAATAAAATGATACTGTTTGCAGAAGAGGCAAATGGATGTTTCTGATTGAAATTGCATAGCCAACAGCTGCTCATGTAATATTTAATGTAGATTATACTGTACAGTATATTCTGTTGATTTAGACTCCTAACATCACTTTTGGTAAGATTACTTGTCTTCTGTTTCAGATATTCCCATCTCTGCTGGAGATCAAACTTTGAAGGGCGTTGTTAAAGGCAGAGAACTCCCTATAAAAAATTGTCTGAAGGGAATTTTTGCAAGATAACTTTGGTTATGATGCTCTATCTATTTTTACCAAAATAGGTTTAGGTAAATCCAAAACTGACATCTCTTTCCCTCAAACTCTCTCTTTCTCTCTCTCACTTTAACCACTTTTGGCATGAGGAATTGAAAACAAAATGAGCTGTTAAACCAAAATATGGTTAAAAATGTGAAAAAAGTAAATGGACTAAATTTTTCTGTGGTTCAGAATTATCTATCACTCTGATATTCTTACTCCTAGTGAAGTTTAACTCTACTTAATGAGTTGGGAAAATTTAGTGAGACTGTTAATTCTCTGAGAATTTTATCCAGAGATGTTTAGGAATTAACACCACAAGGACCCTCTTCTGTGACAATAAATAAAGACACTCAACTTCCAGAAATTCTTATTTTAGTAGATGAAGTAGAAATAATTTCCCACATAAAACCCTCTCCCCTGTTCAGATACAATAAAGTAAAGCTTTAAACATTAGAAAAACAACTGGCCATACAACTTTATAATTTTTTATTTGGTACTGGATATTTTATTTTATTTTTATTGTAGAGCAAAATCCCATAATGATCATCTATAGTTGTAGAGAAAATCGTATCCCTTCCCCTGAACATTGCAATTGCTATAAAAAACAAACGGTTTTAACTAATAGGAATAAACCAATAGAAAGAGTGTGTATGCATTTGTGTTTTCTGTGATTCTATATGCTTCCATGTTCTTTGTTTCATCACTTTTTCTTTATCTAAGTATTGAAGTGTAGGGAATAGTCCAAATTAAGAGGGAATTAGAATGTTTTATGTAAAATGATTGCTACAAACACAAAAATGGCAGAAATAAAATGTTTGGAATATTAGGAGTTGGCGCTATTAAATATTGACCACATTAGAATGTTGTCACTATAATCATAGGGACTAAAAGTTTAATCCTGGCTCTGTCATTTATTAACTTTGTAAAACTGGAAAAGTTACTTAGCCTCTCAGCCTCTTTCCTCATCTACCTCTATGGAATGGTGAAATTGGATAAGGCCACATGTGAGAAGTTTTAGGCAAAAAGTAGGTATTCAAAACATGTTGACTGCCTCCTCTTAGTGAAATGGCTCATGTCCTACAGGAAGGATCAACTGGCTGTATAAAATTTTAGGAACATGAATGTCAAAAATTAAAATGATACCAAAGACAAATTTAGAATTAAAGTAATATATAGTTTAAAAGAAGAAATAGACATTGGAACATGTAAAGAATATTCACCATGACCATCATCATCAGCAGCAGCATCATTAAAATTGTTTTAGACCACCATTGATGCTATTTCTACCAATTTGTAAAATACATTCAATTTAAAAAATCATTGTTATAAAATTGGCTTCTACCCAGAAATCACATCAGGTTAAAGAAGTGTGTATTTTTAATACAACCCTCAAATCACTATATGGAATATTTGGAAGTGTTTGTTGGAGATTGGCCAATGAATCACTAAGGATTTACAGAGATAATTAGCTTTATTAAATACTTATTTTGTTTTCTGGAATCTGTTGTACATTTATTTAGTTTGCAGATGGTTTTAATTTGTGGTGATTCAAATAAAAAGAACTAGATGTTCAATTATACAAACAAGTAAAAGGCAATATATCTGTAGGAAATGTATGGATTGTCCTTAGAAGTAAATGTGGTCTGAGAGTCTTAAGATTCCAAATATCAAATATATAAATCTAGTTACAGAATATCTAGGATATGTTTATGACACTGGATATATTTGGCAGATAATTACTGATTCCTATCAGGCTGTGCTTTGACTATCAAAAGGTTGGATTTTAAAAAAAGGAGTATAACTGTTGATTGTGAAGTCTGAACATAAATAGGTTTGAAATTATCAAAGATCAATGTTTTTTGTATTGCATATTGCATATAGATTATTCAGAAATCTTAGTGAAAGTGAATCAAAATAAGGGACTGTATTTCCACTTTTGTTAAATTTATATCCTAGTTAAGCCTGGAGATAAAGAAATATATATTACATTAAAGTGGGGCAGTTCAAATCATTAACAACTTATAAATTAACTTTTATAAAAACAAAATTAGTAAGTCCTACACTATAGTGACACAGAGTTTGAATCTCAAATATTCCTCTTATCTGATGACTTTGATACTCAATAGCTGATATTCTGCTCTCTTCTCCTTAAAGCATACAATGTATCATTTATTTTATTTTTTTATTTTTCTGTCTTTCTAAAAAAATACTTTGTATCAAATATGCAATATGAAGAAAACATTCAATTTGGGAAATATAGTAAAATATATACCCATATGTATTAAAAATATAATACATGCTTTATAATGCTCATTATTAATTTATTCTGTTGCATTTCCCGGGTTGAAGTCTTAACGACAGCAAGTGTTCAGCTATGTGTTGGAGATTCTGAAACTTTTTCTGATCCTTTAAAAAAATGTAAATACTATCTTCATGTAGATGAAAATTTGAAATGGTTGATGTCTTTTGAATGGACTTCATATTTGTAATCTAATGAGGTACTCTTGAAAAAATAATATAGTGCTTTAGATATAGTGCTTTTGTGTGTGTGTGTATTTCTCCATTTAAAAATGCCAAGATTTGAAGTTATATTATTTCTGGACAGTCCAAGTTTTCTGCAGTCTTTGTCTTTGGTTCAAAATTGTTTCAATTTCACAGTCCATTATGAGGACCTGGCACCTTATAAAAAAACAATTGAACCATATATTAATGAGATAAAAATGTTTTTCCTAATTGATGAAAATGATAATAAATATTTTCTTTTCCCTAACTTCTGCTACAAGTTTGAGAACAGTAGATATTTAAAAACTGTGTCATGCCTTGTGCAGTGTCTTCAGACACTAAATAGTAGATTGCTATAAAAATGATTGGACAAATGGCTTGGTATGTTCTTGCAACAAGACCAAATGTTATGTTCATGTTGATGGTAATTAATAAGACCAACAGAAGTCTTGGCTGGGGTTTAGGTTCACATCCAAGAGGTACTCTGGTACTGCTTTCATGTTGACTTTCTTACACTCTACCAATAAGTAGAATAAAAAATTAGTGGCAGAACTTTTAGAAGCAGTAGTGTAATATTTTTTAGTACCACTGTGTGTGTTTATTTATATAAGGAGAGAGATTCTTCTATATTACATGATCATTTAAAATATGTTCTTCTTTATGGTTGACACCGAGACAATTACCATTCCATATGAAGTGAAAAACTAACAAAACCAAACCTCAGTGTTCCTGGGCATTGTTACCCATGGGCTTTCATATTTTTACTCTTACTCAATATTAAATTAAACAACTCACAACTGGTCCCCTTGGGGAAAAAATGTTTTGAAATATTTAAATTATTTAAATTTTGTTGGAAAAATTGTTTCTAAGTCATGGAAATATAGTTCTATTCAGTTATTTATTGTTTAAAGCTAAAATTTAATATTTCTCTTGTACAGAGACAGATAACTATCATGAATATGACATTTACAGGAGTCTTGATAAGCAGCCTACAAATCAGGATAGTTTGAATTTTGTTTTCGTATTATCCCATATAATGATGTTATTGATGAAAATATTGTGTTAGAAAATGACCAGCAAAGAAAATAACATGATATTTTCTTCCGCCTTCATTCAAAAAATTTTAGAGCTATCATAGTCTCTTGCATCTGGCTCTAGATATTTCTTGCTCAAATTTGGATGGAAGAGAAAACAAACCATCTCTGGTAACAGCAAAGATAATTGGCCAGATGGACTTCCATCTCCACACCTGGATCACCACAATGTGTGCCTAGAACAATCCAAGTCCATGATTGATGACATTTGCACAATATGAAGTTATAATTACATGCAGGGGATTCTTAGGATATTTATTTTACTCTGAGCAACAGCTGCTAGAACTTCAACTCTATTTCATGTAAATTATCTAGAAATACCTTTGAAATTAAAGAAATAAAAGAAAATGAACCATTCTGACAAAGGGAAAAAAATCTCAAAGGAAATATCAGGCATCTTATTATCCTTCAGTTTTTGTTTTAAACACACCAAAAGTAATTCAGGTAATGAAATATCAGTATCTAAATCATGGAAACTTCTGTTAAAAAAAAGGAAAATAAAACAAAAACTTGTATGCATGCAGAAATAAAACCCAATATTCTTCAGTATAGTAATTATCATTTTTCCTTGCCTCGTTTTTAATATCCCCCTCTCATTAGCATCTTTCTAAGAGGATAATTTCTAGTGACCACCTACTGGAAACCAATTAACCATATCATCACTTCCATACCACATAAAGGAGCACACGAGATAAACTCAGCCAGTCAGCTGCACTGTTATAGGATGGCTCTTCAGCTGGTGAAAGGAGGAAGAGAGGAATCATCCACTGGAGTGGTGGTGGAGGCAGTGAATCTGAGTGGACCGCACCTGCTCTGAGATTGCTGTGGTTTCCCCTTCCTGTCTTTCAGAGCTACCTTGGCACTGGCCTTTACTCAGCTGGTTCTCCAGCCTCCAGCCAGTCCCATGAGTGGAGCTATATGTCTCTAATACACTTCCAACAAATTCCTTTTTCTAAATTTAGCCAGATTCCATTTCTGCACCCAATTACACTAACTGATGAAGTTTTAAACTGATTACTTAATTGATATAAAGTTGAATTTTCTTCTGTTATTTCCATGAGACAATGTATGTGAACACCGGATTATCAAAAGTATCTCTGAAACAATTTGAAATGATCTATTTAACTTTCCATTTGTTCATCTGCACGTGTAGACTGTCTTTAGACTTCAATTTCTTCTTTTTAAAATCATGGTAAAAAAAAACACATAACATGAAATCTAACCTATTGAGAAATTTCTAAGTGTACACTACAGTATTGTTAACTATATATGTATTGTTGTACGCTAGATCTCTAGAATGTTTTCATTTTGCATGACTGAAACTCTATACCCATTGCACAGCAACTCCCTATTTCTCCCTCCCCTCAGCTCCTGGTTCTACTTGTTCCTATGAGTTTGATTACTTTAGATATCTCATATAAGGGGAATCATGCAGTATTTGTTCTTAGGTGAATAGCTTATTTCATGTAGCATAATTCTCAAGGTTCATCTATGTTGTAACATATGAAAGGATTTCCTTCTTACTTAAGGCTGAATAATATTCCATTGTGTGTATATACCACATTTTCCTTACCGTTTATCCATCAGTGGACATTTAGGTTATCTCCACCTCTTGGCTATTGTAAATAATGCTACAAAGAACATGGGAGTGAAAATATCTCTTGGAGATAGTTTTCAATTCTATTGGGTGAATACCCAGAAGTGGGATTGCTGGATCACATGGTAGTTCTATTTTTAATTTTTGAGGAACCTCAATGCTATTTTCTTTTTTTTTTTTTTTTTTTTTTTGTGGGGAAGACCAGCCCTGAGCTAACATCCGTTGCTAATCCTCCTCTTTTTGCTGAGGAAGACTGGCCCTGGGCTAACATCCATGCCCATCTTCCTCTACTTTATATGGGACGCCGCCACAGCATGGCTGACAAGCAGTGTGTCGGCGGGCGCCCGGGATCCGAACCCGCGAACCCCGGGCTGCCAAGCGCGGACTAAACCGCTGCACCGCCGGGCGGCCCCTCAATGCTATTTTCTATAGTGGCTGCACCATTTACATGCCCTCCAATAGTGCACCACATACTCACTAAAAATTATTTTCTATTTTTTTTTAATATATAATGGCCAGCCTAGCAGGTATAAAGTGATACCTCATTGTGGTTTTGATTTGCATTTCCCTGTATGTTAGTGATATTGAGCATCTTTTCATATATCTGTTGGCCATTTTTATGTCTTCTTTGGAGAAATGTCTATTTAAGTCCTTTGCCCATTTCTTAATCAGGTTATGTATTTTTTGTTATTGAGTTGTTTGACTTCCGTATATATTTTGAATATTAATCTCTCATCAGATATATAGTTTGCAAATATATTCTCCATTCTGTAGGTTGCTTTTTCACTCTGTTGATTCCTTTGCTACACAGAAGCTTTGTAGTTTGATGTAGTTGTGCCTGTCTATTTTTGCTTTTGTTGCCCGACTTTTGGTGTCACATTCAGGAAATGACTGCCAAGAGAAATGTTATACAGCTTTTCCCCTATATTTTCTTCCAAGAGTTTTACAGTTTCAGGTTTTATGTTTACGTCTTTAATCCATTTCAAGTTAATTTTTGTGTATGGCATAAGATATGGGTCCAGTTTCATTCTTTAGCATGGGGACCCCGTTTTCACTACAGCAGAAGAGACTATCCTTTGCCCATTGTGTAGTCTTGGCCATGTTGTTCAAGATCATTTCACTATATATGTGTCAGTTTATTTCTCAGCCCTCTATTTTTTTCAGTTGGTCTATATATTTGTCTTTATGCCAATACCACACTGTTCATTACTGTAATTTTGCTGTGATATTACTGTTTTAATAAGCATTAGTAGGCATTACTGTAATAGTGCTTTGTAATGTGTTTTGAAGTCAGGAAGTGTGAGGCCTACAGTTTTTTTCTTCTTTCTCAAGAATGTTCTTGCTGGTCAGAGTCCTTTGTGCTTCCATATGAATGTTAGGATTGTTTTTTATATTTTTGAAAAAATTGCCATGGGACTTTTGATAGGGATTTCACTGAATCTGTGGATCTCTTTGGGCCATGTGGACATTTTAACAATATTAAGTCTTCCAGTCCAGGAACACTGGGTGCCTTTTCATTTATTTGTATCATCTTTAATTTCTTTTAGCAATGTTTTGTAATTTTCAGTGTACAAGTCTTTCACCCCTTGATTGTTTGTTTGTAAGTATTTTATTCTTTTTGATGCTACTGTATTTTTTTCTAGGTTTATTGAGGTCTATTTGACAAATAAAAATTGTATACATTTAAGACATACAGTGTGATATTTTGATATGTGTGTACATTGTGAAATGATTCCCAAAATCAAGCTAGTTAACCTATCCATCACTTAACATAGTTATGCTTTTTGGGGGAGGGGATTTGGTGAGAACGCTTAAGATCAAATCTTTTAGCAAATTTCAAGTGTACAATAGAGTATTATTAACTGTAGCCACCATGTTATACATTAGATATCTAGAACATATTCATTCTACATAACTGAACCTTTGTACACTTTGACTAACCTTCTCCCCATTTTTTCTACTGCTCAGCTCCTGGCAACAAGTATTCTACTTTCTGTTTCTATGATTTCAATTTCTTTAGATTCCACATATTTGTGAGATTATATAGTATTTGTCTTTCGGTGCCTGGCTTATTTCACTTAGCATAATGTCCTCCAGGTTTATTTATGTTGCCACAGATGGTAGGATTTTTTTTTAAGACTGAAAAATATTCCAGTGTGTGTGTGTGTGTATGTGCCACATCTCTTTATCCATTCATCTGTTGATGGACACTTAGGTTGTTTCCACTTCTTGGCTATTGTGAATAACGCTGCAGTGAACGTGGGCAGATATCTCTTTGGGATCCTGATTTCATTTCTTTTGGATGTATACCCAGAAGTGGAATTGCTGGATCATATGGTAGTTCTATTTTTAATTTTAGGGAGGAACCTTCATACTGTTTCCCATGGTACCAATTTGCAATCCCACCAACTGTGCATAAGGGTTCTCTTCTCTCTGATCCTAGCCAACACTTATCTTTTATCTTTTTGATAATAGCCATTCTAACAGTGTGAAGTATATATATCATTGTAGGATTTTTTTTTTTTTATTGTGAGAAAGATTTGCCCTGAGCTAAGATCTGTTGCCAATCTTCCTCTTTTTACTTGAGGAAGATTGTCCCTGAGCAACTTCTGTGCCCATTTTCCTCTATTGTGTATGTGAGATGCTGCCACAGCATGGCTTGATGAGCAGTGTGTAGGTCCATGCCCGGGATCTGAACTGCGAACCTAGGCTGCTGAAGTGGAGTGTTCAAACTTAACCACTATGCCACTGGGCTGGCCCCTATATCATTTTAGCTTTGATATGCATTTCCCTAATGATTAGCCATGATGAGCACATTTTCATATACCAATTGGCCATTTGTATGTCTTCTTTTGAAAAATACCTATTCAGATCCTTAGTCCATTTTTAAATCATGTTTTTTTGCTATTGAGTGGTTTGAGTTCCTTATATATTCTGGATATTAATTCTTTATTAGATATATGGTTTGCAAATATTTTCTCTGTAGGTTGACTTTTCACTCTTTTGATTGTGTCCTTTGCTCTGCTGAAGGTTTTTAGTGTGATACAATCCCACCTGCCTATTTTTGCTTTTGTTGCCTACACTTTTGGTATCTTATCCAAAAAATCAATGCCCCGACCAATGTCAGGAAGCTTTCTTCTATGTTTTCTGCTCTTAATTTTATGGTTTCAGGCTTTATGTTTAACTGTTTGTGTATAGAAACACAACTGATTTTAGTGTGTTGTTGATTTTGTATCCTGCTACTTTGCTGAAGTCACTTATTAGTTCTAAAAATTTTTTGTTGAATCTTTAGGGTTTTCTACATATAAGATCATGTCATGTCAAACAGAGACACTTTTATTTCTTCCTTTCCAGTTTGGATTTATTTTTCTTGCCTAAGTGCTATAGTTAGGACTTCCAGTACTGTGTTGAATAGAAGTGGTGGGAGTGGGCATCTTTGCCTTATCATTGATCTTAGAGGAAAATATTTCAACTTTTCACTGTTAAATATGATATTAGCTGTGGACTTGTCATATATGGCCTTCATTACATTGAGGTAATGTCCTTCTAGTCCTAGTTTCCTGAGTATTTTTGTCATGAAGGGATGTTGAATTTTGTCAAATGCCTTTTTCTGCATCTACTGACATGATCATGTGATTTTTATCCTTTATTCTGTTAAAGTGGTGTATCTTATTGATTGATATTTCTGTGTTGGACCATCCTTGTATACTAGAAATAAATCCTACTTTGTCATGATATGTGATCTTTTTAATGTGCTGTTGCATTCTATTTTCTAGTATTTTGTTGAAATTTTCTGCATCTAGATTCATCAGGGATATTGGCCTGTAGTTTAGTTCTCTTGTAGTGTCTTTGTCTGGCTTTGATATCATGGTAATGCTGGCCTCATAAAATGAGTTTGGAAGTGTTCCTTCTTCAATTTTTGGGAAGAGTTTGAAAAGGATTGGCATTAATTCTTCTTTAAATGTTTGGTAAAATTTACCAGTGTCGCCATCTGGTAGTTTTCTTTATTGGAAGGTTTTTGATGACTGATTCAGTAGCCTTACTAGTTATGCTAGGTCTGTTCAGATTTTCTATTTCTTCATGATTCAGTCTTGGTAGGTTGTTTGTTTCTAAGAATGTATCCAAAGTGGGGGCTTTCTATTCCATCATCTTGCTAAAACAACCTTCATTAATTTCTAAATGTAAACATGAAAGGAAAATAATCTCATACAACATTGGCTGTAAACATAAAAGTTATAATAAATTTGCAACTTGTATTCATTATGTATTGCTGCATAACAAATTACCCCCAAACCTAGTGGCTTAAAACAACACATTGATAATCTCACAGTTTCTGTGCGTTAGGAATTTGGGCATGGCTTTGCTGGGTCCTTTAGCTCCAGTTTTCTCACAAAGCTATAATCAAGGTATAGGCCAGGGCTACAGTCATCTCTAGGCTCATCTGCGGTATGATCTGTTTCTAAACACACTTGTGTGGTTGTCAGCTAGATTCAGTTCCTCATGAGCTCTTGGACTCAGGGACTAAGTTCTTCTCTGGATGCCCTCAGTTCCTTTTCTTGTGAGCATTTCCATCAGGCAGATCAGTCAATAGCAGTGGGCTTCATCAAGTGAACAAGCGAGAGAGCAAGGGAGTGTTCAAACAAGACAGAAATCACAATATTTTAGTAAGCTAATCCCAGAATTGACATCCCATCATTTTAACCATATTCTACTTGTTAGAAGCAAGTTACCAGGCCTAGTCTATACCAGAACATCATACGAGAGTGTAAGTAACAGGAGGTGGCCAGCATAGTGACCATTTTGAACCTGCCTACCATGAACTCGTCTAGTTATTTTGGATTATCTAATCAATCTAAAAGAGAATCATATGACACAACAGTTGTGCTGTCACAAAGTTTGTATGAAAATTGATAAATTACTTATATACCCTGAGGCTGAGACTGTTCATTTACAAAATGGAGGCAATGATTCCTACCTCATAAGGGAGGGTGTATAATGTATGTGAGAAAGCTTTTAATGTGTAAAGTGCTATACAAATGATTGATGGATGTTACGAATGTGCTATATACTCACCTGGATTTCATGGTTGAGTAGAGTATTTGAATGACTATCTCACGCTCAGAATTGAGAAATAAATGTATGTCAAATGTAGAAGAGTGAAATAAAAAATATTTAACTGGAACATTTTTAAAAATGGGAAATATGGATGAGTGTGTGAACCTGCAAATAGTTTTGTTTAACTAGACTGTGAGTAAAGGGCAGTGCTAGGAGGCAAGGTCAGAAACATAGTTTGGGCCTCAATATCTGGCTAGGTGGTCTGGACTTTTTTCATTGAACAAGGGGGACTCTTGAAAGATTTCTGAGCAAAGGAGTAGCTTTGTAATTTAGGCGGATTTATCACATTCATTGTATTAATCATAAATTAAACTTATTCATACATATTTCATGTATATAGCTTCCATTCTTGGAAGGGTTTTATTTTCATATTGTACTTTTGAGATGGCAGTAGAATAAGACTATGTCTGGGAAGCATTATCAAATAATCTGTTATTAGCTTTGATAGACAAACGATGGAAATAGAGCTTGGAGCTAGACTGAGAAAAAAAGAGAAACCTTACCCAAAGCTAAATAATATTACACCTACCAAGAATATATTATTTACCAGACACTGTTTAAAGAACTTTGCATGATTATCTCAGTTTGTCATCATAATAGTCCTATAAGGTCTGTATTATTATCTTCACCATTTTATAGATCAGAAACTTGAGGTGCAAATAGATTCAATACCTTGTCTCATGTCATAGAACTAATAAGTTGAGAAATCAGGATTTGAACCTGGCAGCGTGTCTCTAGAGTTTTACTACAAAAGGTGCCATCAGCAGATTAGCAGCATCTCATCCTAGTATCATTTGAAAGATTGATGGAGATGCAGAATGCCAGGCCTCTGCCCAGATCAGCTCAATCAAAGCTCTTCAGGCAACTGATAGACCAAAGATTTGAGCACCTTTTAAGCCCATGCCCTTAACTGTTTTACTGTATTGTAGAATGAATGAAAAAGAGACAAAATCACTTGTAGCAACTGATTGTGGAGGATAAAGAATTCCTAGGTGTTGTTGTGAACTTACTCCAAGACATATACTCTCTCTTTGGACCCTGCAAATGAAGCTATCTAAAGCAGTAATAATGTGATTTTCCTTACAAATCCTTCTCCTTCCCCATACACTCACCTAATTTCTAATTTTCATCTATTTAAATTGAAGGCTATGTGTGATAACTTATGCATTATGACCCAGGGTAAGAGATGAGTGTGAACGTGTCTTGTGAACTGTTAAATATTCAGCCTACTTTCATAAAGTGTGAGAATTGGAAGGATTATTAGGGATCATTTAGTCTACCCCTCAGATTACTGATGAGGAAACTGAGGTTCCAAAGGGGAAGAGTCACTAGTTAAGGTTAAGTGTGGTTATCTGTGTGGTTATCCTGTGTGGTTATCTGCAATTGTTGTTTCTTCAGTACCTTTCTAAAAATATCAAGGGAAGGATACAGTTATAAAACAATGCCCTGGACAAGATTCAAACATCTGGAATTGAGGAAAATTTTCCACAGTGCTGATTTTCTGGGCTTGGTATGTATTTTCCTGGACTGGGCAAGAAAGAGGTGGACAGCCAAATAAAGAAATGATTTTAGTGAGATGAAATAATCAAAGTTGTCAGGGCAGATACATCTATACATAAACATATCATCTGTTTATTCTGTTTTTCATTTATTAATAAAAGAAAATTTTATTTAGTTCCTACAAATGATGAGCTATAAAATATATTTGAGTTTGAGATGTTTTTAGAAAGCCAAGATGATGTGAGTATCAACTAAGCAGTTGTATTTATGGGTCTGAAGGTGGAATGGAGATGTGGATTTGGAACCGAACATTTGAAGCCCTGGTTGTGGATGATATTTATAAATTTGTGAGCGTGTTCACGGTGATAAAGCAGGTAGGTTGTGGACTGTGAACTGACACCTGGGGAAGAGTAATAGTTAAGAAATAAACGGAGCATGAGGTGCTCATGAAAATAACTGAGAAGAAGCATCTAGAAAGAAGGGAGAAAAAAACAGCAGAAAGAAGTGCTACACAAGTTAATGATGAGGAGATATTTTAGATGAAAGGCATAAGCAACCATGTGAAGTGCTCCTGAGAAGTCAGGTAATACAAAGGCTAAATGTCAATTTAATTTTACACACATAAAAAAATAGTGGTTACCTCGGAGGGAGTGGTAGAAGCAGAAGGAATGCATGGGAGGTCAAGACGTAGAGACAATATTTGTAAAATAAATTTTGAAAATGATACTTCTTAATGGATAAAGAGAGAGAGGGTGGTAACTAGGCTGGGACATTCCTGAAAAGAGATTTTTCTAAAAAAGTTTATGAGATTAAGGACATTTGAACAAGTTCATATACTAAAGGGGAAAATCCCATTGAGAAGAAGGTGAAGATTCATGTGATGGTAAAATCCAAGCCATGCCTGTTCTTCTTCCCAAGTTTCCATCTTAGATTAATATTGGATTTGGATATGTCCCTTGGGATTGGGACAAGGGCTGCTCATTAGTGGAAGAGTGCACCAATGAGTATGGAGAAGGGAGAGTGGTCAGGAAGTGAAAGGAATCTCTAACTGTGGAAATTGGAAGAGAAGATTTGTTTTGTTAGTGAGCTGGTCATGTCAGGTGATCCAAGAGATTTTTAAAAGTTAGCTGTCTAAGCCTTAAAAAGGAGGGAAATTCTGACACATGCTACAGCATGGATGAACTTGGAAGACTATGCTAAGTGAAATAAGCCAGTCACAAAAAGACAAATACTGTATGATTCCACTTATGCAGAGTATCTAGAGTAATCACAGAAACAGAGAGTAGAATGATGGTTGCCAGGGGCTAGGGAGAGGGGACAATAGGGAGATGTTTAATGGGTATGGAATGTCACTTTTGAAATCTGGAAAAGTTTGGGAGACTGGTTACAGAAATAATTTAAATATACTTAACACCGCTGAACTGTACACTTGAAAAAGCTTAAGGTGGTCAATTTTATGTTCTCTTTGTTTTACCACCATTAAAAAAAAGAGGTAAATGTCTATATGTCTGCTTTCATTGGAACCTGTTTAGAAGGCAATCTCTCTTTTTTTTTTGGAGTGGAGAGGAAGCTTTCCTTTCCCTATGTGGAGAAAGAGTATGAGATTTACCTCCATGTGTGTATAAAGGGACTAAATTCTAAATTAGTAATTGACACAACTAATATACGAAGGTGTTTGCCATACCCACACACAGTGTCAGTTACAGAGTTCTTGCCATAAGCAGACAATACAAGCAAATCCGATAAAACAACATGCTTATAAATATATTATTCACCGTCATCCGTACTCAAATATTCACATTAAAACAGTAACCAAAATCGGAACCTATGGATGATTATTGGATTGAAGGATTAGGAGGGATTAGAAAAACAAACAAACAGAAAACTCAAGCTGGTAAAGCTGCAGTTAAGCTCTAATATGCTGTGATTGGAAAAGTGGGTTGATGCAATTAATGTACCCCTTCTGGAAGATGATCTGATAATTATGAATCTGAATTTCTTGAAGATTTACACCTTTGACGTAAGTTCGCTTTCAAGAATATATCTAAGATAGGGAAAATATATATCCCTAGGAATGTTTATCAAAGTGTTATAAATAATATTTTAAAGATTGAACAGCTTTATAAAACATACAATAAAGGAATGGCTAAATTACGATAAAATAATAATGGATTGTTATACAAACATCAAATATCACACTCTAAAACTTTTAAGGATTGTAAATTCTCATGACACAATGTTGAGTGAAAAAACTATCTGCCTACCCATCCAACCATCTATCCAGCCAGCAAGCCAGCCAGCCCTCTATCCAACCATCTATCCCGCTAATTTTATTAATGAAGGGCTATTGAAGGGTTAATGAAGTTGATTTCAAATAAGAGTATGAGTTGGAACACAAAGGATTTTACATAACTTTATTTGGTACAAAACTGGACACAGTAATGAAATGTCATAGTCATTAGCAATTATATTTTAAATGAATGACTCAAACCATATTGTTATCAAAGAAAACAATGGACTCCTCATTCATATTTTATGGCCTGCATGGAAAACTGCAGAGATTAAAGCTATTAAGTGGAGAACCTTGTATTATTAACTTTAATGGCAATGAATCTTCCTCTTCTGAATGTCTCTGCCTTCAGTGAGGGAAAGAAGGAGCTCTCCACAAACCATACTCATTCATTAGATGGGCCATTAAATGGACCTCATTGTATATAGGGACCAAATAAGACTTTGTGTGGTGTTAATAAACATGACCCCTGGGAAATTTTGTCTTTTGTTTGGGGAAAGAACCTGCTCATGTTGCAATGGCAGTAAGAGTGACAGTGATGGATTAGAAAGTTTCTTGGAGTGTTCTTTAGCAACTAGAAGTTAATGCAGAGCTATTTCTGACAAATGTTTCACTACTGTTGCCAAGAAATAAATATGTCAGTTACATGAGGTGGTAAGGAGGATATTATTTCTTTGAAATTTTGTACTTTTTAAAAATGTTAGACTGGGAGTCAGGGACAGATTCTCCAGTCCTGACCATAACACCAAGTCCTTGTGGCACTGGGCAAGTCACTTAAGTTCTCTTCCCCTGAGTGTGCACATTTCTAATAATTATTTTAAGAACGAAATAAAATAATAATAGTTAATGTATTGAAGAAAATATATAAGAGCAAGCTTATTATTGGTGATGGTAATTAACCTACATTATGTTTAGGAAAATGAATCAGTTGGTAAGTATATGGACAAGTCAGTAGAAATTAAAATAAAGAATGTAGTATAGCATCTTAACCTCCCTCTCCCAATTTTTAAAAAAATTCTAGCTAGTATGTGGGAAAATGTACCCTTTTTCTACCTAAAGAATGCTTTTATAGAAAAAGTGGCCAGGATTATGTCTTCATCAATAAAAGGTGTTTACTGAGTACCTATTAATATTTTGAGAAGGTAATCTGGCTGTGTCAAGGTTGGTAGACTGGGAGTGGTGAAAAGTTGGAGGCAAGGAACCCCAGTAGGAAGCTATTGACATAGTCTACTTGTGAAATAATAAGGGCCTGAATGTCCCTAGATAACCTGCCATGAGTTCAATCAATATATGTTTGTTGAAATTCCACTACGTGCACGGCATTGGGCCGGCATTGGTTCTTACCCTTCTGGACCAGGTCTTAAGTAGGAAAGAGCAGTAAAATGTCGGATTCCCAGAAGCTTTCAGCTGAAAGAAGCACTTCGATATAGCTGTAATGTGTCTGCCCTCTACTTATGTGGCTGAAGTGAAATCTTTGGGAACACCACTTATTTTGATTGGTAGGGAGAGCCTGTGTCTAGAAAGAGAGGCTTCATTCAGGTCAGAAGTGGGTGAAGGCCCCAGAGTCAGGGGAAGAATCACATTTGTGGTTATTGAAGGAAATGAGCTTTAGCAAGAAGCTGTGCTGTGCATCAGGTCACGATTTACACAGGGACCGAGTCAGACAGCAGGACTGTTTAGCTATACTGAGAGAGTGCAGTGCACACTGAGGGGAGGAGGGAGTTCAGGACTGAAGTTGTGATGGAGTGAGGCAGGGGCTCATTGTGTTCTCCTGCCAGCTGCATCATGCAGGGCTCAGCCTACTTCAAGTAGCCTCCCACCTGAACGGACCAACACTCTTTGCCTATGCTCTCCTATTTTCAAGTTCACTCAATAATGAACTTCATGAGCTTTTGCTACCTCATTCCCACTTTTTGTCTGAGTGAACCTGAATTAGGGAATTGGATTGGCTTCCTGGACCTCTTTGATCACACTCTCACCACGAGGTTACTTAAAGGAATGAATGAAGGGTGTTCCAAAACACGGACCTGTAACTGACGTGAAAGCAGAGATTGCCCATGCTAGCAGAATGACAGGTATGAATTTCTTTCGCCTCACACGAGATGGCTGAGGCGGGGAGGTGGATTTTCATGGATTTTTTCCTTTTCACTGGCTTTCATATGTGACACCTGCATTTCCCCCTAGGCTTCAGGCTTTTTGGAACTTAGAGTTGAATCTAGCATCTCTGGAATCTGGAGATCAGTGTTTAACTCCCTGTGCAACTTCAAAATATGTCACTCATAACTCTCTTTGAAAAATACAGAAAAGACAATTTCCTGTCCTGTATGCTGTCAATTTCCTCTTTAAATGGCTTTTCTTTTTCTTCTGGGATGTCTTGGAAGCTCTTTTCCGGCTTCATTTGTAGATATTCTTTAATTCTTGATACTTTTTTCTGCCTTTTCTCTTGCCCCTGGCTAATTATAAACTTCTTATATACTGACTTATAATAGTTGTTTTATAAGCATGATACACATATACTTACAACAGTGATCGTTTGTAAATGATAAATTCTTTTGTTATCCTGGCATCTTTTCTTGTCCCATTTTGACTGTTTCCTTTTTCCGCAGACCCTCGTAGCTGTTGTCTTAGTCTGCTCGGGTTTCCATAACAAAATACCATAGGCTGGGTGGCTTAAATAACAGAAATTTATTTTCTCACAGTTCTGGAGGCTAGAAGTCCAAGATCAAGGTTCTGGCTGATTCGATTTGTAAGTGAGAGCTCTCTTCCTTGCTTGCAGACTGTGCCTTCTCACTGTGTCTTCCGATGACCTTTCCTCAGCACGTTTGCACGGGGATGAGAAGGGAAGGAGAGAGAGAGAGAGAGGGAGAGAGGTAGGGATAGAGAGAACACTAGCTCGGTGGCGTCTCTTCTTATAAGGACATTAATCCCATTGGATCAAGGCCTCACCCTTATGAGCTCATATAACCTTAGTTACTTTCTTACTCCAAATATAGTCACATTGGGGATTAGGGCTTCAACATATGAATTTTAGGGGGACACAGTATAGTGCATAGCAGCTGAAAATACAAAAAGACACCTCATTCCCACTTGTAGGCACGACCCACACCCTGTCCCTTGAGATTCTTTTGTCATTTGTTCTTTTCTTCAACAGATAATAGTATCTGCTATGTGTTAGACTTTGGAAACAGAGCCAAGGTCTCTGCCCTCAAGAAGATTTCATCCTAATGGGGAAGATGTATCAGTGACTAAAGAACCAAGATAATTCCAGGTGTTGATAATGCTATCAACAAACTAGGGAAAGTGATAGAGAGTAACTCAGAAACTGAGCAGTGATTTAAGGAAAGAGTCAGTTTTACTCTGTGTGGACAAGGGAGACCTTTCTCTGGAGGATACCTGGAAGCTGAGAATTGAAGGGTGCATAGGAACCAGCTGTGTGAAGACTCCCCAAGGGTTAACTATTCAAAAGAAAGATGAGAGCAAGTCCAATTGTCCTTTAGTATAAGAGAATTTGATATATAGAAGGAACTGAAAGCAGACCAGGGTGCCTATAGCATACAGATCATCAAGGGCACAGATGATGGAGAGGTAGCCATAAGTCATATCATGCATGTCTTGTAGATCATTGAAAGGTAATCATACTTTATTCTAAATCAAATAGCAGGCATTTAAGTACTTCAAGTGGAGGCATTACATGGTCTGATTTATGTTTTAAAAGATGGATTTTAGAAGGAGACGAGTATAAAAGCAGGGGGATGAGTGAAGAGGCTGCTGTAGTAATCCAGGTGAGAAATAATGAAGACATGAATTTAAGGAGTGGCAATAGAGAAGTAATGATAAGAACTTTCAACACCCAATTTTGAAATAAAATAGAAATATCAAATTGCCTAGTCCCACTATATGTTTGTGGTTTATAATTAAGTCACCAAGAACCTAGAACCATCACACACAAACGGGACTTATATTTCTCCTCAGTTCTGTTTTCTGCTACTTAGACTCCATTGTCTGTTCTCACAGACATGTCCCATCCACTTTTTCCATTGTCCTTTTGATTTTAGTGTAAGACACAGATTCCGCTCGCTCCCTTCTCCTTAGTTAGGACCAGTCACAAAACCCAGTATCACAGTCTACACATAAGGCAAGAGTTTAGCCCAGTTCAGTGGCTGCCTGGCTTTGCTCAAGCCAGCCCTCTTCTCTAGGACTAGAATAGTGCCCCACACTGGACAGCACCCACTTGTTTTCTGCCTGCCATGACTGGCCTTTTGAGACAACTGGGACCACTTTGCCCCTCTTCAGGCATCCTCTGCATCCAGGCTGCTTCTGGTAACTTCTCTTCTGTCCTTATACATGGGACTCTTGCCAAGTCCTGTGTTTTCCCCCTTCTCATATTGTTCAATCTGCAATGAGATGACCATTAAGCCTTGCATAAATCATTTGAAAACATAGCAGAAGATTCTTATAATATAGAAACACTTGCAAAAGAAGTAGCATATATGATTGTACTTGAACTTGGTGTTTAATATCAATCTGTTTACATTTATGTATTTTTAAAAAAGATTTTATAGATTTCTTTATTGAGAGAAATTTCATAAGTAGCCTGAAAAACTTACTTGGTATAATACTAGGTTACACTTATTTCTCTGTGTCATGCACTGCTACAATCCAGGCTCTATTTATAGTATGTCATGTGAACCACTGTGGTAGGCACTGTTATTATCCCTATTTTATTGATGAGAAAACAGATCTCATAATGTTAAGTGACATTTTCAGGGTCACGTAGCTGGTTAGTGGTGGAGCCATAATTTAAATCTGAGGGTCTGACTCTTAACTATATTGTGCCCCCATTACTCAATTTTATGTCCTTTGTACAAACACCTATGGAAATAAATTTTTTTTCATCATCTTCTTTTTAAACTGTTTGCTCCTAACTGATCCTGAACACCATAATTGGGGGATGATTGGCTGATAGACTAAAAGAGCTCACAGGGGAGAAAGCTTATTTCCAATAGATATAAAATCACTACAAAAATAATGATGCACATCAAATCATTTCATTTAGATAGGTTTATGATAGTAATGTTACATTTGGATTTTTATCATTTAGATCATAAATAATTGGGCCAGATAAATCATTGGTTTTTATTTTGTCCAGAGTCTGGTGAAGTTGATTTTTCTATTTCTACTTGATTAGTTATAAATAAATATGAATAAAAATCACCCATTACCACAATTAAGGTTGAAAAATCTCAAAATAAATGTTGGCAGTCAATTTACTAGTTCTCAAACAGACCATATGTTCATGAGGATGTAGGCATTAAATGCCCTACAAATACTTTGTTAATTTTACATTAGTCTGCATTTATTTATAGGCATCCACACTTTAATTGCTTTAGTGATTTTTTTCTCCTAGTAAATGTAAGCAGTTTCACAGAATGTTAAAATGTCAATAAGTGTTATATTTATTGGTTGTTCTTGCTATAGCTAAGCATCGTTTCACCCATAATTATCAAAACCAGTAAGGGTGAACAGTAATAACATATTTAAATAAAATATATAAATATTTGTATTTACACCTTAGCCCATGGATTTATCAAAGTTTGTCAGGGAATGACTTATTCTAAACTATATTAATCTTTAATTGGTTATTAGACCATGATTTTAATTAGCTAATAAGGCTTTTTTTTTTGTTAAATAGAAACTAAGTCTTTAAAATATTTTATTTAAACAGTGGATGTTTTTGTTTCAGCATGAACAACAATACAGTGTATATCTAATTCGTATCTCCTATTTGAAACAGAGCCTAAGATAATAGAACTCCTTTATAGTTCTGGTATTAGGTGACATGGTTAATGTTAGTTATAGAATAAAATATTATAGTGAGGTTTTATTGTATTAGTTGGAGCTTTTCTGTTATTATTTTGGAAAGAACTGGTATGAATGCTGTGTATAGTCTTACTAAAGGTCAAAATAAAATATATCAGTAAGATATTAAAGTGTAAATTTTTTAGATTCTTCAGGTATCTTGACTCAGATATGCATTTTTAAAAATCTGTTATTGAAGACCCTTGCTAATGAATTTGTAAGCATGAGAGTCTCATTTACCTTTTCACTATCTAGGAAAATTCTTTTTGCTAAGCAGATAGGATTAGGGATAGGAAATGTTTATTTAAAAGCTTATTAAAGCTTCAGGGTAGGACATAATGCCTTAACCTATTTTGAGCTGGAATTTACATTTGAAACAGTATTCCTAACTTCTCTCATTTTGATTTTTCACTGTATCAGGCTGACAACTCCTGTACTAGTGTCGTTGTGTGGAATGTACTTTTATCTAGAAATGTTCCCGTGTGTACTGTTGGATGCTCACACAGTGCTTATCTAAGGGCATGCAATTCACTGCAAGAATGTAGCGGGTAATTCTCTTGCTGGGATGTCTCTGGGAAAATGTTCAAGTGAGTTCTTGGGTTCACCTAAAATGCTTCAAATTGCCTATTTCTTTGACTATAATAATAAGTTTAAAACTATATACGCTAGTGAGAAATGATAAATTTAGGCTACTTTGCCTTCTCCTGTCAGAGGAACCTTGACCATGTGGGGCTGAATGACTATTTTGTGCACTGTAAGCCCTTGCCAATCAAAATGTGGTCTGCTGAGAGGCAGCGTGGGCCTCACCTGGGAATATATAATAAATACAGACTCTCAGGCCCCAACCCAGACCTGCAAGTGAAAATCTACATTCTAACAAGATCCCAAGGTGATTTGTATGCACCTTAAAGTTTGAGACATACTGAGCTAAGAGTTGGCCAATAACAAAGCCTGACTTGGTCATTACTCTTTCCCAGGATGTGGCACAAATTAGCACTAACACTGTATTTGTTGATTGACTGACCATAGTCAGAAGACAGGTACTGTGCTAACCCTGGGCCTTCCTCTTTTGTTTGGTTGTGGAATGTGGGACAGAGAAGAATGACAGCCCTTTCTGTTTCTTTTGTGTTTTCCTGTCCTTGTGATCCTATTATTTTGTTCTGAGCAGACAAAGTCACCTTTGAAATTTTCTCCAGGTGAATAAGAAAAATATATATTTTAAAACGATATGAGGCTGTTTGATCTTCAAGCACACTAAATAAAAAGATTATCATCTTTTGATTCACCCGATTTCATGTTAGTAAATGCTTAGAAAAGTGTACTTGATGAAAAGTCATACATTTTATTGGAATGTGATACCATCTTACTCATTCACCTTTTGCCATATGAGAAAACGATTCCTTCAGGAAGTGCCGCTGGGTCTAATTATGTAGTTTTCTCAGAGCATGAACCTCAACTAAGTCAGTGCATGTTTTTCTTGACTAAGGACGGCACAAGCAAACACAGTGTGATTTGCATTTTATCCTCCATAGTAAAAAATATTTTATATTCCATTTCATTAGAGATATTAACTTTATGAAGTTTCTCGAAATGTATTGAACCAATGAGACTTTTTTCCTTGAATTGTTTAAATTATTGAATATATGTATTTAATTTCTCCTGCCAGAGGAATAAAATAATTTTATTGCAGCTGATGAAGATTTCTCTTTTCTTTAAATTCTTCTTTCCATGGAGTTTACATTTTGTTACTTTTGCTTTATAATGGAAATATTTTACTTTTGTTAAAAAATAGGAATATTGAAACATTGGCCCCCTCTACCATCAATCTCCAACTTTAAGTCCTCACTTTAAACTCTGTTACTTTGGGTATTTACTCCATATTTCCAAACAGTATGCATAAACTTCGCTACCTTTATCTTCCCAACAAATTAAATAAGATTTTTTGAGTAAACCAATATTATGACTATCAAATTTCAGAATATCAGAGATTAGGAGACGATCCAAATGTCTCCAGATAGGAAAAAGTAATCACACACTAAAATTGGGGATCAAATGTCATTTGACTCCTTAGTATTTAGCAAGAAGGGAAGATGCTGTGACGTAGGAATTCTGATGCTGTTCTGAAATGTGTGTGCCTGGGTGCAGGTTCTTTTTATTCTGTTGATGATCATGTGGGCTCTTCTATCTGGAGATTCATTCCCTTCATTTCTGGTAAATTTTATTATATCGTTCTTTCATTGTTTCTACTTGCTTTTTCTCTAATCTTTTCTTAAACTCTTATTAGTTGAGTTTTGGGATTACCTGTTTTTATCTTTGAATTTATTTTAATTAGGGGTAAATTTGAAAATGGAAAAAGTGACACAAAATTTCAATTTCCCCCAATTTAAATGTTTGCATTGGAATATGTTTTTCCTGTTTGAATAACAAGAGTAGTAAGTAGTTTGAGAGTTTGTACTTAACTCATGTTTCTATTTTTATTGCTGAAAAGCATAAGCACTTTGGGGGGGTTGTATCATTCTCCTGGAAATCATTTTATAAGATCCTCATGTCATTTTATCAATATACCTAAAACTTATTGATCATAAACCTTTGTGTGGCCTCTTAGAGAGCAAAGTTCACTTTTGACCTACTGCACGTTCGACTGTATACCTCCAACATCTGAGCCTTTGCTTGCAGTAGGTTGAGAAATCGAATTCCCAACTGCTTCAAACTTCTCTGTTTTTTCAAAAATTTTGTTGTAAACCTCTGGATTTCTGGCAACAAGTAGTGTGGAAATAAATTATATTCTTTTACGTTATTACCAAATCTAAGTGGGCAAGAATATATATTAACCATTTGTTGCATATGTCCAGGTCTTCATTTCCAGGTGAAGATTAAGACATCTCTGCATGGCTTTGGATATGAATCTTGTAGCCAAGATCTAGGCATAATTGGAAAAGATAACATCTACTGAGCACTTAAAATGTTCCAGGAATGGTGTTAACAGCTTTAGATACATTATCTTACATGGTTCTTATGACAGTTCTATTATGCGGTTACTACTCTCTTCATTCTGTGAAGGAGGAAACTGAAGCTTAGAGAAGTCAACTTGTCTAGTGTTGCACATGTCATAAGTTTTGAAGCCTGTTTGAAGTCCAGTTTGTGTGACTCCAGTGGTCAAGCTGTTTTGCACTATTCTATTCCTAGAGGTGCGGGTTGGGACTAATATCTTATAATGTATTTTCAGTCTCAGGGTACAGAATTTTGTTCAGGAGGATAGTACATAAAAGGATTGTTACCCGAAATCCCTTTAATTGGAGCATTGGTTGTTTGAGGAACATAAGAGTTTATGGAGAGAAAATAGAGTTGGACTACGTTTGGTAGTAATCCTATCCCGCGTAAGGTTTTTTTTTTAAACCATTTACTAGAATAAAATAATAAGACAATGCAGTGAGTAAAGTGAACACTAATCACATGATTTAAATGTGTATTAATTGGTAGCATAAAATTAATCTTTCTTAGTCTCATTTTAGGATTCTACATCCTCATAGTTTCAATGACATATTCTTTTTTTGTTTAATATGATTACTAAGAAATTTGTGTGTGTGTGTGTGTGTGTGTGTGTGTGTGTGTGTTGTGTGTGTCTAAACTACCATCTAGATATTCAATGCCACGTTTATTTTATGTGCTTGGACTTGTGTTTGAGAGTTGATGACTAATGTCTTCAGGGTCCCACAATGTTTCTGGAAACAAAGGCTGATTAACTTGGATGGCTCTGTGGACAAAGCCTTGGGTGTTGGTATTTCTCAGATCTCCTTCAAAATACGAGTATAATGGCTTTTTCCACCTATGATAAATTCATGGCAGCACTACACAGAGCAAAGCAGAATACTTTGACCTGGTTCAGTCAGTCCTGCTTACACAACTTGTATTTATTCCACTTCTTGCCCTCTGTCCCACTTTATGCAATTCTAAGATGCAAGTTTATGTATTTTCAAAAAGTAGTTCTTAAAAATATACATAGAAACATACAATTCTTATGACTGAAAATAAAGTTTAAAGAATTATATGCGAGTAAACTGGGATTTAATGTAAGGTCATCAGTTGAAAAGGAATTTTTGAGTTACTGCTTAACTTAAAGCTGATCACTGTTTGTGATATATTTCAGTTAGAAAACTGTAACGTTTCTTACATCAACAGGCCTAGTTTTACATATGCTTTAGTATTTCCATTATCAGTAGCTACTATATTATCTTTAGTTTCCACTCAATACAGATTTTTTCAGAGATTTCTCAGCAAAATATTTGTGAAGCCAAGTAGCAATATGTAAATAAAACAGGTAAAATTCTAACCAATCATAACAGGTAAATTCAGACAGTTTGGCATGTGAATAAGAGGTGTTGCCAAAACATGGCTTTAGAACATTGTAATTTCATATTTACATCTCACTGTAATAGTCAGATCTTCATCAGAGTTCTGATGCTGTCCATTTAAGAGTTTTCTAAGAGCATCAATGAACATTTAAAGACTATCAATTAAAGATAAGGTATTGCAATATTTAAAATTATATACAGTCTTATTGGTTTAAACTCTTAGTTCCTGTGGCCTATAAAAGCCATGTAAGTTCCTTCCATTCTTACCATCCCTGGACGGTTAAAGATTTTAGATGTAGATAGATGTTGGTTTGCAACCTCGGGAGATCCCCAGGTAAAATCTGAAACAGGCACCGGTACATGGAGGGCAAGGAGAGACTGAAGAAAGAGCCAGGCGACTCCAGATTGGTAGGTGGCAGGTTTAATAAGCAAGGGAACTTACATATGAGGCTTGTTTGGGCGGCTGCAGGACAGTGGATCTCTGCATTGCTCGCCAGAATCTTAAAAGTTTATATGAGGCATTAACTGGGTTCGGTCACTTATACCGTCTAGATGGTCTCAGCAACACATTACTCTCTCAAAGTTATGTCCTTGAAACAGCTTCCATTGTGGGAACCACCGGCAGAACGTACATTCCAAGGATAGGGGAGGGGGTGAGGAGCCTCTGATCACTCGGGTCCAGCTCTCAGGTCAACCAGTGGTCACGTCCTCTCGATGACCTCCTCCAACAGTAGACAATAGATTGACTGAGTGATAGATAGATATAAAATTGTATATCCATCCTCTTAGGACTATCTCAATTTAGTCCTAATATTTTTATATTATTTCTAATATTTCTGATATTCTGTCATATTTTTCCTTTGTGGCCATACTCTTGATTTAGAAAATATCCATTTCTTACCTACTTTGCTGTTTTTTTACAGATGTCATTTTAATAACCATCAAATCTTGAAATCATAACTCCCCACTAAATTCTCATAGTTTGTTGCCATCCTTTGCTTGGGATCTGGCACCAGCAATTGAGAAGATGAGAGAGGTATAAGGTGTAATTAGTCAGTGATGAATGAATGCAAAAAAGCCTACAGGGTAGATCAGCCATCTTCAAACCCAAATACCAGGAGCAATCCAGAAACTCCTGCACCTTCCTTCTTATCTGCTACCATTTGGAGGTAGTTTTACTGACGTTTGCTTTATGGTCGTCTCCACAGAGATCTTGGTCAGGTCTTTTCACGTTAGATTTCTGCAGTGACGTAGAGAAGCTGCTGCTTCTTGATTTCTGCAAGAGTCTGGCTGGGGTCCTGATTTTTGGGAATATAATGGGGGAGAGGAGGAAATAGTCCATTCTAGCACAGCATCCACTTATAGAAAATATATTACACTACTAAATATTAGTACTGCCTTTTGTGTTGAAGCAAGCTCAAATGTCATTTGGTTTATCTGATAAGTTGATAGGACAAACTCTTAATATTAATAAAGTACATCAGGACTGCAAGAATCACTTAGAGAAATGAGTATTCTACTAACTTAGCCTCATTTATTGAGCCCTGTATTAGATGACGTTGCTGCTGCACCAGAATCGTCTTTATCAGGCAGAAGCACTTATTTCCCAGCTGCTGCAGATGATGAGCTGATAACAGTTAATAGCTGAACTCTTGTCCTGAGAATTGCCCTTGGCTGATGGGAGCTCATGGAGGTTCTGTACTTTCTCCCAGGGCATCCCACAGTCAGAGACTGACTGATTCTGGTGTACTAAAGGCCAGTCCCCGTGACTCTAGGCGGGATAACTCTATGGTGCTGTTTGCATTCCAGAAATCCCTGAAGGATCAGTCTAACCCAGTAGTGTGTTGGAGCTAGCACTGAGCTTGCACTGAAGCTGACTGTTAGCATTTTCTCTAAACTCTGTGTTTGGTGACATCATGTGGATAACTTAAAATTGACTATGGTGAGAGTATTTACACCAGAGAAATAGGCACACGCTAAAAATTACGGTGTTTTTCTTATTCTCCCTGAGAGTTATTTACCAGCAAGCAACTGAACCAAACCCACACCTTTGACTCACTTTTTTTCCTGCCCTGATCTGCTTTCTTCACTCCCAATAGGTTTTTACCTGAGCGCACACCCTCCATACTTATTTATGTAAGAATTACAATTTCAGACTGCTTCTGTGGAGCCTGACCTAACAGAAGTACCTACTGCATTCCAAATGCCGTACGAAGTATTTTACATAGCTCGTGTCACATAATTCTCATAGTACTCCTTTAAGGAGATATTCTCATTTTCTAGACAAGAAAAGTGAGCCTTATGTAGCTTGCTAAATGTCTCTGAAGCACATATTCTTTCTAATATGTCATACTATGTCCAAAAAATGAAAAGAACCTTAAAAGATCACTTAGTCCATTCCTCTGTCTTTTGGCATGACTTTCTGTAAAATATTCAGGAGAATTGATTATCCTTCCTATTTGAACTGGGTGGAGCTTTTTAATGATGAAAGTAAATCAATTTAGGCAAAGGTGACAGCCATTTAAAGATGTGTTGTGAGTGAAATATTATACTTTGTTCTGAAAAAGATGATTTGGGTTTTCAGCAGGATCCTAGTCCTTTGTCAAGACTGTCATTGACGTTCTGCTTTTTTCTCTTTAATATTACCATAAAGTTCAAGTACTGTGATTTACCTCATGGTTAAGAGGGAAAAAGTGATTGTACATCTTCTGGAGAATGATTGTACCAAATTAGATACCCAAAATATTTAATCTGATCAGCGTTTAAGAGTAAAAACAAGTCTTTTCTCAGCCTTTGAAGTTAATAAAAAGAATAAGGACATTCTTTGTAGTTATTGTTTAAATTTAAATTTTTAAAACAAAAAAGAGAATATCAGGGAGCAATGATGATATTGATTTTATGCTATCTTTATGGAGGAATTTGTAGTTAAAAATGACAGATATACCCACTGACTTAGAAATTTGTTGAACAAAAAAGTGCTTTTACAGTTATGACGGTATTGATGACAAATCTTAGCATTTTGTCAGTGTTGTTTTTTTTGATAGTTAGCCCTCAGCTGTTTTGTGATTTCTTATAGGTTATGAATGTGCCAAGTATCTTTCTTTAAAACAATTTTTTTCCTTTTTTTGCTGCAGAAGTTGGCCCTGGGCTAACATCTGTGCCCATCTTCCTCTAATTTATATGTGGGATGTCTGCCACAGCATGGCTCGATAAGTGGTGCATAGCTCCGAACCTGTGAACCACGGGCTGCTGAAGCAAAGCATGTGAACTTAACCACTACGCCACTGGGTCAGCCCCTCTTTAAAACAATTTTTGTTAGTTATAGAAACAAAATTGTAGATGTGTTTTGTTTTATGTTTATTTTATATCTCATTAGAAAAGATATTGATTAAAATCACTTTTGTAGTAATAATTGGATCTGATATTGTCCCAAGACCCTAATCATAGCCCAACTTATCCTCTCATTTTTACTCAAAAACCTCTAAGATTTTTTAGTACTCCCTAATCATCCAAAACTTAAGTAGTTAGAAAGGGGCAATTTTAGCCACAAATGAATTTGCACCTTTAGTCTCCATTTTTGATATCTTACAAAAATGATACATAGTTAAGACTCAGTTGGCCAGAATAGTTTTGTCATTGAGTGTTGTAATTTTTGAACTTCACTAGGTTTTATCTGTGCCCATTGTTGATGTGGGAAAAGTAGCAGTGACGTGGGAAAAGTGGCTGTATTCTGATAGTGTGAAATGTATAAGTGTTTCTAAGAAAGTGAATTTTATTGCTTGTATTACTTGCCTTTGCATACCAGGAATTTGCATTCTCCAACTGCATGTTATAAGAAAAAAACAATATTTTTGAAAATAATCTTAGTTCTAGTTCTTTAATAATAGTAATAATAATTATTAAAAATGTTAATAACTTTTTTATATAAAAGATTATATGTTTTTTAAATCATTCCGTAAAATCATATTTTGGACTTAAAGTGCATTTATCTCTATTGATTTTACAATTTGTTTTATGGGAGACATCACATTTTTGTTTCTAACCCCAAAAATAGAATTCAGAAGTTTGAGTGGTTTGCTGAAGGTCACACCTGTTGTGGTCAGGATTGATGTTTTGGTTATATCAAAAAAAATTATATAGGGGCCGGCCCAGTGGTGTAGTGGTTAAGTTCACACGCTCTGCTTCTGGTGGCTTGGGGTTCACAGGTTCGGATCCCGGGCACAGACCAACACATCGCTTGTCAAGCCATGCTGTGGCAGCATCCCATGTAAAGTAGAGGAAGATGGGCACGGATGTTAGCCCAGGGCCAGTCTTCCTCAGCAAAAAGAGGGGGATTGGCAACGGATGTTAGCTCAGGGCTAATCTTCCTCACACACACACACAAAAATTATATATATGCGTTCTTTGACCACTTTGCCTGCCCCAAACCATGTAGAAAGACTGCTGTAAGGAAACAATTCTATTACTTATTTTTTCTTAGTGGATTTTATTGCCTAAACTAAAAGTTAAAAATCAGTTGAATGAAAGTTTGCTGTTCTTTTTCTATACTTTGTTTGTGGTTGCTCATTTTCCTATCTCTTAATATTTGGTGTTTATTACCAAATGACCTTCCAAATGGGTTAGCAATTTAAATTTCAGAGTCAGTTTCTTGGCATGGTCACTCAGATTGAGCACTGGCTTAAATTGTATTAAGTAAAAGACAAAAAATAAAGTCTGATTATGAGGGAGGTGGTATATTTGCAATCTGTATTTTCTCCTTTGGAAATTGTCATACTTTGCCCTTGGCAGTCTATCTGTCAGAGCTCTTAACTGTTTGGCTTCAAATGCCAGCTCCCCTACTTACTAGTTGTGAGATCCTGGGCAAGTCTCTTTATGGGAATGGGGATTGGGATCTTAGTATCTACCTTAAAGGGTTTCTGTGAGTATTAAATGGATCAATACATAGAAAGGTCATAGAACAATGGCTGGTACAGAGTAAGTACTGTACAAGTGTGTTTTCTTCATCAGCTTCTAATTCTAGGTACCCCTTTAATATAAACAGTATTTACAACATGATATTTGTCATGGAGAAGAATAGAGAAAATATTCAATTATATTCCTGTGGGTATAAAAACTATGGAAGTGGGGTTATTAATTGGGAAAGGAGTAGTATTTTCCAATATGTTTTTGCCAGTTGGCTCTTGAATATTTTGTAATCTCTGGTAAATTATGAATGTACCAAAAGTTCACATAACTCTACTCACTATGTTATCATGTAAGCAACAGGTGAAATAACCAGTGAAACAACTTTTAGAGTAGATTGATTGGGGTTGCTGCTCTTGATAGGATGTGGACAGAAATCATAAGAATTGGGACCAGTAGTAGTGGCCACATGGATTCTTCTTCAATTATTCTTTTATTCTTCATTCATTGTGTCAGAGCAGTAGTTCTCACACTTCTGTGTGCATTGGAATCACCTGTAAGCCTCCTAAATCACAGATTGCTGGGACCAACCCGTAGAGTTTCTGATTCAGTAGGTCCTAGGTGGGGCCAGGAATTTGCATTTCCAAGTTCGCAAGTGATGCCAGTGCTGCTGGTCCTAGGATCATACTTTGAGAACTGCTGCACTAGAATGTTTCAAGCTTCTTCAATTGTTCCAAGCAATGAGGAGAAATAATTGAGCGTATTTTCTTTTAAAATTAGGGCGGCAATTAGATCCCACTTTGCGAGAAGGGATATATTTTAAATTTGGTTTCCTATGATATTTTAAAAGATAATTTACATATGAGTTTTAAAAATGTCATTCATGTTTTATATATATATATACACACACATACATACATATGACTCTAAAAGATCTAAAAGTGTTTAAAAGAAACAAAAATAACCAAGATTAAATTATATTAAATAAATTACCTTTATTTTAAAAGATCAGAAAACATGTTATATAAAGGCATATATGTATATACATCTGAATTAATGGATACTCATGGGACGTTAAAGTTAGGTTTTATGCCCCTATAGCCTCCAACCCAGAAAAATTTCTCTTCTCCATTATTAGATACTTGAACATCTAGTCATTCTACCATTGGTAGAATATAAAGTATGCAAACAAAATAATAAATCTGCTAAGCTGTGAAGAAAATAGCGTTATAGAAGCCATGTATGTTACTCTATAGAAGAGGAAACTATATATATATATAAGTTCTAATTTCAAAATCTTAATTTAGGAATGAGTCAAAAATTATTCCTTCTGAATGGATATGCGTTTTCCTTTTTCATATAAACTTAGCTTCTGCCTGGATTTTGATGGGCAGGAAGTTAGAAGTGGTGAGTGGAGAAGGGGGTTGTTGAAAGACTACAAATACGCTAAGAACTGAGAGTCAAGGAGAGGTCATGAGGATGCGCTGCCATATTAGAACAGCAACCTATCACTCAGTGAAGGAGCAACTCAGCTCAACTTAGAAGAGGCCGAGGTGGGTGTTAAATCAAAACATGGTATAGTGATTGAGATCCATGCTACTGATGGCTCTGAGTGGACAAAACACAGAACAGGTTACATTAGCTTAAGCACATTCTATTTTAGAAGGAAATTCTATTTAAAAAATTCATATCAGTGATTTTTTTAAAAGGATCATTCTTAAAATAACTTTCAAGTTATGAAAGAATGAAGTAAAGTTCCTTTAAATAGGACTCCTTTTTCATCTATAAAAATGTATTGTAGAAAAGAATCAGTGTGCAAACATTTGCTTGACATTTTATGATGGATTGATAGTAACTTATTTATTTTGAAATGAACTGTTAGGGTCCACTAAATGTGGTCGTGTTTGTACCATTAATACTGTAATCGTATAGGCATATAAGAAAGCATTGATTATGGCAGGGATAATACCTGGCATTTCCAAAATTATCAAGACATTATTTTAAACATTTATAGTCACCTAGGTATAAGGATTTCTCAGAAGGGCCAATTACATGAGAGGCTAATTACATGTTTAAGTATTTCTAAAGTACCCACTTTCCTCAAACAATTTTAAATGCACGTATTTTGCAGATACAAGCACTTTAAACCATGCCTGATTCTTCCAGTGAGAAGTAAGGTTTGTTGTGGTTGTTTTAAGTCACTGCTGCGTTTGTTTTCCTGGGTAGGGTGTCTAATGGTCTACATCCTCCATTTCTCATTGATAGGAAGTATCTTCACATCTAGAATGGAGAATGGGCTTCCCGGTAGACCTAAATATATAGAAGAGGCTGCGGTGTAGTGCTGAGACACTGGGGTCTGTAAGCAGCCATTTTTCTAACTCCAGTAGATCGTTGCCATTGGTGCCATGGATGTCCAAGCTCCTTTACACATGACCAGCTCTACTAATGCCACTCAGATGTATAAATTTCTGCATTAACTCTGTGTATTGCAAAAGATAGAGGAAAGCAAGCTCATGAAGCTCAGTGACTCACTTCCTCCCATATCCACCTTTAATACTTTGTACTATATGAAATTCAGATTAATTACTCATGTGTTTATGGACTTTTAAGTGGCCAGGGGCTTTTAGACATCTCAAATATTAAATTGTAGATGCCTGGAATCTTCTATACTCACATGACCCTCTTCATATATACATAATTCATCTGCCTTCCAAAGTTGTGAGAATCAAATGTCATTCAGTTTGGGTGAGGATTTAGAAAATATAAGAGATTTTATAAGTAAACATTGCATTTATCTCACAAATTATTTTCTCTTCCCATATAAAATGGAAAGAGTTGGAATACATAGAAAGCTTTAGGTATAGCATAAAGGATTTTCACTATAATGGCCAGTCTTTGAAACAGTCTACCTTCTAAAGAAGCAAAGACTACTGTGGGCACCTCCACAGATGAAATATGTAATTGAGCTTCCGAAATTATGCAGGTGGAAATAAATTGATTTAGTTAAGCACTTTATGTAATAGCTTTTTATTCACCAGACTTTAAAAATCACTCACAAGCAGGAGTGGAAAAAGCTTATATGTAAACCCAGTCTACACTAATGGTTGATATATAAATATGTAGATTTCCCTTCAATTTTATACCCAAAATAAAATTGAAATAGAAAAATGTTACATATTTTAGTAAAATGGTTCTACCTATTATGCAAGTAAATTTCATCTAAGTCAAAGACAGAAAAGGAGTTCGACTAACTGCACAGTACATCTTGGCACATAATTAGGCTCACAAAAATTCTGTTTCATAAACAGACTTTGCAATCACAGAGTTTGCCCGTTTGCATCTATTCATGTCACCTGCTTCATTTCCTGGCTAACCCCCAAAACGCAGTGTTGGTGCCTACTTCAATAAATTAACAGGAATTCAAGGATCTTCCTGTAGCCAAACTCATGTAATTAACTCTTCATTATCCATGTGTTCGTTAATTCTAGGATGATTCCTTTTGCCTCCATGCATACTTCTAAAAGCCCCCTCTTCCTGTCAGCTGATGTCTGCCTAGGGAATGCGGTCTAATTTTAATATTTGCCTAAGTGATGTATAATTAGCATAGCTACTAATCTATAATGCAATGCATCTGTGGCCAAATAGAAAGATGCTTTTAATCGGTAACATCTTTACTCCCTGCTGTTAGCTTACATTGTTGAGAATTTATTGAATCCTTGTAAATTATACCATCTTTGGAGGCAGGTTACTTTATATCCTTTAGGTCCAGGGACTGATACTTTCTGAATCCACAGCTAGATCGTTTTTAAGCCCACCCTGATTTATTTTAATCTCTTAGAACATGCTTACTTTTATAACCAAACAAGTGGAAAGTTTCTGTATTCTAGTTGTCTAATCTTCCAATTACTAATTCCTTATTCAACACTTTCTTCCAGTCTGAGAAGCATCTCTTGTTTATGTTATGTCAAGATCATCTTTGCAGGTGTGTTTTCTCCCAATTAAGCAATGAAATAATGCAGTCGATAAATGAATGGCTGCATGCTGTGTGGCTGTCGCAGCAATGCCTATTGGAATAGAAGGAAGAATTCCTTGTCTAATGATGTGGAAACAGACAAACATTTCATTTTGCAGTGCCTTCCCTGAGCCTTTATGGTTCTCAGGTGCTGTGTGTTAGCCACAAACGCTTCAATGATGTTGCTTGCAGCTGCCTATGAGTGTTTTCCGTTTTAAGAGGATTTATCTTTTCAATCTTAGAATACGCCTTCAGTATTTTACTTTTTAAAATTTTTAGGTGGCTCGAGTAGCAGGACTTAAGGAAGAGGGTGAAAAAGAGAGCTAAAGTTTATTTGACTCATTCGAAGAATCACAGTGGGTTTCATGCAACATCAAGAGAAACATTGCAATGATTTGGATTTGTGTTATAATGTACTCTGAAGCCGAATTCTTGAGAGTGACTATTGGCAAATGAAGATTGCCAAAAAACAAAAGAAAGGTGCAGTCATCCTTGGATAAAGATTCTCATTTAGTTTTGGAATTAGCATTGTTCTAAACATAAAGTAATAGCTGTCTAGTCAAACTGTAAGATTTTAAAAGCTTGAATTGTTTTATTAAAAATTTTTTTTCAACGTCAATCATTTTGGTCCTTTAAGTGCCTGAGAAACTTTGATAGCCTTTTATATTCTGGAGGAAATAGGTAGAGAAGACCTTTTTGAAGAGATGCTTTCTAAGATGACTTATTTAAAGCCTTGACCAGAACTCCGAAGCAAATTGTTTAATAAGAGCTTTCTTAAATTTATACAACTCATAGTACGGAATGGAGAAAGCATGTTGAATTCAGAGTACAAAAATATTATTTTAATTTATATACTATAGAACACAATTTATTACAAAAGTACTATTAAGTTTATTACAATATGTGAATTTGTATATAGGGTTTGAGAATTTCATGAATTTTAACAATAAGCATTAATTTCCCTGGCCAGAGCAGGGTATAATTTTATTTCAATGACATTACATGCATGCATTAAGCAATTAGTGATCAAGATAATATTACAAGTGACAGCATTTTATATTGTTAAATAATGTGTGTGATATGAGTAGATTCAAGAGGTTATATTTTGTAGTATAGCCCACAAAAACAAAAGATTATTTTGTTGGAAGCTCTCTAGTATTTATTGGTATTCTTTGCCAGTTTTCTGGACTGAAATTCTCCTTAGCGCGGTAACATGAAATCATGGGTATAATACCAGCTTTAGAGCAGATAGACCTGAATTTGTGTCTGCATCCACCATTTAATAGCTGTGTGACCTTCATCAAATCACTTAATCCTTCTAAAACTCAGTTTCCTCATTTTCAAGAAAGAATAAAAACTTCCTTGCCTGCTTATTGCGAAGATTAAACTAAAAGTGTATAAAGAACATATGATGTCATAGGAGCTTCATTGATAGTTGCAATTGTTATGCATGTTATTTTGCTTAGAATATAAATATAATAAGCTCTGTGTCCAGAGGTGCCTGAAGCTAAGAAACAATATTTAGCATGCGAGACATGCTTGACAGTGTTCCCAGGGGGCATCGAGGGTGCAACAAGATAAACAGGCTAATGACCCTGATTCTTGCTTTGTAGGCACCTTTGGTTCATAAGAGAATTCAGTGTGCCCCCGTGTCTGGGGAATTCCTAAAGGAAATGGTTGAAAGTAGACAATAGCACAGTAGAAAGAAAATGAGTTAGTAACATCACTCCTGGAACTTTAACTCTTGTGGATTCTGTTTTCTTATTTATGAAATGTGGATAAGTAGTCCATGCCATATACTTCCAAGGGATTAAGTACTGCAAGACTGTACCCAAACATAAGTGACGGCAGGGTTTCTTTCTGGCAGTTTACTGACACTACGCTGAACCAAGTATTCCCTTTCCAATTAAGATCGTCCAATCGAGAAAATATTAAGTACCTGGGTACCTATCACTGTGTTTTGTATCCTGGGGAATACACAAAGTGTAAAGACTTGGTCTCTGCCTGTATTAGTTTCTTATTGCTATATAACAAATGACCACAGTTATCTGCTTAAAGGAGCACACATTTAATATCTCACATTTTCAATGGATCTGGCGCATCCTCTGCTCAGGGTCTCATGAGTCTGAAATTAAGATGTCAGTTTATGTGCGTGTACATGTGGTGTTTTGACTAGGAAAAGATCAACTTCCAAGCTCTTTCAAATTGTTGGAAGAATTCATTTCCTTACAATTGTAGGACTGAGGTCTCCATTTTTGTGCTGGCTCTCTGGGGTGAGGAGGTCCTAGAGGCTGCCTTGGGGTCCCGCCACATGGCCCCCTCCATAGGCAGTTCACAACGTGGCTGTTTGCTTTCTTTCGGACAGTGGGAGAATGTCTTTCCAACACTACACCTTCTATAAAAGAGATCAACTCATCATGTCAGGCCTACCCCAAAAGGGATCATCTCCCCTTTGATGAACTCAAAATCAGTTGATTAGTAACTTAATCATGGGAGTGATCTCCCATCTTCTTCACTGGCCCTGTGCACACTCAAGGGCAGGTTGGACAGAGGCTGTACACCAGAGAACAGGAACTTTGGGGGCCATGTTAGGATTCTCCTTATCAAATTGCCCATGTCTTGGTACTTTATTTTGATGATTGAATTTTAAAGAGTATGCTGGAGGAGCTGTAATATCTGACTGCATAATTCTCCCATGTTGGGATTATATAAAGAAATATATAATTCTCACCTTTCTTTGTGACATGAGAATATAAATAGAAACCTCTAGGCAGTTCTGTAATACCAATGAGCTTGCTCTGCTTAGTTAACTCTTGATTGGCCTAAAATGACATGACATTAATTTAAATTATGTCTCATTGATTCCTAATGAGGATAAAGATTTTTCTAACATGTTATTTACTGTTTGTCTTATTTTGATTCTGTAGTGCGGAAGCTTCTTAGATGCCTCTTACTCAGTCCTTTTTACTCTTGCTGCTCAAATATTTGTAGAATAAATAAAATGATAATTTGGTGAATTAAGTTCCTGCTCAGCATGCATTCTTTTAATTTATCCCCCAAAAATACAAATTAATTGGGTGTTTGGGTTTAGGATTCGAAAGATCTGATTTCTATTCCCAGCTTTGTTGCTACCTTACTCTGTGCCTAAAGAGAACCCATTGCACTTCTGGGGCCCCAGTTACCTTATGTAAAATGAGACATCCCCTCTGACACCAACATATTATAAACTTTTTGGTATTACTTACGTACATTTGAGATTAACTATTATGGAAAAGTGCTTTCAGAATTTTTGTATAAAAATTCAACCTTCATAAGATTATTAACATTTGAAAACAAGTCTGTAAGTGATTATGGATTTACATGACAGAATTTTAAAGATGTAGAGTACTAATTCATAATATTATCACAGAAGAAAATAAGCTGAATAAGTTTCCAAATAAAGAACATAAATGCAGAATAAATAAATTTAAAAGTCTGATAAAAATTTTGACCCCAGGAGGCTTTTGCTCTTTGGTATTTCTTCTCCCCAAAAAGGAAAGCATTATTCACTGTTTACACTTCAGGTCTTTGCTTTCATTCACCCAAGTGTGTGTTATTTCAGACGCCATATTTTAAGTAATTCTTCTAGCTCTTCCTTTGTGTCTCTTGTTTGGTGTTACAGTTGAAAAGCAGCACTCAATTTACTGAGCACTGACCATGTGCCAGGCAGTATATTGAGTCTCTTACCTGTACAGGCTAGTTTAATCCTGATAAATGGGAGGATGGATGCTCTTGTCCAAATTTAAAGTTAGGGAATTTGAAAATTCGAAGCTCATAGAAGTTACATGACATCTCCATGAAATGCAGTTATTAAAAGTCAGAATGGGGATTTGAATCCAATTCTTGTTCCATCATTTTCTTTCCTCTGCCTCTACTATAATTTAATGTTGATGTGCACTGTGTCTATTATGGCTATTAGATGACTTAAAAATTGATGTGAAATGTGAGTCTAACTGTAGCATGCCCTACCCCTACTTCTGATATTCGTATTGACTAGGAGTGGCAGACTTCAGGTCCTAGAGAACAAGAAGCTACATCTCAATTACTAACTTTCCCACTGGTGATTTTAACACCAGGAAGAAAAACAGTACTGATATTCGGTATGTATGCCACATATTAATACTGTAATGTCATCAAACAGTGTTTTGAATACATAAAATTTAAAAAAAGAATTAAACTAAGTAGACAGTACATTTCAAACAGAAAAATTGCAAACCTTACCAAACATCAATTAAAATGTAAAATTATAAAAGATAAATGTGGAACATTGATTACTTTATTATAGATTAGTAGCAGGTAAAATAAATCATCACTCATTAATAAGTTAAAATCTATTAAAATGAAGAAATTTTGACCATGGAAAACTTAAATATTATTTCACCATTTCTTCAAAAATTCGACCTTAAAGTTCATCATGACGTCACTTTAGAATCATAAGTGCGTTTTTGTGTAAAGTTTTCCAGCTGCTGTAAAAGCTCTTTGTAACTCTATACAAGTTCAGAGAATGGTGAAAAGATAGTTATAAGCTAAGTCTTAGTACTTTACTCATCTGTGATTCTTTAAAAAATAATGCCAACTCCTGTTTGAGGTGATCTTCAGAATCATTATTTTGTGGGGGGGAGGGGGGATGGGTGCTGTGGTTAGAACTACAGTAGCCGTTATAAGAAGCTGTTATAGCGATGTAGTTTTCTAATTAAAAAAATGCATTTCTGATCACCTTAATATTCCTTTGTTTCCTCGAGTATTTTTGGAGAATCTGTTATATTTTATTTTAGCTTATTATCTTATTCTTATTCAGCTTGTGCTGCAAATTATTAAAACAAAGAAAAAGTTATTCTTAATATAGAAGCTAGCTTTTTGAATTGGCATTTTCTTCCTCTCTGGAGATTATTGAAGTAGAAAGAATACTTTTTAAACATCCTTTGTTAGATTCAAAATTGTAATGTTGCATGTAAATGTCTAAGTGTGTCTGTAGCTACAGTGTTTCATATTTGATATATTTTAATATACCAAAACAATATTATTATACTAACAAAAATAGTATTATTTCATTACATAAAAATAGCACACAGTACCAAATACTATGAAGTAGTATTGTAATCATTATTCCCCTGAGACCCTAGCGTGGTCTCATGGAGTAAGTGTACACACATACACACTCACACATACATGTATGATACACAATATATGTATACACACACGCATCCATAATCCCTTCCTTCAGTTTAAGATAAAGAACTGAATTTGAACCAGGATATGTGCTAGATGAGGTTAATGTAAAAAGGAAGAAAACACAATCCCTACACTTGAGGAACTTCCAAACTAATGAAACTCAAACTTCATTATTCTTATGAGTATGTTTTTTGTGAAGGAATTAAAAATCTTTGTCAAGTAAAAAAAAAAAAAAAAACAAAAAAATTGCTGCCATCTCCTCCTATAGATGCCAACTCCCACTGTTCTTTTACTGGAGAGAACTAGAATTATGTGAACAGATTTTATTTCTTTTAAAGCTGCAGATGTTATTAACAAATATAAACACACTTCACTGTATGGGATAGATTAATCTCTGAAAAATCACTTATAATTTAAAAACTTATATAAAGCACTAGTGAAGATGATTTAACCAAAGACTCTTTTTAAAAGCAAGGAATTGGCCCATAATATCTGTAGTAAGTTATTGGTGTTTACATATACCAGGTTGTCTCAAAGTGTACCATTATCACATTCCTCCAAGGCAGATTCACACTAGTCTCCTGACAATTTTGAATAGGTCTCAAGGTAGGAATTAAATTTGCAAGTCTGTGATTCCAGTTATGAGTCCTTTTTCATAGATTTATTCTACACTGAATTTTCACTTATGTCTGTAACCACTCTTCATATATTTTTAGAAATATGGATTATAGTTTCTTCACTGCTTTGTTACTGTCAAACCTGCTAGTGCTTTTGATTAATTTCACTAAAGGTGATATAAAGACTCTATTACTACTTTCGAAGTGTCAACACTCTCATCCCAATAAAATGTGTTTTTCTTAGCCCTAAGAAATTAAATGACCTTGCCAAAGTTATGACATCCTTTAGCCATAAAGAGAGTATTACAAGAAATAAATATGGCCATCATCTACTAATAAGAATGGTGGAAGCTCAGGGGAAATAACCCTATTTATGAACCCCAGCCTTATCATTTTCATTTTTCCATCCCCGTCGCCACTGTTTTAGTACAACACACCATTGTCTTCTGCTGGACTACTGCAGTTACTTCTTAACTGGTCTCTCTCTAACTGCTCTTGTCCTAGTCTAATCACTTCAACACGGAGCACTCATACATTGTTTTCAATGCAAATAATATCATAGCAATGGCTTTCTCCTGCTAAAAATAATCAAAGGCATCTAAGATAAAGTACATTTTCTGCAGTATCAAGGATTATAAATCTGCATGAGTTAGTACTATCTCACTGCCTCAACTGGTGCCACTTTCTCCTGATCTCCCCACATTCTGTCCGCAATGGCCTTTTAAATGTATTTTTTGTGCTTCAGGAATTCCACATGCTGTTGCTTCTGCCAAGAGGTTGTCCACTCCTCCACTTCATAGCTCAGCTCAGGTTTCACTACTCCAACCTTCTCCAGTCTAAATCATTGCCCTGTTATATGCCTTTTTAGTATCTTGTAATGCTACTTCCTCCCACTTCTCATAGTTTTGTTAAATAATTAATAGTGTAAGTAGTTTGACGTCAGTCTCCTTGATGAGAATCCAGGGACAGTGGTTGTCTTGATCACTGCTATACACCCAGTGCCCGATTAGGTTCTCAGTCACTGTTTGATGGATGAATGTTTGAAGGATAACTCAGCAGTATCCAACTAGCCTTCTGTGTTACAGTATTTCATACCCTGCATCTATTGTAGATAATTTAGATAGAGCCTAGATTTTTTTCATTCATTCATCGACCAAAGATAATTCATCTCTTTTGTTCCAGCATGGTATTAGGTTTAGAATTCAAAGATAAATAAAACAAATCCCTGTATCTTATTTAGATAATACTTTCCTCTTGGTGGTTTGGGCAGGTTTTTGTGGGTATGATTTCCTACTAAATCAGATTAGCTATCATAGTATTCTTGTTAAAAATATAAATTCTCAGGGCTGGCCCTGTGGTGTAGTGGTTAACTTTGGCATGTTCTGCTTTGGTGGCCCGGGTTCACAGGTTCGGATCCTGGGAATGACTTACTACTCCTCAGCCACACTGTCGTGGCCACCCACATATGAAATAGAGGAGGACTGGCACATATGTTAGCTCAGGGCTAATCTTCCTCAGCAAAAAACCCCCATACATATATGTATATATATAAATTCCCTAGTCCCATCCTACTGAATCATAATCTCCAGGAAGGGACATGTGTTGATGTAGTTTTTTAGCAAGTACCACCAGGTGATTCTTAAAACATTTTTTGATTTTAAATGATTTTAAATCATTTTTAAATGATTTTAAAACATTTTTTAAATTATTTAAAAAATATTTGGATTGTCATAATATTAAAGATTATATCATAAAATTTATGTTAAAACTTAGTAATACTAATAACATACAGAAAATGTTCAATTTTTCTACTTACAGCATTGTTTAATTTACTGTAAATGATTTGTATGAGAAAGGGCATGGTTTGTCAAGGAAAAATCAAAGATAGCACATGGAGTTTGGTTTAGGAACTAAATTATATTAAAATAGAGATAGAATTTTAGGAGCTTTTATAACGTCAAAAATAGATCAAAAGTACTTTCAATTATTCTTCCATTTTCCACTGAAATAACATACTTTTTATGTGTCCCATTTTGCTTACAAATGATGAGATAAGGGAGATGGCTTCATGATGCTGTTTACAAAAATCTCTGTGAAGAATAATACCTTTACAATGAATGTAGAGTTTGTCATGATATATGAAAAGAAGAACAGATGTAACTCTCACTAAATATATATATTTAAATGCTGATGTTTGATATGCTAGAGAAACCTTAGAATGCACCGAATTTGCAGAATTACTGTATTATGCTTTTCATTAACATATAAAAATTCCATAACAGATTTTTTCATGTTTCATGCCTATAAGTAGTAATTTGTGGGATAAATTTTATAAATTAAATTAAATTTTAAAATATATGACTGTTGTAAACAATTAAAATCCATATAATCCTCAGAACCCTCATGGCATCCAGGATTATTCAGGTGATGAAAAAAGGAAGACATAAATATATTCATCCAATCTCCACTATTTTCCACACGTAATCACCTGAGATGCACTTGGAGTGTTCTGTCTAAATGTTAAATAACATTTTATTTTTGATTAAAAATAGTAATGGAAATAGACTTTATTAAGTCTTTTCATGGAAGGAACTCTATAGAGCGGCCTCATAATCTCCTGAAGGTTCCCAAACCTCCATTTTGGAAACGTGGGTGTAAAAGAACGTAGACACCATCTAGTTCCACCTTTGGAGTGTTTATTCAGGTTCAGGGAAGAGGTTGGCACAGCATCATTCTATGGCAAAGCAGATTCCTGTCTTCTAATTCCTTCCATTTTTTTTTTAAATCATCTTCATACCGTCTTCCTTGTCTTAAAATATGCATCACACAAATAAAGATCCAACCTCAGCATGATGTCAACAGTAACGCCTTTTGGCTTTTGAAAAGAGCTCCTAGAATAGGAATTGCCGTGACTGGTTGGTGACTGATGGAATCCAGGCTGATTCCATTTCTAAGGACTAATCATTGCCAACCACTTCTCAACATCTGCTTCATGACATCACCTCCATATATCCCTCATCTTCGTTAGCTACCAGTGGTCATAAGGTACTAGAAAGTTGAAAAGTCACCACTCTTCCATGGAATGGTTGGGTACTCCTGCTAATGGATTAGTATTATTTGGGATTATCTGCGTCTGGAAACCACTTCTGAATGGGGAAGAGTAAAGGGAATCCCCCTGATTTATATAAAGGCATTCCAAACCCAAGCCTTTATAGCATAACAAGTATTTTCTGCCAATCCTTAGAGAGCCCACAGCCTTCATAAATTCATTTATGAAGAAGCTTCAACTGTGCTAGGAAGTTAGGCCAGAAGAACAGTTTGGGGGGAGTGTTTATTGCCTGCCCCTATGAAATAGTTTTTACTTTCAAAATATTGGTTTAGTGAGGACATCTTTAGAGACCCTGATGTCCATCAGGTAAAATGACTTAGAGTTAAGCCTAATTCTGTGCTTTAGGTGTTTTCTGTTGTTGTTTATTTCGTTTTTAGTATTCACAAGACCTTCAAAGTAATCAATTTCCAGCTTTCATCCAGAACATGCTTAAACTTTGACTTGTAATATAAACATGATTGTTTTTTCCTTTTGAGAACTGTTGTTAGCTATTGCCATAGTTTAATCAAAAATCTATTCTTATTGGAATTGTCTTAGATTTTCTCCTGTGACAATGAAAATTCAATACCCTCTCTTTCCATTTAGCCCCTTGCCTTGCAAGCATTTATCAAAGAGTAGAATGGATTTTGGATGACTGTGGAGTTTAGGGAATAACATCTTAGAATAGAGAAATTAATGAGTATGAAACAAAGAGAAGCACTCCTTATGAAGGACAGAGTGATAATGAGGCTGTAAACATTTCTGAATCTCATTTGGCATATGTTGATTGGACTGGTACTTAGATTATGTAAACACAGACTCTTGAGTGACAAAGCAGAATTTTTTTTTAGTTTACTAATGAAAAACATGAATTTTATAGACTAAATCACTATACGTATTTGGAATCTCAAAGAGAGATATACCTAAAATAACATAAAAGCTAATGCTTTAGAACAGCTCTGTCAAATAGAAATATAATGTGAGCTACACAAGTAATTTTAAAATTTCTAGTAGACACATTAAAAAGGGTAAAACAAAACAGGTGAAATTTATTTTAATATATTTTTGATGTAGTATATACAAAATATTATCTTTGAACATAGAATTAATATAAAAATATTAGTGAGTTTTTTTTAATGTTACTTTTTCAGAATAAGTTATCAAAACCTGGAGTGTATTTTTGAAAGGAAAAACTGTTTCTCCTCTACTCTCAATACTTCTGACATGAGGCATGTGCGGGTTTTCCCCACACCAAGTAATTCTCCAATTTTTGTCAGACATCAACTGGATGTCCTACAAATTTAACTGAATTCTGACACTATCTACCTGGAAGTAGCGTCAGATCCCACAGGTTAAGAGCTCAATCCCACAAGACTGTCCCCACTTCAGACGCCAATTGAAAGTCCATTTTGTCACCTATACTTCTGACCAACCAGCCATAAATCAGAGGTTTCTATAATCCCCTCCACAGGTTTGATAATTTGCTAGAAAGGCTTACAGAACTCTGGGAAATATTTACTGATTTATTGTAAAAGGATACAGCTCAGCAACAGCCAGGTGGAAGAAATGCGTAAAGCAAGGTATAGGAGAAAGAGTGAGAAACTTCCATGCCCTCTCTAGGCACACCACCCTCCCATCACCTTCACATGTTCACCAACCAGGAAGCTCATCAAATCTCATTGTTGAAGAGTTTTTATAGAGCTTAATCTTCAGTGCCTCTACCTCTTCTTCCTAGAGGTCAGTAGGTGGTGCTGAAAGTTCCAACCCTCTTTCTGGTGACCAGCCCCCATCCTGAGGCTATCTGGAGGCCCCACGCTGAGTTACCTTATTGGCATAAGCTCAAGAGTGCTCAAAAGGGGCTCCTTGTGAATGACAAAAGACACTCCCATCACTCAGGAAACTCCAGGGGTTTTAGGAGCTCTGTGCCAGGAACTGGGGACAAAGACCAAATATGTTTCTTCTTATACCGCAATTTTACATTTACCGCACATCTCAATTCCAATCAGCCATATTTCAAGTGGTTAATGGTGCTTGTCTCTAGTGGCTATTGTGTTGGACAGGGCAGGTATAGAAAGAGCACTGGATGTGCTAGTGAGATCAGCCAACCCGCTTAATGTTTCATTGCCTCAGTTTCTCCATTTGTCAGATAAATGGGTTAGATGAATTGTTTATGCTATTTTCACAATGAAATTCTGTGACTCTAGAAAGTTATGTTATACAACTAAAGAAAAGGCCACATAACATGTTGTTGAAAAGGTTTGTGGAACAAAAAATAATGTAATAAGATGTGGCCTCTTCAGTAAGGTGCATTGTATCAAGTTAGAATAAAATATCACTGTACTCTGCCTCATTATAAAATGCCTTTTATTTATGAGGAGGATTCAATTACCTGTATACCTTCAAGTCAGAATGAAGTATAACATTGGCTCTGCGTGATTTAAAAATTTTATTATTACATATATTTACTTCTCTGGCCTTTTTATTTATTTTTATTATTTTCTTATTTACTTAATTTTTTTGTGAGGAAGATCAGCCCTGAGCTAACATCCATTGCCAATCCTCCTCTTTTTGCTGAGGAAGACTGGCGCTGGGCTAACATCCATGCCCATCTTCCTCTACTTTGTGTGGGACACCTCCACAGCATGGCTGACAAGCGGTGCGTAGGTCTGTGCCTGGGATCGAACCTGCGAACCCTGGGCCGGTGAAGTGGAGCGCACGAACCTAACCACTATGCCACCCGGCCAGCCCCTAGCCTTTTTATTTTTTAAGGACACTATTTCATGACCAAGTGCTTTGTTTGATGTAGTATATACAAAATATTATCTTTGAACATAGAATTAATATAAAAATATTAGTGAGGTTTTTTTATGTTACTTTTTCAGAATAAGTTATCAAAACCTGGAGTGTACCAATTTGCTCTGATAAGTAAATACTCAGGCATCAGGCAGTGCACATTCTTCAGAAATTAGAGAGACCATGGATGGCTGGACAAGGTAGAATTTTTCTGACTACAAAAATATATTTAAAATTAAAATGTATAATTTGTTCTTCATGAATTCTGTTGAAGAAAGTAATTTGAAATGTCATTACATCAAGTTGGCCCAAATTGGATGAAACTTGCCAAAAATATTGCTTATTAAAAAAATATCTTAACATACTCAAATCTTTCCTTAGGGGAAGGAAAAACCCTTTTGTCTTTGACTATCCTTAGAAATGAAGTTTAATTTCTCCTATTTTCTGCATTTCTCTTTTATATATTAATGTTCTTTTTAAAATTCAAGAGACCTTTATAACCACCTAATGATGAAAATTGCACAGGTGACCTTTTAATTCTGTGCCTGCTGTTGGGTTCCCTGACTACACTTCCTATTCTAAAGGCTCTTGAAGGTAGGGTAGGGATAGTATTTTCTAGTTTTTAACATAAGTATATTATTTAAATGTCACATTTTAAGTTGTTTATTTAAAGTGTGATGGGGAGAAAGAGCATTCTCTCCCCACTCTGGGTCCTTTCTGGCTGTGCTACAGATTAAATTGACATGAGCCGAATAGCAGGAGAAAATCAAACAAAGCTTTATAACACGTATACATGGGAGAGACCAGGGAGTGTCTCTGGACAAAACGGTGGAGATTCTCCTCTTATACAGACAAACGATTTGTGGGGGGACTTGGGAGCATCAGCCACGAGGGATTACAAGAAAAGCACAGTAAAGTTATTATGCAGATTAAAGGCCTCTCCTTCCACACTGACCAGTTTCTAGAGATAAGGTCATCCACCTCTCTTCCCCCTACAGAGAAGGAGATATCTTTACAAATGTAAATGTTTGGTACACAGAACTATGATAAGAAGGGGTGTAGCAAAGACCCTCCAAGTTTATCAATACCCAGAGTCTTCTAACGGGAGGCCTATCCTTGGGCCCATCCCAAATTCCTTTAGACATTTGGGAGGGGGCAGGTCAAATCCTCCTTCAGAGCAAGGCGGAGAGAGACACATCTTGAGGTGGCCAATTCTGATCCCCCACAAGTGGAAAAATGAATTGATTTTTTTCTTTTTGGGGAAGATTGGCCCTGAGCTAACATCTATTGCCAATCTTCCTCCTTTTTTCCTCTTTTCTCCCCAGAGCCCCTATAGATAGTTGCATGTCATAGTTGTACATCCTTCTAGTTGCTCTATGTGGGATGCCCCCTCAGCATGGCTTGATGAGCGGTGAGTATGTTCGTGCCCAGGATCCCAACCGTAGAACTCTGGGCCGCTAAAGTGGAGCATGGGAACTTAATATGCCACCAGGCTGGCTCCCAGATTAATTGATTTTAACTAAATAACCCTTTTGTAAAATTTTATATGAAAATTGATAGGATAAAAAAAGTTTGTGTATGTGAAAGTGTTTTATAAATGGTAAAATGCTGTATAAATATTATGTATTTATTATTACCAATAGTGGGAATATTAATGATAAAATGAATTAGTGGAGGATGTCAGATATGTTTATCTTTAAATTCTTTTCTGATTCGGGTAGAAAACAGGGTTTTTGAATTATCTTAGTTCTAGATAAAACTATTGTCATGACAACTCATAAATTGCAATAGTTTACTTTTACTGCAAACTATGTGAATTATTTTGATGGGGAATAATTATTCAGTATTTTTATTTCTCATTGTCAGAAAATCAAACATACATATAAAGATATATATATATATATATATATATATATATATATTCCTTGAAAAATAAGTCATTACTACAGGATTTTGATTTTGTTTGTAAAATATAATGGCAAATTATATGATTTTTTTTCTAAAAAATCCTTTCTATAGAACAGATTATTATATATTCACAATAATATAAAAATTAATATGTGTTTTCATTTGTTTTTAGATACATGAATTATGTTCATCCTAAAAATGTAAACAAAGATATTGTAATGTAGACCTTTTATATATATATATATACCTCACTCTCTGTGCCTTTAGTAAGTATCCCTTTGTTATCAACCCCAGAGAAAATTTACAGATGACCCTTGGACAGTAGACACCACCAAAAATGCTCTATTGGCACTGTTTACTAAGAAAATTCTAGGGTCACAAGCAGATATACTTTAAGATCTTCAAAGTCTCCTTTACTTTTGAAGACTCTACTTTATCATATAAAGCATAATAAAATGCATCACATCCATGTTGATTATGGTATATGTCACTACATGAGTTGTTAGTTGAAGCTGATGAATGAAAATAATATTGGGTTTTGTAATTAACTGCTAACCAATCTTGATATTGTGCTTCTCTTTCCCTATTTTAGAGCCGATAATTGGTTTAAGTGTGCAACTTTTTCCAGGCACTATGCCCAGAATATGAGTGGATAGTGTTGGGGATCAGAATTGGCCATGCCAAAATGTGTCTCTATGGCATGAGGATTATTTTGGGCTAGTTACTTTTAAGAAATTGCAGATATGGGAGAAGCTGTGAAAACCAAGTAGAAGTTACCCTTTGTAAGAGACATTTACATTTACGTTTGTAAGGGAAATCTCCGTTTGTAAGGATGTCTCCCTCCCTGTACCAGGAAGGGGGGGGGGATAACCTTATCTCTAGAAACTCTTATTAGTGCAGAAGGCAAGGACTTAAATCTGCATAATAACCTTACTCTTGTTCACTGTGCTTTTCTGGTAATCTCCCATAACTGATTCCCTCCACCCCCAACATCCTCCTTTGTCTTTAGCTGAAGATGGTATTTAAGATGACAATCTCAGCCATTCTGGGAGTTACCCAGTTTTCCTGGGTTTCTCCCATGTCTACATGTTATAAAGCCTGTTTTATTTTCTCCCGTTATTCTGTCTCAGGTGAACTTAATTCGTAGCCCAGCCAGAAGGACCTAGAGGGCGAAGGATTTGTCTACCTCCCCTACAATAGGATGACCTTGGTCTAGATCCTATTACCTGACTGTGTTTTGCCTGGGACACAACAGCAGTTAGATACACAGGCTTTGGAGCTCAACAGACTTTGGTCTGTGCCCCACCTCTTATAGTGAGGAGACTTCGGATATGTTGCTCAGTCTCTCTAAGCCTTGGTTTTCTGTTTTATGGTGGAAATGTTACTAGTACCTATTTTATAGGCATTTTGTATTAAATAATATGATTTAGGTACGGATTCTAGCAAAGTGCCTGGCATATGATAACCACTCAATACATGTTCATGATCATCATTCTTCTTTTTTATGCTTTTTATTACATTTTTATAGTCATCAAGGAACATACCACCACTAAATATCTAGCATATCTCTTTGGGGCCATATATAATTATTTGCAGTTTAGTACTTTGTGCAATTTTCTAAATGAAGGATGGGAGACCGTGAGCCAAACTATTTACTCGTCAGGAAAATATTGACTGTACCTTTAAATAATGGAAAATAGAATCCAAAACAAAAATATTATGTGCCTTTTGTCCATCTTTCTTGTCTGTAGGGCCTTTTAGAAATTCAGGTTTGAACCTAAGTGATTGTTTATACCCAGGGCAAGGTGTATGGGTCAAATGTGGAATTTAGAGTCAAAATTATTAGTTGCTACTGATGCCCTCCTGTGATTTGGAGAAATCAGTATTTGCTTGGATTCTCCTATGGCCCAGGTAGACATTATCTGTAAATTACCTAGTGATTGAGAGTAGAGACTTCATTTCCTATAGAGGAGGCCTCATTTGTCAGGTGGCCCAGATTTGCAAATCTAGGGGCACACTTCACAAGGCTCCCTGTGGCATGGTGGTAACTGGTGGTGGCTGAGAGCTGTTTCACTCTCATCTAGCCCTTAAGTTTAAATAAAATGGATTCTGTTTTCTAACCTGTGTCTGTTTAGCAAAAATAGCCGTTTTGGAAATATTACTATTTGCATGAAATTCTTCCTCTTCCTACTACTTGCAGTATTTTACTTTGAAAATAATGTCTATAAATCTAAACAGTGGAAAAATCTCTGTTTCCATGGGTGTCCATTTGCATAACTGAGAAACATAAAGAAAATGAGTAACTATGTTAGCTGTCAAAATAGGGTATTCGTTTGTAGCTTGTACTTTTCCCTTACAATAATCCTTTGCTAATTTCCCAAGAGGTGTCAGATTTGGAATTGCGATCTTCAATTCTCAAGAAGAATCTTAAATTTAAACCAATGTCCTGGCTGTCAATGGAAAGGCTGGACAAATAGAAAAGATGAAAATCTTATTTCATTTTCATAATCACCTTAAGTAGGATCAAAAGATTTTGTGTTTCATATATCTTTCTTTTTATCTGAGAGGAAAAAAATAACTGTGTGTGTAGAAATTAGAATTAGCTGACATTTCTTGTAGAAGATAATTTCAGGATCATAATTACTGAAAAATAAGCATCAGATAGGCAATAAATGACTCCTGGATATGTATACAAAATAATATAATGTTGATTTGTTCCTACTTAGTGAGTTTATAATCTAGTCACAGCAAGTAATCACATCAGGGACAAATACCTAACAAATTTACTAAAATCCTGACTTTCTATTAGATTACATGTCAGATCCCTGATCATTGCTTCCTGCCTCTGAAATTTCTGGGTTGTCATTTTGGGTTGATTGAATAAATCATAACCAAAATTGGTTTCCTTCATTATGAACAAAATTAATAAGATATGTGTTATATGCTACTTTCTAAACTCTCTCAGTTTATGAGAACATATGTTGCTAAATTAATTGTCCTTCTTTCTTTTTGCAGCAATTTAGGACTTGATCTGTGCCAAGAATTGTTGATTACAAAATGAATAAGAAAGAGTCTCTTAAGAAACAGAGAGATGGCAGAGACAGACATGGACATAGACTTAGCACCATGTGACAGTTGCTCAGGGGGTTTGGAAAGGAGACCTGTGTGACTGGTGGTGAAGGGGTGTTGAGGAAGGACTCTTTCAGAGAGGAGGAATATTTGGGCAGGACTTTGTACTACATGGAGTTGGGCAGTGGAATACTGGATCTGAAGGACAGATAGAATGTCATGTGACAAGGCATAGAGGATGTCTGGGGAATGACAAAACTCATTACAGCACCTTGTGACGAATGCTAGGCTGGGGGTACATTAGCACAGTTATGGGAGCAGGATCCCTCTCTGCATCAATCATAGTGCCTGACACATTAAAGGCCCTCAAATGTATATATTACAAATATATATACATATGTATGTATATAAAATAAACATGAAAGACTCCCCCTTATTTATACAGTCTTTAAATCTAACTTAATATGTAATTAAATTTTAACAATATATTCTTGCAGAATAAGAGTAAACAATAATGGGTTTTGTTACTTTGTTTCAGAATGAAAAGAGCATTAGAATTATATGTGACCTTCAATATTTATTCAACAAGTATTTATTGAGCACCTAGTATATGTCAGAACCTGATCTAGGCATGGGGATACAGCAATCAACAAAACAGAAAATCATGTTTTCTCATAGAGCCTACATACCATTCTGTGCACTATGGGAATCATCAGATAGTGATGCCATTCATGAAACTGGATCACACATGAAACACCATATATTTATAAGGCCATGGAGATAAAAACAAACCAAAACCAAAAAACTGTCATTCATTCACAAACTCATCAGACAAATATTTACTGAATTAATTATGTACCAGGCGTTATGCCTAAGGCCTAGACAACTAGAAAAAGGAATGAAGAGAAGGGAGAATGAAAATATACAGACTTTGGAGTTTATTTGGTTGAAGTAATTTTCAAAAATACCCTATCATATTAAAATTGATCTTTGTAAGCATTGTTTTCTTTTTCTGACTTTTAGTTTTCATCATTATTTATGTGCAGATCTGCAAGCGGTTTGGAAGAATGTTAAAAATAATAATACTATTACTACTTTACAGCTGTTGGAATTACTGTGAAACATTGAAAGGCTATTATCATTTACTTGACAAAAGAGTGTATTATTGTTCAACCAAAACTATCATGTTCTGTCCTAGGAGAGAACTTAGGATAATAAATATAAATAGAGCAGACTATAGTGTAAACAGAATGAGCTTAATGCTGTGCTATGCCTATAGTAAAAATCTTACTGATTTTGATTGCTGTATGAAACCTTCATTGTATTTTTAATCTACTCCCAAAATGAAGGGAATGAAAGTCTTGGGGACATGTCAGACCGCCTCCAGTAATAAAGGTGTTCCTAGTCTAAGCCCTGGACTTATTTCCTTGGAATGTGATAATTAGCACACACAAACCAGAATACATTTTAGCAAAATTATTAGCTTATTTGCATCATATCGGGAGCACATATTTCAGAATTTAAGTCAGCTGAGTTTAAATGAAAGACGTATATTAATAGAGTTGATAGAAATACTTTAGTTGGAGTTTAGATCTATGAAAAAATTCTTTCAGTGTTCCTAGAGACCTTTCCTATGTTGTCAGCATTGCAGATTCTGATACAACTCTTCAAATAAACACATCTACATTCACTTTAAATTGAAAGCCTGTGGATTTATAAAGAGCATCTTAGCATCAGATTTGGATTTGTGTCTATAGTATAATATGTTTGCCAAAGAAAAACAACAATCCTCATAGGTATTGTTCTTATTTTATCTAGCAAGCTGCCAAATTATATTTCCCATCTTTCCGGGAGGAGGTATTATACAATTGCAGTAGGATCAAAATGATCATTGGACACTTGCTGTGGTAAGAAATCCAGACCTGTGTGTCATTTGAATAGGAGACCACTATGAAGTGATATATAGGGTGTAAAGAAAGGTCCTCTGGCTCATGAATATCTTTGATGGTCAGGCCTTTACAGTCCACTCAGAGTTGCCTCTGTAGTGTAAGGCTGTGGGCACAATGTGCCTGTGTTCCCTGTTAGAGGAAGTGAGCAGTGCTGGTTTTGCTAGGAGCAGAGGGTTGTATATTGGCTTGTACACTGGAACCTTAGAGAACCAGGCCTAGATGATATGGGACATAGAAAGATGGAGGAGCTTCTAGGTGTGGTCAGTGCTTTGTGATCTTGAGAGCAAATCACACTTATTATCACATTAATAAAAGTAATACTTTATTCGACTTTACTATGAGATAACACTCTTCTAAGGACTATCACACATTTTCTCATTTAATCCTCCCAGCAACCCTTTGAGATAGGCCACACATTTTATGGATGAGGAAAGGAAGGCACAAAGAGTAAAAATAAATGGAAGTATTAATGATGTATTTAAAAGGGCTTTCATTCATTGAGCACTTAACATGTACAAGCACATAACTTCTCTCATTTAACCTATATATTTAAGCTTTAGGAGGTGGATATTATTGCTATACCCATTTACAAATGAGGAAATTGGTTTATTGAGAAGTTAAAGAACATCCCCAAGATCCCATAGCTAGTAAATACCAGAGCTAGGGTATAAACCAAGACAATACTGCCTTCTTTTCCTTTAGAGGAATAAGGGCTAATTTTCCTGTTTCCTTAGCATCTTACCTGCCCGAACCCTATACTGGGCATTATGGAAATATGGATTAAAAACAAGCCACTTGAGAAACTTATTGTCTAATTAGAGACAGCACCAAAATATTAAAAGATGAAGAGATAAGACATCTTGAAAAGCAAAACGAATGAGAAGGCTTCAGCCTGGGGAAACAGCGTGGTCTCAGGGAAAGTGCACATGGGCTTTAAAATTTGATCGAGTGAAGTTTACATGCCAGTTTTAGTATTTCCTAGTTAAGCACTCACGGGAAAGTTATTTAGTCTCTTTGAGCTTCTGTTTCCCCAACTATATAATGGGGTCCCCAAGAAAGCGTAGGTAAATTAATATCAACAGCTTCCATTTGTTAGGGCTTCATATGTGCCAGCCATTGATTTTAAGAACTGGGCATAATTTATCTCACTTAATCGTTCAAACAGCCTTTCAAGGTAAGTATCCTCACTGCCATTTCACAGATGTGAAACTGAGTCTTGGAGAAGTTAACTTAACCACATCCCTGGGGAAGCAGTGGAACTAAGGTTTAAATCTAAGTGATATGATATGGATCACTGCTCTTGATTATTAGATAACTTTTCCAAAGTAAACGCTGAATGTAACTGGTGAATGTAACCATGGTATGTAAAATTTCTGAGACTGGATCTAACTTGTAGCTCATATGATGAACCCATATCCCGTATCTGTGTCTTTGATTAGATACTTTTGTTTGGAAGTGCATTAAAAAATACTGTAGGAAAGAAAAAATTAGTGTATAAACAATTAAATCTCTTTATTCCTTTTATACTTTCAATTATTGATTTAACCTTCTGCTCTCACTTTTCCAGAAGAGCACTGAATAATCACAGATGTTTCAGAAACATTCTTTAGAGAATGTTAACTTGCCCAATCCCCTTATATTATTGAGGGCGAGAGAAGGGAAGTCTTACTCAGGACCAATTCACAATGCCAGAACTAGGATGAATACTCAGGTTTCCAGTGCATTTTTTGTCCGCACCAGACAGTCTGCATTAGTTAAGACCTTTGGGGGAAAAAATGGCCTTGGTAAATAATAATATGTTTCTTAAAATAGACAATTTAATCATATTACAAATTTAGGGTTATATCTCATAGAATTTTCTAAAATAAGTAATGGAAGAGAAATATATATTCTACTCAGTTAAGTCACTGTTCTCAGTTAACTCCTGTGTTCCTTCCAGGAGTTCCTCACAGCTGCTCAATAAACTGAATATCAACTGATATATTCTCTGACCTATAGCAGTTCAGAGCCTGACGTGTCCTAAATGGTCCTGTTTTGGACTACTTTTTGGTTTAGCCTTACACATTCTTTTGTTATGCTTCTATTGCTCTAATTAGGCAGCAAGGAGATGAGATGAAATGAGCCTAGTGTCCTTTCCCCCCTCTTTCATTGTGCTCTCTTCTTATCCTCCAGAAAAACAAACAGATAAGCACCACCATTGATTCAGGAGTACATATGCACTTGGCTGTGATGGGACAAAAGTTGTAACTGCAGAAGTTGGAACTACTTCCTGGAATATGTAGTGTAGAAGCTATGAGCTCAAGTCATGGGCTTGGAACTGGATCTGCATCTTGGCTCAGTCATTTAACAGATGTGTGTTAATTGAGCAAGTTACTCAACCACCGAGTCTCAATTTCTTTGTTGATAAATTGAGGATAAGCATTTATGGAGTAGTACTTATACCATATTTATCTCATAGGCTTAAGTGGGAGATCATGTATATAAAGTGCTTCAAACATAGTAAGTGCTAGATTAATGTTAGCTGTAATTATTAGTGTCACAGAAATATTTAGCTTCACAGAGTTTCCAGGAATAAAATTGTGTCTTCTAGCTGTTCCTTGATGTTGCCCTTTATTCAGGCCAAAACTGTTAGAGGTTCTCTTTCCTTCTTTCCTTCCTTCCTTCCTTCCCTCCTTCCCCCCTCCCTCCCTTCCTTCCCTCCTCCCTTCCTTCCCTCCTTCCTTCGCTCCTTCCCTCCCTCCCTTCGCTCCTTCCCTCCCTCCCTTCCTTCCATATTGTACCCTTTGGTCTTTGATTTCTTCTTTAAAAAATGTTAGAGGAGGGTGATATCCATTTTTTACAATTATTGTGAGGAATAAATGAACTTAAAGCCCTGATACATGGTAAGCAATCAGTTGATGGTAGCTGTTATTATTTTTTATCATTAGTTCTGTGTTTCTCAAGAAAGCAAATGTCTGGATATTTCCATTGGTTTAATTAATGCCTTTCCTACCTGTCATAAGATATTTAGTTTCTTCCTGTTGAGTTATTTAATAAGATAGTGACTTTCTACAACTGAGAGACTATAATGTGAGATGAATTTTTCAAAAATCAGTGAACCAAGCTGTAAAATATTAATTTTGAATCCTACAAGTATGGTAATGATAGAATAGATTCATTTAAGAACCAATTCCCACATTCAATTGAAATATTATCACAATACATTTTGTATGGAAGAAAGAGTGCCTGTGACCTAGGTTGAAAAATAATTTTGTGAGTGATTTTCTAATTGAACCGTAAAAAACAAAACAAATTACAACAGTAAAACCTATGTAGTTGAACTTTCCCTCAAGTTCTTTCTATTGAGTTACTGCATTCGCTCATTTATTCATTTAATTGCATGCATTGAGTGCCTTCTCTGTGGAAGGTACTCGGCAGTTCTGGGCATTTGACGGTTCTTAAGGAGCCTATAATTTAGTGGGAGAATCAGACATTAATCGAATAATCACATAAATAAATGGTAAATTTTAATTTTATCAGGTGTTGCAAAACAGAGATGTGCTCTTGAAGGTGGAATTTGACGTGGTTAAGAAGGTCAGAGGACTCTCTAAGAAGGCACGATTGTTCTGAGATCTAAAGGATGTGATGTGTAACTCAGGATCAGATTCTGTATCAGTTCGCTGGAAGATGCCACACATCTTTACTTACTACAGTCTTATTCTCCTAAGTCATTGGTTTGTGCAGACACTGAAGGGAAAGCCTATCCTACCGATTTGATTGTATTTTATATACTTCTAACCTCCAAAATGGAAAACGGCACAGGTAGGAGGTTAGAATGGTGTAAAATACAGTCAAATCATTAAGACAGGTTTTCCCTTCACTGTGCTCAGAATAATCATTTAGTACAGTCAGCTGTCTTTCTGGGTACATAGAACCAAAGTATTCTTGCTCTTCTTTGATTAACTGGTGGTCACAGCACTTTGTTGTCTAATTTTTCCCAACGAAAATAAGTAAGGATTAGAATGCACATCACTTTCTACACCTTTAAGATTCCAACCACTCTATAGCTGAAAAACCTGGATTTTGTTTTTGAAAGATACCTTTAACATGAGTTGAGTCATCTAAATTTTTTTCTCTAAGAAATGTATTTGAAAAAGTGAGAGTTCATAATTAATTATAACTAATTATTTGAATATACAGTTATGTTACAGTAGAGGATTTAGGTTAAATTTCTGAACTTTCCTTCCTACTTGAATTCTACCAAAGAGTAAGAAGACATTCCCAGAGAAAAGTAGTTGATGAAGTAGTTGATGAAGTTCCTAGAGATTAAAATGAAGCACTGTGGTACCAGGTAAAGGGCTTATCATAATACCTGCTCTAAGGCTTCTTAAGATGAGTTAACATAACTAAGAAATCTCCTAGAGCCAGTAGCCTGCAGGGGTCTGCAGCAGATGGCTGGGTGGGATGAGAAGGGAGGATCCTGTTACTCCTCTGATTGCAGTCCCGGAAAGTGATGGACATGGCATTCACAGGTGGCTTTCAGCCAGTGTATCATTCGTACCTGGGTGCTTATGTCGAATCTGGTGCAACCCCTTTCAAACTAATCTAAAACACAGTCTCTGGTGAAAATAATTGAAAGGCATTTTCACTTTGTAGTATAAACTTTTGAGTCCATAAAGCTGGGTTTCCATTCCACCTATGGCATTTTAAAGCTGTGTGACTTTGGGCAGGTTACTTAACCTATCAAAGTCTCTTAGTTCTATAAATTGTGACTACTGATACAAAGCTCACAAAATTATTGTGAGGAGAAAATGTGCTGATGTTTGTAAGGTGTTTATTACAATACCTGGTACATATTATACTGTTAATAAACTCTGTTCTTATTTTTCTTATTATGAAATATGTAATTACAAAGCATAGTTATTACTCATAACATAACATGGTTGAATTATTTACTCAGCACATGCTTGTTCTTCTCTCTTCATCTTCTGTTATTCTGAATCATTCTTTTCATATTGAATAAGTTACAGGGACTCTTTGATAATGGGCCCATATGTCCTTATATCTCAATAAGCATACTTTACTTATATGCCAATGCTTACATGTTCTGGACAAGACCTGTAGGCAATGGAGCTCTTTAAGAGTAAATAACATATTTACAATCTCTGCAATTAACTATATTTAATAGGAATCACTAAAATAACTTCTGTAGGGAAACTGTATTCCTTTTAGCAGGTATTTTTCTCTTTGATCTGTGAGTTCTCATTGCTTCTCTCCTGTTTATGTGTATTAGGTGATTGTTTCATGAGAGAACAAGCTAAAGATACTCCTTTTACCTTTCATCATTTGTCCTTGGCTCCATTTTCAACACACGAAGAGTAGGAAGGAGGGATAAAAGCCATGAAAAAGTTCATGTGATGCTTGTGTTCCAACTCATGCATAGACACATCTATCATAGCATTTTTATCTTGTCAAAACAAATGTTCCTGTGTCTATACCCAAATGAGGAAGGGGATAGAATAAGGCAGTGGTTGGACTGCAGAGTCAGATTTGTATTGAGCCCCAGCTCTGTAACTTTCTAGCTGTTTAAGCTGTTTAACAAGGTCATCTGTATTTGGGGATTTTCGCGTAGTGCTTCCTACTTTATAGGTGCAATATAATGATTCAATGAAATAGTGACCATAAAGCAATTAGTGTAGCTTCCTAGGTCCTCTAATAATAATTCAGAAGGCCCAGCCTGGGCCCTAGGAAGTTGAACATTTTATGGTTATCACAGGGAATTCTGACGTAGGTGATCAATGGAGCATTCTTCAAGATAATGTGACAAATTGCTCTTTGTCAATCTGGATCACAGAAGCCATATGTCTATTTTGATCTATCTGACTTGATAACTTTCAAAGTAGAAGATTGCTATAACTTTAATGAGAGGTTAATTGCAATTTTGACTTGACAAGCAACCTAACTGGCACATGTGTGTACATATATCCAAATGTACAGGAATGAACCAAATTTTGAGAACTGATGCTTAGGATGTTGTGAAAAATGGTGTGTTCTTATTCACTGAACATTTTTAAAGCTGACTAATATCAATATCAATGACAGTTACGTAGTCAAAGTTTATCCGAGTCAATGAGTAGAGAAATTTCTTGAGAATAAATTCGTACTTGTAGACCTTTCCTGGCTTGATTAAGACATTTCATTTTCTAACTTACAAACATGAAATATAAGATTTTTATTACCAATGTGGTTAGTCATGCTACTTCAGATGCTAATCTTCATTTCCCAAACAAGTTATTAAAGTGAGAAATCAGTCCTTCAGATTCTCATTTGATAGCTTTGATCTCAATCCCTTCGGCTCTAACTAAATGGAAACCACTCTGCCCATAGAATACTTATTCTATTCTTCCTGCCTCATGGTTTTTCCCTCCATTTTCTCTTTAACTGCTCTTCCTTTTCCAATTTTTATCTTTTCTTCCCTGCTTCCTGAATATTGTTAGGGGGAAGACTAAAGGATGCCTCAAGTGTGTCCCTCTGTTCCATGCAAACTCAAACCTCTATTCTGAGCCTATGAAAAGTGATGATTTGGATTTTCAGATTTTAGATGCCTTCCCTGCATGGCGTTTGCCTTAACTTTTAATTCCCGTTTTTCGAGATATAATAGCTGCTGCTTGTCTTCAGTTGTGTACTTTTTTCTCCAGGCTTTATATTTATATCTATGTTGGTGCTGGCTTTTAGACTTTCTAAACGTCTTTAGAAAGTCAGTGTGTCTGTGATGTTTCCCCACATTTTTGAGATTTGTTGGGTTGTCAACACATGAGTTTTCATTTCCTTTTGTAAGCCCTGCTCATGAAGGACCATGAAATTTTTTTTCATGATCTTTCCTATTAATTTATATTCTAATTTCATTTTTTTTTTTACTCCAGGTTTTTGTTTTTGCTGAGGTATAACTGAAATTGTAATATCTTTCAATTTTGATTTGTTTTATGGTTAAGTTCAATTTAAAAGATATTAGTGGTTTTTAAATTTAATTTGGCAAGCATTACTATTTATTAAATGTTTAATGAATTAGCTATAGATAATATTGCCTCCACAAATAAATTCCTTGATCTGTTATAATATACTTTAAGTTGTATCAGATCTCATTTTTCTCTGCTGCATTGATGTGAATAGCTATAAATTCAGGACATATTCTGATCAAGTAATGCCTTACAAGGCAGAGCATTTTTAAAATATCTCCTGGGCATAGATTTAAAGTAGGGTATATTTGTTTCTTTGCATTAGTTTGCAGCTTTATGATGTCTATATGTTTCTTTAACTGTAAATTAATGTAATCATGCGGAGTCAATTTATTATCAGTGAAACTCTAATACCACCTCTTTTTTTCCTTTTATAATCATTATTTAACCCAAATTGTATTACCATATATATATATGTATACTGCATATTTGATAAATACTTATAAAAAAACCCAATTAAGTAAAGTTTTTTTGAAACACTTTTCTTGGTCCGTTTGCCATATTTTCATGTTTCAAAGTAGAGCTTGGCATTAAATACTTTGAATATGTGCTAACACTAGACATTGACAGCACGGACCAGTATTCAAAGCAGGATGAGAGTGTCAGTGTAGTCTACAGTAGTAAAGAACATAGACTATGTAGTCTCATATTTGCTTCCGTTCCTCTTTTTTTTTATGTTTTAATCAAACGTTTATATAGAACTTACTAAGTGTCAGGCATTATTCTGAACACTTTACAAATATTACCTATTATTCTCTTTTTACTCCTAAAGAAACAGGTACAGAAGGGTTAAGTAATTTGTCCAAGGTCACACAGTAGAATTAGCTGAGTCAAAATTCAAATCTGATGCAGAAGCTGTACTCTTAACTACTATGTTGGGTTCCTAGGATTAGAATCCTAGCACTGCCCCTTATTTGATGTGACCTCCATGGCAAGTTTCTGAATATTTCTGGGCCTCGGTTTTATCGTTTGTATAATGAGGATAATAATAATGGCCTCATCATAATATTGTTTCGTGATTAAGATGTCCTTGGTCCAGTGCCTGCCTGGCACACAGTCTCTTTTAAGGAATATTTAAAGTTGATGTGGCATGGAGGACAGTTACTACTACCACTGCCTTCTCAGACGTTCAGAGGGGAGGTTGACTTCTTGACTGATACTCTTGCCCCTTGCTCCCTTTCTTGTCTCTGCATACCTTCCTCCAACTCATGGCTCCTTATGGCCGTTGTCTCTCCCAAGGCTACAACTGCAGTGCCCTTTTTTCTACTTAAAACACCAGGAGTTTAAATTTACTTCTTTGCTAATTATTCTTAATAGAGAGGTTATTTTGCCAATTGGCTGATATTTAGTTGCAATGGAAATAAAGCAATAGAAACAAAGATGTGAATAGGAACTCTTTTCATGGATTTAAGCCTTTGAAGAGGAAGAATTCTAAATAAAAGGAGGAGTGTTGGGGGGGATTTGAGCAGGGGATCTTAAGAAATTACTAAAGTAGTTACACCTGGTGATAATTTCATAATATATATATAAATATTGAATCACTATGATGTATACCTGAAACTGATAGGATATTGTATGTCAATTATATTTCAATAAAAAAGTAGTTACATTCTTCCAAAATGTACTCCTCTCCCACTCCAGTGTATCCATCAGTGTCTTAGATATGTTTTGGCAAATCAAAACTTTCTTCATGAAAGACTGAACAAGGGGTGTTTACAAAATTGAATATTCTGGCAGTCAAATCTGAGTTATTTATTATTCTATCTAGAAGGACAATTACAGTTTGGCAAATCATTTTGAACAGTCTAGTTCAGAATTTTTCTACGTGCTTTTGCCTTTATTCTGTTTTTTACTAAGACTGTTAAAATTGAATATAAAGAGTGAATAGCCTGAATTCTACAATTGCCTTTTCAGAATTAAGCAATCTTAAATTATAATTATGAATGCTGTTTTAAATTAAGAACACATTTTCCAAAAATGAAGATACATTTCCAGGTATCTTGAGCTAATTGTAAGAAGCATTTCAAATCATGAATTTTTATAAGTATCACAATGTACTTTGAAATTAACAAAAAATCAAGAGCATGTCTAATTGCATATGTGTATAATGGAAAACAAATACACAAAATGATGAAATCTGGTACATGTTACCCTCAGTTGTGCTTGTAAATCTATGGAAATGCCTTCCTCTCTACTCCTTCCCAGGCTTTCCATGAAGTTTGCTGGAATATTGATGATGAGATGCATTCTATATTACAACCTAGTGAAATTTTAAGACTAAATGAATTGAAAAAAGGAGTCAGAGGAAAGATGCATGGAAATTAATGCACTAAGGTTCTATTTATGAGTTAGTCAGTTTGAATTTGGTGCATTTTATGTAAAATATCATTGTTATTTAAAGGTATATATATTTTAAGTATGAGCTTCCACCCTATATCAATAGATAAGAATATCAGTATATGATTACAATAATATTTAATCTGTTGTCCCTCTGTTGGTTGACTGCATTCAATTTACATATTGATTAATTTGTGTAGATTTTCAAATATGTTTCTTCCTTAAGACTGCCAGGTGTTTTCCCAGATTTATGCAGGCATCTTTGGTAGTATATAAGGCTACTTGCATAACAAGTATCTTTCTTGAAACAGTTGACTAATAGTAACTTGAATGGCTGTCTTCTAGGTTTTTTTTAAAACAATAAATCAGGGATTTATTTTTAAAGGAAAATTGTTGCGACAATCCAAGATATAAAATATAGTCTTTGGGTTTTTGCTGAATAATTGTTTTCATGGTTATAGTGCTGTTCAATACTGAGAAATAGGCTATTCAAATTTAAATACTGAAACCTCAAATAGTCACAGTGGCTGAAGCATTGAAATATTTAACTTGTAAAATGGTTGTATTTGGTGTACTAGGCAAAAACTCAGACTAATGGATTTCAGAAAAGTTCTCAATAGCGAAAATTGAAGCCAATAAGATTAACCATGAATTATTTCTCTCTGTATCCTCCATTTTAGACCAAGGTTTGGCAGATGTTTTCTTTAAAGGAGGAGATAGTAAATACTTTAGGGTACGATGGGCATACAGTCTCTGTTGCAACCAGCAAGCTCTACTATCGTAGCTTGAAAGCAGCCATAGACAATACACAAATGATGAGTGTGGCTGTGTTCCATTAAATTTGAATTTCATGTGTCACAAAATATTATTATTTAATTTTTTTCAACTATTTAAAATTGTGAAATCATTTTTAGTTCATAGACAGTACAAAAACAGCAGGTTAAGTTTGTCCTGTGACCTTAGTTTGCCTTCCCCTGCCTTAGGCTAAGAGCTCCTCAAAGGTAGTGAAAGGCATTCTGTTTATCTTCATTTCCCTCAATGCTGAGCACATCATAGGGACTCCACAAATGTATGGCAAATAATTACTCTGAGTGATGTCTTCAACTGTAAATTTACTATTGATTTGTGTCTAATGTTGACTTTGTCTTAGCAAATGAAACATTCCTGTGTTTGTTTCCACCATTTATATATATATCTACCCTTTCCTTAATTTCATATGTATATATTTATATATTTAAATAGTTTCATTGAGGTATAATTTATATACCATTGAACTGACCTGCCTTAAGTGTATAATCCAATGCTTTTAGTAAATTTACTGAGTTGTGCAGCCATCACTATAATCTAGTTTTTGAACATTTCCGTCATCCCCAGAAGATTCCATGCACCCACTTGCTGTCAATCTCTGTTTATATATGTTAAAAAAAATCAGTGGATTAATATAAGATTCTTTTCTGTTATGTGTATCAAGAATTCAGAAGACAAATTTAGCCTTTGTGGAGATAGTCAAGGCTTGTGCTCTTGGCATTTTATAATTATTAGCTCATATAGTCCTCGTCCAACCTACTGTGGTTGTTTCTATTATTATCTACATTTTACTGATAAGGAAACTAAAGTAACTTTCCCAAGTTTGCTCAACTATAGAGTGACATCAGCTCAGGTATTGGGTTGGAGGCACAAAGTTTCAAACTGATGGAATAAGGCTTTGGGGTCCATGATCTTAATCACTTTAAGAGTGTAGGATTTTAGCAGCCATTGATAATACTCACAAGAATAATGAAAGATCTTTTTCTAAGATGCAATTATAAATTAACTTTTGACTTACCATTTTAGGCAAGCAATAATTTTTATCAAAATCATAACTTCCAACCCTCTTTAATCATACCTAAATCAGAATCATTAGAGAGCTTAAAGCAACTGACATTTTACGTATATAGTTTCAAGTAGTTAATAGAAGGCAATTATTCTGCTACTCAGAACATGTGTACCTTTAATATTTCTAGTGTTATGAGAAGCAATGACTGTTATCCATCTCTCCAATATATATTTCGTTTGAAAAGAATTATTTAAAAAACTGTAAATAGGACTGATTTTGCATAGCATGAAACTTTCACCTCAGTACTTGCTTATGTAACAGCCTATTTATTTTTATTAATGCCTAAAATGTTTTGTTTAAAATTATTACAGTTCCAATTGTATTCTGCCTACTTTATATATCTTTCAAAAATATTACAAAGAGCTGTTAATAAGCAATCAACAATAGTTGTGTATTCAATTCTTAGCATAGAAATCTCAAAAAAGCATTTTTGTCCTTGAAGAAAATGTTAAATGAAATTATTATATATTTAAAATCCTTTTTGTATTATGTAATTGTAAATATTTATATACTGTGTATTATTTCCTTTTTCTTGCCCTTTTAAGTATAAGTAATAAGAATTCATATAAAGAAATCTTGGCCTTATTTTATTTATTTATTTGTTTATTTATTTTTTTTGTGGGGAAGACCAGCCCTGAGCTAACATCCGTCACCAATCCTCCCCTTTTTGCTGAGGAAGACGGGCCCTGGGCTAACATCGTGCCCATCTTCCTCCACTTTATATGGGACGCTGCCACAGCGTGGCTGACAGGCAGTGCGTCGGCGGGCGCCCGGGATCCGAACTCGCGAACCCCGGGCTGCCAAGCGCGAACTAAACCGCTGCGCCACCGGGTGGCCCCTTGGCCTTATTTTATTTTGATGCAAGTTGTGATAGGCATGAAAATTTAGGAAATTGCCTGTTTTCTGGCTCTTTATTTTGGAAAAAAGTAATGTCTTGTAGGGTGAAGTGAATGGTCAGAGGGTTGAGAAAGATCTCACGTTAATAAGATCCTGTCATCTGCTTTAAAGATTTCACAGAAGTTGTCTCCAGGAACCTCATCTCATTCACAGCTACTTGATTCCCGGTGGATGTCTTCTAGCACCTTCTACTATATCCTTTCTCTTAGGCCTCAACCTACCCTGTGATTGCACCCTTCTTCTTGAGGTGTTTAACCCCACTGATTGTCTTCACTGTTCCTTCCTCTCCTCTCCTTCCTTTTCATTACCACAGCCACTGATGGGAATGGGTGGAGGAAGGCCTGAGGCCATCACATTGCTTCTGTCTCCAGAATGAAGTTGTTGAGGCACCAGGGTTTTTCTAAAGGGATGTTCCACCCAATTCCCTCTTGATATTCTTACTTGATGAAGAAATAGGAAGCCTTATTTAGATCTAAATAAGCAGTAGTGCAATGGTTAGAGCTATGTTTTCAATCTGTCTCCACCACTTGTTAGCTGTACCTTGAGAAAGTTATCTAATTTTTTTTAAACTTCAGTGTCCTCGTCTGTCTAATGTGACTAACAGCAGTTGCTTTGAATATTAAGTGAGAAAAAATATATATAATAATAGTAAAGTGCTTGGTATAGAGTAAGCCATCAATGGATATAAACTGGGGTTGATTTTTGTGTTTTATCTCATGCATTTAGCACTAACTATCCTGTCTGGCTCTTTCAGAGTTTTTAAACTCCAATGCTACCTGTGCTATAAATTCTGTTATGCAAATTCGAGTATCTTGATGCTTCCTGATTTATGGTCTTGTCTGTCTATTAAAAATAGAATAATAAAGATACTACAATTGGAAATAACTTCAGAAGCTATTACAAACTCCTACTCAAGGTATCTTTTCCATAAAACCCCTTGCTGTGTGTCCCAAACTGCATTCAAAAATTAATAGTCCCGAGAAAAGTGCCTTGAAAAAAGAGTTTCATAGTGTGGGGAACACTGCATACAATCTTCTGCTCTTGAAGGAGAGAACAGTATATTCACAATAAATATTTTGAAATTCTCTGTAATAAATGTTTTATAAAATTGATCAGATCAGAATACTTTGTATAACGCTAATTGATATCTGTTTTGAGAAATTATGTCTTACTGAAAGGAAATTCAGTGTTAGAAAAGTCTATTCCATCGTGAGATAGTTCTTATTAGGATATTATTCTTTGTTTTAAGCCAAAACATACCTTATAATGTCTATCTATCCTCGTTGTGTCTTCTAAGCAATAGAAGAAAACTGCTTTGGGCATAAATACTATATGCCCACCTAAACTTCTCATTTCTTCACTTAACAGGATGGCTTCCTCTTTTCATATGGTAGATATGACCCTTACCATCTGGTTTCTCATTTCTAAGCTTAAGCAAATCCTTAGAATGTGTACTCATCACTGAATGCAATGTTCCATATATAGTATGACAATAACCAAGAACAGTGAACAGTGGTACTTTTTTGGTTCTAGAAATGTTTATAATACTGCTGCTATCACTCAACAGAAACTTACATTACCCTGTTGGTTTACATGTAATTTATAGTTAAAAGAAAAAAAACTCTCCATGTCTTTGTTTTATTTGTAAGTTATAATAAGGCCGGAGTTTGCTCGTACTATAATTGTGCTTCCATTCTTGACATCAAATATAGAACTTTACATCTATTCATGTACTATTTACATTGTGTTGGTTTCTGCTCATTATTGTAAGATGTCAGGATGAATCTGAATCCTGATTTTGAAATCCAGTAACTAAGCTATCTTTCATAGCTTTTCACTGATCAGAAAATGGCCATCCATGAGGATGAAATGGAAACGTTAACCAGCACTATTTGCATACAGTTCCTAAAATTTCATTGAAATGTGGACTGTTCAGCCCCCATTCATCCTTAATGAACATAGGAAGAAAATATGCTAAATGCTTTGTTGCAATCAAGACATTCTTATATCAACATCATAAGCCTGCTCTACCAGTCTAAAAACAGTGTCAAGTAAGGAAATTTGTTACTTGATTTTAGTGATTCCATATTGGTTTTTAGTATTTGTGGTTTTAAAAACTAATTACCTACAAAATATACTGTGAATTATTCAATTCTGAAGTCCACTGGGCATCTATCCCCAAATTAGCAGTTTATAAATATCCTTTGTCTATTAATATCTCCCTGCACTTCTTATATTCTCAATGATTTGTTGAATGTTACTAATTTTTATTCATTCATTCATTCACTCATTTATTCATTCATTTATCTTTATTTTCAAGGTCTGACCAGACTCCTGGAGACTTGAATTCATTTGCAATGGTTAGTTAGATACTTTGTTATTGTTTTTCTATCAGTTTGATTAGGGAGAAAAAAATGCTTAATAGCTTTATTTACTATCTTATGCTCTTTTGCTTTGGTGGAGAAATACAACAGGAAAACAGAATTTTTAAAAGTCAGACTTTTCCCTGTCCTGTAGTAGTATTTTGCCATCTTGCCCTAAGCAATATTCTTCTGCTAGAAGTAGCTTTTAAAGCCTCCTGTTTGCTCTCCATTGCGATTTTCAGAAAGCTCAGTTCAATCTGCGCTTATATTTCTTGGGGCTGTCACTCAACATTTGTATCACTCTATTTTTCCTTGATTATGTGTTCCTTCTGACTTTCTTTGAAAATGTGCTCATTGGCCCATATATGTTTTCATTTAAATGCACCCTGTTTTTAGTTTTACATCACCTCGTATAGTAGAAATTGTACTTCCTCTCTTCAGTTCTTTGTTTATGGAATCATACATATCCTCTATTCTTTTTTTTTTTTACATAAAGTTTTATACTATGTAGGGCATCTAAGTTTCTTTTTCTAATTTAAAATTTTAAGATTGTATACATGTTTACTTGTTCTTAAGATTCTCATGATATTTGTGTCACAAATTGCCTCTTGCTTGTTGATCCAAATTATGTTAAGACCATCAGTCCTTCTCATTTATCCCTTCTCAAATACAGCTTACAATTTCAGTCTGGCAAATCAAGAAATTCCAGGATTTTCACAGTTTAATAGAATACTCCTAAGAGTATATCTGGTAGTTTATGTCCTCTTTGATTTCTTTCTTGTCTGTTCAGTGTCAGGAATAGAATTGTCCACATTCTTCATTTGCAGTTTGTCACTACTATTACGCTTTTAGTCTTTTTTAAAATCTTTATTGAGACATAATTGACATATAACATCGTGTAAGTTTAGGGTGTACAATGTGATGATTTGATGCATGTGTATAACGTGAAATGATCACCACAATAAGGTTAGTTAACACATCCGTCACTTGCAGAGTTACCTTTTTTTCTTTTGGTGAGAACATTTAAGATCTACTCTCTTAGCAACTTTCAAGTATATAATACAGTATTTTTAACTTTAGTCACCATACTGTACATTAGATCCCCAGAAGTTATTCATATTGTAACCGGAAATTTGTACCCTTTGAACACCTTCCTCCTACCCTTCCCTCCCAGCAACCACCATTCTACTCTCTGTTTCTATGAATTCAGGTTTTTTTAGATTCCACATATAAGTGCGATCATATGGTGTTTGTCTTTCTCTGTCTGACTTATTTCACTTAGCATAATGCCCTCAGGGTCCATCTGTGTTGTCCCAAATGGCTAGATTTCCTTCTTTTTTTGGCTGAATAATATTACACTCTGTGCATGTGTGTGTGTGTGTGTATACCACATTTTTTAAATCCATTCATCCATCAGTGGACACAGGTTATTTCCATGTCTTGGCTATTGTGAATAATGCTACAATGAACAGATATCTCTTTGAGATAGTGATTTCATTTCCTTCAGATATATATCCAGAAGCACGATTGCTTGACCATGTGGTATTTCTACTTTTAATGGTTTTGAAGAACCTCAATACTGTTTTCCACAGTGGCTGTACCAATTTACGCTCCCACCAACAGTACACAAGTGTTCCTTCTTCTCCACATCCTTGCCAACACTTATCTCTTGTCTTTTTGATAATAGACATCTTAACAGGTTTGAGGTGATATCTCATTGTGATTTTGATGATTAGTGATGGTGAACACCTTTTCATGTACCTGTTGGCTGTTCATATGTCTTCTTTGGAAAAATGTCTATTCAGGTCTTTTGCCCCTTTTTAAATCAGATTATTTGTATTTTTTTTGCTATTGAGTTGTATGAATTCCTTATATAGTCTGGATATTAAGCCTTTATCAGATATATGGTTTGCAAATATTTTCTGCCATTTCATAGGTTGCCTTTTCATTTTATCATTTTCTTTTTCTGTGTGGAAGTTATTTAGTTTGATATAGTCTCAATTGTTTATTTTTACTTTTGTTGCTTGTGCTTTTGGTGTCATATCCAAAAAATCATTGCCAAGACTAATATCAGGAGCTTTGCCTTTTTTTTTCTGTAGATATTTACAGTTTCAGGTCTTACATTTAAGTCTTTAATCTATTTCGAGTTAATTTTTGTGAGTGGTGTAGTATTGGAGTCTAGTTTCGTTCTTTTGCATGTGAATAACCAGTTTTCCTACCATCATTTATTGAAGAAATTATCTTTTACCCACTGAGTATTCTTGGCTTCCTTGTCAAAAATGAGTTGATCACTTTTAGTCTTATTTGAATACTTTTATAGTATGTTCTTAGCTTGAGTTTATAATATTTCCTTCCCTGATCCTGTCTTTCTCAGGATTTAAAATTATGTAATATGATAACTCTATGGCTAATAAGTAACTTGTGAGATTTTTCCTCTTTCATGGTGTTTTCTTGACTCTTGAAAAGGTGTGATCTTCTGCACAAAGCTCAGCTCAATGACTCTTTATTCTTCCTACATTAAAGTATAGTTAACCTTCTCCCAGTGCCCATTAGACAATTAAGTTGGCCTTCTCAACCTGACTGGAGTTAGTTTGATAATTGCTATGTGATTATTTGTAATTGGTTAACTTAATAATGTGTGAGGAATAACAGCGGGGGATCTGATTAAGAAAGCCATCATAATTAATTTTTTTCATTTACATAAGCAAAAGACTAAAGATTGCATATTAAGACTATAACCATGCTATATGTTATGTCTTAAGTTAGAAATAACTGATGCTACCCAATTGACTTCGACTTCTATATGCTTTGCTGACAAGAAATTTTGGCTTTCCTGCCTACCCTCATTCCCCATACCATCACCCTGGCTTCCGTTTCCACTAAATTCTGGTAAATTCATGTTGCTTTGTTGCATAAGCATTTTAACACTGTAATTTTTTCTCCATTCAAATATTCAGTGTCTTTCTAGTTTTATGACTCAGGGATATTAAGTCTTGTCTCTAGGGTGCCATTATGATCTCAAATATACTGAGTAACTTGGATGCTTGCAATGCAAACCACTTTGAGTAACCTTTATATAACCTAGTTGGCATAGCTGAATATGTATATCTCAAATTCCCCCCTCAGTACCCAGGATTATTAAGACTTAGTTGTGCCATAATAACTTCATGCTAAAGTACCTGTATCAGCCCTTCTAAAATATGACTCAGCTCTCTCCCTTCTATCCATTCTGGAGGGAAAACCTCAGATCAGAGTTATCATTACTTTAGCTTAAGTCTCCTCTACATCACCTTTAACTCAACCAAATCTTGTATTCTGTTTTTCCTCAGTATTTCCAACAAAAGTGACTACCACTTCAAAAAATAATTAATAAAAGACACACACAGCTGAGGAAAATACATACAGAAGGAAATCTTTAGTATCTTGATCTTTATAGAAGAATTCTGAGGATGAATTTTTTCGAGTCTGACTTTTCTTTCAAGGGGATTTCCACTTAAATGGGAAAAACAGTTTTGTTTGAGGAGGGAAGACATTCATATGTGCTCTTAAATTTAGGATTTAATGGCTGAAAAAGACTGAAGACAACTTTGAACAGGGGCTAAGAACACTGACTTTGGAGCCAGGCAAACTTCAGTTGAAGTCGTGGCACTGCATTAACTAGCTGTGTGACTTAGGGCAAGTTAACTAACCTTTAATTTTCCTTATATTTACAACAGATGTAATTATTCCTATCAGGGCTGATTGTTGATAGGATTAAATGATATAATGTATGTGCACTGTAGAGCAAAGTGTCTACCATAAAAGAAGTATTCATAGTAAATTATAACACTTCTGCTTTCAACCTCCAGTCACTGGTATAGCCAGGGGTGTGCATTTAATGCACGTAAGTACCAAACGTACTTACAAATGTATTTGGGCAATAGAATATCATCACTTCATTTTTGATGGAGAAAGAAATCTCTTAAAGTTCATTTCTTTTTCTGTTCAAATTTTGTGCCAATGTTCTTTAGCTTTTCAAGTTGTCAACAGTTCATGTACCTGGCTCCTAGAGGGCATGAATTTATGGTTATATGATATCTAACACAATTATACAGCAACACATACACACACATGATTTGAAACTTTGATAGTGTGATAGTGACTAGATTTTATCTCTGATAGGAAGAACCACCTTACCACTTCAATTAAAAAAAAAAAAAAGATCGTCGAGTTGCTGTGATGGTGAAGTGGAAGACAATCTGAAAAGAGTCAAAATTCTGAAATCTGTGCCCTGTGCCCTTGCTCTACCACCTATGCAATACACAGCCTTGGATAGAATCCTTTCCTTTGAGGTGAAAATAACATTTATCCTCTAAAGTTGCTGGGAGGATTAAGTGGAATCGTATTTGTTGTTATTGTAGTTGGGAGAGTGTTAGAGAAGGTTTCCATTTTTACTTCCATGTCTGAATTCAGGAACTTCCCATTTAGTTCATATTTGTGTTAGGCCAAATCAATAGAGGTTTCTCTACCCCTCTCCCTCCCTCCCTCCCTTCCCCCTTCCTCCTTCCTTCTCTTCATTCCTTCTTCCTTTCTCTTCAAAGGAGCTGGATTTATTAAATCATTGGATGACGCTAAGGGATAAAATAACCCTTGCGTAAACATGTTTTCTAAAACCTTTAAACATCAGCAGGCTGTATGAAGTACTTTTATCACATTTAATTTCTTCAAAACTATCTGAAAGTTTCTGATAATTGATAAGTAGATTATATGACACCAGGAATACTCTGTAAAAACTCCTACCCAGCTGGTTCGCTTCTGGGAAAATATATAGTTCTGCAGTCTAAAATGAGAAAATCTTTCCTGCCTTGTCTAATACATAGGGGTTTTTGAGATAAGCCGAGATGAGAGAAATAAAAAAAATGTTTGCAACTGGAAGTTAATGAAAATTTATTATTTTCTCACTTATTTCCTTATGCTACAATTGCAGTCTCCTTTTCTTCCTTTGAATCTCAGCATTCTGGAACTCCTAAAACTTGAGTGAAGAAGATTTGCCCCTCCTGTAACATCTGAAAAATCCCTTCCAGTACTTTGGTATGTAGTCTTAACTGATTTGTGCCTTCCTGTTTATTTTGAGTCTATCTAAAAACATTGCACAATGAGCAATTGAATTCTGACAGTTCTATTTATGCTCTTGTTGCATATTTGTTATTCAACTCATTATTGAAATGAAAATTCTGCTGGTGATTAAACTAAATGTATTCACTTCTGAAAACAATGCCTTGCTTGAGATTTCTTAATCCGCTAGGATATATGTGTGCATAGGAGGGGAAAACTTTCCTTAAGCATTTTAAGGTGCTTTTTGAAAATAATATTCTCCATTCTTTTAACTAATACAAAGACAGCATTTACAATATTTTCCCCTTAAAAAGTAATGATTTTAATCATCTTTTTAATAGTAACTATCACAGAAGATTAGCTCCAACAGTGGGTCATGGCTGTAATGTATTTCTTACAGATATATTCTGAAATAATGTAATTACTATAAAATAATATACATGATTACTTTTTTAATATAGGACAACTCTAAGACATTTGCTTTCTACAAAATGTTAATTTAAAGGAATCAGAAAAAGGAAAGTATGAGCTATGATCTGCTATTTCTTCTTTTATACTCTTAAAACATAAATTTTTCCAGTAAATTGCCAGTAGAAAGGAACCAATTAAAGGAAATATTTCCTCCATGATGATGATGATGGCAATAATGGTGATGATGATGATAGCAGCTAATATTGAGTTCTATCTTATCTCGTGTAACACCCTCAGGTCTACACATTTTAAGAAATGAGATGAGGAGTAGGGAGGTTAACTTGGCTGAGGTTACATGATTTGTAGGTTGCTAGAGCCATGATGTGAACTCGCCCATGTGACTTCAGGCCAATATCAAATTGGCCTTTATGCAATTTTTCTTATTTGTTTACAGGTTGATTTTCAAAATCATAAAACCAATATCACATGATGCCAGTTTACATATACTTCTTTGAACACCTTTGTTTCGATGTAAAGTAAAATCTGTTTGAGCTTTCATCTTATTTGTTAAAACTCCTTGCTGAACCTTCCCCTATCTTGAATCCCTTATGGGCCATTCTAAGATACTATCATATATGGAAACAGATTTTAGTAAAAAAAAAAAAAATTGGTAAAAATTCTTGATGTGAAAGAAAACGAATGCACCCAAATTTAGCGTGTATCATCCTTCCTGTTTAAATGTATGATCTGCCTCAGTAATATTAAAATGGATTCTGTGTTTTGGTACATTTGATGTATTTGGGATCCATCTCTGGATATTGCCTTGGCTGTTGATGGTTTTTTATCAATGTCAGACTAACTTTCCTGAATCACTTGTTTCTTCTATTCTTTTCCTACCTCTATTGTATCTAAACCCCTTTGCTGTGCAGCTTCCGGAGCCGGCTCCCGTCACTTCTCCACCCTAAATCCCACTGGATCTCAGCAGGAGCTGGCAACTCCAATTAGTCCCCTCATCTCTGTGTTCTCCTCGTCTGTACTGATCATGACATTCTCCATGTTTTTATTTATGGCCCTTCGCCAACCACGTGATTGTTGTTCTTTATCCTCTTTATTCTTCAAAATCCTATCCATCCTTCATCATCCTTACTTCCTCAGAGAAGTTTGCCAAGTTAACCCAAATCACCATGATCTCTCATTTTTCTTAATTCTTATAGTATTTTCATTACAATATCCAGTTCTTGAATGTAGATTATAGTATCTCTGGACTTTTGGTTCATAATTCTTACTTATCAGATTATAAATTTACTAGATTAATGATGATGAATTTACCAGATTCCATATTGAGTCTTCTCACCTACAAACTTTCAGTTAATGCACTTTACTGACAAGTAGAAAGGTGTGGGTCAAGGAAACATACTTCAGCTTTGCTGGCCACCTTCCTATGGCTTTATAAGTTGTGTGAAGTCATTTTAGTCTTGTTCATCTGGATCAACAGACTATGATGTGTTTGGAATAATGTCTTGTTTCAAGCTTACTTATGACAGAAAGAAGAAAGTTAAAATCCATTCTTTACATTTTTAAAAAGCAGCAATAATTGTGTACCTATTAGTACTTTTAAAATGTTACTTTAGACTTACAAAAACACATGAGTTTAGGAACAAGGTTTTAGGCTCCAACCTGTTTCTAAACACTAATCTATGTCCCACAAAGTGGGGACCCTAAAAAATAGTCAGTGCTTTTTTGCTTGTTTTCCTTCATGGATAAAGCTTCTTGATAATTTAAGCTAATATATCGGTTATAAACAAGTATTTTCCCCATGAAACTGTATGGTTAATCTAAAAAGTTCAGTAGAATACTGTGGATTCCAGATGTAGGCACGCATGTTCACAGTAGAGTATGTATTATACTGTACAAATGTAGATTTAATATCTCTACTATGTTGTGTCTGTATTCTAGCGAGAGACAGGTTGAGTATCACCTTCTGCTTCTCTATCAGTTTGTTTTCCCAGTTGTGTTAGTCCTTCTACTCAAAGATGTGTGCTTAGTGTGGATGCTACCCTAGGGTATCTATCTACATTAGGACAGGACCCAAATTAATGGCCTAGGAAGCTATATTACAGTGTAAAATTCTGCACTTTATATTTCTCCCTTTAATTTTAAATAAAATAACCCTAATGTATTGCATTTTTCAGATGGTCAGTTTTAGGAATATTATTTGTGCTTGGCTGTTTTTAAAAAGCAGGTTTTGCAGCATGTGCAATGGACAGACATTATGTAGACAGAATAATTTAGGGCTGAATTCTCTGGGGAGCAAACATGTACTGGATGTGCTGGGAGCATGAGGCTGAGTGAAGGTGTTGTGCCCCTCACATCCATGTGGCCCTTTCCCTTGAAGGGCCTTCCTCACTTCTTTAGGATTCCACATGCTTTAATGTAATTTAAGGACACCCAACAGATAGATTGGAGGCCAAATAATTTCTCCAAGCCTATTACACTTTATTCATTCATTAAATAAACATAGAGATAAATATGTAAGTACAAATTAGAACAGTAAAAGAAAGGGAAAAGACCAGGAGAATATAATCTAGATTGAGCGATTTAGTCCCCTGACTTTTAACCATAATCAAATACCACTCATACTATTGTAGGCTATTTGGCATTATCATCATATTCATCAATCAGCTTAGTTGCTTAGAAATATATTTAAATTGTTAATAAGTAAGCTCTACTATCATAATTATATATAGTTATATAGTATTAATAATATATATTGTATATAATTATATATTATTTATAGAAAGGTATTTGAGTTATTATTATGTGCTTTTCTTTCTGCTTCAGTGTTTTCTAGATACTCACTCATTAAAACATGTGAAAGAGGCTTGAGGAGTATTATTTTAAACATCTGAGTAGCATATTTGTATAGAAATTGTCTCATTAGAATAGAAGCTTTATTAAAATTTTAATTGAATAAAACTATTATGAGGATGATAGTGCTGTCACATATAATTTAATTATGTATTTATTACAACCATTAATCATACTAGAGTAATTGTTGTGTATAACACTGATAGAGAGATAACAAATAGTGTTAATATTTGAGTCGTGGATACAGGAAGGGATTTAAAGCTACAAATGTAGGATACTCTATGTCAAATTTTTGATGCGATTTATGGGCTTGCAAATAGATTCTCATGCTCATTGCAGTCAGGATTTTGTGACCATGTTTTGGTTTCCAAATCATAGTGACTGTAGGGCTATACATTAGTCTAGTTCATGAAAGATATTAAACAATAGCTTGTATTTTTCTATAAGTGCCATAAAATTTCTGTCATGATTAATGATCTTGTTTAACCATTATTAAATAAAAAATATAGATCTTTGACAAGATTATTGAAAATTTACTAATATTTGCCTTTCATATAAGTAGTCCAAGCTTCTAATTAAGTCATAAAACTTTGGAATTAAGGGCTGATCATCATAATAATTTCCATTCCTTGACAACCATATGTGAGCCAATCATCATGACAGGTGTTCAACATACGTTATCACCAATCTTTCTAGCATCCTTGTAATGTAGGTATCTTCTTCATTTTATTAAAAATTGTAATTAAAATCACACAATCTATGAGTCCAAACTCGCTGCAAAACATACTGAAATTATAGGATTAAGTACTATGAAAAGTGAAAGCCTGATGCCCTCACCCTGTAGTGGAGAAAGATGACCAGCACACAGTGCAACAAAGTAAATGTGGAAGGAGTAAATAGATTGCCGTGAGACTACAAGTCCTTCATTGAAGAATTAGCATTTGAAGTGAGTTTGAAGCACTAATTGTGGAGGAATATGAATTTATACCCCATACTATCTGATAGAAAGCACAGCCTCTTAGACTCCCCACTATCCTGCTTGTACATCTGCTTCCCTCTTTTGTTTTCCGTCTTTGGGGTGTGTCCATAACACTCATGATTGGTCAGATGTCCTCTATTCTAAATTGTTTTGTCTAGGACCAAGAAATAACTTTCTGTATCTGTCAATTGTTTTCCCACGTACATCTCTTGATCTTGACTGAGCGGTAAGGCAGTTACAAGAACAATAGCCAGCTTCTGGGTATACATGTGATGTTCACTAAGGCTGAGGGCCAACTGCACCTCATCTGGGCTCTAATGAGCTCCAGGCCAGAGAGTGGGCTGGCAGCAAAGAAACAAATGATGATGTAGCAAAATTGGAAAGGCATTGCCTCTGAGGAATGGGAAGAATGTTATCACAAAGGGCCTAGAAAGGGCATGATGAAGATGATGATGCTTCTTTTCTTCATAACCTGGATAAGGTAGGGGAAAATGGAGCCAATCTCTGTTTCACCAAAATATCTCCTTCAGAACTGAGAATAGTAGGTAGTCACCAAGATATTTGGCTCACCTTAAGGTGATAGTTTAGAAATTAGAAAGAATATAAAATGTGTTATACCTAAAAAAGAGAATGAATATATCATGTGTTCCCAATAAAAATAATGTAGTAAATTTGCATGTAATCTCAAATCAGCTTGAGAGAACAATGCCAAATTCCTTGAGGGCCCCTACATTCCTTTCCTTGATCCCCCTTTCTTAGTATCTCCATTATAACTACTATTTTGAGATTGTTACATATTACTGTAAACAACATATTACTTAGTCATGAATGTTCTTAATATGTATAATTGGAATTGTGGTCTACCTATTCTTGGCTTTTCCTTCTTATCATTATCCTGAAAGACATCTTTGCTGATGCATGAATATGTAATTCATTTATTTTCACTGCATGCAGTATTTCTGTATATGATGAGACCACACATTATTTACCATTCTCCTGTTGATAGACATTTGGTCTGGAAACAGTTTTTGCACTTACGAAGAGTGCTGCCATGAACATTGTTGGCTGTCTCATGGTGGACATTTGCAAGAGTTTCTCCGGTATATATACTCAGGAGTAGAATTGCTGAGTCCTAAGGATGGCTATATACAGCTTTAAAAGCTGATTTTAATTATGGAGTAGAATCATATCAGCTACTTTAAAGTCATCTGATAATTCCAACATCTGGATTATATTGGGAGTAGTTATGTTTTCTTGGTTCTTTGAATGTTGAGAAATTTTGGAGTGTGACCTGGACATTTTAAATACTACAATGTATAGTCTCTGAATCTTGTTTGTTTGTTTTCATAGGTGATTAGCCTGGTTAAGTTCACAGTACAGTTTCCGTTTTGGCTCTGTGATTGCGTCTGTCCCACACATATACATCTCAGGAGTGAGTCTAAGAATCATGTGGTTTCATATACTGAATTAGGGGATGCCGTTTTTCAGTTCTTTTCTCTTTGGGCTTCCCACTATATTCTCTGGGCTAGCAGTGGCCCCTTTCCCTGAATCTTCTGCCAGAAATATGAGATTTCTCTCTGAGTTTTAGCCCCCTGCACCATTGCTTTGCTATGTTGCCCTATGAATGGGGCCTACTGTTGGACAAAGCCATAAGAGAAAAAAGAAGTGAAAAAGAAAAATGAGGTATTCAACCTCTTATGAGTCACATCTCCAAGTTTTGTCTCCTCATGGCAATGTGCCTGCTTTTAACTTTTCAATGTTTTCAAGTAGTTGCTTTTCATATTTTATCTAGAGTTTTTAGTTGTAATCAATGAGAGAGGTAGTCTGTAGAAGGCCTGCCCTTCCATACGCCTGTGGCTTGTATTTTCATTTGTTTAAAATTATCTTTCAAAGAGCAGAAGATTTTAATTTTGATGAAGTCCAATTTATCAGTTTTTTATGGTTCATATTTGTTGTGTTCTATATAAGACATCTTTGTATAACCCGAGGTCACAAGTATTTTTTCTACAGTTTTCTAGAAATTATAATTTTAGGTTTCACAGTTAGATCTATGATACATTTCAAGTTGATTTTTTTTTTCTGCTGAGGAAAATTTGCCCTGAGCTAATGTCTATCGCCAATCTTCCTCTTTTTGCTTGAGAAAGATTTGCCCTGAGCTAACATCTGTGGCCAATCTCCCTCTATTTTGTACGTGGGTCACTGCCACAACACAGCTGCTGATGAGTGGTATAGGTCCTTGCCCAGGAACTGAACCCAGGCCACCAAAGCGAAACACGCCAAACTTAACCACTAGGCCATAGGGCCTGCCCCTCAGGTTGATTTTTCATAAGATGTGGAGTATAAGTTAATATTCCTTTTTATTTTCCATACTGATGTTCACTTTATCCAGGACAATTTGTTCAAAAGACTGTCCTTTTTTATAAATTGGATTATCTTGACATCTTTGTTGAAAATCAATTTATGTTATACTTGTGGATTGAATTCTGGACTCTAATTTTATCCATTAATCTATTTGTATATCTTCATTCTGATACCATATCTTCTTGATTACTGTAGTTTTATTTTAGGTCTGAAACCAGGTATTTTGAATCCCTTTGTTCATATTTTTCATAACTGTTTTTGCTCTTGTATCCTGTTCATTTCCATATAATTTTTGTGTGTGTATATGTGAGGAAGATTGGCTCTGAGCTAATATCTGTGCCCATCTTCCTCTATTTTTTATATGGGACACAGCCACACATGGCTTGAGCAGTGGTGCATCCGTCCACACCCAGGATTTGAACCTGTGAACCACAGGCCGCCAAAGTGGAGTGCACAGATGTAACTGCTACGTGACTGGGCTGCCCCTCCAGATAAATTTTAATGTCAGTTTCTATAAAGAAGGCTGCTGGAATATTTGTTGCAATTACATTAAATCTATGGGTCAAACTGGGGAGAAGTGGGATCTTAAAATATTGAGTTTTCCAATCCATGAACATTATATCTATCCATTTATTTACGTTTTCTTTAATTTTTCTCATTAATATTTTGTAGGCTTAAGGATAGAAATCTTTCACATGCTTTGTTCAATTTATGTGTAACTATTTCATGTTCATATAAATTGTATTTTTAAAATTCCATTTCCATGTTTTTTGCTAGGATTGAGAATTATAGTTGTTTTATTTGTAGACATGTTTATCTATGAAGAAAATGGTAAAGATTGTAACAAAAAGATACTAAGTAAGCTCAGTAAGTTTAGCATGGTTACATGATTTGTCTATTTTTGACAGATTTGGCTTCAGATATTTTTAAATCCAATTACTTATTTTCGTTTTTTATCTTTCAGTAATTTAAAATTTTATTCCATTGTTTTTGTATTACATTGTTTCTGATGATAAGTCAGTGATTTCTTTTTGTCATTGTTCTTCTATATGTAATGGTTCTACTTTTTCTGGTTGCTTTTAAAATTTTCCTTAAAAATTTCTTTTTTTTATTTTCAGTAGTTTGATCATGGCATACCTTGCTATTGGGTTTCTTTGTCTTTATTCTTGTGGTTTAATGAACTTCTTGGATCTGTGGGCTTATATTGTTCTTCACATTTGAAACTTTTTGACTGTTATTTCTTCCCATATTTTTTCTACTCTCATGCCTTCTTATACACCAGTGATTCATATGTTTTCTAACTTGACAATTTCCCAGATGTAACTTGATGTTTTTCCATAGGTCACTGATGTGATTTTTTTTTTCCAGTTGTTTTTCCTTCCTACACTTCAGTTTGAAAAGCTTCTATTTCCCTGCCTTCAATTCCACTGGTATTTTTTTCTTTAAAACTTAATCTGTTATTGGGGGCCGGCCCGGTGGTGCAGCGGTTTCGTCCGCGCTTGGCAGCCCGGGGTTCACGGGTTCGGATCCCGGGCGCCCGCCGACGCACTGCCTGTCAGCCATGCCGTGGCGGCGTTCCATATAAAGCAGAGGAAGATGGGCACGGATGTTAGCCCAGAGCCAGTCTTCCTCAGCAAAAAAGAGGAGGATTAGCAACGGATGTTAGCTCAGGGCTGGTCTTCCCCCCAAAAAAAAACCAAAAAAAAAAACTTAATCTGTTATTAAATGCAACCAGTGATATTTTTACTTCATAAGATACCTTTATCAGTTCTAAACATTCCATGTTTTTACAGTTTCCTATTATCTTCTGATATTCAGTATTTATTATTTCACTTTGTATTCTATAAATACTTCAATATATTAATAATAGCCATTTTAAAGTCTTGTCTGCTAATTACATTATCTCTTTTCTGAATTTATTTCTATTGACTGAATGTTCTCCTGACGATAGGTCACAGTTTCTTGCTTTTTTGCATGCACAGTAATTTTTTATTGTCTGTTCCCCTGTATGGATGCCATGTTGTTGAGTGTTTGGATGTTGTGTTTCTCAATAGATTGTTGAATTTTGTTTCAACATTCCGTTTATTTACATATGGATCAGTTTGATTCTTTTCAGCCTTGTTTTTCAGCTTTGTTAGGGTAGGTAGAGGGTAGCCTTTAGGTGTGGACTTTCTTGTTTCTCTACTGAATTCACTGGGTGTTTAATAAAGTCTCTCTACTCTGACTGAAAGGAGCTCAAATATCTCATAACCCTGTGCAAGCTCAAGGAGTTTATCCCCTAACTTCCTAGCAGTTATTCTTTCTCACGTAATTGTTCTTTCACTGGAGCCATGCCATCTCACCCAATGCATGCCCAATGACATTCTCTACAGAAACAGATAATACAATCCTTAAATCCGTATGGAACCACAAAAGACCCTGAATAGCCAAAGTCATTTCAAGAAAGAAGAGCAAACCTAGAGACATCACAGTTTCTGATTTCAAAATATATTACAAAGCTACAGTAGTCAAAACAGTATAGTACTGGCATAAAAACAGACACATAGACCAATGGAACAGAATAGAGAACCTGAAAATAAATCCACACATATATGGTCAACTGATCTGCAACAAGCATGCCTGAAACACACAATGGGGAAAGGATAGTCTCTTTAATAAATGGTGTTGGCAAAATTCGATATCCAGAAGAATGAAATTGGACCCTTATTTCATACCATATACAAAAATCAACTCTAAATGAGTTAAAAACTTAAACATAAGACCCGAAACTATAAAACTACTAGAATAAAACAGGGAAAAAGCTTCTTGACATTAGTCTTGGCAATGATTTTTTTGGATATGACACCAAAAGCACAGACAACAAAAATAAAAATAGGCAAGTGGGATTGCATAAAACTAAAAACTTCTGAACAGCAATGGAAACAATCACCAGAGTGAAAAGATAACACATAGAATGTGAGAAAATATTTGCAAAACATATCTGATAAGGGATTTATATCCAAAATATGCAAGGAACTTACATAACTCAATAGGAAAAACAACAAATAACCCGATTAAAAATTGTGTAAAGGACCTAAATAGACATTTCTCCAAAGCCAACAATTATATGAAAAGATGCTCAACATCACTAATCATCAGGGAAATGCAAATCAAACTCACAATGGGATATCACCTCAAACCTGATAGGATGTCTATTATGAAAAAGGCAAGAGATAACAAGTATTGGCGAAGATGTGAAGAAAAGGGATATCCTTGTACACTGTTGGTGAGAATGTACGTTGATACTGCCATTATGGGAAACAGTATGGAAGTTCCTCACAAAATTAAAAATAGTACTATAATATGATTCAGTAATCCCACTTCTGGGTACATATCCAAGGAAAGAAAATCTGGATCTCAGAGATATGTGCATTTCCCTATTCATTGCAGCATTATTCACAATAGCCAAGATATGGAAACAACCTAAATGTCTGTCAATGGATGGACTGATAAAGAAAATGTGAGATATCTATCTATCTATCTATCTATGGATGACATGGACGAACCTGGAGGACGTTGCGCTAAGTGAAATAAACCAGGCACATAAAGACAAATAACATATAATCTTACTTATTTGTGGAATCTAAAATAGTCAAACTCATAGAAGCAGAGGGTAGAATGGTTGTTGCAGGGTTGAAGGGAGAGGGAAATGGGGAGATATTGATCAAAGGGTATAAAGTTTTGGTTAGAAGATAAGTTCTAGAGATCTAATGTATAGTGTGGTGAATACAGTTAGCAATACTGTATTGCATACTTGAAATTTTGCTAAAAGAGTAGATCTTAAGTGTTCTCAGCACATAAAAGAAAAAAGAAAAAATAGTTACTGTGTGAGGTGATAAATATGTTAATTAGCTTGATTGTGGTGATCATTTCACAATGGGTACATATATCAAAACATCAAGTTGTACAATTTAAATATATACAATTAAGTTAAATTACATACAACTTAACATTTACAATTCCTATTTGTCAGTTATACCTTAGTAAATCTGAAAAAAATAAGAGACTCGGGAGCTCTATGTAGATTCCTTGAGCCCTTTTCTGGACAGCTCCTTTCTGTTTGGGCCCTGTCTTACAATTTTGAGCTACTCAGTAGCCCCAAACTCGAGCTCTGTCTTTTCAGCTCAACAAGATCCACAAGAACTCTTTGGGGATAGTTTTCAATGTATGAAAATAATTCTTTTATAACTGTTTGCCCATTTTATGTTTATTGACAGTGGTAGGGACAATCCATTATCAGCTATTCTTTCATAGCTAGGAGCCAAAATCTGATAATCTTCACTGTTTTTAAATAGCATAATTAAAATTATAGATTTTTTAAAAACACAGTTTTAGTTTGTTCTCTGCTCTTTTTTCTGTTTGCCATTTTCCAGCCCACTTGGCTCCAACCCACTGTCTTATCCAGTGTGCAGAATTTTTAGCCCCGTGCAGTGCTCATAGATTAATGCTGCCAGATGAAGCGTCCAACCGCGAAGCTCTAAAATGTGTTGTATCACGGACAGCATCTGGGCATTCAGCTGGCCCATCTGGCAGCACTTTTCTTGGGCCTGTTTATCTGGAAGCACACTTGGTTAGGGAGAAAGCCACTATGCTTTTTCCAAAGTTGAGCTGGGCTGTGACCTTTCCCCTCTGCCTTGAATTCTCGTATGATATGATTTTGGCTGGCTGCCTACTGTACTTAGAGAAATTGCTTGATATTTAATCTAATACTTGGGGTGCTGTTTAAGTTTTAACTCTGAAATCAAAGGTTTGTCTCAGTCACCTTGGGGATAGAAGTGTCATTATTTTGAAATTAGATGAGGTGTCCACAGCTGGCAGGTGGGCTGGAAGGCACAGTGGTGAACTCTGCCAAAAGTCCTGCCTTGTCACTTTTAGTGTCAAATGTAAATAAAAACTCCCCAAGGAAAGCTTGGAAGAAAAAAAGCAAAAAAAAAAAAACCCATAATAACCCATATCCACTAAAAGTTTTGGACTCTTCTTACGGTTATATCTCCAGTATTGTGGGAGTATGTTTTGGGTTTTTTTGGTATTAATTTTTGCAAGAATTCTACCTGGCTATTAATTCTGGGCCATTTATTTGTGTTCCAGAGTTATTGTTATTAAGATGAAACTGGAGAGAGGACTTTGCAGTAATAAAGCAAGCTCTTGTTTGAAGACATTCTGTCAGGAAACTATTCATTTCAATGAAAATGTAGGTGTTTTGCCTTTTATAATTTTTCTAGATGGGAATAATTTATTTATAAATAAGTATTTTGAAGGCATTTTATTAATTTTCTTTTACTGGTAGCTTTCTGGAGTTTTTCAGTCAGAGCCAGTTGTGCTTGTATATATTCCACAATAAACAACAAGTAACTCATCCTTCAAAAACATTATGACTCCATTTTTTTTAAATTTTATAAAATTTCTAAAAATATAAAGAATCAAAGAATTTTATTCTAAATGCTTATAAGTAGTTTCAGAAAACCTTGCACAGCAAAGGCATTTAGTCTGGTACCCTTAAAAGGTGGGTGAAAACAAAGACCAAAACTACAAACACATCCCCATACTTTCTATATACATATCGACTGTTGAATGTTAAAGAGCTCTTAGATTGGTATATGTAAGCCAATATATGCCACAGATTGTTGGAAAACCTCATGGATTCAGTTCCTCATTCCTAGAGATTGCCAAAAGATATCTCAATTCAGAGCTGCTGTATATATTTCACCTTTCACAGCTACTGGTAAAACAAGAATTAATTTAGAGTTTCAAAAATATGGCCATTACATAGTAATTTTGGGTATTAGGCAATATTCAGTCTTGTGGATCAACAAGTTAATTTCCAGGTCTTTCAAAATTTAACCACGTTTAACAAGCTATAATCTTATGTTTTGTTATATATTCATTGTCTGCTAACCTCTCTATATTAAAAAAAATTAAATATATTCTTAAGGATTTCAAAAACCAGGGAAAGAATTGAATGATGAACTTTATTTTTATATAAGGAATATAATTGAAGTGTAGATAAAATACTGTTGGCGTTTAAAGAAAAGAGAGTTTGACTCTGATTGAAAGAGTAAGAGAGGGACAGGTCAAATAATTATTCAAAAATAAGATGTCAACTTTGAAGGATGGACATGAATTGCAAGGTGGAGATGCCAGGGCTGAAAATTCTGGGAAGAGGGAACTGTATGACTATACACCTAGGTACTTGAAATTGCATAAGATAGCTACTAAATATTGATTCTGGCAAGATAAAGAGAAATTCTATGTATTTGAATAATATCTACTTAATTTTCCAACATAAAGCTCAAATTTATGGGATTATTTAGTCTCTGCTTTTTTTTAAGTATACTTCTCTTTTTAAAGACCTACTGACGCTTCCAACTAGTCTTTTTTTTTTTTAGTTGTTTGAAGAACATTTAACATGACATCTACCTTCTTAACAAAATGGTCTAGCCAGTATGGAAAACAGTATGGAGGTTCTTCAAAAAACTAAAAGTAGAACTACCATATGATCCATCCATCCCACTTCTGGATATTTACCCAGGAGAACTGAAATCAGGATCTTGGAGAGATAGTTCCCTCCTCCCTCCACATTCACGATAGCCAAGATATGGAATCAGTCTAAATGCCCATCAATGAATGAGTACATACAGAAAATTAGTATTTATGTGTATATATATGTGTGTACACACACACAGTGGAATATTTTTCAGCCTTTAAAAACAGAAGGAAATCCTGCCATATGCAACAACATGGATGAATCTTCAAAACTAAATCATTTATCTAGTTCTCTTTTATATTCTATGCTAGGTATAAGCTACACCAAAATACTTTCTTTTACATGCCAGATTCTCTCCACCAATACATTTTACTTTTTCACACTCAAAGTCTAGTTCAAATCATGCTTTAGTATGCAACTTCTCCGGGAAAACTTTCTTGGCTCAACTCATTCTATCTACTTTGCATCACCTCAGCTTGATTTATTTAATTTCTTTAAAAGACTTTTTTAACATAATGTCTCTATATTACATACTTGCTCATATGTTTTCATGGATGAACCCTCTCTAATTTATGGATGCCTTTGTTACATTTACAGTATAAAGTCCTCAAGTACAAGAAACGTTTATTCTTCTCTTTCTGACCTCATATGCCACATGCAGTGTTTCATAACTGTGAATACAGAAAAGAGGTTTATGAAAAGCATGAAATAGTAGTTAACACCCATTTTTCTCTTGATGCTGTGGCAAACTGCTGTTTTGAAGCATTTATAATTTTGCTGCAGGTACTAAATGAAAGCAGGAAAACAATTCCTTGAAAACATCTTTTGGTGCTTTGAAATAAATTTGTAAAAGATCAAACACATCCCAAAGCATATACAAAATCCAAAGAAACTTGTGGGCAAAAGCAGCATTTTAAAAAAATATGCCAATGCCTTCATTCACTTGGAAGAGACTGAAAAAGCAATTAACCACTGTTGTTCAGTTCCATTTGTTTTTATGCTTTGTGATACAATGTAAACGCTCAAGTTTGGGACCTTTTTAAAAACAGTAATTTTTAATATGTAGTAGAAAGCTAGGCATGTTTAGTTTTGTAATACAATTGGGGTTCATTGTTTTCTAGAAATGCGTAAACTATTAAACATCTAAATGACACACATATATTGATAAATTGGAGATTAAATTTGAGCTGGTGTGTTTTCAGAACTATAGTCTGTAGGTATGTCTAAATATTCTTTCCAGAAATTTCATTGATATACCTCTGTTTAGTAAGCGTAGCATGAAGATGCATATTTCCCTCATTCTAGTTCATGTTTGTAAACTATTTTTAAGATTATCAGTATGAAGTAGCATTTTTCTTCTTTATCTCCTTTTCTTTCTTTTAATTTACCTTAGAATATATTATATCTTTGTTCTAGTATCTAACCTGTGTGGACTGCTATAAAATATATTCTCTTAATAGAATTTATAGAACTTTTAGTAGAAGGTATTTTCTACAGAATATAAATTTTATTACATAGAAATAATTTAGGTGAGTTTTTTTTTCCCTGAGATACAATGACAATCTATTGATAAAAATGAAAACAAAAAAAAGTTTCACCAGAACACTTTTTCATGCAACAATTAGTATTCCAGAATAACTGTTTCTACATTGATTCTGAAATAAAGTAATGTGTGTAAGTCATGATCTGTACTTCCTTTAAAACTCAGAATATTTTCCTAAACTGAGTTCATAGTCTAATAATGCCATAAAATCTTCAATTATTACTTTAACCCATTTCTCATATATCTTTTTAATGACTTATGAAAATGCATAGTTATTCAGTGTTCTTAGTTGCTTTTGCTGATGAATTTTTCAGCCAGATTTAAGCCAAGAACATGCTTCATAATTTTCATTTTGAATAATAACGCCAGATACAAAAGCAACGAACCACCAGAAACAACCAGTGTATGCCATTAAAATATTTCTTAATCAGAAAATCAAACTGAACTTTCATCACTAGGACGTGCAAAGCTGAAGGAGATTAGAACAACTATATTAAGAATAACATTAACTTTTTTGTTCACATTTAGAGAATGTAATTAAAACTGTCAGAAATAGCAGGTCTCTTTAAGTTCTTTATTTTACCTTTTCTCAAAGAGTAACATATGGTAATAGAGGAATTGCTTCCAGCATCTGGAGCACTCAAGATAGAAGAGGGAAAAGATACCTCACAACTAACAAGATTGACAGAGAAATCAAAACATATGCACATAAAATAAGACCTGTGTAACAATGGCATTTAATGAAGGGATGAACTGATACATCCACTTCAGTATTGGTTTGAATTTCTTGGCAAGAAATCTTCGCATTTCAGTTTTCCTGACCATGGGTCATCTTAATACTAATCATTCTGTGTCTGTCATTTTTCACTCTAATGCTTGATGAGTTGCCAACTCATAGAAATGGTGAATGGAGACAGCCTCAAGGTCCAGACTCGTAGCACCAGTAGCCCAGGTCAGAAAAGGTGTTAATTCCACACCAAGTTTGTCTCTGTTACAGTCACAAGGTGTTTGTTCAAATGAGAAGTCCAACTCTTCCTTCAGTGGATGTTGACCAGGTGAAGACAACCGCCAAAAGAGAAATGTAACACGCCATGTGTGACTTCCATAGAAATGAAACACAGCACGTTTTGAATTTCAAAATATTAAATGATTCTTTAAACACACAGGATTTCTTCAAAGTTAGAGTTCTGAAAATAAATCATTTACTATACATAGTAAAGAGTGCTGAAATTTTGCCAACAGACAGTGCGCTGCTCTCCTGCCCTGGGAGATGCTTATCATAATGTGACAGGGCCTTTATTATATGTGTGAAAATGACATGATCGCTCTCTATATTTCCAGAGCAGCAATGATCTTGTTAGCAGAGACTGTTGATGCTTGTGTTGAAGTGCTTTAGTATCACTTCCAGGCAGCACTGGTCTTGGTTGGTAGATGGATGAATAAAAGAGACCAGGTCCTCCATAGTTTCATATTCCATAGTGAAGTATTATAAGCCGATTCTGCAATTATTTATTCATGAGGATGCCAAAATATCAGTGCTCTGGTTTTGTATTAGGTAGAATCATATTGCCATTTTTGGAGGTTAAAGATTGCCAAACATCAACAATTTCATATAGTTCAGTGAAGTACTTGTATGCTGTAGAATAACATTATCTTTAAGATTTTCAAAGTCCACAATCACACACATGTGCTTATTATGTGCCAAACATTTAATCATGATAGCAATCCAGTTAATGATATTGTTATTCCTGTTTTAAAGATGAAGAAATTGAAGCACAAAGATGTCGGGTAATTCATGGTCAGACAGACAGTGAGGGTTGGAGCCAGAATCTAAACCCAGGCTGTCTGAGTCCAAAACACACTTAATACTTTGCAATAGGACCTCTTATGTATTCTGTAATATAAATATTCTTATGGCAAGAAACTATCTACTGAGCTTCGTGTAAGAAATTTGTGGGAAAAACTTTCAGAACTCCTGATGTAGAAGTCCTAAAAACAAACAAAACACCTCTTAGGAAATTAATGAAGTAGGTCCATACAAAGTACGGACATGGGAAAATAGATGAGAACTTAGAATTGTAATTTTTTTGTCTTTTGTCTAGTCCGTGTCATAAGAACTAGCACAGTTTAATAAAAAGACATTTAATATCCAACACTGTCCATCTGAGAATAAAGCAAGAGACACATGTTAAAAGGAACTGTATTGCAGATATTACAACTTAATGATAGTAATTGGCTGGAATCACTAACTTCTCTTGCTGTGTATTTCTTTTTACCGCTGATTCAAACTCTTCTGTAAACTGGGGCTTAAGGCTAAAAAGTATAAAATTGTTAATGTCAGAAGTATCAGTGGGAGAAAGTCAATTATTGTAACACTGCTGACAGCTTTGAGAGAAAAATATATCCACCTAATGTCTATTTAAAAATGATAAAAGAAGTTATCTAGTGTTGTGAAAAGTGATGCTCCTTCTACCTTATGTTGTTTCAGATAACGCACACTCACATCCACAATTGCTCACTTGCAGATAAACATATGCATACACTTTTCTTTTTGGATCTCCCCCGTTCCCACTCACCCCACCATAGGTGACTAATCTCAAGGGTTTCTGGTTTATCCTTTCCACGTTTCTTTTTGCATCAAATGAGCAGATACATATTTGTTTTCTTCTTTTTCTTTATATCTTACACAAAAGGTAGCATACTATCAAAAATCTTTTGTACTTTCTTTTTGTTTTTCACTTAACAATATTATCCTGGAAAATTCTCCATCTCAGTTCGTAGAGAGATTCCTCATTCTCTTTTTCCATTTCCGTAGTACCCCAATGTGTGAATGTATTGTAGTTTATTTGGTCACTCTCCTATTTCTGAGGATTTAAGTTGCTTGAACATTTCACTGTTATAAACAATCTGCTATGAATAATCTTCTGCATATGTATTTTTGGAGGTATATCTTCAGGAGAAGTTCCTAGTACTAGAATTTCAGGGTCGAAAGGTGAAGTACATATATTATTTGGTAGATATTGCCAAATTCTCCTATAAAATGAGTGTACCAGGTTACTTTCCCACTGGCAATATATGACAGTCATAGGCCTTATTTTGACCAGAACTCTGAAACCGTTAAAACTCTTAAAGCATTTGTTTATGGTGTTTAAGCAGAGTGTTTTTAGAGTGAACTGTGGGTATTCTTATAGTAAGCAGTGGGTATTGTTATAGACTAATGAATAGCCAAGTATACAGACTCATAAAATAATTCCTTGAAAGAACAAATGAGTGGTCTTTTTTTCCAGAGTATACACCTCTCCTATTTTCTTACCTTTCCAACTTTCATGTCCTTCATTCATTTATTTTAATTCATAAACAACTATGTAACATGTTTTGTCATCCCCATAAGTATTTTAGCAGTATTAACTTATTTAATTCTTAGGAAAATCCCATTAAGATAGGTAATATTATCCCAATTTTTTGAAGAGAAAACTGAGGAATAAACTTTTAAGGCACTTGTCCAAGTGCCCACTCCTAGTAAATGGAAATACAGGATTTGAACCCAGGCATCTGGAAACCATTTTCTTTACCACCGCTTTTTCATCGCAGACAAAGGAAATACAGTGGCAACAGCTGGTAGACGAATTGGACAGAACTCAGCTCTCCTGTGTTGTCCTTATAGCAGTGCCTTGTTCATTGTGCTGTGCAACATTGCAATGAATGTGGTACCTTCATATGTCATTTCCAATCCATCTTATATATATATGTATATATATATATATGTATATTAGACCCTATAATGTGTTGCTTCAGATGATTCCTTTCTGATTTTCACTAAATAAACATGTGTTTTAGCCACCACAGAAGAAATATAAAGGGAGTTCAATCTGTAAAAATATCAAATAGTGTTATCTGTCCAATTTTATGACTACCATGTAGTTTGCACAACCTGGAAACACCTTGCATGAGAATCCGATGTCATGAGTGGCAGGCGGGCACTACTTACTAAGAATAAAATGCTTGTCTATAACCAGAAATAAGAAAACATAAAAAAGGAAGAAATATCAACACATACGTATTAGAACTGATTTGGGAATTCCAATATTGCAGGAAACCAACCGTTCTCAGCATTCAGAAGTCCAAATTAAGTGATTTTAGGGAGTGACTCAAACAATCTTAAAGTTTGGTCATCTAGACTAATCATGGACCAAGTTTATCGTCTTCTAGATTCACAGAAGAGGAAATTGAGGCCCAGCTAGCCTAAGTTACTTTCCCAGCGCCTCACAGCTGATAAATGATTTGGGACAGAACCTAAGTTTCTTAGTTTTCTGTATCAGCACTTCTGCTACAACCTTTCCTTCAATTTCCAGCCAACAGCTTCATTACTAGCTCTCTTTGTGTTTGATAAACAGGGTTGGGAGAAATGATATTATGAATTGCCACTCTCCTTCCATCATTTCTACTTATGATCATTTTTGTTCAGTCTACTTTTTTGCTATTGATTTTTTAAATTAAACTTTTTGTTTTGAGATCATTGTAGATTCACATGCAGATGAAAAATAAATACAGAGAGATTCGTGTATCCTTTACTCAGTTTTCCCCAAGGTTAACATTTTGCAAAACTATAGTGAAATATCACATCCAGGGTGTTGACTTGGATACAGTCAGGATACAGGGCTTTACTCACAAGGATCCCTCAGGTTGCCCTTATGCAGCCACATCCACCACCTCCCTCGCCTGGCCCCCTCACTGCAACCTCTGGCAATGACAGGTCTGTTCTCCCTTTCTGTAATTTTGTCATCTAAAAAAAAAAAAATGTTATATTAGTGGAATAATATAATACACCACCTTTTAGAATTGACTTTTTTTCATTCAGCACAATTCGCTACTTCCAATAGTATCCAAATTGTGTATCAGTATTTCATTGCTGAGTAGTATTCCACATTTATAGCACATTTTGTTTAATCATTAACCCATTGAAGGACAGATGGGGTGTTTCCATTTGGGGGCTGTTATGAATAAAGCTGATATGAACATTGATGTATAGATTTTTGTGTGAACATAAGTTATCATTTTTCTGGTTTAAATGGCAAAGTATGCAATTGATGGGTTGTATAGTAACTGCATGTTTAGTTTTATCAACTGTTTTCTGGAGTGGCTGCATAGATCACCAATAATTGAGTGATCCACTTCCCCCATATCTTTGCCAGGATTTGGTGTTGTCATCATCATTTTTTTTTAAATATTAGCCATTCTGTTAGCTCTATAGTGATATCTCACTGTGATTTTAATTTGCATGGCACTAATGGCTAATAATGTTAAATATACCTTTATGAGTTTATTTGCCATTTTTATATCCTCTTGGGTTAAATGTATGTTTATGTCTTTTGCCCATTTTCTAAATGTATTTTTTAACTGTTGAATATCAAGTGTTCTTTATATATTTTAAAGACTAGTCCTTTGTCAGATATGTGATGTAAGAATATTTTCTCACAGTCCATAGCTTGTCTTTTCATCTGTTCCACATGAGCTTTTGTGGAGCAAACATTTCTAATTTTGAGGAGATCCAGTGTATCAATGTATGCATTTATGGATTATGCTTTTAGTCAAGAACTCCTTAGTGATCTTATGTTCTGAAGATGTTCTTTTATATTTTTGCTAAAAGTTTTATGGTTTTTAGTTTTGCATTTAAGTCCATGATCCATTTTGAGTTAATTTCTAGATAAGGTGAGGTTTGAGTTCTATTTTCTTGACTATGGATGTCCAATTGCACTGGCATCATTTGCTGGAAAGGATAAATTTTTCCCATTTGATTGCTTTGGCATCTTTGTCAAAAATTTGTTGGGTATATTTGTATGGGTCTCGTTCTGGCTTTTCTTTTTTATTCCATGGGTCTATGTGTGTCTCCCTTCATCAATTCCACGCTATCTTGATATTTATAGCTGTAAAGTAGGCTTTAATACTGGTAGAGTGGTTTTTCACACTTTTTTCTTCCTTTTCAAGAATATTCTAGCTATTCTAGCTAGGCTGAATATTTCATTATAAACTTTAGAATAAGATTTGTGTGTGCAAAAATCCTTGCTGGAATTTTGATAAGAATTAATTAAACCTATAAGTCAATTTGGAAAGAATTGTAATATTTACTATAATGAGAGTTTCAATCCATGAATATGGTATGTCTCCTGATCTATTTATGCCTTCTATTTCCATTGACTTTTGGTGCATATTATTTATCACCGCAAATGTGATGAAACATAATGGGTGTGTCTGACTTTGCTTAAAATGAAAATCTGCATTAATATGTGTTCCCTAATTATTAGGTCAATTTCAAATTCTTTTATTATTTTTAAAATAATAACACATAACAAAATAAATTTAAATTAATTTCAATTTTGAAGAAGAGGAAAGTGATCTTAGAATGAATCAAAAGATATTTCAGAGACCAGTCTTAGGGAACAAATTATTAACGGATTCAGTTTCTATGTTAATGGACTCAGTACATAGCAGTTCTGTGTCAGGTGTAATTTTATATAACTGGAATTATAATCTATTAGACTTGTGTTGTAATCTAAATCTGTGTTTACCCATATTTTTCTATTATTTTAAACTAATTGAAAAATAAACTTATCTCTGCTTCTTGGGCACTATTTTTTAGGACTTGTGATTTTACCATAGGAATTTTATAAATAAAATCCTAAATAATTTGAATATGCATTCTGCTGATTTTATGGCATTGTAGTAAACCAGCCAAAGCTATATTGATTCATCCTTTTTCTGTTTTAAAACAAGTTTCCCAATGACATATATGTTAGGCATTTTGGAAAAGGTCTGAGGCTTATTTATGTCTTGTTCTTTTTTTTTTTTTTTCAAAGAGGCCTCTAGAGATTTCCCAACCATCACACCTCAGAAAGAACCTAAGTTCTGATGTGAACATTGGGAGTACATAACTAAGTATGAGAAGAATATGCAATTATGCTGTAAATGGATTTTCTGGAATGTATCCAGTTTTACAAAGGATGGCGATTGCAAACCTATGAAATTTCACTCAGTTAGCTGCTGGTGTTATATACTCACATCTACAGGATAATTTCAACTCATAACTTAATGAATATAAGAGTATGGTAATAATTCCAAATTTAAATTTTACCTTTATGATACAAAAGCTCATGATAATTTTATCAATTCAGAAAGTTTTTCAGCCACTACTAAAATTCAGCATCTGTGTGATGCAACTGCATGATAATATAATAGATGGCCAAGAAAATTATATAACAGCGTAGGAAAAGAATTGAAGAAAGAATACCATATCCAGTTGAAGCCATGAACAGAATTAGGTAACCACTAATGTAATTTTTAAAATTAGCATTTTACCAAGATATGAATTTCAGAAATATTTCCATAGAAATACAATTTCTATGTATTAAAACCTTAAAATGAACTTATTGACCCTTTCTGTTTTGGAGTTGAAAAGAAGGAAGGAAAAAATGCAAAGTTGACAATAACAACAAAAAAGCAGCTTCGATGTCAGTTGAAATACTGTTATTCAGAGAACCTAAAATAATTGTACTACACATTTCCATCAGTGCCCATCCAGTTTTCACAACTCCACTCACCTGCTAGTTTCCATCTTAGACCAGTGGCGTGCACCTTGGTCAACTGCAGCCAGTCCGTAACTGGCCAGGGGTGCTGACATATAACCAGGCCTATTCCTGGAATTGGGTAGTGAACTTGCAAGTCCATGGAGTAGACTTAGGAAGGCCAGGACAGTCATAGGCAAGGCAGAGTTATGAGGAAGCAGGGGGTAAATGATCAGAGAAAATGTGACTTAGAAGGACAGGGACTGACTGGGTCCAACAGGGGAAGACAAGGCTCCACAAGAGGGAGGGAGATGGTGCTGTCTGTGATTGCTGCCTCAGTTCCTAGGGAGCTTAGTGTTCTGCTGCATGTAGACTTACTGTAACCCCCATTTACATTAGTGACTCATCCCTGAAATGAAAGCACCCTAATTAATACAAGAGGACAATACAACAAGCGCCCTGTTGAGTTTTGTTTTTTCTCCCAGGAATATTACCTCATTCTGCTCAGCAGGCGTATACATACACACAAAATCTGTATGTTTACATTTTCTCTTATTATAGATCCAAAACAAACTGAAACCAATTTAGATCCCTACTCAAATTTAGGAATCTCTAGGAAATATATTCTCAGCATCAGTGGCCTTTGGGTGTACATTCCAATTCTGGTTGGTGCCAGATTTGTTGCACAAGCCCAGCTTAAGATGTTTCAGAATCTGGCTTATTGAACCTGTATGAACTTGTAGCAAATTGTATAGCTGTTGGCCTGCTTATTTAGATCAACCTGCAATGACAGTCTATAATACAGTCAATTAGCACTTACTAATGATTATTTAAGTAGTCACTGATGGATACCTGACTAATGTACACTCAGTTAAAACCTAATGAGCAATGACAAGAAGGTTCCTGAACATTTTTTAAAGCTGGTAGACACCATTTGTATTCACTATTGAGCATTTGCTAAGTTAAGGCATCTTAACATCTTCAGTTTCCCCTTCTTTCAAAATAGAAATAGTTCACTTAATGTAACTCTATTTTTTGTGTGTTTTTTTAAATAATAAAAGAATTTGAAATTGTAAATGAGAAAAAGATATTGAAAAAAACATACTGAAAAAGATGTTACCCACCCTCAAGACCAAATGTAGGCTTTATATTTTTTCATGTGCTACTTCTGATTAGTGAGCTTTGTTTAATTCTCTTGAGCAGTCATCCTTAACCAGTTGCTGTAGACCATTTCTAGATATGCTGCTGAATTCTGATCAGTGTATAAATTTTATTTTTTTCTTTAATTTAATATATTTCAGCAAATTCTATTAGCTTTCATTTAGTGATATGTCCACTGTGCTGCAAGGAAGAGGTGAGAAACATAGAATTATGGCATTCAGGACCAGCAGAGATTTAATTTATTCAATCATATGTGAACATTCCCTTTAATTTAGGCAAATATTCCCATTCAAACAGTGTCAGTGCTGAAGACAGCCATAGAGATAGGTGGATAAGTGTGGACACTGTGAAGACATAGTGAGATAGTTACACCGTGATAGTGATCATATTACAATTGCTGCTTATTTTCTTACAGTTCTTTAGTGTCTAAGGCTTTCAATGGAACCATCAAAAATTATAGAATTCAAAAATATGCAGCGAATATAACCAGGTTAAGAACTCAGACTTAGGATATTTCCTTGAATAGGTGGGTACATTACTTCATTCCATGAGATTAGTGAGAACCCACAAAGACACAGGAATCTGAAAACCATGTTGATTTTTTTTGTGTGAATTATCCCTCCTATGCAATCTTATAACACTGTTTATAGCTCTAATGTCTATATATTTCTCCATAATTAGACTCCAAAATGATACTAAGGCCAGTGAGTAAACAAACACAACATTATCAATAACAAACAATCTTTTTTTTTTCTTTTTCTACTCAGAGTTTATAGTTTATTTCTTATTTTGTTTATAACTTGTGTAGGAGTTAATTGGATGGTTTTTGGTCAATGACAGACTTTGAGTTAAATTCAACTGCTAACACTTTTTAACTGTATGACTTTAGGCGTATTATTTATTCTCTCTAGGATTCATATTTTTATCAACAAACAGAATAGCATACTTAACTTGTCAAATTATTTTCAAGGCTATATGAAAAAAGCATTTAAGTGCTTGGCATAGAGCCTGGCACATGCTGTACGTGAAAGGAAAGGTAGTTATTAATGTAAAGAGGAGAATTAACCTGAGGATCTTCAAAATGGCTCAGGTGAGGTTTGTTTCTTTGTTACAGCCACCCTTGAAAAATCAATTAGAGAAAAACAGAAGTGAGGCAAAAGGAAAAATTTATGAGAGGAATGCTTTTGACTTTCCATGTTGACTATAGTGCAGTGATACTAACTGTTAAACTGATATTGCATTTATTTTCTATTTAATAAAAAATTATAAATTAAAATATGAGAAAAAAATTAAGAAAAATTGACAAATTACAATGAAAGGGGTTGATAAAGGTTAAGAATTAGTACTAAGATTTTAGCTTTCAGTAATGGCACATTAGTAAATTAGTCCAAACTTCTCAATGAGGAAAACTAGAAATATTGAACAAAATAGAAAATAAAAATTTGAAGACATTAAAGACCTTACCATGCAATGAAGAATTAAAGAGCCAAGATCTGAGAGAAATAAAAAATTCAGAGACATGATCCAAGAATTGGAGTCCGTGTTTCTCTTGAGGAATTTGCTATTTTCAGAAGAGAATGCTGAGATGATGGATGATTGAGCAGCAAATTTGATAGTCGCTAAAGGTTACAAAGACAAAAGTGTCACGCCAGGGCCTGTTAAAAGTGAGGGGTGAGGTAAACTCCCACAGTTGGTTGGGCCTAGATGCAAGAATAGACTGGAAGTTAATCAGCACTCCCAGGGACTGAAGCCCTACCTTGGGACATGTGGGTGGCCCAGGAAATATATAAATCTTTGGAAATGGATTTATTCCTGAATTAAGGTATTTAGAGTAACCATACAAAAATCATCTCCAGATAGAGAATATTGTCCTAAGCCTCAAATTCCTACAACATTTTTTCAACTAGAGCTGGCACACAAGCAAACAGAACCAGGCACATACGGAGACAATATTCACCAGAACCAGCAGAAACTCCAGAGAAACAGAATGATTTATGTTCTGGATGTTGGACTGATGAGATCTAGATGTTAAAATAACCATGCTTACTATGTTATGGAGATAAAAGACAACACTGAAATTTTCAGCAGAATCGTGAAAACTACCAAAAAACATGACACAACAGATCTTAAAAAGAACTGAATCAAACATTTAGAACTGAAAAGTCAAGTACATGATGGTTGGATTTCATATCAGGTTAGACATAGCTGAAGGTAGAGTTAGTAAACTTGAAGGCAGTTTGGAAGAAAATATACAGACAGCATGGAAAGACAAAAGGAAAGAAAAAAGGGAAAAGAGCAAGACAGAGGGTGCAGTGAGAACTTGTAGCATATGTATAATTGGAGTCTTAGAAGAAGTGGAAGGAGGCAATGGGGTAGAAATAATATATTAAGAAATAATTGCTGTCAAATTTTAAAAACTGAAAGGTGACCACATTTATTAGTTATGAAGGAAATGCATATTGAAACCTCAGTGAGCTAGAACTACACACATTCCAGAATAACTAACATTTTAAGAGAGTGACAATGCAAAGTGTTAGCAAGGTTGAGGAAATCCAAAAGCTTTTGCACAATGAGGGTTGTTATGTAAATTGTACGGTCACTTTTTAAATAACGTTTGGCATTATCAAAATTTAACAAATGCAGTTCTGTTCATAAGAATACACCCAATAGAATGCATGTGCTCCAAAGGACACATATAAGAATGCTCATAGGAGCTTTATTTATTATAGCCCAAACTAGAGAAAGAAATGCACATGAGCAATAGAATGGATAAGTGGTGCCATATTCCTATAATGGAACACTATACTATAATGAAAATGAATGAATTTGAGCCTCACACAGTATGCAGGTAAATCCCAACAAACATAATGCTGAGTAAAAGAAGAGAGCAAAAAATATATCTTCTGAATAATTATATTTATACAAAGTTTAAAAATAGGTAGAAATAAATTATGTTGTTAGAAATTGAATAATTACTCTTTGTGAGAAGAAAGAGGATTTTAATTGAGAGGGGCTGCAAAGGCATGTTCTGGGGCACTGGAATTTTCTATTACTAGATCTGACTGGTGGATACATGGGAACATTCACTTTGTGTTAGTTTATTGAGCTGTAGTGTTAGCATTTGTAAAGTTTATGTGTGGGTTACAATTTAATTTAAAAGTTTAAAATATAGGCAAGCCACTTGGTCACATCAGGAAATGGCCAGCAAACACATGAGAAGATGGTCAACCTCAAAAGTAATCCGGAAATGCATATTAAACTGAAATGAACTATTATTAAACAGCACCACAATGCCTAAAATTAAAAGACAGTATCCTCTGGAACTCTCATATACTGCTGGTGGGAGTATATCTGAAATAACCACCTGGGAAACATTAGGTATTATCTACCAAAGTTGAATATATATATGATAACCTAGCAATTCCCTGTTGGGTATATACCCACAGAAACTCTCGCACTTGTGCATAAGGAGACATGTACAAGAATATAGCAGTATTCTTTATAATATTCAAAAACTGGAAATAAATGTCATCAACAGTAGAACAGATAAATAATTTATGGATAATAAAATAGTTTTCATATAAGGGTATACTATACATAAAAAATCATAAAAAATGTAAATCATAAAAAATGTAAAAGTAAAAAAATCATAGCTCTGTGCCACAAAATGGATGAATCTTTCCTATAGAGAAATAATATTTTTTCTACTAATATTTTCAAGAGCTAACACTTGTATGGTGCTTTCTGTAGGCTATGTGCTGTTCTATATATTGTACATTTGTTACATTGTTTAATTTTTGATAAGAATCGTATCAAATAGATGCTTTTAAAATCCCTATTTTATATATGGGAAACTGAGGCATAGAGAGTTTAACTTGCCATAGGTCATAGAACTTTTTAACATAACCAAGAAAATAAGTAAGGGGCTGGCCTGGTGGCATAGTGGTTAAGTTCACGCACTCCTCTTCAGTAGCCCAGGGTTTGCTGGTTTGGATCCTGGGTGTGGACCTACACACCCTTCATCAAGCCATGCTGAGGTGGCATCTCACATAGGGCAACTAGAAGGATGCACAACTATGACATACAACTATCTACTGGGGCTTTGGGGATAAAAAAGCAAAAAAAAAAAAAAAAAGAGCAAAATGAACAGATTCCTACTTCTACTACCAATACGCAACCTATAAAACAATAAATTAAGCAGTTTAGTTCTTGGCTGAAATGGGCTGAAAAAGCATTCCAACTGGATAATATTTTTAACTTTCACATAACCCAGAAGCATATGTGAAATAAAAATACACAATATTACTCAGTATATGAAGTGTGGCATCTTTGATCAATGTGAACTTTTGTTTGACAATCCCCAATAGTGTTCAAGGATTCTTGATCATACCCTTTGTTCCAGAAAACTGGAATCTCTTTTGTGAATATCTATTTTACACATAATTGAAATACATGATTATCATGTAGCAAGACACATAACAAATTTATGGAAGAAACCACTTATTAGTAATAAATTTAAAATTCAAATTAACAAAATTGCTAAATATTTGACATTGAAAAATTCAGTTGACTCATAGTAAAGCTATTGATCCAAAACTAAATTGATAAAGTGACTAATCATTAAGATCTTGTGTTTAGTGTGTTAGGAAAATAACTCCAAAAATAACTGCTGTGAGTAGATAATTATCCACAAATTTAAGGATAGTAACTTTAAAATTAGTGAGAATAGGCCAGTTACCTACACAGGGACAGAGAAAGCAAGACAGTATGCAGAGAAAAGGTGTAGAAGGAGGGTTATGGGAAGGTATTAATAAGGGAGTATTACCTAAGTACATAAAAGCAATACAGTCATTTCGAGCCTAACATACATTTTGACAACAAATCTTTCTTGTTACTAATAAAACCCTTAATAACTCATTTTTAATTCATATATTGTGTTACAATTTAGCAGTTTTATCCATCTCAAATAAAGGTTTATTGAATTTAAAGTTCAAATATGAGAAAAGCAATATAGATTTTGTCACGACTAAATGATGGATTGGAAAGTCAAAACAGTCTTTCAAAAGTCTGTCTCTGAGGGCCAGCCTATTGGCATAGTGGTTAGGTTCGCGAGCTCCACTTCAGTGGCTCACGGTTCACAGGTTCAGATCCCAGGCTGACCTACACACTGCTCATCAAGCCATGCTGTGGCGGAGTCCCATATACAAAATGGAGCAAGATGGGCAGAGATGTTAGCTCTCTCAGCAAAAAGAGGAAGATTGGCAACAGATGTGAGCTCAGGGCCAATCTTCCTTACCAAAAAAAAAAAGTCTGTGTCTGAAACTTTCTGTAGTAACATTGAACAAGATAAACTATCTTTCTCTTAAACCAAAAAAGGCATTTTTTTTTGGTCAGAGGGAATGTGCGATAATGCTTAGAAATGGAATCATGACGAAGTTCATTGTCTTGCTCCTACTCCAGCAATGTTTTTTCTCTTCAGCTCTTCTGTGTTGACTACAGATTGTATTACTACATGCCGTATGTCCTCTGGCTAGTATAAGAGCATTTCTGTTTTCTAATTTCCAGTCTCTTTTTTAAAAGTGTCATCCCAAAGTCTTCATTTTAAAGTATAAAACCTCTCTGGTAGTCCAGTTCTTATTTCTACCTACATTGCTATAATGTTTCATTCGTATTTCCTCTTTGGATTCTCTGAAGACTCTTAGCTCATTTTATACTTCTAAAGTATTGTAAACCTCTCATGAAATTAATGCATCCCAAATCTCATAGGAGTCTTTGCCAAAAAAAAAAACACTGAAAAACCCATTCAATTCTTACAGTAACTTTTGCACTATTTTTAAGGTTATTCATTTAGCTCTGAGCTTAATATAAAATGCTAAATGTGCGAATGACTTGAACCAGTTCATGTCTGCATTTCACCTATTAGTGTCAATATTTATAAATTAACACTTATAGTTTTCATTTGGTCACTGCATCTTTCCAGTTTCCTAGTCTGCTGTAATTGTGTGGAGAATGTATAACAGGTATTGCTTAGCCTTCTGAAAAAGGTCAAATATCCCCCACCATTCTGTGATGCTGACACTCCACATTTGGCTTTCCAAATTGTCTCACTGAAAGCTTCCATACTTTCTTGGCCTCACCTCCATACAGATTTTTCAGTCATTTCAGCATTTTCCCCCCTTTTTGTATATCCCCACTTCCATGACCTCTTACCTGCCTCTGTGTTTTCATTTCCTCGGAGGACAAATTGGAACTAAAATGCTGATGGATATTTGATAGTGGCTTGGTACGGCTTACAAGACGTTGTAAGTTTTGCTCGTCTTCCTATCCAGTCTCATTTATTAACTTTCCCTTTTCCCATCCCTGCACCAGCCATCCTGCATTTTGTTCTTTTCCCCATACACCGTGCTTGGTTTTGTCTCCAGGCTTTAGTGCATGTTGACCCTTTACCTAGAACGCTTTTTTCTTCCCTCTCTGCTCTTCCGTCTCTGCCTGCCAAGATATTGGCTTAAATGCTGCTATAGCCAATAAAACATATTTAATCAAGTTGGGTTGAAGAAATTAATTTTTCTTAATAGGATAACGTATCCTCTAGAATTTTCAAGCCAGGAAGAATGTTGTTATACCAAATGAAAAGATACTGACATGTCAAGAGCTGAGTCACCTGCACCACCACTTGCATCTTAAGGTGAATGACCACAGTCTGTATGACCTTCATCTCCTGGACCACCATTTCTTCATCCTAAAATCAGAGTTTTTGATTATGGGGCCTCTGAGGGTCTTTCTACTTCTAATATGTGGTGATTTAGTAATTTTTAAAATATATCAAACTGTACCTTTTCTATATGTTTCTTTACGTTTGATGTGTATTCTGTACAGCTTTTGTGGCTTTATTATTAATTATCTAGAGGGTCTTTAACAATGCAGTGAACTTGAATATTTGGTCTCTGCACTTAAAAATGAAAATAGTAATGATCATAATTAACATTTGTTGAGGTCTATGATTCCAAACACTTTATATGTCTTGTTTCAAATTGACTTTTGTTCTCCTTTTCTAAACTAGGGACAATAAAATGAAGCCCATGTTAAGTTCTTCTGATAATTTAGAGCAAGATCAGAGGCAAGTTCATTATATCACTGTCGGTAAATCTGTGGTGCTGAAGGCAGCAGATGTGAAGGGTGAAGGACTTACCACAGGGTTGCTATAAACAGAGACTGGCTATTGGGAGAAGGATGATATTCCTTCTGAATTTTCTTATCTCAGTAATGCTTGATAATGTTCTATTTTAATGATTAATGATCAAATAGATATCTTAAAATAGCCACTGATACATGCACTTGTATTTAGAGCAAGATATCGATCAGAGAAGTGGTAGAAGTTGTAGTCGCAGGCTTTTTATTTTTTTTTTAATGCAATGAGGAAAGTCCCTCTTTCCAAAAAAGGAACAAACTAACACAATCATGGCAGAGATTAATTTATAGTTGGAGTTTTTAAGCTGTGGTTTGCAAACTAAGTTTCTTTCAGTGGGCTAGGTTGCCTGCCCAAGGTCACATAATAGATTAGTGACAAAGCCTGATCTAGTCTAGGGTATTCAAATATGCAGTTTCTAAAATTAAATGCATCTTGATATTTATGCCACATAATATAATGAATATCATGCTATATTAAATATCCTTTTAGAATAAGGTAGGATTTAAATCAATGATATATATATATATATCTCACTTATATATATATAAATGTCTTTATAGGTATGTTTATATAATGTGTTTATATAGATTTATTAATTTAAGGATATGTTACTCTTAGTTTAGAGTCGATATATATATTCATTTATCTATCCATCCATCCGTTTATTAAACAAATATGAAATGATTACTATGTCTTTGATACTATGCAAAAGGTGAATATATGACATATATAATGAACTCAGGAAACCAGAATATTAAAGTGATAACATATCTATTTTCTAACACATCTCAGTGAGCAGGTAATTTATCTATTCTGGCATTCTACCCTTGCGACTCCATTAAGGGAGGCAGTACAGGTCAAATTATTTTTATTTTGTGAATGAAGAAGCAATCGTGGAATGGATTTGGAGACTTAGTCCAAGTTACAAAGCAAGTTAGCACCAAGACCAGAAGTTAAACCCATATCTTGTGACTTAAATCTTAGTGATTCTTCTGAACAAGAATGTAATAAGAAGGATGCTTACAACTATTAAAAAAATTATTTCAACTCCATCCATTTGTCAAATGGCATTCATCAAAAATGATGAACTTATAGTAAAGCAGGCTTACATAGAAGGAGAAATCACACATCTGAAAAGCAACCAAAACCAGAAACTTTTTTTCATGTTTTCCTGTTTCACAGAAACTGGGTTGGAATAACAATGAATGAAACACTCAGAGCTCCAGGGGGGGCAACGGTCCCTTTCAGCATGACCTCACATGAACTTTGGAAATGAGTGAAAGCATAATAAAGCATTGGAGTAAGTTGTTCACCTTTATGAGACTGTAATTTTAAATAAAAGCCAGAAAAAAATGTGATGGAAGGATAAGGAGCTGTGCCAATTTATGGCAAGGCAAGAAAATAGCCTGAAAAAGTGAGATGAATGATGTGTGAAGAAAGCATTAAAGTATGAGTCATGAATTAAGATTAGAGTTTTCTCCTCATCTATATGACATATTTTTAATCAAATCCATTCTACTTGTCCCAAGATTGGGCTAATTAGGCTAGGTTTAACACACTGGTTTTAACCTCATGTTAAGTGCATGAGATAGTTCTAGAGGAGGCCTCCCTGGCAGAACTTTTTGAAATGATGGAAATATTCCACATATGCATTCTCCAATATAGTAGCCACGATCCACATGTGGTTATAAAGCACTTGAAAAGTGGCTGGTGTAACTCAGGAACTGAATTCATTTCATTTAACTGTGTTTGATTTAATTTAAAAAATCACACGTGGCTAATGGCTACTTTTTCATTAGGTGCAGTTCCAGAGTCTTCGGCATCTCTTTCTAAACTATGTGGTTCAAATGCTCATTTGACATAATTTGGCTTGTATCACAGAATCTAAGACTAGAACCATTCTTACAGTTGATCTAATCCAATGGATTTCAGACTTTATTGACTGTAACTCCCAGTAAGAAATTAAGTTAAATTGAGACATCACGCACATAGAAGTATGAATGCATACATTTACAAAACGTTCATAAAGAAAACAATATCACCTAATATGTGAGTTGCACACTAATATTTTTATTCTATTCCATTCCATTTTATTTATTTATTTATTTTTTTGTGAGGAAGACTAGCCCTGAGCTAACCTCCATTGCCAATCCTTGTCTTTTTTGCTGAGGAAGCTTGGCCCTGGGCTAACATCTGTGCCTGTCTTCCTCTACTTTATATTGGACGCCGCCACAGCATGGCTTGACAAGTGGTGTGGCAGTCTGCACCCCGGATCCAAACCTGCAAACCCCGGGCAGCTGAAGCAGAGAGCGCGAACTTAACCTCTCCGCCACTGGGCCTGCCACTCCATTCCATTTTAAAAAGTGGTTGTCTAAATTTCAAAAAACTTTGCTGCCTCATTTTTTAGGTGAAGGAACTGTGTCCCAGAAACATTGAATGAAGCTCCAATTATAGCAGGAAAGTCAGGCTGAAAACCATTGTTATGCATTTGGCAGATCACCTTAAAAATAGACATTAGTCTTCCTTTGTGTTCCATTCAGAAGTATATACTGGTAGCTGTAAATAAACCACTGAATGTGTTTACTGTATTAAGCTTCTTCCTATGTGAAGTGTATTTATGGACCAAATGCATTTTTTATTTGAAAATATTTAAAAGTAGGAGGGTTTATGCACCACCCTACTCAAGTTTCCCTCTTGCTTCTTGTCCAGTAGAAGACTAAACACAAAACTATAACTGCGTCTGCTAATCTGTGTTAGAAACTTTTGGACAAGGAACTATTCCAGAACCAAAAACTCATAGCATATCTGAGCTTGTTGCCAAATGAGATCTTGATCCCCACCTTAAATTTAGGTCACCTTCAATTCACTATTTTGCTACATGATTGATACAAAGGCCAATGACTAAAAGATATCACATTCCAGGGCCAGCCCTGTGGCACAGTAGTTAAGTTCATGCACTGTGCTTTGGTGGCCTGGGTTCAGATCCCAGGTGCAGACCTATGCCACTTGTCAGCCATGCTGTGGCAGTGACTCACATACAAAATAGAGGAAGATTGGCACAGATGTTAGCTCAGGGTGAATCTTCCTCAGCAAAAAAAAAAAAAAAAGAAAAAAGGTATCACATTCTGTTATTTAACTCAAAGCTGCTGAAGAAAGAATAAATGCTATCAAACAAAGGTGCAATGGTTTATCCCTTAGAGTTCCATACTTACTGGAAGAGCTATTTTAGACCAATTTATGCAATTTAAAAAATTATATATTGTCTTTGCGTCAATATGAAAAATAAAGGAAATTGATTAGTTAAGGCATTCCCAAAACTGCTTCAAGAAAGTTTGGATCTGACATTTTTGAATTACATTTGGACTCTGTCGTAGATATAGATTAAAAAAATTAAACAATGCTCTATTGCTGTCTATGCGATCACAGTCACTGAGATGCGGTGTATCATGAAAAGCAGCCCATCTTCTCTCCTGGATTTTCTTTCCGGCTACTGACATCCATTCTGTTGTTTATGCTGGCACCTACTTGATCTTACAAGGCAGTGTCAATGGAAGGTTTTCATGTGACAACCAGGATTTGTAGTCCTGCCTCAATTAATCTATAAATGGCTTGCTATTTAAAATGTACAATGGTAGCCTTTGTCCAGTCATGACACCAGAAATAAGAAACAAGTTTGATCACACACAGATGATGACAGTCGCCCATGACTGCTAACTGGCTGAGAGCAAAAGTGAGAGATCATCCATTTTAAGATGCATCCTCATTACATATCTGTTAAAATGATCAAAAATGCATATATCAGTAATAGTTATAGGAGATAAGGTGCACTAATGATTGATAAATTTAGTGGGCAAGAGTTTAAGGAGAAACAGGAAATATGCCTAGTCTCAAAGCACCTCCCCAAAAGGTATTTATGAATTACAGAGGGAAAAGTCTCGACAGTGTGGAAAGCCCCAGATACCACCCTAACCAAGTGAACATGTTAACATCACCATTTGTGAGACATAGCAACATCATGAACGCTTGATGGGATGAACTGGGAAGGAGCTAATCATGGGAAAACAGACAAATACAAATTGAGGGGCATTCTACAAAATAACTGGGCGATACTCTTCAAAAGTGTCAAGATCATAAAAGACAAAGTAAGATGGAGGAACTATCATAGGTTGGAGGAAACTAAGGAGAAAAAGCCAGTTAAGTGTAATATTGGATCCTGGAACCAAAATAAGATATTAATAGAAAAACTGGTGAAATTTAAATTAACTTTAGGGGAAGCTGAGTGAAGGGTATATGGGAACTCTATTATTTTATTTAGACTTACTGCAATAAGTCTGACTTCAGCTTAAAATTAAAAATAAATTATGCCTTATGGAACTGATGAATTATATTATTTGGGGCCAGTATTTCAATGTAGAGGCATTTTAGATCATTCAGATTATTTTCTGGTATAATAATAATAATAATTTTCCTTAGAGAATATCAAAAGTCTTTATATATGTGCCACAGTTTAAAGTATATGTGACTATACTAGGCAGTCCTAAAATAGGGCTCATATGAATTTTACATATTCTTTAGTACATATGAATTTATATTAGCATTTTATAAAACACCTGGCAAGCTCTCTCTTTCTTTTCCTGAAAGATAACACATTTAAAGCTTATACTCCTAACACTAGTCAACACCACTTTTTGACTTTTTAAGTGGCAATTGGTGCAAGAACTTTCCCTAAATCAGCCTAGTAATTGTAAATACAGCCCAGAAGTTCCAGGAAATGTGCATGGAATGTGTACAGATCACTTTTTCAGGAAAAAATCAGAGCTTGTTTTCAGTAGGACTTCTGCATCCATTCAGATGCTGCATAATCCAACACCGTTTTCTGTGTTCAAAATGGCACAGTCTTGGAGAATAACTGAGGCAGAAACTTGCGTGAGGAGAGGAGAGGATCTCACTCCTCACTCCAATCCACGTCCTGGTGTGTGTGCAGATAAATTAGGTGGCTTGCAGCATCCACTGGCTTTTTACATTTGTCTTTCAAAATGCTGCATTTTCCTGGTGTTTAATGTACTGAAGTAAATGAGCTCGAAGATGTCAGGCTAACAGTCTTCCTGTTTTCCTCGTCCTCAATCCAACAAGTAGTCATTCTAAGCATGACTAGTCAAATAATAGTGAGTTTCCTGAGGGGTATATATTGAATTCTATAATTGTAGGGCCAGAGATGATGAAGACCACAGAGTTCTCTGCTTGCCCAGTTTAAAGGTTGATTTTGGCAATACTCTTTTGAGCCTCTAATAGTAATTAACATAATTATGCTTACTCCGCATCAGCATCAGTCATTATGATGGTGCATTATTTAATTTAATCCCTGTTAGGTAGATAGCATTATTATTGCAATATTGGAGATTGTGAAACTCGAGTTTGTAAAGTTTGTGAGTTTGCTGAGAGTGAGAAGGTCTTTCTGGATGGCCGTATTTACGATACAGTGAACTCCATGGGGAGGGGGTCATACTCCTTGGAAGCCTTCTTTAGTATTAGATTAATTTACAATTCTGTTTAAGGAAAGCAATATATAAAGTCATCTCTGCCTTACAGATTCAGAGATTTTAATTTATGATTGAACACAATTCTTCATCTGATGATGGAACAGTATTCTTTTCATATTCTGGAAAGATCTAGACCTCAGCTTTCCAGGGTGATAAGTTGATCTGTTATTTCACCTACTTTTTGGTCTCCTTTCATACCTCCTTTGTTGTTTATTACATGTTAGATGTGGTGGTGTTATCATAACTATTTTTTTAGTCCTCTTTCTAGATTGCACATTTTCCCTTACAAACTAAACACTGATTTATAACACTGGTTGAAATATGACATAACATTTTTACATTTATTGAGAAATCTCACTCCTTGAACATTAATATTCTTGAAACATATTATTGTTGTTTTGTGGTTGTTATTTTGTTCAGTTTAGATATATTGTCGCTAAATGGTGGAATATATTCTAGCCATATTGTACAGATACATGACTGGTAATGACTTGGTTTATTTTGAAGGAAGAACGTGTAATTTTATAGGAAGCTAAGACCCAAGTCTTTTCCATAGAGGTGGTTCAAGTAAGAGTACGTGCCTATCACTGCTTAGATTGGTCAGATCAATGAGAATTATAATGGGAAGCTTTAATAAAAGATTTTTCTCTGAATACAAAGTATTACATATTAATTATAGGAAAATTAAACTAAACAGAAAGAGAGAATGAAAACAAATTCCAGAGATCCAACACTCAGAAGTAATTCCTAATATTTTGGGACATTTCCTTCCACTATTTTTGTATGATTTTTTAAATTACGTAGTTGACATGATACTCTCTACAAATGTATATTCTATTCATTCTACATATATATAGAATAAATGTTTTTTAGCATAAATAGATTAAACAGTAAGAAATCACGGAGTGAAAGAAGACAAGTATGTTGCGTTAAGATCGTCATTAGAATGAAAATCTTCTGAACTTTATTTAATGATTTACCAAAGGATCATTTATAGAAAGCCTAATTTTTAGGCATTGGTGCATACATGGAAATGTAATCCCTGTCCTTAAGAAACTCAGGCTGGTAAAATTACAATTTCGTGATAGAATTGCAATAGTAGAAGTATCTGTAGTGTTCTGTGGTAATACAGTGAAGAGAATATTGCCTGGGGAATCTGTTATTATTATACAATTGATGAAACTTAGAATCCTCTTTGTGATTTCATGTGTGTAAGTTTTTTTGTTTGACATTTAAACATACACATATTTTAAATGTGAGTTCTCACTGTAATAAGTAGTATTTCATCAAAGACCCAGAGGTTTTAATGTTTTAGTATTTGCAAACGGAAGCTGTAACAAGCACTGACCTGGAAGTGATTCCCCGCAGTATTTATGAGGTTCGTGTCATTCTTTATTTTGCTTCTTATCTTGGTAGACAGGGGTTTCCAATTTATTTCTTGGTTTTTTTTTTTTTTCTGTTTTTCTTTTTTCTCTCCTCTAGTAAGCTGAAACCTAACACATGTTTGAAAAACAGATGCAATCTGTGAAGGGAACATTTTCTCATCTGTTTGTGAAGACACTATGAATGGGGCATCAGGGAAATGTCATTGCTGTTCTTTTAGTATAAGGACTCTTTTTCTTGGTGAACACTATGAGTCATTGTATGGCTTTAGTAAGATAGGAGGTCGTCTATTTTGCCACTAGACAGGTTTAATACAACTAAAGGCAACGATAAAGTGGTAGAAATGAGATTTACAGTAAAGTCGAACTGAAGTCTTGCAGATTGAAATACACATTTCATCAAAGTGGATTTACGGTTAAGCATACATCTCAGCGAATTCCCACAACTATAGTAGGAAAATGATCACCATGTGTATCTCAATGGCTTTGCATAAGAGACACATCTCAATAACACTCTCCCTTCTTTCTCTTCCTCTGCCTGTCCCTCTCCCACTCTCATCAGGCACCAGATTGTTAAAGTAGATTTTCTAAAATTGAGCTTGTCTCTGTGGATAATCTGCTTATTAAAATGATAATCTGCTATTAGTGAAATGTATTTAAAAGTACATGGGGAAGACTGTTGGCCCAACTGTAGTTAAATTAGTGGTAACTTGAATGGGAAGTAATGTCATTAGATCTACATTTAGCCGTAATTAACATTCACACATTCAGCATTTATTTTGACAAACATTTATTGAGTACTTACTATGTACTCAAGTTTAGAAATGAAATGATGAATAAGACATAATCCCTTTCCTCAAAGTGTTATCCACCCAATGTGCTGTGAATATAGATAACTGTTATACCATAGTAATAATCCTATAATAGATGTATTACAAAATTCTAAGAAATCACATATGTCACTTGAAGATACTAAGGGATTTGGCTTCCTGTAGACAGTGATATAATACTGAAAACTGATATAATCAAATTTGTGCTTTATCAGAAAATTCTAACAGAGTGTGGAGAGCAGTGTAATGGCATTTATGGATGTGGGAATTAGGGAGACTGGTTAGAGACTTTTGTTCCAGTTACAGCAGGGCAAGTAAGGGTTGTATTGTTAATGGATGGAAGGAGGGCCTAAGTCTGTAACAGAAGAAAAAAGAGGGGAATATTTGTATTTCCCTGGGCACATGAAGATGTTAACGTTTAGCAAAAGAAAAATTAGTGCTTCATAGGGAAACATTAATTTTTGTTATAGATATTATTTTACACCAAGGATGCAGGCCGCTATCTTAATATATAGCTCCATACCTAAAGGTCTGTTATAATTTTTTAATCATGACCTTAGATCACAAAAATTTCAAGTATTTCAAATTACTTGTGTTCAGGTTGAGTATTTGATTGTCAGATTTGTGCACATATGTGTGCTAGTGGAGTTTAGACTAAAAACTATATAAATATTTTTAAAATTTTTTATTACATAAAATGAATGCAGGTACTTATTGATTTGAATTTTTAGAGTAAGACTTCTTTTTAACATTGAGATTAACACAAAAGTTCTTTAAATATAATTTCATAGGATGTAAAGATAATTTTGTAACTATTAGATCTGTATTTTAGGCACATTAGAGATTAATTTCAATAACATCATTTAAATAAAAGATTGGTAACTAAAGCAAATGACTATAATATTCATTTATATTTATTATGTAATCTCTCAAATGGAAAGATAATTTTAAGCAGGTACTCATTATTGCTATTGCTGAAAAATACATTTAAAAATATTAAAAGAATATACAGTATCTTGCTATCCTCAGATTATTGGACATTTGTATTGTACTTTATCCTGAGTCCTCTTTTCCTTCATTTTCCAAAATAAATTCCACATTCATTTCAAAAGAATTTATTTTGGAAAATGAAGGATGGATACTTTCTTGTGTGTTGTCTGACCTGTCTTCAAATTTTCAAAGATTAGATAATTTGATTAATCAGAATCTTTTCTGTCACCTTAACCACGTGAATGTGTCCAGGTCTGTCCTGGTTACGAGGGTACTCAGGCTTAATTAGTGAGCCAACAAGTATTTATTTGAATGATATGTAAGCTGCATGGTGTTAGTTACTAAAAATGATGTGGTCTATACAGAAGTCAAAATATAATGATGTACGCCTGAAATGTATATAATGTTATAAACCAAAGTTACCGCAATAAAAAAAGAAAAAAAAGGTATTTTGTAATAATTTGTCTATATTTTTTGGTTCAAAGAGAATAGTTTGACCTTGGTTCACTGATTGTTTGTGTTCACCTATTCAGAACAGTATATTGTGTGCCTGCCAAATACCAGCTAACATGCAAGATACTGAGAATGTAAAGACGAATAGTACTGTCTCGAGAACCCCTTTGGTAAGTGCTGTCATACAAGTGTTTGACCCATGGAGAAGAGAATGATTAACTTTGCTTTGGAGGAGAACTTGTCTAACTGCTAGATTACCTTGATGTAGTAAAAAATCCACTACGATACTTATAAAAGACCAGTGTGTAAGGAGGCAAGGTCTAGTTATGAGCATTGTTTCAGGAAATGATGTTTGAAAACTAGAAGTCAGCATTAAAAATCACTTGTTTCTTTAAAGGTGTCTTGACTTGTGAGACCAACTGTAAAACCCAGTTAGAATGAGTTCAATACTGATTAAATTAAATTAATTTCAATCATGGTCTGGAAAGAAAATTGCCTGACAGAAAGAATCTAATGAAAACTCAGACACCTCAGTTGTCATAAACAATCCAAAGAAGAGACATGAATTGAGAAATCATATTATGAGCACTAACTGTTCCAGACCAGGCCACTCTCCTGCATGAGAATGAAAGACACATGGTCATAACCCTGTGGTAAGAGAGAAAAGGGACTCTTTACTAGGGACTGGCTGGTTTACTTATTATCGTTGAGCAAGACACATGCCCACTTGGTGCCTAGGTTTTTTTCCCTTATAAAATTGAAAATACTTTCAAGCTACTTCCAAATCCAAAATTGCATTTTTCTCATTCTACAAAGGAGAAAATCAGGTTCGGAAACTTTGAAGTGTGAGAAAAATGTGAAAGAAAATCAAATCTTCAGTAGCAGGATCACCAGTAATTTAAAAAAGCAGAGTAGTATCCCAAGATTTGGAAAAAAAAACCCGACAAATAAATATAAACATAATAATTTTTTCCTTCACTGCTCCATCTTCACTGCCATATGCAACATTGATTTCACCCTAATATTTGTGCCGCCTCATGATAAACAGACTCTCCCTCCTGACAACATTATATGTTATGTTAATCCATTTAAGACTTTTATTTGAAAATGTGCTCCATATTGAGAGCAGGGGAATAGATAGTTCAGGAAATATTATTTAAAAACAAAACAAGGAAGCTAACAAAATATAAACATTCATTTTTTTGATCTATAGTAAAAACTGTATAGTTACTATTTAGGGTCAGTTAGACGAATCTGGTAGTTAGTCTGATATTCCTCCCATTTTATAGATGAGGAAACTGAGGCACAGAGGCACTCAAATAGTTGCAGTGATGGTTTCATTGCTTTACTAATTGTCTGGATTGTCCTTATGGATTTCTGTAATTGTGGGTCTCAGGTGTCAGTTTCATCATCAATAATGTGACCAAATTGTATTAAATCATGTTTTAGGCCCTTGCAGTTTTTTTGTACTAGGATTTATATAAACTACACTTGCATATACATCTCTAATGTAGTATAGATTATTGAAAATATATGAGAAGAAGGCAAATTTGGCTCAAACCCTTGGAGTTCTGTTCCCACTGCCACATGTGGGCCCAGCTTCCATCATCTCACACTTAAATTATAACTGTCAGCTTTTTTTCCTCCTCCTTCCCCCCTTCCCTCCCTCGCTTCTGTAATAATCCATCTGGAGTTTGATCTGAACAGAGAAAAGTATTGTGCTGTTGTTGGATTAGAAAATTGTTCCAAATATTCTCTGTTCTTGTGCAGGGTACATTCTAGTAGAGGCCATAGCAAATAACTGCATGTACGCCAGTGCTGGAACAAGAGCCTCTGAGATAACTTAACTGATGCTCATTTCTTCTTCTTCAATTCACAGAGCTAGGCTAATCTTCCTTTTAAAAAAAATCACTTCTTTGCTCTCATGCCCCTGCCTAAAATCCTCATCCTCTTTGACTTTTCTTAAACTAAATTTCAACTCCTCTGTCTTACCTTAAAGCTTACATATTGCCTCTTGCAACTGTATTTCCTATTTTCTTCCAACAGACCCTTTGCTCGAATTGCCGAGCCTCCTCACTACTCACTAGTTTCCTTAATTCCCATTGTCAACCTCACTTTTGTGCCATTACTCCCATTGTTCTTCCTTTCTCACTGAAGTTATGCCATTTCTTACAGGTCCAGCTCTATTCCTACTTTTCCATAAAGTCTTCCATGACCAGTCTGCCTTCTGGCTTCCTGCAGCCAAGTAATGGATCGAATTACTGCTTTTAAAGATGAATATTGTTTCCACATGGAGGTTGGGTTCTTGGCTTTCTCCCTTTCCCAGCCCTTTAGAAACATAAGAATAGGGCTCACCTATTAATAAACCCATGGTCTAGAGCTTTTTTTAAAAAAAGTTTTCCCAGCTAATCCTATACTTACTGTAAACTGACAAAGTAAACAGAAAGGAATACTTTCTGTTGAAGTAGACCCGCCTAATAATATAATCATTATTTCTGGGAATAGATTATGAAATAAAAAAGATTGAGGTTGTCACATATGTGGTTGGTTTAAAAAGTAGCCCTATTTGTTATATTTACCTGTATCTGTACTGTCTGGTGTATTTGTGTTTGACTTTTGCCTCCATAGTTTGGTCCATTAGTTCCAGTGCCTGGATTCTGTACTACATTCCTTTGCCAGAGATATATGCATGCCCAAGAAGATGAGTGTCTAAATCATTTTGAGCATATGTTAGCCATTTCAGTGTTTTACCTTAAGCACTCAGGTGTAAGCGGATTTTGTATTGGATCTCCCATTAAACTGTGAATGCAAGCACTTAGCAAAACATATGGCCGTTAAACATATGCCTTCAGCCGTCATGGGCTACCTCTGCCTTAAGTTCATTCTTCTCTTTATATAGGTTGCTGAATTCGCAACTTCTGTCTCAGGGATTTTTATTATCCTGGCAAATCCACTGAAAATCTCCCCACTGAGCATCGTTGCTTAATTCCATAGCTTCTTTGATTAAATATGATTCAACATGTTTAGTATAGATTGAGCTCTTCTGATTCTTAAGAAAAGGAATAGGGAGACAGAGCTGGCAATCAGTGCTTAGAAACATGACTGTATCCCCAAAAGATCTCTTTTTTGGTAGTGACCATTGTTTGCTTTAAGCCAGTGCCACTAACATTTCCTGAGCACCTATTATGGTCAAGGTACTGTGGCAATCACCATGGAATAATAGAAATGAGAATGACAGTGTTCCTTCTCAATAAGCGAAGACTTGAGCTGAACTATCTGATTTCACTAGACAAAATGTGATTGGTTGGAGAGGAGACCATAAGAGGAAATAATTGGTTCTGCTAAAGCATCATGCCACCATGCACTAATAGGGGACATAAATAACAGAAGTGTGCCATATGGTTAACCAATGAACTCAAAACTGAAATATCTACTCTTTCCTAAGAAATATAAAGTCATGTATTAGCAGATGTAACACATATCATATGTGTAGCATCCCCTGAAGAAGTGGTATATTTCTCCCTTTGCCACAAACACTGAAAAATATAGTTTGGAGTCTAAATCCTAAGTTATTACTATACATCATTTCAGTGGTCGCAAAACATGTGCCCTGTCATATGTGTTCTTTTCTTCTTTAGTCCCAAGGCTTTATTTACATTGCTAAATGGAGCAGAGTATCAGATTATTTTTTATTTTTGGTAAAAACAAAAAGTCTGAATTAATGTGTGGGAAGACAGCACAATTGTTGAGATATAGGAAAACCCTTGGAATGTTTTTATGTATTTTATATGTCTCAGGTCACTTTTATACCTGACTTTGTCTAAATACAGTTAGTATCTCAGTTAAGATTACCAAGGAAGATCACATATTTCAGGGAATAACAGTTTAAAGAGCTTCTTCAAGTCTTTTTGCTGATACTAGTCCCACTTAAGCCTCTATGTGGTCTCTGCAAATTTTGCTGTTGAGTTGTCTCTTGACTAGAGAGATGCTTTAAGGAACGCTTGATTGCCCTTGCCTTACACAGTTGTTGCTGGAGATACCCTTTAGTACATCCCTCAGTCCTCTGTGTAAGATCTCAAGCATTTCTTTCAGATCTAAGTGAAAGAGATGCTATTTAATATCTTTGGATGTTGACTATCCTAGTTCATAATCTTGGCTCAATCGCTTACCAGCTAAGGGACCTTGAGTAAATAATTAAGCTTCTCTGTCCTCTAGTCCTCAGTTTCGTCATTTATCAAAAGGGGATAATAGTGACTATTTTTGAGAGTTATTGTGAGGATTCAATGAGCTAATGCATATAAGGCATGCAAAACTGTGACTGGTACATAATAATATTCCATGATTATTATTATTATTGCTATGACTACTGTCACTATGAAATGGCACACACTTCTTTGCATTCCTTGATAAATAGTTTATTTCTCTGAAGAACATTGAAAATCATGTTTCTGTTTTGCTTTGACTCCAGAAAGCTGACAGTCAAATTCTGAGACAACTTTAGTAACTTGTATGGAATGAGGGTCTTACATGTCTGTTCTTGAATTTCCCTCTCATGTCAACCTTCGATGTTCATATGGATTTTCTCTGGCTCTGTTTTTATATATTTGTTTATTTTTTTCAATTTTATCATATGTATAATGCAACTCAGATTATTCAAATTAGGTAGTATGATGAACAAGCAACATACACAGAATTAAATAAGCAAGCTATTTGAATTGGTCCTGATTAATTTTTTTCTTTTTGAGGAAGACTGGCCTTGCACTAACATCTGTTGGCAGTCTTCCTCTTTCTTCTTTTTTCTCCCCAAAGCCCCAGTATGTAGTTGTGTATCACAGTTGTAGAGTTGTAGCTTTTCTATGTGGGGCACTGCCTCAGCATGGCTTGATAAGCAGTGAGTAGGTCCACGCCTAGGATCTGAACTGGGGAACCCTGGGCCGCCGAAGCGGAATGTGCAAACTTAACTGCTATGCCACCAGGCCTGTCCCAGTCCTGATTAATTTTTAAAACAACATATTTGAAAGTTAAAACAAAATGTACTTGTTTTAAATGTCCAAACTTCTATTCTTAAATCTTATTATACCACAGAATAAATAGACAGTGAGGGCATAAGAAATGTTGGGAGATGGGGTGAAGTATAGTGTCAACTATTTGACTTAGTTTTTGGATTTATGGAAGATTCAGGGCACAAAAGCTATATAAACAAGCCACAGAAGAAAGCACAGAGACACTTATAAATTGCAGCCATTAAAGAATGATCTCATAGGTAGAAGGGATAAGTAGTTGGATTTGTGGGCCTTTCAGTTTTATTGGTCAGCTGTTGCATCCATTTTAATATGAAGGTAATTCTGTTAACATTTTATGCCATCAAAAATTAGATTTATGGAAAAACGTATCTGTCAAAAATAAGATTGGGAGATATTTAGGAAGTGGCTGTAGATGCTTTTTCTTGGCCTGAGAGTTTGGGTTAATGTAAAAATTTTGATATTTGTTAGCAGATTATGAATCCTAAGACTCATTACCAGTTGGTGAAAATCACTATGCTTGTTTATTTTCTCTCTTCCTGACGGTTTTACTTGAGTAAAAGTATAAAATATTTTGTTGGCTTATGTCTTTTATTTCCATAATGATCTAAAGTAGAGGGATGAAAAAAAGCTACCGTAGTTTCAAACATTTAGGCTTTCTACTTTAGTGTGCCTAGTCAGTATGTACATTGTGAAGGATGAAGCCCACAGGAATCATTTGATGGAAGGTCCCAGTATTGGCAGCGTTATAGTTTACTCAACTGAAAACTCTTGAATTGAGTGGCTGATGTGCATCATTTCCTTCCTCTCTGGGAGCCCTGGGAAATCCAATACTTTTTGGTGTAGAAGCAACACCATTTGAGGGAAGTGAATGAGTGCTATATGCCCAGCACTATGCAGTAGGCACTTATGTTGTAGGTTTGAAAATTCAACAAATAAAGAATTTCATGGAAAAGCCTAGTTACTTGACTAAGGAATTTATATGCCCAAACCAGAAACTCTGAAGTATAAGATTTTAACAAGACCTACTGATATGCATAGGTTAGGCATGGCACGATGTTAAGGATTAGGGAGGTGCATATAGGAAGAGAATAGAGACCTGGAAGTTAGGAAAGTTAAAATGACCATTATAAAGGTAATATGATGGCAGTGTTGGGAATGTGATGAAGGGGCTTGAGGAATTCTTTTGTGTTCATTCGCCTATAAGAGAGAATAAGAAAATTCTAAACTGAGTGGAGAAAATACTACATAGAAATTTCAAAACTGTGAAGTTCTAATAAAGTAAATGGTAATTGGCACTTCCAATTCAGGATGGTGAACATAAGCTGGCACCTATCCTCTGAAGCCAGAAATCAGTATGTGACTCTTCAAATAGAGGAGGAATCCAGACCTTCTACAAGCATTACCTATTTTTTTAAAAAATCTATAGTTTGTCCTGATGGAGAAAAATGTACTGTTGTTGGCGTTAAGTTTATATACATCAGCAGTCAGCAAATTATGGTCCATCTGCCAAATTTGACCTGCCACCGGTTTTGTAAATAACATTTTATTGAAACACAGCCACAGTCGTTCTTTACATATTGTCTGTAGCTGCTTTTGTACTATGATGGCAGAGTTGTTGCAACAAGGACCTTATGACAAGCAAAGCTTAAAATATTTACTATCTGGCCCTCTACAGGAGAAAATTACTGACTCCTAATATAGACAACAATGCAGGAGGTATGTGTTAAATGTTCAAACACATATGCAGAATTTAATATTTTGGCAGACCTTTTAAGAATTATTAAACCCAGTGGACTCCAAATTCTCCTGCTGATTTGTGTGGGGTGAGTGATATTACCAAAACAGACCAGGGAACCATCATTACAAGCTATTAGACAGTTGAGAGGTTGAGAAGTGTACCAAGGGTGAGTAGCAGGGGAGCAGTGGGGCACTGTCTTTTTTTTTGTTTGTTTTGGTGAGGAAGACCAGCCCTGAGCTAACATCCGTTGCCAAACCTCCTCTTTTTGCTGAGGAAGACTGGCCCTGGGCTAACGTCCATGTCCATCTTCCTCTACTTTATATGGGACGCCGCCTCGGCATGTCTGAGAAGCGGTGTGTCAACCCACGCCCGGGATCTGAACCCGCGAACCCTGGACTGCCAAAGTGCAAACTAAACCACTGTGCCACCGGGCTGGCCCGGTCTTTTTTTTTTTTTTTTTTAATAGTCGATCTCCAGAACTTATTTTGCATAATTGAAACTGTACCATTTGACCAACACTTCCCTATTTCCCCCACCCCCTAGGCCCTAGTAACCACCATTCTATTCTCTGCTTTTATGTGTTTGACTATTTTAGATTCTACATATAAGTGAGATCATGCATTATTTGCTTTCTGTGTTTGGCTTATTTCACTTAGCATAATATTCTCCGGGTCCGTCCATGTTGTTGCAGATGGAAGGATTTCCTTCTTTTTCAAGGCTTAATAACGTTCTATTATATTTATATATCACATTTTCTTTATCCATTCACCTGTCAATGGACATTCGGGTTGTTTCCATATCTTGGCTACTGTGAATAATGCTGCAGTGACAATGGGGGTGGAGCATATTCTTAAAAAACAGTTTCCTTTTGTTTCTTGATGATAATTTGAGTCAGAATGATTGTTAAGACTCTGATTAAAAGATGTTAGAGAAATAAGGTGAAAGCAAGAAGTTAATCAGAGGTCATGACTTTTTTGTTTTAATTATTTTATTGAGGTCATGTTAGCTTATTACATTGTGTAAATTTCAGGTGTACATTATTATATATCAGCTTCTGTAAAGGCTGCATTGTGTTCAACACCAATAGTCTAGTTTTTATCCATCACTATACGTATGTGCCACTTTACCCCTTTCACCCTCCCCCTACCTCCTTCACCTCTGGAAACCACTAATCTGTTTTCCTTATCCACGTGTTTGTTTCTCTTCTATGTATGGGTGAAATCATACAGTGTTTGTCTTTCTCTGTCTGGCTTATTTTGCTTAGCATAATACCCTCAAGGTCTATCCATGTTATTGTAAATTGCATGAGTTTATCTTTTTTTATGACTGAGTAGTATTCCATTATATATGTATGACATCTTCTTTATCCATTCATCCATTGATGGGCATCTGTGTTGCTTCCATGTCTTGGATATTGTGAATAATGCTGTGATGAACATAGGGTTGCATAAATCTCTTTGAATTGTTGATTTTATATTCTTTGGATAAATACCCAGTAGTGGGATTGCTGGATCATATGGTATTTCTATTTTTAATTTTTGGATAAATCTCCATACTGTTTTCCAGTTGCGTTTCCAGTTCCATACTGCACCAGTTTGCATTCCCATCAGCAGTGTATGAGGGTTCCCCATTCTCCACATCCTCTCCAATATTTGTTATTTCTTGTCTTGTTAATTATAGCCATTCTGGCAGTAAGGTGATATCTCATTGTAGCTTTGATTTCCATTTCTCTAATGATTAGTGATGTTGAACATCTTTTTGTGTGCCTGTTGGCCATCTGTATATCTTCTTCAGAAAAATGTCTGTTCATTTCCTCTCTCCATTTTTTGATTGGGTTGTTTGTTTTTTAGTTGTTGAGTTGTGTGAGTTCTTTTTATATTTTGGAAATGAACCCCTTGTCAGATACATGGTTTGCAAATATTTTCTCCTAGTTGGTGGGTTGTTTTTTCCTTTTGTTCATGGTTTCCTTTGCCTTGCAGAAGCTCTTTAGTCTGATGTAGTCCCATTTGTTTATTTTTTGGTCATGACTTTTCTTTACACACATACCACTCACTCATGGTGCAGGCTCTGCTCCCTCCCTCCTGAGAAGTATAACCGGAGTACCAAATCTCCACTCCGCCTCCAATCAGTTCTCCTGTGGGAACCTGACTATTTTGATAATTCTTGTTCTGGTATAGCTAAGTGTGGTTGTGTAAATCAGACACATAGTAGCATTTTATTAGCAACATTTGACCAGGATTTGGGTGAAAGCCATAATATTTATTAACTGGGTTTTGATCAAGTCACTTATTTTTTGGTCTTTGTTTCCTTGTATAAAAGATGGCTGTAATATTTAGGATTTTTTTCCTCTGAATCTCTTGCTTTTAATTCATAGTGTTATGAACAAGAAATGAGATGACATATGTAATAGTGTTTTGAAGAACATAAAGCACCATTCAAATTCAAGTTGATATTACAGTATGTATTACTGTTTTACAGCAATGACACCTAGGACAAGAGTAGTTCTAAGGTGCTAACCCAGAATAGTCTAATGCAGTGATGTCATCTGATCCAGCCTAACCCAATGACAGTTTGCTCTGGAGAGTCTTTGGGACAAGAGATTTCAATTATTTACATCCATTTTAGTGTGGCTTAGACATCAAATTTGAATTGCTCACCAGACATGGTGGTGGTAAAGACTCATTCACATGAATTTAGCTGTACTGCATTTTCCTATGATCGTCTTTAAAGATGTGGAGGAAATAAGAAACATAGACCTGATAATATGTATGCTGCATAGCTCATAGTAAGTAATCAGTTTTATGGAGGGAATGACTGGGGAAAAAATTAATGAATTTGTACTTACTTGTGGTTAAAGAGAGAGAGGGAAATTGAGAGGCAGAGAGGAGAAATGAAGAAAGAACCAATAAGAGAATGTTAAATGTCAGGAAGTCAAGTAAGCAATAAAGATTTTGAGGAGAATATAAATGAGAATTAGTAAGGGAATGAAGTGACTGATAAGGAATGACTGTTAATACTAAGATGTCTAGATAGATGAGAATATATTAATCACTACATATAAAAATTGCCTGTTGTAGTTTTTTTCCTTAGTGAACATATATCATGGACATCCATATAAGTTGTTGAAATTTCTGTTCTCTCACTAGAAATATGATGAGATTTATTTAAACACAAGCCAATATATTTCTGCTCTTCAATAGGAATATGATAAAAGTTAATTGAATCTGGGGCTGAGGCCCTTTTCATTTCATCAGCCACTGGACTACAAGTTAATTATGAATTTTTGTTATTTTCCCACAATAAAAGCAAAGTTCTCATAGCATTGTATTTCCAAGGCATCTAGCACTCAAGTGGCAATATTTCCATGTTTCATAGTCTAAGGAATTGCACTATTGTTGAAAACATTTTAGAGTTCTTTACATTACTGTCTTGGGATGCTCTATGCTAATCTAGATCATTTTATAGCTATAGCAACTAAACAGCTATAAAGTGAGCCACCAAGAGAAACTCATAATAAAATATTAAATTAGATGCTCCCCCTAAAGTATAAGCTACATCTGAAAAGTGGGTTGGGGACTTTGTTAGGAACATGCATTTTCACAGCTCACTGGGGTGCCATTTAGCACATTGGGGCAGTTCTTGCAAACTTCCCAAGAGGTCTGAAAAAATGAATGAGTTTCTCAACATGCCTGTTTTTTACTCTGGGGAACAATTGATGTTAGAAGAATCTGGCTGTATAAATGGCTTGTCCCTCCCTGTGTATTAACAGAACGATTGCAGTCAATTCAAGATTTTCCCATTTCACCAACTAGGGTGGGGAGAAGTAATCTAAATCATGTGTCTAAGGCTTCCCTTGCCAAAAGCTCTTTTAACTGTAGTCATCTTGGGATGGCTAAAATTAAAAACTTTTGGGAAGCAGGAAGATGGACTGTCTAGATGAATTGTAGAGATTTTATCCCGAACATAATATCTTTCACTAATAGAAAAGAACTTTTCATGATATCTTAACAATTACAGATGGTTTCCAGAGGGTCAAGGTATAATATGGATAAACTTATTCACTCTTCCAAATGAAACGAATGAAAGATAACTTCAGGTGACTAAAAATAAAAATGGATATTTTGTTACAGTTGCTTCAAATAAAAAATTTCCAGTTACTCGATATATGTGAGATTGCATTTAAAAACACAAAAACCTTTCATGAAGTTTGTTTTTGTTAAAGCTAACATTGAATTTTTCTATTTTTTTATACTTAGGAAAGGTCCTAATTATGTCTTTGTTACTAGGAATAGTAATGATAATACTACAAATATTTAATGTTATTTACCATTTTGTTAATTACCAATGTTACAATGATAATATCCTCTAACACGTAAAAAAGAATGATAGAGCTCAACTGGAGACAGTAAGCTAGAGTGGTTAACAGTGCAAATTCTGGAGTCAGTTCAACTATGATGAAAATCCAGTTCACCATTTACTATCTAGTTGAACTTGAGCAATTGTTGAAGTTCTTTAATTCTGTTTCCCTAAGTATGCATATTTAAATAATACTTCTTAAGTTGTTTTGACTGTTAAATTGAATGATGCAGCCAAAGTGCTTATCACAGTGTCTGACACAGAGTTAGCACTGATAAAGGTGAACTAATATTGTCATTACTACCATTATTTATTCCTGTATTTTTTCCCTATAGATTTTTCAGCACTGTTTACAAATTGTGCCATTGACACTTATGTTGTTTGAATTCATTAAAAAATAATTTCCTGTTTCTTAGCTAATGAATAGATATTAACTAATGCCTTTAAAATCTTTTTTTTTTTTTTTTTTTTTTTTGTGGGGAAGACCAGCCCTGAGCTAACATCCGTTGCCAATCCTCCCCTTTTTGCTGAGGAAGACTGGCCCTGAGCTAACATCCGTGCCCATCTTCCTCTACTTTATATGGGACGCCGCCACGGCATGGCTGACAGGCAGTGCGTCGGCGGGCGCCCGGGATCCGAACTCGCGAACCCCGGGCTGCCAAGCGCGGACTAAACCGCTGCGCCACCAGGCGGCCCCAACTAATGCCTTTATATGAATAAATACTTCATGAGGTATGATGATTCTTACTTTAAAAAAATGTGGCAAATGAATGGTAAAATGCTAAAGGAAGTCAGCCTAATTTGTTCACCAAGTATGGACACAATATGTCTATGTAGATGATGGGTAATAATTTAAAGATCTGGTCAGTGATCAATGGACAAGGGATCATAGTAAATTATTAAATTCATTTATATTTTCAATGTTTTGTGAAATTGATAATGCCTTGGTGATTTTTCTGACGTTTCTGGAGACACATTTGCTAGAATATCTCCATGACCATTACTTCTTGAGTGATTTTGTTCTGTTCACCTTCCACAATTGTGTATATCTTGGGATAGACCTACAGAAGACAAAAAGATCCTTCTCACTGAGTCAAATTGAGCAGAGCTTGTCTCTTCTAATGACTAAGAGGGGGAAGGTAAGGATGCCAATTCATAGACCCTGGAGATAGTGATGAATGTGTCCCAGTAGGTGCCAGACCAAGGTATGAAGATGACACATGACTGGGACTTCTGAAGAAGAAATCCGCCCACCTTCAAATGATGCTTACATTCAGCTGCCTCTGAACATAAGGTGCTGTTTGGTTTGCATCCACTTATTGGGAAGCATTTAATTTTGTTTCTAGTAGTTATATTTTATATATGTACAGTAATTTAAATTTAGTGTACACATATGAAAAACATAGTGACGACTTTGTACTTCAAAACTGCAGAACATTCTAGATTAAGCAACCAAAGTTTTAGTTGAGTTTTGAGTTTTGAAACCGGTGTGAATACTGTGAGGATGGATGCTGTTTCCATTTTACAGATGAAGAGATAAAGTCTTAGGTAGGTTACGTAATTTACTAATTGCCACACAATTACTGAAAAATATATTCATATGTGTATGATTTTTTTTGATTAAGCTTACCAGATGATTCTTATGTAAGTTACAATTGGAGTTAACTACATTTATCTCAACTTTAGCTTCATTCATTCTCTAGTGATATCCATTTTAGAGAAATCTAAATATATGTGGCCTATAACTTAATTCACAGAAAAAATTTCTCTTATTTTATATTGAGTAGTAATATTAGATTATATAATAAGAAAATTGTTGTGGATTTTAGTAAAAAATTATTTTAGCTCTTTTGGGAGCACAAAAATTTACCTATTTCATTTTTTTATAACAGGAATATATGTGCATTTTAGAAAGTGTGTGATTTATAGAAAAGTTGGCAAAAATACAGGCTGTTCTGTTTTAGTCCTCTTGCTGCTCGTTCCTTACTTCTTCTCAGTATCCTTTGCTAATTCATCCTCATCGTCCAGACCTGTGGATGTTGCAGTGCTCAGGGCTTAGTCCTCAGAAGTCTTCTCTTCTCTCTCTCCAGATGATTTCAAGTCTTATGGCTTTCAAGTTACCTCTGAATGCTGACAACTCTTAAATATACATCTCCAGCCCTTAATTCTTAACAAATTCTATATTCTTATGTCTACCTGCATACTCAACGTGTTTATTTGGATTTCAAACAGGGCTTAAACTGAACATGTCCATAATCAAATTCCTGAATCTTCTGTAGTTTCCCTTATCTCCTGCCATCCAGCTACTGAGATCAAATGTCTTAGGATTACCCCTGAATCCTCTCTGTCTTTCCTACCTCATTTCCACCCCATTAGCAAATCCTGTTGGTTCTGTCTTCAAAATGTACGCAGAATCCTTCAGGCTGTTCTCAATAGAACACACTGTGAGAGTGATGGTTTTGAAACTCAAGTCAGATAATTACTCCTCGTATCAGAACCTTCTGTAACTTCTCATTTCATTCACTGTATAAACAAAAGTCCTTAAGCTGTCCCTGCAAAATATTCCCTGACTTCTTATTACTCTGCTTGTTTACTTCATTCCAGAAATGTTCATCTCCTTGATTTTCGTCTAAAACATCAGCATATTGCTGATTTAGGATACTTGCACCACTGAACATTTCGTGTACCAACGACACTCACATGAGTATTCTGTTCATTTCCTTCAGTCTCTGTTCCAATATTCTCTTATCAGTGAGGTCTTCCCTGGCCGTCATAACCCCATTCCCCATCCTCTGTACTCCCTTAACTTCCTATCTCTTTGTTCTCTCTCTCTGTCTATCACACATACACACACACACACACACACACACACACACACACATCTCTGTATTCTTCCTCCCTGCTTTCCTCCCTCCCTCATTATTTATTTATTTGTATTTTTATCCACCAGAATGGAAACCTCCATTAAAGCTGGGACTTTTTGACCATTTTGTTGCCTGCTATATTTCTAGGTACTAGAACATAGAAATGCTTACCAAATGTTTATTTAAAGAATGTAGAGACACATTGTCTACGTTTTGGTTCTTCCAGGAGAATTAGAGTGTGAGTAGTTTATTTAGAAAGTGCATGAAACTGGAAGGGAAGTAGAGAAGTGGTATAAGGGAGGGATGACAGCCAGCTTCCACCATGGTGATTGAAATTCAGTCCCCCTGGGAAATGCCACCAAGCACATGGCTGTGATTTATCTACTTGTATCAAAAGCAGACCGGGGTATTTACCCACCAGTTGCTGGGAATATTGGTTGAGGGCTGCTCTCAGGGAGATGTTAATTGTCCTGTGTTTCTGGCCTGCCTCTCTATCCTAGCCTTCCAAGGTTCCAGCAAAAATGCTTTCAGGTGTACAAACATAGACAACCTGGAAATGAGATGACGGAGCACTGAAAGGTCTGATATGGTGTAAGCCCTGCCAACATATTACATATATTACACGCTATCTTATTTTATAGGTATTAGAGGGTCCTTTAATTATCCAGGCCTGTATTTTGCAAAGGAAATATATAATGGAGTGCAGAAAACTCCAAAATGAATATTCATATAGTCCATAAGTTAATAACTGGGTGTGCTGAATGAAGTAGCTTATCGATGGAATTCAACAGATGGCCCCAATATCTCATTGGTGACTAGTAAAATTCCTCACATGTGACATAACTCGAAAGAAGTGTTCAGCATCAAGTATAGTTTCACTGCAACTTTGTAGATTTTTCAACATTTTTCTACCATTACCTTTCACAAAGTCTTTTTAAATGATAAATCAGTTATGATTTTATCATAGCTGGTATCAAAATAATTGCACTTATGATGTTGCAAACAAAATTAATTCTTGTACATTCAATATTCAGAAATCTCATGCTTAATAAGATCCCTTTTAGAGAGTTTACCCTTTGCTACTGTAGGGTTGCAGATTGAAGTACCATGAGCAGTAGAGTTCAGCATCCATCTGTGATGCCTGATTTCCATCACTCCTTCATCACCATTTCACAAAGCTCGTACTGCTAATGCTGCATCAGAGCGTCAAGGGACCTAGGAGAACACCTGGTCCACAGCCTCTGTTCTACAGATGAGATTGTTCATTCATTTCTCTTGGTCTCTCCTATGTCTGACTCAGCGTCTGTGACTCATTTGATCATGTAAAGTAACACAGCTCTACTCTGCTTATTGTTGAATATTTAATCAGTAAGGACAGTTAAGAAAACCCACTTCTACTCAGTTAAGGTCCAATACTCTGCTTTTGCTGCAAGAGAGGAGGAAATTAAGCAGGAAAGATAACTGAAATGAACCAAAGATTAGTTGTGCATTAGTAGTCCAGAGGACATTCCTGAACCATATGCCTAAAGGATTTCTTTCCCTTTTACAAAGAATTTTTATGCGTCACCTGTGAAGTGTATCTGATAAAATACAGGTACCAGATTAACCCTCAAAGTTGTTAAAGATCTGGATGCCAGACACTTAGGGACATTTTGGACTAAATCAAGAGATGTGGAAATTATACAGCTCTTCATTTTGTAGCTGAGTCTGTCTTTGGACTGAGACTAAAAACAAGAATTGACGTGTATTAGTATTAGTTGGCATAGCAGTTGGAACCCCGAATTGGCAATTTTCTTTTTTTCTGAAGAAAAAGAATGTGGGGCAAGAAGCATGGCAAAAGTGTTATCAAATAGTGTTTGAATGCTAAATAATGGAGATTCTGTCATTCTTGTTGATATATGTATTATATTTTCTTTATGAGCTACTCAATAAATCCACTAAATATCTACTGAGTATTGACTATAGTAAAATGTCTAGGCACTATACTAGGCATTAAAAAGTATAATATATATTAAAATAATAGCCCCTTTTAAATATAATAGCAATCATTTGCTGATTGATAGTCTGGGCTGAAACACAGAAGGACAGAAATTAGGCTAAATTAAAATCTCCTGAAATTGAGCATATTTTCTATAAGTCTATATAGCTTCTCTAGTTTTCCTATAGTTTATTATTTTTCAGTATATGTATTTTTGTTTAAATGAGTATTCTTTAGTAGATAACATTTGGAAGATAACCCTGATTTATTGTTAATTTTTTATAACTGAGCCTTTATAATATATCTATGCTAAGAAACTCTGTTGAGCAAGTGTTTTTTGCTGTATTCATATGTTGTGCTTTGACTCATGAAATCTTATAAAAACAATGCATTTTGTATTGACAATAAAGTTGGGCACTTTGTATTTTGTGATTTATATAATCAGTATCCTGATGACTGTATGATGTACACAAACAAACATAAATATTTATGTGAATAAACTAATACAGCTTATTTCCGGTGTATGAATAAAATAGTACTAATTTTTACACTTACTATGTGGCAGGTACTTTCAAAATACTGTAGATTTATTAACTCATTTAATGTTTACAACAGTCCTACAAAGAAGGTACTGTTATTAACCCCATTTTATAGATGAAGATGGTGAGCCACAAAGAAGTTAATTAAGTTGCTGAAGGAGACATAGTTAATACATGGAGCTGCTATTTGAATCCAAGGAAACTAACTCTTGAGTCAGTGTTCTTAATCATTGGTCTATATATATATTATGTGTGTGTTTGTGTGGTGTATGTGTGTGAATGTTTACTGTGCATCTGATAGTAAAATGGTAGAGTAGAAAGAACATAGACTTGCTGTTATATAAACCTGAATTCATATTTCAGCTTTTTCTCTTGTTATTTCTACAACCCAGGAAAGTATTTGCATTCTGTGTGTCTCAGTAGATATAGATACTTCTATGTAACAACATAAATAGAATTAAATGATATTGTGTGTATGGTAGAATGTGCACAGCATGGTGTTGTGCCACATAATAGTCAATAAACGTGCTTCCTTTAATTTGTGGTATTTCTCAACATGCTGTCTAAACGATGATTTACCAAAAAGTTCTTGATGAGGGTGTTCATGGCAGAATTAGTGAAGTTTTTAATTCTGGATTGGTAAATCAAGTCTATCTTTTAAATATATATCTATATATACATACATATACAAACACACATAAAATACCACAAATCACAAATATGTTATGGGATTTTCTTTAGCTAAAATTATTTCTATTAAAAATCAAAGATAAAGAATGAGAGAAATAACATTAAAAAGTTAAAATGAACATATACTCGCATAAATTGAAATTTTAAATGAAAGGTAATAGATGTAAAATATATGCACGGAATAATTTCTCTCTTTTGTATACCTTATTTAATTGAGTCTTTATGAGAATCTTTATTTTAGTTAGTACTTTAGGGGTAATAAGTCAAGTGGGCTTTTCTTAGCTTATAAAATGAGGCATAAGAAGTTTGAGATGGAAGAGGAAGGGGAGAAAGGAATGGAGCCAGTTGAAATTTTGTAGATCATGAAATAGATACTTGGAGCTGTCAAGGAGATGGTTCCAAGGGGAATTCTTCTAGGCAAATAATACAGAATACGGTCAAATAAAACCTCGTGAGAGCGATTTTCTCCTTCAGATGACTGGGCATTCTTTTCCATATGTCCTGGGTTGACCTGCACAGTGTGCGACCAAGATTGACTTTGAGACTAGAAAAGAACAGAGGCTTGGAGGTTCTGTGGAGCTGCTGCTCATCACCTCTCCTGCTTGATCCTAGATTAGATTCTGATAAGACCTTAAGGTGTCCCAGATATAATCACTATACTTCTTAAGCTTGTAAGTGCCAGAAAAAGCAAAGTTCAGTCACCTTCTCAATTGTCACCTCCAGAAGAGAGGAAACCCAACTTCACTGCTCCCAGTTATCGTGCTATTTCTTCTCTTTCTGTATTGTTTGTTTCTCTTACTCTCCTCATTCAGTCCTCTAGTGGCCTTTTTAGTCTGTCTCTTTCTTGTCTATACAACTGTAAAAGTGGTCAAAATTCTGAGTTCCTGCTGAATAGTGGCAGTTGCTTACTCCTACCCTTCTCACACATGGTGCAGAACCATACAGATCAATGAGAAGAGCAAATAAAATTAGTGTATTGCACAAATGCACACCTGCACTGTTTCCTAGGGCTGCCATAACACAGTACCACAAACTGGGTGGCTGAAAACAATAGGAAATTATTATCTCAGGGTTCGGTTCTGAAGGCTAGAGGTCTGAAATCAAGGTGTCAGCAGCCCATGCTGTCTCTGAGGGCTCTAGGAAAGAATCTGTTCCCTGCCTTCCTCTTAGCTTCTGGTGTGGCTGACAGTCCTTGGTGTCCTTGACTTGGAGGTGTGTCACTCCCATCTCTGCCTCCATTGTTGCATGGTGTTCTTGTGTCTGTGTCCCTTTTCCTCTTATAAGGACACCAGTCACATTGGATTTAGGGTCTACCCTACTCCAGTGTGACCCCACTCGATTATGTCTGCAAAGACCCTATTTCCAAGTCAGATCATGTTCAAAAGTACTAGGGATTTGGATGTGAGCATGTCTTTTTGCAGAACACAGTTCAACCCATAAAAACCTCTGTGGTAAAAGTAGCAGCTAAAGAATACCACACGTTCATTTACGAGTAAGTGGGGGACATAAAAGTCTGAAGCCAGCAGAGCCAGCTTCAGAGCACTCACTTGAGCTGCGTCAGAAGACTTCACAGAAGAAAAGAGAGTGCAGCGAGGATATTTGTAGTGGCAGAGCACAGGTAAATTCGTCTCCTGGAACACAGTCTCCCGCCTTGGCTGGAGAATGACTGACCTCAAAACTGACGTCAGTTTGTTCACCAAATGTTAAATTCTATCAAAGTGCCGTCCTTGTGTCAACTCTGTCTTCAAAACTTTGGCTACTCTGTGCAGCGGTGCAAATGCTCTCCTTAGTGCTCCTTCACAATGTCAAAGCAGCCACGTCTAGTGCACTAGCAACAGGGCAGAATGTTCTGCTGACAATCACACTTGTCCAGAGTAAATTATTATTTGCTCAGATCTGTGTATGTGCTATTCATATGTCAAATTAACTCTGCACCCCACTGACATATTTGTTCTAATTCTTACCTATACAAAATATTATTCTTCAATGCGTGTTTAAATGATTATCACTGTCATCTCTTGGGAGCCATATTGAAAATCCATATTTATTGTGATGTTTGAAGTTGAATATTTTTAGCCATTATTTAAGAAAAAAATCTGCATCCTTAAACTTCTTAAATCACTTGAAAATCAATAGAACAGCATATTATTTCCACAAACATAGCCCAGAGTTTTGAATACTGTTGATGGTAATCAGAAATAGCCATGATAAATTCATTATTTTATTTTTTTTAAGAACATAACAGTATTGTTATGTTCACACACACACACACACACACACACACACACACACACAAACATAATATTAAGGGCTACCGTAGTAGAATTTACAAGAAGGTAGAGATGTAAGGATTGGACAGGCAACGAAGATACTGGAAGATTCTATGGAATAGGAAGGCCTCTCTTTGAGAAAGAAAAAAGCAGTGGAGACTTTAATGATGTCCCATAACTTCCCAGAAAGGGGAAGGAGAAGGGAACATAACTCAAGCAATCAAAACAGTGAAATCAAGTACCAGTAGAAAAGAGAAGCAAGAGTGATGCCAAGACAAACTTTAGAAAGAATTCCAAGATTTAGCACCTGCCTGGAAAACCTGGGAAAGTTACAGGGCTAAATAGCGAAGCAAGTGGATGCTCCTTCTCAGAGCCAATAGAGAAAATAAATAAAATCCCACTACCACATGGCGGGGGAAATGGATTTGCTATTTGAGGTTGCCAAGGAAATCTTGCTATTTATTTGGAATCAGTTTATGTGTACTTAGTGCTTGATATATACACAATGAAGTGTTTTTAGTTAAATAAACTTCTTGAAAGAAAATTTATAATAAAGATCCCTATCCTTAGGTCAGATTCATGAATAATTGTGTGTATTGAGGTAATACATGTGTACAATTAAAATCTACTTCATTTGAAAATTTTATTTCACTGTCTTTGCTCTTACTTGACCAAACAGCCTCGGTAGCAAGGAAGTGAAGTTGCTGATCATGTGAAATATTAAATCTCATAGTGAGGTCAGCTCCTACTGTAATTAAGAAGAGTCTCATTTTTATGATCTGCTCACGAATGCAGTGAGCTGTGTGGTACATTCTTTTTGTTTAAACCTTAAGAGTAGCATGTAGTTAAAAAAATAATACAAAAATAGTTGAATAAACAAAATAGTCACATGAACTATCAAAAAATTATAATATGGTATGTTTAGCCATAGGAGGGAAAAGCTAGCTGTCACTATATTGAATTATAAAGAAGGAGTACGACTTTGGATATGATGATGATGTAGACTCCACCATTATGAAGACTTGCAGGTGGATCTCATTTCCTGTATTAAAGTGGCTTTCAAAGCTTTTTGACTATGATCCAGAGTAACATGTTTCACATTGCAACCTACTATCATACACACATACACACACGCACACACACACACTAAATAAAAAGTTTTATTGAACAATAATTACCCTTTACCCTTATCCAGTCCTCCCCCTCAGTATCCAAGGGGGATTGGTTCCAGGAACCCCTGTGGATACCAAAGTCCACTGATGCTCAAGACCCTTATATAAAATGGCATGGCCATTGTGCAGTGAATACAGTTGATCCCCCGCGTTCAATCTGGTTGAATCCACGAATGTGAAACCCATGAATACAGAAGGCTGTCAGTGCATGGAATGCTATCGTTTTTTTTGTTTGTTTGTGTAAATTGTGTTCTGCCCTATCCCATTCCAGTCCATTCCCTGTTTTAAGAAATTCTGTATTTATTCTTTAAATTGCTTTCATAACCTGTTACTGGTTCAAACTACAACTTATAGTTTGCAGTACACTGCTCTACACATGCCCAAGAGACAAGGAACATGACGTGCACATTTGTGAATATTCTTCAAGCTTAACACAGCCTCTTTACACAGCAAGCACACAGGAGACAATCTATTATACATTTGAAAAGTGTGAAGGAAAATGTAACTAAGGGAAGAAGAAAAAGGAACAGGATCTGTGGAGATTAATTTCTTACAATTGGTAGGAAACAAAGGTAGCCTGTATACTTGAGAGGAATAAAGGCTCTGGGTTTGGTTTACTTCATATAGCTGAGGAAGTCACTGTTTCAGTAGGAGTCAGCCCAGAGGTGTTTTCAGAATGCAAGAATACACGCTAACTTCATGCCTAGAGCTCTAAAGCTCTAATCTTTTCTAATTTCTAAGTAATTTTGTTTTCAGTAGGGATAAACTGTGTAAACTAATTAAATTCATTTGCTGAGGGTAATTGGTGCTCAGATTTCGTAAAGGTAGTTTAAAAATACATATTGTACATAGCGTGTGTGTGTTCATTCTCCAGAAAATTCACTCCTGAAAGATGTTAAACTGGAACTATATGCGTATACTTTAGGTATTTTTAATGCAGTGCATAGTGAACTTACAATTAATATTGTCAGTTTTTAAAAAATATATATTCTCACAAAATTAATAGAAAATATAAGCACATAGGTCAGTTGAAAATTGGGACCAGATTAACTCGTAGCAAGAAGAGGTATGTCATGTTCACAGGGCCGCATGCAAGAAAACTTATCAGTATGCCTAAAACTTTCAGATTAGACATATACATGGGTGCGTGAGCAACTATCCTGAAAAAGAACAAAGACTCCTTGAAAAATTACCTTATTAATCATGCTCACATTAATAGATATTACCAAAATCATACTGCTTTCTTTCAATAAGTAGCTGAAATAAGCTGCACATAAGAAAAAGGAATTTGGAAAAGAAGTTAGAGAGACAGGTGCGGTACACAGTATACAGGGCTCTTTGATGCCTGAATGGAAGCCAGAGAGAAACTTGCATACACTTATACAGGAATGTATCAGAGGATTAGAATGTATCAGAGCAGTAAGAGGAAATCTTCAAATTTGTAAATTTTGGTGAAATATTTTCCATGGAGAACCCTTCTTTTTTTGAAATCTTTTTTTCTTTTTTAAGATTGCATGTACATCAAGATGCATTTATCAATAAAAATTGCCCCCAGTTTTTTCATAAGCATTCACTCTCTTACTTCTTTGCTTATATTTGTAAGTTAGTGTATCATGTATTTAAAAGTAGATTTTAGAGGTTTCAACAGGAATATGGGCTCCTTACCAGATTACCAATCCCAGAAATGATAGAGGTTGAAGGAAGTAGGGGAGAAACTCCTTTTATACATTGTGCAATTATTACAAGAATTTTTAAATAGTTGTATAATGAACAGTTTATTACTCAAAAATAATTATTGAACTTCTGTATCTAGGTCCTACACTAGATAAACAGATAGGGATAAATCAGATATTAGTTCTATTATCCAAAGAATCACAACCAGATGAGGAATTTCCAAGATATACCACTATGTTTCTCTGTTGGCTCCGTTGACAATTTGCAAGCAACCACATGACCCCTGGAGGACTGGCACTTACATGTCTGACAGAGCTAGACAAACAGAATCAGCCATGTGTTTGGCTCCAATCAGACAGAGTTATCATCATGCTGACAGCAAACTCCTGGTGTTGTGTTTATTTCCTGAGTAATGTGATTAAAATCTTGTGTACACTGACAACACAGTATATCATAATTAAGAATCTTGTTCAAATGTATAATCCCATCTATGGTACCCTCAGGAATAAATGATCACTGAAATTCATTTAACCACTGGAAACAAAACTCTAAGAACCATGGCAGTCTATGTATGTCATAATAACTAGCTCTGTGTCTGACTCCTGGTAGGATTGACTGGTTTCAGTTGATTTAAAACTATCCTATGATAAAATTTAAATGTTTCATAGACCTCCTAAAATCATAGAAGTGAGAGAAAAATGTCATCTTCATTGAGCTTAGAGCTTGGCATATATTGTCCCCAGACCTGTACTGTATAGGAATAAAATGGTAACCCGAGTATGAATGTAGTGGAGCTTAAGAATTCCTATTAAAAGCAAAACAAAGCAGGTGATTCTGATGCATCAGTTTATGACTTGAAGGGCTCTAACCACACTGAAGAGTTACCTAAACTCATGGTGCAGAGCCATGTTGAAGAACACGCATGTCCAGTCTGTACTGATTCTATTTGTAGTGAACTAGGAAACTAACAGCTTAAACTAAATTGTAAATATAAATGTTTCTGTGGAATTTTTCTTGTAAAGAAATTGTTTCATTTCAAGAAGGATATTTTCATTTCCCCTCTTTGTGTTCTATGAGAAAAAAAAAATGTTGCATTCAGATTAGACCAATATATTGGATTGTATTTAGTGGCAGGGCAGGCTGGCTGTGATATCAGTCAAGTCAGTGAAATCTGTTGTTAGCCCGATGACTAACAAACTAATCAAGAATAAACTCTTGGTGTTAAAAAACGGAAAAAATGGATTAAAGCTAACGTAGCGTTTGAGTCAGATCTCAACGTCACTCTTCTAATCCCACCGATTTTAAGTGTAACACATATTCCACCTTTCTCCCTCCTCGTCCTCACATTCTGTTTGCATGGCATGGCTATGAGAGGTAGCATATTTCAAATATAATGTTAATTAATGGTATTTGTGCTGTCATTCCTTCATTCCACACCCATAACAGGCATTAGTAAGAAATTACAGCTCTCTTTCCTGTTGAGCCGTCCGACACCCTCAAAATAATGTCTGAGGCTGCCTCTACTGATTTTCCATCCCCAACTCTTAAGCATGGGCTTTGGAATTAGGAGGCCTGGATTCAAATCTCACTAGTTTCGTGGTATTGGGAAAGCTATATAGCCTTTCTGATCTTTATTTTACTCTCCTATAAAGTATGGTAATAACATCTGCTTCATGGGATTGTTGGGAAAGGCAGAATGAGCTAAGATTTATGAAGCATACAGTGCATAATGCATGATAAGTGACAAATAAATGGTAACATTAATTATTTAGGAGACCCTCTTGTATATTACCAGGACATTCAGTACATATCACTTCATGGTATTTAGCAAACTGTTTTATTTTCATTGTCAATATCCCAGTAGCATTTAATATCCGTGGGAGTACAGACTGTAGAATCCCATTCTAGTATTCAGCACAGTGCCTGGCTGATGCTTGATGCAAAGTATTATTTGCTGAACAACTGTCATGAGCATCATACCACCATTCTTTCTGCAATATGATTAACTGAATCCCCATTGTGAATCACCATTATGATTTAACTCTTTACTTCCAAACAAAATTTAGCAGGCATTTCAGTGCATTGGTTGCAATAATAATCTAAAGTATTTTCAGATGATAAATTAGGGACATTTAAGATCCTTATTACCTAATTTGCAATCCTTGCCTGACTAAGGTGAGGGAATACATTTTAGCAAAAGGAAGCTTTTAAAAGAACATACATGCAGTCTCCTTCACTTTTGATGGCTCAGTAAACTTAGATTTAAAATTGCTCCATCTGCTCATAGAGTGCTTTGTTTGACCAATTTCCTTGCTTTTTTGTACTTTAAGTTTTCTTCAATGCCTAGAATTTTACATTTTATTCTAAGATACCAATAGGAGGTATCTTTGAATAATAGGATATAGATGAAATAAAATATGGTGATCACAAATCCCTTCTTTGATATACCTTAGAATACCTGAATCAAATTGGAATTCAGAATTAATACATTAATAAATATCAAGAGACAACAAAAAGGAAACGAATGCAAGAAATATGCTACATAGTTTAACTTAGAAAGTGTGGGTATTTCACTTCCACCATAACTGCCTTCCTCTGACTCTGGCCCACAATCTATGTTCCCTCAGCTCCCGCCTACAAAAGGCAGTAAAGTGTCAGGTAGTTTATCGAGCTGATGGGTTTTTTCCGTATGGCAAGTTCCATCTTACCACCCGGAAAATGATGTTTCCTGGTCTGTAGTGGACCTGGTGTTCTTCCTCGCATTTCTGAAATCCAGTTACAGAGCTTAACATTCTCCACTATTGACGCAGTGAATGGCATCTTCAGCCCTCAGTGACATGGTGTGTCCTACATTCACTATAACTGTGCTAGTTGCTATAGTCTGAATGTGTGTGTCCTCCCCAAATTCCTACCTTGAAATTTTAACCCCCCAAAATGATGGTATTAGTAGGTGAGCCTTTGGGAAGTGATTAGGTCACGAGGGTGGAGGCCTCATAAACAGGATTACTGCTCTTTAAAAAGAGCCTCCAGGGAGATCCCTAGTCTCCTTCTAACATATGAGCACAAGCGGGAAAGCCTCAGCTATAAACCAGGAAGAGGGGCCTCACCAAAATGCGACCATGCTGGCACCTTGGTCTTGGACTTCCAGCCTCCGGGACTGTGAGAGATGAATTTCTGTTGTTGATGAGCTACCCAGTCTGTCGTGTTTTCTTGTGGCAACCGGCAGGGACTAAGGTACTGGTTAAGGTAGTGCTATCTATTATAACAAAAATACTGAAAATTTCAGTGACTTAACACAACAGAAACTACTTCTCATTCAGGTCATAATCTTAGATGGGTGAACAGTTTGGCAAGGGGGCCTCCTGCACACAGTCCAGGTCATCACAGTCATCTCCGTGCCAGCCAGCTGGAAGGTGCAGGATTTATGGGCACACATCATATCCACTCATATTCCGTAGTGTAAAACTCAGTCTTGTGGTCACATGTAACTGCTAGGGAAGCAGGAAATACAGTCACTGTGTACCTGGGAAGAAAAAGCAGTGTATGTTGATGAACATTTTGTAGTCTTTGTCACAATAACTAGACCTGCATACAAAGGATTAGAATCTAGATGTACGATCTATAAAATAAGACTTACACATGCATGTTAACAGTGGGTGAGTCCATAACAAAGACTCCAAAGGTTAAGTGATTGCCTAAAATCATACAGCTAATTAGTGGAAGATCCTAAGAGATCGGGGCTCTAGTCTCCAGTCTAGCACTGTTTCTAATATGTCATCGGGTAATAGAGGCATAATTTGTCACATCCAGTCGCTCCCAGAAGCAATTCTATAGTTAAGGCAAATAGTGAATACATATAGTTTTATTTAGACTATTTTACATACACTGTTTTCTATTGACGCAGTGCTAATATGGACACAGCTGAAACCTATTAGTTTAATTAGAAGTCATTTAAACATCATTCATTTCACTTTTATTTGTTGCTAGCAATTAAGATTGCGAGCATACTGGATGGGAAGCGAAGCTAATTTAATACATTTTCTAGCCTCCTTTGAAGGTGCTGGTGGTAAATAAAGATACTCCAGTTATAGTATCCATTGCAGTGTCATTTAAGTACCATTTATGTTGACTGCACTGTATATATATGGTAAACATACTTTTTAAAAACTTTTCATAAGACAATCTTGTATTAGGAATCCCTCTTTTTCATTTCTAGTTTTTAACTACTTTTTAAATTTTAGGTGATCTTTTCTGTTGTAATGATTTAAAAACATAGTGTCATTCCTTTCATTTCTCATATCCTGGAAAGCATCCAATGGTACAGTAGTAATTTATGGCCTTTCAAGTTCCATGTGACCCAATTAAATCCCTGTGCCTTCTGATTCTAATAATTGTTATTTTCGTATTATGACTGAAGGGTTTTCAAGTATCGCAAAAGAGAGAGGTAAGAAAAAAGGTGATAGAATTAAATAGTAAAATATTTTTTAAGTGAGAGAGGAACCAGTTTTAGCATTAATTGATTATAGAATTTTGGTGTTTTGAGCAGAAGTTTATGCCACCTGGGAAGTCTCCTATGTTCATGTTTCTTTTTCCTAAGCATCCTATGCCCTTATAAAACTTCAAAAGTCCGTACCTATTACCCATCTAGCACATATTCTTCCCTATGGCTGAGCCAGGGGCTAGAGAAGGGATTTTGTCTCATCTGCTAGAACATTTTGACATTAGGCAGTATGGGGTTACTACAGACAGAACTGAGAAGTTCTTTGGGTGGATAAAATGAGAAGAGACAGAAGAAGGGATTATGGGTGTGTGTGTGTGTGTGTGTGTGTGTGTGTGTGTGTGTTTTCTTCTCAAAAGAGTTCTTACACTTGTACTGAGGCAGAAGTGAATATGCTTATTGGAGAAAACTTGAAGGATTTTGGTGACCCACATTATAAACCTTCCAAATACAGACAAAGTATGATGGATTAAGGAGCAAGGTGTGAGTATTAACGTACAGTGCTGTCTTTATCGGCATTACTGAGGAGCTGATGCCACGATAATGGAAGGCACGCTTTGAACACTCGTTTTTTTATTAGAGTGAATAAGAGGGAAGCCTCTTCTTTCATTTGTTCAGCAAATGTTGTTGAACTCATTATGAGGCGAGTTTTGGACTAGGTACTATATAGATGTAATTCCTACCTCACGGAGTTTATTATAGACTTAAAACACATTCTTTCGTAAACCATACTCATAATTTTGTAGTCACTCAGGTTAATATTATTATGAGGATCAGTTATTACAGTTTTAGAAATATACTGGTACTTTCAGCTTGTTGAAATTTTGTAGATATTTGTCTATTCATGAAATGGCCTTACAACTTGCCATTTTATACTTCTTCAGAATCTTCACTTCTTGTTACTGTGTTGTATATTCCTTCTGATCCTCTACCTTACTTTGTGTTAGTTTTAGTCCATTATATCACCTTCTGAATTCCACAATGAACTTCTCAGTCGTGTTAATGCAAGGCAAAGCAATTTGCTTAATCACTGGGTTTTTATAGGATTCTTTGTATAATGTAACAAAGGGGTCATCAAACGTTTGATGAAAAGGGCCAGATAATAGATATTTAAGGCTTTTGGAGACACATAAGGGTCTCTGTTGCATATTCTTTGCTTTTCTTTGCAACCCTTTACAAATGCTGAAACTATTGGCTTACCAGTAATAAAAATCTTGGCACGCAGGTTGTGTTTTGTCAACCCCTAGTTATAACCTATAAAATTAGCAATGCTTGAAGTTCAACTGGGTACTGAGTTCAAATGATTTTTCCTTTGTGTACGTCCAGTTACAAAATCCTAGGGAAAATTAGGAGAGAGATAAACATGGAAAACAACCAAACGGATTGTCAGTCTCTAGCAAACCAAGACTCAAATCTGAACAAACCAATGGACACACATTTTAGCTAAACTCTAATTGACTTTACAGATTTTTCAGTAGCAGTAAAGGTGCAGATGAGCTGTATATTATTAACGGTATCTGTAAGTTAAAGTTTTTCACTTTCCGAATTATTTTATTCCTAGGCATTACAATACTCAGAATGCCATTGGATAAAACAACCCCCTTCCTTTGTGATATTTTGTACAGTGGCAGCTACATGCAATCCTTTAAAATTACCCTATATTTTGGTATAATGCATATAAGAAATTGTATGATACTTATTATGAAGGCTTTACAAAAATAATCTCTAAGTGGTAGTAATTAAACTTTTGTTTTGTTGCAACATTATATACTATCACAGAAATAACTGTGATGCCTCATTTTGAAAACATAGCTCTTCAAAATTGGCTGAGCCTTTCATCTTGAGAAATAGATTTAACTACTTGGCTTCTTAGCTCGTTTTCATAACCAAGGCAATTCTCCATAGCACTTAGATTGCTAAATTTAGCTGTCAACTTGTGGTCTTGACCTGCATTATAAAAGTTGTCCAAGTACATATAATACAGAACTTTTACCAGGAGCAGAAATGTCTAAACTCTCTTCCTGAACATCTCCCTCCATTTCCTACCCCCAAAGGAATTTTTCCATTATTACTGAAAGAGTTAAAGAATAGTTTGTTTTAGTTTAATCATCACATTTTTCCTTAACTCAGCAGTTGTTAAACTTTACAAGGAGGTGAATCATCTAGAGGACTTTATTAATATGTACATTCCTAAGCCCTTCCCCTATCACGTAGACACTGATTCAGTGGTTATGGGATGATGTTCAGGAATTTACACTTTTTAAGGTGTTTATGCCATTTCTCATGTAGATAATGCAGAGAGCACATTTTGAAAAACAGTTATAACCTACATAATATCTATATTCCTGATTACTGAAGTAAAATTAAACTTTATTTTCTCTATACTTTCATACTAACTTCTATTTTTTGGCTGTGACACTTATGCCTGCCATTGAATGAAAGTGTGATCTTGAGGATGGGAGAGTCACATCTGCATTTTCAAATTTCATTCCACCATGCTGCATTTCCCAGCACAAGTCATCCTCAGATATTTGTGAACTCTCCTTGTGGACATAGAGACTGCCTATTTCATCTTTGTGTCTGTCTACAAAGAGTGTAGCTCTGTGCTTAGTACTTAGCTGGAACTCAATAAATAAGGTGAGGTTCTTGAAAGCACCATTCAATGAAGTACTATTTGGAGTGGCAGACTTGTGGTAGTGACATCAGGAATCCATACCCTCCAATGTGTCTGGATTAAATGCCATCTGAATTTCTGCAGTGACAACCACGTGTCTGCCACTCCCAAATAGTACTTTTTGAGTGGTAACAGGATGGCTTTGTCAAGATAGGAACAGACTGAGGCTTGCTTAGTGCTTTCATTTGAAGATGGTGTATAGGGTCATATACCATCACTTATAGCAGCAGAGAATTAAACAGGATGAAATGGTTTTAAATAAAAGCCAGTGAAATTTTATGAGTATATAAAACAAAGTCTGTCTATTGTCAAGCTGCTAAATACTACATTCTTTTGAACATGGTTTTAGAATGTCTCTAAAGAGAGAAAAATATCTTAAAGAGAAGAAAAATAAACTTGATTTTGATTCAAATGATGTAGGTATTCCTGACTTAATGCAGAAGTCTAATCCCAGGCTCTGTCACTAAATGTGTAATCCTCAGTAAGTTATTTAACCTAACTGAACGCAGATTCCTCTTATTGCTAGAGATGGTCCTATATTGCTCTTAGAGCTCTTTGGAGAGTGGACTGAGCAATGCATATAAAAGCACCACACATTTGTGTATTTTTGATTGGAAAGCTAGCCAGTTTATCTCAGAATAATAGCTATTTCAGTTTAGTCACTTGCTTGATGAGAAGCAATGTGTTGATTATGGCAGTAAAAGAAATATGGTTCTGGGGGCCAGCCCAGTGGCGTAGTGATTAAGTTCGGATGCTCTGCTTTGCCGGCCTGGGGTTCACGGGTTTGGATCCCGGGTGCGGACCAACGCACCACTCATCAAGCCTTGCTGTGGAGGCATCCCATATACAAAACAACAACAACAACAACAACAACAACAACAACAGGGAGATGGGCACAGACATTAGCTCAGGGCTAATCTTCCTCAACAAAAAGAGGAGGATTGCCATGAATGTTAGCTCAGAGCCAGTCTTCCTCACAAAAATAGAAGAAAGAAATATGGTTCCTAATGCCAGTGCCTGTGTGTTATTGATAATGTCCAGGCCAGCACATCCTGTCTTGTCAAATTACAGGTTCTGCAGATTCACCCCTCTTTTCTGAATCGTCACTTCACTCTTGCAAACATATTTATTGAGCATCTGTTATGCTCCAGGACAATCCTAGGCACTGAGGAGACAACAGTGACCAAAAGGGTCAAAAATACTCATTCTTATGGCATTTACATTCTGCTAGAAGAGGAGTATACTGATAATAAATGGATGAATGAATAAAATACATAGTATGTCAGATGGTAATAAATATGGTATAGAAAAATAAATCAGAGAATAGGGATAAGGAGCTGGTAGTCTAGAATTTTAAATGGGATGAACTTGGAGGAGTCCACTGAGGAGGTAACCTTTGAGCAAATAATGAAAGAAAGGAGGAACTGGACCATATGGAGATAGGGAAAGAGCAATCCAGGTAGAGGACAGCAGGTGCTAAGGCCCTAAGGTGCATGTGTGCCTAGTGTTTATGAGAACAGCAAAGTAACTAATGTGGCTGGAATGGAGTGAGCAAGGGGGAAGATTGGCCCTCAGAGAACATCTGTTGCCAGTCTTCCTCCTTTTTCGCCTTTTTTTCTTCCCCAAAGCCCCAGTCGATAGCTGTATGTCATAGTTGTGCATCCTTCTAGTTGCTCCATGTGGGACGCCGCCTCACCATGGCTTGATGAGTGGTGCATCAGTCCGCGCCCAGGATCCGAACCGGTGAATCCCAGGAAGCTGAAGTGAGCGCACGAAGGTAACCACTATGCCACCTGGCCGGTTCCAAAGAGTTGTCTTTTTAAATTGGGAACAGAGGGTTGGGTTGGGAGGAGCAAAGATCAAGAGATTTCTTGTGGTTCTGACTGGGTTATGATAAACATTACATTTCCATCGAGGATGTCAAAAAGGTGTTGGCTGTACAGGATAAAGCATTTGAAAATGACTATGCTGATACACAAGGCACTAGTGTTTTGTCCTTACCTGTTTGGACCCCAGCATCACGTCGCATTATCACTGACCTGACGCTGAATGACACTGTCTTCATATACATATACAAATTCATATACAAATACTTCAAATTTGACAGTCATTGTCAGGAGACGATGTCTTCTTAAGTTAGAATGGGGACATTACCTTCAATTTGTCCAACGTACATTTGTATTTATGGACAAATTCATAATGGGACCAAAATTATTATCATTTGCATTGTTGCAATTGATGGATTTTCTGGGTTTTTTTGTTTTTTTTTTTTTTTTGTGAGGAAGACCAGCCCTGAGCTAACATCCACTGCCAATCCTCCTCTTTTTGCTGAGGAAGACTGGCCCTGGGCTAACATCTGTGCCCATCTTCCTCTACTTTATATGGGACGCCGCCACGGCAGGGCTGATAGGCAGTGCGTCGGCGGGCGCCTGGGATCCGAACCCGCGAACCCCGGGCTGCCAAGCACGAACTTAACCGCTGTGCCACCGGGCGACCCCGATTTTCTGGGTTTTAAAAATTGTTTTATAAAATCAATGCATACATTTTTTCTTCTTAGTAGCACACAGTCCCATATGTGTGCGAGAATCAATATATATTGCTCAATTAACCTGCTAAAAATTACAATATGAATCTATTGAAATAGTCAAAGCCTCCATTTTTATATAGACATAGACACTGGTATATAGATATGCTATATATACAAATATCTCTATGTATCCCTGTATATATGTGGTATATTTGGATATGGATGTAGACTGAAGAGGGCACTTTTATTTTGCTCACTTAACCAGTTTTCTTTTGGGAAATGATCTCTCTTCACCTTTTCCACCATCCACATGGTTACCTTGGAAGTCACAGTATGGTGTCCTAGAGAGATCCATGGCGGGGGCCGCTGCCTCTCACAATCTAATCATAGTCCTTAACTGACGGTAGAGTTCTGAAGTTAATAAATAGAGGATAATGTTTCCTTAGAAACTTTGCTTATAAGTTAAGAACTAGAGAGCTACAGAGAACATTATGTTTATAATATGGCTCAAAGTAGCAGACGAAAGCAGAGAGATGGCCACTAAGACAACCAGACCAGAAGGAAGAGAGAGGTGGGATTAAGAACAAAGGAGACAGACATACAGAGCAGAAGACAAAATAACAGGAATTCCTGATAGTGATGGAGTTTCTGATTTTTAGTGCCCAGCCTCACTCCTGCTCTTGGATTCCAGTCACTCCCATACCCTTGTTGTAAATATATCATTTTGATTAAACCAGTTTGTATGATTCTTGGAATCAAAAGAATCCTAATCAACATTTGACTGAATACTTGTGTAGACTAATATGAGAATATCAGTTCTTTATATTTTTAAAGAAAATACCCAATTTATTCAACACTTTTCTCTTCCGAATGTCTATGTTGGGAAGCATTTTTTCCTAGGGTAAAATGGAAGAACAATTTTGTTTCATTTGTTACCTTATTTGTGTTCTTTGTGTTCTAAGACTTAGTTGAAATCCTTGGCATTGATCAAAGAAGGAAAGCTTGGGGGAAAGAAAAATTGGTGCTAGTAAATTCCACTGTGGTACCCAACATTACCATTTTATTTCCTCCAAGTTTAAAAGGAAACAAAATACCCTCAACATTTATTGAGTACTTAATGTGTTCTGACATTGTACAAAGTACTTATTCTACTTTAATCCCATTTTCCTGTCAACAGTCTCCAAGGTTTTATTCCTATTTTATGAAAAGAGGAAATTGAGAATTAATTGAGCTTCTTCCTCCAAAGTCTCACAACTGTTGACTGGAAAAGGGATGCAGGACTTCAATAACTACTACAATGTACCTCACAATGGGCACAGAAACTTCCAGGAAATTTTGTTGCATGAATATACAGTCAGTTAACTGTTAATACAGCCCCAAAGTACTATTTTTAATTACAGTTGTACCCATTCCACCCCAGGAAGATGAAAATTAATTTAGACTGCCAAAATAGTTGATTTCACATTCATCTTAAGAATCCATTCTAATATTCAGCAATGCAATACATCCAACATTAATGACCTTGGGCTTCAGGGAGTTTTGATATTATTCTTAATTCCCTAAAGAGTTTTTTTTTTTTTTTCTGTTATGTATATAGTGGAAATGGAAAAGATTTGGTTACCATAGTCTAAATAACACCTTTTCACATCCATATGACATAAATGAAAATTACACTTTCTGTCGTCCCTAACTGAATAAAGTCAGTTTCTTCATTCTTCCGACAGTTCTGGTTTCCCAGTTTTGTGATCATGGAAATGGCTCCCCCTGAATCTACTCCATGTCTCCATAGCTCCTGATAGTTTTGGAATCCAGAAGGCTTCAATTTCAAGACAGCTACATCATTATACTACTCAGCCAGAAATTCAGCTCCCAATGAACCTGCTGTCAGACTTCAGCTCAGCTCAATGTGTCACAAGCAAATTTTTGACACTAGAATATAAAATCTTCAGAGTCAAGATGTAGTTGGCCCAATTACATTCTGACTGGGACTAAACTCACTAATGTCCATCCATTGGGAAAAAAAAATAGTGTCTTAAGATGCCATTTCACATATACAGAGAGAGGTAGATACTTACACACAAACTTACTTTAGTTAGAACTCTGATTTAGCCATATCTTAATGCTTAGAAACACGCATCAGGTCAATAGAGTAAAACTGTGCCGCAACACTATTAAGTGATGTCTATGAAATTCAATAGCATAGATTATAGGGCAAAATTAAAGAAAATCAATATTTTCCAATCAGTCTATGCTTTCAAAAAGCATAAATTAAATATAATGAACCTATACTGTACATACATATCAGTATAGACTGTATACTCAATTGAGAAAGTCCCCAGTGATCATGAAGTAACTACTTCTGAAGCCCACTTCTTCCCCCTGAAAGATAAAAACTCTGGCCTATGTTGACTGAGGAGGGGACTGATGCAGGGCACGAACCAGTCTCCAATTGCATTATAGTATAACCAACACCCCATAGCAGGATGTGTATTACATGGATTGTGTTATTGCTGGCCACAGTCTTGCTGGATGAGTTGTTCTACCATTTCATGCATATTTGTAAAATTCTTTTCTGTGCATTGCATCTGAGTTTTAGGAAGATTGGTAATTTTATCTAGTAAATTATTGATATATATTAAAGAACTCCTAATCAGCAAAAGAGGGCAAATTGACCTATGTCAAGTTTTCAATGTTAGCACTTTTTTTTAATATTTATAAACACTGGGTGAAATGACACCATATCACTATGGTTATTTTCTCCAAACAAAGTATAAATTGCTACTAAGCCCTAACCCACATTTTCTGACTAATTCAAGCCATCTGCCAGTGAGTCCACCAGATATTTTTATATTGTGGGTTAATGAGAATTGGTGGACCGTTAAGATTCCTTTCTTCCTCAGAACTTGAGAGTAAATTCCAACTTCTGAAGGGAGCCTTTTAATTTTTTTTTTTAACGATGCAGACTTCCTGGGACTGCAACTTAGAAAATATCAGTGACTGTGTTTTGGCTTCTTTTTAGAGCTCAGCACTTATATAACTTAACGCCAATATCTTATGTAACTGATCTCCTATCAGTGATTGGAAATGGTTTCTCTATAGATAACATAGTGGAGAAATTCAGCATGATGCTGCCTTTTATTCACAAAATTTACTTTGAATTTCTGTCTGGTAAGAAGTGTCTAAAAACAGATGCAATTTCCATCGCTTGGTACTTGAGGGTCGGTTGTTGTACAATGTCGACTGTGTTTACATTCCTGTGTGGTGGGCTTATCTGCTTATCTGTATCAATTGGCATGAACTTCCCAAAGTACAGATTTTAGACCCAATTTTCTCTAGATCATAGTATGAAATTGAATGAGCTAAATCTTTATTGCCTCTGATATGGTTTGGGAATAATGTTTACATTAGACACAAAAAGTAGAGCTCAGGTCTGCTGTCTAGGGTTCTAAATTGTAACTTTATATTTAAAGAAAAAGTGTAGCTCAAATACTCTCAAAGGCATAAAATGGGGCTCCTTGCTTATGGGATGCTGAGAAAGCAGGCACTTGACCTTTAATAAAGTCTCAGTCCTACTATTTATCCTGTGATACATGCATTTGGACTTGTCAAAGGAAGATCACAGCCCACAAGTAGATGATGGGAGAACAATGGAATTTATTTCCTTGCTTGACAACAATTCTAATAGGAACCTGGAAGAAAGACTACTGAAAAATTAACTCAGGCTGAGCCCAGTAAAAAGCAATCACCTAAACTGTTCCGTAACTGATATGGTGAGTGCTGAAGAACTTAGTTACTTAAGTAATTTATATATGATCCGAAAAATAGCATCAGTCGTCTATGATTTCATACCCCTGTTGCTGACAATAGATTATTAACAAATTCGTGCTAAATACTTTTAAATTTCTAGGAAACTTGCTGGCTTACATTATCAATTTGTGTGATTCTATAAGACAGTGGAGTTCCTAGAGTGACAGTTTTAGCCAATCTAAGCAAAAGCCTAAGCTTGAGGTCCTTATATGGATGAAAAATTATTAAAGCCAATGAATGGTACAATATGATTCTGTGTATTGAAGCCATAGGTCATATATGAGTCCCACTGGATTGGATGTTGCAGACAATTTTGAATATCAAACCTGTCTCTACTTTTGCATGTAGGAGGCAGTGCCATTTCATAACCATATGGCTCGGAGCGAGTGGCACTGGGCAAGTACCAGGCCTCAAGGCAGAATTTTTAAGGCCCGTATCCCTTTCTTATAAAATCAAGTTTAGGTTATGCCACAGTCATCCTGGCAATTCCCTATTACTCCTGGATTTATTTTGCAATTAGTATCTGAGTCATTACCTGAGGTTCAGAGATCAGCGTAAATTTCAGCCTTAAAATATAAATTAAATTAGAGTCTATTATATTTATTGAAGGCATTATCTTTCCATTAGCTTAGAGGCTGTAGACTGGTTTTTTTTCTTTACTGCTTGGGATTTTCTTTTGTTGTAAACCACACCAGTGGCTGAGGAGCCAGCATCTTAGATCCATTATTATTCAGCATCAGCCCTTTATCTTCCATCTTGACGTGACTCTTTAATCCTTCCTCAGAAATACGAGAAGCCTTACTTTGTGCCTCTTATTGCCCGTACTCGCTTTCACAATCATCCTTCAAGTTGATAGCATCCCTGTTTATAGTTGAGGGACGTAAAGCCCTAATATTCCAAGTGACTTATTGAGGTTACCAGGTCATTTACAGCAAAACAAAGAATACAACCCAAGAAATTCTGACTCCTAGTCCATTGCAAAAGAATTCCAAACCTGACTCTGTTACTCACTACCTGTATGGCAATGGAAATGTCATACAATCCCAGAGTCACGGTTTTCCATTTTTAAAATAAGGATAATATCTAAGAAGTTTGCAGGTGAATGGCTAGGTAACAGGTCCTCAATGAAAAGTAATATTTTTTCTTCCAGTTGTTTGTGTTATTATGACCATATTATATTGTGTCTTCTTTCAAGGATGAAATTTGCTTATTCTTTTTCCCCTGACTTCCTCCAGGATTTTTAGTGCATTTATTTTAACCATCTGAAAAATCCTGGGAGCAATGCTACTGTTTTCCAAAATGGGGGTTCCAAGTAATTGTTTTTTCTAAAAAATTTTTTCCTTAAAAAAGAAGTTTCTATATGACAGGTATGTTATATAAATCTGATTACTATTGCATTTCTAGTACATTATGAGACAACTATGTTTTAATATATTGATGATGGAACCTAAGCACTTTGGTTTTGATTGGAAAAAATCTACTCATTCAACATGTCCGAATAAAATGACGTGTTTTCGCTTTCCAGAAGAGCACTTCATGAGCTAGATGTTGCTGTTAGCAAAGGTGCTACCCCCATATTTTCCTGTGAAATCCTATAGTCTCTGTGGGCTTGAAATGCCTAGAATATTTTAAAGTTCTCCAATGAACGTTAAGTTTCAAAATGACCAATGAAGTGGCTTCCTTATCCGAGAGGCCACTTTCTTCACTTGGCTTCCAGGACTCTAGACTCTCCAGTGACCAGTCTCATTGCCACTTCTTTTTAGTCTCCTTTCCTCCCTCTCCCTCTTCTCTGGATCTCCTAACGTTGATATGCCCTCAGGCTTAGTATTAGGACCTCTTTCCTTCTCTTCCTTTGTTTTCACTTCCTTCCCTCTCCTTCCCTCCTCTTCTCTTCTCATCTACACCGATTTCCTCAGTGAGCACATCACATCTTATTGTAAGAAATCTCAAGTATATGCTGATGATTCATAAATACATATCTCTACATCAAAGTGTCCCTTGAACTCCAGATTTCTAAATTCAACTGCCTATTTAAATGCCAACACATTGCATACAAACATGAACTTCTAAGTTTCTAAAGAGAGAAAAGAAATGAAAAAGAAAAAGACCTTCTTTGTATACTATCTACTTTATCTCATTTAATGGCAACTCCACTCTTGGTTGCTCTAGGTCAAAATCCTCAGAATCATTCCGGAATCTTCTTTTTGCTTCCTACTCACATCAATTCATTAGCAAATCCTTCTTGTTCTTGTAAAACATATCCAAAAGCCAACCGTTTCTCACTGTTCTCAGAGCTACCACCCTGGTCCGGACCGGGGTATTGACAGCAGCCTGCTGACTGGTCTTCCTGCTTCCACGTTTGCCTCTTTATAGTCTTCTCTCAATATGGGAGCCAGAGTAATCTTGTTAAATCTCAAACCAGCTCAAAATGGCTTTCATTTCTCTCATGTCGAAAGCCAAGACCAATGATATTCTATTACCTTTTAGACTTTATCTTCTACTTTTCTTCCTCCCGCTGACTCCACTTCAGCCCCAATTGCCTGCACTGGATATTGCCTACCTCAGATCTTTACCTTTCCTGTTATATTTGCTTGGGATGTTTTCCCCAGGTGTCTCTCTTTCCTTTGAAGACTTTGCTCAAATGGTAACTTTTCAAGGAGGTAAACACTGATCACTCTATAAAACTGTGACTCTTCTCATAGGACTTTCAATACACTTCAATCTGCTCTATTATTTTGACCATGGTGTTGGTCTTCTTTTAATGTGCAAATAATTTCCTACTATGTTATGTTTATTATTATTTATTTATATTCCCCCACAAACATGTGATCTCCACAAGGGCAGGTATTTTTGTCTCTCTCCACAGGTGAATAAAATCCATATGCAACTCTTGATTGAATGAAAGAATGCGTATGTCTATCCTTGCGCTGCCACATTCTCTTCCATTTCTGGCTTCTGACAAGCATCGGTTGAGTTCTCTTGGGAGGAAGTGTCTATAGGAAAATGTTCTTACCCACAGGCATACAGCTTAATCACACTGTGTTCTGGTTTGATAGTAATAAAGACCTGATTGCCATGTCAAGTTTTTTTTTTTTTCAGAGTATCATCAGCTTTACTAAAATTGTGTTTATAATTCAAAATTAATATAAGTACCAAAAAACATAAGGATAGTGTATATATATTTTGAAAATGAAACTAGTTATAGAATCATAAGGACATGAGTTTAATACCTAAAAAGGACTTCTGAGATCTAATCCATTCCCTGAATTTATACTTGAGTAGAGAAGTCCAATTCATCCAAAAGTCATATACTACCTGCCCATTATATGCTAAGCCTGTCATGGGGCTTTGGAATTGCGAAAGTGAGTGTAACATTATTTTAACCTTCCAGAAACTTCTAGTCTTATAGGTAAGACAGATAGATAAACATTAATTTCATTGCAGTGGGATTTCCGCTTTAATGAGAAACACTTGAAGAAGCCCTGTTTGAGATTTAGCCCTGGAAAAGTCACTTTGGACCAACTGTGCTTTTTGGCCTCCCAGTTCATTTTAACACAATGAAAGGGGATCTGGGCTTTGTAACAAAGGAAAAGGTGAGGCAGCCCACCAGCTCCGATATGTGAAAGGGAGTATCTTCACAGTCAACTTCTAGAGCAAAAGCTCAGCATGTCTGTTTTCTGTAAGTCTAAAAGATTTTTTGATTCAATTAACCATTTATCCATTGCATATGGACAGTGGCTGTGTAATATGTGGCAAATCTTTTAAATGTTGCAAATTCATTTCTAATTTTATAATATTCTTACTGATTTTATTAGTCCATTGTGATGTTTAGATAAAAGTATGACTGAAAACACTATTTTGGGTTGTCAAAGTAGTACAAACAAGAGCTGAATCCAGTGTTCATTTTGGTGAATTTGATTTCATTAATGCATGCTATTATTTGCATAAAGCAAAGCAGTATATGCTTAAAATAATTGTAGGGTTTTGATAAAGCTTCTTACTAAAACTTATTGGAAAATGATCAAGAAGTCGCGTTAAGTCTTCTCTAGTCTTTCTCTCTCTCTCATAGCTACAGAGGTAAAAAAAAAAAAAAAAAAAAGAAACATTGTATGCCACACATCTTACATTTTGAATGATATGAAAACATCTGTTCCCTTCATGTCTATCAGAAATAAATCCTAACCCTGTCTGACAGGACTGTGTTCATTGGTTATAAGCTTTTTCTCTTAGGTCTCCACAGTCAACTCAGACTAATAGTTGATCTTGTTGCCAAGGGGAATAGAAGGTGACAAAGCATAACTGGATGATGTAGGCGGCAAGAAGTCAGGAATTAAATAGTAATAACGTGATCGAGCCAATGCAACTGGCTTCTCTCTCTGAAGGAAAAGGTGAATGCAGTGTAGAGGAATGCCCCAGGGCACATTTGGTTTTACTGTTCTCACATTTACTTCTAGAAATGAAACAAGGATTCTTTCCTTCTGCTTCAGTTTTCTCATTTTCTTCAGTCCCCTGGGAACTGGTTCTTGACCTAGTGGTGGAATAGCGTCTATTCTCCAACAGTGATTTTCCTTCCTATTCCTTCAGTTAATTCCTTCAGTTAATTTCAGTAAATTAGGCTCTAATTTATGCCGTTTTCATAAGTCAGCCAAAAAATAATTATTTGGGAACCGTGTAAAGTATAAGAACTAGGCTAAGTCATTTGAACTTGGAGTGTGAAATTAGGGCACTGACTCCTCAAAGCAGATTCGCACAAGGCAAGTGGGAACAGGACCAGGCTTGGGCGGGAGGGTGGGGGTCATGGAATAGAAGATTTTCATTGTAAGATGATTGACGGTGGAGATACGGTCCAGTCCCACAGAATGCAGGCTGTATAGCCATGGGCAAAGTACTCTCTGAGCCACATTTTTCACTTTGTAAAATCTTGAAGAGTAATGCTGATAATAAGCATTTGGCACATACTCAGTTCTCAAAATGGTGTGAGTTCCTGTATTCTTTAAGGTCAAGGGAGGACTCAGTGTAATGAATCAAGAAGTGGGTGTAGTTAGAAGTGTGCCCCCCTCTAGATAAAAGCAAAAACAATATATCCTATTTCTTTTTCTTTCCATATCATTCTGCTTTTGACTCTTATTTTAAGAATTCTTCTTAACGTTGAAAACAGTTCATCCTAAGGATTCCTCATTACCTTTACAGAGTACATAAACTCTCTCATGGGAAGCAATGTGGTATACTGGAAAACACACACACTCAATGCTGCAACTCAAGATACTTAGATTTTTTTTTTTTTAACTCTAACTTTGCTACATAGTAAGCAATTTAAGTTACCCATGCAGCAGTTCTTTTATAAAATAGGAGTGATACTATGTACTTCATACACTGATGGTGAGGATTAATATGTAACCAGCACATGTTGGCTACTCCATTCTAAATGCTTAAATGTTAGTTTTGTCTCCAGCCTTGCTTTATCAGGAAAAACAAACAAACAAACAAACAAAAAACATAGATTGATGTACAAGATCATATTAGATAAATGAGAAAGCATTTGGAAAAGAGTGCATCTAAAGAATAAGAACAGCACTACTAAATACTAAATATCATCAGTATTTAGTGATCCTCTAACTATGTGTTCATAGTCTTTCAAAGGCAGAGGAGCCTTGATTCTTACACTGCCTGTCAACCTCCCTTATACTTTTTTCCTAAACCTTGCTTCCCACACTCTAGTCATTTTATTTGACCTCTTGATTTCACAGGATAAGGACATTCAACAGAAGCTTGAGAGACAATAACCTTTCAATCTCAGTTTTTATGTCAAGAAGTCTATAGGGCTTTACCAATCAACTTTCTCTGGCTGGACTTTGGAGAAGACACTAAAAGGGGGTTTCCATCTGTCCAGAGATTACCTAAATCAATAGGTCTGTGGATTTGAACTCCTATAGACACACAAGTGGGATAAAGCTAGAGTCATTCAAATTGGCTTTGGGAGCTTTCAAGTTTTACTTCACGTGAACATCCTGTCTAAAGAAATCCATACTTAAATTTCCCCTATGTAACCCTTATAAAGACAAATTTAGGTCTGGGAATCACTCTGCCAAATGGATATATTTATATTTATGTTTATTTATATATATTTTTTCTTTTATATAGTTACTTCTTATTTGATTGGGGAGGGTGATTATTATTTCCAGTTGGTATGGACATTTCATAAATATTAAAGGTATTTTAAGCTATTACAAATCAAACAAGGGACACCAAGTGATAAAAAAAAAATCGTGTCTGGGTTGTTCTCATTAATTAATTCAATTAACTATAGGTTAAGCAGGAAAACCTATTGTTTTGATCCTCATTGAGGAAGCCTTATTCAATGTGCATTTATAAATTTTCTTTCCTTAGGAAGGATAATGTAGTAGTAATAATTAAATCATCTCATTACAAAACTTGCAATGACATAAACATCATGATTCTGGACGTGAATCCTCATTGCCCAGTGATTTAAATATGCAGGAGATTGGAGTGAATGTTTTCTGGTGCCTAGATGTACTTCGGAATTTGCTTTGCTTTTGATATTTTCTTGAAATAAAATCCTGATATTAGATTGTTTCCTGGAAAAGTAAGAGGTCAAGAGAGGTTCATATTCTCATTAATTGATTTGGATGTTCTGATTTGAACACACTGGTTTGAATAAAAATAATCAGATCACATTTTTATGTAAATAATTTATTACTCACTTCACTTAACTGAGGCAAGGAAATATTGTTAACTCTTGAATTTCTATATTAAATACTGATTTAATTAAATAATCATCTCCAAAAAAGAGATGATTTAGCTGTCTTACCTCTATTTTTAAATTTTGTATTCTTAATTGTCTTAGTCCATTCGGGCTGCTATAACAAAATGCCATAAACTGGGTGGCTTATAAACAACAGAAATTTATTTCTCACATTACTGGAGGCTGGGATGTTCGAGATCATGGCGCTGGCAGATTCAGTGTCTGGTGAGAGCCCACTTCCTCACTGATGGCCGTCTTCTCAGTGTAACCTCATGTGGTAGAAGGAGCTGTGGAGTTCTGGGGGTCTTTTTTAAAGGGCACTAATCTCATTCACGAGGACTTCACTCTCATGAGCTGATCATCTCCCAAAGGCCCCACCTCCTAATACCATCACCTTTGCTATGAGGATTTCAACACATGAATTTTGAGGGACACAAACATTCAAACCAAAACATTAATCATAAGTGGGAAGCTCAATGAAGACACCGGTGCTGGTGAGAAATAAAAGTCCCCAAAGTGCACTGGAGCTATTTTCTTCTTTCCAATTGCTTCCTGCCTCTGTCCCAGACTACTCCATGAGCATAGTTAATAGCATCTCTACTCAATTTACCTCAAACTAAACTTATCTTTTTTGCTAAAGTATTAAACCTAGGGAGTACACCAAAACCGAACCTTTCCTGTTTCTCTGCTTTATTTCCTCCTATCCATCCCAATTGATCCTCCCTTGGATTAGGCCCCCAGTATCTCTCTCATAGTCTGTTGCAAAATTATCTTAACTAGTTTTCCTATTCTACAATGATCTGTTTAAAATGAGAGTCTAACCATGTCATTCCTTGCTTAAAACTCCTCAGTAGTTTCTCATTCCTATAGAATAAAGTCCAAGATCCTTAATAGAGCATACCAGGTTCCAAACGGTCTTGTCTGCATATTTATCTTTCACATCTTTCTTATCTCAAACTAGATGAGAAAAAACAGAAGTGCTTAGAGTTTTGGATGTACATCATGATGTTTCTTGCCTCCATATTTTTGCTAAAACCCCCCCTCTGGGAAAGTCTCCCTATACCTTTTTCCTTGGTCAGCTGCTACCTAGACTTTGAGGCTGGGCTCACACACCACTGTAGGAAGTTTTCTTTGGCATATTTCCTCTGCCATTCACAGATGCTGGTGGCTGGGTCAGGTGTCCCTTTCTATTCTCCAATACTGACACAGTATGCTTCCATTTAATTTCCAAACTGGATTTTCTGTGTTACTAATTTTCCTTCACTGTGAAAGCTCCTTGTAAGAATTTCTTTATCTTTGCATCTCTAGCCCCTGGCAGAGTATCTGCATAGAATAAATGCTGAATTAATTTGTTGACTGAATGAGGATGAGAAGGTGAATATTCCTAAGAAAGCTTCAAATGAGTTTGGATCACATTTAATCATCAGTTACCTATACTCTGGAAGGGACTTCTGTGTCTATTAGGACAATGGATGAGTAGCACCCACTTTCCTTTCCAACTTCAGATTCCTTAACATTCCCCATCCTGGAGGCGTAGAAGCAGGTAAGGGGTGAGAATACTGCCTTTTGCCCTTACAGTCTTAAGAGCTTTAATTATCTGAAACATTACTTAGGGATATTATAATAAATGTAAACTTTTTGAATTCATAGCAAATGGGATAATTAGGATTCGTGATACCTAGGTAGTGTTTGGTATAATCCTGACTCATTATTGAAAAGATTATAATAACATAATGACAATAATAATCTATTATAGTCTTGCTCAATTCCTGTCAGCCAGGTCAATGTCATTACCAATCTACAGGCATCTGTGAGTCATCCTATGTGTCTAGAACAGTGGCAGGAGTTTGAGTAAGATTCCAGGAATCGGCCTGAGCATGGCCTGATGGGTGGGTGGGTAAATTTCTTTAAGGGAAGCACATAGAATGTGTTTAAGATTAAAGTAAAACAAGATACAAAGTAAGATAAGGAGAATGGGCCATATTAAGGAATGTTTAGAAGGCCTGGCAAACATTTAAAATGCTGGACGCAACCACAGAAATTCTTATTATGAAATACTAAAAGAAAAAAAATAGGAGAAGGATACAAAATTGCGTGTCATGGGTGGATAGATATGTGATAAACAAAATCTAGTAAAATGTTAATGGTGAAAACTATTTATAGTGTATGGGTATTTACTGTAAAAATTCTTTAACTTTCTTCTATGCTTGAAACTTTTCATAGTAAAATGTTTGAAAATTTGCATGTACATGATAATTTCAACTATATGCTAAGTACATATGAAAGAAAAACTGGAAAGAAAAACTGGCCTGAATGGGTATATGTGCTAAGAAAAAAAGTTAGGCATATTTAATACCTTGGTTTTTATAATTTAAGAACATTTAGAAAGTAAAGGAAAAAAGGTTTAAATTAAGTTTGGTTTGGAAATAAGAAATTCTTGATCAGAATATAGGAGAGTGAAGACTTGGACATTTACCTGTATGACATTGGATGAATTATTTAGTCTTCAACTCTCTATACCATTTTAGTGAACAATGACTGCTAATTTTGCAAGACTACCAACTTGTCGTGAGGATTGAATGTTTTCATAGAAGTAAACTACATAGGATAGGACTTAGTACCTGGTAAATACTGGCTAATATTTTTAAGAAACTGGCATTTTAGAAAATAATTGTTATACAGATAGCTCCCCCTTCACCCCTAGTATTGTGTTTGTTTCCTAGGTTGTGCATTCTTTAATCCCAGGAGCCAGAGGAGCTTTTCCTTTTTTTAAATGAACTATATTTTTTCCTTTAAAGCCTGTTAACTATTTTGAAAAGCTTGGGAAAGAGACTCCGAAGTGGCATCAAAAGTTACGGTAGAGGGGTAACAGCCCTCGGAGAAAGTCAGAAGTAGATTAAGTTTCCACAGAGCACGCTTTGATCCTGCTGGTTTAGAGAACAAAGCGGACTTCTGTAACTGTTAGCCTATTAGCGCTCCCTGGGGGAGAACTTATCAGGAATGAGATGCTCTATGGAAAAGCAAAGAGCGGAGAATGAAGCCTCTCTTGAGGTTCAGTGGCTGGTTTTTGTGCTCTCATTGATTTCTTCACCTTGTACGATGGCTAGAGTCTGTGTAAATTCAGCCCAGAGCTCTGCACACCGTGGTTTATGCCCCAACTTTCAGACTTTTCATTACAGAAGGTTCATTTTCTCTTTCTGGACTACATTTACACTGAGATGATGAACAGCTCCACTGGGGTTGGAGGAGGTTCTAAGATTATAAATTGTGGTTAAAGTACATATCCTATCTTGTCCTGAGCCCAAAGGAAAGGATATGGATGATTCCTTTGATTCATTTACTCCTTTCTAATAAACATGCAAAATATAATCATGGGCTATCTTTTATGGATTATTTTATAGGTATCCCCTGGTTGTGAAATCCTGAACCAGATATATCTCAAATGTAGAAATTGCCAGGCTGTGCCAGAGGCAGGGGTTTGCCTCTGAGTCCTTATTTGGCTGCTGGGAGCTAGAAAGCCAGGGCTGTCTACCAGGGTAAGAAAATGGGGACAGGGAAGACAGACCTACATGCATTGTAGTGCTCAGTTCCATTCTTGCCACAGACTGGACTCTTACTGGGGAAAGTATGGCTGTTAGAGGGTACTGTCATCTAGAGAATTATGCCTACCCCAATTATACCTAACCTGACAGTGTATAGGTGGGTTTGTACTGTTAGCAATATCAAAATGCTTCCTAGCCAGTAAATCTAACTGAGCATAATCTTTCTCCATCATTTTCTGATTTCTTGGCTTTCCTTAAAGACAGACATGCTGCTTCCTCCATTTTTGCACACCTGGAGATGAGTGATTGACATATTGTGATGATGACATTTCCGTCAATGACGGACCGCGTATACGATGGTGGTCCCATAAGATTAGCACCATATAGCCTAGGTGTGTAGTAGGCTGTACCATCTAGGTTTGTGTAAGTACACTCTGTGATGGTCACACAACGACGGAATCCCCAATGACGCATTTGTCAGAATTTATTCTTGTCGTTAAGTGACACATGATTGTATTACATAAGGGTGTGTTGTGTGAATGAATAAGTGAATGAATGAGGGGAATAATAGATCTGTTTCAATTACTATATCAACATATTCTAGAAATGCGGGCTGTTCTGATAATTCAGCCACTATTATTTTACATAAAGATGTTTTTGGAATACTGAACTTAAAAGTTTTCTTGTAACCTATTGATCAGTTAGATTTACCTATACATTTTTGGAAATAACATTTTTCCCAAATGTGATAAATGCCTATAGCAAAAAAAAAATTTAGGTAATATCAAAATTTTTTTAAATGACAATTATGCATTTTTGCTACACTCACAAATGACTATGAGTTAGCTATTTGAGATACTTCTATACTTTTAAATACACACACATTTTAAATAATATAATTTTCTAAGTGATAAATGTGCCATGATTCATTTTAATCAGCCCTCTATTAATGAACATTTAGGTTGTTTCTAATTTTTGATATCTTTTATAATTAAAAGTGAATATGATTTTAGTCAAATTTCTGCATATATCAGGGATAGATTCATTAAAGTAGAATTTCTATGTACTTTTCTGCTCTAAAAAGATTATTTTTGTTCCTTTTGACTCTGAGTATTTTGAAAAATCGAATTCACTTGTGCCGAATATCTTAATACCAGCATTAAAGATTTAAAATTCGATTGTTACAAACATAAAATTTAGCATTGAAAGCATCCTAGGAGGAACATGTCTTTTATTATCTCTGAGATATACACCACATTTACCCACATGGTTATTGCCATCATGTAATTGCAGCTTTTAGAGTTTGGTATAGGTTAAAAGCCTGAGCTCCAACAGCCAAAATGTCTTTCATGTTTCACTGTGTGTGGGTGACATTTAAACTCTCTTCCAGGCTTTGAAAATTGCAAGAAAGCAGCAGCCATATGTAAATAAATAGTTACAGAACTCTGTTGCTATTCAAAATTTGACAGAAATATATATATATATATATATATTTCATATATATATATATGAACTATTAGTCTACTAGTCTGCTTTTGTCAAATTTGGTCACTTTTGTCAAATATATACATATCCATAGAAAATGGCAAGATAAATATAATAGGCTGAATCTTGTGATACATGGTTCAGTGTGTATGTGAGAGAGAGAGACAGACAGACAGACAGGAAGGAGGGAAGGAGAGAGAAGGGAGAGAATATGAATATAATGACAAGGGAATTTAATTCCTTGTCTCTTGAGGCATTTTTGACGCCTGGTTCTCCTACCCAGATGTCTCTTCTTCCTTTTTACAGTCGTCCCCCCTTATCCTCAGAGGATATGTTCCAAGACCCCCAGTGGATGCCTGAAACCGCAGATAGTACCAAACCCCTGATTTTTTCCTATACATGCATACTTATGATAAAGTTTAATTTATAAATTAGGCATAGTAAGAGATTAACAAGAGGAACTAATAATAAAATAGAACAATTGTAACAATGTACTATAATAAAAGTTACTGTAGATCTTAGCAACCTCAGCATGTGATATTTTTCTTTCCTTATTAAGTGAGGAACTTTCACCTTTTCACTTAAAGGAAGACCTTGATGGCTTCTCTTTGGCATATCTGAGTTGCCAGCATCACTACTCTTATGCTTTTAGGCCATTATTAAGTAAAATAAGAGTTACTTGAATACAAGCCCTGCGATACAGCGACGGTGGATCTGATAACAGAGACAGCTACCAAGTGACTAATGGGCAGGTGCTGTGTTCAGCCTGGATCCGCAGGACAAAGTAATGATTCTTGTCCTGGGCAGGAGGGATGGAGTGGGACTGGGTGAGATTTCATCATGCTTTTCAGAATAGCATGCAATTTAAAATGCATGAGTTGTTTATTTCTGGAATTTTCCATTTAATATTTTCAGACTGAGGCTGACAGCAGATAACTGAAACTGTGGAAAGCGAAACCATGGATAAGGGGGGACTACTATTTTTTGTCTACATCTTCTATTCAATTTACTCCTATCCTTCTAGTCCCATCTATCCACAGTGTTTGAATTATTCTAATGGTATCTAGACCTCACCTCTGATCTATATCTTTTTTACTTCGGCCCATTTCTTTCTCAGTTCTTTCTTTCATCCACCTTATTGTGACAATAAAATATGATAGTTTGCCAGAGGGAGCTTTTATTTTCTTCCTATCTTCTAATGTTGGGATTGTTTCTCTGTTTTTCTCTCAGTACCATCCCCATCCCCCAGTCTCATAGGTTTGTTTCTCATTTCCACCCCAGTGATTTCCAAACCTATGCAACAAACTGACTCAGCAAACCTTGATGACCTGAAACTCCACCATGGGCTGATGAACATGAGTGCCATAAGTAGGGTAATAGGCAGCTACAAAAGCTGTGGGGCTTAGGTGGGGGAAACCATGAAGCTCCACCACCAAGTTCTCCAAGTGAATGTGTTGAACCTTATCCTACGTACCATCCCTGCTCTTTCCCTTTCCTTGTTGGCAATTCTCATCTCATCCTCCCATTCTTGGTTATCGTGAGCTGAGGCTCTGAGGTCTTGACATCCTCTTTGGTTGCATTTTCCCTCACTTGGAATTAGTTGCCTTGGCCAACCTTTGTCTCCCAGTCTCTCTCCTGTCCTGTCTCCTGCCCTCTCTTCCTCTCCCCTCCTGTCTCCTCTCTCATCTTCTGCAACACATCTCACAGCAGTTCAACCTCCCTAAGGATTAAAGGATTGGGTGGTACAATGAGCAGACCTCATTGTACTGCATGGTAAGGGAGAGGCCAATTCCTGGAGGGCTGTATATCCTCTCAGATCCAACCTGCTATTTTTAAAACCATTCTCCTCACACAAGAGAGGCTGTTGGTGTTCTACAAAAGGTGCCTGCACCTCTCTCTCTAGGACCTTAGGATATCTTTCTAGGCTCCCTCTGCTGCTATTTCAAACCTACTTTGTTATCACTGTTTCTCCTTTGCTCCCATTGTCTGAACTGATTTGTTGTCTTCTTGTCTGGATCTTGTGGGTGGATGCTTTTTCATCAGTACAGTTTGGTTCTTTATTTCAGGGTCACCATTAAACATTATCTTTAGATTTTACTCGACTCTACATTCTACTCACTGAGGTCAATCCCATCACCATGCTTAGACACAGTGGTAGCTCTCAGAACCCAACCTAAATTTGATATGAAGAGTTCAGGCAGATTCCATGACATGGGCCTTAATGTGTGGTGATTTTTTTTCGCTACTTGATTGTGTTGCATCAAAAATAATTAGCAGTGGAGCAGTGTCATTAAGAATTTAGACTTTGGAATCAGGTAAACCTAGATTTGATGACAAGATCCACCACTTAAAAGCAACGTGACTTTGAGAAAGTTTATGTAATTACTCTGAGTTTTTCCATTAGTAAAATGGATACGACAGCAGTACCAATTTCCTAGGCTTATTATGGGCATTAAGGTGCTATAAGTAAAGAACTTAGTGCATTGTTTGGAACATAAAGAGTGCTTAGTAAATGATCATTAGCATCTTTATTTCTTTTCAAATTGTTGAGATTTGGTTTGTAGTGATAAGTGGAAATTCTAAGGCCAAGTGATCTATGAATGCATTTTCCACTAAAGTTAGCTAAAACTAAATGTTAAAGTCTTTAAGTAAGCTTTATTTTCCACTTCTTTTAAGATCCACCTATTTTATGGTGATTCTGGGTTTTTTTCACATAAAGTGATATGATCAATCAAAACAATAAAAACATGAAGAAATGTTTCACATTCTGAAAATGGAAGCTACTGTACTTGTATAAGTTCAGAGTTTAAATGCTGCAGATTAGGGATATTGGGAGATCTGTAAGGATGGACTTTAATACTGCCACCTGGAATTGGGAAGCCTCACCTGTAAAAGACAGACAATAGTCAAACAAGAATCATAAAGTTTAGGAGAATCTAGGGAATGCTGCACTAAAAGGAGGAACATATCCATAAAATAAACATTAATGTTTATTTCAGGCATGGTGTTTTCATTCTGGTTCTCCTCCAAGGTAAAGCTCTCTAATTCTGCCAAATTTCACTCACATGAGTTTGTATGTTGCAATTTGACATGGCACTGCATGGGGGGCGGATAGCTAACTCCCGTGACCTTCCTTTTCTTTCTTGATCTTTCTGAAAGAAAATTTCCCCTTGTGCTCATTGACCTAGAAATGAAGTGGTGGTAAGTAAATAATACCTCCCAGGGACTGCGTCACATGCACGGTATTTTAATGTGATGCTTACTACATCCAGAATCTGAGTAATAGGCCATTCTCCATGGCGGTCAACCACCGGGCTCCTGAATATGCTTACTCCAAACACCCAAGATACAGAGGCAGCTAGAGCTATTTTAGGGGACAATTCCTTGTGCTGCCACTTGGTCCTACTATATTAAACAGCTCCTCTGCTTGGAATTACAGAATCCTGGAGTCATAAGGGATTTTAGAGAGCACCAAGTTTGGGATTCCCCAAACTGTGTTCCAAAGTAATGCTATCATCCCAAGAAATGACAGTGTGAGAAAAAGGGGAGGAGATTCTATGGTCAAACAAGTTAGTTACACATTTTTTTTTTTAATTTCTATTGTTGGATCCTCTTATAATCTTTACTATGTTAAGGGAACTGTGAATCTCAAGAAAAAATGCATGTAGTATGTTCCATTTCACAAATTTTACTACATAACTTGCTTTAGCATCTTCTCGTGCACAAGTATTATGCAGAATAGTTTGGGAAATACCATTGTGGTTCCACCACTTCATTTTCACACAAAGAAACAGTGCCACAGTCAAGACAAAAGCCTGCCACATTAATAAAAATCAGGGTCCAGTTTGAAAGTATTAACAATTCACCAGAATTGAAAGGAGCACATAGACAGCTAATCTTACTGCTTGGCGTCATAACAGCTGGCACTGGTAGCCCTTCATGCTCCCAGTGCGTTTTCTCCCTTCTCTACCCAGTGGTACATACAGCTTCATACAGCCTATGCTGTCCCCAGAAGTACCCGGTGCCAAGTCACCTTTTGTTTGCTTAATGGAGTATAGCAGCCCAGAACTCCCATATTCTTGTTATTGACTGGTTTGAGACCTAATCATATTCATCATTCCCCACATGCTCATCTCATTCAATGTGAACACTATGGTGACATAGAATCATTTCACTTTTTAACTTGTTGCTTTAATCGTTTGCTTACAATGAATATAGCATTGTGTCTTTTCTTATGTTTCACAATAATGATTTGAAGATTTAGGAATTAGTTGTCTTGATTTTGTATTTAAATGAAAAGTCGATGTTTGTTTTGCATTTAAGAATGTGGACACGTATAATGTATGGTAGAAAGGACCTGTGGCAGTTCAGATTAGGAAGAATTAATGCCTTCTCATCTCAAACACAAGAAGTCATGCACTATTATGGTTAGAGGGAAAATTATGTATTGAAGTATCTTTCTGTTTGTATAAACTGAGTTTCTCCAGACCTTACTGACTAGAGTATATAAGTATAAAAGTAAAAGCATTGAAGCACCATGGCGCTGTCTATACAGATGCAAAAGTCCGTCTTCTTCCAGTGCAGGGCATCCCTCCCCAACTCTGTCAACAGTTATTGTGGCTTCCAGGTCATGGCAGAAGGAAGGGTAAAACCCTTCATACTACACACAAGCACACACCCACATACATCCATATTAAACCAATCTCTCATGAAAAAAAAAAAAACAAATCTTAGGAAGTTGCGACACTTTGAAAAGTATGGCAAAGCAAAGATCTTTATATTTCCTCTCTTGCAACAGTAGACTCATTCTCTGTTTCCTCTCTGTCTCTCCTTCTCTCCCTCATTGTGCCTCTCTGCCTCTGTTTCTCTTTTTGTCTCTCTCCACACTTCCCTCCTTCCTTCAGTATATTTCTTTATCAGTCTATCTCCTTATCTCTGTTTCTTCTCCTCTGTCAGTCTGTGTCTTCTCTTTTTCAGCCTCTATCTTTCTCTGTCTCTCTCCCTCTTTTGCGTGTTCCCTCAGCTAACAGAGTTCCCGACATTGGTTGGGCAGGAGTCATCAGAGTTCCAGCTGTGTAGTAAACAGTGTGATAACAGGCAGTGATCATCAGGATTCCAGACAGGGGGCAAGGCCATTTCCTATGTCCCAGCTCCAGTTTTTTTAATCTTCAGTTAAACCCGTATAACTCACCAGGGTGATGTCACTGAGGGTGGAGAGGGGTGTCTCCACCTTGCCTAAAGAGGGCTTCTATACTTAAGTCTTGGAAGTACTCCAACACTTCAGGTATTGTTTTTGCCTCAGTATTTGATAAGTGGTTCTCAAAATTTTGGTCCTTGGACCATGGCGTTCCCAAGATATTTTTAGAGGGTCTGCTGAGTGAAAACTATGTTTAAATTAAGACCAAGATATTATTTGCTTTTTCACTGTATTGACAATTGCACTGATGGGGCAAAGGCAATGGTAGGTGAAACTGTTGGAGTCTTAACACAATTCAAGGTGGTAACACCAGACTGTTACAAGTAGTCATTGTATTTTTACCATCACATATTTAAAGTAAAAAAAAAAAAAAAAATCCAGTTCACTTAACAGTGTCCTTGGTGCCGTAGTATGGATGATTATTTTTATAATGTCTTCTGAATAAACATTTTATTCATGTTCTGTGTGATGAAATGTAAAATATACATAACACACTTTTGCTGCAAACTGAAGTTTGATGTTGTCTCAAGGAAAAGGACTTATGGGATTGGTTGAGTTGCAAGCTAAACTAACCACTTTTTCATCTAACACCATTTTAATGTGAAAGTTTGACAATCAAACTAGAGTCATTGAGACTTAGATATTTGGCCTATATTTCTCAAAAATAAACAAATCAACTTTGTCATCTCAAGGAAAGCAACCATTTTATATTTCTATTTGTTGCCAATTATCAAACTTGAGCTTTCAAGTAAAAATTAAAAATTTTTAAATCATTTGTATGCCACCACAAGCTTGACAACTTCCCAATACTTAAAAAATTTTCTGATGAGATTGGTGGTGTTATTAACAAATGTAACTTTTTTGGTATTGTATAAGTAAGTCTGTCAATAATTTGAAAATGTGCATAATTGCACTATTGACTTAGGACTGAGGCAGTGTTCACATTATGGTTCTAGGGCTCACTAGATGTCTAAAATCTAATATATAATTTAGCCTAACTTCAATTCTCCATCTATAACATGAATCCAATGTACTCCCTTTTCAGAAAGTTTATGAATATTACATGAAATAATGTATGTAAAGATAATAACACATTGTAGGAACTCAATAAATGTTATCAATGTAAATAATTGTGGTAATCATACCTGTTTCATAGGACTTTTTTGGAGATTAACTAATAAAATAAGTGGAAAGTATCTCAAAGAATGTTAGATTCTTCATTCTCCTTCTTGCCTTTCTCCATCTTCCCACCTCCAACCTGGAAATAAAATATATATTCTATAATAGAGTCCAGTCAAGAAAACAGAAACTACACCTGTTGATTTAACAAAGAAGCTGTAATATAAAGGAGAGGTTCAACAGCTGTTGGAGAACTGGAAGAGGAACAAGGGGCCCCCGAGGTTGTACAGAGATAGTGACTGCAGGAAGCAGCTCCATCCTTAGCGCTTAGGGGAATAAAAGGAAGAATTAGGGCTACTAGGATCTTAGAAGGGGAATGCTCTAGTTCTGAGGTCCATACTCCTTGGAGGTGGTGCTCTGCAGCCAGTGTTGGTGTCTAAGGAACTCAGGGCAGAGGCCTTAGGGAGCTCAACTCAAGAACTCTCAGGAGGGAATGCGAGGAGCCTAGTGTGGGCCCCTCTGAGAGGGCAGAGAGAGCTGGTTCTGGAAGGGCTTGAAAAATCTGTAGACAGACTGATTTCTGCTAACAGGATAAAAGATGATTGTGAAAGCAATGGTGGCAGCAAATGAAGATGGACAAATAAGCCCCTTGCTCCCCTTCTCCTGCCTACCCCCAGCCCCCAGCCTCTCCCCAGTGCCCCTTATTGCAGAACCTAACAGGAAGCCACCTGGCAAAAGAGAAATGTAGTGTGTGCAGAGAGCCAGCCCCCAAATCTCAATGCAGAATATAGAAGCTGGGTTTTGGGCTATGAAACAATAGCTTCAAAACTGACACAATTCTTACCCAGCCTCTATTGAGAGGGAAATTAGAGAGGCCTTCTTTGTTCAAAGTCTGTACCTGAAGTGAAGCTATCAAGAGGACTTGAGATGTCAATATTATTTGATTGCCCCAGTGGACTCATTTTCATATCTAGTTTTTGGAAAGAGAGACTCACTTGTGCTATTCAGTACAATTGTAATGACTATTTTTGCAGAATAGAAATCCAGGAAGCCACCAAGAGAGTGAGCTAACAGAATTGTTCTAAAGTGACTGATTTAAAATTGATGACTGTGACATGCCTCCTTAAGCTTGAGATGTTTCACACAATCAGGTTTTCAGTATTTTCATTAGTGTGATTTGCATAACCAAGATTTTATTTAATTTTTTGGTAGAAGATTCTATTGTAATGAAACCAACATAGCTATTCCAGGGTGTAGACCTGGGCTGATGAATAAATGGGATTTCATTGTGTTTTATGTGATTGCAGTGTAATTTCTTGCAATAAATTTGACTTGTAAGGGTGTGTGTGTGTGTGTGTATGTGTGTGTGTGAGAGAGAGAGAGAGAAAGAGAGAGAGAGAGAAGTGTCTAACAACCATTAAAATTTCTAAATTTTTGCAACAGAGCATAATATCTGATAAATTTATGAATGAGGTTTCAGTTCAGCAAAATTGTCAAGGCTAGAATATATGTATAAAGATATGTTTTTCATAATAAAGTGATTAAAGGCAATAAGTAAATATGTTTCAGTATCATATGATGGTTTTACTTTGTGCATTCATCTTGCAGAAGGACATCCACAGACATCTTAAAAAGGGAAAAGCTATAACATTCAAATTATTTTTCTTTCTCTGACACAATTCTATAACTTGATAGCTCTCGTACTTTCTCTCATCATTTATATGCTGTTACTGATATTTACATCATTTAATTTGAGACAGATTGATTGAAAATACTCAGTTTGATGTGGAAGTTGTTTTATACCCTAATTATTGTTTTCTAGCATCTTTTTAAGAATACCCATTGACTTACAAAAATAAATATAATGAAATTCATTATCTGAAAAAGGAAGCGATGGTGTCATCAGGGATGGGTACATCAGATGGGATTGTGAATCTGCAGCCTGGAAATACATATGCGAGTTTTTTTCAGAATGAGAGCAAAAGCAGCCAGATGGAAAATGACACGAGGAATCTGAGATGAACACTGTTGGAAGGAGCTAAGGTTTTTTTCCACGTTCCCAATAGTTTTTGTTTCATTTCGTTTAGGGAATCGGTTGGAGATGGTTTCAAGATGTAGAACCCGTATACATGAAGTATCTCAAATGAAGTTGGAGCATCCACGTTGAAATTGCTTCATGTTGTGGTAAGATGAAATGATTCTTAATAGATTGGCCTTTGGAGAATGTGATAAGAAATATGTGTGTGTGTGTGTGTGTGTGTGTATAAATAAAAATTATAAAGGTTTGTAACCCAATACATAAATCTGAGATTCAAAAACAACTCTTTTTTATTATTTTGCAATGATTATTTTCTGGCTCCTTCAGAGGAGGGGGGCACAATAGGGAATTCAAATTTATTATTAATTTCCTATTATGTGTATGTGCATTATTTATGTTAGTCAGTAAGTCAACACAACAGCCTCAGGAGGTAGGTATTATTACCCTTACAGTACAGATGTAGAAAATGGAAGTTCAGAGAAATTAAAGCCTTGTCCAAGATCACATAGCTAGTAAGTGGCACAAGAGCGATTTGACTCTATGCTCTACTTTTTCTGCTGCCATGCTGCCTCTAGCATCTGTGATAGGTGAGCGGACAAAGAATTAATCTTGGCTGAGGGCAAGACCCTCAAGTTTTAAACTGTCATTTAGAAAAGAGTCGTAATCACCTTTCCTCAGAAAATCAAAGTGAAGGAATTTCCTTTACATTTTCACTACTCTTGAAAAGAGAAAGATTTCTGTAAGTCATTGACTGGTTACATAGATGATGGTGTTTCAAAGAAATTGAAAGCTAGAGAAAAACTGACCTAGGAAAAGGTGTGCTATGATTTTCCCATTCAGCTTTGCTGTAGAATGAAAATCTGTAGTTGGCTTCCTCTATACCCTGTCATGGCCGACAACATAGTTGAATGGAACTAGTTCCAATCCCTCTTTTATGGCTGAGTGGTATACGACTCAAGAAACTTGAATCTCATTTCCCTTTTCTGTTACTTCTACCCCAAGGTTGTTGCAAGTTTCCATTGAAATAAGAGATAATATATGGAGAGCATCTACAATTCTGCCTGGTACACAGTAGATATTCAATAAATAGAAGCCATATCAAAGACCTTATAATGTTACAGCTATTAAAATATAAGTCATTATTCTGTTGAAGATCTATCCGTGAAGATTTGTAATTAAAGAAATGTTTATGTGAAAGATTCTCTCCATTGAACATTACGTAAAATTAGGCTCGAATAGATTTTATTTATGTACAAGACATTTGTTTAGGGCAATTGCTGATTGAAACCTTTAGAATTCCACTACACTTTAGGGCCATTAGTTTATAAATAGCAGAACACAGGTTCTAGGGACTCAGCAGTACCACTGGATTTAGTTGATCTAGCTATCCTACCTGAAAATCTTCAAACAAATTTTTCCTAGTAATTTCAAACGAGATACCCACTCTGTCCCTGTGAGTCCGATTTGCTTGGGTTATTCACCTTGGGAGTCTGTAAAGCATTCTCTCAGTGGCCTTCATGCTTAGAGAGTCTTGCTTCTATGTTGGTAATAACCAGCAACATTTCTATGGGAGCAGATACCATGCCTGCAGTTGAAGATTACATTTCAACTTTCTATGTTGTGAAATGGAAAAAAAAGCAAACTTTCAATGCGAGATTCTGAGAAGAAACCTTCAATCATCCTCGAGTTCTAATGTGAGTTTTCCTGTTTTTATGGTAGAGTAAAAGCCTATAAGATTAATGAATGCCTTGAAGATATTAAGCTAGAATCTCCAACATAAAGAGATGAAGTCTCCCCCCAGAGCACCATGGGAAGGAATCTAGGCTATTCTTTACTGAAGCTATTTTCAATTAGGTGACATTCTGAAAACACCTGCAGAATTGTCCATGTCCCTCCTACGCTATATTACTTTTCAATTTAAGAGTTTTGCATTTGGACAGAAGCTCCTAAACAAACAATCCCGAGTTTCCACTTTATATCCAGCTTGAGATTGAGTTAAAAAGTTGTCATTCTTAGGGATAGAATTTTCTTTACTTAGGCCCTCATTTCTCTTTTCTTTTTCTTGTGATAACCCTATATTTGCTTCATGTTTTACTAACTCTAAGATAGTGATCAAGTTACTTAACCTCTATTAATCTCAGTATTCTTATCGTAATATAAGGATCATAACAGTTTCGTTGCAGACATTTTAAGCATTACAAAGAATATGTATAAATCATCTACTGCTTGGAATATTGTTGATAATTTTAAATGGTAGCTATATATCTAGATCTGCTAGTAGGTTTGATAACATGTGAATCCCCCAAATATTCGTTGAGTTCCTTGGAATCTTCCAGAATAAGGACAAAATTGGTTCAAAAGATTGGGGCGACTCATGAAGGGGGGGAGGATTGTTAAAGGAAACCTCAATTTGGACATAATTGCCTAACCAGGAAAATAAGTATTTTATGCACAAATTATCAGGCCAAGGAAAATAGACCTTTACCTCAAGTTTGTTCATATTATCTGTATGGCATTGTGCCTTTATCATGAACTTTTTCATATTTGTGTCTCTAGGCCAATAGTTGTCAAGCTCTAAAGTGTTTGCAATAACCTGGAGAGCTTATTAAAGTTATAGGGTACAGGATGCTATTCTTGGCATCTCACTTCCATAGGACAGGTTGGGGTTGGGTTCTAAGAATCCACTTTTTTTTTTAAATAGGTTTTTTTCTTTTTATTGTGCAAGATTGGCCCTGCATAACATCTGCTGCCAATCTTCCTCTTTTTTCTTTTTTCTCCCCAAAGCCCCAGTACATAGTTGTGTATCATAGTTGTAGAGTTGTAGCTCTTCTATACAGGACACCACCTCAGCATGGCTTGATGAGCAGTGAGTAGGTCCATGCCTGGGATCCGAACCAGCAAACCCTGGGCCGCCAAGGCGAAACACACGAACTTAACCGCTACGCCACCAGGCCAGCCCCTCACATTTTAAACATGATTATTTAGAACAAGAACAATTCTGGTATATACATCTAACTGGGGCTTAATATTTTTCTTCCCTGAAGCTTTAAGTTTTACACAATCTAATTCTAGAGATTTATTGTTATAGGTCAAATTGAACAACTTCATTCAATAACTGTTAAGACAGGTAACTAAGAAACTGATAAGCTTCAATAATGATTCTCTACACTTATTTGGCAATACAGTAACTTCGCAAAGATTTTGGTTCTGTGAACATATAAGAACTTGATAAAACGCGTAAGTAGGAAAAAGAATACTGTCTCACTTAGTAGCAATGGGAGTTCTGAGTGGCTGATATTTATTGAAAACCGTCTAATAACCAGTTGCTTTCATATGTGTTAGTTTATCAAATATTCATTCTAGCTCTTCTCAGTATGTAATATCCCTAGTCTACAGATTAATAAAAATAGATTTATAGAAGTTACTGGATCATCAAGTTATGAAGTTAAGAAATGATAGGGCCAGGACTCAATCTTGGCACCAACTCAGTGTGCAACTGCTCCATCTGCTTCCTAATCCTTGGATAATTTGATTTTCCAGTCAGGAAAGGTTTTGTTTTATGGCAGCCAGCAGCATAAGCACATATGGGAACAATCAGCCTATATTTGTTTTCTTTAAGCTCCTGAACACTTAATTCACCATCACCTTCTGAATTAGACTTTGAAAGGCATCAGTAGAGTAGGTCTATTTCACCTGCTTTGTAAAACTACTCAGAGGTCTTCTGAAAAAATGTCTCAGGTATCTTTTATAGATTCTTACTGTTTTCATCAATGTGCTGGTTGATCTTCATCAATTTGGCCATCTCCTTTGTGTCTAGGTTTGGCTATGTGTCTAAGTTCTAGCCAATAGGATATGAGCTACAATAATGTGTGTTATGTCCAAGTCATGTCCTTAAAGGGCTCATGTGCATGTTTCTCCTCCTTCTTCCTCTAGTAACTTGGAAAATGAAAGTGGGATGGGATGTCCTGGTGAGTCATTTTGTATCATGCAGACAAGAACAACTGTCTGAAGGTAGTAGAATAAAGACATAGCAGGAACCTGGCTTCCTGGCTTAATTTATGGAGCAAAACAGCCCAGAACTGCTTCTCTGCTGAATGTTATGTGAACGATGAATGTTTCACTTGTTTAGACATTGCCATTAAGCCATTATACATGGCAGAACATATACGCTATTGAATTAATACATTCTTCCAAAAATATGAATGCCTGGCATACTGTGACTCCTTTGGGAAGTCAGTATTAGCCTGAAAAGAAGCACAGTGCCCTTAAATAAAGAACACTATGGTAGTTACCTACATATTGTGTGTCTAGACTTTGAAGTATTTCACCTTGCCCATCTTATTCCTTAGATTGTTCTGACCACTTCTTCTATCTCTGTTTTCCTTTCAGTCCATCTTCTGCAAGAGCAATACATCAATTTGTGACTTTTTCAGCTCTCCTTGCTAGTGCATTTATCTTTCAGGCATTTACAGTGTGAAGAAGGCAACTATGAGACAATAGGAATAATGAACCCTGAGATAAACTTCGTAGTCTGGCCCCGCTTAAAGACCTTTAAAATGAACTTAAAAAAAAAAAAAAAAGCCCACATCAGGCTATCCAAATAAAACTTGTCTACAGACTACATTAAGTGGGTTTCTTGAACTTCTCGTACCTAGATAACAATGTCCAGATCTACACAACCTATCAGATTTTCTTCATTGTTCCTTGCCTTTCACCCAATCCCTCACTGGTCTATCCCCCTTTTGCATGCAGGACAAAACTAAATTTTATTATTTCACATTTAGTATGTCTTCTTAAATCTTTATTTTAGAGAAGCTTTAAAATCTATGTTTATTTCCATTGTAGCCAAAGAATTCCTTAGTGTCTTATGGATGCAGTGTGCTCCTAGCTTCATAATCTAGTCTTGAGTTATTATTTAGCTGCAGTTCTGCTACAGAGAATGCTCCCTACCAAATGAGTGGTTTCCATGTTACATTGGCACTCTGGAACCCAGCCTGAGATGCCTTGGCTCTTTATCTTGCTCCTTAATACCACAGTCTGTGCACCTTCTGATTAGCAGAGCACATGCTTAGCATGTGCCTTAAGACATCTCATGATTGAGTGGCTGCTACAACGGCAGTATTTTGTCATTCTCTGTCACTCCCTTGAGCTTCTTCTATCTCTGAGCATACTTCCTGGCCCTTTCAACTCAATTGTCTACACACAGTATCCCCTTTAATTCCCCCAAACCACTGAGATTAGTGTAATGACCGCACTTTAGTCACTGACTCCGCAAACATTTACACAGCGTTCCTTTTGTGCTGGGCATTGTTTGAGGCAAGGGAGAGGAAGACATCAATAAACCCTCCAGTTGCTCCCTCTCTAATAGGGAAGATAAATAAATTAGGTTTAAAAAATCCCACCTTTTAAGTATAATAGTGTAAAACTTAAATCATGGGGGCAGGGAGCAGAGGAGAAAATTACTGTTTTACTGATGGGGGAGAAGGGCTAAGATCAGGAAACGTTTCATGGAGAGTCTACTTCAGTTGAATGTGGGAAGATGAACAGACAGATTCAGGCAGATTAAGTGATTTTTCCATAATGTCATAGCTAGTTAATGGCAGCGGGTGGACAGGGATGCATACCCAAGTACTTCTGATGTCACAGCCCATGAAATCAGCAATTCTTTGGTTCTTGACTGTTTCTATACTTGAATGCTATTCACATGTTGGTACCTCTCCCGTCCCCCATCACTTATTCCACTTGCTTCTCAGTTATAGTTGCACATTAACTTGGTAGTGGAGATGGTGTACAAATTCAGATGTTTTTCAAAGAAACAACTTCCAAATCTTCAGCTTCCATATGTACTCTTTCCTAAAAGTGGTCCAAATGAGATTCCACTGATGATCTGCCAGTACTGCTTTCCCACCTTCCCTTTCACAGTTGCTTCCTTTTCACTTTACAAAACAGTCGTGCTTCTCACTCTGGTCCTTACTTCCCAGAGTATGCCATCCTGGGGGTAAAAACTTCAGTGGTGATCAACAAAGGGAAGATTCAAGAATGAAGTGTATCTCCCAGAGGGAGAAGGGGCACCATATTTCATTCAGGCAGAAAACTTACAGCAAAACTTACCTGGTGTCTGCCACTTGATCAGTTTCTATTCAGCCACCCCTCCTTTCTTTCTTATAAGATGGAAGCTTCAAATATCTCTATACCCAAGGTTTTAAGGAACATATGTTTAAAGCATATATAAAGTATATAATAAGGGGCTGGCCTAGCGGCACAGCGGTTTAGTTTGTGCTTGGCAGCCTGGGGTTCGTGGGTTCGGATCCTGGGCGCCGGCTGACGCACTGCTTGTCAGCCATGCTGTGGCGGCATCCCATATAAAGTAGAGGAAGATGGGCACAGATGTTAGCCCAGGGCCAGTCTTCCTCAGCAAAAAGAGGAGGATGAGCAACAGACGTTAGCTCAGGGCTGGTCTTCCTCCCCCCCCAAAAAAATTAATAAATAAAGTATATAATAAGCCAGAAATTATATGCTTTGGAACTATACAAACATATGCTAAAATTGTGTAAGATGTCAACTTTAAAAAAGTGTGGGAGTATATCTATCTATCTATCTATATGTAGTATTTGTGTGTGTTTTTCAAAAATATTTCATAGAAAATTATATTCGAAGACCTCCCAAGTGTTCTTGTTTCTCTAGGGAGGGTAGGGTAGGAGGGAGGCTAGGAAGACATATATCCCCAGGTCTCCATCCTTCCCCAGGCTCCCTACCTCCAAGCATTTTCAGGATTATTATTGAGGTTGTTGCATATTTGCCTTTTGGATAACTCAAACATTAGTGTCAACTCTTTGAAGATAATATCATCCAGGTATTTTGCAATGCTATTATTCTCTGGTTAAGTTGACCACCATTTTTAAATTGAAGAAATTAATAGAAAATATAGAGGCCATTAACTTTTTCTGAGTTAAAAAAAATGATGCCTATAATAGGTTTCAGGATATAGTATTAAATGAAAATCAATGAGTGAAAGATCCTAATATAGAAAGCAAAAGAAGAGTTTTAGGTATTTCTTGAGAACATGAGAGCAATTATACTATTATATGTTTAAGTATTTGTCTAGTTTTGAAGATTTATTTTCTGATTTAGTGAACTTACTTTATCTTGCCTGGGCTTATCACACAGTATTAGGTAATTTAATTGCACAATATCATTACCATGGAAGTGCCAAGGAGGCACTTGTGGTGTTGTCATTATATGTTGCTCCAAGCTATATCACACAATCACTGAGAAAGGAAAAAGAGTAAAGCTTGTTTCTTCTCAGTCTTGAAGAATGACAGTAAAATTGTGATTGTGGCATAATTAAATCTGTATATCTAGATACTAATAAATGCCCTGCTGTCCTGGAATTCAAAAGAAGTGTCAGGCCTCTCAGCCTTTCTGGCACTGGTCACAATCTCTAAGCCTTTTTATAGCTTTTTCAGCTAATGACTAGCTTGAGAACTTCCAAGAGAATTTTGCCACTTTATATCCCATATTAAACTCCATTTTTAAATCAGCTTATTTTCCTTCAACTTTCTTTCTTTCTTTTTCATTTTCTTTTTTCTCTCTTTTTGTGGTTGTGTGTGGGTGGGGGAGGGAGAGTGGTGGTGATTTGGAGTGAAGAGGTAAATATGAATGTTCCTTTTAAGATGCTTTAGTCAATTTTCTTCTTTTCAGGGGCAGAAAGTGCATAAATAAAATTAATTGCATAATTCTCTAGACATCTGTCAAAATCTTGACATGCTCAGTCCCTATAATTGTCATTGTATATTCAAAGTAAGTTTTGCAAACAGCAGGAGACCAGGCCACGTGAGAGCTGCCTGTTAAATAGGGGCAATCTGCTGTAATGGAAGGTCTGCCAGCAGTCCTTCATGGTTATCGCAGCCACTAGCCAGAGTGTCACAAACCCACCTTCCCCATTCCTAATTCTTACACATATGCACATGCTAGGTTTTAGGGCCTGTTTTATGATTTCATAGCCACTGCAATCTTGTTAAATGTCTTGACATATAACCAGAGTAGAACAGCTGTGTTAGTTAAGATAATATTAGCTTCTATAACAAACAAACCCCAAGAAGTGTAATAGTGTAAGCACAATGGAATTTTATTTCTTAGTTATTTAAACTTATAAATAAGGTGGTTGATACATGGTCAACTCTCATTCAAATAGAGAGTCAAAGATCTGGGCTTCTTGCATCCTGTGGCTTGCTATTTTCATTATGTGTCTTCCAAGATCACCCTGTTTAGTTTCATTTAGGTGGTAGAAGGGAAAAAGGCACAAAGAAAACACGTGGGGGTTTTTGTGAGCCAGGCTCAGAAGTGGTGTCCCACACTTCCGCTCCTGTTACATTGGCTAGAAGTCACCATTGCAGTGGAGATGGGGAAAGATAGCTGACCTGTGTGTCCAGGAAGGGAAAAACACAGTTTTGGCAAAGAGCTAATCTGTCTCTGCCCAGCAACATGTAAGATTTTGAAACTGCAGTTAATAATTGTATAGAGACGAAGAAGATGACCAAAGATGGAGGCAGACAAGGAAATGGAGAAATTGTCAAATGTAACACAGTATTTCATAAGCAATTTTCATAATTATATCGATCTTCTCATGCAGAGTGAACAGTGCTCATTTGTCTTGCAACCATTGACAAGTTAACGCAGCCACAAAGAGTGCTGGGACCTACTAATAGAGAGCGCTTAATTCTGACCAAGACTTAAAAAGAAGTTGGTCCATTTATTCTGTTCCTTAATCTAAACTAGGTTGTAGAGGACTACAGTTCTTAATAAAGGTAAACACCAGCTTTGTGCTCAGAGGAAATTCAGGAGCGTGGGGATAAAAATGCACTGCAGCCATTCATTCATTCATCCCACACACATTTATTCAGTACCTTCTATAGACCAGGTACTATCCTTATCCTTAAAGATAGCGAAATTAATAAAATAAAACCTCTGCTCTCAAGACCTCCCATGTGAGTGCAAGAAGCAAGCCTATACACTAATAACTAATATTGTTATCACAGTTACAGTTCCACGAAGGCATAGTCGGGGGAGGGATTACCTCAACCTAGAGATATCAGGGAAGACCACAAAGAGGAGATGCCATTTGATGACTGGGGCTGGAAGTGTGAGTCTTTTCAAGTGGAGGAGAGACTTTTAGGGAGCACTAACCCCATGGTCAAATATGTGACAAGCCTGGCAGCCTGGGGGTATGAAAGAACATGGCGTAAGCAGAAATGGGAAGTTCTTTTGTATGTCTGGAAAATAGAGGCTTTATAATAGGATGTAGGAGTCTGGGGAAGCCAGCTTGTGAACAATGACTCCAACCTCAAGGATGAATGGAATAGTGGGTCTTTGAGTCAGGTCCTAGCAGAGGAAAGAGTGGATGAGCTCTCTGTGTGTCACTTCTTCACTGTCAGCACTCTTAGAGTCTTCACTGGCCTTCTAACTGCAGACCATTAGGCATTCCTCCTTGCTCACCCCCATGGTCACTCTTTCTGCACCATATGTGTTCCCAGGGAACTGTCAAAGGGGCACAGCTACACAGATAGAATTTGCTGAAATGAGATAAGTGCAGGAGAGTAATGAAGAAAGCAAAGTTTATTGACTTTAAATATAAGTTTTTCTGACATAGATACAAAAGAGCAGTGTGCTGCTATTGGACGGACCCTACTTGGTGGTTCAACTTCTGCCTGAGAGCTCTTGTTTCTTCACGTCATATATTCCAGGAAAACAGGGTGGGCAAAGTCATGGAGATGTGAAATAGTATAATAGTATGTTAGTATGTATAATTCTAATATTATATTATTATAATATTATATATAGAAATAGTATCTATTTCACAATAGATGTGAAATAGTATAATAGTATACAGTATATACTACTTAGCATAAAATATGAGCAGAGAGAGATGGATTGCTGAAGGAAAAATTAAGCAAAAAGGAACCAGAACTGAAAGATTTGGAAAATTCTCAGCTTATCCCAATCACAAAAAGTGAGAACGTGTGTTTGGGAGAGAACACCGAGAGTATGGCTGGACAATCTCCATGAAGAGATCGTCTGTAGATTTTAATCAGCCATCTCAGCAGAAGTCAGGAATAGAGATGGGATTGTATCAACATAGACACTGACTGCCAGTTTGGACTAAATGGGACAGAGACAATGGAATAAAGGAAGGCTTTCAGACTTCTGGGATTCTACAGGACAAGGTAACAGAGCTATCCAGTATCCAACTGTGAACTGGCCTTATCCTTCAATGAAGGGGAAGGATAACCCTGGGAGTGTTTTGGAGATCAGCCTGGGGCCTCAGGGTCAAGACTGCCATCCATGGCCAAAGGGCTAGAGCCTCCATCAAGGTCCAAAGGGTTGAGGCCTCTGCCTCAGTAGGACTGAAGGGTGGGGCTGCTACCCAGATGGACCTGGAGGGGCGGAGCATAAGGCCAAAGAGGATTATTTTGGAGCCTTAAGATCCAATGGAATTTGCCTTACTAGGTTTTGGTCTTGCTTAGAACCCCTCACACCTTTCTTCTTTGTGATGTCTCCCTTTTGGAGTGGTAATGTCTGTCCTGTGTCTGGTCCACCACTGTATTTTGGAAGCACATAACTGGTCTGGTTTCACAGGTTCACAGCTAGAGATGGGTTCTGCCTCAGGATGAATCGTGCCTAGAGTCTCCCCCATCCCTGATATAGACGATATTTAGATGAGACTTTGGACTTGGAGTTGATGCTGGGATGGGCTAAGATTTTGGGGGCTATTGAGATGGGGTGAATATATTTTGCATTCCAGAAGGACATGAATTTTGGGGGGCCAGAGGGCAGAATGTTATGAACTGAACCCATTCCCCCCAAATGCATAATTTGAAGCCCTAACCCTCAGTGTGACTATATGTATGGATGGACCATTTAAGGAGGTAATTAAAGTTAATTGAAGTCATAAAGATAGGGTCCTAATCTGGTGGGACTGGTGTTCTTAATAAAAAAGGAAGAGACCCAAGCAGTGTGTACCCACAAAGGAAAGGCTATGTGAGGACGTAGTGAGAAGGCTCCAGACTGCAAGCTAGGAAGAGAGCTTTCATCAGAAACCTGATCGGCCAGAACCTTGATCTTGGACCTTTAACCTCCAGAACTTTGAGAAACTAAATTTCTGTTGTTTAAGCCACCAATCTGTAGTATTTTGTTATGGCAGCCCTAGCTGACTAATATAATGTGTTCTAATGTGACTGGCCAGCTATATAATAATAATAATAATAATAACCATATGTCAGGTAATATATCAAACCCCATATACATTATCTCATGAATACCCTCAAAAACCCTTGGTGATGGTTATTATTATCACTATTTTACAGATGAAGAAATTCAGGTCAAACAGGAAAACCACTGTGTCTCCCAGCAGCGGAGAACTCATTATCATTCCACTACAGAATGTTTCCGTGAGACCATCTGCAAAGAGCTTCATTTTTCTGAGCTTCAGTTTCATTGTTCACTGAGTGATGATGATATGTGCGCTGCCCTTTTCAGAGGGTTATCTGCATGTGTAGGGGAGGAAGAACTCTTGCTCTACCCTCTAGGTCCTTCTGGCTGGTCTGAGAATTTAACTGGCATGAGACAGAATAATGGGAGAAAAATCGAACAAATTTAATAACATGTATACATGGGAGAAACCCAAGAAAACTGCATAGCTCACCAAAATGGCCGAAGCCACCACCTTAAATGCCATCTTCAGCTAATGAGAAAGGAGGATGTTGGGGGTAGTGGTTTGGAACTTCAAAGGGGAGGAAGCAATTCACATGGAGATGGAAGAGCAAATGTTTGGTCAACAAATGTTTGCTGTGCCTTGCAGAGACAATGGGACATGGGGAGGACTTTGATCAAATGGGCCTTGCTAGGTTCCTCCCTGTCTACAGACCTAGTTCATATTGTACTATAGTTATCCATGGTGATCATCCTTCCTGGAATAGGCCTTCTATCTTAAATTCTTTTAGGCAGTTGGGGGAAGTTTCAAAGTTTCTTCCTGAGTCTTTTGTTCTTAAAAATAATCAGGCCAAAAGATACATTTTGGGATGGAAAATTCTGATATCCCACACATGGTTTAACTAAAATGGCTTAAGTAAATCCATTATATGCCCTCCAGTCATGAATATCTTTATCAGCATCACTATCATATTTTGGTGCCCTTCTATTTCCACTCAAATCACTGACTTTTCACAAGACTCTTCTCAAGACATCACAAGACCATTGTCAATTAGCTTCCTTTAGAATTCTCATATTTGGTTTTTCTTCTGACTATTGACTTGTCATTAGAAAAAGGATTTGAAGATTAGGCTGTCTTTAATGGCACCCTTCTCTTCAGATGGTGGGAGAAGATTGGTTTCCTAATAATTTTTTTGAATTTACACCTGAAGGATATTAATAGAAATCTTGTGAAAATGTATTTGTATTGACTAAAGAGACTGAACCATGAAAAAAATTTATAGGTCTTACTATTAATTTTACTCATGTTGAATTCCATGCCTTTTTTCCCCTAGTTATCTGTCTTTTTAGAACAAAATACTTATTTTGTCTAATATGATTCTATTTTTGTAGCTTTTAATTGGCTACTAGAACATAGCACTTTTTTTGTTGTTTCCGTAACAAAGTCCAGCTGTCCCTCTTTTCCTGTGTAACAATAGCTTTTTTTGTACATCGCGTTGAACTTTATTTTAGCAGAAGGTTTTCTGACTATAGTCAAATATTTCAATTTCTGGCAAACAACTGAACTGTAAAGTAATCAGATAAGCTTAAAAAGAAGAAGTAACTTTTAAATATGTTAAAATAATAATGCAGATTTTTAAAAAATACATTGTAATTAACCCCTTTATGCCTCTAGAACATGTATTCGTAAGCCAACCTGGTTTAGATACAGGTACTGATAGCTTTTTACCAATAAATGTGAATAGACTCTTTGCTATGCATATTTTGATCCCCATTACTATGGAGATGAAAAAATTAAGAATTTATGTATTCCCATTTTTATGGAACTATAAAAAAGAATTTCAAGTGTTTGTATGCATCCAGATTTATCATATTATGTTATTTAACTTTTATATTCCCCCTTCCCTATGGTCCCAATCTGAATCTTTTTCTATATCTTAACCATAGGAGATCTACAAGATAGAATAAGAAAAAAAATTAGGTCATAGAGTACTGCACCAAGAGCACTTTTTGGCACAGAATGGTTTGACAGGTCCATGTGTGAGATAACTAGTAAGGATTAAAAAAAAAAGTGGCATGCTGCTATCTCATTTAAATGTCCTCATAATCATAAAGCTATTGGGTCCTGTGAAAACTTAGAATCTTTTATCATGTATAATGTGTTTTCTCTTCTTTAATGTCAGTTGCTGAAAATATCTCCCAGAAATTTGCAGGTCACACACATACATATCCTCTTTTGTATTTTTTGTGTCTAGTCTTGAAAAAAAAAGTATTTTTAAAGCAAAAATTAAAGACCAGTATTGATAAGTATTCTCTTGAATTTTTGACACAGTTTCTCTTAAAGAAATATTATAAAGCAATAGTATACGTTATTCTTCAGCAAAATCAAAACCAGTATCAAACCTCAGATCTCAGAAAACAGAGACCATTTCACTCTAAATGGACAGCATTGTTATCATGATGGATTGATTCAGCAGACAATAGCTCCATTATCAAGGCAATCTGAATTAATCTGAAATTGAATCACCCCTTGCACAAACATTGGGGAAATTGAAGCAATTTTAGATTGACATATAAATACCATGCTGTAAACTTTAAATTGAATTCAAAATCAGTTGAACTCTTTATTGTCTTACTGTTATTGTTTTATCTTTTAATCTCTTTCTTTGTTGCAATGAGCCATGTTATAAGAGATTTATTAAAGGTATGACAATGTATACTGGAATACCAAATGTCAATATCTGGAATAAAAGATATCTGAATTTTTTAGTAATGGAAAGCATTTCCTTCTTTTACACAGAAAGTTTCATTTTTATCATACTCAGCATGAAATTGTTTACAGATCGTGAGAGAATGGAAAAGACATAAGGCCTTGACATCAAAGTTATTAGTCAACCTGTCAGTCAAAATCAATTAAAGAAGATGCACAAAAGTAGGCATTTATCTGATGGACCCTCCTAGCTCACATTAGTCATTTAGAGACTCTTTTTAAGAGACTCATTAGCTAGTCTATTTGCAAATGACTGCCACTGTCTGGGCATACTGCCTTCAGGTTCTATTTTGCTGAAGGATAGTTCTCTTGAAAGACAGCCATGTTGATCAGCATAAAGCAATGTAATAGGACTTGAAAGTCATGTGCGGCCCAAAAATGATTCAAAGAGAAATGAAACATGTTTCAATAGCCAAGCTCAGCTACTTATTAAAAGATTTGGCATTTTCAGATAGCTAAATGTATTTTTCTCCCCAAGTCTTCACATTGGCCGGGAAGAACTATTACCCCCTGTCAGTCCTCCTCTATCCTTCTCCCCCAAATATTTCTACATCCTCACAAAATCTTTGGTGCCTGGCTGTGGACCTACTCCTTACCCCCATGAAATTTCTGTCCACATAGCATACACTAGATCGTCGTCCCCTGCTACTATTTCGCCGATGCTTGAAAGCAGAAGGAATAAATTCGCTAACACCAAGAAATATGTTTACAAATGGCTATTGATGGGTTGGTAAAGAGTTCTTGTGCAATTAGTGGATGAGGAGACTAGAGATTTAGGTTGAAAGAGGGTCTTTTAAACTTTGCAAAGGAGTCTGGGCTTCAACTGAGGACTTTGGGGAACCCAGTGAAGCAGGGGAGTCAAGTTGAAAATTACATTTTAGGAAAATTCCTTCAGCAGTAGTATGGAGAATAGATTGGAAAGAGGTAACTAAAGGCAAATAAACTGTGTAGCAGAATCTTGTCATTATATATGAGAGAAGTAATTAGAATCTAAACTAAAGCAGTGGCAATGAAAATGGAGAGTAAGTAATAGAGCTGAGAGATAGCTGGGTGGTACTTTCATAAAGCCTTGTCACGAGATGTCGGGCAGGAGGGAGAAGTTGGAGACTAGACTGAGTCCCTGGTTCTTGACCTAGATTAGGATGATACAGGAGGAACACAGGCTTAGTTGAAGAAAGGTTACATTTGAGGGGCCTGTTAGACGACTAGAGGAAATATTCTGGAACTCAGGATATTCTGGATAGAGGTAAAGATCTGAAAAGTACCTTTGTCATTGGGTTTCTCTGAGTATCAAGTGAGATAATGTCTGTAACATGCTTAGCACAGTGTCTTAACTACTGTCTTAAAAACTTAAGTGCTCAATAAATGGCAGCTGTTGCTCCCAGTGAGGGAATGGAGAATGTGGATATTTGGATTAATCTAGGATGGAAATTTGTCTCCAGTCTGAATCAGATGGACGAGGGATAGAGAGAGAAAGAATTTGGGCTATAGGAAAGGTTGGTTAAAATGATGGGCCCTGGGAACTATGCTACATCAAATTGAGGGAAAAAAAGCTGCTTGCCTACAGGAAAAAGGTGTAGATGTTCATAGATATATCTTGAATATACCTTCTTGCTTCATGAAAATTTGTCATATTGCCAGGTCCTCCTCCAGCCTTTTATTTTCTTAAGCACCTATTAGATTTATATTTGCCTCATTTGTGAGTATTGCCTCAACATAAAAACATCTTGCATTTGAAATCATTGACCAATACTGGACTTGCTAATCAGTTATATTCCAGCCTTATGGTTCTTCAACCTAACGCCACGCCAACTGGCCTCTCCTTGCATTGCAAATCGGGCTGATGGCAATGAGAAAGTCAATAGTAGACAAAATGGATTGTACCTGCCCAAATGGAGGCGGAAATGCTCATGGAGGTGTCGTAAAATGAGCTTCTAAACAGCAGAGAGACCCTGAGCTCTCTGCAGGGAAATGAGAGAGAACTACACGTTAAGCATGGCATGGTTATTCACTATTTTCTATTAGTGTCTCTAACTTCTATAAATGCTGTTTAGGGTTTTCACATGCTCAAAACTGTCACTTAATCTGGAATGATGTCGTAACATATTTGAGAGTCGTTTTGAAAACTTACTGAAAAGGATCTGACATCCATACCGTAGTGTGTACGTCTGGGGACATGGTGGCAGTTTATTTGCCAGTGCAAGCTTAATCTAAATCACTAAATATCTAATTTATCAGGGAAAATGAAATTCCAGGAGTTTTTTTTTTTTTTCCTCCTCAATGGTATTAAACCATCTGAGTTCTGCCAGAGGAGGGAATGGTTCATGTGGAGAACATTTAATTGCCTAAATTCATGTGACAGGAGTGTTCTGAATCTAAAACAATGTATAATGAAAAGCAGTGGAGTAATATTGCCCAGCAACCTCTTCTCACAGGTGATTGGCTAAACCCCAAAGACTGTCTGGAAGAGACTGGGCTAGTGGTCAGAGGGAGTGAAGCCTGGTCCTAAATCTGCCATTAATTAACCACAGGAACTTAAAATCCCTCCTCCATTCCAGTCTTCCCTCCCTCCCATCTCCCCCTCACCCCCCCTTGTTCACTTTCTCCCTCCTTCCCTTCCTTCCTTCCTTCCCGGATCATTTCTAAAGCGTCTCCTATGAACCATCATCGTGTTAGCTGCTGAGATACAAAGATAAGAGATACTTCTGCCTTGAAAGAGGGTTGGGGAGCATTGGGAGAGGGTCTGATATTCCATGATTTTCTCCTGTTCAAAATCTTATCACACATGTCATTCTTTTATTTTATTACTTGGAGAAAATGAATCTTGAATGCAAGGTCACGTAGCTGGCTTACAGGAGTCCTTAATACAGTCATTACATATTTACTGAGCACTACTGTGTGCCAAGCATTGTGCTGGGGGACCGCTGCAGAAATAGCACTGCGTGAAATGGGAGCGTAGAGGAGGGCCGCTCATTCTTCTCCTAGACTATTCAAGTGAGAGTTTCAGGAGAGTTGAGGTCTATGTCAAACTCTGAAGGAGGAGAATGCAGAGAAGGCAGGCAGGGGAAGGAGTAGCCCTGGGGCATAAGAGGTAAATGAAGGACATTCCTGGCGGAGAATAGCCTGTGCTGTTGGGAATGTAAATTGTGTTTGTCAGCTTGCCAGTCATGGGGCATCCCTGCAGCACAAAGAGAAGAGGGGCACAGCAGGGATAGATGACCTTGACGTTGATGCAGAGAGGAAGTCATGAAGAGCCATTCAAAAGAGTTTGGGCTTCCTCTTGAGGACAAGGAAGGGTTTCAACTTGCAAGATCAGATTTGCATTTAGAATAATAATTAAAAAATAACCATCTTGTGAGGAAGGTGTGAAGAGAATGGGGTGGAGATCAGATATTTATAAATTAATTCCCTCCAAACAAGATAACCTTATGTTTTAGGTATGAATCTTAGTCTTAGTCTCAGGGGTGCTAAAATTTACTTTTTATAGCTCATGTAATTTGTAGCCTGAATTTGTATTTCCACAGGCTGGAGAAATTAAGCTAAGCCATTGGTAGAGTTGGAATCCTTCCCCAGCTCTGCAGGGCTGTGCCATGATCCCCAGATTTACACTGTGCCGTGGTGTCACAGGGGACAGAAATGTGGACAGTGGTCACCTGTTTATGCAGGTATTGAAATGTCCATAGTTTCTTCCACATAGTTTCTGCAAGTTCAGCAGTTAGACTTGGAGATGGGCTATTTGGTGAGGCCTTGTGTCGGGGGCCTGTGGTCCCTTGGTCATTCCTCTGCGTAGCTGAAGGACCTGAGGTCCCTGTGGATCCCTGTGCTCGGGATATGGAGTCCTTTACCACCCCTCTCCTCTCTTTAGCCAGCCGGGTTGAAACACTTAAGCCTGAGGCTAATTTTTTCTTCCTTAATGTTTCTTCCACTCTGCTTTTTCCGATACTCTTCTCTCCTTCCTCTCCTCAGCAAAATTTTCAATTCTCCTAAGCATTCAGGCTTTTGAAAAAGAAAAGCCAGAAAGAGCTGACCTGGACTGGGCTTTCCCAGGCAGCAGGTACCTCCCCTGAGACAGTGAGGTGCGGAGCAGACAGCCCACCGGAACTGGCTAGAAGTAAAGTGCAGGAACCGCAGGAAGAAAAGCACAAACAAAACCAAGTAAATATCTCAAAACATCTTCGGGCTTCACCTGCTTCACACACTGTTTCCTCCCTTGCTTTCTAAACTGCTTCCATTGAATTTCTCACTTTACAAAACAGTCTCCACATTCCGTGATCTTATTTAATGGACTTCTGTGTGCAGGGGACTGCGCGGACCTATTTGTTTGCTGCTTCGATTTTCTGATCTTCTCTCCCTACTACAAGCTGCCTCCTAGAACCCCCTCCCCAGCATTGCAGAAGCTCCCTGGAGCATGCATACAGGGCTGGGTGTGCTGCCTAGAACTCACTGCCTTCCAACGCCTTTCTTAGTTTCCTCATCATTAAGCGAGGGGGCTGTACTATGTCATATCAGAAGTGCTCTGTAGTGTAAAAATACTGGGATTCTAGGACTCTCTTTTTAAGTATTTCCCTATTGCCACTGGAAACCCTCTTTTCCTACCCACTCTGTTTTTCACATCCTGGCCAGTGCAGTAATCTAGGGAACGTGAGTCTCCATTCTCACACCTTCATTTGGCAGAGAGATGGGCTCAGTGTCTGAGTGGGACCCTCTAAAACTATGTGGTGGGAAATTCTATGGCATCATTGCTGCTATATTTCAGCTACCTTATGAACCAAATAGGCCTTTGCAACTGACCTGAAACTTAGCTGTGACATGGTTTCCAATGGAGAAATGAGTCTCTGTTCTAAATAACCACATGGCACATTCCTTATCCAAGTCCAGACTGCTTGTACTTAAGATTCTCTGAACAGCTCTGCAGATTTAATAATGATCCTACCTGTGTTCACTGCCAGGAATGAGAAGTAGATTATGTTTGCAGTTACTGAATATGTTTCTTCCTTTTCCTTTTTCAGTAGAGTGTCCAACAAGTCAATCCACTTTACAGTTTGGAACATTACTTTTTGAGAGCTAGATGCCAAAATCCACAAAAAAGTTTCACACCCTTTGATTTAGTGATCTCATTTCTAAAAACCCATTCTAAGAGAATAATCTCAATGTAGAAAAAGTTATATTTATCAAGATTTTTATTAAAACTTGCTTATGAAAACAACAAATAAAGGGCTATAATTTAGTTAGCTATTTTCCAAAATAGGATAATATGATAATGGTCAAGTATATATGGTCCTTTACTTAATGAAATATTATGAAATTATAACGATAATGCTTTAGAAGACAGTGATACCATGCAAGGTCTGAAGTTGTATTTGTGATATGATACAATTCAATGTGAACTTGAAAAGACTGAAAAGACATACTTCAAAAAAAGTTGATGAGTTATTTAAGATAATGATATTAGTGTTTTCCCTCTGTATTTTCTAAATATTTCAGTATTGTATTCATAATAAAATAAAATAAATGTTAAAAATATTACAATCAGCTGATATTCACAATATATAGAAATAACTGGACTGAGTTCTCTGATTAGAGAGCACGAGACTTGTTGGGGGATTGCCACATACAGAAAAGTAACACAGAAATGTCCTATCCTATTGTGACCAGAGGGTTCCTATCATTGCTAAAGTAGCAAATCAATACACAAATATATATTAATAAGTCACTAAGGCTATGGCTTTGTAAGTTTGGTCATTGGTTAAAAAAAGGGAGAGATTATAACAAACATTACTATTAAGATTTTAGTACTGATTATTACTATTATTATTACTAGTAATACCATTATTATTTAGGAATGACAGTAACAACTAAATACGTGCAGGGATAGGTATAGTTTTCTTTTAGACAAATAATAAAGTAATAGTAATAAGAATTTAAAATTAGCAGAAATAGTTATAACAGAATGTATTCATTGAGAATATGACCTTTCCTTGTGTGTATGAGGGTGTCTGTGGGGTGTGTACTCTTGGAGATGTCTTATAAGAGTTAGTCGTATATAGGGGCTTTGATACAATAAGATTTTAGTGAAGTCCTATAAGGCAGCAAATACTTTCTTTAAGTCAGAAACTTCACATACCTTTACTCAAATTATTGTTCTGTGGCTTATGAGCTGGGAAATCTCGGCTGAGTCACTGCACCTGTGTGAGGCTCAAATTCCTGCAAAACTGGAGTGAGGATGCCTTACTCTATGTTGCAACGACTAGGTGAGATTTCCTGCACACAGTAGGTATTTAATAAATAGTTGTTAACTTATTTGTTGAAAAGACAGCAGGGCATGTTGGTTAAGATCACAGATGCTGGAACCGGACTGCTTGCTCTGAAACCCAACTCCATCGCTAATGAGCTGTGTGGCCTTAGGCAAACGACCTAACGTCAGTGTACCTCAGTCTCCTCATCTGTAAAATGGGGATGATAATAAGAGCACTGGCCTTGTAGAGTTATTAAATGAAATGAATGAATAAACACATAAAAAGTGCCTATGGCAGTTTCTAGCACTAAGCAAGCACTCAGCTGGTGTTAGTACTTATTAATATTCCATAGAGGAGATAAGGGTAAAGGGAACTAATATTTATCAAGTATATTACACAGGAACTCATATCTTAAATCTGCTCGTATCTTATCTCTGTATCTCCTATCTTATTTCTGTTGCCTCGTATAATCCTCACAGCAATCCTGAGGGGTAAGGATTTCTTTCCCTTTTTTTCAGATCAGGAAACAGATTCAGAGAGCCAGAATCTCTCCAGTGCACTAAAGCACCTGTCTCAGTTGTTTAAATCCTTCTCCCTTTTCTCTTGTTAGTAGACTGATCCTCCTTGTAGAGAGTAGATACTCCATAAGTTAATTGATATCCTTTACTGTGTTTTCTCAGTCTGTGTCATGAGAAGGGCTGGAGTTAATTGGGAGAATCTTTGCTCTTATGCCCTTGTCTAATCTGTGTTTGCAATACCCAAACACCTGAAAGCCCACAGAGAAGGCATAAAAGGAAAGGGTAACTTACTAATGGCACATCAAATCTATCTAGAGCAACTCCACCTGCTCAAAATGCAAAATTAAATCATTTAAAGAATTTGTCCTTTGGGGCCAGCCCAATGGTGTAGTGGTTAAGTCTGTGTGCTCCACTTCAGTGACCCAGGGTTCGTGGGTTAGGCTCCTGGGCACGGACCTACACACCTCTCATCAAATCATGCTGTGGCAGCATCCCACATACAAAATAGAGGAAGATGGACACAGATGTTATCTCAGCAAAAATCTTCTTCAAGCAAAAAGAGGAAGATTGGCAACAGGTGTTAGCTCAGGGCCAATCTTCTTCGCCAAAAAAAACCCCAAAATCTGTCCCTGTACCTTTTTTGAACACTATGCACCAGGCACAGTGCTTGTGCTGAAGATACACCGTGAACCAAGAGGACGTGATCTCTCCTTCAAGAAATTTACAGTCCATTTTGAGAGATGGATGTTTAAAAAGCTAAACAGAAAATAAATATAGATATACAAGTTGTGTATTTGCTGTAAGAAGAAAAAACAATGCAATAGAAAACATATCTGTGTGGACAGAGGGTCGTACAATTTTGATAGGCAGTGAAGGAGGGCTTCTCAGTGGAAGTGACATTTATTTGAAACCTAGGGATGAGGAGAAGGCAGCCTTGAGATGGTGGGCAAGGAATAGAAGTGAAAGAGGTGCCTCTGTGGCCTAGACAATTAGAACAACAGAAATACCATTCACTGGAGTTATATGTTGGCTGAGGCCGGAGCAGGTGGAAATTACATGTGATCTAAATTACTTTTAGAAATTTGTTAAATAGCCCATGAAATAGAATGCATACATATAGTTATGCACAGTAATTCTTATGGGTATTAAGAATAGATGTAAATGTGGGTGAACCATCCTCATTCAAACTTTCATGCCTTTAAGACAAATAAATCTCTATATCCCTGTGGTAAAGGTGAAAAATTCTAAACTTTTCCAGTTTGCTTACAGGGCTTAACTCCACTCTGTTTTAAGATTGTCTTGGAACAATGGCTGTTAAAGGCCAATGCAGTTGTTCTGACCTGTGAACCAAATGCTTTCTTTTAAGGATGCCCAGATAGGTGATTGGATACTGCAAGGTCTTCCCCATTTCACTGCCCTTTTAGGCTCCCCATTTCTCTCCAGGGGTAGGGCTACTTCACACAGGTATTTTCTCTGGACTCAAGCTCTCTCTTTGGCATAAGTGCAGTGCTTGGAGGTGAAGGAGTCTTGTGTTCTTTAGCTGTACTTGAGACAAGCCACCAAAGCTTCTGTGAATGATCCTAATCTCTTTGTTTTCTAAAGCAGACTTTACAAAAAGTGTGCTTACAAAGTTCAGGGATCCCAAGACCACTCTCAGTTTTGATAATTCTCTAGGAGGACCCACAGAAATCATTAAAAGCTATAATACTTATGGTTTATTACAGCAAAACAATAACAGATTAAAGTCAGCCAAGGGAAGAGGCACATGGGGCAGAATCCAGGAGGGGTCCAAATGTGAAGCTCCCGGTTGTCCTTTCCTGGTGAAGTCATGGACAGGACTAGTTTTTCCGGCAATGATGTGTGACAACATACAGGGAACATTGCCAAACAGGGAAGCTCCCTTGAGCCTTAGTGTCCAGAGTTTTTATTGGGGCTTTGTCACGTAGACGTGGTTGCCCTCAAGGCTGACTTTTAGTCTCTAGACCTTCCAGATGCCACATGTCCAAAGCTCCTGCCATAAATCACACCATTAAACTCTCCTATCTGGCCCAAGGCCCCCATGTAAACAAAGACCCTCTTCTCAGGAAGGAAATTCTAAACAATCACCTCCCAGGAACCAAGGGCAAAGGCAAGACCTGTCTTTGAATAAAGTGAATTCTTTACTATACAATCCTGCTTTGATATTTGGGGACAGTTAAAACATTTCTATACAGCAAAGTTATACCAGACTTTCTTAACATTATCTTGATAAAAGGGAGGGAAGCATAGCATGTGTTGCTAGTCATTTTCCTTCCAAGGATCTATAGCTAGGACATTCCTAACTGATAGAATTGCCTGTCATACTGCACTGTAAACGGTTGTTTTTTGTTCTCTGATAGGAAGATGATCATCTGGGCAGAGCAGTTAGCTTGTGCAAATGGCAGAGGCGAGAAAAAGTTTGAGGAACTGAAAGAAGGCGAGGATAGCGAGAGCATGGTACCCACATGAGAGTGGCCCCAGGGATGGCGGGGTCAGATCTTGAAAGGATGTGCTGAGGTGCGTAAATTATATTTGAAGTGCAACGTGTGTCCCTTGGAGGGTTTTGAGAAGTGATATAATCTGATTTACATTTAAAAATAATCTGCTGTGTGCTTCTTTGAAAAGAAACTTTTCTAGGCTAAGTATGTTCATTTGAATCTGTGACAGTGCCTACCTCTCTTTCCCCAGCTCTTCCGCTTTTTATTTCCTGTACAGAACTGGCTTATTTGAGCTTACCAAGGTCAGTGATTATGTATTCCTCTTCACTTTCAAATACTCTTTGGTCACTCACTAGTTAATGATTGGCCCATTTTAGAGAATAGCTCTGTGGCCTTCTTGTTCTGCCCAGAAGTTATCTGATTGCTTTTATAACTGGACCAGGCTTCTCCCCCTGGTACCTTCTTCATTAGTAATTGTTAGTTGAAAGCTCCTAAGTGGGGAGCTTCATTCTTACACAGGCTGTATTCAGTTGTCCCCTGAGTGGCCTATTCCCGTCATCCTGTTGTATGCCAAGCAATTCATTTCTTTTTTCCTTCCAGGATTCACTCTTGTAACATGCCAAACCAACTCCCAAACAGATGTCTCTCTTTTTCAGATGCTAGGCAAAGTATTTTTGGCTGATCAGTTTTTAGTGGCCCACGGGGGCTAAAAGATTTTTTTTTCTCTGATTTATTTTTAAAGCTTCTAAACGTAATTTTGTTCTGCGAGAGAATCCAGATTAGTAATCAAGAAACTAATGCTACTCCAAAAACAAACCAGCCATCAAAAACTTGGGTTTAAGAGCCACTAGTGAGATTCTGAGAAGTTAGATCTTTCTGGGAATGCGCTGACTTGAGCACTCATTAAAAGCCAGTGTCTCCAGGGAGTTCTGCTGGTAACTTTGTAAAACTAGTTAGGAGAATGTGAATGCCATCATCTAAGAATTTATAAGATAAAGGATACAGTGGTAGACACACTTGCAAAGTGCTCAGTCAGTAAATCAATATGAAAATGTTCTTAAATGAATAAATATAGGCCATTGTCCATAGGTAAAGATGTGGAAAGAATCACTCATTGGTGATTCTTTATTTTCTTATAGACTGTGATTATAGATAGAGATATTTAATTCCTTGGGATTTAAGTAGCCCACTAGGCATGAACCTGTGTATTAGTTTCCTATGGTTGCTTTAACAAATTATCACTAACTTTTTGGCCTAAAACAACACATATTTATTTTCTTAAAGTTCTGGAAGTCAGAAGTCCAAAATCAATTTAACTGGGCTGAAATCAGGGTGCCAGCAGGACTGAACTTCCTCAAGAGGCATCAAGGGAGAATCCATTTCCTTTCCTTTCTCAGTTTCTAGAGCTGCATTCCTTGGCTTCTGGTCCCCTGCTCCCTCTTCAAAGCCACCCAGCAGTTTAGGAACTTTGATTCTTAAATTGTCTTCTTTTTCTGTGGTCAGATCTCCTCCTGCCTCCCTCTTATAATGACTTCTGTAATTACATTTACGGTCCACCTGGTTAGTCCCGAATAATCTCCCTATCTCAAGATCCTTAATTTAATCACATCTGCAAAGTCCTTTAGCCATGTAAGGTAATGTATTCACAGGTTCCAAGAATTAAGACCTGGATATCTTTGAGAGCCATTATTCAGCCTACCACCACCTGTAAACAGCCCAGAGTCTTTGCCTTACCTGTATCACAGGATAGTGACACTTAATTAAGAGAAAGTGTTTGAAGGATCTTATAGACTTTAAATACATGCCAATAAATAGTCATTTGTGTATTCATTCATTTTGATCCCATTTGGTGTTTTAACCTCTGGGGTTACCTTGAAAATAAATAACAAAGAGATAATTTTAATTTAGCCATGATTTACAATAAGATTATTAAGCTGTTTAGTTATTTCCTGTGGTTGACTGCTCTTTTTACTTACAGTGGGCATCCATTGAACCAGAGAATATTTTCGCTTTCTTAAAGAACCTTACTGAATCTAAGAGTTCAGATGTCCCTTTGCCTCATTCATAAAATAAGTTCAGCCCTTGGCAGAGAAGCCAGACTTATTAATTAATCAGTGAATGCAGAAACAGTGGTGTTTTCATCTATTAGGATTCTCTCTGTTACAAGTGACAGAAGACACAGTTTGCACTAGCTCGAACAAAACAAAATAGGGCTATACCTGCTCAGGTAATTGAAATGTCTCCAGTGTAGGACTGGTTTATCAGCGAGGGTCAAAGCAGGTAACAGATTGGAACACTCAAAGTGGGTAGTTTGAGAAACAGTTATTAAAGGGAGTAGGTAGAAAGTTGTGGGCAGGTAGAAGGAAACCACAAGAGATAGTGCAGTAGCCCAGGGAATGTAAACAGAGTGCTCTTACTAAGCCTAGGACCTGGGAGAGAATGGTAGAGAGCAGTTATAGGGACCTGGATGCAGATCCATGTGGAGAGGATCACCTGACAGGAGCTGAGATCTTAGCCAAAGTGCACAGCAAACCTGTTTGAAAACCTCAGGATAATTAAATAGCCCTGCTTTACTCTCCTTCTCTTCCATCTCCTACTCCAGTTGGCAATTGTTGAAACTGACCTGCAGCCAGAGGCAAGGAAGCTCCTGATACAGTGCTTACAGAGGCAGTCCCCCAGTCCATGCACTGGGCAAGATGGAAAAGACTGCGGAGTGGATCTGGAGAGGCGAATGGAAGATTTTGGCCCACTGCCTTAAGACACAGCTGATTTTAGGATTTCAGGGTTAGGCTCTCTCTCTTCCTTCCTCCCCTCCTTCTCTGTCTCTTGGCTCTGCTTCCTTCTTCTGCTGTCTGTCCAAACTCAGTCAGACTTTCTTCCTTGTTCTACTAAGATAGTTGCAGCAGGTCTTGTCTTATAACTTCAAATGCCCGGGAAAGAATACCTCTCTCTCTCTAATCAGGTAGTCTTGGCAAACTCTGTCATCATCTTGTTGGTGTGATGGGACGACCTGCCTGTCTTTCAGTCATCATTTTGGCTAAGGGACTGTGGCTTTAACTGGCCCTGCCAGACTCCTTATGGGTCTGAGCAGGGCTGGAATCAGCTACATGGGACTATGTGACGTGAGAGAGGGATAGATGGATTTGCAAATGATGATCCCACACTTATAAGTGTAATGTCAATGGACGCTGGATGGTCAGTGTTTTATTTTTTCTTCCAGTGATTAGAAATGTTCATATCCAAAACTACTTATTAAAGGATTAACATTTTAATCTCGTTATGACCAAAGTAAGTTACTATTTTTAGGTACACACGAAAGTTGTCTCTCAATGTTTTTCTTTTCCCACATGTGCCGTAAAAGTAATTTTGCTATCATATAATTCCATTTTTTGTTATTCCTTACACCTTTTTAAATGAATATTTTATATTTAAAATGCACGCATTTGTGTACAGTTTTGCGTTTTCTATAACAGTGTTCACATTTAATCTCCATGACTCTCTTATGATGTAGATGGTTTATTTATACTTTACAGATTTGGAAATGTTCCCTAAAAAGAGATTAAGTGACTTACTAACAGCTTTTAAGAACTTGACCAGGGATTTAAACTAAGGCTTTTCTGATCCTAGACAAATATGTATGTGGGAACAATTTAAGATTTGGTTACGTAGATTCTAGTATTCATTTGTGTGTGTGTGTGTGTGTGTGTGTGTGTGTGTGCGTGTGTGTGTGTAGATGATATAGCAAAGACCTAGTGGCTTGAACCTTTTATGATATCATAAGGGCTAACATTCTTGTTGGCAAAATCTTCCCTACTGACCCATTACTACATATGAAATTTCCAAAGCCTTCATTTAGTAGGAATTTCTTTGATGATGTTCTGTAGATACGTACATTGAAGTAAAGTGGATAAGCATTAACTCAGAAAGGGTAATGATATTTTCCAGCCACCACATTTTTATTGACCAATTTTTTAGACTGATTATTTCCTAATAAAAAATGAAATCCTAAGGGAATGTGACATAGGGACAGATTTTTATGAAAGAAAGATGGAAGGGAAAGTGAGAAAAAAGACATTTCCCAGTTCTAAAGAGTAAATCCAGTTATATTAACAGCAAATCTGAAGTTCTGAACTTAAAAACCATAATAGATTATACCAGCCCTCTGTAAATATGCAACTGTATTATGAAATCAAATTCTTTATTGATACCAGGCTTTATCAGATGCTTTAAAAAAACATATTCTGACCTTTAATGGCAGTTTCCTGAAGCTCAACCTGTGTAGATCTGCTTTAAAATGCCCATGCCTTTGAGAAATTCCACTTCTGGGAATCTATTTGAAAAAAATCATCTTAAATGGGGAAATATATATATATGTATATATATATATATATATACACTTACAGTGTGATTATTAGTCATAATCCTTTTTATAATAGGAAAAATTGGAAATAAATGTTCAAAACAAAGAACAGGTTAATATATTACATTACAACAATTTGTTGTCATAGTATTTTTACTGATCTCATGTAAGCATGGGAATATACTTCAAATTAAATAAAATGAGCAAAGCATAATAAAAGTTTCTTTACAGTCCTATTATAGCTATAAATATATTTTTAACAAAAGTCTAAAAGGACATAACATATAATGTTAGCAGTGATTGTATTGGGGTGCTGGAGCTATGGATTTTTTTCCCTTCTTGTCTTCCTTTTTAGAATTGTCTATAATGTGCTTTAACCACTTTTATAAAGAAAATACATAATTGTAATACACTGGAAAAAATAACATTCTTTGTCCTTGTATATTTAAATAATCTTTTGCAGAGTACTACTGAATAAAAGAATTCCCATGTTCCCTCCAGCTTTGTGTCCGTCATCTAGAAATGATTTCTGATTGTGCTTGGTGTGTGTAAATGATACATGACCTGGCTGTTTTAAGATTGACTGTGGACCCTTATGTGCGACTGTCCCAGGACTTTATCATGAATTGATGTTACTCATTCACAATAATTCACAGCAGATTGCATGTCATGTTATATATTGTACTTCTAGGGAAAAACTGTCAGGGGAAAGTGATTCTGTAATGATGGTCCCTGGGATTGGCATGCAAGCTTACTAACTACTGAGGCAGAAAGTGTAGTAAATGATGAGAAATATGCCCCATGATTGTCATCATCATCATCGTACAGATTCATGGCTGAACCCTCAAGCATGACTGGAGGATAGGTTAAATGGGAGTAAACTCATTAGGCACGTCAGCTTCACCTCATTAGTAGTTCAGCCAGTGCACACGAACGTCAGTCATTTTCTGTGGCTCATATATTTTGAGCTTTAGAAAGATAAATATCCTCCAGATGCCTGAGGAGAATGTAAGGTAAGCAATAGAGGAATGTCTGTCTTGAGGTATTAGTTAGGTAATTCCTACCTATTTTTCATAGATTGGGGCTGGAGCCTCTGGAGTTGAGCATATTAGAATGTGGTTTATCCATAGGGTTACTCTCCATAGATCTTTGGGCATATTTTCTCCTTAGCTTAGTCTTTCAGTGGGTTTCCTTGAATTCAGATAGCCAGCTCATAGGGTTTTGCTTTATGATTTAAAAAAAAAAAATTGACTTTGTGTTGTAGTTTTTTTGTTGTTGTTGCTTATGTCTTAGTTTTTTTTTTTCCTGACTGATAGCAAGATATACATGGAGGTGGGGAATGGAGAAAATATGCAGGGGCAAGGGCAAAAAGCAAGTTAGAATGTTACTCTGTGTAAGTTGAAATATGCTTTTCCAAGTGTATTGATTCTAATGTCACTATTTATTTGCATTTTAGTATAACCTTCAAGTCAATATCTGAAAAATAGATGTAGTTTTTTCTTCATAAATGTACATATACATATATGTGTATATATATTCATACATATATGTACTTTTTCCCATATGATTTATTTTTTGATGAAGTCCTCAAAAAGACTTTTCATTTGTTATTTGCTTTGCATGCATTTTATTTTAATGATTGGAGAATTTTTAAAGACGCTAAATATTAGAGTGACTCCTAGAGATCATAAGGATAAGTCTTATTTGAATCGTAAGAATACCTCCTATGATATTCTTGGGAGGTGCTGATTAAGCATCTGCTTCCATATTCCAGATAACAAGAAACTCACTACATTAGGGTGTAGGCTAGTCCACTGTGGAATACTCTTCCGAAGGGATAATATCATCCCTTACATACATGAGTCATGGTTTTATTGTACAAAACACCATTAAACAGTAACTTCTTTTTTTATGACACCCTTTCAAGCACTGTGACAGGTATTTTGCCTGTCCAGATACTATTTCTTGAGTAAAAGTCCTCTTCCTCCTCCTCCCCACAACATGTGACCTGGGTTTGTGATCCCTCAGGACTGTTTTATGAATGGATTCACCGTGGTTGGTTAGTATATTCCTGAATATTGAGTGTAGACATGAACACAATTTTCCAGACAAGATCTCTCATGAACATAGTGTAAAGAAATGATTATTTGATTATTTTTTGTGAGTACAATTCTTCTTTTCTACAGCCAAGTTTAGTACATTTTTTGTAACTAGATCGTGCCATTAATTCATAGAGATTGTAATCAGGTTTTTTTTTTATAGAACTTGCTGGTAGGGCAAGTGTATCAGTTTGAAATTGTATTCAACCTCTGTGGATGAGGTCTGAAAATAGGGTGACTGAAACACAACAGAAATTTATTTTTCTCCCGAGTCAGAGGAGACTGGAACTAGGCAGCCTTGGGTTAGTAGGTCATGGAGACTCAATGATGTTGTCAGGGATGTGGGCTCCTTCTAGCTTTGTGTTCTCAGTCCTAACGCAGGTCTTCCGCTCTGTCATCGCAAGATGGCTTCTTGTCTCTAGATATTATGCTCATCTGGTCTATGCTTATCTAAGTGATCTCTTTCCCCTCCTTTTGGAAAGAGTCATTTCAATTTATCCTACACATTTATACTGCTTGTATACAAAAATATATATACATAAAAATATATTTAAACCATAGAAATTGGTTTTCAAGGATTAAAAACATTGGATTATTGTTAATGTTTTTCTGCTTCTTTATTCATTCATGTTTTAATGATCTATTCTGTTCCCGCATACTATATCACAGAAAAGCAAGCTTTCTCTTGGGAAGTGAGAGTAGCACACATTGTAACTTCTACATTTTTTATATCAGAATTACTTGAAACAGTGATGCTGATGTGACAGAATTTAAAAGTATGATTCAAAGACAGTAACTATCATATGTCTATGTACCATTGTAAACAAGAAATCATGTTTTGTCCAAAGCACTTGCTTTTATTTGGGAGAATCTTCTTATATAAAGAAAATGTACTCACCATATTACTTTATTTGATTATGAAAACTTCCAGTGTTATTATGATTTTATTATTTTTGTGAAAGTAATGATATCTGTCCTGCTTATTTCCTCTTTTGACACTTATCAAAACTAACTATAATTTAGTTCTCTATTTTGCTTCATTCTCGTTAAGTCTTGTTTCTGACCTTGCCTAGTCTCACTAGATTGAAAATATTGAGAGTAGACATATGTTCTTGGCATGTTTAATTGAATAGCTATTTCTGGCCTCTGCTAATGTTGGATTATATTTATTGGTTGATGAACTTTCAAGTTTAATAGCAAACTTAAGTAGACTTCTATTCTTATCTAGCTAAATTGCTCACCTATATGCTTTTCCAAAGACTCAGCTGGACTGAGGGCAACATCATGATGACCATCTCTGAGGTCTCAGAGGAAACAAACAATTTCACATGGTTATGGAGGAAGCAGAAGAGATGGAGGCAGCATCATATTATGAATGAGCCTTTTTGCTCTACTGCCTTATGCCATATATTCCAGGGAAAGGTGCAATTAAGAAAGAAATAGAAAGTAAACTTTACCTAGTTTGTATAAGACATATAAACTGCGTGACAACTCTGTGAGGGAAGTTCTGCTACCTCTGATTCAGCTCAAGGAGTTTAAGTAATTTAATTGCATTTACACACTTATGAGAGAATATGCACAATAAAATCTGCATCTTTGTGAAACATACAGGATGAAAGATGAAGTGACTATATATGTAGACAGTCAGTGTTAGTACATTTTGGAGCCTCTGATCGTTATTTGCTAAAGGCATCAAAGTATGCCCTTCTGTTATAATTGTTTAGTTACAGGGTAATTCAGAATGAGATCTCCCAAACTGTATTTCATGGGACATCTGTCTCCCTTTAGATAATAATAGATATTCCATGAAATTAAAAAAAAATACAATAGTCAAATTCAAGGTAACACTACATATTATATCTGTTCTTAATGTCAGGACATATGTCTAGTAGTATGACCCTTTGGGTAGCAAAAAGATCTAGATGGAATATTCTAGATTATATTGACCTCATGTTGCCAAGTTGGATAATATGAGACCTAAAGTATGAACAGCACCAACCTAGGTCTATAAAGTACATTCTGAATAATGCACACATTAGAAAGAGAAAGTCATTTTCTCTTATTGTGATATTTAACAGTTTGCTCCCAGTTTATATCATTTCCATCATGCATTTTATATTGCATGGTGAATTTGGGGGAAGCATTATTTGAAATGCTTGTTCTTAGAGATCCCCTTCCAGCTTTTCCTCATGAGCTCCGGAAATGTGATTTACTATGTGCCTGTCGATGCTGAGTGTCTTGTTTACCTAGACATTATTACATGAAGGTTGTAGTGTGGATCTTCCCTTGAGTCCAGGATCAATAAAGCAGACATATAGCAATATTATACGCATACTGTTTCTTTGAGAGTGAATATGTAACAAGTGTTATAAAACAATCAGTAACTTCAAATTATAATGAAAAGTGGGTAAGTTTAATATTGGAGGAAATATAGCATGGAAGAACCTGATGCATCTGCAACTCATATTAGATCCAATACATGGGCTGCCCAATATGCTTTCCCAATTCTAATTAAAGTTGTCTTTATACCATCTATCCATTGGAAATTTAAAATGCACATCAGCACATTTAAGGGTCTGAATCTTTCAGTAAAGATGCCTACATAATATAGTATAATGTAGAGTACTCTAAACTTATTTGACCCAAAGCACTTTATCCTAGAAAACATAATCAACATCTCACAGGACAGTACTTAATTTCACTGAATGCGATTTGAGTAACATAGACTATGTAAATTATTATGCTGATGCCATAGTGTGCTTGCTCACCTAAAGATATTCTATTGTGTTCAAATCCACCTGTATGAAAAAAGGAGAAATTATTTGCTTAATGCTATAAGAATTTAGCTCATCAGATGATAGAGGAAACAGTACCCGCTAACAAACTGAAGATATTTGGTCAGGCAAGAGGAGGAAGGGAAGAGAATTTGATAAAGGAAGAGTAGAAATTCACTGTGTGTTCTTTAGACAACCACTCAGGCTGTGTTATATACCTTAGCAGTCACTCCGAGCTTTTGTTTTGGTTTTCTTATCAGGATCCTAAAGTACAAAATGTATATGAGAAATCTATCTTAAGGGAGAAGAAAAAGAGGTCATTATGCTCTGAAAAATACAGGAGATAAAGTCTTCAGTGATTGAACTCTGCAAATATATATTGCTTTCAAAATACTGCAATATAACCATTTTCTTAGATTCATGATTTAAGTGTTCCCAGTCCAAACAGGCGCACACATGCACACACACACACAGAAGCATTATTCTACTTGAGAGAATTTTAAGTGCTCACCTTGAGATGACCTTTCTGCTTCGATGCTGCCTAAAAGCACGATCTCCTCGTATAAATGCGGTAATGACCCCTTACTTCCTTTAGTTTTTCTCAAGGCAATCCCAAAGAAGTTGGCAAGTGAGGATTTTAGTATGCAATGAACAAATTAATGTTAGAGTTTTGGTCTTTCCTCTGTACAGTTTATACAGTGTATAAAAGCATTTCTTGCTTCTCCTTTCTCCCTAAAATATTATCTGATAAAACACCCCAAACAGTCCCATTTCTCTGTGGAGCGCCATGTTCTTCCTTTAAATTGAATGCAAATAAAAACACTTCCGTAATTTGTAGTGTGTGTGTGTGTGTGTGTGTGTGTGTGTGTGTGTGTGTGTCTATCTGTCTGTGAAAGAATAAGTATTGAAGCAAGCAGATTTTCTATACAAACCATAAGTGGTTTGGTTTGATTTGCATTATAAATGAACTCCTGTCCTAATGAGATGCCTTGTAAGGGAACTTGCTTGATATGTATTGATAACAAGCTTGAGTTTTAAGATGCTGGCTTTTTTCTTACTTGTTTACAGAAAAAAAGAGGGTGTGGTGGGATAGGATATACACCTGGCGGGTGTCATAAACTTAAGTCTAATTATAATCATCAAGCTTTTTAAAATTAAAATTTCAAGAAGTGAAAGTTAATGTTAAATATATTCTCAGCCTTTCAATCAGGTGAGGCTCAGGTTTGGTCTAAGTCTGTGTTCAAATTAAGCATTAATGTGTTACATGTGCTATTTCACATCAGTTTGTGGCCCTGTTTTGTATTTGCTCAAAAATTTACTGCAAAGGTGAATACTATGCCACGATGTATTAACAAAATATTGACCTTTTTAAGCTTAACAGAAATAGGAAAATCATTTATCAGCTAAAGATCTATGATGATTATCTGCTCAGTCAGTTGACTAAATAATCATTCCATTTTGTTTTAATTAAGTTCTTTGGGTTTTGCATATTTTCACCTATAGGTTTCTGTCCATCAGATGATAAAGGCCATGTTTGTCATGTTAACTATTATATTCCCAGGATCTTACATTTCATTCCCAGCATCTTTCTGCATTGCACATAATAAGTGCTCAACAAATAATTGTTGAATAGGTGTATTTTATTTACTTACATATCTGTCTATGTACGTATGTATGTATGTATCTATCTGTTGTATGCAGTCTGCCATCTCTTATCACTGAAAATCTACAGTTATGAATCTTAGAATGCACATGGACTATTTCAAACTACTATGCAACTCTCCAGTACAATGAAAGATAGCAAATTTGGAGAACTAAATAAAAATGGGACTGGTAATGAAATTTAACATTTCAATAAACCTAGTGGAAACCTTACTTTTGCCCCGGTCTTCCTTCACAGACCAGATAATCCATGATTTGACTCTAATAAGGAGTTCTATGTCCCTACATATGCCCTTATGTAAATAAACACTTGGATAAATAAAATAATTTATACTGATGATTGTCATACACATTATTAAAATAATAACATTTTTATAGTGATAATGGAAAGATTTCCACCAAATTAGGAAAATATGTTTGAAATTGTCTGCCCTAAAATGTGGGTTATTTTATGAACACATAATACACTTTGGAGATCCCTGGGGAGTACCTCAGAGAAAGATAGTTATTGTTTAGATAGGCTGCAATTGAGTGTGAATTTTTACCAAATATAGAAGATATGTGTATTGCTCAGGATAGATTAATACAGGTTATTCTGCAAAAATAAGCATCCTTAAAATTTCAGACACTGAGGCAGCAGAAGTTCATCCCTTGTTCACATCCGTGTTCACTGTGACTTGTCTGCAGGCCTCTGATTGGTGTGCTCACTTGGCAACCCTGGCTGACAAAGCAGCCACCATACAGAATGTTGCTGGTCATTGTGCCAGAGGGAGATGAGAGATCCGAAGGGTCCGGTGTCAACAATGAAGTGGCAAACCTAACTTATGCTCACAATTCACTAGATTCTATCAGAACTCAAGAAAACCAGGAGGTGATAATTTATCATGAACCCAGAAGTCAGGGAGTGGGAAATAGTTTTTATGATTATCACAGTATATTTGAGATGATCTCCCATAAAATATACACTGCATGGTCTACACATGGGATATATTTAAAGAGCACCTGAAATAGGTCGCCATTTTGTAGATTCACTAAAATTGAGGTATGAGGAGAAGTCCCAGTGATTATTAATGAGGACACGTGGCATGTGAATTAAGATGCCGTGCAAGGAGAAAATAAATAATGTTTAGAGTATGAGCTTTGAATCAAATCCACATGGGCTAATGCTCCAGTTTGCATATGTTGATTTTCACTTTAGCTGTTTCTCATGTGGGCAACTCTAATGTTCTCCAAAGTGAGCAGCTAAACGGAGTTAATTATTCAATAATGACTGATGATTCTCCATACTAATACAGAGGTGTTACTCACTAGAGTAAGAAAAAGAAAACACAACACTTAACAGGCATGGAGAAATAGAATATATAAATGCCTAGAGGTGTACAGGCTGGTTATTTTGCATGAAGTAAAGGTATTTTTCACTGGGAGCAAAACCACTGAAGGCAAAAAAGAAAAGTATGGAAATGCACAGGTTTTTCATAGAACCAAGGAGTATTTGAAGGCTGATCATTTGACTAGGTGGTCTTTCACTGTCACTTCCAGCTTTTGCATTTTCTGCTTTGGAGACTTCTAGCCATATTGAGAAATTCATGCAATTATAATGATCTGGGGTTAGAAGGGCGTGAGTAAGGTCGTCTGATCTTATGGTATGCTAAGGTTAGACCAAGCCATGTCACCAGGCTGACGACAGGTTGGCTTATGTAGGGAAGATCCCAGAAAAGGAGTTCTAATAACTTTTCTTCATCTACCAACAGGCATTTAATCAGTGTATCTTCATATATTCAATTAGTATATCCTCAATATAGAAAAATCTTCAGAAAAAAAAAATGTTACTGATGACTCTTAAGGCTGTAGCTGAGTAAGATATATATCAGATACATGTCTGATATATATAATATGACTTTTGAGGTCATTAACATGAGAGAATCACTTGGTTACTATCAGGGAAAGACTGTTAGACCAGATGAATAGATTATACATCTCTCCCTGTATGGTATTAATTATGTTTGTTTAGAGAGTCTGTACCTTTCAATATTTTGAATGGCTCTAACTATTTAATGACGTTTAGAAGAACAATATCCTATAGAGTTGAATATTCTTTAGGAGTTTGAAACACCATCTGAAATCACTTCTTACCTACTTACTCTACATTAAATTGGATAAGGTTCAGACACTTTTATATTATTGCTGTTTAATGAAAGAAATGATGAATAATGGATCAAGGAAACTTTCATAGGTATAATTCCCTGTTATTTTCAGACCAGGGAAAACATACTTGTATTCATAATCCATTTCTTTCTAGATATTACTATGAAAAAATGGAAATTAATTGAAGATATGAATCAGATTATAGAAAAAATTTTCATATGTACCTGTAGTGAAAATGTCTAAACATGTATCAATGAATGTCAAATATGTCTCTTTAAAGAAAGAAAAGAATGAGGACATGCTCACCAAACTGGATTGGATAAAGTTGAGGCACTTTTGTTTCATTTATGGAAAAAAACAAATCTCTAAAATGAAATTACATAATAGGTAATACACATGTGAAGAATACACAGAATTTTAAAATTTGTATCAGTTATCCAATGTAATGTGAAACGTGTAATAATTGAAATTGTTGCATCATAACCTTTACCTCGTTATATTATACCCCTTAACTCTTTTTACTTCCTTTATTTACATGACCTACACAGACTGTTTTCCCTCTCTCTCTGTTAAATCTCTTCTCCCACTACAATTTCCAGTTCCCTGTGGCTAAGTGGTTGGGAGCAGGAAAAAAAAGTTTCTCCCATGTGATTGGAGGTTCGAGACACCAGTTCTCTTTGCTTTATACTTTACCCCTGTTCTGTATCACTACTCATTTCATTTTCTTTCTATATTTACTTTCTGGTATACATGACTGATATCTTTAGGTGTGTGAAAGGTACACTTTTTCTAGAATATAGTGTTTTTTGTTACTAATTTCCTTCAGCTTACCCAAAGGGTTGTATCCATATGTCACATGATCTATATACATTTATTCATTAACGTAACTGTTAAAGTGTAGTCATGTTGACAGGTAAATTAAAAAAAAATTTACTGAGCATTTGTATGTGAAAACTATTGATACTGTGCTAAGCATGGTGGTAACGTAAATCAAAATCCATTTTATGCCCCAAGAGATCACCATTTAATGAGAGATAAGTATATGTATTATTTACTTTGTTTCTCAAATGTTACAATTTACAATGTTAAAAATAGTATATAAACATTGGTTGAAGCCACTCAAAATAAAGGTACAATTGTAGTGCAAGGAAGAGGAGTATTAGTTTCCTTTTAACTTAACATTACAAAGGAGATAGTTCAATGAATGGTTAAGACTTTGTTTAAATTAATATTTAGCTTTGCTCAAGAATATTTGTGACATATAGAACTGACTTGCTTCTCCTGGTTTTATTCTTTCTTTTAATTGTTTTCATACTCTTTCATTGCCTTTCAGTTGATTACTGCTTTCGCTGAATAATTTGGCACACAGCATGCTCTCCGAGTTTTAAAACAAAATAATGCAACTACACACGTTTTTCACTCTTGAATAGTGATATCACTCTTGAATGTTTCATCTTGGTGACTCAGAGTTTCAAATTCATTTGAAGTTGTAACTCTCTTTAGCAACTTCCAATCCCTTGCTATTGATTGGGATCCCTCCAGGTGATGCAGTTACTCATAACAGGAAGAAAAAGTTGGCAGGAAATGGGAGTAAATTAACTTTATGAGACTGAATTCAGCAGATGCCAGTACATTCATGAACCTTGATGCTGAAGGCTAAGACATTGACATACATTTTTAGTTATCCTTAATTTTGTTCTGACATCAAGAGTCAGTGGAGCATGATAGTTTAAATACTCCATTCATTCTTTGCAAATGTAGGCAATAGGCAATCACACACTTAACATTCAGTAATCACTGTATCTTATATAGTTGAAACAAAAAACATATTACCAATGTGCTAAGTAGAAATCAGGGAAAACTGATTATCTGCATTATAGAATTACTTTACATTCGTTTTGTCATTGTAATGATAGAATAGTAACTTCAGAGACAACTATGTTGATTTACTTAGCTAGAATGAGCATTACTACATAAAATGCTAGATAAACCCTGGGTGTGCTACGATATAAATATGTGCAAGCAACGTTTGTCTTCATTAAAATAAGTGACATATTTGCTTGTCTTGCTGTGAAAAGATTACTATGTACAAGACGTCTATCAGACAGAACAGAGTAGTGTAATCAGGTGTATTGTTTTTACAAACAGAAAATAAAATCACAGATAGACACACGATTTGAGAAGAAGAGTTACCTGGGAAGATGCATGTAACCTAAACAGTTCCGGATATAAATTATTCCAGATACTTGTTTGTTTGTTATTCTTGCCCCAATTGCTTTTCCAAAGGACTTGTTAGATTATCACCTCAAGTATCTATGTACCATAAAACAATTAAAGAAGAAGACATAAAAAATGAGAAGCGAGAAAGAAATATTCAAAAACATAGACATATATTTTCTGTGATTTAGCAAGAAGTGTAGTTTTGAATCTCTTTGTAGCCAAGGCTAAAAAGGAACCCTGATAAATGAAATTACTCTTTCTATGATAAAAATAATTAAGGTGCCAGTTTTTACAGAAGAAGCTTCATCTGAAAATAAGTTATCTTGTGGACCCTGATATAATAGATTCTGAATATTAACTGGCCATTTTCAGTCATTGTTTTCTTTTAGTAGTGTCCATGTTTCAAATATGCGTATATCATTCTATGGGTTTACATTCATAGTAAATTTTTCAACTTTTCTAAATAAACTTTTCCATAGATTAATTCTTAAATTTTGACTCATTTGACCATAAGTGACTTCCTGAATTTTTATTATGGGAATAGAAAGAGGGTAGATAGTCAACCAATATGGTGTTTCTGTTTGTTTTCTCCCACACCGCTTTTTACTTGAGAGAGCAATATTGAGGAAATAATCAATCTTATAAAATTTGATGTTCTTTTCACAACAGCTCATTTCCACTACCATAAAATGAAATTGACTTTCAGGAGAAGTGAAAGAGGTCACCAGGATATCTGCTGCATATTATCTATAGACCTTCCTTAGCACACTTAGTTATGGACCATTCTGTATACAACAGACCATGCCTTTGATTATAATCTCTTTGATATGGCAGTCCCACCAGCTTGAGAAGTGTTCTGTGTGTGTGTAGCCTCCCATAATTGGAATTGTAAGTTTCTGTAAAATGCTAATATGGAATAGATTAATAAATTGGAAAGCAGCATTTAAGCCAGAACAATACCTAAATGTATTTTGTGCTAAGTACTGCTAAGGAAAGCCATTCACCTCAGCCTTCAGATTTTTTTCTGTCTCTTGATTAAATCCATCTTATCTTAGGTGTTCATTTATCTCCTACATGTGGATGCCTCCCATATTACTAAAGTTCATTCCCAGATGTCTAAGGCCACTTTAATTTAGAAATGCAATTTCTTCCAGAAATATTTCCTTTTCCATTAGTTCCTATCAACCATATCTTCATTTTTCTGGTCAGCAGGGTGGGAAAAGCTTCACACATCTTTGCTTTTCATTTTCTGTGTATTCATATGCAATTTGTTGTTAAGTTTGGCCACTTCTAATTTCAGAATGCCTTTCATATTATCCTTGCCACCTTACTCAGCTGGGCTAATATTACCTATGCTAGTCCAATGGCCATAGCTTCCTAACTGACTTCTTCTCCTGTGGTCCTGCCCTCATATATCCTGTGTACTTCTTCCAAAGTGATCTTATTAAATACTACTTTTATCACCTCACCAACACTCAGAAATTTTCCATTTGCTCCCCATTGCCTGCCAGGCCATTCATGATAACAACAGGTTATCCAGACTTATCTTCCTCTCCTTGCTACTCCTGTTGATAATTTTCCTTACCACCTACACACACACACACACACACACACACGCACGCACACATGCACACACAGACTTTTCTATTCTACTTTCCACTTATGCTACTTTCTACTATCTGAATAGCTTTTGCTGCTCGTGCTATGCTTAGTCACACTCATTCTCAAAGACACAAATCACATTCCATCTCTTTCTTCAATTTCCCCTTGACCGTATCATTTAATGTGGATCTTCCCCTTTTCTCAGTTTCTGTGGTTTTGTCTCAACTCGTATGGACATTTAATCATGCATGCTATCTTCATAGATCTGGTTACTGTGATCTATGGATAACAGAAAATCAAGAGCTCCATGGGAACAGCAATTCCACTAGAAATGGAAATCATGAAAAATGATGTCTGCTGGTATTGACTGCAATAAAATAGTTACTCATCAAACTTTCCTAGCTTTAGCACATGCTGTGTCAGTGCTTACAGAATTTGATGTAGATAAGTGTTGATCTGGTCTGTATTAGTTCCCAAAGGTGTGTTAGGTAAAATAAACAAGCATGTTAGAACTTTTTCTGCTGGTGAGGACCACACACCTTGCATGAATCAGAAAATCACAGAATTTTGTGCCTTATATTGTTTTGCCTTTTGTGTATATTTTATTTCCTAGTGGGAAAACTGCTTTAGGATTGAGGACCTATTTTATACCTCTTTTGCATCCCTTCATATTTTTGATGCTCAATTCTTTAGTGGAATAAAATTAATAGAATCACCATAACTAGAAGTTACAGGATTTCATTGTAAATTTCTTTCTAAATTCTCTGGTAGATGCAGTATGAAGCTGGTAACTTTTGTACTTGGATTGTACTGATTGTGCACTCTCTCTTCATTTGTCATTATTTGACCATCTGGAAGGCAATACAGTAGTCCCCTCTTACCCATGGTTTTGCTTTCCACGGTTTCAGTTACCTTTAGTCAACCCTGGTCTAAAAATATTAAATGGAAAATTCCAGAAATGAACAATGCATCAGTTTTAAATTGTGGACCATTCTGAGTAGTGTGATGAAATCTCTCACCATCCTGCCCAGGATGTGAATCATCCCTTTGTCCACCGTATCCATGCTGTACACGCTATCTGCCTGCTAGTCACTTAGTAGCTGTCTCAGTTATCAGATCGACTGTCACAGTATCACAGTACTTGTGTTCAAGTCACCCTTATTTTACTTAACAATGGCCCCAAAGCACAAGAGTAGTGGATGCTAGCAATTCAAATATGCCAAATAGAAGCTGTACTCAATAAGGAAAGAAAAAAAAATCATATACTGAGGTTGCTAAGATCTATGGTAACTTTTATTACAGTCTATAGTTGTAATTGTTCTATTTTATTATTAGTTAACTGTTGTTAATCTCTTACTGTGTGTAATTTAAAAAGTAAACTTTATCATAGGTATGTATGTATAGAAAAAAACATAGTATGTATAGGGTTCAGTACTATCCCCAGTTTCAGGCATCCACTGAGGGTCATGGAATGTTTCCCTTGTGGAAAAGGGGGACTACTGAATACATTTGTTACAAACTTACTGTATGCCTAAGCCTATTTCACTTAATGCTCACTGCCAGTTTAGCTAGTCCTGAGAAGAGCTTAGAAAGTGAGAATTTCTACTGTATCTATATTAATAAAAGATTTCAGAGAGGAAATTTAAAAACAGTAATTTGCATATCAATTTTGTAATATTGTAGTGTTCCAAGAAGTAAAAAAAAACAAAACTTTATTTGGAGAAAAAAAATAGCTCTCATTCCTTTAAATATTTTCCTTATCATCAAATTTAGCATTTTCTGACATAAAGAAGAAAGGAGTCCCTTAATTATGATTTAATCAATATTCCCATTTTAAACCAGTAGATAGAGAAAATAACGTCTGGCTTAAGGGTAACCTCAATACTAACCATGAACCTCTACCATGGGTAGATAGTGCTGTGATATTTTATAGGTGTCCTCATTCTTTAACATTTTCATGAACTGTCAGATTTAAATTCTGAGTGTCAGTGCATTAGTCAGTAAAACACCCCGTGCTGTTCTTCATTGTTTTGTTTTTTTGTGGGCTTGTTCATGTTATTGAATATCTTATATGGAAATCACAATTATGTTCCCTATTCTTTGGGGTGATAACTGCTACGGGAAGTTTTACAAACTATCTTATCACACATAGTGATTTGGTCTATTGTCTCATCAATCAAGTTTGATGAATTATTTAAGAATTATTCAAAGTGGTTTCTCAATCATTACAAGATAATTCTATTCCTGCAAAAGGTAATTTTAAAAGTCAGACACCTTTAGGGCAGTGCAAAGATATATAAACTCAGAAATGTAGATTTCAAAGGATTCTTAGAAGTCGTTTGTTTTATCCTCTCCCTTGTGGAAACAAACATTTCTTTAACTCACAGAGTCATTTTTCCTCTTCTGAATGTTTCTAAAATGCGAAACTAATTTCTTAGAAAGACAATATTTACATTGGACCTAATTATTAGAAAAGTTTGTTTTTAGTGAAACAAAGCCTAAATCAAATTCCAAAAAAATTGCATCCTTTATGGGAAAACTTAAAAAAAACTTTATGTAAGAATCATAGGAGAAAGTTTAGAAAAATGCCATGGGGGGAAATACTAATGAAAAGAGTTAACATTTTGAGTGTTTGTTTACTAGTATTATTCTAAAAGATTTATACATACTACCTAATTAATCCTCATAACCCCTGTGAGGTAGAGACAATTATTATTTCTGTTTTACAGAAGACAAAATTAGGCGTAGAGAATTTTTATAACCGGGAGAAAGTGCTAGAGCCAGAATTCAAAGCTGGGTATCCTGGCTCTAGAACACACATTCTTAACTAGCTCTTAAATGGGTAAAAAACATGCCGCTGAGCAGGGAAAGAGTCAGAGCTCAGAATTAGGAAAGAGCTTTTCATTGCCTCAATCTAGAAATGGGGCACATCATTTCCACCCAGCTTTCACTGGCCAGCACACATCACAGGGTCCCAGCAAGGGGGGCTAGAAAGTATAGATTTCTGTGTGAGGAGGAAGAAAAAATGTCAAACACAAGATTTGGTGTATGCCTAGCACTGTCTCTGTTGTGTCCTCTGTGGAGCATTCCTCAGATACCCAAACCCACCTTTCTATCTGCTGTCTTCAATCTCCTTTAGTCTCTATGTTCTAATCTAGACTACGTCCAGTTATTAATAGAGATGAGTTTTATTGCATATGGATGGCTTTGTGTGCATAGGTACAGTCACGCACTGCATAATGACGTTTGAGCCATTGATGGGCCGCATATATGACAGTTCCCGTAAGGTTAATACCATATAGCCTAGATGTATAGTAGGCAGTACCATCTGGGTTTGTGTTACGTACACTCTATGATGTTCTCACAATGACGAAATCGCCTGGTGATGCATTTCTCAGAACGTATCCCCGTAGTTAACGTAGCATGACTGTGTGTGTGAGGGTTTAGCACTCACTATAGACCAAATATGTAGTAACACATTATTTTCTGACATAAAAGGATGGAAAGGGCGAACACTTTTCTCTCCCAATGTCTTCCTCTTTCCCATGGAAACATTTTATTTTGGGACCTCCTCACCACCCACTAATACCTTCAAAAATTAATTGGATTGTAAGCTGCTAATGAATTCAAAAGACATGTCAGGGACATTTGCATGAGTGATTTGAAGTTTTCAGGCACTTCTTATTTATAAAGCCATCTTTGCTTTCTGAAATCCTTTTGTATGCTGCCTTAGCTATGTTACAGAAAAGAGAAGAGGATTTGTTTCTACAGATTATGTGTATTTGTATTTGTAAAGAGTAAGAGATAGGACAAAATAAAGGCATTGCTTAAATCCCTAAGTTACTTTATATAATTATCATAGTAATAAGATATGGGCATCATCATTTTAAATATGAGCAAACTGAGTTTCAGAAAAATTCACCTGGGATTCAGATCTAAGTCTTTCTCACTACAATACCAGAGTAGATATTACTAAACCACATGGCTTTCTAGCTAAAACTTCTATGGTTCATTTTTTACCTCATTCTTGTTCTTTGTACAGTTGAGTACAAAGAGCTAAATTTTCACATTTACACGGAAATAACAATGCAGGTTTATAAGCAACTGGTTACATAATTGTATGCTAACATTCTCATTATGGTATTTCTTGCTCATATTCGAGCTGACATCTTGTGCATAAATAGTCACATCTGTCTTGGCTCTGAAATAGTGATGCATATGATAAAATTCATAACAGATCTTGGAAAGTATTCTCATTTAATACAGTGACAGCAAAACATCAACTAAAATAAAGCCACACACAGCATAAGGGTACAAATTACCAGTAACTCAATTTAATTTTATCTTTGGAACTGGATATAAAGAAAATATCAGTTGCACTGATTTTATAAGTGGCTAGCATGAATATCAACAAAGTGACTTGGAATGTTTGCTTCCTTTGGCTTTTAGATTACACTCCTCTGTAATTCCTCTACTTCTCTGCTGAGTGTCCTCTTTTCCTTTATTTCTTAAATGTTAGTGCCCTTTAGAATTCATTCTTGGGCTGTCTTCTTTTTGCCATACTGAACACTTAATGTCATTAATGACTGTGCATTTTGTTAATACTTTAGGCTGATAATCTCCAAATCTTTATCTCTAGTTTAGATCTTTCCTAAAATGGGGATAAATGTACTTGGGCCTCTCTATAAAATTTCACTGTAAATGAACAACAATCATCTCAAATTCTTCATGCCCAACAGCTAAACTCAATGTTTTCATTCTCAAACATGTTGAACATTCTTTGTCCCATATCTAAGTAAGTAGCATCAAAATTCACCCCATTATTAAAGTAAGAGATCTGGATGTCACCCTTGGTTCTCCCTCCTATGACATCCAAATTATGCTTAGGGTCTGTCAGTTCTGACTGCCTAATAGTGTCCATCAAATCTGCACTTCTCTTTCAAACCCCCCTGCCATTTGACCATCAGAATTCCTCTTGAATTATTGTAATTGCCTCCTGGCTGGTACTTGCCCTACCAAATTGTAAATAATTGTATACAGTTATGATAAGGAAAGACTAGTACAGATGCAGCAATATAAAAGTAGATCAATTCAACAAAATAGAAGGTCAAGAAAGAGATTCTATCATATATATAAAACCATATAGAAATTATATTGTAAGCTCTGTCTGTCATATCAATACACAAATTATGTACTTCTTAATAAAATGTTGTAAAGGGCTGACTCAACTGGCTATTGGTTGATGAAAAAAATGCTATTACCTCTCACTATGTAAAAAGTTAATTTAAATTAAATATCTAAATGTAAAAAATAAACAAAAAATGGAAGAAAATATAGCAGTCTATTTATAACAGACTGCTACATAGGGTAGGAAAGTTCCTATTAAGCAAGAAATGAATATAAATATAAATATATAATATTTATATAAAAGCAATGAAATAGAATAACAGAATTGTCAAAAGGCATGAAAAACTTATTTATTGAAAAAAAACACAAGTAACTACAAGAGATACGAAACATGCTAATGTATGTCCAGTTTTATTCTTTATTAGAAGAAAGTACCTAAAAACAATAACGTACTGTTTTTCTCCCACCAGATTTTTCAAGATTAAAAAAATGATAATAGCCAGTGTTGTTAAGGGCACAAGAAATGATCACTGGTGTTCTCTGTTGATGGAGGTGCAAATGGCCTTTCTGGTGGACAGTTTGCTGGTTTCTAGCAATTTAGAAAAAAAATTGCATGCAACTTTTCCAAGAAATAATCAAACAATACACAAAAGTAGAAAGATGTTAATTGTAGCATTATAATAAGGAAAAAAGACAAAGCAAAACTAGCCATTGATAGCAGTATGGTTAACAGTTAGTATACCTATGTCATGGAATATTACCTAACTACTAAAAACAGATAAATATTGGGGCCGGCCCAGTGGTGTAGTGGTTAAGTTCGTGCGCTGTGCTTCAGCGGCCCAGGGTTCACAGGTTTAAATCCCGGACGCGGACCTACGCACTGCTCATCAAGCCATGCTGTGGCAGTGTCCCACATACAAAATGGAGGAAGATGGGCACAACTGTTAGCTCAGGGCCAGTCTTCCTCAGCAGAAAGATGAAGATTGGCAATGGATGTTAGCTAAGGACTAAACTTCCTCACCAAAAATAAAAAAAAACCAAAAACAAAAAAAAACCAGATAAATGTTGTGACATGAAAAGATGACCATCCTGTGTTAAGAAGTGTCTAAAGTAATTTGCAGGACTAGATGGAGAGTGTGACCCCTGTTCATGCAGAAAAAACAACAAACAAAAACTCATACTAGTAGGAAACATTCTGGAAGATTAATGTTAAACTATTAAGAATGCTTGCTCCCAAGAAGGCTACTGGATTGGGTACACATGGGAAGCTATAAACAGAGACTGTCACATTTAACATTGTATACTTCCCATTTAACTTTGTATATTTCTAAAATTTATATAATGAGCATGTATAACTTAAAAATTAAAAGACAGGTGGAAGGTGCATACAATGTTTTGAAACATTTCTTATCATCATTATCAATACAATTGCTGCTTGAACATAATCAAAGCTGAAAACATTTAAATTCTCTGAAAAAATAGCTAGGATTTTTGTCATAAGATACTTGAATAGGAATGAAATTTTTTATGAAAATTAATTAAATTAAGTTTTAACTATCTCTGTCATTGTAGCACTAGCATAGCATTCTTTCTCTAAATTAAAACTAACTAAAAACTGTTTAAGGAACACCATTGGATAACAACATCTAATATGGTTGTTATGACTCAGTATAGAAACTTAAGTATTGGATAAATTTAAAGTTACAAAAGTTACTATTGCTTTTTCTTGTGCCAAGTAGTAAAGACTCTTGAGTTTGTTTAATCATTTTAAATGTGTATATCAAGAGAAATTGTCTTTTTAATTATACCGTTATTTTTCTTTAGCTTTTAAGTTGCTTTTGGTTTTAAGATGCATATATCGGTTTTTTTTCATTTATAAGAAATGGATTATTAGTAAAAATATGTGGCAATAGTTGGTCAAAAATATTCTTTTTGTTAGGATCAGCTACAGGAGTAGGCAAGAAAAATAAGTACAATTGCATGGGGGGAACATTTTTACTAGTTATGAACTTAGTATCAACTAAATACCTTCGAAAGCAAGAATGAATAAATAAATGCATATTGTATCCTGAACTTCACAGATTTTATCCCTGGTCTATACGCATAATCCCAATCAGTCTGGAAAGTAAGGAAAAAAGAACCTAGAACTTGACCTCTTAGAGCTCAGTCTACTGTAATAGCTGTTTTCCTATTTCCCACAATTACAATCAAAAGCCTTGGTAAGTGTGCTGTTAGATTCTAGCGTGGAAGATACATTTTGAAAATCAGATTTGTCTCAACCTATCTCAACCACTCGTGCATCTTTCCTGAACATGGTAATTCAATGAGGTAAAAAATTCTATAAATGAATATGAGTTTGTTATTCCTTGAACTTTATTTTGTTTGTTTAAAGATTAGACACTGGAATAAGGATAGAAAATGCTTGTCAACAAAAGGGTAGTAACATGAATTGGGTGTTAGCAGTAAAAGAGAAAAATTCTCTTACCATTGAAAAACTTAAAAATGACAACTTCAAAACCTTTAAGTGTCTTATAGCTTTAATTTAGTCTAAATTCCCATTTCAGAAGATGTTGTTCTGTGCTTAAGAAATATTTGTTCTTACTGTGTCTTTTTTTGACCATTTTCCTCGTTGTGACCTCATAAATTGCATGAGTATTCCCTAGATAATTTTGTTCCGTATTCCTGATAAGTAGCAGAAAGGTTAGTTGTCAAAGAGCTGTAATAATGTCAAGGAATGATTTATTTTAATAGGACATACATGGAATGTGTATAATTTTTCATCATCTTAAATAACTTTTCAAGTAATTTGGAAACGATTCTCTAGGGACAGAAACCATAGTCAACCCAAAGGTACAAGAGTTCATTGTAATGATAATGTTATTAGTCAATTTTCATGACTGTACCGACTCAGGTGTTAATTTGACTGATACTCTTGAGATTCTTCTTCTCTATCAATTTCTTTCTAGCTTCAAGATTGTAGCGTTAATGTCTGAAGTCAGTAGCAGAACTGTAGAATCCAATTTGTTCTCTCTCTTCCATTTCTTACCCTCACTAATGGTAATGATGATGATAAGAATGACAGAAACACCAGGAGATAGGTGCTGTTGGTATTCTTATTTGCAGATAAGCAAACTGAAGCTCAGAGAGATTAAATATTGTGCCCACACAAACATACAGTATGCGATGGTTCAAGGACTCGGATACAGGTCTCTAACTGTAGAACCTGAAACCCTATGTACTATGATATACTGCTACACTATTACTCTAACATCCCCTCCTCCCTGTTTCTTGATTTACACCATCTACTCCTATTTAATGTTTCTCCTTGTTCGTCTCTGCATATATGAATCTGCGACATGCATTTGACTCAAGGAACCTACATTTTATCATTAATTAAACCTTTAATGCAAACACTATAAGAGAAGAGATAAATAAACCAAATATATTTGGCCACCTAATCTAAAACTTTGAAAACAGTTCAATAAATGTTCTCTGACTTAGTGACTTATTATTTATTTAAAATATAAATTTCATATACTATTCAACATCACAATTGATTTTGTTAGCTGCTGAAGAGTTTGCAGATGTAGAAACTAAAGGAAAACATAGGCTGGTACCTCCGCCTAGTGGATGCTTACCCCTTGGATGAAGAATGTGATATACTCTTATTTGCATAAGCTATTGCAAGTATTCTTGAATTTTAATTTGGAATTTAATTGGAGACTTTAATTAAGCCCATAAAGCATTTAACAGACTGGCTCTTACAAGGGCATAGAAGTAGCAAAATAAATGGAATCTGTTGACTGCGCTGTGCCCAGCATGAGTGCATGAGTTTTTACCAGCTATGAACTTTTTTAGTTTGATGGGTCATATTGGAGACTGTGTGTGTGTGTCTATGTGTGTCTGTGTGTGTGTGTGTGTGTGTGTGTGTGTGTGCAGGCACATTTGCTTGTATACATGCTTTTTTATAGGGAGAGTATTTCTGGAAGATTTATTTTTCCTTTCCAAACAAACCAAGAGATAATGAATTTTCTTCAGCTTGCAAGTTCCAAAAAAAGTACGAAGATTGAAACCTGGTCCTGAGCAAATGCCCCACCTTCCTGGTCAAGAACTAGGCCTGTCTTGTAATATTAGAGCTAGAGTCTAAGGTTTAATGGGGAAATTAAAGCCTAGAAAAAAAATTTCAATGTTAGAAGCCAATGAAAAAGCAGATCAATCATTTACTTCCATGTGAGAAAAGCAATTTATGTGTTAGCTGGTAGAAAAAGATACCAGTAATCGATTATATATTTAAACTTTACAGTGATTGCTGAACCCAAGGTATTTTTTTTCTGGAAAAAAGACAAATTCAATGGCATTACATTTTATGTATAAATGGTCTCATTCTGTGTTTCCAGTTCTTATCTTATAATCAGATATTTATATCCAGATTGGAAGTTAAAGTGAAATGGCCCAAATAATCATTTTACAAATAAGGAAACCAAAGCCAAAAAAGGTTACATGGTTTGACCATGGAAATATTGCTAGATTTTAGCTTCATTAGACTAGAATTCAGATCTCTTAGTCCTTATTCCTAGGTTTTTCCCATTGCACCAGGAACTCTAAACTTGACAGTTGTTACAAAGGAAATTTTAAACACCACTGCCTCTCATTTGGCATTGGAGAGAGAAGCTTTGACTCAAGCATGGTTGAAAATGAACTGGACTAATGTTCAATAGAATTTCCACAATGGTAAGAAATTATTCACTATGTCCCCAGTCACAAGAGCAGTGCCTAGCATAGGAGACGCTCAATTAATATTTGTTGAATAGATGAATAAAAGTGACCAGTGACCATGATGTCCACCACACTGTTTGGAAGGAATCACAAGCACCAGCCAAACTGCTGAGGACACTCCAGGGAATAACAGATTACTGTATTCGCTTGAAGTAGAGGAAATAGAAGTGTCTGCTTATCTGCCAAGGGCACCTGCTTAAAATAAGTTTGTGTGCATTTGCAGGAACTTGTGAGTCTCCTATTGCAAATGAACAGGAGACTGATGAGTTCCCGGAAACACCCACAAATCTTCCTACTCATTTCTACTGCTTTGCAACGGACAGCGTGCTGTGACTGGTGCTTACCACTGTTCTCAGTGCCTTCAAGTTTTGAATTTAAGTTCAAGCTCTAAGCAAAAAAGGTAATCTTGGAAATGTAAAGTAGTTCACCTAGGTGAGGGTGAACTCATCAATTTATCATGGATGCCAGTAGGTTTGCTTGATCAGCTCCTTAGGTGTTGAATCCAGCCAAAGGAATGTGTCTCTTCTAGACTAAGTCCTAATAATATCTTTGAAAATTGAACAGACAGTTTATAAGTCATTTAAAATGATACCTTCTTTGGTTTTATAAGACTTAAATTATTCAATGAAATGAATGCCAGTGCTTGTGTGAAAGAGAATATATAGACCTCATAGGAGAAGAAAAAAATGAAAAATTATGTTTACATATTATATCAGTATTCCCCTAAACTCTTTTCTTGTTTTTATTCAATCAAGATTTTAACTCCATAAATGTTGAGATTGTTTTCCTGAGATAATATTTCCTCTGTTCGTATTCATGTGTAACATCAAATTTTGTAATTACTTTTTTATATTTCAGTATTGTTTAATGGACTATATTTAGCATCAACATTTATAACACAGATCCATTCTTAAACTTCTTGAAGAAGCCTTTCATGAAACCACAAAAAAATGATCCTTTTCTTTATAGTCTGCTTATGGTATTTTCTAAGAAGGGTGACAAACTCAAATGTTTTCAAGGCAGGTGTTAAGGGATGGTAGGAAGTTAGCAATGTGTAGCTACATTAGGCAATAGTAGATACTGTAATTAAGATAGTCATAGCTAAAGACTTTGAAATTCGTAGAAAACAAATCCTATCTAAGAGTTAGATTTCAGTTAAATATTCTATAATAATGAGTAGTCAAGTTCCCCCCAATGTCTTTCTATATCCCTCAAAATTTTGTCTTTAAATGGTTCAATACAATTCCTTACATTTAAGCTCAGACCACAGACTTTTTCCTTCATTTCCACCCATTTTCTTTCTCAAATAGTAACATGCTGCTTTAATTAATTAATTAATTAGTTTTAGTTAAAGTCCAATTTGCAGCTTATTTCTGTAGGATTTCTTCAGTTGATTTCAATTATCCTGGCATAAATATAGACAAATATTTAATCAATTGACAAGACTTTTTCAGACAGAATTATTGTCAATCCCTGGTCAGTAGACCTTTGTGTACCTTCACAATCTGGTATTACAGTTCTCACCCTTTTTTTCCCCTCCACATCTGTATCCGTGAGATGATTGTCCCTGTGAGATAACTCTGTTGACTGTGGCTGAGATAAAATAATATGTGGGCTATGTTCTCTTCCTAGTAGCTTGGCTGTGATGTGCACTCTAAAAACTTATCACATAAGAATGTAGCAAGGTGGCATAAGTGTCACCTTGAGTGTGCTCTTGTTTTAAAAGCAGATCATCCACTAATATCGTTCTTTCATATTAGTAATAAATTACTGGCCTCTCCAACAGAGTATCAGCCATGGTCAGGACATAGTGGTTGAGAACCACTTTTCTGGGACATAGAGTTTATCCTAATGCCAACAGTTTCCTTAGATCAGTGACGAGCTATGACAGACTACTGCCTTAATCCAAGGAGCTCCTCTGACCCTTACCTTTAATAACTAGACAGAACAAATTTTCACCCTCTTTTCCCAGACACAGATCAATAACATGAAACTTATATGTCAGTTAACTTCAACTCAACAGACATTATTAAGCATCTACTTTCAGCTGCTCTGCCAGATTCTGGGATAGAAATTGACAAGGAAAGTATCTGTAAAACTCTGTGTACATTATTATTATGACATTACCTGTACGTGGATCTGCCTCACTCAGGGTAAATCATACATTAGGCTTTCTTCTTGTCCATACCCTGCCTGAACTACCTTACTGCAATGTGGGTAACCCATTGGTGAACATACCTTAAGTGTCTGAAATATTGTAGATCCTTTTTATTTTAAAATTCTGCATTACTCTCTCATCTCCAACCTCAATTTGAAGGAGCTCTGACTTCTATTTCTCTATTATTTCTCTCATCCCCTCTTTCTCTTTCCTTTAATGTTCTATGTAAAAGTATTATATTCAGTGTATTTCATGTTACCCAAGTGGTAATTCCTGAATGTATCTTACAATAGCCTGTTAGCTCATAAAAGCAAAGCACGCTGTTTTCTTTTTGCTTGATACTATTTAAATGTGTTCATCGCGTCCCTCCCCCCATCCCTCAGCTTTAGGAGACCCTTTTCCTTAACTCGGGTTGTTTTTATTGTGACTACCATTTAAGTAAGACTTTCTAAATGACCTATTTTAAAGGCCTCAGTAATTATAGGCATTACAGCCACCCCAACAAGTAGATCATGATTTGCTAATGATATGGCATACCCTGATTCTTCTTCACTTTTCCGTTAGACTCACTTTACTTGAGAAAATCACCCTTAAGCAATATTGTCATTTCAAAAATAATTCTAATGATAACAGACTTTAAAGGGGCAATAATAATAATGAAAATACTTTTCACTGAGGTAAGAGAGTGATCTGATGTGAGGATATCAGGAAGCATCAGCAGCAGAGGACTCTTCCTGTAAGATTTCGGCTGCTGAAGTAGATGTTAGGGTTGAGAGAAGAAACTTGTTCCTGAGAGTATAAACTATTTGTGAAAAGTTTCACTATGGCCAATCGTGTCTGAGAGAACCGAGGTATTTATAAGGAGAAGGGACCAAAAGAAACTCCAGGAACCCAGGTTTTCTAATATGAACCATTCCTGATCTTCAAAGATGATCTTAGCCTCATTAGAACAAATTTGGGGCATTATGTAGACAGAAAAACAAAGGCCTTCTCCTGTCTAAACAGCAAGTCAAAAACAAAATCAAGCAGTATATAGCTCCCTTAAAATTTGAGGAAAGGAAATAGCAATAAAGGGAATTATGTGAGTCAATATGGTATACCCTGTGCTAAACCCAGTGGTACATACTTTTTCTTAGAAGCTAAGAATCTAATTAATGCTTTATTTGTCATTGTCCTCAAATCCAAAGAAGCCCTGTCTTTTTAATTAAACTCCATTAACTCAATCACTCCTGCCTACTATGAATTAATTGGCTCTTCCAATTGCTCTTTCTAAGAGGACTGTACCATTTTAGACCTGCCACAAAAACTTGTTGTTAATTTATTTTCATAGAACAGTTTTAGCTGGGATTCAATTCCTTCAGCCTCCAGTTTTCACCCTAATCATGAATATTAGCTGCTCAAGTCTTTCAAATAATTCTAGAACTGTTACCATTTATATCAATGCTTGATCTTCTCTGTGGTGAATTTTCTTCCTTTTCCCACTCTATATTTTATTTCTGAGCTTGGCTAAAGGTTGTGTCAGTAAATTAAAAGCATGCGAATCTAGCAGAATAATGCACTTTTAGGTTTATGTGTAATTCAAATGTAACTCACTGATTTGGTTAATTTATGAAAAATTTAGCAAATGTAAAGGAGCTCCAGGCTATTTTCTTGGTTTGAATAAATAGATAAAATAAACTTTTTATTTTTCATTTACCCACCATAAACAAACAAACAAAATGCCAAATCTAATCGGGATGTGTTCACTCTCACTTGTTGCAGTGAATTACCAAGATAAAAGAATATACTTAGCGGGTGGAATGGTGCTTCTAGGAACCTTAGTGGAATAGGATCTGGTTTATGCAGAATTGGTTCAGAATCGGAACCACTGACTTATTTATGTCTGAACTTCTAAACACAGTTAACTTACAATTTGGGAGTTATCCACAGACAGACAAATGTAGAAAATTGAACATCCGTTCTGGTTCTTTGTGGTACTCTAAATATTTGCTCCTTTTAGATCACTATTTTTGACATTTTAAAAATGTTAACAGGAATTATATACTTTTGTATAATAAAGCTTCATACGTTAACAAAACCCAAAATTATATCCACTCACTCTGATAGTGATTTTTGCATGCTGATCAGAAGGACTGTTTGTCGATCAAATTGTAGGAACAGCTGTGATGTGGTTGATTAATCAGACACAGTTATCAGGGTACTTAATTGATGGGCATAGTGCTTGAATTGTGTATGCCGCACACAATCCATATTTGCAAAAAAAAGAGAAAGCAGACTGAGAGTTTGTAGGAGGAAAAATATTTCCAAAACAAAAACCCTAAGGGAAAAATAACAGTGACAAAATAATACTTGATTTCTTTTTGTGCTTTGTTTAACTAATTTTCATTAAGTATCAGCTTCAGGTAGGCACTGACTGTGCTATTCACAAAGAATATAAAATTGAGAAAAATTGGCATGAGGCTTATGTTCTTAGAATTTCCTTTTTATGATTAATAACTTGTAAATTTATTAATTTAATAAACACACAATAAAATGTATATGAATCACCAAGATATATTACCAACATTTATGCTGAAGGGAAACATCAGATACTATGAGAGAACAGAAGAGAAAGACCTAACATATTCTGGAATAGGATGGGGTGGGGGCACTGAGGGCTTCCCCTAAGAAGGTATGTTTTATCCCAGATCTGATAATTAGGTAAGGATTAAGAGAGTGAGTGAGGTAGAAGGATAAGAAGAATGTTGTAAGCAGAAGGAATAGTATATGCAAATGCCCTGAGGTTAAAGGCAATAAGGACACTTATAGCAATTAAAGAAGACTAATGCAAATTAGAGCATTGAGAATAAAGGAGAAAGTCCCTTGAGTTGAATTTCACAGGTAGATAATGGCTCCAGGTAATCTAGAGTCTTCTGGGCTGTGTTAAGCGTTTTGGTCTTTATTCTCAGAGCTTGGGATGCCATTGATGTATTTGAAGACAAGGGGAAGACAATCAACATATTTGTGTGTTAAAAAAAGATCACTACAGTTTATATGACAGAGTGGAGGGAGCTTTGTGTGGATATAGGGGACCAATTACTAGACTATTGCAATAGTTTAGAAGAGGGTCGTGGTAGTGGAGATGGAAAAAAAAATGGATTCATTGGAGAGATATTTTGCAAATAAAAATGAATTGACTTGGTGAAGATGGATGTCACTGGTAAAGGAGAGAGAGGGTGAGATGTCGATGAAACTGCTAGTTTCCTGGCACAAGCTACTGAATATATGTTGAGATGTTTCCTGAGATGCAGGACAATGAAAGACCAGGGCTGGAGAGAGAATCTTCTGTTAGGTGGTTATGATGGAAAAGTTGAGAATTCCTGTTTTAGAGGAGCAGAACTACTCTGTATTCTAAAAGCTCTCCAGTGTGCTGATATTAAATATCTGCTAACCTTGTTCTACAGGTTTATTTCTCCCGAAGCTGATAGAACTTTAATGCTATAGTATTACTTGGGTTTAAAAATAATTACCATTTGTTAAACGCATTCAGTGTTCTGGGAATTACACCAGACCTTTCACATCATTATCTCCAAACTTCTCAATAATCCTGATATAAGTGTTATCCCTCCTTTGAAGATAAGCAAATGCAGAGCTGGGGTTCAAGCCCAGGACTGTCTGACCCCAATTGTATAATTTGGACGTGTTATGCCATATCTCTTCAGCTATTATGAATATGCTGTTAGACAAATAGACCTTTCTAGTGGCTAAGTGAATTTAAGTTATCTCTTCTGCCCTTAGGAAGCCTTTTCCAAGACTACCCAAAATTAAATTTCATCTATGATTGAGGAAAATTAGAAGCAACAGGCAGTTTGGGGAATTGAATGTACGGTGCATAAAGAAAGTGGTTATAGGTTTTTAATATTATTGTTATCATAAGCATCTGTTTGAAAGTTATTAATACAGTGGTGCACTGCTTCAGATGTTAAGTGCTATACAGATAGATTAATCCACAATACAATTGGTAATATTAAAGCCTCAAAACCCACTGAAAATGGAAAAATGATAGTTAACATGGAAAGAAGGTTTTCAGTAGTGTTAGCCTTTTATACTTAAAATGCTGTCAAATTAGCAAATATAAAAATCTCATTAAAATAACTGTCAAATAAGTATTATTCTGAATTTTTGAAAATTAAAAATACTTTCTTAGGAAGGTATTGGTGCTCTTTTGTGGATCACTGACAAGTTTAAAATAAAATATTCTTTCAAAGTGGAATCTAACTTCATTTGAAGCTATTTACATTATCCCTAGTGCTTAACCAATAAAATCCTTGGATTTTGTAGCTGGCAGGAATCTTAGAGATAATTAAGTTCAAGGCATTATATTATTTAGATAAATAAGTGTTAGGAAGATGGGAAACTATAGCTCAAGGAAGTGAAATGAGTTATCAGAGTTACACATAGTTAGGTTTTCTGATTCTCAGTCCAGCTCTTTCTGCTACCCTTCCTTCTCTTTTTCATTTCCTACTCAATTGCCACAGCAGTAATTCCAGGATTGATTTTTGCTCAGGACTTTCTAAGTCTAACAATATTACACATTTTACCCAGATCTGCCCACAGTGATGACACTGAAGTCAACCATCCCTACACATACTTAGCATGTTAGCACTGGGGGTCTGGAGCTCCTCAGAGATGGCTGTAGGTGAGGGTGGTCATTTACAAAAGCGCCAATGTGAGCCAATTAAAAACTAATGAGGCAAAAATGCCTTCAATCAATTGCAACCCACAGATGAGCTGAAAATGATTGGACAGAAAAACACACATTGCTGTGATAATTGGAAGAAACATTGTGAGGAAGCTAGCTATATTTGAAATTCTCAGAAGAGATTTTTAATATACTTGACTTTCTAATGAGATGTTTTGTGGAGTTGTTTGTGAAGGTTTCTTCCTGACGTTATTCAAGGATAATGTGGTTGAAGAAAAACGACAGAACTGAGCACTGCAGTTTCACTTGGGAAGGAGCAGGAGCAAAGGATGCATTTGTCAGTGGCTTCTGATTCGCCAAAATTCACCCCATTATTTTAAATTTCCCTGACTTCCGGGTTGTGTTACTTGACCCCTTTGGGGCAGCTGTTGGCGAAGCCATAGTCATGGTGAATCTGATCAGGAGAACCTGCGTGTTCGAGCTGCTGTGGCTGCTGGTGGGGCTGACACGATGAAGGCTGTGTAGACGCCCCACCCTCGCCCTCGGGAGGCTGAGATGGTGAGAGTGTGAGGAGAGGGCACAAGGCAGTGGCTGGCTGGCTCTCATTTGAGTAAACAGTCAATGGGGTGGGGCCAGGTTGAGTCAAGCAAATTGGATACAGCACATCAACTGGTTCAAGTTCACCTGTGAGGTTAGCAAAGCCCTATTTTCCTGATATTACTGATGAGGAAACTGAGATTAGAGAAACAAAGTAAATTGGACAAGTCATTTTAGAACAAAGACTTGGGTCAGTCTCCTGTAAAAGAATAATCCTTTATCTTAGGCCTAACTCTCAGAGCTGTCTCAAAGAAGAAATTATATAATTTATATGAAAATGTCTTGAGAACCATGAATCACTCTGCAGATATTATTATTGAGGGAGAAAAGTGGCAATGCCGCTTACCGCCGCCCTATCGGTCCATAGAACCCAGAGTTATGTTAATATGATACACAGTAAGAGTAAAAGGACTGGATATACTTAGTGAACTTTCTTTGCAGTTGAAATTTTTTTTTGGAAAATGTAAAACATGAAAGTTAGGGAGTTGCTAAGTTAGTTACTTAGCAAGTTGATTGATTAATACAGAATTCAACAGAATTTGTACACTTTTCCCAAGAATACAAGAAATGAAATAGAAAACAAAAATTTATAAAGCATCAGGACTAGTAAATGTGAAGATTGATGAGAAAGATCATGGGTTATTTTAAAACACACATAGTCAAGTAAGAGAATCTTAAAAGTTGGTTAAGTCAACAACAACTTTCTGGAATTATTATTATTATTATTTTTTTTGGTCAAAATGTTTAACCTGAATCTAATCATGAGAAATCAATCAGACAAATCCAAATTGTTGGACATTTTAAGAAACAACTGGCCTCAGCTCTTCAAAAATGTCAATGTCATGAAAGTCAAAAGTAGCAGAAGTGGGAGAAACCATTCTAGATCAAAGGTGCCAAAGAGCATGACAAATAAATGCAATGCATGACTCTTCTTGGATCCGGGATCAAAAGAAAAATAACTATAAAGGACACTATTGAGACAATTGGTAGATTTGGATATGGGCTATACATTAGATAATATTATTGTAGCAATGTTATTTTTATTGACATACTGGTATTGTTATATTTTTTTGAGATAGTAATATTATAAACATATAGATGAATGTCCTTTTTCCTTAGGAGATCCATGCCAAAGTGTTAGACTTTGAAGAAATATCACACTATCTACATCTTACTTTCAAATGGTCTCACATAAAAATATACAAATTTTTTATACACGCACACTTATGTATACACATAAACATGCATGCAAATATTTAGAAAGAGAGAAAAAGAGATAAAGTAGATGTGTTAAAATGTTAGTGCTGAATATAGATAAACATATAGGGATGTCTCTTGTACTATTTTTTCACCTTTTCTTCAGGTTTGAAGTTTCTCAAAATACAAAAAAAGTTAAATTGAGACAAACCAGAATCTGTTTTTGAGATTCTGGCCACGAAAGCAAAATAAAATCATGATCTCCATTTACATTTTTGGGCTCAAATTGTGTCAAATCAGTAGTTCAGTCCAGAATTCTCTTTCTGAGAGGTGAGAACATCTTGGCTGATTTTGGGGGGAGGATGTCGACTAGTCCTGCCATCATAGTTTTAGTTAAGCCTTAGTTAGAGTGATATTTTCAACCAGAACAAACTTTCTCAATAACAAGGGTCTATAACAGGACACACCATAAATATTTGTCACATAATTGTTACATAATTAAATGAATAAATCATGAATGAGCAAATATTCCATAAAGCCATATGTCATTTAACCAGCAAACTCTAGATTTGGAAAGTGGTAATAAAGTCTCCATGAAAATAAAGCATTTAAAGTCTGGAAAGGATGATGAGATTATCTAAAATCCAAAGTCCACAGCGTAGAAGGGAGTTCTGTGTACTTAAAAACATGGACTCCAGAGCCAAATTGTAGATTCAAAGCCTGATTCCATCACTGAAGATTTTAAAAAGCTTGGCTAAGTACATAATCTCACTGTGCCTCAGTTTTGTAGTATATAAATAAAAATAAATATATAAGATATTTTATACAACTATAAATATAAATTACTTCTTAATAACATGCACCTTATAGCATCACTGTGCAAATTAATAAAATGGTCCATGTAAAACATTTAGAAAAATGGCTTATAGGGGGCCACCCGGTGGCACAGCGGTTTAGTTCGCGTTTGGCAGCCCGGGGTTCGCGAGTTCGGATCCCGGGCGCCCGCCGACGCACTGCCTGTCAGCCACGCTGTGGCGGCGTCCCATATAAAGTGGAGGAAGATGGGCATGGATGTTAGCCCAGGGCCAGTCTTCCTCAGCAAAAAAAAAAGGGGAGGATTGGCGACGGATGTTAGCCCAGGGCTGGTCTTCCCCACAAAAAAAAAAAAAAAGAAAAATGGCTTATAATTAACAAATGTTTAGTAAATTTTAGTTATTTTACAGATGAAAAAAATCTTTCTCTCGTTGCTTATTTACTTTTATTTAATTTTTTTTTTCACCTGATAATATCCTTATGAATTACCCAGTAAAACAGATGGATTAAGTAGAAGATCTGAGAATGGAGGCCAGAGTTTCTCAAACTGTCTTACCTGCCAACATTGGTTTTTCATGAGCTGGTCCAAATGTTGGTTTTTAAAATTAAATAATGGCAATTCTTTGATTTGCCTACAAAAGTAAAAATCCAGTAACGACTAGAATATCCTCAATTTTAAGCACTTTTCCCCCAAATTTTCCCTAAGTCTTCATGATACAGGCCAATCAGATGACAAAATTAATGAGTTTTTGTCTAAATCAAGCAGTTTTGCTTCACTTGTCATCCTCAACCATCACATGAGATTTAGTTAGTTGGTTCATGTCATTTACTGATGAATTTCTAAGATGTTATTATTTTCAATTAGTGCTGGATATTATTTGTTGTGCAGAATATTCATTTCTACTATACTTTTTTTCTGTTTTAGTTTTTATGGTGGAGTTTTAATGAAGTATTTATATTATTGTGTTCTACAGAGAGTACTGTCTTCTAGGTGCTCAGTTGCATAAACAAGTTTGAGAATTATTGAATAAAAGCAGCTACTCTTTGTAAAATATCAAAAGTGAAGGAAGACAATTCTTTCAATAGTAAATTCAAATCAAAGTAACCCCAAGGTAGAATTTACTGAAAAGTGTGACCAACCCCACCTTCTACCTCCTGATTTTTGGTTTCCAGATCTTAACCGTCTATTGGATAGGAAGGGTAGGTATTAAGTCAAACCTTTCTCAGACATTACTTTTGTAGCTGAAATTAATTTGGAGAAATAGTTTGCTTACTAGGAGAAAATGTTCATCTGCTATTGATACAATTAGAAAACCAAAAGATTACCTAATTTAACCACTGAATTTTGGAAAATGTTAAATATAGGTTATGCTTAATTAATCTATTTCTTTCTTTTGTCCTTGCTAATGAAATCCTCATCCTCAGGTAGAGGGCTATCACTTGATTTTCAATTAAAATGCTTTTTATTGCTCAGCATTTTTTCCAATTGATCTAATTGCTCTTTTTCTACCTCTTGGGAAATATCTGCCTGGTATTGCGTAGGTGTTATCAAGCAGAAAACTAAGTGTGCACCTACTAGAAGAAAGGATGCTAGTCTTCATGCTACATAGTATCAATCATTAAACTCTCTTCATTCATCTAAAAATTATTGATAATACCAAGAATAAAGTATCTATTTTCTCAAAACAATATGGTCATGATCACCTGCTAGAAAATATTCATTAAATTTGTTTGCTGTGGGGCAGTTTCTGTACAAAGCCTCTTGGAACTATGTACAAACGGTGCTGGAATATTTTTGCCTTGAACACCTAGTCAAACAACTGATTCAGGAATTATAACAAGGTGACCTGTCATGAATTTGCCATCATGTCTAGAATTGTAGTCTATTTTCACTTGTTTCTCAAAAGATAACATTATTTAATTTTGCCCTCCTATCACAGTTTCATTGTTTCCTGCTTGTACATCTTATCTTTCCTGTTAAATGTCATCCCCTGCACTATTTTTGATATAATAAGCAAAGACAAAGAAAATAGTTTAATTCCAAAGAAAATGAATTTGTTTTTCCTCTATATGTCTATGTCTTTTACGATATTACTTAAAAGAAAAGACTTATTAAGCATTTGATGGGTTAGTCATTCAAGCAAATGCTAGAATCTCTTTTTAGGGAAATGATTAAAACACAATAGATATTTTATGATGCCCATCATTTTGCCTGCAGGTGTGAAACCTGAATTAAATGACTTTTTAAGATTTTTTTCCAGCTCTATGGTTTTATGATTCTATGAGTAAAAGCATAAAATTATGATGATTTTGAAGTTAGAGGTTAACGGCAATATTGCATTATAAATTGAGAGGAAATCACCCCGTCGTTGACTACAGTCTGACACTCCCCTCCAGTAAAAGACGTCGTGGTGCAAACCTAATCATTCATCTCCAAATAGGACAAGGTTTCTTGTTATAGTAGCAGAAGATAAAAGAACCTACAAATTATTAAGCACCTACTATGACCCAAGAATTTTCAAAATCTTAGGAGGTAAGTATTATTATATACACTTATATGCAAGAAAGTAAGGCTCATAGAAATAACATCCATTCAGTTCATATGTGTCAGAAGTGGGATTTGAACCTAGATCTCCCAGTCTGTCATGCTCATTTCACTCCCTATATAGTGTTTTCAGGAAACAACTCCTTCTACTTTATCATCTACATTATCATCTTACATGCTGCAAAGATAATATCCTCAGGTGTTTGAAGATGTAAATGTGGGCATCATTTGGTTACAGTCCAGTATAATTGACAATGTTCCTGAGCTTAATAGTTTTATATTGTAGGAAAGATTTACTTTGCTTTCTTTTCTTGGTATTTGTAATGTTGAATATATTATTGTATGTCGAACATTAACACTAATGTCTATGAAGTAAAACGTTAATGTCTCCTTTCTGGTGCCACCTCTGTTTCCCCTTCCACTTCCCATTCCTATTTTTTAGATATAAACATTTTAAACAAGTTGGTATGTGTCTTCTAGAGGATTCTCTATATGCATGTATATTTTCAATGAGCTTATGTTATGCATATTTTTCTGTTAATTTTGTTTTCAATCTGTAGATCATTATAGGCATATTTTCATATAGGTTTGCTGTATTTTATGGTATGTACATATTATTTAAATACCATAGAGATTTAGCTGATTATTAATATCTACCTTATTTTAGTATCTACATAAAATTAAAATTATGGTTTATTTAATCATTTCCTTGCCGATGAATATTTAGGTTGTTTCCAACTTTTAATTCATTAATAAATGCTGCAATCAATGTTTTTGTTAATAGGCTTTTACTAATATAAACATTTTTGTAGATGTCTCCAAGGAGAATTTTTAGATTAAAATTGTATGGCCGTTTTTAAATTTTGACATTTCCTACGTGCTGCAAAAAGCATGACAACTTAACATTGCTAACAATAGAGGCTGAGTTCCAATTTCCTGACACCCTTGCCTGATGAATCTTTTAATTATTAGCAATCCAATGGATGAAATATCTTGTTACTCTCTTGATTCACTTATTTTTTAATATAAATGAAGTGAAGCAAATTTCTATACTTTTTAGTCATTTCTTTTTCTATGATTTCAAGTTCAAATAATTTGTTTACTTTTTTATCATGTTGTCTGTTTTCTTCTTATTGCTTTTTTGTATGTTTTTTTCTTACTATGGCCATGGACCCTTGTTGATTATATAAGCTGCAAATATTTTCTCCTCATCAATTGTTTATCTGTCCCAGATGACTAAGGTACAGTCCTTGGCCTCTAGGAGGTCAAATAATTTTTAGAGTGGTAAACACATAAACCATTACACGTGGATAGAAACTACAATAATAGCCATAGGAATATTGATCTGTGGGGGTCCTGAGGAAGAAGGTACAACCTCTAGGGAATCAGAGAATGCTTCACAGTGGACATGACATTAGAGTTGTGTCTTTGAGCATGAACAGGAGTTTTCTAGAGAAGAAATGGGAATAAGACATTTCAGGTGGAGACATTTCGTGTTCAAAGACATGAAGCTATTATGTGTTTGGATGAGAATGGGAAATAAAATGGGGCTGGAACATGGCACACATGGAGTGGAGTGGCAAGAAATCATGTTGGATAGTTTGTGGCCAGATTGTAATAACTTTGTGTGCTGAGATTTTATGGTAAAGCAATGCCTAGGAAAATGAAGTCTCTAAGTAGAGGACAAGAAGATCTGATGTGGTTTAAAGAACATGAGTATAAATGTGTACTGTCTCATTGCATTGGTCATTGATCTACAATTGGGAAAACAAAATAACAAACCATTTAAAGAGTGAAGGAGGAAATATTAATATAACTGGGTGTTTTTCCGATTCTTAAGTGTTTTTAGATTTATTGTTCAAGTTTTTATTTGTCTGGTATTATTATTTTGGTTTTGAACATGACTGATTTAGCCTTTCCTTTGAAGATGTTTTTATGTAGGGTAATAGGGAGGGGAGAATAAAGAGGGAGGGTGAGGAAAGAAACAGACTCCCTCTGCATAGGAATGGGGTAGCGGATGCTGTGGTTAATGCTGGTGGTTGCCATGGTTGGAGTTGTGACGTTGATGAAGACACTGTTGTCCAAACCACCAATCACCAATCTGTGGGCCGGTGGGGGACAGGGATTGGCTAGGTCTTGAATCACTTTCATCAAGCTCTGCCTAGCATACTGTTGAAACCAGTAGACTTGAAGCTAATTTTAACCCTTCTTTCTTGCTGCTTGCTGTTTCCATGTCATACAGAGTTAACGGGTAGTTTCCTAAATGCCGCATAGGCAGTTTACTTCCTGAATTTTGCAAATGATACTTCCTATACTTGGAACGCTCCTCTTGCTACCCCCACTCCTCATTCAGTCACCTGGTCGACTACTTTTTCACCCAATATGACGGAACTTGAGCTTCATCTCTTCTGAAAAGTCCTCCCTGAGTGTCCGGTTCTGACTCATGCCTCTTCTTCAGTAGGATCCTGTGCTTGTGCATCACTACAATTACCCGTAGTAGAAATGTTTGCAGATTTTGTCAGTTTGCCCAGTGACTGAGCTCTTTGAAGGCTGGGACAGTAAGTAGTTCCTCTTTGATTCTTCGGTGTCTGGCAGACTTTCTCCCACATAGTGGAGGCTCAAAATATCTTTGATGAATGAATAATTAGATGTTTTAGATGTTTGTCAAATCTAAACTAAACTTGAATTCACTTTTCTAACTATGCTTAATCCTTGATAGTTATAAATATGTTTTTAAAAGTATATCATTTATACTTATTTCATATTCAATAGATAGTCCTGAGTTAAACACAGGCATGGCCTGCTACATCATCAAATCAGCCAGGGCCACATTTCATCAAAAATAATTTTAAAATATTATTAGGTGATATAGTCACTCAAATGTAAAGATTGTGAGTTGGGAGCTTAAATAATATGTTCCACTTCTTTCTATCTTCATCTGCAAAATCGGAGTGCCAAACTTGATTTTCAACTGGAAAATATAATCTTTGTGGTTTGGAACAAAGCCAACCCACAGGAACCAAATTATGTTTGCAGTTCCTCAGCTAAACTGCTCTTCCAAATATGAGATTTTCATTAATGAGGGAACAATAGGCACTGAAAGTTTTCATGTGTTTTTAAGTGCTTATTTGTTTTCTATCCTCTCATACTCTTTCCGAAGAGGCACTTATTTCTGCTCTTCAAATAAATGGACAACTGAATCAACTTTCCAAAAAAGTGGATAGTTGAATAGGGGGAAAAATTTGAAGTAGAATGAGTTATCCCCAAGCTGACAGAAAATTACCCATGATGCCGCTTTCTAAGAGCATCAGTCTTGAAGTAGAGGGAAAAAAAGGAAGGACACATACACACATAGACACACACTCACGCACGTGCACACACATATTATTCCAAGGAGCCCATGAGTAAATGTAGACATCTACTTCAGAAACTGGATCTATAGATATTATTCCTTAGATTAATCATCTTTGACAGTGAGCTAAACGCATCAAATCCTGAAATATATTTCCTGGAGTATAATATAAAATGTTGTTAATGTGGGCTTATTCACAAAAAGTCCATACTCAACTCAAGGCATGTACGTCATAATATGCTTTTAAAGACAAGAGACTTTATTAAGTATAAGCAAATTTAACAACACAAACTAGTTTTAAAAAGTTCCATCAAGCTTCTAGGGATCATCTGTAATGAGTAAGAATGAATGCTTGATAATTGGGATATTATCTATTCCTGTGTAAATGGATATTTTATATAAAATCCTGAAAGTTCTGTCCTAAATAAACTAGATATTCCCCTTGTAAAATTTTTATTTGAATATTATGAATTAACTTTTCTTATTATTTTTGGTCAAAGAAATTGTTTCATTGTAGGTCTAATACATGTATTTCTTTATTTGATTCTACATAGTATTTAGTATGATTTATAACTCAAACTTCATATTTTCACCTAATTTTCTTTTCTGAATAGATTTGCAAAATGCTACAGGTAGTATTGCACCCTGTGGAGTTGTGGAGTTATGTTAAGGACAAAACATAAACTTTTAGACAGATCTGGCTCTGCCGTTTAAACACTTTTGACCTTGAACAAATTACTGTCTTCCTGAACCTCAGTTTCCACATCTTTAAGATGGGGATTCTGCCTTCTCTGTTGTCGAAGTAAATTAATTAACATAAGTGCTTTGTAGGAGCTTGGCAAATGAAAGCTCTTCTTATTTTATTTCTTTTTCAAAAGAATGAAATTTCCATCATTTTATGAGTCTCTGTGATTTCTTTCAAACTTACATTGTAGGAGGAACAGAGTAGGGACAGGTTTTTGTGTGTTTATTTTAATTGAAAGACATAGATTATGCCAAATATTTAGCTCAGCTATTGTTAGCAATTACATTAGTTGATTATATAAATTAATAAATTGTAATGTTACTGTCTTAAGATGTCACTAAAATATGTATTCTTTCATTGCCATCACCCATGTGAAATATTATTCGTTAGCCACTTTCCTGTGCAGACTTTATTATTTTTTAATCAGCTTGTTTTTGTCCCTTGATTTGCACTATTTTCCATACTTAGGGGCAGAAAAAAGAGTTTTTGAGAGAAAAGGGGAAAACCCGTTCAGTGGGAGGATTGTATTTACTGTGCATGCATTTTTCGTTTCCTGTTCTATTTTTGTTTTGCATTATTTTCCTTGGTGTATTATTTCAATTCCTTTTAGCTTTCATCACCAGGGAAGGATGCAGACTTCCTTTGGAGCCCTGCTTCCCACTCAGTTTACCAGTGGGTATCGTCCCATCCGTGGTGTGATATAGTCCTTATCTGCAGATCTTCTGTCAGCTCTGCAGCTGTGTTACTTCCCATTGGCAGCAGTAGCTATTTCAGATAGAGTTGATGTTATGGCCTGTGATAATAGCCTACCTTTCCTCATGTTTCTTTCATTTCAGTTCTCTTGCTTGTGCGGGTTGAAAAATGTAAGAGAGAAGATTCTAAAAATAAGGATGAATTTAGCAAATATGTTATAGTATAATATAGACCATATAGTATAGACTGTCTTTCTGTTTAGACTTTTGAATTGGAACTCAAGTATTCACTTTAAGATGCCTGGATGGCATCTGTCCTCTGATAAACCTGTCAAGTAGCTGGAGCCCAGTTAAAAAGAATTGTCAGTTGACTGGAATTTTCCCCCAGATGTTAGAATCGTAAGAGAATGAAGTTAATCGTGTGAACTCATGCTAACATTAGTGACTTGTTCCACAAACAACTCTCAGGGTTTCTTCTAGCCTCAGAACACAGAAATGTCAGTCTACTGCATACCTTATAATTGTATATGATGGTCCATATGGTGTAACGTATAAGCCAAGTCCACGCCACCCTCCTCTTCTGACTTGAGTGTTTGCTTCAGCCCTGTCTGCAACCTTAGGACCCAGGACATGTTCCTTCCATACTTTTTTTTTTTTTTTTGCTGAGGAAGATTGGCCCTGAGCTAACATCTCTGCCCATTCTCCTCTATTTTGTATATGGGATGCCACCACAGCATAGCTTGATGAATGGTGTGCAGGTCTGCATCTGGGATCCAAACCCGTGAACCCTGGGCCACCAAAGTGGAGCACGCAAACTCAACCACCATGCCACCAGGCCAGCCCCTCTTTCATAACATTTTTCAAATGCTTTATAATATATTCTTAACTGCAGATGCAGGGTAACTCTGCATCCTCCATGGTACTCTGAATTTCTTGGGTTACAGAACATATTTTCCCAAATCGTGAGTATTGGCTGAATAACTGATGCATTGTAAGTACTAAAGAAAATGTTGATTGCAAATAGAAAATGTCACAAAGGTTCTGAATAACCTTAGAAAAAGACAATAAAGCACTGCAATATGATCATTCATCAAGAAACAATGAACTTCAGCCTATTTTTGAAGTCAAATAGTGCAAGAGTTGAAAAAAATCGTGTTTTCTAATTAATCGGTGTGCCAGAAAGTTAGTTCAACCAGAACATTTCATTCTCAGAGCATATCAGTTATCCTCTTATATAAAATTGAGAGCGTATTTGACAGAAAATGTGGGAGGATTTTTTTTTAAGTTGCTGAATGCAGTTGAAAGAGGGACATGCTTGAAATTTTCTTGCATTCAGATTCAGAAGTAAAGCAGAGCAAAGTGCCCAACTTGCATATACTACCAGGTACAGAGAGCATGCTTGTCTTGTTTAGAGGAAGAAAGGCAACAAGAGGGATGACGTATTGTAAAATACACCCTGAATTTTTTCTCCAATGTTGATCACCTAATTCTGCATTTGGATTTGGATTGGGGTGGTTATTCGGAGTCACTTACATCTCTTCTTAAGATTGGGTGATCTATTTTCAAATCTGTGTCAATGTCTGAATGCATCTCCTTAACCCAGCTGGTGTGCCTGAACCTTGAAGGGAAAACTGGCCTAATTCTTCAAGGGGTTTTTTGTGGGCCAGTTTAGGACTGAGTTTGACACTCTTCATTACAGTCTGGAGGGCTCTTCTATACCTGCCCCTTTATCCTGCCCATATTTCATTTAGGCCGTCTCTTTATGCTGCAGTTCTCTTGCTTCAAATTTGTCTGTCCCTGCTACTCCCTCTTTGGTGATGCTCACTCGTCTTCACTTACTCTCTGAATATAATGTAGACTTTCCTTTTCTGCTATCTTATATAATTAAAAAAAAATCACATTCTGTCTCTCGACAGGCCATAGGAGAAGTAAGAACACCTCATTTTCCACCACCCTCCTCATTGCTAACTCCTGCTGGTCCTCCAGTTCTCTTTTACATGGTACTTCCTCCGAAAGCCATCTATAACCCTCTCTCCACTGGATTACGTGGCCAATCCACCCGGTCTCCATTAGCCCTATATGGAACTTTTTCAGGGCACATATAATGCTCCTTCTTTTAATTGCTTGTTTTTTGTTCTCTGTGTTCCTTGAGGGCTAAGACTATATTGAGTTTGCTTTTACAGCCTCAGCATCTAACCGGAAGCACGTCTGGTAGATAATAGGCGTATAATACATATATTTGAATATATGATTATTTTTGCAATTTTTTTTCCATTTAAATCTTTTTTAGTTTTCAACTACTTAGCAAGTTTGGCCTAATTGTTGTATGTGTGGTTGGGGGAGATGAGTAGAGGGATGGTAAGCAATGACCTACAGTGACAGTGAGGAACTGCCTGGCACTCTATGTTCATGAGTTTTTGCATAACAAACTTTTCATTAATGTCAACATTTGATGGTGTACTTTGAAAAATGTCGAAATTTTCACAGCCATAGTTTACCTGGCTGATATGCTTCCTAGGCCAGTAAGATTTATAGATTGTTTTCTTTTCACCAAGTGTAATTGGAACCTTTAGGTTCCTTCCTGCTCTTTAGATAAGTGTTATCATTGGGACAAATATAGATAAAGAGGGTCGATTTTAGTGATTTTACTAAAGATATATACTGAACATTTTTTCCATTTTTTATTGGTGTGGTTTTCTTTCAGAGTTGAATCTAATATGTATAACATAGCATTTGGTTTTATAAACATCTTTGGGTTTCAGCAAGTCACATGGAAAAATGTTCATTTGAACAAATATAATAGAAAAACATTCAACTTAAATCTATTTAATAATTTTTATAAAATATAAGATAATTTGATTATAAAATGTGAAGCTAAGTGACTAAGAATCATTTTAGAGCAAATTATCCCGGCAACAGCACTTGTATACTGTGATATATGTGAGATTCACATATACAGTTATTATTTATTTTACTCCCCACTTCTGGCAAGTATGTTAATAACCATGCTTTTTATTTCTATGAGTAGAACCCTGTCTTATTGTCCTGCATAATGTCATGCTAGTTGTTGCTTTAGAACTTCTTTTAAATGAAAATTAATGTATATGTAATATACATTACATATGTATATGTATATTATGTAATACAACATAACTCATATGTAATACAAAAGACTTACATTTTTGTTTTTAAATTTTGTTAAAATAAATGTCCAGTATTTCTTGTATTTTTCCAATTAAAAGAGGGTGGCACAAAATCAGGTATATTCTTCAACTAACTGTGAATATTTCTCTATATAGCTCATCTGCTATAATTCTGTTTTAATGTCATATGAAAGGGTGTATAAGTAGCTGAAAATGCTCTCTTAACTTTGGTGGTATAAGGGTACTGTTTTTGTTGGTTCATAGGTACCAAGTTTTACCCAAACTGTGAAGTGCTGTGGATTTCTTTGTGAATCACCATATCTAAGCTAATGTGGTGGTGGTTTACAAAGTAATTCATAGTGCTTCACAGGTGCTTCTGCAATTGATCTACACCTTGAAGCCTAGGATCCCTTTATCGAATCATTGAGAACAAGCCACTTTGTATTACAAGACATACAAGGTCAAGAGATCCCTGGTAAATATACTCTAGAAACCTTCCATTTGGTATTTAGAGTTATTGTTATCAAAGCTGTGTCAAATACCCCAGAAATTATTATTTCTTTACCTAAATATACATATTTTGCATAGTTACTATCTCTATCTCTCCTGTTCTTTTTCTGAAAAGTAATTTGCAATAAATCCTTGTTAAGAAACATGACATATCAGAAACAGATCCATTGAATGAGTATTCCCACTCCAAATAAAAAATATACCAATTGGAAATTTAAATATTTCAGTTTTAATTTTATTATACATATATTCCTATAGAATTGCTACACATAAAGCCTATACCCAATGAATGTATTAATTAAATAGTTTGACTGGTAAATGATCAGGGCCTTGTAAACATCATTGTCATGCAGTACTTCTGTAAGTAACCAAGATTTTGTTTTATTCAAACCAGAAATACATTGTTGGTGTAGGCAAAGAAATAGCCTTAATGTGTCAAATTGTACATTATGATGGTGCATGTTAAAATTGCTTACGCTTTGGACACTCATTTCCACTTACTCTCTCGTGGAACTAATTTTCTACGGTTCCATTTTATGATAGAAAAGATTGAGTAACCTTGATGACATGTTGACTAAGTAGTGTTTACTGCTAAAATAACAAACTTGGTGCCCGTTTCTGTCATTAGGATTACTTACTCTGATTGGTTCCTGAACCATAAATCAAACATTTGATGATTAAGTATTTTAATAATTGATTTGGGCTCCAAATAGTCATGTTGGTTTTACCAGATCCTTTTTATTTACAGGGCTAGAATTTAAATGTTATCTACGTTCAATGGTATGACCACAGACTTTCATAACTATGAATACTTTTGATCTTTTATATATTACATGGCATTTCTGCACACCAAAATAACAGTGGTACAGGCTTCTGAAATTAGTTCTGAATCGTCATTGAATAAATCTATTGTATTCGTTATGGCTTCATTTTTGTTTTGTTATGTTTGATTCTTCAGAAGTGGGTTATGCACATGCTCTATAAGATTGGGTGACAAAATAAATTACCACGTTAAATCGTTATGACCTTTTTCTGTTAGATAACAAAAAATCAATATATTATTTTAAACATATATATGACAAAAATGATGAGTCTGCTTTTAACATTAAAATGTACCTCATACAGATATGATTAGAGCTGTTTTACATAAGAAACACTTTCCTACTCTAATTTTAAAATGATACGAATATGTTATTCTAATTGACTAGCCTTTAATTTATCAATGTTTGTATTACAATACCTTCTCTGAAAAATATGTATCCTTGTTCCTCTTAGGCCCCCATGTTCATAAGCAGGCTCCTCAGAAGCCCTAAGGTTCCCTGTGCTTTCACTGGGAGCTCTGTTGCTAGAGGGTGGGGATGGGTTTGGAAAGAGACTGAGAAGATAGGTCTCTGAGATTCGATTGTCCTAGAGCTCTCTGATTTTTCTGTTTTATATGAGGGGACTGCTTGTAAAATTTCATTTGAGATAAGGCTGCTGTTTTTAATGAGAATATTCATAACTGCTGGTACATAAATTTAGAAGGAAGTCAGAACATTCTTTTCCTTGAGAGAACTTTCAGTTTACCAGAGATAAGACGGGGTTCATTGGCACATCTCGTAATCCTACACCTAAACCCTTGTACCATAATTCTAATCCCAAATTGCCTACATTTATCTAATCTTAGCAATGCTCAATGTTTTCTTTTCTGTTTTTTTTTTGTGTGTGTGTGTGTGAGGAAGATTAGCCCTGAGCTAACATCTCCTGCCAATCCTCCTCTTTTTGCTGAGGAAGACTGGCCCTGGGCTAACATCCGTGCCCATCTTCCACTACTTTATATGGGATGCCGCCACAGCATGGCTGACAAGCAGTGTGTCAGTCTGCACCTGGGATCTGAACCTGTGAACCCCAGGCCACTGAAGCGGAGGACGTGAACTTAACCGCTACGCCACTGGGCCGGCCCCTCAATTTTTTTATTTTTAAGATAAATGCACACAGGTTTACAAACAAATTAATTTTGAGTGCAGTTTTGGGTAAAACACATGTTAGAAGTGGATTTATTCTTTTCTACTAGGGACAAAGGCAGCATTAAGCCCTCCTAACTTTTGTGAGACAAATATGAGAGTAAGTATTAAAAAGGGAGCATATTAGTCAGGGATCTTCAGGGAAACGGAGCCAACCACATGCATGCATATACATATGTAGAAAGATTTATCCTAAGGAATTGCCTCACGTGATTGTGGAGGTGTGGCAAGTCCAAAATCTGATGGAATAGGCCAGCAGGCTAGAAACTCAGGGAAGAGTTGCAGTTTGAGTTCAAGGCAGTCTGCTGCCAGAATTCCTTCTCATTCTGGGGAGGTCAATCTTTGTTCTATTAAGGCCTTCAACTGATTGGACATGGCCCACCTACATTATGGCGGGTAATCTGCTTTACTCAAAGTCCACTGCTTTAATTGTTATTATCATCCAAAAAAACACCTTCACAGAAACATCCAGAAAAATATTTAGCTAAATATCAGAACACTCCAGTGCAACCAAGTTGACACATGAAATGAATCATCACAATGAGAATATTTTTTTCAATGAATTAAATTTTTAATTTTAAAATAACAAGTTGATGTTGTTTCTAAGGTTTTCTTAATTATATCTCTGGGTATATGAACTTTAATATATTAATTACATTTTATGTAATTTTCAGAAGTTCGGTTAGTTATAGACATTCCTTTGGGTCACATTTCTAGTAAAAACATTCTTTATCTGGAAGAATAACAGAAATAATTGCAGGCTAGGCTTGTCTTATTAAATGTTTAGTTGTATTTTTATGGGTGTTAAATATTTTTGAATAAATGCATGCTTTTACAAATGCTACTTTTGTGTCTTCCTCTTTCATTTTAATAGAATTCTCATTTTATATATTCTTCTGTGAACTTATACTATGTAATGTACCATAGGTACCAAATAAATATTTACTGAATGAATTAATGAAATTTGAATATTATAATCTTTAAAAATAGCTTTGAGCCATGGTAAAAAGTTTTCCTGATCACTAGCTCGGTCTGTGATCGTAGCTTTGATCTAAATGATGAGGATCTCCTAATGCATCTGTCAAACTCATGGCAAAATTCCAATGGAAGTAAGCTATCATTTTTCCTAAAAATTAATGAAGTGGAGAAAAAATTAGGGAATCACACTAACATAAATGAATGTCTTATATTAAGTGTGAGTGAAAGTCTTAGAATAAGCAAAAGATTTAGCCTATTAGGAATCTATGAGTTTAAAAAAGTTCCAGTTCATTTGAGTGCTTACTTTGGAAAGTACTTCAACTGAACTCCTCAAATTCTGAAGATATTAGCTGTGTACTAATTAGCAGTTAGTAGAATATCAACCTTTTATTTTCATGTGGGTATACTTAAGTGGTGTAACTGAGCACCACTGTAATCAGTGTCCTAATTTTGTCTCCTTGAGAAACTGTCCTTTACAGCCTGTTCCCCAAATAATAATTAGGGAAGTAAATTAAATCTCTGCAATTCTGTTTTAGAAAATAATTTGGTGAACTATAAGCAAAAAGAAGAATTGGGAAAAATAAACAATCTTAAACTCTTGAAAAAAGTTCTGCTTGAGAAAAGCAACTAATATTTATAGAGATCTCAATTTATTCTCCAAGTAGTTTACTTTCACCATCTCATTTAATCTCTAAATTGTTATCGCCCCATTTTACAGATGAAGGAATCAAAGTGCCCTAACTTCTAATTTTCTTCTCTTTACCGTCTACCTGCAACATAGTCACTAGTCACATCCGTGAGGCTTTACAACGTGGGAGGGGAAATTTCAGAGTAAAAAAAAAAAAGAATCACAAAACTATCTTTGGAAAATATTTACCTCTATTCTCCCTAGTCCCTAAATTATAATCTTTCCATCAGTTTCCTTTTTTAAATGAATTATTGCCTGTGAGGAAACTCACTTCTTGTTTTTACCTTGAATGGTGTGTTGCAAATATTTATATGTTGATTTTGGAAAAGTATTCTCTAAGCAGAAACCTGTGTCTACCAGAGGTCTCCTTGAGAGGTGGGTGGATATTTTCTTGTGAACTAGATGGGTGAATCCACGGTAACTATTATCCTGATCAGATCCATTGTCAGCTTTCCATGCCAGGTGAACCAAAATCAGCATTTCAGAGTCTGTGACATAGGCACGAAATGGAGCCCTTTGGTGACTACCAGGTAAACAAAGCAGGTATGACACTAGAGAGCTGAGGAGCTGACTGAGTAGGCAGAAGAGGACAGGAAACAAACATGAATGTAGTGGTTGTAGTGTAGCAAGTTCGTCTATCAGACAATAGAGAGATTAGAGCAGTAATCCTTCATCGGAGGTGGAGAACACATATAAAGCTTCCCGGGTGATGACCTTGTATAATTTGAGAAAACTTCCCAAGTGATTCTTAAATATTCATCTGCCTGAGAACCACTGAACTGAAGTTTCATAAGGTCAACAATCATGCAAACTCTTAGATATGAACAGAAGAGATAACCAGAAAATCAGTATGAAGTGACATAAAGCTGGAGGAGGGAAATTTTTAGGACTCAGATTAAAAAGTATCTTTCTCTTCCTAAGGCAAGGTTACCATGGAAACACCATGGAGGGCAGGGCCTGAGAACCTAGGGGACAATCTTGGAGCTCGAGTCCGAATGTGTGTCAAAGAGAGTCTATTAACTGGTAGAGCCTATCAAAACTAAGAATCCAGAGAGTAAATGGGAGAAATATCTAGAACAGTGCTGTTTAATAGAAAGACAAGTGAGCTACATAGGGAACTTTACATTTTCTAGTTTAAATTATATTAAATTCATTTGAAACGTTAAAAAAGTAAAGAGAAGCAGGTGAAATTAATTTTAATAATATATTTCCTTAACCTAATATATCCAAACTAGTATCATTTCAGCAGGTAATCGACATAAAAAAATACTATTTGTGTATTTTATGTTCTTTTTTTTGGTATTAAATTTTCAGAATTTGATACATATTTTACACTTACAGCCCATCTCAGTTTGGATGAGCCAAATTTCAAGCGCTCGCAAGTCACATGTCGCTTGTAGCTATGGCGTTGCACGGTGCAGATCCAGAGGACAAATTCAAATGTGAGTTTAAATTTTTACATGCCTAGCTCAGTCTCTTTTGTCAGTTTTCCTAAAGAACCTGGCAGATTGTAGTGTTGAGAAGAATGAGTTCTCAAATCAGACTGCCTGCATTTGAGGCCTATTTCTGCCACTTCATAGCTGTGTGAACTTTGGCTAGTGACATCCCCTCCCTGTGCCCTGTTTCCTCCTCTGTAAAATAGAAAAATAACATTTTCCCCATAAGGTTATTATGAACCTTAAATAGTCTTATAGCAAGGGCTTAATTATAACTAGCGCAGAATAAGAGCTCAAAAATTACTGGCCACGATCGTTTGGTTCTCGTAACCTGGCTTTTTAATGTTGGAATTTCTCGGGACTCAGTTCTAGGCTCCTCTGTTTTTTTTCTATACTTTCTCTAGGAAATTCTATCCATGCCAATGGTTTCAATTCCCATCTCTATGACAACAATTCATGGAGTTTAATCTTAGACTCGGACCTCTCTTATCCAAACCCAAATAGCAAATCAAGTCCTAGACAGATCTACTTAGATTACTCAAAAGTATCTTAAAGTCTACATGTGAAACTGGAACTCAGAATCACCTCCCCTGAATTCTGACCCCATCCAAATAAACAAACCAAAAGAGAGGTCATCCTTTTCTCTCTGACAAGAGCTAATATCCCTCTAGAAGTGCAAGCCTGAGATTCAGAAATTGTCCTTGATCCACTCTCCCTCACTTCCCATCACCAAGCCTGTTATCAAATCTCCTCTAAATTTCTTCAGTCTGTCTTCATCTTCTCTGTATTTCTACCATCATCAGCTTATCCATGCTAACATCATCTCCTCCTGGATTATTGCAATAATCTCTTAAATGCTCTGTCTTCATCTATTTTATTTAAGGTGTCGATCCGATTATTTTATTCCCCTCCTTAAAAAGCTGCGATCATTTCCCATATGTTCCAAAGTTAATGACCAAAATCTTTTATGTGACCTAAAATGTAGAACTGCCTGCCCCCAGCCTCTCCCTGGGCTCTAGTCACAGTAATTTAATTTCAGTTCTTTATGCTTCCTCTTGTCTCAGTCTCAGGACATTTGCAGGAGTTAATCCATCTATCCAGAATTCTCTACTCTCACCTGTTTCCCTAGTTAATTCATGCTTGTCCTTCAGTTATCAGTTCAAATATCACTTCTTTGGGGCAGTCTAGGTAAGCCCGCTCTGATATCTAGCCTCACAGCACACATAGCCCCATCGTAGTTGATAACATATTTGTTTATGAAGTTGTTGATTAATATTAGCCTCCCCTACTAGACTGTAAGCTTCATGACAGAAGGGACTATTATTTAATTATACTGCTATTTTATTTTCAGCGAAAAATATAGCTCCTGCCACATAGAGGATGCTCAATATGTATTATGGACGGAAGATCAGGAACAAGAAAATATTAGAATGCAGGCAAAGACAAAATCTCCATGGAAATGAAGCCACTTTTCTTATTGCAACAAAATTCTGTTCCCCCCCCAAAAGCACAGGACTATTACTAATACTATTACCATGACACCTCCTGTTCATTGAAATTGTTATAATTTGGCTTGTGCCCACCCCCAAAACGTAGCAGGAACATGGCCAGGCTGCTTCACAACTCTTAGTCTATCCTCAGTGTGAATTGCTGTCTCCCAGTTAATGTTGTTTTCATCCTGATCAAAGTCCAAAAGAGACTCTGCTCCTGTCTAGGGCCCTCCTGGGCAGTCCGGCTTGACAGCCAGAGTATTGCCCTGGGCAAAAATAGTTAGAGATGGGCGGAAGGAACCAAAGAGGTTGATCCCTAAAGTCTGAGAGCAAACTGGCATTGCTCTAACTGGTCTGGGACCTGGAGAGCCAATAAATGGCGTCTGGGACAGGATAGAACCTGACACAGCTGCAGGCATTGGGGGTAAAATGAACCTTTGAATGTTTTCCTCTCATGAAAGGATGAAAAGTTAAAGTAATTGCTTGTATGTGTGTGTCTGGGGCACCTATCTTGTTACATTTTCTGTGGCATATATATAAATCATTAACTTTGCAGCAGTGAGAGGAAAGATTTAAATAGCCCAAAATGCATGAAAATGAATAGCATGCAGACAATTAATTTATGTATTGTATATAACCTACCTGATCATTAAACATTCATGCAGTTTAAGAATAAATGTGGGCTATCTGCATTTTATAAAGACTAAGACCCAGACATATTGATGATAAAAGCAAAATATACATAAGCAGATCACTCCTGGTTAAGGATGCATTACTCTGCTGCTACTTCTTTTCATTACAGCAGGTTCCAACAATGTATTCAAGATTGCTGTTTTTAAAAAGCCATTTGCCTGTATTCTAAACCCTATCCCAAGGAGTGCTTTCCACTCTCCCTTTGCATTGCTGCAGTTTGCAATTTTCTGCTTCCTCTTCCCTTCCTTGGAGGATTTCAAATAGACTGCATCAGGGCAATCAAGTGACTTTTTACATGACCTTGGAAAACATGCAATGATAAAGAAGAGCACCCACTGAAGAGCCACTGTTTATCAGTCTTAGAAGGGAAGTCAAGACCATGTAGTCAGTTCCAGCACCTGGTCAGGAGCATGGGTGGATTTGTGGTTTAATATCATTCACAAGTCCTTTGGTAGTTATACTTTGAAACAAAGAATTACCTAATATACACTAATTTTGGCTCTGTATTCATTTGGAACTAATTAAAAAATTTTTTTTCAATTCAATAATGGAGTTTTTTTTTTTTTGTTTTTAAGTCTAGGAAGCAATTTTCTGTTACTGGCTCAAGTATGTAGCTCTGTTCATTCTTTGAGCCAACAAACATAAGTTGGAATTTGCAAATGTTGGCAACCAACAGTTCTTTTTGGTATGTGACGGTATTGAAGTTCTAGAACTGAATATATCGATATTTATTCTTGTTTTTACCTAGAAAACTTGTCAACTGGAGTTTGAATGCCAAAAACCGGAAGCATCCTTTGATATAGAAAAATAAAAAGCCTAAATTCTAAGTTAAATATTTGTGGTTAAAAAACTTTATTCCTGGGGCCAGCCCGGTAGCATAGCGGTTAAGTTCACACACTCCGCTTCAGTGGCCCAGGGTTCGCCTGTTGGGATCCTGGGCACAGACCTACTCACTACTCATCAAGCCATGCTGAGGCGGTGTCCCATACAGAAGAGGTAGAACTCTATAACTAGGGTACACAACTAGGTACTGGGGCTTTGGGGAGAAAAAAGAAAAGAAGAGGAAAATTGGCAACAGATGTTAGCACAGGGCCAATCTTCCTCAAAAACAAAAAAAGTAATATCATGTTTAAAAAAACCCCTGTATTCCTATTTACATGTTTAAAAAACTGTGGCCAATGAGTACTACCTACCTATTTCCATCAAAGGTCAGGAAATTATATTGCAACTCGTGAAATTTCTTTTACCACCAATGATTTTCTATTTTCAACCCACAAACTCACCTACAGATAGCCTCAGCACAAAAATATTAGCACAAACACAGTTTCTCTCAAAATGCCAGTTTTGCTGCTTCACCTTCTTTCACACTCTCTCATATTTGTGTAATGACATCTACAAGTTGGCTGTCAAGAATGGAGCACCATAGCCCAGTGTTTAATATGATATGGTCTGTCTCAACAATTGAATGATAGCCCACTTCTCCTGATTCTACCTCTGAACTTTGTCTTAATATTGGTTTAGGTTTACATCTGGATTCTCACTTTGGTCTCCTAACTGTTCACTCTGTTTTCAGCTTTTCTTCACATTGCATGACCTACTCTAGCACCAGAATCATACCTACATCCATCATATTCTTTATTGACACTAACACAGTCATCATATCTTGAATATAACAACTCTGAAATTTTTTTTAGCCTTTGCAAATGCTATACCTTGTGTTTCTATAATATTTTAATACCCCAACATCTTTCCACTACACAGACACATAACCTTCACACCAATAACCCTTCCATCCGTTTTCTAACTGTCAAATTCCTATCATATGTAAAGGCCCAAGGGAAATACTTTATTCTCTGTAGAGCCTTCCCCAAGTCCCACAAATAGAACTAATATACACTCTCTCCATATTGCTTTGCATATGATGACCCTATGAGTATGTGGTATTGCATTGTAATTATTTATACTTAAAAGTTACAGCTAATGGTCCCCTCAAGGGCAGAGATATACCTTAGCCAATTTTGAGTCACTGATTCATAGCATGATACCCAGTATGAGTCTGTTTAATAATATTAATACTATATAACAATTTTGAGCACTTTATGAAGCATGAGCTTACATCAGAGTTTCTCAGTCTTGGCATTGTTAACATTTTGGACCTGATGATTCTTTATTGTGTTGTGCTGTCCTGTGGGGCACTTCCTGGCCTCTACCCACTAGATGCCAGTAGCACCTCCTCCCAAGTTGTGATCCCCCAGAATGTCTCCCATCATTGCCGCATGCCCCTTGTATGGGAGGAATTGACCCCAGTTGAAAACAATTGGCTTATATAGATTATCTCATTTAATCCTCATAACTACCCTGTGGGGCAGCCATAGATTTTTTTCTCTTTTTCAAGAGAGGAAACTGTGGCTTAGTTCATACAGGTAGGAAGTGGTGAGACCTTGATTTAAACCCCAGATGTCTCTGGAGCATGTGTTCCTGATCACTAAAAAGCATTGCATTCTCATCCATAGCTGCTGAATACTTTAGTGTTTAACAACTTTAGTGTTTAACAACTAGTTTCATTTCTTGATAAAATACCATTAAATAAAATTTTAATTCACTTTAAGAGTTGATGAGTAATGAGTCTGTAAAATGTATTCAAGTTTGTATGGGTGCAGATAAGACACAATTGTGCATATGTGCATGACTAATAGATAACCAGAGTTTCCAAGAGTCTTCATAGACCTCCAGCCCAACCTCTCAGTCCTCAAAGGAATCTCTTCTGCATCATCCAGTGCACAAAGATGTGGAAGACACAATAATGCAAATTTAATTTGAACATCATTTGTAAACACATTGCCCTCTTGGAGACAAGTTAGTTTTCTGAAATGAGCACAGGACTAAAAATTGGGAGCCATATTGTTCCAAGTCTGCACTTACCTACTCAATAGCCCTTAGCCTCTGTTGGACCCAGCTTCCTCCTCTGAGAAATGGAAACAATAATTGTAGTCCTGGTCACCACACCCATAATCATTCATGTGCTTACTCAAGAAGACAGTGCTAGATGAATGAGGAACATTACCATTGTTTTGGAGGCTCATGGAAACTTTACTTGTTAGCCTGAGAAGGACTATATCCTCATGAGATTATTCTTAATGGAAAAAGTTGGGCAACCAACTGGTAGAAGAGTAATATGTGGAAATGATCCCTTCTCCACCATCTGGAGGCAGGAGAAATCATCTTATTCTGCAAAACCAACCTCACATTAGCAACATCAGTACATTTCCCTTTGGTCTTAATATCTAACTTGTCATCTTGACTTTTTTTTTTTTTCAGAAAGATAATATCATAGTGGTACCACTGATTTAGTTATTAGCATAGGATCTTCCCCAGAACAAAAGCTCAATAGCTACGGGACTGTATTTTTAGTCACATATATATTATATATATATACACACACACACACACACATATATATTGCATATATTACATATATAATTAATCTATCCTAATCTTAACTGAACTGTGACATTTCTTGCCTTTTGAAAAATATATTCAAAACTTCAAAACTTCTACTTTGATATTCATTAGTAATTATTTATTAAATACGTACTTAGAGGAAAAATGCACACTCAAGACTTTGTCCTCTGAATTAACAATTCTTTGTGAATATTGACTGGCAACGAGGCTGCAGGCTGACCCATCCTTACATTAATATATACATCCATACCACCTCGATCCGACAGCTTATGGTCTATAAGGAACAAATAATCTTAGCATTTAGACATAGTCAGTTCATTTCCAACATCTATCCATTAAAGATAGATAACATAAATACGTAAAAACCACGGCTCTAACACATGCTTTTTACCTCTCTTTGTGCTCTTGGGGAATGGTGTTGTACAGGTACTGTTATCAATCTTTTGTCACTCTCCTGACAACAGCTTGAAATCAGGTTTGACAGAAGGGACCTTCATGATTTAGGACAAGTTTTTCAGCCTATCTGCTATACCTAGCATGGGAAGACCATCACTATCCCTTCTCAAGTTTATAAACTTTTGATATTATCTACAAATGTGATTATACGTACATTCACACATTTTTATTGTTTAAAAGCATTAACTAATTCAATGTAAATATTAAAAGTACTATATTGTTCATGGTTTGCTGTTCTGGGGGCATCAGAAACTCTAAATGATTTGGGCTTTTTTCAATGAGTTTCTCATCCTGTACATGAGGATTAGAATAACCTATCTCATAAAGGATGTTTATCGACTATATCAGATAAGGTTATAGTAAATAATGACTGGTGTGTTACCTCAGATATGAAGCTGAGAAGCTGCAAATGCCCTCCTGTGAGTTTGCAAGTTTAACTCAAGACGGTAGGTAGAATAATGGCCCCCAAAGATGCCCATGTCCTAATCACCAGAATCAGTGAATTTGTTAGGTTACTTGGCATAGAGAAATTAGTGTTGCAGATGGGTTTAATGTTAATCAGATGACTTTCAAATAGCAAGATTATCCTGGATTATCTGGGTATCCTGGATTTTCTGGATAGGCCCAATGTAATCACAAGGGTTCTTAAAAGTAGAAGAAGGAGGCAGAAGAGACAGACCCGAGAGATGGCAGTGTGAGAAGGACTTGGCCTGACATTGGTGGCTTTGAAGATGGAGGAAAGGGCCATGACCCAAGGAACGTGGGGGACCTCTAGAAGCTGGAATGGAAGCAAAGAAAGGGATTCTTTCTTAGACTCTCTAGAAAAGAATGCAGCTCTGTCACGCTTTAATTTTAGCCCAATGAGATCCATCTCAAATTTTTAATGTCCAGAACTCTAAGGTAATAAATGTGCATTGTTTAAGCCACAAAATTTGTGGTGATTTGTTATAAAAGCAATGAAAAATTATTATGGCAAGTGAGCACTGGGTTACCATTGTGTTAATTGTTTCAGATCTATGTTAATATAACTCCTTCAGGAGATAAATCATTGTTCCTGGGATGTCTAAGTTATTTTTTTGGACACCGTTTATGGAGCTCCTCTGGGATTGATTCAAAGAGGCTACTGTTCTGCCTTGGGAACTCATGGTTTAACTGGAGGGACAGATGAGTAAGTAAACACAAACATGTCACTTACTACAATAAGTGCTTGCAGAGAGAAGTGTACCTAGTGACTGTCTTTAAGGACATAATCCCAAACCTGTCGTGACACATGCACAAAATTGGCATACTGGTGAGAATTTCCTATCTGAGTGGAGTTCCCCCACTTGCCAGAACCAGAGACACATTGGGTGCCCCTATTCAAACGAGAGCACAGAGAGGAATTCAATTAGCCAGTGTAGGCTAGGTTCTGGCGCAATAACAACAGCCCTACAACATCATTTATTTCTAACTCTTACCACAGGTCCCCTGGCCGTGGACACTGGCGGGAAGTTTGTTCTATATTGACCTTGTTCCAAGACCCTGGTTAATATGCACTCCCTCCTCTCGAATGTCACTGGTTGAGGTGGCAGGACACAGATAAAGCTGGAGGTTTTCAGACTAGCAATTAACTGCTCTAATTCTGGAATCAATGCATGTCACTTTTGTCCACAATTCATTGGCCAGCAATAGTTACATGATCCAATCCAGCTGCAGGGGGCAGGTGGCTGGATGAGGTGGGGGATCAGGCAGGGGTTATGTACATACATAAGCAATGTGTGTGCCCAGAACAAGAGCATAACTATCACAGGGATCAAGCCCCTGTGCTGAACCAGGAGTGTACATTGCTTACTCTCCACTCAGCTATCTTTCCACCTGAATATTATTAGGAGTACATTAATTATTGCCAGAACAGAATTTCTAGATTATTACCATTAGACTGCAGTTTTTAAATTGCTAATATATATATTTCTACCTGGTTTACTACTATTTTGAAACTGCTGAAAGAGTGGCTCATGTAATGTGCATCATAATTATAAGAAGAAACTAGATGTAAAAAAATTAAATTTCTGTTTAATCAAGTATTAATACCTCTTAAAGGAAGGGGCAGTTTGAAAAGGAAACCTTAAACCAAAATGGGTCTCATAAGCACTCCTTTATTCATTCAGTAAGCATTTGCCAAACCTTCCCGTGTGCCTAGCAATGTGTTAGGTGTTGGGTATTAAGTACAAGCAAAACAGATGAGGCCTCACCCTTATAACCTAGTGGAGGATTCAGAAAAACAGGCCAGGAAATTAGAAAACTCTGTGATGAGTAGTAAAACGGGGATGTGTACAGGGTGCTCTGGGCACATATAAGAGGCTGGCCTAACCCAGACACAATAACAGGTCTGGGAGATTGTCTGGAACAACTGTGACCTAAGCTGACAGCTGTGGGATGGAGGCGTTAGTTAAGTAAAGAGGAAGGGAGAGTTAGAAACAGAGTGAGGAGAGGAAGAGAATTGCAGAGCTGGGGAGCTAGCGTTAAATGCAAAGGCCTAGAGGCTAGAGAAATTGGGGCTTTGCAAGTGTATGCTATCCACCCTCTCAGAAAAATGAGTCAACTCCCAGCACTGTGAAAGTCTCAGCTTCCTCTGTTAATTATGCACTATGCCATATATGGGCATAGATGTAAAGGCAATGTGATGCTATTAGATCAGTTTCCAACGTCTCTGGTTAATGCTATGAAATAGAAAGACTTCATCCAATTTAGATCCTGTTTTAAAATGCAATGATAACTTGGAACAGATTGCATTTTAGCTAACACAGGTGGTCTTTTTCGGGATTTGTGTGGTACACACGCAGAGCTGCACAAGCCAGATTCAGTGTTGCACTAGGGACTGATTCACTTACAGCATGGAGGGAAAGAGATGCCTTAGGTGTTTGCAATTTGCTACACAAAGTTTATTTCAGATTAAGCCCAAGCTTATGCAGTTTTGAAATGAAAGCTATTAAACCATCAAGCAGAAGTGTTTTGCTAGGTGTGTTTTAAACTAGAAGAACTTTAAAAAAATTTAGGGGCTACAAGCTATTTTTGACCAAGTTTGCCTACTGGTAGTGGTGGAAAATCTAAGCATAAAACTCTGGTGTGGATGTTGAGGTGTTTTTTTTCCTCCCAAATCCCTTAAGTATGTTTTCTGACTTATGCTCAGAATGGGAAGCAGAATCAAGCAAAATGATTTTATGTAAAAATACTTGACTTGGGCTCTGCAATCACTATTTAGATTTCAGCTTTGCAGGAAATTACTGTGGAAACTCCTGGTAAGTCATGTTTCTCTTCTTCCCTCAGTTTCCTGATCTTTCGCTACTACCTAAAAGGATTGCAGTGGAGACAAGTGGAGCCAGTTTGTATAAACTTATCCAAAAAAAGAAAAAAACATAAGAGCTATGCAAATTTATAGTGGTATTTTTGTTTATTTGTAGTATGCAGAATCTGGGGAGGAGTGAGTATAGAATAATTTGGTCATGGGCTGTGGACTGAGCTTGGGGACATCACTGGGATAAATGGTTGAAAGGAAAATGGTATCAAATTGTGCGGCAAAAGGGCCAGTTGAGAGATTAAAGAAAACGGGATGACACGAGGTGGGATTCTGAACCAGGAGGGTGGCAGTTGGAAGTTTATTCTGGACACTTCTATGAACCGCCTTCTATGAGTTAGGCACTGTTCAAGGCACATATGACACAGTTTCTGCCATGAAGGACTTCGTTATCTAATGAGAGAGAAACATAATGATGTGAGGTGATCATAGCTGAAATGGAGACACTTCTAAGCTGCTCTCTAAGCCCAGGGAATTGGGAAACCTTATGGAAAAATGCACCCAACACGTCACAGGCACTGGAAACAGCTCTGGAGTTTTCTGACTTGATTTTCAGGAATTTGCATACTAAATAGAACTACCCCACTATTTGGTGATTGGAACAATCATGGCCTTTGAAGATGAGCTGAAAAGTAGGGGATCACCTGTGGAGCTGGCAGAAAGTAGAATTCAGAGAAGGAAGATGGGGTAGTGACAGTGTATTGGGATGTCCTCCCCAGCACTTTTCCTTTTCCCCTTTGCCTTCATTCTGAACTCTTCTTAGTGTATAGAACCTCACATAACCTGCTGTTTAGATTAAGAAAGAAAAGAGATTTTGGCTTTGGCAGTTAAGAATTGTATTAATCAGAGTTCTCCAGAGAAACAGAACCAATAGGGTGGAGATTAGATAGATAGACAGATGATAGATAGATAGATAGATAGATAGATAGATAGATAGATAGATAGATAGATAGATAGATGATAGATAGATAGATAGATAGATAGATAGATAGATAGATAGATATACATAGATAGATAAAAAGAAAGAAGTTGCCCCACATAGGTATGGAGGCTAAGTCCCGTGGTTTGCTGTTTGCAAGCTGCAGAGCCAGGAAAGCTGGTAGTGTAATTCAGCCCAAGTCCGAAGGCCCAGGAAGCAGGAACATGATGTCTGGGGACAAGAGAAAATGAATATTGCAGCTCAACCAGAGAAAGTGAATTTGCCCATCTCTGCGGTTTTGTTCTATTCTGGATCTCATTGTTTTGGATGATGTCCATTCACATTGGTGATTCTTTACTCAGTCTACTGATTCAAATGCTGATCTCTTACAGAAACACCCTCACAGACACACCCAGAAATAATATTTTACCAGCTACCTGGGTATCACTTAGCCCAGTTGAGTTGACACATAAAATTAACCATCACAGAGATGTACAATCTTGATCTGAACAGAAGGATGGATGATGGTAGGGTTTCAGGCAGAGAGGATTCCTTTACCTTCCTCTCATTTTCTCATCACCAATCCCCCATGAAGGTTACCAATACCAAATTGTCACCATGGGAGGAACAATGGAGTCCCAGTCCTGATAAGGAGCAGCTCGAAAAGTGTAGAAGGATAGCTTCAGTCAAGGCAGAAGAGGTGGGTTGGATCTGCAGTGGTTAAGGAGGTTAAGTTGTGGCAAAAAGACTGCCTTGAAAAGGGGGGGAATCTTTTTGACAGCAAGAGGAGGGAGAAGGGAGGGGAAAGCAGAGAGAGAAGGGAAGGGGAGTGGGTGAGAAAGAAATGGGAGTTTCAACAGCCATCTTCAAAATAAAACCCAGGAAGAGGTGACAATTGGTATGAGAGAGATGTTTACAACACGATATCTATCTACAGTAGATATGAATAATGTTGACTTGAGGCAACAGTATTGAGAATTAACACATATATATGTATATTTTAACAGCTTTATTGAAATATAATTCACATTCCATATACTTCACTCATTCAAAGTATACAGTGCAATGGCTTTTAGTTTATTCACAGAGTTGTGCAACCATCATCAAAATTAATTTTATATATTAACGTGGGTATTTTTCCATATATTCACCTCTTTTTACTCTGTACAAATAAGCTCTCTTTCTGTGGCCTTTCACTCTCATAGTGTTATCTTGACATAAAAGGACTGAAAGAAAGCTTTGTAATCCTTTCCTTGATATAACCTAGGATTTTAAAAACCAGCAGAAAGCAAAGGGCCTTGTTGAAATGAACCATTTTGTTTAGAAGCAGAAAAGTTTAAATGCGTTATAAAAAGTATGACATTGTCCCTTTCAGTTGCATGACACACATTTTGCAGTATAATTATAGTTTGAAAACTGCCCTTATAATTCACATGGAATAAAAAAAAATAGATAGATTTAGGCAAATAACTGTATATGGATATGTAAATGTTCAGTTACTAGATTTTGAAGTTGAAAGGTTGAGCAATAATGCACAATGGACCCATTTTAATTTAACTTAATTGTATTTTATTTTCTGGTCTTGACATGTGACTCTTGGGAGTTTCTTCCAGAGTAGAAAATCACTTGAAAAGGAGCTGTGGACTTGGAGAGGCTCCGCCGGGATGAGAAGCCTGGGAAGGAAGAAGAGACATGATCATAATAGATCGATGGGAACTGACACAACTGCCCATGAGTCTCACACGTAGCTTAGATGAAATGACGCACTGTAAATTAAACCCTGTGATTCCTGTAAAACATCTGACATATGAGGTTGATTGAACTGAAAAAAAAAAAAAAGGGTCAAGTCAAAGCGTACTTTTATGGAAGTCAGGGCTACCTTCAACTTCACGTTTTCCTTCTTAAACTATGCTGATTTCTTATTGACAATAATGAGATCTGTTTCCTTATCAGCCTACCAAGCCCTATAAGCCTGGGATTGGAGTCCTGGGGGCCAGAGGTGGGTCAGACAGAGTAGTTGAGTGCAGTGGCCACACCCAAGGTGAACTGCATCCTTGTTCACCACCCCTCCACCCCTCCTTGTGAGAGGATTATACTTCCTCATCCCCTTGACGTTCAGTTTAGCTGTGTCGCTTGCTCTGGCTGCTGGACTATATGTGGCCCGATATTGCCACTTCTGGGAAGAAGCTTTAAGAGCCATCCCATGGGTATGGCATTGCTTTTTTTCCCTCTACCATGGGAACAGCAGTGTATAAGATAGAGTTGTTTTTGTTTTTTTCTTCAGCCTGGATTCCAGACTATATGTGGAGCAGAACACTGCTAACCAATACTCAACATGTAATGTGAGTGAGAAATAACCTTGATTTTGTCAGCCATTGAGAACTGTTTTCATTGTTACTGCAACATATTCTAACAAAAATTTACTAATAAGCCTCACATTCATAGTATAAAAACAGGGATGTCAAATGCAGTGTAAGGAACATATTGGGCCCAGAGATGGTAACAAAAACTATTGGGTCAGAAGTTGGGCAAATGCTGGAAAAGAATAGGGAATAAGAATAAAGGTGGAAGCAAAGCCGGGGTCCCTCAGTGGTCACTGTGATGATGGATGAAATTACCAAGGCTGACTTATTTGCCTGTTCGTTTATGTCTTTAGCACAGTGTTATCAGGTGGGTAGTTGGTCATTTTCAAATTAACCCTTACTTCCACCTAATATTTTAGATTCTTTCAGAAAAGGGAAATTCCCAGAAACTGCAATAAATTCAGTACTCTCAGGAGGGATGGCTGCAGAGCAGAGTTAGGTTTATGGCAAAACCATTCTAAATAGATTAATCTCTCCTTGGCCTCCTCTGTCCCATTTTGGATGTGACTGACTCAAACAGCGTGGAGGGATACACCGCAGCTTGCGATAAGAGCCTCTTGAGTGGAGAAGAATCAGGCATATTAACTATAGTGGAAAGATGAGCGAGACCTGTGCTGTATCCTTCAATTCCCTGACGCGAGCATGGAAATTGCCACTCGTTACCTGGCCACATTCATCCCCGGGAGCTTCTTTTCTGGGTTGATAAAGGGAAAAGCACAGTGAGCCTCTGCCTATGTCTTGTGATGGGCAGAACTAGACTCATGACCACCGTCATTATTTCTGAGTGTAGGGAGGGTGTGTGTGTGTGTGTGTGTGTGTGTGTGTGTGTCTGATGCAGCATTATTTTCTGGAATTTTGTTGTAACTCTAAAGGGCATCAGAAGGATGCTGTACTTCTAGTGGGCTAATTTAATAAAAGAACACCAAAGGACATTGTCTCTGACCTTCATAAGATCCCATTCATAGACAAAACTTAGCAGACAGCCACATTCAAGCTATTGTTTTCAGTTTAAAGACATTCCTTATCTAAAACATTTCATTTTGTCTTACACAAATTGAAAGATTTTTTAAAATGAGAAATTACCTATTAAATGATAATTTCTCAGACTATAACATTCAAAATCAGATTTACTATAAATATTGAATCCTCGTGTATGTATATAAACTATTAAATTTTAACAGAAATTAAACTCTGGGAAAGGCCAGTTAATTTTTAAATGCTTCAATTAATTTTAAAATGACATCATTATCTCTTCACTCCCCCACATTGCTTTTAATTATTCCCCTTTGAATTTAAACTATTGGTTATAATTAATTTTTTGAAAAGATGCGATGTAGGAAATGGGAAACATACAATATATAACTGTTTTACATCAGGTCTGTTCAAGGGGTAATTAATTTTCATAAGACCTAATAAGAAAATTTAATGAAAGGCAATTCTTGTTTTATTCCCACTTTAATCCCAAAGGATATCTGGATGCTAAGAACCCACTATTTCATTACTTTCACAGAGTATTCAGAGATTTTATTAGGAAAAAATGAGTCTTTCATGGAAAAAAATATTCAGTAGTGTATTACAACAATGACTATCCTTGGACCCCCAATTCAGAGAAATTCAGAGAGCATCTGGACACATTACACTACCAAGTGCATCTTTTTCATCTATTTTCATGAGACTTAACATTTTTTCCTACCATAAATAATTATACTCTGTGCCTAAAGAGTACATAAAGGAGCGTAATGTGTTGTTCTGACCTGTTTGAGGCAAGGGATTTCAAATATTCATAACTTTTTGATGTACACTAAACCCTTACCATTTGTGAGTGATCCCTCCAGGGAACTTGCCAATCCTCAGATTCATGAATACCTATTTAGCATATGATTTCCTCTATAAAATGAATAAATGATAATGAAGAGAGAACAATACAGCTGTGTTGAGATGTATCTTCTCGTGCCTCTGCGAGGCTCTCACTTACTCCATGATTCATTCTTCATACCAGCTTTGAAGCACTTGTAATACTAATCCATGTCTCAGCAGAATGACAAACTGACTACATATCCTGGAACTTTGGGGTCACTCCTGAAACGTAAGCTATGAATGTTAAATCTGTAATGCAAAGAGTCCACTTTATTTCTTTCTAAAAATGTACATAACTGGATGGTAGGTGTTTTGTGCCCAAACAGAAATTTTGGCACTGGAAAGTGTAGATTAAGAGCTTTACTTTCCTGGAATGGGTTAAAGTGTTTCCATTGGACAGGACGGATGGGCAGTGATTTAAAAAGATCAGTTCAGGATAGAATATGAAAAGAAAAATATTCTGTGACTTTGCTTTTTAAATATCACAAATGATATGCAGTACTGTCTATTTAAATTAAACATTTTATAAATGCATGAATTTCCATTATACTAGTAATATAAACTTATTACCCAAAACTTTAAAAATTCTCCTAAGTCAGTGTCCTAACACCACCCCTGTTCTCATATTGAATTATTTCCTTCTGTCTTTTTCTTTGGGCAGAATAATTTATTTTAAATCTAGGGTATTTATATAAATATAGCTACATGTAGATAGTATTTATTGATGTTTTATCAAAAGCCATGCAAGGTAGATGGTATAATTAACTCCATTTTAAAGAAGGGGAGACTAGGGGCCGGCCCGGTGGCGCAGCGGTTTCGTCCGTGCTTGGCAGCCCAGGGTTCGCGGGTTCGGATCCCGGGCGCCCGCCGACGCACTGCCTGTCAGCCACGCCGTGGCGGCGTCCCATATAAAGTAGAGGAAGATGAGCACGGATGTTAGCCCAGGGCCAGTCTTCCTCAGCAAAAAGAGGAGGATTAGCAACGAATGTTAGCTCAGGGCTGGTCTTCCTCACCAAAAAAAAAAAGAAAAAAAAAAATAAAGAAGGGGAGACTAAGACTCAGAGAAGTTAGCCTATGTGCTCTAATTAATGCAGCCAGTAAGAAGTAGAGCCAATATTTTGAACCCAGATCTTTCTAATTCCACTATCCTATGCTTCCCTTTATAACTAAGCTTAGTGAAACAGTAGAAAACAGAACATAAGCAAAAAATACATACTTTTCTTAATGAGTTGAATATAACAACAAGAGCAAGCAATGACACCACTACCAACAACACTTACTGAGAGCTTACAGTTGCTTACCATTCAGCATATACTCAGAAAGAGATACTTTTCAAAGCAAAGAGAGATCCATTCTCCCTCTCCTCACCCCTCCTCTCCTCAGCTCACTCTTCCCCTCCCCTCCTCCCCTCTCTCCTCCTCTCCTCTTCTCTCTCTCTCTGTCCCTCCTCCTCCTCATTTTCCATCTCCTCCTCCTCCTTCCTTTCCTTTGCTCTCTCTTTCTAGGTCTCTCTTTCATTAGCTGGATTCTCCCTCTTCGTTCTCTCTCTCATGTAGATTTTTCCATGTTTCTCCTCTCTCTTTCTCATTCCTTCTCTTCCCTTAACTTTTTTTATTTTTCCCTTTCTATCTCTTTGCCATTATTTTAAGCCTGATGTATTTATCTATTTCTGTGTCCTGGGGGTCATGTGATCATTAGAGTTTTTGTACAAGGACAGGACAGGATATTGAATGATTTTTTTTACCATATAGAAACCCATACCTATGAAGTCAGAATAATTGGAAATAAAACACTTTAAAACTGCAATCTTTACTTTCAGATTGAATGGTGTGAATGGCATTTTTATACATCATAAAGATCAAATTTTGACTATTTATTATAGATCAATCTAGTATTATTTCTTGAACTTGGAATGCTTGTGAAGAATTTACTGACTGCTTTCTTATTTTAAGGTGCAGCATGTATTTTAATTTCTAAAGATATTCATAGGATTTGGAGGAGCTACAGTACAATAGCTTTAATCAGAATTTGTCTCCCTGCTGTCATTATTTGTCATAGTTCAGTTTTATACTACCATTTATCATTTCCTTTAAAAAAAGCAGTCATTATATCTCACTAGGAACATAGTAAAATATTAATTTCTGTCTTCTAATTGTCACATTTCTGAGAAAAATAACTTCAAAAACAGCGAAGAGTCAATAACAGACTCTTTTCTGTAATTAGTCCTTATCTCATCCCAGAGTAACTTTATAGACATAAATCAAATATTTTCAGAGATGGGATCGGAGTTCCAGGAGAGGTTCAGGAGTTCAGAAGTATGTTTATTTAGACCTAGGGACAGTTCCCAACTAAGGGGACCACAAATACGCATATAAACATTTGAGTTAATTTGAAAGAGGGAGAAGATCTTGTGGGATGCCACTTGATGAACCAGCAGAGGATCTGAGGGCATGTAGCTATTCCAGTGGAATTACTCTTACCTTTTCTATCCATCAGGATATGCTGCAGAAGCTGCTTAGAATGACCAATGGATTTATGTTCTGTGGGTACTTTAGGAGATCCACCTTTATAAAATCAACACCTTATCTCCCCTTCACTTGAAGATATCATGGCTTTGCTCTGTTCTGGAGGAGACAAGACGATCTCCATTCATTTCCAGAAATTACATCAGTGAGGTTTTTCTTTTCATCCTTAATAGGTGTTTAGGAAAGTGAAATAATGAAGAAGATTTGTGGCAAAGTGTTTGGAGGCAGGGAGACATAATCAGCCACTTAGTGGTTGCACACTTAAATTTCTGAGACTCAGTTTCCTGGTGTGAAAAATGGAGCAGTAATAGTACTTATCTCAGAGCTGTTGTGAGAAATAAGTGGCACAAATGTTCAAAATATGTAGCGATTTTTACTGCAGGTGTTGTCATTAATCTATTCCAATTCAGGGGACAGGGACAGCCTTTCAGTCCTGGAGAGTTGGCAGGAATAGAGTATCTTTCCATTGTCAGGCTGACAGTGGGTCCTAACCACCATCCTCTTCCCAGGAAATTGGAGAATTCTTTAACACACCCTAGTCTAGTTTCATTGTATATTCACCCAGGAAGTGCTGACAAGAATCAGAATCCTAGAACAGCATGGAAAGTAGGAAATGCTTTTAGGATAATTCAGCCACAGGACTCCTGATTCAATAGAATGCCCTACTATAAGCAAATGTCTTTGCTTTCACCTTCTTTGACCACCCTATTTAAAATTGCATCCCCTACACATCCCCTCCTGTCCTTCCTGATCCTTTTATTCTGCTTTATTTTTTCCCAAAGCTCTTGCCACTTTTTGATATATTATAAACTTTACTTATTTACTTGTTTATTGTCTGTTTCCCCCACTAGAATGTAAGCTCTCTGAGGAGAGAGATTTTTGTCTGTTTTGTTCCCTAAATTCTCAGTGCCTAGAACAATGCCTTGAATATTGTGTATTCTCCACAAATCTATGTAGAATGAATGTGTGTAATGTAGCTAATATTTTGCCAGTTTTATAGATAAGGAAATTTGGGGCCCAGAAACATTGGACATTAAGGTGACACAACTATTAAATGGTGACACCCTTTAAATAGTTTTTGATCTCCTATTATTAGTCCAGCCATGAGCGAGGCACTAGACGTTTCTATCCCCTTTCCCCTCATACCACACATAAGTATCTTTCATCCCTAATTTGTGCCCTAAGATAACCTAAATTTTATTGGAAGATATAGACAATAATCAAGCAAACTGTAGGTAAATAAGGTAATTACAGGATTGTGATAAATAGTGCTGTGAAAGAGTAATCATTTGGGAGTGGCAGAGTAACTTAGGGAAGTCATAGAATGGCCAAGAAAGCTTTTCTGAAAAACAAAAACAATTTTTTAGACCTGAGAGATGAGAAATAATTCACTTTGAGTAGAGTCTGGAGAATGTTTCAGACTCAGGGAGCTGCACATGCCCCGACTCAGAGGTGGGAAGGAGCTTGTCATCTCTAAGTGCAGTAACTGCATCAGCATTGTTAGATCCTAGTAGGAGGGAAGATATATGAGATGAAGATGGAGAGATGGGCATGAACCAAATACTGTCCCTTCTAGAGACCTTATACTACGTCTTACTGTATACATAAATTGTACATGGGGCTGGCCTGGTGGCGTAGCGGTTAAGTTCGCGCATTCCACTTCGGCTGCCCAGGGTTCGCCGGTTCGGATCCTGGGTGTGGACCTACTCATGTCTCATCAAGCCATGCTGAGGGAGCGTCCCATATGGAAGAGCTACAGCTCTACAACTATGATACACAACTATGTACTGGGGCTTTGGGGAGAAGAAGGAAAAAGAGGAAGATTGGCAACAGATGTTAGTGCATGAGCCAATCTTCCTCAAAAAATAAATAAATACAATAAAATACAAAATAAACCACACCCTGGTCCCTAATGTAATACAACTTTTGTATAACTAATTGAATTGTGTTGACTAGTTGATATGGCAATCTTTAGATTTCATAATAAATATGAATGAATTTTTATTTTGTGTTTTTAAAAAAAGTGTTTGGAGTCAATTATTATTTTCCTGAAGTCCCAAACATTGCATCACATCCTTGAAAGGTTCCTGGGTTCGAGACACTGAAGCTGTGGCATCTATTGGATAAAATTGCGTTGCTGAATAAGAGAGTGGAATGGAGAGAGGCAGGAGGAGAAGCAAGGATGCAGCCAAGGTGCTCTTGCCATGTCAGAGAAAATGGGGTCTCAAGTTATGGTGATGGAGTAGAGGCAGAAAAAAGTGAGCAGGTCAGAGGGATATTTTGTTCGTAGAAATTACAGACTTTGCTAATAGCAGAGATAGGAAAGTAAGTAAAAGACAAGAATGAAAGATTACTCCAAGACCCTTCGCTTGAGCAACTCAGAGAATAACAGACATTTACTGAGATAGAGAAGATTGTAGAAACCGGTGGTTCTCAAGACCTCTTTGAATGTTAGAAATTATTGAGGATCTCCAGAGCTCTTGTTTATTATTTATATCTATATATCAATATTTACCATATTCAAAATTAAAACAGAAATTTTAGAAATATGTATTGATTCACTTAAAACTATTAAATAATCACATGTTAAATAATATATTTTATAAAAACAACTCTACTTATTTTCTAAGTCAAGAAAAAAATAATGAAAAGAATGGCACTGTTTTACATTTTTGACAATCTCTTTAATATCTGACCTATTAGAAGATGGTTGGATTCTCATATCTGCTTCTGCATTCTATCTATTGTGACATCACATGTCAGGTAGCTTTTGGAAAACATCACTGTACATTTATGACAGAATGGGTGTGTAAAGGCCAATAATGTTTTAGTATAATTATGAAACTAGTTTTGACCTTGTGAATCCCCATCTGGACCACAGGTATTTGATGATTCTTGAAACTTTCTTCTCTTATTCTCACTTTACTTTCCTTCTTCTGAGGATCAATAGTTTCAGAGAACTTTGTTTCTTTATTCTTATCCCAACCTCGAACTGCCTTTATGGGAAATTCTAGTACATTTAAATGTAAATCTAGATAACTTTTCTGGAAATCTCACCCTCTGATTCTCACTTCCCACCCCTCTACTCACTGGGTTTGTAGAAATTTATAACCTCAGATTTTGGTTTCCCAAATTCATCCTTCTCTGGCATTTTATGACTGAAGGAAAATGTTTCATAGGACCAAAGGACACCGCCTCCACTGTCTGTCTCCAAACTTGATTCTCAGAGTGGAGGCCAGTCTGGCACTGTACCCCTGGACACTTCCCATTATCCCAACAACATTTCTGGTAGTTACTTTGCTCTATTTAGGGACCTAGTTCTGTTCAGGAAAGGTAGGCTGGCAACTATGAAATGTTCTTAACCAAGGAATCAAACTACATTTTCAGATATTTGATTCTGTGCTTGGCAGACTGAATGTTCTGTGCACTTAGATGCATGACTTTCTAATATAAAGTCTCTCAAGAAAGCATCCTTTTATGTCCTAGCTCTTGGCTTGAACAAACAGAATAAACACAACATAAAAAAAGAACAGAGGGATATATTTATGAAGCCTGATCTTATAGTTCAAAAACATCTACTAACACACACAATGGTAGAAAGCACACTTTTCTCTCAAAGGATAATTTTGGCCTGTAAAAGAGATCTGGTCTTTTGGGACTCGACTATAGATAGAACTGCACAAACTTCCCCAATGTTACAGTACTACTCAATAAATTGCTTTTTTCTGAATATCAAATGGTACTGCTGTGTGTTAGGGGAGTCCATTCATTTAAAAGATGAACACTTTATGCTAATTATATCTGTTTTTATCAAATAGGAATAATCCTAAAATAATGATATAAGACTGCGAAAATCTTTGTTAAAGTTGTTACTAAATATGAAACTAAAATAAGAAGGTTTAAATTATCTGAGAATTGGCATGTACTAACCTCTTACCACATGCCAGGACTGTTACTGAAGAATCTTTGTTTTTGTTCTCAGTTTGTTAGTTTCTCATTCACTTCAGGATTTTGATTTTTCCTTCCATGGCCCAGTGTGTGGGTAGAAGACATCTTCTTCTTTCAGGGTACCTGTTCATTCCCTCCCTCAACCACTTATTCATTCAGTATTTATTGAGCATCTACTATATTCAGGTTCTGGAAAGAGAAAAATGAAAAAGAGTTGCTCCCAGCCATCAAAGGGATCATAAGCAGGTAAGGAAAAGAGTTGTAGGGGATGTAAAGCAGAGAGTGTGATAAGTAAAGGCTACAGATGGCAGGACATCTGACTCTTCTAAGCAAGACAGTCTCCACAGGAGATAACATTTTAGTTGGGCCTTAAAGTATTAGAAGGATTTTAGCAGGTAAGAAAGAGGGAAGGCAAGGAGAGATGGGAACAGCTAAGAAAAGGGAATATTCTGCCCAGAAAAGATTGTGTTAGCAAGCTGAACAGGTAAAATGGGCCTTGTGTGTTTAGTGGGACATATTAGGTCTCAATTCCTTTTCCATAGAAATCAAGACATTAAGAAGTTAAATGCATATTTTATGTAAAAGCCAGTAGGATATAAAATAACTATTCACTTGTCTCTCCTCAGTCAAACAGGTTTCTAAAGTCCTTGGTAGGAATATTTAATTTGACTAACTTGCTGACTCTGGAAAATGAGGACAGCTGGAATAAGTGAGCCTGTGGAAGCCCCTTTAATATTTCTATATTTGATAAAATTAAGCAAGAAGCATGTTACAACAGTAAAGACAACATGTTAACATTTTGCCTAGTATATATTATCAATTTCCACTTAATATCTCTTGCTTAGAAGAAACTTTTCAGAAGAGCCCTTCTGCCAAGTTTTAGTAAGATTTCTGTAAATTCTTCTTGCTTTGGGGCAGATAATATATATTCCAAGAGTCATTTGTTTTGTGAATCTAGTTCTCTGTCCAAATGTTCAATGCTTTTCTGAGTTCATGACTCAAGAAATATCAACTCTCACCTGGCCAGTCCTGCCTCCTGCCTATTCTCATCACCTCCTCTCAGAGAACAAGGCTAAGGGCTAGATTTACTTTCCCTTGTCTTTCTTGAGTCTTCACTGCAAAACTTCTATCCCTGCTCTGCTAGGCTTAAGGTCAGCCATTCAAAAAATTTATACTGAGCTTATATTTAGTTGAGACTATCTCAGGTACTGGAGATAAAGCAATGAACAAGGTCAGACATAATTTCTCCTCTGATTTTCTAATTCAATATGAGACAACTGAAGTCATGTAATTCACCTAGACAGAGACCAAAATTCTCCAAGGTGCCAAAAATGAAATAGATGCAAAGTTCAGTGTTCTTGAATTTTCTATCAGATCAATGGCAGGTTGGGGGAGATTACTACATTAAAAAAAATAAAAACCTGCAAGACCAGTTATTGTACAGAATAGGAGGAATCAAGTCAGTGTAGAAGGCAGGAGAATATTGAAAAATCATCAGTCTTTTTAAAAGCACTTTGATTTGCTTAGACTAAGTAGCTTCATTAGTTCCAGGTGCTATTTGTTTTGATGGTTGTTGGGCAACTTTTCAAAATGCTTAAAATAATTTAATAAAAATGGCAAGCATCAAGTCAGTTTAACACATTTGGATTTGGAAACAATAGGATTTCAATATAAGAAGCTCTGTATATTGTTCTAAAATAGGTATATAACAACATTTAAACCTTCCTGGCATCTCTCCGTGAAAATTCGCATTAACAATTACCATAGTAACAGACTCTCTAAACTTTCACATAAAGCATCTGCACTTAAATGTCTTGAATATTATGAATACAATATGAAGATTTTTGAAAGATTCCTTGTTTCTGGGCTCAGTTTCTCTTGTTCATTGTGAGTGGTTCCAATCATTTATTAAAACATCCTAGGTGGTATAATCTTTAATTCCAAGCATTTTGCCAAATTCCTTCTGAATTTAAACCTATCCCTGATAGGAGCTCAATCTGGTTAGTGTTGAAATCTTTCTCTTAATCTACCTAATCAATTAATCAGTCACCTACCGTGTACTCAGTACTGGAGTAAGGAAAACAGAAGAAATAGGAAAAGAAAAAGGTCTATGTCAAGGAGCTTATAATTGTGCAGGCTAAGCCAGTAGGAAATGAACTATAACTTATGAAATACACTCTATGAGTGTGATAGAAAGAAGCTGCACCAGTGAAGGTTGGATAAGGCAGGCCTTGAGTTGGGCTTGGGGGATAGAAAAAATGTTTGAGGATGGTGATCTCTTGTCAGTATTTCTTAGCAGTATCCATGTCTTAAATGGAGAAGGTGCCTTCTCACTATTCTTTCTGATATCTTATTGTTGAACTTTGATTTTGCCCATTAATTCCCAGAGCTCTACATTTTAATTATTTTCTTCCAAGCTCTGGAAAGCCAAGGAAAAATAATACAGGCTGTGACTACCCAACATTGCCCAGATATTTTATAAGGTTACACATTGACGCTTTTACATTGACTGTGGCCAAGAATATGAAGCCTTTTCTTTGAAAGTGGAGAATTCAGCAATATTCAGATAGAAATACTGCTTTGATATCTTCTCTGTCTCTCTATCTTTGATTTTCTTCTCTATCTCTCAGATTTAGGCTTCTTTACATACTATCTGTTTTTTTTAACTGCTCTAGATGATTGGCAAGGATGATAAACCTAACCTTGAATGGGTAGCATACTAAGTCAGAGCCTTGGTTAAGTGAAGGATTCTCTGTAGACTGTCGGAGGGAATCTGGGATAATGTAGTAGATCATGGGGTGCTGTTTACAGGAGAGCTTCTGAAAGGAGCTTGAAGGAAGGTTTTTGGAATCATAGATCCCTGATTCTAGGGTAAAGAACCCATAGGCAAAGGAGAGTGATATATGATATAAAATAAGGGGGTCACTGTACCAAAGGATACCCTAAAGCACGTGTCTGTGTTAGCATATAAGATTGGATAGAACAGACTACGATTACAGTCCAGAGTGGAACTCTACTATCACATCCCACTTATGCTTTGGGAAAAGAGGTTTGGATTTCCAACAGATTTACTTATAAATATAAAAAATATTAAGTTGCCTTTGCTTATGGATGTGGAAAAGCTGTTCATGCTTAAAGATTAGCCCATCCAGAGCTAGTTTGTCCTCCTTGGCATCAAAAGATGGGCTACCCTGGGAGCCAGTAGTAGAAGAGATAGACTGGACAGCCCTGTAAACAGATAATTAGAATAAAATATAATAGGTACTCTAATCAAAACATGAATCAAGTGCAAATGGAAAGAGTAATTTCTCTGTGTGTAGGATACAGTGAAACCTTGACTCAGATGGTGCCATTTGGACTAGAGCTCTCTGGATCAACAGGGGAGGAAGAATGTGGAGGAATACAGGAAGGGCATGGCTGGGAATTTTTATTTTTGTCAATTTAATAATTATGTGGGAATTGGCTAAAATTATGTTTTCTGTGGAGCAATGTGAGCCAGTGGTTTATTTTCTGGAAAATTCTTGTGTGTTAATGGGATGTTCATATCATCTTAAGACACCCGACTAGGGAAGATGGGAGAAGTTCTGTGATTCTGTACAGCAGATAAGACAAAATATACGCTTCATAAAATAACATATTCTGTCAGCTCTGGAATTATTGAACTAAGTTGGACCTTGGACCAAGTGGTCTAAGTTCCATATGACATTTCTTTTTTTGTTTGTTTTGGGGTTCTTTGGTGAGGAAGAGTAGCCCTGAGCTAACATCCGTTGCCAATCCTCCTCTGTTTTGCTGAGGAAGACTGGCCCTGGGCTAACATCCATGTGCATCTTCCTCTGCCGTATATGGGACACCACCACAGCATGGCTTGACAAGCAGTCTGTCTGTCCGCGCCAGGATCCAAACCTGTGAAACCCCAGGCCGCCGAAGCAGAGCGCCCGAACTTAACCGCTACACCACGGAGCCAGCCCCCCACTTGACATTTTTTTTTTGTCTTTAAGTTTCAATGAGAAATTTGATTTGAATAAATGGTATGAGATATTTATAAAAAATTATAAAAGGCTGCATATGTAAAGAAAAATGTCATCAGCAATGAAGTATTAAGTGCGTGAAACAATGCATTTGTTTTCATTATATCAGATAAATATGAGAGGAAATGCTAATAAGAATGAGTTTTTTTTTAACACCTTGACAGCTCCAACTGTTTTTCTTTATTGATATAAATTTACCACTAAATTGAAAATAATTTCCTAAAAATCAAATTTAAATTAGCTAAAAGGTTTTCACTGAACTTGAGCAAGTCAAAGAGTTCTGAAATTAAATGAGAAAAAATTAAAAAGCATGTACATGGAATAGGCCAAATTAGAAAATATCATGAGATCCTTTTTTGTGTGCTCCTTTCGAGTCTGGTGCTCCAAAATTTGTTTAAACATTCTTTACCAATTTATGTAGAATAGAAGAGTGAAATAATAAATGTAAAATTAAGGTTCACATGAGGGTTGAAGTTACTCTCGCTATTTGGTTATACTGTAGAAGCAGCAGAAATGTTTCTAGGAATGTGTCCAGCTTCTATAACGAGGAATTACTGGGTGAAGGAAAACCATGACTCCAATTTATAGTATTGATACCGTAGTTTTCTTTTTTATCCTCATTCAGTCATTTATCCATCCTCTTCCTTTCATCTGGATCTATCACCTATTATTGCTTTACTGATTTCTGCTACTTCTCTTATCATTCTCCGTCTAATCATCTCCTACCCTCTTTACATCAATCCACATTTGTCACTTCCCTCTAATTTCAGTTTAGGTTCCCAATGAATATTTCTGACTGACCTGGGCTTAAATCTGATCCCTACTACTACTTACTACCCAGGCAAATTACTCATCTTCTCTGTACTACTGATTTTTGCTCTAAAATAAAAAAAGTTAAAAATAAAATAAAAAGAAGGAAAATGGGGATGATAAAAGGTTGTTGGAGGCCGTCCTGGTGGCCTCTTGTTCAAGTTGGTGCGCTCCACTGCAGCAGCCCCGGGTTCACGGGTTCAGAACCTGGGTTCAGACCTACACACTCCTCATCAAGCCATGCTAAGGCAGTGACCCACATACAAACAAAATAGACAAAGATGGGCACAGATGTTAGCTCAGGGACAATCTTCCTCAAGCAAAAAGAGGAAGATTTGCAACAGATATTAGTTCGGGGACAATTTTCTTCACCAAAAAAAAGGTTGTTGGGAGTATTGGTCACTTGTGTCCTTGTATGAGTGTGCTTAGAAACATGTGGCTTTCCTTCTGTCCATGAAAATTTCTCTGATAAGTTTGCTACTGCACAATCTCTATTTTCCTACATGAGAATAATCTTTGCACATTTCTTTTACTTTTCTCAGGAAAATTAAGATTCTCTGAAAGCTTACTTCATATGTATGGAAGTAGCAAATTGATAATTAACACAAGTAAGTGAATATGTCAAGCACATATTCCTATGATTGGGGTAAGTTAAATCACTAAACTTGGCCAGTTCAGTGCTAATTTCTATTTTTTTGTGTGGGTTATAGGAGACATCTGAATTATGTAGTTTGGAGAATCCTTTATTGATATTATTATTAATATTAATTTATTACTCAAAGAAATCCAGCACTTTCCCTTTCTTGTGGAAGGAGGGACTTGGCTTCCTTTGCTGCTGAAAGTTCCACTGGAGTCCCAGCCTTCTGCCCTTCTCACTTTAGCCCAGTGCTGTGAGGAATGGTCACGTTCTTCACATTGGGTTAATGTGTGTGCATGCTGTGTGCACACATGCCTGCGAGTGTGTGTGCACGTGCATGTGTATAGGGGCAGGAGGGGGTGTCTGTAATCACAGTGTTCTGGTGGGGAATAAGAAAGACGATTTAAAACCTCAAGATCGTATAGAATTATAAATTATAAATCTATTAAAAATCCAACCTGAGCTATTACTAAACTATCTTTAATTCATCTCCTCTTTTTGGGAAGTTAAGTCCTTTTACCTGGACTGTCATATTAGCTTCTTAACAGATTTTCCTCCTAATCTTTATGTCTGTCTACCCAGTATTTCATTGAGTGGCCAGGGTTCTCTTCATAAAACAGATCTGTTTATTTCAATTCTTGTGTTCAAAGCCTTCTGTGACTCCCATTTGCTCTAAGGTAAAATCCACTCTTCTTGCATGTGATTACAAGTCATCCACAATCTGCTGCCAATCAGTTTTTACAGCTGCGTCCTATGTTATTCTCCCTGCTTGCCCCCAGCCCACTCATCCAGTGCTCTAGCTCTATCAGATTATCCTCATTCCCGGAATGAACATTCACGACTCCCAGCCTAGTCTTCTTTCAACCCAGGAGGCAAGCATTTCCCTTCATGTTCATTTGTTGAAATGTTACTCATCCCTCAAGGCCTCGTGAAATGTCCCCTTCTCTCATCTATTTCAGGCCAAATTTGTTATTTCCTCATTTGTGGGTTTGCATACTCTGTTTTTATCTCCATTATAGCAATGGGGAATTTTATCCTGGATTTTACAGACGAGTTCTGATTTCCAATAATCTATCCTGTTGTCAGACAGTGTTTCACTGGAATTGGTTCTGAATGGATGGTCCTGATGATTATGGCATTTATACTATGACTGATATGTCCAAAGTATATATATACAACCACTTTTTTACCTCCTTAATTTTACCTCTCTGGAAAAAGGCAGTGTACAAATAAATCATTACTGATAAATCAAATACTCTGCCTTTCCCTTCCTATCCCCCAAATGCAATCTCCTGAATAGTAAGCAAAAGCCAAATATCTATCTTTCATATACTCTCTCTCTTTCTGTTTCCATCTCTCTCTCTCTTTCTTCTCTCTCTTATTGTCCTTGACAGCCCCTAGTCCAATTCATATGCAGAGTAGGAGCTCACTACAGGGTAGGTGTTGAATTGAATCATTGATCAAATAAGAGAAAAAGCCCAGTTGGTTAACTACTCCAGTGATAATGTCCCTGAGGTCCCTTCTTCTGTGAAGAAGCTGGATGATTACAGAAAGTGTTGGGGAGAAGTCCTGGCCTGTGCAATGCAAGTAAATGCACCAGCGCTGAGAACAGTACCTGGCCCACGGCAAGAGTTCTATGTTATTACTTGAAGGCGGTTACCAGGCTGTCCTCTTCTGTCGGTCAGTCATCCTCATTTGCCCTGATTTCCAGACCCCTTGCTCTGCTCTGTGTCTTCCTCTAGATTATTTCTCACTCACTAATGTTCTCCTAAGAATAGGATAACCTCATTCGGTCACAGATTCTTGGTATATGTGTCTAATCAATCTAGAGTCATGTGGGAACTTAGATGGAGGAAAAAAAAGGTATCACTGCCCTTCCCCCATCGAAAGCTAACCTCTAACTAAAATTTAGCACTTCCTTCAATTATAAATGTAGGCAACAAACTGCAGTAGGATTAGCAATACTTGTGACTTTGTAACTAATAGAAATCACAGATAATTTCATATCACATTATAGTTGTTATAGATATTTGAAATTTTCATAAACTCATCTCTACTTTAAAATTAATTTTTATTATACACACTTATAGATTATATATGAATATATCACAATATTTTTAACATTTTTATAATGAATTTTAAATATAATGACTTTGTAATCCTCTGTGCTTTATTTTATGCATTTAAAACCATTATTCTTTTTTTTTTTGTGGGGAAGACCAGCCCTGAGCTAACATCTGTTGCCAATCCTCCCCTTTTTGCTGAGGAAGACTGGCCCTGGGCTAACATCCGTGCCCATCTTCCTCTACTTTATATGGGACGCCGCCACGGCGTGGCTGACAGGCAGTGCGTCGCGGGCGCCCGGGATCCGAACTCGCGAACCCCGGGCTGCCAAGCGCGGACGAAACCGCTGCGCCACCGGGCGGCCCCTAAAACCATTATTCTGAGAAGTACACCTAACCAGACTGCCAAGTGGCATGAAAAAGGGTATGAACACATAGTCAAGTAGGATTTAGAACATATGGACAGGAATATAACATTTACTTCCATTAATGCAGACTTAGACTGGATTTCTTTTAGGTTTTTAATCATTACCAAAATAATATATATTCATAGCTTCATATGGTTGAGGAGTTTATAAAATGCCACCCCCAAGTCACCCAACCCTACCTGCTCTCCAAAGATAACCATTGTGATTGATTGTATTCTTCCAGATATCAGTTACACATACTCATATACTCTAAAATATATCTATATCTATGTCTAGATAGATATAGTTATTAGAGGGGTGGAAAATTTTTCCCTTCTTGCCTTCTAGGTGCTTTGGCTGATATAATAATTAAACTGACATAAGACAGATTAACAGGATAAAAAAAATTTAATTTCATATGTATGGAAGCCCCATAAAAATATGAGGCCCAAAGGCGGTAAAGCGGTTGAGGCTTGTAAGCCATCCTGAGCTAAGGAATGGGATAGGGCCCTGCAGCTTCAGAGGGGAGGAGGGCAATTCCCAGGAAGATAAAAAGAGCACATGTTTGGTAATCAGATATTTGCCCTGCCCTGCAGGTAAGTCTTTCAGATAAAAAAATGTTCTCTCTGATAATAGCTCTCTTTCTGGGCCAGGCCCTCTATCTAAATTCTTTTAGGCAATTAAGGGAGAGTAAAAGTTTTTCTGAGTCGGCTGGGTCTTGATTGCTTTCAGCTCAAAATAATCCACATGTCAAAGTGGCACATTTTGGGGTGGCCTATTCTGCTCCCCTCATATATATATATATAGCCAAATATATATGTGTGTATATATATATATAGTCCTATATATATATATAGCCATATGTTTTTTTTCATATGCTGTCACATACAATCCACATTATTTTATATGTACTGCTCTTGCTCTGCATTGAGTTTTAAATAGCCAAGTCATGCTCTTGGCTCACACTGGTTTTGTGGTTAAGAAACTTTCCAAGTCTCTTCATTTCTCTTATCATTCAACCCTATTTCTTCCATTATAAATCAACCAGTGTTTTAAACTAAACATTCTTTTGGTACAGGATTTTTAAATTTACCACTGCTAATTTTAATCTTGTGAGTTTCATTTGATTGTCATAATCTAATCAAATCTTTTAGAATTCTAAATATGCTTCCCAACATATTAGTTATCACTCATCTTTGTGTAATTGTCAAATGTCCTTAAATCATTCAACAACCATGTACTGAGTGCCTGTCATTTGTCAGGTTCTATTTTAAGCACTTTGCAAGTATTTATTCATTTAGTCCTTCCAACAATGTTATGAGATGGGTATTATTATTATTATCTCCTTTTTAAAGATAAGGAAATTGAAAGACAGGGAGGTTAAGTAATTTGCCTAAGGTTTACATATTATATGCACATAAATGAACATATCTCAGGCCAAAAAGTAGATGAAATTATTGGGTGCAGCTAGAAACCGTGACTAGGACGTCAAGGAAGCAGACTTGAACTCAGTATATGGAGGAGTAATTAGATAGAACTGTACCCAGAATGAATGAGCTCATTACCCCTAGTATAACTGCTCTAGATGACTGCCTATCATGAATATTTTGAGGAGATTTCTACTTTAGCAGAGAGACTGGATAGATGACCCTAAGTCTCTTTCTACTCTAGGGTTCTGCAGAATGGATTCAGATAAATACCTTGACTTCTTTCTCTCAGCATTATTTCTACATGCTGTGCCCCTAATTCTTACTTTTAATGAATTATTTTTAAAAAGTGTTAAATTTCTGTTACTAGAATTGAGTATTCACAAAAACAATGGTTTATGCCCATTGTAATCTCAGGCAGACATTGGGACATTGTTTTAAAAGAATTTCCTCACACAAGTAACCCTGGCATCCATGCCACTTGGAAATTGGATTTCAAAAATGCTTCAGTGGAGAAAAACTGCTGGAGCACTCAAATTTGTATCGCCCTCCTATTGACTCCCATGATTGTCCTGTTATTGTTTTGCACCTCCAAACCTTGCAGCTATGTTGATTATATATTAGGCATCTGCTTATGACCTTGTCTTGGGTCTTTCCCTCGACCATTTTAATCCTAATGAAAAGGAAACAAAAAGAAGCATCAGTCAAAGTGACAGACTACTTGTCTTACTTTCAGACTGACTTCCTGATACTCATTTGGCCTGCCATGGTTTTTCAGTGTCCCTAGACATGGAGACCAATGTTTATTACCAGCGTTGAATTAGTCATCTGGCCAACTTTATCATCACTGAAACAGCCAGCAATAATCCAAACCAGATTTTCTTTGTGCTGGAGCATAATCAACAAAACCAAGGCTTTTGGAAGGCCTATGGTACTTTTTGCAGTATTTCTCCCTGAGTTCTACATCCTCATATCTAACTCCCAGTAGGTGCCCAGGAGAAGCCTTCCTTAGTGGAACAGAGAAATGCTGACTGCGGAAGAGGTTATATCCCATAGCTTTTCAGTTCTTTCTGGCTCTTTCTTCTCTGTAGAGCTAAAGGTATATGACTCTTCTAATTTTCAAAAGCCTTTGGTTATTATACAAAGATCTCTCTGTAACAGCTAATATGATGGTGATATTGATGGTTCTAGAGGTGATGAAAAGAAATCACTCCTAAGTGACCAACAGACAGAGCTAATATACACGGGTCTGGCCGTGCAGGTTATTCACTCCTGGTGTTTGTTCAGATTGGTTGGTGTGTTAGTCTGATAGTTCAGGGCCCATTTTACCTCTAGTCTTTTAGATATCACTACCATCTGCCTAGAGTTAGTTTCTGTTAAGGTAACCAGATGCCCATTCAGCCCTGCAGCTTTATACCTGGGCATAAAGCAAAATAATATTGAGACTTTTGCGCTAGAGGAATCACAGGGAATGGCATTAACATAGGGGATACCCATGTCATGAAAGGCCATCAATGCCATGTTTCAAGTTTTACTCAGGGAAAGAACTATTTACAGTAATTTTATTTGTTCCAAAATAACTTCAAATTCCTCCCAGATCTTTCCCTACTCACCTGAACAGTTTCAGAAGAGGCAGTGTGTGACTACAACATTTCACTTTTGTTTGAGAGATTTTTCTCTTGCTTTCTTCCTGAGGACTCCCAGTCTTCTATTATCATCATTTCTTAAATATCCATCCACACACGTACCAGATATCCTGGTGCTTATATCCGTCCTTCATGTTCATTGCTAGTAGATTGGGAGGCAAATATTCAAGGTTGCATAGAATGGATACTTTTCTTTGGCAAACATGAAATCAAGAGGCTATCACCAAGTCCATCGAGACGTATAGGCTAGAGAGGTATTGATAACCTAATTCTTGACCAGCTATGATTCCAGACTGTGGTATGTAAATTGAGAGACAAGAATATTCCCCCAATTCCACTGAAGCCTTTCAAATTTTCTCTACTAAAGGGTTTTCTTTTTCTTTCCTCTTCCTCAGAGAACCACATTGTTTCTATTCTTTTTTACCTGCTAAGAATCTCAGTCTTCCACAATATATATTCAAATAAAACCTTTGAGTAGAACTGATTTCTGTGTATAAGCTTCTATTAATTTGACTTTTAATATTAAATTAAGTAAAACTTTTACACAAGTTGGATGAAACAGTATCTCTTCAGTTGAAGTTAGAAAAGGGCATGTCTTTGAAAATCCTTTGGCATTGTGAAATCTAAAAAGATTAACTTTGTCTAAGAGATGGAATATGTGATAGAAATTTTCTGTGCATGGAAAAATCACTGCTTTTAAAATTGTACTTTGAAATCATCCAAGTAGTGAAAAAATATTTTTTAAACCCAACACACAGCATTATAGAAATACCCTTTGAGGTCTAATGCTTGCTTTGTGATTAAAGAAAGAATGCATCTGGGTGTTTTCTGTGTATGAAGAAAATTAATGTGCTTTTTATTTTTTTCTGGCTATTTTTTAATTCTAGAATCAGTAGAATCCATTTATAGTAAAAAAAATATTTCTAATAAGCCAATTATGTTATCAATCAATTTATACTTATTTAAAACTATTAAGAGGCTCCTACAATAGGTAAAATGTAATAAGAGGAATAGAAAGCATGCAAACTGTGGGGGATCAGAATTGGACACCTCAAGATGTGTCTCTCTCTACCTTGCTCTGAAGAAGGCTTTGACCTTCACTCCACCCCCCAACTCTCTAAAGGGATTTGGGATGGAAGGCCTGTCCCTGGGACGGGCCATCACATCACCTTGGATGACTCTGGGTATCGATAGACTGGGGGGGGTCTTTGCTACGCCCATTCCTATCAAAGTTCTGTTTAACAAACAGAACAATTTGTAAGGGAGATCTCCATTTGTAAAGATTTCTCCTTCTCTGTACTGGAAAGAGGGGTGGATGACCTCATCTCTAGAAACTTGTCAATGTGGAAGGTGAGGCCTTAAATCTGTATAATAACTTTACTGTGCTTTTCTTGTAATCCCTCGTGGCTGACACTTCCAACTCCCCCAAAAATCCTCGTTTGTCTGTATAAGAGGAGAATCTCCACCATTTGGTTGAGAGACAATCCCTGGTCTCTCCCATGTACATACATGTTATAAAGCTTTGTTTGATTTTCTCCTGCTATTCGGCCTCATGTCAATTTAATTTGTAGCCCAGCCAGAAAGGACCCAGAGTGGGTAGAGAATGCTCTTTCTCCCCATCAAAACCATTCTTGATACCCTTTGGGAGTGGACTTTTGATCCAGTGTGAAGAAATCAGGCACCTGCATTTGTCAAAGACACCTAGCAATATGATGTGTGATAACTGCTAAATGCATAATGTTAAAAACACCATAAGGAGGGAGAGACAGAGTTTCCTCCAGGTGTTAACTCAGAATTGGAGCCATACAAGCTGGGTTTTAAACCATGGAGAAAATTACAGCAGGGGAGGCTAGAAGAGAGTTAAGGCATGGGTCTGCAGCTAACAGAGATAGCAAGTCAAGTAGAGATGTGAAGGGGAGAAAGAGCATTCTCTACCCACTCTGGATCTTTTCTGGCTGGGCTACAGATTAAATTGACATGAGGCCGAATAGCAGGAGAAAATCAAACAAAGCTTTATAACTTGTGTACATGGGAGAGACTTGGGGAAACTGTATCTCTCGCCAGAATGGTGGAGGTTCTCCTCTCATATAGACAAACGAGGATTTTTGGGGGGGTTGGGAGGGTCAGCCATGAGGGATTACAAGAAAAACACAGTAAACAAGAGTGTGCAGATTTAAGTTTTTGCCTTCTGCGCTGACAAGATCCCTAGAGATAAAGTCATCCCCCCTTCTTCCTGGTACAGAGCAGGAGATACCTTTATAAATGGAGATTTCCCTTACAAATGTAAATATCTGGTAAATGGAACTTTAATAAGAATAGGCCCAGCAAAGGCCCTCCCAGTCTATCAATACCCTGAGTTATCCAAGGTGATGGCCCATCCCAGGGATAGGCCTTCCATCCCAAATCCCTTTAGACAGTTGGGTGGGGGGAGGGAAGGTCAAAGCCTCCTTCAGAGAAAGACATTTTGAGGTGGCCAATTCTGATCCCCTACACAGTTTGGGACAAAATGGGGAAAAATGTGCCAAAATAAAATAAATTGTAATAACTATTAATATGCATATAGCCTTCCTGGTCCACAAAGCATATTCTTTTGTGTGCTCACATTCACCTTCATAACAACCTTGTTAAGAATTTATATTCTTGTGCTACAGAGGAAGAGGAAAAGAGATCAACTGCTTTGGTCAAGGTCATACTACAAGTTAGTTTAGACTACCAGTTTAATACTAATCTTGTGACGGTAGATCTATTTTTCACTTCGTGGTAAATACCTGATAGTCTGTAAAGCAATAGAGGTATTTTTTCATTTGTTTTCATACTGGGTCTTGTGATGAAGCCCACATTTACAATGTCACAATTAGTTACATGTAACACAGGGTTAGGGAATGCATGGTATGCATGTCGGGTGGCTTTTTCTGCACTGGTGAAAGACATCATTCATCAGTCATCCTGGTCTTTCCTGGTGAGCCTGGATGCTGCCTCACAGTCCTTCTCAACATTTTACTCTAGGAAACCACTGCTGATAAATCAGAGTTGTCTGAAAGTTGGAACTCATTTGCCATTCTGGCACTAGAATCTTGAAATGATGTGTATGACCTGGTAGAAACCTCAATTCAGTGACATGCTTGGTTTCTCATCCCTTGGGATAGCCCTTCCTATTCTCACATCTGAGGTCAATTAACTCCTTGACCGTCAAGTCAGACTTGTTAAATCTGCCCTAATCAAGTTCCTACTAATTGAGTTTATTCCTTGATTGCTGGGACTAAGCCTCTACTTTTCACCCAAGGTCTAGAAAAAATGACCCATCTTGTTTCTCACTTCTGAAGTTCTCTTTCATGAACCAGTTCCTCTAAGTTATGCTCTTGCCGTGAGTTCTCCCCTATATTCCAAACACCTAGAGTCCAGTTCCTGCTGTCCAGTCTCTGTGACTGCATCCCTATATCACTTACCTAATTACTGTGAAACAAACCATCCTGAAACTGTACAGGCTGGGGAGGCTGAGTATTAACCGTTTGTATAAATCTACAATTTTGGTAGGACTTTTCAGGAATGGCTCCTCTCTGCTCCATGTGGTGTTGGCTGTTTTTGTTTGTTTTTTTCCCTGATTGCCAGTTAAATAGAGAGTTTTAATTTCATAGCTTAACAGTGAATGGTCATACACTGAAGTTAGTACCTATCTTATACCTATCACTTCAGTCTAAGCTTGTCCATGTACACTGCTGAAAACAACTACAAGGTGTGGCCTAACAAATGCTAGCTGGCTGTAAAAAACAAAAAGAAATGTTTATAGGTATTGAAGGGGAGCAGAATTTGCCACCCCAAAATATGCCTCTTTGGCATAAGGATTATTTTAGGCTGATTATTTTTACAAAACAGCAGGTGCTAAGAAGCTCTGAAAACTGAGTAGAAGTTACCCTTTTGTAAGAGACATTTACATGTATAAGGGAAATCTCCACTTATAAGTGTGTCTCCCTCCCTGTACCAGGAAGAGAAGGATGACTCTAAATCTGTAGAAACTCTTATCGTGGAGAGGGCAACAACCTAGATCTGCATAACAACTTTACCCTTGTTTACTGTGCTTATGGTATTTAAGATGGTGGCTTGGGCCATTTGGGGGAATTATTCAGTTTTCCTGGTTATCTCCCATGTATACAAGAGCTATACATGTTATTAGACTTCTGTTTGTTTTTCTCCCATTTTTCTGTCTTTTAATACAGGGAGGTGCAAGGGAGCAGAATTTGCTACCCCAAAATGTGTCTCTTTGGCTTATTTTTAAGAACAAAAGACTCAGGAAGAAATTTTGACCTTGCCCCTAACTGCCTAAAAGAATTTAAGATAGAAGGCCTGTTCCAGGAAGGAGCTATCACCATAGATAACTATAGTACAATATGAACTAGGTGTGTAGACAGGCAGGAACCTAGCAAGGCCCATTGATCAAAGTCCTCTCTATGTACCATTGTCTTTACAAGGCATGGTCAACATTTGTTGACCAAACATTTGCTTTTCCATCTCCCTGTGAATTGCCTTACTCCCCTTTGAAGTCCCAAACCACTACTCCCAACATCCTCCTTTGTCTTTAGCTGAAGATGGTATTTAATGTGATGGCTTTGGCCACATTGGTGAGTTACTCTGTTTTCCTGGGTTTCTGCCATGTATATGTGTTATTAAACTTGTTTGATTTTTCTCCTATTATTCTGTCTCATGTCAACTTAATTATTACACCAGCCAGAAGAACCTATAAGGGTAGAGAAATATTTCTTCCTCTCCTACAGGGGCCTCAGCCAAGAACCTAGAAGAGGAGAAGGAAAATTATTTTCCTCCTCCACAATGTTAAGCTTCATCTCTCACATGGAAGATCCACTTTCAAGATGTGTCATTCTGATGGCTGGCAATTTGATGTTATTTTTGGGAGCTAATCCAGGGCTATGGGCCGAGGTCTTTAGTTTCTCTGTACATGGGCCTCTCCAAGGCTGCTTAGGCCTATTCCCAGCTTGGTGGGTGGGTTCGAAAAGCAAGTGTGCCGAGAGTGCATGACGTCCTTTTGATCTAATCTCAGGGCCACTTCAGCCATACTTTATTGGTCAAAGCAATTGCAAAGGCCCACCCTGGTTCAGGAGAGGGGATGTAGACTTCACCTCTTGATGGGGGAGTAACAAAGTTCTAGAAGAGTTAGATATCTTGAGATATTTTTATGGTAATCTTTGGAAAAAATGAGATCATTTGGAAAAATGTCACAGTCTCCCTGCAGGACTCTATTACCTTTGTCCATGTAGTCACTGTCAGATTACTTTTCCCACCTTTTAAGATAGTGACCCCCTGCCTGCTGCTGGATTCCCCAGTCGCCAAATACCTGGATCTCCATTTAGTGGCCCACTGCCATAGTTTATAATGTTGCCACCATTATATATCCTTTTATTTGCAATTCCTTCTACTGCCAACATTTGGCACACACCCAGGTCTTTCTGAACTTGAAGTTCTGCTATCCTATCCCAAGAAAGCCTGGGAAAATAAGATGATTGAGAGAAAAAAGCATGTTTTTTAGAGCCAAAAGAATCTGGTTTCAAAGCCCAGCTTAATAACTGAACTCTGGGAAACTTACCTCTCTTAGCCTCAATTTACTTTTCTACCAAGTGAGTATAGTATGATTTTCATCTCATAATTGTTGTGAGAATTAAATATGTAATGTTAATTAAATAGGCTAACCCAGTAATGGGTTTATTGAACAGTTTAAAAGCTATAGGGTATTAATATAAAAAGTTTACTTTTTTATTCAATTACTGCCTTGAACTCTGCCTTGATGCTCTGTTTTTACCTGTCCTCAATGTCACTTCTGGCATCTTTTTCCATTTCTTGTATTTCTGGTTACTTTAATTTATTACGGTTTCATTATAGTTAAACTCCCATCTTGTGCCTAATTTAACTTGTCCTCCTCCCCACGGTTCAGGTCAGGTTTTTATCATGGGTAACTTGGAGTGGTGAGAGAGTCTGGTCTGTTTGCTTTTTTACTCTGCCTTCTACTCATCACCATGGAGTTGAGGTAGGCGGGTGTTGAGGTTGGTTGAGTATGGTTTGGCTGTGAGATTCTTCTCCCCCGCCTCTTCTGAGTCTGCCTTCAGTGGGGTTGGAGACCATAAGGGCCATGGGAGGTAAGAAGAGAAAGGCTCTGTCACCTGTGAGTCATTCAGAAGCATCTCTGGCCTTGCTCTGGCCAGGCAGGTTTTGGCTGCTTCTCATGGTCTCTGTTGATGGTGGGCCTGATTGTGGAGGAGAAAGTGTCCAGCTTCTCCCTGCCTCCCTGTCAGTGAGGACCCCCTGAGAGAGGAGCAGCACTGCCTTCAGCCCTACAACAGTCTGTGCCCACCCCTCTAAGGGCTATTACCTTGACTGGCCATTGTTGCCTGGATAGTCCCAAACTACTGCTTCTTCCTCTACCCTCCATGCTTCTTCATGTGGAACCAGAAGAACCAATGAGGGTGTTATGGAACAGAAGTGGGAATTCCCTCCCATCCTTTGCTTCCCAAGCACCTTATCCTACACACTCTCTTTACCCCACATCTCTACTCTGTGGTATGGGCTGCCAGAGCAAGTGTAGCCACTTCAGTAACCTGCAGTTGAGAAGCCAGCACCAGGCCCATGGTTACCAAACTCCAGGGCAAACACATTAAGCTTTCCCAGGCACTCTTTTACCATGTTCTGCTCTGTGGGTGGCATTGAGGTGGGTCTGTGGCAGCTACAGCTGGAGGCATCCAGCCTCAAGGTTGAGGTTTTCAACTGCTCCTTTTTGCCAACTGCCCTGATTTCTGTATGAGTGAATCCCTAAGAACCTTCTCCATCACTTTCTTTCGTTGCGGTGGGCATCCCACCAGGAGGGACATTATTACCATTCTCCCTACTTATTTGTTTTTATAATCTTTCAGCTCAGCTTCTGTGCAGTCCTTTATTCCCTGCTCCTCAAGGGCGAAAAGTCCCATGAAACAAAGCAGCACAGTGTCAACAGACTTTCATAGGAGCAATAGCATTTTGTCTGACTCTAACAGGAACTAAATATAATTGGAGGCCTCTCCACGGTGTGCCCCAAGTCAGTACAGCCATGTGGTGCTCACTGTGAACACCAGGACTATCTGTCTCTGTGTAACCAACATGCCGTTTTGGGGATGTATTTATTTTTTCCAACAACGCATGTAAATCGCTGCCTGCTCCTATTTAAGTTAGATACTAACAGCTTCCTTAGAGATTGTGGGCATATTAAAATACTTGCTGTGAAGCAGCAATGAAGGAAGCTGTGCATTGTTAATCCTTCCTGTGACAGAGCCATCAAAAGGCAAGCCCTGAAGGCTCGCTTATGAGGATGGTGTTTTCTCCGCCCCTTACCAAGTATGTGCGTGGGTATGGGGTGCCCTTCCTGGCAAGCCTGTAAGGTGTCGGAGCTGTGATGGCTGCTATTTTTGTGGCAAACTGATTATTGGCCTTCACTGAATATTCACAGCTCCATTAGCCAAGACCCCCACTGTTTCTCAGAGAGTAAAATCTGGGTAGACTTCCAATTTTCTGTGCCCACTCTGTGCCTTAACAATGGCCCCAGGACTGCTATTTTCAACTGAATCTGGAATGAGAGATCAATTATATTCTCCTGCTTATGTTTGCCAGTTATATTTGCCAGTTTTTTGAAATCATTTTTAAAGTGGTCTGCCCTCAATTTTTAAATCATCAATGCTGTGGATCTATATAAGAGACTCCATTCCAGGCAGAACCGAAACCTGTTTCCCATCCTTCTGACCTTGACTGGTACATGATATATGTCACCGTAGAGGATTGGATGACACAGTGCTTTTTAAGCTGTTGGTTGCATCTTCTTAAGCATCTATAATGGAAATTTAGAATGTTGTGTTCAGATGGCCTAAGGTTTCTAGTGTCATTTTCACCCTGTTCTCTTTACCATTGAAAATTCTCTGAAGGGTCCCTAATTGCCTTGCTTAGTGTGGCACAAAAGGCCTTCTGTAGTCTTACCCCGAGGCCTTTTTTCCCTATCTATTCTAAAACACATGCTCCTTCCTAGGCCAGGATCATCTTAATCCAATATTCTAGAATGCCCAGGCAGTACACATTTTGGTACCTTATTACTTACTGGTTTGACTCTTTTTGAACATTTCTGAGATTTAGTCTTGCCTCCCTTTGGATAGCCCCAGCTAGACTGAGTGATAAATCAGAGTCAATGTGATCTCTAAAATGATCAACAAACCAGAATTAATTTATTGAAAGCAGGAGATGACCATTTGACTCAGAGGGTGAGGACTGGGGGAGGAGTAGTAGTAGATGTGGAAAAGCAAATTCTATATGTATGCCTTTCCACTTCTTTGGGAGGAGAGGAGCTTACTAAGAGCAGAAAGACAATACGTAGAACATAGGGTTTCTGCAGCCCTGGAGGCTACTGTGATGGAGACTGCAGAAAGTCCCAAGGAAGCTGTTGAATTGGGCTCCTGACTTCCTGGTCAGCACTAGATCAACATTTTTCTTTTTCTCCTGTCTACTCTTCTCTCCTCCATCTTTCCTGAATTTTTCCTCTGTGACATTTGTTTTGATTTTCATATTGGCTCAGTGATTGCATTGAAGGCGGTGGGGGTGGGGGGGGAGTTGCTAGCTGACTTTAATTCCAGTTGGAATATGGTATAAGTTTGCCTTTGGCCTGAGAGTTTTCATTCTGGATGGAACTAGACTGGCCCATGGCAGCCCAGGGCCACTATAAACTGTGTCAACTCTATTTTCTTAGTTTCTCTTTCCTCCATCACTTGAATGCCAGAAATCATGTCTTGTATTATTCTGTTTTCTCTCTCCCAGTTTCCCCACTTCATTTAAAATTTACTCACTTCATTCATTCCTCAAACATTTCTTAACCCTTACTATGTGCAGAAATTGCTCTGATTTTTGGTGGTAACGTGGTGAACAGGATGTAGCACTGTTCTCATGCAGTTTATAGTCCCCATGCTATCCAATATGGTAGCCACTAGTCACATGCGGCTATTTAAGTCAAAATTAATTAAAATCAAATAGAATTTCTCAGTCACATGAGCCACAATTCAATTGCTCAGTGGCCACATGTGGCTTATGTCTGCACAGCACTAGAACATTCCCATCATCACAGAAAGTTCTATTGGGCAGTACTAGCAGACTCTAGTGGAAAAAAAAAATTCCTGTGTACCTGTTGCCTTTTATTGAGTACATGTTATGTGTTAGGTACTGAGCTGAGTGTTAGGCACACATTTTATTTTGTCCATATCCTGATGAGGTGGGGGTCAATATCCCCATTCTACAGAAGAGAAAGATGAGCCATAAAAGATTATCTGAAACAATATGTTATAACAAGCTTTTAATGTTAATTGAATGAGTGGATTTAATCATGTAGATCTCATAGATGAGGAGGTGAATGAACCTCATATTCAGAAGTCAGTTAGAGGGTGTCTAGAATACTGATCTACAAGTGAATTTAACATCTCTGGAATGACCCTCAAATTTGATACCAGTTTATCATGGCCTCCACATGTGACTCTTCACATAATAGTCAATTAGTACCCACTCCTATGGAAGAAGACAATAGCTTCAAGAGAAACAAAACAAAACAGAACAAAAGTTCTCACAGGTGCAGGCCCTGTCCCCACTAAATAAAGCTTGAAAAAGTATTTAAAGAATATGGCTTTAGGGTCAGCCCAGTGGTGTAGTGGTTAAGTTCGCTTGCTACGCTTTGGTGGCCTGGGGTTCACAGGTTTAGATCCCGGGTACAGACCTACGCACCACTTGTCAAGCCATGCCGTGGTGGCGTCCCGCATACAAAGTAGAGGAAGATGGGCACCGATGTTAGCCCAGGGGCAGTCTTCCTCAGCAAAAGGAGGAAGATTGGCAACAGATGTTAGCTCAGGGCTAATCTTCCTCACCGCACCCTCCCCCCAAAAAAGAATATGGTTTTGAAGGCGTATCAAATTATTAATGTACTGAGAGTACATGTATAACTTGGTCTGGGGAAAAATGGCTTTTAGGATCTAGTATATTTGATAATTTAGTGGTCTGGTGATGTAATTAAGCAATTCCATGCTCATTATTTAGTCCTTCATTCAACAAATAGTTTCTCATGACCCATTCTGTCACAGGCCTGTGGCTAAGAATAGAAATACAAAGTTGAAGAAAGTGTCCTTCTCCCAAGGAGCTTGCAATCTAGTGAAGAACACAGAACATTACAATACAACAGGTGTTTGACCACTGTACTCGCGTAGACCCTCCAAGATACAGAATAAGCAGATATGATATCAAGGAAACCTCTGACAGCTAGGAAAGAGGGAAAATTCATGCATATAAATGTAACATAATTTAGAATTCGGCACATACAATAGTGGTCGAAGATACAAATGAGCCCTACCAAATTTTATATAATGAAACACTTTTTATATATGTAGATGCATAAAAGAAGAGACATAGCTGCCAATTTGGGAGGGGAGGAAGGAGGGGGATGCATTAGGGAAGGCTTTACAGAAGTGCTGGGATTTGAGCTGGCCTCCAAGACTGCCAAGAATTGGAGGAAAGGATGTCGCAGGCAGAGGATCAGCAGGAGCAAGAGCAAAGAGATTGAGAAATGCAAGGCTTCTCCTTGGGATGGAGTAGTGAAGAGTCAGCTGTGGCCACACCTCGTCGTAAGGGGGAAGCACTGGTGGATCAGGCCAAGGAAGGTTACTGAGCACCTTGAATTAGTTATGCTGAGGGATTTGGGGCTCTTCAAAGGATGATGAATGTGTCCATGACACAGAGAGAAGTTAAAATGGAGAACTCCCATCTGAAAACTTTTATCAGGCAGCAAAAAAATGAACGTCATGTATTTATTTGTTTAGACGATAACTTTTTTTAGTTTTCTCATTTGAATGGTTAAAGATTGAATGTGGCTCATTTTGAGGAAAACAAACAAAAACACTTTGGAATTAACAAGTGTTTTTCGGCTTTAGCGTTCTTTAGTTTGTTAATAGTTCACAGCCTGTGAATAATGCAGGAGCTGCATTCTTTCTACGTTGCCACTCAAGTGCAAATTAGGAAGTTCATCTCCTTAAGGTTTGAGCTTATAACTGACAGATACAGATTCCCAGGGGCAGCAGTTAACTTCCTGTAAACTGATATAAGAATGAGTTGATGCCTCTAGAAGGGAAAGTTAATAGGTGGGTGAATTAAATTCCTTTTGCTCCAAAGAAAGGATTTTACTTAGCTATCTACTACCCTCCAGGATCTGTGCTTCAGACATGTCTGGTGCAGAGCATGTCACCTCTGCTTGCAGACCAGTCACCTAACACCCTGAGCATTGACTCAGACCCTACTAATAAACTGCATAGATGACTGTGTCGACACAAATAATCCATAACCAATCTCTAAATCAAAATTGGAGCGAGTTTATTATGATCTAGATTTGAGGATCATATAGCCTGGGGCCTTCCTTCCCCAAGGAAGGAAGAGTCCCAAAGAACTGGGGTGTACAGAGTGGTTATATACCGTCTTGGAACAAAGAACATACTTCACATATGATAGGAATGTCCCTTTTCCAACTGTCGTGAGATACTTAGCTGGCACAGGATTTCACACTTTAGTTTATGAACACAGCAGGTAGCAGAGCTGGGTGGTCACAGCAAGTCAGCAATCAATCCCTAGCCTAGAGAGAGATGCTTATCCTTAAGGAAATGCCTATGTGGGGGAAGTTACATCTTTCTCTATCTTAAAGGGCTTTGTTCTTGTCTTTGGGACATAGTAAATACTTAAAGCAGATATACAATGCATGCTCAATGGCCACGTCAGGCTCTTTTGGAAAAACAAGGTCAGGCTGAGTTAGTTTTACACCAAGTGGCTTCCTCATATACTCCAGTATATCCTATTCCTTGCCATTTATTTATCAATTGGCAGAATGAGAAGATATGATTTATACCCACCAAGGCTCACTCCCGATCTGAAGAGAGGTGTGGGTTCAATCATTAGGTTCTAAAAGTATTAGGATTACCTCCTAGAAAGACCTTCTGCAGTCTTAAGGGTCTTGCAGCAATTCATTCTGGGCTATGGGCACACAACCCTCTCTCACCAGCCTAGTGTTTTTCCAATCTTATGAGAGGATGACTAGAAGAGTGAAACATTGAAAGAAAAATAGAGCTGGGCATCTAAATAAAGTGATTGAGAGTCAACTCGTAAGTATGTTACATAAAATGGCAAACCAAGAAATAGAAATCCAAAGGCCAAACATATTTATTTTCTTATTATATCTGGCCTGGAGCTTTCCCATCTTCCTCCTCATACACTCTTTTGGAGAACTGTTCTTCCTCCTTTTCAATTATTATGTTCCAATGGGCAACCCATATTTGGGCCCAAGTCCTTGACCACAGTTGATGATTGTATATTGGACTCCTCATCCCAGCCTGACCAGTCCAAGTCCTTCCTTGAGATGTTTCAAGCCATGTATAAGAAGATAAGAGGAACAGTTCCTTTCTAGTATTGAAACTTTGAAAAGTGAGCCTTGGGCTCACCTAGTGGTCATATTTCTACCATGTGGGGAAAGTTGGACTGGGAAAAGGAATCCACTATGCAGAGAAGCATCAATGAAGAATGGAAAGAGAAAGTTCTGGAAACATTCAAATGTCTGTGTCATTGTCTGTGACAAGCTAAATCTTTGCACCTGCCAAGATTATGTGAAATAGCCAGTATCCAACCAATCAATTTTTATTTCTTCCTAACTTAGTTAAGATACCTTTCTACTATTTGCAACCAAAACATTCCTTATTAATACAAAAGAATGAGTATATCTGACCTTTTTTTTTTTTAAGTCTTAAATCAAATCCCTACATATCTCAGAAATTACTGGGCTCTGTATTGAAGTTTTCTTCTTTTCTAAGCACCTTCTCCTGATGATAACTTTCCATCTCTTTAATGTTTAGGGTTCTTTAGTGCTTCAGCAAAACTTAGGAACCTGTTAAATTCCCAAACCTGTAAAATTCCCGTGTTGCCATGCTAGATAGGCTGTGATTTCTTTACTTGCTTTCTCAAATCCACAGACAAATTTCTAAAGAATGTTGCCTTTGAGTACAATAAATTCATAAGCCCTGGGATCTAAGAGCTGAACAAACCACATTGTGGGATAGAAAAAGAAAGAATTCTTAAATGCTTCATCGGTTACTTTTCATCAGTTCCCATGTCTTACTCTCTTTTATTAATTATATCATAGCTGATTCACAATGTTATTAATTTTTGTATTTAAAAGCAGCTCAAGGGATAGTATTTATTTTTTCTGAGGAAAGCAGAGATCCAATTCATTTTTACAAGGTTTGGATTGTGTCTGAGTTTTTTATGAAATCACCTCCCTTTCTTTGCATTTGTTCTTAGCAGTTGCCAGGCAACTCCTATGATACTTGGCAAAAATATTCTGAGAGGATTTTTTTAGAATAAAATTAGTAGAGGCATAGACCCCTTGTAATGATGGATATTACAGTTGTTCAGATGTAAAATTAGTCACTATGAATGAGGATTATTATTTAATGTTATACTAAATGGGATTTACTGTCCAATTGTAACCTGGGTCTCCCACTTACAGTTTGCCTAAATTGCAAAGAATATCTTAATTCCTGATTTAAAAAGAAAATGTGGTTAATAAAAAAATAACAATGACTCTTTTATTGAGTTTAAAACGGTGAGTGATGATAAATGAATTTGCCCAAGCGTTTTCTCTCTGATTCAGACTGCTGCTCCTGGCAGACTGGCTCAGGGAAAAGCAATCTTTTCATTTCAGATTTCCTATTGAGAAAGGATTGGAAAGACCAAGGTGGGGATTCGGTTTACTCTGGTTTCTTCTGGAGGCAACTTCATGTAAGATACATTCTAGTATTTTAATTATTATGCTACTGAGCCCTTCTAAATAAGTCTTGTAGAAGAATGCTGGGAATATTAATTAGAAGCCCAAATGAGATAAGATATGTGAAGGTGCTTTTGACAGTATACTTCCAATTTAAATTTTTATTGTATTGGTGCTGATGATGATGGTAGTTATAAAGAATCCAGTATGAGACCTTTCTGAGAATGACTTCTATCTCCTACATCTTATTCTAGAGCTGATTGTTAGGTTTGGCCATTGAAAAAATGTATGTGGATTAGGAGAGACAAGTCAAATTTTTGAGTTAATGAGTATCCTCATTCAGAAGCCAGATGGCTTTAGGAAAATAATACTGTTCTGTGAATAGTGGCAACTTCTCTCTCTCTGCTCTAGACCCCATTCCTTCTGCCTTCATTTTGAGCTATAGTCAGTCTCTCTCATTTTTCTCTATATTAAATTTATTTCTGTTAGCCAGAACTATTCCTTGAGTGTATAAAGCTGTCCAAATCTATTCCATCCCTTAAAAATAAAAAAGTATAAATAAGCAATTATTTCTTAATCATTTATCCCTTGACAAGGATGTCCCCATGGCTCACATTCCTTTTATAACTGCATTTCCTGCTGTGTGGTGGGCCCCACTTATTCCTCAACCAATTGTTACGTTATTTGGTTTCTCCTCTCCCCCAAAAAGCCTTTCTCTGGGATCAGAGGTAGGTGATTCAGTTGATTTGTCCTCTCTACAGAATTTGGAACTATTGACAATTAGGTTCTTTTCAAAGTTCCTCTTTAGTTTTCAGTTTCATCCTCTTTTTTATTTTTATTTTTTTGTGAGGAAGACTAGCCCTGAGCTAACATCCGTCGCCAATCCTCCTCTCTTTGCTGAGGAAGATTGGCCCTGGGCTAACATCTGTGCCCATTTTCCCCTACTTTATATAGGACGCCACCACAGCATGGCTTGACAAGCGGTGTGCAGGTGCATGCCTGGGATCGGAACCTGCAAACCCAGGCCAACAAAGCGGAGCGCGTGAACTTAACCGCTATGCCACCAGACTGGCCCCTTCAGTTTCATCATTTGATCCTGTCTTCACTCTCGCTTCTTTGAATGGTTTTAAGGGCACTTTCTAATCAAGTTATTGTTTAAATATCAGCATTGCTGAGGAGTCTAGGCCCCCTTTCCACCTCACTCTATGTATTCTCTCTGAGTGATTTAGTCGCTCCGGAGGTGTCTACACCATCAGTTTTCACATGACCACAAAAGTGTGTGTTTGTGTGGGTGTGTGTGGAAGAGAGAGAGAGAAAGAGACAGAGACTCTAACCACATCTCTTTCCTTAGCTTCATAGCTATTCAGTCTCTTTTGAACTTCTCAGTGTGTATGACCTGAAAACACCTAAAATTTAACATGTTTCAAATGAACTAATTCCCCACAATACATTTTCACATTCTCCTTATTCCCATTTTCACTGGATAGCGTGGTTGTTCACATAATCTCCCAAGCCAAAATTTGGACCTATTCTTTACTCCTCTCTCACTTTCCATGCCTAAAACAATTGTCCATCAAACTAGAGTGTCTATCTCGTAAATATTTCTCAAATCTGTCTCCTCTTCAGCTCTACTGTCTCTACCATAACTCTTTATAATCTCTTTCCTGATAGCTTAATTACATATTCCTCCAAAGGCCAACTCTATGCTTTCGTGGTCCTTCCTCCTTACATTTGTTTGAATAAGGATAGACTATGATTAAAGGGAAAATTGTGAATTTTTCATAGTAGCATGTGGATAATTTTAAGAAATCATGTTATATAAAAACAAACATAGCTGGGACTTAGAGAGGAAATGCATGTGGTTCTCCTAGTGAAATATTAGCAAGTGAATGTATTTGAGTAGGAATACTAAAAAACATTCCTTTTCAGTGATGTGGAGTGAGGGAGTATTTCTATATCCATCTGGATCTTCTGAACTTAGTTATGGTTCATATATTCACCAAATCCAAGGAATTTAAAAAATCCTTCTAAAGCAAGGCCTGACTTTTAAATGTGATCATCTAATTGTTCTAGTTTACAGAAGTGGAACGAACTTCCATCTGTTGCCTTCTTGAATGGTGCGCTGTTTCCGTCTCCTGCCAGAATTAATTATGAATGATGCTCGAGATTCTTGGTACCTGGCCTGGAAGACAAAAGCCGATGCATCCAACCCCACCTTCTCCCCGACACAGGATACTTTAGTTTTCACAGGTGCATTTGGCATTAGAGAATTCTGAAAATTTTCTGCTTAATTCAAAACATTTGAGAGACTATATCCTGCTACTAATTAGTGTAAACTCTGCTCATCCAGGATTTTTAGCTTGCTGATTAACCGTGATATGGTAGTGATTCCTGTATCAGCATCACACATGTGTATGCACATAGACAATTACTTTCATGACAAATGAGATTTATAAACAGGGGCAGGTCCATACCGGGAGAAATGTGAGGCCAGTATTGCAGAGATAATGGCATGGTCTGCATTTCCTCTCGATTTACTTAAAAAAGAAGAAAAAAGGTTGTTCTTAAGTAAAGGTTTATTCAATGGGGACTCTAAGTCTTTGGGAATATTGTTGGTGATGTACTAGGGATTGAAAACAAAATACAATAGATTGAGAAATGAATAGAAGACAAAAAAGGTAGAGACAGTGAGAACAAACCCTTTTAAGAATCCTGGCAGTAAAAAGAAAGAAAAAAAAGAGAAAGAAATAAGAAAGTAGCTTGAGGGAAACAGAGGATTGGGGATCTTTTATAGATTAAAAACAAAAATTTATTCTTGTAGAAAAATTGAGAATATTTTTTGAAGACAAGATAATTAACTATTCATTATTAAAAGGAAGAGTTAATTTTTTAATATTTTTCTTTTCTCTGTAATGGCTACATTGCTGAAGCAACATCTATATATATGTGTGTTGTTCCTGTGTATCCACAATAAGAATTTCCCACTTTGAGAACGACAGTGTGAGATACTACATTGCGTAGAGGATCTCAGTCCTGTTGTATCTCACGTAGGAGGACTTTTTTTAAAGTATCTAATATCCTCATTAGATGACAGATATGCCTTGAGCATTACAAGTTGATTGTCATTTCCTGAAGGCAGAGCCCAAATCCGTAATCCATTTGCATCCTCTTCAGTATCTGAGTGCATATGGAACCTGAAGTGGGGGTGAGAGTTTAAAAACAAAGAAGGAGGGAAGAATGTGCCCAGTATCCTTTTCTGGCTCTGTTTCTGTACTATTTATACGTGGCAATATTTTTAGTCTCCCAAATCAAGAGGACTTAGAATTTCCGTTGATTTCTCATGTAATGGTCTTGCTTAATGTGTTAAAATCAGTCATAAGATTCTTTCGGTTTTGTGACACATTATCGTTTACAATTATTTTAAGTTCTTATTATCTCACATGAGCAAACAGATTCAATGATTTAAGTGACTAGACTAAAACCACATCATTAATAAATAGTGAACCCAGGATTAGGTCTTTCTGCAGACGACCAGTCATATGTTTTTTCGACCACAACATGGTTTGACCATTGAATATATGCCATAGAAAATAACTATGATGTTATCCAGCTGGTTTAGGTTGTTTTCTTTGTTATAGTCTTGTGGTGAGCAGGTAGATTTCCAAGGCAGACCAGGTAGACAGCAGAAGAGAAAGGAGAATAAACAAGCTGGACACACTGTCCAAATGTGGTTGAGTAGAGCTGGCAGATAGCAATGATCCCTTACAGATGGGAGTCATCTGCTGACCCAGCTTGGCTTCATCCACGTCCCTCAGGCTACCTGGATGATTTCCTGTAACTTAACGGCAGCCAGTTCATGAGCTGGTGTCAGCTCTTCTTACGGTGTCCAGCTTCCTGGGCTGCAATGACAAACACTCATGCCCAGACTCTGACTTTGTATCCTCCTTGTGGTTTCGTTAAAGCATTATCTACTGGTACTAACTTTGATTGTACTTTTGTTTCCCTTACCTTTGCCTGAAGTTCTGATAGAAATCTCTAATGTTGATTTGATTTCTGCCCCAATATTTCACGCTAGTTTCTTGATTTTATTCCTGTTGCTCAGTTCTACTAAATGATGTAGACCAAATACAATACTAAAAACTTTTGAGTGTTTTAGCAAATAAGCTTCTGTCCCCAGGTAATGCTTTACGAGTCTCCCAATATAGTTTTATTTTTATATTATTTGTTTACCCTGATATCTATATTTGGCCTAGAAGGAATGCGAAGATAGGATCATAGAGTCTTACAGCTGAAAGAACATTCGGGATCATTGTAGACTCTGATCATAGACACCTTCAGATTTATGACAGTATCTCGAGATTTACCCTTGGGGCCCTTGATCCTCCATCTGCCCTAGAGCAGACCCACCTTTTTCTCTTCTGTTTTACTGATCTTCTTTATCTAATTTATTTAAAATAAATACAAAGTGTTCTGCTGCCTTATGAAAACAAACACAAATTTTGAAAACCACTAATTAAGTCCAACGTTCTATTTTACAGGTGACACAACTATTGCTCTGAGTGTTTAAGCAACTTTCCTAAACTTGTGGTTTTAATCTAGAAACATCTCCAAATTCCTAACCTGGTGGGTCTCTTTTTTTCCTTTATACAACTGTCTTTATAAAGTATCCATCAACTCTAAGGACCTGCATCCACGTTCATGTTCCCCCTCCATGCTTTTGTTGGCCTTTTGTGACAAAGCATTGCCAGACAACTGCCAAGATCTAGTCCTAGCTTCAAGATTTACTACGTGTGTGATTCGGGTCTAGTCATGCACGCTTACTTGCGTGCCATATAGGCTTGTGGGGAGTGCATTTAGGCTGACATACTCTCTATAATAATGCTAGAGTAGTTATTAGTGGGTGTTATATATAAACTCCATGGACTCTAAATCTGGCCCCTGCCTCTTTTTTTTTTATCTTCATTTGATATCAGGCTGCCTGTGACAACTTTGCTGCTATCGTGTCAGCCTTTTGAATTCTTATACACAATAAAATATTTTCTGCTTCTAAGCCTTTTTGTTCCCTTTGACTGGAATATTTTCCTACTAACCTTTTGCATGGCTGGATCCTTTTTATTTTTCATGTCTCAGCATGTCCCTCCTTGATTATCTCATCTAAAATGGACTCTTCCAATTATTATCCCATATCGCCACCCTGATTCTTTTATTTTTTAGCATTTCTTACAAAATGTAGTTATATTGTTTGTTAGTTTACTTATTCATTTATTCTCTGTCCCCAGAATCACCATGAGAGTGGGGGGCTTTCCTATCTTGTTCAGTGCTGTATCTCCTGTGCCTGACAATATGGTAGAGGCTCATGCTTGTTAGACATTTATTAAATAGTGGAAGGAAGGAAGGGTTCATTGAAGCTTGTATCCCATTCTTCTCACATGGCAATGCTCACTGCTGCATGTGAAGACACACATTCAACATCTGGAGGACTCTCTAGATAATCTGGGAAGTGATGATGTCCACTGTAATTATTTTATAAGGTAGCTATCTGCAAGATTCCAAAGCCTGCCTCAGCATAATTACCCAGGACTCAGTTGACACTAGTTTGCGTTGCTCCATTGTCTAATACCTAGAGGTATTGAAAATATTATTTATAAACTTCATTTATAGTAGAATTGGAAGGAGCACTTGCTTAGCACAGGAGTCAAGGTTGTCAGTGACACTTATGTACTACAAATCCCTCCTCCCCAGGAGCAGGCTGCCCTAGCTGCCTCCTTTTCGTGTCATTTAGGGCTTTTATTTCCCCTGCAAGCTTGACATAGTTGGGATCTCAGCTTGTAAGAGCCTGTCTCCCTCTTCTGCCTTGATCTCAACAGAGTAAAGCACAGTTACTTTGATCTTGAAGTTTGAACTCTGAAAAAGCCATTCTCTGAGAAAAACAATCCTCCACTCTGGAATTTACTGTTTTATTTAGTGTGTTAGACTAACTCTTAAGATATTTTGTAAGAGAAAGAAGCCGGTATTAATTTTCTCCTGGTGCATGTGGCTGGGGCATTTGGTGGCACCTAAGGGTTGTTATTAGGTGTGTAACTGGGCCATTAAGCATAGAAATTTGCACAGAGGTCCTTCCACACAGTTGGAAACCTGAACTTCTGATGTGAATAGGGCATAGCTTAAATATGACACACCCAGAACAATAGCAAATGATTGCACATCATGAAAGGGAAGTCTCTAAAGAAATGCATTTACATATCATTTTTCTGAATTCAAATGGTTTATTAATGGAGAAAAGCAACATTTATGTAGTTTCAGATGAAAATTTTTATTTATTAAAAGTCCTTGTTTGAAAGTAAGTACTATCAGGTAATCGCACACTAAAAATAACAAATATGTATTTTAATTCGACGTGTAGACCCTCTCCTTTATCTAGTTCCTGCCTGAGTTTTACTTTCCTAATAAAGCTGTATTTACATAAATGTTTGTAAATTCTGAATATATGCCAACAGATTATAGGAAAAGTGATCCAAAAAATTCTGAATTATCACAAGAATGTAGCCCAAGGTTAAAAATCTGCTGCAGGGACTTAAGAAGGAATCAATTTTATGTTAAGTGTAGAAAACTGTATGGGAAATATTGTTTATTTATTCAGTCAATACGTATTGTATGCCTACTATGCACCCAGTATGTTCTGGGGGCTAATAAGTAAGACAAGTTCTTTGCTCCCATGGATTTTATTATCAAGTAAAGAGACACAGATAATAATGAATGAATGACAAATTAAAAAGTAGACAAGAAAATGATCGGGAAATGATAAGTGCTATATGGTGAATTAAAGAGGGAAATAAAGGAAGGAGATGAAGAAGAGTATGTGGTTGTTCACTGCAGACTGGTGGTTAGAGAAGGCCATTGAAGTCAAATTTAAGCCAAACTCTGAATGATAAGAATGAGATAGTCACTGGGAAAAGTATCTCAAGTAATGCTAAGACACTAAGGTAGAAATCAGTATAGCATGTTTGAGGAACCAGAGAAGGCTAGTATGGCTGAAATGTAGTGGGTGAGGTAAAGTGTTATACAATGAAGATTCATAAGTGAGTGGGGCAGATCATTATTTTGTAAGGCTTTAGAAACCTAGAGTTAGGACTTTGAGTTTACTTTCAAGTTTAATAAGAAGTCAGTACAGAATTTTAAGCAAGGCCACTACAAGATTTCATTCATGTTTTGAAAAAAAGTCACTTTGAATACCATATAGAGAGGGATGGAAGCAAGGAGGCAAAAATAGAATCAGAGAGTAAAGTAATTAGGTGGCTCTTGAAATAATCCTGGCAGAGATAATAGTGACTGGGACTAGGGTGGTAGTCATGAAAGAGAAAAGAGTGGATGGTTTCGGGTATGACTTAGAGTCACCAGAACTTGTTGACTGAATATGAGGGAGAAGGGAAAGAGAAGAACCAAGGAAAACTGCTGGATTGTTGGATTGAGATAATTGTAGATTGGGATCCCATTTACAAAAATGAAGAAGGCTGGTATAGAAGTAGGTTTTGACATTAAGTCAAGAGTTCTATGTTGTCCACATTAAAATTAAATTTGAGATACTTACAAGATATCCATGTGGAGACATGAAGTAGTCAGTTGGAAATAAGAAACTATAGTTCTCAGCATTAAAATATTTAAAGTCATGGGATGGAATGAAGCCACCTAAGGAGAAAGTGAAGAATAAGACAGAGCCTTTGAGGAATCCAACATGTAGGGGTTGAGTATGGGAGTAAACACACCCAAAGGAGACGTAAGAATGACTAGTAAGGTAGGAGAACACTGGAGAATAGGATATTGTAGAGGCCAGAAAGAAAAAAAAAATATTTCAACTGTTTTGCATACTATTGAGAGATCAGTAAATGTTTGTGACATAGTGACAGATGTCCTAGACAAATATTCAATAGTCCTGACTTCTGGGCTTTACTTTTTCACTTCTGTGCTGAGTCACTTCACCTCTCTTATCTTTTCCTCTTCAAATGTAAAGTGAATCACCCTTTCCCTGCTTTTCTGCCCATTAAAGACATCACTAAGTCACAGCCCTTTTTCTTGAATCTGAATTCTGCCCAGAATGTTTTTCAACACAGTCCCCATGGCCATCCTGACTGATCTGTGGAAGTTGCTATGTGAAATGATAACATTTTATAATCCCTGCTGTAAGTGTTCTTTGGATCATTTACAACTTTAGTTCTATTTTACGATTGAAACAAAATGATATATGATACCTTATTTTTAAAGGCAACTCAAGTAATTTTCGTTTTCGTTTTTGTTCTTTGTGGTATTATCTTGCGAATTCTTATCTGACTCTGCAAATGTATTCTATCGTCCTTGAATGTGTAGAGTTACCATGTAAATAAAATATATTTCAGATTAGTTGACCCATTAGCAAAATATCTGAAGAGTTCTATATAGGGGATGAATTACTTAAGGGGCTTAACTTTCTATTTTCCTAATTTTCCTTTCATGGAGGTGGTGATGAACCTTAACATGGATAAAATCTGGAAGCCAAAAGAAACAAGAGTAGATGTGATATTATAACAGGAGAATCATCTATTTACATTGTTGGAATTAAGGGTCAAAGAAGAGTTTTTAGGCAGATGTTGAATGAGAATAAGCAGGCAAACAGTGTGTGTGAGACAGGGGGTAGAGGAAATGTGCTCCAAACAGAAGGAAGAATGGTGTGAAAACTCTGAGGTGAAGAGTTTATAGTCTTCTAGGAACTGAAGGAAGTCAAAAATAGTCAGAGTATGGTGAGCCACAGAGAAGATTAGCCTCCAGGAATGGGAAAGGAATAATTATTATGGGACTTTTTAGACAATGTTGGGAATTTTGGATTTAATCTTTGTTTCAATTGGAAGACATAGAATTAATGGGCAAGTGACATAATCCATACTAACATTTTTAAAAGATCTCTGTAGTGGTGCCATGGAGAATAGATTGGAGAGAATACAGATGTAGAGAGACTTGTTGGGGCACTCTTATAGTAGTTGGAATGAGCTGGTATGACCTTGGCCAAGGAAGTAGTTAGTAGAGATAGAAAGTTCTGTAGGTGTCAGGAGTCTATCCGTCCTCTTAATAGACCATCTATTCCATCAGTGACATAAATACTTTGATTTCTATTAAGAAATTTGGTACATGTAAAAGTGACTATATTTCAGCAATTCCTATTCTCTAAATAAATTTTATATGATGTTCTAGGGACCAGTATCTTTATCTCATCGTATAAAAGCATTCGTTAAAGAGACACTTCTAGTTGCCAGATTTGTCTACATCATAGGCCAAGCCATGCCCCCTGTATCTATGTCAATATATATAAAATACAGTAATAAAAATGCATAAAATACTGCTAAGGAAGAAAGGGAGATTTGGAGACAACTCCGCTCTAGGCACTGGATAACCAGATTTTTAGTTCCAATTTTTCTTTTAACTGTTCTCATGACCTAAGAAAATTTACCTTCTGGGTGCATTTGCACTCTACACATAGATGTTATAAAAATCAAAGAATAAAATAATGGTGAAAATATTTAAAGACTGAAAAGCCTTCTTTAAATGTTTATCACAAAAGTATCATTTTAATTATGTCATTGAAATGAATAGACTCAAGGGGGATTGTAATTCTATTTCTCCTGTGCATGGTTTTAAGTCAGGCCTCCATTGCTGAGAAAATGGAATGCATTCTTCGTTGCTCATTCCACCATTAAATTACACAGCTTTTACCTTATCCAGAGAGCCTGCCACATGAAATGAACAGTCCAATCCTACCCTTACAATGTTAGGATTTTATCAAAATGTACCTTCATTAAGGAATTAAATCAGGATTGTGGTCACTGGATATTTAAAGTTAGAACTTTCTTGAATAATTCTTTGTTTCACTTTCTGAATCGACAGAGAGGAGTGCATGCAAAGATGATTTATCAAAAAGGTCAGCATGATTAGATCATATCTTTATAGAAAATTTAACATTTAAAGTCAATAATGTCGTTGAAAACATAAGAGCATTTTCTTCCAAACAAAAATAATGCTTTAAAGTAGCATAATTCAGGGGAGTGAAATCAGTTTAAGACTTCTTTCTGCTTTTTCTCTTTGTAATAAGGTACACTCAAAATAAGCAGATGGCATTCTGTGGGCTGAGGATGAATGACTAAGGATTCATGGCAGGATCGTATCACAAGATTATGTGTAATTGATGCGTTTAGCTCTAAAAGCTTTTGGTTCTGCAGAATGTTTAAAGCGTTGCTGAAACTGCATTGAGAGAAAAAACGGGAATGATTCAAAATTACAGTATGATGAAAAATGAGGTGTTTTCTCTATCACTGTTTTTTTTGGCCATTATGATGATTCTCATAATTGGTGATTTTAAAATCTGTACAATGTATCATGATCTTATAAATAATAAAGTCAATAAGACCATTGTATTGTTATATTTCTACATTTGTCAGTCTCATTTTTTCCTTTATTCATTCAGCATTTACTGAGATTATGTGTCAGGCACTGTCTAAAACCTGGGATTACTAAAATGTAAACTATTCCTACCCTCAAAGGACTTATTATCTAGTTGGAGAAATAAATAGGTAAATTAATAATTATGAATGCTATGATTATGTAAAAGCTATCATTTTATACAATTGTTATAATAATAAAACAAACTTAGTGTATATAATCTCTTACTCTTTCCAAATGGGTTTTCTTTCAAATATCTCATCCAAAAGCCTAGATGAAGCAAATGTTATTCTCAATTGTTTACTTTTACCACTTAAAAATATATTTAGGTTAGAGTTTCTATTTCAAGTGTATGCTATTTAGCCTTAATTACATAGTGTACAAATAGGTTAAATAAATGCTAAATAGAAATTGATGTAGCAAAACAAGACCGAATGCTGTCCGTGAGGCTTAACAGAGCTACTAAGCTTGAGCATCATTTTGGCAATCTGAAAGTCAAGGAAGAAGGGAAGCATGGTGAATCACATCAAGTCTTATCAGAAAGAAGGAAGCTGACTAGTTCTTTGACTGAGATACACTTTTTCTTTTTCCCAATTTTAAAAGCAATTTTTCACGTGGGGCCTCACACAGGAAACATTGTCAGAGATTCATACCACAGTTTTTTATCTAAATGTAGAAACAATCTTAGTATGACTATTTCTTGAGATGGCTCTCTATAAAACCTTAAAGTGAAATGATAGTCGTCAAGTACCTGAGGGAAGACGATTTTACAGGAGGCTAGGCAAATGTAGCTGAGAAATGCAAAGTCCTCCTGATCCAGAGTAATGTATAAAAATTACACTCTTGTGAGGAGTATGAAGAAAGTATTACTCTTATATTAACTTTATTAAAGATCATTTCTGTCAACCTGGCTTCTGATGAGACTTGTATAGAAGATGACCATGGGTGTGTTTTCTGATATGGACATGGTGTCCTAGTTCTTATAGCTCAGGGTAAGGGCAGTGTATTTGCTTTTGAAATCAAGAGTAGAACAGAATCTCTGTGGTCACAGAGCCACTTAGTGACAAAGAAAGACCTAGAACTCAGGTCTCTGATGTTCAGTTTACTGTGGTATCTACTAGGCTGCCAATTGTCTGACACTAAAATGCATACCTGTGGGGGAGATAGATGCCACAGCTGATGATGCTTAGAAATATAAATACATCTTATGTGCAAGGGAAAAATAATGTAATGGTGAATTTCTGAATTTTATGTCCATATTAACAGAACCTGAGTATCACAACTCAAGACGTACTGAAGTGCTAAAGGAGTCTCTCAGTTATTAACAAATTAGAGGTTTGGGAGAAGTGATAACAGATGAGGATTTAAAGGACAAACAGCTCTGCCTGTTAAGACATGCACTGTATAGGGCCCGGATGTTGAATATAATCCCCACAAAATCTTAATCTTTTCCTGAAGTGCTTTCACATATTTGGTTGTCATCATTTTAAAATCGAAGGCCACCCAGCGCTGAAACCTAACAAGAATATTCAATGCATCATTTATCTGGAAGAAGCACTAGGAATAATGTTACCGTGTTTTCCACAATGAGAATTATAAAGATGGTCTCTGATTGGCTGGAAAAGTTCCAGCTGTCCTGTGGTTTCATTACACTGCTCAGACATTGACCTGCTTAATGATTTACTTTTAAGCCTGGTTATCTTTGAAAAGGATTGCATTTTAGGACCGTGATTTTACCTTAAATACAGACACATTATTTTAAGGAGGAAAAATAAATAGATTTCCTTCTGATTAAGGCATTTATTAAATCATATTGTGCACTGCTTTGCTTCAGCTCCTTTCTTGACCCAGGGGACTCCTAAGTACCCTTGACAACTATTGAAATTTAATTTGAAATAGTGTATAAGGAACTAATGCTCCTATTTCCAGCTCTTTTTCCCCTGAACCCAGCAAAGAATATAACAGATTGAGAATCTGGAAATCAAATAATCAAGACATTCTTGCACTCCTACGACATTCAGCTAGCCTAACTTACTCAGTCTAATGGTCATCTCTGTATTTCTCAACTGCTCTTTCAACAATCTATTTCACTTCCATGAATCTTTAGGTTCGTTATGGTCTCATTCATTTGTGTTTCTCGCAGATGGTCCCTTACGTGGATGTCAGTTTAGGACACTGAAGGAGGGAGAAGATGTTGGCCCAAATAACTTCATTGATAATGGACTGAAGAAGTCACTGCTTTGTATATTATTCTCTGCAGTCTTCAGACATTCACCTTTTAACTTAGTGTCAGAGATGGGGAAGGCTGAGGGACTAACAGGGATAGAGAAGAAAAGAAAATAAGAGGAACAAAATGATTTAACACAAGAGGCCTGTTCTCCAAACTGTAACTATAGTCCTAGGTGGGAGCTTTCATATGTGGATATTCTCTAATGCCTATTGTAGAGATAAATAAGTCACCATCATATATTGGGATGAGAGAAGGCATGAGTTCAAACCTATCTTTATAATTCCTTGAAGGAAAACGGAGGACAGAGATTATCTTACAAAAAATATTCTAAATATTTAAAAGAGCATCATGACATTTTGTTACTATTTAGTTGACGTTGATCATACCTGGCATATTCACACAGGTTATTTATCATCTGGAGAAGATTTTTTATTATGTATTAAATGAGGTTCCCTTTTACAGTCTGTTCACAGAGTATTTATACTTTTTACATGGTCATTATAGGGGAAATGTCATTATATGAACTAGTAGGAAAATAATTGGACTGGATATCAGAACACCTGAATTTTATCATGCCTACCATCGAGCTGTGTTACTTTGGGAAGGTCACTCAACCCTTTGTTAAAGAAGAGAAATTAAATAATCATGATTTTACATGATATAACTTGATAGTATGCTTTTCTGATTCCAAATGAACGTTGTGCTGTATGTGCATTGAAAAACTGCTAATCATATTTAACATTGTTTAATGTTAACTCCTTGTTCAGAATTATGACACCCAATTACAGTTCTTTCATATGAGACTCCTATAGTGGCTGTCAAATATTGTTCACTGTGATCCAGAATAAATTTAAAAAATACATTTTATATTGTAATTCAATAAACACATGATCATACATGTGCACACACATATACAAACATGCACATCTGAAAAAATATAATTTCTACTTGTGATGCACTCTGATTTTTGTATTATATTCTATTCCATTTTTTTAAAATGCTGTTTATGATCCACTTAACTGATGTAGAAGTTAAGTGAAATAGAGCACTTATATCATGCTACAAAGGGACCAATTGTTGGTAATATGGCTGCATAGCACCACGTAAGCTCTCGGTGCACTGAACTTCTTCAGTACATTTTCTAACTGAACAATCCAGATTTTGGCTTAATGGTGATACTCACTACTGGTTTTCATCTTTCCCAGAGTCCTGGTTTTTAAGGTTCTTCCCATGTAGAACATATTATGATTCTAAGGGAAGGGTACCTGAATTTGGAGGCTGAGAAGTAATCATTGACTCCTAGAACATGAAGCCAAGGTGGTGATATCCTCAAGTGCTTATTTTCCTCTTGTAGCTTTCTGGTGTGGAGGTTTCAAGCTTCCTGGTAGTGGGAGAACTGCAGCCCAAAGAGCCAGCAACAGACAGTGGCAAAGCAAAGAAGCTACAAGCATCCTCCTACCATCTTGCCCTTCACCGTGCAAATATGCTTTGGACTTTGGGACTCAATGAATATACTTTAAAATATGTCTCTGAAGATCTTAATTTTTAGCTACTCTTTTTTGTTACTCTGGATAAGTTGGCTGGTGGATAACATTTCATGCTACCCAGCATGACTTCATAATTGTCATTAGTTTCTTCTACATTAGAGACAAAATTGGGCTCACCACTGAAATTATCACTACTCTGACAAATACCTTTGAAAATATCACTTGCATTACTATTCCTATAGTTAACCAGAAATCAAAAGTGAAAAATGCAAGCTGGTAGGATATTTTTATTGGCAATAATATAAATCAGAGATCTAATCAAATCATTTCTATTAAAAAATGATAGATAATTTCTGCCTTATAGAATCCAGACCTTTCTTCTAGGCATTTATGGTTCTCAGAAATCTATCCTTGACTTTTCTCTTAGACAACTTGCATGACTGCTGGAACTCTTTATGTTGTAGAGTACAGAAAACCTAACTGTAGAAGATAATGAATTATTTTGGTCTGATTAAGTGCCTACTGTATACAAGGCAATGTTCCATTGAAAGAGAGAGACAAAACTTACGAGTTTATATTTCTAGAGGGAAATCAGAAAAGTTATGGACCAACGTATTACTAGATAAGAAAAGTTATATACAAATTTAGTATCCTTTGTTAAAATATAAATGTCTCATTCATTTACAGAAAAGGTGAAACATTATTTGGGGAAATTTAACAGTGTTTAAGTCAGAATTGTGTAATTACAAATGATTTTAATGTAATTCTTTGGTAGCCAATATTTTTCAAATTTGTTACAGTGAACATATAATATTTAATTTAATTATAAAAATAAAAACACATGTGTACATATATATACATACATACATATATATATATACATACATATGTATATATATGTTCATTTTATTTGTGCCTACTTCTGGCTCTTCTAATAACTATGACGCTTCTTAAAATCTGGGACTCGTATTGTTTGATTCTTATATAACCTGCTCCTCCAAAGTCTAACACAGTTTCTTTATTTGATTAATTGAGCAAATTACTTGGAAAAAATGATTAACATAGCTTCTGCCTGGAAGGAATTTACAAGCAAGGGTGAAACAGATATGTTAACAACTGTAAATTACACAGTCCATGTGTGGACAAGGGGCCATAGATGTGGACTGCAGAGTAGCTCTAAGTAAAGATTGCTGAAATTAAATAGCATAAATAGAATTTGCATGTCTCTAGGCATTCCCAGTTTTGAGCCCATATTTCTGCATCCCTAAATCATATCACATCATATGACAGAAGCAAATAAAGACAAGGGGACAGAATCTTTAAAGTCAGAGTAGTCTCGAAAACTGCCGATTCTGATCGTGGTTAGACTCTACCTAAATTATTTCTTGGTGTCCGTCTTTATAAGTTCTTGGTCAATATACACTCTCCTGAGATTGTCCAGTTTCCAGGGAAATGCACCACCTTAAGGCTTGTTAGCTTGTCCCCACCCGTCCTGAGCATCTTTGTACTGCTGTTGGCTTATGAATCTCTATGCCCTTGCCATTCGCAAAAGCTGTGATTACTATGGCAGGAACCAAAGACTCTAGCTTCTCACATGGTTGTTAGCTCCAGTTCAGGGCTAAAGCTTCAAAATGAGATCCTTTCTTATCTGGCAGTCTGATTAGGAAATGAGCCGGGCCACTGTAATTAGGATTCAGATTTACTGCCTGTTTTTGAGAGAGGTTCAATGGGATTGTAACATCTCCAGCCAATCATGCCATATTGCTCAACCTGACAGCACAGCTTATTAGCTGTCCATCTGCTTTTACGTGTGGCTTTCTGTCTCATCAAGCAGTTTGAGGGCACACTCCGTGCACTAGAACTGGCTGAAAAATAACTATATATCTATTGTAACGTAATCCCATTGTTATTTACAGTTAATTAGGAAAGACGAGTCAGAGTATTCTAGTCTCTATGCATAGAGTGAGATATCATTTTAAGCTTGGCATATTATTTTCCTTCAGTTGATGAATGTTTACTGTCATGGCTCAATAAGAGATGAGCTACAGTCTGCTAGTTTTGGCAGTGTCTGCTTAGTGGGGATGTTTAGCTTGTCCTCCCGAATTACAACTTCATTTATTTTATCCAGTTTCATTAATCTTCCGAGTACCTTTATGGCCAATGATATGGCTACTGCTAGTGGTGAGTGGAGAATTAATTACAAGTAGACTAGAGCAATACATCTATGGGAGCCAGACCCCACAATGATTCGGATGTCATTTTAATTAACACAGAACAGACTTGTAATAGACTGCAGAGTTCTTTGCAAAAGGACACTCTCTAGAGAAAGAGCTGAGGAAGGGTTGGAAGGGGAATAAATAGGACTTTCTGGGAAAAGAGATTGGGAATATAAATTTCAACTTCAAAAATTTCCTTGTAGACCATATCAAGCAATTTTCATGAAAGAAGAGATTTCAGCTCGGAAGACACTTCCACATGGAAATACTAACTGCCAACTTGGGATGGAAAGAGTTACTTCAATGGAAAAGAAACTAGGAGCATACGTTGATTTAGAAAAATGCAATGAATCTGAAATCTCTTTTGTATTTCTCACTGCTGACATGTAAAATGTCATTTTGATTCTGCTCATCTTTTCATCAAAAGCATCAACATGTCAAATACCATGGAATCATTGAAACAGAGTCAATAAACCTAGGTTCTAAAGTAAGAAAGAAAATAACTGTCATTGCTCTGAAAAAAAGTTGTTTGCTAAATGATTTTTCTTTGTAATGGTTCATATTTCCTCATTAGCTTCCATTGCAATTTCAGAGATCCATTTCTAGGAGGAAATTTTTGACTCCTAGAACATTATGTGGCTTATTCCTAGTGGACCAAGTATCCTTGTCAGACTGATTGATAAGGATGAAGATGGTCAGAGCCAGTATTTATGGTGCACTTAAATGGTGCCAGGGGCTGGTCTGAGTGCTTCACATCATTATCATATTTACTCCCCAAAACAACGTATGACATCGGTAGTATTATTCCTTCTGCCTTACCGATGCAGACATTCTTTATCAATTACTGCAAGAGACTCAGGGTTCCTAGACACTGCCATTTCTGGAACACTAATCCCCACACATTTCTGCACATCTACCCAGGGGACTCTCTTAGCTCTCAGCTCTTAAAAACCTGCTACTTTTTCTTCTATCAGTCACCAGATAAATGTTGAATAACTTATTCTTCCCAAAACATTCCCTTTGATCACTTTAATTTTCTTGGTTTATTTGCAGCCTCCTCTCCCTTGATAACACATGCTCCCATGCATCCTCCTCAAGAGGTGGTGGTTTCACTCTTGCACTTCTTAGACTACTGGACATTTCCTTGCTTCTTATTCATGTTGCCAGACCATTTCCCCTTTATCTTCCCTAAAAACACCCAGCTTTGACTCTTATGTCATCAGGTTATACTGACCATTGCCTCTCATCTTTGTGTTCATCACTGCCACCCTGGTCGTTCTTCCTAATTTCTTTAAGATTTAAGTCCTGGCTCATGGCCACTCTCAAACACTATTCCTATAATGATTCTTAGTGATTTCATAAATGTGTGGACTCTCCTTCTAATAGCCTGGTCTCTCAGCTCCTTGACCTTCTCTCTGCCAATGGCTTTGCCCTCCATAATATTGTAGCTACTCACTACTCATGGTCATACCATAAACTTTGTATTACCAATAAATGCAGCCTATCCGTGATCTCAGCTTCATCTGTTCCTCTCTCTGAATAACCACACATCTCTTTCCACCTAACTTTAACAGTCTTTGATCCCTGATTGACCTACAACCCACTGCTCATATCAACATTTCCTGTACCTCTCATACTTTGTGTCCTTATTTGTCTTCTTATCCAGCCTAAAATCAATATTCAGTCATTGTAATTAATTCTCTTACATGCCCCCACTTGCTTGCTTCTTGCTTGCTTCATTTGGGGGAAAAAAAATGAACCTTGATTAAAGCCAGCTTTCAATCTGTTCTGTGCCTGCAACTGTGCAGTTGAATATGGCTAGAAGAAAATACAGAACTGTTTAAATCGACAGGTTTCAGGTTAGATTTGTATTCAGCAACCTCAGGTGAATCGATTCACTTTTACACTCTCTTCGTCTCTCTCCTCAAACCAACAATACCTCCCTTTTTCAAATGATTGCATCAATTCGTATTTTAATGAGAAAATAGATGCAATAACAAGAAACACTCCATCAGCTCCCACAATCACACCTACGTTCCAGTGAGCAGCAGTGCTTGGTACTCTGCCTTCTCTCCTAGGGCAGTGGTGAATCTCCATGTTGAGAGCTAAGGCCACCTTCTCTACTTGTGTCACCAGAACCCACCCCTTTCACTTACTCAAGGTTGTTCTTTCAGTAGTTCTTTATCTTGCATCATCAGGTTTTCACATTCTGCTGTATCATTCTGAGTTGCAACATGCTATTATTTCTTCTATTAAGGAAAAAAAAACACTCTCTCATGACCCATATTGCCCCTTTACCTACCAACTTATTTTTTTCCTTCTCCTCACAACAAATTTCTAAGAAATAATCATCTATACTTACTGCCTCCAATTTCTCTCTCGAGTCCACTGAAATCAGGTGTTAATCCTTACCACTCAACCGAAACTGCTGTTCTGAGGATCACCCTTCTAAATCCAATGATGACTTTTCAGCCCTTATTTTAATTGAACTGTCAGCCAAGTCACTCATCTTTCTTCATTTAGTCTGGAACACATAGTTTCCTGGTCATCCTCCTACCTCACTGGCCATTCCTTCTCAATTCCCTTTCCTGGTCTCTTTTTTTTTTTTTTTTTGGCTGAGGAAGATTAGCCCTGAGCTAACATCTGTGCCATTCTTCCTCTATTTTGTATGTGGGTTACCACCACAGCATGGCTGACGAGTGGTGTAGGTCTGCACCCAGGATCTGAACCCGAGAACCTGGGCCACCAAAGAAGAGTGTGCCGGACTTAACCACTAGGCCTCCTGGTCTCTTTTCATATCGCCTCAAGTCTTGAGTATCCCGGGTTTCAGTCCTTGTCCATTTTCTCTTCTTTCACTACACTCACTCTTTTGATGATATCCTCCAGTCTTGCATTCTCAGATGTCATCTGCTTTCTGATCCCAACTTCATATTTCTGGCCAGGATCTCTCCCCTAATTCCTAATACACGTATTCAAGGGTTTATTTGGATGTGTAATAGACATAACAAACTTCACATGTCCAAAACTGAACTCCTAATATCCCCCTACCTTTAAACATTCTCTTTACACAGCCTTGCCCATGGTAGTTAATGGTAACTCTATCCTTTTAGGTGCTCAGAACAAAATCTTTGAGTAATTGTTAATTTCTCTCTTCCTCCAGTATACTGCACATCTGATCTGTCAGAAAAACATGTCAGTTCAACCTCAAGAATATGTCCAGTATCTAACAGTGAAACCAGAACATACCAGTTAATTCATTCAAATATTTTCTATAAATCAAACCTTTAAAAATTTGCATTCTTCATCTCTGAAAAACAAATTAACTTACATATAAAGATGTCCAGTCTAAAACATACGTACATACACATATACACACAACCACCATTTTAGAATATAGTTCAGACCACTGTCTAATCCTAAAACCTATCTCAAACAACTTGGAAAAAAAAATTTCATGCATAACTTTTACATTGTATCAGAGGCTTCCCAGTGTTTGATGGCAAATTTGGAGGCACAGAGTCAGACACCATGAGAATGGTCCATACATTCAAAGATTCATAGATCCTTCACTTTTAGTACTTTAAAAGTTTGTAAATCTTAGAGACCTCCTATGTTTAAAGAAACACATCCTCTCCATTTTCAATTAGTACATAAAACCCAGCATGATATGGATCTTGTCTTATTTAATGAGACAGGCTAATTGCAGATACCTTCCTATTTTCATATAAACAATGAAAAATGAGAAAACTTCAATAGATTTTGTGCATCATTTAACTAATTTTCATCATCATAAAATATATTCATTAAGCACCCATTATGGATAATGCGCTTGTCATATGTTGTGGTACCAGATCAGTTTCAGTAAAAATATCAAATTCTGTCACACAAAAAAATAATTCTGGGTTGTAACTTTAGGAGCTTTTGAGACCAAGCCTGTCTTAGTCAGATAGATTCAAGGTTATATCAGCTGCAAATGATTATGGGTATCAAAGTGATAATGTTCTGTTTTCAGAACTGTAATTTCCCAGATGCATGGGCTATTATGGCTAATCCCTAATGAATGTTTCAGTTGGAAACTCTACTGCCTCTTTGGTATCTGTCAATATATAAATTTGAGAGTGGTCTTTACCCTCAAATATAGTGACTGGTCTGTTGGTTTTTTGGGTTTTTGTGCTCTATTTAGTTATTTTCCTGATCGCCTTACAGAATTATTATTTCCACAGTCTTTGTTCCTGAATTGTGTGTGTGTGTGTGTCTGTGTATGTGTCTGTCTATCTGTCTTTAGTACTGGCTATCTAGATTTATAAAGCCACAGAGTGACCATTCTTCTTGGTCACATAGAATTACATTGAATGATGGATGACTCACATGCATAGTAGAATGAGCTCCTGCGGCTACTGGATAAACACAAGTTTTCCTTCGTTCCTCCTGGTATCTTACTAAAAGACAGTAAAGTTTTTTTTTTTTAAAGTTACTAAGGAAATAAAAGTACTCCAGAAGGAACAATAGCAAAAATAATTTGGAAACAGTAAAACAGATAGATTCTTGGTAATTGACTTTGTTGTCCAGAAAGAATGAATCTAGTTTGTGAATGAGGAAATCCTGGAAGGTATGCCCGGGAATAGGCTCATTTTTGCTACAGAAGCCCCTGGAGGTGCAACAGATAGATATACCAGGCACTGCCCTGCTGAAAGGTGGAGGTGGTACAACTGGGCATTCAAAAAGATGAGCCAAGAGTGTTTTTTTGTTTGTTTGCTTGTTTTTTAAGAAGCAGATTTTGAGAAGCAGGATCATGATCTTCTACCCCACATCACCAGTAAACACCTTTCTTACATCCCACTATAAACTGGAGATGTCCTCTGGAGACAACTTGCTGTAGATGCTCTGTTCTCAGAGGTCAGGCATCGCCAATGGCAAGCGTATTCAACTGGAATCAGAACTTCTTGGAGGGATGATGAAAATGTTCTAGAATTAGATAACGGTGATGGTTGCACAAACTTTTGAGTATGATAAATACCATTGAACTGAACATTTTTTTTTTTTTTTTTTTTTTTTTGTGGGGAAGACCAGCCCTGAGCTAACATCCGTCGCCAATCCTCCCCTTTTTGCTGAGGAAGACTGGCCCTGGGCTAACATCCGTGCCCATCTTCCTCTACTTTATATGGGACGCCACCACGGCATGGCTGACAGGCAGTGCGTCGGCGGGCGCCCGGGATCCGAACTCGCGAACCCCGGGCTGCCAAGCGCGGACTAAACCGCTGCGCCACCGGGCGGCCCCTGAACTGAACATTTTAAAAGGGTGAATTTTGTAGTATGTGAACTGTATCTCAATAAAATAATAGCACTGGTATTCTAGCAACAATACCTAAAGCTAAATAGACCAGTGCTTTCAAAATACTTACAGAAAATGTTATCATTCTAGAATTAAAATAGCTATCTAAATTATCAATCAAGTAAGAAGGTAGAATAGATAGTTTTTCAGACATAGAAGATCCTGAAAAACGTACTTCCTTTACTCTCTTTCTCAACAATATATTGAAGAGAGTGTTTCATCCAAACCACAGAATAAATTAAAACAGAGGAGGACATAGAAACTAGTACACAGAGGATTGGACACAGATAGAGAAAAGGAGAATTTCCAGGATGATGATGACAGGAAATCTCAAATCAATAGGTGAGTGTCAGGTCTAGGGGCATCCAGTATATATGAGGGTAGGAGAATGGAGTGCCCTAAGGGTGTTAGGTATAAGAAAAAAGGAACGAAAAAGAAAGATGACCTGATTCATCTGAACGTGTTGAATGGATATTTAAACTTATGGTGGAGAATTTGAGGATGAATTGTTATAGTTACATAGAAAACTAAACAAGCATAAAATATACCAGTCATTAATTCTGGGGAAGACAGGAAGTATATACCACACTACATGCTTCAGCCATGAATAGTTTTTTCATAGTCATAATAATGCAAATACTGAATATGGAGATGGAGGAGGGCAACTGTGTATATGTCAGTGACGTAAATCCTAATCTATTGTAGTAGGATACTGACAGATTTAAAGGAAAAAAATCAAGAAATAGGCTGTATGCATAATGTCTAGAAATACAAAAGTGAAAATCAGAAGAAACAATTTACAGTGTTTAAAGAGGTACCAAGGATGAATGGCACCCAAGGATGGAAGGAGTAGGATGGGGCAGTGGACTACTGTTTTTCATTGAAAGTCTTGCAGCACAGTTTGTCTAGTGCATATATGAATTGGTTAACAGTAAATATTAAATTCAGATTAAAAAGATAGAAAACACCTAGGTAGGAGTTAAGGAACAAGATTCAATGCCTGACTATTTGCTCTGAGACCGTAGGCAGAATATTTAACCTGTCTTAGCTTCAGTTTCTTCAGTGGTTTAATGAAGACTTAGCATTCAGTTGTCTTTAACTTCCTTCCAGCTTTACACTGATGCTTCCAGGAGCGTCGTACCTGAGTCCAAGGCTGACTGCTTTTAAAACTGTGGCATCTTGCTTTGCTCTATTGACCTTAGACTCTTCCTCCTTTTAAGTTCGCTTCTTGACTTTAGAAAGAATAGAATAAAGATCCAGAGACATAAATTAATATGTCCCAACTTATCCAGATATTTATGTAGAATTATAGATTTATCGTAAATGATAGATAGTGGGGGATTGTCTTAATTTTGGTAAGGGCCTAGTTGCTATATGAAAGTAACCCTGAAATAGAGTAACTTACAGAGAGGAGATTTTTTTCTCTCTATCTCACCTCTGTCTCCCCTAAGGTGAGTGGTCCACATTTATTTTTGGGGTAAGAAACTTGGGTCCACACAGTCATGCAGAGTCCTAGATTCTTTCCATCTTGTTTCTCTGTCATTCCTACACTTTGCCATCATCTACAGGGCTTAAGCTGAATTGCAGGCACCTTTGTGTCTGGATTATGAGAAAGAGAAGAGAGTGTGGAGAAGCACATGTGCAGTGTCTGATGGCCCAGGAAGTGGGCCACATTTCCCCTCACATTCCCTTGGTAAGAAACTTGTTACAAGGCTACATCTAGCTTCCAGTAAGGCAGACAAATGTCCCCAGCTAGAAAGTCAAATGCCCAGCTATGACTCTATTACTGTGGAAGAGAGAAAGGCAGATTTTGAAGAACAGCTAGCAGACTCCTCCAGTGAAATTCTGGAGAGGGCCACTAATTATTTGGTCAGGTATTGGCATACCATTCCACCATATGGATGCATAGTCTTTATTTTTTACCATAAGAATATTTTAAACTATTTATAATATATCAAAAGAAATAAACTAGTGATTTATTTCACAGTTTACACCACAGATATCATGACATTTTGACAATTTCTAATAGTTATATTTTCCCCCTTCAGAAAAATGACTCTTATTTTTCCCATGGAGGTATGACTGGAACCTAAGTCTTCTATTTTCTAGGCTCTTCCTACTGTCATTTTTTTTTTCTTTATAGTCCAAGATTGTCAGTCTAAATATGAAGACCTTACTATCTGATTAGACTGAAGGAATTCAATTCAATTCAATTGTAAAACCATCAATGGGCACATGCCACGTGCTAGGACTACATGGATATACAGCTGTAACAAAATAGACACACAGCCCCTGCCTTTATGAAGCTGTCATCTAAGAGTAGAGCTAGACTCCTTTCCCTGTAGAAATTTGTCATTCGTGGATTTAACTGATAAAACATTAACCCTTTGCCTTAAGTGTCAAACCATTCACATATGAAAATATCCAAACCGTCCCTGCTTCTCTGCCGGATGTTATTTAGACAACACAAAATCTTTCTAATTACCTTCTCAGAATAAATCTTAGTGGCAGTCAGAGAAGAGGCATTGAGCACATAGCTGTAGGAGATTGAGGGTTACCACTCTGCTAATGACTGGAAAGAACAGAATGCTCAGACTATCTTAGGAAGAAAAGAAGCCAGTGCAATACAGTCTAGTGAGACAGCGATTAAAAATAGTCATTTAATGTGTGTCTTCAACTTAAAAGAGCTTTTCCCTGCTTATATTGATCTGAGGATGAACAAACTAACCTTCCACAGCTAACTCAACATTTCCCCTGAGGTCTGACGTAAACATACTGTAGGTTAAAATCGCCCAATTAGAGCACTAAGTTTTTGCCTGGTTTTTGTTTGGTTTTTTGAGGGCTGGTGGTAGGGTTTTGAGGAGTAGAGGGGTGGGGATTGTTTTAGATTTTTTTTTTCTGGTTGATTTCCTGCCAAGTACTTGGGAGTTCAGAGTTCTTTAAATGGTATCAAGCAGTGCACCTCAAACTTTAATATGTAAGTGAATCACCTGGGGATCTTCTTGAAATGCAGATTCCAATTACCAAGTCTAGGGGCCCAAGATTCTGCTTTGCTAACAAGCTCCCAGGTGGTATCTAAGCTACTGATCCTAGTAACACACTTTGAGTAGAAAAGGTATAGAATGTTTTATTAGGATGATTTGTAATGTCTGCTGTTTTGATATGTCATAGTTCTTCTCTCTACAACTTTGGCTAATGAATGGATGGGAGGAGTCTGCTTTGTGGATGCTTCTGGAGGTTTTCTACTTGTATGTATGCAGATGTGAATCTGCAAACACAGCTGTCTACCATTAAAACACTATGTTACTGGGTTGTAATACAAGAAGCACCATAGTAAAATTTAGGGGTTAGATTGATTGGATAAAGGCCCCAAATTTTCCTGGAATGAAATAATAACTCTCTACAAAATGCAGACAGGAATGAGTAAAAGAGAGTGAGACTAGGCAGACCATGGAAATACAGATAGAGTCTACAATATATTAAAGGATAAGATTTTCTAAATGGATGATAGGCTTTGGTCTACTAGAGGATCTTTAATAATCCTGCTTCTTGTAACAGTATTCCTGTAAGTTACTAAAATATAAACAACCCAAATGGCTCTAAAAATAAACAAAAATTATTGTTCCTGTGAAGTTTATTTTATTTGTTCTGATCAGTTCAGTGATGCTCGTTTTTTTTTTTCTCTATCATGTGCCTTTTATACTTGTGTCCAAAGGTGACATTACTATTATTAGGTATTAGATTTCTACTTTTGTGAAGATAACTGATAATCATAGAACCCCAATATATACTAGGTGGATATTAATCCAGCATTCACTGGGGAAAGAATTTATTATCACAAGCTTATGCTCACGTAAGAATGCATAACATGAAGACAATGATTGAACAAAATATAACTTCTTCCTGCTACTCTAAATATTAATAAGCATTCCAGTTATACACCCACCTTGGAAATAATTCCTCTTAAGTCATTTGGGGCACTTCCAAACATTTTGAATGGGTGGTGGTGTTCTTTTATTAAGGTACTGTTCCACTGAGAGATTAGTCATTACCTATTTATATGAAGTTTTCATGCCAGGGCAATTATTTGTAGAATCCAATAAATCGGAAAATTATAACGTAAAGCTCATTTGGTTAATCACCACCTAAAACAAGACTGTCAATGCAGTTCTGTTCTTCATTCATCTTAATTCTCTCTTCCACATACATCACTAGAGACTGTAGCATTTCGTAGCTAGAAGTAAATAGTGTGTTTATGATCGTAGTTTATTGTGTTTAGAGATTTTAGAGTGATTCATCATTACCTTTCAGTTGGTTTAATGCAATCTTTAAATCCTTTGCTGATTAGCTTGTCTTATAATTATTTTGTCTCAGGAATTTGTGGGAAAAATACAAATAAAAATAAAATTATCAATGTGTACTTTCCTTCTTTTAATTTACACAGATAAGGTGAATAAGATCGCTCACCCTCTTTTCTTCCTCTCCCCTCATTCTGGCCCATAAGCCTGGTTATTGTAGCATGAAGCCGTCCCTTAAATGCATTTGTGTTCACATCATGGCTTTGGCAATAAAATATATTTGTTGATTAATTGATTAATTGATTTTTGTTCATTCTGTTTTTTGTTCTCTCTTTTCTCTCTCTCTCTCTATATATAGTTTAAATTTGTTTAATCCTTTGTTTAAGTTATTTAATCTGTACCATATCTGGTGTTTAAATTTATTTATTTGGAATATTTCAGGGAATAAATTTGCTTTCTCACCTCTCTTAATTGTGAGGGACTGTACAGTTTCTCGTCTGTGTTCTTTGTGGTTGTCCCATTCTTCTATAGACTACCTTCTTTCTTTTCCTTCATGAATTCCCCTTACCCTTTCTAAATTAACCATGACATCAGTTCTAGATCCAACTCTACATGATGTTTCAGTACGTGTACCCAACCTGACTAGCAACAGGTGCCCCTTTCTTTCCAACCAGCCATGGACTGGGAGAGGGGAGCATTTAGGAGCTTTGGACTGTCTTTTCCTAGAGACGGAAATAAAGCCAGCCATGAAAGTAGAGGCTCTAAGTTGGGCAAACAATGACCCTTCTTAAGTAAGAAGTTATATTGTTTAGCATACTTCAGGTAAAATATCCTTAGTTATTAGACTTGCTTTTAATGACATTTTCCATTTGTTAATTATGAGTGGGCAGGTAGGAATCCAATATGAAGCAGTGGTTCATGACAATAAGAGACTGTTGGAATAATAGTTTCTATTATCAAAGTAATAACAAAAATATGAACTATCTAGTCTTTCATTATCTCAAAACAGTATGATTCTTTCTATCAGAGAATCCCATTAAAGGACCTACAGAGTCTTATTTCCTTTCTGACCAAGTCCAATGTCATAAAAATGAAGAAAAACATTAAAAATGCTAAAGATGGTGATATTTTAAAGCTGTGAATATGTATTCTAAGTTCACCCAATTTCTAAAGTATATGTTATGTTGATACTATGTCAAAATCTTGAATACATTTGTGTAGGGCTAGACATTTGCTATGAGGTTTATGTTTTTATTTTCTTATCTGTTGATAAGAATGGATTTAAATTCATTAAATATTAGAGGATTTAAATTAGGAAAACATAGTTTACTTCACCCTTAAAAGCATTTCCATCAAGCAATGCAATTCTACTTTGCGTATTATAACCAAATAATATTTTACTCTTGTGCTTCATCCTCAAATACCAAATATCCCAATGCCTATTATTTTTCCTGCTTCTGCAAGGCGATAATGCAGAAAAAATCCAGTAACTATCGATCTAGATATTTTTAACAAATTGGTCACCAGGCCCTTTAGTAAGGGCCAGAACAATGTTCTGGCCAAGAAACACCATTTGTTTGAAAAATATGGTAAAGCTTATTGGCATAAACTGAAGTTTCACTGACACTGTTTACTGTACAGTAGACACAGACTTTACTTTTCAACCTCATACAAGGAGGTTTAATTACTGACTTTGTAATGGAATTTAACTGTAAGATAGTTTCACTTGAATGGTAATTGCATTATGGCAAATTCAATCTTAAAGAAATCTTTATCTTTTGTAGCTTGATATCTTTTAGTTTTATCTTAATTTTCTTCTGGTTCTCATTCACTGCTAGATTGCTCAGGTGACTTCAGATATAGTTCATCGGGTCTAGGATTGCAAAACATGTTTTAGTTCATTTAATTTATCTGAAAGGCAATATCTATGGTTAGTGAATTTAGATATTGTTTAAAATATCTGTCAAGCCAAGGAGAACATGACTTTGGTGTTGAAATAAAGGGAAAATGTTTTAAAGAATCAAGCCTGAATATTCTGCCACAGTGCAATTTAAAGTAAAAAATATGACAGTTTTTAAAACCGATATTTTTATTGAGTTCTATCTATATTGGCAACGATATAAGTATTTACAGAAATAACTACATAGTAAATAAGAGATGTTGCAAGTTTAATCAACATTAAATGTGTAGTCACCTTTAAAAAGCTCTTGATGGTGCTAGGAATAATAATAAAGAAAATTTCTAAATGTGGAGCAGGTTACTGAAGAACTTGCAGATAAAAGGCACCTTTTTTTACTTCTCACAGTTGGAATGGAAGCCTTTTGCAGAGTCATTTATTGCTCTAAGTTTTTTTTGACATAAATATTTGTGATAGAGCAGTCAAGAACAATTTTCCTGTTTGAGGAAATAGGTTTTTCTCTGAATTCTTCTCTCCTCATTTAGCAAGTATATGAAAGATTTATTCCACAAGATGCCCCACAGAATTTATTCTATATAGAGCCTTTCAGAAACCATACAGAATCTGGTGTAAGTATCTGATGGGTATGAACACCAGTTTCTCATCCAATGTAACAGCATATAAATTTTCTGAGTGCATGTTAGTTGCATGTTTTTGTAGTGTACTAGACCACTTCTCCATACTCCCTGTATTATTATTAAGGTCAGGCATTTTTCTGAGGAAAAAAATGGTGCTGAATTTAGTATTTCTGCTTTTCCTGACCCCACTTCTTTCCTGCACAAATGAGTGTAACTTCTGTATCTACCTAGGTCCAACATTTCATTAGCACGGCTGTTCAAAGTAGTAACACCATTTGGTAATGCTAGCAAAGGTAAATTTTAATAACACACAGAAAACATTGCCCCTAGAATTTCCTCTTCTTCAGAGTGTTATTGCTTACTGCTTGTTACAAGGGTCAGACGTACATTACTAATCCTAGCAGGCCTGTTGGAAAACGAGGAAGGGAAATATGAAATGTCCTGATTTCTTCAACTCTGGAAGAGATTTTTTTTCCTGAATATTGCTCCAGGCTACCTGTTCAGGTCCTTCTTTACTAGCCTTCTTTTCTTCTTTTTGCATTGCACTTAGAAGAATGTCTACACTTCCCTGTGCTTCTTCAGTTGGTCTTACCCATTGGTTATGTTTCTTCAGAGATTCTGGTTCAAACCTCATGGCTTATCTCAGCCTCCAGAATATGAGAGGGAGAACAGTGAGTAATTTGTATTTGGGACATGTAGGCATAGTTGAGACCAAAAGAAAGGGAGGAAGGAGGATCAATTTGTCTTTATTATCTCTAACTCAGGTTTTGTTTGGGGTAGTGAAGAGAATATTAGATTACTTACACCCTGGGCGAGTGATTATTTTCTTTGTTCTTCAGTTTCTTAATCTTCACAATGGAAATACAGTAGCTAGTCAATGGAAAATTATTCAACTAATACTTATATTCTTGGAAAACTGCAGGATGCCAGGGATATAACAGTAAATAATACAGATACAGAATGGTCCCTCATTCTTTGAATTTATATCTGGTGAATTCTTTCCCCTTTCTTTTTAACTCCTATCTGCCCCCCTGAAGGTACTATGTCAAATTAAAATGGTCAAAAATGCAGTTATCCTGTCCTTGTAGGAGAAGGGTTTTTATTAATAGTGTTAGGGGAAAAAAGATTCAGTTACACAGTAACTTCATTGATAGAAAAGAAAATGTGACAACTCCTCCCTATAATGCCAAGTAAAAAATGGATTGTCATTAAGTATTAGCTAGTGTGTATTTACACAGCAGGCCTTGGAAGGTGTGATTATCTAGAGGGAGATATCTTACAGAAGCATGACATATGGATGACCAGAGAGCTGGCATTTGTGAACTCTTGTGAGAGATGGAGGGTAGACTATTTCAGTGCAGATAAATAGATTTGTGACAGAGGTCATGACTTGGCAGATTTAGATATTCATTGAATGATATGAATTTAGTGTACATTTTGGCATGGAAAATTATTTTTGACAAACTCTGGGTCTACAGAGGTAGCATGAATATGAGTCCTATTTGTTCTTTCTTATCAAACCCATTGCCAACACTCTACTGGAAAGCCTTCACCAGCTCATATCTGTGCTGTTGCAAGAGATTTTAATTTTTCTCCTTCCAGACAAATATGTAAATGTTAGTGTGTGTGTGTGTGTGTGTGTGTGTGTGTGTGGAGAGAGGGAGACAGACGGACAGACGGACAGAGAGAGAGAGGAGAGGAGAGCAGAGAGCAAGTGAGAGCTTGGCTGTGTGTCAGATAATGTTCCAAGGGCTGGAGATAGAGTAGTAAACCCAAACTGATGAAGTGTCTGTCCTCATGGAGCTTCAAGTCTAGTGTGAGGAGAAAACAATTTCAAATGAACAAATAAATAAGGTAAGTTTTACACAGTATGATGTTATAGAGAGGGAGAGGCTACTTTAGATGGAGAGGTCAGGGATGGCCACTCCGAGATGAGCGTTGATGTGAGGTCTCAGTGATGAGAAAGATCCAGTCATGCATTGTACTCCCTTATGTGGTCCTCATCACGCCTCCAGGATCGGTATACGTCTAAAAACCTTCAGTAATGCCCTGTGTCCTTGGGTTAGTATTTAAGATCTTTACACTGGTTTTCAAGGCTCTTCATAATATGTGTTTTATCCAATGTATCTCATTACTCATTGACACAAAACTATTTCCCCTGCCTCTCTGCTGCAACAGGACATATGCCTTTTCTAGACACTTTAGACTATCCTTCTAAAGTGAACCCCGAAATATGTTTTCTCCTACAGGAAATTTTATTTCTTTTTTATTAAACCTCTCCAAATATCATTTATGTCGGGCAATCCACATTATGCCCCCTCAGTGAGCACTTCCCTGACTGACCAATCTACAGGAGCCAGACTTTCATATAGTTACCATTTATCTTGGCTCTAAATTTTATACCATCATATGCTAATAATATTCAATTCTTCCCTGAGAACAATTAGAATAATAGGGGACAGTTTTTGGTGGTCTTTGGTTTTGTTTTTGAGTATCAATTATGTGCCAAACATTTTATATTCATTTTACTCTTACCTCCACAACAACCTTGAAATGTTAAATTTTGCGATGCCTGTTGCATTGATGAGGACATTGTCATCTAGTTGAAATTACTAACACAGGGTCGGACAACAAGTAAGTAGCTGAACTGAGTTTCAGACTGACTTCTCTCTAACTTGGTACAAATTGTAAACTAATATGATACCTACTGTCACATTATACAGTTGATTTTCCACATATTGATGCACAATCCCTCTCATATTCTTGTTATCATCTCCCTTCCGTGCTGCAGGTTCTTCCTCTGGGCCTAGACTCTATACACTGTCATCATCTCTTGGTCATAGTCCAAACTCTTATATCCTCAGAACCTAAAACAGTGCCTGGTGCATAGTGGATGATCAAATAGTGCTTATTGAATGAAGGAAGGAAGGAAATTATTGACCTTTTGGTATCTGGAGAAGAAAGGCTCTTTGCTATTTGCATTCCACGTTCAGTCTCACATTGGGCTTCTGATGAAAATTTCCACTTCCTCATTTCTTTTTACAATTGAACCAGGGACCCCAGGATTCTGTAGTCTTTCTAACCCCCACTGGAGTCACTTCCGAGTTTACAACTAAAGTATTTTGCTATTAATGCCGCTGGACAGAGTTTGTAGGATCTGCCTTGAAAACTAGACTTTCAGGAATTAGTGGTGTGTGAAGTAGTTCAGGAAATTGAAGAATCAAGTGGGAATGATCAATTCTCCCTCACTCCAACACTAAAATATCTATAATATGCCTACAAGTTCCTGTAAAAAATATTCAAATTCTCTCTGAGATAATTTAACATTGGTATTTTAAAATGTTTGGCAATTACATTTGAGTTTAAACGCAACTGAAAATGTTCCAAATAAGAACATTGCCAATAAGAAGTGGTATTGAGGTTTTCATTTATAATGTAAATACTTTTAAGCTTGTTTTTATATAGCAAGGGATTAACTGAGATTTCTTCTTCTTCTTTTATTGGTAATTTCCCTGAATGACTACCAGATGTTAACTACTTTTGTTTAGAGACCTCTTGTTCCTTTGTTTCATCACCTGAATGGAAGTGATTTTTGGCAACAAATATTCTTATAGCTATTTAATGCCAATGAAATGGAGTCCACTTCATGCCTCTTATCTTACCAATTGTTTAATAACATGCATAATTATGAGACATAATAGAGTATAGGAAGGGTTGACGGTTTATTTTTCTCAAGTAGGAAATATTGCCAAATGTAGAGTTGGAAAATTAATGATTTTGTTTTGCTATTGTTTGAAGAAAGAGCTTCAAAATTTCAGCATGCTACTTTTATAGAGCTGCTTCATCTCTTTCTTCCTCTTCAACACAATTTATTTCCAAATGTGGATGAATAAAATCTTGGAATTGGAATGCACACCCTGGATATCGTATAGTCTGACCTCCCACCATGTGTAGTAATTACTTCGGCAGTCCTGCAAGAGCCTGGCGTCTGATTGTCCAGCATCTGTCTGAGCACTTTCAATTCATGCCTTTCAATGCAGACCATAATGGAGGGGGATCAAGAGAAATGAATGGGCTCTAGTCTCAGTTTTGTTTCTAACTCTGCCTACTACATAGAGTAAGGCCAAACCCCTCTCTGGGTCTCAGTGTCCTCATGTATAAAATGATAGGGCTGAAATAAGGGCCGTCTAAGGTCATTTCTAGATTAGCCATTCTATGACTCTCTCTAAATATACCCATACGCATATTCAATCTAATTACTATTACCTTACAAATTAGATTTTCGAAAATATATTTGTTACTATTAATTCCTTACTGACTTCCTTCAACATTTCAAGGAAACAACAACCAATCCACCACCCAATATAGCCTCAAATATATACATATAATAATAATAAGGTCATATTTGAAAATTCCAGCGACTACTTCAAGGAGTCCTTGACTCTGTTCATGCGCATTATTGTTCGTCAAATGACCCACTACATAGGAGTCAGAAAGAGTAAAACTGGGAAGAAACCTACACAGTCCATATAACTAGTTTCATATTCACACACAATGATTAAAAAATAATAGTATCCTGAAGTTAATCACTTGTGACTTGTAGTAAGAGCATCATAAGAAAGCAGATGACCTGTGATGGAGCTCTAAAGAAGAAAGAGCTAGAGAAACTGAGAGAAGAGAAAGAAAGTTGAGCTCAATGTACTAATGAGAAAAACAGGTAATGAAGACCTGAAAAGGACTTAGGAGATGCTCTTGTCTTCCTCTTTCACACCACCAATATCTTTTAGCTTACTTTTAATCACTTTTGTTGTGGGAAGTAGGCACATAATGCTAAACAATTTCAATTGCTAGATATTTATTTCCAATATAGACTCAAAATCCACCTTCCTATAAACTTTAGTTCTTGGCCTTTAACCTGTCCCTTTGAACATCACAAAGATATTCACTCACAAAATGATTTTCTATTTTAAATGTCAGTTAAAGTGCATAAAAAATTGAACTTAAGTGTGACACCTTAACTGGCATCACATCATATTCTGGATTTGAACAAGGCAGAGGACAAGGTGGCTACCAAGTCCTTTGATTTCAGTGGCAACATTAGCTTTTTAAAAAATGTCTCACACTTTTAATTTATATTGATCACCTTTGCCAAAGTTTTGTTTATTTTTTTGTAAAAAACTATACACATAAGACCATTTGCCATAAGGTCCCTTCTGAATGAAGCTATGCATGTGGAGCAAGACAATGAGTTAGAAGTTGTAAGTATGAGATTAGCTGACTTAGAAGGGTTTGTTTTAGTGGTTATAGAGAAAAGAAAAAGGATAGTAAAAACAAGTTTTGCCTTTAATTTTCCATACAACTAGTGCATTCGAGAGAGGAAGAGAGGTCAATGTAAAATAATACAGACAGTATTTATCCTGGGAATCAGTATTAGGTTAAAGTGCCATTGGCATTCAGGTGCTGGCTGGATTTGCAATGTTGAAAGCATTTTTTTGGCGAAAACAACAAGTACATTAGAAACATCTTGCCATGAAAATTAAGAAAAGCAATCAGGAAAAACTGTGGCCTGCATTCAGTGGTTCTGAAACGAGTTCTAAGATCAACACAGTTGGCTTTGACAGGTGATGTGGTACTCTGTCCGTGAATGCGGTGGTACAAAGGAGGGGTCTCGGGTTTATACGCGCATTCATATCTTGAAGTTAAATAATTGGTGAGCCATCCTTTCAGAGGAAGTGATTCATATTTTAAAATAAATGAAAACTACTCAGGGAAAAAAAGAACATAGCTTTGCAACAGGTGAATTCATCAGTAGCCCCAGATGTTTTGCATTCTGAACTGTGTCAAGATAACAAAGCAGTGAGCAAAGATTGATTGTTGACCTGCCATACGAGACCAGGGAGAGGGAATTTGGGATGGACCAGACCCAAACTATCTAAATGATGTAAAAAGCTGCCTAAAATAAAAATGCGCATCTATCGTGGAAATGTATGATAGTTAATAATGCCATGCTTTGTACTTATCCTGTAGTGACTATGTATAAAAAAACAAATCAAGCAGATTTTTTTTCTAAACTGCTGAAAGATAGCTCGATATTCCCTTGCCTGCATCCTCATAAAACTGATTGATTTATTTAGCTTTGTGAACTAAATAACATTATGCAACAGATGCATTGGCAGCCATTTGTAAGTTTTAAAGCACAAGCATGTTTAAAGATAGTACAGTCAACTATTTAGTGCTCTGAGAATAGACCTGGTTTTATTGTCCTTTCTTTGTCTGTTCTGTGTGATCTTAAGTGCAATTAACTTTTTTTTCTCTTCCATGTACAGCTATTGATTGTCCAGATGCAAAATATTTAATATCTTCTGAATCTAAAACTTTATTTTATTCACTCTTTTCTGTTCTATTGTATTCAGTTTATTGTATACATTTTAACTGTAACATTCCTATGTTCTCAACAGATGCCTCTTCTAGCTCAAAGCCACTCCATATGAAAATGGTAAATTAAAAGTTCCTTTTCTAGCTACCAAAGAGCTACTTATCAAGAGAACACAGAGACATTTTGTTTTGTTTTGTTTTTGCAGAACAAGTTGAAACATTCTCACCTTGGCCCTAGGGTATTTCATCAAGAGCAATCTTAAGTAAGAGCTTGCTTTTTACTTTTCAAAAGTAAGACTGTCCCTGTGCTCCTGCCCTGGCCTTTCTAAATGAGCTGAAAATCATGTGCACACAGTTCTCTAGTTTCTCATAATTTCTCGCATTTCATCAGAATCTTGTCCAACTCAATGTCACTTTTGAGAGAATTAAATGTGGAAAATAACCTTATAGGGTGGACTTATTCATAGTAGTTAGGAGGTGTCTGCATTAAGGAGAGAGGTGACAACAAGCCATGCAACATTTCCCTGTTTCTTTGACCACATTGATTCAAGTCTTGCCATAGGAATATTTTTTTCTGAGTTATCGATGAGAGAACATTCACATAAAATCCTTAGTCCGTCTTGTTGTTTATGGCTTATGAAGGCCTTGCTCAAATCTCACCTCGACTGGCAAGAGGAAACATTTTACCTACATGTAAAAGATAAACATAAAATGAATATATACTAGTTTAAAAGAGAGGGAAGAAATAAATTAACCTAACCCAGGAACTGCTTGCTTAAGGAGGAGTCAGAAATGGGGAGTCACAGTCAACTATTCAGTAGCAGATAATTGCTGAAGCAAGTAATCTTTGTATGGAGAATCCCTTGATGCTACAATCAATCATATCGGAAAGACCCACATGGACTGTGGACTATACAGTTGGGTGCTCACGGTGCCCATCACAACTCGACATTCCTGGTTGCTCTCTAATGCAGCAAGAAGCCAGAAAGAACTGCGGGATGTGCTGTCAGAAAGAGATAAATCAGGATTTTAAAATAAAATAAAAATGGATTCAATACCTTGAATTTATGAACTCTCCTGCATGTGGAAGTCACTTGTTTTGTCAGCTTATCAGAGTCAGCACAGTTATGGACAAGACTTAATGAAAGCAACTCAGCCCCTGATGGATCACAAATGTCCATCACATCCCTGTGCTATTTCATGAGATTTTCCCTGTCCTATTCTCTGTCCCAGACCACAAAAATCTTTGTGTAAGAGCACACGCTGCAGGTGTCTGCACACGTCTTTTCCTAAACAGGGCACCCTTTGCCTGTAACTTCCTTGTACTGAAATAGTGAAATCAAAATACACCTTTTTGGAGAAGGTAAAAAGTTAGCTCACTGCCACACAGCTTGGGCCGAAGTAAACTTTCTTTTCCCCATCCCTGATCTTCTATCACCTCATCCCTCTTTGTCTTCACTTGAGTTCTTGTTCCATCTTTCAACAGCTTACAAAATGGAGTAGAGATTTTAGTTGCTGTGAGTAGAGACCGGTGGTTGAGTGTCTTACAATAGGACTCTGCCTGCCCCTCTTCAGTTTCGCCAAAGTACGTGATTCTTGGCTGTGCATGAAGCTACCAGCATTAGAAAAATTATTTAAATTATCCATGCCTCCCTTTCTTCTCCAGTGATGACTACCTTCATTCAGTCCCAATTGTTCCACATGTATAATTCAATACGTATTTATTGAGTAACTTCTGTATGACAAATTGACAGAAAAAGAAAGAGGCATCTGTATTAATGGGGTTCTGGGGGTCTCTATACTCCTCTAGCCTCTCATGAATTTCACTTCATTATTATTGTTTGTTCACTTGATTGGTAGTCTTTCATTTACAGTAACCTCTGTGAAGGCAGGTCAGTGTATATTCATCTCATCATTGCATTTCCTGAGCCTAACATGGTGCCGGCACACATCAGACCTTTAATAATTTTGTGGAATGAATAGGGGAAAGGAGAATGCATGGGAGGAAAGAGTTTAAGCAGGCTCACCTGCTTAAAATACTTCGTTATACATTCTTCCTCTTGAGAAGATGTTAATACTCTATGGAAGGATTATAGCTACTGATTAATTTAGTAGCATTTGACTACTGAATTTGAATAACTATCCTTTCAGCCTTTCTTGAAAGGTTCATTTATTATTTAGTTTTTTTCAATAATTTTATAGGAAAGGCACGGCTATTAAGTAACTCTACAAGTTACAATATAAGGTCGATTACTTTAATTCAAAATTCCTATAAAATAAAGTTTTTGTTAATTTGATTTGTGGGCTAGCACGTAAAGTATAAGAAGCAGAAAGAAAAGGAGAAAGAGAGAAGAACTCATGATAACCTCCTTTTCATTACTCCCTCTCCTTTTCCTCCATGTAGTGGGCACTTAAGTATTCTCTCAACGTAAGGACCACTAAAGCTCACTTCTTCCCCACAAAGCCAGGGGCTCATTCATGGGTTAGATTTTGACTTACAACAAAAAGATTGCATAAACTGACTTCTTTAGAATCCTCAAACCATGGTCATCATCAGGTCATTAATAAACAAGCTGGTGTTTAAGGAGGCCAGTGTGCCATTTCGGAAACGATCAGGCTGACCATGCATTCTCAAGATCCAGACCCTAAGTGCAGACATTCCCACCAACCTTGGGGCTGGGGAACTTGGCAAGAGAGCAGTGAGATTCACAAATGGAAATGATTCCTTTTGGCGGGAGTAAGCCAACAATCTGCTTCTTCAGAATCACATCATGGTACAGCTGTGCAATGTAGGGAGCAACAAGAGAGAGCTATTAGATGATGGGTGGCTTTTCCCAACCCCAAAACCAGGAATTCCCCTGTGCTGAGAAACAGACTCCAGAATTAGGCTTAACAGTCAGTGACTACCAAGAAAAGCTGCTTTTTTAAGGCACAGCTTATCACTCTGGCTGGTCACCTGTGGCCACTTTGATGGCATCAGCAGCAGCCAGATCTGCACATATCACTGGTCACTCTTCTTTTTCCCTCTCTCTCTCTTTCTCTCCCTCTCTGTCCAATTAACATGTTTATTCCCAGGTATACTAAAAAGGGCTAGCAAATAATTTCCTTATTCGACTCTTTGCTCTTTTGTGGTCTTTGAAATGCAAAACAAACAAACAGCGAAGGTTAAAAGTCCAATGGCTTCATTTTGAATCAACATACGCAGCTGTTATAAATGACTAAAATGTTTATTTTCCTTTTTATTAATTTGATTTGAAAACTCACAACTTTGTTGATTCTTTTCCAATTTTAAGTTTAAATTTTGCAGTGCTTTGTGTTGTGATTTAGAAATTCCTGAAAATAGAGTTCATTCGATTCTTTATCGCTACATATTGGATTGTAGATTAACCGTGCTCCACACTGTGGGTTTAGCAGAAATGCAGTCCCTCTATCTGTAATCTGGTTTTAGTGACCTCTAGTGCCAGGAAAGTTTAATTGCTCTGCTTTATTTTAGTTCAGAGTTGGAAGATTGCCTTTTAAAACATACACATCAATGATATTACACATAAAACAGGAGAATATGTCAGTCTCATTTTTCTATGTGTGTTTGTGTGTTTATATGTATAGGCATAGACATATGTGTGTAAAGGAATCCTAATTTGCTCTACAACCAAGCATAGTATTTTTGTGGAGTACCTCTTGGCATTGGCCAAATTCAACTAACAGAAAATACAAAATATATATTTTATTTCAGGAGGAACCTACCTTTTTTTTTTCTATTCAGAGAACTGTTTTAGGAAGAGTTATCCAAACTTATTTCAGCACCATTTAGATATATGTGTTATGTTGTATAGAAAATCTTTTAGAGAATAGGAAGTTTTTCTTATCGTACAACTCATATTCTGTTATCAAAATAAAAGTTAAAATAGGAATATCAAGCTCTTAGCTTCTTAAAGATGTTTTAAGGCTTGGTTTTACAAAAAATAAGAGCCTATCTATATCTATATCTATATTATCTATGTATTAGCTTAACAAACTGAAAATGACATTTGGTCCACACACATAAAATGTGTTAACCTATCAAAAAGTTTAAACTCACTTATATTTTCAGAAGTATCCATTACTTGGTTTTCATGTTATTTCATGATTTTCATGGTAAACTGAGTTTCCTTTGAAGTAAGAATTATCCACAGCCTTGCACCCGTGTGTAATGTGAGTTCCACAGATTCTTGAGCACTGGAAAACATCCACACTTAACAGAAGACACTTTTTGTTTGATTCTTCATATTTGGCCCTCTCCCCAGTTGGGTTGCCCCCTGTGCACTCCTCTCCACAATCTTATTTTGGTATTTCAAGTATTTGCTATAGGTTTTCACTGAGAATGAAATGTCATCTTACTATTTGGCCAAACAGTGAATAATCAATAATATTGTGCAAACAAGCCACATGAATAATAGATAAACCTAGAAGCCTGGAGATGCAGGCTTCTGGCAATGGGATTTGGAAGGAAATGTCCAGTGTGTGGCCCACCATTAAATAGGGAAATGTTGAAATTTCAGAATATTTTTGTAGCAAAATCATCATCATCGTCATCATCATCACACCAATCCTTCTTTTCCTATATAAGCAGTGCACAGTATCCCCTCACCTTATATAAATAGCTACCCTTCAAACACTACATCTTTGTACATAGGTCAATTTTATTGCCTTACACTTATGTCTAACACAACTGAGCATTCCATTTCTATTTATTTATTTTATGATATTTCCTCACTCATCTCTCAAGGCAACGTGGTATCACTGAAGGAGTTAGAATCAAGAGGTCTGAATCCCAGTTCCATTTCGATGACAGGCCATTGTGGGTGCACTGGATCCAGAAGGTCTGAGTTCACCTTGCAGATTGATAGTAGGGTCTCTGAAGCATATTCCTTAACTATCTGAGCCTCAGAACTTCCCCTTGATTGTTTGCATTTATCTCTATGGGAGGTAGTTTTGCAGTTAACTTTTTTCTTGAAGTATTATCTAGAAGTGTGTATCCAGTGTGCTGCTGCCTTGCTTACAAAGCCTATCGCTTCTAAGCAAGAGAGCATATAGTACTAAAGTCCAAAAAAGGAGAGTTAAAAAAATGCAAGGCCTAGAAGAAATAGGGTATGCTTTCAGCTCCAATGGGCAATTTTCAAGGACCATTTAGTAATATCAATAACTGCCTCGGGCATGGTTTCCCAATTATTTACTGAAGAATTTCTAAGCTGGGGTCTCATTTTACTGCTTATTCATGTGTGTTCAGAAGTAGCCAGAAGTGATGCTGATGTTACAGGCATGCAACTGGTCTTCAGTGGAGAGCTGCACAGTTTCTCGCCTGAGGAGGCTGATTTTCAAAAGGGGTGCGACTGATAGTAAAGATGCCAGAGGGAAGAAAGCCGGAGAACTGCTCAGGTAGAGCCTCCAGAGGCATGTTTTTGGGGTGTATTACCTGAGACTGGATTTTCCAGGATGAGGAGCTGGATTTTATCAATTACTCAAAGGAGACCAAAGCAAGGTTACTTTTTCATGATAATCAGCATTAAAAGGCAAGATGTATAAACCAGTAGCCAAATTATTAATTTACAGATGAGCTATCATGATTCCCTGTTTGTTATCCAAGGCACCTCCTTCCTCATATCTAGGTATTTGAGAAAAGAATGGATCAATATTGAAGGAGTTTTTAGCAGCATTTCTTTTCAGGCAGGTTATTTCTACCAAAATGTAGTTTTCTGTGTTATATTTATTCTCATTGGTTTTAATTCAGGAGGCTGATCTTTTAATGAACTGGTGCTCATTAGTGGGATCTTTCTACAGACTTATGTAAGCTGACCATGGGAATAGAAGGGGAACTTTTAATGTGCAAATCAAAGGAGAAGTAAGTTTCAGACAGTGTTTCCTTTCAAGGTGAGACCAATAGGTAGTTAGGCGATTTGTAAGACTTGGTGATAAGATCAGGTTGATAGCAAATGGCCTCGAGTACTTGGCTAATGAAAACACTTATAGTTAGGTGATCCTTGTCTATGTCTAAATCAATGTCTTTTAGTTATTTGGTTAAGCCAGGATGATTTTGAATATACAAAACCAAAGTAAAGAAGGGTAAAACTCATGGCAGAGATTCTGTCCTTTGATCTGACGAACAATGACTTCTGTGAACGTTCACCAATTTTTCCTCGTAAAATTCATGCTAAGAAATGGCAATCACACTTCCATCTCTCCTCTATATGTTTTATTTTCTCTTATGCCATACTACATATCAACATGTATGTATTTGCATAAATAATGAGTGTTATAACTTATACCAGGATATATTGATAAAGATTTATGGTGTACAGAGAATTTTACTAACTTATCATTCACTTTGTTATTCAATTTAATCTAACCCAACACATAATGAAAGCTTACAGTGTACCAAGGACCTCAGTGTGGAATTCTAGGAAGACAGGGTGACAGTGGAAGCATACTTACGTATCTTTCCAAATCCCTGTATAAAATGACAGAACAACCAGATAGCAAAAGAAAAATTTTGTGGATAACGTTTACAATGGAGTACAAGCAGGTGAGGATAAAACAACAGTAGCCACAACATGTTTATGGTGTCAGCATTTGTGCAGCAAGACGTGCAAAGAAATAGTGGGAAGACTGAGGACCTGTAATAGGAGAACCCCCAGAAAGCTGGAGGTGCTACCTGGAAGAGACAGTGGACCAAGCTGAGAAGAGCTGCTAAAAAGAGATGGGGTTTTCCCCACTCCAATCACAAAAGAGTGCAGGTGTGCACAGTAAGAAGATGTGGAGGGACTGGAATGATCTAGACCTGGTGAGCTCTTAAAATTGAACAGCCAGAGCACTCTTCTCGAACAGTGTCTCACACTGCGGAGAAGCTGCTGGGAGTGGAATCAACACAGAACTGGACAGAAACAATGGAGTCAAAGGGAAAGAAGTCTAGGTAAAAGTCGGGGAGGAGAACAGAGCTAAGAAATTTCAGGAAGCAAACCACCATATGTTTAACACTACCCAAAAACAACAGAAGAGGGAGCTCTGTGAAGTTAGAAAAGCTATCTGGACTAAGCTTCCTTCAGAAAGTTTAGAAAAACTAACATAAAAATGAGCAGCAGAAAAGCCGTGAGGTCAAGGCCTGTACAGTTATTGTATTAAAAAAACTAGACTAAGGAGCAAAAGAACGTCCTTGCAGAAAGTAAGAGCGTGCCAAAAAAGACTGAAGGTAGGAAAAGAAGATCTATCCTACAGATGATAGGAATGCCTGAAGAAGTAAACCAAAGCAGAGGAACAGAATAATAAGAAGAATTATAATTCAAAGAAATGTCCTGAAAAAAAAAAAAAAAAGACTAGAGAACACACATTTAAAGAACATATTGTGAGAATTATGATTCAGGATAGCCAAAATCAAATTTTTCTAATAATATTATGGAGTTTAAAAATGAAAATTTCTTTGGGAAGTTGGGTTAAAAAAGCATATGACTTAAAGGAAAAATGAAATTAGATTGTTATCAGACTTTTTAACAGCTATATGTTATGCCAAAAAAACCATAGAGTAACATTTAAATTATTCAAGGAAATAAAAATGTGAGCCAAAGATATTTTATCCAGTAAAATTTATGTTCAAGTATAAAAGACATAAAAATTACTTATAAAAATGCAAGAACTAAGGGGATATATTCCTATTGAGTTCTTCCTGAAGAATTTACTAGAGAAAAATCTTCGTATAAGTAAAATACCCAGAGAAACATTGATATCAAGAAGTAGTGATGAGCATTAAATGTATACTTACTTATAGAACTAAGGTTAAATGAGGGCTAAAAGGGAGCGAATATATATTTATGGCTGTATATTTTGACAATGTGGATATAGAACAACCAATAAATTAAAAAACTAGGAGGGAGAATGGGGATAGCACATATAAAAAAAATTAAGTCTATTCAGGATTATAAGTGGTGATGAGAGTATTGCTATAGCATTCTACTCTTTATATAATATGGGATAAAACAAATGAAAAATTATGGAATTCTCTAATTCTATCCCCAGGTCTTTGAAAGCATTCTCAGTGTGGAAAAAAATTAGTGGCATGTGTACTGTTATTCTGAGACTACTATATATATATTATGTGTGTAGCATTAGATAAAGCAAATGAGAAATTATGGGATATTCCAATTCTGTCATTAGTGCTTATGGGAATCACGATTCTTCGTGTAGAAAAAGATACAGATGTAATGTAGAAAAGTTCAGTAAAAGCATGTTTTGCTATATTTGAATTGGAAATGTCAGAATAAACCCATGAGATGACTACTATTTAAAAATTAAATGTGTGTGCATATAAGTATATGTATACATGTATATGTGTTGTGTGTGTGTGTTTCTCAGTCTGTCTATTGAACAGGTCTAGAAATTATGACAACTCCTAGGACTGAGCATCCTTGGTGCTCAATTTCGCAGTCCTGAAGTGCCATTTCCCCTTAAAAGAAATCAGTGCTTCTTAGGGGAATGGTTGATCCTGAGTTTGGAGCAGAAAATGTACAAGATTAGTATGGAACATCCTGCCACATCAGATAGCAAAGCCTATATCAACACCTCTAAAGATGATGTCAGAAGGATCCGGGACCAACTTAAAGAGGCTCCTACTGCTGAAAGATGGAACTTGAGCTTCGATTAAGACACAAATTCAATGTGTTGAAACCTATAAAATACATTGAAATTCATTAGTTCAGAATGGTGTTAAAAAGCCAATTGGTTACTTTCCAGGATGAGTGGAAACCAATTCATTATCTTGTAAACCCAGCAAATAACGAGAAAACATCAAACACTTATTTTCCCCTTCCCATATTCCTATAACTCTGGGTAGTAAAGATAGTTTCTCCTTATGAAGAAAATGTCTCTTTACAAACTTATTTCAGTTAATAAATTAAAACAAAATGGTAGAATTCAGATATCACTATTTTGCACTTCCCGTGAAAAAATGGATCGTGATGAACATCAATGGCCGTTAACATCACAAAAGAAGGGACAACTAGGTATTTGTGCCTCCTGATGAAAGAACATGACACCATCTACAGTCTTGTCAAAGGAATTAAGTCTGAGTCTGATCAAGCAGGAAATGTAGTGGACTTAAGAGCATGTTAAAGAGTTCAGAATATTAAAAAAAGATTCCAACTGTGGGAAAATCTGCAGGTTAAATGGCTGTTGTGCTTTAGCAGAAACTAAAAGACATATACAAATGTTTTAAATGGGCAGGGTTGAACTATAGTGACGAAGGATGTATACTTGTGCGGTAAAAACCAGAAAGGAACTCAAGAAACTAATTACTGTAAAAGTTAACACAGTGGTTATTTTTGAAAGAGAAGGCTGTAATTGGGATGACGTATCTGGAGGGGTTTCCAGGGAGGCTGACTTGTATTGTGTTTACACAAAATAAACTGTGAGGTAGATAACAGTACCTTCTCTTTAAAGATGGAGACACTGTGACCTATTGGCAGTCACAAACTGGGTGAAATTTAGAATCAGAACTTAGTTCTTTACTTTCCAAAAACATTTCTCCCTCCCTCCTTCCCTTTCTTCCTCCCTCCCTCCCATCCTCTCTCTCTCTCTTCCTTCCTTCGTTTTTCTTTCCTTCCTTCCTTTTTTTTCTTTCTTACTTTCTTTTTCTTTGTGTTTACCTGCCTTTACAAATACATCCCATGACAATAAAATCATAATAGCTCCCTGTGTCAGAGTATAGTTGTAAATAGGACAACTAAAACAGAAATAGATATTAAAGGCCATTTAAAAAATTATTTATTCCCCGGTTTAGGAAAGTTAACTTTGTTTGGTTTTCTAAGTTCTCATGCCAGACTTCAGAAAGCAGGAATGCCATTAACTGACATATGTTGGAGAAATAGAATTTAAAAAATCTTCTCCCAACTCAGAAATCCTGTCTACAAAGGTAGAGAGTAGAGGAAGAAAACAGTCTTGTTACTGAATAAGCATTAAACCAGAATGTGATGTGCATCACAGGCAATCCTCTAAGAGATTGCAAAGACAGAAAGAAATCTCACCCTTTTACATCACCAAGCAGCTAACAACCCACTACATGTGTGTTTTCGAGATACACAATAACTAGTCCTCAAGTAAGAGAACTTGACAGCATCATTTCTCACACATAGTTCATCCTGACTTACCTGTTAGTTGGAGTGACCATCTGTGGATTTATCCAGAGAGAGGAAAATTTCTCATCCCTTTATGACAGAAGGTACTTTTACAACTTGGAGCAGGTGAAGCACCAACCACAGTTAGGCTTCTACCCTCCCACAGAAACTGGGATTCAGGGGTGCTAGCTCCCTTGATGTTTCCATTTCAAAAAGATGGCTCTCAGGTCTTTGAGAAAACCATTCCCGAGTTGTAAAGGCCTATGTAGTTTTCAAAATGATTTGTGTGCAGTTCAAAATACTTATAATTAGAAAGTTTTCTAAAGTAAATGATCAAAGAAAAAGGAGGGGAAGGAAATCCCTTCCTTTATTTTCAACAGGAAGAATTAAGCCTCTTATTTTTAATTTGTATTTGTCCTTACTCACAAGAGTATCACTGTAAGAGGTTATTTTTCTTAAGGGTATCACAAAAATATTTCATTTTTCTTTGACCAGATTAAGCCATGATAATATTATCTTCCTCAGACCATCAGAAGTGGAATTTATATAATTCTGAAGAGGTGGTGATTTTCTTAAGTGCTTTATATATTTATATATTTATTTTTCCACATGAGTCTTCCTTTTCCTTGTTTAATTTTAAACTCCTCAAGGGCAGGGATCCTGTTGGCTCTTTCCTTTATATTTCCTCGGGGTATCTAGTGCAGCCCTCTCATGCCCAGTGGGTCCTCAATAGCTGTTGTTCAGCTAACTGGTGAAATGATTGTTATCTGTATTGGGTGCTGGGCAGCTGCTATTAATAAAGACAGTTTTGCTTGAGAAATGTCTAAAACCTATTTCCCCTGTTATTTTCTTTTTTCCTCTGTTAAAACCAAGTACATCCTAGGATTCATTTCTCTTCTTTCAAAGAATGTTTCTGTATGAAGTTTTGCTACATTAAATTAAAAATCTAATAAATTTTTTAAGGGAGAGACAAATCACCTAAAGTTTTTTTTTTTTTTTGAGGAAGATTGGCCCTGCTCTAACATCTGTTGCCAGTCTTCCTTTTTTTCTTTTTTCTCCCCAAAGCCCCAGTACATAGTTGTGTATCATAGTTGTAGAGTTGTAGCTCTTTTAGGTGGGACGCCGCCTCCGTTTGGCTTGATGAGCCATCGGTAGGTCCCTGCCCAGGATCCGAACCAGTGAACTCTGGGCCGGCGAAGCGGAATGCACAAACTTAACCGCTATGCCACCGGGCCGGCCCCGCACCTAAAGTTTTTTGATGTCAAGTCTCCTAACTGAAAATCTGAGTCCCTTTCTCAGAGTGAGGAAAGATACCAGTGAATAACCCTGTGGTGGATGATGTCTGGGATGGCTTGGTTAGACCCAACATTTTCAATAATTTGAACAAATTCAGAGTAGAATACCTATTAAGGAGCCTCCACTTGACTCATCCATAGGAGGGATTATCACTTTTTAAGGTAATTTAAAATAATTATTATTCAAATATTTGCTTTTCTAATAGAGATATTCTGTCTTGACCTTAAATATGCCCAGTTTCTGTATTGTAAATCAGGTTCTTTCTTCAGGAAACAAAAATATTTCTGTTGGGATTTTATTACTGATCAAGAACACTTATACTATTGTATTAGAATTGTCTATATGGTAAGCTCCTTAAGGACAACTTATACTGTCTCATTCATTTGTATAACCTAGCACAAGGCAAAGTCTAAATAAATGTCTTGAATTTATCAGTGAGAATGGTGGATGATGGTGTTTATTAGATGGAATAGCTGTTCTTAAAGCGGGATCTGACTTTATGTTTTATCCCCCTTCAGTTTTTCTCCTATATCTTTGGATAATTCACATTATAGAGAAGCAATTTTGCTGTCCACTGTGAGACCCAGGCATGGTCACCAGAAAACAACCAGGACTCTAACTCTGTGTCACTCAAGCCTCACAGCCATGGGCAGTTCTCATCGGCTCATTTTGGCTGTCCTTAAGCCATGGACATTTTATAGACAATATTCCCTCAGTGCTTTACCCAGAAGCTCTGTTTGTCCCCCACCTCCTGCTCTTCTCTGCTTTCTATAAAGTTACAGAGAACAGCTTTTATGATATTCAAAATGTCTCCTCTAGTTTTTCCATCTTCCTCGACACAACGCCCAAGGAGCAGCTGGGAGCAGAGATTCAAATAAGCAATCAATCACAATAGCACTCATGACGCCTCTCCTCTGGTATTTGACATTTTGTTGACATGCTATCGGAGCACTTCACACTTGACTGGTAAGCCATGAAAACAATTACTGGGTCACTAACAGGAATTGAAAAAAAAAAAAAAAGAGTCCTTCGAAAACACCATCCTAAAAATTGCTAACACCATAGCATCCTGAAATAAATGCAAGATTGTTTGATGGTACTCATGGAAATTACACAATGCTCTGTAAAGACAGCAAAAGAGGTAAGGAAAAGAAAATATTTCTTAGATTTGGGAGCAGTCTCAATTTTGGGTGATCAGTAACATCCATAAATCATATAAGATCTCCTTGGAATCTTACTATAGTAGCAGTTAGTAAATAAATCCTGTAAGGAAGTATTGCATAAATAAAAGTTAATGATACGACCTATCCTTGGTGATCATATTTTCTGGGGTGGCACATAAATACAGCATTAAATTATAGGAAAATAGAGGCTTAGGGGGTAATTTGCCATTTTAAGACGCAGTCTACAATTTCCTGCAACTGTTCAGATGGTGAGGAGTGAAGAGCAGAGGAGATTGTAGGGAGCCAGGACATTGACAAGAGAATATGCATTGCTTAAAACTCTTCCCATAATGTTGCTCAGAGGCTGGATGACAGTTGCAGACCAAGGTGGGTAAGGACAGATTCCATCCTGCCACATTGTATCTGTTAAGTAACAGTCTTTATGAGGAAAATTTACGAACCAGGGCCAGTAAAGAGAGGCACATGTACCCACATCCTCTCATCCTTTTGTGGAGAGCCATCAGGACTTAGGTGAAGTTGCTGGAGCCACAATTGGTTTACTCTCTGCAGGAAGCACCCACCTTTTGTGGCCCTTCTGCTTTATATGGCAAATATGTGAGCATTGTTATCCAGGGCCCAGGGATGACCTAGGTTCCAGAAAACTTGGATTTGGATGTCAGGTTATATAGGAGTTGCCTCGGAAAGCCCATAACCTGGAGAGTTTGGAGCTCTTAGGAGGTTGTAGCCTCTTCTGCTTTGTGAAGGTTGCCACTATTGTGTGGGAAGCTGATTCAGCTGCAGCTTCCCCCTAAACCAGAGGGGAAGTTAGAGGTCCTAGCTAGCTGCTTGTCCGAGCAAACCAGAATGTTAACCAGAATTATCTATCTGGATAATAGCATTAAAATGGGCTAAGTGGAGAGCAGCCTCATGGAGAACAGAGGCTTTCAATTAATAAATTGACAAATATTTAAAGAATACTAACCATATATTGAGCTTTATATTTCTTCATTTAGTTTTTATAAGACTTCATTTTACAGATGGGAAAACAGATATCTTAGAGAGGTCAAATTCCCAAACCTGGGTAAATGGCACAACCGATTTGAATACAAAACTGATGTGCTCTGTGTTATACCATCCTGGCTCCAAAACTAGTGTGCTTTCCAGTACAAAAGTCTCCTCCCCTATCTGTGAAATTGCAGGAGTTCAGAGAGATAGATCTCTGAGAAGAATCCAGGGGAAGATGTAAAAGTGGAGTTCAAAAAAATGGAACTCCAAGAAGGATCAAAGGCATGCTATAAAAATGGATCTTAGTCATACGTACTGTGCTTAGTTTGGTTTCAAGTAAGGAAAAGATGGAAGTATGATTTAAGTGTATCTGTGTATGACAGCTAGAGATTCCCAATACCTTCACAAGGACGTGTTTGGTATTAATAGGATTTATAGAGATTTTTAAATAAACTAGTTAAAACTAAAGTCACCTTAAGAATCATTATCACCATCATTGGACTCATACTCTATTAATAACCATTATTATGACTACAATTGGTAGATCACCTCACGGTTTATACATCCCTTATCTCATCTATGGGGTGATTACACTTACCTTTTTTTTTTAAGAGATGAAAAAACTAAAATTCACAGCATTTAGGTGATTTGCCCAATATATCAAGAGCTAGAATTTGAACCAAGACCTCCTGTCCCCACATGTGTAGCTCATTTTCAGAAATCATAAACAACTTGGGCAATGGTGTTTCATACATCCTAGGACACATCTCAAACATTTTGCAAAGTAGTTTTATATTCCAGTTATACAGTGGGTAAACTGATTTCAGGGTCACTTCATTTCTCCAAATGAGTTCCATTCTTGAAAAGTTATACTTATTATACACAATATTATAATTATTGCCATTATAGTTCTCACTCCCATTCTCATTAAGAATATGTATATCAGCATTAAATTCTCCTTTTATACTCCTGATAATCAAGACATTTTTTAAAGCCATTTTTAAAGTAATGACTTAGAAGATGATTGTCAAGGTCTATGAAGTTGCTATTATCTCCACCCGTGCGGAGATAATATGATCAGATCAATGAAATGATCAGAAATAGCTGTGAGCAATAGACCTTTATTGCAGACATATAGGAGAGAGATGTGGGGACATTAGGATGATGCCCTTCTTCATTTTCCTCTGCTGAAGGGGATTTGTAGATGTTAAACTCTTTCCAAGTGGCAGGTAATACAAAGGGAGGGATTTTAGTTTAGCATCACCCAGAGGCCATGATAACATTTTCAGTGAAATGACACCATTTCGGCCTTCCTGTAAAACGCCCCTCTCCAGGCTTGGCAGAGAAGGAACAGCTCACTTCTACTGACATCATGATGGTAAAAGCCACTCATTGTTATAACTCTGTGTAAGAGGTCATTTATAAACCATTTGTCATGTTTTGTTCCTTTTAATCCATACATTAACCCTGCAAGGAAAATGTTATTCCATGTATTATTTAGATGAAGCCACCAAGTGATTTGTTCAAGGCCACACAGCTAGTAAGTGGAATAGCTTGGGCTCAGTTTGTGTCTTCTGACTCCACCAGCTTTGTTCCTTGAACTATTCCATTTTGTTTTGTAATTAATAATTTACTTTATTTGTACTTTTAAAAAAAGCTTTAACATGTTTAAAGCATTAGCATAACATTGAACATTTTCTGATTTATTCTACTGAAGAATGCAAAAGTCAATTTGGCATGACGGTAGGAAGTGCCTTAAATATTTTACCGTATTTGGTTTGTTGTTGACATTCTGGGGATGTTTCTGATGACGTCTTCCCTTTTCTTAAAAACTTGGAATTAATTTTTATACTTGCCATTAATATGGTTACTGTTATAGAATCTGTTCGTATCAAAACAATTATTTGTACTAAAACAATTGCCTATTAAAAATAAATAGATAATGGGCTTAGAACACTAATCTCTGTGCTCTGTAATGATGTTCTCGAGCTTTGCAGATGATAGCCATCACCTGGAGTGTTCATTAAACATAGCGCTTCCCCAGGGCCCTGTCCTGTAGATCTGGATTTGAATGAGGTTCCAGAATTTATGTTTCTGACAAATACCTTCAGGGATTCTTCTCATCGTGGAAGTTTGGGAAACACTGTTCTATATCAACTTTGGAATGATTTCTGTCCACAGAAAAGCTATAGTTTCTAGCATCAGACGACAGCTGTGTTCCAGACCAAGCTTTCTGATGAGTGACTTTTGGCAAGATGTTTACCTAGATGAGCAACAATTTCTTCATTTCTAAAATGTGAATACTAATACCCTCTTGGAAGAATGTGAGGTTTAATGAAAGAAGCAGCTAGCATAATGTTCAATAAAGTGAATGATCTACAGTAAATACCTAGGAAATAGCTGTTCCCTTTCCTTGCTCATAGTGTGTTGGAATAGTTGGGAAATACTCTGAAGGGAAATATAGACACCTAGCTTCAGTAGAGGGCATTTTGTTAAAATATAAAATGTGCATCTGTGTGTGTGTATGTGTGTCTGTGCTGCGTGTTCTCACTTAATAAAAGAAAAAGTGGGAAAAAATCAAAATTCATGCAAAAAGTTTGAAATTTGTGGAATGCAAAAAAGTTTATTCTTGAATTTTACTCTCAAATAATACTAATTTCCCTGGTACTGAAGATTTATTAAGTCCTGGTGCTTTACACACGTTATCTTTTGAGCTCAGACAACACCCCCAGGAAATGTTCTTTGCTCACCCGCCTGTGTACATGCCAAGACAGAGAGGCTAAGTTATTTGCAAAGTTTACTTACTAGTGACACAGCCAGAGTTTGGACCTGCTCTCTCTGATTCAAAAGCAAGTGCTCCTAACCTGTAGGATATTCTCTTTCCAGTGTTCCTTCCCATTCCTGACCCCAAATTCACTTTCATATTTAGGGTCAATTAAAAACAAAGAGCAGTACAGAAATTGCAAGTTTCCCTCACAGCCCCTCAGTCCTCAGGTACTTTGCAGCATATTCTTGGAGCAGCTGTAAGCAGCTCAGGCGTCATTGCCCTGGAAGATGTTAACTGCTCTGATTTAGGACGTAACCTTTCTTTGAGGACAGGCTCTGAAGAGAGTAGCTCATTTGCCTCCTTGATTATGCCTTCACAATTTGCAACCTTGTCTTATCACTGTCCTTTCTCAGTGAGGAGGCAAGAGCTGAATGAATGGGATACCTTTCTCTGAAGATTAAAGAAAAGAGACTGCCCTATTTTAAGTCAAAGGAAGATTCTAGAGCAGCCCTGAAGTGCTAAGCAATACTGCAGCTCCAGATCAAGGGTGCCTTGCTCCCCGGAGTTATTTCTCCTAGGATCACTCTTACAGTGCAAGTGGAGACCCAGGAGGACTTCCCTAAACCCCTCCCAAATTGTTCACCTGGGGTTTTGTGTGAGTAATCTTCTTTTGAGCCACAGGACAAGAAAGCTTCCCAGCTGATCAATACTGTGAAATATCGGCACTCTCCAAATCACAATCTGTCTTTTCCACTGATGTACTGTGTGACCTGGAAGTGTTAATGATGCATCCCATTCACTGGGTACCTACTGTATGCCAGACATAGTGACCTTCCCCAGGGAGTATTATCATCCCCATTTTATATATAAGTGAAACAAGGCCCATGGAGGTTAAAAAACTTCCTTTGGACACAGAGGCAGAAAATGGGAGTGCCAGAATGCAAAATTAGACTTCGTGCTCCCAAATCATCCCTCTTTACATTATAACGCCCAAGCAAGCCCTGGTACCTCACATTTAAGATGAGGAGGGATAGGACCTGCAGAGTTAGGGACCAGACTAAAAGGTTTCCAAACTTCCCCTCAGCCTTATGAATCCATTCTGCTCAACTTGGTAAATATGGAAAAGAGACTGTTGAATTGCTTACTTCTGAATATATCATAGAGGTTTTGAGAAACAATCTGAATATTCTATGCAGAATATTTCACAGAGAAGTTTTTTTATACTAAATTTCTTCTGTGGAAAATACATGCCTATATTTATGAACATGTAGATTACAGCAGAAATCGTGTGCCTATGTGTGTATTTCTCTTTAAGCTGTAGCATGAATGATCATGTGGAGTGTCATATGTTCTCTGTTTGCAGCACATCCCTCATCAGCTACCTCCAGGTTTCTGAATGAATTACTACAGAGTCGTCTACCTCTGGCTATTCCACTTGATGGGAAATTAACTGTGCTTGGTCTCTAGGGGAAGGACCGCAGCTGGCTTTGGCAAAATTACCAGGAAAAGTTATTCAAAGGGCCATTCTACCTGTATTTATTACTCCTGCCAGTCTCACCTTCTGATGTCACCAAGAGCCCAATTCTTACATAATATTTTCAGACTCTTCAAACCTGAGTCTCAATATTATTATTATTTTATTTTTTTATTTTTGTTTTTTGCAGGGAAAGATTCATCCTGAGCTAACATCTGTTGCCAATCTTCCTCTTTTTTTTTTTTCCTCCCCAAAGCCCGAGTACATAGTTTTATATCCTAGTTGTAAGTTATTCTAGTTCTTCTATGTGAGCCACCATCACAGCATGGCAACTGGCAGACGGGTGGTATAGTTCTGAGACTGGGAAGCAAACCCAGGCTGTCGAAGCAGTAAGAGCACTGAACTTTAGCCACTAGGTCATCAGGGCTGGCTCTCAATATTATTATTTTTAAAGTGGATTTAACAATATCTGTTTTATGGCTTATTTTTGGATTATATGAAGTAGGTCTGACCATTTTACTAAGTGCTCCAGTGTGCATTACTTAGCCCAGATGAATAAAAACAATATTATTTTATGATTATTCTTTCTTGAATATAAACCATAACATGGGTTTTACGCTATTTCAGTAAGTTTGATGATGTGGAAGAGAGCTAATAGGATCCATGGATACTGACAAAACAGACTCCTGAGTCAGAGACAAAGGACTTTATTATTCATGGCAAAACAGTAGCAAGAATATCATCACATGTGTACTGGTCCCTCAAGCCTCAATCTCACAGGGTGATGTGATGGTCAGGTGGAACATGCACATACAATGGTCTTTTCTAGAAGAAAAGAACCCTAAGCTTAGGGAATAATGCCACTTTTTTTTATACTAGTGATGAACACTTTAAAATTTAATTTAAAATAATTACAATTTACAATAGCATGAAATATATGAAATACTCAGGGACAAATCTGACAAATGTATGCAATATTTGTTCACTGAAAATTACATAACATTGCTGAGATAAATTAAATGGATACAAATTAGTAGAGTGATACACCATATTCATGAGTCAGATGACGAAATATTAAGATGTCAGTTCTTTCCAAATTGAACTATAGAGTCAATGCAAACCTACTCAGACAGAGGAAACAGCGAGTGCAAAGTCCCTGAGGCAGTGACATGCTGAGTGTGTGTGAGAAACCACTTTTATAGCAAGCTGTGAGCCCCTCTCCTTTTTCCTGAGGGAGACTGACTATATTGCTGGGATGCATGGTGCATTATTGCAATGCATTTTCTCACTTCTGGGCTAAAAGAACGGTCATGACCTTGTGAGTTTGGCACACTCAGCAAGACGTGTAGGAGCTCAAAAGGTCCATGGCAGACCGCCTCCCAACAATTATGTGCCAAACACTATAATTAAGCTCGATAGACATTCTCATTTAAATTTCAACGAGAACTCTATAAGGTAAAAATGACTTCTGCCACATAATAGATGAAGAAACTGGGGCTCAAAGAGGTTGACTTCCCCAAGAAGACGTAGCCAGTTAGACACAAATATGCCTGACTCCAAATCTGTTGTTTTTCCCGCTATAAATCATTGCTCTTCCAACTGGGCAAGTGACACATAGGGGAAGTGAGCAGGTTGGCACGTGGCGAAGAGGTTCTGAAGATCTTGACACTACTCTACCTAGCCAGAACGGCTTCGAAGCCCTCTGCATTGGGAACCGGAAGACAATGGATTCTCCTCGAAGTTTTCTCTTTCCTTCCAGTCTTCTTCGCTGGGTGTTTCCCTTTCCCTTCCGGTTTGGTTTGGGAGTCCCTGAGAGGAAAGTGGAGTCTTGGTGTACTCTACCTGATTCCTCCCTCAGGAATGAAGGGATGCAGAAGATGAGCCTGCAGGTGATGTTCTTAGAGAACAGATGAAAACTGAAAGTTTATTACTCTCAGCTCTCATGACGGCCAGTTCCTCTCTTGACAAGACAGGAAATTTTGAGTTCTCCAGATTCCAGAGCCAAGGAGTCAATGCTAGAAAAATGAAAAAAATATTGTACTTGGAAGTCAGATCACCCAAATAGATAACTCCATTCTCTAATCTTGAGTGTGTCTGTTAGTATAAAGAGAGAGTTAAACTAAATGATCTCTGTGTTCCTTCTAATTTTTGGTTCCCATTAGAACAGCTTCCCATTTCGTCTAGTTCCTTTTCCTCTTCTTTCTCTTCAGATAATCCTGGAAATATTTAGTTTGACTGTAAGAACAATACTAATTATAGTAATTTATGTGAACCCTTTAGCAATTATGACTAATCACCATGCAACACAATAATGATTACGCATATCATTAAATATGCGTCAGATTAATTTGGTTGTGAGTTTTAGTTGATTATAACACTAAACTCTTCACATGTGCATTCTTCAGAGTCTGTTGCTCATTGTAACGTGGTCATCTGCTCACAAATTTAACACTGTTGTGGGCACTTTGCATAGGGTCCTTTCTTCCACTGTATAATCAATGGTCTTAGACCAACCTCTTACCTCCTCTGAAGTGGTTTCTTTATTTTTAAGATAAACATGTCCATGACATAGGTTCCTTAAAATGTTTGCCTTGCCATAGTAATTGTCTTCGGGTTCTCTATCTCATCTTTATTTTATTTCCATATCTTTCAATCGATGGACAAAATTTTATTTGAAAGGACAAACTCAAAAATTAAAACCTATCTATGTTCCCAACAAGGAAAATATAGAAATTAATACTCATTAGATAAAAATTTCTTTATAAATATTGGCTAAACTCTTTGGTTAACTGGTTAAAATTTAGTAAAGTATACCCAATAAGTATAACTGGATAAACAAATTGGGCTCATTCAGACAGTTTAACCTATAAATAAGGAAGTTTAGTTTTCTATGGGCACCTATAGCAGTAGGCATGCAAACTGAGATTTCTAAAATAAAATCCCTAAAATCACAAACCCCTTACTCTCTATATAGTTCCAATATTGATTTCCAAGTCAAAATAAACATTCTTAAAATAAACTCAGTGGAAAGCATAGAATACTAGAATGATGGAGATGGTTATATAGATATAATATGAGTACTCTGGCCTTGAGAGGATAAAGGGAACATTTTCCAGAAGGGGAAGGTTTCCCTAACAGATATTTGAACATAATGGTAAGTCTGATGCATGTGGGAAGTGTTGAGCTTAGAAACCTGACAAGAACAGGAGATGGTATTGGGGAGTAGGAAGTAAAGGCCCTAGGATGAGGTAAGAGGGAGACTGAATGAGGGAAGACTTCGAAAGTCATGTTGGATTTGTGATCTGAGGGCCAGAAATTAGTCATCGCAATTACATTATTTTTTGAGTGTGACTTTTAGGACATAAGCAAGAAATAGGCAAAGATGAAGCATTTCACAATTAAAATAAATAGAATTTCTTGAGGATGACTACACATCAAAACCATTGAATTTGTATAAAAATGTACAACTACCGTGTGCTAGATAATTACTTACACCTAGTTCTATATCAATCTGTGTTTTGATTTATTGTTAGTCTTATAGTATTTTACACCTTTATTTTTGGCAATTTTGTCTATACTTCTGCTAAATGTTTGGAGGAGGCTTTTTTAAGTACTATAATTAGACATATGTTATCCTAATGAATCCATAAAATTACCCAATTTTCTTCAGCATTCAGTCTAAGAACAACAACAAACCTTTAGGAACCTCTCAAGCAAATCTGATACTATTCATAGAAAAGAGAATCTGGAGAATCTGATTAGTCCATGAAAATCCCAGGTTATTAAGAACAATGTATTCACGAATGCAATCTAGGGAACTAATGGAAACCATTTGGATGTGCTTCCTCCCTCAACAAAAACAGTATATTAGTAATGAATCATTTTCTAACAATGGTCAGTTGTTTTGATATGTCATTGTTTTTTTCTTATTTTCTGGCAGTACTTTATTTAACAGCATGGATTCTTCCTTACTATGAGAGGCTGTTGGTTGAAAAATTCTAATTTGCAGAAATTATCTTAATAAAATAAATCTCTTTGGATGATCATTTTTATCATCGTAATTTATTCATTTTCTAGAAAATGCACAGTGCAGATCAAATGCAGGCTATGTTATACGCATAGAAGTGCCATCTGCAAGAAAACTGGGATTTAACCAGAGTGTATAATTTATTATTGTCTACAAACATCTATGTTGTTTGTTTTTACCTTGGAGTAGCATTGGAAATATTATCAAGATGTTTAGAATTAAGTGTCAAAAATGAGTGGAGAGAATTTCCGTTGAAAGATACCACCCTAGTCCTCAACAAGCACCCTCGTTCCACAATCAAGACAAACCAAGTACTTAATTACTGTGTGAAAATTGCAGAGAATGACTGTAGGTTCCTTCTGTGATATACAGATAACTGCCAGTGACCCTTAAATGTGAGGTATAGATATTTATAACTTCTTACCTCCCAAAATAAAAGCAGCTACGTTACTGACACAAGTTTTTCTTTCGCGTTTATAACTTCTGGTTAAATCCCACATCAGATTGCTTTCTTCTAATGGATATTTACTAAAGTTATCTGCAATTGTATTATTAAGACGTAGAATTGAACTTCATCCAATAAAATATAATAATAGGTAATATTGTTTCAGGGGTTACTTTATGTCAGGCAGCTTCTTCAGTGCTTGACATATAGAAATTTAATTTAATCCTCACCACAACCCTAAGGTAGGTATTATGATTTTCTTCATTGTACAAAGGGGAAAAGTGAGGCACGGAAAAGTTAAAGAAGTTTCCCAGGTCACCGAGCTAGCAAATAGTCAGACCAGGATTCAAACACAGGCTGGTGGACCTCAGAGTCCACTTTCATAAGATAGCTACCATTTATCTGTGCTTAATACACGTCAGGGAGCAGCCGAGTGCTTTATTTATGTTATTTCATTGATCTTAACATCAAAGAAGTGGGGTGGGTGATATTGCTCTCCTTGGTTTATAGACATAAAAGCTCAGGCTCCAAGAGGTTCAATAACTGGCCTTGGGTCACATTCATAATACTTGAAAAAGCTGAGATTTGAATTGGGGTTTTCTTTCTCCAAAGGCCAAGTTCTTAACAACCACATTATTATTCTGTCTTATGTATTTATATAATCTTTAAAAAAATTAACCACTTTAAAAAACGTCTTTACCAATTCAATATAAATTGTCAAACTCATCTGAAAAACAGCGTTGTCTCCCTGCATCTAAATGAACTCCAGGGGACTCCCCTGTGGTACCTTCCAGGGGTAACATTTCTCAAACATTATATAGCGTGTCAAGTCAAGAGTTATTTGAAACTAAATAGATTATAATAAATAGATTTTGCCTTTTAAAGAATGCCTTTACCTAAGGGAGAGTTATAAAATGAAAATGAGGAATCCTAAAACGTATCCCTTGCTTCGTTTAGCATGATTATGAAATAGTAGGAAAATATATATGCTTAATGTTATAGGTGGGTGTAATTGGCAAATTTTTCATTAAAATAATTATTAATTAGCTGAACTCAATACGTTCACCTATAATTTACTCTCAGCAAAATCTTAGAACAAGATTCTATTATTGATCATCAATAACGTTGTCCAAAATGGTGTTTTGGTTTGGTTTCTTTGATAGTTTGTTTCTTCTTGATCTTATGTTTAACAGAGAATGCATGAGACAATTTTTATAATAAATTCTTTATGCTGAAAGGAACTTTGGAAATTATTTAGTCCAAATCCATTGAGGAAACTAAACTATGAAGACGTTTGGTCAAGGTAATAAACTGTGGAACTAGTACTAATGTTTCAGATTCCCTGTCCAGTATTTCCCTATCATGTAAATAACAGCCGGGACTGCATCTACGTTGAATGCAATTCCTTATTTTCATCATATCTTCACAGACAGCATCATCCTCATTTACTCTGTGGTATGGTGAGGGGAGAAAATGGGATGGTAATTAGTCTTTGAATGGTGAACATGATGTAGTCTGCACAGAAATCGACATATAATGATGTACACCTGAAAAGTATATAATGTTATAAACGAATGTTACCTCAATAAAAAAAATTAGTAAACTTTAGAAATATAAAACACCCAAAATATTACCTGAAAATTTTTGATTTTTTTACTTTTATACTGAAAGCTGTGAGAGAAGTAAATTCTTGTTTGCCCCAAAACTGCTTTTCCTTTAAATCTGTAGAATGCTATATCATTAAAATATCTGAAATGAGCAGTGACTAGCCCAAATACAGAAGCAATTCCTGAGCACTTTAATCAAATATTTTCCAGAAAAAAACTTAGAACCTGAAGACTGCATCTAAAATTGTGTTTGATTGGTTAATTCTCTGGAAACAAATTAAAATTCTGATTGTATAATGGTGTCTATTAAAAAGAAAAAAAAAGAGACATTTCAAATGAAATTCATAAAAGAAAAATCTAGGGATTAGTATAGGAAAAAATTTTTAGAAGAGATAGAAATCTTTGGAAATCAGCGATAATCACAGAATACTTGTTAGCTAAAATCTAAGGCCAAAATGATCAGGAAAAGATATTTTAGAAGTACAAAATATTTCAAGATAGAAAAATGTAAGAGAGTTTAATAGGGATGGAAAGAATGTCCCTTGACAAGGGGACCCGAAATAGATAGTAACTAACTCCATTGTTCTCCGTTGAACAGACTGGCTGGGGGTGAAAATGCATCCGTTGCGTCCAGGAAGCCTCTCAAATCTAGAACACATCATATTAACTAATTTGTGCTATCATTTATGTGCTAATAGCAACATTGATTGACTACTGTATTGAGTCTGGAGTTTGCACATGTTTTATCTCTAAATTCTTTCAACAACCTTCTGATGTATTTATTATTCTCTCCATTGTATAGGACAGAAATGAGAGGTTCAATATCAAATAACTAAGGAGTAGCAGAGCCAGGATGTGAACCCAGAACTATCTGCTCCAAAGCCCTGCTTTTCACAACTATCTCCGGCCACACCATCTTTTCTGTTTACCTAGTAAACTCTTACTTGGCAATATCTCATAATTCATTGGGTTTCTTTCCTTCAAAGATACGCTTTGTAAATTTACTCTTAAATTTTGAATTTAGATTGATGAGTAGTCAAAACAATCTTGAAAAAGACCCAAATTAGATTACCTACATTTCCCGATTTCAAAACTTACTACAGAGTTATAGCAATCAACTATTACTATACCAGTGTGGTACTGTCATAATGTCCAAGATAATTCAATGAGGGGAAAGGATAGTTAGTCTTTTCAACAAATGGTTCCAGGACAACTGGATATCCACAGGCAAAAGGATGAAATTGGATCTCTACTTCATACCATACACAAAAATTAACTCAAAATGAATCAGAAATAAATGTAAGGTAAAACTATTAAAACCTCTTAGAAGAAAACATAGGTAAAAATATTCATGACTTTGGGTTAGGAATGTTAAATGCAACACCAAAAGCATGATAAACAAAAGAAAAAATAGACAAATTGGATTATATCAAAATTAAAAACTTTTGTGCTGCTCATGATACCATTAAGAAAGTAAAAAAAAAAAAAAGAATTTACAGAATGGGAGAAAATATTTGCAAATCATATATCTGATAAAATATTTATGTCTAGAATTTATAAAACTCTTACAACCTAATAATAACTCAACTGAAAAGTAGGCAAAGGATTTGAATACACATTTCTCTAAAGAAGCTATATTATGGCCAATAAGCATATGAAAAGATGCTTACCATGATAAGCTATTAGGGAAATACAAATAAAAACCACAATGTGATATCATTTCATTCATAGAATGTCTGTAATCACAAAGACATTACCAAGTACTGGATATGATGTGATGAAATTGGAACTCTCATACATTGCTGGTGGGAATGTCCAATGGTGCAGCCACTTGGAAAACGGTTTGGCAGTTCCTCACTGCCTTAAACATAGAATTGCCATATGACCCAGCAAACCTACTCCTCAATATATAGCCAAGAGAAATGAAGTGTATGTCCATACAAAAACATGCACATGAATATTTATAGCAAAATTATTCATAAAAGCCAAAAAGCAAAGACAACTCAAATGCCTGTTAACTGAATAAATAAAACGAGTATATACATCAATGAAATATGATTTGGCAATAAAAAGAGATCAAGTAATGATTATGCTACAATATGGATAAGGCTTGAAAACATTATACTAAATGAAAGAAGTCAATCACACACACGAAAATCCACATATTGTCTGATTCCATCTATGTTGAATTTCCGTTTTTGGCAAATTTATAGAGACAATGAAGATTAGTGGTTTGTTAGGGCCGAACTATTCTTACACACATCTTTTTTTTTATTCTAGGAGTTTTATGGTTTCAGGTCTTATGTTCAAGTCTTCAATCCACTTTGTGTTAATTTTTGTGTGTGGTAACATACACATACATCTTTGTATATATTCATGATAAGAGTCTTAAGACAAATTTCTGAAAGTAAAATTTCTGGATCAAATAATATGTATAGTTTTTAGGCCTTTTCTTCCAAATTGACAAATTTGCCTCTTGGAAACTGTCAATTTGTCTTTTGCTAGAAATCATTGCATTTTAATAGTACGTTGGTGCTTTATCCAATATTATGTATCATCATTATTTATATCTTTCTCAATTTGATAAGACAGTAGAGATCATTTTCTTCTGCATTTCTCAGTATTCTACTGAGGTTGAGTCTTGTAAAATATTTTATTGATAATTATAAGGTCTCCATTTGTATGTATGTGTTCTGTGTGTGTGCACACATATATATGGATAGATCATGTTCTTTGCCAGTATTTCTGGTAGAGTGTACCTTTTTCTTATTGATTTATGAAACTATTTTATAAGTAAAGATAATACCTTTTTCTTATAATCATTTTATCAAACAGATATTTTTCACTTTTATAGATTCTAAACCAGACTTCTTTTGATTTTTTTAAAAAAACTTTTGCATCTATGTTTTGAAAGACAAATCCAACTCCAAGAATAAATATTTAACTGTATATTTCTCTAGTTCTTTTATTTGCTCTATCTTTTTGATCTTGAATTCCTTTGAAATTTATCTATGTGTAGGTATAATGCAGAGCTCTTACTTAAATTCTTCCAACCCAATTTATTGAGTAAGCCATCCTTTTATTTTTTATTGGAAGTGCCATTTTTATGATATATTTAATTATGTAACATATTGAATCTTTATGACCATGTGATTCTGTCTTTTGACTTTTCATCCTATACTGACAGCTGCATATTATTGCAGTTTCATAATATTTTTAAATCTCTATGGTGGAGTTCTCAGAATTTAAAAAAATCTCGGGAAATTTATCCACTTTATTCTTCCTGATTTGTTTTTATGTGTCCATTTCCCTCAGAATTTACATTTTTGATGTTGTAACAAATGAATAGGTTTTTATAATATCCAGTCTTCCCATTCATAACATCCGTTTGTTATAAAATTTTCATTTTATTCCAAATAGCTTTTTGATTGATGTTTTTGTGTTTCCATTAGACAATCTCTTCATGAAAAATTGGGATAAATTATTATCTGTCTCTTACAATATTCCTTATTTACTAATTTTTCTTTTCTGGTTAAATCAGCTAAAATTATTTATAATGTTATAAGTGGGTATTCTTATATTTTCCTGAATATAATTGAGATACCTTACTATGAAATTTGTTTCAATATATTTTTTGGGAAACTAGTACCCAAATTGGTTCAATGATGAAAGGATGCAGTCATCAAGGAAGAAACAATAAATCAGACACACTTAATTCTATATGTCTTTTGGGACATCAGCAAACACAGTTGATGTTAAATAATGTGAAAAGTACTGCTATAAAACATAATTTGTTTAAACCACCATTTCCATACCTATTGGAACATAGAAATTTTTGATGGCCAGGATGTACTAAAATTGATGGAACACAATTTGGGAAATGGTGCCCTTAAGTATGAGGTAGTCTTTTGATTTCAGAGAGTTATTATTCTTCATGCTAAGAAATTAAGTTTGACTTTTAGTTCACTGAGATTTTTTAAACAATGGAAGTTTTGTGTTGTTATCAACATTAACTACTTCCTGTAAACATCAGGTGTTTATCTTTTCTTTGACCTTTTGAGGTGAGATATATTAATGAATTTCCTCATTTTAAATTTCCCCTGAATTCTGTGAATAAACCAAATTTTGTCATAGTTTAGTATTTTTATAATATTTGCATAATTTGATAATATTTTATTTAGGATACTTTCTTGTGTGTTCATAAGTGAGATTAATATGCAGTGGTTTTTGCTTTTGTTGTAGTGATTTTTCTCTTGTCAAATTTTGTTAGTGGGATTGTGCTACTCTTGTGATTTGTGGTTCAGTCTCGTTTTTTTTTTTTGGGGGGGGGGGAAGACCAGCCCTGAGCTAACATCCGTCACCAATCCTCCCCTTTTTGCTGAGGAAGACTGGCCCTGGGCTAACATCTGTGCCCATCTTCCTCTACTTTATATGGGATGCCGCCACGGCATGGCTGACAATTGGTGCATCGGCGGACGCCCAGGATCCGAACTCGCGAACCCCGGGCTGCCAAGTGCAAACTAAACCACTGTGCCACGGGGCGGCCCCCAGTCTCGTTTTTAATCAGAGTTCTGAATGCTTGAAAGCATCATACGGCTTCATGAAAGCATGTTCTGTGGAAAGTTTATATATACTAAATTGTTAACTTATCTGGATGTCTAGGTTGAGTTATGAGTTGTTGATGTCTAGGATTATCAGACTTTTAAAAAACATATTCAAATGAATATATGTACAGTTATGTGTCACATAACAACAAATCAGTCAATGACACACCATATATACAATGGTCCCATAAGATTAGTACCATACAGCCTAGGTGTGCAGTAGGCTATACCATCTAGGTTTGTGTAAGTACACTCTATGATGGTCACACAACACCGAAATCGCCTAATGACACATTTCTCAGAACGTATCCCCGTCGTCAAACGACATGTGACTGTATTAATTTGGTTTCTTTGGTTCCTAGCTTTACAAAAGAGAAAAAGAATGAGAGGAAGAGAGAGAGAGAGAGAGAATGTTAATTTTAGATACATACCCGGGCCTGAGATAGATCTCAGGATTGCAGGAAAGGCTGAAGCAATTGACATAAAACCAGACATCTTGATGGCTGGAATTGCTTCACAGTTTCACTCATGCAGTACAAGTGGAATTAATTAATGCTGCATTCTTGTCCTCACTCTGCACCACAATTCAAATTCTAGGAAGAATTATGTTTGTCTCATCATGAGTTAACATCTCTCCCTCGGGTAGAAGAGGCAGGAGAATCAGTTATCAGCTCCTATTCCACACATTTTCCAGTTGCCAAGGAGGAATTCCCAAAAAGGAAATTGAGGTGCTGTTGCAAAAAGAAAGTGAAATGGATACTGGTTAGCCAAAATCCAGTAAGTATCCATTAAAATGTGCATCCATATAAACTTCCCCTTTAGGATATGCTTTTTCTTTCTCATTACCAAGTTTCAAATTTCTAGTGTATTTCTCTCTCTCTCTCTATATATATATCTATATATCTTTTATATGGTATTTTGCATGATTGAGCATATTTCATTGGAGGCATAACCAACAAAAACCACAAGAGAACAAAGAATTTGGGTCAGATTCCATAAAGATACTTGAAAAGACTGAACGCCCCAAGGCTTGAGATCTGAGCTTGTTATTTCAGAAGAAAAGAAAGAGCTGACACAAAAGCAGAGGGTCCATTTGCTATAGTGATTGAATGAATGGGCTATGAAGCCAAGTTGCCTTGGTAGAATCCCTCCTCTGCCATGCATTAGCTGTATGATTTTGGAACATGTGTTTCAATTATCTGTACCTCAATTTCCTCAGCTATAAAATGGAGATCATAAAAGTATAAATATATAGTTAACAGCATCAGTAAACTATGCCGGTTAACTAATGCTATGTAACAGGCCACCCAAAACTTAGTAGCTTAAAACAAACCAGCACTTATTTGGTCATGTTTCCGCAATCTGAGCTGCGCTCGGCTGGCTGACTTGTCTTTGCTCCCTGTAGTGTTGACTGGGCTCATTCATGTGTTTTCCATTAGTTGGCAACTTGAGTGGCTAGGGTATCGCATGTCTGGTGCTGCAGCGTGGATGCTGGAGTGACTTTCCTTGTATCATTCATCCTACAATGTTTCCCTCTTTATAAGTATGGCCTTTCCTCCTCCTTGAGCAGACTAGCTCGAGCTTCATTGCATGACTACTCAGGAAAGCAAGAAATCAAAAGCAGAAGCTATAAGCCTCTTAAAGACTAAATCCAGGACTTTCCCCCTGTCATTTCTACTGTATTTTGTTGGTCAAAACAAGTTGTAAGGCCAGTCCGGATTCAATGTGTGAGGAGACCAAGCAAGGCCTGAATTTAGGGAGGCACGATTCCTTGGGTACCGTTTTGCAGCAACCTACCACAAGCACCTGGAATAACACCTGGCACATTGTAAGCACAGAATACATGTCATCTGTATTATCATTAATAATATCCACTGAGCATCCGCTAAGAGAGTAACTTACATTATGTTGTTTAATCATCACAATACCCATTTGAAGAAAGTGTTTACAAATGAGGAAACTGAGGCTCAGGGAGGATATATAATGTGTTTAGATGGCATATGACTACTTAAGAATAAGAGTATGATTTCAACCTTGTTCTGACTCCTAAGCACTTCCTATTACCTACCATTGTACTGGCTTCTGTCTTCACCCCGTAACAGCTTGACACAGGCTAGAGACCAGGGCAATTCTGGTATAACTCACAAAATTAGGACCCACATTTCAGGCAGAGTGACTCTATTGACCTCTTCCTCATGGTCTCTTTTCCTCAGCTTTGAGCTGTAATACACATTTGCACTGTGTGACCATGACAGACGTACAAGGCAGGTTCTGACAGAACCAAGAATCTGTTGAGTCTTACATAATTGCTTTGGCTAGAATCATCTGCTTATGCTGAGACAAGCCCAGAGAATTTCTGCCTGAGTGTTTCTTATGCTATGCAATCATGAACTAGCGATCCCACTGTTATGTCCATTACATCTTTTAATGACATTTTAATTTTTCACATGGCATCCTCTTTTACATAGCTCAGAGAGGAGAGCAACATATCATATCTTTTTGTGACTATAGACAGGAAGTCTTACACTCCTTAAACATCACCTGAAGCCCTATGCCATTGTGGTGGATACTTGATTATATTTCTCCTTAGAATATGTGATTGCTTAATATTCCCTAGAAGCTCTTTGACAAGTTTTTCTTTTTTAGGTAATGAGATTTTTCTTGTAACCGTGGTAAGAAAGCAGATGTGATAATTAACAGAATCTTGTTACAGATCATGGATTTTCAAACAATGTCTTAAAATTATTATTCTTTTTAAAGAATTTTCAAGATATTTAGATATAGGGATGTTTATTATTAGAAAATAGGTGCTGTCAGAAAGGATTATGTAAATTTCTTAGCTGTTGTGATTTTAGAATAACTATAATAACTTTAAGACGTATTAGAAACCTATATGATACCATCTAGAGGACATATTCATGATTTGAAATATTGACTAAATATGCTTAAAGAGAGAAAAAAGATTTCTAATTGGTAAAGCATCATCAAATATGAAAATATTTTTAAAATTTTATATATATGGTAATTAAAGGTATGAAACAGTGAATAAGCATTGATTCAGAAATATTAATATCATTTTTAAACATACAACTAATTAAAGAAATTACTAAGTGCTAGACTTTACATTGAGCTTCAGAGCAGTGAGATGCCACATAGAGCAGAGAAGGGATGATCCCTTTCTCCATCCAGCTTCCCACGCCTCCCTCCCCTGTCTCCTCCATCAGATCTCATACCCCATTTAAGTTCTGGTAAAGAATAATACAGAAAAATGACCTGGAAAGAGTATAATGCTTGGCAAGGTACAGTAAAGGTGTTCAGCAAAAAAAATCCAAAAGACCAAAAACTGGAGCCAGCCCAGATGTCTATCCATAGGAGAATGGAGAAACTGGTACATTCATAAAATGAAATATTACTCAGAATCATGAAACAATGTGGAAAACATAAACAATTATGCTAAGTGAAAGAAGCCTGACACAAAATAGCTCATGCTGTATCATTCAATTTGTATGAAATTCTACAACAGGCAAAATGAATCTGTGCTGTAAGTTTCAGAGCAGTGGTTGCTGGTGGGGTGGCCAGTGGGATTTACTGGGAAAAGGCAGGAGGAAACTCTTTGGAGTGATGGTAAATTTTATATATCTTGATAGTGGTTTGTGTTACACATGTGTATGCCTTTGTCAAAATTCAGTGAAGACATATTTAAGATTTATTTACTTCATTGTTTGTAAATCGAATGCCACAGGGAAAAAAAGATTAGTTAAAAGAAATAGCACAAGGGGTGAAGGGTTACATCCACAAGGTGACGGACAAAAATGTACAACTAAAACCCCACAGTGTTATAAACTAAGATATCAATAAAAAAAAAAAAAAAAGAAATAGTATATAGCTTCAGACTTATGTTTGAGCTCTGATTCTACCACTAAGCGGCTGTGTGACCTTAGCAAAGTTACATACTCGACACTGTCCTTCAGTTTTCTCTCTGAAAAACTGAGATGGCAATACTTACTTACACTTGCTGTGAAGATAAGACAGATACTATATGTAAAATTCCTACCAGTTTACTTAGTGGCAGTGCTTAAGACGTGATTGCTGCTCCATAAAGGTTGTTCTGCCTTTCCTTTCTTGGTCAATGAAGAATAAGGGATGTGAATGGTTATCTTCAACATGCAGGCGGTGAAATACTGGAGTGTGCACCACATTGTAGCAAAAAGCCATCTGGTTGAAGGCTGTGTAATGTGCAGATCTGACTGTTCTGGGAAGAGCAGAGGTGAACTTGAATAGTGATAGAAATCACAGAAGTGATAGACAAGATCGGCTAGTTACTGCAACCTGGTGGCACTCACACTTTTAAAGGAAGGAAAGAGGAGTCAGGCTTGCAAGGTGACCTATCATACCGTGTTAGGTGAGAAGGGGCAGAGCAGATGAACATGAACACTAGCATTTACCTCTAACCTGAAAATTACAGAAGGATGACTAGGGGCTGGCGAAGAAACATTCATCAAATGTTCCTAAGTGCACTTAATGTCACCATCAACTTTGTACAACATTTTTTGATGTGGGATTTTCCAGTGAGTGATATAACCTTCCTTCAGGTGAAAATATAGAGAGAGCCAATGCAATGTTATCTTCTTAGAGCCAGAGATGGCTTGTGTCTCTTTACATATGACCTCTTTCTCCCAGGTAAACTGGAGTATAAAGGGAAGAAAATAATGCTGGGAATAGTAAGTTGATTTCTTAAACCCTTTTTCTCCAGACACTGGTTTAGGTAGAAGGTGAGCAATGGAAAGAGTGCCATTAGCTTTCTAAGGCTGGAGTCCAACCTGTGCAGGTGCTTTGTGAACAATAAAAATATCATCCTGTTTTAAGCAAACAAATATTATTTTAAGTGTAGTATTAATAGTGTCTTAATATTCTTTATCTGGAGGCAACCTTGTAATCATTATGGGATTACACATTCCTTGACCATCATACCCATGGGTCTGGCAGGCCTTCATTTGAAAAGCCCCTGCTGGGATCCAGAACTGGTCTCTTCAAAACAACAACTGCATCAGGCCAGAATCTCCCAGAAAGTGGAGTGGGTAGTACAGGGGAGAAAGAATATTCCTCTACTCTCTAAGTTCTTCTGGCTGGTCTAAGAATTAAATTGACATGAGAAAGAATAACAGGAGAAAATCGAATAAATTTAATAACACGTATACATGGGATAAACCCAGAAAAACTGAGTAACTCACCAAAATGGCTAAAGCCACCACCTTAAATGCCATCTTCAGCTAAAGACAAAGGAGGATGTTGGGGGTAGTAGTTTGGGACTTGAAAGGGGAGGAAGGCAATTCACAGGGAGATGGAAAAGCAAATATTTGGTCAACAAATGTTGACCATGCCTTGCAAAGACAATGGTATACAGAGAGGACGGTGATCAAATGGGTCTTGCTAGGTTCCTCCCTGTCTATCACACATAGTTCATATTATACTGTAGTTGTCTGTGGTTATAGCTCCTTCCTGGAACAGGCCTTCTATCCTAAATTATTTTAGGCAGTTAGGGGGAAGGTCAAAGTTTCCTCCTGAGTCTTTTGTTCTCAAAAATAATCAAGCCAAAGAGATACATTTTGGGGTGGCAAATTCTGATCCTCCACAGTAGATTGTCTCATTTTATGGCATCACGAGATTGACAGCTGATTATTATCTGTGGAGGACTGAAACCAATGATTATATCATTGGTTATATTGCCCTTATAGGGCAACAACAGCAATAATGGTCACAATGTAGTAGTCATTGGGCTAGACATGTAAAATACCTCTGCGTCAAAAACCTTTGAAAGGTCTGCAGCTTCATGTGGGTTTCCTCAGAAGCAGCCCTTTAACTTAGAATTTGAATGTAGGAAATTTGTTGAGAGCTACAAGGAATATGGCTAGTTGCAAGTAGAAAGACAAGGCAGCCACCAAGGTACATGTACCTTTTGTGTTCAATTCCTGTCACGAAAGGCTGTCCTTGGTTAGGCTCTAGCAAAAATAATAAAAACACTTTACACCATAGAGAGATTTTTCCCTCTTCAATTCCCTGTGTTTTCTTGCTATCCTCATGAAGGATTGGCATAGCAGGAGAGTGAGACTTAGAGGAGTTACGGCTTGCCTAGGGTCACACAGCTGAAGAACGTCCTACTCCAAATCTTATTAAACAACATGTCACCTCTAAATTAGCTCATTGTTTTTAAGAAGCACATTTCAAAAGTAAATTTTAATGTTTTTCATTATACAGTCTTAATTATACAGTAGTCCCCCATTATCCACAGTTCTACTTTCTGTGGTTTCAATTACTCGCAGTCAACCATGATCTGAAAATATTACATGGAAAATTCCGGAAATAAACAATTCATCAGTTTTAAATTCCACGCCATTCTGAGTAGCGTGATGAAATCTCATGCCATCCAGCTTTGTCTCACTCAGGACGGGAATCATCTCTGTCCAGTGGATGCTCGCTGTACACGCCACCTGCCCGTTAGTCATTTAGCCGTCTCGGTTATCAGATTGACTGTCATGGTATCGCGGTGCTTGTGTTCAGGTAACCCTTATTTTACTTAATAATGGCCTCAAAGCCCAAAAGTAGTGATGCTGGCAATTCGGATATGCCAAAGAGAAGCCACAAAGCACTTCCTTTAAGAGAAAAGGTAAAAGTTCTCAATAAGGAAAAAAAAATATTGTATGCTGAGATTCCTAAGATCTGCAGTAATTTTTATTACAATATATTGTAATTTTTCTATTTTATTATTACTTATTTTTGTTAATCTCTTACTGTAATTTGTAAATTACACTTTATCATAGGTACATATGTATAGGAAAAAACATTGCATATATGTATAGGGTTCAGTACTGTCTGCAGTTTCAGGCATCCACTGGGGGTCTTGGAACACATTCGCTGCAAATAATTTATGTTTGATGTATAAAAAAATCCAGGTGAACAGCAAGAAAATATCCCTCTTTTCTGGCAAGTTATCCACTTATCTGCTATGGACCTGTCAATGTTCTTTTTTATGGAGCTCATTTAAAATCTCAATCCACAAATTAAAAGATTGTTCCAGATAATCCATCCTACATTTTACCTTCTACAGAGATTATCCAATAGTCTAATTCCAGCATTTCCTGACTATTCTTTAATGCTACTTGTTTCCTTCACATTTGTACGCACAGTTGAGATGCTTGAATGCAAGGGGCTCTCTGCCAAGGTTTTATTATTAAATTTAGATTCATCTTATTGTGGTCAGCAAATGCGAATTGCACTCCTTCTACTTTTTGTAATTTATTACTTTCCCTGTAGGTCCTCTTCAGCAAGCCATCTTGGTCTTGATTCTATTCGTACTAATATTAACACTTTCATTTTTCCATTTTTACTCATTTTCGTAAAGTAATAAGGACAAAATAATGAAATATTCAAATTAGTTCATAAACACTTCTGTAAAATACAAAACGAGGACACCACTATCACACAGACCATTTTGCCTGATAGGTGGCACCGCTTCGTGAAGGATCAAAATGCTTCTCGTCATCTGATAAACTGAAGTCCATGTTCAGCTTGGAAAAGACTAATGCCACACGTAGCACAGGAAACTAGAACCGAGTAAAGTTGTGCATTCCTGTGTATAAATATTTTGGCACGTTGTATCATTTGATATAAAAGGTTTGCGAGACTATTAAATTGCATTACACCTTTCCAAAACAACAAATAAAACAACAAACAAACATCCACCTCTGTTTTTTCTTATCATTTTAGATTTAGCCTTGATGAAATGTCACACACACACACACACACAGTTTTTTAATTGTCTAGTGTTATTTTCAATTTTAATTTTAAAGTTTATGTTAATGTGTGCTTCTTTTGTTTGCTTGAATCTGAGGCTTTTTCCTTTTAATAGGTGAGTTTATCACTTTTATATATATTGTTCTAACAGATATGTTTAATCTTCCTTTATGTCTTCTCTTGTTTGTATTTCCTTTCTGTATATTTGCAATCCAATGTTTATTACGTCTGTGCTGTAGCAGGCTATTTTGTTTTCTGGTTCACAGTAAACTCTTTTACTCCGTGGATTGAGATTTTCTTTTGGTTTGAGATAACCTACTATCTTTGTGGATTTTTTCCTGTTACATGTGGGTAGTTCTCTTTCATTTAGGAATACTAATTGTAATATATCATATATCCATAGGTTTTTTATTATGGTAAATACATTCTCTCCTACCTGTTTTTAATCTTTGTGAATTTTTCATTTGTGTTTTGCATGGTTTACACAATCTGTTTCACCACTGATTTTTTTCAACGTTCATCATATACTTTATTTCTAATTATTTTTAATTATGAAAGTTTATTGTTTACTTATGTTCTTAACTCTAGCAAGCCTTTTCATCTCTATGTATTTTTTCTTATCTTTTGTGAATGAGACAAAAATACATAAATACATGTATCATGTATGCTTTTTGTATTTGTGTTTGTTGAGTCCTTGTTGTCTTTTATTTCCTTGAGCAAATAAAATGGTTGCAGTCTAAAATGTTCTTCTACTTCATGGAATATTCATCTAAAAAACTATGCTCTTGATTTTTCTTTTCAGGTGTAGGCTTACAGTAGACCCCCTTAGCCGCTGTTTTGCTTTCTGAGGTTTCAGTGACCCACGGTCAACCAAAAATATTAAATGAAGAATTCCAGAAATATACAATTCATAAATTTTAAATTGCACGCCATTCTAAGCAGTGTGATGAAATGTTGCACAGTCATGAATCATCTCTTTGTCCAGCGGATCCACGCTGTAAATGCCGTCCTGCTCACCTCCCCCGCCCCATTAGTCACTTAGTAGCCATTGGTTGCTGTCAGGGTATTGCAGTGCTTGTGATCAAATAACCCTTATTTTACTTATAATGGCCCCAAAGCCCAAGAGTAGTGATTCTGGCAATTCGGATATGCCAAAGTGAAGCCACAAAGTGCTTCTTTTAAGTGAAAAGGTGAAAGTTCTCAACTTAATAAGGAGAGGAAAAAACCATATGCTGAAGTTGCTAAGATCTATGGTAAGAATAAATTTTCTATCTGTGAAATTGTGAAGAAGGAAAAAAAAATCTGTGCTAGTTTTGCTTTCACACATGAAATATATGTGTGTAGGAAAAACATAGTATACAAAGGGTTCGGTACTACCCGTGGTTTCAGGCATCCGCGGGGGGTCTTGGAACACATCCCCTGCAGATAAGGGGAGACGACTGTATTTTCTTCTTTTGTTTTTATTTCAGAATTTTCCTCACTCCTTCTGTTTATTTATCTTGAAATGATGATAGCTCCATCCAGGCTACTGTTTGTCCCCCAGTGTGATAAGGTGTGTGTTCTTTGGGACTCTTTCTTTTTACCTGAGAACCCTTTGAATCGTCACCGTTAAACTAATCTGTCTCTTTCTTGTAGTTTTAGAGCCTTGGGCTGGAAAAAGTTTTCTGCCTCTTAAAAGGCTATTTTTCTGGATCTGGATAACCCCCAAACTTAAGATGAGCTGACTGCCTTTCTAAAAATTTGGATGCGAGGAACGCCCCCCAACAGGCTTTCTGTTTGTGAGCTTTTTCCTCCTAAACTCCTCCCATCCTTAATCCTCCCAACCCACATCAGCTGTTTTTGCTGATATTGATCTGAAGAGGAGAAAAATTTTCCCAGTTGATTGGTTCCTGTCTCTCTCGTGTTTCCTTTCCTGTTTAGGTGGTTTCTCCCCTGTGATGGAGTGACCAGAAAGTTCCATCCAGAAGGTCAGTCTTGGTTTACCCCAAGAGAATGAGACGTCTATGTCAAGCTCACCAGCTCTAGAGTCCATAGGCTTGTCTTCCAATGCTAATTTCAAGTTGTGTGAATGCAGATTTAATAAAGGTTGCTGAATGAGTGACCGAAGGAAAGCTCCTCTAGGCAGGAACTAAATCTAATTTATCTTTTTACCCTTAGACAATAAATGTCATTTCTCTATGCCTTCCCTCTCCTCATCTGCAAAAACAGGTACAACATATTGTGTCTCATGGGGTGTACAGAGGCTTAATGGTTTGTCAAGGACTTAATCCAGTAGTTGGCATGATAGGTACTCCAGAAGCAGTTGCTGGTATTATTATATAGCCCAACTTCTCCATTTTACAGATGGGAAGGTGAGGCCCGGGGTCACAGTGCTAGAATTAGATCTAATCTCTGACACTGAGGTCAACACTTACTTAAAGAGGTACAATTAGTCTTAATTTATCTTCTTGTGTGTATGTATTTGTTTCTGCATATATTCACATGTATGTGCATAATACACGCCCAGAATATGAATAAAGCATTCTCTTTGTATTCTGTTGCCACTGTCATTAGGAAAAAAGAAAAACTCATCTATTCTGTTAACATGGGTTTCATGGTTGTTCTTGCTTTAGGAAGGCTCTTGACTTTTTCTTTCCTTTTTCCATATGAAGCTTTCTTTTAAGCTAACACTTTTGTTTTATCTAATAACTTCTCTAGAAGAGGTGTAAAATTACTTTTCAGCCTAAAAGCCAATTTTTAAGAGTATTCTTTTTTTGCGGCCAATTCCAACTCACCTATTATGATACCTTCTCTCTATTATAGAGGAAATGGAGCCATGCTAAGATTGGCTCTTCTCCAGAAGAAGACCTGTAGTCTCCTATGACGGAAGGGGGACATCATTTTCCATCTAATCCATTGAACCCACAGGGCTGGTTTGATGGTAGGGAAGATGTTTGACATACTCTGGGAGGAAACCGGCCCTGATAGAGTTCAGCAACTCTGTTCTTACACTGGCCCAGCTTGCCATCAATCATTCATAATCCATAGCAAAGAACGTTACCTCCACTGAGAGAGCACCCCCACCAAAGGGTGGTTCTCAAGGTAGATAGCATTTCCCTTGGACACCTTGGGGCAGGATTTTCTAATATATAAACCAAGGTTGCACAACAGTGTCAGTATCATCTGATTTTTTTTTTATTCCAGATTTATAGAAGACACCTCATGGAGAGAATCAGAATCTCTTAAGGGGAGAGTTCTGAGATTCAGAATTTTTTAATAACTCTGCCATAATTTTGTTGATTTTTTTAAAAGGAAGTGTAAAAAGATTTGCAGACCAAAATGGGGATCCTAGGCCGGCATCATCAGCATCATGTGGGAGCTTATTAGAAATGCAGAATATCAGGTCTGAGCCCAGACTTACTGACTCAGAATCTGCATTTTAGCAAGATCTCCAGGTCATTCATATGGACATTAAAGTTTGAGAAGCACTGGTCTAATGTAGTATTTAACAACCCTGGATGTATGCTAGAATCACCTGGAGAGCTTTTAAAAAGAGTGATGGCCAGGTCCACCACCAGAGATTGTGATTTAATTGCTTAAAGTGGGGCGAGACATCAGTATTTTTTAAGAGGTCCTCAGCTCGTTCTAATACCTACCCCTGGTGAAAAATTGCAGGCTGAATCACGTGATAAGCAGCCGTTGGATGACATCAGAGCTCCCTGGTTGTGTTGGTTTTAGGAGCAGAGTCCTACTGGGCCCCACAGTGATAGTGATTCTTGGTTAGAGGAGAGAAAGCAGCCAGCAGCAACAATTCACACTGTTCTTCTGAGGGTTCATATCTAGTGCCCTTCAAAGGGCAGAGGTATAGAGATCATCCTGTTCTTAGCATTCACTGTTTCAGAATCGTTTGTAATTCTATGTTTTAACTTTGATGTGCCTCCTATGTCACTTTTTCCTTCAGTAATGACACTGTCAGAAAGGCTTACTCTCTCTCTCCAAGAAACAACAAAATCACTGACTGATTGGACTTTTTAGCTGCTTTACTTCAAATTCGTGGTAGGAGTGGTTACCCAAAGAGCAACGTGATTGTGGAATTTGTAAGAAAACATGGCAAACTGAGCTCTTTGTAATTATATAGATTTGGTCGTAGATAGATCCAGCTCCAGAGTCTTTTTTGAGGTCAAAAATACCTTTACGTTCTAAGATGCATAGTCTAAAACACCTTACCTGCACATCCCAAAGGAAGGCATCTTTTTCCTTCCACAAATTCCTGTAGCAATTATTGCTTGCACACGTTTATTTGATCATTAATAATGAATTGACTTGCAGTATTTCTTTTGTAGGTCTTTTTGACTCTTTTTAAGTGTTGTTATTCCATTTTTCTCACATTTATGGCCTGTTTCTCTAAATGGGTCATAAACTCAATGAAGACAGGAAATATATCTGATATTTGTTAGTACCTTCCCATTGCACAGAAACTCATTTCCTCATCACATCAAAATGTGAAATTTAACATGCCTGGGCTATTTGGCTTTTATTGTTTCCCCTCATGAAGATTTTCCCATTTTTCCTTTATATCTATATATCTGTGTCTCTATCTATCTATCAATCATCTGTGTATAGTACAATACTTTTTTTCAGTGAGGAAGATTGTCCCTGAGCTAACATCTGTGCCCATCTTCCTCTATTTTGTATGTGGGATGCCGCCACAGCATGGCTTGATGAGCAGTGTGTAGGTCCACGCCTGGGATCTGAACCTACCATCCCTGGGCCACCAAAGCAGAAAACATGAACTTAACCACTATGCCACTGGGTTGGCCCCACCATGCTCTTTTTAATATGTTGTGTAATGAACTCTGGCTTTTAAATAAGCTCTCAAGGTTAGACACTGGTGAAAAAATATATTTTTCCATCTTAACAGGCAATACCTCCTCAGGACTCAGATATGAGTAAATAGCAAAGAGCAGACCTTTACCCTGAGGGATGGCACTCCAGTGGGTCCCTCTGACAGCTCTAAGCTTCGTTCTACATGAAATGAAGATGGATTGGGTTGTAAAAACATATGCTCATTAATGCATTTTGCATGAAAAGACACACAACATAAGGCATGCCACATTATCTTGAAGTACCACACAAATTCCAATCTTTCCTATAACACTGATGCCATTATTTGTAGAATGATAAAAAAGAAAAATGAAATTATCCATAAAGAGTTAGATTTCTCTAGAACACATTCAAATTTCAATACGGTCAAATAATGTTCCTCCTACACTTTTTTCTTGAATTATAATTATGTGACTGCATATATTTAGTACTCGAGTGACAGGAAGTTTTTACATGCTGGGGTTCCAAGGAGTTCTGAGTGGGAGAATTGGGGAAAAGAGATATGATAGAGATATATAAATATGAACTTCACTCAAGGAATTCATAGGTTGGTGGCACAGTCCAATAAACTGATCATTCTCATACAGTATAGTATAAAGGGATTTATGAAAGCTTTACAGAAAAGACTTTTGACATGAGCCTTGAAGGTAGAGAGGAAGAGCAAAATAATCAACTTGTGCAAAGGCATGAATTCTGGAAGCAGCTTTGAATATTTGTCTATAGCACAACATCAGATTTTCTTGTGGCTGAAGCATAGAGCGAATCTACGACAAAGAGTGAGAATGACTATGGAAAAAGATGAGATACTAGCATAGATGAAGCCAGGCCTTATATATGTCAAATTAAGTTTGGACTTAATTGTGCAGTCATTGGTTTGGTATCAGTAGTACTTTAATAGGAGAGTGAAATAACCTATTTTGTATTTTTGAAGAAAATAACTTCAGTGACAATGTGGAAGACGGCTTAGAATGAGAAAAAATAACTCATTTAGATACTGCATTCGTTCCCACAAGAGATTATATATCCTGATGATATAGACTCAATAAAATTTGTTACTAATGAACTATGGAAGGATGAGGAAGTAGGAAGATTTGAAAATTACTTTGAGTTCATACAGTTAACCAAATTATTTTGTTAGGCTAGAGAAAGAGATAAATGAGAGTAAATGACAGTTTAGGTTGGGACATGTCGAGATTCATATTGTTGATTCCTGGTGTTTAATAAGCAGTAAAAGCTGTGGACCTGAATCTTGGAGGAGTCATCTCTATCAGATATAGAAATTTAAATTTTAACAAAGAGTTTTTAAAGCAGAAGAGATTTTCCAGGAAGTGTAAAGTGAGAAGAGGAATGATCAATAAGGAAAAAATATAAAAAGAGAAGGAAAGAAAGTGTCAGTGCGGTAGGTTAAAATGAGAAGGAGTAGGGTAGGAGTGCAGTGGCTGGAGTGTCTGAACAAAGAGGAACTATCCACATACCTACCACATAGAAGTCAAATAGGAGAGGGGTGAAAATGCTCAACAGAGTATGGACATTGATGAGTTTGGTAAGGGCCACTGCAGTAGGTCATCAGGACAGAATGTGAATTAGACAGAGTGGGGAGTGAATGGGAGGAAGTGGTTTCTGCTGGTAACAAATGTTCAAAGCAGGCAGCACAGGAAAGAGAAGACGTTTGGCTCCTTCAGGGAGGGGGTTAGTTTAGAGAAGGTTTAAGGAGTGTGGAACATGTTGATCGTGGAAGAAAAGAAGCTAAGAGAGAAGAGCTTGAATATACGCGCGAGTGGGGATGGAGGTGTCTGCTCTCAAATACGAAGAGAAGGAGTGAAATTAACTTGAAAGGCTGAGAGACTCCTACTCGTCCATGACAGCAGGGAGAGAATTAATCGTAGTCTTTTTTAATTGAAGTATAATTGAGATACAATAGCATATTAGTTTAAACAAACAAACACATACGTGGAATTAATCATAGAGTTAAAGTGGGAAGAATGAAAGTTTAGGAGTTCCATGTGATGGTCTCTGTTGTTTTCTGTAAAACGGACGATAGGTTGTCTGCTGAGGGCGGAAGGGGCAGAATCTGGATGGAAAGGCTGAGAAAAGTGATGAGGGGTTGGAACAGCTGTTTCGGGGAAAATAAATGGTCCAGCTGAGTGGATAGAGAACAGTGTTGAAGACCCAGCAGAGGGTGGGGATCGTAAGTTTATAATGATACTGATCAGCAGAGTATTTTAATTTTTTTTCTTTCAGCAGCACCAGACAGTCCCTGAGGGGGAGTAGAGAAAGCAAGTGTTTGGAGTGATTTGTTCGCAGATTGTCAGCAAAGCTAGAGCAGAGAACAGACAGGGGAGTTAAGTGTGCTGGTAAGAGTGTCCCTGAGATAACTGAGTAGCCTAGACAGAAAAAGAAATAAAATTAGGAGGCTTTTAGCCTGGGGACAAATGGAGCTTCTGAGAAAAGTAAGGATATTTATTGGAACTTAGTGTGTGGGAGAGTTGCACGGGGTTGTAATTAGAGGGGGGATTTCAGGGAAATGGCTAAGTCAAGGTGTGATAGAGGGGAGAAGGAGAGAAATCAAGAAATGATGAGGTGAGTATCCAGGAGAGGATGGGAGAGGTCCATGGGTGCAGTGTGAAGTTGCCTGGTATGATGGCAGGACTGGGTTGAAGAGAAAGACAAAAGCAAGAAGTATATGTAGCATATATTTGACGTATACATGTAATATGATTAGAAGGCTGCCGGGAGACTCAGGCTATTCTTCCCATTGTCCTAGGGCTGCGAGGTGTCCAGCCTTGACCTGAGCCATCTAGTATCTGAGCTGTCTACAAACTCATGGAGAAAACACTGGGCATATTACCAGGCTATTTATGACGTTAAGTAGAATTCACCTAATACTTTAAAGCCCCATATTATTTCTTTCTTCATGATTAAGTAATAGAATCATCTTCTTAACTATCACCCCCTCCATGAAGCTTTCTATAATATTCTTTGTTGAAATGTATCCAGGTCTCTTTTACATTTTTTCTATCCTTTGTATCTCTCTGATAATATTTGTCACATTTTCACTTGTATTCTGTTTATTTATAAAGAATATATTTTTCTTGAGGACAGAGCTTCATCTTTTTTTCTCCTTCGCCCTGGCATACTGTCTTGTGAAAATCAGGTACTCAATAAATGCTCTTTGAACTTTGTGGTGATTATCCTCTCATTTGAACTAATTCATAAGATGTATTGACCTTCATAAAGTAAAGTCTGAGGATTACTGGGTAGTAGTTTGCATAACAGGAGTTGTGCATGAATGTTCCAACACTTGAAAAAATTGTCCCTTTAGATTCTAAGAAGCCAGGGGTAGTATAAAAACAGCGAGCACTGGGTAAGTGGGGTAGGGAAAGAGGCAGGAGGGATGGATGCCAGAGATCTTTGGCTACATCACAGTTTTCAGTGGGAAAAAAAACTCTGTCTACAATTAATTTTCTATATTTTTCTGTAAATGCATTGAAATTGTTTAAAGAGAATAAATTATGCACATTTGTGTGTGAGCGTGTATGGGAGAAAGACAGAGTTGAATCTTCCTAAAGCTTTTGTCTTCATTGTTTCATTGTGATTGGCTTCTAAAATCTCTTAAGCGTAATTGTAATGTACCCTTTATCTCTCCACCCACCTCAACTCTACCTAGTTTAAGCCATTGATCTTAATCCTGTCCCTAGACCTTAATAACACTTATTTAAAAGCCCCACTCTCTTTTTACACATTGCAGATGAGAATCACTTTAATCAAGTTATGGTCATGGGAAATAAATCCTATAATTCTCCCTAGTTTCACCTCAGTTAAGTGCCAGGGGCCTCTTTAAGAAGCTGATGGGCACATTCCTCCAAAAGAAATGACTCCTTTGATTCTGGACAACAGAGTTAGAGCAGCCATTAGTCTACAGTCGTCTGAAAGTCTGTCTAGAATTTAATTCCTCTGATATCTTTGTGAACTTGACAGAGCTTTCACCTACTTGGGGGTCACATATTAACGAATCAGAAAAAAGAATTCTTTACTTCTCATGATAACTCCTTGGTCATTTTCCACAGAATTTAATTTTCAATATTATTATGTGTAATTTTATATCAGATTTTATACTACAAGATATATTTACATTATGATACCTCATTTATATGAACTTTATACTTTAAAATCCATCAGAAATTTCCAGATATAGTCTTTGACTAAGTAAATGGATACAGTTAATTGATAATAGCTAGCCTAGAATTATACTCTAAGTTTAATAACACAAGTCTGTCTCATTCCTTTGACATGATTTGATGGCAAACACTCAGAGATTTAAGAATATAGTTTGATAAATCATCCTGAAAAAGACTACTGCAACCATATACATATATGTAGATAGAGAGAGAGAGAGAGAGAGAGAGAGTGTATGTATAAAACTGTCTACCAGATAACAGCTTTATTCTAAGTGCTCTGGTTTGTGATAAACAGAACAGTTTCTGGCCTCAAAAAACATAATATTTGGAACCAAAAAGGAGTGTAGAAAACACCCTGTAAAATCTCCACTTTTCCTTTTGTTTCAATTTTTAACAGAAACTGTATTTGTGACAGATATCTGATCCCATATTGGCTTATTTTCAGTGCAGTTCTCATGCCCATGCTGCCACACAAAAATGTGAGCCTGAGCTGTGTCACTGTGTCAGGACCGACCTCTCAGAACATTACTGTCCCTATCTCCTTGTCCTCAAATTTCTCAGTCTGAAGATTGGGATTCTCTCCCATCTAGGTTCCCTAGTGCCATTACTTTCTGTCACATACGACCGTCTCTCTTTTCTCTGAATTCCCCACATCCATTTTTATATTGTTTTCCCTTTACAAAAAAGAACTAGAGAATTGATTCTAAAAACAATCTAACATGAAAGAAACCATGAGTATTGTTGAGAGCATTTCTTTGTTATTTTGTTTTTGTTTGTTTGTTTTTTTTACCATTTTTTTATTGATGTCTTAATAGTTTATAACACTGTGGGGTTTTAGTTGTACATTTTTGTTTGTCCGTCACCTTGTGAATGTAACCCTTCACCCCTTGTGCCCCCGCCACCCCCCTTCCCCTTGGTAACCACCAATCAGTTCTCTCTGTCCGTGTGTTCACTTATATTCCATATATGAGTGAGTTCATGCAGTGTCTGTCCTTCTCTCTCTGGCTTATTTCACTTAACATAATACTCTCTACGTCCTTCCATGTTGTTGCAAATGGGACAATTGTGTCTTTTCTTATGGCTGAGTAGTATTCCATTGTATGTATATACCACATCTTCTTTAACCAATCATCAGTCGAGGGACACTTGGGTTGCTTCCACTTCTTGGCTATAGTGAATAATGCTGCAATGAACATAGGGGTGCATACGCCTCTTGTGATGGTTGATTTCATGTCCATTGGGTAGATGCCTAAGAGTGGGATTGCTGGATCGTATGGTATTTCTATTTTTAATTTTTTGAGGACTCTCCATACTGTTTTCCATAGAGGCTGCACCAGTTTGCATTCCCACCAGCAGTGAATGAGGGTCCCCATTTCTCCACAACCTCTCCAGCATTTGTTGTTATTTGTCTTTGTGATTATGGCCATTCTAACCGGTGTAAGGTGATATCTTAGTGTAGTTTTGATTTGCATTTCCCTGATGATTAGTGATGTTGAACATCTTTTCATGTGTCTATTGGCCATCTGTATCTCTTCCTTGGAAAAATGTCTGTTCATATCCTCTGCCCATTTTTTGATTGGGTTGTTTGATTTTTTGTTGCTCAGTTGTATGAGTTCTTTATATATTACTGAGATTAATCCCTTGTCAGACAAATGATTTGGGAATATTTTCTCCCAGCTGGTGGGTTGTCTGTTCATTTTGATCCTGGTTTCGTTTGCCTTGTAGAAGCTCTTTAGTCTGATGAGGTCCCACTTGTTTATTTTTTCTTTTGTTTCCCTTGTCTGAGTAGACATGGAATCTGAAAGGATCCCTTTATGCCCAGTCTCAATTAGTGTACTGCCTATATTTTCTTCCAGGAGTTTTATAGTTTCAGGTCTCACTTTCAGGTCTTTGATCCATTTTGAATTGATTTTTGTATATGGCGATAGGAGATGGTCTACTTTCATTCTTTTGCATGTTGCTGTCCAATTTTCCCAGCACCATTTATTGAAGAGACTTCCCTCTCTCCATTGTATGTTCTTTGCTCCTTTGTCGAAGATTAGCTGTCCATAGGTGTGTGGTTTTATTTCTGGGCTTTCAATTCTGTTCCATTGATCTGTGTGTCTATTCTTGTACCAGTACCATGCTGTTTTGATTACTGTAGCTTTATAGTATATTTTGAAATCAGGGATTGTGATGCCTCCAGCTTTGTTCTTTTTTTTCAGAATTGCTTTAGCTATTCGGGCTCTTTTGTTGCCCCATACGAATTTCAGTAGTTTTTGTTCTATTACCGTGAAGAATGACATTGGGATTCTGATTGGGATTGCATTGAATCTGTAGATTGCTTTAGGTAGAATGGACATTTTAACTATATTTATTCTTCCAATCCATGTGCATGGAATATTTTTCCATTTCTTTATGTCCTCCTCGATTTCTTTCAATAGTGTCTTATAGTTTTCATTGTATAGGTCTTTGACCTCCTTGGTTAAATTTATTCCCAGATATTTTATTCTCTTTGTTGCAATTGTAAATGGGATTGTCTTTTTGAGTTCTCTTTCTGTTGTTTCATCATTAGTGCATAGAAATGCAATTGATTTTTGTAAGTTGATTTTATACCCTGCCACTTTACTGTAGTTGTTGATTGTTTCTAGTAGTTTTCTGATGGAATTTTTTGGGTTTTCTATGTATGAGATCATGTCGTCTGCAAATAGTGAGAGTTTCACTTCTTCATTGCCTATTTGGAGTCCTTTTATTCCTTTTTCTTGCCTAATTGTTCTGGCCAGAACTTCCAGTACTATGTTGAATAAGAGCAGTGAGAGTGGGCACCCTTGTCTTGTTCCTGTCCTCAAAGGAATGGCTTTCAGTTTTTCCCCATTGAATAGGATGTTTGCTGTAGGTTTGTCATATATGGCCCTTATTATGTTGAGGTACTTTCCTTCTATCCCCATTTTGTTGAGAGTTTTTATCATAAATGGATGCTGGATCTTGTCGAATGCCTTCTCTGCATCGATTGAGATGATCATGTGGTTTTTATTCTTCATTTTGTTAATGTGGCGTATCACGTTGATTGATTTGCAGATGTTGAACCATCCCTGTGTCCCTGGTATAAATCCCACTTGATCGTGGTGTATGATCTTTTTGATGTATTGCTGTATTCGGTTTGCCAATATTTTGTTGAGGATTTTTGCATCTATGTTCATCAGTGATATTGGCCTGTAGTTTTCCTTCTTTGTATTAGGAAACAAGGCAAACCTCTATAAATTTAAGAAGATTGAAATCATTACAAGCATCTCTTCTGATCATAATGCTGTGAAACTAGAAATCAACTGCAAGGAAAAAACTAGGAAAGGGACAAAGATGTGGAGACGAAACAACATGCTACTGAACAACCAATGGGTCGTTGATGAAATTAAAGGAGAAATCAAAAGCTATCTGGAGACAAACAAAAAGGAAAATACACCATACCAACTCATATGGGATGCAGCAAAAACAGTCCTGAGAGGGAAATTCATAGCAATACAAGCTCACCTTAACAAACAAGAAAAATCCCAAATAAATAATCTTAAATTGCACCTAACAGAATTGGAAAAAGAAGAACAGACAAAGCCCCGAATCAGCAGAAGGAGGGAAATAATAAAAATCAGAGCAGAAATAAATGAAATTGAAACCAAAAAAACAGTAGAAAGGATCAATGAAACAAAGAGCTGGTTCTTTGAGAAGATAAATAAAATTGACAAACCCTTAGCCAGACTCACTAAGAAAAAAAGAGAGAAGACTCAAATAAATAAAATTAGAAATGAAAGAGGAGAAATTACAAGAGACACCACAGAAATACAAGGGATTATTAGGGAATACTATGAAAAACTTTACGCCAACAAATTGGACAACCTAAAGGAAATGGACAAATTCTTGGAAGCGTACAACCTCCCAAAACTGAATCAAGAAGCAATAGAGAATCTGAACAGACCAATCACAAGTAAAGAGATTGAAACAGTAATCAAATACCTCCCAAAAAATAAAAGCCCAGGACCAGATGGCTTCCCTGGAGAATTTTATCAAATGTTCAAAGAAGATTTAGCACCTATCCTTCTCAAACTATTCCAAAAAATAGAGGAAGATGGAATACTTCCCAACACATTCTATGAGGCCAACATCATCCTGATACCAAAGCCAGACAAGGACAATACAAAGTTATTTTGTTTTTTAATACTGGATAAACTTTCAAGGCAAATTACATGTCCAACAATAGGGGATTGGTATATCCACTGGTGATAGAAGAGTTATTTCTAACCCCCAGACTCAGTGTGGGCCAGAGTAATGCACGCAATTCACCTTTTATGATGCCAGCCTGCAGACATGGTAACACATTTTGTCATCACTATTATTTTTGTTTTTAGATTCCCAACTACCTATAGAATATCTCAAATTCAACTTGGCCCAAACATTTGGTTAGTTATGGAAAAAGTCTTCTGGATTTACATAATTTCCTTTCCCAAGGACATGAGCCTAGTACCTAGGTAGGCATCTTTTGTGTAAATTAAAGCCACAGCTGCCTGTGGTTCTTTTCTTTCTGTCATCTAATACATTCTTCAACTGCTGCCCAAAAAAACCTTCTGAAAGAATCATTTTCAGAGAAGTGGCATGTCTTTATAAGGTATTAATAATCATTGTGGATTATTTTATTTTATTTTTTTTGCTGAGAAGGATTCGCCCTAAGCTAACATCTATAGCCAGTCCTCCTCTATTGTGTATGTGGGCTGCCGCCAGAGCATGGCCACCAACGAGTGGTGTAGGTCCATGCCTGGGAACCAGACCCGGGCTACTGAAGCAGAGCATGCTGAACTTAATCACTAGGCCACTGGGGCTGGCCCCCATAGTGAATATTTTAAATTTAAAAAATAGCATACATCTTGTTGCACAGACATGAAGTGAGAAAACTGGAAGAATGGCCTTCTGGTTTTACTTAAAACCTATTTATTCAGTCAGACAGCCTGACCACCAACTTTGTCCTGACCTCTCGGCTCACAGACAAATACTTTCTTTGTTCTCCCACTGGGTCCTGGGCTCTTTGCCTTCTCTAGTTACATTAGCTTAAATGTTAAGGGACACACATTACAGGTGTATGTTGCAGAATAAATTAATCTTAGCTACATTACCCAGAAAAAGACTGGATATAATTCAGTGCTTTTCTGATAATATATACTTATTCTCATTTACATTTTCCAGGAAGGGATAATGGTTTATTTTCTAAGAATTTGTGATATGGATTTTTAATTCCAGCATAAAATAGATAAAGGTATTGCATTTTGCAATCTACACAGAAACAGGAATTTAATGTGTGTGAACAGTCTGCTCATTTACTAGAATAATATATCCTAAATGGCTTCAATGTGTTCATAGACAGCGAACACTGAAAGCAGTAATTGGAAAAATACATCACCAGTCAAATGTTCTTGCAGTCTTGGGTTGGAGTCTGGTGATCTTCTTAAATTCTTTGCTTAGTCAGGATGGAGGATTCTAGAATTATTGCCTGACACTCACATTCTAAGCAGTTTAAGCTATGAAAATACAAAGGATGTAGATGGACCTATAGTTCAGTTAATCTGAACTAAACAAAAACATCTTAGAATTCCTTAAATTCGCACTTTTATTTGTATCATATTATTCATCTAAAAACATCTTCTGGATGAATAATATTATGGAACTATAAGAGCAGAATTTGAATTTCTACCATAAAGTAGAATGCATGTGTAACAACCGTGGAACATTGAAGCAACTATAATAAAGTATTTTGTTTTAGAATTAATAGGGTATTTTTATTCTGGTGAGTCTAACTTACTGAAACCACAAGCATCATGAAAAACGAATTGTGTTAGTTAGATAACGCTAGCCATTGTAATAGAGAAGAACCTGAAACTCATGGCTTAACACCATAGAAAATTATACCTTGCTCCCCAAAAGACCAAAGCAGCTGTTCCTGTTTGACGGTAGGACGGATTTTGCTCCATTCAGCATTGCATGGAGTCAGGCTGAAGAGGCTCTGCCATCTTCAACATGTAACTACCAGTGTCCCTCTGGGGCTTGTAAAAAACATTGTCCCCCTCAGGCTATCTGTAAGGGAATGTGGATACACTGCATATTTCAGAGCAACTGGCAGATCCAGTGCAAAGTTTCTGGCTCCAACCTGAACCTTAGAAGCACTTGGCAAGTAGCCCAAGCCTTGATGGTGATTGGGATCCTGCTGGGATGAATGTCACCATTGGCGTGGAAAGTATAAAGTGAATGGAGGATGCTAGATGTAGAAGATGTGAATGGCCATCATTTGAGTTGCATTTTTATTGTCATACATCTGGCTATTTTAATTGCCACAGCATAGTAAGACAATAAAATTGTGCAAGAGGTTTATGACTCAGTGACCCCAGTTAATGCCAGGTATGAGTAGGTAAAGCTCTCTTACTCTCTTGGTTACTGTTCTCACTGCCTTCTGAGAAGTGCCCTCTTTTGCTCTTACTGACCTCACCAAAAAACTCTTACCTAACACCACTGCCCAATCCCAAACCCATACCTTCTAATGGAAAGTACCACATTGATACAGAGGAACAAAGGAAATGATCCTGTTAGAATAGACGCAGAGATACTGACTGATCAGTAAGGATGAGCGATTTTAGGATCTAAGTTTCCAAGAGGTACATGGCACTTTGGCTCACATTCCATGGGCTAGAATAGTCACATGATCACAGCTAACTGCAAGAGAGACTGGGAAATAGAGGTCTAGTTGTGTGACAACAAAGAGGAAGCAGACAGTTTGGGGATTAATTAGCAATTTCTGCCACAATCAATAGAAAGTCAATCTGTGACAAAAACATATTTATAACTTTTGGTTATTATATTTGCATGTGAATATGTGTATGTGTACAGAAATGCCATAATTGAGACTTTTATAAGCAAATAAAATTAAAATAAATTTATACCTAAAAAATAATTGTTGAGGTATTAAGACTGGGAATTGGGATTGTAATACAATTTCTCTTTAAATTCTGTAATGTTTCTTAACCACATTTAAGGAAAACACATGCAATAACAATAAAAATCCATATTTGAAATACTTAGATTTTCACTTTCTTTTAGAATCCTTCATTGTACTTAAGTAAGAATAAAAATTTGGAGTTAATAATAACACCTAGTATTACTTCAGCTCTTACCATGTGCCGGCTCTATTCCAAATGCTTTAAATGTGCAGCTCATTTAATCCTATTACAGTCATATGAAATAGGTACTGTTTATTGTAAGCATTTTACAGATGGGATAAATGAAGCTCAGAGAATTTAGGTAACTTATCTAGTAAGTTGTTGTATCTGAGATTCAGTCTCAGACATTCCAGATTCAGATTCTGAGCTCATAGTCAGTATGATGAGAAAAGACAAAATTCAAAGAACTTTAGGGTTGGCGCCCTAAAATTCTTTGTAAAACCAAGTTCCAGCTAATAGAGTTTCTATATATAAGATATTGAGAAACTTCGATCCATGTGGTTTACATTTACACATATATTTTCAAGCTCATTGTATTGTGATAATTCGAATGAGTGGCAATGCTGAATTTAAGATAAATTCCTTAAAATATCAAAACATTTATTTTCTACTTAAAATTATCATGTTATAAGGATATAAACTCATCGCTAATGATTTACGAGGTTAGCTTTTTAATTATTGTATTTCACAACCTTTCATCGTTTCTATCTCCAACTTCTCACACCAATTTCACTCTTCATTTCATTAGCAACCAGATATTCACTTGGCTCTTTCTGTGGAATGTGAAGTAGAGCATTTCTTAAATATTTTTATTATACATGTGAGACTTACTGGATGCTGTGCAGCTATAATTCAATGAAAAGGCAATCTTTATTGCTCTTGGCATCTTTGTTTCCCAACAAGGAAGAGAACACAGTCTCAAGCCCAGAGCCATTGTAAGTCCGGATGGGCTTTAATGGACTCATTCCCTTCTGTATATATTGAGTTAGTTTTGTCACTTCTTACACTGGGCCAGGCACTGTACTAAGTGCTTTCGATTCATTGGCTCATTTAGTCCTTATAAAAGCTCTACGTATTGGTAATGTTTTTATCTCCAGGAGAGGAAATTAAGGCTTAGAGTTGTTATATAAGATGATCAGTTGGTGAAGGAGTCTGGATTTGAACCTAGAAATTTTGACTCCAGAAGCAACCCTTAACTGCCCTAATAACTCCCACCTGTGTAGCCACATTTTTTTATATTAATTCCTCTAGGCTGCATTTGTAAATGCATACCATTCTCTTTGAAACCATTGCACACTTTACTATTCAGTGAGTTTGGTCGGGTTTAGGTGGTTAAGAGAATAGTGATGTGAATCGTGAGAGGTTGTATTCAGCACTTGTCATGTGTCAGGCTCTGGGCTAAGCACTGTATTTAAAATATAACATACAAGTCCTCAAAATTCTTGAGTAAATAGTATTATCACCATTTTACAGATGAGGAAACTGAATCTCAAGGATAATTAAATCTTCTCCTAGATCATTCACCTCTTAAGTGCAGGGCTATGATACAAACTCAGGCTTGACTATAAAGGATAGATTCTTAGCCATTGAACTAAGAATTTTCCTTAAGCACTTAATAAATATTGGATTCATTCACATATTTTACCTAATTTTATTATCACTGCAGCTCAAAGTAGTAGGGAATATTAACACAGAGATAAGGGAAATTTAAATAAACATACTAGTAATAAACACTGGGGCTGGTTTCAAAACCCAGATGTGTTTGTCTGCAGAGCTTAAATCTTCCCCCTACCATATTTCCTCCAGTCCCCTTCTCCAGAACCACCATTACTGTACTCATTCATTCATTCATTTATTCCATGCATGACCATTGTGTATCCACTCTTTTCTAGACGCTGTCCTGCGTGCTATGCATAGTAGTGAGTAGAACAGTTCCTCTGTTTTGGAGCTTTTGGTCTAATGAGAGAGACAGATATTAATCAACTCCTATGAATATGTAATTGGAAACAGTAATCAAGGATTAATCTAGTTTAAAGTAGAAGGAGTCATGGAAACTATCCCTAGGGGAGCCTCATTTTAGCTGGGATGTGAAAGGTAAACAGGAGTTTACTAAATATGAGCAGTAGGACGTATAAGGAGACTGCCGAACATCCCCCCAAAGCTTTTCCTATTAACTCCTGAACACGTGTTTTTTCATTGGCTGATGAGCTCCATTTTTTAGTGAAGCATCTTGAAAAAAAATCATGGTTTGGTTACATAAATATCTGTAGCTATATAGGCATCTAATAGTTAGATGCATGACATTTCTTATTCAGAGTCTACTTATCCAATGACTTCAATTATCTGGAATGTACTTCCCAATTAGAAAAAAAAAAGTCCATAGAGTTTATATCATTCATAAAGTGGTCAGTGAGATTAAAAGCATAAAATATAGCCTCTGGAACTTGAAAAGTGCATCTGTATATTAACCATTAAATAATAGGAGCAAATAGCCCTTCAGATTTCAAGAGACATTGGCATATTACTCTCTAGTGAAATAATAGACATTTATTTAATAGCCCTTAATCACCAACCATGTTGAATATCATGTTTAGCATATTTGTACAAATATTTACTAATATTTCCTGACATAAAAATACTTTACATAGGAGTGATTCATAATCATTCATTTTTGGAATAAAGTTCTGAAAATTTAGATAAGGAAAACTTGGAACATGACCTTAGATTTTGCAGACTTTTTTCCCAAATATATGAGAACTAAACATACAGAAGAATATTGATCTCTCTAAAGTTCAAAAGTCAGCAAAACATGTTTATAGATATATCAAGAAACTATTTATTTAACACTGAGATACTATTATAAGCAAAGTGGAGTTCTTAATCTGGCATCAAATAAGTCAGCACCTGATCAGCCTTGAAACTCCATATAGGTGGGCAAAGAAAGACGCATTAGATCAGACACGTAACAATGGTCACTGTGATAAGAGATCTGCCAGGGTCAACCCCGTGATGCAAACCTCATCAGATGGTAAGCAAAGGAGATTTCCTTGTGGATCCCTGAAATATACCTGATGCATATCTAACAGGCATGCCTATTTTTATTTTCCAAATATTCTGTTTTAGCCATTTTCGGTGCTATTCAGTATATTAAAGAATATGTCTTTTCATATTTCTAGATATTAATGCCTGTGTCGTAAGCCTTCAAATTATATGCTGCCTTGATACCTGTTAAGGAGAGTATTATTATTATTAATGTCGTAAAACATAACTTATGCCAATCTTTGTTTCATTCAAGTTTCCCTTTAGTTGACTTGGAAATGTGAATTTTGTTTGCTTTAAATAGAGGAAGTTAAAAAATATATTGAGAACATTTCATTAGGGTTTTATTCCTGCCTTCTTATTTCCATTTATTCTCTTCTACTTAATAGTGAATAAGTTCAGTATGATTTCAGTCACAGCATTTTCTCATTGAGACATATTCTGCCAAGATCCCGTTTTCTGAATGCATGTGTTTTAATGGGCTTCCATGTGGTGATAGATGCAAGACTCCCTACTAGTTCCTTTCTGGCTTCTGTAATTCTCAACACAGATGGTTTTTACTGCACTACTTCTTCCTCCCACCCTTTACCACCCCAACAATAAATAGTGATACAGCCCCCTGAGGTATTCATTCATCTCTCAAGCCTCCAAACAGATCAGGCAGCATCTCATGATTGTGAAGAGTGACAGTGGGAGGACAGGATCATTACAAGACACTTGAGCCGACCTAGTCAACACCCTTGGGAATTTGAAACAGACAGTGCAAGACAAAAATGGACTAGCTCTCACTATAGTCAGATTCCAAGCCTAGTGATCCTTAAGATTTATTTCAGTGTTGTGTGTGGGGGGAGGTGTGGGTGTGGGTGTGTGTGCATGTGTGTTTAATTCCCTAGAGTATAGAGTGAGGTGAAATAAGAATATGTAAATTAACTTTGAAAGATTGTCAGAAATATGTGCATTTCAGAAGGATTGATGGAGAATATGGAAGAAACTGTGGTCTGTTAGGGGAGTTCATGCATTTATCTAAGGGTCAATGAGGAAACAGTCAGCCTGGGAATGATGGTGAGGCCTGGCTTTGGGTGCTTTTCCTCCCCCATGCTGTGCCTCTCTTTACTCTCACCAATATGTGCCACTCCATTAGGGCCCCAATACATTAATTGGCTAGCAAATGTAATAATTTTATGAGACATATTGATGTTTATTTTGTTCATTTGACAAATATTGATTTATCACTCATTCTTTGCCAAGTGCTGAGGATATAGGAATGCAGTGGTGGGCAAAAGCAGCCACCATAGTTGTGATTTTTTTCATAGCAAATTGTCACATTGTATAAATTTATATTTGCAAACCCAGATAAATATTATGAAAGAAGGGAGTTGTTTCTATGACAACATGTGGTTGAGGCTTCTAAACTAGAGTGGAAAGAGGTGATTAAGTAGGGATTTCATTCCTGAAATCTGAAGGGTAAGTGGAATTAACTAGGTGTGTTTACTTTGGGATGGGAGACTGAGAGAGCATTTTAGATTGAGAGACCCTTAGAGACAAAGGTTCATGTAAGAGGCAGATAAGGTCATGATGGATGGTCCAGCATCAGGGCTGATAGTCTGAGACCCTAAAAATTAAGCAAAGTGAAAATACTTCCTGGGAGTATTTATGCTCCAGGTCAAGGTACGGTAGATTTGTGATGTAGAAGTGTGAGGCTGCAAGGGTGGCAAACCCGGTAGCTAAGTGTCCTCTAAAACAGTTTGTTGAACTTTAAAGATGGGCATTACCCACCTCATCAGACTTCAGTGTGAAGAAAATTGGTCTATTTTGGGGGAAAAATTAAGACGTAGCATATATATCACGAACACAAGTCATCCTGGTTTTAAAGCTCCAAAAATTTGACTTAAACTTTTACCTGGTAAAAATGCACCAGGGAATTTTAAAATAAGCTCCCTGGTTTTGCCAGGCTGACTGTTTGTTCTTTGAGAAGATAATCTTTGAAAAGCTAATTTTTAATAACATTAATTATTTGTGAATATTGTGTTCCGTGACTTCATTACTGAGTATTAAAACTATTATCATCAGAATAAGCTGACTTTAAAACCATCTTTATGCTGGATAATGTCCTTGGGTATTTGCCTTTTTTGAACAGTTGTCATTCCAATGCCTTTGTTATTTGCATGGTCCCTAAACCTCTTCTATTTTTCAACTCATAGACCATTTCATGTTTTCAGAAGCACTGTTTGAAACCAACCTTGAGAAAGGCAGGCAAGACAACAGAAAAAAGCAGTAGACTGACATTGAGACAGTTTAGAAAGAACTATTACATCTTCAAAGCCACAGATATATGGATGCTTCCTAGCATGGGGTGATAAATACAAACATTCATAGGATATGGAGTATTTATGCCCTCAGTTTGTAAATTATTTTTATTGTTTGAAAAAAGTAGAGTTTGGGTTTCCAGTGCAGCATGTAAGAGCTTGGAAGTCACCATTCTGTCCTAACAACAAATAAAAATCTGAACAAACTGAAAAATCAACAACTCTTCTTAGATCTGTCAGAGAAGTGAGGTCAACAAGGCAAATGGCTGCTTCAAAAATTGAAGAGACAGACAGGCTAGCTACAGAGAATCACAACTTACTGGAGCAGAAAGCCATGAGCAGAAAACTCCGTGGAAACCAGTCCTGGGGTAGGAAAACCTGAACTGTAATTGATGAATTGCTGGAGGCTCAGTGGGGACAAGTTTGAAGTTAAACACTCCAGGGGGACCCAATCCTAGACAGGCCCTCATACTTCCATGAGTTTTACCTCCAGGAGCTCTACCAGATTCTCACAGTGAAGACTGGAGAAAAATCCCTTTGTTTGTGCTTCAGGCAGGGAGAGAGGAAAACTAGTCATTTTGAAATAGGCCTGCCCTCAGGAGAAACAGTTTTACTAAAGCCTAATCTATTGGGGCTTTATTAGAGCCCCGCTGACCCAGGGGAAGGGAAATACCTAACTGCAGCCCACTGTAGCTATTCTGTCTCACCTAAGAGGGGGTGAACTTGTGAAATTCACAGTCCAAGGGCACAAGCTAACTAAAAGACTGAGACCTAATCACAGGACTATAAAATGCTTCCCCTTCCTCCACACCTTACTACCACATTAGTGAAGACCTATTTACTGCAGTTCTTTTTACTTGGTGCATCATATCTGACTATCAAGAAAAAGCTGTAGGCCATACTGAAAGACAGAGACCACAGTTTGAAGAAACTGAGCAAGCATCAGAACCCAGAGTCAGATATGGAAAGAATGTTGGAATTCTTAGACCAGGAATTCTGAAAATCTATGATTAATATGCTAAGGGCTTTTATGGACAAAGTAGACAACATGCAAGAACAAACGGGTAATATAAGCAGACAGATGGAAGGTAAATATAAAATAAAAACTTTTATTTTTCTTCTTTTTAACTGATCTGACATGATGGACTTTTTTTTTTGAAATAGATATAACAACGGGCGGGCCCGGTGGCATAGTGGTTGGGTTCACACACTCTGCTTTGGTGGCCCGGGTTTCTCAGGTTAGGATCCCAGGCATAGACCTATACACTGCTCACCAAGCCATTCTGTGGCGGCATCCCACGTATAAAATAGAGGGAGATTGGCACAGATGTTAGCTCAGGGCCAGTCTTCCTCATGAAAAAAAAATAGGTATAACAAAAATGTATTTGATAACTATAGCTTATGTATAAGTGAAAAGAATGACAGAAATGATATAGGGGAGGAATTAGAATGAATTAATGTTTTGTTATAAAAATACTTATACTATCTGTGAAGTACTATATTGCAAACTGTGGGACAACCACTGGGAGATTATAAAAAAGTATAATTGATGTACTAAGAAAGGAGAGAAATGGAATTATATAAAATGTTCAACACCCTTCAATCAGAAATGGACAGATCTAGCAATCAGAAAATCAGTAAGGACATAGTTTAACTCAAAAGTGTCATGATTCTACTGGATATAATTGACATTTATAGACTACTTCACTCAACAACAGTAGAATACACATTCTTCTCAAGCTCATGTAGAACATTCACCAAGAAAGGCCACATTCTGGATCATAAAACACATCTTAACAAATTTAAAAGAATAGAAATCATACAATGTATCCTCCCAGACCACTGTGGAGTTAAACTAGAAATGAATAACAGGAAGATACCCAGGAAATCTCAATATACATGGAGATTAAACAACATCCTTCTAGACAGTACATGGGCCAGAAAAAAATCTCAAGAGAAATTTTAAAATTCTTTGAACTAAATGAAAATGATAATACAACCTATCAAAATTTGCAGGATGCAGCAAAAGCAGTGCATAGAGGAAAATTTATAGCATTGAACGCATGTGTTACAAAAGAAGAAATATTTAAAATCAGTCATCTAAGCTTCCACCTTAGGAAACTATAAAAAGAAGAGCAAATTAAATCTGAAGTAAGCAGAAAAAAAGAAATAATAAAAATTAGAGCAGAAATCAATGAAATTGAGAACAGGAAATTAGGGGAGAAAATCAACAAAACCAAAAGCTGGTTCTTTGAAAAGACCAATAAAATTGATAAGCCTTTAGTCAGGCTAACAGAGAGAGAGAGAGAAAGAGAAAGGATATGAATTACAAATGAAAGAGGGGACATCACTACAGATCCTATGGACATTAAAAGGCCAAAAAGGAATAGTGTGAACATGCTGTGTGAAGGAATACTATGAACTGTGAACTCTGTGCCCACAAATTCAATCATCTAGATGAAATAGAGCAATTACTTAGAAGACCCAGTCTACCAAAACTCACACAAGAATAAATAGACAACTTGAAGAGGCCTATATCTATTAAAGAAATTGAATCAATAGTTAATAGCCTTCCAAAAGAAAGTGGTAGGCCCAGATGGGTTTGTTGCTAAGTTCTGCCAAGCATTTAAGGAAAGAATTATACCAATTCTCTATAATCTCTTCAAGAAGACAGAAGCAGAGGAAATACTTCCCAACTCACTCTGTGAGGCCAGGATTACCCTAATACCAAAGCCAGAAAAAGACATTACAAGAAAAGGAAATTGTAGACCTATATCTCTCATGAAAATAGATACAAAAATCCTTAATAAAATCACATCAAATTGAATCCAACAATGTATAAAAAAAATTGTACACTATGACCAAGTGAAACTTATCTCAGGCATACCAGGCTGATTCAAGATTTAAAAATTAATTAATATAATCCATCATATCAACAGGTTGAAGGAGAAGATCACAGGATCATATTAATAGAGGCAGAAAAAACATTTGACAAAATCCAACATCTATTCATGGTAAAAACTCTCAGCAAACTAGGAATAGAGGGGAAGTTTTTCAATTTGATAAAGAACAACTATGTAAAACCTAAAACTATCATCCTACTTAAGGATAAGAAACTTGAAGCTTTCCCACTAAGATCAGGAAAAAGTCCAAGATTTCCTCTCTTACTGCTCCTTTTCAACATCATACTTGAAGTCCTAGCTAATTCAATAACACGCAAAAAGGAAATAAAAGATATACGGAATGGGAAGGATAAAGTAAAACTGTCTTTGTTCACAGATGATATGATCATCCATGTAGAAAGTCTGAAAGAATCAACAATAGAAAGGATTATAGAAAGACTGCAGGATACAAGGCTAATATACAAAAATCAATCGTTTTTCTATATACCAGCAAAGAACAAGTGGAATTTGAAATGCAAAACACATTGCCATTTATACTAGCAAAAAATGAAGTACTTAGGTATATATTTAACAAAATATATACAGGATTTCTATGAGGGAAACTACAAACCTCTGATGAATGAAATCAAAGAACTAAATAAAGGGAGAGATATTCCATGTTCATGGACAGGAAGACTCAATATTGTCAAGATGTCAGTTCTTCTCAACTTGATCTCTAGATTCAATGCAATACCAATCAAAATGCCAGCAAATTATTTTGTGAGATTTTTGTCATCAAAATCCCAGCAAGTTATTGACAAACTGGTTCTAAAGTGTATATAGAGAAGTAAAAGACCAGAAGAAGAAAAACAAAATTGGAGGACTGACACTACCTTATTTCAAGATTTATTATTAAGCTATAGTAATCAAGATAGTATGATATCGGTGAAAGAATATACAAATAGATTAACGGAACAGAATAAAGAGCCCAGAAATAGACCCACATAAATACAGTCAACTGATCCTTGATGAAGGCACAGAGACATGCAATGGAGAAAGTATAGTCTCTTCAATAAATGGTCCTAGAACAACTGTGCATCCACGTGCAAAAAAAAAAAAATGAATCTAGACACAGACTTTATGTCTTTCACAAAGATTAACTCAAAATAGATCATAGACCTAAACATAAAATGCAAAGCTATAAAAATCCTGGAAGATAACATAGGGGAAAATCTAGATGACCTGGGTATGGTGATGACTTTTTAGGTACATCAAAAGCATGAGCCATGAAAGAAAGAATTGATAAGGTAAACTTTATTAAAATAAAAAACTTCAGCTCTGTAAAAATGCTGCAAGAGAATAAGAAGTCTTTGGAAGACAGTTTGATAGCTTCTTGCAAAATGAAACATACTCTTATCACCTGATCCAGCATTTGTGCTCCTTGGTATTTACTTAAACGAATTGAAATCTTATGTCCACAGAACAACCTGCACATGGATGTTTATAGCAGCTTTATTCATAATCGCCAAAACTCGGAAGCAACCAAGATGTCCTTCAGTAGGTGAATGGATAAACAATCCGTGGTACATCCAGACAATGGAATGGTATTCAGTGCTAAAAAGAAATGACCTATCAAACCATGAAAAGACATGGAGGAACCTTAAATACATATTAATAGGTGAAAGAGGCCAATCTGAAAAGACTACATGCCATATGATTCCAACTATATGGCATTCTGGAAAAAGCAAAACCACGGAGACTGTAAAAAGATCAGGGTTGTCAGGTGCCAAGGGGGAGGAAGGGATGAACAGGCAGAGCACACAAGATTTTTAGGGCCATGAAACTATACTGTATGATATTATAATGATGGATATGTGTCATTATACATTTGTCAAAATCCATGGAATGTACATCAAAAGTGAAAAGTTTGGACTTTGAGTAATAATGATATATCTATGTAGGTTCATCAGTTGTAATAAATGCACCACTCTGGTGCAGGATACTGACAGTGTGGGAGACTGTGTGTGGGCTGGGGCAAGGGGTATATGGGAACTCTGATTTCCTGCTCAATTTTTCTGGGCTCTACCCTTTTAGGTTCCAGTCTGTTAAAAGAAAAGTATATTGCCTTCTGGAGTTGGTCAAAGAACTTAATCTAGAGGATTTCAACTTGTTACTAAATATTCAGACCTAGAACTTAACAAAACACAACTTCAAAGGACTTGAAACCACAGAGATACGGAGAAGATGTTACTGAATTAAGAACAGGCTGAATAATGTTAAACATTTAATGCTACATTAGTATTGGGATCTCCAGTTCCATTGAAAAGGTATGATAATTTTTTGAATAGCTGAATCCTAAATTAAGGATGTATGAGGGACTTGTGCTAGTTGCTTATTATAATACCTGTAGCTTATTATAAATGTATGTCTAATGAAAATAGAATAGCCACAATGCATGTATCATTGGACACATTTTAATCGGGTAGAAAAAAAGCGTGAAGGACAAGAACTCATATAATCAAAAGCCCAGATTTCCATGAAGTTTAACCTTCATAAATGTGTACAACGTGGTCACATATGTTGTGTCTTTTTGGCATTGCAAATACATCAACATATGAAGTGTCTTTCTGAGTCTCAGTGGTTCGTAAATAGGGCCGCTTTTATATAGAGATTTCACCAACTACCAATTTTCAGGAGTGATTCAATCAAAGCCTTCCCTGATTTTGACAGAATTTTGCATTTCACATGTGTTTTTAAGCTTAAGCTGCTAAAGCTAAGCTGTGAAATGATCTAGAGAAAAAGTTGTATGCTTCTTTGTAAGAAAGAACACTGTACTTTATCTAAAGTCAGGGAAATCTTATAAAGTATGGCAGCAATAAAAAGTGCCCTGGGGTTTTTTGAACTGATTAGCTTTCAGTTCATTTGATGACGCAGATTCCACTTAACAAAAAGCATATCAGGAGTTACAGTGAGGATGAAATGTGACTCTTTAACGTGTCTTATATTAGATATGCTACCCTGATGTTCCTTAATGGTATTTCTACTTCAGTTAAATATGGGCAAATGTGTTTCACAGTACTTTTTCCAGGAGAGCACTCTGATTGTTTTTTTTTTTTAAACAAAGACCTGAACTTTCGGAAATGAAATGAACTATAGTTTGGAAAAAGATGGCAGTAATTTTCCATAACTCTTAAAATTATAAAATTCTTCATAACACATTTTCAAAAATATATTCTAGGCAGTAGGTAAAATGATTTTTTTTCAAAGTAGGTTTTATTGTGTAAAGTAAAATTCCATTTTCAGAAGTTATACTCAGTGTCCTAACTGTGCAAAATACCTAACCCGTTCCAAGAAGATATGCTGACCAGAAATGCTGGGGTGCTGTGACAAAGTGAGTAATAGGAAGCAGGTCTAGACAGAACACCAGGAAGAAGAGGAAATGAGGGCAGAACTGGGGATCATTATCTTATATCAAGGTCTCTGGTTTTAAATTGAATTTCCACTCTAGTTGCCTTGTGAGGTCACATGGAGTTCTAATCAGTCCAGGAATAAAAGCCTACATGAATAGACAGAAAGAATATATTTTTCACAAAATTTTGAAGGAATATGACTCCCCACTTCTGAATCGCAGAAGATGAAGTATGGCGATTATGTGGATAACTTTTCGGGTTCCCTTTAGAATAAAGTGAAAAATAAACTCAGGACACTCCAGCTAAGGGAATAGTAGAAGCAAAGTCACCACATCAAGGAATAAAAATTTAGATCATGTCACTTGTATAATGCAAAATCTATATTGTTTCTGACAGGACAAAATTTAGCCTCCTCAGCTCTTCTTAATTCCTTTTCAATGAAGCTAGGCATTTAATTAATTAAACAGCTTTTTGGCTGGGCATTAAAGATGACTAGCTTCCTGCTACCTCTCTAGCATTTTTGAATCCCACTTGCATGCAACAATCATTCCCTAGTCTGGACTTCCAATAATACCTCATCTCTGCCTATATATGGACTTTTAATCCTCCTATCCTAATATTATGAGTCTTTATTTACTTGTTTTGGTGAGGAAGAGTGTCCCTGAGCTAACATCTATGCCAGTCTTCCTCTATTTTGTATGTGGCATGCCACCACAGCATGGCCTGATGAGCAGTGTGTAGGTCTGCACCCAGGATCCGAACTCATGAACCCTGGGCTGCTGAAGCAGCGTGCACGAACTTAACCACTACACCACTGGGCTGGCCCCTATGAGTCTTTATTAATTTGATTTATCTTCTGTTAGAGTGTAAGCTCACTGAAAACAGGCTCCATTCATTGTGTCATCACCCAAGTTTTCTTGATTCCTATTAGATGCTCAGAAATGAATTCCTTCATTCATTGGTGAGGAAACAAAACAGTAAATCAACTTGAGGCTGTATTGGAGACTAATTGCGGGTTTGGAATGATTGTACTAAAAGGCTCTTCCACATTTAGTAAATGTGCTTTTCCTTCTGCACATCTTATGCGTATATAATTTTAGATAAGCCATTTTGGCATAATGGAAATACAGTCAATTACCTGTCATTCCCAGGCTTCCGTTTACTACAAGCTATGTAAAGAAGGCTTTCCCTAAACTGTGGAGTCAGACCTCGGAGAATGAGTAGTGGAGAATCTTGATATGTGCATTTGTTACAAATGATTTGGTGGCAAAGTACTGTTTTAATAACTGGCTGAGAGCAGAAGGATAAAAAGGATTCAGGCAGCTTAGAGTAGCTTTGAAAAGAACTAACAGCTGAAGATAAAGAAGCTGACGTCTAAAGGCAGTTAATGTTTTCTGTTATGCAAAGAAAAAGAGATTGATAGGTTTACAATTAAGGAAGAAAATAAGAAAAAAATTTTTTTCCTATTATGTTTTTTTTATCAAGTTTGTTTTTAGGAAATCACAGTGCATAATATAAAGAAAAATTAGTGGAAAGAAAATAGATTCTAATATCGCTTCAATAATACTGTTATTTTTATCAAAATGAATCAAGTAGTTCATGCAACAAACCAAAATATACACCTTTCACAAAAGCATTATCAATTGGTTAAGTTACATTTTTAATTTTACAGTTTTAACTGCAACAAAATCAAATGATTTATATATATATATATATATATATATATATATATATGGTATATGAAGACTGGCCCTGAGCTAACATCCACCACCAATCTTCCTCTTTTAGCTTGAGGAAGATTGTCCCTGAGCTAAAATCTGTGCCGATCTTCCTCTATTTTATATGTGGAATACTGCCACAGCGTGGCTTAATGAGCGGTGTGTAGATCTGTGCCTGGTATCCAAACCCGGAACCCCAGACCGCCGAAGCAGAGCACATGAACTTAACCACTACACCACCAGGCTTGCCTCCTAGAATGTTTTTTTTTAACATAAATGTTTTTTATCTCTGCATATTGTTCTGCAGTGTGCTGTGTTGGTTCAACAGTATTGGAGACTTTATAGTATTGTATTGTATGGACGTACTACAATCTACTTAACTGTCCACTTATTGACAGGCACATAGGCTAGTTCCCCAAAATCACTATAATAAATCATTGAAAATATATTTCTTTCTATCATTTGGTTGTTTGCCTGCAATCTATCCATCCACCTATTTATCAATGCATTTATGTTCATGTTACCCTAAAATACATTTCTTGAGGTGGAATTACTTGATATATACAAACAGGTAACAACTATTGACAAAGTGTCCTGTAAAAAGATATAGATTTTTATCTATAAGGATATAGATTTTTATAAGAGTGCATGTGAGTCCCTGTTTTCCCATCCCTTTGCACAAACTGGATGTTATCATTAATTAAAACATGATGCCAATATGATATATATATCAATTAAAAGTTCCATTTATTTGACATTTAGTGAAGTTGAACATCTTTTCATTTATCCATTGCTTAATAAGGCAACATCGGAATGCATGTAATAATTATTTTTGAGAACTCAATAGCATCTGTTTCGATAGAATTTGCCCTAAGTTAAGCCTGCCAGTTATAAATAGCCCTGTTCACCATCAAGGCAATCATGACAAATTTGAAATGTCTTCTCCTTGTTCTATCTTCCTATAGGAGTGCTTGATTTTCTGCCTCAGGTTTTAGAGCACATAAAGTGTGCTGACAGTTCAATGGGTACAGTTCACATACAGAAAATTTCATTAAGCTGCATAAAGAATAACAGGCAGGATGAAATCATGAAAACACATGGAAAGGAGACAATGTTGTCTCATTTAATGGGAAATTGTGGTTTTAAAAGTGTCTGTGAAAGTCACTCATTAGTCTCTGGCAGATAATAATCCAATTCATCAATGACTCATATGAGGCCTTGACTACCTTGCCCATGCATCTCTCATCACTAGAGCCCCCAACACCATTAATACATACAGTGAAAAGATGGTTAAAAACATGGACTTTAGAGCCAGACTGCCTAGGTCTGAATTCTAGTTCTCTGTGCCCTTACTAGCTGTGTCACTGTGGGCAAGTTATTTGACTTCTTGTGTCTTGGATTTCCTAATTTGAAAAAAATGGGATAATAATATCAACCTCATAGGGTTGCTGTGAGGACTCCAGGAGTTGTTATATATGTAAAGATTTTAGATAGTGTAAATTAGCATCATTTGATTGTTGTAGGCATTATTTTCATTCAGGAAATCCTATGGGAAATAGGAAATGCCATTTGAGGTGCAGCAATAAGTGTATTTACTGAAAGTGTGAATACAGATATAGAAAGGAAATAGTAAAATGCTTAAAGAATAAGTCATGTATTCAAAATTTGCCCTTAGATCTGTGTGCAAGGAACTAAAAAGAAGTTTCTTCTTTATCCTTCTTCCTCCTGAATCAAATGGGACCCAGGAGAGAGAATGCAGATTTTTACTGTTAATACCTGTCTACTATATTTGGGTTAATAGATTAGATTAGAAGACTGGCCTAGGAACATAATCTCTACTTGCAATTTTTAATGAAAAAAAAAATGGGGGGCCGGCCCTGTGGCCTAGTGGTCAAGTTTGGTGAGCTCTACTTCAGAGGCCCAGATTTGGTTCCTGGGCACAGATCTACACCACTGGTCAGTGGCCATGCTGTGGAAGTGACCCCCGTACAAAATAGAGGAAAATTGGCACAGACGTTAGCTCGGGGCGAATCTTCCTCAACAACAACAACAAAAATGGGTTCCATATCCAAACAACTGACTTACAAAAGATCTTTTGGAAAACCATATATTCAATTAAAAATTGTCTTGTGTAAGAGTTTTTAACTGGGCCACACAAGTCATAGATATAAATCATAATAATCTAATATTTTCACTAATTGTCATTTCATAATATGCTCAGAATATCAATAGGCACATAGATATTGATGTGGTTAGTGTATAATAGTTGGTAAGAATAAACTGGGTAAGTACGGCCTTCTAATAGGATATATATGTATATGGTATATTGGTCTCTCTCTAGATATGGTATATTGCTTTCAGGTGGAAGTGCTATCACCAAGATGATGAGAGAGAGGCTTATCAAAGCATTGATTCAAAGAAATAAAAAGCATATTAAAAATTGTAAGAAATAAATTTATAAAGAAGAAATACATTCTACCCACAAGTCCACCAGCCTTTTCAAGCCACTGTGTTTATTTTTCCAAGTTCTAAAGGGCTATTGATACTAGACTGGCCTGACATTTCAGAGCCATGCTTTGAATAAGAGCTTACTCAACTTCAGGATAGAATGCAGAGTAAGCTTGATAAGAAGAATCTCATCAGAATCTGCAGTTAACACTGAAATAAGACTAGACCTTACGAGGCTGACTTAAGGATGTCTTCCTTTGTGCTTACATTTCACCTTGTAAATGCCTCTAATAGAATAATTATTATATTTTCACAGTCTGTTGCTAAATTGGGGTTGCTACAGTGATGGTCTTTTAAAATCCTTCCATCTCACGTAACCAGTAAAGTGCCTGATGGATGGCAGGAAAGCAATAAATTTTTAATGACTAAATTATTAAACGAATGAACTGTCAGTTACAGAGGTAAAAGTGAGAAATGGTACCAAATTTTAGGTGTGTGAACATATTGGCTTTAAATACTGTCTTTGAGCTATAGAGTAAAATTTGGGATTATTTTAGCAGCAAGGTATATAGTAATTTAGAAATTTTTTTCCTGCTAACATTAATAGCGTGATTTAAGAGTCCAGGAATTGATATGAGAATATCATAGTGCAAATATCAGCTACTATAAATCATCATTCACTTAACATTTTAACACTTTATTCCATTCCATCCCAGAATAAGACTGTGACACAAAAAAACGGCTTTGGAGATAATGATCGCTGAGCCCAGACTCCATCTCTGGGACTTACTAGATGTTTCTCAGTCTTTTAATCTGTTTCCTAATTTGTTAGACGGAGTTAATAATAACTTACTTACATGTTTTCTTGATAAATTACATTATATATAATCTTTAGCTATGCTCTGGCGTATAGTAAGAATTCAATAAATTCTAGTTGTTGAATTTATTCTAGCTACTAGTGTCATTATTTAACAATAATCTATTACAGCGGTAGTAGCCAGATGCATCCCTATTATTATGCAAGCTTTAAAAATCCTTTATGCTAAAACTCCACATGGAGATGTGAATTGCTTTCATAAAATAATATGCACATTCATTATATAAGTACCAGATACAAGATGCCCAAGATCACTAAGTTACATGGTAGATATTCTTTAAAATTTTTCAGTATATAGATGTGCTGCTTCTTTTTAAGATATAATTTTTCCCCTCAGTTCCTTAAGGATACAGTAGAGAAGCAAAACATTCTGTCAGTGATTAAGACATAATGTTATGCTTGCACATGGAGGATAGAGGCTATAGGGATAAAAAAAGTCAGTTTTTGATCCAGTGCGGTAAAAGTCACTGATAACTTCAGGTGCATTTACTGTGATGTGAGAAAGCATGAAAAAGTCTGAATTCCATGATTTCTTGTGTTTCCACAAACCAACTTTACCCAAGGGTCAGCTATCATGAAAATAATCAAAGCTGGTGAAATTGGCACAGTAGCTTTATATGTGATTTGGGAATGTGAAGAATTTGAGGGTGAACTGGCATCTTGTGAACTAAATTTTGGCAAAATGACCTGATTCTATCAAGAATGTCCGCCAGCCTCCCTTGACAATCACTGAAATATTTTTATCAGAGAATGATTCTTTTGTTTTAAAGCAATGATTTTCAAACTGTGTTACTCAGAACCCTATGGCCCCTCATGGATGCTGCTGGGCTGACATTGTGTGTGTTGCGAGGTGTGGTATAGGTTGAGCCAGCATTGCACTGGGTTTTCTACAAACCCCACCCCTGTGTCCCTCCAAACACCATCTACAGCTAACCCTGCTTTTATCTGTTCCATGTGTTGAAATTTCTTCTTACCTTTATTGACAATAATGATTGTGTTGGTAGGATATGTTTGAAATATACCATGTGATGGCGATGTGTCTGTATGAGTCTCTATTAACATGCAAATAGAATTAAGCTCTTTTGGTCTCTTGACCCTTGGGAGTGAGTTGGCTTGTCAGAATGTGAGGGTTGTGAAGTATCTGAGGGGTTCATTGTTGGGAGGAATGAGGAGGAAGGATAGATCAGGGGACTGAGAGATTTGCCTAACTTTAGTGGGAAATGGTGGAAGGAATGGAGAGACAAGTGAAAGAGAGAAATTCCAAAGACAAGGCCTATCTTCCTACTTTATAGTTTTGATAAGATCGCCTGTAGAAACAACTTTGAAAAATATTTGTGAAAGTATTCATGAAGGTGAAGTAAAATGCTCTAGAAAGAGACTCCAACAATTTTTTGTGGTTAGAAATGCTGAAGGCCTGTCCCAGGTCAAGGGCGGTAGGTAGGGATGAAAGGATAGAAGTAGTCAAGGGACATTTGACAGAATTGGATTTGATGACTAATTGGCTGAGGGAGGAGAGGTGGGGAGAGGAATCTAGCTGGAACAATGGGTAGATGGTGGTACTACTAGCCCTGAGTGATGTTATCTTTTCTTGGCATACGTTGTGTTCGTTTTCTGTTGCTACCTAACACATGACCACAGACTGAGCAGCTTAAAGCAACACAGCACCATTTTTATCTCACCGTTTCTGTGGGTTGGAAGTTGGGCTCACTTAGGTGAGTCCTCTGCTCAGGGTCACCCAAGGCTGCAATGGCAGTGTTGGCTATCCTGTGTTCTTATTTGGAGGCTCAACTGGGGAAGGTCCATGTCCAGGCTCACCCACTCGGTTGGCAGATTCATTGTCTTGTAGTTGTAGGATTGAGGGCCCTGGCTTAATGCTGGCTGTAGCTGGAGGCCATCCGAAGCCTCTACCGTCTTCCTTCTGCTCCTAAAGGCTGATCACATTTCCTAAACACTACCCACAGATCCTTGCCACGTGGGCTCCCCTAGTAGAACTGCTTGCTTTCAAGGCGACAAGGCCTAGAACAGACTGGAGAAAGTCTGCTGCAAGACAGAGTCTTACCTAATCATGGAAGAGACATGACATCTCATCACTTTGCCATATTCTACCAGTTAGACTCAAGTCACAAGTCCCACCCACAATCAAGGGAAGGGGATTTTGCAAGGGTATGAACACCAGTAGGTGAGAATCATGGGGGGCCACCTGGAGTCTGTCGACCTTACACATGGAGAAATCAAAATGAGCTAAGGGGATAAAGAAAGGCAGATAAAGCATTATGGGCACAGATATTCGTAAAATACTATTGATGAAACTACAAAACAGAACCTAAGATGTGGCTTTAGCGAGCACTTGTGCAGTACTATGAAGGTGACTGTTTCCTTTTTATTCTACTTGCTTAGTAATTTTCACATATGTTATTATATTTGCCTGCCTGCCCTTAGTTGTGTTGACAATAAATTAATGTGGTAATTAGTTCTCATAGTTTCAATGAGTTTATTTTTAAATGAGGAACATACCTTTTGGGCTTTTGAATAGCAGATACACCTGCATCCTTCCGCGGGCAATTTCCCTTAGTGAAACCATGTCACCTGAAGCGGTGACACTTCTCCATTGAAAGGAGTGTGGTTGCAGATAATGTTGACAGCCTGAGATTTTAGGTCTAGAAAAAGCCTGAGGCGAAGAGATTATGCTGAGGCACTGAAAGAACACAGGCACATTGTGCAGCCTGTGCCCAGGCTAGCTAATTTATTCCAAACTTGTGAAGCTTTGTTTTGATAACTTCTAGCTTGTTCTTGACTTGCGCTTGTTTGACTGAGAAGTCTTTCCTTCTCAGTGCTCCCCTTTGTCCCGACAAGTGCTATTTAGGGGACTAATGAGCTGGGATCATAAAGTGAGCCCTTAAAGGAGTGTAATAGGGTCATTGTGGTACACTCCGCCAGAGGTAATGCATTTCTGTCTCCCGGTGTTTGCTGTAGCCAGAGGCGACTGCGTTCAGTTTTCACCACGTGTGTAATTATGGGAATGAGCATTCGGGAGATGAGGATTTGGTTCAAAATTTCAGGAGCTTCTTCAAACTTAACTGAACTTTTTGCGAGGTTTCAAACCATTTACTTTCTTCCATGCTTTAGGGAGAGGACACTTCTTTTTCCCTTTTCTCGTTCACTGAATCCATGCTGAACTGTAACTTGGCAGTTTCTCAGTTTGTGATTTGGGGCACAATCCTTATATCTTGTTACAATAAAACTATGTCATTGTATAACCATTTCAGTAGGAACATAGAATCGGCATCAAAATATTAAATAATAGCCATGCTTTGTATATTTCCACTAAAATAAACAAAATAACACCATAATTGTTAGGTCATTTGCATACACAGTAATTTAGTTTGAGCCTGCATTGATTTATGGAGTGTCCATGTGCAAAGAGCGTGCAAAGATTAATGTGATAGATTGAGCAACAAGCACCTTGTAGAGTAAGGCAAATCTGAGAGAGTGAGAGAGAGAGAGAAAGAGGATGAATGACCTACATATGTTCACTCAAGTGAGCAGTGAGGAGAGCTGACTCTGATGAACAGCTCTCTCTCTTTCATTTTCAGAGGACATATTACAGAAGAGCCTCTGGCACAGTATTTGCGATAGCCTCTGTTTCTCATAATTTCCAGCCTTGGCATTTTAAAAATGACCAAGGAATTTCACTTGATACGGCTATTCAAGTATATTATTTGAAAATTCAAACATAACACTGAAAATTAGCTTGAGGTCAATTTTGCTTATAGTGAAAATGAAACCCTACCCTTTTAAAAGGAAGTAGTATATTCAAGAATATCAAAAATGCTGCTCTCTGGTACAATAGCATTCGTATTTCTCTTCTATATAAAGGCTATGCTCAGCTCTAAATATGAGCTGGCATATTGTCTGGGGTATAAATATATCAGTGTTTCCTAACCTATAGAGTTTACCCACCTTTCACAGATAGTTTGTGGGTTACAATTTTCCCTTTTCATCAAATTTTATTTTTTTATCATTGTCCAGATGTATTTTTGTCATCTCCCCTCCTTTTACTTCCCTGAATATGATCAATAATGTAAATACCTTGAAAAGTAGTGTAACGACTTGCCCCTGTTTAGTTGAATACTTAAGACAAGTGTGACATAGAATTTGAAATGGTCGATCCTTTAAAGATACCTTTTTCTTATATTCAGCATGAATTCCACTGTTTTAAAATTGGGTCCTCAATGGACTATGGATGTTTAGACTCATATAACTGGAAATGATTATTAAAATCTGTTCTGGCATAATCTGTTCCTGGTATCTAAGCCGAAGAAAACAAAAGAGCTGAAATGAATATTCTAGCAAGCTTAATTTACCAGACAAAAATCTTCAATGGGTATGAAACTGCATTTAGAGGCTTATTATTGTTTCCAGAGAGGAGTCAAGTGTAGGATTAGGTCTAGAAGTTAACTATTCATTATAGATAAAAAGCATAGTCCAGGATTCATGGGCAAATGTTTTGCTTGCTGCTCATATATCTATGCAGTTTGAAAACAGCCCCAAGATTGTACTCTATGAGATGAAATCGTACTTGAGGACTTTTGAATATCGATACAAATTTTCCACCTGGTGCTTTAGCCAAACATTTGCACTAGTAGTGTTCAGGCCAATTGTGAGCTATTAAAAGCCAAAAAACTTTAGTTTTCTATTTTAATGAGCTCTTTTGCACTATAGTAATTTTAAAATGTCAGTTTAATCAATAATATGTACAGTACCAGAGCCTTTGGGCATTTAAAATGTCAGTTGTTTAATTTTGAAAAATGGATATTGCCTTACAAAATCATCTGGTCAAGCATTTGCATTATATTACACTTAGCACAGAGACTTACATTGTGCTTAGAATGTCTTCATCAATTATATCAAGAAGATGTAAGGCTTGGGGATCTTTGCATGTGATATCCAATTACCAGATCTTAGGGCCTGATTAATTTTCCCAATTTCTTCTCCACACAGTACAACAAAATGGCAGAAGAAAAGAAAATTAAGCTGCTATAAAACTGTCCAATTTATCCTGCTGGAACTTTAGATTATTGATTCTCTCTCTCCTTCCACAATCCCCTCCCCCACACTCACATCACACACATGTACGTATAGATAAAATTCATCATGCAGCCACACAACACCCAAGCTGAATGAATTCTAGAATGCAGGCATGACTTTTAGTACTGACTCTACAGGTAATGGTGCAAGTGAGTGATCATAGTAGAATCTGAGGAATGATAAGAAAGTTGGTATATGTAGAGTTATATACCTACACATACACATACACACACGCGCGCGCGCACACACACACACACACGACATATAAAAACAAATAGCTAGGTGGTTTGTTACCAAATCTGTAAGGCATCTTGGGGATCTCTGACTTAGAATATAAACAAAGGGGAAAATACAAAATTCACTTTAAGAAGTTCTAGAGAGACCTCAAAGACAAGGGGGTCATTCTCCAAAATGACTAACACTTAGAAATAATAAAAGGTCTATGTGAAGATCAATTATGAGGGAGACATGATATAATAGGATTCCAAAAACAGAGAAATCTAGTAGATTTCAAATAAAAGCCCCAAATGGAAAGTCAAAATCACAGGTTTTTCTCATGAGTAACTCTATGTAGTATAATTCTTATAAAAGCAGAAGTTTATTTAATGACAACTAAAGATTCACCTGGGAAGGACATTGTTTTTTTATGTTATTGTAATGGCAATTAATAAACAAAGCCATCAATTGGGCACTTACTATTTACCAACCACTGTGCTTTGACTTTGCATTAATTAATGCCTGTTTTATGACATAATTCCTCATTTGAAGATGAAGACGTTGTAACTCACAGAGGTTAAGCATCATGTCAAAATGGCACAGCCGTTTGGTGGTAGAGCTGAGATTCAGATTCAGGTCTATCTGACTCTAACAGTTATTAACCACTGTGCCTGCCATCTCTCCTCTACCAGGTGCCATAGACTCTGAAATTTCACATCAGGGATTCACATCTTCTGATTACTGATGGCTACTCCACTATTAAAAAAAAAAAGATTCACTTGAGAGGAGCCACACTTATGTCCCTTGCATATTCCTATGAATTACTTCCTGAAAGTCTTGTCTCTTTTAGACCGGAGAACTTGGGGGAACCAGGGGAAAAAAATAATATTTGCAAGAAAGATCCGGGTTAAAAATAATGATGCAAGAATGAAAAAGATAGATTTTTAAAAACCTGGTATAGACTGAAACTTGCTATTTTCTAATTTATTTTATGCATAAAAGGGGATAAAATAGCTTGAGGTGTACAAAATTGATTTAAAAATATAAAGACCAAATGAATGAAAGAAGAGAAGCAAAAATTTAGTAAATCCTTATATGTATTTAAAAAGTAAGAGTACATAATAATGTGTTATTTGACCTTATGTGAGAAACGGCTGCAAAGAGAAGGAAAAGCAAGGAGAAAAGGAAATATATTAATATTTAATGAGCATCTACCCTATGCTACACGCTATTCTCCCATGCTGTCTCTACAGAAAGCGGAGGGGAGGTTAGACATGCTTGCCACATATCAGATGCTGAATGAGTGAATGACAAAACCTCCCTGATAAAGCTTGACTGCATTCTGCATCAGACTTTTCATTATGGTTGTGTAAATACATTACAAACAGGATTATTTCATCAGCTAACAATTCTTGAGTCTTGGTTATATGGTAGGAACTGGGACAGGAGCACAGTAAGTTATAGTCTGTGATTAACGGGTAAATATTCGTAAATGTTAATTACACTGTGATGAGGTAAGTGTAATAAAGGCATGCATCCAATTGCTTGGGGACTTAGAGGAGGAAATGGGCACATTCACATGGCTTGGGGTAGGGGCTTAAAGGCTTGACTTAAGGATGATATTTACAGCCATTTGTTAAGAAAAACTTATGATCTTTCCATGAAAACATAGTGGAAGGGCATTTTTAATAGAAGGAGCACAGAGCAAAACCCAGACAGATGTCAAACGTGTGCCCACTTAGGGATCAGTACGTAGTTCACAGGGACATGGCAGGTACAAAACCTAGCTAAAAATTCAGGTAGGCTCATTTGTCTTGTTTAGTGGTGATTACCTAGAACCTGAAGAAGGGTTATATGACTTGAGAAATTCCTTTCAGCCCTCAGATTCAATTAATACCAATAAGACCTGGTAATAGCACCCTGACTTTATATAAAGTATTGGTAAGGCAGTGAGCAAAGTTTTGGGTACAACATTAGGAAATATGTAAATAAGTGCTATAAATATTGGAGCAAGTCAAAGAGACTTTTTCAGAAGACCTGTTTTAAAGCTAAGACAACAAGAATTTGCAACATTTGAATTCAATCCTGCCTATATCCTTTGGGTTTGAATAACCACTATATGAAAGTCATTTCCAATTTCATGATTGAAATAAGCCAAAATGTAATCATTGTTTACAAAAGAAAAATATCAGAAATAGATTATAGTGTGTTTAGCTATGGGGATGGGTTCTTTCTGTTATTATCACAGATTGGGGGAGGTAGGAATACTCAAAAATCATTCCTTTTATCTGTTCTCCAATTTTTATCACTCTGCCAATTACCTGCATAATTGACATTAGAGAATATGTGTTTTGCTACCCTTAATTCAAAGACATCTCACTGTAGCTTTGGTTAAAATTTGAATTTCTTTTCAATTTCTGTGTTTTTAAAATAATAAACACTGATCTGCCGTAGAAATAGAACCACCTTTCTATAATTAAGTTCTAATTTAAAATTCTTCCTATTATTTAACTCTGTACAATTTCTTCTTATTAAATATATTCAAAATAATCTAAAATCTTTTCAAGATTCATAATTAATAGTTCCATAAATCCCTGTAAATTATTTTAAATATATGGCAATGTATTTAGAATGACCAAACTTTCTCGAATATTTTATTAATTTCAAATCATATTGCTGAGAACACAAAATATAGACTCATGACTATAGAATTATATCCATAATAGTGAAACTGTCTTATAAAAGTATCTGGCAAAATGAATAATGATGTAAAGAAAAGCTTCAGGGAAGTAAATTAAAACCTCCTCAAGATCCCTAAGCAATATCCTGTATTAATAAGAACTGTATAAAAGCCTACAAGATGACCTATAAAATTGAATCCAGACTTTGGTTATGGCTCTCTCATTAATAGATTACTTGGCAAGAAGTGAAAATTTAAAGTAAAGATTTGACAAGGCTACAGACATGCAAGCCAGACACAGTCCAGTGAATATGGAACAGATTTAGAAAAGGCCCGTGTAGCTGGGTTCCATGAGCCCCTTTCAATGTCCGTTCAAGTCATTTCCAGGGCTGTAATGAGGCCCCGGTGTTCGGGTGACTGAGCAGCATCATTGAGAGTGATGGTCATGAGTGCACAAGCCCTTTTCTTATAAAGGGTTGGGTTGCCTCTCTCCTTTCCTGGGCAGTGTATAGGCTTATTGCCAGCAGGGAGCAGCCCTTCCAGGAAAGGGCTGAATAGAAGCCTAACTGCTATGCTCAAGCATTGGCAACGGTGTCCTCTGCGGGTGAAGTAAGTCGGAGAACACTCACTGGAGGACCTGGAAGCTAGGTTCTGCCTCCAGCTCAGCTTGTCATCAGCAAGTCACTCAGTCCCTCTGGATCTCTACTTCCTGTTATGTTCAAATATGATTTGAGATTAGATTATTTTATGGGTCCTTGTAGACTAAAGTTATTTTATGGGCAATTGAGTTACAAACTTTCACTGAGAACAGCCTATTTCTCTCTAGTCTACACTCTACTTCCTAATCTCCACTGCAGATTTTTCTTTCAAAATTCCTCAGATACTACTTAGGCTAAACTATTATAGTTAAGGGAACACGTTTTGGGAATTTACTCTGAGACCATCCGGGGCTTCGGCAGAGATATGACTCTGGCCCAGGGGTTATTCATCCGGTGGGCGTAGGTTTGACCCTCTAAATGTGGATCATCTGCTCCAGCAGCCAGATGTCCTTTCCCTATGCAGACATTCCACCCATACCCATCTCTCTCTCTCCTTCCTGCTTTCTATTTGTTCCATTTCCCACTTCCCTGTCTTCTTCATATGCCTTCTGTGAAGGGGCTGAGGCCATAGTGATAAGACATGGAGACTGTGAACAGCTAGTTGGAATGCCTATTGTGAGACCACCACTGAATGGTGTTGGATTTTGCTATCTTCCCCTGTCTCAGAGGAAGAAGCTAGAAGGAGCTGTCCCTTACAACCTCCTGGTTACCAGCCTTCCATCAATATTCTCAGAAAAAGCAGCGATTGTAGAGAAAGGCAGACTAAGTGAAAAAAAAAAAAGCTTGGGTTTTGGAATCAGAAAGCACAGGGTTCCAAGCTTGGCTTTGTTACTTATTAGCTAAATAAAATAGGGAGATTGATGGTTGAATTCTGAGCCCAGGGAATTCTGAGTCCTTTCCTGTCACATGAGAATCAGGACACCTACCTCATAGGGTCATCAAGATGACAAGGTGTAGGGTATCTGGCACAGAGCTACCACATTAGAATGTGAGTGAAATTCTCCTTTGTACAATTGGAGTTTGTCAGGCAATAGAAAGACTTTCTAGCATATCTGAAACAGCAGAGTTTGTGATCTATGAATTTTTCCAGGGCAGCAACTTGCCTGTTTTTCTCTTCAGTCTCAGTCCCTTCCCAAGGCATTTGTTCAATAAATGTACAGTGAATAAATGCATTGTTGAACAATATTGTTCAATATAATTTTCAATAGCTTATCTTATAAAAGGAACAACATTTGTGTCAGAAGAAACTAGGATTGATCCATGATTCAAAGTGACTCCCGAGGCCCAATTCTTAAATAATACGCAATACTACCTCTGCTCTCGTAGAAGAGAAGGAAACTGGAGGTTAAGCAAAAACACTGTCAAAAGAGTAAAGCATAAAAAAAGCAACCCAACAGAACTTGGTGTGCACACTGTCCTTTTATACTTTTATCCCCAAATTTATATTTAAATGGAGACTGTAAGGGTTATGAACACTACATATCTAATATCATTTTTGGCTATAAGAGTCTTACATCTTCTTTTTCAAGGAGTAGGATAGGGGGAGTTTTCTGGAAAGCATCAGCAGGACATCCTCATTGATTATGCATTAGAAGGTTTAAAACAATCCAAGGAGATCAGAACCAAAGTTAGAAGGTGAATTATGTGGGAAACTGGGTTTTGAGATTTTCTTGGAGTAAGTCTAGTCCTACAGAACGGTATTGTACCTTTGATAATAGCAGAGAGATTTTTTTTAAACTCAGAAATATTATATCAGAACTTTTTCCTGAGTCATCAAATTTGTATTCACTAATGACCTACTGTGACAGAAATGAAAGGGGGTATAACAACCTCCCAAGAATTTTTTCAAGTGTTTTAATCATTTCTCAAATACCTTTGAATTGAGAAATAGTTGAATGGGTACTAAGATTTTTCTTTAGATCCAGTCAACTTTCCAAACAAGTGAAACAGACTGCCATATATTATCCTTAAGTCTATATTATATAGTTTTATGGACATCAAAGATCTTCCTGCCCAAAGCTGGCTGATCTGCGTTATTTTCTATTTTTTCAAGTTCTTTCTTCTGTGCATTTATAGATTCGTTCATTCATCCATCTGATTCATTCAATAAGTATTTATTGAGCTCTTCCTAAGCTAATCACTGGTGAGGCACCAAGTCTGTGGTGGTAAGAATATAAACAGAGTTCCTGCTCACCTTGAGTTTGCATGGTTATGGAAAGTCAAAATATAACCAAATAATTATACAGATAAATATAATTTCCCTGAATAATGATAGCTCACAATTATTGGGTGCTTAATGTGCCAGGCACTGTTCTGAGTACTGATAAGTATTAACTCACTTAGTCCTCACAGCCATCCTTTTAGATAGATAATATCGTATCTCATTTTATGGGTAAGGAAACTGGAGCATCGCAAGGATAAACAGCTTCTCCAATGTTGTGCATCTAGCAAGTGGTGCATTCAGGATTCAAACTTAATAAGTGCACGTATAGATCTTGTGCTCAAAACTACTATATTATTCTAAGAAATGACAGGATGGAAAGCTTGAGGAAGCCATAACAGAATATCAAAGGGGACTCTCATTTAGGATTTGGCATACATTTGAAAGTGACATTTAAGGTGAAACCTAAAACAAGAAGGAAATGTCCAGGCGAAGAGTGGGAAGAGGACAGCTCTAACAGAGGAACAGCCCATGTAAGGGCCCTGAGATGGGGCTAAGCTTAAGCACAGATGAAGAGGGGTAAGTGAGGGAGAGAAGGCCAGGAAGTGGGACTGGAGGAGTCAACCATGGCCAGAAAAAGAGAGAGAGGGAGAGAGAGAGAGAGAGAGAGAGAGAAAAGGAAGAAAGGAAGGAAGGAAAAGAAAGAAATAAAATCTTTAAAGTACACAGGGAAATCATTTATAGAGAAACATGATGTAATTGATATTTTAAGATAATTCTAGCTGGAATGTAGAGAATGGATTGGAAGGACAAGTAGAAGGACTTATTAGGAGGCCATGAGAGTAATCCAGGAGACAGGTAATGGCTTGGACAGTGGGGTGGCAATAGAGATGATAACATGTAGATGGATGCAAGATGTACCTGAGGAGGTGAGAGAGGAGGAACCCCAGACAACAATAGGGTGTTGGCTTCTGGGTTTGAATTTCTGATCTATGGTATAACTGCCTCACATTCTCACCATTTGGGTTACTATCCTGAATTATGATATTTTCTCTCAAAAGTCTCAGTTAAGATGTACCAATATTAAGTGGAATCACATTGGATTTTTTCATTAGAGTCATTTATTAAATGAATGTAGCATAGAATAAAAATTTAATGAATATGAATTTAGGCAGTTGTAAATGGAACACAGGTGAGTAGGGTTCAAGAGGGGAAGCCAAAACCCCCCACCACTTATAACCCAGTGTTATGACTAGAAAAATTTTTGCGTTGGTAATGTGTGAACTATAATAAGAAAACATTTCAATTACGAATGTTGGATGATGGAGTTGAAGGTGAGGAATGGAAGGTGTGAACCCAGTGAAGATGTGCCCTGAATCTAGACTAGTGTACTTGGTTAGTGTGTTTAGAGCTGACACTTCCAGCGGGGATTTGCAGAAATGCCAACGCTCACATAAGTTTCATGATTTATTTGTTAATTCACTCATACAACAAATACTTACTGGATATATTTTTATCACATGTTTGGTACTCTACCAGACATTGTGAATATTTGAAGCAGGAATGGCCCATGCTTTCAGAAATATTTAGATCTGTTGTTTTTCACTAAACTGTTTCTACCACCCTACGTGTACCTCTATGGTTTGATAATTTTTGATTAAGTGTAGTTAAGATAGTTAAGGAACATTTTTGTGTATACTGTTATCAGAATGTCATTATTGATATCTTGTAATCAGAGGTAGTATTGCATTATCATTAATAGCTCAAAGTCTAGAGTCATGCCACCTTGGTTTAAATCCCAGCTCTGTTAATTGCTTGGGTAGTTGATTTCTCTGTGCCTCAATTTTCCATCTTTCAATTGGGATAAAAATATTATCATTTGATTGTTGTGAGAATTAAGTGAGAAAATAGATGTACAGTACTTAAAACAGTGCTTGGCATATGGAAAGCATTCAGTGTGTATTTATTATTCTTATTATAACTGTTATAATGTAGAAAGGGCACAAAATATTGTCTTACATGTGTATGTGTGTGTAATTTAAAGAGAGAGATTTTTACAAGATAAAGACCAACTGAAATATATGCTTCACTTGCAAAAATTTGTTGCAGTATTAGAATTTCAACTTTTTAGAAGTTTAAGCACAATGAAAACTTTTAACTTGATTGACCTAATAAAAAGATAACAGGATATTGCTTTCACTCTTGGGTTTTGAAAGATTAAAGCAGATAAAAACGCCGCTATCTCCACCACGTACATCTCTAGGAAAGCCGAGAACAAAAGGAAATGTAAGCCACCAAACAATCCAGAGTGAAGCCCTCACCATTCTGTTGGGAGCCATGAAACAAAGCATTTTAAAACCAGGCAACTTAAAATAGAGAAGAATCAAAATTCTTTCTTTTATTTACTACTTTTCTCTACTGAAGAACAGGTGATGTGCATTTTATGCTAACGTAGGATTTATTTCCTGTGAGTGCAAGATTCTCTTTTGGCCTGATCCAGGGCAACATGTTATAAGTGGAATCTCTATCGAGTGATTCCATCAAGTAATACTGTCATTCTTTTATTTTTCACTTTGGAAAAATGTTCACTTTCAATATTAAAAAGTTCTAGTGAATGCCAGAGTCAAAATTACTCAGGGGCCAGCCCGGTGTCATAGTAGTTAAGTTCATGTGCTCCACTTCGGTGGCCAGGGGTTCGCAGGTTTGGATTCTGGGCATGGACCTACGCACCACCCATCAAGCCACGCTGTGGCGGCGTCCCATATACAAAGTAGAGGAAGACAGGCACAGATGTTAGCTCAGAGACCATCTTCCTCAAGCAAAAAGAGGAAGATTGGCAACAGATGTTAGCTCAGGGCCAATCTTCCTCACCAAAAAAAAAAAAAGTCAAAATACTCAATATTTCTCCTATTACCGTTCTATATTCCCTGTTTGCTTCAGTAAACAGTATAGCTAATTTACTGTTAGAAAAATACAGTTTAATTCTTAGTATTAGCATAGCTGTTTTGTGATATTAAAATTAAGAATTATATAGCTACTTTGTTATATTAGAGTTAAGATTGAATGAATGGTATATTCTAATTTTTCTATCCTAATGAAAACATAAAGTTAGGTAAATTTATGTTTCCAGGAAATGTCATTTATATTATGTCAATTTGCTGGGAATATCATATTTTTAATTAAGAAAGTTAGTTTTTTTAATGCAAAAACACCATGTTTAAAATATTGGACATTAAATTTTTATAAATCCAAATAAAATTACTAGTATAAGTCTAAAATTTAACATTAATTAGCAAAACAGACTGTATTGCATTTTAATAACCATCCTTTCGAACAAGGGCCACACAACAAACAAAAAAAAGGGAAAGCTTTTATTCAGAACTTCACTTTTATTTAACAAACCTGAAATGAAAAAAACACTTAAATCCTCCAGTTCTGGTCAACCACACTCATTACAGGTTTCAAGTTTTATTAAGCACCATTGTATTCAATTTAGTGTTTGTTCCAACCAGTCTCATGACCAAAGCTATCCATAGTTGATACTTTGAAGGTGGTGTTATATAATGGAAAGGAAAGGGGCTATGATGTTGAGAAAATTATTGTGCCAGTGTCTAAGCCTCAGTTCCATATCTGTAAAGGGACAGTGGTACCTATCTCACATGATTTTCTTTTGGTGAGGAAGATTGGCCCTGAGCTAACATCTGTTGCCAATCTTCCTCTTTTTCCTTGAGGAAGAGTGGCCCTGAGCTAACATCTGCATCAGTCTTCCTCTATTTTGTATGTGGGATGCCACCACAGCATGGCTTGATGAGCAGTGTGTAGGTCCTTGCCTGGGATCCAAAACCATGAACCTGGGCCACTGATGCGAAGTGCACTGAACTTAACCACTATGCCAGGCTGGATGTCACATGATTTATTTTATAATGAATAAACTAAATGTTTTTAATGCATCATATCTAGGCACATAGTAGACAGGTTATTTCACTTCTATTTTATGGCTAAAAAGAAAAAATATAATATGAAGAGTATGCAGGTGCCACATAACAATTCAAAACATTTGATCTTCTCTGTATGACAGACTCTCTCTCCCCATTGTAGGGTTGATCAGGTCTCTAAGCCAAAATCTAAGCCCTCCAACACGTTGATGGCATTCCAAGTCAGAGACCGTAGCCCCTTGGATGCTCCTTAGGTGTTGTGTATTATTTGCCTTAAGGAATCATCCAAGGAATCTCATTGCTCAGAACTTTTCACCACGATAAACTCTGCAATATCATTTTCTCTGTGTTAATGCCCTAGACATGGTCTTGTGTGAAAGTTATAACAGTAACAAATAGATCATTTTGGTATATATACTTAAATATAGGTTCTTAAATACATCAATAGAGAATTAGGTGCACAGAGTCCAGAGACTGTTGTATACTAAGCACTAAAAATAGCTAATAAAAAATGTCAATAAGTGACAGAATTACTTTCCTTTGAGGAGAAGATGCCACATAAATTTCCTCTGAAAAAGTCTTCTCCCATTTCCCCCAGTTTGAAATAAAGTATGGGAATCACTAGAAAATGTTGTGGAAAAAGAGAGAAGAGTGATAAAATGCCTACCCTTTCATTTAGAGCAGGAATTTTCAAACTCTTCCTCCTAAATACTTGTAATGATAGAGATGTAAATTTACAACTAAAGAGTATTTATACCTAGAAATATTCACAATGTAGGTATGTATTTTCCTCTCTAAAATAGCACTGAAGGTCTAAGAAAACTGTTATTTTTTTTCCTTTGTTTTCAAATACTCTCTAACATACCACCATAAACCTAAAGGATATGCTTATCTCAGTTTGAATCATTTTAAAATATTGCTTGTCTTGGAGATTATTTTACTCGTTGTCCAAAGTAAATAAAACAACAATTATTCTTCTGTAAATTACACTTGCATATCTCTAACCTTGCAGTTAAAGTCACTTATTTGAGTAGGGATTAAATCAATGCTGGTTGTATCTTAAAAATATTAATTCCTCTAAAGTTATTGTTACAGCATGTTCATTGACCCTCTTTAACATTTTTTTCTCTCTTCAACACTGTATCCTCCTCTTGGTGTTATTCTCTCATTTTGTAGACAATAATAGCAACAGCAGCTGCCACTGAATCCCTCACTGAGTGCTAGGGAAGGTGGCAAGTGCGTCGTACTTCAATCCCCACATTAGCCCAGTGCTGCACTGACAGTCTTTATCTGATTAGCATTGCATACACATTTGGGATTCGACTATAATATATAATCATCTCATGATAGGAAGACATCAGAAACAAGGGAGGCAATATGCAGGGAAAAGGGAACTGAGTTGGAAGCCAGAAGTCCTGGAATATTGTTTTATCTTCTGTCTACTAAATGTTGCAAATACACAATCATCAAGTCCCCATTTTTTGTGTTCTAGACATTATCACTTATCTCAAATTGTGTGCCTCGGGCAAAATGTTGAGGGCCTAGTTCCTCAAATTCTTTGTTCTGAGTCTTGTCCCCAGCTCAGTTAAGTCACATCCACCGATTCTTATGAAACTGATTTTTCATACTTTCCCTCTTCTTCCTCTGAACAAGTTTTATTCTACTACTCATATCTTTCTGCTATTTTCCAAATCATTTTGGTGTAAAGGATCTCCCCAAGTGAAGATGAATGAGCCCCACGATCTAGTTCCACATCTCGCTCTGGAGTCTCGTATTACTTGTTCTCATTTGGTACAGACTGTGAAGCCCTGTTATTGTAGCCATTGATTTACTTTTAAGGAATTACAGCTTTGCATTTCTTTCTTCCAATGTTCTATTAACAACCCAGCAAACTCTGAAGGAATTTCTACTTAGACAATTCTACTTAGACAGCTCCCACCAAAAGAAACACCACACAGACAATTGTACTTGGATGGGTTTTATCAACACATTTCCCTCCCCTTCTTACTCCACGACATTATCTGTTCCCAACTTTGTTTTTTTTTTTTTTTTCCATCTAGCAAAATAGTCTCTCTCTAATCCTGTATATCTAGTGGCTTCTTTTGCCTTCATACTATTTACTTTACCATCATGGTTTATTTTTTTATCTCCTTCAAACAATCTGTGGTCTTAATTAATTTGATCTTAATTTTCTTTCAGCAAAATTATGAAATTCCAATGTGAGGGTTGGAGATATAATACACATTCCTTCTTCCTTAAAGAAGTCACAAATCTAATCTTTAAATGTGATCACAAACAAAGGGACTGGTGAGGTTCCAGAATCATCCCCCACCCTTTGGAATGCTAAAATGCAAGTTTTGGGTAATTAGATAATGGATTTCGTTTGATAATTTTCAAATGCCACGTACATTTCTAGTTATTCAATAAACGTGTTAGACATTCAAAAACATTTTAAGCCAGTTTAAGATACAGAACTTAAAACTTATAATTAGCTGGAAACAACACTGTATTTTATGAAACATGCAACTTCCAATGTAGGATTTTTATGCTGAGACATATATAAGACAATGGCAGCTGTCTGCCAAGAGTGACACTGTATATCTCTTGTTGACTGGATGAGATGGCCACATGAAAGTACCAATCACAGCACTTGTCACAGTGAACCTTCAACAAAAGTCTAGGGTTGTTTACTGTATATTATCAGTAACAAAATTAGAACAAGGCAAGCAATTATGAACACAGAGTTAGAAGATGATGAGGCATTGGATTAGTTGATGTGTTTTCAGGAAAGCAGGATAGTCTAGAAATTCATAGAATGCTAGGCAGCCATTCCTGGTATTTCAGTATCTTTCTGCCTAATGTCCCACTATTCTGAACTTTAGAATACTCTCTTTCTTGCCAAAAGTGGTTAATGCTTTCTTTCAAAGTTTGTTTCTCTCTAACGTAAATGTAGCTTCCAATGTCTTTCTAAAATCTAATGAGACATGTTATTCACTATGCAGAATTTATTTGGCTGGAAAGCATCTTTTCTTCAAAGTGAGTTCTTATACTCAAGAGTAGACAAAAGAGACAAAGAAGCACATAGTGAGGGAACTAGTATGTACATGTATACACACATATGTAGCTTTTAGAAACATTGAGTTGGTAATGTAATTTGTATGAATTCAGACCACATGATCCCTCTTACAATGGAATGAGAAGATGCTCATTCATTTGTGTTCTAACCTGCTACATGTACCTCGACAAAGTTATATTTCTCAGTTCGGAGCACCATTTCCCTACCATTTCTATTTCTACCATGACCTTCTTTGCCACCTAATGGATAAGAGATTTTCAGAAAGGGGTGGGGGTGGGGGGCAGATGTCCATGGTGCTGACTCATTGAGATTTGTGCCTTAGTGTAACAGTATATGGTTGAGGTTTGGAGTGAGGGAGATGCAAGAAAGGAATCAAGAGTTCCCGTTCCACCTAAGTGTATGGGAAACAGAGAAGTAACAATGGGCAGTGGTGAAGCACCTATATATCTTGCCTATCACTTTATTTCCCTTTTAGCAACTATATGGGAAAAAATAATGACTAAAAGAATTTCTTCCATAGATAATTGAAACAAGTTGTGAAAGTTTGTTATTTAATTTTTTAGGGCACATGGTGTATATTATCTAGAAGTCAAAGCAATTAAATACCTACATATTGCATATCAGTTTATCAAATGGATGACTATCATTCCCCATAATTTATGAATCTTTTCCAGGAATATTATGGGACATGAAATAAAAATACTTGCTAAAATTTAGTGAAAGAGTCAATAGTAAAATCTAAATAAGGAGCCAAACCCCCCTACTATGTGTAACCCAGTGTTAGGACTAGAAAAATATTTGTGTTAGTAATGTGTGAACTATAATAAGAAAACATTTCAATTACAAATGCTTTAGCTTTTATAGTACAACAGCCTTTCCCAGTAAAATGACGTGCAATTGAGTGGTTTTATTTTTTGTAGTGTTTCATAATCTGGAGTCTCTTTTAGTGCCTTGGAAGTCCCAGACAGATATAACTTTCATTGCTATGCTGAGCATTTAACAAAAACTATGCTATATTGTGCATTTAACGGCAACATATAGAGAGATACTTTTTAAGTGGCAATGTGGAGTGATAATAAACATTTCATAGCTAATTAGCATCATTTTACAAAGACATAGGTTGCTCTAAATGCTCTCTTTCACTTTCCTTTTATTTGTAGGAATTAAAGAGTGCCACCAGAAAGCTGCATCATGAGCCGCTTGGGCTTCTAAAGTGTCCAATGGATTTTTAATCATACGAGGTAAATACTGAATTTATTTTAATTACATTTTCAGGGTGAAATGAAATACCACTTTTTGTCTTCAGATTTATCTTCTTTCTACCAAGAAGGAAGTTAATTTTCTTTTATTTACTCATACATTTAATTAAGTAGTTTCTCTGGTTTGTTAGCCCTAAAGTGACTGGTGGAAGTTACTAGCGTATTGGCAATCCACTGCTGGGCTTATACATATTTCTCTGTAAAAGTATCATGTATGTTACATGGGATGTGTTTCGACAGTCTACACACTGTGTTTGCTTAAAGTGATTTTTGTTCTTTTAAACACCATGTTAGCATGTTCAAATGTTACACATAAAGTGTAATGGCTAAAGATATTTTCTGTATACTTATGACATGGGTGGTGATACTGGAAGTATATTACTATTAATTTGGAGTGGAAGCTGACTTACTTCTGGCCTTTTTTTTTTTTTTTATTAGTCCTGGAGGGCATAACATTTGCTCACTCTGTATTTAAAAAATTACAACTAAAGGAATAAAAACTACCTCGTTTCCTTCCAGTGGCTTGTATATGTGTGATGTGAATGACTTTCTTTTCCTGGGAAAGTCTCATTAGGTTGTCTGCTTTCTCTTTCTCTGCTGGTGGTCATTTACGAAGCAGCATTTATCACAACAAGGTTTTTACTTTCTATTTTTTGTTTTCAGTTGTAAGAGAGTACATCAAGACATTTGCAATCACTGCTTTCTTTTCACCACCTAAAGTTACAGAGAAAGGAATTGAGGATCCAGGGGTGCCCAGGAAGACAAGGCTTAGCTAGTAACTATTAAGAAAAGCCTCATTTAATGCAATCCAAGAGAGACGTATAGGACTGCATCTTTTGTGTCTTCATGAAGACCAAGAAATGAAGCAAAGAACATTTTCTTCTGAAAAATGGGTTTCCTAGAAAGGGAATATCCCTGCTTCCAGCACTGCTTCACATGTCTGTCAGACAAACAGTCATAGCAAGGACGGAATGACTTGTATGTAAATGGTCAACCCAGGTACAAATGGTGGATATACACACAGACACACACATATCAGTCTAGCATAATCCGTTGGGGTCAAAAGGAAACTGGCACTCTCTATGCACAGAAATATAGATTTAAACGAAAAAAGAAGTATATTTCAAGGAGTAATGGGAGAGAAATCAAACAGGCACAAAATATACTGAATTGGTTAGATTTTCTAAAAAATAAAGGCATCATTGATAAAGTTTAAATCATGGCTTGCATGATGAGGCATTTGGCTCACATTTTGCAAAGGCCTCCATCAGGTTGACTTGGATGAGATAATAGGAAAGATCGGACAGTCATGTGAAGAGAATTGGGAGAAACTGCTCATTTGCTCAGCACAAAACTGTCTATATTCACAGTCTCTTCCAATCAAAAAGAACATTTAATGGCACTTAAAGTGTGATAAAGTTGACATGATTTGAAGATACTGTGAAATATAATTGCTTCTTTGAATATTTCTGAGTATACTCTTTCATAGTTCCTTTAGCCAGTTTAAGTAATCCTAATAAATTAACCTCTTTTTCCTGCATGCATTTATGTGAAGTTCTACAATCTATCCCTGATTGTGAAGTCACAGAACTCTGGCTGTCTTCAGACGTATTTTGATAGTAGACAGGAGGTATTTTAATTTTTATCAGCAAAAAATGAAACACACACTATTGATTTATTAACTGACTAGAGGTTATTTTGAAAATTAATATTTCATTTGATTTTGATGGGATTTTTAAAAAAATCAAAGCCGCATGGAAACTTCAATTTTAACAAAAGTTGAAGCATAAGACATGTGCAGAACCAAAGGACAGCTCCCGCACCCTCTAGATTCTTGTTCTGACAGTGAAGCTCATTTCCGTTTTCAGCCTCCTCTCCTCCCAACACTGGCTCTTGCTCCTTTGCCCGCACAGCCAAATCTTTGTCTAAATGACAAAGGGAAATGTTAACATTGTTTTGCCCCAACACACACAAGTACTGAATTTTTTGCCTTTTTTTATAGCTAATCTTTATTTCCTCAAGACCTTTGGTGAGGTTTTGACAATTATTTTCTCCATCCTAAAGCCTTCAGAATATTGTTTTTAAAAAAATCAATATTAGCTAAGAGTGAAGCAAACTGTGAATATAGCAGAGACATTCTTATGTTGTACAAAGAGTGATAGGTTCAAGTTTCGAAGGTAGGTGTCACCAGTGTGATGAGCAACATACAGTTAGGATGTGGCTGACATTAGTATAGGCATATTGCACGGATAAAGGGCTGTAGCCCAGGTCAGCACTCTCAATAGGAGAACCCTCCCCAAACTGTGAGCTGAGTCCCTAGGTTGGAGAAGGATATTGATGAACTCCAAGATAACTGTCCAGAGAAAACTTGACAATGAGGAAATATGAGGGTTTGAAAGAATTAGGTGTGCCTTATTCTGAGAAGGTAAGACTTGCAGGTGTTACAGATCATGATAATTCTCTGGAAATATTTGAATTGATGTCAGGTGGAAGACAGGTTAGACTCGAGCTGTGACTCTGAGGGAATTTCTGGGACATTTGGGTGTAAAGTGACTATATATAGGAAATATTTTTTAAATAAAATTATATGGGTTTAGTTTAAGTAAACAAAAAACAGACCAAAAACTGTAAAAAGTAGAATTTTTCCCCAAACAGAATGGCTTGCTGCATAAAGGATTGAGAGTCTTGCCAGTTTGCATCTCCTTATTATTCTGTAATTCTTTGATGGTCTTTTATGTGGAGAAATACCCTTTACATACATCATTAGGCCATTGTATTTAATACTAAGTGATACTTTTTTTATGCTCTGTTTTCTTGATTACGATGATTTTTGTATAAAGAGATTTTATTTAGAAAAATGCTGAAATGGTTCTATTTTAGTTCTATCACTAACTAGGATATGGACTTGAAGTCAACTATTTACTCTGTTTTAGTTCATCTGTAAAATTAAAAAGTGAAGCGAATGACCCCAAGATTCTTTCTAGCTCTAAAAATCTATGAATTTCATCCTTCTGATGTAAGTTGCCAATAGTGAGGCAGACGTTGTAGTGGTTCCAATCTCAGGCCCAATGCAGCACTCCTGGGTTCCCACTGACTGTGTCTGTCACTCTGGCAATTTATGTGAGGTCTCTGGGGCTTAGTTTACTAGTCTGTGAGAACCAAAACTACGGCTCACGATACAACGTTGTCATTGAGACTCATGTACTAACTAATGATGGTAAGAAAGAATGACTTAACATCAGCCATTACAAACTACATGCTTTGCCGTTTCACTGACCTTGAATTAGAGCCCAACAATTATTTAGTTACCTAGGAGTGCATTTTACAGCATAGATTAAATTTAAATATTTTCTGAGTGCTTTACTTATTTTTTTAATGATTTAGGATTATGACTAGGATAAGATGTTGGCCTTTCAGACTTCTGTTCATGTATTGGATGAAACCAGAGTTTTTTCTGAGAAAAGTCTAGATGTTGGCTATCAGTATTCCCTTTTATACTTCTCTGCATAGTTACAACAGTAGTCTCTTCAGGAAAGAATTCTGCTTAGGCATGTCAGCTTCTGAGAAGATGCCAAAATCGTGCGTGATTTTAAACCTATGGATATGTTCATAATTGATAAGACCAAATATTTGTGGTCTGTTCCTCATCATACAGTATATACATCACAATTTATGCCAGCCAGTATCAATTAGCAAAGTAGTGGCAAGAAGTAATATTGAGGGAGGATTGCCTGAGTGATATGAATCTTCTTCATTCATCAATATAGTTTAAATTTTATCAATAGATTAAACAAGACTATTACTATCTTTTTATTTACTCTGTAGAAGTGTTGTATTTACTCCTTAGAAGTGTTTCCACTGAACCACAGCTTGAATCAATGCAATCAATTTACACAGATTTGTGTTATAGATGCTAGAAACCCATGCTTGCATTTATTGTAGTAATGCTATTCATGGTGTGGTTTTCTGCATCCTTTATTATGTTTCCCCGTTAAGGAGACCATGGGACATACTTCCCTCCAGTTTTAGCATCCAAATAGCAGGGTTTGTATAGCAACTCATTTTTTTTTAACTTATGATTCCACTGGATCAGGCAATAGATTTATTTACATGTGTGTGTAGGGCACTGGAAAGCTCAGAAGCAAATCTGTTGCACGTGTCTGGCAAGTAAACAGAATCCAAAGGCATCTATGGGAGTGAAGCATAACTGCTCTGGGATCAGTCCAGGTGTGGATCTCAGCCCTTTTATTTGGATCTAGGGTAGATTTAATCAGGATGCCACCACATTTTTCTTTTCAGTGCTTATATTATGGTGGTGATTTGAAGATTAAACAAGATAATCACATCTATATTTACACACATTCTTGGTAAATGTTAGCTATTGTCAATATTAAAATAAGAGGTTCCCAAGAACCAGCTCTTTTTCTGCCACCTTTCTTGGCGTACCAAAACACACATTCATACATGCATTCATTCAATAAACATTTATTGAGCACCTATTATGTTAACTTATTACTCACATGTATATGAGTAAACAATACAGGTAAGACCCTTGTTGTCACTGAGTTTATGTTCTAAATGGGTGATGTAGGGTATAGAGTCCATTAACAACAAAAATATGTGAAAGAAAATATTCTGTATTAATAAGTGCTAAGTTGGAAGTAAAACAGGTTGAGAGCCTGAGGAGCCACTTTGAATTGTGTTGTCAGGAAAGTCCTCACTGTAGAGGTGACATTTTAAGCAAGGACCTGGATGATAAGAAGGAGCCACCTGTGCAACATCTGTATCAAGAGCTTCCAGAGAGAAGGAAGATCTAATTCCTAAGAAGAGGAGATAATAATCTGATGGCAGAGATTCTAGGGTGCTGGAGGATAGCCATCCAACGAACATTTATGCATGTAGGCCTGGGTCTGTCTTCTCTTTCTTTCACACTGAAAGGCCAAGACCCCCCTATAGAGTGGATCTCAGACATCTCGTTGCCGGGCAAGGACTTGCCACTCAATGTGCATAAAGAGCCAATTATTACAGACGGCATCAGCCTTTGGGAAAAGAAAAGTAGCTTTATTTGTGAGATTGATCTGCAAGGAGACAAGAGGCATATGCTCTCAGATCTGTCTCCCCGATCCAGAGCTTGGGGCAAAATTATGGGATGAAGGGCAGGGCAGTCTGAAGTGTGGAGATGGATGATTGGCGGTAAGGATAAGTGAGGTAACTGATGATCTGTACAGGTGTAGTCAAGCTTTGTGTCTCTTCATAGGAGACGTGTTCACAAAATAGTGGTGTGCGCATGGTCTGTGGGTAGTTTTCAGCCCTTTGATGTCTAAAGGGTCACTTATCAGGCATTTGCACAGGCCCAGTTGATGGGTTGGTGGTCTCAACCAGCCTGAAATGGACAAGGAGTCATTTCTCAGTTCCTGAAAAACCACTCAATTACTCTGTTGATAAGATGGAGTCGGTTGAACTGGTCCTGCGGGGCCCATGGTTACAATCTTCTTACTAACACACTCTTCTCCTTGTTATCTTTTCTCCAAACGATAAACTGACCAAGGGCTTACTCCCTAGGCAGCTCCCTCTGATCTGTATTTTCCTTGAAGGCACCACTCGTTGATCAGGCATCTGATCAATGTAAAATCTACAATTTGAGCTTAAATTTGGAGTAAGGTAGCAGAAATCTTTCAGGCTTCTAACCCAGGCCCTGGTTCCAGCCCAGTATATCTCAGTTTTACATATTGGCATTTAGGTCCCAAAGATTACTAACAAGAAGGTGGAACTTCTCCCTCCTTTGCCCCTGGTCCTTGCAGATTCTTCCCTTAGGAGGAGTGACACAAAGAGCAGTGACATTTAGGAGTGACACAAAGAACAGTACCGCAGTCTGAGAAAGGAGCCCAATAGTCCAGGATTCTCCTAGCCACAAGCTACTTGATTTCAAGTAGGTACTAACTTTATCCCTAGATTTGTTGCATCTGTTCAGTTTAAAAATTTTTCCTCACTTATTGTTATCTCACACCAAACCAACTTGGTTAGTAAAACTGGACACCATACGCTCTCTCAATATAAATATTTAATTTCTTACTTCTGTTTACCAAATATCGCATATTACCTATCGATGGCCTTATTGCTCCTTATGAATATCAGTCTCACGAGTTTTAAAAAGAGACTTAAATACCACAGGCCTCTTTATGCTTACCAGTTCAGATATAATCTCAAGCTGATTCTCCCAGGAATATTGCTTCACTTTTTGTGCTTATCTGAACCTGATCCTGGTCCTTGTGCATTCTGTGAGATGGTAGTTTATCATTTCTGGACTCAACAGTTATTGTCAGTGTGTAGCAGACAGAAGAAAGGAAAGGAACTAAAATTAAGAATGACCTTTCAAAATGCTTCATGTGTTCTTTCTATACCCATCTGTATCTTCAGTGACCGATGTTTTATTGGAAGAGGTTAAAATATTGTAAGTAGATATTTTGGAGATTTGAAGGGCAGGAGCTATTTCAGTGTTTGATTTGTATCCTCTTCAAGGCCCCTGCCAATGCTTTGCCCAAAGAAACAGTGGAATTGCATTAAGTGGGCTTTGCAATTGCTGCCTGCCATTCCCACGGGGTGTGGGGGAGAGCTAATCAGAACACAACTGGACCCCATTTTCATTCAGAATGTTGGAAAGCAAAATCTTTGTCTACTGAGTGATCAACAGTTGAAATGGTAATGGATCTCAGTGGAAATAGGAGAACATTGTTTTTGCATCAGTATTCATGCAACAACTTTTATAATGCTTGCCATGTGCCAGGCACTGTTGTAAGCACTTTACAATATTTACTTAATTAATCCCAATAATAGCCCTATGAAGTGAATGTTACCATTATCCCCTTTCTGCGGATGAAGAAACCAAGGGCTGAAGAGATTAGTAATTTGCCCAAGATCACACAACTGATAAGCACAATATGTTACGTAACAAGAGGTACTTAACAACAAAGGCCTACAACAAAAGAATATTTATTGAGAGCGTCTAGGCAGCAATGACAATGACCCGGTCATTACAGCATGGAAAATAGTTCTCTCTGTGCTCTCGCTTCAAAATCTCCTGTCATTTGATAGGTTACTTGAGGAGGAATAACTTTAGAGAGGGGTAAAAAGGTTGTAAATATGAAGTCAACTCTTTATCCAGCAAACGTTAGAAAGAGTAATAAAAATATATCAATTCCTTTTGCCTGGAGCCTAAATAGTTTTGCCACCCAGTCTAAATTTTCCCTTGAGAGGGGGATAAGTAAGATTTATCTCAGCAGGTCTCTGGCAAACCTATTTGCATTGGGGCTCCCTTTGGATTCTGAGTACATTCTGCCCTACTGTTGTGTGACACCTGGCGTCCTTGGAATCTTTTTATGACTCTGTGTGCACGCTCCTCATGTAACTTACAACAGCATTAAAAAAGTGCAACACCTGATTAATTCACCAATCAGCTGTCAGAGCCTGTGATCTTTTCCTAGTTCACCGTGGAGTTCCCTGTGGGAGAATCAGTATTCTGAAAATGCCATTTCCATTATGCTGTGTGTGGTGTTAGGACAGAGTACTAAGTTATGCTGCTTGTTCATGGAAAATATGCCATCCTCATGAGTGCCTTGATGACTTTGTTGAAAATACCTTCTGCCACCCCTGTTCTCTTGTTCTCGTGAATACGGTTTTCGTAGCACTGTAAATTAAGAGAGGGGAGATCAGCACATCTCCATTTCATACCTGTGCATTTTCCCTTGATGTTTCTATTTTATCCCTAAGAAACTTTATCCTGTTTAATTTTTTTAAGTAATTTAAAACCTATCTTCTCAGATTGAGTCACTTTTGAAGACTTTCTTGTCTCAAATATTCCAAAATGGGGACATTTTGTACACGATGGAAATATTCATGGCTACTAAGTGTTTCATGGGTTTACAGAATTATCACTAGGTAACCTTGTTTTACAAGTACTTTCAGGAAAAAAGAGACTTCGGAAGGGAAGAAATAGTGCTTGTAGAATTGTAGACTCTGTTTGTTTATGATTAATATCTCCTTTAATGATTGCGTGATTGAGTTTTTTGCAGAGTAACCAACTACCCTGAAACTCACATGCTTAAGACAACAATCATTTGATTATTTCTCATAAGTCTGTGGGTCAACGGGCAGTTTGGGTGACCCTAGGCTCAACTGATTTTAGCTGAGCTTGCTCATGCATCTGAGGTCAGCTGTGAGTAGGCAGGGTGGCTAGTCTAGGATGGCTTTGCTCACAGTTTTCTGGCTGAGGCACCAGGAATGACCGGGCCACATGTTTCTCATCATACAGTTGATTAGCTTGGACAAATTCACATAGCAGATGGCAGGGTTTCAAGAAGAATAGAAGTATTCAAGACTTCTGAAGGCCATTGCTTAGAACTGGCCCAAGATTGCTTTTGCTGCATTCTGTTGGCCAAAGCAAGTCACAAAGCCAGCCCAGATACAAGAGGTGGACAACTGGACTCCAGCTTTTGATGACAGTGGCTGCAAAGTAACACTACAAAGTGGGTGGATACAGAGAGGAGTGAGGAATTGTGGCATTTTTGCATTCTACCACACTTAACTATCTGGCAGAGCTTAATGGTCATCTAGACCTGACCTGGGTTTAATTTGTGTAGTTTTCTAATCAGTCTGGCTCCCAATCAAAAACAGCTCTCCTTCTCAATTTGACAGCACAAACTTGCACCCAAATAGTAATACAATACATTCCACATCCATCCAGAATCTTTTAGCCTCCTCATTGGTTTTTTTGAATATTTAGAGATATGAAAAAAATGTTAAAAAATGTATGAGGTGTAAATAAAACTATAACATGCATGACATTATGCCCACCATCCTATGTAAGAAAACATTAACAATATCCTGAAACAACTCATATATTCTTCCCCAATCAATTCTCTTTCCTTGTTTCCTCAGAGATAACCTCTCTTCTGAATTTTGTTCATAATTCTTTTACTTTTCATTATAATTTTGAGACATATTTTTACCAACGTCTATTTGTTGTAGTATATATATCTTATATATTTTTTAATTTTATGCAAATAGAATCATACTGCCTACCTACCAGAGTTAGCCACTGTTTTGAATTTCATATTTTAGCTGAAGTATTTAGTCTATTTACATTGATTACAAATGCTAATGTTTTTTCTTTATGTTTTCAAGATTATTTTGAGTTTATTATTTGTCTACTCATTCTTGTGTTTCTTTGTCTATTTCTTAATTATTTTGACTTGAACAGTTATTCTCATATAACTTTCCCTCTATTGCTTTAATACTTATATTCTCTTTTTTAGTCTTTAATGATTACCTTAAAGGTGGTATCATGCATAGAGAAACTCACTAAACAATGTAAGAGCTTGGAATAACTTAACTACAATCATCTCCCTTTCATTTATTTGCAATTCTCATGTATTTTGTATTGTAATTTTTAATCTAAATGACAATTTTCTTTTTTGTTTCATGTAGATAAATAAGAATATTGCTCACTGTGTTTATTACCATTCCTTCTTGTACTTGAGATCTTCCATCTGAAATCACTTTCTTCTGCCTGAAGAACTACATTTAGAATATCATTTAGTAATTATCTATGGATAGCAAATGCTCAGTTTTTATTTGTCTATAAATGTCTTTATTTCTTCCTCATCATTGAAAGACATCTTGTCGAATGTGATTCTAAGCTGATGGTTATTGTGCTTTAGCACATTCCATCTATTACTATACTCACTTCTGGTATACATTGTTGCTGTTTAGAAGTCAGTTGTCAAGCTAATTGCTTTCTGTGAAGATGATCAATCTTTCCTCTCCACTACATTTAGTATTTTTTCCTTTGTCTTTGGTGCCTTGCAGTTTTACTGTGACATGTCCAGGTATTAACTTCTTTGTATTTTATTGATTTATTTGTTTGTTTGTTTATATCTTAGGTTACTTAATCTTTATATTGGTGTCTTTCCTCAATTCTAGAAAATTATCTGTTATTATTTATCTATATATTCCTCTACTCATTTTTCTCTTTTCCTTCTAGAAATCTAGAAGGTAAAAGTTAGCTTCAGTGCTCTCTTCATGTTTTGGGTTCTAATATGTACTTAATTCTTTGGTCTCTGAATTTTGTTTTCCTTAATTTGTTTGAGTTGTGACATAATTTCAGACATACAGTGAAGTGACAAGCATCAGAACAAGGATTTTTATTACCTTCTTCCAGATTCTCCAGCTGTTGACATTTTACCACATATGCATCGTCCTCTCTGATTCTTTCTGAGACATTTAAGGATAACTTGAGATATGATGCCTCTGAATCATGAAGTGCTTCTATATATTTTTCCTAAAAACAAAAACATCTTCTTCATAACCACGGTATAATTATAAAAATTGGGAAATTAACATGGTTATAATACTATTAATTAATCTACAGACATTGTGTTAATTATTGCTATGATTACTCCAAAATATAATAGCTTAAAAGTCCCCAATCAAAAGACATACACTGCAAACTGAATTTTAAAAAAAGTACCCAACTGTATGTGATCTACAAGAGACTCATTTTAGATCTAAGGACATATATAGGTTGAAAGTGAAAGATATTCCATGCAAATAGTAACCAAAAGGGAGGCTAGGTGGCTGTACTAATATCAGACAAAATAAACTTCAAGTAAAAATTGTCCACAGAGACAAAGAAGGACATTATATAATGATAAAATGGTCAGTTCACCAGGAAGATATAATAACTATAAAGATATGTGCACCAACATCAGAGCTTCTGAACATATGAAGCAAACATTGACAGAATTGAAGGGAGAAATAAAGAGCTCGACAATAGTAGTAGATTTCAATTTTGCACTTTCAATAATGGGTAGAAAACTAGACAGAAGATCAATAAGGAAACAGAGGGCATGAACAACACAATACTCCAATTGGATCTTACAGAAATGTACAGAACACTCCATCCAACAACAATAGAATACACATTTTTCACATGGAACATTCTCCAGAATAGATGATATGTTAGGTCATAAAAATATCTTAATAAATTTTAAGAGATTAAAATCATACAGAGTATTTTTTTCAAACACAATGGAATGAAACTAGATATTAATACTAGAAGGAATACTGGAAAACCCACAAATATGTGGAAATTTAAAAAAACACTCTTAAACAACCAATGGGTCAAAGAAGAAATCACAAAGGAAATCAGAAAATATCTCAAGACAAATTAAAATAAAAACACAATAGACCAAAACTTATGGAATGCAGTGAAAGCAGTCCTAAGAGGAAACTTTGTGGTTGTAAATATTGTCATTAGAAAGGAGAAATATCTCAAATCAATAACATAACTTTACACTTTAAAGAACTAGAAAATGAAGAACAAACTAAATCCAAAGCTAGCAGAAGGAAGGAAATAATAAAGATTAGAGCAGTGATAAACCAGAGACTAGAAAAACAATAGAGAAGATCAATGAAATCAAGAGTTGGTTTTTAAAAAGGACAAGAAAGCTTTTAGCTAGACTAACTAAAGAAAAGAGAAGATGTATATAACTAAAATCAGAAATGTAAAATTACCAATTTTACAGAAATGAAAATGATTATAAAAGAGTACTGTGAACAATTATATGACAACAAATTTGGTAACCTTGATAAAATGGACAAACTAGAAATACACAACCTACCAACATTTAATCATGAAGAAATTTAAAAATCTGAATAGACCTAAAAAGGTTAAATCAGTAATCAAAAACCTCCCAACAAGGAGAAACCTAGGACTGGCTTCACTAGTGAATTCTACCAAACATTTAAGGAAGAATTAACACCACTTCTTCTCAAACTCTTCCAAAAAATTAAAGAGGAGGAAACACTTCCAAATTCATTCTATAAAGCCTGCATTACCTTAATGTCAAAGGTGGGCAAAGGCACTACAGAAAAAGGAAACTACAGACTAATCCCTAATGGATATTGATGCAAAAATCCTCATGAAAATACCAGCACACTGAATTCAACAGCTTAATAATAGGATTAAACACTATGACCAAGTGGGAATCACTCCTGGAATGCAAGAATGGTTCAACATACAAAAATCAATCAATGTAATACACCACATTTACAAAATAAGGGAAAAAAAGCAAGTGCCCATTCAATTGGTGCAGAAAAAGCATTTGACACTCTTTCATAATAAAAAGAAAATCAACACCCTTTCATGATAAAAACATTCAACAAACTAGAAATAGAAGGAAACTACCTCAACATAATAGTGGGCATATATGAAAAACCCACAGCTAAGGTATTTTCCTCTAAGATCAGGAACAAGTCAAGGATGACCACTTTTGCCACTTCTATTCAGCATTGTACTAAGTCCTAGACAGAGCAATTAGGCGATAAAAATAAGCATACAAATTGGAAACGAATGAGTAAATTGTCTCTGTTTACAGATGACATAGTCTTGTGTGTAAATAACCGTAAAGATTCTATACGTAAAAAAACTGTTAGAGCTAATAAATGAATTCAGCAAAGTTGAAAGATACAATCAACACACAGAAATCAGTTGTGTTTGTATGCACTGACAACGAGCAATCAGAAAAGGAAATTAAGAAACAATTTCATTTACAATATTATCAAAAAGACTAAAATATTTATAATAAACTTAATCAAGGAGGAAAAGGACTTGTACACTGACAACTACAAAATGTTGCTGAAAGAAATGCACAAATACATGAAGAATACACAAATAAATCGAAAGACATTCTGTGTTCATGGATTGGAAAACTTAATATTATTTAAATAATCAGTACTACCCAAAGAAATCTACAATTTCTGTGCAATCCCTCCTATCAAAGATTCAACAGTGTTTTTTGCAGAAATAGAAAAATCTATCCTAAAATTCATGTAGAGTCTCAAGAAACCCTGAATAGTCAAAATAATCTTGAAAACGAAGAACAAAGTTGGAAGTATTATTCTTCCTGATTTCACAAGTTATCACAAAGCTACAGCAATCAAAACAGTGGTATTGGTATAAAGACAGGCATATAGATGAATGATCTAGCATAGAGAGCCCAGAAATAAACCTTTACATATATGGTCAAATGCTTTTTGACAAGAGTGCCACAACCACTCAATGGGGAAAAGACAGTCTTTTCAACTAATGGTTTTGGGAAAACTAGATATCCACATTCAAAAGAATGTAATGGGACTCTTATCTTATACTATATGCAAAAATTAATTCAAATGGACCAAAGACCTAAATGTAAGAGCTAAAACTGTAAAACTCTTAGAAGAAAACATCAGACAAAAGCTTTGCAACATTGCATTTGACAGTGATTTCTTAGATGTGACACAAAAAGCATAGTTAACAAAGAAAAAATAGATACATTGACTACATAAAAATTAAAATATTTTGTACATTAAAGGACACTATTAACATAATTAAAAGCAAGGACTCAAGGAGATATTTCCACACCCATGTTCATAGCATATTATTCGTAATTGCCAAAAGTGGAAGCTACCCAAGTGTCCAACAATGGACAAATGGATAAACAAAATGTAGTATATATTTATACAATGGAATATTATTCAGCCTTAAAATGGAAGGAAATTCTGACACATGCTGCAACATGGATCAATCTCAAAGACATTATGCTAGGTGAACTAAACCAGACACACAAGGACAAACATTGCATGATTCCACTTATATGAGATATGATTAGTCAAATTCATAGAAACAGAAAATAAAATGGTGATTATCAGGGGCTTGGGGTGGGGGAAATGGGGAGTTATTGTTTAATGGATACAGAGTTTCAGTTTTGCAAGTTGTAAAGAGTTCTGTAGATGGTGGTGATGGCAGCACAAGAATGTGAATGTACTTAATACCACTGAACTATATACTTAAAATGGTTTAAATGGTAAATTATATGTCATGTGTATAATACCACAATTAAAGAAATTAAAAACAAAACAAAAACTCCCAAACACTTTTTGTCTCTTGGTTTCTGTGGGTCAGGAATCAGGAGTGTCTTAGTTGGATGGTTTTAGACCAGAGTGTCCATGTGGCTGTCAAGCCGCTGCCATTTAAAAAGTTGCCCGGCTTGGTAATCCATTTCCAAGACTCACTCACCTTAGCTGTTGGCTGGAAGCCTCAGTTCCTCGCTGCGGTGTTGCTTGATATCTTCATGGTATAGTGGCTAGCTTCCTCAGAGTCAGTGATCCGAGAGAGAGAACGAGGAGGAAGCCATGATGCCTTTTTAGTCTTAGAACTGACATCTTTTCATTTCTACCAAATTCTATTTGTTAGAAGTGAGTCACTAAGTATAGCCGACACTCAAGGAGAGAGGAATTAGGCTAGGAAAAGCATCAAAGATTTGTGGATTTATCTTAAAACCACTACAGACATTATTCAAGTTTTGCTCATTGTGTCAATAATGTCTTTTATAGCAATAGAAAGTGTGAGATCACGTGTCTTTCTAGGGTCCTTTAATCTCAGTCTGTCTTTCATGACACTGACATTTCAGAAGAGTACAGCCGGTTTTCCTGCAGATTACCTCTCAGTTTGGATGTCTAATGTTTCCTCATGATTAGATTCAGTTATTTATTTTGGTAGGAATATTTCAAAGGTAATATTTTCATTGCACCATTCAAGGAGGCCCATGATATCAACTTTTCTCATTACTGGTGGTATTAGTTTTAATCATTTGATTAAGTTGGTGACTGCTGGTTTCTCTACCGTAACATTTTTATCATTTTCTTTGTGATTAATAAGATGCCTTTCAAATTCTGTTTTTCTTTCCGTTGTAATCAATAAGATTACTTAGAGAATATGTGAATATTGTGATGCTATTATTCTTTGCACTTTAACCCATTTGCTTTAGAATAAATATTTTTAAATTTCTTGCCAGATCATTAATGCATTTAAAGAACCTGTTTCATTTTGTGTTTTAATATTTTATTTAACAGTTTAGGTTGTCTTCTGCATGAGGGTCAGCCAGGATATCTGGTCCACCAACTTCTAGAAACCAAAGCAATGTTTTCTACATTGATATCTTTTTTACAGCCGATATCAAATTATTTTCCTTCCTCTCAAAGCTTGGGCTATTGTTACTGGGCATTGTGGTTACTACTTACTTGTTAAAATTGGGGTGTACTTCCCTCTAATTATTCATGTCCTCTGGCCTCTCACATTATCTCAAGCACCTTATGGAAAGAGTTTATAGTCTATTCCAAACTTTCTCCTAATAGTAACTCAGTAAGTTGGATCGCCATTAAGTGACAGCATTTCCACATAGCAAAAAAAGCCTAATGATAGTAATAGTTCATTAAGTGCTTGCTGTGTTTCAAAATTTTAGATGCATTTGCAAGTATTGACTCCTTTAATTTTCCCAACATCTTATGAATTGGATGCTGTTATTGTCCCTGTGTTACTGACTAAAGAGCAAATAATGGTAAAACTGTGAGTCAAATCCAGACAGTCTGTCTCCGGAGGTTGGACTCTTAATTATTGAGCATTATTGCCTCAAAGAGGATTGCCTTCTGAAAATCTATGAGGCGTTTGTAAACCTCTGTATGAATGTAAAATCTCCAAGACAAGGGAGGCTGGAGTTAGAAGGAAGCATAACAAACATTGCCTTTCTTCTCAAGCTGAAGAAACTGAAGCTTAAGAAGCTGAAGCTTGAAAAAAGTCAGCTTATTTATTAGTTAGAGTTAAAGTTGAGGCAAATTTAGGTATCCTGATCCCCAATCGATCTAGTTGACTTTCCATTGTATCATACTGTAAATGTCTGGTAAAATGAAAATAAATACCCGACTCTCAATTATTTCACCAGGGACAATCATGTAACATCAACATCAATTTCAAAGTTGAATTCTGAAATGAATATGCTAGACGTGCCATACATTAATTAAACATGAACTGCTTTTGCTTGCTTTCTTAGAGCATAAAAGGGCTTTGGGGGAATGATTTGAATGACCTGTGCATTTTTGCACAGATAATCTGGTTAGTTCAAACTTTTTCTGTTATCCTAAGCAAATACGTTTGACATCATTTCTTTGCTCATTTGTTTGAAAGTAATCTTTGCAAATGCAATTTTTGAGCACGCTCTGGAAAAAGTCTTTTCTGGTTATCAAGTAAATAAAGTATGCAACTATAAAAAGGAAGCATTATATACATATCCATTTAGCAAAACACTCCAGTTATTTTTACTATTTAGTGTTGGCATGAGAAACTGATAAACTTATAGAGCGGGGTTGGCAGTATTCGTTGATATTACTCTTGTGATTTCCATGGATTGATTGCCATTATTTTTTTTATAATATTAGTTGATAATACATTGTTTTAAAATAGTACTCAAGGCACCACCATATTTAGTGGCTTCCCTATGATATTTAACAAAGAGTGATATTCAAAATCATTAACAAATTGGTATGTCATGTGCTCTGATGAGTCAGAAGGGGGAACCAACCATTCAGAACACAAATCAGCCAAAACAAAGCCAGACAGTGTATATTAGCTGAATTTGAGCTCTAGTGTACATTGTGCAGGAATGGAGATAAAGATGCTCTTGTATTTTACCCTCCTATTTGTATTGTGTTATTCTTGTATTGATTTTTCTCCTCCTCATCATATCTGCTCCTAGTACCACAGATATGCTTGAAAGGGAAATACATCATTAAAAACATGGAGTATAGAAGCAGAATGGTGGTGGTTATTTATGGGTTGATTCAACTTTTGTCTCCTGTGATGGAGATGTCTAGTGCTCTCACTTACTCGGTTTCCTTCTCCTTCCAAGCATAATAGAGGAAGATATGTCTCCATCCTTTTACTGTTGGGTTTGGCCATGTAGCTCTTATGATCAATGGAATCATCAGGAGAGGGGTTGAGTGAGTCATATCCAAGACTAAACATTTAATTAAAAGATTCTCCAGAATTTCTTTCCTTGCTAAGGTGACTGAGGAGGCCTTTTACCCCTGGGGGTTTAGTCACAAGATTATGGAGCCACCATTAACTTGGAAACCTGATTGATGCGTGAAGCAGTCCCACCAGGAATTTTTACAGGGAATATGTAGCATTAGTGAGAAATAAACTTCCATTTTGGTAGGCCACTGAGATTTGGCTTTTGTTTGTAACAATACCCTGGCTAATACATGTCCAATGGAGTAGTTAATAAATATGTTTGTATTAAGGAATTAAACTCCTTAAAATTATCTAAATAACTTTGGAGTTGATTATAAATTTTAGATAATATAATAACCCTTCTAAGTTTTATCTTGAGTTTCACTATATCCTTATCATCAATTCAATTAACATATTTTTCCCCCTGAATTTAATGTTTTCTGACTCTCCAGTTTTGGTGTTCTCACTGTGAAGATTTTGCCCCTAATTCTAACATACTATGGTGGTTGTCTCACAAGAATTTCGTAAGTAAAGGATCAACTATTCCCTCCCGCTCTCTCTACTTTCTTCCTTCCCTCATAAATGGATGCCTTTAATCTGCCTGAGGAGTTGCTTCTTTCCTTTTATTCTAGAATTTCAGGAGCCTGCCTTACTAGATAAAAGGGAAAGGCCAAACTCATTGCCTAAAGAACCAGACATAGTTTGTGTTCTGTAATTCTGTTAGGTCTGTAAGAAATAACAATACATGGTTTTGAAGGAATTGCCCCCTCCTTATTTGAGAATAATAGTTCATTGTTAAGTAAATAGCATGAAACTGTATAGACTGGAAATTCAGGGATCTGCTTCTATCCCTGTAGCAGTTCATTTCTTTGAGTCCCAGAAGCACTGTGAGCCTTAATCTAGACTTGTGGAAGCTGTCAGGAAGGAAAAAAAAAAACTTGGATAATGAGGGCTTAAGCAGTGTCAAGCTTCATTTTGGTAAGTTTTCTGAACTTTCAGGAAATGCCAATCCAATAGTTGGTGTTTTATAAATGAAAAAGAGTCACACATAATAGTCTTTGAAAGACATTGACTTAACACAATTCAGAAAATTGTTGTTGAACAACATCTGTGTCCTAAATAATATTATCCTATTCAGGGAGGAGGATGAATGGGAGGGAGGAGAAATGTATACAAGATAAAACATATCACTGTGCTTATAAATTAGTAGAGAAAAAGAACATATGCAGAAATTATCACATAAGAGAAGATATGATGTCTTAGGAACGAAGTTCTATGTTAATAAAGTACAAAGAGAGTTCAGTTAAAATAAAAAATCATGCTGAGGACTAGGTAACTGTGCATGGATCAGGAAGCCTTGGAAGATTGGACTTTAATGCAAAGAAATAAAGAAGTTAAAGAATACACTATGAGTAAAGAACATAGACCAGAAAAATACTGGAGATGGTATGGGGATGGTGAATTGTTAGAGGTTGGAGAGGCTGGAGAATTGAATGGGTGTATCTATGTGGAAATGGATAAATCCGGAAATATAGAGTGGATGTTCATGAGAAGCATATAACACATGACTTTGCTTTGAAGACAGTGGGAAAGGGGCCCATTATAAATTTTAGAATAGAAAGCTAAAATGATGTAAAGGCCTTCTAACTTTTGGAAAATAAGTTTTACTAAAACATAATATATTAATGTGGTTATGGAAATTCTCACCGGCCTCAAACCTCTCCAGAAGTACAATTTTGCATCTGGGAGTTGAGTGGGACCTGATGAAGGGATCACTCCCTCAGAAAGTCCTGGTGATCATAGAGGGTGGCTTCCACAGAACACATTTACCATCGTCTGATTTTCTTGCTGGTGAGCATGGTGGAGCAGGGAAGAATCAGTAGAGGTTCCCAGAAAGGTCTCACTGGGACTCAGATGGAAGCAGACAACCAAATCTAGGCTAGACTTGTCCTCCTGTTTATTAATCATGTGACCCTGGGGGAGTCAATCTCTAAGCCTGTTAAACTCCCTGCCCTGCCCTGCTCAAAAAGCACTAAGAATATACCCTATGTGAGCAAGTTATGTCCACAGGTGACTCATCAAGGCATTATGGTAAAGCATAATTAAAGAACAAGCCAGGGAGAGGGGCCGCACGGTGGCGCAGTGGTTTAGTTCACACTTGGCAGCCCGGGGTTGGCGGGTTCAATCCCGGGAGCCCTGCCATGGCGGCGTCTTCCTCGCCAAAAAAAAAAGAACAAGCCAGAGTTGTCCTCTTCTTACTAACCCAAGATTTTCAAATATGTCCCATATTAATAGAACCTTTAAAATGGACTGGTAAGCTGAAAAAAAAAGCCATTATTTTCCTTCCCCAAAAGATTAGTATTAAGAGAATAACACAGTAACAGTGATTATGATGAGTAGGGAACGTGGAACTCTTATTCATAAAATATATGTATGTGCCAGTTGGTGTGGCTTTTTTTTTTTTTTTTTGACATCATATAGAAGGGGCTCATTAAATAGGCAAAAGCAGAGAGAAGAAAATAACCGAGTAAGGGGAATGTCAATGAAATAGAAATTTCAGCAGAGAGCAAGACCTCAGAGTCACAACAGAAGCCCAAAGAAACTGCAAAAATTTTGGAGAAAGCATTGATCTTCCTGCAGGGCTTTGGCTAGTAGGATTGTCAACTTTATTTAAATCTCCAAGGACAGGATGACTTCTTCTGACATGGGGACTTCATTCAGCCCTGGGGAACACTCACAGTTACTAGAAGATGAACAGAGGGAATAGTCAAGCCCCAGTGCCACACAACCAGCACCACATTTGCGAAATTGGAAGATTAAATCTTGGCGCTAATCTACCAACATCATAGCTGAGTTCTCAGATTCACAGACTAACAAACAGCCCAATCTCCCCTCTCAGATTAGAAAAGGAAAAATAGCCCATGGACTAGGGAATCTTTGAGAGAACTCCAGTCATGTCAGTTTAGAATGATTTCTGTTTTGTTTTGAGAGGCACAATCCTAGTGTTCCAGGGCAATTCTGAGGGTCTCTAATTTTCTTTTTTTGTTTCCTCATAATTTCCCCCTTATTTGCCTGTCTATCAAGTCATTCTGTCAGACTTGTAATACAACTGGACATTTAGTGGGAATTTTTCCCATAAATTCACTTCGCCCTTCAACCACTCCGCCATGGCTGTTCCACTCGGCAGGGCTCAGCCTTGATATGCATGGTGCCCCATTTACCTACAGAGCAGACTCAGAGATGACAGGAAACTGGTCTCTGTCTTCTGAGGGTTGATGCAGGAGATGCTCAGCCCTTGTCCACTCTTCCTTTGGCCTGGTGGTCTAAATTTCCTTTTTTTGTTTGTTTGACATTTTGTAGTACATCCTGAGCTTTGTTTTATTGTTTGTTTTTTTCTCCATGGTCAATTTTCTCCTCCCCCCCATTCCCAAACCAGTGATTAGTTTACAATTTCTTAACTACTTCCTATTCTTCAGAATTGAAGCAGAATGGGAGAAAATTAAAACATAATTTAGATCTGCTTTTACTGATTTTGGTAGTGCCATATGATTTAGGTTTTTTTTTACCTACGTATATTATTATTATTATTTTTAAATTTTTCATCATGGTTAGGAGGCAGGCAGCAAAATCCCATAAATGGTTAGTTTGGGGAAGCCTAGCTTTCAGGTTCTGCCACATCCTGGATGCTTTACTTATAATAAGTTAGTTAAATCTATAAGCCATTTTTTCCTCTATAAAGTAGCGTCTGTATCTTCGAATTGTTGTGAGGATGTAATGAGGTAATGATTTGAAGTGGAAGCAACATTGTTGAGACAGGCTAGCTATTACTATGGCTACTGCTTCTACTCACACTACCGTTGTCATTATACTATTTGCAAGCCATGTTACTGTTCCTTCTCGAAGGATCCCCATTTGCTGTGGGTGTGTTTTTTAGCATAAAAATTCTATTTGCTGTGTCTTATATATACTGCAAAGAGTGCGTGTGCTTTGCTTTGACTGAAGAAACAAGCATCAAGTTGAAAAGGCTAGATGTACATAACTTGTCCTTCATCTGACACAGAGTTCCTGCGCTGGAGTCCTGTGGAGTAGGACACAGTGTGCCAAGATATTGACTATCACAACCCTCAGAGAGCTTGCAGTGGCCAAAGCCCCAAGGCTGGTTGCCTCTGGCCACAAGCAGCCATATCTATTTATCCCCCCGTTTCTATGGATGCTATGATGTGACAGTTGGGAGACATTAATCTAATGAAACTCTTCCAACAGAAGACGAATTTTGGTAGATTCTTTATATGTAACTAGTGTATAAACACTCGTGGACACTTTTTTTTGTATTTTTGTTTATATTTTTCAACTGAGGTAGGATCTAAGGAGTAAAGAGCATTAGACTAAGGGTACCAAAGATTTGGGGAATGTAATCATTCTACTGTACTGTAAGAAAGAGAACAATTGCTTTTCTTTTAATTTTTAAAACGTGATATGAAAATTAAAGTCAAACAACACAACATTTTAGAGAATAGTTATAAACTACCTGTCAGAAGAATTTAGTTGCCGGGTCACATGGGATAGTTAAGTGATTATTATTGAACTTAATATATAAATAATAGGATATTTCAGATTTTCGTTAGGCTCATTGGATTCCCTGGACCATATGAGGTGCTTAATAAATGCTCCTTAAGTGAATGTGTATCTTATGAAAATGCATTGACCATTTCTTAGAGAAATGAGGGAAGTGAGCAATGTGTGGAATGTGGTTTTAAGTTTTATTAATTTAAAGTTTGTGTCAAAATAATTATCATGGAAAGAGGCTATGCTCTCTTATAAAAGATCTGCAGCAACCGTAGATGCAGAATTATATATTGAATGGATTATATATTGTGTTTTTTACAAAATATCATCTGAACTGAATTTATGGGCAGTTTCCTTGCCTTCTCGTAAAAACCAGTCTTCCCATCTTTATATTTGAGAATTACAAATTACAGTCGTTCTACAGTGGAATTTTGCAGATATCACTTTGTGCTTTATGTGTAATCCAGGACACTGTTCACTCTAGCTTGTCCTGTGCTCAGGCATTTCACATCTGTATTTCCACTATTGTGAAGCCTCTGTTTAGAGTACATGTTTCTACATCTTGGTCTCATTTTATTTAAATACTCTTCTGTGGTTGATTAAGCACAAGCTATATAAGCAGTAAAAAGAAAGAAAAAGAAATAACTTCATACAGAATTATTGTCAATAGAAGGTGACACAGGCTGAAGTAATAATAAAAGTTAAATGGAGAATATATCAAGTTAATGTATGGCATAATCCCAAACTCCATGGAAGGTTTGGTTTATTGTGATGTTAGGGGAAGCAAGCATGGGCTTGAAAGGCTAGTTATTTTTGAATTCCTGAAGGGTAAAGTAACCTTTACACAAATGCAGCCTACTGAGAGACTAAGATGAAATTTTAGTGTATCTGTATAATTTTCTTTGTAATGATGTTATAACATTACACATTCTTTGTAATAAATACATACGAGTATAGATTCAGGAACAAAATATTTCATTTTCTGCTATAGAGAGCTGTAGGAAATAAAGTATGTTATAAAGCATTATTTATAAAGCCATGTCCAGAAATAAGAAACAATTCTAAATCATTGACACTGGTAATGTCAGTCACTCACAAAAACTCACTGAATATTAGAACTGGCAGTATACCTGTTAAAGCTCAAAAGGTAGCTATAGTAAATGGAAGAATATATTATTTTACTCAGTGGGAAGTAAACATAAGGAAACTATTATGCTAGTAGTTAGAGCAGCCACAACAAGTTATTATGGGAAGTGAGAGGTGTTAGGACCCATCCCCTAATATTTTGAGTGTGATAGATTGCAGGGCAACCAAGCATTCCCATAATGTATCTCCATACATAATTTTTGAGTGGGATTAAAAGACTGAATGGGCATGGTGTTCGCATATTCTAGGCATCAATAATGGCAGTGGCAGTAACAGTAACAGCATCAGTGGCATAGGCTGTCTCAGAGACAAATGTATACCCATAGTGTCTTTTCTCAGTTTGGGGAGTTATAATGAAGGAACACTGAAGATAATCTAGGCAGGACCTCACTCCACTAAGTCACTACATTCTGGAATTGTGTCCCTTAACATCTCAGAACCAGAAATTGTGTGTTCAGTGATTAACTCATACTTCTTAAACTTAGAAAGACCTGGTATATAAACCAGAAATGCTCATTTATGAATGAGAATTCTTTCCAGTGATTAAAATGTTTATAAGCCCTGTCAAGAGCAAACTACCCTCTCCTAGTAACAAGCTAAGTAGGAAACTAAATTTCCTAATAGAAAGCTACTTTGATGGTATAAAAATGTATACGAATAGTTTAAAGGTAATGTTTCATAAGAAATTATTCCCAGTTCATGATGGAGAATGGGACTCATCAAGCCCATAAATCCTATATCTCCTCCCTTGAACAGTGCTGGGTGCTTGACAAAAGAGGGTTTTCCTGGATATCATGGATCAATTCGTTTTCTATCTGATCCTTTCTGTTGGCATGTATCACATTTGGATTGGTTAGCATCAAAACTAGTTAAAGACTACTTTTGCTGGTCTAAGATTTGCTGTTTTCTTCCATTTTTTTTTCAATTAGCTCAGCACTAAGTTCTTGAAGTTTTTATTTTGCAAATCACAACTTGCATAACATTTGAGCCTCCGACCTCACTCACGTCACTCACAGTGAGGTGTGTGCCATAGAATGACCGTCCCAACATCTCAGCTTGATTTCTCTAATCTCAAAGCAAGTTCAGCCAATAAGCATCAGAAAAACAGATAGAGAGACAGATCTTTCCACGTGCCTCTCGCTTTGAGGAGAATGTGTAAGCATGGGGTCCCAGAGTGCTTCCCCGGGAGTCCATGGAAATTCTCCCGACAAAAAATAAAAATGCTAATGAAGGACCTGCTATGAGCCAGTCAACATTGCCAGGGAATTTACCTATAGTTTAATTTGATCTTGACAACAACTGAATGTAATGGGTATTATTAAATCCATTTTAGAATTAATAAACTGAAGCTAGGATAAATAGTTAAGGTGATTAAACACAGTAAGTGAGAGATCTGTGATTCAACTCAGTTCTGTCTGGCTCTAAAGCTGGCTCTGTCTGCACACCACCTCCAGGGCGGTTATTAACAAGGCTTGGAGCATGGCTTCTTTCTGCTTTCCTGAAGTCCCCTTGAATCTGCCTTGTTTAATCTGCCCTATGCCACACTCTTACCAGACAACTTGATTACGGTCTGATATTAGGCGTTGTATTCACTAGATGAGGCTACCTAGGTCTTGTAAAATACTCAGTAGTACTTAATATGTCTTCCAACACACCAGTTACTGGGTCTTATTTTGTCCTGGCAACCAATCTCCTCACATGATCTGTCTAGAGGGTTGCCTTCTAATGAAGTCTTTGGTATCTAACAATGGACTGTATATCATGTTCTTACTGATCTTGAACTATTTGATACCTATGATGTCAGTCACAGTAAAATAATTGGGCCCTTTCCCTTCTACCAAATTGCTACTTTTGGGCCCTGCCCGGTGGGGTAGCGGTTGAGTTCCAGCGCTCTGCTGCGGCAGCCTGAGGTTGGCGGGTTCGGATCCTGGATGTGGGCAGACGCAACGCCTGTCAAGCCATGCTGTGGTGGCGTCCCATAAAAGTAGAGGAAGATGGGCAAGGATGTTAGCCCAGGGCCAGTCTTCCTCAGCCAAAAGAGGAGGATTGGCGATAGATGTTAGCTCAGGGCTAGTCTTCCTCACACACACACAAAAAAATTGCTATTGTTAGTACGTCCAGATATTGTACTAGCAGAAAAAAACAATTGCACAATTGGACTCTGTTTTGGTTTAGAGCTTGATTTTTTACGTGCTGTGTGCTTGACTATGGGATAAAGTCACCTCATGCCCTTTTCTTATTTTAATTCAAATGATGAATTATGTTTATGTGAATGACCTACTCACAATCCATAATGGTTGATCGCAGTGGGCTTTCATAGATAAGAGCGGTACTGGACTGAGTTCAGCTCTCACTGCAGTAGCTGTAACTCAGTCCCCTTTTCTTCCATCAATTAAGCAACCATAGTTGAAAAACATTGAATTAAAGGATGGAGTGTAAACCTAGAAGCTAGATTTTGGAACCATCTGATAAGGGGATATAGGTGTGTTATTTGTTGGCAAGATTGGTAGCCAGGGTTTTCATCAAACTAACAGATGCTCACTAATCTTAACATGTGTTATAAATGCATGCTTTAAATTGGTCTCTAATTTAAAATATTCAGGGATTTATACAAATGCCCATTCTTTTATCGCATATGGCAATGATTCTTCCTTTTTTAAAAATCCGGAAGCCCTTTGAAATGTTGAATATTTTCTCTCAAGACCAATGATCTTTCATTAATTCATTCATTTTATGCACATATATTAGTAGGTATAACTTTCAGTAATTTTTGTTTGGGAAAGCACATCAGGACACAAAATCTGCCAATGAATTTAATACTTTAAATGGTTTTATATTCTGCTGCTCACACCAGCTATTTTATATATAGTTGAAAGATAATTGACCATATATATATGCAAGATATACTTTTTTCTCTACCACTGTAGTAAACATATGGAGTCACAGACCTCTTATCATATTTCTTTACCCCACCTCTACCTTCTTTACCGTGTCTAGGGTCCCTATTATGCAATGGGTTTTGTGGTCGTGAAATTATGATAGTAGATTTTGAGTATGTTGTGAGATATAGGAGAAATCATTGACGACCAGTCACAATTCATGCACACTTTAAAAGTTACCTGCTTTAATGACTGTAAATAACTCTTGCACAAAGGACCTTGAAAGTAATTGGAATGCTTCTTTCAAATTCACTTTCGTTTGTTTTTGTCATTGTTATCATGTGACAATATTGCTATCCTTGATCCTAGAAACATGGGATCAAATCCAGCAGGACTGAGGTTAGATGATATTAAAGGCAATGGTGAGTAGGGCCAAGAGCTGGGGTAAAATATGCCCAATACAATTCTAAAAATCCAGTTCTCCCTAGAACTTTTGTTTTTGTTTTTGTTTTTGGTGAGGAATTAGCCCTGAACTAACATCTGTTGCCAATCCTCTTCTTTTTGCTGAGGAAGAATTGGCCCTGGGCTAACATCCGTGCCCATCTTCTTCTACTTTATATGTGGGCCACTGCCACAGCATGGCTTGATAAGTGGTGCGTAGGTCCACGCCCAGAATCTGAACCTGTGAACCCCAGGCCACCAAAGTGGAGCACATGAACTTAACTGCTACACCACTGGGCCAGTCCAGAACTTTAGCAAAATATATTTAGCAGGATATATATTACTGAAATTTGAGGTTTCGTAAGGAAATATTTTTCACTTGTTCTAAAAGGGAAACATTTTTCTCATTTTTCATAATGAACTTTACAGCATTTTGAAGACATTTAATATGTGTTCACATGTCTGAGTAAATGTGTTTATATATTAAGACTTGTTTAAATGTAAGAAAGAGAGATCTACTCCAGCTAGCTCAAGAAACGGGAGTTATTGTAAAAACACAAGTGGAACATACAGGAGAAGGGATTTCATGAGAACTATCAACCCCTAAACCTGCCAGGAATGGACACTACAGGGTCCTTTTGGGATTGAGAGCAGCTCTGAAGACCTCCACAGCCCAGCCAGAAATACTGATCATTACTATTGTGCTTCACTCTGAATATAACACTGCTGAAAATCACATTTGCTTCCTTCCTCTCCACTACCACCTGACTTTGACTCCTTATGTACAGCGTGATTTCCCACATGACTAGCTAACCCAAGACCATGCATTTGACTCTCTTTGAAATTTCTTGCCCCAACTCTATCTTATGGTATCTTTTATTTTCACCTCTGCTAATAACTGAAAAAGTTCCATTAGATTGCCCTTTTCAAATACATGTGAAACCAGATCAGATTGTCTTATTTAGATTTTCCTAAGTGCAAGGCTTTCAGGCAAGAAGCAAAGGTCAAGCATTCATTCATGCATTGGGTCACCTCGAGTTAGAGGCCCTCCCCTTGTACAGGCAGCTGTAGCAATGGGAAAATGGGGCATGGGAGGGTTTCTTCCCATGGTGATTTTCAGTTTTCTTTAGAAGGTGATGTGACTGATACACACTCTGTAATACCTCTAATTTAATATAATTTCAGTGCAGAGAAAGTGTCAGAAGATATTTCTATAAAGCCTCTGAAATCTCTTTGAAAAATAATCATCTGAATAGGATTGCATTAAAGACAATATTTTGGTGCCTTTCTTTGTGGTTCTGTTACTTTTATCCCTGTAGAATAACTTTTATTTTGTCAGGATATTTTGAACTTTAACTTATATCATTTTGAACCCTAAGTCTCATTTAGCCAAGGTTTGTGTGTTTCATAATATGAGTTCCAGAGCTTGAGGGATTCTTTCTTACTTCAATTTCCATGTTCCTATGTCCCCATCTCCTGCCATATCTAAAATGTTATTTTCCCTCTACATCCACCCAGTTGTCTGAATACTCTCTGCACTTTTCCACTCTAGTTCCTTTAATTTTACTGTATCCTCTAAGTTAGGTGAAATTCTGCTACACCCATCCTTTTATTAATCAGCATTAAAAAACATCAAATGCCATCTTTTTCCAGGACAACTTCCCAAACTCATAATGAGAGTTGAATTCCACTTCCTTTGTGCTTCTTTACCAAGTCATCCTTCTAATTTTAATCACTGCATTTTGCATTTTATTGCAGTTACTCTAATAAAAAGACTCTTTTTGGTTATAAATGACAGACAATTCAACAGATGTAGAATAACAACACCAAAATTTATATATTGGTTTTACAGCTGAAAAGTTCAATGGTGAATTAACCCAGGTTCTCAAAAGTGGTATCAAGAAGCTATTTCTTACCATCTCTCTTGTTTTGGTTTCAAAGTGCTGGCTCCCTTCCGAGGCACACTCTTCCCTCTGAGTCCCCCTCAGCATCTCTAGGCTTATATCCTCATGCTTTAATTTCTCTTCTCTATAGTTTCAACCAGAATCCCAGAATTAATCTCTCTCCTTAGCTTGCCTTGTATCACATATCAAAAACCTATTATTGGGGCAAAGTAATGGAAAACAGTGATTTACTATATACAGGCTACATGTTTGTCCCTTAAGTCAAGAAGAAAGGATTAACTCCACCAATACTACTTTGACTAAGACTGGAGAAGGGGTGGTTCCAAAGGGAAAATCAATATTCCGTTCTTAGGGGAAGAGAGTGAAGGGAAAAAGTACATTTGTCTATAATTACAGGGATTGCGCTGCATGTTTTAAGCTCTTCATAGCATCTATCATGCAACCTAGAATGAATTGAAATGTTCATTATACAGATGTAGAACATTTGCTCAGTTAAACAAAAGTAATTTCATAGGGGTAGAGTTAGATTTTGATGTCGTTTGTGCACTTGCTTTATTGAGAGAAGGAGCCCTACAGTCCCCACCGCCCCTCTGGTTTAACTGTGCCTCCCTCTCGTGCTTGTCCAGAGCCCTTGGTCTCTCCTTATCACACCATGCTCTAGGACAGGACAGGAAACTTAATCACACTAAAGTATGATAGGATAATAGCAGCTTAAAGTACTCCTCTCTATGGAGTGTGTGCCTTTTACAAAAAATAAATCAAAATTTCAAGGTGAAAAAATTCAACCATTTACTTATTCAAGAAATATTCATTGCACATCCAGTGTGTTCCTGGCTTTGGGGATATCTGTTTTCCTGGCGATATCTGTTTTACACTTGCGAGAAATCACATTCCTAGGTGGTGTATTAGGCTAAGCCAACAAGGGAAAAGGGTATTCTTAGTTTATTGTTTGAAGGAAGCTTACAGCCTTGTGGTCCCTGTGAAGGCCTCAGTCCTATTTCTGCAGAGGAGGGAATGGGGTGGCGCTGTCACTAACATCCCGGTCTTTTCAGATGGATAGTTCTCTTTTAAAAATATCTATGTTACAGGAAAGACATATAAATTCTCTAAGTGTAATTTGAAAGCTGCTGTCTCAAAATCACCTCATATCTCAAATCATTCATGTCTTTTTTATGCAAAATTTGTTCCTAGAATGTGGGGATTTATCAATTTGTTTGTTTTTTGCAGAGGTTTATTCAGCAAATCACATATGTCTGGGCCCTACTACACCTACACCTCAGTTTCACGTTTCATGCCTAGAAATAGTCTTCTCATGAATAAAGGCAGCTTCTATTGCCCTTTTTGAATCCCCTCTTTTCTGCTCACTCTGTGAGCATCCTCCCATTCATCCTCAAGTCTGGATGGAGTGAGACAGAGCAGGCAGAACCCAGGAACCCTCTTCCAACTCCACCAACCAATTGTTGTAGTTTCCCTGGACATAGGATGTGTGTCTCTGGGTGATGACTGAGTCAGGACCCTTCCTTTCCACTCTTATATTTTATCGCTCTCTCCCACCCAACATAGTCCACTCTCTCCCCATTGTAAATTCTTCACACTTCCTTGAATTTGCTATATGATTAAATAAGTCAGTGCATTGTATGTGTTTTGCTATTTTATCTTCTTGTCCACTTGACTAGTTCTCCTTCATTCTTTAAGACACCACAGATCACTCTTTCTGTGACACCTTCTGCCTGTCTCTGGATATAGCCATTTCTTTTACTCTCTCCTGCAACACTGCTTGTCGACCTCTATTTGCCATTCTGTGCTCTAACTGAACTACATGTCTGTTCACTAAACCTACGATCTCTAGAAGTGCATGGACTCTGTCTTATTATCTCTTCATCTTTAACAATTAGAAAAATGCTGGCAAATGTTTGTTGAATGGATTAATCCCTGGGAGGAAAAGCTTCCATTTAGTAAGGCACCTCCAGTTTATATTAGTAGCTGCCTAGAGAAATGTCTCAAGAAGGATCATGAAACTGAGACTGAATGAAGTCCCAAATTCTGTCTTCATCCACCAGAGAGGTCTTCTGTGAGCATGGGGTGGGGTTTGGGGAGATGGCAACATATGTGCTTCTGTTTGCTGTCCTTACCTAAGGACAACTCAAAAGATAAAAATATCAGTTTCTCCCCTCCTATTAATGTTTCAAGCACTTCCTCCAATAATATGTTCCTTATTTCTCAAGAATAAGATAGGTTTCCTTCCCATGTGTCTGCTCATCATCCCATATTTTCCACAATTATAGCAATCAGCACAGTGTCTTGTGATTTTATATATATATATATATATATATATATATATATACATACAATCATTATAGATGATATATAAAGAGATAGAGATGTATCACTGCATATTTTCTTCTAGCGATGATGTTTTGGTGTTCTGGAGGGCTATTTTTGTACACCAGTGTATCTCCATGTCCTAGAACAGTTCCAGGCATATTGTGGTAGGTGACAGTTACTCAATAAATGTTTGCTGAGTTCAGAATCAGCTTAAATTAAGAACAAGAAAGGAATAAAAGTCTCATGATGGAAAGAGGAGTTCTAGAGAGCTAGTATGTACAGTCACGCACTGAATAACAATGTTTTGATCAACGAGGGACCGCATATACAATGGTGGTCCCATAAGATTAGTACCATATAGCCTAGGTGTTTAGTAGGCTATACCATCTCGGTGTGTGTAAGGACACTCTGTGATGTTCACACAACAAAATTACCTAACACATTTCTCAGAACGTATTCCCGTCATTAAGTGACACATGACTGTATATGTGTGCGAGGGGAACAGTAGATACAGAAGTCATGAATTATGAATAAGTAAGAACAATTGCATAGAGTGCATAAAGATTCTATATGTAATTTTATTTAGACCTCAGTTTTCTTACTAGTAAAATGAAGATGTTGGTTTTATAATTTCCTAGATAATTCCTGGTGTCTGTGCTACTACCCCAATCCAAACAAACAAATAAAATTAACCCATATCTCAATAATTCCTTATTTTTAGTCTCATTGCTTAACCCATCAAAATAAATATGTGCACTCTACAGCAAAAGAACAAGAAAAAAAAGGCACATAGTAGGTGTTGAATAAATTATGATTGTGTATTCATTCCTCAGTTGTTGTTCAATAACATTACACTAATAGCCTGTTTCAAACAGTAATGAATTGAAATAACCAGAAAATGAGAATGCTAGAAGGATTTCTTCCTAAACTGTTTCCTTAAGGGTCCTGTTTCTCATCTAATGGAACATCCTTTACAGCAGATTGAAATAGTTTTAAACTGATTTGATTATAGCCATAACGTAAAATGTAAGTACATCTATTCTGAATGTAGTATAATGTCTACATTATTTTCCTGTGTTTTTCTGGAGAACCTAAATGTTGTTCACAATTTAAAATATATATTATATAAAATATTATTATCAAACATTATATTTATACTATAAATATATATTATAAAAATAATATATAAAATTTATTTAAAAATTTTATATATATGAAAAATAGGGTTGAATAAGGTTTCTTGGAGTTTGAGAAGCTCTACCCAGGCAGTAACTCAGAAATATGCCTGATGTTGGTGGGATATACTAAAGGCAATCACCAAGAAGAAGGCAAAAAATAAAATGGTTATGTGATGGTAAGGAAACAAACACGCATGTGCACATGCACACACACACACACACACCTGTGTGACTGAAACACAAAAATGTGGAAATAACAATTTGTTTGGAGGAGTGCCAGCATCCATGTCTTGGTCTTTACCAGATATCTTTGATTTCTTAATTGTATCGGTAGAAATCATGATTTAATGGCTTCAAATGCTTAAAAAGTATGTCATTAAAAGATTGTGAGACCTTTGGTATACCATTTGCAGTTTGAGGCTTTGACTTCCAATTTATTGTGCTTCTTTCTTGCTACCTCTTTATCTGGCTTTTCAGACACCAGGGGAGAATTGCGCCCCTTCTGTCATTCAGAAAGTGTACAATGATTGTGGAATGGTGGATATCAATATAGTCTATCACACAAGCGTGCATTATTCATGCATCCATGCATCTATTTATTAATTGCAATAGTGGGCTGAGCTAATGGCAGACACTGACAAGAAACTAGAGGGCAGAAGGAAGGGAGAAGCCACTGTATTTGCCCTTCAACCTCTCCTCCACCTGAGGTAGCTTCTCAAACAGTGACTGAATTTCTCAATCACAAAGAAAATGCAGTCAAGTTATGGGTGAATCCTATGTCATTCGTGAAAATACAATTTGACTGTAATTTCTATTTTTCTCACTGACTAAAACATCATATGAAATGGTTATGCACTTTTTAGAGTGGTGACATGCATTGAGAATTAGCTCTTAACCACCTGAAGCTTGATAGAACTCCCAGAAATACCCAGGAGAAACAGGTAGGGAAAGCCAGCTTGAAAGAACATCGCTACAAAACTGGCAAACGTGTAAGGGCTCCAAAGTGTCTGCCAATTCCCGGGCTTCCAGAATTCCTGGCTACAGATGAGGATCCAGAGCTGAGGACCAGAATGCAGTACATACGTAATTGCTTCTTTGAGGTGTGAGTAACATATGAGCCTGTATTCTCCAGGAGGTACGCTGGCAACTTCACACAGCATGATAGACCCTGGAATTTTGAAGCGAGAAACGAGGAACTCAAAGGTCACGGAAGTGGCTTACCCATTTTCAGGGAGTTACATTGTTTTTCCATTCCAGCTCTGCAATCTGGCCGTAAGCCTAGCCTTTGCCCTTGTCATTGAGGGTAAGCTCTTCAGGGAGTAGCCAGAGCACTCTCATGAAGGAGAAAAGTAAGCAGTGTTCTTAAGATACTGCCAAAGGAATAAAGCTAGCAAGAAATAACTCTCCCCTGGGACGTGCAGTAAGCAGTTCAAATAATATACTCAACCACGGGAATGAAAGGAATCAGTATTCTGTCCCCTATTGCAACTGGATCCTGCTTTCAGAACCTACTATTTCTTACAGACGGAAAGGTGAGGGAAGTAGAACACCGTGGGTTTTATTTCTTTCTCTAAGCACAGTCCCTTTTCTTAGTTAAATTTAGCATTGATCCTTGGAAGGTCGGTAATGCATCTTTTTAGCTTTTTATCTGGAAATAATTATAGTTTTACAGAAAGTTGCAAAATAATACAGAGAGGTCCCTTTGGCCCTTCACCAGTTTTCTGCAATGGTAATATCTTTTCTAACTGTGATGTAGTATCAAAAATAGCAATGCATTCTGAAGGGGTGAATATTTCACACTATCCATGAGGGGCTGCTTTGTTTTCCTTTATGCGCACCAATCTTCTGAGTAGAGGATGTTTTGGTTCTGAGAGTTATTAAAAGTGGTCTGTAGTATTTGTAGATCTAAACATAGTCTTTTAAAGTGCACTTTTGGTGATCACAGCCATTTGGTTAACTAATGTCTTTCAAATATCTTCTCCTGCTTCATCTGTCTAACTGGCCATTGTTTAGTGGTTCGGGGTCAATTTCAAGCACACGAGGAGAGTCACCAGATATGAGAGTAGAACAGAAAAATGTGGGTTGACAGTTTGATAGACACTGATTGTGTTTACTGGGATTTTCCTGGTTTCGAAGCTGTAGTTGTATCATGTCTATTATTTCCATGAATACAGCAAATGTAGGGCCTTGTTTATAAAACACTCTGAACAAAAACTCAACAACGACGGACAATGAATTATTCTCGGACTGATCAATTTGTTGAGGGTATCTGCCAAGTTAGGACTAATTAGTTAGGACTAATTAGAAGGATAAATAATAAGAAACAAGATGAACCAATCAGAGGAGATTTAAAACCTACAGTATTAACCTGAAAACCTTGTGGCTGCTGATGCATTCGTTTGAATACTGAACTCAAAAGACTTTCTCAGTTAGTAGAAAATGTCTTCCAATTTCCCATCCCTGTGTATTTGTTCACACCATCCTCTCCCATCTGATATGCTTTCTCTCATGTGCTCCACTAGTTAATTTACCACGTTCACTGTCAGGTTCATTTCAAATGCAGTTCTGAAGAGCTTCCAAATTCACCAACAGGAAGGTTTCTATATTTTTATTTCACTTTTTTCAGCCCACGTATGTGGTTTTCTCACATTTTTCTTTAAATTATAGTCAGTTTTATATTGCACCCTACTGTTACCACCGTCAAATTGGGAACATCCTAAGGACGCAATCTGCATTTTATTTATTTTTATGTTCCAACCCGGAAAACTCCATTCCTCAGATTTGTATGCTGTGTTTGATAAATGCCATTGGATTTAACTTCTCATTTTTTATTAGCGGTTTGGCTGTCAACAGAAATAACACAAAAAGGGCCAAATTCAGACTTTAACATGGAGCAACCGGTGTGTACCACCAAGAGAGCTCACCTTCTATGTCCTAAAAGTGGAAGAATATTTAACTATGCAAAGATTGAGTTTTCGGTGCAAAGAAGAGGACAGGAAAGAAGATGGAGGAGGAAAGAAATTTGTTTATTTATTCTTCTATTCGAATGATATAAGCAAACTTACCAAAGAATATTGTCAAGTACCTCAGCACCGTTTATTATTCACTCTCTGTAGCCCAGAAACTGTCAAGCAACTCCCATCGATTTTCAAGATGGCTTCAGAATTGATTGGGATTTGAGCAGATGCTGTGTACCACCCACCTGCTCCCATGTCAGCTTGGCTATCGCTTCCGTGATATCAGCAGTGCTGCCCACACTCAGCCCGAATGAGCACACACTGGCCTCTCACGGCCTCATACTAGTTTAGTTTTATGACTGCTTGAAAGGTTCTTGTGACAGTAAGATAGTGTATGTAAAACGTTACTATAATGCCTGCCACATAGTAAATGTTTGATAAATGCTACTTATTGTATAAAATAAGGTAATGGACCTATGCCTCTATAAGTGGTAAATTTAGGTGGGCTCTGGAAATCTGCAGAGATTTTCCACTCACCTGATGAGCTAATTAAGGATGTATACACACTAGCACCTTTGAAAAGAGGCATTAGCTGATACCACACTTTCAGCTATTAGTAAAAATTACCACATTCCTGCTGCCTCATCGTTGCTGAGGAAGCTAATTTCGGGAACTAGTTTTATTGAGACAAACTTCATTCTGCAGAAATAAAATAAGCTGAGTTTGTGAAGGCAGAAGTCAGAAGACAGGGTGCCAAGGGGATAAGGTAGATAACATTAAGCCCCGATGCATTCATTTGTCATCCCTCTGTCATTAAATTCCACTCACACTTCAAACAAGTGCATGTGTTTTGCACCTCTACCCCACCCCCGAAATAAAACTCACCCCTGGAGGATCAGCTTCCCTACAGGACAGGAAATATGAGTTTGCCAAGTATACGGGACTGAGAGGCCATCTCTGTAAATCAGCACAATATAGTGCACAGAACTGAAATACACATCACCCACGTTTTTTCTCTACAAGTAGCATTTTTTTACCATTATGTGAATTTATTGCCTGCAAACTATGCCACAGCCTCAGAAACTGAACTCCCATATTTATCCATAGAAGAACATGGTGATAATCTCAACCCTGTCTTCAAAGATGTATTATATGCAGCTTTCTACAAAAGGAAGGAAATGCATTACTTTTTCTATGCAGTTAAGCTTGGATCTTCCTGGTCTATAAAATGTCAGTAGCTATGAATTGTACTGAAACCTGCTGCATGGTTTTAAGACGATTCCTCTGTACACTGGGGATTTGGTTTTGAAGACAACATTCTTTTTCTGCTTGGGTGCCCAGCCTGCATTTTTCATAACTCCACAAATAAAAACTAGTACTGAAGCCATGAAGAATGGCATTATTGAGATAGGAACAGAAAGCAGACATTAATGATTTTAACCACACTGCTAAGTATGGCTAAAAAATTCCTTTCTTACCTATCATATTCTTATAACATTTAAAAATGTATCTTTCCATGGTCAAAATGTCTAATGTCCAACAATAGGGGAAATAAAATGTATGATATTTTACCTCAAAATTAGCTTATAGTATCATCTTCACTTTGGGTCAAGATGCAGAATGACCAATATTTTTTGTGTGTATATTTTTCAATTATAAAATTATCTCATGTACCCGATAGACAATTTTAGAAAAAGAGACATATGTAAACATATAGTTAGGAACTCCCAATTCTGGTCATGTTAGTGTAACTAGAACTAGACTTGCCTTCCCCGCCTTAAGCAGCCAGAAGACTGGGCAAAATATGTGAAACATTTGATTCCAGACCATAGACCAGAGGCGACACAAAACTGTGATTCAGAAGAGAATGGAAACAAACAAGATGAGCCCTGTAATCACCCTGGATTTCTGCCTGGAGGAATTTTCCAGATTATAATGCAGGGACGGGGAATGTAAGGAAAGCGTTGGTCATTTGAGAAGATTGAGATTAAAATATAGAGAGATCAGGCAGGTGGAATTTGCAGAGCAGGAGGTGGGTAGAGAAAGAGTTCCAAAAACCTACATAGGCGTCCTGTTGAGCCTGTTGCTGGAAACTAAACTATGCATAAGTGTGATGAAACTCTACAAGGCTAAGCCAAGGTCAGTTGGGGAGCTGTTAGGTGAATGATCTCTGAGTTTGCTCAGGACTGGGCGATATTTGAGGTCTGTCCAGTCAGAGTAGAAAGATCATAAACACAAGGGACCTTCCGCAGAGACTACAGAAATGTCTCACCAGCCTCGAAAGGATGAATTTAATCCAAAAGTTACTTGTCTGCCAAAGCAAAGTTCAGTATTTTTTAAAGAAAGACAGAAAAACCCAAAATTCAAAAACGTCCAATCAAAAATTACTAGAAATGAAAAGAAGCAGGAAAATGTAACCTGTAATTAGGAGAAACATCATCAGTCAATAGAAATAGATACATAAATGGCAGAAAAGTTGGGATTAGCAGACAAGGACTCTAAAGCAACTACTATAAATCTGCTCAAGAAATAAAACAGGAAAAGTGAAAATAATGAGAAGATAAATGGAAGACATGACAAAACAACCAAAGAGAACTGCTAGAGCTGAAAAATACAATATATCAAAGTAGAATATATACTGGTGGGATTAAGACCAGAGAAGATATTACGGGAAAAAAAGTGAACTTGAATACATATCATTAGAAACTATCTAAATTGGAACATAAAGAGAAAAAAAATACTGAAAGGACAGTGTGAAAGTGGCATGAGACCAGTATATAAATGGTTATTGATTATTGACACAAACACCAGAATATTTCAATAGGGAAGGAAAGTTTTTCAAGAAATGGTGCTGGAACTAGATATCCATATAAGAAAATGAAACTCAGACTTTTAACTTATACTACTTACAAAAATTAAAGCAGATTATAGGAGAAAATCATCATGACCTTGGGATAGGCAATTTTTTAGACAGGGAACCCAAAGCATAAATCGTGAAAGAAACAAAATAATGCATTGGACTTCATCAAAATGAGAAACTTCTACTCTTCAAAACACTTCATTAAGCAAATGAAAATGCAAACTATAAATTAAAAAAAAATGCAGTACTTATATTTTGTATCCAAAATATATAAAAGTCACTTACAACTTAACAATAAGACAGATAGCTTAATTTAAAAGAAAATATGCAAAATATTTGAACAGATACTTCATACAAAAAGAGATAATGGCTAATAAGAATATAAAAAGCTACTCAACATCATTAGTAATTGGGGAAATGAGAAATGAAAACCCAATGAGATGCCACTTTACAACTAAAATGGCTAAAATTAAAAAGCCTGACAATACCAGCTGTTGGCATTCGTGAAACAAGTGGAACTCTCAGATATTACCACTACTTTGAGGACAGTTGGCATTTCTTTTTTTTTTTTATAAAGTCAAACCTATACACATACAGGATTTTCCTCCTTGATATTTACTCAAGAAAAATGGAAATGTGTAACCACCCAAAGACTGTACATAATTCTTATCGGCCTTCATTGTTTTAAAAAAACTAGAAACAACCAAATGTTAATCAATAGATAAATGGATAAACAAATTGCAGTATAACCACGTAGTAAAATACTACTCAGCAATAGAAAGGAACAAACTACTAATATATGCAACAACATTGATAAATCTCAGAAATGTGCTGAGTGAAAAGAAGCCATGCAAAAAACTGGTGACATTGAGGCATCCCAGAAATGTGCTTGGTGAAAAAAAGTGTCTATACTATTTATACAAAATTCTAGAAGATATGAAACTAGTCTATAGTGATAGAAAACATATTAATAGTTCCCTGGTGCCAGTTGGGGTTGGGATTGTTGCAAAGGGGCAGTAGAGTACTTTTTGGAGTGACAGAAATGTGCTATATCTTGATTAAGGTGTGGTGATCTTCGTCAAAAGTCATTAAAAGCTTAGGTGTGCTCTTATGTTAGTTATACCTCAATAAACTTAACTAAAATAATTAAACCTCCCATAATTCTACACCCACTGGTAACCACCATTAGCACTTTGTATGTTCCCATTCAGATAGATATAAATACTTACATTTTTATGCTATATAATTAAACGTATTCCTTAAGTAGAATAAATATTTTTGTTTTGAGCATTGTCTGATTTTCTGCATCCTTCTTTAGAATAAAATCCTAGTAAGGAATTACTGAACCAAAGAGTTTAAATTTGACATATATCCAAATGAATTTTTAGAAACACATTGCAAGTTACATTCCATTAGGTCTTATATTTCTAACTAAAAATTGCCCAGAATTGGTTGTATATATCATTTATGTCTATGTTCTCTCTTTGGAGGGAGGGGGCAATGGGAAGATGTTGGTCAAAGGGAACAAACTTTCAGTTACATGAGGAGTAAGTTTTGAAGATCTGCTGTTCCGCGTGGTGACTATAGTGAATAATATGGTGGTGTATATTTGAAAGTCGCTGAGAGTAGATCGTAAGCATTCTCATCTCACACACAAAAAAATGTGAGGCGGTGGATGTGTTAATCATCTTGATCGTGGTGATCCTCCCGCAATGTATATGTATATTAAAGTATCACATTGTACATTTTAAATATATACAGTTATATTTGTCAATTACTCCTCAGTAAAGTTGAGGGGGAAAAAAGAAAAGAAAACTTTGAGCCCTGCCTTAAAAGTTGATTGATGCTACGTTACAAACTATGATGCTTTGTTAGGTCCTCTCTAGGAAATAAGTGTCGTCATGCACATCACTTTCAATATAAATTCCTGTGTCTTCTGCATTCAGTCTGAGTGATGATATGCTCAAGAAGATGTGAAGCCTAAAAATGCTGCAAATTGAAAAGAGGAAGGAAGATAATGGAAGCAGATGCTGAACAGGATAGCTGGAGAAACTGAGTGCGTTTTCAAATTATTGTTTGGACTATTATTTTAACTCTGCTTCTGATGAACACATTTTGACTAAAACTTAGAGAAATGACACAGTTTACTTTCCTCTATTTTCCAGCGTTTGAGTTCTAGTCATCTACCTTGCAGCTTGAATCACCTGGGAAGAAAACAATGCAAAGCGAGCATTTACCTCACTGAGGAGAATGCCGAGCTTAAAGCTGTCGAAAACTCTGCAGACTTTCTCTGTGGAGAGACCATTGCTACAGCTGAGTCAAACAATTTGCTCTTTGGGCATTGTAATAGTGTGGTTATATGCCTGTCCATGGACTACTCCCTGAAGCAGAAACATATTAAAGTTTTCAGAGTGAGGTTAATGGACCATAGCAATAATGCAAGTTCAAATTCCTCAGGATTCCAGGCAGTGTTCTGTTTTACAGTTTTCATTGCAAGTTTGTGGAAACAAGTGCATTTTTTATCCAAGAAACCAAACTACCAACAAGACCCCCCCTGTTTTTTAGTGATTAGCTAGCCCCTATAAGTCACTGTTATTTATTGGATTATCCATTTTGGCTTTGTGTTTTCAAATTAAGTGCCACCGCTAACAAAAGCTGTGTATTTGGGAATAGCACCAATAAATTGGATCTACGAGAAAAAACCAGTAGACAGTATGGCCACATGGGCACCCTCAGGTACGAGGCAAAGAAATAAAAGAAAGCATGGACAACAATAAAATCAGCCGGGGCTCACATATGAACTCAAGGACAGAAGTTCAAGTGCTGCGCCAGGGCTATTTCTCAGTGACACACATGGAGAGAAGGTATTATTCATTGAGCATTAGTGACACATCAAACTGTTGTGGTAGGTGAATTGCATTCAGTGTCTTCTATTTATCCTCCCCAATAAGTCTATGAAGAAGTGGCATAAGGATTTTGAGGCATAGTGTGTTTAAGTGGTTGTCAGAGGCTCATCAGTTAGCAAGTGGCAGAGACCAAATGAAAATCTAGATCTCTTTGGCTCCCAACCTGCCTCTTCATTTTCACAAACACTCCTAATTTATCTCTTTCTTTCTTTTGCTGAGGAAGATTGGCCCTGAGCTAACATCTGTGCCCATCTTCCTCTATCTTATATGTGGGACACCTGCCACAGCATGGCTTGATAAGCAGTACATGTGTCCACGCCTGGGATCTGAACCTGTGAACCCCCGGCCTCCAAAGCAGAGCGCATGAACTTAACCACCAAGCCACTGGGCCGGCCCCTAATTTATCTTTTTTAGGTTCCTTCTGATGCATAGGAAGTCTGGGAGTCTTTAGGATCTCAGGATGGTAAAGAAAATAACATGTAAAGGTCTTTTATGTACATCAGCAATAGCATGGCCCAGGTTAGCTTAAAATGCTGAGTCATCCATTCGTTCATTCCTTGTCATTTATATAAAAGTACTATGTTTTAATGATTTCCACTGAAAATGGAAAACCTTAATCCTCTTACAGTTAGTAGAGATATTATTGCTCAAGCAGAAGTCTTTTGCAAATCCTATTATAGTCCCTATTTTAACAAAAATAACACCAATAGCCATCATTTATAGAGTCTTACTTTGCCCCAGGCACGGTGCTAAATACTGTCCATAGATTGTCCCTTTTAACTTCTGTTTCAACCTTGACAGGTAGATAGAATTATCTGCATTTTACAGGAAGAAAGTCTTAAGTTCATTCATTTATTCAACAGATATTTAAGAAACGTGTTTTATATGCCAGCTACAGAAAGTATAAAAGTGAATAAAACAGAAAAAATAATATAGGGTGATACAATTTTGAGTAACTCTGTGTCTCGTTCAGAGTGGTCAAGGAAAAGTGGACATTTAAGATGAGATCTGAGAGACAAAAAGCAGGAAGAGCATCACAGATAGAACTAAAGTGGCTGGATCTTAATGAGGGAGGAGGAGAATGTCACAGGAAGAAATTGAAGATATAAGTAGGGTGAGATCATAGAGAGCCTGTAAACTTAGTTAAGGGATATGAATATTTGACTTGTATTAGGGCGTCATTGGAGGGTTAAAAGCAGGGGAGTAAATGGCTTGATTTAAATTTCTAAAAGAACACTCTGGATGCTGTGTGTAGAATGAATTGTAGGGGGGGAACTCAGGAAGTTTTTGCAATGATGCAGGCACTGTATGATAGTGGTTTGAGTGTGGATGGTAACAGTAGAAAGAGGAGAGAGAGAAAGACAAATTGGGGATGCTAGTGATGGAATGTGTGATGAGAGAGAGAAAAAAGTCAAGGATAACTCTTAGATTTTTAGCTTGATTACTGGGTGGGTGGTACCCTCCACCCCCAGGACATGATGAAGACTAGAGGAGGATCAGGTTGGGGGGTGGGGCAAGAGTTCTGTTTTAGTCTGGTCATTTTGGAAGTGACTAACTTGCCCAAAGTCACTCAAATGGTTGCTCTAGGATTTAAAGCCAGTTTTATCTGATACCAAAATCTGAGTTCTTATGCTCCTTCATTAGATTGCCACTAACATCCATCTCCTGAAGGTTCCCAGTTCTAGAAGCTTCATTAACTCATTGGTCATCCCATTTTACTTGGGAAAGCCTTCAACATCAATGATATCTTCATTTCATTACTAAAGAAATCTTCATAAGTGAGTATATTATACCATACATTTTTCATTTTTTTCACTTGTGAAGAATAGAATCCAAGAAGCAATTGAAAGAGTGTAAGGGGGGAAAGGGGAATAGAATTTCATCTTACCCAATCACAGTTAACATGAAATACAAGTGCTCTATTAAAATTACAGTTCTTGATTTGATTTTTTTTGTTGTTCTTACTGAGATCACATTGGTTTATAACATTATATAAATTTCAGGTGTATATCATTATATTTTGACTTCTGTATACACTACATTGTGTTCACCACAATGTCGAGTTTCCGTTTCTCACCATACACATGTGCCCTTTTACCCCTTTTGCCCTTCCCCCAATCTCTTCCCCTCTGGTGACCACCAATCTGTTCTCTGTGCCTATGTGTTTGTTGTTGTTGTTTTCTACCTTCCATGTATGAGTGAAACCATGTGGTATTTGTCTTTGTATGACATTTCTCTTAGCATAATACCCTCAACGTCCATCCATGTTGTCCCAAATGGCAAGATTTCACCATTTTTATGGCTGAGTAGTATTCCTTTGTGTGGGTATGTGTATATATATCACATCTTCTTTATCCATTCATCCATTGATGGGAGCTTAGGTTGTTTCCATGTCTTGACTATTATAAATAATGCTGTGGTGAACATAGGGGTGCGTATATTTTTTTCAAATTAGTGTTTTTATATTCTTTGGATAAATACTTTTAATTTTCTAAAGATTCTCCGTACTGTTTTCCTTTTTTTTTTTTTTTTCCAACCAGCCCCATCAGAGAACAGAAGGTTTGGATGTTTTTTGAGGAAGATTGGCCCTGAGCTAACATCTGTTGCCAATCTTCTTCTTTTTTTCTCCCTAAAGCCCTGGTACATAGTTGTATATCCTAATTGTAGGTCCTTCTAGATCTTCTATGTGGGACACCACCACAGCATGGCTTGAGGAGTGGTGAGTAGGTCTGTGCCCAGGTTCCAAACTGAGGAAGTGCAGGCCGCTGAAGTGGAACACACGAACTTAACCGCTATGCCACCGGGCCAGCCCCCATACTATTTTCTATACTGGCTGCACCACTTTACATTCCTGCCAGCAGTGTATGAGAGTTCCCTTTTCTCCACATCAGCTTCAACACTTGTTATTTCTTGTCTTTTTGATAATAGCCATTCTGACGTGTGTGAGGTGATTTCTCATTGTGGATTTAATTTGCATTTCTCTAATAATTAGTGATGTTGAACATCTTTTCACATGCCTGTTGGCCATCTGTATGTCTTCTTTGGGAAAATGTCTGTTCAGATCCTCTGCCCATTTTTAAATTGTTTTCTTTGTTATTGTTACTGAGTTGTATGAGTTCTTTATATATTTTGGATATGAACCCCTTATCGGATATATTATTTGCAAATATCTTCTCCCAAACAGTAGGTTTCCTTTTCATTTTATTGATGATTCCTTTGCTGTGCAGAAACTTTTTAGTTTGATATAGTCCCATTTGTTTTATTTTTTCTTTTGTTTCTCTTGCCTGCTGAGACATATTCAAAAAGATATTGCTAAGACCAATATCAAAGAATATACTGCCTATGTTTTTTCCTGGAAGTTTTATGGTTTCAGGTCTCACATTCAAGTCTTTAATTAATTTTGACTTATCTTTTGTGTATGGTATATGATAGTGGTCTACTTTTATTCTTTTACATGTGGCTGTCCAGTTTTCCTAGCACCATTTATTGAAGAGACTGCTTTCTTCATTGTGTATCCTTGGCTCCTTTGTTGAAAATTAGCTATTCATATATTTGGGTTTACTTTTGGGCTCTCAGTTCTGTTCCATTGTTCTGTGTGTCTTTTTTTCTGCCAATACAATATTGCTTTGATTACTGTAGCTTTGTAGTATACCTTTAAATCAGGGAATGTGATACCCCCAGCTTTGTTTTTTGTTCTCAGGATTGCTTTGACTATTTGGAGTCTTTTGTTATTTCATATAAATTTTAGGATTCTTTGTTCTATTTCCATGAAAAATGTCATTGGGATTTTGATAGGGATTGCACTGAATCTATAGATTGTTTTAGGAAGTATGGACATTTTAACTATGTAAATTCTTTAAATCCACGTGCACAGAATATCTTTCCATTTCTTTGTGTCATCTTCAATGTCTTTCAACAATATTTTGTAGTTTTCAGTGTGCAGGTCCTTGGTTAAATTTATTCCTAGGTATTTTGTATTTTTTGTTGTTATTATAAATGGGGTCGTTTTCTTGATTTTTCTTTCTGCTAGTTTGTTGTTAGTTTATAGAAATACGACTGATTTTTGTATGTTGATTTTGTTTCCTGCAACTTTATTGTGTTTGTTTATAATATCAAATAGTTTTTTGGTGGATTCTTCAGGGTTTTCTATATAAATAAAATCATGTAATCTGTAAATAGCGACAGTTTTACTTCTTCCTTTGCAATTTGGATACTTTGTATTTCTTTCTCTTACGTAATTGCTGTGTTCAGGACTTTCAATACTATGTTGAATAAGAGTGGAGAGAGTGGGCAGCCTCGTCTTGTTCCTGTTCTCAGAGGGATGGCTTTCAGATTTTTGCTGTTGAGTATGATGTTAGCTGTGGGTTTGTCATATATGGCTTTTATTATATTGAGATATTTTCCTTCTATACCCTTTTTTTGAGTTTTTATCATAAATAGATGCTAAATCTTGTTAAATGCTTTTTCTGCATCTTTTGAGATAATTATAGGATTTTTATTCTTCATTTTGTTAATGTGGTGTATCACATTGATTGATTTATGGATGTTGATCCATCCTTACATCCTTGGAATAAATCCCATTTGGTCATATTTTAATGCATTTTTATATTTGGTTTGCTAATATTTCCTTGAGGATTTTTGCATCTACGTTCATCAGAGATATTGGCCTATTATTTTCTTTTTTTTTGTATTGTCCTTGTCTGGTTTTGGCATCAGGGCAATACTGCCTTGTAAAATGAGTTAGGAAGTGTCTAGTGGTGATGAACTCCCTCAGCTTTTGTTTGTCTGAGAAAGCCTTTATTTCTCCTTCATATCTGAAAGATAACTGTGCTGGGTAGAGTATTCTTGCCTGACAGTTTTTATCTTTCAATATTTTGAATATATCATTCTACTCTCTTCTGGCCTGTAGAGATTCTCCTGAGAAATCTGCTGATAGCTCAATGGGGGAGGTTTCCCTATGGTTTATTGTTCTTTTTCCCATGGCTGCCTCTAATATTCTTTCTTTGTCATTGACTTTTGACAGTTTTATTATTGTGTATCTTGAAGAAGGTCTTTAATATTGAGATAATTGAGTGTTCTATTAGCTTCATTGGTTGTATATTCAGTTCCTTCCCCAGGTTTGGGAAGTTCTCAGCTATTTCTTTAAATAAGCTCTCTGCTCCCCCCCCCTCTCTTCTCCTTCTGGGATATCCATTATCTTTATGTGGCCCCTTCTAGTAGAGTCAGATAATTCTTGTAGAATTTCTACATTTTAAAAAAACCTTAGTTTTCACTCATCTTCTACCTGCATTTTTCTAGGTTTCTATTTTCGAGCTTCTAATTCTCTCTTTCATATGGTCTGCTCTATTTCCAATGCTTTCTAGTGCGTTCTTCATCTCATTTATTGAGTTCATCACCTCTAGAATTTCTGTCTGTTTCTTTTTTAGAGTTTCAATCTCCTTGGTAAAATGTTCCTTCAGTTCATTGATAGTATTCCTCAGCTCATTGAACTGCCTTTCTGAGTCTTCTTGTAGCTTATTGAGTTTCTTCATGACAGCTATTTTGAATTCTTTATCATTTAGATCACACTCTTCCATGATTTTTGTTTGGTTTCTGGAGAATTGTTGTTTTGTTTTGTTTTTTGATGAGGAAGTTTTGCCCTGAACTAACATCTGTGCCAATCTTCCTCTATTTTGTATGTGGATCACTGACACAGCATGGCTGATGAGTGGTGTAGGTCCATGCCCAGGATCTGAACCCAAGAACTTGGGCAACCAAAGCAGAGTGCACCAAGCTTAACTACCAGGCCATGGGGCCAGCCCCCAAGAATTGTTATTTTATTTTTGTGGTGCTGTGTTACCGTAGCTTTTCGTGGTGCTTTCTGAGTCATTCTTCATTTGTCATAACAAACTTTTTTTTTTTTTTTGGTTTTGGTATAGCTTTGTTTATTTTGATTCCAACTATTCAACCAGTTGGAGATTAGAGGACTTTCTTTTGTTTTTTGGTAGATGACACTGTAGCACTATTTTTTTTTGTTTCTCTCACCTGAGCTACCTTTGGCTGTATTTGAGGATCAGCATGTTCTACCCTCCACTGCCTTTCTTAGGGGTGTCACTGGTACTCTTGTCATTGCTGCCTGAATCTCTGGGGTCAATGATGCCTTGCAGTTTCCAGTGTCACTGTGGTCACTGGCTTCACTGCCAGGGATACTGCTGCTACCAGCCTGGGGGCCCAGGATTGTAAGGCTCCGACTTTATTGCTGCTCAGCTCCCTGTGGCCTCAAGTGCCCCTCCATCTGGGAGGCTGGAGTTGCACATGCACCTCCCTTGCTGCCTACTGGCTTCCCTGGGGCTGAGGGCAGCTGGCTGAGCTGCCATGGCCAAAGGGCCAGAATCCTGAGCACTACCTCCACTGTTACCCCAGTTGACCTCCTCTATGTGCTCCAAACCGCCCACCTTCATATATACTGATGTGTGGATCTCCCCAGCATCCTGGTGTTTTGGACAGTGTTTGGATTGGTTGAGTTATGGATGTTTTACTTGCCGCAGATTGAAAGAGAGAGACAAAGGGATCCTCTCATGCTGCCATGATGATGACATCTCATAATCCTTGTTGTAATCAAAGTTTTATGTTAGGTTGTAATTATGGAAATGAAAAAAAATGAAAGATGAAAACAGGAATGGGTTTGTCCTTTCAGGGTCAAAATACAGGGAGGGAACGTTTATTGGTGAGAGCATATGTATGAGTAGCATCTGGATTATAAATGACTTTAGGAATAATTTGTTAGAAATATGCTTTACAATAAACTAGTAGGAAAAGGAGAAAAGTAGAAAGATAGGCAGACAGAGCTATTGTATGCTATTATCATTTTCTGTAATATTTGTATGCTATTATTTGAAACTAGCCACTCTTATTTCTGTCTTTAACAGAAGTGTAAAATGACACTTTAACATGTTATTGGTGAAATTCTGTAACTCTAGCTTTCATAATTACGAGGACTTACTTTTCACTTAATATTCATGCCATGTCTAATTTATCGCTAAAACAGAAAATAGGAGGCTCATAAATAACATGTTCCCATGACTGGAAAGTGTCTCTCTCTTAACTGGAAAATTGTCACAATTAAAACAAATATGCCAGGACTGGCCTAGTTTGTGTTAGAGTTAAGAGAAAAAAGTGGATTTTAGATCTGATTCTGAAAGAGGAGACTTTAAAGATATAAGAAGCTCAAAACCTATACAGTTAACAAAACTCCAAATATCCCACCAAATATTTGAAAAAATTAGCCAGGTAAAAAGAGGTGATTTGATCCTTGGTTTTAGTCTTTGTTTCTGAACTAGATGACAGACTGTTGGACTGTCCAGGGCAGATGACTGCACAGTGTCCACGCAGCTAAAAGTGACACTTTTTTTCCAGTTCTGCCTATTTTCATTTAGGGGCAATAATCAGAGCAGAGAGGTACATTTCTATATGTACAAAGGATGTTTATGTCCAGAGGGACTTCATCTCTGTGTGTCCTCGTACATACAGCTCTGACTTGCAGAGATGCCTTGCAATTTCAGTAATGCATTGTGGCACTTCTGGTGGCTGATTACTTAAGGGCCTCTGTAAAGTGATGGCCTCAACCATCTTCTGTCACCTTGAGATACTTCACTATCTGTTTGATAAAAGAAGATGTGGGTCAGATATAGCTCAAGGCCAAAGGAACTGACATTGCATGAGAATCTATTCAGAAAATATCGCATATGAGAATGTATGTACATCTGTATTCATGCACGCACAAGTACACAACTTTTGCTTACTATTGACTTATTAGAAACCATATGTTTCAATGACTACAAGACTGTAATTTTATGTGCACTGTCTATTTTTTTTTCTTTTTCTTGGTGAGGAAGATTAGCCTTGAGCCAGCATCTGCAGCCAATCCTCCTCTTTTTGCCAAGGAAGATTGACCCTGAGCTAACATCCATGTCCTTCCTCCTTCACTTTATATGTGGGATACCTGCCACAGCATAGCTTGATAAGAAGTGCATAAGTCCATGCCTGCGATCCAAACCCTCGAACTCTGGGCTGACAAAGTGGAGTGCACGAATTCAACCACCATGCCACCTGGCCGGCCCCCGCACTCTCTATTTAATCAGTTGGGGATAAATCTTTGTAAACTTTTGTTTTTAAGTAAACTTTTTTTATTGAGGTATAACATACACATAGAAAAGTGCAAAAATCATGACTGTACAGCTTGAACTTTCACAGACTGAGCATGCCATGTAAGCACACCCGATCAGGAAATAGAACATTACTAGCATCCTAGTAGCCCATCTCATGCCCCCTCTCAATTATTAATCCCCTATCCCCAGATGGAACTTCTAGGCTGGCTCCAAACATGATACATTAGTTTCACCTGATTTTGAACTTTATCTGAATTGGATCATCTAGTAGATGTTCTTTTCTGCTTGCCTTTTTTTGCTCGACATGTTTCCAAGATCCATCAATATTGCTTAGTGAAGTAGTAGTTTTTTTCATTTTCATTTTTATTTTGATGCACTGGTAAAAATGTCCTCCAGAAAAGTTTTAACAATTTACACTTCAAAAATTTGCCCAAAGGATGTCTATTTTCTTATACCCTCACCAACACAGGGCTGTTGTCAATGTTTTAAAAATATCAATCTGTTGGGGCAAAACACAGTGGCATTAGTTGATTTATTTTCGTTTTTATTTTGTATTTATTGGCCATGTGCATGTCTTTTTTAAATCACCTATAATGCACCTAGCCTTTATACAAGATTTTGTTAATAATTTATAGTAGTTTTTGTATATTATGGATTCAATGATTTATCATTTATTCAGAAAATATTTATTGAATACCTGCTTTGTGTCAGGTAATGTGCAGGCCACTGGGGATAAAATAATTATGAAAACAGACAGGGTTGCTGCCCCCATGGAACTTTCATTGTAGCCCTTTTTCTGCTATACTAAACAGATACTTTGAATTATGAACCTGAGATCTGTTTATAGCACCTGCATAGAGATAAGGGGTCTTGGTTGAGTCCTTTAGATCCTTATTTCTGAGGAGGTTGAGATGCAGCATTTAAATCTTTAACAACCCAAAGCAATCTACAGATGCAATGCAATCCCAATCAAAATACCAATGCCATTTTTTGCAGAACTAGAACAAATAATCCTAAAATTTTTGTACAACAACAAAAGAGCTCAAATAGTTAAAGCAGTCTTGAGAAAGAAGAACAAACCTGGAGGTATCACATTCTCTGATTTCAAACTATACTACAAAACTATAGTAGTCAAAGAAATATGGTTCTGGCACAAAAACACACACATAGATCAATGGAACAGAATAAAGAGCTCAGAAATAAACCCATGCTTATATGATCAATTAATCTATGACAGAGAAGACAAGAATATACAATGGGGGAAAGACAGTCTCTTCAATAAATAGTGTTGAGAAAACTGGACAGCAACATGCAAAAGAATGAAAGTGGACTACTTTCTTACACCATATACAAAAATAAACTCAAAAGAGGTTACAGATTTAAATGTAAGGCCTGAAACCACAAAACTTTTAGAGGAAAACGTAAGCAGCACACTCTTTCACATCAGTCTTAGTAATATTTTTTTTTTTGCATATGCCTCTTCAAGCAAGGACAACAAAGGTAAAAATAAACAAATGAGAATACATCAAACTAAAAAGCTTCTGCACAGTGAAAGAAACCATTAAGAAAACAAAAAAGGCAACCTATTGAATGGGAGAAGATATTTGCAAATGATATATCTGATAAGGGGTTAATATTCAAAATATATAAAGAGCTCGTCCAACCCAATATAAAACAAACAAACAAACAGACAACCAAATTAAAAATGGGTAGAAGACCTGAATAAACATTTTTCCAAAGAAGACATACAGATGACCAACAGGCATATGAAAAGATGTTCAATATCACTAATCATCAGGGAAATGCAAATAAAAACTACAATGAGATACCACCTCACACCTATCAGAATGGCTGTTATCAAAAAGAGAAGAAATTGGGCCTGGTGGTGTGGTGGTTAAGTTCTCACACTCTGCTTCAGCAGCCCAGGGTTCATGGGTTCAGATCCCTGGTGCAGACCTACACACTGCTCATCAATTCATGCTGAGGTGGTGTCCCATATACAATGTGGAGGAAGATTGGCAACAGATGTTAGCTCAGGGCCCATCTTCCTCACCAAAAAAAAAAAAAAAAAAAAGAAGAAGAAAAAGAAATAACAAGTGTTGATGAGCAAGTGGAGAATAAGGAACCCTCATGCTCTGTTAGTGGGAATGTAAATGGGTGCAGCCACTATGGAAAACAGTATGGAGGTTCCTCAAAAAATTTAAAATAGAACTACCATATGATCCAGCAGTTCCACTTCTGGGTATTTATCTGAAGAAAACAAAAACAATAATTTGATGTTGTTCATTGCAGAATTATTTGGAATAGCCAAGATATGGAAACAACCTAAGTGCCCATAGATGGATAAATGGATAAAGAAGATGTGGTATATATATATACAATAGAATACTTCTCAGTCATAAAAAATGGATGAAATCTTGCCATTTGCGACAACATGGATGGACCTAGAGAGTGTTATGCTAAGTGAAATAAATCGGACAGAGAAAGATAAATACTGTACAATTTCACTTATATGTGGAATCTAAAAAACAAAATAAATGAACAAACAAACCAAAACAGAAACAGACTCATAGATACAGGAAACAAACTGGTGGCTATGAGAAGGGGGGTGGTGAGGGGAGAGGTGTCCCAGCTTTCTGGAGGTATTCCCTGTTGTTGCTAGCAGTCAGCAAAGCCAGATATTATGACACTCGTCTCAGTTGTGCTTGGTCCAAAAAATGCGTATAGTGGCAATGCTCACTTGCTCAGGTCTGCCCTCCTCCAGGGAAGGCTGTGTACCTTTGGCTTGATCCCAGGAGGCTGTGAAGTGTTGTGGCTTGTGAAGGTGGCATTTTTTTCTCTCCAGAAGGGAATTTCTGCCTCTTCTACCTCAGTTAGGACTGTTGTTTGTTGTGGGAGTTCCTTTTACCCAGTTTTCAATTCTCTCTGAGGGGTAATTTTTCCAAGATTAGTTGTAAATATGCTGTGTCCATGTGAGGAGGTGAGTTCAGACTCCACCTATGCCACCACCTTGACCTCTCTCCAGAAAAGATGAACCCAAAGAGGCTCACACCAAGACACATCACTAAAGTGTCCAGAATTAAAGATAAAGAGAGAATCCTAAAAGCCACAAGAGGAGGAAGAGTTACATACAAAGGAAACCCCATAAGGCACTCAGCTGATTTCTGTACAAAAACCTTACAGGCTAGAAGAGAGTGGCATGACATATTTAAAGTGCTAAAAGGAAAAAATCCTATAGCCAAGAATACTCTACCCAGCAAGATTATCAATTAGAATGGAAAAACAGATAGAGTTTCCCAGAGAAGCAAAAATTAAAAGAGTTTATCAACAAGAAACCAGTCCTACAGGAAATGCTAAAGGGACTTATTTAAGGGGAAAAGAGAAGATCACAAATAGGAAAAAATTATCTATTTCCACAATAAGAGGGTAATGGATACAAACATACAAAAAAGAGGATAGATATGCTGTCAAAAACATAAAATGTGGGAGGAGGGGAGTAAAAGAATAGAGCTTTCAGAGAGAGGTCAATCTAAAGAGACCATCAACTCAATATAGATGGCTATATATGTAGGGTATTAAATATGAATCTCATGGCAATCACAAATCAGAAACCTATAATAAACATGCAAAAAACTAAACAAAAGGAATCCAAACATGATACCAAAGAAAGCCATCAAACCACATATCAACAGCTACTTTAAATGTCAGTGGACTAAATGCTCCAATCAAAAGCCATAGGGTGACTGACTGGGTTAAAAAACAAGACCCATATATATGCCGCATACAAGAGACACACTTCAAACCTAAAGACACTCACAAACTGAAAGTGAAGGGATGGAAAAAAGATGCTCCATGCAAATGGAAATGAAAATAAAGCTGAGGTAACAAAACTCATATCAGACAAAATAGACTTTAAAACAAAAACTGTAACAAGAGACAAAGAAGGGCACTACATAATGACAAAGGGAACAATCCAACAAGAAGATATAACACTTGAAAATATCTATGCACCCAACATAGGAGCACCTAAATACATAAAGCAATTATTAACAGACATAAAAGGAGAAATAGACAGTAACAGAATAATACTAGGAGAGTTTAACACTCCACTTACACTGATGGATAGATCATCCAAACAGAAGATCGACATTGGCCTTAAACAACACATTAGACCAGATGGACTTAGTAGATATATACAGAACATTCCATCCAAAAACAGAAGAATATACATTCTTTTCAAATGCACATAGAACATTCTCCAGGATTGATCACATATTAGGCCACAAAACAAGTCTCCATAAATTTAAGAAGATTGAAATAATACCAAGCATCTTTTCTGACCACAAAGGTATGAAACTAGAAATCAACTATAGGAAGAAAATCCGAAAAGCCAGAATTATGTGGAGATTAAACAAAATGCTACTGAACAATGACTGGGTCAATGAAGAAATCAAAGGAGAAATCAAAAAATACCTGGAGACAGATGAAAATGAAAATACCACATGCCAGAATTTGTGAGATACAGCGAAAGTGGTTCTAAGAGGGAAGTTTATAGCAAAACAAGCCTATGTCAACAAACAAGAAAAATGCAAATAAACAATCTAACAGTGCACCTAAAGGAACTGGAAGAAGAAGAACAAACAAAGCCTAAATTTGTAGAAGGAGGGAAATAATAAAAATCAGAGCAGAAATAAATGAAATAGAGACTAAAAAAAAAAAAAAAAGAAAAATCAATGAAACCAAGAGCTGGTTTATTTGAAAAGATAAGCAAAATTGACAAACCTTTAGCTAGACTCACCAAGAAAAAAAGACAGAAGTTTCAAATAAGTAAAAGCATAAATTAAGGAGGAGAAATTACAATGGACACCTCAGAAGTACAAAAGATTATAAGAGAATACTACAAAAAGCTATATGCCACAAACTGGACAATCTAGAAGAAATGGATAAATTCTTAGAATCATACAACCTTCCAAAACTGAATCAAGAAGAAATAGAGAATTTGAAAAGATCCCCAAAAAGGAGATTGAAATAGTATTAAAAACCTCCCCAAAAATAAAAGTCCGGGACCAGATGGCTTCCCTGATGAATTCTACCAAACATTCAAAGAAGACTTAATACTTCTTCTTCTCAAACTCTTCCAAAATGTAGCAGAGAAGGGGAAGTGTCTTAACTCATTCTACGAGGCCAACATTAATTACCCTGATACCAAAGCCAGATAAGGACAACACAAAAAAAGAAAATTACAGGCCAAGATCACTGACGAACATCATTGCAAAAATCCTCAACAAAATACTAGCAAATTGAATACAACAATACATTAAAAAGATCATACACCATGATCAAGTGGGATTCATCCCAGGGATGCAGGGATGGTTCAACATCTACAAATCAATCAATGTGATACACCACATTAATAAAATGAAGACTAAAAATCACATGATCATCTCAATAGATGCAGAGAAAGCATTTAACAAGATACAGCATCCATTTATGATAAAAACTCTGAGTAAAATGAGTATAGAAAGAAAGTACCCCAACATAATACAGTCCATTTATGACAAATCCACAGCAAATATCATCCTCAATGGTGAAAAACTGAAAACTATCCCTCTAAGAACAGGAACCAGACTAGGATGCCCACTTTCACCATTCCTATTTAACATAGTATTGGAAGTCCTGGCCAGAGAAATCAGTCAAGAAAAGGAAATAAAAGGGATCCAAATTGGAAAGGAAGAAGTGAAACTGTCACTATTTGCAGATGACATGATTTTATATATAGAAAACCCTAAAGAATCCACAAAAAACTTCTAGAAATAATAAATCAACATACAAAAATCAGCTGTGTTTCTACACACTAACAATGAAGTAGCAGAAAGAGAAATTAAGAATCCCATTTACAGTTGCAATAAAAAGAATAAAATACCTAGGAATAAATTTAACCAAAGAGATGAAAGATCTCTACACTGAAAACTATAAAATGTTGTTGAAAGAAATTGAAGAGACAAAGAAATGGAAAGATATTCCATGCTTAGGGATTGGAAGAATTAACATAGTTAAAATGTCCATACTTCCTAAAACAATTTATAGATTCAATGCAATCCCTATCAAAGTTCCAACAACATTTTTCACAGAAATAGAACAAAGTATCCTAAAATTTATATGGAACATCAAAAGACCCCAAATAGTTAAAGGAATATTGAGAAACAAAACAAAACAAAACAAAAACAAAGCTGGAGGAATCACACTCCCTGATTTCAAAATATACTACAAAGCTATAGTAACCAAAACAGCATGGTACTGGCACAAAAACAGACACACAGCTCAATGGAATAGAATCAAGAGCCCAGAAATAAACCCACACATCTATGGACAGCTAATTTTCCACAAGGGAGCCAAGAACATACAATAGAGAAAGGAAAGTCTCTTCAACAAATGGTGTTGGGAAAACTGGACAGCCACATGCAAAAAAATGAAAGTAGACCATTATCTTACACCATACACAAAAAATAACTCAAAATGGATTAAAGACTTGAATGCAAGACCTGAAACCATGAAACTTCTAGAAGAAAACATAGGCAGTACACTCTTCAACATCAGTCTTAGCAACATATTTTCAAGTACCATGTTTGATAGGGAAAGGGAAACAATAGAAAAAATAAACAAATGGGACTACATCAAACTAAAAAGCTTCTGCACAGCAAAGGAAACCATCAACAAAATGAAAAGACAACCTAACAATTGGGAGAAGATATTTGCAAACCATATATCTGATAAGAGGTTAATCTCCAAAGTATATAAAGAACTGATACATCTCAACAACAAAAAAACTAAGAACCTAATTTAAAAATGGGCAAAAGACCTGAACAGACATTTCTCCAAAGATATACAGATGGCCAAGAGGCACATGAAAAGATTTTCAACATCGCTAACTGTCAGGGAAATGCAAATCAAAACTACGAGATATCACCTCACACCCATCAGAATGGCCATAATTAACAAGACAGGAAACAACAAGTGTTGGAGAGGATGTGGAAAGAAGGGAACTCTCATACACTGCTGGTGGGAATGCAAACTGGTGCAGCCACTTTGGAAAACAGTATGGAGATGCCTCAAAAAATTAGGAATAGAACAACCATACAATCCAGCTATTCCACTGCTGGGTATTTATCCAAAGAACATGAAAACACAAATATGTAAAGATACATGCATCCCTGTGTTCATTGCAGCATTTTTCACAATAGCCAAGACCTGGAAGCAACCTAAGTGCCCATCAAGGGATGAATGGATAAATAAGATGTGGTGTATATACATGTATACATGTATATACACATGTATATGTGTATATATGTATATGTATATGTATACATACATATACATATACATGTATATACACACACACACACACACACAATGGAATACTACTCAGCCATAAGAAATGATGAAATCCAGCCATTTGTGACAACATGGATGAACACTGAGGGTATTATGCTAAATGAAATAAGGCAGAGGGAGAAGGTCAAAAACTGTATAATCTCACTCTTAAGTAGAATATAAAAACAACAACAAACACATAGGCACAGAGATTGGATTGGTGTTACCAGAGGGGAAGGGGGGAGGGAGGAGAGTGAAAGGGACGATTAGGCACATGTGTATGGTGATGCATTGTAATTAATATTTGGGTGGTGATCATGATGTAATCTGTGAAGAAATAGAAGTAGAATGATGTACACTTGAAATTTATACAATGTTATAAACTAATGTTACCACAATAAAAAAAGGTTAAAAAATAAACAAATAAATGCAATTAAAAATAATAATGGCTACTTTTTAGAGCATTGATCATATTTCAAGCATTCTATTAAACGTTTTACATCAATTGTTTCATTGAGTCCTCAACACAAGCTACCAAGATTGGCTTCATGCTCCTCAATTTATTCACTGGGAACCAGAAGCTAAGTGACTCATCAATGTGATGGCTCATGTAGTAAATGGGGCCTCTGGTTGAAACTCAGGAGAACTGGCCCTCCTTCAAAGCCTGTCTTCCATATCAGGATGCCATGCAGACTTATCCCTTGTATAGGTATCCTCTTTATTCCCTCCACAACTTTCACTATTAACACCCTCCCTTGTATGGCTGTACCTGTTATACAAGCTGCAAAACGTTTTGTGATTTTGTACCAGTTCCATTGCCCTACTTCCTTCTGTGTTTATGCCATTGTTGTTTAATGTACAAAAGTTTTCAATCTGAGAAGTATAACTGTATTGGCAAACTTAATGTCCTAAAAAAAAAAGAAATAGTCAAATTGAATTACTGAGATGTTCAAAGGATGAGCATCCCTGAATTCTTGCCAGCACTTCTGTCTTTCCTCCTTTCTGCCTTCCATCAACTGGCAAAATGGTTCCCCCATGCAGGGTATATAAAGAATTAAAATATCCTCCCTTAATGTCTCCTTTGCTGTGCAAAGAAGATGAAAGGCAGAGTTCTGATCGATGTCACTTAAAGTCATGTTTATTCAGTGTTGAATGAACTGGGTGAAGAGCCTGTCAGGTTGGAGGCTGGTAGAAGCTTCTGTAACCCCTACCACAGGAAGCAAATTTTGTGTCTGTTATTCTTGCAGGTGAAGGTATGATTGACCCCAATTGAGTTAAAGCCCTGACTTCACCATTAAGATCTGTGCCCAGCAAATAAACTAGGCTAACATCAGAACATGAGAAGCAGATCCCTTCCATTGGCCAAGGCCTTGGTATATCCTGTATATTTCTAGCATATGCTGATTTCCACCAGCCTCTCAGACTTGAGGTACAAATAAATTTGCATTAGTAGTGATAACCCAGATTTCACTGATACATGCTTCTACCTGCATACATAATGAAATCTACCTGGCTCTTTAAAGTTGACACATTTAGTTAAGTCATCTTTCAGTGGCTCGTCAGAATTCAGGGATGTTCATCAGATTTTCATTCACCCATGACCACTTCTTTGACAAATACTGGAGGAGAGGGTGTTGGAATAAGGCAAAAAGTACTCACCTACTTCCCTTGCACAAAAGCACCATAGGCAGATTTTTCTGTTTATGTTATTCTATTATAAAGAAATTATCTTTAAAAAGACTTTGTAAATTCAAGAAATTTATAATTTTTAACCTTTGATATTAACCATAGTTTTTAATAATTTAAGGAAGTCTTCTTGATTTAGACACACATAACCAGACCATATTTATTCTGCCAAGAAAACATAGATATGGGCTTTAATTTCTATAATCTGTTAAATTTTGCATGATCATTTAAAAACTGATTTCTTCATTGATATCTGTGTACTTATGTCCATCCAAAAGGCACATAGCTTACAATACCACTTTTTAAAGAATACAGTTACAACCAAGAGACACTGGCTTTCAAGACACCATGCAATCTTTTTAACCATTCCATGGAAATCTGAAATATGGCTAAGAGAAATGTTTGCATTCATTATGACTGATCTAGTCCAGGCATCAGCAAACTACAGCCTGTGAGCCAAATCTGACCCATTGTCTCTTTTGAACGGCCCATGAGCTAAGAATAATTTTTATATTTTTAAATAGTTAAAAAAATAATGAGAATAATATTTTGACATGTAAAAATGATATGGAATTCAAATTTGAGTATCCATAAGTGACCAGTGTGGCCATTGGAACTCATGCCAGTTCATTTGCTTACTGTCTATGGCTGCCTGCAGGCTAGACTGGCAGGACTGAGTAGATGTGATGGAGGCTGTCTGGTCCACTAAGCCTAAAACATTTACTATCTGGCCCTTTACAGAAAAAGTGTGCAGGTCCTGATTTTAATAAATAATTTACCTCCTTGAAATAGTCTTTTATTTCCCATTCTGACCGACAAACAGTACCAGTCTTAGTCAGTACTGTGAAATTTGTAACCTTGACTTCTGCACCACTCCCTGCCTTACCCCCTTGTGTGGGTTGGTTCCTCCTTATCTTCCCACCAGTCATCCATTCAGTAACCTCCACATCCCACTAGAGATGGGCTAAGGCTTCTTTACACACCTATCCTGGCTGCAGTCAGAGAGGAAAAGTGAGGATCAAAGACGGGCCATAGAGATTGTGATATGGCTGGCTTTGAAGAGAGAGGATGGGGTCCACAAGCCAAGGAATGTGGGCGGCCTCTAGAAGTTCAAAAGGCAAGGAACAGATTCTCTCCTAGAGCTGCTAGCAAGGAACGCAGCTCTGAGGACATGTTAATGATATCCCAGTAAGACCCGTTTCAGATTGCCCACCCACAGAACTGTATAGTAAATTTGTGTTGTTTAAGCCTCGAAAGTTGTCATAATTTGTTACAGCAGCAATAGAAAACTAATTAGATAGACATAAAATATTATATAATACATATAATATATAGTATTTATCTATCTAGATAGGCATAGATATAGATGGATGTCGATATGGGTATAGATATAGATATCTCAGCAAGTTATATTTTAATGGACATTTAATATTGCTTCTACCATAAGTATTTGTGTGTAGTGCCTTAGCTCTCATTTAAAATAAGCAGGCTTGTTCCTTTTAAAGATACTTTGATTTTCATCTGTTAATTTCCTTGGGGGCAAAAGGAATAGAATCTTCCCTCAAAGAACCCTTGATCACACCTTATGGTGTGAGAATTTACTTGTGTTACGTCAGGCATCTCTGCAGTAGACATCATAGCAGATGCCTAAAATAGTTTTGTTACTGTATTTTCCCTCCAATATTTACTCCGTGTCTGACTTTTGATGTGTAATTGGAGCTATGTTTATCTTAATATTATTTTACAATATTAGAACATGATTGAGATTGCAAAGGCTGAAACAAATGTTAGAGATCTTCCATCTATGAAAAAGGTTGAAGGTTGTTCAAGATGATTAATTGACTAAAACCATTTTATTTACTTTTTTATTATTTATTTATTTACTTTTTGTGTGTGAGGAAGACGAGCCCTGAGCTAACATCCTTTGCCAATCCTCCTCTTTTTGCTGAGGAAGACTGGCCCTGGGCTAACATCCGTGCCCATCTTCCTCTGTTTCATATGGGATGCCGCCACAGCATGGCTTGGTAAGCAGTGTGTCTGTCCGTGCCCGGGATCCGAACCTGCAAACCCCGGGCCGCTGAGGGGAGCACACGAACTTAACCACTAGGCCACCGGGCTGGCCCTGACTAAGACAGTTTTAGAGTTCATACAAACAGCTTGATCGTTGCTCTACCTATTATCTGCAATTTTATATGTGACTGTGATAACTGGGGAAAGTGAAATAAGTTGTCTTTACTATTTCAAAATAGAACTAGTTCTTACATTCATATTACTCACTTGATAAAGCAATATTCCTATTCATTTATGTCTTCATTTATTTTTGTCTATTCATATTTTAAAAGCATTTGTGAATATAATTAGCAATGATCTGTACTTTTATTTTAAAAACTTTGCAAATACTCTCTTTTATTTCAAAAGTAAAGCATGCTCATTGTTTAGAATTCAAACTATTGCAGAATTATGTAACATAAATGAAATTTTCTTCTCTGCCTCAGTCGCTCCCTCCAGCAGTAGCCACTAATAACACGTTGGTGCATATCCTTTCAGACCTTTTTTAAAATTTTTAACATATCTAGAAATAGTTACAGGATGCTTGTTGTTTTATTTTGTCAATTTCATGAGCATTATTTTATAATACGTTGTTCTACATTTTGCTATTTTCGTGTAACAGTATGTCAAAATACATCTTTCCATGTCAAGTCAGATAGACATATATTAGTCATTTCATAGGTGCTGCATATTCTCTAGTGTGGACAGGCCGTGCTTCCCTTAGTCACTCTCATATTGCATGACTGACAGAATTCCCAGGTTTTTTTGCTGTTGTTTGCTGATTTAAACTATGTCATAAGAAATGCATGTCTGCGAGTATTTTTTAAGATAAATCTCTGCAAGAAAAAATAATTGGTTGCAAACATGTATTTCTGATACTTTGGCAGGCCGCATTGCTCTCCAAAGGCTGTCCCAAGTTAGACTCACATAATCAGTATATGAGATTTCTCATTATCTTATACCCTCTCCAGCACTAGGTACCATCTGTGTTATCATTTCAATCTAATGTGAAAATGGTACTGCATTGTTTTTGTTAGAATTTTTCTCACTTAAAAGAAGATTTAATAACTTTTCAAATGTTTATCAGCCATTTGTATTTCTGCTTTCATTAACTGCCTACCTGTATACTTTTTTTAAACTGGGGAGTCTGAAGGACGTTTGCTTTTTTATTATTGATTCATAGAAACTCTTTATATATTATTGGACTCTGTTGAGCTGAAGAGTTTCTCCAGTTAACACATATCTTGGAACATTGTTTGAGGTGTGTTTTTCCTCCATCATATTATTATCAAGTACATCGGTCTCCTATAACTCTGTGTTTTGCATCCTTTCTAGAAAGGACATCCCCAACCAAAGATTCTAAAGCAAGCATTCTCTTTTATTTTCATTGAATATTTTTATAGTTTTGTAAAAAATGGCTCTCTCATCCATCTGTATTTTCAAATGTTGTCTTCAGATGGCTATTTTACATGTTTTATATTTCATAAAAGTGAAAAATAATGTTTTGGGTTTATAGACATATGCGATTGTATTGAATTTTGAAATAGCCTAAAAGCTAATTATAATTAAGAACATATTTCTGTCCAAATTCTTTACTAAAATCCACACAAAAAAGAAAATACTGAGCAAAAATGTACAATGTCCTCCACTTTTTTTAAAGAGAGGAATGTGCATGTGAATTAAATTAAATGACACACTTTATAAACTGAATATGCCTAAAACCCACTTAAGTTTTCATAGCTTCTTCCATTTTTAAAAGCAAGTCATAATTTAAATGAAATCTTGACTGCATCCTGTGGTTTCAAAGAAGAGTTACCTGTGAAATGTGCTTCTCTCCAGTTAAAATGATATAATTTGTTTTAGTTTAGAGAATGTGGAACATACATGATAGTTGTTTCCTTTTGTCCCACAATAATACTAGGTCTTCAATCTAGGAGGCAACCTAGAAAAGTACTGGATATTCTGGACCAAAAAGGAAGTACTGGACCAAAGGAAGCTATTCAACTTCAACGAACCTGGGTCTCAACTCATCCATTTTAAAGTGAAATCTTCTGCTATTTACTTACATAATACTTGTGTGAATGTATGCAGTGAGGGCCCTCTATGGGGATTTACGTAATGAAACATTTTAGAAGTCAGTTTTAGAAAGAGAGAAAGTGATTTGTATTTACATGTTGAAATTTTTAACCTGAGAAGTATTTCCTTGCTCTACATTGGAAGAATAATCTTAGAAATGCAACTAGTCTGAAACATCCAATCTTTAAAGCGTCACCAGGATTATGGGAGGCAGGAGAGGGGAAAGGTATAGCACAATTCTCCAGATGAATTATAGGGGCATAGAATGTTAAGAACTGTAAGGGACTACAGAGATTTTTCTAAAATATATTATATTTTCAGTTTCAGCTCTTCTTCTTTTTTTTTTTTTTCAGAAAACAATATCTATTCCAGAAAGGAAAGTTATTTTTTCAGAAAAGATTCATAATTAGGAAGAATCTTATATAAACTCTGTCAGTATATTCCAAATAAATTATCTTAAAAAATTATTTCATGAAAGAGTGCCTGTGTTGGAATATCCCCATTAATCCACAGAACCCATGAGACTATCTGAAACATAGTACTAGGTTTTTCTTTCTTTCTACAGAATGCTATTAAAAAGTGTAATTAGTGAAAACAGTATGACTTCAGTAGTTGGCATAGGTAAACCCCCACTCCCCAAGTCCTAATTTTGTGTGTGTGTAGCTTAGATTGTTTACTGGATAAGTGTATGAAAACTCTTTTATTTGGAGTTTTTTTCTTTTTTACATCATAATTTTTGACAAACATGCTGTAACGCTACCGGGATATTTTATTTTCATATATTCTGAGATTCATAGGCAGCACCAGTTATTTTGACCAAATTAGGGTCAATAAGTTTCCTTCCATTATATTTGACACATGGGAGGTGGGAACTTTTTGGTCTCTTTTTCTTTAGAATTAGCAGCTATAAGATAACAAGGTTGATTGCCCATGGGTTTCTTTCTGATTGTGCAAAGAAAGTTTGTCTATCGCATGAGAGAATAAGGGCAATTTCAAGAGACCAACAGTGACAAGCAGAGCATGAAAATCTGGAGATAGAGTGAGAGTCTTATGGCTAACATTGGAGTCAAGCCAGTTCTAGCCTTAAATTTCCCAGTGAGTGAGCAAATGAAGTCTGTCGTTTTACTCAAGACAGTTTGAAAACGTTCTATTTTTTACCATTTGCAACTGAGAAATTCCCTGTGGCCCCTGTAAATACTCAGACTAGGAAAACAAATGTATTTATGAAATACATGCAAACTCCAATATATTGCACTAGGATAAAGCAAATGTGTGAATGAAGATGCAACTGTTAACCCTCCACATTGTACAATTCCCACTTTTTCTTCGTGATAATTTCTTCCGGTAAGTGGTCTGTAGGACTGAATGCAAGTGTCAGTATCAATCAATGTTTCGATATCAGTAAAGTGTAATAATTTTCTTGTTTTTTTAGATAGAAGTTCACTGTTTTCCTTTTAGCACACAAATGGGCCATTTTATGCTTAGCTGACTTTGAGAACCACTGTTTTGTAACATAGTTCCTTAGCATCTCAGAATAAATAAATCTCTATTTTATTTACCAGGACGGTTATTTCACTCAATATTTCCTTAAAATATTTCAAAGCCTTTACTGGGATTTTTCAAATTGATTCCCCCTAAACGTGTTCCAGTTCTCTCCATTAGAGCAAATAAGGAGCCTCTAATAATGGAGTGTAAATATGATTATATGAAATACCCCAATTCATATTTTGTTCTTTTGTAAAAGTCCTTCTCAGAACAAAATAGTCCACTGCACAATTTGGTAAAAATCTTTGAAGAGTTCTATAATCCTCCTATCCTGTTTACTTGTTTCATGACTCAGTTTTACATAAGTGTGTGCACAGTACTTGTCACAGCGGTGTTTGCTGAAAAGATGATATTTGAAATGTTGATGATAGCTAGTTGTAGAAGCATCAGCAAGGAGTAAATGTTTCTTTATCCTTTCATGCTAGCCTTGGTGAAAAGTGTGCCTTGTTTAAGAATAACTTTATTTTTACCTGATCTTCCACATCTAGGATAATTGAGGTCAATTGATTATATAAAGGCAAACAAATGTCCTTAAATAAAGTGAGAATTTTCTTCACCACCTATGACCTTCAAATGACCCACTTAGTGGAGGATAAAATAAAAAATGCAAAATTGTCTTCTATTGACAAACCACACTAATAATGGTATTATATCTGTATTGATTTCTTCACCCTTTTTTCTGTAGTAAAGTGGCTTTAAAGAGCTCACTCCCCAGAAAGTAAGCCTCCTTCATTTTCTCCACAGTGAGTTGTCTGTCATTAGATGTATTACACCAGCTGTTTTGGACATGCCCATTATAAGTCCTGAAGTCCTGAACTCTCTAGGTCTCAACTGGTGACAGGGTAGAGGACATATCAAAGTTTCTTCTCAGCTTTAGTATCTTAACACAGAAACAACCACAAAGCCTTATAAGGATTCCTGGTTTCTTAGTCTAGAAGTGATTATTAAAATGCGAGCATCCTTAAAACACAATGTGAAACAAATTGGAGTTATTAATAGCTTTAAAAGGGTTTGTTATTTCATCAGATGCTAATGTAGTTCTAATATAATTGTTCCCCAAGATGTAAGGTACAGCAGGAAGATCAACTCTAAATGTTGACATCAGCTACTTCAGGATAAGCAACTGTTTTCTGTAAACGGCCAGATAGTAAATATCTTAGGATTTGAGGGCCATAGGTCTCTGGAACAACTTCTCAACAGTACATAAATGAATGGATGTGACTGTATTCCAATAAAACTTTATTTACAAAAAGAGATGATTGGTTGGATTTGGCCACAAGCTGTAGTTTGTCCACTCCTGAGCAGTCCTGATAGAGGCATCCTGGCTCTTTTCTGGCCGATGAGAGGACAGCCTGTGGGGAGGGAGAGGGTGACAGGGCTACGAAGCCTAAGAGATTGTTCTTCACCTTAAAGCTCCCTTCCCTGTTCCTTGGTATGGAAGATGAACATTCAGAGCCTGACTTTTAGGACCTTATATTTGGTATGAGATATAAAATGTAATATACAAATATAATATATATAATATACTATAACTAATACAATTTATATATACAATATAAATAACTACATTAAAATGAAGGAAGTAAATTCTGCCATGAAAGAAATACAAAAATGAATAAGAGGCAAAGGCTCACTAAGCAGGTGGTTGACAATTCTAAGTCCCTCCCTATTGTCAAAGAGAAATGGAGCCTATATGGTTTAGTGTAGCGTGATCCAATAGAAATATGGTGAAGACCCAGATGACAGCCCCATGTGTAATTTAAAATTTCTAGTAAGTACATTGAAAAGAAAAAAGAAACAGGTGAAAGTAATTTTAATAATACATTTTATTTAAACTAATATAGCCAAAGTTTTATCATTTCAAGATGTAATCAGTATAAAAATTATTTATTAGGTATTTCTTTTTCTCATACTAATTCTTGAAATCCACTGTGCATTTTACACTTTCAGCTCATCTCAATTTCATCTAGCCACATTTCAAATTCTCAGCAGCCATGAGTGGCGAGTAGCTGTCATACCATACAGTCCAAGTTTAGTGGCTAAGAACGTGACTTTGGACTCAGACATCCCTCAGGGTGAATCCCTAATTCCACTATTTGTTTAGCATATCCACATTTCAGCTCCCTCATATGTAAAATGGGGATAAAATAGTGATTACCTGCAGGTTTGTACAAGTACTTCACATAGTACCAGGCACATTTGATGCACTCAAGTGATATTTGACACTACTAATAACAAATAATACCTTTTGTCTAAGTCTCACATATTAGTTCTCTCTGTGTATAAACCTATTGGTTCATTACAATTGTGAAAGTGACAGATGTGTACAGAAATGCACTGTTATCAAACTAGATACATTCAAGGATTTTAGAGATGTTTGTTTCAAAAAAATATTTCTCCATGGATGCTCACTGCAGATTAATTTTATAGCAAAAAGTACAATAGTCAATGATACTGGATTTCTGGTAAAATTCTTTGCCTCTAAGTGCTACCATTGTTAAATAAGAATGCTTCTTACCCTTTTTTATCCTTTGAAAAATATGCTAAATGTTAAAACCACGGTGTCCTTTATAATTATCTATTGAAAAACATGATTAGGAATATAAAATGTCATTGTTTCTAATGTTAATTTAAAATAAAATGTCATTTTGACCTTCTTCAGGAGACTCATCTCCCTGAAAGATAATCGAAATTGAACTGGAACTCCTATGAAGAAGAAAGATTAGATTTCCTCAACTCCTAAGAAACACGGTTGTTGGGGCACAGTTAATTTAGAAGGTGCTTTTGAATTTGAGGATTATGTGGGCGCTTTATATCTTTTGATGCCTTCCTTTTGGGTATGTGGTTTCTTACCGTATTCTGACACTGCGGTGCCTGGGCATTCATTTTGAATGACTGAGCTTGGCTCTGACCATGACGAGTTTGGGCGTGTTTTTGTGAATCAGGCTGTCCTGCTAGCTATGCAGAATTGAGTTAATTGCACATAGAAAGACATATTGGAAAAGGCCATACAGAACTTGCATGGTTTAAAATTCAGAAATGGAAATCTGCGGGATGTAAACTCAAACGATGAAATTCAAGAAAAAGAAAGATAAAAAAGAGTAAAAGAAAGAGATTAAAAAATAGAAACAAGAGGGGCCAGCCAGGTGGCAGAGCGGTTAAGTTCGCATACTCCGCTTCGGTGGCCCAGGGTTCGCAGGTTCAGATCCCAGGCGCGGACCAATGCACTGCTTGTCAAGCCATGCTGTGGTGGTGTCCCATAAAAAGTAGAGGAAGATGGGTATGGATGTTAGCCCAGGGCCAGTCTTCCTCAGCAAAAAGAGGAGGATTGGCAACAGATGTTATCTCAGGGCTGGTCTTCCTCACACACACACACAGAGACAATTTTTTTTTAAATAGAAACAAGAAAGAATTCGAACCCAAAGCCCCAGCAGGTGTGGGTGATTCTAACCAAACAGTCTCTATTACATTACTATTTCAGTAAAAATAGAGACAGCAGGACTTTGCAGCTTTGCTGTTGGGGACATTGCTGGGGTACACCAATAGCATCAGGAACTGTGCCAAAGAACAAATCCAAATAACATTCTCCTGTATTGTCTGAGACCAAGCCAAGATCACCAACATATGTCTGGATTGGTGAAGCCAGAATCCTATCCTTCATATATTTTACTCTTTCATTTTTCCCAAAAGAGACAGCTGTGGAAGAAAATACAAGATTCATAATCAGGCACTTCACAGACGACAATATGCATTGTATCCTTAAAAAATAATTGACACGCTAAAGTATATTTCCTCCTTAGTCCAATGGATTATTTATATTAATGTGGTTAAAGCTTCTAGTATTCTGTAGACATCAGTGCAGAAATCACTATGATTCCTAGATTTTTTTTTGACAATTGTTTTGCATTTGTGTATTTCTTTATCCATTCAAACAGCATTCATTCATTCAACTAGAAGTGTTGATTGAGTGCCAACTGTGGGCCCAGGTCTGGGCCCAGATGCTATAGGGACAAAGACAAAGACAGCATTTCTTCCTGGAGGCTATCTACAAGCAGACAGATGTCTTTACATTATTATTATTATTGAATGGTCACTGAAAATACCACTCATCATTTTCTCTAATTTCATATAGACTTTCATTAATAACTTGCTGTAGAGGATCATGCTGTTTAAAATATTTTTACAGGTTATGTAAATCATGTCACCTTGCATTTTCATTTTAAACGCATATTTGTAGAATTGGAGACTTTGGCTTAATGGTGTGAGCCAGAAAACTGCAATGTCTAGCTTTGTTTTCAAAGGAATTGTTTGCTACTGGACATTTTCTTCGTCCAAAATTGTGCTGGACCTAAATTGTGTAAGAATAAGTGCTTTCTATGGTCTGTGTGCCAGTCTTTATTTGCATTTCTGAAGCAGAAAACTAGATCACACTTTGCCATATTTGGCTCTCAGCTGTAAAGCTCTGATCAGCAAACCTTTTAATCATGCCAGTTTATGCGATTGTTTTGTGACACAGATGTACAGTCACTAGGGATTAGGGTTTGTTGTTTTAAAATTGTCATTTCAGCCATCTGAATGGCAGATACAGGATTGCCTTCAAAAATCTAAATATGGATCTTTCTGAAAATACTGATAAATACATTAGAAAAGGAAGATTTTTTTTTCTACACAACTTTCTAGATGCCGCCCCCCCCCAAATCCCATAAACTAAAATATTTGCAAGTATGCCTTTATTGGATTTATTTACTCTTATCTGGAAAATTATAACCTCTAAGTACTGACATTTTGTACAAGCAAATGAAAGGACAATCACTCACTTTAGTGTAGACATAGTTAAACTATTAGGAAAAAAATGACTGTAAACCTGCAACTTGATATATATATATATATATATATATATGGATAATCTCAGAAATGTAAGGAAAACATCATATTGTGTCTGAAAATATGTTAGGCTCTTGAGAAGTAGGTCTTTACCCCTTCAGGATCCTTGTCATTAATAGCCAATGTAATACTGGCTAAATCCATTTATGTTTTTGTTTTTAGCAAATATTTATTTAGTATTTCCTGTTTGTCAGACTCTGGGTCTTTCAGATACTGTCTCATTTTTGCCACTTCATTGTGGGTTTTTTGCGGGGGATGTATGGAGTTGATTGAATTGGGGTATAAAGAAGCGATTCATATCAACAAAGTAAGCTGAGGACGCACACCCAGGTTATACGGGTGTCCACTGGCAGCAGAGACAGGGTTAGAACCTATAATTCCTAAATCCTGGTCTTTCCACTGTACCCACTTTGTTATTTTGACCCCAAAAGTAGGGCTGAGCCTTTATTGAGGTAAATTAACTGAGGCTCCTCATTATGAACCTGAACAATTTTATTGCACATAGACCTCTGTTTTTGGTACTGAATAAGGAACAATTCTTGACCTCAGTGATTGATAGAGACATTAAATGCCCCAGGTCTGTGGAGATGGATTTAGTTGGTGGCCTAACCAGAGCCTCTTAGATCCCTTTCACTGGTGCTGTGAGCCCACCTTCCTGCTCCTGTGGGCTGTGCTGTGAGTGGTTTACACATATGACTTTCTTCCTTGGGCTCTTGGAACATAGGATACATTCCCTTTTTGCCACCCTCCCCACCACGGTCCTAAATCAATGAATGACCAATAAGGGAACACAAAAGCTGGGGTCCCTCGCCTTGAGATAGGACAATATACTGAGGTGCAGTATATTATACATTGCTTCACACAGGGTAAGTCTGAGGCTGGAATTTGACCTGAAACCACACCTGTGCTTGGTTTCTTATTCTTTTGCTTCCCTGCTCCCTTGCTCATTTAACCAGGGAAATCTTCCTTAATAAGTTACTTGCACTTGAATCCTAACTTTAGAATCTGTTCCTTGAGAATGTGACCTGAGAAAAATATTATGTCTCTAAAGTTCTTCTACATGAGTTTTATAGCTTATTTGTCTCTTCCTACTCTGTCACCTGTTATTCTTTGCTACTTCCCATATGCCTTTGTCCACTAGCCTTAGATAACACATTCTAGGTTCTTCCATTTTGCTGCTTCTGACCTGTTATAGATAGACAAAGGAGACTTGATAGATTTATGTGTAAAGTTGGAATGTGTAGCTATGAGTGAGGACTTGGCTTTTTCCATAGATGCTTCCTCTTTCTCAGCTGGAATTTTCTCTTTCAGAATTTTTCTGAGAAGTGACTTCCAAATAAATGAGTGCTACATGAGGCAGCTAAAGAACATGAGGTGGTATAATAAAGTACCAAATTATGCAGTACAAAAAGAGAAGAAAGCAAACAACATAATAAGATGCTAATTGTGCTGCACACTCTGATTGAGTGACACATCAAGCCCTATTCACCCTGACACTCTCCCCTCCTCCAGTCCCCCATCATCAAGCCATTAATGTGAATGAACACATTTTTCAACAAGAGACCACAGAAGTAAATCAACTTGGCCTAGAATTTCTAGGATCTCAGGATTTGTGGGCACCTGGCTACTGAGTGGATTGAGAAATCTCTCTATTCTGGGAGAAAGCCTAAATACGAAGAGTTTGATCATGTAGTACATACTTGGCAATGTCTCCTTGGATATCTTTTCACATTGTGTTGTCATAAAACGTGATTCTATAGCAAATCTTGGCTTTCCACTCTGCCAGCTCTCTCAGATCTGCTACAAAGAATGTGGTTCAATACAGTAGGAGAAAACATAAAAATGTGTGCCCCCCCCCCCAGGTGCTGCCATGCCTGTGTAAATAAAGTGTACTCAAAAATGCCCTGCTGGGGGTGTCATGGAGAATACTGTGTATAATTTCCTCTTCCACAAAGCTCAACAGGCTCCTAGGGATCTGTTTGCAGAGAACGAACATGCTCTACTTTGCAGCCAAAATTATTCATCTTTATTTTTCATTCTTTTAAATTTCCCTGCTACTTCCAGTATGGTAACCCATGGATATGGGATTCATTATGTGAAATGTGTGGCCTAAGATCAGATTATATTTATATATAAAATTTTTCCTTTTATGCAGACTGTAAATTAGTGTATAAACAAGACTTTGGGTGGGACTCTTTAAAACAAGTTAAGTGAACAGGCTGCTCTAGTGCCCTTAAGCACTTCAAAAGCGTGTATTTATCCACAAATAGCTACTATGCTAATTACCACTTGTTATTATTTAGGTCATTAAACCCACTTCCCTAGAGAACCACACTAGACAGCCCCTTGTTTTGGAGCCCACTTTGACCTACTGTATATTCTTAAATAGAATCAAATTTTGTTTCTCAGGAAACATGATTTGCATGACTCTGTGTAGCAGTTCAGACTAGCCTTCCTCCCAAACGGTTTTACCATTGTTCAGCGACATCCACGTGACTGAAGAGATGATGGCTGCTGGTGCTTATTATGATAGTGCTATGACATTTTCGATATCACACACTGCTTTCTTTAGTTTCTAAGAAAGACAGCATTGCATCTTTACTAAATGTTGTGGATTCACTGATATAAGCATATGACAATGAAACAATGTAAATGATAACTTGTCTTGAAGACAATATTATCATATCAAAATGATGGAATCAAAAATAACCTCATGCCTTGCTGACTCTGTCCTCATTACTGGGAAAAGCACAAGCAAATAGGGGAAAAGCCCCTTAAGCCATTATTTCTCTTATGATGTGTTTTGAAGAAATCTGCTTTACTGAAATTAATCACCTTTTAACTATAAGCTGATTCTTCATTCTATGGAGTTTCCTCGGAAAACGAAATATCAATATTATTCTTCTCATTGAATGACCATTTTTTTAAACAGCAATGGTATAGTGGAATTGGGGTAGCACTTTATAATAGAATCTAATGAGACTTCATAGTTATATAACATTTTGCCATTTTCAAAAGCATTTTGTATTAATTTAATTTATTGTAAATGAGTATTATGTTAGGAAATCAATTTACTCCAACCCACTACTGATATCCTTCAATCCATCAGACAGTGAACATTATATAACACATATTGTTTCCCTTGTCACCTTGGCTAACAGGAACCTCAGAGCTAATTCTGTGCTTAATGTTGAAATTATCCCTATAGAAAGAAGCATTTCTGTAAATGATTTAGTCTTATTTTAATGGTCCAGTTAAATATGCCTTTTATAATTAATTAAAGGAAATGCTTTGGGGACTAATTACAGAATAAACAATAAACAAATCTATCTAGTTGTGGCCTGTCCGATAAAAAGGGAAAGATTATTGAAGTTCTTTACAGAAAAGAAAACTGCCTAAACAATAGGTTTCCTTTATTAACCAAATCTAATTTACTTCTGAAAACATGTTGGTATTTCATTATTTAAAATATTTTAAAAAATAACTTATTCCCCATTCATACAAAAACACCAACCAATTTTTTTCCAATCTGATTAAGACATTTTCAAACACCTATTTAACAAGTCACCAAGGATTTTTACACAAGACACAACATTTAAACACCAATTACCTAATTATTTAATATTGATGAACTCATTGATGGATATGTTTTTGTGCAGTTTGTGATAATACTGTTATGTATTTGACATGAGTATACTTCAACACTGTAGGAAATCCATATTCTGGATTATGATAAATCCTGGATAAATTCCTAGATTAAACAATCTAAGAATCACTTAGGTAAGATACTCAACTGCCTTTCGTGATGGAGCCATCTCATTGCCCCAGAACCACGAGGAGATGAAGGAGCTGTTGGGAGAGGCCAAGGTTCAGGACAAGTGCCAGGCAGGCCGACAAAACAAAGGTACTTGTGAGCCTCGCTGCAAAGATTCTGTTATCACCTCTTCAAAGGAAGAAGGAAAACCTACAACAACTTCAAATAAGCCATCTGTGCAGTTTCTGTATAACAGAAGTACCCACAACTATTCATATACCAATGTTATCTGACAATTATTTGTTATAAAACTTAACTGTTTGACAAGCTGTCTCTGAGCTTTAACGGAAGGGTCTTGTTCCTAAAGGAAGTTATTGAGGACAAAGTCTGCTCTTGATCTTTGTAGGATCAGTGCTTCAAGATTATGGGGTTTTATACCTCCATCATCTACACCACTGTGAAGAAACAGCCCAAGGTAGTATTTCCTAAATCCTGGATTTATGAAGAGAGACTGAATATTTTGCTAAATGAAGTCTAAGATGGCCAAGAATTTAAGTATGCACTCCTGGAGGCTACAGGTGGGACAGCCAAGCTCCACCATCTGGAAGAGGATGTGTACTGGAGTGGCTTGTATGTATGTCATGCACCAGGCCACCAGGCGAGTCGCCACCACTGAGCTGGCAAACAGACCTGCCTCTCCTCTGTGCTCCTGGCAGGCTCCTGGGCACCTTATATTTTCCACTGAGTCTAGAAATCATCTTTCAAAATAAGCCAGATTATACTTTTGCTATTTTGTTGACATAGTGAATCAGTTCTGTCTTCACCCAAGTGAATACTTTCCCCTACTGATGTACAAGACCACCTGAGTTCTCTCTTCCCGAGAGAGCACTTGGAGCCAGGATTTTTTAGTTCTCAGAGGAACAGAGTATGAATGGGTGTAAACTGTATGTAAAAACTTTTGTTTGCAATATTTTTTTGTGATGTTGACCACCGATTTAGGCTTCTTTTGGGGAAGTCCCTTTGGAGTTAAGTGTGATAATTCCCGGAGGGTTCTGAAGTTGTTGATCATCATAGACGTCCATAAGTCACCTATCTATTCATTCCTGAGAGACTGTTTAAAAATCCAAAATCATTTTATAATTATTGAGCCCAACAAACCATCTTTGGAATCTGTGCTTCTATAACTGTGCAGTATCTCGTTGCTTTGGCAAAAGTCCTTCCACTATGTGGTTTTGAATTTGGGCTACTTGATAAATAGCTGCACCTCATATTGATGATGATATGTAACCAAAAGAGCTTTGTACTCCTAAAATGCTTTTGCTAGTGTTGCTTTTGATGCATAGCTTTGTGTAAGGTACAAACCATCTGTGGCCTTGATTAATTCTTGGTTTGATTCTTGCGGAGACCCCACATGTCCAGTTAGGAGTTTCACTTTCATGATGACATTACTAAGATGTGAGATTTCAGTGACTGTTCAGCTCTGCTAATGGCTCCTTCCTTGACCCTTGCACTTTCCGACTGCTTTCCCAATTAACGAAATTCATTCCAGGAAATGCATCTGAATTTGTGACTCTCAAACTGCTGCATCACAGGATTTCTATCCTTTTTTCAGCCTTTTTCTCCATTAAGCTGTACTTACCAAAGCCAGTGGATGCTCTGTCCTTTGCTTAAAAATTAAATTTGTCCCCAGGCGTGGCCTTCTATGCCTCCAGCGAGTGCTATTCACAATACCAGGGAATCTGGCCTGTCTTGTGTCAGCCTCCCTACTGTAAATTCAACCCTATGTGTACAACAAACCTCTTTGTCTCATATTTTTACAAATCAAAGGATTGCCACCAAAGTGTTACTGATGATAAAGGATTTACAGATTGCTTTGCATCATGCTAGTGTAGATGGTCGTTTTTATTCACTTTAAGGAATATAAAAGGGATAGGTGTGACTGTGGGGCACAAGTGACCCACACTGGAGCCTGGCTGGTTTCCCAGGCAATTGGGTAGGACAGATGTGCTCAGTCCCCTACTTCTTGGTCTTGTCTGTCCTGGAAGGAACAGAGTTTAATTGTTATGTTTGGAAGTTGTAATTATTGAGTGGTTGAGACAATACTATGAGACTATGCATATGTATATAAAACATAATGGATGTATTTTTTATGTTCATCAAGGACAATGATACAGTTTTATACCAAAAGCATTGATACCATGTATTCCTAAGAATAAATTCCTAATGAATTATTTTACAGTCCTGATCTCATATCTACTACAAAAATATAGTTGGATTTCTTTGTTTATTATCCAGCACTAAAGCCTGCAATGAAAATTTAAAATAATCTATATAACAATAGATGAAATGCATTGTTGGCTGGCTTATGATTCTATTATAGAATGTATTCTAATAGGAATTGATTTTTCTTATGTTATCACTAAGAGAAAAAGTCAATATTTATATTTCTTAAGAACTATCCAAGTAAAACACTGGCTTATGATTTGGCAAAGAGTGAAGGTTTACTGCATCTCACAGTTAAAAAATGGAACAACTTTTATAATCAGATCAAATATATTTAGCCAGTTTTATTAAATAGACTAAGTCACTTGATTGTGGTCCCTGGGACCCTGGGACCAAGACAATGACTTGCATATTCTTTTTCACTGTGCAAAAACTCCAGCCCAGTATTTTCATATAATCCTCTATACCATTGATCAGAAAAAAGAAATAGCAAAATTCATTGCTCAAGAAGATAGCATTGTAACATCCTTCCCTCTCAAGTATATGCTGTCTTTTGTTCCTCACCAAAAGTCATGATAACACCTTAAAAGCATCATTAACCTTTCGGTTTCTTTGAGCTATGTATGCAATGCAAAGTTTTAGTTTTATAGGTATTCACTGTATGCAAATGCATACATGATTATAGGCAAACAAAAGATACATAAAATCCTTCTCAGGGGCCGCCAGTGGTGCAGCGGTTAAGTTTGCGCTTGGCAGCCCAGGGTTCGTGGGTTTGGATCCCGGGCACCTGCCGATGTACTGTTTGTCAGCCCTGCCGTGGCAGCATCCCATATAAAGTAGAGGAAGATGGGCATGGATGTTAGCCCAGGGCCAGTCTTCCTCAGCAAAAAGAGGAGGATCGGCAGTGGATGTTAGCTCAGGGCTGGTCTTCCTCGAAAAAAAAAAAAAATCCTCTTTTTTTTTTTTAAATCACCCTGCCGCCCCTTTATGCGAAACTATCCCATTTTATCTAATACCTTTATGTTTAGTAGTCCAAATACCTGCAAATATCATAGTTCACCATTAGCTATTAGCTGGTTACAAGAATTTGTGCAAACACAGAAGCACATGCACATGCAAATACGACACTACAATTGTGTTTAAGTTTCCCCTACTGTGATTCTGCTTCGGTCTCCGGGCCCTTGAAATACAGTCTATAGATGAGGTTATTGTAGTCAACTCTATATCACCTGTTTTCATAATGCATTAAGTATTGCTTGTTTCCCAGAAGAGAAATCTTGTTTGTTTTATTTATCATAACCACCAAGCAAGTGTGGAATACCTACTATTGCTATTGTAGCATGACAAGGGCTGCAAACACTACCAAGTGTGAGACTAGAGAGCAAAACTACAGACTGAAACTGATTCTTTAAACCTTGAGAAATCAACTACATCCTAAAAATTAATAGAATGACCAGGCTAGAAAAAGGTTTCTTTGCGTCCAGACAAAAACGTTTGCAATGATGGCAGGAGGAGAACATCATCTTAGTAACGCAATTTATTTAGTGAAGCTATCCAGAAAAACACCCACAATATGGAGATAGGATGAATTAAAGATGGGCACTAGACTGAAAAGACTGAACTCAACATATACTCCAGGAAAATCATGAAGTGTCATAGTCTGTATTTCTTCCTCAAAGTTGGTCCATCTCTTTAATATTGAGTGGCATCCACTTAACTTCCTACATTCTCCACTTTCCTATATCACTGAGAGAGGGTTTTTCTCACCTGTTTAACTGATAAATATGGAGCCTGAGGACAAGTGAGTATTGGTAGATAACTGTGGAGTAATTGATTTCCTAGAATCAATATTGACTATGGATGCTTATGAATATCCAGTCTGATCATGATGGGGTTAAGGAGGTTTTCAGACAAGATTCTGTGAATTTACCCATAGAATTACTTAATAGGGCCTCTTCAAATGAAACTATACATTTTAAAGAAAATAACTGGTTCAGACGTGATTTCAAATTTATAAACCATATCTCCGGTGCCATTTCACACATGAAAAATCAGTAATAGAATCATTTGGGAGATTATTATTTCATACAGATTTTAACTTGGAGTATTTTTTTCTTTCAGACAGTTTTTGAAAATAGGATATAAAAGTATCTTTCTGGAATAGTTGAGATGGAGTGCTGATGGACTAGATAATCCCTATTTCTTCCAAACCGTGCTTTTCATATTGTGACCTCTCTTCCAAAGCCATTTAGAAAATTCATTAGGTTAAACTGTGGTTAATGTCATAACACAGTTGTGAAATAGTGCACCTCGTACACTATTCTTCTCTACTTTGTCAACAAGTCCTCGCTTTATCAAAACTGAGAAGGAAGAGCCATTACTCTAAAATAGCAGCTCCAAAATAACGCAAGCTTAAGCACAAATGAAAAGTACAAGTAGTCATTCCCTTAGTATGGATTTGCTGTAAACTGTATTTGCAAGCAGTTTGACTTAGTGGAGGATTAAAGAAAGAAAGGAGCTCTGCACCAAAGGGGAAGATTTAAAAGCAATGAACCATGATTGACGATAATTTTGGCAAAATAAAATCTAAGCTACATACTTTATTGAATTATGTAAAATATGAGTTGGTTAATTATAAATAGCTCATTACTTAGCAAGAAAACAGAAAATAAAAGTGTGCTCTTATCTAAAGAGCACCTTAAATGTCTTTCCAATATGTGTTTCTTTTAAATAAATCTGTAGTTTAGACCAGGAAATTGATTTTACTTTCTTAATACACACCCACAAACACAGTTTCGCTGCTAACTCTAGATATCATTGTTGTAATTCTGTAAAATTGATATTTTTGCACTTTCTAATTTGAAATATCCACCACATTGATTTTATTACCTATTTTTTAACAGTGAAATTTTGGAGTTCATTGTTAACAGCAGCCATGCTAATTGACATTTAAACAGGGTGTCCATGCTGATTCATTGTTTCCTAAAATTTAAGCTTCTCCCTAGAAATTCAGAAGTTATGTTAGCAACTGGTTAACTCTTCCATTTTATTATTAAAACATAAGTGTTCATTGGGATTAAATATGTCAGTTTTAGGAATTTGAGTTGTAGCACTTTGAGGTGGAAACACATTGCTATGATACAACATTGGTTTTGGAGTCAGAGAACTGGGTTTAAATCCTGACCTGACTACTTCCTGGTCATAGAATCTTGAGCAAATGAATTTTAATTTTTGATTAAAAGTTACACATTTCTGTGGGGGCTTGACTTAGAAGTTATAAAGATTCAAGGGCATCTTAAGGAACCCAATAGCCATAGTCAGATCTCTTCTTAGGAAATGAAAAGACACTAGAAATTTAGAATTACAGGCAACTACTATGGTTCATCTGTTTCATTCTTCTCTCTCTCTCTGCAGACCAATTTGTTCTATTTTGTAACACATATGGAGGGCAGAAGTGGACCGCCCAAAGGGAGTGAGAGGGGCAAATAATAATATCCTTAGGACCTGGGAAGAAACACCAAAAAGTATCTACTATGCATGATCAGAATGTACTCATTTGCCAAATAGGGATAATAAGGCCTCTCTGTAAGGCTGCAGTGGGGATTAGTAGTGATATGTATGAAGCACTTCTGAGCCAGTACATAGTAGATGCTTAATGAATAATTACTATCCTCTTATTCTTGGCTAGGAAATATAAAAGCATGTAATTACTACACGATCTGGCCTCATAATTAATTGAATTCTTGATCTTCTGAGGAAACATGCAGTCTAATAGAAGAGAGAGAGATCGTCTCTGAAGCAGGGAATATAATTAATATTTGTTAATAACTGTGGATCCCCATCCCTCCAAGTGAGTCAAACTCCACACAAGACAGCAAATATGATGATGTAAGTGGAAGATCCAATTCTCACCTTAACAGAGTGCAGTTCTGTTAGATCATGTGAATGTTAGGAGTGGATGAGTGGTCCAGGGCCAATAGACAGGATTAGGGCATCGAGAGAGGGCTGTGGTAGATATCTGCTTGTTTTTGAAATCCAGTCTTCATTCAGCCTTCTGGAAAGAGTACCCTTTTGGAGGAACAACCCGTAGTTTTCAATCGTATTCCACGTGCAAATGGAGATGTGTTTTCTCCCATGCTTCTACTCCGAGGACGGGTCTGTGACTCAGGCCTGTCTCAGAAGAACACTCATTCCCCTGGCCACAGGGATGGTTCAGGAATGGACATGTGATCCAAGTGAAGCCAGTGAGGCTCAATGAGACGTTCAGGGGCTGTAATGAGAGGCACCGTGTTTTCAGCTACATTCAACCTGGAAAAATATAGCTCTGAACTTGCTGACAGCCATCTGGCCACGACACAAGGCCTGAAGACGAACCCAGCACAGAGAACAGAGAGCCCAAAACTGGAGAGGACCTGAATCCGGGTGATGTTCATTGAGTCCCTGCATGAAGCTTGAGGTTCGAAGCCAGCCCTACCCCAGACTTTTCAATCACATGTGTCAATGTCTCCCTCCCTTAGATTGCATTTTCTGTCAGTTATATCCAAATGTTTCCTCTCAATCCAACTGGGTTCTCCAACCCTGGTTCTTTCTTTTGCATGTCCCACTAAATAGATACTGACTTCTCAATGTCTCACTTTTCTCCTTTGTGTAAAAGGAATAAACAATAACTACTTTTCAGAGTTTATAAAGATTAAATGAAATAATAAATGTAACCACATGAATTTGTTCCAAACACTGTTGTAAAAAATATCACATTACTTCATTTTGCTGAATTGAATGAAATTTAAGGCACATTTAGTAGGTTGGGAAGATCTGACTATGTCACTTCTGGGGGCCCTTCTCCATGTTTAGTGTCACACAATGTCCAAAATACCTTAGAAGAAGCCTCTGATGTTCAGTCCATTATAGTTACCACCAGGATGTTCATTGTCAAAGCTCTTGTGGCCCATTAAAGGCAGGTGTCACTACAGCCTCTACGCCAAGTGTGGATACCAGTATCTTTTGCTACAGTTTTCAAGACAATGATGTTGGATGTTGAAACCTGCAGGCATCGAATGAACTCTAACAAGCAGGAGTCTTGCTACCTTCAAGGAAAATTCCACACAGGACCCAGCTGCTATGGAATTTTTCACTACATCCCTTTTTCAAATCCCTGCTAAATTTCTCAAACCACTGCTACCCTTGGACATCTCCTCCCACCTTTTAATCCAGCAGTTCTTTTGGACTCTGCCTGTCATGGAGAAGAAGAAAAGTAAAGGATCTGCTTTATTATAGCCACTCCACCCTAAGCACACAGTGTCCTACAGTCAGGTAGCCAAGGTCACAACACATAGTCACACATCTGTACCACTCACACCAAGCTCTCTGTACCCTCTTGAGGCTGCAAGAGGACGGGAAGGTTGATAACCTTGAAAGGGGCAGTTAAGCAGGAGACGCTTTTCTCTGGGGCCAGGAGAGTGGAGAGGAGCCGTAGCAGCCCCCTTGCCTGCTCCCGTATCCACAGACCATGGAGCTCTAGATGAATGTAAGGATGGAGAAAGAGAACCTGCTGGACTATTACAGAATTTCAGTAAGGCTGAGCTGAGTGGGGGATAGCAGGACAGGGCTTCCCAGCCTCCATCAGCAATCTTGGGGGCAGGATTCGGGGCCACAGCTTTCTCCATCAACAGTGGCCCAGCCATCTTCAAACTTCCAGTTCCAAAATGTGTGAGAAATGAAGCTCCTTGACTCTTACCCTTCTGGAAGCTTAGTCAAGGATTTCTAGCTGTATGAAGTCTTGGTACTTCCATCTCCTTACAACTATATAAAGTTCAAGGTAGTGAAGGAACAGGTTGAAGTTAGACTCAGCTAGGTCCTAGGGTGCAGTCTCTATTGTTTGTTTCTTTTCTCACTTTGAAAAGCCCCAGAATGGCTTTTGGTATTCTTATGACATTATTATGAAAAAATGTAGTGCATTTGAGCAGGAGCAATGAGCCTGGGATGGGAGTGGATGTGTATGGCTACTGTCAACCTTCCTCCAGGCCCCTGGTCACCTTTGGGAAGTGAAAGTAGTCCATCTATAAGAGCTGAAGTTAACTCCCTCCTTCCTCTTAACCAGATTTCTAGAATTTTCTTAACCTGTATTCCAAACACAATACAGACAGAGACAGCACTCAGCTATGAGGAGGACAAATATGTTTAGGAAGAATAAATACCCTTGGTTCTGAGAAACAGAAAATATTGAGACATATGAGAATATTACTTAGTATGACAGTGAGCCATATTTACAAAGTCATAATAATGCAAATACTAAACATTGATGAAAATTATGATACAATTATTTTGAAAAGATGGTTGCATGAAAATGGGGGTGGTTGTGTAAGCCAAATTCTCATCATCTACACTAAGAGGTCAAATTAAATGTCTAAAATTAATAAACTAAGAAAATTGATGCCAACACATTATTTAAAAATATGGAGACTGATAGGTAATGAAGTAATGAAAAGGGTAAAGTGGTGGTTTCTGGGGGGCAGGGCGCATGGAAGAAGAATGTGTGGATAAGAGACTGCTCTTTTTTTCTTATAAGACTTATAGAACTAATTTGACTCCTGAAAGAATGTTCATGTCTTAATATTACAATCAATTTTAAAATTACAATAAACCTCAGAAATGTTTCACATGGGTTATGTTTTACATTTTGCTAGTAAGCTTGATTCTAAGTCTATTTTTAGAAGATGTGGTGTATATATATATTCAATGGATACTACTCAGCCATAAGAAAAGACAGAATTGTCCCATTTGCAACAACGTGGATGGACCTAGAGGGTATTATGTTAAGTGAAATAAGCCAGAGAGAGAAGGACAGACACTGCATGAACTCACTCATATGTGGAATATAAACTAACACACGGACTGAGAGAACTGGTTGGTGGTTACCAAGGGGAATGGGGGTGGGGGGTGGGCACAAGGGGTGAAGGAATGCATCCACATGGTGATGGACAAAAAATAGTGTACAGCTAAAAACCCCACAATGTTATAAACTATTAAGACATCAATAAAAATGAAAATTAAAATAAATAAATAAATAAGGTTTTTACGAAATGTCTGTTGCTGCAGTTTAACAAGACCAGATATTCTGCAATGCAATTCCTCCCTCACCACAAAACACCTAAATACTGGATGAATTAGAGCCAACATACTTTGAAATGCATTACTGAGCTCACAAGAATGTGAAGGAAATTCTCCATGAACTATAACGACAAAAACCCTCACCAAACACAAGCAGAACAAAATAAAAGTAGAAAAGTTCACTCAGAAGCCGAGGCTGCCCTGGAAGTGTGCCTGACCCAGAAACTTCGAGCTTCACTGGTTAGCAGCCCCACTGTGGAATAGGATTTGACAAGTGTGTGAACTGAAGCTGAGACCCCCCCCCTCCCTCCCACACACATGAAGTCAGGTACTCAAAAATGACAATCTTCAACTGAAAGGAGGAATTCTTGCCAAGTGAACCAACCAAAAGCAGTCCATCTCTGTTGGAACTTGGTGGAAAAAATTAATATTCTTAATATGAATAATCTTCCCTAATATAGCATCCATTGCCCTCCTTTCATGGAGACTTGGGATTTGAATTATACTATACTCTCAATCTATGAAACCCCAATCCAAGAAAGAACATTAAAATCTTTCCAGGCTGGTTCTAGGGTTGCCGGATTTAGCAAATAGAATACAGGATGCTCAATTAAATTAGAATTATTTCTAATTGCCTAGGGATATATACATAGAGATAAAAAAATGTTGTGTGGTATGTACTTATGCTAGAAACAGTTTGTTGTTTATCTGAAATAAATTATAACCATCTAAATTACATACCTTGTTTCTTAATTATATTTCCATGAGATTTGGTTCTCCTTAACAGTTCCATGTTTTGCAGAATTTGCTTATAAAATTTCTTGGCTTACAATCTGTGTTCCATTTATATTGTAACATAGCTCTACAGTGGTCACACCCAACTTATTTAGTTATTTTGTCCATAGAACGTTCATTAATGAGAAAACATGCTCAACATCAGCAGTATGAGCCAGTATACTGAACATATATTGGCATAAAGTTAACAACTCTGAGAATTATTCTTCAAATTTGAATGTAAACAAAATCACAAAAATTCTTTACTCAATTTGAACAGTATAAATGATGAAGGAAGAGAGCTGTTTCATCACAATTAGTTCAATGTCAATAGGAAGGACATTAAATATGTTTCAGCAGTATAATGCAGAACATGGGCATAACAGCCAGCACCTTCCACAAAATCATTCATATTTTGCATCACCTTTGAGTAAACATCGTCTGCACCTTTACATAAACATCCACCAAAATTTGTATTTGTATTATATCCGCCAAAAGGATCACATTGTTTTCTTATTATCTCCTAATTCAATAAAAAAGCCTCTGCACAAAATTTGCCCTTGTTTCTGAAAGGTTATCTCCTTTTTCAGGAGAAAAATATTGTATCCATGCCTATGCCATAAAAGGTGAGGCATTTAGATCTCTGATAATCTCTGTATAGTAAATGGAGCTCTTGCATTTTTTATTTTTGCAGTAGATTTCATTTTGACACTTGAAAATTTGCTTGCAATTTTGGAACCAAAAAATTCTTCTGGTAGCAGTACATTCAATCATTTGAACTGTGAAACTGATGACATACATAGTGGATGGCCATTACGACTTCTGCTGTGATTATTTTATCTTCTGAATTTTATTATTAACCACTTTTCTTTGGTACTAGTTGAGAAAATCATACATCTCTTATGCTTAGCTGTATTATATGCTGGCTTATATCTGACTTTTCATCATTTTTAATGTTGATTGAACAATTGTATTCTGCACAAACAACATCAAAACCACTTTTCTCATTCAGTAATTGTCCATTGTTCAAAAAATTCATCAAAAAATGTGTATTTGTGTTCTGACAAGGTTTGTGTTTGTTCATAAATACAGAAATAAAAATTAGATATATCAATGCAAAATAAAATCAATACAAAAATTAGATATCATTACAAGAAGTGAAAAGATAGAATATGATGATCTCGTGTCGAAGTGTCAGTGTATCTGTCACTCACAAGTGCAATTCAAAACTAAGCATAAACAGAAGTGAACCATTGAAGAGGGTTGTGAACTAATAATAATTAAACTTGACAGCTGGTGCAGACTTCCCATTGACTGCAAAGGACAGCTGTGTTTGTAAGGTACAGTCTCCTCTAATTAAGCCAGATTGATTTTATATAAAGACTTTGGAAGCCTGGTGTTCAAGGGTTGGTGGACTTTCAGAGCTGGAATGTTTAGAGATTGATGGACTTTAGCTGTGTTGGTGTGCTCACTGGAGTAAGGCTCCTGTTGATGGCTGACTTTCAGAAGCGTGACCACTGGAATGAAGCTATCATGACTGGCTGAGTTTCACAGCACGTGAGCTGAGCAGAGGTGCAATCCTTGGTCAACACACACATACATGCACATGCACACAGAATATTCCCTCACTGTAACAAACTCCTAGAATATATCTATTGGGTGGATGTGTTCCAAGTGACAAAACAACTAACATTCATTACAAAAGCTTATCAGCAAATGCCCCCTGCTCAAGTTTCCTCCTTCTTCTTGCTGTCTTACCAGTTACAGGGCATCACCTTCAATGCCACCTTCTTCCAATTTTTAAGAACGGGAGGTATGTTGCTGCCTTTTCTCTCTCCCTATCCAGCCGCTGAATTGATTTATTCATCTATTTAGAGTGTGTAAGGGGCAGCAGGAATCTATTTTGTTTACTTTATAAAAGGTTAAAGTGTTACTCCAGGACAATCCTTACACACTGCTGCTGAGTGAAAAATACCAGTATTTGGAGTGTCAAAGTGAGTCATGGCTCAGTTTGCTTTTTGAAATCCCAAATTGTTTTCTTTTCTTGCTGCCCAGAGCTTGCTGAATGCTGATCATCAAAATGTAATAAAGATATCTTTCCCTGCATCATCTGATAAGGGACTGTTTGAATGCCAAAGGGCTGGGAATTCTTGACCTTAAACATGCTGTGCACCTCAGTGGATTTAGCAGACAGTATAACCATACAACATTCTATTTCTTCAGTTAATGTGTCATTTTTTTTCCCATGGTAGCAGTGATTTTTATACCAAAAACAGCAAGTGGGCAAGAGCTAAAACAGATTTACCAGCATGGGCCTTCTATAGACGTCTCTGATTTGTGGGATATCTATTCAGTGTGTGTGTGTGTGTGTGTGTGTGTGTGGCGGGAGTAGCGGTTGTGGTTGTCAGTGGCAATTGGTGTAAGAGAATTGCATAAATTTTAAAGAATGGAGACATTGCTGAAATTGTAACTTTTAAGGCTTTGCTAACATTGTATTGAGGCCTAATTTCATGGCTTTTTGTTTGTTATTTCTAGGATAATTACAAAGAGAGTGGCTGTTTCTCACAGATGTAACACTAAAGTAACGGACAGAAGTTTTGGATTTAACCCTTCACTGTCTGACATCTTTTGAAGAATTGAATTCAGTACTGGTACTCAATGCTCCACCCACCTCAAAACCCCTCTCCCCAATTACTGGGTTCGTAAAAAAGAAACAAGGTTTAAGGAACGATTCTGTTCCTTGTGGCTCAAAGGCACACTCGCATTCTGTACTGCTTGTTTTGTTATGGCAGTTAGGCCATGGATCTTTACATGTCCATCTATCTTATGAAAGCCAAGACCAGCTCTACAACCCCAGATGAATCTGAGTAGTGGTGACAACCCACCCAATTTCATAGAAGCGACTTTTGGGTGATGTATGAGCACATTTATAAGGTGCTTCCCTCTCTGACTTAGAAGACCGAGTGATATCTAGATAACAGATGCTTGGTATTTCTTGACTCTCTCTTGCCATGCCAGTCTCCTTTCCTCCCCTAAACCAGTACACCATTATTTATGGAAAAAGTGTATCAGGGAATCCAATACAGATCAGCAAAATCTGAATGAAGTGGGACTAGAAGATAGTCAGCAGTGAAGAACTAGGCCACTAACGTTCTTGATGTATATTATCTCCTACTTCGGTAGACTTTGTGTTTTTGTGAGTACTTCATTCATTAAAATATATTAACCCAGTGACTTGGGCAAGATCATATATTTTGTGTGAAATAACACAATTGTTAAAAATCTTCAGACTCTTTCCAAACTTTGTTTCCCACCTCACCTCCCTTACTACCCAGACATGACTTGTAGATGTTATTTATTACTTATTCTTACAAATTTTCTTTCATAGGTTCACAGTTTAGTATAGTAGACAACCAGCACAAAAGTGTTGTTTTGTCAGTGATGAATGGCCAATGTGGTTTCATTCATACTAATGGAAAATGAGTATAGTTTTACATCATTACCCTTCCCCCAGAAATGCATTGTCTTAAACCTCTCCAGTGAAATGCATATTTTTCTCAGGGGCTGAGGAAGTAGGGCCAATGATGAAAACATCAGATGGAGGCCAGGAATCAGGAAATAAGAAACCTCACAATAGGTGATGCTAATTCTCAGGATTCTCACCTTGTCCAGGCCTGTGACCTAATATCTAACGTGGCGCATCTATAAAGGATGGATAGTCAAATTGAAGCCCCTACATACTGCAGAGCTATTAATACCCTATGGAATCAAATAGGAGCTTTTTTTTAAACATTGACTTACTAATAAATGCATCTTAATAAAATAAATGCCACTATCTTTGTTCCATCTTATCTTAAATTCATTCTTTCTACTGTACATTTATGTGATATCATTCTCAGATGATATTATTTAGATGCAATACCATAGCTGGGAAACATACAACCCCTTAATCTCTGAGCCACACTGAAGATCTTAGCTTAACCTATTATATTCATTTTTAAAAAATAGGTTATATTCTGCATTTAAGCCAACTATGAATTTGTACACATGTTTCCTAAAATATCATGTTGACCTTCAGGGAGGACTACCAAGTCACAGTTAAGGTTATACTGAAGAATGTTAATTAGCATTAACCAAGAAACCTCAGGAAGACAAAGATTGATCTTTGACTTAGAGTAGAGGAGTTGGTTTTAACAGAATTTATAACTACAATGTCCAATAATAGAACGACATTCTTCTAATTTAAGTTAAAATTGTTTCTTTTTCAGTAGGAACATGCACTTTTTTAAAAGCAAGGAAACTGTTTTTCCTAGTGACCAATACTGCCATGTTATAAATTGGGCTTTGTAAGAAAAGTCTTATTTTGATCAATAATTACACAGTACAAAATAAACAGAAACAGAAAGTATAAAAGAAAAGTTTCCATAGTACCATTAAGTGATGTTTAACCTCTAACTATAAAGCCACTCTACAGTGTCATACTCTGAAATTCAAGAATCATCTACAGGCAAAGATTAAATGGATAAATTTAATCCAGCTCTTAAACCAGACTACAGAATGGTTGAGAGCTGCTGAGATACTCAAGCAGGCAGATTCTGAATTTGCTACCACTGTCCCCCTCCTACCCTGTGCACCAACATGCAGCCATTTGAGAGTTAGTCTCTATGCTTTGGGCACAATTCTTTTAGGATGTGATTCAAAACTCTTAGTAGCCTGGAAGCAAAGTATTCTCAGTAATGTGCAGATTACCTTTATAAGCCCCCTCTCTCATCATTGCTTTCCATCAATGTCCCATTCGGTCACATCCAAGTTTTATCCTCTCCTGAATGTAGGGCATATCCTAAGGCACCTTACTGCTCCTCTGCCTGCTATTTCCACTGCCAGGAGTTTCTTTCCCTTTTCTTCACCAAAAGAAAGCTTTTGTTTCTTCCATAGGCTGTCACCTTCTCTGTGAAGCCTGAATCAGGTTCTCCATGCAAAATTGGCTGTCCCTTTCTTTGTGTTCTCGTAGCAGCTAGGTGAAAACCTGTTCTCAAGTTTGACTCCCCAATTAGGCAATGGATGCCTTGAAAGAGAAACTGGATCATCATCTCCATATTGCCTTGAGTTATTTGACATTTACTGGTTGTGTTTCACTTTGAGGAATGAACGAATATGCTACTTATTTTATCTTCTTTTCTAAATGATGCTCTTTATCTATGTGTAAGATTTAATCTGAAAATATTTTACAGCAGTCCAAAAATATTGGAAAAAGCCATGGAACCCAACTACTTACCTTGACTCTGCTACATTTGGGTGATCTTGAAATGTCATTTTAAAAGGCTTCATGCCTCATTTTCATTTTATTTTTTCAGCTTTATTGAGATATGATTGACATTTAACTGTTGTTTAAGTTATACAATGTCATGAGTTGATACAACATATATATTGTGAAAAGATTACCAAAATAAGGTTAGTTAACATGCCTTTGGCTTTATATAGTTATCACTTTTTTTGCATGTGTCGTGAGGATGTGAATCCCAAGATAGTAAGCAAGTTGTCCCTCAAACATGGTAGAGATGGAATTGGCATTGGAATTCAGATGTTATTCCTCCAGAGCTATTTCAGACCTTTCTTAGGGAATGTTTCGAGAATTCATGTTACCATCTCCTAAAATTTCAATATCTGCCCATGTAGGGTTATAGCTAGGAGTCGGGAATATTCACCTGAATAGAAAAAAGTTATGGATAAAAAATTGGGTTCTTTTCGTGGTAATCTCCCAAGAATATGTACTTTCATCCACTTCTCCACTGCACCATCAGCTTTGGCTTTATTTGTTTAATAACTAGGAATTGAAAATCACAAGTAGCAGCTACTGTTGAACACAAAACATCAAAGCCAGAGTCAACATTAGATCTGAGTCTGCAAGGAGCAGTGGCTCTCTTCGAAGATGTAAGGACACACTCTAACTATAACTTTCAATGTATAGAATCAAGGACTGAGATGTAAAGTGGTTTCTAGCAGTTTGGGTAAGTCACAAATCCCATTTAGAATCTGATGAAAGCTATGTACCTTTTCTCAGACCTAAAGTTGTTATTGGAATTCAATTATTATACAAGTTAAATTTAGCCTATAATTGCTGGATGTAGGTCTATCCCTTAAAGTGCACCCATAGTGCATCTCAGCTCTCCCTCTCTCTGTCTCTCTCTCTCTTTTTCACACACCCACACACACACTCTCTCTCTCTCTCTCTGTCACTTACTCGCAAGCATATATTCATTTTGTGACCATATTTAGGCTTAGAAGTCTGTAGTGAAAGCTACGTTGCATTCTATCTGTCGGTGATTTTTATATAAAGATCAGATTTTCATTATCTATTAGTGAATCAAGGGGGCTAATAGCTTGTGAAGACACCCATTTTAATTTTTGTATCAATAGTGATTTTAAGAAATTAACAATATTGGGGAAATAGAAGACCACTTCTCTTCTAAATTGAATCTTAATTTTTTATTCTATAATGTGCATTTCTTGTTTTGTTCTGTTCATGAAAAATTGATGCAGTATTTTAACATCAAAAAGTGGATATTTATAAAAATTTGCAGTCTAGTCTTTATTTTCATATTTCATTTGTCAAGTAAGTGGTTCACGTGTTTTCTGATTCCCAGAATATAGATAGTAATCTCTTATTATTCTTGAGAGCAACAAATAGTAAAATATCCAAAACTATACCTCTGCTGAGATAATTTCTGGCTGTAAAACTAGCTCATAAATCATTCTAGCTGCTAGCAGAAAACAATAATGTGACAAAAAGTTTCAAATACTTAGGGGCTATGACATTTTACACTACAGTACTCAGAGGACTAGACATGTTCCTGCAGTACATTTTGACATGAATATTGGCAAATTCTTTTGAAATTCAAGAAATTTAGTTTCATTAGAAAACTTAATTACGAGACTTTGCAGTGTGTTTGAGTCAAATTTTGAGGTAGCACTGTTCTACTATAAAGTTTTTAGTGGACTTCTAGAGTCTTGGTATGAACATGCTCTGTGCATTTTAATTGAAAGGTGCCAAGATGTGGTAGAATTGGTACAAGGAATTTCATTTGGTGGATAAAAAATATCAAAGCTGAAGGAAGTTCCATTTATACATCAATAATCTGGATTTTTTTCTGAGTTGCCTTAATTTTGTTAAGCTTAATTAATATTATTCAGTTTACTGCATCATTGTTCTTTCACTTGAAACAATCCATTCAGTTACTTCTTAGGAACAGGAAAATAAATTTCTTCAACTATTTTACTGGAAAATATTGAAAAACTTGCTATGGAATACACTTTCAGGATATGAAAGCTATGGAATATACAGAATAAGATTAAATACAATGACTCTGTCTTGAATCAAGGCCAAGGAAATTTAGTTGCTTAGGCAGTAAAATAGCATCTTTATCAAATAATCTTACTTTCAAGGATATCTCCAATCGTGAACTCCAAAGGGCCGTGTTATATTGAGTGTCTAGTGTTCCTTGAATAAAGGTAACGTATGTATTTTGTGGAGGTTATCAGAATTCAATTATTGCACTAAGTATCCAGGTATGAGTCTAAATTATGCAGCGCTGTTCTTAGGAAGCTACTGGACTGAAGTTACTATCAGAGAGGCCTTCATCGAGAGGGATGAATCACAGGACATTTTGCTATTCAAGAACACCGGTAGAATGATGTCCCCATCCTCCCTCAAAGCCTTCAATTTTGAGTTTGTCTGGCTGCAAGTCAGCTGATATATAATTATAACCTACTGAGGTGATCACACCTGTTGCTTTGTGACTTAGGACAAGGCACAGACCATGAAGAGCAGCATTGTTATGCTTCACAGGTCAGTTAGTACTAGGCTTAAAAAATTAATGGCAGGTTATATGCCCCTACCTTTGATGGCTTTTGACTACGCAAGAGTAACTTTGTACATGCAAGTTGTATCTGGGTACAATAAAGGACACAGGAAATCTTCATGCCTCAATATAAATTTGATGCCTCCTTAAATTTGATCCATTATAATTCAGTTCCTTTTGGTAAAATAAATATTGTCCTGAAAGGTATAATCCAAGGATAGTGGCAAGTCATGTGTTTTAATATAAAATATGACTTAATTAGATGCTTTCCTTGTGGAATTAGGAGCTATGGTGAGGGAAGAGAGAACACTGACTATCATTAAGTCTGGAAAGAAAAAAATCCTGGAGGAATATGAGGGCTGAAGGAGGGACCTACGTGCTAAGAATAGAATTTACCCAGGTTGACAACGTGATGCAGAGTCAGTCTGTCGTTCACAGTCTTTTCGTAATTTTCAAGTCACATGTGAGGACCACTGTGATTATAGCAATCTCACATGCCAAACCCATATCTTGTAGGTCACTGCACAAAGCAAGAATTTAAAGATAAAATGTGAAGTGAGAGCAAAATAGCTGACTACAGCCACTATGCTGACCTGTTCCTTTGTGAATAATGTCTAATTTTCTCATCTGTGATGTTAGGGACATTGTCTTGATTATGGCTGTCTTCTCAACACATAGAACGATGTCACATAATGAGTTAAAAACACATCATGAATGATGAGACAAGCCCATAATAAATAAAATAATGGTAGCTTCTAATCTCTACTTATGCAAAGTGCTAATCTATATGGAGTCTATTATGGAAAGCCATACATGACAGGTGGGTTTAAATCTTGAATCCGTCGCTTCACTGGCTGCATGAACTTACACAAATTATTTAACGTCTCTGAGCTTCAGTTTCTCAGTTTATATAATGGAACTGGTGATCATTCCGTTTTTTACAGGATTTACAGGTTTACAGGACTGTTTTATGAATTAGAAATTCTGTGTGTAAAGCATCTGGGGTAAGAGGACCCTGAGCACGTGGTCGTGATTCTTACTCCGTGTGCGAGTTTATAGAGCTTTCTTATTAGCTGATAGTCTCTGTATGAGGAGTGTTCTACTCTGTGAGCGGCCACCCCAGTGTATGGAAGATAAGTAATTAAAACCATATATGTTACTAAATTTTCAAACTCTTCATTCCAGAAGAGGGAGCTTCCGAAGCAGTACTTTCATTTTCTGTCAGCAGTTGTCAGGGAGCTCACTGTTCTTGTGAACTTACAAAGTTTTTAAAATATGTTCCATTCTCTCACCCCTCCTCCCCAAGAGGAAAATATTCTAAGACATAAGCAGTCATGAGCCTATTTCTTTATGATCCCTTGGATTTATATAGCTTCTTTCTTCCAAGTTGCTCAAATTACTTCACGTATCTCAGCTCATTTATTTCTCTAGTATTCTTCTAACATTCCAATGGTACATTTTGGATTATCTTGATTCATCAATCTCATCCACTCAATTCTGTAATTTTTTCCATTTATTTTATCATTTTGAATTTATTTTTCTTATTCTCTTTTTCAATTGAATATCATTAGAACTTTTTCTTCAGCTGACTAGATGTTACAACTTAACGTTAAGGATCTTGTTAAGCATGTTGTAGTATGCATGCTAGTGGATATGACTCATGTCTACCCAGAAAAAGCCCATGCACCCTTTCCAAGAAGTAGTACAATAGAAGAAAACCTGGCTTCATGATATGAAAGACAGTGAAGAACTATTATTATTTGTGTGTGTGTGAGGAACACCAGCCCTGAGCTAACATCCGTTGCCAATCCTCCTCTTTTTGCTGAGGAAGCCCAGCCCTGAGCTAACATCCGTGCCCATCTTCCTCTACTTTATATGGGACGCCACCACGGCATGACTGACAAGCAGTACGTCTGTGGGCACCTGGGATCCAAACCCACAAACCCTGGGCTGCCAAGTGCAAACTAAACCGCTGCGCCACCAGGCCTGCCCCAAGAAATATTTTTAAATGTTTGGCCAAATCCAATGGTAAATCATACTGATTGTTAATGCTAAACCATAAAAACCCTGACTAGTAGATGTAGTTTTGTAGTAGATGTGCTAAGGGAGAGAGCATTCTCACACCAAACCCCACATTGCTAATCCCCAAGTATAAGGTCAATCCCTATCCCATGGTTAGCTTTGTGTAAAGTGCTTCAGGAGCCTTAGCTTTATTCATAGAAGTTACATGTGCTATAGACTGAATGTTTGTGTCCCTCTTAGATTCATATGTTGAAGACTGATCTCCAGTGTGATGGTGTGTGGAGATGGGGCCTTTAGAAGCTGATTAGGTCATGAGGGCTCTGTCCTCATCATTGGGATTAGGGCCCGTATAAAAGAGACCTCAGAGAGCTCCCTTGCTCCCTTCCACCGTGTGAGGACACATTGGAAAGACCACTATCTATGAAACAGGAAAGGGGCCCTCACCAGACACCGAATCTGCCGACAGCTTGATCGTGGACTTCAAAATCTTCAGAACAGTGAGACATAATTGTTTGTTGTTTAAACCACCCAGTCTATGGTATTTTTGTTACAGCAACCCAAAAGGAACTTAGTCCGCTGATAAAACTTGAAACAGTAATAATACGAACGTTCAGAAGGAAAATTGAAGATATTAAAATGGATTCTTTCCCTACCTGCATAAAAAGTAATACAAGGAAATTCTTTAGTTTTTCATTGTCTTTGTTCCAGAGCACTGTCCTCCTTCTTCACCACATACTTCAAGAAATGTTAAGTGTGTCTCCTACCATAGCGCTATTTAATACTAATGTTCCGGTTGCAGTGCCAATGCCTTTAATAACATATTTGAGGAAAAGAAATGTTAGCGTCTCAAATAAACAGAGTTCCATAATAGCTGTGATGTAGTGGAAATTGTCTAAACTGTGTCCTGTTTGTCCAGTTATGAGAAATGGTAGGTGATAGTAAAATCAATTATTAAGATTTTGTGTCTATCGCTGTCTTGTACTATAAGTCAATGATGCCCACAGGAGCTATCAAAATGTTTACAGGTCTGTTCCTAAACTAAATGGCCTCGTATGTCTGGTTTTTAGGTATTTATTTTCTATGCTTGTTGTGATCTCCCCTCACTCAATCTTCTCCATCCCCTTCAGTTTGGGAACTGTCCTGCTACCTGTTTTCACTGACTGGTTTATAGGCGTCCTCACTCTTTTGTGATTTTCTGATTCATTTATTTTGCGAGATGGGAAATCAGCTTTACTTGTTAGAATTGACTATAAAATAGAAGGAAGTAGATTCAGAGTAAGAACTGGCTGAGCAGAGAAAAGTAAAGAAAAGTGCAGATAACCACCATGTTTCTAATCTAGAAATACTTAATAGCTCTCTTTTTAAATGGAAAAGAGTATTGAATATAAAATGATCACTGGAGTATAGACAACTTTACAAATCACTTATGTTTATTGTTTTCTGTGTGGACTTACTTTAAAGCATTTGTAAAGAAGAATCAATAAAGAAGTAATGCATTTACTTACAAACTGAACATTATTTAAAACTGAAGGATTAGGGCCAAGAATGATTTCATATCAATTATTGGTTTTGCACAACTATGGTTGGTTACTTTAAAAAATTCAATAACTTTTTAAGTGTTGGCAACAACAAGCTATCAAAATGTTTTTATATGAAGGCATACCATTTCTGTATAAACACCAGGCATTTTATTTTAAGTGCAAGATGTTTTTATTGAAAGAAATGAAGTGATTTTACCCATTTATGTTAAAAGCTGTGCAAGGCATGCTATTATCCTTTACTTGTTTATTTGTTACAAACTACTTTCATTTTATTAGCCAATCAGCCAGGTTGGAACATAATTTTTTAGAATTGCACCCCTTGCAGGCACTTCTGAAAATAAAAGTGTCAGCTTATTAAGATTTTTAGGCCTAAAGCATCAATTACCCCAAATACAACATCTGAGGGAGCAGTTTTCTAGAATGTTGTAATCTGCACACAAGTGCATGTGACATTATATCAATGGTATGAAGATCGCACGCCTATTTAGCAGTGGAAAAACTTTTGCTTCAATGTCCCAGAAGGTGGGTATCTCAGTGACACAGTAGATATGCTCCTGAAAAGTTGTATTAAAATTGATTTATGGCAAATTCTACTAACTGTGGGACCCTGGGGCAATTACATCACCAGAGCTGGCCAGTAAGCACAGGTATAGCCATGCTCACTGATAAAATATTGAAACTGCCATCCTGGTAGAAAAAGTAGCTACAGCCTTAAGCCTCTTAAAGTTCCTCTCTCAATATTTTCCTGGCTATCCCAGTTCTTTGTGGACCTCTTAGATCTTCCCAAGATTCAGGAAGTAAGGAGCAGGGAGACTAGCAACAGTTCTGGTGCTAAGGCCAGTTCCATTCTGATGGGATGGTGCCAAACTACTAGTTAAGTAGTTTGACTATCACCTCTGTATGCCCCCACTTGAGTTCTAAGTTTTCTCCTTGTAAATGAAAAAGTTAGGCAAGCTGGTGTTTTCTACAATTGGAAAAAAAAAAGACAATATTTAAAGTGTGAATTATATTTTGTTATTTAAAAATACATATTGAGTGCCTATAATGCACAGGTTCTCTGAGAAGAGAACAAAGCTAAACAGTTGCTCTTTCTCTCTCTCCAAATTAGTAAGAAAACAATTCTTTTACATAGATTTCTTTAAAGCAGCAGTGTTGGAATTAGCGTGTAAATATTATAAACGAAATTCAAAAGAGTTTAAAAGAGGTGGAGATCACTTCTGACTAAGGGGGAGAGGGAATAGAAAATGTGAAATGCAGTCTGCACCTTGAAGGAGTATGAGATTTTAGAATGTAAATTTGAAAGAGTGGACAAAAAGCCAGAGCTTTTCACTTGGAGAAAATGGTTTGTACCGGAACTTGCAGGCAGATCTGTTCGATGGGATTTAGGGGCAGGTAAACAGCAGTGCTCCGCGTAGAACTCTCTGCATTGATGGGCAATCGTCTCTGTCCAGTCCAGTAGCCACTGGTCACAAGCGGCTATTGAGGACTTGAAATGTGGCTAGTGCAGCAGAGGAACTGAATTTTTAATTTTTCTAATTGAAATTTAGTTTTAAATAGCCAAACGTGGCTAGTGGCAACTGTATTAGAAGTGCAGGTTTATTACTGGGAGTGTAGGGCTTATGTTAGGAAGAGAGGAAAGAAAATTACAGAAAAGTACATTGAAGCGATAATCTTTGGGTTAAAGAATCTAAACATACATTTTATGTGAGAGCAGTGGTGGGAGCAGGAGGGGTGTAAATATTTTAAAGCAGAGTAGGGATGCAAACAAAATAGTGCTTTTCATAGATTCCTCTAGTTGTGGTATGAATGGCAAGTTGGAGGAGGTGAAGAGATAGGAACCCAGTTAGGAATTGGTAGCTCTAATCTAGGATAGAAGTAGGAGTGGCACCAGTAAGTCTGGAGAGGTGTCACATGTAAAATGGATCATTTATTTTAAGAAAGCTGAATGAGTTTTATCAAGAATTATCTCCTCCCTGATTCATCTGTTTTGCAGATCTAGTTTCCTGTAATTTTCTGTATGTAGTTCTAATCTTGGGAGACTGCCTATAGCGATTAATTTTTCAAAATGCAGAATATTTCAATAATATGATTTTATTTTTTCTACATGCATAAGACTATTCCTCTCTATGATATTAAACCAATGAAAGAGAATTATTTTATTATTTTACTTCCCTCCCAATTCTTCTTCAGAGTTTCTCTGCTGGTTACCATGTGTTAAGTGTCAAAAATGAAGTTCTGAGTAGTCATGGCCTCTCATCAAACAGCTGCATGTCATTGCAGTTGATTTAAACATTCCTGTGCAGACATTGGTTCTGCTCATCAGTGCCTCTATTTATCTGTGGTATGTGTCATTGCATTCATAAACACTCGGGCCTTTGCGTATATTCTTGGCTCACTGTCACACTTAGGGTAGGGGGGTTCTAGCCATCTAGAAAACTTGTTGGCAGAGATACACAATTTGGACAGGAAACAACTCAGGAGGTGGCTTGCTTGGCTCAACCACAGCGATTCTGGGCACTGAATGTCAGATCGGCAGCCTAGAATGTTAGCCAGAATGTCTGATTGAGCATCATGGTCTCCACAAAGATATCATTTTAGATGAGATTTCACGAGGACTCGTGCCAAGGAATCTGAGCAGTCTTAAGCGTTCCGACAGGGAAAGCGCTTGTCAATTAAGAGAAACATGAGGACAATCAGTTGCCAACATGTACATTTTTTCTCTTTCAAGGATTTGTTCTTTGGCATATTTGCATTTGCATAGAACTGCAGAATACAAAGACAGTTAATTTGAGATTACATGTGTTTCTATTTTTGTAGTGCAGGCAAATTGGACTGCATTTTTTCTTGCCAAAATTTGTCTTTAGAGGGGATTATTCTTTTATGGTCCCGAATAGCTTTTGGATTTGGGCATAAATAGAAAGGTTTATAATTCCTGGTGACTAAGTATAGAAACCCTCCTATTCTAGATTTGTTTTTCCAATTAGACTGCTTTAAGCATCCTGTTTCAAATTACTGATATTCCCAGAGAGGAGATAGTATAGAAAATAAATAGTGATAAATCTGGGTTTAATTCCTGACTCTCTCCCTTATTGGTTATGGGATCTTGGTCAAAATATTTAACCTCACTGAGCCTTAGTTCCCTCATTTATAAAAGGTGGATAAAAAGTTTTACACATACAGCCACTGCATTGTAATGACTAAATGTGGTCACTATTTGTAAAATACAGCACAAGCTGATTTGCATCTGTCTTGCCATAAGAATCTACAATCCACTCTTAAAGTGACTGATCTTTCAGCAGGATGGGAGGGGGAAGAATGAAAAACCTCCTTTATAACATCAAAAAGAGGCTCACCTCATTAGAAAGACACACTCCTTTGCAACTCTACCATTGTAAACCTTATAACCCCATCGATAACCCTCTTAGCATGACAGAGAAAAGCTTTGAGGAAATTTATCTTTCCACATCTCTGTGAAAGAAAGAAACATTTTCTTGGTGAAATTTGATGAATGGGAACCAATTTCCCTCTTTTTTGAAAGTCAATGCATATTTCTCATTTCCTTTTGAAGAATATTGAATTCTTGGAAAGCATTCCTTTTGACATTTTATTATGGGGGTTTAGAGATGGTTAGGTGGGAGTAATTTGAAACTTTGGGGGTCAGGAAAGCTTTAGCTGACTGGGAATAATTCACCAGAAGAGGAAATAAGAACGATGTCTTCTGATCTTTAATTATTATTGTTCACTACTTACATTTCTTCCGAAAAGAAAACTTTCTATCATCTGAAAACCTATACCGATAAGAAGACCAATCAGTTTGGCTTGGTTCATTATCAGAGCATTTGGCTCCCTGTTTAACACCCCAATTGATGTGTACCCTTTTTGTATTTCCTTTGCAATCTGTATAGACTGCCCATTGTATGGGGTCATTTGTTAATGTACCAGAAAAGTTCAAAGTAGCTATTGCAGATACCTCAAGGAAAAGTGATGAGGGTGCCATAATTAGTTTGCAGTAAAAAAAAAAAAAAAAAAGTTCTCTAAATAAATTCAGTGAGTGCAAATTGAAAAGTAGACAGCTGGAAGTCTCATTAAGTGCATATTAGCTTGTATTAGCAGCTGCAAATCTGTCTGCAGTGTTTTGTTCTCACTGTGTGAAGGTATGTCTGCAGGAGTATAGAGCCTAAATCCTTCAGCCTCCTCCTCTATTAGATATATATGTGTGTGTGTGTGTGTGTGTGTGTGTGTGTGTGTATGTTTTCAATTTATAAAACTGGTTACTGATGTACACCATATAAGTATTTTTCTGTAAACCAATTATAGGAACATGGACAGATCACCTTAGATAAATTAAAAAAGTGATTATCAGAGACTCCTCAACACTTCATTGTGTTTGCTACTACAAATGTTTATTCCATGGACTCCCTGTGTTACTCAGGCCCATATCTTGTAGTAGCCAGAGCTATTTCTTTAAAAATGACTCTTAATAGTATTGATTTTTTTTTTAAAGGATAATGCTGCCCAAGTTTTAGACCAGGCTGATGTCCTCAGAATTTGTACTTATTTTCTATAGGTTGGTTGGGAGCTCTCAAGGGTGGGTGAGAAATAAAGAGAGCAGCAGAGTCCATATGGCAAGACATAATTGCGTAGTGGGAGTTAGGAAAATATGAGCGGATTTATAGCTATCCTTCATGTATTCCTTCCTCTCTTTCCTCACTCTTCATTTTTATTTTAACCCAAGAGCTTGTCATTTCTTCTGGAAAGACACAGTACTGTGGACTCTTTGAAGAAAGGTCGGGACTCCTTATTTGTTTTCATCCATTGGGGAATTTTACACAGAACTGATGCATCCAGGAAGAAGACTGCCACACGCAGTGCTTACAATGACTCAACTTTTAGTTCTTTATTATCACATTCAAAAAATACCTGTTAGGCCGTGTATTAGTCACGGTTCTCCAGAGGAACAGAACCAGTAGGAAGGTATGTCTGTATATCTATATATCTATATCTAACTATATCTATCTATCTGTCTATATCTATTGAGACAGAGAGATTTATTTTAAGGAATTTGTTCACATGATTTTGGAGTCTGGCAACTCCAAAATCTGCGGGATGGGCCAGCAGGCTGGAGACCCAAGAAAGAATTATGCTGTAGTTCAAGTCCAAAGGCAGTCAGGCTGGAGAATTTCCTCTTGGTCAGGGAAGGTCAGTCTTTTTTTTCTACTCAGGCTTTCAACTGATTGGATGAGGCCCACCCTGTAGGGCAATCTGCTTTTCCCAAAGTGTATGAATTTAAATGTAAATCTAATCCAAAAACATCCTCATAGAAACATTCAGAATAATGTTTGACTGAATATCTGAGTACCATGGCCCAGCCAAGTTGACACATAGAATTAACCATGGTAAACCCTCAAAGATGAGGAAAAGAGGGAAAAGGCAAGGGTAACTTCATCAGTGGCAGTGAGCATTTTTTTATTCCAACTACACCCAGATCATTGTATTTTTTTTCCTGATATGGCTAGTCAACTTGGGAGACACAGGCAGAAAGACCAAAGGCAGATTTGCGTAGGATGGAGCATATGGCTGGACAAGCCTTTCCTAGTCCTCCTCATTATTCCTCTACCCTATGTGCAGGTGTTGGAGAGTAGAGGGAATGATATTATACTTTTTTAAAACTGCTAAAAATAAGTTCCTGGATTATTCACAGTCCCTCTCATATTCCAGCCTTCGAGTCAACTGAGGTGCCTTAACCTTTTCTTGAAATGAAAAACACCCTGGAGATGTAAATATTTCCCCCAAACAACTTAGAAATACTTGCAAACAGAAAAGGACAATGTTATACAGAGAAAAAACAACTTAACAGAAAAGTGGAAGAAAAGGGCACAGGACTGACATAAAAATTTGGTAACTAACAAAAGAAAGAGAATTTTGATTTCATTTCTTTTGTAAGTTGCATGCATTGGAAAGCGGCAGTTAAAGCTATTACAGAGTGTTTAGTCAAGAAAATAGGTTCCGTTATTACAGTCATATACCAAAAGCCATTAGGGCCTTTAGTGGTCATGTCCTATAAGATCCCAGAACCTGAGGCTGAAATAAGGTGTGACAAGTTGTAAGACTTACAGACAACAAAAAGCATGGGCTATGACCCATTATGCATGTGGTACCACTGGCGGATACATGCAAGAAAATGCATGGCTCCTACCTGGAAGGGACTGTCTACTGGGCAAAATGGAACATATATCCACAGGCTACAATTTGACAACACTCCAGAGTAAAGACCTGACTCTTCAGGTTGGGACTTGAAGCCATGATTGGGAATTAAAAACTGAAAGACAGAAAGTCCCTTTCTAAAGAATGTTAGTAAACCCCCAGACCAAATACTGGCATCTTCTCCTATAAAGTGCTGACAGTGTCTGAGTGTTTACTTGATGACAGTTGTTAGAATTGTTCTTATTTCAAAGTGAGTATATGTGCATTCTAAGGAAGTAAACAACTTAGTGAATGTTACCAACTCATACTTAACAGCAGTCAACCTGAATTATTCTCTCAAAAAATTAGAAATCAGTGCATAGTTTTCTTAAGAGAGTTGGCAAATACATTATTTACCTATTTCTTTAAATCTCTTTACTTTTGTAGCATTGTTTTCAATGCAAATCATCATAAAATAGATTTTATTTGATTTATGTGGGTCTCTCATTGAGGAATATCACTTTTAGTGATGCAATAAGGCAGTACAGGGTAAAGACATATGGACCCACAAGGAAGAAGAGAAAAGAGAAGGTCACAGCTGCAACATTTTTGAAGCTAGAAAGTAGATAACTAAGATTTAGCTTTTTTGTTTGCTTTTTTTTCTAAAGTGACAGACGGTGTAGAAAGGCAAGACACACCACAATTTTTATAATGATATGCCCCTGCCCCCTGCAAAATTAAGGATTGCTCTCACTGGATCCTTCTGGCATTATAGATAAAATAACGGTTAAAAACACAAAGTCTCTGGTTTAAAGTCTCTTTTGAACAGCTAGGCTTCCTCATGCTTTCCCTGTACTTCAAAGTTAAGGCCACTGCTTCTCACTCCCACTGGTGGAAGAGAAGAGGTTTATTCTCTAGACAGGATAAAACAGAGTTTCTCTGGCTGGAGGAGACCAGCACACAGAGTGAGAACACCAGCCTGAAACCGGGGATAAGCACACCAAGTGTCAAAACACCTCACCCTGCCTAACTCTCCCCCTACTCAGATCCCCGGCAGAACCCTGGCAGCTGGATACCATCCAGACAGGAGAATGGAAGAATCTTCTCTAGGGAATCTGCCCTGCCCAAGAGAAGAGACTAGAACCAAATCTTGATTACAGAGAGGACTGGGTAAATAAGACCCACTCTTAAATATTAGTACAAACCCAACGTTATTAGATATTTGAAGAAGGTATCTTATATCAAAGAGACCAAATCAAGTAGAAAAGAATAACTTAGAGAAAGAGAAAAGATTATGAACAAAAAGAAAACTTCAAGATAACTGTGATTAATATATTCAGAGATATGAGAAAAGGTTTTGCATCCCTGAAACAAGAACAAAGAATTCTTTTAAATGTAGGAAATTAAAATATGATAGTATAAGTGAAAAATCCAATAAAAAATTTAGGGAATAAGGTTGAGAAACTACTTCAGAATGAAAAGCAAAAAGTCAAAAATGGAAATTAGAAGAGGAAAAATAAAAGAGAATTACAAAAAGAGTAGAGAAGATTCAATATTTTAAGAAATAGGTAAGCCAGCAGTAGCAAACAGGAAATATAGGATAGAAAATCATCAAAGAAAAACATTTCATGAAGAGTTCCCAGAATGAAAGGACACATGTTTCCATTTTGAATACGCCTGCCATGTTCCCAGTATGGAACAGTAGATGTGGATGTACATAGACTCCCATTAAGGCATATCAAGAAAAGGCAGTACTCTGGGAACAAGCGATGTCTTTGAGCTTTCAGAGGGATCATTAATATGAAATAGAATAGTAATACTGGACTCTAGAAAACAGTAGGACCAAGTCTTGATGCTTCTGATGAGACAAGTTACAACCTGGAAGTTTATGGCCAATCATGTGTGAGAGCACACAAAGCACTATCTCCCATGCGCTCATCGGCAGAAAGCTGCTGGAAGATGTGCTCTCCTAAAATTAGGGAGTAAACCAAGAAAGAAGACAGATCCAGGAAACAAGGTATCCAACACAGAAGAAAGAAGGACAGAATTCCCAGTCACAAGATGATAGCTGAGGAGCAGGTTTAGAGAGCAGTGCAGTTTGGAGCAGGATGACTTTTATGAGGAGGGATTTCTTTAACAAGATAATTTACAATCACTACAAATTTAAATGTATTAGTAAGAGTTATATACTGGTGGGGGTGTGCTTAGGGTTATTACTAGAAAACTAAGAAAATAATGGCAGCACAAACAATAAAATAAAAAAACCTTATCATAATAAGCTGAAAAAAGAAAAAGTACCAACATTTGCATAAAAGCAAGTGTAGTCATAATATCCGACATTTTCTCGGCTGTATGTAGTGTTTACATCAACATGGCATTGTAAACACAGAATATTGACCCAACTCATAACATGACATAAGAATGAGAAGATGAGAAGACAAGAAACCTCCATGTGTGTCAATATACAGTATCTAAACGCCCCATCTCTTGCCAAAAAATAATCAAGAAGTAGCAATATGATCGTTATTATAGAGAGATTTACATACAAATTCCAACAGAATCATGTAAAATATTCAAAAGTGGTTGCCTCTGGAAAGGAGGAAAAAATGTGTGATGAGAGTGGACTACGGCTTTTGAATACAATTGTATAACTTTTTAAACCATACACATATAATTTCCATAAAACTTAAAAATAATTTTAAAACATATTTTCATGTTAGAAAATTATGAATTAAAAATCACCTAAAATTGCCTCTCTATTAAACTACTACTGATAATAATTTGATTTGTTTCTTTCTAACTTAACATAGTTAATACATATAGGTAAATAGATATGTAGACAATCATAAATATGTACTTTATATAAGTATAAAATATTATATAAAAGGGATTTATAGATACAAGGTCATTTATAGTTCTTCTGTGAATTATCAGGTCAAGTATCTTGCCCATTTTCCTATGGTATTCACTGGTTTTCATATATAAAATTCTAATGGAAAGTGGGCCTATTTCAGGTATTCTAGTTTTGTTTGATTAATCTATTTAATGTTTAAAATATTGACACAGAACTTACTTGAATGATTATCTCTTTATATTGGGTTTTATTTGGAAGAGAGGCTACTTAGTCAATGACTTTATTGCCTTTCTGTTGGTGTGAAATATTTCTAACATACAGAAGTGTATGGAGAACACTATATTGAACATTAATATACTCTGAAGATTCAGAATAATTGCAAATCATTTTTAGATTCCTACGTATTCATCCTGGATCACATTCCACTTCCTCTCCCTCAGAGGTAACTACTGATTTGGGTATTTATCACTTTCATGTATGTCTTTAAAGTTTTACTACATGAATATGTATTCTTAAACAAGAGCATTAATTCACATTTTAAATTTTTATAATTGATGTCACACTGTATATATTTCTTAACCAAGAATCTTCTAAAACATTGTTTTGTATAGATCTCTCTTTATGTTTATAACATGTAACTTTACTTCATTTATTTTTCACTGGTGTTTACTATTCCATTTTATGAGGACAAAAGAAATTTCCATTTCTCTATTGATGGACATTTTGCTTCTGATTTTAGCAGTGCTGCAATGATCATTTTACTAAATGTTTCTTTTCTATAATTACAAGAGTTTGTATTACGAGAGTTTTCTATAATTACAAGAGTTTGTCTAGGTGTGGAAAGCTTTAATAGATATTGCCAGTTTTATGTGCAGAGAGGTTTTTCCAGTTTAAATTCCAACCAGCATTACATTACTACATATATTGGCCATTCGTCAATATCATACTTTGGTATTTTCCTCTGACGGCGTGGAGTAGAACATCACTTCTTTAATTTTATTTTTCTGATTACTAGTGATGTTTTACTTCTTTTTTTTTTACATATTTACTGACCTTGCAGGTTACCTCTTCAGGGAATTTTCTGTTATTAACTTTTGCACACATTTCTTTTGAGTTATGGGTCTTTTTCTTATTTTTAGGAGTTCTTCACATATTTTGAATACTAATTCTTTGCATATTTCATGTTCTGTAAATGCTGTCTCTCATTCTTTTTGTTTTTTTGCCAATTATTTTTCTTTTAAAGAAATGCCTTTTAAAGAATAGAAGTATTTATTTTTAATAAAGTCCCATTTATCAATTTTTCCATTATTGCTCATCCTTTTTGTATGTTTTTAAAAAATTTCACTTTTCCAGATCCATAAATATAATCTAAAATTATATAGTTCTGTGTGTCATTGTAAAGTTGATGCTGATTTTTGTGTATGAGGCAGGTGTGAATCAGGTTTTCTTTTGTTTCCCACGTGGTTTCAGAATCACTGAATAGTCCATCATATCCCCAAGGATCTTCTGTAATTTGTTTCCATATACACAGGTCTATTTCTGGGCTCTCTTTTCATTTCCTTCTATCCTGTTTGAACAGTCCATGCATGAATATCTTCTGTATTGATTAGTATAGTTCTATAATAAGTCTTATTGCATCATTCTTTAGGTAGGCAGACAAGCAGGAAGTGAGAACACCAATATTTGTCACTAGATGTGATGAGTCATATGACAGAATTCTGTTCAGCATTTAAAATGAATGAACTAAAACCGCATATATTAACGTGACTCAACTGCAGAAGTATACTGTTGCATGGTAAAAACCAGTTTGTGATGGGTACTGTACGATAACATTTATGTAAATTTAAACACACACGACAATGATATATAGTATTTATGGATACCTAGGTATGTGTGAAATATTCACAACAATGGTTGGGAAGAGTAAACATCGACTTCAGTAAAGGAGTTACCTCTGGAGAGGAAGGGGATTGGAATGGCTTAATTATATCTGAAACTTTTTTAGTTCTTTAAAAATAAGATCGAAAAGAACTACAGCAAAAGGTTAATGTTTTGTGTTATAAAATATGGGTTATACTTGGATAGTAAAAACAGGTGTTTTATTATCTTCTGAACTTTTCTTCATTTTTGGAATATTTCCTAACTTATACAAAATAGATATGCAAACTGCATAAATGTATTTTAAAATGTAGTCAGTATCCCTTGGGTGAAGGTGTTAAAAGAAGTGGTAACAATTCCGTGTCCACATCTTTACAGTAATTTCGTTGGGTAGTTAGTTTGCTATAATATATGATCACACTGCAGATAATTAGATTATTCTTGAATCAGAAACCCAATTAATGTTCAGATGTCTTTCTAAATTATTATTTGTAGTAACTACATTCACTGTAGGAATTACCAGCTCAAAATCTTAAGAATTTCCCCTAAAACAGGAGTAGATACCAGTTGTCTCATCTGTCCTACATGACAGTCCCCTGTCCAAAGCTGGCTGATCAAAAGATGGACATCTAACTCAAATGTAAAATTTGGATTTGAGGGATAACGAGACTTGGAATTTTTGAAACTGACGAGTTTATCCTGGTTCTCTAAAGAAAAGTTTCATTGACATCTCTAGTGAGAACCTGGTAGATGTCCAGGTGCCTGCTTTCCCTGTGGCTTACTTGGGTGGCTTTTCACTGTGTTCTGCAATATACCCGACCTTCTTCTGATAAATTTCCTGTTTGACTGAAGGTGGCCAGAGTCTGACTTTGTTACTAGTAACCAAAAGAACTGTAATGTATGAATATAGAGTATTTTACTTAAATTTAGGTGACTACATATAGAAATTTACCAGCTCTCTTCCCCCAGTTTTCTTCAAAGGCAATGTAGATAAATCCATTGATTTGGGCTCCTTTTACTCACCATTCTCTCTCTACTTATTCAGCATTTTGTTCTTATCAGTTTATTTTTTACCTTCTTTTCTGTGCCCTATGCCCACTTTCCTCCCCCTTCTCTGTTTATTATAAGTAATATTCTATATTCTAGTCTTGAAACCGGATCTGTATAAATTCTTGTTGATATTATATTTCATTTCTTACCATCGTTTCTCTGTTTAATAGTAGGCTTTTCTTAACTTCCATGTGTCATTTAAAGCGAATGAAAATAATACATGTTCCTTTTAAAAATAAAAGGCTTCTCATCCTTTCTTAAAGAAACCTAAGTTGTTTATATGGTTTGGTTTAAAAGCAGTAATTTACTGTTTCCATTAAGAGTAAAGTTGCTGTCTCTGGCTAATGGCAGTTTTGTTTCCTCCTGTTGATGGAGCTCTGATTTTGAAATTTATACCAGAGTTATAGAGATGGAACATTCTAAAGGATCTCTTCCCAAATTAAATGTTTTCATTAAATAAAATTACTAAACTCCTCCACACATAAATGTGTTGTAACTTTATCTACCAAAACTTGTGAAAGAGGGGGAAGGATAAGGAAGGTTACAGAAGAGATATATGCCTCCTTTGTACCTTATTGACACCGGGATTAACGAGGGACAACACTTGATTTCATACATAAGCTAATTGGAAACTGGTTTATCACTTAACTCCAGATCCTGGCAACAAGCAGTGGAAAATGTAGAGAAAATGGGGGCATGTTAAGTATCTGAGGATCACAATTTTCGTCTTTCTTTTTCTAGCAGGGCTTCACTTGAAGTTATTTGATAGATTCAATTTGCTCCACCAACTTTTCCCAATCAGTTTTGCCTGCAGTTTTGAGATGCTTGATGGAGATTAGAGGGTAAGATTTTAAATGCAATTTAGGGTGAAGATAAAAATCCTTGAGAGTTTGAATGCAGAGATTTGACCTCATTATCATTCTGCTTACCTAAATGAACCGATCTACAGAGGCCATATTTATGTTAAATGAAAGCTAATGGGTCTGAAGGCCTTTTCCCTTTTCTTTCCCCTTAATTGATGGACATATTTTACTTTTGGTTAAGAGCAAATTGGTTCAGTTTGATGGATTAAAATTTCATCTTTCACCATTTCTATCTGCTTAACTTTAACAACTTATGTAGACTTTAGTGTTTCAGTTTTCTTATCTGTAAAATGGGAATGATGCTTGTTATAGTACTTATTACATAGATTTCTTATGAGGATAGAATTAGCTAATATATGAAAGTTATTTAGAGTAATGGTGATTTATTAAAAATACATAGCAGTAACTATATTGGTTATTGTAATTAATATTATTTTTTATCAAATATATCTTCTTTTTTGGTTCCATAATCACCACATTAAGCAAGGATTTCTCCACTCAACCCTTGACCAATTGCAGAAGTCCCCTATACTGAAGTCTGGATCTAGTATTTCCTGTAGAAAACTGTGTGGTATATGTTGTATGGATTCTTCTTGAAATTAGACAGACACAATCTGAATTTTGGCTCCTCTGCTTTCTACCTAGTAACACTGGGAAAGTTATTTATCTTCAATAAATCTCAGTTGACTCATCTGTAAAGTGTGAAGACTCTTATGAAGACTTGGTTTCCCTGGTCTTAGTATACCAGCATGGAGTAGGGGAGGCTTTGGCACATCTCTAAGTGTGTCGCTTTCTCATTCTGATAAAAGTCAAATACTCAACTGGCATTTCAAGACCCCCAAAACTTTCCTTTTCCACTCTCCTCTTACTTCACTGCCCACTCTATCCTCCCTACATATAATAAGGAAATGGTTCTTTGATACGGTGAAACCAGCCAACTCCCTCATTTTTACTCTAATTGGTTATCTTCTCTCTGTGCCTCCCCACATTTTATACTGCCTCCATCCCAAGCCTCCGATGTTTTCCAGACTTATTTTTGCAGATCTATTGCTTTTGCATCCTTTCAGAAGTTTTAAATTGGGAACCTTCTGGCAGATGTGGTTTATTGGGCCAGTCCAATTTGTTTTTTAATTGAGTGGGAATGCCTTTAGGTAAGGTGAGAAATCCACAATGCACTATAATCACCATTAGTCCTTCACGTATTTAGGTCTCCTGCCCAGCCCCTGAAGTCATTGGGTTTATCACTGGAACTCCTTCTCTTAATTAAAGCTAACATAAATGAATCACTACCTTGTCTGCCTCCCCTCAATTCAATTAAAATCTTTATTGGCCCCTTTATACAGTCTGACATAAGGCAGAAAAAGTGAGTTTTGGGGTAAGACAGAATTGATTTTAATCTCTGCAGCTAATAATTGAATAACTTTTAACAAGACTCCCTTGCTCTTCTATAAAATGTGGAAAGTAATTCTCATATGCAAATAACAATTCTTCTAGGGTTGTTTTGAGAATAACATAAAAGAACATATATAAAATAATCAACACAGTGCCTGATCCAAAGTAAGGAATCTATAGATAATAATAACCCCTCTGAATCTGTTTTTGTAATTTGGCAGGTGTGGGCATTGAGATTAGGTAATCATCTACTTCCTTCCAGCTCAAAAATAGTAGGAGACCCATGGAATTCCCAATGTTATAGTTTAAGTATTCTCTGTTATGTTTTCTTCTCATAAAATAAAATAATATAATATGACTCTTTGTTCCTGCGTAGTATATTTTTATATTCAATGTACTCTGTGTATACTAGCTTATGACATTTCTAATGCCATTCCGATACTGCAACTTGCTACTCTTCTTGCTCTAATAGTTTCTTTTTTATGGAGAAGAGAAGGAAAGAGAGAAAGATACTAACATGGTGGGAGTGCCCACTACAGGCTCCCTGCTAGGTCCTTTGCAAACACAATTGACTCTTGTTGATGGAAGGACTCATTGATGGAGCACAAGTGCCTGAGTATACAATTGGGTGGTGATTGACTGCAGAGAGGGTTCAGTGTCCCTGGAACATCAGTAGTGAGGTTTACAGAGATCAGTGCAGAGACTGTTAACTCAGTGCCAACTAAGAGGAAGTCACCAAAGAGAGCTGTCACTACCTTAGATCTAAGATTTCCAGATACAGTTGTTTTTAATTTGCAAAGTCCCTGGATAACAGAGCAGGCAACTATATTTGATAAAAATAAGCTTGTCAAAATCATGCCACTATCATCAATTATTAAAATTTATTTTGTTAGGATCATAATTGTTCATTTTTATGATTTAACAAGAGAATCAAGATCATGTCAAACTTAAGCATGTCACCCTCCTCCCACATTCTGATATACGAATGACCAGTTTGAAATTAGTGAAACACCTATTTTTACATTATTGATTTAAAGCAAGAAAATGTATTTTATTTAACAGGAATCTTCTGCATTCTTTCAAGCATTTTTAATGGTTTGTGTGCAAAGTGTTATAGAAAAAGCGTGTAGACATGCTAAATGTGGAAAAATTAAGTTGGAGATTTTATATATTCATACAGCTATATTTCTTGTTAATACATTTTTGTCACTGTTTCTGGGTTAAAACTAAAAAAATCCATAAAAATTCTGAGGCGTTCCAAATATGAGTGTTGCTCAGTCCCGAGTGGCCTCAGTTCACTAAATTATTCAGTGCTCTACATAAATGTGTCAAATTTATTCACAGGGTATAAATGAAGAGATCTAGTGCTTGATAATCCAAAACAGTCTTTTTGATAATGAATGGAATCTTTTAAAGACAACTGCAAGAAGGATGACAAGTAGCCCTTAAAACTTTCTCTTGGTTCCAGAGTTGTACTATTGTACGTTCAGATGTAAGGAGATTTATAAGAATTTGGTTATAAGCTAAGTAAAACACAGGTTTAAATAGACATTTATTGGACTGATCAAGCTGTAAGTGGGAAATTCAGAGGCTTGTTAAATCTGCCGAAGACACTTGGCGAACTTTGATACTTTGAAGTCTTCATATTCTCCCTCTGTCTTTATATGCAATTGTCATTTCCTGATGTAATAGATATATCATTTGGCCCATTATTTGTATTTTAGAAGTGTCTGCTCTCTTCTCTCATTGATCATCTACCCTGGAACATTTGGCAAAGGGCACATTTTCTCATGTTTGTCCCTGAAGCCTGCTTCTCCCCTGGTACTTGCCTCCCAACTGCTGTTTTTTGTGCTCTGCTCTTGGTGTTCTCCCTCTGCTCCTTTCTGCCCTTTCCTAGACAGCGCCCTCTTCTCTCAGACTCTGAAGCACAGGACTGTTGTGTATAGCAGAGTTTACTGAAGTTTTAGCTGTGTTGTTCTCTGAGTGTGTGGTACCAGCACCGTGTCACCCACATCAGCATTGATGAGATGCCAACATGCTCATATTTTATTTCATCACTGCTCCCGTGAATCAGCATCCATGAGGATCAGAGCGATGATCTGTATTTTCAACAGGTGCCTTAAATGAATCTTAATCACCCTTAAGAGAACTCTTCTGGGTTCATCAGTTGTGATGGGGGAAAGGATCAGCTATATAAAGTAGCAGACAATGCAAAAAACTTCAATTTGATTCTTAGGCATCATTGTCCTGATGTTTTCTGGATATCCATGACACATGACTCTCTCAGGGGACCACTTTGTCTTTAGGCCTCTCTGGTAGATGTGGGGATGTACTGCCAGATTCTGCTTCCAGGAAGGCCTTGCTGTCCAGCTGCGAGGAGAGCTATCAGCAGACAGCTTGCAGCTGCCAGGTCCTTCAGGATCAACCATAGCTGAAGAGGGCACCTGTTGCCCTTCCAGCCCCTGGTGACTGAGTGAGGCAGGAACAACCACTTGGGCCCGTTGCAAGACAGCCTTCCCAGGCGATATCCACTCCAGAGTGCCTTGCTCTGTTGGCTTTGTGGCCAACATTCCAGTGTGTCTTCTTCCCCTGCCTGATCCTGCTCCCTACCCTTCTTTTCACAGTGGTTGATTCCTACTACACATCTTGCACCCCAAACTATGTCTTAGCATCTGCTAGAGAACACAACCTGTTACAGCCTCTGCCCACAGTAATATTGTAGAGGCTTCCTCCCTCCTTTGAAAATAGCCTATCTCAGGCCTCCGGGCCTCTCTCAAACCACAAAGATATGTTTCCAATATTTCTCTTACTTTAGAATACATAAAATTTTTCATTTTAACTGGAATCAAGATTCAGCTCTCGGGCTGACTTTCCATGTTCCAGAACCCAGTAGGTGGTTCTATTTTTCTGATACCAGCTTGGCTGTCTACTCCCTGCAATGATTTATGCTGAACCCCAAGGAGATGCAGTCAGTTTTGGTTTTAATGAGCATATTTGGCCAGGTTGTTTCAAAGAGGAGAGACCATTTTTGTTGCTTCACGGACTCTGATACTTTGATTTTTGCATAATTAGTTACCTTTTAATAGTTCTGCAAATTAGATAACCAAACATCTGAAATGTTCTTCTCTATCTGGAAAGTTGACTCAGTTATTTAAAAAATGCTCTTGGTTTTCTATCCATGATGTTGTTTTGAGCATCTATTCTTCTGCCAGTGGATGTTGTCTGAAAATGGAGTTTCTGATTAATTAAGCCATCCTCATAAGGATCTCTTAATTTCACCAAAGCACATAAACATGTGATAGAAAATGTGTCCCTTCTCCTAGACAGAAGTGCTTGTTTTTAATCTTGCTGCTGAGCCAATGGTATTCTCTGTATTGAAAGATCACACAGTTCATTTCAGTATTCTAAGGTAAATTAACCTTCGCAGACATTCTGGACATTATCTTAGAAAATGGAATGAAATGGTTTTCTGTTGGGAAATACTGCATAGTTTGAGTTATTTTCATGTTCCTACCACTTTACATCAATATTAGCAACTATATTTTTATTATTCATTCTCTCTCATGTTGGCATTGTCTGGCGGTCCTTTCTATTTAACCTTTTTGAATGCTATCAGAAATATGTTCAAGTAATTTCCTCTAACAAGTGTATTGGTATGGACTTGGCTCTTAGGTAGGAAAATAAAGCCATTAAAGAAATAAGAGACTGCTTTTAACTGAAACGTGAAAGAAACAAAAGTTAATGAGGATTTGGAGCTCAGTCCGATAGGTTAGGTAGGTGTCCACCTGGGCACGGCGCCAGCCTGTGACCCTGCAGTGACAAGATTCAAACAAGTTGGACAGCCTTGTGATGACAAAACAGATCTCATCTCGCCCAGGTATAGATTTAACCCAATTTTTAAACTGTAAGCTTGGTGGCATAATGAAAGCACCTATACATTTTTATTACTTAAATTCTAATGACTGAGATCATTTCTTCATTAAACAGATATAAAAGTCTTACTGAGAGTGATAATGGCATTGTTTCTCGATTCTCTGTGGAAGAAAAAGGCAAAGGGGACTGAAAAATGGTACAAAAGGCGAGTTCATCACAGGTATAGACACATGTGATGGTTATAGGAAAAGAAATAAGTTAAGACTCCCGTGTTTCCACTCTTAGCAAACTGTTTTTTCAGAGTTGTGCTATTTCTTTTGGATTTGGACTCTCCCCCCACCACACACACCGTAACCCTAGCTATCTGTCTAGAAACCCTTGCCAAATTTTGCAGGACCACTAGATAAGAGAAAAGAATGAGGGAAAAAAAGAGTCAGGCATGCTGTACATTCAGCTAGTGGAACGTGTGGGATCTCAGATTGTTTACCAGCTGCTCCTACACCCTCTGCTGAACCTGGACTAATTTTACAGCTCGAGTTGAATTAACAGTTCACGTGGCATGCTCACCAGATGCTATTGAAGAATGTGGAGGAGAGAGCAACATAATCACACTGAAAACAGAATTTGAAGATCACCTTGTCCTTTTAGCATCGGGGACTAGCGAAACAAGATGACTGATTTATCTGTGCACCTCATGCCATTATTAAATAAGCAAAGACGAGAACAGTAGCATGATATTACACAACAGTGTTATTGGTGTGAGTCACAGAACCTGTAATTTAGCAGTCACGTTGTCTAGCTCAAACAGGTGGCACAGTCTGGCAGATGGCAGTGAGGATTTCTTTACAAGGTTCAATTTCTTGTAAATTGCTTGCCTTCTCTTTTCTGTTTCTAAAATTTATATGTGTGTGTGCACACATACCTCATCATATTCCTATACGATTCATATTTGAAAGGTATGCTCTTTTATATTTTGAGGCTAAGTTGTTAATTATATATAGATTCAGAATTGTTGTAACTCCCTAATAATTTTTTTCTATTAGTGTTTATTCAACATTCACTCAACAAACATTTCTGAGTGCTTATGTGCCAGGTTCTATTCTAGACACTTCGAAAAAAAATTCCACCATTGTGTAGCTTTCATACTACTAACAGCCTACTTTATAAATATATTTTATTTTATTTAAAATCAATTTCATCTCATTTTAGTATTGCTACATAACCTTTTTTAGGTTGGTATTATCTGTCTTCTTTTTATATCTTTAATTTCAACCTTACTGAAGGAAACTTTATGTTAGGCATGTCTCTTATAAGCATATTAGAGCTTTTTAAAAGAAAATACAACTGGAAAATCACTGACTTTAAACAAGGAAGTTTCATCCACCTACATTTTTTGAGACTAATGATGTATTAGGATATATCCTCTTATTTTGTGTGTGTGTGTGTTTTTATACTAAGCTTTCTTTGCCCCCTTATAATTATTTTCTCCTTTTTTATTAGTCATTTTCTTTATACCCCTTTATTCCCTCTATTAATTTGAAGTTATGCATTCTGTTTTTATTCTTTTAGTGATAATTTTAAATTTAATGCTTTAATACTCTCTTAACAAATACTTCCTTAACCTTGTCTGATATTAATGAATGTCTCTACAGTCCTCCTCCAAATGCAAAGACCTTAGAATCTTTAAAATCCAGTGACCCCTCCCATCTTTCCTATCTATATTTTGAATTTAAGCCTTCACACTTCGTCATTATTTTCAATGCTTTTTATAGTCAATACATTCACTTATTTATTTGCTTGTTATATTTTATACTCCACCACTTTCTCTGGAGTTAAATTCCATCCTCTTGAAGTACTTCTATCAGTCCTATTTCCACGAGATCTGTGAGTGGTAAATTCCCCCTGCCTTTGACTAAAAATGTCCTTTTTTTACCTGACTCTTGACTGAAAGCCCAACGGGATATACAATTCTAGAGCAACCGATATCTTCTCTTGGCACATTAACCGTATACTTCCACTGTCCTCTTCTCTATTGTGGTTGATTGTAAGACTGTTGTCAAAATAGTAGTCATTATCTTTAGGAATGTTAGGGGGTTTGTCTTTTATATTTAGAAAGTTTTTTTTTAATGAAATGATGAAGTATGGGTTTGTTCTTTAACACTTTTGATATTCATTGCGTTGCTTCAAGATGCATGTCTTTCTTCAATTATGAGTAGTTTTCATTCACTTGCATTTTGAATATTGCCTCTCCCTCCTCTATTCTCTCTGTTCTGCTCTTATAGAATTACTATTGTGCATATATTATAACTTGTCATCATACCCTTCACGTATTAACTTCTGTTATCCTTCAATCTTTCTCGGAGCTGAATTCCCTAAGTTCTATTTTTGGCTTACTAAATTTCCCTTCAGTTCTGTTGAATTTGTCTTTCTTTTAAATTTAGCTGTAAAATTTTCTTTTAAATTTTACTTTAACACATGTTTTGGTTTACTTTATCCAGCAGTCCTCTCTGTTTGTAGAAGGAAGCTGTTCTGAGTAAGCTAGTCTATCATAGTGCTGGGAGTTCAAGACCATTCTTCTAATAAGTGAAATTAGTTTTGAGAAGGCCTCAGAAATAATCAAAATGATTTAGTATTCTAAATATTAACAAGAATCAACATGCGGACAGTTCTAATAAAAGGGAAAGAGAAGAGCAGAGATCTGTGTATTTTGAAGGAAACCGTTAGTTTACTAGGGCTGATGTAACAAACGTCCACAAACTGGGTGGCTGAAATACTAGAAATATATTGTCTCACAGTTCTGGAGGCTAGGAATTAAAAAATCAAGATAGCAGCAGGGTTTGGTTCCTTCTGAGGGCTGTGAGGGAGCATCCGTTCGGTGCCTCTCTCCTAGCTTCTGGTCGCTTCCTGGCAATATTTCGCATTCCTTGGCTTCCCCCCACCCCATTTCTGCCTTCCACTTTACATGGCATTCTCCCTGTATGCATGTCTGTGTCTGAATTTTCCTTTTTTATAAGGATATCATTCATGTTGGATTAGGGGTCCTTCCTACTCCAGAATGAACTCATCTTAACTAATTCCATCTGCAATGAACCTATTTCCAAATAAGCTTGTATTCATAAGTAATTGGGGTTAGGACTTCAACACATGAATTTTGGGGGACACAAGTCAACCCATAGCAGAGACGCTATTAGAAGGAGGCAGCCTGATTTAGAGTCCGAGCGATCTCAGTTTGAAGTCTGGCTCTGCCAGTTACTAGCTTCAATGAATTCCTCTCTTTTATCGTCTATAAAAAAAGGGAAAGTGATTATATTATGAGAATTAATTAATCTAATGTATATAAAGCACAATATTGTCTGTATGAATTACTTCCTCAATGAATGGTAGATATCATTGTCCTTTCTAACTGAGAGACATGTGCCATAGTAGCCTAGTATCTCCTGAAGTTCTGCCTACTCACATCAGACATCCTGGAAATTTATGTAGTTACACATGAAGGGAATAAGTGACTGGAGCAGAATGATGTGGTACATACAAGGGAAATTCAGAGAACTCACTTGACGATGACTCACATTATTTAGTGATTACTGTAACCAACACAGCACTCAGCCCTTTGTGTGCATAACCTTTTCAGTCAGCAACTCTCCCCTAAGACAAAGAGAATGGTCACTTCCATTTTACAGATGAGGAAACTGAGACTCAAATAAGTTAAGTAACTTGTCCCAATTTACACTGACACTAAGAGTTGAAGAATGGATTTAAACCTCAGTTGCTTTGACTCCAGAACCCATAATATTATAATGGCTGTAAAAGGAACAGACCGATTCTTCTTACTGTGGTCCATGGTCTATTAAAATTCTGTCAAGTTGGTTGCTTGTTGGTGGAATCTTGACTAGATTTTTACTTGGAGTTTATACTTATCACAGTTTTTCACTGAATTAGGACACACTGAATATATTCAGCAGTTAAGGTGACTCAGTGAGCTCTTCAGTGACCCATGCGACCACCTCCTGTCTACCCCTGTTGCTTGTGACTGATTTGCTTATTCAGGGTTCTCGAGAGCATCTAGCTTTGGGCAAGGAGAGATATTCACGTGTGTGTTGGTGCTCAGCTCTACTAGACGTACAGTGGCAGCTATATTTTTGCAATGAGCTCACTTTTGCTTTAATTTAACTGGAAAATATTGGAAATTACTTGGATAAAATTGTGACTATGCTTAAAATATTTCCCTGAAGAAACACAGTGTTTGTTTTTGTGAGGAGTAAGAATCCCTAACCAATGAATATCTGTGGGCTTTTGAGTTATTTGGGGGAAGGAAGGAGTGAAAAGAATTCTAGTGAAAAATAGGAATCGTGGAAAATTGGATATCTCATCTCTAAAGTCTCCCCACCCTGTTAGGCACAGATAGTTAAAAGTCCGTTATTGGCAGAGTGTTCCTTCAGCCTCTGGTGTCTGTTCTTTCAGAACAGAGTCCACTCCCTTACCTGCATTTTGTCTCTGGTCAAGAACACCCCAAACGTTGAATCCTGAGTGACCAGACCAAAAAAAGTCAAAATTGTCTTGTTATTAAATGCAAAAATAACAAATAAAACTCCATCATATTCCTTGGCCAAGGAAGACCTCCTTTGTGCAGGAGTCTCAGTCCAGCTCTCTAGCTTATCTGAGGCTGGAGGTCACGTCTTCTATCCCCAAAAGCTTTGAAAACCCAGGACTAGCACCAGCCCTGATGGCCTAGCAGTTAAAGTTTGGTGCACTCCACTTCAGTGGCCTGGGTTTGGTTCCCGGGAGTGGAACCACACCACTTGTCTGTCAGTAGCCATGCTGTAGCGACAGCTCACATAGAATAACTAGAAGGACCTACAAGTAGAATATGCAACTATGTACTGGGGCTTTGGGGAGGAAAAGAGTAGAGAGAGAGAGGGGAAGATTGGCAATAGATGTTAGCTCAGGGCAAATCTTTCCCAGCAAGAAAAGAAAAACAAAAACAAAAAACCCAGGACTAGAGTTCAGATCCTCTTCTGAAACTTCAACAGACTATCATGATATCAGTGACTTTTCCTCTTCTGGATTTGGCTTCTCCCTCTGTTGCTACACCTGCAGGTGTCTCTTTTCTTCCACGTGCAGCTCTCTGGTTTAGCTCAGTGTGTGTATGTGGACTTGGCATTACTCAGTATTCCCGTGTTTGTAGCAGAAAGGAAATCTATTTGCAAAACCTTTGCCCACCGTGCTGCTGAAGTCTCTGAATATTTTCTATGTGTGTGTGTACAATTTTTTATAAATAAAGAAATAGATATGGATTATTTTTAAGAAAACCAGGACAACATATACCAGGCTTCCTTTACCCAGCATCCAAAAAACGGCTTCTGGAATTTTACCCTCTCCCCCCAAATTGCATGCCATTTTGTTGGTTGTGTATGTAAGTGTATTTTTCTAGGTAGAGGATTTATAGCTTTTATCAGAATGTTGGTATCATCCATGACCCCTGCAAAAGTCTAAGAAATATTGAATATAATTTTGAAAACATGTTATCCTCTTTCACATTACATTGTGCCCATTGCCCATTTAACTCAACATCCTCACAAGGCATGCTTTTCAAAGGGACCCCGTATTCCGTTGTATGAATATGATGAAATTCACATTAAAATTCCTGAATTGTTGGAGTTAAAATTTTTCTGTGTTGACTATAATGAAAAATGCAATGAACATTCTTGAAAATAAATGCATGAGCCCATATATAACCATTTCCCTGTAGTAATTTCTTTGGAGTGGAATTTGGGGGTCAAATAGTGAAGTCACTGTTAAAGTTTTGGATACATACTGCTATTTTCTGTTACATTTATGCTTTTAAAAAGTGTATGTGTATACTAATTTTTAATTTTACTTAATCCATATAAAATAACGAAACTGCTTCTTAAAGACATTTTCACAAAACACCAGAATAATGTGCCATGAATAATAAGTAAAGCTTTAAATTCAGCTGCATTGATGCTGCTGTACAGCTGAGATTTAAGTGTATACAGATATTTTTCTGTGATAGTGCAATGTTAATTCCTATTCCTTTGCTCTAAGTGTCTATATTTAATTCAATGGAATAATTTAATGGCTTTTTTTAGTTTGCTAATTTTTCAGTATGTAAGGGCTTTTAAGGGAAGCAAGCATTATAATAAGTAAGCAGTATTGTATTGTATAAAAAATAAAACAGGAAATTAAACCAGTTTTCTTAGAAAGAACATAAAATAAGAATGACAGGATTATGGAGTCTTAGTGAGAAATGAAAATCACGGGAGAATTGCTATAATACAAGGCATTGATTAGTTGCCAAATAGGAGAAAGAAAAATCCCAGAGGGTACAGAAAATACTCCCGGGCATGACCTTAACATGTTTTTGACAAATTCAGTGAACTACCTCTAGTATCAAGGCAAGGAACTATACAGTAGATTGAATGCTTGGATCCAAGCCTTCTTCCTTCTCTGCATCCGCACTCTTGTCCTGGCCTATCATGGAAAGAGTGAGTTTTCCATCCCTTGACTTTGGGCTTAGCCATGTGATTTGTTTGGCCAATGGTATGTAGATAGAAACCACAGTTTGCCAGTCTCAAATTCAGCCTTTAAGAAACCTTGCATGTTTCCTCTTTTCCTCTTGGGCATCTACCATCCCATGAAGCAAACATGCCAGGGCTAGCCTGCTAATTCTTGGAGCATGATGATAGACGCATGGAGGAAGGACACCCAGCCAACAGGCGACATGAAGCAGAGCTGCCTCAGTTACTGCAGCCTGAAACACAGGTGTTCCAGCTGATCCACACTCATGAGCAAGAAATACAGGCTTATGTGTGACACTGAGATTTTGTAGTTTTTGTTATGTAGCATTATTGCAGCAATATCTAATTAATGCAGAGACTCAGGTTTTCTTTGCTGAGCTAATGTTGCAAGTATAGTTTCACGTAAGTCAGAGGAGAGTTCAGAAATAGCACAAGAAACAAATCATCAAGCAAAGGGAGCAATACATTCAGCACAGCATGGTGGACCAAAGTAGTACAGCGGGAACAAGCTGGAATGCTGTAAACTGGATAGGGGACTTCAGCTGTGTTTGCCTCAACTATTCAATGTTGTTGATTTTTTTGTTGTTCAATAGAATTAGTTGACAACATTAGAAAACTTGTAAGGTGTCACATAAAAATACAATTTCTGGCCTCTCTTGAAAGGTCAAAAGTGACAGCAAAACTAGGAATGCTGTCCCTCAATGCAACGTTGGCTGGAGTTGAGTGAAGCCACCTTCTCAAGACAGGGCCTGGGCTCTCCAGTTTACTCCAGCCCTCACCTAGCATATCTTCCTCATTTAGTTTCTTCTTTAGAGGAATGGATATAATAATGTCTACTTTATGTGGTTTTATGAGAATGAAAGTAGAATACCTATCAAAAATGCCTAGAGCAAAGGAGGTACTCATTAATGGTATCCTTTATTTTTAGGTATTCAATAAATGGCAAGTCATTTAATAGTAGCAATTTACATATATTTCTTGTGACATAAAGTTTCAATCAATTAAAACGCATCCTTTAAACTCTTTCTGAATCTCTGAATTGTATTTAGGTACTCAGCCATCCGACAGTCAAAAAAAGCCGAATGAGATTTCATGAAAACAAGGCGAGTTTTAATTGTGTACCCACCTGAGGCATTTTCTTAACCAATTTAATAAGAAGGAAATAAATTGCTAATCATATTTTCACTTATATCAATTGATTCAGACACCTCTCTACCAAGTTGAGAGAGACAAATGACAATAGATCAGATTTGTTCAGCAGTTTATAGGTCACGGAGGAACTTCATGTTTATTATTTAATTTTATCTTAACATGGCATTCCAACATAGATATTTAAACCTGAAAGAAATAATATAATTCTCAAACAGAAAAAAATCACCACCATATTTAAGCTAATTTACTTTTACCCATTTACCAAATATTTCATGAATGCTTCTTAACGCAGGTACTGTTCTAGGTATTAGAAATATTGAAGTATTAGCTGCCATTTACTAAACTCCCATTATATTACCAGCTTTCTTTTATTAAAAAAAAATCTCTCGTTCTCCACACAGCCTTCTTCAAAGACACAATCTAGTGACAAAAATGATATATACAGTCTGCAGTCACTTTCAGACCTAAGCACTGCCAGATAATACAGATAACACCTGTTGTGATTCATCCACCCAAGTTTGAGAATCTTGACTCCATCAGGATTTCAATGCTATATTTATGTATCTTCCTTGTAAGACCACGAGTGTCATGAAGAGGGTCCATGGCATTGCCTTGCCAAAACTGACAAAGGACAGGCTGGATGTCAGTCTATTGGAGGCACAAAACATCATTAAAATGTGTGATGGAGGAGAAAATTATATTTACAAGAACTCTCAGGGAGAGAGTGTATATGGTTGAAAGGAGTTCTTTGATGCCCAATCCCCATCCTCCCCAATCAGGGGCATACTAAATAGCCTTCCAATGTGGGCTGGTCTGGTTAACTTTTCTTTATCTAGCAGAGTTCAGAGGTGAACTGTTTGGAGGTCTAGAGGAGGCATCGAACATTGTCACTGGAGGTCCTCCTGCTTCTTCTTTCTCCTTGGAGAGCTTCACCCCTCCACCAAATGTTGAATAACTATACAGTAATTACTTAAGGAATGTCAATTTGAAGGAGTGTCCTCAGGGGCCCCGCCCGGTGGCGTAGCAGTTAAGTTCGCGTGTTCCACTTGTCAAGCCAAGTCGCAGCGGTGTCCCATACAAAGTAGAGGAAGATGGCCATGATGTTTAGCCCAGGGCCAGTCTTCCTCAGCCAAAAAGAGGAGGATTAGCAACGGATGTTAGCTCAGGGCTGGTCTTCCTCACACACACACACACAAAAAGAAGTGTCCTCAATCCCAAGGCAGGTTCAAAGCCTTTGTTTTGTCTTGTTTGTTTCCTAATGTAACAAATGAAAGTGGCCAAGACCTCTTCTTTCCTGGAAAAAAAAGAAAAGGGGATTTAGGAAGAAAAGTCTGAGGAGAAATCTTGTGAATCAGAAAACATCAACAACAAAGAGGTTGTTTTGGGACTTTCACCTTTCATGACTTCCTTTAGCTGAATATGGGAAAAGGACTGAAGCAGACAGGCTGTTAACTCAGATTTGCCGAAACTGAACCTCTTTCTCTTCCCCGATTTCCCTCCCCTCTCCACTCAGCCTGCGTTCATTCCTTCAAGACCTTGTTTCTGAAGGACTGGTAGGGTTAAAATCCTGCGCCATGGGTGGAATTTGGACAGAGAGAAAGAGAGAGATTAAGTAGGGAAAATCTGTTCCACTTTCTTTTCCTCAGCCCAAGCTCTCTGAAAAGATATTCTCCCTACTTTTCGGATGAGAAAACAGAGGGAGAAAACCTCTGCTAAAGATCATATGGCTTCGCCTCATGTAAGAAATTAGAATAAGGTCTCTGCTCTTGGTTCAGTATCTTGCCACTTCTACTTGCCTCAATTTTTGTAAGTCTGAATGACTCTTATTGGAACATTACCGGTTTGTAAAATAAGGCAAAAAGCTCTCATAAGAGTTTAAAAACCATTTTTATGCTTTTAGATGCCAATAACATGCTATTTTATTTGTTCAGCTGTTAGCCCAGAATATTTTCCAAATAAAAATGAATAATTCAGTGTTTCTTAAAGTTTTACATTGGAAACGGTCCAGAATTTTCACACATAAAGCTTTTTTTCACCCTTGAGGACTTGAACTAAATTTCCCTTATATCACCCTGCAAATTTCAAGAGCTGGCCCCGAGTGAATGGCAAAGTCAGAGTTGTTTATTTAGAAGTGTTAACGTAAATAAGGTGAATAGCATTTGGAAATTAAATATATATCCTAATGGTAATTTGCTGATAATAATTTTTATGTAAATATTTCTGATCTTATCTTTTACCATTGTATTATGACTGAATCAAAGAAAACTATAGATAATAACATAACTCTTCCAAAATACATCTTCTCTTTATGCAAAAATCTAGAGCAGTTCGTGCAAATTTTCTTCTGCCTACATTTCAACAAGAATATGAAATTAGACAATGCAAATTGTTAGACATAATTAGAAAAAGAGGATACTAGTGTTTGGAAAAAGGGAAAAACTAGATAAAGCATAATGGAGAGTTAAAGTCTTGAACCTTGAGGAGAAAAAAAGACAATGTAGGAAAAATAACCAATACCTTAGAACTAGGATTGTGTGGGACACGAGTCGAGTTTGCTAGAAAAGAGGCTGTGGGTAGCGCTGTGATAAGGCACTACTGTGAGGAGAGTTGATAATATGTCATTTTGGATTTTGTGGAGAAAGCTTAAGAAATATTTTCTCAGAAATAATTGTTTCCTTTCGCAGTCATTTCAGTCATTGTTAGGGTTGCCAGATAAAATAAAAGATGTTCAGTTATATCCGTTTCAGATAAACAATATATATTATAAGTATGTCTTATATATTGCATGGAACATACTTATCTAAAAATACTTCTAAAAATACCTATGTGAAATTTAACATGGCATTCTGTATTTTTATTTGCTAAATCTAGTAAATCTGGTCACTGTGCATCTTTGGGAACACGACAGGACTTAACGTATGGGGATTGTTAAGATAATATGAGACATTAGAAAGAAGACTAGGTACAGAAAAATGTGCTTTTCAATATGTACTTAATATACAATAAAGTCTACATGTATGTATATAAGAATTGAGATTTTGGAGAAGGGAAATCCTGAGTACTTTATCGTGATCAGAAGACGGTAGAGGAAATCACTAGTGAAGGTTTCAATACTACTGACGTAAAATGTGTAATATGTCATTGATGTTGTCTTTGTGTACTGTGTTATTGATTTTTATTTTAGTGATTGAAAACAACATTAAGCCCTTTTGTAGATCTATTCCTTTAATCCTATTTCCCCATGAAATCTTAAATCCCTCCAGGTTTCATTCTTTTCACAGGGTAGTTTTGGGAAGGTGCTCTTTAAAGTTCGAAAGAAACAACAGTATCGTGTTAATTGGGTCAAACTGTGCATGGGGCCTTTATGTTTATTCTGATAGGAAATGGGCAAATTAGCATATTAATGAAGACATCACACTCTTTTTTATGCAGGGGCAAAGGCGTTCCAATTTTAAATGGTTTTTGTTTGAGCAAAACTGTATTGTACATTTTGTGTAAAATCTGGCAAGTGCAGTTACTGCCTGAGGGGTGATTTGCTCAAAATGGAATGGCAGATGGTACATCGTGATGTATTGCTATAATCTAAAATATTTTGCATTATCCTCATCATCATCCTCATCACCATCATCTTGCTTTTAAACTTGTCTGGAGTGGTCTGATCAAGAGCCATTGCTCACAATATTTCTCATCTGGGATGCCATCTTCACCAGCTTTTCCCGGCCTGAATTCATCTTTCAGTGGTCATTTCAAATGCTCCGTGGACCCTTTTTCACTCCCCAAATCTCCAGGATCATTTCCTGTTGATTCCTCTAGCCCTAATGATAAAATGTGAGAACTGGAAAACACTGTGTCAAGTTTAATCCTCTTATTTTATATAGGTCTTTTTTTTTTTCTTTTGGGGGAAAATTGGCCCTGCGCTAACATCTGTTGCCAATCTTCCTCTTTTTCTGTTTTCTCCCCAAAGCCCCAGCACATAGTTGTGTATCATAGTTGTAGAGTTGGAACTCTTCTATACGGGACACCGCCTCAGCATGGCCTGATGAGCGGTGAGTAGGTCCGCACCCAGGATTTGAACCAAGGAACCCTGGGCCACCAAAGCGGAACACATGAACCTAACCTAACTGCTAGGTCACCAGGCCAGCCCCTTAATCCTCTTATTTTAAAGAGGAAGAAATTGGTGCCCAGAGAGGTTAACTAACAGAGTCAAGATCAAACAACCGGTTAGAGGAAGAAGTAGGATTTAAATAAAAATGTTCTTCAAGTTTAGAGCCCTTTTCACTCTTCCATGCTGTTACACTTCATCATATAAACTACTCATTTCAATGCATATTTATGGACTTATAAACCTGGAAAGGACCTGGTATTCAGCCTTACAGTATTCATTACATTTGTTTTTATGTTATATGTCTAAGAAACCATGTTCAAGTTTTTTACAACAGACATTGTGTTTCAAACTCTTTTGTATCTCGCAGAGCAGTAAACTGAGTTGCTAGAACAGGGATGGTAAATACATTTATTTGCAATTGATCTTCCTGGTTGTCTGAAAGGAAAGCAGGTAAGAGGTTGAAGCCTCAGGAAAGTCTGCCATTTTGAATTAAAGATGTGTACCTCTGCATCATTGGCCTCTAAGAATGAATTAAGGGCGAAGGGACGTGGTCTGTTCAGTCGTTAATGTGTGAAAAACAGTGTCTTAGACTCTTGACATATTTCGCATTTAAAATGCAAAGTCATTTAATTATATGTAAACTGAGCCTTAAATTGGTAACACAACGAACATGTGGAAGAATATGATTTTAATCCTAGTCTCTCTAATGCTAAATTCCATTCTAGATAAATAGATGCTAGTTAATAATCAAAATAGGTTTGCATTAATTACATCTTGTATTTACACTCTTTCCCAGAACTCCATGTGTGGTACTGGAAGGAGAATGGGTCATTACAATGTTTAACGTCTCCTTAGTGCTGATGGACTCTATCTGGACTTCCTGGAGGACAGAGGAAGCGTGAAGAACTTTCAAAAACTATTCCTCTGTTTTAGAATTACTCTGAATGGTACTCAGGCTTAACCCAGAAAGAACACCAGTGGACTAGTCCTGCTAATAATTGGAACAACACCTATCCTTACTGATTGAGAGAAATTTAGTTGTATTTTAAAGCAAGCATTGATTTGTCTGACAAAATAATGATTTTTTTCATGTTGAGACCAAATCGTATCAAATGAGATGGTAGATAGATGATAGGTACATAGATAGTTATACACTTTTGCCTTAAATAATAGAGTGTTGACATTATTTTTCTTAGTGTTTAGTAGATAGCAGGACCAAATTTTGGTGTCTTCTGGGGAGTGATTTGTAATACAATTCAAAGACAATTTTGTAGTACAACCCCTGTAGCTCCCTTGAATGCACAGACATCCAGGAGAGTTTTCACATTCCCAATACAAAGTGTAAGCGCTGTTCAATTAGAGAGCATGCCCCAGTAAAAGGATAACAGTTTAGATCTGAATGAATCTATTGACTCTGCCATATCAAATTCCAGCTGAGAAAGAATTACACATTAGCCTGTGTAATAACTCAACTCGATGTGTGGATTTGTATGTTGCTGCTGAGGGTGTTTGTTATCGTTTTCTGTCCCTGAAAGTAGACGACAGACCTTCCTCAGTAGATCACAGACAAGAGGGCAACTCTGAAAGATAGCTTCTGACAACCACTCCAGCTCTAAATCAAGGATTTCTTTACACCACGAGTCATCATGTAGCAATTTTTAAGTCAATTTGGCATTTAACAGAAAACCGAAGTAATTTTCTCAGAAGTTCAATGGAGCCTATCTCTACTGTGTTAAAATCCTAGCATCAGCATCTTATCCTAGGCTGAGCAGAGGAGAAGGTTGTGTTTTCCCATAGATATGAGTTGTCTCTTGCTGAGAGATTGCATGGAGAATCCATGACATCAATCTGGAGAAGACAGTAGTCCCAGAAATGAAGTGGATATTTTTGACATTGTCTACTGATTAGTTTGGAGCTAATAAGGTGCAAATCACCCTAGGAGGAAGGACTCATTTACTTAAACTCATTTACAGTGAGATGTAAATGGCCCATATAAGACCTTATGTTTATGCAGACATTCCCAATTTAGTCAACAACAAATAGTTAGTGGATGCTCATTCTGTTCTAAGTATTGTGCAGATACTAGAGAACATACTGGAACAAATATGACATAAGACCCTGCCCTCTGGGAGGTCACAGTTTAGGAGGAAGGAATGACAAGTAGCAGATAAATACCTTTCCAAGTGACGGTGCTCTGATAGGGGTAAGCATACAGTGTTAAGGGAGTCCAGAGCAAGGGCATGTAGGCCAGACTAGGGCAGGGAGGGGAACAGAGAAGTCTTCCTGGAGGATCTGCTCAGGCTTATAGCCCAGTGACACTTAGAGAGAATAGGAATGCCCTGGGACCTGAAGAAAGTGGAGCATGGGAAGAAAATGGTAAAGGGAAGAGGAATGGGAGACTGAGTATTTCAATGAAACTACAGAAGCCATGCGTGGTCAGGAAATAGTGGCTCCCTGAGGACATGGCCTATATTTGCCTTCTTTGCCTCTGCATCTCCTGAATTTCAGAGGAGAGCTGGCACATGGTGGACAATGACTAAATATTTGTGGAATGAATAATATAATGAAATGTTAATGAGTACAGATCTAAACAGAGGAAGAGAGGAGGTTATGGGGCAGTGTAAGGAGCATTAGACAAAGCAATCAAAGTCCTAGAATCTGGTCCCAGCCCTACAATTATTTAACTGTCATCGATTCTCCAAAGACCAAATTTTCTCACCTGTACAATGAGAAGGTTAGACTACATAATCTCTAAGATCCCTTGGTATCTGGAATGTATAAAATGATTCTACTTCTGTGAAAAAAAGCAGGCTATTATTATGCTTCTAGAAAATTATTTCTAAGTGATATTACAGAGTGATTTAATTTTTCAACAATGTATGATTTTAATATAATAATATAATATTTAATATAATAAAAAAAGAAGGTGGTTTGTTCTTCAAACTACGTTGTAGTGGGCACATATTTTGATTGCCCCCAGGAGACAAACATTCATTTTAATTTTTAAGGAAGCTGCTATAATCTTTTAGAGTAATCTGTAATTCATTTGTAAGATACAGTAACAAGCTCAGAGGTATTTATTACATTTTAAAACAAAAAGAAGCCTAGTTGGAAAGGACAGACAGGACACCTCAGACACTGTCAGATGTGGCTTTAGGCAAATGAAGCTGCCTGAGAATCTAGGGGCATCTATACACAATGCCATTTGGCCAAAGGGTCTTCTCTTAGAAACTCAGGTACCCTCTGCCTATATTACCTTAATATTATAGGAAGGCCCTAGAATTCATTGGAGTTTATCCAGAAGGTCAATTTTGATAGAAGTGGATCCAGAAAGGCTAAAAAACACTCTAAGTTTTGGGAATGGGAAGGTGGAAACTGCTCTGTCTGAGTACCTGGGAGAGGCTGCTTCGCTCTTTTATGGCACTGGATGTTGCTATTGAGAAACCTGATGTCAGCTGATATTTGATTCATTGTAAAGCAGTTGATTTTTCTGGGTGGGTGCTCAAAGGATTCTTGCATTATCTTTAGAGTCTAATAATTTTATTAGGATATATCAATGTTCTGAGTAACTTTTCTCAAGAATATGGGGTGCCTTTCCCATATCAATGTTTTAAATTTCATCATTGTAGTATTGATTTTGTTATTTTAACAGCTTTATGGGGATGTAATTTACATATCATAAAGTTCACCAGTATAAAGTTGACAATGTAATGGCTTTGTAAAAAATATATATTTACATAGGGCTTCTCGGCCTTTTGGCTAAGATCAAGTGTAGTATCTGTTCTTATCAGTAAAAAGTATATTTACAGAGTTCCATAACCATTACCAAAATCTGAGTTTAGAAGTTTTCATTATCCCAACAAGAAACGTTGTACTAATTTTTAGTTACTCCCATTCTCCATCATAAGTACCCCCACCTTAGGCAACCATTAATCTATTCTCTGTCTCTAGAGACTTGCTATTCTGGACATTTCATTTAAATAGGATTATGCAATATGTGGTCTTGTTGACTGACTCCTTTCACTTTGCACAGTGTTTTCAAGGTTCATTCATGTTGAAGCATGTGTCAGTACCTCATTCTTCTTTATTACTGAATAATATTCCATTAAATAGATATACCATATTTTGTTTATCCATTATTCAATTAATGAGATTTGGAGCAGTTTCCAGTTTTTGGCTATTAAGAACATTTATATACAAGTTTTTTCATGCACATATGCTTTCATTTATCTTGCTGGATCATATGGTAGCTCTTTGTTTAACATTTTGGAAAACTGTCAAGCCATTTTCCAAAGTGGCAGCACCGTTGAACATTCCAACCAGCAATAATGGTTTTAATTTATCCATATTCTTGCTAACATTTGTTTATGCCATTCAAGTGAATGTGAAGTGGCTTCTCATCTCAGTTTTGATCTGCATTTACTTAATGACTAGGGATGTTGAGTATCTCATGTGCTTATTAGTGAGTCATATATCTTTTGTGGAGAGATACCTATCCATATCCTTTGCCTATTTTTTAAAATTACCTTGCCTATTTTTTAATTGGGTTGTTTGTCTTCTTAGTATGGAATTGTAATAGTTCTTTATTTATTCTGGATACAAGTCCATCATTGGATATATGATTTGCAGATATATTCTCCAAGTCTTTAGGTTTTCTTTTTACTTTCTTGAAGGTGTCCGTTGAAGTAGAAAAATGCTCAGTTTTGGTGAAATCTAACTTATAAATATTTTCTTTTATCATGTATGTTTTTGGTATTATATTTAAGAAGTCTGTCTAATCAAAGATCACAAACATATACGCATGTACATTCCTAGTAGTTTTATGTTTTAGCTTTTGCATTTAGGTCTACAATACATTTTGAGTTCATTTTTCATGTATGGTGTGAGGTAGGAGTCCACCTTCATTCTTTTGTATATATCTGTTGTATATATATATATATCTTTTGTTGAAAAGCCTACTCCTTCTTCCTTGAATTATCTTGGCCCCTTTTTTGAAAATCAATTGACCATAAATGTTAGGGCTTATATATGGAAGTCTCAATTTTATTCCATTGATCTCTATGTCTATCCTTACGATAGAACCATACTAACTTGATTATTGTAGCTTGGTAGTAAGCTTTGAAATCTAGAAGCCTGACAATTTTGTTCCTTTTTTTTTTCAAGATTATTTTGATGTTCTGGGTCCCTTACATTTCCATATGATTTTTAGAATTTCTTACCAATTTTTCAAAAAAAAAGAAAGGAAAGGAAGTGCCACCTCGGATTCTGATAGGGATTGTGTTGAATCCGTAGATCAACAGAGAATCTGGGGAGAATTGTTATCTTAACAATGTTCAGTTTCCAATCCATGGAAATGTATTTCCATTTATTTACACCTTCTTTAATTTCTTCCAACGATGTTTTGTAGTTTTCAGTGTCCAAGTCTTGTTCTTCTTTCGTTAAATTTGTATCTGAGTATTTATTTTCTTGATGATATTTTAAATGAAATTGTTTTCTTAACTTCATTTTTGGATTGTTCATTGTTAATATATATAAATACAATTGATTTTTTTATTGGTCTTCCGACTTATAACTGTTCAAATCACGTATTAATTTTAACAGAATTTTCTGTATACAAGATTATGTTTCTGTATATAGATTATGTCATCTATAAACAGAGCTAGTTTTACTTCTTTCTTTTCAAACTGGATGTCTTTTCTTTCTTGTTTTTGCCTAATTGCCCTGTATAGAACCTCCAATACAATATAGAAGTGGTGAGATTGAACCTCCTTGTTTTATTCCTGATTTTAGGAGAACGCATTCAGTCTTTCACCATTAAGTATGATGTGAGATGCAGGATTTTTGTAGGTGCCCTGCCCTTCCTCAGGTTAAGGAAGTTGTTTTCTGTTTTAATCTGGATTCTCCTAGATACCTAAGAGAGACAATAGTTTGGTTCCAGTCCAAGTCCAAAGACTTGAAACCAGGAGAGTCAATGGTGTAAATTCCAGTCTGAGTCCAAGTTCAAAGGCAGGTGAAGATTGATATCCCAGCTTGAAAATAGTCAGGCAGAGAAAGAGAATTCTTTCTTACTCAGCCTTTTATTCTATTCAGACCTTCAACAACAGATTAGATGAGGTCCACTCACATTGGAGAGGGCAATCTGCCTTACTAAGTCTACTGATTGAAATGTTAATCTCATACAGAAAGACTCAGAAATAATGTTTAACCAAATATCTGAGTCTCTTGTGGATCAGCTAAGTTGACATAAAATTAACCATCACAACTTCTGTTCCTAATGTGTTGGATATTTCTATCATAAAAGGGTGTTAGATTTTTTTCAAGTGATTCCTCTGAATCTATTGAGAAGATCATATAGATTTTGTTCTTTATTCTATTAATATGGATTATTACATTAATTGATATTAAGCATCCTTTATTCCTGGATCTTTTATTCATAGATTAATCCCTTGAATCCTATATTCCTGGATTAATCCCTTGAATATATATATATATATATGTATATATATATATTTTTTTGTGTGTGAGGAAGACCAGCCCTGAGCTAACATCCATCGCCAATCCTCCCCTTTTTGCTGAGGAAGACTGGCCCTGGGCTAACATCCGTGCCCATCTTCCTCCACTTTATATGGGACGCCGCCACGGCATGGCCGACAGGCAGTGCGTCGGCAGGCGCCCGGGATCCGAACCCGCGAACCCTGGGCTGCCAAGCACGAACTTAACCGCTGCGCCACCGGGCGACCCCATCCCTTGAATATATTTTTGTTCTATGGTTTTTATGTTCTTTTCAGATATTTAAATTATGGTTATGTTGGATTTTTGTGTTTTTTTTGGTCTGTCCTTTTATATTTTTTATTGCTTTTTATGCATTTCTTTCTGCTTCATTTGTTTAGTTTTTACATTTATATCCTGTATGTTTCTTAGTCTGTTTCTTCTTGTGTCTTTTCTTTCAGTGGCTCCTCAGAATTTATTCTCCTATTTTTTTCTGATATCTACCAGTTTCTTGTCCTCTCCTTTTGTCTGGCAGTCAGTACAGTTGTCTCTCTTCCTCCATAGCTGTATGAACTTCATATGGATGGAATGTTTGATACAATTTTCATGTGCTCTGTAAAAACATTTTTCTCATAAGAGGTTTTTTTTTTTTTTTGCCGAGAAAGATTCACCCTGAGCTAACATCTGTACCAATCTTCCTCTATTTTGTATGTGGGTCAGCACCACAGCATGGGTGAGGAGTGGTGTAGGTCAGTGCCCAGGATCCGAACCCGTGAACCTGGGCTGCCAAAGCGGAGCACACCGAGCTTAACCACTAGGCCACGGGGCTGGCCCTTGAGAGTTTGTTTTCTTAATCAGCAAAGAATTTGTTCTACTTTTTCCCACATTTTTTACTCATATGGTAGTTTTGTATATTTGATTTGTGATCTTGAATATTCCTTTTGATCGTGTATATTCCTTTTGTATAAATTGGATTTTCCCACACCGGCTATTAGAAGAAAGTTCCTTAGAAGAGATGAATATTTCTGTGTTCCCCTGCTTAATGACTCCCTCTTTGGTGCTAATCTGATGGACTGTTTCTTTGAAACACTTCCTCTCTGTGTAATCAAAATTCTTTTGCCTCTCAGAACCTCTGAGTTCAATAACCAATTATTTTTACCAATAACTCTGCACACCGCTGGTGGATTTACTGTCCTTGCTACCAGCGAATAGAACCCTTGCCTTTTATAAAGAGAATTTCTGAGATCTGTCTCTTTTGGCTTTCTCTAGCCATTTCCTATGACTTCGTTCTTTGCTGCCTTGCGATGATAGCTTTCCATTTGATCTCAGCCCTTCACAAGGCATTGCCACTTATGTAAGATGATCTTTCTGAAATTGAATATTTGCTGTTTATTTCTAAGACTTGCCTCTACTTGATCCCTCCCACACTCCCCATTTTTCCTTGTCTATCATCGTAGAGGTTTTGTTTGTCATAGTTGCTGTGTTAGTTTCCTAGGGTGGCTGCAACAAATTGCCACAAACTGGATAGCTTAAAAAACAGAAATGTATGGACCGGTGGTGTAGTGGTTAAGTTTGCACGCTCTGCAGCGGCAGCCTGGGGTTCACGGGTTTGGATCCCAGGCATGAACCTATGCACCACTTATCAAGCCATGCTGTGGCAGGCAACCCACATAAAGTAAAGGAAGATGAGCACAGACGTTAGCTCCAGGTCAGTCTTCCTCAGCAAAAAGAGGGGGATTGGCAGTGGATATTAGCTAAGGGCTCATCTTCCTCACACACACACAAAGAAAATAAAACAAAAGAACAGAAATTTATTATTTTACAGTTTGGGAGGCTAGAAGTCCAAAAGCAAGGTGTTGGCATGACTATGCTCCCTCCAATGGATCTAGGGAAGGATCCTTCATTGCTGCTTCTAGCTTTTGGTGGTTGCTGGAAATCCTTGTCATTCATTGGCCGTGGCTACATAATTTCAATCTTTGCCTCCATCTTCATGTGACTGTCTTCCCTCTATATGTGTGTATGTCCAAATTTTACTAGGGCCCATCCTAATCTAATATGCCCTCATCTTAACTTCATTACATCTGCAAAGACCCTATTTCCAAATAAGGTCACATTTACAGGTTTCAGGTGGATAAGAATTTTTCAGGGATGCTATTCAACCCAGAACAGTTGCATATGTTCCTGCTTACGTGAAATTTGAGATTTCTTGTCTCTTTCTACAAGGTCAATGTTTATAATTTATGGGGATATTTTTCCCCACTTTATTAGTTGTGCTACAGATAACAGAAGGATAAATGGTAAAATGCATAACTAACTGTCTGCCACAGGCTTATCATATTCTTTCCTCAGATTGCGACACATAATGCTCAATATTGTTGAGTGGCTTTCAGACCACATCTATAGAGCCTCGTGAATCTATTTATAGGCTTGGCATTCCAAATGGGAACCCTCTCTACACACAGTGAATTTGGCCCCCTAGAGCATTCAACTGAAAGAGAATCCTTCATACCCTCACTACAATTTTGAGCAATGTGGAAGGAAAGCTAGCTTTCTAAGACTGTCTACTGAATTTCAGAGGTGATGTTTCTAATGCCCTCTTAGTTATCAAGAATTGCAGCATTTATTTGTCTCTTGTTTTGAATACCCCAAGTAGTTTTAAATGTAGATTATATTACGACATGTCAAAAGAGCCTACAATGGAATGATATTACTACCACAACAAATAATTCAGAAGATTAGTATTCTCTCAAATTGTAGGCTCTACTAGGCATAACTTTCAAAAGACAGGACAAGATCGTTTATTTAGAAGGTATTTAAATGTAAGGTTTTAAACATTTTACACACATTTAGCCACTGAGAATAGAGGAGCTGGAAATCCAAAATGCACAGGTAAACAGGAATCAGAGGGGGATTCCAATGCTATTGTGTGGCATGTCTTCAACGCCAACATTTTCTATATCGTTGTTTATTGTGCTCTTAGTCTAGAGCACAGGTAAAGGAGATTTAATGGAAAAGTTGAAAAGTGTTTTTCTCTCCATGATTCTAGATGTAAAGTTATCCTCTATACTACTTCTTTGGTAAGGAGCTGTGTTGGCTGACCGATCTAATTAGGTTCCCGATCATTGGTGGAATGCAATAATTTATTAATTCCAAAAATATTGTAAAATGCCTCTTGGGTACTAGGCACTCTTCTAGATACTGGGGAAACAATAGTTAAGAAGAGAAATCAAATGCCTACCCTCAGAGAATCTGCATTCTAGTGGGTGAGATAGACAAGTAACAAGTCAACAATAAATATTAAAATATCAGGTAAAGATTGATGCTTTAAAAAGCAAAGCAAAATGATTAAGGTCTGAAGATTGAATGTATAACATGGTGACTATAGTTAACAACACTGTATTGTATAATTGAAATTTGCTAAGAGAGTAAAACTTTAATGTTCTCACCAAATATATATATATATTTATATATTTATTTATATTTTTATAAATATTTATATATTTATATATATTTATATATATATATATATTTGGTGATGAATGTGTTAATTAACTAGATGGGAAAAAATCCTTTCACAGTGCACATTAGGTCATCACAATATGCACCTTAAATATCATACAATTTTATTTGTCAATTATATGTCAATAAAGCTGAAAAAAAGAATTTCAAAGAAGTTGGGGAAAAAATAAAACAAATTAAGGACATTAAAAGTGACAGGAGATTATGTTAGGGTGGTTATAGAAGACCTCTCTGAAGGGGTAAGACTTAAATAGAGAAAGAATGATGTGATAAAGTGAACTGTGCAAAGGTTTGGGAAAAGAGCATTCTAAGTCCAGAGTATATTTCAAAGGGTAATAAGAATGCCAATATTGATGGAATGAATTGAGTAAAGGAGACAATAGTGTAAATGATAGCTGTGAGGCATGTTAGGACTTCAAAGGCCATGATAAGTAGTTTGGATTTATTTTAAGTGTGATGGAAAACTCTTGGATGGTTTTAAACAGGAATATGATATATGTGTGTTTATATGCACATAATATGTTATATAATTTCTATTGTGAATTATATATTATATTTATGTATTATAATTTATGTATATATTATATATTGATATGTTTGTTATGTGTGTGTGTATATCTATATCTATATCCATGGTACTAAATGAGATCACATAGGAAATAATTATAGATAGAGAAGGAAAAATATCTGAGGAACGCTGTGATGCTCCAACAATTAAAGTTCAAGAGAAAGATGAAGAGCCAGCCAAGGAAACTGAGAATTCAGGTCATTAAGTTAGAGGGAATAAGGAGGGTAGGCTGTCCTAAAAAACAAGAGAAGAAAATACATCAACAAGGAAATAAAATGATCCATGTCTCAACCACTGCTGAGTTGAAAACTGAGAATTGACCATTAGATTTGGCAGGATGGATGTTTTATTGGTGACTCTGCTGAGAAGTTTCCTGGGAGGATGAAAGCCTGATCAGTGTGGGGTAAAGACAGAATGGGGGTATTCTGGGCAAATTGACAAAGTCCATTTCGATATACTCTCTTGGTTCTTGTATATAGGAAGTTAGATAAAATCTGAAAAGAGAAAGCAAAGACATAGCTGGGCTATTAATAAAAAAAAAAAAAAAAAGCAAAACAAAAAACCTCCATGGACTAGAAAGGAAACAGAAAAAACAAAATGGTGATTGAGGAACCATACCTAGAACCATATCTGACCTTAATTATGTGGAACAATCTGATGAAGACTTAAAAATAAGTTTGCCTGGTATGCTCAGTGAAAATGAATTTTTCATTTAAAATATAAGAATAAGAAAATGTTAAATAAACTACTGCAAAAATAAAATGAACAGGTAAATATATAAAAAGACCTATCAGAAATTTTAGACATGGAATCATAATAGGTACAGAAAAAAAGGTCAAATTACCTTGACAGTAATGGCAGCCAATTTATTGTGACCTCAGGTCTTTCATTATTGGCATTGAACAACAGAAAATAAAGGAGCAATATCTTCAATGGGCTTAGGGAAAGAAAATAACAGTTAGATAAAAATTATTTACCCAGCTAAACGCTTTTATGAGATTTGGCCAAAAAAGATATTTTAAAACATGATATCGAAGAGTGTACCACTCAGACCTTCATTAAATAAGTTTTAACAGTATCCTAAAAAAAATAATTCAGCAGTGAACTAGAAAATATAAAAATATAACAAGTAAGATTTGCCTTCGAGTGACAAAGATGAATCAACATATAAAATCTCTTAGCAGATTAAAAGGATAGAACCATATATCTTTTCACTATGTACAGAAAAAAACATTCAATAAAATCCAACAACTATTCAGAACAAGTTCTTAACAAACCAGTAAAGGAGAATTTCTTTACCATATCTATAAAAAACCTACAATATTATGATTAATAGTAAAATTTCAGAAACTCTCTTAGAATCAGGAACCAGACACCTGCCATTTCTGCTTCTATTCAGTATTCTGCTGAAGATTCTAGAAAATACAATAGGGAAATAGACAGGAAGAGGTATAAGAATTACGAGTTCGGAGCCGGGCCCCTGGCGTAGCAGTTAAGTTCGCGCGCTCCACTTTGGTGGCCCAGGGTTCTGGGGTTTGGATCCCGGGCGCCGACAGATGCACTGCTTGTCAGCCATGCTGTGGCAGCGTCCCATATAAAGTAGAGGAAGATGGGCACGGATGTTAGCCCAGGGCCGGTCTTCCTCAGCAAAAAGAGGAGGATTGGCAACGGATGTTGGGTCAGGGCTGCTGGTCTTCCTCACCAAAAAAAAAAAAGAATTACGATGTTGAGGGAAAGCTACCTTTTTTTCCATATGATGTGATATGTATATTGAAAATCCGAAAGACTTTACAGATAACCTCTTAGGACTAATAATAATAAATAAAAACAAATAAGAATATTGTGGGATACAAAGTCAAAGTATAAAAATCAATAGCATTTTTAAGTGTAACTTAAAAAACAACTGGAAAATGAACTGTGACCTAACCCTCACACTTTATACAAAAATAAATTCATAAAACTATAAGACTTCCAAAAAGAATAGGAGAATATCTTTGGGATCTAAGGCTAGGCGAAAGTTCTTAAACTTAACACCAAAACCATGTTCCATAAAAGGAAAACGTGACAAATTTGACCCCATCAAAATTAAAAACTACTGTTCTGAAAAAACCCACATGAGGAGGATGAAAAGACAAGGTACAGACATGGGTTGTAAATAGTTTTTCCTTCATGAAGATCTTAGGTCTAGTGAAGGGTATATAATGCCAGTAACATTTCTTATCTGGCAGTTCTATCATTCCACAACTTCATTTATGGGGCTGTAACTTTTTGTAGCATCCCGAGTTTCCATAAACATGATTCAAAAGTTTGATGGTAGCAACCACAGTACCTGAGAAAGGAGTAATTTGTTAAGTAGAGCGCAGAATGCTCTATAAATGCTTTAACATCTTAGAAGCTATACATAGCTTGGCTTTTCCAAAAAGTAGAGTCCTAACTGAATAAGCATATATCAATGTCACTAGTTCTTTATTTACCTTAACACGTTATTGAAGAGAGGAAGAAAATAAAAGAGAAAAATAAAAGATCGTGTGACAATATTCTTTAAAAAGACAAAATGTTTATAGGATTCGATAGTACAAGAAAAGTAGAAAGTGCAACAGGAATTAAGCAAATGCATGTAAGTGATTCATTAATTAGAGGTGAAAATAAGTGTGCACGTGCAAAATGGTCATCATATTTTTTTTATTGAGTGATTAAGAACGTAAATTGGGCTGGGAATCAAAAAACCTGAGTTTTCTTCTTGATTTGTTTTAGCTGTTGGAAAGCCAGAACTAATTCACTTCATTTCTCAAATTCATTTCTCCCTTTTTAAAATGGGGTGGCAGTCCTGGGGGCACCTCTGAGATCCTTTCGGGGTCTGAATCTCTCTGAGGCCCTCCTGCTGGCTGTGGAGGTGAAATGATTTGGCCTCATGCATCACACTTTGGGACCGTATTGGTTATGCCGGTGACTCACTGCCAGGGGTAATTCAGAGTGACACACAAATAAGATCCCAGAATCCAACTGGCTTTGCTTTTCTTATTTCCAGAGGGCTGTGTTCTAACAAATTTAAAAGTTCTTCAATTTATAAATTCCACCCCTGAAGCAAAGTGAATCAAAGCACTTGTGGCATTTGAATCTCTGTACCTTGGGAGTGATTTATTGTGTTTGAATTTTCGTTGTGTTTCTGCTGGGGGAAATAGGCTGTTGGGTAGAGTCAACATTTCCACGGTGTGAAAAATATGCTCCAAGCAGCCCTGAGCATGTGCCAAAAAGTTCTAATGTTGCTTGAAAATTATTATTGCTACATTAAGGATCCCTGAATTTCTGAATAGTCAGTGTAACCACGTGATTTAATTTATACTTCCTCAACTCGAGATGACTGCTTTCCAAATGCTCTTTAATTTTGTACATTTACAGAATAATTAAAATGCAATTTACCGGGTTTCAAGAGTGTTTGCAATAGATGTTCATAAATGTTTCAGGTAGCACTACTTTCTGGGTTTTTCCTAATAGCGTCTTCCTCCCCTCCAATCCTTTTAATTTGACATTTAACAGGTACAGCAATTCTTAGAAATAACATGTAAATTGATTGAAAGAAGTGATTAAATGGCACTCGGAGGTTAGTGCTCTAGCGTTTATTTCCTAGAAAGTCTGCTAAATGTTTTCAATTTAAGAGAAAGGAGGGGAATCTCACAACTCTGAAATGAGGGTCTTTGAATTAGTGTTATATTAAGGATCTGGCTCTCTTAGGAGGGGTAGGGTAGTGGCTTAGGTCAGGGTGGAGGGGAAAGAGAAAGAATAGAGGGATTAGGTCACACCAATTAGCTTCCTTTGTCTGTAGAAAAGACCTTTCCATCTGATTAAGTGAAGATGAGTGAATGAAGAATCACAGTGTTCTCACCTAATCAGCTTAATCACCTTGAAAAACTGAGGTAGTTATTCTGCCTACCAGGCATGAAGGGCCTAAGTGATATTGGCCAGGTTGGTTCAACACCTTGATAATCATGTTGTACATATTGTCATATGTACAGATCCAGACCTGTCAGATGTCAGATCCAGGCTGACAACGTTTGCCCCTAACCTACTTCCGTTACTTTGATGTTACTCTGAGCTGGCATGGTTACTAACACTTGAGCAAGGAAAAAAAATGACCTAGAAACAAGACTTACTGTTTTTAATGTTTCCAAATATCTTCTAGAATCTGACAGAGAAAGAGGAAGGATATTGATGTGTCATCTGACCCAGTGTCTAGACCTAACCTAGGAGACTTTTAAACCTGAGATCTTACTGCTCGGGATAGAAGGGTTTTAATAACAGTAACCGCCACAGCAATGGTGTCAGTAACAAGTTAATGATGAGGATGTCAAATATCCCTCAGTGGTTTTTAGGCATTGTTTTCCTTAAACTCTCATTCATTTCTATGAAGTAGATACTATTATTATACCACACAAGACTTGGGGAAGCAGCTTGCAGAACCGAAGTATCTTCCCCAGGGTCCCCTGGCTAGGCGGACATGGAGCCTAGACGAAGGTACACCCAGGGCCTGTGCCCTCGGAACCAGCCCAGCTCCTTCGCTGCCCAGGACTGGCTTAGTCCGCAGGACGTTGTATCCCTCCTCTCATCTCCAAAACCATCAGTTGAAACTTAAATCTAGTTTCTGTTCTTTTCTTTGTGAAGACGGTAAAGTATCCCCAAATCATTTTCAAATGATTCTACTCATACAGGAAGCTGCTCCCACTTTGAGGGAGAGGAAGTCAATATGAATTTTACTGTGCCTGCATTTACAGAGTTACATCCTTTTATAAACATTTGTATATTTTATCAATCTCTAGTTTTTCTCAAAAATAGTTTATTGGTTATCCCTTCCAAAATATTTGTAACATGTGAATAACTTATACATAAAGAAGAAAAATAGACTATTTTCATGTAAATTTTACAGGAAAATTTTCTGAATTGTTTACAAAACAATGTTGACAAAAGTTGCATCATCTAGCATTTTTGTTTTAGCAGTGTCCAAATATAAGAAAAAATTTTAGCAAAATATCTCATTGTAGAACTCGAGTGACAGTAAAACGGAAATGGAAATATTTACTCAAATGTTTCTTTATATTAAATAAAAAATACAAATTGTCTATAGTGAAAATGCATTTTCTGTAATTGTGTCTTTTGCGTGCATTTAAATATAAACAAGGAGATCACAGACATATCCAGAAACTAAGAATACAGCATGCACCCTGAAAAATCATGTGCTGTGCCATTCTTATAGGAAACACTGTGGAGTTTAAGCATGTGTAAAGTACATTTTAATTTTAAAAAATATTCATTTTGAGATATTGTAACAATTTAAGTTGGAGTTAACCCACAGTAGTTATTGCATAAACACAAATTGATTGGTTCATTGATTGATTGGCAGACGGGAATACCTACACCTGCCCACTTTCATTTGTCTATTTGCAAGAGATAAAGTTTGCATATGGAAATTAAAGCTAGAATATTTCAAGAGTTATATATATTAATAACAATGTTTAAGAAATTCTTTCAGTGAATCCTGTCAATAACATGTCTCAATTTTTACAAATATATTTAACTTTTTCACATATGCAAGCCATAGTAAATAGTTGGGCACTTTTAAGTGTAGAGCTGTAAGATGCCTGAGGGCAAGAATCTTCTCTCTATCACAGGGTAGGCTGAGCAAATGTCACTATATTAATATCAGTTTTAATTATGAAATGTTGCAATTATTGTGAACTGACTTTAGAGCTATCTGTTTCATTTCTCTGCAAAAATACTTAGGTTTGTTAAAACATCAGAGTAACCAAAAATTTAGACTATCCATGTATTAGTCTGCTAGGGCTGTCATAACAAAATACCACAGACTGGTTGGCTTAAACAACAGACATTTCTTTTCTCTCAGTTCTGGATGCTAGAAGTCCAAGATCAAGGTGCTATCTGGGTTGGTTCTGGTGAGGTCTCTCCTCCTGACTTTTAGATGGCCACCTTCTCACTGTGTCCTCACATGGCCTCTCTCTGTTCTCATAAGGACAGAGAGAGATCTCTAGTGTCTCTTCCTTTTCTTATACAGACACAAGTCCTAGCAGATTAAGGCCCACCCAATTGACCTCATTTAACCTTTATGACCTCCTTATTGGCCCTGTCTACAAATAAGTCACACCAGTTGTTAAACCTTCAACATATGAATTTTGGGGGGAACACATTTCAGTCCACAACAACACATAGGAAGCCGTGTTTTCTTTTAAGCATCTTCTGTGGAGACAGTGGTTGTAAACCACTGACTTGAAGAATGTCCAGCTGGGAAAATATTTCAGGTAGCGGTTCAAAAGGTGGTGAACAGAGCTTCAATCAAAAAGCAGCAAGCCTACAGAAGATACAGTGGTAGGAAGTAATTGAAGCCATAAAGATTGTAGTAGAATGGCCGAATTTCATTATTTAAAAAGCTTGGTGAAGGAGAGGGAATGTAAGACCTCAACCCCAGATATAGTAGCCTAACAGAAGTGCAGCCAGGGGAAATTAAGCTAGACTCAGCTTTTAGGATTGGTGTGCAAAGCTGAATCTCACTCAGAGGAGCAAGCAAGAGCCTAAGGCGAAAATAGGGCCAGAGTGAGGCTGCTTCTGACCCCAGCAGAGAGGTTCCAGGTGGGGGAAGTACAAGTCCAATAGTGCCGACTCTGCTAGATTCTTGGCACATGATTTCCTGTACTTCACACAAAAACTCCTTAAAGTTATCATTGACATAACTCAGATGATGATGTCTATGCTCAGGATAGGTAAGAAACCAGCCGAAGGGCATCTGTGTAGAAAGTCAGCAAAGGTAGGGAGCAAACCTTGTTTTCTGTCTAAGTTTCATGATTTTCTACTCTACAAATAGCATTTCTATATTAAAAACAAGCAGAAAGACACAGAATGTCTTACAGATACTCCCCCACCCCAAAGAAAAGTATTGAAATAACCAACCATCTGTATACTAGACAAACACAGGAGAGTATATATTCTGGAATCCGAGACAAAATTTCGGGGTGATTAAAAGCCCAGCTCCAGTAGTTACATAAATATAAGTGCAAAAAGGCAGGGAAAGCACTCCACATAACAGCTAGACTTAAAAAATATCCATTAGCAAAGAAAGAGAAAACAAAGGAAGAGAAAGAGGGAGGGCAAGCAAAATAAAGAGGATAGGAAGGTAGGAAGACCTTCAGCTTCACGGTTTCCTTGAATACTTAGTACGTGTCTGAAGGTGACATCTGAAAGTGCTGCCACAAGTCACCTGGGTAAAAGATCACTCAACTATGGAGCCCTACAGAATAGCATATGCAAATGGGCACTTAACAAATATTCTTTCCTGATGTTGATAATTATATAGTAAAGCTACAGTCTGCTGTCATACAAATGGATGTAATGACACTCTTGGAATTTCAACAAATGGATAAAGCAAGAGACTAAAGTAACAGGTCAGGGAATATATGTGTTGATAGCTTCAAGTTAATACTATTTAGATTCCTAAATCAGTGCTTTAAGAAAGCCAAGAGTACTTTTGTAAATTCTAAATCATTTATAGGAGTTGGAATGAGTCCAGACTACCCCACATACATTTAACCTGTCCACTAAGAAAAAACTGATTTTGAATACCTGTTATTTTTCTTTTCAAATATGACAAAATATATTATCCGAAAGGCTGGATTTACAATGAACCCTTCACTGTCATCCTAGCTTTGCTCTAAGTCACAGAATAAAATTCTTGAAAAATAAAAGTCTCTGGAAAAAATCAAAACCTACTTGTGTTACAGTTTTTCAATTAATTTCTTTCCTGATTATAACAGTATTAGAGGCTCATTAAAAACATTTTTAATCTAGTCTATGTAGTACATGAAAGCCTTTTGGATTCCCTCATTCTGAATATAGCCACTATTATCACTTGAATGTATACTTTCAGAGGTTTTCCAAACAAATATCAACATACATAGGTGTTTGTACAAATATCGACATACATAGGTGTATATGAGTACATGCAAGTATTCTTTAAACAAAGGTTGAATCATATCTTATACATGGTCCTGAAACTTGACCTTTTCTTTATTAAGATATCTTGGCCATCTTTTGCTGTCAGTACATGTTGTTAAACTTTGGAGTTGGGGAAGATCAGGAATTCAGTTTTGCATGTGAAAGTCTGAGGTATTTATTGGACATCCAAGTGGATGCTGAGTATGACATATAATCCTGGAGCTCAGGGGAGAGAACCACTGAGTCTGAATGCTTTGGGAATGGAAAGGGTTGAGTTTTTCATCACTCCAGTTCCCATTGCTATGGGAGTTTCTTACAACAGGCTGGGGAATATGCCCTGCCCTCCTGAAGGGTTTGGCATAGATAAAGACTCTTGGATAGGAAAGGATAATTTCTTATTACAAAAAGAGACAAGCTTTTTTTCTTTAATAACTGCTCACTGTCCTCTAAAATGCAGTAAGATTTATTCCTGATTCCTACTGAGCTCTCCAGGACAAAAGGCCTCAGTGAGCCAAAGGTGCCATCCATGAGGCATCTCCTTTGAAATATCTGTTAAGGTCTTTGCTGTCTGCTTAGACGTTGGTGCTCAAGATTCTTCAACTAGTAAATGTGGAAACAAGATTCAAACCAAGTTTGTTTGTTTTTTAATTCCAAATCCTATGAACTTTCCATTACACAGAGCTTTCTATTTTCTTTGTAGCTCTTTTGAATTTTCCAATGGTATAGGAAAATAAATAAAATTGAATAAAATAAATTGCCTAATGGCTCTAGAGAATATGATTTAATGAATCTGTTGGACTTGGTTATCCCTTGCAAGTGATCAGCATGACCATTCTTCTTATGCTCTGAACTATCCATCTGGCATAAACACCTAGACAACAGTTATGGTGGCTGGGAATAAGCCTTTTTACACTAGTAGTTAAGCAAAGACTGTTTTTGTATGCTGTAAATGAGTGAACAGTTGTTTAAAATGAGGGAAGAAAGACAACCAGAGTATGTATTTTTCTTGGTTTAAAAGTCCTCAATTAAAACTAGAAGAAGGTCATTGTTGCAATTTGAGGATGTTGCTCCATTAATAATTCATTAGAACTTATTCTTACAATTAAACATGTTGAATATAAGATGATATTCACGTCTAACAAATGAAGGAACAGAGCCTTCAAGTTATGACTTGCCTAAAGTAGCTTTGTTAATAAAGTGTGGAGGAGTTCAAACTGAGTTCCAGTTTTCTTAGGTATAAAATGGAAAATGATAACTACTCAGGATGGAGTATCGCTGTAATGATCATGTATAACTATACCATATATAAAGCACCTTGAAATCTGTATATTGTCACTCATATTTTATTGTTATTATTATTACTATTTGTGTGTGTGTGTGTGTGTGTGTGTGTGTGAGGAAGACCAACCCTGAGCTAACATCCGAACCCGTGAACCTCGGGCTGCCAAAGCACGAACTAAACCACTGCACCGCTGGCTGGCCCCTTATTATTATTATTAATTAAGGGAGGAATTTATCCACTGGTCACGACAAGTACTGAGGTTGGGTTACTACACCTAGAGACATAACAGAAAAAAAACAGAAATATCCTTGCATAAAAATAATTCCTTTTCAGTTAGAAGATGGGAGAAATACTATTTAGTTGATGCCATCAGTGATTTGGGGTGGTGGTTAGCTGCAACAAATTATTTCCTCCGCCACCCCCTCAAAAATCTGCCTCTTCTCTTTTATTAACCTGAAGGAATAAGATTGGAAAATAGGTAGATCATTAACAAATATGTGATACCTAATGCAAGAGTAAGTGAAATAGAAATCACAATGGGTCCATGTATAAAGAATCTGAAAATTAGGTTAGGCCGATTTTCCCTAATATTAGGCTCAGAGTTAGGGTTTACTAATGTAGATTATACATTGGTTGCTAAATGTAGCAGTTGCTAGCCTAAGGTCAAAAAAGGAAACATTTTGTTCTCTGAGGGACAAAAAGCCCTCCTTTTCTACTAAATATTCATTTATAATTTAGAATTCCAAGTTGACCTCTTTCTAAAAAAAATATATGAATTGGCTTATAACAAAAGTAAGACCTTCCAATTCAATGTGTCATTGGTCACGAATTAAGACCTTAACTAGGCAGACACTCATCTTACCAAAACCTAGAAAAATGTTGTAAACAATATCTAGCAAATTTGCTCATAGCTTTCTTAACTCCTGCTTGTCTAAACCCTTAAATGTTGTCAATGAGATTAAACCAAAGCTGCTGAGGAACAATTTTGTTGACTTTTTGCCTTTCGCCCTACCTGGAAGTCCCTTCTGTGTTTTGAGAGTCTCCATTGTTCCATGAAAAATGTCTTATATTTTCCCCTTCTGGGTATGCTTTCTAAACTATTTCTAGTGATCTTCCTTTTTAAACATCAGATAATTTGCTTAACGTGTATGGCCAAGTTGTTACAGCTGTTTAGTTTTTAACCAATACAATGACTTCCTTTTGCTTCTTCTATCACTAGGCTGTTTTTTGTTTGTTTGTTTGTTTTTTGTTGAAGTCACGTTGGCTTTTAACTTTGTGTAAATTTCAGATGTGTATTATATTTTAGTTTCTGTATAGATTGTGTTGTGTTCACCACTGATACTCTAATGTTTATCTGTCACCATACACATGTGCCCATTTACCCCTTTCACCCTTCCCTCACCCCCTTTTCCTCTGGTAACCACTAATCTCTTCTCCTTATCTATGAGTTTGTTTGTCTATCTTCCAAATATAACTGAAATCATACGGTATTTGTCTTTCTCTGTCTGACTTATTTTGCTTAGCTTAATACCCTCAAGGTCCATCCATGTTGTTGCAAATGGCACGATTTTGTCTTTTTTTAAGATTGAATAGTATTCCATCATATATATATACACCACATCTTAACCCATTCATCCGTTGATGGGCACTTGGGTTGCTTCCACATCTTGGCTATTGTGAATAATGCTGCAATGAACATAGATGCATAAATCTGTTTGAAACGTTGATTCATATTCATTGGATAAATGCCTAGTAGTGGAATAGCTGGATCATATGGTATTTCTATGTTTAGTTTTTTTAAGAAATCTCCATACTGTTTTCCATAGTGGCTGTACCAGTTTGCATTCCCATCAGCAGTGTATGAGGGTTTCCTTTTCTTTACATCCTTTCCAACACTTGCTATTTCTTGTCTTGTTAACTATGGCCATTCTGACGTGTGTGAGGTGATATCTCATTGTAGTTTTGATTTGCATTTCCCTAATAATTAGTGGTGTTGAAAATCTTTTCCTGTGCCTGTTGACCATCCATATATCTTCTGTGGAAAAATGTCTGTTCATATCCTCTGCCCATTTTTTGATTGGGTTGTTCTTTTTTGTTGTTGTTGAGTTGTGTGAGGTCTTTATATATTTTGGAAATTAACCCCTTGTTGGATATATGGTTTGAAAATATTTTCTCCCAGTTGGTGGGTTGTCTTTTTGTTTTGTTGATGGTTTCCTTTGCTTTGCAGAAGCTTTTTAGTCTGATATAGCCCCAATTGTTAACTTTTTCTTTTGTCTCCCTTGCCTGAGTAGACATGATATTTGAAAAGGTGCTGCTAAGACTGATGTCAAAGAGTGTACTGCCTATATTTTCTTCTACAAGTTTATTTTTTCATTATAGTATTCTAAGTCCCTCTTTAATTGGCTCACACCTAGTTAGATAATTTGGTTTCTCGTCTTTCCCTGACTTGCATCCTTCACTCCAGTCATTGTGATCTTCTTGGTGTCCTTTTAGGCTCATAACATTTTCTCTACTTATAGTGGCTCCCTCCATCCACCCATGACTCCTTTCCCTGCCTCAACTCCTCTATGAAGCCTTTCCAATTTCACCTGAGCTTATACTGCATCATTTTTCCATCGAGTACACCTACCTCTTTACTTCTTTTTCATTTCTCAATCTTATTTCCCAGCTAAGTTATAAGCTGATTTAGGATACTGACGACATATTTTTTTCCTACGGTGACTATTTTTAGTATCTGGCATATATTAGGTGCATAATAAATATGTGACAATTATTTATGTTTTATCCATTTTTGTGATGGAACTAAATGCTTTTTTTTTTTTTTTTTTTAGGAAAAATGTAGTGGAAAAAAAATCTAGCAGCAAAAGAACAGTGAGCCTAGAAGCAGATGAAAGAATGCTTTTCAAACAACCACATTAGGACTGTGCCAGTGTAAACATGGCACAGAGGGGCTTATTTTTTATCTTCCCAGTTTAGAAGCCTTATGTGTACACTGGTTCCTTCCATACTTTTTTTGAAGTAGGCCTCTTGTGAAGCATTATGCCACACGATGTCTTATATACCATGACAAGTTGCATTTTCCTACTTATGTTACTATATTTTTGGACGTAGCTATATAAGTGGAAATGGGAATGCTAAATAGAAATTGAACACAATATTTTAAATATTTAAAAATACTACTCACTAAATATATAAGTATGTTGGAAAATATAGATAAGTGATGGAGGGAAGATTTTTTTAAAACTATTCTATTCTGAACCTTTTCTTAGCTTTTTGAAGTTGAGTCATTTAGAAAATAAAGTTTTTCCTAAAAATGTATTTTGAAGTATAATTGTTAAAATCAGAATAAATTGCTGGACTGGATGCACTATTATCTGGCCTTTGATGATAGTTTTTCTGTTGTATGGAACCCTCTTCTCTTCTTCACTTTTGGAGTTTGGAGTCGAGAGAAGCAATAAGAGAACTCCCCAATAAATTTCAGGAGAATCCCCCAAATTATAGTCACACCCAAGGTACCTTCTTTTGTTCTGCTTTTCCTAATGTCTTATTTATTGGTGCATCTTTCTAATTTTCATCTTTCTTGTTTCCTTTTCCTTTCTGCTTCTACTGCCATCCCAGTATTCCCAGTAATTCCTCCTGCTTATGATTACATTCTGGCCTATACCCAGGGAAGATGTGTTGGATGGGAGTTTTCTTATGGAAGAATTTTATTGACTATTTCTTAATCTGTTCTTTGCTAATACCAAAATGATCCCTGAATTCAAACCATAATGTCTAACATTCAATTATCTTTTTATAAAAGCAAATATTAATCCATTTTGTATGACACTTAGAGAACATTTTGTTCTCTATGAAAAACAGACTTTTAAAAAATCCCAAATTTATTTACTGAACATTTCTCCCATAAGCTCTGTTCCTATTGATGTGGTAGCAATAATGAAAGAAGCATTTGACTTTAAGCAGACATGTATCATATTCTCTATTATGCCATCATCCTAGAAGTGATGCTAGGTGGACCATTATACGTGATACCTAAAGGTGTATTCCAGATGGAAACACCATCAATAGACTTTTTAAAAGCTGTATGGTCTGCAATATGTTGATTATAGGATTGCCCTCATCGATTATAGTGACGTCTTTTAAATTAGGTATTTTATGGAACTCTTAATTTTTTATGTACATTGAATGTATTTTTATAATGTTTTATGAACTTCTATGTTGATTGGCTCATTTTGAGACTTACTAAATTTATAATTAAAGCTGCTTAGAAGTGACTTTAATGGACCCAAAGTAATAGAGAAGGTGTTTCTTTCCATATTGGTTAACAATAACAGCTTGTTGTTTGAGTCAAATTTGTAAAAATTACACCTTAATATGCAAATCCATTTTTTCATTACTGATGCAGAGCAAAGAAAGCCAACAGAATAGCAAACACTAACATTTTGCCTCTAAGTGCTCATGGACATAAAATAAATGAGGCATAGCTATTGATTGTCTTTGGCCTACATTATCTGCACAGGAACTATTAAGGAGGCTTTTCCATCTTCCTTTCATGCCTCATTTTCTCATACTATCTAATGAAGAGCTTCACTTAAACTATAATGTGCCACTCTCCCAAAAGTACATTTTTATGGCACTAAAAAGCAGTACTTGTGTATCAAGGACTGTTTTTACAGCTACATTTATTGGCTTGTTGCACTGTATAAAATTATAAAATATTCTAGAGCTGGGTGGCATTATAAGTTCTTTTAATTAATTTATGATTTTTAAGATTATTTTGTCAATCCAGACATGCTGAATAACAGATATCACTATAATGGTCACATAATTGTGAGATACTCTTCTAAGCCCTCTGAAAATACATATTTTACAATTTATCATTGTATATACCTTTAAGAAGGGTTTGTTGTGAAGTTCAAGTGATAAATAGGTGTAAAAGGTATTTTCATTTTTGACAAACTGAGTTTAGTTAGAGTCCCTCTCAAAGGTTAATGAGGGCGCATTTGGATGGAAAATGTGGAATTTCATTAGGAAGATCTGGGCTGGAAATAATAGTGTGTGAGTTTTTAGTTGTTGAAACTAGAGGAATGAATGAGATCACTTGGGAAGATGGTGTGGCAGGAGAGAAGTCAAAGGTAGAGTGTTAACAATATTGATATATAAGGAATGGAGAATAAACAAGTACTTGTGAAATTGGATAGTCAGAGAAGGATACAGACCGGGAGGGTGATGTCACGGAAACCTAGGAGGAAACTCCATGGAAAGGGAATGTAAAATGCCACAGGAATGATTTTTTCCCTTTTTCTTTTGTGCTTCTCTTGAGACCTGGAAGCCAAAGATGAGCGTGTGTGTTATCAATTATCAACCTATCAACCTTTTCCTACCCTTCTTCTTCCCTCTTCCCTTTCTTCCTCCCTTCCTCCTTTCTTTCTTTCTCTTTCTTTCATTCCTTCTTTCTTTCTTTACTTCCTTCCTTCCTTCTTTCTTTCTTTTCTTTTCTCTCTATCTTTCTCTCTCTCTCTCTCTTTCTTTCTCTCTCTTTCTTTCTTTCTGTTTTCATATCTCACTTTAATTTGCATTTCCACGCTTACTTACAAGGTTATATATTTATTGGCAATTTGCTTTTCTTCTGTGGATTTTCTTGCATTCTAAATCCATTATATTCTAAGTCTATAGGGACATGGACAAAAGATATGGATCATAAAATAGGATATGAGCTATAAATTTCCAGTAAATAAGCTTATCAAGTATCAGCTAGTAAGATATCAACTGCGTGTATGTGTGGGTATGTGTGTTTCTTAGGTTTGCCTCTTGCAGTCAGCACATAGGTAGACAATGGATTTTCTTTTCTCTGCCTTTCATCCCCCAAATTTACAGTCTCTGACTCATCATAGGGAAATTCATTCACATTTTGGTAATCACTGACATTTTTAGACTTACATTTGGCACCTTAGCTTAGATTTTTTTTTTTTTTTTTTTTTTACTTGCAATGCTTCCTTTTAATTTCTTTTTCCCCCTCAGCTTTGTTGGATTAATGGAGTAGTCTTTGCTCTGCGTATTTATTGTAATTGGTTCACAATTTCTTCATTCTATTTCCAATCTTTAGAGGTGGTGATTCTTAAGATTTTACTAAACTTTGAAAAGTTTTATTTTTCTACCAAGATCTGGAATTAATTAGTATCTATATCCACATTCAAACAAATCAAAAAACTCAGCATGCTTTCTCCTTCACCTGCCCCTGCCTTATCCTTAGCTGAAAGAAATAGTTCCTGGGGCCGGCCCGGTGGCGCAGCGGTTTAGTCCGCGCTTGGCAGCCCGAGTTCGGATCCCGGGAGCCCGCGGACGCACTGCTGGTCAGCCATGCTATGGTGGCGTCCCATATAAAGTAGAGGAAAGACGGGCACAGATGTTAGCCCAGGGCCAGTCTTCCTCAGCAAAAAGAGGAGGATTGGCGACAGATGTTAGCTCAGGGCTGGTCTTCCTCACAAAAAAAAAAAAAAAAAAAAAGAAAAGAAATAGTTCCTGATTGCTAACAATTTGTGTATGATGCTTCAAATATATTCTCATGAGTATAGTGATGACAAATTTGCTCACCAGTGTGGCTTGGTCTTCCATATTTCTATATTTTGGAGTATTTTTTCATTTTGCTAGAATATATTCTTTACAGATTTTTTCAATTGGTTAATAGAATATTATAAAATATCTTTATTTTGCTCTACTACTTACATGGTGTTTTGCTGGGTATGAGATCAAGGTTTTTTAAGACATTGCACTATCTTCTGTCTTCCACTGTAACTTCTGAAATATCATAGACTAATCTGATTCACATTCCTTTCAACATAAAGGAATATAAAGTGGGTTTTTTTTGTCTTGTAGCTTTTTATAATTTGGTTTCTGAAATATGGCCACATTTCTACTTTTCTTATTCTTTCTACACAGTACTCAGTGATCTTCTTTCTATTTGCAGTCACCTTAATTTTTCCAATTTGGGGATCTTTTATTTCTTCTATTTTATTAAAAAAGTATTCTCATGATCTCTATAATGCTCCTCTGGAAATTTCTGTTAAATGAATGTTGGAACATTCTGCCTCTTAACTCTTCTGTTTTACTTTCATTTCTTTATTTTTTTTGTAGTGCAGTCTGAGAAAATGTCTTGTCTCAATCTTTCAACCAACTTGACTTCAGTTTATATCTAATCTTCTATTTTGCTCATTTAAAAAATTAGCAGTCAATTATTTTTTTCTTCAAAACTTATGTTGTAAAAATTGTTTTTATGGGTATGAGAGTATCTTTAACCTTTGAGAATCCTAATAAAAACTAATGCTGTTGGTTTTCCTCACATGTCTGGGGAGTCACATTTTTCTGTCTATAGAGGAAGGCAGGTTGTGATTACAGGGGCATGTGTTCAGTAATTAGGAAGGAGGACAAGATGTGTAGTAAGATGGGATATGTTGGTAGCGGATTTCCCTGGTGTGCAGGCCCCCATCTTCACTTGAATCCATGAGTTACCCGGAGCACAACTCTACCCCTCCAATCCTAGCTCCAACTCTCATAGCCTTCCAAGTCCAAACAGCCACATGATGGCTCCACTCAGGGTTTCATCCCGGCACTAAAGGAGTAAGGATGGTGTAAGAACAAAGCAGAGAGAGGAGCAGATGGCTCCTGAGTGGTTACAATTAGAGAGAGAGGATGCCACTTAAGGGGAAAAGCAATACCAAGAAAAGTCTCTGGTATCACAATTTACCTTCAAGTCTGGGATCATTTTCATTTGCTGTCAACAAAGAGAAGTTTCTAGAAGGTGACATACTTTATTTCACCTCTGTGGCTGTGCAGCTATAGAATCCAGTAGGGATGTACAGAAAGTTATCCACTGTTCGCTGATCAATCTAGAAAGGCTTCATGAAAGAGATAGGATTGTAGGAGAGAGATCTTTTACAAGCATTTGTGGAGATGTCCTGTCTTTAAAGTGATGGCTCTTCAGTAAGAATGAGATGAAAGAATGCCATTAGTTTAATACCTAATATGGCCATGTACTGTGCAAGGTACTTTTATGTATGTTATAACATTTAATTTTCAGAAATGTATCCTCATCACTTTATATTTGAAGAAAACCGGGATTATTAGTAGGGTTAAGTAACTTATCCAAAGTCATTCAGCTGGTAAATGGTAAGTCTGGATTTGAACCTATTAATGTCAAAATAAAATATAGATAATTGTTACCAGGCATTTGAATTGAGCTCATTGCAATAGCACAAGATATTTGCTTCTTATTTACTTATGAGTAAAAGCTGAAGGAAACATATTGATCATTGACTGGCAAGCTTTCCCAAGAACTATGATCACCCAAGACTTTATTAGGTACATCCTTATATACATATTGAATAGGTAGATGAAAATGATACTCAAAATTTCCAGGTAGGACTGACTGAGATCTTCTTTCTACTTCCTAATTCTCCATGTTGTCCGTTTTTTTTTTTTTCTTGTTTCTTTTTTTGATGAGGAAGATTAGCCCTGAGCTAACATCGGTGCCAGTCCTCCTCTATTTTGTATGTGGGATGCCTCCTCAGCATGGCTGATGAGTGGAGCAAGTCTGCGGCGGGATCGAAACCCATGAGCCCAGGCTGCCAAAGTGGAGCATGCGGAATTTTAACCACTCAGCCATGGGGCCGGCCCCCCTGCATGTTGCACTTTGAGTGCCTTAGGAAACAGACAAACTGTCTGTCTTTCACACCAAGGCTAGAAAATGGCATTCTCAATTCCTCCTCTGCATTTCCAGCTGACCTCCCATTTCTCATCTATGGCTTAGAAAAGAAGGTGACAATTATAGCAGTTGTAAAATGTTGGAGGTGAACAAGCTTCTATTCAGGATCTGGATAAATGAGCCCAAGGCTACTTTCTTGTGAAATGTACATGCAAACATTATGGATATAGGTAAGTTCACATAGGTTAGTCTTACTTCTGAGATTTAAAGACAAAAATCTCCAAAAGTCTTTGAGTGAAAAATATGAGTCCTGGGACCTTGGGCAGTCCTCATTGTTTAGCTTAATCTCTACCCCACAGAATAGTATTCTTTGTATGCTATCATTGTCGTATACTTGTATGCTCCTGTATCTCCCACATACTAGACTCTTACTGATCAGATTAGCCTAAAAATATATTCATATTCATTCTAAACTGAATACCCCATGAATCCATGATTCTAGGATTTAATGGATTCTTTTTTGTCTACTTGTCATTTGAGTGATTTTTCGAATAAGTCACACATAAACTGTTAATACTGAAACACTTAGGGAAGTCTTGGAGAGGGGGTAGAGAGTAAATACTACATTTATCAGTATATCTCCAAAAATTTATTATCATATCTTCATTAGATGGCTGTCATATACTCAGCTGGATGCCTACCCAGTATCCATCCTCACTTGTCATCTTTACTAACACAACCCCAATATTGATTTTGGAAGCAATGTGTCACCTATAAATACTTCCTTTCCTGGATCCCCTGGCAATGAAAAGTGGCCATGTGTTGCAGTCTAGTGAAAGAAATGTAGGTGGAAATACTAACAAAGGGATTCTCTTCAAGAATAAAAAGACAAAGCCTCATAAATGGAAGCCCTTTGCCCTTCTCCCTTTGGTAATTCCCTTTCTGGCTGTCTGGAAATACAAATTGTTGCCTGAAAATATAATAGGACAAAGACCACAAACTATGGATTGGGAGGACAGGGGATTCTTGTGTCCTTAAAGGCATACATCTTTGAACATCTCAACCAGCTCAAGAATTTGAGACAAATAAGCCCCTCTCTGTTAGAGTTGTTTGCTTTTTCTGTTATTCATAGCTAGACCAATACAGTGGGTTAATACTTATGTAAATTTATTGAACCAAACAAGCTACAATTATTTTTGCAATAATTACTCAATGCTAAGGTAGTTCACCACTTGTTTCTTTTAGGAGTCCTTTGCAGTTTAGCATTTATTTTCTTCTTCTCTCCAGGACAGGGGAGGACCTTTCCAAGCATTCTGTGTGTAGCAATGTTTAACAGTTCCTCTAGGTGCTAGTTGGAATTTAGAGACAATTGATGATTAGGGGTCTCTTTAGTCGAAGCCATTCCATGCATCTTCTCCAATGGAGGGGATAATTAACAGCTGTCAGTATTTCAGGAATTAGTAGAACTTTGGAAGAGAACCAAAATGATTTTGAAAGCTCTGCGTTTAAAGAAAACAACAAAATTAGGCTTGACAGGACTATATGGTGTTTTATTGTAACCTGAAGCTACTTTACGCCACTCCAGACTGCCAATAATATATCCTTCATTGCAACTGTGCCAGCATTTATATTATATCCCTCCTTTGCAGTAATTTTGGATTCTTTCTAAAAATGTGCTCCAGGCTAGCACAAAGCTTTCAAGTTCTCAGCGTATGAGTTAATGCTGTGTGTTGTTGTTAATACTTTATTCGTTTGGCATAGTGTGTTTTCCCCCCAAGACACTAAACGCTGAGAGCTGGATAGTTCAGACAGGTTGATCAGACATTGTTCCCCTAGCTCACTTCTCACTGGCACATGCAAGACACGTTCAGCTCTGTGTAGAAAATTCCTGTCCCAGTCTGTTTCCACTAAGGGTCATGGCAGAGAGAGCTGAAACTGAAATTTTGAAATCTGATGTAAAATTGTTTTCCAAGATACCATTTGCAACAGTACTAAGTGCCCCCAATACCGTGATGCATGTAGAAACTTCCCATAGAGCTTAGTACCAGAAAAATCTGCCTCCTCCTGGTGATTGATATATTTGCTCATTTGCCAGCAATAAACATAATGTGACTTTTTTCCTCCAGTTTCTCTTTTTGCTTTAGCTATCAGGAACCCCAAAGCCAAGATTTACGCCTAATCAAAACAAGTAATTTTAACTCATAATATGGAAGTATTTTCTTCCTTTTATTATAGTTCTAAATCCCTCTTTAGATTTTTATTTTATTTATTTTTCTTATTTTATTTATTTTCTTTATAAAACAGGAGCCTGTTTTATAAGCTGCCTCAATCCCCTTTGGAACAAAGTGGAGTATAAATAAATCATACTTAAAACTGAATGATTGTTCTTCTAGCTGGTTTAGATATATCAAAATTATCCAAGGATGGCACTGGTTTCTATATGATTTTAAATGTTTGATCAGCTTTGTTTGATTTTAAAGTTAATACATAAACATGGTTAAAAATAAATAAGTCAAATAATTTAAAAGAGTGCATAATAAAAAGTACTCTCACTCTCATCCTGTGGTAGACAGAATATTGACACCCCAAAATGCTCGTGTCCTAATTGCCAGATCCTGTAAATGTTACCCTATTTGGTAAAAGAGACTTTGTAGATGTGATTAAGTCAAGGATTTTGTGATGGGGAGATTATCCTGTATTATATAGATGGGCCCGGTGTAATGACAAGGATCCTTGTAAGAGGAGTGAAGGAAGATCAGACAAATGAGAAGACAGTGTGACTATGGAAACAGAGATTGGAGTAGTGTGGCTACAAGCCAAAGAATACCAGCAACCCCTAGAAGCTCGAAGAGAAAAGGAGTGGATTCTCCCCTGGAGCCCCCAGCAGGAACCAGCCCTGCCTGTACCTTAATTTTAGCTCTCTAAGACTAGTTTCAGACTTCTTACCTCCAGAAGTGTAGAGAGTAAATTTACGTTGTTTTAAGCCACCACATCTATGGTAATTTGTTGCACTGGCAACAGGAAACTAATATACACCTTAATACCCCATCTTACTCCCCCCAAATTAATCACTCTTCAGAATTTCTCGTGTATTCTTCAAGGAATTTTCTATGCACATACAACCATATCCATATCCATATCATAAACAAGTAGATCACACCATGTGCATTGTTTTCTGTTTCCTTTAGATGGATTTGTATGCTTTATTTTCTCAGATTTTTGCAGTTACAAAAAATTTTACAATAGACTTTTTTGTTTTACATACATCTTTGAATATATGTGAGAGGCAAATCTGTAGAATGATTTTCTTGAAGTAGAATTATTAGATTATAGGTTATGAGCAATAATCTGGTAGCCTTGGTAGGTCCTGAAAAATTATCCTTCAGAAAGTTTGAACTAATTTATACAACCCAGGATAGTGTGAGCATGCCATCTCTCCCCACCCTTGCCAACACCATCAAGATGCTGACCTTTAAGATACAGGTTTTATATTGCCCATAGATTGGGATTCTTCATTTAGTCTAAGAGTATTTCTTTGTGTCTGTTGTTTTATATGTAAATAGACTTAATTAATTCCAGGTTACCTTTAGGGAATCTATTTTGATGGAAGGAGCACTGGGAAAAGTGGCTTCTAGTTCTGGCCTTCTCACTCCCTGGATGTGTGACTCTGGGCAAATTGCTTAACCCAGTTGCTCACAAACTTAACTTCCTATCGGATTTACCTGGGGAGCTTTTCAAATGCGCACTCCTAGTTCACTCACTTTTACTTAATCAGAACTTCTTGGAGTGGAGACTGGAAAATTTTCTTTTTAACAAGTACTTGAGCTGATTCTTATACAACAGGTAAAAAGCAGCCTATGGACTGCATTTGGGAACCACCTACTCAATATTTCTAAGTCTGAATATTGTCTTCTTTTCTTCAATTCCTGCAATATGGGCATCTCTTCCTCTCAGGTTATAACAGGACTTGAGTGTCATTTATTCCCTTGGGTTTGCACTCTATGTGGAATCTTCAACCATCTTACTGGGATGGGATTTGAAGGCAGCACACCCCATACACCTGTGTACCAACATGGAACTTTGATGGCTACTTTGATGCCAGTACTGAGTTCAGTACTTTCTTGCTCACTGATCTTATTTTCATTCATTATCTTACTTTATTTGTGAACATTGGTGGGGGGGGGGATTTGGTTAATCAAGAAATAACCAAACATAGTGGGTTAATTATCCTTTTTCTCCTTGGGATTCTTGAGGGGGCAGAACATACAAAGGACAATGTTAAATAGAAAATATATTTCACTTTATCATCAGATGACCTGATAACCCTCTAACACACTCACCAAAATAATCAAATTGTCCGTTTCCTAGATATAACACAGTTGCTGATGCCCAGGGTACACAGTATTCTCAGCTTGAAGTCACTCTTTAAGGCACACAAGCATTTCTGCTCCCACCAAGAGTCCGTCACGTTTGTTCAAGAACTTTTCGATGTTAGCTGTTCTTAATACTGATATTACATAATTTACTTTAACTTTCTATAAATTAGTGAAATGTGTATGGGAAAATGAAAAAACTCTGATTACTAAAACTAAGTTGAATGCTTTGAAAGACTATGTAAATGCAAATTACTTTTTATTTGCTGATGATTTTTATTTTTTGAAATGCATATTCATTTCTCAACCATTGGGGAAAAAACTAAATCCATTTCTGTAAATATTGATCTGCTTATTGAAATACCAAGCTTTCTTTCTTACGTGAACCACACCTATACACCTTTCCTCACCTCCCTAATCCTCAGCCTTATCAGCCAACTAATGTATTTAAAAGAAGAAATGCACAGCACAACACAAAAAGAAAAAGGATAACAAAAGTCAGGACTATCTTCAAAAAGCAGGCCCTTCACCAACTTAACCACAATGTTAAAAAACGGATGAAGAAATTATAGAAGAAAGCTACCCCCACCTCCCACAAGTATGACATCTTAAAACATGGTGGTCACAGTCATTTATAAATATGGCCCAATCACTATTCTAGAAACTGGTTCCAATTGGTGCTGGAAGGTGAAGAAGTAGGGTGAGAATTCCTCTTCTCTACCATATTCACATCATTAGAATATAAGCTCCTTTGAGGATGGGGTGATTCCTTCTACATCTTTGCATTCCCAACTTCCTTGAAGCCTAAGTTTCAATAAGCATTGGCCAAATAAATACAAATGTAGAGGAGGAAAAATAATTTTCTCTTTACCCTTCTAGGTTCTTGGCTGAGAGCCCCCTGTAATAAAAGACAGATTAACAGAAGAAAAACAAACAGAAGTTCAATAACATGTATACCTCCTGTACACATGGGAGAGACCCAGAAAAACTGAGTTACTCCTTAAAACAGCCCAAGCCATCACCTTAAATACCATCTCCGGCTAAAGACAAAAGAAGATGTTTGGGCGGGAGTGTGGAAGTTAGGGCAGGTTATCAGGCAAAGCACAGTAAACAAGGGTAAGGTTGTAATGCAGATTTAAATGGGTGCCTTCTCCACTGGTAAGAATTTCTGGAGATTTCATCCTCCTCTTCCTGGTACAGAGAGGGAGATACCCTTACAAATGGAGATTTCCCTAATCATTGTAAACATCTCTTACAAAGGGTAACATAGGGTTTTCAGAGCTTCTCCAGTGTCTGCTCTTTCCCAAAAATAATCAGCCCCAAATAATCAATATGCCAAAGAGGCATATTTTGGGGCGGCATATTCTGCTCCCCTTCAAAAACCAGAAATTTATTTTAAAACATTTTGTAACTCGTTCTTGTGTAGTACCTCATTTGATTCTCACAACTATGTGAAGTATATGCTGTTTTTTTCTTATTTTGCAAGTATGGAAATGTTGGCTTAGATAAGTCAAATAACGTGCTCTATATATAACCAATTAATGGTGGTGCTAAGATCCTAACTCAAGGTTTCACTCTGGAGCTGGTGTTTTAACCACTAAACTATATCATGCTGCCTTAACTATCTTAGGGTATATCACTTTGGTTGATCCTGCTAAGGATTTGAATCTGTTTACAATATGATTTAATTAATAAGTAATCAATTTTAATTCCTCAGGGTTTCCTAGAGTATTTAGTAAGTTTGTGCATTTATGTGCATTGACTCAGAGTAGTGAAAACCAAGTTTCTTGGAAAATAGTATGGTTAGGATCATAAAGAAACAGGAGCTGCCATCATGGGTCACACTGCCCACCTTCTTCAGTATTCCTTTCAAGGAGTGCCATCAAAGGATGACTTAAGACAGAATGAGGAATAAAATGTGTAGCCTGAAATAGCTCTAAATTTGATAGTAATCCATTCCTTAAACTGAGATTTTAAGATAGTCTTCAATTTATTTATGTTTTTAGTCAATGAAAATGAGTAGTTATGTTACTGCACAAAATTGAGGTTCTCCTACCCAATGCACATAAACAAGCTAATTAATTCTGGCATCACCTTTTGGGAGAGAAATCAGTTTTATTCTGTGAGATCAATCTGCAGGGAGACAGGGCACCTGTGCCCTCAGATCTGTCTCCTCGCTTCAGGATTTGGAGCAAAATTTAAAAGGTTAGGGAGAACAGGCTGCCATGCAGAAATGCTGGCAGGACAGATTTTGGTTGTTGGACTTCAAGCATTTATGGTAAGGTTCTAAACACTTATGATGAGGTTCTAAACTTCTATGGTAAGGTGGGGAAAGAATTTTAACATCAGATCTTCCTGAATAATGGTCCCCTTACTTCTGATGAGAGTCTGACTTTTAAGTTCCGGTCATGGCCCGGTCCTTTGGTTCCACAGGGAGGAGAATCTTTGGTTCCACCGTAATTTCAGGTCAAGATTTCTTCTGCACATGCTCTGGCTACATGACTTTACAAAGAAAAACAATTTCTTAATTACTCTGTTGATAAGAGGGGATCAGTTGAACTGGTCCTGGAGGGCCTGCAGTTACAGTTATAGCAAATTTAACTCAGGCATTCCCTGTCTTCACATTGAGCTTGATCACTGAGGCTTAGAGAGGGAGAGTTGTTTTACCAAAGCCCTTCAGAAATCTTGGCTATCATTACATATCTTTAAATTCTCTTCTTGATGTCTTTTCAAGGTTCTAGAGACACTCTCAAATATTTGTCAAATTTTAAAAAGCACAAAAAACTTAAGAATCCATGCCTGTAATTCTCATCCTTATGTCTCATTCAGCTTTTCACTACTGAAAATTATCCCCTTGCGAAAGGTAGAAAAAAGTTTTATCCTGGTGAAATGACTATCATTTGGCTTGGTAAGAAAAAATATGTACGTATGCAAAATAGATGTCTGCAGAGCCATACTTGAGAGCATAAATTTCAGAGCATGGCTTTTAAGAAGGAGCCTTTTAAGAAGGCATAATAATTTATTTTTTCTCTGTTTTGTTCTGTTTTTTAATCTGTACACTATGGGTCACATTAACAGCTGAGAAGCCTCATCAAATAGCAAACCTGTATTGACTGAGAACATCTTGGTAAATTAAGCTGAAAAAATATTCCATAATTTCCCTCCCTAATTAGTGAGTTTGGGTTAATGGCTGCAGCAGCCATATTTAACATTTATGCCACATCAACAATAAATTAGGATCAAGTCTGGATGCAATTAACTGCGTTCCCAGACCTGAGTTGTCATAGTACAGAAAAGATTAAGATTTATGCTGCTACTTATATTAGTCTTTCTTGTGGGTATATTATGGATGTTTGTGTACACTTTACTCAGTCTTCCACTGGGCAATTTGATATTTCCCACACATTTTATGAGTTGAGATGGAGTGGAGGGTGTTTCGTGGGAGGATTGATTATATTGAATTAGCTTTCATAAATTTGGCTTTCAAATATTTTTAAACAAATTTCCTTAAAATTTTCAGTATAAGAATTATCAATGCATATGACTCAAACCCTCCTTAGTGACTTGTAAAATAATAATGTCAGTCTTCTTCAAATAGAATTGACTTATGCTAAACCACCCTACCTGCTTTTCAGATGGGTAATACCTGATGGTTAGAAATTGACAATTACTCTTTAATGCACTCCCTAAATTGCAGTGATGGGAGAAACATACCAAAAGAATATTTATCAAAAGAGTCTAATGTTCTGTGGACTCTTAGAAGACAGCCTGAAATTGGACAGGCACAGAGGATGAAACCAAGCTGGTTTCCTGCACCAAAGGGACAAGTGTCTGTCTCCACAATATTATCTGTTGAATTAGCAAGCAACTTTAACTTTGTTTGAGCTTTCTTCCAACCAAAACAGAGCTCCACTTTTTCTTGTTGTACTTTACTGTATGTACTGTTGACATTTCTGACCCTATTCCTTCCTCTTACACTGACTTGATGCCACCTTCCTTTAGAACGGCTCCTGCCTTCTCTGCTTGGCTCTGAGTATGTTGAATGGTTTCTCTCTTTGTCTCAGCTAACTCGGTGCCCGTAATCCAGAGAGTACTGGCACCGTATAAAAGAGAGTCTGCGTCTATGTTCTAACTCCTCAGGGAATGACCATAAACTCTATCTCCTTCCCACAGATTATGATTTTATATTATTTTTATTCTTTTAAAAATTCCATTTAGTGTTTTCTTCCTTGGAAGTTGGGGTTGTGTTTCATGAGTAAAAGAAGAGTCAGACCAAGATGATTTTGTGGCATTAAAGAACTATTTGGTTGGAGGCCTAATATGGCCAGTGCACTGTTCCGTATAATAGAAGGAAATCTTTCCTGTACATGAGGGAACAGCCTTTGAAAAAAGTATATCTAAGCACCAGGAAGCAATATACACACACACACACACATGCACACATGTACAGGTGCATACATACCTATGTCTATATATGTATTTTCTCTTGGGGAAAGAAGAGGTTGGAGGAAATTTCCAGGGATAATTTCTTGATTTTAATAAATGTATCTTTTCTCTAAATTACACAAAAGAATTCTAGCTTTTGTCAAACTCAATTACTCAGTAAATATTTACTGACCACCTATTACTTTGCGTCAGCCATTTGTGATACATAAATTGCCAGACACTCTCATGCTGATAATGGGTCTACACTTACTTCACTTTAGTATAAGAAATTGGTGCACTGAATCTTCCACTTGTCACCATTGTGCCTGTTTTCTTCAAGAAAATGGTTGGGCTGAACAACCACTAGTTCTCCCCTCAAGCAGATTGTCAGCAACAAGACTCAACAGTTCAATTCTACTGGATTCCTAATCAGGCATCAGAGGATATCCTCTGCTCTCCTCATCCATATTAAATTGATGTCTTTCCAGACAAACTGCAATTGATTCTGAAGGCTTGTGCCTCACTCCTACCACAAAAGTTAGTCATTAAGAGCTGTGCCACTTGACCCCATAATTAAAGTCACTAAACCTCTGCTGTACCAGTTGGTGGTGTTGCTGAGAACAACGATTTGGCAGTAGCAGAAATTTAGAATCCTCCCTTCCAAAGCCAGTTGACAACAAGTTTATTTGGCTATTTACTTTTTGATATATATCTCCTGAATATATATTTCAGACTCCAAAAGTAGAGGTCGGTTCCCTCCATTCTCAAGTCTCCTGATATTTATACTTTCAATGCTGCACAGGACCCATAGGGGTTATAAAACCTTGTGGCTGATTATTGTGTCCTGTTAACTAAGCAGGTGGGATGTTGTGCGTACAAGGGGTTGCTGAAATCCTGTATTTATAGTTGGTTCCTTATCCAGTGGTTACATGTTTCAGGGTGTGGCATGCAGTTGCTGCATAGTTTCTAGAGCAATAGAGGGCTCACTGTCTAAAAGGTTGATCACTCCGATAAGTATGTGAATACTCCCTTCTTCCAGCTGTCAAAATTCTCTCTCATCAACTGCCCTGTCTCCTTCCATCTCCTTCATGAAGTGTTTTCCATCTTATTAGGCCATGGTGATCTTTCCCTCCTCTGAATTCCATTATCATTTATTGTCATCAGCATCTGACACTTCTATTTTACTGCTTTGAAATGTACTATCTTGTCTGCCTAACTAGACTGTAAGTTCTTTAAGAGGAAGAGCTGCAATTATATATCTTTGTATCATCCAGATTGCCAAGCACCACACTACACTCAAAGTATGCACAATAGTAAGTTGCTGGGTCAACCAACAAAATAGCAAGTGAATAGGAAGACTGTGGGAACTGGAAAAGCACTTTTCTTAGATCTATTGAAGATAAAACTATTTCAATCTAGGCTAAATTATAATCAAAGACAGGACTCCTGACAAACAAGAAGTTTTGAAACATTGAAATCCCTTCCCAGGGCAAATTATAGTTTACATGGGCTCTTAGAGATCATCCAGTGAAAACTTTCATTTTATGATTGTATTAGTCAAGGCTCCTTAGAGAAACAAAACCAATAGGATATATATATATATAGGAAGAGATTTATTATAAGGAATTGGCTCACACAATTATGGAAGCTAGAAGTCCCAAGATTTGCTTTCTGCAAGCTGGAGACCAAGGAAAGCCAGTGGTATAGTTTGGTCTCCGTCTGAAGGCCTGAGAACCAGGAGGGCCAAGGGCAGGAAGAGATCTATGTCACATCTCAAGCAGTTAGGTAGGAAAGGCTGAATTCTTTCTTCCTCCACCTTTTTGTTCTATTCAGGCCCTTAAGGGATTGGATGATGTCCACTCACATTGGGGAAGGCAAACCACTTTACTGAGTCCACTGACTCAAATGCAATTTCATCAGAAACACCCTCACACACACACCCAGAAATAATGTTTAGCTGAATATCTGGGCATCCTGTGATCTAGTCAAGTTGACACATAAAATCAACCAACGCAATAACGAAGAAACTAAAAACCACAGATGTTAGTGACTTGTCCAAGGTTATTCAGCTGATTGAGGGGAGAGTCATGATTTTCCCAGGTCCTTTCTCTGACATGTTTTTTCCATCCCTCAGAGAGAGTCTGATATTTTGGAGATTTAACAGACAATGCAGACAAGTGTTGCCTGTGGGTTACAGACAACACACTATAGACAATGCTGTCTCTCAGATCCCACTCTATAACACCACTAGGCTTAGAGTTGAATTTTTGATCTGTTAATATTCTAATGGCTGGTTCTTTCTCTGTCCACTTTGACAAGTGGAAATTTTATTTAAGTTTAGGCCTCATCACTCTTTGCAAACCAGAGAAATTTACTGTTATTCTCAGGGTGTTCTATTTCTGCTGGAAGCTTCAGAAATATCATAGGATATTCAATATATTTTACAAGGAGACACTGACAAATTGAAACACATCCAAAAGAAGGTGACCAGAATAGTGAAATGTCTGGAAACATGTCATGTGAGGAATGTGGCTGTCATTTTGTGTTCAAGAAAGTGGTGATGTGGAGTCTGAAAGATGCTCCATCTCCCTGCAATGATAACTTCCTTCTATTATTTGAAGAGCTGCCACGTGAAACTATGATTCTATACTTTCTGAATAGTTCTAGAGGGCAAAACTGGGCCAGTGTGTGACACATACAAGAAAGCTGGCTTCCACTATATGTAAACATTCTTATCCAATAACCCAATACTTATCCAATAGTTTAACTCTCTTGTTGATGCCAATGGAGCTGCATTGTGGGCCCCTTGTCAACAAAAGCCAGTATCCCCATATTGAGTAGGAGATAGCCTGGATGATTTGAGTCACTTATGACTTGAAGATTGTGTGATTATCTCTCACTAAGTTATACCCAAATGGATTACAACCAAACCTCACTCAGCAATTCCCACTCACCTCACTCAAGTGAACGAAGAGTGTTTTAGGAAAGACCACGCTATTATAAGCCACTGCTAACACTGGAACCCCCGAGTAATTGCCCAGGCAGTAGATAGAGCTTAGCCTGCTACCTAGAGGTGGTTCTTTCTTCCTTCCTAACTTACCAAAATCCAAAGCTTTTCCTACCACAGCAAAACAGTTTAGTTCTTTAGGAGGCTGTCTGCATTGATCTCCATGCAGGAAATAGAATATATTTAAAATAAATCCTTGCCTCCCCAATTTTTTTAGGTTAACAGTAGATATTCAGGGTGGCTTATATGAAACAAGTGTAATTTAATGAACTACAGCTTTGAAAATGAATCAAACTGTAAAATGCACCAGAGATTCCAGAATAAATAAAGTCATATTTCGATTTATCTGAAATAATGTTCACAGCGAGGCAACTTATATAATATAAATATTCTTTCACTTCTCACCTTGATTAGAATAGAAAGTACATTTTGAACATTATTTTGTGGCCTGAATATGACTCAAACTACCATTCCAGTTATATTTTGTCTTTCATCTCTTTTTTTTTTTTGTTTGGCTAAAGCAGCAGTGAAAGCTCCTATTTAAGTTTAATGCAGATTTCATTTAGCACACAAGTTCCATGATGCAACTCATTTCATTAGACCCTGCACTCAATACACAACATCAGTTGCCGAGGGTCGTGCTGCATCTTTCTTGCCGTCACACCAATATCTGTCTGAGTGCCATCTGCAGTGTCTCAGGTTCTTTATTTATCCCAGAACTCACTTAATTTGACTCGAGAGCTGTTTCCAAAATGCCTGCAGTACACAAAAAAGCACTTTATCAACAGACAGTCCATTGCTTTGGAGATAGGAGATGCGGACAAATGATGATAATGTGTTGAAGGAGAGACAATCTTAATTCTAAGAAAACTTATTTTACATTAAATGAATCTACCTGTCCTAAACTTATATAGATAAATTAAATTTGGATGCTTTGCAACTTTCAGGTTTTGAAATGCAAAGCCAGTAGTTGAAGCTGGTTAATTGTTCTTATACAGTGTATCTGGAATGTAGGTAGCTACCACCAATGATGGACTTATCTTGGAACACAGTAGCATGGGCTAGGTAGGAAATCCTCCTTAAACTGTGTCTAACTGATCTTTGTAACCTCTCATGAGCCTACGCTCTCAATCCAGTAACGCTTCTCTACCTTTTCAGAAAAAGAAAAATAGGAGAAATCCCTTTTCCTTCTTTATTTCACACCTACCATACACAAGGCGTTGAGCCAGACAAAGTGACTGTGAAGACAAACCAAAATGTGGCTCTGGCCCAGAAAGAGCTTATAAATGAACAAGAGAAATAGTTAGAACATGAGTGACTTAAAAAATGGCAGTAAATAGAAAATGCTGTAAGAAAAGTGCAATAATAACATTGAGAGAAAGGAGAGAACATTTCCAACTGAAAACAGAGATTTAGCAAATGCTCAACACGTCTGTATTCAGAGAAAGGAAAAGAAAGCATTCAAAAAGTGGCTACTCATGCAATTTGGAGGACAAATAAGTTTTGGGGGGTATGGGCTCTGGAGGTAGAAGATTCAAATCTGGTTTGTACTATTTATTAGCTTACCTAAAGGCTTAAGGTTGTTACATGTCTGTGTTTCAATAGTCTCAGTTCAAAATATGGATACTACTAATAATTATTGCACAGATTTCTTCTGAGAATAAAATCACTCACAATTGTGAAGAGCTTTAGTTTGCAATGCACTTCTGCATTACACATTTGCATGTAGGAAGTGAGTCTGAACAGGTAGATTAAGGGCAGTGGAAGTCTTTGAGTCCAAGCTAAGGAGTTAGATATAGGGCTCCATTCTCCTCCTCCTCCCCTCATATTCTAAAGGGAATGAGGCATCTTTGCAACGTTTTGAAAGAGGATTGACAGGATTCTAGCTTTGATTTAGAGCATTTAATCTGGTGAAATTGGTGAAGGACTTGGTGTAGGAAGAGGAGAAAAGACTGTTGTTCTGGAGGCCGGTGACTCAGTTAGGAATCAGTGGCAGTGACAGAGGCAAGAGGAAGTAGAGTCACAGCCGCAGAGAGGCAACAACGTCCTTTGTTTCTGCAGGAAAGTCCGTCTACCCTCTTCCAAATTGTAGATTACGGAAGAACATCAAGGCCTGAAATAAGAGTTTGGATACAAGAAAACTAAAATTGAAATTAAGTAAGAAAATTGGTTAGAAAGCGTGAAAGCATTTTCGGAGTAGACTGAATAGGAAAGAGGCTGGATTCTAAGAAGCCAGGTGGGAGTTGGTCTGATATTCAGAAAGGCAGTACCGAGGACTATTAAATTCTTAGATTCTTCCTCTTGGCAATACTTTCCCTGTCAATACTGAACCATCTTCACCCCTACATCCACGCACTTCTATATGCAATTTATTTTCTCTTTGCTCCTATCTGATATTTATCTAAACTGTTGTCATTTTTACCCCCATACTTGGGTCCTGCACCAGGAATTTCCTGAACGTTTTCCCATCTGCTTTTGAAAAGAATAAGTTTTTCTGAATAATTGATTTGGAAACATAGTCAGAGGTAAGATGCCTCATATTGTGGAGCCATTTAAGTGTTTCTTTTTAAAGAAGTGGTTGAAGAGAGTATTTGAAGATGCCGGCAAAGAAAATGATAGGTTGGCTCTCAGAAGTAATGAAGAAATGAAAACTGGCCAGTTCTTGTTAAACTTCTTTCAGAAAGGAGCCATATTAACCTATTGGGCAGAGACTACACTTTTCCTGTGTTGTTAAAAGTTCTTGATTTGGTATTGAATCTAAGTGAAACCATTGTTAAAGTACAATAATCATAATATCAACTCTGGAAATTTAAGTGAACTTCATATGAAATCATGACAGCACATAATCTATCAAACTAGATAAGAGTAATTTATTATTATGGAGGTTGAAATTTTGTTCAGAATTGCCCCTATTAAGCTTTTTCCCAAAATGTAATAGAGTCATGATTCCAAAAAAATTCCCTTATATGCATATATGTTTGTGTGTATGTGTATGTATACATGGTTCCAATAGTTAAGACATGCTTCAGTAATGGTACTCATAATGGGAGAAATGGTGATTGTAGGTATGACCAATGGTGACTATTTCTTTAATGGAGTTTGGAGAAATGCTTGTGGAATATTTTGCCATTTAGAAATTGGGCTGAAAATATCAGAAATAAGCATATTCTTTTTACATGGGTCCACCTTTCTTAAAAATTTATTTGTTTCAAGATCTATTAATTTTCCTTCGGTCCTTTCAACAGTGACAAAACCTGTCCTTTCAGAAAGATCTTCATCAGTAATAATTCCAAGTAACATTTAGCAATGAAATGATCTTTTGTTAAATTTTGGAAACAAGGACTAGAATCAGTACTCTATAGAATTTGTAAAGACTTTTCCTGTGCTTTCGCAAATAATTCTTATTTTGACAAATATATATATATATATTTTTTGCTGAGGAAGAGTCGCCTTGAGCTAACATCTGTTGTCAATCTTCCTCTTTTTTTTTTTTTTGCTTGAGGAGGATTAGCCATGAGCTAATATCTGCACCAGTCTTCCTTTATTTTGTATGTGAGTTGCTGCCACAGCATGGCTGACAAGCGGTGTAGGTCCACACCCAGGATCTGAACCCGCAAACCCAGGCTGCTGAAGCAGAGTGCACCTAGCTTAACCACTACTCCATGGGGCTGGCCCCATAATTTTTTTTTAATAACTACGTAATGTAGAGGCTGAGTCCTATGTTTTCTCTTGTAATACTATTGGCCACCTAAAATATCTTCCATTAGAGAAGATATTGACTTGATTCTTCAAAAAAAATGTTTTGAAGACTGCCCCCATGGTGTAGTGGTTAAAGTTCCATGCACTCTTCTTCAGCAGCCCAGGTTCACAGGTTTGGATCCCAGGCATGGACGTACACCCGTGGTCAGCCATCCTGAGGCAGCGACCCACATACAAAATAGAGGAAGATTGGCACAGATGTTAGCTCAGGGCAGATCTTCCTCACCAAAAAAAAAAATTAATTTTCCCTTTTTATAAAAATAAGATCTAGCATACCTGAATTTGAATCTCAGTTTTGTCACTTTCTTTTTTTTTTTTTTTGGTGGGGAAGAGCAGCGCTGAGCTAACATCTGTTGCCAATCTTCCCCTTTTTGCTGAGGAAGACTGGCCCTGAGCTAACATCCGTGCCCATCTTCCTCCACTTTATATGGGACGCCGCCACGGCATGGCTGACAGGCAGTGCGCGTCCGCGGGCGCCTGGGATCCGAACTCGCGAACCCCGGGCTGCCAAGCGCGGACTAAACCGCTGCGCCATCGGATGGCCCAGTTTTGTCACTTTTAAATCATATAACCTTGAACTAATTTCTTCACCTAAAAACTCAGCATATTAATAGCTTATTTTTTAAAATGAGAATTAAGGGAATTAATACATGCAAAACATTAATACAGTAACTGCTCGTTAGTAAGTGCCTAAAAATTATAACAATTATTGTTAACATTAATTTTATAAATTTATGAATTAAATGAAATAATATCACATATATAAGTATATGAAATTATACCAACACAGATACTTAGCATGGTGTATTGTAAGACTTAATAAATGGTAGCTAAAATTTTTAAGGTAAAAGATATTGGAAATACAGAAAAAAGGTGCAGAAGAAAGCAAGTGTTACCTAAAATCTTATTAGCCAGTGACAAAAAGCCAATATTTCATTTATTTTGTTATGTATTATTAAATTCAAGGGAGCCTGCACTGGGTGACATTAAGATAGATTTCCAAGCAAGGAAAATCTTTATTCAGAATTATTGATAAATTACAAAATAAATGAGAGTAGAAGTATGTAAGATTTGCTAACTGCTTATTTAGCATTGTTGATCTCACAGTAATGACACTTTTTTGAAAAAAGAAAATGTAAGTTTAAAACTATCTTCATTAGTTATACTTATAATAACATTTTTGCAAATGGAAAACACACGCACACACTCCCTGAATTATTCAAGTACCACTTTGAAATCATCTGGAAGTGCTACCTATCATCTGAGTTGTTGTTACTCAAAGTGTGGTCAGTGGATCAGCACCATCAGCATAACCTAAGCTTGTGATAAATACAGACTCTTAAGCCTTGCCCTAGACCCACTGAATCAAAAATCTGCCATTTGATTAATGTGCATATAAATATCATGTAACTCATAGACACTTTAAATTTGGGAAGCAATGTTTTAAACCAAATCAAAAAAAAGGAAAAAAGAAACAAAATACAGGAACAAAGCTTAGTGCACATATTTTAGCAGAATGATTAATCTAGGGGAAAAAACTACCTCTAGTGGGCTGGCCCAGTGGCATAGTGGTTAAGTTTGCTCACTCCCCTTTGGTAGCCCTGGGTTGGCAGGTTCAAATCCCAGGAGCAGACCAATCAACCCATGCTGTGACGGCATCCCATATACAACATAGAGGAAGATGAGCACAGATGTTAGCTCAGAGCCATTCTTCCTCAGCAAAAAGAGGAAGCTTGACAACAAATGTTAGCTCAGGGTCAATCTTCCTCACCCCCCCCCCCAAAAATGCTGCTAGTTAAACTAATAGAACCTTTATAGGTTATTGTTTTGTGTTAATAAAACCAAAGTATATGACCTGTAATCATAATGCTGGGGCCTCATTGTGCAAGCCTACTTCAGTGCTGTTTGACAGTTACTGATTTCCCTTTTGGCTTGTTATTGGTCAGAGCTATAGATACAACACAAGTGATTTAAAAGTTTCTAAATATTTGACTCTGGCCTATGCATATTCACAAAAATTCATGCTCCAATCCAAAATGGTGGTTTATGTATATCAGCTATTGCCCACTGAATGCCATACTGAGAACATTACAGTTGGGAACTTGGAGAAAATAATGTAAACTAATGCATACCAGTTGTGGTCTTTACTGTACTTGTTAAGAAGGAAAGTCTATCCATTCATCAAAAAAATCTACCTATTCACACATATATTTATTAAGCAGAAATTTTTAAGGGCTACTTATTAGTAATTGGATTCCTGTCCACACGGATAACACATTCCAGTGGGGAAGAGAGATAATAGACAAACAAATAAATTAAAAACATGATTATAGGTTGTGATAAGAGAGGGGACACTTTGAGTTGTCAGGAAAAATCTCTTTGAGAAAGTGACTTTTGAACTGAGACCTGAGGCAGGAAAAGGATCCAACTGCAGAGCATTCCAGGTTTGATTTCCCGAAAAGCAAAGTCTTTAGGTACTGAAGACCACGGTTTCTTAGTAGAAGAATGTGCAGGAGCCCAATAAAAGTGAGGGAGCACCATATAAGGTAATATTTAAGATTTAGACTGTAGTCAGTTCATGTCAGAGCTTATAGGCCACAAAAAGATAACTAGATTTTATTCCAAGTACAATAGAAAGCCACTGAAGAATTTTAAGCAGGATAGGAAAGTGATGATTTTCGTTACAAAATGTTTACCCTGGCCAGAGGGTGAGCAATGGATTGTAGAAGGAGTCATGAGAAGGGGTCATCATTGGGTAGAAGGCTTCTGCTGTATCTAAGTGACAGATGATGGAGGCTGCAACTGGTGAAAGGAGAGAGCTGTATGGATTCAAGCTATATTTAGGGTACACAATCATCATGGAAAAGGAAGTTATTAAGGAAGATCGCCCAGTTTCTGGCTTGAATACAAAGCAGAGGTGTCAATTTCCTAGGAAATGGGGGATGATCTAAGAAGGTACATGGGGAAAATCAAGAGTTCCAATTTGGATCAAGTTTGAAAGATGGTCTAAACCTTGGAGATTAAGAGAATGAGCTCTGGGAAAGTTTCAAATTCTATTCTGTTGATTACTAGCAGTGGATCTTGAATAATTTACTTAAACTGTGCTTCAGTTTTCTTATCTTTAGAAATAGAAAAAGTAAATATACCAACCTTACAGCATTGTTGTAAATGTGAAATTAGATAATTCCTATAAAATGCTAAGAACGGTTCCTGACACATTGTAAGCAGCAAAATAATAATCATCATTATTATTGGTCACAAAATTAGCAGTGTCAAGCAGGAATTCTGGTATACAAGTGTGAGGTTTGCAGGAAAGTGATTGCCATTCTGATTATTTTAAGAAAGCATTTCACTTCATTACACTTATTTTGAGTTAATGAAAACTATCCTAGAATAGCTTTTACTGTTTTTTGTCAAGTTATCTTTCTCTCTCTCCTTTATCCTTCCCTCTTTTTGTGTATTGTGAAGGGGAGTTAAGGTGGAGTTGGGAAGTAGGTAGAAGGAAGAGTCATCAGGACAATGGAAAAGTCTTATTCTAATTCTAAAAAGAACATTCCAATTCCCATTTTCAAATTTACAGTTACTCCAAAAGTAGATTCAAGCTTTTAATTGATTGTATTTAAATTTTCCTGCCTAAGTAGATCATAATCATTTTTGATAATAGATTTTCAGACTTGTCTAATTATTAAATACTGAAACCACAAGGAATAATCTGTGACTTGCGTGTTGACACATTATCAAATTTTTGTTCTTTGAAATGGCAGGTTTATTGACATGGCAAAAATACTTTCTCCTTCAGGTCTGTTTTCTCCTTCTCAGCAAACAATTATACTGTACAAAACACCATTTTGCCTTCTGGAGTTGAAGGTTGAAAATTTTCAAAAATATGAGTATATTTGAACATAAGTTTCATTCATTCATCTATTTAACAAAAAAGACAGTAATTTAATGACTGCCTGGATGTTGGATACTTTGTCATATTCTAGAATTCCTAGATAAACGTGACAACATACTTTATTTCAAGATGCAAAAGCCCAACGACGTGAAGTGGGTTAACCTCAATTGTGTTTCTTTAAAAGCTTTTATGGAACATGCTATGTAAATTTGAATTATTATTGGTGGGGTCATTACTATATGAAAATCCTTCTATAATTTTTTATATATTTTTGTTGTTGTTGGCAGCCTTGGTACCGGGTTATGAGAAGAGGCTCAGACGAGAGCACTGACAGTGGCCACCACCAGCATGAGGACCCCAACAAGTCAAACCAGTAAGTGGAAAAAGGTGACCCAAGGGTATGTTTTCTGTGTGTCATCAAATCTGTTGACATGGCTTTTTATGCAAAAAATCCTCATAATTTACAAACTAGTTTGCAAACTTCTAAAATGTAGCCTGTGAAATTTACTCTCGATTCTGAGAAGACAATAGAGAAGTGGGATTCTGCAGAAAATTTTACCAATTTTGTTATAGACAGACATGGGTTTAAAGTGGCTATATGACTTTGTGAAAGTTGCTTTTCTTTCAGTCTTAGTTTCAGTATTTTAAATGGAGATTATACTAGTTATCTTGTTAAGTTTTCCTAAGAATTATGTAAGAAATTGCAAAGGAACAGTTGCATAGTTTCCTTTGCCTGGAAAAAGAGCTTAAAGATATGACTAATATTTATTGAATACTTTCCATGTGCCAAGTACTAAATACTAAATACTTTATGCATTATTTTATTGAATACTCTCAAAAAGCCTTTAAAAAGTTAGCAGCTATTATTACTCTCATTTTACAGATGAAGAAACTGTGCTGTTGAAAGATTATGTGACTTGCCTCTCAATCTCACCCTGCTCCCTGAGATGGTTGCTTGAAAGTAGTGCTGTCTCGTCTCAGAGTGTCTATTCTGGTGTTTATTCATAAAGGCAACAAACATTTATTGAGTATCTAATAAATGCCAAGCTCCTTTTAGCTGAGATGCCATGCTGTTTTCCAAATGATTATTACTTAGAATATAATAACTGTATATTTATATGAGGCCTTACGATTTAAAAACAATAAATGAACAAGTAATTTTGTTTAGTATTCACATATTCTCTATGGAATATAAGGTAGGGATCATTACTTGTATTTTTACAAATGTAATTGAGGTCCTGAGAGGTTAACTGGCTCACTGATATCTATAGCCCAGTGTCTCTCAGACTCTGTGGTTAAGGATCAGTTTTTTCATTTTTTGGTTTTACTGCTGAGGAAGATTGGCCCTGAGCTAACATCTGTTGCCAGTCCTCCTCTTGTTTATATGTGGGTTGCCACCACGGCATGGCTGACGAGTGGTGTAGGTCCATGCCTGGGATCCAAACCCGTGAACCTGGGCTGCCTAAGTGGAGCACGCTGAACCTAACCACTAGGCCACAGGGCTGGCCCAGGATCTGTTTATTTTTAAACCATTTTAGTCCATTACAAACTGATTGTTTTTGTATAATTACTAGAGAAATGAAATGATTAAAAGACAAACACAAAATACACAAGTTCATATTTTTATTATTTGTCATTATTTTACAGATCCAAATTACTCTACCAAATGGCTATAAAAGTTCCTAATGCTTTCTCTCAATTTCTGTACTCCACACAGTGCAGACCAGTTAGCATTTGCAGACTGACATTAGCCTGTAGACCAGACAGTAAATGATATAGGCCAACAGAGCTAATATAAGGCAAACCTAACACTCATTCCTAGACCTTCCATCTTCTAGTGCAGGTCTTTTTGTATTGCTCCATACTGCCTCAACATACAGCGAGAAACCTGTTTTATGGTCTAAGGACAAGAAGATCAAATTCCAAATTGTTCAAATGAAACAGGTGCGGGAAAACTGACAATGACAAAAACACCCTAAAAGAATTATATGGAATAACTGATGAAAAAATGTGAAAAAACAGTTGGAAGTTTATAGGAATGATTTCTTTTAAATTTATGTATATATGTGATATATTGTTGAAAGACTTTCTCAAGATACATTTTTTTTCTCCTTTCATTTTGTTTATTCCTTAAAAAAAGAAGTTAAGTTGTATTCAGAAAACTGGGTCTTGTCAGTTCCCAAGTAGTATATAGACCTTTTATAATTCTAAGAGAGAAAAGTGGATCTTGGTCAGCTGTGAAATGAAAATGAACTCATCTCTCCACTATATTGAAGGGGCCTGAAAATAAATGTTACTTATTCATTTCAAAAACTACCAAAGAAAATTGCAGCACTTTTGGTGCAAAGTAAAATGTACACTGAGTCAGCAATGAAAATTTACTTTGTAAGATGGTTTTGTGGCATTCTCAGTTCTACTGAAATGGATCCAAATATTTACATATGCTATTTTATTAATAACTATTTTGCCATCTGCATCAAAGTAATATTGCACAGATGTTCAGGAATAACTTTGGGTTGTGAGTAAATATTAGAGGAAGATTGAATTTTTCTCCAAATGATGCTGATGGAATGGATTTTTACCACAGTTTAAGATGTCAGAAATAGTTGTTGTTGTTGATTTAAAGTTCTACCAGTTTAACAGTGCTTGATGCAGCTTAAAATGACTATAAGGGCATAGAGAAAGATGAAAATTTATGGCAACGTTCAAAACTGAGACTTTCACCCAATCTATTATTAGCTGCTGGGGAGACTCTGCATTGCTAAATTGAAATTCACAGTTTGAATTGGAGCAAAGCCATGGCCTTAAATAATATAGATAGACTCTGTGCTCCTCACTGACTTTCTGCCCCCTGATTCAGAGATTCAAGATTTATATCACTCCGAAAGTTAAGCTGTCATACCTGGGCACCTCTCTTCAATCAATGTCTTTATATTTGTATTAATTTGAGCATTATCTTTCCTACTCCCTCTGAAAAGAGCAGAAAGGAAGGAAGGACTCAGAGAAATGTATTGCTTCCAAGGAGAGAGCGATCCCGTCCCGACAGGCATTAGATGTGTGGCAATAATGGAAGTAGAGAAAGTAGTACTGTGTGTTTGTGTGTGTGTGTGTGTATAGTACTGGATCAGATCAGGAACAGAAAACTATAGAGTGGGAAGAAAAGATGATCCACCGACATTCTAGTGGAGTTGCTTTGTTTGAATGCCTGATACTGACTGGAATTTCATCCCAAGGTTGTTCACAATCTACTCTTTAACTGTGAAGCTTTAGATGCTTTCTGCTAAAAACCAAGTTACAAGTAGGAACAAGGGCTAAGGGTCAGTCTTATGATTTGTCTGCTGAAAATCACTACCCTTCAATAGATTTTATCACATTCTCAGATTAGTAAACAAACAATACCAACAACACCATCAAAGCCACACAAGATCTGGATAAGGATTCCTTTGACTTGGGAAATGCAAGTCTCAGAGGTGAAGCATATATAGAACAATGAGTTAATACAGAAACCAGAAAAATATTTTAGACACTTGTTTGTCATCCTCACATATGCATTGATTGACTTAGAAGTAAAAGCTGTAGAGATTGAAAAAGTTGAAATGCAAGGGACTGAAAGGAAACAGAAAATTTAACTGAAGAATTAAATCTGCCTTTGGAGGCAACAAGTAATATAACTGGATTTGTGGAAAGCAAACTGAAGAAGAACTGCTAGTATGCAGAGAACAAGGATTAACAGTGTAAATGATGAGAGAAAAAAATGATCAATATGGAAAACAGAAAGGAAACATGTAGGTAATTGTTCATGAAAAAAGAGAAAAAGAATAAATAAAAAAGAAGCACTAATCAAAGAATCATAAGGAAAAACAATCTTGCTCAAGAAAAAAATGGAAAGGTTTTTTACCACTCCAGAATTTAGTTGCTAAGATCTGAGATTTTTTTTATATTGCATGAGAATTTCCTATTATTTATAAGTTAGGAAAATGTAGTGATATACCAAGACAGAAGATTATTTTGGATCTGATAGTCTTTTTGGTTTTCTTTTTAACGCTCCATGCTTCTAGACTATAGATGTGTATCTATTCAAATTTTCTTGTTTTCCTTAAACAATTTTGATAATTTGTGTTCACATAGAAAAATTATCAATACTGAGTAACTGTCCATGTGTGAACATACATATAGAAAAAAAGGCTTGAAGTCAATGCACCAGTGGAATAATTGACTTTTGTTTCTCTATTTTAATCTCTTCTATTTTTATGAGAAAATAATCATTTATTATTGGTTAATTAAAGACTTTCATTGAAATATACTTAAGAACAGTGCACAAATCATAAGTGAAGAGCTCAAAACATTATCAAGTCCACCAACTTGTGTAATAACCATTCAGATTAGGAAATAGAACACAACCAACATAAGTGAAGGTGCTCTTTTTTCTTTCTAAATTGTAAATCCCAATCCTCCATAAGGTGACCACTTTCCTGAATTCAAATACTAAGGATTATTTCATCTTGGTTTGCATTTTATATAAATGGAATAATAGAGTTTCTACCTATTTTGAGTGGCCTCTTGTTCTCGGTATTATTTATGTGAGATGTCTATGTGTAACAGTAACTTAATTCAATGCTGTATACTATTCCATTGTGACCAGTTTGTGGCTCTCACATTCTTATACATGTCTTTTGGGGCATGTATGTGCACATTTCTGTTGGATGTACAATTACTAATATGTGGCTTATATGTTCATTTTTAGTAGATACTGCTGCTTTCCCAAAATACTAATTTACATTCCCACTGGCAGAGTATGAGTTCTAGTTGCTTCTCATTTTTACCAATACTTGGTAATTACTAGGGATTTTTATTTAACAGTCTGTTGGATGTATTGTGGTATCTCATTGTGGCTTTAATTAACAGTTCCATGATGACTGATAAAGGTGGTATTGCTACTCCAGATCAACAATTCCCTAGGGACCCCCAAATCAGAAGCAAATGGAAATTTAGAGGAGGTATTAAGAAAGGCAGTGGCTTTATTAACCTCCACTGAATAAACATTCAGTCTAAAGGCATCTAAAATTCCCCTTTATACAGGAAAATTAAAAATTATATAAGAACTTACGTTATGAAATGTGTGCGAGCCTGGCAATCTCATTCAACTTAAAATTCAACTTATCAATTTTGCTCAACTCTTACTTTCCCATTAGCTGGTTAATGCATTGCAACCTATCCATTTTGTCTTGTTTCATTGGGTACAAACCAATCTTATGACAGTAGAATTACAGCTGAATGGTGATGATTAGAGTCTGTTGAAGGAGAGTGATTGCACACTCCATTTCTGTGTTGGGAAAACTAATTATTTGTCCAGCCATTTGAAACTAGGGATGGCACGTGGGCAATAGGCATGAAAATGATCCAGGAGGGCGGCATGATTTTGACAGAGGGTGTAGGGCTCTCACCCATGCAGCAAGTGTGACAGCTCCATCACTTTCCCAGGCATTTTCTCTAGTGGGCTATGTAGCGGTTCATTTGCTTCCAGTACTATTAGCTTCCAAACAGTGTGAGAGCTTGGCTGATGTGTTATTGAGACAACTTGGATGTATATAATTTGATATTGTGTTGTCAAGTGGCATTTTTTTTTTCGATGAAACCCTATTATCAGAAATTAGCTAGATAAGATATGTGGTTACCAGAGGAGAGAATTGGGGGAATAGAATGACGATGGTCAAAAGGTACAAACTTCCAGTTATAAGATAATTCAGTACTGGGGATGTAATGTACAACATGATGACTGTAGTTAACACTGCTGTATGGTGTATTTGAAAGTTGTTAAGAGAATAGATCCTAAGAGTTCTCATCACAAGGAAAAAAATATATATGTAAATATATGTTTTGTACCTGTATGAGATGATGGATGTTACCTAAACTTATTGTGGTAAAATTTCACAATATATGTGAGTTAAGTCATTATGCTATACACCTTAAAATTATACAGTGCTATATGTCAATTATATCTCAATAAAACCAGAGGGGGGGAACCTAGCTAGATTCAAATGTAAATTTTATTGTAATAAAATATACATCATATAAAATTTACCATTTTAAATTGAACCATTTTTAAGTGTACAGTTCTGTGGTAGTAAATGCATTCACATTGTTGTGCAATTGTCACCACCATCCATCTTCATAACTTTTTCATATACCAACTTCAATCACATACAAACACTCTATTCCTTTATAGCTTCTCTCCCTCTTTATATATATATATATATATATATATATATATATATATATATAGTGTATATGTGTGTGTACCCATTAATATAGATTTATAATTATTTTTTATGAATTTTTCTTTTAAATCCTGTAGAAAATGGTGAAATTACAATCCAAAATTACAATAATACTCTTATTTATATTTGTCCGTATATTTACTTTTACCAGAGAACTTTATATTTTCATATGACTTTGTGTTACTATCTAACATCTTTTCATCTCAATGTAAAGAACTCCCTTTAATATTTCGTGTAGGGAGAATCTAGTAGAAATGAACTCACAGCTTTTGTTTGTCTGTGAAGATCTGAATTTTTTCTCATTTTTAAGCCTAGTTTTGCCAAATATAGAATTTAGGTTGACAGTTTGTTTTTTCTTTCAGCACTTTAAGTACATGATCCTATTGCTTTCTGGCCTACAAGATTACTGCTGACAAATATGCTAATAGTCCAATGGACTCCCTTGTACGTGATGAGTTGTTTTTCTCTTGCTGCTTTCAAGATTCTCTTTTTGTTTTTGGCTTTTAACAGTTTGATTATAGTGTTTATTAGTGTGGGTCTCTTTAGGTTAACCCCTGGGAGTTCATTGAGCCTCTTGAATTTGTAGATCTATGTCTTTCCTCAAATTTGGGAAGCTTTCAGCCATTATTTTTTAACATAGTCTCTTTGCCCCCTTGTCTCTCTCTTCTCCTTTTGAGACTTCCATAATGTGCATATTGGTCTTACCACACTTATGTGTGTCCCATAAGTCCCTTAGGCTCTGTACACTTTTCTTCATTCTTTTTTCTTTTTGCTCCTCAGACTAAATAATTTAAAATAACCTATCTCCCAGTGCACTGATTCTCTTTTCCATCTGTTTGAGCCTGCTCTTGAACCCCACTAGTGAATATTTCAATTCAGTTGTATTTTTCAGCTCCAGAATTTCTATTTGGTGCTTTTTTTATAATTTTTATCTCTTTTTTATAATCTCATTCTGTTCATGTGTCATTTTTCTGATTTCCTTGAGTTCTTTCTTCATATCTTCTTTTAACTCCTATAGCATATTTAAAACAGTTGTTTTAAAGTCTTTTCCAGTAAGTCTGATACATATGTTTCTTCAGGGAAAGTTTCTGTAGATTTATTTTGCTCCTTTTAATGGGCCATATTTCCATTTCTTTAAATACCTTGTGATCTTTTGCTGAACACTGGGCATTTGAAAAAGCAGCCAATTCTCCCAGCCTTTACACACTGGCTGCATGCAGGGGAAGACCATCACTAATAAGCCCAGTATAAAGGCTTGGGCTTTCTCAGGCCTTTTCTGGGCATGTGTCCTGTCTGGGCATTTGTGTATACTTTCTCCCCGGCACTAGGAGAGGTCCACAATGTAGGTCTTTGATTTGTTTCCAGAGCTCCCACAAAGCTATCTTAGTCAATCTATGGTTGTTTATTTAATATTTCTGTGGGGGAATGAGAGCGTGAAGCTTCCTAGTTTACCATCTTACTGATGTCACTCACAGCTGCTCTTCAAGTCTTAATTTCCCAAAGAGTCTTATTCCAGCTTCTCAGTGCCTTAGAGGTCCTGTTGTATTCTGCCTGTTATCTCTTACCCCCATGCTTCTGTGGATCTGCAGTGGCTCTCCAACTTTCACGTGCCTACCACTGCTTTACATGGCTTCCAGCCTGAGATCTAAACTATGCTGCTCTTCTGCTCTCTGAGCTCCAAGTCACGTAAAACAGAAGCCAGTTCCTTGTCAGTGCACAGAAAGGTTGGAACATTGCAAATATGTTCTACCTGACTCTTTCTGGCCTGAAGGAGAGAACTAGGAATGGGCCAATTCCCCTTGACTCTGCAGCACTGCACACAAGAGGGAATGGAACACGGGTAAGTAGAAACACCACAAAATTCCCTACCATTTTGAATGTACCTTTTCCTGATTGGGCATTTGCTTGGTTGCTGTAGATCGTTGACTAGTTTCCAGATCTCCTATACAGTTATTTTAATCAATATATAGCTGTTGTTTTTCTTTTTCACCATAGGGGAATAAGGGTTTGAAGCTTCCTAGTCCACCATCTTCCTGATGATATGTTTTTAATGTTTTGATCCAAAAGCTTTTTGAATATAATACAATATTTCCATTTCAAAGGAAAAGACTAATTTGCTACATGACTTTTCTTTGTATTATATGATGCTAGTCAGATCTCTGTTGAATTAGCCTTTTTAAAAAAGATTCCTGTAGATCAGCGAATTTCTACTCGTTAAAAAAATATATAAATAATAATATAAAGTAATAATATTCTTTACTTAAATTTTATTCTAGTTTTCTAGTTTTCATCAGTTCTTTGTTCAAACGTGAAACTGTTATAATTTCACTTTTGGAGGAAAGAATGCATGTTATGGTGTTGAAGGAATTATAGTTCATTTTGGATATGATTTCAGCATTGACACATGAGTGAAAAATATAAACTTGTCATCATAGGGAAGGCAGAATCAGTGAGGTCTTCATGTCAACATTATTCCTACTACATTGTTTGCACTGTAACATATGATTGAAGGGGGAAAGGGCGGAGTTTGAGTCAACTAAGTTAAAGTTATTTTTGTTGATAGATCAAATCCACAAGATTATACCCTAGATGTCATTTAGAGATTTCTCCCGCAAACATGGCTTTCAAAACAAGGACACTTGTAATTAGTTTTACATAGAATGAGCTGTATCTTTAACATATGCTGCAGAAACAAAAATCATTGGACATAATAGCCATGTAAAGCAAATGAAAGTATCTGTTAGTGGGAGTTATTAAAAAGAGAAAATTTGAATGTCCATTCATCCAAACAACTATAACATAACACTTAGATTTATTTTATATTAATACGTGTTTATTCTTCAAGAAAACTGAATGGAAAAGCCCTTCTGATTTTCTTCTTCTTATTTTCATGGTAGAAAAAGAAACAGAATTGTTATATTGTAACACTGGAATAGAATTTATGCCAGTCATTCTGAGCTTAGATTCTGTGGTAGGTAGAATTTCTTTGCTTAATTACAAAGAAAAAAAATATCTAAACACTGTGTTATGAAATCAGGATTCATGGCATAAACTACTAGGATTGTGGGGTGAAATAAATTTCCCTGGACAGAATGACACCTTCTTCCCAGCCTTAAGTGTTAGAGAAATGTTTTATCTTGATGAATTCTGCAGAAAACCCTAGAAAGATATTGATCTGGAAATTTCATAGTAACATTCTTGATAATATATCACTGATGGATTCTCTATAGAGGCATAATGTGAAGTACATTAAGATGAAAACAAATTCATTTCCTGTAACTTCAAATAAACAAAAAAATAATAATCTTTATTATGACAGGAAGGAATGAATACAAGGTACTTTATAAGTTCCACTGAGATTTTTTTTTTCCTGCCAAGTGCACTCGATTAAAATAGCTAATATAGACTTACCCAAATTTCATTAAATCACTATATACTTCCTTCATTTCATTTTTAATATTGAATTATAAAACTCTCTAATATCTCATCTTGGCTTCCCCCCCTTCACTGAAGCCATATCAAGTGAGTGTTTTTTCATACAACTACACACACACAAAGACACACATGCACATATCTTTGTGTAAGTTAAAGTAAAAGTCTGTGGTTTTTTCATTTATGGCAGCTCAGATGACTTTTCTACAGACCATTCCCTCCTAACTGCCAAGGCTAAATCCCTTCTATTTAATTCATGTAACTTGGTCCTTTTCCCGGTAGAAAAGAGAAGTACTAATATACTCATAATCCAGACTATCTGTAGGCAAAATTGGAAGATAGGTGAATGTTTTCCTCATTTTCACTTTTTACCCCTTTTTTCAATGTTCTTTTAGCCCTATAATCCAATGTCCTTTTGTTCTGCCATCTCACACCATTAATACATCAATTATATTTTAGGTGTCAGATAAAAAGAATTTGATAAATTACTTCACATTAAATTGAAAGTAATGCTTAAGCTCTACTTCATAATAGCATTTTCCTTTAATAAGTAATATTGTGTATCTAGGCAAGGAATTATAGGCTCTCATGACAAAGACTAGAGGTAATATTTACTTATCCTAAAATTTCTGTGATCATAAAATTTGTTGTCCAAACCAAGAAACCCTAGATAGTGAAAAGGGGACTATTAATAATTGCCAGGGGATAACAGTCTAAACTAGAACTGTCCCTGGCAAACTAGATCATGTGGTCCCCAACCTAAAATGTCGTCTTTTTGCCCTAGGTTTTTCCGTCCATGGTATCCAGCCTTTCGTGTGGTTCCCACAATTTGCAGATGTATGCTGTCTTGCAAAACTTAAGATCAAAACAAATGGATGGTATCACTCATTAAGGTGTCCCTGAGATGGCTTAGAAATCCTAGGATAGGCAATTTTCCAATTCTTAGTACAGAGTATATGGCCCCTTGGAAAAATGCACTGAACTTGATTTCTGCTCATTTCTATTCCTTGCAACCAAGTTACTCTATGAACCCACATTACTTCATTGAGCCTCTACTTCCTTGTCGGTAGAGTGGTGGAGGGAAGTAATTAGAATAGAGGATAGCTAAAGAAATTTCCAGCACTTATATTCTATCAGTCTGAGCTAGACTGATAGATAAACTTTCATGCTTCCGATAAATAACAGCACAGACTGAAGAAGTCATTTACATACAATTGATGTGAATTTTTGGACCTAATAATGGTTAAAGAGAAAGGTGACAGAAAACTGCAACTCCATTTTCCCCTATTTATTGTCTTTGTTTATGCACCAAGTGTCCTTGATCTCTATTAAAAGTGAGATGCCATTGAAAACGAGTATAAGATTTTTTGCTTAGAGCGTGATGAATGTCAATGCAGCATGTGGCCTCTCTTATCGATCATGAAATGAAAATAAGGGCACTAGTATTTGTTTTACTCATTCCCAAAACACGATTTAAACCATGTTATCTCTAACAATTCTGTTTTATTTATACCAAAAGAATAATATCACCCTAGGGACCCTGGAATGGTTTCTGACAACGATAATGGCGGCTATGTAGTTGTTCTCTCTTGGTCTGTGCAATAAGGGATAGTGTTAGGTTCTCCGGGAAGTCCACTCAGTTTCTCTAATTCTACCATAAGAAGGTGGCGTGGGTTAGGACTAGGGTTAAGCACAGATACAGGTTTCAGAAGCAGACCAAACAAACTTCATATTCTGGCTCCACCAGTATTGGCTCCGTAATCCTAGACCAGGTTACTTCTTCTCTTTGAGCCTTAGTTCTCTCATATGTAAAATGCACTGTTGGCATCTCACTCACAGAATAGTTGAGAAAGTTAAATAGGATAAATAAGTAGAGCTGTTGTAGTCACTGCAATGTCACAGACCTCATACCATTTACTTTTCCTTGCCTGAGATTCTTGAAAATACAATCAGGAATTGCTACTTCAACGGCGTGTCTTTGGGTCTTGATGTTTTTACTAGTCTTTTTCTATATTAGACTCTCATAAACTATCCCCATGCCCTCTCTCCCCTCCACCCCAAGTGAAAACACTAACGACACTGATTCATAAGCTGTGCTGATGTCAGACCAGCTGATACATCAGCTTGCAAGAACTGGCTATTTGCTTTCAAGACAGCATTGCCAACATTTAATACCCAGTAGAGCAATTGTTTTGTGTGCTTTAAGAATCCAACATTCCCTTTTAGAATTTTTTTAGATTTTAGTCATTTTTAATCAAGAGAAAAGGATATGTGCCCAGCCTAAGTTGAGTGCTTTATTTGACATTAAATGTGTTACTATATTTAACAGAATAAATATAAATGTATGATGCCCTACGGGGCTGGAACACACCATTTTCCAGAAATCTCCCACATAACTGACAGTGAGGATGAATGGTTGGGGGGAGAACATTGAGGTTGTGAAGACTGCTTGTCTAGCACTTTAGGCTCCAACTGTGGCAGATTAAGAATTGTCTTATTATTGTGATATTGTGTAATATGTTTCCAAGTGCCCATCTGGAACATTATTTTGATTTGTATTCTTTTAGAATCAACTTCAATTTTCAGTACTATCTTCTATCATTTTATGTTGTTATAAAAGTGAATCAAACATTTTTGGCAGACTCTAGACTTCTCTTGATATTTGGGGGAAAAAAAAGAAGAAAAGGAAGATGGAAATGAGGAAGCAGAAGCAGGAGTGGATTTGTGCCCAAATGTTTAGGATCATGTTGTACTTGCAGTGAGATCTAGGCACTTTTACCCTTTGGAAATTAATTTTTTTAATTCATTAATATTTTAAATTAACTTTTAATAAAATTGAAGTTAAGAGGAAAAAAGACAGGAGGCAGTTTGGAAGATGGTGGCGTAGGAGGATCCTGAACTCACCTCCTCCCATGGGCACAACAAAGCTACAACTACCTGTGGAATAATTTCCTCAGAGAGAGATCTGGAAACTGGATAAGAAGAACCTCCACAACAAGGGACAACACAGAGAGGGGTGGAAGAGGCAGAGAAACAGTTCCAGGGAAGACAAAAACCACACCCTAGCCACAGTGCCTCAGGGCCGGCCTGGAGGCCTGGAGTAATTTCAAAGGTACAGAGCTTTTCCCAGAGGAGTGGGGGTTTTGAGATCCACATTAGGCACCCCAGCCCGTAGATCCAGCACAAGAGAGGTGAGATCCCGTAATACCTGGCTTTGCTGGCTGTTGAAAACAATGGGGAATATGCCCAGGAAAACTATAGAACTTCAGGGAAAGAAAAACCTGTTCTTAAAGGACTCATGGGCAGACTCACTCTATCTGGAAACCATCACAAAAACACCAGATAGAAAAGTGCATATTCCATTGATAAAAGAGACTCACTTACTAAGGTCAGAATGTATCCTAGAGAGGCAGGAGTTGGCTATGCCTACCCCCCAGGGACTGAGACACTGGAGGCAGCTATTATTGTGACCTTGTTTGATCAAGCTGACACAGAGGCTGGCAGGCCATTGGAATCTTCTCTCTAGCCTGATAGAGCAGAGTCTACCCCACCCGCTAGAGCACCCAAGACAATCAATCGCAGCCAGGCAGCAGGCAGCTCACCTCAGGGACTGTCACCACCCACCAGCAAGCCTGCAGCAGCCCTGTGGACCTGCGGCAGCTGTGTGAACCTACAATGGCCTTGTGGGCCCACAGCAGACTTGTGCTACTGGGTATTGTGAACAGCCACACGGGGGATCTGCCCCACTTCCCAACACCCGAAACAGTTGTGCAATGCCACACATATGGCCTGCCCTGCCCATCAGCCAATTCATGGCAGAGGCCTGCCCCACCCAAAAGCTAGCTGACAACAGCAACTGACTGCACAGTAAGCCTAACCTGATGCCTGTCCTCCCACCCCCATCAATATAGAGATACCCTGTACCACAGGGAACTGCACTAGGGGCCTGCAGCATTTGTTTGCCCTAGGACCTAGCAACCAGACACACTGGGGGCCTGACTAGCTTACCAGCAAAACTGCAGTAGTTGTGTGCTGCCAAACTCTCAGCAAACTCTTCTGGGAGCTTGCCCCACCCAAGAAAGTGCAGGTAGCAGCCACACGTGTCTGAGCCTCTCAACTTGCCAGCAGGGGGGCCAGCTTAGCCTACCCATGTGCCGGCAGCAGTAGCAACCCTGCCACAACTGAAAGACATGTGCAGCCCACACAGGGAACACCCCTGGAGCATTTGGCATGAGTGACAAAAGGGGAGCAAGCTGTTGGGCCCCATAAAGCATCTCTTACATACAGCCACATTTCCAAGTTTGGGAGACATAGTCAGTCTTTCTAATGCAAAGAAATAAACACAGAGAAGTAGGCAAAATGAGGAGACAAAGGAATATGTTCCAAATAAGGGAAGAGGACAAATACTCAGAAAAAGAACTAAACAAAACAAGAGATAAAGAATCTACCAGATAAAGAGTACAAACTAATAGTCATAGGCTGGTCACTGGTCTGGGGAGAAGAATAGATGAATACAGTGAGAACTTCAACAAAGAATTAGAAAATATAAAAAAGAACAAATCAGAGTTGAAGAATATGGTAATGGAAATGAAAAATTCACTAGAAGGAATCAATAGCAGAGTAGATGACACAGAAGAACAGATCAGTGAAAGAGTAGAGGAAATCACCCAAGCTGAACAGATAAAAGAATTTAAAAGAATGAGGACAGTCTATGGGACCTCTGGGACAACATCAAGTGTACTAACATCCATATTATAGGTATCCCAGTGGGAGAAGAGAGAGACAAAGGGGCAGAGAACTTATTTGAAGAAATAATAGCTGAAAATCTCCCTCACCTGGGGAAGGAAACAGACGTCCATGTACAGGAAGCACAGGGAGCACCAAACAAGGTGAACCCAAAGAGGCCCACATCAAGATACATTATAATTAAAATGTCAAGAATTAAATATAAAGAGAGAATCCTTAAAAGCTGCAAAAGAAAGGCAACAAGTTACATACAAAGGAAACCCCATAAGGCTAACAGCTGACTTTTCAGCAGAAATTTTGCAGGCTAGAAGGGAGTGGCATGATATATTCAAAGAGCTGAAAGGAAAAAACCTACAGCCAAGAATACTCTACCCAGCAAGGTTATCATTCAGAATGGAAGAAGAGATAAGGAATTTTCCAGACAAGTAAAAACTAAAGGAGTTCATCACCACTAAACTGGCCTTACAAGAAATGTTAAAAAGACTTATTTAAGTGGAAAAGAAAAGTCACAAATAGAAATAAGAAAATTATCAAAGAGAAAATATCAGTGGTAAAGGCAAATAAACAGTGAAGGTAGTGGATCAACCACCTCTAAAGCTAGAGTGAAGGTTAAAATACAAAAGTACTGAAATTATCTATATTTTTGATAAGAAGTTAAGGTATACACAAAAATAAAAGAGGTAAAATACAGTATCAAAAACATAAAATGTAGGGGAGCAGTAAAAGTGTAGGACTTCAGTAAGAAGTCAAACTTAGGACACCATCAACTTAATATAGATTGCGGTTTACATAGGTTATTGTATATGAACCTTATGGTGATCACAAACCAAAACTTATAATAAATGCACAACAAATAAAGAGAAAAGAACCCAAATATAATACTAAAGAAAGCCATCAAATCACAAGGGAAGAGAGTAAAAGAAGAATAAAGGAACAAAGAAGAACTACAAAATCATGGAGAAAAAAGTAACAAAATGCAATAAGTACATACTCATCAATAGTTACTTCAAATGTAAATGGACTAAATGCTCTAAAAGACATAGGGTAGCTGAATGGATAAAAAAAACAAGATTATAGGGGCCAGCCCAGTGTCATAGTGGTTGAGTTCACATGCTCCACTTTGGCGGCCCAAGGTTCACGAGTTCAGATCCTGGGCAAGGACCTACACACTGCTTATCAAGCCATGCTGTGGCAGGCATCCCACATATGAAATAGAGGAAGATGGGCACAGATGTTAGCTCAGGGCCAATCTTTGTCAGCAAAAAGAGGAGGATTGGCAACAGATGTTAGATCGGAGCAAAACTTCCTCACCAAAACAACAACAAGACAAAACAAAACAAAAAACCAAGACTATATATATGCTGCATACAAAAGACATATTTCAGACCAAAAAACTCTCACACACTGAAAGTGAAGGGATAGAAGAACGTACGCCATGCAAATGAAAACAAAAAGAAAGCTGAGGTAGCAATACTTATATCAGACGAAATAGCCCTTAAAACAAAAACTGTAACAAGAGACAAAGAGGGGCATTATATAATGATAAAAGGAACAATCCAACAAGAGGACATAACACTTGTAAATATCTACGCACCCAACATAGGAGTACTTAAATACTTAAAATATTAACAGACATAAAAGGAGAAATTGACAGTAACACAATAATAGTAGAGGACTTTAACACTCCACTTACATCAATGGATAGATCATTCAGACAGAAGATCAATAAGGAAACATTGGCCTTAAATGACACATTACACCAAATGGACTTAGTAGATATATACAGAACATTCCATCCAAAAACCACAGAATACACATTCTTTTTGAATGCAATTGGAAAATTCTCCAGGATAGATCACATATGAGGCCACAAAACAAGTCTCAATAAATTTAAGAAGACTGAAATAATACCAAGTATCTTTTCTGACCGCAATAGTATGAAACTAGAAATTGACTATAAGAAGAAAACTGGAAAAGCCACAAATATGTGGAGAATAAACAAAATGCTACTAAACAACTATTGGGTCAACCACAAAAAAAAGGAGAATTAAAAAATAGCTAAAGACAAGTGAAAATTAAAATACAACATACCAAAATATATGTATGCTACACATATACATTTAGATACAGCAAAAGCGGTACTAAAAATGTTATAGTAATATAGGACTATCTTAAAAACAAGAAAAATTTCAAATACAGAATCTAACAATACATGTGGAGAAACTAGAAAAAGAAGAACAAACAAAGCCCAAAATCAGTAGAAGGAAGGAAATAAAAATCAGAGCAGAAGTAAATTAAATTAAGACTAAAATGACAATAGAAAGGATCAATGAAACTAAGGGCTGGTTCTTTGAAAAGATAAAGAAAATTAGCAAACCTTTAGCTAGGCTCACTATGAAAAAAGAAGGCTCAAATAAATAAAATCAGAAAGAAAAGAGGAAAAATTACAATGGGCACCACAGAAATACAAAGGATTTTAAAAGAATACTATGAAAAGCTATACGTTAATGAATTGGATAATCTAGAAGAAATGGATAAATTTTTAAAATCATACAACCTTCCGAAACTGAATCAAGCAGAAACAGAGAATCTGAATGGACCAATCACTAGTAAGAAGATTGAAACAGTCATCAAAAACCTCCCCCCAGCCAAGTCCAGGACACGATGGCTTCCCTGATGAATTCTACCAAACATTCAAGGAAGATTTAATATCTATCCTTGTCAAACTCTTCCAAAAGATTGAAGAGGACAGGACACGTCCTAACTCATTCTATGAGGCCAACATTACCCTCATACCAAAACCACACAAGGACAACACAAAAATGAAAATTCTAGGCCAACATCACTGATGAACAGAGATGGGAAAATTCTCAACAAAATATTAGCAAATCGAATACAACAATACATTAAAAGGATCATATGCTGTTATCAATGGGATTTATTCTGGAGATACAAGGATGGTTCAACATCTGCAAATCAATCAACGGGATAAACCACATTAACAAAATGAAGAAGAAAAATCATGTGATCATCTCAATAGATGCAGAGAACGCATTTGACAAGATACAGCATCCATTTATGATAAAAACTCTGAATGAAATGGGTATAGAAGGAAAGTACCTCAACATAATAAAGGCCATATATGACAAATCCACAGCTAACATCGTATTAAATGGTGAAAAACTGAAAGATATCTCTGTAAGAACATGACCAAGACAAGGATGCCCACTTTGGGCACTCTTATTTACATAGTACTGGAGGTCCTAGCCAGAGCAGTCAGGCAAGAAATAAAATAATAATAATAAAAGGTATCCAAATTGGAAAGGAAGGAGTAAAACTGTCATTTGCAGATGGCATGATCTTATATATAGAATATCCTAAAGAATCCATGAAACTAACTATTAAAAATAATAAATGAATACTGTAAAGTTGCAGATTACAAAATCAGCATACAAAAGTCAGTTTCGTTTCTATACTCTAACAATGAACTAGCAGAAAGAGAAATCAAGACTACAATCCACTTACAATCACAACAAAAAGAATAAAATACCTAGGAAGAAATTTAACCAAAGAAGTAAAAGACCTGTACGCTGAAAACTATGACATTATTGAAAGAAATCAAAGACACTAAGAAATGGAAAGACATTCTGTGCTCATGGATTGGAAGAATAAACATAGTTAAAATCTCCATATTACCTAAAGCAATCTACAGATTCAATGCAATCCCTATCAAAATTCCAATGACATTTTTACAGAAATAGAACAAAGAACCTTAAAATTTATGTGAAACAACAAAAGACTCTGAATAGCCAAAGCAATCCTGAGAAAAAAGAACAAAGCTGGAGGTATCACACTCCCTGATTTCAAAATATACTACAAAGCTATAGTAATCCAAACAGTATGGTACTAGCACAAAAACAGACACACAGATCAATGGAACAGAATCAAGAGCCCAGAAATAAACTCACACATATATGGACAGCTAATTTTCGACAAAGGAGCCAAGAACACACAAAAGAGAAAGGAAAGTCTCTTCAATAAATGGTGTTGGGAAAACTGGACTTGCAAAAAAGTGAAAGTAGACCTTTATCTCACAGCATACACAAAAGTTAACTCAAAAGAGTTAAAGACTTGAATATAAGACCTGAAACCATAAAACTCCTAGAATAAAACACAGGCAGTATGCTCTTTGATATCAGTGTTAGCAGTATCTTTTCCAATATCGTGTCTCAAGCAAGAGAAACAAAAGAAAAAATTAACAAATGGACTACATCAAACTAAAAAGTGTGTTGCTGCACATCAAAGGAAACCATCAACAAAACGAAAAGGCAACCTACCAATTGGAAGAAGACATTTGCAAATCATATATCTGATAAGGTGTTAATATCTAAAATATATAAAGAACTCATAGAACTCAACAACAACAAACAAAACAACCCAATTAGAAAATGGGCAGAGGGTATGAACAGACATTTTTCCAAAGAAGATATACAGACAGCCAACAAGAACACAACGAGATGTTCAACATCACTAAGTATTAAGGAAATGCAAATCAAACTACAATGAGATATCACCTCATGCCTGCCAGAATGGCTATTATTAAAAAGACAAGAAATAATAAGTGTTGGAGAAGATTTGGAGAAAAGAGAACCCTCATACACTGCTGGTGAAAATGCAAACTGGTGCAGCCACTATGGAAAACAATATGGAGATTCCTCAAAAAATTAAGAATAGAACTACTATATGATCCAGCTTTTCCACTTCTGGATGTTTTTCCAAAGAACATGAAAGCGCTACTTTGAAAAGATCTCTGCACCCCTATGTTCATTGCAGCATTATTCACACTACCCAAGACTTGGAAACAACTTAAGTGCCCATCAACAGATGAATAGATAAAGAGGATGTCAGATGGAGAAAGACAAATGTTGTTAGATTTCACTCATATGTGGAAGATAAAAAAACAATAGCAACAACAAACAATCATGTAGACACAGAGAATAGATTGGTGGTTACCAGAGGGGATGGGAGAAGGGGGAAAGGGGTAAAAGGGCACATGTGTATGATGATGGATGGAAATTAGACTTTGGGTGGTGAACATGATGTAATCTACACAGAGGTAGAAATATAATGATGTACACCTGAAATTTATATAATGTTGTAAACCAATGTTACCTCATTAAAAAAATTTTTTTAAAGGGGGAATATTGGGGCCGGCCCAGTGGCATACTGATTAAGTTTGTGCCCTCCACTTTGGCGGCCTGGGGTTTGCACATTCGGATCCTGGGTGCAGACCTATGCACCGCTCATCAGACCATGCTGTGGCGGCGTCCCATATACAAAATATAGGAAGATGGGCACAGATCTTAGCTCAGGGCCAATCTTCCTCAGCAAACAGAGGAAGATTGGCAATGGATGTTACCCCTTGGCCAATCTTCCTTACCAAAAAAAAAAAAAAAAGGAGGAAAAGAGACATGGGGCTGTAAACATTTTTAATCTGTTTGTATTATGATTTTGAGTTCTTTCTCACTTATCTTTTCTTAACTTCCTCCCAGTTGTCCTCCAGGCTGTGGGATACTATCCATCTTACAACCCCTTCCCAAATATTTATACACTAAAGGAATTAATTCCCAAAGGGAGAAGAAAAATTTCCTCTTGTAAATGCACTATATTGAACTTAGTGTGTTTTCATTGAAAGAACAATTTTCTAACTACATGGTATGAAGATTTTCAGTTTCCCCCTTTCCCCCATTACTATGTATTACATGAAGTTCTTTCTTTCACTTTCTTTCCCCCTACTGCACTCTATTCTTATGTATAATCCTAGTAGCATCCTTTATTTTTAGCAAGCAGCCTATAATCCAGACTCTAAAAATTGTCTACACTGGAGGGCCAGCCCCGAGGCCTAGTGGTTAAGTTCAGCACTCTCCACTTCGGTGGCCTGAATTTGTTTACCAGGCCCGGACCTATACCACTCATTAGTGGCCATACTGGGGCAGTGACCCACATACAAAAAATAGAGGAGGATTGGCACAGATGTTAGCTCAGGGTAAATCTTCCTAAGGAAAAAAAAAAAAAGTCTACACTGCAAGGCTGAGTTTTCAGTATTGAGAAATATATTTAAGGTAGTATAAAGCTATATTTTCTGATAGTTCTCAGATAGTTTTACGAACACGCCAATCTTTCACTTCTCCATAGGTCACTTATTTTGCAACCTTGACCACCATAAACATGACTGAGATCCTAAAAGGATTCTGAGATTTAAGAACAGATATCACATCTCATGTGGATTTTTGCATATAATATACTTGCTTTTATATTAAGCATCATTTCAACTGGTTCTACTCCAGTTTTCCAGACTACAGAGAATTAGAAAGAGGCAGGGATTCTGTTTAAATTAGATGTACTAGCAGTGTTAAAAAGGGACAGCTGACAGAATAGCAATGGATAAAGTAAAAGACAGACTCAAATGTACAAATTGGAAAATTTACAAAAATGAAATTATTGTGATATTGAAGTAAATCCCTTAGACACAGAAAAATAAATATATGTCCAGTTTATTATGTTTAAGAAAGACATGAATATGTGATATCCCTTTTAAAAATGAATTTTTGCAAGTCAGCAGCTGGGTTCTATTGGACATGTTGCTTCATGTTTATAAGTTCTCTTGTGTGACGTCAGAAGGTATTTTCTTTGATAGTAACAATAAGCAAACATAATGTCTTCACTAAGTCGCAAAGCACATAAAAGAGTATTATGATAATAGTATAAAAACTTTAAGTTCTCTAAATATTTCTGGGTAACACTCTTCTAAGAAAGCCAGATGATCACGTATTCATTTGGTAAATACGATACTTCCTGAGAATATTCTATGAACCAGGAACATTGTCTGATACTACGAGGCCAACTGTGAACAGGACATTATTGCTATCCTGGAACAGCAAAAGTCTATATATGACCCTGGGTCCATACTAATGTTCATACTGAATGTCCCTTTACCCACTTAAAAACATTAAATGAGGTAACATAGATGGAATTTTATGGCACATAGGCTCAGTCAGTGTTTGTTGATATTGATTCAACTCACGGTTCCATTTACTTTTCTCAACAACCCAATGAGGCGAAAATTACCACCATCCTTGTTGATCTTCAACATGTTACTAAGTCTCTTGAGCTCAGATTCATTAACTGTAAAATAAGTATATAATACGCAATTCATGGAGTATTGTAAAGAGTCAAGGAAAAAAAATTACATGTGAAATACATAGTACATAGTTTGAACTGAGTGTTTTCCATCCTTTTTTTTTTTATAAATGCATATTTCCAGAGGATTGGATGAAAGAACCAGAATATCATGGTGAAATATGTTTTGTTTGCTTTTTGGAGTTTAGTTATGTCATTATTATCATAATTTTAGCATCATTTGCTTTTTTTGCAAATTAACCCAAAATAATTTTGTGGTATACTATTGGAAGTGTTGGAATAGAACATATATTCATTGGTGCCAGGATTTTATTTTATAGATGATTATTAAATAAATCCATGTTGTTGCATTGGAATTATGCAATGCAGAATCATAATTCACGTTTGGGATCCATATCTTAACAGCTTGCCCCCGTATCCCAAGTCCCCTGGGGAGAGGCGTGTTCCACTTTAGACTCTTCATGGCTTCTTTTGGCTTTTGCTCTTCTCCAATTTTTACAATATCTAATTTTGGAGCAGCGTTCAAGATGAACCATGTGGTTAGTATGTGCAGCCAGGACAGACCTTCGAGTGTGAGCAGCTGATCCAGGAATGTTCAGGAGTAGGATAGAGGAGAATGTGCAGGTTTGTCTGTGAAGAGTTAGGTGAGCCTGGCAGTGGTCGTCAATAAGGACCCACTTACTGGTGACTGGATTTGGGGGAGGGAACTTCAGGTCCTAAGAGGATTAGTGGGAGAAGGACAGAGTTTTAGTTCCAAAGCTTCTTGAATTTTTGGTAGTATTTCTAGATATGAAAAAAAGACTCACATATATTAACAGTGATTCAGTTACTGTAGCGGAAATACAGGGCATTCCTCATAATGAATAAGACAAGAATCTGTCACAGGACTAATAAGAAGGCTGAAATGAAAACAACAGGAAATTTAATCAGCAAGGTTTTTGAGGTCTGAACACATCTCACACTATATTAGACACAGGGAGATATAAAAGTGTAGCAGAACATTGACTGAACCTTCACGAAATTTATAGTATAGCTGTAGAAATATTATTCCTCATTATAGGGAAATAAAATTAAAAAAAAAACTTCAGAGAATTATTTGTGACAAATTGTTTGTTTACTCCTGAGATATATGTCATTTGGTACATTGTGTGAACTAGGGGTAAAATAGCAGCTTGTTCTTCAACTCTTAAAAGTAATCCTGCCACTTCATAAATTCACATCAAGTCAGTTTTCCCAGTAGTTTTCTCCTTACATACTATAAACCTGAACAGCATTGAGAGAAATTGGTAATTATGGTCTCCTTTGTAATTTGCCTTGTAAAATATTCTCATTACAATTCAGTTTGTGGTACCCTGCCTGGATTGCTAATTCTTTTCAGTGGGAATGCTTTGGCTGCATTGTGTTATTAATGAAAATTTATGCCTCCTAGCAACTTTTTCCATGAGGGCAGTGATGACACAAGAGAAAAGGAAGTCATTAATGTGAAATCTATGTACGATGTTGCTCTTTTTTTCCCGGTGGGAAAGGTAGCTTTATGTTTCTGAAACTACTTTTTACGTTAAAACTTTCTTTGTGACTTGGTGACACTATTGCGGATTTGAGATTGTGGTGTATAATTTAGTCTCATTAATGTATTTTAAGACTTCGCTGTGTGCTTTGCCAGCATTTCAGTCGTCTTTGAAAAACCTTTCTTTTATTTTATTATGTGATGAGATCTGTAACTGGTCACGTGTAAGATAAAAGGTTCTGAGCTTATGCAAGAAGACTGTCATACACAGAGTCCATGAGCACTTCTTTTAACTGTTGTGACAGGTCAAGGTTTCCCCCTCATCTCCCTAGCTTTATACGTTTCCATGATGCGCTACCTGACTGTTTTGTTTCTGGAATTAGCTCTGTGATGAGTCATGTTCACCTAAGATTTAAGTGGCTACTTAACAGCACTTAAGCAATTTAAGGAAGTGCTCTCTCCTCATAGATTGTAGAAAATGTTTTTGCTTCCATAGTTCTGGAAGCTTCCAAACTAAGGAAGTGGTGAGGAAAAGACATGTAGAGTAGAAAGAGTCAAACATTATTTTGAGTAAATACCCATGAGGAATGAATACAGGTGATTCAAAGCATGTGTGTAATAAGACCAGTGACCCTTCATAATGGAAGGAATAGTTTCTCCCAAAAGAATCCTTGTTCCAAATCATTTCTTATATTTTTACAAGCATTCCTTGAATTAGAAGTTTTAGATCAACAAATATTCCATATGTTTATATGGCCAGTTTGTGCCGTGCATATCAGAGAAAAGAATCTTCATGGGTCTCCGAGAGTGATGTTCGAGATGGAGAGAGAAAGATGGCCCTGGTTTCAGTGTGTATGTCACTAGGCAGTTTCTCACAAAACTTCTAAATCAGTCACTTGTCAGTATTCTGGAAAGTGAGCAGTCAGAATTGAGCAAACCGCTGACATGAAAGAAGACTTCAGAAAGCCCAAATTTCTCTTTCAGTGTTCTCTCCAACTTTTTGATTTACTCCTCTTCTTCCTTACAAATGTCTATGTGCATTTGGAAGAAATGTATTACCATGCCTCTGTGGTAGAAGAGATGGAGAGGGTAGAGACTCCCAGAAAAGTCTGGTGAGGTTGTTAAGTGAGGCAGCCCACTCTAGAAGTAACTCTTGGGTTAGAGGTAGAAGTAAATGAATAGGGGAGGAGTTGGGTCAGCCTCTGTTATCACCTTTGGGTTGAATCTTGGTCTTAACACTAACCAGCAAGTGACTTTAACAAGTTATTTTAGTTTGCTCATCTGTAAAATAGCAATAATAATAGTACTTACCCTAATAAAGTTGACATGGTGATTGAATAGCATAATGCTTATAAAGCACTTAATGCAGCACCTAGAATAAAATGAACACTCAAAAATGACCAGCCATTATCACATGAATGAAATGCACTAACAATACTAGTTATTATTTAATAAAGAAAAAGTCTGAGGACAAAAAATGAAAGGGAAGAAAATGCACGGGGAATATGGAATGTGGAAGTACTAATATGCAGCACTGAGTCTTTAAAGATGAATGTGTCCATTTGGTGCATAAGGATACAGGGGTCAGCCTGAGCAGAGAGAACAGCATATGGGTAAAACTTCCATGGTGTGATTAGGGAATTACAAAATGGTTAGTATTGCAGGAGAGTACTGTGCAAGGCAGAGGGAGGGGGGAGATATCATTTCAGAACTAGGTAAAGACTGTCTCATGAAGGCCATAATATTTTTGTGAGGAGTTTGTACCTGTCCCTATGGACAGACAGTAGAATGTCATTGATGGGTTGTAATCATCAATTAATCACTGATGGTTGTAACATGGCCTATTTTCCCAAACTGCTATGAGGGTAAACATTTAAATAATAAATGCAGGGGCTGGCCCCATGGTGTAGTGGTTAAGTTCAGTGTGTTCTAATCTGGCAGCCTGAGTTCGTGGGTTTGGATCCACTCGTCAGCCATGCTGTGGTGGCAACCTACATATGAAGTAGAAGAAGAATGGCAAGGATGTTAGCTCAGGGCTAATCTCCCGCAAGCAAAAAATGAGGAGGATTGGCAACAGATGTTAGCTCGGGGCCAACCTTCCTCAGCAAAAAAAATAAAATAAAAATAAATAAATACATTACTCTTAGTGTAGTCCCTTCTTAAAACCCTTTATTGTGCTATTATTATTATTTTTTTATCCACTTTGGTGTTTACACCCATCTTCTTTCCTCCTAGACTCTTGACTTTAATTGCATCCTGCACTCATGCAATAGTTTTGTGTGTCTTTTTTGTTGGTCATTTAACAACAAACCTGCTTGAGTTGCTTGTTATGTATACGAGTATAACCCTCCTGTAAGCACATTAAAGGATGGATGGATTTGTCCTCATTGCCATCACACAAGCATTAGATAGGAAATCGTGCTAATATTCACATTAGTTTGTAAATCAGGTTTTTCTTATGAAATATATTGGATTTATATTAAAAAATGTATTCACTTGTACCAATAGTGTTTATCAGTCAGGAAAAAGACAGAACTACTTTAATGGGCTGATATCCAACAGTAGACACACAATCCTTGTATTCTGGAAAAATCGTGAACTCAGAACCACTTCAGATGCTAATGTCTCTTGTCCCTAAACCAATGGTTCCCACTGTGACTCTCCTATAATTCATATTCTCTCTATGAGGCAAGCATGATGATTTCCTATAGTCCAAACAAAAGGGAAATTTAATTTTAAACTTCAGGAAATGGAAAAGCAATAGACAAAGTTAGTGAAGGGGTCTGAAAGTATACTAGAAACATCAAGGATAAGAACAAAATGATTTGGGGAAATCCTTAGTGCTTGTTCTTAATACTAATGGTCGCATTCTGAAATTCAGCTAAGGAAGCTGAGAGGTGTTGAAAAATGTTTCACGTTGTGTTCTAGCAGACGGTTAAGTGTTTTTTCATTAACTCATTCATCTAAAGCTCTTTCATCTGTATTAAAATTGTCCCAAAGGAAAAAAGAAGTTTCAGAAATGTTTATGATCCTTTATTTTGGGGAAGAAAATCCATTTTCTATGATTTCTGTCAAGTGCAAAAACCTATTTAAAGGAATTAGCTGTGATAATTCACTGTTTTGAATTGATTCCTTTTGCAGTATTGCTTCCCACACTTCCATTTTATTTCATTCAATTCAAGTGTCTTTATCTTGAAATCTATACAAAGTATATATATTATGTGTGCGTCCTAAATACTAAAAATCTGTTTAAAATGCAACATTTGAGTACCTACTTTTGTTACAAATTTCCTCATCTCTACTCTACCCTCTAATGTCCATCTTTTGCCTGCCCATTGATCTTTTAAATATATTATTCTGCAGGGATTATGTCAGCCTTTGTGAAAGTTGTGTTTTGAGTTCACTGTTCAAAGGTGGCATGTGTGTGTGCTTTTTTTCAGGAGAAGGGTAGCAGACACCGCTTAAAATTAAGTACAAGAGTTGAAAAACAATTTTAGCAACATATCACAAAAGGAAAAAGACAAACGTAAGGAAATGAAAATTGGCTTGTGTTTTATATACTGAGATTTATTGTTTGTGAATCTGAGAGTTCATGAATGAACTAATAAGACTAATTGTGCATCCCACCATGTGTGCTGCTCTAAGTCACCTCTTTCAAAGGTTGGTCTCTACTTTCAGTGACAATCTTATTACCTATTCTAAAAGGTATTTGACATATTCTACTAAAAGCCTATTTCCAAGTCCTTGGTCCATGTTAGTCTTTTCCCCTAATTGCACCAATTCAACCATGAACCCAGACAGACTGCAGGACAGCTGGAGCAAAAATTAAAGGCATGGGTCAATATTCAATATCTACATGGTTCAGAAGAACCATCTGAAGGATAAAAAACAAATGGTACTAATCAGAAAAACAACTCTAATGGTACCGGCACTGAGCGCAGAATTAGGGAGCTAAAGTAATGTGCCATGGGCACTGCAAGTGGTTGCCAAAGAGGAGTTCCAAAAGTATCTTTAGCAGCAGGAGCATCAGTGACATAGAGGGCTCCACACACATTTGGATGAATATAGTCCAGTGGTAGCAAGAAATCTGGTATGATTGTCTAGAAATGTGAATTGGAGCATTTTACTCCTTTAAAACAGAAAATTTCAGAGATCCCCCTATGATCTATGTAGTGATTTTAAACTTTTTTAAAAGCAAATATCTCTAAAAAAAAGAGAGAGAGACAAACATGAAATTTCTTTATCTTGGAATTTAAAATGCATCTGTTGGGCCGCCTGGTGGCGCAGCAGTTTAGTCCACGCTTGGCAGCCCGGCGTTCGCGGGTTTGGACCCGGGAGCCCGCCGACACACTGCTTGTCAGCCATGCTGTGGCGACGTCCCATATAAAGTAGAGGAAGATGGGCACGGATGTTAGCCCAGGGCCAGTGTTCCTCAGCAAAAAAAGAGGAGGATTGGCAATGGATGTTAGTTCAGGGCTGGTCTTCCTCACACACACACACACAAAAAATGCATCTGCATGTTTCATTCACTTCACAATTTAAAAGACTGTATTCAAAATCTCACTATCAAGCAGAATAGATAGACCAAAAAATCACATCATATTTCTCCTTTATACTTTAATAGCACACTGATATTACCTCCAACATTCATCCATTTCACACATCCAAAAAGTATTAATTGAATATCTGCTGTACAGCACAGAGTATTAAATGATGAAATTGTAAGTACCTCACTATATTTTCTCTCTTTATATGAATATCTCTCCCAATAAATTTAATTTCTTAAGAGCAGAGACTATTATTCACTCTCATATCCCCTATAACTATCATAGTGCTCAGAACATAGAAGATGCTGAGAAAATGCCGAATAAATAAAAATGTTTACTAACAACCATTTACAAAAGTTTATGGAACATTATGCCAGCCCTGGTGGTCTAGAGGTTAAGATTTGATGCTCTTGCTGCCATGGCCCAGCTTCATTTCCTGGTCAGGGAACCACACCACCCATCTGTTGGTTGTCATACTGTGGCTGCTGCGTGTTGCTGTGATACTGAAAGCTATGGCACCAGGATTTCAAACACCAGCAGGATCATCCTAGTGGACAGGTTTCAGCAGGGCTTTCAGACTAAGATAGACTAGGAAGAAGGACCTGGCCACCCACTTCTGAAAAAATTGGCCATGAAAACCCTGTGAATAGCAGTAGAGCATTGTCTGATATAGTTCAAGAAGGTGAGTGGATGGTGCAAAAAGACGCAGCGGGTTTCTGCTCTGCTGTACGCATGATTGTTAGAAGTCAGAATCGACTCGATAGTACTAACAACCAAACTATGGAAAACAGTATAGCGGTCCTATTTTTAAGTTTTTAAAGAATTACCATATGATCCAGAAATCCCATTTCTGAGTATATATCCAAAAGAAATGAAATCATTATCTTGAAGAGATGTCTACACCACCATGTTCATTGTGGCATTATTCACAATAGCTAAGACATGTAAACAACTTAAGTGTCCACTGACAGACAACTGGGTAAAGAAAATGTGATATACATATACATATACATATACATATACATATACATATATATATATAAAATATTACTGAGCCATAAACAAGAAGGAAATCCTGTCATTTGTGACAATGTGGATGAATCTTGAGGGCATTATGCTAAGTGAAATGAGTCAGACAGAGAAAGACAAATACTGTATGATCTCATCTGTATGTGAAATCCGAAGGAGCCAAACTCATAGAAACAGAGAATAGATTGATGGTTACCAGGGGCTGGGGTGGGAGAAGTGGGAAGGTATTGCTGAAAGGGTACAAACTTTCAGTTATAAGTTGAAAAATTTCTGGGGATCTAATGTACGGTGTGATAACTATAGTTAACAATACTGTATTGTATTCTTGAAAGCTGCCAAGAGATATTAAGTGTTTTCTCCAAACCAAAAAAAAAAAAAAGGTAATTATGTGAGGTGAAGGATGTGTTAACTGACTTATTATGGTAATCATTTCACAACATATACAAGTATCAAATCTTCATGTTGTACACCTTATGCTTACACAATATGTCAATTATATCTCATAAAGCTGGGGAAGATAACGTTCTTGGGTTAAATTAATTCTATAAGTACATTAATTAGATAGAAAAACGTTTAACCAGCATATGACTTATCAGGCTTCAATGTTTTAATACTATTTTTATTGGGGCATTTTCTGACTCTCAGAATTAAATGGGAGCAAAGGGGCTCTAATCTAATGTAATCTAACCTCCAAGTTACTGACACTTCTCTAGATGTTTAGGAACAAGGATCATGATGCCTTCCCCCAAAGCTGCTCTGAATATTCTTCTCTCCAATGGAAAAGTCCCTACTTTCTTTAAATCTACTATGATTTTTTTAAAAGGCACTTCTTATAAAGCACTGATACTCAAACTTGAATGAACCTAAGATTCACCTGGACAGCTTTCTAGAATGCAGATTCATAGGACACAATGATGAAGATCTGATCAGTAGGTCTTAGGTTTGACTTAGCAGTCTGATTTTAAGGAGCATCCTAATGAATCTGTTGCAGATGGTCCATAGACCCCATTTCAGAAACAGTGCAGGAGAGAATGATTGACAGTCCAAGGAACAATGTCCAAAGGGTATAACAAATTCAGATGTGTTCTAGACAATTGTGCCAACAGGGAGTTTCAATCCAGAAGATGGATATAGCAAGAAGGGAATACAAGTGATAGTGTAATACATGAGTAATGTGGAATGGTGATCAGTGTATCTAAGGATCCAAGAACAGTCCCACCCTCTGTCCTTCAACCCAAAGACCAGAGCGTAAGGAAAACAGAATCAGCCACAGCCAACTTTCTAAGATAGGCAGAAACTGCCGGATATTTCAGCCTGCTTTTGTAACTTAATTTCAAGTCCCATTTAGATGGTGTAACTAAGGTTACTTTTCTACAGTCAGCCTCGGAATTCAGACTTCTCTCATACAAATATGTAGCTCTTAAATATGTACCCAGGCTTTGACTCCTCAAGCATATATATTTGTAGCATATATATATTTGTATACATGATTGCCATTGCCCACAAAATAAGTTCTAGTTCCTTGATGTGCCATCTACAGCCCTTTACTAGTAATGGTATTTCTTCTCTTTGTTCTTTTGTTACTTCCCTTGATCTTCCCTACATTTGAATCAAACTGGATAAGTTACCATTCCCAGACTCACCACAGTTATTATTGTGTCCATAAATTTCTGTCTTCCATCGACCTAGTATGCAATTTTCCCCACATCTAATCCTGCCATTCATTCAAGGCCTAGCCTAAAGGCCACCTCCACCTGGAAGTCACCTGTTCTTCATGATCAGAGGGGAGTAAATCTCCTTCTTTTTTATTCCCATGGCATTTTTGGTGTTACCTTCTTTACTGATTCTTTCCATTTTCTCACTTCTATTATGGTTATCTGCATTCAGATCCTCTCCTTTTTGAAATTATCATTCCCTTGGAATCGAGAACTGTGTTTTTTCCTCTCCCCTTAGCATATAGGTTTATACATATGGTAAGTATGCAATACATTTTTTAATGGGTATCCTCTTCTGCATGCATTTTAGCTTATCAAAAAGACTTTAATGTGTAAGACTTGAAATTTAATAAGCAAAATGCTTTCTGACTCTATATATGTCTGCAGGTGTATTAATAAAATCTACAATTGCATTATGGCAGTTTTTAAATGATTTTTTATGGCTACTATTGTTTAACTTTTACTGCCAGTCATATCAGTGACCATTAAAAGCTGTAGAACTTTTTTTTTTATATCACCATCTATTTACCCAGGCAAGTCTTTTCTATTTTGTGTTTGTACAATTTTCAAACCCATGCAGCATTTTACTGCTGTTTTTAATTGTTGTCCTTTATTCTATCCTTTCAAGATATTTTTATATCTTAATCAATTCTGCCACTACATAGAATAGCAGCCTCCCTCTCTGCCTCCACTCCCTCATTCTCAACTCTGACAATATATGTTCATTGGAGAAGCTTAGTTTCTCTGTCCTGAAGCAATTTATTGATAAAAATGAACAGGACAGGGACAAGAAGAGAGAGCTCTCTTCTGATTGGCATCAGTTGAAATCAGCACATTATGAATCCTGCAATATGACCATAATCCTCCATCTTATCCACAAAGATGTCATGAGAGACATTTCACTCTTACTGTAATCAACGTCTATTCTTTTTATTTTCCCCAGTATGCCCGGTCCATCACAATAAAAAGAGGTGAGTTCCTACATTAATCAAGTAATTTAAATCTCCCTGTTATAAACCAGCTTACCATTTCTGGCAATTTACACAGTTCTCTAGTGTTAGCTATGCGTTTATGTTTTAATCAGTACTCACATAGAAGACCCTATTAATCCTTTCAGAATAGTGAAAGCTAGTAGTTTTGCTCTAATATGCTAGATTTATACCAAAAAAGCAATTTGCTTCTAAGTGTTTAAAGTGATTATTTTGATCTCCTTTGTCCATACTTTTAATAAGTATTACCTAAAAAGTAAAAATAAATAAATAATTTACCAGGTTATTACAGGAATTGACTGATGTTTAAAATTGTATTTAAAAAAATCTACAAGACAATAGGACATCATAATGGTGGTGTGAGAGGATCCCTTTGTCTCTCTCCTTCAATCTACAGTGAGTAAAACACCAAGAACCAAACAAAGGCTACATTGCCCAACACACCACGACACTGGAGAGAGCCACACATTGATGCATACGAAGGTGTGTAGATTGGAGCACAAAGAGGAGAAGAAATGAGGGAACAGCGGAGATGGTGCCCAGGACTCTGGACCCATGGGCCTGGCTGCTGACCCAGCTGCCACCAACCCCAGAGAACACAGTGAGCAGCAGTAGAAACACACATGTGACCCCAGCCAGCAAGCCTTAGCAGCACCTGTGGTCATGGGGAGAGAAGCAGCAGAGGAGCCCTGTGATCCTGGGTCCCTGGATGAGCTCAGAGCCTGGTAGCAGCAGTGGAGACACACACAGGACTCCAACATCCCAACCACAGTGGTGCCTGTGACCATAATTTAATGAACAATAGCAGAGGCAGTGCCCCTTGAACCTGGCTCACTTTCCATTCTCTCTCTACCCCCTTCCCCACCATGATGGTGGAGCTTCTAACCCAGGTGATCCTGGCCACAGTAGAGGCATCAGTCATTTCTGTACCCCCAGCTGCAAAGCCAGTGACCACAGCAACAGCAAAGGCATCAGTGACCCCCAGAGGCACAGGCAGAGACAATGAGGGTACTGGCGACACCCCAAATACAGGCAGAGGACAGTGAAAGTTTCAGGCCCTCAAATATAGCCAGAGGCAGCTCAGGTAAGAGAAACCAAAAACTAGCACCATAGCACTATCTACTGAAAAACAAAAGAAAGTCCTCTGATCTCCAATCAGTTGAAAAGTTTGACTCAAAACAAAGAAAGCTATACCTAAATAAGAAAAGTATTTGCTACAGCAAATGTGCCAGCAGAGGAATGACTCAACAAGCACCACAAAAAGCCACAGTAACATGGCATCACAAAAAGAAAATAACAATTCTCCAGTAACCCAATGTAAAGTCATCAAAGAATGTGATCTCATAAAGAATTCAAAAATGGCCGTCATGAAGAAATTCAATGAGCTACAAGAAAACTCAGAAAGGCAGTTCAATGAACTCAAGAATAATATCAGTGAACAGAAAGAATAGTTTACTAAAGAGAATGAAACTCTAAAAAAGGGACCAAACAGAAATTCTGGAGCTGAAAAACTCAAAAAATGAGATGAAGAATGCATTAGAAAACATTGGAAATAGAGCAGACCATATGAAAGAGAATTAGCAAGTTTGAAGATAAAAAACCTAGAAATGATGCAAGTAGCTGTGGAGAGAGAACTAAGATTTTTTTTTAATGTAGAAATTCTATGAGAATTATCTGACTCCATTAGAAAGGGGAACATAAGGATAATGGATATCACAGAAGAAAAGGAGAGAGAGAAGGGAGCAGAGAGTTTATTTAAAGAAATAATAGCTGAGAACTTCCCAAACCTGGGGAAGGAACTGGATATACAAATCCATGAAGATAATAGAATACCCAATTATCTCAACACAAAAAGACCTTCTCCAAGGCACATGATAATAAAACTCACCAAAGTCAATGACAAGGAAAGAATATTAAAGGCAACAAGGAGGAAAAAACAATAACTTACAGGGGGACTCCCATTAGGCTATTAGGAGATTTCTCAGCAGAAACTCTACAGGCCGAGAGAGAGTGGAATGATATATTCAAAATATTCTAAGAAAAAAATTGTCAGCCAAGAATACTCTATCCAGAAAAGTTATTCCTTCAGATATGAAGGAGAAATGAAGGCTTTCCCAGACAAATAGAAGCTGAGGGATTTCATCACCATTAGATCTGCCTTAGAGGAAATGTTGGAAGGAGCTCTCCTACCTGAAACAAAAAGGCAAAGGTATAGAAAACTTAGAGCAAGGTGATAAGTAGACAAACAGAATCAGAAAATTGCAACCCTATATAAGAATAGATTAGTAAATACTTAATTATAACATAAAGGTTAAAAGGAAAGGTAGCATTAAAAATGACTATAACCACTTCAATTTGGTAAAGAACTCACAATACAAAAAGAGATAATTTGTGACAACAAAAACATTCAAGTACAAGAGGAAAAGGATGGAACCTGCATTGGAAAATGGGGATAAGATGCTATCAGCAGAAAAAGCACTATCTTGTCTATGAGACCTTTTATACAAACCACGTGGTAACCACAAAACCAAAATTCAGAGTAGAGTCACAAAACATAAAAAAAGCGGAAACTGAGAAACATCACTGCAACACAGTTGCAGACAGCAACACAAGGAAAAAGAAACAATGGAAATATAGAGCAACCAGAAAACAAAAGATAAAATGGCACTATCAAGTCCTCATATGTCAGTAATCACCCTAAATGTAAATGGATTGAATTCGACCCAACAATATACTGCCTCTGGGACACCCATCCCTGGGATCTAAAGACAAACATAGGCTCAGAGTGAGGGATGGAAGATGATACTCCAAGCAAATGGCAACCAAAAGAAAGTGGGTGTAGCTAAATTTATATCAGACAAAATAGACTTCAAGCCAAAAATATAACAAGAGACAAAGATGAACATTATATAATGATAAAGGGGACATTCCACCAAGAAGACATAAGATTTATTGATATATATGCATCTAACATAGGAGCACCAAAGTAAATAAAACAACTATTAAGAGACTTAAAAGGAGGAACTGACAGCAACAAAATAATAGTAGGGGACTTTAGTACCCCACTTAAATCAATGGATAGATCATTCAGACAGAAAGTCAACAAGGAAGCATCAGCCTTAAATGAAACATTAGACCAGGTGAACTTAATAAATATATAGAGAACATTCCATCCAAAAGCAGCAGAATACACATTCTTCTCAAGTGTACATGAAATGTTTTCAAGTATAGACCATATATTGGGAAACAAAACAAGTCTCAATTAATTTAAGATTGAAGTCATATCAGGCATCTTTTCTGACCACAATAGTATAAAATCAGAAATCAATTGCAAGAAGTTGGAAAAGTCACAAATATGTGAAGACCAAATAACATGCCACTGAAGAACTGTTGGATCAATGAAGAAATCAAAGGAGAAATCAAAAAATACTTGGAGACAAATGAAAATGAAAACACAACATACCAAAATCTATGGAATGCAGGAAAAGTGGTACTAAGAGAAAAGTTTAAAGTAATACAGGCTTACCTCAAGAAATAGGAAAAATCTTGAATAAGCAATATAACATTACACCTAAATGAACTAGAAAACGAAGAAATGAAGCCCAAAGTCAGTGAAGGAAGGAAATAGTAAAAATCAGAGGAGAAATAAATTAAATAGAGAGTATAAAGACAAGAAAAAAGATCAATGAAACTAAGAGCTGGCTCTTTGAAAAGGTAAAGAAAATTGACAAACCCTCTGCTAGACTCACTAAGAAAAAAAAGAAGGCTCACGTGTATAAAATCAGAAAGGAAAGAGGAGAAATTACAATGGATACCACAGAAATTCAAAGGATTTTTAGAGAATACTATGAAAAGCTACATGCTAACAAATTAGATAACCTAGAAGAAATGGATAAACTCTTAGAATCGTACAAAACTGAATCAAGCAGAACTAGAGAATCTGAATTTACCAATCACTACTTATGAGATTGAAATAGTAATCAAAACTCTCCCCATAAAACAAAAGTCCAGGACCAGACAGTGTCTCTGGTGAATTCTACCTAACATTCAAAGAAGATTTAATACCTATCCTTCTCAAACTCTTCCAAATGATTAAAGAGGACAGAACACTTCCTAACTCATTTTACTAGGCTGACATTACCCTGATAACAAAACCAGGTAAGGATAACAAGAAAAAAAGAGAAAATTACAGGCCAATAACACTGATGACCATAGATGCAAAAATCCTCAACAAAATATTAGCAAATTGAATGCAACGATACATTAAAAGGACCATAGACCATGATCAAGTGGGAATTATTCCAGGGATGCGAGTATGGTTCAACATCTGCAAATCAATGTGATATACAACATTAACAAAATGAAGAATAAAAATCACATGATCATCTCAATAAATGCAGAGAAAGCATTTGACAAGATTTAGCATTTATTTATGATAAAAACTCTCAATAAAATGGGTATAGATGGAAATCACCTCAACATGGTAAAAGCCATATAAGACAAAGTCACAGCTAACATCATACTCAATGGTGAAAAACAGAAAGCTATCCCTCTAAGAACAAGAACAAGACAAGGATGCCTACTCTCACCACTCTTATTCAGCATAGTATTGGAAGTCCTAGCCAGAGCAATTAGGCAAGAAAAAGAAATAAAAGCTATCCAAATTAGAAAGGGAGAAGTAAAACTGTCACTATTTGTGAATGACATGAAATTATATATTGAAAACCCTAAAGAATCCACCAAAAAACTTTTAGATATAATAAACAAATACAGTACAGTTGAAAGGTACAAAATCAACATACAAAAATCAGTTGCGTTTCTGCACACTAACAATGAACTAGCAAAAAGGGAAATCAAGAATATAATCCCATTTATAATCTCAACAAAAAGAATAAAATACCTAGGAATAAATTTAGCCAAGGAGGTGAAAGACCTGTACACTGAAAACTATAAGACATTGTTGAAAGAAATTTAAAAAGACACAAAGAAATGGAAAGCTATTCCATGCTCTTGGATTGGAAGAATTAACATAGTTAAAATGTCCATATTGCCTAAAGCAATTTACAGATTCAATGAAATTCCTATTAAATCCCAATGACATTTTTCATGGAAATAGAACAAAGAATCCTAAAATTTATATGGAACAACAAAAGACCCCAAATAGCCAAAGAAATCCTGAGAAAAAAAGAACAAAGCTGGAGGTATTACACTCCCTGATTTCAAAGTATACCACAAAACTAGAATCATCAAAACAGCATGGTACTGGCAGAAAAACAGACACACAGAACAATGGAATTATATTGAGAACCCAGAAATTAACCCACACCTTTATGGACAACTGATTTTCAACAAAGGAACTAAGAAAATCAATGGAGAAAGGAAAATCTCTTCAATAAATTGTGTTGGGAAAACTGGACAGCCACATGTAAAAGAATGAAAGTAGATCACAAAATTAATTCACAATGGATTAAAGACTTGAATGTAAGACCTGAAACCATAAAACTCCTAGAAGAAAACATAGGCAGTATGCTTTTTGACATTGGGCTTAGCAATGTCTTTTTGAATCTGCCTCCTTACACAAGGGAAACAAAAGAAAAATGAACAAATGGGACTACATCAAACTAAAAAGTTTTTGCATATCAAAGGAAACCATCAGCAAAATGAAAAGACAACCTACCAATTGGGAGAAGACATTTGCAAATCATATATTTGATAAGGGATTAATATCCAAAATATGTGAAGAACTCATACAACTCACAACAAAAAACCAAACAACTTGATTAAAAAATGAGCAGAGGATCTGAACAGACATTTTTCCAAAGAAGATATACAGCTGGCCAATAGGAACATGAAAAGATGTTCACCATCACTAATTATTAGGAAAATGCAAATCAAAACCACAATGAGATACCATCTCATGCCTGTCAGAAAGGCCATAATTAACAAGACAAGAAATAATAAGTGTTGGAGAGGATGTGGAGAAAAGGGAAGCCTCATACACTGCTGGTGGGAATGTAAATTGGTGCAGCCGGTATGGAAAACAATATAGAGATTCCTCAGAATCTATGGTAGTTCTAAAAATAGAACGGTATACCATATATGATTCACCTATTCCACTTCTGTGTATTTATCCAAAGAATACAAAAACACTAATTTGAAAAGATATAATACACCCCTTTGTGTATTGCAGTATTATTTACAGTAGCTAAGACTTGGAAACAACCTAAGTGCCCGACAGATGAATGAATAAAGAAGATGTGGTATATATATATATACACAATAGATATAAGAAAGCCATAAAAAAGATGAAATCTTGCCATTTGTGACAACAATGATGGACCTTGAGGGTGTTATGCTGAGTGAAATGAGTCAGATGAAGGAAGACAAATACTGTATGATTTCACTCCTATGTGGAAGATAAAAAAAGAAAAGAAAAGAAACAAATACAGAGAACAGATTGGTGGTTACTAGAGGGTAAGGGGGCAGGGGCAGGCCAAAAGTGGTAAAGGGGGACATTTGTACGATGACAGATGGAAACAACTTTTGGTGGTGAACACGATGTAGCGTGTGCAGAAGTTAAAATACAGTGATGTAAACCTGATATTTATATAATGTTATAAATCAATGTTACCTCTATACAAAAAAATAAAGGACATTATCATGAAAAAAGCTATGAATTTAGAATGCCTCCTATGTGGAAGGCACTGTGCTGAGTGCCTTAGGTGTGCTGTCTCATCAGTCTTCATCACAATCTTATGAAATAAACACTATCATTATTATCCCATTTCACAGACAGGAACCTGAGGTTCAGAGTTCCACTCAATTATTCAGCAGTTATTGGTCAATTACCTGTTGTGTGTCTAGCACAGAGTTGGCCCTGTTTATACAGCCCTTTAATCCCATTGAATTTATGTTTTGATGGGAAGTGGAAGTTCCAGTAACTCACTAGAGAAGTCCTAAGCGACTAATTAGAGAACAAATCAGTTGGTTGCAATTATGAAAAGTGCCACAGAAAAATCCAGAGGGGTATGAGATCATGTAATGGACAAACTTGATCTAGTCTGGGGGTCAGGGAAGGTTTCTGAGTAATGAAGATTAAGAGTCAGACAGCAAGGAAAGGTTGGCAGTGGGGTGGGGAGGGTAAGGTCAGATTATTCAAGGCAGAGAGAGGAGCATCTACAAAGGTCCTGAGGTGGGAAAGAAGTCTGACACCTTTTAGAAAAATAAAAGGCAGCTAGTGTGATTGCAGTGCAGGGAGTGAGAGGGCCATAGAAAGGAGACTTTGGATCATGCATGGCCGTCCTGCATGCCGCCTATTAATTTTAGGTTTTAGCCTAAAGGTAGTGGGAAGACAGAAGGCTTATTTGCTTATTTGTATTTTGCTTGTTTTAATTAGGAGTGAACTATAATCAGATTTCTACTGTAAAAAGATCATTCTGACTGCTCTTTAGGGAATGGACTAGAAAATAGCACAAGAGGATGAAGGAGCTCCAGTTAGGAGGCTTTTCGTAAGGGTGAGGAGGATAACAGTGCGTTGGAGCAGGTAATGTCAAAAAGGATAGAGACAGGTGAATGCAGTCAAGAGAAGTGTAGGGAATAGAACTGGCAAGACTCAGTAACTGAATAAGGTGATGAGAAAAAAGGAAAAAGCCAAGGCTTGTCCAATTGGGTGGATGTTAATTAGTTACCCAAGGACAAACAGCTAATAAGTATTAGGGATTTGGACCTCGTTCAGAATTTGTACTCTTAATATTAGGCTTCTCTGCAACCCAGCTTAACATGTTCAAGTGTTCCAGTATTGGAAATTCTACAATATAAATTCTATGATATAAATCCTACAGTATAAATGCTTGGACATGAGTGATGACATACTAGAGTCACATGTGCAATGCAAAATGGACTATGGAGCAAATTCGTGTTCTGTCGTTCTGAATTCGCTGTGGTGACTCTTCAGAGTAGCTTCAAAATATGGGGTTCTTTCATTTTTGTTTCATGCTATAACCTGGTGGTAGCCATAATAATCCTAATGAAGTTATTCAAGGTAAAATGAAAAATAAACTTTCCCTACGATCTTTGGATGAAAGAAAAACTTTTTCCGAAATCATAAATCATATATTTTATGTGTAAATTGTCTATCTCGCTCTGTATTATTGAATAACACTAAAATTTTGATGTGTCTTCTCAAATACTATGTAACCATTTGCGCAGATCGGGAAAATTAATTACATCTGAGATCAGGTAGAATCTCTCCCTTTTTGAGTGCAAATACCCTTAGTAATTTGAAATAGTAAATCATAACCCATAATCATGGTCTTTTCCATTCTGGGTTAAAAAATAATCATGAAAAGAATTAAAACCACAGAATTGTGTCTTAAAAAATGTTGCCACCAAGATGTAACTTTGTCACTAGGCAGAATTGGGTGCAATTGTTTTTTCACTCCAGTAGATCCTTAAATTTTTGCTTAAGATTTTCTTCCAAAAACGTGAAATTTCAGTTTTCTTCCCCAGCTTTAAATACGGTTTCCTGTGCACTGTATTATATTTTTTAGATGTAATTGCACATGGAAACTACACATTTTATTGAGATGAAACAAAGAGAGTAATAAAATATGTGTAATTATTTTAAATATTTATAAGCACCACAGATGGTGACATCGTTTTGTCTCCTTCACAAGCCTACCACTGTGTACATAGTTATTTCTCCAGTTTATTCTTTTTCCAACAGAGGCAAATGAAAATGATGCCAGATTATGCTGTATCTGTGGAGAATGAGCTAATTCTGTGGCTTTAGTTACAATCCTCAATGTGTCAGGATGAGGTGAAGGACCACGAATCCCTATCCCTGGGGGAAGTCAGGCAGAACATGGCAAATATCAAGTGAGAAATAATAAGTTGTTTTGCAGAAGAGAAACGTCATCATCCCAAAGGAAAAAGGAGTCAGAACTGAATTCATCAAGAACTAATGACAGGTTCTGAAAGAAAGGGGTAAGAAGCAGCATTTTAAGAACACATATTATTATTAATAACATTATTGTGGTGGGATGGTTGAGAGCACAGGTTCTAGACCCTGGCTTCCGGCGCCCTCACTTACTAGCTCTGTGACCTTGGCCAAGTTATTTAACTTACATGAGGTAAATACAGGGTTGTGGGGAGTCTTAAATGACATGACCCACAGAGCTCTCAGTACAGTGCCTGGTACATGGTTGGCAGTGGAGAAATGTTAGCTGTTATTGTTACTCTAATGCACTTACCCAGCCAGATACCTTAGTAAGCACAGCAATGGGCACTTGGTGGAGGAAAGAGGGCAACTGGCACAAGAGCATACGTTCTCTTTCATATTTCCCCATTTTGTCTCTTCTCTCCCATAGTAAGCACAGCAATGGGCACTTGGTGGAGGAAAGAGGGCAACTGGCACAAGAGCATACGTTCTCTTTCATATTTCCCCATTTTGTCTCTTCTCTCCCATATACACACCCATTGTCTATTTGACTTACTACATTCTATTCTTTCCTCTTCTACTTGTACACACTCAGTGGTCCTTGTAAAATTATAACTATAGTAGTCCTTACTTTAAAGCTTATTGGTACATGCATTTTGGGGGCCTCACCTTTAGAAATCCTCAGGTTGTAAAAAACAACACTGTTCAGGCTAATAATTTTAAAATCAAGTATATTAAAAGTATATATTATGTACTGAAGTTCCACCAAAGGAAGCAAATTCTCTACCACAAGATTCATATGTCTTCAGAACCATGAGATTATGATCTCAACTAATGAAAGACCATAAATTATAATAAGAATATATATAACTGACACAAGAATGCACATAAGCACTGATGTGTTCAAGACCATAAAGAAGTGTACATGGACCTAATCATTCAGCAAAGGACCCTGGATCTCCTGCAGTAGTCTCTTGGTTGTCTTTGCAAGGAGAGAAAGGAAAAAATGTGAATGCATCTAATTGAAACATTTGCTACTTTGGCTCAAAAAACAGGGAGCTGGCAAAGTTGTGAAGAAAAGGAAACCCTGGTGCACTGTTGGTGGGAAAGCAAAATGGTACAGCCACTATGGAAAGTAGTATGAACGTTCCAGAACCCCACTTCTGGACATGTATCCAAAGGAAATGAAATCACTATCTCCAAGAGATGTCTGGGCTCCCATGTTCAGTGCAGCACTATTCCCAATAGCCAAGACATGGAAACAACCTATGTGTCCATCAACAGATGAATAAGGAAAATGTGATATACAGTCATGTGCTGCATAACAAAGTTTCAGTCAATGATGGACCACATATATAATGGTGGTCCCATGAGATTAGTACCATATAGCCTAGGTGTGTAGTAAGCTATACTGCGTAGGTTTGTGTAACTATTCTATGATGTTCGCACAACAATGAAATCACCTAACAACACATTTCTCAGAATGTATCCCCATCGTTAGTGGACACATGACTGTATATCTATAATGGAATATTATTCAGCCATAAAAAGGAGGAGATCCTGCCATTTGCACAATATAGATGGACCTTGAGAGCATTATGGTAAGTAAAATAAGTCAGACAGAGAAAGGCAAATACTGTATGATCTCACTTATATGTGGCATCTAAAACCATCAAAATCATAAAAAGGGAGTAGATTGGTGGTTACCAGGGGCTGGGGTGGGAGAAATGGGGAGATGTTGGTACAAGGGTATAATGTTCAGTCATAAGATGACTAAGTTCCAAGGATCTAATGTATAGCATGATGACTATAGCTAGCAGTACTGTATTGTATGCTTGAGTGTTGCTATGAGAGTAGGTCTCAAATATTCTCACCATAACAACGCCACTAAGAAAAAAGAGGTAATTATGTGAGGTGGAGGATGTGTTAACTAACCTTGTTGTTGTAAACATTTTGCAATATGTACATGTATCCGATCATCAAGTTGTACACCTTAAACTTACACAATGTTATGTGTCAATTATATCTCCATAAATCTGGAAACAAAACAGGGCACATAACACAAAGGAAGGATGGTAAGCATTGAAGAAGGAAACAGGTAAACAGGAAGAAAGCAGGTTACAAAGCAGATATAGAGCATTGACCTGTTTGTTTATTTTTTTAAATTATTTGTATGCTTAACCTAAAAAATTCTAAAAGCATATGAACCAAAAATTTAACAGTGGTTATGTCTCAATGGTAGGATGTAGGGGTGGTCATTCATTTATTCATTTTTTGCTAACTCTTTTCCAATTATTCTACTATGCTTTTCCAATGTTCTTAAGAAATAAACAGAAATGCAAAGTAAGCTGAACAAGCAACAATTAGTAGGGTCCATTTATTTTCATAATCTGTAAAACTGAACAATGTCTTTATTATGTACAGGAAGTTTAGGAAATGTCTCTGAGATCCCAGGGAAAAGGAGAGAGACTGTGGAATTCAAACAAGTCAAATAGAAAGAGATACACTTACAAAGGCATTGCCAGCAGCAGAAAAGGTTTATAAAACAGTAATAAAATGGCCTAATCAATGTAAATTTTGAAGAGTATTCTCAATAGAAAGCAGTGGATGAAATCAGGGGTGCCTGAGTTCAAGGAAATCAGAGACAATTAACACAATCTTAGATACAATAAGTTATAACAGTTCAATTTTTGCAGCCACAGACACTTCTAGAGTTACTTGCTGACAATACATCTCAAATAAGTGACTTGAATAATAAACTGTTTACATGTTTAATAAAAAATGAATGCTCGTCATCGAGGAAGATAAATCAATGGGATAATATGTTCTTTCCTCCTTTGCTGTTGAGAAGAGGATTTTTCAGGAAAGCATGGTAACTATAAATGCAAGATGAAAAGGAAGAAAATCAATGTCCGATACTTTATAAGATGTCAAGTTCCCCATATTGGGCAGTGTTTCTCGAAGGGTAGTGACTAGACCACTTGCATCAGAAATAACCTGGGAAATTTGACCTCTGACCACCAAATCAAACTCTCTAGAGTCACAGAGGTATCTGCTTTTAGAATAAGAGCCCATGGTAAATTTGATGTTCACTGAAGTTTAAGAATGTCTAATATGAACTGTGGACTAAAATCCATCAAAGATTAGCAAAATGATAGATTTCACACTTCTGTTTAAGCAAAGGGCTTCTTTATTTAACTGAAGATTGTGTTATATGTAAACTTCCTGATGAGAAGAATGGGCTAATAAACCACAAAAAGGCCAATGAGTTTATAATGCTGTGCTGGTATACAGACTTTTTGAGAAATGCCTCCAGGTCATTTTCATTCAAACTGTTTTATATATTCTGAATTAATATGTGAACTGGGAAAAACCTTAAAATACCTTGTCCTCATTTGCATAACTGATAGAAATAAAATATTCTTGTTAATCACTGAGGCATATGTAGCATGTTTCAGCTGATTAATTTTGTTTTAATGTGATCCCTGTTTCTTTCTCCACTCCATAGAGCAGTCATAGCTGAAACAGAAAAGCACTCTCTGAGATATTTATGTCTCTTTAGTTATTATGTTCAAAGCTAAATTACTTTTATTTTCAGAGTTTTTGTTTTCTTGTTTCTCTCCTATGGTATTTCTAAAAGGCATAATTTCAACTTAAAAAGCTCTAGGTTTAAGAAGCCAAAAAATATAAGAACTCATGATACCAACAGAATGAGAATATCAGAGGTAACCTTCCAGCCTCATAATTTAGAGATTTGTTTTTCCTGCATGGGAATATTTCCAAATTCCTCTGAGGAGCTATACTGTTCTCTAGAAGCACACTTTTAGAAATGTCCTCGTGTGTTACATTGGAAGTACACCTGATTAGTTTATGTAATCACACTATTCACAGCTTTTTTTGTATCTCTGACTTATGAAATATAAAATAATCACTTAAGTATGCATATTTAATATTCCAGAAATTTCTTGAGCCTCCTATATCCCAGATACATCAGTTCACAAAATGTGCGTGCCTCTGAGTATATTTTTGCTCTTTAAAAACAAAATAATAAAAATTAGAGTTTTGACGAAAACAAAGTGACACTGTGTAGAAACAAGATATTAATGGTGTAAGTTAGTCCCCTGAAGGCAGTGTCAGTCAGTATGGGCTCTGTTATGCCATGGTAACAAGTAGCACCAAACTTTAGAGTCTGAAAACAACTGAGATTTTTTGCTTGCTGATGACATATATCCATCAAGTTATGCTTAGTTCAGGATCCTGGCTGTCCGAGAAGACACTGTCTGGCATATTGCTTGGTCCCATGGTAGGGAGAAGGAGAACACAATATGAATCATACACTGGATCTTAAGGTTTCCTCCTAGAAGTGACACATGTCATTGCACAAAGCAAGTTACATGGCCATTTCTAACCATAATGGGCAGGGAAGGGCAATGACACCATATGCCAAGGAGAATCATAAATATTTGATGAACAGCATTATGACCACAAGGATCCTGGCTTACCAGGTGTTTGCAGGATATTTTCCTTTCTTCTTACTTTCCTAGACATCAAAATTGTCTTTCACACCTGGATTTCTGAAATGTAAGGCAAAGGTATTAGGCTTTGATAACCTTCAATGGCATTAGTGAAGATTTATAAGCTTAAATCTCATCATATTTGCCTATAGCTGGTTTAGGAGGGAAAAGACTAATGAGTTGATATTATTTTTCAATCGCTGTAGAGGTCAATATAATGAGAGATGTGATCACCATGAAAGCCCTAGGCCTTTGGGGGAACAAGGAAAGGAGAAAATTAGATTACTGTAACCAAAGCCAATGTTTCCAACTTTATAATTTTGCCCACACTCCTAAATCACTTATCTTGTAATTCTTGTATGAAGAGAAAATTTTTTCATTGTATTAAATATATTTAGGAGACAGAGCGATAGCTAGCTCTACAGTGTTAGCAATGAGAATTTAGACTGTTAAAAATGATATGAAGAAAAGTGAATTAATGTTGCCTGACAGGGTTTACTATGCTGCATTGGCAAATTATGAAAGGGTCTTCTGTGCCAAAGATGTTATGTTTGTCCTTCAGAACCCCTATTCATCCTTCCCTACCTTTCTATAGGCCTTGGAAGACTGACATGTGTAGCTCCCTTACCCTTTGGCTTTCTGAGTTTAGACAATGGAGGCACCATCCAGAGATGAGAATGTGGGAGAGGAGTAAGGTTGGGATGTTTAATCCCCAGTGCACTCTCCGCTAGGTCTTCACAGGGTGGCTTCATCTCTTTACTACAGTCTCTAGCTTCTATCAGGTGGCCCTGTCTATAGAGACATGCTTTCAAGGTCCCCATAACCATTCCTTAACTTGGCAGGGCTTCCTGCTCTTACTAGCCCTGGAGTACTGCAATATCCCTTATTTGTTTCTGACACCTTGTCACATCTTTATAAATATTCTCCCTTATTCATCTCTCCCAGACTATCCTGTCTGTTTTCTGCCAGAGATCTGACTGATCCAGTCGCTATCTCCAGGTGTTATGACATATGTTTAGATCCACTGCCAATAATCAAACCTATTAGGTTACAAAGATCTTGGCAGAAACTAATCTCCATTAAGATTTCATATTCTTGGGGTCCCCAAAGTATTTGCTATTATATAAAGAATGAATTTGAGTCCTGACTTTGTCAATTGCATGTTGTTGCTATGGGCAATTTCTTCAAAAGCCTCTGAGATACTGTAGAGTGGGTTATTTATTATGTTAAGAACAGAAAGAGGGACTAAGTATTAATAAAACTCCACGCTGAGAATCTTGATAACTGCTCTCTACTGTGGATCACTGCTGACGGACACACACAGAACCCCTAAGAATGAAATAAGTGGCAAGAATGTCAACCAAGCTGCCAATCAGTCAGTATTTACTCCTCTAAAACCTCACATGCTCCCAGTCCACTATTTCTATTGATTATTCTAAGACTTTTCCAAGTTTTGTTCATTCTATTATCTTTTATCTTGATTTTTATTACTCTCCATTGACCCTATTGCACATAATAATTGCAGTATTACTTGGTCTTTTCATGCGTCACTTTCCTCCTTAGTCTGATGCTTCATTCTCCAAGGAGAGAGATGTTTCATGCACAAAAGTGGAAAGTGTATTCTTATTGTAACCTTATAAATCTGGAGTGAAGATCAAGGGACAGATAAGCCTGCATTCCAGCAATCAGTCTCAATGTTTATCTTTCATCACATTCTCAGTCTACGTTAAGTTCATTAGTCCTTTGCAGAAATCTTAAAGTGAAATGGAATGACAATTGGGCATCAAACTTCATGGTTGAGTTTACCAGAACTTTTGTGGGCAATTCCTATTGTATCCATTATTTCATTTAGCATTTCTTTAGACTTGGAAGATGAGGCATCCCAGCTTTTGCTCATTTAGGAGTTTTCTTGGCAGCAAAGCACAACAACCCTTCTTTTGCATAATCATATCCCAAACGTAGATATGATAGATGTGATTCTTAGGTTACACAGTTCTAAAACTTCTAGGTCATCAAATTATGAAACATTTTAGTGACTTATGATAAAGAAGAATTGGCTTACTTTGCAATAAAAAATCGTTTTCTCCTTAATTCATAGCCTTTAGTGCTTACACCAAGTAGAATTTGGTCTCTAGTGCCTAACTCTTTAGAAATTTTGTTTTAGTATTTATGTATTGAATGCTCACTCTATGTTCTTTACTATAAAAAAAAATCTACACGTGATATGCTTCTTTTCCCCAAAAGTTAAATTTGCTAATGAAAAAAATGGGCATTTATAAAGGGGAATAAATTTTTAAAAGTGCGAGAAAAGAAAAATGTGGAGGTTGTATTGGCTCCAGAGAGAACACGGAGTGGCCAAGCTGTCCATAGAATAGTAAAATATATTCTTTGTAGGTTAGACCAGTGGTTTTTTTCCCCTTCTTTTTCTTTTGTACAAGTGTTCTATTCTTCTGATCCATAGTCAGATGTGTTATCCATTGTGCCACTGGTCTGCACCTACAAATATTCTATTCTTTTTTTTAAATTAAAAAAAATTTTTTTGGAAGATTGGCCCTGAGCTAACATCTGTTGCCAATCTTTCTCCCTTTTTCTCTCTAAAGCCCCAGTAGATAATTGTATGTCTTAGTTGTACACCCTAGTTGCTCTATGTGGGAAGCCGCCTCAGCATAGCTTGATGAGTGGTGCGTAGGTCCACACCCAGGATCAGAACTGGCGAACCCCGGGCCACTGAAGCAGAGCACATGAACTTTACCGCTATGCCATCAGGCCAGCCCCCCAAATGTTCTATTTTTAATAGGACATTTGCATAGAAAAAAGGCCCATAAATATTTTAAAAGTGATAGGGAAGAATGGATATCTAAGAATGGATATCTACTCTATGAATAAGAGTAGAGAATAAATTAAAAGTGTGTTCAAATGATGAAGGAGAGAAGGAAGAAAAGAGAAACATTCATATGTGATTGTTTTAGCCTTTTCATTTGAGGAGAATACACAGATACTATTGAACCAGAAAGAAGAGACTAAGACATTTATGGAGAATGTTGAAACAGAAGACCTTGAGCTTGATAGACGCCAAACGCAGGAAAGAAAAAAATGTCATTTCTCATGTCTTTAATCAAGATTTCTCTATTTGCCTTCAGAAATATGTCTCAAATCTGTTCCTTTTTTTTCCATCAGCACAATCGTAGACTTAACGAGGTTCATCTCCTCTTGCTAGGTCATAAGACCTTAAGTGAGGGGCCATTTTTCATTCATCTGTTTTTCTGGATCAGCACAATTCCTGACATATAGATTTGCAAATGATATCTGGGGAATGAGCAAGAAAGGAAAGAGTTTTAGAGACTAGTCTCCATCTCCAATGGCCTAGATCTTCCCGCTTATATAGACATAAAGGATGGTAGCTGGGAGGGAAGGAGAGGGATTACTAGCTTGGAGTTTTTAAATTTAGGACGTCTGTCTGCAGGATCACATATTATATGCTTTCCCAACTCTAAATTTTGCAGTGATGCCTTTCCACCAAACCATCCCACCTCTTACCTATGCTACCTCTTTGTAATCCACTGCTTTTTTTGGAGAGATGAGAGTCATTTCGAATGCTAAAAAGTTGTGTCTAAGAATGCTAAATTGTTATGCCCAGTCTTTCTAACACCAGATTTTTTTCAAAAGAACCTAAGATTAGGGTAAAATATGCGTATTCTTATTGAGTTCTATAGTGCTATTTCCCACCTGTTCCAACTCTCTCTAGAAGTTAAAACAAGACTTCATATAATATTTTGTATGAATGGAATTGTAACTAATCTTCAGTATATTTGGCTGATAATGAATTGCAAATATAGTTAAGCTGAGTTAGCATCTCTTTTATCTGCAATGTTCTGTTATGAGTATTAATCCAAGTTAAATACAAACATAAGAATCCTTTATGTTAAAAGTACAATTAATATAGTCAAAGTGTATCTTATAACCACGTTTTTGTCTTCTAATTTTATGATTAATGTGATCATAAATGCAAAGAAAATGCAGACAGAATTCAGGTCTGAAAGCATTCAAAGTGTTCTTTATTAGTTCTGAAGCTGCAATCAAATTAACTCATGTGAATAAATTTATTGTTTGTACATTTAAATTGCCACAAAATCAATTACAGTTAAACTGAACTGGAAGCTATTAGAGTTGCCTCTCTGAGCAGTAACAGGGAAAGTTTTGCTTTGTGATTCTTCCTCCATTGGTTCCTTTTCTTTTTCTGGAAGTTGCAGTTGAAATGCTCACATTTTATGTGGATTAGTAAATATTTTGTTATTTTACGAATTAAACTGATGTTGACTAGGATAGAATAATTTATTGAAATCCAATACAACATCAGCTCAATGCCTTTTATGTCAAAGTGAGCTTTTAGTAAAAGTCAATAAATAAGTTTCCAGAAATTTGACCATAACTAAATTTCTCCCTCCTATTACTTATTTCTTTTAAGGACGATGGCAAACCATTATATACCTTCTTTCTCATCATTAAATGTCTGTATTGTGTCTCATCTGTGTTACCTTCTGACTCTCCCAGGCAGAGCTAATCACCCTTTTCCTATGACCCCACAGTATTTTGCATGTTACATGCATGTCATAATATGGTTATTTCACATTATAGTGCATTCACATTATATTATGGTAATTTGATTACATGCCTATCTGGCTATACCTACACTGGATTCTGAAAGCAGGGACCAGATTTTAATCACTTGTGTTTTCATGTCACCTACATGCTTAACGTGAGAGAGAGGGAGTGCGTGAGTGAGTGAGAGCTATATTTCAGAGGAAAAACAATGTCATACCAAGTATTTTGAAGCAAGAGATTGGAAACTTTTCCACTTTGCATTTGAGGAGAAATCAGCCTAAATTAGAATTCACTTTGGATAAAACATTTAAGATAGCTCATTTAAGATAATGGAACTTCTGTTTATTACATAAAACTGTATTTATAAATGTCAGTGTTTCAGCCACAGGGTCTTTTGGAAGAGTCACAAAATATAATGCAAGGAGCCTCCGTGAACTCAGAGAATGACACAATTAGTCCTCTTTTTAACTTCAGAGATTCTTTTCCAGACCAAATAACAGTTGTTAAGCTACAAATTCTTTTTCTGTTAAATATTGTAATCAGGGGCCACATTGCTAGAAACTCCATGTAATTTCACTCTTGGCTAAGATATTAAAATTGTGTTTATTTCTTGCAAACAATAGTTTTATAGATTGGTCATTTCCAATTTTTAAGGGATTTAATTTATAATTTGACTTTAATGGCTCTCACTTTCTTTTTCTCCCTCCCTTTCTTCTTCCTTTCTTCAATATTTACTGTGCCAGACACTAGACAGATGATAGAGAAACACAGAAAAATTAATTTTGGTTTCAACCCAGTTAGGGAAGATGCTATATGTGGTAGGCCAACTCTTGGATGACTTGCAATTATTCCTGACTCTTAATATTCATGCCCTTGTGTAATCTCTTCCCCTTAAGTGTGGGCTGAACTTACTGACTTGCTTCTAATAGATAAAATGTGGCAGAAGAGATGGATGTCACTTCTGAGATTAGGTTATTACAAAGACTGTGGCTTCTGCCTTGGGGTTTCTCTCTTTTTCTTCAATCACTTGTACTGGGGTAAGTAAATTGCCACATGGTAAGGAGCCCAATGGAGAGGCCACTAGTACCGTGAAGAACTGAAATCCTCGGTCCAATGGCCTATAAGAAACTGAGGCCTGGCAACAACCACGTGAGTGAGCTTGGGAGTGGATCCTTCAGCTCCCATCAAGTCTTGAAATGACTGCAGTGCTGATTGACACCTTGACTGCAACCTAATGAGAGACCTTGAGCCAGAACCATCAGTTGAGCTGGTGCTAGGTTCCTGACATTAAAAAACTGTGAGAAAAAAACATTTGTTGCTTTAAGCCATAAAGTTCTAGGACAATTTTTTGCTCAGAAGTAGATCATTAATATGATGTTGAATATAAACAAACCTACTTACTATAACAGCATGCTAACGTCCTCTATGGGATAATAGGCGGAAACCAAAGAAGTCTGAGCTTTTTAGGCTCTAGTGATGTCAGAAGTCCTTTGAGTTCAAACTTGAAAGATAAGGGATTTTCTCTAGGAGAATGATGTTGACATGAGAGGTAAATTATTCCAGAAAAAAGAGAGTTGTGTGAACAGAGGCTCAGAGATGTGAAACAATATGGCTCATCAAGTAAGCTGTAAGTACTTTGTCATCCTTGCATACTATGCCAGAATGTGGGAGGCAATCTGGAACAAACATCTTGTGTGCCATACTAGTAAGCTTGAATTTTATCCTGTGGGCTCTGGGATGGTAAATTGAAAACATTGTTGGTGCCTTTCACCCACCTTATTTACATGGCTGGCACTCTGACCAGGACCCTCTTCTGTCAAGCTTGCAAGCAGCTTCAGAGTCTTTTCTGCACTGTGCTTTGGGCAGCTGTCATCAATCAATCAATCAGCACTGGAATGAAATATATGCATCTGAGCCTTTGAGAGTTGCATAAACTACCTAAAATCACACACACACACACACACACACGTTGTAGGAAATCTCCCTCCCTCTTCTGTCACCTTGGGGATTACTTACTCAGGGTCCTCCCTGATGGGTTCTGGGAATCAGACATGTATATCTAACTCAGTGTGAGCAATCGGAAGATACACCTAACTTGTCTTTGTAGGTGCTTCAGGGGATTGCAAAAGCCGTGATTCAATATGTATTTGTTGAATTGAACTGCCAATCTCGTTACACTCCATCTAGACTATCCTTCATTTCTTGCTTTTCCTCCTCTTTTCTCTACTTCTCAACTTGAATGTGTGAATTCAGGTCCAATTGAACATGATGGGCAGCATCTTTGGTAAGGTTTAGAAGCCACAAAAGAACAGGTTGAGAAATGAAAAAGTGGAAGTATTTTAGTGGTGGTGGGAATGGTAATTAATTAGTTTTGTGTGTAAGAACTTGAAGACTATTTTTTACCACAAATTTCTACTCTAAAGCTAAAGGATTCCTTGGGTTATTACAAATTTCTCATATTTCAGGGCTCTCAATTGAAATAGGTGTGGGAGGTTGGCCTATCAAATATTCCCATATAATATTATCAGTTATGCAGAGCTCCATATTATTAGTTTGCCACTACATATACAGTGGTTAAGAGGAGGTGGACCTCATCCACCAAAGAGAGAATAGTGTTTCTTGATGCAAATTTTTCATCTGATTTATACCCAAGGGAATATCTTTAGAACTAATACATTGCCCTTAGACCATAGTGGGAAGAAGACAGGCTTTATTATTACTCTATTACATTTTCCTCTAACATTTAAATCTCCTGTGAGGCTTTGGGAAGAAAAAAAGTCTAGGGTATACATGTATTCTTAATGCAGTGCCTTTACAGTGTGTTCTGCAAGCTTGCAGGGCAGGATAATAGCAGAGTGCTCTTTATTTCTATCTCATTTTTCTTTAAACAGATAAAAGTGCTAAGCCAACATTAAAAACTTACTGAGCTGTTAAGATGATTTATTAGAATAGTACTGTTTCCATTTTCCACTGCTATGATACAGTTGTCAAAAAAGTATGTAAGTAAACAGTGTGCTTTATTTTCAACCTAAAGTGTTTAACAAGCTAGACAGATAGTTGAGGCAAGATAAAGAATCATGTTCTCTCCAGCTACCTGTTTGTATTGCTAGGATTGCCTTTTGATTTTAAGGAGAACAGAACATAACTAGGATGTACTAATAGTTTACTACTTAATGCTACTTTATCTTCTCCCTATTTGCAGTTGATATTAATTTCATTATTATACAGAAGAGGGAACACATCCTTGAAGAATTCAAGTAAATTGTCAAAAATCATTCATAAACTACAGAGGTGGTTTGAAATCCATGTCTGATTCCGAAGCTTGTGCTCCTTCTGCTGTAACCGATGGGAACTACATTTGAGTCTGCCATGACCCTGATGAAAAGCAGTCAAGCTTTATGATAGCCTCACCACTCTAATTAAAGCCAGATAAATCACCCATTTTTGAGTCAATTGAGGTTGATGACTGAAAACCCCACTGCATTGCCCAGTTGTTAATAAGGTCCAGTTGTTTTGATCAGATGACTTTATCAGCAATTAACCATTCTGATGAACCAGAGAATTGATTAGACATGAAAATAACCTACTTTTGGAAAATGAAAATGCGGTCTCAAACAACCTCCTAGTTTCCTTCCTCTAAGGAGAAGCCTCTGTTCTGGGCTATCGACCAGAGGGTGAAGGCCGACAAGATCCCCACTCCTCCCTTGCGTATTATTCACGTTATGGTTTCCTTAAACACTTTTCTCAAAGATTGCCCAAAGAATCCTCTCAAATATCAGAAACCGTTGTTCCTGATCCTGAGATGAAATATAAAAACCAAATACATGGCTGTTTTGTTTATTGTTCTGTGAAATTACATTATTAGAAGAGGCATCATTTTAAATTAGGAAGTGATGCATGGCTATAACTGGTTTCAACTCGTTACCTTTTTATGGTTAAGGAATATTCTGCCGTGTTAAAAAATCCTGGGGAAATGGTCCTGTATGTTTTATGCTGCTTCTGTCTTGGGTGTACCTCACTGTATTACACACACAAAGTGAGTGCAAAGGAAACACAGATGTGCTATTGTTTGAGGGAATGCAGAATGAGGTCTAAAATGTATTTTCATGATACTTATCTTGGACCAATTTGACATTCACTTAAAAATCTGTAGAATAGGATCACGATATGCTTGGCAAGAAGGCAATTTTAGGATAGAAATTCAAAACCCAGCCTTCAAGAATGAGACAAACCTTTGCAAGATTCATCTCTTATCACTTACTAGTTGTATGAATTTAAACAAATGACTTAACCTTTATAAACAAACAGCCTCAGTTTCCTCAGATGCAAAATGAAGATTACTTCATTGCATTATGGTAAGGATTATGGGAGAGAATATACATCAAGTGCGAAGTGCAGAATGGATGCTCCACAAATAATAGCAGCTATGTGCTTGAGTGGTGAAGAGACCTTATTCATACACACTGGCCTACATACCTCTTAAGAAGTAACATGTATGTTGGCAGGTGGATGAAATAACTTGCAAGAAACCCCTCAAGCTTCCCCTATCCACCTACAGCAGAGCCCTGGCAAGAAGGGAGCTCTTAATGAGTTTGTCATCTCCTCTGGACTACATCTTCCGATATTTTAACATCTCTGTATCCTTTTGAGTAGCTAGCATACAGGAAGTACCCGTGTGTAGTTTTTAAATAGAAGAGGAATAAATAAGAAAGAAAAAGAAGATTCCTTTGAAATCCAAGGCAGCTGAGAAATAAGGAACCAGAGAGCAGATTTTCTAAATTGCCTCTCGTGTGCTAAGTGCCAGTCTTTGTTTACTTTTCTCAATTTGTGAGAGAGAAAAAGACTGCTGATAGAGAAGGCTATTCTTGACCCACTCCCCTCCAGACAGAACATACTTTGATATGTCACTGAAAGTCTTTGCTGGTTACCCTTGTTGGGCTGAATGATGGCAAGAGGAGCTCCCTTGCTGATGATGTCCCCCAATCCTAGGGTTAAATAAACTGATGCCCTATTTTGTAGACCTGACAACCATGCAGCAATGTTCTCAGAGCTTTACTCAGTCTTTATTCAGCATTCATTGAGGTCCTACTACATAGCACACTCTGTGTTAAAACAATAGGCATTCACTGTATACTTCAGCCGTGGTGAACTTCTTTCCTATTACCTAGTCATGCTCTACTCACCACCAGCCTTTATGTGTACTTTTTCCCCCCATTCATCCTTCAAGCCTTACATTAAATGTCCTTTCTTCCAAGAAGCCTTGAACCTTCTAATTTCAGATTAAGGGCTCTCCCTATCTGATCTCATAGCACTGTACTCTTCATAGCACATATGAGGTAATACAGTAATGATATATATACTACTCGGTGTTCCCAACTAGATACAATGGCTCTTGATGGTGGAAACTTTTTTTTATTCTTGTGTCATCAGTCACTAGTATAGTATCAATCAGTCAATCAACATTTATTTACTGATGCTCAATAAATATTTGTTGAATAAATGAATGAATTGATGTTCTTGCCCTCTGTAATATTACAGAGAGAGAGAGACTTTTAAAAACAAAGTTATAGTAAAATATAGTAAGAGATCTAATAAAAATCTGGACCTCATGCTATTAGGTCATAGAAGAAAGAAAGGAAGAAGAGGTAACATCTGAGCTGGGTCTTGATTGTTAAAGAGGAGTTTGGCAAGTAGGTGATGGTCTGTGCTCTTCTCATCGCTAATGAAAAAAACCACTCCAGGCATGAAAGCAAGGAAAAAAGATGCTTGGTGCAATTTCCCTTCGTTCAAACACCCTCAGATTCTATCTACCGAGCTTCATCCTGTTGGATGGACCCTACACCTCCATGTAAGCCCTGTGCCTCTCAGGAGCTGCCTCTCTACCTCATCTTTTACAAACATGGCAAAGGATATAAAGACACCATCATAATATAGTTGTATATTTAAAAACTTGTATTGACAGTGCTTCCTCCAAACTAACAAACAACAAAACATTGTTTTGAATGGTCTTTCTAGCAATGGTGGCAGAGTTATGCCACTCCATGCAAAATATTTCCCATCCTTTCTACCTTCCAAATTAACATGGTTGTAAATGTAACTTTGATTCACTAAACTTACAGTTTTATTTTAAAAACCAACAGATAAGTTACTTGTTTTTCAGATATATGAGCTCACTCCTGGTATTAGAAATCCTCTATATTTCAAATGACAGTATTTTTAATAATCTAGGCAGTTACTTATCCTCCAGAAATATTGAGTAAATAGACTTTATTCCTAGATTTCAAAACTTTCACCTACCTTATTTTTGGTATAATTCATACACCACTGTAATTGGCCATCTGAATTGAATGAACAATTGTGGTCACTTTCCAAAGTACAGTTTTAAAAATTAAGAGTATATACTTTGAATCCCTGAGTTTAAGCCAACTTTTTTAGGTATATTTTCTCGCTAGCTAGCTAGCTCCTCATCCACTATTTTATGCAAACAAATACTCACAAGTGTCAAATGTTTTAAGACACATTATGTGTTCATGTATAGCCATATAAATATAGGAACTATTATTTGGGGGTTATTTTATTTAGCCTTTTAAAAATGTGTACTGATAGGATAAATTATTATTATTGTATTGTAGATGTGTGTGTGTGTCTGTATTTATCTTCCATTTGACCTTTATAGTGGCAAAAAGAAGAATTTCATTGCAAGTAGTTGATTTCAGTGATACAATTCAACGTATCTTAAATGTGTTCAACTTCAAAATAAACGACTCTATCTCTTCTGAAGCAAAGCAAATTATAGTTATAGATGAATTTAATCTTGAAATGAAAATATGGCTAAAGTGGATCTCAAAAAAAGGCAGGCTGAATAGGCATTTCAAAAAGAAAGTAATTTATCTGCATTTAACAATAACAAAAAAATCATAGTCAGACTCTACAAGAAATTGCTCTTTGAAAGAGTTCCCGCTTTCACTTCTCTGGCTAGCCCTCATTTTGTGAAAATATATTTGATTAGCACAGGTTGGAGGCAGCTGGTGCCCTGAGTATTAAGACATTACTCCTTGGAGAAGATTTCTTAGTAGATAAGATCTCTGATGTTATTGTTCTGAACCATTGAACACAATTTTCCTTTTCATTTGATTCTGACTAGAAAATGATTACCCCCCATTCCAAAAAATACAAAAAGGCTATACTTGAAAAGGTACAAATGCCCAGTTATAAAATAAATAAGTCACAGGGATGGAATGTGCAGCATGGCAGCTATAGTTAATACCATATTGTATATTGGAAAATTGCTGAGAGAGTAAATCTTAAAAGTTCTCGTCAGAACTTGAGGGGATTCTGTTAAGCGAAATAAGCCAGACAGAGAAAGACAAACACCGTGTGATTTCACTCATCTGTAGAAGATAAACAAACACATGGACAAAGAGAACAGATTAGTGGCTACCAGAGGGGAAGTGGATTGGGAGGTGGGCATAAGGGGTAAAGGGGCACATATATATGGTGACTGACAAATAATAATGTACAAGTGAAATTTCACAATGTTATAAACTATTATGACCTCAATAAAATTAAAAAAAGATAAGAAAAAAAATTGTAATTATGTGTGGTCTAGACTTAGTGTGGTGATTATTTTGCAATGTATACAAGTATTGAATCATTAGATTATATACTTGAAACTGATATAATATTGTATGTCAGTTATACCTCAAAAAAAAAATTACTTTGAGGACATCCTAAACAAAACGACAGGTTCCCAGAAAATACTACATCAGCCTTATAGGTTATTTAAATCTATTAAAACTATCAAAAATCTATTGAATCCATGAAAAAAAAGAACTCAAAAAAAATTTTTTTTTAAAGGCTGTAGTTGGGTATCAACCTTATCAATGGCTTCACATGATGGGAATGTGGGAATGTTCCAGATCATGATAAAAGGAAAAAGACCTACAGCATAACACAGTATTGAGAGCATGTACAAGAGTTTCTTTCACACATTAAGCTCTATTTCAGTTTCTTTTTCATTAAGATACAGAATACAAAAACATTTAAAGAAAGAAGCTAGCTACTATACATGAAACATTAAATATGTTATTTTCTCCTCACTACAGCTTTATAAAGTAAGTAGTATTATCCTTATTTTATAAAGGGAAAAATGGAGAAATTCATTTATTCATTTAAGATCAAAGAACCAGTATGTGGTGGGAAGGGTTCAGATGAAGGTCTGTATAGCGCTAGGACCTGACCACTTAACCACCGCACCATGCTGCCTCTTGTGTAATCCCCATCCTTGTGGAACTCACTGACATGAGTATAGGTAAATGTAGTGCCTGGTTTTACAAAGTATGTACAAGAGAAATGTAACCTGGGTATAATATCTGGGGTACTAGGTGATATTATGGCACAAAAATATAGTAGCTAATTAGCTCTTACCTGGATGTGCTAAAATGACATAGACTTAAGTGTCAGTTATTTATTGCACCATAAAATACTACTGCAAAATGTTGTGGCTTAAAAGCAGCTACTGTTAATTTAGTTCAGAATTCTACTGGGCAGTTCTTTGACCTTGGCTGGGATCTGCTGATCTTAGTGGGCCCAAACATATATATGCAGTCAGTTGGTGTGTTAAATAGAGGCTGACTGGTCCCAGGTGGCATCACGGTCATCTCTAACATTGGCTGACTGTTAGCTGAGGGGCCTCAGTTCTCTTACTTTTAGTCTCTTCTCCAGCAGACTGGCCTGGGCCTATTCTCATGGTAGCCACAATCCAAAAAAAGAGAGGGCTCTTGAGGTCTAGAGTCAAGATTTGCAGAACTTTGCTTCCTTCACCTTCTTTTAGACAAAGTAAGTTACAAGGGCAGCCCAGTTTCAATGATGGGGGAAGACCTTCTGCCTCTCGACAAGAGAAGCTGAAAAGTATTGTCGCCCTTTTTGCAAGCTACCATGGCTTATATGAAAGTGATCCTACCAAGTGGCTTAATTTCCATGTAAACTAGCATGGCAGAAAATGTGGAAAAGAGGAAAGTGATTGATGGAAATTAGCGGTATGAGCCCATGATACCAGCCTTAACACTACTGCCAGAGACCTGGGAAAGACAGCCTCCTCTGGCCCAGACACTTCGTGATATTTCCACTGAAACCTAACCCAGGAAATAGGGCAGTCTATGCACCTGCTTTTGAAATCAATGCTTGGAGGACAGGAGGAAAAAAATACACTATACTATTTCTGTGAATTATATCCTGAAAAGGAGCAAATAACTAGATGCTCTACATCTTCTTTGCCCAACTCAAGGAGAACCACTGTTAAGCACTTAAATTTTGGTCAAGCGAGATTAGTCTCTAGAACAGATATCCAGTGTTTGTATAACACGTAGAGTAGAAAAATGAAGTATTGCCTAATTCAGCTTACTTCACATGTGACTGTTTTATAAATATGTGTAGTTATCATAAGAGTTTTTCCTTCTCAGAATTGTCTTGGGGAATTTTAAACCATGACACTAGTCATCCTGGAAATTTTATTCTGAATGGAATGTCAGCTAATTTAGGGACAGGTAGCATCGTTCATTGATTTAATTGTCAAAAATGCATATATATTTCTTTAAAGAAACCAAAAAGACTATTCACTGATAATTCAGTTTCATGGATTCATTTCCTTTTTAGAAATGTTTAGGCTGTTGATGACTAACTTGGATAATCTATTTCTTTTTCAGTATCTCAGGATAATTTGGAAAACATAGAATCTGGTCTGACGAGCAGAGTTTGGATATTTTCTTAATACTGCAGGGTACACTCCATTTCAAGCTTTACTCACAAAGAGAAACTTTTGCAAAGATTTTTTTTAGATTCCTAAATTTTCTCTAAATTCTGCACTTTTCTATAACCATAATAACCTTTGCTCCATAGTGATCAGGAAAATTGGGGCAGAAGAGAAGATGTTTGGTATTTACCATGAGAAATCTTAAATTGTAATTTGATGATGTATACCACCTATAAATATATCATCTTCAACCATTCCAAGATCTTTGAAATACACTTAGTGTTTTTAGTTTTTTCCTAACATTTATACTTCAAAATCTTAAGTCACAAAGAGTTTATTTACCCAATGGGAAATCTTGTTCATAACATAATGATGAACACAAGGAAAGATACTCCAAATCGGTTATCCATAAATATCACAATATAGGGCTATTTTACTTTGTGCAAACGTATGGGTCTGACACAGAGAAAGAGGAAAGGGGTGAGGGTGAGGTTTCCTGAACTTTAGTAGAGTTTACACCTGTTCCTTTTGAATGTTTCATATTTCCTTCATAGGGAACAATGTCGCAATGGTCCAGTCCTGTGACCTGTAGCCCCAGGGTAATCCCTGCCCCTGCCCCACGCACAGCAGTGAATGTAAATAATCCCTTGCTCTGCCTCGTTTTGTCTCCCTTACAAGCCATGATATACATGTGCTAGGCAGGAAGCAGTATGTAGAAAAACGTAGTTGTATGACAGATGAAGCAAGGATTTACAGTGTGTTAAGTTTCAATTGAAAATTGTATAACCATGAAGGAATGTTCCTACCTTAACTATAAAATGCTGTTGCTAATCATCAAGAAGAAAATGTCACTTGATGCTTCTGAAGGGGAGATAGAGCATTCTCTACCCACTCTGCATCCTTTATGGCTGGGCTGCAAATTAAATTGACATCAGGCCGAATAGCAGGAGAAAATCAAACAAAGCTTTATAACATGTATGTATGGGAGAGACTCGGGGAAACTGAGCATCTCTCGACAAAATGGTGGACGTTCTCCTCTTAAATAGACAAAGGAGGATATTGAGGGTGGGTCAGTTATGGGAGATTACCAGAAAGGCACAGTAAGGTTATCATGCAGATTTAAGGCCTCACCTTCCACAGTGATAAGTTTCTAGAGATGAAGTCATGAGCCCCTCTTCCCAGTACAGAGAAGGAGATACCTTTACAAATGGAGATTTTCCTTAAAAGTCTGGTAAACAGAACTTTGATAAGAATGGGTGTAACAAAGACCCTCCCAGTCTATCGATACCTAGAATTATCCAAGGTGATGGTCTGTCCCAGAGACAGGCCTTCTTCCCAAATCCCTTTAGACATTGGGTGGGATGGGGGGGGGTGGGTGGTGAAGGTCAAAGCCTCCTTCAGAGCAAGGTAGATGCACATCTTGAGGTGGCCAATTCTGATCCCCAACACTTGCTAATTTTGACTTTGTAATTAAGAAGAGGCTCATTAGTAGTTAGGCCTAAATAAGAAGTTTAACAGTTTTAAAAAATAAAAGATTACTTCTAGGGTATTTGGCCAATCTGTGATGTATGCTTACACATCAGTAGGTTTGGATATTTTGGGATCATCATTTTATTTGCCCAGGAAGATTTTCTTTTTGAGGTTATAAATAGAGAAATATGAGAACTATAGAAATTACATAGAAGGGCTGAATTATATATTCTCCCATTTGAAGCCAAGCCCTTCTTAACTTTTGACTTATTACATCATTGCCAAACCTGTAGATGTGTCATTTGGCATTGATGATTTTTCAATTTTTCCTTTATATTCTAATTTTTCCACAATGAAATTATTTTATAATTTTTTTAAATTATGACTTGTCAACTTGTTATATATTGATAGCCAGCTTATATTACTTTTTATAATCCACTTCTTTTTTGTTTCATATTTCAAAAAATTTTGAAAGGAATTTTATGGTAATATATAAAATTTGTGTATATGTATAAATTTTGTTCTTTTAAAATATTGCTATTATTGGCAATGTTGCAAATATAGTTGCCTTAGAATAGAAATTTTAAAACTATTAAATTATTTTCTGAATGTCACTCTTTAAATTGCTGAATTTCACTTTTTTTTTTTGCTAAATTTAGTTTGTTTCAGAATTCTAAAATTGAGAAGTGATACTTTTTCTTCATCCATCTCCACATTTGAATCTTTGTTTATTAAGGACACTGAGATATATTAGTCAGGCTCATTCTATTTTAGATTCTACGACTAGATACAGAATGGCCTAATGGAGTCAGACTGGCCTATATACAAATCTTACCATTTCAAAAGCCTAGTTTAAGCAAATAACCCCTCTGAATATGTTTTCACAGCTAAGAAATGGGAATGGTAATGGGAATTTCAAAAATGAAATAATGTATATGAAGTGTCTGTCACTCAGTAAATATTTAATAAACATGTATTTCTTTTTCTTCCTAGCATATAAATTTGAAAGAAAACAAAAAGTCAAGAATGAGTTTTTAAAAATAAACAAAACACAAGGATCAAATAGATTTTATACTATTGGCTGACCAAAGAAAAGAATGGAATCTCCTCTGTTCATTTTGGTAACCCTGATACCAAAACTATCTGAACTATAAAAATAGCACAAAAGACAACAAAATAACAATACAAACATACTATTTTGGCAATTTAGTAAAAGAATAATATACTTTATGTGGGATTTACTCTGTAAACGTTAAAAAATTAAAATTAGAAAATGATTTGTGTAGTTCATCACATTTATAGATCAAAGGAGAAAAATCTATATGAATACTTTGATTTTTACTATGAATGCATCTGTGGAAATCAACAATATTCATTTCAGGTTTAAAAAGAAAATGTTTTAACATGATGAAAAACACTATCTCATACCAATATTAAAAAATAAATTGAATGATGAAACAGTGCAGACATTTCCTTTTACCATCAAAAATTCCTTTGTAATCAAGAAATTTCCATCATAAGAGGTTGAAGACTAATTGTTTGGATTTATTAAATGCTTCCTGTGTGCTAAGCACTGAATCTAAATGCTCTCTTTCAATCCCCTCATGTACTTCAGGAGAATAGATATTGTTTTCTCTCTCAGTTCACAGATGAGAAAACAAGGCAAGTATGTCTTAAAGAGGTAAAATAAGTCACCTAACATTACATAGTTAATAAATGGCAGAGGTACGACTTAAGCTAGATCCTTCTAATTTTAGGACCCTGTCTGTTAAATACTCAATGCTTTCGTACCCAACAAGCACAGTAAATCCATGCTCAGGGCACCAGCAAATTGTTGAAAAAATTTGATATTTACTATTTTAAAATTGTAGTCATCATGGGGGAAAAACTGGGTACTTTCTTAGACTTCCTTATAATTATGGTTTAGTATAGTTTTCAGGCGAGCCCTGGTGGCCTTGTGGTTAAAATTCAGTGCTCTCACTGCTGTGGCCCGGGTTTATTTCCTGGTCAAGGAACCGCACATCACCTGCCTGTTGGTTGTCACAATGTGGCAGCTGCATGTTGCTCTGATGCTGAAAGCTATGCCGCCAGGATTTCCAACACCAGCAGGGTCACCCATGGTGGACAGTTTTCAGCGGAGCTTCCAGACTAAGACAGACTAGGAAGAAGGATCTGACCACTCACTTCTGAAAAAAATTGGCCATGAAAACCCTGTGAATAGCAGTAGAGCATTGTCTGATAGAGCACCTGAAGGTGCAAAAACACCAGGCAGGGTCTGCTCTGCCATACACAGGGTCACTAGGAGTGGAGTTTGGTGCCACTAACAATAAATAGTTTTCAGTGTTTCAAGTCCAAGGGTCATAATTCATCCCCTTCCTCCTGCCCAAAAAGTTAACCAATAGAATTATCCAAGAAGACGACTACAGATTCATTAATGTGCTCGTTCACAAACATTTATTCAGAACTTAGCTTGTGCTGCATATTTTCTCCAGGATGAGGGATATAGTGATGAATACAGTTGAGTCTTTACTCTTAACATGCTCACAGGTTAGTGGGTGGAACAGGAAGGTAAGCAACATACAGTATGATATGTGCAACAATGGGAAATCATACGAGGTACACAGGTATCACACAGGAGGTAATGATAAACTACCTGGAAGTGAGAGTTTGGAGTGGTTCTTTTTAAGGAAATCTTGAAGGAGGTGACATTTGAGTAGGGTTTTTAGAGATCAGTAAAAGTTTGCCATGCAGAATGAAATAGCAGCTTGACATTTTTTCAGGGAACTATAAACCATTTGTTACATAATAAAGGGAATTTTTTTCTTACCTTATGGAATCATCATCCCCTAATAATTATGTAATTATAGACATTTACATATTATTGAACTGATCAACTGATCATTTTTCAGGCCAATACCACATTTCAAATATAATTATTACCAACATAAGCACAAATGAAATATGTTAAAGTGACACGCTTTTCTTTTATTCATTATGACATTTGACTATAGCAATACATTTAAAATTAAAATGTACTACAATAATTAAATATAAATAATTAGATAACTAACTAAACAAATATAATTATCTTTAATATGTCTTGAATTGCCATTGAATGTAATTATTGAATTTAAGATTTAGAAGAGATATAGAAAGCTCATATGGTTGATTTCCTTGATTTCGGGTAGAGAAAAACTTGCTAAAGGTCGCTCAACCAAGAAGTAGGCAGAAGAACTTGAAGTCAAATCTTTCTCTTTCCGTTTTTTCTCTTCTATATCTTCTTCCACAATGCCTAACCCTAGCTCTTACATTTAATAAAATTTAGAATTATAATATACATGAATATTATACAAACATAATGCAACAAGAAAATAATGGAGAATGCCGTTTAAAAAAATATAACTAAGGCTCCAGCAATTTCTCATTTTGTGTTAATGAGGGAAGATTTAGCCAGCTACAAATGCAATCGACAAAGTCCGTAACTGTAGAGATGATTTTCCCTTATAGAATGTTTGCGACTAAACCTCTATACGTAGAAAGGCTCAGTGAGGGGAGAGGTATCTCTATACAGCACAGTGTGTAAGTGTGGTCTGTGGACCACTACATCAGAATCAGCTGAGCAGATGCCTGACCTACCCTGGGCCGCTTAATAATAACTTCTGAGAATGGAGCCTGAGTATTAGAATCTCTACAGAACCATTGCCATGGACCCTTTCTTTGAAACCTCTATTTACTTCTATTTGCTTTGTGTCAGCTATATGTAAATGTGTCCAATTTCTGGGTATGTACTGTCTCACTTAGTGATGTCCCCATAAACTCAACTGAAAGTTACTCAGAGCCATGCAGGAGGATCTTGACAAAATTATCTCTATTCTTTCCTCTTTCAAGTATATTCATTCTTTCTTCAAGTTTCTTAGTTCTTAAACCCTCCCCTTTTATCATGTTCCCTATTGTACCTTTCTGTTTGAAGGCACTGAGCCATTTACTACACATTATAAATAGTCATTAAATGGATGATGATGGGGATGATGCTTCTCTAGAACCTTCCATTTCTTTTCTTTCTTTCTTTTTCCTTTTCATCTAGGCCACAAATAAACTGGTCCACTACTCAGTCCTTACTCCTTCAAGTAGAACTAGAAAGAAGTACTAGTTTCTTTCTCAATTTTTCTTGTGGCTCATCTTCAAATTAATCTGAATATTCACTCTCCCCCATTTACGTTGCTATCTCTTTTTATCAATTTACTCCCTCTTCTACTTGGGAAAGAAAAAGGAAGTTGGAGAATGGAAAGAAAATGCATGAAAAATGTGAATGCCAGAAATCTCTGCATGTTGGCAATTTAAATATCTATTAGGTCAGTCTGGGAGTTTTAGATTTGAAATCTATAATTTAGAGTCAAAGCCTTAGGATACCCACTATATTTTATTTATTGTCTTCCATGGCATCAAACTCTAGAGTAGCTGAGTCAGATATTGGCTCACTGGCATTGATAAACCAACACCTAGTCTTGAAAATGTCAGTAAGGATTATGTGTAACATCTCTGTGAGCTCCATGACCATGACCATTAGATAGAAGAGAATATAATTTGGTTTTTGTATTTTAAAATTTCCCTACTAATGATGAAATCCAAAAAAAAGGAAAGGTATGGGAGCATTATGTCAGAAAATTTTGTTCTCGTTCTTGGAATCACTGAAATGGGATAGCATCTCATTTTTTGGTGGCGCTCCTTCTCTATTTAACTTTCGGCCTTGCTTAGGATGAATAATGAGAAAGTGGAAGCATTTCTTCACCAAGTATGTAATTGTATGGGTACATCTTTGCCATCTACTCAACTAATATTCCTCGCCCACTTAAGAATCTTACATAGATAACTTTATGCAGAGCAACCCTGTGGGAACATATTAACTCTTTTCTCCCCCATCATTGATAATTTACTTCTTAGTTCTAAGTTTATACCTGAATCTATAATTTATCTTTTCAGACAATTCCAAGTTCCAGTTCCAACTCGTTATGTGGTACACTGCACTATAATTATCTTTTTATATTTACATCTCTCCCTGTGAGACTGGAAACTCTTTCAGACCAGAGTTGGGGACTTATTCATCTCTATTTAACCAAAGCCTAGGACCACGTTGGCTTTAATAGTGTTGTCTTTTGATGAAATGGGACTGAACTACAGCCATTCCTAGTAGAGCTTGGTTTAACCTACCCCACTGACTTGAAATTTCCCTTGCCAACCATTCCGTGCCCTAGAAAATCAGGCACAATTTGACCTTGCCAGAGTCCTTCACAGACTAACCATTTTCCCAACTGACTTCTTTTATAAATTTTACATCAGTGTGTAATTGAAACAGTCTGTTTATCTGAACCCTTTACTATATTGCAAGAAAAAATTTCTATCAGCAATGATTACTTCCCTACTAGTCCAGAGTCACAGTTGCAACCTACAAATTTATGGACTTGATCCTTGCAATAAATTGTGTACTTGCAGAGGACTGTGAGAGTATACAAATGTGTATGTCCATGTATTTTTTATTAGTACAAATTATACGTATGCACATATAATTCCTTATCTCTGACGTTATAGGAGGAAAATGTGTGCATTATATTTAAAAATACAAAACTTTATGCTATTCCACATGCCTTTATATTAACATTCACAGCTTAAATATAGTCTAATAAAAGCAGCTTTTTAGACGGTCATCTCTCTGGGCAAAACTACTCCATTGTTCATTGCTTTCCAGATAGGTTCTGACCTTTTCTAAGACACTTACAGAGAAGGGATAACATGCCAAAATTTTTTCTTGATAGATATTTTGAGAGCCTCTCGTATGGGATTTGGGGCTGCATATGTTGGGCTAGAAGGCATCCACTCGTTGTAATTCATCTAGAGCACTTTGTAATCTTGTTTCCCTATCTCTCTCTAAAAATAATTAATGCTTCACAAAAGGTAATATCTCTGAAAGCAAATTTAATTTAAAAATCTATTTTAAGTGATAGTGAGGTGATGACACACTTTAGTAAATGGTAGATGTTCAAAATATTCTTGAGAAACAGGTTTTGTGTGTGTGTGTGAGTGTTTTAAATTCAGGAACAAACCACAATGGAGAGAAACCATAGCAATCCTGTTCTTTTTCAGAAATGCTGTTGATTATAATGATAACTCCTGTCCAACCTTATTAATCTAGCATCTTTAATTAAAGTGGATAATGATGAAGTATATTGATTTAACAGAAAGTGTTTAATTTTACTAAAAGAATATAATTTTTTGGCTTTACTTGTGTGCACAGGGAAACCAGATTGTTCATTATCTGCTATAGTTCTCATGTCACACAAGAGTGCTGCGATAGCATTTTGTCTAAGATATTGATAAACTCATCGAATAGCATGAAAATCCTCAATACAGTCATGTACCACCTAATGACATTTTGGTCAATGACAGACCGTATATGATGGTGGTCCCATAAGATTATAACGGAGCTGACAAATTCCTATCATTACTCAGGTGTTTGTGGTGATGCTGGTATAAACACACCTTCAGGTCCGTCAGGAAGGATTCCAGAGGAAAGCATTGTTAGCATAGGAAATGACAGCCCCAAGCTCATCATTGCCCCTGCAGACTTTCCAGTGGGACAAGATGTGGAGGTGGGAAATAGGGATATTGAAGATCCTGACCCTGTGTAGGCCTAGGCTAATGTGTGTGCTGTGTCTTAGTTTTCAACAAAAAAGTAAAAAAAAAAAGATTTAAAATAGGAAAAGCTTATAGAATAGGATATAAAGAAAAAATCATTTTGTACAGGTGTGCAATTTGTGTTTTAAGCTGAGTCAAGAGTCAAGAGTGAAAAAAATTAAAAAGTTTGTAAAGTAAAAAAGTTACAGTAAGCTAAGATTAATTTATTATTGAAGAAAGGAAAATACTTTTTTATAAGTTTACTATAACTTAAGTGTACAGGTTTATAAAGTCTACAGTAGTGTACCATAATGTTCTAGGCCTTCACACTCACTCACCCCTCCCTCACTGACTCACCAGAGCAGCTTCCAGTCCTGCAAGCTCCATTCATGGTAAGTGCACTCTTAGTGCACTCTACAGATATACCATTTTTTATCTTTTATACCGTGTTTTTACTGTATCCTTTCTATGTTTAGATACACAAATACTTACCACTGTGTCACAATTGCCTACAGTATTCAGTACAGTAGCATGCTGTACAGGTGTGTAGCCTGGGAGCGATAGGCTATACCATATAGTCTACATGTATAGTAGGCTATACCATGTAGGTTTGTGTAAGTACACTCTGTGATGTTCATACAACCACAAAACTGCCTAACGATGAATTTCTCAGAATGCATCCCTGTCATTGAGGGACACATGACTGTATTTTAAATCACTTTTTTTCCATAAAGTAACAGCTATGCAGATAAATGGAGCTAACTTTGTTCAAGCCTTTGATATAATGGGGTATATCGTATTCTGCAAAAATTGAAACGTGAATAATGTCTTTTTGCTGATCTTTCTGATTGTAATAGAGGTCACAATTACAGTTCATGTGACTATACCAAAAAGACAAGACTTTCGTTCATGCATTCACGTAACCATTATTTTTAGCACCTACCATCTGCCAGCCACTGTGTAGTAATGAGTAAAACAGACATGATTATGACTCTCATGGAACTTATTGTGTAATACTTGTTCTGTAAAGGGTTGGACAGACAAATAATTAAAAACTGATTGATGAGTTGCTATAGAAAATGATACACGATGCAGCATGGCCTACTTTAGCTAAAATTGTGAGGAGATGGCATTTAGGCTGGGCCCTGAAGAATGAGCAACCAGAGAATATTTCAGGGAAAAGGACAGCACATTCAGAAACCCATTCAGAAACCCTGAACAGCGGAAAATCTTGGAAGAGTGTTGGTGTGACAAGAACTGAGTGAGCTCCAGGGAGCACATCATGAAACGAGATAGGAGACAGAGGCAGGGCCATCCCATGCAGGGACCTTCAGGCCGCGTTAAGGAGTTTAGGGTTTATTGTCGATGTAATGGGATGCCGTTGAAGGTTTGGGAAAGTGTTAACATCCAAATTTCATTTTAAATACATCACCCTGGCCGCTGTCTTCAAAAAAGTTTTTAGTATGTCAAAAGTAGAATCAGACAGGCTGGAGGCTAAAAACAGAAGGAACTAGCATGTGAATTGATTATATTCTAAATGAATTTCGAAGAATTTGCTATTATGAAGGATTTGGGTGTATATCTAGGTTTTCTTGTCTGCTCTATGTTTATCTCTCTCTCCTATTATATGTAGTGTCGTGCTGTTGTCACTTAACAGCATAATTAATGGCTAAACTCCTATGCCATTAAATAATTTTCTACAGCATCATTTTTTAGACAAAATATTTCACTGTTGAGACACTGACATTTACTTAAATACCCCCTTATTTGTTGAACTCTGGAGTTATTTCCAATGCTCTACTACTAATAAATAACTTTTCAATAATTTTCCCATCACAAAATTGTAATGCATGTTCTTAATGATTTCCTGAGGATATATTATTGGTGTAAAATCATCACTTTCTCAGAGACCAACATCCATCATTTCTGTGGCAAAAACCACAGAACAGTGAAGACGAGTGGAGAGCAGGCTGTCATGCAGTCAACTTGGTTCACTCATTAATAAATGATGCTTTGCAACAATTCAAGTGTATCCCCCACTATCCTCTCCCTCCACCCCCAACAGAAGATGATTCGAATTCAGCAGTCTACCAGATTATTACATGTCAGGGACTTTCAGGGTTATAAGCAAATAGTTGGAACTGCAAATATGAAGTCCACAATTGCTAGGGGGTACTTTCTCTAATCTCCTTTTTCTAAACCAGCTCATGGTTCAGAAAACCATTACCAAACACCAGTCCCTTCATTGCTGCAGTGGACTGAATGTTTGTGTCATCCGCAAATTCATACATTGAAACTCTAATCCCAGTGTGATGGTATTTGGGGATGGAGTCTTTGGGGAAGTAATTAAGTCATGAGGGTGAGCCCTCCTGAATGGGATTAGTGCATTTATAGGAAGAGGCCAGAGGGCTAACAAGGCAAGAAGGTAGCCCTCTCTAAACCAGGAAGAGGGCCCTCACTAAGAGCCCGACCATGCTGGCTGCCTGATCTCAGACTTCCAGCTTCCAGAACCTTGAGAAATAAGTGTTTGTTGTTTAAGCCACCCAGTCTATGGTAGATTATTATAGAACCCCAAACTAATGGAGACAATTGCCCTCTTCATTTTGCAGCAGATTTTCAAGGCTGGCAAGCACATGGTGAGGTAAAATACTTTGAAACATCTCTATCTATATACATGTGTGTTTAAATAAACACACACAAACATACATATTTTTATATATATAAAATATTTCAGCACATCAGTGGTTTTATGAGTTTCCACCAGCTTCAAGGGCTAGACCAAAACAAATAGGAGTGAACTAGACAGCTTGTGGACCTGGGAAGTAAATGAAATCTTAAAAAATCAGAGACTCTCTCCCCCCCAAAAATAACAAGGCATAGTTTTGAAAGTCTTATTATTTTTAATTTTGACAGCTGGAAGTCTAAAATAGGAAACCTTGGGGTAGAAAGCTTATGGAGTCTGTTTCCCTCACTTGTCAAAAATATTTTATGAAAAGAAGACAACTGCTGCCTTGCTATGTGCCACTCTGGTTTGGTGCTAATGTATGTCTTGGAGGAGGCAGTTTTGTGATTCACTTTATTAAGGAACACTTTTACTATTGGAATTAAATATTTATTATTAAATTAATACTGAATAAATTATAATATTAATGCTTCTTACATTTTTTAAAGCCTCTTTTCGAAACACTAGTCCTTTTGATCATCATAATAATCAACATTAGTGGCAGAACCCTGACTTCAAATGAATCTTATAATCAAGTATCAATTTATAACACAGACATAAGCTCAGACTCTGCATGAAGTGTATGTGAAATAGGACGGGGCCATCCAAGCTCCACCTGCATAACAACTGCCATCCCAAACCTACCCACATCTGAGCCCTGGTCCTCAATTCTTAGTCCCTGAGACAATCTGTTGAACCCTTCGGCATCGTGGAGCACAGCTGGAAAACCACTGTGGCAATCTGTGCAGGCCAGATGACACTAAGAGAGTCCTTTCCATTTCTCTTCTCCAGATGAGGAAAATCAAGCCCAGAGAGAGCAAAGATTTGTCCATTACCACAGAACTACTGGGAGGGAGAGATAAGAGGAAGAACTGTTTATGCCTCATAGACTTCTCTTTTCATTATGTTTCAATTACATTTGCAAGTAGCTGAGTATATGCATTTTATGGGGAGAGAAGCAGGTAGCATAGAAGATGAATAAAGACCTAGCTGTGAAAACTTGGCAAGTCACTTTTCCAATCATGAAATGAAGGCTTAAATTATAGATAAACCCCAATATATCTAAAATTAGATTATTCTATATAAAAGTTTATTATGAAAGTTGTATTCTTAATGAAAATTCAAATTTTCTAATGCATATTTTTATGTTATTTTCTTTCTTTGCCTCCAAATAGTTTCTTGACGTAAATTCTTGATCAAAAACCCAAGGAGCTGATTTCTTAATTTCCTTTTCAGATTGTTCACTGTTAGTAAATAGAAATGCAAGTGACTTCTGTGTGTTGACTTTGTATCCTGCTACTTTGCTGAATTCACTTATTAGTTCTAATAGTTTTTCTTTTCATGGAATCTTTAGGGTTTTCTACATATAAGATTATATAGTCTGTGATCAGAGATAATTTTACTTCTTCCTTTTCAATTTGGATTTTTTTTTATTTTTGGTTCTTTTTCTTGTCTAATTGCTCTGGCTAATTGCTCAGTACTGTGTTGAATAGAAGTGGCAAAAGTGAGTGTCCTTCCCTTGTTCCTGATGTTAGAGGAAAAGCTTTCAGTCTGTCACTATTGAGTATGGTGTTTGCTGTAAGTTTTTCATATATAGCCTTTATTATGTTGAGGTAGTTCTATGCCTACTGTGTTGAGTGTTTTTGTCCTGAAAGAGTACTGAATTTGTCAAATGCCTTTTCTCCATTAATTGAGATGATCATGCATTGTTTTCCTTCATTCTGTCAATGGGGTTTATTACATTGATCGAATTTTCGTATGTTGAACCATCCTTGATTTCCCACATTTGCATCAATGTTTATAAAGGATGTTAGTCTGTAGTTTTATTTTCTTGTAGTGTCTTTGTCTGGTTCTGATATCAGGGCAACACTGGACTCATAGATTGTGTTAGAAAATGTTCCCTTCTTTTCAACTTTTTGGAAAGCTTTGAGAAAGATTGGTGTTAGTTATTCTTTAAATGTTTGGCAAAATTCACCAGTAAAGCCATCAGGTCCATGGCCTTTCTTTCTTGGGAGATTTCTGATTACTGATTAAGTAAACAGTTTCATCTACAATAGCATCAAAAATAATAAAATACTTAAGAATTAACTTAACCAAGGAAGAAAAAGACTTGTACAATGAAAACTACAAAGTGTTTTTGAAAGAAATTAAAGAAGACATAAATAAATGTAAAGACATCCCACAGATTGGAAGAATCAAAACTGTGAAAGTGTCAGTACTACCCAAACTGATCAAGAGATTCAGTGCAATCCCTATGAAAATCCCAAAGGCAGTTTTTGCAGAAATTTAAAAAAAATCCATCCTAAAAAATTCACATACAATAGCCAACACCGTCTTGAAAAAGAACAAAGTTGGAAGACTCATATTTCCTGATTTGAAAACTTACTGCAAACTATGGTAATCAAAACAATGTGGTACTGGCAAAAAGACAGATCAATATATACCAATGGAATAGAATAGAGACTCCAGAAATAACCCCTCATATATGTATATAAGTCAAGTGATTTTTGACAAGGATGCTAAGGCCATTCAATAGGGAAAAGACAGTCTTTTTAACAAATAGTGCTGGAAAAACTGGATATCCACATATGAAAGAATGAAGCTGGACCCTTGCCTAACACCACAAAAATTAACTCAAAATGGATCAAGAACCTAAATGTAAGACTAAAATGATAAAATTCTTAGAAGAAAATATAGGACAAAAGCTTTGCAACATTGGATTTGGCAATGATTTCTTGGATATCACACCAAAGGCACAGGTAACAAAAGAAAAAATAGGCAAATTGGACTTCATGAGAATTTAAAAAATTTGTGCATCAAAAGCTATTATCAGTAGAATAAAAGGCAACCCATAAAATAGGAGAAAACATTTGCAAATCATATCATTCATACATATATGATATGGGAATTATATCCAGAATATATAGAGTACTCCTAAAACTCAACAACAACAATAAAAAACCCAATTCAAAAGTGGGCAAAGGGCTTGATAGACATTTCTCCAAAGAAGATATACAAATGGCCAATAAGCACATGAAAAGATGCTCAACATCACTAATCATTAGGGAAGTGCAAATCAAAACCATAATGAGATACCACCTCACACCCATTAGGATGGCTACTATCAAAGAAACAAAATAACCAGAGTTGGTGAGGATGTGGAGAAATTGGAAACCTTGTGCACTGTTGTTGGCAATGTAAAATGGTACCACTGCTGTGAAAAACAGTATAGCAGTTTCTCAAAATTTAAAAATAGATTTACAGTATAATCCAGCAATTCCACTTCTAAGTATATTCCCAAAAGTATTGAAAATACGATCTTGAAGAGATATTTGTACACTCATGTTCATAGCATTATTCACAATGGCTAAAACATGGAAGAAACCCAAGTATCCATTAATAGATGAATGGATAAGCAAAATGTTGTGTATACATACAATGGAATATATTTAGCTTTTAAAAGGAAGGAAATTCTGACATATGCTACAACATGGATGAGCCGTGAGGACATTATGCTAAGTAAAATAAGCCAGTAACAAAAAGACAAATACTGTATGACTCCATCTATATGAAGTACTTAGAGTAGTAAAAATCATAGGGACAGAAAATAGAATGGCTGGGGGCTGGGGAGATTTGGGAGTCATTGATTAATGAGTATAGAGTTTCACTTTTGCAAAATGAAAGAAATTCTGGAGATGGGTGATGGGGATGCTTGCACAACAATATGAATGTACTTGATACCACTAAACCGTATACTTAAAAATGGTAACGTGTACTTCAAATTTGCTAAGAGGGTAGATCCTATGTTAAATCTTCTTGTCACACTCACACAATAATAATAAAGGGAGCGGGAGGAAACTTTGACAGGTGATGGATATGTTTATGGTCTTGATGGTGGTGATGGTTTCACAAGTATACACTTAACCCAAACTCATTGAGTTGTTGTATATGTTTAATATGTACAGCTTTTTCCATGTCAATCACAGTTCAATAAAGTGGTTCAAAAAATGGTCAAGATAGTCAATTTTATGTTATGTGTATTTTACCACAATGAAAACATTGTAAAAAAAAAAAAGCCAACGAGAAAATTCTTTTGCCCCTCTGGATCCTTAATAGATTTTGATATAAAGCCTAAGGAAGCAGCATGTAGTTCATTAAACATCATTTTTCTCAGGAATATCTGGTCTTTAAATAACTAATCTCAATATGTTTCTATATACCCCAGTTATAAAATTCATGTTTGTTTTTTTAGAATGTTCTCCCCTAACACCTGATTTATAATGATGTGTTGTCATATTTAAAGGAAAAGGAAAATTCCCAAAGATGAGCAGCTTGCATTGAGAATATGTTTTTGCAGCTGGCAGCCTTCACAGGTGTGTGTGTGTGTGTGAACTCTTAGCAACTTCTTGAATCTCAGCGTGTTTTGATTTTCATGCATGTTGACACTGAGGGGAAAGAGAACTATTTGTAAGAGAACCTGATCTCTTCTCATCAATTAATTACCGTGAAGCTGTGCACGTTTACCTCATTTCCAAAAGTATTCCATGAAAAATGTTGAAACTATTGCCCAACAGTTGACTTTTCAGGTCGGGATCAGAAGAAAAATGATTGGAAGTTCAAATTATCAGAGAACATTGTCGGAGTTTATGTTGCTACAAAAAGCAAGCAAAGCATACACCATGCATTTTCCACATTGTGTTGGTTGTTCCAAATTTTTCAGATATGGGTTCTAATCAAGAGCAAACCTTCTCTGACTATATTTTGTTGGTCTTCATCTTGGAAATAACGAGCCACTGGCAGTCACGAAGCAGCAGCCCCACGCTCTCATTAATGCCAGGGCTTAAGTCATAGGAAATCTCATGGGATTCTTAGCTCTGGCACTCATTTTTGTTTTGTTTTATTGTATGCTTGTTTTTGAGTTGAGCAAAAAATCTAAATAGGCTTTCAGCTGGTTTGAGGAGCTTTCTTATCTCTATGCACGTGCAGTCCTGTTAATGATGCTCAGCATTCTTATTTTAATACAAGTGTTTTGTCATTTTTAGCAGAAAATTCCCATAAAACAAACAGTTCATCTCTGAGTGCTTCATGGGACTTCTAGCTTGCCTGGTTAGTAATTTAATTATATACATGTTATAAAATAAAGTGGAGAATAAATTTTTAAGAAGGCTGAATCAAATTTTAAACCATTTTCTGTCCTGTATTCTTTCTTCCTTCCTCCCTCCTTCCCCACTCCCCTTTTCCTTCTCTCTTTCTTTCTTAACAGCAAAATGTATGATTTTCATCTCCCTAGGCCTCAGCTTCATCATTAGTGGACTGAGATTAATGGGCTAGATGAAGTCTGAAGTCCCTCCCACTCTGGCATGCAACTAGTGGCCAGTTCAGGAGAAGGGTAACAACTGTACCAGCAAGCCCTACTGTTCATGTGTCCTGGGCACACTTACCGTGTGATCTTCATTGCTCTGTTTCCCTTTATAATGTCTTTGAAAGATACACACACTCTCTTGCACATTTGTTGAGTCAGCTTTGAAATAAGAAATCTGAATTTTAAGCCTTCTTAAAATCTCAATTCTATACATCAGATTCTTAACTGAGGAATATATTTAACCATTTAACACTATTCCAGAAAGCCACACCAGATTCAGTAAAAGTGACTCACAAACACTGCTATCAACAGCAAAGTTCAGTATGAATTGTAAAACTGTACACACGTGCATGCTATGTAAGAAATGAGTGGGATGGGTCTGATTTCTTCTTTCAGAAAGGAAAGCTGAGGTGGATGTTAAAATTATGTTGACTTGCCTTTCTAAAAGATGAGATGGCTGAACTCTATGTAAAAGTGTCATTTGAGTGAGAACTTGACAAGCAAATGATCTCATGGCAGAAGCACAGGAAATAATTACCATCAGCAATTGGACACACCACATGAACTTTTCTACTTGTTCTCAGAGAGTCTTAATTTGAACACATGAACCAAGCCTTCTGGAAAAATGCTTACATGATACTAACTTTGCTGACAGATGCCCAGTGGGAGTTAAGGTGACCGAGGAAGGGGCTGATTGCTGGAAACCTGTCCTGTGTTCCTCCTGTCACTCAGTAATATGGTGAATATGACATTAAAGAAGATGAAATTCATTTCTAGTAATGTTTACAGAATCTTTTGGAGGAAATGTTAGAAATCTAGGCACTGCCCATGAGGCAAATGTACTAAATTCTTTATCCTTTATGAACTTCAAAGCTGTTCTCCTGTGTCATATACAAGGGCTCTGGACTATGGAACAAAAGAACATCTCTCTATTTGAGTAGCTTTGAAAAAGTGGGGAAACATCCCTTAGCCTGACTTCTCTTATCTATGAATAAAAGAATAATCCTCTGAAGGCTTTTCCAAATCTACCAGTCCATGTCCCAACTAATGATAATGATAATACTCAAGATTTTTTGAGTATTTCTTATTTGCCATACACTGTACTACATGCTCTATAAAGATATCTCAATTAAGCAACCATTTGGGGGAAATATTTATAATATTACGTATGAAGCAGCTAACTGTTAAAGGGGATAAACGATGTATCCAAGGTCACCCTGTGAGTTACTGACCAGATTTGACCAGACTCTCTACTGTCAAAGACAAGTCCTGGTCTTACCCAACAGTCACTCAGCATGGCCTCCCTTTATACACCACAGTGCTGCTGAAAGATTTTAAGCAAGGCAGTGACGTAATCAGATTGCTCCTCTTTTCTATCTTTCTCACCCTCCCTCTCTCCCTCTGTGTCTTCCATGACTCCATCATGATGTATTTTGTCCAATCAAGGACTGGGCTGCCTGTACACTATTGCAAATGCACATAGCTTTACAATTTTCTGTGCTGTAGGATGCCTTGGCCAATTGAGAAGGCTTTATTAGAGTGAATCTTATGGTTTACTTGCTTCTCCAGGGGTTTATGGATGAAACTCAGGCACACACTTATTTGGAAAGTTACAGTGTTGCAGTGAACAGCGACGTAAGGAAAAGGCTCACAGTTGATTATCATTAAATTAAGCATCCTCTTAAAATAGAACCATTCTCCGTTTCCTCTCTCCCAGCTTCCACCCTTCCCTCTACCATGTGCCATTTCACACCTTCACACTTGTTTTGCTCTCTGTTGTAAATTAGCAGGAACCCTTAAGAAAATTTGCAAGTGTTGGCACCAAATCCAACAATTTCTCAAGCTGTTTTCTGTGCTGTGGTCTTAGAAACCTCTCCTCTCTGATGAGCAGCATCTTGACACAGGGAACTAGGTGAATTGCCTTTAATCCTGGGTAGTTGTTTGCCCTCAAGTAGAGTCATTCATGAAGGAGTAACAATGACCTTTGAATAGCACCCTTATGCATGGGTGTGTAGCCCTTTCTGCCCCAACTTGCTGAGTTACAAAGAAGTTGATTTTCTATATTATCAGTGATTTGTTCTATACCTCATTTTGCCTCTGGCTCCATCTTTTCTATCATTTTTTCCTCTTCGCCTCAATTTTTTCTCCTTCTGTCCCTCCTTCCTTTCTTTCTTTTTTCCTTCTCTTCTTCTATACTTATTTCTTTACCCTTCTTTCTTTCCTATTTATCTTATCTTGATAGCTTATACACACACACACATATACACATGTCCCTAGAAGCAAAAATATAGTATCATATACTCTTACTTATAATACTTAGCCTTTGCAACTGGAGATTAATTGAGTAACCTGCACCCAGTACAGAGATGAAGAGACTAATTGAGGTTGTTTCTGGTGATTATCCCATTGTCTGGACTGTAGAACCATCATGAATTCTACAAGCCAAGTTTCAGTAAAACAGTGTAGTTGAAAATTCTTTAGCAGATTTCTGGCTAGTCTGGTATCTTTCACCTGGACTGATGTTGGTGGGAAGAAAGGATTAAACTAGCTCCTTTGCAGTGCCTTTTTTCCTGAAAAAGCATGTTTATCCTAGGTCTGTTCTTTAAGGTCCATGTTTAATTTGGACCTTAAAGAATAAACAGAAAATAACAAGACAATTTGCTTGGGAAATACTGCAGATAGCCTTGTATCTGTTGATAAATATCAAGGTAAATCTTCTAAAGTATGCAATAGTAAGAATCTGGATAAAGATAGAGTAGGGAGTGTTGTTTTCACTTGCTTTTTGTAACTAATTTGAAAATATGGCTTTCTTGTTCAGATGTGAGAAAATAGAGAATGCATGCAAAGAATAACAAGCTAATAGATCTGGCTAGAAATGATTGTAGATTAAGTACATTTGGCAACCATATGTTGGACAGGTAAGTAGTAGTCACATACCAGAAATCTTGAATGTAAGGAGGCAAAGTTGGATAGGTAAGTAGTAATCACATACCAGAAATCTTGAATGTAAATCAAAAGCAATGGGCAATGGTACATCATTGAAATTTTGGAAACAAAGAAATAAAAAAGATAAAAAGAATTTTAATGCATTGCTACTGCCGGAGGAACTAGAGCCAGGGAGAATCATTAGAAAGCTGTTGGCATAATTAGGAATTAAAGTACCATGATGCTTTGCCAATAGTAGTCATTTAATAAGTGCTTTGTGGCTGAATGAATATAGGAATGGGCTAACCTTTAATTTACACGTGGCTCGTGAAATAAAAAATGAAAAGGAAGGAAGAAAGAGAGGTCATATAACAAAATGAGGGAGACCTAAATATTAATAGTTATGTGGGAAGTGAGGAGAAGGAGGAGTTTAAAATGTCCTGAAGCCAATGGCTGAAAACCTGGTAAAAAGAGAAATGTCTTGTATTCTAAAAACAATCCTCTCTAAAACTGTTTTCAATGGATTACTAGACAAGCACAACAATGCAGTAATTCTACTTTATTGTCACCCATTTGTTTCTCAAATGTGTGAGTGCATGTGTGTTTGCATTTCTACTATGTGGTGAATGCTGCAAAGCTAATAATGGTAGAGAGAAATCGAATAGATTTTCAATTCTTAAGAGGAAAAGCTACTTAGATGAAGTTGGTGAGCTTAGTACTAGAAATGAGTTAAACTGAGTCAGAGGTGACAGTGAGACCGGCAGGTGGAGGTGATGGGCCTGAACTCCCCCGAGGAAAAAAGAATGGAGACACAGCCTTAGAGTTAACTACAAGAGAAGTTTCAGAAGGATCACTCATTTTGAAGGACCCAATTCTATTTCAATCAAGAGGACACATATTAATATAATGATGTTGAGTAATAATGCAGTGTTTCTAAAGCCCAAGGGAAAATGAAAAATAAAATAGCTTAAATTAAATATGCAAGCTACTTTGATACACATTTGTGTGTTTAGAAAGCTTTAAGCTTGCAGAATATATTAAAAAATTAGGGAACCTAATCAAAAGCTTCCACACGAGTTTCCTAAGCAGGGATTTGTTTCAAAGTGGTGTCTTTCTATGCCTTCTGAAGAGAAAGGCACATTCCTCCTCATTGACTTAGATCTCTTTTAATCTAGTGAGAATTAAATCTCCTCTGACCTGCTCCATGTGAAATTCCTCAGTTCAAAGGTTCATATGCCAAGTTGAAAGGTATAGCCCTCCTGGAATTTTGCACTGAAAAAAGGGGCAGCTCGGCTGCTTTTTTTAACAGCCGTATTCTTCCATACATTTCAACAGCTATTACTTTCTACTCCAGAGGTCACTGCAAGTCACTTATGGATGAAATGAGCCAGCCTTGTCATATTTACAGTGGCAAAATATCATTACACAAGATGAGATTATGATAGAGAGTTGATTGTCAAAATTTAGCCTGAATGCAGGCACCCAGATGATGCAAATGCCCCTGGAGTATTTCAAAGGAATCAGGTCCTTTCTAATTATACATCCTGAGATGGCCACATTACCCTCTCAACAGCCAAGTTTAAAATCGCTCAACAGGGTAGTAGGATTGGTTCTCATACTTAATATATGTTTTTCTTTTATATATAGTTACATTCATTTTACTTTGCCAGACAAATATAAAGTAATCCATTATGAGAATTTATCCCTGATGTTTAGAATGTTCTTTTCAGTAACACCATTTAGAGGAAACAAAATCTATGAGATTTCCAGTTTTGAAATAATCTAAATAGAGTATCTGTTAGGCTTAATAATTAAAAAAAAAAATTAAGTTAATAAATAAGTGAGCTGATTTTTTTTCTTTAAATTCTTAACGATGAATTGTTTGGAGAATATATTTATTCCTTTGTGATACAAAAGAACAACATGTTTTCTTAATACAAAAATAATTGGTAAAGCGAATAATCAAGCAATGAAGGAAAGTTTAGTTATTATTGTGGACTGAAAGAAAAAAGAAAGATATATGGAAAAAAGTAAATTAAGTAATATGAGCACCTTTCTAGAGATGTGTTGGGCAAAAATTATGAATGTTTATCAGCAAAAAAAGGTTATTTCTACATGAGTGTTGCCCAGTTTCATTTGTTCTTTAAGAAGGAAAGATTTTGGCTTGTTGGGTCAGCTTCTGGGCTCTCCTTTTTTATTAAAAAAAAAAAAAAACCTTAGTAAAGAGATATCCATAGAGATAGTTAGAGAAAGCAGAGACACTAAATTAACCTCTATTATAAAGAGCTAGGGCAAGAAAAGAGCTCATGCCCAGAAAAATATTCAGTTTAATTTAAACAGTCTTACCTTCACATTCCATGTGTGAATCACTGTGCCAAGTGCTTAGAGGGTGTAAAATTGAGTAAGACTCAGTCCCTGATCTCCAACAGTCTCACAATTTTATAGGCAGGAACCAGATTATTATTATGCAAATTCTGCTACTTGCCAAAATTGATTGAATTTTCATGCATATCACTTCGGGAGTCCAGGAGAAGAAATTAAGGTCAGTTTTTTTTTAAGGGAGGGATGGTTTTGGAATAATTCTTCAAAACAATGGCATTTTTGTTATTCTTTAAAGACAGAGTATGGCCTCAGTAGGTTTGGAAGAGGTTAAATAACAGCATTTTAGGCCAAGACAACACCCTCATCATTACTGTATCAGTCACAATCCTGGCAGGATGGAAGGCACTCAGATGATGTGAATTACCACTTCCAGATAAAAGGAGCAAGCAGAGTGAGCTGTCAGAACCTGAACAGTAGCTGTAGTCAGGAGAGGGCTGTTTTTTCAGGAACTGTGGCTTCTGATGGAGTAATGCAACCTGTCACTCTGCAGGGTAGCAGGAAAGGAGCACTGGGAATAAATACCTCCAGGTCCCCCTAGCCCATCTCCTAAAGGAACCTACCTTTGGCCTGATCCAACCAGAAGCCAGAGGGAAAGGAGCTCATTGATTAAGTCCATGAATGTCTGCCTTCTGGGACACAGAGCCAATGAGGAAAGGAAGGAGCAGATCTGGAGAGGCAAAGGGGGATTATCCAGTACAGCCATCATCATCTTTATCACCACTAAAGTTAACAAATGTCAAAGGTATCTTAATGGTTGGTTTGCATATGTTATCTCATTTATTTCTTACAATAATCCTAGATAGGGTATTGTCTCTATTTTATACATTAAGAATCCAAGGCATTGAAAAGTCAAAAAATTTGCCCTTCATACCACAACGGCTAAGTGGTGGAGACCAAATATGAATTTTTGCCAAAGCCCTGGTTTTCTACTACACATTCTGCGTTCTTTTCAGTGGAGGCTGAAAGTGTATAACATTTGGGAACTATCTTGCCAATATATTGCTGAAGCGTAGGGTACACTGAGAAAGAAGGAAGAAGAAATGTACAGTTGGGAGAGTGTTGGCTCTCATGGAGCATGTAATATACCACTTTCAAGCAAAAGTGCTGTAATCAGATCTGTGCCTTATAAGAAGGCCTGTATCAAGGTAATTCTGAGTTAAACAGAAGTGATGGGTTGGAGGGGAGAGTGGAGGAAAGCAATGACCTAAGGGGAACCAGAAGAAGGAAGGAAGGGAGGAAAGAGAGAGAAAGGAGGAGGGAGGGAGGGAGGGAGGGCAGGAAGAAGGAAGTTGAGGGATCTACTGGTAAAATTGTTCATGACAAAAATTTGTAAAACAATGATGATGATTTTGGTTGCACTTATAACTCACTGTTTTTTGACACCTCGATGAGGGTTTCAATACTCTCTAACCTCACTTTTTTTAATATTTTATCTTCTACACTGTGTTATGTTTATATACAGTATGAAGATTTTCCTGTGACTTTTCCTTTCTTCACATACTAACATTTTTTCCAGTAAATAGGGGGGAAAGAAAAGATAATTATAAATAAAAGAACATAGAATTTGGTCTTTGTTTTACAATGCCAATATCAAGTTTTATTTTTTCTTTAGTTGTATGGTTATAAATGCTCATACCCAAGAAAATAGACAAGGGGGGTGGTCCCAGGCTGCATTATGACATTGATTACATCCCTTTAGCTGGGGTGTTAGAATAACTTATGTTGCTCTAGTGAAGTCTTTGGTCACTTAAGTGCCAAAAAGCTCCAGTCTTCCCCATTCAACCCTCATCATATTTCTTCAGTTTAAAGAATACTTTGAAATCTTAATTTGACGCTATATGCCCTTAACATACAGAATTATTTATAAAATATCTCAGTGTTATATTTTGTCTTTTCATGTATCCCCATTGTATATATGATCGTTAATAATGCACACACATTTCTATGTAGTCATCTTATTGGTAAGAGCAGCCACCTGGATTCAATACCAATGAAAGAAATAGAGAAAAAATGATTTCAAAAGATCTCATCAGACCTTTCTAAAACCTTAAAAAAGTAAAAGATGCCTTTCATATTATTTGCAGTTCTGCCTAACATTCAAGTGTCTTCATATTTTGGCCAAATTTGCTTTTCAGAACCCCTTTCCTGCTCCCTTCACCTTATTCCAGTTCTCTTATCTTTCATCCTTTGTTTTCATTTTCCTGCCCCTGCCTAAAGTTTTAAGTTCTAGAAAACCTCCTTCAGCCCTCATTAATTACCCTTTTCTCTTCACTCTTTTTCTTCCATTAGCAATAAATGACGCCTTTGATAACTATTTGTTCAAGGTTTGAGCTATCAAACACTATGCATAGAATGATGTTATTAACAAGACCTTACACATATATGTTTTACAAGGCACTTTTAGATCTCTTAGTCATATCGTTCTTCATTCTTCAACAACCCACTGTTTAAACCAGTGGTGTACTGGTTCATGTCTTACAGCTGGCTCTTTTGGGTGGGAGGAGCTCTGGTTCTTATCGTTTGCTAGTTTCAATGATATAAATACACCATCACGAAGCTACTGATGTAACATCACTAAAAATGGGGCTAGGAAGAGATGTTCATGATTGGCTTCCACAAGCCAGAATAAGCCAGGTCGTACACACCACTGGGACTGAAATTCAGGAAAATTCATGAGTAGATGTAAGCTACCACAGATGATAAAAGAGCTGGCACTTGGATCCAGGTCTTCTGACTCCAGATAAATTCTCTGCACAAAATAGACTGTCATTCAAAGATATGATTGTATCTTAGGTTGGTCCTTCTGGTGCCAAAGGGTCACAATAGAGCCACTCTGTTTTAGCCTCCCCAATTGCATTCTGCAGTCCAGCTACATTGTATCCACATGGATGGACCTGCCACTGCTACTTGCTTCCATCAAAATAAGGCTGCAAAATTAAACTGACTGTTTGTTTGGGGCCACAGACCATTTACTTCAATTTTATAAATGAAGCTTTAATCCAAGTATTGTATTGGTTAAATCATTACTTATATTAATGATTCTTCAATAGACATATTCAATATGTTCATTATGGAGATTCCTTTTAAAATGTTCCCACTGCACATGTATCTGCAACAGAATCTTAGAATTCTGGAAATAGAATGAGTCTTAAGTGCCCTTAAGTCAAATTCCATAATTTAACATGATAATTAACAGAATTCCCCACTCTGCCTTCCTGGGAACTCCTCCTAATATTCTGTGCCAGCTCCAATCAGAAACCTTCCCCGACCATCACAGGAAGCATTAACCCTTTAGTATTCCGTAGTCTACATTGGGGTGGAAATGGTATCATTTATGGCTTAAATGTGCATTTCTTTGATTACTTGGAAGCTAAACATTTATTCATGTTTTCTGGTCATTCGTGTCTTTCTTTAATGAATTTTTCTAATCATGTTCTTCCCTATGTTTCTATTTGTAGTTGTTTTCAACGGTTATGAGATTTTTTCTTTAATTGACTGCACAATATTTCATAATGTAAGTTTATAAGTCAGCCATAATTTATTTAACCAGTCCACCACTGTCAATGTTTACATACTTTCCAGTTATTCACTTTCATAATTAATGTTATGTCAAAAAAATTCATGCACATTTTTATCATTTACTTAGAATAAATTTCTAGAATTCCACTTGGGCCAAATGTTTTGTGAATATCTAAGGCTTTTGCTTTATGTTGCCTAAGTTTCCAGCAGAAAGATTGGCCAGTTTATGTGTCTATCTTCTTGGGCTCCTCATATTTGCAGAAGAATGTATATTTAGTCACTGTTTTGGGTTCAGTTTTGGAAAATTTGCTTTGGCAGAGATTCTTCTTGAGCAGGATATCTGAATGAACTAATCCTGTTGATGATGAAGGAGGTAAGAAGATGCTGCCAAGCTCTCCAAAGCTTGAGCAAATGTCTTTGAATCATATGATTCCGCTTCTCCTATAAAAGCAGAACTCTCTCTCTGATGGCTACTGTGAATGCTGGACCATGACTGAAAGAATTGAGGTGGGATTAGAGTCTCCTTGAATTTTGTGCCTTAAGGAATTTGAATTTAAGAGAGAAGAAGATTGTTACAAGTAACATCACCATGACCTGATCATCAGAACAATGGAAGTGACAGTCCTTGAGATACTTAACTTTGTCAATCTCCTAGATACGATTTGTTCGCCATCCTTCAAAAAAGAAATTTCCTAAATGAATAAAAATATAAAGAAAATCCAGGTTGTAGGAGCGAAGAATCATGCAAGGCATATACCCTCTCCTCAGGCCTTCTCTCTCTCCATCTGGTCCCCACTCACCTTCTTACCTGCTCTAACAAATGGAAAGTTTCTGTTCCTCTATCATGAATTTCTACTTCTTCTCAGGATGCTTCAAGGTTTTGTAATAGTCTGTTGGCCCCAACTGCATATTCAAAACACTCCATTTTCTTTCTGCCTTTATAGCTTAGCTCTTTTCTGAGTAGAGCTTAATCCCTGTTAACAAATTGCCTTATTTTACTTTTTAGCCAAACTATACCTAAGCCAATTCTTACGTCAAATCAAATTATCTAAGCAAGATTTCTGGAAAAGAGAATCAGAAAAAGGGAATGACTGCAGAAATATTTATTCATAACAAGATTAAGAAAAGGATATCTGCTGAACTTGTGCTAGAAAGTAAAATGAATGGATTTGGATGTTAAAATACCATTAATGCTTTGTAACTAATGAAATCAACCCATTTATTAAACACCTTCCAAATCCAAGTACTGAGCTGGATAACACAGTCCCTGTGTATATCATTTATCTTGCAATAAACTACACATTAAATAGTCTGGCCTCCACGTAACGTGGGCCATGCAAATAATCCCCTTCCAGCTCCTGGTCAGCCTTTGTGGATAGTCACAACACTGTTTTTTTTGGTCTCAGCCCCCAACTCAGTATTTAGGGCAGTAGCATTCTTTTAACATGCAAATTTAACAATAATTTTCTATCGTTCTCAACTTATAACTTTCCTCACTCAATTTAAATGGCATTTATTAAAGCTTGTTGGAGTGAATACCTGTGTAACAGCACTACATGCTGTGCAGGGCTACAAAGGTCACAGAGTTTGATGAGATGACAGCTTTTATGGGAACCATAAGGCAAATACACTTGAAACAGACATAGATAATAATAATAATAATAATAATAGCAAGCAGCTATTGAGTGATTTGCTAGGTGTCAGGCAAAATTTAAATTGATTTGCATTTTTTTCTATTTTTCAGAATAGGCTAATTGAATGCATTCACATCTCACATTAAATATAATTTTTTCCTATAAAAACTTTTAAAGGTTTTTCAAGTCTACTTTTGTAATTTTTTAGTTACAAGATTTCACTCAATTTATGATTGGCTGTGATTTCTCAGGGATTTGGGGGCATACTTGGGAATGATTGCCAAATTTATTTTCAAATATACTTTTTATGAATATCAAGTTCAACAATTATATAAGTCAGCATAATACACTTTGAAGGCATTGCATTAAATATTTATTACTTTCAATTTTTCATATTGGAGCTGATCTCTTTTTTTTTTTTTTTTTTTGGTCTTATAACACCTTTTGCCCTTGGCGCTTTGATTTTAGTTTCTATCAAAAAACATGACCCTGGAGCTGGGACTGGAACCCAGTTTGTCACAAGTCAAAGTGTACACTTTCTATCTGTTCTGTTTCTTTAGCAAAAAAGATGAAGGACAACATGAGCTAGCACATATAGTACACACAGAGCATGTCTGTGAGTGTTGAAGCTAATCTAGGTAACGGACTGTGTTATGTTACTATGGCTTAAGTTAGGTAATAGCCTCCATATTATGCTTACATTCTTTATCACACAGATCTAACGTTTTTATTTTTATATATCTTATCCTCCCAAGAAGATCTTGAAGGATATGGATCCTATTCTACTTTTGCTTCCTCTTCCATAGGAGTTAGTGTGAGTTATGCATGTTATAAGGACTCACTCCATGCCAACTGACAGAACTCTTCTCAAAAAATTAAGTGTAGCCTTGGGAGGAAGGATGTACTGATGAGGACGCTGGAGAGACAAACATTCCCAAGAAGAACTTATAAACAAAAATAATGGGTTCAGGGCATTGTTTAAAATGTAGTATCTTTTATATATGTAAATTCTTATTATGACAAGGTAAAGGATAGGCTAGGTTAGGAAGATACTTGCAAAATCAGCTTGGAAGGATGGTGAATCAGTTTGGTTTTCCATCAAATATAAGTAAACCAAAGCTCCTTTCCTCTCTGACCTCACTTCCTATTCCTCTAGTCTCTGTGCTAACTCCTCCTAGGAAGCTGGCCAACTTGCTGGTCCTCAATACCTCAAGCATGTTTCCATCTCAGAGCCTCTGAGCTCCTCATCTGTCTGCCTGAAACGTTGTTCTTTCAGACCATTACATGGATGAACCTTTAATTTAGCCAGGACTACTCAAATATCTCTTCCTACCTAGAATATTCAACTCCAAATATAACACATAAAATATTAAATAAAATCATACCATCTCCTTTCCAGACTATCTAGAATAGTCAAGTCCCATCTATCTCTATTTCCTTACTTGGATTTACTTTGCACATTATTCTTGGAACTTAAAACTCAGACATTTGTCATCAGATTAAATGAGTCAATATACGCAAAGTGTTTAGAACAGCACTTGGCACCTGGTCGTTTCTATATGTGTCCGTTGAATAAATTGTCACTACCACATTTTACATAGAGGAAATGGAATCTCAGAAGTGAAACGCCACCTACCTGGCTGGATGAGATCCTCAGTTTTCTGTTCTGTGAGTCAGGGCTCAATGTGAATGATGGTAGTTAACTGACCCTCTTCAGTTAACTGAAGAATTCTTCAGTCTCCTACTGCCCAGTGGACATTCCAATTTTTAATATTTTTCTTAACTGAGACAGATGGCTAGGAATCATGCAAGGCACATTTCTGACTTTACTAAACAAATCTAAATATTGAAAACCAAAGGGCCAAATTTAAGGTTTAATATTAATTTTTTACATGCAAAGGGGAAAGGTTTGCTGAAATTCCTATAACCACTAATAACCAAGTTCAACAAGTGCTTTTCAGACTTTTCTAAAAAAGTATCCATGATGCCAGAGGAGTGAATTTGCCCTATAGAGGCTTGGGCAACAGCCAAAAGGGACGAACTGCAATTATAAAATGTATCTGAATGCTAATATTTTATCCCAAGAAGTTATAAAAATTTTGCATTCAACTTTACACTGTATCTATGTGGATTTTTTTTAATGAGAAATCAACTTTTATTGCATTGAGTTCATTATAACTTTGAATTGGTTTTTTATTGCAGTCTAGTTTACCACAACAACAGAGAAATTAGTATCAGAAGTGGAGTGTGTCATAACATAAATCTTAAATGTGTGTCATTTGTGTGTTTTTTACATATATAAATAATACTCTAAGTTACTTACCACTGAATAAAATTGACATTCCAGGGCACGTGCCAGTTTTATCTAGTGACTTGCTATATCTCCCCCCTGCCACACTGATATACACCCAAGGGATCAGGCTTCCCACTTTAAGCATAAGGACCTAAATTTTGTTTCACTGCTGGTATTGTAGAGATGGCTTTACTTCCATATCTTTGCTTCAATATCACAGTAGAAATGCTTCTGAAATATACTTTATGCAACACCACCACCTTCTTGGCAATGAATACATGTTCTTTCTTTTAAACTTCTAATATATTGGCATTGAAAAATGGAGAGAATGCCAATTTGAGGAGAGTCATATCACAATTAATAAAGTGCCTTTTTCCAGCACACCTCACATTGAATTTAATGGATGACATTTGTCATTAATAAAATTATTTGCATATTTGATCTTTGTTATCTCCTTTGTTTCTTATGAGCACATAATTGACCTGTTTTATGTTGTGATGATAGAGCTTACTTCAGAGGATAAAATGAAAGGGCTTTCATCTGTATGTTTCAAGTGTGGATGGTTATCAATTGTGATCATGGGCTGTGACTGACTTGCCACAGAACTTTATGAAGTACATGTTAATATTGTTTCCTATGTCAGTGATTCTGTGTTTTAATAAAGAAAGTCTGTTCTGTTCCCAAGTGCTGAGATAGGTGGTTGTTTGAGCTCTGATAATGTAATGAATGAGATAGCAATGGCCTCATGCCAAATGGGAGTTAAATACGAAAAGATGGGGTGAGTTTAGTTCTTCTACCTTGTAATGAAATTAGTACATTCTCCACCTGTGTTCATTTTACTAAAGAAGGAAATGACAAGGGGTTTTAAGCTGAGAATTCTATTGCTAATTCTGTTCTTTCTTTTAGCTACACTGTGCTCATTTGGAAAATGAAATGGATTATTTCCTTCACAGAGGATTTTCTTTCTTAATAAGAATCTATGCGTATAGTATTGGGTAATAAAAAAGAGCTCTAGGTACAGCTCAATACTAATAATTTTTTTCTTACGTGGTACCTCTACCTACCTCCATAAATCTTCTGAGAGATTTAGAAAACAAAAGACATCAAAGGAAGAAAGATGATATTAATCAGCTCTCTTGTATCTGCCGACCTTCTTAACTAAAGAAATATCTTCTTTCAAAAAGGCTATGATTTAGGGAAGATTATATTTACTGTAGGAAGAAAGGAAGGAAGGAGGAAAATGAGGAAGAAAGGAAAAGAGGGAGGCAGAAGGTAAGAAGGAAGAGGTGAAAGAGAGAGAGAAAACACTGGTGGTGAGGGCAGTGGGGAAAGAAGGAGGGGGAGGCATTAGATCCATTGGGGATGGAGGAATCAATCCCACATGATTTGTAAGCAGACCCTACATTTTCATATTCCTGAGAGCACTCAGAACTAGAGAATACTGACAGGGGAGTCCTCAAAGGGAAAAGGCCCAGCAGACTGGGGTTCATTGTCTCTCCGCAGAGTGAAACCCTCCACTGGTGGGCGATTTTGGGATACATCATATATGACTTTGATACTGACCCAGTAATTCTAAGGCTATTGGCTGGGCACCCTTACTTTGGCGAATCAATTGGTATCTTAGTCTTGGTTCCATCCAGACAAGAGACTCTGATGCAAGGATTCTACTGTAGGGAATTTATTTGGGAGTTAATCCCAAAAATCATTGGTAGGGGAGTGGGGAGTGAGACAAGGAAAAGACAAGGATGTAGAGTAAAGGATGTGATATCAACTGACTTACCCCTCTTGGTAACTGCAGCTGAATCCTGGTGGGGGACTCTGGCAGCCAGCATGGGAACTCTTTCCTCAGAGTTAACCTGCCTAAGAGGCAAGGGAAGTGTGTATACCAACTCCCATTAGTCATTATTCAATGGTTGCTTGGGAGGCGGAAATAAGCGCTAATTCTCTGGCACTCTGGCCTGCCCTGCTACATTGGGCACAGCAATCTCTCAAGAAGGCCATCAAGCAGAGATGGAGTTGCTGGGAGCTGGAAGCCAGGTTGATGTCTTCCATGCGGTAAGGCTCCACGTCAGCATCTGACAACTGATCTTGCCTTGCATTCCACTCTGGCTATTTATCTGCCTTTGTTGCCAACCACCATCCCCTCCCATCTTAAGAATAAATGTTTGATCTTACTTTGTATTTCATTCTATTGCTGTTATTATGATCACCACCTCCTCTACCTTAAGGTTAAAATTGGAAGGTTTCATTGATTTGGCAATCAACAAAACACTACATCCTGAGTCAGAAGGTGTAGGCTCCAATCCTGGCTGTTCAGTTTCCCAGCTTAGTAACCCACTTTCAGACTCAGTTTCCTTGTCTATGAAATGGAGACAATGTATTATAAGGACTTAATGAAATGACAGAGAGAAAGTGCTCTAGAAATATCATTCTTCTTATCCTAACTTCTAGAATGTGAGCTCCATGAGGGCAATGGTTGTGCTGTGTTCATTCCTGTGTCCCCAGTGCCTAGAGGAGTACCTGCCATTTAGTACGTGCAGCACAGATATAAGAAATACTCATTTAAAAAGGTAGACATTAGGGTGGATAGTCTTGAGTTCAAATATTAGCACAGCTACTTGCTGGCTTCTTGACTTCAGGCAAGGTTTTAATCTAAGAGACTTTTTCTGGAAACTCATTAGTCAAATATCTTTCTCACACGGTTGTCTTAAGAATTAAGATTCATCCTAATATATCGTCCCTGGACACCGTTCACAGTCTCACCTTTTAGGTAAGTGTTACCTACACGTAGAGTTGAAAAAATAATAACTTGTTAAACTACCCATTCAAATTCTAATAGTCAACTCCACATTTTCCCCTTTGAATAGAGTTGCGATCGTTCTATTGTATTGATATTCTGTTCTGAATTAATAGAAAATAACTCAGTATAAAATTTTGTATTTGATTCCCAAATTTACATTTTTTGGAACAGAACTTTGAATGATGAAAAATTATTAGATGAGGCATATCTGTGGCTACTTTTGAAATATTCCCAAATTGATACATGTCAAGCACCTCACCTAATACCATGCATATAGTGGGAGCTTAATGATGATTATGACAATAGTTGTAAAAACCCTGTTTATTGAGCTCCTACTAAGTGGCAGTCCCTATCATCTGGGCATTTTACAAACATTAAGTCATTTGACATCAATCATATAAGGTAACTGATTATTTCTATTTTAAAGATGAGGTAATTGAGGTATGAAGATGTTAATTAATGTAGCCAGGGTCACAGTTCTTGCCCATAGTAGGACAGAAGTTTAACTCTGGTTTTTCTGACATCAAGTTCAATGCTTCATCCATCACACTAGCTATCAATTGTTTTCTCCTCTTCAGATAACGTACACCCTCACTTACAAACCATTTAACTTTACATCATCCATATGACGCTGGAACTATTATTATCTCCACTCCACAAATGTGGAAATCACAGCTCAGGAAGGTTGCATGACTCGTAAGGAGACAAAGAGAGAGTGAATGGCACAGACAGGACCCAGGGGAGTCTGACACCAAAGCCAGTCTTCTTTCTCTAAAATGTGTTGAATGTAGGGCGTGACTTTCTCTCAAAGGGTAGCCCTCCTTCCCTCATACATATTGTCAACTGGATCTTAAATGAGAAAATATCTTAATTGACTAAAGATGATAATACCTGAGGTTTTGTTTTATAGACACATAATAGTAGATTCAACATAAGCAGGGTCTCCTTATTAAGCATCCTTTTCTACCCTTAGACCCCAGTACAATGCAGTCCACCTGCCTATAGTAGGTACTTAATAAATGTTGCATACATGAATCAGCTATTTATTGGTGTAGTCAAAAAATAATTATTGAGCACCTCCGTGCCAGGAAGGTGTCAGACATCAATTAAGAACATATCAGCAATAAAAAAACACATGATCCCTAATCCTGGAGGGTCTCGAGTCTAGTGAATGAGAGAGACATTAAACAAAAACACATACACACTCACACACACATACAAATAAATGCACAATTACAAATTGTGATAAGAAGGATAAAGAGAAAGAACAGAGTGTGACAAGAGAGAAAAATAGGGCATTTAGATGGGGAAGGCCTTTTTGAGGAAATAACTCCTACATAACAGAATAACAGACGATTCTCATCTGCCCAACCTCCAGCCGCTAGGCAGGAACCCAGGCTCTGGATTTTTGAATCCAAGATAGTATTGTCTACTTAAACATGAGATCTAATTTCCAATGAGTTAAAACTGGGTCTGTGCAAAGAAGCGTGAGGGAACTTTCTGAGGAGATGAAAATATCCTGTATCTTGATCAGTGTGGTAGTTATTATTTGGATTTATAAATTTGTCACAGTTCATTGATTTTTACAGTTAAACTCTGTGAATTGTATTATGCATAAATTATACCAATATGAAGTAGATTTTAAAATAAAACTAGATTTAAGTTAATGGGTCAATAAGCAAGCAAACGAAAGATGAATTAGAATTATTCTGACAATTACCTGCCTCTGTGTTTTAGTGGTTTCACAGGCCTGGGAGTCACATGTTGCTGGATGAGTACCTGCATATAGATTACTTTTCCATCTGGAACAATAGTTCTTTCTGACTTGTCAAGTATATCAGACATTTTTTCAAACTAATGCTGCTAAGATAGAAGAGCAAAGAAGATAAAAGCGTTCTCAATGATGTGGTTGGATTTTTTTTCGTACTTTGGCTGCATTTGGAAGGTTTTTATAGCACAAATGAATAATAACAAGAGCATCTCGATAATGCCTTTTGTTTATAAAATTCTTAGCTCTGAAGAAACCAAATTGCTTTGCATTCATGTCTTCATTAAGTCGTTTCTACCTGAGAGATTATCCACATTTTATAGGGAGGAAACTGAGCACAGGAAGATTTAGGGGATGGCAGACTTATGTGTATATCAAGGTCTACCAGGGCTGTGATCATAACCTCCTTTGTGAAGGTTTTTTTTTTCTTTTCTCATTTATATTGTATTCAAAGGAAACATTTTTCTATTCTGTGTGCGTATGATAATATTTTAATCGCAGGAGAGCAATGGAAGCTGTTCATAAACACCAAAGCTGGAAATATCGGCCATTCCATTGCTTTATTCCATACTTGATAGATTGATACACAAAGTGACTTAACTAGATAATTATTAAATAATACAAGGCTCAGGGTAAACACTCATTATGCATGGATGTGAATTAAGATTTCACAGTAAAACATTCTTTCATTGTTATTTGCCAAACAATTGGAAACCTGTTTGTGCTGAAAGAAATAGTTTAATTTTGTAGTCACCTGCTGGAGTTGAACAGTGGAGAAGCTATTTGCTCACAATATGTGCTGTGTTGTACAATGTAAGGCAGAGACTGTGGAAGCAGTGACCTGAGGTAGAATACAGCCCAGGCATTTACCAGCCAGGCAATCTCAGGCCATCAGGAAGAGCTGTAAGGATTAGAGAAACTGTATGCAAAATACCAACATATTGTCTGGCAGATAGTTGACACTCAAAAAACTGGTGACTATTAATAGTAAAATGGCTCATCCAGCTATAAAAAATTAGGTTTGATTCTAATAAAAATAGAAAACAGATTTATTCCTCACTTACAAGAGACATAAATTTTCCAGTTCACAATGATATTTTTGATGTGATTTATCAAATTAATGCAGGGCAATTTAACATTGGTTCAAAATCCTGACACAGGGAGACAGACAGGGGAGGATGGAATGTGGAACATGATGCCAGGGGTAGATTAAGACTTAATTTCCTCCAGATTCAGAAATGTATGGCGCCCTCCATATGTAATTCAAAATAAAAATATTATGCAACTACACAATAAAATCTTAGATTTCTGTTGCATTTAAGATAGTTTCTAGATTTTCCAATTGCAGAGTTCTGATTGCATTTATCACAGTGAGGTTTTCGTTCTTTTTTTGTGTGTGAAGATTGGTCCAGAGATAACATGTGTTGCCAGTCTTCCTCTTTTTGCTTGAGGAAGATTGTCCCTGAGCTGACATCTGTACCAGTCTTCTTCCATTTAGTATGTGGGTCATGGCCACAGCATACGGGCTGATGGGTGGTGTAGGTCTGTGCGTGGGATCTGAAGCCACCAACCCTGGGCTGCTGAAGTAGAGCACACAAACTTAACCCCGACTCCACCAGGCCGACCTCTTCTTTCTTTCTTTCTTTGTTTTTTTTTTTTTTGTGGGAAGCTAAGATGTTTGGTTTCCTCTTTCTCTAGGAAGATGACTAAGCTCCCTGGGAAGTGATGCATCACTGAGTGGGGCTGACTATAGAATCCTCTGGGAGATGGGGCAAAAGTTGGGGATGCTAATGTCTAGGGGTCCTGGGTAAGTGGGAATGATGCCTCTGTGTCATGGTTGTCATGCCCAGGAATCTGAAATCCTAAAGGGCTGCACCTTTGTTTTAAGGCAAATTACCAATAGGCCGTCTACACTCCAAGGAATAGCAAGAACAAATCGCCTTCCTTGAACCTTGACATTGAGTGGAGAAAAATAATTGCTAAGAATTTTAGAAACCATAAGCAGGCCTTCATGTATGATTTGCAGGCTGAATTCATTCTACTTGGGGGATCCAAATAAACCCTCAAGCCAAATGTTTAGTTTAAAGTTGCTGCAGCTTGATAAGGCTTCTAAATGAATGGCAGGAGAAAATGCAAATTATATTTGGGTGAATCCACATTTGGCTCAAGCATCAAAGAATTCCCACAGATAAAGCTTCAAGGAATATGAGCTTAGAGTCAAAAATCACAAAATACACAAGAAAACACCTTGAATAGGCTCAATTCAGATGAGAATCATGTATCATCAACCTCATTAATTACCAGAGAGATACACATTAAAATCAAGAGTGAGATAGGCAAAAGTTAAAAGTCTTATAATATCAAGATTTGGCAAAGATGTGGAACAAATGGAACTTTTAAAAGTCCATGGCTCGAATAAACACATTTGGAAAACAATTTGGCACATTGTAGTCAAGTTGAGCACACGCATACCCTATTGCTCAGCAATTCCGCTCCTAGCTGTAAACCTAAGGGAAATGATTACTTATGTGTCCTAGGACTCCTGAGCCAGAAGAACATGCATGAATGTTAACAACAGCAATGTCTGTAATAGCAAAATGCTGGGAAAATCCCAAATGCCCATCAACAGTGGAATAGAGGGGGAAAAAAATGTGGTATATTCACATAACGTAGTACTACACAGCAATAAGAGAAAGAATAAACTACAGTTGCACAAAACAGCATGAATCTATCTTAGGGACATGACAGAGAGAGACAAAAGCAAGTCTAGTACGATATTGCAAAGTAGGATATTATGTTTGGGATATTAACCAAAGTGGTAAAACTATAAACAGTGAGGGAATAATAAAACACTAAATTTCACGAATGCAATTATGTTTTGGGGGGGAGGATAGTAGCTGGTATCAGTGATGGACCTGGGAGGGCCTTAAAATAATGGGATGTTCTGTTGGTTAATCTGGGTAATAGGTACTTGGTGCTCATTATATTGTAATTCTTTATCCCTAACACAGTGTTTATAAACATTCTTACTATATGTCCAATACTTACTTAAAAAGACAATTTGTAAACTCTGTAGACTCAAAACTTGCCTGATACCCTTCTTATTCTCATATAAAATATAAAAGCTTCGTGTTTTCTTTTATCTTTGTTGAAATCAAAATAATTATTTTGTCAATAATTTTTTTCACATATTCAGGCTCACGAATTGTTCTAAGTAATCCCTACCTTATAAAGAGACTATCTAGGATAGTTTGTTTTTAAAATTAGAAGCCCCATAACAAACAATGGGTGGCAGAAATTCTCATGTACTGCGCAAGGCACTCTCTGTTAATTGAGGTGGCCAGATATGATTGTTCCCAGAGACTGTTCAAGTGTTGACTTTTTTTAGTTGAAGACGTTTTATTAGTTGAAGATATTGTTATTTCTTAATTGAAATGACATTGACCAATAAAAATTTTTCTTCAGCTTTAGAATTATTCACTGGGTTGTATATTTATCTGATCTTCCTTCATAATTATTTAAAATATTTTTTTTCAATTGCTTTGAGTGGGAAGAAGATATGTGCAGTTTTAGGGAAATATGAAGCAGAGGAAACTGAAGTAAACTCACATATGCACACACATGAGTCCCCCTTTTTCAGGTAATTAGTGTCTTTTAGTAGCAAATGAAGGTGCTAACTAGAAAACTGGCCTCTGTCATGTGCACAGCAGTGTCAAAGGGAGCAGCCAGATTCAGCAGGATAGACTTGGGCAGTCCTTGATCTCTATGGGAACATTGTGTGTCCTTTCCCTTTAAAAGAGAGCTACAATGTATCTGACAAAATCTCTGCTAACTGGTGATCCTCAAGCAGGCAGAGGGATATACGTCACTGTGTCTTATGTGCAATGTTTCCAATATTAAAGTTGGACATGGTTGGAAGAAAAGGCACTTCATGCTTGTTGATATTCCTCTCAAAGGCAATTATCTGCTGCTATTATGTTTGAGTTCCCAGAAGGCCTAGCACTGTAGTATTTTATTAATGATGTTCTGTAAGAAGATATCTATTGAATTGTATTATTGCATTAAAAATAAGTCCACACCATTGCCAAGGATATGCAGCTTCCCTAATAAATCCAAACTGTCATCCCTTTTTTCTCACTGGGTCCATTTTCTTTTGGCTTTTCTGGATCTGGGGCTAAGCCTTGTTATAGTTACCCAGAAAAGTATGTTAATGACACACATGCATGTATATTTGTCTATGACCATATCCTGCTTTTTATGCAAAGAAATGCAATTCATAGAGGGTTTAGTACATTTGAGACTTCCAGGGCAAGATTATATTTTGAATATTTATCTTCTGTTCACTTCATTTCCTTCTGCTTCATAATTTTCCCTAAGCTGTACATGTCTTCTTCCCAGCCACAACACCTAATTCTCTTTGTCTGGTAAGAGGAAAATAGCGTTATCAAGCATAACAGTATTTGTGTCTTCTCTACATTTCTTAATTCAGAGTAGAGGCATGAAGTTGAATACAGCAATCCCTCCCCACCTTCCAACCCTCGTTTGTGAGTTCTCCTTATGTAAAATTAACCTCTTTGTGAATTTAGGTCTGTATAACTTTTCAACAGCTGTAAGAAAACTGAATCTAGTCTAGGTCAGCCAAGTGAATTTTAAATCACTTCAGGTGAGGTCAGTGACAATCTGGTGGGAACATGGAGCTGGGAGGAGTAAATCAGGTGAAGCAAATGATGTAGGCATGGAGATTCTGAGTCTTTCAAAGAATGGTAGGAAGGTAAGGCTTCCTTTAAAACTGGCCTTAACACATTTTTGGGGTGACTGGGCACATGCGTACAGTCATGGGTGGTAATTAGTCTTTGGGTGGTGAACATGATATAATCTACAGAGAAATTGAAATATGATGTGCACCTGAAATTTATATAATGATATAAATCAGTGTTACCTCAATAAAAAAATAATTAATTTTTAAAAATGTCCAAAAAACAAACATGTTCTTGCATGTGTTAAGTACATGCCACTAGAAGACAACCTCCCAGAATTTGCAGAGATGCCCCTCTTGTTCACTCCAGTAATCCAGTGCCTAACTCAGTGCATCACATAGTAGCCATTTAGTCAATATTAACTGAATGAAAGGAGAAGGAATAGGAGGAAATAGGTCACTTCAAAGAAACAGGAATCAGATTAACATCAGACTTTTCAACTGCAACCCTGGATGCTAGAGAATCAGTGATGTTTTTAAAGTATTAAAAGCACTTAAGGCCTAGAATTTGACATCCAGCTAACGGTTATTGAAATGTGAGGACATGGTATCCTTTATTATATGAAGCCTCTGAATCTTTGCCAAAGACCCACACTGGGAAGAATCTGGAAAAGGTATTTAAATAAGAAAATAGATAAATCTTAGGAGATGTTGCAAGAAATGTATGGTGTTTTAAAAGTTATTTTATTCTTTGCTAAAAACTATTGTTTTAAAAATTGCTAAGAGCAAAGAAAAAGAGAAAACAGATCTAAACTAATACAAAATTAAAAGTCTGGAATGATAACACACAGGAGATGTGTTTGAGGAGTAGAATCCAATGACTGTGATATGTGCTGAAGTGCTTGTTTTAAAAAATAATGAAAAAAATAAAGGGAGTGGATTATTACTTTGTGTGTGTGTGTGTGTGTGTGAGGAAGACCAGCCCTGAGCTAACATACCTTGCTAATCTTCCTTTTTTTGCTGAGGAAGACTGGCCCTGGGCTAACATCCGTGCCCATCTTCCTCTACTTTATATGGGACGCCGCCACAACATGGCTTGACAAGCGGTGCGTCGGCAGGCGCCGGGGATCCGAACTGGCGAACCCCGGGCTGCCAAGCTCAAACTAAACCACTGCACCACTGAGCTGGCCCCGGATTATTACTTTTAAAAGTATAGAAAAGAAAATCAAATTGAAATAAATTAAAATGTAGAAGCAGATTCAAATATATCAATAACTGTAATAAAATGCTAACTGAAAAACAAACCTAAATGATTGAGTACAACATGATTAATTTTAAGTTAAAAATATTATACACATACATTTGTGCATATATATATATATATATATACACCTTCTTATATGAATGCTTATGGATGCAATAAAACTATGTAAATTGAAAGGAAAGGAAATGACCAGTGTGAAATTCAGAATGTTGGTTACCTCAAGAGATGGGTTCATATGTTTGGGGTTAAGAAGCAGCATACTGTCAATTTCCTAGTTTTTGTTTTGACAGTGGGTTTGCTTATTACATTATTAAAAATGACTATCTAAATACAGCTTTCAAATGATGTAACTACAGTTTACAATAAAAATCAGTAGTATCATGCTCTTTATCACTAATTTAATATTTATAAATTTCCACATGTTCTATAGTATAATGTTTTATTAGAGTGAATATGAAAATATATAAAAGGGCTTTCATAGGTTTAATTTTGCCCTCAAGCCTTATGACCTTGTTTTATGCATAGCATGATAACATCATAGGCTTTTTTACCCCAAATCCTTTAACCATAAGAATTCTAGGCAAACCTGAACACTGCAGGTGAGGTGGAGGAAAATGCTTATACAAAACCGACATATTTTCCTATTCAGGGCTTCCTTATATTAAAGTCCCTGTGTAATTAATTTCACACAATATTATCTGGTTGACTTGCTCCCTCTCTCTAAGCACCTCTGGGAATATCTGAAATATTGTACAGATGCTCTTACAGAGAATTACATTAGTAAGTGTTATTAGCATAAATCAACATTCAACATTAATTTAGTGGTTGGGGCTTGGACATGACAAACCCATCCCTTCTTCCCTAGCCTCCAAATTCCTGTCTATGTTAATGGCTTCATGTATTGGAGATCCTCCATATGGACTGCCTTCTTCCCAGGTGGGGATCAGAAGCTTGACTTCCCACTCTCTGGGATCCACAGGCCTCCCCATTAGTCTCTACTGCCTTGAACACCTTGACCTTTTTTGGAAACCTTCTTCCAACAAGTCCACAAGCTTTCCTTCTAAGCCTTTGTATAATATATGGTTATTCGTGGGAGTTTAAGGAAGGGAAGGGAAAGGATTCCCACTGAGGAAAGGACTATATATAAAGACAAGAGGCAGAACAGAAACCTAGGATCTTGTGCACAAAAGAGGAGAGGAGATTTATAGTATTTCAACTTTAGAAAGGAAAGGGTGAGTGCTGCCCACAAAGCCGCAAGAGGCCACCCCCCGAAGGGTCTCAAATGCATGCTGGAGCGAATCATCTTCATCCCATAGGTAATGGGGCACACATGAAGGATTTTAACCCGGTGACTTGGTTCTGGTTTGGGCTTGGGGAAGATCAGCCCCATAGCAGAGTAGAAGACTCTGCCTCTACAACTACCAACTTTTACTGTAGGATTCCTATTCTTTTTGTTCTTTTGGTTCTAATTGTCATAAATCTCTACAAGTCTTATTTGGGAAAAAGTGTGAAAACAGTCTTGATAATGTTTATTTGCTGATTCCAATGTATCGAGCACTTTAATTGCAGTTTCTCATTTAATCTTCACAATAGGAGGATTATGAGAAGGTACACTGATAGGTACAATCCTACCTATCAGTGAGGTAGATACTGTTGATTACCATCTCCATTTTACAGATCAGAAAAGTGAGCCACAGGGGTCAAGTAACTTGTCAAAGATCACATAGCAAGTTGAAGAGCCATGTTGGGGCTGTCTACAAACAGAGCGAGTATTATTAACCATATGCTTTAGTGCTTTCATTAAAATATACCGTGTGGCCTGTGGCACTTAAGTACAATGTTGCTATATGAGGGTTTCAGATATTACAGAGCTGCAGATCACGTGTGAATGAGCCCCATGAGATTCAAGGCTTTGCCATAAATATTGCTGATGTACAACATAGGAAATATAAAGTATATTTTCTTGGTCTTCAGCTAGCTCTCCTTGTGGATATTATTTTTCTTCTTGATATAAAGGAACACCTATTAATGGTACACAATGAGTTGTAGGTGGTTGGATAATCTCATTTAATATATAATTTATTGATGTGATCATGTTACAAATACATATCTAATGAGTTTTTCCATGTGAATCATTCCATGTGAGAACACCTTTACCTGAATTCTAGACATGTGAGATGTTCTAATAATGCTTTCATATTTTGAATGTCACAGATGACAAATGTAACTAGTTGTGATAGCTTACTAATCAGAAACAGTATTAAAAAAGAAATGGAACTTATATTTATTTTGTGTCTAAAAAAGTGCCAGGCACTATCTGTTATAGTATCTCACTAATTCTCAAAACAAAATTTGAGATAGGTATAATTATCCCCATTTTATAGATAAGAATACTGAGGCTCAGAGAAGTTAAGGAACTTGCCCAATATTTCTCTGTTAATAAGTAGTAGTGCTGGGATCCAACCTGGGTATATATGAATCCAAAGACTCTGCTCTTTCCACCATAAGGTATTCACTGTAATATACTCACTCTGTACGTTAAAAGTATGCAAACAAACAGAAAAAGGAAAGATTAAAGACAAAATTTTAATTATGGCCTGAGCCTATTGACCAACAGGGCAAGATTCTAAGGATTTTGGCCAAAAATCTTCCCCAAATTGGCAGCTTTGGGCTTCTTCTCTGTAGGCAAGATGATTATGTTAGAAGTACAAAATAAATGACCATCTGAGCGATTTCCTCAATTGCCAGTACATGACCAACTTTCTCTAAGCTAAATACTCCATTAGACACAATTAGGAGACTGCGGGCAGAGGGTGAAGACTTCCTTTTAAAGCCATACTTATAGTCTATGAATAATGGGGGACTTTATGAATAGCTGACCTTTTTTGAAAAGGTTGTTGCCTTTATTTCTTCTTGATGGTGCCCATTCAGACATAAGTACAGTGTTGTTGGTCTTGTATATTCAATATCTATGCATGTACACTCCAGCAAATTGCAAAGGACACATTTGAATTCCCCACAAAAACAGTTATAATTATTCCCTCGACAGTGCCTATATTCCCTGAGATCTGCTACCTGCGTGCATAGCCACACCCAGTTCCAAATTACATAGTATATTAACAGCCTCAAATTCATCAATAAATGGAGCCTGGAATTATTCTTGCTGCCCTTGGTACCCAAATACCCACAGACTCACATCGTTTCCCTAGTTCTACCATGTTAATCAAAACTCCACCATGGAATTTCTAGTTGCTTGTTTTGCTCTGCAGTTTCCTTCCATACTTGGTACGATCCACTTCTCGATTGTTGCCTTTTCACCGGGGCCCTGAAAAAGTTGGTGGCTTCCTCTCTGAGAGTCCAAACACCATTCAATGTAGCTACAATCACTGCCAGGGATCTTGTTCTGAGTGACACCACTTTATACCCGTCAGTGTTGGACTTCTTGGATATTGACTCAAATCAGAATGGAGTTGACCATGTTCCTTTGGGCCCTGTACAGAGAAAGCCCTTGGCCCCAAGAAAGAAATACACATTCAAGGGCAGGCCCCAGTCACACCTGATCCCTGCCCCCTTTTCTTCCTAGAGAGCCTGAGTAGCTGTGGATCAACATGTCTCATTCACGTGAAACACACACTCATTCCTGCTTCTCTCTTTCCATTCCTTCCTTACTATTTCATGCTCTTCTTATTTTAAGTCTGTACAGCTGTTCTCTCTTTCATCTCCCGTCCATCCTACATGTAACTGTCAAATTGATCTTCCCAGAATTTCACTTTGTTTGTACTACCCCTTTTTTTTTTTTTTCTTTTTTATTTTTTTTATTGATGTCTTAGTTTATAACACTGTGGGGTTTTAGTTGTACATTTTTGTCCGTCACCTTGTGGATGTAACCCTTCACCCCTTGTGCCCCACCCCCACCCCCCTTCCCCTTGGTAACCACCAATCAGTTCTCTCTGTCCATGTGTTCACTTATATTCCATATATGAGTGAGTTCATGCAGTGTCTGTCCTTCTCTCTCTGGCTTATTTCACTTAACATAATACCCTCTAGGTCCTTCCATGTTGTTGCAAATGGGACAATTGTGTCTTTTCTTATGGCTGAGTAGTATTCCATTGTATGTATATACCACATCTTCTTTAACCAATCTTCAGTTGAGGGACACTTGGGTTGCTTCCACTTCTTGGCTATAGTGAATAATGCTGCAATGAACATAGGGGTGCATACGCCTCTTGTGATGGTTGATTTCACGTCCATTGGGTAGATGCCCAAGAGTGGGATTGCTGGATCATACGGTATTTCTATTTTTAATTTTTTGAGGACTCTCCATACTGTTTTCCATAGAGGCTGCACCAGTTTGCATTCCCACCAGCAGTGAATGAGGGTCCCCGTTTCTCCACAACCTCTCCAGCATTTGTTGTTATTTGTCTTGGTGATTATAGCCATTCTAACCGGTGTAAGGTGATATCTCAGTGTAGTTTTGATTTGCATTTCCCTGATGATTAGTGATGTTGAACATCTTTTCATGTGTCTATTGGCCATCTGTATCTCTTCCTTGGAAAAATGTCTGTTCATATCCTCTGCCCATTTTTTGATCGGGTTGTTTGTTTTTTTGTTGCTCAGTTGTATGAGATCTTTGTATATTACTGAGATTAATCCCTTGTCAGACAAACGATTTGCAAATATTTTCTCCCAGCTGGTGGGTTGTTTATTCATTTTTATCCTGGTTTCATTTGCTTTGTAGAAGCTCTTTAGTCTGATGAGGTCCCACTTGTTTATTTTTTCTTTTGTTTCCCTTGTCTGGGTAGACATGGAATCTGAAAGGATCCCTTTATGTCCAAAGGCAATTAGTGTACTGCCTATATTTTCTTCCAGGATTTTTATAGTTTCAGGTCTCATTTTCAGGTCTTTGATCCATTTTGAATTGATTTTTGTATATGGCGATAGGAGATGGTCTACTTTCATTCTTTTGCATGTTGCTGTCCAATTTTCCCAGCACCATTTATTGAAGAGACTTCCCTCTCTCCATTGTATGTTCTTTGCTCCTTTGTCGAAGATTAGCTGTCCATAGGTGTGTGGTTTTATTTCTGGGCTTTCAATTCTGTTCCATTGATCTGTGTGTCTATTCTTGTACCAGTACCATGCTGTTTTGATTACTGTGGCTTTATAGTATATTTTGAAATCAGGGATTGTGATGCCTCCAGCTTTGTTCTTTTTTTTCAGGATTGCTTTAGCTATTCGGGCTCTTTTGTTGCCCCATACGAATTTCAGTAGTTTTTGTTCTATTACCGTGAAGAATGACATTGGGATTCTGATTGGGATTGCATTGAATCTGTAGATTGCTTTAGGTAGAATGGACATTTTAACTATATTTATTCTTCCAATCCATGTGCATGGAATATTTTTCCATTTCTTTATGTCCTCCTCGATTTCTTTCAATAGTGTCTTATAGTTTTCATTGTATAGGTCTTTGACCTCCTTGGTTAAATTGATTCCCAGATATTTTATTCTCTTTGTTGCAATTGTAAATGGGATTGTCTTTTTGAGTTCTCTTTCTGTTTTTTCATCGTTAGTGTATAGAAATGCAATTGAGTTTTGTAAGTTGATTTTATACCCTGCCACTTTACTGTAGTTGTTGATTGTTTCTAGTAGCTTTCCGATGGAATTTTTGGGGTTTTCTATGTATAGGATCATGTCGTCTGCAAATAGTGAGAGTTTCACTTCTTCATTGCCTATTTGGAGTCCTTTTATTCCTTTTTCTTGCCTAATTGCTCTGGCCAGAACTTCCAGTACTATGTTGAATAAGAGCGGTGAGAGTGGGCACCCTTGTCTTGTTCCTGTCCTCAAAGGAATGGCTTTCAGTTTTTCCCCGTTGAGTAGGATGTTTGCTGTAGGTTTGTCATATATGGCCCTTATTATGTTGAGGTACTTTCCTTCTATACCCATTTTGTTGAGAGTTTTTATCATAAATGGATGCTGGATCTTGTCGAATGCCTTCTCTGCATCGATTGAGATGATCATGTGGTTTTTATTCTTCATTTTGTTAATGTGGTGTATCACGTTGATTGATTTGCGGATGTTAAACCATCCCTGTGTCCCTGGTATAAATCCCACTTGATCGTGGTGTATGATCTTTTTGATGTATTGCTGTATTCGGTTTGCCAATATTTTGTTGAGGATTTTTGCGTCTATGTTCATCAGCGATATTGGCCTGTAGTTTTCCTTCTTTGTATTGTCCTTGTCTGGCTTTGGTATCAGCATGATGTCGGCCTCATAGAATGTGTTGGGAAGTATTCCATCTTCCTCTATTTTTTGGAATAGTTTGAGAAGGATAGGTGCTAAATCTTCTTTGAACGTTTGATAAAATTCTCCAGGGAAGCCATCTGGTCCTGGGCTTTTATTTTTTGGGAGGTTTTTGATTACTGTTTCAATCTCCTTACTTGTGATTGGTCTGTTCAGATTCTCTATTTCTTCTTGATTCAGTTTTGGGAGGTTGTACGCGTCCAAGAATTTGTCCATTTCCTCTAGGTTGTCCAATTTGTTGGCGTAAAGTTTTTCATAGTATTCCCTAATAATCCCTTGTATTTCTGTGGTGTCTGTTGTAATTTCTCCTCTTTCATTTCTAATTTTATTTATTTGAGTCTTCTCCCTTTTTTTCTTAGTGAGTCTGGCTAAGGGTTTGTCAATTTTATTTATCTTCTCAAAGAACCAGCTCTTTGTTTCATTGATCCTTTCTACTGTTTTTTTGGTTTCAATTTCATTTATTTCTGCTCTGATTTTTATTATTTCCCTCCTTCTGCTGATTCGGGGCTTTGTCTGTTCTTCTTTTTCCAACTCTGTTAGGTGCAATTTAAGGTTATTTATTTGGGATTTTTCTTGTTTGTTAAGGTGAGCTTGTATTGCTATGAATTTCCCTCTCAGGACTGCTTTTGCTGCATCCCATATGAGTTGGTATGGTGTATTTTCCTTTTCATTTGTCTCCAGATAGCTTTTGATTTCTCCTTTAATTTCATCAACGACCCATTGGTTGTTCAGTAGCATGTTGTTTAGTCTCCACATCTTTGTCCCTTTCCTAGTTTTTTCCTTGCAGTTGATTTCTAGTTTCACAGCATTATGATCAGAAAAGATGCTTGTAATGATTTCAATCTTCTTAAATTTATAGAGGTTTGCCTTGTTTCCTAATATATGGTCTATCCTTGAGAATGTTCCATGAGCACTTGAGAAGAATGTGTACTCTGCTTTTTTTGGGTGGAGTGCTCTGTATATATCTATTAAATCCATTGCGTCTAGTTTTTCATTTAAGTCCAGTATTTCCTTATTGACTTTTTGTCTGGATGATCTATCTATTGATGTAAGGGGGGTATTAAGATCCCCTACTATTATTGTGTTATTGTTAATATCTCCTTTAAGGTTTTTTAGCAGTTGTTTTATGTACTTTGGTGCTCCTGTGTTGGGTGCATAGATATTTATAAGTGTTATGTCTTCTTGGTGAAGTATCCCTTTTATCATTATATATTGCCCTTCTTTGTCTCTCATTACCTTTTTTATCTTGAAGTCTACTTTGTCTGATATAAGTATGGCTACTCCTGCTTTCTTTTGTTTGCCATTAGCTTGGAGTATTGTTTTCCATCCTTTTATTTTGAGTCTGTGTTTGTCTTTAGAGCTGAGATGTGTTTCCTGGAGGCAGCAGATTGTTGGATCTTGGTTTTTAATCCATCCTGCCACTCTGTGTCTTTTGATTGGAGAATTCAATCCATTTACATTTAGAGTGATTATTGATATATGAGGGTTTAATGTTGCTATTTTATTGTTCATCTTCTGGTTCTTTTGCATTTCCTTCGTTTCTTGTCCCTTGTGTTTCGGACTGCAAATTCAATTTGGTATTTCTGCATGTTCATTCTTTTGGTTTTCTCTTTATTTGTCATGTGTGGTTCTCTTCTGGTTGTTTGTTTAGTGGTTACCGTGCGGTTTATATAAGCGATCTCCTGGATAAGAAAGTACATTTTCAGATGCCTCCTTTTTCCTGAGGCTGGGTCAGTTCAATCCCTTACCTCTTCCCCTCCTTATTTGTTATCTCTTTATTCCAGATTGTGTCATGAATGTGTGTTTCCAGTGATGAGCTTGAATTAATTTTTGATGTTTTCCAACTGTATTTTGTTCTGGTTTAGTCTCCTTGCTTTTCTCCTTGCTGAAATCTTTGTATCCCCTTTCTCATTTGTTTTTTTTCAGGCCTAAGGGCCTTCTTGAGCATTTCTTGTAGTGGGGGTCTTGTGGTGACGAACTCTCTTAGCTTTTGTTTATCAGGGAGAGTTATTATTTCTCCATCGTATTTGAAGGATATTTTTGCTGGATAAAGTATTCTCGGCTGAAGGTTTTTGTCTTTCATGATTTTGAATATATCATTCCAGTCTCTCCTAGCCTGTAGAGTTTCTGTCGAGAAATCAGCTGAGAGCCTGATGGGGTTTCCTTTGTATGTTATTTTGTTTTTTTGTTTAGCTGCCTTCAATATTATTTCCTTGTCACGGGTATTCTTCAAGTTTGCTACTATGTGGCGAGATGAGTTTTTATTCCTGTTTATATATTTAGGTGATCTATTGATTTCATTCACTGTTATTTCCCTTTCGTTCCCTAGGTTGGGGAAGTTCTCAGCTATTATTTCTTTGAACAAACTCTCTGCTCCTTTTTCTCTTTCTTCTCCTTCTGGAATACCTATTATCCTTATGTTGCTTTTCCTCATTGAGTCTGATATTTCTCGAAGAATTTCTTCATTTCTTTTTAGTCTTAGCTCTCTCTCCTCCTCTACCAGGAGCATTTCTGCGTGGCTATCCTCAATAGTGCTAATTCGTTCCTCCATATTGTCAGTTCTGCTCTTTAAAGACTCCATTTTTTCCACTATCTCATTCATTTTGTTTTTCATCTCCAATAATTCTGATTGGTTTTTCTTTAGGGTTTCAATCTCTTTTGTGACATAATCCCTGAATTCGTTGATTTGTTTCTGTGTGTTCTCTTGTATTTCGTTGAGCTTGTTTATGATAGCTATTTTGAATTCTCTCTCATTCAGGTTATCAAATTCTGTGCCTTCAGGGTTGGTTTCTGGGTGTTTGTCATTTTCCTTTTGGTCTGTAGCCCTGACATATTTTCGCAAGGATGCGGCAGGGACGGCTTTATTTTTACCCGTCATGATTAAAGTTAGTCCTGCAGTTTCCCCCTGCTGCCACTAGATGGAGATCACGAGCGGTTTGCTCTGAGGCGGCTGCGCGGCTGCAGCCCCCGGAGGGATTATGCTGAAACGCAGGGTGTGTGGGGGGAGGGGTCCTCTCTTTCTCCTGCTTGACCCGGGGGTTTCCTTTCTGGCTCTGTTAGGGTGTTTGCTACACCCCCTAAACAGTCCGTCGTCGCTTCCCCGTGGGGATCTCGCGACAGTCTGTGAGAGCACCTGGATGGCGCTAGTTTTCCCCGCTGTGGGCTGCCCCTCCCCCCTCTGTCCGCGAACCGCGCTGTTTTTGCCGATCGATTGGGGAGGGGGAGTACAACCTCCTACCTCTCCTCCCGTCCTCCTGGGCTTCCCGCGCCTCCACCGTCCGATGTATGGCAGCAGGGGTTTCTCAGAAGTCCTTCGTAGTGTTTGATTGAGCTCTGTTGGAATGTGAATGATGTTTTCGTTGTGTCGTAGGGGGCAGAGATTCAAAGAGGGAATCTCACTCCGCCATGATGCTGACGTCACTCTCTCTTAAGTCTTTTGAATAGAATTGAAAAATGAGTTGATATCACTCCTTGTTCCTCACCGATTTTTACACAGTGTAGGCAGTGTCCAGTTTTTGGTGCCTTTTCTCTGGCAATAAACCAGGGTGATGATTGGTGTCCTTTTCTGTGGTTATATGCCTCTCTGCCTGTCTGCTATCTTTCCCTTGAAGGATTAATCTCACCCGGGCAGCATCGGGCGCCTCCGCTGTCGAGACCAGTTGCGCCACCTGTACTACCCCTTTTTAAAGAGACTTTGTAGCTTCCTATTGTCTGAAATGACCTGAAAAATATTAAGGATAAAACACCCTTCACAATACACTTCTGGTCTTTGTAGACGTCCTTCCTCACTCCTACCCTACATGCTTATCCAACTTGACTGGTCTTTATTCTCTGATCACTCACCTTGACTCTTCATACCTGAAGGAACCTGACCTCCTGTTTCATCTATTTCCATTTACCAGTATTTCAAGGACTTTTCCTCCATGAACTTTCCCCTTTTAAAGAATCCTGCAGTTGAAAAAAAAACTTTAAAGTCATGGAGTCCAAGAATTTATTTCATGATCTACACCTCTCTAAAATATCCTTTGTTAATGGCTACCTAGTTTATGTCTAGTGACAGGGAAATTGGTAACATAGGCTAAGCTATGGACTTTGTCTTATCTACATATTGCCAGTGTCTGGTACATTTTAGAAACATTGTATTGACTTGAACCATGTTTGCTAAATGAATGAGTAAATAAATGAATGAATGATTGTTTATCTCTTAGGGCAGAGTCAGCAAACTTTTTCTGTAAATGATCATATAGTAAATATATTTGTGGGCTGTATGATCTCTGTCACAACTATTCAACTCTGCTATTATCGCAGGAAAACAGACATCAACAACATATAAAAGAGCATGGCTGGATTTGGCGGTGTGTAGTTTGCCAGCTCCTGTCTTAAGGCAACACAAGCCATCCTGAGACAGCTTTTAGTATTCTTCCTCATGTTACTCCAAATCTCTCTAGCTAGAATTTTATGATACTTATTCAGATGTTCTAAAACAATATGTGTGTTTCCTCTGATTGTGTTCAATTCCTTCAGCCGTTCTGTATATTATTTTGAGTTTCTTCACTAACTTAACCTTTCTCCCAGATTGTGTTCCATTTGTTTGAGGGTCTCATAATATCTGGTATCCAAAACAGAAAATAACACTCCATATTGACACGACAACTGACAAGTAAAGCATGTTCATTTCCTATCTTCCTCTGTATACCACAGGTATAATAATAGAGACCAAGATAGTGTCAGTGGTGGGGGGGGAGGGCGTATCACGTTTCCCGTTGATTCGTAAGTCATACTTCAGCTCTATACTCTCGTCTAAACCATTTTCTATTAAGTTGTGTTTTGAGGGAGCGAGAGCAGGGACCAAGTACAGAATCTCATACTTTTCATTGTATTGTTTTCTTATTTTCTTTTAAAAGACTGAATGGTATTAAGGACTAGTTTAAACATAATAAAACACCTAAAATGATGCTCATCAAGTGCATTGTGTTACCTTTAATTCATCACTCAGTGATTTGCCATCTTTGTCCTATCCAGTTTTATGCCTTTTGTTTAATCTATTCACACATGCCCTCATGCACTCATTCTAAGCTATTTATTGAGTGCTTACCATGTGTCAGTTACCCTGCCAGGCATGGAGACCCAGTAGTGAGAAAAGAGACATATTCCTCTTGCATAGTGCTTAGTCTGCCTTGACACCAGCCCACACAATGCACCGTGTGATTCCTGAACGGTCAACACCAGTTCCACATCCTTGGTAACCTGTGTGATCTCTAGGATCTCCCTCACTTGTCCAAACGTAATCCCATTGTCGTCCAATTTTCCTTGTGTTCCCTGACATTTGGTTCTGGCTCATATTTATGATTCCATTTGTCTTTGTCTTTCCATTAAAGTCTTGTCTTTCTGAATATTCCTTTTGGTTCCACTTCAGGGATGTTGGCTTGGATTCACTCAACCAGCTGTCTCTGATCTGGACTACCTCAAGATGTACACCCTTCCAGTCCTAGCTTGCCTCTTGAGACTTAACTTTAACTCAAGTCAAGGAAGAATGTTGCCCAGAAACAGATAACCAGTTGAAGACAGGGAATAGACTAAACCCTGGCCTCCTAATTCCTCAGCCAGTGCTTTTTTAACCACACTGCTCTGCATCGTCAGAGTGGTAGAAAAGCATAATTTCAAATTGGTTAATCTGGGCTACATTTGCCAGCCCTGCCAATAGGACCAAACCAAACAAACATAAAACAAATCTGCCTCTGCTTTCTTGTAGGTGCCCCCTCAGCACTTCTTATAAACTACCGTCTCAATTCCAAACCATTTCCCTGGCCCCATGCTGACACCAGTTCCTTCAAAATTGACCCTACAAATTATGACATTGCCCCAGCCCCTCTCTGTTATGTAATTTAAAATTAGAGAATTTTTAACATTTAAAAAGATGCATCAAAATAAAATTCTTACAATATCACTTTCCACTCTGATAAGCTCTAGACTGGAGAGACCTTTGTGTTAACAAAGCTGACCCCATGCCTTTATACGTAAGTCTGTATGTGTTTCTTGGCCTGCTTTTTGGTATGTACCATTGTGATGTTAAATGTAGTGAACCATGTCATTATCCATACTGACAGTGACTCAGCTACATCAGTTCTGGGTGTCACAGGTGAAAATTGGCTCTCTTCCCTAAATCTAACAAAATCACTCACTTGAACCTGGGGAGCTATTTGCTGATGCTGGATATATTGACGTTATAAGTCGAGGTCAGCTCCTCACGAGTAGGTCATGTACTTCTTTTATCTTCCACAACCCCAGTTATAATGGTGGATGAACTGATGTAAATCTATGTTGCTGTCATTCTGAACTTTGCATGTTAATGACTTTGCTTAAGAATAATGAATGACCCTAGAATAAATTTAGAAGGCCCAACTGTACAGAAGGCCCAACTGTACAGTTCTATAGCCTTATCAATTAGGTGAATTATGGTCTAGTAAAGCTGTTTCTGGAAGTCTGGAAGAGTCCTTAACCTGAAGCTCACTGAGTGGAGTATACTGTACAAAACCAACTGCTTTTTGGTGGAAAGTCCCATCCATTAACTTCATGTTTTATTTGAAGTGTTTCCGGGCTCCTTGCTCTGTTTTATTGACCCACATCTCCACGTGGGATAGATAATGCAGCTTCTGTGGCGAGGTTCCTATCCCAGTTACCACAATTGAAATCTTTCACATCCCTCTGATGTTTGGAGAATTTCTCAAAATTCTCCCCCTTAAAATGGTGTAGATAACATTTTGTCCACTAACTGAAGACAAGTACAAGAAAACTAAAGCTAATAGGCTCTTCCTTTATGTGTGACAACCATTATCTGCCTCGCTGTGGCCAGGTTAGATACATTTCTTGGAATTCTCTTGTCTCAGTTTTCTGTCAGAGGAATTTTATCAAACATCTTGTGTTTATTTATCAGGTTAAGCCTTTCATGCAGTACAGTGGTGGGATAACATGACTATACCAATGATGCCACATACATTTAAATAGAAGAGTAGAATGATTTGATCCAGAATTAAGAGTTAGTAATTGAAGAAAGAGAACTCAAAAAGACAATCCCATTTACAGTTGCAACAAAGAGAATAAAATATCTGGAAATAAATTTAACCAAGGAGGTAAAAGACCTATACAATGAAAACTATAAGACACTATTGAAAGAAATCAAGGAGGACATAAAGAAATGGAAAAATATTCCATGCACATGGATTGGAAGAATAAATATAGTTAAAATGTCCATTCTACCTAAAGCAATCTACAGATTCAATGCAATCCCAATCAGAATCCCAATGTCATTCTTCACGGTAATAGAACAAAAACTACTGAAATTCGTATGGGGCAACAAAAGAGCCCGAATAGCTAAAGCAATTCTGAAAAAAAAGAACAAAGCTGGAGGCATCACAATCCCTGATTTCAAAATATACTATAAAGCCACAGTAATCAAAACAGCATGGTACTGGTACAAGAATAGACACACAGATCAATGGAACAGAATTGAAAGCCCAGAAATAAAACCACACACCTATGGACAGCTAATCTTCGACAAAGGAGCAAAGAACATACAATGGAGAGAGGGAAGTCTCTTCAATAAATGGTGCTGGGAAAATTGGACAGCAACATGCAAAAGAATGAAAGTAGACCATCTCCTATCGCCATATACAAAAATCAATTCAAAATGGATCAAAGACCTGAAAGTGAGACCTGAAACTATAAAACTCCTGGAAGAAAATATAGGCAGTGCACTAAATGAGACTGGACATAAAGGGATCCTTTCAGATTCCATGTCTACCCAGACAAGGGAAACAAAAGAAAAAATAAACAAGTGGGACCTCATCAGACTAAAGAGCTTCTACAAGGCAAATGAAACCAGGATCAAAATGAATAAACAACCCACCAGCTGGGAGAAAATATTTGCAAATCGTTTGTCCGACAAGGGATTAATCTCAGTAATATATAAAGATCTCATACAACTGAGCAACAAAAAAACAAACAACCCGATCAAAAAATGGGCAGAAGATATGAACAGACATTTTTCCAAGGAAGAGATACAGATGGCCAATAGACACATGAAAAGATGTTCAACATCACTAATCATCAGGGAAATGCAAATCAAAACTACACTAAGATATCACCTTACACCGGTTAGAATGGCTATAATCACAAAGACAAATAACAACAAATGCTGGAGAGGTTGTGGAGAAATGGAGACCCTCATTCACTGCTGGTGGGAATGCAAACTGGTGCAGCCTCTATGGAAAACAGTATGGAGAGTCCTCAAAAAATTAAAAATAGAAATACCATATGATCCAGCAATCCCACTCTTGGGCATCTACCCAATGGACATGAAATCAACCATCACAAGAGGCGTATGCACCCCTATGTTCATTGCAGCATTATTCACTATAGCCAAGAAGTGGAAGCAACCCAAGTGTCCCTCGACTGATGATTGGTTAAAGAAGATGTGGTATATACATACAATGGAATACTACTCAGCCATAAGAAAAGACACAATTGTCCCATTTGCAACAACATGGAAGGACCTAGAGGGTATTATGTTAAGTGAAATAAGCCAGAGAGAGAAGGACAGACACTGCATGAACTCACTCATATATGGAATATAAGTGAACACACGGACAGAGAGAACTGATTGGTGGTTACCAAGGGGAAGGAGGGTGGGGTGGGCACAAGGGGTGAAGGGTTACATCCACAAGGTGACGGACAAACAAAAATGTACAACTAAAACCCCAGAGAGTGTAATTAACTATTAAGACATCAATAAAAAAAAATGGTAAAAAAAAAAAAGAGTTAGTAAATGAAATAAAGGAATTGGTGATGCAGAATTTCCTCAGGAACAGCATGAAGAGGTACAATGATTTCCAGACTTGAGACTAGGGAGATGGCAACCACTGAGTTGCACCATTCACTGGTTATAAAATCCTAACTGCATACTCTCAAAATTGCATAGAATTAGGTAACTTCTGCTTTCTGATTGTCAAAACTACCTTTAATAATATTTTACTGGACCATAAATTGTTCTGACTACATTTCATGCCTGATAAATTCCTTACATTTATGGTAGAAAATGTAAGCCTTTGTTCCGTAACTAATCTTTCAAGTTTTCTGAAACAGAGAAGGCTTGAATTTCTTTTTCCCAGAAAGTCTCATGATTAAAAGTATCATATTCTTCTGTGAAAATAGGCTAGCATAATTAGGGATTTTGGTTAAACTAACCTTGAAATTAGTCTTGAGCTATATTTTATAGGAGATATATACATATATGTACATGTATATATATAAAAACATATATATGCATATGTGTACATATGTTACACACATATGGTAGTCCCCTCTTATCTGCAGTTCTACTTTCTGTGGTTTAATTACCTATGGTCAACCCTGTTCCAAAAATATTAAATGGAAAATTCCTGCAATATTGTGGTTTATAAGAAATATATATCTGGCCATTCAGATGACCAAAACATATTTCTCATATATGTTTGGTCTTCATCCATAGTTCTTGGCTAACAGTTCCCAAAACCTTTGGAATTTCTTAAGTGTTGAGAGTGATAACAAGTGTCTTTTGTTATGTTAATGAGGTGATTTTTGGACCCTACCCCAGGTTCCGGGCTGGTGGCAGAAGAACCAAGAGGATTGGAACCTTCAGTCCTGTCCTCTGATTTCCAGGGAGGGGAGGGGGGCTTGAGATTGAATCAATTGCCAATGGCTAATGACTTAGTCCATCATGACTACATAATGAAGCCTCCATAAAAACCTGAAAGGACAGCTAGTCATCTCCCTTTTTCAGGGAGCTTCCACGTTGGGGAACCCACACACCACTATACTGAGCCCCAAGCTCCATGAGGACAGAGGTTCCTTTGCTCAGGACCCTGCCCTATGTATCTCTTCATCTGGCTGTCTATTTGTATCCTTTAATATCCTTTGTAATAAATTGGTAATCTAGTAACAGGTTTTCATGAATTCTGTGAGCCCTTCTAGCAAATTAATCGAACCCGAGGAGGGGTCATTGGATCCTCCAGTTTGTAGCCAGTCGGTCAGAAGCACAGGGAACAACCTGGACTTGTGGCTGGTATCTGAAGTGGAGGGCAGTCTTGTGGGACCAAGCCCTTTACCTGTGGAATATGATGCTATCTCTGGGTAGATAGTGTCGGAATTGAGTTGAATTCTCGAACACCTTGTTGGCAGCCAAGAACTGCTGGTTGGTGTGGGAAAGCCTATATACACATGTTGGGATCGGGTTCAGGAACTTTCTGCAGTTCCAGAAATAAGCAATTCATAGTTTTAATTGCACGTCTTTGTGAGTAGTGTGATGAAATCTCACATACGGGCCCCAAAGCACAAGAGTAGTGATGCTGGCAATTCGGATATGCCAAAGAGAAGCTGTAAAGTGCTTTCTTTAAGTGAAAAGGTGAAAGTTCTTGACTTAATAAGGAAAGAAAAAACATCATATACTGTGGTTTCTAAGATCTATGGTAACTTTTATTACAGCACATTGTTATAATTGTTCTACTGTTATTAATCTCTTGTTATGCCTAATTTATAAATAAAACTTTATCATAGGTATTTATGTATAGGAAAAAATATAGTATACAGTCATGCACTGCATAATGATGTTTCCATCAATGACAGACTGTGTATGTGACAGTGGTCCCATAAGATTAGTACCGTATAGCCTAGGTGTGTAGTAGTCTATACCATCTAGGTTTGTGTAAGTATTGTAGGGGAGGAAGAAGTTTTCCTCTATCCTTCTAGGTTCTTCTGGCTGGTCTAAGAATTAAATTGACATGAGACAGAATAACAGAAGAAAAACAAAAGTTTAATAACACGCATATGTGGGAGAAACCCAGGAAAACCGAGTAATTATCAAAATGGCCAAAGCCCTCACCTTAAATACCATCCTCACTAAAGACAAAAGAGGATGTTGGGGTTGAGGAGAGTCAGGGACTTCAAAAAGAAGAAGGGCAATTCACAGTAGGTGAAAAGGAACAAACGTTTGGAAAACAAGTGTTTGGCCACAGAGAAACAGAAGACCACAGAGGGAGCCCAACAAACCGGCTTTTCCAGGCTCCTCCCTGTCCACCACCTAGTTCACGTGATGCTGAGGTGGTAGCTCGCTTTCTGAGACAGGTGTTTTTACCTGAATTCTTTTAGGCAGTTAAGGGGGAGGTAACAAGAAAAACTCTTGAGTCTTTTGTTTCTTAAAAATAATCAGGCTAAATAATCCTCATGTTAAACAGACACATTTTGGGGTGGCAAATTTTATTCCCCTTCAGTACACTCTATGATGTTCACACAATGACGAAATCGTCTAACAACACGTTTCTCAAAACATATCCCCGTTGTTAAGTGATGCATGACTGTGTGTAAAGTTCAGTTCTATCTGTAGTGTCAGGCATCCACTGGGGGTCTTGGAATGTATCCCCCACAGATAAGGGGGGACTACGATATATATTTTAATAAAATATTATAAATCAGTATGTGTGTGTATATATATCTACTACTTTATCTTAGTCTGGATTTCAAGAGGTATAAATACATTAGTTTAATGTTCCAATGGCAGTATAATTGTAGATATTGTGTAACACTGAAGAATACTTTCTGACTTACAGGCTTAAACACATCATTATTGACTGTGTTTATTGCCTAGACAAAAATATGTTGAAAATTAGAATAAACTGTTCCTTATGGGAGACAGGAAGATATAATAGATAGGACACAGTCATATCTGTGTTCGACTCTCAGCTCCATTGTCTTCTGAATTTTGTATTCTTGCTCTAGGTCATTTTTCCTGAGAAACAGACTCTGAAATGGAGATTTTTATGCAGGAAGTTTGTTGAGGAGCATAGTTGGGTTCAATATCATTATAGATGTCCCAAACAGAGAAGGGGTCTAGCCTTTGTACCCCTATATTGATCAGTCATTAAATGTGAGCTGCCTGTGGGAGAGGGAATAATCTTGGGTAAGGCAGTTCCCTTTGGTGGAAGGAGGACATTGCCCAGAGAAGGAGTCAGCTGTGAGCCATCAGAAGCCACACCTCAAGGCAGCTGGGGGAATGAGTGCCTTGTCCTGAAGATGAGCTGGGTGATTTCCTGCAGCATCTAGTGTGTACACTCCTTCCTACACTTGGCTCTTTCTGCTTCATGTCATAAGTTTGTTTCATCTGGGAATAGTTTCTTCTGGATTCTAGAAGGTTGGCTTTTTTTATGAAACCTCCAAGAGGAAGATTAGTGGAAACACAGCCCCTGCCAGTGCAGCTGGTCTCAAGGCCACAACTGATACCTATTGTCTCCTCTCTTCTACTATCCATTCTGCAATTCCCTAATCCTCAGCCAGCACCTCTACTGATCTACGTGGCTTACCTTGTGGGGTGGCACAGACCATCACCTCACCATCACTTCCTAGGCCATGGCTGCTGCACTTGTCCATTTACTGTCAAAAATAGACAAGGATATATTAGGAAATACCCCCATGATACCAGAAATTCTTCCCTTCCCTCACTGTATGACAGCAGCCCTATCTCCTCCTGATAATCAGTCAATCACCCCTGCCAGGACGGTGACCCCTCTCCTTGCTGCCAGTCTCCTGGCACAGCAGCCCAAATGATTGGGTGTTTAAGACATATCTTAAAGTTTATTGAGACTTCCACTGTGTCAGCTTGTGACCAAGATCTTGAGATCCACAAAGTCTAAATTTGTGGGAACAGGAAGCACAAATTCCCCACTTAGGCCACTGGGAGTGATGCTAAGTTCAACCACTCTTACTTCCTCCCTTCGGTTCCTAGACCCATGTATTCTGTCTTTTGGGGCTGCAGTACCGAAGAATGGTCATTGATTTAGTGTTGACCACATCCTTTAGATGCCACCCCATTATTGCAGAATATCAGCAGCTTCTGGGTCATGGAGTGTGTATCAGGTCAAGAGGACCCCACATTATGCACCCACTGCTGAAATCCAAAGTATTTCCACTGGTCTGAGGTGATATTATGCAGTATTGTTTACTGATGCACCATCACTCTGTAGGCCCTTGGATAATGATGCTGGACAAGGCCCTGCAGGCAGGTAACCAAACCCTTATTTGGAATTTCTTTCAGTTCTACTCAAAATGAACCACTACTCCTTCTAAGGTGGAAGAGGTCCAGTGTCACAATCAGCTTTCCATCAGGTGGCTGGTTGGTCTCCCCGAGGGTTAGTGCTGAAATTGAGGCTTAGCATTAGTCCCCGTTGCTATCAGGTTGGACAGCTCATCAACCTTTCCATGTGTGGGAAAACAGAAATCTGTGTTGTGTGGCTACATGCAACAGATGGGTTCTACTGAAACAATGAAGGAGAGGTTATTCCAAGGCTTAGAAAAGGAATGTAGGGGGAGACTGGAACTTCTTGGGCAGGGTATTAGAAATATAGTAAAGCTGAGAGAAGGACCAAGATCAGATCCCGGAAGTTCCCGAGCTGCATCAGATGGTACACCAGGGGCTAGAATGTAGTTTACTAAAAACTCACTGATTTATATTTTTTATTCTTGTCTTTTTTTAATTTCCTGTATTGTTTGCCCTTAAGTTCTGAGTTTCCTTTTAATCTTACTTTCTTTTTGATAAAGACCAGCCAATTTGCCAAGTCAAAAGAACAGAGGTCAACTTGGAAAATCGGACAAATTACTTCAGAGAGCCTCATTTTCCTCATTTATAATATTGAATCAAAATACCTGCCTTGCAGATTATTATAGGTTTTAAAAACATGTCTATAAAGTGCTTATCCATGGTAAGTGCTCAATTGTTGCTTATTAATATCGAAAAAAATCCTAAGCAAACACTGCTGTTCAGGAGGAGAGGATAGGGCTTCCATCCTTGCTTGGGGCCCTGGTGGTAGAGACCTGGCAATGTGGAAATAAGACAGGCAGGTGAAAAGAGGTAGCCGAGCCCCACTTCCCATCCTACCTAGGGGCTCACCTATGAAGATTTTTCAGTGATTCACCTGGATTTTGTTTGTTTTCTTTTTGAAATAGTATAATTTTTGTGTCTATTTTTGGGTGACCTTTATTCTATCTTTTTACACTTTTAAAAATTTCTTTCCTGCTTACTAAAAAAAAAAAAAAAACCATGCAGGCTTGCTAAAACATTTCAAGCACTTAGTATTTGTTTATCTTAGGGGAAAAGTTCCTTCCTCAACCTATTACTAAAAATTAAATCTTTAAGTATTTGGTATCTATTCCTCTAGATTTTTTCCTTTGCGAAGTCAGATATACATAAAAAATATATGTTTTAACAAAAGCAAGATCATATTATGCATACTGTTGCACAGCTTGCTGTTTTAACCTAACAGTGTTTCATGGGCATTTTTCCAGGACACGTAGTGTGAACTCATGCTTTGTAATAACTTTAGTGTCCTATTATATTCTATTATAACATAAAGTGTTTGGTGAACATTTAGGCTGCTTCTATAGGTTTTCACTATTTAAAACAATGCTACAATGAATGCTCTTATACTTTTAGTATAAATTCTAGAAGTAGAATTGTTGGGTCAGAGGACATGAAAAATTTTAATCTTAATGAATAATGCCAAATTGCCATACAAAAAGATGGCATCAAATTTCACTCTGAGCAGAGATTTTATTCCATTCTCAGGGTTGATGGTACGAATTCCATTATTAGGAATAGGCGTCACAGCCAAGTGTCTGTCTGCCAGGGTATAGACCACACTGCATACGTACTGAGAAAGACTGGTTTTGAAAAAGAGAGATTATGGTTGAATAAACTCACCACATGTGCATTGGTGCCAGTGAATAAAATGGAGCTCATAAATAGACTTTCAAATCTGACAGACCTGGGTCTAAACATTGACTCTACTATTTACTAGCTGTGTGATGTTAGGTAAATTACTCAATGTTTCTGAGCCTTATAAAATTAGGATAATAATGTTACTTACCTCATGGGGTTGACATGTAGGTTAAATGAGAAACATATTCACATATGTCTGTGTGTAGTATACACCCATGTCAGCCTGATTGTGTCATGCCTGCCATATAGCAAATATTAAGTAGTATTATTATGCTTTTCCAGAATGCATATCTGAGATCTCAACAGAATGTTTTATTTCAGTGTTTTTCTCTCACCTCCTCATTCCTCAAAGAGAACAATGACTAGAAAACATTGGTTGGGTAAATACTGCATTATCATAATTATAACTTCCCTGAGAAAAGTGGCTTGCAGTTTGAATATTCAGCATCATAATTACAATTTCCATAAGGAATGTAGAACAGTTATTATAAACAACACAATAATCACTTGGTCCATAAGGGAGAACAGATTATTGGGGGAGCAACGAGGGAGAAGAAGCAGAAGCTTGTGTTCTAATCAGCATTCAAGAGTAGAAATATAGAACCTGGGAATAAATCGTAATAGCCACTTAAAATCCTCTTGTCTGAATTTATCAAAAAATCTTACCATGATGGCAAATTTCCATGGGTTGATTAAATGCTGCCTATATATTTTTTCCTTTTATATAATTTAATTTTCTGATTTTTATTAAGCATCCCCTCTGTACTCTACTCATTGTCATTCACAGTAGCTGTGTCCCCAAGAAATTTAAAAAAGCAGACTATCACAAAATGAAAATGCACAAAATATTTAAAACAGTTGAGGGTGAGAAAAAGTTTTATCAGAGTATTTTTCTCTCCACAGTTACATATGTCTCCTTTGTCAAGGGAAAATGGGTAAAAGTTTTTTAAAAATGTTCTTTTGACTGCTGTGTTGCTTTAATTGGCTTTCACTTAAATTATTTTTTTTCCTGTCTTTTCTAATTTTTTTAGGTGAGATGAGCAAAACAGAATGCAGCTTTCAAGGTTGGTACTTTTCATGGTGTTTTAAAACATCTCCTTAATATGAAACAGAGTATGAAAGAATCAGAGCAAAATGTGTCCCTAGCTTTTCACAGATAGTGATTAGAGGACATTATGTTTTTATTTTCCTCACTCGTGGATGGAAAAGTACAACACGGATTGTAACAGAATGCAATATAGTAATCATAATATAGTGCTTGATTCGATCCTTGGCAAAATCATGACGTTGAAACCATTCAATGTTTTTCCACTCCATCCATCCATTCTTCATTCCTACCATCCACCATTCATATTCCTTTCTGTGAGTATTTATTACATACATATTGTGTACAAGGCCTTGGCATCTGATTTCCCTCTCTTCTTACTTGGTTTGCCCAACCTTCACTGTGTTCCCAGTCCCACACCTTTTCCATCCCTTCTTGCTTCCTCTGATGATAAACCTTCACCTATCATCACAGGTCTTCAATTTAACTTGCCATATCTGATAAATGAGAAGTGTTTTCACAACACTGCTCAGCTAATATGTGTGTAGGGGTGTCTACTAATAAATAATTGGAGCAAGGAGGAAATCATTAGTGTGACAATAGGAAATGAATTCTCTCTGTAATAATGAACTGTGTAATGTCTTTCACTACTGTGTGATATATATTACTATATGTAGATTATTATCATTATATAGTATAGATATAGTTACCATCTATATATAATAAGCTATAGTACCCGTGACCCTTCCTCAAAGTTCTAGTATACAGGTCTTCTTTCCCTGTACCTTTTAAGCAATCTTAAGACTTTCTGACCAAGAACAGGTGTGTTACTATTACAAATTTTAAGATGAGCAAATATTCCAGACACACATGATGTGGGTCTTTGAAACAATGGCAATGATGGATTGAAGCAAACCTCATGGGAGGCAGGGACTGAACACTTTCTGCTGAGCAAGGGCTAATAAAGGGAAGCTAATAGTTGAATACTTATGTTAACTTAGGATGGATAAATATCGTTTTCATTTGCGGGGCTTTTATTGTTTCATTTTAATAAACATTAGTCTACTTTCTTTGAAAGGGCTTTCTCAATTTCCTTACTATCTTTGATTTCCCCTAATGATTTTTTAAAAAATACAGCCTTGAAGTCCTCCACAGAAAATTCTGCTGCCAGAGGTGCTTTCAGAAACTTAGCTGTCATAATTGGGAAGGGACTCTGGTGTCTGTCTGCCAATCTAATTTAATTTAACTAATCTAATCTAAAATAGTCTAAATTATCTAAGCCATCATGCTATTTAATCATAATACTTACAGGCAGGCAGGCAGTGATCAGTGGTTGAGAAGTTGGGCTCCAGAATCAGATTGCCTGAATTTGAATCCGGTTTATCCATCTACTATCTGTGTTTTGGGCGAGCTTATTAACATCTTTAATACTTGATTCTCTCAGTCATAAAATGAGAGAAATAAGATTACTTACCTCACAAAGTTGTTGGGGAATACATGAGATGTATTTATGAATCTCTTTGGCATATTGGGAGAATGCAGTAAATGATAGTTGTCATCATTATTACTTGCTATTATTGTTGTAATTGTAAAGCATTATTATTGGGGCAGGCAGCATCTTCACTTGTGTGAAATAAACGTCTCTCATGGACTTGATCTTTAATGTCTCACCATCAGAGGCGTATTCATTGTATGGTAAGATTTTGTTCCACGTGAAAATATGGATAATCTGGAATTGTCCATCAAATTGGACATCTTGTTGTGGAACACTGCATCTACTTTTTTTTCTAAATATAAGATTTTGATAAATATCACCAAGGTGAGGGCCATAAGCAATTTGAGTGATTGCTGGGGGGAGGAGGAGAGAATCGGTAGCAAGGAGGGAGTCGACGGAAGGAGAGGTTTGGTGCCAACGTTTAAATCTCACTCAGACAGAAACTGGCATTGACTGTGCCTTTCTCTGCAGAGAGTCCCTTCATTCATGGCAGTGTGAGGCCTGATGGAGGGGAGACTGCAGATTGGTGGGAGAGAGGAAACTTACAGCAAAGGTTGGAAGTCATTCTTCCATGGCAGTAAAAGCGGTAGGAAATCTGAAGGGTAGAGTGGAAGAGCAATATAAAGGGATGGAACTAGAGCCCCTTTCTCTGGTGGGATGTGAAGAGTGTTGCGTGTATGTATTGTCCATGTGTCTCAGAGAAGATGAGGAAAGCCAGCCCTCCCTCAATTGAGCCTGGCCAATGACCTCAGACCAGGTCCCCAGTATGCAAAGGCCATCCAGCAGCAGCCTCTTGGTGCTGGATCTCATGGTGACCCCAAAGGGAATGGGTCTGAGTGAAAAGATCCCACTGACTTGAGGCAACAGACACTCCAAAGTCCACCGGATTAATGGCATAAGGAAGGGAGATTTGCCAGCCTTGCACACAAGCCCCTCGATTCATTTTGGCACATGTTCTGGCAAGTACGTAAACATGTCCAACTTAGAATTTCTATAGGGAAAGAACCCTGTCTGATCCAATGGAGAAAATGATACTTCTAATTCGGTGCCACAGAAATTGCCAGGTGTATCATAATCCAAGTAAAGCAAGATAGTACTAAAAATTCTTACTCTGGCCTCTTAGATAGCAAGATCCAAAACTGAATTTATATATAAACACCCAGGGGTGAAGGGGTGGTGCAGCTCTGCAGTGACAAGGGTTCTCATCTCTAAAGGTCTGAAACATCACTGGATTGAGAGAGAATTATAGTCTCCACACTGGACTCTACAGATAAATAGTAAATCTTAATTATCTCCAATCCTGTGAAAGTACAGCGGTTAAGGAGAAATTAAAGAAAAACATATTTGTGATGGTTCCAGACCGACCTCCAGAAAATACTTAAATATTTGATTGAAGCAGCCCCCTTTTGAACCTGCTTATGACGCCCAGTCTATCCCTCCAACACCCGTGGGTTATATACACTTATATACACTCTGCACTTATATACACTCTATATAGATGATTCTGATGGCTTGGGTTAGCCACTGTAGGTATGCTCTGTGCCCTTCTCATGAAAGGGAATCACAGTTATAGATTTTTAGATCTAAACAATACTTCAACTATTATTCATTTTAGTCTTATTTTTTTTAATGTTTTTCAAATAATGAAATTCAGGCTCACAGAATTAAAGCAAACTGTCCTAAATCATGGAGTTCACTAGCGACCAAATAGGGACCACAATCACATTGCTTAACTGCCTCCTTACCATGGCCGTCCAGACTGCTTGGTAAAGAAGATAGGAAGGTCTTTTGATTGAGATGGAAACCGTTTATGGAACACTACATCCTCTACCATGCTGTGGCCCGAATTGTTATTTCTCTCTTCTAGTGTTAAGCACTTCTCAAACCGTCCTACTTCCCTGACTATATCAGGAGTTCCATAAGGATAGAGCTCATGGCTGCTCTTTCTTTGTGTTTTTGCCCTATTTACAAAATTCTAAATAAATATTATGCAGTTTATTTTTATTCTAAACCTTTCAAGAACACTGAACTCCTTGGGGCTGGTCCGGTGGCACAGCGGTTTAGTTGGCACTTGGCAGCCTGGGGTTCACGGGTTCGGATCCCGGGTTCCGGCCAACGCACTGCTTGTCACCCATGCCGTGGCGGCGTCCCATATAAAGTGGAGGAAGATGGGCACGGATGTTAGCCCAGGGCCAGTCTTCCTCAGCAAAAAGAGTTGGATTGGCAACAGATGTTAGCTCAGGGCTGGTCTTCCTCACAAAAAAAAAAAAAAAAAAGAAAGAAAAAGAAAAAAACACTGAACCCCTAACTCTCTCCTGGCTCAGTGAGTTCCATTGACGTTATTTGTAGAAGATTCAGAAAAAAAAAAAAATCGAAATCACTGAAGATGACCAGAAAGGAGACAAATATAGCTGCATTTTGGTTTGGTTTTTTTTTTTGGCAACTCTGAGATTGGATTAGAGAAATAATAAATATATCAAAAATCAATTCATTGAGAGCCATCCCTAATAGCCTCGTGGTTAAAGTTCAGTGCACTCCGCTCTGGCGGCCCAAGGTTCAGTTTCCGGGCGAGGAATGACACCACTCATCTGTCAGTGGCCATTCCGTGGCAGCAGCTCACATAGAGAAAAAACAAAAGGAAGATAGGCAACAGATGTTAGCTCAGGGCAAATCTTTCTCAGCCAAAAAAAAAAATCAACTCATTGAAATAGTATGCGCTTACATATATGTATATTTTAGGATGTGAGTGAGGGGGAGGTAGTCATAAGGAAACATTTAACAGTTTCATTTGGCTAGGATTACTTGTGCTTAATGACTTGCAAGCTAAACCATTGGAGGGACTGACGAGGATAGAGAATGCCTATGGAAAATGTGCATGTATGTTTGGGCAGGTAGCAAAGACAGTCTGGAGGCTAAATACCAGAATGAATGGACTCATTTTTTTTTAAATACAGAAGAAAGGTTACAAATAAGAAAACTAATTTCCTTTTTATTACAGAGTCTAAATCTAATTTCCTTTTGTCCTTCCTGTGTATTTGAAAATGGGATGTAGCTCTTATTTCCATGTCAGAGCTGTTTAATATTTTCACACTGGGAGCAATGTGTTTAGATTTCAGCCCCACAGATTTAGAAGGCTATATATAACCTATTTTGCCCTGCTTCTGTATAGAGTGTTGTTCAAAGAAACACAGATTAGACAATGGTTATTCACTTGAGTCAAAGATCATTTAAGGTGATCAGGTTTATAACTCACAGCAGCCTTCTTCATAATTCCCTTTCTCCATCTATTAATTTATTCACACTCTGCAATGTTTCAAATCTTCCCACACATCAAAATATTAAACTCCCCTTAAGCCCTAGTTCTTGCAGCTTTAGTAGTGTCTATCTCTCTCTCCTTTTTTCCGACATTTTATTATGTAGTTCAACCTAGTCTCTCTGCCTAAAACATTCCCTCTGTTTCTCTCATTTTATTTTGGTACATTCTCCAGGTTTTCTGATGAGAGAAATTAAAAACTAAGGCGGACTGTAGAAGTGCTAAGTTACTCAAATGATAGTAAATCCTGTCCCAACCATATATATTCTGCATATGAGTATATATACCTATACAGGACATGTACACATACATACATGTACAGCAATGGGGATAGTGATGGACTCAAAATTATGCTGTTAGTAGAAGAGTTAGGCAGATGCAGCATGCACAGTGGAGAGAACAATGGATTCACTTCTCGTTGAATTGGGGATGAGGCAGGTGATTATTATTAGTATGATTACTATATTATTGTAGCATTGCCTGGCTTTTTAAACTATGAAGCTGTATTTTTTGTTGTTAGTGCCAAGTGGATTCCGACTCCCAGCAACCCTATGTACAGCAGAGCGGAACCCTGCCCTGTCTTTTTGCACCATCCTGTCACCTTCTGACGATGCTCTGCTGCTATTCACAGCGTTTTCATGGCCTCATTTTTGGGAAGTGGCGGCCAGGTCCTTCTTCCTAGTCTGTTAGTCTGGAAGCTCTGTTGAAACCTGTCCACCATGAATGAACTGGTATTTGAAATACCGGTGGCATAGCTTTCAGCATCACAGCAACACACAACTGCCACAGTCTGACAACTGACAGACCGGTGGTGTGGTTCCCTGACCAGAAACGAACCTGGGCCGAGGCGGTGAGAGTGCCAGATCTTAACCACTGGACCACCAGGGCTGGCCATGAAGCTGTATTACCTTAATAAAAATAAAAGCTAAATTTAAATGTATTTTTTAATATAAACAATTATGTAATTTACTGTAACTTTAAATCCTGGCTTTGCCACTTACCTTGGGAAAATCATTTCCTTTTTTTTTGTTGTTCTTTCTGGTTTGTTTGCTTAGTGGGTTTTATTTTGATTTTCCTCATAAAGGAGCTAATTCAGGTGAATGATCTCAGCTTAATGTATGACATAAAGCAGTGAGTCCTCCAACATTCATTTCCATTTCCCTCTTAAAGGAGCCAAGAAATGTGTTAGCTGTTTTCAAATATCTGAAGGAGTATCAGGTGAAAGAGAGATATGATCAAGCCTATGGTTCCAAATGATGATATAAGAAGCCAGAAGGCTCAAGGAAATGTATCCAACTCAATATAAGGAGGAATGTTATTGTAAAACATGGCTGTCCCAAGGCCCAGGTTTTTGAGTTCCTCCATGGTGGTTTTCCAAACATAGCTTGAGGATCATATAATAGGGTGAAATGTAGAGAAAATAGTAGCACTGGGAGGTCAACCAGGTAATGTTCTAGGTTCTTCTTTTCTATAGATTGGATGATGCTATGCCCTCTTTCTACTACAGAAATGCAGACCACCAGGCAAGGAGGCTGTAGTTATTAGTGTAGTATCTGCAGAGATTACAAGGGAAAGCAACAGGCTTTGACTGCTTTAAGCAGTAAGAAAAATGTAAAAAGTAGCTTTACAACAATCTGAGCCAAACTTGACCCCAGATTTAACATCGTGAGAAAGCTCAAAGACCCCATAAACATTAAGTGTGAAGTTCTAACATCTCCTTTGAAAACAGTGCAGCTCCCCTGGGAAGGGACTGACCCAGGGCTGGCTCTCACTGTGGACTGGAAGCTTTCCTAGTCACATACAAGCAGACGCTGGCTTGTATGTATCCTCTGCCCAGGAACACCCTTCCTTTCTCTCCTCCCTCTGCCCCTCAGGCCTCTGGACTAGTCTCAAGCTAGGTACATTTCCCATAGGCAGAAGAGGAGGAGAGAAACTAAAAGGACCCATGACAGATGGGAACTTTGTATCTCCTACCTCTTGTCCTATTCTTTAACTCTGAAAGAGAAGGTTAAACCCCCAAACAGGTGAAAAAACCCTATCAGAAACCATTTCACTTCCCATGGCCTCGTCTTCTCCCTCCCCTCCCTAGCTTAGCTTTCTCCTAGGTCCCTCCAACTGCCCTCCTTCTCCTTACCTGCTACCACCCAGGCCTGCTGGAGCCCGTTTAGGGCAGGAGTGGGGCTCCAGGATCTTGTATCATAGGTTGTTGCAGATTTGCCTTCTGATAAAGCCCTTCTTGTTTGGTGATGCAGCCTGTTTGAAGACAGGGACTGCCTTTGCAGCCCAGGTCCAGCTGCTGGCTTTTAGCCATATTTCTATTGGCCATCTAATACCTAGACAATTAATTCCAGTTAATAAATTCCAATTAATTTTTCACATTCTGATCCAAGTGACATTTCCAATCTCCTGTCCTGATCTTCCCCTGCCAAGCTCCCTTTGCTCCAGCCACACTAAGCTCTTCACCTTTTCTTTACTGAGAATGTCCTTTTCCCTTATCTCCTCTCTGGCACACACTGACTAGGTGAACTCAGATATCTCCTCCTCCTCTTCTCATACTTCTCTATTTAAGCTTAGACAGGGATCCCTCTGTGTTTCCAGAACATTTAGCTCATACTTCTATCACAACATTTAACATTTTGTGTTATAATTTACATCTTTGTGAGTTCATCTTCCCTACTTGTTTTCGCAAATAAAAGCATCCTATTCCTTTTGGTATTCCCAGTACCTAGCATAGTGTGTGATTCACAGCAAGAACCCAATAAATGTTATTTGAATGAATAAAATAAATAAGTAAATAAATGAGAGTATATAATATAGCATGTGCCTTTTGAAACAACTGATCTAGAAGACTAGTCGTTAAACAGAGAAAGCTTCAGTAGGCATCTTGCACATCTGGACAATTGTAATGCAAAATATTTACTTAGGAGGCAAAGAGTCTCTTTTCTTGTGGAAATATAAAAGAATTTTTGTTTCAAGAAAAATTGCATTGAAAAAAATACCTGTCTACAGTAGAAGAGACTAAGTTTATATCTTCGGGGACATTCTCTTGTCTTTTTATATTACAAGAGTGAACAAGATTTAAACCAAGCAGCCAGTGTGATGATGTTGCCAGACAGCTAATAAAGAGGAAGATTAGAGAGTCGTATGAAATGGCAGGTGCCTTGGCAGATTCCACGTCTTAGACATTAAACACAGAACAAAGTGATGCTGTTTTCTGAGGACCCCCGAAAGTGCTTGATGTCAGCTTCGGCAGCATGGTGCCATTTTGACTGTGGTGTTCATCTTACCTTGTATCCCAGTTAGAAAACAATATAGAGAAAAAATAAAGCGAACAGCAGTAGATGGTAGTCAGAACAGAGAGACAACATCTGAAACAAACCAAACTCTTGCAAAAAAAAAAAGAAAACTTATTTGTAGTCAATCCCTTACAACACATCCTTTGCTCTCATAGAATAGACCATAACGTCTAATCATATAAAGCATCTCAAAGAGGCATCTTCAGAGGGAGTCCACATTCCGCAGCTCACTATGTATTTCAGTTTCTTGGGGAGCTTAGAATTACTGCTATTTTAAGATAGAAGAGAAGTGGAGTGGGTGATATTTCTCCTGATAACTCATGTGACCACCAGGGGTCATAACCATCTTTACCCAAAGAGCAAATACTGAAAATACTTCACATTTTTTTTTACGTAATGAACATAATTACAACAAATATTTCCTCTTTTGAGTTTTCTTTACCAAAAAGGCAACTTCAAAACCATCTCCTATTTGGAGATAAAGGCCTTGCTGGGAACATAGTGTGACTGTGGGCTAGAAGAGAAGCACAAGACAGAGACAGGCACGTGTTACACACAGAGAGGGGTCTGGGTTTGGAAAAGAACGGAAGAGAGAAACGTGCTTAGCACTTGTTGAGTGCTGAGCATTGTGCTAAGTGTTCACAAAGAATAAATCATTTGATATCTCTGTCTAATGTGAATACAAAGTTAACAAAAATATCAGTGCATGTAGTATAAAACATTATCGTAGATCAAACTCTTCTCATTTATAAGGCATTAACATCTGTAGAAGAGTTTACCAGTTTACACCAAAAAGACTCAAACAGCACATCATATAATGTTGGATTTACTTTCAGGTCTTAGGCTTGGGAGCCAAATCCAGGAGTCCAAATTCTTTATCAGACAAGAGGCTGAGCTTACAAAAGGATGCAAAACTCCCCAGTCTTCACTACATGTGTATAAAACATTGTCTCATATATGTCAATCTCATGCTGTCATATAATGAAGTAATTAAAAGTGTTCATCTGCTTAAATCTACACAAAAATCATTGTCAACTTCCCAGACATCTAAAGAACCTAGAACAGAAGTCTCAGAAATTGATCATGAAGACAATAGTAGAATTTTTTTTACTGTACAGTTTGTCTGAAATAAAGGACTTTTTTCAAGTGAACATATCCATATAGTCTTGTCTAACCAGCTAATGCTAGTGAATCCACTGACTGGTGGGAATGATTAATTTGAGAGCCTGTCAAAGGACAAATAATAATAAAGCCCCTGTGCTCCACTTTTTATAGCTGGTGGTACCATCTGAGTTTCTTCATGTTTCTAAAGAAACCCAAACCCCCATTAGTTAGTGTGCCTATGAGTGAAGACTTGTTATTGGAAGCCAAAGATAAGTTAGAGAAATGTCCTGGATTGGCTGAAATCACATTACATCTCAGCAGAGAGACTGTGCACTGCCCCTTCCTGGTCAACAATTACTGAATCAGCCTGGTTTTCTGGATTTCTCACATGCTGTTCCTCCTCTCCATTTCCTCACCCTTTACTTCTCCTTCCCAAAGGACTGCTGCTTATATGTCACAGTTATTACACTCATCATTTGGCAGAAAGTCAGTGGAGCATAAGCTCTAGAAATGAACTATCTGGGATTGAATCCCAGTTTTTCTACTTACTGTGTATGTCTTCAGACAAGTTGCTTAAAATCTCTAAACTTGAGTTCCCTTGTCCATAAAATGGGGGATACATCCTAAGAGTTTCATGAATCTTAAATAGGATAATCTGTTCAGCATGCTTGATGTACAGCAGATCCTCATTTGGTGTTGTTACTATAATGATATGATTATGGTGGGATGGCAAAGAGATGTGAAAGTGGTTTCCACGCTTGTAGACTTTCTCTACACTTTGACCATATGTATAATCAGTTCCCTTGAGTTCTGATATAGAAAATAAAGATGCAACAGACGTCTTTTCTTTTGTTCAGATGCTGGGAGAATGAGAACCGAATTCATATTGTCAGAAGAAAAACTTTTCAAAACACTTTTATTTTTATCTTAGCTGCTGGAGGAGTTGCACTCCAATTCAAAGCCAAGTGACTTTTCTTACACATATAGTTCTTCTTGTTCTTCTACTGCTCAGTCTTCCTTCTTAATTTATCTATAATTATACAATGTCCATTTGTATTTGACTTCTATGTTCCCTCAAACTCTTTTGAAACAAAACAATGAAATCCTTACTCAAGCCTCCAGAAGTCCCAGCATTAACTTCTCTCTCCAATATAGAGCATGTAGGGCAATGATCTACTTAGTTTGTTCTACGCCCACTCCCTGTAGATCTTTTTAAAATTGCGTATTCCCACGTCTGGCCCGAGAGATTCTATTCTGTAGATCAGGGTGGAGCCAAAAATCTATATTTTTTTAAGCAAGTACTATTCACCCAGGAAATTCAGATTTAGGCAGTAATCTACCACCTCTGGAGAAGCGATGGCCTGTGTAATGTAGTGAGGAAGAGCTAGAAATGAGCCTGGCTTCTACAGCAGGACCAATCACTGTCTATGTGACCTTAGAAATACACTCCACCTGTCTAAGATTTAGTTTCTTCATTTTTAAAAGTTGTAGAAATTTATAAATGTCTGTTCTGCCTAACATCAAAAGTTGCTATAAAAATTAAATGAAACAGTATGTGTAACAGGAAGGAAAAATATATTAAATGATTAAATGACCAACTATTTTCAAATTCGAGGATGAGGCAACATGAATTTTTAGAGGCAGATAGCTTTTTTGATTGAGAAATCAAGGCCTTGGAGCTGTGACCTCTGACTGTTCCAGATGGAGGAGAAAAGGATCTAGGACAGTGTTAAATCAGGGGCCATGACTCATGAAGGGATTGTGCAATCACATTGGTGGTGCCTCCAGCATTTTTAAAACAGAGTAGAATAGATTGGAATGGAATGGAATAGAATAGGTTATGATAGGATAGACTCAGATAGGACAGGACAGGACAGGACAGGATAGGATAGGGTAGGATAAAATAGAATAGGATAAGACAGGACAGAAAATATCAGAGAACATTGCCCACAGGAAGAAGAAATTTAGAATAAAGTGTCTAATATTTACATCTAGTTGTTTTTGTGCTGTATCTTCTCCCAGCTTATCCCTATATATTTTGACCTGTGTTTGGAGAACATACTTAGAAATGAAGGAGGTGAGGCGGGGGCCAGTGCAGGGGGCAAAGCAGGGCAGTGAACAAACAGGATCCATGGGTGAGGTTGTGTGAGGGCTTTGGGAATATAGGGGGAAAGACAGGAGAACATATGCTTATCTCGTGCCCTCAGAAATCTTGTGGAAGGCACTAGACTTCTCAGATCATGTAGAAAGGAGTTCTGGAGCAGTTCCATTTGGAAGTTTTTTAAAAAGAATGATCCTAGACAGCTGGAGGAGGTGGGCCATCAGCTTGTGTATGCAAGCTTTGTGAACCACACAGCACACAACAGAGGGAAGACAGTACTTCGCAGGAGCTACTCATTCCTTGTTGTACCAGCTACTTTTCCATTCCTAACTACCTGTACTGAAACCAAAGTCTAGGGTTATAATAAAAGATAGACCCTTTCTCTGGCTGCCAGGTTAGACATCTGAAAGTGAGCCTTGAAATTCCCGTTTTCTCATTTTAACAAAAACATTGCCCTACTTAGTAGCTAGGTATAGTTAAAATAAATTGTACACAGTATTTAGTCGTTACATTAATGAGCACCATTTTGTAAGCTCACATCACGTGCTAAGTTTTGTGCTAAGTTACAACTATTATCTCATCTTCTAGAACCCTACGAGAAAGTATTAGTGTACACACTTTATAGATGATCTTACTGAAGCTCAGAGAGATGAAATGATTAACCTCAATCCACATTAGTATCAAATGATAACAGAATTCACACCGAGGTCTCTACAATCATACGCTTGCAGCTATCCCTCACTGCCTCAGCTCCGAGGGTGAACTGATGCTTGTGGACTAGTCTTGGAAGGTCATCGCCATACAGGGTATTGGTTCTAAGAGGGAAGCATGTCTACAAAGGCAGGTAATTAAGCTAAACAAAAATATTGTGCATTACCCCGTCAGCCTCTGCTAAAAAGGCTCGGTGTGTCAACATTGTTATTTTATGGGTAAATGCATTGTGTATGCATTGTGCCTTTTTTCTCTGTGGATTCTAAAGGGACTTGAGGGAAAAAAGCAACCGCTTGTTTTTTTCTCTTTTAAATATTAATTTTGTGGCATGCTCCATAAATCTATTTGCATTCTGTCACCCCAATGGTAGTGATTGAGATGAAAAGAGCATCATACTAGAAATGTATTTCTGATTGTACAAGGAATATAGTTAGAAAACTAGTTGTTTCGCATATTTTTGTAATTTCAGAGCCAGTGTTAGGGCAGGTGTCTGTGGGAAGGGGTGTTACTCTAGGACCAAAGTTTTCTTTTTGCTTGTTTTGCATTTGGCAATCAAGAAGGTTGATATTAATCTGATCCAGAATATATGGAAGAAGGTATCACTTGGAGGGAGTATAGTATCCTCTGGACAACTTATCCCCAGATTCTATTTGCTGTGTGCATCCTGTGAGGGTTGAGATGAAAGAACGAGGCAGCTGTGACTGGCTCTCAGAACTATGGAAATCTAGGAGACGTGTTCCCCAGTTCTCCCCCACATTGCACGGCAGAAAGCAGTTCACTCGCCTCCTATCCAAAACCGTGAGAGGTGTAGGGGATGTTCTCCCGACAGTCGATGCTTTTGGAAGCAGAGTTTGGGTTAGGTAGAGGAAATTGACAACAGAATTGCTGATTTTCAAGGGCATCTGGCACATGAAAATTTGCATTCTGTGATTCTCCTCACTCTCCCTAGTGTCTCAGAACAATCTGGAATTAGCAAGCCTTGACAACGGCTAATGAGAATGAACAGACTCACACAGATTCCCCTTTCACAGAGATTGGATTCAACCTTTACAAGACAGGCAAATCAGCCCAAATAACCTTTTTTTTTTGAATGAATAAAAAGATTTCCTAGCCTCTAGCAGTCGTGTACTGAGAAGGGAGTCAGTAAAGAAGCTGAGGTGTAACAAGGACAATAAGAGCTAAGACCTATGCAGTGTTTACTATTAGGTCAGGCATATAGTCTTCACATCAACCCTATGGCGTGGGTACCGCCAGTACCACCACCATCATCATCATCTTTTCCATTTTATAAATAAGGAAACTGGAGTGCAAAGAGATTACATTTTCTTCCCGTGGCCCATGTACCAGCTCCAGGGATCATGAACTCAACTACTCTCTCTCCCATGTCGGAGTAAGAACTGCAAAGTACATCTTTGAATTCTGAGCTGCTTTGCTGAAGTGCTTTCATGCTGAAACCCATGGAAAAGGGCTTGGCTACATTTCTTACATATTGGGCACAGTTTCTGGTGAACTCTTCTTTCCATTTATGACTGATCAGTTGACAAATAATGCTTTAGAGTCTGCTACAAGCTAGGCACTGCCATATACAACAGGAGATATTGCTTGGTGGCTGAGGTGAACCCTGGAGCCAGACATCCCAGATTAGAATCCGCTTCTTAGTTGTGACCCTGGAGAAATGACTTAACTTCATGTGCCTCAGTTTTCTCGTCTAAAATTGGAGATAATAGTAAAACCTTCCTCACAGGGTTGTTATGGGGATAAAATAAGTTAATTAGTGGAAATCAATTAAAATAGTGCCTGGCACAAAGTGAGACCTTAATAATTTTCATTGTTATAGTTATTACTATCCTGTTTTCCTAGCTAAAACAGGCAAAATGGTTTTGATGTAGCTTTAATAGTCTAGATGGAGAGAGAAATGAATTACTCTGAATTCTATCATTTGGATGAAATTAGTTGAGATTTTAAAACATTAATGAAAATACCTACAAATTTTAAAGGTTTTAATTGTTACCCTTTTGTGTCCAAGGAATGCATGTACACTTCTTTAATTTCTTCATTGATTTAATTAATTTATTGAATTGATATAGCTAATATGTATTGACTCCCTACCAGGTTCTGGGAACAGTGAATGAAAGACTTGCACAAAATTTGTAGAATCCTCACTCCATGAGAGGTTCCCCACTCTTTTCCACGTGATGTCTTTTTAAAAACGTTCATATGAAATTATAATTAGCATTGAACCTGTCTATAAGTGATGCCGTAGAATACAAGAAAAACGATACCTCATTATGGATTGAAATATCATTTACTACATTTCTGCAGTTCATTTGCTCACGATCAAAAAATATCATTATCTAAAGTAAAAATGTTGCCATGTGATTATCTGTACCCCAATTCTTGCTTATATTAAATGGTTATAAGTGTCTACCATCAAAGAGAAGTCTCACTTTTAAAACACAATAAATTTAACGTTATATTTTGGGGTGACTCTAATTTTGTCTCGGATGAGTGTTATACATGGTGTTTCTAACACCAATTATTTGCTCTACTTCTTAATTAATCACAACAAATACCATATAATGAAATTATATCCCTGAAAAGACCTGGGAGTAGTTGGCCCTCAAGTAAAACATTGATTTTTTTTTTTTGAGGAAGATTGGCCCTGAGCTAACATCTGTGCCCATTTCCTCTACTTTGTATATGGGACACCGCCACGGCATGGCCACTGATGAGTGGTGTAGGTCCATGTCCAGGATCTGAGCCCTCGGACCCCAGGTTGCTGAAGTGGGGTGCAAATCTAATGAATACACCACCGGCTGGCCCCCCTCTTTTCTTTTTTTTACTTTCCCTCTGTAGCAGAAAGACTTCTAGAGGTTTAACTAGTAAAAGGCTGTATTATCCAATTGTCCCCATTTTACAGATGGTTAATTTAAAGCCTGTAGAATAAGTAGGCTAAACTTCCTTTGAAAGCTTAAAAGAGCCATACATCAGAAGGCTTAATGTCCTTCATCTGTTTTAACAACTAGTCATCCTGAATGCTCACCAAGATCCCTGCTCCTGGACTAGATGAGAACAAATGATGTGTTCTGTTTTGAAATGTTTGAGTACCATATTCTTTTAGGGAAAATGATTGCATAGGAACATATATATGTATATTTAAATGATTAATATGCAATTTGACTTTGAAGTTAGTGTATAGCACTTTTAAAATTCTTGGAGCAGTTTAATCCCCCCTTCCCTATTTTTGTTCCAAGAACTAATGCCATCATTCAGTGGGAGAGGGAGTTAACTTCTCCAGGGTTATAATAGGATCCAACAGTAAGAGCTGCTGCGAGAAGGATTTCAGTGCAACAGAAGGAGGAGCTTTCTGATCATTAAAGTTGTTCTCTAAATACATTCTAGCATTAGAGAAGATCGGGAGTTCTTTGGACTTTCGTCACAAAGCCCAAAATGTTGTAGTTTAAAACCTGGTTGGGGCAATGCTCCAGCTATTTTTTTGTGTGTGTGAGGAAGACCAGCCCTGAGCTAACATCCATTGCCAATCCTCCTCTTTTTGCTGAGGAAGACTGGCCCTGGGCTAACATCCGTGCCCATCTTCCTCTACTTTATATGGGACGCCGCCGCAGCATGGCTGACAAGCAGGGCGTCAGCCGACTCCTGGGATCCGAACCCGAGAACCCCGGGCTGCCAAAGCGTGAACTAAACTGCTGCGCCACCAAGCTGGCCCCATCCAGCTATTTTTTTTTTAATCCACCATGATACTAAGCTATTCTTATTTCTTTGTATTTCTAAATCAGTTGGAAAATTGGCTTGATAATTTCCAAAATATATGTGGACAGAGTGATTGTTATTGCAGTGAGTTTGTAGGTCAAATGTGGAAGTAGTAAAATTTGGAAATATTGAGGTGGTGTTGTTTTTGTTGGAAATATTGAGTTTTCTAATAAATGGACATGGTGTGTCCTTCCTAAAAAACCCATCTAACAGTGGAGTGGTGACCACTGATGTTGGGGATTAGTCAGGCAGAGACTGAGGGATTATCACTAGGGCTGGGGTACAAAGGATAACATAAGTGGTAGGACATTTGATTAAATGGTTTCTAAATTTCCTTACAAAGTGAGGATTTTGCTTTTGATTCTGGAAGTTCTTGTCTAGCCTAAAATTGTTTTCCATGAAGAAACAACTGCATAGTGTAGTGATTAAAAGCACCAATTTTATGATAAAATAGGGAGACCTGGGATCTAGTCCTTGCCACCACCAACCAGCTGAGTGACCATAAGCCACTTATTCAACTTTTTCACAAACAGTTTCTAAAGTTGCAAAGTACAATATCTAATAAGTGAGTGTGCAGGTTGAGTGCATTCACGTTAAAGTATCTCAGGTGTGGTAAGTGTTCATAATGTGAATTGGGTCTGGGTCTAAAGACCTCAGAGGCCATGTCTTTCAAAGGACGTAGGAGAAACGATTGAGACAAGAACCCTGGCTGAAACTAGGGAAACCACTATGATATTAAATGATTTGTTTAAACCTGTAAATTTGTAGTGTCATTGGACCACACTGATGCATCTTTAGTTTATTATGGCCAGAAATGAATATCTTTGTGACAGATTTATGACAATTAAGGCACTTTAACAACCACATGGATGAGGGGTTTACGATTGATGACTTTCTTTCTAAGATAATTCCATAATCTATCACTAGATCAATAGCTCTTTACACATACTAGAAGTGATTAAACATCTAACTAAATGCTACAAACACCATTGTAATTTCCTGCAAATCTGCTTTCTATCTCATAACCTCTCAGTTCGTATTTATCACTCTCTGCCAGGCCAGATTCACCTGACCAGTACAGGTTTTCTTGCACATTTGCGTTGCATGATGATACTCATGCTTGTGGCAATAAATTAAAGCTCTGATGATAGATGTTTCCTCTGCATGCACACATACCCGTGCCTTTATGCAAGCCACGTTTCCCAAAGAGTACAGTGTGCACGTTATGTGCTGAAACTACACAAGACCGATCTTTCTTAGCCTAGGGTTTCGATCCTGCACTGAGAACCCTCCTGAAGCCTGCTGATCAGCATGCAGAACTGAGTTCCAGAGAACCACACAGACGTCTCCAGGGACCTCCATCTATAATTTTGCAGACCCATCCTCACCATTCTCCAGAAACCTTCCTTACTTGGGAAGTGGAAATAGATGTATGTTTCAGCTGGTGTCTAATACATTTAGGCAGGGAATGCAAAAATGTTTAGCAGTTTACCTTAGGGGCAAAATGTTATTTTGGAACAGATAACTTTTCTAAAACAACAAACACCCATACACACACAGACGTGCATTTGGGGTCTGAGATTTGTAATGAATCCTAGAGCAATGAGAAAAAAAATAGGTGAAATATAAAGACAGACAAGTAGAATTGTAGATGTCTATCCATTAGGCGGATGTGTTTAAAAGATCAGAATCCTCTGGGCTAAAGTTAGAAGGAATTTCTCTTTCTATAAGAGGAAACTTCAGAATTTCTTGGGTAGATCTGTTGGCATCATGGATAAGTGAGCACATTTCTTTTAGGATGTGAGTTAAATCACGGTAGGAGCTGCTGCATTCAAATCGCTCTAGTTCACAGCACAGATTCACTACAAAATAGGAAGCTGCTTGTTGTAGTTGGCATTTCATTTTCTACTTGATCTCATTAGATTCTATTTGGCTCCTTTTAACTGCTGACAACAATGTTCCATATATCGAATTTATTGTGAATTAGGAGATGATGGATGCGAAGTTGTATTAAAAGAGTTTTCAATGTGAATTTATATGTGGTCGGAAAAATTTTTAAAAAACACTCTTACTATTTGAAATTCATAACTTGATTTCTATTTTGTCAAACAAGGGGATAAAATTTGTATGGTGTCGTTTTATTTATTCTGGGTGTTATGGATATTTAAAGTGACCAAAAAATACCTTGCACAATATTGTTTTAAAAACTCAGTGCCCCCTATTTGTCTTGAGCATGAGTTTTGACATTTCACTGTAAATGCTACTGTTGAAGATTTCTGCATTTGGGACTTGAAAGAATTTAAAAATAAAATTGCATTCAGATTTCTGAAGTTTTAGAACTTCTAAAACCAATACACAATCATTTGATATGTAATTTTAGAGCTGTAGGTAGTATTTGTGAAATGTTTATGGGCCTATATCATATTTGCTTTATATTTCTTAAAGTAGTAAGTTAAACTCATTTGCATATTTGCCATAAAATAAAGCAAAATGCATAATAATGGACATCAACATGGGACATCCTTTTATTTGCCAAACCTATTCATATGAGCACTATCCCTCTTGAACGAAAAAGCCTATATATTTGAAAAACACAATGATGCATCTTAACAATTTTAATTAGAACTCTTATGATGTGAGCAACATATAGTATTTGCTTTTTCCTGAAAAGATTTTTTTTTTTTCAGATTAGAATCCCTGCTTATGTTCTATACCTATAATCCTATGACTTACTTACCTAGAGCCTTCTTGTGCAATACTTAGGCTTTTGAGAATAACATATTCCAGTATGTTGAGTATCAGTGTCATACTTTACATCCAAATCCTTTTAATGGGATTTCTCCATAAATGATAACGTCTAGCTACTTCAAGAGAGGAACAGCATGTAGTGGAAACATCCTTGAGCTAGGCAGGAGACTTCACACTTCTCAGTAGTAACACCCAGCACTCAGGACATTTGTAACTACTCGGTCAGTATCTGTCTTCCCACTCCAGTGGTTCTCAACCGTGGAAACACATTGGAATTAATGCACACCTTTAACACAATATTGATGCCTGGGAGGCACTCTAGAGATTCTTATTTTATTAATCCCAGAGTGGGGTCTGGAGGTTGAGATTTTCAAAACCCAGTAACCTACCTTATTTTAACATGTAACCAAGAAAACCATGCACTTGACTGTAAGCACAGTGACAGGAGGGACTTTGTCTTCAATGAATAACTCAATTTCTGGCATAGCATAGACTCTAAGTAAATATTGGATGGACAGATGGATGAATGGATGAGCAGATGGATAGATGGGTGGGTGGGTGGGTGGTTCCGGACAAGTTCTCTTACCTTTATGGATCTTAGTTTTTAGTATGTATATCAAGAAGGTTGACCTACATATGTCTTCCTTTCATTCAAATGACTTACCTGAGAGCCTATACTAATATGGGTATCTAGTCATTGTCTCCTAAATTGAAAGGACCTTAATGGTAACAACTAGAAGTTTTTTGACACCCAATAAAGCCTGTAATAAGTTTAACAGTTTTTGCTGAATTAAATTTTTAAGTTATGCATTTTACAAAATCCCTTGTAGAGATTTTCATTTTTTATTCTTTTAAATATGACCATGGATTACCATGTTATATCAGGAAATATGTGTTTGCCCTTGGAAAACAATATGAAGTTTATAGGCTGCATCTACAAAAGTTACTCTTTTAGTTTATGATAAATCAGAAATCTGTGAAAGATGTCTTCAGTTATCCAAATTATTTAGTGATAATTTTCTTTGTCTAAAGAAACTATCTTCTATCAGTCTTTTTCTTTGTCAAATAAATTATAATATTTGATTGTGATTGTTTTCATGATACATTTATTGTGGGAGGATTGTTATATGAAATCTTTTGCTATTTTTGTTTAGGAAATATTTATTTTAACTAATTCTTCCCCATTGTCAACATTGAGCAATTGGCAAAGTTTCAAGTGTCACAGAAGCATTCAGATGTTATGCTAAATGAACCATATTCAGAAATTCATGTGCATAGGCCACATTAGTGATCTTATTATAACAATAAGAGTCAAGAAGGCTTTGCTTTGATGAAAGAGTATTGGACAAAACTCAAATCTCAGTTCAATGCAACCTAGGGTTTCATTCAAGCCTTGTTTTTTTCCAAAAATCATCCTTCAAGATGTCCTTTGTGTGATGGAACTTTAGAGGGATTCAATTTGAACATCTCAACACTATATAATTAATCGTGATCAGGTTCAATTATAATTACTACTTGATTTAAGCCTGATAGTTTGATACTAGGCTGCTGTGGGTTACCCTATGCTTGAGTAGGTCATTCGGGCCTACCAGCAGGTTAATGTGTACTAGTTAATGAGATTGGCTAAAGGTTTCCAAACTTTCTAGGTTTATGATGCCCTTAGTGTCTCGGTAATAGGCCAAAAGAGATCTTTAACAATTGCATTTACCAAATTGGCCCAAATAACTTTATCAGTATTTATGTCCTTATAACCTGGTAGCTAGTTGAAAAAAAATAATATACATAAATTAAAAGAAAAAAATTAATTTCATTCTTAAATAACCACAATTACTTACTAAACAGATGTGTGTGCCTGTTGGGCACTGCACAACTTCTCAAACCTTAGAATCATGTCGGATGCTGTCATACTCATTTCCTGTTCCAAACTGATTATCAAGTGGTACTTGCTTTTGATCACATCACCCACTAAAAACCCAGCTTCATAAAGATAAGACATGATCAAAAGGAATGAAGCAAAGTGTAATGTTGAGACTGTGAACTACCACTAGCTAATAGTTTGTACAGTACCCAACAGGTGTCTTTTAATATTGTATTCCCTCTGAAATTTTAAAATAATCCTCGGCACCTTTGTAAATTTATTACAGATATTGGTGCCACCAATTCATTTATATATTTTAAAATTGAATGGCCTTTTTTCTCTGAGAATAAAGCTCAGTTCAAACAAAGTTCATTCAATGCAGAAAAACAAACAGGAAAGAATAAAAATAATCTCTAACCCCACCATTTAGGAATAAACAGCAGCAACATTTGTGTGTGTATATATATCCAAACAATTTTTTTCCTAATCATAGATAAATGGACATATACCTTTTTCATTACTTGTTTTTACAAAAATGTTTTATACCATTTTACAGTCTGCTTTATTCACTTAATCACATAAATATATACATATTTATAAATGCATACACACACACATATATATACACACATACAAATCTACATACACATATATAGAATTGTAAGTGTAAATGTATACGTATATATATACATAATATGTATATGTTTGTGTGCAGATATATATGTATATTGGATGCATATATATACATATACATCCAAGTGTATACATGTTTGTACATCTATCTATGTATCTACATATATATATACATAGATATATTTAGACTTATAAATATGTATATATACATATATACATACATATATACATTAAAAACATTAATGGCTGCATGGAATTCCACTTTTTGGTTGTACTATATTTTATTTAACCAATTTCAGTTGTTGGACACTTGAGTTATTTTGAATTTTCCCTACTGCAACACACTAGGTAATAAAAGTCATTGTAATCAAACAGTTGTCAGATTATTTCCCTAGGAAACATTCTCAAAAGTCAAATTACTTTCCGGGATACATATATTAGAAACTCTTTATATATTGCCAATTTTCTCCCAGAAAAGTTTTATGAATTTGGCTAACAGTGGCTCCAATAATATTTATTAATAAATAATAACTGAGTTATTAATAAATATTATTTGGAATGTCATTTTTACCATATAATAAATTGTTTATGTCCATTTAGTTAAGTCTTTGGGTTTTGTATTCTTTTCCATGAATCCGTTTGTCTATAGTGGCTTCACTGCTATGATTGTTTGATTATTTTTCCTTTACAGCTGATTTCAATATATGATAATGTAGGTCCATCTACTCCTCCAACTGATTTTATTAAAATGTTCTTGACTAATCTCATCTATTCTCATGTATTTGGTCTGTAAAGTTAAATTCCTCACCACCTCCACCCCTCGTTAAAATGCCTTTAGGATTTTAATTGCTATTGAATAGCACTTATGGATTAATTTTGGAAGAGACATCTATATAAAATGTAGCATTTTTTCATAGGGAGTTCTTGTGTCTGTCCACTTATTTCCTTCGAAATTTCTTATACATTTGAAAAATTTTTATATATCCTGCATGTTTCTTAAGTTTAATAAAACATTTATATTTTTTATTATGAATAGAATTTTTCAAATATATTTTCCTAACAATCTCTATTTGGTTATACTTAATATATGGACAAACTTGTTTAAAAATTTTTAAGTAAGTCATCTTGCTAAACTAATGTTTCAGGATTTATACCTCTAATTTATCATAATGCATACCAAATAATAAAACTAATACTAAGATTTCTTGTCTTATTCTGGGATGCATCTGGTGTTTTATCATTAAAAATAGTTCTGCAGTTGGTTTCAGGTAAATACTTTTTCAATTTAATTAAATTCTCTTCTATTTATGTTATTAAAGTTTTTATATTTTATTACTTTTATGAAAGGAGACTGAGCTTTTTCAAATGCTTTGGGAATATCAATAAAGATCATATTTATTTCTTTGCCTTTTTAATATGAAGAGTTACTAATGTAATAGATCATTTAAGAGGAACTGTCTTGGCATCCCTAGGATTAATCCTTTTAATTAATGTGTTATTCTTTTAATATATTCTTGGATTAGACTTGCTAATTTTCAATTAATATTTTTGCATGTATAATTCTAAATTAGGGTAGTCTTTTATTCTCTTTGTGTTTTATCACTGTCAGATTTTGGCCCATGACTTTATGTAATCTTCATAAAATGAATCAGGAAAGTCTACATTTCTTTATGCTATAGCAAGAACTGGCAAATAGAACCCACAGGCCAACAGCTGCCCATCACCTATCTTTGTCAGTAAAGTTGTGTTGAAATACAGCCACGCCCATTGGATTACACGTTGCCCATGCCTACTTGCATCCTAGATAGCACAGTCAAGCAACAGAGTCTTCATGGCCCTCAAAGCCACTATATTTATTATCTGAGTTTTTGAAGAAAAAGTTTGCTTCCACCACTCTAAAACAGTTCAAGTTGCCTAGGAGTTCTCCGTCCTTGGAAAGTTTTACCGAACTCATCTGAAAACTTAACTGGCCCTTTACCTAATTTTCTTGTGAGAGGATAGCTTTTGGAGTGTTGTTTCTTTTTTGTAATGTTTATTTATTTCATTTGTGTTTTAACTGGAACTTCCTGACAGTTTATAATTTAAATTTTTCATGGCCAACACAATTTTCTAGATTTTAATATCAATTAGTAAAGATTAAATGTACACTATTCTATTATAGCTTGGAAATTTTCTAGTTTTATGTTTTGCCTGTTTTATTCTCTTTTTATTGTTGATCAGTACTATGGAGATTTCCTATTTTATTGTCCTCTTAAAGAACCAATTGTTGGTATTTATCAAGTCTATTTTTGTCTATTTTATCTATGCTTAATCTATTTACATAATCATTATATTTATTAATTCCTTCTTCAATACATTTTAAAGTATTTCATTGTCATTTTCTACTTTCTTAAGTACAATAAATGCTTATTTGAAGCACTCAAATTTTTCTTATTTTACCATAAAAATCATTTAAAGTTATATATTTTTTTCTTTGAGTACCACTTTGGCCAAATCCATTTTCATTATGGTTAACTTTTTAAAGAGTCCTATACCTTCATTTCGATATAATCATCCATATTAGAATTAATTAATAATTTTTAAAGTGTTACTAATCATTTGTTTTTTTGTTACTATTACTATTAAATTTTATTTTATTAGATATTGTTGATTTTTTAGGCCCAATGTAATTAATTATTTTCTAAATATGCTATTTGTATATGGAAGAAAATGTATAGTTATTGTTTATAGGGTGCAAGTTTCAGTATATAGTACTAAATCAAGCTTCTTAGATACTCTATATCCCTTTTTATATATAGTTGATCTATTTGACTTAGAACTGTATGATAAACAATTCCCCATATAATTTTTAATTTTGTGTTTTTCCAAATACCTTCTAAATGGCTTTTTTTATATGTTCCTGCCATGTGCATAAAAGTCCGTGGCTTAGATCTGTATTATGGTTTATAATTTTTAATAGAAGAACATAAAAATCTTAGTTGTGAGTTTTGTTTTCTGATATTAATATTGCTCAGTTTTTACTTTGAGTTCGCCTAATATATACTTTCTATATTTTTATTGTTATCCTTTTCAAAATACTAATTTGTTTTAGGTTTGATTCTTGTTAATATTAAATAACTAAAATTTTCTTTTGATCATAAACTGAATTTATTTGTCTTTTATGAGGGAAATTTAAGCCAGTCACCTATATTGTGATAATTGATGTTTTGATCTCATTCCTCTTATCTAATTTTATGTTTTCTATTGTTATGACTTCTTAGGATTTCCTTCTTCTCATGTCCTAACCTTTTCTATGATGATCAAGTGCTCTTGGTCTCCCCCAGCCTTCAACTACTATCCCATCAGTTCCATGACTTGGAGATTTTACATCTAATTCTGTTCTATATATTATTACCTTTAAAAAGTTTAAAGATATATGGACACATTCCTTTATCAATTTTTAAGAGTGAAAATATATCAGAGGATTCTTCATGGAGTAAGATGATTACTTTAGAAGTCAATACCTTCCCATCTTCCCATTTATCATTGAAATAATCTGAAAGTTTTGTTCTTTTTTTTCCACATTATACATCTACTTCAGAAATTATATGTATGATGTACATTAAGCTCAAACACCAGATTAGCAGTTGAATGTACAGGCTTCATGGATTTAACTACTATTTATTGAGTGCTTTCCACTGTACCTGGCAGTGTAAGATTCTAATTATTATTGGTTTTGTTTTGCCATCACGCTACATGGTCTCTTCCCTTTCTTTAGCGTTTGCTGTCATTGACTGGTTGGTTGGAATATCTTTCCAAGTGGGTTTCATTCATTAATTCATCAGAAGGACACCTGAGTAATACATAGCCTGAATGATGTAGATCTGAAAATAAATGCAGATCTCAAATGAATCATACTTTTACTGAGTATCTATCATCTATCTATCTATATCTATCTCTCTATCTATCTATATAGACATAGATATATCTTGAGTCATAATCCTTTCTTCTTAAATATCTGTAAACATTGGCCCACAATGTTCTGCAGGGGAGTTGAGAAGACTGGTTTCCATCTAATTCTATTTTCTCTTTATGTAGTAATTTATACATTTTCCTCTCTAAGTGCTTGTAGAGTTTTTCTACATCCTTGAAATTTGGAATTTCACCATATCTAGGTAGAGGTCCTTTTGCATTGATTCTGCCGATTGTTGGTGCCCCTCTTTAACTCTTTCTCAAATCAGAGATAGTGTTCCCATCTTTTAATTTCCCTTTGCACATATAGTGGAGTTGCTTGATATAGTTTCCATGTATTTGTCTGTGCTTTCTCATAATTTGTATCTTTAGTCTAGCTTCCCAGTTTTTGCTTTCTGTTAGCCCTTGATCTTATATTCTAATTCACTAATTCAATAGTTTGGAAACTCCAAGTCTGCCATTAACTGCCTCCACTGTGGTCTCTGTAATTATGTGACACGCTTCCATTGCTGTCATTGTTTATAGATTCTTCCTGGTTAGTCCCAGCCTGTTATTGACTATGTTTTTCTAGTTTTGTTTAGGTTTTGCTATTTAGAGTGTTTATGAACTTCTCTCCTGCTTCCTGTAGCATCGCTGTTTCACTGGGGAACATTTCTTCTTAGTGTTCATATGATCTACTTCTCTTGAACTACTGAGACTTTTCATTTTCTGTGGTGATTTTTCTGTTGACTCATCCCTACAGAAGGAGATGTAGGCTGTTCTTCAGCTATAAAAAGGAATCCATCAAGAATTATTTAGGGTCACTCTTTCTGTCATTTTTTGTTATAAATAAGTGTAGATACAATATTTAAATTTATTGCAAACTTTCTTTGACAGCCTAGAGCCCAGTAGTTTACAGAGCTGAGGATAGGGCTACGGTGGGTGCAGGAGAATCATTTTTGCCAGGAAAAATTTCTCTTTAAAATTTTGAGAAATTTGAAGTTTTCGTCCTTGCCTGAAAATTTTTGAAAATTTGACAGTTGAGCCAGAAATGCTTACTCCTCTTGATGTCTGATGGAGACATTTTCTTTTATAATGTTTCTTGGTTAGTTTACCAGGCAATTCTTAGAACTTGCAGACTGAGTGTTGGCTGTGAGCAGCTCTATGTTTCCCAGCCCACAGATAACGGTAGTTGGTTGGATCTCCTTGTGTGTTCTACAGAAACAGTGGGAAGCAGTGGCCCAAACTCTCTCCACTTGTTTTTCACCAGCACCATTTCTTATCTAAGGCCTCAAGAATTAAGATACATAAGTAAGATTCTTAACTAGTTTTAGCAAGAATATGGATTGTTTTTCTATTATGTTGATTGATTCATTATAATGAGAAATTAGACAGAGTTTAGAATGCCCTAAATCTCAAAGGTGAGTTTAAATTCTCATGTCAATCCCAAGTGCTTATATCACTATGCCTATAAGTAGTTACAGGTAAAGGACAATTTATGGCTCTTCAGCTTTGTTAATTTGCCCGAACTCTCAAAATTTTTACCTCTAACCTTCTTGTCAGCCTTACTTTTTATAGTATTTCCAATACATAATAAGCAGAGTCAAAAGTCTGTAAACCAATAAATGGAAGACTTGTGCATGTTTTTTATTTGTTTGAGGGTGTGTGTGTGTGTGTTCTATCTATTGGCAATTTATGCATATATATGAGTAAAATATATTTAACTTGCTGTTATTGCCATATAATGTCATATAAAACTTCATTATATGGCCTGTTACTCTGACTACCCTGAATGGTATTTTGGATTTCCAAACAGACAATACTTCTCTGTTTGACCTCATGGTTTCCTATTTCCTAAGTTCCTCTGTGGGAAACATGGATGGAAAGTGATTGTCATGTGGTTTATGAAATGACAACATGGAAATTCTGTATTGTGATTAGAGAAGATCTTTAAATCCATTTTGCAGTCCCTTGGAAATCACCATCTACCCAGCAGAAGCCTTTTGGTGCCGTCAAATATGTCCTGATAAAACCACTCACCTGCAACAAATGGAAGAATTTGATCACCAGGAAGAGCAAGACCAGTTCTAGCTGGTTTTGGAGGGTTTTTGTTTAAATTAGGAGAAACCCTCACTCGCTGAGGGTCTGCTTCCTGGTTGTCCCTTTTCCTAAAGAAGAAAAGAAAAGTGTATTTTAACCATGCAGAGTCATTTGCAAACAATATTTAATTACATTTAAACTACATTTATGAGTCCTACTCACACAACCTCCTCCAGGATATGCTTTAATTAGTAACAATTTTTTCCCGTCTTATATAGTGCTTATCTGAGGTTGTTTTCTGATGGAAAAACCTCTTCAATATCATAGAATTGAACTCTTAACATTTTACATGTGAAGAAGTCAAGCAGAGAGAGAGTAAAGTGTTTCACCAAAGCCTTAAAGCTCAAAAGCAACCAAAAGGAGACCTGACAGCAAGTTCTAGATTCCAGTATCACCAACTGATGGTGGGTCACTGCTGCATTGCTGAGATGAGAATTATCCATCTCTGTTTGGGGGTGGGCATGGGAGGGTGAGAATAGCACATAGGGATGAGATTTTCGTGTTCTCTGGACTGTATATATGAAGGATTTATACATCTATGTAGGATTTGCAGCAACTTCCAGTAGAAATACCTGTTTGACAATGAGAATATGAACATTAAAAGATAAAAGAGAAGTAAAGATATAGATTAGAAGACAAGGTTAAAATGAGCAGTGAAAGAGCCGCCATGTGGAGAGCCATAATTCTGTTGCAGATTTGAACTTGCACTTCCTTGAAATTGAGAAATGAGAGACTGGTCATTTCCATAGTCAGCATTTTTTGGAAAGAAGGGAGTTAACAGTCCCTCAGGAGAACTAGAGCTTTTCCTAACTATTAGTTTTAAGAAATACTTTTTCTCCCTTTTTGGGTAGTTGGAACTACGTTGTAGAGAAGGCTTGTGCCTTCCAGACAACTTGTTCAGTATTCATCCTAACTCCATCCTGTGGAAAAGAAGAGAGGGAAGTAAACGTGGGATCAGTCACGGAGAGAATCTAAGGTCGGCGAAAACTTAAACCTGTTATTCCATTGTGGGTACATGGGCAAGTTCTATCGTTTACAATGATGGGATACAAAAGTTGAGCCCCTTCTGTGAACTTTATGGTAGAGTGGAAAAAGCAAAGTGTTTGTAGTTAGGAAGCCAGTCTGGCATACTTGTCCACTGTATGAGACTTAGGAGAGGCAACACACGCTATATGGTTTGCACAATGGTTAAATACAGTTCAATTTTGAAAAGTATTTTATAAGGTGTAAAGCATTATAACCTCATCATTGTTATCCTTTTAGGTATTGGATATTCTTTTCAGAAAATGGCAAATACTATACAAGTCAGGCCTTTTCTGAATATATTTATTGCCAACATTGGTTTTTTGTTGTACTTTTTTCCATTTGTTTTATTAGCTACTTTCCGTGGAGAATTGAGTCCTCATCACTATGAAGTATATCTTTTCTTGGCTAATGTTCTGTCTGCACTGTGTTTTAGAAGTCACCATCACAAAGTTGTATTTCACACAATAATATTATTGCAACAATAAAGAGTTGATTTAAGTGAGTCTGAATAGCAAAATATAGCAGTAAGACATGACTGAAATAATTGGTAATATATAGAGCAGTAACATATGACTGAAATAATGGTCAACATATGAGATAGAAATAAATCTCTCCTTTGTCTTTTATTAGATTGCCAAAACACCTTTTCTAGTTATCTCTGTTGTCAGCATATTTTTAAAAAATGAAGTTACAAATTGTAGTTTTTTTGTGTGTGATAGAGATGGATTTTAAAATGGCCCAGGCATATATATTGTATTGGTTGAAAATTTATCTCAGCTGAAAACTTGCTTTTTCTACTTATGTGAACTTTCTTTGTTCATTACACAATCTAGATAACAGTTTGTAATGAGAAATTAGTCCTTGTTCTCCTTAGTTTTTTGTTTCATGATGTATTTTTCTTTAGGGACTCATTAGGTTGTTTTATTGCTATGCATTGTATTTGCCCTTTAAAGGGAATGGAAAAAGCCTGCATTGTGCTCTTGAACTTATTGCTAGATTTTTCTAAGAAAATAATGGCATGAAGGAATAATTCTGTTACTAAAATATCCTTGTGATTACTTCATCTATTACTGTGCTGAGTGACCTAATAACGAATTTTACTATTAAAATGTTCTCACTATTTCACATATTTTCTATAATGAGCATCAGAAACTCATGACTCTTCTCCATGTTCTAAAGATGAGTTGCTATTCCCTGGAGTGTTTTTTTGCCTTGGACTGTTTTGCACTGGTTAGAAATTAGCCAAATTCTTCTCAGTTACATCTGCTACTTGAGTTTAAATAAACCAACAAAGGGGAGCCATTTACTACATCACGCTTGTTCAGAAAGTTTGTCAAGAATATGGCAAAAAGGATGTCTCTTACTCCTAGATTTCCTTTTCCCTCTCAATAGAATTCCAGAATAATCATTGTTCTATTTATTTCAGTGTGATGTATTTTGGAATAATACTATTCTGCCTTCAAATCAATTTTTGTATATTTATAAAGACTTTATACTCCATTCAGAAAGTATATAATGTGTTTTCAAGTATGGTGCATTTCATAAAGAGTATGCCCTGCTGAGCTATTTCCCGTTTTAAAAGGATAAAAACAGCTACCAGAATTGAGGGCTTATTAGATACCAGACATTGTGCTTGAGAGCTTTACATAATTTACCTCATTTAATCCTCACACTAACGATATGAGTTAGGAATTATCCACCTTATATCCATAAGGAAACTGAGACTGAGATAAATTTCATAGTTACCCAGTGGTCACAGTGACACAATCAACCCGATGACAGAATTTGTGCTCCTCACCAGCATTCAAGTGTGTCTGTAGTATTTTCCTGCTTTACTGAGCTGCAGAGTTGCAGACCAGGTCTTTTTTCTGAAGCAGAATACAGCTAGGAAAGAGGCTGACCAAGGGCAAGGGGCCGGGCTGGCAGGCCATTGGAGAGGGCATACAGCCTGTTGGCACCTGTGGCTAAAGAGGGTGCAGGCACAAAGGACAGAGTTTAGGTGCAGTGGCCCCAGTCAACAGAGTTGCCCAGTACCTTTCACTATATGAACAGAGCTTCCCACCTCTGACAAATAGGGAGATGAGGCTCTTGTCGTAGATTCTCACGTTGTTCCAACCACTGGCTGGAAAGAATAAATAATATTTACTACCATTTTTCAGGTGCATACAGATTTTATTATAATAATTAAAATACAAATTTATTTTAAAGCACTATTGAATTCAGAGTTTGGTCTTTAAATACCTTCTCAGTTGATGCATGCTAAAATTACTATTTAATGAGTGCAATTAAAATTAAGTTCAGAACATGTGTTGACGTTAGAATGTATTCTCACACTCAGAAATGTTCAGAGCCATAGCACTACTGGGCTTAACGCAGTCCTAAACACTGAGAGCTTACTATTTTGCCAGTCATTCAAATAAGCACTTTAAATGCACAATCTCATTTAACCTCATAACAATCTATGCGGTAAGTTCTACTATTATTCTGTTTTTCATGTGGCAACTGAGCCTCAATTTCCAATTTCTAAATACTACCTCCCATTAATCGTTCTGTGGAGATTAAAATGGATGATAAATTTAAAACAGCACAGACTAAGTCTAAGGCAATAATGCAACCAACTATTAGTAGTAGTAGTTATAATTATAATAGTAGTTTGTTACTAATATTAGTCTCACTGAAGTCACAATCCATTAATTTTATTTGTAAAATTTATTGATAACATATAGTTTATCTATTCCAAAAAGAGATTAAGAAAGTTAGCAAAAGGTCATACAAGAACATCTTGTTATGTTTGGAGAGTAAATGGAATCTCATTAGATTTTAGGAAAAAACAAAAGATTTGAAACGAGTGTCATGCTTACAGAGTGTGCTTTCGGTCATGCTCCAAGACTGGAGAGATACCTGTTTACTCCCATCTGGCATCATTTTTGTGTTTTTTAGTTTTGTTTGTTTGTGTATGTGGCGGGGAGTGGGGATAAAGTCATGGGAATTGGTGCAATGTAATTGAAATGTAGTACATGGAAAAGTGTTTCTCTATTAGATTAGTCAGCAATTAAAACATGAATCAATATAAATCCAATTAACATGTTTTACTGTTTCATGGGAGGTAAAGATTACTGTTACTGGTTATTAGGGATGTTCAAACATTTCAGAGTTATCACAGATAGAGGCTGAGCAGAAAATAATATGGTTGTTGAACTGCAGTATTTTTGAAGTGATCCTTTAATAACCACATTCAGCCACTAATAGCTACTTACAAAACTGGAGTCTCCACTTGTCCTTTCAATGCTTTTTTCTGATGTAGTTTTAAATACTTGTCTTCCATCCATACAAAATTTGAAAGAAAAAAAAAACATTCTGAATTTAGGGTGAGGAAACCTTTCAGTTTGCAACCTCTCAGAACTATCAGGCCTTTGCAGCTTTTGTTCCACAGAACCCAGGAAAATGCTGTGACTAGGGTTGGTCTTCAATAAGCCTTTGAGAGAGAGAGAGAGAGAGGGAGAGAGAGAGAGAGAGAGAGAGAGGGAGAGGGAGAGAGAGAGAGAGAGGGAGAGGGAGAGAGAGAGAGGGAGAGGGAGAGGGAGAGAGAGAGAGAGAGAGGGAGAGAGAGAGAGAGAGAGGGAGAGGGAGAGAGAGAGAGAGAGGGAGAGGGAGAGGGAGAGAGAGAGAAGATGAATCAAGCCCTGACCCTACTAATTTAGTGGAGTTACAAAGTGATTTGTTTTATTGTATTTTATTTTTAACCTCAAATTTTTATTTTAATTTAGAGGGTCATTTTTCCAGCTGAATCCTACAATTTATTTTTAAATATTGATTTCTTTCCATTTTACAAAAGTAATATATGAGCCTACAGAAAAGCACAATGACAGAAATTTTAAACAAATTGAATCGTATTTTATTATATCGGAACAGTTGGCTATTTAAATAATTCCTGATAGAAGTCATTCTGTGATTTGGTTGGTCAGCCCAAAATTGTTTTTGTGATATTTTTAAGTATACAATTTTCTTACTAGAAACAAAAACTATACTAGTAATAAGCAAAATATTTTAAATCTATTGCTATACAAAATTAGGTTTTCTAGACATAATTTGCACTGGTAATGATTAAATAGTTTTATCACAATCATGCTTCTGAACTCAGAAATAGATGCATATAAATATACCCAACTGATTTTTGACAAAGGTGCAAAAGCAGTTCAATAAAGAAGAGTCTCTTTAACAAATGGTGCTAGAACAATTGGACACCCGTGACCCAAAAAATGAAACTCAACCTAAAACTAATACGTTATAACAAAATATTAGCTCAAAAATGGATTATTGATCTAAATGTAAAACTATAAAACTTTTAGACAAGAAAGAAAATCTTTACAACCTAGAGTTAGGTAAAGATTTCTTAGACAAAACACCAAAAACATACCCAAGAAAGAAAAAAATAGATAAATTGGATTTCATCAAAATTAGAAACTTTTGCTCTGTGAATGGCCCTGTTGCAAGGATAAAAGACAAGTCACTGATTGGGAGAAAATATTTCCAAATCCTGTATCCAGCAAAAGACTCATATCCGTAATAGATAAAGACCTCTCTAAATTCAACAATAAGAAAACAAATAATCCAACTGAAAAATAGTCCAAAAAGTTAGAAATTTCACTAAAGGATACATATGAATGGTAAATAAGTACATGAAGAGATGTTCAACATCATTAGCCATTAGGGAAATGCAAACTAAAACCACAACAAGATCCATTACGCATCTACTGGAACAGCAAAAATAAAAGATAATGCCAAAATGTTGTCGAGAATGTAAAGATACTAGATTTCTCACATAGTGCTGACAGGTATGTAAAACGGTACAGCCACTCTGGAAATCAGTCTGGCAATTTCTTTAAAAAAATGTAACTATATAATTACCACATCCAGCAAGGTACTCCTGGGCATTTGTCTTACAGAGAAAAAAACTTATGTTAACACAAAAACCTGTATGAATGTTCACAGCAGTTTTATTTGTAATTGCCAAAGACAGGAAACAACTCAAATGTCCTTCAATGGATGAATAGTTAAATAAACTGTGGTACATCCGTGCCAATACTTCTCAGCAATAAAAAGGAACAAACTGTTGATACATGCAACAACTTGGATGGATCTTAAGGGCTTTACACTGAGTAAAAAGAGCCAATATCAAAAAGTTGCATACTGTGTGATCCTTGAAATGACACAATTATAGACATGGAGATCAGGTAGGGGGTTGCCAGGGTAATGGGGCAAGGGAGGAAGGGATGGCTTTGAAGGGGCAACATAAAGGCGTTCCTTGTGGTGATGGAACAGCTCTGTATATTCATTATGGTGATGGTTATAGGAATCTGGACATGTGAAAAATATCTCATACAATTAAACACCAACACATTTAAAAAAATGAGTTGTGGCAAAAATTCAACCATAAATTTTCTTTACATCATGGAGATCACAGACTTTTCTCTGGATCAACTGTGACTTTTCATTTGAGTTTTTTGTTTAGTACCTTTTATATTTTTCAGCTTGTTGACCGTTAGCATGTATTGTTCTTATAATCTAAAAAAATCATTTAACGAGTATTTTTTAAGGGAAAAAAAGAACATGTTTCTCAAGGGTAAGATTACAATTAAGAAAGCCCCACAGCCATGTGCCAAGCAGTACCCAAATTGACAAGATAAGTTTTCCTGGAATATCAGTTTTACTTGAACATTTAGGGTAGTAGGTATGTGGAAGGAACTTTATATTCACATTAAACAAGTATGACTATTTTGTGTAGCAGAATGTGAAATTCACATATATTTTTGACACATAACAGATGATTACAAAGAAATATCTTGCTTGAAGTAAGCACCTTAGGGCTACACCCCCATATCCCTGGGGGTTTTGCGCACTCCTATGTTCATCCTTCTCTTAGATGAGAAAATGTAGGAAAGAAGGCACCCCTTTAGCACAAATATGCATGGAACTTAGCAAGGCCTTGAATGCTGGGCTTTGGTGGTTTCAATCTGCCATTTGGCATGTATTAGGAACGTGACACCAGATCTGCCTCTGCCTGCCAGACCTCGGGGTAAGTCCTCTGCCTCAGAAGTCCTAAAGAGCACAGATCAGAATTAGGGACTAGCTAGAGGAAGAGGAGGATGATGAAAATAATAGTAATTGTAGCAGATATGAACATCCCACCAACATGGATAGGCAAATAATGTCACATTTCTTTATATTCTCTCTAAACTAACATCGACTCCTAGCCTTTATCTCTTTGGCATGGCAGGGAATTCTGTCTCAGTCATTCCTGGGTCTCCCCCTCCAACCCCACACCACCCCTGCTCTGTCTTTGTGCCTGGATTTTGGTGTTTTAAGTAGTGTCAAGGCCTCAGAGAAGTCCTCCTTTTGTAGCTATCTGGGTATTGTCACGATGCCCGCTGTCCTAATTAATCCTCGGGATCCTTTCAGGTTCATGGCTGTGTTGTTCCAATGCCTACTTTGGGCATGGGAAGAGCAAGCTCAGCTCCTTGGGGAACATCAATCCATTCACTTTGAGGTTCGCAACATCTTCATGCTTCCAGAAAGCCAGGCATAAGACTCCGTGGACAGTTCTCACTCAACCACTGTACCTCCCAAACCTACCAGAAGTCCATTCCCTAAGGAAGACACTTATTTAAAATGTACTACAGTCATGCATCGCATAACAATGTTTGAATCAATGACAGACTGCATATACAGCGGTGGTCCTATACACACCACTGGGTGTGTTGTGGGATAAGCCATGTAGGTTTGTACACTCTATGATATTCACACAACGACGAAATCGTGTAACGACACGATTCTCAGAGCATATCCTCGGCGTTAAGCAACACACGACTGTATATCCCAGGCATCGTTCTAAGTGCCTTAACCCTAGCAACTCGTTTATCCTCACAAGAACTCCACGTGGTCAATACCGTTATTATCCCATTTACTAGACGAGAACGCAGGCACAGAGTTCAAGTATATAAATTTAGATAAACAAACTTATACTGTTTCATTGAACTATATCTTGTGGATATTTTTCCAGTTACATGTGTTAACTACTCTCCAACTGAAAAATGTACATTTTAATTGGTTGAATAGTATTTATTTTATTGTTGATTGAGTTCACTAATTCTCTATCAAAAGAAATAGAGATATAGGTTGTAAAAATAGAGGTTGTTCACTCGTACTACCTTTTTTTTTGGTTATGTATCTTATTTTCCTAAAAAGATGGAAAGTTCTCAGGTGATCCTCTTTTTTATACTCCATTAAATGTCTTGCAGTACTTAACATGTGTATGTGTCCACCACATCCGTCTGCCAGAGCAGCCACTTGGTGTTCAGACAAGCCTTCAGGGCAGAAGCAGGTCCTCTTTCTGCAAGGAGGCAAATCCTGCAGCACAAAGGGAAACCTATAATCTTATCTTCAAATCTGAAATACAAATCAACGTTAAATAAACTCTTGATAATTTTGCTAATGTTACTGTGCTCCAATGTTAAGATTCCTTTTCTTTTATGAAACAGTGTGCTGACAAAATTATATAATAAGGTCATTTGTAAGCAATATTTTCATTTCCTTTGCTCTTTTCAAATGGATATAATGTTAGGTTTAATGCACTGAGAGGATGTCTGCTCATGTATACTTTTTAAATAATTCGGAGTGAGAATGATACCCTTTTAGACTGTCTTAGATAGTATTTATGTAGGTTTTGAAGAACTATGTATGCATAAACCAAAGGATGTGGCAAGGCCCTGACATGATTACATTTTGAAAGTTCATTAACAATATCCTTAGAGGACATCACAGCCTTAATATACACACTCGAGAATTGGCTGGTTTTCAATTTAGTTTAATTTCCTGAATAGTAATGTACATTTTTCATTTGATGTGCTTTGAAAACTAATAAGAGTGGGTTAGCATTGGATTCCATAGAAAAAGAGTCTCTTATCAACTCCATCAAGTTACCATTGTGACTTGACTTGCCAGGCCACTATCCTAGACGTCTTAGTATTTTACATTTGAATGTACCGTAGCCTCCCACCTAGATTAACCTTATACAAAGCTGCCCTTTAAAAGCCTCCTGTGTGTCCTTGCAGAATTGCTGAGTGACCTAGATTACCCTTACCCTTATAGATCTTTTTAAAGAAATTTTGCAGCAGCTGGAATTATTTTCTATGGAATCAAGGGTTCTTCCTATTTAATCACCTGTGTTTCAAAATGTATTTGCTTTCATTTGTTAAAACACAGAGACAAGGGCATGATGTTTGCCTAACTTAATCGCTCTTCCTTTACATGACTCATGACTTGTTAGAAAGCTCAGATTGTAATGTTTCCTGTAGATGCGCCTCCACTTCCCACTGACTGATATTTGAAAAGACCAGCTGGATTCTGATCAGTGAAACTGCACACATTAAGGATAAATATCTCTGAATCATAACATTTTCCTGTTGAAACAGCTAGCTTTAAACTTTGGGGGTGATGACATCTAACTGATCTCCATTTTCTTTTTCTGATTAAACTGAATTATCAGATCACAGATCTAGAATACAAGAGGTCACTGAGTCAGCCCCTGTCCCCTGGCCAACATGTGTCTTCACAATTCACTTCTTGTGGACTTTTCCTGGGCCAGAATGTTACAAATTTCCCTTGGAAACCTATTTAGGGTCAACTTAGATAGTACCACAGTAGGATGATTTGACAAGTGTCCTCGTGAGAGATTTCTGCCACTGAAGACGTGCTCTGTTTTCACCTCCACAGAACACTATATGTGAGTCACAGGCCAGGTAAGGTTTGAGGAATAAGCTCAGTTGTAGTAGCTTCAACTAGAAACTGTAACCCAGGCCAGGTAGCAATCTACTTAAGTTTTAGAGTAGTTTTAGCTTCACAGCAAAATGGGGGGAAGGTATAGAGTTCTCCCATATACTCCCTGCCCCCACACATGCATAGATTCCCTCGTTACCATCATCCTGTCAATGCAAAATAACAATAACCAATCTATAGATAAGAGAAATAAGGTGAGTTTACTTGAGCCAAAGTGAGGATTATAGCCCAGAAGGCCTTAGCATTCCAGAGAAACATGGTTTTGAGTACAGTCTTACAGCTTTTTAGAACAAAGAACGTACATTAAACACACCCAGGATACATTTTCCTCAAAATCTCAAAGAGGTATTCAGTTGCAAATTAGCAAGTCAGCATGACTGTGATGTCCGGAAAGGAACTAATTCAGCCTTACGAATAGGGCTTTACCAATAGGGTGTAGGAGGGGAAGTATGCATTCTTCTCTTAAGAGAGTGTATTCTTTAATGGTTAAGCAGATATACAATGTATGTTTGATAGGCCATAAGTCAGGCTATTTAGTTCAAGCGGAATCAGTTTCAAACCCAAATAGTTACCCCATGTACCTCAATATGCAAGAATCTCTTGTCAATCCCCACATGAGTGGTACATTTGTTACAACTAATGAATCTATATTGACATGCCATAATCACCCGAGCCTGTAGTTTACCTGAAGATTCACTCTTGGTGTTGTACATTCTATGGATTTAGACAAATGTATAATGACATGTATCCATCATAGTGGTATCATAGAGTAGTTTCACTGCCCTAAAAATCCTTTGTGCTCAGCCTATTCATCCTTCCTGCCCCTCTTCCCACACCTGGCAACCACTGGTTGTTCTACTGTCTCCATTGTTTTACCTTTTCCAGAATGTCATTGAATCAGAATCATACAGTATATAGCCTTTTCAAATTGGCATCTTTCACTTAGTAATTTTCATGTAAGTTTCCTGCATGCCTTTTCGTGGCTTAATGTCATTTATTTTTAGGACTGAATAATATTCCATTGTCTTGATGTACTACAGTTTATTTATCCACTTACCTACGGAAGGACATCTTGATTGTGATGGGGAGAAAGAATATTCTCTACCCACTCTGGGTCCTTTCTGGCTGGGCTACAAATTAAATTGACATGAGGCCAAATAGCAGGAGAAAATCAAGCAAAGCTTTATAAAACATGTATACGTGGGAGAGACCAAGGGGTGTCTCTTGACAAAATGGTGGAGATTCTCCTCTTATATAGACAAATGATTTTGGGGGGGAGTTGGGAGTGGCAGCCACAAGGGATTACAAGAAAAGCACAGTAAAGTTATTATGCAGATTTAAGGCCTCACTTTCCACATAGACAAGTTTCTAGAGATGAGGTCATCCACCCCTCTTCCCAGTACAGAGAAGGAGATACCTTTACAAATGGAGATTTCGTTTACAAATGTAAATGTATGGTAAACAGAACTTTGATAAGAATGGGTGCAGCAAAGACCCTCCCAGTCTATCAATACCCAGTGTCATCCAAGGTGATGGCCCATCCCAGGGACAGACCTTCCATCCCAAATCCCTTTAGAGAGTTGGGGGGGTGAAGATCAAAGCCTCCTTCAGAGCAAGGTAGAGAGAGACACATCTTGAGGTGGCCAATTCTGATCCCCCACAATTGCTTACAAGTTTTGGTACTTATGAATAAGGCTGCTATAAACATTCCTGTGCAGGTTTTTCTGTGATTTACTGCTTTTTGAAGATTACAGTAGTCCCCTTTATCTGTGGTCTGACTTTCCGTGGTTTCAGTTACCCGTAATCAACCACAGTCTGAAAATGGCATATTCCAGAAATAAGCAATTCATAATTTTAAATTGCACCCCCATTCTGAGTAGCATGATAAAAACTTGTGCCCTTCCACTCCTTGCCTCCCTGGACATGAACCATCCATTTGTCCAGCAGATCCTCATTGTGCACACTACCCCTCCTTAACCACTTAGTAGCCGTCTCACAGTTCCTGTGTTCGTGTCACCCTTATTTTACTTAATAATGGCCCCAAAGCCCAAGAGTAATGATGCTGGTGAAGGAGAGAAAGAGTATTCTCTACCCACTCTGGGTCCTTTCTGGCTGTGCTATAAATAAAATCGACATGAGGCCGAATAGCAGGAGAAAATCAAACAAAGCTTTATAACTTGTATACATGGGAGAGACCAGGGAAACTGAGTTTCTTGATAAAATGGCACAGGTTCTCCTCTTAAATAGAAAGACAGTGGAGATGTTGAGGGTGGGTCAGTTATGAGAGATTACCAGAAATGCATAGTAAGGTTATTATGCAGATTTAAGGCCTCGCCTTCCTCATTGACAAGTTTCTAGAGATGAAGTCATCGGCCCCTCTTCCCAGTACAGAGAAGGACATACCTTTACAAATGGAGTTTTCCCTTGCAAATAAATGTTTGGCAAGCAAAACTTTGATAAGAATAGGATTATCAAGGACCATCCCAGTCTATTGATACCCAGAGTTATCCACCATGATGGCCCATCCAGGAGACAGGGCTTCCATCCCATGTCCCTTTAGACAGTTGAGGGGGGAAGGTCAAAGCCTCCTTCAGAGAAAATAATCAAGGTAAAGAGACATTTTGAGGTGGCCAATTCCAATCCCCCACACTGGCAATTCAGAAATGCCAAAGAAAAGCTGTGAAGTACTTCCTTTATGTGAAAGAGTGAAAGTTCTCGACTTAATAAGGAAAGAAAAAAATTGTACAATTGACATTGCTAAGATATATGGTAACTTTTATTACAGTATATTGTTATAATTCTTCAATTTTATTATTAGTTATTGTTGTTAATCTCTTACTGTGCCTAATTTATAAATTAAACTTTACCATAAGTATATATGTATAAGAAAAAACCTAATATAGAGAGAGTTTGACACTATCTGTGGTTTCAGGCATCCACTGGGGGTCTTGGAACAGTATTAGCCACAGATAAAAGGAGACTACTGTACTTGAATTTGAAAGTATTTTGAAAATTGTGAAACCCAATTCAAATGTAAAGAATTTGTATTGAAGGAAAAGAAGGGGGTGAGCACTGGATTGAAGAGCCTATGCAGCCCCAGGGCATGAACTAAAATCAGTCGCTGACCGGAAGGCACAGATTCATGCAAATTTCAGGGCATGGCCAGACTAGGAGGAAGCCAACCAGTCACCTAGGGCAAAAAATTTAAGGAAGCACTTACCTTGGTGCTAGCACTATTGCAGGACATTGTAAAGAAAAAGCTCTGTTTTGTTATGTTAAATTTTAACGCTACTCTTCCTAAATTGATGTTCTATAGACTCTATTCTTCGAGGTGTTAACATGTGTGCTTCAAAAACAGTGTTGTGGTCAAAATATAATTGCAATGTATTTTAAGCCCCCTCTCAGATATTTGAGCTCACATTAGCATATTACAAGCTCTGAGAAGGCCTACTATAATAAAATCTGCTTAATCTTACTTAATATGACAGCTTCCATTTTGTTTCTCAGCATTTTCAATCTTTCCAAAACTAAACACTAACACTGAAAACCTGACCTGAATTAAAGAAAAAAAAGGTTGCTTGTCAGAGAGGGTGGCTCTGAGTCCTGTATTATTTCAATGTCAAGCAAGAGCTAGATTATTTAGTCATTTATATTACCCAAGACTCATTTTAAGGATTAACTTATTAGCCTTTATGGAAGACTGTTAAAATTGCAATAGTCCTGTAAATCATGTTGATATAATTCTAAAAGTCATCACATTTGGTGGCTCCTAAAATTTTAAGGAATATTTTATCAATGGTAAAACACACATTATTAATGTAATCACAAATGTTCAGATTATTTTGTATCTTGCTTCCTTCTAAAACACAGCTCTTTCAAGGAAGAGTAGCAGCATAGTACTAACTCAAATTATATTTTGGAGTGACCCAATAAATCAACAATAATTATCTAAGTATTGCTTACTGTTTTTAGGGCTCTGTGCTTTTATCATATTGCAGAACTGAAAGTAAAATGTCACTGTAGAGTCTTGAATGTTCAAAAATGTGTTAACAGGTCTTCCAGGACTTTCCAGAAATAACCATCTGTAGCAGTGTGTAACGCTTACCATCACTCTTACTCTTGTGTTTACAAGGCAGTCTGGGTTTGCCGTCTGTGACAAAGAAAAAGAAATCCTCTTCTTATCCCTGGGCCCATGACAGAACAATTTGGGGAGCAATGGGAGGGCAAAGCTGACTGAAGAAAAATACTCAGTTTAAATCTTAAGCAGCGGCTAGTAAGAGGAAGAGTAACCTAAAAAAAGATCGGAGATAAGAACAGGACCCTACCAGATCTGGACGCTCCTTGAAAAATCTGTCTCATTTTTTTAAAGAGGCAGACTGAATTATGAGAGTTCATATGTAAAGCTTACCTAAATTATTTTCTGGTCTCAAATTTGCTATCAATATTGTAATGATTCGTTAAATTTTGAACACAGCTTGTCTTTGAAGGTGAAGGTGGGAGAAGGGCATACTACAAAGCACCAGCATAAAAGGGGATGTTAAGAGATGCTGTGAAGTCAGGGTTCGACTGTAGATCTGTCCACCCACCATGTCCAAGGTAGTGACAGAAGCAAGGTAATCAGCAATTCACAATGATAAATCCTATTTTGGCTGAATCATGTGTTTCAGAGCCATTATTTGTTCAATTATACATTTTTTATTTTTTCATTATTTTAATTAAAATTTAGTGAGCACTTACAATGTACCAGGCACATCCCTAGAGAATGGGGATATGGAGATTAAAAAACAAATGACTGCCTGATAATAATCTATCCATAGTGGCTCATCAGTGTAACAAATGTACCATATTAACATATGATGTTAATAATAAGGGAAACTTGTGGAGGAGTGATGTGGGGTATTTGAGAGTTCTCTCTACTTTCTGCTCAATTTTCCTGGAAACCTGAAGCTGCTCTGTCTTAGTCAGCCCAGGTTATCATAACAAAATGCCATAGACTGGGTGGCTTAGACAGAAGAAATTTCTCTCTTATGGTTCTAAAGGCTGGGAAGTCCTAGATCAAGGTGCTGACAAATAGGTTTCATTCTGTGATCTCTTCTCTTGGCTTATAGGTGGCTGTCATCTCACAGTGTGCTCTCATGACTTCCTTTTATGGGCTTGTGGAGAGAGAGAGAGAAAGCTCTCTCCTGTCTCGTCTTATAAGGGCACTAATCCCATCATGGGGGCTCCACCCTCATGCCCTCCTCTAACCCTAATTACTGCCCAAAGACCTCATCTCCAGATACCATTATATAGGGAGATAGGGCTTCAACATGTAAATTTAGAGGGGACAAATTTGATCCATGTACATGCTAAGAATATAATAAAGTCTATTTTAAAGAACATATAAAAATAAAAAATATATGACTCTCTAGAAGAAGAGCTAAATACATGAATAGGCAATAATAACAGTGAGTGCTTCAGTGGAGATGTACACAAGCTGTTACAGGACCACGGGGAAGGGAAGTCTAATTCTGGAAAAGGTCATCCCTCTATGAAGTCTTGAGGACAAGCTAGAATTAGCCAGACAAATGTGGGAACAGTAGTGGTGGCTGTGGTAAGTGGGGGAGGAGGGGGGAGGGTGGGGAGGAAAGCTATTCCAGACAGAGAAAATAGCAAGTTCAATGATATAGAGCCTTTGTATGTATGCTGGGATATTTGGCTTGAACCCAAGCTCTGATTCAAACACGTCTACACATATGTGTTGTACCAGAAGTGAATTAGCATGAGGATTTGGGATTGGACAAGAGGCAAACTTTTGCATAGATGCCGGAAATAATGACTTGGCTGGAGAGATAGAATGAGATGTGCCCCTGCCTCAGCTCCATGCCCTCAAGTCTGAACCCAATGGGGAGAAGGGAGTTCAGTAAGAAGCAAAAGGGATTGTTTTCAAGAGAGTCTTTGTGAGATGTAGGAGAATAAGGAACTCTGCTTTGTACCTTGTGGGAGAATTGTCATGAGAGGAAGAGGGGGCCATCCTCTCCACTTTGGGACAGAACTAGAATGACCTGAGCACAAATAAAACTAAAATCTGGGCTCCTTTGGCAACTGGGGACTGGGTTTAAGATTTGGGAGCACTTTATGTGACTTATCAAGTGGCTGGAGCAAAGGAATATGGGGAAATATTCATGAATATGAGTGAGACACCAAAGAAAGATTTGGGGAATGATTCTGTAAAGCATACAGCCTAGTATTGTATGGATGGGAATGAGAGTCTGAGTCAAAGTCATTAATTTTATTCTATTAGTATTCACTAACTGGTGCAAATCAGGCTACTAGGTCAACAAAGTAAAGAAATTTTATTAGATATTCTGTTTTGTCAAATGAAACCAGAGTTAATCCCAGTGGGACATTGCTCACCACTTTATGTAGTCCAACCAGAAATCTTTCCATTCTTTGACTATGACCTGCCTATCACTTAGTCACCTGATCAATGTATGATATTGAGATATTCTTAGCTTACTAAAAAGATAATTGACAGAATCCTACAACTTATTTGAATTCAGAAGGATTACATATGGTGTTTCTTATGTACATTGCATTACTTCCTGAATGAAGAAAATTGAAGTGATCTGGCATAATATGATTTTCCTAATGTTGTGCTTAGTGGTTTAAGGTTCTTAATGATTTATTTTAATGCCATTCCCAAGACTGAAATTAAGGTTAGCATTCTAAATTACTACTGTCACTATGCTTTTTTTGTTTTTTTTCTTTTCCAAAGATGGCCTTTTGTCCTTTCCTCTCTAGAGATGCCTCCTGCCTTCCATGGTTCTCAAAATAATAGCCACTCCTCAGCGATAAGAATCACAGATTCCACAAGGATGCTGAAGGCCTGTGGTTGGTGGTGAAAGTACCTCACATATTTGTTTAGTTTTTTATTTAGTTTTGTCCTTGTTTCACAACTCTCTTCTAGTTACCAGAACACATTGGACTTTTCCATAATGCTTGGGATAAATGATGTCACTGACAGCCTTTTCCTCTTTTGATACTTTGTTATTAACATCCATTCTCTATCAAAAGGCAAGTAACAGCTTTCTTCAAACTTTCCTCATTCTGCTTATCTGAGAACTTTTCTCTTGTTCTTGTTACACAACCTATGAATTATAGAGCCTTTTCTCTGACTTCCTCTGCATTCTCTATCTGATTTTCCTCTTTCTTCATGCTCCTCCGTTGTGGTTCTTCTTGCTTCACATTTGTTCTGGTTCTCCTGATAAGAGCTTTTAAATGCACATGTTCACAGAAAATCAGAAAGTTTGAAAGGAATATCTAGGACCCTGGCTGCTGAAAGCATATTTTGTACATTCATGTAACTCTTTTCTATTTACGAGTGACTTTCGCATGGTCATCATGGCTTTGTAAGAAAGCTTCCAGTGCATTTTAGCAGATGAAACTAAAATTAACCAATTATTTTATTGCAGTACAAAGCCCACACCTGCCTAATATCAGTGTAAACTTACCACAAGGATGACAGAAGCAAGAATGCTTATTTCTGCTATTTTTGAAAAACAAACATAAAATTCTGGGAGAAAATTTGCCGGTTTGACTGTAAAAGGAATTATGACCTGTAGTTATTAAATTCTGGGGCAAAGAATCCTCCATACATAGGGCCTTCCCCCAAGGGAAGGGGAAAAATGAGAGACAGATTTTCCACTTTCACTCACAATGTGATTTTGAAAAAGCATTTCTGCTCAGGTTAGTACCTTCCTCGGGCCTGGCAGAACTGCATGGCCTTAGCTTTTTTCTTTCTGCGAACTTAACACATTCAGCTGTGGGTGACAATGGAGGCAGCAGGCTAATGGGTGTGAAGGGTTGAATGAGGTTCTTAGCCTTCCCCTAGTGCCTTTCTCAGTAATGGCATCTATGTGCCCAGGTCTGAACCGTGCAATCAGCATGCCACGATTACCAAATATATTACATATTGTGCCAGTTATAATCCCCAGGGAATAGTGAACCTTCCTAATATTTGTGGATCAAAGAGGCTGAAATTTAGGATTAGAAAAATACTGTTGATGTGTTCTGTTCAATAATTTATTTTAAAAATGTTTATTGAGTATGTGTTAGGACACTGTACTAGGCTCTGAGGATAAAAAAACAGTGGACAATTCAAATATGGTTCCTGATTTCATGGAACATACGGTCTAATGCAAGAACCAGGCAATAAACAGATCAACAACAAATAAAGTAATTACTGATTATGGTAAAAGCTATATAAAAAACAAACAAGGTGCGGTGATATAGAAGTGCACATTTTTATAGATAAGAATGTCAAAGAAGCTAAGATTTAAGTGAATGCGCAAAGGAAGTGAAGAAAGGAAGGGAGGATAGAAGAACAAGGTTAAAGGCTCTGGGCAAAGAAAGACATTGGTATGTACTAGAACTAAATGCTTCATCTGCAGCTTTATAGCAATAGGTTGTATGTGTATATTGTCTAAGAAAACTTGCACAGGATGGAGCCAAACAGGCAAGGATGAGTTTATTCCAGACTATTGCAACAGGGAGAAGAGACTGAACTCAACTCATTGAAACAAAAGGTAGGAGAGTTTTTAAGCACTGGGGTGAGCTGGTGGGAAAGCACTGGAGGACATTAGGCAGTAGATTGGTCAATGTGATTAGGCCATCTGTATTTACTAATCAGTGTTTGCTAGGCTCAGACCCTCCCACAGAGACTAGGAGATAGACGCCCCCTTTCTCAGTGATTATATTGCAAAGGGATGGACTCCCAGGTCCTTGAGAAAGACTTTCCTGAGTTGTAATATTGAGAATAGGCTGGGAGAATATCTAGATCTCAAAGGAGAAGGGAAGGAATTTACAGTTGCAAGTTTTCTAAAGTAAATGCTCTAAAAAAAGGATCAGGGGCCTATAGTCAGGAAGAACTTGACTGTCTAAAGTTTAGTCAAGCTGAGGGGAATGTTAAGTCTGTCTTAGTAAGTATGAGAGAAAGGGAGAGAGAGAAGGAGAGACAGAGAAACAGAAACAGAGACGGAAGAAGAGGAGAAAGATTAAGATAGAGAAAAAGAGAGGCAGAAGAGTGAGAGAGAGATTGAGAGAATATGTATGTGAAAGAGATTGAAAGAGAACTGAGATGAGAGAGAGGGAGGGCAAGAGAGAGAGTACAAAGAGAGAGGAGAGACAGAGTAGGGAGAGAGAGAGAGAAGAGAGAGAGATTGAGAAAGAGAGGGTGGGAGAGAGACTTGTGAAATTCAGCTCACCACTCCATGGTTACACTATTATAATAACTATACCTGGCTCTCTCCCTATTAAAAATCCTGCACTGAAACCAGAGGTAGATGCAGGTTCTGTGGGGCCTGAAGCTTATAAAATTTAAGGGGGAGCTATTACTAAGAAAAGGAATGAAAAAATGCTAATACAAAACTAGGAACTGGGCCTTGACAGGGCCCCATGCCATCAAGGGGCTCTGAATCCTAAGCTTTCTGAGCTTCATGGTTAATTCCCTTCTGACTCTAATTATTAGCCTCACTCATCCAACACTGCCTTTAGACAAATATTTTCCTAGCATATCACACCAATGCTTTTGATTCTGTAAATGTTTGTGACTTTCTTTGGAATCTGCAAAGAAAGGAAGATACTTAGAAAAGTGATTGTTATCCTTCAGTTTCCTGGTTTGTTTCATTCATCTGTCTGCTGTCATCACCTATTAGTATTTTCAGGGTAGCTTTTATACATATTTTTTAGTGCCATGGATTATTTCTATCAGCTTCTTTACAAATTATGCATGTGATTATTCTTTCTCACCCTCTTATTCTGATATATGGTGCTATTAGCTTTCTGTTTCTTAAAGCAGATAATGGTGATTAATTGAAGCCGGTTGCTGCCCTGTGTCCGGCGTCCTGCCTTCTTTCTCTGAAAGCATATTTGCTTTGATGCTGCTCTTCAGTATTCATAGCCAATTTCAAGACTACTTTGGGTCTTTTAGGCTTGTTTCTGATGTTCTTTTATTAGAGTAAATATAGTTATATCAAAAGACTCAGAATTTGCCTACAGAGCATGAGAGTTACAGGTGATCCTGGATAACATTACGCCCACCAAATTTAAATTACAGTTTCCTTGAGGATGTTTCTGGAATTCCACAAATTTTTCTTTACATATATAGCATGTAAAAACTATATTTTAGAGGGTATAATAATAAACAGTCCACTCTCTGAGAAGTATGATACATCAAATTTTAACATGTTGGGGACCGACAATACATAAGCACATGCTTCCAGGTTAATTCCCTTTGGGGTACAACAGAGTAAAGCTTTTCCTGTCATATCTCCAACTGATAAGTATCCTGAGATTTCACGTAGGTCAGTTTTTAAAAGCTCACCATTTGCCACTGCATATGCATAAATCAAGATTTTCTCAACACGTGCAACCAAAATAAGTTATTAAAATGTGTGTTTGTCAGGACAACCTGATTACCTTCACTGGTTGATTTCATAATAAGTAAATGTTATATCTTTGAACATATGAAATGACCAATTTATTGAGGTTGTACAAATGATTTTATTTAGAGAGAAAAAGAGATTCTGCTGCTAGAAAATTAGAAAATCATTTTTCTGTGCAGTGACTCACCTCAAGTCACACAGCTAATGGTAGAGAATCAATATATGCCAGCATTTAAGATCCTGGCCTTGGATCCAGATAAACAGATCTGACATTGAATTATGCCCTACATAAATTTCTGACATGCAAATTTCTTAACTTTTATTAAATTCAATGTCTTCTTCCATAAAATGGAAATAGAAATGCCAATTACATAGGGTTATTGTGAAAATTATTTATCCAATAACTCTATCCTGAATGCCTACCATGTCTGGGAACTGTCCAGTATGCAAAGAGGTCTCCCACTCTCGTGGAATCTTATGATTTAGTTGGGGGAATCAAACAGATAAATATATTTTTTAAAGCAGTGAATAAAAACTGTGATATGATAGAAAGTTACTGGTTAATTTTAGGATGGGTGATCAGGGAAGACCTCTCTGAGGAGAGGACATTTGAGTTGATGTCTAAATGACAAGAAGGATTCATCCATGAAACGTAAGGGAAGATAAACATTCCAGGCAAATGAAACAGTTGATAGAGAGGCCCAAGACTAGGATGAGCCTGGTATGTCTAAAGAAGAGGAAAAGTACCAGTGTGTCTCAAGTTTAGTGTGTGAAGAAGGGAATATTACAAGACAAAATTGAAGAGGAGGCTTAGTAAGTTGAGGTAAGTAATTTGGGTTAAGTAGAATGGAAAGCTCTTGGAATGATGTTATTTCATTTTATTTACAAAATAAATCTCAGTGGTGGATGTGTGAAGGATCTGCATTGGATTTAAATGGTTTTTGTTTTTATTTCCCTCATCTAGCATTCCGTTCTTCATCCTAACATCAACTAGAATTCTTTTTGTGAAATTATCTCTTCTTTGGTGGATGTAGTTGGGTGGGCCCTGATCTTCCCCTACTCCAGGGTATGTTGTGAGCATATGCTTGTGAGCATATGCTTCCAGTGTGCAATTTGAATATGAAGCAGATTGACAATGAAATTCAAAATGTTTGGTGTCTGTTCATATTGAATGGACACGTCCTGCAGTTTCTACTTCCTGGCCCTATTCATAGCTCTCACCTATTTCGAAATCTGCTTCTCCATCCTCCCCATTGAGTTCACAAGCTCCTAATATGTTTCCAATACATTCTCTTTAGCCAGCGACTGTTTCAGTTGCTTGTAACCAAAGCCTTAACTAACACAGCACATAAACTCCCTGGCATATAATACAACCTCCATAACTGTTATGATTAATGGTAGAACTGAACTTGAACTCAGGCTTCCTAACTTTCGATCTTCATCAAACCAGCTTCTGTATATCTTTTAGGTAGTTTCTACTTGGCTATCCGTAGTTAGTTTTTTCTCCCTATAACATACTAGACCTTTTGGGTTTAATTACCTCTATAGCATACTGTGACAACATGTTTGCCAAATGTTTCACTTCCCAAGCAAATTTCAGGCTTCTTGATTCTTAAATTTCAGTAGGCAATTTGTTTGGGTATTTTCTTAGGACAGATATAAACCAACACGTGGAATGGTTTGTGTTCAAGTCTTCATTAAGCATTTCTTTAATCAAAGAGAGTGTTTTAGTTTGAGTGGGAGAAGGGTGTGAATGAGTGCAATGAATGAATTTTTTATTATTAAAATTGTTTTAAAGCAACCTAAACTCATTCATCCTAAGAAATGTAATTAAATGAGCTATCTTTTGTGCCATGGATTGGCAGCTGCAAGACAAAGTACACCCCATTATTGATGCTGTCAATCAGATCATCCTATAGTTCTGTACTCTAAGAATCTGTTTGTTACTGGAAGCTAGCTGAAAATGCTCCCTGAGTTTCAACATCCTGCCATGATGAAACAGGGCTTTTTAACAAGAAAGAAACAGAAGGAGAACAGATGTGCGAAGGATTTGGCAGGTAAACAAACCCTATTCTCCGTCTGGATTGAGAGTCCTCTGTTGAATTGCATCTTTGAGAAGAGATCTTTTGAAGGGAACGAAGCTGCCATTTACAGAGAGTGACCTGGCTCTCCTCATTCGACTATGCAATGTAGTAGTGCCACTGCCTTTTCCATTTGTGTGCCCCATGCCAAAACTTACTTTCCTTATGACTGCATAGGGATTGTGATGGGCAGAATAATGACCCCACTCCCATCCCCCTAAGATGTCTACACCCTAATCCTTGGAACCTGTGCATATTTTACATTGGCAAAGCAACTTTGCAGATATGATTAAGATTACAAACCTTGAGATGGAGAGATTGATTACCCTGGATTATCTGGGTCAGCCCAATCTAATCATATAAATCCTTAAAAGGGGAGAACCTTTCCCAACTGTAGTTAAGAGAGGGATGAGATGGAAGAAGGAGGAGAGATTTCAAGCATGAGATGGACTCAACCCACCATCGCTGGCTTTAGGAACGGAGAAGAGGACCACAAGTCAAGGAATGTGGTTGGCCATCTCTATTACTTTTGAAATCTGCATGGAAGCCATATATATTTTCCCATTACATATTGTGTTATATTAAATTTGAATTCATCTGTATCTCTTGACTCTTGCTTTAAATGTTTCTTCCCCCTCTGTCTTTTGAAATCTATATGGAAGCCATATAGATTTTCCCATTACACATTGTGTTATATTAAATTTGAATTCATCTGTACCTCTTGACTCTTGCTTTAAATGTTTCTTCCCCCTCTGTCTGTTGAGCAATTAATGCTTTCTAGTCATTCCTAGTAAATACAATTGATAAGTTGTCACTCACTGTAAGGATTTTTAAATTGTTAACTAAAGGAGCAAGCTTTTAAGTCAGTCCTCCATTCTAAGGCTGCTTCTGCAACTCACTGACTTGTGAACAGGGCAAGTAGCTGAACTTCTCTAAGCTTCAATTTTTAATTTGTAAGAAGTGGAAAATAATAAGGGTGGTCATGAGGATTGAATGAAATAATGTTTTCTTGAGTGTTTGTTTGGAACGATGCCTGGCCTAGAGAAAGCATTCAAGAAATGATGGTTTGATTATTACTATAATTTTTAATAACATGAACATTTCCAAATGTGGCTTTTTTATGACATAATATTTTCAAATGTTGGGATCTCTTTTGGGGGACATACCTACAAACACCACATGACCAGTAATGCCAGGCAGAATTCCATCAATAGAACAGTCAATCTTTTTGCCCTTTGAGGCTTGTTGTCATAAGAGACAATTTTGACTGTAGTTGTGGAAAAGCATGAGCTTTAGCTCCAGCCAAACAAGTGTCATATTCTACTGCTGATAGTTGTAAGTCCCATGACTTTGGGCATGCCATTTAATCTCTTCAAACTTGGTAAAAATAATCTTCAACTCCCAAACTTATTGTGAGACTTCTACCAAGACAAACACAATACACACATTGCAAACATTAACTTTCTCCTCCAAAAAAGAAATTTGGAGATCTAAACAATAATAGGATACACACTCATGAATAAATCAATAATGTAAGTAGAAATATGTGTATAATTTGATGTTCATGCCAGCACCTCTTTTTCAAGTGCTAATTTGCAATGCAGAGTTCTGACTCAATTTATGGTGTCCTGAGAAATAGGAAATTAAAGAAATTCTTTCCTTTGCATTTCTTAGTTATTTATGAGGGTAGAAGTGCTTTGAGTCTTTGTTGTTCCAATTGTGAATCAAGTCAGTCCAGTTGTAGCCTGGTATTAACTCAGTGAACCTTGAAAGGACGTGGGAATCCTGGTGCGATGAAAGGCCAGGTACCTGTTTCAACTCAGTTGCTTCTTGTATGGCTGCAGCATATGTGTGTTACCTGCTGATGGTCTTTTGATGTGACTCACTGCACAGATGTCTGAGAGAATGGCCATTCCAGCTACCTCTTTATCTCTTCTTGTTTTGATATGCTTAGTTCCAACAAAGGTTGGAGTTGGATTTGACTGGACTGCATTACTGAGGCTGTAAAAGTTGGCCCATACTCTATATGGCAGACAAAATTGTGACTTAAATTAGCAGATTGGGAGCCTTTGAAAGTTAGTAACTGCTAACACAGCTAGCTGTTCTTGTACTGTGTATGAATTAATACAATATTTCATCTCTACCATCAACCCACTTTTATGTGAACAAGGACAGCAGAAGAAGGAGGAGGCAAATAAAATTAGTGCCTGTTGAAAATATCTCCATTTTAAAAATTCTTTTTGTCAGGGTAATGAAATGGCAGCTCAATCCATTAAAATTTCAACCTCATGATATTCAAATTTCAAATTATATTCCATAGAACTCTCATGGCCTACCTCAACCTTATTTCACCTAGAACAGCTCTACTTTTAGCTGTTTTACATATTTTACTTCTAATGGCGATCTAAAAGGTTTCACTAATAAAATAAAGTTACAAAACAACATGTTTAATCTAAGATAGAAACAGTTTTTAGCTGCTTTTATAAGGTTTTTACTTAAGTCTTTTCAAGACACTATTGTTGACCCCTGAAGACCTTAAACCCCTAAAAGACAAGGTCTGTGTCCTATTAATTTTGAATTCCCTCAAATTCTAGCATAGAATTTGCATACAATAGTTGTTCAATTTTTACAGAAATACATGTTGCCTTGTCTGATCTGCCTTTCATATGGATTTAATTGTGTACCCTTCTCAAAATTACTATTTTCAAAGAATATACATATAATAATAATTGCTCTTGTAACTAACATTTATCAGGTGCTTATTATATGCCAAGTACTGTAGTAAATGCTTGGTGTATATTTGCTCACTTAAAGTTTATGATGAAGGGGAGAAGAGCATTCTCTACCCACTCTGAGTCCTTTCTGGCTGGGCTACAAATTAAATTGACATGAGGCTGAACAGCAGGAGAAAATCAAAGAAAGCTTTATAACATGTGTACATGGGAGAGGCCCCGGGGAAAATGAGTATCTATCTACAAAATGGTGGATGTTCTCCTCTTAAATAGACAAACGAGGATATTGGGGGTTGAGTCAGTTATGGGAGATTACCAGAAAAGCACAGTAAGTTTATTATGTAGATTTAAGGCCTCACCTTCCACACTGACAAGTTTCTAGAGATGAGGTCATCAGCCCCTCTTCCCAGTACAGAGAGGGAGATACCTTTACAAATGGAGATTTCCCTTATAAATGTAAATGTCTGGTAAACAGAACTTTGGTAAGAATGGGTGTAGCAAAGACCCTCCCACTGTATTGATACCCAGAGTTATCCAAGGTGATGGCCCGTCCCAGGGACAGGCCTTCCATCCCAAATCCCTTTAGACGTTTGGGAGGGTGAAGGTCAAAGCCTCCTTCAGAGCAAGGTAAAGAGACACATCTTGAGGTGGCCAATTCTGATCCCCCAAAATGGCAATCCAATAAAGTGAGAAATACTATTATTTATTATCGTCTGTATTTACAGATGAGGAAGTTGAGGCAAAGGAAGGTTTAGAAACTTGGCCAACAGTCACGTAGGTAAGTGGTAAGTGATAGAGCCATTTTAAACTTTAAACTCAGTCTGATCCTGGAACCTTTGCCCTTAACCCATACACTACTCTGCATCTTTAGGAATCATTTGTTTTTGTTATACTCTATAAAGAGAATTGTGTACTTGGAAGCTGATGGTTTTTACTCTAGCAAATATACATAAAATAGACATTAGAAAAGGATAAAATAAAAAATGTAAATGAAGTTCTGGAATTTTCTTGCTGATCTCCAGTGGACATTCTTGTGCACCCTGGGGAGTGACACACTCCATCTGGAATAATATTGACTAGATGATCTAAACCAGTAAATAATCCAATCAATACTTGCTAAGCCTCTGTCAATATATTAACCGTCCCATCTTCTTTTTATTAAAACCTAGGCAATATGAATGTAATTTTTTCAAGTGATAAAAATAATTTACATTCCTTCAGGAAAAAGAAGGCTGGCCAACTAGAAAGCTTCCAGAAATAGAGGAGGCACAGAGATCCAAATGTTTGTCCCATGAAAAGTCACACTACCTCACACCAAGGGTATGTCTTGATTGCTGATTGTGTTGCCATTGGTTGTTTGGGGATTATTAGAATATCATTAAGTATTCTATTCTTGTAACATTTTTCCATATTTTTATCTAGCCACTGTTTTCTGCTGAGGTTCATAAATTCATATTTTTAATATGATATAACATGACATAGCCACAGAGCAATTGACTGGAGAACTTGATTTTGTGATGATCATAAGAAAAGCCCAGCTCAGATAAATTGCTTTGGGGAAACAATTTTATCTCTTTTGGGTTTCAGTTTCTTTATCTGTAAAATAAACTCAGTGCCTTGAATATAGAAGGTACTTAATTACTTCTTGAAAAAGGAGCAAGAGAAAGGTGGAAAGGAGGAGTTAGAATACATGGTTAGGTTTCTTTACAGTTCTAAAATTCAATGACTCTCTGATTTCTAAAACTTTGTTTTGAGTTTCAATTTGGAAGATTTGGGGATCTGGTTATCACCTTTTTGCTCCTGATAACCATGGATCTGTGTGCATTCAAGATTCTATGCTACAATCGTGTTATAGGACTTAACAAGGTTTAAAGTCACTTCTCACTGGTCACAATGTTTGAAGTTCTTATGGTGTTCACTGCCTGAGGCTGTCTGTCCATACTTGAAGGCCCTCTTCAAGCAAGAACCATTCACATGCACATACAAAGTACCATCAACATGACTGATAACATGGATAGGACTTCTAATTAATATTCATTGGCATTCCTTACATTCTCCTAGTTCTCAATTTGCATGAGGGAAAGCATTTATTACTCGGCACTAATTTCATTTAAAAGCTTGAACTTGAGAAGCAACTTTCTTCAAAATAGAATCTGAGATAGAAAATGTTTGAAGGTGTTTCTGGGGGCACACAGCCTCTCTGCCCGACAATCTAAGAATGGGCTGCCTTAAAGACAATGATGGCAATGATTGACAGATTTCGATTTCTTCTAACCTTTACATGTGCAACTTCAGGAATTTGAATCCTCCTTAAAAAAATGGATATTGTCAACTATCTCCAAAATGTAATGAACCCTTTAGAATTAAAGCTTAGCAAAAGCTTCCTTCACAAAATATTGTCTACTGTCTTTTTGACTGAATTATCCTTCCACAAGGTACGAAAACCCTTTTACTGGCCCTTTTAGATCTGTCCCAAATTATACATAAGATTTTATTTTTTTGTGTTTTTTTGTTGTTATTTCTTTTTTATTGAGGTAACATTGGTTTATAACATCATACAAATTTCAGTTGTACATGATTATATTGGATTTCTGTGTAGATTACATCATGTTCACCACCCAAAGACTAATTACCATCCATCAACATACACTTGTGTTGAATCACACCTTTTGCCCTCCTCCCTCCACCCTTCTCTGGTAACCGCCAATCCAATCTCTCTATGTGTTTGTTTGTTGTTGTTATCTTCTATTTATGAGTGAGATCATATGGTATTTGACTTCCTCCCTCTGACTTATTTTGCTTAGCATAATACCCTCAAGGTCCATCCATGTTGTCACAAATGGCAAGGTGTCATCTTTTTTTATGGCTGAGTAGTAGTCTACTCAGTGTATATATACCACTTATTCTTTACCCATTCGTCCATTGATGGGCACCTAGGTTGTTTCCAAGTTTTGGCTATTGTGAATAATGCCACAATGAACACAGGGGTGCATGTATCTTTATACATTCATGTTTTCATATTCTGTACCTAGGATTTTAAATGTGTAAAAAGGAGCCCAGAGTTCCCTTTGTTAAATATATACCTGACTATTTTGTGTGTGAAAAGCATCCTCTTGAAATGATTCAATTTCCTAGTTTAGTAGTTCTGCTTCCAGATGTAATTATGTATTAGCCAAGGATATAAATCCTCTCACTTGTAATTATGTGGTCTCGTTAGGAAACTGGCTGTGCAATAGGAAATCAGTGATTAAACTTTCACTCAGCAGAGTTTCTTCATCAGTCCTCAGAACAGGTGTCAGGATTAGTCTCCGTTGGTATTTTGCTTGGTACCTGGACTATTAATCAGTTTGTATGAAAAGTTGCGATGATATATTGTCTCTACCTTAAATCCTTTATATTTTGTGGGTTGTCATGGCATTTAATGTAATAGATAACTCCCTTTGGGTCATTAAAAGCAAGAAGGTCAGGTTTTCCTTTTTTCCCGACTCAGCAGAGCTCTGATTAAGTGTAAAGTCACAAGGTGATTTCTTCCATTGTGAGATCCCCTATGGAAGGGAAGTAATGTAAGCGATTAGATTATTTCAAATGGAAACAGCAAATGCAGTAAGCCACTTGGGAGTTTATTTCACATTAGCACCTGCTAATAAAACTATAACAGTTTTCATAGAACTATGGTAATGGTACTCTGTCTTGTGTAAAGACAGAAACACATTTTTAGTGGAAGAGAGAGGGACTTATTTGAACCCAACCTAATGATTTTGTAAATACTACAAAGTTCTCTCATCGGAATAAAACATTGTAATACCACGTGGTACTCTATGCATGTTAATATGTTTATCCCTATAGTAATCCTGTTACTCAGCTACTCTGCAACTTAACTTTAATTTCAAAATCCAATTCATAATCATTCACTTTAACTTTTTAAATTTTAAAGTTTTTTTTTTTTGCTCCTCACAATTTCAATCATTCAGTTTCCACTAATCTTTTCTCCCTTCCCTTGAACCATCCTCTCTCCCCCACTCCCCCCACCTCCTTCTCATCTTTATTTACATGATTCACAATTTAAAAATGAAAAATTTAGGCAAATTGTTAAGAGCCTATGTCACAGTTTTATTTCAAAATCTGCAAGGGGAGAGGGCTAAGCTGGCCAATTGAAAAATATTCTGTCTCAATAAAGATAACTTTAAAGTAAAATGATTAGATAATCATTGCTATCTGGATGCAAGAAAAAAAGAATATCAAGCTAAAGAGCCTTAGACACCTGACTAATAGCCAACGAGTGGTTACTGAATTTCAGTCTTACTATTGTTAAAGTTTATTAGAAATTGCTTAAACATTTTACCAGGATTGTAAATTTCTTCCTAGAAGGAGGATGAGAGTTTCTCTGCTAAAGAAAGTTCTGTCCCTGAACAGATTTGGGGTAATTTTTCTTTATTAATTACTAGACATAGAAGAGATTTATCTTCAAAGAGATTGTCAGATGAAATTTTATGCTTACATTTCATCTGTTTTTAAATCAGTTTTATTGAAATATAATTTGCATATAGTAATCTGTACATATTTAATGTGTACATTTTTGTATGTTTTAATATGCACTCATGAAACTATCACCACAGTCAAGATGATGAACATATCCAACATCCTCAAAAGTTTTCTTGTATGTCTTTTTGTTTGTTTGTTTGTTTGTTTTTTTGTGGGGAAGACCAGCCCTGAGCTAACATCTGTTGCCAATCCTCCCCTTTTTGCTGAGGAAGACTGGCCCTGGGCTAACATCCGTGCCCATCTTCCTCTACTTTATATGGGACGCCGCCACAGCATGGCTGACAGGCAGTGCGTCGGCGGGCGCCAGGGATCTGAACTCGCGAACCCCGGGCTGCCAAGCGCAGACCAAACCGCTGCGCCACCGGGCGGCCCCTTCTTGTATGTCTTTTTAATTTCTTGTTCTTACTTTCTCTCTCCATCATGAGGCAAACACTGAACTGCTTTCTTTAGCTATAATTAGTTTGAATTTTTATTTTCTTGAATTTTACATAAACGGATTCAAAGAGTTTGTACTTTTTTGGGAGGTGGGGGAGTCTGGCTTCTTTCGTTCAACATAATTATTTGTGATTTATCAATGGGTTGTGTGTAATAATAGTTCATTCCTTTTTATTGCAGAGTAGAATTCCATTATATGGTTATAACATTACTTATTCATTCACTTGTTGATGGACATTTAAGTAGTTTCCAGTTGTTCGTTAATACTAAAAAAGCTGCTTTGAACAGCTGTGTACAAGTCTTTGCATGGACGTATGTTTCGTTTCTTGTGAATATATACCTAGAAGTTGAATGACTAGATCATATATTTGGTGTATGTTTAACTTTTTAAGAAACTTCAAGCTACTTTCCACTGGTTGCTGGGGGTAGAGGGCGGGGAAAATAAGAAGATGTTAGTAAAAGGGTACAAACTTTCAGTTATAAGATAAATAAGATCTGAGGATCTAATGTATAACACGGTGATTATAGTTGATGGCACTGTATTGCATAATTGACATTTGTTAAGAACTTAAATATCCTCACCAAAAAGAAGTAAATATGTGAGGTTAATTAACTCATTGAGGTTATGTGATGAAATATGTGAGGTTAATTAACTCAATCCTTTCACAACGTATACATATATCAAATCATCACATTGTGCACTTTAAATATCTCACAATTTTAATTGTCAACTATACCTCAATAAAGTTGTAAAAATAAGAAAAAGAACCAAATAATTGTACCATTTTACATTTTCAGAGCATTATGTAAGAGTTTGAGTTCCTCCCAAACTTGGTATGGGTAGCCAATCTTTTTAATTTTCGCTAATCCAATAGCTGTATAGTGGTATCTCAAGGTGGTTTTATCTGCCTTTATCAAAGGACTAATGATGTAGCTTCATTTCATAAGCTGGTTTGCCATCCACATAGCTTCTTTAGTGAGTGTCAATTAAAATCTTTGGTGAGTGTCGATTAAAATCTTTTGCCCATTTCTTTTTCTCAGTTCAGTTGTTTGTTTTCTTATGATTAAGTTTTGAGAGTTCATTATGTATTCTAGATGCAAGATTTTAATATAGTTTGCAAATATTTCCTCCAGTTAATGGCTTGTTTTTTCATTCTTTTAACAGCGTCATTCACAAAGCAAGAAGTTTTAAATTTTGATTAAATCTAATTTATCTATTTTTTTTATACATCATGTTTTTGGAACAATATTCAGGAAATCTTCACCCTACCCAAAGACATAAAGATTTTCTCCTATGTTTTCTTAAGGAGACTTTCTAGTTTTAGGTCTATGATCCTTGAGTGAATTTTTCCATATTATATTGTGTCAGGTAGGGATTAAAATTATTTTCCTTCTTTTTCTTTTCCAGTTGTTCCAGAACCAATTGTTAAAAAGACTATTCTTTCTTCACTGAATTGTCTTTGTACCTTTGTTGAAAATCAATTATCTATCTAGATGTTGATCTATTTCTGGACTGTATTTTGTTCCTTTGATCTAGTTGTCTATCTTGACACCAAACCACGTTTGATAACTTGATAAATATAGCATTTTAATAAGTCTTGAAATAAGATATCATTAATCCTCCTACTTAATTCTTAATTTTCAGTTTTTTGGGGGGGCTATTCTAGGTTCTTTTCATTTCCATATGAATTTTAGAAACAGTTTGTAATTTCTATGAAAAAAATCATTCTGAAGTTGTAATTATATTAAATGTATAGATTAATCTGGGGGAAGTTGATTTCTTTACAACAGTGAGTTTTCTTCCCCTGAACACAGTATGTTTCTACATTTATTTAGGTCTTCTCCAACTTCCCTCACCAATGTTTTGTAGTCTTCAGTGTACAGGTCTAGCACATCTTTTGTGCAAGATTTATCTCCATGTATTTCATGTAATTTTATACTGTTGTAAATGATATGGAGGGTTTTTTTTTTTTTGGTAAATTTCAATACCTAACGTTTTGCTGCTGAGAATTACAATTAATGTTTATATGTAGTTCTTATAACCTGCAATCTTGTTAAATTCACACATTAATCAGTTTTAGTACTTTTTATGTGGGTTCTAGTGGATTTTCCACATAGACAATCATATGACCTGCAAATAAAGACAGTTTTATTTCTTACTCTCCACTTTGGGTTCTTTTTATTTCTTGCCTTATTGAACTGGCTAGAACTTGCACTACAATGTTGAATAGAAGTAGTGGGAACTAACATCCTTGCTTTTACCTAATCTTAGGCAGAAAGCAGTCTTTCACCATTAAGTATGTTAGCTGTAGGTTTTTGTAGTGTCTTGTATCAGTTGATGAACTTACCTTCTATTTCCAGTTTGCTCGAAATTTTTTTTTTAATCAGGAATGAATGTTGGATTTTGGTCAAATGCTTTTTCTGTGTCTACTGAGATGATCATATGCTTTTTCTTTTTTACTTTGTTAGTGTGGTTATTATGGTTACATTGATTGCTTTCCAAGTGAAAAACCAATTTTTCCAGCTTTATTGATATATAATTGACATATAACATTGTGTAAGTTTAAGGAGTACATGTTGATGTCATACACTTATATATTGCAAAGTGATTACCACCATAGCATTAGCTAACACTGCCATCACATCACATAATTACTATTCCTTTTTTGTGGTGAAAACATTTAAGATCTACTCTCTTAGCAACTTTCAAGTATATATTACAATATTGTTAACTATAATCACAATGCTGTGCATTAGATCCCCAGAACTGATCCATCTTCTAAATAGAAGTTTATACCCTTTGACCAACATCTCCCCATTTCCCTCAACCTCCAGTTTCTGTTAACCACCATTCTACCCTGTTTCTATGAGTTCAGCTTTTTTAGATTCTGAATATAAATTATATCAGACAGTATTTATCTTTCTCTGTCTGACTTATTTAACTTAGCATAATGCCCTCAAGGTCCATCCATGGTGTCAAAAATGGCAGAATTTCCTTCTTTCTCAAGGCTGCAGAATATTCCATATATACATATGGATATGTATATCATATCTTCTTTATCCATTCATCCACCGATAGACACTTAGGTTATTTCCATATCATAGCTATTGTGAATCATGCTTCAATGAACATGGGAGTGCAGATATGTCTACAAGGTCCTGATTTCAATTCCTTTCAATATATACCCAGAAGTGGGATTGCTGGATCATATGGTAGTTCAATTTTTAATTTTTTGAGAAACCTCCATACTGTTTTCCATGGTGGCTGCAACAATTTACACTCCCACCAACAGTACACTGGGGGTTCCCTTTCTCCACATCTTTGCCAACATTTGTTATCTCATCTTTTTGATGATAGTCATTCAACAGGGGTGAAATGATATCTCATTGTAATTTTGATTTGCATTTTCCTGATGATTAATGATGCTGAGTATCTTTTTATGTACCTGTTGGCCATTTGTATACCTTCTTTAGAAAAATATCTGTTCAATTCCTCTGCCCATTTTTTAATCAAATTTGTCATTGTTGGTACTGAGTTGTATGAGTTCTTTATTTATTTTGGATAGTACCCTCTTATCAGATATGTAGTTTGCAAATATTTTGTCACATTTCATGGGTTGCATTTTCATTTTGTTGATTGTTTCTTGTGCTATGCAGAAGCTTTCCAGTTTGATGTAGTCCCACTTATTGATTTTTGCTTTTGTTGCTTGTATTTTTGGTGTAACATCCAAAAAATCATTACTAAGACCAATATCAAGGAGGTTTTTTCCTATGTTTTCTTCTAGTTTTATGGTTTCAAGTCTTATGTTTAAGTCCTTAATCCATTTCAAGTTAATTTTTGTGAGTGGTGTAAGATATGATCCAGTTTCATTTTTCTGCATATAGTTATCCAGTTTTCCCAGCACCATTTATTGAAGAGACTATCCTTTCCCCATTGATTATTCTCAGCCTTCTTGTCAAATATTAGTTTACCATATATGCAGGGGGTTATTTCTGGGCTCTCAATTCAGTTCCATTGGCATCTATGTCTATATTTATGCCAGTACCATACTGTTTTGATTACTACAGCTTTGTAGTATAGTTTGAAATCAGGAAGTGTGACATCTCCAGCTTTGTCCTACTTTCTCAGGATTGCTTTGGCTATTTTGATCTTTTGTGGCTCCATACAAATTTTAGCATCGTTTTTTTCTGTTTCTGTGAAAAATCCCATTGGAATTTTGAGAGAGATTGCATTGAATCTAGAGATGGCTTTGGAGGGTATGGACATTTTAACAATATTATTTTTTGATTCGTGAACTTTGATATCTTTCCATTTATTTTTGTCTTCTTCAATTTCTTTCATCGAAGCCTTATAGTTTTCAGCATACAGATCTTTCACCTCCTTGGTTAAATTTACTCATAAGTATTTTATTGTTTCTGATGCTATGTTAATGGGATTATTTTCTTTATTTCTTTTTTAGGTAGTTGGTTGTTAGTGTATGGAATTCCAGGAATAAACGCCACTTGGCCGTGATGCTTTATATTTTTTGAAATACTTTATTTTTTAGAGTAGTTTTAAGTTCAAGGAAAATTGAGCAGAAGGTACAGAGATTCTCCATATACCCTCTACCTCCATGCTTACACAGACGCCCCCATTAGCAACATCCCCCACCAATGTGATTCATTTGTTACAATTGATGAACCTACATTGACATATTATAATCACCCAAAGTCCATAGTTTACATTAGGTTTCACTCTTGGTGTTGTACATTCTATAGGTTTGGACAAATGTGTGATGACATGTATACATTATTATAGTATCAGACAGCATAGTTTCACTGCCCTAAAAATCCTTTGTCCTCCGCCTATTCATTCCTCCCTTTCCCCTGTACCTAGCAACCACTGATCTACATTATACAGTATGCAGCCTTTTCAGATTGGCTTCTCTCACTTAGTAATATGCATTTAAGTTTCTTCCATGTCTTTTCATGGCTTGATAGGTCATTTCCTTTTAGTGCTGAGTCATGTTTCTTTTTAGTGCTGAATCACATTCTATCATCCGGATGTGCCACAGTTTACCTTTCACCTAATGAAGAATGTCTTTGGTGCTTCTATATTTTGGCAAATATGAATAAAGTTGCTACACATTTATATCCACATGCAGGTTTTTGTGGGGACATAGGTTTTCACTGCATTTGAGTAAATAACAAAGAGCACAACTACTGGTTTTTATGAAGACAGCGTTTAGTTTTGTAAGAAACTCCCAAACTGCCTTCCAAAGTGGCTGTACCATTTTGCATTCCCACCATCAATTAATGAGAGTTTCTGTTGCTTCATATCCTCATTAGCATATGTATTATCTTTTTACATATCATTGGATTTGATTTGCTAAAATTTTGTGTGTGAGTTATACTGCCCAAAAAGTTCTATGCCTGATCAGATTTGGGACAACTTTTCTTCTATTTATAGTAGTCATTTCCTATAATAGTTATTTCCTATCTGTTTGTTTGTTTTTTTTTAATTATGGGAATGCCTCTCCTTTTTCTCACCCCCATTTCTCTCCCTCTCCACCTCCACATAGTAGGTCTAACTCTTTATTCCTTCCACTCAACAATTATTGTATACTTATTACTTCCCTGGTACTGCCAATCTCAGTACTTCAAAAACTTTTTGAAGGAAACGTTTCAAACATAAAAATCTAAGAAGTAGGGAAATAGATCCCACGTGTCCACCACTATCTAGTTTAGCAACTTTAGGCATTTTGTCATAGTTGGTTCAGATCTTTTGTTTTCATTTTTGTTGCGTAAGAAAGAAATCTTTATAAATAATGCTAAATCTTCCTTTGCAATCCTTGATGTCTTCTGCCCCTGATGTGACCCGAATTTGCCATGTATCTCTCATGTCTGTATTTTTTATATTTTTACTCTATATGCTTTGTTAAAATTATTGACCATATAAGTGTGGATGCATTTCTCGATTTTCTACTCTTTTCAATTGATCTGTTTGTCTACCATTGTATCAGTACCCCACTGTCTTAATTAATGTAGCTTTATAGGAAAGTTTGAAGCCAAATGGTGTCACTTCTCTAATTTTATCCTTCTTCATTTATTTTGGCTTGGTTGCTCTAGATCCTTTATATTTCCATATAAATTGTAGATCAGCTTCACAATTTCTATTTTTTTAAAAAGCCTACTGGGATTATAATTGTATCATGTTGAGTTTATAAATCAACCTAAAGAGATTTGACATCTTAAAAATATGGAGTCTTGCAATTCATAGGCATGGTGTATCTCTCCATTTGTTTAGAATCTCTTTAATTTTTCTCAGCAATATTTTGTTATTTTTCAGTAGAGAGGCATTGTCTAAGTTGCATTAGTTTTCTACTGATGTTTTAAATGTTACCACAGATTTAATGGCTTAAAACAGCATCCGTTTATCTTCTCACAGGTTCTGTAGGTCAGAAGTCCAGGTATGGTAGAGTTGGGGTCTCTGTACAGGGTCTCACAAGGCTGAAATTCAGGTCTCAGACATGTCTGAGGTCTCCTTTGATCCCCAGAGTCCTTTTCCAAACTCACATGGCTGGTGGCAGAATTCATTTCCTTGCACTATAGAACTCATGGGGGCTCTGCCTTCAAGGCCAGCAGGAAGGCACCTCACTGGAGCTTCACCTTCTTTAAAGGCTCACCTGATTATGTCAGACCCACTCAGGCTAATCTTCCTGTTGCTTAACTCAGTGTCAACTTATTAGTAACCTAATCATGAAAGTGATAACCCATCATATTCACAGGTCTCTCCAACACTCAGAGGGAGGGGATTATATGAGGCATGTACTCCAAAGGTCATAAACCATGGTACTGGGTTAGAATTCTGACTACTTGCACACATCTTTTGAAGAATTTTAAAAAGTATTTCATTTTTTTTGGTGTTATAATAGATGTATTTTTAAAATTGCATTTTCATTTCAATACAGAAAAACAATTTATTTTTGTATGTTGACCCTAAATCCTGTGACTTTGCTAAGTTCATTTATTAATTCCAGCATATTTCATGAGATTTTATACATCATAAGATCATGTCAGCTGAGAATAGAGATAGTTTACCTCTTCCTTTCTGATCCGTATGCCCTTGATCTCGTTTTCTTGCATTGTTGAACTAACTAGGACCTCCAATATAATACTGAAGAGAAGTGGGAAAAGGCAGCATACCTGACTTACCCTGATCCTGGGGAAGAGTGTCCAACATTTTACCCTTCAGGATGATGTTAACTTTAGGTGGATGCCCTTCGTAAGACTGAGGAAGGCCCATTGTATTCCTAGTTTGCTGAGAGTTTTTATCATAAATTAGAGTTAAATTTTGTCAAATGATTTTTTTCTCCATTAACTGAGATGACCACATGGTGAATTACATTCAAATGTTAAACTAAAATTACTTTCTGGGGATAATCCCCACTTTGTCATACTGTGTTATCCTTTTTTACATATGGCTGGATTTGATTTGCTGATATGTTGTTAATGATTTTTGCATCTACATTCATGAGGAGTATTAGTCTGTAATTTTCTTTTCTTATATCTTTGTTAGGTTTTGATACCAGGCAGGTTTATTTTCAACTCATAAAATATCCTGGGAAGTGTTCGTTCCTCTGAGTTTTTACAAGAATTTGTGAAAAAATGGTATATCTTCCTTCAATGTTTGACAGGGCTCTCTTGTAAAACTATCTGAGTCTGAAGTTTCCTTTGTAGGAAGGTCTTCATAATTATGAATTCAAATCCTTTATTAGATATAAACAACTTAATTAGTTGTGGTTTTTTTTTAAAGGAATTTTAAAATGTATTTTATATAGATCCTGTCCATTTAATCTAAAAAGTCAAGTTATTATGTGATAAAGTTATTCATAATATCTCCTTATTATCCTTTTAATGTCTGTAAGATCTGTAGTGATATCCTTTCTTTTACTGCAGATATTTGTAATTTCCACTTTGTTTTAATTATGTTTTACTATACATTTATCAATTTTATTTTTATTTTTTAAATAAACAACTCTTGGCTTTGTTATTCTTCTGTGTTGTTTGTTTCTATTTAATTGACTCTTGCTTTTATCTTTATTTCCTTCCTTTTATTTGGGCTTAATTTTCTATTTTTTTTCTAGTTTCTTAGGGTGGAAACAAATCTTCGAGTTGAGACTTTTCTTCTTTCATAATACAAATTTTCTAAATTGTGAATACAATTTTAAGCATTGATTTAGCTGCATCCCACACATTTTGATGCATTATATTTTCTTTATCATTCAATTCAAAATATTTTCTTATTTCTCAAGGAGTTGTAGCAAATCTTCATTCAGACTTCAGAGTCCCTCCCTCTGTGCCTTCTCTCTTCTCAAGTACTCTGCCCTGTAGTTCCAGTGGTTCAGTATCCTGGAGCTCCAGTATCTGCCTCCTCAGATCAGCATGTCACTAAGTCCCTTCTCTGTGGAAGGAAGATGCCCCCAGGCAAAAAGCCAGGCAATTGTGGGATGATCAGAATCAGTTTCTCTCAAACATCACTGTCCCGTACTGCCCATTCAATGCCTGAAAACTACTATCTCATTTATTTTTACCACTTTTATAGTTGTTTTTGGTGGCAGGGTAAGGCCAATACCAGTTACCTAATTTTTGAACATTTAGTCTGCTTCTAATTTTTTATTGTCATAAATAATACCTAGGTGAAAATCTTGCTCATGAATGTTCCATCAGGCAGGAATTTCCTCATCGCCAGTCTCTCAAGCGCCTCCCCATCCTGTGTGTTGCTAACGTTACTATATTTTACATTGGCCATAGCACATATTACTCTCTGAAATCATTTTTTATTTTACCATCTTCCTCCACTGTGAAGTAAGTGCCAAGAAATAGGAGCCCCGTTTGTCTTGGTCTCTGTTGTGATGAAACAGAACTTGGCACATAGTAGTGTTGACAAATATTTGTTGAATATGGTAAGAAATGAATGAAGTGATGAGCTCTTTTTGGATTTTGGTTATTTCTTAGCTATCACTTGCTGTGAGTGGGTCAAAAACTATAGACATTTTATTCAATCTTGAGACAGTTTGACAACTTACTTTTCAAAATTTTTATACCAAATACCTGTTAGTCTCGAGAAGCCCAGAAGTAGGGCATGCTATTAGGTACAACTAAATTCAAAATACGTGAAGTCAGTAAGGGAAAGTTAACAGATAATGTAAGCTCTGTGAGGTCTAGGACAGTGTGTGTTTTATTTCCCGTTTTATCCCAGAACCTGGCACAGTGCAGTAAATATTTTTTTGAGAAAATGAATGATGATTGGGAATATGACTGGTCGCATTTCATTTCAAAAAACCTAGCTTTTTCAAAGTTCCAATCATTGTCTATCTGCTGAATAAGTCCTGGATAAGATAGAAAATCAAAAAAATATATACATTAAAAAGAAATTCTAATACTTGTTCTCAAAAAAGCCAGGAAAAGTAAGACCTAGGAAAGCAGCGATCAGGTTATGATGGATCACACATCAGCCCAGATGCTATCTTGGCCTTTGTGCCTATGACTGCTGGCTCCAGAACTAGACAAGTGTCAGCCAGATGTGTATCAATTGAATCTGCTGTTATGTATTAGGATGCTCCTGTTTTAAAGGATTTGTATGTGTGTCTGTGAAGCAAATCATTTCTAATTTAATGTATTTTTATTGTAAATTTGCTTTAGCTCTCCCATCATATCTGGAAGTCATTCTCAACATTCAACTTAAAAACACTGATGAGTAACACAATTCAGGCATTTGCTAAAATATCTGATTTGAAACTTACTAGATAAAGACTTTCCATTTTATTGGTAACTTTACTAGATGCATTATAACTTCAACCACAGTTTCTCTATTCAAATTTTGTTTTACCTGCTTTTCTTTCCTTTTTGTTGTTCTCTTTGACATACTCCATATTACTTTGGGTCAATCTCCCAGCTGTGTCCTAGGAGATTTTCCATCAATTTTAAAAAGGAAAATTTTGTATTAGTCAGGATTTTCAGTTAAAGAATTAGAAAATGACTCTGGCTGTCTTAAACAGAAAAAGATTTAGCAGAATGAGATACAGGCCTCACAAAATAGGCATATGGACAGGAACAAGGAAGCTTGGGAGGCCAAGTACTGGAAAAATAAGGGTCATGTTGCAGGAGAACCTAGTTCTTTAGCCACCACCATTTTGAGTCTGACCTTAAAAATATATATATATTTTATATATATATATAAAATTTATTTAATATATTCTATTATATTATTTAAATATCATATTACTTATTAATATATTTATTTATATTAATAAATAGATTACATTTATGTTTGATATATTTTATATATTATATATAAAATATATATATAATATATAATAAATATATATATTTTTTAACTCTTTGTGTGATTCTCTCAAGCCTCCAAGTTTAGGTCATATTAATGGAGTTTTGGTGATATCCACCTCCTTCCCAGGCATCCGTGGAAAGGCAGCCCTCCATCCCCTCAAGATTATCCTTATGTTAATAATGCAACATGCAGTAATAATGCAATATGCAAGCTCCGAATTCCTTTCCTAATAAAAAGAGAGCTAATAGGAAGAGGCATGTGTTGGTTTCTGGACAGCACCCCCCATCCCTCCCCAAAAAACTAAAAGCATTACATTGTCTCTCTTGTATTTTATCTCTCTGTCCCTGATGTTGGGAGAAAGTGGAACGTAGCGGTTGGAGGAGGGGAAGCATTAGAAATAGAACAGAAAAATGGTCGACTTGGTGGAGAAAAGCAAATTGATAGGACAAACAACATACAGAGCATTTATTATATCAGAAAAAGCATGGTCTATGCAATCAAAAAGTTAGGGGTTTAAATCCTACTTCTCCCTTGTAGCTTTTTGACCTCAGTCAAGCTGTTTATTCCTCCCCATCCTAGGTCTTCTCAGTCCCCCGGTGGGAAAAATAACATCTACCTCCCAAGTTTGTTGTGAAGATTAAATGAGAACATGTATATAAAGCATCCAGCATGACACACTAATTCACAGTGGTTACTTGCCAAATACTGGTTATTTTCCTATCTCTTCTCTCTACAATGCTAACTCCTGAAACACCCTACCACCACCATCTCTCTCAAAGGGGCTGCGAATCTCAGATATGCTAACTGCATCCCATCGGGAGCTGTAATTGCTATCAAACGCATGCTATGTGTGGCACTGTTATCGTGGGTGGTTATGAACAGAGACAGGAGTTTTCTCTTCATGAAATGGAAGTCGAGATGAGACCACCACACTGGTTCCCTTTGTTTCTTGGTTCCCATTCTAGGTACAGTGCTCACTTCCACCAAAGAGAGCCTGAGTCCTCCTTTCTTGTTGTGACTAATCTGTACTATTTGCAGTGTCTCCAGCTGTCCACAATTGTTTCTCTCTAACCTTAGGGAGTCTCTTCAGTGATCAAAAAATTAAAGCTACATTAAATAAAAGAGTGATGAAGATCGTGTACATATTGAATATTAAAATAAGTTCTTAAATATTTGAAGGTAAAGTATTGGTCATTAAAGCGAATTCTCAATTTATGCAATGCATGGAAAAATCATTTTTCCAAAATAAGCTAATTAATTTGAAATTAAAAGAGAAATAAATCTTATAAATTAAAAGTTGTGGGGAAGCATTGAAAAATGTCAAAAATAGGCTTTTTTGGAGAAGAGTGGTTCTTAAACATTAGTGGGTCTAAGTGTAATCTAGAGAACTGTCATCTATAGAATTCCCAATCTCACTCCAAAAATGTAGATTTGTTAGTTCTGGGCTGGTGCCCAAGAATCCACAATATTAAACACACTCCTTGGTAATTTTGATGAACTAGTCCAAGGGGCTGCCTCCCCGCCCCCACAGAAAGATTTCTTGAAGAGAAATTTTTACCCACCATGGATTTTGCCAAAACATGGGGGAATGGGACAAACATCTAAGGAGCAGTGGGTAAATAGTTACAAAGCAGGATCTCAAACTGGTGGCCAAGGACCAAGACCAGTTCACAAATGTGTTCTGTCTAGCAAAAATAGTGTTTAAAATGTTATTTGTAAAGCCCGTAGGCTAAGCCTGCTTTCTTCAGTTCTCTGTTGGCTGGCCTTTGACTCCTGGTTGTGGTCGACCAAACTATATTCACATTTAAGTGACACAGCTGACTCTGAGACATATGTTTGTGAGCTCTGAGAATTTAAAGGATGCCTCTCTAAACCATAGAAGTGAGAGTATGTGAGATATTTAGGAGCTTCCTGGTGATTAAGTTTTGTTTGTAAGTTCTAACTTGACCAGGCCAAGCTAAGCTAGAGTCAAATTATGAACTATTTTCATACTCACGGTTGACATAATCTGAAGGAGTGAGTGCAGGTTGGACCTCTACCCTTATTCCATAACACATTGGTTTACTTATGTCTACTCTGGTTGATTATGAGCAAAACCTGGGCAAAGACTGAGTCTTTGTATTTGCCTTGTCCTCGGAGTCCAGTACATTATATAGAACTCAATATATGTCTAAATATTTGTTAAAATGAAAAGGCAAAAAGGAAAGGAATGAAGAGAGTATGGAAGGAAGAAAGGAAGAAAAGAAGACAATGGAGGAAGGAAGAAAAGGAGGAAAGAAGGAAGGGAAGGGAGAAGGGAGAAAATAAGAAAGAAAGGAAAAAGGATGGAGGCACATTTCATTTTTGGAAAATTTGGGAATGTGACTAATTGGATCTCCCATTTTAAGAAAATGCAAACAGGAAGGTGGCCTATTTTAATTGGCAAAGTTTCTAGATCATAATCAAATTCAGAACTAGGCATCTTTGAGCAAAGATGGAAGCACAGAGAATTGTTTGTGTTTGAGTATCAGGCACTTGGTTCTCAGATATTGACAGAATTGCCCTAGATTTTGTTTTATGTCACTTAAGGAGCTTCCTGCTGGGTTTCTGAAATGAAAATATTACTTGAATATCCTGGAAGATTATTTTAAACTTGTAATTACTAATAAAGTAGCTAAACAGAGCAAATGGGCATTAGCAAAACACCAATGTGCTATTTATATTTTAATCTAATCAAGGCTTTGTCACAATCTATCAACACAGTCTTCTCCCCGTGTCTATATTTTTTTCATTGGGAAAAAACATGCTTCAGAGAGACAGAAAGATGTCATCTGTTGCTTTCAGAAAATTAAACTCATTTATACTTGAGTACATACTCAGAAATCCTGTTATTTTGTTTGTTGGCTTTGGTATCTTCTTTCTAAACTAAAACCTACCCAAAACACGGTTCATTAAAATCAAGTGAATTGGAAATCTATAAAGTTATTTAGATACCATGCCAAGTAAACTGGGTAAAAGAGTGGTGTATTAGAAAGCCGGGAGCATCATGGGTCTAGGTACTCATCCAGACCCTACTATGATCTTAATGACCTCTGATATGTCACTTCATTTCCCTGAGACAGATTTTTCATCTGTATATTGAGAAAATCTCTCAAATTCAATTTATAAGGACTTAGAATTGACGGTACAGCACTATCCATTAACTGCATATTCCAGCTCCATTTTTCAAAGGCTCTATGTCCTTGTGCAAGTAATTTAAACTCTCTGATTCTTATTTTCATCACCATAAAGTGGGCATTATTACAATACTGATTTCACATGGTTTTTGAGAAAATTAAAGGAGAAAGCACATATAAAACAGTAACTGGCATATAGAAGTAACATCGATTTTTGTTGATGACCCCTGGCTACTGGGAAATAATCCATGACTTTTGCAGACTTTTTACAGTCTGACTAAATGAAGAAAAAAAACTTATGCTCTATAATTTCATGACTAAAAAATGGTGACACCCTTTTCCAATGTCACAGAAAAAAGGGGGCAAATTTGAAATTTCTAAGGCAGAAAGTCTCATAACTTTGATCATTGCTAACCTTCCTATTCCTACATTCTTGACGTTTATATTCTTGATGTTTGTCCTGGAAAATGGGTGACTTAGATACAAAGCTTGCAAAATGCACCAAGCAGTCACTTAACAAATGCACTGAGCTCACAGAATGCTGAGCACTATTCTAGTTCTGTTGGCTACCCAGAGGGCTGTGCAACATGCCTCCAGGGAGAAGACAAAGCACATCCCGGAGATAGGGTTTAAAGAGCAACATATCAACAAGTACAAATCAATAGTCTATAAAATGAGTGCCTAAGTGCTGAGGGGACCCTTTGGAAAGCTTTCTTTGAAGCAATATGATAAACCAAAGGGGTTGTTGTAGTGGTGTGCATAAAGAAAGACAGAGATGACCAAAATCTAATTACAGAGCACTTAAGGCCAGACTAAGAAATAAGAAATCAGAGTTTGTGAATGTTTGAACTTCTACTTTTTTCAGATTTTATTTTGGTCTTGCTTTGTTTTAGATTCATGTGCAACAGTATTTTATCAATAGGTTCTGTATACCATGCCGCTATCTAGAACCTCTGAACATTGTCAAAAATTCATCTAACAAATTAAATCAACATTATTGAGATGTAATTCACATACAGTAAAATGCATTCATTCAAAATTCATTTTTAAAAGAATACAAGCTTCTCAAAATGAATAATATCATTTATTTTAAAAGGCTTGTTTTCAGACTAGTCATCTCAGTAATAAGCAGAGATGCAAAAAAACACAAGATGAGAAAAATAGAAGAAAATCAAACCATTTGGAAACCATATTGATTTTCATAAAAATCACTTGATTTCTAAGAGTATTTTAGAAGCATTATCTGTACCTTTTGTTTTCATGTTCCTATTCAAAAGCATATTTGAAGAGAAAGAGTGAAAATTTTACTTAAGCATTTTTTTTTTCATTCTGAAAATCGGTATTAGAATAAAGTTTCAAACCAATGTCCTGGAATTAGTACTTCTATGAGCATGTCATGGACATTTAATTTTATACATCCTCTGTGAGAAAACAAATGGAATGATAATACAAAAATTGTGTGAAGCAACTTGTTGTATAAGACAACAGTGTTCTCCCCTCCCCCCACACACAAAAAAATCTGTTAACTTGTGATATAAACCACACAGGATTGTGTTGTGATGACTAATACACACATTTGGGAGGCACTGACTCTATGTTTGATGCCAGGAATATTAAAGTACTTTTAGAACCTAACTGGTTGGATTTTCTGAACCATTTTGACTCAGTCAGTTAATGGGCTTATGGAGAAAGACTTAAGAGTGACACAAAACCATCACATCCAGTAAAATCTTTACATGAGTCAACTGTGTGAATGGGTCGTTTTATATTGTAGCTTTGCTCTTGGCCTGTAGTGCTGTACTCACTGACAAACTTCATAAAATGCCTTGGTCTGGACACATAGTGGGTGTGGTATAAAATAAGGCCAATTATTTTGATTCAGTCTAATGTTGCTACCTTTCTTGGTTACAAATATATGTCAACAAATCAAAATAGAACAGATGGTAATCTTTTTTATGAGGAGAATGTATGTTTTCACTGTGTATCTGAACACCTATCCCATACCTGGCACAACTGTGGTGTTCAGTTAAAATTTGTGGAATGAAAAAGTGGGTTAATAGGTAAATCAGTGACCAATGGTCAGTAGAAAATATCACTACCAAAAAAAGAAAATACATAAAACCTATCCTTTCAAAGAAGGGATCAATAACATTGTTTCTGTACAAGGAAATAAAGCCATTTTAGAAAGCAAGTGTTTATACTGATTTCCTCATTTTCACTCTTTGATAGTAAGTGGCAGAACTAAGTCTGAGAAGTCACACTAGGGTGCAGATGGGTGCTTCCAAAGCAGGTAGCTTCCCCTAATTCCTCACTTCAAAGTCAGTCTGGGAGCTTGGAGATTATGTTTACAAAACTTCTCTGTCATTTGGTCCACCAGTATATGATTTCTTCCAATATCTTGCATGGCCACCGAGAGACCGAAAAGGATTACCACTCATGAAAGTAGATTTGTTTTATAAAAGAATTGATTTGATAATTTTCAGAGTGTCCTCAAAGAAGAAAAGAAGTGAAATAATTTTGGGCATGAATAGAAACATTTTGCATCCAGATATTGACTAAGCTTTTTAGCTTAATGAATACCAGCGCTTGGATCAATAGATTAGAAAATTTTGGCCATTTGTGTGTGTATGCGTGTGGGTGTGTGTGTATGTATTTATGTGTGTCGGTAACAGCACCAACATAACACTCCTGTTTTGAATCACAGAATGGTCATTTTGGGTCCAGGTATAAATATGTCTTCATTAAGGACTTATTTTGAAGTGTTGCATTTTAGCTCGACTTCATCCCCTTGCTATCTTACCATTCTTGCTGAAATAACACAACAGGATATCTCACTGCTGTGACTTTTAACAAAGGTTCCACGTTGGCTTCTGGGAATACTTGAAGCTCTAATCACAGGTGCATGAGGATGTATCATTTTGTGGCTTGTTAAAATCAGTTTTTGCACCCGTGTCCATGAATCTGCAGCACATAATCACGCACATGAGTCCCCCTACAGATTTAGAATAACCTCTCAGCCGTTTCTGTTGCCTACTTAGAAAATAATAACAATAAAGTTGTTTATGTATGTGCATAACTAAATATGGTTGTTGCAGCTAAAAAATGTATAATAGTTATTAAAGGCTACCCTGGGAAGACCAATAAGCAAATCTGTCCATTAGTATCTTTCTAAATTTCTATTGAACAGAATCATTTGTGTGGCAAGTATCAGTGCAATTCAAAGTTGTTGGTTGTGCATGGGTGTTTTCTCCTTGAATGGAAGTTAAACATGCTTGTAAAGTTTAAACACCATATTTACTCATATGAACATAAATAGTTGAACCATTAAATACATGGCACATTGCCCCCAAATTAGTTATCTAATTACTTTCCTGAGCTCTGGTCATTCCTTTGTGTACAGACTCTGACTACAACATGTTCATCTTGGTTATTGTATTATAGTCTGTAACTTAATGGGGATAATGGATAATGGCAAATGCTGCTGAGTTTGCAGCACCTCACATATGCCCTCAAAGGTGTTCTCACACACTATCCTATGGAGAGATGCAATTTCTATACTGGGAATGTTGACATCGAAGTATCAGAACTCACAAAGGAAACTGACCTTGATCTAGACCATCGTGTGGATTTTCCTCTAGCTGCTGACAGGTTTTGCCCAGTTACCCTGAGAGTATTATGGGTAGAGTCAGAAAAATACTCTGAGTACTCCAAGTGGTCACCAGCACTATGAAGAAGGGGTACACACTATAAAATGTGTGAGTTTTAATGTCACTAATGTTTATACTGACAGATTAAATAGGTCCATAACAACGTGAAGAGAAGCCTGCACTCTGCAGAAACACCTTCTCTAGCACATAAACTTCAGTCTTCTGGCTGTGATGTTTATCAGCATCTTGAGAGGCATTTATAGCCCCTCACACACTCCTTTATGATTCCTTTATTGATTACATAGTGATGACTCCTGGACCTAGGACATGGTTCACTATTTTTCAATTGAAATGAAGGAATACCTTGTCCGTTGCAGGTTCATTTCAAGCAATGGGCTTGTGGGACTCTGAGAGATGCTGCTGCCCATGACGTGTTGGAACTATCATGATCGACTACCCGGTTTGGATTTCACCCAGTGGCCAAGAGCTTTGCATGGTAGACAGCAAGGGCTGGATTTTTAAAACGAGTAAACCAGGTAAGATTTGAGGGAAATATCTGATCCTTTATCACTTGCTCTAAGGGTTTTCGTGTGCTGCCAAGATGTATTGAATAATGTATAGCTTTTCTATTTGTTTTCTAAGTCTGCTGAGCAGGTTGTTGAAGAATGGTGCTCCCTTGGATTCAGGAGACTGGGTATAGTAATAATTGAGTCCCTTTTTTCTCAAGAGGAGAGAGGAGTTATTTGAAGATACACTTAAAGCAGATACAAGAATACTATGGATGCTAGTTTAATGCAATAGCCCAAAATTGCAAGCTAAGGAGATTTCCCTAACTAACTACTCTGAACCATAATGGAATAGACGGTTGTACTTTTGAAGGTTCAGAAGGCAAAGTGTTACCTTTAAGCACTTATATTTTTATACAATATAGAACTGTATCAGTTCATAGCATATGATCGTATAAATACTGTATGCTTCAAGGTTACTCCAGTTGAGAAAGTTATACCATTATTCTGCCTTTTATTTCTTCGAAAGTATTTTTCATTCTAAATTGTGTTCATCTGAGTATTATTTAAAATGGTGACACAATGACATACTCTATTATTATTGTGGTTCCTAGAATTTAAAGTATTATACTCTTACTCAAATACTCTTTTTTTCTACTTTCATCTGTTGCATTCTGGGAACTCTTCTCAACTATTACCCACAGTTTGGTCAGATCTTCCTATCTTTCTCTTTAACTCTCTCCCTCCTCTCTAAAAATTTAAATATTTATCAACGATTACCCGGGGAAATCACAAGTTATTCTTCTTCTCTGACTTTAAGACCATCAAAGCTTTTACAACTTCTCTGAGTTTTATACATCCCAAAGCAAGATTTTCTTTAAGTTCAATTATAAAAACAGAAAGTATAAGTAAAATTTATTAATTAAGAAAACAATGGAGGGAGATTATTCTAAGTCACTTGTCACTCTTTAAGTTTTGTACAAATCTAGCTTTGTTATTTTCTGAAAATAAAGTAAAGGGAACTCTGTCAATAAATTATATCTTAAGATAATGATTTGGATGCAAATGAGAACTTCTAAAATGCTTGAAAATAATTGATTCTCTGAAGTTTAATAAATATCCCTTCCCAATCCCCTAATGACTTATTTGTCTATAAGATAATATCGTGAGAGTACAAAACTCAAATTATTACAAATTTCAAATTTGTTGGAAATAGTAGAGATCACCAAGTCATGGCAGAAATCCTTAGTTGATGAACTGAGTTAGTGGAAAATTGTTTGTCCTGTTAAGTGACAAGGTGGGTTACCCACATGTAGAAGAGTTCTGCCAGTCTGCAAATAAAGGGAACATGGAAATGCATGATGGATTTGTGGAATAAAACTCAACTTAGTTCCATGCTTTGTAGCATTAGTGTCTGGCAAATAATTATAGCAAGAATGCTTCATGATAAACTTCCATATTCTTAAGCTTTTAATCTCTGAGTCTTAATCTCTGAGTCCAAAACAAACTTCATCCTGATTATGTTTATTTCAATATTTTTGACAAAATTGGGTTGCCTGTTAAAACATCGGACTTAGAAACAAGAAGAAAGATAAAAAGAAGAGGGATAAAATTAAATCTATTTTGAAGGTAAATAACCATGTGATAATGCAATTATTAGCAATGATTTATCTTGTCACAAAGGAAGAGCTCTCCTCTGTGAGATAAATATTTTTATTCGTTAGAATACTATATCTTTCTGAATTAAGTCATCAATATAGAAAAAGTGTACAATGGGTACTTTTGATTATAAAGAAACATAACTTCTCTTCTTTTCCCACAGTCTTTGGAAGTGAATCCTATTGATTAGGATCTACAGAGATAATACATTCCACCATTCTGTATAAAAATATACAATTTAGAAGGGCCCTCTGGACATAAAATATTTGACAGTGAATTCATCCATTTTCCCAGTTAAAGGTTAACTCTTTTAAAATGAACAGAAAATTTATACATTACAGTTTTACAGTTTATATTAGTTTTAAATTCATTTTTGTTCTTTGTTGTAAGAATGGCAGTTACATTTTTTATGGTCGTGCATGTTAGCTTCTCCATAAAGTTAAAAGAGTGTCAAGGCTTCCCAATTCTGTTTCTCAGAAGTTTATAACAGAGCCATAAAAATTTGCACTGTTCCTTAGCTTAAAAGCAATTTTTCTTTCTTAAAACATTTTTAAAGTAAAGGTTTGCCTAGCTCAGGATTGCATTACTGTATGCTCGTCCATAGAAGCAATACGAAACTATAAAGACAGCATATAAAAGATGAGATTTTTCAAAGCACTGCTGATAATAGCATACCCCATGTAATGGGATATGCAGTCTCCAAGGTGGGTCATGAAAAACATTTAGTAGGACCTGTGTATGCAGTATGTCCCCTACTCTCTGTCAAGAGCAATGGACATTCTCACTTGTCTTTCTTTTCTTATTCTGAGGTTTTCTGAAAATATAATCTTGAGAACTTAGTGAGGCAGCTGATTCCATCATGAAAAGTCTCCTATGATCTTAAATACTTTTTGGCTACATATTTATTTGCTCTCTAAATATTTTTTGAATGTCAACTACAAGTAAAACAGTATGTGGCCAGAAACAAATTAGCGACCCTTCCTGCCCTATACTCAAGTAGTTCGCACTCACAAAGTAGAGCAGATGTGTGAATGGCTCACTCCAGGCAAAATGAGCCAAAAAACTGTAATGATAAGTTTGAAGCAAAATTCTCCAGCAACTAAGATGAAGGACTGTTAAAACTGATAGGGGTATTAGAAAGTCTTTGAGGTTTTTGAGGCATTTCAGCTGCACAGCTGAGAAGTGGGGAGAATTTTCATTGATGGGAAATAGGTGTGAAGACATTCTAGACTCAGGGCACAGGGTGGCAAAGTCATCATAGTATAAAAATAAATATCATGCTTGGAGAATGGAAAGCTTGATGCTGGCGTGTGGGGAGGAATGCATGAAGAGGTTGGGCATAGAGGTAGGGGCTGGACTGGAGGGTTTTGCATGTACAGCTATGGTGGTTAGAAGTGTGAATGCGATGTAATATAATCTCTAGTTTAAGAAAATGGTTCTGGCATAAGGCAGGGGTGGGGGCAAGGAAGGTATGTGCAGAGAGAAAAGATAAATTAAAAAATTCCGTTCTATGAGTGTAAACATGTTGTATGGCTTCTAGTGTGTTGCATCACCAGTGCCTAGAACAGCTCCTGCCCACCATTGATTCTGTTAGTCTCTGTTAGATGCTGATTAAATGAATGTCTCTCAGTGATAATCAATAAACTTCTATATTTGCAACTTTTTCCTTTTTTAGAAATGGTTTGAAAATTCTTCATACAAAGGATGAAAAGAATTTAACTTGTTTTTCATCACACACACGACTACACAGGCATAAAAACACACACACACACAACTCTCTCCCGATATGTGCTTGAAATTAAACCTCAGATCCTGTTCCTGTAATTTATGTTTCTATTAAGATGGGGGCAGCTGCTCCCCTACTTTATTTCCCTTTTGAGACTTTTATCTCTCAGGCTCTATCCTTCCCTTCATCATTTTATCATCACATCAATCATTGTGTTTCATTCCTCGGAAATGCAGTGTGCATCGCAGGCACATTTTTATGGCTAGAAAGCAAACCTACCCTACTTGGCACAGACTGCTTACTTAAAGCTAATTAAGTAATTCTGCTGAAAGGATCACGTCCTTTCTGTCACGATGCACATTTGGTGAAAATAGTAGGGAACACTTTAAAGCTATGGAAAATAACTGGGGAAGGGAACCTGAGGAAGACACAAAATGAGTGGAAGTGAACTTCTGCCCAACCTTCTCTGCCACAGTCCTCTGAGGAGCTGGGGCGCATTAACACCTCGGCTACAGGAAACTCCTAACTCACAGCATCACTTTCACTCCAATTATTTTATTGAAAATTACCATTGTCATAATGGTCCCCAGTAGTACACCAGATTCAGTACATTTTGTACGATTGAATCACCTACTTTCAGAGAAGTTCTCTTACAGTCTGGGAAAAATCCAAGAATTTCTTTCTAATATGCGTACTTAAAGGAAATGTGCTTGTGATTCACTGAGATGTAATGTTCTTCATACCGGGGTCTCTGTCTTTCTTCTCTAGAATCTTAATCCCACAGCCACATATATAGCTGATAAACATATCTGATGAGTGAATGAATGAGTGAATATCAAAGCCTGTGTTTAAGATCAAAATTGCAACTTCTGTATTTTCGACAGTAGGAAACATCTCTCTCTTGTTAATGAGGCCAATTGGTATTTGGATCATCCTGTCATTGTTAGATCGGGGATGTCTTATCCTCTCATTTCGATACTGCTCTTATTTAGTAACAGATATTTTTAAATCACATAGTGATATATAATAGTATCCAAGGAAGAGAAGTATGAAGGATTTAATCTAAAATAAAGGAACAAGAAAAAACAAACGAAGGAAAACATTTATTAACTATCTCATTGCCTTTATAAATAAAGTGTGGCTCTCTTTCACAAGCTGTCAGAAGTATTGAATTTTTATTTTTTATAAATCTCAAATGCTTAGGAGAAAGAAGTAAGGGTCTGGCTTTTTCCATACTGTTGGGTGTGGACTTCTCTGGGTAGAAGTCACTGGAATGCTGCAATCCTAGCAAGCTACTACCACGAGGAGGCAGATTATTGCAAATAGTGGTTATAAATATACTATCACATTTATAGGTATTGGCTTTAAGTAAGGCCTGGGTTTGAATCCCGACTCTGACACTTACAAACTATATGATCTTGGGCAAGTTCTTATCATCTCAGAGCTTTGCTTCCCAACTGATAACATGAAGATATCAGTAGTGGTCCCATGGTGAAATTGTGAGGGTTAAATGAGATCATAGATATAAAACACTCAGCAGAATATCTGACACAGGATAAATAAGGTATTGCTCTAGTTATATTATTATTGTTTTCTACAGTCTCTGTGTATAGCAGTTCTACCTGGTAGTCCATTTGTTTCAGCCAAATGTCAGAATATTTTACCCTTGATCCCCAGAAGTAAATGAGATGTGAAGGGCTTAGCAGAATACCTGACACCTCATAAGCCTTCAATAAGTGTTAATCGTTATGGTAGTTATTATTATTTAGTTATATAAGCATTTCTCTTTTTCAGGCTCTTTGAGGAGATCTTGGTCTAACCTATTTGCAGCAACAGCTTCCTTCTTAGGAGAATGACAGGTCTATGAGTTATGGTTAGTGTTGTGACTTTGAGGTAATGCCCCGTTTAACAATCTATTGGTCATATTATAATCAGATTGCTGGGTGCTTTGATATTGAGGTAAATAGCATTTTCTTTATAACCAAAGTTCACCAGAATGGTTTTTCATACCAAATTATAGTCTTTAGAACCAATAAAACACCCAGAAAACTACTAAATGAAACATTCACATATTCCTCAGAATAGCAAAAATCATCCTCTGTTGACATAATTCTCTAATTGGGAAACACTACTTTAATATAACTCATAGAGACTGTCTTTAGAGGTCCCTGACAGTAATCAAGCAATATATATAATTATGCCTTTAACATTTTTTTTGTTACATGTATTTTATAAGAAAGACTGTTATTAATTTTGAAATGAAAATTTAGAATTAAACCTATATTTAGCATGGTAAAATAATACTTTCAAAATTATCTGGCATGATTAATCTTAAAACATGCCATTTAAAATCACACTAGGAGAAGAATGGGGGTAAGTCAAAGACAATTCCATGAAATTCTGGCCAGTGCTTTGTAGACTGTTAGTTTGTGGTGGCTCCAGTCTTTTCAGTAAAAGGCAGAATCTAGATCATTAGCTGAGAAATGAGGGAAGACAATGTAAACCAGAAAACTGCAGTGGGAGGGGAAAATGAATCGACCAGAGGTGAATAAAAGGATTCCAGGCTTTGGCGAAGGGCCTTCTAGGATTGGACAGAGGGTATCTGCAACAAGCCAGGACTGGAGAGCAGCTCATCTTCCCTCAGCAGCTTGCTGTTGCCCTCAGTGAGGGGCAGAGGAAGCCGATGATGGAAAGGAGGGGAATTCAGGGATGCGCTGTGGTTAGGAAAGTAGCACTGAAGTGGTGGACTGTGGAGTTGAAAATTGAGTAGAGTCATGCCAGAGGTTAACAGTTTGATAAAAATGTGTGCAAGAGGTTTTAGACTGAAGGATAGGAAATCCCTGAGTGAGCAAAGGGAACATTTCATTAGAATGGGTTTATTCATTCTGAGGATAAGATTTAGAATGAAATTAAGATACTGCTGGAGACAAACAATCTTTATTCAAGATGAACAAACTAAGACTTAGAAAGGTTAATAATTTTTCCAGGCTCACACAGCAAATATGTGTCAGGGTGAGTTTCTCTCCCAAGATCTCCTCTTTATAAAATCTATAAGTTTTCCATTATATTATTACCCTATTTTTCAGTTCTTAGAACTAACAATCCAATCACTGTGCCATTATACACGTGTGCAAATTTGCTCTATTGTATAATAAATTTTTATAATACTGTGTAATTCTCTTCTTGTCACATGTATGTGTATGTTGCTTTTCCATGAGTTTGAAAGTAGATGAGGAGGTAGAACCCATAGTGTTTCTTTTTATGGAGGGCCTGTTACTACTAGTGTTATGATAGGCCCTGATTCTGAACAGATGTCTGCTGACGAGAATGTCAATAGCAAACTGGTTTCTTCTTTTCAACAAAGAGAAGAAAACTTATGTACAAACTTCATATATAATTCTTGGTATAAATGTATATAAATTCATATACTCATAATTTATTGAATATCTGCATAAATGGCCAAATTAAAAATCATTTGAATAATACTTTGTTTTTCATCGATATAGGATTTTCTTTCCCCTAATGGAGAGTACCAGAGTAATTTAATGGATTGTTTTCCAACCTCTGTTCTCTGGAACACTGGACTGAAGGTGTATGTTCTGTGTACAAAGGGTTTTGTAGCCAAATACATTTTGCTGGTGTGTTAATTTATGGTAAGGACTGGCTCAAAAAGAAAGAGCTTAGATTTGCCTGCCACGTGGGCTACTCCTTTCCTGAATAATTAGAGGATTGTTGGTGATCAGAGGAAAGTGAATGGTTTTGAGCCATCTTTTCCCACAGGTTACAACTCCAGTGTTAGGAACGCAAGCCGTGGCCAGATACATTCTCATTCTCTTTTCTCCTTCTCTCTCTTCCTCTCTTTTTCCCTCTCCCCCTTCCCTCTTCTCCTCCTCCTCCTCTTTCTTCTTTCTTCTCCCCCTTTCTTTTTCTCTTCCTCTTCCTCCTCCTCCTTTTTCTTCTACCTCTTCCCCACTCCCATACACACATACTCTCCCCTCTCTTCTCTCCCCTCCCCAACATATGAACATGCTAACATTTTTTTTTCTTTAGACTTCTCTGTGTTTCAATCAAAACAGACCATTATCTCCAATAACATGTCCCTTCTCTAGATATGTTACTACCATCAATGAGATTATAATTTTCTTTTTCATCCAAGCAAAGTCTGGGCACTATTCTCCCTCCTTCTCTGGCTTTTAACCAGAGAGACATTATAATTTTAATGCAACTCCTAGAGATAGAGTTCCTTTTACAGGGAATTACTTTTCATAGGGTAACCTCACTTTCACACTCTTGGTGGTGGAATTCTATACACTGGCTATGCTTTACACATTCAAGACGCAGCCTAATTATTAAGCCAAGGTCAGTGAGTGGTAGGATGAATCATTAGCACAATCATCAGGAGATTTTATCTGAGAGTCTTTTCTGCAGGGGCACTGGGCCGCGTGAAACAGTCTCCATTCTGTCTGCTTTCACTTCTACATAGATTAAAGACAATCTCTACTCTTAAATATTAACTCCACCCTCAGGGAGTCTATGATGCCAACGACAAGCAGGGCAGATGCGTAACATTGTCAGAAAAGGAGGAAGGCGGTACTACAGGTGTCAGGCAGGAACTTGGGTAGATGACAAGACCCACAGAGATTTAGAGGAAGAAAAAGTCATGGTGAGCTGGAGGCCTCAGGGAAGCTTCATGAAGGAGGTGGAACCAGAGCTGAGCCTCAAAAAGAGTAAGAATTCTCTTTCTTTTTAAAAATGCTTTGCCACAGTAGTCTTTTAATGTTTTCTTGTCTTCAGTTTTGGTGGGGTTTTTTTTTTTTTTTTTTTTTTGCTGCAGAAGATTCACCCTGAGCTAAGCTCTGTTCCCAATCTGCCTCTTTTTTGCTTGAGGAAGATTTATCCTGAGCTAACGTCTGTACTAATCTCCCTCTATTTTGTGTGTGGGTCACTGCCACAGCATGGCCTAGTGGTGTAGGTCTGCTCCTGGGAACCAAACTCGGGCCACCGAACTGGTGCATGACTAATTTAACCACTAGGCCACAGGGCCAGCCCCTCCTTGTCATCGGTTTTATCCTCCACCCTTTCAAACCTCCAGCTAAAAGTAAATCTCAACATGTCCTTCCCATACCTTGAGGATAAAGCACTTACGTCTTAATGCATCATAGGAAGTTCTCCATGATCAAACCTCTTCTTATCTCTTGAGACTCAACACTTCCTAAGCATGCAACTTATTTGTCCTCATTGCTGTTGCACAAGGTTGGTCGTCCTCTGCCATGTATATCTGGCTAAATCTTATTTGTCCTTCTTGACCCTTTGAACATACTTCTACCACATCTGTTTCTCTCACTAGAATGTGAGTCCTCTAAGGCAGAGACCAATTCTTATTTGTCCTTGTTTTCCCAGAACGTTTATATCTCACAGAGCTGGCTTGTGTAAATGAACATATGCCTTTTCTTCTCAATTATATCAAGACTAAGTCATGTGGTTCTTTGTCAATTTTGATGACTGAAAATCAAAGCCTACTCTCCTCTTTGTCTTTACTTAGCTGAAATGCCATCGTGGGATGATCGAAAAGAACAGCAGGTTCTAGAATGTCTAGTAAAAATGTTGTGGGCTGGCAAATACGATGTAAATTATCAGGACTGAAAACAGAAAATCTATCTCCAGCACTGGAAATGTTGCAGATAGTATTGAAATGTGACTCAAAAATGTGATTTCATAAAAATGATGATATTTATATGAGCAATTCAAAGTAGGTTGAAACTAATTCTGATAGAAAAGTTTTAAGAGTTTAAATACTTTTCCTGATTCTGTGTTACTGGAATTTAGCTAGACTCTGAAGCTCAGTAAACTTCCTCCAGTATATCCTACTTGGATTGAACCATAATCAACATCACATATATGCCATCTCTGTGTAGACCTCTAATTGAAAAAGCCTTAAAGAAAATTAAAAACTAACTCGTTGCAACGTTAGATTTGCCTGTGAACAAGTTTGTTCCCATCATTCCATGACTTACGTGGTCCTAAGGTCTTGGATTTCAACATTCTTCTTCCCTGCCACATAATTTTACTACTTCTCCAATGCAAGTAAGAAAGTATCATAAATGGAATCACAAGTATTACAAAAAACAATCCATATGCAATAATTGATGTACAAGTGAGATTCTTTTAGTCACTGGGAGTTAGATTATAAATACTGAAAATGATAACATATTGTTTGGGTATGCAATAACTGAAAGTAAAAGCAGTGCACATAGGTTTTTATAGCTGGTTGCTAGCAAATCCGAAACACTGGGAGAGTCATCAAAGAATTTCCTAGCCCCAAATCCCAACTTCTAGAAATTCTCAAATCCATATCTAATAGAAAGTCTCCTACCCTATTCCTGAACATCTCCTGGACAGGGTTGGTGCAAATTCAATTATCAAACCTGATCTTATATAAGCCAAGGGAGTATAGTTATTGTAGTACAATGTCTAAGTTAACTTATAATAATTTTTATTTCAGAAATAATGTTTGTTTCCTGGCATGAGCTTGCAGCAGAATGAAAACATGCTTCACCAACAGAAAGGGTAGTGTTTTCTCAGTCTGATCTTTCATCAAATACAGTTCTTAATCAAACCAGAAACTTCTGAGACACATGATTTGGAGACTTTCCAAAAAAAAAACCTGTCCTGAAAGAGAGACCAAATTACAGTTTGATCTCATTTGTCCCAAATTCTGCACATCACTCACCCCTGAGTTGTCTCACCCTTGTAAGATATGTCGCATAACTCATTCTATTCAATATGATGCATTTACTACTAAAAGATTCATATCTTGGAAATAACTTGACTGTTTCAAACTGTGGTCTCTAATTAATCAGAAGGTAATTGTACTAAGTACGTCTCCAGTTGCCAAGTCTAATCATATTCCACCCAGGTGAGTCTGTGGCTTGCCTCTGTATCTGGCATGCTTTGTGAGATTTAATCAAGGGCATGATTTAAATGGAAATCTGTGCCTGGACATTGAAGTTCCCCCAAATGTTTCGGTTATAAAGATCAATAGCAAATTCAGCTTGCCTTTTCCACAGGCATTTTATTTCTTATTTGGAAATAACAACAGATTCAAGCAAGCATTTTCCACATGCAGAACCCAGTAACTGTGGTTTGAAAATAGCGGGAAGGCATTTATAATTTGTCTAGGAACAAGTCTGTCACAAATCGGAATCAATTAATACCAGATCTATAGGAGTGAATGTAAATATCTGCCAGATCTGCCTTCAGGTAGGATGGTAGGATAAGTCTATTAGTAACAGCGTGAACTTGTGATGTCACTTCCCCCCTAAACATCTTGAGGTTGGGCACTAGTTCTTTCCAACTGTAATAATCTTTACTCATAAAAAAAAAAAAGCCAGGTATCTAATAGTCCCTTAATATGTATTTATGAATACATATTAAGTGAATTAATGAATTGAAAGAATGAGTATGCATATGACATTTTATGACAGTCGAAATGTTTAACAGTCAATGTAGGCTTGAAAGAAAAGGATATGCACTCTCTCATTTACTTTAGAAATCAATTAGACTGGAAATTCAAATTTGAATATTACATTTAGAACGTTGGAAGTAAAATTCCTTGCCAGTAATTTTGAATTACATACTCTATTACTTTTTAAAAATAAAACTATGTACCTACTGGCAAAGAGTGACATTTATAGTGTGCTTCGGGTGTTTGTAAATTTCACCCTGTTCTGCCCATGCATCCACATTCTCCTTACCTTCTTTTTTAGTAACTCTCCTCATGTTTAAAGAGAAATTAAAGCAGCTACTTTTCAGAGTTTGCTGCTCAGATCAGATGTTTTTGTATTTGAATGAAATTCTTCAAAAGGATGATTGCAAACAATGATAATAAATATTATATTATGTCTGTTACATTATTATAATTATGATAAATATTTTATTATGTCTGTCCTATTGTTATAAAAAAAGGAAGCGCTAGGGTTGTTGTACATAAGAAAATCATCACTGGGTTTCACTATTCTAATCTGAGTCAATTCAAGGTCTGACTATCCCAGAAAAGAATCAGGCACTGGCTGAGTGGCTCTTAGGGAAACATATATTTTGCAGTTGTCTGCAATCAGTTGTCTGATAGAAAAGTCACTACAGAAAGCTGGGCACTGGCCTGGCACATTGCATTTACCCACTTACCATTGCTTGCCTGGGCAGGAAGAGCGACTCATTCTTCATTCTTTATGAAATGGACAAGAGCATCATGTATAGCATTTACTACAGGATACATAAGGACCAGCCCCCAAAGCATCACCAACCATTCAGATCAGCCTAATAGCTAAACAACTTCCAGGTGTTTTACCTCCACCTAAACCCTCCACAATGAAGAACAGCAAAGGGACGTTGTCTTAATTAGAACTAAACTTGAAAGTTTAGGAAACCACACAAAGATGATCTTCAGGTGATCTAATAATTTCGTCAGTAGTTCCCAGTGTTTATTTCTAAGAACCTAATTTTACAACCTTCTAACATTCTTGGATTTCTTTGCATGTTTGTTGTCTCATATTACCCTAAGTTTATATTTGTTATAGTCATTGAGGCAATAAATTGTACTTGTGAACATATTTTACTCCTTTGTAGACTGAGAGCTCCTTGTGGGCACTGGTCTAATTTATTCACATTGTAGTCCAGAGCCTAATGAAGTGTTGAATATCTAGTAGCTTCCAATAAATGTTTGCTGAATTAATGAAAGAGAGCTTTCTGCACACTATTTTTATATCATATTCAGATGCCCATTCTTTTCCTTTCATCCACATCTTCAAATAATTTTGAAATTCTGTTTATTGCTCCATTTAACATTCCCTAAGATAATTGCTCAGAAAACATTTATTAATATCTACTATGTCCTAACACAGTGCTGCGCTTCTCAGGGCTTGTTATTGTACTGACGGGACTTACAATCTAGATGCAAGATAAGACAAAACCACATAAAAGACCAATTGAAAAATGAAGAGGTAAATGATTAAGAGTAAAATGAACACGATAAATGATACGAATATTGTGTGTTATACGATTATGCCTAAACTAGGTCCATTCAGGAGATTCACATCTGGGAAAGCCTGAGGTTCTTTGGGAGCAGCTGCCAGAGTTGATGGGTTTGAAGGACTGGAGGGCCTCCTAGGAGAATATAATCTCAACAAGGAGAATCAGTAGACAAGAGTGACCCCATAAGTAAGTCTTAGTCATTAGAGGGGAGGAGTGATGTGATGAGCTGCTTGAATTTGTCGCTAACATAGCATTTGTTTTCACCACTGATTCACATGAGAATTTTAGGGAGAAATAAAAAACTGTGACCTAGAACTGAAATTACTGTGTAGGATATTAATATTCATGAGATATTGCTCTTATATCTATAAAATACTGGGCACAAAGTTTTTAACATTATGAATAGAGAATTACAAAAAGGGATGGAGGCATTGTCTCCCACTTTGCCTTAGGAACATTGTCCAGTTATGGGAACTAGAGGTTGAGGTTAATCACTGGATCATATGGTACCCAGACAAGTAGTGTGTGGAAGCATCACAGGTGTTCATGCAGAGGCATCAGTACCCAGTGGAGGTAGCAGTACCTACTTGAAATATCAGTGTTACTGACAAAGAGGGAAGGAGGAGCAGAAGAGTGTAGTAGTAGTTAGACATATTTTTGAGTCTATGTTGACTCCCTTTAGTGATACTTCAAAATACCCGAGTCAAGACTCAAAAGAGGGTATTAGCAAGTGACAGGGTACATACATAATAGATATTTAGAGGAAGGTGAGTTAAAGGTACAATCTGGAAAAGCTTCATGAAGCAGAAAGAACTGGATCTAGATCTGTGAGGAGAGATGATGGTAGTGGGGAGAGGTGGTACTGAAAATGAAGGTGAACATAGGCAAAGAAGTATCTGTGGTCTGTGTGGGAGACCATGAACATGGTCCGTGACTGACCCCAGCTCTGTGTACATTAAGAGAGGATGGTGAGCAGCTGGATTAGAAATGGATATCACGACCAACATTAAAGAAGACTACAGCGGCATCGCCTCAAAAATCCAAATAGCAGGCTCCTGAGATGAAGATTTTAGAATTTCTCAGATAGTAAAATCTTCGTGACCCATAGGCATGCAGTACGCACTTTGCATATTAATTTTCAAAAGCTCTGTGAGGAAGTATTATGTTTACTTTCTATAAATCAAAATCAAGGCTCAGAGAGTTTAAGTAACTTGCTTAACATGACACAGTAACAGGTGAGCCAAGATTCAAGACCAGCTTTGTGTGGTTTCACACGTCACTACAATGTGTTGCTACCCAATTCTAATTTTGCTCTACTCAACACTCTGATCTCAACAGAGTCAGGTCTGCCTTGAATCTTTCCCATCCTGTTTTATTTCCTTGGATAAAATAATGATGATTCCATGTTACATAAAGATAGAAAAACATTAATGGTGGATCTCTCACTTCTTGAAATTAGTTCTTTTAATGATATTCACTTTACCTGATATTTTGTGAAATCACTGGCCTTGAATTTTCAATTTTTTTAATTTTAGTGCCTTGCAATGAATCTGCCAACATCACACATGTTGAGTGGTTTACCTTGGTATGTTAATGCTATCGGAGATAATGTGCCTGGTATTTTAACCGAAGACAAATTCTTGTGCCCTCAGTGACCCAGAGGCAGAGTTTAAGAGTTAAAGGAGATATGAAGGGAGAAAGGAAATAGGTTTTATAAAGGAGGATAAGGCAGGCAATAGAAGCGTTGAAGATAGATGAGACTGAAATTAAAGAAGGCCTTCGTGAGGGTGGAGTGATTAAGCTTGACTTGATATACTTAGAAAATGGACTTCGAGTAGACAAGACCAACATTCTGGGATGGAAAGTGGACGTGACTTGAGGCTAGAGATGAAGATACCCACACTGACGGGAAATCAATAAAGGCTTCCTCTTCTGCGGAATGAGGAGGAACCTCCTATCGAAATACCTGTGAGCACCTAACTTAATTAGTTTCAAGGAGCATGTTGAAGCTGCTATGAACACACTTGAGAATCACTAAGGGCATAAACTGCTGTTGTCATGACCCATCCTGAGGAAAGGTAACAGTAGTAATTGGGAAATCTTTTCCTGGAGTTGGTTGTAAGAAGCACCCTACTGTGTTGGATGTTGTTAAAGGGAGGCGCCTATGAGGGAGCAAGCTACTCTGCTGCCACTTCTGACTGCTTTATGTAAAACTGATTTAACTGCACTTCATCTTACTGAATCAGTTTGACTTAGCAAGAATAACCTACAAAGAAATCACATTTTAATGAAAATGTGTGTGAATTTGTCTTGGAGGGTTGAAATAATTGGTAGATAAATCCAATTTTAGGAGGTAAATGAAAGAAAACCTTCAATTTGCACAGTTCAGATAGCATTATGCATGATATGCTTTTCTCCTAATTTAAAATGGGGGAAATTATCCAAGTTATTTATGAACTTGGTGAAAAAATTAGAATGTGCTATCAAATAGATCTTGATATCAGTTTAATCCAAACATTAGATGTGCATTTTCAAATTTCCAAAAGAAAAATAATCCTCATAAATGGACCTTAGTTACTTTTTTAAATGTACTCTCAGAAATGGGCCTTGGAATAATAGAGATTTGTATAAAGTGCAGTGGTGGAACAGAAGAGAGAAAGGTTGAAAATAAATTCGTGTCTAGGAAACATTATCTTGATACTTATGGTTGGAACTACCTTTTTATGTTTTGGTCACTGAGGTAAGATGATAGCAAGAATCCTAAAAATATGTTCATTGATACCATCATCTGCAGTAAATATTAATTGTAACTCCATTTTATCTCTCAAATATATCCATTCTCCCATGTAGTCTGCTCCTGGATTCATGTAATGGCCTCTTAACTGTTCTCCGTAGTTCAAGCCTGGCCCCTGCTCAGTCTGTTTGCCATCAGATGGGGCTTGGTATTGGGAGGAAAGTGGAGCTCCTCTTCTGTGCATTGTTCTGTAGGTAGGGAGATAATAGCTGTGCCTGGTGCGTTTGCTAAGGAAATTAGTTCTAGCCCTGGTGTCTGGCCTATGAGTCTAAACACTGTGGTGTCAGAAGAGCACAGGGCTCCTGTCGGGCTTACTCTCTAAATAGTGATGCCAGGAACCACTCATTTAGGTGCAGCTACTGCTAGGGGATTAACTCCTCGTATTGATATTTGTATTTCCTCCCCTCCCTGGACCTCATGGGACCCTTGGTTACCCAAATTCGTAGTAACAGCCCTGACCTCCTCTTATAGCGAAGGAGTTAATTAAATGAAATTGTAGGGAGCTAAGCAAAATGGGCACAATATGGCAGAATTCAATCTGTGGTCTTCCTTCCTCTGATTGATAGCTTAGAATCTTTTGTGCAGTCCTTCACTGGCTTTCTTGGGCTCTGGGGTATTTGGGACTTTTGGGAATAGCGCTCACTATTAGGGCCTTGCTTACCAAAATACTAAGTGACCATTTTTCCTGAATGAAATATTCTGGATAGTTTTTGCAGCTTTCTTTTTCAAGTGTGGTAAATTTTTTTCGTGTTCCATTTGCCTATACAAAAGGACCGCTATGCTTTTTCCACTGGCAGGATTAGGTAGTAATTAAGACCATAAAACCAGTGCGAAGAGGATCACAAAGAGCCTTATTTACTGGGGCTGCTTCCAAGAGCAAGATAACTGGGGGGTATGAAATAAACAGTCTTTTCTAAGGAGCAAGGGGACATGTGGTCAGCTCACACAATAGTCAAGAACCAATTATATTGGTGTCAGGAACTAGCTGGTTTCCCTTTTAAAATAAAAGTCAGCCCGCAAATATTGAGTGCCTACCATGTGAGAGGCATTCTAAGTTGTAGTGATGGTGAGGAAACAGAGGTATCCATCCTAATGATAAGGACTATAAGAAGTTACATTCTAAGGGAGGGAGGCATATGATAAATGATGTCGAAGAAACTAATTCAAGTGACTCACAAAGAGGTTAAAGCCTTTATTCAGCTGATGCGCATCAGAAGCACCTGAAGTCCAGGTAACTCTCCAAGTCAAAGCAGGGTTGGAATTTCACAGGGTGAGAAGAGGAGAGGAGAGGGGTACCTATCCTTGTGGTCTGGCTCAGGCAGCAGTTTTCATCTTCAGCTGCTGTAATTCTTGCCGATGGAATGGTCGGAGGTTGTTTTTGTCGTTGGGCCTCTTGCTCAGGGTCATTGTTGTAAAACCATCCACAAAACTATCAGAACAGTTGTTTTGAAAGCTGCTTTGATAAACCTTGCTGTTTGTTGGTTAGTCAAGGTTCAGGGGCAGAGGAAGTAGGAAGAAAAGGGGAAGGGGGATAAAAGAAGAGAGGTAATTATCGAAGGCTGTTCTCATTCTCTAACAGAAAATGTACAAATAAATAAAATATCTTCAGGGTTTGTAAATCAAATGAAGAAAGTAAATTCATGGAAGTGTGGAAGAGAGTTGTTAGGGAGACCTCTCCAAGGAGAGGACACTCCAGGTGAAACCTGACTGTTGAGAAGGAGAAAGCCCTGACAATGTGGGAGATTCAGCAACTACAAATGCTCTGAAGCAGGAATAAGCTTGGCATCTTCAGGAGGAGGAAAAACAGGGAGATGTGTGAGACAAAGGTACAGCTAGAGAGTTCCTAGGCTGGGCTTTGATGTTGGGTGACATGGGGACAGAAGGAGAAGTAAGGAAGCGGGAAGTTCATATGCGACTGTAATTGTTTATATCAGCCCTTGCTGCGCTTGGCAGACATTTAGAGCAGACTGTATTGGAGTGTTTTGGAGTTGTGGTTCTCAAACATCAGTGTGCTTAGAAATCATCTGGGCATTGTGTTAAAATGCAGATTCTAATTCATAAGGCCTGAGATAGGCTTTTATTCTACTCTCTAATGAACTTCCAGGTCATGTTGATTGTAGACGAAGAGTGCCCTAAGCAGGAAGGCTTCAGGAGCTTCTTTGGAGACCCCTCTCTCCTCTCCAATTCCCCCAAACACTTAAGTCATCAGAATGGGAACAGCTTGTTTTTTCTTTCTTTCTTCTTCACTGTTCATGGTCCCATGGGAAGGTTTTCCCTGGTCTGTCTTAGCCCGCCTGAAACCACTGCGATCTCCTTAGAGGCTGGTTCTTGGTAGATTTCCAATTCAAATTAAAAAATGGTAGAAGTGGGGCCGGCCCGGTGGCGCAGCGGTTTCGTCCGCGCTTGGCAGCCCGGGGTTCACGGGTTCGGATCCCAGGCGCCCGCCGACGGCACTGCCTGTCAGCCATGCTGTGGCGGCGTCCCATATAAAGTGGAGGAAGATGGGCACGGATGTTCCGTCGGATCCCAGGCACCCGCCGACGGCACTGCCTGTCAGCCATGCTGTGGCGGCGTCCCATATAAAGTGGAGGAAGATGGGCACGGATGTTAGCCCAGGGCCAGTCTTCCTCAGCAAAAAGGGGAGGATTAGCAACGGATGTTAGCTCAGGGCTGGTCTTCCTCACCAAAAAAAAAAAAGCTCAGGGCTGGTCTTCCTCACCAAAAAAAAAAAAAAAAAAAAAAAATGGTAGAAGCTATTTAAATCACTTTCCCTCCAGGCACTTTTAATATTTTGAGGTTATTCTATCATATGCTATCTACAAGTTCTATGTTGTCTCTAAGGAAGAATAATCATTGTTTAAATCAAAAATTCCTGATTTTTCACTTCTTTATTTACAGAGTTATGTTTTTTTTTTCCACTGGGAATCCTTTAGACTGCAGAGTACAGACACTGAAAGTATTTGTCCCTCTATAAATATGAGGAATTCTTTCTAAATTATGCTAAATAATTTAAAACTAATTTCTTAGTGGCAAAAAAGGCATTTGTAGGTGCATGTATATAAAGGTAGTAATTTGACTAAAACATTGCCTAAGCAAACTAGGAACAAAAGGGAAAAATAAACTTCTCCTCTATGATTAAACAAATTAGAAGTCCTAAGTATTTTTTACTGTTTTGTACAAATACAGAGCAAAGGGGAAATGACTCTAGGTCAAGAGGACTAAGTTGTTGAATTGCAAGAACATCACATGAGTGTATAGCCTGCTTAATAATTGATGATAGAGAGCAATGCCCGTGCTCCCAATGATTCTACCTTAATATTTTCCTTCATTTTTAGGAAAGTATATTGTTAAAGAGCAACAGGTATAAGATGTTAATGAGCATAGGGTCTGCTCAGCTTCCCACTATACGTGTGAACTTTGGCAAATTGGTTAGGCCCTTCTGAGCCTCAAACTCCTCATCTGTAAAAATCTGGACGATAGTAGCACCTCCTGAGGCTTGTAACAATTAAATAGGGTATGCATGTATAATTGTAAGCATGGAGTCTGGTACACAGTAAACTTTTGATAGATTTTAGGCATTCATAGTAGTAGTATGATTACTGATTATTATTTTCCCAACGAGAGCAAATACAATGCAGGAAGAACTGGTTGGCAGGGCCTTCAAAACATCTTCGTGATCTGAAGCTCATACCAGCTGCTAATTTGCTTGTTTATTTCATATGATTTTCCTTAGCGGCGCATAAGGGAGGTGGGTGGCAGAAGCTTAATTTATTTGTCCCTTTTTTTGAAAATGTGAATTTTGGCTCTCACACTATTTTGAGGCACGGCCCGGTGGTGGCATTGGGGATCTGCACACTTTAGGGCAGTGGGAGGATTGTAGCTCTCCTGGTGGCTCTAGTGTGTCTCTTTTCCCAAGTGATCATCCTAGGTGTTATATTGCCAGTGCTGCCAGCCAAAGGCCTCTCCTCCCACCGATCTGGAAACACATGAAAAGAGCCATGACTCATGGGCTACAACTTTTTCAGCTGCCTGATAGAAGCACTGATAGGCTCAGCTCCCATGTTTTCATCACCCCATAGGCTGGCTGAAGGGGAAAGGGCTCTTTGGTTTTCAAATCAAGTGCTTTCCGAAGATAACTGAGAACAACCGAGAGATACTGTGGAGAGGTTAGGAAGATGTTCCTGCTCCTTTTCTGAAGTCAGTGGAAAGGATGGTCTGGGGTGACACCAGGGTATCTTCAGACCCTTAGAGGTATGGCATTTGAAGTACTTTCAAATCTTTCTTTACAAACTATCAGAAACTTCCTGCTTTCCTGCGTTTCACCCATTGTACTTTGCACATTTCTCTATTAGCACTTAAATCATTCTGTAATCTTTGGTTGTGGTTGTTGTTATCGGCCTGTTTGTCTTCTGTCGACTGTGTGCTCTGTGAGGGCAGGTCCTCTGCCTTTTTAATCCTTGGATCCCCAGCCCTGAGTTCAGTGCCTGGTAGGCAATAAATGCTTACATAGTTGTTATTGGCTACATGGACGGATGGATTAGTGAATGGGTGGGTGAATGGATGGATGGCTACATTGATCATATTGGGGAAAAGAAAATACTCCAGCACAGTGGATTGTGGTGCATATGGGAATCTCTGTGATTATCAGATGGATATTTGGTGGGAGGAATTATTGATTAAAAAGAACAGTTCTGAAGTTCAGAAAACTTTGCTGTCAAACTTAAGGTCATAATACTAAGCTTGAGAGTAGCTCCTTTGTCCATACAACACCCAAGTAATATTAGGGAGAATTTCGAATGAAAGAAGAAAGTGTCCTCAGAAGTATAAATGGATGTCTGTGACAGACGTGACATTTTAAATGAAAATTAAAATAGATTTGATTTATTTAAAGGTAAGATATATTGAATCTGTGGGAGATTTACATAGACAAAGAGCTTAATGTTCCATTGAGTTAGAGTGATAGAAGTTCATCCATGCACTCATTGAAATAGTGTTTATTAAAGACCTACTTTGTACCAGATACAATGGACTAAGAGATGAATTGACCAATAACTCAGTCCTCTGGGGCTTCCCAGTTAAATCAAGAAGTAGACACATAAATAAGTAATTGTAGTAGTGGGAAAACAAAGGTATGATCATGGCACTATGGAAATATAAGAGTTGTACATGTTTAACCCTGCTCAGAAAAATCTAGAAAGAAGAAAAAGGTGACATCTGAACTGGAACTTGAAGGATGTGTGGGAGTTTACCATGACAGGAAGTAAAAAGAGTTTATGCATGTGCAGAGATAGAGGGGCTGGACAGAGCAGGGTACATTCTGGGAAGTGCAAGTACTTCTGTATGACCACTACATTGGGCTGTGGATGAGGGAAGTGAGTAGTTGAGATCAGAAGGACAAGTAGAGAAAATCACTCAGGACTTGAACAGCAGACTATGGGTTCAAAATTTATTCCTCCATGTAGATGATGCATAAGGGAAGAATGTAGTAGTCAGTACTAATTGCTTTTCCAAAAATTGAGAGATAATGCCTAAGGATTGTATTGTAGTTCCACTTTGACAGGTGGAAAAATATGTGTTCAGTTGTTATGTAGTCCTGACCTCATGTACTTTTAGTTCTTTTGGTAAAGACAATTGACTAAAAACATAATAATGTGATTTAACTTTATATCCTGTGTCACTTTGATATACATAATTTTACAAATCAGAAAAACACCCCAGAAAAAATATACCTTGGTTTTATTTTAGACAACACGGAAGACTTGTTATACTCAAAATGGACTCATTAATAATATCAGGAACAAAATCTAGGACCCCTGGCTTTCTGCACATTGACTTTCTTATGAGACCACCCAGCTTAATACATGCAATAACCTGAAGCGGATGTTTTATCTTAGCTGTGTCATGCAAACTCTGTTCTAAGGTGATGCGTCACCAAGTTCTCCTGCGTAACTTTGAATATCTGTCTGATAAGATTTTCCATTCCTTACCTCAGATAACTTCACAGATTGTTTTTTTTTTTTTGTAATTTAGTTTAAGATTTTATTTATCTTTAACCAAAAAGTTTAACAAGACTTCATCTTCTTAAAAATCAGTTTACCCAATTCTGTCAGTGCATTAGAGGAATCACCGTAGAAAATCAAGAGCATATCTTCAGAAGCTGCCTGGATGTGTTTGATATTTGTTTGATCTGTACTTTTAGAGGCCCTTTATGTAAAGCCCTGGGTGTTTGTATGTGTATGGGGGGTGTGCACAAATAACATTAATATTGGCAAATACTTACATAGTGGATACTGTAGTTCCCCCTTATCCACGGTTTTGCTTTCCATTGTTCAGTTATCCAGTCAACCATGGTAAGAAAATATTAAATGAAAAATTCCAGAAATAAACACTTCACAAGTTTTAAGTTGTGCACTGTTCTGAGTAGTGTGGTGAGATCTCAGGTCATCCTGCTCCATCCCTCCCGGGACGTGAATCATCCCTTTGTCCAGTGGATCCACACTGTACACACTACCCACCCGTTAGTCACTTAGTCTCGGTTATCAGATCCACTGTCACAATATCACAGTGCTTGTGTTCCAGTAACCCTTATTTTACTTAATAATGACCCCAAAGAGCAAAGTAGTGATGCCGGCAATTCAGATATGCCAAAGAGAAGCTGTAAAGTGCTTCCTTTAAGTGAAAAGTTGAAAGTTCTCAATTTAATAAAGAAAGGAAAAAAATGGTATACTGAGGTTGCTAAGATCTATGGTAACTTTTATTAGAGTATATTGTTATCATTGTTTTATTATTAGTTACTGTTGTTAATCTCTTACTGTGCCTAATTTATAAATTAAACTTTATCATAGGTATGTATGTGTAGGAAAAAATACAGTGTATAGCGGGTTCGCTAGTGTCAGGCATCCACTGGAGGTCTTGGACTGAATCCCCATGGATAAGGGGGGATGACTGTACTGCATTGTAAGGCATTAGTCTAAGTGCTTTTTATAATATTAACACATTTAGTCCTTGTCTATAAAGTGGGTACCTTTTAAAACCCCCATTTTATAGATGAGAAAACTGAGGCCCAGAGAGATTAATAAGTAACTTGCTCAGATAATGAGCCAGGAAGTAGAGGAGCCAAGAACTGCACTGGTGTCATCTGGGTCTAGAGCCTGTGCTCCTCAACACTGTGCTGGACTCCTGCAGTCCACAGTGGGAGCACAGGTCATGTAGCCATGTGGGAAATATTTCAGAAGTACACAGTAGGAAGAGAGTAGATGTCTGAGGTGGTCATGAAGCGCTCATAAAAGAGGAGACGCTGAAACTGGGCCTAAAGGATTGGTGGAATTTTGTCAGTTGGAGGTCGTGATGACACTGCAGGCTAGAGATTGCCATCAGCAATGGCAGCGAACTGGAACAGCACAAATTTGGAGGGCAACACATGAAGCAGTTTGTCAGAAGTGGAGTGGAGAGTCGGTGTAAAGAGGAGGAGGACAGTTATTAGAAGGAAGCTGTAGCACATTCTAGAGAAACTTAAGGCCCAGATAGAAGAGTTTGAAATTCATTCTGGATGTGCAGGCTTGTGATTACAAGTTTTATTTAATTCATTAATTTATTTAAGCAAAGGAGTAAAATGAGGGCAGCTGAATTGGGCAGCTGTATATAGGACTGACTAGACGGAGAATGGGGAAGATTTGAAAGGAGAAAAAGATTAGTATTCTAATGGATTCAAACACTTCAACAAGAACTACAAAAACAAAATTAAAAAAGAACAGAGACTTCTGAAGTATCTTAACTCTGAAATAAAAACTGAGACAATCTGGAACTTTGCTCTAGCAGAAAAGCTATAGTTATGAGGGTAATGTCTTGCCTGCTCTACAGAAACAGGACTTTTTTCACCATCTGGAAATCTGGAAGAAGAATCCATTTTTTAGTTCCTCCCTGCACTCTGAAGTCATGAGTAACACAGTTCTTTACCTTTTCCTCTGTACTTTGGTGACAGCTTTGCCCAAGATAGATGTACAGAAGGGCACAGTTAGTACATTATTTTCAGACGTTCGTGGCTGTCCTGTGGTATGGAATGATGATATACGTGCTACTTTGAGGCGGGTGTTAATAATGGTCAGAGCTTACTCAGGGCACAAGGGACCAGGAGTGACTGAGCTGGGAGAAGATTCACAGGCAGAAACAAACCTTCTCACCTAAGTCCCTATAGTTTCTGAAAAGGCACAAAGCAAAGATCTGAACCTAATTTGGGCTTCAGCTTTCTGGCCAGACTGCCTGTGCATCCTGAGACCACAGACAACCAGATATCAGAAAAGAGAAGAAAGAACCCACGAGATGGACAGACAAAGAGAACTCCAAGCTAGAGAAGAGAAAAGGCAAAAACCCCTGTCAGTTTTATGTTAATTGGACTTGAAATTGTAGGGCGTCTAACCAAATGTATGTTTTCTAGGAAGCTGAGTTTTGAGAGAGATCTGGGAGATTTCAGGTCAGCCCTGGAAACAGCAGGATCTGCGTGACCTTTTCTTTCCATTAGGTGGGTCACAATTAGTTGCATCAGAGAAAATGGCAGGAAAGCTTGTCTGGAAGTTGTAACCTTTTTGAGGTAATCCTCTGAATCAAGTTTATTCTTTCTGAAACATTTTACTCTCAAGTGGTATACTGCGTTTAGATGACAACCTCTGTACAATGCCCGAAGTAAATGGTCCTCTGGGGTATTTCATCAAATCGAGCCTTTTGGGTGATCCTGGTGCCTCATTCCACTTTAACAAGCTAGAATTTAGGAAGCATCTTGAAATGATACATAAATGGTGACTATGTTGAAGAAAAAACAGACTAAGTTTAAGTGTTATTAAACTACAGCCAGTTTTAAAACTAATATTAAATTATTCAAATATGAGAATGTTAGCTGGTGATGGAAGAATGACTACATGCTTCTTCATCTTTAAATCCATTCCGATCATCTCAGATGTTGACCCCTCTTTCTACTTTGAATGTGGCTCTGGGTTCAGTCAGTGTGTGAGGAACAGGACTGTCAGTGAGCCTGGCAGCCTAAAACCTTTAAGCTTAGCCTAAGGGTACTGCCAGCTCCAAGTTAGTTCAGGTGCCCTGAGAGACGTGCTAATAAGACCAAGGCTTTGGTTTGGGTCCATCTATGCCATTTTACTTACTTCTTTTCTTTTGCCTTTTTTTAAAACTTTTTATAACATTTTCTAACTTTTTATGTTGAAATCATCTTAAACATACAGAAAAGTTACAAGAACAGTACAAAGAGTTCCCATATCCTCTTTACCTAGAATCAATTATTGTTAACATTTTACCACATTTGCTTTACAATTATCTATTACGTATTTTTTCCAGAATGACTTAAGAGTAGGTTGCGTAATTCATGCCCCTTCACCCTTTCGTTACTTCAGTGTATATTTCCTAAAAGCAAGAATATTCTCTCACTTAAATTTATTAAGTGTGATCCATACTGTACATCCAATCTACAGTCCATATTGAATTTGCCAATTGTCCCAATCATATTATTTATATGGATAAATTAAAAAGTCTAGGATCATATATTGCATTCGCTGTATTAGGACTTTGGCTAACAGGAAAGGCTACAGGGAGACAAGTTTCAGATGTGTGGAAAGGGGCCATGCTAGAGTCAGATTTATTGAGTGTTGTTTTGTCCTCAGAAGAGGTATGCCCGTGAAGTAGCCTATCAGGCAGTGTTCTCCAGAGAAACAAAGCCAATAGGATATATTATATCCTATAGAATACTTATATATTAATTGCATGTAATTAATAATATATATTAGTTATTATGTAGATGTATGTTATATATAATATATGGTAATGATGGTAACAATTCGAATATTGTTGTGAGCACAGGGGAAATGCCATGAGTTTTTTTAGAAACTTTGATGTCATTATTCCTGGTAGGATTCAAGCATAGTTGGGAAAAAGAATAAGATGGAATTTATCTTTGCCTGGAAGATTTTAAAACCCTTTCCCATTCAGAGAGAGAGAGAGAATGAATGACAGAGAGATGAATAAATACTGGGGCCAGGCAAGTTCAAAACCGCTAGGACAGGCCAGCAGGCTGGGAACTTTGCCAGGAGTTGACACGGTAGTGTTGAGTCTGAAATCTGTAGGGCAGGCCAATAGTCTTGAAACTCAGCAGGAGTTGACACTTCAGTCTTGAGGGACAATTTCCTCTTCCCCAGGAAACTTCAGCTTTTGCTCTTAAGGCCTTCCAACTGCTTGGATGAGACCCACCCACGTTATTGAGGGTAATCTACTTAAAGTCAGCTGACTGTACATATTAGCCACATCTACAGAATACCTTCACAGCAACTAGTCTGGTGTTTAATTAAATAACTAGCCTAGCCAAGTTAACACAGAAAGCTATCAGAGGCAGAGATCATCACCCATATTTTACATATAAGGTGTTTAAGACTTAGGACGACTGTTTTTGCTAAGGACCCTCACTGTGCGTGGCTGAACCGGAATACAAATCCAGTGTGTCCCGCTCCAAAAGTCTGTATTTCTTCCATGGCACCCCTATTGCCCATCTTCAGCATGGGATGATTCGGGAAGTGGTAAGTTTCCAGTCAGTGAGGGTATGCAAACATAACCTGAATGACCAGTCAGCAAGAATGTTCCAGAAATGGTTCAAGCCTTAAATAAAAGCTTGCACTAGATGGCTTTTTAACTTCTGTTTGCCTTTATGAATCTATAGTAAGTTTTTCAAAATGTGTTTTCGGGTTGTTGTTTTTCTCTTATTGGAATATAACATTTTTCTACACATATACCTTCACCTTCACTTAGTACCTCCAATCAGAATAGACAGGCAAATTGCATCCCCTTTTTTTTCCCCTGAAGCCTACATTATTTATAGTTTTCAAAATAGCACTTCAAACTAGTGCTACTCTTTGGCAGATCTATTAAAAGGTCACAGGAAATATGAGACTTTAGAGAAAAGCTGTGCTGTTCAAAATCAGTTGTAAATGAATTTTACTTAAATATAAACTTTATATATCCAAACGAACCATTTATACCCTTATGCTTTAATTCCAAGGATGACTTCATGGCTCAATTTTTTTCTTTCTTTACTTCACAGTAGAACTGTAAATCAGAACCCATGGTTTATCTTGATAATTATCCTCAATGTTAGAAAAAGTTTCCTCCTTTGTAGTGCATTTTAATTAATAGATAATAATCATAGAAGTAATATTCACTAAGCATTATTAGGTGTCAAGTACTTTGCTAAGTGATTTATAAGCATTATCTTAATTATTCCTCATAACAACTCAAAGAAATAAGTCCTTTTACTGCATCTATTTTAAGAAAAAGAAAAGAAAAAAGAGCAGGCACAGGAAGATTAAATAATCCTAAAAGCAAGATCCTACCCAGATGAGATGCAGGTGAATACTTTGTTTTCTTATTTTTGCTTGGTATCTTGACATAATGGATTTATTTTATATATAATTCAAATTGTCTTGTAAAAATTTGAGAGTTCAGGGGCCAGCCCGGTGATGCAGCGGTTTAGTTTGTGCTTTGGCAGCCCAGGGTTCATGGGTTCAGATCCCGGGTGCCCGCCAATGCACTGCTCATCAAGCCATGCTGTGGCGGCGTCCCATATAAAGTAGAGGAAGATGGGCACGGATGTTAGCCCAGGGCCAGTCTTCCTCAGCAAAAAGAGGAGGATTGGCAATGGATGTTAGCTCAGGGCTGGTCTTCCTCACCAAAAAAAAAAAAAAAAAATTGAGACTTCATATTTCTACAGATGATGGAGGAAAATAATTAAGCACCTGGTCCACAATCCCTAACAAGATGGTTATCAAATTAGAAAATCAATTTATGGCCTTTTAACACCAAGTCCAAAGTTTGCTCATTAAAGTACATCTTCTTCTAATAATAAAACCCACTGTTATGACAGCTTAACATATGAAATTTTCCATTGCTTAGCAAATATTAATTTTCTATACTGCAGTCTGTAATTACCATCACTGGGCAAATGCCTGGTTCTTTGCTTGAGTAACATGTTGTCATCTAATTTTAAGGCAGGTTATTTTTTCTCTAGGGGTGCTTTTTCACCTGGTAAGGAATAAAAGGCAATGCTTTAGTCTGATTTGCAATCTAAAGGAGTCTTATTAGGAACATGGAAAGGACTATTTTTTCAGATTTCACTAAAGTGAGATTTTGTGGCTACAAGTCTCCTGTGTAGCAGAGGAAAGTCCTGATGGATTCAAATCCAGGGATAGAGGTAATGATTCAAATATTATTGTAAATATGATGGAAATGCCGTGAGCTTTCTTAGTAACTTGTGATGTCACTATTCCTGGTAGGATGTAAGCAGCGCTGGGAAAAAAGAGTAAAATGGAATTTATCTTTGCCTAAATTTTAACATCCCTTCCAATTCAGATACTCTTTAATTCTGTTAGTCTCCATTTTTATGTAGTATCCAGGACTCCTTCTATTATGCTTGCCATTGTGAACTAGTATAACTCCCATTTTGTAAACTACTGTTATGTAAGGATTGAATGGTATGAAATTGTTGCTCTTTTTACAGAATAATCTCATCTTATGTAGTTCTAGAACTGTACATAACGGAACATTAAATAAAGAGTGCCAATGATAAAGCAGTCAGTTCTAGGGTGTCTTGTATGATACTCCTCCTAGTGCATTAAATCCTTTAACACTTAGACCCAGGATTTCTGATGGTAACATAGGATTTTTGATGGTGTGACAAGGGGTGTTACTAAATTCTTCTCAGGTAGCATTCAGTGTGGAAGTTATTCTGATACCTCTGAACACCCAGTTGGTTTGTAAAACCCCAGCCATTGACTGCATTGCAGAGAAAGCAGAATATGAGGCTAAGGGAGAAGCTCCCTAAGATAAGACAACATTTCCCTTTAGAGGATTCATTAGAGGAGAGAAACTCAAGAAATAAATCCATCTGTGCCACAGCTCGTAGGAATCGAGCTGGCTAGAGAGAAAGAACTCTCTGGTGCAGATGTGTTTGAATATATGTTTCTACCACCGAGAGCTAAATCCATGTGCCCCTCTCAGGTCTACACACCGATATGAGGAGACACAACTACTAAGGATGGCAAAGTATTGCAGCCTTCAAAGGGTCTGTCTCACAAGACTGCACGTCCCTGTTCAGATGTGATAAGACGCTGTTCTTAACGTGGATCTGAGTGTCTTAGACAGAGAGGCTAAGAAACCTCTGAAGGTAGTATTAAAAGTTCTAATTCAGTCACCGTTCTGATGCAGGTCAGGATGGGATAACATGGAATAGAGAAAAGCTTTAGCAGATGATACAGAGAAGTGAGTTCCCTTAGGCAGTTCAGCCTAAGTGTTTCACCAATTCCCAAGTGAAAAAAATATATTAAAAGTTACCATCTGATCCACTCTGAATAGTGTATGTGGTCTTTGTGTATATGGTTATGTATACATTCACTCTTTAGGACAATTAACATATTCATTATTTGCTGGGGCAATCACCATCCACTCTCTGACTTTATGGAGTCTGAAGGTTTTTCAGGTCAGGTCCATCCTACGTCTAGTATATGTGTGAGGCCCCACCGCTCATTCTTGCTCTTACAGGTGTCTGGGGCTTCTTAAAAATGGGGCACCCACAGGAGATAATATTGCTGACATCCTGCTAAAATTTATGGAAAAGACAGTCATCTTTTTTGCTGGGTGGTAGAATTTGTGAGATGTTAGTTGCTGGTGCAGATGGGCAGGTCAACTGGCCAACACTTTGGAATTAGGAAAGGGGGAGTCTTGCTCTAATCAGGGCTGGTGGTTGCTACCCATTGACTGAGCTACCGTGTGGCTTCTGGACCTTAAGATAATATCTCTTTTGGTGTTCTTTTTGAGTTTCACTCACTAGTCTTTCCCTTCTTGAACAATTCTCCTTGGACTTTCAGGACCAATTTATATCCTCTCCCACCCCATCTACCCGAGCTGGTCTCCTTTTAATCTTAGGAAAAGGCTTTTCTCTTTGTTTCCTTTAGTGAGTCAGTCTCTCTCTCTCCCTTTCTCTACCTCCCCCTATCTCTTCCTCCGCTCTCAAAAACCTTCTTCTATTTCCCCAGTAGACCTTACATGGCTCACAAATCCAGATTCCAAAGTATTAGCAAGCAAAATTATCATTCCTTCTCTTATAGGGCTGGGAGAGATTAATCTTCAAACCTTTCCAGGAGGTGAAGGAAAATATTTCCACGACCTTCTTCCAGTACATAGAAAAAGAAGAAAAAGAAAATAATTAGGCTTTCAATTACAGGAGTCTGAATGTATATATCCTACCACAATCATATATTTTGGTTTAAGTTAATCTCAGCTAATTCTTACTTTATCAAGATTAAGTCCCAAGTTTAGAAACTTCTATGGGTATTTTAAAAGAGAAATTGTGTATATTCTAACTGGCAAATTCCATGAGGATTCTGGTACCAAGACTAAGGGGATCAGGGAAGCAGCACCCCTTACAGAATAGCATCTGAATAAAGCCATTCTCATCAGGGTATGCTATGCATTGCACACGCAAGCAGACTAATTCTGGAAAGGGTAAAAATTTTAAATAATAAAAAGAAAACCCATATACGTTTACCTAAAAGACAAATAAAGGCGATATGGGACCAATCCTTCTATGATTTTCTTGACTTAAACCTTGAATGTCTTAACTTATGAAATATTCACTACGTTGTTTGAAAAGTCAAAACCATCCATGCCTAGGCTTCCGGGCGTCAGAAGAAAGAGCATTTCCTCTCAGATATGACTTATACACTTTGTATAAGCTTTGGTATGGTTGGCAAGTCAGTGAACACACAGATGAGAAGGGGAAAAATAATACCCCAATGACTGTCAACGATGTTCCATGTTGTAGTTCACAGCTTTCGCTGGGCTGTGGAATTCAGATTTATTTCTAAACCTCTCTGAAAAAGCCCTCTGGTAGATAGTTGTTAATCTCAACATAAGGGGAAAAAAATTTCCTAGAAGATATTTTTCATGAAGCATACTTAAGAAGCCTAAATTTCACAGAATATTACAAAAAGAGCTGCACAATTCTAATGGTCTTGAGGAGTATGTGTGTGTGTTTTCAATAGGTTTTAGGCAGGCATATTTTTCTATAATGATCTTTTAATATATTTATATGACAATAAGGTGTCTAATTTGATTTTAGATATCTTATATTTATTTCAGTAGCTCTACATTTGTTCCCGAGTCCTCATCTTTGGAAAAATTGAAGGAAGAGTCATAGGGGTGGTTCCTCTCTAAGGATGGAAAAGAGATATTTTTCTCCTTTCTTATAACCTTTAGTTAGAAATATATTTTTCTGGGAGCATTTTTACTCCAGTGACCATGGCAGCCTTATTCAATATTTTTATAGCCTATGTGTTTGTGAAGTGCTTTAAAATGAGCTTGATTAGACACATACTCCATCATCTAAGAACAAATCGATACAGGGCATCATTCCCACTTGACAGATAACATAGATGCATCATCATAAGGGTGTATTTATTAGGAAAGAGGTTAGTTGCCTGTTGAAGTTGGTCTTCCAATTCAATGGAGGACAAGGGAATAACACTTGTTATTCTGTAGCTTCTAGTGTATTGCCCTCGTTGCTTAGCCATGTGTCTGCTTTTTATGCATTAATCAACTCCACCATAATCATCAGGAATAACAATTGCACATCAATAATTCATCCTCCAATGTAAGTACATAAAAGGATTAATGTTACATGGGCTCTAGAATATAGAGAAGGAAAGGTCATTAAATGATATATTAGAACAACCATGATAACAGACCAACAAATTAAACCCAACAGGAGAGGTCAGCATTTGTTGGATAAACCTAATAAAATCTTGTGGTTTATTGATGTTGCTCCTCACTGGGCAGAAATAGCTCTAGGATAAGCTAGAAAGACAATAAATAAGCATGTGGATCAGAAAAAAATTGCTGAAACTCATGTGGGGATCAAGGTAGCTCAAAGTAATGCTGTAAGTACAGATTTCAATAGATCCATCATTGCCAAATGTTATCTCACCTTTGGAATTATTTTCTGTTACTGAATTATTAAGAAACCAACTTTTTTTTTTTTATAAACTCTGAGTCAGAGACTTCTGGTATTCATAATTTTAGTGAGTCTCTGGAAGGTCGTTTTCACTAAAGACATCTTTTTTTTTTTTTTTTTGTGGGGAAGACCAGCCCTGAGCTAACATCTGTTGCCAATCCTCCCCTTTTTGCTGAGGAAGACTGGCCCTGGGCTAACGTCTGTGCCCATCTTCCTCCACTTTATATGGGACGCCGCCACGGCATGGCTGACAGGCAGTGCGTTGGCGGGCGCCCGGGATCCGAACTCGCGAACCCCGGGCTGCCAAGCGCGGACTAAGCCGCTGCGCCACCGGGTGGCCCCCTGAAGACATCTTTTAAATCACAAAGGGTTCTTTCTTCTTGAATGATCACTCTCCTGCAGACTAAAATGGTCTTCTGTCTTGACGAATTCTTTTAAAAGACCGGTAGATATATAAATGTATAAACATATGACGGATATTGACAAAATGGTAGATTAAAAAGCTCTTTAAAGATTTTGTTTTATATTAAATGTGCATTGAGTCTAATAAGTCTAAGACAGACTCTATGCTATTTTGACATTTAAGATCAAAATGAATTGTACTTCCAGACTTCCAATCCAAGAAACTATACAAAGATAATGACAAAGATATTTTCCATAAAAATACTAATTGCAGAATTTATTTTAGAGCAAAAAAAAAAAAAGCACCTAAAAGTCCAACATGGGAATTGATTACATAAAAGATAATGCTTTTGTATGATGGAAAAATATGCGCTATTAGCAATTATGTTTGTGAATAATTTTAATGACCCAGGAAGATGCTCTTCACAATATTTTAAGTAAAAAAGGTAAAAAAAAAATTATGCACAGGAAGATATTTTATACCTTTTTCTATATAATGTATCTAAAATTCTGGAAGGAAATATACCAAAATATTAAAACTTTTTAAAGGCTTTATTTGAAAATTTTATTTTTATACTTTTCTGTATGTTCCAAATTTTCTACAAGACTAAAATGTTGCCTTAACCAACCTAAAGCAATTGAGATTTTTACTTTGTTATTATCGTTTTAATGAATTGTTTCAGTTTCTCAAGCATGTCAAGCTTGTTCTTTGATGCCTCCATTTCCTTCTGTCTAGAATGTTCTTTTCCTTTTCTCACGGCTGGCTGCTTTATATGATTTTATGTCTTTGCTCAAACATCACTTTCTCAGTGAGACTTTCCAAAAGTACCCTGTGGAATGAACTGTGCCCCCACCTTTCTTACCCCATTATCTTGCTTCAATTTTTTCATGGCTCTACCTGAAATTATATTATTAACCTATTATTTAATTTAATTATTTGTTTAGTTTCTATTGCACTAGTAAACAAATCTATGAGGGCAGTAGAAAACTTGCCTGTATTGTTTGATTTTAAGTCCCCAGGTCCCCAAACCCAATCTGGCATAAAGGAGGCACCAGATTCATATTTGTTAAATAAAAAGAGATGCTCTTAAAAAATTAAATTAAAACTTCACAGTGTGTATATAATAGCTATCAGGTATATTGAGAAGAAAGGAACTGACATGAACCTAGTATATTCTGGCAATTGGTAGGGTGAAATGCATTTTGCTTTTGAAGGAGAATATGAGCATTAAGAAACCTGAAATAGAAAAATAAAGCAAGGGATGAGGATAACTTATAAAATGAATACCAAGAAGTCCTATTCAGATGTGGAGTTGGGTCACAAATCTGGCTCTAAATTAGTGGTCCATATTTTTTTGTATTGGGTTACAGACCCCTTTGAAGATCCAATAAAAGATCAGAAACATTCCCTCAGGAAAATACTGATGCATATCTGGTCATGTACATGAAGTTTTGTTCACAGTTTCTTTAGATTCACAGACCGCCGTAAGGGTACATGGATTATACAATAAGAGCGACTGCTCCATCCTATCTGTCAAACATAATAAATTGTCAAGTTTGGGATCCATTGAGTTAAAAATCTTCCTAAAGAAGTTGAAATTATGTCTAATAAAAGAGCAAAAGTCCCACTTTAGACTTCCATAGAGAGAGAACATTGCATACCACATTTAGTTATTATCATCTCCAGACCAGGAAATGGAGTTGCGAAGTTGAGGAACTTCCAAATTGGGAATTGGCATAGAATTTCCTGTAAAATGAGGTCAAAGACGAATGTTGGTCCCACTGCAGCAGGTCAAAAGTTTCCTGGGAGAAATGGTGTCTGAGCTATATCTTGAAGAATAGTCATAATAATAAAACAATTGATAAGTGGTAGAGCAGGCTTTCAACACAAGGAAGTCTCTCCATCAGTCTTTCTTTGCAATTGTAGAGCATAGCTCTCCAGGAGAGTGAGATCTGAATCACTAGAGAAGAGGGGGAAGGACGTTCCCAGTGAGGGGATGCTGAAACACCTGTACAGATGTTACTGGGAGTCTAGAAATAGCTAAGTAATTTTGAGTGCTAAGAACAAGACAAAAAACTATTTCCTTGGGCTGTACATAAATCCGTTTTCACAAATATTTGACATAGAATTGAGAGGAAAAAGTATCATTTTTCCAAGATATGTAATGGAGGAACTCGTAAATGAGGAATTCTAGTACATTTAGATTTGACATGAATTTATGTATTAGATCGATGTTCTATTGGTTGCTTGTAAAATGGTTGTTTGAATGACAGCCTTCAAGGAACCTTATCTTCTAGCCAGAAGTAAAATCGTCTTTCAGTAAAAGGACAGATTTCTTAGCACCTTTATAAATAAGTTAAAAGATGGATATGATGGAAGTGAACCCTCTCATGGGATTTAAAGTGCCTCTAAAAGCTATCAATTGCTACAAACTATAAGATTTTTCTTCGTTGAGTGTCGTGATGATATATTCTTTGCACTAGATATGAAATAAATACATACGTGTCTATCTTTCATCTAGGCAGATACATCAAGTGCCCTAAAAGTAGATCTCTTTATTCTAGAAAACTGGATAGAGTATATGAAGAAATAGTTGAGAGGGAGTAGTTAGGGGCAACCTTTGTGCACATTTTAGTTATTTTTTAATGCCATTTCATTGCCATATTCCAACAATACCGTGGAAGTAGCACTTAAATATAAATGTTCTTTCATGTATTCTAACCAGTTTTAGAAATAATAATAGTATTATTAATATTAATGTTAATAATAGCTAAAATTTACTAAGCAACTGTTATGTACTAGGAAGTATGCCAAGCACTTGAATATATTATAATTTAATTTACAAATTATGCTCTGAGGTTAGCCTTTTATGATTCCTGTTTAACAAAGGTGGGGACTGAGACCTGCGACCAGGAGGGGCTGTCCGATCTCCCAGGCTCTGTGGTTCAAGTGCGGGAAACGGCTTTTGGCCCCAGGTAAGACTGGGATTTTAGCTCCTACCATCTTAATCAATCTTGTCATTTGAATTTGAGAAAAGACTTTGTTCATTTAACATTTATTCAATTGATAGGAGAAACTAGTAAAACATAGTTACAAAAATACAATGGAAGTAAGAGGAATCATTTAACTTACTGCAGAAAATACCTAAGAATATATTTGCCTGTTGATTGAGTAAAGGAAATAAGCCCGTTTCCTTGCTCACCTACTATGACGGATTATCATAAATTCTAAAATAGTTGGTATGCACCAGTCTCTGTTTTTAATTTCCACAAGGTCAAGGGTCATGCCTTCCATTTCTTTTGTGATGTCTCATTGTGTTTAGTACGGTGCCCTGCAGAGTTAAGTGGTCAAAAATGCTTGCTGACAGACTTCCTCATTGGATACCTGTCAATACCCTACAGTGTACCTTTAAGATTTGATAAAACTGTAATTTCATAGAAAAGAAATGTGCATCTGTTCTAATACCCCATAAAAATCAATATATGTACTATAATGACTTGAAAACATCCATTAATTTTTCTCTGCTTTATTTTTCCCACCTGTTTATTGAGGACAATAATGACTATTTTTTTAGCAAGATGAGACATGAGGAAATTCAGTTTGATAATTGCTCTGAAAATCTTTACTTGTTGCTTACCGTTCATTTCAACAGGTAGCTTATAAAATTTTTATTCTTTAAATGCTATCTCCTTTTGTTTATTTATTTTGAACGTGGGGAAATTGAGGCTATCAAAGTTAGTCTGTAAATTAATGCCCTATTTACAATATGATTTGGCTGTATTCATGATAGACTCCATATCAGGCATAATTAAATACCAGGATTCCCTTATCTTGTGCTATTACTACCTACTAGGTAACTCTAACTCTCTGTTATGTCCTCACTGGTACAAAGTAGGAGTTGAAGGAGATCATTCTAAGGTTTTTATAGACTATTATTTTCTGATACTATTATATTGTGTATTGTATATACAGTAAATATAGTATATATTTTTGCTGATTGATCTGATTTGACTGAATTTTGTCTTAAAATATGAGTCATGATTCAAGATCAGAGTAATATTGGCTTAGAATGGTGTCAGGGAGGAAAAATGTCTCCTCTACCCTTCTAAATTCTTCTGGCTGGTCTAATAATTGGATTGATATGAGACAGACTAACAGGAGAAAATCAAACAGAAGTTTAATAACATGTACACCTCCAATATACATGGGAGAGACCCAGGAAAACTTAGTATCTCCCCAAAATGACCAAAGCTACCACCTTAAATACCATCTTCAGCTAAAGATAAAAGAAGCCGTTGGGGATGAGGCGGGGTCAGTTATGGGAGGGTACCAGAAAAGGTTGTGAGGAAGATTTAAGTCTCTGCCTTCTCCACTGATAAGTTTCTAGAGAGAAAATCACCCCCTCTTCCTGGTACAGCTGAGGGGGATATCCTTACAAACGTGCATGTCTTTTACAAAGAGTAACTTCTACTTGGTTTTCAGAGTTTCTCCCATGTTTGCTGTTTCTTAAAAATAAACAGCCCAAAGTAATCCTTGTGCCAGAGACATATCTTGGGTTGACAAGTTCTGCTCCCCTGCAGTGGAAACTTGGTCTCCTGAATTCTCTCAACCATCGTTCCTATTTTTAAATAATTTACATATTCATTTGTGAATTTGGGCATTAGGCTTAGGGGTGCAATTTAGTGTGTTCTAAGGACATTTTAAAAGTGGTATGCTATCTTCAGAGGAAGATGTTACAATACGGTTTGTTTTAAAATTTGTTAATTATGATTTCTTAACTTTCATTCCATCTGTATAATCATCTTTGTATAAACCATTTCAAATGTTCTTTAGAAACATAAAAAAATCTGTTTAAAAAATTTTCATTATAAATGTTTGTACCTGTTCTGAAAATTACCTATTTCCAGAACATACAAAATTACACGGTCTCAGAATTTTAGAGTGGAAGAAAACTTGTAGATCATCTACCTAACTCCACATTTTACAGAAAACAGAGAAACGGAGGCTTGAGGAGATTGTTGTCCAAGTTCACAGAGCTATTTAGTGACAGAAATTGTATAAAAGTCAAGATCTTCTAACTCTCTCTTTAATATTTCTTCCTTCTACTTCCCCAATGAAAACAACTCCAGATATACAATCTTGTCCATAATTTCTATGCATATTTTGTAGTTCTGTTGTTTGGTATATGCACATTTAGGATTGCTGTATCTTCTTGAAGAACTGACCCTTTTATCATTATATAATGTCCCTCTCTCTCTCTGATTTTTTAAAAATTCTGATCTTTATGTGTTATTAATATATATTAGTGTTATGTATTAAGTAATATTACATTATATTATATACTACCTATAAATATATAGTATATTAATATATACCAATATATTAATATGGCCATTCTTGCTCTCTTTTGAACTCTTGGGGAAACATAATTAAAAATAAAATCTCCTGCCAGCCCAGAAAACTTCACAAAGGTAGAAGAGAAAGAAAACAGTGTTATCACTGAATAAGCATTAAACCAGAATGTGATGTGCATCACAGGCAAACTGCTAAAGAGCTGGCAAAGACAGAAAGAAATCTCACCCTTTTATATAGCCAGGCAGGTATAATCCCATTACACACATGTTTTCAGGATAAATGATAACTAATCCTCAAGTAAGAGGACTTAACATTTGCCACACACAGTTCATCCTAAATTTACCTGGTAACTAAGGTGGCAATCTATGTTTACTAATTGTCTTTATTCAAATGAAAATTAAACTTCTCATAGCTAGGACAGGAGGTAGTTTGCAACTACCCTGAGAAATTTAGTCTCGTACCACAGAAACTTCGAGATAGGGGCAATATCTTCTTTGATGATTACGTTTCGAAGAGATGGCTCCCAGGTTCCTGTGAAAAAAGATTTCTGGGTTTTCAAATTGGCAAGAGTCTTGTTTAGTTTTAAAAAGATTTACATGCATCTCAAACGGGCAGAGAAAGAAATCACAGTTATAAGTTTTTAAAGTCACTTCTCCAAGAAAAGGGAGCAGGAAGGAAAAGTATCTTTCCCTTTTTGCACCAGGGAGAATTCAATTTTTTTCTTTTTCAAATTTGTATTTACCCTTATAGAACGGGAGAGGGCCCCCCATTACTGCAGGTGGAGGTGAAATCCAGGTTCCCCACTTGGCCTCTGTTGACCCCTGAGGGGGAGCTCCTCATTGCTGCTGAATGGAGTGGGAGTTCTTGCTCCCCACTCAATCCCCACTGACACCATAGTGGGGGTAGCCTCATTACCACCGGGTAGTGGTGAAAGTCCTGACTCTTCACTAGTCCTCCTCTGACACCCCCTCAAAGGAGAGCAGGGTGGGTACCTCATTACCGCCGGGTAGGGGTGGAAGTACAGACTCCCTGTGTGGCCTCCGCTAGTGCCTCATTACAGACTGGCAGGGACAAAAATCTCAGCTCCCTACTTGACCTTCTCTGACACTACTCTGTGAGGGCATTGGGTGCCTTATTCTCCTTATTCTTCCACCCCGTCAAGGGTGGAAGCCTGGCCTCCCCACTAGCCTTTGCTGTCATGGGTGGAGGTGGGGCCACAGATTTTTCTGTGGTGTTTGGCTGGAGTAAAGCAGTTATTTTCCGCACGTTTCCTGCCTTGTGAAGCTGCCCATTTCCTGGTCCTTTGTCTAGAGAGCAGACTTCTTGGGGGGCTTTCTGGTCTGCACCTGTTGGTGTTTCTGTGTTGCCAGCTACTTCAACTCCAAGTCTGAGATATATGAGATAAAAAGAAAGCCCAGAGAACCCAGCATGGGGTTCAATTCCCTACCCAGTCAGCCTGCTGTCCACCTTTCAGGGTCTTCTTATCTTTGTTTTGGATATACGCTACAGGGTTTTTAGTTGCACTTAGCGGAATAAATAGGGAAAAGTACATTTGCTTCATCCTCCCTGAAGCAGAAGTCATGCTGCGTGTTTTGAAAATAGTGACATGGAGGTAGGTCATTTGCGTGATGAGAACAAAAGGATGTTACCAATGTCCAGAAATCCCAAACCCTTTACTCGCCCAACCACTAAATTGTAAGATCTCTGAGGACAGACAACTTGCAGTTTTTTGGTGTTGGTGAAAAAATTGTCCTTAGAGTCAGGTTTTTTGGATCTGAGAATGAACGTTGAAGTGAAGCATAATAGTCATGGCACCCAGATGTTACCTCTCCCATCAGAATATTTGTAGCACTTTTGTTGAAAGCTTAGGATAATTGTTTGATCAAAGAAAAAGTGGCCCCCTTTTGTTTGATTAAAATTGCCTCTTCCTTTGTAGGGGAGGAAAACAATTCCTCTACACTCTAGGTTCTTCTGGCTGGTCTAAGATTTAAATTGACATGAGACGGAATGACAGGAGAACATCAAACAAAGCTTTATAACATGTATACATGGGGAAAACTGAGTAACTCCCCAGAAAGGCCAAAACCACCACCTTTAGTACCATCTTCAGCTAAAGACAAAGGAGGACGTTGGGGGTAGTGGTTTGGGGCTTCAAAAGGGAGGAAGGCAATTTACATGGAGATGGAAACATAAATGTTGGTTAAACAAGTGTTTGCTGGGCCTCTGTAGACAGTGTTATCTTCTGATATTAACTCCTTCCTGGAGCAGGCCTTCTATCTTAAATTCTTTTAGGCAGTTAGAGGGAAGGTCAAAGTTTCTTTCAGAGTCTTTTGTTCTTAAAAATAATCAAGCCAAAGAGACACATTTTGGGATGGTCAATTCTGATCCCCCACACCTTCTATTATTTCAAGGAAGAATTTTAAAAGATTTCTTTTTTAAAATACAAAAGAAATCGAGTTAATGGTAATGATAGGGAAAGAATTTTTACTTCTGACTAAAAGAAAAATAACTCATTTTTTTCTTTAATGAGAACAGTAAGTAAAAATAATTATTCAGGCATGCTTGCCATCTCATTTAGCATTGATATAAAATTCTCTCCAATAAAACTCAAGTGCGTTTTTTTTTTTTTTGCAAGGTTGGACTTTAGGAGGTTTATTATTTCCATTACGCTGTGGAATTTGATTATTCAGTCAACCTACTTCAATCCAGAAAAATCTCTGATGGCCTATTAATTTAAAGACCTTCTTTGTAAAGCACATGATAGTAAAATGAAAAAAAAAAATGAAAGCTTACCCTTATTGCTTTCCTTCCTTCTACTTTTATTCTTTGTTTTAAATGATTCTTGTTGCAATTCACTTGCCATAAGCTCATTAAACACATTTTTAGCCACGGTTATTCTAGAAACTTGAATAATAAAGATTAATATGCTGGATCCAAATTCAATTACTGGCCTGAGCATATCAAATATATTAAACTTCCTTTTCAGCATAAAAAGTATATTTTCACCAGAAGAAATGTACATTTCTAGGTTTAATTACTCTAGGGGGTTTTGGGTAAAATTTTAAGATTTTCCTATCATTAAAATAGCCATTGAACCATAGTGAATTTAGGAATATATATATTGTATATTGAAAAAGCATTTCCCAAAGTAAAATATACTCTGCTTCTTATTTTTCCTAAAAAGTATCCTTCCACAAATCATGTAAGTAAATATGTGACTGTGCATATCTGTGTGTGTACATGTTTGGGGTTGGAGGTGAGGAGGTGTTGTAAATGACAGCATAGTCTGTAGTGGCTCTAGAAGTCTTACTGTTTGGCTACTCCTTTCATAGATGACTTAGATTAATAATAACTATCTCCCAGCTTGGGATTGCAAAAGTTTGTTGAGACCTAATCTCTAATTCTAATTTGTTTATAAAAATTGCTATTTTTCAACACTAGCATGGATAAATGAGAAACCTACCTTCACTTATTGAATCAACACAGGAACTTGTAATAAGCACTAAGTGGAAGTGACCCAGCAGATCAAACCCACCCTACTATTCTATAATGATACATATTATTTTATTTTTCCTTCTTAATCAAGTCAGGATTTTATATATGCATACATTACATGACTTCCCATAGAATTTTATGTTAGGTGTTTGAGCGTGCCATTTTCTGCTCTCAAATATCTCCTTAATGGCAATGACATCATGGCAGATATACCTAAGCTTCTGATAATTTGACTTAAGACTGTAATGGCCTTTGTAATATCAAAATTTTTTTCAGGTAGGAAGTGGGTGATATGTGTAGCTGCCCAAACTCATTGTAGCTCAAGTCTGTTCAATTAATTAGGTCATCTATCATTTTTCACAAGGGATGGGGCAGAGGACAAAAATATTAGGATAATATATATGTTGTTTATATCAATGGAGATATGACACACATATATTTTACATATCATACTGCCTCTTTTATGAGTCTTTAATTTACTCTCTTGATTATGGAGTCATAAAAGACTAAGGAGATCATTCCAGATTTGGATGACCCATTGAAATAGATGACTAGTTATTAATATTCACAGCAATGGAATTGATACAACCTTCTTTCCAACTAACGTTACCTTTCAGCCTTTTTTCCATGCTGAGTTCCATGGAAAATATGCCATATAGAAGAGAAATAATTTTATAGACTCATCGATTAGCATAGGGTTTGAATTTGAGAATGTAAGGATGATGTGTGTATTAAATTTATTTTTTACTTTTCTTTAAATACAAACATTAAATATTAACATTGAAAACAGGGAAACAAATAAGGGTAAAGGATAGGTCTAGACATATAAGTAAAGTATGAGAAGCATCCTTTTGGTAAGATACCTAGCAATCAGAATAGTTTTGGTCTTTTCATCATAAGCGTACTTAGTGTCTTCTACTAATCATTGAAACTGAGTGTCTTGATGGTCTCATCTATAAATGGAGATAATGGCTCATTTTCCTTACTTATCTTACAGGAATATGGTGTGAAATAATAGAACTTTTCAAGGAGCCTCTTGAAAACCATTAAATAAATATGGGTTGTACTGTATCTATATGGGACTATGTCCTTTGAAACGCATTAAGGAAGAGGGTGTTAGATGTCTTAGAACTCCATATAATATCTAATGCTGGTTTCCAAATGTATAAGTTTGCTGGAGACACTAATCTTATTTTCTTTTCAATTTTAGAAGCTGGGATAATTACTAAATTCCAAATTTCTCACTTCCTTTTAATAAAAATATTTGAAGTTTCTTTAATATGTCAGGATCCTTTAGTATTTATAATTTTTAAACACCAACAGGAAAACTAAATTTCCTACATCACTCTTCTAAAAGTTTAAATTTATTTGGAAGTGGGTTATCAATGAACAGCTTCTCTACAAGGAAAACCCCTCTCTTCTGTATGTGTCGCTTGAAGCATCTGTTCTGAACTCCATCAACTTGCAGGCCCCCTTCACCCTCTAATTCAATGATATATCTGCATGTATTTACTATTTTTCTTCAGACACAGAGGTGGTATCCTTCCTTTTCTCCAAGGCTGACCTCTTGATCTCATTGTTCTCTATCCTCAAACTTTCCACTGTTCAACCCTGATGGGTTTTTCCAACTACATGCTCAGATCTTCATATTACATGTTTTCACTGCCTTATATAATAGGAATTCAAGAAATGTGCTGAATAAATAATAGCCATAGTTGAGCCATTAGTTAGGCAATAATTAGGTTGCTTTGTCATTGTTTTTATTTATTAGTCTCACCCTACAAAAGCCATTAAAAACAAGCAAGAAAATATGACGGGGAAAATTTTGATGTCAAAATGTATAAAACATACTTCAGGTTAACTGTAGTAAGAAATATATGAAATGTCATGGAGAAAAAACAAAGTATAGGAAGATGGAAATAAATGGGTGCGCAAATCCATTTCCTGTATGGGAAATTTTACAAATGTAAATTATTTCCAAATTAATTTGTATATTTATTGCAGTTCAGTTAAAATCTCAATAGATATTGTGGTTTTCGACAATGTAAAATTAAAATTTATTAAAAATTAAAACTGGGTGGTAATAGTCAATATATTTTAAATTAGTAAGATGGAACTTTACCCTCCCAAATATCAGATCAGATTGTAAAGCTACAGTAATTGAAGCATAAGAGATTAGGTTAAGAAAGATGTTAGGCCTTAGAAGCAGACCTGATAGAATCATTTCATGTAGGATAAAAATGACATCTGGGGGCCAGCCCAGTGGCGTAGTGGTTAAGTTGGCACACTCTGCTTTAGCGGCCCGGGATTCGCAGTTTCGGATCCCAGGCGCAGACCTACGCACAGTTTATCAAACCATGTTGTGGCAGGCGTCCCACCTATAAAGTAGAGTAGGATGGGCATAGATTTTAGCCCAGGACCGATCTTCCTCAGCAAAAAAGAGAAGCATTGGCAACAGATGTTAGCTCAGGGCTAATCTTCCTCACCAAAAAGAAATAAATAAAATGACATCTGTTCTCTTTTTCATTCCAGTTTTAGAAATCTGTCGACAACTCTTAATTTTTTGGGTAACTTTCCTAGTGGAGTTTATCTGTTTCATTTTTATTTTTTCAAAGAATGAGTTCTCAAATTCATTTATTGATTTGATTCTTTTTCACATTTTAATTAATTGGTTTCTGTGTGTATATTAAAACATAATTTTCTTCATCCTCTTCTTTCACTGAACTTGTTGAATAACTTTTTTCTAAATTCTCTAATATAAAGCTTCATTTCATTTGTTCCTTTTATTATATTGTCTAATAAAGAAAGCTTTTAAAACCATAAATGTGACATTGCAAAGATATTTGGTTATACCTCATAAATTTTTCTATAAAGTGTTTTGTTTTCACATCTAATTCAACCTGCAATTGTGCAACTGTAGTTTTAATTTTCTCTTTAAACCCAAGAGAGTTGAGAAGGGACTTTTGTTTGTTTGTTGGAATTCTTGTTATTAATTTTTTTTATTGCCTTTAGGTCAGATCACTGGTTTGTACAAGGTGTTCTTTTGGGGAACTAAATTAAATTATTTTTATTTTGCCATAGACTCTATTATCAGTTTTTATTAATGGACTATGGACACATGAAAAGAAGGTGAATGGTCTATTAGGATGGCACATAGTTCAATGTTTGTTTCATCAATCTTATTTAAATTCCTATGACCTCATTTCTCATTTTTTACTTGGTCTACAAAAAAACTGAGATAGCATGTGTTAAATTTTCCTACTAATAATATATTTCTGTTTGATTCTCATTGTTTGATTTTACAGTTTTGTTGTGCACACTTTTGATGTTAAGTTATTCAGTCACAAGATGTGTTTCATATTTATTCATATATACTTTCTTTTTTCTGTTTACTATTTGCCTTATTTTCTGTCTAAAATTAGTCCTGCCACTCCTAGTGTTTTTGTTGTTCTTCATCTTCTTTGCTTCTCTGATATTTGCTCCTACTTGTATTTTAAGTGATTCTCTTGTAAACCACATTTATCAGGGTTTTCTTTTCTTTTTCTTTCTAAAGGTATCAGAGAGTTTTATTAGGAAATTTAACACATATTTATTGTTATAACCCAATATTATTTGCTTTATTTTCAACATTTTGGAAGATATATATACTCTTTGAAATTCTCTTTTTCTTTTAAAAAACCACCTTTTTTTAATGAAATAAGAACAAAATGGTATCTTTTAACTTGTGCTATAGGGTAAGAGGAGGGATTTTGCATACTTTTACTTCCCCATCCTTTTCTTTGTAGATATGTATGTTTGAAATTCCAAAATATTTTTAAATTATTGTTTTAAAATCTTATTCTACTTTAATAATAATTTTTGGCACTTGGGTTTAGCTCTGTAAACACATCTTCAGCTATTTTTAGATTTAATTTTATAAGAAGGTAGTTTTGATATTTATCACAAATCATCTTATAACATATCTCTCCATGCTTTAGATTAAATTCTCAAGCTACCTGAATACATATTCAAACAGTATTTTAAAGAATGTCACATACATGTAATATTTTCTGAACTTTTGCTTTAAGTATGAATATCACTATATTGCTTGCTTGTTAATAGAAACAATAACTTTCTGGGTATAAAGTTTGAATCCCAACATTCTCCCCTGAGGAATTAGAGATACTTAAACTAAAAGAAGAAATATACATGTGAGGTAAAGTCATGATATTGTTGTGTGCAAAAGGGATCAGAGTTAATCTGTGTAATTCCACAGGGCAAAACTAAGATCAAAGGGTAGAAGCCATATAGAAATTGGGCTACATAAAAAGTTGATCTCTTTAACACTTAGAGCTTTCTAAAGATGAAGGCAGCTGCCTTTCATAGTCATAAAATGGAGTACAAGTATTCCTGCAGTGATTTTGTGTCCACCTTTCAACATATTGTGCAGAGGGATTTTAAACTAAATCATTTTAGGAGTAGGGAACTTCCCTGCAGGTAGGTACCTGACTCCAAAAATAAAAAAATTCATCCCTTTTTACAAGGCCAGTATGTTACCCAGTAAGTTGTAGTTACATGGAATCATTAAGATGAGACTTTATATAAAGTGAGCATTGGCTTGTTGATTGATTGATTTACTTATTTTGGGGAAATAATAAAGCCCTGGTTACCTGAGGTAATTAATGAATAGCCTATTGTCCATCAGACTGTCACAGACTCTTGCTGCATGGTGGAAGGGGAAAGCTTATTTCCAGAATTCTGTAGATGCTGTGGCTCCTTTGCTGCCCTCTTTCCTGAGCGCCCCTTTGAATGCCAGATGGATGGTAAGCTAAGCATCCATGTTGCTCACACTGGAATCCCCAAAAGAATTGTAACCAAAGCAAAAGCCCTCTAGTGGAAGATCTGTTTGCAACTCCATTACATAGTATGTGACTATTAACTAGAGGGATTCTAAACAGTTCTTTTAGGAGCCATTTTATGCCTTTTTTTAAAATTGCTGAGTTGCAAATGTTACTTGGGTGTGTCGTCTAAATATTTAATGTTTAATGTAGAGGAAAAGAGAATTCTGCTTTTATTGTTAAAGAACATCTACCAACCACATAGAGGGAAGAATAGAACAAGACTGTAGTTTCTGCATTTCCGTTTTAGAGAACTGTAACTAAATGTGCAATGCACCCTTCTCACTTTTAAATCTGACATAAATTGTAGCTGGGCCAGATGGCACAAAAGAACCTAGAGGAAAATAGCAAAGAGAAGTTGAACTTCTCTTATCCTCTACTTGAGCCCTGTTCTATCTACCCTACACAGGAGAGGGGCCATAGTGAAGGGAGACCAAAAGCTTATTAGTGTTTAAAAATACCTTGATGACCTCAGGGGATTTCTTGATTTTAGTTCTTCTGCCACCTCTTGTTGGGTTTGTGTACATTATCAGAGCTTCGAATTCCTCATCTGAAAATTGGAGGGGATATACCATATAATAATAATGGCTATTGATACATTGAGCACTGTGTGCCAAGCACTGTGCAAAGCACTTTACGTATATTATTTCATTTAATCTTCACAGCAACCCAATGGGTTAGAGATTTTCCCCAACTGATACTATGATTAGAACCTCAGTGTGCCTAAGAACATACCTATATACCTGAAAACAATATAAATCTTAAAAACCCTGTCTAGTTCTAAAATTTTATGAGAAATTGGCTTAGTACTTAACTAATGTTGAATTGTACTTTAAATTGCCTGTTTCTGATGAAAACAACTGATGAGCCAACCACACTCTTCCTGGGTGACTTGGCGTTATTTCACCACTAGAAGGGCCTTTGGTCTAACCTCCTCCATTACTCTGTTTTCTACGACTCACTGGCTTTTCTTTAAATTAAAAAATTTCCATTCTCAGGTGTTATACTTAGAAATATTTTAGTTATTCTCATCAACTATATAACATTTTATCAAATTGCTAGAAAAGTCCTGCTCATATTTTGATTGTGATTGCATTTCATATATACAGTAATTTGAGGAAATTTGACTTCTGTAAGTATTCTTTGAATAGTCAGTCTTACCACCCAGAAACATGGCATATTTCTATAATTATGGTTTTTAAATATTCCCCAATAATATTTTATATCCTTCAATAATAACATTTTAGTTTTAACACATTTCTTGTAAAATTAACTTATAGGTGTTTCTTTTTTGTCTTGCTATTCTCTTTCTCATTTATTGACCTCTTTTCCTGCTCCTCTCCCTGCCCCATTGAATGTGGACATTCAAAAACTTTCATCTTTTAGTTTCTTATCCTCCAGTTATGCTGTCTCATCTATCCTAGGGATGACAACTAACACCCATATGTAAGTGACTTCCACATTTGCTTATTGCCTCAGTGTGTGTCTGTAATAACCTGTGACCTTCTCTACCAGATGTCATTGGCACTCCAAACTCAAAATATCTAGAACCAAACTCGTTAGCTTATTTCTGAGGATAATTCATATTTTTGACTTCCATATTTTGGTTAATGGCATTACAATAAGCATCCGACTTCAAAATATCAGAGCCAGCTTTGTCTTCTCTCTCTCTATATGCAGTCCACAGCCAGGTCTTTAAGCTTTAAGTTCTACAAGGTTTCCCGCATCCATCCCCTTGTCTCCATTTCTGTACCACTACCATAGTTTGTACTCTCCTGAACTCTTGTCTGGATTATTGCTTTGGCCTTTAAACCAGTCTTCTTGCTTCATCTTCTTTTCTTCCATCCCTACTAGCCTGATAACCATCTTATTCTTTCTATGACACAACATTGGTTCAGTCTCTCCTCTATTCAGCACCTTCCAGTGGTCCACAGTGGCTGCTTGCCTAGCTGAGCACAAGTTCCTCGATTTAGAAGGCAAGATGCTCTTATCCCAATTTACTGTCCATTCTTTTCAGGTAAGTCTCCTCTTCAGGCCTTACACTATTCTGCAATTGGACTATTCCTATTCTCTAGAAATTTCTGATAATTTCATCTCTTTGCCCAACTTGGTCATATTCCAGTTGATCCCCAGAGAACCTTCGTGCCCGCCTCCATCTTGTGAATTCTAGCTTCTTGAAAACTGAAGATTATCTCCCTTTCCTCATATCTTAATTTTGAAAACTTATCATGGTATGACTTGAATTTAGTGCTGTTTGTATACCTGACTGTTCTCCATTTCTAGATTTTTCAGCTCCTTAAATGCAGAGATGGATCTTATTCATCTCTCATTCTGCTCAGTGTTTTGTGCACATTTAAAGTCTTCTAAATATTTATTAAACCAAATTAAATGGGCCCAATTATCATAGGAATTGCCTGTGGTCCAGACTAAGAAACAAATGCCTCGTTTTGATTGGATTCAGACGGTAACTTGGTTAAAAGAAAACCCGAGGTAATGCTGATTCCTTCATTTTGCCTTTACCTAACTTGAGTTTTAATTTAAGTTGAGCAGCTGAGAAGCTCTGATTACAAAATCCTGCATGTCAATGGGTTTCTTATAGCTAAAATGAGTTATTTGTTAGAAATGCATCATTGCACCTAGGTATTTGATTCAAAAGCTGTGATTTATGACTTAGACTGGAATTTTACAGGAACAATGTCATATGATACCTGAAAACACCATTTATTTTCATGCACTATTTAAATTGTACTTATACCAAGTTACAGCAATGTTTAAAAACTAATATTCATGCTTCCTTACATTTGCCACATTTTTCATCAGAAGAGAATTGAATTCAAAATTACTGAATGGGAAACATTTCTGCCACAAAAACGTTGCTGTTGAATAATTAATCAAATGAGAAACATGTATATAGGTATATGTACAGGTATATATTTTTGTCTTTGTTCTGTGAATTTCATTTTTATTTTTAAAATGAATATATTCATGCCCCTGAATTTTCCCTTTTGAAGTGGGATTCATAGCATATCTCAAAACTAAACTCATAGCACATTTTACAAAAGGTAATATAGATACAATTTTCTGATGAATGTTGTGAGGGCTATTTTTCCAAAATGGATTTAGACTGGAATATTCAGAGATGAAAATGCCTTAGCTAAGATATTTATTTACTCTGATGGAAATTCAAACAAGGTCTTATTATCTTCTGTAGGAAAGAAGCAACCACACATCTTAAAATAGTAGATAACCAGGTAGGTGTATTAGTGAATGTGAAATAAAGTTGAGATACTCAGACTGCCTCCTGACTCTATAAGAATGACCAGGGAGCTGTAAGAATGATTAGCATTTCTTTATCTTTTTTGTGTTGTAAGAGGGAAGCATTGAATATCTTATTTTCATCTTTTGTCCAGAAATAGCTGCAGTTCACGCTGTCTGTATTTTTAATTCAGACAAATAATTGACAAGTTTAATATCTCCCTTTATTAGCAGTAATTTTTTAAGTTGCTTGATTATTTCTCACATGATTATGAACCATGGAATAATATGTTTTCTTTGTGGAGGGTGGTTCTGATCCCCACACCACCACCCACCCCCAATTAGGAGTATCAAATGTGTTTTGATCAGAATTTTTGTTTGGCTAGTTGTTTTGGGGTTTTTTTGGTCTTTTTCCCTTGGAATGGCATCATACTTGTTTGTTTTGCAATAAAGGTACAGGTTTGTCATGGAATCAGTGGCATCTTCACCTCCATTTCCCTGGAGACCAATTATAGGCATTTATGAGGTGTCTGATGGTGATTTTATAGGTCATAACGCTAGGATTTAGGTACTTTGTGGAATGCAACAATCTAAACCAACCCATGTGGAAACTGAACTTAAAACCAACAAAACCAAATGGGAGAGTTGACAATAAAGGAATCCTTTCCCTAGTTGATTTGAAAAGTCTGAAAAATTCAACTCTATTTAAGCCATATTTAGAGACTTTAGTCAAAAACATTTCTGAGTATAACTCCAAATAACACTACTTTAACAAATATCCAGAGAGGTTCATATTAACTCAAGTAGACCTATTTAGATGAGTGCCTACTGTGTGCTACTGGGGCCCAAGACTCCCCTGTCTCATGGAATTTACTTCTGCATAAAGGACAATCCTAAAAAACAAGGTGATTTCAATTGGTTAACCTGTTCTGAAAAGCAGTATAACATTTTTAAAAAAGGATTCCATAGTTAAATAAGTTTGGAAAATGTTTTGTTAAACAAAATTCAACCAGTTTTTTCTCCTATAGGACTACTTAGAATTTTTAATATTTTAATCCTCATCATGAATCTCTAAGAGGGAAATATGGTATGTAGCACTTCACAATCTTATTAGCCTGTGAAAACTCCTTTGCACATGCTATGTAGCAGCTCCAGGGTTCTGTAGAACACACTTTGTAGAATGCTTATCTACAACATGCATGAGTAACTATGAAAAGTACAAATACAAAAATTCACAACAAGAAAAGCCACATATCTAGACTATTTTTCATGATAGCTTTTTGAAGGAAGTTAAACTGATTTGCCAAAACAGAACCTTAATATAATCTTGATAAGAAAATCTATGACAGGCATTCGGTAGGAAAATTATAATTTAAGGAATATGTATTCGCCTTGCCTCCAACAGGAGAAATAAATATATTGACAATTTGACAGCGATAATATGAAATTTTGCTTGGCATTATTTTTTGCTATTTATGAGACCTTAAAAAAGAACCTCTAAAATAAGGACTAAGGCAAGAATATCTATCATTTTGAAATATAAAGGAGTGTAACTAAACAGGGAGCCCCAAGTTAAATATCCATTCTTCATACAGGCTAAAGAAAGAGAGAGTATGGAGAAAGCAGCTGGTACTTCTGAGTATTAAGCTTCTTGAAAGCAGAGACTATTTCTTTCTGGTTCCCTTCTATATGCCTAGGGCCTACAAGGGTCCTGGTGCATAAAGGCATCCATAGCTATTTCTTAACTACTTCAGTGGGATTTGGAGAATTATCAGGGGATAATTAATAGGATGGGGCTATTAAGACACCAGTAGCCATTGGATCAAGTCATCTAGACTCCACAAAAGCGAATCCAGCTATAGATGCTACCTGTGAATTCTGGGGGTCTACCTGGCTGTGATGGTATCCAAAGGGGTAAGTGATTAGAACTTCTGGCAAATGGTCACCGGTGAAGAAAGGTTTCATGTTGTTCAAGCTAATGTGCAAAGTGTGGTAAAAGGAAATTTGAAATAAGTAACAATCAGAAGTGGAAGCCTTATCCTCATGTCTGTAATGACAAATGGCCTACCTGTGAGGGGATAGAGGCTCAGGGAAGGACTTCGGCCTCCAGGAGGGGAAGAGTGAAACACTAGCATATCAGGGTCTAGTGTTCCTCACCCAATGTCCAGGGCAGAGATTCGGTTATAGGAGGTAGGGTTGTGACAAGTGATATAGGCCTGTGAAATGACACAAAAGTCCTGGGGGCCAAGATTATTCATCTCTGTTCTTCTTGGAGGAGAACAAGTGACTATTGCAACTCAGAACAGGTTTGGTTTTGGTGGCCTGAGTAGAGCTGATTATCAGGCTGGGAAACAGACTGGCCCTGATGGTTAGATGAGTATTAGATTGAATCAGTGGAAGATGCGCCCCCTTTGTGAGTGTGCACTTAACTAACTTAGAGACTTCATTTTTCTTTGGCTAGATTCGACCCACATTTATATAACTGAAGAAACTGACTTGGAAATTGAAGATTAAATTCTTAACTTCGGTCAGAATCCTGATTCTAGTCTTCAGATCTACATGTGCATTATCTGTAACTCTGCTGTCACCTCTATCCCTTTCCAAATTGGGTTTTATCCTTAGTCTATATTTTAGGCCATTTTAAGAATAGATCTCCTTCTTTTTCCAAGTTATTTCATTAGAATGTGCAAGTTACTTAACACCTCAATTCTCAAATTAGATAATGATCCTATCTTTTTTCACCTGGGTACCTTATTTCTAGTAACAAAAAGAGTATCATGGAATCACACATCCCATCTTTTTGTGGACACACAGTTTTTTTCTTACTTACACATTGAAAGCAGTTCCTATTTCACGTAGTCATGGATCTTCTCAATAACTGAGTACCGAAATGTTCAAGGGGGTCTTTTGGACAAAGATCCATTATAAATCAGCAAATATCTTTTATAGGACTCAAAATTGAAAGCTATTTTGGATCTTAGGGCAATAAAGGAGACAATATAAACTACAGTTTGGGAAAATAAGGGCATTAGAAGAAGAAAAATATAAAGAAAATATTTCAAGAAAAATTGTTCCAAGACTCCATTTTGAAATAGTGACTTTTCTACAGTGGTATCTGCTCAGACAGAGGAAAAATGTGAAAAGTATTCTGTGCAAAAGGGTATGAACAGAACTGCTATGTTTGGGAAAATGTGCACAAACTTGTCAAATCTTTTTTTTTTCTTTTACCCTTGATTTCATTTGTCTTTCTTTTCTCAACTTGAAAACCTCTTGTAAAATTCCCTAATAGTATATTACCCCAGAGATGCCCAGAAATTATTTCATTTATGTTTGGCATTTGTTAACTTAAAGGCTAAATTATGTAATCAATTTTATGGGGATTTCTCATTTCAGAAGTTCACCCTCAATAGGGTATTGTGCTTTTAAAAAAATTATATAAAAACTATATACCACCCAATCCATTTATATTATATATAATATATATACACATATACACACAGTAGATATGTATTATATATACTATATATATTATTATAAATTTAGTGCCAGCATCAGCACCAATGATTTGTGTAATTATAATAATAAATGACTATTTGGCCCTTCTTATTAATCTAAAACAAGTGTATTGCAGCTTTTTAATACTGTTTTCTGTCTAAAATGTCTATAAAATGGAAAAAATATTAGCATAAAAATTGAAATTCTGATGTGCATAACAGAATAAAATTTAATATCATCTGAATACCTCCAGATATCTTTTTTTCTTTCATATTCTGGGAAGTTTCTCATTTATTGATCCATTTATTAGAATGAATGGTGTGTTAAACATGGCAAACTATAAAATTCAGTGACTTCAATAATGATCATAAATGAGCCATTTGAATGTAAAAAATATTGCCGGAGTGGAAACACTTATTGTATTTTAATAAAAAAAAATTCCAAAAGATAATGTGCTATATTCCATAAATGCTAAAAATTGAATATTTAAATATGTATGCAGGTATAATTTTTTGTTTTGAACCCACATAGTTATTCTTCCTCTGCAATTTCTGGTCAGTAGAAGTTCATCTGTGGGGATGTTTATGTTGTCAACACAGCAATCAGATTGAAGCAAGACATTTTATAATGCAATCACCTCTACAATTGTCCTTTCTGAAATGATTCATATCCAAGCGAATTATGTCACATGTTCTTTTTTCTTCCTTTCTTTCATTTAAGTACTTATAGCACTTCTCTACTAATGACCCCTCCATCTGGAATAATTGAAATAATACGCTGATAACATTAAAAATCCCCAGCAAAATTCGAAATTTTGTTTTTAAAGGTCTAAAATGTCATCCTGATAAAAAATGTCATCTGCAGAATCCTGAATTAGAAAAGCCATCCATGGGTTGTGGACTGCGGGGCCACATTTATTTATTTTGACTGTTATGGACATAATAAATCATTCCAAAATAATGTTGACATTTATGCATTCCGCTAACATGGCAGTTTCACAGCCTGCTCCGTAGACTGCTGCTTGAGTTAAGGATTTGCTATCACATTTTCCAGCTTAGTTCTCCCAATCTTAACACAGCAGACAGTGGTAATGTCAACTGCAGAAGTGCCAGGAGAGAAAAAGATGGATAATGTATTCATTTTTATGGGCAATTTTAAACTCCATGCCATTGAGCACATTTCTCTGAATGGCTTTCATCGCTTACAGTGTTTGCTTCTTTCCTCTTTCTTTGGGGTCCCTGAAGCCTTTTTCACTATAGGTATGGCTCTCAGTTTGATTTAATCCTGCTTTCCCTGCCTACCGACAGGTGCACAGAATGCATTAGCAACAAAGATATCATAATTGAAATCAATACCGTGACTTTGAAGAGTGTTTCTATGATGAGTTCTGGTCTTGTGTATTTTATATGCTGCCGTAACCATGTTGATGTAATGGATTAGATACCTCCATCAATTCCGTTCACACACACACACATGCACAACACTTGACTAACATTTTTTTTCTACTGAATTTATTGTTTAGCTCTTTGGCCTGCCGGTTGTTTGGCTAGACTGAACCATTCAATACATACAAAGAAAAGATGCCCTTGTCCTTCCAGGTCAAAGACATGGTTCACGCATTATAATGAAATTTTTTTGCTTTAATTATAAAGGTTCTAATTCACATGTGCGAATGAGCATACATTTCAATTTATGACTGCTATTGGCATACTTTTCCCTCTTGACCTCTAATCATTTTTGACTCTTGAAACCTTCATGGTCATCATTGACTGTCCTTATTTTCCTACCATAATTTACTAGGTGAGCTTTTTCTAACATTTTGCCCTTCAACCACATCATGATCCCTCGAGAACAAACGTTGACGTCTTACAGATGTGGAATGAAGTGGAGTGATGACCTCTCTATGTCTTATTTTCCTGTATGAAATGTGTGTATGAATTCTAAAGGAGGGTCTTAATCCTAGATACCAGAGCCAGAACACCCACCTCTGAAAATGTCTTCCGGCTTTTGGAAGTATCTTCATCAGCTAATGTCCTGGCCCCGGTTGTGAAGGAACAGCAATAGCAATAGCAGGCACACTTAGGACATTCCTGCCTTTCTTGCAGCCGAGCAACCATGAAGAGAATTATGGCATTTCCTGTAGAAGCAAGAGAATCTCTGCTTTCAAAATTCTCCATATCGTTAAAAGCACAGTAGGGAAGTGCAGAACATGCCATTTGATTCCTCTGGTGCTCACATTTAAACTCTGGTTTTTAGAGTCTTGGAATGTACCCTTACTGTGTGGTTATAATTAAATTACGTTTTGCAGACAAATTGGGAAAATAAGCTGATTTGTCTCCATCTTGAGACTAGTGTCTTTTCCAGTGTAGCACCAGATTGCCCAAACAGTGTGGAATGTATGCACACCATTGGCCCTGCTCTCAGAGAATGAGATTTCACTTATATGTAGACAATTATGACCTACAGCTTTTATGATTATTTCACATATTCAATAGCTATATTGGTAGCTGCCATCATTTTCTTAGTGTTCCCCGAAGGTCCTTTTCTAGGGATACAACTCCATGGACTCCCAGTTTGGGCTGATGGGATAAGAAATGAAGAAATGGGCCAGACAGACCTATAGTACCACTTCCATATTGTCATTCAGACAGAGTTGGAAGAGTTCCCAGAGGGACATTTCTGAAACACACTTTAACATTTTTATCTGGAGAAAATGGAACTCAATAGTTGAGATGAAACAAATTTTCTCTGGGGAGGTAGCAGAATCCTTTAGTGTGTTTTCAAGTGTAGACAAGACTTTCTACAGATTGATGCCACATTGTTGGATAAAAGTGTTTCCAAGTGATTGGACGTGACTGCCTTAAATATCTGCAAGACTTCAGCAACTGTCAGCTGTCAAGAGAGTAGATATCCAGACAAAGGGAATGTCACAGTCCAACAGCAATTTTTATTCCATTGATTTTCAGCATGCAAATATAAAGGAATCCTTAATCAAAAAGTGTTTATTCTATTTACTACTAAAGATGCCAACCTACTTTTTTAAAAACTTCTATCTTCAGTTCCTGCTCTCTCTAACCTAACATTAAAATTGTATCCTCCTATCTAATATCTCAAAGTTCTGTTAAAGTTAGGAAAAATTTTTTTTTCCTTTTGTTTAATTTTTTTATATCTTCTAAATATAAATGTCAGAGTCTTTCTGTCTCTGAGAAGCACATCTTAAGTGTATACCTTACAGCAAAGCTATGTCCATTCTTTTTAAATATAGACATTGAGGGTTAAGCTAGGGAATATTGCATACTTAGAATATACTTGATAATGCAAAATGCAAGTTAGAGGGTAGTTGTTTTTTCCATTAAACAAATTCACCCTACTGTTGATGGTAAGATTTTAAAAGCCATTTTCCAGAGGTAAATGAATTCAATACTAAATGGATAATAAATAAAAACATACAGTGTTTAAAATAAATATTTAACTCTAGAAGATACTTATAATATTTGTTGATTCCTGGAGATATTTATTTTATTAAGTATTTGATAAGTGGCTACTTATAAACTAAGGTAACAATTTTACCTTTATTGACAAACAGAAAAGAGGAAGATAAATGTTTGCTACACAAATAGCTTCTACTTCCTTTAAATGGAAAAACAAACAAACAAACAAAAAAACCACCCAGGACCCAGAAACAAAGAATGTATGTGTTTCTCAAGTCACTCTTCTATTACTAGTTGCTGTATAGATCCTAAGGAAACCAGGGAGAAGAAGGGCATGCTGATTCATTTCATTTTTTGTGCTTATCTGTTTATTTTCCTGAAATTGTTTGATCACTCTGGCTTTTCATTTTCCTTCTCTTTATGACTGTATGGACTATTTCTGAAGATTGACTCGATATATCAGAATGCCATCTCTCCTGCCTTGTTAAATTTCCTCTAGAAAAACACGGCGATTCTTAAATAACTATACTCCCTTCCTTCGTTATTGAAGCTTCTCCGATGAATTGAACTCTCTAGGAACTTTCGAATAATGAGGATGACTAACGTTTACGCAGTTTCACAGGCCTGTACGTATTTTGGTGTGTCCAGGATTAAAATCTCTTGAAGTGGGTAAGTATTAACATAGGAGTGTATCTGCTATGCTTTGCTTAAGAATGTGGTTGCACAGGACAAAGCTTTGCATGTAGCATCATATTCAGGGTGACCATAAAGGAGAAATATTACAGGATGAATTTTAAGTCTTTATATTGGGTTTGCATAATTGTAAGTAGATGTGTATATGTATGTGTGTGTTGGGATCTAATACAAGAGTTTTCTAATTAAGTGCTTTCTCTTCTATGACAAAGAATTTGTTATAGACAAATTCCTGGATAAACAGATTTCTTCACATTCCCGTTGAAATTCATTTAGTGCAGTGCTGTCCAATAGAACTTTCTGCAATGATAGAAATATTTCTGTATCTGTGCTATTCAATAGAGTAGCCACTAGCTACATTTGGCTTTTGCATACTTGAAATGAGGCTAGTGTGACTGAGGATCTGAATTTTAAAATTTTATTTAATTTTAATAAAGTTAAATTTAAAAAGCCACTTATAGCTGGTGGCTACTCTTTTGGACAACACAGATCTAGTTGATGGATGAATTCAACTTGACATGATTAAAATCATTATTTTGTTCAGTGTATACGTGTAGCCAAGAATCTTCAGAGACCCAGAGCTAAAAGAAGATACAATTCTTTGCCTAAAATCAGTTCATGTACACATTGTACATCAACAGAATGAAACCAGTTATATTAATTAAGGGAAAATGTAGGACACAGTACTAGATGGTAGTTCAGAGTATAGGCTTTAGAATATGACAGACTTGAGCTCAAATTCTGTCTCTGACCCTCATTTGCCATGTGGCCTTAGAGAAAATATTTAAATTTCTTTGAGTCTCCATTTTTTAAGTTGTAATTGGGGCAAATAATAATGAAATTCTGTCTATAACCAGCTTATCACTCAATGCAGAGAAGTAGTGATGATGATGATCCTGTTGATAATGGTGTTATCTTCATGCGTTCAGACTCATTTAATCCTCATAGCGCCCCTATTAAAAATACTACCTATGTTTCCCAGATGGGAAAACTGAACATCAAAGTTATTATTTTCAAGGTCATGTAGGTAATGCAAAATTTGAATTACAAGTCTAATTCTAAAGACCCGTTCTTTTCATCCTGCCACATTACCTCTTTTGGTTGTAATCAATTAGAACTCCAGTTAAAAGTCAAAACTTTTCATTCTCAACTACATATATGTCACCCTGAAGGTGACATTTACGTCACAATTAAGCATGAGAATACTAAGCAGGATCCTAACCTGGACCTTTAAAATAGGGGAAGAAAGAAAGGAAGGAAAGAATAAAGCAAGAAACTCTCCCTATATATGAGGATGATACATTTGCTTATTTCTGAGAGGAGGAAAGCAGAGTGGGTGGCAGAGAGAAGGAGAGAACATGAATCACATGCATGTGAATGACTTGTCCCGAGGAGTCAAGCCCAGCCTGGCTCTGCTTACCTCTCTCAAGCAGGAAATGCAAGAAAAGGATGGCAGAATATGGGTTCCTACCTTTCAAAATACATAACTCTGCCCACATCTATTCATTGCCTTCATTATATCAGGCTTAGTCTAATCAAATTAGCAACTCATTCTTCCTTGAAGTGGGTGGGGAGACAAAGAAAAGCCTGGCCACAAGAGGGACCAAGTCTCTTCTACATTTCACAATACTAGAGAAACCTTGGAAATACACCTGCAAAATTATTCCGCTACCTGAGTGGTGAACCCTTTGACAGGAGCTCTCTTAAATGAGAGTGATTTATGTTATAACTCCATGGCAGGAAATAAAGTTGCCTTCAAACTCAAAAAAAAAAAAAAAAACAGATGGAATTGACACTTCTCTTGGTAAATCCAAGTCATCTAGGTCATGATATCTAACTGGTAAGTGACTGACCCCTGATGGGCTGTAGTAATTAATTGCAAGTGCTCAAGTAATCTATAATTTGTGTAGTCCATGACTGGTAAGCTGAATAAATAAACATTATGTATCCTGCACATATTTGTGGCAATTTTTGAAAAGCTTACAGATGTGGTTTGATTAAGAAGATAGAGATTGATTTAAAACAGGGAATTCAGAATGGTTATGGAATTATGGATTTTCTCAATCATCATATGAGAAATAAAAGCAGCAGCATCATGGGGGAATCCTCACAACTCAGAGTTTGGCGTGAATAGTATAGACTTCTAGGCTGGAGCTCAGTTCTTGGCTCCATTATGGCCTTTGTGATAGGCTCTCTGGGGATGATGCTCCATTCTTGGTTATATGATCTTTACTCTTACATTTGGATTTGCTGTCTAACTATAGGAGTCTCGTGAAGAAATTAATTTAAAAAAATATCTCTCCAAATGCCACAAAGTATCCACAGAAACAATCGGTATCCAGAACATAGATGTGAGTACAACATTCATAGAGCTCAACCAATTTTATGTCTGGTCATTCTCTTCTCTATAGAGATTTTACCTAAAGGTGGAAGCTTATAGTTCAGTTCATATTAAGCACATACATGCAGCTCTTTCATTTAAAGTAATATGTTTTTTAGAGGGGTTACATAACTAGCTATGAATTATAATATCACAAAAACATGATTTACCGTCATCTCTCTCCCAGCTCATTAGCTCATCAGAATAGCATCTATTATAAAGAAAATTAGTTATGTACTTTTTTCTTCTTAAAGCTCAAGTTTCCATGTGTTAACATTACCCTATTAAACTGATGGAGTTCAAGGACGGAAAATAATACAATTCCTAATTACTTGATTAGGTTCTGCTTTACAGATCTGTGGTCCAGGGACTACTAAAGTATGGACAAATTGTTCAAAGTTTTGCCTTGAGCTTTATTTATTTATTTAAAATCCACTGATTCAATGCCTCAGTCACTGAGAAATATGGCTGGAGCTGTAGCCACCACGAAGAACCCAAGGCTATTAGAAATTAGGAAACATTGAAATAACTGAGACTTGAGTTTAGACAATCAAATCAATGTGATTTACTCATGGCATAAAGAACACGGGTTGTTTCTGTCTTTAAAGGGTGAAGGAAATTCATTCAAGATTCCTTTTTGTTTGCGTTAAAATGGCTTTAGAGTAAGTTAACTGAAAGCTCTTTTGAATTATTTATGCTTATAGCCCTAAAGCTAAGAAGATAAGTTGGTGGAATTTTTTATTTTTGTGTGAGTAGTTTCACAGCTTGTCTTCCCATGATTATAAGCCTGGGAGGGTGAATCTGTTTTCTTATCTGTTGAAGTAAAATATCAAATACACTGAGAAAGTTGTTCATTTAGAGAAATATTTCCAGTAACTAGTTAACCACGCCATACCATTACCTCATTCTACCATACTCCTGAGATCTTCTAGAACTGTTCTGATTTCCTGTAGATGTAGTCTTTCCAAATGGGAAATTTATTAACTATATACTTATACTTTAAGTTCCTCCAAGACAGAGATATCATTATCTTTTCATCCTAGCTTAATGTTGACCCAGAATTCAAAATGTTTTTATTAAACTGGACTATTACTAAAGGTGATTTGATTTTTATATTTTCATTAAAATAAATCCACAAGTCAGAAAACAAAAATTCTTTTTAAGGCCATCACACAATAGATCCTGATTTTTTATTTCAGAAAATATGGCCACTATAACCAGAGAGGACCAACAGGGTAATGATACCAATTGTAGTATGAACAGCAATTCCCAGAAGAAACTAAAGCTAGGAACTATTAGAAAGAGTTCTTAAGATTTATGTGCTCAGGACAGATGAATCCAATCAACAGAGTAAGACAGAAAGAATGATATGTACAACGAATCTAACAGAATATTTCCAGCACCAAAGCCAGGTATCACATATAGCCGGTGTTCAATATATGTTTGATGTACGAAAATCTCTAACGTTTTAAAACTAAAGCCAATATCATCATAAAATGTTTAGAAGGTGGATAAATAAGATCCATGAAAGGATGCTTGAAAAAGAATCAGGACAGAGCATGGAAGTTGGCAGCCCAATTTCATAACTGCTTGCAAGATTACATAAGCTTATTACAGAGATTTTTGTGCAGTGATTAGGAAGAAATGTGGCATGTGGAACACGTGCGTTTATGTGCGTAAATGTGCATTTATCTCTACTCCCTCTTGAAACTTCATTAATTTGGCCATACAGGAACAAACCTAGAAAGAACAAAAGGAAGGAAAGAGGAGATGACAGCAGAGAAGTGATATTGATAAAATGATGGGAAATGAAAAGTAGATGGCCAAGTGCTAAGGACTTAGCAGAGCAGAGGAATAGGGAGCCTAATGCCTGCAGAGAGTGAAACAAGTGTGAAATGAGTTGATTAAAGCTGTGGACTACCCAAATGCTCAAATTTATAGACATCCTGTGCCTACAAAGACATGGGTGAATGATGAGACTGAAAACTGGAGTATCATTTGAAAGTCTGTATAAAATGCAGTTAGAAGCCCAGATCTCTTCACTCAACCAAAAACAGGAGCTTTATTCTCTACAGAAATTAAATTAGGAAGACTCTCCAAAAAAGCAATACAATAAAGGGAAGGGTAGGGACCATCTTGAACACAAGGAATGAAAATTAACTGTGAATCTCTCTCAACCTCACACTCAACTCTTCCCCCGGTCAGCCCCTACCAGAACTTTGCAATGTGGCTTATAATTCCAATGTCCTCTTCCTTCCTCCTTTCTCTGGAGAAATGGGCACAACAAATAAAGATCCACCACAAGATGTATCATCATAAAATACTTTAAATGGGTTTAACAAAATATTATTCGTATTAACATAGTAAGAGTTGCATATGATCCCCCCTGGGAAACAGTTGGAGTAGAGGACTATTATTTTTGGCCCTAAGGCTTGTGGTGGTTTTTAAAGTCAAACTGAAAATTCTAAACATAAAAAGTCTCTTTTAATTGCATTTGGAATATAAATTGGCAATCGTATATTTATAAACTCTAACTGTTCTTAGGAATAACTGTAAGCATTCTTACATTAGTTTTAACAAAAAGTAAACTAGCCACAAAATAATGGACACTGGTTTAATACTGGTGTAAAAGGAGCTACATTCTGAGATGGGCTTGGAAACTAGGTTCAGTTGGTAATATTTCCTTATGCCAAAAAGCAGACTTCAAATTTCCAATTTGTCCATACATGCATGGAAATATTACCTGGGCCCCTTGAGGACATAAGGAACAGCCAAGTTTCACTGAAAAAAGAGAAAATCCTCAAGTTTCTCCTTCAGTTCTTAAAATATTGGCAGACACTGAAAGTCTATTTTTGGAATTAAATATAGCTAATTATTTTTAAGCATGGCACCAAAAGCTTTGTCTTTAGATTCAGCAGTTTCCAAAACTGGTTTCTGTACTTGTCCCTTGGGCCCCTATAGTTCATATTCCAGAACTGAGATACATACATAAACTTCAAATATGGGAAACTCTTTTAGCTTTTAATGAATCAGGATGAGGATGGAGAAAGAAAAAGATGAATTAGAATGGAGGAGACCTTTTTTGTTGTTAGATACTGCAAGTGACAGGAGAGAGTTTTTTTCTCCTAATGAGGAATTTATTGGTCAGTTATATATTTTATTTTATGCCTCCTCTACATAAAAAAATCAGGAAGGTCCTTAAGAAAGGGATAAAACTTGAGGAAAGATTTTTAAAGGCATTAATTAGCTTGTCTGAAAACCTTATAAATCCTTTACAATTTATATAAAGTAAGTAAAAATTATGAAATTGGTATTTTAAGAACCCTAAAGGATATTAAATAGTCTTAATCTTCTTAGCAGGCTGTGATTACTCTAACTGACTATGTTTACAGTGGGAAATTGGAAAATGTGCTGCATTTGACATGGATTTTCGTGCTAACCTGAAATTACCTTTCTTTGAATAGCATTTATTTATAGGTGATCATATTAAAAAGAGCTGTATTTAGATAGAGTGAAAAATTATCATAGAAGTGTCATCAATAATAGCAAATACATAATGCATAGGACTTAAATCAGACTCTGTGATTAAACTTTTAATTTTCTATGGTGTAACTGTTAAGACTGTTTCATATCTTTATCAGTGAAAATTAGGGAAGTTGGAGAAATATTGTTAATCTCTACCCCAAAAGGTGCACATAATGTGTTTGAAGATTACCTATGGTCTAAAATGAAATCACATAGTTTAAATCACATTTGTTTAAACTAGTAAAATAGCAAATAGAAGATTCCTTACAAGAAAGCTTCATGAGACATTGCATTACATTGCGTTACGTCCTAGTTACGGAGTGCTCAAAATGTGATGTCTAAGGTAGACAAGGCTGCCATCTTCAAATAGTTAACATACTAGTTAGAGATCACAGAAAACCAAAGAAGTAATCAGTTAAATAGGTTACTATTGGGGGTAATGAGTGTCATGAAGGAATAAATATGAATATGATGATATGACCAAGAGTAATGAGTTGACACAGACCAGGTAAGGCGTCTCTGTAGATGTGACATTTGAGTTCAGATCTGAAGACAGGAGGATCTGGATGTGAACCACTGGGCAAGGAATTCCAGGAAAAAGAATCAGCAAAACACAGGCACATGTCAGAAAAGGAAACATTCAGGTGAGAAATATTCATTCCTGACTCTCCAAATGTGGTCATCAAGTTATGTCAACATGCTTTTGGAACACAAATGTTTCTGAATGTCTCTTAGTGAGTTAAATTGTCTAAATGTGGTATAAACTCCAGAAAACAGAGTCTTAGTCATTTTTGTGTCCCCCAGTTCCTAGAATAGAGTCTGGGGTAGATTTGGGATTTGGAACTCAACACATACTGTTGAATGACAGAAACAGTCACATATCAAGACTGTTCTTTGTAATTCAGCAGCAATAACCCTTCACAAAATTGTGCAGAGGACCAGTCTAAGGGGCCCATTCCATGCATGGCTGGTACCTTATTTTGACACTGACATAAGCCCTCAAAACTCATGTTAAAAAAATTCCCTTTATTAAAATGAGTCCCATTCAATCAGATAACTAACGGGTGGATTCTGTTCATGGAAGCTAGACCCACCTCTCCCCTGAAACAGCGCTTAAAAATTTCTAAAGACCCACCTTTTGCCAGTTCCAACGGGCTCTCCTCTGTTTTCAGGTGAGACAGGCAGTATGATGGCATAATTTACAGAGGTGCCTGTTAAGACCATGTATTTAAAAAAAAGAAGAGTTAACATTAAATATACAAATTCTCCTGGGAAGAGTTCCATTTTAAGTAAGCATCTACTCTAAATAATACTTTATGAAGAAAACCTTACTCCAGGTTCTGTAACCGAGAGATGGTCATTCAGTGTTATTCTCACATACCGGCCACATGCAATATGTGCCTAGGAGGCGGCTTTGGCACATGACTGTGTAAGGAGAAATGTAGCTAAGAACTAACTGAGAGCATGACCAGAGTAAGTACCCATGGTACTATAGTGGAAAAGATGATACAAAAGCAAAGAAAAGTATACTAATATAGTGGGAGAAATAGCATCACTATTTCACAGTTTGTCTGGGTAGGTCCTTTAGTTACAGCACAAATGTAAAAATGATAAGCATTGTCTATTTAGATAACCAGTAATTAATCCTTTCCACAAAGGATTCCACAAAAGATTCAAAAATGACTTACAGAGAATACATAAAATAAGATGGTGTGTGTGTGTGTTTCTATAAGTGACATATATATGTGTGTATACATATATAAAAGGAGATAGATATAAAGATACAGGCATCAAATATAAATACATATATAGATAGAGATATGAACGAGGTCTAGAAAAAGTACAACTAAGTGAAAAATAGTTGCTATAGTGACATTGTAACCTGGCTTTGAATATTCTGGAAGCCAATATCAAAGAGTGTTCCATGGAACACTAGCTCCTCATGACATTCAGTGAATAAAAGTGTTTGGTGTCTAATAAGTTTTGAAAAGGCTACATGTACTCTGTGACCCTTTTTGGCGACTCAGAGTGTACATCAGAATAGTAAGGGCTCTGATGAACCACAGGAAAAAAACTGGGTATTTTTTTAGCCCATTGTTTCCCAAACATATTGACCATGTAATCCACTTTTATTTGTTTGCTTCTTTTTTTGGTGAGGAAGACTGGCCCTGAGCTAACATCTCGTGCCAATCCTCCTCTTTTTGCTGAGGAAGATTAGCCCTGAACTAACATCTGTGCCCATCTTCCTCTATTTTGTGTGTGGGACACCATCACAGCATGGCTTGATGAGCGGTTCATCAGTCTGCAGCCAGGATTCGAACATGTGAACCCCAGGCCGCTGAAGGGGAGAGCGTGAACTTAACCACTACGCCACCGGGCCTGTCTGCTTCTTTTTACAGCCATTATATTCCCATGAAATAGTGTTCCACTGAACACCCTGGGATCCAGAGGCTTAGTGTTATTAGCTTTCAGGAAGTTCATAACAAGAGTTGTGTTCTAATTATAGAATTTTGTGATGCAGATGTATCTGTTTCATTTATTCCATTGGTGCTAATACCTTGTAAGATATGGCATTCTTCTAGAGTCTGTTTATTGATCATTTTATTTTCATCTTATTTTATAGTATATATTTCCTATAAGTCCATTCACATTCTTTATGGAAAGCTTTGATGAGGTATTAACTAATAAAGCAATGTTTGTCACAATTCAGCCATGACTCTTTGATAGTCAGAGTCCTACACATATCATTCCAGGCCCCTCACCCCTCATCTCCCTCACTACCTACCCCTCCTGTTTCCCCTCCTCCGAGCGTAAGCCAGAAGGCATACCCCTCTTTGTAACAGCCCGTAAGAGGAGGCACTGCTATTACTGTCATGTGTCGGTAGTTGGAGTCCCTCTTCATGATGCCCAAGCCAAATAGGGGCTTCCTCCCTTGACTCAGCAAATTCTCTCTGGGGAGTTTATCACAAGAATATGATATTTACCAATATCAAAGCATTACTTAGAAGAGTGAACATTAGAAATAAAATAAAGTCCCCCCAAAATGGTTAAATGAATTATGGTACCTGAACACATTGACATACTATGCTGTCATTTAAAACCATCTTTTATAAGAATACTTAGTGTTGCACAATTGTTTTCACTACATATGATTGTGTAAAATATAGCTTCAGTCATTACATGTAGAAGGCTATACATTTTATTGTAATCTGAAGAATGGAATTATTTCCTGCTTTTTGTTTCTTTAATTATCTGTAAATCTACTTACTGTTCCATTATTTATTGAACACCTACTAGGTCCCAAATATCGCAATGTGTACTAAGGCTATAGCAGCGAACAAAACAAAGCCCCTGCCTCACAGTTTATGTTCTAGTACACAATACACATGCATAATTTTGTACAATAAAAATAACTAAGAATTATTTTTAATGAGTTTTCCAACCCCCTGTTTGTGTCCTGGATGTTCATATAGAGAATATTTGTGTGAAGAGCGTCTATTACTGTAGACATTCCAAGAATATTATTTTGTGTTGTGACCCAAGCTTAGGATAGAGAGTGATAGCTAGCATTTACAGAGCATTTACTTTGAATCAGGCACTTTCTCTATGTTTCTCCCAACTCAGATGATCCCTATTTTACATTTGTGGAAAGAGAGGCTCACAAAAGTCAGGTTACTTGTCCAAGATTACACTTGAATGAAGGATGAAGTCACAGGCGCAGGGTTTTCTTCATTGAAAGTCCCTCTTTTGTTTTGCTCTTTTCTAAACAATATATATGACTCCGGAGGAAATGATCGTGTAAAGCCTTTCCGGTGGAAAAAGCCAGAAGAAGTATTGCAACCACCTCCAGGAGAGAATCACCACTCTAAAAATTAGTGAGCTTTCGCTTCCAAGTCCTTTTCAGTGGTTTCCAAAGAGTGGTTAGCTGATAACCTCTTGAATCAAAATTTCAAGATTTGTTAAAAATATAGTCTGCTGGTTCCCATCTCAGACCTTCTGAGTCAAACTTTCAAAAAGAGTGTTATGGATTGGATTGTGTCCCCCTCCTCAAATTCATATGTTGAAGTTCTAGCCCCCAGTACCTCAGAATGTGATCTTACTTAGAAATAGGGTCACTGCAGATGTAGTCAAGCTAAGATGAAGTCGTACTGGGGTAGCGTGGGCCTCCGATCCAACATGAGCAGCGTCCTTATAAAAAGGGAAATTTGGACACACACACACACAGGAAGAATTCCATGTGAAAATGAAGGCAGATATCTATAAGCCAAAGAATGCCAGAGATTGCCAGTAAAGCAGCAGAACCTAGGAGGCAGGCATGGATCAGATTCTCTCCCACAGCACCCGGATGGAACGAACCCTGCCAACACCCCGATTTCAGACTTCTAGCCTCCAAAATTGTAAGACAACAATTTCTGTGTGTTAAGCCATTCACTTCATGGTACTTTGTTACAGCAGCCCTAGCAAACTGATATATGGGGGAACCTGCATTTTTTTTTCTTTTTTCTTTTTTTGTGAGGAAGACCAGCCCTGAGATAACATCCGTTGCCAATCCTCCTCTTTTTTGCTGAGGAGGACTGGCCCTAGGCTAACATCCGTGCCCATCTTCCTCTACTTTATATGTGACGCCACCACAGCGTGGCTGACGAGCAGTGCGTCTGTCCACGCCTGGGATCTGAACCAGAGAACCCTGGGCTGCCAAGCGCGAACTAAACTGCTGCACCACTGGGCCGGCCCCTTGGAACCTGCATTTTTTTTAAAGCAAGTATCCTGGGTGATTCTGATGAACACTGAAGGCTGAGAACCAATGACCTGGAATCAACTCAGGAGATAGAGAGGAGGCCAGCAGGCATAGCACTAACTGTTATTTATTTTAAGAACTTCTCTTAAGTTAGTATGGGCATTTTAAAAGGAGAAAGAAGAGGAACAAGAGAAGAGGAAGGGAGAGGGAGGAGAGAAGGAGTGTTGCGGGGAGGAGGAGCTAAACATCAAAGGGCAACCTAGCTCAAGTGGCACAATGTCCCCCTTAGGAAAGGAAAAAGGACGACAGACATCAGAATCTCAAAGACTGTAAAATGATTTTGAATTAAGGAGGCAATAGGAAAATAAACCCAACCCTGAATCTTTCAGCCCAGTAGTTAAAGCTGGTAACCAGGGCAGTATTCTTACACAGTGATTTATCTATTTAATTAAAAAAAAAATCATTTATCTGTAGAATCACCTTAGTATTTAAATACATAGAAATTGATCCATTGCTTTTAACCAAAGTCACTTTGAATAACTTTCACTTTCTTTTCTAACATTTTATCGTGGGAATTTTAAAATACTGTTATTATTCTGCATGTAGAAATTTGTAGTAAGAAATAGATGCTTGGAGGGTACTTATTTACTTATGTATCACTTCTGTTCTCTCTATATTAAATAGACCTATTGCAATGAAAATTTTCAACTCCACAGAACAGCTAAACTTCATGCAGATTTTTATCAGGAGTGTCTTACACAATATGAGTCATACCTTTGCAGAAAATATATTCTGACTAAATGCTGAATTTTTAAAATCAATTGCTTTGGAAGCCATATGTAAAGTTTGATTTTTCCTTAAGAAAACTGTCTCTGCCTTGGGAAAATCATTACTCTAACCTCCATGACCTAGTTCTCTTTTGTACAGTGAGGGTGCTACTCCAGATAAAGCCTCTGTGATTAATCTTAGAAACTGAAGTCTGATTTCTTCTCCCAAATTTAGAGGCCTTTTTTTTTTTCTTTCTGGAAGGAGTAAAATGGTAAAACTGGAAGGAAGTTTGAGAAGTCATTACGTCCAACTCAAACCTAGACACCGACATTATCTTTTTGCTTAAATAACTCTAGAGGGAAAGTTACCTATCTTAGTTACTATTTTGTAGTTTAAAACCCTTATTGGTGGGAATTACATTCGCTTAAATACTTATTGCATCTATATCCCTTAATAGCTCTGTTCCTTGTGCACATAGAACTCCTTTTTTCTTTTAAAAATTCCCTGTTGAGAGAGTGTTTTGTTGCCATTATTGTTTGCTTGTTTGTTTTCTAATTAGATTTCAATTTACACAGGAAGTCTCTCTTTTTCTCTAAATTAAGTTTAACTGATATTTAAATTGGATTTCAGTTTATCCAAAGTAACTGTGAGGTCTTTATTTGGTTATCTTTATGACCTGTAGTTATGGAGGTCATAACTACATTATTATTATTATTGTTATTTTCTATGGTAATCATTTTCGGGAGCTGATACTTTCATGTATCGTTCTAGTAGTGGATTCACTAGGATGATATATCATACTTCTTTTTATTATTGATAGAATGTCAGTTTGAGAATAGGAGATTTATAAGGCATTTGTTAATTCAGATTAGCAGAAATTGACATTGACTGGGAGAGAGACATTCATCTGAACTGTGAGAATCAAGCTGAATTACTTCAAAATGAAGAAAATAACCCATAATCTTCCAATCTACTGAGCATATTGCAAAAAATAACCCTCAAATTTAATGAAATATATGCCTTCATCACAAAGCATTTATTAATTACCTATTATGTGCCAAGCAGTGTGCTAAAGTAGGCAGTGGGAATAAAGATAAGTAACAATCAAGAGGGAAGTCAGATAAATAAGTAGAAGGTTGCCATGCTTGTCATAAGAGCTGTGATGTGTGTGTGCAAAACTGTGTTCTAACAAAACTGGGTTTCACAGAGATACAGGATTGTAGATGATGACTTTTGTCAAACCATACATGGAAAAGAAATTATCTAGGAAATCTTCGTAATATTCTGAGCAAATCTTTCAATAAACTCTTTACTTTAATTACCATGAAAGAATTGCCAGACTTTCACATCTTTCAACAGAAGCTGAGCCACGAGCACTTGTCAGGAAATCATTAAAGAGACAGCGACAGAAGGGACATTAAAGGTCCATTTTGACTCTGAGATCCAATGAATCCATGAGATTGTATATGGACATGATGACAAACTTGTCCTAAACTTTACTGAGCTGGACACTGGAAATGCACCAAGTGATAGGGTCATCATTTTTCTTAGCTATTGTCTTCCAAGAGTATAAAGTGTCTCCTTGACAGTTTTCCTAAAAAAAAAAAGAAACTAAAGGGTATAATGGAAAAAAATAACGATTGTATTTAATGGTGGTTGAGACCCCTTAGCAGCTGGAAGTTCCTCAAGACATTTCCATTTTAAAAACGCACTTGGCATATTAAAAAAGAAAAGGAAGAAATGGCAAAATGAGTTGAAATGGAAATATTTTCTCAATTTTTGCATAGGTATTCATGTACCTAGTAAAAGTTTGAAAAGCAACAATGTTAGAGAAAAGTAAATTCACTTCTGTCTCCTTTACCACTCTCCCCTAGAAGAAACATTTGTTACCAGTTTCTTATATATCCATCCAAAGATAATTAATGCATATCCAAGCATGTGATGTAAGTAGATACATGCACATTTACACATAATACAAATGGTAAAGTACAATAAACACCATTCTGTAACAGGCTTTCGGAGATCTTTTCATATTTTTACATATAGAGCTCACACATTATTTTTAATAAAACATTCTAATTTACTATGAGAGACCTCTATTGATGCATATTTAGATTTTTTTCCCAATATTTCTCTATGTTGTTCCTCAAATATATATCTGTGGGATAAACTCCTTAGAAGTAAAATGCTTGAGTCAAAGGATATGTGCATGTAATTTTGATACCTATGCCAAATTACCACCCCAATGTTTTAATCAAATTTCCCTCTCCTTTACACAATGTGTCTACCAACAATTTTGTCAGCATGGTGTATCATTAAACTTTTCCAATTTTCCCCAATATGTTAGGCAAAAAAATAGTATCTCACTATAGTTTTTCTTTGCATTTTTCTTATAATGAATGAGGATGATCAGTGGCCTTTTGTGTTTTCTTTTCATGTAAATTGTCTATTTCTTGTTGATTTGGGATAGCTCTTTAAGGTAATGAGCGCTTCATGGTATGAATTCCAAATATGATTTTTCTCGTTGGCCATTTATCTTTTGACTTGATAAGTTTTATGCCATGCAAATTCCCTTGGGTATTTATACAGTGAACTTATACATTGTTTCCTTTTAATAGTTTCAGTGTTGTATAATATGTAGAAAAACTTTCACAACTGAGATTCTTAAAGAATTCACCCAAGTTTCCTTCCTTTCCTTGCTTCCTTTACTGCTTTTATTCATGTTAAAACTTTTGATCGATCTGGAATTTATGTTGATAAAAAGTATGAGATAGAAATCCAACTTTATTATTTTTCTGGATTACTATTGACGAATAGCATTTTATTGAACAATCCATGCTGTTCCTACTGATTTGAAGTGTCTTTATTTTATTCACTCTATTATATACTACATTTCATTTCTGTTATTTTTAGTCTATTCTAATAATCTGTACTACACTGTTTTTATTTTAGCTTTATAACATGTTTTAATATTATGTAGACTAACTTCCCTTAGTTATTCTGTTCTTTACCCTCAGAATTTTCCCAGAAATACTTGCTTATATTTTTCTATGTAAGTTTTGCATTTAACCTATCTAGATTTTTCTTAAAAAGAAACCTATGGATATTTTTATTAAGATCCCATCAGTTTTTTAGATTAGGAGAATTGATATCTTTGTAATGTTGAATCTTCCCACCTAAGAAAATGGCACAGTTTTGTATTTGTTTAAGTCTTCTTCTTGTTTCTCAGTTAATATTAAGAATTTAATCCATTTAAATTCTTCATATTTTTTGTCAAACTTATTCTTAGACTTCATACCTTTTTTGTTTTCATTGTAAATGGAGACTTTTCCTCTGATTTTCTTTGTAAATGACTATTGTTTGTATATATGAAGTCAATTTATTGCAGTATGTTAATTTTGAACAACTATCTTACACAATTCTCTTATCTCTTTTTATAGTTTTAGTTGATTCTCTGGGTTCTTCCAGGTATACAAATATGGATCTAGAAATCCTGATAATTATACCATTTGGTTTCAAACTCTTGTAACTCATAGTTTTTTCTCTTGTCTAATTGCTTAGGCTAATACCATTGGAGCAATAGTAAATATTTGTGATGATAAAAAAACATCCTTGCCTTAATCTTCAATTTAATGTAAATGTCTTATTTTTAAGTGTAATGATATAAGGGTATGTTTGTGTGCATCTCATTATCTTCAAGAAGTATCCATATATTTCCATTTTATCTGGAGATTTTGTTAAAAAGGATGTTGATAGTATCTATATATTTATCACATACCTATCCTTACCAATGGAAATAATCAGATGATTTATATATTGACTTATTAATATGATCGATTGTATAAATATATTTATTTCTGTGGAAGTATTCTTGTATTCCTGGAATAAGCCACAATTCTCCGTGGATATTTATTACCTTATTACATTGTTGGAATTGGTTTGCTGATAATTTATTTAGGAGATTAGCTTTGATACATATAAGTGAGCATGGTATGTAGTGTTATGTATGTGCACATTTTTACCATAAAATTACATGACCCCCTCCCAGAAAAAAAGAGGGATCTGAAATCTTTCTTTTATGTGCAGCAATTTAAAGGAAGTGGAGCTTCTGTTCCTGAAAATGGTAGAATTCCTCCTATAAAACCATCTTTGCTATAAACCATTTATTTATAAATAAATAAACAACTTATTCATTTATGTTTTGGAGGGGGGAGATGTTGGTAGAAGTTTTTTGAGATCATTTCTGTCTACAATAATTTATACATTCTGGTGACATTATTTCCTTAGAAAAGAATCTACTTTATCCAAGCTCTCAAATTTATGTGTATAGAGTTGAGAGGAGCAATCTTTTCAGTGTCTTTCAGCATCCTTTTCCTATTGCTATTTTCCCATTATCATTTGTTATCTTTCACATAATTATACTTTTTAAAATTTTTCTACACTAGATTAGTTAGTGGTTTACCTATTCTGTTGCTGACAATATTCTTATCCAAAGGCCTATTTCTTGAATTTGTTTACTAGTTCCATAGTATATTAAGACGGACAAAAATAAACTAGAGAAGACCTAATTAACATTATTATTTAAAGTAGACCTAATTGATAACTATCAAGTTTCATGTATTTTCCTGTCAACTCTGTTGTAGCTTGCTCCCCTACATTTGATATGTTGTTTTCACTCCTATTTTCTAGATGTTCTGTCATTCTGATTTTGATTTATATTTTGCACCAAAAGTTATTTGAGAGTATGTTTTTTCCCCTTATTTTCTGAAAGTAAATATTTGTGTTATTTTGTTTGCTTTTCTCTGATCTTATTAATGATTCCTACTTTGTTTGCTTGTTTGTTTTGGTGCACTTGTTCTGTTAAGGATAGAAAGAGGTGAATTAAATATTAGGAATTCACTAAAACCTATCATTAATAGGTTTCAGTTAATTACTCCATATATTTTCTGTAGTTTTGCTTTATGAGCAGTGATGCTATATTACGTGGTGCATAGATTTCAGTAATTTTTAGATCTCTGTGGATTGTACCTTCATCACGATAAGGTCTTTTTCTTGTCTGACTCTTTTTGCTTTGAGTTAAAACTTGTTTAAAAATGCTTTGTAGTTGTTCGCATTGGTAGGTATGTTTTACTCCTTCTTTTCTTTCCATAATTTCTGTGTCACTTTGTTTTACATACATTTCTCAGATAGCATTTAGTTGGAGTTTTCTTTTTTATTTAATTTGAAAGTTTTTCCTTCTAACTAGTGAATTTAGCCACTTTTTGTTAGGACAGATAGGTCTTTGTTCTGTTCTTATGAGGGAGATGTAATGAAGGGATTGAGAGAATGTACTATGGAATCAGACTCCTGTCTTCAAATCCCAGCTCAACAATCAATTAGCTGTGGAGCCTTTCCCAATGTACCTCTTGCCCCAATTTCCTCATCTATAAAATGGGGGTACTACTGGTATCTTTCTTAGAATTATTATGAGCATTAATTAGGTTAATATTTGTAAAGGATTTAGGAAAGTGCTTGGCACATAGTGTCTGCTACATTTTTATATTTTAGGATGTAATTCATAGTCTATAGTCAGTTTCTTTTGTTATATATTCCTTCTGATAATATAGAAGTATTTTCCAAAGATGGCCACAACAACATCTCCCATCTTTTTGGGAGATGTGTTGTTGTTGCAATTTGACTTTGACAATCCCTTTTGGAAAGATGGGGTCTATGTCTCCTCCCTTTGAAACTGGTTTGTCCTTTGTCTGCCTTGACCAACAAATTAAGATAGAAGAGAAGATATATGATTTCTGAAGCAAAGTCATAAAAATTCCAGGCACTTCCACTTTGCCACTTGAGCTCTTCACTCTGGAAGAAGGCAGCCCACATATAATCAGTCTGATTGCACTGAGACTACCATGCTGTAATGAAGATGAAACTAGCTTATAGAGATCATGTAGAGAGAGTTAGCCTGGACAGCTCTTAGTTGCTCTAGCCCTTGGTTGTTCCAGCTCCAGCCACCACGTGACTGGAATAATATAAGGGATCCCGAATCAGAACTCCTGAAAGTCTTTTCTAAATACCTCACCCACAGAACAGATGAGAGACAGTGAAAGGATCGCTGCTGTCGTAAGCCAGTGAGTTTCGAGATGATTTGTTATACAATAATAGCTAACCAGAACAAGCGGTTTGTATTTTGGTTCTAGTGATTATATTTATATCAATAACTTGACATGGTACTTTTAACTTTCTAATTCCTAAGAAAGTATCTATTGGCTTCCTTATGAATTGATGGAATTAATATATTTCACTTTCTCCCTTACTTTACTGTCCAATTATAGTATATAGATATTTTTACTTAGGACTTACTTTTACACCTTTCAAACTCCTTAAATTTTTCTTATTTGATATTTCCTTCAATATTTCTTAATCCTAATTATACCACTTACAAAGGAATCAAATTACAATTTACTTTTTCTTGCTAAATCATGGTTCTTTAGCAGTCTGCTCACTATGTATTTATGTTTTATTAGTACACTACCTTACTGTTGAAAATAGTTGAAAAGTAGAGATTTCTTAAGTAAAGTGATTTTCAACATTAATGACATAGCAGTGCTTAATTAAAATGCATTTTGAGTATCACTCAAGTTATCTTTTATCTTCATATATATTTTTTAATATTTAAGAAATCATAGGAGACATTAATTTCACTTTCATACATTTCAAATAACTTAGTTAAGAAAATTGTGAGAATGTGTCAGTTTGAACCAGAAATTTCTAATTAATCATATCTTGCATTAAAAATAACATGCAAATGAAAGGCAGCCTTGGTAAATGTGAATCTAGCTGCTGTATCTAAAAATGAATGGGACTACTCTAAGGAAAAGCATTGGGGTTGAAACCACATTTATAATAATCTCATTAGTTGTAGCATAAAAAATATTTCACAAACCATTTGAACTCTCAGCATAAATTTTTGAGAGTATCAGGGTAATCTATCTTTGCATCTTGATTCTTCTAGGAATAAATTAAATTTGTACTATGTCAGTAACCATCAAATGTGAACCATTCAGCAGTATATATTATGACAAACTAGTTAGATTCTTCTGTCTCCCCAATTATCTCTTGCCCTTAATGTTTTTAATACCCTCAATGGGTACCGTTGGAATAGTTTTTTCTTGTGTCCCCTGGGAAGGAAGCAGCAGGTTCAAATACAAAATTTTAACATAGAAAAATGTGTTTTCAAAAATATTCAGCCTAAAGCATATATCAAATACTGTGTATTTGTGTAAACACTGTGTCAAAAGACAACCCAGGCTGGCCACTCTGATAAACTGATCAATCAGAAATAAAACCAGTAGTGCACATAAACATTTAGTGCATTAAAAATTTATGACCCATAGATTCTTGCAATAATAACATTTAAAAGTGCGTAGAAACATACCAGCTTTCGATTAAGTCATCTACACTAAGCAGAGACATGTCACCACCAGAGCTAGGGCAGGGGATTACAGCAAACCAGAATCAGACACCAAAAAAAAAAAAAAAAGGGAAGACCAGGAGGCCACAAGAAAATAGGCAGGAACTATGATCACTGATAAGTCAGGAGTCATGTAGTCAAATATCTAGGTAGACAAGGCACCAGTGATTTAGAATTTATTCTGGCGAAGGTTGCTTATGCTAAATTCTTGCTTATTAATTAAGTAATTATTTCAGTGTACATTTTCTGGGTTCCTATTTTATGCACTTGAAAAATATGGAAAACTACTAAAATACTAGCTCTATTCATACAAACATACACACACACACACATACATGTATATACAGTCATGTGCTACATAACATTTCAGTCAATGAGAGACTGCATATACAGTGGTGGTCCCATAAGATTGGTACTATATACCCTAGGTATGTAGAAGGCTATACCATCTAGATTTGTATAAGTACACTCTGTGATGTTTGCACAATGATGAAATCACCTAACGATACATTTCTCAGAATGTATCCCCATTGTTAAGTGACAAATGGCTGTGTATGTATATACATATAAACATACACACATAGCTGTGTGAGTATACATGTATATGAGTATGCATATATATATATATAAATACACACGTACATAATTTAAGAGAGGATTTCTGTGTTTTAGACTTGATAAATGGGAAAATGGTGTTGCTATTTATTATGGTGAGGAAGAATGAGGAAGAGGCAATAAGAGTTTAGATTTGGTCATATTAAATCTGATATTCCTTTTAGATATACGTGTTTAGATATCGAGTAGGCAGTGGGATATACAAATCTAGTGCTCAGTAGAGAGGCCAAGGATGGATAGGAAAATTTGGGAGTCATCAGCATCTAGATGGCATATAAAGCCCAAGAACTAGAGGAGATAACTAGATAGAAAAGAGAAGGCAATCTAGGACATGCACTTGGGCAACATTTGGTGGTCAAGTCGGGGATGAAGACCCAGAAAAATAGATTAGAAAGTAGCCAGTGAGTCAGAGGAAAATCAGATCATTGTAATTCTGTGAATCAGAAGAAGATGTTTCTAGAAAGAGAGAGTGATTAAATCTTTAGATGCTGCTGAGAGGTCAAGGAAGATGATGATAGAGATGTTACCATTGGATCTATCATTGAGGTTACTGGTGACATTTATTCATCCCATATACTTTTCCTGAGCTTATATCATTTTCCTGACTTTGGACATGTATGTAACAAATGTTCACTAAATATTTGTGGAGAGGAAGGAAGGAAAAGAGGGAGGGAGGCAGGGAAGAAAGGAGAGAAGGAGGGAGGAAGGAGAAAAAGAAGGAAGGGATAGCTGGATAAATAAACTGATAATGATAAATTGTATTCTTGCCTAGACAAAAACTAATATTTAATTTTGTGAGATGTTGGTTAGGGAAAAAAAAAATCACAGGCAGCAGGCATAGGATTGGGGCTCTTAGCAGTAGATTTAAGTGACCTCAGTGTACCTACAGATCGATACTTTACCTGTATGAACTATATATAATGGTGTAGATTTATGCAGATCTCCTATAAACAGTCTAACATCCAGGAAAAAGTGGAAGTCTGCAAATTTGATTGTAGATTACCGCCTTCCTTCATCACTATAGAGAGGAGTTATTTCATTCATTCATCTATTTTTACACAGAGATGTCTCCTTGGCAGTACACCCAGCCTTGTGTGCCTAGAGCAAGTTTATGCATGGACCTTCTTCTTGCTTTCTCTTAGACTCTGTTCAGGGGGCTATGATTTGGGATTGGCCATTTATTTTAAAGAGATTAAGAAACAAACAAAGACTGAGCAGCTGCTTTGATGCTTAAGACAGTCTGCCTTCAAAATGCTAATTGGCACCTGCCCAGCAAAGAGCAAGATAATTCAGTTTCTCCACTTGTGCAGATCATTTGGTCATCGCAGTATGACACAGCGAGAGAGCAGACAGCTGTTTGGTACATTAGTTATTAACGTCTCGTAATGCTTTAATATCATTCGATTTTTATTGAGATGTTTCTTCAGCACAGGTCTATGTTATCAGTTAATATGACCTAGCTGTGGTTTGTCCTTCCCCAACTCCCCCTCATGAGGAGCTTACCTCGTACCTGCACGTTGAATAAATAGAAAACTGCAAATACCAGCAATTTGGATTTCCTGTGATGCAGGCTTTTTTTGTTTTTGTTTTTCACATATTAGGGAGGTTATGGAGCCTCATGAGATTCTGCACAAGCTGTGGATTTCCTCCCTAGAAAAAGGCAGAAACATCCCAAATTGTACAATTTGGGGGAGTGTATCAACCCCATTTATAGACAGAACAGCTCGGAAACTCCCACGGTGTGGCAAGACAACCTGGCGTCAGAACCACTGTGGACCTGTAGAGACGGTTGAAAACGTGGTTTCCTTGACCATATTGAATCAGAATTTCTACATTTGTTCCGGGTTTGAAAACCTTGTAATAGTACAATCTGAGTAATCCCGCCTAGGGGTTCATGGACCCTAGATTAAGAGGTCTAGTTAACTGCACCCTCTCTAAGCGTCCTGTTCTTAAACAAGAGAAGTATTGTTTCACCTAATTCCTTTTCCTCGTCTCTTCGCTCTCTTCCTCCCCCATCACTACCCACCACTCCTTACACACACACCACACAAGTGTGCATGCACACACACACGCAAACACAACCGGAGTAGCTGCCTTGATTGCAAGAGCTTCCAGCTTTCTGTTCTCCAAGGCACTGGTTGAAGCACTGAAAATTTAATCATCCTTTAAATCTTGCTTGTTTCTCTCCTAATTAATTAAAAAATGATCACTGCCTTGGCTATCTCTCACTTCCGAATGGCTTGGGGAGATGTGTAGGAGTAACTTCAGGAACTTGTTCTGAACCCGCAGGGCAGCAAGTGCCTAACACCAAAATTGGCCTCAGACATGAACTTTCTAGTATGAAGCCCATCATCTTTGCTGTGATTCTCTTCGTAACTGATACAAACCTTTAGAGCTGTCTTCTACATTTTTTTTTGTTTTCCTTCCCCCTTCCCAATCTTAAGCAGTTGCTCAAGATAAGGTTTTTCTTTATAGGCAAGTAAGGGTGGGTTGTGTTCCAAAATCAGTTTGAAAGTCCTTTGTTTTGAATTTGGAGCATATGGTGTCATGACAATCACACAGATGATGGTGGTGCCATTCCAACCTGGAAGACCTCTTTGACCCATCACAATGGGAATACCATTAGTTGTTGATTCTGGGATTAGGGAACCATGTGCTGTAGATATGGTGACCACTTCTGCATTTTCCATGGCTTGTCCCCATATTCCAAACATTGTCCTTAGAAACCGTCACAATGTCTAGGAAATTCTTGCTATCTTTCTGACTGCCTCTTACAAAGTGTAGGAAAAAATCACTCATCCCAATTTTTTATTATAGGGGAGAAAAAAAGTAAATTTTTCTTTCCTGAAGCAGAGCTTTTCTCAGGCAAAATTACAAGAAAGATAGTAGTCTCAGATCTCTTCCCACTGGCCTCATCACCCCTACCTCTACTTGCAGTACCTCTGCTTTAGGAGGTGGTTAGAAAGCATGGCCATTAATAATAGGAGCTGTTTATAAATTTGATGTTGACAAGCCAGGATATGCTCCACCTGAGAAGGAAACAATATAGATTTTTTTAAAAGATGCTGTGTTTTATTTGTTATCACAAGAAATTATCTGAGCTATTAAAGAAACAGGTATTCAAATGTAATGTTCATTCACACAGAAGGCGAAGTCCTGAGTAAGGAAGTAAAAATTAACTATGAGTTAGGCTGGGGACAGCTCATTTGAAAAGCCCTTCCGCCTTTTAGTTCCACACAAAGGTTTTGAGCTGTGGACAGCAGAAGAAATGATGTGGCCTAAAGAAAGGCCAAGTAGAAACATTTAGAGTCCAAAGCAAATAGCAGAGAAAAATTAAAAAGGATTAATGAACCTATTCTAAAGAGCAACTAATTACAAGCTTGGATAGCTGAGACCAGAAGCTATGAAAGTGTCTGAGGCGACTAGTAGAAGGGAGCAAGATAAAGAAGCAAATCATAGTTTGGAATTATAAGGCAATTACCTAGTACTTGGGGGTTTTGGTGATTTAAATGTTTTGTCTAGTTTTAGCATAAAATTAAATTACAAGTTTAGACTATGGGAAAGCCTTAGAGATCATGCTATCATATATGTGTTAAGAAGTAATTGATTATGCACCATTGTCTAAACTAGTAAGTATGCATGGAACACAAAAGATATAGTACTCCTTCCTTTCTCTTTAACTTTAAAGCATTTATGCCTACCCCAGATCTTTATGATGAACTCTAGACTTGAAATAAGCATTGCAAACTTAAAAATGTCAGAAATTAGTCTCCTGATCTTCACCGCCAAATTTGCATCTCCTGCAGTCTTTCCCTTCTTGGTTAATGGCAATTCTCTTTAACTAACAGTACAAGCCCAAAACCTTGGAGTCATCTCTGAACACTCCCTTTATCTTCTATACATCAGGAAATCGTGATGACTGTATCTTTAAAATATACCCACGTCTGTGTCCCTGGGGTTGATCCTGCTCAGCCACCATGATCTATTTCTTGGAAGATTGCTGTAGTCTTCTGACTGGTCCATCCGCGTCTACTGTTGACTCCTTCAATCTGTTCTCAACACAGCAGCCAGAGGGATCCTGTTGAATGTATGTGAGACCATGTTATTCCTCTGCTCCAAAGCTCCAATAACTCCATATCTTGCTCCAAGTAAAAGGCAAAAAAGTCACAATAGCCTATAAAGTCCTGAGGATTTTATCCCAGCCATTTCTCTGAGCTCCTCTGCTGCTACACGTCTCCTGGCTTATCCTCTCCAGCTTCCTGGTCTCTTTGCTGTTTGTCAGACATGCCAGAGCTGCTCCCACCTCAGGGCCTTTGCACCTGTGTTTCCTCTACTTGGAACTCTTTTCTCCCCAGATATCTGCATGGCTCCCTCTGTTACCTTTTCAATTCTTTACTCATTTAAATCTCCCTGGACCACCCTATATAAAATTACAATTCCAAACCTCCCAATCACCCCCAGCACTCCCTACTCACTTTCCGTGCTTTATTTTTCTCCATAGAACATATCTCTATATAACCTATTATATATTTTTCTTGTTTATTTTGTTCATTATCTTTCTTATCCATCTAGAACATAAGCTTCATAGGAACGGAGAATTTTTTTCCCTCTTTCTTGCACTGCTGAATCTCCAGGACCTAAAGCAGTACTTGGCCCACAGCAGACCTTCAAAAGTCTTTTCTGAATGAAGCATGTCTCCCATTTGTGATTACATTAACCTAAACAGACACTGGAACAGTAGCTCTACTTGTTGTACCTCATAGTACCACAGAGTAAAATAAGAGCCTCTATGGGGTTTGCCCTATATATCATAGGGGCCTCTTTCCATTTAAAGAAATATCAGTTTGCATAAGAGTCTCCCTCTCTCCAGACTTCTCTGATCCCTCTATTAAATGAGGTCAAGGCAAGCATGGACACCAGGAGGGATGTGAATTACTGGGTGAGGGACATATAAACTGCAGGATTCTCAGACTCTCTCCTGGCAGTCCTCTGATCCAGCATCTCAGATGCAGTAAAGTCATTTTTATCCCTTCCATCCCTCTAGAAGAAGCACAAAAGAAGCCTGAGCCTGCTCATATTTGTTTGGGCCCCACAGATCCAACCTGAGAACAGAATCTGGTATCCAGAGACTGCCTGGAGAGGAGATGCATTTGTGAACCCCAGGGAGATGGATGGGTATCAGATGTGCTTCTGTCAAGAGTCAAATCATACAATAAGGTCAAGAAGGCAAGGACATGAAGCTGGATCCACAATGATATGATGGGGTCAGGAATCAGAGGGTGAAAGGAGGTTTTAGCCAGATAAATGGAGGATGGGAGAAGATGGGTGGGTAAGGACAAGTCCCAAGGATTCTAACATCTGTGATGATAAGTCTCTGTTCTCTGATTTTATCAAATCCACCTAGATAAGATCAGTTAGTGATGACAACTTGGACTTCCCAGAGAAGATAGCCTTTTATCCCCTATATATCTCAAAATATAGTTTAGAAATGACTCTTATATAAGTTATTTGTCAGACTATAAGATATAAAAACTCAGATTCCTGACTAGTCCTTAGAATAACTGATTCAAAACAATATCTAAAAACTGTTCTTAAAAGTCTTCCAGATAATTCTAATGGACTATAAAGTCTTTAGCCATCAAAGCTTCAGATGTGACTAAAAAAAAAATCTATGAGTGGGAAGAAGTGCTAGGAATTATATTATGGCAGTCCAGTTTCCTAAACTGTATCCCAATCTTCTAATGAATACTGATAGTGAGGAGTGGGGAGGAAAACTGTCTAGGACAAATACATTTTTGGCAAAAATTGGTTAAATACCATTACTGTGGGGCTTCTCACAGCCATTTCAGCTTGTACTGATTGTGAAATACCATGGAAGGAATAAAATAGGCAACATTTTCCACACTTATTTTTACCATTATACCTTTTAATCAAGGAGAATTGGGCAGAATGAGTATTCTAGGAAACGCATTTGATTAACATTGGCATAGTGTTATGGTATTTACATGAGAGAATTTGTTACAATTGTAAAGGCATGTAAGGATGTTTCAAACATTTTGCATTGTGTTTGAATGTGATGTTCATTTTGCATCATTTAACAATGAAAAAATTAAAATTTACATGGCAAGACATTATTGCTTACCCTTTGCTCTTCACACACTGGTGAATTTTGATTAAATGTGTTATCACTACCAAATTTATTTACCTTTAAAAGAAGATCCAGAAGACAGCAAGGCTTAGATCAAAGGAATAATTTTCAAGAGATGCTATTTTGAGGAAACTGATAGCTAGGAGGGGTGCTAGTTCAGAGTAGCTGGGCCTTCCTGGCAGTTCTCAAAACAATCACCTACTTCTCCTACCCATAAATCCAGCTCTGATCTTGTCTCCCCAAAGTTTCGGAAGGAGTTTATTTTTTTTTAATTTCTCCAGCTTTCATCAGCCACCACATCATTAGTATGCTCTCCAGAGAATCAAGAATTTGTGTATGAGTATTTATTTGCCTCCGGGTCAGACAAAGCAGCAGATGTTTTCTGGTACTATATGTAGGGGTACAGTTATTTTAGGCCTTTTCCATTTTGCTTTCTTCTTGAAAGTTTTATGTTAAAGTTTTCTGCTGTTGTTGACTTTCTCCTTTTAGAAGAAATTTCCATATACTTTCTAAATTATGTTCCCAATCTGTCTCTCTCTACCTTTCTCTGTCTCTGTCTGCCTGCCTCTTAGAGTCAGTCTCTCTTGCTCGCTTGCTCCCCTTGTCCTTCATTTATATAAACCATACTGTCGAGTTCAGTTTCAAAAGTAAAATTATTTAGGAATAGTGCAGCCTTAGGCAAAACAGTGTAATAGTAGAAGTGGTAGCAGAAAGCTACGGGCTTTAGTGTCAGACCAGCTGTGCCTCATCGTATCACTGTTGGCTGTGTTCCCTCCAGCAAGTTACTTAAGAGCCATGGGCACTATGCCAGGGGGTGGTATGTAACTTGTGGGAGTATAGAGAGCATTATTGGAACAGCATATACGAAAGTGCCTGGAATTTTCTTTTCTTTCCTTCCTACCTCCTCTTTCTCATTAGTACTCCCTATAGGAGACCTCTCCTTCCTGATAACCCTCCTGGGTCCCCCAGAACTTCCCACATAGGTTCTGGAGAGCCACTTCATGGTAGCCCTGGCTGATCTTGTTCTTTAAACCGGGAATGGATGGCCCATAAGCTTCCTCTACAGCACCAACTCCAAAAGATTAGTAATGGCTGCCTGGAGAGCTGTACTGAGAAAGGTTGAGAAGGGTTAGGGCTCTGAGAATAAGAGTTCATGATTGGTTGGCAACGTCTGTCTTTTACAAAGGACATTGCAACATATGAACCTGCCAACTATACTCCAAACCTGTTTCTTGTCTTTCCTTTCCCAACCACATTTCACTATGCTGACCCCATCTTCTTGGGCTCTTGCTGTGACCTTCTCAAACAGCGTAATTTTATAAAAACTCGTTCCCAAGAAGAGATCAGTTTTGGCTGACGGTACCTTGTATAATTCCTTGCAGGGACGCTTACATATTTACAGGCTAGATCTAAATCTAATGGTGGAATTCCATGCAATGTCCTTGCAACAGTTTTCTCCAGTCATATTATGCAACTATCATCACCTGCTATAAGGTCTCCACCGCAGCTTTTCAATGCTGCCAATGCTACATGAAAGCAGTCACAGACACTAAGTAAATGAATGAGTGTGGCTGTGTTCCAATAAAACTTTATTTACAAAAACATGCTGTGTACTAGATTTCACCCAAACATCGTAGCTGCTCACTCCTGCATGAAAGCTCCATTTCTGTGCACGCTAACTCATTGGTGATTCTGGACGCTGGGACACAAGAACTGGCCCTGCTGCTGGCACTCTCAGAGAAATCTGAATAGGCCTTATATATAACTATAAGTAGGGCTTGGTCCTTGATGTCAATTTGAAAACTTTTCACTGGGCTTCACAAAATTGCCTGTGCCAGTGATTCTCCAACTTGAATGTACAGCAGAATCATCTGGAGGGCTTATTACCCATAGATTGCTGGCCCCATCATCAGCATTTCTGTTTCAGTAGGTCTGGGATGGGGCCTGAGAATTTACATTTCTAACAACTTTCCAAGGGATATGAGTGCTGCCAGTCTGGGGATCACACTTTGACAGCCACTGGCGTAAGCCATCCCTTTGGCCTAGAAATTCTGAGGTGCTCAGTAATGAGACAACATTATTCAAGCAATGGAATTGGTTAATCCTCCAAACCCTGCTCATAGAAAACTTCTTGAGCAACATTTCTACTTGTTCAACTAACATGTGCCTCCTATTGGCAATTCAGGTGCCCATTTCAGGCAGCCCAGTATGTATAAGCTGAAACCAGTAGGTGTGCTGCTTGGTGGTAAGAGCTGCAGCTCAAAGGAGCCCCAGACCAGCAGGCTTCCTGTGCTTGCTGTCTTCCTCCAGGTCCCACCATCTCTGCTGGCCAGTGGCCAGTTATTACCTTAGCCTCTAGAGCAGAGATTTAAGGGAATAATTCTCTACCTGAATCTAATAAAAATCTGACAGTAGATTTCCTCACATATTAATACGATCTCAAGTTCCCTTGTGCTTTTGTTTCCATGAAAGTACAGGAGTCTACATTGGCAAATAGCTATCAATTTGATGGAACACGTTAATTAGACTAGTGGACAATCTATTCCTTATCCTTCCTGATGCAAATAGTGCAATCTGTGAGTGTGTGTGTGTGCGCGCGCGATATGTGTGACACTCCTGAAGTTTTCTTTCTTGGGAAAGGAAAGAAAAACAAGTATTTATTGAATAAGTGGAATTGACAACCATCTGTTTCCTCCAAAAATCTTCTTTTTATCAGCTACTGCCTGAATTCTATCTCTTGGACCATGTTGTTTCTCTGGAAAAGCTGACCTTTAGGTGCTAGTCATCATTTATACCTGAGTGAGGAGGAAGAGAAGATGAAATGGGAGGGACAACACAGGAGAGAGCATGAGGCGAGGTGAAGAGAACAGAATACGGAGCGGAAGCCAGGAACTGGCCTGTTTCTGCCTTTTGCCTAAGAGTAGCCCTAGTGATAAGGAGGCTAATGCTAAACAGCGGGTAGAATTTGTAAATGCTTTTCACACACATGTAGCTTTATACACGCATATATAATAGGTGCTTGGAAATTTCCTTTAAAAATCCACAAAATAGAAAACTGCACACTAATTCATAGGACAGATGCTCCAGCAAAGTGCTACTGAGTCCCTTATCTCTGAAGATACACCTGGCCACACAGCCACCTACAGACAGGAAGTTCACCTGAGGGAGTCGGCACACGGAATGGAGGCAGCCCCGTGGTGGCTGATCAAACAGACTCTGTCTTGCTTTTTCAATGCTTATCCTACCTTGAAGTGCTGTCTATGTATAGAAAGGTTATCTGTTTTTACTCCCCAATCCACAATGAAGCACCAGAAGACTGCTCCTTGCCCAAGGTCACTTAGTGACAGATGAATGACGGGGACAGCAAATGCAGATATGAGGGCTAATGTCCTTACAAACTTTTGAGGCTCTGATTACCTAAGTTGTGCTTATAATAATACATTCAAAGAAGAAAATAGCTGATTTTCTTCAAAGGTTTACTTTAGGAGTTATTTGATTCTTTTTTTTTTTTTCTAAGTTAATATTCTAAAGAGTTGGCTAATAGGCACTCTCAGAATCCACATTTTTCCTAGTAAGGAAAAAAGTAAGAAAGAGAAAATGAGATGAGTAAGACATTGTAAATCTAGGATTCTATATGTTTCCATAAGTGATTATTAAAGGCAAAATACTATATATTCGTTTTATGATATAAAAGAAAACTAGCTAAAACTGAATGTTTCCACACACACAGTAGTCTGGCTCTAAGATATTTTATTGGCTATGCTATAAATCCTTTCAAGTATCAGTTTCCACTAAAATATGGGAGGACCTTTAAATAAGTGGTTCTAGCAGACACCAATTCCATGTATTAAGAAAAAAAAATTTAACATTTGCTCCAAGCTGCTATTCAATTCATTTTAGTGGGCTTTATTATATCTTCAAAAACTATATTATCCTTTGAATCTCAATTTGTCTCCTTTCAAGTCTATTTGGCTGATGTTAAAGGTGAAAATTGATATAGCCCAATGGAGCATGGATTCAGAAAAATTGAAAATGGAGTGTGTATCATTTCTAACTTAAAAAGAAGCTAATAGAAGTTATTTTGCTGCACTAGACTGTTCACTTGACTCCTCTTTCCCATTGGAAAGTTTCTTGGATTGGAACCCCTCCAGCTATCAATAATAGTGTCTATGATATGCATTTGACTAGAATCAATTATATGGTAATCGTTAGAATAAAAACACAAGAATCCATCTATGAAAAGGACATTTATAGAAGAAAATCTACAGTCTAAAAGGAACATGACTTCCAGTGTCAACTTTAACTTGTGAAGATGGAGAGCAAAATGTTCTCTGAACATTGAGAACATAATTTCCTGGTATCACCAAAGCTTTGTGCATGTTCCTTATCCGATTATCAAATTGTATTTCTGTAATGAATATTAATGCACTTAGCACTTTAAAACCAAATCACCTCTGGTGTCTAAATTAACAGAGATCCTTTATCTATATTTAATATTTAGCAAGTTTTGAAGGATCATCTATTGCCATTTTGTTATAAATTTTGAATGCATATTTCAATCATATGAAGCATTTCATCCTCCAAGTTCAATGAGACTGTAAGCTGTGGTTTCAAGTTTCCTCTCGCTATATGCAAGAGCCCAGGCATTTTAATATAATGTATACACTGTCTTCTCTGAGCTGTAATTTAAGTTTTATCACAACACTGCGGGAGCTGCTCGTATCTGCAGCTTGATTTCACCCCATGGTTTATGCCCTGAAGTGTCAGGCAGAGAGACAAGGCTGTGCCAATCAGTTTCAGCATGTTCAAGCCCAGGGAGCAAGGCAGAGATAAAGTGATGGGAGGCTGATAGTTGACAATGATTTATAAGTGAGCTTCATAGCTCCCAGGACTTCAGGATCTGTCCAGAGGGCGGTAAAAGGAAGAAATATTTCCATTTGCATAGTTTCTTGTATGACTTCAAAACACCTGCTAGAGATTGGGAGGTCTAAAACAGAGTCCCCTTTTAAAGAAGAAGAATGGAAAAGCAAACAGTAAGGTGTTGGCTGTAGAATGATGAATTCTTGGCGCTGTAACCTATGGCAGGTAATAGTGCACGGGGAAGACCTCCAAATCACCCACTCTTTGGGCTAGAGTTTCCTCGTCTAGAAAGTGGGGATGCTGCTGAAATTTACTTGGTAGGGTTTTTGTAAGAATGAGATGAAACACCCAGCAGGGTGCCTGGTCCCTTGGAGTTTTGTGTCCATTCTCTATATTTGCCCCAATTCTTTTATCCCTGCTACACTAAATCATAACAGTATTTATCGGACATTTAATATGTTTCAAGCACTATGTCAAGCTTTACCTTCATCATCATATGTAATCCACAAAAGAACCCCGTGAGGTGGGTATTTTTATTTCCACTTAACAGGGGAAGATACTGAGGCTCACGGGGTGCATAAAGGTTAGCAGTGGGTTGGAGATTTGGACATGGACCTATTAACCCGGGGGTTCCTGAAGCATCTGACTTTGGGAAACTAGAAGGCATAAATTCTGATTCCTGTAGGAGTCTTGGGAGTGGTTGGGCTGCAGAGTGAAACATCTTTTAGAACTTTGGCCAGTTCCAATTCAGAACCTTTTTGTGAGCCTCATTTCAACAAGCTAGTTATACTCAAAGTTTTCTGGCCAGTTTCTATTCATATGTGTACTTAAAGACCCCATCCTTTACAAAGGTTGTCTATAATTTTATCTAAATATGCAGCACAGTGGGAATATCCTATCCAAATATAACAGAAGGGATCCTTCATGTTGAAATAACAAATGTACATTCTCTAGCTGCATCCCATTTTTCCACAATAACATTTGCATTTATACAGCCCCTAAATTTGAAGGGATGCCTAAGACTTAGTAAACTCTATCTCAATCAACTCAGAATGCAGGAGGCTTCACAAGTAGGTCAGTATTATCGTGCTAATTTTACAGGAGAGGTAACCAAGATGAGGTCAGAACCGTGTCTTAGGTCATGTTTGTGTAGGGAGTTGTAAGGAGAGATTGACAATGTGATCCTTGGGTTTTAAATGGTTGAACAGCATATGTGAAGCACAGGTTACTGACACCATACTCAGGAATGAAGACTGCAAGTGTTTTTGTTTTCTGTAAAAGCACAGAGAGCTGTGAGCAATTGTCTACAGCGAGCCATCCATCAAGAAGTATTTATGGTGAGTCTTTGGTATATTGAGCAGATCCTAAATATTCTTGAGCTTTAATTTCCTCATCTGCAGTATGGAAATAATAAAAATATCTGTCTCACTGGGTTGTTATAAGGATTAAGTGAAAGAATGCATGTGAAAGCATTTTGTAAACCCTAAAGTATTAGACAAATGTCAGATATTTTATTAAATTCAGACAAACTTTTGTTGAACATAATCTACTTGATGATAGGAATTCGAAGACTGAAGTATAGGTTATTTTACCCACAAGGATATAACTATGTATTAGAGAAAATAAATATTTTATCTAAACAATTAAAATTCACTGTGAAAAGTGCTACCATAGATATATAGATGAAGCACTCTAATGCTGTAGAAATAAAGTCACAGTTAATTCAGGGAAAAGAGGCCATTTGTTAGAAAAGTTTCAAGTGAGAGTGATATATTGAGCTTTCTCTGAAAGTTGTGATAGAAGTTTTTCAGGAGGAAAATATTCTGGGTAAGAACATCTTAGATGGAAGGGACTGTGTGAGCATCAATACAAAAGTGTAATAAAGCAGTCTCTTGGGACTGGATTGTCAAAGGCATATGAGCAACTAGCAGGAGGTGAGTTTGAAAGATAGATTTGAAGGTTGTGTGTGAAGACTTTTAAATGTAATACTTAAGAGAGTTTTATCTGGAATACCATGAGATGCCATGGAAATATTTTCAGCAGGGAAGCGACATGTATCTTTTTTTGTTTGTTTTGGAAGACAGGTAAGAGTGAAGGTGATGTCATCCCTGCCTTTAAGATGTTTATCTTCAGACTGAAGAGGTCATATCAATATATACACAGGCATGTTGGCTCCTCAACCTTCAGGACCAGAACTCAGGCTGAGACCAGACCAGGAGCTTTATCGAGTGTAGTCTAGAGTTCTTGGAGCTAATACAGGCCATCTATAGATCAAATACCTAAGGGTGCTAGAGAGGTTCTAGAACAAACATCTTAATAAGAGTGACTAGACCTGGAATCTTCCTTATCTTGCAGACCAGGTATAACTAACTCAATATTTGCCCTAATGGCTTACCACGTGTGGTCCAGAAGTACATTCCTGGATTGGGGTCCCATGAGACTATTCCTGAACAACGATCATATCTCATAGTCATTACATTCTAGAACAGATATTATTATTTATGTTATTACATAAAAAATAACAAAATTCCTACAACAATGAGATGCCACTCATGAGGTTACCAGTGTTTCATTGAAGATGTTGTGTTGGGTTGTCTGAATCACAGAGAGGTTAAAACTACATTTCTGAGAACCCCCATCTCCTATGGTTCCATGTCAGTGTCTGCCAATGAGAGGAACTTGTGAGAGCTTTGGAAGGAAGAAGAGAACGGTGGCCCAGTGTTCTCTGGAGGCAGTTGCAGTTAGACACAGCAGCATGTGTAGAGTTTGAAGTGGCTTCTGGGTGAGCATCTTGAAGATTACCTGCATTAGGCTGCAGACTGAGAAAGTTGGTGGGTGACTCCAGAGGATGTTAAGGTTCACAGTGTCTTCTGGGTGGCCCACTGAGAACCCCAGGCTTCGTTGCTGCAGGCTGGGTTTTTGAGTGACCAACATTTTCTTCAACTTTGCCTTCCCAGCCCTTCCATTGATCATGTAAGCCTCTAGTTCCCTGTGCTAAAACCTACTGTACATGGAATGCATAGAGTGGATTGAATTCTTCTCAATAAACACTGACTGGTGCAGGTGTGGCCAGACAGTCCCCCTCACACAATACTTGGCTGGTAGAAAGCAAGTCGCTAATAGGTATCAATGATATCAGTATCAGTTGCTAATATATATCAGATATATATATATATATCCTCTGACCAAGAAATCCTACTTCTAGGAATTCATCCCAAAGATATAGTGAAAAATGTGTGCAAAGTTATTTGCCCCACATCAATAAATTGTCTCTTTGCGTCCAGGGCTGTCTGGATTCTGGGACCAAAGAGGTAAATAAAACTCATTTGCTGCCCTCCTGGATCTCAGAGACCGGTTGGATATAATTTACTCCTCTTCAGGGCTTATCACCCTGCTTAGCTTGGGAGCCCACCACTGTCAAACTTCAAGCTACCTTAGCCAGTCTCACATCTCAGTCTTTCCAATCCTCACTCTTTGCCCAGTTCTAGTCAGTTCACTGACTGTCCTCGTGTCTTCATCTCTGCTTCCATACTCTCCCTCATCCTGTTCCCCTGCCTGGAATTTCCTCTATGCGCCTCACCTATCTGAAGCCTAAATATCGACAAAACCAGTCTACACCTCAAGAGATCCATGAAGTCTTATCCGGTGACCACAGTTTTTTCTCACATCCCTTTTTCTCTGATATCTTACTGCACTTATATTCAATATCACTTCATTGTTCTCATTTTTGTGTGTGTCTTCTTTGTCTCCTTTACTGGATTATAGATTCCTCTGTGGTAGAATCGTGATTTATATGATGCTTCTAGAATTGACACAAGACTCTGGGGGCACTAGGGAATACCTAAGAGAATATTTTTCTTAATTTTTGTCTTTTCATTTAAAAAAATAATTTTTAAAACATTGGGATATATTTGGATTTATCAAAAAGTTGCAAAGATAGGGCAGAGATTTCCCATATGTTCATCAAACAACTTCAGTGTCCCTTAATCCTGTTAGTTACCATGGTACATTTGCCAAAACCAAGAACCAACGTTGGTTCATTACTATTAACCAAACCACAGCCTATTTTCCACCAGTTTTTTCATTAATGTCCTTTTCTGTTCCAAAATCAAATCCAGAATTATGTTTTTGTGGTTTGAAAATAAGAATATAAGTATAACTTGGATCTTCTTAATGACGACATTATAACAAAGTCTTGGTGTTTGGTTTTGATAACCATGTTTGAATTTACAGTAATGCCAAATAATACTAATTTTATTTCCCCAGACACTGAATAGAAGCCAGAAAGTTACTGAATAGGGAAATGAAGCATTATCACTAAGTAAATGCCAAATGATGTCACTGCCTCAGCAGTGGCTGCACAGAAATTTAAATAGAGAAAAGCAGTCAGAAAATTGAATTCCTTATTAATTGTACAAGTTTTTATTGAGGACTTGCCATGTGCAGGCATCATACATCAAGGATAACAAAATGGACAAGGCATCTCTCTCTCCTCCTTCCCTCCCTCCTTCTCTCTCACACTGTCTCTCACTCTCTCTATCTCTGTCTGTCTCTTACTCTCACTGTCTCTCTTTCTTCCTGAACTTATATTACGTATGGCTTAACAGTATATGCATGTCAAAAAAGCAAAAGAAACTTCCCTAGCAATGACTTCCTTGTTCCAGTTACAAATGTTGGTTTTGCTTTCAAAAAAGCATTATCATTAGCTATACTTAATTTTGTTAATTCTAATTTTATTGGATTTTTAGTCTTATTTGCATTTAATTTTTGTTTATTTTTCTTTTATAGTTGTATAAGGATTTTGAGCATTAACAATTTACACCTGGCTAAGTAATAGTACAAATTGACATAACTCAAGTTAACTCAGATTTCATGTTAATTTTTTTCCTTAAAAAAGATCCTGAACTTGAAAAATATTATTTAATGCATCATATATATTCCTCGTGTGGCATAGTTAAGAATTGGGCATGCTCTGTGCTCGATGAAACCTTTTATATTGCTAACAATAACAGGAAAGATAATAGGACAATTAGCAAATTCATGGATTTCTATTTGGCTTTCCATTTCAAAGGCTACTGTTTGGAGATCTTCTGCTTTGTTTAGCTATTAATATAGAAGTTTGAATGACATGACAAGGCAAAAGATTGCTTTATCAGAATTCCCAGTTGGCCACTCAGATGGACAGGCCGTTATAGGCATTGCTTTCATGAATTCATCCTAGTCTAGGGTCTTGCTTTCCATTTTGCAGGCCCAGGAATCTGATTCATAAGTGCATGGAGACTAGGAGTGAGGGGCACTCTCTCTCGCTCTCTCGCTTTCTCTCATGTGTGAAACAGTCTCTCATGATAACACCCTATAGTTGATTTTTAATCAGAAGTTTGCTTTGGAGCACCTGGAACCACATCGAAAAGAGTTTGTTATATGATTCAGATGTCCAATGACTTCGGCTTAGGTAGCCTGACAGGCTCATTTCAATGAACACACATCTACCATCAGAACCAGCAGGACTGAAGCCTTAGGGAGGACGCCCCTTCTCCTAGAGACAATTAGGAAGGGCTCTACCACCCTTTGCCTCTGTGACACTCATTTTTCTCTTTCTGTCCTTGGCCGACCTATCCTCCTCTCACCTTTGGTGACTGGCATGTTTGGTCATTAAGTACATTCATCCATTCAATAAGCTTCATTATAGACTACAAGTCATTCTTTAAAGTTCTTTCATTGAAGCATTAATTTCATAAACATTTATAGAGTACTTTTCATGGAGTGGAGACTGATGAGTAATAGATACGGTTTCTGCTTTCACAGAGTTTGTGGTGTACTAGGAGATACAAACAAATGTTCAGGTGATCACCAGGCAGTGTGATGTGTGTTGTGATGGGACTACAGGATGCAGTGAGAGAAGTTAGGAGATGTACATAATAATAGACTTGAATCAGAGTCATCTCCCCATATGAGGTTATTGTCTAAATTGAAATACGAAAGTTGAACAACAACTAGTTGGAAAAAGAGCATATTCTTATGTGGAGAGTGTGTGTGTCAGTGTGTGTGTGTGTGTCAGAGAGGAAGAGAGAGATTTGAGAGGAAGAAGGAACAGCAGGTACAAAGTCTCATGAGCGAGTGGCATTTTGTGAACTGAAAGCAAGTGATTTCACATAGCACTGTTCTGACCCATTTTGTGTTGATTTCATAATTTACTTCTCCATCTTCAAGAAAGGAACATTTCTTTCATTGCACATTTGCAATTAATGCAGAAACGAAGGCTTGTAATTTTGAGTGGGTTCACATTTTAGAAATGTTGCAGCTCACTCTAAGCTGCTGTCACCCTCACTAAGCCAAGTCCTCCACTGAGCAAGCTGCCTTTGAAATAGCTTCACAGAAACATGGTATGTGCATTTTTTTCATTGTTCTGTTCCCCTGCAGAAAGCCAGCCTTGGTTAGCCATTGCTTAGTGCATCCACATTGATACCTCAAGCAAGTATTTATTTTACCGTCTATTATTTTAAGTGAAAAGATCTCAATGTTTTATAGTATGGATTTCTCCAATTTGGATATAATTTCCCTTAGCTTGGTAGACTATAACGAATTAATAAAATCTTTAAGCAGAGTTTGCAGTAAACAGTCACTTCTAATACTGTGTTCATATTTTAGCCATTGAAAAAGAAGATGGGTAGGGAAGTTAAGGTTTTCTGACTTTAAATGAATAATTTACACCCTCAAAAGATATAGGAAATTACCAGTAGCTAAACTAGGTAAAACATTTCTGATATATATATATATCAAACTCTTATATATCAGTATATGTCAGACTCTTAAGATATACATATTAGGTTAAATAAATTAATCGAAAACATTTCCTCACTAATTCACACAGTAAAACTGAAACATTTTGATAATCATTCTGTGTTTAAAAGGCCTGTGTGGCAGAGCACTTGTATGGTATGGCATTTCTAGATCTGGACCAATGGGTTGTCATTTTCTATAGAAAATATTCACCAAAAGTTCAAATGGATGGTGGTCCTGTCCCTATTGTGACAGCCTCTTCCTTGGACATGCACCTCGTCTTTACCTGGTGGTAGATGAGTTGCTTGTCTTTTGGTCTCCTAGTTTCCGTATATAACCCAGAAATTTGGTTCTATCCCTTTAAGCCTCAATAAAAAGAAGAGTTTTTTCTTTGATTTTTTTTCTCCTGTTATATCTCACTTTCCAATTTTCCACTCCCCTAGAGTTCAGCTATCTGCCTCACAGTATCAAGTCCTGAAGTATAAAAGAGAAGATGGCAGACATAAACGCATTTTAAGGAGAGTGATCTGCCAGGTCTTTTTGGAATTGAAGGTGAAGAAACGTGGGGAAAATGAAGCAGAGATTTAGGGAGAGTATTATTAGATGCTTAATTGTTGTTTTCCACCTCTATTTCACTGATAAGCTCCAGTAATCCTAAAGCATCTCATTTTTATATAGAACAAAAAAAAGACACTTGAAATCTTTAAGCTGTCTTTAAAACTACCATCAAAGAGAGTATTTTGAAGGGGAACTGCCTCTGCTGAATTGGAGCCTTCAGACTACACGATTTTAAAACAGTTGAGCACCCAGGGGCTGAATCTAATAGCCACAGTCAAAGAGAGTAGTTTCCACAAGTTTGTAATTACATGTGCTGGGTTCCGAGAGGCTGGCTTCCCCCCGTTACTCCAGTCTGTGCATGCTGGAGAGGTAAGAGTTGTGCATGCGTATAAGCAATAGGCCATAGGCAAAAGGCAATATTTCAACTAGTATTCTTTTCCTTAACATTCATTTGTGGAAGATGAAAAAGCAAAAGATTTCTGTCAAAGCCAAAAAATAATGGAATTGGAGCTAGAAGAGAGAGCTTCAGGAACAAAATTTTTTTTAAAGGAAAATCATGCCTAAAGACAATGAATTGAAGCCAGATTATCCATTCTCAGCACTGTGAACTCGGAGCTCCTTTCCCCATCCTTCCTTGAAAGCTTCCCTTCAAAGCTTCTTTTTTTTGTAAACTTATGGGTTTGATTACGGATTTACTATTCAAGGATTAATATGTTGTTAATCACAGAAATATCCAACATGTCGATTAAGATTACCCCAGTGTTGAAATGTTTAAAATGAAGATAATGAGGCTTCCTGCTTCGTAGGGATCTTGTACGGACTCGGTGAGACAATGCATGGAAAGTGCTTAGCATAGTGCCTGGTGAGTCCTCAATTATGTCACTTCCAGCAGCTGCTACAGTGGATGTAGATGCTGTTTTTATTGTATTTCAGCCATAAAGGCTTCACAGGATCCAGAGGTCCATTTCTTTGGTCACAGTACAATGTTGGAATTGAGAGGGGAAAAAAAATGACAACAAATTATTGAGTAGTGAAAGTCCCAATACATATTTGGATTGTATGCAAATCCTACAGTCCTGGATTTGGGGACTTCCGTCCATGCCCTAAAGGTGCTTTTTCTTTTCAGTGTTCCTGGGCGCCCTCCAAGCCACTCACCCTCTGTGGTGCCTGCAACAACCACTCTCCACAGTTTGATGGATTTAGCATTGGTGGAGGACATTTCAAGTACAACCTCCACCCTGCTCAAGCATGGCTGTAATTAAAACTATTCTGGTTGCAAGGAGCAGAGATTTTAAAGCTGGATTTAGTCAGGAATAAAGAGATTGTGAATGAAAGACATCCTGAAACTCTGCTTCCCTCTGCAAGTTTGTTCCATTCTCCTCCCTGCAGAGGGAGTTTTTCTGTTTTCTCATAGTCTCTGCTCCCACCCCTCTCTCCAATTTCAGGTTGTACTTGGTGTTGGTTTACTGTGGTGATTATGGCTCTGCTTCTATAAGAACTTTCAACTTATTGTCCCACAGCTAATACTCGTGTCTTAATAACCAAATAGCAAATTTTTGGAAGATAAAGCTGATTGGCCCATCTTAGACTGAGTGTCTACCCACTAGTCCAGATGCTATTGTGGGATGGGGATGATGGTGCCTGTATTCATCGTGTAGGCAGAATAATGCCCCCCCCCAAAGAATTCCATGTCCTAATCCCCAGAATCTCTGAATATGTTACCTTATATAGCAAAAGAGACTTTGCAGATTTCATTAACATAAGGATCTTGAGATATAAAGATTACCCTGGATTGTCCAGGGTGGATCAATATAATCACAAGGGTGCTTATAAGGGAAAAAGGGAGGCAAGAGAGTCAGAGTCAGAGAAGAAGATGTGGAGATGAAAGCAGAGTTTGGAGTGATGCGGGTCCAGGAGCCAAGGAATGCAGGAAGCCTCTTGAAGCTGGAAACGTCAAGGAAACAGATTCTCCCCTAAAGCCTCCAGAAGGAATGCAGCCTTGAGACTCACTTTAGACTTTTTTTTTTTACTTTTATTTTATTTTGTTTTTGTTTTTGTTTTTTATTGATGTCTTAGTTTATAACACTGTGGGGTTTTAGTTGTACATTTTTGTTTGTCCGTCACCTTGTGGATGTAACCCTTCACCCCTTGTGCCCCCCCACCCCCCTTCCCCTTGGTAACCACCAATCAGTTCTCTCTGTCCGTGTGTTCACTTATATTCCATATATGAGTGAGTTCATGCAGTGTCTGTCCTTCTCTCTCTGGCTTATTTCACTTAACATAATACCCTCTAGGTCCTTCCATGTTGTTGCAAATGGGACAATTGTGTCTTTTCTTATGGCTGAGTAGTATTCCATTGTATGTATATACCACATCTTCTTTAACCAATCTTCAGTTGAGACTTTTGATCTCCCAAACTGTAAGAGAATAAATTTGTGTTGTTTTAAGCACTAAATTTGTGGTAATTTGTTAGATCAGCAACAGGAAGCTAATACACCACCCTTTTCAGAAGTAGGGGCAGTTGCTAGAGGACATTATTGCCAGCCATCCTCCTCTATAATCTTAAGACCTTGGAGAAATCAAAAGTAGCTTCTAAGCATGTAAGGACCTCTTGCCTTACAGTTTCTAGCCTTCTTCTGCCTCTGAGTAGGCTGAATGAATAGCCACTAGGTTCTTCTTACATCTCAGTAGAAGCTGTCTTTGTTTGCTGAGGGTAATAATAACTACTTTGTGGAAATTTTTTGAGTGTTAATTTAGATAATACATGTAGGTAAAGTTACTTATTACAATGTCTGGCCTAGAGTAAATGCCAATTATTGTGAACTCTACCAATAAGATGTGAAATCTTAATGGTTGTCACTGAGACAAGTGACTGGACTGAATGAAGTCTAAAGGCCGTATACTTGGTGCACATCTTTCATGGCTCAAATATTTTCCTATGTGCCATTCATTTAGGCTTCACAACAACATGGTAGGATGTAGTATCTCCATCTTGTAGATGAGAAAAGTGAGTCTTAGAGAATGTAAATAACTTGCCCATAAGTGGGAGTGTCAAAGCCAGAATTCAAACGCAGGTCATTTGGCTTTAACAGTCAGCCTCTTTCTAGGTCATTGTGCAGACTCTCTCAGGGCAACGAACCACTAGTCTCTAGAGCGCTGCCCTTATTTCTAATGCATGATTCTTTAAAAGGCAGTAATGGACAAGAAAAAGCTGAGAAACACTTTAACAGGAAAGCATTGAGTGTGCGAACATTGTCCAATGTTCAGTAAGCATGCATATTGCTATGGACTGAATTGTATCCCCCTAAAATTCATATGTTGAAGGCCTAACCACTAGTGTGGCTATATTTAGAGATAAGGCCTGTGAGGAAGTGATAAAGATTAAATGATGTCATAAGGGTGGAGCCAGAGTTCTGGACACACTAGAATTCTCTCTCTTTCTCCATCATGTGAGGGCACAGAGAGAAGGCAGCTGACTACAAGCCAGGAAGAGTCTTCACCAGAAACCAAATCAGGCTGTGTCTTGATCTTGGGTTTCCCAGCCTACAGAACTGTGAGGAAATAAATCTCTGTTGTTTAAGTCCCCTAGCCTATTGTATTTTCTTATGGTAGCCTGAGCAGGCTAAGACACATATCCAAATGTGGCATCTCCTCCCTTCCTCTTGGTACAGTTATTCTGGTTTTCTTTTCAACTCTAGCTATTTCAATGCATGTTCCTGTAAATATGAAACACTGTTCTTCATTTCGTGTCTAACATACATGCATTCACTCCACCAACGTTTTTTGAGAGTAGAACTTGTGTTTGCATGATGGAGGTGCAAAATCAGGAAGAACAGACCACAAGTATTACGGTGGAGCTTCTGGCATAAAAATGTAGGACATATGTGTGTGTGCATGTGTATGCATATGCATATGTGTGTGCATACATGTACATATATGTGAGAAGTATGAGCAAGACATGAAGAGAAGAAAGAAAAATGGATGATGAAAGTGGCAGAGTTGGCATTATAGATTGAACAGGACACAGCAATGTTTGTTTACTCCAGTCTTAAGGAAAAACACAATGCTCTTGGGTAAAACTATGGGATGGAAAGAATCCAGGGCTTTAGAGAAGACAATAAGAAAAAAGGTCCGTAAAGATGTCTTCTGCTCTTCCAGACAATTTCCTTCTTAGACACCTGAAAACTTAGCTGGCTCCTCCAAAAGATGCTTCCACATTCTGGCTCCAGATGGTTGATACAACAGAACCAGGATCCTCCCCCAATTCTGCTGTTTAGCCTTGAAGCCCCGTGCATGAACAGTGATAATTCTAGGAGCAGTGCAGTTGTGTGGGTGCTTTAAGGAGAACAGATAGAAAGGTTCAGCTATGAAATTTTTCTAAGAGTTAATCTTAACTTTGCAAATAACATACTTGACCACTGGAAGGCATTAAAGGATATTTTTGTTCCTTCTTTCCTGAACTACAGATTCTTGCTTCTGTCCTGGGAAAGGCCATGCACTGACTGTCACCAGACTTTCAAAACCGGTCTCCTTCTTTCCATCCTTAATACCACTGACTAGGTTTAGTCCACCATCACCTAATGCCAAGATAACTGTTGCCAACATCTACATTCCTGTCATTCTCTCCAACACTACAGACATCATCTTGTGACTCCCTGTGTAAAACTCTTCAGTGACTCTCCCTTGCACTCTGCATCAAGCCCAGTGTCTTCAGAGTTTCATAAAAGACCCTGAAAGCTTCAGCTATACTAAAATATTTACAGTTCCCAGAAGGTGGCTAGCTCCCCCTTATCACTGATTCTTTGCACATACTATTCTCTCTGCCTAGAAAAGACTTCTTCCCCTTTCTTTGCCTGAGTCCCCCTACATTCAAGTCTTCACTTAGCTATGAACTCTTCCAGATAGCCTTCCTTGATTCCACACCAGGGGAGGAAACTCCTGTGTGTTTCCAGAGCACCCGGAACTCTCATCACATTGGATTGGGATTGTCTGTTTACTCATTTCTCGTCACTAGAAAGTAGGTGCTGATGGCAGCGACTGTGTGTTGGTCATTGTTCATTGTTCATTTGCCATCACAGTGTTCATTATGTTCACCCCAAACAACCTCTTTTCTGTGCTTCAACTGTATGTCAAACCTTCTGCTGGCTCACTTATTCGTTCATTCATCCAAACGTTCATTCAAACTCTGTATTGAATACCAAGTATGCGTCTGGAACTGTTCCAGGTGCTGAGGACTTAGCAGTGAACACAACGGAAAGTGATTCTTGCCCTCATGGAGCTTCCACTGAGGCAGATAATGAACAAAAGCAATAATGAAAATTTAGAAGATATAGATAAGATGGGGAATGCTTATGGGGGGAGAGGGGTGCAATCTTAAATAAGGTGAGTGAAGGCCCCATTGAAATGATGACGCTTGAGCAGAGCATAGAAGAGAGCTAGACTTGCAGATATTTGGGGGGTGTTGGGGAAGCAATCCAGACAGGAAGAAATACAACTGCAAAGTTCATGCTATAATTTCCTCATCTAGTAAATACATTAAAAAAATATACTAAAACAACTCATTTTTTACCCCCCTCTCCCTTCCAGCTACCATTCCACTTTTCAACTCTGGCTCCCATTCTGTATACAGTCTGTGTCCTGGACCAAGTATTATATATATTTATTTATTTGCCTCTTTTCTATCCCCCTAGTAAGTTGAAAGCTCCGTAAAGGCAGAGAGTTTGTCCATTTTATTCACTGCTATAGCACCAGAACCTAGAATAGTGCCTGGATACATAATAGGTAGTTGATAAATATTTTTTAAATGGATAAACTAGTGAATGATATGTTTTGAAAGAATCAATGAGTTAGAATCCCTGTGCTTATTGACATGTTATTATTCAATATATTTTTTTCTGGTTTTGCCTCCATGAAGTCTTAACTTCTGAAAGGCTCATTTGGCTTCTGGACTACTATATTTAAAATACAGTAAAAATGGATCTTTTCTACAAAAAAAAATTGACCCTTAACTTCTCTCACCAGATTTACTTATTGTAAAGAATATTTCAATGCTAGCAAAAAAAATCAGTGTCTACACAATGGGTTGAGTTTGATCAGGTGGTCTTTTCTGTGTGCTGCTGCCTCAACTATAAGGGAGAGTGAGCCGAACTGTCAACATATACAAATTAAAAACAAAGCAAATAATAGAACTCTATACTCTTTAAAAAAATGGTTACAAAATGTTTAGTGCATGCATCAGTCAAGAGAAGTGGTTTTTTTGCCTATTAAAGGCCCGAAAGAATTGAATTCATGGATACAGATGTGTGATTCATTTGTAAATAGATAAGTTATGTCTGAAGGCTAAGAAGTCTGAAGGGATTCTGGGTGGCAAAACCACACATGGTTATTCTAGAGTCCTTTGTGAGGATACCTCCCACTATGTGGAGATAGAGGTGAGAACTTTGTTTACTGATTATTTATATCGTGCAGTACATGTGTGTTCTGATTGCTTTACATTAGTGCAATTTAGTCCCACAAATCTTTAGGCCTTGGCCCCAACATTCATATAATCACTTACACAAACCTCCAGAGCAATATGTGTTACATGTGTATTCCATACCCACGGCTCTGCAGGTGTGTGACTTTGCCATACTGGAGACTAATTTATAGCCATTCAGAATCAAGTCAGTGCCTTTGAAAAGCAGGCTATTAGCAATGCAAATTAAGAACAGATGAAACAACGGTGCACCCATTATAAGCTATTTGAGCTACTTAACACATGAGGTGCATACTCTTCTTTTTTTATTTTATTTTAAATTTAAAATAATTTTTCCAGCTTTTTTGAGATATAATGGACGTATAACATTATGTAAGGTTAAGGTGTACAACATGATAATTTGTTATACGTATATATTTTGAAATGATTACTACAATAAGTTTAGGCAAGGCTTACATTACCTCCCATAGTTACCTTTTGTGTGTGTGTGTGTGTGTGTGTATGGTCAGATTTTTAAGATCTACTCTCTTAGCAACTTTCAAGTATACAATTCAGTATTGTTAACTATAGTCACCATGCTGCACATTACATCTCCAGAACTTATTCCCTTATTCATCTTATAACTGGAAGTTTGTACCCTTTGAACATCTCTCTATTTTCCCCCAGCCCTTGGCAACCACCAATATATTCTCTGTTTCAGTGAGTTTGTCTTTCTTAGATTCATTTATAAATGAGATCATACAGTATTTGTCTTTCTCTGTCTGACTTATTTCACTTAGCATAATCTCCTGAAGGTTCATCCATGTTGCTGCAAATAGCAAGATTTCCTTCTCTTTTAAGGCTGAATAATATTCCACTGTGTGTGTGTGTGTGTGTGTGTGTCTGTGTAGACACCACACTCTTTATTCATCCATTGATGGACACTTAGGTTGTTTCTATGTCTAGGCTATTATAAATAATAATGCAATGAACCAAGGAACATGGGAGTGCAAATATCTCTTTGAGATCCCGATTTCAACTTCTTTAGATATACATCCAGAGTGGAATTGCTGGATCATATGGTAGTTCTACCTTTAATTTTTTAAGGAACCTCCATACTGTTTTCTATAATGCCTGTATCAATTGGGGGCATCACACTTCCTGATTTCAAGCTATATTACAAAGCTATAGTAATCAAAACTGTATGGTACTGGCATAAAAACAGACACATAGACCAATGGAACAGAATCAAAGCCATAATACACACATGCATATACAGTCAACTAATATTTGACAAAGGAGCCAAGAATACTCAATGGGGAAAGGATAGTCTTCAATATATGGTGTTGGGAAAACTGGATATTCACATGGAAAAGAATGAAATTAGACCCCTATCTTACCGCATTCACAAAAATTAACTCAAAATGGAGTAAAGACTTAAATGTAAGACCTAAAACTGTAAAACTCCTACTAGAAAACAAGGAAAAACCTCCTTGACATTAGTCTGAGCAATGATTTTTTTGGCTATGACACCAAAAGCATAAGCAACAAAAGCAAAAATAAACAAATGGGACTACATCAAGTTAAAAAGCTTCTGCACAGCAAAAGGAATGATCAATAAAATGAAAAGGCAACCTATAGAATGGGGAAACATATTTGCAAACCATATATTGAATATGGGGTAATATCCAAAATATATAAGTACCTCATACAACTCAATAGCAAAAAAACTCCCAAATAATCCAATTGAAAAATGGGCAAAGGACATGAATAGACATTTTTCCAAAGGATATGTACAAATGGACAACAGGTACATGAAAAGGTGCTCAACATCACTGATCATCAAGAAAATGCAAATCAAAACCACAATGAGCTATCCCCTCACACCTGTTCAAATGGCTGTCATCAAAAAGACAAGAGATAACGAATGTTGGTGAGGATGTGGAGAGAAAGGGACCCACGTACAATGTTGGTGGGAGGTGGGTACTCATAAGTTTAGAGAATTTGACTCTAGAGATTGTAGGGCAAAGGAAACAATTTTTTTCTTGTTTCTAGGTTATTTTTCTAAAGAAGCCTCCCAATTACTATTTCCGACTACCTCAGATGTGCATAGAAGATTTTTAGTTATACTATAGGTGTCAGGACTTCATGATTCTTGAGAGAAGGCATGTTTCCTGCTCCTGTTCCACAAGCAAAATAAAATCTAAACTATTAAGCAAAAAGAAAATTCATTGACCAATGGATCTTAAATTTCCAGGAGCGTATCTGGCTGTAAGCTCAGCCTTTGTCTGGGTACAAATGACATCATCAAGATACTCCCTCCTCAGACCTACAGCACACCAGCTTCCACTCCAGAGGATAAGAAGGAAAGCTCTTTCCCAGAAGTTCAAGCATAAGTCTGACAGAATCAGGTCACTGTGGCCAGAGAAATGTTGTGCTCAGGGGCTGATGCAGGTTAAGCATGGCCCCCGGGAGAAAATAGGGAGTAGTTACCAAAAAAGGCTGATGGGATGCTGGCTGGCAAAACCACCTCCTCACTCCTATGAAGAAGCTTCCCAACATGTAGGGGAGAAGATGACTACTATGCCCAATCTAATTGTTTGCAAACTTGGCTTTCTACTAGAATTGCCTGGGATGCTTTTTAATCCATAGGATGCCAATTTGAGCAACTTCTGCTTCAGTTATAATGGAGTAAGCTAGAACTAGACATTCTCTCACCATAACCAACTAGACAAGTGGACAAATATATAATAAAACTGTTCTCAAAAATTAGACAGCAGTCAGAGAAAGACTGTGCTCCCTTAGAGAAGGGAAATGAGCCAGATAAGTCCTATGAGCACCAAGAATTTATGCCTAGAGGAATTTTACAGATCACGGTGCAGAAATAGGGATCCCTAGCAGAGCAGGAGGAATAAGGTCTTAAGAAGGTGAGTTGATGGGAATTAGAGGTTGAAAAAGCTGAGGCGTCTGGAATTTGCAGCACACAGAACTGGAAAGCGAGGAGCTCCATTGAGAAAAAACTCCAGGAATCTGCACACACATTCCCTTGAGTCTTTTCCTAAATGATAAACTGTATACACATAGGTTGAGATTCCACAGGCTGGAAAAAGCCAACTAGGAAGCCTTATTCTTAACAGTTCCCAGAGTCACAAAGAATTGAGGAGGTTTGAGTTCTGGCTGGACAGAGATGAGAGTCCTCAGTGAGTCCCCATTTTTTCCCCAGATACAAGCACCCAACTTTAGAATTTGGGAGAAAAAAAATTATGAGAAATTATTATTGATAATGCTATTGATTAAAGAAAAACCCATTACATGTTTATGCAGTGTCAAATTTTATAGTGCAGGAAGGCAACACTTCTTCCATTCTCTAAATTAAAAAAAAAAATCTTCTACATGTAATTTGTATACTCCCTTTCCTTCCCCCTGCCCATCTCAGTAAATTATAATCGTATTCGTCCTTTACTCTGTCATGAGAGCCATAGTCTTCCTGAGCATCCTTCTAACACCAAACAAAAAAGATCATCCCCCCTCTGAGCCAATTTTTTTTGAATGTCCCATGGCTTCCAAACGTTCCCAAATGCATTTGAGACTGTTTTAGTGTCATGAAGTAGTAGTTGTGCACAATAATCATATTTCTTAATCACAGTGAGACAGGTATTGCACCAAGCACACTCGCGCCCTGGCTCATGTAACCTTAACAACAAACACATGGAATGGAAACTCTTATTAACCCTCCCTTCCCAACTAAGGAAACTGAGGCTTAGAGAACTGGTAAGTAGCAAAGCTAAGAGTTGAACACAAGCAATCTTGCTCCAGAAAACAAGTTCTTCAGCTCCACTACAGATATCTTAAAAGTATTTTGTCTCTTCTTCTTGATTAGAAGCTCCTTGTAGACAAAGGCTGTGTCTTTTCTCATCTTTGTATGCCCGGCACCTGGCATAGTGTTTTGTTTGTAGGTGGTTATTGGCAGACAATTGTTGAATGAATAAATACATGCCTGCATGAAAATTGTAAGTAGCTTTTGAAAGGTGATTTTGTTATGAATCACACCCAGGTATAAGGGATGCCTACAGGGTAGGGGATGTATTATTGATGTGTTCAGTAGTTTTGTGTTCTGTAAATAGCAGTTTTGTTGAATTGCTGTTGATTTTTTTTTGAATCATCTATTCTCTTTGCTCTGTGTTCCCATTGTACTAGGATTTTGAAGCAAAATATACTTTTTGACTCATAAAATGGATTATGTTTTCAGAGCCGGCAAATTTGGTGATCAATACTCTAATCATTAAGTATGAAATTTCTTTACTGGAGTAAGATTTGGCAAATTGAGAAATGGAAAATAACTAAAGTCATTAAAAGGAAGCCTCCCTCAGCTTCTCTAGAGGGAAAAATGCCAGTTCACAAGGAATAAGGAAAAAAGGAAAACAATTACAGGCAAAACCGCAAGCTTCACAGGCTCAATGATTTTTTATTTCAGAATTCATTTCCTTGCATTTGTTTTTCCTTACTTTAAGGCTAAAAAGGAACGGGGAATGGCATGGTAATAATGAATCTGAGATTGCAAATTTTTTGGTATGGTTTGAACAGAGAAAACTAGGCATCTTTTGTGTAAAATCCGGGAGTGGGTAGTGAAAGGAGAGCAATGAATCATCCCACATCCTTTTCGTACCTTTCCTCCCTCCACAGTCAGACTCCTTAACCCCAAACTTTGGGCCCTGGATCTCCCCAGCATGTCACAGAGTCTCTGCAGTGAAGTGCAGCAGAATTACGATTTAGTGTACCATTAACAAAGGTTTAGCATGAAAGAGACCAATAAAACACTATTGATCCACTTCTGTTTTGAACAAATGTACAATGAACCATAAAAAACATTGTTCTTTAGAGGAATTGTAAATTTTATCACTCTGCACTCGTTCTTATTTTAGAAGTCTGGGTTTGCACTTAAAGTGTCTTTGTCAAAATTAGAAACACTAACAATGAAAAACTAAGAGGCCTATATGTCTAGTTTTCTGTCTAAGAAACTAACTGAGCGTAAGAAGAGCCCAACCTAGGGGCTGCCCAGAGATGAAGTTGGTGCATCACTGCATCAAAGAGCCCGAGTAACTGGAGGAAAAGCTTTCCCAAGGGTCCTGTGGGAGTCATACTCAAGTTGAAAAGCCAAAAGTGTTAGTGGAGGAGAAATATCCAGTAATAATTCAATGTGATGAGTGGGCGCCCTCTATCAGTATACAAGGCAAGAGATAGAGAAAAAAAGAGACATGGAACTTGTCAGGAGAGTGCAAGCAGGTTGAGGGGAGGAACCAACTTGGGGCTGGAACCAACTGGAAAGATGCCGAGAGCTTGCCCTGATGATGTATGCTAGCCACAAATATGGGAGTGGACCAGGCAGCTCAAGTGCATAAAGCAGTCCAGACACATTGCACATGTCACCTCCCCTGAAGGCTTTCTGGATCGCCTGATGTCAAGGTGACCTTTACTTTCTTTGTACTCTGAAGACATTTGTCTGTAATGCTCCAATGTAACTCAGTACTTTTCACCTTGGACCACACAATGGTGCTAGAGATGTATAACCTGACCCCAGGTCTCGGCTTCCACACTTTTTGGCTGTGAATCCTCGGACGAATTACACGATCTCTCTGTGTCGGTATTTTCATCTCTAAAATGGAGACGATAGACGTTTCCAGATCTCATAACATTTTCAAGAAAAGTTAGTGAGTAAATAAACGAAAAATTCTTAGAATAGTTTCTGGCAAATAGTAGCATTAAAAAGTTACATTTTATTAATCTACTCATTATCATATATTTGACCATAGTGTCTAATACAGTGCCTGACACATTGTCAGTGATCGGTAAAGACCCAGTGAATTAGTGAGTAAAAGATCAGCAATACTAAGTTTGTGAAGCACCTGCAGAGGTCAAAATAGTCACCTCTTGTTCAGATGAAAGCAAACCATATAGGTAGGCACCAGCCTCTTTTTAAAAATTGTCAAAGTGATGATTCCAATCTATGATAGGGCTAGTGGAATATGACTTCATTTTTTATTACATTTAAGCAAAGAATAATTTCCAACATTTAGAGAAAGTTTATTTTCTGATTAATTTGACATTTTTGACTTTAGATCAAAATATGGGGAGAATCATTACCTGAACCAATGCAAGCTGACCTGCATCTTGATCAATATTACAAGCCAGGGCAAAAAGGCATCTTAAGTCCGGGCTGCTTTGGAACCATTCTTGGTTACACCAGGAAGTCGAATCAGTCGAACAATTGTTAATAGAGTTTTAACAAAGTCCAGTGAATTGTAAATAGGCAAGTTGGAACCCCTTTAGGCAGAAAATTGGGCCGTAGGTATGTGGTGTGTGTGGGGCCAACTCTGTAGTGCACAAAGGAAAAGTAACTTGGCATCATGATCTGTACTCTTGGTATTGTTGGTGGATCTTTGAATATGTATTCTTTTATTTATTTAATTACTTCTGTCTTTGCTTAAGAACAAGTAAAAAGTCATCGAAATAAGCAGCATATTATACCATCACACATTACTCTTAGGCCTTGTGATTCAATTCTCCTGTATCTTCCCGTCTGAACTCTACAGGTTATTTTGAGTGCATTTAAAATTTTCTGTCCTTTGGAAATTTTTAAACCATTGGATTATTTCAAATATCTTTGTTTAAAAAGAACATCACATTAACTGTGTTTACATCACATTAATTTCAAGTTACCATTAAGGATCTACTCATTATCAACCTTTTACTGTGATGTTCCTCCAGTAGCTCACCCTCAACGTCTCCCTTACCTTTGGTGCCTCTTTCTCAACTCCCACATAACTCCAGATTCTATTCATGCCTCCTTTTCAGTGTCTCTCAAATCGAGAAGAAACTAACTCTTGTGTCTGGGATGTTTATAACAGACTCATAAAATGAGTTCTGCCTCTGGTTTCTTACTCCACTGATTGACTTCTCACATTCCTGCTAGAGCTGTCTTCTAAAACACAAATATGAATATAACCTTCTCCAGCTTTAAAATTCCTAATTTAACATTGTTGCTAAAAGGATAAAATCTCAACATCTCAGCCTTTACTTAGAGTGTTTCAGCACTTGGCTTCTCACAAGCCACTTCCCCCATTTCATTCTCAGTAGTGTTTAACAGTGCACTCAGAAAGATGTTCTCCCATATCTCCATGTCAGTCTTCACTATGCCATACTATATTTTTGTTGGGCTAATATACAGGAACAATTATATCTGAGTTAAGCCCCAGGTAAGCAATAACTTCTACAGCCACATATTGGGCTCCTAGAACCCCACCAAGACTGCCACCATCGAGCCATCTCCAGAATAGAGATTAGTACACAAGGAGATACAAATAATGCAGAAAAAATATAAAATGTCTCCCTGAAATGCAAATTTTAATCCATAGTAAAGGGATGGTTATATTTCATATTAAAATAACCAGTGCAGTAGAATTGTTGTTGCTGTGTGATCTCCCTAGTATTTCTTCCTTCAGTGGGGAAAAGCTTATTCCTTTACTGAAGGCATGTAGTTCTGAGAGGGCTTCCATAGTACACCACGTTTCTGCCTGCTTAGCTCTAGTTGGGGATCTAGTGCGTATCTGACCCAAGCCAGGTGAATCAGAGACTTTTCCTGTGATTTTCAACCAGACTCTGGCATGAAAGACCATCACCTTCATGTCAAAGATAGAAGACATGCGATGTGGGAACTAGCAGTGATATGAGTAAGCAAGCTTAAAAGGTTGAAGCTTTATTGGACTCAGAGAGAGCAGAGATGAGGTGTGGGGGCTGGACAGCAAAAGAAGGGCAGGAACTGACTTGACATTATTCAATCCCTAACGGAAATGGCCCCTGAGTCATTCTTGCTCTTCCTGCATTTGTATGAAGATTCCCTTTTTGCCTGAATGAGTTTGGTATTGGTTTCTGTCGTTTGTAACCAAAAGCATGCAAGCAAACCATATTTGTATATTATGGTATATTATGGAATTTGATTCAAACTGAGTTTGAATTCAATCAATCTTGAGTTTTTAGGATGTAAGATAAAACTTCAAAGGAATCTTGAATTCACAGCATACCACTGAGTTCTTCCTGGATCTCTCAGAATATGACTCCCACTTTACTATTAGGGATATTTTTTGTTGTTGTTATTTTTTTGGAGCAGATTTTTTTCCAACTTTATTGAGATATACTTGACAAATAAAAATTGTATGCATTTAAGGCATACAAAGTGATGTTTTGATATACATATACATTGTGAAACAATTACCACAATCAAGCTAATTAACATATCCACAACTCACATATTTACAGTTTCTTTTGTGTGTGTGTGTGGTAAGAACACTTGAAACCAACTTTCTTAGCAAATTTCAAGTATATAATGCAGTGTTGTTAACTAGTCACTGTGCTGTACATTAGATCTCCAGGACTTATTCATCTTCCATAACTGAACCTTGGTACCCTTCGACCAACATCTCCCCATCTTCCCCACCCTCCTAGCCCCTGGAAACCACCATTCTACTCTCTGCTTTTATGAGTTTGACATTTTAGCTTCCACATATAAGGGAGATCATGCAGAATTTGTGTTTCTGTGTCTGGCTTATTTCACTTAGCATAATCTCCTCCAGGTTCATTCATATTGTTGCAAATGGCAAGATCTCCTTTTCTAAGGCTGAATAACATTCCACTGTGTATGTGTTTGCGAAATGTATATATTATATATAAAATCACATTATATATATTTATATGAAAAATCACATTTTCCTTATCCATTCATGCATTGATGGACACTTAGGTTGTTTCTGTATCTTGGCTGTTATGAATAATGCTACAATGAACATGGGGGTGCAGATATCTCTTCAAGATACTGATTTCATTTCCTTTAGATACTTATCTAGAAGTGGGGTTGATGGATCACATAGCTATTCTATTTCTAATTTTTGAGGAACCTCGCTAACACTTTTTATCCTTTGTCATATTGATAATGCCATTCTAACATATTTTAGTAAAACATTTTGAAGAATGCTTTTTTATGACAGTTTGGGAGAATTATCAATGCTTCTTATTGGCTAGTGACTAACTGGAAAGAATGGATTGTTAGTATTATGAAATAAATTAGAAAATGTTGAGTGAGTTTTTACAGAGATGGAATGAAGTGACGAAAATAGCTAGTGATGAAAAGTTCTGAAGTTTCATTTGGTAATATTCTCACAGAATCTAAGACATGAGATCACTGGTGTCTGAATTCTGCAACCTACTGGATAATGTAAGTTAAAAATCTCTGCTAGCTAGTTCCTATTATACGTGACTCCTTCTTACTTGATTTGCAATGTAAATAGAGATGGGAAATTGTAATAATTGATTTCCTTTCTAGCTTTAGAAGGATCACTCGATTTCTGTCTCTAATTTTGTTCTTCAACAAAAATGAAGCTAATACTGAATTCAAATTCACTTGTTTTCACGTGAAAAATTATTATAGTTCCACTTATATCTTTTCTACTTTAATTGGCAAAATAACTGTGGATAACAATATTAAAGTTCATGGCCAACATTTTTTTCTTGTTAATTATATTCTTAGCATCATTCATCCAAATGTCTTTTTCTCCTACTTATTGTAAGCCTGCTTTTTTGTTTTTTCAAGTGGTCCTGGTGGCCTAAGGCACAACTGACTTTCCTTGAGAAATCTTACTGACCACTAGTTTTTGTAAATAAGAACAAAGTTATATTTATACAACTTAAAGAACAAAGTTACCTTTATGCAACTGTTAGAATTATTTCACTCTATAAAAGTATTATGTGATTACATTGTTATCTGAATCTTGCCCTCATGTCTTCAGCCTTTGGTTGGAACGCTGGTCTAGCTTTTGACGCAACGGGTGAGATGCTGTGGGTCCCAGGGCTGATTTGGAAGGTCTCCACCAGAAAACACTGGAGAAATCAAAATTGGAAAATTGAGTAACATCAAACACTGTTCAGGGACATGTAACTATTTCCAAAATACTAGAAAGGGAATCAAGGGGATAGTGAAATCCTGGTGGACCAGAGAGGCTAATAAATTGGGATATGGAGCCAAAAGCCAGCAATCAGCATGTGCCTTACACTCAGTACTTTCATTCGTTCATCGAGTAACTATTGTTCGATATTACCAGGCACTGTGTTAGGTGCCAAAGATAAAATAATGCACAAAATAGGAAGAATTTAACCCTCTTTAGAAGCCATCATTAAATATTCGGTGAATAAATGAATGGGTGGAGAAGGATGAATGAATTAACAATGCACATTTGTAGAGTATCAAGTCACTGCATGGAAAGTCACTTCAGGGCCATCCCTGGTGACCTAGTGGTTCAGTTCACTTGCTCCACTTTGGCAGCCTGGCTTCGGTTCCCAGGTGGGGACCGACACCACTTGTCTATCAGTGGCCACGCTGTGAAGGTGGCTCACATACAAAATAGAGGAAGATTGGCAACAGATATTAGCTCAGGGCGAATCTTCCTCAGCAACAAAAAGAAAAGAAAAATCACTGCAAGCCAGAGTGCTCTCTCAAGATATCACACGAGATGGAGATTAGTTCTGTTGGAGTCCAATAGACTTCAGGCAATGCAAGCAATATACTGACATGCTCAGTTCAGCAGATCTTCCCTGCCTCCTCGAATGTTAAACAATGATCCTGTTAACCTTAATGTTCTAGGGTCACTAATTTCTTTTCACAGTTCCTGTAGATTCCCTTCTGTGAGGTGGCACATTCTCAGGGAATTGTATTCACTGACAGCTGGGCAGTCACTGTATCATGGCAGCAATATATGAACCAGGATCTCACGTTCAATGAGTCTGGGTTAGGGGCTCCCCATCAGTTATCTCTGTTGAACAGACACCTGTCATCTTTTCATAGTTAAAAAAAAAAAATCTCAGTTACCCCATACCTATGGGTAATAGATTACCTTATAAGACAGGGCAAAGGAACCATATTCAATTATAGCAAATATTCTTAGTTACCTGAAGCTTATTGGAAACAATTGTCATTATTTTTATTTAGCTAAGCAATCAGGTAAAAGGGAAAACATCCCATTTGGTTCTTCGTTGATCAGACTTCCAAATAAATCCCAGGAAATACCAGAAGCCTAAAAAGAAATTTAAAAGTTCATTTGTATTTTATTTTTAAACTTATCTTTTTTCCCCTAATGCTCAGGTATGAAAATCAACAAAATTTAATATCAGAAAAATGGTCCATAAATCAATCTAAGAAAAAAGGAAATCTGCACAGGTGCCCACTAAAACTTGTTCGAAACAAAGAATTAATTACATTTGTTTTAGCCAAGGGGACTTTTACTTAAAATATGCCATAACATAGTTTCAGCATTTTAATTCTCTGTGGATTCATCTCAAACATTTATAATACTTATGGGGAAATATTGTGCAGATCACTTTTTAAAATAGTTCATAAAACAAAACATTTTCTTATTTACAATCCAGCTAACAAAATAAGAAAATATTTACAATCACCATGTATACATGTGTGAAGCAATTTGTTATCCCCTCAAATCAAGCATGAAGATGATGAGTTGTCTGAAAGCTTAGCAATTATTCAAGTCTGTCCTCATGGACATGTCTCTGTGCAGCTTCCTTTTTGCTTTGTTTTATTGTTCTGCTCTTATTTTTCTCTTCTGATCTTTTTATTAATTTCTATACCATTCTATTTTATATATACTTTGGAAGCAAAGTATAGGAACGAGGAATAATCTAAATAAACAAGGTATGTTTCTCCAGCTAGTTCTTTACAAATGAAAGTGAAAATTGGAATTAGCCAATTCCTCCTCAAAATGTACTTCATGAAGGATGGTTCCTTAGCTGTATTGTAACTGCACAGTCAAATTCTTGCCCTGTGAAACTCACCCTTGGGTATTGCAGAGGAGCTCCAGGTGGAAATAGCGCTTGGAAGGTCAATCCCCTCTTGTCTCTGCCTAGGATGACCCTTCATTGTCACCTCCAGAGATGTCCAAATACAAGCCTCCCTCCCACCCATAGCCTTGTCTATTAGACGTGCCCTGCTGAGCTCTGAGGTAGTTTTAATCCAATTTTGAAAGAGAGAAGGAGGCGACAAGCTGAAGGAAAGACATGTGAGATGCTGAGGAAGGAAATGGCTGGGGAGAGGTGAAGCCTGCTTCCCTTGTCTTCCAGACTCCCTAACTGACTTTAAGATCCCTCCTTTCTCTCACCTACCTTTGGACCCTTTCTCTTACCGGAGAACTCTTCATTGGCACTTCAGAGGTTTTGCTTCTAATATAAAGGTCTCTTCTGAGGAAATTCCTGTTGATAACCTTTGCAGGAGTGTGGGCACCTCATTAGAAGGTTTTCCATTAAGTGTCTGCAGAATGTGAGAAAACCACTGTGTTTATAAACTACTACGATTTTCAAAAAGAGACAACCTGAGTTGCTGGAGTTCACATAGGCTCAGTCTTTCTGTTCCTGAGCTTTTCAGTCTCATAAACTTAATTTTTTTATTTGTTCCCAGAGTAATAAGACTCTGAGGGTAGTAAGAGTCACAATAACTAAGTTTACTCCAGGTGGTTAGTAAACTAACAAACCCAATGCATTTATCTACAACGTAGGGGACCACCTTCAAAGGTGAATATTCATTATCAAGGCCAGTATCTTGGCCAAGTGCTTGGGAAACCAAATGTATAACCAGGAGATTGCTGGGTGAGCACAGGATTATGGCAAAGACTGGGATGTGGGGCAGTTGGACAGTTGGTGAGGCAGTGTATACGCTAGGAGAAAAGAACACAGGGTTTGGAATCACAATAGCCTTAATTCAAATTTTTGTTGCGCTAAGAAATTCTTTAAGCTATCTGAGCTCCAGTTTTCTCATCTAAAAAATCTAAATAAAAATACCTGCCTTAAGGGGTTGTGAAATTTAAATAAGATAATGCATTTAACACAGCCTAATGTTTGATTCATAAAAAGTGCTCAGTAAGTTACAATATTAAAGAGCATTATCGTTATTATCATCATTATTACTATAATTTATCCAAGCAGCCCAAAGATCCATCCTTGCTCCATTAAAGAGTTCGATTTTTTAGCGGGTTGGTATGCTCAAGTCCACCTGATGCCGTGACTCTTCTCTGGATATTATTGGCTAAATATTAATAAATTATACCTGTCTAATCTCCATTTTTTCTAGGTTCAATGCAATTTAGCAATTCTTTTCCTTTATGATATCACAGAAAACCTATATTAATTTATATTTTGATCCACCTGAGATTTGAGAGACATGCTATTTTCACTGGAAAAGTTAAACCTCTCTGACCTTCGTTTGCAGAATTAGGATAAAAATGCCTATGTGATAAAATGAGTGTGGATATTTTGTGACTGAATAAGAGAACATATTTAAAAACGCCTTCCAGACTGCCTGGTGCATAGTAGGTTCTTTAACAGTGCTGATCGGATGTACTGCATATTTAAAAACCATTTGTCTGAGCAGTTTTTCTCACTGAATTATATTGAGTCCTGTTAGTTTCTGTTGAAGGAAGTAGCATTTTTCTGGCATTGCCTCCAGTGTATGGAGCATATTCTGTACTTTGAAGCCACCATGTCTGATATTATTGTTCTCCTCAATATCTAGTTAAGAGGTACATAAGAGGAAATGGGAAAAACCCTTTAGACCCAGAAAGCAAGGATAGAATCCCCAAAACTTCTTAGATAATTGTTTCAATAAAGATCTTTTCTATTTTAATGAATAATTCATTAGGAAGAAGGGATTCAAATCAGTAGTGGTTAGTCATCTGGACATACTACCATGTACCACTATTCCCTCAAATCCAGAGCTGATTTTGTCTTATAATTATAAGCAGTTATATACATAAGCATGTAATTTAATATTTATTCTGCCATTTCAATGGAGCATATTTTACAGAAAAAATTCACTTCCACAAACATATATTGGGCATATCCTGTATGCAAAAGTTTCAAGCACGGAGTAGCATAATCAATTTTGTGTTTTGAAAAGATCATTCTGACTATTGTGTAGAGACCAAAGAAGAAAGTCAGAGTAGACACAAGGAAAGATGACTTGTAAGATTGTGTGCAAAGAGAAAACAGCTTCAGTTTGAACATACGGGAGCCTGTGATAGGAACACCTCTTCAAGACTGATCCTTTTATTTAGCCTGTGGCTTCTCAGAGATCTTGCTTCCATTACTACTGGATTCCTGGCTACATCCCAGGTTGTTGAATTTGCTGGAAATCTAAGCATAGGGCAATTGGATTCTTATAGTAAGTTGATTGTATTAACAAGATAAGACTTGTTTCCCCAAAGGTGGAAACCATTACGTGTCAATGGCTTACGTATTTTTCTTAAATGAATCTTAATGCTCTCAGAGATATTGTCTACAAATAAATAAACTACCAATCAATAAAGTACCAATAATGAGAATTTCTGACTGGAATTCACAGGGGAGAATTAAAAACCAGTAGCAGTTGCAATATACCAATATTTTTCACTTCTGCCTTCTCACAGCTAGGGATTTGGTGATTGAAAAATAAAGAAAATTATTTCTAAAACTTCTGCTAAAAGTAAGAAATGAAACAAGTTCAGTGTTTGTTCTTTTTTTTTTTTTTCCTATTTTCTTCATTAGAGAAAAACTGACTTTCATTGCAACCTGATATTGTCTTCTTTCTTGTAATCCAATATTAGGGTGTTATTAGGATGGGGTTGTTATCTCTGTAAATGTAGTTGGAACACATATTGAAAGTCCATAGGTGTTTGAAAAGGGAATCTGCAAAGTGGAAATTCATAACCTTTGATTGTAAATTGAACAGTATCATTCATTAGAACGCAAAGGCTTTCTTTTCATTATGGAAACACAGGGATTTAATACAGGTGGAAAGTAATTTTGATGCCCAGAAATACAATACTCTGTGAATAAAGCCTTATTTCCCCCATAACAGGAAAATAATATGCAATCTTTCCGGTGTCTTTATAAATAAAACCTGCTCATAGGCATGTGTCCAAGCAGACCAAACAATACTGAAATGGAAATATCATATTTTTCCCAGAATTTCTTTACATTTGGATCAGCATGTGTTCATCTTTGCTTTATGAGCTTTACAATTTGAAATTTGGCCCCACAGGGAAGGGAGTGAGCTTTATTTTGAGTAGAAAAACACTGCCTTAGTAGTTTGACCTAGTCTCAATTTTTCTTTATGGGTGGAAAAATAGTACACGTAAACAAATTGTCATGGTAATAAATACAGGCTCTATAGTTGTGTTTTAGATGGAAATTTGGATTTCCCCATGCAACCCCCTGTCCCCCTTTCTCCCTTCTCCGCTATCCAAAAAGATACTCTCTCTCCAACAAAAGGCACTGGCTGTATAATGATATTTGTCACAACACTAGCAATAGAACAGAGTAGTTAAAGCAAGTTCAAGTCTTGATTCTCCATTACTAATCGTGGGTCCTTCATTCTTTCTAAACACTACTCTTCCCATCTTTAAGATGCAAATAATAATATGAGAATTAAAGGAATGCATATGTGAAAGTGCTTGGTAAAGCTCAATTCATGAAGTTGAAGTAAGTCTTGTCTCAATGAAATTTGCTTTCTTTACTGAGAATTCCTTATCTGTACTCTTCTTTTTTTCCTCCCTGGATATAAAAGCACTCTGTCTGTACTGTAGTATCCCATTGCCTAATTATTAATTTAATCACAACAAATTTAAGTTTAGGTGACAGCAAATAGCATAGCTCCAGTATAAAGGAATAGAAGAATGCTGTCTACTCTTCACATTTCAGTCTTTTAATCACAAATAATTGCATGTTTATTATTAAAAATGTGAAAATCATAGAAATTGACAAATTAGAAAGTGAAAATCACTTATGAAGTAAAGACCACTGGGCTACTTTTAAGGAGATATACTTTTTACAGATACGTGATTTTACATTGTGTGTTATTTCACAATTTACTTTTGGCGTGTAACAACACATTGATGATTCAGCATGCAAACATTTATTGAACATTGATAAGTGCCAGGTAATACTCTAGTCTCTGGGTTACAGAAATAAATAATCTAGACTAGGTCTCTATATATTAGAATTACTACCATTTTCACACATAGAGGCCTATCTCCATATATATAAATACTCTGTAGTGTATACATGCGACCCTCACAAAGGGACATTCGGGCTGTTTCCAATTCTTCACAATTAGGAGGAGAAAAAAAAGAGTAACAAGGAATTCTCAGTATATACATCTTTCTGCATTTATGCAAATATTCACTAAGTGAAATTACCAGGTCAAAATTATTAATATTCTTATTTTATTAGACATTGCCAATTGCCTTTTAGGAAGTTATGCTAATTTAAACTCCCAGAAACAGTAAATGTCTTATCATATGACCCAAACATTTTGCTTCTCTGATAAATGAACAGTGAGCTCTCAGATTAAATTTTCATAACTTTACTAATAATTTTGAGCATTATCAGTTATCATTACCTTTTTTTCATTGAAATTTAGGCATTTTATATATTATGGATATCAGTCCTTAGGTTTCTAGTTATATTGAAATTATTTTCTTCCTGTTGGAATGTTCTTTCCTGTCAGTTTATGTTGTTTAAGGTAGACTAATAGATAATTTTGATTTTTATTATTTAAACTTATCACTGTTTTTATGACTCAGATTTTTGTCATATTTCAAGCATTTCCTACCTCGAAGTTACATCGCTTACGTTTTCTCCTAGTACTTTTGTATTTTCATTTTTTACATTTAAATATTTGATTCACTCTGAATTTTGAGGAAGAAATGAAGTAAGGCTGAAGTTTTACTTGTTTCAGATAGCTTCCAATGGTGCCATTGACAGTTAATAGCTAGCTATTTTTCTACTAATTTAAAATGTCATTTTTATACACATTAAATTCCCATATATAATTGGGTTTATTTTGAAGTTGTTAGTTATGTTCCATTGATCTATCTATTCTCTGGTCAGTACTATACTCTATTAATCACTCTATGTCTTATATTTGGTAGGTTTATTAAGCGCTTGTTACACTTAAGATTTATCTGTGCATTATTGTATATTTATTCTAAATCAACTCTAAAACAATTTTGTTGGTATTTTTATGGGAGGGCAGCATTTCATTTCTAGATTAATGTAGGGAACATTGATATCTTTATAATCTTGAATCACCTGGTTCAAGAACAAAATATGTCCGTCATTCAAGTCTTCACTTGTTTGTAATCTCTATATTTCTTATCAAGTTCAGTCTCAAGAATTTTTACAGTTCTAGTGCCATGGTAAGCAGAATTTTTTTCATTAAATTTTCTTATGAGTAATTATTTAGAATATTAAAAAATCTTACGTTCTTCCCTTAAATTAGCTTATTTCATTGTTTTGGGTTTCTAGTTATAATAATCTTATCAACCTCAAATGATTATAGTATTTCCTTAAATAGTCATAGTACTGTTGTCTATATTTGTTGGCACATCTAGAATAATATTAATAGCACTGATGATAAAAGTTATTCTTAAGTTGGGGCCTGGCCCAGTGGTAGTGTCGTGGTTAAGATCACACGCTCTGCTTTGGTGGTCTGGGGTTTGCAGGTTTGCGGGTTTGGATCCTGGACACAGAGCTATGCACCGCTTATTAAGCCGTGTTGTGGCAGGCATCCCACATATAACATAGAGGAAAATGGGCACGGATGTTAGCCCAGGGCCAATCTTCCTCAGCAAAAAGAGGAGGATTGGCAACAGATGTTAGCTCAGGGCTCATCTTCCTCACACACACAAAAAAGTTATTCCTAAATTGATCTTGACTTTATCTGCAGTGTTTCTAGAATATCACCACTAAGTCTAAACATCATACTGACATTTTACATTTTATATGTATATTTAGTGTGTATGTAGGTGTATGTGTGCATGTACAAATATAAATTCATGTTTAGTTAAGAAAGTATTACATAATCCTCATTTATTAAAGATTTTTTTATTAGGAAAGAATGTTGGATTTTATCAAATGCCTCTTAAGCATCTATTAGGGGATTATATGGTCTTTCTGCATTGATCTATTCCAATAGTCAGTTATAATTATTGATATCCTAATACTGAAATATCTTTGTTTTTCAAGAATAAACCAAACTTGGTCATAATGAGTTATTCTCACAATATACTGCTGGGTTTTATTTAGGGTTTTTTTTTTCATTGATCACAGTAAGTGAAATTAGTGTAGAGTTTTCTCCTTTAGGTGTGTTTGCTTTCTCCGGATTTGGTATAAGTTTTAGTCTGACTTTGTAAAATAATTAGGAATCTTCCTTTATTTTGCTACATTTTGAAATATCACAGGAACTATGTGATCCTTTAAGGATATAATAATTTAATTTTGAAATTAAGTTTGGCACTACTTCAGGAAGTAGCTCTTTGACAAAATTCTTAATATCCTCCATGATTATTGACCTATGAAGGATTTATATTACTCCTTAAGTCAATTTTGGTAGTTTGTTTTCCTGGAAAATCAATCATTTAATCGTGTAGGTTTTCAAACATTTAATTTCCTCTATAGCTGTGATTCTTTCTCCTTTATCAAACCACAATCAGTATTTGTAGTTTATCTTTGCTAGATTAGCCTAGCTAGTGGTTATTTATTTTATTAGTTTCTCTTAAAATATAAACTCTAGAGTTTTTATTCCTAACATTAATTTTTGCTTATAATTTTTGCTCCTCCTTCTCTCTTTTCCATCATGTCTTGGGTAGAGAGCATCTCTTACCTTCTACCTAACACTAGATGAGAAGGAGGATAAGTTCCAGGAGTTCTTGATATTTTAGTAGAGCTACAATTTTATCCATATTGAAGGAAACAGATTTTTAGAGGGGATTTTCTAGCCATCAGCCTGATACTCCTGACTACTACAGCCTCACCAAAAGGATGTCACCCATGAACTTTTTCAGAATTAGCCCCAGCTTGTAACCAATTCTCTTGCCTTATTGATGTCTAGAGACTTCTTTTAGTTTGGCCTTAATCTGACTTTTCTAGAGATGAATAAAATATAGGCATAGAAAACAGAAAAGTATCCCCAGGAATATATAGTAATTTGATTTTACTCACATAGCTTTTCTGAAAATCAAATATCTCTCTTATTTTGTAGAGAAGACTTAATTTCCCTTTTCTGGAAGTCTTACTAGCTCTGTGACCTTGGACAAATCATTTAACCTCTTTATACCTCAGTTTCCTCATCTGTAAATTGGAGATAATCATAGTATCTATCTCATAAGGTTATTATGAGGATCAAGTGAATTAGATGAGTTAGTATATTAAAGTGCTTGGAAGAGTGCCTAGCACTTCGTGGCATGGAGTGAGCACCATTTGTGTGTTCATTTCAGAAAATGTTGAGATCACTGTGGATGGTAGGAGGGGAAGATGATTATGTAGGAGTTGTTGGCTCTTCTCCTTCCCAATTCTGACACATCCTGAAGGCAGGGATTGTTGGGGAAAGGGGTCCAGGGATAGCAACCACTCTGTTGTTTATTCAGGCAGTTTAAGACTGATTGCTCGCTCTTGACCTGTGGGAGGTTACACCTGAAGGGGGCTGACTGTGGTATAACTGGTAGGTCATAATCAATGAGGGGTATGTGCTCTTGTTGTGAGTGGAGCTATACAAGGGGCTGAGTAAGAAAAGACTTTCTCTCGATTCTATTTAAAAATAAAAAGTGGAACTTATTAAATCATTTTTGACAGTGCCATACAACTTTGTCCTCTCCCATATGTCTGCTCAACAAAGACGTGAAGATCAGGGCTAACCTCCACACAGAGCAAATCAGCCAAAGGAGCGCAGGCCCAGGCAGCTTGGGAGAAAGCCATATTGAGAATAATTTTGAGCAAGGACTCTTGAAATATCGAGCCTGGGAGAGAATAAAGTAGTTTCTGCCCCTTTGCTGGAGCTATTCATGAGAGAAAAAAAGGGAAATGGGGAGGAAGAACTTCTTAAATTTAAAACTGTATAGAAAATGTTTAAAGAATACATGAGATCGGGAACTTCAAAACCCTCTGTTCAAGCTTCACATTTGGTGAGGTGAGAGAGAGGGAGAATTTGTGGGGGAGGAGGGGGAAAGGAAATTAACACATGCTTTGCTCAAATATGAAGCAAATGTTTCCCAAGTGTTCACAACAACAGGTCAGAGTCATGTCTCAGAACTGAATTAGAGTACAAACGCCAAGTTCTGACTCTAATTATAAATCAAAATTATTCTTTAAAAAGAGATGATAATGTGATGATCTTGAGAAAGCAATTTGATGTTCTTAAAAAATACTATATAAACATATTATAGGCTACTGCATACTCTGCAGCACTGGATAATTGCTTAAAATACCCAAAGTGTGCAGATAAATCCATAGTACTTCATAATTTAGACTATAAATTACCTAGTGTGTTAAAAATTCCTGCAGTTATTACTGCATCCTTTCTCTCTCAACCCTCTTCTTCTTCCCCAGCCATCCCAGTATCCTCTAGTAACCACTGGGGTTTCTCATATCCTCTCCTCTAGAAACCATGTAAGAGCAGAGCATTTATTTCCGTGGCCTAATAATCCTGGTTCAAAGAACACTATAACAATACAATGAAAGATAGAGAAAGGAGAAGAGGAAGTGCTATGTTCTGCTCCAGTGTCCCCTTCATGATCTGACAGCGCCCCATACTCGTTCCTGCCTCTATTCTTCACTATGTTTCTTTCTTTCAGTGGGTTCAATAGCTGGGTATTGAAATCTCACCTTTCAGAAGTTTCTATTGCAAAATATCCTCCTCACTGGACTAAATTAGCTATGCGAGTCCAACTGTTTTTTAACTGTGATTCAACTCAAGCCCACACCGATATCGTTCCTTTTTACATTCTCATTGTACTTCTTCAACCCCCAATGTTCTGTCATATACTGTCTTGTGTAAGCTTTGATTTGTCTTGTTATTGATGTTTGCCAAACCAGACCATAAACCCTTTGTAGGCAGGAGTTTCATCTTTCATCATCGTTGTTTGGTATTACTACCTCCTTTTTACCCCGTCCCCATCCTTCAGTACTTAGCAGAGGCTTAAATATACAGTCAGCAGGCTTTAGGCCATTTTTTGGGAACTGAACTGAATATATCATCCAGCAGATAAACTCTACCACTTATTGTCCCAATTTCCTCCAAACCAAAATTGACTCTTTGAAAAAGCTTACATATTGAAACTCTTATTCCTGAAATTATCGATGTTGTTACACTAACTCCTGGAACCATAAGAATCGTAGTAGTGCTTTTTAAAACTTCCTATTCTCAGATTCCTCCTCTGGAAGATTCCGTTTCAATGAGTCAGTACAGATCCTGGGAATTTGTACCTTTAACAAGCATCCCAGGGGATTGTAGTTTGTAACCAAGTTTGATAAACATTGTAGTAGGCAAGGTAAGCCTATATCTGGGAAGTCCTAGAAAAACAATGTATTTTTCTCATTTAAAATAATGTGTCATTCACCTCCAAGCTCAAAGAAAACAGCAGATACTTTTATAACACAAGACATTTATGCAATTATTAAAGGACTTTAAAGATCAATTAATTTTCAGAGGGTTGCAATCTAATTTTATCATATGTCTTTCTATCCATTCATCCATCCATCCATCTATCCATCTCCATCCATTTATCTGTCTGTCTACCTACTCACCTATTTATTTATCTACATCCTATACATCTATTACTAACCTCATTAATTTAAGGCATTCCTACACAAATAGTTTATCCTTTCTAAGTTAAGCATATGCTACAGCAAGAAGTCACAACCAAAATTATTATAAAAACTAACTTGATGCAGAAGGTTTAAGAATTACCTCCTATTTCACTGAGTTTTTTCTTTGGTTTGAAATTCTTTCTTGGGCATCTGAATTGTTTGTTGCCTTTTCTTACGAGTAATTTAAGTAATCTAATAGGCAGTTCTTGTGATTAGATATATTTACTCACCGTTGACTCTAAAGCTTCATTTTCATCACCAGGTCTTCTATTTACGTACTTTTGTTCTGTGCTGAATACCTCCTCTTTTCTCTTGATGTTTATCTTTCATACGTAAAACTAAACAGAAAGCCTCCTTCTTAGTCATTACTCAGTCCATATTGAAAATTGTTGAGCAATTTGATTTACTAGTTCATCTCTCTATTTCCTTAGCCTGTTTAAGCCTATTTGCTCATTTGCCTGCTCTTTCCAATTTATTTTACTGCTTGGATCCTCTGCTACTTGAAACTGAAGAGATGTGACTTTATTAGACTTCCACAAAAGGGATTATCAACTTCAAGATGTGAAATATCTGTGCAAAACCAAAATAGCACTTGTCCTTTCTCTATCTAATCTGTGCAAAACCAAAATAGCACTTGTCCTTTCTCTATCTAAAGTGTCTGGCTGGCTCTTCATTTTCCAGTCATTAGAACCTACATTTAATTTACCAGTTTTGCTTTCTTTGACTCTCTAGGACTTTGAATTTGCATTGCTTTAAATATTCCATCGGGGCACAAAACTAAAGGAGTTAATGTAGATACCGAGTTTGGAATTTTCCCCAAATTGACTGTTTGTTGTTGAAGTTAGAGAAAATGTGATTTCTGAGTAGGATTCACTTGCCACTCCGGTAGGGCCTCCCCAGGTGGGATCTGGACAAATAGCTAATTGAGAGTCTCACCCTTAGCTTTGCAGTTCCAGAAATTCAGTTTTTGCCAATGCATCTGGAATTGATCAAATTGAAATCTACCTAAATAGATTTTCAGTAACAAAACTCCATATAAACCAGATAGAAAGGTATTTATCTGTAGTGAGAATTAAGACTGCCAACTGAACCACGATTCTTAGATCATCTGGTCAACACACCCACGCCAGTTAGAAAAACCAGAATGAAAAAGCAAAGTAGAAGTTTACTTGACAAGGAGGGAACCAGATCAATGGAATTACTGGTGATCTCAAGGGCTAGTGTCCTTAACCTATCAGACGGAATCATCAATACTTTGGAATACTTCCGCCAATCAAACCAAAAGCCTAAGGATAGGAGAGTCAGAAAATTCTCTCCTTAAGTTAATGCTAGCTATTCACTAATAAATTGAGATTCCCTTTACTCCATGTCATTAACCTAGTCTTTCTTCAAACATGTAAACGCTATCAATACGGTGTTTGTTTTCTTTGACATTAATCATCTTATCTACTGTTTTCTGATCCAGACCTTTTGTTATACACATGAAATATATTATGTTGTTTAATCCTGAACAAAAAATTTTATGAAGTTTTTGGAGAAAAGTGGGTTCAGAAAGGTGAAGTAACTTCACCCAATGCCACACAGCTTGTAGCTAGGATTCAAACCCAGATCTATCAACAGCAAAACTCACAACTTAATTTCTTTCTCTATTTAAAATACTTACTTTAAGGAAACACCACATGTATCTGATTTCAGTGCTGGCTTTACTCCTTTCAATCTTAGAGGGTAAACTCAGGGATTTCTGGAAACACCTTATCATTAGCCATACATGTTAATAATGTATGATACGTAACTTTAACCACGGAGGAGGAAAGTAATCCTCAATCAGTTTCAAAGGAAACAACAGGTCTTTGTGAAATATGCGAGGAAAAGAAGAAAGTTGGGCAACAAAGGAACTTTTTGTTAGTAATCCATCAGTGAAATCCTTTCTGGTTTCATGGCAACTTGGAAATGTGCTAAAGAATTGTATCTATGTTTTCCTTACAGTTGTCCAATAGGAGTACTACTTGGTTAATAATTCTAGCTAAAGATTGTGCTTGACAATGAGAAACCATTACATGCATAGATTAACATGAAGAGATTGGAATGTATTCCATAGCGTAATCAAGTCTGCAGATTGATTTGCAATACTAATCAATGCAAAATGACTCTTGGATCACTTGAAGTATTACATAAGGAAGTATCATGGTTTGGGGTGAACATTTGTTTTTTTATGTGGATTTTCCCAAGCATTGTAGGACACTAGCATCCCTAGCTTCTCGCTATTAAATGCCACTAGCATCCTCCAATCTTGTGACAACAATTGTCCCTGTACCACATTTGCAAATACCCCTCCTATGTTTAGCAATGCTGCCCCTAGTTGACACCACTGAAAGGAAGCAGGCATATATAATTAGTAAGGGGCGCATTTCTAAAAATTCTCAAGTGAAGGCCAGGTCCGTAATTTCAGAAATATTAGTAAATGAAGGCCTGTTCTATTTCCCAACTCCAGCTAATATCATGACAGAAATAAGTTAACCTTTGTCTAATCAGCTAACAAGAACTTTCTTTTCTCATCCATGTTGAATAGTTGAGGCAATGGTCTGTATTAGGGTACTCAGCCAAATGTTGATTTGAACATTACTGGATTGGACTCAAGATCATATATTTCCGGTATGAACTCTAATTTTGTATTGTTGATGATTAATGTTTATATTAAGTACATTATGGAACTTAAAAAAAATTAGCAAAGAACACTTTTCATTTATTTAAGAAAATAATCTTGATTTTTCTGCCATTTGCCAAGCTAAAGGCGTTTAAATAGGCGTTAAATAGGCGTTTAATAGGCGTTAAAGATACATACACGATTAAGATTGTTCTGTCCTTGTAGACCCTACAATTTAGTACAGAAGGCAGAATATTAACCAAATAATTACCAGATAGTTTGCTAAGTAACATAGAAAATGTATGTACAAAATGCTCTGGGAAAATCCAGGGAGTGGTGGTGACTCTGTCTGTAGCGTTTAAGAGAATTTCAAAGAAGATACTTAATTTGAGTTTGGTTTTGAAGTATGAGTAGAAGTTTGCCAGATGAAAAATGGCTTGCAGTAGGAGAGAACTTTATGGGAAAAGGCACAGCATATTAAATAGCAGTAGTTCAGTGAGGATGGAATAGAAAGAAATGGCAGGAATCGGTTTGCCAGCTTGAAATCACTCTAACGTATGCATTAATCATACCTGGTCCACTCAGTAAACATCTGTGAGTTTGGGTTATAGATTAAACTTTTCATTTTTGGAAATTTGGAGGGGAAAAGTGTTTCTGATTGCCAATGGTCAGATTATCCTGGCCTTGCTAGGCTCAATGTCTACAGAGAAGTTAGGGAGTTTTTCACAATAACTCCGTAGTTCATTTTCTTCTGTCTTGTGATGTCTGCTAGTTTTGAAGTCCGACTTTTTAGGTCTTTAAGATTTCTATTTTCTTAGGTGGAACATTAAGATTTTGTTTTGCTTGAGGGAGCAAGGTTACTTTGGTATTGTATGTACCTGCAGGCACACTATTCTCATGTAAAAATAATTTGTACTTTTTTTACGAAAGTGCTTGAATTGAATGGTATGGCATAAATACGTAAATTCAATGGTCCTTTTGGATGACTCAGAATGATCCAGTTTTGCCTTTCCTCCCCAAAATGAAAGCATAGATTTCTCTATGCTTATACTTGTACTGTTTATTGTGTTTTTCTCTCTTTTTTTAAATTTTGGGTTACCTTTCTTAATTTCCAATATGCACATCTCAATGTATTTTGTAAGCAATTTCTGTAAACCTTTCTGGCAGCAAAATTCCTTTACATTTTAAATTAAATCTCACAGTAGGAAGAAACAAATTCAATGAAAAGAGCCAAGTAAAGAATCTAAGCATGTCTATTGTTAACCATGGAAAATGCTTCACTTTCTGCCCTTTAATTAAAATCTACATGCCTCTTATCAGTTTTGCTTTCTGCATTTGTGCCCCAGTGAATATCCAGTAATGTAGCTGATATACCAGGCTGGCTTCATAATTGGATGAATAGGAAAAGGGAATAAATTAGAAAGGATATATTCCATTCACAGAATTTAAGGAGAACTTATTCCATATGCATATGTACCTACCATGTTTGTGTATATTATAAAAATAGGGGTGTATGTAACCTGCATTTTAACCAGTTCCAGAAAGCTGTTGGAAACTAAGCTTTCTTTTGCCAAGAGCAAATTGTCAGTGGCCAAGATTATGACTCTGGTGACTTTTTTTGTAATAACTGAGAGGCCAATATAGTCATTGCCAAAGTCCAAAACTTGCATCGCTGAGTTACCCAATTGAGGCTCTCACTCTGCAGTGGCAGATAAGTATGCACGCAGTAGGGCTGCTCTAAATTTTTTGTGCCCTCAGCAGGGCTGCTTTAAATTTTTTGTTACTTAAGTAACCTGAAAAATAGCTTCAGGCATTATTGAACAGACCACTCCCTCCTAGAAACCAGGACTTTTTAAGAATCATGGATAGCGAAGGGACAAACTTTCAGAGAAATTGACCAATAGGGGAGAAATAACCCATCCTTTTCTTGGACAAATAATGGTTCTTACATATTGGAAATAAAGGTTCTCACCTTCCTTCTCTCTTGATTGTTCCTTTGTGAAATGTAGGGGAAGGCTTTGCTTTTTGGAATTCCAATCTTTGCAGACTTCATTGATTTATATTCATTAAAAGTGACCATGAGTGTATTAGCTTTTATAAATTTTTTAGGGTTGTTATAACAACTTATATGCTTGTTAGTATTAGCATCATTAACCTTTTAGATGATGTTCTTGAAAGAGGCTCAAGGACAAATGTACTATCATGAAAGGAAGTGGAAAAAAATTCATGGTTATTTTAATGAGTCACTAAAAAATGACTGCTTTTCAAAGCAAGGCTGTAATTCTTTAATCAAAGACTAGTGGCAATGAAAGAAAATTACATTATCTCACTACATCACTTATCTTGGATTCAAATATGAAAAATGGCCTCATGATAAAAAACGCATCAATTCTGCATCTGATGAGATGAGTAGAATTTAAAATTTTAATTCCCAGCTCTGTCATTGACTGATTGTATTGGAAAGGCATCTTTCTTCATCTCTCATATAGTAGACATGCAGACAAAGCACAGTTTATAATCTTCATGTATGTCTTTTAATACAGATGGAGATTTCTAAATTATTGCAGATGCTATTGAAGTGAAAGCAAAAGAAAAAACGTGAGGAGAGACCAGGGAGAGATACTGAGCAGTGTTCTAGCTTAACTGATGATTGATTTGCCTTTAGTCTTTGGAGAAAGTCTCTAAAGTCAGATGGTGAAGACCAAAGGTCTTGAGTCGGATGGGGCTGACATCAGACGTCAGTCACTGGTTACTTTGATTTTAGGTGTTAAAGTGATCTTGAGCAAGTTTATCAACTTTTCTGAGGCTTATTTTCTTTACCTATAAAAGGGGGGTGATATCTACATTCCAGAGTTTTTATAAAGATAAACTTGATAATGTATATAAAGCATTTAGTGGAAAAGAGTTTGGCACTCAGTAGCTAATAGTAGCTAGATATCTTAGAAGAATTTTATTTCTAATTATTTCCTAGAAGTGTGTAATTCATGAAATGAACAGAAAAATACTCTCACATTTGAGTTTCTTGTGTTAAGCCTAATTATCCAGGTGTGAGTGATTTACTTTGCATAAATTCTCTGGAACCTCTTCCTGTTACCTCATGGAACCCAAGATATACCAGAATATTTTTTAAAGTAAAGGAATAATATCAATTTTATCATTAGATAAAGTTTCATGATATCTACTTTATCCTATTTAAATGATAAAAATCTTAAAAGGTCATATGTCTACCATCATAAAAACTAACTTTTCACTTTATAGTGATAATTCTGCCTAACATGATATAACTATCCTGCATACAACCAAAAACACACTAACCACTTTTCCAGAAGAGGACGTAAAGTCCTTGAGTGATTTTTTTTTACTCTTCTCTTTGATATCCCATAACTTAAATACTATAATATAAAATTAACAACACAAATAGTATGATACACGTGTTATGTTTCATGATAAGGGAATAAGAGAGAGAAGAAAACAGATTTTATACACATACACATATTCATAACAAAATAAGGAGGAAAAAGTCATGGCAATTATGGTCCTTGTTTCTGTGACTGGTAATGTGGTCATAGCTGGTATTTATAACTACCTTCCTCTACTACCCATTCTGTATTCTCTTTGCCTTCAGCCAGTCATGGTTCTTTACTTGGTGGGGTGACCCAAACCTTCATTCCTGAAGGGCCCGCAGTAACTCCCTTCTTTGCCTGTTGATTAAGAGGTGAGAGGAGTCCAAAGTTACCAGACACAGTCTTAACTTCCAGTTCAATGGAACGATTGTAGTGTCTCCTGGCGAAAGCATTTCTCCTTTTGGAACTAAGATTTCCAGGCCAGCAGGGCATAAAGTCACAGGAACACAAAGCAAAAACATTTTCTATAGGGTCACTAGGGATAATAGTGAGTGGTGCCCCATTTCCGCCTCTGGATTCCTAGACCCATGAATTCTGGCTATGGGAGAAATAGCACCATCTACTGCACACTAATTCAGAGCCTACACGGCCTTCTGGAGAACCTTGCTTCAGCCCTGGAAGGTATTGCCAACTAGCTGGCATGGTTACTGATTCTTCAAAAGGCCATTCCACCATTCTGTCAAGCTACCTGCTTCAGGATGGTGGGGAACGTGGTAAGACCAGTGAATTCCATGAGCACAGGCTCATTGCTATACTTCTTTTGCTGTGAAATGATTTCTTTGACCAGAAGTAATGCTGTGTAGAATATTATGATTGTGGATAAGCATTCTGTAAGTCCACAGATGATAGTTTTGGCAGCATAGCATGCAGAGAAGGCAAATCTGATCCAAAGTGTCTATTCCAGTAGGAACAAAAGGCTGCCCCTTCCATGATGGAAGTGATAAACAACCTACCACCAGATAGCTGGATGATTACCCTGGGAAGGGGTGCCACATTGGGGACTTATTGTTGGTCTCTGCTGCGGGTAGATTTGGGCACTCAGCAGTGGCCGTAGCCAAGTCAGCCTTGGTGAGTGGAAGTACATGTTGCTGAGCCCGTACAAAGCCTCCATCCCTGCCACCATAGCCACTTTTTTCATGAGCCCATTGCGCGATGGGGAATGGCTAGGGAAAGAGGCTGATGGTATCCACGGAACAGGTCATCCTACCCACTTGATTGTTAAAATCCTCCTCTGCTGAGATCACCTTTTGGTGAGCATTCACATGGGACACAAATATCTTCATGTTTTTTTGCCCATTCAGAGAGGTCTATCCACATACCTCTTCCTCAGATTTCCTTGTCACCAATTTTCCAATCATGTTCCTTTCAAGTCCTTGACCATCCAGCCAAACCATTGGCCACAGGCCATGAAGCAGTATATACTTGCACAACTTGCCATTTCTCCTTCCAAGGGAAGTGAACAACCAGGGCTCAAAGTTCTGCCCACTGGGAGGATTTGCCTTCACCACTGTCCTTCAGGGATGTCCCAGAAAGGGCCATAGTACTACAACTGTCCACTTTTGAGTGGTGTATTCATGTTGTGCAGAACTATCTATAAACCAGGCCCTTCTCTTCCTCTGATCTTAGAGAACTCACCATGAGGCCATAGGTGCAGGCTGGGAGAGAGATGGTAGTGTAGCAGGAATGGGAACCATGGGCATTTGGGCCCTTCTTTACATAACTTGTGCATTCAGGGCCTTCTTGGGCCTGATCATGTATATACCACTTCCATTTGATAAAATGTTGCTGTGAATACCCAACTTTATGGCTTGGTGGGTCAGATCACACCCAGTTCATGATGGGCAGCTCAGGTTGCATGCTAACTTGGTGGCTCATGGTTAAGCATTCAGTTTCTATTAAGGTTTAGTAGCAGCCCAAGAGCTGTTTCTGAAAAGGACAGTGGTTTTCTATAGAGGATATCAGGTCTTTGTTACAAAATCCTAAGGGCCTGCACTGTGATTAACCTATAGGGGCCTGTAAAGACTCCAAACAGCAACCCTATCTGCCACTGACACTTCAAGCACCATTGGGCCTGCTGAATCATATGGACCAAATGGCAGACCAGCTTGCACAGCAGCCTGAACCTATTGTAGAGCCTTCTTCTAGGCCCCAGTTAAAACTAGCAGCTTTTGAAGGTCACCTGGTAAATAGGCCAAAGTAACACACTTAATTGAGGAATATATTGCCTCTAAAATCCAAAGAGGCCTACCAGGTGTTATGCCTCTTTTTTGGTTGTAGGAGGAGCCAGATGCAACAACTCATCCTTCAGCTTAGAAGGGATATCTTGATATGCCCCATGCCACTGGGTCCCTAGAAATTTCACTGAGATAAAAGGCCCCTGAATTTTTGTCACCTTTATTTCTCACCATCTAACAGCATCTTACCAATAAGTCTAGAGGGGTTGCTACTTCTTGCTCACTAGATCCAGTCTGCATAATGTCATCAATATAATGGACCAGAATGATATATTGTGGAAGGGATCTGTGTGAACTAAATTATAGCATAGGGCTGGAGAGTTGATATATCCATGAGATAAGCTAGGGAACTTGTATCTCTGGCTTTCCCAACTGAAACCAAACTGCTTCTGCTGGGCCATTGCATTTGCCAGATCAATAGTTACATACCAGGTACCAGCGGTTGTGTTAATTTGCTCAAGCAATAAAATCACCTCTGGCACAGCAGAGCTACAGTTAGAGCCACCCCCTGGTTAAGTTTATGACAATCCATTTTACAAGATTCATCATTTTGGATCTTGTAATTTTACTGTCATTTTGTAAGATCCATCTTGCAAACAGACCAAATAGGAGAGTTGAATGGGGATGTGATGGGAATCACCACTCCTACATCCCTCAAGTCCTTGATGGTGGCACTAATCTCTGAAATGCTTCCAGAAATACAGTATCACTTTTGGTTTACCATCTTCCTAGGTAAAGGTAGTTCTAGTAGCATCTACTTGACTTTTCCTACCATACTAGTCTTCACTCCATAGGTCAGGGAACCAGTGTGAGGATTCTGCCAGCTGCTAAGTATGTCTGTTCTAATTATGCATTCTAGAACTTGGGAAATAACCACAGAATGGGTTTGGGGACCCACTGGGCCCACTGTGAGATGGACCTAAGCTAAAATTCCACTAATCTCCTGACTTCCATAAGCCCCTACTCTGACTAGTGGCCCATAGTGACATTTTGGGTCTCCTGGAATTAGTGTCAGTTCAGGGCCAGTGACCAGTAGTCCCCAAAAGGTCTGATTATTTCCTTTTCCGCAGTGCACAGTTACCTTGGTAAAAGACTGTATGCCCCTTTGGGGAAGGCAGAGAGAAAGATTAACAGCATAAATTTTGGAGAGTGTACTGGGATCCATCTTCAAGGGGACTTCCCCTTCACTCAAGGAGTTCTGGGTCTACAAACTGGTTCAATTTTGAGAATTGACTGAGGGGCCATGATTCTCTGTTTTTATGATTCAGGTTAGATGTTTGTTCACTTGACCTAGAACTTTTTTGCTTATACAGATCAGGTGAGAATTTAGGAGCCTTTCTGTCTATTTCACTCCTAGGAACACCATGACCAACTCGCCAACGCTATAGGTCTGGATTGCTGCTTTGACTTTGTCCATATAGTAACTATGTCCACCTTGCTTTAGGCAGTTGAGTGCTACCACTTGGCCCCTGCAACTCCAGGATCCAATTACTACGATTGCATTTAAATTTCCCAATTCAGTGACTATAGTTTCCACTGTAAGTGGAAGTTTTCGCTGTTCTCCACTGACCTACAGAGAATAGTGATCACAGAGCTCTTCAAAAACGCCAGGGCTCTGCTTGCAAATTTCTATCTCACAGTAGTGGTGAAAGGTCTGTCTTCTGGACCCTCCCAATTTGGATGAGTAAGTTTTAAATGAAAGATCCACTCTAACATTTTAATCTCCATAAGCCTTTGAATCCCTTCCTCTACATTAAACCAAGGCAGGTCTGACATTTCTAATTCACTCACTGTGGGTCACTTTTTGGTCCATGTTTCAGCTAGCCAACCAAATTGTTAGAGCCTGTCCTAACTCCCTAAACTGCAACATTAAATACGGAATCTCTGCTTAATGAACCCATATCAACAAATGCAGCCTGATCCAACTTCACGTTCCTTCCACCATTGTCTCACAACTTTAATATCCATTCCCACACATGTTCCCCAGATTTCTGTCTTGATAAATTAGAAAACTCAAATAGTTCTTTTGGAGTGTAGAGTACCTCCTCATGAGTCATATTTTGAACCTCACCTTTAGGGGCTTGCTGGGACTTGAATCTAGTTATTGGTCTAGAAGCAAAACTGGGTGGTAGATGTAGGTCCTGAGGGGCATCAGCAATGTTTTGCATGGCAACTGCCTCAGGGGAGGCCATTACAGTTTCCTCAGGCAATGCAGAGTTAATCCCATTAGATGGGAGTGGAGAGGCTGCTACCAATGTGTTTGGGGAGGCCACTTCCACTGGATGTGAGGCCACTTCCACTGGGGGTAGGAAGGCCTCTTTCACTGGCAAAGAAGATTCATCAGAAGTTGGGGGCAAAATGTCCCCAGCTTCGTCAGGGTCTTCCCACATGTCCCAGTTCCAACCTACAGAATCCCATTCTTTAACAAGCAATGCTTAACTTTAATAGTAGACATTCTGCAGTAGTGTCTGGAAGTAGACGCTTCCAGTAGACTGGAAGTTCAACTTGCCTTGTAATTCAGGCAGGCATAGGATGAGATTCTGCTTCTGATTTTCAACAAGCTCAGGCCTTTGACTGCAGGAAATAAGGGTCTCCTTCAGGGCATACATAGAAGGTTTCAGGTCATTTATGCGATGCTTGTGCAGGGAGTACAAATCCCTAAGCTCATCCTTTTCTCTCACCACTTTGCCTAATGATATTAGAAACAACCGGTCAATCTCATTATATCCATCAGTTTTCTATAAATGTTCAAAAGTATCATGTGCGCAGTAACTACCTCCTTGATTCTTATAAGTGGTTGATTAGGAGTATCCAGTGGAGATATTTTGCATAACCCTATTGCCAGATCTTGCCATGGACTATCGGTGCTCTCTTTACTGCTGGAAACAATCATTAACATCTTCGAATCTAATCAGATTAGAGAGCCAATTCCAGAAACCCCAGAACCAATTCAGAAAACACATTCTTAATGCTCAGTTCCTCTAGAACCACTCTCAGTACCAAAATCTGTATTAGTCATGGTTCTCCAGATAAACAGAACCAATAGAACGATGGATGGATGGATCGATCGATCGATAGATGGATAGATATGAATGGATGGATAGATAGATTGTTTTAGATAAATAGATAGATTTAGATGGATAGATAGATTCAGATGGATAAAATTAATGATATAATTACTAGCTTGATAAATCAAGGTATGTAAAGAGCTAAAGTTTGTTACATGATTTTGGTGGAGTCTATCAAAGTGATGTACTAGAGTTAGTACTAGTGCATTAGAGCTAGAAAAAACCCTAGAAATTATTTCTCCTTCCTCTCGTCATCAGACTTTATCAAGTGCTGACTGTGTGCTAGGTACCGGACTATACAGGCCTCTGTTCTTGGGGCACCTACATTTCTGTGAAGAGAGAAAATATCTAAGTAAACAATATAATTATGAGATAATTGTGGTTGTGAAAAGGGCTATGAAGGAAATAAACAGGATGATGGAAGAGAGAATCACTAGTACTACCTTAGATGTCAGTGAGGGATGGAGGAAAGGCCTTTTATGATAATATGTTGTGATTCAGCTGTGGGAAGTTCTGAGGAAACAATATAAATAAAAGGAGATCAATGTGGCTGAGTAAGGGAGCAATAAGATTTGAAATTGGTAAGAGAGTGGGAACCAGTAATGCAAGTTAGACCATGGTACAGATTTTGAGTTTCATTCTAAAATTCATCAGTGGCTATTGGAGGGTTTGAGGAATGGTAGTGACATGGTATAATTTCCCTTTTTGTTGTGAATTTTATTTTTGAGTAGATAAGAGCCACAGAGTTCATAAATAAAATGATAGAAGAAGGTTGTGTTTTGCTCTCTTTCCTCATTTCTGTCCTCTGAGTCCATTTCTCTATTTTCCATCATGTCTATTCTCCTATGTGCTCCCTTTGATCTCGTCTTCTTTCTTTAATGATTTTATTTTTACTTCCTTGAAAAAGTCCTTGAATTCTCTCTCAAATTCTACCATCTCATGTTTCATCTCTCCTCATTGTCCAAATATCTCTTCCCTGAGTTCTTATATTTCTTCTTTAGAGTCTTCTTTCATGACAGTCACTTCATATATTTAAGTCTATGCTGAAATGTTTGGTTACAAGTTTTATATGTTCCATTGTAGGTTTTTTAGAGTCTTTTTCATCCATTGGTATGTTTTGCTGCTTCTTATCACTTTTTCATACAGTATCTTTATAACCAAGACGTGTCCAGTACTATTTTGTTACTTGTGACTGAATGGATAAGATTTTAGTGAATCGGCTATTTGCAAAAGGTTCCTGGTTGATGGTGTAGGTGGTGTAGGTAGCCTTCTGGGATTTGCAGTTCAAGGGTTCCCTCCTCTTCTTCCCAGATTTAGATTGTTTCCTTTCTCTATGGACCCTCTGAATTTATTTGTGTAGCCAGCTTTCTTTTGGCTCTCAAAGCCTAAGGGATCCAGTAGTTTCTGCCGCCGGCTTTGCATGCCCTTGTCCCTATTCCTTCATCAGCCACAGTCATGAAAGGAAACATCCTCGTGGTCCAAGGCAATCTTCAACTGTAAGATGTTTTTGGTGGCATTGTTTTTGATAGGTCACTTCTAGTAAACGCATCACCTTGGCAAGTGCCCTCTAATGGCAGCCTCCTTAGCACTTATTAGTTGCACCTCCAGCGTCAACTTTAGCTCTTGAATATTTCTCACACTTAGGGGTGTATCTATGTTGTACTTTTGGAATCTGTTACCTCTGGGTCTCCAGGCACTTTCTACTCAGTTGCCTACCCTTCCAGGTGGCTCTGCCAGATCTTAGCAGCATTTTGTAGCAGTAACATATCATTTGGAGTTGTCACTTCTCTCTGTCTCCTAATATTTCTGGAAATGGAAATTGAGCAATTTTTGTTTTTATGTATCCTTGTTTCTTTGTTCTTCTCATGCTTAATGGATTCCAGGAGGAGTGATGGGTTGTTTTTAGATTAAACTATAACCATATGAGATCTATAACCATGTCCATATTGATTTCTTCCCATCTCCTTTTTTTAAAACAATGATCATTGTAGCTGCTAAATGAAAAATGGATTGTGGGAGAAAAGAATAGAAATAAGGAGAAGAATTTGAAATGACTTCAGTATTCAAGCTACAATAATTGTGGCTAAGACTACAGTATGGTAGAGCAGCTGATAAGTAATTGGATTTGAGCTATATTTCAAAGATAGAGTGGATAAGACTTGGTAGATTGGGAGTGGTGTGTAAGGGAGAAAAAGTAATACAAGAAGGATCCTATCTTTTTAGATTTAGGGGAATAGGATGGATGGCGATGCTATTTATTGAGAGTTCTTTTTGGACGTGCCATTTTAGTATGTTGGATAATATTGTAAGACATCTGAGAAGAAATGTCATATCCAAAACTGGCATGATAGTTCTGGACTGGAGACTTAAATTTGGGTGTCAATAATAACAGATGGCATTTAAAATATGAAATTTTATGAAATCATGTTGGAGAGAGTTTAGTGAATATAAAGGCCCCAATACCAAACCCTAAAGGACACCAACATGTAAAAATAAGAGAAAGTGGAGGAGCCAGCAAAGGAGATTGAGGAGGAGTGGCATTGAGGTAGACAGAAAACCTCACTTCACATGAAAGGAATCTGAGTTCTACGACCCATGCCTCCAAGCTATCCATCAGTGTTCTCTGAGCTTGTCTCTGAACATACTGGTCTTTAGCTCAGCAATATAAGACTCACTTCAAAAATATACTCTTGGTGTACAGGTTTACCATGCAGTTAATATTTTTAATATCTTCATTTTTTAAATTAAATCTATCTATATGCCATTAACTTCCATTTCATATCTCTAGTCCAGATCATTTCTCAGAGCTCATATGTCTTCCTTCTAACTGACAGCTCGAATGTCTAACAGGATTTCGAACATATAATTCCACAATTATAAATATAGCTCAGACATTTAATATGGAAAATAGGTAATAATTTTCAAGTTTTTGATGATAAACTGCAGTAACAGATCCTCTCCCAAATTTAAATATATAATATATCATAGTTGCATAATAGATAATATACTATTAGTATATCTGGTACTTTCTTAATAATATACATATTCAAGAAATAACGTAATTAAAACTTTCATATCCCTTTTTGTTCTTTTATCTTCTTAATCTCTTCAAAGATTATTTGTGGAGAGGACAATCTTAGCTTTCTTGAGCAATTTTGTTCAAATAATCCTCTTCTTAATAAATGTCAGTTGCTTTGTGGTTTTATATAATCAGGCAGATGCCTATTTCTACCTTCCTCTGTATTTTGACATTTAAGTTGCTTATTCTTAGGATATTTATGTTAAAAAAAAGTATGGACTAAAAGTCTCCCTACAGCTCGCTGAGTTTTCTTCATGAATGTGGAGATTACCTTTTGATGGACAGGAGTGTCTGCTCGCATTGATGTGATGTCTCATTTTGGAATAAGTGACCACTGAAGCAAACAGGTCAAGGTCAGCTTTATTTTCCCCTTGAAAAGAGTATCATCCAAAGGAAGGGCATGAAATGCCCTGGGACCTTAATGACACAAAGTGTGTTCCACTTCATGGAACAACAGATTTAACCTCAGTCTTTTCATCAAATCAAAATATAGAAAGCCAAAAGTATCTGTAGTTTTATTATATCTTAAGAACCTGATTTATTAAAATGATGGGCTTTGACATAAAGAAGTAAAAATATGTAATGCAGTTACTAGGTAATTTATGTTGTACTTGAACATTTTTATCTGTCAAACCACATAACCTCATGAAATCTAAAGAACTGGCCATAGAAATGAAAGTTGTCTAGTTGCAGTACCTGAAATGGTTATAACTCTGACAGCCATAACCCATGGCACTGGCCTTCTTGCCATAGAAAGTCTCCTTAAATCATGCATTTGATGGGAAGATATAATAGGGTTGGGGGAAACTAATTAAGCTATGTGAAAGGCTGTTTTTCAGACACTATTCTATTTTATCTTCCAATAGCTCTACAAATAGATATAACTCAATTCATATATTTATAGCCCATCTAGTCTATAAAAATGTAGAGATGGTCTTCAACAATTCAATCAATGTAATAAACTAGAAGGGAAAATCAGGGTCAGTGGAAACATCGGTGGCAATAAGGTATACGGGAGGTATAGCATATGTGCATAGGCAAGCTTTATGTGTCCGTGAATTTCCTAAAATAAGTTACTAACATTAGGCTGCATATTTAACTTTGAACTTTTGGCACTCGGTATAATTAAATGTCCTTTACAATGGACGAGACTGAAGTTCAGAGAAGTTACTTAATTTGCCCGAGTGCAGACGGGTAGGTTGTAGAGCTGAATGGTAGAGCTGAGATCTGACCTTTGATTTCAAGCCTTGATTCCCCAAATCTATGCTCTTTCTACACAATGTGCCGAGGAGTTTTCATCCTTTTTTAAACTCAGGTTTTCATCCTGGGTATATCTTTCCTTCTTTGTTCAACCGCCTTTTCCCCCCAAATGCAAACTTCCCTCAAAGTCCGGTGGAGGTGTGATGCATTGACAATTTTGTTGCCTTTGATTCTTTCCGGCTGAAGGACTCCACCCCTAGATGGTGGGTCAGCAACCTACTATTACTGAAATCTGTGAGTGAGAATGTACTAAAGGCCTCTGCCCTCCAGCAGCTGATTATTACGGGGATAAAACCAAGATACATGAAACCACTGTAGAACAATTACCAGCTGAACTCCATTATTTATGCTTCTATAATCCACCTGCAATTTACCTTCTCAGCCTTAGTTCCTCCTTCTTCCCTACATTATATTCAGTTCATAAAATATTTATTAAGCATATATTTATTATGCTAGGCATTTGGGGGAGAAAAAAAAAAGATGAGTGAGAAACAGTCTTTACGTTTAAGGAGCTGAAGTCTGTTGCCAGTGATAAGCCAAGCGAAAGCATATGAAGTGAAATAAGTTAAGTGACATAAAGGAAATAAAAAATGCAGTGAGAATTTCAGGGAGGAATGTCCATCTGTTTAAGAGGACCCCAAAAAGATTTATGATTAAGAGGACCCAAAAACGCTTTATGAACCAGGTGGATACTTTCTCTAGGCTTTGAACAGTGTTGGCAAACTACATGACGTGGGTCCCACTGCTCCCAAAATCACACCTTGGTCGACATCACTAATCCATCATGGAATTTCTTTTTTTGTTTTTTGAAACTGAAAGTGATTTTAAAATCTTCTCCCACGCATTAATCCCAAGAAAATCATGAATTTATCAAAGTTAGCAACAGAGAACAAACTTATTTGCATATTTAATCTTCATGATGAGGAGATGTGGAGGAGAATGGGGAAATGAGAGGATAGTAGAAGATGAAGAAGAAACATTGGCAGAGGCAGAGATGGGAAATCATTCCCCAATTTTGGGGAATTCCAAGTATACCAGGTTGGCTGTTGTGCAGGCTATTTATGGAGAGTGAGAACTGAAACTAGTATAGATGTGGGGCCCTATTTTGGAAGGCCCCAAATGACTTCATAGGGATATACATGCATATATTTCCTTCTGAAGCCAAACTGGACTACTTCTCAGAATCTAAACTTTTTCCATCTCTACAAATTTGGCCCAGCATATCTGCCAATAGGAATAATGTCTTAACTCTGCTCAACTATCCCAAAATCTGGGCAACTAACCTTAAAATAACTCCCTCACCTTTTAATTTTCATACTATGGCACAAACTAATATTTATGAATAATTTTTATGATGTGCTTTCTGATACTGTTGGTTATATTAGCATGTGTATGTGGCCTGTTTTTCCAGCTAGATTGTAAATTCCTAGGGGTAGGAGCAATGTCCTATTTTTACGGATACTTCTAACAGAGATTAAATGATTGTTAGTGGACACATGGTGAAAGATTCACAAAAACTTGAATTTAGATCAGGAAGAAAAAGAACTTAAAGTTTAGCAAATCTGGCACTGCCTCCCAACATACCCCCTCCACATGAAAGCTGAAATACCTTCTACAGTCTCACAGTCAGAGGGAGAGTTGAATATCAGACTTATTGGTGGTTGACCTTCTTGAATTCAAAAGTAATACAGTCACAGCAGAACAAATACAGTTGAATCAGAAAATAAGCAGCAAGTTTCAAAAATCCGATGAAGAGTCTTAAGATCTATTTTAGGGGGTCTGGAGTTCATACTAGCAGTTAAAATTGAGGCACAGCTCTAAATCTAGAAAAGTCTCCTGTTGCACATGGGAATCAATGTCAGAATTGACAAAATCCCCAAGAGTTTACTTGAAGATCAATAAATATATTTATGGGACCCTGAAACATGTGAAGCAGTCTGAAGAGGTTACTCTGTGGCTTCTTGTATTTTAGGGGGAAAAAATAGGCAACTATGATAGAAGTCCATTGGAAAATAAGTTATGACACCACAAAGATTCATAAGTTCTGGGTCAAATCAAAGATCTGTTTAGAGTTATTTCTCATTCTATAAAAAGAAAAGCCTATTTTTCTCCTGTCTGCTTTTCCTTATTTTCCAAGTATTGTATTATGAATGTTTTCAATTTTATAAACCCAAAATAAACAATATAAAAAATAAAGGCTTTTGACTAGGTTTTTTTTTTTAAATCACCAGAAATACCTGTACATCAAATATCTGTACATTTGGTCAATGGAAATTTTCAAATTTGCTATTGGACTACCAATAAAAACCAATTAGCTTCTTAAAAAGTTTTTCTTTTTCCCCATATTGCCTTAGTTCAGGCAGTTGATGAGTCATAACTATTGACTTACGAGAAGACAGGTCAAGTGAGTTTGGGAAGAGTCAGGGAACGGGTCCTAGATCCATTCACCTAGAGAGCATCTGGCCTATCATGGGGACTGATTGGAGACAGGTAATTGGATAGGCGGTTCCAAGAGTCTGACTGAGGGTCTATGCTTGGGAATCTCTCTTTAGCTGATGAGTGCTCAGACACAACGCTGGAAGTCAGGGAACTGGTAGGAGTGAGGCAGGGCCCCAAGCTTCTTGGGAGCCATAGGAGCACTCAGTTACATAATGGAACAAGACCCAAACATGAGGAACAAAGTAGAAATCTGATTAGCTACATCAAATGGAGACCCTTAATGAAAAAGCTATGTGACTGAATTTCCTCTCTCGGCTTTTGAAGAACCATACTTTATTCATTTCTTTCCACCTTATTGTCTGATCTAGGTTTCTTCACTGTCTTCCAGTCTAGCCTTCTTTTTTTAACTTTCTAATTTATCACCTCTAATTTTAGTTCATAGCGATAGGAGCATGAGAAATACATAATAATAGTAACACGCACACGGACGTGGACGTGCACTCGTATACAATCTCATTTAATCCTCACAAGAGCTCCATGCATTAGACATCATCATCAACATTGTGTTGATATAAGTCAGAGAGGTAAAGGAACTTTCTAAGGTCACATAGTCAGTGGCAAGCCACTAGTCCAGCTCAGGTCTTTCTGACATCAAACTTGGCAATAAATCTGAAAAAATCAGAGTAAAAATGGCATCAAGTGTGTAGACAGCCATTTTCTTTGCATGCCAGGGAATTGCTCTTGGATATGGTGAAGGACATAGGAACAGTCCACCCTAAAGAGAGGTCTCTTCACATGCCAGACTTTGCATTCCCTCTTCTTAGATGTCTTGTCTGATCCTGGGTGAAGTATCCTCTGTCTCCCAACTCGGTGTTTGTGGCATTCCATCCAGGAAGTACTCTTTTGTGTACTGTCTTTATCTACTTTCCAAGGAAAGTTCTTTAGGTCCAGCTTTTGCAAATCAAGCATTACAGTTTTCAGTTATAAAAAAAGAACTGTTGTCACAACTACTTGTTTCAGCTGGCCAGATTCAGACATCGGTGACAAGAACATCCAGGCAGTACAGCTCAGGAATTAAGGGTGAAGGTCTGGAACCTGAGGGCCTGGTTGTGATCCTGGATCTACAGCTTCCTAGCTGCCAAGTACTTATCCTCTCTGTGCCTCGCTTTCTTCACCTGTAAACAGGGATTAAAAATAGTACCTCCCAGGGTTGTTGTGGGGATAAATGCCTTACAACAGAGCCAGGCACTGTGTAATTACTCAATGCACTTTTGCTTAAAATAACAAGAACCTGGGGCCACCCCGGTGGAGTAGTGGTTAAGTTCGTGTGCTCCACTTTGGTGGCCCTAGGTTTGCAGGTTCGGATCTCAGGCGCAGACAGATGCACCGCTTGTCAAGCCATGCTCTGGCGGTGTCCCATATAAAGTAGAGGAAGATGGGCCCGGATGTTAGCCCAGGGCCAGTCTTCCTCAGCAAAAAAGAGGAGGATTGGCAATGGATGTTAGCTCAGGGCTAGTCTTCCTCACAAAAAATAAATAAATAAAATAACAAGAACACTTAGAATTGTGTTTTTCCACTAACACATGCTGAGCACCCCTTTGACTCAGCCAAATGTTTCCTTACCAAATTAACAGTTAAGGAAGTATGAATAACCAGGAAAGCCAGCTCCATGCAATAGAAATACCCAGGATTTTGGAATCTTTTCCAGTTATCTGTTGTTATATAACAAACCCCTTCAAAACTTAGTGGCTTAGAACAGCAATGTGCATTTTTTGCCCATAATTCATCAATTTGGGCAGGGCTTAAAGGGAATGGCTCATCTCCACTTCATGTAGCATTGGCTGTGGCAGCTTGGCTGGGGCCAGTGCAATCTCTAATCCTCCAGGGCCCCTGTCTTCAACAGCGTAGTTGTGCTGTACACAGTCACTGTCTTCCAAGAGTGAAAGACACTACACAGCCTCTTAAGGCATGGGGTCCAAAGTCCCAGAACATCACTTAGGCTATATTCTGTTGGCCAACGCTGTCACAAAATCATCCCAGATTCAAGGGAAGGGACACTAGTCTCCATTTCTTGACAGGAGCGGTGGCACATACATACAGTGAAGGAAGGGACTGCTAGTGGCCATCTTTGTAAACAGAATCAGACACAACTGAGCTCCAATTTAATTCCTTCCACTTGATACCTAAGGGACTTCCATGAGTCTCAATTTCCTCTTCTTTAAAACAGCTCATTGTGAGACTGTGAGGACTAATATAAGTGATGCATGTAAAGTGTCTAAGACAATGCTTCATTCATAGAAAATGCTAAGTACATACTTCCCTTTCTTTTAAACAAATCAAAGTAAAGGTAGAGAGTGTTCTTTCTCTAAAAGAGGATAATCTTATTGCTCACCACCGAGCTTCTCCAGCTGAAGGGCTATTAACCATATGAACAAATTAAAAAAAAAAAAAGTGTGCCGGAAAAAAAAGAGTGCCACTGCCGTGATTTGTGATTTGTCACTTATATTTGAACTCGATGCTTGTTTGCTCTGTCTGTAGCTTGTTAATGCATATGGCAAGGCCCTGCCAATTGAGAGTCACAAGCTTCTAATTGTGTGACTGCCTATTTGTTTGAGGCATCCCCAGGGTACCCCAAAGTGAACTTAATCTCTGCCTGTTAGCCTGTAGTTTAAGTCAAACCTTCTCAAACATATAATTTATATTTGGGAATATCAGGAAGCAGTTTTCCCATGGATGTGGTAGTAAAGGGACAGAAATATGACTTCATTTAAGGAGATGCAGTATAAGATAAGTCCCATAAACAACTCTTGATGTGTTATCTCAGTCTCGGTGATCTGGCAGAAGGGTTTTTTTGTTCTCCTTCTAGCCATCAGTTTTGGCTGTATTCTTCTGGTTGAACCTCCTCCAAATACCCTGACAGATGGAATTATTCAGTAGTTATTCTAGGTTTCATATTTTTATGGTGGCCACAGCCCATAAAATGTAGGTCCCTGGAATTTTGAACATTTAGAAATGAATTTTTATTGCAACACAGTTTTCTAAAATACAGCACAGAATATATCAACTACTTTGGCTACAAAAACGACATGGAGGAATTACTATCACAGACTGTTTCAGAGGAGAGAAATTTTTTGGCCTTTCATCAAAATTTTTCTTTTTGACATTATAGAGCTGCTTAATATTTAAGGCTCTTCATTTAAGTCAGCCATGCTAAGATTAATTTGACTGATTTGAATTTGAGATCCAGTTGGTATGGAGTACAGGTGCAGTTTGGTGGGTACTCAGTTTTCACTAGAGAGTGTTTATCACAATGACAGGATAAGGATGCTGGCAATTAGAGACATTTGGGGAATGTAAAACCCAAACCTCTGGGATTGGACTTGGAAGTAACTGCTCTGTTCTCGGTGATTGATCAGCCTTGGGCAGTGCTATACTCTTTCTTTAATGTCACCATTTAGTTTCATTGGTTCAGCCCACACTCTCTTTGTTCCCACAAAAATGAAGGTCACACAATTTCTTCCCCCATATTTCTTTTCTTATTTCCCCTGAGTTCTGGGCTTGGAAATCTAAGTGCACCTTAATGATCTGGAACTGAAAGCTCTTCTCTACCAGGGATGAGACCCTGAGATAGCCCTGCAGTCACCAACATATGTTTATAAGGTTGGGTCTAATTTGGCTCCAGAAAAATACCAGGGGAACCATTACAGCCCAGCTTCAGCATTTGGGCAGACATTTCTACCACACTCTTATTTCCAGGGTGCCACTAAAATATTCAATAAGTAAATGCACTAAAAGAAGTTTTTATGCATGTTCCATTTGAGCTGTTCTGTGTATCATACCCTCTGAAACAAATACATTTATAAATATATACTGCTGAAGTAAATAGATGTCTCAGATCAATGGTTATCTTTAATTGTGGAAGAAATCACATGACCCTTATTTCCCTTTAAACCAATGGATTGTTATGCTTCTTGGGCTTTAGAAAAATCTTAAGAAATTTACTGCCTCAGTTTCCCCCTGGTATCAAGAAGCTTAAATAGCCAAATAGCCCATGCATGCACACACTTTTTTTCCTCCTACTCCTTCCAGTGTTTTTGCTGAAGGAGTCTGTATTGTCTGGATCCAAAGTTCTGGATGTTCTACCAGAAGCACGACTTCTTCTGAAGCTAAGAAATTTGAGATGGCATTCAGGAGACCCCTGTGGCTGCCAATCTTCCTTTTATGTGGGTGTCTATCTCATCCTATACGTTTAATGTGAATAATATATAGTCCTCTGTTTTATGACACAACATGTCATCCATCATATTTTAAGCCATTGTTCCTTATGGTATTGCCAGTATTATTTATATTTATTCACTACAAATTGCTTGAATTGAATGAAAAGCCAGAACAAGGACCAGAGATGAAACGCAACTTTCCTTTGTTTCTGTTTTTTTTTTCCTGCATTTTCTCCACCTCCTTCTAACAGCTGCTCTGCGTCCCAACCCATTGCTAATGAGTGTTAGCAGCTGCCTCGGCAGTGATCCCATTTCTCAGATAGGCAATGGGGCATTACCAATGAGGCCGGTATTTTCACTCACTAGGGGAAAGAAGTTTGAGCTCTGTTTACTCAGAGGTAAGTCAAAAATCATATCTGGACCATATGTGTGAAATGATTCGAAAAAGAAGGAAAGAACAAGATAAATATAGTTTGTCCCTGAGGTCCTTTCTTTTTGTCTTTTAATAGGAGTGTGCAGATGGTATACCATGCACCATTATAAACGTAATATGTCTTGTGCTCAAGAAAAACTTCCTTTCTTTGCAGCTGTTTGATTTTGAGATTACCAATGATGGTAAACAATTAAAGTGCAATCTTCTATTTCTGTACAAAGAAGTAGACCAGTTCTCCCATCCTCTCAGTCTTAGATGTTGTTCCTAAATTTTAGTGCATAATTTTAACAGGTTAACTTCAAACATAGTTCTTAGAGTAATGGGGTGGAATCAGATTTCTGGAATCCTGATGGGGTTAGAACTGTCAATTGTGACCAAGGTTAAAGGCTGCCAAGCCCTATGGGATCCTTAAGACTATTACCAAGCAAATGCTTCAGGGAATAGGCCACTTGTCCATAAAGCCATGTCTTGAGAGAATCCACAGTAATATGGCAGCTACAGATGATATCTCCATCATAGTGGGGATTCTATTTCCATTCCCCAAAATAGACTAAGATAGGGTGTATCCCATAAGATATCCTGTAAGATTATTGTGCTTTTTCCTCACCAAGAATTGAAAAATTTTTTTAAATAGTTTTGGGGAATTGAAGGTTGCTTGTCCCTCTTTTATAGAAGGGCTCACATTTTGTTTGATTTCAGTCAGTCAGAAGATCAATTACAAAAGCGTTTTGAGTGCCGAGTATGTGCCAGACACCATACTCTGTGCAGTGAGGAATACACAGACGAGTGTACTCTTGAATGACAATAGGTCCCCTCTGTCTGGAAAAGCTATCCTTCACTCCTGAGAATGCAGCTTTGAGAAGCACTGCAGCTGAGAGAAGTGAGAGAGAGAGAGGAAGAAGGCATTGCGGACCAGGTAGACGAGTGGAATCAATGCTGGAATCAAATGTAGATTACCCGCACATTTCACGTAGCCAAGTAAATCTAAGGTTTTTTTTTTTTTTTTTAAATTTCAGCTTTATTGAGGTATAATTGACAAAGTTGTAAGATATTTAAAGTGTACGTCATGGTGATTTGATACTCGTATACATTGTAAAGGGATTCTCCCCTTCTAGTTAACACATCCATCACCTCACATATTTATCTTTTTTCTGTTTTGGGTGAGAAATTTAAGTTCTACTCTCTTAGCAAATTTCAATTATACAGTAGTGTTATCAAGTATAATCACCATGTTTTAGATTAGATCCTCAGATCTTATTCATCTTATAGCTTAAAGTTCGTACCTGTTTACCAACCTCTCCCTATTTCCCCAACCCACCAGCCCCTGGCAATCACTTTTCTACTCTCTGTTTCTATGAGTTTGACTTTTTTTTAGATTCTACATAGCACAGGATTTCCTTCCTTCTCATGGATAAATAATATTCCACTGTGAATAATATTCTATTCTGTTCCACATCTTCTTGATCCATTCATCCATTGGTAGACACTTGGAGGTTGTTTCCACATCTTGGCAATTGTGAATAATGCTGCAATATAAATCTATGTTTATAGTCCATTTTTTAGGTGTTTTCTTATCCTTTTTTTGTTAAATTGATTTTCTTTCTGAAACCTGAATATGATTCTAGGAGATCACCTCCTTGAAGCTAGGAGAAATGTTATTATTCTTAGTTTTAGTTTTAAAAAGCCTGCAAATTCTGAAGTGGTCCCCTTCCGCTAGTCAGCATTATTGCCTCTTCAACTGTTTGGTTCAATTTTGGTCCCAACAGGAAATAGATGAGCACGAGAATGAGAAGAAAATACTGAAAAGTAACTCAGTATTTTTCAAATGTTGAAAATTTGACCCAAAGATTTAAAAAGAAATACACACAAAAAAAAGAATAGAAAAGAAATTCTTTACATGCCATACATGTAGTCACACATTCTGACAGCCTGGATATGTCTAACTGTAGCACCAGAAAACAGGCATCCATAAGCATGTATCCTACCCACCCCCTTCCCAACAAGTGTCACAAAAGTAAAGCATGATGATAGTTAGAAATGTAATAGAACCCTCAAAAGTACATGAAATAAGCTACATAAATTACAACACATAACCTGTGGTTTTGTTAATACTGTGATGGTGATGCGGAAATGGAAGGAAAAGGCTAAGTCAGCATCATTTTGGGTTTGCTTGCTTTTTACTCCCAGGAAGAAGTCCAGATGGAGGAATGATTGTGCAGTATTCACACTGAAACACAGAGCCGCTCTTCTGTAGCATGGTGGGAAAATAAGGGTTTAGGAAACAAGTGTATCTGGTTCTAATTCCATCGAGGCCTGTGTGACTCTGGACAGGTTAGAGAAACTTTCTGCTTCTGTTTTCTCATAGACAAAACAATAATGCTGAACAACTCTACAAGATGTGAGTTTTGGTGAGATTTGGATTTATCTGGCACATAGTGGACACTAAAAAGAGAGAGGAAGTTATTTTCCTTCTCCTAATCCCTGTGTTTATATATATATAACTCTGTCTCACTACAATTTCTAAACACATTTTAATAATACTTAAAAAATTGTCCTGCTAATAATATCACATAGCTTGTGTCTATATTTCCTAAAAATAACTTTTAATGGCTTTTCAAACTAGTTATGTATCTCCAAAGCTGGACACTAAGAAAACATATACTGCTGAGTGTTTTGTTTTAAGCTTCCTTATACACTCTCTCAAGACACTTGAAGATATGGAAGTTAGGAAATTAAGTAAAGAGAAGTATTTGCTAGTTGTGTGAAGGCCAGGAATGACGTCCTCTCCCAGCTTGATTTTTCTAGGTAAGTCAATTCACTTGTTAGCTTATCCTCTCCCATGTGTGAAACGAAGAGAATGGCATTTATTTTTGGCAATGTTGTGAATTTTTCAATTCTTAGGAATTGAAAACAGCATTAAATATTACATTTTTGCAAGATATTTATTTATTTTTAATAGCAGAAAGACTGCATATATAATTCAGCAGTTCCGAAGCCTTTTTGCTTATTTTTGCTGATTCGTATTCTAGTGGAGTAATGACAAGAAATTGTATTTAAGTTCCCGTTTTTTCTTTAGTCTTCAGAAGAGCTTTTTTTTCCCCCTTAAATAAAACAATCTTCTCAAAGATATATTTCATGAATCTTTGAGTATTTCTCTGAGGAACATTCTTGTAAGGGACACATTTTAGACTCTATTGTTCTATTGTCTTTTGTGGCTCTCTGCCAAGAGACCCAGCTGATTTCATTTAGATTGCCTATCTCCTGGCTGCAGGAGCTCCAAGCACAAAAAGGACTAGGTCCTTTTGTTTTCCTGAAGGTTCCATGGGAGTACTACCAAGTCCAACAAATAAAACAGAAGGCAGAAAGAAGTAAGGAAAATCAAAGACAAAGGATTTAAACTTTGAGGAGGTTAAATTCCTTTTTAAGAGCAGGAAAAGAACAAAAGTCCTAAAAGAGTGTGTTTGGGTTGTTCCTCCATCATGTGGGTGAAATAAAACCAAAGATGTTTACCAGTATTTAAAAGCTACTTTCAGTTTATACAGCTAAGTAAATCTGTCAAACAATCTATGTACTTCTGGAAAAAAGCCTCCAGATTGACAAGTAGCATATACACACTCTCTTCATAATATTTTTCTTTTCCCTTTATTCTTATTTCTTTCTAGTTTGTTTTACTGGATTTTTTTTTTTTGCCATGAATTTACTAGATTTTATTTTGGCCAGGAGACCCAAAAATTGTCTATTAGTGTATCTAAAATATAATTTTGTGAGAAATAAAACAAAAAAAAATTGAGTTGCAACAGACATTCTAAATAAATTGATATAGAACAGATTTTTTTGAGTATGATGATGTGAGGGTTTGTGTTTTTCTAAATCCAGGCAGACTTGCTTCTTACTTTTTCTTCTCTTCCACATAAAACACTCACTGTTGTGAGCCTTAAACAATACTTCACAAAAGCACATCCATAAAGCTCTCTTGTCTGGGCAAGAAGAACCTTGTAAATTGAAACAGTAGGCTTTTCCCCATAAGCTGGTTTGAGCTGTCAGAAGAATAATGATGTGTTGTTTCCATTGGAGTTGAACAAGGACTTATACTCATTATTAATTTTTTTCCATTTTGATCTAAAATTGCCATGAATGATAATCACTATATTGCTGCATTCACTGAAAATCAAACCGTTATTTGGTCGAGCATTTGAATCCAGGGGGATGAAGTGAAGGGTGGGGTGCTTACAGTTTGACTTTAAACTATGGGCCCCAAGAGAGGACCCTTTCACAATGAAAATCTCCAACAAATTCAGTGTTACCAAGTTTTTTCCCTCTCAGTAACCCGTTTTCTTTGGCATTCAGCCATTAGAAATTAAGACCCAGTTTCCTTGGCAACAATAACAGTGCACGGGTCTTCACAAGAGCTCCCTCATTCAGATGGTTAGCTATACAAATAAAGTTCCACAAAGAGATTGCCTCAGAATAAAAGAAAAAGAGAAAGACCGTTCCCATCTATTGTGACAGGCGCTAAGGTATTATTCACAGTACCTCCAATTGGACAATGTGTTTTTGTGATGAACCGAATTACCTTAGATTGGTTTTCCACATCTTTTTGTGCTTGGGATAGCAGCCTAGGCTTTTATAGTCTATTTAGTTCCCTCCTCAGTTCCATTAGCATCAATCCTGTTTCTTTCCAGTTTGTTTTAGGGGAAATTTACTTGTTAAGTTGCCATATTACCTTTTAAGGAGACACTCCCAACAGAAAGTTAACTATAGCTCAAAACTTTCAAAATTAAGCTGTAGTTTTTATTCCACCTTCCCCCTATATTCTTCACAATGTGTATATAGAAAGAAAGGGAATGCAGTATTTTAACTTGTGGTCTCACCTATAACATAAATGAATCAAGGTTGGATTGTTTCAAATTTGACTAGAAATCTGGAGGGGTTTTTCTTGGTTTTACATAGTGCATTTACCTATATTTCTAAGGGCAAAAGTAATAGAGATGATTGGTTTTAAATTTTACTAGATACAGATTGATAAGTATATTTTAGACTTTTAATTAATCAAGTCCTCTATAATGCTTGCCAAAAAAAAGAGAGCCAGACTACACATCAGCAGTCCTCTAAAATTAATAAATCTGGAGGAGGAGTAACTCACACCGCCTTAGAAGGAAGAATTAGATATCAGGCACAAGGGATGATAAAATTAAGAAAAGTTACCATTTATTGAGTGTTTACTCTGTGCCAGCCACAGTGCTAAATACTTTACTTAGATACCTTATTTAATCATTACCACATTCATATAAATTATATATCATTTATTATTATTATTGTTTTGCCCATTTTAAAAATAGAGACTCAGATTATATGAACCAGCCACAGGTTACACATATGTTAAGTAGTAGAACAATGATTCCATTCCAGGCGGTCTAGTTCCAGAGTCTATGTTTTTAATTACTTCATTATGACTAAGTATCACATTTTGAAGTGATTTTTCAGTAAAGAAATGAGATTTTTTTAGAACACCTATCCAAATTCCTTCTAGTTTCCCTTTAGAAAATGAGACCAGCTAGTGATTGTAGCTTATGGATACAAAGAATCTAATATGAACCAACCTGCACATAGTTGGAACCCCTCACCCCACCCTTTTCAATGTGAGTCTCTAGTTCCCTGAGCCAAAAACACAAGACTGCACTTTATATAGATGATTGCTAATGTATGCACATTGGAATTCCAAGACAAGTCTAGGTGGACTGAATGATGATGAACCAGGAACTGTGACTTTATCCTGTAGGATTTTTCAATTAATGCTTTGCATTCATTCCATAGGAATGAATTCCAAGGAATTCAACTCATTCAGTTCTAGGAATTCAAATTTGTTCAGTGAAATTATTTCTAAGTTCATAATGTATACAAAGCCTTAGGCTTATAGGCATACCAAGATTGCCCAAATATTGCTCTGGCATTCAAGTGTTGACTTAGAGCTTTTGAATGTCATAGAATATAAGGGAAAAAGAACTGGGGAAAATAATGACTTCTGGATGCTAAATCTATCTCTGCTACTAACTACCTAAGTGAGCTTATATTATGGCTATTGGACTCAGTTTTTCATTATAAAATGAAGTTTTCTAATCTCTTTGTCACCAATAGCCTCTGATTCTAGCTTCCTAAGATTCAGAGCATTCTAGACTGGGAGGCTTGACAAGTTCATCAGGTTTGCTGGTTGCTGTCCTAGGTTCTGAAATCTTTTGACCCAGGTGTGCTTCCTTTTCAAGACTCAGATTTTGCCAGAATTTATTCAAAGCATGTTCTTCCATTATCACAAACTCAGAAGAAATGAGACTCTTTTAAAAAAACAGTATTTTTTACTTTATTGCCAAAAGTAAAATGTTCTAACCAAGCTTTTCTTGAACTCAGGCTGGTAAAGATTCAAGAACCAATGGCAGATTATACAATTAATTTCAAAGCCCTCACCATAAATATGCAACATCAAGTTCTATATAAGCTGTCATGTCCTTCAGAATTTTTTGCCTTGGGTAACTAAACAGAAGAGGGTTTTTTACCATTAAGATTTCAGACCCGGGGCTGGCCCGGTGGCATAGCAGTAAGTTTGTACTCTCTGCTTCGGTGGCCCCAGGGTTCATGGGTTCGGATCCCGGATGCGGACAGATGCACTGCTTGTCAAGCCATACTGTGGCAGCATCCCATATAAAGTGGAGGAAGATGGGCACGGATGTTAGCCCAGGGCCAGTCTTCATCAGCAAAAAAGGGGAGGATTGGCAATGGATGTTAGCTCAGCACTGGTCTTCCTCACAAAAAAAAAAAAAAAATGATTTCAGACCCATGACAAGGATCATTTCCATCTTGCAATATATTTATTGCACAATTGTATTTTTCCTCTGCTAGATGTATACACCATATGTTAGTAAGAACCTTGCATCATACATTTTAGTAAATTTTCCCCAAAATTAGCACAAAAATAATTAGCACTTGTTAAGAATACAGTTAATTTTTATAGTAATATTGAATATATATACACCTGTGTATGTGTCCTGCAATCAGAACTTATCCCTATTTTGTTCTATTGTGAAGATTACCTGTCAGTTACTAAGCCTTCCAAAAATCACAATGAACCTTCTTCTCATCATGCCCACTCTCAAACTCTCTGATTCCTTATATCCACCTTCCTTCTACTCGCCATCCCTAAAATTGGATAGCATATTGAATATGTTCTTACACTATTAGTCTTATCTTCATTCAACTAATATTACGCTTATTATTTAATTTTTGATTAAAAAAACAAAGTTTCTGGAAATCTAGAGACAACTTGATATTTTGTATTATATGTATGATATGGAATCAAGTAGGTTCATATCAATATGAATAAAATCTGCTGTTCATTTAGAAAAGTAAGACATGCAGTATTTTCCTGTCATTCTCCACACTCAATCCACACTCCCACACTCTCTGGACTCTTTCATGCTTTGTGCCTTTATTCTTGAAGTTCTCATTTCTTGTTATTGTTATACTCTTCAGCCTGGTCTTATTAATAAACACATTCATCCGGTAAAATATGGCTTAAATATCACCTTGATATGTCATGACTTCTCCAGAAGTTATTTATCCCTCTCCCACTCATGCCCCTAAAATTCCCTATATATCTCTTTGTAGCATTCTTTCCTATATTTTTATTGAAGTATAATTGACATACAGTATCTTATTAACTTCAGGTGTACATCACGGTGACTCAACATTTATATACATTATGAAACGATCACCACAATAAGTCTAGTTACCATCTGTCACCATACAAAATTATCACAGTATTATTGACTATATTCCCTATGCTGTATATTATATCCCAAAGACTTTTTTATTTTATAACTGGAAGTTTGTACCTCTTAATCTCCCTCACCTATTTTGCCCACCCTAACCCCTCCCACCAGTTTGTTTCCTGTATCTATGAGTCTGTTTGTTTTGTCTGAGTCTGTTCCCTATTTTTAATAATGGGAGATAACTACACTTCTTTGAGCTATTAATATGGGTGAAGCCCTTTGCATGTTATATTATTACATTATATTGATTGCTCTACAATTATCTTTTTCCAGTCTCCCTGTTTCTAGTAGATTTTAAGCTCCTTGAGGAAAGGGGTAGCAAATATTTCCTGAATGAATAAATGAATAATTAGAAGAACAATTACTCTGAACTAGCCACATTCATTCTGATTATTTCCTTCCTAAAATATTATAAGTTAATGGACAGCTGGTCAGAATTACAAGTTCCCTAGAGCCATTGTTCTCCGTGCAATTCCTGTAAGTTCACATAAGTAAGGAGAAATTCATGATCTCAGCCTCTTTTTGTTTTTTTTCTTTCATTTTTTATAGCATGGAGTAGAAGACAAAGCACAGATTTAAGTCTCAAAGAGACTTGGGATGGCTTTGAGGCTGATCCCCGTGTGTAGACCTCAGCACTTTCTATTCCTTTCTGTGACTCAGTTTCCTTGTCTACAAAATATGGGTAAAATATTTATCTCACAGGGTTGATGTATTAAATGGGAAAATCCAATGATGTGTTCAGAATGGTGCTTGACACTTAATAAGTATTCAAGGGATATTAGTTTTCATCCTTTGAGACCTTTATTGCCAGAAACTAACAGGCTCAGGTTGCATTCTGTACTCGTTATTGCCTTTTTCCTTCCTAACAAACCTAACAGGAAAAGTAACCTGGGCAGCACCGAGAGACCTCTGGCTCAGAAAGTCATACTCCTGAGGGAGAGTCTAATGCTTCTTTCTCTTCCTTCTCTCCTTGCTGGGCTTGAGGTTACTCTCAGGCCTTTCTAAGTGAGGTGGAGGTGCCATGGAGTGTGTATAAAGGATCAATGGCCAGTGTAAGGTGAAAGGCATTTTCCACTCCACTGTCCTTAATGGGAGTGTGCCAGAGCATTAAATCATGGCTTCAGGTGTGACATGCTGTTTAATAGTTCTAGCACACTTGGCTGCCTGAAGACACTTCAAAGGTAATTTTATCTGAGAAGAGAGAGTTGGCTTACACCCCTTTCCTCCAGTCTTTTCATAAGGGAAAGAACCTAATTGCAACTTTAAAGGGACCTCAGAGTCTGTGTTCCCTTTCAAAGGTGGCATTTGATATTGAGTCACTGGGTATTGTAGCTGTGAGAGCGCTCGCAGAATTGAGTGCAAAGGGAAGGCTCATTCAGGGGAAGCTGTGAGGCCCCTATCTACACCCATTTGAACAACATTCTGGCAGTGCCACTGCTTTTTGCTTGCATTTGTGTCTGAGCATCAATGAACTGCACTACTGTTATTCTCATATCCGTGTTCCTTTTAGAACAGCTCTTATAGACTATACTTTAGGCCTTTTAATTCTATGTCCTGAGACAGGAAGTGAGTCTCTAAATGACTGCATTTTTCTTAGAAGGGATAAGTGTAGGGGAGGTTTCAGTAGCTCTGAATTTTAGGCTTTGATGCTAGGGATATAACATTCAACAAAACAACCTGCCCTCATGGAGATCTGACTATTGGGTGAAAGATACCAAGCAATCACACAAAGAAGTGTAGAGACACAATTGTGGTAAGTGCTGTATGTGAGAGGTGCATGGTGGTGTGAGAACATACGACAGAGGAGTGAAGTGAGATCTGAAAAACCACAAAGAAGTAGAAGAATTAACCAGGAGGAGGAATTAAGGAATGGAGGAGAGGTGCAGGGAGCATTCCAGATAAAGAAACAGCATGGAAATATCGTGGGAAAGCTCAGCCTCTTCTGCTTGGGTCCTGAGTAGTCGCTTAAACACGGGAGACAGGACTGAGATAGGGAAGGGAAGATATAAGTAAGTAAAATAACACTGATTTTGCCATGGACAAGGCACTTTTATTTGTGTTACTTTATTTAATCCTCCCAATTGTCCTGTGATGTAGCTATTCTTTCTCCAATTTACAGATAAGGGAACCAAGTTTCCTATAGTTTGAATAGTTTGAGAAGGCTTCACAGCTAGTGAACAGAACTGTTGGATGTTGGATTTCTAAACACATTGTGGTCCTCCTGGGGTGGCGGGGAGGGAGCAAGAGAGAGAGCCAGAAAGAGATGCTGAAGCAAGAAGCCAGTAAGACTAGAGCAATGAGTTGGGAATGTGTATATCACTTTATAGCCATGCAGCCTATACAGTAATTTCTAGGTCAGGAATGAGAAGAAAGGAGGAGCTGCCCACCTCCTCAGACTTTTTCACTCCATCATGGTATCTACTTGAGGGGGGCAGGGGGGTGCACAGTGGGCCAGGAGAGAAAGCAATGTAAAAATTTGAAATTTGTAATTAGAGCAATTGTCTGCCTTAAATAGTTCCTGTCTTTTTGTCCGATGGGGAAAGAAGTGAGACACATTCTCTAAAGATTCTTTTAAAATCGTGTGGGCTTTCCTCATGTCTCAGTCTGCTTGAGTTGCTATAACAAAGTACTGCAGGCTGAACGCCTAGAAACAGAGAGTAGAATGGTGGTTACCAGGGACTGGGAGGTGGAGGAAATGGAGAGATGTTGGTACAGGGTACAAACTTCCAGTTATAAGACAAATAAGTCCTGGGGATCAAGTGTACAGCATGGTGATTATGGTTAGTAATATTGTTGTATACTTGAAATTCGCTGAGAGTAGATCTTAAATGTTCTCAGCACAAAAAAGAAAAAGCAATTATGTGACATGATGAAGGTATTTGCTAAAGCTATGGCGGTGTGATATTGTGATTTATAATAGGAAACATATTTGCTCTTTGTCCCTGTTTCTGGCACAGACCTCCTAAAACCCTTGGGGTTTCCTGTGATTAGAATGATAAAGATGTCTCTCGTTAATGAGATGACTTTTAGAGAGCAGTAGAGGGTTGGAACTTTTAGTTCCCCAGCCCTGACCTCTGGGGAGCAGAGAGGGGCTTGAGATTGAATTTAGTCACCAATGGCCAATGATTTATTCAGTCACGCCTATGGTCTACGTAGTGAGGCCCCCATAAAACCCAAATGGACAGGGTTGGGAGAGCTTCCAGGTTCATGAACACATTGAGATGCAAGGAGAATGGCACATCTGGAGAGCAGAGGGAAGCTTCGTGCCCTTTCCCCATACCTTGCCCTATGCGTCTCTTCCATCTGGCTATTCCTGAGCTATATCCTTTTACAATAAACCTGTTATGTTGTAAGTAAGATGTTTCCCTGAGTTCTGTGAACTGCTCTAGCAAATTAATCAAACCCAAGCTGGGGAGGGGTTGTTGGAATCTCCAGTCTATAGCCTATTGGTCAGGAGCACAGGTGACAACCTGGACTTGTGACCAGCACCTGAAGTGGAGGGAGGGAGCAGCCTGTGGGACTGAGCCCTTAACCTGTGGGATCTGACACTATTTCCAGGTAGATAGCATCAGAATTGAGTCGAATTGTAGGACACCCAGCTGTGTCTGAGAATTGCTTGATGTGGGAAAACCCCTCCACACACTGGAATTGGTACTAGAGTCATTGTAGGTAGTAATCATTTTGCAGTATATAAGTGGATCAAATCAACAGGTTGTACACCTTAAACTTGCACAGTTATATGTCAATTATATCTCAATAAAGCTAGAAAAAAAAATACGGTAGGCTGCGTGACTTAAACAACAGAAATTTATTTTCTCAGTTCCAGAGGCTAGAATTCCAAGATCAAGCTTCTGACCTCACATAGTCTTTCCTCAGTTTGTGCACATGGGGGAGAAACAGATCTTTCTTCCTCTTCTTATAAGGCCACCAATCCCATTGGATTAGGGCCCCATCTCTATCACTTCATTTAATTTTAATAACCTTCTAAAGGCCTATCTCCAAATATAGTCACATTAGGGTTTGGGGCATCAACATATGAATTTGGGGGGGACCCAATTCAGCCATAGCACCTCTCTTCATTTAATCACCCTATTCAATTCTCTGGGTAGCAGTTATCACTACTTGGTATTTTCCTTGTTCATTTATTTGTCTCTTATTTGTTTTCATTATTATTGTTTATCTCCCCAGACTAGAACTGAGCTTCATTAGAACACTATTTTGTCTTGTTCATCGTGATGCTCTTTGAGCCTAGAATAGTGCCTGGCACAAACAGGACACTAGAGAATATTTGCTGAATGAGGAAAAGAGCTCCTGTTCTAGAAGACCTGCACGGGAGAGCACATATTCTGAGCATGTCCCAATAATGTGACTTCTCATCAGGGCAAGAGAAACCACCCCCTAGTGTTTCAGAACAGTTCTTATGAGGGAACACAGAAGTGGAGTATGTTTGTCTTCAGCTGTTCATGCATATTCTTACCTTCTCTCTAGATATCCCTTACTGCATACCCAGAGAGTAAGGTGTGCCAATCTGACTTCCTAACTCTAATTGCACTCAGGTTGGAGGGATGAGTGATTCTGGGTCCCCATGCATCAGAAGATGTGCATATGGCGGGTCGATCAATGTCTAAATGGAGATGTTTTCAGTTATATAGTGAGTCCAGCAGTTAAAATCTCATTAGCACACTCATTTTTGGGTGGAGGGGGAGAATTCCACCTTTTATTTTTACTATATTTTATCTAGTAATTATGAAGAACATATTTCTAGAATGAAAATAGAACTTGTCTTTGATTTGTTTTGAATGAGAAATATTGATCCAACTGACATTACCAAAGGGGGAAAAGCATCAATGTTAGCAAGGATGAATCAGAGCTAAATTATGATAAATTCAAAAAGAAATGTGCAAGTCTTTCTGGAGATAGGTAGAGAGAAAACAGAAACAGAATGACTGACATTATTTTCACCACAACAATAGAGTGTTCTATCATATGATAGTGGCATTATAATTGGAAAAAAAACAATGTGGGTGAAATGTTCCTTAGAGGTAGTGTCCTGAGTGGGCTGTACATTGGGAGGTCTGGGGAAGAAATTTGGATGAGGTTTGTGCCTCAAACCAAAAATGAGGTCATAAGAGGGAGAATTTGAATTATTTATAAAGGAGTTAATTTTAGTCTCTTTGCTAGAGGGTGGCTCTGAGGAATGCAGTCGCAGTTGCAGATGAGTTTGGCATCTTTGCTTCTCGGGATTGCTGGCTGTTGGCTGTGGGGGCATGAGGGCAACTAGACCATGTGTCTCTCATCATCCAGCAAGCTAATCTGGGCTTATTTCCATGGTGGCTCAGAGTTTTAAGAGATTGAATAGATGCAGGCAAAACTTCTTGGGGCCCAGGTTGAGGACTTGCACAGCCTGACTTCTATGACATTCCGTTGGCCAAAACAAGCCACAGGTCAACAAAATTCAAGAGAGAGAGATGGAGATATAGACTCTACCTCTTGAGGAGAGGAACTGCAAAGAATTGTGACCATTTTTGTAATCTGCCACAGTACATATCAATAAAAATGCAGGTGCATTTTTCTTTACTTTTTTTACTTAATTATGCTTTTCAACTGTCCATAAAAGCTCAAGGAGTCTTAGGTTATATCATTATAGGTCACATACCTTCACTTTCAAACACCTTCAGTTAACAGAAATCTGTACCAAGAATTCTTTCTGAACTCATGGCTAACATAAATTTGGAAGAATGCTGAAAGCCTAGATATAAGCACATTTTAAATGGAACCCAGTTAAAAAAAGGCAAACCAAGGAGTATCTTGAATTCACTATGGACCCTTTGGAGTTAACATTCCAGATTGACTTCTCAAGCAGAGATTCTCAGAATAATCACTCTGGAACATGCTGCTTTTACACTTCTCCAGTTGCCAAATCTTAGTTCCTTGGTAAATACCAGACTACCAAACCTCCATGGAAAGATGTCAGTTAATTTTTCCTGTGTCCCATTTTTAAAGTAGTCATAGTAGCTACAAGCTATCATGAAGAAAAGCTTGGAAAACATGCTAGTGAACATTTTTTTCATTCATATGAGTGATAAGAAGAGATCAAAGCTGTATGCCTCTTTATAGTTTGAGATGCCCAATTTATCACTGAGGCTGTGGGTTTTAAGTGTCTGTCAAATCTGAATTGAGCTTATTTTTAAGCTGCTCAATTAAAAAAAAAACAAAAACCCCTTTGCCTTCCCAGCTGCAGTCTCTCACACTAATCCTTGTTTTGAAACTAATTAAACACATACAGCATATTTAAAATAAAATTACTGATCTGTTTGCCCTCTTTTCCCATCTGTAATATCTTGCAAATGTTCTCTTGCTTAAGGCAAGTTTAAGATTTAGAAAATAAAGATCTCTTAAATGAATTCATCTCTTACCGCATTCCTGGCAGCTAGGGATCCCCTTCTCTGGTTTGTGTTCTTCAATCAGAATTAATACTTGAATTGACAATATTGTTATTTCTACCGGAACCTTCCATGCTGCCAGTTTCCCACAGGGCTGTTTTGATCTATCATTCAAGCACATATACTGTTTAAAATTGAAAGCTGTCTTTTCCCTCAGTCCCACCAGAAATATTTCACAGAAAAAAATACAACCTTTCCCAGGGCTTCTTCTAAGCTGATTTTAATTGACTGCTCCAGCCCAGGGACAGACCAAAACAGTTGTGATTCCAGCATGGTCTCTGTGGCAGCCCACTAAAGCATTCAAAACACTCGGTGGGAGGAATCAAGGTGAGTTGGAGGCAAAGCCGATGGAAAATTGGAAGGGAAAGGCTTATATTTGTCACACTGGTCTACAGTGGCATGTTCACCAAGGTTTGTATTCCTGGTGCATACTCCTAAATGTCAAAATAAATTATCCCAGAGAAAACAAGTGAGTTATCAAGGTTGACTGTTCTTGGCTTCCTGACTTTTCACAAGCTCTTTCTCTTCCAAGACTAAATTTGTCATTAGTTCAGTTCTGATGGCAGGGCAATGTAACCTGCACTTGGCTTTTAGCAGTGCGTGCTAGAAAGGTAGCATCACTGAGAAATTCAGCATATACAGGAGCAACCAAGACACACTGCTACTGAAATAGTTTAACTCTCCCGGAAACAAATATTTCCTTGTCAGTGGGCATTCTTGCAACCACTACCCAGGAGATTTAATTGAAAAGCTTAAAACACATAGAAGCGGTGGGGGAAATCCCCAGGAATTTAGGAATGATGAAAAAGTTTAATCTTTGTCAATGAAAGTTGTTCTAATTTACTCTTCACACTGTGAGGTATTAGGCTGTGCAGAATTTACAATAGCAAGCAATTAGGAGTCTTTTCTTCCCCTTAGCGATAGCCTTGGAGTGACCTAGTTAAAATCATGTTTATAGTTTATCTTACTTTAATCTTGTAGACTAACATTTGGTTTCTCTGTTAGTAGAAATACATAGCCTTTAGCAAATTCAGGACTTATTAATCAAAAGCTGAAAACTAGGGCTCTATACTCAGGATTTACATCTAGGATGGAGACCCCATCAATGGCATAGCCAAGGTCTAACAGGAGAGAAAATTAGTCCAGAGGTGAAGAGGAGGAACAGTTGGATTGGGGAGGGAGCTAGTATGTATTAAAAACCAGCATCATTCTACTGCTCTCGGTCCTTGTCTCATGGCCTTAGTTCACAATGAGTCCGTAACTTCTTTTTATCCTTTCTTAAAAAAAAAATCATATGAACATATTATCCCCACTACCCAAATTTTTAAAATTATATAATTGTAGAAGCTGTCCAAGGGGGACAGGTATTCCTTCAGCTTCCTCTCACCTCCACCCCCAACTACATGTCTTCACTCATTCATATATTGACTGATGCAATGACTCTCTAAAATATGCCGTCAAAATGTAATTTTCAGGTGTGGGAAGAGACAGCAAATCCAAAAGCAGAACTTAGAATAAACAAAATCATGAGCAAAGCCCAATCCCAGTAGAGCCTTCAATCCGAGAAGTAAGATATTAAAGGAGTTTATGGGATGGAAGTTGAATCAACTCAATGAAGACAAAAGAGGTGAAAGTGGAGCATGAGAGGTGACCTTCCCTGAGATGAAGAAGTAACCTCAGCCTCCATGTCTATAGGGGTCCTTTTGGTTTGGTTCTGTATTGGTGAGGAGCCATTAATGGCTATGAGCAAGGCTGGACAGCAGTGTTGGCTGATGAGACTTGTCTTCTTCTGAACTGTGTATTCTTCTTCTGAATACTGTGTTAATTTTCTTTTTGAGACTCAAATATGACTGCATTTTATATCCTTATGAAAGAGTGAGCTTTTAATTCCTCATTTGGCACGTGTTCATTTCTCTGCAATCCACACAACTTTGTCCAAATCTTTATGTTAGCATTTACTACATTACACTCTGGTTTACCCACTTACTTTGTTCCCTCTGCCTGCCCTCGCTAAACCGGGAGTTAGCTGTTTGAAAGCAGGGAGCATTGCATTTTCTTTGTCTGTCTAGTGTCTAACACACACTACGAGCTCATAGTAAGCGTCTCTGGCTTCTCTAGACTGGGTGGTCCAGCTGATATGGCAGTGGGAGAGGGTCTCAGCTCCTAATGTGTTTTAGGTACAGCGCTAGGTGTGAAGCATATGATAGTAAGTACGACAGTCCCTGCCCCTTGGAGTTTACAATCTAATGAAAAAAAAAATAAAACAGGTTATTCCACACATAATATTTCAAATGAAATTGTGTTAAATGCTGAAAGGAGAAGTACATGGAGCTATATGAGCAAGAAATACAATAGATTCTGGGAGCAAGAACATGTTCTTTGTACAAGTGATACTCGGGGTCGTACTTGAAGAGTGTGCAGCAGTTTGGCCTAATGAGGACAGAGTGAAAGAACATTCCAGATACAGGGGACAGCATGAGGGAAGGACATAAGTTGGACAAGAAGGTAAGAGGGGCTAGACCATAGTGACTTTGGGGAGATAGGTGGAAGATGAAGTCTGAGAAGGTTTGCTAGGACCAGATTATTCCTGGTCTCAAAAGCTACTTTATCAACATGAGTCAGTATCCCAGAGAGCATAGTTAGGGTTTTAAGAGTATTAAATAAGAGATTAATATGATCATATTTGCATTTTTAAGATCATTCTGGCTTTAATATGGAGAGTGGAACAAAAATAAATGTGAGGTGACAGGAGGGTATTTTGATGGTCTAGATGAGATAGAGTGGTGGCTTGGCCAGGGTAGCAGCAGTTCAGATGGAGAGAATGGACAGTATCAAAACATACCAATGGGCTATATCAGCAAGACTCATTCATTTGTAGGAAGGATTATGTGTAGGAAGTAAAGGAGACGATGAATCCTAGGTTTCTTCTATTCTTTATGCACATGGTATTTAAGCCTCCCTCATAGAATGAACACTATGCTAAAACTAAACAAAACACCAAGCAAGCTCACATAGATTGCACAAACATTTTTCAAAATTAAAAGTCTTTTTGTTTGTTGATACATGGTTGTAATGATTCAAATGGTATTTTAAAATCATTACTAGATACTTTGCCCCACTGATATTCTTAGTCTCGGGACATATGATGGGACCTACTTGCCGTAGGAAAACAGCCCTGGTGCTGAGGTTGATAACTGAGTCATTGAGGGGAGGACAATTGTCCTTATTCCTAATGGTAATTAAGTTGTGAAGATAGAGTATTTTATTTGTTTGGGCCCCACTGGAGATTGTATGTATTCTTATGCTAATGCATGTATTTTTCTTTAATGGCTTTTGTAGGTCACACTGAAGATGTTACTCTGTCTTCCAGGAGAAATAAGATATTTAATTTCTTTCAAAACTCTGAATGGAAAATTTCTGGAGTTCAGACATAATGTGAATGTTAAACTTTTAATTGCAGAATTCTAATTAGATTGTTATTAAATTTTTAAAATATCATGTTATTGGTTTAGATGTGTCTGATTGTCTTCTAATTACTTCTGAAATGGATTTTATGCAATTAGTGTCCACCTAGGTCCTATCTCCATTCCTACTAAGAGGCCACCTAGAGTGCATTGTGTTTCTAAGCAACCTTAATTTAACTGAAGGACCTCTGCTATTGCTCTCTTATAAAAACTTCACAATTAACTTTGAGGGTCTGATAGAATGGGAGAAGAGGTGTGGTACAGGGGACTCCTGGTTTTCAGCGTGGTTTCTTCTCAAATGTTATTAATGAAAGACAAGGAAATTGAGCACTAGTCTAATGTGCAGCTTATTAAGTGTATTAGGATGCTCAATGGAAAAAAAATATTCACCTTGAGCACACATAGGGCCCTTCCCATAGGTTACTAAATTCATAGACTCTTTGTAATATTATCAGAACAGATTTTCCTAGTCTAAAACATATAGATAAAATAAAATGTTAATTTTTTCTCTCTCTCTCTTTGTTCCTTCATCATGCAAAATATGGCTTGATAGATTTTTACCAAATTTAGAGGATATGTTCAAGATGTCCTTCTTATGATATAAGCTGTGTTATACACTGATTCACTTTGGGAGATTCTGGGTTGTGGAGGTGGGGGAGGTACCCTACAGAGATATAGACAAACTCCTTCCCATTTCATCCTGTAGCTTGCTAAAATGTAAGCAACTGCAGGGATGTATTCATTTGGCAATAGCTAACATTCTCTCCAGGATCTTATCTAGATAGTCTTTCTAATTAAGTTACTCTTCCTCCATTGGCAGTCAATTTATGTATCTCATAGCTATTTTTCCCCTAAATAGGTCACATCCATTATACCAAATTTTGTGAAAATAATTCTGGTTCTCGGGAGATTTTTCACACTAATTATAAATAACATTTGGCCTTTTCAGAGAGCTCTTTGTTCAGATCACACTTATTGAGTGTCTACCCTGTGCCAGATCCTCTGCTGGATACCAGATCCAAGATGTATTGGAAGATTCAGAGTTTGTAATAAATGTGGCAAGTGACATAATAGAGTTATCTTCCTCAAGCACGTACCTTCATTTTAAGCTCCTAAAAAGTGACTCTGGCCTGATCTCCAAAGCTATGCATGGTTGTAGATGGTTGAATAAAAAATGTTTATTTTCTGGGAAAGACACTCACATTTCAAGATCTTCCCAGGATGCGGTCAGCAGCCCTTGCTTTCTCATGCCTCAGTCTGCCAACACTAATGCTCCTGGTTGAGAGTGTAAAAATGATCTGATGGCCAGGGATTATTTAGACTAGCAGCACAACACATTTTCAGACTAGAAGCTGGGGCTTTTAAAATGCCATTTTCCAGGAACAAACGGGTTTCTTGAGGGTTGAAAAGTGTCATAATGTGACTGAGATTAATATTTAACTGGAAAAATATTAAAAGTTTTGGCAAAGGTGACAGTTGAAGGAAACTGACATTTAATGAGTACTTACTCTGTGTTAATTGCCGCAATAAATACAGTCTGTGAATGACTTCCTTAGGTCTCACAGTGACCCTAAAATGTTGGTATGCTGAAAGCAAGTTTCACTGCAGTGTCACAGGCTGCCTCGCCCAAGCGCCCATCTTTGTCATTCTCAGAACAAAGAAACCTTTGCTTCTTGTGGGAGATTGCTAATGCTCCTGGTAATGACCAGGAATTTTTTCCACAGAGGTGTCTGAGGCACTATGACAAGGAAATGAGTCCTTTCATTCTGGAAGAAAATGTACTGTATAAATTGCCTCTTACATGCCTATCTTGAAGGCAGCAGAGTCTTAGAACTAGTCTCAGAATTCACGTAGAGGCAGAGCCCCAGCCCCATTGCACACTGCAGTGAGGGTAACTAGCAGAGAGATAAAGAGTACGTGCTTGGAGGTCTGACTACCTGGATTTAAATCTTATCTCTACCGCTTGCTAACCCTGCGGCCCTGGGCAAGTTACTTAGCCTCTCCTGGCATCAGTTATCCCCGCCATGAAATGGAAATGGTGATAGCACTTAACTCATAAGATTGTGATAAGAATTAAAAGCATATAAAGCACCTAGTCCAATGCTGGTGCATGATAAGGGCTCAGTAAACTAACTATTTTTATGACTCTATGTTATCAAATGTTCACTTATTATTATTAAAGGAGGTGACTTTCTTGCTATTGTTCACACAAATAAGGAAAGAAGCTGCTTGGTCTTGGACAATGAAAATAGCCTTTCAGTTCTTTCAGGTTTGATCTTCCTCCCACGCTAAGGGCTCCATTTCTGTCGTCCTCACTATGTTGTACACTCTGCTAGTCAATACGCAGAGGACTTAGACTTGAGAGGTGCCAGGATTTCATCTGTGGACCCCAAGGTGGGAGGTGTGGGGTGGGGGGCGGACGCCAGAACCAAATGGAATACTGATTACGACAGTGTTTGTGAAGGTAGAACTTGGTTTTAAAATTTGGCTTTTATCAGGGTAACTTGACAGTGAAGGCCAGCATCTAAAGGGCATAGCAGTCCCAGCCAGGTCCAAATGTGCATCCTAAAAGCAAGTCTAGAGTGATGCCTAGAACATATCTGAACTTCAGATGTCATCACTGTTGCCCTTCGTTTAGCCCTTAGTTGTACCAGGCCCTTTTATATGAGAATGTGTGTGTGTGTATTTTTTTTTTAAGAAAGTTTTCCACAGTTTACTGATCTAGTAGGCTTTTATTCAGTGATTCATGAGTTGGGCAGCATTCAATCTAGCAGATGGAAGGGAGCTCCAAAGAGCTGTACAAGGCAAAAGATTTTTATAGACCAAAACAAGAAGGAACAAGGAAGTCATACCTAGGCGCTGCTAACTGGTGAAAGCAGGACTACTTTCCTTGTAGAGAGTGAAGGGAAATCTTGGAGCCAAGTTGGGTAACTTGTGCTACGTAGGCGAGCACTGGTAGGTTGGCCTAGACCTTTCTTTTTTGGGAGAGCCAACACGGAAACTTAGTTAAGTTTGCTGATGTGGAGCCTAGTGTGGACAATTCAACTATGCATGTATTAATGGTTGGGAATGCTGCAACCAAGGGGTTCCTCCCACTGGTGTTAAAGTCTTCTCCTTGCTAGCAGTGGAGGAAATTGGGGCGGACTGAAGGCTGGCAGCTATGGATGAGCCACTCATGTCACAGATCTGGAAACATGAACCAATGAGATATCCTTTTAGATGCCATCGTCTCAGGAACTAGTTAAGGGCCCTCAGTGTACTCGGCTCAAAGATGGTGGCAAGGAATGGGGGTAGGTGGGGAGAAGGAGACAGAGATGCATGTTGGATACTCTTAGCATAGTCCTGTGTCTGAATGCTGAACACTACAAATAGGGATCTATTCCACAGTTATTCCAGGAAAAAATCACCCAGATAGGACCAAGATTGAATGGATAATGGAAGAATCTCACTCTGATAGACAGGTAACCTTTCAAACTTAGGGAACCCAGAAGAAAAATAATTTTCTCATAAATGTAATCCACTTATATTTCTGCTTAGAAGTGCTTCTTTTTTCTTCAATAGAAAGGTTCATAGTAGTGATGAGTGAAACAAATATTAATAAAACATAATGTTTTAAAAGTGCCTTGTTTTCTTACTGTACAGTTTATGTCTTCTTGCAAAAATGCTGATAACAAACAACCCCCAAACTAAGAGGTTTAAAACAACAGCTAGCTATTATTGTTTGTGAGTCTATGGGTCAGCCGGGCAGTTCTGATGGTCTGACCTGGGCTCAGTTAATCTCCGTGTATCTCTGCCCAGGCCTCCTATGTACCTGCAGTCAGCTGGCTGATGGACTAGGAGTTAACTGGTCTGGGACGGCCTCAACTTGAACAAACTGGCTCTCCTGCACGTGTTCTCTTGCTCTCCAGCAGGCTAGCCTGGACCTGTTCTCGTGGCAGAAGTACAAGAGAGACTGAGCAGAATTACATGAGGCCGTGTGAGGCCTGGGCTTGAAACTGGCACAGTGTCACGTCACTACATTGTATTTGTTAAAGAAAGTCATGAGGCCAGCCCCAATCCGAAGGATGGGAAAATAGACTCTTTTAATTGAAGGAACTTCAAAGTCATATTGCAGGTGCTATAGATACCAGGAGAGAAAGAACTGGGGCATTTTGTAATCAATCAACACACTTGCTATGTAAATGATCCCTGTACCGAAGGAAACTTCAGTAAGACGATGGCCTGGAGGGAGATGGTATGAAACTGAATCCAGTGAGTCCACTAAAGTCTCGCAAGTGTTTGGCCAAGTTGAAACTCAGGTTTTTTTCTCTCCCAGTCATCCAGGGTTTGCTGTGTTGTGCATACCATTTGGGATTTTTTTTTTCTTTAAAAAATTACCATCAAGTTCACTTTTGACATACATAAATTCAGTTTTTAACTTTGAGATAAAGTTTGCCTGAACTAGTTTTAAAGTCTCTCTACCTTTTTTTAGCAGGAGAAATGAGAGTGAGACCTCACGAAGCTCCATTTGCGTGTACTGGAACGTCCATGCATGTATTCTTTGGGGAAGGAAAAACTGCGTTTTAAAGTTAGTTATACGGGCTCCTCTCTCCTCTGGACTCATGGCTTTGAGTGGAGAGCGATGGAATGCAGGCTTCTATTCTTTCTAGTTTCTGAGTTTTATCCTCTTTTTTTTTGAATCTGAACCAGCATCGTCTTTTCATTCTGAAAATAGTGCAGCATTTCTCCAGAGGTTTTTTTTTTTTTTCCCCTGGCTCAGAAATATCTGTGCACATACACACACAGATATTTTCTTTTATTTAAAAATCTTTCTTTTCAGATACGGTAATATATGCTTGTGGTATGACAGGAAAAGTTTCCCCTGGAAGGTAAGTTTCCCTCAGGCTGCTATCCTGCAGCTCCTTGCCCAGATGCAACTGGGATATATTCTTCCACAGTTGTCCTATGTGAATACAAGCAGATGCAAATATGTTTACACAGCTGTTTACATCTCTTATTTTTAATACAAATATGAACAGACTACGCATGACGTTGTTCTTTACTTGTATCACTTAATAGTTTGTCTTGGAGATTTCCTCATCTCAGTACATAGAACTGCCTCATTTTACTTGCAAACGCAAGACATTCTTCAAGTCTCCTGCAGCCGGAACATATCTCCCAGGCTCCTTACTTTGTCCCTCTTTGCCTGTTGACCACATGCTTTCCGTGGGATTTCCATTTCCAACTTGGGGACTTTATTTCCCCCAGATGGGTCCTGCTATCTTGATCACTCTCACGAGGTAATGAGGTATCCGTCGTTCTTTCCGTGTCCTACTTCCTGGGAAAGCTGGAATGTTTTCCATGGCCCAGGGGTGATTTCGTTTTGCTGTCCTGGTGAGGTCTGAGACTGAGAGCGCTCGGCCCAGTAATGCAGGGATCAGTCCCCCTGGACAATCTTCCTTCTCGGTTTCTCACCCAGCAGTATTTCTTGCTTGTTTTCGGATACATCAGAAATGCATTTCACCAACGCCAAACAATTAATCTTACTCTGCTGGCTTATTCAGATTAAAGCCAGATGGTGACCGCTCTAGAACCTCAGAGGCCCTCGGAAAAGATACCAAGATACGGGAAAGACCCATTAAAGGTTGATATGACAAAGCCATACCTGATCCTTTCCTGTGTATCCCAAAGATTGTGAAGATACCTAGAATCTTCAGTAGGAAGGTGCCCTTCTCCTCCTGTTGTCCCCATGGTCTGGGAATTGCAGATAAAACACGACTTTCCAGAGGATGACTATTATATCTCAGTGCAATCAAATTTATGTTTGGTAGGCATTTTATTGTAAAATACAGTATAATGTTTATGAACATGAACTTCAGGGTCAGCTAGACTCTGTGTGACCTTGGGCAAGTTATTTAACCTCTCACAATCTCTGAGTCCTCATCCGTAAAGTGAAATTGATAATGCTTCACAGCTCAAGGGCTATTTTGAAGATTAAATTAGATATGTTGTATAAAATGCTCACAGAGTGTCTGATATGGCAGTCAGTTGTAGCTATAACCTTGAACCAAAGGCCAGTGTGCCAGCTCTTGCAAAAGATCCTCTCATACCTTCATCCTCCAGGAGCCCTCAGATTTTTCAAATCCATCCCAATCCCTGGCTTTCTCCATTCCAAAGAGAATTATTTATACAGAGTCTCTGGCCCATGCACCTCAACAATGCCCAGTAGTGCTGCATGAAACATCAACTATGTGCAAGGCAATGTCTTTGGTATTACACGACTAATCAAAAGAGTTTTACTTTTTTAAGGTTAAATACCATAGTATAAATGAAAAGGATTGGACATCAGACGGTTTAGTTTCCAGCTCCTGCACTTCCTTACTGTGTAACATTGGGCAAAATGAGCTTTAGTTTTCTCATATGTTAAATGGGAATAAGAACACCTACCTCACAGATTTTTAACAAAATATCTTGGTTAATTTGAGCAATTAAATAAGATAATGTTGATAAGTATTAGCTACTTACATACTATGTGCCTGTTACCAGATAATTTCCTTCCTTTCTTTTCCTTTAGCAAGTATAAATGATACTATTTAGTTATTTCCTTAGAATGGAGTTATATCCTGTTTTATTATAAACATTTTACTAATCTTCTATCCTCTCTTCTTGAGTTATCATGTGAAGGCTCAGCACCTGAAGGTGTATAATACTGAATGAATGAATGATACTTTTAAATTCTTTGTAAGAGCCAAAGAACACAAAGAGTTTAATTATAATGATTCTGGTACCAACAAAGTTTGTCTCTTTTAGAAAAATATAATACTCCAAACCAGACTATAACAAATTCTTAAAGACAGGATGCTTCAAGGGCTGTGTGTCTAGCCATTCTCCTCCCTACCCTTGCTTTTCAGGACGTTCCAATTCTCTTTTAATTAATATTGCATCAGATTGTACTCTAAGGTCCAAGAAGGTCTAGAAAGATACCCCTAACACAGTAAAATGACAGCATAATCATTATTAGTTAATTAAAAAATGGATCCTAATCTTGATGTGACACACAGTGTACAATTACTCTTATTATATGAGTTTCCAAACACATGTGTCATCTTAACTGTTCTTTATTCCTTCCTCACTTTGACTTATACCGGATCAATTCCAGGTTTTGCTGTTATCGTAGTTAACACTTCTCAAGCAAAAGTAGTCAGTGTTGATTAATGAATATATCTGATAGTCTTCTCAAGGTTATGCCTTCATTAGGTTTAGTATATATGCTCTTAATGTGACATCAATATCCAAAGTTGAGAAAGAGAGAGAAAAATACTTCAGACTGATCAAATATTTGCTCTGTGCCAGGCATTGTGCCTGACATTTCACATGTGGTATTTTGTTTAATCTTCATAGTGGCCAACTCTAACCTGGAACTATAAAGAGAGGGAGATTCTAGGAAGTGTAATTCCTGGCTTCTCCTCTGTGATGCAAAGGAAATTTTAGAATGGGGTGGCATATATGTCAATTCAGTAACAGACAGTCCCTAGTAGTCAACCTGTTATGAGGAGGAACTGGCAACTTTTCTTGTAATCTGACCACTCTGAAGGAGAACATTTTCATAATCAGAATAAAAACATCTTAAGGCTGGCCCAGTGGCCTGGTGGTTAAGTTTGTGTGCTGTGCTTCAGCGGCCTCGGGTTCATGGGTTTGGATCCTGGGTGCGGACCTGCACACCGCACATCAGGCCATCCTGTGGAGGCTTCCCACATACAAAATAGAGGGAGATTGGCATGGATGTTAGCTCAGGGACAATCTTCCTCATACACACACAAAAAAGAATAAAAGCATCTTATAGAAGTAGGTTCTCACCACTACCCAGAGGCCCAGTCATGTGAGAAGACTGACCACTCCTTGGAGTAACCAGGCTTTGTCTACCGAGTCAGAGGGGGCTGAGGCCAAGGCCAGGGGCACAGAGCCCCACAGGGCTATCTTGGGGCAAGCGCTCAGTCTTCGTGCCTACAAGGATGTCCCTGCGCTCACCAAAAGTGTGCCCTATGTGGGAATCTTGTTCACAGACATGATGTTTAGCAAAGCATATGAGTCAACAGTGTAATCCTACTCTTCAAGGTAGGCACTGAAACTAGGAGGTGCTTTCAATTTAGTGGGGAAGCAGGCAAGGAAAGAAAGAGTTATAATGTTATGGATTCGTAGTAAGATAGAAGTAAGCCCCTGGTGCTATGGGAGCCCCAAGTATAGCTGAAGGTGGGGACAATAAGTGACAAGTGTGAGTCATTAAGATGATGCCAGAGGGAAAATTGGAACCCACTAACTCAGGCCTTATAAGGCTGTGCAATTATTAAAAGGGCTGATAGAATTTTGTCTCTGATTTACCTGACTGAAGGATGAAGCAATGGCAGGACAATCCAGATAAAGAAGAAATGTAACAGTCAGAAAAATCTAGAGTGAGCAAAAGATCCAGAAAAGGAGGGAGGGAAAGAGAGAGGGAGGGAGAACACTCCTTTTCTTTAACTGGGGCATTCTCCATTGTGAAGTGGGGAACAGAGCTCAGTTTAAGGAAATTAAGCAATAAAACTCAGATTACAGAAACTAAATAATAGAGGCCTTGAAAGCCCAGTTTAAAGCTTTCAAAAGCTCTATTATTTGCTTATTTCTCCACTGGCAATTTCAAAATGTTTCCTTGTGAAACTCTACTCAAATGTTGTGCCCATATTTTTTTAGCTAGAGGCCGTATTCACAGCTTTATAAGAAGGAAAAAGTTTTATTAATATAGAGATTTGACCCTAAATCAAATAACCAACAGCAAAATTTTAAAAAAAAATTGACACTTCATAATCATCTTGAAGGTTTTGTGCTGGGTCTGGGTGCCGACTGGTTACCGTACTTGTGGTGCTATGACATCATGTTCCATTACCACTTTGAGACGAAGTCTTTCAGAATCAGCAATTGAAGATGATAGTCCTAAAATTTCATCTTAATAAGGTTTCAGAAGGTGATTTTCTATTTTATTTGCCTTTGATGTGCTTCAAAACCAAGGTGACATAGGAGCACCCGCACCTACTTCTAGCAGGAAGGCATACCTCAACAAGATGAAGTTATTAAATCAGAAGTTGAGTGTGTGATAGCCTGAGTCAGGCATAAAGATCAGATCTAATTAAGAGGGTTTCTCTGATCAAGAAGTCCAATGTGTAATCAGAAAGTAGTACCTTAATTGATACTTGACTCCTGTCAAATTCTATTTGCATGGAAATAATAAAGACATTCCCTTAGTGTTTTCACTGTATATTGAGTCTATATCATTGTATACATTTGCGTTAGCTACTTCAGTACGACATAAAAAGAAAAAGCACACTTACTTTAGGGAAAAAAATTGCCACCATTCAAAGAGAATCTATTCTGCACTGCACACTCAGCCAAGCCATTTTCATACATTACTTCATTTAATGTTCACAATACCTCTAAAATAGAGGGATTTCATTTCCCGTTGTACAGAGGAGGAAACTGAAGTTCAGCTCCATTAAATAACTCAGCCAGGGCCACACAGCTAGTTAGTCGCGGAGCTAAGATTCAAAACAATTCTCTCCGTCTATATAGCCCATTCTCTAGTCAGAATGCCACAAAACCTCTCTGAGTTTTGTATTTGATGTTACCGTGAATTGTAATTGAATAAAATACCCTTCTTTTTAAATTCTGAATGTTACGATCGGGCCCAAATAAACATTCCCATTACACACTACTGTAAAAGCCACAGCCAACTCTAAAATTCAGGCACGTTCTTTTCTTTTGTTTCCCTTTTGAGAATTTTTTGCAATGGTTCATCATAAGAGATTTCTTCCAAATAATTTTTTGTATTAGCTAGATGTAAATAAAATGTCATGTCAGGAAAATTCCTTTACAGTACTGAATCTCAACCAGAGATGATTTGCCTCTCCTCCCCTCTGGGGACATTTGGCAATGTCTGGAGGCATTTTTGGTTGTCATAACCAGAAAGGAGCAATTGCATCTGGTGGGCAGAGGCCAGGGATACTGCTGAACATTCTACAATGCTAGAATAGGCCATACAACAAAGAATTATCCAGCCCAAAATGTTGATAGAGCTGAGGTTGAAGAACCTGCTTTACGGTGTTGTTCTCAATTAGTGAATCCTCTAGGGAGGATGTTTTGGACTCAAATTAATGAAAGTGCGACTTGTGTTCTGTTCCTGGCTGCCCTCCCCTACCACACATAATCTATCCCACTTTCTGTCATCCAACCACTAATGCCTTTTCCATTTCAGAGGCCCAAAGTTTTCCTCATGGCCTTCTCCCATTAAAGCTAAAAGTATCTGCTATCAATTGTTTTTCTTGATTGATTCATACTACACTCTTGTTGAAATCTAAGTACCTGCACATGAAACCTTTCTTCACTAATACCAGAATCTTCCTTCAACAAATATTTACTGAGTGTCTACTGTGTGCCATGCTTTGTTCTAAGCATTAGGGATGCAGGGGTAGAAATTACAGACGGGATCTCATTACTGCATGTACTCTTATGAAAGGAAATAGGCAATAAAGAAATAAACAAGATAATTGTCATAGAGTGATGCTTGCTTTGAAGACAGTCAAATAGGATGTTCTGAAAGTAATAGGGAGAGGTAGGAGGAGTCCTTAAAATGAGGAGGTAACATTTTAACTAAGATACAAATGACAAGAAGAAAACAACCATTTGAAAATCTGGGATTGGAGAATTCCAGACAAAGGGACCAGAAAAATCCAGTCTCTAGAGCAGAGATGAGTTTGGAATGTTCAAAGAATAGAGAGAAAGCCAGTGTAGTTGAATTCTAGTGAATAAGTAAGCGAATGAGAGGAAAAGAGGCTGGAAAAATGACAGTAGGCCAGATGAGGTAGGGGCTCATATGCCATGGTAGAAATGTAGATATTCTTTTCATTGCAATGAAAAGCTGTTAAAGGATTTTAATTAGGGACATGAGAAAGTCTGATGTGTATTTTGAAAGATGACTTTGGCTACTGTTTGGAGACTGTCCTATGGGAGGCACAAGTGGAAGTGGAGAGACACATGAAAGGTGTTGGAAATAATGGGAGATGCTGTGGGCTTCGACTATAGTATAACAATGGGGAAGGACAGACTTGTTATCAGGAGTTATTTTGGAGGTACAGCTGACAAGCTCAGTAATGAGTGGGATGTAAGGGGAAGGCATATCAAAGGTGATACCTGGATTTTGACTTGAGCAACTGCGTGGAGGATGATGCTATTTACTGAGATGTAGCTCACTGACAGATAAACGAATTAGAAGGCTGTCACATGGTCTGTTTGGAACTGTCTTATGTTTGATGTGACATTCAAGTGAAGATGTCAAGGATTCAGGATATGTGAATCTGGAGATCAACAAGGAGATCAGAAATGAAGAGGTGAATTTGGATGTTGTCATCATGCAAATTGCATTTAAAACCTGGAACTGAATGAGATCACATGAGAAGTGTATATTTATACAGAAAAGAGACTTATGAAGAAACTTGGAGCAATCTGACCTCCAGGAGTTGACATCTATCCTTGGTAAAAAGAATTGGAAGTATCAACAAGTAGATAAGAGGTATTACTAGAGCAAAGGAGATCTGAAAAAATTATTATGCTTACTTAACTGTGCTCTGAACCAAACCAAAAGTGCGTGTGTCTGCATGTGTGTGTGTGGAGAGAGAGAGAAAGAGAGAACAAGTTTTAAAATCATGAAGTAGTATTATAAACGTAAGGTAGCATTATTAGTTCTTTTAGAGTAACTGACAAGAAGAGTATAGGAAACCTGAAATAAAAGAAATAACAAATAGCTCCCAAGGCCTTTGGAGAGGTTAACTTGTGCTGACCGTGTCCTTCCTGGGGTCTTTTTGATACAGGCAGTAGAACCATTGCTTTTTATCGTCACCTTCTTACATTGAATACACTCTCCTCAAACCCTGGTGTTTTTACCTGCTAAGTTGTTCAATTTTATTCAATAAGACATGCTTATATTCAAATATTAGACTTACTTTCCAATTATTTGTATTAAATTTCATCTTTCTAGGCTATTGAGATTTTTTTGAAATCTGATTCTGCTATAAAATATATTAGTATTATTTCCGGTTTCTTATCACCTGCAAATTTAACCAATATGTCTTAACCAAAGTCTTAATAGAAATGTTGGTCAGATGAGGACTGACGACCTGAAGGCTTCACCAGGGATCTCCCTCCCATTAGATATCACAGCTCACTTTGGACACTATCAATTATGCAAACACCAAATTGTAAAAGCATTGAGCCCGTATTTTCATCTTTATCTCCTCTTTTTTTTTTTTTTTTTACAAACTGTCTATCTGAAATATGCTCCCACTCTGTCTTATAAGATTTCAGTAGTAAAAGAGGCTAGAGATTTTACCCCTAAATCAAGAGAGGTCAGTATGACATAAGTTGTTATTAAAAAATATATGACAGCTCCCAGGATTGCCATTTTTTCCTTAATTGATCACAAATCTCTTTTTAATATAGTCTATTTTAGAATCATATTTATAAGTGTCTTAAGTTCACTAGGGTTTTTCAAAAGGATATTGTCCCAATCAGTCCTTCAGTGACTATTCTTCTCCCCACATTCCTCAAATATTACCAACAGCAACTCTGCGATCTAACCTTCAGTTCCATCTGGGAAGGAGACACCCACCTTCTGAAAGCTACCTCACCTTGATTGGGCTTCAGTACCCTCTTACTAATTCGAGTCCCTCTCTTACTACTCTGGCCATCCTTCCCATTGACAGAGATGATGGACTCAAAGTAGGGGTAAAGGAGTTCAGTTTTTTCTCTGTCAGTATACCACTGGCATATTTTCAGGCAAGAGCCAGGTTTGTTTGTTTTGTTCACCTTTAAGTTTTTTAAAAAATATGTGCTTTTAACCACGGCTTAACCATATATATGTGGCGGATAGTTTACAACCACATCATTCTCGAGAGTTGAGCCCTAATCATCAATCAGCCCTGTTCTTTTCCTTCAAAGAAGCATTAGGATAGGTTTATTTTGACAAAGGGAGATAACTGAAATTTGAGCATGAGTTTACATCAGATTGAGGATCCTTTCTTCCTCTTTCGCTTTTTTATTTTTCATTTTCTTCTTTCTTCTGTCTTTCTTTTTTGCAACTGTATCAAAGAATAAAGTGAAGCCTTTTAAAAATCTCTGGGTCACATTGGAGCGAGTTTTGGCTATTCATTTTTACAACTCTTTTACTCAATTTAGCTAGCATTTTAATAAAAATATTTTTCCCCAATGGTGAATAAATAGCATATCTGTGTTGTGAACCCTTCATAGCCTAAGAGTGTTTGTTTTCTCTCTCTGTGAAAAAAATAAGGGAGTGGCTTTGATCCATTTAATTAGATAGGAACATGGTTCCCCAGAATATAAAAGATTTTAATAAATATTTTTGAATGAATGAATCTAAGAGTGAATCGATAGAGCTAATAAAATATGACAAATATAAAATGTACAGTATGCAAATTCATAAGCTGTCCAACTCTTTTTCTTTACTAGAGGATAGTATACAAAATGTGAACACATTTTAAGAAGGCCCACTTCAGTAGATGAAAGAATATTTCATGTGACTTTTTACAAATGAATTTATCATACTCAGTGCACTCCATCCCTTTATTGTGCCTTACTCAACTCTTGAGGTATTTAAGTTGTGGGCTGAAAACTCACTCATTCACTCCATAAGCAAGTAGTAAGTATATACCATTCAGTGGGAATATATCTTGGTGCTCCACTGTCAGTGTTCTTGTGCTTTCAGAATTTTTCTGGTCGTATGTCTACATCACTAAAATGTTTTCATCTTAAGTCACTTACTGTAGTTCTATATGAGATAGAAACCTCTGAGCTGTGCAGTCAAGCTTTATTCAGCCATGTGAAAAATGTTAGTGAGAAGTATCCCTAATCACTACTGTCACTACACACTTCCCATTTCAAACTTTGCTACACAACTTCCAGCGTCTTTTGCTGGAGACCAAAACAAACAACCGAAGAACAGGCCTTAGAATTTCAAAGATGAACTCCATGGTTTAGCCCCTAAAAGCAACCAGAGGGAAAAGATGGCTCACCTAAAAGCATCTGCAATGAGTTTTTACTGGTAACTCTTCAACAGCAATTGTGGAATCCAGAAGATCATGGAATGGATCTTTAATGTGCCACAAAAGATAGCTGTCAACTTAAAATTTTAAGCCCAATGGAACTGTTTTCAAGAACCAGGGCGTAATAAATTCAATCCCAGAAAATTAAAAAAAAGAAAAAGAAAAAGAAAAGTCTGAGCCAGTCCTGATGGCCTAAGCAGTTTAAGTTCAGCGTGCTCCACTTCAGCGGCCTGGGTTCAATTCCCGGTCATGGAACCACACCACTCGTCTGTCAGTAGCCATGCTGTGGCAGTGGCTCACATAGAAGGACCAGAAGAACTTACAACTATATACACAACTATGTATTGGGGCCTGGGGGATTGGGGGCAGTAAGAAAAATAAAAGGAGAAAGATTGGCCACAGATATTATCTTAGGGTAAATCTTCCCCTGCAAAGAATAAAAGGTTATCAAAGTTTAAAAAACAGTTTGCCAACAAAAGACCTTCATTTCTAAACAGCATATTTCAGAAAGAAATAATTTATACCAGGGGAAAATCTGAAATGAAAAAAAGAAAGTGAGCAAAGAAAATGACATATACATTGGTGGATTTAAGCCAGTATCTTTTGAAAAACAAGCAAACATAATAATATCTAATTTGTAGGACCAAAAACGACAAAAAAAAGATTGAGGTAAAATACTGAAAATCAATGTAATATAAACCAGGAGGGGTCAGAATGAAAGTACTCCAAGATCTCTTTACTGTTTAGGGGGAGGTTAAAGATACTGATTAACTTTAGACTTTATTAAGTATGCCTGTTCACACTTTGATGGTATCGACAAACAGAATGGAATTATTGTATATAAATATCAAACCAGTAGAGGAAAAAAATGGAATGAGAAAAAAATCCAATCACTCAGATGGATTTCCAATTAAAATCCCAATACAATTGTAAATATATACAGAAAAGCAAAGGATTAGGAAAAGCCAATTCATGAAGAAGAAAATGCTGGGTTAGTTGTGGTACCAGACATCAAAATGATTAAAAAACAATAGTAATTAAGACATGACACACAGGTGCAGGAATAGACAATTAGGCCATAGAAGAATAACACAGCCATAACATTGCAGATCACTGGGGGAAAGATGAACCATTCAGTAGATATTAGTGGAACGATCATAATCTGTATGGGAAAAAAAAAACAAACCTGGATATTTCCCTCAAACACATGTCCCAAGAAGCAGAAATCATAAAGGAAAAATAAACAAATTTGACTACCTTAAAATTGTGAACTATTCATCAAAAGATATTTAAAAAATGAGAAGAGCAGCCACAAAATGGAAGAAGATATTTACAACATATAAAACCAAAAAGGAATTAGTATCCATGATATATAAAGCATTTCTTCAAATCAAGAAGAAAAAGACAAGCTACTTAAAGAAAAATACATAAAGGCAAAAGGAAGTAGGCATTTCACCAAAAAGTCAACATTCCAATAAATACAAGAAAAGATATTCAGTCTCATTTTTAATCAAGGAAAGGCAAATTAATACCATCCTGAGATACTGTAATACCCAACAAATTGGACAATTTTTTAAAGTAGAATAATAAGTTTTGATGAGGCTGTGGAGAAAGGAGAACTTTCACAAATTTCTAGTGTGTGTGTGAATTATCCAGTAAGTTACTGATGGGCATATTTAATGACCCAGCAGTTCTTTTCCTAGATATGTAACCTAGAAAACATCCTACGTATATACAACAGAATAAATGTGCAGCATTCATTGCAATTATAAAAACTGGAAGTAACACAAATGTCCACCAACAGGATAATGAATAAATAAATTTTGGTTCAGTGACTACTAAATAGCAGTGAAATGAGGGAAACACAACTTCCAAAAGCATGAATCTCATAAACATAATGTTCAGCAGAAAAAAAGAAAATGTCATGAAAATAATACATATGTTTTGATACTCCTTATATAAAATTTAAAAATATGCAAAACTAAACAATATTTCAGGCTACATACATATGCATCATAACAATGAAGAAATGCTAGAGAATGATAAAAAGTTCTGAATGCTCATGACCTCTGAGGGCAAGAGAAGGGAATGGCCTCACAAGAGGCTTCAATGAGATATGAAACACCCTATTTCTTAGTGTGGATATCCTTTTACCACTTTTCATACATTTTATATAAAATACATTATAAATGTAATTTCATAAGTAAAAACTATTCTATAATTTAAAAAAAAATAAAATTCCATCATTTAAAAGAATAAAAAGAAAAAAGTTAAATTGTCTATTCCCCACCCTTATCACTTATCCTAATATAAAATACAACCATCAAAAATAAAATGAATGCATTACAAATCTTCTTTTAGTTAAAGTTTATTAAAATGAACAGCATTAATCTTTTTCACTAAAATAGGTTCCTAAAATATTCCAGAAAAAAAATCAGCATATAATACATATAACTGTCATTAATTGATGTGTGTGTCCGGCCTGGAGTAAAGCACTGATATCTCCAGGCTTCAGTTTCTTCATCTGTCAGTTGAGATGCTCAAATCAACAGATTTCTAAGAAACTTCCTGCAGTAAGTTTCTAAGTACCAGTCTGGTATAAAATGTGAATGCCCTCTTCAGGAGGCAGGAGCACACATTACAAGCTGTGGTGTTCTGGAAGGCGGAAGCCACGTCTTTCATCACTGTACCTGCAGTGACCATACGGTAGATGGTCAAATAAAGGTCAGTGGAATAAAGGATTCTGGTATTATATGCTAGTGAATGCCGGCCATGCTAAATTCTCATCATATCCTGGAAGTCATTATAAAACAAATTAGATGGTTTTACCCCCACCATTGCAGGGATCGTGGATATAAAATATCCAGAGGATGAAACATTTGCCAATTTTAGGATACACATTTTTCACATTTTGTCTTCTCTGAAATCAAGGTGCGTCTTGCAATCGATGACATCTTTTTCAACTGTTTTCAGCCAGGCAGCGGTTGTGATGCAGCTGTCATCACCTGATTATAAACATACTTTGTTATAATTCCTTGTGGCATGATACGCAATAGAACTCCTTGATGCTTCAGTCCACAAATCGTTTAAGGGAAAGAATGAGTCCTACTATTCTCGAGTCTTCTCTGAAAAGCTCCTATTGACATATTCTGTTAACGATCAAGAAAACCCAGTTTCAAAAATAGTAAAATAGGTATACTAGTATTTTAGAAGAAAATCTTGGAGACAATCATAGAGCACCCATTTGAGAAAAATCTCCATCAAAAAATGTTCTTGATGGCACAGAGAATAAGATTGTTTGGAAAAACACAGAGATAAAGAAATCTGAGTTGCTGTACAATTCACAAGAGTTGGACTCTAAATGGGAATAGACTTAGGAAAATCTTAACCACTGTATGTAGCCTATATTTTTTATATATATAAACAAGAGTATATATTTCTAAACAGTTTCTCCTATCGCTGGCCTAGTCACTGACACTATCAGAACTTAAAGGGTTAATTCCCACTGTTAAATTTTAGTTGTGAAAACTGGGAGCCAGGAGAGGGCAGCAGAGAACTAACCTGAAGGGTTTCAGTTTGTTTTAACTATTACAAAGGGCGCTTCACAATTTATGAAGCTCTTTCATATATATGAACTTATAGGGGGGAGGGGGACAGTTGTTTCCATCCTCATTTAACAGGCAAGGAAACTGAGACTTGGAGAAATTAAGTGACCAGTCTGAGGTGGCCCAACTAAGGGGTGGCATTGACTTAAACTAAGGAGGAGAGTTGGACTTACATGCATTCTTCTTCAAATGGTGGTGAAACCTGTGAGAAGCCCAGTGGGCGATCAGGAGGAGAATTGGAGATGGAGTCTGTTGAGATCCAGGTCAGCCCAGGACCAGGGGATGTGGAGAAGATGACATGAATCTGGATGAAGATGTGAAATCAGAAGTCAAACCAAAGACCAAGAGAACTTAATACCGAACTAGTCCATGATCACCAGAGAGCAGGAGACAGGTCTGAACCGATTTTGGACATGGGCCATAGAGGAAAGCCCAGACAGCATGTTGTGCTACCAGAGTGCCTGAGGGCTCCATGAGGATTCCTCGGGTCTCAGTTCTGGCCCTTTCTGGTCTTTAAGTGGCTTAGCCTAAGATATACTAAAAGGCAGAACAGCCCCTTGGCCCCTCGCAATAACATGTGAGTGAAACTCCGGGGTATTTTGTCCTGGTAAAGTTACAGATGAAATGAACAGAAGATATTCTCTGTGTTCCTACCTCATGTCCTAGCAATTAAAAAAAAAAAAAATTCCAGAGGGAGAGTTTCTGCTTCGTTTACCAAGTGGTTATTGTTTAAAAGCTCGAGTCAGGAAATGGAATATTTTGATGCCCTACTGGGAGGGTGTATATGAGTCCTCACTCCAAAGAAATTGCACTAAACCTTTTGGCCTGATAGGTGTAGTGTAGGTGAAGGATTACTTTGTGTTGTCAAGATTCATTTCTTTCCTGAGCAGTCACTTCACAAAGTAAGCTATATGGTTGGGATTTTGAAGCCTTTTGTTTCTGCTGCAACGCAGAGATGGGGAATGTTCTGTGGCAAAGGAGTGCAAACTACTTAATATTCTCCTGCATGGCCACCTCTTTGGGAACACCCTTGAAGAGGGAGGTTGAAAGGTGTGCCTACAGCAGTGTTTTCCTGGGGAAGATGGGTCTCAGAATGCAGAATAGAGAAATAGAGTTTCTAGACTGTCCACAGTACGTGCAAGACATCAACTACAAATGTCAATAAATACAAATGTTAAACTAGTCCTCTTCCCAGAATTCACACAAATAGGAAAATGGAAGGATTTGGCATTCTTTATTACTCATTTGGAATAAATCATGCTTTGTGCTGGGGGAATGAAAGAGAAGCTATTTGTAGGTAAGTACAGACGTGTAGGAGGATGATGAAGATAGGATTGGTATTTCTTGTTCCAATAAAATCTCTGCTTCACCCAGACCATTATATGCACATTTTCTGAGGACTTATGCAGCATATAAGAGACACAAACACATTGAGAGCTGAATGGTTCAAATTCATAGTCATTTTATTAATGATCTGTCTTTGACTTATTGTTTTCACTCTGAGATAACAATGTATAATATACATCCAGTTTTTATCACTCATTTATTGGTTGATCTTGGGCAAGGTACACGATACCTTTGAGCCTTAATTTCCTTCTCTATTGAGTAGAGATAGAAATACTCACCTTACAGTATTTTTAAGGGAATTGAATATGTATATATTTTCCTTTTGGTCTTTAGGTTAAAGGCGTTAGCCAATCTGTTCTTCCCCTGGTGGCCCCCATAGACACACCTGAGCTTTATTTCCTCTCCGTTCATAGGCCATAGCATTTCTGTCATTGGAGTTACCCTTTGCTAATTTAATCAATATTGAGCTCTGACTATATGCCAATAAAAGAAACAAAACTCTTTTCCTCAGGGAGCTGACAGTCTAGTGGACCCTCTATTCTCTCTTTCTCTTTCTTGTTACATCTTCATTCCACTTATCCTCCAAACTTCACTTCAAGGGTTTCCCCTTCCCTGAAAATTTTTCAAGATTTTCTACCAAGAACAGTCTGTGTGTCCTTTGAAATTCTGTAGCATTTTCCTGCCTTTGCTGCTTAGATGGATTTTTATCTTCTTCTTCCCTGTCCTGCAGGGTTTTTTGCACATGTTCTTCCAAATTGCATGTTTCTGGAGGATAAAGGGTCTAGAATATAAGCTTCAGAAGGCAAGCATGATTGGGGGTGTTTTATTCACTGTGTATTCCCAGTAACTGTAGTGGGTAAACAGCAGGTTCTCTATAAATATTTTGCATGAATGAATGAATGAATGAATTTGTATCTCTCATATTACTTTGTTGTGTTGTATATGGAAAATTGGATTTGCATTCAAAAGTCCTGGGTTTAAAACCACGCTCAAAAGTTGACTTTTCCTCTCTGAGACTCAGCTTCCTAATATGTAAGATGGAAGTAAGAATTTTGCTTTACTTATATTACAGAACTACTTTTGAAGATCAAATAAGTGTGATGTATATGGAAAAGAATTCCTTTGTTCACTGCTAAATGAGTAAAAGATGTTACAACTAAGCCTGTAATGATTACTGTTGAATGAATGAATGCATGTGTTATAGACTGAATGTTTGTGTCCCCCCAAATCCATATGTTGAAGCCCTAACCCCCCCCCAAGAGATGGTATTTGGAGATGGGGCCTTTAGGAGGTAATTAGACTTAGATGAGGTCATGCAAGTGGAGCCTTCCAGATGGGATTGGGCCCTTATAAGAAGAGATATGAGAGAGAAAGTGCTCCCCCCACTCCCAATCCACCTCATATGGGGCACAAAGAAGTCATGTGAGCACACAGTGAGATGGCAGTGCAAGAGAAAAGGGCTCAGAATGAATCTACTTCCCTGGCTCCTTGATCTTAGACTTCCCAGCCTCCAGAACTGTGGTAAATTTCCATTGTTTAAGCCACCCAGCCTATAGTATTTTGTTATGGCAGCCTGAGTTAAAACAGCATGCATGCATGAATGAATGAGTGAGTGAGAAGGGAAAAACATGATTGCATGAAATCTGAGCAATTTAAGGGATTCAATCAAGAAGTAAATAAAGGCACTTGAGAGGAGACAGAAGCTTCAGTCATTCCAGAGAATTAACTGATGCTTAAAGGCACTGTGCCATAACTTTGCCGAGTATATTTCCTGAGATCAGCTTTACTCGTAAGTTCAGGACATAATGGAAAGAATTCAACGGTGTATTAAGAGACTAAGGTCTCAGTGGGGGTCTGTAGGCAAGTTACTTTAACTCTCTGATCTTCTATTGCCTTATCTATAAAATGAAGATTAGAACGCCCAACATCTCCACCTCCTAGCATTATGGTGATGATCAAAGTTTATGTGTTGATAAGTGGCTTATAAATTATTAATTGCCAATAAAATGGGAGATACCACCAGTAGCAGCTTGCCATAAAAGACTCATGGTATGTACCATATCCATTGTTTCTCAAAATTAACTTTCTTATCCAAGATGTACTTATGATCCAGAAATTCCTAGCATCCTGGAATTTATTGAGAATATTAACCTTTTAATCCATAACAATCCTATGAGCCATGTTTTGCAGGGAAGAAACTGTCCCATAGAGGCAAAGTGAATTGTCCACAGCTTGCCGATGGCACAACAAGGTTCCCGATATGTGTTCAATAACTCCAGGTGTGAAACTCTTTCCATTAAAGCACAAAGATCTGGGCTCTTTTGTTTTCAAATATAATAATTTTTATTTTTAATGAGGCCTAGTTTCCCTCATTGTTACATTCAATCCAGTAAAGGTAATATCTGAGATTGTATGAAATTTTCTATTACCTATTTAAGTTTTCGTAAATGTGTAATATTCTTAGTGGAAACTTATTTTCAAGGTGCGATTTAACAATGGGCTCCTGGAGATCAGATTGTCGGGACACCTAGGTTGCTGACATTTAATTTTTCACAAAAATTTTTATATGTCCTGTTACTATAAAAATGTTTTGTGCTTGTAAATAAAAACGACGTGTGATCCTGCATATTTTAAAACTTCGAGTGCTGGCATAAAATAAGAGAACTGAGGTTCATATCCCATATCTGCAGATATTACTTATTAAGCAAATAATAAGATGGGTAGAGAGGTCTAAATTGTATTTAAATCTCTGGAGGAAGGGTGGTGATGAGGTGTAGAATTTTAAAATAGGCTTTTGAATATAGCCTGTAACTAGGCACATGGTAGAAGCAAAGAAGAAATTGCTTCACTAAGCACCATTATTCTGAAGAATAGTAAGAATAGCAAGCAAAGACATTGATGACCTCAGAGAAACATGAATAACACATTATGGCTCAGATTATACTGACAGCCTAGCCTGACTCCCAGGAATTTAGACCAAATTTGGTATTCAGAAGCCAGATGGGTTTCTTTAAGACCCCTTCTATTTTTTAAAGATCTTGTTAAGTCAGCCTTGGAGGAAGAACAGAAGACATTTTTTTCGGAAGTGAAATAAATTTTTCTCCCTCTAAATCTTATCATTCAGTGGCAGTTCCCTACGAGAAGACTAAGCCCGGGACTTTGAGTGTAGTGTAGAAAGGGACCTGACTCCATCCTCAGGAGCATTCCTATTCTCTGAGCTAATGTTTCTGCCTGGGAAGCCCCCAAGGGGCTGAGGTCATGATACAATTTCAGGACCACGAGGAGCCCAGATGAGAAGTTCTCCTCTATGCATGAGATCATGCCTCTTACTGTGACTGCCATGGTGCCACCCCAGAACATAGATTTAAATAATCCCACTAAACAGGCAAATAAAAGCCAGGATCTCAGTATTCTTTTGACAAAATGAAACATAAGCCAACCATTGACATTTCCCAAGCATTGTTCTCTCCTGCTGATCACAAGTATAATGAGAATATGATACATGCCAGCTGATCTGACAATGAAAATCATGGAGGAAATTCAGGCTCTCCCTGTGGTACCTAGTTAGTAGGTGTCATTTGTTTAAAGATAGGGTGAATAAAAGCAAGAGGGCGCTGGTTCTGCCACACTGAAGAGTTCCAGGGGCTTTGAATGGATCAGCCTGCTGCATCCTTGTACAGGACACACCTCTCTGATGTGTTGTTTGGGGCATGGCAGGAGCCACGGAAGAACCTCTTTGACTAGACTTTATCTTTGGTATGTTGTCAAGATCTGTATCAGAACATGATCTGCGTGTATGTGTACGCGTGTGTGCATATGTACAACTGAGTCAGAGTTCTTTCCTGTGCCCATGAACAGCTGAATGCTGCTGTGTTTAATTTGTGAGCTGCAGCCAAAATGTTCTTTTTCATCAGAATCAAAACTTTATCATCACCATCACCATCACCAATGATTACTGAGCCCTTTACAGGGAGAGAAAGGTGGGTGATATTAGCCCCATTATATAGGGGAGGAAACTATCATTTAGGGAGATTAAATAAATTTTAAAGTTCATGTAGCAAAATTTTGGCAAAGTCAATATTCAGAATCAGGGTCTATGGCTCCAAAGGTGCCATATTTTACCATCATAGCACATTGCATCCAACCCATGCCCACCCCTACCACCTGGAAGACTTAAAATCGGAGGATTAATAAGGAGTTTTGTCATTTACTAACCGATATCTTGAATCCAACCATCTTAGACTTTTAGAAAATGTATATTTTGAAAATATAACAATATATATACTAGGTCACAAAAATACATTATGTATATATACTGTTAAAGGTAATAAGGACCCACCCACAATAAATCTGATGCAAATCATTATCCTTGGCACAATTCTTAAATATGTACATTTGGATGATTTCTGCCTCCCCCCACTCTGTCATTCACAGTAGCCTCTTTTTAGGTCATTCATACATTCATTCAACTAGTATTTTGGGAAGCACCTGCTTTGTCCCAGGCACTGCTCTAGAGGCTGGAGATATAGCAATAAAAAAACAAATATGAATCTCATCAGAATACAGATTAAAAATGTGATTATTAAAATTGATCTTGAATAAGTGATTGGTTGATTTTTTTTTTTATTTAAAGTCTAGAAAAACCAACAGTTTTCTGTCTCCCAGGCTCACTCTAAAGCACACCCACAATTTAGGCCGTGCATGTCCTGCAAGCAGGGCATTATGCTAGGTTCTACGGAGCTGTCAGAGAGGAGAACACATGTCTGGCCCTCAAGTAGCAAGAGAAGGAATGTTGTGCTTCCAAGAATTCAGATTTTTTTAAGACTCTTTCTAGGACTCATTCTCCATAATATATCCATTAATGCCTTATCAAATCACTGTTTAATATGTGTGTTTTCCAGGTGTTCTGTGGCGTAAGTCCTCAGGGATTAGTCATTTCCACTTGCAGTGTCATGCCTAGCAAGATCTGATGCAAAAACCATTCCCCCAACATGCCAATTGGCCAAGGCACAGAGTTAGGTTTTGTTCAGGCAAACAGATTAGTCCTCTAAGGGTTAATTAGGAAGCGAGCCCCTTTCAGGGCCTGGAATTGTTTACTTCAATCGTTTTCTTGCAAACTGCCATGTTTCACTTGGGTACTAATTGTGCCTGATGGACCCATTATTTTGTAATCAGAGCCGTTCCTTGGCTAGCTCTCCCGGGGTTAATTAAATGGATGAGGTAGTGCCCCGGATATTACTAGCAGACAGGACCACTTGAATTTCTCACCAACCATATTGGAGAAAGTCCTGTTACTATGAACAATCAGGCTTCTCAGCACCAGTGGTGCCATTCGCAGTCAGAGTTTATTAGGGTTACTGTACCAAGACAAGCCTGGCTGACCCATCAGTGCAGTCCTGCCTGGCTTGGCCCCGTTTCTGCACAGAGAGGACTTGCGCCAGTGGACTCTGGAATCCCCACCTGCTATAGGCAGACCTGTTTGCTGCAGATGATTCCTGCCCCAGGTTAAATGTGTACACCTCATGGAAATGGTGCCTTCAAGCCAAAGGCACTTACAAATTAGGAAAGCGGCCACCTATCTTGAAACACACTGTACTAAACACAGCAAGAGACCACGATGATTGGTAAGATGATTAGACATTTCTCTGATGTAATGTTATGCCACTGCTGCCGCTGACCTTGTAATCTGCCAGTTCTTTCCGCCTCGTTTCATATTTTCCCCCTACTGAATTTCTAGCTCAAGACTCTGTGTAGAATGATCCCACATTATTTTTGTCTCATGCTATTTTTTTTATTTTGCAACAACCCCACTGGGATTTAATAACCAGAAAAGAGTATTGTATCTTGAGGCATCAATGTGGAGAACGGTAAATTCTAGAGCTCAAATATCTAAGCCTTTCTGCATTTGGGACCATTGCAGAAAGCAGCAAACTAGGAATGAGGGATTTTTTAACATGAGGCTTTGTACTCAAACCCACAATATCAAATATAAGTGAAGCATTTCTGTTGCATGTAGAAATGTCTGAACTGTAATCATAGGTAACTTAGGAAAATGGTCTTGGAGAAGTATAAATCGTTTTTTATGGAGTTAGCTCTTGCATAGAGCCTTCATGTCAGAAGGACTGTAGTTATTTGAGGGTAGAAAATGTAATATGATGAAAAGTGCACATGTTGGAGTACGAAGACCTAAATTCAATTCTTATTTCTTCCTTGTATGAGTTGTGTGATCTGGGGCAATTCCCTTTACTTCTCTGAGTCTCAATTTCCTTACCTTTAAAATGGGGATAATAATACTGACCTACTTTCTGCTGCAGAATTTTGTAAAACTCAAACATAGTGCCTGGCATATATTACATGGTTCAATGAATATTATGTGAATGAAAGACTTGCTGGATTAAAAAAAAAAATGTTCCAGAAAATTTTTCCAGAGGTTTTAACATTTACAATCATATGTAAGGCTTAAAAACAAAAGAATTTATAGTGCTGGATGACATTTTATTACATTCTTCCATTTCTGTACACACAAAAAAGTATGAATGGTTCCTAGCTATTTTCTGCAACTTCTGGATTGTTCCAGAAACTAACCTGATACTGAGGTCTTTTTGCTTTGGTTCTGTGATTTCCTTCTTCCAGAGCAAGAAAAATGTCAGAGCAAAGTTGTTACATCCTTTTGAAGTGGGGTCGAATTTTGCAGTGTAGGATAAGGAGTAAATGTGGTACTAAAGTATATTAGGTATGTGAAATGTCCAGAATAGGCAAATCTATAGAGACAGAAAGTAGACTAGTGGTCGCCTAGGGCTGTGGGCGAGGGGAGGTGGAAGGGGAATGACTACTAATCAGCCCAGGACTTTTTGGGGAATTGATGAAAATGTGGTTAGGATTGCACAACTCTCTGAATACACTGAAAACCATTGAATTGTACATTTTAAATAGGTGGGTTGTATTATATGTAAATTATGTTTCAATAAAGTTGTTATTCCAAAAAAGTGCCTTTAGAAGTTGTATATATATACAATATTTTATATAAATATTAAGGCACACGGTGCTAGAACTGGATAGATATTGATGGATATATGGCTTTGAAATGGAAAATAGTGATTCCTTAATGAAATGTTCTAATAGGAAGCGAGCAGAAGTTAGTCACCAATCCTGCAGCAATGTAGAGTAATGCTTCTGAATCTGAAGCTGCTTCCTTATCTCACTTCTCTTTTCCAGTCTTGGGTGTTTTCTTCCATCTGTTTCTGTAATGTTTAAATATATGGACTCTACCAAGTCTGTCCCTCTGGGAAGTTCAGACAAAGCATTGATCCTAAAGATTTTTTGGCCATGAGACAGAATACCTTTCATAACCAAACCATCCCATTTATTCCTGCTGCTTAAGGAATATATATATATAATATACTAATAAATATCTATAATACTAATATGATACATATTATTATATTACTATATAAATATAATTATTATATATGTACATTTGTTGCATACCTAAGACAAATATGTGTGATATAGATTAAATTGGAATAAGCCAAATTTTTAATGTTTTAGAAATTGCAGTGTCTTTTCTCCCATCATCAGCTAATCTCAGCTAATTTATTATATTTATGAGTAGATTTTCTATTATATTATAAGGGAAGATTGAAGTCCATATTTTAAAATTTCTTGATAAATTTGGAATTTTATGAGGTTTTTTTTCCTAATTAGACTGTTACTGTGTTTACTTTATAAATTGTCTGAAAGTTTATACTAGCAGTTAGAGGAAAGTCAATTCTGCAATTTTCTTGTAGATCATTTGCACTTGTATAATTTGCAATTTTACTTTATCTTCAAACTGTGCTTTGCTTACAGGGAATTTTTTAAAGCGATTTGCCTATTTTTGTGACATTTATTTAGCTTAAGCCCCGTAATAGAAACTATAAATTTACTTAAGCAACTATGGTATGTTGAAAAACAAGGACTGAATTAAATCATCACTTTTATACCTACATATGGTATCACCTCCTCTCTTGCCTAAAAATACCTTGGGTAACTTATAATATAGACCATATATGAGTGACAATGAGTATGTTATATATTCATACAGGTTAAAGTTTTTTCGGTTTTGGTGGGTTTTTCTTGCTGAGGAAGATTTGCCGTGAGCTAACATCTGTGGCCAATCTTCCTCTCTTTTGTTTGTGGGTGAGCCACCACAGTATGGCTGATGAGTGTTGTAGGTCCACACCCAGGAACTGAACCCAGGCCGCTGAAGCAGAGCGCACCGAACTTAACAACCAGGGCACTGGGCCAGCCCCTAAAGTTTTTCTTAATTAGAAAATATGTATATAAATATAAGTTCTATTTTCTTTTGAGCATGGCAGTGATTGCACTGCATCCCCTCACCCCCACCCCTAGTGAGAGCATCCCATTTGAAGGCAACCAGAATAGATTTTAGTGATGATGGCATCAGATATTTTGACCCATTAAGCATTTTACTATCAACTAGCATCTGGAGTTACTCACTAGCAAAGCATAAGCAGCTAAGAAGGATGACTTCCAATTGGTACAGCCATTTCTTGAGAACTCACTAAATGTCAGGCACTGTGTTTGTCTCCAGAGATATAAAAGTGATCAAATCATGTGTCTGGCTTTAAAGTAGCTCAAAGTGTGATAGGGGAACCATTAAATAAAAGGAGAGTTAGGGCGCAGTGCAATATCTGCTATGATGTAACAACGCACGGGAGCAAAGACGTCGGGGAAGGCGGCAATGATTGAGCTGATTTTTGAAGAATAAGGAGTAACTACATGTAAGAGAAGAGTAGCCTAGGCAGAGAGAAGACTCTATTTGATTTTCAGCACAACCTATGAAGTAACAGGCTTAAAGAGCAGTCAGTAAGTAGAACAGCTGGTTTTCACATCCGTGTCTTCTTGATCCTCCTCCACGCTGCCTTGTAAAATGCACAAAGAGAGATCTTGACTTAGTTCTTTTAAGATGCTTCAGTAACTGGCAAGCATTGTGTACAAGGCTCATTTTAACAATATAGACTGGAATTTCACTACTAGTCCCTGAAAATGCTTGATGGCAAATGGTTCCATGGTTAAATGAACATAAGAGAGGCTGAATACTCTGTTTCCCTCTTGTAGGTTTACAATACGCATTACCATAGAGTTCTGAGAAGTCCTGCAATTAAAAAAAAAAAAAGAAACTTTAACTTTGCTTAACTTAGTGGTTCTGAAATGAGTTGGGCATGGAATATATTTCAGTCCAAATAAATTGGAATACCTTGAAAAAACTTAGTGTAGCCAATGCCTTATCAAGACAGATAAGGACAAACTGGTTTAAGTTACTTTGAATCTTTTGGTAATGGATTATCAGTTATCCCACTCAGTGTAACAGCTACAACTTCAAAATGAAAATAACAAACATTATATCATCGTGTAGATTTTTATTTTATTTCATGGTACTCTTCAATCATTTTATATAGGGTCATCCAAAGAAAGTACTTCTGAGATTAACCTAAATCAAGATAGTCTCTTAAAATCTAATATAATATTTCTATAAAAGCGATGTAGCATTTATCTATTGCCATATCCGTTTCTGTCATTTTTATAAGAAAAGAGTGGACTGAGTGAGTTTGCACATGTCAAAGAGACTATGACACTTCATTGTAAGAGAAATGCCAGCACCTCAGCTTCTCTCTATATAGCTCGGGATTCTTTGGAGTTGCAAGTGGCAAAAATACAACTCAAAGTTAAGCCACAGGCCCTGGTTCTTCTGCTCCATACACCAACGGAATGGCTGTGGCAGCGTCAAGATCATTCTTAGAGCTGCAGATCCCAAAGTGCGTTGTCCTCGCTAGCTCTTGCCGTGGGTTGATTGGCTTGAGCTAATCACTGCCAGGACTGGAGTCAGGTCTGGATCATACGCAAGTCCCTGGGGCATCCCTGGAGTGTGGTGTGTGGGGGCGGTGATCAGATGAACCACATGAACTCGGCATATTTATTAAAAAATGTGGGAGGGTAGTTTTTCCTTAGGAAGAGTGCTGAGAAAGGACAAAAACATATGGTCTTAACATTTGTCATATACCCACTCTGAAACCAATTAGTCTATGTGACCACATAGACTAATCAAGACAGAATCTTACGTTTTTTAAATCAAATTATATCCATAGGTTTCAAGTAGGATTAAAGAAAGCAATTTAAATTTTTAAGAGAAACGGAATTTTGAGTATATATCTTTTTAAAAAAAGATAATTAAAATTTGTAAAATAACATAGCAGATGGTTAACAAAAGAGAATTTCCTTATTTTTTTTCTTCCAGGAAAACCTAACTTAAATTCAAAAGCAAGGCTACTATTTTATGCAAGCCCATAATATAGATAAAAAATTAGGAGAAAATATATTGAAGCCTGACCTTCCAATGAAGAGTCCAATTCAGTGTGGACGCCACAAAAGGACATCACAATTTACTAATGTTGGGCCTTATTCCCCTTCTTTCACAAGTTCTTATACTTTATGCACATAGTCTTGCTTCAAATGTCCTTACACCCAATAGAGATGCAATATTGAGTGTGACAGTGTCTACAGATGGCAGTGCCTACGATGGCTTGACCATCCAGAGTCCATGGCTGGGACTAGTTCATCTGAGCAGCCCTTTCTTTCCCCACCACCTGTGCCTTCCCTGTCAGGGCCATTTAAAGCTATTTAAAATTGGAGAGAGGACCACAATGGTATGGGGAAAAGAAAAAGATTTCAAGGCCTTTTCCTTACTCATAAGGACTAAGTCTGCAGGAATGTAAGAAATTAAGCCAATTCATACAGAAGGATAAATCTCAGGGAAAAGAGTTTTCAGCATTTTGCTTTGAAATGCATTTTGTAAGTAAAGCATATAATGGTTTCTGGAAATTCTTCCCTTTTTTTTTTTTTTGGTTCTCAGTAAATGTTTTATTTTTTGTTATTATTATCATTATTATTTCCATGGAATATTTAATGTTTTGCCTTACTGATTAAATTACATTTTCTTTTTTCTGGTTTGTTTTATTGAGGTAACATTGGTTTATAACATTATGCAAATTTCAGGTGTATATCATATTTTGACTTCTCTATAGACTATATCATGTTCACCACCAAAAGTCTAGCTTCCATCCATCACCATACACATGGGCCCCTTTACACCTTTCGCTCTCCCCTACCCCCTTCCCCTCTGGTAACCTTCCCTCTGGGAATCTATATATTTTATTGTAGGTTTGTATGGGTTTTTTGTTTCATTTTAATCAGAAAGAAAATTATGTTTTAGTAAAGCTCATGTCAGGGGATTCACATTTTAGAGAAAAGGAGAGGACACTTTCATTTACATAACATTGTAGTATTAGGCATGCAAACAAAGACTGAGGAATGTGTGAAAGTAGTGCTTGGATAGTTGAAAAGACTATATTTCTAAAATAACAGTATAAAACCCTAAAGCTTAGGTTTAGTACAAAAACTTAGGGAAATGTTGAAAATTAAAAATCTTTGGAAATTACAACCTGTAATATGATCATCTCTAGTAATGATTCAATATCCGTAGGTAATATCAATATGATGTTTTTGGGTTTTATTTATTAATCTATTTATTATAGTTTTCTATGAATTAGTTCATAGAAACTTAGAACCTGTTCACCAAAAGAAAGACAAACTCAGATCAATGCCTGTTTCTTGTTTGGTTTATTTTATTTTATTTTATTTTACTTTAGAGGTAGGGAAAAAAAGGGAGTGATATAAAACTTTTAAGTTTCTTATTTCTAAATTTTTTTTTTTTTTTGATGAGGAAGATTAGCCCTAAGCTAACATCTGTGCCCATCTTCCTCTATTTTGTATATGGGATGCTGCCACAGCATGGCTTGATGAGCAGTGTATAGGTCCATGCCTGGGATCCAAACCCGGGTACCCCGGGCCACCAAAGTGGAGCACACGAACTTAACCACTATGCCACTGGGCTGGCCCCTTGTTTCTAAAATCTTGATAAATATATATTGTGGAACTTCATGCTTTAGCCAATAAATATAACATATATTAATTCTCTAAAATCCTTAACATACACTATGTTAGCAAAGGTGTAGATGGGAAGAAGGTTTTATGTATGTATGTGGGTGTGGCAGTAACACGTGGAGACCAAGGCAGGTCTTATCAAATGTCTGTCTCGTTTATCAACTACTACTGATCTTTCTACACCCACTGTACCCTCTAAGTAAAAGTGTTAAAAATAGCCAAACTAACAAAAATGCCAAGTCACAGGAAAGACTAAGATGCAACCAGAGCTCCTCTGGTTCAACTGAGTGAAAGCAAAAGAAGGTCCTCCATGAATTGGTCTGTCTGGCACTCTTTCTTTTCTTGTGGTCTTACTACCCCAATGATAAGGACATGAAGGGCCAGGGTCCCTCTCAGCATGGATTCCTTGAGTATAACAGAGTACCACGCCCACATCATACTTATGCACGGCTCTGTGACACCAACAAGTCCACTCCCAAGATTTTGTTCCTGTCAGCTGGGCTTCAACCTGTTTTCTCTCTGCAGAGAGTGCTGAGTCAGTGGGAGAGAGTACGCTAAGATGGCCCTGTGTAAGGGGTGTCTGTAATGAGTACATACACATATTTGAGCAGTAGCATTAGCTAGTGAAGGAGATGAAGTTTGCATCAAACTAGCAGATGGGTCAGATATTGCCCACAGCTCCAAAAGGCCAGATATCTGAGGGGGGTGTTGTCCATAGAGTGCCTTTGGACACACCTCATGAACACTCTCGGCATCGTGTACTGGAAAGAGCCTTTTGAGTGTGATCAGCCTTGGCTTGAATCGCATAATTTTATGACCCCAGATAAGTAACTTGAGCTTCATTTTCCTCATCTCTACCGTGGAGATTAACTCATTCATTGAACGTATATTTATTAAGCACTTACATTGTGAAACATTTAGCTAAGTGCTAGAGATGCAGAAGTACATATAGTAGAGCCTCAACAACTGGTAACTGATATTAAGCACAGATTATATAATACTTGGCCTTCCTTTCTCCCCCATAGCTATTGTTAATAATTGTTTTTATTTTATTGAGTATCTGTTCTGTAGCTAGCTGTAAAAAAAAAATTAATAATAAAGCAGGCGCCATAGTCCCCATCGGCAAGCAGCTCATGGTCTAACTGAGAAGACATAATCAGCTCTGAGAATAGAGTAACTTGGATTCTTTCTTGCCTTTAGCATTCACATCCCTGCTCTTTAAAAATACCAATATCCAATTCCAATAGAGACCTATTAAATCAGGATCTCAGAGCGAGACCTGGACATCAGTTTATTTTCAAATTTTCCAGGTAATCCTAATTTGCAGAGAGACTCAAGAACCACTAGTCTAATAGCTTACAATGCCTGACACTGGCCACAATGCCTTGGTTGTAAACCCTACCCAAACTGCAGCAAACTGTGACATCCCAGGAAAGAACTCAGAACTTAGCATCGTCAGGTAACGCTTTAGACTCTTTGAAGTTAACATTAGTACTTCTTTACAAGTTTTACCAGATTCAGTTTCAATACTATTAATTTTTATTAAAATACAGATAAATACCATATATTAAATTGTATACAATTAAACGTTCTTTAGAAAACATATGCTCACAGAATTAATGTTTGCCCTTCAGTCATTTATCATTTTTACTTCTCCTTAACATTCCAGTTGTACCTCTTTTGACCCTCTCCTTGCACCCCAAGATCTAGCCATACTAAACTGCCGGCAGGTCCCCAGAGTCCACCACATGCTCTCTCTGGCCCTTTGACGGTGTTGCTCCTGCCTGAACCACTGTCTCCACCTCCCTGTCATCTAATTCCTCTCCATTCTCCAGGGCTCAGTATCCGTATCATCTGCTCTGCCAAACCTCTCCTGACCCCACATCATGTTAGAGAGCCTTCCTGTGACTCCCATTTCACCTTACATTTCCCCTGTCTAGGGCTTATCACATGGTCTTGCCTATTTACTGCTCTGTATTCCTCTCTGGACTAGAAGTTTCACGACAACAGGAAGGATACCTATATTAGTCACCATTTTATCCCCATTTTCTGCAGAGTGCCAAGCATATAGTAGATGCTCAATAAATATCTATTGACTTGAATTTATTTGAATACAGATTTTTATTTACGCACATACACAATTAGTGAACTACAGTTTCAGTTATCTAGCTCCTGCAAATCCAAATAACTTTCACATAAAATTTCCAAATAATTGGTATTTTCCTGTGAGGAACCCCTTTCATGCCAGATTTCACGCATTTGAGGACTAATAGATGTGCCTTCTCTCCCCCTAACCTTGGACCTCCTTGGGCTTTAATTCATCATCTGTAATTGTGAGACCCTTCCTGTCAGAAAGCTTGGGAATGAATAGCATAGGGTCTTTCTAGCTGTAGGAGCAATGATTTCTCAGTCCCATCCTTGAGGACAATGCCACAAGTTCACATGAAAGAGTCATGCTATAAAATGAGGTATCTGCTGTTATAAGTGGTAAAGGACTTCCCGGACTGCATTGTGCCCTCTCTGACAGCTCGTGCTGGAGCCAGCCCTGGGGTATCTCTGGGAAACGATGTGCTCACTCATGAGAAGCAGAAATCCCAGAATTATGTCCGAAGTTTCTTGGAAGTCCCCGAATTTCCCACAGTGGATACTTCCTCCGATGCATGAGGTGTGAGCAGTGTGCTTTGTGTTGAAGCAGAAAAAATGTTGTTCAAATGATAGCCCAAAAAACCAGTTATTACTTCTAATTTCTGATATTAGCACTTTAAATTTCTATTCTCCACGATTATTGTTGTTTTCATTATTAAGCAGCTCTCAAACTTGCAGTACTTTCCTAGTTTGTCAAAGATCAAGTTGCCATAGGAATATACTTCGGCTGTCTTTTTCAGAATTCATAACTTTGTTGCTCAATTCACTACAGAGAACTGCGTGCTTCTTTAATGAATTAAAATTTAAATCTGGAACACCGGCTGGGCCCAATTCACCCACCGCTGATTCAAAGCTCCTTAGCATATCAAAGTGCACAAAGAGCACAGAGAGAAAGGGCAAGAGACAACCCAAACCGTATAATGAGAGAGAGGACACGTGGATTCTGCGGCAATGCCTGCAGTGCCCGGGGCAATTGTAATTTTGAATATTCTATACTTATTTTTATTAGGTACAAGAAATTCCGACACTTGACTGTGCAAACAGTGTGTCCCAGACTCTCTTGCATATTCTTAGACAGACTGTGTATCCTTTTTTTTAAATTTGGGTTCTATGAAAGGTATATCTGTATTCTTGATCAGATCCCCGTTTAACTCCATCACGTTGCTAATCCTCCAAATTCCCGTGAGCCGAATTTGAAAGAGTATAGTCAGAATCCAACTACAAAACTACGCAAGGTTTGAAATCTTATCAAACCTCCCTTTCCGGTTTATTTTGAAGATTGAATGAGGTCGTAAATGAAGCTTGAGTGAGATCATCGGAATGTAATCAGCCCCAAGAGGCAGAGATTTATGTCTCTTGTTTCCTGCTGCATCTCCATTGCCTAGAATAGTGAGTGCCTGGTATATAGTATTCACTTAATAAACACATTTTGGATAAATTAATACCATTTATGCAAAATATCAGCAATAGTACTTGGTGCATAGGAGTATTCAATAAATGGAAGCTGCCAGGATTGTTTCCAGAATTAATGGAAGACAGGAGAAATTACTCAGTAGACAAGGTTTAAGGATGTAGAATGCGATAGAGAAGCACTTTGAAAATGGATTAACCTGTCTGCAAGAGACTAAGGATTTGTTGTAGGTTTTATGAACTTGCCCCAATAATGTGAGTGTATCCTTTCATATGGGCTCAGTCCTCCCACTGGAGAAAACAAAATCGACTCTGCCTAGTTGTGCTGGAGTTATAACAGCAATGGTGTCTGTTTCCATGATACCATGGGATGTGGCTCACCTAACTGTCACAGCCAGGACTCATCTGAAATGATGGTTTTCACACAGCATTATATGTAGGAAAATAAAACCAAAGAGAAAATCTTGGAGAAGAGGTTATCCAAAAGCAGAACTTTGTTTCACACTTCTTATATTTCTTCTACACTTGTTACTGATATGATAGCATACAAATATTCAAATTTGATGATTTTAGATGAAGGAAGAAAGAGTAATAAAATGAACATAAAATACCCTTCATCTAAAATCACCAAATTTGAACATTTTGCCACATTCACACATGTGCTCTCTCCATATATGTTTCTATCTATGTATAGGAAATATATAAATATTTTAAAGAGCATGAATATTTGTGAATAAGTTACAGACATCATGACGTTACCCCAACTATTTAACTATTCCAGCATCTATGTCTGAATACCTAGAGTTGTCTTCTATGTAACCGCAATAGCATTAATACATGTGAGGCATTTAACAGTGATATGATACCATTATTTTATTTATGGTCCATACTCAATTTTCCCAATTATCATAGTTCAGTCCTTTTACCTGTTATCCTGCCATGGGGGGTGTTTGTATCCAATCAACGATCACACATTGCATTTAGTTGCCATGACTATTTAGAGGTTTAACACTGAACTGTCTGTTAATATTCTTTGATCTTTCATAATATTAACTCTTTTGAAGAGTCAGATTGTCTTGTAGAATGTACCCTAATTGAGAGTTGTCTGATTATTTCCTCACAATTAAATATTAAATGGTTTTTCTTAAGAATTCAGATAGGTGACTTCATATAACCAGACTGTGTTTTATTTGTCTATTTTTATCACCTTCCCCACCAGCGTGTGAGCTCCTGACAGAAGGGGGCCATGTCTTATTCATCGTTGTAGCCTCGGAACTCGGCATAGTACCCGGCACATGTGGGTACCCAATAACTCGTCATCTTACCCCAAGTCTATTCCTCCTGTTCGTTCATCATTTTAGTCTCTGCACTACCATCCACTCAACCACCCATACTAGAAAGCTAGTTATGCTTGACACCTCTCTTTCTTCTCCTTTGTCTCCCACCTCTAAATAATCACAAAACCCTACCGGTCATACCTGCTGAATACTTCTCCAACCATTCCCTCATTTCCATTCCTATTTTAGGCCTTCATCATCCTCTCCAGAACTATTAGGGCAGCCTACAAACCAAACTTCTTACTGCAGTCTTGGCCCCATCAAATCCAACTTCAAGCCAGCTTTCAGAGTGACCCATTTAAAAAGCAAACCCGACGATGTTGCTTTCCTGATTAAAAACCTTCAGGGACTTCAATGATTTATGGGATGGGGTCCAGGTTCTTTAGCCTGATAAAGAAGCCCCCCCATAGCTGATTGTCTCCTACCTCCTGTCTCATCCTGCCTTGTGCTTTTTGTTCCAGTAACACTGAGACCCTCGAAATAGCATTAGGAGCCTTGATTTGTGGAGGGCTGGCCACATGTGTGGCATTAGAGTGCTTCCTGTACGTATGTATTCTCATTTAATCCTTACATCAGTTTGTGAAGTAGGTGGAATTATTATCATTTTATAGATGAGGAAATGATTTGCAGTGCAAGCTAATAAGTGGTCAAACCAAGACTTAAACATGAACCTGAAGCCCTTGCCTCTTCCACTCTGCCAAGGTTGTCTCTACTCCCCATGCAATTTCTTACCTTCGTGCCTACTCCCTGCATGGAACGCCTTTCCCCCAACCACTTCTCCTTGTTGCCTGACTAACTCTACTAGTCCTGTAAAACTCAGATCTAGTATCTTATATTACCTCTTGTGTTGGATTGGGTACATCCTTGGTACTTTTAAATTTATTTTTATTTTTTTTGGTGAGGAAGATTGGCTGTGAGCTAACATCCATTGCCAAGCTTCCTCTTTTTGCTGAGGAAGATTGGCCCTGAGCTAACCCCTGTGCCCATCTTCCTCTATTTTGTATGTAGGACTCTGCCACAGCATGGCTTGATGAGTAGAGCTTAGGTCCACGCCCAGGATCTGAACCTGTGAACCCTGGGCCCCCAAAGTGGAGCACACGAACTTAACCACTATGCCACCCCGGCCAGCCTCCATCCTTGGTACTTTTAAAATATCCTAGTATAACTCTAGTGCTGTACTTACATTATAGTTTAATGATCGCTCTATACATCTATATGTCTGTCTTTCCCACTAGACCCCCAGGACTGAGACCATATTGTGTTCTTACATATCCAGAGTGGAGTCGGAGTAACAATTCAGTAAATGTGTGCTAGGTAAGTCATGGATCATGAGAGCCCCAGAGCTCTTGGTGCCACCATTTTGCATATTGCTGACTTGGATAAAGACTTTGTATACACTTATCAAGTTTTCAGACACAAATTTTCAGTCAAAAGAGATAACTCAGTTGTATGACACAACTAAAATTCAAAATTATCTTAATTTATACTAGAAACAGAATATAAAACTTTTAAAAAGTAATGCTTAAATAAATAATGATTTAAAGATTAACATAATCCTCCTCTAATACTATTAGTACTTTTTGCATTTTATATTTTACATACATACACATTTAGTTTGTTACACTCAGGAGAGAATACATCCTACATGCATGTAAAGTGCAAAAAGAAAAATGCATGTATGTTGCCATTTTCATTGATTATAGTGTTCTAAACATCTCTGTATGTTCTTTATGATTATTATTATTATTATATTATGATTATTATTTCAATTACTGCATAATATTTCCCTGAATTGATCTTATTAAATTTATTCCTTTAATCTTGGACATTTCTGCTTTTTTCGGTCTTTTGGAATCATAGATAGCTATTCTGTACATCCATTTTTGTTTCTGTTGAATTATATCATTGGGAGAAATCCTAGAGACTAAAATTACTGGATCAGAGTGTATACATCTCTATTATTCTTAATATATTGCTTTCCAAAAGGGATATATCAATTTAAATGGTCACCATAAATAAATGAAAATAAGATTCTTTAAACTTTGACCAGTAACGGGTATAATTTTTTAAATTTATTAGCTACTTTAATAGGTGATTAAAGGTATCTCCAAGCTCCATCAAGGATGGTCTTTTCCCCCGTGTTTCTTTATTATTGATATTTTTCTATGTAATTTTTGTGTTGATGTCATGGCTTATTAGGTCCTTGAGGTTTTCCTTCTGAATTTGAATAAACTCTTCATATATTATAAATGTTAATTTGTCTGACATTTTCAGTGCAAATATTTTTCTCAATCACTTGTTATATAAAACATATATTTATATCATTTTTTCACTTACAAAAGCTTTCAGTTTCTGCCTATTCAGTTGTGGCAACATGTCCCTTTGAGTTTCTTCTATGGATTCTTGTGTAAGGCGCAGCTCTAATGCTTTGGTTTTCTAAATTGTCATATTGTATCTTAATACAACTTATTAAATAAGCCTTCTTTGCCCATTTATTTGGGAAAACTGATAACTTTTCACATATGTTTTGGGTTTATTTTTAATTTTTCCACTCTTTCCTGTTGGTGTGGCTTTCTGTATCTGTGTCAGTACAACATCATTTTAAGTTCTCATACATTTTTATAAGTTTAATATCTGATATGACTAGATTTCCTTCTCGTTTCTTCTTTTCAGATTGTCGGTTTTAGTTTCTTTTCTCACATTTTCATGCAAATTTTGTTGAATTCTAAAAAATCATATTGCCATTTTGATTCAAATTGTGCTAAATCTGTAAATTTCCTTGGGGTGAGCAGATAGATTTATAATTTTTAGTCTCACTGAGCCAAAAATTATACCTGTCTTATTTTAATTTTTAAAAGAACTTCCAATAAGGGTTTGTAGGTTTCTATAAAACGCTTTTGCTCTTTTACAGTATAAACCTTAGTGTTTTAGGTTGCTTTTAATAAAATAATAATAGCTAACATTTATTATGCATGTAATATGCAGCAGACATTATGCTGTTTTGTATTATTATCTCATAAAAGACCTCTGTAAGGTGGCTAACATTGTCACCATAATGCCTATGAGGAAACTGAGGTTTAGGTTGGTCACATAATTTGTCCAAGGCCATGTGGCTGTTAAACCGTAGAGCTATGATCTGTACCCAGGACTGACTGACTTTAAAGGCCATGTTCTTAACTACCATCCTACAGTTAGTAAACCGGAATTATGAGCAATTAAGATAATTAAATTTAGCCAGAATAAAAGCAAAATTCTTGTGCTAAGGTTAATATTTCAAATGGATGAGAAGAGAAAGGCCGTATCTATTCAGTTGTTGAGTGGTCTTTTATAAGGTATCAATTAATAAAGTGACATGATTGCTTTAAACAAAGTACAGAAGTCTAGTTCTGTGTTAACAGATATAGGATGTCAGTTTATGGAAGGGGATAGTACCAGCTGATCAGCATCAAGAATGCTGTCTTCTCAGCTCCATATTTTAAGAGTGGCTTTTATGACAGGGAGCTTCATCAAGGGATGGTCACATGATAAGTAAACAGGACTCACGTAGAATAAATGGTTGAAAGGTGGGAATTCTCAGCTTGGTTAAAAGAAGACACCTGAAGGGTTGATGTGAGCAGGAGGGAACAGACATGTAGTAAACAGAAGTTCCAAGGAGACAGATTTTGGCTTCAGTAAATTCTTGAACAATTAGTTTCACTGTCCAAGAGTGAAACTGGCTTCCTCACAATTTAGTGAGTGTTTCATCCTTTAATGTATTTAAGCAGAGACCAAAGGTTACAGAAAAGGGATTCTTAAGTTGCAGAGGAAGTTGATCTACATTAGTGGTTTTTAAAGCGCTGGGCTAAGGCTAGTAGCATCAGCCAGAAACTGTGGTTGTTAGAAATATAAATCAGTGGACCCCATGCCAGACTACTGAATCAGAAACTGAGATGGAGCAGCAGTCTGTGTTTTAAGAAGCCACCCAGATGATCCTGATGCACCCTAAAGTTTGAGAACTACTAACCGAGATCAACTCTGACGTCCCATTACGCCTCTCAAGATTCACTCTTCAATTTGTCATGCAGTACACTTTTATATCAGTCAATACAGTGTCAATTTCATGTTGCATCTAAGGGAAGTTAATTGTTGAAATAACAAAGGGAGCTCATGATAAAGTGATTTCATCCGATAGATGACTTCGTGATGTCAATTCTGGAACAGTGTTTCCGCTAAACTCCAGGTATCCCAGTAAATGCTTGGACCAAGCTGTGTCCACTAGTGAAGGCATGAATTACCCTCATTATATGTCTAATTTTTTTCAAAGGATAGATGAGTAAATGAAGAAAAACTCAGGTTATCATCCCAATTTTACTTTTGTTTTCTTCATCAAACTGAATTGCAATCCGTTCAATTCAGGAGGTAGTTTGGAATAGATGCGAAGAACTTTAAATTTAATTTCTTATAGCTAGGACACAATAGATGTAGAATTCCCCTTGTCACTCACCATCTGTTTCTCCCACCATGCTGTGAGTTCCTTTGGGGTCGGGGCCATGTTTCATCCATCTTTGTATTTTCCATGATGTTCAGTGCAGTACCTATGAAACGTTAGTGCTCGATCATTGCTTATTAAATGTTATATATTTAATGTGATAAATTCTCTGGGTTTGAAAATGTTTTTTATATGAAATCAAAGTATTATGATTAAATAAAACAAAGACAACTAGAACTCTAGGCTGCCCAAACTAAACACAACCACTATTTACACTTTAGAGCAATGACTTTCCATTTCTCCTCCAATTTTCTAAAGCTTTGTGTGATGTGATTATAGTCAAAATTTGCATAAAATTTTGAGTTCTTTTTTCCTTTATCATTGTGTATTAGGGAATCAAATTACATGATACACTTACATGTGCAAAAAGACTACAGCTTTTTAAATTGCTAGAGCTAAATTGATCCTTCTCGTCAACCTAGTAGGTAATGATTTTTCTTATCAAGTTAAACTTGACAATTAATGATATCTTAGCCTTTTCTAGCTAAACAATCTGTGTTTGTGAAATAGTCAATAAAGTTCAACTGTCTTTTTCAGGGTTGGGTTAAATAATCCCTTGGATGACTGAGCTTATTGCAGATAAATACTCAACGTTTCAGATTTTCTTCCCTCCCTCTAATCCTTTACAAGATGGCACCTGGGTGGGGATTTTTTGGAGGCGGGGTGGGGCAGGTAAATGGTTTCTGTGAGATCATGGTCCTGGGGAAAGAGGTCTCAGGTTTTTTTCTTTATTCCAATGGCTGGCTTCTGCTGGCTCACTGGCCTTCCCAGAGCCCCCACATCCACTTTCCTGAGCCCACTGAGCCACTGGGGGCCCAGAGTGCACATGCAGGATTTGGAGGGAGCTGGGGGACCTGTTTTATGCTCATCTAGCTAGCCATCTTCATCGACCAGTTTTATACCATCTCTCCTGCATTACTTCGGACGTGGTCCTGAGTTCAAGGTGAGAATCTTCCAAAGGGAGAAAAGGAAACAGCCCTGTGCTTTCAGATTTCTCTTCAACCTGTGGATAAGTCTCCCCACCCTTTAAAACACCTGCCTCAGAGAAGTCAAGATACGTGAGCTTTCCACCGACTTCCTCTAATTCTTCTCCCTTCTTGTTTGGACTCTCCACTGTGTTTGCATGGATGGAATGGTTCTTTCCTCTTCCTGTCTGATTAGAACTGCCATACCATACCGTTTATCCTGTGTTTTCTGTGAACTTAAAAAATGACACCAAACAGAAAACACTTTTATAAGGTCAAACTCTTGATATGAAGAAAAAGGAACTTTGAAATTTAGAAACCCTTGCTCTCACCCCACAACCTGGCTTTCAGATTGTCTTTGTTCTTAGGAAAGTCTGTTTGAGACTTCAAGCTGATCCTTGAAGCCATAATGTCTGAGGCGGCGCCCATTCTCTTCTCTGGGGAAATAAGCTCATTGCTCAGCTGCAACCTAACATAACTTGAGGGGAAAATAAAATATGTCCATTTAAAATTTCTAGGTATTATGCATTTTAAATTTATATAAAAACACCCCTGCATGCTATGGTGTTATATACTAAGTGCTGTGATACTAGATGTATATACTTTAATTTGTTTAATCCTTGAGTTTGATTTATTTAATCCTTTATTCTCATTTTACAAATGATATGTTGAAGCTCAAAAATAACTTTCCTTAGGTTCCACAGAGAGGGCATTCTTTCAACTACATCATGCACAATATTTGATGAAATATATGCACCACTGTTTATTTAACCATTACTCTGTATTTGGACATTTAAGTTGCCACAGGTTGTTTTAAAGGTATTTACATCTCCTAGTACAAGGACCTGGGGCTTAGAATTCAAAGGCTACTTCAAACCAGATGGAGGAAACTTATAGATTAAAAGAAAACTAAAAGATACATCAACAACAATATGCAGTGCAACGACCTTAGTTGAATCTTAATTCAAACACAACATTAATAAAAACATCAATTGGGAAAATCTGAACAATGATGAATGGATATTTAATGATAATAAGGAATTATCATTTATTTTGTAGATATCATTGGCTTTTAAAGAGTTCTTAGAGACGTACACTGAATTATTACAGTTGAAATGAAATCATCTCAGGATTGTTTCAATCTAATACAAAGGTAGAGAGTCGGGTGGGGGTGGGAAGGGTAGATGGAATGAAATTGGCCATAATTTGATCATTGTTGAAACTGGGTGATGGGTACATGGGGGTTCATTATCCCATTCTTTTGTATATGTTTGAAACTTTCCATAAAGAAACATTTTTAAAAACTGGGTAACAACTAGAATAGCATTCCCTGTGCTATCTGAGTTTTGATCAGGGAAGGGTTCTTTTGCTAAGATTATTAAGCAAACACACTTCTGCATGATTTGGGTTCCAGTTCCCCAGCCCCGATCCCTCACCCTCAACCACATTCCTTTGACACACTATATGTATATATCACTTGACAAATTCCTTTTGGGTGAACCTTGTCAGATGAAATTTCTTCCTCCATGTGGAGTAAAGAGAGGTAGTTAGTGCTCTTGAGTGAGGTGCGTGTGTGTGGAGGGCACACAGTTAACACAGCTACAGCTGGTGAGCACAATGGTTCTCTGAAATAGGTCTTGCCAGAGCGTCTGTATCCCACTTCATGCTGTAGTTTTATCATGTGTCTGAGGAAGTGTTTCCCCTGCCAGGCAGGAAGGAAATTTGAAAACAAGTGCCAGCTTCAAATGCCTGGGAGGCACACACTGAAATCTTCTACTCGTCTGGCTGGTGAAGCCAGGCTGTCCTGCAGAGTGTCTCATTAACGCCAGGGGCTTGGCCAGGCAGGGGGCCCCAATTTGAGCATGCGTGCTACCTGGGCACAGTTTTTATTCAATCCATGAACTGTACTAAAGTCACATTGCATTAGACCCCCAAACTGTATTTGTTTTCTGTAGAAATGCTTACACGATCTCCTCTCCTCACCCTTCCCCATGCCACTGAACCAGGTATCTGGCAATTCCGGCTCCACCAACACAAGAGGAGGGAACATTTCATTCATTCTCTTCCCCTCTCAATATTATTCAGAAATGTCTTCCAAGTGATTATTAACATTTCTTAAAGGGGAGAAGGAGGAAAGGGGGCAAAGATAACATACATGGAGGAAAGGGAGAGTAAAGAATTAAGATATTTTTCATCGCAGAATATGAATGAAGCAAGTACGTTATTGTCTTGAGATTCTAGTGGGATTCTGAAATGGAGACAAAACACTGAAAAATAGATTAAAGATGGGAAATTTTCCATAAGGCACATGATGAAATTTAATGTGTAGGAAAAAAATTCCCTTGAATTTCATAGCTTCCTTTCATACCCTGGACAAGGTAATGCCAGTATTCAGGATGAAAGATGGTGGTCTTTCGTTATGTCACTTTCTCTGCTATAGTTTCTCTACAAAATTCAAAGAAACCAGAAGCATGTGATTAAAAACTTCTCATGACGGTCAGTCTAAGACATATCTCATCATCCAACTCCCAGGATATACCAGGTACTTCTTCATATCTTTTTCTTCCAAAACCCTATCAATGGCCTTGTCGTTTTTATACAGGTTGGCAATTCAATATGGAGCACATTGATTTCTGCAGAGACAAGCAAGAGGGGGCAAGCTGTAGGTGGGGGTAATAGTGGAGATTAACACGTATTAATGGGGTGAATTTTCTGCTCTAGTTCTTTCAAGAACAGCCATTATCAGGAAATGCTTCCGAGTTTTAAACTGAAAGCAAATGGAAGAAAAGGAAGTATGAAATATGCAGATCCTGACTTATTTGTATACTCCATTTTTACTAGCCTTGGTCAGAAACTAACTAACTTATCACTAAGAAGCTGGGTGGTTCACACATTTTATTTAATTAAATCCTTAGAAGCATGTAGAGAAGTAAATCTAGTCTCTCCATTTTACATATGAGGAAACTGAGAGTTTAAAGAAGTTCAGTAACTTACCCTAAACCATACAGCTAGGAAGTCGTGGGGTAAGCTTCTAAACCAGCTCTGTCTGAATCAGACATCTGTTTTCTTTCTGCACCTCATAGACTGTAACTGCAAAGGAGATAGTGCTGAAGTAGTTCATGGGTTGTGAAAGAAATCTTTTTTTTTTTTTTTTTGGCTGAGGAAGATTGGCCCTGAGCTAGCATCTGTGCCCATCTTCCTCTATTTTGTATGTGGGACGCTGTTACAGCATGGCTTGATGAGCAGTGTGTAGGTCCACGCACGGGATGCAAACCTGCAAACCCCTGGCCACTGAAGCAGAGCATGCGAATTTAACCATTATGTCACCGGGCTGGCCCCAAGGAGAAATCTTTTTACTTATGGTTGATGCCTATGTCTACACTCCTTACTCCAGACATTAGGAAGTTGTAAACTTTTCTAAATTGCAATAATTAAAACTACAGACTTGTATAAGGTAAGGTGTCATGGAAAAGGAAAAAAATACATAAATTGTAATCTGTCACTATTTGTGGGGCCCTGAGCAAATGTCTAAATGCTCTGGGCCCAGATCATTTCAGCCAAATATAAACTAATTGGATTAGATCAATTCTAAGTTATCTTTGTCTTCTGTAGTTCTCTTTTCTTAGCCGATGGATTGTAAATCTCGGTAAATCAAACTGAGACTTTAAAAAATCTGAGTGCCCAATTGGGGTGGATTTAAAAATATCCTCTTCTTAAATTGACTTTCCATTTTAGCCTCTCTCTTTCTCTCTCTCTTTCTATATATGAATATATCTCACACACACACGCATACACATACACAGGCACCCAGTACACCCTACACAATTAGCATTATTATTTTTACTCAAGGAAGGGCAATTCAGAGTAGGTTTCATATGCAAAGCACATCAATAAAGAGTGGTTCCAGGCAGTTCCATTATTCAGCACAGTTTGAACATCAAGACAACAGCTTTTCTGCCCCTCCCACTATCCTCCATCACCCCTTATGAATTTATGGAGGGTTGTTGACCTGGACCCAAGTCCAGAATTCAGGCTGCTTTGGAATGAGCCTGTATTGGTCTCTTCCTCCTCCAGACTCTGAGAAAACAATTAATGAGGTGCAGTAAAAAGAGATAGGTGTTAGATTCAGACACAGTAGTCCTTGGATATGTTTTGAGAGGACATTTTTCAGCCATCCACAGTGGTAACTTTTGGGATTTCACTGTATTTAGACTCTGGGTGCTATGGAGGAAATGTTACCAGTGGTGCTGTGGCATCATTGCTCCATGTGAATGAATGAGACTCTTAGCTTTATGAAGTCTTCCTGCCATAGATACTGTCATTACGTGACTGTCTTTCCTGCCAAATTGATAATTTCTCAAGGGCAGAATCTGTACTGTAGACATCCCTTTATTGCTACAGCACCCAGCTCAGTGCCTGGTCTGTAGTGGGCAGTACATCAAGAATATAGCAATGTGTATTTTGTAGTTGAAGAAAACATGAATTTTGGAGCCAGGCCTCCCTGGGTTCCAAGTTCTGGTTCTACTAATTAGTCTGTGTTTTGGGAAAAGTCAGTTAAATTTTCTGAGCCTCAGTTACCTTATCAGTAAAATGGGATTAATCAAACTTCCTTGGAATGTTGTTTAAGACTTGGAGACAGTGCAGACAAAGCAGCTATTGAACAGTAGGCCCTCAATGGGTGGTAGCCAATAGCAGCAGTATTTGAGGCAGGCAGCTCGAAAGAAATGTTGGGACAAAAGAATTATGATAAGGAGCTGGATTATAAACCACCGTGTCATAATAGAGAAAGAAACTGCCATGAACCTGTGAAGAAGAAAGAATTTTCTCATTTAAAATACAAAGAAAAGAGTTTTAACAATTAAGAGTGACTGTCCTGTGAGGTAGTGAGATTCCTGCCAAAAAAAAGTAGAAAAGACTTCAAGCCGTCTTGGAACAGCCACTTAAAGTTGGGAAGAAAGTTACACTGGAGCGTCGCTACAAGACCTCCACTTCAGCAGTTTCTGAGCTCCAGCTTCTGGCAGTGAAGTCTTCCCAGTCAAACACCGAGCCAATTGCTCAAGACAAGTTCTTCGTAAGTTGCCTCTGCTGCGATTGCATAAATTCTCTGGGGGGGATTGAAGAGACCACAACTAACTTTTAATGAATCAAGCCGTTTGCTAACATCAACAAAAAAATAAGAAGAAAGAAGGCAAAACGTAGTTTGCAAGGAAGGGAGCGATAGTCATTCAATATTTGATTCACACTCTAAATGCAGTGAATGCAGCCACGTGGTTTTGAGAAATCTCCCTGGACCAAAATACAATAGCTCTCCTTCTCTCGTGCTGACTAGCACGTGGCCTCAGGCTTGGCGTATGTTTCAATAAAATTCCCATTTTGGGGGAGTGTGGTAAATGTGTGAAGAGGAGCAAATTCAGCCCATGTCTAACCCCATGGAGCTGATGTTCCAGCAGGATGCATAATGGAGTGGGTCAGAGAGGGGAGCTTTCTGAGAGGAAAGATGGCAGAATTGGACCTTCTCATGAACCCCAACACCAGATGAGCGGGGCACTGGTATTTGTGTCTATTAAGGAACAAAATTTTAATTAGGAGACTATTGAAAGACTAAATTATTGTGCCCGGTCAAGTGACATCAGAAATGGAGACTTGCCATGACTGAGTTAGCCCTCACTGGCTCAGAGGGTCTGAGCTATAAAGTCACAAATACTCTCATCCCTTCCTCTTCTGGGATGAATAGAAGGTCCGCCCAGTGTGATGTTGTTTACACACAGGGCACTAAAGACTTATATGTACTCAATGGAATCGTGAGAGGTCCCACTTTTATGGTGCCCTACTCATCCTTTCACACACACGCACACTCACACACACAGACCCCTCCTACGCTTCAAGATAGCCTAGACGGCCCTTCCTCTGGTAAAGTTTCTTTTATTTCCCCTCTTCCTCCCCACCTTTGTGTTTCTTTCATAAGTCAGAATGAGTAGACAGTAATGTGTTTTTTTGCATTTTGCCCAAATGAAAATCTCGGGTTCTCTCGGCACTTAAATTTTTCATGTAGAACTTGAAACACTTTTTTTAATGACATAGACAAATCTATTGATCTTTCCTTCATTAGCCTAATTTCTTGAAATAAAGGGCACAGCCTTATTCCTTTGAGAAACATTTATAGAAAATTATACTTCATGAATGTCAAGTTTGTGGAGCCCCCCAGGCAGCCCATACTTGTTTTTCAATTCTTTGAGGAGGAACAATCATTGATATATAGAAGTCCTCTTCCCCTGGCCTACTAAAAGGATTCTGGCTTTGCCCTGAACTTCTCCTCCTGCCCCACTCTCTGAGGATGATCTTTCCATGCCACGCTCCTTCTTGGGGATTTTGTGGTGCAGAATCAAGAAGAGTAGTGGCCCAGGAGAAGGAAATTCAGAAGGTTCATTCAGAAAAGATTTAGAGAAAAATGCAGGGAGCAAGCAACCATGGTGTCTAAGGGAAGTGAACACAGAAAACAAATAGGAATTTAATATATTGCTGTGGTTTGTGAATATCCTTCATATGGTTTGAAAAATACAACTAAAAAACCTGAGGTTTTGAAAATACATTTTGTTTGTTGGAGTGTTTTTCTGTGATCTCAACACTGGACTACATGTATTATAATTTTATAAGAAGGCTTTTAAAATTTATGAATGTGAGTATGTGCACATCTCTACAATTTTCTATAACATATGTCCCCAATGCCTCAGATGCTTGGTTTCCCACATCCTTTCCTTTTTCTCATCAGAAGCCCCTCTGTTCTCATAGTGGTTTCCTTTTCCCCAGCCACTTAATGAACAGTTACTTAAATGGACTGTGATAAATGTCTGTCCTGGCGTGCTCTCAAATTAAATTCACTATAAATGTTGGGTTGCTTAGGCTAAAATGCCTCTTATCATCCCAGAAAATGAAATTACAGGCTCATTTTTCAGAAGTAGCTAAGAAGAGCCTACACATAAATCATCTCATTGTTGAGGTAGTGTCACCTGGTGGTTAAGAGCTCAGCTCCGACACCCATCCTCATGATTCAGCCCCAGTTCAGCCACCATTGTCTGTGTAATCTTGGGAAAGTTACTTGACCTCGCTATGCCTGTGTCCTTACCTAAAGGGAGAATATTAATAATGTTAACCCCATGGGGTTGTGGTGACACTGTAAATGAGTTAGTTCATGTAAAGAATTCATAGAGTAGCTGGTACCTAACATGGTAATCGTCCCAAAATAGGAGGTATTTTAAGAGGTCATCCTGTAGATATTGCATGAAAAGTTGGTAGAACTGAAGGCGACCATATTTGGTGATCCATATTTGAGTTCCTGGTTCTGATTTATCCATTCACTCACTCAGTAGTGATTCACTGAGCCCTTGCTGTGGCAGTTCTGGTATTATGCCAGCAATCATGGCACAAAGATGAATAAGACAAAGAGTTGCCCACAAAGAGTTCACAGACTACAGATGGAATCAGCACCTAAACAAATTAAAATGCAGTGGGAAATCGCAAGAATTTAAAAAGGATAATAAGGTACAAAGCCAGTGCAAAGGAAGGAGTAAATATAACTATCCAGAGGCTTGGGAAGACTTCCTAAAGGAGAGGAAAGATTAGCTGAGTTGTTGAGGGTGAATAGGCACCCACCAGGCAAACAAGCAGAAGAAATCGATTCCAGGCAAAGTAAATAGTGTATGAATTTAGGAAATAGCAAGCAATTTAGTCTTACTGGAATATAGAGCTTGAGTCAAGGAATGTCAATAGATGGTGTTAGAGCAGTGGACAGGAGCCACAAAGGCCTTGTGGGCCCTGCTAAGATGAAGGATCTAAGTCAGAGATGGCTGCTGTTTGTTGTATATCTAGTGTTTATGTAACTAGGGCTCCAACTCAAGAGTCGCCTCCACAACCTGAGCAGATGCCAGTATGACCAGGCAGGCATTTGATTCCACCCAAACTCATGTTTTCCCACATAAGCGCCATTTGAATAGAGTGCTTGAGTTTGGAACCTTGGAAACAGGAATTCATCCAGAATAAGCAAAGCAGCAGCATGGATGAATTACACAGACATATATCAAGATGTGTGCAGAGGCCCTGATATAACTAATAGCAATGAGCATTACACCTTTCTCACTTAAACGCCAATCCCTCATTTAGAGGGATTGGTAGTTTTCCCATTTCCAGGTCCAAGTTTTCTTTATAACTCCTCATCCAGACTAAGCTAATCATCATTTTCTGTGTCTAGAAATATTCTGACTGCTCACCTTTTCTCTGAATGTTTTAACTAAGTGGCTAAGGAGCCTTTTCCCCTAACTTGCCTTTCGTCTTACACATGCATCTGTTTGCATGTTTCCATTAATGATATTTCAGTATGCTGCTGAAAGGGAACCACTTTCCTCCATCTAATTAAGTACTTGGGAGGCATCTTCGTTTAGTTTAGGTGGCACCAATCTTTGGGCTAACAGATTCTCCCTCCAATTGTCGTTCTTCGCAAAGCAGCACTTTTTCTTTGGACACTTTTCTAATGAAAACCATTTTTCGCCAAAAGATTATCGCCTTCGTCGATTACGGACTCTGCCCTCTAGACAGAGGAAAACCATCAGCCATGGGTCTACTAGAACTTGATTGATAACTTCAATCTTTCTAGTTTTCCTGACAACCATGGTTGGCTAACCAGGAGCCCCAGTAAAGGATCTGGCTAGTCAGCTGAAGTTAGTCCCAGCCTAGACGTTACACGCCTCCAGCCTGTTCTCACGGCCCCTCTCCTTTCTCGTGAGCTGGGGCACTCATGTACCCTTTTGCTTTTGGTAAAAAGAAAAACTAATCAGCTATTTGCTGGTGTGGAGATTGTGTGCTTCAGAACAGCACACCATTTCTACATGGTCTTTGCCTGTTTTACCTTCCCAAAACTTCCCTTTTCACCTACAAATGGCGAGCACCAAACAAAATTATCCCGTCTAGTACGTGATGCGTTGGCTTCTATTATAACTGCTGCCTCACTTATAGAAAACCCCTTTGGGGCTCATTTAAATTCTTTAACTCTTTCCTGACATTCTGCAGAGAGGTTTCCTAAGTCTCAAAGCACTTTACTAAGTAAATAAACTAGATTCCTGCCTTTGGCACTGTTCCAACAATAATCAATTTTCACACTTGCAGGATAGGTATTGAATGGCCTCATCAGATCAACTGCCTGATGAATCAGCATTAAATCAGTATTGTATATACATCTATTATTTAGCTTCTGCTGTTTCCATTTCTTCCATATTTAAATAATGAATTCAAAGAAGGGGATACATAAAAGCTAATTACAATAAGCTTTTACATGCATATAGACTCTTCTAACTCATAATAAGTACAATACATTTTCAATATATATACCCCCACTGTGATGTCAGCTCTGTATGTTTGAAAGATTGATTTCACTTCAGTTTTAAAGTCCTAAGACAGTCTTAGAATTTTTATAATGAATGTTGTCCGTGAAATACATGCAGTTAAGGAGAAAGTCAAGATACTTAAAATAAGTGCTTCAACTGAAGACAGACCTGTATAAAATGTATTAATTATATTAATGTGTAATAGATAATAGCATGTGTGGCTATTTATCAAATTATGTTGAATTAACAGAAATTCCACTATTCCAGTTCATAGTTACTAACACTGGATTTTATTATATACTGCAGCATACCAGAAACAGTATTATAATCGTCTGAAGTAGTCATATTAACTGTGAAAGGCCTTCATAAATGAGACACTGCCCTTGAAATTATTTATTGAATTGTTTCAAGAAAGGCATTGATATCCACAGTGGGAACATGAGTTCTGAATTCAAAGGAATGTCATTTAAAATATGTCCTATGAGGAAATTTATGGCTTGATCCATTTTGCCTATACAAATCTCTCTGAAGCATAAATCATAAAACAGAGAAAGAACAGTATCAGCTGAGTACCAGTGTGCTGAGAAGAGCTAGGAAATAAAGGCAACCTCAGACCATTGTACCAAAAGACCCTGAGGGGTGAATTTTCTAGAGCGCTGGTGCTTCAAGCTAATATATAATTTTTGCTTCTTTAGAAAATATTTGAATATCAAAACAGGCACATTAGTTAAGGAGTTGCATTGATGTCGTTAGTTCTGTGTGTTGCAATAGCTGTGGAATGGGAAGGAACTCGAATGACAGATATACTTTGCCTGCCTAGTGCTCATAGCTAGCCACAGTCACCTGTACACTCAAAATTTGCAACTAATACTTGTTAGGAATTCCTACCTGATCTACCTGAAATGGTAGTTTGGTGCTGCTGCTGAAGACTGGAGCCAAAACAAGTAAGAGGAAAGAAATGGTCTCTGAAGAAGAGAATATTGCAATTATTAGCTTAAAGATTGTTTTTGAACTCATAAGAGAAAAAATGGCGGGTCAGTGGCTATCATCCTGAGAACTTGCTCCAGGGGACAAATCGTTGTTCTCCAAGCCAGGATGGGATGAATTCTCATAGTTTGTCCTACAGCCGAGAGATACTATCATTGTTTTCTCGGCAGACTTGCAAAGCCCCATCCTTCAAGTATCGCACGTGAGGATACTTGAGTTCTTCATGAGTTGCTAAAATTCTAGGCTTCTGGAATACAAAGAAAAGCCAGGCTGAGCTTTCCTAACGAGGATGTATGTAAAACTTCCAATTAACTGGCTGCCTGGAATATATACATTTTGGGAAATTGACAGAAAATGCTCCCTAGCGAGCGCGCTAAATGGAATGGGCTTCTGAGGGAACATTCTGAGTAGGAACAGGATCCCAAAGCAGAATTTCCAAAGGAAAGAAAATGAATAATCAGCTTTCTTCTGCCCTTCACAGCTGCCCTTCTCCCTGTTCAACAACCGGCAAAGGAGCTGTGTTGTTGCAAGAGGCGCACGGGCAGCAGAAGGAGCAGCTGGCGTGCAGGCTGCTGAACGCCCTGGCAAGCCCTGGCCCCAGGAAACCAACACCTCCCAGATTTAAGGTAGAGCAAAAGGGGGAAATGAAGCTGATTCACTTAGGAGGAGCCTCCTAGACTGTGGGGAGGGCCTGAGACCTCCAGAGCAAAGAAAGCTTCGCTAAGGCATCTCTTGGAAGGAAGACCTACAGAAGTTCATAAAATGAACAGCTCCTTCTTAGAGAAGGTGATGTCTGAAGTTGTGTTTACAAGAATAGAACTCACAAGGGCCCCGAGGAAAGTGCTGGACTGGGGCAGGGCTTGAAATCATTATCTGCCAAACAAATGCCCTTCAAGAACACTAAACACATGACGGGCCAAATTCACACCCAGCCCTCACTGAACTCAGCGAAATCTTCTGCTCTCTATCTAATAAGTTTAGCCCTTGATCCTGGCTATTTTTTAATTCTTTCTCACATTTCACAGATGACACAAGCTCATTAAGTATCCAATCCTGGGTGGAATGGAAAAACTTCAAAAATTTTAAGCTAATTGCTGGGATTTTGCCAATATGAAAGTCATCCATTCTGAAAATATAAAAACTAGAAGAAAAAAAAAATCAGTCCATATTGAACTTACATAATTGATATTTTGATGCATTTACTTTCCCAAAGCCTTTTAAATTAAAACATGGCAACTTGGGGCTGTCCGGTGGCGCAGTGGTTTAGTCCGCGCTTGGCAGCCCGGGGTTCGCGGGTTCGGATCCCGGGCGCCCGCCGACGCACTGCCTGTCAGCCATGCCGTGGCGGCGTCCCATATAAAGTAGAGGAAGATGGGCACGGATGTTAGCCCAGGGCCAGTCTTCCTCAGCAAAAAGAGGAGGATTGGCAACGGATGTTAGCTCAGGGCTGGTCTTCCCCACAAAAAAAAAAAAAAAAGAAAACATGGCAACTTATCGCCCTGCTGCTATACCTCTCCCCACCATTAACTGAAGCTGCCTGCCCAGATTTCATTATGGCAGAGCAGTGAGCCAGTGCAGACGGGCAAGAACCTCTGATGATTTCTAAGAGATCCTAATAAGAGTGTCTCCAACACTCTTTCATTTCAGACGGCACTGAGTCTTGCCCCATCTCCGACTTTCCATCATCACCGAGATTCTTTCAACCACAAGAATTTGATAAATATAGTCCTGAGGACATGTTAGGAATTCAATGAGCATTTGTTAAAAGAATCCATGAACACCTACTTGGTGTAACACACTGAGCTGGGCCCGGTGGACATGGGCAAAGGGAAAGGAAGACACATCCATCCTCACATACACAGCTGACACGACATAAATAACTAAAGAGATTAGAATGGTACAGGCTCTGCAGAAAGGTACAGGCTTTGTGTTATTAGTTGCAATAGTACTGGCTTCTGTTTGCGCTGTTTTCTAGCACATTGCTCATCTCAGTAGAGAGTTGCAGGAATTTCACTTGGATAAATAATCAGAGAAAGGATGAAGCTAACAGGGGTGCTTCCTCCCACAATTTTCAGGCTCAAATCTCTTTCTCAGACAAGAGAAGGCGAAGCCTGGTGGAAGACCTCACTTGAAAGTTGTATCCCTTTTGCTGCACACAGTTCCCTCAACGTCACTGATAGCACTGACTGGATCTGTTATGACTCAGCTAAACCAAAGTAGAACTTTTGGATGGCACAGTGTTTATTGTTACGTCAGAGGAGCTCGTAGAGTGTTTCCGGCAAGATCTGCCTATGTCAATGTATGTTCAGTAGTGGGTTATGGGTTCTCATTCCAGGATTCCAGGTCCGTCACCAACTAGTTGTGTGACCTTGGGCAGGTTCCTTGGCCACTCTGGGTCTCAGTGTTTTCGACTGTGAAAGGGGCTAAGAAAGTCCATTATGCCCGCCTCAGTGAGCTGCTTTAAGGACCGAATGAGAGTGCCTGAAGGCAGAGAGTGGAAGATATTTCTATTACCTGATTCTCTGTAGGTTATACCTAAATCCACAAAGAGTTGAATGCCTGGAATCGTGAGGTGTGAGCAGTTAGTTATGTGAATCACATTTAATTGTTGACGAGGGCAGCATCTCCCTCTGCTTCCTCAGGGGGAGCCTTTCTATGGTCAGCATTCCTGCAGTCCTGGAGGCTGAGAGGGGTCTGGGCAGTGAGAGAGAGGGCAGTGTGTGCACTTTCCTAATATAAATAGCGCAACAAACGCCTCCTCAAATGGAGTACCAAGAGAAAACAGCCTGCACCTGCCCTGGATTTTATCTTTTTTTTTTTTACAAAGAATTGGATTAGGCCCTGTGTGGAATTGTGAGTACACCTACTTCATGACAGGGCAGCAGAGCAATCTGTTTTCAAAGGCCAAAGCTGTTTTTCTCCCCCGCTCTGCGGTTTTTCTCTCCTCTCTTCATCCCAGTGAGGCTTTCTTCATCATTTTGAGTCAGCAGCCTGCCGGTAACAAAGGTACCCAGCTGTTCTCTGAGTTCTAATCTCCAGACAACTTTTAATAGGTACTGCCTGCCTTCCACGCAGTGAGCCGCCACAATAACACACCAGACGGCAGGTATTTTAAGGAGGATTCTGAGGATTATGGTGAAGTGTGGTTTTGCCCCCCAGTTTACGAATAGATTGGCTAATATCTCCCTATAATGATTTGTTTTCCTCTGGTAGATGAGTGTGTGTTCCGGACAGCTCACTGCCATACGGTACTGCAAAGGAACGGACACCCCAACCAGCCTGGACAAACAGTAACCATAGTCATCACCGACAGAGCAGGTTATAGTGATCTCAACCAACCCCACTCCAACAACAGCAGTGAGCAGATATCTCATCATCCCCCTTTCATAGATAGGGAAACTGAGTTTTTGAGAGGCTAAGGAACTAAGGACACATAGCAAGTCCATGGCAGACCCCAAGTTCCAACGAGAACAGTCTGACTCGTCAAAATCTCTCCCCTTCTATTGAAGTGGGTAGACGCATAGAGAGACTGTTCAATTTATGCAAAACGGACAAAGCAAAACATGGTGGAATGGTCCCATTTTATTTAGTATCTACAAAACCTAACACAAAACCCACCACTGATATTTTGAATATATCAGAGAACTCACATCCTCTATATGGTCTCAGTCTCCAGGAAGACTTATTGTTTCTTCCATTTAAAAGACTTATTCCTGGGGCCGGCCCGGCAGCATAGCGGTTAAGTTTGCACACTCCGCTTCAGCGGCCTGGGGTTCACCAGTTCGGATCCTGGGCACGGATCTATGCACTGCTCATCAAGCCATGCTGAGGTGGTGTCCCACATAGAGTAACTAGAAGTATGTACAACTATGACATGCAGCTATCTACTAGAGCTTTGGGGAGAAAAAAAAGCAAAAAAGGAGGAAGATTGGCAACAGATGTTAGCTCAGGACCAATCTTCCTCAAAAAAAAAAAAAACTACTCTGTTAAAAGATATTTATATCCAAGAAGAAGCTTGGTTGTGGGGTGAGCTTGACCTGACATTACAAATCCTCATTAAACCAGATTCTGTTAATTATTATTATAGAATCAAACATCAGAATGGAAAAGTATGGAAGTGATTGTATGGCTTAAACACTTGTTCTAGAGAATCATTTCTCTCCCTCTCTCTCAGTGCAGTGTGGCTCTGGGGAGTTCAGGAGCTTGTCAAAGATGTACCAGTAAATACAGCGTTCTGAATTTCTGCTAATCAGGACAGGAGGGTGGGCCGAAGTTTAGCTTTGTACTGACTAAGAAGGTAATGTTTGCTAAGCAAATTAACAGGGTAAACACACTTGCAATAGAATATTTAAGCTACTTAAGAGAATAAATTGCTTTCAAGCATCCATTCACATGCAAATGATTGATGTACTAATTATGAGTCATTCTTATCGTTTCATTAAAACCTGCTCCCTGAGGACCTCTATTAGGTACAGATTTATTAAGTCACTGTTCCTGAATAAAGAGAAGAGCATCTCTAGCTTAGGAAAACAAACTATTTTAATACAGATTTTTCATTGGTTCAGACAGGCACCTGGCCCTCCCACCTCCAAACCCAAATTAAACATTTCACCAAGAAACGTGTATTGGGTTCCTCCTACATGCTAGGCACTGTTAGGTACTGGCATTCCAAAAGTGGGTAAGATGTGATTCTTGTTTAGAAAAGGCCCATGGAAGTTTAATTCTGTTCTTTCTTCTCAGGAGGTTACAAGCTTCCCTTTCATGAATGTTTAAGACCCCATGGGCAGCACTGGGGTGGGGAGGGAGGATTAAAGATCACCACATGATATCGAATGTTGTCTGAATAACATGACTCCAGATTAATCTGTACTGTGTAGACCAATAGGTTTGTCAACTGCCATGTAAATGTATTGTCACACATCAAGAAATTGAATTTTAATTTCCATGGTTGGTTTTGCAATTCGATATGAAGTAGAAAGACCCAATAGCTTTTAAATGAAAAGGAAGGGCCTGATTTTGAAAGACAGCTGTGTCTCCTCTGGTCACCATCTTTGGGGATTGAAGGGATCCTGTGACAGAGTTTTCCAACTATCTGAATCCATAGTCTTTTAAGCACCAAACTTAGTTTTATGGTATCCATTCTGAATCAAAACCTTTTTCAGTGGAAAAAGTACACTTGCATGCATTCTTGAACAGCATGTATTGACTTCTTCTATCTTCTTGGTTGTTCAGCCCAAAAGCCTGGTCGTCAGTCTTGAGACCTTTCTTTTTCTCACACTGCATGTCGGGTGTCCCTCAATATATATCCAGAATCTGACCACTTCTTACCTTCCCCTCCACATGCTGGTGCAAGCCACATCTCTCTCATCAGGAGTATTCCAAAAGCCTTCTAAAGCTCTCTGTTGCTGCCCTTGCCTCCTTAGAATCTCTTGTGATCCTTTACAATCGTAAGACATGTCAAACTCTGTGATGGTTTTCAGTCAAACGCCAGGTCAGATGGCTGACAGAGACCTACATGGTTTGGCTCATCTCACGGACCTGCTCTCCCTCTTGCTCTGGCTGCCTCCTTGCTGTTTCTCAGACCTGCAGGCACACCTCCACTTGGGGCCTTTGCATCTGCTGTTCCCTCTGTCAGGAATGCTCTTCCTCCAGATAATACCACAGCTGCTGCCTCACTCTCTTCAAGTCTTTGCTCAAATGTCATTTCACAGTGAGGCCTTAGCCTCCCATCTAAAACTGCTGCCACACTTCTCACCCCACCCCACTCCCTTCCCTCCTCCTCTGCTTTATTTCTCCCATGGTACTTATCACTGGCAGACTCTATATGTGTCTTAATTGTGTTGATTTCCCTCCCACACTCCAGAAACAGGGACTTTTGTCTGTTTTGTCACTGCAGGATTCCCAGCCCCTAGAAGAGTGCCTAGCACATAACAGGCACTTATTAAAAGTCTGCATAATTAATTAACCTATGAATTGAGGGGTATCATTACTAACGCTAGTTGAGACCCTGCCTGCACCCCAAGATGTACATATTAGAGTCTCTGCAGGCACCAAGGAAGCATGTATAGTTTGCAAACAAAGTAATGCGATGGCCCATTGCTTTGATTTGTTGCCACATTTTTAAAAGAAGGACGGAGTTGATAATGTTTCAGAAATAGCAACTAAATGACTTCACGGTGTCCTTTTGAATCCATGTTTGCCTTTTACAGATTTTCTATTTCCTCCATCATTAATAGTATCACCTTCTCAAACTGCATTCTGGTCTGTTGTCTATAATGTATGGTAGGGTCAGAACATGTTAAAATTTTGCCTCAAATAATATTAATTAGCTTCCGAGAAAAATGTGTGAGTGGCTCACTCCTTCAGACTGAAGTGATGACGCGTTACTACAGGGTCACTGTGGTACCAGGATCCTGCACAGCCACTTAACATCTGCCGTTAGATGCTTCATGCACATTAGCTACTCAGTGCTTTCTTTATTTCCTGTTTCCAAGCCATTTTATATATTTGTGATTGCCAGAGAAGGAAGTGTCTCTGGGCCCTTTTGTTTCATCTTGAGTGCAATAGGAAACTTTTTATATATATATACAGTGAGTCTATTCATTTAGGGTGTTATACTTACTAGTCGATGGGTAAATGTCAAATGTATTGATTAATTAAAATTCAACATTATTTGATTAAAGGAAATTAAGAGAAAAATAAATATGCACTTGGTTTTATACTTTTCTGTCTCGGAGTCTCAGAAATGGCCTCATCCAGGGAAAGTGTTTTCTCCTGTCCCAGTGTGTGTTGAACATGAGTCATTTGTGCCCAAGTTCACGCCTACCGCTACTACTCCTTCTTCCCCATAATTTTTGACTTTACCTGCAACTTCAGGGGCAGCCAGTTATGGCCTGAGTATAAGGAGGAATCCCTTCTCCTTAGAGATCAGATTTACTTCTGTCTTCTGTTCTCTGGTGGCCTTGCATCATCCTCTGATTTCTGGGATTCCAGATTCATTTTCTTATGCTCATCACTTGAGATTTATACTCTCCTTCAATAGGAGACTTGCTACTTCTCCAGGGCCTATGGAACTATTGTGCCTTTGTGCTTTGCTCTCTGACCTACAACCTTGATCCAGCGAACAGGAAATGCTCTCCAAATCAGGTAATTGCACATTAATAATTAATAATAATAAATACAATTTGTTGAACAATGTCTGCCTGCCAGGAACTGTTCTAAGAGCTTCCCCTTTAATCTTCACAGCACCCCTTGAAATTTATCCGTAATCTCTAAAACAGCTAACAATTCTCATTAGCCGCGATGAAACTGATGTGAAACCCAGATAGGCATGCATGTGTGGGTATGTGTATGTGTGAAAAGAAAAGGTTTATTTAGACAACAGGAAAAGTATGTTGCTCCTTTTAAGTAGAAAGATAACTGTTCAGAGAAGTTTTAAAAGAAACAAAAATCTAAATAATAGTAGATTTACTACCTATTTACTAATTATTATAAGCTTTGACTATCTCAATATATACTTTTTAAATTTATCTTTTATTATTACCCATCTCAGGTCACTTTTCCTATATCCTGACATCTCCTTCATCTTATTTTTGACTGTTTTTTGTATTATGAGTGTGGTTCCTTTCTTTTTTTATTATTTTATTTTTTATTGTAGTAACATTGGTTGATAACATTGTATAAATTTCAGGTGTACATCATTATACTTCTATTTCTGCATAGATTACGTCATGTTCACCACCCAAAGACTAATTACAATCCATCACCACACACATGTGCCTGATCATCCCTTTCATCCTCCTCCCTCTCACCTTCCCCTCTGGTAACCACCAATCCAATCTCTGTCTCTATGTGTTTGTTTGTTGTTATTTTTATCTTCTACTTATGAGTGAGATCATATAGTTTTTGACCTTCTCCCTCTGACTTAGTTCACTTAGCATAATACCCTCAATGTCCATCCCTGTTGTCACAAATGGCTGGATTTCATCATTTCTTATGGCTGAGTAGTATTCCATTGTGTATATATACCACATCTTCTTTATCCATTTGTCCCTTGATGGGCACTTAGGTTGCTTCCAAGTCTTGGCTATTGTGAACAATGCTGCAATGACCACAGGGGTGCATATATCTTTACATATTGGTGTTTTTGTGTTCTTTGGATAAATACCCAGCAGTGGAACAGCTTGATTGTATGGTAGTTCTAGTCTTAATTTTTGAGGAATCTCCATACTGTTTTCCATAGTGGTTGCACCAGTCTGTACTCCCACCCGCAGTGTATGAGAGTTCCCTTCTCTCCACATCCTCTCCAACATTTGTTGTTTCCTGTCTTGTTAATTGTGGCCATTCTGACGGGAGTGAGGTGATATCTCATTGTAGTTTTGATTTGTATTTCCCTGAGAGTTAATGATGTTGAACATCTTTTCACATGCCTGTTGGCCATCTGTATATCTTCTTTGGAGAAATGTCTCTTCAGATCTTTTGCCCATTTTTTAATTGGGTAGTTAGTTTTTTGTTGTTGAGATGTATGAGTTCTTTATATATTTTGGAGATTAACCCCTTATCAGATATATGGTTTGCAAATATCTTCTCCCAATTGTTAGGTTGTCTTTTTGTTTTGTTGATGGTTTCCTTTGCTGTGCAGAAGTTCGACATTGGTCTTAGCAACATATTTTCAAGTACCCTGTCTGACCCGGCATGGGCAACAATAGAAAAAATAAAATGAGTGTGGTTCCTTTCATAGCTCCTCCTGCTGCTGGCATTCTGAGTGCTAAATTTCCCCACTGCCTCTCAGTTTTGCAGTGGCTTAAACCATTTCTTCCGCCGAGCAGATCAACAAGCCTTGCACTTTCTCTCTCCTTTCTGTCTTCTGAGTAGCTCTGAAGAGTACCCTGCCTGTATTTTGTTTTTGGTGAGGAAGACCAGCCCTGAGCTAACATCAGTTGCCAATCCTCCTCCTCTTGCTGAGGAAGATCAGCCCTGGGCTAACATCCGTGCCCATCCTCCTCCACTCTACCTGTGGGACATCCACCACAGCATGGCCCGCTTAGTGGTGAGTAAGTCTGCACCCACAACTCGAATCCACGAATCTGGGAACCCGGGGCCACCTGGCCACCAAAGCCGAGCGCATGAACCCAACCACTACGCCACCGGGCGCCCCCCTGCCCCCCCACCTGTTTTTAATTTACACCGTAGTAATTCCAAATGTGTTGGCCACAGATCAAAGGCAGCAGGAGAGTTGGGATACTTGTTCAAATTCAGATTCCTGGATCCCACTTTCAAGAAATGATGATTCGGTGGGTCCGACCTTGCATTTTTACAATAGTCTCCAGTGATAGTAATATGCAATAACGTTTGAAAATCACTGTTCTAGATGAAAAGGTGTCTTATCATTTGACTCTTAAAGGGGCCTTATTTTTTGGACATTTAAAAATCATCAAAGTAAGAATTAAACAGATTTCTTCACAGGGAGAAAGACACTATGCTAGAGTTTCTCTACATAGAGGGCCTTTTATATACTCACTCTCATCTAGGACTGCCAGTCCTATTTCTGAAAGCTTCTGTGAGCCTCCCTAGTAAGCATCTAATAAGTTCTTGCCTGTGCAGTGTTTGGTGGTTGCCTTGGGGCCTGCTGTGCCAAGATGAAATTGGTCCCATAAGCCCAGAAGAGGTAAATTTTGAATTATTACAAATATGTGTTGAGTATGTGTGTCTGTCTGTATATATAGATATATATATATGTTTTGTGTATAAATGTACATGCACAGATGTTACTTTCAATGATCATATTATGTATATCAATATAGTCCTCTGTGGGTGCTATGTATATACATTTGTATATGAGCAAACATAGTATATATAGAAACCCAAATCCTACTTCTACCTTTTATATTTTAAATGTCCATAATAACCTATCAACATCATGATATAACTGTTGCTGTGGCAGGCAGAGGAGCTTGACAAGCTGAGAAAGTGGAAGATGAGAATGGAGCAAGTGTAGATTTTATATGGCTGCATTGTACCTGCCTCATTGTTGAAAGGCTGTGTTAAGAACCTATCTATCCAAGCCTTCCAGTTTTGTTCAAATGTAACTTCTTCAGCATGTTTTCCATATGAGCCTAAACTCAGCCTCAGAATCATTCTTAACACAGTGGTCAAGGGGGTCAATACCAGAAGATCAAATATAGCATGGGTGATGAAAACAGTTTGGGGAGAAAAAAGACAAACACTATTTTCTTTTTTCTCTGAACTTTTGGGGCTTAGCACAGTGTCTAACACGTAGGTACTCAATAAGTAACTATTAAATAAGTGAATGGTTAAAAACAACTTTGTTAACAGTTTTATGACTTTTAAGTTTGATTTCCTCTTTAGGATATTACCCACCCCTCCTCTGTAGCTTTTGGGGCCTAGGTGGGACATAAATGGTGTTCCATCTTGGATATGTTGAGGCCACTATTTATAGTAGCTAAATTCTTAATTCAAGAAGATCACTACCAATTCCTGTCTCCTGAATGCACGGAAAACTGCTCAAGGGCAGGCACAAGATGATAGCTCTTGCCTACTAAGGAGACACAATGTGTTTGTTATTATACCAGGTGCTTTATAGACACCCTTCACATTTAATCCTGGAAGAAACTTTGTGAAATAGAATTTATTTTCCCCACTTTAAAGATGAGGTACAGAACACAGACAGGTTCAGTAACTCTCCCAAGGCCACAGAGCTCAGAAAGTGGTGGAAGGTGGTTTGTCCAACTCCATCTATAGTCCTAGACTCTCACCTTATGCACTGTATCTCATCTGTGCTGGATTCCCCGGTATCTGTCTCAGCTCCCTACACATAATACACACACAGCGAATTATTCTTTTTGTGATTCTGTGTAGCTCAATAAACTGAAATAGATAGATTCTTAGCACTCGAGGTAATTTTAGCCATCATTTGGGCTACTTCTCAGTCAGTATAGCAGCTGGTAAGATCATGAACTTCTACAGCCAAATTCCTGGGTTTGAATCCTTGAGCCACTACCTGTGAGACCTTGGACACATTACTTAACTTCTCTGTGCCTCAGTTTCCTTATCTGTAGAGTGTGGATGCCTATAAGAATTAACTAAACTGGTATATATAAAGTGATTAGAAGAAATCTGGCATAGGGTAACCCCAGTTAAGTGTTTTCTAGAATTTTTATTATTGTGCAGAAGGGAAAATCTAGTGTTCAGTGACTTTTCTGTTTGGTAATGTTTTATGATGCAACAACGATGGGTCAGGTTTGTGTTAGTTAGACAAGACCAGCATGGTGCTTGTCCCTCTCCAGCTGACAGCCTGTCAGGAAAGATGGACAAGTAGATGAGTGCAATAAGCTATAAGGAGTCTCATGCTGAATTGGAGGGAGGTGGGCAACGCACATAGCAGGAGGTCCAGGCTGTGAAGAGACTTGAATGCTGATATCTCCACAAGATTTTAGATGAGGGCAGGGCCTGGTCACAATGGTCTCCAGGGCACTTAAAACTGGCAATAAATTAAATGAGGGATCCAAGGGGCAGACAATGGGAGCCAAGAAAGTGATTAGGATGTGGTTAGAGTAAAAATGTGAGGTTATAATGTCCCCATCTAGAAATATAGCAGAAGGGAAGGAACGGAGAGTTATACGGGATACCGCAAAGGAAAAAGCAAAAGGATTTATTAACTAACTTGGAAGAAAATGTAAGGGATTGGTTAAGGACTTCCAGCTGGTGAGTTGCAGTGACGTATCCAGAATGCAAATCTCCTAACTGGGTCCTCACGGTCAGAATGCACTCGTGGAAGGGCTCCCCAATATTGTGTGGTTCTCAAAGTGTGTTTCCAGGGCCATCTGGGAAATTTACATGCGCAATTTACATTGCACATCTGGGGAGAAATGCAAATTATCGGGCCCCACCCCCATGAATCAGAACTTCTAGGGGCCCAGCAATCTGTGCTTTAACCAGCAGCCCAGATGATTCCATGGCCCCAAACGTTTGAGAACCACTGATCTAATTCATTCCCTCATATAGCCACTGTTTAGAGAGGGCTGATGATGCCCCAGGAGGAGACATCTGTGCATCAGAAGCCAGGTCTCCTTAAGGAGCTTACAGTCTAGTGGAAGGACACAAACATCAAAAATTTCCAATAATCAAAAAAATGACAGAAGCAAAAAAGTGCAAGAGCCCATTTAATAGGAGGACTTAAACTTGTCAGAATAAGTAGGAAAAGGTCCCTGAAGAAGTGGCATTTAAGATGAATTTTGCAGTAAGAGCAAGAGTTTCTCAGGTGAACGCACACAGTGTGGACAAGTGAAAGGAGGCCTCCATAGCTAGAGCACAATGAGGAAGCACAAGAGGAGGCCTGATGAGGATGAAGTATCAGCAGAGTCCTGATCATGTGGGCCCCTTGGCCTTCATCCCATGTGAAACGGAAAAGCCATGAAGGGTTTGAGGAGAGGATCAGGTTGATGAGATTTGCATTTTTAAAAGGCCATTTTAGGTTATACTTAATACCACCAGAATCTACACAAGTATAAATTCAGCCATCCTTTAGCAGTGTCCTGATACCCACAGAAGTCTCCAGGTTGTCTGCCTTCTGCGTGGGAAGCCCAGCCCCGACACCTCCCTTCGTATCTGTGTGCTTTCTGACCCTAAAATTCTCCTGGCTAGTTCAAAAGCAGTTATTAAGTTTGACTTTTAAACCGGCCTCCAACCATGAAACCACCGAGAGTTTCAGTTTAATTTCCCTTTCATGCCCATTCACACTTTTTGACTCCTTTTGAGAAAAACCAACTATTGATACTGATAATAAGCTCATTTTATGCTTTGGAAGGAAAAAAAATGCTCAGCAGAACTCACCATTAAATCCACTCCTCTCATGATGAAGTCTACATTTAAGTCAGGCTCCTATTAGCTGAGAAAAGAGTGTCCACTGAGGTATGAAATGTTTATTGTAGCTAGTTCCTGCAAGAGCTGCCAAGAGAGATAGTATTTTCAATGGCCAAAAGCCGCAATGCACAGGACATGAATTATGTATGCCTATCTCTTTAAAACACATCAGCATGAATTATCCCACAGGGCAGACGGCAGGAATTGGGGGCCCCTGAAAGAAATATTTTGTCTTGGTCTTCTGGGCCTCAGAAACTTTGGGATGTGAAAGTAGCGACTGAATGAGATTCCAAATCACAACCTTCAATGTTTGAGGGGGAAAAGGGTAGGAATGAGCAGTGGTCTGCATTTCTGAGCATGATCTGTCAAGGTACCAGTAATCAACACGTGATTATTATTCTACAGCCCAAAGCGTGAAAGTAAATTGAGTGAAAAAATCTTCACATTATGTGGAATGATTACTGCCTTTGAGCCATAATAAACAATGATCTTGTCCCAGTGCTAGGCAGCAAAACAAACCAGGGCTGCCTGCTGCTGGTGCAGTGCCAGAATCATTACCAGCCTCTACAGCCACCAAGCCCTCCCCTCTAGTGAGGGCCTGATTTAATTATCAGGGTTGGGAAAATGCTGCTCAAATCCCCCTCTTAGATGCAACCTTTGGCTCCACTTTGGGGAAATTGGCTGCCTTGCACAAGCCTCCTGTCCTGAACTCAAGTTCACATTCACCACTTGGCTCCCCAAGTGGGCAGTGATTATGGAACACAGGGACACACTTGTTGCTTTCACCTGTTTGTTGTCAACCAGGTTCCAGGTAGTCAAGAGGCAGCAGGGAACAAAGATGAAGGGATTGCCAAGGGAGGCTCTGACCTTCCCAGAGAATAAGGCTGGAAATTAGTGAAGGGACTCTCTGCTGGTGGTCTTGTTCCATCAAATCCTTAGCTGGGTGGAGAAATTCTAAGGGGTCTGAATGTACCCCACAAACTGGGCTAGGAAGAGCCACTGGGTAGCTGCATACGATGGCTACAATGATGAGTTCAGGCTTGGCTGTCCCTTGTCCCAACCTGCAACGCAGGGTCTACTGACAGCCCACAGGGCACCTTTGTACAAGTCAAACGCTACCCCTTCTTGCCTCCAAGACAAGATGCCCTTGTGTAGACCACAACCTTCACAACTGTAGGTGGCAGCCCTGAAAACACTTAAATATTTAAAATCATAGTTTTGCTCAAAGGTATCACCAGATTTATATAAATATAAAAAGACGTCACTTCTGGTTTCATTCCAACATTTAAAGAGCTTGGAAGTGGTCACTCCTGTTCTTACAACTAGCAGAAGCTGAACAGACTGACAATCTATGACTTTTCTTGGACTCATCGGAGAACTGAGGATGCAGGGCAAACCGCCACACTGAAATCTGGAGAGGCAGGTTGTCTCAGTCAGTTTGGGCTGCCATAACGAAATACCACAGACTGAGTGGCTTAAAAAACAAACATTTATTTCTCACAATTCTGAGGCTAGAAAGTCTAAGATCAAGGTGCCGGCAGATTTGGTATCTGGTGGAAGCCCACTTCCTGGTTTGCAGATGGTTGCCTTCTTGCTGTGTCCTCACAAGGTGGAGAGAGACACCTCTAGTCTCTTTCTCCTCTTATAAAGACATTAATCCCATCGTAGGAGCTTCACCTTCATGTCTGTACCTAGACCTAGTGAATTCCCAGAGGCCCATCTCCTAAAACAATCACATCGGGCGGTAGAGTTTCCACATATGAATTTTAGGGGAACACAAACATTCAATCCATAACACAGGTGAATCTGAAGAGTCACAGCTGAGACTTGCTTTCCTGGAAAGAAGCTTCTGGAGCCACAAACTGTAAGAAAATTTAAATGGAATTGCTGAAGGTAGGGTGTGGACTAGCTAAAGAATGAGAAATTCCTGGGGGCCACAGTCTTGAGGGGACATCCATACTTTTGCACCTCTGGTTTTACCGCCGGAAACCTCACCAGGTTCTCACAGTGAAGAGCAAGAAAGCTCTCCTCTTGGCTCTGGCAGGGGAGAGGAAGAGTGACCCTTGTCAAATATGCCCAGAGCATTCTCCATAACAAATGTCAACTCTCCAGAGAAAAAGACTTCACCAGAGCCTTATTCCACCAGGGAAAGGACATTTCTTTGACTCTGGCACCCTCTAGTTTTCTTGTTTCAGCTGGGAGGTAGGGAAGGTAAGAAATACATGTGAAGGTCACGGCCAAGAAACATAGGCCCACTAAAAGACTGAGATTATTTCATAAGACTATAGAACATTCCCTCTCCCCACACCCTGCCACCACACCAAAAGTGTTCCTGTATAATGACAGTGAGTTACAGCTAAAAGAACTGCAAGGTGTAGACTCTGTTTAAGGAGGAGGCAGATCCAAGTATACTAGAGGAATCTGAAGCCTCTGGTACCTGCAGATCTAGTAAGCATTAAAAACAATCCAACTTCTAGCCAGATAAAAATTTAACTTACAGGTAAAAGTTTATTTACCTCAGTTCCTATTACCTGATAAATCGTGTCCATCTTTCAACAAAAAATTACAAGCCATGCTAAAACTCAAGAAAAAACAGAGTCTGAAGAAACAAAGCAAGCCTCAGAAGCAGAGTCAGATATGACACAGATTTTGGCATTAGATGGGGAATTGAAAATAAATATGTTAAAGGCCCTAATGGAAAATGTAGAAAACATGCAAAAACAGGTAGGTCATGTAATCAGAGAAATGGAAACTTTGAGAATCAAAAGGAAATGCTACGAATCAAAAACAACAATGAAGAATGCCTTTGATGGGCTCCTTGGTAGACTGGACAGAGCCATGGAAACAATCAATGAACTAGAAGACATGAGTCCATAATAATATAACTTTTTAATAACATTTTTATTTTTTTATATTCTTAGAGATGAATAGTTTATGGAAGAAAATTTAGAAAGTATAGACAAGCAAAAAGAATAAATTAGGAATTTGTCATGATGTTGCTACTCCAGGATTAACCCTGTTAAATTTTTATCATTCTGACCACTTTTTCATTTGGTACTTCTTTTGCCCTCATAGATTAAATATATCTGATTATATTATTTATCACTTATAATATTCTTTGTTATTGCCTTCAGTTTGTTTAAGAAGTGAGTTTTGTATTTCCCCCAAGTAACGTGAAGGACCAGATTAAGGTTCTATTTTTTGTTTGTTTCCTTCTATAGTTCTTTGCCAATGCTCCCTAGCCATAGTGAGCTTTTCGTGTATGTTTGCTAATCCATTGCTGAATAATGGGAAAAAAAATTCCCCTCGGTCCCATAAGTTGAAAATTGGTATTTCTCAATATAAGAGCATCTGCCTCTGATTCGAAATGTCATGTTTGTCAGAAATAGATCATGTTCTCCTTTCTATTCCCAGATAACACACCTAAGAATTAAGCCCTTCCTTCAGAGTACAAAGTAGCCTAGGGGAGAAGAGCGTTTGCTACTCTCGTTGTCCCTCAGGTGGTCTGATGTAAATGTTTGGCAGTGGTGGGAACTTCATCAGAAACCTTGGGGATAATGCCAGGCCTCTGCTCAGAGTGCCACCTAAGCCTCTGCCATTGCTTCTACTGCCAGGTTTTAATATAATTTTAGGTCCCATTTGGAACCTAAAGCAAATACCCTGAGATTACCATTCATAGATATTAGCCAGAATGCAGAGAAAAAGGGAAATTGGAGTCAGGAAATGCAGGTCGTTGGTCACAAAATTAAGATCAAATGCTACTTCCCCAAGGAAGACTTTCTGAACTTCAGAAAAGATATACTCACCTAAAATATCCCTGATGTGTCTTTTATTCAGTCCTTTTCACTTTTCCTTCAAAATAATTAACATAGTTTCTAATTAAATATTTGTGTGATTATTTGACCTCTTCTTTTGTTAAGTCAGAGTCCAATTCGCTCACCACTGAATCCCAAACATTCAGCACAGTCTATCTTGCATAGTTGTATCCAATATCTATTTGTTAAATGAACCACTCAATGAATTAATAACTCAGAGCTCAAGATGTTTCCACACGTCATCTCTCATCCTAGCATTAGTCTCAGGTAACTTGGGATCATCATCTGAGTGATGGCTCCTCTTGAGAGTGGAAAAGGGACAAAGAGAGCTCCAGTTTTGAGATTATTGCTATTTCCCAAAATGCATATTCTGAATTAGTCTGTTTATTAAAAGCAGAATTACTCTGGTATCTCTGCCCTTTCTTGGAAGTGATCTCTGATTCTTTCTAAGACCTCTTTTCCTAAAATAACGAGGGCTTTGAAAATTGCCAACATCACAAGTGATCACAATAAGTAATACTTATTGATATAAGTTTTCCGGACAATCTTAAACACTTAGAATTTTAGAAATAGAAGAAAGAGTAGTGGTTCGTTATTCTTTAAACATCAAACCTCAAAATTCTTTCATTAATGATTTACTATTTATGGACTTGACAGTAAAAATTCTGATTTAGTTTAATATGTTCAATACATTATTGTCCCACTATGTGCTTGTCCTATGCATCTTTATAATTAAAATTTTTAGTAACTCTCATTAAAAAATGTGGACTCCAGTTCTGCACATAATCCTATGAATATGAACAGAGAGAATACCTAGATTCTTATAACCACCATTACAGACAGAATTATCTCATGAGCACCCTTTGAAGCCAGACCCTCTCAAACATATAATTACCACGTGACCCAACAATCCAATTTCTGGGAATTTACTGTAAAGAAATCAAAACTTACATTCACATAAAAACAAGTACATGAATATTTGTAGCAGCATTATTCATAATCATCAGGAACATAAAAAGTAAAATATTACCATAAACGAAATGTTACCTTTGTTATATTCTATTTCTTTTCTATTCCAGCATAAAAAACATTAACTTGTATGTCAGTTGGAAGCTACTTATCATCTCTCATACTCCCAGAATTTGCTAATAGTAGGATGGTTAGGAGGGCCACTAAATTGATCTAATTCAAAGCACTTGAATGCAGTTAGCTAATATTCTGGTATTCTTCTGTGCTCTAGTCTAGGAGCCTGCACATGAATGAATGGGCCTAATGGATAGGTGGCAGGAATTGTCAAAATACTAAGTAGCACTTGTATCAAGAGACTATTATGAAATTATAATTAAAAACTATTAGTCACTGAAATTTTTGTCCCTTTTTTCCCCTTTGGTGATTGTTCTTTATTTTCTTCTAGCTCAGTGGGCTAATTCTAAAGAATAATTTAATTTTCCAAATGCTCAAGAACACCAACTGTGTTCATGTGTTTCTAAGAATGATTTAATAAAGCCTTTAGATTAACTTGCTATAATTTCTGGGTGGTAACCACATCCCACACAGTGGTGGTAAGAAGGCTGTATGTGCTAGAGATGATTACTGACATGGGGCTTGCAAGATGTCAAGGCATGAAGACCTTCACTGCGGAAACACCACTGCAGAATACCAGAGCGTGTGCCTCTTCGCCTTAGCAATGTGGCTAGTTTGAGTTCTTTCTAGGAATTGAAGAAAGAATTAAAAAGAAAATAAGGGGGCCGGCCCGGTGGTGCAGCAGTTTAGTTCGCGCTTGGCAGCCCGGGGTTCGCGGGTTCGGATCCCGGGTGCCCACGGACGCACTGCTTGTGGCGGCGTCCCATATAAAGTAGAGGAAGATGGGCATGGATGTTAGCCCAGGGCCAGTCATCCTCAGCAAAAAAAAGAAAGAAAAGAAGGGCAATTAATGCCCCATTCTTGAACTAGAAATATCCTTATATCTATCAGACGACTAGTGAAAACCCTATCATGAGGATGAATAAATGATCTTGAACTTAGTGATTTCCAACTCCGAGTAAAACTCTGGACACTGAAAAGAAGAATCACAAGTCCCTTCTTTGTGGGAAGCCGCCAATTCCTATTAGCAAGCTAGAACCCACCATAGCCTTAAAACTGGACAGCTAAGGTAAACATTAAGAAACTAACGGTAGAGCTACTGTCAGCCTCTGCTCACCCTCTACCCATCTTTTCCACTTTCCTCCAGACAGGTGTATTTGATAGTTGTTAAAAATACTGATAAAAGCATCAAGCCAAACGTTTGCAGGATATTTGGATGATTGATTAATTGATTGGTTGCTTGGTTGATGGATTGATTCCTGAATGACTAGGCTAGAGGAAGGAGTGACCACACTAGTTAAACAGCATCGAGCTTTCCCTGAGAATAGTAGATGAGCAGATTAGCTTTACCTTGGTGCTTCTTTCTCACACCACTCCTATTATAAATTGCAATCATCAGGAAGGTGGGGATCCCTTGGGGCAGGAGGGAAGGGAGAATAAAAGTGAAGAGTCAAAAAACATGGAGGAGGAGGATCAGCATCGGAAGGCAGAAATAGGGAAAACTGTATGTCAAATGTCTCATCTGTCACCACCACAAAAACATGATTGTGATGAGAGACCCAGTGCCCGGAAAGGATCCCCAAGGTATCCTATGCTAAAATATAATTGCAACACTGTATAGCTTTAAACTCTGTAAGGCAGTAGTTCTCAATGCATTAACCCTGGACCAGCGACATCAACATTACCTGAGAACTTGTTAGAAAAGCGAATTCTCTGGCAGGTCTCACTATATACCTATGCAATCAGAATCAGAGTGGAGCCCAGGAAACTGTGTTTTAACAAGCCCAACAGGTGATTCTAATGCTTTCCAAAGACTGAGAATCACAGAAAAACAACGGAAACTTAGAAAAGATGGTGTTTCTTTTAATAGTCGATTTTAGATTGACTGTTTTTGAATGGAGATATTGTAAATGGCAAGAAAAGAAAGTAGGATTCTTGGAGATATTGCTGGATGTTGCCCAGGTAAGTGGTAACTATGAGCAAAAGATCATCTTGGGAGAGTTGTGAACCCCCCAAAAATAATGGTGGTCTGGTCATCGAAGAAGGACCTGTGGAGTAAAGTGGCTCAGACGGGTGGTCTAGAGGGGCTGGTGAGAGAAAAGCTGGGTGACAACAAGGAAGAGCTGTTGCCTTGGAGGGATTCTTTCATGAGCATGAGATCAGGCCAAGTCACGGAAGACTGTGTGATCAGCATCACACTCCACTCACTGCCCTTGAATGGACCTTGGTAAGGGCAGTAGAGAAGGCTAGAAACTAGAAGACTTGACTTTGACTAACAAATACTCCATTTTATTTTTTTACCCTTGAATGGTAAATCATAAGAAACCTATAACCTTTTTGGTCACACCTAGAAAGCAAGATAAGCCAGCATTTTTAAAAAGTCTCCAGCCTCTCAAGAGTAGAGCCGGCATAAAGTCTACTTGAGACCAACTCCTACCCACCTTCACACCCTCCCCACGAATGAACTCCAACATGGCCCAACAGACAGAGAAGGAAATGTGCTTTATTTTGTACTGTGATAAAAGGAATCCAATTCCCTTAGTTTCTGACGCAACTCACGTGGGAAAAAAAAGTATTGACACAAGCCTGGTTTAAAAGAAAATAATCACCACGTTCCACTGGGCCCTAGAAGAAGAAATACATTTCATGATCCTCTAATCACCAGATTGACAGTGTGACTATCCTTAAGAGGCTTGGGGTTTGCCAGGTGAGATCCACATTCACCTGGACATGCAGGGTAGTTCTTGGTGCACAGCACAGGGCAGTTGTTGGTGCCTTGGATCCAAGTTCATGCTCTGTCTGTCTTTATGGCTGTCCACCACAGCAGGCACCCTCTTCATCAGGCCACTTCTCTTGGTGAGAATAACATCAGACGTGCTTAGCCTGAGGCTTCCTCATAGTCTGTGGCTACAGGTAGAGTATTTAATCTCTCCAGCCAGATGACAATGTACAGACCTCAGCAATTCCTATGGTCATGAAGCTTCCAACCCAAATAGATATGAAATAAAATTCCATCCCTTCTAATGCAAAAGAATGGAAAAATGACCTATATCACTTCCCCCATCTGCCTGACCTTCTACTGTTAACTCACCAGGCATTTGTGTACGCTGCAAACTTAGGTCACGATTTGGAGGGGTAGAGAGAGGTTTACATCACAGAAATGCAAACTTCTTCCTGTTCTTAAAAGCTTTTCATCTATCCATCCATGTTCCCAAGTCAAGGATTCTTCTTCTTTTCCCTGCACCCCCATACTCCCAAATGCCTGCTCCTGTCCGATGTAGAACCATTTATACAGTACCTGATTCCTCTCCTGCAAAGACTCATGCCCTAAGGGCTTCACCTTCTACTCGCAAAGACCTATAAAGGAATTTTCTTAAACAAATATATTTCCTTCCATCAGAAGAATTCTGGTGTCAGCAGTTGATGTTTTTTATGCCAGAAAATTCCAGCCTTTGTTCCTCATTGCTGATCTGAAAATCAATTTGACCTGATTCCTTACTTTTGAATTCCTTCCTTATTCCCTGGCAACCCTGCCTACTCGCACTCCCAATCCTCAGTCTAGTTGACTGATCTGATGTCCCTGGTCCTCTCCCAGCTCTTCCTGGAAGCATGGGTCACACCTGCTTGAGCGCTAAAACCCCATGGCATTAGGCAGTGGACCCTATAATGTTAAGGTTGGAAGGCGTCTTTGAGGCCATTTAGATTGCTTTTAAACAGTGTTCTCTGGAACATCATGGAGCCCACAGTGTTCTCGACTGCTTAAGGATGCTGCAGGGGCCAACTCAGGAAGAAACCAGCCTGGGTGGGAGCCTCCGCCCCCATTTGAACCAAGGAAACTGGGCTCTTCTCTTCTTTGTACATTGAACTTCCATGTAAGATTTTATTCAAAAAAAAAGTTTATAAAGCTTGAAAACCAACCACCTGTATAATATTGATGAGGAAACTGAGACCTAGAGCAGTAAGTTCTCAGTGTCCAGGTATCTAGGTTACAAACTATATTAGGGCTGAATCTGGCTGACTCGATGCTTTTAAAATTCAGAAAAACTACCTCCCTACAAATCAGTTATACTTAACCTTTTCTTTAATTAGAACAATTTTATGGCCAAAATTTGAATATATATATATTTTTTTTTAAGTGTACAATTCAATGATTTTTAGAATATTCACAGAGATGTGCATTCATCACCACAACCGATTTTAAAACATTTTTATCACCCCAAAGAGATGATAACCCTGTACTCTGTACCCTTTGAGTACCCCCCCCCCATACCTCAGCCCCTGGCAACCACGAATCCACTTCCTGCCACTGTGGATATTTTACATAAATGGAATCATGCAATAAGTAGTCTTTTGTGATGGATTTCTTTCACTTAGCATAATGTTTACAAGGTTTATCCATTGTTGTTACATGTATCATTATTTCATCTCTTTTTATTACCAAAAATACTCCTTTGTGTAGATATATTTTATTTATTCATTCATCAGTTGATGGACATTTGGATAGTTTCCACTTTAGGGCCATCACGAATAATGGCACTATGGCTATTCACATACAGGTTTTTGTGTGGATATACTTTGTCCTTTCTCTTGGGTATATATCTAGGAAAGGAATTTCTGGGTCATATGGTAAATTGATGTTACCATAGTAACTTTTGAGGAACTGCCAAACTGTTTTGCAAAGAGGCTGCTTTGTTTTATATTCCCACCAATAATGTACGAGGGTTCCCCTATCTCCCCATCATAGCCAACGCTTTAATTGCTGTCATTATTATAGCCATCCTAGTAGGTGTGAAGTGGTATTTCACTGTGGTTTTGATTTGCTTTTTCTGATGGCTGATGATGTTGAGCATCCTTTCATATGCTTAGTGGTCATTTTTATGTCTTCTTTGGAGAAGTATCTATTCAAATCCTTTGCCCATTTTTAATTAGGCTATTTATCCTTCCATTATTGAGTTATAAGAGTTCTTTATATTGTCTAAATTCCCTTATTAGATATATATGATTTACAAATGTTTTCTCCCCTTCTTTAGGTTGCCTATTCATTTTTTTCATGGTATTGTTTATAGAACAAAAGTTTTTCATTTTGATGGAGTCCAGTCTATCTTTTGTTTTCTTCACCTGTGCTTTTGGTGTATCTAAGAAATCTCTACCTAACCCAGAATCATGACGATTTACTCCTATGTTTTCTTCTAAGAGTTTTAACTCTTAGACTTAGGTTTACGATCCATTTTGAGTTAATTTTTGTGTATACTGTGAAGTGGGGGTCCAACTTCATTCTTTTGCATATGGAAATCTAGTTGTCCCAGGATCATTTGTTGAAAAAAAGTATTGTTTCCCCTTTGAATTGTCTTGGAACCTTATCAAAAATAGATAGCTATAAATGTAAGGGTTTATTTTTGGACTCTCAATTCTATTCCATTGGTCTAGATGTCTATCCTTATGTTAGTACCACAATGTTTTGACTGCTGTTACTTTGTAATAAGTTTTGAAATCGGGAAGTGGAAGTCTTCTACCTTTTTTCTTCTTTTGCAAGATTGTTTTGGCTACCTGTATCCCTTGTAATTCCATATGAATTTTAAGATCAGCCTTTCCATTTCTGCAAAGGAGGTGATTGGGATTTTGATAGGGATTGCATTGAGTCGATAAATATTTTGGAGAGTACTGCCATCTTAACAATATTAAATCTTCCAAATCGTGAATATAGGGTGTCTTCCCATTTATTTAGGTCTTCTTTTATTTCTTTCAACAGTGTTCCATTGTCTCGCATTTCCTTTATTAAAAGTATTCCATGGGGGCCAGGCCAGTGGCACAGTGGTTAAGTTTGCATGCTCCACTTTGGAGGCCCGAGGTTCACAGTTTTGGATCCAAGGTGCAGACCTACACACTGCTCATCAAGCCATGCAGTGGCGACATCCCACATACAATATAGAGAAAGATTGGCACAGATGTTAGCTCAGGGACAATCTTCCTCACACACACACACAAAAGTATTCTTAAGTATTTTAGTCATCCTGATGCTACATGGAACTGTTTTCATAATTTCGTTTCCAGATTGTTCATTGCTAATGCATATAAATATGACTGATATTTATGTATGTATATTGATAGTGTATCCTGAATCCTTGCTGAACTCATTTATTAGTTCTAATAATTTTTTAGTGGATTCCTTTGGATTTTCTATATACAAGATCAAATCATTGATAAAGAAAGATAGTTTAACTTCTTCCTTTACAATCTGGATGCGTTTTATTTCTTTTTCTTGCCTAATTGCCCTGGATAGAAACTCCAGTACAATGTTGAATAGAAGTAGTGAGAGTAGAATTATGCTTAGCTTTGATATATTTACTGTGGTTTGGGAGGGGGATAGCTGTGCCTTCCTGATTATATTTGCATAGGTTACATTCTATATTGTACACTTTATTTATCATATATGTATAAGATAGATCGATAGATGTATATTTTGAAGGGCAGACAAGTTATAGTTACAGAGTAGATAAATACCAGAATGCTGAGAAACATCATAAGGGAATTAGGTTAAACTTTAGTCTTTTCCATCAGTTTGCAACTCAACAAAATATCTTTGAGTTTCTCCCTACTTTGTTGTTTTTCACAGAAAGCCTGCCCACCTTTGCAGGCCTCTCCTGAGAATGGGGCAGAGTAAGTTGGCTTACAGATGCTGTAAGTTGGGAGCAGTGGTAAAGCATATAATAAAAGCCCCTGATTTGAAGAAAAATTGTCATTCAGTAAACATGCCTTGAGCATCTGCACTGCCCAAGCTCTGTGGAAGATGCTACATGAACATTGTCATAGGCAGAGAGCAAGCCTAGCTGCTGAAGCTTTTGTCCACGAGGCTGTCTGTGAGTGGCACCATGATACAATGGAAAGAGACCAAATCCGGAGCCAGAACACCTGGTCTATAATCTTGACGTCTTTACTTTGACCAAGTCACTTAAGTGTTCTCATCAGTAGAGAAATTGGCATAGTTGTCCGTCCAACCATCAGAGGGTCGTTATGAAAATAAAATGTGACAATACTTAGGAAACCAGTCGTTGCTCTGCAACTCTCAGGTATGGCTGTTTCATTTGTAGAGACTCTTAATAGGTAGGAGTTAATTTGTTGGAAGTTAGCTGTAAAATTGATAGAAATCATTTTCTTTCTACTTTTTCCAAAGTTTTATTCTATTCATAAGGGCATCTAGTTACTGAAAGAGGGTCCACCAACGGCATTTCGTTTTAACTCTCAATACAGCCATTTCAGTGCCCTAGAAATAAAGATAAGTGGGGTTATCTTTTTGAGAGAAAATTATTAAAAAGACACTTTCACAGTCAGGTTTACTGCTCATTTCTGGAGTGGTGATCTGAAGGCTCTATTTCGTGCTGGGCAATGTCTTTGCTTTTGTCATGGGCGGCTCTGTCTTTTGCCTTCTCTGCCTCCCTCTTCTACCAATGCAATTATTTTCAAATCTAGGAAGCATTCTCTTAAGTTTCAGTTATTATTGTGCATATCACCATTTCCTGGGTTTTAGGTCTGGTTGTAATGCAGACTGCAAGCCCATGGACAAGTGACTCTAGATTTTACTTCTTTCTTGAGGAGTTGGCTAGATGACCTGCCCATGAGCTTTTTTTTTCTAAGATCCTTTCTATCTATAAGTCTGTTATTCTATGCATTATAAGTAATTTTGTCTAAAAAAGGATTTTTTTAAAAACTAGCAGACTGGTGAAATACAAGTTTGCTGTGTTGTAAGTCACAAGAGGGCAGATGTCTTAGCTTTTAGTTCACTTCAGCATTCCGAGCACTTAGCCCAGTGCCTAACACATATTAGATATTTAATAAATAATTGTAGCATGAATGAATGAAATAAATGAACTGGCTCAGCATATGTGGATTAGCTGCTATCCCTAAATTTATTCAATCATAAATTTTTCCTGGGCATTGCTGTTCAGTTTTAGTGGAAGGCATTTCTGAGGCATGAAACCATGGACGTGGATTGTGATGAATCATTTTAACATTCCTTGATCTGCTAGTTAGCTCCTGAACTGGCTGATTTCTTGAAATTTTCACTTCAGACAGAATGCCCTTAAGAAAGAACACACAGTAGGAAGAGTTCCCTAATAGAGTTTTCATCTTTCCTTGAGAAATCATTGTAGACATATTGGGGCAAAAGATACTGTGGTTAAAAGGGTTTGTTGGAATTAATATGCATCATCATCAAGTTCATGATTAAAATTGCATTCCATGGACAACTTGAGTTTCCTAATAAAAAAAAATCTTGCTGAGTCCCTGGAGTTGAGCTTGTGTTATAGCTCTGATCTAATGCAAGCCATTTTATACAGTTCTATAAATTTTCCATCTTGCTCTCAATGGCGGAGCACAAGCTGCATAAATTATTTCAATCCCAAATCATTTCTAGAAGCAATCTCTTCATGATTCCTCCCTCTCAGAGCCCCTCTCTATTTTGATCTCTGGTAAGGATTTTTTTTTTAATCTTAGGTAAGGATTTCTTCCTTTTAATCCTCAGAAGGCCCATGTTTTCTATGGCTTTTCCCCCCATTTAAAATTGACTTTGTGATTGTGTTTCCATTTTGCATTCAGAGTTTCTTGGTTTGATTGATAAATGTTTGCAAGAAATATAATCTCCCCTTATGCTTTTCTCTTCCTTTTTTTTCTCCCAGAAGAAGCTTTGCATGGGTAGCAAAGCTCTCCTGATAACACTGGAAATAAATCTTAATGTCTTTGCCCTGTTATAGGCCTAGACCTTATCAGTCTTCTTTTTGCCCACTGATAATTGCTTATCAGTACATACAGGCCTATTCATATGATTCTGATGCCACTGGGGTTTACATCTCTAGGAAGATAGACAGGAAGTGCAGTCCACTGAATCCATTCTTAATAGCTTTAATAGAAACCAGACAAAGAAGGAATACTGGGCCAGGTTGACTATCTCAAAATGATAAGGCCATCAACGCATTTTTGGATGCTTTCTCCTGAAGCTTTTTTTCCTCTGCTCTGACTTGGCTGCCCTGGAGAGTTGAGGATTTGCAAAATGCATTTCTGTCAAAACTACAATCAAGATAAAAGATAATATATTAAAAATATATCCAGACTCGCTGCCATTTTACTTCCCTCAGCAACTGAAAGGAATCTTGGAGAGAAATCACCCAAATATAACACACTCAATATATACAGGCCTACAGCCCAACAGGACACTTGGGAGCAGCCACATTCTTTGAATAAAACTTTGGAAAAAAAATACTGAACTTTCTACATACAGAATAAGTATGCAAAGGTACACCAAAATAGGTATACCGATTTGGGACATTGAACACCAAATGTCCTGGGATGTGTGGAGAATTAGATATAAACTATGGGGAAGAAGGGAGATGGGAATCAGAACTGGTAAGAGAAAGGGAGGGAGCAGGAGAAAGAATGGGGACCCTAGGAAAATTTTGGAGTCCTGTCTCATTTGTTCTGACATCATCTCGGAGGAGCTGGGACGCACAGATACAATTATCTCCTCACCAGACCAGGATAAAAAACATGGTAACCAAATTACCTATGGCTAAATGGCTACTCATGTTCTAAACTTCTAAAATGTCTATGGTGGACACAGAACATTCTAGAACAGTGGAAAATGTCTGACATGACACTTTGATTGAGGAACACTGAATCTGTATGACCTTAAATGATCACACCCTCTGGGAAGTAAAAAGTTTACCCAGGTGAGAGTCATGTGCTGCTGGGAAAACTGGTGCAATTTTTCCCTTTTTTCAGGGGAGGGAAACAATAGCAACCTGCCACTTTCAGAAACACTACCTATTTATGTGCACCATGGAAATTTCCTCTTGCTGAACAAAGGCAGCCTAAGTGCATGTGCCTAACAGAAAGACTCCCATATCTGTGACTATTGAATATTATTGGACTTCTTGATAGTTTTAGAAATTATATAAGATAAAAACACAAACCTATTTCTGGAAGGATCTCCTCTTGTGTACATACCCACTACCCAGACAGAGGTCCCTGCTGTATTAAGTGTAATTTATTAGGCACTCTCCCAGTATTTCTACCCCCACCCATCACCCATTTGGTGCCCTTTTCTCATCCTACAAGATCAGTTCTCTCACCTGTCTTCAAAACTCAGCTCAAATTCTGCTTTCTCTTGGATTTCAGTTAATTTATTCTGTTGCCTTTTTGAATATGCACTATGGACTAGAGACTGTGCCAAACTCTGTGAATAAAATCGTACAGAAACAGACCCAGCCCCTGTTCTCATGGCCATTACAGACTGAGAGGCGAAGCCATGTTAATCAGATAGCCACACAAATAAATAATTACAGACTGGGCTAGGTGTGCAGAGGGAGCCAGTCTCTGAGAGAATATGGCGGGCAGACTTGATCTAATTTGGATTTCTTTTCTAACGCAGGTATTAAATAATGTACACTCTTCATACAGTAAATGAATGTGCACAGACTCAAACTGAATTTAAACAAAGTGACAGAATATAAAGGGCCACGTGGTCTAAATCCTCCTGGAGTCAGAAATCAGTTAATTGATTCAAGCCATGAATGCAATTGCAAAATTACTCAAGGTAATCGCTTGTCAGATAATAGTGTGTATATTCCACCAGCACAGTTGAATGGTGAATGCCCTAAATGATTCATCTAATAAGTGTCAGAACTTAGATTCCAAACTGGCTTAGATTTATTGGGAAGACATGTCCCCTGGAAACTGATTATTTTGAAGCCAAGATCAGTTCAGTTCAACAATCTTTTATTGAGCATATGCTATATGAACAACACTGTGCTGCAAGTTGTGAGGGAAATAGTGAATCAGACAAAAATCCCTACGTTTAAGGAACTAATAGTCTGTTGTCTATTAACAAATATGTTAAATTTAAATAATATACTTTATTCTGTCTGGTATTTTAAATTAAAGTGTATAAAAAAACCACAAAGGGTTCAAGGACCTCTTATAAGCTTGATTGTCAGATTATGGTCTAAACTTTAATTTTTAACCCACTATGATTATGAGGCAGCAAGTTTTCCTCATATCTGTATAACTTCCAATGTATTAATTATCAAGGTTTTTGTAACTTCTTATCATCACTTGGAGTTGGTCTTAGAACATCACAGAAGTTGTAAACATTCTTTTGGTACCTCACTTTTTTTTTTTCTAACTAGATTGTAAGCCTCTTGAAGACAATGATTCAGTTTCTACTTCTTTTGAACTTAAGAGGAACTGGTAATAGATAAGATCCACCTCTCCATTCCTTTTCCTTCCTGTCTCATGCTTCCTCTTCTCTGCTAGAGACTTTCTCTGCTGGAAATAATTCTTTTTCAAATGGTCCTACCATTTTTCCCTGTACATAATATCTCCAAGAGAATTGCAATAAGATATGAAAAGCATTCTACTGGAGCAAAAGAGTCCTAATTTTTAGTCATGTGTCTGCCACTAAGTACCAATGTATTGACATTGGGGGGATATTTTGGAAACTTTCTGGGCCTCAGTTTTCTTATTTGTGAATTGAGGATGGTAAACCGTTAACGCTAAGGTTCTTCCTGTTCTGCTATTCCATAACTGGTGATTGTGTCTAAGATACGTTCTGACTTAGAAATTCCACGAGTTTTTGGCTCAGTTCAACCAGTAGCTCTTCAAGACTGCTCTTTGAAGCTCTGGGGTTGTGTGGAGGTGCCTTGGGGGCTACTGTGGCCTGGGGAAGATGGGGAATGGGGACCGAGCAGACTGCTTCAATCAGAACAGCTCTCTTTGATCTATTTTAGATATTGGTCTTCCCAAATAAGATTTCATTTGAAGAAAGGATTGTATGATTTTTTTTAAAAAAGTTTTGAAAACCTTTGTTGTACATTAAGAAACTTCTTTAAAATTATGTAAAGATATGTGGGTGGTGAAATTATGGATTCTAAAGAGATGATATCTAGAATTAAGAAAGATTGAATTGCTGTGTAACAGTCAATCTAAAATATTTTATAAAAGTAATGGGGGGAGCGCAGCCCTGTGGCGTAGGGTTCAGTTCGGCTCGCTCTGCTTTGGCAGACCTACACTACTCGTCAGCCATGCTGTGATGGTGACCCACATACAAAATGGAGGAAGATTGGCACAGATGTTAGCTCAGGGCAAATCTTCCTCTGCCAAAAAAAAACAAAAAATTGGAATCTTCTTGAAAGATTCTTTAGTCACTGTTCAACTAGACATTAAGCTGACATGTCAGGAGAAGGAGACTAGGCAGGTGGGAACATGTTTTATATTAATTTTAGCTATTGTACAGTGTGGTAACTCCCAACTGAGAGTCTAGATAAAGTTTCTACCAGGCTGTCATGAAGAATAATTATGAGAATAGATGGCAGTTGTTTTCTTTTATGTGTGCTTTCTTGGAAAATAAAAGACTTGTCATCTTTATGGTAGTTTCCCACTTTTTAAAATCCTACAAGTCTATGAAGTCCAACAATGTCAGAACTATTGCTCTACAGCACTTGGCCCAGTGTTAGGCATTCAGATAGTGCTGGATAAATGCTTGTCTGATTGAATAGGGTGTCAAGAATGCAGAGGTTATATTCAAGTAAATAAAGTTAGCTATTTGATAAGCACAGAAGCATCTAAAAGTCTAAACAAAGGATTTTCCACAATATCTTTATTAAAGAATTCAATCAAACCCCATTGACTCAGATTTTTAAAATTAACAACAAAGAGCCAGAAGGAAAATAACATCCAATCTTCCTTCTCTTTTCCTTTTTCTTTTTCCTCTTCCTTCTATTATGCATATTAATACCACCGTTTGGCTCCACGCTATGTTGAATCTGTTTTCTGAAGGCTGTCTAGTAAAGCTAACTATCCTTTATAATGTTGTTTCAGTTAAAAACATATTGCACATTGGAAGAAATGGCTTATAAGCTGATTTTGGAATAGTGCCATTCTGTAATTTGAGCAGTGTTCCTACCTCTCAGACTTTCATATGATTCCCTCCACAGCACTTCTTCAGGAAATGTGTGGTATTCAGGTTCTCCTTCACTCACGTCTTGTCTTTTCATTGAGTTCATCCTGTTAAATATCTAAAATCAATATCACATCATTGTTGCATATCTGAGAAAGAGGTTTTAGAAAACAATCCAATCCCCTCGAAAGCTCATTTCAAGTACCACAACAATAGTTATTTGACATTGTGTAGAGAGGATCTAATATTGAGTGAGAGGAGAATTTTGTCACTTAAAATCCATTCTGCCCTCTATTTATGTGCGATTTCCATCATATCTATATTAAATAAAATGTGTTTGAGAATTCCCAAGTCCTAGAAGTCTGCATCTACTTCTCTCTCTCTCAAGCTATGACATTCCTTTCGACAGTCTGTCTCTCGTTGGACTTAGAGACAAACATTATCATGTACACTGACTTCTCTAATATTTCAAAGAAAGACTTCTGGGAGGGCATTCCAGAAGCCTGGGTAGCAGTCTCTGTCAGAGAGACGTCAGAGGAAACAAGTCACTTACCATAAATGTATTGCCTCCAGGGCAGATAGCCCAATGAGTATCCTCATATAAGATGCGTCACACCCCCACATAGGTATTCACGCACGTGGGAGTGCACACACGTACATACACACTCACTCTCTCACAATTGGACACTGTGGTTAAGTTGAAGGAGTTTACAAGGGAATAAATTTCCACCTACCACAGTCTTCTGAGCTTAGTGTATTTTCTATTTATCTAATGTAACATAAGAAACCACCCCAAAAGGTAGTGGCTTAAAATAATAATTGATTGTCTCTCATGCACTGGTGGTTAGAGGCCTCAGCCGGGCAGTATTTGCCTGGGTCCTCATACACCTAAGGTCAGATGGTGGCTGAGACTGGAGTCATTGGAAGGCTCCCTCACGGGTGCCTGGGTTGAAATGGCTGGAACTGCTCAGGACTGGTTGGGCATCTCTACATGACGCTTCTTCACATGGCTAGCTTGGGCTTCCCCACAACATGGTGGTCTAAGAGCAGTTGGCCTTCTTACATGGCAGCTGGCCTCCCCAAAGTGAGCATTCCAGAAGACCCAGGCGGAAGCTGAAAGGCTTGGTATGACTTCACCTCAGAAGTCACATGGCACCATTTTCTGTGTTCTCTTGGTCAAAGTAGTCATAGGCCAGCCCAGACTCAAGTGGGAAGAGGAGTAGACCTTACCTTTCAAGGGCAGAATGGTCTGTGCACACAGAGGAAAAAGGAATTGATGGCTGTCATCTTGGAGACAAGCTACCACAGTGGGCATCAAGTAATGTTTATTATAGAAAACTAACACATTATAATCTTAAAGATAGCAATTAAATCATAGACTGATGTCTGCTTCAGAAAAAAAGCTTGTGTGACCTCTTTTCCTGAAACCCATTTAGAATAAATACCTTAGAAGTTTACACTTTGAAAGAGATATCAGCTGCTCCACTGAACACAATTTGGGAGTGAATGACTTGCTTGGTGGCTAGAAAATGCATTAAAGTAGTACCCAACTTGCTTCAGAACCGCCAGATCTAAGAGAGAGAGAACCGACTGCTTGGCTTACTGGTGGTTTTCAGATAAGGCAAACAGATTTTAGCAAAGATATCTTCATTGTGGTTAACCCCAAGATGGCTTCATTTCAGCCTGGTACATAGTGCAAACTCATAAAAGCACATTGCCTGGCACGTAGTAAGTGCACAATAAAAACTAGCTCGAAATATTCAATTAAATTAGAGAGAATCATTGTCTAATCAGAAACAGTACTTAGCGATCCATTAGTAAAACGACTTCATTTTTTATCCCAGAGCCTAAGGCTCCGCAAGGGGAAGTAATCTGCCCCAGGTCACACAGCTTTTAGGAACAGAGCCAATTGGGACTCATGTGGACTCAATTTGTCTCACTTATTACAGAAAGAATCACATCTCAAAGTGCTTAATGACCTAGGAATTTTACCTCAAAATGAATGCCATTATATTTCAGTTGGAGTTTTGCTGAATTCTGCAGAGAACAGCTTGACTCTCAATTAATGAGCGCGTGCATATCTTGTCTTTCACATCTGCCAGGTGGGTGCAAATGTGGATAATTAGCTCTGACCTTGAGTAGCCTATGCCGTTCACCCTGCTGCAGATGTTGCAGAAAGTTGTCCTGGGCTTTGATTAAATTTAGTATAAAACCAGCAAGAACCATTATGTGTCAGAAGTAACTGATGGTTTTGCAAGGAATCTTGCTGAATGTATGTATATGAGTATTAAATTCCTCCTCTTTAGGAGGTTAAAAACTCAATTTGACATATCCCTACACAAGAGGTTCTTTGAAACCTTTGTCAACTAAAGCTGAAAATAATAGATGTGTATGTGTGTGCTGTGAAAGTATAAATCAATCTTTTTTTAAAAATAAACTATATGTTTTTAGCCCGAGGCTAGGTACTAAGGGTAAGTGGTAAAAGATAAAATTACCTCCCTTTAAGGGATTTACAATTAAATATAGTAGTGAAGACTAGTACACATAAATATTTAGGCACTAAGAAATGATCAGTTATTAACCTATGCTTAAAGATGCAGGAGTTAAAAGGAAAAAAATCCTCCATTTAGGATTTGTTATTGACAGGAAAGATTTCATGGGAGGAGTGCAGTGTGACCTGGACTTTTAATGATAAATAGGATGTGAACAGGAAGAAGTCCAAGTCAATATTGCTACATTGTTCATGAAGAACCAAGGACAGGACTAAAACTGATCCACAATCCAGCCTCAATATACTACTGTTACCAAAAAAGAAAAGCTATTTCTTAACCTAGGATACATGTGAAATGGCAAAAGGAAAGAGGGAAAAAAATCACCAAAATATAATGTGTGATATTAAAAGAATCCTAAATTCATCTGTACTTCAAATGTTAACCCTACTTCCAGAAAACTGGACAAACGTTAGTCATCCATAAATTTATCACATCAGTCAGGAAATCTTTTGCATTAACCATGGTCAAGTGATTAATGCCTTTTATCCAGAGAATTATTGATCCTACAATTGACTTCCTGCCCAATGACAACATATTCCAGTTAATATAAGGAAAAAATAGTTCCCATAGTTCCCACATGTGGCCTTAATGGTGGCATCGAGATTGATCCACACATCAATTTCACGTACCTGTTATAGGAAGTCTGTCAGTTTGCTTTTGTGTCTCCTCTTCTTGAGACGAGATCCATTTTAGAAAGTGGTGCTTCACACAAGCCTCCATTTCCTTAATGTTTCCTCACCAACTTTCATTTATTACAAAAGTTAAATGGGAAGAAAAAACAACCAGAAATCCACCACTTTAACCAATCGACTTCATCTTCCCTCACTGCCTTCTAATGCTTGTCCATATGCATATATAATGTGTCCATAGTATTAATCCAATTTTATTTGTTCTTTTCCTTTACATTATATCATCGAACTCTTTTCTAGGTGCTATACAACCTTCCATATCACTAGTTTCCTGGCTGTGTTGATCCCACCCTCCTCTCTTTTCCCGTAGTACACTATTCTGATCTTTATTATAATATTTACCGTGTTATATAGCTACTTTGTCTTTGCTTCTTTTCCCTGTCTACTAGACTATTTCCACCAAGAGACCATTTCCTTTGCCTCTGCTCTAGCAGTTTGCACAGGGTATGGCACATAGACTCAATAAATAATTGTTGAATAAATTAATGAAAGCACATACGTTACTTTGAGCTAATATATCATAATTTATGCATCCATTGTTTCTATGGCTGAGAGGTGAATGGTTTCCTATTTTTTTCACCTATCTATAGCCCCTGTTGGGATTAGTATTCAAATGTTAGAAAATATAAGGATTTGAGAAGGCATATAAAGTGAGCGCGTGATGAGTAATAGGTTAGGGTAAAGGATTGGAAGGGTATTTTCAGTCAAAATTCATCAAACTGATGGTGAGTTATTTGGGGCCACAGCGAACTGTGTTATCATTCTCACCTCAGCCAGTAACTTGACAAAAGCAGAAAAGTAATAGAAATCAATCCAATTACCCACGGTGGGAATTCCCCTTGATCAGGGTGTGGCTTACCTGGAGGTTGCAGTGAAAATGAGTGTATGATTTTGACGACAATTGGAATCTCGTGCAAATTGATAGACACGTGAAAGAAGATAGGGAACAAAGACACAATTTTTTAAAAATGGAAGATGGTTCAGCTGACTAGTGGGAGGAATTGAAACACACAGTATTTTATTATGACTGCCCTTTCCCCCAAAATAACGCAAATACCTAACAGGACTTCCTTTGACATAAAGAAAATAATATGTGTTCCTCAATTTTTGCTCAAAAATTCCCTACTCTCCGTAGGAGTCCTGTGAGGTGGGAAAAAGAGCTAGTGGCAATTTCTGCAAAATGTGAAGTTATATGGTCCCTATGTCTACGTAGTCAATATTTTGGTTGCATTCCTGTGTGTTCCAAGTTGCCCTTCACGTTGTCTGCTCCTCCTTTTCTGTCTATATCCTTCTCATGGGCAACCAGCTCCAGTGTTCTAAAAATAAGGATGCTTCGACACCTGGCATCTTCCCGCCCTTGAGAGAACAGTGCTAATTACGGTTGCCGGTAAAGAAGTGCAAGTGAAGCCCTGAATTATCTTTGTTTTGATTTATCATCTGCGCACAGATCTTAAGGGCTTATGGGGTAACCTTGGAGGTCACCTAGTACATTTGCTTGCTCCGAGGTAAAAAGACCAAAGCCATAAGTGAATCATCCCGAAGAGAAAAATTACCCTGTCTCTAAGCATTTCAGAGAAAGCTGTAGACACCCTCGGTCACTCACCTCAATGTGGAGAAACCCTTCTATTTATTTATTTGTTTGTTTATTTGTTTCACTTAACCAAATTCCTTATGTCATGGCGTGAGTACCTGAATATAGGTACTTTGAGAAAGAAAAACAGAACTTAGAATAATCACTAGATTTTGTCTTATTTTTTTGTATTATTTTTTTCTTCATTTTGATGCTTTATTAACTCCTCTGTGTAGTTGTACCTGTGATGGCCCTGCCCTGCCGGATTGTATTTGGCAGGAAGTAGGCTGACAGAGGCAGCTTACCCCATGGAAAGTGGCTCTTGATATCAGTGGTCCTGAATTCCTTGGCTTCTTCAGCAGAGCAAAATCAGCTCTGTTTTGGGGCACAGTGGGGAAAATGGATGCCAGAAAGCGGAGGTGGTGTGTGATGCTTGTTTCCACGACACTGCAAATGTCTTATTCCTGCAAAGCACTTGAGGCCTCTTTGTCAGAGATGAGGTAGTATATGAGTAGTTAAGCACACAGACTCTGTGTCAGACAGATTGAGCTATAATTCTGACTCTTCTACTTACTAGCCTTGTAACACTGGTCAGCTTACTCAAACACCGAATACTTTCATCTCTTCATCTGTGAAATGGGGATATTATTATTCCTTCTCATGGGATTGTTGTAAAGATTCATTGTGATATTATACATAAAGTGCTTAGCATAGTGCCTGGAACATGGTAAATGGTAGTTGTGAGTTTTTCTTTTTATAAATGTCCTTGCTCTCAACTTTTTAAATTGGCTACTTTATACAGTCACACATCACTTAATGATGGGGATACATTCTAAGAAATTCGTCATTAGGCAATTTCATCATCGTGTGAACATCATAGAGTATGCTTACACAAACCTAGATGGTATAACCTGTTGCACACCTAGACTGTGTGGTGCTAATCTTATGGGACCACCGTCGTATATACAGTCTGCCAATGACTGAAATGCCGTTATGTGGCACATGACTGTAAATATATTGGCTGGAAACTTCAGTGGATGAAGTTCTCTACTGAAGTAAAAGAAATAGAGATACTGATGCCATTGCTGTGGTGCTTTGCAGAGGTACTGAAGCCCAGTAACATTTATAGAATATACTCAATGTGCTGAAAAACATAGGTCATCATATCTATCCTCCATCTGTTTACATGAGGGCTATTGTATATCCACTATTGTCAGTCATAAACAAAAATTAACTAGTCAGAAACTAGTAGAAACAGACATTAGATGTGATTCCTGACTTCAAGGAATACTTATTCTATTAGGTTGAATCATGTTGAATTGCTATTTTTATAGATCAAAATGGTAGAATATTAGCAATTTTATAAGATTCAACCTAATGACTGGACAATGTATATGATCAGTAAAAATGGAAGGAAGCACATGCTATTTGCTAAATGAGACTTATTGACAATTCATTCACAGGAATGACTACTTAATACACGCTGGAGCAATAGGGGTGGATTTATGCAGAAAGGGGGCTTGATCGAGGCCTCTAAAGCAGGGACTCGTTCTCATAATGCATCTCTTCTCTTCTCTTTCCTTCTATTGAGCTTTCCTAACACTGGTAGCAACATAGAAGCAACAGGTTTAGGGGAAAAACACTAAACTTGAGGTCACAAAACCTGGGTTCAAATCCCTGCTCCCCCACTTTCCTGTATGAACTTGGTCAAGTGATTTTACCATTTTCTGTCTCTATTTCCTCATCTGGCCTAAATAAGAAAAATATCAGTCTTGTTGGGGTGAGAACTAAATGAGACAATGCATATAAAAGTGTGTGGTACAGTGTTTGACTCATAGTTATGTGTGTCCTTTTGTTCTGGTCATGGGTCCTTGGTTCCAGTCTCACATAATGATGATACAATTCTGCATAAATGCTGATGATGCTGGCCTTCTGGAATGACTTTATGTCTGCCCAGAGCATTTTATCGCCCAGGGCCTGTCAGAGCCTTCCATTCATGGTGTACTTCCCTCTGTAGATCCTGTATACACACACACACACACACACACAGTTCAGCCTGTCATTCATTCAACAAGTACTTATTGATAGCACACTGTATACTTTGAGGATGAGGCAATGGACAGGATAAAGTCCCCATCGGAATGGAGCTTACATTCCATTGGGAAACTAGGCAATCAAAAATGAACAAGTAAACGTATAATAGAATTCCAGGGAGTGAGAGAGTCTTTGAACAACAATAAATCAGGGTGAGAGGAAAGAATAAGTGAACCCTCAATGGGAGTTCTGAATTTAGTGAAGGAGCAAGCCATGCAAAGATCTGGCAAAGAGCTTTCCAGGCAGAAGGAAGAGAGATTGCAGATGTCTTAAGGTGGGAAAGAGCTGGCAAGTTTCAAAAACATCAATAAAGCTAGTGTAACTACAGAAGAGGGAATAAAGGAAGAGGATGGGGAAATGGCAATATAAGTCTTGTAAACCTGGCAAAAAAAAAGTAAGAGTTTCTTATTTGTACTTGGAAATAATGAGAGTGAAGAGTGGGGAAAGAATGTCCTGATTTTTCTGGATGCTGCATGGAAATTAGAAGGGCCCATCGGTGAGCAACTGTGGAGGAAGGAGATGAGGAGCCTACTGCAGTGATCTAGACAGAGATAATATGGCTTGAACGAGGGTGATGGCGCTGGAAGTAGTAAGAAACAGTGTCTCAATTTTAATTTTTTTAAGATAGAGCAATCCCGTTGTTGATGAATTGGATGAGGGGGATGTAAGAAAGAGAGGAATCAAGGATAGCTCTTGATTTTTGCACAGAGCAACTGGATGCTTAGTGGTGCTATTTACAGAGATGGGAAGAGTGGAGGAAAAGCAGGTTTGGGGAGAGATCGGTTGGGTTTGGGGAGGATTTTTTTTGGATGTTCAAAGAGTCATAAATGAAGCTGGGCACCTCATTCCATTGTAAGTGGAACTTTATAGCTCCACATGATTTTATGGACTCTTTCCAAGGCCACAGTCTGAGCAACAGATAATATCACTCATGCGTAAAGCCAGGGGGTGGGCCTACACATGTACTCCCACTTCTTCCATGGCTGAATGATGTTTTTGGCATTCAAAGTAAACAATTTCAAAGCATATATCTTGTTTATTTAACATAACAGTGATCTAGAGCGATTATCTCAGCTATTTGGGGCATGGTACTTAAAACGCTAAAGTTGAAGTTCTAATCCATACTTAAACCAATGAGTTTTTAAAGAGAGAAACTGTTTCCTGACCGTAGACATATTCAGCCACCTTGAAAGTGTTTATCTTCAGAATCAAAACTAATAACTCCTTATTAAGAAGATCCAGTATGACAAAAATTTGACTCATTGTAAAAGTCATCTCAGTTTATCCTCATAAATACACTTTCAGGTGGGTTTTTGAACTCCATTTTATTGATTAGGAGACTGAGATGTAGAAAGATTAATAATTACTCCAGGTTCACAAAACAAGTTGATCATAAGTGAGATTGAGTGAAAAAGTGGGAATTGCTACTCCTCTCCCCCATCCCATAGAAAATAGCCCCAAGAATAAGTCTTCCTGACTCTGAGTTGAGAAAATCATCTTCACTCCTTAGCATCTTGGATGGTAGTAGAACATTCCAGAAAATGTGCCGCACATTTTCTACCTTTGTACACATCTCACCATCCTCTGGCTCCTTTCACCATAGTCTTAAAAATCATCATGTCACATATTACCTTTAAAAGGTTGATTTTAGAATATATGATTCTACATCATTTGAAGAACAGTGTTAGAGCCTTGTGGGAGACAGTGCTTGAGGAGGAAGCTCTCCTCGCTGTTCCAGCCATGGTCTGCTTGCACTACCCTCCTCTCAAAGTCAGGCCCGCGTTCCCTTTCTTTCCTTTGCATTCTTGTGTGAGGGCACAGAAGCCCTCAGCCTTTCTGACCCATCATAGGCCCTTAGGAAATATTGTTGAATGAATGAATGCTACCGGGAAGTCCCCACTCTGGTAAAGTGTGCCCAAACACCCAATGGATAGCCTAAGAGTATTGAACTCACTCCCATAATGGCTGTGAATGCCTTCCTTCCTCACACAGCCCCCTGCCTCTCCACCAGCTTCCATGGGTCCTGGGTGCTGACTTCAAAAGCACTCTGCCCCTTTGCCCCAGTCAATCAATTCTTTGTTTTTAGTGGGGTTTTTTTCCTCTTTTTTTTGGAGGATGCACTAAAGATAGTGTATGAGGGGGGGACTAGGGGATGATGTCACTAAGAGATGTCATACCAAGCAGCGGGTTGTCTTCTACTGTCTTTTCCCTCTGTCTTCTCTTGCTATTTCCTCTCTCCCTCTCCTCTCCTGAAGCCAGTTCCACCCCGAGTCTCGTACATAGCAATTCTGCCCAAGCCAGGTTCCTCTATGTCTCACCATTTACCACCCGCAAAACACTTCCCTCCACAATACAATTCCCTTTCTAAGAGAAATTCCTGAGAATAAAATTGTCTCTCCTCTGTTATAAGTTGTGAAAATTTCCCAGCGGGAAGAAGTTTCTTAAGCTAGAGAGGGAATTGAAAATCCTCAGTTGCAGTCAGTCAGAATGACAAAAGAACCTGTCCCATTTAGTTTTTACCATCAACCTCTCACCACTGTAATTTTTACCTCCCCAGAACCTGTTTGCACTTGATATCTTATCTACCCTTCTTCCATTCTGTTTACTGGAATGTTCAAGGAGGTCTTGGGAAATTATAAGGAGATTTTGCATATACAGACCACTATTTTCTCTCAGTCAATAGAATAATAGTAATAATAATAAAAATCTTGAGTAATAATAATAATAAACACTAATTGAGAACCACAAATATTTACCACCTACTATGTGCCTTACACTGTGCTAAACTTTTTCTCGTTTTATTACTTAATATCAATAATACTCCTGAGAGTTGGATATTATCATCCTCAATTTACAGAGGAGGAAACAAAGACTTGGGAAGTTGGTATCATTAATATACCAAAAGATACACAGCTAACTGTTCAGGCTAGGATTCAAGTCAAGGACTTCTAGAATCTAGCTGCAGTGTCTTATCTGTATGTGAGAAAAAGAGGGGAAAACTGAGGGTATCCTAACTTTTTATGTTGAATGCGTACTATAAACAGTACACCTGATGCCTTGCTATAGAGCTGCTGAATTTGTTTTAAGAGGAAAATAAGATCACATTTATTTACGTTTCCAGCTTTATTCAGGTATAAGCGGTATGTAAAAAACTGCACATAATTAATATGTACAATTTGGTGAGTTTGGATGTATGTATATACTCATGTTACCATCACCACAATCCAGGTAATAAACATTCCTATCACCTCCAAAAGTTTTCTTCTGTCCTTTTGTTTTTTTGTTTGATTTGTGGTAAGAACACTTAACATGAGATCTACCCTCTTCAGAAATTTTTAAGTACACGATACCTTATTATTAACTATGAGTACTATCTTGTACAGCAGATTCTGGAACTTACTCATGTTACATCACTGTAAATTTTGTAATACTATTTTGCCTGATGAAAATTATCACACTTTCACATCAAAGCAGATTTAGAACCCAAAAGAAGTGGGAGAGAAAATAAATACATGTTGTATATACATGATGCACATAGCTGATGTGTTATGACACTCATCTTGAAGAGTGAGAAGCCACTGGTAGACATGCCCGCTCTCCTCATTCAGAAACAAGAATGTCATAACAGTTCTGTTGTTTCATCTCCATGTATTTATATCACACCTAAAGTGTCAACTAAAATAATTTAGAGAGTCAAAAGAGACACGTGTGCCTACTTTCTTTTTTAAACAGAAATCCTAACTTCAGTTTAACCTCTTCCCCCAAAATACCATTGTTTACAGCTTTTATCTTATAATTAAATACCCCATTCTCTTCTCCTACCCAACAACTACTGTGACACCTTTAACTTGGGCACATCATTTAAACTCTCTACGTTGTTCTCTATTTGTAGAATGGGAATAATACTAATAGCACCACATAGGGTGTTGTGAGGATTTTAAAAATAATGGAGGATGAATATAAACTAGCTGGCACATAGATCTCAGTAAATGCCAGTCTCCGCACCCTATTCTGCTTCTAGAATGTAAAATTTTAAAGGGCAAGAGCTAGCTATGACCTCTAATTCAGAGCTAGAAGCGCAGAACGTGGATTAAATATTATGCTGATTTTGTCAGTGCCCGATAGTTGAATTCCATCTCCTTAACCCAGAAAAGAGCACTGCTCTTTCTTTATTCCTCCCAGACCTTAATCCACAGCCCAAAGCTCAGGTTTATTGACTGTTTGTTTCAACCAGCAGGTGGCGTGATAATGGAATGATAGACTGTAGGTGTGTTTCCTTCCAACTCAGAGCTTTGAAGGAAGTGTGGACGTAGGTATTTGTACTTGACAAGACGAATGTTCAGGAGACCGAATTCCATTTCCCCTGGTAGATTTCAGCCAGTTGTGCTACAGCTCATTGCTCACCTATTAAAGCTTGGTTGGTTCTCACATTCGAGGTGCACTGGGAAGGTCCACAGGCAGATTTCCACTGCTAATAAGATGAAGCCACTGGTTGTTGTAAGACTCATAAGCCTGTGACTCTCATAGATCAATTGCAGAGCAATATTGTGTGTAAACGAAAACAGTCTCAGCAACCAAGAATAATATTAAAACAACTCAAACCAGCATTACTCAATATTATGAAGGGGACAGGAAATCCCCCAGCAATAAATTTTAAAATCCCTTTTTGAGTTCTTCCCAATCCACTGCCCTGTGCGATACAGCTCCCCTTCTCAAACCCATGAAAACTCCTACAGCCCTTGTTTTCCTCCTTGTGGCTCTGTACCCTGCCCCTTTTCTATCATTTCTCCATTGCACAGCCCAAGAACTGTCTAAGGTTATACCCGTCTTGGAGGGGAAGAAGGGGAAGGCTCTGATGTAGACCTTGCCAGAAATCTCTAGTGTATAAGCAGGGGAAAAAAAATCTGGGAAAACTCAAAAGTTAATCACTTATAGTTCTTTATAAATTGGATAAAGGCCCTTTGTCAGATAGCTTTTACAAACATGTGGCTTATCTGTTTTTAAAACGATATCTTTCAAATGGGGAAAAAAGTGATATGGCAGTAAAAAGCAAACCCTGGCAGAGTGTGAAAAAAAATTAATCACTATATCTTGGCATATTGTAGCCAAACTCAAGTAAATGCAACAAACTTTGCTGCAAATTGCAAAAGGAATAATGAGATCTAGTCGTGGAAAGCACTGAATTGGAAGTCTGAAGTTTTCATTCCAATCCTTCTCGTGCCACCAACTAGCTGTATGAACTTTAAAAGGTGACTTCATCTCTCTGATTCTTCACTTGCTCCCTTTTATTGATATGGAAACCAAGGCTTTTCTTGGTAGTATGGAATGACTGATATAAGGTCCCATAGCTAGTGGGTGAGCAGGAGAGCTCTAGGAAGGCAAGAAACATGGCTTTATGTGCTTTTGTGTCCCTGGTACCCACCTGAGAGGGCCTGGCACAGAGTATGCACTCAGTGACTTTGGATGGATGCAAGACTTGTACCTGGCCCTTCTGAATCCAGAGCCAATGCCCTATGGACTATCACACTTGGTATCTCATTTCCTCACTGCTCCTCTTTTCTGTTAAGATCCCATCTACTTCAAATGATTGACAAGCACTTCTATCTACGCACTTATGGTACAGAATACAAGTCTTCACCAGTTTCATTGTTTTTATGATAATATCTTTACTATTAACTAATACTTTTTGAGTTAGCATTGGGATTTATAGAGCCTCCAAGTTTTCATAGGTAGATGGCAAAATTTCTACCCATTGCTCTGAAATTATTCCCCTTTTTTCTGAGACATGAAATGATGTATGTACGGTTATTCATTGTTAGCATCATGACTTATGAAGCTATTGCAAGGACGGCTTGGATGTATTTAATTAGAAATTGTTATTTTTAGGTGTTATGTGCTTTTGTGTGTCCAGTACATTGTGGATGGTAGGAAAGACACAATGTGTGTTGTGTGCTGCATCCACGACTGACTGATGACATGTATATGGCACTTTACAGTTTATAAAACACCCTTATTCTCTGATTAGCTCCTGTCGTGAGGGCTTGACTTGTTATTAACTACAGTTTACAGATAAGAAGCTGAGGCTGAGCAACATTTAAGTGACTCGTCCAAGACCACAACGCTGGGTCTGAGGTCACATGTCACCTCTCTGCTTTCAGAACAAATCTTCAGCCGGGATAGCACAGTGGTTAAGGGTACGGCCTCTTGACCCAGATTGCTCAGTATCAACATCCCAATTTTGCTACTTACTTGCCGTGTGAGCTAAATAAGGAAAGTCAGTTGACCTTTTTGTGCCTCAGTTTCCCATTCTCAGAATGGGAAGAAAATAGAACCTACCACATAGGGTTGTTAGGGGAACTGAGTTAATGCACGTAGCATTCGTAGAACAGAACTGGCATGTAGAAGCACTTCACGCGTGTTAGTTTGTATGTGTGTGCATGTGCCTCTGTGTGTGTTCGTTTGCATGCCTTGCGTGTTTTCACTAGACTGAGCTGATCCTCACATTTCTGGAAATCTCCCACATTAGCTCCTCGAATACATTTCATTTCCTTTCTATAAACGAGCTGACTCCTGGTGGCAGCCTGATTATAAATTACGCCTGGTATATTTATAAGGAGGTGGTGAGTATGCATCAGACCATCCATGTGGAAACAGGGTCCCAACGTGCAGAAGAACAGAGACGAAACCCTGACCTCTCATGTAATCTTCATTAAGACGCTTCTCAGATACAATCGCTACGCTTCAGGAGCCGATTGCCACAGTAACCCTGCAGCCCACAGAACATAACGAAAGCTGTAATTTCGTACAGGAAGGAAAAGTTACAGTTTTCAGCGAGAGTGCATAGATCAAACACAAGACAAGAACTAAGTGTCTGGCCACTGTATCAAGCATGAAGCAGGCAGTGTGGCTTGAGTTCTTTCCTAGTCAATTTTATTGATTAAACCTCAAATCATCTAACATGGTGCATGTTGTTTGGATGTCTAAAACCAGCCTTTGAACAAAGTGAGGAGACTCAATCTAAACAGTCAGGAAGTAGAAATGCTCTTCAAAATACTGTTGTATTTGCTTTATAACTGCTAAAAACCAATGGACCAAACTGAGTCTCAAAATGTTTTAGGGTCGCATGTGCTAAATTCTATCACTTGACTTGGACGTGCCACATTTGACTTGCCAGCCCTTCACTAATCTAGATGGACATGAAGCTCCGCTCTCTGAACGAGGCAGGAGCAGCTGCCCGAGGGCCCTCCTGGGTGGGGTAAGACAGCTCCAAGGCTGACTGGTCTGGGTGCATTTCCTTGTCAGCCTCATCGTTTATCCTTTCTCATCATCTTCATTCAAATAAAGCCATGCTACAAAACAACCCAGTTCTGCCTCTGGGAGACAGTATGGGGCTGCAGAAATAACATGAACTTCAGGGTTAGAAGAAACCAAGTCTGTCTGAGTACATGTTTTGCTTTTTATTACCATTTGTGATAAAGGACAAGTTTCTTAGCCTCTCTCTGCCTCAATTTCCTTATCTGTAAATGGAGATAAAAATGTTACCTTACAATGTTGTTAGGAGGATTCAATGAGATAGTATATGGGAGAGTGTTGGGCATGTATTAGGTAATTAAATGTTAGTTCAGAGAGAGAGAAACAGAAGGCAGTAGTATTTACTGGCTTTTAGAGAACTTCTGGAAAAATACAGATGGGTGTCTGACTTATTAATAAAATTTTAATTTGACTGAGATCAATGAAAAGCCCCATGTGTTGACTACAAATACATACTCATCAGCAATCCCAAGGAAAACCTATCAGGGTTATTTCCTTTCATTAAAGAGCAATATAAATATTGATCAACTCTCCTAATTGACCTGTGGTTTGCTTTCATACATTAAACTTCTGTTCTGCACAGAAGGCACAAATCTTCCAATTACCTTTAGTTCATAATTCATTATGTCACATTAGAAGTGAAACATGAACACAGGGTCCTCATCGAGAGAAAGTACCACTTGAGGAGCACTTCTTCTAGTGCCTTCTTATCCCCACACACTGCCCGAGCCTCCTGACAGATGACCTGTGCAGGGATGAAGGGAATATCTTCACCTGTCCCAGGTAGGCCAACCCATTACATCTGAAATCAAAGCAACTACATGACAGGGCCGAGAAGTGGCCCTCTCACTCAGGAACAGAAATGAACAGCACACCAACTAATGAAAAAGGAATATTAAGCTTGTGTGATGACACAAGGAAGGCTGGAAGAATGCCAAGGCAAACATCTGTTGTTTCATAAAGATGGCTAAAGGCATGCTAATCATCTTGTTAATGGCGGTCAAAACACTGAAGATATTTCCTTCAACAGCAATGGCAATACATTCTGTCTCTTGAACGTAGAAGCAAAATAATAATAATGTGTAATACTGGATGCCCAGCATCCTGGGTAATGTGCCTCCAATGGCTATATCTTGCCGATCTTTCTGGAAACCTGAGTGCCTCAGACATAACTTGCAAAATGGATGATTAATAAAAGATTTTCTTGCTAGCTCATTGCCGGGGAACTGAATGAATGAATGGCACTTGGCCTCATGCAAGTTCAAGGGCATCAGAGAGCCATGCCTTGCTCTACCTCTGTTTCAGACTGGCTTCATTACTACCCATTGTTTTGCTTCTCCTGCCTAAACAGGAATCCTTCCTGTGCAGGTTTACCTCTCAGGATCATAACCAAATTCTCCCCACCAAGTGAAGTACAAGCTAAAGCACTCTAAACAGGGGATTTGGGGAATAGGCACTAGGTCCCTCGGGCCCTGTTCCCTTCATGTGTCAACACAGGATGTACTACAATCCAGCCTCCTGAATTAGTGAGAGATGATGCTTACCTCCATGAGTGGTGACTCCTCTTCTTAGAAACCAAACTTTTATGGACAGAAAACAACACTGATTTTCATTGGTTCTCAGTTACATTAAGGGTTTGGTTTGCTTAATTCTGAAAAACAGCTGGTTTTAGTTTTTTCCATTGTAAGTCTTTGTCCTTTAATAGCATGTGATAATAGAAGTTTTCTGCTTATTATAAGAGGAAATCTTTCATTTTAATATTGTCATTAACATCAAAAGATCACAGTAGAACACTCTTCCAAATTTTTGTGGCATTGCAGAGGTAAGCTGGAGGGGAAACAAATGCATGATTCTGCTTTATGTAAAGATTATATATTTTATCGTACCACTATGTCATTTTCCTTTTTCATATAGGTAGATTATTAACAGGAGGAGTATATAAAATAAAATCCACAAGATAACTTAAAAATTACTTAGTTGGTACAATAATTTAAAAAGATATTTACACATAAAGACTTTAATCCCAAAGACCATCCAATTTAATTCCTTGAGGTCATATATAAAAAACAGAGAGACTAAGTGAATGCCCCAAGACCCCCGAGAGAAGCGGGGAGCAGCACACTAATCCCAGGTTTTTCCACCTCACTGGGTTTCCTTCCCACACATGTTAAAATCATAGGAAACTGAAATAGGAGACACAGACTAGTGACTGAGGAACAGTACAATGGAAGGAAGGATGGAAATCCTGGCATGAGAGTTGCCTCTAACCTTGCCCTGCTAATCCATGTGATCCTCCCTGGTGAGGCCACACACTCAGCCTCAGAAGCCATCTCAGCCCGGTGCTTCAGGTAGCCATTTGCATGGATTAGAGTTGTTACAAGATGGGAAGCATATTTCCTATTTCTGGTTTAGTAATTAAGTGCTTGGAGTTCAGAATAGGATTGACCAATGTTCAAATTCCAGTTCCCCCACTTACTAGCTCTGTGACCTTGAACAAATGACTTAACTTCCCTGTGCCTTGGGTTCTTCAGTAAAATAGAAGGGGTGTTTTCTTCTTAGGGTTGTTAGATGATGTGTAAAGTGCTTAGCACAGTGTACACCACATCATAAGCTCTCAATCAATGATGTTATTAGTCCAAAAGAATCAACCACTTTTCTGTATTTTCTCTTTTTCAACTTTGCGGCATTAGGTTTAGTAAAATGGGTGTGGGGAGAGTTTTAGAGAGCGACCTGATGGTGTCTTAGACCCTGGTGCTAGATTCTATATTAAAGATAATTGTAAATAAGTCTGGGAGAGACTAAAATCTAACTGTTAGGACCTGTTTGGTCCCTTTTTGGCCACGTGCTCCATGCCCCTCCAAGATATCTGATGCATTGAATTGCAGTTCAGCTAAAGATGGCTCATTTAGAGTCTAAAAAAGCCTGAAAAGTTTTTAGAATTCAGGAGGAAATCAACGCCAAAGCTGAATCTGGAGATGAAGTGCTCTTACATCCCATCCCAGGAGCAAAAGGTGTGAGGGACAAATGACACCCACAGTGTAACCAGGGCCGAGAGGCTCTTTTATCAGATGTCCTTTCCAGAGACACTATCCAGGAAGAGGGAGCTAAAAGCAGTCAAGCACTCAACTGAACCAAAAATGATGCTTTCATCGATACCCAGTGGGGCTTGTTTGCAGAGCCCAAATCCGGGGCAAACAGCTTGCCACTCCTCTTAATGCCTAGTCTCAGCACTTAGTTAATTTCAGATCTATTTCTTTCCCATGGAAAACAAAAAACAGTTGTTGTCAGTCTTTGCCATGAGTTGTTCCCTAGAAAGCATGGTGCCAATGTGACATGGTCAGACAGTCGTATTGGATAGTGACATCTTCAGGCTCTCAAGTGACAGGGGGCACAGTTCAGATAATCACCTTAAATATTTCACTAACACGGTAGCAAAATATTTTAAAAGTATAGGGGCCGGCCCAGTGGCATAGCGGTTAAGTTCGCACGCTCCACTTCAGCGGCCCGGGGTTTGCAGGTTCAGATCCCGGGCACGGACTGACACACCACTTGTCAAGCCATGCTGTGGCGGTATCCCATATAAAGTAGAGGAGGATTGGCAACGGATGTTAGCTCAGGGCTAGTCTTCCTCACAAGAAAAATAGTATAGAGTGATAGTGCTGCACTGTTTGTCATACTCACACATTTTTATTTCCAATAAAACTTGTCTTCTGAGGATATGTAGTCAAGAGCTCTCCCTAGAATATTATCATTTGTAATAGATGCTCCTGAATAGTTTATTTTTATTTATACTAGTAGACGGAGAGTCATGGTAAGTTGGGGAAGTGCAAAAGCAGAAAATAATTTTTTATTGAGGAGATAAGGGTAAGCCACAGAAAAAATGGTTGGGTGTCCTTCGAGTTCCTGTCTCCTGAAGTGATGAATTCGTCATCCAGAAGGGCCTGAATATTCCCAGCGGCTGAAGCTGCCCTGGTTGTCTGGGAGGTTGAATTCTCAGATCCTCACCGTTAGGAGTGACTGTGAAATGCCTCCTCCTGTCTTTGTCTCTGTGATGTGATCGTGAGCATCATTCTTCCCTCTGGTCTTCCACTTTTTGAAAGAGAAAAAATGTAGACAAAGTCCAAATTTTAGCATGATGCCTAGAGTCTATATTCATGAATATCACATAATTATTGAGAGAGGATCTCATGAATTTTCAGGTGTTTGCTTCCGATTCATTTTTTTTCCCATTACATAAAATGTCGATTGGAACAGGAGACTTTGTTGCTGTCTTCGTGGAATCTTCTCACGGGATTTCTCACAGAGATTTATGTGCTTGGAACCAAACTTAGATCAAAAAATATACAGAAGGTTCTGCAAAATATCATGGGAGCGGTCCAGCTCATGATATAGTCCTGTCACACAAATAATTATTTTCCAGCGAGGCTGACCTCTGGCCCAGCATCTACTCACCTGGGAACTGTATAAAGGGTACCATACTTAAATATGTACCTTTATACAACTTAATAAATCTCCTTCCTACAACTTAATCCCTTAAAAAAATGAAGGCAAAATTTTTGAATAGTCTTTTAGAAAGAAGAGGCCATAAGTGCAGTGGATAAAAGTACAGATGACGGAGCCAGACCTGTCACTAGCATGTGACATCAAGTGCTCTGAGAATCAATTGTCTCGTCTGTCAAACAGGGATATCAGCAGTATCTTCTTCACAGACTCTCGTGAGGAGTCAATGAGATGATCCACTGAAAGAACCCAGCACAGTGTCTGCCATTAGATTATAGTGATTGTTTTATTATTAAGGGTTTTTCTTAATTCAGGCCATTTGGTCTCAAAACCTGTTCTATGGAAACACAACCTCTGGATTGGCCTAAGCAGAGAGGAGTAGTTTAATGAGTCATGACGCAACAATTCTGTTGCAAAGAAGAGAGGAAGGGAATCTGCTTCAAAACTAAAGAATTTAACGTCTTGGGAGAACAAGTCCCCTTTCCTTGACAGAAGGCTGACCTTCAGGCAGAGGTGTTGAGGACAGCGTCGTGTGTGGGGAGGCCAAGCAGCCCTTCACATAACACTCAGACTCAGAGGCCAGCTTCACCTGCTGTGACAAGAGGGTGGGGAGGCAGGCTGTGTGCCAGAGAGGAAGGGCACCTTCCTGTATTGTTTCATTTCGTAGCTCCAGCCATCGCTTCGTTTGCTTCCCTCTCATGTTTGGGCAGGTTCACATGTGGCAATGGTGTAGCCTGTGGGAAGCTAATTAATAATAATTCAGATAAAATGAGTGCTTTTCTTTTGGCAAGGGCATTGTAGATCAATTTAAGTAGAACGTGTCCAGTTCTGTTGGAATAATAAACTCTTTCATAGTATTAGAGATACTATAAAATCTACATACTTCGTACAACCTGAATGGGATTAAAGACAGGCAATTAATCTCTACATTTTCTTATCGGGGAACTAGATTTCTAGACGTAGTTTTGTACAATTTTTAAATTATTTAGAAATTCATGTCCCACGTGCTATATAAGAGATTTCTGCCCCAACTACATTCAAAGTGTTATTAAAATATCATAAATGTGCAATCTATCAAATCAGATTTAATTACATTTACATTAACTTCCCACTTTAGAAATGGTGTCAGATTTAATCCCATTTGACCCAGTGATGCAAGTAGGACAGTTATTAATGTCCCCATTTGATAAATAAACTGAGAGATGGAAAATTAAGGGTCCTGGTTAGTTACCAAGTTAGTGGCAGGGTCAGATTAGAACCCAAGCCTCCTACTTTGTAGTCTCAGTAATATCCCACCATACATAAAGGCTTTCCAAGTGATGCCAGCCATAATAATACCCTTTATCTCTCTGTATATGGAGATGTGTCATTTTTTTCTGCTGGCCCAGTGAAGAGGGCAATTCAGCAACATCAGACCCCTAGCACAGCTAAAAATTGGGGTGTGGTGGGAGTATTTATACTATGAAATCAGCAATGGGTAAGTTTCTGCCTATGTGCCATCATGATAACCAAGGCAACTACACAGAGATGCTGGAAATCTACTACGAGGATTCTGATTTGGCAGGTTCTATTCAGGGTTCTGATTTAGTAGGCTTTGGGTAAAGCCCACAGGTCTGTATTTTTTATATATATAACATATTTAATTTATAACAGATAGTTATAATACATAATACTATAATTATAATATCTATTCATTTCGATATTTAAAAAATTTTAAATTGTATATCATTCAAAATTCAAAAGGGACAAGAGGAAATACAATAAAATTTTTCTATCCCTCCTCTGCCTCTCATCTACCCAGTTCCCTCCCCTGGAAGTAACCAATATTATCTCTATATTCTCCCAGGGCTATTTTATTGACATATAGGTGAAGACACATTTAAGTATTTTCTCATATTTTATACAAATGTGGATCATTTTCAACAGGCTCTACAGGTGATTCTGGTACAAGCAATCTTCCAATGATTGGTCAACACCTCTGGAAAGAATACTAACTCTTCTAGAACACAGGAATTCCCAGTGGTAATCTCAGACAGCAGTTCTCCAACTTTGGCATGCATCAGATTTACCTGCAGGGCTTTTTAAAGCACAAATTGCCAGCCCCCCTGCTTTGAGAACAACCGATCTAAGGCAATATTTATTAAGTTCTACACTCTTAGCTTAAGCTAATTGCCTTCCCCAAATACATTATCAGTAGCCATAAAAACAGCAATATGTGGTCCTTACTAGGTCGCAGATACTTTCCTAAGCACTTTACGTATATTAACTTGTTTAAGCCTGAAACAATTCTATGAGATGGATACTTTTATTATCGCATTTTACAGAGGGAAAATTGAGGCAGACAGGTTAAGCAAATTCCACAACTTCATTCATTCAGGTGGTAAGTGGTAGAACCAGTCTGACTCCAGAACTCACAGGCCTAACCAACCATCGGTCTGCACTGCCTACCAATCCTCAAAACAAGGCCTAATAGACACTTGCTTTCAAACCATCAACACCAAATATGATGAAGAGCATCTCTCACTACCTAGCTCCCAACGGTGAAAATGTAGTAACACAAAAGATAAATTAAATATGTACATTTATAATAGAAGAAATTTTCATTTTAAGATATGCAAATAAAATTCTTTTTAGTTTCTCCTGTAATGAATTTGAGGAATTTTCAATTCACCTGCAGCTCTTCAGAAACCATTAATTTTGGGAAATGAGGCATACCGGTATTTTGTACCCGATAACAAATTTTTAAAAATACAATGGATTTGTTACCACATTTGATCACAAAGTTTATATACAAAATTATATACGATACATAAAATGCTGCCCTAGTTTATATATATGGAGCTATTTAATTCAAAGCAGTAGGGTCCGGTTACTGTGTGTGTTTCATCCAACTTGTACCAGCTTTGCAAGAGCCAACTGTTAATTTTTCACAAATTTTATAAATGTGCTGATACCATGTTGTCAGCTAGAAATTGGCTGTGGTGGAAGTATTTACACCATGGAAATCAGCAAAAAGATAGGAAATAGGGCTTTTTTAATTCAGAAAACTATCTGTTAAACATTTACCAGCATATCACTATTCCAGTAGGTCATGTATCCCAAACCAAATACACACATTTTCCTTACCAGGGACTTTTAGAAAGAATGATATTTTAAATAGTATATGACTAAGACTGGCACATTAAATAGAATGTTAATCACAGTATTGACTTAACTTTAATCGCTAAGTTCTTGCCAGTAACCAAAACTGTGGATTAGACACACAGAATTGATCTCTCATCCCTTTGCTATTAAGTATCTAAATAATTATTTCTGTAGTCAAAGTCCCTAAAGCTTTGAAAAGGAGTGCCCCCGGGTCCTCAGTCTGACAGTCCTAGAATGCAGATCAGAAGTCTAGATTTTTAATAAATCCTCTGGCAACAAAATCAACAATGTGGAGTGTCTCTGGGGCAGGTTTGATAAATTAGCACAGTGTTTCTAAATCTCCTGTCTTTGATTCTTGTAGCAAGTGTTTCCTAAAATCAAGTAGCATTTTGGAATTTTCCAGCATTGAATAGGCTTGGAATTCCCTAAACATCTAGGTTGAGATCATTCAAACGTTTGCCCTCTTGACTCTTTCTTTCCCTAAAGTGATAAGCAAGAAACTAACTTTCTTTTGACTCACCTTAGTGATGGCTGCAGTTGCAGCTTTTGAGTAACTTCAATGTGTTCAGTGATATTTTAATATCTATTGCCTGTTTGTTACACCCAACTATCGATGGTCAAAACTTCCGTGCAGTACACAGAATAGTGTTTTCACCCTGGAAACTGTAGAGCTATGTAATCCCTGAATAAGTGTGTGATACCCTGTGCAGTGGACACAGTCGTGGAGACTAGCATTGTGTGGGTGGTGGTGCAGGGTTTTCAAGGGCTTTCCCATTATCCCAACAGCCCTGCAGGCCTTGGTGACTTAACAGGAAGGTGGATCTGCCTCATGTTTTCACACGTGGCTATCGTTCTACAAAACTACACCGACCCCCAGCACTCAAAAGCCACCCAAAAGCTTTCGCTCAACGCCTGTTATGACTCCTCGTAAAAGAGTGCAGAGAAATAAAAGAGCTTCAGTTGGAACCATTTTCCTCAATCCCAGGAAGAGTGGAGAGCCCCCCAGATGAGGGTGTCATTGAGCACTGCAGCTCAGGGGATTCAGGAGCTGAATCCCCCCCAGGGCAGCCTGGGACCTTTAGCCTCTCAGGTCTGGAAAGTACAAAGTCAACCCTCATCTGGAATACTCCAAAATTTCTACTTGCATGGAAAGGCAGTCAAGCCTTTTATTCTTTAAATTGGCCTGACTGGTGAAAAGATCTAGGATTGGTGGTGGTAAGCCAAGCTCAGATCACAAGGTGTGCATCCCTGACAGGTCAGTGTTGTCCCAGAGCCTGCGGTCTGGAGCAGTGACTTGTTCATGACGGGCAGAGGCTGTAAAGGACTTTTAGGAGGATTTTGAGAGGATAGAGAAAGGAAGACTAGGATGAGGAGGGAAAACTTTCCCTTGTTAAACAAACTTTCAGAAACTCTTTCTTGTCCCAGGTTTCCCAAACATTGCTGTTCTCCTCAGACAATTTTATCTAATTAACATCTATTTTTCACTTCTTTACACAGTAATCAGTGTTCAATTACCGGAACCCAGCTGCTGATGCTAACAAGTACTGAAAAATCAAATTCATACAATAAATCCTTAAATGCCCTCACCATCTCCTAAACCAAGACAAAGGAGCTTGATTCCTCGACTGCTCCCTCTGTCTTTTACCTAAACACCTTCATTCCCTTTTTATAAATCCTTCTGTGACTTCTGTTCCATTCCAGGACCCATTATTGAAGGCCATAGGGACAGGGTCAAAGAAGAGAATAAAAACATGGACACTAACACAGAAGTTTCTATCTAAGGATGGTAAGGGACTTAACTATTTACATATTCTAATATTTTTTATTTGGCTTTAAGAAATCAAAGCAATTTTGAAGAGGATTTTATCTAAAGTTAATATTCGTGTGTCCATTTGCTACAGAGAATTTTATCCTCCAGCGGAAAAATGTGGTCCTCAGTTTACACATTCTTTAAGTGTTAGCTTTATAAGAGATGTGGTCATTGAAATCCTTCCCCAAAGTCCTTATAAACAAACTTGACTTCTGCTTAACTAAATGGCTAATTATTTTGATAATAATTCATTTTTAAAAGGTCAAATTTCTAATTCTGTCAGATTACTTTTCATGTGCAGTACATACTTTTTATAACATATTTTATAATAAGAGGGTGAGAAGGGAGGGTAGGTGGAAGAGAAAGAAGAAGGGAATGGAAGGTAGGTGGAATAAGAAAGGGAAGGAAAGATAGAGGGAAGGAGGACAAAAGAAAGAAAGGAAAATTAAGGAAGGGAAGGAAGAGAAAAGATAGATTGTGACTTTTTAGATGATTGATGTGAAAAATACAATTTGTATAGAGTACTTATGGAACTTGGGGTGTGACTTTGCTATATTAGGTAAAAAAGAGGAGAATAGAACCAAGATTTACTAAGGGCTTCCTATACGCCAACTACTTGAACTCATTTAAAAATCTCAACAAATCATTGAAAGATAGATATTATTCTTGACATTAGAAACCGGCTCCCTGAGTTCACATGCCATTTAACACAATTGTCACCAGTTGCAAGATCAGGCATTGGGGCCAGACATGATTGTCCACACTTCCTATTCCCTTTCCATGTTATCTGTTTCCACGATTGTGTCTGTTTCCCTGGCATACCATGGTATCTATGATTTCTTGATCATTGGTTGCTCAGTCCAAGTCTTTGAGCATGAACTCAGCCCCCAAATTATAACATTGTTAGCATGAAAAGAGCGCAGTCCACTGTACAAGAGTGCTCACGTTGGAGTTCAGAACAAGGATTGAGAGTCAAAGGCAACATATTTCCTCAGGGGTTAATAGAGTTCATGAGCATCACTCTTCCCACAGCAAAACAGAACACAAAAATCGATGTTGTTTACTTAGTGGTGAAATACAAACTCCTTACTGTTACAGTCCTCTGGCTGTAAAGACAGCAAAGCTGCCCAAAGGCAGAAGCATCTGCTCAGTTCTAGCCCCAGACCTCTTACTTGATCTTAGACAATTTCTTTCTTAAAATTAGATTAATCAACGAAGATCAAATAAATATATTTTTCTTCAGATTTATGTTGAAAGTACTCAATTAGTTTTGAGATCAGCATCAAAGAGAAGAACAGTCATGACAGAACCCCTGAACCCAAGGAAGACAGCAGCCTAGACCATCGGGAGGGAATCTACACACTCCTGGGATAGTGGCCGTTTCTCACCTGTTGCCCAGCATTGTTATGACTACTGCTCCAACCCCTTCACAGAAGTGTCCCAGTCTGGGTGGTACATTCTACGTTCACTCTACTGCAGGAAACCAGAGAGGACACGAATGCACCTCCCTCCTACCGTGAGTTTTGCCATGCTGAGAACAGCAACATTAATTTAACATTGAAATCTTGGTAAAGCTAAAGCCAATAAATTATATAATAAATGCTGCCTATGTAACTTATAAAATATGTTGAAAGAGAGCAGTTCTTTGTTTCTCTGCTGTGGCAGATCTCTATTTTTGCAAAGATGGGCAGAGGAAGAGCAGCTAGGCCATGGAGTCAATGGGAGACCTGGGTTAGACCCTACCCTGCCAGTTGCTACATGAATGGCCTTGACCTAGTTGCTCAGCTCTCCCTGAGCCTCAACTGCATGTTCTGTTCTATTCTGCAAATTCTAAGGAGATAGGAATAATACCACCTACCACCCAGGGTTGTCTTTACCAGAGTAACTAGGGCTTGAGAGCCAGAAAGACCTTAATTTAAATCCCACTTCTACCACTGCTTTGCTTCATGACCTTGTATGAGTAAATTTAACCTAGTGACTCAGTTTCCCCATCTATAAAAAGTAGTAACAAGAACAGTTCCTATCTCAGAGGGGCTTGTTTTGAGGACTGAATAATATAATGCATATAAAGTAAGCATTTCATAAATGTTTTTATCATAATTATGAGATATAATATAGGAAGATACTTAAGGTCTATAAATAATTTGTACCAGAAATTGTTAGTTAATATTACCTTTTTTTTCTGGCCACCCATTATTAGATACTAACAGGCCTAGTTTAAATCACAATTTTCTTATCTGAAAACCAAACTAAGATTTCACTCGCTTTTAAGTACTCAAGTAAAGCTTTCATATAAACATAACCTATGAATTATACCTACAAAGTGACTGAGTTAAAACCTCAAATGACATTGTTTTCCATAAAATCAAGTTAGAATTTCTAGAATTCATTTCTTTATGTAAGCCGTTTTATACTCTCTCTGAGCTCTTTCACACTTTATCTGGTTTTCACCTTCATTTTTAGTCGTGAAAATCTGTTTGCTGAGCCATTTATTAGTTTTCTTTCCAGACAATTTATCCAGACAAGGGTAATTAGCATGTATATTGCATGAAGATAAACAAAATATTTAAAATAATGTGATTCCCTATGATTCCAGAAATGTTTACCAAAATAAACTGGCAAACATACTATGTATATATAGTGTGTTTATATATAGTGTGTATACACACACACACAAATCTCCAAGGAGATACAAAGTACCAACTCAAACTCACACACACACGTACACATGTATATATAAATTAAAGTTCTCAGCCCAAAGTGTATATTTTCAACTGAAAGAAATAAACCAAGAAATCAGTTAAGATGTGATTGTCTGTTCCCTCATTAGAAATAACTCAATTGAGGGGCCAGGCCGGTGGCGTAGTGGTTAAGTTCACACGCTCTGCTTGGGCGGCCTGGGGTTCGCAGGTTCAGATCCCGGGTGCAGACTGACGCACCACTTGTCAAGCTATGCTGTGGCGGCGTCCCATATAAAGTCGAGGAAGATGGGCATGGATGTTAGCCCAGGACCAGTCTTCCTCAGCAAAAAGAGGAGGATTGGCAATGGATGTTAGTTCAGGGCTGACCTTCCTCACACACAGAAAAGAAATAACTCAATTGAAAGACAGAATATTCATTAATATTCTATCCGTAGCGAGTGATGCCAAGCAATAAGATGAAAAGGGATGCCCAAAACTGTACTGAGAGGAGAGAGTGTTAGAGGTGGAAGATGGGCATGGTAGAACGTTGGGTGTAGACAGAGGGCTTGAGTGCAAGTCCCCATTCCAGCCTCTGTTAGATATTTGACTCTAAGAAACTATCCTTTCTGTCTTATTGCTCTTACAGAATTCTGATGAATGAAATATCAGAAATGAAAAGCCCGTTGCATAAGTCTTTAATGCATTTCCCAAAGGGTGGGATGCATTCCAATGTGATACTCTGATTTTAGGAGGTACAAAATGTTTAGTAACCCTGAATTAATGAGGATGAAGCTCTTCCCTTGTAAGTTTACTGTCAATCCTCTGCTTACAAGAAGGGGAGAGACCCAGTTCTATCACCGCTCTCATCCTGGCCATTTTCCCAAATGGAGAGCAGGTCTCTGGTTCAGATCCTTGGAAGATAAGAAATTTTAGCTAGACTGTAACATGATTTTGTTTCCATTGTATATGTTTTTGAATTATTTCCCATTACTTTCCATTTGGGTTTCCCATTTAAAATTGTACAGTAAACTCTTACTTTTAGGGCATTTAGGTTTTAAAAATGAGTTGATTTAAAAATAATAAGTAAATAATAGCGCAGGTGACACCCAAGTTCAACAAAGTCATGACAGTTGTAACAAAGAACTGACATTTGGAAACATTGCACTACTGTTATTATTACCTATCGGTAAAGGGTTACCACTTGCTTTATGCAAGGTACTGTGTTGAGCACAGGAGCACTGTCCTCCACATTTCCTCCTCCTTCAGGATGCAAATAGGCATTAAAAACACTTTCATATGAGAAGAGTTACTGCACAGATCGGACAGGCTGAGGCCTGAGTGTAGTTCCCTTTCTAGCGTCTATGACTTGAGCCCTTTCTTTCCCTCTGACTTACTCTACACTTGTGTTTGGAGGCACCACCGTTAAGAATTGCTATTCCAAGAAGGCACATAGGTGCCAACTCGAAGAGCATAGATTCTAGTAGAGCAGATCAGACAAGTACATACATAAAATATGGTAGGAATAATAAGGTAGTGATAAAGCACTATAATATTTACATGAAAAATAGAAATGGTGACCAAAAAGGGGACTTATCTTCTGCCCTTTTTCATGTGGCCAATTAAATAATTGGTGAAAGATATAGCAGGTCATGTCTACATACCACTTATTCACTAGAATAGACGTTTTCTGTGATTGAATTTCAAAAGATTTTCATTATATTTTTATGTTCTCTTTGTTTTTTGCAAAACTAATGTAATACAATGCACACTGAATACACTTTTTTAAACAAATAAACAAAAAAATTGATAGCATATCTTGTACTACAAGTAGTGGGTATTTATTCTAACATTTAACATTTTGGTGTATTTCTTTACAGTCTTTTGTTTGATGCATAAGGGTGTTTTTTTCCCTTAATTACATTCATAACATAGATACAGATTTATATTCTGCTTTTTCACTTAATTTTTTCACATAAAAATTTTCCAAGTTATTAAATATCTCTTATTACCATAATTTTAATTCCTGCATAATAGTCCATTTGAGGAGAGGAATCACAGTTAATGTAATTATTTCTCCATGACTGGACATAGTTTTATGCAATATTTCAATATATTAAATGATATAATTAAATGACTCTTTGTTTAAAGTTATAATGTGATTCCAATTTGGAAAAATGATATTAATATCATTAATTTGTTTACTGGACAGGGTTTCCCTACTAGACTATTAACTGTTTGAGAACAGAACTGCATTTACTCATCTCTGTGTCCCCAGCTCTGCCTTTCACATAGAAGGCACCTAGTATGTGTTTATTGAGTTGAATAATGCTTTCTTCTTTGATAGTTTCCCACTCTTTTTTGGAGGGAATTCAAGCAATTATTTGACAGCCATTAGTTGCTAAAGTAAGGGAAAGTGTCCAAATATCTACTAAAGTTAGAGGCAAAAATCTGTTACAAATGTCTTGGGATATAAAAACTACATGTTCTTGCTTAACTTTTTTGCTGCATTGCTTTAAAAAAAAGCTGCATTTTTGCCTTCATTTTCTCATCTAGAAAGTATCTAGAAAAATGATAAAATTCCTACCACCTAGGAATCTAATAATGACTTCATATGAATTAAGAATAGGCACATAAATGGGAATTTTAGATGCAGTTCTCTATCTGGCAAAGATGGTTACATCAATAAGCACCAGAACTGAACCTTAGTGTGGCAAGACATGATTGTGTTTTTCTCTCTGATGTGTACAAAAAAAACAGCTGAATGCGAAATTGAATCGGTGATATTTTAGATAGATGATAAAATGATTTTCCAGATGCCTAAATCCTTTCTGGAATAACATAAATAAACAAATAGAAGCTTAAATATATCCACACATACTAGATTGATACTTAATATCAATTTATATTTATTTTGGCAGAGAATGGCTAGCTACTTACCAAACCTTCTTTCTCTTCTTCATAGGCATGTTGTTAAACTACATTTCCCAGCCTCCCATGCAGTTAGGTGTACCCACATGACTGAGTTCTACCTCATGAAATATGAGCAGAAATTATGAATGGTATTGTCAGGCCTGGTTCATGAAAACGTCTTACCCATAATCCTCTTTGTCTTTCTCCATATGGAATGGGAAGGACTTCAAAGATCTAGAAGAGTGTAAAGCCACAAGATATTTAGGCATAAGTTCCTCACTGTTTTCACGGAGCAGAACTAATAAACTACTGGTTCAAGCCAGTGAGATTTCAGGGTTTATCTGTTACAAAAGCTGGCAGAAATTTATATTTGTTTATTTCTAGAGTGTTCCAGATGGGATTGAAGACAGCTATCTTGTCTGAACAGCTTTAAACAAGAAAGAAGGTAAAATGTCTAGGTGCCTTCAGCACCAACTAATTAAAACCAGGTAATCTCTAGAGAGAGTCTCCTTCGTTCATGAATACCCACATTTCAAAGAGTCCAGTTTTTCATATAACAATAGATAAAATTCAAGAATCTGAAGGGGAAACTACTTAACAGAATTCTCCTCCATTTGATCTTATTTCCCCAAGTAAAATTTAATAATCTTATGAAAAACAAGTAGTTGTCCTCTGTGGTCACACATGTCATAGAGATTGGCTTGGGTGGATCTTGAGACTGAGCAATTACCACAGAAAGGAAGCCAACCTTTTTTTTGACTCTAATGTGAGGCACATATTTCATAGCTTTCCCTAACTCTACCATCAGAGGGATTTGAGCAACTTATTAACATGAATTTTTGCCCAGGGTTTTGGTTACCTCAGTTTTCTCATTTGTAATATGAGATACTTAACAGACCTTAGTATCTACCTTAATAGACCAACCCGGTGTGTCTAGCTTGCCTACCCTGGAGGTGATGATTTACATGTGGGAAGGTTTTTAGTACTCTCTCCCATAGAGAGATTTTATATGTCTAAGAGACATCATTTGCAGTATTTCCCTTTCTCTAAATAATAATAATAGCTAGCATGTATGGAGCTCTGACTTTATATACACACTCACATTTTATTCTCACAGTAACCCTGTGGGATAGTTACTATTATTCCCATTTTAGATGTAAGAAAACTGAGAATAACAGAGGGTTAAGATTTAAACACGTTTTTATTGTTGCACATCTATGCTCTTAGCCATTACCTTATACTGCCATACAGATTTGAACCACTGTGTATCATATTTGTGAGGCCATGGGGCATCTTAAGGCAACTACTGTTTAATAATATTAATTTCAAAGGGGCATATCTCAAAGTTAGACAAAAACCACTTTCATCTTTAAAAGGTTTAAGTAGAATAGGCATATTCTGTATGTCCAAGTATTTCTATGTAGGCCAAGAGGAGACTCAGAACTGTAGGAGAAGAGCAAATAATTTGCATTTCAAAGAGATGAAAATAAACACAAGAACAGAGGGCTCTCCAGTTTCAGGAAAGATTAAACAGAAACTGTTAATTAATGACTTAGGACAAGCTTTGCTAATTGTTTACTAGTCACTTGAATACAAAATGAACTCATGTTTTGAAATAGATACAGTCCAGTGGAAAGCTGATTCAGAACCATAAAAAAAGATATCAAAGCATAGCCCATAGGGAAGATGAGGAAATTTTATGTTTTTCTCTACTTTTAAAAGGAAGCATTACTATAATAAAATCTGGGTTTTTTGTAAGAGTTAAGTTGCTATCTATTTGAGATGAGTTGTATTAGTGATAATGTGTGAGAAAAAATGGAAGAAGCACAGGGTAAAAGTTAAGAACTCTGCCTTTGAAGTCAAAAAATCCTGCCTAGGAACATTGGCTCCATTCCTGACTAGGCTATAGAACCTTAGGCAAACCACTCAACAAGCAGGAACGGTGCTTCTCCCTTCTGAAGTCCAGAGATAAGTGCTTAAATAGGATCTGTGGACTCCCTCAGAGTCTTCCATTATAGTTAAGGGCACATCATGACTTCTGTCTGACTTCTTCCTGGGAAATCTCAAGAAGTATTAGGTTAGATAGCCTCTTTGGTGGCAGAGTAAAGGAAGTTGCTGCTGTACTGGGATTGTTCTGCATTGACAGGGTTTTTCTGGACAAATTAGTTTTTCCCATGCCAAATGAGGGCAACATGTGTGAGAGAGCCAGCACGAGGGTTGTCTTAGGTCCTTTCAACAATGCCACCTGGGAGGGTAGTGGGGCCTCAGCCAAAACTAGGTAGAGATAAACGTTCCTAGGGACTGTGGAATGACCACTCAACAAGCCAGAATAGAGACTGTCCAGATCAAGGGAACTACCAATGAGATGTCCCTTGATTGTGGGTCCCAAAGAGCTCCAGAAATTGCCACATAAAAGGAATCCGTTTTAAAATCTGCCAGTCCCGGAGAACACTAAGTTATCTATGACAGTTCCAGTTAAATAAGAACTTTCCTGATTTTCTTACTCTCCTGAATAAATCATAAAGAGACAATAGAGGAAAAAAGTAAGATGTTCTCTGACTACATTCATGAGTCCTGCTTGTTCAATTTACTAGTTGCATGACCATTTTATATCAATTTCATTGCATGAAATCATATTAACAGCTAATTTTCATACAAATAGAATCTTGGATTGTCTATATAGGCTTCAAATTAAATGATAATTGCAAGCGTCTAACAGTCTCTAACCAAATAACTAGAGATCAAAATGCTATCTTCAGTTATTTACAGAATTAGTAATTTTCATATGGTAATTAAGATGTATCTACAATGGTGGGTAACTGTTTACCTACCTGCATAAGCCACTGAGTAATTTTATCATTACATTTGTAAATTTTGTTTAAAAATATTATCTTTAAATATAAAACACCTTTGATGCTCTCCAAATCCGGCTTTCATGTTGGGTTTCCATTTTCCCCTTGAATGTTCTTCAAGTTGAGTCTTAGTATTGAAATTTTCTACTTCCTCCTTATCAGAAATGAGTAGAGAGAAAAAGGTAAAAGTCCAATGCTTTGGAGGGTAGTTGGAGATCACGTAGAAGAATAAATTTTATTCCGTAGAAAAGCAATCCAAATCCAATGTTTCCTGCCAGGTTGGGGACCTTTGGGTTCAACCTCAAGTTTGCTTGGGTACTTTAAAGAACTTAGGTAACCCTGGTGAGTTTCAAGACTTGCTCACATTAAAATTGATTTCTCTTAGTTTTCAAATGTTTTATACAACTTTCACAACTCCTCAGTATCTGATTTTGGCACAGACCCATATTTCTAAATATACAGTTTTAGACACCTAGCAGTTATAACCTCAGGTGCACTTTGGGCAACTTTATTCATTAAATCCTTTATTTTCTTTTCTTCCCCACCTCACCTCCCTCATCACCAACCTCTCTCCATTTGGGAAATAGCTTTACTGAAAAAGAAACAAAAACCCTACCCTATCATTAGCTAGTGTGACGGTTTAAAGATATTTCTGTGCTAACCATTTATTGTTTTGTGCCCTTGTTCATTGCCAGTCAGAGAACTAAATTAATCATAGAATTCCCAGGCTAAGCAATTTGTCATTACCATAGCATCCATCAAAGCAGCTGTTTCTCTTCTAAACTTACTTTTGAACAACATACAACAACCATCACCTCTTTCCTTTCTTACTTGTGTGTTTTCAAATGATGGCTGTTTGAAACGCTCCATTTCTTTCTCCATTCTACTAAGCTGTCCATTTCTCCTTATCACTGTATCATCTGTGTGAGGACCTCCTTCTCCAGTATTCTCCTAGTCTGTCCTCAGAGGAAATCCAAGTCTTTCTCTGGCATGCTTTCTATCCTGATGGATACTGCTTCAACAAACCAAACCATTATCCAACAAAAATTATAATAAGGACAGTTATTACTATGTGCTAGGCATCTTACATACACCATCCTTAACCCTCACATTTATTCTGCTTTATTATCACAAATTAACAGAGAAAAGGATGAAAATCACAGAAGTTATCAGCCTACCCGTGTCCCACAGCTAACAAATATCAAACTCAGAATTTGAGCCAGGTATTTGAGTCCAAATTTTTGCTATTTCTATTCCTCCATATTGCCTCTTTAAGTCAACTTCCTGATGTTTTTGTTTGTGTTTCTTACATTAACCAAATGAGCTGTAAAATAAATACCCAGCACATGAAAAGTCTAAGTATGAAAATATCCAACTTCACACACTAAGTTCAAAAGGATACTAATCATTGTGCCTGAATGTCCCTTTGATCAGAATTAGTGGAAAGGCCCAGTCAGCTCCCTACAGATTTTAGTTTCCTGCTTTATTCTTAATGAAACGAAGTTCATCCTGTCAAACCTTGGTCACAGTCGGACATTACAAGAAAGCTTTGATTGCAAGACTTCTGCTAACAGTGAAAGCTAAAGGGAGTCAGCAGTTGGCCCTTCTAGACTAAAACTGAGAAATATTTGTGATGAGAATAATAAGTGCTTTATTGTGCTAACCTTCTTACACAGATTCCAAATTACATAAAAGAACTGTGATGAGATATGGTCCCAAATTATCTACTTCTGCCTAGCTGGGAGACAGTAGTAGAATGGGAAAGGTATTCCATATCTGAAGGGAGCTTGTCTGCTGCCTGCTTGCTGAGGGCTTATCCTTCCCTCTTTGTGATGGTCCCTCACTTTGACTGGATCCAAAATAATCAATTTTTAAGGAAAAAAGACAAACTAGATACTGTCTACCTTAGTTGGGCTCCTTTCTGGTTAAGCTGCAGCCATGATTGAATTAGATACTGTCATTTCTGTGTTAGACACACTCAGAGCCAGATTAAGGGATCCAAGCAATAAAATGACTTTCCCCTAAACCATTACTGAAATAAATCAGAAACAGGATGCCAGTTATCTCCTTATCTAACCGGTGATATGTAGATGGAACAAACTCCACCAGAGAAGATTGTACTTTCCAGTGGAATTTATAAAAAAAAATAACTCTTTACCGTCAATTCAAAATAAACTGAAAAGTACAGAGTGTGTAATGAACCTTTTATCTTGAACACAAAGAATCATATAATTGTGGTAGAAAATATGTTTTCCCTGCCCTACCAAAGAAATACTAAAAAGTATTTGAAAAATATTATTTTCAAGTGTAGAAAAACATTAATCTGCCCAGGGAACCCATACATCTTGGCCCAGTGACGGACACATTTGAGGGAACCAGGAATCTGTCATCCTGTTACTGCTCCTAAGCTTGCCATGTGAATGAATGACACCAGATCCCATCCAGTTGACAAAGGGCTGGGAATCATCTGTGCCTCTTCATCTCCTACACCCCTCACAGCCAATCCATAGCTAAAGCATTTCTATTCTGCTTCAAAATACCTCTTGAATCTGTTTACCCAAGCCTACACCTATGACCCTGATAGAGATCACTTTTTTTCTGGCTTGAATTAATGCAACAGTTTCCTGAGTTTCCAGCTTCAAGTTTTTCCCTCCTGTAAATCTATTTTTCGTACTGCAGTCAGATTAATCTTGCCAAAATGTAAATCTGATCGTATCACTCTTTTGCATAAAACAATTTAATGGCTTGTCGTTGCCCTCAGGATAAAGTGCAAACAGCTTATCACAGTTTACAAGACCCTTGTAAATCATTCCCCTAATTACCTCTTCAGCCTCTTTTCTTTCCGTTTCTCTCCTGGTTTTGCTCTAACCATTCTGGACTACTTTAATTCCCCATCACAGAGTGTTCTCCATTGTTTCCATGACTTTGCACACACTGCTCTCTTTGCCTGGAATTCACTAGACCTCTCTCCACCCAGGATGGTGGGGGGAGGGGTTGTAAAGGGAACTATACTGTTGCAAGGCTACTATATATTTTACCTGAAGCAATTCAATAATAACTAAGTAGATTGTGATAAATTAAAGATTTATACTGTGATCCCTAGAGCAACAAATAAAAACAATGTAAATAAATATAGAAAGTCAAAAGAGGAATTGAAATTGCAATACTAAAAAGTAATTAATTCAAACGGAATAAGACAAGACAGGAACAAAAAAATTCAAGCAACAAATAGCAAAATGGCATCCCTAAATGCAGTCATATTAGTAATTATATTTGGTTTAAATGGACAAAGCAATCTAACAAAAGGCAGAGACTGCAGAGATCATCAGACTGAATCAAAAGCAAGAACCAGCCATGTGCCATCCGTAAGAGAAGCTCTTTAACTACAAAGACACAAATATGTTGAAAGTAAAAGGATGGAAAAAGAAATACCATGAAAACATCAAGTTTAAGAAAGCTAGAGTGGCTATATTAATCATTCAAAATGACTTGAAGACAGGAGTATTACTAGAGACAGAGATGCACTCTTTCTCATGATAAAAGATTAACCTAAAATAAAGAGTCAAAATGAGAGGCAGAGAGGCATTTATTTTGGGATCAAAGAATTGCAATTGGAGGTGCGTGGATTCAGGTAGCAACCCAAATGGTGTCCCACTAGGGAGTAAGAGGCAGGGGTTTTAAAGGTAAAAGAGGGAGGTTTGCATTACAAAGAGTGTTAATTGTAATTGTCAGCAGAAAGTTAATCTTGGGTAGACGTAATTGATTACTAAAACTATAGCTGGAGGGAGGCAGAAGTCCTTCCCTCACAGCTTACTCAGGTCAAAAGTTCATGCTCTGTTGCCGCGGGCATGCACAAGACCCATTTCCTTAATGGTTTCCTGGCTCCCTTTTAAAGCTCTCAGACGTAAGTGACCCTGTTTTGTTTCACACTTCACAAGATCAATACATCAGAAATCGAACATGTACTTAATATCAGAACTTCAAAACACATGAAACAAAAACCTAAAACACTTAGGGAAATACAGACAAATATTCTTCAGACAAATTCTTCATAGCTGGAAAATTTCACAGACATCTCTCAGCAATTGATAGAATAACTTGGAAAAAATAAGGATTTGGAAAATCTGAACAATACAATCAACCATATTAACCGTAATGACTTTTACAGATTGCTACACCCAAAAGACAGCAAATGCACATCTTTTTCAAGCGCACATGGAATGGTCACCAAGATTGATCCTATGCTGGTCCGTAAAACAATCTCGGGAGATTTCAAAAGACTGAAATTTTGCAGTCTGTTCTCTGATCACAACAGAATTAAATTAGAAATAAAAAAACAAGACTCTAGAAAAGACATAAATACTTGGAAATAAGCTAACTCAATCCTAAACCATCCATGAGTCAAAAAAGGAAGCACACAGTAAATTAGAAAAATGTTTTGACTGAATGATTAGTTTTAAAATATGTATTAAAACTTGTGAAATGCAGTTAAGCAATGCATGGGGGATATTTGTAGTTTTAAAAGCTGCTATTAGAGAAGAAGAAAGGTGCAAAATCAATGATCTAAGGTTCCACCTTAGGAAGACAAAAAAATTAAAGGAGCAAACTGAACCCAGATGAACCTGTACCAAACATCTACATATATTAAAGTATTTCCATATGATACATTTCTAGAAAAAAAAGGATTCTTAAGATCTACCCTCTTTTGGGAGGTGGGATATGTTCATGGCATAGATTGTGGCGATAGTTTTACCAATGTATCCTTGTCTCCAACCTCATGAAGTTGTATGCATTAACTATGTATGGCTTTTTTTATGTCAATCATACCCCAACAAAGTAGTTTTAAAAAATAATTAGAAAAAATGGTTCAAAGGGATAAACATATCGAACTTAGATATATCTAAATTTAATATACCAATTAACCTCATTGTTGCACCTGAACCTCTGGAAGGCTGTATCAGTATTTGTTCCTTCTATCAGTTTCTTCTACGTTGTTAATTCTGGGTAAAAATAATTATTGAACTTTGTCAATCTGGCAGGCAAAAATGATATACCTCTGTTGTTTAATCTGCATTTCTTTGCTGACTAGTGAAGTTGGTCTTTTTTTTTTATTATTATATTTATAGCCTCATTTTCTATCAACATTCACCTCTTTTCCTTATTGATTAATAAGAGCTGTTTATTTAGTACTATCTTTAATCCCTTGTCTATTATATGAGTCTAATATGTTCTCTAGTTTAGCAATTGCCTTTGTGTGTGTGTGTGTGTTGTTTATTTGCTTCTTACACTATTATTTCTTAAATGCATGCAATCAAAAAGATCGTTCTTTTCTTTCATGGTTTCTAGCTTTATTCATAGAAAATGCTTTTCACCTCTTATAAAATTATTGAGTTTTCTTCTAGTACATTATTTGTTCTTGAATTTTAATTCTTAATTCATCTGGAATTTATGTTATTTGAACAAGTTAGTGTACACATTTTCCTACTAAATATCTAGCCAATGGTTTATATTTTTCTAACTGAATTAAAACGCGACCTTTTGCAGATACTGAGTTTCCAAATATATTTAGATATAATTCCTTACTCTTTGTTTCATCAACTGTATATTTTTGTTTCATTATCATGCTGTTTTATTATTATAGTTTTGCAAATTTTGTTTAAATATCTTGTAGGGTAAGTCTGTTTTCATTGCTGTTTTTTAATGTTTCTAATTATTCACATATTTATATTCTTCCAAATGAACTTCAGAATTAATTTTTTAAATCCAAAAATATTATCTTGTAATATATGTATTTATTAAGAAAGAATTAATGTCTTTAATGTTATTGAATCTGTCTATTAAAATGCATAGTATATCCCTCTTTTTAGTAAGTTTCATTTTGTTTCCTCAGTGGGGCTGAATAGTTCATATTAGTTTTGTGTATTTCTTGTTAAGTTTATTCTAAGGAATTTGATTTTTTTTCAGAGATGCTGTGACTGGAATCATTTTTTACAATAATATTTTTTAAATCTATATATGAAAATATTTTTATTTTATAACATGTTAATTTACTTATTCTCCTATTTGTTCTAGTAATTTTTTGGTTGATTTCCTTTGGTTTTCAAGACAGACATTAATTTGATCTACAAACAATGATAGTTTTGCCACATCTTTTCCAATAATTTTAACTCTTATGTTACTATATAATTGATTTTGCTAGCGCTTTCTGAGTCTTTGCCTTGTTTCTACATTTTGAGGGCATTTTTCTAGTGATTCACCATTAAGTTCGAGTCTGGTTATTTTTTTATGGATAGATTAGCTTAGATGTAGATATATATATATATAGCTATGCATATAGACATATATGTAAACACTGTGACTGGAGAATTGAACTCTTATACTAGTTATTCTTTTACAATTCAGGAGTGAATATTGAAGTTCATCAAATACCGTTTTATTTAAAAACATGGTTTTAAACTACTTAACCTTGTGTAAAATATGGTGATTGTGGATGAAGTGTACCCCGAGGATCTCAGGTTGAAAAGCACAGGTCAACAACACGCCTCTTGCTATTCAGTTGAGCAGTAAGTTCAATGTCTGCTTAACTATCTACATTTAAAACATACTCATTTCCTATCTCATTTGATACCTATTTATTTTCAGTTTACAGGTTCACTAGGTTTGAATTTGGATATGAAAGAATGATAGCTCACTTGTAATTTAAAAATATTTTTTCTTAAAATTATGATTCTTCCCACTCTTCAACATTTAACCTAAAATCTTAAAGAAAGCGTTTTATCATCATAGCCAATATGGTACCTTGATTCTGCCTCATCCCTATGATAAACACAAAGAATACAAAGAGATTTTGAGGATCTTTTTGTTTACCTTAAAAAAAAAGCTCTTTCATAAATCAAAATTTACGGCATTCCAAAAGAAGTACACCTTCTAACTGAAATTGTTTTTAAATAAAAAATTTATGTATGAAGGAAAAATGTCCCAACCTCTTGTATTGAATGTGCCTTTGTTTTGTCCTTTGAACCTAGGGGTCTGATGTTGAATGAAGCTTCCATTAGCTTCATTTTGAACAGAGGATGATATCCCAAACCTTAGAGACGCAGACACTGATTCAAATTGAATAGGTTTCCTCTTAGTCGTTGACCTCTGTTTTTGTCGTTTGAGTTCAAAACAGAGCCTTTTGTGAAATGTATGCTGTTTTGCCTCCCAGTCTGTGCCAGACGCTGTATTAATTAGTCTCTTTATAGTTGTCAACTACTGAAATTGTCTTAACTCTAGGAAGCTACTATTATCATGCCATTACCTCCGCTTACAGCCAAGAAAAGTGCAGGGATGGAAAGTAAATTATCCAAGATCATGTGGCTAATAAGGACAACTCTCAGGTTTAAGCCCAGATCTGTGTGCTTCCAAATCCAGGGTCCTTTTCATTGTACTTGCTGTCTTACTGATGTCCCTTTACCTATCTACGCCTTAACTCAACTTCTCTTCCTCCCCTCCTTTGGCCCTTCTGCAGGCCCGTGACCAACGTGTAGACTAAGAGGTGGAGTCATGCTTCACACGGCCATATCATGTTGGCAGCCATTCCTGGGTCTGGCTGTGGTGTTAATCTTTATGGGATCCACCATCGGCTGCCCTGCTCGCTGTGAGTGCTCTGCCCAGAACAAATCTGTTAGCTGCCACAGAAGACGGTTGATCGCCATCCCAGAGGGCATTCCCATTGAGACCAAAATCTTGGACCTCAGCAAGAATAGACTGAAAAGCGTCAACCCTGAAGAATTCACATCATATCCTCTGCTGGAGGAGATAGACTTGAGTGACAACATCATCGCCAATGTGGAACCGGGAGCATTTAACAATCTCTTCAACCTGCGTTCCCTCCGCCTAAAGGGCAATCGCTTGAAGTTGGTCCCTTTGGGGGTATTCACAGGGCTATCCAACCTCACCAAGCTTGACATTAGTGAGAATAAGATTGTCATTTTACTGGACTACATGTTCCAGGATCTGCATAACCTGAAGTCTCTGGAAGTGGGGGACAATGATTTGGTTTATATATCTCACAGGGCCTTCAGTGGGCTGCTTAGCCTGGAGCAACTCACCCTGGAGAAATGCAACCTAACAGCAGTACCAACAGAAGCCCTCTCCCACCTCCGCAGCCTCATCAGCCTGCATCTGAAGCATCTCAATATCAACAATATGCCCGTGTATGCCTTTAAAAGATTGTTCCACCTGAAACACCTAGAGATTGACTATTGGCCTTTACTGGATATGATGCCCGCCAATAGCCTGTATGGTCTCAATCTCACATCCCTCTCGATCACCAATACCAACCTGTCCACTGTACCCTTCCTTGCCTTTAAACACCTGGTATATCTGACCCACCTTAACCTCTCCTACAATCCCATCAGCACGATTGAAGCAGGCATGTTCTCCGACCTGATCCGCCTTCAGGAGCTTCACATAGTGGGGGCCCAGCTCCGCACCATTGAGCCTCACTCCTTCCAAGGGCTCCGCTTCCTTCGTGTGCTCAATGTGTCTCAGAACCTACTGGAAACTTTGGAAGAGAATGTCTTCTCCTCCCCTAGGGCTCTGGAGGTCCTGAGTATTAATAGCAACCCACTGGCCTGTGACTGCCGCCTCCTCTGGATTCTGCAGCGGCACCCCACTCTGCAGTTCGGTGGCCAGCAGCCCATGTGTGCTGGCCCGGATACCATTCGTGAGAGGTCATTCAAGGATTTCCATAGCACTGCCCTTTCTTTTTACTTTACCTGCAAAAAACCCAAAATCCGTGAGAAGAAGTTGCAGCATCTCCTAGTGGATGAAGGGCAGACAGTCCAGCTAGAATGCAACGCTGATGGAGACCCTCAGCCCGTGATTTCCTGGGTGACCCCTCGAAGGCGTTTTATCACCACCAAGTCCAATGGAAGAGCCACTGTGTTGGGCGATGGCACCTTGGAAATCCGCTTTGCCCAGGACCAAGACAGTGGGATGTATGTTTGCATCGCCAGCAACGCTGCTGGGAACGACACCTTCACGGCTTCCTTAACTGTGAAAGGATTCACTTCAGACCGCTTCCTTTATGCAAACAGGACCCCTATGTACATGACTGACTCCAATGACACCATTTCCAATGGCACCAATGCCAATACTTTTTCCCTGGACCTTAAAACCATACTGGTGTCTACAGCCATGGGTTGTTTCACATTCCTGGGAGTGGTTTTATTTTGTTTTCTCCTCCTTTTTGTGTGGAGCCGAGGGAAAGGCAAGCACAAAAACAGCATTGACCTTGAGTATGTGCCCCGAAAGAACAATGGTGCTGTTGTGGAAGGGGAGGTGGCTGGACCCAGGCGGTTCAACATGAAAATGATTTGAGGGTCTACCACTCACACTATTGTTTCTGTGTCATTGTTGGTCACCAGGAAGACAGCCTTGCACAGTAAATTACCAGATTAGAAGGCAGCTTAGTGCAGCTGCCCCTGTGTCAAAGCAGGGTCCACGGAAGCAGGAGGACTTCTTACAGACTCTCCACCTAGAGGCAGGCAGGCACGTGTCAGAGCCCTTCACACAGTGGGATACTAATTGTTTGCGTTGCAAATATTGGCATTCTGGGGATCTCAGTAATGAACCTGAACCTTTGGCTCATCCTCATGGACAGTTATTCAACATTTTTCTACCACAGCAAAAACAAAAGAAAAAATAAAAACGAAGAACCTACAATGTAGGATTTATGTATTAAAAAGACACATTTGTCTAAAACGTATTCTACAGAAAAATTTGTATCTATGATTATTTGTTAAAGCCTTGCATCATACCATATTGTTGGTTCAACACCACAAAGAAATCAATATATTCTTTACTCTTCTTTTTTTTTTTTTGAAACATATATGCTGTATAAGTTTTAAAGCAATATGAATGAGAGGTTATGCTTTTAGTTACTCACCACTATAGATCCACGTGTGATTTCACCTTCCTTTACATACAGATAACCCCGAGACTAGATCCCTGGAGTTATGGGCGGAGAAATGTTGAAAGATGCGTTTGTCTGATGTAGGATGCCGACACGCAGGACCCAAGGCAAAACTGCTCAACTGTGTTAACTTCTGTTACTATAAATAAAGGCATGTGCCTAGTTTTGATACAGAATGGAATATTTTTTATACTTGTAATATCACACTGGACCAGTTTACTGTAACAAAGCCCTTGGTTTCTCCAGAAGGTGGTGTACCACTCGTTGTACCCGTAAAATGCAAGGTAGGTGTTAATAATGAAAATGATCCGTTTAACCACAACTTGATTTTACTTTCATCAGTTGCTACCAATGGGTTAATAAAACAATGGAAGAGGATGTAACTGTTATATATACTCATAGGGTAATATTCACCTCATAGCTGAGATCAAGAATTCAGATGTTCAGGGCCGGCCCGGTGGCGCAGCGGTTTCGTCCGCGCTTGGCAGCCCGGGGTTCGTGGGTTCGGATCCCGGGCACCCGCCAACGCACTGCCTGTCAGCCATGCCGTGGCGGCGTCCCATATAAAGTAGAGGAAGATGGGCACGATGTTAGCCCAGGGCCAGTCTTCCTCAGCAAAAAGAGGAGGATTAGCAACGGATGTTAGCTCAGGGCTGGTCTTCCTCACAAAAAAAAAAAAAAAAAGAATTCAGATGTTCAAAAGCTCTCTGGATAAGGAGTTCCTCTCAGATGCCAACACAAACCAGGGTGATGCATACATACATGGTGTTAATCCAGCTAAGGATCTGTTTAAAACATGGTAGCTGTCTGAAGGCTGGATTGCTACTGACCAGAGGAAACATCTGCTACTGCCACTCTGACGTTGTCTATGTAAATACTGTAAGCACAGTATTACCTTGAATGGGCAACTTCAGGGTTTCTCCCTCCTTCCTTACCAGGTGGATATTGTTTTTTATTTTGAAAGTTACCTTGTGTAGACGAGAGGACTCTGTCTTGTTTTTAAAGAAGTGAGGAGAAACAAGGGAGATTGATTAAAAAGCACTTGCTGATTTTTTTTCTCTACTGAGGAAAAACTAAGATAATATCCCCATAAATATGTTACATTGTGCTGACACTTTTACTCCTCTGACCCAAGGATATTTGCCCAATTCAGTTTGTATTAATGATTGTTACTCAAAGTGAAAACACTATAGTTGTTGAAAAATATGGCATCATGCCATTACCACCAGTGATCTGGTTCAAGTGACACATAATTCCATTCCATTTGTGGAGTGGATGACTTTCAAAGCATATATTCATATGATCTGAGAAGGAATTGACTCTACAGTGTATTCATGAAGTGTGATATAATTAATCAGCATAGGTCAGATGGGAAATGTCTACACTTGGCACATTTTGAGAGGGACCTGAAAGTGAGCCCCTTTTGGAGAGCATGTAAGATGGAGTACAAGGTCTCTGAGGTTTGTTTCTTGGCGTATACGATTGGGGGTTTGATTTTCAAAAAGCTGGCTCTTTTTTTTTTTTTTTTTTTTTTTTTAGTATTTGAAATTTTGAGGACCTTCAGTAAAATTAAATTGACCCCAATAAAAAAGGGACAGTTCCAGAAAATTTTTTTGCCAGCTGGGTAACAGCCCAGTTACGCCCATTTCTCCATTAATAAAGGGTGGAAAATGAGATAGAAAGATTGAAGAATTGCCTGTTTGAGTCACTTTTCATTTGACTTTCCTAATGATTATCATAGATCTTTTAGAAATTCATTTCCTACTCGTGGCAATTACTTTATTCATATCTAACAATACAAATCAAGATCTGCTGTAGATTTTATCACATTTCCAACTTGTGTGCAAATGGAATGGGGTCTTTCAAATTTAAAAAAGAACAAAGTTAAAGTGGAGAGAAAGTCTTGTAAAAGTTAGTAGAAAATACTTTATTTTGCAACATTGTATGGAGAAGGACGTAACTAATTGTCCAACAACAACAACAAAAATAAGAGAAATAGTGAGCGCTTAAAAAAGGGCTTTGTGGGGCCGCCCGGTGGCGCAGCGGTTTAGTCCGCGCTTGGCAGCCCGGGGTTTGCGAGTTTGGATCCCTGGCGCCCGCAGACGCAGTGCCTGTCAGCCATGCTGTGGCGGCGTCCCATATAAAGTAGAGGAAGATGGGCACGGATGTTAGCCCAGGGCCAGTCTTCCTCAGCAAAAAGGAGAGGATTGGCAACAGATGTTAGCTCAGGGCTGGTCTTCCCCACAAAAAAAAAAAAAAAAAAAGGGCTTTGTGATTCTAACTGCTATTTTCTGTGAAAATAAAAGTTGAACAAAAACAGCTTGGTCAATGAAAGTGGATTAAACTTAACCCATCCATGAAAAGATTTAGTTATTATTCCATTGGTGGAGGAGAGATTGCACTCTCTCAGGGGTTTCCATACTCTGATCCTTGGAACAGTGGTTATTTAAAATATTAATAAGCATTCTTCCAAAAAAGAGTCCCATAAACTAGTAAGTTGGGAAAAATGCTGCATTCTGTAACCACCTCTTGGAGGTTCAAAAATCTGTATGAGCCTAATAAATCCTCTGAAAAGTCCTACAAACAGGAATTCTGCTTAATATTGTTTACCTTGAGTTTTCTCTAATTTAGTTGAGGCTGAAGCACTTCTTTTTATGATGTAACTGTTAACATCTTGAAAATAGTACTAGAGTCCCACAGAACCCAGTTTTGTCAACATTGGACTGAAGTAGTGCTCTTCAGAAGTATTCCTAAACCTAATCTTTCTAATAAGAGTAAATTTACTTTTGAATTGGGCTCCAATAGATTGCAAAATATATACCACCTGCATAAGTGATCTGATTATAAAAATATATTGGCCAGATATTTCTAGGAGAATCTGCTACTTTCTCCCTGAAGCATCATAGTAACGGATTTATAGGTAATTGAATGGCCACTTAATTTTCTACATTTTCACTATTGGTACAGATCTTGGATCCCTTTTTATTTCTGCAAAACTCTGATCTTGGGTTCCATTGACTGTAGCTCTGGGGCTCTAGTATCGAGTTTCACAATGGGAATTTTCCCTTATGGCTTCAGATACCTCTCGGTTAGATCACCCTAGACCATGGTAGAGAATAACAGCTCAGAGCAACACATGGACCAAATTTTCCCCTTAGCAGTCATCTCAAAGTCATCTTCTTCCCAGAGGATTTGTCTCAAAGTATCCTAAGAAGAAATACAGTTGATTTGGCTCAGCATTTAGTTCTGGGTTGACCAGTTCTCTGAATATGTATATTAAGCATTTTCGGGCAAGTATTTATTCTCTCTAGGTATTAAATTTCTAGAAGGAAAAATTCCCTAACTGGAGCCCTAATGTTCTGAGAGAATTGATCCAGGTCCCCAAATATCTGAAATACCTGTTATTAGGGTATGGTAACTCACCAAATGATTTGGCCTAATGTGTTCCTGGCAAGGGATTTCTACTTTTCCAAATTCTCATATTACTCACTTTTTAAAAATCTCTTTCCATTTTCATTGCATTTATAATTGTGAGCTTTTCAAATGTTCTCAAAGTTTGAAAATGTAAACCAAGAATTGCCAAGACTTGTACTTCCTAGTTCCTGAGGACATGTGTCAGAACTCTGGCTTTGCTCAAGTTTCTCGGAAGTTTTGCCTATCACCAGTAATGCCCCAGTAGTAGAAAGGCATTCAGGATCTGCCCTACAGAGTTTAAGGTGGATTCATTTTTCACTGTTCTATCAAATATTCTGTTCTCCTCAGTTCTCAGAGGAGCCCAGAAGTTACAATCTTCTATGACTTTTTAAAAAAGAATTATTTAAATCTTATCTGCACTGAAGTTTGACTTTTGTCATTTTCCATGACTCAAGTAGGAACAAATATATTTATATATTAGAAAGTACAAAAGAGAGGATATGATCTTGAAGAAAAATTGAGTAGAGCCCCATGTAAATTAACTTACCCTTCCAGGGTCTCCCTTCATCTCTATGTCAAGACATTTGTTCTAACTTCAGGGACTGTGCTCAGAAGTTATTCAACAACACAGAATATGTCTTGAGGCTTTCTAAGAAAGAAAAAAATTCATCATTTTCAGCTTAGAAGGCTAAGACCTGACAGAAAGATACATCAAGTGTTTAAAGAAAGGTTGGAGGGAGAATCTTGGATCTATTTTAATCCTATTTCCTTTATTACTAATTTTTATAGTTATTATCTTCTAACTGAAGAAGAATCAAAGACCATGCTCTTCTTTAACTTTCATCAGTGTCTTTTTTATGCTTATTCCTTATGTCCTGGTCACCTTTTTGGCTCACCTGAGCTATTCCAAATAGATTCTGTGGCTTGTGAAGCTAGTAACAAAACCTTTGAAGCCAAAGCTATTCATTCTACTCAGTACTTAGGTAAAGATTTATCATCTTTATTACTGGGATTAGGTCCCAGAAACATTCCTCGTTGGAGTAGTGCATCATCTACCCAGTTATTTCCATTGACTTTCACCATTCCTTTGGGAGCTTCATCCTTTCTGCTAAAATCCTTGATATTTTCTGATTGAGGAATTTTGGAATTATTCTGCCTTCATGTGTGGAAAGGCTTGAGGAATGAAATATTATCTCACTTGTTGAATGCAGAATTGCATGCTTTGGTTAGACAACAGAGGGTGTTTCCTGGTACTTTGGCAAACACTTAACATGAATCTCTCAGTTACTCTTCCCTCAACTCCTTCAAAAGCCACTCCCAAGAGAACCTGCTCATTCTCACTCCAGCACAAGTGGGATGACAGGAAAAGGACAGCTTCACCACCTAAGTCTATAAGCTCAAAATGATGGCTGATTTGCCATGACATTTAGCTATGTTACCTGACAAAAACTGGGTCTAGGGGCCATAAGTCTAGAGTTGCAAGATTTAGCCAGGTAAACTATGTTTTAAATCAACTAATGGCAGGTTTTCAAATCTAAAGTTGGTGCGTCTGTTTTGGGAACAGTAAATATAGCTGCGTATTTTCTCAAAAAATATCAGAGAATGGAAGCTGCTTATCTTGTGGGAGCTTTTCAACAGATTGCCTAGGATAAAATGTTTGCAGCAAAAAGAAAAAGAAGACGATTAAGAAGTTTGTAAAAGGTTTATTTTTCTAAAACAGGCCTGGAGCTGATGTTCTTCTTTCAAAATATGGGAATCTGTTCAAGAAAACCTTGCATGTGCCCCAGACTGCCCTTCTCTAGTTTGCCAAGGTCTTTAATGTCTCTCTCCCCCGCCTCCACCTCCCTGGAGAACAACCTGACTGGGAAAGAGGAAAAGAGCTGGGACTACAAACTCCCCGGAGAGAGCCCACAGGGAGAGGAAAGCTTTGGTATTCCCTCACATTCCTGCCTCCTTTCCTGATACCACAATCGAAATGATCCCTCATTCTGCCTTACGCACTACTCTCACCTCCCAGCTGCTGTCATACCTCATCAATGAATGCTCTCTCCAGGGATAAGTCTTCTTTCATCGATACTCAGAAATTCTTGGGTAATTGTTAAACTGGAAATTGCTTTAAAAAAAAAACAAAAAAACCCTCCAGCCTATCTCACAGAACACTTTAAAAGTTAAGACTTACCATTCACATCATCACAAGCTGACAGCAATCTGCAAGTTGAGTGATTCTGATTTTTTTTCTCTCTTCTAGAAGCAGGTGGGTTGATAAAATGCCAGCCTTAAATAGAAGCTTTATTTATAGCTTTAGCAGACTGAGAGAGGAGCTGGCATAATCAAGACAGTACTGCATATTTTAAGGATGGCTTTACCTTTAATATGCAAAGTAGCCATTAGAAGACAACAAAAATGCAAATTTACATTCTACTTAATTGGTTAACTATATTAACTCCAATACAGTTCAAAAGATAACTTTCCATGCTGAAAATGGATCTGAGTCAAAGATTTTGTGCCTATTTCTACAGGGATCAAACAAAAAGGCAGAAATTTGGTTGCCACGTTAACTTTTTTCATTTTGTTGCACACTTCCTATTCTAAATTGCTTTACTATCTTTCATCTTCACTACAATATAATCAGTACAATCTACAATACCAACAAATCTATAATCAACAAATAATGATTAAGCAGGAGAGTAATGCAGACTTGCAAAAACAGTTCTCCCAGTCTTTACAACAATGTGTCCAGCCACACACTGATTCATATACATATCTATGTGATAACAAGAGAGAAGAATTGAGTCATGAACAAACTTTGTTAGCGACTATTTGGAAGAAAACACGTTCTTTTCCTCCCATTATACAATCAGGTGTACCACACACACATGGGTTGCTTAACACACAAGTCAACTGTCTCGCGTCTTTCCCATGGTATGGTATGGAATGCCCCAAATCATAATTAATTAAAAAGCTGTTGTTTATATATACATATATAAATATGTGGGGTAAGGTGGTTTGGTTTTTTTATGTGTTTAAACTGTTGTTAACATTGAGCAGGAGGGGAAAAAAAAGAAACAGAATGTGTGTCCGTGTTCTTCTTTAATGTCTTTTATCAAAATCTTATTCTGGGAACATCCCATGATTGGAAGCTACTAACCAACACCCTACAAAACTTTTTTAAAATGCCCGGTAGCTTGTTTTTGTTCTCAAAAATTAGTGCAAATGACAAAAGTATCTTGATGTAGGTTTGTGTCTCATTGACTATTATTGATTTATTGTTGTGGGCATGGTTTTTTAACATGTGAAAACAAGTTAACTTATTCTATTAACCTGTCAAATAAGTTAAGAAAACATGTTTTCCTTACTGATGTAAAGGGCTTAAGCATCTGACATCTCCGTTAAATCCATTGGGGTATTCTTAAGAAAGGAAATGTAATAAAAGACGATTGGAGTCATACATCAGAAAAATATTTCCTTGTTGAAAGAATTAGGTTATATGAGCCCTACAGGGAACATGAAGTTGCTTAAATATCTTTAGTACTGTTATTAGATCAAATAATCTACAAATAACCTCCAGTCAGAGAAGAAGCAGGTTCAGTGGAATCTGATTCTAATGCCAGGGTGGGTGGAGACCACTCAGAGGAATCCAAACCTGGGCTATTGGGTTCTTCCTACACAAAATTACCAAGGTGCCATGGTCTGACTTGTGGATATTCAAATCTAGGTAATGTAATATCAATCACACTATAAAGACATTCTACTTTAGTGAAGATAAATCCTGTTTATCTTGAAACTTGAAAAATTATGTCAAATTCATTTGAATTGGTTACATGAGCAAGTAATGGGCATGACTTTAGGCAAGAAATATATTTGAGCACGAACTGAAGGGTTCAGCAAGCCATACATACAACATCATCTATCAATGATTCAAGACATCGTGTAAGATAGGAAGGCACAAAAAAATGAAAAAGAGAAAAATCTTTTCTCTCATCATCAGACAAATTGGTAACAAGGGGAAGAGAAGGTTGTCTAGTGTTAAAGAGGAAAAGAATTGAAAATGTAAAAACTGTGCATGTGCAATCTTTCTGCTGAGAGCGGAGGTGCTCTCTCTGTACCTTTGGTACTTAAGGGAATGGGCTTTAGGGAGCTGTGCTCAGGGAGCTGTCGTTTTATGGTATCATCTCCACCCCTTGTAACTTGTTAGCTGTCTTCTAGTCAAGAGGGAGTAAGTGGCGGAGGAAGCACAAAGCTGACAGGAATGGTAATTGGAAGCCATATTGATAAATGACAAGAAAGCCAGGGATTCACCTCCAGGCAGCAGCAAATACTCAAATTTTGAGACTGCTAACAAGAAATTCACAAAAGTCCCCTTTGCTAGTCTTTAATTGCAAAATGAAGAGCTTGCTGCCAGAGAGGGATTTCCTTCTCCTTGAAGATTTTCTTGTAATGCCAGAGCAGCTTGGTTAAGAGTCACATCTCTGATAGTGGGCTTTCATTTTATACTACTAAACTAACACGACTGGAAAAAAGATTTTGCATGAACACAGTTTTGAACGTGTTGGGTATACTCCTCTGCCAACAAAATATCACAAGTTAAGTCGTCCAGTAAACTCACTGATCGTGGAGCAGATGGTTCCAATACTTTAAGACTTGTTCTTCAACAATGAGCAGGAGATAATATAACGAAGTCAAATTTTTAAATGAAAGCTAAACACATTTTTAACTCAGTAGCCTGGCTTCTGGCTCTGTACTTATAAAGACATTCTGGCCATGTGCTGCTTCATAAATTTAGAAACCCATCATAGTTTTGCATTTCAGGGGGATTTTTTGTTGTGTTTTTACTCTCATTTTCCTCGATCATGAGCATACTGCTCCAACTAGCTGGCTGTTAATGTTTCTGTGTCATTTGATATAGTTGAAATAAAAGTTATAAGTTCAACCTACTCCCTTTAAGGCAGACAAGTTTATTATACAACCCAATATTCTTTTCCTAATTACCTCATTGTCAGACCTAAAACCCAGGACATGAAAATTAATGTGGAATAAGGCTAAGGTGAGGAGGAAATTGAGAAACCTTAATAGGATTCCTGAAGGGAAATTCAGCTAAGAATTCTGCCACTGATTGGTGGAAAACCTGAAAACACCGGCTTCTAGGGCTTGTCACTCTGGTGCCTTTCATCAACTCTTATAAACAACTAAATGCAAAAATTATGACCCTCTATCAAAAAATTTGGATTGAGAAGGAAATCCCTTGGTATAGCTATGCAGGCATTGTTTCATTCTATAATACTCTGAACTGGGTAAATCAGAAAGTCAGGACATGTTAAATCTCTCTAAATATTCTTCTCTCTAAATGTATTTTAATGCCAGATATACACACACACACATACATACATATTACTAAGAACCATCTGGAGAAAGATCAGGAAAACGAAAAGGCAGATGGAAAATATGTGGCTTATCTGAGGATTCTCACTCTTCTGTTTGGTAATCAGGAATGCTAAGAACAGAACACAATCACTAAGGAGTCAGGGTCTGAGAGATGAAAACCCAAGGAGATTCTCCACAAAAAGCAACACACTACTAAATAGGTTACCTCTTTGCCTGAAAGACCTAAATCTTATATGTGACTGCAAAAGTTAAATCTAAATTGAATATATTGAATAATTTTGTTCATTGTCCATTGGGAGATAAATCTATTTATGAGATCCCCCTCTAAGACAAAGGTAACATTTACATGAGCCTTTCTAACTGCAGCATCACTAGTCATCTTATTCCTAAGCTCAAGAGATCGAGCATGCTAGTACCATAGCACCGAGGCAATTCACTCCATTTAATTTATTCCTTTAGCCACGGGCTATTAGCTGGATGTACAAAAGACTAATAGGTTACATCTATTATATACATTCAGAGCTCTCATGAAAGTTAGATTAACACCTCTTTAAACACACACACAAATCCATGCCATGGTATCTAGAGTTTCTTTAAGCCTCACTGTGTATCAGTTCAAACATCTCACTGGGAATTAATTCAGTGAGCACAGAACAAATGTGCAATGTAAAGAGATTACCAAGTCAGTTCCGCCGTCTTCATTTACATAAGCTCTTCTATTTTAGCAACACCTGGAGAAGCCGGTTGCCCCTATGTCAGTAGCCTCAAGATCCTTCCGCATTTGCTGGTATTAATGCAGGGCTGGTTTCCATACATGGCGACTGTGTTCTGTCCTGAGTCTTCTGGAGTGAAAAGATGGGTTCACAGAAATGGAAAGTAACTAAAAAGTGTACCCTGGCTCGTGAGTCAAGAGAAGAGTGGTTCACGGTTTTAGTTCCATGTGTCTTCCAAATAGCATTTGATAAGAACTGGGGAGCACCTACTTTTCGATTGAGTGCCAGTGAGAAAATAGGTATACACAAGAGAATCTCATCTGAAGGAATATGGATAGTGTTTATGTATGGGCACTGCCTCTAATATTGATCTTCATAGTTTGGGTTCCAAACCAATAAATACACAAGTTCTATATTAAAAATCACTTTAAATGTCTATGTATTTATATCCTTTTAAATGCTGCCAATATTAGCTCAAATACATGCCCACAGAAAATTCAGGAATCTACTTAACTCTTTCCTTCTTATCCTTGATTAAGGATTAAATTGGAAATCAGATTTTTCCAGCTTTTGTTTTAAAATATGTAGAAAATTTAATTTTCCACTATCCAAGCACAATCTCCTTTCATTTATTCACTCTTTCATTCAACTATTTAATCACACAACATCCACTGGGTATCCATTATCATAGTAACTTAATAGTACATCAATTAATAAACATCACATTGTGGTCCAAACTTGAATCCTGCATTTCTCCACATTAACTTCTTTGGCTTCCTTGTTGATCACAACCTGTTTCTCACTCTATCATCCAAATCATGTGGTTTAGAGATGGGCCTTCATTTCCAACTGGCCAGGCATTAATCTGGCTTTAAGGACCTACCTGCTTTAATGATCCACTCTCAGGGAGTCAGAATAGTTAAGGACTAAAAAGACAAGGATCTGGAGGAATAGTTCCCAGGGCTCTGTCACTGGATTCATGTTTCTTTATGGACAAGCTACTTAACATCTCTGCATCCCCATCTCTCAAAATGACCATAACACTAGCTACCTCACAAGGGTGCTGTGAGGCTTACCATGAAAGCATGAGGGAATGGTATGTAGAACTGGGGATCTATGACAAAGGTGCTACAGGATGTATAGTGACTGGATAAAGTCATTGAGTATGAGCCCCTCTCCCCACTGGGTGTGCCAGGTCTGCCAGGATATGTCTCCTCCTGTTTACAACTAGAATCTAAAATGGCATTGATCATCAGTTGGCTTGGTTTATCTTTAATACAACCTCTACATGACCTCTACAAGATTCATCGCAAACCCCCCTCTCTTTGAGAGATGCTGGCTTGGAAAAATTATTAAACTAATTTTAACAAAGGAGAATAAAATGATTCACTTCCAGGTGCTGGGGGTGGGGGAACAATTATTTATTTCAATATGAAACAAGAGTTTGAATGGATATCTTCAAGGGGATGCATTTTATTGGAGAAATTTGTTGCCTAGGCCTTGCTGTTGTTTTCAGTCTGACTCCCCAGCTTTCTGTGCCATTGTTTTAACATACATCCCCTTTTCACTTTTATTGGAAGGGAAGCTATAATCCTCCTCATTTCGTGAAGATTCTTTTCATGCAGTCTGTTTTGCTTAAAGGACAAATTCTTTTCAACAACTATTGTAATTATTTTCTTAGAGGGCCATTTTTAATTGCCATATTGTTTAGCTAAGCCCTGTTGTCTTGGTGTCCTTCATAACTGTCAGTTGCTTTAAAATACAGGGGGTGGGAGGGGGGAGCTGACAAGCACATTGTTGTAATTGATTTGTATGTTTAAATTGTCTTATCAGAAAACAAGGTGATGAATTTCATCTGTTGAGACACAAAAATAAAATACTTTCCTAAAAATATTGTATTTGGTTTTTGGATGTTCTAAAACAGCATTTATTCTTCTCTTCTTTTGTTAATGTTTCATATATTTTAATGGAAGCTTAGCCTTCCCCTACATTCATTGGTATAACTCAATTATTTATTATATATACTTGGGAAGCAGTAAAATAAAATTGTTCAAGATTCAGAATTGAAAGACATCAAGAAGAGCCCATTCTGAGGGATCTGCAATTCAAGGCTGACCATGGAATTACATAAGACAGATGAGTGTGAAGAAATAGGCCTTCCAAGGTATATGGTAACATGACCTCTTTTTTCTTTCGCCAGAGGAAAATGTCACCGCAAGTGATGAGAAATGACCAGGAGATATTATTTCTGTCAGTCAGGAAACTTCAAGAAATGAGATGAAAATAATTGAGCCTGATTTAAAAGAAAAATCTCTGGGCCAAGATTCTGCCATAGTATAGAGAAACTTTACCAAAAAAAAAAAAAAAAAAAAAAAATCATTGGTGTCTTAGCTCAGGCTGTAGTAACAAAATACCATAGACTGAGTGGCTTAACAAAAATGTATTTCTCACAGTTCTGGAGGCTGGGAAGTCCAGGATCAAGGTACCAGCAGGCACCAGCAGGTCTCACCAGCAGTGTCTGGTGAGAACTCTCTCTTTGGGTTGTAGACAGTTAGTTTCTCACTGTGTCCTCACACAGCATTTCTCTGGTGCATGCACATGGGGAGAGAGATCTCTCTTTCTCTCCCTCTTTTTATAAGGCCCACCAATCCTATCAGATTAGGACCCCACCCTTATGACCTCATTTAACCTTAATTTCCTCTTAAAAGCCCTATCTCCAAATATAACCACATTGGGGGCTAGAGTTTTAACATATGAATTTAGGGGGTGGGGGACACAATTCAGTCCGTAGCAGGTGGTTTCCGCACATTCATCATAGTACTACATCATCTTTACTTACCGTGAGCATGAGAGACAGTATATAATATTAGGAAGGCAAGTTAGGGAAGTGGGTATAAACAAGTAAAGATGCAATGAAAAGGGATTTCAACAACTTGCAAAGATTCTTCTCCTGTTTCACTTACTTTACTACTCCTTGACTCTTCAAGACTCTGGTCTAGTTGTCACTAATCTTCTGCAATGACATGTGACTTTTCCTTCTCTCTCACCAAAGTCCTTAAAGGGCTGTCTTCTGATTTCTCACAACACACCCCCAGAATTATGTTATAATTTCTCAAAAATCTTAACCTTTTGAATTTCTTTCTCTCTTATTCAGTGTCATTAGTTAACTTCCTTCTGGAATACCCATCCCTCATCTGATGCTCCTCTCAAACACTTCAAGTTCTCTTTTGACTATGACCTCTCCTCACCCACTAAAGAAAGCACTACACAGAGTCCATTTCAGGGAAAAAGATATGACAGTATTCTCCTCATGCTCCAAAATTTACTCATACCCAGGCCAGCTGCACCATTTTCCGTATACAGACTGGTTCACCCATGTGAGCCAAGCAATGGGCTATTTTCTTGTTCTCCATAGTTGTTGTGGGTGGAAAAGTTAATCGGAGTATTCTTGTCTTAGCCAGCGCCACAGCATTTGCTTGATCGAAAGAGTCCTGGCGAATAAAATGTAGAAACCCAAACTGTCTGTTTGAAGAAGATAACTGCCTAAATTAAAACTTGTTCAAGATGCCCACAAGGCCCCCTGGAGCTGTTCCTACTGGGTTTGCAGATAGCACAGAACCAGGGTGCCAGGCTCAGTTGATAAGCCAACATTTGTCCAATATGCTCGTGCTCCAAGAAGTTCCCAGTGAACTAAAATTCTGTATCAGAGGCTGAGCCACAAGGACTTTGTCCCACACTGGAATACAAACTTCCAGAAACCTGGGAGAGGTCAGAGAAAAAGAGAGTCCTCATGTAAAACAACTTTATTTTCTCAGCGATTAGATTTGTGTTTACTAAGCTGATTCCCTCATGTGAAACATTGTCCTTTGCATTTTGTGAGCAGTACAGGGGTCAAGGCCGTGGTGATTTCCAAGGCTGAAACTTAACCCCTCATATTCTATTTGTGTACGTCTGACCATTAGTTAGCTAAGCTCCTCAAATGTTACTCTTTCAAAGGTCCAGAATGAGACATATGACATGAAATTAATTAACAAGGGGCCATTGTATTTTATCTTTCCTAATTATAAAAGTATATATACTTGCTCACTGTAGAAATTTGGGAAAATATGGAAAGGTTGAGAAAAAAATCATTTACATTCCCATCTTTCAAAGGCAACTACAGTTATTATTATAGTATAATTCCTTTTGGTCTTTTCAAAATAATCAACTAGGTTTTAAAGTAGAGATTTAAAATCTCTACTTTGCCACCACCACAACTCCTTCCTGCTCTTGCTCTTTCTTCTCCTCCTTCTCCCTACTCCTCCACCTCCTCTGCATTAGACATTCCAGGGCCTCTTGTGAAGTGCCAACAAAACAGCTCCCAAAGCAGAGATAAGCAGCCTCCTCTCATTCAGGACCCCAGAAAGGGGTTGTGAGAAAATCCTCTGTAGTGATCATGATGGGAATTGTATCCTTAAAAGTTCATTTTCTTAAAAAAAAAAAAAAATCAGTCTTACTCAGGCCAGTCTATATGGTCCTCTTAGAAATTTACACACCCCAAATAGAGGCAATGATGGCTCCCAGTTATCAGGCACCTACCACATACCTGGAACTTTACAAGGATGAGCTCATTCATTTTCCCTGAAGCCCTAGAGGTGGGCACTATCTCTTCTCGTTTTATAGGATTGTCACCTGATGCTGTCTAATTCCAAAATCTATCTTCTTTCCACTCTGCCATACTGCCCCTCAACTCTGAAATGTTCCTAAGTAGAACAGAACCTTACAATCATTTCACAAGGAGGCCACTGATTATCATTGCCATACATGCGCCATTCAGCTTCCAGAGCCCCCTTTGCTGCTGGTTGAGACTTGTTTCTTTTTAGTGCTTCACCCACCTCCCCATCCTCCATTCCCCCCACCCCATGCCACCCCTTGACACAGCAGCCCTGGATCTGTTACTCATTCCCCCGGTGTTCTTGGAACATTGGGTATTGAGTGAGGCTGGAAACTTCTTCTAATTGGGAAAGGAGAAAGGTCAAGACCGCTCGCTCTTCCTAGAGGGTAATGACACAGATGGACCCATGTGGCAACTCTGGCCCAAGCAGCACCACCACCTCCCCCAGGAGGGCGAAAACTCCTTCCCAACTAGAGGAGAGGAAAGATCATTACAGTGGTGGCCTGCTGGTGTTGAGTAAGGCAATCTAAGCTCGCCACTGGAAATTCGTCTGACTCAGGGACAGATAAGCAGAATGACAGAGAGTGATTCCAACACAGAAAGCTTAATATATTATGTAGGTTTCCAATTAAACGCCTGCCTGTTAAGCAAGGACGAGGCCGACCGTCCACATGTCCTCTTGCGATCTTGATGGTGCTACAGGGATTACTTACGTGCCTTCTCATCTCTGCCATTTTGTCATAGCATGCTTTCATGTGCCAGAGTTACTGCATACATTGTACTCTTCCCAAATGGCTTATATTTTCACATGTCTGTGGGTCGCCATATGGAGAAATCCAGAGAAAGGGCTCTCCTCTTGAGTGCTTTCAGTGAGTTGAGAAGAAAGTAAGCTGATAGCTGGCCTGTTTGTAAAGCATTTGAGTACCTACTCTGTGTCAGCTAATACCCTGGGCTCTGGGATCCTACATTAAACAAGACACCTGGAAAAGGAGATACCAAGCAAGATACTGCTTGCTTTTTAGCTACTGCTCTGTGTGGAAGTCCTGCAGCAGGTTGCCTCTTATTCCCACCCCTGTCAACCTTGTCAGGTAGAAAACAAGGTACGCATATCAGTTCTGTCGGGGGAAGCTGGGCCTGGCGTAGAGTCCAGTGACACAGTGAGGAGAAGACCTCAGAAGAAACTATTGCAGGCCCAAGGTTCAATTTTACTACCAAAGAGCAGCTCTCCTGGCCAAAAAATTCTCTTGAGAGTGGACTGCCCAAAATGAAAAGTCTTGGGAGTGGGCTCATACAGACACTTTCCATTTTAGAAATGGCTTCAAGAAAAACGAGATAAAATGACACGTGAAAAAGTGTCTCCTCTGTCCCATGGAAATGCTTACAACGGTGGGGCAGGGTCGTGTGAATTCAACATCCCCATGGTGGAGGGATGCTCTAATGCAGAGATTGGCATACAGTAGGTGTCCAATTAAGGTATGTTAGCTAAATGGGTGCTTAATCTAAAACGACAAGACATCACAAAGACCATATTCGGACAAGGATGAGGAGCTTATCTGCATGAAGCCCTCTAACGAGTCATTCACTTGTTGTGGGGTTTATTGGTGCGTACTTTTAATTACACAAAAATAAATATATACTATAGAAACACTAAAAAACAGATAGGAAACATAAAACTTTTAATTTCCAAATAACTCCAACATGAAGAGCCAACCACTGTTAACATTTAAGTGGTTAAATCAACATGGGCACGAACCAGTTTTTCTACATACATATGTATTTTTATGGGTATATGTGGTTTCATAAACTTCTTTTTCACTTAACCTTTTATTGTGAATCTCTTTCCGTTTTAAAAGGCTGTAGAGAATTCCACTTTCTAATTGTACTATAATTTATCTAACCAATGTCCTCCTGTTGGATATTTGGATTGTTTCTTTTTTTTTTTCTTATTAGAATGACTGTGTACTGGATGTCTTTGGAGCTGAATTTTTACTCATGCTCATAATTACTTCTGTAAACCAAATTATCTGAAGGGGAATTGCTGAATCAAAAATTAATGCAACTTTTTGAGGCTTTTGATAAATAGTGATGTCACAGAGGTACTGATTTACAGTTTGAGCAGTAGGGATGAAAAGGGCTCTTTTCCCTGAAGCCCCATGAACTACTTCAGGTTTTGATGAAAACATCTATAATAATAACGTCACTCTGTCCTTTTACGTGAAGTACATTTAGATGCCACCTGACCCTATATCATCGTCCTACAATAATACCAGACTCTTTGTGGACAATATTTTTCATCATCCTGTGTAATTTCCTCTCAAATTTTCACAGTAAGAGGCACAAGCCTAACAGGTCCTTTTGAGTTTAATACATGGTCAAATCCGAATACCAGTATTCACTTGACGGCAGGCAAGACGAGTCACTCATTCATTTATTCAAGTACGTAGTGAATACTTTTAATGCACCAGGTACTCTTCCAAACTCTGCTACCAAATTCAGTGCTACAAAAACACTGAATCAGATAGATAAAACCCCTAACCACAAGGAGCTTTCATTTTGGTAGAGAAGATAAATAAATATGCAATATAATAACAGGCGGCCATAAGTGCTACCTGATGTTCTGGATAAGGTAGTCAGAGAAGTCGCTTGTGAGGAGACACCTGAAGAGACACCTGGATGGACTGACTGATCAAACCATGCTTCTATCTGGGGTAGGAGATTGACAGAAAAAAGGAAGTGCACATACAAAGGTCCTGAGAAGGAAGTGAGTTGACATGTTCAAAGAACAGCAGGGATGCCAGTATTCCTAGAGCTAAGTGGAAAAGACTATAGTGGTAAGAAACGACACTGAAGAAGGGACCACATCAAGGAGGGCTTGAGAGGCCATTTAGAAAACTTTGAATTTTCTTCCAAATGATGGGAAGCATTTGCGTATTACACAGAATGCAATGTGATCTGATCTACGTTTTCTAAATCTCACATGTAAAGCTGAGTGAGAGCAGACTACAGGCCAAGAGTGAAAGTAGATAGACAAGTTGAAAAGCTCTTGTACTAGTGTCAGCAACTAGACATTTCAAGCTCTTGAATCCTGTTTTGGAAGGAGGCAAGAAATTAAAAGATGATATGAATACTCACGGTTAAAAGCAGAAATAATCACTACATTCCCTGGCTCAGTGACTAAAGGACGCCAGGTTGTCTCTGTAGCATCACTTCTACTGTCAATTGGACTGGTTTCTCCGTGAACATCTCTATAGAGGGAGTTACGGGAATTGCTAATGCGAGGGAACTCTGCAGCACAGATGACATATGGTCCCGTAGTGTTAAGCCCAGACTATCACAAAAAGCCTGAATGTCTGTATCCTTCTAAGAAAGAAGTCAAATAACCAGGTGGGACTCTAGGGAAATTCTGAGCTGCTCTTTCTCCCTGACTCTTGGCCTGTCTTGCTACTGACCAAGCAGGGCTCTGGAATAAGAACCAAGTTGAAAGCAACAGTATTGCAAATACGGGAGTCTGGTTATTGAGCTATTTATAATCAAATGTCTATTAGGAAATATTATGAAGGAGCTAAATTAAAAGTTTGTTTCTGTTTCTGGAAACCTGTTCACTGAATGTTATTTCAGCTTTTGAGAGGGTAAAAGCAGGATTAACTTTATCATTTTAAGGATCAAAGCATTTTTCAAGTATATAAAAGTGGGACACAGTGCTTTTCTTTTAAAAATCGCACACAAAAATTAGATTCCTTCTGAATCCACAAGGACACACACTCAGCAAAAATCTTGGGAAAACCAAAGCGTCTGGTTCTCTGTAAGTATATCTTTTTATTTTTTTAAGTTTTTCCTTTTAATTCCCTCTGACATGAATGTGTAGTGCTGAGAATGTATGCTAATGAAGAGTGTGTCCACAAGATGTATAATGCATGCCTTTTAATTAGTTCTTTTGCTATAATTGATTAACATTTTGCCCGTGCAGACTGTTACAAAGAATGAGCAGTGAAACACGCCATGCCTATAGTCTCTGTAGGAAAGAAAAAAAAAGCCAGAACATCGCCATTGTGTAACATCTGCACCGCCAAAGCGAGCCCGCGTAGACCTATGAAAGCCTGTTGGGAGGAGCTTTACGCAGACTGGAAAGAAGCAGCAGAAATAAAAGACGAAATGAAAGGGCAAAAGGCCCAGAGGAATGAATACGGGAAATGTTATAAGGGGAAGGAAAGAGATCAGGATGAATATAGAGACTATTAAAAACAACCCTAACTCCATAAGGAATCTGGGGCAGATGGAGTACATAGAAGTTAAAGCTGAGAAAAAAGAGAATGGAAATTGTGTGCACACTTGTGTGCATAGACATATGCTTACGTTCAGGGATGCACGTGTGGGTACATGCACAGACACAATTGTGTGTAGAATGACAATGACAGAAATTAACTATGAAAATATAAGACTCCAGCACTAGCACAGAGCCTGCTGATTCAGTGACTTCACCCAGGACCAGATCCACCTGATGCAGCATCTCGAGCAATTGCTCACTTCCCCCATCCCCTGCTCAACGTGAAAGGAAGGACATTCATCATCGGCTCCCCAGCCATTTACAGTGTGTGCCTGTGTGTGACACCTGCGCTGAGTGCCAGGGAGGCAATGCTAAAGAAAGCTAATTTCCTTGCTTCAAGTTGCTTACAGTCCAGTGGGAGAGACTACAGACAGCGAGTAAGAGTCCTATGACCTCAGAACAGGAGAGCAGATAAATATAGACCGCTGGCACAAAGCTCGGGCAATTCAAGCAAGGACTTCCAGCATACTTTTCTCTATTCCTAGACGGTCATATGAAAAGTAGGTGGGAAAAAGGATGTTCCAGGCTAAGGGAACATCCTGTGCAAAGGACTTGAGAAGAGAGGAATTGGGGTGTTTTAAAGAAATGAGAATAGTCCAGGAGAATGGGGAGGGAGGCAGCGGGTTGGGAGACTGGCAAGCGGCAAGGTCGCCAGGCAGAGGCCAGATAATGAAGATCTCTCTATGAGGGAATTGGTTTAAACCAAGTTTAGTAAGTTTACTGATTTTAAGACTTCTCACTGACCACACAGTACAATGAAGTACACTATGAATTTCCAAGTGTGGGAGACAGTAGGCAGAATTCCTTAGGGTTTTTTTCCCCTCATGCTACTCTTTTTCAGCAAAGCACCTATTCACATCTTCGGTGTTTAACAAAAGACCTGTTAGACACAGTGAGAATCACTAGCTGGGATAAATACATTTGAACTTAGCTCTGGGTCCTCCATAATCTACCCCTCAGCCTACCCATTCAGATACTATAAATTCATAATCACCAACACTGCCCATCAGGCCTGCAATCATTCTTTTTTCCTTTTTCTGATCATCTCACTCTTCCATGCTCCCTAATAGCAGTCTCAAAACTCCTCTCAAATCTCCAGTGTTTTCCCCATTACCCCTCAGTCTCAGCAGATGACTTCCACTTTACAGAAATTGAAAGCCATCAAATGGAAACTCCTCAGTTTCCTGCTACCCAACTCCTACTACTCCTACATCTGCACCCACCTCCCTCCTATCACAGTAGAGGAACTGTCCGGATCCCTCCTTATTTAAATCCCATCCCTCCATCATTTCAGGAAATTGACACTCTCAAGTCTCACAAAAGTCTCCCATTAAAATGACGACAACACTATCCACTAAGCACATTCCTCCCTGGAAACTAATCTCTCTCCTTCTTGTGAAAGATGCCATGAATGGAGCCACATTAAAATAGAGCCAGAGCAGCCATTTCAGAGGAATGGATCAAACCGCCAATGTCTCTCACTGGGAGAAAAATATTTTATAGAGTTGGAATAATGTCTTGTAACATATGTATATGCCTGAACCAATGGCCAATATATCACGACTTTTCACCCACAACCGAAATAACACATCTGGGAACCAAACAGTAGAAGTGTGGAACGTACCTCTTGATAGTACATTTAATGGTCCACACTTAAAATATTTGTATCTTGATCCCACAGTCAGCACTGTGCTGGTGCACAGGTCTAATATCTATGGGAGGGCATTTCTACTAGGGCACAGATAGTATTTCCACTAAATGAACATTGAGTTTCAGTATGGACATTTTGGAACCATATATCTTATGCAAAAAAGGAGGTCATGGGGTTGGCTGGGGTGACTGACATGGACAATAACAGGAAATATTGTTGTTGCTATACAGTGGGGGCCACAGAATTTTGAATCCCAGAGGATACCTTAAACAACCCTCCATATCACTCTGCTAATGTTACAGGCAAACTCCTTCAAACTACACATAGTTAGGACCACCACAAACTTTGTCTTCTCAGAAATAGATATTTAGGTTACCATGCCGGGCAAGGAACCTTGACTATCCAAGATAATAAATAGAAAAAAGGGTAATGTGGAAGGGTTAATAATAGGAAACGCAAATAGCAGCTGTGGCCTCATGACTAAATGAAGAAACAAATGGTGCATCTACTTATGTGTCCTTGCTTGCTTGCTTCTCTTTCCTCCTCCTTTCCCTTACTACAGTCATGTGCTGCATAATGACGTTCTAGTCAACGAAGGATCACAAATACAATGGTGGTCCCATAAAATTAGTACCATATAGCCTAGATGCATGGTAGGCTGTACCATCTAGGTTTGTGTAAGGACACTCAATGATGTTCACCTACCGACTCATTTCTCAGAATGTACCCTCCTCATTAAGCGACTCATAACTATACTTATATTAGATATGTTGTTGGTGGTTATCTTTCCCATTTAGCCCATAAGTTGCAGAATTTTGAGGTGGATTCATGGTAGAACAAAAGGGGAAAGAGACATTACCCAGAAATCCCACATATAAAGAACAGAGATACTCCATTATCTCTGCATGAGTTTTGGAAATGGACACTTATGGCACTTATTCACTTGTTTATTAATTCAACAACACGCATCTAAAATAAATACCAATCTATTTATGGTAGTCCAGAAAGTGCTATGTCAGGAAAGGTGGTTTTCAAGTTTGATGCTAGAGATCTCTCCAACAAGTTATAGCAATACTTTGCATTGCCTAAGGTCTGGGGACTTTATATTTACTGTGTCCTTGCATAAGCAAGGACGAGAACTTCAGCAGCACATAATTACATTTCCTGTCTCTTAAATCACACCCGTCTTTATACCAGTGTCATACACTCTGTTTCAATGCTTGCATGTTTTATAGCTTGTGATTATTCCTATAAAGGAGGGTAGGCTGGTAAGCCGATGATAAATTCCAAAAAAATTTCCTGCATTTTTAATAGACAGCAGAATCTGAACTGCAGATGAAGACATGGGAGGGGCCAATACATATTTCCCTGGACACACTGCTCCATTTGCCATGTGTCTGGAGACAATGCCATTTGGGTTACAGCATTTTCTGCATGCAAGTTTTATCCTTGCAAGCCAAATGTGGGTGGTTTTGTTGCTGTTGCATCTGGTGTTCTGAGTTTCCAAAGGGAAAAGCACACATCCTGGCAAACTTTGATTCCAGTACCTCCACATTTCCCCAAGAAGTTGAACATTGGAGCTGAGGAGAAAATTCCTTTGTAAGCATAAACATTCTTTGTAGATTTTGCTAACCAAAGGAAAATGAAGAACTTTTATAGTGACTCAGCCCATATAGGTACTCAAAAATATTTGGGGACAAAATCAATGACATTTATTTATTAAGCACCTATTATGAATCAGACAATACCCTAGAAATTTATCTCTAAAATATAATAAAACCAAAAAGCTACACATTTGAAAATGTTGATTGTACAGTGTGGCAAGAACAGAAAACAATCTTTATGCCCATCAATAAGAGAATAACACAGTAATTATGGCCTATCAGTAAGCTAGAAAATTATGTAACCAATAAAAATGGTAATTTTGAAGATTATATGGAAGCATGGACTTATTCATGATGGAAAAACCAAAATTCAGAATGCTACATGCAATGTCTATCTGCAATGAGATCAATAAAGAAAGAAAGATAATACAGTTAAGGAAGATAAAAATAGTTTTTGATGTGGGTCAGTGAAGTTAAAATTTTGTTTTTACTTTTCAAATATTAATAAAATATCATTGATTCATAATGTTTTCAATTATAAAGTTATAAACTACCCAGTAATCACACAGTACTCTTAGAGCTACAGAACACTGTGATTTGTTGGCAGAGGGAGAGGAGAGTAAGAAATACAAGCAAAACCTGCCCCCATGGCATTTTTAGACTCTAATAAATTAAAGCAAATGCATTAGAAATATTAGTGAACAATACAAGACCATCTGTTGTGAAGTTCTAAGCTCACAGAAGAAAGAAAAGTGGAAATGAAGAACGGCTTCAAGGCAGAGGTCGGACATCCCCTTGAAGAAGACGAGAGGTGTGGATAGGCGGAGGTGGGATGGGGGACAGTTCAGCGGATGGTTACACACACAGAGCAAAGGCACTGACACAGAATCATGGTGGTGGTGTCTTATCTTTCTTTGCTCTGACAAGGCACAGGCCTAGACAATGGGAGAAGAAGGAGGACTCTGATCAGAGGACAAGAGGAGGAATGATGGATATTGGGCTCTATTTCTCCTCCCACCTCAGACACATAAATAACTGAATAAACTAGGGTTTCTGGTGTGTGTTAATTTATTATCTGCTTAGCAACCAAGACCATCATATTCCTATCCTACAGCCCTTCAAGATCACTAGTTTCCACCTCGGTGTTCAATTGATGTTGGCTGGAAGAGGTCAAGATTGATTGCAAAGATGATCCCTCTTATGCAAAACTAGCTGTCTGGAGAACTGTGGGCATGGGGGGGGGGTCTATGCTTGCTAAGGCTGGCATGTTTGCCCATGTCTTCCTTAATGCCCAGGAGTGCTTGCATAAGGCTGGAGAGACCCATATAAAATACCATCAGCTAGTGGACAAAGATATCACAGGCTGGCTCACCTTGCCAAAGTCAAAATACCATGTGAAATAAGTCTTTAAAATCTATGGATTCCAATTGCAGCAGTTAAAACCGGGGCAGAACTCGAGAAAAGCAGCCTATTACCTAATATAAGGTCATGTCGATCTGCCAGGGTAAAAACCTTTATGGTTCCTTTTGCACCTGAAATTCCATTCCTTTTATATTTCTCAAGGCTTATCCTTTTTGTCCCTCCCTAGTTCTCAACCAAATAGGAGAGAGACAAGACAGACTATGGTTAGAGGCCAAAATGCTACTTTCATTACTATAAAGCTGACATTGGACAATGTGGCTTAAAACTGCAGCATAGCTTCCTAATAATTCAACCCAGAATTTGAAGATTTACCCACCCATACACACACACACACACACACACACACACACACACACACACACACAACAGAACTACAGTATGGAGGGGCAGAGTGGAATGGGTGCTCCCTGCAGGCAGGCAGCTTCTGAAAGAAGGGAGAGAGGATGAGGCAGAGCTGCACATGTCTGTTTCTCCTTCCAAGCTCACAAATCAGATATGTCACTCCAGGTTCTCAGGGGAGGAGTGAACGAGGAGCAAGGAAAGGCCACATTCTTACGTTAGTGGAAGTCTCTCCAACATGGGAGAAAGCATCAGGAGTATAGAACAAAAGATGCACACTCTCTCCCGAGAGATAGGGCTTGGCAATTTTTTTGCAAGCATACCCATAGAGTAAATTCCTAGCAAAGAAACTTCGAGGTCATTTTTATCTTCATAAATATTGCTAAATTTCCCTCCAGAAAGGTTGCACCCATTTTCTCCCAGCAACTAAGTATGAGGATTCCCATTACCCACCCTCTCACCACTAGTTCTGGATACCATTAAACATTTTTGCATTTTCCCATCTGATGGGATGGAGGGGGAATGGCATCTCAGTGTTGCTTTGATTTGCATTTTTTAAATTATGAATGAAGTTGAGCTTAATTTCATTTTTTTGGTATTTTTTGGTACTATTTGCACTTATTTTTTTCTATAAATTGCCTTTTATGTGCTTTCCCTTTTTTTTTTTTAAGGTTGCCCATCTTTTTATTACTGATTTGTATGAGCACTTAATGAACTAAGGGAATAAGTTCTTTGTGTTAGGTGTTGAAAATCTGTTTTCCTAGATTGATATTCTCTCTTCTAACTTTTTTTGGCCATTACACAATTTTAAACTTTCATGTAGGTAAGTTTATCAATCTTTTCTGTTATGCTTCTAGGAATATAACACTCATTTTATAGTGACTCATCTAGCTAAATGAACATAGTAGTATAGATTTAACTGGATTTCTTTCCCAAACTTGACAATAAATAATCTTTGCTATCTTTTTAGACTGTGTTCAAGGCTTCCACAGAGGCTAAGGAGTAGATCTCTAAGCCATTTTCCTGCTTTTACAGAGCAGGTCAGATTTTATCGATTCTGTTAATAGCATTCCATATAAAATTTCATTTTTTTAAAAAGTGAATGCTGCTAAATTAGAGAGGAAAAACGTTGAAACTCATTTCTCTGTTAAGTTGTAATTTAGACAACCAGATATTGACACCCCCAGTCCACTCTAAAACCAAACTGACTTATAAGGGCTCTCAGTGAAGGTTGTTCTCCATTTGTTTTCTCCTTGTGCCCCCTTCAGTCTCCCACTTCTGGGTCCAGTTAATATTCATTCATCTGATGGAGGAGGGCACACTAACCCAAGCTTGGGCTTTACACATTCATACACATAGTATGTTTTACCATTTGTTTGATGAAATGGTAGAGACTGTGGGGAACAGGACTAGAATGGAGGAAGATAGGCACAGATGTTAGCCCAGGGCCAGTCTTCCTCAGCAAAAAGAGGAGGATTGGCAACAGATGTTAGCTCAGGGCTAGTCTTCCTCACACCAAAAAAAAAACGATGTAGGGAAAACAAAAAATTGACAAAATTTAGTACCCATTCATAATAGAACATCTCAACAATTAGAAATATAAGATAACTTCCTAAATCTCATAAAAGGCATCTCTGGAAAACTGGAGAACAAGGCAACAATATTAATTCTCAATATGATTATTCACATTTTACTGAATGTCCTAGTAGTGCAATAAGGCAAGAAAAAGAAATAAAAATAAAGACTATAAAAGAAGAGGTCAACTATCTCTATTCATAGATTACATGATTGCTTATGTGGAAAATTCTAAGGAATCTATAAAACAACTACTAGAATTAATACCTAAATTTAGCAAGGTTGTGGGATGTAAGGTCAATATTTAAAGTCAATTATATGTTTTGTATACTAGTGGCATCAACCGGAAAATTAAAAGAACAATTTCATTTATAATGGCATCAAAAAATATAACACACATACTAGGGAATAAATTTTACAAAAGACCTATAAGACTTCCGTAATAAAGACTATAAAACTCTGCTGAATGACTAAAGATGACCTTAATAAACGGAGAGATATACCATACTTATGGATTAGGATATTCAATATTGCTTAGATGTCAATTCTCCCCAAAATGATCTATAAAATCAATGCAATGCTAATCATAATTCCAGTAGGCTTTTTGTAGAAACTGACAAGCCAATTTTAAAATTTATATGGAAATGGAAATGACCTAGAATAGCAAAAGCAATCTTGAAAAGAAGAATAAAGTTGGAAGGCAAATACTATCTGATGCTGACTTACTATAAAGTTACAGGACAGTATGGTATTGGCATAAGGATTGGCAAAATGGTCAATAGACCACAATAGAAAGTCTAGAAATAGATCCACATTTATATGATCATTTGACTTTTCACAAATGCACCAAAGAAATTCATGAGGAAATCAAAGTCTTTACAACAAATGATGCTAGAACAACTGGATATTCATACGGAATAAATAAACTTTGACTCTTACCTCACAATATACACAAAAATTTACTTGAGATGGATTATAGACCTAAATGTGAATGCTAAATTTAGAAAGTTTCTAAAAGGAAATAGGACTACCACTTGGAGGTAGAAATTGTTTCTTCAACATGATACATAAAGCAATAACCATACAAGAAAAACATGATATATTAGACTTCATCAAAATTAGAAATGTGTGCTCATCAAAAGACACCATTAAGTAAATAAATAGGCAAGTGACAGTCTAGGAGAAAATATTCTCAAAACATATATCTGACAAAGAATTGGCATTGAAGATGCAGGAGGAATTTCTACAACTCAGTAATAAAAGATAAATAACCCAATTCAAAAAATGGACAAAAGTCTTGAACGTACACTTTGGGAAAGAAAATATAAAATGGCCAACAAGCACACACAAAAGTGCTCAATATACCCATTCTTCATAGAGATGCATATTAAAACCACCATGAGATACTACTACACATCCACCAAAATGGCTAAAATTAAAAAGACTAATGACTACCAAGTATTGAGGAGGAAGTGAAGCAACTGTAACTCTCATAAATTATAGGTATTTACCAAACAGACACAAAATCGTAAGTCTACAAAAAGTCTTATGTAAGAAATTTTATAGATTTATTCATACCAGCCAGAAACAGGGAAGAGGCCAGATGTTTATCAACAGGAAAATATATTTTTTAAAAAACTGTGATATGGGGCCGGCCCGATGGCGCAGCGGTTTAGTTCGCGCTTGGCAGCCCGGGGTTCGCGGGTTCGGATCCTGGGCGCTCGCGGACACACTGCTTGTCAGCCATTCCGTGGCGGCGTTGCATATAAAGTAGAGGAAGATGGGCACGGATGTTAGCCCAGGGCCAGTCTTCCTCAGCAAAAAGAGGAGGATTGGCAACTGATGTTAGCTCAGGGCTGGTCTTCCTCACAAAAAAATTAATAAATAATAATAATAATAAAACTGTGATATAGTCATATACAAGGAAATACTACTCAGTGATAACAGAATAAATTTCAAAAATATTATGATGAATGCAAGAATCCTTTCACAAAAGAATACGTACTTTAGGCTTCCATTGATATGAAGTTCTGGAAGGGGCAAAATTAAAATATGATAAACAAAACATCAGGACAGGGATTGCTTCTAGGGGTAATCCCATGACTGAGAAGAGGCATGAGGGAACTTTCTGGGATAATGGAAATGTTCTATATCTTGACTGTAGTTTGAGCTACATAGCTGTATGCATGTGTCAAAAGTCATAGAATAGTACACTTAAGATTTGTACATTTTATTGTAAGTAAATTTTGTCTAAATAAAAGCACCATAAACCAAAATTGAACTATAATTAATGTTATGCATACTGACATATTTAAGGATAACATGTACTAATATCTGTAACTTTAGAATGCATGGATAGATGGATCAATATGTGATGGGGCAAGTAGAGTAAAATATTAATGGCAGAATATGGGTGTTCACTATACAATTCTTTCAAATTGCTCATATGTTTGAAAATTTTCAGAATAAAATATTAGAAACATGAGAACGTTCTGTCAACTCCAAAGTGCTAGACAAATAAAGAGTGTCCCTACTGTCTCAATTCTTGACACCTTCCGACTCTGAGAGATTAGGTGGCTAACTCTTAGAAAAGAAATTTCGATTAGAATGACATGGTACTACCACGGGTTCTTAGAAGAAACTCTTGAGATGGGGTGATGAAGGTGAATATCAGAAAGATAATTCTTTCCTAAAAGAAGAGCAGAATACTGCAGTGGGATGAAATACTTCAAGCCACGTAAACCAGACTCTTCTACAATGTCTATGCTAGATGGTCCTACAAATTACAGTTTGTTCAGTTCCTGCTATGTATCACTTTATAAGGATCTTCATTTACTTTGTTATATTTAATACTCACGATTACTTTGTGAGATAGGTATTACTGCCCCTGTTTTACAAACCAGAGAGTTGAGTTTCCTGAGGCTCACAACCTGCTCAAGTCATACAGCTGTCGCGAAGTGGAGCCAGGGTTTTAAACCGGGGCAGTCTGTCTCCAAAATCCACGTTGTCAACAGCTCTGCTTCCCTTACCCTGAACTTCCAGCAACGGGAGAGCCCACGGTCATCTAGGATAGCCTGTTCCATTGCTGAGCAGCTCTGCTTGATCTATTTCTTTCCCTTGGTCTCTGGTAATTGGATTCTGAAACATCTATGAAATACACAGTTTACGTTTTTGCCAAGGTGTCCTTCTCAGCAAAATCCAGCAAGCTTTGTCCTTCCAAAGTCTTTGTGCTCTACGGACATCCTAGTAGAAAACTTGCAAGGAAAAGAGAAGAGAGGTAGACAGACAGGGAGACACACACACAGACAAAGAGAGAGAGGTAATCCTAATGTTGGGATAAAGCAAGTGTCTAACTGTTGGCCAAAATGTTAAATTACTAGAGCAATTCAGTTTCCCAATTTGCCATGATGCCAGCTACCCAGAATTAACAAAGACCTGCATATATCAGCAAACAGCTGAAGATAATTTTCAGCAACATTGTGCCCAAAGCAAAGAAAGGCATTCTAAAGATCTCATTAAACCTTTAGAGCCTGAATGATCAACTGATTTCATTGTAAGCCACAGACTTTGCCTCCTACACTCTCCAAAGTATCTCTCAAATCAACATTTTTCTGAGAAATGATGTGTCACAGTGAGCAAGCCTACTTGTCAGGTCTTGCAAAATCGATCTGTACTATTCCTTTCTCAGAGACTTATGAAACATTTCCTTTTGTTTGTCCTGTTTTAGGTTTGATGTTGTATGTTTTAGGGCCCTTCCCAAGAGGGCCAAAATATAAACGATGGTTCTTTGGGTATTATTTGCTACCTGTTGTCTCTGAAATGAGTGAGATTTCTGATATGGCTCATCCATCAAAGCAATCAGTGACAAAGAATGTCCCCATCCTTTCTGTACATCATTTTCCCACCCTTTAATTAACAACATCAATATCTTTTCAGAGAATTTTAAGGTTTTAGAAAATTAGCATGAACTTCTGAGAGAAAAAAGAAATAAATAGTTCATAAGTGTTCAGGCTGGCTGGGTACCATTCAGTAAACAGTACCTGTGAAGCTGTATTTTAAGAGGCTTGGTGGTATCCCCTCTCAAAATTCCTTCACAGCATATCATAAAACACAAATACACAGACACACACACAATTATAAAATACATATATACACACTCACACCAACTCAGCAATTCTTGATCCCTAACCAAGAAACTGGGTTCAATGACATGAAATTCCTCCTAATTCCACCCCTCCTACTGAGTGAACTCAGAGAAAGCAGTGACTCCACCTCAACGGCACTGGTTTTCATGACTCCCCTGACTCAAAAACTGATGGAACCATTCTTTTCTCCCTCATTCTGAACAGTGCAAGCGGAACCTTGGTCAATCTTAAAGCTACCATTCTCTTACTCCAAATGTTACTTGGAAGGGAGGAGGTGGGAATGCAGAAACAGAAGCATCAAGAAGCTGCATTTGAGGACTGAGTTCCATCTGTGAAGGGAAAGCACACTTTGATCTCCTAAACTGTAGTCCTCAGTTTAACAAACTATCCCATCTGCAGTGTGGCCAGGTCGGCATCTGCCCAGCCAATGACTATAACTCTGGGCAATCTGAATGATAGATGAACTCTTTCCCCACTTAACTGATACCAGCTCTCAAATGTCACATCCAATTTAGAAGGCAGGATTTATTAGTTCAGAAAGAAAGAAACCACTCCTCCAAAAACTAAATCCTGTCAAAATAGAATAGCCTTAGCCCTGTTTTAAAAAACAGTGACTTGTAAACCAAGCATCAATCTTTAAAAGAATTTAAGTGATACTGGAAATAAATAGCAGAAACTTTATTCACAGATGTAAAGGAAAATTCTTATAATGAAAATCATTTCTTGCTTTCTATCAACCATACAGAGGATGGGAAGTGGGAGTTCTTAATTAAAATTAGAATTTTTGTTTTGTATGTTCGTTTGTTTTTTGTTGATTTCTTTGCTTGGGGCACTCCACTGAATTCACTGGCAATTGATTCCCTTCTCACGGTGCCATCTTGACACCACCTTGAAGATTATGACATTAGAAAGGCAGAAAGGCAGCAGGAAATTCCATAACCGTATTTGCCTTAGCCATTGCCTGGGTAAACTCCACTTACAAACACGGTAAAAGACAAATTCCCTTTAACATTCAGAGTGTCCCACAAGTATTCTGATAGATCAGAAATGCAGCAACAAGAATCTTCAGCAATTCTTATCTCGACGTCAAGACCAACTTTTTTAAGTACCATAGACTGGGTGCTTTCCTTCTTGAGTTGGCTTGATGGCAGACTGAAACTACTAAGTCAACATTCCTATCACAATATGGCCATGCAGGGAAACTAAAGACTTGTTTGAATTATGCCTCGTATGCCTTTCATCTAGAGGATAATATCTTGTTCTCCTAACTTTAGAATTAGACCATCAAGTGTAGTGGTCAGATTCTCATCAAAATAAGTCATACAGAATTCTCTTGCTTTGGAATTTCTAAGGGTGAGTTTTTAAAATCTTCATATTAGAAGAAGGATTAAACATTCAATTTTTTAAAATTCATTGAGGTAGGAATAAGCATACCCTTCTCAATTTATAATCACTGCCATAGACTTGGCAAAGTGAGTGTTCTGTATATGCCACCTAAGAATTATTTACAAGTCATCCCATCAAAGCTCAACCTTATTTATTTCTGACAACACAAACATCCAGAAGTAAAGGACATCTTTTTATTCCTTCTGAATCTGTCAATCTATTGCCTTCCATCAGGAGCACGAATGATTGGGAACTTCATTCTGTGTGTGACACAAGGAGGTTGATATAGTCAGTCATGTAAAATGAACATAGAGCAAGATGGAAAATTGTCAGCTCCCCAAATTGGGAGTGTGACACTCCCCTTCTAAAAAGTAAGAGTCTGAAATGGAAAGAGCTCTGGATTGGCAGGATTTAGCTTTAGATTCTGACCCAGGGTTGTGAACCTGAAGCAAATCACATTCCTTTTCCGGGTCTTAGCTTTTTTGTATAAACAATAGAGTGTTAAATTAGGTCTATTTTGCCTACAGGTGATAACAACCCAATTAACAATACTTTAAATAAGAAAATGAATTTATTATCTCACATAATCAAAACCTTTAGGTAGTAGATCTCAAGAAAGGCTGATTCTAGGTGCTTAAGGGGTATAATAGTGAACTATGTCTTCACTCTTTCGCTTAGTGGTCCCTTCTATTGGCTTCATTCTCACAGAGGCCCTCCTCAAGGGAGACAAAAAAGGCCTTTGGAAAACTCAGGCTTATAGTCTATCTGCTGGGTAACAAGAGTGGAAGAAGAGAACACATTTCCCAATAGTTTCAGCAAAAGTTCTGGAGCTGGTATGCATAAGTTTTCATTGACCTGACTTGAATTCACATCAACTCCTGAATCAATAACTGTGACCAAGATGATACATATTCACTTTGGCTTGAGACTGAGTCACATGCTCACCAAACCATTCCAAGGAAGTCCACAATGCTATTAGAAGAAAAAAGTAAACAGATATTCGTAGGAAAAAAGAACAAATATCAACTACCAAGACATCAAAGCTCCCCTCACACTAATAATCTAAGAATTGCTCAGCGTAGAACTTTCCTAGTTTTGAAATATTCAAAAATTATGGAGAGACAAAAAGTTTAACTTCATTACTTGCCCAAATCAGTTTTAATCTCTTCATATAACGTTACTTAAATTACTCTAAACAAAATAATTAAAGGAGATGTTGTCCTCCAAGTGGAGCGGTTGCAAGTTGTATGATTTTAAAAAAAAGCAATGATTTGGTGGAATTTGTTAGAATTTTTTCCCATAGATCTCCCCCTAGAGAAACATGGGATCACCACTAGAGATCAGTTGTCTGTCTAAAGAGTAGCTCACTGAGTTATAATGGTAAGTAATTGGAAATAAAACTGAAGATACTAGTATATAAAAATCATTCATTCTCAAATGGATTAAGTAAAACTTAGAAATACTTCAGGAATGATAGGCATATTCTTAATAATTGTGGAAAAATTTATTAGATTCTGGATAGGAGGCATGTGAACCAAATTCTTGTATGGAAAGCATGAGAGGAGTTAATTGAGACTGCAAGTAGCTGAAGATATAATCTCTGGGTTGTAGGAGACAATGGAAGAGACACTAATATGGTTACAAGGAAAAAAAATGGCAGCCCCATAGGAATGGCTCTGATGATTAGGATTTTAAGGGATGATATTTGTGATGGTTAATTTTATGTGTCACAATGGGCTAAGGGATGCCCACATAGCTGGTAAAATGTTATTTCTGGAGGTCTGTGTTTCTGGAAGGGATTACCATTTCAATCTGTAGACTGAGTATAGAAGATCTGCCTTCACCAATGTGGCAGGCATCAAGCAATTCACTGAGGACCCAAATAGAACAAAAAGGTGGAGGAAGGGTAAATTCCTATTCTTCTTGAGCTAGAACGTCCATCTTCTTCTGCCCTTGGACACCAGAGCTCCTGGTTTTCAGGTCTTTGGACTCTGGGATTTACACCAGCAGGCTACCCCACTCCTTCTCAAGCCTTCAGCCTTCTACTAAGAGTTTCGTCAGCAGCTCCTCTGGTCTTCAGGCCTTCAAACTCAGACTGAATTATATCACTGGATTTCCTGGGTCTCCAGCTTGCAGATGGCAGATCATGTGATTTCTCAGTCTCCATAATCACCTTCCTTTATCATTGAAGGTTACTGTTGCATAGTCCCTGTTTGCAAAGCCTTTCTTACCTGATGGCTTCTTGTGAAGTTTAAAGGAGTTAATAACTCTAAATTGCTAATAGAGCCTAACAGGGACTCTGGACCAAGAAGGTGACATAAGAGGTTCCCGAATTTTCCTCCTCGCATGGATGTACCAAATACACAGCAACACATGGAGCAATTCCCTCTGAGAGAAATCTAGAGACTAGTTGAGTGACTCCTACACATTGGGCAACTGAGAAAATACCCATATCAAAACTGGTAGGAAAGGCCGAGACACACTTTTGCCACCACCAGCACAGTGCCATACAATCGAGAGGGAACCCCCCACTCCCAGCTTCTCCCTGAAGAGTTTGGACCACACATCTAGCACTCCAACTTTTAAGTCTGCCACCTGAGGGACAGGACCCCAAATCACGTAGCTCTGAAAGCCAATGGACTTACATTCAGGAGTCCAACACGACCACAGCAAACAAAGAAGCAGCTGTCAACAGGTCCATGAGCACGTGCCACAGCTAGCCCCCCGGGGCTCAGTGCAGAGAAGCAGGCAAAAATGCCCATCTCCCAGTCTTTCCTGGGGAGGAGTTTGACTGCATACTTTAGAAGCTGCTGCCCGAGGGTCTGTCTTCTAATTAGCATGCACAGTCATGCACCACATAATGATGTTTCAGTCAGTGACAGACCACATAAATGACCGTGGTCCCATAACATTAGTACCCTACAGCCTAGGTGCATAGTAGGCTATCCCATATAGGTTTGTGTAAGTATTTTAGGGGAGAAAGAAATTTGCCTTTACCCTTCTAGGTTCTTCTGGCTGGTCTAAGAACTAAATTGACATCAGACAGACTAACAGGAGAAAAACAAACAAAACTTTGATAACATGGGCGAAATCCAGGAAAACTGAGTAACTCACCAAGAAGCAGAGGCAGGTTCAGCTTCTGCATCATGGCTGCCTGCCAGGTGGTCAAGCTTGAGAAACCCACCCAGTAGTCACTCAGTAGCCATCTTGGTTATCAGATATACTGTCACAGTATCGCAGTGCTTGTGTTCAATTAAGCCTTATTTTACTTAATAGTGGCCTCTAAGGGGCCGCCCAGTGGCGCAGTGGTTTAGTTCGCGCTTGGCAGCCCGGGGTTCGCCGGTTCGGATCCCGGTCCCCTGCCGATGCACTGCCTGTCAGCCATGCCGTGGTGGCGTCCCATATAAAGTAGAGGAAGACGGGCACGGACGTTAGCCCAGGGCCAGTCTTCCTCAGCAAAAAGAGAAGGATTGGCGACGGATGTTAGCTCAGGGCTGGTCTTCCCCATACACACAAAAAAATAATGGCCTCTAAATTCAAGAGTAGTGATGCTGGCAATTCAGATATGCCCTAGAGAAGCAGTAAGGTGCTTCCTTTAAGTGAAAAGGTGAAAGTTCTTGACAATAAGGAAAGAAAAAAATCATATGCTGAGGTTGCTGAGATCTACAGTAACTTTTATTACAGTATATTGTTATAATTATTCTATTATTAGTTATTGTTGTTAATCTCTTACTGAGCCTAATTTATAAATTAAACTTTATCATAGGTATGTACATATAGGAAAAAACATGGTGTATATATAGAGTTTGGTACTATCTGTGGTTTCAGGCATCCACTGGGGGTCTTGGAACATATCCCCTATGGATAAGGGGCACTACTATATGAACATTTTCAAGTTTACAGTATATCCAATCTTGAACCATATGCAAAAATAAAAACCTAGCCAAAAAAAAAAGAAACTTTAAAATTAGAAAAAGTTTAGGAGAATATCCTTGGGAGGGTTTAATAAAACAAGACATTAGAAAGCACATATATTAAAGGAAAAAAAGACTCCTGAATTTGACCACATTAAAACTAAAAACTTCTTCTCGGGGCCAGCCCAGTGGCATAGCAGTTAAGCTTGCACACTCTACTTCAGTGGGATTCACAGGTTCGGATCCCGGGCATGGACCGACACACCACTCGTCGAGCCATGCTGTGGCAGCGTCCCATATAAAGTAGAGGCAGATGGGCACGGATGTTTTCCCAGAGCCAATTTCCCCAGCAAAAAGAGTATTGGCATTGATGTTAGCTCATGAACAATCTTCCTCACAAAAAAAAGAAAGAAAGAAAAGGATCATAATCAAAATTAAAAGGTAAGCAACAGACTGGAAGATGATATTTATAATATATTTAAGAGATAAAGGATTATAATCAAAATATATATAACATAATTCTTTAAAGCAAACAAGATAGTTTTTTTAAAAGGGCTAGGATATGGAAGACAAATCACAGAACATGAAATCTAATTTGAAGATAAACAGACAAAAAGCTTTCCAGCCTCACTAGTAAAAGAGGACATTCAAAACAAAACAATAAATGTCATTTTTCACCCATCAGGTTGACAGTAATAAAAAACTCTGATAATTTCAATCCAGGGAAAATGTAGAGAAACAGGAATTTTCACACCCAGCTGTGGAAGTATAAATTGATATATCCCCTTTGAAAAACAATTTGTTATGTATCGTAAATTTTAAAATATGCATATTACAAAACCACAACATTTAAAACAATGTGTTATTAGTTTAAGAACAAACTGATCAATGAAAATTAATTGAAAGGCCAGAAGTATGTCTGTTTTTAGAAAAACGTATATTAATATAAAAGCGGCATTCTGAATAAGTAAGGAAAAGATGCATGGGTTTACCCTGGCCACTGTGACTTCTTTTTAATGAGACGTCTCCGAGCTGTACTCCCAAGTAATTCTGGGCGAGAAGTTACTACCAATAATCCGTCATTGCAGGGAAAACCACTTGAAACCAACCTCACTCAAATAGCACAGCATAATATTACAGTAGTCCTACCGCAAGGAAAGGTATAATCTGGGTGCCACAACGTTGCTCTGGCATACATAACACAGACTATAGTTGAAAAGAGGCAGACCCAGTATTGACAGTCCCAGAGGAGGGATCCTTCCAGTAAAAGGGGAGGACAGTAAATTTATTGGGGTACACCTGCTGACAAAAGACTCTGCTACAAGAATAATCTTTTATCTAGGAATGGCAAGTCACATTAGGCTTTAATCCATGTAGAATCAGGTCACACAGTGGGACTCTGGGTTATTGAGGGTCAATATTCCTTACTACATTGACTGATTTTTTTCTCACACTTACATAGATGTGCTGTCTCACTCTTTATGTCCTGTGTACTTCTGAGGCATGGAGTTAGTGTGGGTTTATTAGACTCTCTGTGGAGAGATTTTTCTCAAGTGGAAATCTGAACCAAGAGAAGTGTGACAACTCTACAAAAAGATCCTAGCTGTTCAGAATACCAGCATTCTCACACACAGGTTTTACCTCAACTTGGCTACCAAGGCAAATGGATTGAAAGAGCCAAGTTGCAGTTCCCTTAAGAGCATGCCCAATTTATAACTAAATTAAACCCTAATATTTCTTCTCAGTAGCAGCTTAAAATTGAATATTCCTTTCCCCCTTTATTATAATGAGGAAGATAATCAACTTTGCTATACTCATGTCTTCAACTCACTGTCAAAGTGAAAATGCTTCCTTAGGACATCTTTCTTCCCCATCATTACACCCGCCTCCCAGTCTAGGTAAGGGACACCTCCTCTATACTCCATAGCACCCTGTACATCTCAATATTGCAATTTTAATGCCATATCATAATTGCTTAGTGTACCCTCCTACTAGACCATAAATCTCTTGAAGGGTATTTGTCTAGTTTCTGGCTCTATCCTCTGGACTTAGTACCTGGCATACTGTTTACCCATTAAATATTTGCTGAATGCCAACTAGATAATATAATTGGCACTTATACACATTCTGTAGACTTGCATATGGTTATCTGTATTACTACCCACTTAAAGGACGGGGACCATGCTGATAAAGTTACATAGTACAGGGACTACCCAATGAGCTGTGCTCATTTTCTCTTGGTTTCTGTTTGGTGCCTAGAGAGGAGGAAGTTGTATAAGGATCAGTGGAAGCAAGGAGCAGAGAGAGGAAAGAAATAGGAGGGATTAGAAGGTAACTTCTGTACTGATTCTGCCAAATACTGAACTGTCTACACACATTTGAGGTTCAAGTAGTTGAAGATGTGCTAATGACCTTTTGCATGAATCTCTCTCTCCTAGGAAGCTATTTGTCTCTCCCTAGCAGTGGCTGTTTCTCCCAAGTCATTTTTCAATGTCTGCAGTGGTCATAATAGCAATCTGTCACCCTCCAAAACCTTTACCAAGTATGCAGAAAAAAAGACTGAGGAAATTCATTTAGTCAATCATGGAAGTTTAACTCACAGCAGTTAGAACCCCGTTTGATCCTGCACAACCTCACGCCCACATTGTTTTGACAGAGGAGATATACATATCCTTTATATATAAACTTTGGAAATTTGTCTTCCAAAGAACTACAAATATTTTTAAAGTTGTCCTGGCTCTCAATATTCTATATGCTAATAAAGAAAATCATTCCATATATGAAACTGTGAAACATGCAATATATTTTAAATTATGTTTATGATAACCAGTTATTAAACCATGTTAGTGCTCATAATAAAACTCATTGCTAATTCAAGAACTAATTATATAGATAATGATCTCTGCTTTTACTTGTCTTTTCACTACTTTAGAGCTTCCAACTTTCTTTACTTAGTGCTTGGAATAATCTAGGAATCATAGGGCACAAAATAAATGCATTAATAGCAACAGCTATAATTACACATAGTGTCTGTATAACACAGTTTATAAATCACTATTACCTATATATTCTTATTTATTATGATACTTTTAACAAAACTGCAAAGTATTACTCCCACTGTAGGGATAAGAAAACTGAGATTAATACTGCATAAGGATTTCTTGGGGTGATATCGCCAGTAAGTGACAAATGTAGGGCTTAGCCAAAAGCTTCTAACTCCAAATCAGTGTTCTCCACTCTCTACGGAAATCCCTGGTGTTTTCATGGCTCTAAGATTTGCCTATCTCTTACTTAAGGATATACCAGTGTTATGGGTTGAATTTTGTCCCCCCAAAAGTTATTGAAGTCTTATCTCCGAGGACTTGTAATACGATCTTATTTGGAAATAACGTCTTTATAGAGGAGATGATCAAGTTAAGATGAGGTCATTAGGGTGGGCCCTAATCCAATGTGACTCGTGTCCTAAAGAAATGGGGAAATCTGGACACTGAGAGAGACATGTACAGAAGGGAGTGATGTGAAGACACAGAGAGATTGCCATCAACAATCCAAGGAATGCCTGAGGATCTCAGACGCTAGGAGAGAGTCATGGAACAGATTTTCACTCACAGCCTTCAGAAGGAACCAACCCTGCTAAGGCCTTGACTCTGGAGTTCTAGCCTCCAGAGCTATGAGAAAACAAATTTCTGGTTTTTAAGCCACCCAGTTTCTGGTACTTTGTTAAGGCAGCCCTAGGAAACTAACACAATCAGTGACAGCCATTGATCGGTTTGTACTCTATGTGCAACCCTAGACTGAGAGCTGTACTAGGGATAAAAAAAGTTGTGACACCATCCTGCTTCCCACTTAAGGATTAAAGAACAGAATTAAGGAAGCTCTTTTATTTCATTGAACCTCATCGCATACGGTTATTGAAGCCAATCCTAAGACAAAGAGTTCATTGGGAAGTTGATCACCATCAATAGAATTAGTTTTATTGCTAGTGGCCTGGCATGACAAAGAAGTCTAAATGCTAACTTACCCCATCCACCAGGATGTTTATCTTTAGGAAACCCATATCTGGTCTCAAAACCTTTCTCATCACTCCAGAAATCCCCTACCAACATAGAGGAGTCGGCACCAAAGATGACATCATCTGCCTTCCCTTCTCTAGGCTCTGTATCATGTGTCTACATGTGTGTGCATGTGTGTAGGGAGAGGATGAAACCTGGCTTTGCACACCTATCTACAGCTGTCCGTTAAACCTCCACACTATGTTGCTATGTTGGTCCCACCTCTAAATCTGAGTTTCTGGCTCAGTTTTCTCCCCTGTACTCTGTCTCTGCTGGAAATTAGAGTTTTCTTTTAACCTAAGCTCCCTTTCTGGACTTCTGTGACACCCAGCCTGGTTTTGCCAATCTCCTTCCTAAAGCGATTGGATGTTACCACTGGATGAAATTCTACTTCAAAATGTGATATATACCAAAAATCTTGATAGTGTTGTGTGTTTTCTACTTAGTCCTTGCTCTTGAAAATCCCAATGCTGTGCCCCACTGACCCTTGGATAATGTTGCCTACCTATGTCAGGTATAAGTTCATCATGTGATAGCTACCACTTATTGAAAGGTTCTTATCATTACTATGATAGATGCATAATTCATGTATATCTCACAATAATCATAAGAGATCAGTACACTACTATCCAAATTTTACAGAGCAAGAAACTTAAGCTCAAAAAAGCTGGTGAAGTCTTGTTTCTCACCCATCTCTAATTTTGCTATGTTTCATTGTCCCAATTGTAGCAGTCTCCAGGATGTCAAACAAATTGATGATTTAAATATTGGTATTAGTGTTGAGAAAATGAATGACTCTAATGACTGGGTTTTTTTTTAAATTCCTTTCTAAGTCAAGGAGTTTCCAATTCTTTGCATTCAACTAGATTGACTGAAGAACTTATCAGTTAACAGCTGTTCATAAAAAGTATTTTTGATGACTAATCATTATGTAATTTATGTCATGGATCTCCAAAGGATTTTAAAGTGAGTGACATTGCTATAACAAAACTCCTTCCATTCCCATCTACTTTGCAGTAAATAATGTTTTTCAGACATGAAAAAGGAACAGAATTGATGTTGATCCTTATCTCATTTAGCAGTAACATGAATACATGAACTAATTGGAAACAAAAAAGGTCCCATCCATTCCATTGAAAGTTGCATATCCAAAAACTAATGACCCTGGTATAGATGCTGATCAAGAGACCAAAGAGCTTGACTAGGTCTCATTTACTGACAGGATCATTATGGGTGACTCAGATGCCAGACTTGGAAATCAACATGAAAGTCCTGAACTGAGAACGTTACATCTTTCAGGTGACTCCACAGAGAACAGCCATCTTAACCAATAAGAAAAACATTTGATCAAAATTGAATAACTGACAGACAGCCTGTGAGATAAATCTGATTATTTCCATCTACTTAAAGAAGGTCTAAATAAGTCAACAACGATCAGTATTTCTCTCCACTAAAGTTCAATTGGCATGGAGTGATAAAGAATTACTTGATGACCCCATTTAAAAGCTTTCATGATCTGAGTTAAAACTGTCTACTTAGATATACCAGTTCAATGATACGCCATAATTTTCTACTCTAGCAATTATATCAAGAATGGAAATTGGGACAAATAATTTAATTTCTGAGAATTTAGTTCAAATCCCAATAATGGGCCAAATTATAGGTTGCTATGGGAATTAAATGGCACAAGACATGGTATGTAAATTACCTACTACTTAACTTGTTGGAAAGTGAAAGTATTAGTAAGCATAGACAAAGAATTTTAACAGCAGATCAAGTAGGATCTTGGTTTGCTCCCTTTCACTACAATCCTTCTATCACTGGTGTGGGCAGTATTAACACTAGAACAATCTACACTGATGGCAAAAGGCTTGGAGAAAAGGAAGTATTTAAATTTTCCCTTTTGACTTAAGCATTAGAGATGCCCCTTAAATAACCCTGGTGTATGGGGACATGAAAGCCGTGTTTGTAATTCCATTCTTTCATTAACAAACATTTATTAAGTACCTCATATGTGCCAGGAACTAGGACTATAAAGCTACAGAGAAAATTAACCTTTACTTACTCTTGAATAAGTATGAAAATCAATCACAATGTTATGTGAAATGTGCTTTCATAAATGTACATATGATGGCAAAAGGTGTAAATGAAAGAAATGAGCAGGATCACAAAGGAAGTAAGATTAGAGATAATATTTATAAAATGTCCTGGATTTTGTCAAATGGCAAGAAAAGGGAACATGGCTGTTGTGTTCACTACTGAGCTGACATATCGTTGGCACTTAATAATCACTTGTTGTCAACAAATCCTTTATTGAATAATTATTTTTTTGTTAACGAAGTAATGAATGGGTGTATGAAAAGGGAAAAGTCTGTAAGCTTAGATCTTAATATGTATGTTGGCTGACTCCAGATAAGCTGCAAAAGTATTCGGGTTTCTTTTATGCAGGGCTATCTAGAATTGTTTAAATTTTACTGTGAAGGTAAAAGTAGACAGCATACCCTCTGGACTCATACAGAACAAACTCTAATTTTCACTGAGAAATTCTTATACTATTTGCATACCGAGTTCCATTCTTCGCTTCTCTGACTTAAATACTAATACTGTCAAACATTTTCATCTGCTATAATTCTAGCCCCTTCACTACAGCTGTATTCTCTAGATATGCACCAATTTTTTAAATGTCCACAAGTGAAATTGGATGCCCAACACTCAAATGTATTGTTACAAATACAGATGACCATAGCTTCATTTACACATTATTTATTTTCTACTAGAAGGTATCCCATTGGGAAGAAACAAAGATGTCAACACAGCCTTTCTAGGCAAGATTATTGTTGGCCGTGGTTTGCCAAGTATCGTTCACATTCTTCCACTCATTTTTCTGTTGCAAGGAAGAAAAACCAACCATATTCTGGTAAGGAAATACATTTTTAGCATTGGGGTAACCCATACATTGCTGGCATAGAACTTTAAAAGCCAGAACTTTCCTTAGACTTCACCCAGGAGCTCAGCAACCCTCTCACCAAAGTTTGTGCCCAGATAAGACTCAGAAGAAAGAAAACACTAAATCCACAATAATGTGTCTTTATCTTCCAGATGGCCCATCTCCAGAGTCTCCTATCCGACTTTGAAGCAAGTTCACAGCCCTGCACGGAGATACTCCTAGACTCTTTACATCCTAAGCCTTGTCTTCTCCTCTTTCCTCACTTTAGGCCACTCTAGAGTCCCAAACATTTTCTTGCTAAGATGCTATAGAATTCCTCTCTTTCTGGAATTGAGATAATCTCTGAAACTTTTGTAAGTAGCACGGCCAACGCACTACAACTTCTCAGCCTCATTAACAATCAAGAGCAGGTACAAGTAATACAAGGTGACACAGCAGAGCTCTGAAACTTAATCACTTCCATGTTAATGCCTATGTATTATGGATCACTGTGTACTTTTCTAATATTGTAGGTAGGCATGGTCACCCCTAGAGACTGCCATCTATTATCTGGGGAGGAGGTGAGGGCTTTTTTCCTCTATGCCTCCATCTCTTGTTTCTGAAATTCAAGTGATATGTCATATGATCATAGAAGCCGGTCATCTGTTGTAAACCATGATTGCACGTTATTTCCATTTACTTCTCTTTTGATTTTCCCCAACTTTCACGTAAGTCTTACATAAACAATGCAAATATCCCAGCTTTGGCCTGTTAATAGGAGGATGGATTCTCTCTCAGACAAGAAAGGTTAAAGGGAAACGATATCATCCACCTGTGCCATCATCTTCAAGATGGCAGCAATAGAAACAGGAATTCACAAGAAATACCCTAAAGAAAACCTAATGCAGGCCATCCAAGTGAACCCAGGACACAGATCTGGGCACAGACCAGTCAGCACAGGCTTTTTCAGCATTTATTTTAAAAACTCATCTTTTGCAAACTAACAAGTAAAAAATACATTTTTTAAAACACTAAATTTAACCTCAACGTACTCAACACTCAACCTGGGCACTAAATTTTTGTCTTGATTTTGACAGTCTGTCTGATACAGAATTTCAAACCATTCAAAATGAATTAGGAGCAGCCTGCTCAGAAAATACCTCTGAACATCAAGAGATGTTGTTTCAGGAAAAGACCTGATGACCAGTTTCACATACTTTGTCATAAAGAAGATGAAGAGGGGCTCTCTTTTTTCCCCATGACAACATTCAGATTTGAACAATTGAGCCTCAAAAAGAGATATCTCACTCTCAGCCAATAGAAAGAAGAGTGCTTGAGATATGGTGAATTTTCAAAAGTACACCATGCCTCCACATATGTGAGACTGTTTTATATGTATGTACGCTGCTTCCAAGGCTGAGATAAACCAACAATTTTAGTTGGTACATTCTTCTTTTTAACAAAAATGCACTTTGATATTGAAGGACACATCAATTACTTTTAAAAGAATTTTAACACTGTATAAAAATGCTAAAATATGTATTTAAGATAGCTAGCCTATAAGTAATTGCTAAACATTTCTTAGCTTAAAATAAAAGCTGGGAGATAAGAGGAAGACAAAAGACGGACAAAGGAGAACACTGTGTGACACACATGCCTAAGTAAGGAAAACACTCAAGCTTTTTTTTTTGCTGTTGCAACAGGACTGCTGGGAGGTGAATGTGAGACTCAGGTAAGGAGATCACGTGGTTGTACTGCGGAGAGGCACCAACAGCCTCGATGATGCAGTCAAGCCTTAAATGCTATGTTAGAAAAGAAGAAAAGTAAAATTCATGCTAAGAACGGGAATTAATGAAAGGCAGAAGAAAGAATTAAGATGATCAATAAAACCAACAGTTGACTACCTGAAGAAAAAAACTACTAAAATAGACAAAGTTATGAAGGATACGAGTATCAATTGCCCACTTATTAATCTAGACTCAACTCAATTCCAACCAAAATCCTGACGAGGACCTTCATGGAAGGTGACAAGCCTACTGTGCAATTTACATGGAACAGTAAAGGGTCAAGAATTGCAAACAGACTCAAAGAATAATGTGGTTTGAACTTGCCCCACTGTAAAACGAGAACAGAGGAAAAGAGGAGAGGAGATCACATGTGCACATGTGCACGTGTTCTGCGCTTTGTAAAACGTATTTCACACTGAGTTGTGATAAAAAATAAAAATTGAAAAACTCCACCACAGAAATTCTTGAACATGTGGAGAAATATGCTCAAGAATGTCCATAGCAGCACGACTGGAATAGCAACAGAAAAAGCTGTAAATAATCCAAATATCCACCAATAAGAAAATGGACACAATATATTTGTAAAGTCGAACACTATTCAGCAGAACGAAAATGAAAGGCCACACTAGTGCCTACCTTTTAGATATATGAGTGTTCTTTTATTCTTTATAATATACAGTATATATTATATTTTTGTATATATACGACAGGACTTCCCAATAGTAATATAAGGCAAACCACAAATGTGAGTTGCATACGTAAATTTGAATTTTCTATTAGCCTCATTTAAAAAAATGAAACTAATTGAATAAAATTTTGTTCAACTCACTGTTTTGTATTAAAGCTTCAAAATCCACTAAGTATTTTACACATATATCCCATCTCAAGCTGAACTAGCCACATTTCAAGTACTTAATGTGGCTAGTGGCTAAGGCATTGAATGCCCCATGTATAGAATATTGCACAAATTTAAGTGATAGAATAGCAGGAATTTTCATATGTGTAGATATAGAAAGATCTCTCAGACATATTATTTAATGCAAAAAGAGGAAGATATAAAAGAGTACATACAGATAGCATGATCCAAGGTATATAAGTTTATGGGAAACTTTTTTTTTCTGGAAAACTATTAAAACTATTAATGGCGGTGTTTCTTGAAGAGAAGAGCTAGAGATTGAGGACGCAGTGATATTTTTTCTGTATTTGTTTACCTCTATAAACTTTAACTTTTTAAAGCATGTATAGCTATTCATATTATTTTTAAGAATGGAAACAAATAGTGAATGAATGAGGCATACAACAATGAGGAAAATATTACGAAATGGAAGTAATTAACCTAAGGGGAGCCTCACTCACATTTCCTACCAAAGATGCCAGAACTACTGATTTTATAATTATGTAATCATTTGCCCTTCTCTGTTTCGACAGGCAGACATCCTAGACAGGCCGCGGTGACCACTTGCCTTGTGGACATTCTACTTTTCTCAACATTGCGACTCCTGATCTAACTGAAGATGGATGTAAGATTAGGGAATTAAGTAAACCAAGAAGGAAAGATGTCTAAAACTTTTATGGCCTGTGGCTTTCAAGACTTTCATTGAAATGCATTGATACATATGAGGTGCCCTAGATCTACCCTCGCCTGGACCATCAGTACTTCTGACTCCCCTCTTGTTTTCCACGTATCTTCAGGATCGACAGCATTGTTCGAGAATCTCTCATAAAAGTCCTATCAGTGTTCTTAGATTATTTAATATCGACAAAAAAGTTGAACCCTTTGGGGGTGGTCCTGTTCTACCCCACTTTTTAAATAATGTTAGGTGTGTAATCTCTTCCGTAGTGCATTTTTAATGAAAAAGGGGATTTAGAATTTGAGTGACAAGACCTCCATTTCATCATATGTTGATATTATGCCACTAGCCCCAACAGTAAGCTATTACTTACTCTCTATTTCTTCTCTCTCCAAAACAAAATGCAAGTTTGTCCTCAGCTCTATCACCTTAGTCCTGTTTTTCAAAGTTCCTAGTTGCTAAGCTTGACCAACAGCTTCCAGCCCGCGTGGAGTCAAGGTGTGAGCAGTACTACACCTGGCCATGAGAGGGCAGCAGAGGCCTGGAGGCAGGTGGTCATGTGGTCTAGTGTGGCTGTAACCAAGAAAAAATGAGCCAGAGCCTCCTGATCTCACTGACCACAGGCCCCAGAAAAATTGGGAGTGCACCAAGCATGCCTGAGCAAGAAGGTATGAATGGATCCATCATTCATTCAACATTTGATGAACAAACTGAAACATCAATTTCACCTTTTTAACCTGGTATGTCTTTGTTTCATTATTTTTTTGTACATTCCAATGTCTTTTAAATATATGATATAGGCCATCATCGTCAACAACCCATCCCAATAGTTTCTGATTCAGCAGGTCTGGAGCCAGGCCCAGGAATTTGTATTTACTCAAACACCACAGTCGACTCTCATTCACATTAAAGTTTGAGAACCATGTCTAATCCCTTAATGAATTCTATACAGTTTAGTTATTTAATATCATCTTTTATGCTGTATTACTATTGTTCTTCATAGTTGCTAACATTTTTAACTTTTATCTTCCATTAATTTTTTTTTCCTTAGGGCTTTCAGAATCTTAGTCTCTCACATTTCCAAACCTACTTATTCAGCTACAAACTATTTTAGAGGCAATAGAGTGTAATAGAAGAAACATGATAGGCTTTGGAATCAGAAATACTCGCCAGCCTCAGCTTTTCTCATTAATAATATGAAGATGTTACGTAATATAGTAGACATGAGGATTGGTGAGATGACATACGTTAATCACTTAGAATAGTGATGGATAAATGTAGACGCAATAAATGTTAATTTTACTCCTTTTATTCTTTAGGTAATCAGAGATACATAATCCACATTCTTCCCTGGTGGCCATCTCTGATAGTTCTACTTGGAAGCACAAGGACACAGCCATCTTGCTTAGCACAAGATCACAGGCAAAGGATTGAAGAGCACTAGCCCTGCCTGAGAAGAGATACGAGTCTGAACAGAAAGTTCAGGAAGAGAAAGAAATGAGTGGCACATTCCTCCTGTTGCAAAATACTGAGCTCCAGTAAAAGAAAAGGATTCAGGTGAGCTGTAGACTTTGATAATATTTAAGAACTGCATTAAGGAGGAAACATGAAAGGATGTCATATTTTAACTCAAAAAGTTATTCCACATAAAATTTGGGCCCAAATTGAGTAGTATCTATACAAAATGTCTCTAGAAATTCCTGTGGTTTGTTATCTATATGCAAAAATGAAAGAACAAAATCAAGACAGATACTGATTATTAAAATAATTGGCAAACCATCAGTATTTGTCATGAAGCCAGCCACTAAAGCAAGCAACCACAAGTTTGCATCAACATTGTGTGTGAAGAATAAACAAACACAATCCAAATAAATAAGAAAGAAATGCATATAGAAAAAGTAGATCACAAATCAGAAGCCAAATTATTTATTTGTTATAACGTGTACTTTAATGGAGCATTTCAAAGGAAAGTTAATTTAGCTAAAGGGCTTAAAGCTATAGATAACTTTACCAAATCTATCCATAATTCCCTTCAGTCTGCAGACCTGGAATTGCAATGACCAGAACAGTGAATAAAAGCCCTACACACTGCAGAAGCAGTTTTACCAATTTTATTTCAAAGTTGGAATTATTTTTCCAGATAACCTTTCCAGATAGAAAGGTGATTCCATTTTCTCCACAGCAGCGAAATACAATGCAGTGAGATGACATCTCTTCTTTGAGCCTCAGTTTCCTCATCTGTAACATGATTATAGGAACTCAAACCCCACTAAACAAATAGAAAGCACGTCAGATAGTAACTAGCCAATTGTCAGTCTATGTTGGTGCTTCTCCTGGCCTTTCTTTACATCACACAGTGACCCATGTAATACAATATCCAAGTATAAATATCAGTGTTTATAATCTCATCTTTCTCTAAAGTTTCTACACAATATGCAGCAGAAGTGATTCATGTGTTTTTTTTACACATCTTAACACACTATTGGAAAGAGAGTATAGGTAGGCATTAGTAGCTATTGAATTTTATTCATAAAGAGATTTCTAGTAATTTTCCCCTTGTTCTTTCATCATAGATATTCAACACTTTCTACGTACCTGTGGCTGGTTAGTTCCTGACTAGACCAAAGCACAGGGAGTTCAAAATCATAGACCTCATTACGTATATAAAAGGGCTCCCAGGATGTGGAGGAAAGGGAACCCTTGTGCACTGTTGGTGGGAATGTAAGTTGGTGCAGCCACTATGGAAAACAGTACGGAGGTTCCTCAAAAAATTAAAACTGAACTACCATATGATCCAGCAATCTCACTTCTGGGTGTATATCCAAAAGAATTGAAATCAGGATCTTGAAGAAATATCTGCACTCTCATGTTCATTGCAACATTATTCACTGTAGGCAAGATACAAAAACAACCCAAACGTCCATTGGTAGATGAGTGGATAAAGAAAATGTGGTACACATATACAATGGAATATTATTCAGCCATAAAAAACAAAGGAATCCTGACATTTGCGACAACATGAGTGGAGCTGGAGGGCATTATGCTAAATGAAATAAGCCAAACACAAAAAGTCAAGTACTATGTTTTCTCACTTATATGTGGAATCGAAAATAGTCAGACTCATAGAAGCAGAGAGTAGAACGGTGGTTGCCAGGGCCTGGGGGCATGGGGAGAAAAGGGGAGCTAATGGTTAAAGGGTACAAAGTTTCAGTTATGCAAGATAAATAAGTTCTGAAGATCTACTATACAGCATCGCATCTATAGCTAACAATACTGTACTTAAAATTTGCTAAGAGAGTAGATCTTATGTTGTGTTCTTACCCCATAAAAAAATAACAGTAACAATAATAATAAAGGGGCAGGAGGAAACTTTGGGAGGTGATGGATACGTTTATGGCCTTGATGGTGGTGATGGTTTCATGGGTGTATACTTATCCCCAAACTTAATCAACTTGTACACATTAAATATGTAAAGCTTTATATACGTAAATCGTAACTCAATAAAGTGGTTTAAAAAAATAAAATAAATTTTGAAATAAAAATTAAAAATGACTCATATACTCTGAAAATACTTATTATTGATCGCAGGCAATTAGCACCTGGTTCACAGTCTTTCTATTCATCTCATCTTAAGTCTGATCATCATCTCAAGTAATACCCCAGTGCATATAGACAGCTCACCAAATGTTGGCCTCACAAAATCAATGACAACCTCACTCCCCCAGTGGACACTTACACCTCATTTCTTGACATCACCCCCAACTCTCCCACCTCTGAAATCTTAAACTCTAGTTTTCTGCTCTAAATCTATGTGCCTTCCGTTCTCTCATTTTATCCCTCCTATTATACTTATTCGTTGGCCTTATAAAAAGTTCTAGTCAGGGCTGGCCCAGTGGCATAGTGGTTGGGTTTGCGTGCTCTGCTTCGGTGGCCCAGGGTTCATGGGTTCAGATCCTGGGCACGGACATACATGCAGCTCATCAAGCTGTGCTCTGGCGGTATCCCATAGACAAAGTAGAGGAGGATTGGCATGGATGGTAGCTCAGGGACAGTCTTCCTCACCAAAAAAAAAGTTCTAGTCCCTTGAACTCTTTATTTTCCCAAACGACGAGCCACATAGTGAAATCATCTCCTCACATATTTAGCCTAGATCTCACCCATCATTTGAACTCATCAACTCCACAATTTCATTACCGTCTCCCTCTCTAGTGTACCAACCTTATATCAACCTAATCACCTGGCTTCCCTTCCCTTCATCCAAATGTCTAAGCACTGCTGGAGAAAAACATACAACCATGAGGAATAATGTCACCACAAACTTATGCTCTCCATTCTCAGTCGGGCCCTTATATGTGAGGTAATTCTTCTCCTCCTTTCTCACTCCTGTTGACATCTTTTTCCAACTGTCTCCAGCAGATGAATTCACTTCTCAGCAGATGAATTCTCAGCCAAATTCCAAATTCACAGAGAAAAGAAAGGCCATCGTGTCCTTTTTATTGCTTTTATTCTTCTTTGTCGGCCTTTTTTTTAGGGGATGGGGGAGTAGGAGGAGTAGGTTAATTGATTACTTCTAGTATTCCATTTTATTTACTCTATTGGTTTATTAGCTATACAAGTTTTTTTTTAAGTCATTTTTCTGTATAATATGCATTTTGAACTCACTACAGTCTGCCTTCGTTAATATTATATCACTTCATATATGATGTAAAAACCTTATAACAGCATAATCCATAACCCTACCCCACCAACAACTTTTGTGTTGTTGTTATACATTTTATTCCTACATATGTTATAAATCCCACAATACATCGTTGTTGATTTAAACAATTATATATTTTTTCAAAAAAACAAAAAGTTGGAAAGAAAAAGTCTTTTTCATTTATCCATATATTTACCATTTAACACTCTTCATCTCAGGTTGATCCAATTTTTCATCTGGTGTTATTTTCCTTTAGAGAAAAGAACTTCCCTTAATGTTTCTTGTAGTACAGGTCTGCTAGCAATAAATTCTCTCAGATTTTTCTTGTTTAAAAATGTCTCTTTTTTTGCTTTTCTTTATATATTTTTGCTGAATATAGAATTCTAGTTTCACATTTTTTTCCCCTTTCTTTCAAGCCCTTAAAGAAACCATTTCATTATTTTCTGGCTTGCATTGCTTCTAATGAGACGTCAACAATATTTCTTGTCTTCAGTCCCCTGTATAAAAAGTGTCCCCTCATCCCCTTTGACTGCTTTTAATTTTTCCTCTTTATCACTAGGTTTTGGCAATTTGATCCTGATGTGCCCTGATATGGTTTTTTGTGTATGTTTATCTTGCTTAGATTCTTTTAGGTTCACAGAGCTTTAGGTAAATAGTTTTAATCAATAAAGAAAATTCTTCTCATTATTTCTATAACTATTTTTTTGGACAGTTTTTCTGAAACACCAGTTGCATGCATGTTAGTTTGCCTGACGTTGTCCCACAGGTCACTGAGACTCTGTATATTGTTTTTAGCCTTTTGTGTGTGAATGCTTTGATTTGAATTGTTTCTATTGCTTTTTCTTTAAGTGTATTGATCTTTTTTTCTCTAGTATCTTATCTACTGTTAAACCAAGCCAGGGAATTTTTCATTCTAGGTATTGTGGTTTTCAACTTTATAAATTCCACTTGGTTATTTTCTATACCTTCTATTTCTCTTATCAATATATTTGGTTTTTTTAAATCATTGAACATTTTTTTAATATTGTTTTAACGTCCTCATCTGATAATTCCATCATCCTTCCTTGTCATTTCTGGATGTTTCTATTAATGTATTTTCTCCTTGTAATAGGTCACATTTTCCTGCTTCTTTGCATATCTAGTAACTTTGTATTTTATGCTAGGAATTGTATATTTTACATTATGGAGTGTCTGGATTTTGTTGTCTTCCTTTAAAGAGAGTTAGGTTTTCTTTGGAAGACAGATTTGAGTCTGACATTTTTTAGCCTTATTTTAATATTTTAAAGGCAGATCTAGAATAGCACTATAGGATTAGTTAGCCCTGCTACAAAGAGGTGATCTTTCTGGCACCTCTACTGAAAGTCCCAGGTTCTACAATGTCTCTCCACTCTGGATGGTCAAATTCAAACGTCTCCCAACCCTGTGTAAGCTCTGGGATTATACCGCACACATTCACCTTGCAGTGGTTCTTTTCTGGTAATTGTTCTTTGTACTGAATATAGTGAGCCTGCTTTCTTTAGAGTCATGTCTGTCCAAATCTGGCTCAGGCTTGTAGGTGATCAAAAGAGCAGCAGGTTGGAGTACCACTGCAGTTAAGTGGCCTAAGTTCAGTCTACATCACAGCAGCAGTACTAATTGTAGGCTATTTGTAATAAGAAATAAGATAACTCCATGCTGGGTCTGGTCAGGTTAGAACTTCTAATTTGGGAGTTTTACTAAACAGAGTTATGAAGTTCTAACCCTCCATAAGCCTTAAGAAAGTTTTGTGGCGCCTAGGAGAGATTCAGCTTATTTAAAAATTTCTAAATCCTCTGTAGAGGTTAAACCTACAGAGGTTCACCTCTGTAGAGGTTAAATATACAGAGTTAGGGAAGATTTTTTTTCCCTAGAGAATTGGCCAATGGACTTCTTGGGATTGGAGACTCATCTATTTGAAGGAGATAGAATGGTGTGAGGCTGCCCTATGGGTCTAGCTCCCATACTTGCACATAGTTCTTTTCTCTACTTTGACCTTAAGAGACCTTAAAAGATCCTAAGTGACATTAGACACCCCATTAGCTAAACATACATTTAGAAATATCTGCTATTCATTTTTTATTGGTGTCTAACCACCAGCATAGCAGTTATATTTCTCAGACCTGACCTGAGACAGAAAAACAGAAAAGACAGAATTAGTCTAACAAAGAAGTTAGTGACCATTTTGGCTAATGTGATAAAATAAAGAGGGGAGAACTATCAACTTTCTTCTTTGTTTGAGAAATTGAGTCTTGATCACGAGTTCCCTTGAAGGTTAAACCTCCACTGAACTTTTTACTTCTTATGGGCTACCCTTTGGAGGTTTCTAAGGGATCCATCACCAGCCTACAAATCGCTGCCTTTCTTGGTTTTTCCTTATTGCTTCAAAACATATCTGGCCAGCAGGGAGCAGAAGAACTAGATTTGAGAGCAGTGACCCAGCTAAAGGGCAGTATTGCTGCCTAGAAGTGATGGATATAGATGTCAGTACTCATTATGGCATGTCAGGGTACCAAAGGATGGTAGGCATAAATCTTCACCATTCTTAGTAAAACTAGAAACATGTGTTCTACAGCTTATGATAGAGGAAAAAGTTCCATGAGGGAAAATACCAGTGGATTGAGGGCCCAGAACTTTATTCCCAGATTTACATTCTCCTACAACAGTGGATTTTAACTTTTGGGGGACATGGATCCCTTTGAGAAGCTCATGAAAATTTTTGTGCCCCTTTAACAGGCATAAAATATATTTATATCTTTGGATTCCTCTCCCTTCCCACAAACTCGTACACAAAATTAAGGAACCATGAGTTCTAGGTAACAAATGGCGCTGAAACTCTTGCTAATTAACAACCATCAGTACCATGAGGGGTGTAGGACAGTGTGTGACATTGATTCCTCTTCAACATTCTAGGCCAAGAGAGAACAAATGATTCTCCTAATAGCTGAGTCATAGCTGAAAAAGATCTAAGACTTAACGAAGTCTAGGGGATATGAAAACAAAAATAAACACAGAGTAAGTTATAACCTAATAAGCTGATTTACCACGCATGGCTGCCTTCCAAGGACACCAGCTCAATCACCTCGGCTCTGCGAAGCCCAAACTAAACGAAGGGAGACTCAAAAAAAAAAAAAAGATTATCAGAAATGTAAGCTATTTTGAGGGACAGAAGGAAGAGTCCCTCTGCCTTTTGCTACCTTCTAGGGTTCTAGAAATATGGTTCCTGATAGGCTTTCATATAACCTCATGACCAAACCTGAGATGGTCATTAAAACATGTGCAAAAATTTCACTCTCTCTGAATCAACAGTTGGAAAGCCAGTCCATAAACTTGGAGAAGAGGTGAATACAGGCTAGTAGATAAGACTGCCAAAGAGTGTAACTAAAATGTGGAGTCGCCTTCATCTTGAGATGACTTAGAAGATAAATCCTGCCAAGAGATTTTTAGCAGTTAGAGGACGTCTTTGGGGAAATTTCTGAGGGATCTATGGCTAGATTGGGGAAAGCTATCTTTTTTGTATTCAGTAGGTATTATCTCTTGGTTTCCTTGCAGTAATAGAGGCTTGAAGGACAGCAGAGAGCATAGTAAAAAGAGGTGGCTTCCCTGGGAAACAAGGAAATAGCTGTGGTCTGAATAAGTACAAAAATTAATGGGTATTTACAACTAAAACACCAAAAAGTGGGGCCAGCCTGGTGGCGCAACAGTTAAGTTCGTGCAATCTGCTTCAGCGGCCTGGGGTTTGCAGGTTCGGATCCCGGGCACAGACCGACGCACTGCTTGTGAAGCCATGCTGTGGCGGTGTTCCATATAAAGTAGAGGAAGATGGGCATGGATGTTAGCCCAGGGCCGATCTTCCTCAGCAAAACAAGGAGGATTGGCAATGGATGTTAGCTCAGGGCTAGTCTTCCTTACCAAGAAAATAAAAACACCAAAAAGTGAAGGTAGGGTATCTGGAAAGGGGATTTAGGAATCTCTTGCTTCACCTTGATCCTTTTTCATCTACTCTCAATTGTAACAGAACCCAAGATGCCATACGACAGTGGGTTACTTAAGCAGAACTAAGATGCTAAAGAACTTAGGCTCCAGTGTGCCTCTATGACAACACCAACTCCACGAAGATAGGAATCCAGCTGTACCTGGAAGAAGGATGAGTTTATTAGTCTCCTAAAGACTACAAATGGGAGATGAGGGAGCCTGGAAGGCTGAGGGGCCTATGTAAATAAGAACATTAAGATGAGATGGTAAAGAATAAAGCCATTTTGTATAGGAATTAACATCCTCTTGTGTCAATATTCTTTGGACATAGGAAACTACTAAAGAACTAACTGAGCGGATCACTTAGCAGGTTTGCATGAATTGAAGCAATCTGAGTGGGGCCACCTGCCGGGTCACTGGATGTGTAGGGAAACATATGGTTCATGGCCACTTGAGGTGACTTAATTCATTTAATGAGAACCAGTGCTAAGAAAACTGATTACACATGCAGGAGATATCCAAACAGTTGAGAGATGAGAGTGCTTCCGCCCGTAGGCACTCTCTGTGAAGAAAAGCCCAGGGCTGACAAAAGCACCAAGGGGCAGCTCAAACACCAGTGTGTCAAGGTGACAGGGCCTGAGTCTCACACTCTGAACTCTTTCGTACATAAAATCGTCTGTTTATTTGCTTAGTGTGAAGACAGTCCTTAAATACACCACATTGTCTTCACATTCATCCACCAATGGACACTATTTTTTATAATGTGATCAGTATATTCCTGGTTACACATATTTGAAAACTTGGAGTTATCTTTAATGCCTATCTTTGCCACCAATCAGTTGCTACAGTCTTGAAATTGCATATCTCAATGTCTCTTGTGTCTTCCACCCAACCCTTTCAATTCACAATGCTTCTGCTTTTGTTCTGGTTCTTAGATTCACTTCCCTAGAGGTCTACACCATCATACAATTACCCCAATCCTGTATTAATACACTATTAATGTCTCTACCTCCCGTCTCTTCCCATGAGCAGTTCATCTCATGCTCTGCTTCTGAATTAATCTTCCTGATATATTCTGTTCACATGCTTTCAGCGGCTCTGCACTGCCTTTTGGATCAAGTCCAGATTCTCAAAATCCCGTATAGTGAAGACCCCAGTCTATATAGAACTTTATCCACAGATTTCCCACTTCTCTCATGCATTCTACACTGAGCCACCTGGACTATTTAGAGCTCAAATAAAGACATTTTCTGAGGGTAAGTGCTCAAAAATATTTGTTAAATTAAACCACACCTGTTAGGAATGAATTAGTTTTATCTTACTATTTGACAGTCAAGAGATTAAAAGCCCCTTCCTTTTAGACCTCCATTCTCATTAGTTAGCATTCCTTTAGGTAAATATCCAAGAGCCCTTTCCTCTCCTGCCCTTGGACATCTATACGTGCATATGTGCTTTCATTACACAAATCAGTAACTCAAAAATCTGTAGACATCTGTTGTTGTACTTTAGCCAAGATACTATATTGTATGCCAACCAAAATTATTAAAATGATACAAAATTGGTGATGTATTCATTTTCCATGAAAAAATTATCATAAATATTGAAAATGCATTGTAATAGTTCTTATTCTCACTCAGTACAAAAAATAAATTATTCCTTTTTTGCATAATAGCTAAAGTGCAGTTCCATAAAACTTTTGACTTCAGACATTTATAAGTAAAGCAACAAAAATAATTTGCTAAATTTGCTCATATCATATGCATTCTAATGATTACAAAATAGAAGTGGAGAGGCATGAACAATCCCATAATCTCTGAGGAGATGCTAAGTCTTCATGGGACTATCAACTAGATAGGTGTGCTAAGAACAAATACCTGAAGAGTGATTAACATATTTATTTTCAAAATAAAATTCCATTTATGTTGTGTTATACCCCAAAATGTCAGTCTTAAAAAATAGCCAAACTGTATCAAGTTGTATCTTGTTGTCTGTGGCTCACTTGACCCAACATATAGGCAGGAAAAGAAAAGTGAAGGCAAAAATCTCATGCTGGATGGCCTTTTCTTTAACAACACACAATAGTGGACATTTCATCCTACCTAATGACTCTAAGAAAAATTCATTTTACACAATCACAATACATATTGAGAGTATTTACCAAACAAAAAGGAGAATTCACTTAAAGATAAAAAATAGCATTTGTAAATGTGACACCTCCCAGGACACCAAGCCTTCTGTTGGTTCCCATAAATTGCTCCAGAACTGCACCTCCTCTGGTCTGTCTAGGGAGATGTCTCCTCTGTCTCATTTAGGGAGGACTTTCTGGGGATTGACCCACCCTGTTGCTTCTCCAAACAACTTCCTTCAGGCCAAAACTGACACCTGCAACCCCAAGCTATCCATGGTCTTCCCGTGGTGTGAGGCAAGCTGGTCAACAACCTGGCTCTGTACTCCTGCTTTGTCCATTCTCTCCATCGCCTTGCTCTCTTTTGTTTCCTTGTCCAGAGCCTTTTCAAGGAAAGAACATCACATAGAAACGTGAATTAGGAGGTTAGAATCGTAGTCCTGACTTTGTCCCTAACTAGCTGAGTGACCTTAGCCAATTCACTCTACCTATCTTTGCCCCACTTTCCTCATGTGCAATAGTTGGAATCATATTTCCCATGATTGTTGGGAGAATCCAATGAGATAAGGTCCAGTCAAGCATTTTGAAAAGAGCAGTGTGTTGAGCACAAGTACCCACATCTTTTCCCCAATATCTTTCAGCCTTCAAACACCTGTATTGATATTGTTCTGAACTTTAACCTAAAGAGTGTACAAAGTGAAGCAAAGAAAGTGACATTCCTAGCACAGTACAAGAAAAAAATCAATCAGTATAATTCTAATTTCCTCATTCCAGGTCTTAGGATTTTCTTAAAGGACCATGAAGGGCCTCTTAATTCCTCTGCCATTGAATCTTTTCATAGAGAAAGAGATTTGGCATTGGAAGTGGTTGAAGTCTATGACAAATCGGAGAGCAAGTGATTCAGAGGGCAAAGAAATATGTTCTGTCTATCAATTACCTACAGAGATGAAAGCGGATTCCTGAAATTTTCGTGGAGGTATAAAATTAGACTTTAGGGTGTAAGGAAAGGAAAGGAACTATAATAGAAGGAGACTGGATGTTGAAAATTACTAAAGGTTAAAAGAGCTGCCTCAGAGGTAATCATTGATCCTTGGGGGAAACAATGAAATCTCCTACAGGAGGTCATGATATGGCCCTTTTCTAACAGCATCTCTTTGCACCTCATCTCATACACCCTCTGCTACAGCTGCCTTCACATCCCAGGGATCCCAGAGCCAACCTGCTTTCTTCTTGTCCTTAATGCCTTTGCATGGCTCGAATTATCTGCCTGGAATTCTTTTCTTTTATTTGATTTCTTGCTTGATTACTGGAAAAATTATAAAGCCTTTGGTCAAAGGAAGGGCTACATATTTAGATAAAAGTAGTTGCCTCCAAATTTGCCTCCCTTGAAACCGCATCTGAGGATGATGGGTAGTAAGCACCCCCATTTTCTAACAAGAGGTGCTAGATACCCTACAGGACTTGCCAAAGGGAGAAAGTGAAACCCATTACAGGACCTTTCCCCAACACGCACATCCGGGAAGGCTAGAGAATTATTGAGGAGAATAATCAGGGCAGATTTATTTGAAGTGATGTAGTTAACGACACGGGAGGATGAGTCTAAGGCATTTCCCACTCCCTGTTCCTTTCTGCCTCGAGGTAAGTAAAAGGAGCATCAAAAGCAGTACTGAGTGTAGGGGATGGGATGGGGCATAGGAGAGTCCTTGCTGGAGGGCACACCGCTTTCTCACCACCCCAGGCTAGAGGTTTGATGAGCAGAGCACATACACACATTGCCCTGGCTATCAGAACTGAGTGAGAATAAGTTCTTTGAAGAAGCAAGTTATCCTTCCAGAATTTGGCAAGACAGGGATGCAAATATTTCCTGTGGCACAAGTGGCGTGGAAAGTCACCGAGCTTGAGTCGTCTTGAAAGCTTACTGCTGAAGAAGATGCCCACCTGAAACGATGAGCCTGTCAGAAAGGGTGACTCTAGGTTTCCTGGGACCTGAAGAATATATAATTTGGGAGGGTCTTCTTTTACATTTACAAAATTCAGCACAAAAGTAAAGGTTTATATAGAAGGAGAAAATAAATAACAATAAAATACAATTTTTTAAAAGCTGACAAATGCCACAAACAGCAAAAATCCAGAAAGTAATATTTTTATTAATTAACTGTCTGACACTTCTCCATAATAGTTTTTCCCTAAAATTTTTGGCTCCATATTTTTGATACCTGCTCCATATGACAATAATAGAAGAAAGAATAAAAAGGTCATTGAGTCTTTCCTCAAGTATGGTTGAATTAATTTTTTAAAATTTGATAATTTAGAAAGTTTCTTTCTGTTTTTAATCTTAGTTTGGCAATGCCGTGTAAATCTTTAGGATTGTTGTCAAACTTGGGAAACTCTGTGACCAGTTTTTTTCATACCTGTAATATTTGGAAGACTTTTTCACACACTAGCCCTGAGCCTCAAATGTTTCAAATCTTATTTCTTTCTCTATTACCCACATGTTTCTGAGGCCAGGTGCCACAGGACACTTGATGTCAATAAAACCTCTGTCCCCACACCTCCCTATGACTGTGAGTGATAGGAATATTTTTGGAAGCCATTTCACACACGATGGTGAGCAAAATCGTGTGACTTTGGGGGTCCAGCCTGGTGGTGCAGCGGTTTAGGTCGTGCTTTGGCAATCCAGCATTCACGGGTTCGGATCCCGGGCACCCGCCGATGCACTGCTTGTCAGCCATGCCGTGGTGGTGTCCCATATAAAGTAGAGGAAGATGGGCACGGATGTCAGCCCAGGGCCAGTCTTCCTCAGCAAAAAGAGGAGGATTGGCAACGGATGTTAGCTCAGGGCTGGTCTTCCTCACACACAAAACAATCTTGTGACTTTTGAACCACACAAATTTATTTCACTAAATCCTAACTAAATGAATACCAAATCAACTTCCCATCAGTCAGCTCCCTAAAATTCCCATAAGAACTCCAAATTCACTAGCCATAAGGGAAAGTAATACAGAGGGAAAATCAGAGTGAGCAGAGACTTCAGCCTTAACTGCTTGTGTTAAAATAGCTTACTCTTACAAATTTTACAAAAGCACATGACCACGTGAACACATTGCTAGGGGCCTTCCTGGGGCCTTGACAGGAGGCTGTGCAAGGAAGGGCCCTAAAGCTGAAGCATCATTAGCCTCTGGATAAATCCACTTCCATATGCAGGTTATATAATTGGTGTCGGAACTAAGGAGGAGTCAAAAAATGTCAGCTAGAGAATGCATAACACACATCAGGAAATTGTCAATTTCTAAGGTCCAGAGGCCACCAAAGAATCCACCAAGTTACACCATGAAAGAACCTTTGAATGTCTGCTGTGACAAAGGGCATTAGCAGTCGAGAAAACAAACTGCCCCAGTGAAGTGAAAAGGCAGGTGTGCCCCCTCTGTCCCTCCCTCTCCTTTCCCACTTTGAAGCAGCCAGAAGCAGCACAGTGAAGAGGAAAGGAGGGGAGGGCAGGAAACTGGAGAGAAATCAAAACAACAGGCAGTATAAGAGACGGCAAGGCAGGTGAGGCCCCAGGGAGCACAGTTTGCGGAGGCGCTCCACCCAGTCTAGGCCCTGAGAACATGGCACCCCCACCGCCTTCCACACCCGTGCTGAGATGAAGGGATGATGTCCTCAGGTGAATGAGAAACTGGAATTTTGACTCATAGCACATTGGACCTTCTAATGAGGTTCCCATCATTTAAAACTGAAAGTGACAAAAAGCTATGAAATCTTCCCAATTTAGGCAGAGAAACAGCAGATTTGGAGGATAATGGCGGAGTGAAGCATTTCCTGATTGTACCCTAATGAGCACTTCCTGTTCCATCAACTGGCCGTATTTAAAGAAGGAAGCCACTGCTTTTGTGGCAGACAGGATTAAAGCTGGACTCCCCAGCTTGGCAGACAAGAGCCTCCATCTCATCCTCCACTGTCCTCTCTGGTCCAGCTGCCATTGTCATCCTTGTCATGCAACCCATCAGGGTTCAGTCCAGTACTCTCTGCTTGGGCCCCTGATACTCCCTCTGCCTCGAATCCTATCTCTCTTTCTACCTTTAGAGCCAGTTGAATCGCCACCTCCTCAGAGAAACTTTGCTTTACAACCTCAGACAGAGTGAGTAATTCCATCCTCCAAGCTCCACTGGGGCCCTTAGAGCCCTTGTTAGGGCACTTAACACATTGCAGTCTCTTATTTCTTTCTTGCCCTGACCCCCCCCCCCCCTCTAACTGACTAGCCTTCTAGGTAGGGACTGTGACTTGTAGTACAGCCAATCTTGTACCACAGGGTTTTTAACACAGACCGTGGCACACATGGTTTGTTTCAGTAATTGTTAGTTACATGAATGAATGCCTTCCTTTCTTTTTCCCCATGTAAATATGACGCTAATCCTATGTGAGGTGGCTGCCTTTGCTTAGTGAATGCATTCATCAATTTATTGTTACTGCTTAAGGATGCTTAAGCTATCCATCCCCAAAGATATCATAATCGAAGGTGAAACCTGAAATAAACTCTTCCATTTGTGATTACTACATTAAGTCACTTAGGTTTAGAAATTTTCCCAATTAGGCACAGATAACAAGCAATCCTCTCAGGCAAAATGCTCAATACATGACCACCTTTACCAAAGGGCTCTGGTGATTTCATGAGGGAAAAATGCTCTTAGATTCAAAGATTTTGGACTCCCAGCAAGTAATAACTAAGTTATTGACTAAACTCAACTTTCCCCAGGTCAATCTCTCTGAATGTGTCCTTCCTCTCCTTCCTTCTGCAACACAGCCAACTCCTCCGAGGCACTAGGTTTTCATTTTAACTGATAACCCAATTTACTTTTAATCAAAGTATCACAATCGGGCAAACTGAGAAAGCATACTCTAAGATTTGCTTGCGGTGGAGATGTAGGTTGTTGAAGTTACTCTGATTGCTGTACTATTCTATTGATTTCAATCCCTTGATAGCTCCTATCTCCCTTAAATCCTAAAAATTGGCGCTCATCCTGAGTGTTCGAAAAACCTCTGCCTTAATCAAGCTTCTGAGTGAATTTAGCTATAAGCCAGACAGGCTTATATGAATTGGTCTTAAGAACAGGGCAATGTTTGTGGGAAACATGTTTTAACAGCATACCTGACCAGAATAGCATTATGGAATCTATTTTGCAGAGTTTGAGAGTCATAACTGGAAGGTCAGAACAACATTCCAGAACCTGGACTTTGACATGGGTCAGTCGTCAGGATTATAAGACTCAAGCTACACGGCAATGAAATGTGGAAAGGCGTCCATTAGAGTCTTTAAAGAGTATTAACACAAACAAAAAAGTTTTCCTGGAATAGGTTTTTATATACATTTTATGTCTCCCTTAATAAATGTAACTATATTTGAGCAAGAGACTTCTCTTAAGTCAACAGACTACTCTCTCCCACTGTATATGGGACATAGGAGAGACCAGCTTGTCTCTCTGTCTAAAGCACTGGAGACACACTGGGTAAGGAGGAGTGAGGGGGAGGAGGGAGTAAAACTTTCAGTGGTGATGGCTTGAGATGAAACAGCAACTCTAATCCTCAATCCTTCTAACTCCTCTCAGGTTGAGACTGCTGAGGAGAGTTGGTAGAGGGTGGGGTATGCCAGTAGGTGCTGAATAGGATTTGTTGGGGGCTCGTAAGACAACTCCTCTCCCCTCTTTTTAAAACTGAAATAATAAATTATCATATGAATGCAGAGGCATTGCAGAATTTTGTTTCACTAACAGGGCACTGCTAAAAAGGACAGCACTCCCATGTATGCACTTTCCAACTGACCACCGTCATGCCATCGTTTCTCTCCATCTCCCCAACCCCAGCCCCGTTTCTCACCACAACCTCCACCTCATTGATTGCTAGTTGGATGTCAAGATACAGTCCTTCTCAGAAGCATTCCCTGATTTTGCAAAACTGATCTAGAAGGTCCCTCCTCTGCTTCTACAGCATTCTATGCACAACATATTGAGACATCACACCACATAATAATAAACCTTGGTTTTCTTTTCTGTCCCCCTCTCTTGACTGCGAGCTGCTTATGTCAAGAACTGTACCTATGCAAATCTACGTCCCCAAGATCCAGCATAGTGAATGACACAGCATGTGTTCAATAAATATTTGTTGAATTCATGGGTACAAGGATAAATGAATGTATACATATCAAAATAAATATAGGTATATTCACTTCTTGATCTTTAGATCTTATTCTTTTAGTCTGAGGGATTTGCCCTTTTTCAGGATATAGTTTATACATTCACACTTTCAAAAAGTGTGTAAGATACTTCACACTAAAATATGAGCATATATTCACAAGATAAAGAGACATCAGAAAATACAGAAAACAAAGGAATTCTACCTAAATTTTAAAAAACAATAATTAAAAATATAAAAAGTAGAAATCTAGGAACAAAGGAAAATATCATTATGTCATCAAGAAGAATCTACTCTTTAGTTTCTAGTTAGTTAGGAGACCTGAAAAAGGTGGTTTGTTGGAATTAAATTGTTCTATCAGAAAATACATTTTTACTTAGAAGCTGTAGGAAACTATGCCCATGATTGGTTGTTATTAAAGTTATATTTTAAAGAGCCATGAAATACTCCTCCTTTCCCTCACCTCATTCCCCAAGTACAAAATTGTCCTCTCTCCTCATCTTTCACTCCTCTCAGTTGGGGTCATAGTATTGTACAGCACGGGAAAGATATGATTTTCCAGAACACTCAGACAAGGCAATAGAAGATCATATTTTGGAAAATGAGAGACTAGTCACACTGAAGTCTGTCTCAGAGTCACTGTCTCAGGAGGAAGGTAATTATTAGGAACACTGAAATGGATCCTTAGAGAGGTGGTGCCTTGAGAGGCAGGAAATGAGAGGGCACACGAAACATGAAATGTGTGCCTTTGAGCTGATACATTAGCAAATCTCTGACCACAAAGGTTCAGATGCTGCCAAGCTGGAGAGAGCAATGGGGGAGCAAGGGCAGCCCCGATTACTGATTGACAAAAATTTCCAGGGCCAAGGAGTAGAATTATTTAAAGGCACCTCAAGTGGGATTTGACTGCACATCCTCATGAATTGCCGGAATAAATGATTCACATTTCCTGGCAGCCACAGTGGCTGCAGGGCTGACCAGTAATCTGTTGTCTCAGAGGTTTTAACATTTCTGGATTCAAATCAGCACCGCCTGGTGAATCTGAAGTCCTACATCTGATGAGCCCTGTAATTAAAGACCCACATCACCTTTGAGCAGCCACTTCAGGTCTGCCTGCATCTTGTGCTCAATTTATTTTTTCACTTGAGGTAAAAAATCTAATTATATGAACAACAAATAGTGTGATTTTTTTTTTCCCCTCTTGGCAAAGGCCCCGTGTTAAGTGTCACCAATTATTTAACTAATCATAACTAAGCGTGGCACTGCTAATCCCTTAACAGTATCATCCACTCTGGGTCAAGAAGTTCACTCTCCCTTAGTTGCTAGTAAATTTCTTTTCTTGGATTTATCGGGTATGACCTCAGCAGCACATCAAGGAGCTATATTAGCATTAAAATTGTCACCTGGATAGACTAGACGCTGTGCCTGGTAGAAGCAAGAAAGCCTCAAATTAGGCAGAATTGATTTCAAATCCAGGAGATTCCCTTAGCAACTCCCCATTTGAGGGTTGCTATTCAATGGATACAAAGTTTCAGTTATTCAGGATGATTAACTTCTAAAGATCTGCTGTACAACATTGTGCCTATAGTTAACAATGCTCGATCGTACACTTAAAAATTTGTTAAGGGGTCATATCTCACATTAAGTGTTCTCACCCCAGTAAAAACAAAATTAAGCAAATATTTATTGAGAGTCTACTACGGACCCAGTGCCACCACTTAACTAATTATGTAACTTGAGAAAAATCACTTACTCTCACAGGCCCTACTTTCTCTAAGTGCAAGACACACAATAGTACTTCAGGCACATGGTTGTTTCATTAAGATCAAAGAAGACACTAGTGATAATTATAACTGCTACATTGTATTAGTATATTTAGCGCTGGCTCTGTGCTAACGCTATACTAAGCATTCTACACATATTAGCGTAATCTTCAGTTCATGATAGCTACTCAACAATGTTCATTTATTTCTTCCTCTTCCTACATGCTCTCTGAAGAAATCACAAGACATTGGCACTGTTTGTCTTCATTTTTGAGAAAAGCTTATGCTGCTCTGCTTCTTTGAGACAAAAATCCAATTCACTATTAGCATGGGAGATGAAAAGTCCACCAGGAAGATATAAATATATTACAGTGCATGTATACCAGAGGACTTGGATGACTTCAAAATAATAGTTCTAACTCCTTCTTTTGCAGTCTATTTATGAAATAAGCAGGCGATAGCAGTTTCCATTGTGAAGCTTGAAATCCATCAAATGAAAAAAAAGAATAAAAGGAGAAATGAGAAAAACTTCTAACCCATCTTGCAGTTCATTTCCTTGCCGTTTCTTGGTTTTTACCGAGAATGTCCCCAGGGTTAACATTTCCCAGCAGGCAATCCCTCTTTTCACACACTCAGCTTATTTTGGAGATTTTTCCCCTTAAGTTCCTCTTGTTTCCCTATATTTTTCTACATGTCACATGCTGTCAAAGAACAACTAAGAAATACTTGGGTACAGCATGGCTTGGCAAACTACAGCCCATGAGCCAAATTCAGCCTTTGCCTGCCTATGTATGGTCCACAAGCTAAGAATTTTTTCTTTACATTTTTAAATTATTAAAAATAAATCAGAAGAATATATTTTGTAACACCGAACACTATATGAAAACCAAATTTCAATATCCATAAATAACACAGATGACATCACCAAGATGGAGACACAGGTGGTTCCTGACTTCGCTCCCCCTCACAAGAAGAGAAAATAACTATTCATGGACAAGACATCATTGAGAGAATCCTAGAACATGAGGGTGAGGCTGAAGTGTCCCCCTGTACCAGACAGACCAAGACAGATTGCATTAGAATGGTTAAGAGGAGCGGCTACACACTGACCACATTGCCCCTCACTCAGGTTAGTGCAACACCACACCAACAGGTCTCCCTCAGCCCATAGATGCTCCAGTGGAAAAAGAGAGCCCAGAGTGAATATCCAGCTCCCTCAGCATTGTGGGTGGCTTCTTGGGATCCCCCACTCTGGTCTCACCCCACAGGGATCTTAGAGGAATCTGCAGGGCTTGACCACTGGGAATCTGAGTGTGATGGAGAAGTGGGAAGGGGTTTGCAATGACCAGCACTTGGATCTTGGCAGACAAATTTCCTACCTGCAACGCCCAAGTAGTGGTCCCAACTAGCAACTTTGCTCATCTAAAGAGCCAAGATGAGGGTGCAGTTTGACCAGGAAACTCATCAGGCTGCAGGTCTGCTTGATTCAGATACTCAGATAAAGAATCTAGAGCCTGATCTGCCCCCACTCACTCAGTCATAGCCCACCTCACTGCTGAGTGTAACTCCTGGCCCCATCTGACCAGAAAGGCTGGCCAGAACACCTGGAAGCTGCTTAGTCCAGCAATGCTCCAGTGGAGGATACAGCAGGCAGAGCTGATCATCCAGAGAGCAAAGTCGTGGGCACTATTCCACCAGGGACCCTGGGGAGCAGGTCGGCTTGAGTCAAGATCACAAACAAAGAGGATTTTCAGACTTAGAGAGTTCCCCTGCTCCACCGAGGTGGGGGAGCTAATTCATAGCCCCACTTACTGCTGAGAGTAGCTCCTGGCCCCTCCCAGCCAGAAAGCCTGAGCAGGAACACCTGGGAGGCTGCTTGAAGTGGTTCTGCTCAGGCAGGGGAGCTAATTCATAGCCTGCAAGAGACTCACATTAGCCTTAAAGACACACACAGACTGAGAGTGAAGGGATGGAGAAAGCTATTTCAAGTAAATGGTAACCAAAAATAAGGAGATGTAGCTACACGTATATTAGACAAAATAAACTTTAAACTAAAAATGGTAAAAAGAGACAACGGTCATTATATAATGATAAAGGGGTCAATCTATCAAGAAAATATTGCAAACTGTAAATACTTATGCACCTAATATCAGAACACATAAATACATAAAGCAAAAACTAACAGAGCTAAAAGAAGAAATAAACAGTAATACAATAATAGTTAGGGACTTGAATACCCCATGCTCAACAATGGATAGATTGTCCAGACAGAGAATCAGTAAGGAAACAGTGGATTTTGACAACATTATAGACCAAATGGACCTAACAGACATACACAGAACATTCTATCCAACAACAGCAGAATATATGTTCTTTTCAAGCCCACGTGGAACATTTTCTAGAAGAGACCATATGTTATGCCATAAAACAAGTCTTAGCAAATTCAAAAAGATTGAAATCATAGCAAATATCTTCTTTGACCACAATGGTATGAAACTATAAATCAGTAACAAGAGGAAAACTGCAAAATTCACAAATAAATGGAAATTAAACAACACTCTCCTGAACAACCAACAGATCAAAGAAGAAATTAAAAAAGTATCATGAGAAAAGTGAAAATGAAAACACAGCATACCAAAACTTATGGGATGTAACAAAAGCAGTTCTAAAAGGGAAGTTCATAGCAATAAATGCCTATTAAGAAACAAGAAAGATCTCAAATAAACAACCTAACTCTACACCTTAAGGAACTAAAAAAAAGAAGAAAAAACTGAGCAGAAGAAAGGAAATAATAAAAATTAGAGCATAAATAAATGAAATAGAGAACAGGAAAACAATAGAAAAGATTAACAATACTGAGAGTTGGTTCTTTGAAAAGATAAACAAAATTGACAAACTTTTAGCTAATCAAGGGAAAAAAAGAGAGAACTCAAGTCAAAAGAACCTATGAATGAAAAAGGAGACATTACAACTGATACCACAGAAATACAATGGATTATAAGGGGCTAATATGAACAACTATATGCCAACAAGCTGGACAACCTAGAAGAAATGGAAAAAATTCTTAGAAACATACAAACTACCAGACTGAATCAGGAAAAATTAGAAATATAAACAGACCAATTACTAGTAGGAGACTAAATCAGTAATCAAAAATCTCCCAACAAAGAAAAGCCCAGGCCCAGATGGTTTCATTGGTGAATTTTACCAAACATTTAAAGAATTAATGCCAATCCTTCTCAAGCTCTTTCAAAGAATCAAAGAGGAGGGAATACTCCCAAAACTGTTTTATGAGACCAGAATTACCCTGATACCAAAGCCAGAAAAAAATACTACAGGAAAACTGCAGGCCAATATCTTTGATGAATATAAATACAAAATTTCTCAGTGAAATACTAGCAAACCAAATTCAGCAACACATTAAAAAGGTAATTCACTATGACCAAGTGGGATTTATCCCTGGCATGCAAGGATGGTTCAACATACACAAATCAATAAATGTGATACATCACATTAATAGAATGAAAGAAAAAAATTATATGATCATCTCAATAGAGGCAAAAGAAGCATTTGACAAAATTCAACACCCATTCATGATAAAAACTCTTAACAAATTAGGTATAGAAGGGATGTATCTCAACATTAGAAAGGCCATATATGACAAGCCCACAGCTAACATCATGTTCAATGGTGAAAAGTTGAAAGCTTTTCCTCTAAGACCAGGAACAAGACAGGGTGCCCACTCTCACCACTCCTATTCAACATAGTACTGGAATTCCTAGCCTGAGCAATCAGGCAAGAAAAGAAATAAAAGTCTTCCAAATTGGAAAGGAAGAAGTAAAACTGTCTCTATTTGCAGATGACATGATTTTATATACAGAAAATCCTAAAGACTTCAGTGAAAAACTGTTAGATCTAATAAACAAATTCAGTAAAGTTGCAGGATACAAAATTGATGTACAAAAATGAGTAGCGTTTCTATATACTAACAACAAATTATCTGAAAATGAAATAAAGAAAATGATGCTATTTAAAATAGCTTTAAAAACTTAGGAATAAATTTAACAAAGGAGGTGAAAGATCTCTACACTGAAAACTACAAGACACTGATGAAAGAAATCAAAGACCCCAATAAATGAAAGGTATCCTGTGTTCGTGGATTGTAAGAATTAATATTGTTAAAATTTCCATGCTACCCAAAGCCATCTATAGATTCAATGCAATCTCTATCAAGACTCCAATAGCATTTTTTACAGAAATAGAAAAAAAATCCTAAAATTCATATGGAACCACAAAAGACTCTGAATAGACAAAGCAATTCCCCAAAAAAGAACAAAGCTGGAGGCATCACAATTCCTGATTTAAACTATATTACAAAGCTATAGTAATCAAAACAGTATGGTACTGGTATAAAAATGGACACACGGACCAATGAAACATGATTAAGAGCTCAGAAATAAACCCATACATATATGGTCAACTAATATTTGACAAGGGAGCCAAGAATACTCAAGGGAGAAAAGACAGTCTCTTTAATAAATGGTGCTGGGAAAACTGGATATTCACATGTAAAAGAATGATACTAGACCCCTTTCTTAATCACGCACAAAAATTAACTCAAAATGGATTAAAGACTTAAATGCAAGACCTGAAACCATAAAACTCCTAGAAGAAAACAGGAAAAAAGCTCCTTGACATGTGGATGTGACAGCTAAAGCCCAAGCAACAAAACCAAAAATAAACAAGTGGGACTACATGAAACTAAAAAGCTTCTGCACAGCAAAATAAACAATCAACAAAACGAAAAGGCAACCTTCAGAATTGGAAAAAATATTTGCAAACCATATGTTTGCTAACAGGTTAATATCTAAAATATATAACTCAGTAGCAAAAAAAACCCAAATAATCCCATTAAAAAAATGGATAAAGGGGGCCGTCCGGTGGCGCAGCAGTTTAGTCCGTGCTTGGCAGCCCGGGGTTCGCGAGTTCGGATCCCGGGCGCCCGCCGACGCACTGCCTGCCAGCCATGCCGTGACGGCGTCCCATATAAAGTAGAGGAAGATGGGCACGGATGTTAGCCCAGGGCCAGTCTTCCTCAGCAAAAAGGGGAAGATTGGCAACAGATGTTAGCTCAGCGCTGGTCTTCTCCACAAAAAAAAAAAAAAAAAAAAATGGATAAAGGACCTGAATAGACATTTTTCCAAAGATGATAAATGAATGGCCAAGAGGTACATGAAAAGGTGCCCAACATCACTAATCATAAGGGAAATGCAAATCAAAACCCCGATAAGATATCATTTCATGCCTGTTAGAATGGCTATCATCAAAAAGACAAGAGATTACAAATGCTGGCAAGGATATGGAGAAAAAGGAACACTTGTGCACTGTTAGTGAGAGTATAAATTGGTACAGCTCCTATGAAAAACAGTATGGAGGTTCCTCAACAAATTAAAAATAGAACCACCATATGATCCAGCAATTCCACTTCTGGGAATATATCTGAAGGAAATGAAAACACTATGTTGAAGAGATATCTGCAGCCCCATGTTCACTGAAGCATTCTTTACCATAGCCTAGACAAGAAACAATCTAAGTGTCCATCAACAGATGAATGGATAAAGAAGTTGTGGTATATACATAAAATGGAATATTATTCAGCCATAGAGAAGGAAGAAACCCTGCCATTTGAGACAATATAGGTGGACCTTGAGGGCATTATGCTAAGTTAAATAACTCAGATAGAGAAAGGCAAATACTATATGATCTCACATATATGGAATCTAAAAAAAAAAAAACCACCAAACATACAGAAAAAGAGATCAGATTTGTAGTTACCAGAGGGAGGGGTTGGGGGGAGGGGGAACTGGATGAAGGTAGTCAAAATGTATAAGATAAATAAGTATAAGTACTAGTTATAATACAATTAGTTATAAGATAAATGAGCACTAGGGATGTAATGTACAACATGACTATAATTAATACTGCTGTATAGTATATTTGAAAGTTGCTAAGACAGTAGATCTTAGGAGTTTTTATCACAAGGAAAAACGTTTTTTTCTGTTTCTTTTCGTTTGTATTTATATGAGATGATGGATGTTAACTAAACTTATTGCGGTCATCATTTCACAATACATGTAAGTCAAGCCATTACGCTGTACACTTTAAACTTATATAGTGTTGTATGTCAATTATATCTCAATAAAAGTAGAAAGAAAGAAAAGAAAAGAAAATTGCATTGCATTATAACCCAAGGGATAAAATAAATATCCATGAGTCCATATTGATCTAAAAAAATACCCACAAATAAAGTTTTATTAGAAAACATCCATGTGTATTCATCTTCATATCATCTGTGGCCACTTTGGCCAACAAGAGTGGAGTTGAATGGTCGCAACAGAAATCATATGACTTGTGAAGATTAAAATATTTACCATCTAGCCCTAGATAACAAGTTATCTGGCCCTGAGTTAGTGTAGCTAAAATTAACTCATATATGAGGGAGACCCAAGCATATATAGATCATCTCTCTGAACAAAGGCAAAGCCTTAAAAGCAGACCCAGCAGAAGGTCTGTGGAACATGGTCCTTTGGCACACCTAAGTGGCTGAAATTTACCAGGGAGGACAGTTTGCCCTTGAGCAGTAGATGGAGTTGTCGAGGGAGGCTATTTCCGTTATTTAAGGAGTTTCCAAGAAATACTGCAATTTCAAGAGTGTGATGCCTCTGTCTCTGAGTTATGGCTGCTGGTGACCTATCTTTGGCAGTTTAGCTAAGTCAGATCTCACCATTTCCTCATGATGTCTCAGTCTCCCTTTAAGTCCACATCAGATCCCAGATAAGCTGAGTTGACCATGGGGACTTTACTCTTTAATTCTGTATCATCAACTCAATGTCTCCTGGGGATATTGGCTGCAGAGTAACATACAAGCAACTATACATCAGATAGTTGCATATCTGCAACTATACATATACACATCTGCATATACATCAACTATACATCAGAGGAGGAAGTCAAAAAGTATAAGGACAATCAAAAATTCATTAGAAAACTTGAAACCCAATTCATATGTAGTTTTCTCTTCAGCCTGGACCTAATCAGGGGAAGAAGTCCCAAGGATCACAGCAGTTAACTTTAAATAATCGAGTGGCCGTTACTCTAAGTTAATGACGGTTTCATCTTTTCCTAAAGTAGCTACCCAGCCACAGCAAGGTGTCTTAGTCATTGTACACACTTTGCTGTGATTGGCCAGTAAATAGTCAAGAGAAAAATCTATTATCCCAGACTATTTTTGCTGGTCAGTTGGACCTCTAAAGGTTGAGCTTCTTCCTTTGCTATCTGGGACTTAGTCAGCCTTCAATTGTGGATCAAGCATTCTAGTTGGGAAACTTTGAAGCAGGGAAGAAATCCTCATACAAACTGAAGATATCTAGTGTCTCTGGTACATCCTAGTAAATTATTATCAGGCTCTAAACAAATCAGTAATAATTGGGTAGGGAGGGTTGCCTTTGAATACATGGGAAGGCCAAATGGCTATGTCAAAAGTATAGGTCATGTTTTGATATGGTAAGCACCGGAGGGACATCTGAACACGCAGACATACACACACACCCTGAGAGTTGCATTTTGAAGGTACACAAATGGGCTGTTTATGATAAATGGTTGCTATCCATTACTCTGCAGCCTCAATGTGTTTGACTAAGGTAAAGGACAAACAAATTGGTGAAATTAAACAGATTTTGTAATGATTCCACATGGCTTCATGAGGAACAATTGGACCATAGTCTGCATCATTAATTTCGTGTCCATTTTTATCCCTTTCCTCTGAATTTCTTTGAGGCTCTGTAAGATATCAATAATAGCAGCTAATTGTTGTGGTTAGTTGTATTCCTGTATTGACTATAAAAGGGAATGTGGCTGTACATATGGCTGTAAGAACCTTACTAGAGAAGTCTGGGGCCAGATGTCAACCTTAAAAGTTGAAAAGATTGCTGTCAACCATTGAAACTGTTTGTAACTGGTGCAGTTAGGAAGTTTGAAGAATTCAAATGAAAGAATCTGGTAGAAAAAGGGGCAGAAAAGTATGATAAATGGCACCATGTCTTATATGGACAAGAATATTTATTTTTTACTCTGAAATCAAATCAAGAAGATGACAATTCTTCAATTAAGTCTTAATACTCAAACTCTTAGTGTTTTTTGGTCTTTAGTTTTTTTTTTTTTTTACAAGCCGGAGATCACTTACTATAACCTAACAATATTCATTAATTTAACTCACAGCTAAGTTGTTCTCTCCCTGAGTTATAGCTTCAACATGGGCCTAGAGCTTGTTTAAAAAGCCAGGGCATTTAAAGCATAGAATAAATTCCTTTGTTTTCTAGAAATTCTTGAGTTGTCTTATCCTGGGTGTATACAAGTACTGAACGCACGCCAGAAGCCAATCTGAATAGGAATTTCTTTAAATTTAAGAGCCTTTACGATGTAATTTACTAATTGCCTCCAAAAGAGGTAAATGCATTTCACCTATTTGCTCAGAAAGCCATGTACACTCACATAGTGAAGGAATATTCTCATTATCTTGGTGAGGCTAGAGAAATCTGGAGGTAGATATTCTCTGTAGGACAAAGTCACTTCCTCTGGTGCTGATTCTTGGGTAGGTTTCTTGTCTAGGAACAGAGTTTCCAAACTCCAACATAAGGAGTTTATGGTTAGAGGTCACTTCTCCCAATTTCAGAGAAGCTGTTTCTCTATCATTTGTCTGACTGGATTGTGGGTTAAGATAGGGGCTTAACTCTAACGTGTGTCTACACTTTGTTCTAGCCACTCAAAGGTTTACCTCACATCTGGATTTAGCTCATCTGTGAATTTCCGTAAAATTGTTCTATTACTTTCAAGAGAGATGAGAAAAAACCATGCGCTCATAATACTTAAGATTTTTCAGGTCTTGATGAGGAGACATGAAACTCAGGATAAACCAGAAGCAATAATTTCCATTCAATCTGCATTTTCTTTTCAACAATTATTCATACTTTCTTATCAAAGTATTATAGGAAAACAAGTAAAACTCACTTAGAATTCAGATCTCTCTGATGTCCAAGTCAAATAAAAACTAATTTGATTCTTTAATTCTTTCCATCTTTGTATACACTTCTCTTTATTGGTATATCTGTCTGAATAAGAAGTACACACAAATGAGAGATTATTGTGACTAATTTCCTAAAGGTCCTGGGAGAGAAAGAGAGAGTCAGAGATAAGAAAGTGTGACAGAGACAGAGAAAGAGAGAGAGAGAGAAATCTGGCCACAGATTTAAAAAGAGCCATACATATGAAGAGACTGTTGAACAGGCTTTTTTGAGGATGAAAAAGGGAGCTTTTCAAAATTTATAAACAGAGAGACAAAGAAAACTGATAGGTTCAGTTTCACAATTGTATCAAAAGCAAATACAGACACCTATGTCCACTACTTTATTTTGCCTTTTGAAAATTGCATAGACTCTCATATACAAACAGTGGTTTCACAGCTGGGACACTATATCTAGACTTCCAGAGTCCATGTAGACATGACAGACAACACAAAGAATTATATCAAGGATGGAAAAGCAAATGGTCAGTGGTGTAGGAAGTGACACAAGTGACTTCTCAACTCCGTGATGGAAACCACCAGCCAATGGTCTGAAGAAATGTAATCAGTTTAGCGGCAGAGAGATGGATGTCTCGGATGTCAGGCAACACTAGAATCATCATGACAGACATGCAAGAATCCTAGCATCAAGGGACAGACAGATCTCCTGACTGTTGACAGATAATCAGATTCCCTGTTGTTGGACCACTTAATTACAGAGACCAGATGATCAGAGCAAAACAATACTTTCCCAAATTACTGCAGCTATTAGAGGAAAAGGAATGACCGTGCATGCCAAAAATCACAACCACTACAAAACTAGAGTGGGCCGGGAACCAGATTCAGTTCATGCACATTAAATGTTACCTGCTGAATGGAGGGATTCCCCCCAAATTAGGGAAGATGGTATAGATAGAGGGGTCATTGGTAAGCCATGAACCTAGCAGTACACAGAGTTAAATCCAATGGATAATGATAGACTGTTTAGTAATATAATTGTACTATAATTGCTAAATATACTTATTTCATTCTATTTTATCTTGGAGGCCCTAGAAAACGTTATATGACTAAAAATGAATCAATTGGTTGAAATACCGAAAAAAATTGTTGCTGATTATTTTACTGTATACCATAAAAACTTAAACTCCAATTTAAAAAAGATACTAGACGTAACAAGGGAATGTAGTAAGATGGCTAAATAAAACATAAATGTAATAAAATATAAATACTCAAAATAGCTTCTCTTTATATTAACAAGAAGCCAACAGAAATGAAAAAAGTATTCCAGTTATTAACAATAGTGTTGAGATTTAAAAAAATTGGAAGACTGTGCACACACACACCAAGTAACCACCACAAACACAAAAATTCCAATTATGTCAAATACATCTGTTTTGAGGTGGTGGATTACGCGTTATGTTTAATTTCTTCCTCACACGTAGATGTGTTATAAAATTTTTCTGCAGTCAGCATGTATCGTTTAAATGGTGCTCTCCAAAATGAGCTGCAGTCACCTAGGAGGAGGGACACAATGGCCCAGAGGCAGTGACCACTATGGTGATACAAGATGGTACAAGCTGATACATCAAGGAAAGGAGAGACAATATTAGAACTTCTGTTTATGACTTCTTGTCCTTGTGTTAGAGAAATACGTATCACTTATAGCAAGCCAGCCATCCTGGAAGTTCCTCCAGGGGGAGGGGGTGACAGTGAGTGGTGTCCTCATTCATTTGCTCGCCTTTGGCGTACGGGGTTGTTTTCCATTTCGTGTCTGCCTCATTAAATGGATTTGCAGATAACATTATCTCAAATGACAGAAATGATACAATACTTTGTAATGAGATGGTGAGTAATCATAACTTTTTGAACCACACAGATATTCACGGTTAATTATCTGGCAAAGTTTTTTTTTTTTAAATGATAGACCTCAAAGATGAATTATATATTTTTTTCATTTTCCAAAATAGAAAATAAAAACAAATATCTGACATTGACTGATCTTTTCTGTAATGAAAAGTGGTAGTCAGTGGTTTATTACTTAGCAGCTATTGAAAACAAACACACAAACATTCTTTACTTTCAAGTTAAATGTGACATCTTAACATTAACATTTCCTGCTTTTAGAAGGAAATTAGTAAAACAGATAACATCTTCTGATTTGTCTGTGGGAACAACACTGGTATAGGATTGACGTTAGAGAAGGTCGGACTTTATGAGACAAATTTCAACAAAAACCTTTGCATAATTGGTTGATGGAAGAAAATGCCCTAGAATCTAGTAGAGTATTTCCTAGTATCTACTTGGCACAAAGAAGATTCTTAAGAAATGTCTGTTAAATAAATGAATATGCAGGCACAGAGAGTCTCAGTTTTTCTGTATTTCCTGTAATGTCTCAGTCCTGACACTTTATCCATTTTAGGTACTCCATAAATTATTAGAGTCAGGCAGTCAAAGACAGAGTTGAAAGGATTGTTGGATTTTTTTTTTTTCCAGAGAAATTAAATGACTTTCCCAAGAATATATCTCTTTCATCTGATTCTCACAGCAGACCTGAGGAATTTGGGTGTTAATTCCAAAATATATAAATATTTTTCTATTCTATTCCTCCTTGGGGAGATAATTTGATGTTCAGAAAGAGCACAGAGATTGACGTCAAATTCCTGTACGAAGTTCTAGTCCTTCCTATCAGCTCTGCACCCTCCGGCAGGCCACTTACCTTCAGAGTCTCAGTTTCCGCAAATAAAGAATAGTGAAATTGTTATCGATATTACACGTATGCGTGCAGTGTATACATTGCACGTAACAAGATCAAGTTTGGTTGCTGTTATCCTTCAATTGCCCGCCACCTTCAGATGTCCCACAGATTGTGCTCTGAGAAAGCAGCAGCCCAAGTTAGGAGAGTGCTAATTGGGTTCCCTGAAGGGGAGCCTGAATTTGCCTGCAGCACTTCAGCTTCTTTCTCTTTGTTCCATTTATCTTTCAACTGTGAGTGGATTTTCTTCTCTAAATATTAGTTTGGCTATTTTACTGTGGACAGATCCCCCTGGCTATGTCTGTGTGTACAGCCTCGTCTCTCTCAAAGGACAGACAGTGTCCTTCCCCAACGAGAGAAAATATGCTCCGAGAGCGGCTCTCCCTCTCAGTGTTATCACCTCCTGTCTTGTTTGTGCTAGGGCAAATTCTCAGGTGTCTCATTTTTATTTTCGTTCAGATTTCCATCTCCCACCCAGAGAGAGCTCGCCAACACCTCCTGCTTCGTAAAAATTGCTTTCTGGTTCTGAAAAAACATCCACTTGCTGGTACATTCCTCAGCCCTTCACATCTTTCTGAACAGAGAGTTTTCTGTGTTGCTTTGCAACTTTGGAGAAAAACTTCCATTAATCTCAGCAAGCTGTAAATCCCGTCATTTGCAAATGCTTCTGCTTCAAGTAAATGTGGAAGCTCTGTATCGAGCACCCAAGTACTATACTTGGAGTTTAGAGATGAACAGAACACAGTCCCTCACCCTCAAGGATTCACAGCCTAGACCAACATGAAAATAATCACATAGCAGTGCAAAGAATACCACAACAGAGAGATGGGTCTAACTTTCAGCCAGAAGCTTTTTAATTCAATTCCTAGCTTGCCTTATCTCAGAAAAGATCTACACTTTTTCATGTTGATGTAACTTGTGCATGCCTCCTCAGAATTTGATGTCTTTCTTAGTTCACTCGCTGCATTTTGTAATATTCCTTGGGTCATTTTAGCACACATTCTACCTGTACATAGAGTGATCATTGAGCAGGAGCTAGATGAAATATAGTCATTCTACAACCCATTTCAAGAGAAAACATTGAGGAGCGGGCCCTGTGGCCTGGTGGTTGGGTTCAGCACGCTCCACTTCAGGGGCCCGGGTTCGAGTGTTCGCATCCCGGGCGCGAACCTACGCCACTCATCAGCCATGCTGTTGGAGCCACCCATATACAAAATAAAGGAGGACTGGCACAGATGTTAGCTCAGGGTCAATCTTCCTCAGCGCCCCCCCCCCAAAAAAAGAGAGAGAGAGAACATTGAGGAAGTAGGAACAATCCAGAAGGAAGCACCCATGGCTGATGAGAGAACCCGGCAATATGGTGACCAGACTGAAGCTGTTCAGACTGAAGAAGATAACAATATGAGGCACATAATAGCTGGTATATTATTTCCCTATTGTTGAATAACAAACGACCACAAACTTAGCGGGACTCCCTTAGTTAATGATCTCGAGAGCAATGTCAAGGGGACATCTCTGCTCTTCTCCTCACCTGAAATCTCTAGTCACTCTCACCTTTTTCTGTGTGGAATTTTAGGCTAGGAATTTTCAAACTGTACTTTGTAAAAATCACCTTCCTGGCAATTTTTTTCACCACCGTCTCACAAAGATTAGAACTGTAAATAATAGAAAGCCTCAATTACAAATTTTTTTAAACAGTGTTTAGAGATGTGGTGTTTAAGTCTCCATAAAATTACACCTTTAAAATTGCTTAATTGTGTTTTTCCTGCCAATTTAAATTGCTCATAGAAGGAAAATTTTAAAAATACATAGTTTCTCATTCTTTCTCTGAATCATCAGTCGTGTTGCTTTTGCTCCAGAAGATAGCAGTGCTTGTAGAATACTGCAAACATCAGCACATCAAGGTGAGGCTCGCAGTGGTGTGGGAGGAAGAGGGAGGAGACACTTCAATCTCCTGGTTTGGTTTAATTTATGTCTAATGGATTAAAAAAAAAATACCCACTGAAAAGTTTGATTATTACTCAAAACCTTGCAGTTAAGGCATGTAATCATAGTTATAAAAGGCTTTGTTAAATTTCCTTACAAAGATATTGCTCCCTAGGTCAGAGGGACCTGGCTTTCTTTTTAATTGCAATTATTACCATATTCAGCACATTTATTTGCATAATAAAAATAATCATTTGCATTTACACAATTCCATTCTTCCTACGAGCTCACATTCTCAGGAAGCGTATCTCACCTGCAAAAACCATCCTCTCACTTGGACAGGTTTGTGAACCAGCAGTCTAGTAGATTTGTCACATTATAGAAATGCCCATTGAGAACTCTTTCCCTCTGTGCCCAGTGGCCCAATGTGCAAATAGGCCAGCTTCAAAGATACACCAAGTGCTACTTGCTTTGGTGCGAAGGCCACTGTCCCAGGCTCTGTGAGCCACCATCACCAGTCAAGCAGTTGCACCATATGCAGCTTTATTCACTCCTAGGGCAAGAAAGCAATGGAAGGAATAACTGAGTACTGGGTGCTTTAAGAATGAGAATCTGTAAGTGCACAAATGCTAATCAGCATTTGAAATTTAGCCTTCTGGTCCTCTGTGCAGGACAGAAACTAGCGATTCACTTCTTGCTAGGTTTCAGTATATTACACAGAGGGAGAAAGCATATTCTCGTGTTTCTCAGACCTGGCTGCATTTTAGATAAGTTAAAAAAAACACAAAAAAACCTAGTGAGCTTTTTACAAACCACATGTGCCTAGGCCCACAACCAGAGATTCTGGATCAATTGATTCCGACTTTTAAAAGTGCAACAGCGGGGGCCAGCCTGGTGCACAGCAGTTAAGTTCACACGTTCCACTGTGGCGGCCTGGGGTTTGCCAGTTCGGGTCCTGGGCGAGGACCTACTCACTGCTCATCAAGCCATGCTGAGGTGGTGTCCCATATAGAAGAGTTACAACTCTACAACTATGATACACAACTACATACTGGGGCCTTGAGAAGAAAAAAAGAAAAAAGAGGAAGATTGGCAACAGATGTTAGCACAGGGCCAATCTTCCTTAAAAAAAAATAAAAGAAAATAAAAGTTCATCAGCATTTTTTTTCAAGCTCCCCAGGTGTCTAAAGAACAGCTCAAAGTTGCTCTAGTGAAAACAACACTGGTTTGTTCTTGGTCAACAATTAACTAGCTATGTGATCCTAATGGAATATTGGCCTGAAAAATTAGATATTTGGATTAGAAAGAATTTTCTTTCACCTTTAAACTCCTATGGTTCAAACAATAAATAAAGACCAGTTCTAACCATGGTTTATAATTCTCAACACACTTACACTCAGCACTTACAATGGGGAAATACTACAGGGGAAAATACATTGCTGGGATTTTACTCTCAAAAAAACATATAAATTATACAAGCTATGTGAGAGACAAAGAATCTGCATGAAAAAAGGAAGTCATAATTCAAAGCAGGATGTGCTAAGTATGTATAAAGGGTCATTTTAATGCTGACCATTTCTTTAGAACTAGGTTACTAGTACAAAAGGAAAACAGCACTGGACCAGTTAAACAGGCACGGCAGACTTCATGCAAGACTATTGCAATAGAAGAGAGAGAAGGAACTCAACTTCGCTGAAATAAAAGGCAGGGGATTTTCAAGAACTGGGTAGCCAAGGGAAAAGTACTGGCAGACTTTGGCAGGGAGAGTTGATCAGGTCATTTGTGTTTGCTAACTGGTACCCACAGAAGTTAGTCTCCCATCCTCCCACAGAGACTGGAAGACAGGGGTGCTACCTTTTTCAATGACCACATCTCAAAGGGATAGTCTTTGAGAAGACATCCCTGGGTTGTAGAAGATTTACATCTCAATCACCGTCTTACAATCTTACAAGCACTGTTGGCCAGTGGCAGTCGTGACATAGCAAATGGCATAACTTGTCAGTCTTCAAAAAGACTATACTATCGTTCATCGTTGGAACAGAGTCATTTTGTTGAAATGAGCCACTGCGTGTAAATTTGGCATTATTGGTGAAGTAAATCGTTATTGTCAAAGTAATGATTGAAACTCCCTATTTTCATGCAAGGCAAGAAATAAGTTCTTTAGATGAAGCTACAACCAAGAGGTGGATGAAGCTGTGTTATTTTTGTTACTGGTACATGTGCCTCTAAAGTGCCAAGCAATAAAATAAGGGCAGAAGAAACAACCAAGAGCATCAGAAAAGACAAGATACAAAAGTCAAAGCCACAAGAGGCTGATGTGGCCCACTGCTAGCATTTTTTTTTTCCTTAGTGATACATCAACATAGTAGGTGCATCTTAGCATCAACGGAGTCTTAGATTTAAGAAAATATGGTAGCTTTTCCTAGCTTAAGCCACATGTGTGGTCCATTATGTTTGCCCCAGAAAAGTAGGATTATTAAATCTGTATACACTTTGAACAAAAGATATCTCAAGGAACTGAAGGGAAGTTGCAATTTAGAAGAATATTTGGAGAAAAACAAACCATTTTTATGATGTCCAGATGTGATGAATCCCTCCTTCACCCAGCCCCTCTTTTTCTGTTATTTCACTTTAAACAGAAAGTGTACCTCTGTCTCTCAGTGTGTCAGATTTGGAAAAGCCCTGTCACTGCTCATATACACTGCCTCGATGCCAGCTCTAATTATCAGCATGAGAGAGCCTTTTGTATAGTCTTCAAAACTCAAGGCTCAAAAATGCCTATGCTGTCTTTTCATGAAAAAGAACTACTTCGTGTGGGTTTATAGTGAGTAAAATTCATTGATTCAGCAAAGCCACAAGCAGATAATGGCTTTAGTTTCCTTAACTTAACCCCAAAGGAGAGTGGTAAAAAGCAAGCTGGATTTTCTTTAAAAGATGCCCTGATTCAAGTTCAAGTGAAACAATCCTTAAAGAGCCTGAGTGAGGGACCCTAGGGGAATCATTAGCAACTTGTCAGTGGCTCCCTTAAATGGGAAACGGTTGGAGGTTGTCTTTTTTTGAAACAGGGCTGGAAATCCCCAAAGGCCTTAGGAGGACATTTGCCTCATGGCCTCTAGGGAATTCTCAGGTGCTGTGGAAGGTGTAGCAGAGAAGAGGCCAGATCTAACTCTGCTCTCCCACAGCTCTCCCAGTGGGTCAGTTGGTCACAGAATTGGCTGCTGCAACCTTATCTCTCCTGCTCAGCAGTGACATCCTCTTGCCTGGCCTTTGAAGTCCTACTACTTCCTTGGAACTGAATCTACATCGAGTGGGGTCCTTAGTGACATTCTGGTGAAAGATGGTCTTCTGTGTTGTAGTAATCTTACAACTCCAAAATGCGTGCTCTTGTCTTCACATACGAGTTTTGAAAACAAGGCAAAAAATCAAAATTTAGTGGCAAGAGCACTCTATTTGGAGACCAGACAATTGGGTTCAAGTCCTGGCTCTGTTACTTACCAGCCATGTGAACTTGGACAACTTGTTTAACATCTCCGGGTCTTGGTCTCACTAACTGAAAATTAGGAAATGCTGCGTGAGAATCAAATGTGATAAAATGGGCAAAATATTTTGCAAACTGTAAGATAACCTGCCAGTGTTAAATGCTGTAGAATTGTGACAATAAATGTCACCACACCTACCCTCAGATGAGCCACAATATCAGCTATACGGAGGTTAAATGTGTGCAGTGGAAAGGATGCTCTTTACAATAGAAATGACTCCTTTTATTTTACAGTTAGCATAATAGTCCACACCACCTTACACTGGATTTCTTTAGAAGATCTTTTAAGAATCGTTGGAAGATGCTAAGTGACTTGGTCAAAGATTTACAGTTATAAAGGAATAAATGGGCAACAATGAAAAGCTACTTCACAGAATGGAGATGTGGAGATGACTATTTACAATATTGTGCTCCTGCTGAGATTACTTTAGAGTAACACTTAAATTGTTTGTTCACCCATCTTACACCATTATTGAAAAGTTTGAGGACCTGATTCCCAAGGGGCACTTAAGCCATAAATGTCATGTTGTCAAAATCCTTAATATAACCTAGTCCTTTAAATATGTGTTTCCTTTTTTCTTGAGACACTACTAGCGTTTTAAATATTGACAAACTTCCAGTCTAGATAGGAGGATTCTTGAATATTCTTCGGGACCCTGACACCCAGGCTGTATCTGCACTCTCTCTCTGGGATACTCCTGGCACCTAATAGAGCTAAAGGAGGAGTCCCTAGCATTTACTTATTTTCTCCAAATAGAATCATAGTACCATTAGCAGAGGTACTATTCCCTGACTGAGCACTAATGAGAAGCACTGGTGATCAAATGATACATGATGCCTATGAAAGTGTTCTGTAATTTGCAAAGTGCTGGAATAGTAACGGCCAATATTTGCTGTTGGTTACTGTGTTGGGCACTGTGTTAAGGTGCTTTACATGCATTATTTTATTCAAGCCTCACATGGGATTATCATAACAGCATGATAATTGTGTAATACGCTAAAAGTATGACTAACCTAACTTTACAGGAAGGACTGGGAGAACATAGAACCTCAGGGTCTTGCCCACAGAAACAGAGCTAGTTGTTAAAGAAGAGAATTTGGGTTGGGCAGTCTCAGAGCCCAAGGTCTCAAGCCCTTGGTTCCAAGCCCTAGCGGATGTTTTTCATGATAGTGATATTGATGGAATTGTCTCCCTCAGCTGGACAATTCTTAATCATCCTTCAAGTCTCAGCTTAAATTTGCCATCCTCGTGGAGGCTTTCCCCAGTCCACCTGACGAGGTCAAATCCCTCATTTTCATACACACACTCACAGTATTCTACTTCTCCTTCATAAGAGTTACTACAATTGCATTTAAACAGTTCTTGGGTAACTCTGTGTAATTGCTGTCTTCTCCCACATCTCACTCCCAGACTGAAAGGTGGGTGCTCCATCAGAATAAGACAAAGCACAGAGACACTCAAAAGATCTTGATTTTCGACTCCCGTGACCAGCACTGAAGCACGAAAACTAGAGAAACACCAAAGGACCACAACACAACCACACAGAACAAGGGGACTTCTTTCCAGAGGTTTGGGAGGACTCAGTTCACCTGTCTGAGCTGGATTTTCTTTTTTTCTGGAACACAAAAAACACCTGATCATACAATCTCTGAGGATCTTGCCAGATTTAACTTTCTGTAAATCCACAGGCCCGAAAACCGTTTTGCCATGTTAAGGGGAAAAAACGTGAAAATTTCTCTCAGTTCTGGCAAAATCGTCTTAGATTAATTAAAATTGCTGGGAAAACTCACAGAACTGAAGATGTTCATTGTTTGCTGTAAATCTACAGGGACAAAAATCTCCAATTCTGTGCATATGAAGCCAAGTCACCATCACTGAGAGTGGTCAGTTGAAAATAAAATAAAAGAAAAGAAAAATCTGAATCATAAAAAGGTATGTAGTGCATGCTGTGGTGAAATACATTATTTATCTAAATTTAACATTTTTAAGTGCATTCCAAGAAATTTTCCAGTTTGACAAACAATGGAAAACTAGAGAGAGAACTATAACCACAGTAAATTTGGAAATGTTTAGCCAACACGAAATGAGAAAAAAATGCTTGTAAACTCAGCATTTTGAACAAACCTGTAGCCATATTCATGTAAGTTACTTCTATCCTTAGTGAATGCAACTAAGAAACATTATTAAATTATGAATGACTAAAAACCATGGAAGGAAATACAGTTACAAAGAGTTCTAAAATATTTTATCTAATGCATGTAACAGGTTTCTTATTCTGAATGTAAAGAGAGGAATACAGTTTTTCTTAATGGAAAATTAGATGTTCCCCTATAGTACTAAATGCATGTGGAACAACTATTTGAAGAATAGTGCTTCACGGAGATGCCAACCCATCAGGCTGCTCATGTTGCCCTCACATCTAAGTTTAATCCTGCATGCATACATCTGAATATACACCCACAAGTAGATGCTACAAAATGTTTGAAATTACTTTCTGTCTGTACCATTTTGAGTTTTTGAAGGACAGCACCAAGCTGACAGCTAAGTGGCTATTCCTTAGAGATATTCTGGCTTGTCTGGACACAGGAAGTGTCAAACCTTGGAATTAATCAGGTCATTCTGCTGAAGCATAGTTTGGAATCAGATAAGCATCTGAGTGCTGAAAGTTTCAAGGTCCACCTATTTATCATGTATCCTCATTTTTCATTCATGGTGGAGTGCTTTCTGAAGGCTTTAAATTCTCTCTGATGGGGAGCAAGTGGTACCTTTGAATTTTATTCAGAAAACAAAACTCCTTTCCAAATAAAGTTATGATTCACTCTTAACAAGAGATGCTCGAACTGTTCAACTAAGCTAACTCACATGCCAGTTCCTGAACTCAGCTATGAGAATGCTAATGAAAAAAGAACCATTTTTTGCTGGAGGCAAGGATGCTTAGAATTTTTGGAAATTTCAACTATTTCACCACTCCCTGATTTGTGTATTGAATGAAAAAAGAGGATAGAAGGATGGATGGATACATGGATATAATGGAAGGAATGAAGAAAGGTGGGAAAAAGAAAGGAAAAGAAAAGAACAAAGGAAATACAAAAGAAGGGAATGAAATAAGGAAGGAAAGAGGAAAAGCAGGAAGACACTTAGGCAGAAAAATAGATTAAAATTTATTTGGCAAAAATGTATGGAGAGAAAACAAAGGAAACAATGTTTACATCATCATCTAACAGTTCTCTTGAAAAATCACATAGAATTATTGCTTGTGAGTTAGACTATTTTAGTTATATGGAAAACTAGTATTTGAGTTTGGATTGATTTGGATCCTTAAAATTGAGAGTCAAGTTTTCAGAGGATCAGCATAAGCTCCTTTATTTCTAAAATATAATGGTATCGAGTGTGTTTATTCTATCTGATTTTCCATCTCACATGTCAGGACTCACTATGGATGAAATATTTTCCCTCCTTTCAAGAACTTTATATAATTGGATACGGTATGGCATTGTGGTTAGAAGCACAGGTTTTGGAATCAAATAGAACTAAATTCAGTTCTCTCTTGATTTACCTTTCTATGCTTTAGTTTCCGTTTTGAAGATAAAGAATAATAATTGATCTTCGAGTTTCATTGTGAGAATGAAATAAGATAATATATTGAACACTTAGCGCTGTGCCTGGCACATAAGCAACACTCAGTAAATGGTAACTTCTGCCAAAAAATAACTGACACGCAGATAGTCATTTATGAGCGTATTTGCTTAGATACGGAGGAAATCAATAATAAATTGTAATTATTATTGATTTCAGTTAGCAAAAGTAAAATCAGGATTGATAAGAGAGAGAGAAGGGAAAACCCACAGAGTTTGAAAACAGTGAATTTTGGACAAATTGATAATTAGCTAGAAGAGAGGCTAATCAAGGTGTTCTGCTCTTGGGCAGGTGGAAGAGCATCAAAGACAACAATGTCAGTCTTTCATGAATTCTCCAGAAGAGCTTGACTGTTGAGCTGTGGACTGGGGGCTAGGCTACCTGAATGAATGATGTCTATTGGTGCTCTTTGCATGAACCTTCATATACCTTATGCCAGGTCTGCACCACTTCCATGACCAAAATTTCTTTCTTTTCTACTTCAAAATCTAAATGCAGTCCTCTGATATGCTAACTTAGGGTGCTCTGCACTTTCCTTGGTGGTACTCAACTCATTTAGTAATTATAAAGTTACTTTTTGGTTGATTAGTGGCTCTCTTTCCCCTAACTAGACTGTCGCATCCACGAGAGTATGGATCTACATGCTCACCTTGTGGTACAGTATATGATACAAAGCAGATGCATAGAGTGTGTGGCGGGGGGGGGCAGGCAGACAGGCACAATGTGGTATAAGACAGATAAAAAAGTGCTGTGATAGTTCTTGAGACAGGAACTATCACCTTGAATTTGAGCATGGGAATTAGAGAAAACTTCAAGGAAGAGGTGCCACTTCATCTGAGCCTTCAAGCATGGGTAGAATTTAAACATTCCCAGCAGGGTAGCATAGAACATGGTATAAAAGGTGTCTCAGTTTCTCTAGAAACTAAGGTCTCTGAGGGGTGTTGTAAGAGTTGAGGCTAGAAAGGTGTGCCAGGCACGTCAGACTAAGCCGTTTGACAACGGGGAGCCCCTGGGGGACCTGGGTTGGAGATGAGAGGTGCTCAGATGTGTGCTTCAGAAATACAAGTGTGGTAAGGCATAAAAGCTGACTGTGAGGGGTAGAAATATGAAGCAGGGAGGCGACTTAATATGGGCTAAGTTACTCTTTCTGTTATTTCTCTAATAGTAGAGTCATTTTATTTACACTGGCAAAGAGCCTAGCAAACATTCTGAGTTTACTTGATTTAGACAAATGATGATGATGCTCAATTCTTTGAGGAGTTTTTCACGAAACAAAATCACCAAGATGAATAATTAGAAAATCTTGAAGACTATTCAAGCCTTTTCTATACATGCATTTATCTATGTCTGGTTGGCATGCAAATTAGAGCTTATACTCAAATTCCAGGGAATTATATCATGGAATTCACTGAGTAGATAAACCCCCAAAGAGCTAACGGGGTCTTGAATATGTAGACCTCTTCATTTAAATCAGAAAGGCAGGTGAATCCTATTTTGACAAAATACGACTTCCAAGTTTGTGATTTCCAAGTTAACGTGGTTAATAACAATAGCATTCGCTGTGTGGCTCCGATGTTCCAGGTATAGTACTAGGGCGTTATATACATTATTTCATTTAATTGTCATATAAGGGAAGTGTTTTAGTCAGGGTTCTCCAGAGAGGAAACAGAGTCTATACATATAGGGAATATATAGATATAAGGAATGGGCTGATGCAATAATGGAAGTTGAAGAGTCTCGTGACCCTCTGCAAGCCGGAGACCCAGGAAAGCTGGCGGTGTAGTTCAAAGGCCCGGGAGCTGGAGAGCCCAATGTGTCATCCAGTCTGAGTGTGAAAGCCTGAGTCCCAATCCAAGGGCAGAGGACCCACGTCCCAACCCAAACAGTCAGACAGAGAGAATTCAACTCTCTGCCACCCTTTTGTTCTATTTGGGCCCTCAACAGGTTGGATGATGCCCACCCACATTGAGGAGGACCATCTGTTCCACTCAGTTCACCAATCCAAGTGCTAATCTCTTCCAGAAATACCCTCAGAGACACACTCAGAAAAAATGTTTAGCCAGAAACCTGGGCACCCCATGGCCCGGTCAAGTTGCCACATAAAATAAACCATCACAGTAGATAATGTTTTCCCCAGCTTTCAAATGATTTAACAAGATCTTAGCAAGGTGACACAGCCCATAACTGGCAGGTCCAGTTTTTCTAACATCCTCTCTACTAGTCTACAGAGGATTTTCCTGTGCCTGGTAAATAGCTCCTTACTATTCTAAAAGGGTTGTTTTTATTTTCCAGCCAAGCAGCTTACCATGAATTCTATTAAATTTAAACACACACACACTCCTGTCTCTGCCTCCCCATTCATGTCTATACACTCACCCTTCCCTGCCAGGTTCTGACCCCACCACTCCCATCCTCCTCAGTTCCATTCCCCCTTCAGAAGGGCATTTTCTGCCTCCAGGGAGTCATAGGTGTCCTCAACTCATTCAGCTCCTTCAGCCTGCCCATCCCCGATGCAGTCCCACCCCATCACCTCCTCCCTCTCCACCTCCACCACCATACGCGATTGGCTCCTCTCTCACAGCTGGCTACTTTGCTGTTGCCTGGGCAGATGTGATAGCTGAGGCTTGTCACCTCAACCTTCCACCAACAAGGCTGTGGTGGGGTGGGTGGCAGCGACAGATGGCAAAGGCCCTGAAGGTAATGGTGGGGGCACCTAGGGGTCAACAGAGGGCCAGGATGTGGCTGCCACCAAGTAGGAGGCCACCAAGACGGTGGCTGCAGAGGAAAGGGAGGCTGAGACGAGGCCCTGCACCGATGCTAAGAACGCTCCTGCTCTCATGGGACTGACATTCTAAGAGACAAGAAACAAGAGACATAAGTAAAATATAGAGCAGCGTGCCTCAAGGGAATTGTCACCCCTGCTGTAGTGACGGGACCTCCTCCTATTGCAAAAGGTCGAGTGCGTGGTGTGGCTACCGTGGGCAGTAATTAAGCAAAAATAAAGATTTTTTCAGATTAACAAATCACTGAGAAAATTCACTGTCAGAAGACCTGCACTACAGGAAATGTTAAGTTCTTCAGGCAGCAGAAGTACCATACCAGGCCAAAACTTGGATCTGCACAAAGAAATTGAATTATAAATGGAATTTTTTAAAAGGTAAAAATTCATTTGGGTATAGAATTCTGGGCTGAAAGTTGTTTTATTCTTTAAGTACTTTAAAGATGTTGTTCCATTGTCTTCCATTTGCATTTTCATTGTCGCTCTCTCACACATGTTGTTGTTCCATTGTCACACATACACATGCACGCATGTGCACATACACCATCATATATATATATATATGCATGCCTATCACTGGTTACCATCCAGGTAGGAGGCTCCCTAGTAGAATTTTGTTTGTTTTATGGCTAGTGGTATAACGTACTTGCGGCAAAAGTTTCGTTTTAACAAAGAGGTGAAAATGTTTTAAATTATTGCTTCCAGTGCAGTTATTAACAAATGTACTTGTGAACAGAACAGCTGACTTTCTATTGGGTGCGTTGTGAATGTCTTTGCAATCTGTATGTATTATTCCATGCATTCCGCACAAAAGGTGGTTACAGCTATTAGCTCTGCCTTCAGTTGAGGAAACCGAGTCGCAGGTCATTTCTCCCTGGTTCCGTGACTCATCTGCTGAGAATTAAGCTGGAGCTAAAGTCTAGATCCCTTTGTCTTCAGGCCAAGGTGATAATAATCCCACAAATGCCCATGTGATGTTTAGCATTTCCCAGTCCCGGGGTTTTGTTTGTTTGTTCGCATAAAGATTTCTAAGACATCTAAAGGGCTAGCGGCTGCACAGAACTTGACAAACCCAGTGAAGAATGACAAGGAAAGATGAAGGAGTTGATAGTTTCTGTGACTGCACCAAATGTGGGTCATAATTAGAAAATCTGATTAGGTAAAACTTCTTACAGAGAGAAAATGCCTTCTACCAAACATCTCAAAAATTCGTGTTGCTAACATCCATAGGTCACACTCATTTTACTTAATAAAGTCAACCCTTGAAAAATGTAGTCTTGAAAGACTACACTTTAAGAAGTTATTTCTGATTGATTTATTTGAACCAGAGATTTTTCAGACACTATCGTTCTGTGTAATCTGATTTTTACGTTTCATAAGAGAAAAATACATTGTACCACGTGTCTGGAGTCCCCCAAGATGTTCACAACATGTTCACATGGAAAATGGGAAAGTGAGCCATGAATAGTTAGGATAGGCGAACTGCTGTAAAAAATGTGTAAATAAAAATATGCAAATAATCAAGCACAACAGAAGTATATTTCTTGCTCAAGTAAGTTTTCCTGGGCAGTTAAACAGGTTGGCAGAGCAGTGCTACTCTATGTAGACATTTAGGGATGTCAGAGGGGCTGACAGATGCTCTGCTATTTTCTATACATTTCTTCTAGAGTCTCCTTGGGAACCACTATTCCAGGCAGCCAGAAGGGGACAAGAGCACAGAGCATCTTGGGAGTTCTCGGGGCCAGGCCTTAAAGTGGCATGCATCATATTCCTTTTGCTCATATTCCTTTGGCTAAAACCTAGTCACATGGCCACATCTACCTGCAAGAGGGTTTTGGAAATGTCTTCAATGATGGGCACTTCCCAGTGGGAACTGTGTGTTGAGGGGAGCGCGGCTCTCTGGTCAGCCCTCTGCCACAGCCCACAACCAAGCTTTATCATCCAGAGGGGGCAAGGTATAAAGAAATGTGACAGAATAATTATGACAGCTATGATTTATGAACAATAAGATGGCAGACACTCTGTTCAGCTCTTTCCTGATAGTCCTTCACAATTAGTTGTTTTTAATTAGACAACGCTGTGGTGGGAGGGTGGGCAGTAGTCAAGGTTCTTGAATAGCCAGGGAAGCCTGCTGGTATGTACATCAGGACTCTTCTCAATCTGGAAAACAAGTTTTCAAAGAACTTTCACACATTATCTAACTTGAGCCTCACTGTGACACAGTGAAGTAGGTAAGACAGGTCCTATTGCCATTTTGAGGAAAGAGAAACTGAAATACAAAGAGGTCAGGGGCTTTATCTAAGGCTCCCCCAGCCAATGAGGACTAGCCTGGATTCCTGACCTGTGAGTAGTAATCTCGTGTCGCTTCCCATGTGGCTCTGCTCCCCTGGTACTTCAGGTGGATTGCAACTGTCCAAATGGCAATTAAATTGAGATCTTTCCAAGAAAAGGTATTTCTTGATTTTTGGTCAGTAATTGTGTGTTTCGTTTGACTGCTTCTGAAATTTTTTAACATTAGAGTTGAAAAAAAATACATTCCTGCCACCCTTTATTGTGACAGCTGAGTGAGAGGAAAGACCTTTGTACTGGAGGTAATAGAGGGGCCAGGATAACTTATACTAGGGTAAGTTAGTTGGCTGACATCCTAGAAAACCTGGTGCATGAGCAGAATCCTGCAGAGAGTTTTTCATTCCATTGGCTAGTCGACTAGCCCATGCCGTTCAACTATTCTGTCCCCTCGGAGACCGTCTGGAGGGGCACCTGGCTCCCACCAGCCCTGAAGCTGGAGGTCTGTTTGCCTGTGCTGTTGATCACGCAGTGGACTTCAAGGCCTTTTTGGCCTTGGAGAAGCAGTGATTGATCTCATTCTGCTCAATCGTCTGATGAAAGGGTCATGTTCTACAATGAATGGTTACCAGGCCACCCCGGGCCTGAGCCTCAAGTCATCTGGAAACTCTTACAAGATACTGTCCTCCATAAAGTGCTGGAGTAAATCACCACTCTCCTTTACAGGATCTCACAGACCTTTAAAACCTCGTGATGAACACGAGCACTACGGAGCCGTACCTCAAGCCCAGATGGAAGGATAACATTTTCCTGACGCTAATGTAACTTAGGCCTTTTTTACATTGAATTATCGTTTTCAGAAAACAGTACTGGAGCAATTGGATATCCATAGGCAAAGAAAAAAAAAATATGAATGTCAATCTAAACCCTACACCTTATACACAAATTAACTCAAGACTTAACTCTACATTATATAACTATGAACTTTAAAATAAAGAGGAAATCTTTGGGATCTAGGGCCATGCAAAGAGCCACTAGACCTGACACTAAAATTATGATCTATAAAAGGAAAAACTGATCAATTGGACCTCACCAAAATTAAATTTTTTGTTCTGTGAAAGCCCATAGGAAGAGCATGAAATTACAAGTTATGAACTGGAAGAAAATATCAGCAAAACACATACACAACAAAGGACTAGTATCTAAAATACATAAAGAACTCTCAAAACTCAACATAGAAAAGAAATCCAATTAAAAAATGTAAAAAACATGGAGACATTCCACTGAAGAAGATATGTAGATGGAAAATAAGCACATGAAAAGATTTAACATTATTAGTCACTGTTTAAACGCAAACTAAAACCACAATAAGATATCACTACACACCTATCACAATGGCTACAATAAAAAATAGTGGCAATACCAAATGCCAGCAAGGATGCAGTGGGAATGTAAAATGGTACAGTCATTCTGGAAAAACGTTTGACAGTTTCTTAGAAACTAAACATACAACTACTATATGACCCAACAAGGGCACTCCTGAGCAACTGCCCCAGAGACATGAAAACATATTCACACAAAAAACCTGCACATGAATGTTCATAGGTGATTTCTAACAGTCCAAAACAGAAATCATCCCAGATGTCCTTCAAGGGATGAATGGTTAAATAAACTGCGATACATACATGCCAGGGAATACTACACAGCAATAAAAAGGAATGAACTATTGATACCCAAAAACTTGGATAAACATCCAGGGAGTTAGAAAGCAAAAAAAGCCAATCCCAAAAGGTTACATACTGTATGATTCCATTTGTATGACATTTTTGAAGCGAGGAAATTCTAGAAATGGAAGACAGATTATATATAATTGCCAAAGGTTTGGGAATGGGGACAGAAGGAAGTCAGTGTGGCTATAAAATGGCACCATGAGAGATAATTACAGTGTTGGAATTGTTCAGTATCTTGACTGTAGTGGTGGATACACGATCCTACACAGATGATAAAATTGTATGGAATTTCATTTAATTATTTTAATGTATAGCAAATAGCAGAGACACAGACACACAAGTGACTACAAGTGAAACAAATTTAAATAAGATCAATGGATTGTATCGATGTCAATATTGTGGTTGTGATATCATACTATAATTCTTCCAATTGTTACCATTGGGGGATACTGGGAAAAGCACACAAGGGATCTCTCTGTATTATTCCTTATAATTGTAAATCTACAATTATCTCAACAAACAAAAACTTTGAAAAAGTGTCTTTTGTAATCCAATCCCAGTTTAGTTTCTCTCACCTCTCTCATTATCCTGTAATTTAAAGAACCTATCAAGGAAGTCAGAGGAGGAATATTTGATGTTTCTAAATGAGAGTCCTGTCTTATAGTCATATCTTCTCCTGGGCTCTTTTTCATGTGATGTACAGCATCTGCCAATTAGCAATTTAAATCCTTCCAGATGGACCCAAGTGCTTCAGCTGTCTCAGCACCCAGGCTATCACTTAAAGTCAAACGTGCCCTCCCCATTGTCCAGCATCCATACATCAAAAGATGAGCTCCAGATTTACATACACGCCCCCATGTGGCAAACAGGTGATTATTTATAATCCAGTCACAGAGGGGCCTATAAAAATCCTTCAAGCCAAAAAGAATACAGAATGATAGCAGATGGCCCTGTTCTAAAATGAAGAATTAAACATGTTAAGCAGAAGAACAGTTAAACAAAAGAACATAAAGACTCACAAAAGGAAAGCCAAACTTCTACCCCTTTAATTAGATAAGCACATTGCTCTCCTCAATTCCATTTGAGCCAAGCAACCGTGTCAGTCACTAAAACCTGGTACAACACCATGAAGGGATACTTGCAGGCCATTGGAGGGGGATGGTGTATTGCTCGGCCCCCTACTCCTAACAAACAGAAGACAATGACTACTTGTAGTGTTCACAGGACCCAAAACCTGAGTTTACACGTAGAACTGGATCTGTAGATGGATGCCTGGTTGTTCATTAGAATGCTACTTGAACTTCTCTGGCAGCAAGAGTAAAAGCAGTATGGGGTGGGGAGGGTGGAGGTTTTATCCGGGAGTTTGCAAACAAAGGCTCAGTAGCTCCAACCTTATCTCCACTAGCTGAGCCATGAGAGCCACCAGCTGCGGCGTGACCTGCATTACCATGGAATCTTGATGACTTCATTCATTCACTATCTCTGGGCCCACAATAAGTGAAGGACTAAGGACCTTGAGTTCTAAATAAAATTTCAAAACCCCCTCCTGCCCAGGTTAAGGGGCGCAGCCCAGCTAGTAGGGTTTCACATGGGTCAGGACTGAAATGAGCATCATTCATCTAAAATTGTAAAGAGTGTGGGAGTCGGAGATTATGCCCAGCAACGAGCTTAAGATGGAAAACAGTTTATAAGCCAGAGAAGAGTCCAAAAGACCAAAAACATGGAGCCCAAGAGAAACAGTGAGCACCAAATAACAAAGTCAGAGATCAAACTATCAGGGAGTGAGCCGGAAGCAGTAGGCGCAGCATACATTGAAGGGGCTTTGAGCTCTTACCAAGAATTTCGATTTAGCCACCTCTGTGCCTGCAGATGCACTGTGCGTGGGAAGGCCAGCTCTTAACATAGGACCAGGGGAAAGAAAGCAGACAGAGAATGATTAAAACCCACACAAAACACCTGAGTGCTCAGGTGTACTCAGTACACCTGTGTACTCAGCACAGGTAGTCACTGGGGAGTAACAAACTCAACAGTTTGTAATATGATCACTTAAAAACTCCAACCATTGTCTCCCCCTAAGTTCCACTGGGAGTTCCTAGACACAGCTAAGTCACAAGGGAACAAAAAGATTAAGTAAGTTTCAACATTTACCCTCCAAATTAAGTGACCCCTTGCAAAGAAGCAGTTATCTTATCAAACTTGCTATCAGGTTTGAGTGGGAGAGCAAATTCCCAGGAAGTCCCATAAAAAGGTGAGTACCTGTGACCCTACTAGATCGCGAGAGCGGGTAAACACAGAAAGGAATGAGATTTGACTGGAGAAGTTCAGGAATTCGAATGAGAAGGCTAGCAGGGAGGGGGCTGTAGGTGAAATGTTTGGTAATCATCAAAGGGCCAGGCTGGCAGAGGAGGCAGGCTGTAAGGCGCTCAAGTCAGGAAGCATTTCTTCAAGGCAGACATGGGTAACTGAGGCAGGGGAAGAAGGCAGCATGAAAAGGTTTCCACATTTCCCTGGCTCTTGGGACAGGTAAATATCTTCAGAGCAATGATAGGTGGTAAAGTATTTCTATTCCCTGCAGATAAAGATTTAATCAGTTGTAGAACAGATATTCCCCAAAGACAAGAAGTCTCATTGGAGAGAAATTCAAGGCAATGATATAATTCCATTGGGCACTCATGAAGAAAATCCTAGTAACCTTACCATTCCTTTTGGGCAGGTTTGATTCTCCAAGGATATCACCCTGTTCAATGAGGAAATTCATGACTATTGCCATGGGAGCCAGTGCTGAGTACCAGATCGCATGGTTGCGATGAATCGAGCACAGGGGCACCATCTGAGAAAGAGAAAGCCAGGGGTTAACAATGCAAGGATGTAATAGCAGTAAGAGGTTTACAGAAGCCACCTGGGTCACCTTAGGTGTTGCTGCTTAGATTTAAAGCCCTGTCATTATCTGAGGGAAGGAAACAAATGCTTTATAAATGAGCTGTTTCAATAAAGGCACTACTTCCCTTGAAGGAACTGCTCAAGAATAGTAGAAAGAGGGTAGCTGTTCCATTTCCTGTGTCTTAACATCTTCACACTTAAATTCCTCTGTCTCACGGTTCAGATCCTCTAATATCCCAATTCCTTCTACCCATACTTCCTTGTCCGCACGCACAACCACCCATTCTATGCCGCCCATTCTAGTCAAGCATGTGTGAATAAAGAAAACAAACAGGAATATTGCCTGGTAGTTTTTCCATATAAAAATGGTTTCTTATATTAAAAAGACCATTCTCTTATGCAGGGTAAGACATCCAAGGGAAGAGTAAGAGGGACCCCGGCAGACAGACAGAGCTGGCCACTGGAGCCTGTAGAGCTGGGCCAATCATTGATCTCAGAATACATCAACCTTTTTCGATCTGCAAATCGAATGGTGCAAGGGGGCCATCATTCAGATATGGGAAACTAAGGAGTAATCCAACATGGAGTACGGATTTTGACATGCCATAAGCTAGAGGCTGCTGCAAGCTATTAGTTTAATATTTCCCAAAGTATATTCCATAGGATTTAAATAAGGATCAGTGCTGAAAGGGTCCATGCTTGAATAAATTTTGGAAAAGCTAGATTAGACCAAAGTAAGTATATTTCTCTCTGCAAGACTACTCAGAGTCATTAATTTGTGCATATGGACTATGATTCTACAAGGCGGGGAGGCAGCTATAGTATAGCAGTATGCCACATTTCCCACTGATATTCGACTGTGAAAACCTTTTTTTCACTGAACGTCTTTAAGGACTATTGTTTTTTAGAATCCACTTTGGAAAGCACTGTAGTCAGGAGAGCTGATAAAAATTAACGGAGTCTATGATAATGATGCTTGTCAGACACCACATGATCATTGAGAAACCAGTTCTGATAGAACCTTAAAATCATACCTCAGCGGGCTGACCCTCACCAAAGTGGAGACCTGGTGAGCGGCTACCCTGAAGATGAATTAGATTTTCACAAAAGAACAAAACTAGGAGAGAAGGCAAAGCCGGTGTAAACTTTCCGGAGAACCAAAATGGCGACTGTCAGGTGATGTGGAGGCAAGAGGAAAACCCACAGGAATTCAGATATGGACGGTCTTACATTTGTGTGGCTCTGCTCTGGAGGTCGAATATAAAATGGTAGCCCTATTTCATAAATAATGTGCTACCAGGGCCTCTTAACATGCCAGCTTTATTTGCAGAGTAATGAAAAGAACACTAAGCCAGGAGTCCTGAGCACTAGATTTTCAGTTAGCTGGTGGTCTGTCAGAGCCAGCTTGCACGAGCTCCACAAGAGCCCATTGTGTGCGTCTCTTCCCAATTCCACACTGAATAAAGCCAGATTGGTAGCCCTGGTAAAAAGAGTTACACTACAGAAATTGATAAACGTTACAAATCAGGGCTTTCCTTATTCCTTCTCCCTACCCCTCTCCCTACCCTCCAACAGAGCTGCTTATTAAACATTTACCAGCACACCACTGGTCATGACCTAGGTTTGTGACATTTGGTTTATCTGGCCTTATCTATAAAAATTAATGAATTACACTAAGTTTTCATCCTTTTAGAGTATAAAGACCCAATTACCAACTAAAGCATGGTATCAGACATATCCATGATAAAGTCTGTTTTCTCAGGAGTACTAGTTTGATGAGGAAGAAAACATAAAGACAAATAGCTATTATGAGCTGGATAACTTTTAAACACCTATTTTATTGGTCAAAATAGCATCTATAAGTTCGATAAATATTAATATGAGAGAGACAGTGATATTTATTTGATAAGAAAAAAGACAGCATTTAGAATAACTAAAATAATTACAAATCCCACTCACCCTTGGGAGTCATGGTCCACAATCTGGGAACAAGCAGGCTCCCTGGGGATTCCCCAAAATGGCCAAGCAACAGAATCACTGGAGATGTTAAAATTCAGCTTCCCAGGTTCCATCCCAGAGCAACCTAATAAGAATCTCCAAGAACAGGCCTAGAAATTTGTACACAAAGCAAACTTCCCTAGTGACTGTCATGTAGGTGCCCAGCAGCAGCTTACCATATTCATATTCCTATTGGGGCGAGCTTGATGACCTTCTATTTCCTTCCAATACAAACATTCTATAATTCTGAAAGCCTCTTCAATCCACCCTGAGTAGACCACATTTGAAATATTATTTTTATTTCTGGAGACTTCAGGAAAAGAAATGGAAACATATCAAGAGCAGAGGAACCAATAAGGTGAGGAATCTGTAAACTCTCCCTCAGGAGAAATGATTAAGGAACCAGGAAAAATTCTGCTTAAAAAAAGTCTGAAAACAACTGATCAAGAAAGCTCGCTAATTGGTCCTCTTTGTTTGTGTCACTTCTTGCTTCAGCTTCGGGAACAAGTCCTTTGTAATCTCAGGTATAGCTGTTAGAAAAGTATTCCTTATAATTAGGGTGACCTTACAATTTATCGTCCAAACTGATACTCTTTGAGAGTGAAAGGAGGTGCTGCTGGGAATGACCTTGGGACACCAGGCCTAAAGGCCTGAACTTGGACTGTCTCTAGCAAACTGCAATATACGGTCACCCTACATGTAGCAAGCCAAAAGCTGCCTCCCAGAACTTTTATCCATTTATCCTCATTCTTCCTTTGAAGCCATAAACATCAGACTAATTTCACTTGATATCCTTCGAAAATTAGAAATAGCTATTCTTACCTCCCTCCTGGTTCTTTAACTATTTCTTATGCAGAATCTTAATATGGAAAACAGAATCAAATGTGGTTGAAAAAGGTGATGGACCCAGACTCCACCTGCTGACTTCCTTTTGCCCCTTGGGGTGGTGCTTGAGGCACCTCCAATAGACTCCTAGGAACTGATGGTGTGAAAACTAAGCTGACCAGGTGGCCATCAAGGGATGACCTTTCCAATATTAAGTTTTAGAATTCTTGGATGGCTCTGCATTTTGAATGCAGGTATAAGATGGCAAGGGAAAGAATAATACTTCAGTAGGCTTATAATTTCCAGTTTTCTTACTTAAAAAAAATAAATATCAAGTACCTACAAAATTGTTATATTGTAGAGTATAAAAAAAATAACAACGCAGCCAACATCCAAGTAACCACTAACAAGTTAAAGAAAATGTCCACATTGTATTTGAAAGTCTCAGCTACTCTTCCCCTTCCCATCTCCCTTCTCTCTCCCAACCCCCACCCCAAAAGGCAACAACTATCTGGAACTTGTGTGTATAATTCCCTTCACAATTTAATGGGATCCTTTTAGCCAAGGGCCACAAAACCCTGGATGAAGCAGGGGATGAAGACCACCCCCCAACGCAGTGAAAAGCAGCTCTCCGTCCTGCATAGCCCGCAATGGCTGACAAGTCCTTGAGGCTATTTTCCTAGAACTGTTTGAATTTACGGATAAAGACCCCAGACTTGGCTGTTTCCCCAGCTGATTTGATGTGGCTAACATAGAAATGCCAATTCCGTACAGCTGTGCAGAATGCCGAGCGTTTTGATTGAGGAAACGAGTGAATCTGGCGCAGGAAACTTTTCACAAACCACTGCTTGTCACAGTTTTTTATGCCCAGAAATTGACTGTGGCAACCTTTTAAAAGGAAAATGGGCTTATTTAAATCAGAAAGCTAACTGAGAGCAGAAGTCAACAGGAGAAGAAAATTAGAGAGAGAGAGAAAGCTAAGGAGCAGCCTGGCCCCTTCAGTCATTAAGTCATATTTTTTAAGATCCTGTATTTTGCCTTACACAATCCCTGCCGATAAGTCACTTAAACCTCATTTGAGGAGAAGACGAATGCAGGGAAAAATTATATTACGAACAAGGCAGTATACTATTGAACATCTTTATACCCAAGTGCTCAACTGTGTATCACAGGCCGTTGGAAAATAGCATAATGCCGTGTAACAAGGGAGCAACTGTAAGGCAGAGTGAGGAGACACAAAAGACATTTGAAAAGGAAAAAATCAGTTTGGCTGGCATCAGAGAAATCTTCAGAGAGGCAGCGACATTTGGACCGGGCCTTGAAGATAGGGTAGGGTGTGACGACACGGAGAGTGAGAGCATTTTTATACGAACAATGGAAACAACCAGCTTTCATTGTGTGCCAGGTGCTGTGGTAAGCATTTTATGTGCATTATTTCATATACTCCCCCCAACAACCTCCAAAGTGTAAGTATGTCTATTTTATAAAAGAGGAAACTGAGACTCAGAGAGATTAAGTAACTTGTCCAAAGTCACACAACTAGATTGCAGCAGTCAGGATTCAGATCCAGGATGTTTGACCCAATAGCCAGCGTGATGCTTCACTGCACAGGCAGAGGAAGAGCAGGAAGGGAAGCCCAGACATGGCGGGAAACACGCTGATGGTCAAGGGGTCGGCAACGGTTGGTCATATTGAAGGGGCAACAGGGTGTGGATGTTTGGTCAAGTCGTTCCTCTGCTGAAAATCCTTAAATATCTGCCTCATCCCCTGTTCCTTGCACACAGAGCTGCTCAAGACTGCTTGTTAAATTTAATTGGCAATATAAGGAAAGGCCCTGGCATGAGAAGCTATGATTTAATTGGGATCCTTTGCCTATTATATCTTTAGCTTGACTAATATTTTGAAGTTTAACAGGGCATGAACGGGTTTATATGGGGGAAAATATCTTAAATACATCAATACAAGTCATCCTTCATTCATGCATCTGTTCGTTCAGAAAACATTTCTTGATTGGTCACTTTGCATTAGTCCCTGTGCTGGGGCACTAGGGATGCGGGCCCCTCTGAAGGGGCAAAACAAAAGAACACGCTTCCACTACGCTTTATAACAAAACAGACTTCAAGTGAACATGTGCAGCATGCATTGAACAGTGAGCATTGATCAAGTCCCTACCATGTGCTGGATGCTACAGGAGGTGACACATATACAGTCCTGTGCTCTAGGGCCTCAAGGGGAGATAAACAGTGAGCAAATAATTGCAACACAATGCAGTGAGTGCTACTGTAGGGGCACTAGCCAATGTGCCCTTTAAACCATGTGTCTTGAGGCTCCTTGTCTGGGCTGTGATAACAGTCCTGGGCTTGGCTAAGCCAGCTGTTTTCTCATGAGATAGTTAGCACAGAGACCCTTGTGGTCTGAGGGAACATGGAGACCCTCTGGAGGGCTCTGGTCCTTGGAATGCAGGTGATACAGGAAGAGTCCCCCTTGGCAAGCACGCAGCCTTTGTTCCTCTGCCTACTTAAGCTTCTCTCGGGGGGCGGTAGTGGGTGCACATTTTCTGTCCAGCCGGCCGCCACCGGACCTTCCCTGTAAGTAACTCCCCAATAAACTCACACGTCTCGTTCGCTGTCTCTGCGTCTTTTCGTTGGTCTCTCGGCAACTTATCCCACACTGCTCACCCAGCTGGGCGTGTGGCGGAACAGCCACCTAAATGGGTTTATACACTAAGACAAATGTCTGTACCATGGAGAATATAAAGTCCCGATCCAGCCTGCATCTATCAAGTTCACTCAGAGTAAGTGTAGTAGTTTTCTGTCTTGGTTGACTGAGAAGTTCATCTCCCTGTACTCCTAGGACCAGATCAGGTGACCTCTTGAGAAACCTTGCAGCGCTAGGATTCTGATTCTGCTCATCCACAGCAGCTGAGAAATCAGGACACACAGGCAAGAAGGGAAAATAGCATGAGTAACATAACACCAAATACAGCACTCAGATTTTCTAAGCAGACCAGGTGATGCTCACTAAAGGGTAATGCCTTTTTTCTTTTGTTGACATGCTACCAAATTAGAAAACATTCATTTATTCATGAGCAGATTAAAGTCCCAATTTCACAATATTAAGGAAATCGCTTTCACCTAATTGCTAGATTCCAGTATGTCAGTGGTGTTCCACTGAAAGTCACATTTCATTAACCAGAAAATGTGAATTCAAATAGTTAAGTCCCATCAGTTTGTTAGAAAATATAAAATTCAAGAAAAAATTTAGAAATTCAATTGCATATATTTAGAAGAAAAATTCCAAACCAAAACTCAGTGATCACATAGAGGAAGGATTATAACAGCAAAGGCAATTTTGTCATTAAAATTACTAAAGGAAGAATCTGGTCTTGGGATATAGCTTACTAGTTTGTGTGATGTTATGCCAATCACTTACTCTTTCCGGGCCTTGGTTTCTCATCTATAAAAGAAGGGGATTGGCAAAAAGTTTCATCTGCGTCCTGTGATACTATGAAAACCCAGCCCTTAGAATCATAGTCAAGGGATGGCAAATATCTTGGCCTCGGAGGATACCTGCAGTAGGTTGGTGTTAATGAGCTGGCTGGATAATGGAGAAGGATTCTGATGCCCAGTCCAAGCTCAGAGGAAAGAGCCAAGCACATCAACACTGTCTGGATGGGGCAAATGGGATGAGGGACACACAAGAGCCATTTTTGTTCTAGTTGAATCCTCACATTTTTTTTTTAAACTAGGAAACTCGGACCCGGAGTGGTTTAGTGACATGCAATGGTCACAGAGCAAATTAGTAGATAATACACATTCTAAGCCCAGTTTTTATTGTCTATCACCTGCACTCTTTTTCTTAATTGGCAATTATTGTATCATCTTGCATCTTGTTTCCAAAAGAAGTTAGTGGCTTACAAAAGGGCATATAATGCAGTGAGACCAATGAATACAAAAATAAGACAAAAGGAAATCTATACTCCATTTCATCATACTCGGTGCTGTCAAACTCATTTGTCCAGAGATAGTTCATTTCCTGTTGCTACTCTTCTCAACGATCCCCCAAAGTCCTTCATTATCTTTCTTCAACTGCGCTTCCAAACCTGTATTCCAACTCAGCTGTTCTACAGTTCCCCACACACACGACAGTAGACACCCATTAGGGAATATCTGACCAGCATGCAAGTCATCTCCCCTTATGTAGGAACTTCCAGATCTTCCCTTGGAAGCTATATTTATTTATGACTTCACTCTCCTGGCAATAGTTCATGAAACTGACATAATGTAGGGCAAGAAGATTCTCTTCAATTCAAGAGTTAGGAGTAGCCATAGTCCACCATGGGATTGGAAAAGCAGAGAAAGCAAGTCTGCAGAGAGAAAGAATAAAGCAGAAGTAAAAGGAGAATTCCCTGGGTATCTGATTGCTTCCCAACCCTATTCCAGTTCCGTTCTGAGGCCTGGCTGTGTGTCTGCCTTTGAGTTCCCCCAAAACATGCCTGAATCCTTACAGAAATTTCCCCATTAAACTTACACTAGTTAATTAATCAGCATCCCTTTCTATGCCTTTGCCTTATCCTACATCCTGCCTTTAAGTCCCTGCTCAAGGTAACTTTCTCCCCAAAGCTCATTTTGACTCCCCCCGGACAGAAGTAATGTCTTCATCCTATGAATTCCTACAGTACTGCAGCTATGCATTTCTTATGACATATCTGCCTGAGAGCAAACTTTCATGATTATATCTCCTGTTTTTTTATCATAATTTCTAGGCTTCTTGTAGAGAAGGACCCATGTCTTATTCATTATTGTAATCTCCATATACCAAGCACAGTAGAAGTGAGCAGTTGTCAACCTTTATTTGTTAAAAGAATGGATGAACGAATGAACGCCTTTTATTCATTTTCTACTGTTGTGCAAATCCCTAAACCACTCTCCTTCAGGCTGGTATTACAGAAGTGGAGATTTGATCAGCCAATTTACCCAGTTAATGTGAGCAATGTAGACAGACAAATAGGATAAGTGTGGCCCAGAAATCTACTCCAGGGCCAGAATGACGCCTTTCGGTTGTCAATATTGATCACGTTTAATTAGAAAATTGCCAGATCTCTGCTGTTCTTAGTGCTGTGTGGGCATCACCTAAAAGCAGAGGGATGACAAGCTGTTCTGAGCATCTGCAGCCTTTATGTAATAAGCATGTTTTCATTTGAGAAAATTTGTGCCTGTTTCTGAGCAGAATCAGTGCCTTTTAGAATGTCATATTTTTTCCCCATACAAACTTTCTTCAGTGGTTATGCTGAGAGAAATATTAATGTATAATTCCTAGAATTATTAAAATAATGTTAATTTATTTTCATTCACACCGTATGAATGAGTACTTGCAGAATGGATTCAGAATAGGGTTAAAAATCAAGATTAGGGTTTAAGAGGTAATCACTCCAGGAACAGAATGGAGTCATCTGAGGTGCATTGTGACTTTGTGAAGTGGGTTATTAACCTATCAGGTACCCGTGTTCCTTCCAAACACCTCTTTGGTCTTTCATGACCCTATCAGAGCCCTTTCCAGATGAAAGTACAGCTACAATCACTATGTTTTATGCCATACACTCAGTTTCTCAAACAGCAGGTTATTCTCATGGTGTGACTTGCTATTTGATCTGTCTATATCTATGTTGATCCACTGTCAAAACTAGAAAAAAGGCTGTCAGTAATAGTTAATAGAGGGTTAGAGCAGAGAAAATGCAAGTGTTCGTTTTGCCAGTGTCCATGATTTGAAATGGTCATTCAGCAGTAACCAATTTGCTCATCTTGGTGTTCAGGCTTTAGGATCTTCCATTTGCCTGCAGTTACTGGTAAACAAACCTCAAGTGTGGATCACTCGATTGTTATTATCAAGATAAACCAAGGATTAAGACTGTTAATATCGATGGGATTTTCCTATCTGTGTTTATTGACTAAGGGTATGCTTAAATTATGTACCTGCAAGAATTCATCTATGTTTTGAAAAGGCATATTGGAAAAGCATTATTCACTCTCTCTAACACAAACAATTGATTGTCGTATCTTCTATAATTTGAAAGTCTCTTTTTACCTGAAAGGAACAAGCCTCATAAGACTGACGAAAGAGAGATTTGAAAAGAGAATTCTTCCTTAACTTAATATATTCCTTTTAGCTAGCTAGAATAGAAAGTAGAAGATGCAGAAAACCACAAAGAAAATTTTTAAAAATCACCTTTGATACTACCATCCTAAAAGAACCAAGGCTAAAATTTTGTTTTATATGCTTTCAGTCATTTTACTATAGGTAGATATACAAATAAGTGTGATTAAAATTTATATTTAAAATTAACATGGTACCATACCATTTATACTGACTGTAATATGCTTTTTTTGCTTAATAATATATCATAAATATTTATCTGATCCAGAGGTTGGCAAATATTTCTATAAAGTGTCAGAGAGTAAATATTTTAGGCTTTGTGGGCCATTCAGTCTTTGTCACAGCTATTCAACTCTGCTGCTATAGCAAGAAAGCAACCATAGACAATACGTAAGTGAACGGGCATGACTGTTCCAATAAAACTTTATTTACAAAAACAGGTAGCAGACATATTGTATTCAATTCTCCCTAAATTGATTTACAGGTTTAACATAACTTCTATTATATTCCCAGCAAAAAAAATTTTTGCAAATATAGACAAGATTACTCTAAAATTTATGTGAAAAGGCAAAGAAACTAGAAGAGTTAAAACAATTACAGTGGGAGGAATCATTCTGTCCAATTTTAAGATGGACTTTATAGCTACAGAAATCAAGACTGTGGTAGTGCAAACCATACATCTGACAAAGAACTTGCATGATTAGATATTACTACAAACCTATCAGAACAGCTGAAATAAAAAATAATGACAATATCAATTGCTGGTAAGGATGCAGAGAAACTAGATTTCTTACACATTGTTCTGGGGATTGTAAGATGATAAAGCCACTCAGCAGTTATTTAAAAAGCTAAACATACACATACTATCCAACCCACCAATCACATTTCTAGGCATTTATCCCTGAGAAATGAAAAGTTATGTCCACACAAAAACTTACACACAAATTAATTTTATAGCAATTTTATTTGTAATAGCCATGGAATACTACTCAGCACTATTTAGGAATAAACTATTGATACACTTGTAACTTAGATGCATCTTAAGGACATGATGCTGAATGAAAAAAAAAAAGCCAATTCCCATACATACTGTATGATTGCACTGATGTAACATTCCCAAAATAACAGTTATAGAGATGAGGGCAGTTAGTGGTTGCCAAGCTTTAGAAATGGTAAGGGAGAAGGGGTGGGTATGACAATAAGAGGGTGGCACCAGCGAGATCTTTGTGATAATGGAATAGTTCTGTATCTTGATTGTGGCTGTGATCATAGGAATCTACACATACGTTGTCCTAATGCCAAGTCCCCAGGTTGTTACTTAACAACAGTCATGCAAGATGTAACCAGTGGAGGAAATTAGGTGAAGGATACACAGGACATGTCTGAACTATGTGTGCAACTTCCTGTGAATCCATAGTTATTTCAAAATAAAAAGTTAAAAAACAAAGCAGATGGCAGGCCATTGCCATAGTTTATCTGTAGTTTGCTAACTCCTTACCTAGATAGACAATTAGATGTTTTGACAATATTTTTATTAGCTGTACATATGCCTTTCAGTACATATATTACAATTTATATGACCATTTCCCTATTGTTTCCAATTTTTCTCTTTATAAAACTAAGACCTAGAATACTTTGTATGTTTTTACTCATCCACCATTATTTCTTTAGAATAAATATCTAAAATTACAGTGTCAAATGTATGCATATCTTTAAACCTTTAGGATAATGTTGCCAAATTGCCTTCTAAAACAATTCATATCAATTTACACTCCTATCAGCAGAGTATGAGAGTATGTACCCACACCCTCATCAACAATGTATATTATCTTTTTTTAAAAAATCTTTGCACGCTTGTCAAGAAAGAATATCTCACTGTGTTTTTCTTTGTTTTAAGTTTCATTGTGTATCTTCAATCTCTAGACCTCAATCTCTGTCAGGCAGGAAACCTTAATCTCTGTACGGCTGTGTCTGTCTTACTCCCCCTTTTATGCCCAGCATTAGCACAATGCTTGACAAATTGTAGATATTCGTTACACACTTATTGAATCAATGAACGAAAAAAGAATATATCAATCTTAAAGGGGATGTTCTGCTTGTTGAGAGTTCACAGCCATAATATTGATAATTTGTTTCCAGCACCATCCAGGACAAAGGGTACCTTACCTATGAATATGGATGTCAGGTCAGAATGGAGCCTACTGCTATAGGAGGGAGACAGTTTCCTCAGATTACCATAGCTTGATGACACTGGCCACTAAGATTATCCAAATAACTTTTGTTGTGCTAACTGTACACTCTACAATACACTTTTTAGTTATCATTTGGTTTTTAGGCATAGGCTATAGACTGCCCACACTGAGAATATGCATGTGTCACACAAGCTTGAATTTTCTTGTCCTTGCGACAATGATATTTTTTACTGAAAATGAATAAAGTGGTATCAGATTTGTGCATTAGTTGCTTATGCATTTCATTATTATGAGTACATTCCCCAGAGCTCCAGAATTTCCCCTAGAAGGTGGCAATCATATCAACGTACTGCCAACCTTCCATCCCTCCAAGGACAGTCTTATTGTCTGCTTCCTCAAACTACAACAGGCATCATGTTTAAATCTCTGTGGTTTTTATACCAAAGTATTTTTATTTCATTTGGCTTTTTTAAAATTTCAAGTATCTTCTAAAACCCTTCATGAAGTCATTATCAAGCCTCTGTGCTTTTTCTGCCTTAGCCAGAACATGTTCCTTGATTGTAATTGAATTTGATCTAAACTTGGGAAGTATTTTAATGTTCTTACCTCTGATCACACTGCTATGGCCCCTTTTTGGCAAGGGTTTTGAAATGTGATTCCATTCTTTATCAGAACTCCCCCTTTTTATCTATATGAATTGGCTCCTCATGCCTAAGGGGTTATTGCACTGAGCATTTCACGAATTTGTCTAAGGTAGTCAGGTTTATTGTAGGTAGAGTGGCGTTTAGAAAAGATCAGAAAATATGTTTAGTGGCTAAGATTTAAATATATGTAAAACAGAATTTCTTATTTGAGAATTACATTCTGGATCATGAATATTATAACCGGTTGCTAAGGGAGACTCTGGAATTGTATGCAGTCTGACCTGGAAATAAGAGGAAAGTCTAGAGGAGCGGGCAATATGTTACCAAGGAAGTATACTAGACTGTAATCCTGTGACTAACTTACTGAGGGACTCTATACTAGCCACTTAACCTCTCTCAGCCTCAGTTCCCTCATCTATAAATCAAGAGAGGTGGACCAGAAGGAGGATAAATTTCCTTCCAGCTCAGAAGTCCTGTGATTCTGTGATACAGTTGGTCTATCCCCTCAATATCCAATTCTAAGTAGTTAAATTTACATGGGAAAACTACAATTTATAGTCTTATCAGGATTTCCTCCCTCAGACATCAATCTGTGATGCTCCCTCTTTAGCCAGACACTTTTCACTGTCCTCCATACCTAGCAAAAGACGGAGACCCTCACCAGACTTAACTTCAGTTGTCCCCATTAGCTCTCTCCCTGTCACCAGGCTTTCCTCTTCCCATTCCTCGCCTAATCTGACCAGCTCATTCTTGTCTTCTCTAGGCCAGCTCTCTAAATCTATTAAACAAATCTTCATACGTGGAAGAAGGGCCAAAGCAATGCTCAGAAACTCATCCCCACATATCACTCCTACTATTTAACAAAATCTCTTCCATTTTATTCTAACCTGAAGGAGGGCCTTTAACTGAAGGATGGGAGAAAGAAAACCAACATCTGTTAAATACCTCTGTATGCCACACTTATACATATCATCTTCACTCCTTACAACTGTCTCTTGAAATATATTCTATTTACCCCTGTATTCTTGAAGTTGAGAAAACTCATGTTCAAGGAAATTAAATAAATTGCTGAGATCAACAAGTAGTATGGCAGAGCTGGGATTCAAACTCCCAATCCATCTGACTCAAGAATTGTTTTCTTCCCACCAGACCATATAGTCCTGTTATGTTCCCCGAAGCCCCAGGGTTCTGATGTATTCTCTCAGGGCCCTCTAAGAAAAGAGGACAAGAATTAGGCTCCAGCTGTGTCTTTATTCTGAACATGCCCAGTGGTATTTGTTTTGTAATTATTACTAATATTTGCTTTGAGGAAAAGCATTTAGAAATGATTGTATAGCACTTGTTTAAAAAAAAAATGACACCCTAACTAGAGTATCACCTTTTTCTACTCATAGACACTTATCTTCATAGATGTTTCAGGTGATAGTTTCAAGTTGAATAACCATTCTCACCAAACATGCATCCTCAGGTACAGTCTAAGAAATAATGGAGCCATAGTAGATGCTTAACAAATGTTATCCCAGGCCATTCTTTCTAGTTCTATCTAACTTCAGCTACATCAAAGATGACTGCATGGTAGTATATTGGAATCCCATGACACTCCTGGCTTGTAAAAATTCTACAGCTCCTATATGTAGATGTACAATTTCAATTTCACAGCAAATGTGCTCAGGGCTACATCATGTAACCGTCTTTTCCTACTTCTTTTTCTTTTTTCAATTCTGCACCTGCATCTACTCCCTTCTTTTATTTGAGCCAGTGGATCATAATGTGTGAAAATAAAGGTCTACATTGACAGAGAATGGATGTGTTACAAGCTGCACGTGTGAGCAAATGGTAGCTAACCAGATGTATTCCTGGCCAATGTTTTTTAAAGTAAAACATTTGGCAACTTTACAGCCAGAGAAGGGATAATAACATCTAAAGTTAGCTACAGGGCTTAGAAGTGTTGAGCATCAGAAAGGCCAATGTGTGGTCAACAGGCGAGGCAGAAGCCAGAAGCAACAGCAGCAGGAGAAATAGATAAGGGGCAAAAAGCATCTAACAAACAGCCTCAGACTCGGGAGATGGCCTCTGGGCATTTGCTGGGCAGGGAATCTGCAGCACTGACCTGGAGTATTTCTGACCCTTTTATAGTCATGTCATTCATCAAAGAAGCCACACTGGAAACGGAGAGCTAGATGGAGTGATTTTCCTGCTGACTGAAAGGTACTTACAATTTGTCCAGGGATGGCAGAGGGATGGAGGTAAAGGCCTCCCATTTCTTACCTGGGACTGCTTCACAAGGGTGGAAGAGGGCCAGTAGTCACTGTTTTGAGCCACGCAACCTCTGCAGAGGCAGTGGACCAGTGAAGGGACATCCCAAGATGCTTAACTGAGGCTCTTCTCTCGCCATAGATATTTGCTGCCAAGACCAGTGCCTCTCCAGGGTCATTGCATGCCATCTCAGATATGGAACCAGATCAAATAAGGTCATGTACATAGACATCCTCAGCACAGCAAGTGATGCATAAGAGGTGTTCTCTAAAGGTTGATACCTTCTCTGAGTCAATTTCGTTTTTGGATGCAGTAGATTTGAGATGCCTAAGGAACTGCTATGTGGAGATATAAGTACTCAGTGGAAAACTACTGAAGATATGGCTCAAGTTCAAAACTGAGAGGCAGGTTTGTGAAAATAAGAAGGGGTAGAAATGGAAATGGCCCTTGGTAACCGTACAGTTATGGGCTGGAATATCCTTTTCTGAGGGCTGATCATCACCTTGCGTGTCCTTAATCTTACCACTTATATTTTGATCACTAGCTAGTCAGTGACCCGACTTATGGACCACGTTTATTCTACGCATTTCATGATAAAGTAAGTAGCTAAAAACTTAAGTCACTGGACCCAGTGTTAGGAAAAGGAAATTTCCTGAATGACTTCTTTCCCTGGCAAGTGCCTATGTGCCTTCCTGCACATCCCAGACCTGAAATCTAAGCTCTAGTAATTGCCTCAATGTCTACCATTCTCCATCAACAGAAGTGCTAGTGGTTCGAGTCATGGCCTCTTCTGTTGTCTTTCACTTGCAAAGAAAAAAAAAGTACATTTTAGACTTCAATTGTGAGCTCTCTGCTTGACCTTGCTGTCTTTGAACCCCAGAATGATCCCTCTCTGTGTTTCACATTTCTCCTTTTAGAAAGAGCAAGTGAGATTTAATCGGTAGGAACATGTGATGAAAAAAATTGTAGTGAAAATTGAATCTGCCTTAAACACCAGATGTCAAAAGAACAAACCTGGTTAATGATCTAACTTTTAAATATATTGTGTGCTTTCTAGCAAAGAAAATAGCAGCTGGAAAACAGGCAACATAAATGTGTCATAACGTCCACCCCCTTAAAAACATTGCATTCTAATGGGGCAGGGCTGGGAGGAATAAGAGAAAAAAATGTAAGTAACATTATTTTAATTCCTACTATGTGTTGGGTACCTTGATATATATTTTAAGTATTATTTCATTTTCTCTAGCCTCCTCAGGAAAGCATTTGCAGTTTGGATGGGATTTAAGTCTATCTAAGTTTGAGCACTGGGATTTCTTAGTTTCCCACAATGAAAGACTTTTTATCATCCTTCTAAAAAATAAAGACAAAAATTCTGTTAAAGATGGTGTGTCAGGAGTCCCCAAGACTACCCCAGCTTGGAGATTCACTAGAAGGAATCACAGGACTCAGATATAGTGGTACTCACAGCTAAGATTTATTACAGCAAAGTAGTAAGGATAAATTGCTGGATCATAAGGGGACTACGTGCAGGCAGAGTCTGAAGGAATCCATATACAGGTTTTCTTATGCTCTCTCCCTTCTATGAGGGATCATGCAGAACACATTCTTCCTCTAGCAAACAGAAATGCAGTATGTATTGTCATGTTTCTGCCCAAGGAAATCCATTAGAGATTCTGTGCCCTAGGCTTTTCTTGGGGCTGTTCACATAGGCACCCTCTGCCTAGTACATACCAAAATTCCAGACTCCCAGAAGGAACACAAGTATTTAGCATAAATCATATTTGCACAATCTAGGCATACAGTGAACCAACCTTATCAGTTAAATGTTGACCCCTGGGAATGCTCTGACAGCCAAGTTCCCAGCTGCCAGCCAAAGGCCATCTTGCAAGCAGGACTTTCTAAAAATAATAGTCTCAGGCAAGCTATATTAACTCTTTTCTGTGAAAATAGTATAGAAAGTTAATGCTTTCATGTATATTTCTGCCCACTACCACCACGCCCTTGCAAACACTTAGCAATGAGAGAGAAAATATGAAAAGGTAAAGGACTAAAGAAATAGCTGAAAATAATCTCTGTGGACTAGAAACAGAACCACAATGTAGAGCTGTAAGTGATACTGAAGCACAGCGTGTAACTAGAATAAACCCTGAAGAATGCAGCAGTATGTGACTAGACTAGAGCATAAAGTCAGAAATGTATTTATGGAACATTAGATTTATACTGGAAATCTGCAGGCAGCCTTACAAATGGAAAAACTGGTACAACTCAAGCTGAAAATACTGGTTAGGGTGGTTCACATTCATTGGGGTTATTTGCTCAGATTGAACCCAAGCAGAATTAAAGCAAAACTTTTAAACTTAACCAAATGAACCAGATCTGCTTGGTTTCAGAATCATTTAAATTTAGTCCTCAAATGGTGCTAAATGTCCCACAAGTAGCTTTAAACACAGCCCTGGCCAATAGAACTTTCTGTGATACTGGAAATATTCTTGCTGTCTAATATAATGGTCACTAGCCACATGTAACTACCGAGCACTTGGAATGTGGATGAGGAACTAAATTTTTAACTTTATTTCATTTCAATTAATTTAAGTTTGAATAGTTATATGTAACTACTGACTTCTGTATTGGAAACGCATTTTCTAATGGGTTCGTGGGCTTGTTTTCACTCTTATCACAGGAGCTTCTTTCAAAATGTATTGACAGATCAGTTGATTTTGAAAGCTGTGTGTGTGTGTGTGTGTGTGTGTGTGTGTGTGTGTGTATCTTTGTCGTTGGGCAATGTCACCAGCACCATTTACAAATATATATACCTGATCATCAGAAGCAGAGACTCCAGAACTACTTTCGATCCTCCTAGCTTAGCTCCCCTATCATCTCTTCACATTTGTAACTTGACTCATTGGAAATCTATAACCGCACCTCATCCTTTTCAGTGTGGAAGCCAAGTAAAACTTCTTGGATACTCAACTTCTTGAAATCTCAGTGAATAAATTAACTTTTCTTTAAAAAATGCAAGAAAAAGAGGAGGAGACGGTAGAGGTAAACGGTAGTGTCCAGCAGAGTCTGTATTATTTACGACTAATGAATCAAGTTATAGTTTTACTTATTGGTTTTGCTTTTTAAGAAAATCAGAATGAACTATTTTCCACTTTGCTGTAAGAATTTATACTATTGTGAAACTAAAGATTCGCCAGGACATCGTTTGAATTCTAAAAATGAAGAGGCATTGATATGCGGAAACGTTAGGCTAGGTCATGATGAGTAAGCTTCAGGGAGTGACCCTCATTTGTTCATTAACTTCATAACGTGTTCTGCATGTCTCCGGCGTGCAAGGCACTGTGCTAAGTAATGGATGGTATAAAGACAAGTCCCTGACCTCCAATAATTCTGATCAAGACCTGGCACCCGGAGTGGATAAACCTCTGAAAAGAAGTGTCAACACAGCATATTTCTGACTGAATTTCCCAATCAGTCCACTTTTACATTCAATTTTTCTTGACTATATCCAGAAAGATTACAATCAGAAAATTTTCAGTGACAGAAACCCATTGTATTCATCCTTCCATCTTAAAAATAGATATGGACTAAATGTAATATGGTATCCTGGATTGGATCCTGGAACAGAAACAAAACATGAGTGGAAAAACTGACAAAATCTCTGAAGTTCAGTTGATAGTAATTGATTTCTTAGCTTTGACAACTATGCCATAGTAATGTTAATATTAGGGAAAACTAGTGAACGATAAATAAAAGTTCTCTCCACCATTGTCTTAGTCTGTTCAGGATGTTATAACAAAAATACCATAGACTTGGGCGGCTTACATAACAGAAATGTATTTCTCACAGTTCTGGAGGCTGGAAAGTCCGAGATCAAGGTGCCAGCAGGTTCAATGTCTGGTGAGAGCACCCTGCCTGGTTCATAGATGGCTGTCTTTTCACTGTGTCCTCAAATGGTGAAAGGGTAAGTGAACTTTCTAAGGTCTTTTATAAGGGCACTAATCCTATTCACCTAATCACCTCCCAAAGGCTCCACCTTTAAATACCATCATATTGGGAGTTAGGTTTCAGCATATGAATTTTGGAGTGTCACAAACATTCGGTCTCTTGCAGCTTTTGTTTAAATCTAGAATTATCCAAAAAGTAAAAGTATATCAACAATAGATGTGTAGGGATAAGCAAGAATGTCTGAAGCCCCATAGAGCCCTCTGTGGGTTGCCTAGTAATCAGCTTACTGGGACTAGGGGCTGCCTTTCCCCTAAAAAGAGAGGCTGGACATGACTTCAGCTTCCCTCAAGGTCACCAATAAATCCTATAAATCCCCAGCTCTGAAGCCCAGACCCTAGCAGTCTATCTCAATCTGTGTCTCCGGTGGCAAGACAACTCTCACACTCATTCCATAAAAATGTACAGCAAGGGGGGGGGGTACCCATCTAGATCCTATCTCTAGGATGTGACCGGCTGTGCCCGGACACACCATCTCAAGAGTTCAGGAGACCCATGCATCTTCTAATCCTTCTTTCTGTGGATTCCAGTCGGTACCATGTTCGCACAAGCCCATTTCATGAACAATGCTTTGGAAATGCCATCATACTTTATTTTTCTATTTTCCTTTTTGAACTTTTCAATTTATTTCACTAACAAAAAAGGAAATGTTTGAATAGCCTACTTTTTGAAAGTCGAGAATCAAAGGAAGTTGGGGCAGAGGGCGACTGAATAGAACACAGACTTGAATATGGCAAAGCCAATCTGAGAGTGAAGATCAGTTAGTGTTTCAATTCCAGAACCAGTCTTTAAATTGTCATTCTAATTTTGATGTATGCAATATTTGTGCAAACAAGTGTTTTGAGTAAAATATTTAGATTTCCTTATTCAAAAAGCATCAATTTATATAAGTCCAAAATTTCAACTAGTTCCTCACTAATTTTAAATGTCTAGATGTATTTTTGTAAGCAAATATTATAATTATGGATAGGGAAGATCCATTAATTTGCATGCATAAACTTAGAGGTTGGGGCGAAGTCACTTTAAATACAGAAAAATTCAAATTTTGGGAAACATCTGTAAAAAGCTTCCACTTTCCTCAGACACTAATCTGTACATTTAATGAGGAACAAGTCTTGTCTTCACAGTTTCAAAGGCAGCTGGAGATTTTTACACTGTGGTTGAGACAAGCCTATGCAAGACCTTCTCACGTTGTGAACAGGTTTTTAAATAATGTGTGAAAATTCCAAGGTTGTAATATACTTAGTACCCTCACATGACAAAATAAGAGAAGAAAAATCAATTCCCACCCTAAGAATGAAAAAGTGGTCCTGCAGGGGCAATATACCTATTGGATGAACAATTTCAGATTTGGGCAACAGACTTTTTGGAAGAATAGATTTATATCCTTTGTGAAAAAACAGGGCTCAGAGTTTCTTCGAATAGTTTCGCAGGCAAAAATTAGTAAATTTCTTTGGAGCAGGGGGGAAAAAGGGAGGAAAAAACAGTTAAAGGCAAAACTCTGCCTGAATCTTCTATATTCTCTTGCCCCTACAGCTTTCCATAGCTCCTGTGATCCTTATTTTTCTCACAAATCAGGAAGCCTTCTCCATTTTCTTGATGATCCCATAACAATAAAGTACTTTCAGTCTACCTCAACACATTTTGAAAAGAAGTAGAGGTTCCCTTCCAGCATGGTAGAGAAACTCCACTACAGCCTATATTATCTTCTGATTACAAGTAAAACTACTTAGAATACAGAAAGCAGCTACCTGAGGACTCTGATAAGTAAACAAAAGACAGTGGATTGTGGGGGAAAGTCAGAAGTTGGAAAAGGAAACCACATGGTGGCTGAGCAATAATTCAAGTAGCTAAAACTTTAATACAAACACTATATTTCTGGCCAGAGGAATGGAATAAAGGGCTTGGCAAGGTGGAGAATGTGGGAGGAATTTGAAAGAGGGGATCACCAAAGCAGAGGATATTCTTATTCTGAAGACGAGCACATACAAATCATGGGCTCACCCCAAGCCTGCGTGTGCGAGAGAGACCCAAACAGTTGAGCAAAGGCTTTAAGAATGGAGCTAAGATTCCAACCTCAACTCAGATCACAGAACATCTGAGAGCCGCATATGCAAGACAGATCCAAGGCACCGCAGTGAAGAACTGAGGTTGGAAGCACCTCTCACAGAAAGTGAAAGAAAACTTATGATTTGAAAATAAACAGGTCAATAACCTGGTAAGACAACCACCACCACAAAAACAATCAGCATTCTCTAGACCTAGAAATATTACCAGGGAGAAAGAGGTGCATTACAAATGATACAAGAGTCAATTCTCTAAGAAGGTGTAACAATCCCAGACATCTATGCACCCATCAGTAGAACTTCAAAATACATGAAGCAAAAACTGACAGAAGAGAAACAGAAGAAATCCATTTTTATTTGGAGACTTCAGCACTCTTTCTCAGCAATCGATAGAACAAGTTGACAGAAAATCAGTAAGGATATAGAAGACCTGAACAAGATTATCAACTAATTTGATGTAATTGACATTTATGGAACACTCCCAACAACAGCAGAATATACATTATTTTCAAGCCCACATGACACATTCACCAAAAACAAACCTCAACATAGTTAAAAGAATTGAAATCCTACAAATAGCTTCTCTGACTATAATGGAGTTAATCTAGAAAGCAACAACAGAAAGATATCTGGAAAATCCTCTAATATTTCAAAATGACACAACCCACTTCTAAATAACTCCTGGGTCAAAAACAAAGTTACAAGGGAAATTAGAAGTGATAAGTAAAATACAACATCAAAATTTGTGGGATGCAGTTAAGGCAGTGCTTCAAGGGATATTATAATATTAAATACTCCATTAGAAGAGAAAAAAGATCTCAAACCAATTATCTAAGATTTCACTGTAAGAACTAGAAAATGGCAACAAATTAAACCCGAGCAAATAGACAAAAGGAAATAATAATAAAGTGGGAATAAATGAAAATGGAAAGGGAAAACTATAGTAATCAATAAAACCAAAAGCTGGTTTTTGGGAAAAAATCAATAAAATTGATAAATCTCTGGCCAGAAATAAAGACACAAATTACTGATATTATGAATAAAAACGGAGACATCACAAACACCCCAACAGATATTAAAAGGATAAGAAAATATTACAAATAGCTTTATGTGCATAAATTTAACAGTTCAGATGAAATGGGTAAATTCCTTGAAAGACATAAACTACTAAAGCTCACTAAAAAAAAAAATAGATAACCTGAAAAGTCCTGTATATATTAAAGAAATTTAGTTCATTCTTAAAAACTGCAACACAAAAAACTCCAAGTCAATTGGCTTCACTAATAAAGTATGTCAAGCATTTAAAGAAGGAATAATACCAACGCCACATGAACTCTTCCAGAAAATAAAAGAGGAGAGGACACTTCCCAATTAGTTTATACAACCAGCATTACACTGATAACATAGTTATAAAAAAACTATAGACCATTATCCCTCATGAAAAAAAGATGAAAAATATTCAATAAAATATTAGCAAATCAAATCTAACAATATATAAAAAGGACAGCATATCATGACCAAGTGGGATTTATCCCAGGAATGCAAGGTTGGTTTAACATTTGAAAATCAATTAATATAATTCACCATATCAATAGACTAAAGAACAAAACGAATTAAACAAAACCAAGCAAGTTAGCTTTAAAAAAAAAAGTAATGGCAACAATTGTAGCGCTAATTTATTGTAGAGTTCTCCACTATCTAACTTATAGGAAGTACCAAATACATTGTCAAACACACACTGAATTGTTTATGTAAAATCTCATTGGCTTTGGGGGATAAATAAATGATCAAAGAATGCATCTCAGAGGTCTCATATACACATTCTCTTGTTAGTAGTTTTACGTTATTTCTGGTCTCTCTTCTTCCCCATATTGCCCTTTCTCATTCCTTGTCCTGAAATAGAAAATAGGAGGTGATGAAGCATTTGCACAATTGTGATCACTCCCTAAACTGGACTGTTCAGCACTTTCAGGAGTACCCTCCTGCGTGCTTGTTTGACCTTCAGCTCAATGATACTAGCATCTCTCCAAACTCTAAGTGAGGGCATTTCAGATGCAAGAATTTCACTACTGCAGCTTTTCCCCTGGGGAAAAAATAAGAAAATGCTCAAGATTGTCTAGTGAGGTGAGCTGTGTTGTCATGCTCTTATACTAGGTCTTGGCCCTGTGACTTCTCGCTGCACTGGGCTCTACTGCGGTTCATCCCCAGATCTGAGTGAGCTGGCACAGTCTGGGCTCAGCAACAGTGCTGCCCAGGGGGCTTGGTCAGGTGCCACAACCCTCCAAACTGTGCCCCAGAATTTAGGATGTGGATCACCACCCTCGCCCTTAATTCCTAAGTGTTGTACATTTTTCACTTGCATTTTCCTCATAGACTACAATAGTCTGCACTTGAAAATAAGGGGACATTTGGAAATTTTATTTTTAAAGCAGGCTGTCTTAAATCAGACTTTTAAATAAATTTTTGATTTAGGACACCATGTTCTAATGACTTTTGATCAAGAAATATTACCCAATTCTTTGAAAAAGATGAACATATCTGAATGAAATTTATATCCATATTACATATAAACCACTCAGCAGTTTATATAGTCAATAAGCTTTCTATGGAAGCACAACATATGTACATTGGCATCTTAAACTTCTGGAAAGATTGTTTCCTTTTGAAATTTTACTGGATGAGGCTTCAAGATTATGTGAAACAGCCTTTGTTGAATCTGACCATCTCTCCCAACATACACACACCCTCCTTTGTCCCTATTCGCATGGAAACTTTCACTCATAGCCTGAGTCTTCTTTAGGAAACACTTTCCCAACATCACCCCCCCTTACACCTATATGTCCCTGGAACGTGTCCTATGTATGTATTCCCATTGGACACTAAATCCCATGAGGGCACAAATATGTCTGTTTTATTTACTCTTATTTTCACTATCTAGCACAAAGCCTAGTATATAGCAGGGAATCAAACAACATACTTGGATGGATGAAAAACTAAGTGTGCTATTGCCACCATGGAAAAACTACCTGCAAATTACACTTATGAGGAAGTAAAAACATCCCATGAAATAGAGATATTGTTCACCTCCCTTGAGGGAACATTAATTTTTTTCATAAGAAATACTTTTTGGAAAAATATTTTCAACTCAAATTGTTAAAAAAATAAGTTATGGAATATTATCTTTCCATTAATAAAAATGAAGTAATTATGTGACTAGATATCCATGATACATCTTTAATTCAAAACTGTGAATTATACATTATATGCAAGGTGATTCTATTTTTGTTTGAAAAAATAGAAATGCACATGGACACACACAATGGGATTTTAGAGAGTTTTCTTTTTCTACTTTATGCTTTTTATATTGTAAAATTTTAAACAAACAATTTTTAAGTCAGAAAATTAAAAAGTAAAAACTTGGTATTCTGTTTTAGTTCTTCCATTAAATTCTAGGATGGCAAGAATTTCAGAATCATAGATAGTGTATACATCAATAGAATAAAATGTCAAATTTTGCTGTAGTAAGACATGTATTTGGCCTTTTAAAATTTTTTATTTAAAGGTAGCATATATACAGAAAAGTGTATAAATCATAACTCTTCAGCTTAATAAATTTTGAGAGAGAAATTGGACTGTAATTTTCCTTCCCTGCTATGTTCTTTAATTCTTCAAACATTCTCCTGCCCCATTATCTCTAGCTTCTCCTTCCAGGATTTCTATTTCCTGTATGTAAAACTTTTTCTCTAGATCAACATGTCTCACGTATTTCCCACTCTTTTTCTTTCTGAGCTTCAGTTGCTTTCAATTGATCTGATTTCGCTAATCTTCTCTTCTCTTGTGTCCAGCCTTTTTTTAAACCATCTATTACTGACTTTTTTATTTCAGTTATTGTATTTTTCAATTCTAAAATTTCTACTGAATTCTTTTTTTATATATTTTCATACTTTGGTGAGATCCTCCATCTCCTCATCTATTTTGCCCATATTTTCCTCTATGGGGGGGGCATATTAGTTATAGTTATTTTAAAGTCCTTGTTCTGCTAACTCTAATGTCTGAATCACCTGTGAAACTCTTTTTCTTTAATCTTATCTTTCAGATTATGGCCCTTCATCTTGGCATGCCTAGTAATATTTTATTGAACGTCAGGTATTATCTGTAAAAATATGTGTACAGTCTCCATATATTATCTTCCTTCAGAAAGAGCTCACCCTTTCCTCTGAGACTAAACTGAATCAGAACAGGGCAGTGATTCTGGTAAGGTTCCGTTTACTGCTAGTTCTCCTCTGCTAGTAGAGTGTAAGCCTCTGGGGTTTTATACTTGAGATCAGTGCATCCCCAGGGGCCTTCCACCTGGTGAGTCCTGAATCTATCCACATCAGTACCTGGAGGCTGATGAAATACGTTGCTTTGCTTTTCAGAGGCCTTCTGCTTGGCTTTATGGCCTCCTGTCCCTTGTCACTTCAGAATTCAACAAATGTCTTGAAGAGGAAATGAGTGGTTATCAGATTCTGTTCTCCACACCTCCCTTCCCACTGGGATCATGGCCCTCAAAGTCTCCAGTTATGTCTCCCCAGCCCCATAAGACCTCCCAAACCTCTCTTGTTTACTTTGACCTTCAATGCAGCCCCTCTGCCTAGGAAAACCATGGATTCTCAGACTCTCACCTGTACCCAGGATCAGCAAATGCCCCCGGGATAAAGACAGAAGTTCAGCTCACCTCTCAGCTGCTCCCCTTTCTCCACAATCTTGGCGCCTAGAGACCTGGTTACTTTAACAGCTCTCTTATGTCTTTAAACAGATTTTTTTTTTTAATTCAGCTTTATTCATTGTCCTCAGTGATAGTAATGATCTGCAACAAGCTACTCCACCATAACAATAAACAGAAATCTCTTGTGGCTTTTTTCACCACATCTTTAATTTGTTATAAAGACAAACATATATGACTTCTTTTTACAAAATTAAAACAATTCATAAATGATGTATAATCTAATGAAAAATAAGATATAAGAGATTTCTATCAGTAAATTTCCTGTATTGTTCCTATGTGTTTTTCACTACTAAATTTTTATCAAGGGTATTCAGTATGTTTACTGAAACTAGCTGCAATGTAATATTTACTCAGAATCATGGAGCCTCACGTAGTTCTTTTTCCTTCCTATTGCATTGGTTTTTGCTCTTGAGAAGTGTGAATTTTCTTAATTTTCTGTATTTTGGAAGAATTCCAAGAGTCTTTTATATTTGCTCTTTCTTGGTTCCCTTAGCTCTCTCTAATTTTGTGATACTTTATTCATTGATTTCATTATATCAGTAATTTAGTTAGAATTTTGAACAGTCTTCACTGAAATTGCATCAATGTCCCTTGTTCTCATTTTAAGAGTAAAAGGATAATTGATTATTTAAGCAATAAAATAATGAAATACCACATGTACCATTATGAGTTCATAAAAAATAATTAGGTATTTCTTCAGGTACTTATTACAGTAGTAGGTACTTATTTTGAAGTACATGGTATTATTCTGTTTACATGGTTTATGCTGTGCAAAAAATATAAATGCAGTCGATTTAAATTCTTCAGTGGCAATTTAACATAGAAATCAAGCTTGAATAGAACTTTATAAATAATAATGTTACTTCCTCTTTAGCATTGCCTTTCAGAGGAAAAAACAACATTTTTTGCTTACAATCATTTGCAAACTAATAATAGTTTAAACATTGAGTTGACATACACTAGTGGTTAATAATTAACTGCAAGACTCATGTGAAATTCTTCAAAACATAATTAGATTGATATGCTGAAAAGACTGAGTTCTCTATTCATATAGAAGCTAATTATTTTTCTTTATTGTACATTTAATATGCATGAGTTTAAAGAGACATGTCTGGAAAATTCTTTCATCAAGGAAAGTGAAGCACCTACTCTTAGCCTCATATGACTACTCATTTATAGAACCAGAAACACCAATATAAACTGACTTCTACCAACTTTCTCCCTTAAAGAACCAAGGAGGAAGCCTTAGGAAACCCCTAAGACCAACCTCCCTCTTTCCCCCCGACACACACAAGATTTTTTGAAGCAGTAGCAACTAAAATTTTATATGGAGCTGGCTAAAAGCATGACAGGCTTAAAGTGTTTTCTTGAACTACTGAAAGATATCAGGGAAGTGCCTTTCCAATAATATTTCTCACTAGTTTTGCATTTACCTGGGTCTTTAGGAAGGCAGGCAGAAAATTCTTTCCAGAAAGGCTATGGGAAGACATGGTTTTAAAGCATCTGGTGCTTATACTCAAGTAGAATCTTAGTTGGGGGATCACATTGCTCTTCAATCATTCACCCAAAGAATCTAGTGTTACAGAGACCTGACAAGCCATCCATTCCAATCACCCATCTGAGACCGAAATGCTCTCTGCAGCTTGTTCAACAGATTCTCTTGCTGTTGTTAGGTACTTCCAGTGAGTAGAAATTCATGGATCCCAAAGCAGTTTCGGACATCCTTCCATCCTAAACTGAAATCTCCCAAGAGCTTACATTCATTGGTCCTCATTAAAACCCTTTCAACAATATAAAACAAGTCTCATCCTTCTCCCACACAGTCTTTTAGGTATTTGAAGATCTCCATGCTGTTGAACCTGAGCTTTCTCCTCTCTAAATATTCCCCATTTGATATAGTTTTGAGTTTTTCCCCAAATAAATATTTATTAAGTGTCACTACAGTAGAAAGTACTATGTTAGGAGCAGAGGTATACTAAAATAATTTTCTCAATATACCTTCCAAAAATGGAGACTGAGGAAGACTTTGTAGAAGAGAATAGCCTTGATAAATGATGAGTAATTGTTCACTCATTCATATGTTCAGCAAGACAGGAAAGTAACCATCATGTATAAGACTCTGTGCAAGCTGTTGGGAACTCAGAAATGAGATTTAAAAAATCATTTGTTGCATGAATAAATGAATGAATCAATGGATGGATAAGATCCAGCACATGCCCTCAAAAAGCTCACAGTCTAGTGAATTTCAGTTCAATCTATTTCTTAAGATCTTTTAGACTAAAATATTCTAAAATATTCTGAATGATCATACAATGGTCTACAGGATTTTCCATTTAAATCATTAGGTATATTTATGTTTTATGATTTGAAAATATTTCCATTGCACAGCTGAGGAAAAGAAATGCTCGTATTGATTTATTCTTCTGGTAACCAGTTCACTGAGTTGTGTACATCACTAATATATCCTCAGAAAAGACTAAAATGTTACTGTCTACACCATAGTTGAAATACAGTACTCAGGACCTCCCAGAAGCTCTACCTCCTATGAACAGTACCTGTGTATATGCTTTCTGTGCTTGGCGCCAATGAGTTCCAGAAAAGGATTTTCCACAAATCAACTAGTAAACACTTTAAGTTTAATTTTTTAATTAGGAAGTATTCTATACAAGCTCATGGAATAATGATATGGATGACAATTTTTTAAAAAGAATATTTCATCTCCCTACATGCAATTCTGCCATCCAAATGGATCCACTGTTGATAGTGTGGAATCTATTCTTTCATTCTTCTTGACCTTATTTTAATGCTTACACAAACACATAGAGTGTGTCATACAAATATTCCAAGTCATAACATAAATATGCTTAATGAGTTTAAAAAAAAATAAAACTAGTGGTGGAAACAAAATCCAAGATTCTTGAGGCTTCTTCTGTCATTCAACTCACCTTTCATGCTCCAGAATTCTCTTTTCTGCTTGTATCCTAGTAAGACATGAAATTAGTATGGATTGTTTTGTATTGGGGGAGAACATGCAAGTAGTTGGTACTTTATCTTAGGGTTATTTGGAGTTTTGAAAGTGAAATTTTGTCAACTATCATATTGGGCTAAATAATTCCTTGAGAAGCAGTGTGCCAAGCAGTTAATATAGAAAATTTAATTTGTTTGCTTCTTCTGAGTTTTGCCATTGAGCTTTCTGGAGGAACGCTGTCCCTAAAAACACATTTTATTGGCTCTAATTAAGAATGCATCCAGTAGTGTTCTCTCAGGCTTTGGATGCCTGCTGGCTTAATTTTTAAACTTCTCCATTCTGGATAAAAGTGCTGAATTGAATTTAAAAGTCTATTCCTACAGAATTACCCCTTAGTGTGCACACCACTCACACTTCTACAGAAAAGATTAAAATACTATTTACTACACATAGCAGACATTGTTTTTTTAAAAACGAATGGACCATGAGTCTATAGTTTAGCCATAATTTTGAAATGAAAGATTGTTCTCAACATACGTTTTTTTGTTTCTTGGTTATTTTTACCCCAAACCAAGATAAAAGTTACTAACGGAGCCACAAAAATGTAAGAAAATAGCTATTAAAAGTCAGCAAACAGATTCATATCTTTTATTTTCAAAGGCTGGAAAGGTTATAGTTATTTCCTTATAACCAATGTGTACATGAGTAACCTTGGGACTTTAGGTAGACCTGGTTACATTACCTTTGATTAGACATCACGGGTAGTTTTTCCTTATCCTTTCTTCTAGTTGATTCCATTAATGAAGAGATAGCAACCTTTGGTGCTCTTAGTGACTGGTCCTAAACGGACTGTTTTTGTTTTTGTTTTTAGGAAACTATTCAATATCATGCTGATTGATTATACGCCCCCTACAATACAGGCAGAAATTTTATATGCCAAATTGTTTATTAAATTATTCTTCAAACACATATTTTGCCCTACTATGTGCCAGGCACCATGTAAAACTATGGGAATATAAGGAGCTAACAATCTAATGGAAGAAACTGATACATAAAAAGAATTTACAAAACAGTGTGGCAGATTATACAAAGAGGTGAAAACTATGTACAGTGAGGCACAAATGATCCAGCAACTTACTCTGCTTGGGAGAATATTCAGGCTTACAGAAGGAGGTATTTCTTGATAGGAGTCTGAAAAACGAAGTACAGACTGGACAGGTGAAGATTGAGTGGGTTTGGCAGTGGGAAGATCTGTCTAGGCTTCAGGGACAGCATGTGCGTAGGTGCACAGACATATGAAAAGAAAGAAATGATGGAAAGATCCATGTAAACTTTTATTAAATTGAATACTTTTCTCTTTCAATTAGATTGAGATATTTATTTGGAGTGATTATGGGGATCCCCATGGGGCATAAAGTGATCAGATTTCTACAAAATCACTGTCTATAATGTGGAGAATAAGCAGTAGTGAGGGTAAGAGTAAGAAAGGAAAGACCATTGAGGAGACTACTGCAATGATCCAGGCAAGAAATGGTGGTGGCAGTTAACAAGATGATAGCACTTGTGATGGCTACAGGAGGTCAGATTCAGCATATAATTTGAAGTTAGAACCAAAAGGATTTACTGACAAAGCATAAGGATATGGTTTGTGAGGAAAGACAGGAATTAAGCATGCCCCCTGTTTTTGGCCTGGCAACTGAAGGAATGTGGTGGCATTTCCTAAAAGAAGAAAGAATGCAGGAAGTGCAAGCATGAGTGTGCATGCACATGCACACATGTTAAGGTGGAAGAAAACCAAAGATGCTGTTTGGCTGTGGTAAGTCTCAGATGCATTTGGTGGAGGGGTCATTAGGCAGTTGTATAAGAGTATAGTAGTGGTCAGTGGAGAGTCTGGATGAGATCAGCTAGGGAGTCAGTGTAAACAGAGATATAACAGCCAAGAACCGAACCCAGAGCATGCTAACATTTGAGAGTCAAAAAATGAAGGAGGATATATATACAACGGAATATTATTCAGCCATAAAAGAGAAGGAAATCCTGCCATTTGTGACAACACGGAAACTTGAGGGCATTATGCTAAATGAAATAAGTCAGAAAGAGAAAGACAAATACTGTGTGATCTCACTTATACATGGAATCTTAAAAAGTCAAATTTGTAGAAACAAATAGGAGATGGATGGTTGCCTGGGGCTCAGGGGTGGGGAAAATGGGGAGATGGTCAAAGGGCACAAACTTTCAGTTATAAGATGAATAAGTTCTGGGGATCTAATGTACCGCAATGTAACTGTAGTTATCAATACTGTACTGTATACTTGAAATTTGCTAACAGAGTAGATCTTAAATATTCCAACCACAAAAAAAAGGTAACTATGTGAGGTGATAGATGTGTTAACCAACTTTATTGTGGTCATCATTTCACAATATATACATATATCAAATCATCACATTGTACACCTTTAACCTACACAATGTTATTTATCAATTATATCTCAATAAAGGTGGGGGGAAAAGATGAAGGAGGAGCCAGCAAAAGTAACTGAGCAAGAAGAGCCAGTGAGTATGGTGATTCTGAACCTAAGTGAAGGAAATATTGCAAAGATAAGAGGATGGTAAACTATGTCAAATTTTTCTAAGAAACTCAGCAAGATGGAGAGAGAGAAGTCATCACTAAGTCTGGCAACCTGGAGGTCACGGTAACCTTGAAAAAATCAGTATTAGTGATTGGTGAAGTAGAGGGGATGAGGGCCTGATCAGAATGGCTACAAAAATACAGGAAAGTGAGGACGTAAAGATATAAATGAGGCATTTTGCTTTAAAGGGGAGCAGAGAAATAAACTGAAAGCTAGGGGAAGTTTTTGTCCAGACAGAGACGTTATTTTAGGATGAAAAATGTTTATTTTAACATTATTGCTTATATAATTAAGATGAGATATACAACTGCTGATAGGAATAATCCAGTGGTAAGTGGGCACATTTTGAATGCAGAAAAGAACAGATAATGGTCAGAGTCATTTCCATGGGTAGATGGGGGAAGGAGCCAGTGCTGAGTGGATAGGTAGCAGCAGGAACAATTCATCCAACTGAGCAGCCAGAGTATTGGATAGATCAGCTACATGAATGGTAAAGTTCCCAAAATAATAACAGGAGTAATGGTGAAGAGGAAGATAGTACCAAATCTTCAATGAATGAGGAGCCTGACCAAGAGGTTGAGAGATGACAATAACAAGGAAGGTGAGTAGTGGTATATTCTGATGAGTTCTTTAAAGGAGATGCTTTTCTGAGAAAGGAAGAAGGAGAAATGTTTTGGAAGAAGAAATGAGAAGTAAGCAGTAAGCATACTCCACTCTCCTCCTGACCCAGTATACATTCACAAGACAAAACATAACCACCACTTAGGAAGGAAGCAGTGTCCCTGGAGTGAATGAGGTTCAGTTAGAACAACTAGGTGAAGAGAACATTCTTAGAAGAGTTGAAGATATGGGCATTTTTGCTCGTAATACTGAGAGTTCAAGAGAGCAAGTGGAAGGACTTGGGTGGACGGGGAGTGGTATGAGATACAGTCCCTTTCAGAGATTTAGAACACCATATGGGTGTTACATTCTGGACAATAATAGATGGCCTGAGAGTCTTGAACTTTTGATAGTGCATGAGGCAAACAGGAACAGAAGGCATAACAGGATTAGGTCTGATGGTCTCTGAGGAAAGTGGAAAGTTGGTTCTAGTGATCGTGTCATTTTTAGAATTAGTGTCTCACAGTTAGTAGTGGATTGGCAGATGGCGTCGTGGTACGGCAGCATGGGGGTGCACTGCTCAGATCTCCCAGCTAAAGAGAACCTTATGGTTAGCTGACAGCCTCCATCTGCCTCACCTCAGTCACCCACTGCAGTATTCACACCAAGGCCATACTCTTCCTGGGTTACGCCCAGCCAGACTGAAGGTGGGGTGAGTATTAGAGATGAGCCATTCCTGCTCTGAGCAGGACTTCTCTTTGGTCTGGGCCTCCCTCTTGGCATAGCCAAGACTTTCTTAGGGCTGCCCTATAGTCTGAGGCTCTTCCTACACAATCCTCTTTTTTCACAGATGTCAAAACTGTTCCCAGATCTGAGGCTTTCCTTGCCTATCTACCCCTTTTCCCTTTTATCTTCCACAGGCTGTCTTGGTGTCCACTTCCAGGAGGACATAAACAGACACACTTGGGGAGGGGAGGGAGGCTATAAATCCAAGGTAAAGTGTGCTGCATTTTACTGGGAACTCACAGAACTCTAAGGGCCTCTTTTGAATCTCATAGACATGGTACAATCAGGGATGAACTGGTTTACCAGGAATAATGGAACTCTATGGTTTTTCCTTAAGTCCTGCTATAGGTGGTATTGTAGTCAAGATAACAGAAAAGCTTTTGTATCACTCTGTACATTATTATCCTCCATGCAGGCCAAGTTAGGAAGGCTAGAAAACAGCAAGAAAGAAAAGTCAGAAACAATGAATTGAAGGCTTACTCTGCATCAAGCTTTGGGCTAAAGACTTTCTCATTCATTCAGAATTCTTTCACTGAATACCAAGGTTCATGGGGCACCATCCTGAGTCAAAATCCAGGCCAACACTTGTTTTTAAAAAATCATTTACATCCTGCCTTGCTCCTAGCAGCACCGTGTCTGTCTTAAAGCAAAAATGTTCACAAGCGGCCATGTAATATAAATTCTCCTTGCTCTCTTGCTGACTGGATGCTTCCTGCTTCCCCCAGCTGCATCTCAATTTTCCTCCTTTAATGGAGCCAACAAAGGGCCTCTTTCTTGCCATTGCATGTTGTGAATGTTTCAAAAACGACAACATACCCCCAGGATATTGGAACATGTGAAAATCAGTGCCTTCATGAGAGGAGTTCCTTATGTTGTCCACTTCAGGGGTCCCTGCCCAACAGGTCTTTCTGCTGCTTTCCCAGCAGACAGCCCAGCCGGAGTGAAGGGAAGACAACGTTAGCCCCCACTCATGAAGAACAGAGCCGTGGGCTTCAGGGTCCTTTGAACTCTTGTAGCGCTTATTTGACTGGTTTCTGCCCTTTTCTGGCATGGCGGCTGTTTAAAATCTCAAACCTCTATACCCTTTATTCTTCCCCTTAGTGAAAGGCTTAATTAGGAGCAAAATGTCTTTGCATCATAAACACATTTTAGAAGTTAACAGGAGTCCCTGGCCCCTGCTAACTGCTGGCCAAATGTGTTAAAATCAGCAGTCTGATGTTGCCCATAAAGACAGCTGGAGAATGGGGGTGGGGGGTTGAGGGAGTGTCTCGCAGCTGGAGAACCCAGCACGAATTACATTACTGTTGGAGAATTCGGACTAAGCAAACAACAAAATAGGAAAACGGCGCCGGCGGGGGGGCAGGGGGGGGGAGAAAGAGAATGAATGTATAGGAAACCAGCCCAGCCAAGTCTCAGAACTGGTGAGGGGATGCAGCTCTAGGTAGCTAAAATTAAAAATGATTAGCCGAGAATTGTCTGATTAGACAATTTCATTTACTGAAATTAAATATAAAATCTACTAAATGCTCACTATTCTAACTGCTGTGCCTGTGTGCTGTGGTATTATTCAAAAGTTTAATAAACTCACTTCTAAACACTTAGCAGTCATTTACTACAGGCTTTAGCTATAAAGTTGCAAAAGCTGGAAAGTCGTTAATGCCCCTTCACCTAGATGCGCCACTCCTGGGAATGGAGCGCAGGACAACAGCATATGAATGAAGATATGTATTCACATCAGTATTAACTCCAACAACAAAAGATTTTCAAACAATGGAAATTGCCTTAGAAATTATATAATATCAACAAAAGAAAATAGTATGGAGAATATTTGCATTTAGGAATTAATTTCCATATGTTACATGACATGAAGTGAGTCTTTTCCTATTGGCTTCTGAAATTCAATATATGGTAACACTAAAGAAGAATGCTAGTTTCATCCATGCTAAGAATAACAGAACTATCCCAGTGATTATTAATCCCCCCACCTAACTAATATCTTCAATAAGGGACAACTAGGAATTCCAAAAGGTGATAGAAGAGAACCGGTAGGAGATTTTTCTGAAGTGAAAAGTACAATGGCTTTTTTCCCTCTTCCCTTTGGGTTGATTGAGAGGGATCCAAAAAAGCACCTACAGAGTGATGTCCCTGTGTGAAGAGAGGCTAGCATCACCCTTGACTACATGTTTGCTGAGCTGCAGACACTGTAGACCTACCCAATGCAGCTAGCTGAGTGAGAAGTGATATAGAAATTTTCAGGAGAATTTGATAAGTGTCCATGAAATTTCACATACACAATCATATATACCGGATCTTGAAAGTCCTCTGGCCAGCAGTACGAGACCCTGGGTTCATCACTAGCAGGAGGAGAAGTAGGCGTGGATACAGGAGATGAGCTTAAAAGTGCATTGCCCTTACTGGGTAGAGTGTGGTGGTCCAGTGCAGCCTCCAAATCCTCTGTCAATGCACCAGATAAAAAGCCAGCACGTAGACACCCATCATGGAAAATGAACAGTTACAAGATATGCAAGCAGCATTAAGGACAAAGCAAAAGACCGTTGTCTTTTTTTTTCTAGTCTTCTTTTTACTCCCTCCTATAAACCTATGAGACTTAGAAAGATACACAGAGAACAAGGGATAGTAAGGGAGATCATGTCATGTGACCCATTACAAGTTCCCAAGTCACCATTCAAGCCTGCTGGAGAGATGGGAGAACCTTGAATTGGAGGTGAGATTGAACTTGTGGTTTAGACTATCCTGAACCAGACATAAAATATGTATATATAGTCTTAACTACCCTAAATGACACTATTTTCTAACTGGAAGTGCCTGGAAAGCTACGGGTGTACACAAGACATATTTAGAGGTGGGCAATCAGACCGCTCTTGCATCTAAAGACACGATTAAGGAAGTGAACGTTTTTCATGTGTGTATTTCCATTGAGTTCATCTCATATATTACATCAGTAACAAATAGCATTGTGTGTTTTAACAACTTTCAAGAAAGCATGCTACCTAGGCTATGCTTTCTGTTCTTTTGTAAGATCACATTCTTTTTAGCCATCAGAAGATCCATTGTTTGATCCCAAATCAAGGAGATTTAATTTTAAAGTATCAAGAATGTAGAACTCCAGGGAACATTTAGAATATGGTAAGTGAAATATCTCAGAGCAGTGCTTCCCAAAACGTGTTGCACAGAACACTAAGATGCTCCATTGTAAAAAAGGGGAATATGTTATCGTGTAAGTTTCAGAACCTTGTCTTTGTTCTTTCTTCTGAGAAATTCACAACTCATATGAGCATGTGTAAAAGTTTGAGAAATGCTTCAACTTTTAAAAATTGCTAATGTTTAACTAAGCATATTTGATATACCTCCCAATGCTCAACCTTAATTCCGTGACAAGGTCCAATGAGCATCTGTGGAGTAAATCTTTGGGAGAAGTTTCCTTGTCTGTGAGTTCTCTCTGGGCACAGAAGCCCGAGGGAAACATATCTTTTTCTTGTCTCTTCCCCTTGTGGATGGTGAGTGAAGTTCACAGGAAAGTGAAAAGGGAAAGAAACAGGCTAATGACAAGGATAGAACAGAAATTGGAAACGATGAAAGATGGAGAGATATTGCCAAGTAGGTGGAAGGTGAGTGGTGCTGTTTCCTGAAGGCCAAGAGAGTGTCTCAAAAGGTAAACATGCAAGTGAAACCATGACCTCAAAGGAGAGACTTGTGCTCCCAGCCCAACCACTCACAAGGCTTCACTCGCCAAAAAGATTTTGGCTAAAAAGACAGTTGACCCACTGATTGGAGCATGGAAGATGAGTAGAAGGCAAAGATGCATACACATTTCAGGCAAGATGGGGATATTGTTTAGGTCTAGATATAGGGTTGTGAAGGGAGGAAGTTCTTAGAACTGTGCAGAAGAAAAATATTCTTAGTTTTCTCTCTGGGGAAGATAATCATTGGCCTTGGTTGCAGGTAGTAGGTAAAGTAAGAGTCTAAAATAGAACCAGGGAAGGAAACAGAAAATGCTCCAGGGTGGGTTGAAAAACCACCTTGCCAAGCTCCATAGAGCATCAGTATATCAAATGAGCTTTCAAGGTCCGGGTCTGTCAATTCCACTCCCTTCAGAAGTAATGGGTTCTTAAAAATGCATCTATGCTATATTTAAATGAGGGAAACCTATCAGCCTCTCTTCAGAATTTACAGAAGGAAAGCAGCTGAGGGTTTTTCTTAGTGAAAATGACAAATAGCAGGGCTTGCTTTTGAGATATGCCATTCCCTAAATGGGACTGAAAGGAAAGTGATTTGCATCAATTAATTGACCATGCTGAAAGTCTGTTCTAATTTTCCCCAACCACAAGAACCTCTAACCTGAGATACTCCAAATAGGCTGTGGGTCTAGAGGAAAGAGGAGGGCTTCCTTAAAGGTGTTCATAGTGGTTGCGTTCCTTTCTCTTCTCCTCCCTTGGTGAGCTGGGACACAGCCTGTCTCAGATGAGATGGGGTTGTGGTTATTAATCTGTTTGCAGGGATGGGGATTTTAACAACAATACATGTGGCTTTTACTGAGCATTTAACATGTGCCAAAGACTGTCCTTAGGGTTTGGTACCCATTACTTCATTTCATCCTCAAAACAATTGTAGGAAGGTGGGCACTTCTGTTATCCCTAATTTACAGGTGAATAAAGTCAGCAAAAGAAGGAATAAAAAAGTGAGAGGAGAAGAAGAACTGAGGGAGGGAAACCAAAGAGGCACACTTTGAACTGTAGACTACTGACTCTAGAAAGTACCATGGAAATTATGTAGGCCAATGATTCTCAACCAGATTGATCTTGCCTCCCAAGGAACATTTGGCAAAGACCAGAGACTTTTTCATTGTCACAACTGGGCGAGGTTGTGGGGGTCGGGGGGAGCAGTTGGCATCTGGTAGGTCCAAGCCAAGAATACTGCTCAACACGCACAGGACAGCCTCCACACCAAAGAATTATCCAGCCCAAAATATCAGTAGTGCTGAGGTTGAGAAACCTCTATTTAAGTGAATCCTTTTATTTTACACAGGAAGACACTGAGATCCAAAGAGGCTAAAGAATCGCTCGTGGTTTAGAGCTTGGGATCTGTCTTAGTCCATTTGAGCTGCTGTAACAAAATACCAGAAACTGGGTGGGTTACAAACAACAGAAAGTTATTTCTCACAGTTCTGGAGGCTGGAAGTCCAAGATTGAAGTGCCTAGACATTCGGTATCTGGTGAGAACCCACTTCCTGGTTCACATAAGGCCATCTTTTTGGTGTGTCCTCACGTCGCGGAAAGGGCAAGGGAGCTTTCTCAGGTCTCTTTTATAAGGGCACTAATCCCATTCATGAGGCTCTGCCCTCATGACCCAATCACCTCGCAAAGGCCCCACCTCCAAATACCCTCACACTGAGGATTAGGTTTCCACATACGACTTTGTCAGAGACACATTCAATCTAGGGCAGGCTCCAGAATCAGACTTTCTGGGTTCATATCTGTATGACCTTGGCAAGTCCTTAGCTTCTCCAAGTTTCCTTTTCCACACCTGTAAAGCAGGGATAGTAATGGGAAGCACTTCAGTGGATTGTTAAATGAGTTAAAATGCTGTATGTAAACCAGTAACACCAAGGCGGGCACATGGTGAAACCTCAGGCAACGGGTGACCTGCCCACTAGTTAGTCCTAACTTCCAGCCCAGATCCATCACAGTGTTATAGGACTTGGAAGAGCACCACCAAGAAAAGCTACTCTGAGACATCCACACCTTCTTCTGCTTTAGTCTTACCTTATTTTCCTCTAGCAAGAAACAGAACAAAATAACATCCAGCCTGCTGAGCTGAATGACGTCAAGGAAAATATGAGATCCAAGCAAGATGTGTAGGGATCCAGAAAAGTGGTGGGAGAGGAAAGGTTACAAAAGATGACTGAAAGAGGAGTGGGACATCCCCAAGGAATCAGAATGCAATAATGAAAAAGTCACCAGCTGAATAGGGTGGAGTTCAGAGCAGGGTGTGGGGGCATAAACCACCAGGGGAATCACCTGCATCTCTTGGGCTTGGCAGAGTCCTAAATAGAATGTAGGGAGATGCTGTGCACTTAGAGAGACAAAGCTGGAGGCACCACATAAATATACACTCTCCAATGGATCAAAGTGCTATTTACCATCCTTCCTGGAGAGAGAAAAAAAGTCACTGAGGCCCCCTGGTGGGTGCGCTAAAGCGAATATCTGAGCAACTATTCAGAAGAACACACTTTCGCTTTGATCACACGATGAGGCAGAAGCTGCATTTTTCTAGTTACATTGCTTTTATCCATTCCTTTGTTGATGCCAAACCACATTTCTTCTCTATTAGAAGAGAGGGCATTTTTTACTCTAAACAACTTTTCTAAAGTTTTTTTTTTTTTTTTTTTTTCCCCTAACTAGTGTTCAGTTTGAGTAGAATACTTTCTGATACAAACTCTAATAGTAACACCAGGCCTCTACAGCTGATAACCCTATGCCTTCCCCCCGAAGCAATGTTGAGCCCAGCCACGTAGCCAACAGAGAATTGCTGCCCAGCAGTGTTAGGGATGTGATAAGTTATTCAGGGGAGTCTATCCAGAAAACGAGAATAAAAATCTCTAAACCAAACCCCGGCAGATATTCAATGTGGCCCTTGCAGTTAAGTTCATTTTCTCAAGGCGATTACAGACACAATGACTAGCTAACAGGGGTGTATTCCTTTCTCTTGGATTATCAACAGTTATTTCGAATGCCATTTTACACAGAAGGCAGGAGAGGTGCTGCAGTGAAGAAGTGATGGCCTAGCATCTGCAGTACAATTGATTTTTTTAGAAGAAAGCTAAGCTATAAGGCAAGAGAACAGCACAAACAACCACTAGTTGAAATTTCTGTCCCTGCATGAATAAGAGAGGAAAGAAGATCAGTAAGTAATCCTACCAAGATGTCATCCCTGAAGCATGCCAACTGCAGTATCTTCAGGAGTTTTGATTCACAGGTTGGGATGAGAATAAGAAGAATGAAGCAAGTCACTCTGACTTGAAGTATTTATAAGTAGCACCAGTTGACACTCGTATGGCATTAACAATGAGCAGGACATTATGTTAAGCACTTGACTATCATCACATTTAGTCCTCACAACAGGTAAGTACTATTATTATCCTCATTTGAAAGAAAAGGAAACTGAGGCACAAAGGGGTTAAGCAACATGCCTCAAGTTACACCAGCAGCAGGAGGTTATGGAAGTCTTCAGGGCTGTTCACAAATCTTTCAGTTGTCCTCAGAGGTCCATGATAGAATTGCACTTCCATGCCCTTTGAAATTAGACATGGCCTTGTGACTTCTGTTAGCCAAGGAAATGTGTAGGTAAGACACTGAATAACCTCTAGGTAGAATCTCTAAGAGCCAGTGTTTGATCCCGCACATTCTCATTGCCCTGCCTGATTATCACTGTGGTAGGTACTGGGATGGAACCTCCATCAGCCTAGGTTTCTGAGTGACCATCATGATTACAGGCCTCCTGCCAACCTGAGTGGGACATTTAGTATGAGCTGAAAAGCACACCTTTGCTGTGTTAAGTCTCTGCAAATTTGAGGGTGTTCTGTTAATGGAACACACTCTAACCTATCTTGGCTGATACAGTGGTAATGCTGGGATTTGAACCCAGGCAGTCTATCTCCAGAGTCCATGCTCTAAACCACTATAACATATAACATACTGCCTCCCAAGTATGAGGTATTGCCTCTACCCTTAAAGAGCTTACAATCTATGGGGGAAAATGGACACACACTGCAGAAGCAGCCAAGTAAGAGTGCTAAGTAGCACCTGATAGATTTACATTAGCACAGAGTAAGTGAAGAGTAAGTTCAGAGAATGGGAAGATCAGTGTAGCCAGATGTTGTGGTCCAAGCCCATTGGATTGGAAGGATGAGAAACACATTCTAATTAACTTGAGTCAAAAGAGGAACTTAGTATTAGGTTATAAATCTCTCAGAATCTAGAGCAGGGAAACAAGAACAACCGAGCCCCCTGTGAGCTACGAGTAGACCCGGAAAGTCCGCAATTTCTGTTGTTTTCTCAGAGGTTACACGTACTCTCTTATCTCTGTTTCTCTTGCATTTTCTTCTCTATTTCTCAACTGTACTCCTCTGCTTGGCCCAACACGGCTGTCAATCTCACACACCAGGTCCACCTCTACCACCACTGGAAAGGCTCTGTGTCACTTAGTTCAGGTGATTGAGAGACAGAATCTGCTTGGCTCAACTGGTTTCCCTTTGGCCAAGTATAAACCTCTGGTTCAATTAACTGGCAGGGAGAGCCTCCCATGGTTCGTAGGCCTGTCTAAGACAATCCCTCCAGCAGAAATGGGATGAGAGAACAAGTCCAAAGAAAAAGGTGTGTGGTTAGCGAAGAAGTTAAGAATGATTTCATGAAAGAGATGAGGATTTCATTTAGATAAGGAAAGAGAAGTGCGGTCAGGGCATTGCAGAAGGAAACACCAGCGTGTATGGACACGTACATACTCCTGCTTGTTTGTAGGCAGTGAGGAGACCTACCGCGGCTGAAGGAAGAAGGCTCACGGTGCTCAGGGGTGGGAGGCTGGAAAAGTGAAATGAGTCATCAACCGATAGTTGTCAGTGACCTTTGCCTTACCTAAAGTCTAATTTACAAGTTTGTTCTTCAGCAGCTGATCTTCTGATTGTTTTCAAAGTCTGTGCTGTGATCTCCAAGTCAAAGAGTGTATATCCCTTCTCTGAACTATGCCATTTCTTTCATTTGGACACTTCTTAATCTCTTTCAATGATCTCTTATGTTTTATAGAAATTAACACACATTTCTTACTCCCTCTCCAAGACTGTAAGCCGTCTTGAGGGAAGGGGCTGTGTTTTATACCTATTCCTAGTGCCTGGCTCAGTTCCCTTCACATAACAGAGCTTCATAAATAGACTTTGCTTTAGGAAGAACAACAAGTAACACGGACTTATGCGGCAACACCACAAAGACAAGAGTTCTTTGAAAAGCAAATAGCTTGAAACATCTTAGGAAGAAAAGAAGTTCTAAATCACCTCCAGGACCCCCCCCCCCAGCATTCTTCTTTGGCTTACTAGTCTGGAGGTGGTGTGGGGGCTCCCTCCTTTCTCCTTAAAACCAACAAGCCACATTTTAAAATAGCATGACATTCTAAATATCTGAATCAATTTCATAACACAATGATATGATCTAATATTAGATTATGTCATATGTCTGTACATGGTTGGAAGTGCTCAGATTTAGTAAAACCAGAGACTTTCAAGCCATGATCTGAATCTCCCAGCTCTACCTGATCTTAGGCAAGTTACTTTACTTCCTGGAGGAAAAAATTGGATATAATAACACTTACTTCATACGTTTGGTGTGAAGAGCATGTGAACAAACACATGTAAAGCTCTTAGCCCAGTGGCACACAGTAGGTGTTAAGAAATGTTAGCTCTCTTTCTATTCTCCTCCTTCCTTTGATGAGAACTGCCTTTTGCTCAGCCAAGTGATGTCACATAACTGTGTGCCATGTTGCCCTTGGGGGGGAGCGACAGCTGCAATTTAGACAGCGAATAGAACCCCCAGTGCTAAATTGTGCAGCCACTCAGGCTTGACAGCCTGAAGTCCCTCCAGAGCGCCTCATCTTCTCTGGTCAGCAAGTGCACCTCCACATCGCTCTGGAATAACGGAAGGTCAGCGCAGGGCCCCATACTATTGCAAGTGACAGACTATCTGAGGCATTGCCATTCGGCTCATTCCCTCTTATGACAATGATGGTAACAAGAACTGAAAATGGCACTACACAAATCCATTCTGGAGACCAAAATTGTAATAAAAATGGGAAATTTTACAGAAGCTGTTATCCCTAGAACAGGTTTCTCATTGTAATTCTGTAGATTTTTATTTTTCTTTATTTCCTGTTTTTTATAATCTTGCGCTCAGATCTTGGTATTGGCAGTCCATGGAAATTGTTTGGGCAGTCAGGAAAACAATGATGTTCATCTAAAAACAAGGTTGTAAAATTTGAATAGACCAAGGCAACAAAATGCCGAAGGTAGTTTCCTTTGCAGAATTGACATATTAAGGAATAAAAACACCCAAACCAAGGTCCCAGCAAATAAAATTTGTATCTCGTGCGACAGACATTCTGTTAAAGCAGCAGTTCTCAAATGGGAGCAATTTTGCACCCACACACACCCCAAGGGATATACGGCAACATCTGAAGATGGTTTTCACTGTCACATTTGGGAGGGGGTGTCCCTGGCATCTAGTGGGTAGAGGCCAGAATTGCTGATAAACATCCTACAATATACAGGCCAGCCCCTTGCAACAAAGAATTACCCTACCCCAAAATGTCAATAGTGACGAGACTGAGAAACTTGTGTTAAAAGACTTCAGACTTCCTGCTTTGCTTAAATCCAATACCTTAATATTCAATTATTAAATTTTTTGCATCTCATTTCCTTCAGACTTATTAGAGAAAAATTTTCTTTAAAAAGAAACAGATAAAACGAAAACTTATAAAGTAGGAACTAAAAATTGTCTCAAACTTTTCAGAAGTCAATATGAACCGCGTAAGTGCACATTATACTAGTCATCTTTTTCATTAGCATACTCATAATTCCGAACACTTATATTCCACTTTAAATAGCACATTCAATTTAAATTATCTCATTTGATCTGCACAAAAGCCCTGTGGGGTAGATATAATTATCTATAATCTAAAAGGGACAGAGTAAGACTCAGGGAGGTTGAGAACCCGTCCAATGAAACACAGATAATAAGAACAGCCTGGGACAATGAGAAAAGCAAATGTTTGGGATCAGGAACACTGAGCTTCCTAAAGTCTACCATTTGCCAGCCACAAGTCATTGTTTTACCCTGCTACACCTTGGCTTCTCCAGCTATACAATGGGAGTGGTGATAGCTAGCTCAGAGGGTCGCCATCAGGACTAAACGAGGCCTTGGATTTCAAATGAAGGACTTGCCTGGTGTGAAATCTGCACAGAGGTGGCAGAGTCCCAGGCCCTGATCAGATATTCTGATTTCAAATCCGGTGCACTTTCCTCCATCCCGTGAGGGCCTACCATGTGTTGATAACACCACAGGCATTTGAGGTCACTGATTTCAGAAGCAAATGTGCATAGCATGCCTGAGGAAAAAGAAACACCTTAAAATCACTTAGAATTCCTTTCCTTTCAACTGTGTTGTTCAAAATTGCCAAGAGATTTCTTTCTCAGCCAGGACAAGATAAGCAGAAACTTTCCATTTTCCATGACTGAATAGTGTGCATTTTCGTGTGCGCTGGGGGGTAGGGGGTGGGGAGAGGGAAGGCATCTCGAAACAGTCTAAAGCAAAAAGGGACTTAATCATCTTCACTGAAATGAAGAGAACATGCTTGTATTTGTTCACAGGGATCTCAGGCCAAGAGAGCATATTTTTCTCAAGCATCCAGCAAATCTTTTGGGACCTGAATTAAAAAGAAATGAAAATTAAAAAGAAACATTGACCCAGTAATTCCATTTCTGGAAATTAATGTGAAGGGAAAAATACATATATACAATTTTAACATTTAATACACAAATTGTAGTATCATCAAAACTATTCTACAAATTATGGAATCTTTTATAAACATTGAAATCAAATGAAACATCCAACAAAAGGAGAATGGTTAAACAGTCATTAAGAATTATAGATTTTAAAGGTAGTTATAACAATACGATTAATGTCCGCTATAATAGTAGTTATGAAAAAAGCATAAACAAAATAAACTCAGTTTTGTTTTTTGAAAGCCTAAATAAACTGATAGGAAACAGTCTAAAATGTTACAGTGGTAGGATTTTATGAATAATTTTTCATCTTTCTTATTTTTTATTTACCAGCTATATAAAATGAGCATACATTCATGTTATAATAAAAATAGAAATAAATATAATGATAAAGGTAAGAGCACTTGAAAAAAAAGAAGTTATGTTGGAAGCATACATAGAATCTTATGTGGAGAATTATCTACTGCAAATAAAATAGTTCAGTAAGGCAGTGAAAGAATAACTTGATTGTTACACCATTGCAAAGCCCTTAAGACCAAATTCCTCTCAGCCCATCAATTTCACATTGATTTCATCTTGACATGTAACATGCCCTTCAGTTCTACAATAAAAGAAACCATGAAATATCAATGGTGACTTCTAGAGGACACATATACACATGTTGATTGAAGATTAATTTCTCAGTAGGGTGGCTCATCATCAATTTCCTGCCTTTTGTGTGACATAGGACAGGTGACCTTAATGATTATTAAAGGAACCTGCTTTGAGCTGGCTCTGGGTTTCTAGAGAATATGAGTTATTCTGAAGTAAAGGCATAGAGGAGCTCTGGTTTAACCACATATTTTATTATGGAGCATCACAATCCAAGTAAGAGATTGTCTGATGGTCTAAAATGCCTTTGAAAGCTACCATTTGTATGAAGCTTAGTGACATCTAATTCTAAATAAAGAAAAATATTTCTGGATGGCAATGTACTACCTGTTGGCTTGAACTATGTCCCATGAAATATCTACTTTTCCCCACTTTTCCTTTTCCTTCGCACAACTGCTCAACAAAACTTTCAATAACACATGACCCTTAGGAGAGACAGCTTAAAGAGATTGTTTAATCAAATGATTCTCAGGACCCTATCTAGATCAGGCATGTAAACAGCTCATAGCAACAGAAATGTGAGACAAGAACAGACTTAACAGCCACCTTTTGATCAACTTAATGAAAACAATTAATTGGTCCAAAACACCTAACCACAGCCATGTTTGTGTAAAAGTCTGCTTTGAGCGGTCCCAACTACCTCACTTTCTGACAGCTACTTCCCCACCCAGAAAGATCATTTCTATAACATGTGAACTTACCCTCCTCCAGTTCTGCACAGTTTTTCCAACCAAAGATGGACATCCAACCAAAGTTAAGACGATAAGATGCTCTAGTGTAAGAATTTGGAATTGGGATTGAAAGGCAACCAGTGAGGTGCTGCAAGTGGCTTTAGAACTGAAGGATGCGTATATGGTCATCTTCCGCCATATGCGTGAAAAATCAGAAAAAGCTGAACTAAAGTAAACGTGGAGGGAAGAGAGATGTGTTGGAGTTTGAGAAGTCCCAATATGAAGATCCCTCTTCCCTGCCCAAGTTTGGAACCAGTCGAGAGACACGGGATGCATATTGAGATCAGAATACCCACCTTATTTGGAACTAGGAGATCACAGCTTTAGTACGTAGCAAAGTTGACTTCCCAGTTCATAACCCCTATTAGGCAGACCTACCCTCCCATCACACTTAGTGCTGGCCCCCCACAGCTTTTCTCTGCAGGCAACTTCCAGGCATCTTAAAACATATGAGATGAAGGAGCAGAGCAGAATGTATGTTTTCTGCAAGCAGATAGATCCCTGAAAGAAGGAAGAGGCTGACCCAAACACGTCCAGTGTATTCTTCCAAATTCACCAATTAGATAAGTCACCCCTCCCTGGAAGGCGGATTGAGTGAGAGGTGGAAAGTAGCCGGGAGTCCTACACTAACAGAGTATGTGGGAACATGCTGATTGGGGAAAAAGCTGTTCCACCTAACGATGGTCATTGGAATAAGACTATGGACTGGATTCCAGCTGAGTTGCCCTTGGATTCCATGAGATATGCTAGTATCCATCTCATAAATTTCCCTTTGGCTTAGATTAACTTGAGATGGTTTCTATTATAATCAAAATCATCCAAAGACGATTGACTGTGCTTAGCCTTCCACAGTGGACTACCAAAGGATGATGCCAATGCTAGCCTAGCGGCAGAGTTAATCCTGTTCTCTCCACCTTTTGTTTTCATTTTAAAGGTGAGAAGCTAAGACCCACAAATACATGGCTCCAACACCCCTTGCTTTGGGCTTTGATTAGCACCATCATTTGAAAGACAGAAGTAATGTTGAGTCTCAGAAAAACCTCACTTACAGCCCATTAGTTGTGCTACACTGGACGGAACAGCAGCAGCAAAGAGTTGAGGAGGAAGAAGCCCAGAGCACAAGATCCACAGGTATCAACAGGCTCTGATGCAAGAGCACATCAAAGCTCCAGTGGGGCCACCCCACTGCTCCTTCAGGACTGAGGCATTTATTCTTCAGCTACCAGTCGAGTTGGCAACTGACAGCTCACAGCTGAGTCCCTTCCTGGGATTCCCCCTTATTGAAATAAAGCTGCTTCCCCCAAGTTTTGTTCCTTTTCAGAAGGAGAGTGGGATAGTCAATATCCAATGACTGTCGGTGAAGGGGTATAGAGGCCTGGCCCCCTTGCCTCAATTCCAGATATTTCTGAAGAGCCATCCCAGGTTCAGAGCTCCCCCTGGGATATACTGAGACCCCTTTTGTGACTGCTTCACACTTCAATCTCTCCCTTTGCTTAATCTTATTTCCCTCCCTCCTTTCCAGATTTATTCCCAAGACCACTCCCCAGTCAATTGTCTGAATGCAAATCTCTGCCTCAGAGTCTATTTTCTGAGGGACTCAATCTGGGACAGTCCAGATGTCAGAAACAAACAATATGTAGAGCAGCACAGACTTACAGAACTTTCCGCAGTGATGGAAATGCTTCATAGCTGGGCTGTCCGATATGGTAGCCACTGATCACACGTGGCTACTGAGTACTTGAAGTGTATCTAGTGCTACTGAGAAAATACATTTTTTTCTTTTTTTTTTTTTTTTTTGTGAGGAAGACCAGCCCTGAGCTAACATCCGTCGCCAATCCTCCTCTTTTTGCTGAGGAAGACTGGCCCTGGGCTAACATCCGTGCCCATCTTCCTCTACTTTATATGGGACACCGCCACAGCATGGGTGACGAGCGGTGCATCGGCAGGCGCCCAGGATCCGAACCTGTGAACCCCGGGCTGCCAAGCACAGACGAAACCGCTGCGCCACCGGGCAGCCCCGAGAAAATACATTTTTAATTTGACATAATTAAATTTAAACCCTACTGGACAGTGCAGATCCAGAATGTCAGGATAAAAACTAGAAATTCAGTGGCATGCTGTGGTCATACCAGAAAGCTATGAAAAAGAAGTCAAATGTCGGGGGGGAGGGGGAGTAAGTAGGTATTGGACACAAAGGAGGACACAGATCCAGGTGTTATTATCTGAGGAGAGATAATCACAAGCATAATAACTACTGAGTACCTAAGCTAGGTAATATAATCCCTACTTTTCAGATGAGGAAAATGTGGCTCAGAACTTGTACAAGGTCTTACACGTAAGTAGAAAAGCCAGAATCTCAAAATGACTCTAAAGTTTATGCTCTTTTTAAAGTGCTCAAAATGGAATGTGTGAGAGTAAAAGAAGCAAATCCAGGCCACTACTGAGCAGCAAATATCTGCACATGTCCTTCAGCCTTAAGCCTTCTTGTCTTGTTTACGGTTCTCATCGTGCATAATTATGTAAGAGGAATTATGTAGAAGGAGCTGCAGTCATCCAGTGAGTCCTAGGAGCCCTCTGTTGAATATCTACCATGTGCTGGGTGCCTGAAGCTGCTGGTGCTGAGATGGACAAGAGATTAACACAAGATTTTAAGTGATGGTAAAGTGTGGCTAGGATTGTGTCCTAGCCCTGAGGCATAGTCGCTGCTCAAAGATACTCAGGCAGTTGCAAACACAGCTGAGATCATGGTTCTAAATCCCCGTACTCTCTCTTATCCTGGAGGACTGGCTGCCCCTTTGCCAGGAGTGACCACTGAGGAGGGAGGAGGCAAGTATTCACAGAAACAGCTCCAGGGCTCACCACTCACATTATATCCTACACAAACGGCACCCCCTGACACTGCAATGAGGGGCCCTGCATGATCTCTTCATGCATGATTTTCCTAGGACCCACTTTGGTTCCTGTTTGGTTTTTTTAAAAGAGTAGAGGAGGGAGGACTCCTGGGCTTATCCCAGCTTATCTCATCTCAGGAGATATGATCAAAATGGAGACGTCCTTTAAGCTTGGACCAACCCAAAAAAAGAAAGTGGAAGTCAGAGGTTTTAACTGCTTTACTTTTCCCAGTGAAAGCTTCAGCCATGAGCATCACGGCTCTGAGTTCCCCCTGCAGGTGATTCCCCGGCCACCCATAAATACAGCAGTCTGGGTCCCCAAGGAGCTCACAGCAAGTAAAGAAGACACAGCGATACACTATTGCTCTACAATGATAACTGCCTTGTAGATGGGAATGGATGGAAATTTGTAGGGAAAATTGTAGGGAATTGTGGGAAAAGGGTGTACAGATGTTAGGGGGAGCATGAGGAGGGACCAGTTATAGCTTCCTAGGTGCCTTCTGTTATAGCTCTGTTTTCAGTTAGGTGACAGAGTTAGACATGAGAGCTACTGGCTCTCAACAACAGCTTAGTCTACATGCATGACCCATGGTATGTTTGTGAGATGCTCCCAAGAGTCAACCCCAATGCAGAGAGTCAGTGCTTCTTCAAGAGAGACCAGCTTGATCAAAGAGTTTTTTGCTCTGACCCAACCTAAGTCATCTATCAACCAGGGGAAGAGAAAACAGGAGATGTAGGTTTCAGGTTTCCAGGCCATATCTAGGTCCATGCTGAAGGCCTATACTCTCCTTTCTTCCAGCAGATTAAGGGTATGTGCAGAAGAACGGATAGCTACAAGGGTGCTGCAAACCTCCTTAAAGTCATTAATCATAAACGTGGGCAATTCTGAAAGTGCCCTTAGCGTCTCTGAGATCAGTGCTACATTTTCCAGATCGTCTTCTGCATCGAAGATCCATGAGGAAAGACTTGAGTATGGACCCCTAAGGGCAGAGACGTTTCCATTCATCACTGTATTCTCAGTGCCCAGCATGCCAGGTACCCAGCAGGTGCTCACTAGGTATGAGTCCTCCTTCTCCATGCAACAGTTCAGTAAATTCAACAAACATGTATAGATTACCTATGTGCCCAGCATCATTCTAAGGTCTGAGAAAAAAAAAAGATAAATAAGATGCACCAGTCCTTTGCTCTCCATTGGCTTACAAACAGAGAGCACTCAATCAATGTTCTTTGGACCGAACTGCTGACTGAGTGGTTCCACAGGATCAGGCTCAGAACCACAAACAAACTCTGAACAGAAGCCTCCAATCAACGGAATCCAAAACACTGATTTGTGATGTAGACAAAGGATATTGATCCGGCATATGGCTTGAATTTCTTAAACACACTTGTGTTCACTGTCTTAATACACTCATGCTGATTTATTTCTTCCTATACCCACCCCACCCTGGCTCCTCTCTGACCAATACAGTCCAGGATGAGGCCTCTGTCTCCGACCGTAGGATACTTGGAAACACGTAGATCTACACAGGGCTTGAACTGACATCCTTCATTAGCATCATGCTTTCACCAGCTGGGCCCACCCACCGAGGATGTGCCAAAATGGATTTGCGATCATGTTGACACAGCTTTACTGTATGTTCTTCTGTATAACTTGGAATTGTCCTTACAAGTTGTAGGCAAACAGTATTGACATGGACAACTTTAGCTTGTGCATTTCCTGACTTTGTGAGTGCAGCTCTAGATTAACATTATGGAGGTTATAGAGGGTTTTCCCCCCTTGGCACTCTGTTCTATAAATCATGCTATTTATATTTGTTTGCCCCTAATTGTCCAAAGGAAACTGTCCTTGTCACAGGAAAATAAGGATGAGTGGTCATACAGTGGCACAACACGGGCAATCATAAATAGGGAAACAAAAACTAGCAACAAGATGAATGTACTGGAAGCAAGCATGACAAAAAGAGGTGGCAGTGAGCACGGGCCATTGCTCCAGCCACGCAGCCAGTGCCTCTATGCATAAATGCTCAGCAGGCTTCAGAGGGAGAGCTGGAAATAAGTTTATACCCGAGGTGAAATAGACTGTCAAGTCAACTTGAGGCCAGCAGAGCGGGAGAGAGGAAGGCGGAAGTGATTGGCAGGGCACCTTGGCATTTGCTGCGTCACATCCCAGCCTTTCTAGTCTCTTCAAGGAACACAGGTCTCTCAACCACGAGCCAGGGTGGAAGGCCTTTCTGCTCGCCTCTCTCCTGTGCCTCCCATGTCCTAAATGAAGGGATCACATGTAAATAGATATGTTAAGACTCAGGACTCAGGGACACACATGACACACAACAGCGGTGGCTCTTGTCCTCTTGTTATTAGTTCACCTACCAGAGAGGTGAACAGGGCTCCCCGGAATGCCCCCTAAATTGCAGCTGCCAAAATTTAACTTGTTCTGAAGCTCGAGCAACTTTGATGTTTCCTTAACACAGGTAGGCGCTTCATTAAAGCGCTATGGAATATACCACCCTGTTTTCCCTGGGGTGAGCTGGATGAGATCCAAGCTAGGATACCAGCCACACAGAGGCAAAATTATACAGGTGGAGGGGTAAACCTCATGATCTTCCTGAGACACAACTGTACCTGCTGTAGCTAATTGTTTTGTTTGTTCAGGGAGGGGAATAGCTTCATCAAAGACACATTGTTGGGAGAACGTGCAGTGATCTGGAGTCTGTGGCCACTATCCACAGCAGAGGCTTATGGTCTAGCTGGAGGCCCAAGTGTGACGGCCAGCCAGGAACAGTACTTCCTCCGGTGTAGCCAAGGGGATGGAGCAAATCCCAGGTCAATGCACGGAAATCTTTTGTTTCCGCCAAATAGGTCACACACAACTGATTACTTTGGGAACACAATTTGTCATATTGGAATTAGGATTATTTGACCTTAAACTTGTTCAAAACCAAGCAACAGCAGTCAGGGGAGGGTGGGAGAAATGCTTCAAAACCATTGGCACACTCCCGGGACTTTCAGAAGTACAGTATTTATATGAAGAGTTGAGTCTCTTCAAAAACGTATGATTTCACGTGACAATCCCCAGTTCATTTGTTCACTTACTTATTCACCAAGTCTTTCAACAAGCATTTATTTTCTATGTGCCAACCACTGTGTTAGGCCCTAGGGATATGGTAATAAACAAGACAAGTAGGTTCCTCTCCTTTTATAGCCTAATCAGTTAAACATATAGTAATGTGTGGTTTTTTAATGAAAGAGTGTGTGCAGAGAGCAATGCACACATACGGATGAAAGGCCTAACCTATTCAGTGGAATGTGGTAGCCTTCCCTAAAAACTGTATCACCAGGACACCACGGGTTATGCTGTGGGAATTAACAACCCCAAATCTCAGGGACTTAACACAAGTTTATTTCTTGCTGACCCTAGATGTCCACTGCAGTTTACCAGGGGCCTCTACTAATCATGGTTACTCAGGGACTCAGGCTGATAGAACAGCCATCAACTCCAGTGGTACCAAATGCTAAGCCAGATGGACAAAGAGAGCTCTGAGTATCTGGCACTAGCACTTGAACACTCCACCTGTAGGTGGCACACATCACTCTGTTCACTTCCTATTGCCGAGGACTTATCATGTGGCCCCACGCAAATGGGAAGTACAATCCTCCCAGGTGCTTGGTAATGACTTGCACAGTAAGTAATGACTCCGCTGGGCCGTGAATGCAGGGTAGTAGTTAGTCCCATGAAGTGGAAGGAGAGGTGAGGCGGTCTGAGGAAAAGAATTCCAGACATATGCAAAGCAGTAACATGTGTGAAGGCCACCTAATTTTTTCCTGGAGTTCACTCTCTTCTGTAGACACAATTAATTGTATGTCTGCCTCCAGACTAGGTTGTCAGTCCCCAAATCCCTCCTTCTTGGCATAGTGCCGGGCAAAAAGTAGGTGCTCAATTCATGACTGGCAATAAGGAAAACAAGATTGCCTTCTGGTTTGGATGTAATGCATCAGACCAGGAACATGCAAAGTTCCTTATAGAGCCATAACCACCTCTGGGACAAAACAGGACTTGTTTGAGGGAATTTCCTGATTTACCTCCATCCCAATCCCACTCAGAAAGGACTGGTCCCTTCTACCTTCTTTCCCCAACTATAAACTGTACAGGTAACTTCACAGGACCTGCAACACCTTTTTGCCCACATGGATTTGCCTTTTTCATCCTACTAGACACTGAGGGCGGTGTCCCATCTTATTTCTCTGTGTACCTGTCTGGAGACCAGCGCCTGCCACATGGTACATGTTCAATAAATACCTCTTGAGTAACTGAATGAATCTAAATGAAAAGGTATCCATAGAAGAGTGGTTGGACAGCAGTAGAAGTGTGAAAAAATTAGGTAAGTTAGACACTGCCTAAGGGAGGTCAACACACTGAAACAAACACCCTGTTTAAGTGACAGGTATGTCCCCAAAGGAGAGATGGATGCTGCAAGCTATTGCAGCCTGGTTTGAATTGGATTTAAATCATACTGGTGACTTCCTCTACTCTAATGTCATGCTTACACGTGACATTCAAGACAGAACATGCTGTCAGCTGACATGTACATTCTGGTCTCTCCAGCACACTGTTTTCTTTCCTCTTCCTGTTTGCGTAGATGCTGCTCTTCTGCTAGAAGTCAATCCAGTGATAACCACAATTGCATCGCCTTGCATTCGTGTAACATTTGAACTTCATAAGATGATTTCATGTCTCTTATTCCACCATCCAGAATGGCAACTTTTGTGGTGTCCACCCGTAAATAATGATTTGTTGTCATTATCAATCAGAGGAAGAGAAAAAATGGTGTGCTATTTTTCACCTCTCTTTCAGGTTTGATTTTGCAGAGCAGCTGCAAGGCTGTTCAGTCTCCTCTCTCCCAGCTCTGTTGGCCTCAGGAACCGCCTGAAACAGCAGGGCTCCAGGCAAATATCCAGATGTGTGACCACAGAAATCCTGATGGAATGTCAATTTCCATGCATTCGAGGTGAAGCAGGCTGTTCAAATTCTCAGGAATTGTGTGTTCTGCCAGGAGACCTGCCCCCATGGTGGCAAAAGCAGCCTGTGACTGTCACCACAACTGCTCAAGGAAGGACTTGTGAGCTGCAATTTTTCACACCATTAAAGCATTGCTCACACCAAGGAGCACAGCTGGCAATCCTGGGATTGCATTAGGGGCTTTGGTGAGAAGGATGGAGGCCTCACTACCAAGGAGGAAGTGGAAGGTGATCCCTGGGACTCTACCAGCTAGCTCTGCAGGGAACCACCACTACTCCCGTGTTTACCAGAGCAAGGCTTCTAATTGTAATGGGGCCTCTGACAAATGGAGGGATTTTTGCATTGCTGTACTTTAGTGGGACTAATAGGATGTCAGCACCAGCTTTCAATGCCTTTCCTGATGACCCATGCCCAATAGCTTCCTGTGTATAGGCCGCAAGTATCCACGGCTCACTTTGCATCTGACACTTGCTAGTTCCTGGAAATGCTAGTCATTGGAGGACCGTATACACCCTAAATTTCTGTTATAATTTCTATTATTTCTATTTCTATTTTGAGACTTACGGTATTGTTAATTGTTAAGAGCATTTACTTTCCACTTATACCACCTGGATTCAGATCTCCGTTCCTCCACTTTCTAATTGTAAGACTTCAGACAAGCTACCCTCTCAAAGCCTCAGATTCCTTATCTTTAAAATAGGGATAATAATAGCAACTACTTATGGTGAAGATTAAATGCAAAAATGAATGTGCAGTGCTAGGCACAGTAAATTATAACAACTTTTTTAATTGTCTTTTTTTAGAGGACCCACACTAAGGTTTCACAAGAGAGTAGAAAGAGTAGTGGGTAGAAATTACAGAAAAAAGAGATTTCAGTAAAATGTCAACACTGCCCTGGAAGAAAACGCACGCCTTCAATAAATATTTATTGAGGACCTGCCATGTATGAGCCACTAGGCTCCAGGGAGATCAGTTGTCTGTCACTGGATGTGCTTAAGTGTGGGATGGGCAACCACTTGACGAGAGCAGGGTCCAGCAGAGCGCATCTTCCACCCCAGAAAAGCTAACGCAGACCAGTGGGCTACTCTAGGGTGGGGAGTTGTAACCAGATTCCTAGGCTGAATCATCAACTTGCACCCACTTGATTCAACCCAAAGTTGTGTGTGGGCCACTTCATTCCGATAGGTGTCTATTAATAAAGAAGGATAAAAGAGAAGGGGGAGGGGAGAACAGCAGGAAAATAATATAATTGCCTGTTCCAAATTGCTTGAACATCTTACCTGAAGAAACATGCATCATTATTAAGGCCTCTGGGCTCCGTTTAAGAAAATGCTGGAACAGTTCAATCGCTTTGCTCCCTGGCACTCTTAGAATTGTTTCTTCTTGTTGCCTTTATTATTTGACTGAAAAGTGTTCATCATTAGTGCAGGCTCTTCCGCATCACAGTGTGGAAGGGGAAATGGCCTCAGCACCTTGACTTCCTTTCCCATTTACACCGACACGTGAAAGGAGAAGAGGGTGGGTGGGCTGCGTAAACCTACAAGTCACAGTCGCACAGAGAGCAGTGCTTCAAGCCGAACCCTTTCCATCTGATGAGTTCCCGACGCCCTCCCTTGAGGACACAGAGAACCTGGGGAATGAGCAGCTGCCAGGCTGAGGAGGTGGCAAGGCAAGCTGACAGCCGAAGCAGAGCACGCGGTTGGTGGGTGAGAATGTTCCAGGGGAAGAAAACTGGCAAAGGAAGGAGAGGCTGTAAAAGGCCCCCAAGTTACATTCTGAGAAGGCAGCCACCCCAGTAAGCACGACGCAATATGCTCCCAGATGCCTCCTCTGAGTTAGTCATGTGCAGCCATGGTTCTCAAGCTTGCATAGACACGTGAAACACCTGGAAATCTTGGTAAAATGCAGATCCTGATTCAGCAGGTCTGGGGTGGAGCCTAAGATTCTGCATCTCTAATAGGCTCCCATCCAGGTGATGTTGGCGATCTGGTCTGCAAACCACACTTTAAGTAGCGATATGCTAGATGAGGGGTTGGCAAACTGAGGCTGGTGGCCCAAATCTGACCATTTACCTGTGTTTGTAAATGAAGTGTGACTAGAAGACAGACATGTCCGATCACTGACATATTGTCTATGGCTGCTTCTGCACAGCAATGGCAGAGTTGAGTAGTTGTGACAGAGACCTTATTGCTCATAAAGCCTGCAAAATATATACTATCTGGCCCCTTATAGGAAAATGTTTTGGACCCCAGTCCTAGAGTATTCTTAGTATTGAAGTATCCTAAGGAAAAAATGAAATGGCGTTGGGTTGGGCTGAAGGAACTTGTATTATGAATTTCAACAAGTAAGAGGAAAGTCCTTGCTTTGACAACAAAAAAAAATGATAATTTTTATAGAGGAGATTCATAGTCTGTCTCTAAGTGGATTGAAGAATTCCAGAGTTCTAGAGGACAGACCCTGGTCCCTTAGAAACATTCCATAAGGTTGAAAAGAACTAGCAAAATCTTGTATGTTATCCAATGTCGATGAAACTTTTGTGGATCAGAACCACAAATGTTTATGAAGCCATCTTAAATCAGTTGAAAATAACATGTTTCTGTTCTTCACTACATCATCACGGTTTCTTTAGCTGCTAAGAGATTTCTTTTTCTTCAACCAGTAGCAATAATTTAGCCTTAATTTCACATGACACAGCATCTTTTCAAAATTATTTTTCCCATGCAATGTAACATTTGATCTTCATATTAATCCTCCAATATAGGTAAACTAATTCAGTTTGATGCAAAGAAGCAGTGATGTAAAGTCTTCTCTCATTGAGCTTGCAGTCACAGAAATAAACATTAATATGGTGAAAGAAATGCTAACAGATGAGTAAAAGGGACATAGGTGTGACTCAGATAAGCTCATGGGCTGCGGGGCTGCCATTTCAGAATTCACCTTATAGGTCTTTAAATTGAGGGAGGAGGTTGTGAGGAATGAGAAGACTGTAACCACAAAGGTGGTAACAGAAAAAAAATCTACAGAAAAATAATTCAGTGGTAACATTTTACAGGTTCTTATGAGGTAGAAATTCTCCTCATGTTGGACATAAGAAAATTGAGACTCAGAATTAATGCAGATTAATTACTGAAGGTAGAATTCATCCTAAAGTCTTCTAACTCCAAACATTGGCTCTTTCTACTTCTATAGCAGCTTTTCAAGGATGATTTTCTTTCTTCAAGGGTGATGATGTAATATGGGATTATAATAACAGTTATGATGATCATGATGACTAACATTAATAAAGTATGCTTTCTATGTGTCAGACCCTGTCTTTCAAGGGACTAGTACCAATAGATGGATGTTATATATTAGAAGATTTCAGCTCAACGTAATTAAAGTCTTTCAAATCTTCGGAGCTGTCCAGCAAAAGAATAGGCTATATCACAAATAATGAGCTCACTCTTTCTTCAGGGAAGTGCCTACATCGAAGCTGAACCCACAAGAGGTTTTGTAGCAGAGATTGCTTTGTGTTGACTGAGAAGTCAGAATGGGTGACTTCTAGAATCTCCTCCAACTCTGTATCTCCTCCAAAAAGACCAATGAATTTTCCAAGGCCACACAGTTATTCAGGGTCTCAGCTAAAGCGAGAACCTACACCTCCCAGTTCTCTTTCCTCAACCTCCTTCTCCAACGGGACTATCAACATCAGGTTTAAGGGATGGAATGACCGATAAAGGACCTGGCATTGTAGTCCCAAAAAAGTGGGATGGAGCTCAGTATAGACAGTAATATGTAAATAGTCCTAGTTCTCAGTGGGACTCTGTGAGGGATTTACTGAGCCCAATTTAGCAATTGGGAGATTTCCTCATTCTCTCAGTCATTAAGATACCATTCTCCACTTACATTTTTGTGCCAGTTAAAGTTGGTCTTTAGTCTTATCTTCAGGTACCACCCAAATAGCATTCATTATGCTTAGGCCTTATTTGATTGCTACTTTTTTTTCCTAATTCAGATACCGTGACATACAGCTTTCTATATCACAGTAATTTAGCTGTGGTATATGAATGAGGAAGCTGAGGGAGTATGAAACAAGACACAGTGAAACCCCAGGGGATAATGTGAGCGTATTGTAATAGTGTGTGATACCACGGGTTCAGTCACATGTTTTCTTTATGGAATGTCCTATCAACCCAATCCTCTTTCCAACGTCATTCAAAAAGCACTTATTGCAGATCTCAACTTGGAGCCTAGTTCCCCACCAGGCCTGTGAGCAAAAGAAAAGGATTCTATAATGAGCTTGGTCCTGTAATCTCAAGAGTTTTATACCCACGGAGATTTGCAAGCACGCAACCAACTGCTATAGAAAAATGCAGCACCTTCTAAAACAGAGGGCCAAAAGAAGTAGAAGAGACAAAGTACCCCAGAAAGGGACTCAGTATTGAACGTGAATTTTAATAACATTAATTTCCATGTTTCTGCCACATTACAGATCGACCAGAACACCCCTGATCATCAATTAATTTATTCTCTCTTGACAGCCATCCACATGCACATCAGTTGTCATGCCGTGTAATCAGCACACAGGACCCACGTCCCATTTGGTGAGATTAGCTGATCTACTGTGGCTACATTATGATTTCAATCCTCATTCCCTACAATGCCTCTATAATGCAAAACCTAATGATTTTTTTTCTTCAACCTGCATAGTCTCCAGAGGTGGTGCATCTCATTCACTCTCTAAAGTAAGGTAAACCGTGTGGTGTGAGGGTCAGCACAGCAGGTTAGAAAGCAATAGAAACAGCTGTGCAGCCAAAGAAAGTGCTTTAAGGTTCTTTTGAAACTGACTTTAGTTTTTAGTGCCAGAAAAAAAATGAAATCAAAGGTACCAGTGCTCCTCACCCTTATGCTAAATATGGATTTTCATAAATTAGTCAAACAGCTCTAAGAGCTGGTTTATCTGGAGGTTAATCTCAGATGAGAAATTAATGTTTAATTAATTTTAGTCAAGTTAAGAGGTGGCAGATATGTTTTCTTGTTTAATTGGAATCTAATTACACAGAGGTCATTCATTCATTCATTCATTTACTCACCGAGCAAATATTTGTTTAATTCTCCAAAGCTTTTGTCACTAAAGCAAAGCTCACTGGAAAGTTCCATGTTGCATTTATTTTCTTAATTTTAGACATTTGCCTAACTCCCCAGTGATCCCACCCTTGCCTTGAGTATTTAAGGAAATTTACATCAAAAATATTTGCCACCTGTAACCACTTTCTAATTAGTAAAAATGCCAAATCTGTGCCTTCAGAATTCTAAGTGACTTTGACATAATGAAGCAGCATTATAGGTTAGCTTAAGTAATCTTTAGGCTGGAGAACTTTCACCAACTAACAAATGGGCTTTGTCCCTAAATTGGTAATTTAATCCTCATCATGCCAGACTGTTATTTTTCTGTTCTTCATGATCACCCGTTCTCAGCCTTGCCCGTACAGTGGCATCACCTGGAGACCTTTCACAGCTACGGACACCTGGTATGCACACCCCGAGAGACAGGTTTAAGTGGTCTGGGGTCAGGTCCAGGTTTGGTTTAAGCATCGTATGGTTTCAAATGTGTAGCGAGGATTAAGAGCCCCCAGTCTCCTGTCCCTGCTTTGCCTACAACATTCTGAAGATTCAACAACCCTCACGGCTGCTGGGTAAGGTCCAGAACCCCTGACGTGGTTGTCAGCGCCCTTGGACACCTGGCTCCTCCTCCCAGCCCCTCAGCAGTGCGCTTTCCAGGCTGCAGGTCTTCAAATGTGCCTCTCAGTTCTGACGCTGGTCCTCGGACAAGCTGTTCCCTTTGCTGGAACACTCTTCCCCCACCTCTTCATCTGGCTAATTTCTACTGATCTTTAGTTTGGGTTGAAGTGTCACTTCCTTAGGTAGAATGTCTTTGACCCTACCCATGCCTCTCATCCTAAAACAGGTCTCCCTGCCATACCTAACACCTTACTTGTTCGTCACATGGAAACTACAGGGTGTTGAGAGCTGTAGGGGCATCTATCTTCTCTACTGCTGTGCCTTTAGGACCCAGCACAGAGTCTGGTACATAACAGGAGCTCAGGAACTATTTGTTATTGATCAGTCAGGAACCAGAAACAAGTCAGGAACGAGAAACCACCCCAAGAATTTGAACAGGAAAAATTTTACATAAAAAACTGTGTAACTGGTGAAAAGTGATTAACTACTAAATGGGCTAAAGAGGACTCACAGCAAATGTTGGGAGCAGTTACACCCCTAGGTGAAAGAGTACCCAAGGAAGAAACTGAAAATTTGGAAGAGCCCCAATTCACCCAGAAGCTGAGATTTAGACCTCATTGGAGGGGCTGCAACTGCAAGCTGCTGAATAGCAGAAAACCTCACTGGGTGTTGTGGGCCAGAGCTGATCTGCAGGAGGTCACGTCTTGGGGTGCTGGGGAAGTTCACTGGGGTGCCATGGGTGAAGCTGGTCCATTGGAAGCTGCCCACTGGGGTGCTGACCGATTGTAGTTGGTCTGCAGGGAGACCTCCACTGAGGTGCTGGCGAATTTACCAGAGATGAAAGGCCACTGGGCAGCCCCCTCGCTGCTAGCAGCTGGGCAGCCGAAGGAAGGGGAGAAAAGCACCCAAGAAAAGCCTCTTTCTTTGCTGTGCCTGCAGCGTCTCTCTAGCCCCCTCTACTGACAAAACCTAACATTGAACCAGCTCTCAGAGGTGAAGTGTTGATAGTGTCCAGCCCCAAATCACAAAGCAAACAGCAGCAGAGTTGGGGCTGAGAGGCAATCATTGGATAACTAGCACTGTGACTGATTGATTGATTGATTGGTCGGTTGATAGATGCTTGGTATCCCCAGTAAAAGCAAAGAAAATATGAATCCCTTCACAATGTAAGAACCGACAGCATGTTCAAAAGAAAAGATGAAAGCATGATATTCATTTTCTCCTATTACATTTCTTATTATTTCTTTTTACTTTCTATTCACAGTTCAAAGCCCATGCCATATTGGTGACGCCATTTCATCTGTCCCTACTAGAGCGGTACCTCTCTCACCATGGATCTGAAAAGCCACGCCACTTGGATGAAGGCAAATCTACAGAAATTCGGTGGTTTTGTTTGTCTGTGAGACGGACATTAAATCCCTTCAATTCCACTTTTCAGGAGATTCTGGTAGCTACGTGGCAAGCAGTGAGAAAGTATAAACCAGAGAAAATAAAATAATCAGGATATTGCTTGTCATACTTTCATATCATTAAGAAGGTTTGAGTGCCAGATGAAAGCTTTGATGCAAAAATTAGAGCATAGAATTGCAAGATTCTTTCAATCTTTGATCAATGCTTAGAACTTCTGCAGAATATCAACTGTGGCAAAGAATCATTAGTCTTCGGCTACATTGAAACTTCTGCTTTATTTAATAAGCAAATAGTGAAAATAAAATGCAATAGGGGGAAGATGATCTTTAGCTGGTGTCAGGGACTGAATAAATAACTGTCTGTTCTAGCCTATCCTTTCATACAACCAAGTACTTGACTCAGAATCAAGTGAATTTCTGAAAGCACTTAAATATGCTTAAAAACACTCATCCATTTCTGGGGGTACAATTAATGGCACAACCCTTTTGGAAATCTTTCTAAAAAACAATTAAACAATATGCATAAAAAAGGAAATAATCTGATGTACAGAAAAAGCTTTATTCTACAGCTATCTGCCACACAATATTTATAAGCTACTCCCATCCTATCAAAAGGGACCAAATGACCAACAACAGGAAAACTGTAGTGCCATCTCATGATAGACATTCATACGGGCATTAAAAATGATGTGTAAAAGACTTTGAAACACACAAGGAAATGATTATAATAACCTTGTGTTAAATGAAAAAAAGAGGATACAAAGCCATGTCTTTTGTATAATTATAACTAAAAAGTGCATGAGAGAAAGCCTGGCTGGGTTTTTTATCTTCCCTATAGGATGATTTTGTAGAAACAGAGATAGATTAAAAAGGAAGTAAATTTAAAATTTTGGTAGATTGTCAAATTGCCCTCCAAAGAGGCGTTGCCCCACATTTACTTTTCCAGTAACTGCATTTTCCACAGTTTTGACGTGTTCTATAATGTGTATAGATAACGTTTATACTGGGGAAAATAGCTTTTAGATTTTGCTTTAAAACTTTCAGAGTCCAGTCTTAGAGACAGTACCAATATTTTGATAAATTGAATAAAGACAGTATAATTGTCTACTTCTTTTATAGCTCCCATATATCCTGAGAGTAAAAGATCATGCCTGGGATGTCAAGCACGTTTAATTTATTCAACTACCATATTTAGTTGTGTAAATATATGTAAAAATTGCTAAATGAGATCTGAATTCTACCCTTAAAATAGTTCACAGTCTCATACACATAAATAACTATGAAACTAGGTAGCTGAGTGCCCCCAGGGAGGGCAAGAGCCGCAGAGGTTCATTATGATATGGGAAATGTATGGAGAGGCAGTGGGTAGGAGCCACTCTGGATGGGACCCTAGAAAAATCTCTTGCTAGAAATGCAAAGGAAATCACAGCAGAGCCTGAAGGGTACAGCTGTACATTCTCACCTTTGTTTTTGAAAATGATAATCCTCCTCCAGCGACACTCAAATTCAGGAATATTTTCCACTGCATACCTTTCAATCATAGGATTACATTTACTGAACAACTATCAGGTTCCATACATGATATTTGATTCCAGGAATATACACATTAAATTAAAAGATAAGGTAAAATAAGATTTAAAAAACAGTGTTCCTAATCTTAAGGTGCTTATATTCACACACTAGTGAAGGAAACATACAAATAACCAGAAGTCAAAATTCAGTTGGTTATAAAGTGGAGGAAGATGGGCACGATGTTAGCTCAGGGCCAGTCTTCCTCAGCAAAAAGGGGAGGATTGGCAACAGATGTTAGCTCAGGGCTTGTCTTCCCCACAAAAAAAAAAAAAAAATTCAGTTGGAGTAAATACCTAGGGGTGGAAGAGCTAAATCATACGGTAGACGTGTATTCAACTTTTTAAGAAACTTCCAAACTCTTTTCTAATAGCTGTGTAGTGATGTCTTGTCTTGATTTTAATTTTCCCTAATGACCAATGATACCGAACATCTTTTCATGTGCTTATTTGTCATTTCTATATCTCATTTTGTGAACTGTATGTTCAAATCGTTTCCCCATTTAATTTTTTTTTTTTTTTTTTTTTGCTGAGGAAGACTGGCCCTGGTCTAACATCCATGCTCATCTTCCTCTACTTTATATGAGACGCCGCCACAGCACGGCTTGACAAGCGGTGCGTCAGTCCGCGCCCGGGATCTGAACCTGCGAACCCTAGGCTGCCAGCAGCAGAGCGTGCAAACTTAACCGCTGCACCACCGGGCCGGCCCCTCCCCATTTCTTTTTTGGGTTGTCTGTTTCCCTATTACCGAGCTTCAAGGGTTCTTTATATATCCTGGATAAACGTCCTTTTTCAGACATATGCTTTGCAAATTATTTTCTCCTCACTTCCGGCTTGTCTCTTCATCCTCCAGACTCATACATGAATGTTCCCAGCAGCTTTATTTGTAATAGCCAAAAACTAGAAACAGTACAAACAGTCCATTAACAGGTGATTGGATAAACAAATTATGGCATATCCATGCAACAGACTACTACTCAGTAATAAAAAGTAATGAACTATCAATATACACAACATTGATGAATCTCAAAATAATTATGCTGAAAGAAGCCAAATAAAAAATAATAATACATAATGGGTGATTCTATTTATATAAAACCCTCAAAAATCCAAACTAGCCTGTAGTGCCAGAAAGCAGATTAGTGGTTGCTTGGGGAGGCCAGGGGTGGGTAAGGAGCAGAGAGGGACTGTCAGGAGGGATTACAAAGGGGCACAAGGAAGCTTTTGGAGGGGATGGATATGTTGATTATCATAATTGTGGTGATGGTTTTACAGGTTATTCCTATGTCAAAACTTATCAGATTGTACAAGTTAAATACGTATGTCAGTTATATCTCAATAACTATTAAAAGTGCAGTTTGGGAAACACAACAGTCTAAATAATTACAGGTTGCTATAGAAGCTCAGAGAAAGGTCATGTCGTCTTGACTCACGAACCAGCAGAGGCTTCCTGAAAGTACGGCACCCATGCTGAGCCCTAAAGGAAGGAGCAGGACAGGTAGGGCGTGCATGCCTCCCCCTTCGCAAGCTAAGCACCAGCCGACTCATCGTCATCCATGGCCTTCCCTCCTCTTGAGCCTACATGTCACCTTAGAGTCACTTCCAACACTGTACTCAAAGCAGGAAACTAACCCGATAACACTGGGATGACAGCTACAATTTATTTGCCATCCCTGGAACAGAGATTATTCTGGTAAAGAAGGGGCTCAAGGATTTTAGAAAATTCTGTTTCAATTCTAGTCCCCCTTGTCCCATCAAGAAACAGAGCCAGTTGAGCATAGGATCCCATTTCTTCCCAGGAGCTCCCCTTCACAGACAGGGCCTTATCGGGTCAGATTTCCTGGAGGAGCCCAAGGCGGGAATTCTCATGTAAGTGATTGATTGGGGGTACCCACAGGAGATGGGGAGCCAGGGAACCAGGGCAGCCTGGGAGAGCAGCTAAGCGAAGACAGGCCTCAGCTGGAGCCTTGTTTTAGTCTCACCCCACAGAAACTCTGGAACAAAAACGGCACAGCAAAGTTCCTCCACCATTGCATCCTGGGTTAATCAGTCACGGACTGTGGGCTGCCGGCTGCAGGCTGTGTGTGCTGGGAGGGGCATGGGTCTCGAAGGGCAGGAACTTTCCAACAAGGAGGGAGAAGTGAGAAGGGGCTCTGTGAGCTGTTGGCAGCCAGCACTCAGGGCAGCTGGAGGATGGGACCAGCCTGGAAAGGGCATCTTGGCCGGACACCAAGCTTTGACCGCAGTAACTCACTCGTTTTCCCTTTCTTCTCATACTCTGATCATTAAGCTTTAGAACAGGGATCCTAAACTTAAATGCCTACAGGAAGAGGTGGGCAAATGAATGGGATGGCTGCAGGTACAGAGAAATATTTCTCTACTTAAAAAATACATATATCCAAGTGCAATAACAAATGAGACTCAGGTGACCTTGGCTTCAGGGAGAGAATAGTGAGAAGTAAAGCCTGGCCAGCTGGAGAGCAAACTCAGCCCTAGCCTGTGTTTTCACGCAGGAATGTGGATCCAGCATTGATAGGTCTTCTCAATGTTTAAGAAAAGCCAACAATCTTAAGTTTAATGTAAAAGTTCCCCAATTTCTGCCTGTTGGCCCCAATTAAAAATCATAACCATCTAAAAAACATTGTTCACAGTCAGAGTGGGCCCATGAGTAACCGATACGCATTCTCAACTTTAGGAAAACAAAAACATAGTTACTCTCCACAAAAACTTTCCCACATTTTTGGAGACCAAAATTAGGAAGTAGGCAGCCACAAAGAGGCATCCTCATTCCGCCATATTATAGAAATCTAAAAATCAAATGTAATGTGGAATACACAATGGAGACAAAATATTAGGAAAAGAAAAAACCCAAAGCATGCCAGAAACTGCTCACCCCGGGGAAATTCACAGAGCCGGCAACCTGAATTTTTGGTGGGAAATGGACTTCTTTGTGAATCCGATTAAGGCATAAACCCTCCTCCCAGAAACATGTGCATAATATGTGGACGTGCACACATACAAATGTACAAGCAATTCTGAGGGTTCTTGGATCCCAGCTTCAGAGCTCCTGACATGAGGCAAGGAGGAATTAGACAGAAAAGACAGAGAAAGATAAAGATGCATCACCCAGAGGGAAGGAATTGCAGTTCTTCCTCTTCCCTTCACAAAGAAAGGGAGGAACAGCTGGTTTCAAAAAGCTTCCAGAACGTAAGCTCCCTTCGAGGACACGTCACAAACAGTGACGATGCTGAGGGATGAGGATGTTAGAAGCTCTGTGGATGATGCGCTCAGGAGAAGCCTGGGGAGGGTGACTCCGAAGAGGCCCAGCCCCGTCAACCTCACGAGTGAAGAAAGGATGTCCCAGGCTGGCATTTTAGTAGCACGGGGGGTTCCACTTCCTCGTGAAGTTACTGATTTGATGTTTCTTCTGTTTCCAAAAGTTAAATAAGCCAATCCAAATAAACTCTTTGCTAAGAGATATTGTCAGGAGTGAGGAGAAAGGGCAGCCCAGCCATGTCTGTGATGTGACACTGGAGCTACACACAGAGGTCGTCGGGGCCACCCTGCAAGAGTCATTAGCGCATACAGAACAGAGGGGGCTGCTAAGTCTGATTCCAAGACCTACAGCCTGTGTGCACCTTCCCAGGAGGCCGAGCCACGGAGCACACCCTGAGCATGCTGGCCGGGACTCCTGACTTTTCTGTGCCTCAGTGCTCTGCTCTGTAAAACGCAGTGACAGTGACCTCAGAATAACGACTCTTTATCAAATGCAAGCTACAGAGCACTGGGAAAAAGTATTGTCTTCCCTCCACGTCAAGGAATGTGCCAAGACTTGGTTGAACCCGCCGGGAAAGCAATGAAGTTCCCTGGCTGCTCTACTAACAGGCACCGCCCCTCCCCCCGGTGATGCTGGAGGAAGTATCCACTTGGTTTAGGGTATTCCACACCACTCCCTTCCCTTTAAAATGTGTGAGGCAAAGCCCTCCTTTTCTTATTTTTAGAAAAACAGAGAATCTTCATCACAATTTGGTGTGTCCCCATTGAGATCCAAACATATAGATTTCCTTGGGCTCTTTAATTGTGGAAGCAATTTTAAACTCCGTCAGCATCGGCCTTATTAACCCAGATGGTGTTAATTTGCACAGTTCTCTACTTAGCTTCGTGTTTCCTTTGTAAGAAACAGGAGTCGATTCCATATTCCGAATCTCACCACCGGCCACTCTGAAGACACACTTCCTACCAGCGATGACCTGCGTGGGATGTAGATGAGCTCGTGGAGATGAACTGGAATCCCTCGGGAAGTAGAATAATGTCATTTAAAGAAACCCACATCCCACACGTCTGCCTGTATCCAGAGGGCCAGAGCCATCAAGGAGCAGGAGATTCACACTGTGTTTCAATATTGCTGTGCTTCTACATTGCGTCCCAGTAAATACAACTCCTGATGGTCACCTGTAATTGATTACCCTGCCTGTCCAGCAGCTTCTATTGTTTTCATTTGTAATGAAACTGAGAACTCGATTCTCATCAACCTCCTCGGGTCTCTGAAAGGCTATTTCATAAAACTAAAGTTTTTCTCCTGCAAAAAACTTTTTTCCCTGAAGTACAGGGGTTTGAATCAAGCCCAGCTTGGTAGCTGACTGGGAGGCATTTGGCAACATGCGTTCTGATTGCTTAATGAGGGAGTGAAGACAAACCTACATTGCTTGAGCACTTATTACGTACAAGTCCCTGTTTGAGGGGCTTTATATAAGTGCGATCTTGACCATTTTTATTCTCCTAATCAACCTCAGAGAAAGGTGCTGCTACCAACATCCTGCACCACGGTGAAAACTCAGAGAGGTCGCCCTGCATGGCCCTAGTCAGGAAGAACACAAATTTAGGGGCAGGCTTAAACCTTTGTCCTGCTTCTCACTAGCAACGTGAGCCAAGGCCTGGAGTTGGTCTCCTCGTGCCTAATATGGAAAATGGAGTATGCATGACAGTAGGATTAGCTTAGCTCCTGACTGCAGAAGCAGTGAGCACATTGTCAGGCACACAAAGATAGTTCCTTTCTCAGAGATCTCTCCTTCTAAAGCTTATGGCGTGTGTGTATGTGTACGTGTGTGTGTGTGTGCAGTACAGGTGAGTTTGAAACCATTGTGTAGAAAATTCTCATTCATGACTGACCAAAAACATAAGACCTGGGCAGGTTCTTCTTTGGCCATTTTTCATTTTCATTCTCTGCCTCCACTCTGAACGCATGCTCCTCTTCTACATTCTTACCTGCACTTTTCCTCTCCTGTTCTCTGTCTTTTTACCTTTCCCCCTTGCCCACCAAATGCTTCCTCCTTCCAGACTGCCAACCTAATCCCTCTAACTGGGGACTCTCTGACCCCAAAGCACCTTTGTGACCTCCACAGTACAGAGCCTGAGGGACCCCCTGGCATCATGCCACCATGAGAGGCTGTTGGGCCTCGTGGAAAGCAGAACCACACTTGCATACATAGACTTATTGTCAAAACCCTTGGTCACATTTTTGTTTCTCTGAAACCACTTCATTGCATGTGTATAACAGTCCATTTAAAAATGGATCCTATTGATTTGAGAAGAGGGTATCATATCTACACAATCCCACCTCGACCGTCCAAAGTCCATGAAGACAAGACCAGTGCTGACACCCCAAGGGCAGCCGATAATCACACACGTGACTTCTTCTGGTCTCGCTCAATTACTGCAATCACTTTGTTTCTCTGAGTATCGACAAGCAATTTTCCACGCCTGTTTTCCTTTCTTGGTCTTTGTCTACTTATTGGCTGGAAAATCGATGTATGCACTCTACTCTTGCACCTCATGAATCTGAGAAAATTGAGGAAACGAACACTTCTGGGCACAATTCCCTTAAATGCTAAAAGGTCTAGTCGCAATCAAAGCTCATTGTTTACCACGGCCTTGTTTTCCATTTCGTCTCAAACGTACCAGCAATAACGGTGGCGAGCATTTGCGGAGCGCTTTGTGTGTCAGGCACTGTGCTAAGCTGTTTTCACAACAACCCTGAGAGGCTGACAACGTCATCCTCATTCTATAGATGAGGAAACCGAGATTAAGCAGCCTTGACAAACACAAATACAACTTGAAAGGGAATGAAGCATCTTCTAAGGAGCAGATACAGGAGGTATTACAGTGGAAGGATCGTGGGCCTCGGACCAGATCATCCTGAGTTTAATTCCAGGCATCCACCAACTGAATACCCAAGGAAATCTGCTTCGCTTTGTGAAGCCTCCGTTTTCCCATCTCTAAAATGGGAATAATAAATCCTATCAAAAAGGGATTATTGTAGGAGTTATCGCGGGAATAAGTAAGATAATACATGGAATAGAGTCTGGACCATAATAAAACCTCTGCAAGAGTTTATGACCTTCCCTCCCTTATGACTGCCATGAGCACACACAGAGAATATGAAGCATATTGTATACATATTGTCGGACATGTTGGCTATGTTATCATGTAACCCAGCCAGCTGGCCTTCCAGAGTAATGCTCATCGCCGTGTGCGAACCAACTTTGAAAATATGTATTTATTACCCGGACACCCTTTAGGGCCATTATAGTCTCATGGAGATCTACCGCACGAAGTCTTTGCACTACAAATCTTCTTGCGACATCTTTTTTTTAACTCATTACATATTTCTGCAGTGGATTTTTCACTGACCTCTGTTGTCTTTTTTTGTCTGAGTAAGAGTGAGTCAACTCCTATAACGCAGCAGCCCTGCAGGGGGTTTGGGTCTACACAAGCCTACCCACACCACTCGTGTCCACCACTGAGGTGATACCGGGCTGAATCTGTATGTCCCAGGCAGACTCACGCCCTCAAAAATAATGGCTTAAAATAGGAATGCTGACACCACCTTAACTCAAACAGCACAAATGCAGGGCTGTAATTTTCTATGCTACTTAATCTCCCGGTACAAAAACCTCTGTTGCTCAAGGGAATTCTTCATCCAGTCCAGAGGAAAAAAGTATTCTCTCAAGGATGTAATAAGTTAACAAACCAAATTAGCATGTAGCAGGGTTCTGTGGCGCTTATCATCCACATTAACCTCAGGGCTCTCCAAGGCTAATATCTTTAGTTGTGCTGTTTTTTGCTGGCTGTCTCCAGACCACTAACCTTATTTCTCTATGGGGGAATTGAAAGCTCTGCTCTTTGCAAATCTCCCTCTGATTTTCGTTCTTTTTGGTGGAGCTAAGCCTTCGGTTTCCAAGGTCAAATGAGCTAAGCCCCTTGTGAGATGAACTGACTTCTGACTGACACAATAAGGGGCTACTCTTCTTAGCAGACCCTTGCACGGGCATCATTAAAACACTTCGCCATTTGAAACGCAACTTTCCTCTCTACTCACGCTTGGGGGCCTCGGAAGAGACGCGTGGAGCGGCAGCGCCACCTGCTGGTTTTCGCTGCGTAATTTTTGCAGGCGTGCCGTCTTGGGGTCTCTGCTTTTGCATCAGAACGTAGGAGAACGAGGTCTGTTCACTTTGGGAGTCTGTCACCCACATGCAGGTGGAAAGCGAAAATATCTTTAAAATCTTTTCTTTTTAGCCCCCTACGTAATGAGATGCTTTATCTTTAGGGCCTAAATTTTGAGATGGAGGGGGAAATGGGAAAGCCAAAATTGGCAATACTCAAAATGTTTCTTGTTGGTTCTTGATAGCGTCTTCTCGAGGTTCCTGTGGGTGTTTCTGTTCAACCTGATATGTGTCATGTTGGCTGATCAGGGGCCTATTTGCATAGTTGACACCATGGCATATGGTCAGCTTCTGCCTCTGTATTGGAGGGGAAAACAATGGTCCAATAAGTAATTTTTACCTGATGCAGAAAAGTCTGATTTCCCTTAAGTTGCCAGAAAGCTTCCTGATAAATATAACATCATGACAAAAATGCCTCAAAATGGGAATTGCCTGTGACACTACAGATGGCTTAGTGATCAACTGGAACAGTTGGCCAGTGCTGCTGCCAAGGAGGTCAAGGTCAGTCGTCTAACCCCAAGGGCAAGTTTAGAGAAATTCTGTTCCGTAGGAAGGGAGAACTGACCCGTATGGATGCCAGGTGCCTCATGTACGTATGCTGTCCTATTTAATATTCTACCAACTAATCAACGAGGTAGGCTTCATTCCTCCATTTACAGACGAGGAAACTGAGGTTCCAGAGGCTGAGCCCTTGCCCAAGGTAGCAAGCCAGAGAGAGATGATCTTGAAATCCAGGTACATATCTGTCTGGATTCAAACCTTGTGTTCTCAACACCACAAATATACCCTTATGCCTGGTTGGTGGTCTTGAAAATGGGTCCCCTACTCATAAGAGGAGCCACATGAGGAGTGTTGAAGCATGTTTCAAAAGCCTTGTCTAATTCTGCAGAAACAACTCCATGGGCCCACTCTCGGGAGATAAATAGCATCACCTTATCAATGACAGGGGGAAAAACACGTTAATATCAGCTATAGCAAAGGCAGTTATAATGTACCTTTCCCCGAGGAAAAATTAGGATGCATTCCAAAACCCACAATGAGGCCATTTTGTCCTACCCACCTCTCCCTCGGTGGACAACACTATATGATTTTCATAGCCAGAAAAATAAAGAAAAAGATGTGCCACATTCTCAAGGTTTTGAAGGGACTTATGCTTTAGAAGACGCTAAGTCAAGTATTTCTTGCAGACAACATATATAAACCCACTCGGAAACCAGAATCAACCCCACCCTGCATTGAAACGGCTCTTTCAAGATCACCAAGGACCTCCACCCATCAAATCCAATGGTCAGTTCTCTCCATCAGCTCAGAGAGGAGAAGTGACTGCCCCAAGATCACAGGGACCAAGCCAGGACTGGGCCTCCCTCCCCTCCCTACTGGGGCACCGCACTCTCTGCAACAGCAGCTGGGCTTTTAGATACCTCATTGCACCCTCTCTGTTATATTTTGGGTATGTTTATAGATTCTTACGTTACAAAACAGTATATGCAAAAATGTTAAAATTGCATGCAGTAAAGGATAAGGATGAACATAAAAATCACCCATAATCCCACCGCTCAGAGATGACCATTGTTAACAATTTTATGTATTTCCTGTGTGTGTGTGTGTGAAAGAGAGAGAGAGACAGAATATTTTCTATTTGGGATTTTCTTCATGTATGTGTAGGTATTCTGAACATAGACATATATAGACATTCATATGATATGTGTCATTTTCATACATGTCAACATGGAGAAAATGTTTTAGTCTTAACACCACAATTCATGTCAAGGAAAGGAGAAATTTGGGGAAAAAAATACTTTGTTAAGTGCCTGGGTAGGAAGTAAGCCTCTCTCCTCTTCCTATTGAGCCTAAGAACTAAGGGTTAGTTGGCACCAAGCCTTGGAGAAGGAAGAAAAATTGTAAAACAGAAGGAAGAAGCTGGAACCTCTGAAGGCAATTCAGGAGGTTGGCAACAGCAGGAAAAGAAGGATGGGGAGGAGACAGGGACTCAGTGTGAGGGGAGAAAGCTACAGCATACACCAAGACCAAGCAAAACTTTCCCTCAGATTCTAGTCGACTCATGGGCCCTCACATGAATTTGGGGATGAAACTAGATGAGGGGATGAGGTTCCCAAGTAGAACAGGACAGAGGCAGCATACAGAGAAGCCAGAACCCAAAGGACTGAGGTCAGGAAAACAGATACCACTTTAGGTGTAGAAGAAATTCAGAGGAGGGCTCAGGACTTCCATGGTCTACGGCACTGGGAGAGTCAAGGCCATTTAATCCAGATCTCTAAAGTTACAGGAACCCCAACTAGCATCTGGGGTACATATGGTTGAGATTGTACTATTCTTACAGGTTTTCTGTTCTCTCATCCCCCAGAGTGCAGGGGTTGATTGCTGTCTGACCACCTGGCTTCCCAGGAGATTCCAAAGCCCATCCCACCTTGCTCCCCTCCCCTGAGCAGAGGTCGATGGCTCTGGTCTAGGAGAGAAACCATGGTGGGGTCAGGAGAGACAACAGTGGGCTTGCACAAAGCAACAAGGTGTGGGACAGAAAGACTTGTTCACTGAAGTCCTCTGACAGGTAAACTACCTTCAGCCTAGGTTGCTGACAGGAAAAGCTTTCCAAATTGTGGAAAAACTGTGTTGTATATAGTAAATAGGTGAGTCCTATGTGTAGAACTGGGAATCCAGAATTTTTTTAATTTATCAAAATCTCAGAAGAGATTCTTTTCCCAAGAGCTGAATAATATCTAGGTCTCTTTCCCTCTATCACATGTGGGTTTGTGTGTCAGACACGTCATTAATGAGTAGAGATTGATGTGAGGGGTCTACACGCCTCTTATAATATTTCAGACGTGAGATACGAAGAGCTTGAGTTAGGATGTGCAATAGAAAAGAGGTGCATATGAAAGATGTCATGAAGGAGAACAGAACTTGTGAGTGACCATTTGTGGAATTATGGAAGAATGAGGAATGAACTATGACTTCACATTTCCCAGCTTGGGAGCTGAGAATGAGGAACAGAAGTAGGGAAGGAGGGGCAGCTGGTTTGGACGAAGGGAGACAAGTTTGTTTCACTATTCTTGAGGTTCCCAGCTAAGGCACGTTGGGCCAGTGGAAATGGCCAGTAGTCAGACAAAGTGTGGGGCTGAAGTTGAGTGGTCAGGGCCAGAGATACAGGTTTGCAAAGCTCTCACAAGGGTCGACTGAAGCCAAGAGAGTGGGTAAGACCTCCAAGGGAGGGAGTGTGAGGTCAGCATGCTCCATAACACATTCAGCTTACTTAATGAATTAATTCCTTTTCTCCTTTTCAAAAAGAGTTGTTAGCAAAAAGCACGGAGGGGCCTCGGGAGATTTTCATTTCACTTTACATGAGAGCAGTCCAACTGCAGTTCATGGAGTTCTAGAACACTTGGTTCAGGGATGCAGACAATCTGATCAAAATTGCAGGGAGACAAAGGAAGAAATCTTTAAATTTCGAGCCCTGGGCATGCTTTGGATCTTCTACCAAAAAAAAAGTGCCCTTTAGCAGAAGCTAAAAACGTCACATTGTGCCCTTGCTTCTGACCCTAACCTAAAGAAAGAAAGTATTCAAGATGCCAGAAGGAAATACCTTGTCCTTTAAGTAAATGGACCTTTCCAGAACCCCAGACTCAGCTCTCTTTGATGGACAAAACAGGAGGATAAGTGAGAGGCACACTTGTGAGCAGAGATGGAAATGAAGAAGGTCAAACAGTATTGGAGTAGAGCTTTAGAGTTTACTGAGCACCATGAAGACCTCTGAGAATATAAATTCAGAGTGCCTGCTTTTGGAGTTATGGGGGGGAGACAACACGTTTCTAAAAACAACAGCATGGGCAAGAGTGTCCAATTCCACCACTGATTCAATAATCGTGTGTGTCAATGTTCTCACAATGAACCGACAAGTACCCCTCCTGAACTTTTATTTTTTTCTTAAAAAATGGCCCTGTATCCCTAAATTATGTTACCAGTCATATTTCTCTAAATATTGATCTCCTGAATCAGAATCCCTGGGATGCTTATTAAAAATGTGGATTCTTACAGACCAGAGAGATCTACTCATTCTATGTTTTCAACAAGCAATTCATGGGATCCCTTTACACATTCAAGTTTCGGGAACATTATATGAAAAAATTCTGGTCTTCCAGAAACTCTGAGCCCCAGATATTTGAAGGGAAATCCAGTTCCCCCTAGTCATTTAGCTCAACCTGGAATAATACACATTAACTACTGTACAAAGTTATGGGAACAGAGTAACTCAATAGGCTGTGTTTCTTAGACTGAATGAATATAATCTTAGGTCTAGAAAAATTCTGTGATCCTTCAGTTTGTCAGGGTGACCCTATTGTGGAATGGGCCCTGCCAATGAAATTCTAGAAATAACTGATATTATGTCCATTAAATATTTATACACATACACACAAAACAAAGACACTACATTTGGGAAGTTTCCTAAATGACTGTGGTGGTGGTGGTGGTGGTGGTGGTGATGGTGGTGGTGGTGGTGGTGATGGTGGTGGTGGTGGTGGTGGTAGTGGTGGTGGTGGTGGTGGTGGTGGTGGTGGTGATGGTGGTGGTGTGTGTGTTTTCACTGCTGTTTTTAATAAAGTACAACATTTATAATGTTATTTTTATACCACTTACTGGAGAAGAACAAAAACGATAACTTGGAATAAAGGACACAGGGAAAAAAAGAAGGTGAATAGTTAAACTAAATATCCATCAGAATTAGACATTTCTAACCCCGTACAGAAAAAAACAGTGCAATGCAGTCCCCTTATCCTGGCCCCCACATACACACACAAGATAGGTCTGCTGAGGAATATCTGTTTCTATTCATTTCCAAACTTACAAAGCTGAGGGCCCTTTTTTTATTTTACTTAAACCAAGACTTTTTCCAAATAAGGTAGCTTTTCACAAAACTATTTCCCCTCCTACATCTATGTTCCCAGTGTCAGCAAGCCACAGAGGCTGCTATTTTCCAGAGCTGTCATTGTATTCTGCAACAAAGCACCCTTCCCTTTAGCTGAGCTGAACACTAGAAATGCTTTCAAACTCATTTCCAAAGAATCTAGGCATTTTTTACCTTTAGCTGTGGGGTCTGACTTAAGCAATTTTCCTTCCTCCTCTTGATTGAAGCTCATTTTAAGCTCAAAGAACAGTAGTTGTAATCCCAATCCTCCTTCAAGGTTTCTGGAAATGATAAAAACAGTATCACTTGATTCTTGGGGTATTAACCCATGATGTCTCAAGATACCAATGGACACAGAGGCATCTGGGAGCCAAGAAAACCCAGTGACCATGCAAGAAATAGTCAACTAGGTCATCAGGGGAAACCCTAGAGTCTTTCACCAAAGGATTGCAGGAAAGACTGCATCCAGGATGTTTTAGAAAGTGTTAATATGGGCAGCAGTAACCAGAAATTGGAGTCTGTTAACCCACTGATGATAGTGTGGACCAAATTGCCATAGAGGCTTCCTAATCTCTCTCTTGCTTTCTCCTGAACCTGACCCTGTGGTAGTTTCTAGAACTCAAAATGCTTTATCAAATCTCTAAGAGTTGCTCATGCTGATTTTTTGGATGTATATTTAATTCTATAACAAAAACTTAGTACCTAATGATGTAACTGGCACTGTGTTATGCATCAGGGATTTAAATAAAAGAAGCATGAAGAATGTATCCTCAAGTAACTCACAGGTTAGTGGGGAAACTGAAAATCTTTGTGTCATCCTCCAGTGCTCAGCTCAGGCATTACCTCTCATGAGAAGTCTTCCTTGGTCCATACCCCTGAGATACGCAGAATTCTAAGATGGCCTCCAAGATTCCTGCCCCCTGGTGTATATACCTGGTATAAGACACCCCCCCCCTTGAGTGTGGGTGGGACACATTCATGGATCATGAATATGATGGCATGTTACTCCTGTGATTGGTTATTTTATTTGGCAAAAGTGAAAGGATTTTGCAGATGTAATTAAGGTCTCAAGTCAGTTGACTATGAATTAATCAAAAGGGAAGTTATCTTGGGTGGACCTGACTTATTCAGATGCAAACCCTTAAAAAGAGGGACTGAGGCCTTTCTGAAGGGAGAGGTTCTTTGGCTGGTCTTGAAGAAGTAAGCTACCATGTTGTGAGAGGACCACATGGCAAGGAACTGTGAGCCGCCTCTAGGAGCTGAGACTGGCTCCTGGTTGCCAACCAGCAAGAAAACAGACCTTAGTTTTCCAACCACAAGAAACTAAACTCTGCCAACAAGGGAACTGAAAGAAGACCCTGAGCTCCAGAAAGGAACACAGCCCACCCAACATCTTGATTGCAGCCTTGGGAGACCGTGAGCAAAGAATCTAGCTAAACCATGCTAACACTCTTGACCCACAAAAGCTGAGATAATAAATGTGTGTTGTTTTAAGCCACTAAGTTTGTGGCAGCTTGTCAACACAAAAATAGAAACTAGTGCAATGCCCAATCCCTGTCCAAAAAGTATGCTATGAACAAGATCGCAGATGAAGAAAGATAAGGCCATGGTGCAGAAGAAGGCAGTACATATGGTGGAGAATACACTCACTAGCTATCAGGAGACCTCAGTTCCGGTCCCAACTCTCCACTAATTCACTGTATGATATTGGACAAATCACCTTACCTCCCGGGTCCCACCCAGTTTAACTCACACATCAAATGAAGGAGTTGAACTAGACAAACTCTGAGACCCTTCCAATCTCCAATATTCTTCAAGCCTATGAAACTATGTCCTCCATATGACAGGCCATTCACCTTCCATCCACTCCACACCAAATGGTAGCTCACCATTAGCTGCCCTGAGCCCCTAAGAAACAGGCACTCATGAAGGATGAGCTTTTGGAAGAGTAGAGGGAACCCTGCTGTCTTTCCTCCTCTTGTAAATGTCTTCACAGTGACATTAAGAGCAATACAGAGATACCTCCAAATCTACAAAGCCTAGAAAGACTCAGATTGTAAAACTACTTTAGACATCAAGACCTCAAAAGGGTCTCCAGTCTCGTAGATCTCTTTAGGCCTCTGTGTACCTCTTTCAAAATCAGAAGCAACTCCAACCTTCTCAAAATTATCAATTTCATGTCTCAAATCATACAACAGCTACCATTTATTGAGCAGTTGATATGAAAGCACTATCTCAGGTGCTTTATATACATTACCCATCAGGGAGGATCGATAACTTATTGACAGCCACCCAGTTTGTAAGTGGGGGTGAGAATTCTAACCCAGGTCCATCTCAGGCTAAAGTGAGCGCTTTTTCCTCTGCATGATGCTTGTGCTGGTGTCATGACACTTACTCATATGCCTTCATCCTCTCAATGAACATTTCATGACCGCTCATTCACATGTCACACCATAGAGTGACCAATCATCTTGGTTTGCCCAGGACTGAGGGGTTTCCGAGGATGCTGGACTTTCAGTGCTAAAAGTGGGAAACTCCCAGGCAAACTGGGATGAGCCAGTCATTCCAGCGTCTGTGCTCAGGGCTGGGGATGCAGAAGCTGGAGCTCAGAGGACATAGGCAGATACAAAGTGAAATCCTAAATGCAAAGCTTTCTCCGAGAGTCAAACACTTTATTCACTTCTTGGGTATAATCCCGTGGGAGAGACTCTGTGAACGGTCTGTTCATGCAATCTCTTACAGAGCCACCCATCTGATGGGAGGTCTCCCAAAACCTGGGTTCCAGGTTTTCCCAGTCATCTGGCAGCCTGTGCTCATTCAGTCTAATACTCTGCCTGAGACACAGGAGGGTCTGAAGCGTAACTATTCTCCCTTTAGCCATTGTTGCTCTTTGATCCACCTGATACCTAAATCCCCGTAGAACAACTTAAGACTTTTCATAGAGTATTGTTGCTCTGTTATCAGACTAATCCCAAACTCCTTAAACCTCTTATCGACCTAATAGCAATATCTCAACTCTGATATAGCGTTCTTGGAACTTCATAACTCTACATGCATGTAAGTCTGTTGACTGAGAGAATATTTAATCTAAAATTTATATTCTTAATCATGTGAAACCTGATCCTAGTCCCTCTGATTCTAACTTGGAATTGACCATAGGGGTCCAGTGTTCAGATGGGCTGGACTTCAGGGCCTTGTGCCATGGGGAACTATAAGGCCAGCGTCTCCCAGTGATCTGGGCCCATTTCCAGTTTCAGGAGCAGCCTTTCCAAGCAGCTGAACCTCTTGACTGCTTTTTATCAGAAGGAAGAGCTAAATGTTCACAGTGCCAAAACCAAGATGCCTCTTTTGGCCTGGATATTTCAGCATCCAAATGAATGACACTCAAAAGCTCTGTTGACCAGATGACCTCATCTGGGAGCAAAGAGTCCATCTTGCAGTGGTCATATCCTGAGGTTTGGCCTATTCAGAATGAAATGAGATACAGCAGCCACAGAGGAGCATCGCCATGCAGCTTGGGGGATGGATGTGTCCTGCCTCAACCCCCCTAGGCCAAGGCCATCAGTCCCTAGTTTTAAGGTCTCTAATAAATAACACCACCCCTTTTCCTCATTTGAGAATTGACTAAATTGAAAAATGAAACAAAAGAATGGCAGATTGAGGCTCAAAATATTACTTTTATTATCAATAAAGTTAAATTGGAGGAGGTAACTTAGTCAGAGAGCCACACATGCTGGAAAGTGGAAGAATTAGGTAGATTTGCACACACTTCCCAACAGAAGTGGAGAAGACGCTGCTGGAGGAACAGCGGGAAATTACTCCTCTCTGCAGCCAGGCTCCCAAGGGAGGGGGACAGTGGGTAGTGGGGGAGAGCTGGGCTGCCTGAATCCAGTCTGTTCTTCTGGGATTTACCAATAAACCGCTCTCCTCCCACATCTCTATGAATAAAGGGTCTGAAGGGTGGGTAGGAGTCAGACTAATTAATTTCCCTCCTCTTGAAGAAAACATCACGTCTGGCTACTAAGTATAGCTGCAGGTAAGAAGAGTCCTTGCTCTGCGAGGCAAGAACACAACAGGGATCTTCAATGTGTACCAGAAAGGGGAAAAAAAGCCAAGCTGAATTGAGTGGTAAAAATGCTAAGTGCTCTAGGGTGAAAAAGGAGCAGAGCGGAAGGGACAGTAAGAACTCTGGGCAGGCTTCTCAGATGGAGAGAGACCGTGCACCTGTTCTCCCAGGCCCCTCAGGCTGCATCACCCAGAGACAGGAACGCCTGCCTCCGGTAGGGACAGTGCATCCCAGCTGCCAGACGTTCCCGGCCCTTGTGCTTTGATCTTCTCCTCCAGTCTGCATGCATGCCTGAAGATCCCTCTGCCCTGCAGGCTTGCAGGGCTGTACTGAGCAAGAGAATCTCAGTCTTGTCTTTTAGAAGTGAGATCACGGACCGTGGGGAGAGGATGAGGAGAATGTGCTCTCCACGCCTACTCTGGGTGACCGCAGAGAGCCCCCAGGGGCCAGCTTGTCCTTCATTTATTCAATCAACAAAACTGGCAAAGCACTTATCTAGATGGGGCATAAAATATAATATCTGCCTTCAAGACCTTTGGATACTGGAATTTTAGTATCAGGAGGAACTTGGGAGGCCATCTGCCCAAATTCTTACCCGTAATGGAAATCATCTTTCCAATATGCCTGATGTGTGCATTGCCTCTCTGGTCCCAACTCACTGCGTGTAAAATTGGGAGGATAACGCCTTCCTTACCAGCTTATTGTGAAAATCATGTGAAATACTACATACAAAAGTCATTGCACAAATTAAAAGAACAATTATTGGGAGCCATTATTGTTATTAGTACCACACAATTGTCCAAAGGCCAGATTGGACTGGAAAAAAAAGTCTCTATTGCTTTTTATGGTTTGCTATTGGTCTCTTCTTTCCAGCAGAGTCCTAGCCATCAGGATTTAAAGCTGTTCTCTCTGTTCCCTGTTGGCGAGAAGGGAAAATAAACATCATTCATTTAGTGTATTCGATTTATATCCTTGGCAGAGCTCAGTCCCTGCCGGGAATGGGTCTGCTTCTCTGCACATTTGAGATCTTCCCCAGGATCCCAGCTGAGCTCCCACGGAGGACTGGGGTTCAGACGTGACACAGAGAGTAGAAGGACCGACCCTCAACGTTTCATCTCCTGCTTCTCCCTATCCAGGTCCTCATGGTCCCCACGTGTCCTATTCATAGATAAGGTCACTTCCCAGCCTGTCCCACTGGTACCCGTGGAATCCCCTCTCCTCACCGGTAGCCACTTATGTCTAGTTCACAAGCCTCTGCTAAAAATTCAAATATCAGAAGTGATGCTAGAAATTGTTTCCTGGAATTGGTGACAGTCATGGAGACATTGGGAAACATCACAGCTAGGTGTCCACTTCTGCTGAAGTGATCCATTCCCTGAGACTTTGGGCTCCCCTGAATTTGGAGCAAGCTGCAAACGGGCCAACAAGCACAAAGAACTTCTGTGGGTCTCTTATATCTGTCTACCTATGTATCACCTGTCTATCACCTATCTATTTATCATCTATCTATCTGTCTACCTATCTAGTTTCCCCAGTAGGAAATTGCTATTCTGCATGCCAGTCACTGGGGAAGAGGCAGGTGCTAGAGGAGAGGACACCAGTTGTCTTCAGAAGGATTGACCACTCTTTTCCTCGGGGTCTCATTCTCTCAAATCTGGACATTAAATCTTAGCTGTTCCCCAGTCTTAGATCTCACCTGGTTTATTAAGGAAAGGGGTATTTGTGCCACACCACTGGCCGGAGACCCTACTGGAGGAGGTCATAACCCCAGGAAGGCTTTGTCCCCAAAGACTCAGGTTTATTTAGAAGCGACAGCCCTTTCTCCTAGTTGCTTCTGCTTTCCTTCCTCATCCGTTCTCTAACTTGCCTAGAACTTTGGTTTGGAAAAGAGAAATAACATTTATTCATTCCACAAATTATGGTGCCTTATGAATAAATTATTTTGGAGGAAATTTTCATCCCAGAGGGAGAGTGTTCCCTAAGTTTGCCTTCCTTCACCCTAGGACAAACTCCAAACTCCCTCCATCATCACCACCTGCCTCTCCATCTTCTCTTTCTCTGTCTCGGATCAGGCCTCTGTATTTCTCACCTGGTTTTCTGCTAAGCCTCCTAATAGCATTCTCTGCCTCTGGCTTTCCTATGCTTCTGTCCTAGGCATACCAACCCACTGCCCAGCCCATTCAGCAGGCTGCTGCCAGCGTGGTCCACATCGACTCCCAGATAAAGTCTGAGTGCTTTCTCAAGGCACATGAGGCCCTTTGTGCAAAGCACCAGGAGCTGTTCTCATGTCCTGAACACATGCTGCTCTCTCTCTCTCAGCTGTCAAAATTGGCTTCCCAGAGCCCGCCCCTCCACTGTGCCAACAGCCATCTCAGTCCTGCCCTAACTTAAAAAAGCCTCGCCTTTGACTTCCTTTCACCCTTTCATCCTCCAGTCTTTCCAGGGCTCTCACCAAGTCTGCAGCTCACCTTTTCATGATGTGATCCAATAGCCTAACTCAGGACATGGAAATCAGCCCCAGATGGACCATGTTTCTGGTCCCCAGAAGGTCCACGCCTCTCCCCTGCATTCACTCTGCCTACAGTTGATTTTGGTCCCATTTGTAATTGTCTCTGTCAGAAGAACAAATGGGGGCAAGGCTAAGAATGAAAAAAGAAGACAGAAGAAAGAAAAAAAGAGAAGAGAAGGGAAGGGGAGGGAAGAGAACATAGGAAGAGAGAGAGAGGTTTACCTTAAAAGGGACTAGGTCCTATTTCTGAAACATCTCCTACTCTGAGGACCAGTATACATCACCTAGGGTCCCAAAGGAACCCTGGGCCCTAGGAGCACAGATCAAGAGAGACAGTCTGTGGGATTATAAACCGGACCGCCTGGGCCACAGTCTTGCTGCCTCAGGAGAGAGGGACGCTTGCTTATAATTTCCACTTCCATTGTCCCTGAACCTGAGCTATCAGTATTCCAGGCTTTTATGCTTCCAGTAGGGGCCTTGACCCCCTGGCACCGTCACCCCTACCCACCACACTCTCAATTCCTCTCTCCCTCTTCTCCCCAGGTCACTCGGCTGCCTCTCATACCTCTGTCGTGCTTCATCCTGGGATAATTCAGATCTCCATTATCTCATTCTGTCCAAAACCCTGGTCGAATCTTATCCCACTGCATTAGATCTCTGCCAGTCTTCCCTAAGCCACATTTTTAATCAGAGAACACAACTAGAGATGCCAGTCCCTGCGGGTGGCTGTCAGGCTGGCACCAAAGCCTGGCCAGGTGAAGCAGCCAGGGGGCTAGGAGTTTGGGGTTGGCTGGCCTGAGACCCGACACAGCAAGAGAAAAGGAGTTTTCTTTTTTTTTCCTCTCTTACTAAATTTCAGTTTCTTTTAAAAGGTGAAGGCGTCAAAGTAAATGACCTCTAATTATTCCTCCACTTTGTTCTCCTAATGGGCACGCACAGTGAAGCACACAAAGGGGAACGAATCCATTTAAATGGATGTGCATTTATATACGTGTGAGCTGTGTACAGGTGACGACCTCTGACACAGGGGACCCTGGAGGAGCAAATCGAAGACGTAAGACGAAGACATAATGTTACCGCACTGCGGGTCCAGGATGCTCCATATCACGTTGTAAAAGAATTAACAGAACAGCAAGGACGGGTACAAAGAGTAAGGAGTTTATTAGAAAGATACGCTCCACAGACAGAGCGGGCACACTGCGAGGGAGGAGCTGGACCGAGCGGTTTTGCCAGTGCATCTTTTATCTTCCTGTTTTGGGTAGGGGTCCTCCTGCACAGGGCAGAAGTAAAAGCAAAGGCAGCTGAGAGTCAAAGCAGCAGCAGCAGCCAGGGGAAGAGCGGCGGGGCGGCAGCTTCCATAAATCAAGCAGTTTGGTCCCCGTACAGGCAGTCAAAAGAGGTTCAGGAAACTTGCGGTTACCTAAGCTATCTTAAGCTATAATGCAGACCTGTGTCTTAGCAATGTGCCCCCCCCCCACCCCCGCACGACCCTCCTGTTCCCTTGCGATGCCAGATCCCTATGCTAACCTGCCTGTCTCAGTAAGGCCCTGAGAGCATATTTTGTGCCCTCAGGAAATACAATCATTACAACAGCCCACACCACCATGCCCACCCCACCACCCCCACCCTCGCGTTTCCCTTCACCTCACGCTGAGGGGCCTGAGTTCTTACCACATCCCTCTTCCTAAACATGGGTCAACTCAGTCCACCCTCACTTACATCTGTTTGAGTGAAGATGACCAGCGCTGGCCTCTCTCACCTCCTCTCCTTCCAGTTGCTTCCCTTTTTGACACTTCCTGGCTAGACTGGGAACCAGTCTTTCTTACATTCCTTAGGGCCTAGCCTTGTCCCTAAGCTGCTGTATTCTTTTAGCTCAGAGATATATCTGACCATGACCTTCTACTAACTGGGACAACTAGAATTTTCAAAATCTGTAGAAAAATGTCCACTTATATCAACCAGTGATAGCCTTCAGTCTTGCATTCTCAAGGACATTCAAGGTCAAACACTCCAATCTTATCCACAATACTGCCCCACACAGAGCTGACATCCAGCACACCCCGGTGCTCTCATCGGCATCTCCAAGAACAATAACACATTTTCCCGCCGGAAAATTGCTCCTTGACCCACAGTCAGTGTCTTTTTGCTGCAACTGCATTTAAACACAAATATTTTCTTGACTTTCCAAGAGATTTTGTTTTTAACCCTCTGGAATTCCCCCAGTAACTGACCCCAGCCTCTTGCAAAAGAAAAGAGCAAGAAGTTACTGCACAGAGTAAACAAAATCTCAATTAGGTTTCCCTGATCAGGGAATAAGAACCACTGAAAGCCTTTATTTGTGGATCCAATCCTCACTTCCTCCTCAGCATTGTCAAAAAAGAAAAGAAAAAAAATCTCTAGTTGCATAGACATTATAGTAAAGAACACTAAAAAGATAAAAAATAAAATCACCTACCTTCCCATCTCCTTCACAAAGTTTCTGTTTTCATTTTTCTAATCCTTGCCTATACAGGAAAATAAATGCTACACAGTTATGTAGGTTTGATACAACATTTGAAGGTTTTCTTTCATTGTATGTTACATTTTTCCACTATTGCTACAAAGTCTTCAATTATAACTCCTAATGGTTACAGAATAGTCCATTGATTTGATGAGCTTAGCTTATTTCATGCTTTCCTAATATTGGACTTTTAGGCAATTTTCAGATTTTCTCCAAAACAGACAATGCTGCAACAGATATCATGGTGCAAAAAGCTTTGTCTCTTTATTGGATTATTTCTTTAAGAGCAATTCCCAGGAGGGAAATCCTTATATCAAAGCATAAACCTTTTATGGCTCTTAAAATATTTCATCCTATCCCTTTCCAATCAGTCAATGTTCTTCTCTCCTGCCATTGCAATTTTATAAGCACAGAGCTGGGGAGATGTCTATGCGTCAACTCTTAAAACAGATAAGAAAACTCTTTCTTTCTCCAAAATAGTAACCAAAGATTCAAACCCAAGATCTAAGCCAGGGCATTTTTGAATAATTTCCCTCAGTTTCTTTCCTATGCTTACTGATGTCAGATAACGCCCTTCTAACACTGCCCTTCATGGGTCATTTCTATGCTCTTCCTCCATGACCCAACATCAAGAAGGTCACACCCAGCTGCTCCTGTCACAGGCTGGATAACTCTGACTGGCTCGCTGAGGGCAGTCTTTTTGGGATCTGGTCTCTTTTGTCCTCACTTTTCATGGTGCCAGTGCTTACTTCCCACCAAATTAGTAGATTCCTCTCCTTTTTTTTTTTTTTTTTTTTTGTGAGGAAGACTAGCCTTGAGCTAATATCCGTTGCCAATCCTCCTCTTTTTGCTGAAGAAGATTGGCCCTGGGCTAACATCCATGCCCATCTTCTTCTACTTTATATGTGGGACATCTGCCACAGCATGGCTTGATAAGCCATGTGTAGCTCTGTGCTCAGGATTCAAACCTGCAAACCCTGGGCCACCAAAGCAGAGTGCGCGAACTTAACCACTATACCACCAGGCCAGCCCCGATTCCTCTCCTTCTTGGTCCAGACCAACCTTCTCTTTCCAATTGCCCTGACAACTCCATCACCTCACTGGGCCCCCGGTGTCCTAAAATAGAACTGCTCTCTTTCTAGCTTTTCTAGCTTCTTCAAGTCCCAATGCCTTCCCCATCATCACAGTTTTATCATCTAGAAAAAAAAAAAAAACGAGCCTTTTCCAAAGGCAACAGAGGAGGAGACTGAAAGTATTATTCAAACTTTCACTAAAAGCATAGAGCAAGAAAGGTCTGAGAGGAATGATAACAAGATTGATACCCTTCCAGCCCCCAGCCAAGACAAAGATATGAGTTGCCTTCCTTTAGCAAAGTTGGTAAGTTTAGGGCCACCCCATGGCATAGTGTTTAAGTTTGGTGCACTCCTCATCAGCAGCCCAGATTTGCAGGTTCGGATCCCAGGCACGGACCTACACCACTCATCAGCCATACTGTGGCGATGACCCACATAGAAAATAGAGGAAAATGGGCACAGATGTTAGCTCAGGGCTAATCTTCCTCAAGCAGAAAAGGAGGAAGATTGGCAACACATGTTAGCTCAGGGCTAATCTCCCTCAGCAAAAAAAAAAAAAAAAAAAAATCAGTAAGTTTGAAGATTAGGTTTCTGTGTAATAAATGTAGGTTCAAGTGCAGCTAAAGCCACAGTGAGCTAGTGATGCTTGCCAGCTGCCAGAAGTCCCAGAAATTGGACAGCCCTGGAGAATTGGCTGAAAACATTCACCTGAATGGAAATTCTCTACAAATATTGTACCATAAGATCCTAGCTGATGGAGACTCACAAAATCAAATGCCTGGTGGAATGAGAGAATAGGGTTGGCAGCTCCCATCACAAGTTAGTGCTTGGGCTGTACTGGGATGAGGCCAAGTGTACTCATAGATGATTCTGTATCGTGGACGGCACAGCACCTCCCCATCAAACCCCTAGACTGCAGCTACTCTGGATGATTAAAAAAGAAAGAAAGAAGCCCTGATGGTTATCTGTCTGTTTAGTTTTTCTTTTCAACCCACCCACGCTATGAATAAGCTCTTGTCTTCTTCGGTAGGACTTGACTAGAATGTGGATAAAATACACAGAAATGCATGTGCTAGGGCCTGGGAGAGGAGTAAGAAAAAGCAAAGGCAGACTTACTGAAGAAGGCAATTCCCATCCAAGCATTTACTACTGTCCTCTGGCACTGAGCTCACAATCACTGCTCATGGGACCAAGATACAAGGTCAAGGTCAAACCCCTGCCCTCTCTGAGCACAAAGCTCAGTTCCCTGATGTTAGAGACAGGCATGGATCCTTTAATTCAAAGTCTATGGAATTTCCATGTACAGTCTAGAAACTTGCAGCACTGATTCAGGAATTTCAAAAATCTGGAAGTCAGTTTTGGTAGAGAAAAGAAAGTGAGGAAGTAAAGGAGGAAAAAAATGGGGAAGGAAAAGCAGTATTACACCCTACTATGTATCAGGCATTTCACTTCTATTGTGTCACTAAACAGAAGGTGTTGTTTTCGCCAGAAACAAGCAAGGAAACCAAAACACAGAGAGGATGGGTGAGCTGTTAAATCATTCAAGAATCAGCGGCAAAGCCATATTTGAACTTGGGCCTGGAGCTCCTCCCCATCCCACACAGCTGGACCCATAGACCAGAAGTCGACTGAAGTCCAGTCACGAGATAATGGCAGAAATTCCAGAACATAAACTCCACAGAAGAATGTATGCATCGTTAGAGTAGGGACCACAAACATGCTCAATAAATGTTAGATATTAACATTAGCTTGATATATTGATTTAGTAAATGAATAAATTCTGATTCCCAATTAATTTCACCCCATTGTAATAATAGCCACTGTTCATTTTGTGTTTTCTCTGTGTCAGGCACCATAGTAAGGGTTTTGAATGATTTATCTCATTGAATTTCCACAACATTTCTCTGAGGTAAAATTTATCATCCCCATTTTACAAATAGGGAGACTAAGGCTCAGAAAGAGGGAAAACTTGACCAAGGTTGGAAAAACCAACAAAGGATGGAATTAGGCTTCAAACCCAGACCTCTGCCTGCAAGGTCTGGGCTCTTAATCATTCCATTTTCCTGCCTTTCTACAATGGAACTTTGTTTATAACTCATGAATCAGAACAGATGATGTAGTTTAAAAGAGAAAAGGGGAGATGGGATGAACTTCTTCATATAGAGTAATTCTCACAATGAAGTTGTTCAGTAGAGGGTCTTAGAGATGGAGAGAGAATAGAGATGGTCTTTCGAGGCAGGCAGACTGCCTAGCACAGCTTGGGGTTCAGGCTTGTTATTATTGATTACAGTGCCAACCTGAGCTGCTCTGGGACGCTCTGGTGCACTTCAAAGGCAACGTGAGCTTGGAAAGCTTGCAGCCCAGGCGGTCAGAGATGGACAGGAATTTGCCAAATCTAAAGGCAGGAAGCAGGATGAATTCAAAAGCATGATGCTCTCATGAAAGTTTAAGATCCAAGTAAAAGGTGAAACCTTAGTCTGAAAGAAATGAAGTCTGAGTCCCATTAGCCAGACAGTTTCAAAACAGATGGCCTTAAAAACATAAGAATACCGAGTTCCCAGAAAAGCAGTCTGGAAGTGAGAAATACTTCCATTCATGGAAGAGGGCAGGAGGCAAGTACCGGAGGAAAGGCATTCTGCATTCTCAGGGAGAGAAGGACCATCTACACTTTCCTCAGAGTCAAATATAAACACTTGCCTCCCCCAACCAAAGCCTGAGCCAACAGGACAGGAAGCATATTTCAAAAGGGACAGGATGCAAATTAAATAGTGCCACTAGTGCACCACTAAAGAGTTTGCCGGAATCATTGCAAGAAGAGCAGCCCACAGCCAGCCCAGCCAGGGCAGGGAAATTGGACTGAGGGATGGATGTGACAGCAGCATCACTATCATCTGGCAAGAAGAGGGAACTGGAAAAGCAGTATTAGAGAGGGGACAGAGAGCAATGTCACAGAAGTGCCTCTGACAGGTGGTATCCTTGGGGAAGAAGGACAAGTCAAAGTACAAAGGAGAAAATGTTATGGCTTAATGCCACTTGCCCTCAAGCCCCAAAGTCACATCATCATACCAAGGAAGAATATAGATGCATGAAGTTTAGTAGAGTTGTTCCTCTCCTTCAAAAGTAAGCTGAGGCATTTGACTAAAATATATAGATATATATGCTAAAAAATGTAGCATGCCATGACATTTAAATTTATTAGCTGACAAACATTGTGTTGTACCATCTGCTACTCTGTACTAGACTTCCTGTAACTAAAGATGCACAAACCCTAGAGAATAAGCATTAGGTAAAATAGATTCATTTTATATAATTGAACATAATTGTGCATGTAATGTTTTAACGTAATATTACTCAACAGCTGTGCAAATAATGGGAGGGTTATTCACCATAGACCATACGGTAGCAATGAGAGATGAAGGCAGCGGTCTAGCTGACCAGTGAAGCCACAGCCTCACTGGGATGATGTGACGGCTGGCTTTAGAAAAAGGTCCAGGTTAAAAGCAGAAACAGAAGCAGAGTCCCACAGAACTCAAAAGCAAAGGGGTGACGTTATCCCCGACTCCCACTGCAGGGAGAGGGCACTGCATCAGCCTTAACTCATGTCACCCTCTGCTCTTCTACTTGGTCTCTCTTGCTTTCCATGACTTTGATGATGCTTTCAATATTCTTCTTTTACAGCCACATAATGACTACCCACAAGAAGACACATCTTCTCTTGCTTTACGTTCTGTTTTAAAATAACATGGCAAGTGAGTTCTAGAACCAGAATTCTAAATCCCGAAATGACTCTTGCTTGCTTTCTCATTCATCTTTTCCAAAAATCTTCATGTAAATCATAAATTTTCCCCATTATATAGGTAGATTTTATTATTCCAATTTTAGAGATGAGAAAACTGAGGATGGGTGTTTCAGTGGATCAACAAGTGTTTACTGAGTACCTAGCATGGGCCAAGTTCATGTAAGTCATCAGCCTACAGCGGTACAATTACACAATGGCAAAGCTAAGGGTTAGGACTTAATGCTTTGCTCTTTACATTAGTTCTTTTAGTGGTTCACTGCTAAGCAACTTTGGACAAGCTGTTTAATGTGTCTATGATTCATGTTCAACATGTATGAAGGAGGAACAAAAAAAATCAACTAATTGGAATGTATCTACAAACACCCATTTGATGAGACATAAAAATTTTTAACATCTGACTACAATCAATCTATAAACATCAAGTCAATATATTCTACTTCAGCCCTTGATTCTATTAATTCTATTCCACCCTTCCTTTTAAAGCTTATAACCATTTTTTTCCAAACCCGCTTGGCTATAGTGGCCATTGCAAGTCTGTGGAATAAGATGCAGTATATTTTCTTCCAAAGTATTATGCTAAGAAGCGTCTTACCTGCAGGCTAACTATTGTAAATTGCCTCAACATCCACTGTATTATACATTTCACATTGTTCTGCCTATAATATTAAAGCTTGGTCTCTCGGAAAACATTATAAGGGAATTTAACTATACATAAATATTAATAGGTGCAATAAAATAAAAACAGCATAAAAGTATTTCAGTACTAAAAGTTAAATGTGTTGGAGCCTAAGGAGAATCTTTTACTCTTTTTCTTTTTGTAAATGACTTTAAACTCACATAAGATGATGAAATTATAAAAATGAAAATAACAAAATACAAAAAAATTTATTACAATATATTAAGGAGAGGAGTTACTGGCTTAAAAAGCCCTAAAAATGACAAAGTCTAATATTCTAGAATTGAAACAACTCATCACAATTGCTCAAATGTCGTTCCCCACCACAGCGTAATAACTTTTTACTAACACTCAGACAAATATAATAATCTCGAACTATTTTAAGGTTGAGAGAAGGTTACGAAGAGTTACTGATGCCAATAAGGATCAAATTTGGAGCTGACATGTGGTCTCAAATCCCCAGTGTTTGCAAGAATTTCAGCACAGGTGGTAAGTACAATCACCGTATGTTCAAACTAGAGACATCTGCAGAATCAGGACCAAGAGTGTCAACTTAAATGCATGTTCTTTTTGGTAGGGAAAGCAGTTATTTTAAGATATGGTGAGAACAATTTAGCTTAATCCCAATTCACTTGAAAAACTGAAGATTAACCCAGTCTTTCAAGTGAAGCTCTGAGCACTGAGTTTCTTTTTCAAATGCATTCCAAAAGGATCTATACAATTTGGACGAGGGATTATCATTAGAAATATAATTAAATTTAAAAGAGAGATTTCATAATCCCTTAATCTCTCTGATCTTCCATTTTCTTTTCATGAATTCAGGAAGTGGAAGTTGGTTTATATCTCTAGAGCAATTCTATAATTATCTGAAAACCATGGAAGTCCACATAGAATGTAACCTTTCCAAGGTAGTTTTCACATCCACTTGGAAATGAAAATATTGACTTAAAAAGTAAAATCTCAGCCCACTTGCTCAATCAGTTTCAGGAGACTCTGCTACAGAAGCAAGTAGCAAAGCCTGTCAAATCAACTTCCAGAAATATCCAAAATCTGACCACCTCCATCACTGCTGCACTGACCCAAACTACAGAAATGAGCAGATACAATAGTGTCCTAATTGTTCTCCAAGTTTCTATTGTCATTTCCTGCAATGTGTTCTTTAAATAGTGCCAGAATGATCCTGGTTGTAACATACTTTTGGAGGTGGTGCCCACCCACGACCTTCCTTGACTTCATTCTACTCCTTCCTAGTCACAGTTGATTGGACACTTGACCCAAGTTGGGTCAATGAGATCCGGTATCCTTGGAATCTGGGAGTAGGATTCATAGCCCCAAGTCATTCTTTGTTGATCATTTGATATAAGATCTATACATTGGTAGCTATAGAAGTGTCCATCTTCTACCATATGCACAAAGAAGGGGGAAAAAGTCAACCTTTGGGATGAGAAGATGCAGCAGATGCTCAGAGAGAAATAGACAAAAGTCCATGCTGAGAGAGAGAAGGAGAGGGAGAGATAGGGAGGGAGGAACAGAGACAGACAGACAGAGAATGAACAAGCACATCAGTTCTTGATGACTTGCCAATTGCTGATTTCAGGCATTTGTTGGGGCCCAAAATTCCATAGGATACCAATATATCCTTACAATAAATTGCCTTTACTTACCAACAGCAACGTCAAGCCTAGCACTAGAGATGCAGAGGCAACAGCCTTCCTTAGACCTCACCCATTCCCTAATCCCTATAATAAATTCTTTATTCCACATCACGTATAGTTACTCCACTTCCCTGACAGAGCAGCGACTGACGCATGAAGGGTCTGCAGTTAGACCACCTGTTTCCTGCATTTATCGCTGTGTGACCTCAGGGAAGTCACTTCTCTAGGCTTCAGTTTTGTCATCTATAAAGTGGGGATAATCATTCCCTTCTTATAGGCCACTTTAGAGTATTGAAGGAGGAGTTACATGTAAAATGCTTCGCTTATAACATTGTAAGTACCTTTATCATCATCATCATCATTATTATTCAAACTAGCCTGTATTACAAATCTACTATGTGTTACAAGTTGAACTTACTAACTGAAGTTTTAACTGCTGGTGTGTTCTTCTGGAGAACATGTTAGAAAACAGAATTTAGGTGGTGTTGTTTTTGCTTTATCCTAATTTAGAGCCAGCTATATGCTAGTAAGAGGTGATAACATTCTAACCTAGTATCTTTTTAACACTTGAAAAGTCCTCTTTTTGGACAGTTAATATCCTAATGGTAATTATGCTATGCTGTGATCTCCAGCCTCTTTTATTGTTTTGCTTATTCTCCCTTAATTTTTCCCTTATCAGGACAGCACTGTGGCATCTGAACCAAAGTAGGCCGATGCGATAACAGAAAGCGCTGACATGACCCTCTTGAGTCTCAAGCAACAGCAGCAGGAACAGCGTTCAGTGGGTTCGGCCAAAGGGCAACGTTCAGCCCAGGAAATGTGCTAATGGGTGGTCAAAACTTCGGTGTCAGGGCCAGATGGACCAGCGGTCCTAGACATCGCCTCTGAAGGAGTCAACAACACATCCTGTGTTGCTCCAACCAACTAGGCAGCTTTTGTGCAGCCCCTTTTTGAAGAAAGTAGAACTCTGGTATGGCTCCAGTGCCACTGAGGATGCCTCTATTTTTAAACTCATGAATTTCACTTTTCTAACCTGACAAAAGGTTCTGTGTTGGATGACACATGGATGCGGGATGATTACACAGGAACCATCAGAGACACAAGATTGTCTGCTCTTATTAGATTTGATGGCTAGGCAAGACATATGCCGCTTATCTATAAAAGCTATGAGGACAAGAAAGCTTTAAATTGGGTGAAGGTGACTTAAGGCGGAATTTGAGATGCCAGTTGCTTCAGAAATGAAATTGGGCTTACATTCCCTTCAAAGTCCCCTCCAGGGAAAGAAGGAGAGCAGGTGCTTGAACCACAGAGACATAGCATAGCATCATATCTGAAGACCATGCAGTAAACAGAATCCAATGTGAAGAGTAGGGTCAGGACCACAGAGTGAGGATGGGGAGCAAAAAGTGAAGCTGGCACTCCCCTAAGAGGAAGGGAACCTAAAAGGGGCATGACAGTCACCCCACCCATAGTAAAGCCACCAAGCCACTTTGGACACAATCTTGATGGAGGAGTGCAATATACTGCTGCTATGAAGCCAGGAAGAATTAAGTCAGGGATTTGCTTATTTCATTTAACAAACATTTACTGGGGCCCAACTATGACTTGAGCACCAAGTTCAGCCTTGTTGGGACCACCATGATGAAGACTCCCCTCATATAAGAGTGTCTCAGAGGGATCCAAAATAAGGTCAAAGTTTTACTCAAAGAAGGGACTTTGAATCTGTTATGGCAAGAAATAAGCTGAAATTCTAGAGTTTTGTGCCATGTAACGTAAAAGGGCTAATTTAGATCTGTAAGCACAAAGGGAAAGTTTTATAAATAAACCATTTCTATCATAAGAACTTAGTCTGGCCCTCATCATCATTATTATTATGCAAACTAGCCTGTATTATAAACCTACTAGGTGTTATAAGTTGAACCTATTAATGAGAAGTTTTAACTACTTATTCTTCTGGAGGAGAATAGGAAACAGAATGTAGGTGCTGTGTGTTTGCTTTATATGCAGAGTCAGCCATATCCTGGTAAGAGGGATAGGACACAATATCCCAAGGCAGCATCTTTTTAACACTTGGAAAGTGTTACTGGCTGACTTTAGGTAGACCTATATCCCTGAGAATCTCTAATGCAAGCGGATACTTTAGTTGGAGAAGTTTGTTCCTAGCTATCTTCTCTGCAATTCACATCAGCCAGTGACAGTGATGATTGAGCTCTCTCTGTATCTCAACAATGTGGGGCCTCCATGAGCAGTCAGCTCTCTCTGTGTCTCATTAACTTGCCTCCAAACAGATGTGGACCCGGGGTGGAACTCTGGGACCTTGAACCAGCGAAGACTAGAACTGTTTTGGAACACTCTCAGAAAACACTGGTGTTATAAGTGCCCATCAGAGGGAAACAGCAGTGCAGCATGATGAGGAGTTAACAGCATTTCTCCATAATCTATGACAAAATGTGCAATACTATGTAAACAAATCTTCTCCCGCCTCCTTGATGGGATCTTGAAGGGGATCCATTTCCCTACAAGGCTTCTCTCCTGAATGTCAACTCTATTTTTAAAAAAATGAACAAAATTTAGGGGGCCGCCTGGTGGCGCAGCGGTTTAGTCCGCGCTTGGCAGCCCAGTGTTTCGCAGGTTCGGATCCCAGGCGCCCGCCGACACACTGCCTGTCAGCCATGCTGTGGCGGCGTCCCATATAAAGTAGAGGAAAGACAGGCACGGATGTTAGCCCAGGGCCAGTCTTCCTCAGCAAAAAGAGGATTGGCGACGGATGTTAGCTCAGGGCTGGTCTTCCTCACAAAAAAAAAAAAAAAAAAGAACAAAGTTTATATTTTCATAGTTAAAATATGATCATTATTGAAATGTTATGAAAAAATAACTCTCTCTATCCTAAAGCAATTGCTATTAATGATTTTATATATTTCTCTCCAGTATGTTACTACACAAAGTTTTTGAATGTGTTTTACCGTAATTGTTATTGTTTTCACATATATTTTTAGAATCTGGCTTTATTTCACTTAACATTAGATCAGAAGTAATTGACCTTGTTTTCATAAAACCTTCATTTGTATCATTATTTTCAAATCTTGCATAACACTCCATCACTGTTGTCCATTTAGAGAACTCCAGAAGTCACTATACAGAGGGCTTTCTCTCCCTCTCCTTCCCTCCTTCCCTTCCTTTCCCCTCTCCCTGCCTCTCCTTGACATTCCTGTCTTTTAACAAGTCACATTATTCTGTGGAAAAAGCGCACACGGAGTATCTGGGACAGCTCAGCTAAAGCTCAGACTCAAGACTAAGGAGCCCTGTGACTAAAAATATAAAAACTTCTCAACTCTCCACGATGTTGGAGAAACAAACATGGATAGCTGCAATATTAAATGTTTCCTTTAGCCTTGGTGTCACAGTGAGGTGACAGATGCCATTTACACTCAAGCACAGCACTCTAAACTTGGTGACATACTTGGTAGGGGCACAGAGAGAATCCTCTCCATGAAGTGTATCATTATTACTTTAAGATAGAATTAATCTTTCCCTTCTGAGTGTTTTAACTAAACTTTGTCTTTAGACATCAAATATTCACCTTATTCCACTTAGCTCTACCATTATTTGTGTATAGATATTTCCTTCAAAGACACTAATGACCTTGAACAGAGTCGTTCATTCATCCGTAGAAGTATGGAGCACTGCCTATGCTGAGTTTCCATGTCAGACATGGTGCCCGGTCAGAGTAAGCAATCAATAAATTTTTAAATAAATTGTCAACAAACAAACATTCATTGGGTGTCTACTATATACCAGGGACTAGGTTAGGCACTAGAATTAAATCACATTTTATTCTGTCTCAGGAAAATATAGAATTGGCCTTGCCAAATACAAGGTAACAGACTTGAGCTTAAAACTCCAGTGGATATACTTCAGGCAGTAAGAAAACACCTGCTTTGATGCTTTCTCCAACTGGGTATCCATGTCTAATAGAGCCAATAAATTAAGCCCTGTTGGTAAGGTAAAATATCTTGAGCAAAATTTGGACTGGGGAGGCACTATTAAACAGCAAGCCATAACATAACTGTAAACCTGTTTATGAACTACCTCGAAAGCAATTTCAGGATAGTAGAGAAGGAACTGATTACCAGGAACAATAGCTGCCACCATCTTTTACACCAGTTCCTTATACATGGGAGTCACCTTAGCAATCTTCACCAGCCTCCCACTGAGAAGAAAAGTAACTCGTATTTAAAGATTTATAATACCTACTTCAAGGTGACTTGGGATGGAATTTGCTATTTTTTTACCATCCAACTTCTCTAGGTCCATAATCACCGTGATATAGTGAATTATACCAGCTAATCTTAAATTGCCATACAGGCTGTATCAGTGAATGGTCTTTCAGTCCTCAAGGCCAGTTCTAGTCAAAATCCCATTGGCTCCTGCCCTTCACAAACAAGAAGGTTTAGAGGATTTCTAAGACACACCCCCAGGCTCTAAGGATTTAGCAGCCATTTCACCATTAACGTGAAGGTGTCTCAGTTGCATATAAGCCAATGCAATGGGCCTGACGGCTAATAAATAGCTGTAAGGTTCCTCACTATGGCAGCAGGGCGGCTCTCCACCATGAAGGTGAATTATCCATGGAGGTAGGCGTTCTGGCCAAAGTGAGTATCTATGGCTCCTTCTCAATCTCCCCACCTATAGGAAGGGAGGAGAGCCAAGTCCTCCGGTGTCATCTATATCCACCATTTCCAAGACCTCTCCAAGTGGAAAAATACCCTCCAACATTCAGATGATTTACAGCTAACAGTCTCTTACATCTAATTATTCTATTTCCTTAGGATTCAACAAGATATACTATTCAATTAGACACACTGTTGATTGGGTATCCTTTTTGTTTATAATTACGGTAGAAAAATCGAAAACACCCGTTTTGGAAATTATCTAAGATAACGACATTGTGATTAGGCTGTAATACAGAGCAAAACACTGGAACTTCATGACCTACCCAAACTTCTGTGTTAAAGTAGACAGTTTTCTGAGAAAGAGTCTGGTCCTGATCATAGGTGCTCAGAGGCCCATCTCTAAACCTATGGGAGGTGAGCACCCATTCAGGTGCATATCTTAGTTAGATTCCTGCTTTGGAGGGGTTGGTTTTTTTCCTGTGGATCTTGATTCTGTTTGCTGCCCCACTGATTCTTCAAGCACATGAATCTGACCTACATAGTAATCATCGTATCCAGGGTGGTTGGTAGCACTGATGACCTTGAACTCTGCTCTTCCATTCTTCCCAAAAGCTCAGCTGCCCAAATTCATATTTGTGAAAAATCTAAAGCACATCTATGTGTCCGTTGCTCCAAATATTCTAAAATTTGTCCCAAAGTCAATAGTTCTCTTTCTTAAAATGCATTTCAGAGTTGTGTCCTAAATAAATAAATAAAAGAAAGGAAGATTGAATGGAGCCTGTCACTACTAATTATGGACATCTGGTGACTTTAACCTCCAGGTGTCACTGCAGGCTACTCTGCCATTACACAAACCCCAGTTGACAGGAATGGCCCTAGTGGGTAAGCAGTAAAAACAACAAAAACATACACTTCAAAATGCTCCCCCACACCATGACTAGATTTTATGGTAGCATAACTCGGTGTGTTTATCTAACTTCTCTGAGTCTCATATTCTACATCTATAGAGTGGATATAGTAAAACCTTCCTCACTGGCATCTGATGACAATTAGAATATTGGGCAACTGGTACAACACTTCTTATCTCTGTGTTTTGTCTAAACCTGCCCTGATCACTAATCTCTAGACTAGATTATTATCTGTAATCAAAACACACTTATCTTTCTTATCACAATTATACATTAGTTTGTTTATTATCTGCCATTCCCATTAGATTTTGAGCTCTGTAAGGGCGTGCACTATCCCCATTTGGTTAACCACTATAGACCTAGTGCCTATAATGTCTTCGATGATACTTAAATGACTTGAATAACTGAATATATGAATGAGTCAAGGTGTTAATATGTAACAGAAACATGAAGTAATGATAGCTGCTCTTATTATTTTAGTATTACAAAATCATGGCCATTTGATATATCATCTTGTGAAAATTTTAGTGGTTTTGATACTTGCTAAAATATTAGGCAGATCATTTGGAACATAGTGATCAAATTTGCCTGTATAATAGCCATGCAATTCAGAATTCTTCAGACTGCCTTCAACTATTGTATTCTTTTGCATTAATACCTCTTATATATAAAAAATAACTGATGTTTACAAGACCAAGTTAAGTGATAAAATCAGGTAAAAAATATTATATAAGATAGCTCACTGGTTTCATATATATATGTAGATATGTTACATATATATGGTTACTATTTATTTATATACTATATAGATATACTAGTTATTTAAAACACCACGTGTCTACAACAAAATATTACAGTGCTTATCTTCATATAATCTTTGGATTTTTTTCCTATTTATCTTCACTGCCTTTTCTTCTATAACTATTAATGATTACTTACATATTTAAATTTCTAAAATTCTAAATAAAAAATATTTGTTAATTTTAAAATTTTTCAAATGAATATATTCTGGCATCCATTTAAAATTCATGAAATACTCCTTTGTCAGCACATCTGTCTTTCTTTTAATTTGTTTGGAAAATAAGGGTAACACAAATATAGAGCCTTGGGGTCATTCCTTCTATTTCCTCTACCCTGTTCTCAGTATATTTTTTAAAAAGCAAAAACATTTCTATTTAAAAACAACATCTCATTTTGATAAAGACCCTGGATACGTGTGAAAAGAGTCCTATTCACTTGGATCTCAGGAGAATAGGACTTATTCAGTGCGACTTTGTTTCATACAACACCTCAGGTCAGTGGTAGACCAGTGGAAGACCAGTGGATTTTTATCCAAGTGACCTGGGGCAAAGTTCATACCACACATGTGTCCAAGCACACCATTCCTCCCGAATGTACTGATATTCAAATGTAAAACTGCTTCCTGGCTTTCTGGAGACGTGCTCAGCACACTGACTAGAGATAACCATTCAGTAGTAGGAGAAGTAGAAGTAGTATTGGCAGATAACCTTTTATTGAGTACTCACCATCTGCCAGAGACATAGATTAGCTCATTTAGTCCTCATAAAAATCCCTGTTTAGTAGACATAATTATTATCTCCATTTATAGATGCAGAAAACCGAGGCCCCAGGCTAGCCCAGTGGCATAATGGTTAAGTTTGCATGCTCTGCTTCAGCAGCCTGGGGTTCACAGGTTCGGATCCCGGGCACAGACCTATGCACTGCTCATTAAGCCATGCTGTGGCGGTGTCCCACATACAAAATAGAGGAAGATGGGCACAGATGTTAGCTCAGGGTCAATCTTCCTCACCAAAATAAAACAATAAAAAAAAAACAACTGAGGCCCCAGAAAAAGAAGTGGCCTGCCAATGTGATACAGTTAGTTAGTGGTGGAGTCAGGATCAGAACACAAGGAGTTGACTCCATAACTTGCGATCTTAACTGCTACTCTCTACTGCCTCCCAACTTTACAGAAAACAACTTCTCTGAAAATACAAATTACCTATGAAAGATTACCAAAGTGTCTATATGCCACTAACGATTTTTCCTTTGCTTGGAAATGAGTGATTTATATACACTCAGCGTAGTTATTTTGACTGGATAATATCATGAGATCTGAATGTGTGACTGTTTCTCCCTGGATTTTTCCCTTTCTCTTTCAGATGGATAACTGCTCTACCTCCTCACTCCAGGGAAGATAAAGGGTGTGAGTTTTTCAAAGAATAAGCCCTTGGGGGAGTTGCCAGATAAAACAACAGATGCCCAGTTAAATTTGAATTTCAGATAAATAACAAATCATTTTTTAGTATAAGTATATGCCATGCAAAATCTGGTACATATTTATATTAAAAATTATTTGTTGTTTATCTGAAATTCAAATTTAATTGGGCATCCTCTATCTTTATTTGCTAAACCTGGCAACCCCATCCTTGGGAAAACATGGATAGTTTATGAAGGAAGCAAAAGGAAAGGAAATTCACACAACAGGCAGAGTATCTTAGAAAAAGCAGGAGGGAGGGCGTCTAGCAGATGAAACCAGAAGCAGCCTGCACAACAGTCCCATGTCCAAGGGTGGCAAGGAAAGAACAGAGGGCTTCTAGCCCTGAAGCCTGTGGGGACAGATGACACTTGACCAGCAGTCTACCACTCTCCTGTGGATATTGGAGCCATGCTACAACTGCAAGTAGTAAAACTAAGATACAACTGAGCAACTCAGTGCAGAAGGCTGGGCCAAAATGAAGTCATGATGGTTAAAGAGGAAAGCCATTACAGAGGAAAAATGTGGATATCCACTGGTTTTGTTGAAGAAAATTAATACTAAACTTCAGCTTATGAGGACTGGAATAGCTTAAGAATCCTCTTCTTCAGACACGACCATCCCAGAAGCCGAAGCAGAATTACATCTGCAGGTAAAGGCTTTTATCAGACCAATCAATTTGAAATGCTAATTGAATGCCATGTGCCCTGCCCTGTACTACAAACCAGGGATGCTCAGATGGCACACACATAACCCCAGCCTTTCAGCACGTATAGTCTGGTGGGAGAAAGAAACAAGTAAGGAAGCAATTTCAACACTAGAGTTTTCCAGACACAATGAAAGTCATCAGAGGACAGGATTAACGGTCTAGGAAGAGACAGGGAAAACTTCACAAAGGCAATTGCTCCAGAGAGAGATCTTTAAAGAACAAGCTGGTATTTACCAAGAGGACAGTGTTGAGAAGGATGGTCCCTCTGAGGTATGTTTGATATTTCTGGAACACACAGTGGCCAGAAGAAGGAAGGAAGAAAAGGAGGCTGAAGTCAGATCATAGGAGACTTGTGACACACACGTGCTTCCCAAACTTTCCTGTATACACCAACCATCTAGGGATCTTGTTACCATGCAGGTTCTGGTTCAATAGGTATGAAGCAGGGCCTCTGAGAGTCTGCATTTCTAACAAGCTGCCAGATGAGGCAAACGTGGCTAGTTTGAGAGTCTTGGAGTAGTGAGGCTGCGTGCCACGCTTTAGATCTTCAGATTTTTCCTGCAGACAACGGGGAGCCATCTTGTGGCTTCTCCAGCCTGAGAGTGACTAGAATCCAAAAAAGCTAGAAGCAAGTTCAAGACTATTCCTATGGTCCAGGGAAGAAATGCCTAAACTGAAGACCCTGAAGATGAGAAGAGGATGAATTTAGTAATACTGAAAAGGTAAAATTGACACGAGTTGGTGTTCACTGAAGGCACAGATAAGGGAAACAGACAAGATGTGATGGCTGAGCTAATTATTTTTCATAATTATATGCAATGATTTGAGGTGTGGAACACTCATTTAGCATTTAAGATGTCCTACCACGATTAACTGTAACACCCTTTGAACCACAAGATATGACTTAAAATGAGAAGCTGTTTTAAATGCATTTTGTGAATTCAGTCACATTACTTTAATGCCACCCCTGACATATGTCTCGTCTTTCCAGATAGAGTGTAAATTCCTCTCAGGCAGGAAGTGGCTTCCTTGTGTCCCCCAGCACTGAGCCCGTGCCTGGCACCTGAGGCTTCCTCTCTGACTGCAGTTCTATTCATATGCAGACATCCCATTCCTGATCAAATTCTCTGCTTCACAAACATGAAAGCAGGGGAAAATTCCAAAGCATCAGTCCCCACAGAGTTACCTCATTTATTTGCCCTCTTCTCATTTTCAAAATCTGAAATAATAAGAGATTTCAATGCCAAGACTGACACTGAGAGTTCATTCATTTCTCAAGTTCCGGAATAACATCGTGAGGTATGGATCCCGGTGGTCCTTCTTAATGACTGATTAGAGTTCTTTTCTTTACCTCCTACTGATGATTACTTGTTTTGATATCACAGATTGCTGAGCACGTTGACTTAGCACCTGCGCTAATTGCTTTCTCCTGTTGGAATCTGATTTTCAATGTGTTGAAATGTTAACTTAAGCCAGTGGTTCTCAGCCCTGGCTACACGGTAGAATCTCCTAGAATCTTTTTTAAATGCCCAGGCTCCACTCCCAGGGATTCTAATTTAACTGGACTGAAGTGGGTCCCACGTATCGGTAAGGTTTAAAAGCTTCCTGGGTGATTCCAATGTACCACAGTCAAGGTGGAGAACCACTGACTTAAGCCAACCTAAATGAGGATTTTGTTCCCCTAATTCAGCATCCAAAGCTTCGTCCCCACATCACATTCCATCCAAGAAAAAGTAAATGGAAACTTTGATAATATTCCCCTAGGCCTATGTAACGCTATCTCACCTATGAGGGCACCAAGAAGAATGAGGAAGGAGTCCAAACCACCAGGCAAAGTGGTGTGAAGTCCATACAGAAAGGTGCTAAAGGAGAAAGAGCTTAGATTTGATGGTTCAAACCAAAATAAAAAACAGCTCTGTTATTTCACTGGTTACATAGTATTGAAGAACTTATTCTCTGCATCTCATTTTCTCATCTATCACTGTGCATAAATCTTCCTCATGAAGTTGCCAGGTAGATTTAATGCAGGCCTTATACTAATATGCTTACAAAACAGTTTGCTTATGTTTCAACTCCTTTTGAGATTTTTACATCACTCCAGGCATGCTATTTATCTTTTTTGCCACATTCTTAGTATTTGAAGGATTATTTTAACCAGTTAACCTAAGAGCATTTGCAACTTAATTTTATTTGTCTAATGAGTACTTGTCAAAGTGTAACATGATATGAATGACGGCATTGTTCTGTACCTTTGTGGGTATCTCATGTGTAGATTTTAGATACTTTTTTTGCAAGGTCTCTACATCAACAAGGAAGTGCTAACCAACAAAAGAATCTGACACACCCAACATTAGTGCCCAGTGTTATGGGTCACTGAACACTAAGAGTCACTGGGCAGGTTGATCATTTAGCAAAGTGGCCTGATCCCACGGTTTTATCCCTGAGGCAGCCAGCAGCTGGCTAGAAACTGACCCACCACAGTAAGCCGGGGGCTAAGTGCCTGAGCCACAGAGGCTGACTGCAGAGGGGCAGCTGGCTGGGTACAGCCCAACGTCCAAAGGTAATGGTCATGTCCACGTTCTCAAAAGGCCCAGCAGGGTTCTAACTGGGTGAGGGACTACAATAATTCCTCAGCAGCAACCACCACAACCAAGTTGTGAAAAAGCATGGCTTTGTGTTTTTCTGTGAAATTATTAAATCCCATTCTTTGAAAACTCTGCCCAGTTCAGTCCTCTTACAAAAATATGAGGTGTGCATGATTTTCATAGCCACAAGCTCAGATCTGCAAATATAGAGCTTTTTCTTTATAACTGAAGTAATTTCTATCGCAAGCCCTTCATGCTTCCTGATAGAAAATTGAATCTGGTCACTTCTAAGTAAACTCAACCACTTCAGTAATTTCTCAGTTATTTCAGTATTAAACTCAATCAAATTATGGACTTGCCCCTTTCTCTCTTCTCTCTGGGTTGATTCTAACTCAAATGTTTACACAGTGATGTGTTATCTATGAGAAAGTGTCTCTGTGGTTGTCCAGAGTTGACATCCACTGGTATACATAACCATACTATCTGGTTCTCAGTGTTGCCACCCTCCAAATGGGCTTCCATTCATCTGGTCTCAGATTGACTGGCCCATGCCATCACTTATAGTCGCATCCCTTTGTCATGACCTTGAGACCCCTTTGGATATTGAGATTTCTTTCTCTGCGAAAATATACATCCTTATTCAGGACATGAGGAAGGTTCAGTTGCTCCCCCACATCTCCCCAGGGCAATGGGACAATTAGTGTCTGTCATCAAGCCCTCTCTATCACTGATGCCCCATACAGTCTTCTCTACTCCACTGCCCCCATGCTGAATAGCATGAGAATCTTTGCGATTTCTCTCCCTTCCAGCCATCCAGATGGGAAACAGAATATTCATCCTACTCAGGATAGAGTAGGTTATGTAGTAAAAACGACACCCAAAAGATCATCAAAATTTCATTCCTTCCTCATCTAAAATCCGTTACAAGTCCAGAATACTCTCCACGACATCTGTCTTTCATGTGTTGGCTCAGCCTCCCAGACTAGCACAGAAGAAGCAGGCTGGAAAGTCTAGCACCAGTAATTAGATGCTTCAACACAGAAATGACCCATGTCATTTCCATCAACAGTTTATTGGGCAAAGCAAGTCACAAGGTCATGCCTATCTTCAAGGGAGAGGGGAAGTACAATGTCCCATATACCTAGAAGAAGAGTGGGGCTCAAATATTACTACGTTGAGCAATGTCTTCTATAGCACTGGTTCCCACTACCTGACACTTATCTGGGGGTCTTATATAGTCTCTTTGACCATTACTTGGCTCATTACTTGGGACTTGGCCCAAAATGCGGACTTAGCCCTAAAACCAGTGTCTATCTCTCTTTATCAGTTTCCAGCGTTCTTCCCTCTCTTCAGCTGGGAGCATCTTTATCTAGCAAAGGTGAGAGGACAGAAAGGAGAGATCAAGGAAAAACATGGAAAGATGATTTGAGACTTTTAACTTTAAAAGTCAGGAATTTGACACCTGTTTCTCTGTCTCTTTGACAACCTCCACTGTGCTAGGTACTCCCTGACGCCCCTCCATGTGGAATGTCAGCCTCGCATGTTTTCTGACATAATGAAATAAGCAAAGTCATGGGACTAAAAGTCAGTAGAGGTAGGTGAGTAGCAACTAACACTTCACACATTGTCTTCCCACCAACAACCACGGATTGCTCTCCTCTTTTGTGCACCACATAGGTGGGTCTATAGAGGCTGGACAGAGAAATCAAATATGTTTAACTTATCAATACATAGATCAGAGATCACAGTTGGGAAAACTATGTCCTTAAGTGGTGTGATAATTTGTGAAGAGGCCTGCAGTTACAGAAGCATTTTGCTGGCACTTGCTGAAAATGAAAGTAAAAATACATTCAATTTCAGACTAAGAAGCCCTGTACAAAACTTTTAAAAGTGACTCATTCTGAATGGCATAACACTTGTATGAGGCTTTGCTTCAGCAAATCACAATGCCACAGTCATTTCTCCTTGACCATGGAAGGTGATTCAAGGATGGCTTTTCATGCTGCAGAATCTGTGCATTTAAACATATATTTAACAGCATTTTAGTCATTACTTCCCTAGATCTGTATTAATTATGAAACTTCAGTTTTGCCTATCCTGGTATTTTTCAGGAACATAAACTCTGAGACTACCATTCTTAAAGCCAGGGTTTAAAGTCAGATGGTTATGACATCTACTGTATCCATTTTCTATTGCTACATTTACAATGTGTAACACACAACCACAAAACTTCAGAGCCTTACAACCATAAATGTTTGTGTTCACATTCATGGGGGCCAGCTGGGCGTCACCAAGTGGCTCCACTGATCTTGGCAGGGGTTGCTTACATACCTGGGGTCAGATGGTTGTGGGCTGATAAAGGTTGGCCTCAACTGGGGTGACTGGAACATTCCACTCTAGTCCACATGTCCTTCTTCCGCCTCCTGGGACCAGCAGTTTAACCTGGGCATGTTCACAAGGCATTAACAAAAGCATGAGAGAGCAAGTCCAGTCATAAACACAGATTTCAAGGCCCTGCTTCCATCACATCTGCTAATATCCCAGGGGTCAAAGCAAGTCACAAGACTAAACCTGGAGTCAGAGCAAAGAATGGATGCAAGGAGAGGCGAAGAACCCAAGCCAAGTCATGCTATTGACCACGTCTAGGATCCTGTCCACCGAGAACGCCTGGGCAGGGCTGGAGCACTGATTGGCCTGGGCACTAGCAAAATGCTGAATGAAGCCTAAAGTAGGGACCAGCTCCTGGGTACTCAGGGAGAGAGACTGAGAGAAGGAAATGGGATATGGCACTGAGACTTAGGAGCAGAAACTGGAATTCACAAACCTTCAATTACAGAAATTAAAGGAAGTATTAAGAATAATTGAGAATGACTAGAGTATATAATTCTTAGCTCTACTTTGCCTAAATCCACAGAACCTTCCATTTTGCAGAGGGCTGTGGGATGGACAGTGTTTCATGCAGTGCATCTCGATCGTTCCTAACAGCAGTCCCTAAGCAGTGGCAAGGTCGGGCTTGTGAGCCCATTTTAAATGTGGGGATATTGAGGATTGTGGAAGTGAAGGGGGGTGCCAGAGGGAACAAAACTAGTAAGTGATCTAGCTGAGTCTAGTTCTTTTTTTCCAGTAACTAATGAAAACTTTTCAAAAATAAACTTTGAAACAGTAACATTTAAAACATCTTCCCTATAATTCTCCAGCATAAAGGCCAAAGCACCAAGTGTCATCCAACTTAGAAAAAGATAAGCAAATTGGCGGTTGCTAGGGAGCCACTTGCGCACTTCCTTGCTTGTGAAGTTGGGGTTGACACTGGAGGCTGTTAAACCTTAGGGAATCATGAGCCAGTGCTTACATATTTTCTAAGTAATGACAAAAAGATAACATGATTCTGGGGGGAAAAGGGGGTTCAAAATGCTATTATAGAAGGTCCAGGGGGGTTCAGTGGGAGAGATCAGAATCAATCAGCAGGTGGAAACTTTGATGGGAAAAGATCGCTTTGAAAAATGGGGTAAAATAAAAGCTAAAAATCATGACTATAAAATCAAATAACACTTGTTACCAAGGAGGAAAATAAGAGATGAAAAAATGTAGGTAGGAGACCTAAAAGATTAAAAATAGTGCAAAGATGTAGATTATTACCAATCACAGGGAAGATAAGGAATCAGTCTAAAGCTTGCAGAAAAGTCTAAAGCCACTGATAGTTTTTTTTTTCTGAAATTGAGCTATGTATTCTTGCAGGATCCTTCACTGTCTCCAGATGCAGCCCATATTGCACATTTGTTGGAAACTAAACAGGAAGACTTGAATCTATCCCACACTTAATGTCAGAGCTCTGTTTTTCTTTAAAGTCACCCCAAAACTTGGAAAACAGAAATTGGGGTTGATCTCATCTCTGTGACCTGATACCAGACAGGGGCCTGGTTTCTCAGAGACTATTGGGCGGTTAACTGGGAGATGGGATGTGCTTCAAAAGAGTGACAAGAAGAAAACAACTCCGGATTAGCTAGAAGACCTTTGATGGAAGGGCCGGAGGAATGCTAAGATACTGGAGAACGCAGAGAGTAAATGCCGCTGTGAGACCAAGCCTCATGTGAAGAGCACGAAGAGGGGACGCAGAAACCTGGACTTGGAGGTGCAGCAAGGCTGCCTCTGGTTGGGAACAAGAGATTTTCTCCACGTTAAAACTCTTTCACTCCCAAGGAGCCATGCGAGGAGAAAAACAAATGCAGAGGAGGCACAGGCTTTGCAAACCATTTTCATAGACATGACCCTCCCCTGGGCCAGCCCTCCTTTTCAGTGGTGATTTAGATAAAGACCAAGAGCGTTCTGCTCATCAGATTACTTAACAGCAAATAAGTTAATAGAGGCGCCAGAATGAAAAGAAATGGCCTTGAAACAGATGGAAGTACTAAGATGGAATTCAGCAGGGATAAGTGTACCGTGCTAAAGGGAACAGTACCATGCTAATGTGCACTATGCTGAAGATCCAGTGACACAAGTGGACGGAAGATACTTAAGAGCAGTTTATAGGAAAATGAATTTGGTGTTTAACTGGCTACAAGCTCAAAATCAGTCTACCTTTAACACAATGATTCTTAACCTCTTTGGGATCAAGGATTCCTTTGAGAGCATGATAAAAATTAAGTACTTTCACCTTAGAGACAAGTTCATTTTGCACTTCATTTCAGGAAGCTCCCAGAGGGCCTGTGGGGCATCAGGGGATAGCTGATGGTTTAGAACATGGGAGTTGCTTTAAACAAGTCTAAAGCGAGTCCCGAATCCTCTCATGTCTCCACCATTCACTTCCTTACTATGTTTTTCTTTTCTTTTGTTTTGTTTTTTGTGTGTGTGAGGAAGATTAGCCCTGAGCTATCATCCGCTGCCAATCTTCTACTTTTTGCTGAGGAAGATTGGCCCGAGGCTAACATCTGTGCCCATCTTCCTCTAATTTATATGGGACGCTGCCACACCAAGGCTTGACAAGCAGATCCTGGTCTGCATCCAGGATCCGGGCCTGTGAACCCCGGGCCGCCAAAGTGGAGAGTGTGAACTTAAACGCTACGCCACTGGGTAGGTCTCTATTATGCCTTTCAAAAAGTAACATAACCCTCTCTCCACTCTGAGTTTCCTTATCTGTAATAACAGCAGGACCTACTCGCCCCTCCAGGGTGTGTGTAAGAGATTCACAAGATAAAGCACTGGGAGCTTTTTGGTATTTCTGTCATATTTTTTATTATATTTAAAATATATTAATATATTTCATTATGCATATGTTTATTACATGGATATTTTGTTATATTTATTACATTACCAAAGTCAGTTACTACCTTATGCAAACGTTAAGTAACTTTTAAGTTTAGTATATAGGGCAGAAGAGGGGATTGTCCCCCTGGGGCTGCTTCCCACTTGGAATAATTACTGGAACCTTGACTTCTGATCTGGACATCTCATTTCAAGAGAGACAACTGGAACACAAGTGAGGAAGGCCAGGCAGGATGGTGACGGAGTGTGCAATCCAGGTATAAGAAGACACATGGAAAAACTGAGCACATTTAGCCTAGAGAACAGAAGATTCAACCAAATTCAAATACTTAAAAGGGTATATTGAAGTGGAAGAAATGGAATCGTTCTGAATAATTCCAGGAGTCAAAATTTGGACTACTCAAGAAGGAAATTTCAGCTGAATATAAAGAAAAATGTCTTAGCAATTAAAGACTGGTATTTCTTTATCACTGAGGAGTCAACATATTCACTTATTCAGCAAATATTTATTGAGCATCTACTGTGTGCCAGAGACCACGCAAGTACTGGGAATACAAAGATGAGGAAGACGCAGACCTTATTCCTTTAACAGGCTCCCAGTTTGGTGGGAGAAACAGATAAAATAGGTAATTGTAATATAAACAGAGGCAATGGTATCACCTGGAGAACAAGGCAGGGCATCTATGTAGCCTGAGGGAAGTGACCTGACGGAGGTGGCACTAGAGTTGAGACGTCATGGATGAAGAGGAACTAGCCAGGGGGCCAGGCATGTTAGGGAGAGGGCACAGGCGCAGAGGTAAGAAACAGCATGGTGTGTCCAAGGAGTGCTGGGCACGAAGGACAAGACAAAGAGGAGAGGGGGAGAAGAACTTAGATGTGATCCTAGGATGGAGCCATTGAAGGATTTTAAGCAGGGAAGTGACCTGGTCAGACCTGTGCATTAGATATGGACAGATCATTACTAAAACGTTTGAGGGGAGAGCTGGTGGCACAGACCCTGTACGTGTGATAGCTCTATATCTGCTCTATATAACGAGAGGTCATTATCGAGTAAGTAAAAAGCATCATGATAGCTCAACATTTTTTCGATGGCTTATTTAGCCTTGTATAATACAAAAATGTTTCAAGTAGGATGCTTGTTTTGGGTGTTGGGGCAAGACCAACTAAGAGACTGTGGAAGAAACCAAGATATGTGAGGGCTGCATTAGGTATGCAAAGGCGTGGAGAGATTGGGAGATGGAATTGAATTCTCAAGGGCCCTTCCAAAGCTCAAACTCTATGCAGTTTGGCCTTCAAAGCGTCACAGAATTCTATGGTTGCAAGGGACACTGAGACCATCTCAGCTAACTCTTCCATTGTAGAAACCAAACCCCAGGGAGAGAAAGTAGCTTTCTCACTTCTCCATGTACCTAGTTGATGAAGAGTTGAGAAAAGGACACAAAACCCTGAAAAGCACCACCTTTCAATCTTGATCCAGTGAGTGACCTTTTGTTCTACCCTATTACTCAAATTTTCACTGTCTTTTTTGTAGCAAATATACTTCGTTAATTAAACCTACACAAATAGAGTTCCAAGACATAAGGTGTTTATCAAAAGGAAATTAGCATAGAATTTAAATGCTGCCATGGATCAAAGATATCTTATGGAATAAGAAGGGTCTCCTATTTAAATCCTTCAGGGTAGCAGAAGGAGCACAGGTTGATTCAAAGCTGAGTTCTGTACTTGCCAGCAGAGTGACACTGAAAAAGCCACTTAACCTCTGAAGCTCAATTTTGTCATCTGTAAAATGCTGGGAAAGATTCGCCCTGAGCTAACATCTGTTGCCAATCCTCCTCTTTTTTTTCTTCTTCCTTCCCAAAGCCCCAGTGCAGAGCTGTATATCATAGTTCTAAGTCCTTCTGGGTCTTCTCTATGACCTGCCACCACAGCATGGCAACTGACAGACAAATGGTGTGGTTCTGAGACTGGGAACTGAACCCGGACCACCAAAGCGGTGAGAGTGCTGAACTTTAACCACTAGGCCGTCAGGGCTGGCTCAAGAAATAATTCTTATCTTAAGGAGTTTTCGATACATGAAGTGCATTCACGGTGCTTGGAGTTCAACCAATGTTAAGTAGGTCCTTTCTCTTTCCGTTCCCTTTCCTGTCCTCTCCCCATCAAGACTTGTAAGGAGAAGTTATCCACCATCTTCTCCAGACTATCAGACAGTACAGTAAAGTGGTTAGAAATTGGCCTCTGGTGTCAGGCTGACTGAGTGATGATCTTGGCCCTGTGTGAACTTGGACACATTCTTTAATCTGAGACTATTTATAAACCTATGATAATCTGAAGAAAACTATTTCTGCCTTGTAGGGTTGTTGTGAGGATTAAATATGCTAAATACGTGAAAGGTGTATTTAGAGCAGAGCTTGACTCCAGTAGCAAACACTCCAGTAATTGCTATGAGTATGTTGATTTTGCATGCAGAGAACCAGTTTACAATGCAATTTCCTTTGTCTCCTTATCCTTGCTGTTAATGATCTCCTCTTTCATGCACAACTTCATCTTCTCAAGAAAATAGTTGCATGCATTTCTCTTCAGACATGGAAGAAACTGAAAAGCCTCCTCCAAAAAAATAGTTAAGGTAACTATTGCAGTAAATGGATCCAACTAACTGCCAGAAATGGAGTAGTGGAAACTTAATATCATCAATTCAAGGTATCTGACACCCACCCATTGATTTGTTCCCTGTCTTTGATTAGAAGTCAATAGCTCTTCATCCCTCATTCTAAGGTCCAAGCACCTTCTAGGGACTGAGTGGTTTGACATGCCCCTGTGAGACAGTCAGATGAGGGTTAGAATTTGCCTTTGTTTGTATCATCCTCAATGCCACGTGCAATATAGGTTCTCAGAACAGCCACTGAATGAACCAACCAGTGAAAAACCTTTCATTGTGTGCCTTGGTGCTATAGGATGAACTCTAGGGGCCACCTCACATGGCATTTGAGAGCACGGGACTAAAGCGGGTGGCAAATGCAGTGAATAAGAGATTGGGCTCCAGTGTGAGAATATTTGAATCCTGGCTCCATCATCGTTGTGGCTTTAGGTATGTCACTTAACCTCTCTCACTCTCAATTTCCTCACCTATAAAATGAGAAGCATAATAGATGACCCTAACTACTAGGGTTCTCAGGAGGTGAAGTGAGATGATGCTTGTAAATAGCTTAGCACCAAGCAAGGGGTCAATAAATGTGAGGAGGAGGTGGAGGATTTCAATACAAAAATGACTAAGTGCTTAGAAGGTTATACTGTTTTAAATGCACAAGTAAGAATTCATAAAAGGGGAGATCAATGTGGCACTAGGCGGAGGATGCATCTTAACCACCAAGTCAATGTTTCTTAGAAAGATCAGTTCTGAGCCCAACCTTAGAGAATGGATAGGTTTAGAGCTGCAAAGGGCTCGAGCCAGACGATATGATCCCTGAATACACAGAAAACACAGGAGTGAGTAAACAAACAGCAAGCATTTTGAGTAAGTGCCCAAGGGGGTGGAAAGGGGACATCTCACCGTCTAGTGTGGAGGTGGCAGGCAATCTCAGGAAAGAGCTACCTCGTGACAATAACTGGCTGATCAAAAACCACGGTGTGACGGTGTGGTCGGTGAACCTAGGCTTTAGTGGCCGACAGACCGAGGCGTGAGTCCTCAGACGAATCACCTACCATTTCCAAGCCTCGTGAGTCTCATCTCTGCTGTGGGGATACTTCACCCACCCTGTGGGATCCTGAAGGGGCTCAAATGAGCTTTTGAAGTTAAAACATCATCTCAGGGTCTGATTCGACGTCAGCCAGTATGATTATCTAATGATAGTCTAAGAAAATACAACACCAAAAGGAGATATATAAATTCACCGGGACTAACACCTAACTGCAGGTGGATCACCGAAAGCTCACCTTCATTCAGTGTCTAGCTCTCATTACTGTGGGAATTTCAATACCTACAATAAATGCCAGCTATTGTCCTTATCATGGGTTAGACACAGCTATGATTACCTCATTTAATCCTCACACAACCCTGGGACAAAAATAACTTTGTCTCATTTTACAGATTTAAAAAATATATATAAAGAGAATTAGAGAGATTAGTCACGTGTCCAAGCTCACAGACAGTAAGTGATGGAACTGGGGTTTGAACAGGGCAATCTGGCTCCAGAGATTGTGAGCTTTGTGTCCCTCTACAGACTGCCAGCAGACCACTTGGAGACCTTAGGACATGCTCCTCCTGACCCGGACCTGCCATGACAGTGTGGGCCTGCCATCTGGATTCAAGAAAGAAAAACAGCTCTGCAGGGAAAAGTGCACGTGATTAGGTATGTGGCTGGATAGAGAGCGGGCTCCTGCAATTTTCATTTCCATCTTTCTCTGTAATTTAATTCTCCTCTTAATTCATAGCAAACAAACACTTACACTTAAGTGTGCTGCAGCTCGAGCCTTTGCTACAGAAAGTGCTTGCTGGCGCTATTGTCCTAGAATAGCAGAGAGACAGAACGTCCCCAGAAAACAGAATCCTTAAGAAACAGGTCTGGTTGTGCCAAGTGACATTAATTGCACAACCCTGACTAGCACTATCAATTCACCATCCTGTCCGTAAGAAGAAGAACTGGCCCCCGTAGGTACCACTTAGAAACTATCTGCTCCTTCTCTGGGCCAAAATAATTGGAAATCAAATTTGAGAATGTTACAGAAAATCTGAAGGAGATTCGGTGAAGAGTGGAAAAAAAGATTAAAATATGAAACTACTGGTTCTCAACTTTGTTTTCTTCTCAACTTTCTCCATACATTCTCCGCAGGTCTCCCCTAACCAATCTAACCTTCTTGTCCCTAACCTCTCCAAGGGAGGGGAGGAAGAGGCAGGGAAGGAGAAGGAGATAAAGGGAAAAGAGGAGGAGAGCGGGAGTGGCATCGAGGAAGAAAGGGAAGGAGGAGAATCAGGGAGACCGGTGTCTACAGATCTGGGGTCTTTGTGAGGTCAAAAAACAGATGAACCTAAGATAACTCAGAGAGCATGAGATACAGAAAGTTCTCAGGATTTCAGCAGAGGAGCATCCTTGTGTATTGACAAGGCCCAAGAGAACGAGTAGGTTTCAAGTGGGTTGAAATGGAAGTAATTAGAAGTAAAGAAGTCAAAGATACGTGGAGATGAATCATCCATGCTGTTAGTAGCTAAACATTCACCAAGAAACCCTGTCGAACCCCCCCAGGCACACCGGGCTTCTCAGCCTCTGGCTCCCGTGGTGTTTGCAGTGGTGCCATCCAAGGGAAGGCAGACCCGGCATAGTACTGACTGCAGTGAGTATTTATTTAGATGCTGGACTGAGCATCTCTGGAGCAAAGACTATATCCTACTCATATGTGCACATAGTGTCTAATAAATGTTCGCTAGAAAAGAAGGAAGAAAAGTAGGAGGAAGGGAGAGGACGGAAGCAAGAATGACAGAAAGAGACATTCAGGAAACAACTCCTCATTGCAATCAGCATGAGTCAGATGGTAGTTCTGGTCTCCTATCAGCTGTTTCATTCTTTCAAATCTAGTGTATACTTGCTCTGACGATTAGGAAAGAGAAAGGAAGCCAAAGTGATTTGTATTGTATCTTTTCACTAGGAAGTTTGAAAATTAGCAGCAGCCAATATTGTGAATAACTAAAACTCAAGGGCAGATATTATGAACTTAATAAACCATTATCTCTAAAATAGTTGTTCCGAATGAGCTTTTAAAAGGCATTTTATGACTTTTATGTTCCCACCTGTCCCATGCTAAAATACCCTCAATTCAACATTTTGCCTTTGAAATATTAACTAAAGAATTCAGATAGATTACTGAAAAATAGAAAATGCAGCAGTAACAATGCCGTATATTTTAGATATGTTCTTTTTATCTTTGGTCTCCTTTCATCATCACAACAAGGGTCTGAGGTTGTGGAGCAAGTGGTATTACTTCCAGCCCATAGAAGTGGAAACTGAGGCAGAGAAAATAACAACACACAGGAGATTCATGTCTGAGCAAAAAGGAAATCCTGGGCTTCTGAGTCTGAGCTTAGCTCTCACCCTGCAGCAATGCTTAGAGCAGGGTCATTCTAGAATGTTCTTTGGGTGTGTGTTTTGAAGCCGAGAAAGGAGCTAAATATTTCCTAATTTGTTACATTTCAGACATGTTCTTACATACGCTGATGTCTTTATTTTATAAGATGGATTTTTACTGTGCTCATGAAGCTGTGGTTTCCAGAGTTCTTTTAGCAACAGAGCCTTTTAATCAAAATTTCATGTCGAGGCCCTCTGTACAAAACAGATAAAAGCGGAGCTGCACTGGTTGGAGCAGAGCTGAGAGATCTGTGAGAGCTTTGGTGATAGGAGCCATCGGCCTAAGTCTCAACACCAGACACACGAAAAACACCAGGACACCATCGAGCGCAGACTGAAGACCACGTCGCAGAGCGTGTCTGAGTCTTGGAATGAGCAGAGCAAGGACTTCACAGTCCAACCGATTCCAATTTCAAGTCTACTGCTTGCTCACTGCATGCACTGAGGAGGTAATCAACCTTTCGAGCCTCAGTTTCTTCATCTGTAAAGGAGTCATGATAACACCTGCCAGGTGAGTCTGCTGTGAAGATGACTCAGGCGCCCTAAGTGAATCACGGGTCACAGTGCGCAGCACGCAGTAGGTCCTCGGACGGTTTCCCTCTAGAAGGCCCTTGCCAAACCTACATGCTTTTCTGTTAAGACAGACATGTTCTTGTTTCCTCAGAGGCTATAAATTCCATTTGTCTCCTTAAGTCCAGCTCATGCCTTTAGCCCTTGAGGGCTTGTACTACTCCCTCGAACATTTAGCATCTTCTATTCACTGAGCACAGCCTCAAGATCTTAACAGCAGCTTGAAAATAAACTTGATTCCAAATATGATTTATAATGTCCCAAGCAACAGCTCATTTACCCAAGAAAGCTCCATCAATTATTGACAGATGTACCCTCGGAGGAGAAATTGCATGAAGACTTAGGAGACAAAGGGAAAAAGCATGCTTCAACCCCTTAAGCCAATTATCCAAGGTGATTTTGAGCATTAAATCCTTAGATATGCTTAATTTACTATCCTTGCCTGTAAGCACAGAAAGAAGTGTGAAGAGGAAAAAAAATGCAAACCAATTTAGGACTGCTTTTAAAAACAAAGAGAAAGAATAGCATAGAGGTGAAAAATACATAGGAGGCAGTATGTGGGTGTTGGATACGTGTGGGCTTGTAGATTGAGCATCCCAGCCCTCACGGGCCTCGCCCTCTCATTGCAGAGCCAGCTACTCCCCACCTGTCTTTGTTCAGTATAGAAATAATTGTGCTTACCTGCCTCTGACCTAATAATTACAGCAGTGCCTGATTTTATTCTCAGCATGTTTATTATGGTCGAATTTCCTCGGTTTTCAGTGCAAAGGCCTTACTAACGATGTTAGCATTATTTGCTTTAACATCAAGCTGGTGACAAGGCGATGTAAGGTTCTGTAAAAAGCCAAGAGGCCAGTGTGCATCCAGCCCATGGGGGCTTGTAATCTGCATTTGACATGCAGATGTTAGAAAGCCTTGGCAAGACGACAAGGTTTACATGCGAGGGAAGAAAGGGAATGCACGAGGCCAATGAATGTGAGGATGCTAATATATTTCTCCATAGTCTTCTCAAAAGGAGAAAAATAGAGTTTTTTCCTAAAATCCAAATTATAAGGCAAAAGGTGATCAATTATGCCTACCCAGCTTTAATTTTGACAAGAGATTCTCCCATATTGAGGTATATGGGGTTCAAACTATTTGGTTTTGAAACTGATTCGGCTTGAACTAAAAAGCCTGACTGATGGCCTATCAAACATACATTGCATATCTGCTTAACCATGAAAATGAAGAATACACTCTTTTTTTTTTTTTTTTTTTGTGAGGAAGACCAGCCCTGAGCTAACATCCACTGCCAATCCTCCTCTTTTTGCTGAGGAAGACTGGCCCTGGGCTAACATCTGTGCCCATCTTCCTTCTACTTTATATGGGACACCGCCACGGCAGGGCTGACAGGCAGTGCGTCAGCGGGCGCCCGGGATCCGACCCCGTGAACCCCGGGCTGCCAAGCACGAACTTAACCGCTGCGCCACCGGGCGGCCCCAAGAATACACTCTCTTAAGAGAAGAATGCATACTTCCCCTCCTACACTTTCTAAGGCCTTCCCAGGTTATAATCCTCACTTTGGCTCAAGTAAACTCACCTTATTCCTCTTATCTATAGAATGGCTATTGGTTATTTTGCATCGACATTTTGCATGTACTGAGGAATAAGTGTGTGTGTGTGTATGTGTGTGTATGAACATGCATGCATATGTGCATTGCATGTATGCTGTGGATGAGCGTGGGTAGAGGGAAGTAAAGAAACATGGGGACATGGAGAAGAGGTCTAACCTATATACAATTTTTGCATGATGAACTGAACATTTCTATATTGAGAAAATAAATCCTTCGAAATGTTGACACAAATAATCCACAGCAAATCTATAAATCAAAATTGGAGTGAGTTTATTATAAGCCAAATTTGAGGACCATATAACCCGGGGCCTTCCTTCCCCAAGGAAGGAAGGGCACCAAAATTGGGGTGTACAGAGTGGTTATATACCATCAAAGATCACATATGAACGCAATATAGTACATATTGCGATAGTCACGAGACTGCCCTGTTGGCACAGCCTTTGATGGACACCACAGGTAGCAGGTCTACTGTCTCAAGCTGGGCAGTCACAGGATGAGCACAATAATCAAATCGTATCCTAGGGAGAAATGCTTATCCTTAAGGAAATGCCAATGTGGGGGAAGCTGCATCCTTATCTTAAGGGCATTTGTTCTTGTCTCTGGCACGTGGTAAATGCTTAAGGCAGATATAGAATGCATGTTCAAAGGCCAGTCAGGCCCTTTTGGAAAAGCAAGGTCAGGCCGAATTAGTTTTATACCAAATGGCTTCCTCATATACTCCAGCATATCCTATTGCTTGCCATTTTATTTATCTCATAGGAGACCTGAAAAATTACTACCCTGACTTAATGCAATCTGTGGTTAAAAGTATAGTTATAGAACATTCTAAAATTACCTGCTTATACCCCATGACCTGGCAGAATAATTATAGACTAGATTCTTTTATCTTTTTTATACTTTTTTTTTTTAAGAATTAAGAGATTCACTGTATTGGGTTATTAAAAGCCTGACCCCTTATAGTAGATATTTTTCATCCCATTATTAAATTGTGTATATAAAATACAGTTAGCCTTGACTTTTATAGCTTTAACGTCTAAATTTCAGATTCAAATCAATATTTGAATGCCAACTGGTGCCAGATACTGTGCAAGTGCTTTTAAAGGCACTGCCTCATTTGATCGACACCTGGATTCCTCACCAGGTCTTCCGATTCCGATCTAGAATGCCTCCTGCCGAATCACAACCTTCTATTCTTGCCTTGTCATCAAGTCTTTGAGGTATTTTAGACAGGGGAGAGGTAGAGGATCAATGGCAGCCTCCTTGGGAATGAAGAACGGTATATCAATGGCGTGCTATCAGAGGAATTTGCCTTTATTTTGGGGGGATTCCATTTCTCTAAATGTGAAACTGAAGCAAGAATACAGGTTCCTTAATCAAGTCACAAAAACATCTTCAAGGATCTTAAGTTCTTTGCACTGCTTTGAGATTTCCTCTCTATTCAAGATGCAACTCTAAGCAAAACAAACATGTTTCCTTGGACAATAGATGAGGTTTTGACGAGTAGTGATTTTCACAAGGCTGAGACTGCTTTAAGTCTGGTGTTAGGGTAGAGGATCAGCGTGGGGCAGGGAGTGTCCTCTTTGGAACTACCATCATCCTTGGAACACATTCTTAACGTCCTCAAAGGTTCATTCTTTAAGGGATGAAAACTTATCCTTTAGAAGCATATTTGAAATAGCCGAAAGTTATTCAGAGTCAAGGGTAATAAATAAAGTGAGGGATCAAACTGGATAATGTCACTTAGTATCAACACATAAGATGTGACTATAAAGTGAAGTAACTTATCTTGAGTAACTTGTAGGCTGTTTTTTGAACATAATTGCAAAAGGGAATTCCAAAATATTTTAGGTAACTAAAGAATCCTGGAACAGGGGAAAAAAATCATTGGTGGAAAAATTGGTAAAATCCAAATAAAGTCTGTACTTTAGTTAGTAGTATTATGCCAATGTTGATTTCTTAGTTTTGATCATTTTACTATGATATTATGTAAGATGTTAACCTTAGGGGAAGCTGGGGGAAGAGTATACGAAAAATATCTCTACTATTCTTACAACTTTTCTGTCTAAAATTAAAAATAATTGTAAAGTGATTAATACAATCTAGTCAGAAGAATATTATGATTTATTAAACTTTACTTCTATGTCATATAAAATAGTGAGGTAATCATCGTTAGAGCCTGCTGGGTCTTAGGGAAAATAATCCAAAGACATATCATCTTCCTGCTTCTGATCCAACAGCCATGAGGGAGAAGGACTAGGGAAAGATGGTTTTGATCTGATAGGAGCACCCTAAAAAGTCTGAGTCCTGGTCATCACACATATGCTAATGTTTTTGGCATTTAGGTGACATCCTGAGACTCTATCTTATTCCTCTTACTCTCCCTAGATGGGAAAAATTAGGACTTGGGACCTTGACCCATCTTTATAAGAAATGATGGGCTAATGATAAAAATCTCACCTATTAAGAGCCTATTGCATGCTAGGCACTGTTCCAGACTCTTTACATGTATTGACAACAACACTATTAAGTAAATATTATTATCCCCATTCTATAGATAAGAAGACTGGGTGCAGAGAGGGGAAAGGAGGCACAGAGAGGGTATGTTGCTGGAAACTAGGGAGAAAATCATGGCCCATCTCTCCCCTTCTAAGCATTTATTTACCAATCCTGCACCGGAGTATTTTATCTGCCTAACCCAGATATATCCTATTGTAATGAATTGCCCAGAATGAAGAGTCTTTTTACACTGAAAATACGGTAGATGGAAGAGCCATTTCCTCTGGCTGGCCCCATGTCCCAGAGCCCAAGCCATCTGCCTCCTTCATTGAAAGTACTAGCATTTTCTTTATCACCAGTATTCTAGTCAGCTTATGGCAGAAAATGTGTTGAGAAATAATACCCTCTCTTGGTGTAGAGGAGCCCTCTCTTGCTGGACTGGTCACCCAGACTGAGATTCCACACTCGGAGAATGAGTAACTACTTGTTGCCCAGCTGTACATTCACTTCCTGAGAAAATGGAAGTTGGCACGTGTTTCCCAGGTTCCTCTCTGCTGTTCCAGTTGAGATAACTTGCTTCCCATCTGTACGGTGCTTTTGGTTTATAAACTTCCCTCACATACTGTACCTGATCTTCAAAACCACCCTTTGAGATTAGTTCATGTATCAGTCAACAAATACTTAGTATAGGCCTGCTAAGTGTCAGGCCCTAGGATGAAACAATGAACAAGACCAATGTGATCTTTGCCCACCCACCTAGAGTTATCATTACAGTGGCAAATACAACCAAAAAAAAAAAAAGTAAACAAATGCATAAAATAAATACAGAGTACAGAGTTGTAAATAACCAGGCATAACATGGAGAGACCTACTTAAGAGAGGGGATTAGTCAAGGCCTCTCTGAGGAGGTGATGTTTGATAAGAAGCAGGCAGCCAGCAAAGTTTGGGGTAGTGCCTCTCATTCAGAGGAATCAGAAAGTGCAAAGGTGGTGTGTGCAACGGGGGGTGGGAGGGGTGTGAAAACAGCTTGACACATTCTGGAAACTATCAGAAGGCAAATTCCTCTGGAAAACTGGGAAGGAGGGGGATGGAGGCCTGAAATGAGGTCACAGAGGAAAGCAGAGGGCAGATGGTATTGAAGGGTGGGCCTATCAGGCTATGTATGAAGGGTTTTATTCTAAGTGCAATGAAAGAGTTGACAATATTACTGTCATTTCACGGGAGAGTAAATTAAGCTCAGAGAGATTACGTGTCTTGTCAGAGTTCTCTTACCTGGTAAGCTTACAGCTCCATCCCAAATCTTTCTAGTCCTTCCTCCTTTCCACAAATATATAAGTGCATGCTAGATGCCAAGCGTGCTACTACTTGCTAGATAAGATATAGTCTTAATCTCAATTAGGTTGAGTCTGGAAGTGAGAAATGGCCATGTGTACAAATGCAATAAAATAGGACAGGTGTCATGTCCAGAAGTTTCTACAGAATATAGAGGAGACTTCAAGCGGGGAGAAGTCAGTTCTATGTGGGTAATGCAGGGAGAGTCGGAGAGTTAGCATTGAGCTCAGTCTAGAAGATGAATGTTTATAAGGAAAATAAGGGTAGGGGAGGATAATCAAAGCAGATTGAGCAAAAATACAGAGAATTAAATAGCCTGATAGATCCTGGATATTGCAAGCTCTTTCCAGCATGGCATAAGGGTGGGGGGCTTGAGAGTAGGGTTAAAAACACAGAAATGGCCAAAGGTCAGGTCATGAGCCCCTGGCATGGCAAAGAAGTCTGGGCTTCATTCTCTAAGCAATTAAAGCCAGTGAGTTTTCAAATAGGGTAGCAACCTGATGGGATTCGTTTCAGACAGATCACATCAACAGAACCGTAGAGGTGAATTGTGGTGGCGGTGGAGGCAGGGGGTGGGGGGCAATGATGGAAACAGGGAGCCCAGTTAGAGGACATGCAAGTTCTAGGCAAGAGGAGATGGAGGCCTAAAGTAAGACTATGGGCATGGGGTTGGCGAGACGAGAAAAGATGGTACGGAGGAAGAAGGGGCAGGACTTCCGACTCTGAGTGTTTGAGGTGAGGGAGATGGGGGATTTAGCATGAATTCTGGGTTTTAATGACTGTTAACTCTATGTTCAATACCTTTGAGATGGAAAGTTTTTCTGCCTTATGTAAAAGAATGTCTTTTATTTGTTGCAAGTAGTTTAACATGTCTTTTCTGTCAGCTAAAAACTCACCTGAGATTATTCACATTTTAAGTTATTTTTAAAGAGAAAATAATATGCTTTTTTTTCAGACAAACTACTGTTTAGAAGACAATGAAACTCTTTTTTTTACCTAAAATGATCAGCATAATGTCCTCTACTGAGATAAAGAACACATTTCCACATTGCCACTGGCAGGACTGATATCTAAGCAGAAAAAGAAGGTAGGTTTTAACAAACAGATTTTTTTTGCAATTTAAGTTTCTATCAGAGGAAATACATTAGTACTCAATTTAAGAAGATAGTTCTCTCTCTGGGATCCTCAGAAAACGTGAAATAATAATTCCCTTTATGTTCAGACCTGTCTTGACATGCCCTGCTACCATCAGAAACACAGCACATAGAAGTTCAATTTCTTTCCTCAGATGTTCAAGAAATAACTTCAGACTCAAGTCTGGGATTTGACTTGAAAGATATGATATTAACACATCAGAGATGGTGCCTGAAAAACAAAACATTTTAAAATTAGCTTTAAAGACTTTTCAAAATAATTTGACTCTAGGAGACAAATATCAGTGACATTTATACATTAATTGTTTCAAGAGCTTACATAGAATAGCTTCTGTATATGTTCTGCCTTCATATCAGTTTCCTTCCTATGTCCTTTCTCTCTTGCCCATTTCACTTTGTCATTCTTATTCTTTTCAAAGGTATAAAAAACACCTTTAACCATGCTTGGGGGAGAAATGACCTGAGATTCCTGTTAGTTTCATGTTTTACACAGAATGTGCTATATGTGGAAAACTATCAAAGAAGAGGGGGTAAGACCTCGAATTGTCTTGGTGAAAGTACCACCATTGATAGACATTTGGGAGAACTGTGCCAAGTACTTTAATGGTTGCTTATATACTTTGGTGCTCCTGTGTTAGGTGCATATATATTAATAAGTGTTATATCTTCTTGGTGGAATGTCCCTTTTATCATCATATAATGTCCATCTTTGTTTCTTGTTATCTTTTTTGGCTTAAAGTCTATTTTGTCTGATGTAAGTATGGCTACACCAGCTTTCTTCTGGTTGCCATTTGCTTGGAATATCATCTTGCGTCCCTTTACTCTGAGCCTGTGTTTGTCTTTAGAGCTGAGATGGGTCTCCTGGAGGCAGCATGTTGTTGGGTCTTGTTTTTTAATCCATCTAGCCAGTCTGTCTTTTGATTGGTGAATTCAATCCATTTACATTTAGAGTGATTATTGATATATGAGGGCTTAACATTGCCATTTTACATTTCCATTGTTTCTTTTTCCTTGTATTTCTGTCTGTCATTTCAGTTTGGTGGTATCTGTGATGTTTTTCTCAGTTTCCTCTTTATTTATGATTTGTGACTCGGCTCTGATTTTTTGTTTTCTGGTTATCACGAGGTTTGTATAAAAGATCTCATAGATGAGATAGTCCTTTTTCTGCTGATAGCATCATATCTCCATTAGCCTATGCAGGTTCCACCCTTTTTCTCTTCCCCTTCTCTGTCTTTGTTATCACAAATTACCCTTTTTTATGTTGTGAGTTTGTTACCAAATTGAAGTGATTATAATTATTTTTTGATGCTTTCTTTCCCTTTAGCCTTTATGTTATTATTGTTTACTAACCTATAGTGATATAGAGTTGCAATTTTCTGATTCTGTCTATCGCCATGCTCAAAGCTTCGTAAACCTTTGCCTTTTGTTTTAGGTAGGAGGGCTTCTTTTAACATTTCTGGTAAGGTCTCATGGCAATGACCTCCCTCAGCTTTTGTTTATCTGGGAAAGCCTTTATTTCTCCTTCATATCTGAAGGATAACTTTGCTGGATACAGTATTCTTGGTTGATAATTTTAGGCTTTCAATTATTTTATTATTTTGTGGGGTTTTTTGGTGAAGAAGATTGCTCTGAGCTAACATCTGTTGCCAATCTTCCTCTTTTTGCTTGAGGAAGATTAGCCCTGAGCTAACATCTGTACCAATCTTCCTCTATTTTGTATGTGGGATGCCGCCACAGTATGGCTTGATGAGCAGTACGTAGGTCTGCGCCCAGGATCTGAACCCATGAACCCTGGGCTGCTGAAGCAGAGCATGCAAATTTAACCACTACCCCACTGGGCTGGCCCTCAATATTTTGAATATATCGTTCCACTCTCTCTTAGTCTGTAGAGTTCCTGCTGAGAAATCTACTGATAGCCCGAGGAGGCTCCTTTGTAAGTTATTTTCTCCTCTCTGGCCATCCTTAATATTCTTTCTTTGTCATTGACTTTTGACAGTTATAATATAATATGCCTTGGAGAAGGTCTTTCTGTTTGAGATAATTAGGAGTTCTATTATCTTCAGATGCTTGTATATACAGTTTTCCCCCAGGTTTGGGAAGTTCTCAGCTATTATTTCTTTGAATAAGCTCTCTGCTCCTTTCTCCCTGTCTTCTCCTTCTAGAATACCCATTATCCTTATGTTGCTTTTCCTATTTGAGTCAGATATTTCTTGTAGAATTTCTTCATTTTTTTAAAATATTAGTATTCTTTTCTTTTCCACCTGAATCATTTCTAGATTTCTATCTTCGAGCTCACTAATTCTCTCTTCTATATAGTCTGCTCTATTTCCAATGCTTTCCACTTTATTTTTCATCTCATTAATTATGTTCTTCATCTCCAGAATTTTTGTTGTTTTTTTTTTTTTAGAGTTTCAATCTCTTTAGTGAAGTACTCCTTCCATACGTTAATTTTATTCCTGAGCTCATTTAACTGTCTTTCTGAGTTTTCTTGTAACTCGTTGAGTTTCTTCATGGCAGCTATTTTGAATTCTCTATCAGTTAGATTGTAATCTTCTGTGACTTCAAGTTTGGTTTCCGGAGAGTTGTCATTCTCTTTCCGTTCTGCCCTATTACTGTAGTTCTTCACGGTGCTGCATGAATTGATCCTCTGCCAGCACATTTGTGGTAGTAAACACCCTTCTTATTTGGGCAAGACTTTGTTTACTTTGTATTTGAGAGCCTGTGCTTTCCACTCTCCACTGCCTCTGCCCGAGGTGCTGTCATTGCCCTCCTTGTGCTGTTTGTGCAGCTGAGGTTGCTGGTGTCTTGCTGCTTAGGATGTTGCTGCAGTCTCAGGTGTTGCCACGGGGTCACCAGGCTGACAGGACTCTTGCTGCTTCTGGAGTCACCTGGCTCTCGTGTTTTCCCACTTGCTCGCTGCAGGTTCCCCATGGGCTCGGGTGCTGCTGCCCTGTGCACCATCTGCACTGTTGCTCCCTGGTTATCTGGGGGTGCTGGGTTCACAGGTGTCACTGTCACTGCTGGGGGCCTGGGGTCTTGCATGCTTCCCCTGCTGCTGGTAGAGCCAGTGGCAGCAGTGCCACCACTGGGGGCTGGGTCACAGGTTCTGCTGTGGTTCCTGAAGCCTCAGGTTGCAGGTGCCACCTGCCACTGCTGGGGGAGGGGCCAGGGCTAAGCTGCAAGTGCTGTTGCTGCTCCTGCAGCCTCTAGTCACTGGTGCATGCTGGTGTACTTTTTGAAACCTCAGATTAGGGCACCTCACCCCTGCTGGGTAAATCTGGATTTTGGATGCTGTCCCCACTGCTAGAAGGACCAGTGCCACTGTCAGGGGAGGGGGAGGAGGCTGGATCATGGCACCACTCTGTGTCCTGAAGCCTCAGGACATGTGGGCCACCCGCCACTCCTGGGAAAGGGCAGGGGCTAAGCCACAGTGCCATGTCTGCTCCTGCAGCCTCTGGTCCCAGGCATGTGCACTGGCGTGAGTATCCGCATTTTGGATCACTGATGCCAGGGAAGGGGGAGGGGGCTGCTCCCCTAGTTCCACTGCCTCCCGGAGGTCCGGTCCACCCACCTTCAGATGTATAGATGCACAGATCTCTCAGGCATTCTGGTGTGTATGCAGGGAGTCCTTTGTTGGTCAATGGATGTACAACTGGTTGTAACTTAGAGGGGAGAGACAGTGATCAACTCACTCCACCATGATGCTGACGTCACTCTCCCCAAGCGCTTCAAAGATTCAAGGTAAATGTCGTTATCACCATGGTAAAGATGAGAAAACCAAAGGTTAGAGAAGCTAAGTAACTCACTCAACATCACACAGCCAGTAAGCAAAGGAATTGGGATTCAAACCCAGTTCTGTGACTCCAAAGCCAAGGAAATGTGTAGCCATTCCCAATTCCAGTGAACCTCCCAATGCTAACCATTTGGGGGAAAATTTTACAAATGCCCTGTAGATCTTTTTTTTCAAGCACAAATGTGGAAAATAATTTTGATTTATATGCATGGATCCTTAATTGGCTGTCCTGCTTATTTATTTCAGAATGCAAAGGCACATTCCCTTATTAAACCTCCGGGTGTTTTCACAAATTGGCAAAGGAAACAGGAATTATGGACATAAGACACTTCTTGCAATGGCCAGCAATTAATGGAAAGGGCTCTCATAGCTGTAGTTAACTCAGCTGTAAACTCATATTCTTCCCATCTAACTCCAGAAGCAAATTTCTGAGTAAACAAATGAGTTAATTTGCTCTCTGAGCTAAAGTGGACCAAGGAGAGGCAATTCTCTGTTGAGTAAGTAGTGTTGGAGTTTGTTAATGACAACCTTGAAGTAGCCTAACATTATGGTCTCATATGATAAATTTCCATTTTCTAAATCTAAATTGCAGACTACTGAAAAATCAATTGCTTAGAATAAAAGAGGCTGTCAGCAGAATGTATGAAGGTGAGAAGGAGACAGCATATTTTTAAAATAGATTTTGATATAATTCAGTCATTTTCCAGAGATATGGTTTCCTTAGATCAGATGAGTAATTTCCCCAGCCATGCTTCCTACCTATGTAGACTTGTTTTGTGTATATCATAGAAGTTATAGATAATTACAGGATGTTGTAGGAATCTTGTATGTATCATAGAAGTTACAGTATGCTAATGGATGTTATAATGAGTTACCGTGTGGTAGAGGAAGTCATAGGATGGGCCAGGAGTCAGGAGAATTGAATTTAAATGGTGAGGAATACAAGACCAGGAAAGGAATCTGACCAGTGGAAATACCAGAACCACATCTTGGGATCTCTCAAGGATGGCTACAGTATTAGTTTCCTATTGGTGCTATAACAAATTATCACAAACTTAGTGGCTTATAACAATGCAAATGCATTATCTCACAGTTTTTAAAGGTCAAAAGTCTAGGTGGCCAGAGCTGTGTCCTCTCCTTAGAGTCTCACAATACCAAAATCAAAGTGTTGGTAGGGCTGCATTCCCTACTCAAGGTGCTGGGGAAGAATCTACTCCCTAGCTCATTCAGGTTGTTGGCCAAATTCAGTTCCTGTGGTTGTACAACTGAGGTCCCCATTTCTTTGCTGCTGTAAGCCTTGGGCATGGAAGACAGTTATTGCTCCTACCAGCTGCTCACATTCTTTCTCATGTTTTCCATGTGGCCCCTCCAGCAATGGCAGTAGAGTTCCTGTCATGCTTTAAATTTGCCTGACTTCTTCTTCTGCCATAATTCTCTGAATCCAGCAAGTTCTTCAGAAAGTTCTCTACTTTTTAGGGCTCATGTGATTAGATTGAGCCCACCTGGATAATCAAGGATAACTTCCTTATGTTAAGGTCCTAACCTTAACTACATGCGCAAAGTTCCTTTTGTCATTTAACATAAGCACGACACGCCATCAGAGGGCAAAGTACATGGGGGTCAAAATTCTGCCTACCCCTTGCACCATTGTTTCCTGGGCAACCTGGCTCACAAATGCTCTATAAAAAAAATGTGGCTGCCAAAACTACCAGGCTATCTTCCAAATCTTTTGAGTGTGACAAGAACCCTACGCAGAAGTGCCTTTCTTCCGAAGGTAACCAAATCGATTTGGTTAACACCCAACTGTTTGGAGCTCTGAAAGACAGAGCACTTAAAAGTAGTGTACAGGTTAACAGAAAACACTTCTCTCTCGTTTTTAAGGCAATGTCATCAGAAAACTTTGATGGTAGGTTTAGTAATAATAATAGCTATCATTGTCTTACTTGGTGCCAGATATTACTTAGCCTGTAATATAGGAAGTTGTGAACATTCCTTTTCTATAAGTTCTTTGATAGAATGGGATACAATTGTTCCTTCTGGACAATGGAGAAATTTATGTCAATGCCATCAGTACTGTTATGAAACGTGTAGTAACAACACGATAATCCCAGCCCCTATTTCCTGTGCCCAGGAAAGCTTTCCATATGTGACTATGTAAACTGAACTCACATGTGCAAAACACGGAATGAGATTGTGTGTGGCACTATTCATTGCTGCCACAGAATCGTAGCGTGGTGCAGTCGCCAACCATTGTCACAAATCTCAAATCTGCTTTGACATCACAGTCTGCAAATTATAGTCCATCAGCAGACACAGCTCACTGGTCTCTGCTCATTCGTTTTCTTATGCAATAAAATCATTTCCCAGCAAGAATACAATTGCATGAGAGTCAATTCACAGTGAGACCCATCCAGCACAGCAGTTAAACTCCAGGGGGTTATACAAATACAAATAAAGTCAGAATTTTTAAAATTCTTTGAGGTGATATTTAAAGAACCAGAGTATTTAACATCTCTGGACATTCAAAATAGTAACTTGAGGGGCCGATCCTGTGGCATAGTGGTTGGATTGGTGCACTCAGCTTCAGTGGCCCAGGGTTAGCAGGTTCAGATCCTGGGCACAGACCTACTCACCGCTTATTGAGCCATGCTGTGCCAGGCATCCCACATATAAAGTAGAGGAGGATGGGCACAGATGTTAGCCCAGGGCCAGCCTTCATCAGCAAAAAGAGGTTTGGCAACAGATGTTAGCTCAGGGCTAATCTTCCTCACCAAAAAAAAAAAAAAAGTAACTTGATAAACATAGAAGTTCTTTATTCCTAAGAGTATTGAACAGTGATCTTAATAACAATTATTTGTATTTTAGATCTAGATCAATCCTGATGACAACGATTCAAATCATTAACAAATGTATTTATTCTCCTCTGAAAATAAATTCAAAGCATATTGAATTAAAGCCAGTTGTAACTAAATGAGATCAGGTGGTGTGGCCTTGGTTTTACTTTGAAGTTACCACTTAATTTTGGCATAGACACCACCCCCAATATCATTTTCCACCTTCCTTTTAACTAAATTATTAGAAAATAGAAAATGGTAGCCATAATAACCTATTTTGTATCTTTCTGTATTTTCTGTTCTGTTCTTTGTGATTGATAATTGCTTTTGGAAACTGATAATCACTGAACTTTAGAATGAATTTTGAATGCCTGTAATTTTTATTAATATCCTTCAGAACATTTCCCTGTGCTACACTGTCCCATAAAAAACAAATAATTGATTAGAAGATTTAGGAGATCAAATACTAATGCAGCTTTTCACTCTGATTAAAATTAGGAAAAAATAGGCTTTTCATGGTTTTTAGCATGTCGCACTACAGATATAAATATAAGACATCATATTTAACTTATAAACCTAGATTTAAATAATGGATAAAGCATGTTGTTTTTCTATTGAAAAAACAAAAAAAGGGGTATTTTGGGTTTTTTGCAGGGGAAGATTCGCCCGAAGCTAACATCTGTTGCCAATCTTCCTCCTTTGTTTTCTTCCTTCCCCATCCCCCAAAGCCCCAGTACCTAGTTGTGTATAGTTGTAAGTCCTTCTAGTTCTTCTATGTGAGCCACCACCACAGCATGGGTATTGACAAACAGTGGTGTGGTTCCACACCCAGAAAATGAACCTGGGCCACAGAAGTGGAGTGTGCCAAACTAGGCCATCAGGGCTGGCTCAAAAGAAGAGTTGTAATTATTTTGAATTTAAGTCCCTTTACTATCTGAGTAAAAAATACAATCAACTTTTATATAAAATCTGCCAAATAGAAGCTCTTTAATGGAAAACTGTGTGACCTTTAACACAGTTTAACAACCTACAATAAAATCTTATTTTCAGTCTCTGTTCTATATGTTACTTCATGCATTATCGGCCCCAGAAAATTTTCAATGACAATAATTTCATTGAAAGTGTCTTAATATAACCTATATTCAAATTCATTGAACATCATGTATCATTTGTACAGCCTCTTTCCTGACATTATTTTCAAAATATTTCTGGCATTCCAATCCTCCTTTTCTGCACATACTCAAATTCATACTATGCCTGTTATAGAAATAGCTAATTTACATATAGATTAAAAATTACCTTGAAGCCTATTTACACCCTGATGAGTTAAAGACAAAGTAAGTCAAAGCTGATAGCTGGATTCCATTAAATCCCAGCATTATGACACATTAGGCTAGCCAAAATACAGGCTTCAGGTTCATGGCTTGGATCCTAAACTGTCAGAAAGGGTGATGGGAGCTCAGACATAGCCAAATTCAGATATTTTCTTCAATACTATTGCAGATCATGAGACACTGTCCCTTAAATTGACTCCTCTTTGCTTATTCTTTAGGTTTCATCCAACACACATTAATAGTAGTTGTGCTAAGTCAAATTAGGTAGCAGGCCATTGGCAATTGAGCCCATTTTAATTAGGCTTGAGGAACGAATGTCTTTCAAAATGACTGACAAGTTTGAAGTTTGGCTAACTGCCTATTTTGACAGCCCTGGTCTACTGGCCTGCCTGCCTGTCCATCTACTGGACTTCAGAGAAGCATTAGATGATTGCTGCCTAAAAGGACAGGTTGTCTACCACTTCCAGTAAGCAGAAGTCCATTCATAGTGCATATATCATTCAATTTGCCTACCATGCCCAACTTTCCCTTAAGCTCCCCCACTTCATGGTCCCTATTTAAAGGGGAAGGGCTAGGTGGCCAGATTAGAACTCTGTGACCCTGTCCCCATCCTGGCCACAAGTATTGGAAAAAAGATGGAAAGCTTTCACTATGCCTATCAATCTATTGGCCTATCTGTTACCAATTGGACTCTCTCTCTCTCTCGAGAATTTAAACTCCTATCCCCATAGATTGTCAGGAAAAGCTGAAAGCCATATAGAGTTGAGACCAGAGTTGGAAAGCTACATTAATAAGGAGCAGAGGTTATGGATCAGCAGATTAAACCATCCAGCAGGGAATAAAAGGAAGAATACTTGCGGGGAATGACAGAGTTGAAAGAACATGCTGAACTGTAGAGACACAGTGACGGAGAAATAAAGACGGAGTGAGATTCAGAGAAAGGCAGAGTCAGAGACAGAGAATTCCTGAGTTCCCACTGGCTTTCCATCTCCTGGCCCCGTTCCTATGAAGCTTGGCCATATTTCCTACCCTTGGTTCAGTGACATAACCTTTTATCTTCTCCATTTGCCTCTTTTTTCCTTGAACTGATCTGAGTGACTGTTCCTTTAAGCAAACAAACTTGATTAGAACATTATGTTAAAGGATGCTTTCAAGATATAGCAGTAGATCAACTAGTTTATATCTGGATTTAAGAGAAGGAAAGAAAAAAACACATGTGTTTTGTAGAAAAGGGGACAATTTCTGGGCATCCTGATATGGAAGGATTCTCTTACTAACACCCAACATAATGTGCTATTAAAAAACAAACAAACACCCTATGTCTGCTTTCTTTTCCTGAAGAAGTACTATAAACCTAAAAGTTTTCACCTCTGAGAGTTTCTCAAGAACCCAGGGTGAACTGACATGTTTGTATTTTACAAGATGAAAGGTCTTGAAGACAGATGACTTGGAAGTTTGTCCTGTGCTCAGCATTTACACTTTAACTTTTATTCAAGAGATTTAAGCCTCCTTCCTCTGTGTTCATCTTACTGCTTTTGCCTAACCACATCTTTCCATCCAGTTCATATGCTGATGACCCTGACACTTCACTGTCCCTCTGTTTCCAGTTTTTGTCTTTCTAAACTTTATCACAGAGAGTATTTCCTTTTTTTCCTCATAAACTAAGTTTCCAGTTTCCAGAAATACAGGTAACACTATAAAAGAAATTGCAGTGGAGCTGAACCACTGCCAGAGTTTAACAAGTTAAACATCGACTAAGATAAAAAGGAAATTAGACAATGGCTCTTTTCTACCAGAAGAACTTTGATCAAATGTTTGTATTACAAATGAGGAGGTATTTATTTGAGGCTAAAATAGACCAAATCACAAAATAAACAAAATACAAAAAAAGTTTTAAAGAAAAAACTACCCAGCAATTCCACTTATATGTATTTATTAAAAAGAAATAAAAACATGTGCTCATAGAAAGACTTGTACAAGAATGTTCATGGAAGCTTTATTCATAATAGCCAAAAACTGGAAACAACCCAAAGGTCCATCAGCAATAGAATATAGAAATGAATAATGGCACATCCACACAATGGATAATACTCAGCAGTGAAAAATAAGGAAGTTCTGATTTAGGCAACAACAGATAAATACTGATAATATTATGTGGAAAGAAAGAAGCCAGACACAAAAGAGTGTATACTATATGATTCAACTTACATGAAATTCTAGAAAAAGCAAAACTAATCTATAGTAACAGAAAGCAGATCAGTAGCTGACTAAAGCCAGGGACGGGGGTGGTGGGGAGAGTTGACTATAAAAAGGCCTGAGGTAGCTTCTTGGGATAGTGGGAAGGTCTTATCTGAGATGGTGGTCACACAGTTGTGTACCTCTGCAAAAGGTCATTGAACTGAACACTTTTTAAATGGATGCATTTTACTGAATATTAATTACATTGCCATAATATTGATTTTAAAATAAAAGCTTTATCATAAAGCTGGGCTCCTCTCAATCCTTATGATTATAGAGATATAATTGACCTTACATGAAATCATTATTTACATCAATGTTCAAACTGTTTTTTATTTAACATTATTTAACATAGATTCTTCATGTGGCTACCTAAATTCACTTAGTCACATTTAATGGAATCTAGTAATTCATTATATTTATATGTCATAGTTAGTTGTATTAGGAAAACATTTACTGTCTTCCTCTTTATAAAACAAAAGGTTGATCATTCTTACACAGCTTCAAGCAAGAAGGATAAAAGTTTGAGAGACTTTGAAGAGATGGAAGAAAAGGCATAAAGTGTTAGTCATTTTTCTTAATTTAAACTATTAAGGATTTTATATGTGTCCATATACTTTAGAATACATTTTATTGTTTATGACTTGGCTTCTCTGGGTGCTAACTGTAGTTATCCCTACTTTGAAAGCCAAGTCATTTTCAATAAGTAAATAAAGAATGTCTTTGGGGCCACATCAGCCTGTCCCCTCCACCACACATAAATCACTGATGTATATCATGGTGGAAGCAATCCCATATTCCATCTTGGGAATCTTTTCTGGCCTCCAGGAAACTTCCAAGAAACCATATGGGCTCAAAGACTATAATAAATTAGCTTGATTATCACCTGACAATAACAGGTATCTATGGATGCCCAACCCCACCCATCCATGCCACCTAACACATTCATGAATCCACTAGGACAAAAATGATCCAAGGTGGCTCTCATAAAAGAGGCTCCAGGAAAAAAAAAATGTATAGCAAATAAGCTGCATTCTTCCAAAGTCAAAAGGTTTAGAACTTGACTATTCTGATACAAACGTTCTGCCTTTCTCACGCACTCTTACAGTATAAGGATTTTTTTTCTGTATTTTACGAGTATATTATTTGTCATTACAAATAATGACAACTATTTGATTGATCTATGATGTGAATGAAATGCTTCCAGAAGACAGTATAATTATTTAATTTTGGTGGCTGGTGTAAAGAACTCCTGTCTGCCACCTGAGGCCAGGACTCTGCTGGCTTCTGAGTAGCTGAATTCACCTGTGGGCCAGGGGTTGGAATGTCAGTTACTGACACACCTCCTCAAGAGTCCAGGGATGATAAAGGCTCTTGCAGTGAAATGATGATGCCCACATTTCATAAAGTACCTGAGTGTTTATAATTGTCTAAGTGAATGTCTAACAACGTCCAGTTCAATGAGCGATGCTCTTCCAATACAATGATAAAAAAATATATGCTCGGGTTCATAAAATATGAGGCCCAAATACCTCCTGCCTTAATAGGCCTAGCTAGTACAATTAGAAGAACTTAGTCTTCCCCTGAAGTTGTCCCATTATTATTTCTGACAGTCTCCAAAGCAGTCCTTCAAATGTACTCCAAATAAGGACAGTCCCCACACAGAGCCCAGACACTCCTCTGTTCCTGACCCAGTCCCCATTGCCCATATCACCTTTCCAGACTCACCTAGGAAAACCTCACCAGCCACATCAGCCATCCTGAGAACAGCACTGTCCACACAAAGGATGATGTCTCTGGATACGCCCAGATTTTCCAATTCAAGGCAGCCAGAATGCAGAGCAGGAGGCATTCTTCCTCATCTGTGGCACACTTTGGCACTGAGCTCTGTAGGATTTATTGTGCTAAGGAACTCAAAGTGAGCTCCTGACATTACCTCCTTCCTTCATGGTGTTTCAAAACCAGTTCAAGAAACCTGGTCCTGGAAAGGTGTCATCTATCCATCCACATGATCCTCCTAAACCCTCCGCCTGGAGTAACATCTGAATGGTGGTAGGGATGGTATCTGCACTAGCAACAAGCCCTGTTTTACCAACACATGTAAATGGGCACATCAAGGGAGAGACCTAGGCAGTTTTCCTTAGTGTGGGGCATCCTGAAGACCTGCAAAGAACACCTGGGTTCTTATTGACAATACCTATTCTTCCACTGGATTATACTCCTCAAACACTAAATCAATAATCTGAAGAGGTGAACAGATTCTGAGTTTTTTAACAAGATCCTGAGATGATTTGGGCATAGATCTGGGCCTGAGAACCATCGCTGGGTACTCTGAGATCAACACTGGTACAATTTAAATTTGTTGAGACAGGCAAAATGTGGGTATTCTCATGTACCCTGGAGATCCTTCCTTAGCAAACAGAATGCAGCCAAATCAGTATTATCCTCCATTTAGGTGAAGTGGGGGTCATCTGAGAGATGCAGACCCTAAAAGAATGGAGTTCATGTGGAACATGCTCCAGATTTCCACAGCCTTTACAGGGGCACTTCCCAGGAAAGAAGTGAAAATGCTGGAAATTTTCAAAATGATGATGATACTGGGTATTTAATTTTTGCTTTTAAGGGAAAAATATAGAAACATCAGGAAAAAGTGATATATATTTTTAATCCTAATTTTTTAGTCACTCTATTGATGTAAAGACAGGTTGGTTTGTTTAGGAAGATAAAGAATATGTTATGTTTAATTTGCTTTGCTTTTAGAATGATCCTATTTGGTATGTTAAATTTAAGAGTACCATACAGTTTGTATAAAGAATAATTATCAAATTACTCTCTGAATTTACCTTTAGATGATTTAGAAATACCAGTATCTTATCTCCCTCCCTTTCAGTTAATGAACAGCAGGCAAATATCTAGGGGACAAGAGATGGGGAACCAGCATTTCCTAAGTAGTTACTACACACCATTCCTTGTATTAGGCAGCATACAGGCTATGTCTGAAAAGAGGAGAACGTGTGAAAAGTATTTTTTAATAGACAAGAAAAAGTTATGTTTTCAAAACTTAGTAGCCCCCATGGTGTCAACAGCTACCATTCATGTTCTGAACAGTAAATGAGAGGGGAAAAAAAAAAGACAATTTATTGAATCCAATATTTGGCAATAGTAGCTTAATCTAACTCAGTGGTTCTCAAACCTGATAAAACACGATCATTGGCCGCCACTCTTGCAGTTCCTGATTCTGTAGGTCTGAGGTGAGGCTAGAGAATATGCATTTCTAAGTTCCCAGGTGATGCTGACACACAATTTGAGAACTGCTGGTGTGACTAGTTTCATTTCCTCAGCTGTGGCTGATCCTGTACCCTCGTCCTGAAGTTGCAGGGGGCGTATCGTAGGCATAATAGCAGATGCATCCTGGAACTAACACCCAAATGTCTTTGTGGTTCGGCAATTGTTTTGTTTCTGTCTGTTAAGAGGGAAGGCTTCTGATTTCAAAAGCATATTTTGTGCAAGTTAGAAATATTGGAGAAAAACAGAAAAGTGATCTTGTGACAACTGAAAATACCTTTCCAGAACCAAGTTTTAAATTTGCACTTGGCTTTATAAGCCAACCAAATGCAGAGCTTGCTTCACTTACATTTCTGCCTTTGAAACTTGGCTACAAAAGATTAGCCTAATCTTAAAATGACTGACAATAAAATTTGCCTTGTTTCCAGACAAGAAATAACAAATGTTGGAGAGAATGTGGAGAAAAGGGAGTCCTCGTTCACTGCTGATGGGAATGCAAACTGGTGCAGCCACTATGGAAAACAGCATGAAGATTTCTCAAAAAATTAAGAGAGAAATACCATACAATCCAGTTCTCCCACTACTGGGTATTTATCCAAAGAACACGAAATCAACAATTCAAAGAGATTTATGCACCTCTATGTTCACTGCAGCATTATTCACAATAGCCAAGACATGGAAGCAACCCAAGTGCCCATCAACAGATGAATGGATAAAGAAGATGTGATATATATATATATATATATATATATATATATATATATATATATATACAATGGAATACTATTCAGCCATAAGAAAGACAAAATCATGCCATTTGCAACAACATGGATGAACCTTGAGGGTATTATGCTAAGCGAAATAAATCAGAGAAAGACAAACACCTGTATGATTTCACTCATATGTGGAAGATAAACACATAGATAAGGAGAACAGGTTAGTTATTACCAGAGGGAAGGCGGTGGGGGAAGGGCAAAAGGGGTAATGGGGCACATATGTATGGTGAGGGATAAAAATTAGACTATTGGTGGTGAACACAATGCAGTCTATAGAGAAAATGAAATATAATAATGTACACCTGATATTTACACAGTGTTATAAGCCATTATGACCTCAAAAAAATTTAAAAAATGAAAAAAAACAGACAGTATGTTAAAGGAACAGAAAAAAGATCAGCTTGGCTGGAGCTAGGCCAGAAAAGTAGAAAACACTGGCTTTTTAGGGCACAGAGAGGGTGAGAAATTTCCCAGTTGTTTTCATGTGATGCTGAAATACTGATAGATGATCCACAGCCCAATTTAAACTACAATCATGAAGACTGCCTTTGTAGCCTCTGATATGTAGATCATGTGGACATATGCCTTTCTAGTAAAAGGAATTATCTTGAAAAAAATTTTTGCCTTGTTTCTTAATTTTTTTTTACTTTCTTTTGCACTTTTCGACGTCTCGAATCTCGAACATATTTTCCCCTTGGGCTATTTGGTAAAAAACCATCTTATTCAGCTGCAGTGTCTTTTGAAGAAATTGGCTCTATAACCCACAGGAAGTTCTGCAGGATTCATCACCATCAAGTAGCACAGTCCTCACACTTCTGGATACTTAAAGATCCCCAATTACTAATTTTCTTAAAGAACTTCATTGTTTTCTAGTAAAAAGTATATTACCATTTCACAAACAAATTCACTGCAAACTTCATGTCAGTGTATTGTTTCTTGCATCCTTCTGGAAGGCAGTTGCTATAAGAAAAGGGTAGCAAGATGGAGTCTTATAATATCGTAATGTAATCATGGCAGTAACAGCTTTCATTCTTGTTATCTTTTGTAATTTTTGTTTTCTTTTCTAAATATTTTCAACAGTGATTAGCATCATAATATCAAGAAGCAAATCTGAGCCATGGAATGCACAACTCATTAGAGCCATGGGATAGTTGTCTATCATGATTTTTCTTGTTTCATTCATTTTATTTACACCAGTAAGCAACAAACAAATATAGCAGATCCTTAACATTCAAGGAATGTTATAATAAAATTGGTGGCTGTTTTCATAAAGAAAAAAAAATCAGTCACTTCATGAATGTTATAGAATTGCAACAATAGGGATAATAGCTTGATTAAAAAACAAACACACACCTGATTTGAGGCATCAGAGCTCAAGCAAAGCAAGGAAGATGGCACAGTGGTGTGGCTCAGACTGGATTGTAGAAGCATGGGGAAGTTGGCAAGGGTGCCCATGGCTGGGGGAGCACAGGTGTGTTGGGGGTAACGGCAGCCCAGTTAGGAATTTCAGAGCGTGTGTTGGGTTAGAAGGGTATCCTTCTGGGATACTGCAGCAGCAATGGGAGATTGGTCACATACAGGGTGAGTGATCAAATAATACATAAAGCTAATGGGAGCCAGTTTTCTCACTGTTGGAGAAGGGAGTTACGGATATGGAAAAGGAAAAAACTAGAATAAACTTTGTGGTATTGGATTAAAATTGAAGGTATAGGTGTGACATGATTTTTAATACAGATAGGTATGGAAATATAGACGTAAATGTGAGCATAGATAGACAGACAGACAAAGAAATATTCCCTTGCTCTGTCCACTGGAGGGCCTCAGAGCAGCGATACCCCAAAACCAATGAGAACAATTAGTCTCCAGACCTTGGCTTCTAAATACCTTTCTCTTCTGGTCCAGGGCTCATTGGAGTAATGGGTGATTTCAGCATTGGGGCAAGGAAAGTATATAAGCCTAGAGTATCTTATTGCTCCAGAAAGTAAGGAAGTGCTCAAAGAATGATAGACATGTCAAAAGAACGCAGTAGCCATTTTGAAGGGACTTCTGATGGATAAACCTGGGATAATTTGAGCATCAAAATAAATAATCATAGTAATGGATTATAACCCATTGAATTAAACAGGAAACCTTAAGTCTATACTGAATAAATAACTAAATTGATTAAAAGTGTGATGAGGAGTGGGATATTTATACAGTTTTAAAGTACCTCTCCACAAAACACTTATTAATTACAAAAGGCAAAAGAGTAACTTTAAATGGAGAAGTCCTAGTAGATATCATTTAACTGAAATGATCAAAGTGAACATAAATAATGGAGCAAATTGAAATCATGAGCCACCAGATACAACGCAATGGGAACAATTCAAAATCATATCTGTAATATTCTGGAAAAAGATTCTTAACTTGATTTTAATCATGAGGAAATATCAGACAAACCCAAACTGAGGAAGATTCTACAAAGTAATCTTCAAAAGTATCAAGGTCATTGCAGCAGATAGACCCTAAGGTGAACACGGAGAATCCCTGTCCTTGGTGTTCACGCCTTTGTGTAATCCTATCCCTTGAGTTTGGGCAGGGCCAACAGGATATGGCAGAGGTGACAGGATGTTACTCCTGTGATGACATTACAATATGTGTAAGACTCCATTGTGCTAGCAGAGGTGCTAGAGAGACTCAGGCTCACTGTCCTTGAGGAAGTAAGCTGCCATGAAGTAAGAGATCATGTTGAGAAACTCACATGGCAAGGGACTACGGGAGCTAAGGGTGGTCTCCAGCACTGGAGCCTCAGTTCTGCAGCAGTAAGGAAACGAATTCTGCCAATCATCTGAGGGAGCCAAGAAGCAGATCCTCCCCCAGTCAAGCCTCTGATGAGACCACAGCCCTGGCTAACATGTGGATTGCAGCCTGGTGAGACCCTGAAGCAGAGAATCCAGAGAAGCAATGTCTGGACTCCTGACCTCCAGAAACAGAGATAATAAACGTGTGTTGCTTCAAGCTGCTAAACTTGTGGTAATTTTTTACACAGCATGGAAAACTAAAACAGCCATTAAAGTTGATGAGAAACTCTTCCAGACTAAAGGAGACAAAGGAAATATGACAACAAAATGCAATGTGTGATTCTGAACTGGATCTTTTTGGACATCATTGGGACAATTGGAAAAACTTGAACACGGTCTGAGAATTAGATGGTAGAAGTACATCAATGTTATTTTCCTGATTTTGATGAATATTTTTCAGCTTTGTAGGAGACTTCTCTTGTTAGTAGATATACTAAATAAATAGTAAATAAACACTTTGAGGATAAATACTTTGAATAGTAAATAAATACTTTGAATACATTGAATTAGTAAATACTTAGAGTACTAAAGTATTCAAAGGTGATGGGACATCAAGTTGGCAACTTACAAATGGTTCAGAAAAAATTACTTATATTCACAACTATTTTTTAAATTTAAGATTGTTACAAAAAAATGTTTAAAAACAAACAAAAAAACTGTTCCTACCTAGTCTTCTCCACCTCAACAAATCACATCCCTATTTTCCCAGTTGCTCGGGTCAAAACCTTGACATCATCCATGATTCCTGTATTTCCTGACACTATTCACACAATCACTGTACGATCTAAGCATTTTATCACTGCCTCCACTGTTATCACCTGAGTTCAAGCCAACATCTTCTTTGGCCTGTTCTATTTCAGTAGACTCCTAATTGGTCTCCCTGTTCACACTTGCTCTACAACTCTCCCTCCCTCCAGTCAATTCTCTACACAGTTGCCAGAGTGATGTTTTAAAATTTAACAGGATCTGTTAACAGGATCTGAATTAAAATCTCCACTCAAAATCTCCAATGGCTGCCCATGGCCTCCTTTCTGTAGACTGCCAGCTCCTTCATGATCCAGCCCTTGCTTACCTCTCTGACTCACCTCTTCCCACTTTCCTTGATCCCTCCACTTCAGTCCTTACAGCCTTCTTGAGGCTTCTTGAGCTCAAGCTTTTGCATTTTCTCTTCCCTCTGTCTAGGTTCCCCACAGACAACAACACAGCTTACTCCTTCCCATCACCCTGGTTTTTATCAAATGCCACCTCCTCAGAGAACCCTTCTCTGAAAATCATATTAAAAATGCACTCTCTCTCCCATCATAATGTATACTTATCCCTCATACCACTTCATTTTTCTTCGTGGTACTTATCACTACCTGAGATTAAATTATTTATTTGCTTATTTACTTGTTTGTTATCTGTCTCCTCTATGAGGGCAAAGTCTATTAATCTCTGAATCTTCAGGACTAGAGTGCTGCCTGATAAATGAATGAACACAACAGTATCAATATTCAAATGCTGTTTACTCTCTGGTTACATGCTTTTGCCCACAAGCCTTGCAGTACTTATAGCTGACGTTCCTGTCTTAGAAAAATTAATTACTACTTGTGCAGGAACTCTAGGGTCACACAAAACAGGCAGAACCATAACCCTTAAATTACAAGAGCCCATTAAACTTCACCTTTGTCTGTCCTGGAGAATGCCACCTGCTCGACACTGGTGCATTTTTGCAGCAGGTCTGTCTCTCCTGTTTCATATGTCCACCAACTATTATTTGTTAAGTAGAAAGTACTGAACAAGAAGATCTATGAAACAGGAAGAGAAAAAGGCATCATGAAGTTAATAGATTAAGGAGGTGCAGATCTTGAGGATGAGTCAAACATGAAGGAAAGATGGAGAGGAAATAGGACTGGACAATTATTTGCATTCTTTTGACTACCAAAGTAAGAGTAGCCAAGAACATATAAGGAATCTTAATAAGCAGAGTTAAAAATCTAGAGTCAAAACTCTACGGCACATATTCCATTCCTGGTTACCCTGGCAATGGTTCCCCACCTTATGGAAATCATATCGTAATGAAGGAGAAAAAAAGTCATGCAAATGAAGTAAATAGTAATTAGAGGAAGGCCATTCTAGGTCCAGTTCACTTTGCATCTTCACAGGAGGGGGGCTGTCTGGATAAACATTTGGGAGGAGTTTCAGCTGTGAAGAATGATGTCATCAAGAGAAACGATGTTCAAGTCATAAAAGGATTACTTTGAAGATGAGCATTTGAGAGAGCCTCTGGGTACTGCTCACCCACTGCTTCGTCCATCGACTCTGTCAAGTCAGCGGAAGGTAACAAATCATGTAGGTGCAGTTCCATGTTCTCCTATCTAGTCTACCCCTCATCATCTCTGCTTGGAAGGAGACTCCAAATTAGAGTTGCCAGACAAAAGACAAGATGCCCAATTAAGTTTGAATTTCAGATAAACAATAAACAACAATATTTTGTTCGGTATAAATATGTCCCATGCAATATTTGGGACATATTTATACTAAAAAATTGTTTATCTGAACTTCAAATCGAACTGGGGCCCTGTATTTGTATTTGCTAAATCTGGTAACTTGACTCCACATCAAGGACCCAGAACTGAGTAAGGATGGACTTGGACTTTTCTGGTGCCCTGGGTAGGGGTTCAGAGCAATAAGAAGTCCCACTGCTTGGATGGCTTTCCCCACTGTCTTCAGCACGCCCGAGGGCTGGATCCTCCCAGGAAAAGGTGATACACTAACATTTACCTGTCTTTCTGTATTCACATTTGCCCATCTCTCTCTGAGCCTGCAAGGAGCTGCTGTTCATTCCTTCTTCCTCTCACTAAATCTTCTTTTATTCTGACTTATTCTAACTCTAAAAGCAGTCTGCTCAGAAAAGGTCTCCTGGGGCAATGACAGGCGTGTCTTACTCATTTATAAATTTCCTGCTAGCATGCATTTTTATTATTGACAATAGTGTTGGAGAAGCATTTTTCTTGCAAATGCTGACCAATTCTTTCCTGAATCCTAGATCATCCCTGATTTATAAATAAAGCCACTGAGGGGTTTTTTTTTTTTTTTGCCATTAATTACCAATGTAACCACAGAAAGAAAAAACAAAACACTAGAATGAAAATTCCAGTATTAAGAACTCTGTAAAGAGGAAAACAGTGGGCAACAGGAAGTCCAAGAGGTGGTAACATTGCGTCCCAACAGATAGGCAGAACACAGTCACGGGCAATTTGGAGAAATAATTCTTTAGCTGTCCAGGCAGGCAAGAGGCAGTCAGCCTTTCGGAGATCTTTCATTCTTCCAATAAACATTAAGGTTTGGGGATAGGGAGTCGTAGGAACTGAGGCTTGTGAATGAGGCAAGAATCCAGATATCCCACCTGGAATAGGCTACTAGAATCTCAATAGCACTAGCTCAAGGGTAACTTGACAAAGAGCCTTGGTGGTAGTCTAGATCAGAGTTTGTAAACTTTGCCATTTTTGACATTGGGGCCAGATTACTCTTTTGTGTGGAGGACTGTCCTGTGCATTACAGGATGGTTAGCAGCATCCTGGCCTCTACTCACTAGATTCCAGCAGCACCCTCCCAGTTGTGAAAATCAAAAATATCTCTGGATATTGCCAATTGTTCCCTGGAGGGCAAAATTACTGCTAGTTGAGAGCCGCTGGTCTAGAATAGAAGAGTGGTGTTTGACCCTGGTGGAACGTTAGAAGAATCTGGGGGTTCTTTAAAAACAGATTCTCTGGCCCCACCCCCAAAGAGTCTGATTTAACTGGTCTGGGGTGGAGCTTAGGCACTGATATTTTCTAAAAGCTCTTTGCCTGTTTTTCATCCACAGCTAGGGCTGAGAACCATTGCACTAGACTTGAAAAAAAAAAGAATCCTGTCTTCAGAAGAATCACTCTTGGAAACTGGGGGCCAGGCTCAGGGCTGAGTCCCCAGCTGTGGATCTGATGGCCTCAGCTGTTGAAGAGGCAAGGAGGCTAGCCTTGGCAGATCACATACACTTAGACCAGTGTAACGCATCTTAACTGCATTTTTTTAAACTATCTTAGAACTTTAGGCTATGGTTATATTACTAAGGTTGCGAGACAGGAAAAGGAACAGAAAAAATGAATTCAGAAATTGCAGAACTCTGATTTTTTTAAAAAACTTTTTTTGTTGTTAAAAAAAGGAAGTTTTCATTCACTGGTTCCTTTTTCACTTGTTAAGATCCTTCCACTATGTTTATCTCGCCAGATTGCCAGTTATTGCTTGGGAACATCAGTAGTTATTAGGAGCACGTTTACAGTACTCTTCAACTATCTGAAGACAGTGTCATGTCTGTTTTTCCCAAATCCTACACAGATGGGCAGGAAGCGTCAAAGGTCAGCCTGCTGCCCAGCTCTGGAGTTCAAGGCAGGCAAGCCTTGCTTCTCCCTCTTCTGAAGGAGACAACCTAGAAGGAGTCTAGAGAAAGAGTTACTTTGCTTACTGAGACTGGTCCTCCTCGAAACGTTCTGCAAGGTATAAAGCATCCCTCTTACTGTGCAAAGGGGACATGTGGCCAGAGTATGCAAATTTAGTACAGAGATAGGCGGCACCAAGAGGGCCTTTAAAATTAGTGATGCTTACTAATGGCTGAGCTGCAGCCACACTGCTATTTATCCTATAATATTTGAACAATCCTTATATTTTATTTTTATAATGTCACTAAGTCCTGATGAAATAAGTGCTAGATAATAAAGTATGACTTTATAATTAGTGATTGGTAATATGCCCACCAGTCTTCAAGGAGCAGGGTTAGTGATTACGCCTTGCTTGACCATTTACACTAAAACTCTCAGAAGGACTCTTGCATATGGACAGGACTTTCCTTTCTCTTCCGCCATAGAAACCTTTAATGTCCACTTTCATTCCACCACTGGGAAAGAACTCTAGAATAAATGCTTAGATCTCAAGGATCTTCTTGGGATTCCTTCGCTTCTCAACTCAATGAAAATAAGTGCAACAGAATAAGGAAGTAAATCCAGTGAGGTGTGAGCTAGCTGAGAGGGAGTGAGGGCAGCTAGGGCACAGGGAGAAGTCTTGGGGAAGTTAGGGCAGCAGAGAGGCAGCAGACCATCGCAAATGCCCAGTGTGCGGCTGCAGGAGAGAGAAATTAGAGAAAACAAAGGACGAGCCTATGGAAAGTCACAGGGGAAGGAAAATTCAGCCAACAGGGCAAAGCCCAAGGAATGCAGTACTGGAGACTCTCAGTAAGTGAGTCATCCTCGCTGATAGGAGGGAACGGGTTTCTTAAATGCTTCCTCTTTCTCTTTCTGGAGCCTGGCACCTCCGGTACTAAGATAATTAAATGGGGACTGTTTGTAATATAACTCAACCCTGAAGAAAACCCTCTTTTAGCACAATAAGCTAGAGATCACTCTTCACGGTCTGAAAGATCGGATGGTGTGTTAGATATTTCAACACTGCCCTGAAGCCCAGGCAAGAGGCACCACGCCTCTGTGCCCTGTGTTTAGAGAGCCTGGTGTATCACAGACTTGCAGAGATAAATTTATCAGGGAACACACAGGTGCCTCTGTCACTTGGGACCCAATGCTCGGCACCAGCACAGCACGGCCCATGACGGTAAACATCTGCTTTCATGACTCACACCGTTCAGGCCCCAGGGAAATACTTCTTCATGTATCGAGTCCTGTGACTTCAAAACAGAAGGCAAACGCGCCTGAATTGTGAAGGTTTGTGGGTTGTAGCACTGTTGAAACACTGTTGAAAATGCTAAATCAGAGACAAACACTGATTTAGAAGGAGAGTGTTTCACTGGCAGAAGTGCTTGGGTAAGAGAAAAGACAAATTAATTAACTTGTCAGATCCTTCCTTTCAGATGACACAAATGCAACAGATTCTTGCATAATGAAATACAGTTTCCCAGGAGCGCCATGCATCTATTTTCTTGCTTCTCTTCATGCTCCAGTTCATAGTTCGGAGGTACTTAGGAATTAGATCAGTTTTTGAAAATTAAACATGGTCATTTAAGAACATTTTGCAATATTGAACGTTTCCTATTAGCCTTATATTTGTGTATATGTAGGCTTAGATGTAATGTGATTGAAGTACTGGCATTTAGATGGACATTAAACATGAAAAGTGCAAAAACTTTTATTATGAAAATACTTAAGATTTTATTAAATCTATAAAAATTAAACTAAAATTCGAAACTTTAATTTTACTTTAAATTTTTACATTGATTATAATTTGTATGTTTTCTTTTAATTTTGGATAAATTTGATATCAAAATATTTAATATATTATTAGAAAGGATTTTTGAAAAGATATATGAAAATTTTTATTTTGAAATTTTTACATTTTAATTTAAATTTTAGATAAAAATATGTCTACATTTTGTACACGTTCAATAAAATTGTGTTTGTTTGATCCTTTCAGTCTGTGGTTTATCTTTTCATTTTCTTGATAGTGTCCTTCAAAGAGCAGTTTGTAATTCTTATGAAGTCCAATTCATCAATTTTTTCTGTCATGGTTTTGTGGGGGGGTTTGTCCTAAGAAATCTTTGCTTAGCTCAAGGAGCAATCAATCCTTGACTGTTGGTCAATTGTTTGTTACAGGTACTACTGTAACAAATTACCACAGCTCAGTGACTTAAAACAATGCAAATTTATTTTCTTACCATTCTGTTGGCCAGGAGTCCAACATGGCTAAATCCAAGGACTGCCTTCCTTCCTGGAGGCTCTAGGGGAGAATTTGTTCTTTGCCTTTTCCAGCTACTAGAGGCTGCCCACATTCCTTGGCTCGTGGTGTCCTTCCTCCATCTTCAAAACAAGCAGCAGCAGGCTGATTCCTCATGTCACATCTTTCTGACGCTTGTTCTGTGGCCTCATCTCTCTCTCTGATTGCAGCTGGGAAAGGTTTTCCACTTCTAAGGACGCATATGATTAGATTGTGCCCACCGGGGTAAAAATGGTGTAACCTCCCCATCTGAAGGTCCTTCACCTTAATCACATATGCAAAGTCACTTTTGCCATGTAAAAGGGTCCAAGGTTTAGACATGGAGAGCTTTAGGAGGTAATTATTCTACCCACCACAATCGAGAACGAGTAAAAGTCAAGATTGTAACAGCAGTAGAATATGTGAACATGAAGTTCTAAAAGAAAAAAGAAAGGTGAAGAGAAAAAAGAAACTGACAGCCTGCTCAAATTTTTAAAAACGGAAAACAATGAGAGTGAACAGACATCCGTTGAGCATGACACACTTAAAATTGGTGAACAGGGCATTACAAATTCTTTATATAATGGTTTAGTTACTGAACAAAACAATAAAAATAAGCAAGAGAATTAGCCTCATCAAATCCATAACATGAAAAGATCAGATGAAATTCCAACAACTTCACAAATGAGGACTAATTATCAGTCCGAACAATGAGACTATATATGAGGGTCTCCATTTGTACTCTTGTTGGGAATCTGGAAATATTAGAGTTTGGTGGGCTTCATCCTGAGGTCAGACCATAAAGATAACCCCTCCCCCCTTGCCTCCTCCACCCACAGGTCCTGGGCTCCAACCCTATCCAGCATCAGGACTGGACTCAAAGGAAAACCTACAGGAGGGAGCAAAGAGTTGAAAAAGTAGCTGAGGGGGAGAGAAAAAGAGAGAGGATGCAAAAGAGAGGGTCTCAGGGATAACTCTGCTCTTGGAACAGTGGCCCCAGGAAATGAGGGCCCCATGAGTCAGGAACAAGCTGAAAATACCAGAGAAGCCACACCCAATCAATGCTACTCTGTGGATTCTGTGTTGGTCAAGAAACATCACCCGCCAAAAGTTCCCCTAGAACATTCTCCCTGATTCCATGTAGGTGCTTGACTAGTAAATGGTAATGCCATTTTGTTTTAGACTGTATTAGCCCCTGTTCCAAAACAAGGGGAGAAATGATGGTTTTATATTGTAAATTTCCTACCTTATTGAATATGGGGAAGTGGAAGGCTAAGCAAAGATAAGAGCTGAGACTTTTACCTAATCATCCCTGTCCACAGAATGTTTGCTAATTCCTTGTCAAGGAGTGAATGACAAAGCCAGCTCACATTTTGTGTAGTATGTGTCTAGTTAATATAAGTATTTAAGAATTTAGTTAATTAGTTACTTACAGTGAAAAATGAGCCATTCTCAGGCAAATCACTTTTTACTACAAATTTCAGATATGAATTTGGACATTTATTATAGCAAAAATAACTACATCCAGATGGGATGTCAACCACTCTCTATTGATTCAATCAACACCCAGAAAAGGACAGTTCATCTTTTATTTCAGTCATCATTAAAAGAAGCTGCTGAAGTGCCTGTTCAAATCTTTAGATCATTTTCTTTTGGGTTGTTTTCTTTTTATTGAGTTGTAAAAGCTCTTTATATATTCTGGATACAAAGACTTTATCAGATATGCATTTTGCAAATATTTTCTCTCAGTGTGTGGTTTATATTTTCCTTTTTTTTTTTTTTTTTTTGGTGAGGAAGACCAGCCCTGAGCTAACATCCATCACCAATCCTCCTCTTTTTTTTGCTGAGGAAGACTGGTCCTGGGCTAACATCTGTGCCCGTCTTTCCTCTACTTTATATGGGACACCACCACAGCATGGCTGACGAGCAGCGCCCAGGATCCGAACCCGCGAACCCCGGGCTGCCAAGCGCAGACTAAACCGCTGTGCCACCAGGTGGCCCCTATCTTTTTATTTTCTTGATAATGTCTTTCTTGATAGAGCCTTGCAATTCTTATGAACTCCAATTTATCGATTTTTTTCTTTCATGGTTTTGTGGTTGGTTTTTTGTCCTAAGAAACCTTTGCTTAGCTCAAGGCTAAGCAAACTAATCAAAAAGATTAGTTCCTATATTTTCTTCTAGAAGTTTTGTAGTTTTAGGTTTTGATTTTAGGTCTCTGATCCATTTCAGATGGCTAATAAGCACATAAAAAAGATGTTCACCATCATTGGTCATTAGGGAAATGCATATTAAAACCACAAGGAAATACCACTATACATATATTAGAAAGGCTAAAATTAAGAAGAAAAAACCCTGACCATACCAAGGGCTGATAAAGATGAAGAGCAACTGGAATTCTCACACAGTGCTGGTGGAAATGAAAAATGGCACAACCACTTTGGAAAACACTTTGGAAGCAGCTGTTCTGACATGGAATTTTGAGTTGGAAAAATCTTAGAAAAAATGTATTTCATCCCCTCCTCCATCTCTTTACCTTGAGGAACTTTCAGATGAGGAAAATGTGGCTCAAGGAGGAACTCGTTGTCTGTGTCCTCTTGCAGGTTTCCCACGGTAATCACCATCTTGATGATATCACAAATATGAGCTTTATTATCAGCTGTCCAGTGTGGGTATTTTTCTCTCTTTATTGCATTTCTTATTATGCTGTTATATGTAGACGTTTTCCCTGTAAATATTTAAACAATAAGATAATACAGCCATGCATCACTTAATGACAGGGACACATTCCGAGAAATGTGTCATTAGGCGATTTCATCGTTGTGTGAACATCACAGAGTGTACTTACACAAACCTAGATGGTTTAGCTTAGTACACACTAATCTAATGGGACCACCATTGTATATGTGGTCCATCATTTACAGAAATATTGTTATGCAGCACATGACTGTAGAATAAATCATGAGAGTCCCCCTTCATTCTTACCCTATCCAATTTCCATCTCCTTCATGAAAATAATTCATCATTTTAGTTTGATAAATGTTCTTCTAGCTCTTTTTCAATGTTTTTACCTATATTTATATGTGTATATATATGTATGTATATATACACACACACAGATAGAGATAGATAGATAGATGGTAGATAACAGATAGATGTGTGATTTTTTAATATAAATGGAATTACACTATAGATATAATTCTATGACTTGCTTTTTCAACAAATTACATGTCTTGGAGAGAGAGAGAAAATGAGGCCTAGGGAAGAACTTGTCTGTAACCTCTAGTACACCTTCCTCTTTATATATATATATATATATATATATATATATATATATATAAACTCATTCTTTATAAAAGTTGCAGAGTATTCCAAAATATGGATGGGCCATAATTTATTTACTCATTCCCCTATGATAGACAATTAGTTTTTTTCTAATTTTTCATAATTAAAAATTATACTTCACTTAAGCCTCATTCTAGATGAAAATGGGCACTGTTGTTCATGGTGTCCAGAAATTGTTAATGTGGCTATATTGAGACACAGGTTATGCTTCCATCACAGTAAGTTTATTGCAGTGGTGACAATGAGACCTGTAACATTTTTTGCTAGGCTCATGAGTAAAAATTGGATGTAAAAAGACTTTAATATTAGAAGTGATTAAGGAATAATATATTTTAGATCATTTGCCAAAATAGCAATGTACTTCCTACAATTTAACTCCTAGGGCCTTAAAAAGTAAATTGGTTGAAGAAATTGGATCCCAAAGATTACAGGTGGGGAATTTTTAAAGTATGTCCATATTCAAGTGGAGATCAAAGAAGCCCAACTAAAAGAACCGTGAACTGACTGATGTGACAACTGTGGATTGAGCAAAATTTCTTTTTTAAAGGGCTATCTTGAAGATTATGACTAAAACTTTGGAGGAACTAAGGTGACTGGCAGTGGAAGGAAGGAATCATAACATGAAATTACTTAAATAAAAATTTATTGACTTTAAATAATTTTGCTTATGTTACACATAATAAAAACCCTTTTACACTTAAAAAAAATTATACTTCACTTAACACACATATATTTTCTGCATCTTGGTGCAATATGTATGAGTATTTCTTTAGTATACGTTCCCAGAGGTGCAATTACAAAGGGGTCAAAGGAATAGATATTTTTTTGATAAGTACAGTTATAATTTAATAACCTACCAACAGGCTGTAACAGTTTACATTCACATCAACAGTGTAAGAGCCTGTCTGTTTTAATGCTTCCTTACCCTCACCGGTTATAGTCAATACTTCTAATTAATGCCCTTCTGAAGGATGAAAGATAATACCTCACTGTTGCTTTAATTTGCATTTTCCCAATTACTAGTGAGGTTGAACAGTCATTCTTGTTTTATGGATCACTGGCTTCTCTTCTTCTATAAATTGCCTGTTCATACCCTCTGGTTTTCTGCTTTTGGGCTATCTTTTTCTTTTTATTTATATGAACCCTTTATTTATTCAGGGTATTAATCATTTGTCTTTTATATACACGGCAAATATTTTCTCCCAGACCAATGCTTGTCTTTTTATCTTTGTTTTTGGTATCTTTTATCCTATGGATATTTTAATTTTTATCTTTATGTCCCTTTACTCTTTAATTATGTACATCTTAATCATACCTACATTACTTTAATATCCTTAAAGCCAAGTTCTACTTACATATATATTTCATTTGCAATCGCAATAGTTCCCTAAGAAACACATTAAAAAAAAAAAAAAACCTCTGAAACTTTTCTTTCTGATAATCATTGGAGAATTTCAAAAAATCATTTTAAAGGAATTCTTCGGGTTAACAACTGGCTTAAAGATGTTTCTGAGGTGAGAGGATGGGTTGGCTAACATATTCAGGAGCAGTGGACTGGGTGGGCAGGCTCCCGGTGGATGCAGTTACAGGGATTGGAAGAGACTCCAGCTGCATATATAAATAGTTCCCGAAAATCATTAAGGAAGACAACTGAAGGCAAACCACGGCAAACACCAGCTTTGGGCCATCTGAGACGAGATGACAAAGTATCTAAAGAGCTGAGCCCAATACAGGGATGGCCAAGCTGGGAGCAGGCAGCTCCGTGACAAGCAGACAAGCAGGTGGACTCGTAGCCACCATCAGGGAGGTGTGTACCCCGGGAGGGTTTCGAGGCTACAGGTAGTCACTAGGGTAGAAAGAGCAGGAACCGCATTCTATGTCAGTGCTTCTCAAACATCATTGTGTATATGAGTCACCTGGGAATCTTGTCAAAATGCAGATTTTGATTGAGTGGGTGTGAGGTGGGGCTTAAGATTCTACATTTCCCAACGAGATCCCAGATGATGCTGACACCACTGGTCCTTGAACCATATTTTGAATAGCAAGGTTCTAGAAGACTTGTGTCACTTAGTACAGAGGAGCCCCACTTGTCAGATCAGTACAAAATGGGATAAGAATTTGAAGAGTAATGTTACGCAGGCGTCCCCTGTGTCCCTCCTGGCTACATTCAGGATGGCTTCCTAAAATGGGGGTAGGGCTGATCCCGTGCATGGGGCTCCAGGGGGCTTAGGCTATGGAATGGGTAGGACTGCAGAGCCTGGGACATAGGCAAGGATTGAGCAGTGACATCTACTGCTTGTGAATTTGCACATGAAGAGCAATACCCTGCTACACAATATCTGCATTCTCAGCATCTTGAAGTCATTTCACATATTGCTACTTCCATTAATAGGGCCCTTTGCTGCTATTTCTACTCTTCCCTCCAGCTATCCATATTTTGGCTTTTCACACCTCCATCAGAAGGTGGCCAGAGGAAATAAAGTATACTGGAATGAAAACATGCTTATTTGTCTACTTGTGCCAAGGTTGGACAGAGAAGAAATTGAGTGTATTTTTATGGGAAAGATTTTCAAACCTCTTTTCCTTGTGGCTCATTTAGGTAAACTAAAAGAACTAAGACGCAATTTGGGCTCCCACTTTTCAACAGAGAAATAACTCAGTGCTTTAAAAAATTAATTAAATCTAAAAAGAAAAAAGAAAGCCAAAAATAATGAAGATGGCACATGGTACCAAATTTTTGTATCCTATAATAACACGAATAGATTATGATTAAGTAGCTTTTAGTGACATACAGGGAAGATTAAAATCTACAGAAATTTGCATGACTTTTTTATGAAAATGATCACTTCACAGCCCGTCAGGAGGAAGTCCATGGCGCACAGGGACTCCTAAATCACGCACTTAGAGGATGACTGGTCTGAAGTAGAGTCTTCAGAACTTTCTTCTGAGAAGGCTTGAGGCTCCTTGGAAGTTCCTTGTGGCCGAGAGAAGTAGGATTCCAGCTTCCAACCCTTGTTTTAATCAAAGCAGCTGCACTTCCATCAGGGCTACTGCACAACATCGGGCTTGAAGAACAGTTTCCAGGACTAATGCAGAGTTTGAGAATCACTGATTCAGAGTTAAATTTCTGTGTGTTATCTCTGGATTTGACTTATTCACATTATACCATCACCTATAAATATAAATAATGCAGAGATGACTATTTAAGCTTACAGAGGGGATATTCTCAAATTCCTTTACCAGGTAAACTTGTGCTGCAAATTACTTGGATAGAAAACTAATACACAAACACTGAGAGCAGTGTAATTGGGAATAATAAACACACTAATGAAGCATCTTGAAAGGGAAGAGCTTCAGGTATTCTGAGAGGTTAGGCATTCAAGTGTAACACTCCTGGCTTTGATCGTTATTTTTAAATACAATTTCATTGCAGTGCACCTATAAATCAGCGTCCAGGAGTGTGAAGAGTCTACAGTAAGAATGAGATGCTATAGATAATGGGACTAAATGATACGTTATAGGCAATGACATAGCCGTCAACGTCTCATTGTTCATGAGAAGAGGTGAATAATTCATGGCATAATATGCTAGAGGAATGAGAATTATTGCATGTTTTTCAGACTTATGTATATAATCAGCTGCAACGTCAAACAAAGGATAGGTTCTAATAGTAAGATGATCAAAGTACAGTAATTGCAAAGGAGAACCCAGAAGGGTCCCCCCCCTTCTTCTGCAGTAGGACAGTCTAAATAGTAACTTTTGGCAGAAAGCTAGTGCTTACGAGGTTTTAAGGTATCATTCTCCAATTAAAATTTATTTCACAAAAGACCTACACCCTTGCCAGCCTTCAGGGAGAACCGTTGATTCAGCTCCTGCTCCAACGGCAACGAGAAGTGCAGTGCTCCCTCGCAGAATCAGGTGGGCACTCCTGAGATTATTTTATTTTGGCTTTACTTCATGATTGTTTCACGCCCATCTCCCCATTAGACTGTAAGTTTGAAGGGAGCTAGATCAAATATGCCTTCACCATTGTCTACTCATCACCCACACAGTGCTTGGCACACGGTCATTGAACAAATATTTGTTGAGAGAACGAATGTACTTACCAAGGGGAACATTTGACCTATAAGGCTAAGTAGGAGGTCCTAATAGCTTCAGCTGCAAGGGATCCTTCTCCCTAAAGTCCTCAATTAAATATCTCCGTGGCTTGTGTTATTGTGTCTCCTCCCCACCCCCAAGCTTGTTTGAGGGCAGGACTCTTTTTGTGCATGTACCTAAATACCTAAGATAATACTTTGTACATAATAGAGCCTCAATAAATATTTATTAAATAAACAAATGAATGAGATTACCAGGTTTTCTAAGATGTTACAGCTGTTCTGAAGATATTTAACACATTACTTGGTAATGAAACTACAGTTAATTATGAAATCCTCTGTAGAAATGGTTGTAGTTTTATTTTTATTAATAAAAATAATAAGCACAAGTGTGTGTTATCAGTGGGCACAATGTGTGGTGAGTCTGTTTTGCTTCCCTGCACAGAGACCACGGAAATCCTGCGAAACAATCTGCCTCCCCCCAAAGCTAGTGCCTAACACAGGCAATTTTAATCCTTGAGGTTTTCCAACAGCTGAGCAATGTTTTTTCAAATGCAGTAACACTGATATGCGGACATATTTATTGTCCATTCACAAAGCCATTTCTCAATGTGATTACAATACGTCTCCCTGGATGTCATTAAAAACCAAGATCTTATTTTTTCTAGGATGGGTTAGCTGAAGTTCTACATGGAAGCAGGTAATGGAAAATGCCTTTTCTCAAGCCCCCTTTGGCCTTTTGATTCTGTGCTACAACCTTGCCAGGCCCCTTCCAAAGTCAAGGTGTGCTTCCCACAAAACCAAGACATCTTTTGAGTAACTTGTTTTGTTCTTAACACGTGTTCCCGGGAGCTTAATAAATATTATTTTTGCAACTTGTTTAGTGGCAAAATAATGAGTCCTTGGTGTATGCTTATCTTCTGCTTTGCTATTAGAGAAGACAGATTCAGACTATTTTAACCAAAACTCAATTCAAGGACAGAAAGCAGTCCTGAAAACTATTAAAATTCAAATATTTGGTAAATGTATGTGCAGCATGTGTGTTCCAGAAAGGGCAATTATTTTAGAAGATAAATTGCACCTTGTTAGGGAATTTCAAATATCATCTGAATATATTAATAACTGAAATGCTCCCAAGTTTGCAAAGAGCTCTCAGTGAAATTGTGACCTTGTATAGACAGGCGCCCATGGAGGAACAGTTTTAAAACCATCTCTTCTTTTATTTCCTCCTGGGGTCTACAACGGTGCTACACATTAAAGCTGATGAATGGATTGCAACTTTTCCTGCCTTTCATTTGTCCATATTTCAGGCTTCACAGAAATGACAGACTTTATGCTTTACCTCACTGTCCTCTGATTGCTTCCCTTGGTTCCTCCTTTGCTTAGTGAATCTTTGTTTTATTGGTGGGAAAACCCACATCTTTGTATCCTGGTATTTCAACGTCACATATGTCACAGGCTTATTTCAAGTTGCTGTAAAGTCAATTTCATTTTCAATTATCACTCTTAACAATTACATTATAATCTATCATTTAGTGCATCACCAATTATTTAACCATTTGCCTCTAATTGTACATTGGGTCATTTAAAAATTGTTGTTAGGGCCAGCCCACCGGTGGGGCAGCAGTTTAGTTCACGCTTTGGCGGCCCGGGGTTTGCGGGTTCAGATCCCGGGCGCCCGCCGATGCACTGCTTGTCAGCCATGCCGTGGCAGCGTCCCATATAAAGTGGAGGAAGATGGGCACGGATGTCAGCCCAGGGCCAGTCTTTCTCAGCAAAAAGGAGGGGGATTGGCAACGGATGTTAGCTCAGGGCTGGTCTTCCTCACCAAAAAAAAAAAAAAAAAATGTTATTTTGAATAATGGTTCAGTGAACAATTGTGTACATATAACTTTTTTCTGTTATTTCCCATGGATACATCCCAAGAGAGTAATTACTTAAAAAGGTAATTACTCAGAAGGGTAATAACTCAGCACATAATCCTAATAAAACAATTTTAAGTGGCCAATCATCTTAACACAATAAAAAGTTTATATTTATATTTGGATTTAGAGACTATTTGGTGGTTACATCTTCACCTAACTTTTATAGATCCTATTTTTAACTAGCTAAGTGACTGTTTAAATCACCTAATTTCACTGAGCTTTAAGCTCCTTTGCATTGGACAAGACTGGATTGTGTGTTCTAGCTCTTCAGATTAGATACCAACCACCATGCTAGAAAAGTGAATTCACATGAAGCCTATTATTATTAGTCTGGAAGGTCACTCTCCCTCCAAGTGTCCTCATGCATGCAGTGACCAGAGACCCCCCCCCCCACCTTAATTAACTAATGGCAGAAGTAGAGCACACGCTGGAAGTGCCACTGAAAGATCTGGATCATCTGGCTCTGGAGAAGAGTATTAATGGAAAAAAGTTTACTGCAAGAGCATATTGAAATACCCAATTACCTAGTGTCTGCTCAAATAAGGAATCAGTTAGCAGTGAAGATCTATAAAAGAGGTGATGGCCTTGGGAGGAGCTAACCTACCAGGCTTCCTAATGACTAGAAGCAAATGGGCTTAAGAAAGAGCCTTACAGTAGGATGCAGCTAGGATCCAGATTTTTGGTTCAAAAGTTAGTAAAAACTCACATGGAATAATTAAGAACAAAAATGAGGGAGTATTAGTGAGAATTAATATGATATGTCTGAGGAAAATTAATATTAAAGAAGCCTTACAGAAAATTAATATTTATACCCAATTCAAGGGTATCATTCTATAAGGCAAAATACTCTGGTCCTGGCCTCTCCTTTCTTCCTATGTTTTGGTTCTTGGGGCCTCAAGGTTCAATGTTAGTCTTAAAATATGGGGCACCTGGAAAACTAGAATAGTTGAAGATATTCAAATTGTAATAAATATACTGGTAGTACTATATATCATGGAATGTAACAAAGACACAAACATTCCTACCTTCCCATAGCCAAAATTTCTTGAAGACCTTATTATAGGAAATGGAATGTAACGGTAATGAGAAAGGATAGAACTTTGAGGAGATTGGGGAAGATAATGTGTGAGATCATCCGGAAAAGCTTTGTATAAGTTACTTTTGTTCAGATTTAAGATAAGATCCAGCTTGCACCTACATTGTCACCAGGCCTCATAAAGTCGATGAAACCTTCAAAGATTCTTCAAGCCAGACAGACTTCTGACTTCTCTATGCTATCCTGGGACCTTAAGCTCTCCCCACTTTTCATACTCGTATTTTATCATACACAATACTACACGCTTAATATTTCAAGTGTGGTAACTCACCTCCCAAAGACACTGCAAAATTCATAAGTTCAGGTTTGCGGATTTTATTTTTTACACAGTTTAATTAGATTTCAGAGAGTTAGACTCTCTGATTTCTCTAACAATACTGCTTGTCCTTTTGTATGTTGAGGAATCTTTCTCTATCAAAAACAGTATCAAAAAGATCAGAAGAGAACTTGACTTCAGAATATCTGGCATGTCAAATGGCCAGAACACTATTGGAGTCCCCACAGGAGGTGGCCAATATATACCTATTATTAGAGGTACTGATGATATAATTTATAATACAAAATCAAATGGCCTCTATTACCATTTACCCTTTAGAATGGCAAATTAAGAGCAGAACACCCTTTGTAGATTCCTTCACAAAATCTACTGAAATAAGCTTGTACTTGCTTAAACTGTGTCTCTTCAGTGGTCTCATTTCTTACTACCTCGGAGGAAATAAAACTGCTTAAAAGATTAACAGAGACTACACCCTACATTTCTGGCAGAGACAATACTATGTATTCATAAACCATTTCCCTTCCTCCCTGGATACTCAGGAAGATCTCATTTCCCTCCCCCCTCCCGAACCACTGGACTAGAGCTTTAACAAGAGGAAAATAAGGACTACAGCATCCCTTTCAGCACCAAGGACAATGCTTTGAACATAGACTATATTCTACATTCAATAAAAGCTTGAAGAATGGTAAATTTGTTAATAGATGCAGGGGCTGGCCTCAGGCAAAATAATGAGGGCAGCCATGTTTTCAATTGAAACAACTGTCCTCCTTTATTCCCTCTGGTGTCTAGGGCTCCATGTTTCCTTTTTCCTATCCCCTATCAAAATCTACTCTCAGGGGAAAAAAAAATTCTCTTGTCTACCCTATACAATAAGGAACAAAATTAGTGTTTCTCCAACTATCTATAACAAAGGACCCATTGAAGACCAGTACTTCTGTAAATACAATAAAAACAAATCAAAGACAGACAAAATACAAGTCCTAATTTTTTATCATTGGCTTTAAGAGACTTAAAATTACATTTCAAGAAATAAAATCAAACATGACGTAGGAAAAAATGAGCATCATGGACTGGCCCAGTCTGCAGATTACCCTTTGCCAAACACTGGCATAAATTACTAAGAAGCAAAATCTTCCACCTGTGGGCATGTCCATTTCTACTGACAAAATATGTAAGCGAAAGGAGAGCTGCCTTTGTTTTAGGTTGCCAGGCATTAGCTAGCTGGTGGTACATGTGCATTCAGACAGGGGTGTTTCCCAGGCCCCTCAGAAGTGGGCATGCACACGTCCAGACCTGTGCTCAGGATTAGAGAGCTGGCCAGGGCATGCATGGATCCTGAGAGAAAAAGTGTCAGCAGCAGAAGTTTGACAGAATTTTCACACTTCAGTCACAGTGTGACTCCCCATCCCCTCCTTTGAAGCAATATGGGCCCTGACTTGGACCTGTTTTCATTGAATTGGCTGTAATACTAAGGCCCTGATGTCAAAATCATACTAACATGTGAAAGTACCAAAAGTTTAAAATGTGGAAATTTTTAAAATGTAAAATTAAGCCAAGTTAAGCAATTCTGTTCAGGAGCAGATATATTTGCTATCACATGGAAAGAAAGTTACCAGGGAACTAAGACTGATATTACCAATAAGAAACAGAAACAAGACTTTAAAATTAAATAAATGGGTCATTTAGGGACCAACTGACAGATGCTTAATAAAGATTGTAAGATGTGTTAAATATTAGATTGTATCGAGATAACATTCGTAACTTTCATATGACAATTTTACGTGATGAGAAAAATTATGGACTCTGACTTATTGTATATGGGCACAGTTATAATTCCAGCATTCTGTCTTTGGGACCTTTGCCTTGAATTCAATTGATGAGACGGCTAGAAATAGTACACATCAGGACATAGTTCAAAAAATTGTGGTGCAGGTAAGGTTTGTCTTCTCCTACTGCTTCCCCCCACCCCTGACAGTCTGAAACCTTCCTCAGCTTGTCCTCTGCTTCAGGTCCCCATCTGAGCCTGCCCTCTCTAGAGTTTCCTTCCCTTCCCCACAACCTTTCCTCCCTATAATTTTACAAGCTCTTTCTATCCCAGTGATTTGGTTTCAGCTTGTAAAACTGTGTCTTTGCCATCATGTAATCAAATTGGGGAGCCCCTGCTTCCCAGTGGGTCTGTGACCAGGAGACTCTTGTGCATCTTTGACTGGTCTCTGCTAAGAAAGTAAAAAAGAACAATGGAGGCAATTATTCCATTGATTCCAGCTATAAATCCTATTTTGCCTGAGTTGTCTGAATGATGAGAATTCTGTGAAAATGCTGCTCTCTAGTGCAACAGAACTGCAAATAATGCACATCTATTTCTTATAATCCCATCCAATATACCCCAAAGGCTCAAATCTAACAAAACAGAGGTAATATGGTGACTGAATCATAACGGAAGTATGGGGAAGAGGAGGGAAATTTCAAGCATGAGGATGTTGTAGTGCGAGTGAGTATGCTTAAGGAAGTATTATCATATTTACTCAAACAGGGGTCACAGATAAGAATAACATTACCAGTCCATCAATAGGCAATTACTAACAGCTTACTATACACCCAGGAATGAAGTGTAAAGACAGAGGAAGCACGAAACGTGGCCTGCAGCTCCAAGGAGTTGTTTGCAATTTGGTCCAGGTGAAAAGATATGAAACAAGAAAGTACATGTTTGAGAGCTAGAGAATGTAGTACAGACTCGAAACCTGCACTGTTCAATCCAGTGGTCACTCACCGCCCTGAGCACTTGAAATGCCGCTAGTCCAAACTGGGATGTGCTGTAAGGATACAACATACACCAGCTTTCTAAGACTTGGAAAAAAATGAAAATATCTCCTGAATAATCTTCATTGACTATAGGTAGAAATGAAAACATTTTGGAAATATTAGATTAAATAAAATATATTATTAAAATTCATTTTACCTGTTTTTAGAAAATGTAAAATTACATATATGATTTGCATTTTATTTCTATTAGATAATATGACTTTAAAAACTGTATTTAAGAGGAATGGAAGCTGAGTAGAGAAAGGAGTAATCTGGGTCCCCTGGACAAAATGGACCTTGAATGGTGAAGCTGAACTTGGAGAGGCAGAGAGAGCAAAAAGAAAGCCAAATCTGGAAATGGGTTGATGGAATGAAAGTGGGGGGAGAAGGTAAAAAAAAGAACAGAGAAAGGAGAAGATGCAGTTTGGGGGAGATGACAGAGAATAGCCTGATGAGGAGGGAGGAGGAGGAAGACAGACGGAACGCAAGGAGAGTGAGTCTTTAAAGGCAGGCAGAGGTTCTAGGGTTCCTCAGAAGTAAGGCAACCTTGAAAGGGCTTGAGCAAGGGAGACTTGGGATGAAAGCTGAAGTTAAGGAAGAAAACTCTAGTAATAAGTTTTTTAAACCTCTCATCATATTAGACGGTTCTTATGTAATTGTTAAATTCAGATTCCCAAATAATAGCACAAGACTATACAGCTCAGCCACACAATTCAATAAGAAATAACAGTACATTCTCACATATCCAATTAACCTTGGCCTTTAGTCAAAGTTTGCTTTTTTTTGTCACTTTCAAGTGCTATCGCACAGAGGTGCTGTGATTTCCCACAGGGAGGAGAATTAGAGAATAGAAAGTAAAGCCTCCAGATGATGTGATCTGGATTAGCGGTCCTCTTTCATTGTCTATAACAGAAGCTGTCTTTTCCTGGAAGCCCTCTGAAATGATGAGGTGCTCATCAATAAACATCAGTTCCTTTTAAGCCATCATGTTTGCCAGTTTGTCTTCCCCTGTCTAACCCTTTATGTTGGTCCAGAATGCGACTGTCACAAATATCTGGATGAACAAGGTTGTGAAATGCGGTCATAAAATAAGTGCTTATTTCGAAACTCATCTTTGTCACATTGTAATGCTCCACAAAGCACCTTTCCCTGGGCTACGATTCATTTTAATTGATCCCTCTATGTCCTGAGTGACTTCACAACACCCCCAATTTCAAGAGAAGCCAATCAGGTTATAGGTTTGTTAGCAATAAAAATTACCAAGGAGCAGTTTGTGGGTGATAAGAGCAATACAAGTTCTAAAGAGAAGTAATAAGAGAAATAATAAGCATCCTCTTCACTTCTTGGAAGGGAACAATTCCGAGCTCCCTGAAGCAACACTTAACCTATTGTATTAAACAGTAATGGACAAATGTTAGAAATGTTGATGTCAGCTTTTAGAATCTGTTGGCATCAAACATCGTTTAAAAGTTAAGTTCTCCTAAGTATTCTTTCCCTACTAGGACAGAGCCTTAAACCCCAGAAGAATGATTTTGCTCTTGTTTTAATGATGCATTTACGAGTTCATTCCAGAGTATGAGCTGGAAAAAAGGGAAGTGTATATAAATAGTCTTTTCTGTCCCATGATTTTCTACTATGTCACTATTGGTAGCACTTCCCATTGCCAAAGTGGTTTGCAGAGCCTCCTACATGAGCATTCAGCAAGCTGCTACGGAGACGTCAGCGCCAACTAGAGCACAGGCCTCACACATTTCTCTTTCACCCCTGCCTCCTGGGGCAGGCGCGCACTTGCTAAACCCTTACGATAAATCACAGAGCGAGGAGAGAGCCTGATAGAACAATGGCCTCACTTACACGGCAGCTCTTTCTCTAAGCAAGAAGAATTAGCTGGACTGGAAGGTGGGTTCCTTTGGGGGAGTGAGAAAAAGGTGATGGAATCAGAAGAGCCTGAGAGAGCCTCATTTTAGGAGACTGTTTTAGGATGGAAAATAGACTTAACTAGCATGATTTACTTGAAGTGACTTTGGGGGGCTCTTTTGAGGAAGATGTCCATCCTGGACTGGAGGTACCTTGCAAGATGCAGATCCTGGCCAGCTAAGAGGGCTTGGTGAAGAGGAGGCAGGAGTTAAGTGTTGTCAAATATGCAGTGCCAGCCTTCCTCCCTCCCACACTTGGGGCAGACAGCCAGCATTACTCAGTCACAGGACTGCTGTCACAACCCTTCTACAGAAAGGGATCCAGGCACCACAACCGCTGAATGGGCATTGGCACTTGAGGTGAACCCCATCTGCCATACTTGCTGGACTTTATCCTTAAAGATCACCATCTTCCTTTGCAGCTTGATTTATCCAATGGCACTTGGAGAAAGGAAGAAAGAAGGCAAAGCTTCAGAGGAGAGCAAAGATGAATGACAAGTTGATACACTGATACTAAGGATATAATTATAAAAATAGTTGTCAACCTCTGAGGCCCTACACTTAAAATGTGCCAGGTATTATAAGTGTCATTCTAATCCCCATGATAACCCTTGGCAGTGGGCATTATTATCATTTCCTTTTGTTTTTCATTGAGGACACTGAGACTCAAAGAAGTTAAGTGATTTTCCCCAAATTAGAAAACTTGTAAGCAGGAGCTGAGATGAGAACTCTGGTCCTCTGAGTCCAAATCCCAAATTCACCCTTCTAAGCCATTTCCCAAAGTGGGAGATGGTTTTACAGGTATGCATTTATTTATCTTTTTTTATGGGAAGTAATGGTGGTTTTCTATTTATTGAAGTAATACATAAAATTTTCCTTTAAAATAAATTACATTCAAAAGCTAACAATGATTTAAAAAATATAAAGAAAGTAATAGCTCAGATATTTACAAGAATATGGCAGATGACACTGCGTTAAACACGTCCATTTACTAGTAAGTCAAAGTGAAACAGCTTGAGATTAGTGATTTTTACTGACCACTCCTTAAAGCTCACACAAAAGAGGTAGTACTCAAATTTAGACATACAAGGTGAAGAAATAGCTTACTCGACCTGTTGGGCTTCCTCTTCGACACTCTTGAGAAACGCCCTCTGTTAATCAAGTACTCACAGGCCTTGGAGAGAGTTTTCTATTCTCAGTCAAGTGAGATTGCAGACAGGAAATTAAGAGGTATCTGTCCTGTGCTTCATGCCCTCAAGGTCAGGATCTGTGCTTTTAACAGTGACAATTAGCTAACATATACAATTAAGCCATGCAAATGAACTGAGAGAAAGCTAGGGAGGAACCCAGGAGCCAGTTTCCTTTACCAGACTCCTTATATAAGCAGTACTCAGAGACCGGCTCAAAAGGCAGGGTTCGTAAGGTGGCAGGAAGGAAGGGCAGACAAGCAACAAGTGTTTGAGGGCAAGTGGAGTTTCTGTAGAAGTCCCAAAATGACATGATACACGAAGGTCCCCATTATCTCTAAAGGGGAACTCGTTCCCACCTCCAGCTGATGGACAGCAATATAAATTTCCAGAGTGACTTTCTGGGTTTTTTTTATTTTCCACTTGTTTCCTTTTAGAGGAAACTCTACCAGCATCAAACCAATTCTGGCCAGTATCATCCTCTGATATCATCAGCAAACGGCACTAATATGACTCCTGAATTCTAAGACGCACTTTCCTCCCACATTTCAACATTTCTGAGACTAGACTGTACTTAACACCTGACTGTACATTCAATGTCCTTCTTCTTTTTTTTTGCTGAGGAAGACTGGCCCTGGGCTAACATCCGTGCCCATCTTCCTCTACTTTATATGGGGCGCCACCATGGCATGGCTGACAAGTAGTGCATCGGCAGACACCCTGGATCTGAATCTGCGAACCCCGGGCTGCCAAAGCGTGAACTAAACCGCTGCACCACCGAGCCGTCCCATCTTCTTTTTTCTTCATTGCATCTCACACCTGATATCTCCTTGGAATTGAGTAAACATAATGCTCACATGTGTTAATGGAAATTAGGGTCAGTCACAATTTTAGAAGTATGTCACCAGATATACACCTCTCTACATGTTACTGGCTTTGAAGTCATTTCTTTTTTACACCATTAAATACTAAAATGTTTTGTAGGGAAAATGCATTTGAGCCAGAAACCAAGCTGGTAGAAAGAAAAAAAATTAAAAATAATCAAAAGAATGCTACAATGTCCCAAAGGTTAGAGTCACATTACTATCAAGAGAGAAAGACTAAAGCAAGGAGAACCAGATAATTCACAAATGGAAAATTCCAGTGCTCGTTTATCTTCATTTTTAATAATTCCATTTGTGTGCACGTGTGAGATCACAAGGTCACTGATGTTACACTTCATGCTGACTTCATGCAAATTACAAATATGTTTTTAGGATAATGATTTATGGGGTCAGCTATTTATCTTCCTGACAGAGAGTTACCTACAAAGAAACAATTATTCTACTTCTGAAATGGGATGTCATGAAAGGAATGGTTTCCAGATGCTTTGATTAAAAAAGGCTTAAGAAAGATATGCAACATAAAATTCCAGAGCAGGCAAAACTAATTCTGTTAGCAGTCAAGATAGTGGCTACTTTGGTGAGAAGGGAGAGGGTAGTGATAGAGCAGAGGCTCAAAGGTCCCTCCAGGGGAGAGGGAGACTGGCAGTGTTCTTTTTCCTGACCTGGATGGTGATTACACAGGTGTGTTTACTTTGTGATAATTCACTGAGCTGTGCACCTGTGAATTGTGCTTTCTTCTGTATATGTGTTATATTCTTCCATTTAAGAAGTTTACAAAGTAATTGCAACAGATATAGGACTTCCTATAATACTTGTTGACCAAAAAAAAAGGGGGGGGATTTATTCTCCCTTCAGGTAAACTGTAGTAGTGGCTTTAAAATTACATTGACTGGGGGGTAAATGTTGACCCCAGGACCATTAATCTTGATGTTCTCCCAAGTCATTATCTGTTCTCTAGCATTATCAGAATAGAATACAACTCTCTATAAATGACAATTTCTGGTCATTCTCAAAGAATACCACTAAGCATGAAAATCAGAAATATTGATCTTGTGTTATATAACAATGTTTCTATTGATGTGAAATAGTGTCTATAAAATTGTAGACTTGCTGTCCTAACACACGTAACTGGTCCTGGAATTGCACTGTTCAGAAGACACCCACAACTGGGAATGGCTTCCTTCAGTAAACAGGTTCCAACAGGATAGTTTAGGGGTATGGATGCTGGATTCCTCTGTCTCAGGTTACCCATGTTACTCAGGACGGGGAGAGGCTCTGTTAAGTACTACCTTCTTCCTGCCCCCAACACAGAACAGGGAGGATTCAGTGAATGGGTAGGGCTTTGGGCAGGGGTGACGAGAAATGGATGGAGCAGAAGAGGACTCATGTCCTTGGGAACCCGTCAAAATGGGAGCACTAAAAACATTTGTTTGAAATTCTAGCACCCACCAACATGTGTGGGGACATTAAATTGACTCATGTACCTAATTTGCTAGCTACACTACTGACTCTGGGTGGTGTCTGTTAAAGATTTGAACAAAGGCATACAAGCCCCAACATCTCTTCCCACTCCCAGAGTGAGTAGATTCATGTCAGTGGGTAAGGGCTGGTGTTCCCCAAGAAGGCTTTGTACTGCTGTGGAGTAATACTCCCCACAAAAGGTATGTCCATGCCCACACCTCTGAAATCTATGAATGTTACTCTATTTGAAAAATGGTCTTTGCAGATGTAATTAAATTAAGGTTGAGATGAGATTATCCTCGATTATGTGAGCCCTAAACTCAATGACAAATGTCCTTATAAAAGACAGAAGAGAAGGCAATGTGAGATTGGAGTGGCCACAAGCCAAGGAAGCCAAGGAATGGCAACAGCCACCAGAAATGAAGAGGCAAGAAAGGATTCTCCCCTAGAGCTTCCACAAGAAGTTCAGCCCTCCCAACACCTTGATTTTGGGCTTCTGGCCTCCAGAACTGTGAAAGAATAAATTTCTGTTACTTTAAGCCATCCAGTGTGTGGTAATTTGTTACAGCAGCCCTAGAAAACGAATACACCTCCTCCATATCCCCTCAGAGACACTGCTCATCAAGAAGCAGGCAGTTCCCCCCTGACTGAAAAATACTCATCCATTGGTAAATTCTAGGCATTTAGTTTTCCTCTGGGTGACAAGTGGTAGTGTATCTCCCCAGAGGTACACAAGGAACCAGAGCATGTACCAGGGACAAGTCACTGTCCCAGCTCTTCCCATGTACAGAGCTCGCTGACAGACAGGGTATGAGTACACACTTAAACTTCTTATCGTCTAAACTATTTCACTGAATTAATCATTACATAAGTCTGATGGGTCCAAACACCCTAGAGTAGACGACAACTGGCTTCTGACTTGTGGAAGGAGCCTAACTGTTACTTGTTACTGGCAGTTACCAAGTAATGTCTTTGAACTCAATCTCACTGAAAATATAACTAATTACCAGGAATCATGGCACTTCCTCTGCCTTTGCTGCATCTGCATCATTCTTTCTCACGTATCCCAGGCAACACCGCCAGTCTCTGCCCCATTTCTTTGCTAGCTCAGCTCACTCGGGTCCTGACCACTCATAGAAAGCTCTGCATCTGCTGGGTTCATGGAAGGGTTCAACCTTTCTCTCCCCTCTCCCTGCTTGACTGGGTCCACGTCTCTTCCAGCCATTCCTCAACACTGGCTGAGTCCTACTCATCTCCCTTACCAAGTTCACAACATAGAATCTTTTCAAAAAGATATATAATTAATTATCGGGAAAATACAAACCAAAACCACAGTGAGATATCACCTCACACCCATCAGGATGGCTACTGTCCAAAAAAACAAAACAGAAAATAACAAGTCTTGGTGAAGATATGGTGAAATTGGAATTCTTGTGCACCACTGGTGAGAATGTACAATGATGCAGCCATAGTGGAAAAGAGAATAGCAGTTCCTCAAAAAAAAAAAAAAAGAAAATAGAATTACCATATGATCCAGCAATTCTACTTCTGGGTATATGCCCAAGAGAACTGAAAGCAGGGTCTCAAAGAGATATTTGTACACCTATGTTCACAGCAGCACTAGTCACAATACCAACAGATGGAAGCATCCCAAGTTTCTATCAATGGATGAATGGATAAACAAAATGGGGTTTATACATACAATAGAATACAAATGGAATATTATTCAGTCTGAAAAAGGAAAGAAATTCTGACACATGCTACAACATGCATGAACCTTGAGGACATCATGTTAAGTGAAATAAGCCAGTCATAAAAAGACAAGTACTGCATAATTCCACTCATATGTGGTGTCTAGAGTAATCAAATTAATAGAAACAGAAAGTAGAATGGTGGTTGCAAGGGGCTGGGAAGAGGGGGAAATGAAAGTTGTGGTTTAATGCGTACAGAGTTTCAGTTTTGCAAGATGAAAAAAATTCTGGAGATTGGTTGCACAACAATGTGAATATACTTAACACTACTGAACCATACACTTAAAAATGGTTAAGATGGTAAATTTTACGTTATGTATATTTTACCACAATTCAACATAAAAACTAAAAAAGATATAAAATATTTAAATACAGAGAATAATGCAACCACCTTCCCAGATTTAAAGCTCTTCATCCCACCCCCTCCCTCTCCCAAAGTTGGTATGTATTTGGGTCATACATTATTTTGCTACTTTTACTTTCCTTCTATCTACCCCCAAACAATATGTAGTATTATCCCAATATATCTCAAAAACATAATGTTGAGATGAGAAAAAGCAAGTTGCAAAAGGATGCTATTAATGCAAATTTTAGAGGCACACAAACCATCCTACAGCAACCTCAAGCAGAAGTGATGTCTCCACACCTATAGACTCTACTCTGCAAAAGCATGCTGTTCTCAGATTTAACTTCCTAAAACATCTGAAAGAACCTGCCTGCTTCTTGATGAGCAGTGTCTGTGCCTCACTCAATGTCCTATCTTTGTTCTCTTGGCTACTTGGCCAGTTGCTCAGTGGATGCCTCTCCCATTCGGCCTGGCTAAGGCCTCAGTCTTCCTCCCAACTATGGCATCACCTCCTGGCCTGGGCAGCACAGTCATGGCTTACCGTAGATTTGATACCTAGCCCAGGATCCTCCTGCCTGCGTATTCACTGCCACAGGTGTCCCAATTCCTAGCCTAACAGGTGGCCCCAGAGACTCTGGGGATTAGCAGATCGTTTTGAAAACATACAGTTTTATTTTAGGCTTATACAAAAACGTAGCTTTATGCATTATGGAAATGCATGAACAATGCAACCAGCAAAGAAAGAATCAAACAAAACACTGAAACTGAGACACAAACTTGAGAGAATTTGGGTCCTTTTCATGTTGAGAGGCTCTACAAGAAAATTCCAATAAATACAATTCTTTGAACTTAAATTCTGAAAACTACATTATATGGAATGATAAATATGGATAATTTATTTTGCACCCCTTTCCACTTCAAGCATAATAAAACAAGTTATCTGGTCCATATTAATGTTATTTTACTTTTTATACTCACCCTCAAGTCAGTCAATGTGTGACTTGGATCCCCCACGCCTGGGGATGGAAAAATTATTTCACGTTTGTATAGACTAGATCTTCAGTTTTAATGAAGGTATCATAGTCAAATAAGCTGACTTAAAAATTGAGCAGAAAGCCCAAAAGATACGTGACAAGCTTAAATGCTTCTGCTCTTTGCTTTTCTGCATAAGGATATTAATTTTTCTAAGAGACTGCAGTGCACTCTGCCTATGGGCATTTTGGGTTTTACGATCAACTACTGGATGTAATAGCACTGGTAAGGCTGGTGGTGCTTCTGCACGTGTCTAACAAATACATCATTTTTCCATCAGGCAGCCTTATTTCCCTTGCATATATCTCAGACAATGTAGCTCACTGTCTTCTGGAAATGTAAAACCTTTGACTTTATAACCTCACACCTGGATTCAAAACACTTTCTAGTAATGGGCCCTGAGCAAATCACTTCACTTCTCTGAGGCTCAGTTTCCCCTGATGAGGCTAATAAAACCTATCTGACACGGAATTGGGAGGATCAGAGGTAACACATGGGAAGGACCTAGCACAATGCCAGGCATATCATAGCTCTGACCGAGGCTTAATAGAACTCTTCTTAACCATTTCAAGAAGATCAAACAGAGGTTAATGATAGACACGAAGAATCTGTTGATTTGATTTGGGCTGGTTTTGTGGTTGTTCGTTGCTTTGTTTCTGGTTTTGCCGATTTTTTTTTTTTTTTGGAGGAAGATTGGTCCTGCGCTAACACCTGTTGTCAATCTTCCTTTTTTCTTTTTTCTCCCCAAAGCCCCAGTACATAGTTGTGTATCCAAGTTGTAGGGTTGTAGCTCTTCTATGTAGGATGCCGCCACAGCATGGCTTGATGTGTGGTGAGTAGGTCCACGCCTGGAATCGGAACCTGCAAACCCCAGGCCGCCAAAGCAGAGAGAGCGAGCTTAACCACTACGCCACTGGGCCAGCCCGCCCAGTTTTGCTGATTTGATCGGTTGTTTCTCTGAATTAACCAAGTCAATCTACCGGCTTGGCTATTAATGTGGTCACAGCTATTTACAATCAATCCATATTTATGCCTTACTACTGGGTGATCTTCTGGGCAAAAAAGATGAAGTTGCCTCCCCACTTCACAACTATACACCAGGATAAACTCCAAATAAATCAAAGACTTAAAATGAAACATAAAAGAACAATAGGAAATATGGAGATTTTTCAGATGGAGAAATTTTGGAAATATGAAATAAAAATACAGAGAAATTTTATAAGCTTGGAGTAGGGAAGGACTTTCCAATCATGACTCATAAAACAAAACAGAGATCAACCAATTCAACTGCATAAAAATATTAAAAAAACTATGTGGCAAAATCAAAAGACAAAATACTAGGAAATTAATTGCAACTCATTCTACAGACAAAGGGCTAATCTCTATAGCATGTAGTAAATTGCTGGAAATTAAAAAAAAGAAACAGACCAACAATCCAATAGAAAAAAATGGGCAAAATATAAAACGGGGAAAAAGGACATATAAATGATCCTTAAACATATGAAAAGATACCAGTTGTAGTCACAATAAAAGCAATGCCATACAAAGTTACAATTTCCCACCTATCAAATCTGCAAACATCCAAAAATTTGATTAAACATTTGGTTGGCAAATTTGTGGGGAAATATGGATTCTTCATGCGCTACTGGGGGAGTGAAAACAATACAACTATGAAGGGAAATTTGGGAATATCCCTTAAAATTATAAATGCATTTATACTAGCAATCCTACTTCTGGGGAATTTATCTTAAGGATATATCTGCACACTTAGAACAAAAAGTATGTATTTATTACAGGTTATTCATAACAGAACTCTTCCTCACAGCAACAACCTGGAAGCAACTCACACATCCATCTAAAGGGGACTGGTTATGTAACTATGGTTCAGCCACAGCTGGAATATTCTGCAGCCCTTAAAATGAATGAGGAAGCTCTCTATGCAATGACATAGAAGGCAGACAGATGGTTGAGTGAAAAAAGAACAAAACTGGCCACAGAGTATCAGACTTTTTGTCTCAGAAAGGAAGGTGATATGAATACATATTTATATTTGTTTGCATTTACATAAAGAGATAGTAGATAGACACAAAAATTGAAGAAAGTGGTTTCCTACAAAGGGTAGGAGGAAGAGAGTGGATGAGGGTGGGAGCCAGACTCCCCAGGGTAATCATTTTAACATCATTTTGATTTTTTAACATGTGAATGTGTTATCTATTCATAAAATTAAATTAAACTTAAGATATGTTTATTGATTACCGAGCTATGTAGAAAGTTTGGTGTTCGGTACTACAGTAACACTTTCAAACCAGCTACAATGAGTATTTATGAGCATCACTGTGCTAGACCCAGTGTTCTGCATTGAGGGGTTGGGAGAGGAAAGGAACTCCTGGTTTATAAGTTACACTGCAGTAAAGGTTCCATCTTTGACTCTGAACCTCCCTCCCTCAGGTCTAGCATGAATATGATCTTAGGGGAGACTGAACACATATGGATAAAAAGATAACTATCAATAGCGCAGAATAGGGCTAAATAAATACTGAAGGAAAAAAGCTTCTAGATCAGAAAAGAAAAAAGTCTCATTGGCTGAACTCGTCCAAAAAAGCTTCAGAGGACGTAAGACTTGAACTGGGTCTTGGGAATCATATAAATTAAACCTTTTTCACAAAAAGTTCTTCCACAGACCTTTTTCTGTAGAAAAAGGTTTTCTCAGAACACCCTGATTATATTGATTTTTCTGAAGGGGGGATGAGGGGGTGGGGGGAAGTTGGAAGGACACGCCCCATCATTTCTACTCAATAATCAAAAAGTGAATAACATTGCAAAATTGGTTTTTTCTGGTCATCTTGGTCCTTCCTTAAAATAGAAGTAGTACACAGAAATAAGAGTTGGATTGAAACTCACAATTTTAAAAAGTCATTTCTTTATTTTCTTCCTTTTCAATTTACAATTTTACATCACGTCGGGAAGCTTTTCTCTTTGACAGCTTTCAGACAGTTTCTCGGCATGGGTTGGCCAGAACCAGGAGAGGAATTGTAAGTTTCTGTTCCTGTCCTACACTTACAGGGAGGTTTCACTTTGTAAATGCTCTTTGGGCCACAGTGATGGAAAGGGGGGAGACACCCTTAAAGGAGTCATTTGTCTTGACTCTAAAGATTGGAACCACCCATCTAAGACCTGAATGGCCTCTCTGGCACAGCTAGTCCACCCTTGAGCACTTCCTGTGCAGGGAACTCACTACCACTGTCCTCTGGATGCAGCTCTGTCAGCAAGTTCTAATGCTGAAATGGAAAATCTAGTATCTTCAACCCACTGGTTCTATTGCTAGCCTCAAAACCCTGCAGACAAGACAAACTCATCTCACGTGAGTTAAACTGGTCACTCCAGAAGAATCACTCGGCCTTACATTAGTTTGGAGTCAGGATGTGGGTGTGAGAAAGGGGTAGGAAAAGGGAGTGAATAATGTTTTGTTGTTGTTGTTAGCTTGGTTCTAAACAAACTTTTATCACTTTTGCATTTAAAATAATTATTAGGTAATAACGTTTAGATTAATTGCAAAATAGCATATTATATTAAATGTACCATTTAATCATCTAGCTGACCAAATTCACTTGAAAAATAACAATTTCAGGAGTGCATCTTAAAAATGTAAAATGATAAGCAGAACAATCATTGTCTTCTAAGCATGCGCTCTGAATTTCAGTAGCCCCCATTACTGTAGGCCTAAGGTGCTCAAATAAACAAAATTCAGTAGTGATAAACCAGAGACAAGCCTACTTCTCTTCCACCAGAGTTATGGCCACACAGAAACAAGGTGTTTGAATGCTTTTCCTGGAGAATAAGAATTATTTTGAATAAAGTACTGTCATCTGAATTAGTAATACCCCAAGCAAGTTTTATGGCTCTGTAAGGAAAGAATTAGCCTCCTCATTTGGGAATTTCGTGGTGTTCGGAAGGCAGAAAGTGACAATGAAGTTGGAAATGGATAGGCTTTGGGGCTTGTTCTGCTTTATAAATAATAATGAGCCTTTTCCAACATGAAGTAATGTGAAATGAAAAAAAAAAATGTGTCCCTAGAGTATAAAATTACCTCATAACCCAATTTGCATTTTTCCACTCCAAGCACATTTTCTGCAAGTTCTACTTAGGGAGCAAAAGCTGCTGTATGATAATTAATTTTAACAAGCATTCGGCACACTGAGCTGGACAGTATACAAACTGCCCAGCAAGTATGAATTTGAACTGCACTTTTTATGGTGTTTTTCTCACAATGACATTATTTAGGCATTTAAAATCATCTTGACTGCAACTTTGTTTTTTTTTCTTCATTTGGATTTTTTTCTCTTTTACTTCTACTTGAATACATCAGCAGTTTGTAAAAACTGTTAAGAAATGTGGGAGACGATTAGATCTTGGTGTGACAAAACCAGAAGGACATTAGGTATTTGCTACTCATCAAAGGGACCACCTGTTTTTCTTTTCTTTTTCCTTTGTGCAGAAATGTGCACATCTCCTGACTTAGTGGAAGTGCTTTAGAATTAGGTCCTTATGTCATTTTCTGTGCAGTATTTTCATTCTTTTCTTAATGCACTATTTGGTAAAAGCAACTGATAGTCTTGCGATGTGATCAGCAGTGTTTGAGCACTATTTCTCTTTTATATCCCTAGACATGGAATGTGGGCAAGCAAAGAATGAGTCATTCCTGAGTAGGAAAACAAATTTTGAGAGAACTAATACTACGCTTTGATAGTAATAACTTACCTCTCATCTATCCATCTAGTTTATTTTTCTATACTAAATTATTTATGCATGTCGATATGTTTATAATTTATATGAAAAGTTGCAAAATCTTAATTATGGCAAAAAAGACATTCTGTAATTTCCCAGGCAAGCTACTAAAAAGATCAATATCTCTACATATTTTAAGATGAAAAACAATGACATCACAATTCATCCCTTTTTATGTTTTTGAAAACAGACTTACTGCCTGTGACTCAGTTGCTGGCTCTCACAAAGAGTCCTAATTAACCTTCATGATAACAACTTGGCAAATTCTGCTACTTCTATAAAGGCAATACTTGCTTATCTTTCATAATCAAATTTTAAACTGATGATTAATGCCTTGGGTACAATTGCAGGTTTAAAATAGTGTGTCTGAATTTCTTATTCTTTTCAGTTGGCAGTATATGAAATGTTTTCTCTATATAGAAATCTTGATGCTTAAATGGCCTGTTGTTTGTGTCACTTAGAAAATGCAATAACATTCAAATTAAGCTTTTCCTTATTAATGTCACCTGATCACGTGCCATATTTGGAGCTTAGGAACATTCTGCAAAGTCAAATCTATGCACCGATTAAAGGAATTTTCTTAATTTATTCTTGTTTCTGATGGGAACTTTCTTAAATAAATTGCATTTAGCATTCATTGAGAATCTAACACAAGCAAGGCACTACGCTTGGAGGCAAGGGGCAGTCAGAGGGGAATCAGACAAGGTCCCTGCCCACAGGAAGCAGTCTAGTGAGGAGACAGATTCACACTCGCCTTAGGTGGATAGGGCAGAAAGAGCTCTCACTTGGTTGCTGGGACACAAAGGCGTTGGTTCAGATCTTCCCCAAATAAAGATGTGACCTTGAGCGTCTCTTTCCCTTGCCCTCTCAACATCTTCATCTGTAAACAAGGAATTGGGGATAGATTGATTCAACAAACACCAATTGAGCATCTACCACGTGATAACAGTGGCCAATCTTATTGAGCAATTATCTTGTGGCAGGTAACAGGGCAAACATTTTACGTGGATCATCTCCTTTAATCCTCAAAGCAATCCCATTTTCAAGAGGAGGAAATTAAGGCTCAAAGATGTTAAGTAACTGACCAAGGTTATAAAGTTTTTGAGCCAGGATTCAAGCCTAGACTGATTCAAGCGCAAAGCTGATGCCTTTAAACCCTACACTGTGTTGCCGTAACTATCTCTAATAGCTTCTAACTTCAGTATCATATGACCATTATTTGCCCTCAGAATGTAAAGTACAAATACAAAGAGTTTGGTTTTTATATTAATCGTGGGGGTTAAGGGTACACAATAGAATGACACATTGATTCCACCTGGGGAACTCCAGGAAGACTTCCTGGAGGAGGCAACATGGGGCTGCAGTTAATAAGAATTCCTCACACAGAATTAGAAGAGTAAGGGCATTCCAGGCTGACAGAACTGTGCGGGTGGTTATAGAGCAGTAAACACTCATGGATCTGCAAGGAACATGGGGAAAGGGCCGGGAGAATGAAGCCTTGAAAAGTCAGCTGGAACCAGATTGTGGAGAGCTTTTAGAGTCATGCTAAGGACCCCGGACACTACAGGAAATGGACGACGACGGAAAGTCGAGAAACACAAGAGTGAAATGATTAGCACCTTTTTATTTGGGGCTTATTTCTTTGTTTTGTTGTTTTTAATTTACAACCAGTAAGAACATTTAGCAAGGTTGCCAAATACAAGGTAAACATACAAAACTAGCGTGACTACACACTAGCCACAAAGAATTAAAAATGTCATTTTTAGAAGAAACAATTTTCAATAGCAACACAATTAAAATATAACAGGAAAATCTCACAAAAGATGTGAAGTGTCTTTTCCAAGGAAATTATAAAACCTAATTCACGACTATCAGAGCAGTTGTAAGTAGAGAGCTATACCATGCACAAATGGAAAGACAATAAATTGATCTATAAATTCAGGGCAACTCCCATAAACATGTCACAAAGGTTATCTGTGGATGTTTACAGGCCAGTCAGTCCTCACATCACACGGAAGAGAAAGGGCTGAGTGTGTCAAGATAACTTTGAAGAAGAGGAAGAGTAGATGTCAAAAATCCCTCAGATGTCAAAACACTTTAAAACTAAGTGACCTGAGATTGGCCCAGGGACGCGAGTTGTGGTTTTCTATTTCTCTGTTGGGTTAAAGAAATGGTGAGAAGGGCGATAGGAAAGATGACGCTGATGACAAGAGAGGCGAGCTCCTCCGCAGCTCCTCACCCAGTTCACATCAGAGCGACCTCGACTCTGAAATACAGACAAAAGTGATTTTCAAAAGAACACTTGCATCACAGGAGCCTGGCCTAAGGAGAATAATTCTGAGTAGTTGGAGTGAAGTTTCAAGCAGCCACTTGGCATCTGTCAATCATTCGACGCGTGCAGAAAACAAAGGCATCAGAAGATGAAACTGAAAGTACACTGCCCTGGGTCTCAAATAGCCTGTGACAAAATTGAGAGGCAGAAGTCACACACGAAATAAAAAAGAATGTACTTACAAAGCAAGATACTCACAAGTACAATAAAGTATAAGCATAAATGCAAAAAATGCTGAGAGTTATAAGTAGAGGGGTAGCCACAGGCAGATGTGCTCGGGGGCATTCTGAGGTGGGTTTGGGAAGTGTGTGGCTAGAGAGGGAGTCAATGCCCTTGAGAGAGCTGCCACTCATCTGTCACTGGTCAACTGTGACTCAGACATACAGTAAAGCAGCAACACTGTGCATGGTTGATTGCATCTAAATTCCATCAAATTATGACAAATTTATCAAGATACAACTTCAAAATCTGTCTTCCTCTATAAGAAATTAGCTAAAGATCTTGTCTAAGATTTAAGAAAATGGTAGGCTTCTCTTCCTACTTCTTGTTCTCCTTCTTGTGTGTTTTATGATGTAATGAGCTAGGAATTTGTCCCCTTGGGGACGCTTTATTTTGGGCTGTAGATCACCCACAACTGTTGCCTGCAAGGGGCAGATCACCAACATGGAAGGAACAGAGGTTAATACGAGGTCGAGGATATGATTCCTCTCATTGAGAAGCTTACTGGCTTATAGTTTATAGAAGGGTGAGTCCCAGGAGGATCTGAAAAGAGATATATATTGGATCCTAATGATGTTCTCTTGCAGAGGCATTGCCTACATTGTGCATCATTAGAACTACAGACTGTTAGTTCCACACATGAACCCACTAGAGCTTTCTAAACCATTTATATCACACTAGCTCACAGAACTAACTTTATATACCCAGGATCCAAGGTTCCAACTGGAAGTACCTCAGTTGGGTGTTGGTTCATTCGTATTCCAACCAAAAGGTAGAATACCATAAAATGCATACTGATAAGTCAGCAGTGATTAAGGCAACCACATAAAATCTCATTACTTAAGAGAAATTAAACTCACTGTGGTTTACACAGCAATATTCCTCATCCATATCCGACATCAGATCGTTCACATGCCAGTCACAGTTCAATCTAATTTGCTGTAATCTTGGTAAATGGGAGGTAATCAACAAGTCCTGAGCTCCAGCGCTGAAGCAGCACATAATACATGTCTGAAATACATTAATCAAGAGAGGATGGGGGAAAGGCTTCCTGACAATAACATTTGTGATGTAGCAAGAACGTTCCCTGGGTTCTGATATTATATTTATTGGAATTACAAATATGTACACAGTTTAAGAGGTTTGTACGTCATTTGTGATTGCTTCTATTATCCCCACGTAGTTACTGAAATTGAGATTAGAGCCACCATTTCTTGAATGTGCTGTTCTAAATTCTTAGCTTGCTTGATCTCAGGTGAGCCTCACAACAACCCTGTGAAAAATTATTCCATCTGCCATGTTGCAGCTGAGGAAACTAAGGCACAGAGATGTTAAGTCCTGCTGATGTCTCATAACTAATCAGAGGCAGAAATATTGACAACAGCTCTGAGGCCAGAGGCCAAGCTCTTTCACTGTTCTCCTAGTTTGAGAGCCTTTTTGTATGATTGCTCATTAATTATATGTGGATAACCGGATAGCTCAAAAAATTCTAACCAGGGTCTTAGGGAATCATTCTGGTTGGAAATGGGGGACTGGGGCTCTTGCTTGAAGGTATATTTCAATAGCAAAACCTATTTTCACTTAGATGGAACAGTTATTTGGGGTAGCTTATTTGGACTAATTAACAGAGTTTGGAGGTGTAAGAGTTAAAGCCCTTCCAAGTCATTCTTTGGTGCTGCTAATATGTATCATATTACTATGCACTTAATATCATTTCTCTTTGGTTCCCTGAAGAAGGGATGTTTGCTAGGATATTTGTCCTCCAACTTTACACCTTTGAGCATACAAGTACTATGGACCACAGTACTAAGTCAGAATTACTTTTTCCTTCCTGGTTCTTTTACTCCAATCTTTTGAAAGACATACAAGCTACTGCTACACGACGCCTAAATAATTGTTCGATTAGACCTGGGTGAAATAATTCACATTCACTAGTCACAAAGCATCATGCATACAGAGCCCCTTTAATTACATATTTTATTTCTGGTGGTCACGCAGAATGTAGGCCTTGGTGTTTATTCCTCTCTTAGTTGTTCTAAGATTGATACTGCACAAAACCAGAAATCTGTTGGAGACAAGGAAAATTATTTTGTCTCTAGGCAAAATTTTACAGTATGAAAAACTGTTCTTGGTGCTATATTCCTCTCCCAGGCACTTAATCCCAGTCTCAATCTTACTCTGAACTGGGGGTGTAAGTCTTATCCCCCACAGGTGTGATCTGAGAAGGGCTGTTATCAACTCAGCACCAGCCTGGTGTCCCCAGAACTCAATGGGGTCTGGAATTGCATGAAACTGATGACAATACCTATATCCTAGATACATCAGGAGGATTCAGCATAATTCTTTACGTAGACTGAGGAGCACAGTACCAAACACACAGTAGGAACCAGATAAATGGTAGTTATTTGGTGTTATAAGCATATAGCAGTGGGTAGGGGGTCTATTTCTGCCGAGGGTATAGGTTTGAGTAAGTCACTTTGTGTATTTATTCCTCTCTTGCTTCCTCAGTGAATGATAAAGATGTGCTGTACGATTTTTAAAGATGAAAAATATTAAGTGCCATTCACCTGTAGCAAACAACCTGAATATACACACTTGCAGACCAAAAGGCTAATTTAACTCGAGGTTTAAAAAAGAATCATACAGCACATCAAACAGAATAGTAAAGTACATTTTCAAAGGTTAAAAAAAAACCCAACTCATCCACATTGTGCAACTCGCAAAAATAACGTTTAAAGGTGTGAAAATCATGCTTGAGAAAATGCTTGCACGTAAAGAAGACAAAATTGCGGTGACTACGTATTGTGGGAAAAGGAAATTACCTAACCGGACGTGCGGTGAAGTTACAGGTACTTAACTGTGTGCTAAGGTGAAAATAAATCCATTCCTTCATCAAATATTTGTTAAGCGCCCACTACCTGCCAAGCAGGAACACCACCTTTCACAACCACCAACTGCGCTTGCTTTCTGGGCCCGGCGGCCTGCCCCATGAAGAACGGGGCTGCATCTCGGTTAACACCTTCGCGCCAACATTCTCAGGGAGCGCCTCGTGGAGCAGAACGAGCGAGCAAGTCAGGCCCGCCTCTTTCCCGGGCCTCGCGCGTTCACGTAATCCCAAATCGAAAACGCCAAGACGCCCCTACGGTGTCCCACGAGGAAATGGGGCGCATCCAGCGGCGATTTGTTCCGCCCACGTGAAAAATGGCGCCGTACGCATCAGCCTGCTCGCTGCTCGGCTCCTTCCCTGTAGGGGCGGGGTCTGGAGAAAGCAGAGGTGTGTGTTTAGGAAGGGTGTGTTTTGATTTTCCCGCCCTTTCTCTCCTCCCCTTGCTCTCACAGTATTCGCTGAGAGTGAACGAGGAAAGATCGATAATGTTGAACCAGAAGAACACAGGACGGGAAACAACCTCGGCCCGAGGGGGGTCGAGGGTCGGGGGGCGTGGCCGTCCGGGGCGGGCAAGGGGCGTGGCCAGAGGTGGGCGGGGCGGGGCTGCGGTTGCGGTCCCTGTGCCCGCGGCGGCGGCGGCGGCGCAGGCGGCGGCGAGTGGGTGAGTGAGGTGCCGGCGGGCAGGCGGCTGTTTGGGGTCGGGGTGCCGGGAGCGCGCGGGGGCGGCGGAGCCTCGCTCCGGGGCTCGGCTGGGCTTGTTCTCTCTGTTCCACTCTATTCCCTGGCCGAACCCCGGCATCGGGTGTTCCAGCCCGGCGACCGGTGGAGTTGCCTGCGTCCGGGCCCCGGGCTTCCCCGCAGCGGCGGCGCGGAGACCAGGGCATGGGGGTCAGACCTCCGCCCCGCGTTCCCGCCCACAGCCCCCGAGCCCGCGCCTTCCCGGGGACCCGGCGGGGGACCCGGAGGACCCGTCGGATCCGCCGCGCCGCGGGCTTGGGGGGCCTGGCCTGGGGGAAGGCCGGAGGGCAGGCGGTGCGCGGCCGCTCCGGACCTCGTCGGGGTCCGAGGGGATATAATGCGGGGGGATGGCGGTGTGGACACACTGTAGTATTCGCCTACGGAATTTGAATAGGAGTTTCTGAGCATTGCTGATGCCTTGTGAATTTGGGCAGCAGTTCCAGCCTGGGTTGTGCTCCCATTCTGTGGGACGCGACCTCTTGCTTCACAGCTCTAAGATTACTCAGGCTTACTTAAAGGAAGTGACCACCGCGACTTGGGCATCACTTGACTGATGGTATCAGCTGCAGAAACAAGTGCACTGATTACACGTCTGCCATGTCCACACGGTGTCTGGCCCCGGGGAGCTCCACCAGGCTCTGTATTCAGGAGACAGAAGGAGGTCACGCACTTGCCCAAGAGAGATGACTCTTTCAGGAACAGTGGAGATTGTTAGGCGCTAGTAAAGTAACTGTCAGATTGTGGCCAGTGGATGAATTCTGATTCAAACTGTGCCCGTCCCTCACCTGTGTTGCAAAGCAAGGGGGCGCAATACATCTGACATTAGTTTTAATGTGGAAGACACTGTTTGTTAGATACTGTCTTTCTCACACTTCAGAAAACTTTTGACTTAATGGAAACAACACTGAAGCAAGAATATGAGAGAATACTGTGGAGTCAGAATACTTGAAGTATGATGGTGTTATGTGACACAGATACTGTTGCCAGCACCCCTGCCAGACTTGCCCCTGAGAAAGCCCTGAATCAGTTGGAAATTGCCTCATGATGACTATGGTCTTTATACATATGAAACAGAAATGAGAGAAATTATAGACCATGTTGCAGATTGTGCACTAAGCCAGCACTCATTTGCTCCAGAAAACAATTCATAGGAGCTAATGGGTTTTTTCCCTTATAAACTTGACAAAATAGTGTCTTTATTTGGCTCTGTTAGCAGTCCAAAATTTGCTTTCATAGAAAGAAACTGGCTACTATCTGAGAAACTTGGATCTGTGAAAGAGAGATTGCCTGGTAGTGATATCATGAACTTCATCTCCAGTCTTGATTGGTAAAAATTTAGAAGTGTCGCAGTCTGGTAGTTACAAGCAGTTCACTCTCATTAAAGTTGGCCTGGACAACTCCTGTTTTGGAAGGTGGGCTGGTTTAGGACCCTGCTTCTCTTAGGACTGGGAGAAAATAAACAGAAAGCATGGTTACAAGAAGTGTGGGCTTCATGGTGGTAGAATTCTGATTTACAACAGCAGTGGACCAACCTACTTTCTAAATACCAGTCGGAGAAGAGATGGCTGATTATTAGCAAAAGTTGAAGAAAAAGCAAAGCTTCAAACCTACCACTCTGCTAACAGTTTTAACAGATGGTAATTAACATAATCTATGTGTCTGCGTATGTTGGATTATTTTCAGAAAGTATATTGGGTACATCCTCATGAACGCTATTCTTTGTTTACAGGAGTGGCAAGCCACCGCGTCACCCAATTTGGATCCTGGCTTCCCTCAAAAGACTGTGGTTAATGTTTGATAACCCTCTGGAGTAGCCAACAATACATGTAAATAAGACATGTAGATAAAAAACTTTTGGTTTTGAACTGATTTTTTTCAGCCACATTTGTACATATGGATATTCCTCACCAAAGATGATGACCTTAAGTGTTAGTAAAATCATTTTTACAACTGTCCTAATTATACTTCTCTGTGATATTTCATTTCTCAGATTATTTCTTTTGGCAGGATTTTAAGCTAAATGATGCAACATGATCCTTGTCTTTTGTTTTCTTTCAAATGTTACTAGCAGTGAGACTGAATGTGATTAATGATCTAAATAGTTTAATTTTCACAATCAGGTAAAAATTTTCCCCATAATCCAACCAGATTTTGCTCTAGGGCTCCATTCAGTTTTAGGAAATGCTTTTATCTTCAATGTAATGATGAAATGTTTGAGTTACAATATTGCCTTTATGATTATTCACCTTTTTTTATCGGAAAGAACAAAAGAAAAATATGTTACAATATAATTTTATGGCTGTGTGTTTATTTAATTCATCTCCTTGGCCTCATTTGCTGTTGGTAATGATGACAATAGCGTCATAACAGTTTCAGTTCAAATTATATTCCTGTATTCTATCATGGTAAACTGTTTATCCAAAACAGTGGATATATTAAATAAGCTATACAGCTTATGTCCAGTGTAGTCTCTTAAGACTTTTAAGTTGATAGTAACACGTTAAAAAGTAAATATTCCCTAAATGAATTCCTGAAATGAAAAATACGCACATGAGGACTGCCTTTGTGTTAAACCATTTCTGCACATACTTACTGTGAAGTGTTTGGCCAAGCTTTGTAAGCCTATTCTTGACATCCATGATAAAAGTGCTTGTCTCATTCTTTAAAAATAGAAGTCACTGCTTTTCATCAGTCTCTGAACTCTCTTGACAAGATGTAGATAAAATTCTGTAAGTAAAATGGTTTATTTTGACATGAATTTAGTTATAGATAAATGTCATCTCCCTAAGCAATCATACAGGCAAAGACAGGTATATCATAGTTCGCTTACTGACTGCTATCCTTTACCATTAAGAGGAATAGATTCCACAATTTTAGGCTTGCTTAAACAAAATTGTCATAATTTTTTTTCGTTTTCGGTCTTTTCAACACAAGTATTCGATTTTAATATTAGGCACGAATGATTCGTTTTACACTAATATCACATAGAATGTACACTTTTAGAGTGTTATATTTGTGTGTTAAAATACACAAGGGACTGGATTCTAGCCTAGCTCTGTGACCCTGGGCGGTTCACTCTTCTCTTGATTTTCTCAGTAGATCGAAAGGCTTAAACAAGGCCCATGCACTCACCTGGTTCTGTACATGTTCTAAATAACTGAAGCTTTTTAATTTTAGCCATTTAGTGTAGAAGTCTCTTTGTAATGATAAAATGCTACACTGCTTTCTTGAATAGCATATTCAATGTAGGCATCTTTGTCTTGATGTTTCAGTGTCATTTTAAACACCATTGTTGGACTTTAGTGTGCCGATACCCAGAGAATTCATTGAGAATAACAGGACTGTTTGCTCATTTTTTGTTATTGTTCCAGGTTGTTCTGTTTTTGCAATCCTTTCTCTTTTGTCCTTTTTTTTTTCTTTTGCCCTTTTAGCAGCTTTAAGGTGTTTCTACTATCAGGTATTTTACTGGTTTCCTAGGACTGCCATAACAAAGTACCACAAACTGGGTGATGTAAAACAACAAGAATTTATTCTCTCACAGTTCTGGAAGCTAGAAGTCCGAAATAAGGTGTCAGCAGGGATCTACTCCTCTGTAGGCTCCCAGGAAGGATCCTTCCTTGCTCTCCTTAGCTTCTGGTGGTTGCCAGCTATCCTGGACGTTCCTTGGCTTGTAGCTGCATCACTCCAGTTTCTGCCTCCGTCTTCATGTGGCCTTGTTTCCTGTGTCTGCCTGTCTCCATAATCTTTCCTTATAAGGACAACAGTCACTGGATTAGGGCCCACCCTGTTCCAGTGTGACCCTGTCTTAGCTTGATTACACCTATTTCCAAATAAGGTCACATTGACTGATGGGGGGGCGGTTAGGACTTGAACGTATATTTTGGGGGGACGCAGTTCAACCCACAACAAGTGTCATGGTCTCTAGCTGAGTCCTCCCCTTCCCAATTTGCTCCTCTTTAGCTGCTATGGTTTAGGAACCAAATATCCAGTCATATTAGAATTGCACGTAGACTGGATATGTGGGAACAGTGCGGATCTATTCTAGGAGCTGTAGTATATAGTATGTCATGTTAATTTTCAGAGGCTCATTTGAGTTTTTGGTGGATGACTTTAAAATTGCTGAGCCTAATCATTGGTTTTGTTTGTCACTGTTTAGACATCCTGGAGCATTTGGATAATGTGACAGCTGAGATGCAGTGATGTCGAATCTCTGTCCACCACCGTCTCCAGCTGTTGCCAAGACAGAAATTGCTTTAAGTGGTGAATCGCCTTTGTTAGCAGCTACCTTTGCTTACTGGGACAATATTCTTGGTCCTAGAGTTAGACACATTTGGGCTCCAAAGACAGAACAGGTACTTCTCAGTGATGGAGAAATAACTTTTCTAGCCAACCACACCCTAAACGGAGAAATCCTTCGAAATGCAGAGAGTGGGGCTATAGATGTCAAATTTTTTGTCTTGTCTGAAAAAGGAGTAATTATTGTTTCGTTGATCTTCGATGGAAACTGGAATGGGGACAGGAGCACATATGGACTATCAATTATACTTCCACAGACAGAACTTAGCTTCTACCTCCCACTTCACAGAGTGTGTGTTGACAGGTTAACACACATTATCAGGAAAGGAAGGATATGGATGCACAAGGTGAGTGGGTTTTGAGCTTATTAATCATGCTAACTCAGCCATTGAAAGTTTATCTTCTGATACATTTATATCTAATTTTTAGAAATTGTATGCAATTAACTTCAAACAATAGCTGTTGTTTACATCTACCCTATTAGATACAGATAGATCTAGTCTGATGTCAATGATCTTCATAATAACCCTGGGAGGTAGGAGATGATAGCTCCGCATTACAGATAAAAAGCTAAAGCTTAGAGAAATTAAGAACATAATGTTTTAGAGTCTAGGTTTGTCTTGGGAGCCCTTGACTCTAAAATGTTTTTCTTTGTTTTTGCTTTGCATGGCCTTGTCTTTCACTTACTGCTGTGTGTAGGTACAGGTATTTCAAAACAATTGCTTTGTAAGCAGTTGGCCATGTAGCCTTTGGTTCCTTTAACTTCTTTGCCAAGTGCTGAAATTAGTAAAATGAGGAGGTTGGACCAAATGGTTTCTAGGAGATATTGCTTTTCTTTTCTTTTGGTGAGGAAGATTGGCCCTGAGCTAACATCTGTTGCCAATCTTCCTTTTTTTCTTGAGGAAGATTATTGCTGAGCTAACATCTGTGCCAGTCTTCCTCTACTTTATATGTGGGATGCCGGCATAGCATGGCTTTGATGAGTGGTGTGTAGGTCTGCCCCCAGGATTCGAACCCATGAACCCTGGGCAGCCAAAGCAGAGTGCACAAACTTAACCACTACGCCACTGGGCTGGCCCCAGGAGATATTCCTTTTAATTTTGCAGATTGAGCTAGAGGAAATTACTGTTATCCCTTAAATTCTATAGTTTAATATATAGCGATATTTATATTTAAATAAGATCTGAAGAACAAATTTAATTCTCCTGTCTACTTAGCAGTTTGATACAAACGTGGAGGTCCGTTAAAGCATTATTAATTTTATAAGGCTTTTACTTCATAGTAAGGAAAAACAGTATCTTTTAAAAGAATAGTCTTTTACTATGTTGGCAGGCTTCCTCATTTCTCACATGTTTGTGAAAATCATTTAAAGTCAGGAAGCCCCAGATTCAACTTGATCTTACTTAATTTGAAAAGTGCAAATCGTTAGTTCCTTTGTAAAGCTGTTCAGATGTGTCATTGACTGTTTTCTGCTAAATTATTTGTTTTTAACTGCTGGAAAAAAAGGTGTTTGTATTTTAATCTGTATTGTCTATGAGAGCGTGGATTTGTCGGGTTAATTTCCTGTCCCCTCCTTTTTTTCTGCCCTAAAGTGGAAAGTATTTTTCCCATGAACTAAATTACACAGGAACATCTGCTGTTTAACTGTATTGTAAAAAATAAGCAAGTATCAAAATGTTGGGTTTTTTTAAATTGTAATGAATTTTCTCTTGCTCAGGAAAGGCAAGAAAATGTCCAGAAAATAGTCTTAGAAGGCACGGAGAGAATGGAAGATCAGGTAAGGTGCAGATCGCATGCTGTCAAATACCACCAAGCCCACAGCCTCTGTATGTGTAAGGCTCAGGGCTACTTTTGCTGGGGCGTTGAAGCCATGTTATTTTGACAGAGTGACGCTGAGAATGAACAGAGCCTTTATGGAGTTGTATGGAACAAACTGGATGGAACTTTCCACACCTTAGACCTGAAGAGTTAAATAAGTAAAGGATAATAGCAGTTGCATCTACAAATTATTATTTTTCTCCTTTTCTTCTATTTGCAAAGAATAAGGTTTGAATAACTTGTTCATAGTAAACATTTTACATTTATGTGAGATTTTCTTTAAGGTACTGCTTCTCAAACATTTCCACAGAAGTAGTTGTAACAGGAGGGAAGTGAGTGTACCCCTAAGGTGTCTGGGGTGCAGGCATAGCTCCAAGCATAATATTTCTTGGAAGTCTCATGTTGTGTCTTTAAAACTCATGCAGTTTACATTGTGTTCTATGATATGTCTATTTGTTTTAATATTATAATTTGCCAGTGACGTTCCTCACCTCCTTACCCATCAAGTCCCTGTTTACCCTGTGGCTTTGAATACCTTCAGGGAGCAGACACCAGAATTTGAGAAGCATGATTGCAAGGATATGGCTTCCCTTGTAGAAATTAGATGCAAACCATTTCAGCGTAGGGCAGAGGAGTTCTGAAGGGCACTCTCCAGTGGAGAGAGGGTTCTTTACTTCTCCTCCCTTTGCCTCTGGCCACCCTCCACGCTCCTGTTCACACTCCAGTCTGAGCATGGCTGGATTGCCTCTACTGTGGTTCTCCTTAGCATGCCTAAGACAGAATGGTCGTTTTAAACAACCTTTCTAAAAATTTGTGAAAATACAGGGACGTAAGGAAAATACCAAACCCTATAAAATGACCTCCCATACAAAATTGTTATGTCTGTACTTTTGTAAATAACTTTCCAGGCCAGAGGAGGTCATTCTGGGGAAACAGAAACCTATACTTACAAAGTTTACCACTATTAACTTTTAAGTTTTATTTCTCTTTTAAGGGCTCTTCTTGAAAATGCTATCCTACCGCTTCTGTATGTTTGGAGAAACTGGAGGGTTTTAAAGGGGAAATATGCTCCTGCTGAGAAGTTCAAGTTAGAGAAGTCCATGGAGGAAAAGAAACTTGAGGGACTTTCTTTTAGAGCCTCTTCTGTGTTCATCCTCCTAGGATTTTTTTTGTTAAGCTTCAGTGAACGTATCCATTCGCTTACCATAAATGTCTGAGATACCGTGTGTGACATACCATGTATACCAAAACCTGAGGGAAGGTATTTTCCTGCAATTATCCTTTCTGGAAAGAAGGAGTTGCCTGATAATTCAGGCCTTGCAAATCTCACATCATGTGCTTTCAGTGACTTTATTTTGAACAAATAAATACTATTTGGGGGTGACACATTAGTCTGAAACAACTTCAATCAGTGCCAGTTTGGGTGCTTATAGCTGTCATCTGATAAAGCCTCTTTACAAGGAAGCAAACACAGCTTCAGTCATTATTGTTGAATTCCATGTGTTGATTGTAATTGTAAACAAACATTTAAAAAATTACTTTAAAAAGCAGAAATAATGAGTGGTAATGTTTGGAGGTTCCTACAGGATGAATTTTTGTGTGTGTGTGTGAGGAAGATTAGCCCTCTTTTTGCTGAAGAAGACCGGCTCTGAGCTAACATCTGTGCCATCTTCCTCTACTTTGTGTGGGTTGCCTGCCACAGCATGGCTTGATAAGCAGTGCATAGGTCTGCACCCAGAATTCAAACCTGCGGACCCCTGGCTGCCGCAGCACACAAACTTAACCACTACGCCACCAGGCTGGCCCCAGGATGAATTTTTTAAAATAATAAAATCTGTGTGATACAAAGAGGCTTATGGCTTAAGGTAAAATTTCTAGAGATAGCATCACATTTAAGTTCTCAAGCAACTTACATTATAAGGGGCTCTGAAAAACTGGGTTTGGTCCCTCAAAAAATGACTCTAGGCATGACTGCGGTTCTAATTTGAAGATGCGTGTGAAGAGTTTGAATAAAATCTTTTCATGAAATGTGAGTGAGAAAAAACTATTGTTAGATCGATTTTAAATAACATGATTTTAAAAACCTGTTAAGCTAAAAATTGATAGATATATGACAACTTCATCTCCCTCTCTGCAAGTTCTGCATATTCAGGATGGTCAGAAAATTTGGGGGGAGTGGTGGTGGTAGTGAATAAGTGAGGGATCAACCATATTTGAGACACTCTACATTTTTAGTGTTCTCTAGTGAGTTTTCAGTTTCATTCTAGAAACTACAAATTTCACAGTTACATTTTTTGTGTGTGTGAGGAAGACTAGCCCTGAGCTAACATCCGTTGCCAATCCTCCTCTTTTTGCTGAGGAAGACTGGCCCTGGGCTAACATCCGTGCCCATCTTCCTCTACTTTATATGGGACACCGCCACAGCATGGCTGACAAGCAGTGTGTCGGTGGGCGCCCGGGATCCGAACCCGCGAACCCCGGGCTGCCAAGCACAAACTAAACCGCTGCGCCACTGGGTTAGCCCCCACAGTTGCATTTTTGAGATGTAATAAGTAGTAGTAGTATCTTGAAAGAACTCCAAAGGAAACTTGTCTGTTTTACTGATTTTTAAAATATATGTGATGATTTTGATTTGCATTGGGGTAGATCATACCTTACGGGGACTATGGAAGTTGAGTATAGATTCAGGCTTTACTATCGAGTTATTTGCTGAGGATTTCAAAGTCTTTTCATGCGTTGCTTTCCTCGTTTTTAAATATAAAATGCATCAATGACCTGTAATTAACAGTTTTTGTATCTCAAATACATTTCAAAGGAGATCCTTTCTAAATTTGGCGTGGTGATTTAATCATTGCATGGAACAGGAAATGGTAAGCCAATGATTCCATTTTGACTGAAGAAGATTATTCCTGGAAGAATGAAAATGAGAATTAAATAGCATGTAAATCCTTTAGAAATGTTTGTAGTAGTGGACTTGTTGGGGGCTGTGTTTTAACAAGTTATCAAGTGTTTTTACCAAAGGGTGTTATTCTTTGCTCTCAGTTTTTAATGTTTTATTGCCCAGCTTATCCTGTATTGTGTGATTTTCTTCACCTTAGTTTGTTTTTTTGTGCAGGGTCAGAGTATTATTCCAATGCTTACAGGAGAAGTAATTCCTGTCATGGAACTGCTTTCATCTATGAAGTCACACAGTGTTCCTGAAGAAATAGATGTAAGTTCTTACTTATATTATTAAATAAGAGCAATGGTACCCTATATCAGTTCCCTTGAGTTATATTACTATTATGTATATTAGTAATATTCTAGTTTTAGCAATATGCATTTTCGTCATACATACTATTCATTTGAAGTATTAGCCACTTTAACAAACACACTTAAAATCCTGAATTTTATGGCCAAATGCTGTTTTGGTCAGTGATAGTTAAGATAAAATTAAATTTATTTAGTTTATTCCACCACTTTTGTATTTCCTAGAAGTAGGAGAATTCCAGACCTCGTAGAAGCAGTCATTGTTTAGTGCAGTTCCTTTTGTAACAAAGCCGTGTGCGATCAGTGGCAATTAATGAAAATTTGCTGATATTCGCTAATCTAGTTGTTTTAAGCATTTGTGGAGGACATTGTGAATCACACACTGTGCCTGTATAAAGAAATCTTTAGGAAACTATTCGTGTTGCTTTCTGACTTTGTCATGAAGATTTGTCTCCTGATTCTGACAGCTCAGGAGACGACGTGGTTCTGTAACAAATTGTTGCTTAACCTGCCTGACCGGCTTTCACATTTGTTCTCCCCTAAGTGTATGGCAGTGCTCAGAGATTGTTTTATGGGGATTCTTGATGCTCAGAAATGAGGGCGCTGTGTTATATTGAACCTAGTCTTCAGAAAACGCGTGTATTAAGAGATTATTTCAATACTGTGTTATAGCCAGAATAATTTTTGTTGTTGTTATTGCATTTTAGATAGCTGATACAGTTCTCAATGATGATGATATTGGTGACAGCTGTCATGAAGGCTTTCTTCTCAAGTAAGAATTTTGTTTCTTTTCATAAAAGCTGGATGAAGCAGATACAAATCTTATGCTCACCTATGACAAGATTTGGAAAGAAGAAAATAAGAGAATACCTATAATCTTATTCTAGGGACAACATTGCATGTTTGAACTATTGCTTAGCTTTGTGTCATTTTTTTATTTATTACATGTCTGTGATATATTTGATGTTACTCTTACTAATATTTAAAGAAGCTGAGTTTCTACAGTGCCCAGACAAGGAATCTTGGTCTCTTGTTTGGTTCTGGTTTCTTGTTTTACTTGTCATTAAAGCTGAAACTAAGAACCTAAAGGGGTTCTTATATTCAATTCCATCGTGGGGGAGGTTTCTCGCACCACCAACAGACAATGCTCCGGACACCAGCAAGGTGTCCTCCAATTTAAGTCAATTCTGACACTGTCTACCCAGAGACAGCGTCACATTCCGCAAGACGGTCCCTCTCTTCCCCCCACTTCAGATGCCATCCCAAGCTCAGGTTGTCACCTGTGCTTTTGACCAACCAGCCACAGAGTGGAGGTTCCGAGGACCCACTCCTCAGACTTCAGACGCCAGTGGCAAGTCCAGATTGTTACCTGCACGTCTGACCCACTGGCTGTAAATCAGAGGTTCCCACGACCCCCTTCTTGGGTTTGATTAATTTGCTAGAGTGCTCACAGAACTCAGAGAAATATTTTTACTTTCTGGATGCCAGTTTATCATAAAAGGATATGATAAAGGAAAGGAAACAGAGGAACGTCCAGATGGAAAAGACATGGAGGGCAAGGTATGGGGAAAGGGCGTGGAGCTTCCATGCTCTCCTTGAGCGTGCCACTCTCCCCAAATCTTCACAAGTTCACCAGCCTGGAAGCTCTCTGAACCCCGTCCTTTTGGGTTTCTGTGGAGGCTTCATTACATAGGTACAATTGATTAAATCATTGACCGTTGGTGATTGATTGAACCTCTAGCCCATTTCCCCTCCCCAAGGTCAGGGGGACTGAAAGTTCCAACCCTCTAATCACGTGGTTGGCTCCAACCAACCTCCATCCTTAGGTGCTTTCCAAAAGTCACCTCATTCACTTAACAAAAGACACCTTTATCACTCTCAACACTTGGGAAATTCCAAGGGTTTTGGGAGCTGTGACCCAGAATCTGTGGATGAAGACCAAATATATTTGAGAAATACCTGAATGGCCAAATACATATTTCTTTTAAATCACAATATCACAGAACCCTTTCAAATTAAGTTGCACTGTGGATGGACTTGTTATTTTGGCCTAGAAGAGAAAATTATTCATATTTGTACTGATCCTTTCTATCTTACAGTAGATTTTAGTACTTAAGAGTGTGGGTTCTAAAACTAGACTTCTTGGGTTACTGCTTTGTGAACCCGGATGAGCTACTGAACTGTCTGTGCCTCCATTTCCTCATCTGTAAAATGGGAATAATAATAATAACACCTACTTCATAGGGTTGTTTTAAACATTGAGTGAGATAAATTACATTAAGCGCTTAAAACAGTGCCTGGCACATATAAGCAGATAATAAAAGCTAATAAATAGCTAACATTGTCTATTTATATTTCTTCTAAGGAAAATGATAATAACACCAATAATAGCCAATATTTGTTGAGTGCCTATATGTTAATCCCTGTACGCAGTGCTCTCTCTACATGTACAATCTCATCTTCTGCTTTAGTGTTTCTTTACAATTGCAGATTATCATGAAATTTAATTTTTTTTAATGAGAATTGAAAGGATAAAGTATTTGCTTTATGTTCACAGTCTTTTTCTCTGTGTTCATGATGGAATCTCAGGGGCACAAGTGTGTTTAACCTGAAACTTTACATGGCTTGAATCAGAAGCACTTTAGTCCTGATTCTGCTCAGTGTCAGCCATGTATAATGCTATTTTTAATCCCATGTGACTTTAAATAAATCACTTGACCTCTCTATACTTCAGTTTCTTCCACTGTAAAATGGCGATATTTTATTCATTGTGTTGTTTTAAGGTCCAAATGGGAGAATCTCTGTGAAAGGCATGTGGAAAATGTGAACTACTATAGAAATAAAGGTGGCATTATACTTACAGCTTTGGTGTTCATCCTGTAAAGCTATTCTAAGTTATTTGAAGCTCACTTGCCTTCATTTATTTATTTTTTTAGTTTGTGAAATTGTTTTACAGCCAATGTTTTTCATTTTTTTTCTTCGATTTACAGTGCCATTAGCTCACACTTGCAAACCTGTGGCTGTTCTGTCGTAGTAGGTAGCAGTGCAGAGAAAGTAAATAAGGTAATTTTTTTTATAGTCCAGTGAATAATCTGATTTTTAAATACTGCTAACATATCATGGATTGTAATTTAAAGGTTAGGTTGCAGTCAAGATGATCCAGTAGTATGTGGAGGCAATATAATCTCACCAAATTACTATAGCACCCTGTGGCAAAAATGAGTTTAAAGTAAACTGAATAGGAAGTCATTTATCAGTTTCATATCGATAATTCATAAATGCCAGTCTCAGTGTTGTATAAATGGTTTTGAGATTATTTTAAAATCAGATATTTTTTTAAAAATGTGTCCTCTATTTCCTGATGTCATCTGTAATAAACAGGAAGATAGCCATATACTTTTGGTACTAAATCCAAAGAAATGTTATCTGGTCATTTATCTTGATTTCATTATCTTGCTTTTCCCCTAAATCTGTCCCCTTTTGGGACGTAGTGCTATTAAGTGGTTGATGGAGATTATACTTTATTCAATAACATTTGTGACCACTTCCTTCAGTGCTACTTGAGTTAGTAAGGAATTAATGAATGGTTACTTTCCAATCATTTATCCAGGTGATAAACTGTGCTTTTCTTCACTCACCATTAAATAGAGAGAGATAAGTGCACCTATCAATTAAACCTAATTTTCCTTTTTAAATTTTACACAGGAAATAGGTTAGGAGTGATTATTTGCTTGACAAATATTTTCATAATTTTTTATCTGTGATAAGCCACCTTGTCTATTTATGTGACCTTTAATTTACCAAAATTATGTTTCTCATACAACCATTTATGAAAGATTAGTTTACCTCTATTTTTATATTGCATCTAGTGACTTATTATTATCTCTGTTACCCTAAGAAGGTAGTTTTCCCTCTGTGTCTCCCAAAGCCTTCAGGTTCCACAGAGGGGCTTCCCGGTCACTTGTTGGGGGGAGAAAGGCTCTGTGGTTGGGGCTCTGTGTTTTTTAAATATTTTTCTCATCCACATCCTCTTCTTGCTTAATAACTTCTCTTTTATCTTTTAATTTGAGAAAAAAGTTGCCATTGCTCTAGACTGAAAGCCACTGCTTTGCTATAAAAAGTCTCTGAATCTAGTCTGAATTCCAACGTAATTACGTGGCTTTCTATTTTTCCTAATAGATCAAATCTTGTTGAAATCATAGGTTTTTAAACCTCAACCAATGGTGTGCTTATTTTAAATCTTTATTTCAAACCTGATAGAATTAATTCTCATTCTATTGATGGATTTGGACACTCTTTGATATTCATTATAATGGGATTTCACATGTAGAACTATTAAGCAGAAGCCATAATTCTGCCTAATTTAGTGCATTTAGTTTTCTTGTCCAAAATTGTTTTCTTGTTTGAAAAACACTTGCTGCTGGGTTTAGATATACAATCAATAATTATATTAGGTCATTGTTTCCTACCAGAGAAAGGGTTCCATGGTCAAATAGGTTTGAGAAAGTCTGAATATTCTATCAGTCACCTGGAGAGCCACAATATGTATTCAAATGTTAAAGGTTTTGAGATATCATATAGTAAGTTTACCAGCATTTCCCAAACTTATTTGACCACAGAATCCCTATTTTAAGTAACAGCTGTTACATCTCACAGCCTGTTCCAGTTGACTAAAGAATTCTTATTTCTCAGGATATACTTTATTGACAATAACAATTGAAATTTCTATTCAGATTTCTTTCATAAGCCAACCAGTGGCCTTTTTACTTCATATTTTAATGCTGAAATCTTTCCTTTTACAGATAGTAAAAACATTATGCCTTTTCCTGACTCCAGCAGAGAGAAAATGCTCCCGATTATGTGAAGCAGAATCATCCTTTAAATATGAGTCAGGCCTCTTTGTTCAGGGCCTGCTGAAGGTATGGCTTATCATTTATCACAAGTGAAACCAATTTTTCAAATCATTTTGAGACTCTTTATGAATGTATTTTGAATATTAGCATTTAATGCATCTCATGTTTATGTGCCAGGGAGGTGACTTCCTTACATGGGTCTGAGCACAGAGTGTGTGTCTGTGGATTTGTAGTTAGTATCGGCGAAACATCACAGAATATCCTTCTTTGTGTTTCTCTTTGGTTTCCTGTAGCTGCCTGTCTGGGCTCCGGATTATTATTTTTTTATTATGTGCTTGAATCAGGTTGCACATCTAAAATGGGAATGTTTCTTTTTTACTGAACAGATTTGAATTTTTGTGTTACCAGTTTATGTTTATGTACTGTATTCATTTATTATGAAAAAAATTTAAAACTGCTTCCTGTCTTGAAAAAGTGCATAAGATTTGAGCGATTCCTCTGTGTGTGTGTGTGTGTGTGTGTATATATTAGAAAAAATTATTGTACTTTTTTTTAACTTTAGTCTGCTTTTCAAGGAGCAAAACAGATAAACGTAAATTAGCAATTATTTTCAGTAATTACAGAGAAGACAGTTATTCACTTTATTGAATCTATTGTTGATATTTCAGTTATAGTCAAAGATGTGAAGAAGTGGATTTCCTAATGGTTATGTGATTTTCTCATAGTGAATGGTTTTTTGAGGTAGGCATAGCAAAATGAAAGAAAAAATATTAAAAATTGTTGCAAATAAAAACTATATTCAGCTTTTGCATTTTCAATAATCTGCATGCCATGAGCTCAATAATAGTATTTAAATACAGAAACTACTTAAGGAAAACTTATTTCAGATTTGAATTGTACAAATCTGAAAATTAGAACTTCTTCCTATCAAAGGCATAATAAGGTACTTAGTACTTTTATTTCCTCAGCACCCTCTCACTTAATTATATAATTTTATCCCTGAAAGGGTCCTATACCAGATGCATAGAGGAAAACTTAAAACTATAATTTAATGAAAAAATATTTGAGTTTTCCATGCAAGTATAAGTTATACAGCCTTCCAGAAAATACTTCGACATTATATATCAAAAGCCTTAAAAATATTCAAAGACTTAAGCTACCATTTCTACTTCTGGAAATCCATCCTAAGGAAGCAATTATATATGGAGAAAGGTTTACTTGTGGAAATGGTTATCATAGCATTATGAGAGTGAAAAACTGGAAATGGGCTCTGTCTTCTGTTCATAGTGCTTATCACAGAGCCTCATACACAGTAGGTCCTTGTTCCATGGCAACTGGTACCCAACTGACTATACCTGGACAGAAGTACATTTTTTTACTTATATAAAAATACATACTCATTGAGATTTAAAATAACATGAATAATCAAGAAGAAAATTAAAAAGTCTCTTGTAATCTCATAACCACTGTTCCTATTTGGCACATTCCTGGTCTTTTTTTCTTCTGTGTATATTTTTTTCATATCTTCCCCTCCCCTCCTCCCCCAAAATTGGATTATACTCTGCATGTTTTCAACTCCTTTTTTCACAGTATATTGTGAACGTATTTCAATATCAACACATAAACTTCAGCAATTTAATTTTTAGCAGCTAAATAATAAACCATTTTTATTCATTGAATCACTTCTCCTTTTGGACGGTTAGGTTGTTTCACTATTTAAACCAGCACTGTAGTGCACACGTTACTAAAACTTTGCACACAGTCGTGATTAATTTCCTAGGATAAATTTCTAGAGATGGATTTGCTAAATCAAAGGCAGTTTTTTCCATTAAAAAATAATTCTTCCTATCTTTTGGCAGATAAGGCAATAAATTTTCTTTTCCTTATGACAGGATTCAACCGGAAGCTTTGTGCTACCCTTCCGGCAAGTCATGTATGCGCCCTATCCCACCACACACATCGATGTGGATGTCAATACCGTCAAGCAGATGCCGCCCTGTCACGAGCACATTTATAATCAGCGCAGATACATGAGGTCAGAGCTGACGGCATTCTGGAGGGCCACCTCGGAAGAGGACGTGGCTCAGGACACCATCATCTACACAGACGAGAGCTTCACTCCTGACTTGTATGTCATGCCCCGTCTGTCGATGTTGTCGTTATGCGATGTTATGAAGTTATACCTTTTACGAGTAAAGACAAGCAATTCTGTGTTGAAAAAGAAAGAAATATTACTAGGAGAAGTATGCTTGAAGAAATAATTTGGTTAATTGAGCAATTTTTTTCCCTTAAATGTCTGTTTTTCGTAATATAATTGTATTTCCCATAAGATAGGTTAGATTAGTCCTTAAAACTTAAATAAGTATTTATTTAACAAATATATAATGAACCCCTAGCACGGTACTACGTGCTGAGGTTGATAGTGGCCAGCCAGACAGCCCCAGCCCCCCCAGCCCTAATATTGCTTATAGACTAGTGTGTTAGAGTCAGTAAAAGGTTTATTAACTAAACCAAGAAATAATTCTGCCTTTTTTTCCTCCTTATACAAATATAAAATATACCAAAACTGTCAAAATATATTAATAGAGCATTCTTTTACTTTGCATTTTATATTGTGTTATTTGTTTCTTACCCTAAAGTCTGATCAGTAAGTTAAAAGGAAAACAGTAATGTTAATAAAATGTTGCATGTGGACCCAATTAGGAAAAAAATGATGATGATAAATCTGATTCATAAAACCCTTAAATGATGTTCTAAAATCAGAAAAACAAATGTAGTATACTGTTATGGTTCTCTTTGACCAATTTACAGTGCCTGGCACATAGAATGTGCTCAATAAATCTTAACTAGAATAATCCATGTTTGAGTGTATAAAGCAGCAGCAAAATTGGAGCAGGCAACCCTGTCCTGTGTTTCTAACAAAAATTTTGAGCTGAGGCAGCAGACATGTGGAGCACCAGTAGTCACACACAAGGTGTTGACCAAAAGCAGAAAAGGAACACAATGTCCAAGGGACCCTCAGCCTCCTGTGTCTCCAGGTGCGGGAAGATGGCTTCATTAGGCCCCATCTTACCCCAGCTCTCCGGTGTTCTTGCCTGGTTCCTTAGAAGGTTTTAGAGGAATTGGTTTAGAAAATAAATCGGTCAAAATTGGAATTCCAGGTTACTAAGTTTTCACATATTGGTACTTTTAGTATGTGTCAAAGTTCTCAAAATTAATCTGTGCCTACAAGCATTTTCTTCTTTCCTAAAGTGTTTGCTATATTTTTTCTTTTTTGATAGGTTGCTTGAGAGCTTTTTGGGCGGAATTTAGTGAACTTTAGAATGGGTTTACAACCATGTAGTAGTTTTTTTTTTTTAGAGGAGATATGTGTAAGCTTTTAACATTTCTTACTCATTTGGGCCAGTTATGTTTGCTTTCCTGATTTGACAAGCTGTGATTAGCCAGCTATTCTTGTTTTGCTGATCATAACAAAATAATGTCACAACATTTTTTTTTTTACCATTTTTTTATTGATGTCTTAATAGTTTATAACACTGTGTGGTTTTAGTTGTACATTTTTGTTTGTCTGTCACATTGTGGATGTAACCCTTCACCCCTTGTGCCCCCCCCACCCCCCTTCCCCTTGGTAACCACCAATCAGTTATGTCACAACATTTTAAAATTTGTTTCTAGCTCTAAGAAAATTTTCTGAACATAAAATTGTCCAAAAATAATATTTTCAACCACTAGATTGGGTATTATTAACTTTTACTTATTTTAGACATATTTTACTTTTTAGTTTATTTTAAACAATATTAGTTATTTTTAACATATTTTTAATTTCAACTTTTAAAAATAATTTCACTCACTAGCAGTACATGAGAAATCAGTCACTGGAAATATTCCCTTTAACACTGCTTTATCTGAGTCACTTATGACAAGACATTCAACCAGTGAAACAGGTATATTCAGAACACTAGACTTAAATGCCTTATTCTCTCTCCAAAGCCAGAGAAGGGGTGCTGTCAGTGCCCACATGGGCCACCAATTTGGCAGCCAGTAATCATGAGGTACTCATTTCTTCCCCTCCCAAGTTTCCTCCCCCTGTAGTTTGGCACAGCCATCTCCTAAAACTAGGAAATTGTAGGTACTTTACTGTTTGCCTCTGCACACTCCTCTTTCCCTGCCACTCCTGTCAGTTATATGATGACCCTACTATTTTCAATCTTTCATTTCAGTTAAAAATTGCTTACCTTATTAAATGTTATATTGCCCCTCTGACTGAAGTATAACCTGGCATCCCAGTAAATCCTGTAGGGAAGTAGAAGGCAAGGAGAGGGAAGGAAGAAGAGAAAAGATCAGAGGGGTTGGGACCTGGGAAGGGAACAGTCTTTTCTTTTTTGTAAGCACCTGCTATATCCTGGGCGGTGTGTTAGACACACATTATCTCGAGTGTGCATTATGTCTTAACTGATCATTGCCAAGCCAGCACTTCCCTAAGTAGCTGGTTCCTGTACTTGCCAGGTGATGGGCTGGTTGATGCAAACTCAGTGGTCAAGATGTCGCAGGTAATTCCTTAATCCCACGTGAATGTTTTTCAGCATTCATCCTTTTACCTTTTTTCTTCCTAAACTGCTTATTAGAGTTATTAGTACATAAAGTTAACCTTTTATTTTTGTTGTGGTTTTTGGTGCTGGTGGTGTGTGTTTATTTTTGTTGCTGTTTTATTTTTTTGAGATAGCAGGAATTGGTAATTACATTCACTAATCGCCTAAGTCTCTCACCATTTTTTTATAAGGTGAGGGTACAAAACAGATTGAGAGATCCATACACACCCACACCCTCCTCGGGAATGCTTATACCTTTAAGAGAAAAATAATTACATAGTGGCATGACAAACTCCAGTAATATACAAATGTTATATATATTTTATATCTCCAAATACATACATCTAATTTTTATAAATGTGTTTACATATAATAGCCCATTTCTAAGAATTTAATTTATTGGCTGGAGTGGGGGATTGTGGAAAGTAGCATTGTATAGCCATTTCAACATTTGGACTGTTTTCTTTTCTTCGTAGGAATATTTTTCAAGATGTCTTACACAGAGACACTCTAGTGAAAGCCTTCCTGGATCAGGTAAATGTTAACCCTGAGGTTGTCAGTGAATGATGTGACATGTTTTCTTTTTTAATATATCCTACAATGTCTGTACTGTATATGTGTAATATCATAGAATTAAGTCACTGTGTTTTTATCTTGTCTCTGGTCTTTCTAAAGTGTCTACATGATTTTTCTTTTGAATTGTTAATGAGAGTAGCCTGTGTATTAACAATTAAAGATGCAACATTCCCTCGTTCAAATAAGAAATGTTTTCATTCCAAGCACTAACCTATAACTCCAGCTGTTTTCTTTTGGGGGCAGGGAGAGTTGTAAATACTTTTTATTTGCCTTCCTTGAGCCAAAAATGTCTTTAAAACTTAGTATACTTCTGTTTAAATGATAGCGTCTTCATTGTCTCGTTCTTTTGAAAAAATCTGCTTAATTATACATTTGAAGAAAATTACAGATTACATGGGCCTTCTTTCTTAATGTAACAGAGCTTTGTCATAATATCATTCTGGGGATCAGGCCAGGAAACAGTGTCATAGATGTAGCTTTGAAATAATGAGATCCTTAGGTTAACTAGAAATTTTGGATCCAGGTCTTTGTGGTCTGTGACATGTTGCAAAGTTCAAGGATAATTCTAGTCATGTCATTCCATGCTTCTCAAGCTGAAATAAAATCCTTCTGCCACTCCACATGTACCCCTACCTCCCAAGAGCAGAGGGATATGAGTACCTCAAAACCATAGTCTCAGCATGGCTCAGCTTCTGGGAGCTTCAATTTTATTTGAAGATGTGGGCAGAAGAAGTTAAGTAACACAACTGGAAGTAACTTACATCATGATTTTTAATAATAAAATAAATATGGATATATTCTGAGGTAGAATGCAAAATACGAGTCTATTTTTAAAGATAAAGTAGAAGTCTTCAGGAAACTGCCTCCAGACCCAGGACTCCCGCCAGTCTTGCGCGTTCGGGGCATCAGTGGAAATGATAGAGAAGACCCGCACTAATGTGTATTATCTGCCAGACACTTGTCAGCACTGTGACAGCAACATGCTGCCTACGTAGAGTGAGAGCAAATCATTCATTAAAGCGCTTCATTTTCTTGTAGGTCTTTCATTTGAAACCCGGTTTCTCTCTCAGGAGTACTTTCCTTGCACAGTTTCTACTTGTCCTTCACAGAAAAGCCTTGACGCTAATAAAATATATAGAAGATGACACGTAAGTCAGACTATATGGAAGAAAAACCTTTGTGTATTATTTCTGTTTTGTTCCCTTTGGACATTTTCTATATTGTATTTTTTTTTTTTTTTCATTATTTGTAGGCAGAAGGGGAAAAAGCCCTTTAAATCTCTTCGGAACCTGAAGATAGACCTTGATTTAACAGCAGAGGGCGATCTTAACATAATAATGGCTCTGGCTGAAAAAATTAAACCAGGCCTGCACTCCTTTATCTTCGGAAGACCTTTCTATACTAGTGTCCAGGAACGAGATGTTCTGATGACTTTTTGAATGTATAACTTGTTAAGTTTGTTTCGTCACAATTGTGATTGCTGCTGTGGTCGCCCAGTGGTGTGGGAAGCAGCTTTTCCTCGGGTTGTGCCCCCCAGTCCTACTTGGCAGTGGCAGTTAAAGTTACACTACAGTTGTCCCAAGATTTCTGTAAGGGGATGTCAGGTGCATTGTTACAAAGGATGCAGTTTTTCCTAGATGTGCTCCCTTGGGATACAGACTTAGGTTTACAGTTATAATGCATATTATTGCTATCTTTTAAAGATGTGATAACAGGATATCAACTTGACCACAACTACTGGTTTTTGAAACTTACGATTTCTGGTTTACATGTATCGGAGTGAAATCTGAGTGAGTTCTCACAGATACAACACTTGTCCACGTTCCGTGTCTTGATGTTCCTTGGCATGTGGGATTACTGTAATGCTTTTGCAGTCAGCTGAAAATTAGAGCATCTAAATCATTTCAGTCCCATAAAAGGAATTTAGCTTGAACATATGTTAGGGTTTAGAAAGAAGATACCGATCAAGCAGATGGTTAATGGAAATTAATTATTAGATCCTACTTTGTAGACGTAGTCTTTCGGATTTGGTCTGTGTAGCAACGTCAAGCAGTGTGTGCAGTCCCAGCTGCGGTGAACCGCAGTCAGGGTGGTGTGTGTGTGTTTGTTGAGCTCTGTCAAAGAAAGTGTAGGAAATTGGATTTTGTTAGTAGTTATTGCCAACTTTTAAAATTAATTTTCATTATTTTTGAGCCAAATTAAAATATGTACCTCCTGTGCCTTTTTTTTCCCCCTTGGAAAATATAATTACTTGGAAATAGTTCAGATTTCACTAGTCAGTCTAAAATTACAAGATCTTTTTTTCAGGAACAGAGAATAGTATTTTGTCTTCTTCCTTCTTATATTTCTGCCCCTATTTTTGAAGGTGTTGCCATGTCTCTGCCTGCATCGTATGAGAAATAACTGGAGAAACTCTACTGATGTGCAGTTTTACCAGGTGCTACTTTGGCAAAACCAAGTGGTCAATTTCTTTTGTTTCCTTAATGTGTTTGGACCATTTTGCTAGCTATAAAATAACTGATTAACATAATTCTGTGCTAGAACGGTGTTGACATAATAGTATACACAAGCATGAAAAATATTTTTATTTAAAACTGTGGAAGTAACACAAAAGAGAAAAAGTATTTATAAGAAAGGGATACAAGTGATAGAGCTCCTCAGCCCTCACCCACCAAATTTAACCAAAAACCATATGTTCTGTTCTGAAAGGTCCTAATAGCCTTTCACATCACTAATAAGAAAGGTGGTGTCATCTCTCGATTTTTAGATTTTTAGACACATACAACTAGATGACATGCGCTGTAGCTCAGTCATGAAAAAATTTACAGATACCACCTTGTTGTGCCCCTTACACAGTGCTTTTTACGTGATAGACTATTTAAGTGCTGACCGATTATTTTCTTTTGCTGGTTTATTGCACTGTTATATAGAATGAAAGTTGTACAGTGAAGTAAGTTATTAAAGCGTGTGTAAACATTGTTATATATCTTTTCTCCTGGATGGAGAATCTTGAATAAACTATCTTTGAAATATTGTCTGTTACAGTTATTTGTTCAGAAAAGCAGTGCTGTGACATTGAAGGACTGATTGGCTTCCTGTTCAGCTGACAGTCATATTGTGTCTGAACTATTTTTTTGATTGATTTTCTCTTTTGAAAGAAAATATATCCAAAGGTTCTATATGATGCTGGAGTCTTACGTTGTTTGTTTTTTTAAAAAAAGACTTTCTGCTTAGCTCCCAGGATTGCATTTTGACTTTTTAATTCATATATTAATATTTCAAATGTAAGATAATGCTTGGGTAAATTCTTTTTTTAAAATTCCTGTAATATTAATACTAATATAACCTAAGCTGAAGTTACTTCTTCCAGGTATCCAGTACAGGTGTCCAAAATGAAAGTATAAGGAATCTAAACTCTTTAATCTGGGCAACAAATAAGATTGACATTTTTACTCCAGGAAAAAAATTAATTCTTAAATATAACAGTTGAATTGAAAGGTTTCTTTAAAGGAAGGCTGATTCCTTGCATTGCTAAGATTCTCAAGGAAGAAACCAAAACTTCATATAATGCTGTAAAGTAAAAATGAGACAGTTACTTCTATGGTCTGTTTCTGTAATGCTGCAGGTTAAATAGGACGATAGTGGATGTTACTCTTACCTAACACTATTTTGGTTTTGATGTGGAATTGTGCAAATTGGTATTTCTCCTGTGATCTGCAGGGTATGGCTTAAAGTACCAAAAACAATCACCCCCAATTAACACACACTGCCCACTGAACTTTCTCAGTCTATCATCACAACAAACACTATGAGGCAGGTATATTGTTTCCATTTTACAGATTAGGAAACTAGAGTTTAAAGAAGTATAATACCCAGCCAATGGTCACTCACTAGTTAGGCTGGATCTCATCCAGACAGTTACAGCAGTTGCCCTGTGGCGCAGCACCCAGCACAGTTCCTCCCTGTAGCAGGTACTCGATGCTATGGAATTAAAGGGAGGGGAAGGAAGCAAGTATTGTGGGCTACTAGCACTTTCCAGTGCCCAAGTTGTTTCCCCGCTCTGCTCCTTGGAGAAGTTACTTAACTTCTCTAAGGATCATTTCTTATATATTTGAAATGAGGGCATGAAGATGATGTTAAGAGGATTTAGTGAGACTGTATAAGGTGCTTAGCTCAGTATCTGACTAGTGCTTCATACCTGCTTTTTCATCCAGTCTGACAATCACTACCTTTTAATCAGAGTGTTTAGAACATTTACGTTTAATGTGATTATTGATATGGTTAGGTTAAATCTATCATGTTGTTGTTTGTTTTCTGTTTCTTCCATTTGTTCTTTTTTTTTCTTTTCCACTTTCTTTTGGATTGAGTATTTTTTATGATTCTATTTTATCTCCTTTGTTGGCTCATTAGCTGTGTAAATCTTTGTTATTTCAGTGATTACTTTAGGGTTACAGTATACATCTTTAACTTAGTCTACATTCAAGTGATGTACCACTTGAAACATAGTATAAGAACCTCACAATAGTATACTTCCATTTCTCCCTTCCCACTTTTGTGCTGTTATGGCCTTACATATTACTTCTACATATGTATAAGTGCCACACTTTATTGTTATTATTTTTGCATAAACAGTCAATTATCTTTTAAAGAAATTTAAATATACATATTCTAAACACCTCAAGTAAAAAGTAGAGGTTGTCAGATTGGATTATAAAACCAGACCCAACTATATGCTGCCAACAAGAAACACATCTTAAAAGTAAAGGACAAACAGATTAAAAGGATGGAAAAAGGATACACCACACTAACACTAATCAAAAGAAAGCAAGAGTGCCTCTATTAATATCAGACAAAGTAGATGTCAGAGCAAAGACTATTAGCAGGGATAAAGATTATTTCATAATGCTAAAGGGGTCAGTTCAGCAAGAGGACATAACAATCCTAAGTGCTTGTTTACTGAATAACAGCTTCAAAATACACAAAGCAAAAACTGATAGAACTGTAAGGAGAAATAGACAAATCTACACTTATAGTTGGAGACTTGTAGACCCCTCTCTCAGTGTTTGATTGAACAAGAAAACACAAATTTTAGAGCTAGATTGTGCATAGGCTCAATTTTAATGAAGAACTTTCTGGAAAAAAAAGAACCTATATCCAAATCAGTAAACATACAGAAGACTTGAACAAGACTGTCAACCAACTTGATGTAAGTGACATTTAGAGAACACAGCAGTATCTCACAACAGTAGATTACACATTCTTTTCAAGAGCATATGGAACATGTACTAAGGTAGACCATATTCTGAGCCATAAAACAAGTCTTGATAAACTTAGAAGGATTCGAGTCATACAGAGTATGCTCTCTGGCCACAATGGAATTAAATTAGAAACCAATATCAGATATGAGGAAACCTCAAATACTTGGAAACTAAATAGCACTTCGAAAAGCTTAGATAATTTCTAAATCGTGTGTTTGGGGGACAAGAGGAAATGGATTGGACAGCAGAAAAGGAGGTATCAGAATGTTGTGGAATACTGAAAACTATAAAATACTGTTGAAAGAAATTGAAGAAGACACAAAGAAATGGAAAGATACTCTGTGCTCTTGGATTGGAAGAATTAACATAGTTAAAATGTCCATACTAAAGCAATCTACAGCTTCAGTGCAATTCCTATCAAAGTTCCAATGACATTTTTCACAGAAATAGCACAAAGAATCCTAAAATTTATATGGAACAACAAAAGACCCTGAATAGCCAAAGAAATCCTGAGAAAAAAGAACAAAACTGGAGGTATCACACTCCATGATTTCAAAATATACCTCAGAGCTATAATAATCAAAACAGCTTGGTACTGGCACAAAAACAGACACACAGACCAGTGGAATAGAATCAAGAGCCCACAAATAAACCCACACATCTGTGAACAGCTAATTTTCAAAAAGGGAGCCAAGAATATGCAATGGAGAAAGGAAAGTCTCTTCAATAAAATGGTGTTGGGAAAACTGAACAGCCACATGCAAAAGAGTGAAAGTAGACCATTATCTTACACCATACACAAAAATCAACTCAAAATGGATTAAAGACTGGAATGTAAGACCTGAAACCATAAAACTTCTAGAAGAAAACATAGGCAGGACACTCTTTGACATCAGTCTTAGCACCATATTTTCAAATATGTCTGACCAGGCAGGGGAAACAATAGAAAAACTAAACAAATGGAACTACATCAAACTGAAAAGCTTCTGCACAGCAAAGGAAACCATCAACAAAACGAAAAGACAACCTAACAACTGGGAGAAGATATTTGCAAACCATATATCTGCTAAGGGGTTAATATCCAAAATATATAAAGAACTCATACATCACAACAAGGAAAAAGCTTAACAACCCATTTAAAAATGGGCAAAAGATTTTTTTTTTTTTGAGGAAGATTGGCCCTGCACTAACATCTGTTGCCAATCTTCCTCTTTTTTTTCTTTTTTTCTCCCCAAAACCCCAGTACATAGTTGTGTGTCATAGTTGTAGAGTTGTAGCTCTTCTGTGTGGGATGCCACCTCAGCATGGCTTGATGAGCAGTGAATAGGTCCGCGCCCAGGATCTGAACCAGCGAACCTCGGGCCACCCAAGCGGAACACACAAACTCAACCACTATGCCACCGGGCCAGCCCCTGGGCAAAAGATCTGAACAGATATTTTTCCAAAGAAGATATACAGATAGCCAACAGGCACATAAAAAGATGTTCAACATCACTACTTATTATGGAAATGCAAATCAAAACTACAATGAGATATCACCTCATACCCGTCAGGATGGCTATAATTAACAAGACAAGAAATAACAAGTGTTGGAGAGGATGTGGAGAAAAGGGAACTTTCATACACTGCTGGTGGGAATGTAAACTTGGCACAGCCACTATGGAAAACAGTATGGAGAGTCCTCAAAAAATTAAGAATAGAACTACCATATGATCCAGCTATTCCACTGCTGGATATTTATCCAAAGAACATGAAAACATGAATGCATAAAGATACATGCACCCCTGTGTTCACTGTGGCATTATTCACAATGGCCAAGACTTGGAAACAACCTAAGTGCCCATCAAGGGACAAATGGATAAAGAATATGTGGTATATATACAGAATGGAATACTCCTCAGCCATAAAAATGATGAAATCCAGCCATTTGCAACAACATGGATGAACCTTGAGGGTATTATGCTAAGCGAAATAAGTCAAATGGAGAGGTCAAATACCATATGATCTCACTCATAAATATATGATAAAAGCAACAACAAACAAACACATAGATACAGATTAGATTCGTGGTTACCAGAAGGGAAGTGGGGAGGGGAGGGAAAGGGGTGACAGGGCACATGTGTATGCTGATGGATGGCAGTTAGACTGGGTGGTGAACATGATGTCATCTACACAGAAATCGAAATATAATGATGTACACCTGAAATTTATATAATGTTATAAATCAACGTTACCTCAATAAAAAATAAAAGAATGTTGTGGAATGATTTTTATGGAGAGTGGAACTCATCCTGCCTTGTATGTCTCCCCATTACAACCCATTCTTCACAGGTAGCAGCATGATCCTTCTAAATTAACTCTGATGATCACTTCTGTTTAATGGCTCTGCATCCTTTACAAAATTAAATCCAAAATCTTTGCAACACAGCTTCTGTTCATCCCTCTCACCTCACATCTCACTTCCTAGTACAGACTTCTTTTGTTGCATCTGTTACACTATTCTTTTGCTTCTTTGTCTTGTCTTGATGACTAGAGAACAAGATCCGTGTCTTTTTCATTTTTGTATCTCAGAGCCTAGCATGGTGCTGGGGACAGGGCATGCTTCCAAAAAACGTTAGCTGAATGAATATAATGAGTACGTGAAACATTTATTTTCTTTGTCCTCTCCAAAAAGAATCAGCCCCTGCAAATTATGGAAGTTGCTTTCTTTATGTAATCAAAAACGTTTTTATTTCCGGAAAGTCCTTCATTAAAATTGAGCCTATGCATAACCTAGCTCTAAAATTTCAAAGACCTTAAGGTTTCAATTTTTTCAAGGAAGTAATACCCTATCATTTTCTGTTTCTGCATTTGTGCCTCCCTATCTCATGTCTTGCTGAAATGTGCTTTGTAAATTAATAGCTTGATAAATTGCTAAGCACTTTTCATCAGACCAATTAGGACAATGGTAAGTATCTATTTGTGGAGTGTGGACATTCAAGAAATCTGATCCAGTATTTAGAAAATCATTCCTGAGCTCAGAGTTGGCTCCAACTGGCACCTTCTGGCATTTGCTTGTGGGTGGGGAATGTGGAATGCTTTGAAAGCTGAATGGATTTGTCAAGTTTTAAAACTCCCTTATGGCTAAAGGAAAACATCATTCATTGTTTAAAAACACCATTGTTTGTTTTTTCTGCTTTTCTGTTCTTTGGAGCCAGAATCTGCAAAAACATTCACGCCCACCATTTAGCTTCATGTACCTCTCCTGATATGTTTCTGGAGATGTGAGGGGTATGGAAACCTTTTTGCTGTGGTTGTTTAGAATGTTCAGAACAAATCGAAAAGTCCATTTTCATGCTCATATTGAATTTTATGAAGAAAGACCATATTTCTGTCATTGGAGGCAGACAGTAGGGTTGGTAGGAGTGTGGGTCCTGGAGCCAGACTTCCAAGGCTCAAATCCCTGTTTTTTCACTTCTTAGCTGTCTGACCTTGGACAAGGTATTTCACCTCTCTGTGCTGCCTCAATATCATCATCTATTCAACAGGAATAAGGATAGAACCTAAATCATGGGTTTGTTTGAAGAATAAGTGGGTTAAACCGTGCAGAATGCTTGAAAGGGTAACTGGCACAGAGTCAGTGAACAATCAAATGTAGTTGTGGCTGTTAGCATTGTTGTCGTCATCATTACCATCATTAAGCAAGTGAATATAGAGTTCCCATATCTGATTATTAAACCACAGCAATTCTATAGCCTGATTCTAGGTGATACCACCTCAGTAGCAAGATTGTTTTATTAGCGTGAGCCCATCACTACCTCATTGCACAGCAGGGAGCATTGCCTTAGGAGAGAGTCATTCTAGGGCATGAGAAAGAGCACGTGTGGGATACTGTCCAGAGTCCTCATCCTGATTTTCAAATCCGTCCACTCCATCCCCACTGCTATGGTAGGACCTCATCACTTCTCATCCACATCAACACAACAGCTTCCTCCCTTCTGGTCTCTTCAACTGCTAACCACCCTTATTTCCCCCAATCAATCCATTTTCTCCACAGAAGGCAGAGTGCTCTTTCTGATATAATCTCCTCTTTGATCTCATTGACTTGCTTTAAAAAAAACCCTCCGTGACGACCTTTGACACAATGGAAAGCCCGCAATCCATGGTGAGGCACAAGGACCTTTGGGATCTGAACCTGCGTTCAACCTCTCCACCTGTTCTCTCACCACTCATCCCTCATGTGGAGCCTGATGAACCGTGTAGTTCCCCAACTCACCTGGCTCTCATCGCTGGCCCAGGCACATGCTGCTCCCACCGCCTGGAATACTCACCCCTTTCACCTGGATGAACTTTTCTTGCCAATCAGGATTCATCTCTGGTTGGTGTCATATTCTTCCAGGCCCTTCCCTCATCTTCAAATTGAGAGCATCCAGACTTTAAGCTCCGCCAGGCAGGGACCATGTCTGTGCACCAGCTTATACCTAATTGCCTGGCACATAGTTTATTAAATATATGTTGAATTAAATACCCTCTATTCTAGGCTCTTGTAGTTTTCTATGCTTATGGTCCTAGCATAGCACTTAACTCATTATTATGCAGCATTATTATGGGTTTGTTTGTCTTCCTCTAGACTGTGAGCTTCACAAGGCTGGATCCTTGTCTTACACATCATTGTGTCCACAGCTTCCAGCCTAGTGCCTGCCATAAAACAGGAACTCGGTAAGTTCTGAAAGAATGAATAGTATCCCCATACCATTAATCTCAGGTTTAAAGTTTCCCCAAATTCCGAAGCAAGGGGATTTATGGACCCCCTTGGCAGATCTTGGATTTTATTTCAATGATACCACTGACATTTTAAGCAAAAGTTTGCATTATATGAACATTTTTCTGGGCGGTGGGTCCATAGCCTTCATCAGACTCTCAAAGGGTTTTCTGATCCCCCAAAAGGTAAGAATCTAAGTCCCAAAGAGTTATTTTTAAAAACCAGTTGTGAAATAAAATGTTTGCAGGGTGGCTTGATGCATCAGCCCACGTGCCCCGATGAGGTGGAGAGTTTGTGCCTCCACAACTGTCCCCGCGGTCTGGACTGTGGTGCTGCTGGACTGTGGTGGTTCCAGCTGGCTGCAGTGGGTGTTTCTCCAGCATGAGTATCCATTTGTGGTCCCCCCTCCCACACACACCTGTGGGAGCAGTTTAAGACTCATTTGCATGGCCTTCCTGGTTCTAGAAGCATCAAAGATTTCAGCCCCTGGGACCAGCATCATACAGTGTTTTAAGCCAGCATTCAGGGAGTAGACTTTTCTGTTCATATTGAAAATCTTCTTGGATCCACTTTGCCTAGACATTTTCTCTGGCTTCCATCAGTAGATTTGGCATTTTTTTTATGGCCTAGATCCACACAAACAAGAGACTAGAGTTTCTCTAAGAAGCTAAGAAAAAACAGATTTTTAAAAATAACTTGGGCAAATGAATTCATTCTGGCAAAAGCAACCCAGTTACGTAAAATAAACTTCAGAGTTTCGCAATAGCAGGTCCTGAAAATGTAAACAACCCCGGGTGCACATGAGCTGAGCCACTTGCTGAACAGAAGGAGTCCCTGACCCCAAATCTGCCAGAATAAAGAACACCTTATAAAACTAAGTCAATGACCATCATGTGAGAACAAGGGGGAGGGCAGCAACCCAACCCAAGGACAATGAGCAAGTCTCATGACCAGATACTCAAAATGCTGGCTTTCCAAACCATGAGATAGGATAATGAGGGATGGGGGGTCGACAGCCTATGCCTGAGGCCCTTGCTCAGACCCTCCAGGCCTCCGCCTTCCCTAGGGAAAGCCAGAATCTACTCACTCTCACAAAGTCAGAGGAAGCCCCAGCAGGTGTTACCATGTGTTCTGTTGACAAGATAATGGTTCCATTGAAACCATAACAACATACTTGGCCAAAGGAGCCCACAGTGTTATAACTTCATATCCAGCCCTAGTTTTTTGAGCATGATAACAACATGATGTTCTTTCTAATGAAGCCCATACTGTTGTAATGAACTGATGCTGAGTTTATCCGTGTACTAGAATAATACTTGCCCTAAATAATAAATACAGTGATCATCATTTGATATTGGTATCACTGTCCTTCAAAACAAACTACTTTCTCATTCTTTAGGAGTAGTCAGGTCCCTTCTATGTGGGGAGAGCACTGTGCTAGAATCCATAGCTTAGAACGGACAGAACTTGGAGAAATTCAGAGAAAGGGCACAGGAATCATTTTTAAAGACTAGAAAATGCAATTTATGGAAAAAGAGTTAAAGAGCATGTTATTTTTATCCCAGAGATGTGGGAAGTATTGGGGTAAACCTTAATATTGTATCTCAGGTATTCAAAGGATCATGGTCAAATAAGGACCATTTACTGAGAATGGCTTTGGGCGAGGTGCTTTATGAGCAGTTTCTCATTTAACCCTCACAAGAACCTTGTAAAGTGAATATTCCCAGGGTACACAATGAGGACACTCAAGCTTAGGTTAATGATTGTCCAAATGTGATAGACATTTTTCACAAATATTCTGCTTTTTTTCTCTCTCTGTTTTCTCACCTGGAAGTCGGATTGTACTTTCCCTTTCAGTGGAACTCAGGCATGACCACACGACTCTCTTTAGCCAATGAAATTTGAGCAAGCGACATGTGTCACTTTCAGATGGGAGGTCAGAGAGCCAATATGAGCTTTGCCTCCTTTTCATTCTGCCAGTGACCATTAACATTCTAGAAACTGGCTGCCGTACAGCCTAGGTACTGCGGTGGGAGCCACAAGAGCAGAGCCCCTTTTCCCACCCCCATCAACCCAAGATGAGCATGTGGCATGAGCCAGACATTACCCTTTGCAGTTTTAAGCCACTGAATTTGGGGGGTTGTTTGTTTCTGTAGCAAAACCTGACTAATGGAGCAACTCACCCAGCTGACTAGAATTTGACCTGCCTCTCCTGCCTACACCTTATTCTTAACTAACATGCTTTGCTGCCTTCCAGGTGGAAAATGATGGCAAAGTGTCTTATACCTAGTTTGAGGAGTAGGGAAAAAAAAGTCATTATCTCCAGTGACAGGAATTGAGATTTCACAGGGGGGCGGTCAAGACTGATGGATAAAGATAAGTGAGGATGATCAGGAGAACGTCCATTGAAGATTTACTCAGAAGAGAAAAACAGTTAATGTTTGATGTATTTCCTTCCAGGCATGTTTCATGAACACTCTGAGTATATTTTCTCAAAGAGAGTTCTACTTAAGGGAAAATTTCTTTAAGAAAAATTTTTTGTGTGTTTGGGAAGATTGGCTCTGAGCTAACATCTGTTGCTAATCTCCCTCTTTTTGCTGGAGGAAGATTGTCCTGGAGCTAACATCTGTGCCAATCCTCCTCTACTTTTGTATATGGGACGCCACCACAGCATGGCTTGATGAGCGGTGCGTAGGTCTGTGCCCAGGATCTGAACCTGCAAACCCCAGGCCACTGAAGCAGATTGTGCAAACAACCAATATGCCACCAGGCCAGCCCCAAGGGAAAATTTCTTAATAGAGTTTCTGGCTTGGAATTGTTTTCTTTGCTTCAGGGTCTCTCTCTGGTTTAGTCTGAGCTTATTTTCTTATAGGCCTCACAATGATAACCTTCTCCCCTACTAGTCAGCGCACAAGATGGTCTTCATTTCCAGTCTACCAGGAACCCAAATATCTTCATTTGGATTCCCCCAAAAGCAGAGCCTGAGACAAGAACTTGAGTCAGTTTATTTGGGAGGTGATTCTAGGACGCAGAAGTGAGAGAGCAGGCTGACAGGAACAAGAAGAAGGAAAAGCCAATATAAAGACAAATTGTCAGCTGGCCACTGCAGGCTTGGATCTCCAAGACATGTAAAGAATGGCTCCCATAATTGTCCACTTCAAGGATAAGAGGATGGAGCATTTATTCCCTGACTCATTCCCATTGGTTGGCCCTAGGGGCTTTAACTACCCTCTCTCCCAGCAGGAGGGAGGCGCTCGCTCCTGGGCTGAGCAGGATTCTGCTGCTGTGGAAACAGTTTTGAGGCAGACAGTGAAATGATGCCTGTGTGTGCTTGAGATCTGGGAAACCAGCCATGATAAATGCACTGGAATGAGACATGTGCCCAGAGATGTGACCAGGGGACCACGGATGTCTACTACACCAAACCCCATCCCTAAACACTAATCTCAGCTTTTGAAGGGCTGATGGATGCAAGGTGGTACAAAGTTGGGACTGAGAGCACCAAAGAAGTCCTGTGTGAACCCTGGGCAAGTTTCCCAATTTCTGAAATGGGGGTAATCATCCCTGCCACCCAAGGTCATTGTGAGGATTAGATGAGCTAATATGTGTGAAAACGCCCAGCCCAGCTCCTAGCACATAATGGGCACTCAATAAGTGTGAGTTTCCTGCTCTCAATCTCCTGTGAATGCCCTGAACCTGTACTAGATGCTGAAGCAAATGATCTGGAAGGTTCTTCCAGCTCTTCACTGGTTCTTTTGGTTTCTGGTGCTGACTTTCCCCACAATTTGAGCACAATGAGGAGCAACTTCAAATGAAAACCTGGGTTAGCATCTGCTGAGAAAAACAGAAAAGAACACGGGAAGGCAAAAAGACAAGGAAACGGAAGGAAAGTGTAATTTGATTTTGTATAAAAGGAGAATTGGGGGCTGACCCTGTGGCATAGTGCTTAAGTTAGCAAGCTCCGCTTTGGCCGCTCGGGGTACGTGGGTTCGGATCCCGGGCATGGACTTATGCACTGCTCATCAAGCCATGCTGTGGCGGCATCCCACATACAAAATAGAGGAAGATGGGCACAGATGTTAGCTCAGGGCTAATCTTCCTAACCAAAAAAAAAAAAGAGAGAGAGAGAGAAAAAGAGAATTGTTCTTTTGGGACATTGGATAGAAATCTCGATAAGTTACCAACTGCCATAAATCCTCTTTGTGAAAAAGTGACGAAGGAAGGGAGAGAAAGAGAGAAAGGAAGGAAGGGAGGGAGGGAGGGAGGGAGGGGAAGAGGGAGGGATAGAGGGAGGAAGAAATGATCCACTCATCTCTACAGAGACTCTGTTGAGTATTAGGCAATAAGACGGGAAGAAATTTAACTGAAACTTTTCTAATAACCTTTCAGAGAGACGTTTTTCCTCAGAAAAGCATCATCAGGCTGTTCAGTACCCAAGGCAATCTCTTTCATGTTACTGGACATGAAATACTGTCACATTTGAGACTGGCCGGAGGCCATTTAGAAGTTCAATAATTATTCAACCCAAGGGGCTTTGCAAATGGTGAAGTAGCTTCTGAGGAGGAAATTAATATTGAGCAGTGTATCAAATCTAATTGGAATCTTCAGGAAATAGGGTCCTGAGTAGGTCAAACAGCTGGAGGCTGAAGTAGGTCAGGATAAGCAATACCCTCAATCTTGTGTCTTGCCTTAATTATGATGTGAAAAGGAAAATCTTGTTTATCTTTTGTGCCAGGAGGGCAGAGGGTGGTTTGGAGAGGCTCCCAGTTCATCAATAGCCACCTCCAGTCTGAGAGTAGAAAAGTTTATTTCTTTCCACAGATAACCAAGGAGAGCTGAGGAGGCACAAAAGACTTTTCTTGGTTCGCCATACAAGGCAGCTGGGAGTTCATGACTGACTTACTGGCCATGGTAGTGGGCATTGATCACAAAGGTGGTAAAGCTGTGTTTTTCCCCCCCTTTCAAGAGAAAGTTCATTTGAGATCCTCATTATTTTCCTATTTGGAGGAGGGAGGGGGGTGCAATCAAGTTGGAAACGTCCATGACACCCCAGCCTCAACTCTTATCTTCCTATCCCCTTCTCGAATTAGTTTGAGAGCACAACTTCCCAAACCCACTGAGCACACAGTGTCTGGTTTTCCCATTTGAGAAAGGTGCTGGAGCCTCACTCTTAAGCTGATTTTGGGGATCCAGGCTATGGGGTCTTCAGATGAGACAAGTGGAGACTCTGGTTCTCCTGGCAGTGAACGCTCCTTGGATCATATCTAAGCTGACCTGTTTCGTGGTGAGACAGTTCCTCTCCATTATTCAAAGCAGACCACAAGGGTACCACACTGGCTTGTGTCAGGCCAGAGCAAACACATCAAGCTTATCTCCTGAGAAGAGTCACTTATTAAAGATTCAAACCATTTAAAACAAAAACCAAAAAAACACAGTCCGGTAGGGAGATCTGAAGGCACCCTCGGTCACTATGAAAAATACAAACAGATCCTAAGAGCAGGAGGAAAGATCAGTCTCATTTCAATAAAATTAATTAAAAAAAATAACTTAGGAAAGAACATTGACTCTATTCCTATGGAATTCCTATGGATAATTGTCCACTGTGATTCCCAACCACACCATCTCGTTTAGACACTAGGAACAGTGTCATAGGTTCTTCCCAGCCCTCAGCTCTGTGACCTTTCTCTGCCTCAGTTCCACTTCCACAAAATGAGATTGTTATAATGTGGATTTCAGAGGAAATGACGACAGACATCCAGCGTCATTATAAATGGGAAGAATTACACTAGCAGAAAACATGCTTTAAGATAACATATGGATTCTTGTTGTGGTTTAAAACTGCTTAAAAAGTTTTACATATATATGTACTAGATATATATATAAAAGATTTATATAAATATATATGTCTATATCTTTTGTTTGAATTGCCATTATTTCAGTGCTTAGGGGGAACCATGCACATTCATTTCCAGGACCCAGAGATGCCCGATAAAGCATTGAGACAATCTCTCCAAGCCTTATGAGTAGTCAGGGTTTTGAAAGCAAAATCAAAGTAGGTAAGGAGGCAGTGTATCCTACTGTTGAAGATTTGTTAAGTACACACGAAGATGTAGTAACTCTTATTGCTTGGGATGAAAGGAAGGCCTCTGAAAACGTCTCCTGTTTGTAAGTTAGTAAGCTGCCTGTAGCAATTACAGTTAGTGCACAATTACAGCAGGTAATCAGACCACCAAAATGAAGTGGAATACCCTCTCACAATCTAATCCAAGTAGCCCTTGAACCATGAGCACTGCTGTCCAGAGCAATATGATTGTGCGTCTATACCTGTCAATGAGGATGCAAACATGATTTCTCCACTTTTACTCTATTGCATTCTGCCTGTTATGTGTTGCTATGGTGACTCCCTTCTGATATCCCTTTGCTCTTTTGGTACCTTCTGAGAGGAAGCTGTAATGAGGTGGTTTGGCAACAGAATCTTTCTGGGATTTTTGTCATACACCATTAAAGACCAGCATGGCTTTCCTCTTACAGGAAATGTGTAAAGCGTGAACTGGAAATGATGGAAAGCAACTTGCAGGGACTTGGGCAAGAAATGTGAATGTTACTCATCTATATCAAACTACCCAGAAATATTCTCTTTTTGTTCCCAATTCCAGGAGATGACACCCCAAGGGACAGTGAGGCTTCTGGATTTAGTGTGGAATGTAACACATGCTGGGTGCTAGGGTCTCCTTACCCTCATGAGTGGTGTGAGAACTACATGCTGGAAAGAAAAAGAGGTTGTGTTCCTTGAGCACATACCATGTGACAGGCACCGTGCGAAGCATGTTCCGTGCATCCCTTCATTGAATCCATTACAACTACTTCTGTTATTATCCCCATTTATAAAATGAAGTAACTGAGACTCAGAGAGCTTAGACCCAGCTAATATGGGTCTTTCAGACTCTAAAACCCATTCTCTTAATTACCACGCCACCTTGTCTCCCTGTAATGCATCTTTCAGGTGATCCTGGCTTCTCTCTTTTCTCTAGAAGAGCTTGGAAGGGAGATTCATGAGTGCCCCCATCCAAATTCCTCAGACTTATTCCACAGGAACCTGGAGAGGATGATCTGAAACAGCAGAAAAGCTGGCAACTTCATCTTGGACAAACGCACCCTTGTGGCCTTTTCCACTTAGGTATCAGGACACACAGAACACTAATGGTCATGAGACCCGGGATCAATGCCCAGTCTTACTAGTCGTGTCATCTTTGGCAAGTCACTTAATCTTTCCAGCCTTAGTTACTTTATCTGTGAAATGGAAATGGTGGAAACCATACCCGTCCAGAGGTCAGGAATGGCCCTGTTGCCCTCATTATCCATTTTTGCTCTTTTAGAACCTTTTGAGTCTCAGCTATATGAAACTGTGCTCTGGACCCAGAGTCACGAGTCCACGTTGCCCTTTCACAATGTGGCAAACAGAGTTAGCAGCCTCTGAAAACATATTATCCAGTAGATCCAGAAGTTCATTTTTCTCTTTTACTTGTAGCCTTTGAGTTACAGCTTCAGACACTGCTTTGGCAGCTCTTTCAGGTACTTTTTCTCCAGTAATAACTGTTAACAAAAAATCATTAAATTGCTTTGATCTCTAGCCTAGCATTTGGGATCCCAGCCCTTATCATCTAACAGCATGCCTAGTCCCCTTACCAGCTGGATTGATCTTGGTTTCCAGAATACATGTAGCATTTTTCTACCTTCCTGTGTCTTTACTCCTGTGGGTCTCTCTATCTGGAACAACCTCTCTATCTAACCCCAACAATGTCCACCATCTTTAAGTCCAGCCCAAATGCCCCCTCGTCCCTGAAGCTCCCTACAATTGACTCCATCCAGAACGAATCTTTTGTGTTTTTATGCTCCAGGGGAATGTGAGGGTTACAGCCATGAGTTTAAGTTACATTTTTAAGTTTAAAACCTGCCTACATGATGTACTAGCTGCATGACCGTGGGCAACTTACTTCAACTTTCTAGTCTATAATAGCCTCACCTGTACCTACCATACAGAGACCTTGTGAGAATTAAATGATATATTCCATGTAAAGTGCTTAGTAAGTACCTCGCATATTATAGGTGCTTCATAGACGTTAAGTATTTGCAATGCTTACAGTGAGGTCTCCTCATTAATTAATTCATAAATATTTATTGAGTGCTGTGTTAGTCCACTCAGGCCAGTTATAACAAAATACCATAGACTGGATGGCTTAAACAATTTACTTCTCATTTACTTAAACATTTACTTCTCACAATTCTGGAGGCTGAGAAGTGTAAGATCACGGTGCCAGCCAAATCAGTTCCTGGTGAAGAATCTTTTCTTATCTTGCAGATGGCCACCTTCTCGCTGTGTCCTCACACGGCAGAGAGCGAGCAATCTCTCTCCTCTTTTCTTCTTATAAAGCCACTAATCTCATCGTGAGTGCCCTCATCAGCTCATCTAACCCTAATTACCTCCCACAGGCTGCATCTCCAAATACCATCATGGTGAGGGTTAGGGCTTCAACATATGAATTTGGAGGAGGGACACAATTCAGTCTGTAGCAAGTACCTATACATTTGCAGAGCTAGACTAGGGAGAGAGCAATAAGCCAAACAGACAAAAATCCCTGTCCCATGGAGTCCGTATCCTAGTGGAAAGAGTAAGGCAGTGACATAGACAGAATAATGGCCCCCAAAGACCTCCACATCCTTATCTCCATAACCTGTGACCAGGTTATATTACATGGCAAAGGGGAATCGGGTTGCAGATGGAATTCAGGTTGCTAATCAGCTGGCCTTAACGAAGGGAGATAATCCTGGATTATTTGGAGGGGCTGAGTGTAATCATAAGAGCCCTTGTAAGTGGAAAAGGGAAGCAGAAAGGCCAGAGTGACTCAATATGAGGACTCGATTTGCCATTGCTGGTTTGAAGATGGAGAAAGGGGAGCATGAGCCAAGAAATGCAGTGGCTTCTAGAAACTGGTACAGACAAGGAGACTGATTCCCCCGTAGACTTCAGAGAGGAAGGCAGCCCTGTGGACTCCTTGATTTTAGCCCAATGAGACTTGTGCTGGACTTCTAACCTCCAGAACTATAAGATAATAAATTTGTATTGTTTTAAGCCACCAAGTTTGCAATAATTTGTTACAGCAGCCATAGAAAACTAACACAAGCAGTAAATCTAGAAAGCCAATAGAGGCAGTATATATATACCATATATCAGATGGCAATAAATTCTATGGAGAAAATTGGAGCAGGGAATGTACCTGGGGAGTGTTGGGGGGGGGTGACTTTAATTTTAAACAGAGTTGAAAGGGGAAGCCTCTGGTGACTTTTGAGCAAAGAGCTGAAGGAGGTGAGGTAGTAAGCCATGAAGTATCCAAGCAAAGAGTGTTCCTGGCAGAAAGTACAGCAGGTACAAAGGCCCTGTGGTAGGAGCTTACCTGGTGTTTCTGGGAACCAAAGAGGGCAGTATGGGTGGAGTGGAATTTGTGATGGAGAAGGAAGTAGGAAATGAGGTCAGAGATAAAGGGGTGCCTATTTTTATTGGTTTTACTTTGAGTAAGACAGAAAGCCCAAGGAGGATTTTGAGTAGCAGGGTGACAAAATGCAACATACATTTAAGGGAATTACACTGGCTGCTGTATTAAGAACAGAGCACATGGTGGGCACGGTGGAAGCAGGGGGACCAGTGAGGAGGCTATTGCAGGAACCCAGGTTAAAGGCGTTTGTGGCTTGGACCAGGGTGGTAACTGTGGAGAAGGTGGAAAGAGGTCTGTCTGCTTTGGGATATCTTTTGAAGGTAAAACCAACAAGATTTGCTGATAGATTAGAAGTGGAATAGAAAAGAAGAAAAGTCAAAGATGATCCCATGGTTTGGAACCTTAAGCACCTGAAAGATTGGAGTGGCTGTTCACTGAACTGGGGAAGACAGCAGTGGGAGCACATCTGAGGGGGAGGAGTGGTTCAATTGGGTGAACTTTCGGTGCCTGAATCCTCCTCTTGCCCCATTTTCTCTCTTCAGATTGCTTTTCCATAGAAGCAAAGAAGCATCACATAAGGAATAATAACCAGTAGGAAACAGAATCTTGTTCAGTTCACAATGGATCCAGTTTGCTCCCACGCCAGGTTCTGATAAAAGCTGAATTGGAGAATGAGATGTAGCCCAGGATGCTATAGAGTTAATATTTGTGTCCTCCCAAAATTCATATGTGGAATCCTCACCCCCAAGGTGAAGGTATTGGAAGGTGGGGCCTCTGGGAGGTGATGAGATCATGAGAGTGGGGCCCTTATGAATGGGATCAGTGCCCTTTAAGAGGCCTGAGAAAACTTCCTTGCCCCCTTCTGCCATGTGAGGACACAGGAAAAGATGGCTGTGAGGAAACAGGCCCTCACCAAACACTGACTCTGCTGGGGCCCTGATCTTGGACTTTTCCGTCTCCAGAACTGTGAGAAATAAATTGCTGTTGTTTATAGGCCACCCAGTCTATGGCATTTTGTTATGGTAGCCCGAACAGACTAAGACACAGGAGGACCAAGGAGGGTTTGAATTTAAAATGCTTGAATTTAAAGAGCAGATTCTGAAGGCTGAACCATTCTCTTTGAGCCACCAGGTCACAGACAGAGAAGCTGGATCAGAGAGTGGGTGACTGACCCCACTCACTGGTGAAAGTTACCCAGGAAGTACCAAAGGCTCCCTCCCACTCACCAGATTTGCCATTCTTCTCCAGGAAGGGGCTACTAAAGGGGTGGAAGTGGAATGAAAGTTCCCTTCTCCCTACAGGGAAGGCTGAAACCCAAGGAGCCAGGCAGAGACAATTCCATTAATGTTTATTGATTGAAATCGAATGCCCTCTTCACCCTCCGCAGGCCCTGCTCAGTGGCACTGTGGAGCATGAGCCCTATCTGCAGGGGCAGAAGTTGGCTATCAGTGTTCTGCTTAACTTCCCAAGCCAAGAAACCTTATTTTTCCTCTCTTCTTGACAGGACAGAAAAGATCGTGCAATAAGAATTCTTAGGCAGCCAACAGCCTCTTCCCAGTTAGGGTCTAGTGAGTGAGAGAGAAGGACTGTTAAAGGTAAACTGGAGTAATTAAGAGACACTTCCATCCTAATTGTTCTGGATGATGAAGAGTTCTCTCACTGCCATGAGGCCAAAGGACAAAGTGAGCTTTAAAAGCAGGGAAGGGGTTTAAGGCAGTTTGGAAACGAGAATGCATTACTCTATGACGAACAGAAACACTGCTTAGTGGCTGGGGTTTTTTATCTGGCAATTTTTTTCTCATGTTTGAGTTTTATATTCACAATCTTCAATATCTTTGCATTGCCCAAGTGACACAGAATTAAATGGAATCATTTAATCCAGTGTTGATATCATTAGGCCATGGCTATTTATTAAATATTTATTGCAATATCAGAAATGACTTGAAATTGCAAACAATGCGTGTGGTATTAAAGGTTCTCATTTAGTAGTCGAAGAAACCACTTGGGGGGGAGGGATGTTTTCTCCATATATCCTAATTTCTACTTAACACATTCTCATACCTCTTTAAAGAGTATAGTAAGAATCGTAAAATCCAATTGTTATTTGTACTCCTTAACAGTACACATTAAGATGCTACACTATGGGGAATAAAAAGATGTGGAAGACTCATACTTTTCCTCAGGAAGCTTCTATTTAAGGACTCCTACTGTGAACTAAGACCACTTCCTATGTTTAGTTCACCCCTCATAACCACCCTGCAAGGTAGATACTGTGCTCCCCAATTTACAGGGGAGAATACTGAGGCTTAGAGGTCCTAGACGAGGATCACACAAGTAGAAAGCGGCAGGCTGCGGGTTGGGCTTCAAAGTCCGTGCTCATTCCATTACTCCCAGCTTGGTCTAGTAAATCTGCCAGAATCTCAAAGTATTTTCCAATGATTAATGCTCCCCTCTGTCAGGCAGTCCACGGCATTTTTCAACAAGTTAGAAAATCTTGGAGAAGGTAGGGGATCTCCTCCTCTCCAGGCGCCCTGGATGTGGCCGATGTGGACCCAGAACGCATCCTTTCTGACCCGATATCTCCTCGCCGTCCTGGCCGGAGGGTCAGTGTCTCCGCCAGGCTGGGAGTCCCCGCAGAAGGCCCATTCCCCACCTCTTTCCGGAGGGGAGACGACCCAAAGGCGACCTGCCTTCTCTCCCACGGAGCTGCCATTCCGCGGGCGGCCGCCAGGGGGTCCCCGCTCGGCGCCCCGCTCGGCAGCCGCGCGCCGGGCGCCTGCGGGGGCTACTTCGGAGCGGCGGCGGCTGAAGCCGGAGCCCCGCGCTCGCTCGCCCGCCCGCCGGCCCGCTCGCGGAGCCCGCGCGCGCTGGCCCCGGCGCCCGCGGCGCGGATCCGCAGGCATCGGCCCTCCGGCCCCGAGCTCACCTTCCCCCTCTCGCGCCGGCCGCGGCGCGGGGAGCCGCGAGGGCCCCGGGCTGAAGTCAAAGCCCCACGGTGAGTGAGAACCCGCGCCGAGCCGGGGGAGGTGGCGCAGCCCGGCAGCTGCTGGTCCCGTCGCGCCCGGGCGGGCAGAGGTGCGGGGCGCACCTGGGGGCGGGGGCAGCTGGGGGGCGGGAGATGGCTGACCCCGCTTCCCCGCCCCCCAGGCGCGGGCTTCCGGGGCTGGATCCGCTCAGACCCCTGCCCGCGGCTGGGCTTCTGGCCGCCTCCGCGCGCGCCCTTCCCGGGCAGGGACGGAGTCCGGTCTCCACCCCGGCTCCGGGGCCTTGATTTGACAAGAGATATCAATACAATCCATCTTCCTTCGGGGTGCAGGACTGTCCCCGAACCCATCCCCAATGGCAGATGCTTGCAGAGTGCGTGTTGGGCTGGGGTGGGGGTGGGGGGTGGCGGGCAGACAAACTTTACAGAAGTGCGCCGGGGCCAGGGGCAGGGTTTAGGGCGTCTCGATCTTGAAGGAGGAGGCTCTGCTGGGGCTGCGAAGAGGACTCCGCTCCGTCGGCCAGGTCACCCCCGGGACTGTTGGTGCTTCGTGGAGGGAGGGGTGTGTAAAGGACGTACAAACCTTGCTGAACCCTTGGGCCAGCAACTGTCAAACATGTGGAATCCCAGCCTCTCCCTCTCCCTGCACCAAGGAAGAAGGGGAAAAACCCTCAACTTTCCTTAATCGCTCCTCCCTTCCTTTGCACCCCTTTCGGAAGGGCAAAAGGCCGACCCCCGGCGCCTGGCAAGTAAGTACCAGAGATCCCCAAACTCCTCAGGATCCCCCTTCACCCACCATCCTGACCCCCTCCCAGCCGCCCTCCCCGCAGGGACCACGCGACAGAGCCGATGGAGATCGTGGCGAATGGCCTTTTGTTTCTCCGCGTCTCCCCTTTTGTTCGCCTTTCCAACATCTGGCGGGGCCTGGGGAGAGAAGGAAGCCCCTCTCGGCCTCCGCCCCCGCCCCCGGGATCCCGGCTGGGGAAGGAGCGGAGCCCGACCCCGGCGAGGCCGCCCCGCCCGGCCTTGCGGTCAGAGGGCGGAGGGAAAGTTGTTCCTTCCCCGCCCCCTCGGCTGCCCGGGGCCCAGGGCGCACGGCTCAGATCTTATCCCAGACGCGCCGCAAAGGGGTGCCGCTTTCGAGAGTGGAAGCCAGGTTCCGCCCCAATCCAGGGTGTCCTTTGGTGGGTTCCAGTGGATTTCAGTCTCCCGCTAAAGGCGTGTGGCTGGGCCGCTGCCAGGGCAGTGGGACCGGATCAGGGCGCTTCTGGTAGGCAGAAAGCCGAGGTTCTGAGTTTCCAAAGACTGGAGGGCAGGCGAGTCGCCTTAACGAGAATGGAGCCGGAATTAACCGGGGAAGCCTCAAGACTTTGCCTGGAACTAGTGGTGGGTGGCTCCCTCCAGAATGAACGTGGACTTCCGACTTCGCGTAGGGCTCCAAGTTTAAATCCCAGGTCCCCTCTCAGCATTTAGAAAAAGCAGACCGGGAGGACACAGCGCGGGCGCCTCTTCCAAGTCCCTGCGACCCCGTGGCTTGGGACTGGCCCCGAGTTCCCCTCTGGGTGCGCCTGTTAGATTACAGATGGCCCTATTTCCCCGCCTTCCCTCACAAGCCAGAGGCTTACACATCGTGCTTATTCTTAGTGAATGCGGAGTATTTATTAAAGAACTAGCGCAAAAGCAAAGGAGCCTCTCTGAGAAGGCACGGTCCCCAGATGGTGCCCGGAGAGTCGCTTTACCTATGACGGGAGGCCGAATCTGTACACCTGTTCGAACCTATTCCTGCTCATAGGCTTCCTGTATCCGTGTTGCCCCTTTTTCTTTGGGAAGAATCAGTCCCTCTCCTTGGAGGGAGTTAGTACAGTTAGTACTAACAGTTAGTACACTCTTTTTATCCTCCACGTTTTGATCCTCTCCCCCAGCCGGGGGGAGAGAGGAAGCTTCCGTCTGAACACACTTGTGACTTATGTACCCACCCAAGCGTTTTAAGTGGAAACGGTGCACTTGGCTCTGCAGAGTTCTAGGAGTTTTCCCTTTACCTGACTAACAGAACTTTTGAGCTTCCGTTTAATCAAGAACAACAAAGGAGATTGCTAAGTCAGGAATGTGGACACAGCACTTTCTCCAGCGATTTCTGGATGTGACCAGTGGGATCAACAAAAGAAAGCAAGCAAAATCTTTGAAGTACCGGAAGGCACTTTACAAACATTTCATTAGGAAAATGATCCCCAAGGAAGGAGTCCTTTGAAAGTTAGCAACAGCAGCAGCAGGAGAGAACCAACAAGAAGGACCTGAGTTGCTCAAGAAGTGCCCAAAGGCATCATTAACAAAGCGAAAGGGCAGTGCTTGTCCCAGTCCACCCCAGTAAGGAAAAGAGGGTACTTGTAGTAGAAGATAAACTTGTACAGTTTCTTTAATTTTAGAATTTAAAAAAAAAATCCCTTCCCCCCCAAAATCATTGTAGAAAAAAATAGCAAATAGAGGTGAAAATGAAAACAAAGGGAATGGGGATATTATAGACAAGACTCCAGTGAACAATCTTATCCAGTTATTTCCTTGGAAGAAATTTCTGGAGATAGGATAGCGAGGTCAAAGCAGTTGGTGCACTTTTTAGGATATTTCAGATTGCCTCATTGTCCTTTAGGAAGCTTGTGCCATTACCTTCTCCCCAACAGAACACAAGAGGATTTTTTTCCCTATACCCAACACCCCACTCACTCTCTATATTATCATTCTTTTTTTATCTCTGCCATACTGATGGGAGGGGAGTATCTTATTGTCCTATTTTGCATTTCTTTAACATTTTTCAATTGTCTATTAGTATTTCCTCCTTTGGGATGATGCCAGTTTGCATCCTTACCTATTTTTCAGTGGGACGCTTCTTCTTCTAACCAGGTGCTCTTAATAAAAGCATACTGCTCTGACTTCTGCCTCTGCCGGTACAGTCAGTCATTTTGACTTGAAGTGCCAATTCTCTTCCCTCTTGCATGGCAAACATTTGGCAAGACTATAACCATAATTTACCAAAGTAACTGACATGATCCCAGCAGAGTGATTAGGGAGACCACACAAAGGCATTATTAGAGAAATACATGGCAGATATTAATATTAAGGGTATACTTTCTGCTTATTAGCTTGCATGCGCCAACTCCTTTACAGCTTGTAATGATTTTTTTTTCATTAAGATCAACTCTGTTGATGAGTTGTTTTGACTAAATGGATTATACTAACTCAGTTCATTGTCTGATCCTTCCACTGATAACCAGTATACCATGATCCACAACTTGCTCTTGTTCTCTTAAACATTTCTTATACCTTTTGGACTGAATTTGCCTCAGTTTCATCATAAGAGTTTCTGTTTGGCTATGGCATCTGAGCCTGCGCTTGGATGAATCTCGAATCCAAACCATTCAGCAGCGTGCAGTTACAACAATAGCACAGAGCTCTCCCAAGGGCTGAACAAGGTACATTTCACCCTCTTTTCTGCATTTGTGTAGCCACAATCTCTATGTTAATTTTTGCTTGAAGGTAGATGATTCTGAAATGGGGTAGAGAAGAAAGAGGAAGAGAAAATTCATTTCAGCTAGATGATGAATTAATACAGACGAAGGATCACACAAGAAATTTTAAGTAAATAATCTAGGTAATCTAAGTACAAAATAACTTTACCAAAGAAAAAATATATTAAAGTGTCATGTATTATTAGGATGACTGATTTACTTAACAGACAGAAAGTGGTCTTCTAATTGGGAAAATCCAATGTGAAATTCTTCCATAGTATGACTGTAGGCATTTCATTTCAGGCACACAAAAAACCATGAAAGGCAGATACTACACTCTTCTGTAGCATTTTCATGCCTTTAGATGTAGAAATCAAATAATATACATTAGAAATGAACAGTGCTGTCTGCACTGGAATCATAGGCTCCCAAAGGTTGAATTAATGCTCATCTAACTCAACCATTCAATATCACTGTGAGTCTTCACTCTCTTAAAATGACAAAATACCATCCTACAAACTTTGTGTCATTTCAAACAAACCAAGCTGAGAAGCAAACGGACCAGAAATTTCAACGTTTTTTTTTTTTTTTTGGAGGGCAGGGAGAGAAAGGGAGGGTTTTAACCCCATGGGAGCTTGTATGAGCTCCTTTAACTGCTGAACTTTCATAGAAAAATAACCTTGGCAGCAAGAGGGTTAAGTCATTGAGGTGTTACATTTTGCAGCATTTTCTGATCCATGTCCTTTAGCCATTGGCTTGGCGAGGTTCAAAGATGATGGAGCAAAGCAAGTAGAAAATGGCAAAAGGAAAGAGGGAAAGAAAATAGAAGGTGGGGAGAGAATCTTATTTCTTTAAAACTGCCTTTAGGACTTTCTAACATGACTCTTGGTCACCTAGGGGATGGTTGGCCTTACCTCTCTTAGAGAGATGAATGTGGTTGATGTTTCAAAGCCAAACTTTAGAGACAGTGAACATTGGATAAACCACCACCAATGCAACCACGGACAGGCTTAAAGGTTGCACGGTAATTCTTAAAAAGAAGATGAAGGAGGAGGATAAGGAGATTTTGTCAAGAAATGGAATTTTAATTCTAAAAATATACCTTATTTCCTCCTGAGTAGTGCTATGGAATTCAGAAAGAGGTAGAAACATCTTCTGATTTCCACTCGGACGATCTCCCAGGCACAGTGACTGTATTTCTTCTCTTTCAGGAAATTGTCTATCCTGTTGAAATATCTCCTCAGTTCTAGGTGGCTCAGCTGGGGGACCATAGTTCCTGAGTGTTTCGTCCCATCCTCTTCTGTCTCTTTCATGTCTTCATTTTCCTTCTCCTCTTCCTGCAAGCATTGTTCCAGATACTGCAATTGCCGATCAAGTCCAATTTGGATTTGTTTTAGGTGTTTCTCTTCCCAAGTGGATTTGAAGGTGTATTGACTGAAGATGTTGAAGGCCTGTTTGGATATTTCATAGAAGGCCTCCTTGATGTCCCTTTTCGCAGGCTGGATGTGTGATAGGATCTCTTGGGGCAACTCAAAAGCTTTGTTTTCTCTTAGACACTCTACAGGAAATGAATTGCTCATAGCACTCAGAAGTCTCATATTTTGCCAGGTGACTCTACTCAGGTGACTATTCAGCAGGTTACAGTCCAGAGAGAGGATGCCAGTGATGAACAGACCCACGAGGCACGCAGGCCACAGACACTTTCGAGTCACATCAGGCTTCGCGCTCATTTTTTTTCCGAGCTAGAAAATCCACAAGACTCAAGGTTGGCGGTGATGTTTTAGGTCTTCAGTGTTCCTTTATGTGCCTTTTATACACCTGAATATCTTCAGTGGGGAGGAGTTTTCTCTTTCGTCATTTTATGGTTCTCAAGGTTTCGGCCCCTTTCCTTTGCCTCCGAGGCTTTTTTTGACTTGGGGTGACTACGCTGACTTTGGAAGTGCTATCTTTTTTTTTTTTTTTGAGAAATGTGAGCAAAGCATTACCATTGCGTTACCTTAGATGCCTGGATGACCTATCCCAGTGCTATAGAATCATCACAACGAGACCAATGCGGAGTATTTCAGGAAGAATTGAAAGGTGTGACTCCATACACTCACTCACTCACTCAACTCTCTTACATAAGAGAGAGCGATCCTTCAAGATTGCTTTGTAACTGGCTCTACAGCCAAACATCTCCTCTCACTGAATTAATCAAAGACATTGACCAAATGACGGTGATTATTTGATTGTAAGGCCATCAGAACATAATATAGTTTGGGTTTTTCCAATCTTGTTAAATTAAGCTTCTATACTTGGATATTTTCTCTTGTTATTTGATTTTTCTGCGTCTCAAAAAAGATGAAAAACAGAGTTGGTCAATTGAGCATAGCACTTATCAAATAGAAGACTAAGCCAGCTTGGTTTTCTGTTGCCATTAGAAATGTTGAAACTTTCCATCCTTTCCTTTAGTTAAAACCAAACGAGTGCTTCCCATACCCACCTAGCATTTCATACGCTTCCGATATCTTTCTTAAAAGTCCTCCAGGAGGTGAATACTGGGGAATATTTTCTGCTTCATTAGCTTCTCTCTTGTAGTATCATGCATTTTCTTTACTTTTAGATAAAGTTTAGACAGTATTTAAAAACTTTTGCTTGGCTACCTTTCCTTCTTGATTGGATGTTCTAGACGCTGTAAAGGTTTTTATTCGTTCCTGTTTGTCTCTCACTGAGGAGGTAGGTATATGAATAGGTGATCACCCGTTTTAGCCAAGCTAATTCACACCTGGACCAACATTACTGTGGTAGTGATGGCCATCCACCGTTTATGGCTTTCACTTTGTTTGACCAAATAACCTTCTTCTGGTTATGGTCAAGGTAAATGGATTCCTTTCTCCAGGAAAGTGAAATGGGATATCATTAAACAAGGTTAGCTTATTTTATCCTCTTAAAAAGAGAAATACACTAATTTTCAATAAAGTCATTTTACAATGGTAAGCAACCACAGTTCCACAAATATGGCGGAACTTATTGGAAATTTGACTTTAAAAGTTCTTCTCTAAGTCAGTTGGCTGTACAAAAGGCTAATTGTGGACGAGTGAGATTTCTTAAAATCCTGGCTTTTTGGACTCTTTGCCTATGGAAAGAAAACTTATATTACTCTGTTTGCTCTGTCTATATAAATTCTTATTTCACAGAGAGATTTTGTGGAGTGACTAACTTGGAAAAATGATTAGGAAAATGGACCCTTTTATATAGGATTGTAAACTGACACAACCTTCCTAGAGAGCAAAATGGTGATATGTATCAAAAGCCTTAAAAATGTACATAATCTTTGGCCCAGGAGTTCTCCCTCTAGGAATTTCTCCCCAAGAAATAATGATGGATATCTTTAAAGACTTAGCTGTCAAGAAGTTTATCACAGCAAAAAACTGAAAACAATTTAAATGTTCAGTAATAGGTACTTGGTTAAGTAAGCCATCAGTAGAAAACTCTGTGCAGGCATTAAAAATTATATTGTCGGAAATATATTTGGTCACTTGGATAGATATACTTCGTAGCCTAAAAACAAGCTTACTTGGCAGTATACAGAGTCTGATACCATATTGTTAAATATAGACATATGCATATATATATGTACAGAAAACATCTAGAAGCATATGTGCTACAAATATTGAGTCATTATCTCTGACTAGAAAAATAATGGGTGATTTTTATTTTCATATTTTTATTTACATAGATTTTTTAAGTTTTCTGTAGTCAGCAAGTATTTCTTATTTAATAAGGCAAACTATTTTTAAAACAAGATAAATTAAAAAAGAAAAATTATTATACATCTACAATGGGATCAATACTCTTTATTTACTTAAACATTTCTGGTCTAGGGTATTTCAAAAGGAAGTGTGAATTTTCCCTAAGACTCAGTTCCAATTCAGTTGATATGAATAACATAGAGTATATGGGAGTTCAATGCACTAGTCTTGTAACTTTTCTAAAAAATATGTATGTTTAGGGGCCAGCCCTGTGGCGTAGTGGTTAACGTTCAGTGTACTCTGCTTCAGCAGCCCAGGTTCGTGGGTTTGGATCCCGGGCGTGGACCTACACCACTCATCAGCCATGCTGTGGTGGACCCACATACAAAATAGAGGAGTTTGGGCACAGATGTTAGCTCAGGGCTAATCTTCCTCAAGCAAAAAAAAAAAAGAGGAAGATTGGCAACAGATGTTAGCTCAGGGTGAATCTTCTTCAGCAAAAAAAAATATATATAGTATGTTTATATATATATACATATATTTATGATTACACAGACACATGTGGAGTCTAAAGTGCAAAGCACCTCTGAGGGCCATACCTTCTTAATACATACCTCATATAACTTCTGCCTAAAACTTCTTCAATTGTCCCAGTCAGAACTGCTTGTTCCTCTTTTGGGCTTTTACAATACTTTGTCCTCTTTACTTATGGCTTTTTAAAATAGGTAATTGTATAAGTGTTGATCTCCTGATTTTGTCCCCCCTCCTCCACCCGCCCAGGGTGCTTAGCATACTTTGCACTTATTTGAGACAGTTCAACCTTACTAACCAAGCTAAGAGGTTGTTCAGTTGAATTACTATGCTAAGAGGTTCTGCTCATAGGTGATGGAGGTGGCTGCAGATTTGGCTGTTCTCAACCATCTCGAATTTCCCTCTATTTTCTGCCATGTACAGTTTCATCATTTTATCCCTCTCACCCCAAACTTCCTCCCTTTACAGTCATTCCATATGGTAGCCTCATTTATTCAAAAATGTATTTTTAGCATTTACCACATACCAATCACTGGGCTAGGTCTTGAAGAAGGAGGAATGAAGTTTAGTCCATGATCTCAAGGAGTCCGTGATTGAAGAAGCCAGCATGTTCTGAGTGTTTTAGGTCGCAGGAGTAATTCATAGGTCTTCCCTATAGCATGGACCTCACTCCCTGTGTGCTATAAATGTTAACTGATGCTGATGTAGACAATATTCATGACAAAGAAGGAAAAATAATTGAAACCCATGTCTTCCCCTTTTCCACCATTATGGTTGCCTGATTTTGCAAATGAAAATACAGAATACCCTTGGGGCTGGCCCGGTGGCACAGCGGTTAAGTTCCTGCGCTCTGCTTCGGGGGCCCAGGGTTCGCAGGTTCAAATCCCGGGCGCGGACAGACGCACCGCTTGTCAAGCCATGCTGTGGCAGCATCCCATATAAAATAGAGGAAGATGGGCACGGATGTTAGCCCAGGGCCAGTCTTCCTCAGCAAAAAAGAGGAGGATTAGCAACGGATGTTAGCTCAGGGCTAGTCTTCCTCACAAAAAAGAAAAAAAAAGACAGAATACCCGTGCAATATTTGGGATGTACCTATACTAAAAAATCATTCATTGTTTATCTGAAATTCAAATTTAACTGGGTGTCCCATATTTTATCTGGCAACCCTATCCACCATGCAAACTCCCACTGACCTCTTAGAGCAGAACTCAGACATGAAGCCCTCTGTAAGAAGCTTTTCCTCTGTCAGCTGTCCACCATATGCAGAGGTGTGTTTGATTGCATTTCTCTGTGCTGGCTTTATTTGTGCACATACACATATCCCTAATAACCATGCACACTCCAAAGAGGGCACCTGCTATACTAAAACAAAATACTACACACACATACTCGCATGTGTACACTCACACATCGTGGCTCTGATCTAGAAGCATTACTGAATGATCAGTCATTGGTTGTGCCCCTGTTCTGTAAAAGCCATGCCATCTGAATATATCTCAAAATATAATCAGAAAATCGAAAAGAATGACAGTGTAAGGAAACATTTTTATCCCAAAATTTGTCTGTCATGACTGCCTGGTCTGCCATTAGCAAGCTATGAGTTGACATGGCTAATATCGTTTCCATGATGTCTGCTCTTACTTCTCTAGCATGTCTTGAGTTCATTATGTGTGGCCAGGCTTTCCTCAGAGGGAAAGCTGATTAGCAGGGGCTGCCCTGTTGTTGATGGAACTCTGTGAAGTCCATGTGGATGACAAACTCAACAGTAATGGGCAAGACACAATTTGTTTGATAAAATCGAGATGAGACATTTCAGTCTAGACGAGATAGCTGTGATTCAGCTCAGGGGCATTTGGCATCTTCTGGTAAGATTTATTTCTCTCCCTGAAAAGGCAAGTTTCAAACCAGGGTGAGAGTAACATGTTGATCATCCATGTTACTCAGTACATGAGAGTAAGTCATTCCATTTGTGGGGTCAGAAGGTGATTGAGCCCAGTGGAGAGCTCAGAGATGGGAGGCCTTGCATTCATGCCTGGCAGTGCTTCCCTGGGCAAGCAGACAACGGTCACCACACAGTTGTGTGCAGCTGTTTTAACCCCGACCAACCCTGAAGCTCCAGCTTGATGCTTCACTCATTCTCACTGCCTTCCATGTTGGGGTCAGCCTCTCCAATGGTCCTTGAGTCCCCTTCTTGGCTTTTCTTCTCTTAATGATGTACCTGATGTAGAAATTTATAATGACTACACAAGTAATGCATGGATATGTCCGTATTGTAAAAATTCAAACACTTCTGCTAAAGTGAAAGCTTTGCTTGCCAGCTCAGCCTCACGTCATGTCACTCTCCTCTACTGCGGTGATGACAGTTATCAGTTTGGTATGTGTTCTTGTTTGATATCTGTCTCCCCACTGAACACTGAGTTCTCTGAGCTCCAGGGCAACAACTGGCTTGTTTGCTGCTCTCTCATGAATGCCCAGCAGGACCCACAGAGGTCGAGAGGGACCTGGCTCACTTCCATGGGTGATATGCAGCATGGGAGTGGGGGGACTTATATATATACATTTTTAATTGCCAAAACAGGATTATAAAAATTGTGATAAGCTTTGAGGTTTAATCCTGTAAGTGTATCTCTGTGACTGTATATATGATATCATTTAGATATAATATAAAAATGTCTACATTATAAACCCTTTGTGAATATGAGACCCAGGATAAATGGCTCACCAGACCTGGACCAGACAGATCCAGGTGCGTTTCACAGCACCTGGCACACAGTAGGTGCTCAATAATTATTTGTTGGATGATTGAAGGAAGATAGTGAAGCCAGGTCTCAATGACAGGGAAGTTATTTCGTGGTTTAGGGATATTGGAGGACAAAATCAGGTGCTGGGGAAACTTAGTGAGTTTACAGAATGGTAGATGGCAGCTCAAGCGTCCATCCAATGCTCTCTCCTACTTCCATTGTTTTCTCTTTGGGATTCCCCGAGGCTGGTTAGGTCATGAGCACTGTCAATCCTCTAATCTAGTATCACACAGTTCTTTATTGTGTGGTTGACTCATATACCTTCCCCTCCAGACCAGAAATGTGTCTTCTTCAGTTTTGAATCCTCGGCACCTCTTACCTAGAAGACATGAAATGTTTGTGAATAAAAGACTGCCAGGTGATTTCTTATGGTTCTCAAGTTTGGGTATTAATCTGTGCAGGCAACACTGCTGAGGGGTTCCAAGACCATTCCTCTCTCCCCCTCCCTCAATATTGCCATTTCTTCATATTAGATGCCCCCTGTGGCTGTCATTTTATCAAATCACTCTTAGGAAGGTTATTTGGACAAACTTACGCTTGGTTCTCTTTTATAGCCCAGCTTCAGATTATGCACGTATTAACTTCCTACACAGAAATAACTTGAGCTCTGAGAAGATGATCCCTGATAAAAAAAAATTTAACATGGTGGGATAAATATATAAGTAAATAAATATAACCATCAGTAAAACCTACCCTCAGTTTTGGTATCACCAGAACAGCTGCTGTCCGTATCCTTGTTCCACTGTTGTTTCTCTTGGTTTGTTCGAACCCTAATGGTGCTTTCACTTCTGAGATGGCAGCAAGCATTTCAGATGAGAGATGTCACCTTCCAGAATGATCATCCTCTTTGCCCACTGAGTAGATGTGGATTTCTTCCCAGACCGCACTGAGAGTGCCTGTAGTCTGAAAAAACGACAAGAGTGGAGTGGGTGATGGGCAGAGATGTCCTCTTGTCTAGGATAAATATTTAAAAAGGAGTTGCCATTGCAGAGGTGAGGACACTGTCTTCTTTTAATTATTATCAGCTTGCCTGTGGTCATAAGGTTTCCCGACGTTTATGAAGAACAAAGAAAGACATTATTATGGAAGAATTCAAGTGGGCTTTTCTTAGACTGACAGAAGACTCACAGGCCCGAAATTTTGGGATTTCTTTAGTGCCTGAGCAATGCCTGAGTTTGGAGATGGTGCTGGGAATAAGGAGTTAGGGGATGTATTAGTTTCCTAGAAGTGCTGTAACAAATTTCCACAAACTGTGTGGCTTAGAACAATAGGAATGTATTCTCTCATATTTCTGGAGTCTAGAATTCTGAAATGAAAGTATCCTCAGGGCCATGGTCCCTCTAAACCTGTTAGGGGAGGCTCTTTCCTTGCCTCTTCTAGCTTCTGGTGATTGGGTTCCTCGGCTTGTAGATGGATCACTCCAATCTCTGCCTCCATAGTTCCATGACATTCTCCATGTGTCTGTGTCCCTGTGTCTTCCAGACACTGGCTTTAGGTATTCTTTGGTAATAATCTGCATAGTTATTAATAATAATAAAGGATGCTATTTATTTAGTAGTTACTAAGTATCAACTCTTTGTATAAATTATCTTTAATTCTCATAGCCACTATACAATGTAGATGTTATTATCTTCAATTCGAAAAGGGGGATCTGGGGGGCCGGTCCAGTGACACGTAGCGTTTAAGTTCACGCATTCTGCTTCAGCGGCCCCGGGTTCGCCAGTTTGGATCCTGGGCATGGACCTACTCAATGCTTGTCAAGCCATGGTGAGGCGGCGTCCCATATGAAAAGGCTACAACTCTACAACTGTGATACACAACTATGTACTGGGGCTTTGGGGAGAAAAAAGAATAAGAGGAAGATTGATGTTAGCACAGCACCAATCATATTCAAAAAAAGTGGGGGGGAATGGAAGCTTGGAAATATTAAGTTACTTGCCCAAGGTCACATAGCTAGAAATCCACAGAATCAAGATTCAAATGCAGGTCTGTCTGAGGCTACATTATATTTTTATAGGATCTAGGGTAAAAGGTTTAGTGTAAAATCACTGTGTGGATCTGTGCATTAATAGCCTATTTCATTCCCCAAAGGATTTGAAGCAGCTTATAAAAAACATACAATACAAGAGAATAAAAAGTTGTTAAAGAAATCAGAGTTGAGGGAAAACAAGAGCAAGAAAGCAAGATGAAGTCAGGTACAGTTAGAACCTAAGAATGTATGTCATAATGTCCAGTGTCATTGTTGCAAATCTGTCCCTGGGCTTTCTGGAAACAAAGAAGAAATATGATCTGTTAAAAACATCACAGTATCCAAAAGATAAAATAAAACAGCAACAAAGCTAAGTCTTCAGTAGAAGCAAAGCTTTTCTTGGGACTGAGTCCCAGGAGGACTCTCCCCCGTGGGCCTTCAAGAAGAGGGCACTGTGGGTTTCTTGGGCAAAGGCCCCCACATCTTCCTTACAGGAGTGACCACCACCACCACATGAGTTGCAGGGCTGATTCTTGTAACCTCCCTCTGTATAGGCAGATGTCACATTGCCAGCGTGCAGTTCCTGGGCAGGCATGCCGCAGGGCTTGTGGAATTGTCTCATGTGGAGCTACAGAGTGGAGTTCATCAATTCGGCTGGATTGGGATAGCGTTTCTTCATCATGGCTCAAAGTGGGGAAAAGTGTGGTCACACATGTTGGCATTCTCAGGGGCGTTCAGTGTGGAGAGACTGCCCTGACATTTCCAGAGCTCCTGCCCGGATCCAATCCTGCATTTCCTATTAGATGTACAGAAGAACTTTTGGGAAAATCATTTGTAGGCATGACTCTCTTCCACTTAGTCAGAACTGGGAAAACAAGCTATTCTGTCAGGTTGACCCAGTGCCATAAACAAAAGTGAAGTGTGCACTGGATTTCCGCAGTCATAGGTTTGATTTGCTGTACTATTTTAAGGGTGGATAGTCCTAGATAAGGAAGGGAGTCTAAGGAAGTGGCTGTGGTTTTACTGTACATTGAAGTGAATTTTTTTGCCCTGAAAGAGCTTCTCCTTAAGTTGGATGGCTAAAAATTTGAAGTGAGGATAGCCTTGTGTCTCCAAATATTGTAGATAATTAAATATTAAGACATCCTCTTGGGATTATCAACTATGCAAACTTGAGCATTTTTCATTTAAAAGTAAATCTCACTGTGAGAAAAGGGCCATATGGGTGGCCTCAGAGGTAAACTTCTTTATATTTCCAAGAGAGATGCAGTTAAGAGAGCAGAAATTGGGATTGCCTTATACCCAACTTCACCGGGACAGGGACTAACACTCATTGCCAAATGCAATCATACAATTTCTCATCGATGATCCCAGTTTGCTGGGACAAAAAATGCTGAAATTATCAATGGCCTATACGTTTCATCCATCCGTCCTTTTTTCCATCTGTTCATCTATCCATCCATCTATTTATTCATCCATCCATCTCTGAGGATATGATCCCTGATACAAGGCAGTAAAAAAGAAAAAGAAGAAAAGGTTCATGTCCTTGTAGAGTATTCAGGTTTTCGGATAATAAAGAACAAAATGACAGGGTGTTATAAGTGCTGCGAAGGAAATAAACAGTGTAAGAGGGTAGTTTTGGGAGGGTGATGGCTGAATTGAGACTTGAAGGATGAAGAAAAGGCAGCCATGTAAAGAGCTAGAGGGAGAGCATTTCAGGAAAGAGAGAACTGAAAGTTCAAAAGCCCTGATGGAAAAGAGCTTAGAATGTTCAAGGAACACAAAGGAGATGAGTTGGGTTGGAGCGAAGAGATTGGGAGGTTAGTACCGGGATAAACTAGGATTGGGTAGGGCATGGCAGACCATAAGGAGTTCCAATTTTATTCTAAGACCAATGAAGACAGATGAAAGAATTTTAAGCAAGAGAGTGGTATGATATGACATGTGCTTTAAAGAGATCACTTTGGGGACCCCTGGGAGGGGGGAATAATTTAGAGAAGGGGCGAGAGTGGAAGCAAGGAGCCCAGGTTGAGAGCAGGTATTTTAGTAGGCCAGAAGAGAGTGGTGGTGGCCTGGATAGAGGCAGGAGCCGTGGAGATGGGGAGAATAGACTGATTTGAGAGATGTTTTTGGTAAGTTATGGATGATGCATTTGGGTCCAGGCTCACATCTGTGATCACCAAAGGCAGTTTTCCAGAAGTGCCATTGATAATCCATTTGATAAGGTCTTTACTGAATTAACATGATAGTGTTTGCATAACCAGTAAGTAATCTCATTTGGCATTACATCCTTAACTGGATGGCCTTAAACTAGGTTAGGTCCCTTATACTTTAGACAGCAAGATAAATAATTTAATTAATTGGATTTAGGTTGGGGTTGAGGTTTGAATTTCTCAGGTTTAGCTTGAGGTTTAAATTTCTGAGAATGTCCCCTGATGTATTTCCTATGTGTACACAGAAAAAATGCATATTCTGGTACATTTTAACATTTAAATAAAATAATGTGTTACATGATCAATTTACACTGTAGATTACTATCTATAACCAAATCATAATAGAATATAATCATACAATTCTAAAGTTAAGAAAGTGATCCTAATCTATTATTTACTAAATATAGATGAGATCCTATAGCTAACAACTCCAATTCTCTCCAATCTGATTTTTTTAAAAAATCTCAGAAATGTCTAATTGTTGGAAATGTCTGTCTGTATGAATGCTCTGACACAAACTATACTCCCATTAAACATACTGATGTTTAATAGGCTGGATCAAGATGTTCTTGTCACTAAAGTCAACCAATAGCAGACTTTTCTTGTGTCACAGAAAAATTAAATAAATGAAATGAATTTTCTCTATTTCAAGGTTTTCAACATTGAAACCTTTTCTTAAACTTTTGGCACCTCTGATGGTTTGCCTAGAGTAGAAGTTAGTCTGTAGTGATATCTTAGTTCTAGATTATTTCGTTATTTTATGAACTAATATAAAATTGAGCTGTTTTATGATTTGGCACACATGATTAGATTCATTAGTTTACAAATAATCTATCAGTATTTCATAATTTTGCAAAAATCCTGGGACTTCCTGGTGCTCCAGATGCCAGGTACTGTAACAAACACATCCAGAAAAAAATAAAATGGCTCAAACATGACAGAAGCATTTCTCACTCATATAAAATGGAAACAGAGGTACTTGAGATGTGGTTGGGTTTCTTCCAAGCAGTGATCAGGGACACTGACACCTTCCATCTTCCGACTCTGCCATCTTTCATGTGACTTCCAAGGTTGCAGGGCTTATCTTCATCAAGCTGGGGCAAAATGGCAAGAACTGAAGGGGTCTGCATGGGAGCATTATATAGGCTAGGCTTAGAGGGGCACACGTCATTTCTAGTCACATCCTATTGGCAGGAACTTAATCACATAGTCACAGCTAAGTGCAAGGGATGCCAGGAAATTTAGCCCAGCCATGTGCCCAGGAAGAAGACGGAATGGTCTGATGAACAGCTAGCCCATCTCTCCTATGCTTCAGATCCATTTGGAAAAACGATCTAGCAATCAAAATGTGTTGGCATTGGTATGAGTTGACTTGGGGGTTGGGCTGATATTATGGGACACGTTGTAGATACCCAATAAAGATTTTTAAAAATCCTTTTGAAGAGAGTTGGAGTTATCAGAGGCAGCTTTCTAATGAGTTATTTTCTTTTTTTCTAAAGAGTAGAAGAAGAAGTACTATTGAAATAAAAGACTTTCCATTTTTTTCAAGGCTATACAAATAAGAAGAGAAATGATTAATTTGGTGTCTTTAAAAAAGGCATACTTTCCTTATAAGAAAACTATTTTGATAGAAAGATACTGTCATTTGCTTTCTTTTAAAAAACAGAACCCATGGAACTTATTTCTCATGAGGACCAGCCTGTAGGAGAAGATCCTTCAGTGTCATCCACAGCTAATATACTACACTGGGCGTTGACCGTGCATCAAGCATAATGTTACTAAGTTTGCATACATTATTTCATTTTATCACCAAAAGAATCCTGCAAGATCCCATTTTACAGTTTTGAGGAATCATGGCTGCAGAAAGTTACATAACTTGGCAAAGTTCACATAAAACTAAGGTCTGCCTGATTTTCTATTAAACTGTTATTTAAGTGTAAAACAAGTGTCTTGAGTACATCATGTTTTCTTTCTCTTTTTTTTTAACAGAGAAGAAAATTTGTCACCTAATAACATCACAACATTCACCTCTCAAAAATAGCTTTCTCGAGAAAGACTTTTAAAGACTCCTGGCTTCTGGCAAAATAAGTTCAACACACTTGGGTGTGTGTTTCTGCTCATGGAGAGCAAGACCCTTTCCCTCTCCATGTGGTCAGTTTAGAGGCTGGAAGCTGTTTATGAGTCCCTGCAGCTTGACCATACATAGGGGACCAGGCAAATGTGATTCCAGGGTGTGGCTGGAATTCGTTTCTGGCTTCTGTGGCAGAGGCAGGAAAAGCCCTGCTGTCCCTGTGAGGAGGGGCAAGAGCCAGGGCCTGCCAAGGTCTCCACACAGCAGCAGACTGGGAGGAGGATCCAAGTGGGCCTGGCTCCTAGTTCAAGTCAACGTGTGGAATCCTGCAGCAGAGACAGGCTGTGGGGAGGGCCAGAGCATCTGCAGTTAGAGGAGGGGATATGCAGTTGTCAACACAGTGTCTTCAGGGGCAGAAGTACTCAGATCAGTTTTCCCAAAGTTGGTTCCATGAAACGCTAATTTTGCAAGAAGCTCCACGAAAGAAGCTTTTTGTGGTTCGAGAAATTTAGAAAACATTATGTTTAATATAGACTCACAATGTACATTAGCATACTAAAAGCCTCTAGATCTTGCAGCAAGACACCTGTTAAACTTGTTCAACCCATGATATAACAAACTTAATTGACCACATACTTTAAAAAAAAGTCACACATTAATATCCCGAGGAACCAGTGTTTAGGGGAATGTACTTTGTGAAACACTGATCTAAACAGAGCATAAAAAGAAGATAATGTTAGAAAATAAGTCCCATGTCCAAATTCCAGTGAAATATCTCTGGGGAGGATTACAAAATTACTCTTTCATTAGGCAACATAAGCAGCCACAATGATCGCATGTAACCCTAATCTTTTCTTTGGTTTTAAACAAAAGAGAAGTATGAAAAACTCATATGGTAAAATGCCTTTTGCCCCTCTTCGTTTTCTTTTGCCCTCTCTTTTTCTATTACCACATAAACTTCTTGCTATCAATTGAGTCACTTGCAATTGCAATATTTATTCTTTTCAGAAGATATGTTAAAATCCCATTGAAGGGAAAATAAAGGTATTAATAAAGTGCATATTGTCACTAAAGGTGTTACATAAATTTATTGAGCTGGTAATTTCATTTGATGTTTCTTTAAATTTGGGGAACTTGAACTATATCCTCCCTTCCTTCCTTCCTTCCTTGCTCCCTCCCTCCCTTCCTTCCTTTCCTCTTGTAGCAAATATATGTTGATACTAAGGCTTGGCATCAGAATTATAAAACTCAATATATCTCAACGTGTGTGTGTATTTATATATATATTTTTACTGGATGAATAAATATATCTTTTATGTGAATGATAAACATTAAGAAAACTAAACACATTTGTATTAGTCACACAACAATTTTGATTGTGTAGACTTAGATTGTGTGGCATGGTATACTGGAGAGATGTGGTTAGGTAGCACATGTCCCACCCCTTGTATCATAGCGCCATGGCACACATCACTAACCGATCACTCTTGCTAAGCACTCACTCTTGCTAAGCCCAGACCTGACTTGCTCCACATCACAGGCAGGCAGTCACTACAGAGCAGCTGGAACGAGCTGTTTGCTTTCCCTGCAGTAGTGGAAGGATTAGAGTTTTAGGAGACTGTGGTTCTTTTCTAATGTGTTGTTTGACCTTGGGAAATGGCCTTGGTGGGCCCTATTTTCATTTTCTTCATATAGTTAAACCAGGTGACTTACTGTAGTGTTTTAAGCGTCTGTCTACCAAGAACTGTCTTGGTGGCAACTTTCATTTAAACTCAGCACAGTTTTCAGCCTGTACATTTGATTTCCTCTTTGCATTTTTAGGAGTATCTCATGATTTATCTTTCTCACTGTTTTCTATATGGTCGATATTTTAATATATGTTTATGTATTTTATGTATTTATTTTTAGAAAAATGGCCTTCAAGAGAAAGAATAACAGTTTTGATTTCCTATACTTGGGGACGCAGGCCCCCTCTATGAGTTTCTTTTTCTGGACGTGCCTAGGCTGTGTTCCCGGGGAACCCACCCCTTCAGTCTCCCCCCAATCCTGCAGGGCTTCTTGCGCTGTCCCTACATGTGGATTCCTCAGTCCCCGGAGAAACCCCGTGGTGGATTAATGGACAAAGAGACTCTGAATGAGCCTTGTGTTTTTTAATGTGATGCCTTTCAAAACCTTTTCAGTTTAGATCTTATGATTTGTTGTTTGTAGAACATCAACATTTGGCACCAAGAGTTCAAGAGACTCAGCAAATGATGGTAGGCTTTAGCCTAAAGGTATTTACTATAATATCAGTGAAATAATTTCCTCAGAAACTTTTCACAGGATTTGAATGTCCTGAGTGCGTATGTCAAAGAGAGTCGTATTTCCCAAGTGTATTCCTTTGTTCCCCCCAAATGGCCCAGGGCTTTGGTTGGAGCTAGTTAACGGTTCTCTGTTGGTACCCTCTTCTTAACCTCCTAACAGGTAACTGAATTCTTAAAAACAACAACTCATCAGCATGTCAAATCCATCCCCAAAGAAAAAAGTATCATTATTTATCATGATCAACCATGACTACTTGAAGAACTTAAAGCTTCTTCTAGGTGAACTATTTCTAAGAATCCCTTCAGAGGTGAAAGGAGATTGTCATTTCTAAATGCCGAATCTGTAGGCCAGGACTTGGTAACTGGTCATTATTCAAAAGGTATTGGTTGAGCACCTACTGTGTGCCAAGAACGTTCCTAGATGTGGGAGATTCAACTCTGACTCATAGAGATTCCTTCAACCTTGGCCTCACTGGATCTGAGGGACACAGTCTAATAGTCACTGGTTCCCATGGTAGCTGCTAAACCAAGCATCGAGGGACAAACTATTCAGTTTATCCCCTGTGCTGAATGTCATTGTATTGCTGCTTCCTGAAACAACCAAGAAATCAGCTGTAACCTGGAAACCCTTCATCAAAAACAGGTTTTCACACCAGTCCTGGTCGCTATAAGAAGACTTGTTCTAAACCACTTTGTGTTTATGGAGCGTGTGTTATGAGGAGCACGCTGAGGAGTGCAAAGCAGTATAAGAGATGCCCAGTGAGCAGAAATTAACCACTGTGCAGAATATGACAAGGAACAAGAGTGGGATGATGAATAAATGCTCCATGAATTCAGAGATACACAGAGGACCCCTCTGGCTAGAAAGACAACAGGGAGAAGGAGGGAGTGAAGGATAGAAGATGCTCATGGATTTGCACCCCAGCTCTGCCTTTTACTAGCTGTGTGACCACGGCTGAATTTCTTACCACGTGGAAACCTATTTTTAATCTGCAAAAGAGGAATTGTAATATCCACTCGTAGACGTGATGATAAAAATGTAAAGTGCTTAGCACTTTAGTGTCTGAAATATGGAAAACACTTGGTAAATAATATCAGTAGATACAGTAAAATAGTAAGTAGTTTTGTGTGATCGTCTATAAAGTAGCAATATTACATCACAGGACTGGTCAAGATAAAATAAGATGACCTAATTAACAGGCTTGGCATAGTGCCTACCATGTGGTAGGCATGCAATAAATATCTGCTATTATTATTATGAAAAATGTGGATAGGTGAGGGAAGGCATCTCAGACACAGGGAGGAGACGCATAGCCTGGTTTGGGCTTGGCGAGTTGCCCAGTGCTCTTGGACAGAGGATTTATTCTGGTGAGTAGTAACGGAAAGGTAGATGGCGGTTGTAAAACGTATGAACCATAAGTGAAGATAGGGATAGGGATAGGGAAGGAAGATTCTAGAAGAAAATCAAATGAGTAATCTCTAAGTTTCCTTCTGACTCTGAGATTCTGTGTTTCCTCCAAAACTTCCAGTGATTCCTGAGAAAGACTACGGTGAATCAAACATTCCGTGCAGTAGGGCTCCGGGGCTCCAGCCTGGAACATACCAATAAGACAATGAGTGCATTCTTCTCTGTTTTGACAGTAGCAACCCGTTTGTTGAAAGAAGAAAATGTTTTAGTTTTTATGTGGCAATCTGACTAAGTATTTGATTTGGCAGGTAAGAGAGGGAAGCAAAACTCATGAGCATATTAGGTGACACATTATGTCCTCATCATTTTTTTCCTTTAGTTTTGAGAACCAGAGTCAAGGAGAGGGAAAAGAGAAAAAAAAAACCCAGCTCTCCAGGAAATGAGTCTCCAGGCAGAACTGAGACACCTGAAGATATATCTATCACTTCACATACGTTGTGCGTGTGAGTCAATAGGCAGTTTCTGGGTTTGCCAAAGTGCACCCGAGGGCTGGTGCGAAAGAAGAACCATTCCCACTGGCAGAAGCCTTCATGGGTTAGGCTCTTAAGAGGAGCCAGAGAGGTGGGTGGACTCCCTGCAGAGCTGCTTTCGTGGCATTGACCAGAGTCGGCGTACAATCTACTGCAGCATTCCCAAAGTGTCCTGTGAAATGTTATGTGAAAAATAAACCAAGAAAACTCAGGGATAAGCACGTTCAAGATGTTTCTTTGCTGCAGGGCTTCTCAAGACCTCCGAGAGGCCCGTATGAATTGTGAGTGTCCAAGAGGAAGAATATGAATGCAGGACTTCCCACGCTCACTGGAAAGAGTGCTTTGGGGTGTAGAATGAATCTAGGCACTAGAGGCTTGAGCTGCGCTTTGGGCAGAGGTGATTCAGGGTCAGGAACACCAGGCTAAATCATTTCTCTGTGCTAGTCCTTTCCCAGGGGATCCAGATACAGACGTTTACAGCCACCTTTGTCTTTCCAGTGGCCAAATTGGGGTCACTGCGCAGCAGAGCACAGTCATTTGGAAAAAACCTGATGGGGTGTGGTAGGCAAAATAATGCCCTTCCCCCAAGATGTCCACATCCTAATCCCTGTGAATATGTTACTTTGCATGCCAAAGGGGACTTCGCACATGTGATTAAATTAAAGATATTGAGATGGGCGATTATGCTGGATTATCAGGGTGAGCTCAATGTAGTCACGGGGGCTTTACAAGACGGAGGTAGGTGGGTGAGAGGCTGAGGAGATGCAAGGACAGAAGCAGAGGTCTGAGTGATGTGGGGCCACAAGTCAGGGAATGTGGGCAGCAGCCTCCAGAGGCTGGAAAAGAAACCGAAATGGATTCTCTCCTAGAGTCTTGAGAAGGAACACAGCCCTGCCACCCATTGTAGACGTCTGACCTCCAAACTGTAAGGGAATACATTTGTGTTGTTTTAAGCCACTAAATTTGTGGTAATTTGTTACAGCAGCAACAGGAAACTAATACATGGGGTTTGCTATTGGTCCCACCTTTCTTGTGCTTGAAGGTGGAAGGATTAACACACTCCAGTACCCTTCTAAGACCCTGCGCCCCTTCAGGACACTGACACTCTGAAGGAGGCTGCTGTCAGTAACAACCATTTGGCCAAGTGGGTCTTCCTTTCTTGCTGTCCTTCCTCCACCTCCCCAGCCCGGAGGGGCCATACATCACTCCAGCTCAGGCCTGCCCTCCTTAGATGTGCAGTGACCAATCACCGCCAAGCTTTGGAAGAAGCAATGCGATTGGTCGCTGGTCGTGACGCGCACCTGTTATTTGCATAGTGATTTGTGGACTGAAGAGCTAGCTGTCCAGTTTGTACTTCGTGCAATTACTAATATAATATACTGTGGTAACTGAAATCTGGACTGGGTTGCTGTGGGACTGGTATTATTTAACCAAACCATAGTCATTGAAATGCATGCATATCAGAACCGAGCCAAAATGAGGACTGCAGGTATTAAAATTATGGCACAAATCCTGCAGTATAGTTGTTATAACTGGACTGGTGGGCAGCCTGACGATGCCCTCATGCATCTGCTGAATCCCAAAGTCTGAACGTGGCTGATGCAGGGGTCGGGGATGTCAGTAAACAAGGTAGGAATTTAAAGTGCAGCAAAGGAGAGCGAAGCACTATTTGTACGTTGTCTCTGATGATCACAGGTCAGTCCTCCAGGAAACAGATTCTGAGACCCTTGAGATTTGCAGGTAGGAGATTTGGGGGCTGCTTGTGGCAGCAATGCCTGGCAGGCAAAAGAGAGCCCCAGATTTGGGCAGAGGGAGAAGTTGACTGTGATGCATGCGGGCCGGGTCTTTATGGCCCACCATCAGCCAGTCATTGGATGTGGGCTGCCCAGACCCCAGTGAAGAACTCCCTCCAGCGAGGTGGCTCTCTCTCTCTGAGCGTAATCCTGAAGAGGCGCTCAGCTGAGAGCTGGCAGCCTCCAACCCTGCAGGTGGAGGAATAAATGCTCCATCCTCAAGGGATCTGGACAGCACATTACAGGGTCCATGACACCGATTATTCTGCGATTCTGGTGCCACCGGACAGCCCAACTCTGAGGGGCCTGATCACCATTTCTAGCAAGGCTCAAGTCAGAATCTGGGGCACAGAAGCAAGAAGAGCCTGAAGCCCAAAAGAACTGACAGACTGCTGAGCCCAGGTCAGGACAGCTGGAGACCCAGGCTGGGCCACCTTCCAGCCCAGAACTCCCTGTTCCCAGAGTTAAGATCAGAGTAAGGGCCTGGGCCTGGATCGGCCTCCACTTTCATTTTTGTTTGTGGTACCTTATTAATTTGAGAGAAGTTCAGGTCTTGTTACTTAGTCTCGTATTGGTCTTTTAAGGCACTTGGGCTCTGAGCTCGGTGGAGAAAATGACAAGAAGTTGAAATAAAAAGTTGCTAGGTTTGACATTTGTGGTCGACTATTCCTCTAGTAAAATATAGATATCTTGTAAAGAAAAGATTAAATTTTTTCTACTCCCTGCCCCCCCCGCCCTCCTGTTTCTGTTTGGTTCTTGGGCCCCACACATACATTGGGTTCTCTCTGCCATTCGGTCCCCTTTAGCTCTTTCTTCACAAAGAATTAGATGCTTGGGGTCCAGCTCCCACTTGCCTGAATTAGAAAACAATGGGGTCAGCACCTCTCATTCTCTGAAGTGACTGATCAGCTCACACTTATGGCTTTGAGACACCCCTCCCCCCCCAAGATCTGAGGTCAGCAGCTCTCAGAGGGAGGTTGCTAAGAAATCAGCAGGGAGACAAGCAAGATAATAAAGGACTTTGTCACAAAGGGCTGACAGCATGTTTGAGAATTGCTGATGTCAATGCTTAGGCTAAATACTAGATGAAACAAGATTTGTGCCTACTTCCCTGTGATACTCTCTTTAGAAAGACTGAAGATGCTCCTGCCTGTAAGAATTTAGTTCTGGCATCCTGGTGGACTGAGAGTTTGGAGGCCACCTGATAAAGACTTTTCATCTAGAGAATCAAGTCTGACCTATCAGGAGTGGCCGCCTGAAGAGGCTGAGTTAGGAAAGATTCTGAAGCAGAAAGAGCCTCTGTCTGATTGGCTGGTGGCTGCCCTGGCTGTGCACCTGGGGAGGAGTGGGACATGTGCCGTGAATTTGGCCATCTCTGGACTGGAGTTTCCACCAACAGTCCTCAGTTGGCTGAAGGCTGTTTTTGTTTTTTAAAACAATATCCAATGCTTACCTTTAATCCAGTGTGGGATATACTGTAGTTTTTAAGTTATTCAGAGGTAAGATGCTGAATGGAGGATAAGTTAAAGAGGTCATTGTCTAGTCCCTAGATGTTAGGGGAAAGGTGAAGGATAATTAAATCCCAAAATGAGCAAGTGGATGTGTAAGAGACGGTGGAATTAGAATGTGTAAATACTATGCAGTTTTGATGTGGTGTAGGAGGCACAGATCAGTGACTCCACCGAGTCACTAGGTTCTAGGTCCCATGTGGCTGAACCTGCTAATATGAAGGTTGTTTAGGGTTTGAAATGGAGAATGCTCTCATTATCTCATTTGATCTGATAGCACACAGTGAGGTATGAGAGTAGACCTAGAGCACTATGCTTAGAAATCATGATTGGAAACAGGACACCTGCTGAATTGGTAGGGAGAGAGATGGTGTAGGGAGAGGGACAGTATGAGTTTGGAAGAAAGAGGAGAGTTGAACTGGTGGCTGAAGAGCGAAGGACAAATGGGGTTAGATTCCAGTTTGTCCTTTATGTTGAGGGTGTGCTTTCCCTGAAAGCACATTAAGGACTAAAGGTAAAACTTTGAACTGTAATTTTTTTTTTTCCTGAGGAAGATCCGCCCTGAGCTCACATCTGTGCCAATCTTCCTCTATTTCGTATGTGGGTCACTGCCACAGCATGGCTGCTGCCAAGTGATGTAGGTCCATGCTCAGGAACTGAACCCGGGCCACTGAAGCAGAGCACACCAAATTTAACCACCAGGCCATGGGGCTGGCCCAGAACTGTAATTTTTAAATTTTATTTTGCCTAGCAACTTCTTTTGGTCAGGCAAAAAACTACTGTAAAGCATCAATTCTCTGACACTTGCCCTTGCTGGAAGTACATTACTTTGCTCATTGTAGACTCCTCAATTCATAAATAGTGCTTTTTTTAAAGGTCCTATTGCTATAATTGGAGTTTTAAATGGGGATTCTTAATCTCTTAAGTAAGGACACCTGTGTGTGCTTTCTATACTTTGCATTGCAGAATACGGCAGCCTTGCAAAGGAACTTTGCATTCCTCACAAGATGCCTTATAGGTAGAAAGTCAGAGTTTTGTTCCCACTACAGAGAATTTGAAACATAGGAAGAAAAAAACTAAAGAAGGTGAACTAGACTCAATTAAATGGAATTTGGCGCCTCAGTTCTGGATTTTTGGTATATCACTTTAATGGTGAGTTTTCTTTTTTTTTTTGTGAGGAAGACCAGCCCTGAGCTAACATCCGTTGCCAATCCTCCTCTTTTTGCTGAGGAAGACTGGCCCTGGGCTGACATCCGTGCCCATCTTCCTCTACTTTATATGGGACGCCGCCACGGCACGGCTGACAAGCAGTGCGTCGGCAGGCGCCCAGGATCCGAACCCGCAAACCCCGGGCTGCCAAGCACGAACTAAACTGCTGTGCCACCAGGCCGGCCCCTAATGGTGAGTTTTCAACCATTATTTGGAAGTTCTTGATGGCTCCGAGGTCTGGTCAGTTATGCTCCAGCATTTAAGAACAAGATGCAGTTAAGTAAAGTGTGAAGAACAGAAATCTAACTTGACACCGTCTTTGTATAAGACAAAAGATTGATTTTAAATGAAAAACTCATGAACATTTAATGATATCTGTCTATATATTATAAATCATTTCAACATAAAACGTAATGGCAAAATTATAATTCTATCCAATATAAGACGGTTCTGAAGGTTGCAAACAATATCTAGAAAAAATCATGCCCCCAAGTTGAGGTCCTTCAGTATTAGAATGCACTGTTTTCCTGTACCCACACACACGCACACAGAAAGCCATTCATTTCCTGCTTTAACTTATCCCTCAGAAGGTGGGATAGTGGTATAGTATGACTCATTTCCCTCACAAACCAGACGTTGCCATTCTAATTAGAAATGGCATGAGTGGAAAGCAAATTAGTAAATATTAAATTGTCTTTCCTGGGAAACTGAGAATATTTATTGAATTGGACAGCCCTGGGAATGTTTGAGTTACTCATCTTAAAATGTACATTGGATTAAATGTGATTAATATTCCAGTTATTAAGGGCAGATAAAGATGTCTTAACCTGACACATTTCCTTTTCAAGTGTTTTAAATGAGGACTTGTCGTCTTGCTGGGTCGAATAGAACAGCAATCTGTTTACATGATGACTTGCTTCGTGAGCCTAAAGGGTTAATAGACTTGCTTTCTTAGTCATCCTTTAGAGAAGGTTCTTCTTTGGTTGTCGAATCATAAGGAGACAGGACTCTTGGGTTCCAGCCTCATCCTCTGACTTCTATGTGATTTTTCTTTGTTCCTCAATTTCTTCATACATAAAAGCAGTAAATCAGCAGCAGCAGCTCTAGGGTACAAAAATAAATGCACTTGCCGTTTTAAGTCCTTGGGTAAAGTATTTAAACTGTAAAGCCCTACTACATTATTCTTATTTTAATAAAAGGAGGAAAACAGGCCCAAAAGGAATTTAGGAACTTGAGTGGCGTAAATTGGCCAGGCAGTTTAGAATTTAAATTCATGATTCTTTTCTAGCCCATTTATTGGATGATAATTTATGCATATATGGATAATTAAGTAATATGCACTTTAAAAATCCTGTGTTAGGATCTTGTTCTTTGAATCGGGGGTTGCACACTGGGAGTCCACAGGCCTATATTGGCCCTCAGAGATGTTTTGCTTGTCCATAGAAAGCATGGATTTTTCTTTTTAATTGTCAACCTGTAAAAATACACAGATTTCACATAAAAATTTGGATTTTTCAGTCACTCTTGAAAAATCAGAAGATTCAGCTACTCTGGGTCTTTCTCCCCAAATTAGCAACTGCTGCCAGTGCTGAGTAACTGTCCCCTATAGATGGTGCATGTGCCCCAGCACGGTTTGCCTCTTCATCTACCTGACAGCGAAAAGCATTTAATTATGAGACTATTATAATCCAACTCACAGTTTTCTTTGTTGGCCTAAATGAGAAAATTCTGACATCGAGAATAAATAATTTAAGCATTATTAAGCGGTATTTGTGTTCAAAGAGATTAGGTACCTGCATAAAAACCTAGGGTGCTGCTGCCTTGAACTTTCTTTTAGTGAGAAGTGAGTTCTCCTTTCTTCTATTTTCTCTTAAGTGCATTTGCAAATGGTTTACCGAGACCATGGCCTAACCAGCCCTCCCCCCACAACACACACATCACACACTTATTCCGAGTCCTCTAATTAATGGTCTAGCACAGCTCATAAGATTCCCAAAGCTAATTAAACAATGCTCACCCTTGTACCTCCCAGTAGATTGGGGAGTAGCTTGGCGAACGCTGTGATTGATATGAAAAGTAGCAACGTATTCTTAAGCACTTTTAGCACTGTTGTTACTCTATGAGGCACAAGCTTTCAACACAGTGGCCTTTTATCCTCGTGCTTTGGGAGTGTGAGAACACCATGAAGTCTACATGCACCACTGCGTTCCTGTGGGCTGGGAATCAAGGCCTGGAGAAGAGGGCGGGCAGCAGGGGAGTGACAGTCGGGGAGAGGGAGCTGGCAGCTGTCATCTGAATAGCATTTCTCTCTTCTTTTATCCTGTTGTCCAAAAGCTCCATCCATTCGTATTCATGCTTTCCACCTCTCTCCATACGACCAAGGCCAGCTTCCTTTAGTACATTTTATTTCCTTGTCTGTCTTGGGTTTTCATTTGGATTTACTAAGAATCATTGAACTGCGTCAGAAAAAATATCAGCTGATAGAAATTGGAGCTAGAAATTGGTAGAGAGTCTGTTGGGAGGAATTTATCTAAATATAAGAAGTTAATGCCAAATCTATATAGTAAGTTAACTTTATGTTCACTGATCTTTATTTATTTCCTGCTAATCCAGTGATTAATTAGTTCCATGTGTATGAAGGCTATATTCGTGCTGATCAGAGAAAAAAATGAGGAAAACATTTTATATTTCAATTACAAAAGTAATACATAGGTAGAAAATATAAAACCACAAAAATTCAAGAAGAAATTTAAAATCACCCTATCCTACTATCCAGAGATAATTATTGTTAACTTTTGAGTTTCTTTTCAGTCAAATATATATGTATAGTTTTTAGAAAACTGAGATAATTCTGGACATGCTATTTCATTATCTACTTGTTTATGGGTAATACTAAATCAAATATTTCCGTATCTCTAAATATTGTATTAAAGCTTTTTAAGTTTATATAGAACTACATTGTATGGATACCCTATGATTGATCTGTTTTTAGAAAGAGGTTTTTCCAAACTTGAATGATAAACAATGTTGTGATACAGATGTAAGTTTCTACACATCTATGATTTTTCCTTTGGAAAAATTCCCAGAAGTGACTTGTGAGTCAGAGAGTATAGTTGGGTTTTATGGAGACCTCCAGAAATGTTGTAGGAATTGAACCTCCCAATGGCATTTTATGAGAGCCCTAAATAGGGAGCTTTTTGAAGGATGTCTTTTGGGAAGCTGTTCTGAATATTCTTCGACTGCTTTTATCTAGGTGTTTTTCATCCCACGAAGAAGACTAACCACTTAGATTTCTTGGCTTATGGGAAGAGGAAAGTGGGGTGCAGCCAGCTATGAAAATGTTTGGAAAAAGTCTGGGCCGTCTTAACCATCATCCTAATTAACCTTTGTTTTATATTGTGAGCGGAAACCCAGCTTTTCTATAAGAAAACATAAATGTCTGTGAAGAACATGTATTTGCTTTGAGAACTCTTGGGACCAAGAAAATAAAATGCTTAATAACAACAGCATAATGAGGCCTCAGGGGTGCTGAAAGTGTTAATTAAAGAATGATTTTAAAGTTCTCTAGAAGCCTACGGTGAGTATGTGCTATAGGCGCCCCAGGGAAAGATTCAGTTCAGAACAGGTGGATTCCTTTACCGTCAAAGGCTAATATGTCTGACTACCTGGGGTGACTTGATTAAATCAGAGCTAAAATTTTAAATGCACCTAATTACAGCTTCCCCTATTATAAATGTAATGCGCCATATTTATTAGAGTCCTTCTATTGAGAAGATGAACCACAGCTAACCACACTCAAATTTTTGAACATTTAGGCTATAGGACTAAAATTTTAAACATATCTGGCGAGGTTTAGACGTAGATATTGTACTGTCTCGATGCACCGTGTCCCAATTTGCAACAAAAGAGCCATTGGGAGACAGGCCCTGAACTGACCAATTGAATTAAAACTTGAGATCTGATCCAAAAAATCATGTCATATAGATAGATCAAATTTGGACAAGTGCCTCCTAGTACTGTCTAATGAAACTTAAATTTTCAGTGGTCCTTCTGCGTTTAACGAGGCCTCTAACTCCTAGCAATAAAGCTGGATTTTGCTCTAGTAGTTTATTTGGCAAATGTAATCTCCAGTTGTCCGTGCAGTAGGATTGACCGTGTAAAGACGACATGACTTGATTGTACAAGCTGATGCTTATGCGAAGCCCCAGTTGGAAAACTTAATTTTGTCATAAAAGCAATGAAGGTTTTTTGTTTGTTTTCCGTGACCCTTAATGACTTAGGAAGCCTATAAACTGGCGCAGTAGAGGGATAAAGCTGTTAACATGCCTTAGAAGAGAATCTGTGCTCATTACAGGAATATGTTGCCAGCGTGATTGTTTTGTGAGAGATGTTGTCCCATCGAGGTACCGAGAATTGTAGTTACTGTTCCCTGAGGACAAGAGACTTCCCTTGAGAGGAGAAGGGAGTTCTGGATCTTTCCTTTTTATGTTATGGTAAAGGGAACTCTCTAAACTTTATATTTCTAGAATGAGTATCCAGGATTAATCTTTCCTGATGGTTCTTTTGTCTGAATATCGAGCTCAATAAAGTACTTAATCCCAATAACACTAATAATATGTGAAGTTATCCCAGTAATGAAGAAATATGAAGTTCAAACCCATCTAGGCTTTTATCCATTAACCAAGAGCAATTTCCCTGAATTTCATTTGTTCACCACATTCATGGATACATTCCTTCATGCACTTATTGACTCATAACCGAACTGAGTGGCTGAACTGAGTGCAGCAGCCACTGGGGGCCATAGGCTGGGCTTCTTGCCCTCGAGGAGCTCACAGCCCAGTGGAGCAGACAGGAGAATTCCAGCAGAGTGATAAAGCGCTGTAATGGCAGTGTTCTCAATGTGTGCAGGCACCGGGATGGAGTCGCTAACCCTGCCTCAGAGTCTATCTCATCTCCCTCAGCTTTATTCATCTTATTTTAATTTATAACTGTTTTACTCTAGAGCCTTGCTACCCCCCTGGCTGGCGCTGCACAGACCAGCAGCATCCGCATCAATAGCGGTCTGTTAGAAATGCAGCATCCCAAATCCCATCCAGACCCATTGAATCATAATTTGCATTTCAACCAGATCTCCCGGATCCCAATTCTGCTACATGATTAAAGCTCCTCATGTGTCAATGGGGGCGGGGCGCCATTACAAATGTGTGTTCTTCAAAGAGTGAGCAGAGTGAGCCCACTCTTGCTCAATGAGCGTTGGAATGATTTGGTAATAATAGCTCCCCTTATTGTGTGTCTGTTGCTTGCCAGTGTAGCTGCTCACTGACTTAAATAGATGACCTTACTCGTTTCTTTCTTCAGTCTGCAAGAAAGGAATACTTATCCCCATTTTGCACATTAGAAAACAGAAACTCACGGAGGTTAAGGGATGAGGCCAAGGCCATGTGGCAAGTAATAGCTGAGCCAGAATATGAACCCAGGACTGCTTGGTTCCAAAGCCTTGCTCTCTCCCCTGCGGTACCCACACAGACTCCCCAGTACTGGAGACACATCCCTGGAAGCTTGCTTTACACTTAGTTTCCTTTATCTGTCAATTTCATGATAGGAACTTAGTCCCCTAAATCCAAACATCTAAAACTGGAGTTATCTTCTGCTCCAGGTATAATTAATAATTGCTCTAAACTTGCTAGCATGATGCCTAGTGGCTTCCAGCTCTCAGATGCAGTTTGGTCAATGGTTGAATTCCATTGATCTGCTTATTTATGGTGTTAGATATTAGATGAATTACTTTTCTGACCATCTTCAGATAGTCTCCACCTTGGGGGTCATTTGGGCAGTGTTTGGCTGGCAGACGACCTGTTAGATACCTGGGACGTAAGAGACTATTTCTTTGCTATGGGATATATTTTACTCAGGAAATGCTTATTGAATCAATTTTTTAAAGATTTTTTTTATTCATGGGATCTATTTTTCTTTTCAAGTTCTTTCTATTCAATTAAAGGAAAAGTAAGACATTTTATGATCACTTTAAGAAGCTAACAATCTCTCCCCTAATTTTCCTTCCCACTTCCTCTGCAGACTGGCTTGTGGTGTTCTACACCTTTCTCCTTCTTCATGCAAGCATACACAGACAGATATGTGGATATACGGGGTTTTCAGTTTACAAAAAATACTCGGCAATTTGCTTTCAATGTGTCATAGACGTCCCTCCCTCTACTCTGAAATCTCATTTGCAAAATTCTTTTTTCTTCACTCTAAGGATTCTCAATTGGAGTGAAGGGAAATGAGAAGGCTGTTTTCAGTTTAGGTGTCTCAGACTGGACTTTAAGTAGATACACCCATAAAGGTGGTGATGCCAAATAAAAGGCTCTTATAAAATATGAAAATGTCTATATTGCTCTTTAAGGAATTATCTTTCTAATCTAGAATATAGAAAAAGAATGGTTGATCATGATATATGTCTTTTTCCCCACTCTCTGAAACTAAGCAGTTTGATTGACAGTGACTATATTTGGAAAGAAAATATGCCTTATTCTGGCAAAATTATTGTGGGGCCTAAAATGTTCTAAAGTAGGCTGCACTCATTTCTCAGTGCCCGTTGCTGTGCTGTCTTCTCAGCCTCGAAGCCCCCCACCACTTGAGAGGAAAACATTCTCTTCCTTAACAAACAGCATGAATACACTTCTATTTTTTTCTTTTTCTAACCCTCTGGTTTACAAGGAATTGACGCCAAATCCCTCAGCATGAAGGCGTCTGTTTTGTGTTTCATTGGCAGCGTTAGCCTCAAATGAACAGTTATAAATAATATATCTTCTTCTTTTTAGTTATGGACCACATATTAATTTGGCCCATACTATATAATTATCTTATTCTTGTGATGAAATAATATATATAAAACAGGATTTTAGAAGTGTAAAGTACTAGGAGCATTTGTTGCGATTATTATCACTATTATTATCTGTCTTGGTCTACTTTATTTTCTAAATTTAAAAAATGGCTCTATAATGTGCTGTTTGGGGCTTTGATAAATAATCTTTTTGTCCTGGCTGTTGTCATTGTTATCATCCGTCTTCTAATTCACTTTTCTATGCTTCCATCTGGCCTCCCCTTGAGTTTCCCATTGTGTCCACAGCATCTGGTTCTAGTTTCACGTAGCTGCATTTCATTGGATACAAAGACATCAAGGTCCAGTGAAAAGGGCACTGGGAGGAGAGTGAAGATGATGTGAAAGCAGTGTCATGGCATTCTGTGTTTGGACAGAGACCCTAAACAAGAGGACCCGGGTCTGTGGGGGGTGGGTGATACTTTGCACGTACAGCACAAAGGGGTAGTGTGTTGGTGGAATAAGTTTGGGCACATGGTGGGCAAGAGAGTCACATTAGCTCTTTTGAGCTTTAGCAGTGATCTTGGTCCTGATGTCTTGTGATACCACCTTTAAGAATCAATAGAGTAATCACTGGGAGTTTATTCTAATGAATTTGTAAAATGTTATATTATTTTCTGCCCCAATCTCTACCAATTATGAATAATCCTTGCTTTGATTATCCTGTGATAGTTTTTAATCTGGTCTGCTAGATTTGATTAATTAACTAAAAAGTGATCATTTTAAGAAATCAAAAACTGATTGGAAGATTTTCACTAAGTTTTTTAGGTTTTGTCAGAAAATAAACTGATTATTGGGCCTCCTGATGTTGGACTAGAAGTGGCCAGGAGAGCTGATTAGTCCCATTTCTAGATCCATTCATTCATCCACTCACTCGTCCCCTCTCCCACTCATGGACAAATATTTACTGAAGGATCCTGGGTGCCAGGCATTACGGCATGTGCTAGGCATACAGAGGACAGCAAGATACAGTCCCTACTGACATGGAGCTCTCTCTGGTGGGGAAAGAGATGACCAGGCGGTTGGCTTCCACTGTGGTAAGTTATAAGATGGAAAGTACAGAGGAGGATACCTAATTCAGATTTGGGGAGGCACAGATAGCTCCTCAGAAGTGGGTCTAATCTCAGATCTGAAGGATGAGCAGGAGGGAGCCAAGGACAGGGGTCAGGGAGGGCCAGGAGAAGACAGTGCTGAGGACAGACAGAAGGGGCCGCATGCTAAGAGGTGTGGGAGTCAGAGAAGGCCCTCTGGGGGAACTCAAGAGGATATTCTGACTGGGGTGTTGAGTTCAGGGGTGGGGTGTAGTGGCATTGAGTTCAAAGAGGGGTGGGCAGGTCCAAACCAGGAGGGGTATTCTAGGCTGTGGCGTGGCATTCTCTCTAGGTTAGTTATGAAGGCAACGGAGAGCCCTGGGGCCTCTGAGCACCACGCCTTGATCAGATCTGTGCTGCAGAAAGACCACTCTGGGTATCTGTGGAGGATGGGGAGATCATTCCTAAACAGTTTTTGAAACCAATGTGTGTCTATTTCTGTCTTTTGTTCTCTAATACATTCAGTGAATGTGATTTCGTGATTTTCCCTCAGTCTCATCTTCCAGGGCTTAAAGGGAGGTGTGAGACTGGGGGAATCCCACTGTATCATCCCCATTTCTCTTGTTTTAATTATTTATATCTTGAAATATCTCAAACAAACAAATACACAGAAAATAATATGGGACGCAACTAAATATACACCATTGGATCTGGCAAAGGTGAACGGTTTGCTACAAAAGCTTTAGATCTTTTTTATTAAAGAAATAAAACATTACAGATGCACCTAAAGCTACACTCCCATTGTTTTTCACTCCTTTCATCTCCAGAGGTAACAACTCCCTTGCAGTTGTTAAGCACTGATCCCTTGCATTTTTTTAAAAATTTTATTATATATGTGAATGAATCCATAAACAACATAAAGTCAGGTTTTATGGTTGTTGTTTTTTTAACTCACATGACTGTTTTAGGATACATCCAGGTTGATAGTGTGGAGAATCTAGTTGCGTATTCTTTTGCAGGTAGACGTTACTCGTTGTGTGATATTGAGCCTTATGCCTTACTGGAAGAAAAGGAAGTAGACTCTTTCCTTATCTGGTGTGGCAGTTTCCTTTCCAGGGGCCTCTTCCCAGCTAGGGAAGTTTGTGCTTTCACCTGTGGCTGGGGCACCCTGCAAGCCACCCTCCAACCCACACACAGTTTGCCTCTGTCTCCTGATTAAGGAAATCCATGCCTCACCGCCTCCAACATGAGCCACAGTCTATACCAGCCCCGTAGTCTTTCTCTCTTCCCATGGTGAGAGAAATGAGCTTAGTGTTTTCGGAAAATTTTGAGGTAAGAGTGGCTTGAGTTCAAGATGAGAGCGTGAACCCCACCACACTCGTGAAAATGACTGAAGTCCATTTTCCTGTTTTGAAGCGTGAGGGCCCGGGATCAGCAGCTGCTGGGTGCAGGTCTAAGGTCCAGCGAAGCTTTTGCAGAGGCGCCTGCTGCTTTCAGAACTGCCTGAGAGCGAGGGGATCCCCACACAAAAGGCTTCTGTTGGGTTTCTCATAGCTGAGAAAGCTTAAATGACAAGGGAAGAAAACCTCGAGTGAAAAAAAGAGGACAGACCAGGAGAAGTAAAAAGGAATCCTGTTGACAAAAGGCTACGCCAGGGCACAAAGATATGTGTGAGTATGAAACAACAGAGAAAAACTGAAAAAGAAACCCAAAATGGCTGGAAAGAAAACCTGGTGGCAGCATCCAAATTTTCCAAAACAAGAGCAGGAACCGTAATTGTCAAAAATCCCCACTGGACATCGTCGTCTGAAACATTACATCTTGCCCTTTTAGTCTGTGCAAGTTACCAATCCTTCCAGAATAAGGAGGAACTATTTTGATCCCTGCCATGGGATGGTGATAACCCTGTGCTAGTCTTTCTGTCAGCCCTGGCCCGATAAGCAGGCACAGGCAGCCTTGAGATGTACGTTATGCAAGCTGCATTTCCCCCTGTGTGCTGACCATGATGTCACAGTGTTCTGCTGGGTATGCAAAGGCGCGCCCTGTGTGATTAAGTCAGTGCTACTCAATGAGTGGATCATGGACCCTCTATAGATGTGACGCCAATCTTGAATCTCTGTGTAAAAAATTATGTTTGCAGTGTACCATAATATCTGCTGGGCTGAATGTTGAGTTAGTGGTATGGTTAGAGTTCTGAATCACCCCGCTCTTGCTGCTACTACAGCAGCTGCCACACTGTAGAGCTAATGCAGGAAGATTCTGTCCCCTACCCGACGCTCTCCCTCCACTGCCTCCCATGTTTACAACCGAATAGGAAACCAGTTTTAAGGGAGCTTGGGGAAATCATTTGCAGACTTCCAACCCCAGGGGCAACACAGAGCAGAGTATAGGAGGGCAGGTATGACTCTGAGACAGCAAATAAATAATCGTCACTTGACTCAAGGGGTGCCAGTCTGCGTATTGACAGACCTAGGACTGACCTGCCTTAAAAGTCTCTGTCCATTCACAGACAAGTTGGCTCAATAGGTTATTTCTCTCAGAAATTTGATTTTGGAAGTAAAGATTATCAGACAGCAGTGAAAGCTAAAAGGATGTGTATATAAGAAGCCATAAACAAACCAAGTTATGGGAAGGCAGAAACCATGGTACAACAGAGGCAATGGTATAAGGCAGAGAAAAGATACAGAGCGTCAGAGTGAGGAAGATATACATGGAGAACCAGTGGAAAGAGTTGAATCATTTTAATGGCAGACTCAAGAGTGAAGATCTTCAAATCCCTGCTTCTAAGGATCAGATGATCAAGTGATCCCTAAGTAGCAGCTCAGAGTGGAAAGCAACTAGATCGACTAGTAAGGAAACCACGAACCCAAATGCATCTAGATAGTTGACTACTCAAGGTACAGCAAGCAGCATGAACTTCCTGTTCACATCAGTTCCCCCTTGCCCCCCAAGTCCCATGGGAGTGATGTGGACATTGGCCCAGGTGGGCGCTGTACACACAGGGGTCTGAGCAACACTGGGCTTAGGAAACCCCCAATTTTATGGGGAGACCTGCCCATCCTCCCTCCAGAGACAGAGCCATTATCTTTATTACCCTGGAATGTAAACATATCTTGTCTGTGCTGGGGATATTCTCTGTGTTTACTGTGCTGATCAGGAAACAAATGTGCCCTCTGATCTGGAAAGGGACATTATCTCTAGCTTCCTAGGCTGTTTGTTAGGCAAACATCCCAGAAACGATAGTCTGGTGTAAGTCTTGTAGAAACATCAAGGAGAATTGTCTTCTATTACTAAGGATTCTTAAGCTGCCTTGGCTCTCATTCCAGTTTACATGAGGCCAAGGCTTATTTTATCTCCTTTTAGATCCACATGAAACTCACATTTTCCTTATTCCTTTCCAGTCTTAAAAGCACCGCTCCTCGCCGTCTACTAGCCTGGAAGGGTTTCTGCTCCTCTGCTCTGGAAGAGCAGGACTAACATACAGCTGGAAAATTAGGTTGTAGTCAGAATGTGGGGCCTTGAATGCCAGGTGAAAGTTACAATCAAATATGGAACCCTGACCCTTGGATGCCACAGGACTGGCATCAATTATGCTTGATCCAATTATGGTTCTGTTCATTTGGGACATGGCTGCCCAAGATATAGAAAATTATTTCTACTCATTGCCTCCATGATGCTTAGTGGGGCAATGAGTTTGAACCAGAGTCTTGGGCCCACTGTCTAAACTAGCCCTTGCCCCGTTGTCTGCTCTTGTAGACCTGCTCTTTTCATTCTTGGCACATGGCACAATTTGTAACTGTGTATTGTGCTTGTGCTTGTGTGTGTGTGTGTGTGTGTTTATGGCTTCTCCCTCACCAGACTCTAAGCTCCATTAAGATAAGAATCATGTCTGTTTCGTTCATCACAGCAAACCCAGCCTGATGTAGCAGGTGCTCAAGAAATATGGATTGGACAAATTAAATATAGGGATTTGACCCTCTTATTGTAAAGAGGCTTGACTACCAGCTCAGTGAGTTTGTACTTACATGGTCAGCAATAGTTAATACTATGGAGTAAGTGATATAGAGAAGTATTTGCTATAGTCCTTGTTGTTATTAATATTTTATCAATATGTGGACTCGATGCCCATGAGATATCCTGCTGAAACTGTCCACCTTGCAATGGAAAAATGCTGATTTAAAGTTTAGATGAGTGGTCTGTTTAAAAATAGTGGCAAGGCCAATTTTCCAGGGTGGTTCATGTGGTGTCAGAGTTAAAGGTTAGGAGTCAAATTTCCATTAAGTGAGGTGTCATGGTCACTGTCACCGTATGTCTTAGAGTGCTAGGCTGGCCCATCCAAGGTGAGTACCTGGACCTGGCCGTGCAGTTGTGGTTCACTGGCTGGTACCCTGATGAGCCTAATGCCTGGATCTCAGTGCCTGCAGACAAAGCCCCAGGATACATGGGGTCCTGAGTTCTTAGAGAGAGAGAGAGAGAGGAGTATGTAGTGGGGCAGAGGGCTTGGTTTGTGCAGGCATGGAGCGCGCAGGACAGGTGCAGGGCCCAGGAGGTGAGCAGACCTGAAAGCAGCAGTAACAACCTCTGGAGCAAACAGAGGGAATCATCCTGGGATGACTGCCCATGGAGCCTTTATGGTGACCCTTTAATGTGGATGGTTAGAGGGACTCCAAAGTTGGAGGCTAACAGCTAATGTTTTTCAAGTTCTTTACGCTTTTTATTTAAAGTAAAAATAAGTTCAAAATAGTGGATTTTAGTCTGCTTACTGCTTCCCACCCATCAGCTTTGTGTAGGGAGAAATGTGCACTTCCTATGGTTTCCTGTCCCACCCATGTGTTTTGTTTTGTTTTAATATTGGTCTATTATAACTGGAAGCACAGAGATTACCTTCTCAGTCCCCACCTGACAGGCAGCAGGCTGCTGTGAAAACTCTGGGAGACCTTGTTGGATCAAGGTCTTCTGTGAAAGCACTTGACTAGCCCTCCCCACTTCTCTCCCAATGAATGCAAGTCCCTGAAGGGGAGCCCGTATGAAGGACTCCTGACCACTTGATTTTCACCCTGTCTTCAGCTTCAATCTTGCCAGGTCGTGCTTTTTCAGAAGAGCATATGTTATGAAATGCAGGTAACATCTTTCACTTGGGGTATCCCTGCCCCTCAAAGACTTAGGTAGAACTTAGTCTGAACCCCAGTTCCTGGCACTGAGTTCAGCGTGGCGCCTCACCCCTGCCCTGGCCCTCCTTTCTCTGCCCCTGCTCCTGAATCCTGTAGCCCCCTTACTTCCTCTCAGAATCCAACCTGGACTCCAAGCCTTATCTTTTTTCCATTTCTACAAGAAATCCAGTGGAAATCAGCATTTTCCTGGGTCTCTAGTTTTATTAGTGATTTCATGAGAGGTGGGAGCAGAGGAGGGACCAACCCTGTGCCATGTCCCCCTGTTCCACTTCATGTCCTACCAGCTCTCCCTGTCCCCTCCAGCTGTACAAGGGACCAGGTCTTTCTGACTTTCCTCTTCTGCCCACACACATACCAAACATATCGATGTGCACCCACACCCCACGTTCAATGTAATTTTTGCTGCAAGAAATGAAAAGCATTTTTATAATTTGGCTTTTGAAATTGACTATAAATAACTCATTCCATTTTGATTGGCTGTGATTTCTCAGGAGTTATGCAGTCACATGTTCTTAAAAAGTGAGAACGTTTAGCCTACCAATTATTTTCATATAGAATAAAATATCTTTGAATATTAGATTTAACAAAGTACACATCATATATTTGTAGACATTTGCTTAAACATTTGTAAATTTTTATGTTTTTCCCTTTGCATTCTGGAGACAGTAATCTCTTTTAAGCCTTCAAATATTTATGTGCATCCCATAGAGATTAGACCGTAGACACTGTAGCTGTGCTTTCCAATGGATAAGACAGCTTCAGCAAGAGGCCTGTCCACAGGCTCCTTCCAGGAGCAGCCCCATCAGGCCAATCCATTTACCCCTCGTGTCTTCTGGAATTATGATAAACACAATTTTCTTTGTCTCATTACACATGTTTTTGCAGAGCCCAACTAAGTTTGAAAATCGCCATGTGGTGCGTTCCTCATACAGGGATTTCGTCAGGAACATCAAGCAACCTTTCGAGAATGCTCGCCCGGGAGTGGACTTGGTTTGAAGTGCAGAGGGGGAGGCGAAGGCATCCTGGCAGGAGCAGAAGCCTGAGCAAAGGTGTGGAGGCAGGGGCTGAGATGGGTCAGGTCTGAAAGGCCTGGGAAGCCACACTGAACATGTGGGACTCTACCTCACGGGCCGTGGGGAAGAACTGACATTCCAGAACTGGAGCAATAACAGTCTCAGAGTAACAGAAGGGGAATATCGTTGATTCTTCTTTTCTCTTCTCTGCTTCCTCCTCCCCATCCTTTCAGGCATCTTTTAACGTCACTATTTTTAATAACAGCTAGATAGGCCCAGGTATCCAGGAGGCCCCCGAGGAGCTTGGTGTAAGCACAACTGATGGAGCAAACATCCAGACATGATTCTGAGTTTTGAGTGACCACTGCTGCTTCATGTACGTTCTGTTTGGATTATTCAGTGTTTTTCCCATCCTTTAATGCTAGGTCTCTCAGCCAAATGATAAGCTTGAGCAGAGTGGAAATTACAGGGTGTGGATCACAGTGGTGTTTTAGTATAAGCCATCACTTCCATTCATGTTGCAAGGGTTTGCAAGGCTTGTTCTCTTTTTTCTTTTGTTTTATGTTTCTGTTTTTGCATTTGATTTACCATGCTTTTTGCTTATTTGTTCCATTTTATCCCCTTTCCATCCATCCACTGGATGGATAGCATTTTCTTTTCCTTTTGTGTGTGTGTGTGTGTTTGCTTTTTAAAAGATTAGGAGCCTGTGTTTAAAAATCAGATTTCCAATGAAATTCTGAATTTCTAGGTTGTTTGAAAGTTGACATCCATGACACCAGGCTTGTAGTTGCACTTGGCAACAATCTGTGAGCTACCTTCTTTAGAGAAATACACTATGAGTTTACCACAGGCCCCACTACACTCTGTTTTATCCCTAATGCTGAGGAGATATTAGTTACCATTTCATTTGAGCTATTGCCTTCCTCTACCTGCTCTTCATTCATTTATGTGGCCTAGCCTGCCCTGGGAGTCATTTGAGTTTGTTACCATCTTTTAGCTGGAGCATTTAGTGGATTTACATTTATCCTTACTGATATATTTTAATTCATGTCTGCCAGAGTCTTTTGTGTTCTCTATTTGTCCCACAATTTCTATGTTTCTTCTCTCCTTTCTTGTCTTCTTTTGGGTTCACTGGGTTTGTCATTTCACTCCATTTTTTCTTCTGTACCACTCTGAAAGTTATACTGTCTGTTTTTATTCTTTCAGTGGTTAACCTAGTAATTACAGCATGTGTCTTTAACTTACCAGATTCTAAAGTGATCGATATCTTTACCTTCCTCCAAACAACACCATTCCTATTTACACCCCACAACTCCTGTGCTAGTCTTTTTGTGTATTTTAAGTCTATGTATTTTTCTTGAAATCCCCCAAGGCATTGTTTCTTTTATTCTTTTATAGAGTCAATGCTTGTATTGATTTACCTGTATGTTTGCCACTGTCTGTCCTCTTAATTCTTGTGTCATGGGATCTTATATCTTACATCTTCCTATATCCTTGCAATTCCTTCCTACAGGTCCTTTTATATGTATTACATCTGTGATCAATTTCCTTTTGCCAGAAATACATTCTTTAAATTTCCTTTAATGTGGATCTGCTGGTGGCAAATTCTTTCTAGTTTTGTTTGTCTGTACATGTCTCATTTGAATGTCCTATTTTCCCTTTTCCTCCCCTCTACCACTTTGGAAGTTATACATTCCATTTCTTCTCCTCGATCCCCACTCTCATTTACCCTGAAATTATAATATGCATGCTTACCTTTAAAGTTTTAAAAATTATTTTAAAATTGCTATTCTCCTAACAAACAACACAAAGACCTTAGAATACTTTAAGGTAATCGCCCTTCCATATTGCACAATCTAAACAATGTAAATTTGGGCAGCACACTTGTTCATGTCACAGACTTAGTGTTTTATTTTTTTGTAAGATACATTTTTTTTCACCTTGAGACTGGGGCAGAATACAGATTTACTTGCTTCTTCCCTGACCTGCTGGGGAGCAGTGGTAATTTTTCTAGTCCTATTTTCATGTAGAGGGAGGTTTTCAAGAATTCTGACTGTATGCCCTTATTTCAGTTCTAGTCTCCTACCTTGCATGGGCCCAGGGCCACATCACCTGTCCTCACCTGGGCATTAAAATCCCAGCCCCAGTTGTATCCAGATTCAACCCACCTCTAGTAATTGCAGCATTTGCTGTCATGCCTACTGCTTTGGCTTTGGATTCTCTCTTCACTTCTGGCCTGTATTAAAAACACAGTTAATTCTATTGTATAGGTCTGTGAAGTACGTTCTCAACAGGGGTTAGATTTTATATGTTGGGAACTGAAGGAGCATCTATGGGTGAGTTCAGTATGACATTTTTAAAAATAAGTTAATTTATTCACAAACTATTTATTGACTACCTATCACGTGCCTGGCTTTATTATAGATGCTAGGGTGTAACAATAAACAAAACACAATCTTTGTCCCTGTATAGTTTGCATTCTCAAGGGCAAGACAAAACAAACAAAACATTAAAATATACAGTAAAATCGGATGGAGTTATGAAGAAAATTAAAGCAGGATGATGGGAGAGAGAGAGACTGGGTTGGGTGGGGTGTGCTTTATTTAGGATGGCAAAGGAACCTTCTCTGAGGAGGTGACATTTGGCCAGAGGCTTACACGAAGTGGTGAAGAGTCATGCTGATATCTGGGGTGTCAGTCCGGGTCCTCCAAGAGGCAAACACCAAACACGATCAGCCATGCAAGAGATTTATTAAGGCAACCCCTGTGAGCAAGACCAGTGTCTAGTACAAACTGAAAATTTGGGTTCCCTTTTTCAAAATTAACATTAGGAATTTCAAGTTGGCTACAGCGCAGCATTCAGCCAAGTGCAGGGCCCTGTTGACTGCTCTGCTCTGGCTGCAGGGAAAATGGAGAGGGGGGCTGCTGGGGGCCTGGGAGAGCCATCAGATTGTGGTGCGAGTCTGACCCCAGGTGAAGAAGAGAGGGGAGGATGGAAGGTTGAGTGGAAGCATCCTAGATGCTGTGCTGTTCTAAGAGAGTTTGGCAAGGCTGTTGGAGAGTCCTTGAGCCAAAGACACCCGTAGGTGAGTTTTTTATGCCCCAGGAACAGGCTGGCCTTGGTATCCCTGCCATGCTCAGTCGCCGACTGGGAGGGCCTTGCGGATAGCATGGCTTTGGCACACGTGCAGAGATGGATTTCAGAGCACAACAGCTACGGCTCCAGGTCAGTTATGCTCCTTGTAAGGGGGATGGCTGCGAGGCACATTCTCATGGCAACCACACCAAGTAAAGAACTTTCCAGGAAGAAGGAACAGCGATTGCAAAGGCTCTCGCAATGGGTTGAATTATATCCCGCCAAATTCATATGTAGAAATCCTAAGGCCCTGTACCCCAGAATGTGACCGAATTTGGAAATAGAGTCATTGCAGATATAATTGGTTGAGTTAAGATGAGGTCATACTGGAGTAGGGTCAGCCTCTAATCCATTAAAGACTGGTGTCCTCATGAAAAGGAGAAATTTGGAGACACACATGCCCAGCGAGAACACCACGTGAAGATGAAGGCGGAGACTGGGGTGATGTGTCTGCAAATCAAGGAATACTGAAGACTGCCAGCAACCCCCAGATGCAAGAAGAGGGGCGTGAGACTGATCCTTCTCCAGTGCCTTCAAAAGGAGCACGGCCCTGCCCACGCCTTGAGTTCAGACTTCTAGGCTCCAAAACTGAGACAATAAATTTCTGTTATTTAAGCCACCCAGTTTGTGGCCCTCAGTTATGGCAGCCTTAGCAAACTAATACAGCCCTGAAATGATAGTGAACTGGGTGTGTTATAGAAATATCAAGGAGGCCAATGTGGGTACAGCAGATAAGTGAGAGGGAGAGTTGTAGAGGAAGGAGTAGTATCCAGGGGCCAGATCTGTAGATCATGGCTTTGTGAACCAACATTGTAACTTGGGTTTTTATTCTGAGTGTGATGAGAAGCCTTTGCAGGGTTTAGAGACGGGAGTGACCTGATTTCATTTGTATTTTTTTATGTACCACTCTGGCTGTTGTCTGGATGAAGATTGTGGAGGAGCAGAAGTGGAAGCAGGGCAAGTCAGGTGTATTGCAGCTGTCGAAGAAAGAGAGGATGGTGGCTAGGACGAGAGTGGTCACTGTAGACATGATGAGGAGGGTGGGATGTGGTGGCTCTTTGAAGGTAAACGATGTAATTTCCTGATGGATTAGATGAGCAGTTAGAGGGAAAGAGGAGAGTCAAGAATTATCTCTCTCCATTTCTCTCTTCTGTGTTTTTAGTTTTTGTTTGTGTGCCTAGAACAACTAGATAAGTACAGTTGTTATTCTCTAAGATGGTAACACTGGGTGTGAGGCATTTGTCTGGAGTTTACAGGAATGGAAATCTAGCTATCCGCCATGTTTTAGAAGTCCCTCATTGTTTTACAACTTCTTTTTCATATTCATGGACTTTTTTCCACTTCAATACAGATTTATCGACCTCATTATATTTTGAGGGCTGCCCAGTATTTCTGGTATGAATGTGCCACTCTTGATTGAACTTGGTCTCTCTGAATGGACTTTTGGGTTGGTTCCCTTTTTTGTGTGTGATTATAAACAACGATGCTTAAATAGCTGGGTTATGTATCTCTTACTGCATAACAAAATACCCCAAACTTAGTGGTATAAAACCAGCAACATGAATTATCCCACAGTTTGTGGGTCAGGGGTCGAGCACAGGTTGGCTGGGTTCCCCTCTTCAGGATCTCACAGGCCGTAAGCAAGGCGTAGGCTGGGGCCGCCGTCATCTCAAGGTTCTACTGGGGAAGGATCTGCTTCCGAGCTCACTCTGTGTTTGGTGGCAGAATTAGGTTCCTGGTGGACTGTTGGCCCGAGGGCCTTCATTCCTCACTGGCTATTGACCGGAAGCCACCCTCACTCCCTTGCCATGTGGGCCTCCCTGAAGGAGAGCTCACAATATGGCAGCTGGCTTCCTCAAAGTGAGGAAGCCAGAAAGAGTGAAAGAATATGCAAGCAAGGCAGAAGTCACAGTCTCTTATAACCTAATCTCAGAAGTGTCCCCATCCCTTTTGCTGTGTTCTGTTCACTAGACGTAAGTCACGAGGTCCAGCCCTCACTCAGATGGAGAGGATTATTCAAGGGCCATAAAGACCAGAAGGCGGAGATCATTGGGGGCCATCTTGGAAGTTGCCTGCCACAAGGTCCACTATATTTGTCTTTTGATTGATTGTTAAAGGCGAGTTTGCTGAGGGGAAAGGTGTGCATATTTTAAAATTTCATGGATAACACTAGATTACTTTTCAAAAGCTTCACCCCATATTTCAAGGTTCATTTGGATGGGACAATTTGCTATTGCCTGAGATGGAGAGGTGGCAGAGTCTCCAAGAGCCTTTGCCAAATTTTGTCATGAATCTCTCTTCCCTTCCTGTCTTCCTTTTTCTTGCCCCTCCAGAATTTCCCAGAACAGGAAATAGCTGTGTGTCTCGTAACAGAAATGATAGGAAGGTTCTAACCAGCAGGCACACGCCATCCCTGTCATCATGGCAACCAGTGCAGGGCGTGCTGACCTGGGTTGCACCATTAAGAATGTTATTGCCTTCACTTGTTTGCTGGCTCAGGTGAGGTTTTCTCAGCCAGCCTTGGTGAGAGGGATAAAAAAGTAATAGACCGTGGGGAGAGGTAGGCTGGGCTGATGAGGGCTAGGGAAACCCCACTTGAATCATTTCAGCTAAATCCCCAGGAGTTTCTGGTAGGCCATGGAATAATGAGGTGTACAGTTATTTCTTCATTAGTCAGAAAGCACCTTTACTTAAAAGGACCCTCTTATGTTTACTTGGATATGGTTGGAGGAAATGCAAATTATTATCAGAATTACTTTATCTCCTTCCCACACGATTTGGGGTGGCTTTATAAAATTAAATACATCCTAAACTAGACTATTATAAAAATGAAACAATTGGTGTTCCCAGTGTCTATGGCTGCTGTCAGGTCAGGTACCCCAGTTGAAAGCTTAGACTATCTCAGCTTCCCAGATGAAAGCCAAGGTGCCTTCTTCCCCCTTACTCCTGTGAGCGAGGTGGGGTGGAGTGCGGATCGGGGGAGAATGCATGAACTCCGATGATGTTGAGGGAACATCTTGATGGGGTCCATCAGGGACTTTCCCTGTTTGTGGCTGGCTCCTTGGGTGGAGAAGGGACTGGAATTCCCCCGCACTCTGCCTCCTTTCCACCTTCAAGCCCCTGGTGTTGCCCCCAGAAGCCAGGAGGCCCTTTTTGGTGTGGATCAGTTTAGGGACTAGCTCTCAGGGCAGCAGCTCCATCTCTGTTTGTGATGCCAGCTTGGAAAGCTGCTGTCACTGGACATCCTGAAAGCCGAGGCCCGGCCTCCTTCCTGTCTGGGCCCTCCTAAGAGCCTGGTGCCGCGTGAGCAAGGCTTCCCGAACGTGGAGTGACTCCGCGTCCCAGCACGACCCCGCCCTCGCCCTCGTGCCTCCCCCGGACGCCTGCGCAGGTTGTGCTCATATTTCACAAGATCACAACGCTAGATGAGAAAAACGTGTGCTTGATTCAGGATAGCCAGCCCAGTCGTGTGGATTGCATTCCCTGCGGAAGTAAGAATCCGAGTGCAATGGCCTTTCAAAGCTGAAATAAATCAGGCTTCCTTGGCCAACCTGCCCTGGTCTGTCAGGTGTTCTTTTTCTGGCAGCCACGCTGGATTAGGGCAAATTAGGGGAGACCAAATCAGGACCAGCTCCTTGTGTAATCACTCTCAGTTTCTAGAGTCTGCGAACAGCCATCCTGTGATTTAAAATGTAAATATCTGCAAATGGTTTGCATCTTGATCAGTTATGTAAAGATCTGCATTGGAATGTGCCAAAGTGGCTCTTAGATGTTTTGTCTTTTTTTAATATGACAGTAGTCCTTGTCTTTGTGGAACTCTGCTTTTCAGTCTTCAACTATATAGGTCTTGGAAACTTTTAGTTGACTAAAGTTGGCGGAAGAAATGTTTGTGGTTATGCTTATCAGAATTGTTATAGATTCCTACACCACCTTCTTCCAAAGGAATTTGAGTCACCTGGCAATTATATAAAATCAAACACTTCCTAAACTCAGGGAATTGCTTGCTTTTTTTTAGAATAAAATGCAGTTTAAAGAGAGAGTAAGAGAGGGCAGCAAACACCTGTTTTGGTCTCTTGCTGGGCAGGTGCTATTTTCCTAGGCATGCTAACTGTGTTTCTATTTTTCCTCTTCTTTCTTAAACCAAATAGAGGAAATCTCTAATGGAGGCTTTCTCAACAAGACATAATGATGAATGTAGAATCTTAAATGAAAAAGAAGTCAGTGGATGTGGCTTCCTGGACTCTGTGCTTGGACCAAAAATAAAGCGAATCCTCACCACAGGGGTTTGGCTCAGCCCAGCGACCGCAGGGCCATAGTTTTCCATGGTACGCTGCTCTGGGCAAAAGTTCCCCAGCCTTGGGAGGCTTTTAAGGACTTTTTTTTTCCTGTAGCTTTTATCGTTTTTAAGAAGAGTGGGGTCACCGTCACTTGTCATTAAAGAATAGCATGGGAAAAATAAAAACTACCAAAAGAGTAAAACAGGAAAAACAAAAACTACTCCCCTCAATGAATGAAAAAATTAACACCCATCACGCTTTTGTGGGGTAACTTTCCATGCAAGTTGGTGTAGAAACTATGAGATTTTCCTCTCCGATTTTTGGTTGTCTTCTATTTTTAACATTTTTGGCAAGTCCACACATTGTGGTTACATAAGAAAATCAGAATTAAGATATCTGGTATTAAGAAAGCACCCCTTGACTCAGGCACTGCTGTGAGAGCTTGCATTCCCGTCATAAAATAATAGGCACGAATGGCCAATCAACACAGGCTTTCTGGCCGGCTTCTCCCAGTGGTCACTGGAGAAGCCTCTTAAACCAAGAGCCTGCCCTCAGGAAGGCTCCTCTGCCTAGTGGCTGGAGGGAGGGGCGAGCACATTAGAGCTGACCGGGGGAGTTCCTGCTATTCCTGGCTCCCAGAACCGGTCAGGGTGGGTCAGCCTTTGCAAGAATCACTGATGGTTCCTGAACGCCTGCAGTGTGCCAGACCCACTGCTCACCTCTTTTTACCTACTGTCTTATTCCATCACCACCACCATCCTTTGAGGTGTAATCTAATAAGAGTATTTTTATTAAGAGGGGAAAGTAGAAAGCCTACAGAGTTCCCTGTCCAGAAGGGGGATACACATATAAATGAGTACGTTAATGATAAGAATTAAAAGCTAATGCTTATTACAAACTTACCTTGTGCCTGGTACTGTGTGAAATGCTTTATTTGAATAATGTCATTTAATTCTCATAGCAACATTATGAGATAGATAATTTTATTATGAATCTCAAGTTTAAAGTAATGTTATATAATAAGCTCAGGAGCCCATAGCTCTAAAAATGATAGACCTGGGAGTCAAATGCAGGCAGTCTGATCTCAGACTACTTACTTAACCACCAGTCTGTGCAATACAGGGGCCACAGACACAGAACGCAGGGGGTGAGGAATCGAAACAGGCTCTCCGTCGGTCGTGTAGCTGGTAGACCAGTCGGGGGTAAGGGCCACACTCTCAATCCCCAGTGTGATTCAGGTTAGTCCTCCTTCTCCCTTAGGACTTGTTCTGTCTTTCTTACTGCTGGAAATTCAGCTCTTGAGATGACCACATTTCTAACCTGCCATTTTCCCCACTAAATAACTGTTGGCCCTTGGATCCCTGGAGATGCCAGGCCTGGTGTGTGAAACTCTCCAGCTCAGGGAGTTTGTAAACATTGGAGTGCATTCGAGTCAATCACCTACTCTGCATTTTAAACAGCACCCAGGTGATCTGGGTCTTCCTGTCATTTCTGAGGGTACCCAGGAGCTCCAGGGGAACTTGACACTCAGTGGACATATGGTTCAGGAGTAAGGGTCATATCTTTTTTCTTCAGCAGCCACCCATCTCTCCCAGAGTCTTCAGAGCTGAAGAGGAGAAAAGTAAAAGGGGAAAAGAACAACCTAGAGGCAGTGCAGGGGAAGACGGTAGAACTCAGGAAGAGCAGGTCAGACCCATAAATGTTTGTTGAGAAGCAAGGGTTCCAAATGAGTGGAGTAAGAATGAGCAGAAACAAAGCCAGAGGAGGGAAGGTCAGGAGAGGAGGCGGAAGAATAGGGTGAACCTTCATCTACTGGCAGCTTTTGTTTGAGGCCTGCTTTGATGGACTCGAAGGGGCTGACAAATGGATGGGTGAGTCCTGATTATAGATGGGCCAGAAGTTGGGGGTGAGGCATGAGAATAACAAATGATTCAGATTGTTTTGGTACAGAGGAAGGGTTACAGATTCAGGGCTTTGGAGCAAAGGAGAGAGAAGTGTCACTTGCTAACAGCATAGTCAGGAGAGACTGCCTGGAGGCGGTGGCAACTGCCCAGGCCTTGAAGGCTGAAGGATGATGGCAGGTGGGTGGGGCAGAGATTTAGTCACTGACAAGTACAGTGGGCTTTAGGAGTCCAGTGAGTTGTCTGACTGATGGATCCAAACCTGAGGGGTTTCAGTGGCTGTCAGGAGCAGGGAGACGAAGAGTGAGGGGCCCTTTCCCTGCTTCATCCGCAGGAGAGAGGATTTTCATCTATTTTTAGATAATCGGGTCCCGCATAAAACTTCATTTGGGAAAAAAAAGGGGCTATGTTGATTTTTAAAATGCCTTAAAAATCACCAGGGGGATTTAAAAATATGTATATATATGTATGCATATATGGTTTGTGTGGAAGTATTGAAAGAGAAAGAGATAGTTAAGTTGGGGACAGTTTTGAAGGACAGTTAGGTGTCAGGTGTGCATAAATGGTTAAGAGAGCCATTGCTTGGTGGAAAGAACAGGGGCACCCAGGATGAGGCTTTGCTTCCAGCTCCAGTCTGTCCTGATGTGGGCCTTGCCTCACTTTTCTGGGCTTTAGATGTGTTTCTGTTTTTGTATTTAATACATTAAGAAGTTGAACTGAATTGAGTTCTTTTCGAGGGTTCTTCCTGCTATAAAAATCCTACTAGCTGTGATCTTGCTCTCAGGCCTCCCCAGCATGCACAGAGCGGGGGGCGGCAGGATCATGGCTTGAGGAAAATGAATTTCACGGGATTGTGCAGGACGACTGGGGAAGCAGGTTGGGGGCCACAGTGCCTGCTGGGCGGGAAGGGGTACAAAGGTGGATGCAGCCGCTGCAGAAGCCTGGGGATGGGCACCAAAGTCACAGAAGGAGAGTTTGCACAAAAGGAGGTGATGCGATACATTTTCTTCTTATATTAGAAAAAAAATTCCCCAAGCTGATTGACCTCCTCTCCTCCCCATTATTTTTCTTTTGAGGTATATTTTTAAATTTATTTTTTAAACAAAGCACACAGGTAGAGGTCTTTGCAGGACCATGCAAAGATCTTTACAAAGTTCTATCCTGAGTTTTTAAACAGTCTTTTGAGGCTGGGCATGCTTCCAAAGGAGCTGAGTTTTCAGTGAATACTGGAAAAGGAAAACACGTGAGCTGTTTAGATTGGCCTGGGAACCACATGTCCAGGGGCTGCTGTGGATCTTTGCATGAAGTATCCCTGTTTTCTGAAAAGGTTTCTTTTGTCGATGATATCGCATCATGATTACGGGAGCACGGCCCTCTCAGCTGGACAAGGAACTGTTTGTGCGGTGTTTGATTAGCAGCCATTTAGATACACAGTTCAACCACAAAACTGATGGAATTTGTATTTGTGCTGCGTCCGTTGTTAGGTACTGGTGATGCAATGAGGTCTGGGTGCGATCCCAGCCCTCGCAGACGGGTGGAGGGACCAGACATGTGAGCGCACAGATACAGCGGAGCGCGGGGTCACGCTGTGAGTGTGAGGGAGAGACGTGCGTATGAGATGCAGGCATCACAGGATGTCCTCCACCTCCTCCACCTCTTTCTCTTCACTTTACCAGAGGTTGACGTTAACCCCGAGAGCAGTTGGAGGAAATGAGGCTAGGCAAGGTAGAAGCCTTATCCGGGTGGAAGTGTTGAGATTCCTCGTGGAAAACACGATATTGTGGTCCTGGACGGTAGCCACCTACGGGGGCAGGGGACTGTCAAGCCTAGTGCTCACTGACTGTTGTGGAATGTTTAGAAACACCTCGGAGATGGGGGGGTACTCTGTTCTGAGCATTCTCGCTGTGCCTGCAGCTGGGCGGTAACTGGGACAGATGCTCTCTGTGACTGGGTTGTCTCTCTTGTCTGAGAAAATTCTTGAGAAGATCTGCATGCCTGAAATGGAGACACGGACCTTCTGCAGATAAATAAGTTATGTCTTAAACAGGGCTCTCCTTCAATTGATGTCACCATGAATCTCTACTGAAAGACAGCTAACTTTGCATAGGAACCAGGCTGGGGTTCCTAATATTGGGGTCTCCAGGAGCGCCTCCAATAAACCATTGATACCACTCTCCTCTACATGACTTCTGGAGAAGTTGATTAGAACAACAAAAAAAACCAGATATCAGCTTTATTGCTCACAGAAGCCAGACTGGAGGACAGAGCTCCAGGTCTGTTAGCAATTGAGCCTGCTAAATACTAAACCCTAGAGTTACCCACCTTTTCCCATACAGCGCTGGAGACAGCAGGCTTCCTGCATTCACAGGGGAAGCTGCAACTGGACGGGCAGCTCCCAGGAGGTAAGGCTGAGCCAGCTGAGCATGCCCAGTGGATTCTTCTCAAATTTACTAATTAAACAAATTAGACCCTCCACTTCCCCTGAGGCAACGTTAGTAAAAGGACAGAGAAAGGCCACTTGTGTACTTCAGGGAAAATTCGTCCTGATAAAATCCGGAAGTGGAGAAATGGAGCTCTCCTCCAAAATTTTGCAAGATTTTATACATTTCGAGGCTCAGGTGCTCAGGTCTTATGGGGAAGAAGTCAAAGAATAGACCAGGTCATGGTTGGGATCCCTATTGATCGCAAAGCCACGTAAAACCTGATAATATGAGAAATCTGGATTAATAAATATGATACTTGATGTGTGCCAATCTCTACTTACATTATCTCACTTATCCCTAAAACATGCTGTGATATTGGTATTAGTACCCTCCTTTAGCCAAAGAAGAAAATGAAGCACGAAGAGGAAGTATTTAGCCCAGGAGGGTAACGAGTTAGGGGGCAGAGTCTCGACTCCAGCCCACGTCTTTCTGACTGAATTTAGGGCTCGCTCTAGTCCTCCAGGTGGCCGTGTCCTTTCTAATTACTTGTTTGATTCCGTTTTATTTCAGACCGCTTTCTCAGTTGTTGTAGACATGTCCAGGAGTGTGGAGAAGATAGTATCATTAGTTATTTGTTTTCACCTAGGCAAATTGGAAGGCTCCCAAGTAGACGGTTGTCTTTTCTCTCTTGAGAGTTCCTGGGGATGCAGCCTGAATCCTCCGGCAGGATCAGTGTGTTCTGGTAACAGGAATGACGTTCTAATCAGCTTAGAGATCATAGCTGAGTTCTAACCTAAAGTGTCGTATTAAATGTAAAGCATTTTAAAATTTTAAATGAGGAACTTTTACACTCCATTCTAAAAGTGTTTGAGGGGTTAATGGGAGGCTACGGGGGATCAATTTGCCCTGGTATATCCAAATTCATGAGATAATATTGCACTCCAATTTATTACGAGCAAAAATGCCAGACCTCCCTCACAATATTAAGTTCAGTGGGTTATAAATGTTGGGGAATATTGATTCATTACCAAATCACTTAGAGTAATATTATTTCCTTTTGCCTGAGAATTAGAAGTCCATCCAAATTACGCAGGAAGGAAGCATGTGATTTCTTTCTCTCCTCCTGTGCGGGGCTCCCACTGCCAACCCCCCACCCCCATCTCTTACTCGTAAACACTCATTTGCATTGAACTGAATCATTTTCCATTACTCATATCATTTCTTGGTGTTGTGTCAAAACTTGTAATTCCCTTTCTTACCAGCCACCGTGTCAATATCTGTATAATGGTTGTGCATTTATGAGGTGCTTTCACAGGCAATATCTCTTTAATTCTCACAGTAACCTTGACAGGCAAGCACCGTTATCTTTAACGAAGACAAAACTGAGGCTCATAAAGGGTATCTTGTCCAAAGACATAACCAGTTAGAGTCATTGCCACGACCTGAATCCAGGTCTCCTGACTCTAGACCACAAAGATTCAAGAAATATGTCTTTGAGAGTGGGACATGACTGTGTACATAGGGCTGGGTCCGTTTCTCCTATCCCCTTCCTAACTCCCTTAGAGATGCCCTAGAAGTCTCTTTGGTCTTTTTTTGTGAACTACTCCACGTCTAAAGAGGTGGTCCCAAGCTGGGGTTAAGAGTTTGGGAGTCAGCTTGTCTACTTATGAGTTCTATGACCTGGAACAAAGTTTTAATCTCACTGTGTCTCAGTTTCCTTAGATGTGAAATGGGGATAATAGTAGTACCTCACTCATAGGGTTGTTGTGAAAAATTAAAATAAATAGTAAAATAAAGAAATGTTAGTTATTGTTACTGTTATATAATTAGGCTGAATAGAATTGTAAGCATTCTAAGATAGATTCTAGGAGGCTGTTTGCTCTTTCAGGAATCTGACTCTCTATTAAAACTTGCATCACGATGTGATTCAAATGATGATGGCAATAATAGCAACAACCACATTGCTCAGTACCTACGATGTTCCAAACATTTTACATATACCTGCTTGAATTCTCACAGCAATCCTGCAGATGCTGTGCTCTTAGCTACCGGGTGATATGGCCTCTGAAACTTGCCTGCGATTGGCATCAATTTTACCCACCCACCCCCAAGCTTAAAATAGCACTCTTTTGAAAATTAGCGCTGTGTTTTCCAATTTCCAGTCTTCTAGCCCATTTTGTGCTCTCTACCCCCCTTCAAAGATCTCTTGCAATGGTTCCAGATGTCGTACAGAAGTTCCCATAGTGCCAGGGATAAAAATTTCCCAACCCTAAGACTCAAATTCACTTAGCATGGCTAAGAGTAAATAAGTCTGTTGATAGTTACAGGAACCAGCTTCCTTGAATTTGGACATTTTTCCTTTAAAACAAGACTTTTCCAAGAAAGAATTGGCAAAGAGAAAAAAAGGAAATGGTAAGTGACAATGACCTTTTTCCCAGTATCTGATAGAGGTTCTGGGTGACATCATCCAGCTGGTATACACCTGTGCTTTAAAAAGTAGAATACGTTTTTTGACCTGCTTTAATTTTTTATTTCAGCTATTATATCAGCTCTGTCTGTAGTTCCCTCCCCACCCTCCGTTCCCCTCCCCTCACCTATTTGAGAGAGAAGTTAGAGAGATGTCTCGACCTTTCAGGAGGAGATGCCTCACGGCAGCCCAGCAGGTGGTAAAATCCAACTTCAGTGAGTTGGCAGTGAGCTTATGAATTGAGGTAAAGTCCCTAAATAACACAAGACAGGAGGTCCAATTTGGTTTCACTTTTGTGGTTTCACTTGATGCAAAGTGTTCTTCATTCACTCACTCATTCATTCATTCATTCATTCAACAAACATTCGATGAAGTCAGCTCTGTGCCAGGCACCATCCTAGTTCCTGGGGCCCCAGCAATGAAAATGACATGGAACCTGCCGGGGTACTTCCAGGGCATTTCTCTTGTGGCCTTCTCGTAGTGACTTGCCCTGCCAGCTGGTCCTGCAGGAGGAGTCCTCCATCCCACAGATGAGATATTGAACTTCTTTTCCCCCAGTGAATATCAGCTTTGGTCCCTCTCCTTTCCGTCCTGCCTGCCCTTTGTACCACTAAGCTCTCTTTAGCAGTGGTCACAGCTGGAGACGATGGATCTCTCCATAGTGAACGGGAGAGTTGTTTCATTTCTTCCTTATCCTTGGCAGGGACTCTTTCCAACTATTAGGAAGAAGACATCAATAGGAAAAGAAAAATAAGAACTTTCCTTGCCAACGTTGCTTAGTTACCTTGTCAACATTCCCTCGCAGCCCAGCCGAAATCTCTGCGTATTTTTACAGTGCACATGTTTTATTGCTATACTTGACCTATTAAGCAGAAAATATGGAGAATACGTGGAGCGCCCGTCAATTTTATGCTGTTTATTTGGATTTCCATTTTTCTCCTTCCACAGACCTTGCTCTTTCATGTCCTGTTCATTCCTAACCCGAGTAATACTGTGAAGGAATCACATCGCTACCCATGTTGGTGCATTTAACTTTGTAGCTTAAAAAGCAAAAGCCAATAAACTACTCAAATCTAGGCAGAAAATTATGGACTTTTCAAAGACACGGACCAGGTTTTAATGAGCTCTGTGTCCTTGGTGCCTAGCCCTGTGTCTGGCACTTAAAAGGTCTTTAGTAAACGTTTATTGGTTGACAGAGCAATTGGCTTCAAATGTTTATCGAGAACCAGCATTGTACTAGGTACTCTCCATAACATAGAATTTGCTTATAGATTCTCCCCAGGGGGCAAAACCTATGACTTGTTCTTTTCTTTCTGGAGACTGGACAAGGGCAGAGAATAACGACTGTGTTGTTGCTAGTGCGACATTTTATTTAGCCAAAGACGCTTGTCCTCATGAAGCTGCAGCTGCAGGAGCAGTAGCCACATCCCGTCTGGCATTTATGAGAAGGTGTTCACTGGGCACCTCCCGGGTGCTGGGTGCTGTGCTCTCCAGATCAACCCAGATCAAAGAGCCGGTCATTGTCACTATCTGTCAAGGCGACTGGATTCAAACTGTGAGTCTCTCCTGATTCTTTTTCTCAAACACACACACACTCAACTGAAGAGTGTGTTTATGAAGCAAACTGTCAACAAAACAATGAATGGAAGTTTACTTAGTCATCCCTCCACCCAGCCAGTCAAGCAGCCCTTTAGCCCGGTGTTCCTCAAAGCATATTCTTCTCCTGAGATTTTCTCAAAACTCAGACGTAGATCTACTAGGTCTGGGGTGCAGCCCGGGAGTCTGCATTTCTAGCAAGGTCTCTTAAGTGAGATCAGGCCTTGACACTTAAAGTGTCATCCGTGGACAGTAGATTTGATGTCAGTGGGGAGCTTGTTAGATGTGCAGACTCTTAGGTGCCGTCTCAGAACCTGGATTTTAACAAGAGCCCACATTAACATTGGAGAAGCACTGCTCTAACTATTTCATAAGTCTACAGTATAAATTATGGGCAGGAGTCCGATGGGGCTCTGGGGTGAAAGTAAGGCCAAGTGCATTTCCTTTTTACCTTTTTTTTTTTTGTGGGGAAGATTAGCCCTGAGCTAACATCTGTTGCCAATCCTCCTCTTTTTGCTGAGGAAGATTGGCCTTGGGCTAACATCCGTGCCCATCTTCCTCTACTTTATATGTGGGACGCCTGCCAGAGCATGACTTGATAAGTGGTGCTTAGGTCTACACCCGGGATCTGAGCTTGCAAACCCCAGGCCACCAAAGTGGAGGACATGAACTTAACAACTACACCACCAGGCCAGGCCCCCTTTTTCCCTTTTTTATCTCAAAACTCTTTTAGAAGCCGCCCCGTGGCTTAGTGGTTAAATTCGGCACACTCCACTTGGGTGGCCTGGGTTCGGATCCCACGCAGAGACCTACACCACTCATTGGTGGCCACGCTGTGGCGGTGACCCACATACAAAATAGAGGAAGATTGACAACAGGTGTTCACTCAGGGAAAATCTTCCTCAGCAAAAACAAAAAACTCTTTTGGTTACCTGCCCCAATATAGCGTCTGACACTCAAATAAAGACACAGATGCCTCTTTGATCAGTCATTCAGTGGCGTGATGAATTTATTATCCATCCTGGATTGCCATGGTCTTTAAACATGGGGGCCCCTGGGCCAAGCTACCCCTCTCCAGAGAACTTTATTCTAGACAAAAAAGTTTGACCAGGAGAGACATCATCACGTCTGAGCACGTCAGAATGATTAACACGTTTGGAACAGCACTAGGAGATCAGAGCTTCTGTTTCCTCGTCTGTAAAATGGAGATAATAATACCACCTGTTCTAGCTTCCCTTATGGTCCTGTTGTGAGGAGCTTTAAAACCTACATGTGAAGGAGGCTTGAAAACATAAGAATGTTCATGGGATTTTAAAACAGCTTTAGTGAGAAAAAAAATCATATATGTTTCAGTGCCAGAGAGGTTTAAAATTTAGTCTTACCATCTACGAATTTTGTGATTTCTGGAAAATTATTTCATTTAGTTGAGCCTCAATTTCTTTTTATATAAGATGGTCATGAAAACATCCACCATGCAAGGTTGCAGTGAGGATTAAAATGTTAATAATATATGTAAAGGATCTGGTGCATGGTAGAGTTTAATAAATGGTAGCCAAGAGCGACACATGAAGGGGCTTGGTTGAGAAATAATCCTCTAAAGGTAATTTTCCCTCAGGTAAGCCTCTTATGTTGGAGCAAAGAGAGTGACTTTCAAGCTGGTTAAGGTTTTGAATAAATGCTCGTCCAGTTCAAGAGACTGATATCTCCAAGTTCATTATCTAAGTACCTCTGGAAGAAAAATCCCCAAACCTCAAATAAGGTTTTAATGTTTATGTAAATATTCTCGAGTACCAGCCACTGCAGGGCTTTGTGACCAGCAGGATTCGCTATGATTATTCTGTCTCATTCACACACTCGCATCAGAGGCGCCAGAGGGGCTTGTTGATGGCGTCCACCAGAGCCCGACACTGGCATGGAGGAAGGTTTCCATGTTGGTGTCCATGCAAACAAACACTCCAGGCCACGGGAGACAGCAGAACAGTTCCAAGGGTCACGTAAGGCGGCTCAAGAAGATTGCTCTGAGGACCGTGGGAATTGATGGTACCCTTATTATCAGAAGAACAGATCAGCAGATCTTATTTGCTGGAGACATGAGGGACACAGACAGATGACTTGTTACTGCTGCTGCTGCTGTTGTTACTGCTTTACTGTCAGCAGTTAAGCATTTGTGATACAGAGGGACTATTGTCTATTTTAAAAGAAAAAAAAGCCAAGTCCTCACCATCCTTTCTCTATCTTCCCAACCTCTAACTCATATTTTTATTTTGGAAATGCCCTCTCAGGCCCTCAGTTTTCTTAAGCCTCTTTTCAGGCAGGCTAAGCCTTTGGGAAGGGATTCTTGTGAAGAAGAGATCACTCCTTTCTTTCTCTAGAGTTTGCAGAGTTTGTGTGATGACGTCCTTCCTGGTGAAATCCCGAAGTACCCAGGAGAGTGATTTCACAGTCTCAGGCAGAGTGTCACGTGACCTGCTTGTCCACATGGGTCCCCTTGTGGGGTGTGCGTGTGCTCAATGCCATGTGAGGGGGAGAAGCACTCCACCAATGTGGCGTTTCAGTGAAGACCTGGTAGGAAGTGAGCTGACAGAGAGAGGCTTCAGGGAGAGGAGGCATTTGGCTGAATGATCAGCAGTTCTGAGCAAAGTTCTGTGAAAGGGAACTGGGATATCTCAGGTGTATTTTTTTTTTCCCAAATAACTTAAGGTTGAATGCATCACCGAGCCGTGTTTGAGTGTGGATGACAGAACCCCTTCTAGGTAGGGAAAGAGCCCTTCAGTGGGATCCTGCTCCAGGTCTATTGTAACAGATTCCATGATGGGCCCTTCTGCCTCTGGCCACCACTGTTGGCTCATTTCACTGTTGACCCCGGGGTGGATCAGTTTATCTCCTCTCTCTTTCTAGGCCGTAGGACACAGTCTTCACCTCCAGCCAATCTCTACTCATGGTCTTTGGGGAATATGTGGTTGGAAGCTCTGGGTAAAGGGGCTTCATGAACCAGCAGGAAAGACAGGCTGATGGGCATCACTTTTTAGAATATAAGGCCACATGGAAAGAGCATTTGCTAGGAGTCAAGAAACTGGATTTCAATCCTAACCATGCTCCCTACTAGCTATGGGACCTCGTTAGGCAAGTAGTTTTATCTTGTGGAGACCCAGGGATGATGCCTACTATAAATCTACTATAAACCTCACCAGAATTTTGTCAGGGTCAAATGAGATGATGGAGAAAAGAGCACTGAACACTTCAGAGCTGCACTGTCCAATATCGCAGCCACTAGCCACATGTAGCTATATGAAAATAAATTCATTAAAATGAAATAAAAGGAAAAATTCAGTTCCTGAGTCACAATAGTCACATTTTAAGTGCTTAATAGCCACATGTGGCTAGTGGGTACCATATTGGACAGCAAAGATATAGAACATTTGCATTATCACAGAAAGTTTTATTGGACAGTTCTGCCTCAAAGTGCTATCTAGGGTGTGATGTTAAGGATATAAAGGCGCAAAAAAATATAAGGCACCTTGTAGGGGTGATAAACGCTGTCCTAGTGAAAGATTCTTGGAAAGAAACAGAATCCACTCAAGTTAGCTGAAGTAAAACAGGGGATTTCTTTGACTAATTCAGGAAAAACATATGGATTCTAAGGGCTGGAATCACAGCTAGGCTTCAAAAGAAATTGGAACCAGTTCCTAGAAGATTATCAAGAACTAAAGAAGCTGCTCTCTCCTTCTCACTGTCTCTCTCTTGTTCTCTTCTTCTCTCTGTGGCCACTTGTGCTCTTTTCTCTGTTTCTCTGTATGTTGATGGCTTCTTTCATCTTCCCCTCCTGTTCCTCCTCCTCCGCCTCCTCCTCTTCCTTCTCTCCTCCACCTCTCCTCCCTCCCTTCTCTGCAGACTGGCTTTCTCAGCTGCACTACACATAGTCCAGATAGGGCCCGACCAGACCCAATTTTCATCACTTCTCAGATAATGCCTAACAAAGGCTGGGTCCTGATTCCAAATTCCCAGAAGAGATATTCTTATTAGCCAGCTTGGTGTGATAGCCACCCCTGCTCCAATCAGCTGTATCCAGGAGGATGGAGGTAGTGGCTGCATGCTTACTCAATAGGGACAGCGGGGAGTGGGGCAGATGCTCTCAAAAGGAGCATATGTGGGAGGGGGACAGGTCATTGACTAACATGCTCATCCTTAACACCTTGGAGAGGTCCACTGAGCCTATGATCACACAGGGAAGAGTCGCCAGAAATTTGACCAAGGTTGTGAAAAAGAGGGGTGTGATGCTTCTTCTTCTTTGGTTATTTGCATGGTTTGAATCCTCCACATCCATATACCTGGGTGGAAGTGGGCACAGCCAGAAGGGAGGTGGAAATCAGGTCGAAGCCTTTGTCATTTCTTAAATGCAAACTGGGCACTAATGAGACCCTCTTCTCTCCCGCCTTTAGGAAGAAACATGAGGTTCCCCTGGAAATTACTCAAGAGGAAGATGGAAGGGGCTGTTTAAAATAGATTAAAAGCTGCAGGCCATAAGACTGGGGCCAGAGGGCTGGCAGTGGAAGACCCTGTTGGGTTGTGAACCCTCACTGAAAAGTTCCAGGTGCCTTTTTGTTTCCTGCAAAAGAAAGGAAGAGAAGAAGACCATGTCCATGGCCTTGAAGCAGGTGTTCAACAAGGACAAGACCTTCCGGCCCAAGAGGAAATTTGAACCTGGCACACAGAGGTTTGAGCTCCACAAACGGGCTCAGGCGTCCCTCAACTCGGGCGTGGACCTGAAGGCGGCCGTGCAGCTGCCCAGTGGGGAGGACCAGAATGATTGGGTGGCGGTGCACGTGGTTGACTTCTTCAATCGGATCAACCTCATCTACGGCACCATCTGTGAGTTCTGCACCGAGCGGACCTGCCCTGTGATGTCAGGGGGCCCCAAATATGAGTATCGGTGGCAGGATGACCTCAAGTACAAGAAGCCCACTGCACTGCCAGCTCCCCAGTACATGAACCTTCTTATGGATTGGATCGAGGTCCAGATCAACAATGAGGACATATTTCCAACGTGCGTGGGTAAGTCGGTGACCAGCTCCTTGGTTATTTTGTCACGTCCTGCCCAAGCTCGGAAAGTTTGCAGAGGCTTCTTCCAGGCCTGCCTTTGGATGCTGGATCGCACTATGTCAATGTTTCCCTAAATTCCATCATTCACATACCTGCAGTTTCTTTTTCTGTATCTAAGAACCTCACTGAAATTTTAAAAAATCATTTGTAGACCCCTTACAATTATTTTGTGGACCTCAGTGGTATGCATACCACATCTTAGGGAACATTGACTTGGTGAAATGTTAGATTTGATCTTGCTGGCTTCCTTAGCACTAGACTCCAAACCCACCCAGTTATCCTGGTAAGATTTTTATTTGGGGACTAATTAGTTAAAGTTACATCAACTCTGGTGCAATTATTGGTATTCATCTCTCAGGTTAAGAAATCCCAGTTTGAGAATCCATGGATTTGTTTCAGGATCCAACAAAAACGGAGTCAGCATTCTGGGGAAAAAAGAATACAGGCATTTTGTTCTTCCCTCTCCTGCTCATAGATTATTAATTCCAGGCTGTACTGTTAACTCTGGACCCTTGTATAGCTGCTAGACCCATGAGGACACTTGAAATGCAAATGCTTTTGTTTGCTTTGTCCTCTGAGCCTTGAAACTCTTCAAGGGGAAGGACCAAACCTTTTCTCTCTCTTATATTTTTTTACACTGCTCATCACTGGATTTTCCATGCACTGACAGGCTGAATTTAGAATTCAGTTTTTCGGATCTGAAGTTCAATAGGAGTGAACAGTCTCCTACTTCCACTGTTGTATCTCCCCTGCCTAGCGTGGTGCCCTGGAACCTTTGTAGGCACTCAGGAAATATTTGTGGAATGATTAAAAAAATACTTGGGCTGTTAGAAAGTATTATTAAAAAGCTCTGAGATGGTTGGGGTATAAAAAAAGTATTTGAAACACATTGTTGAAATCACCTCTAGATGGAGGGATAGGGGGTCCCCATGTGGCATATGGAAGGTTGAGGTGGGACATATGGAAGTAATTAAGTTTATACCAGAAAAAAAGGTGTCTAAATTGATTAAGGCAGTGTGTGCATCTTGAAATATTCAGCACACAAAGCAATTTGCTCAGAATCCTGGTGTTGACTTGCCCTGTCCAGTTGCCTCATTCTCTTTCTCTCTGTTGTCCCTTTAAGAAAGGAGGTGGGGTGTGTGGTAGTGCAAACCCTCTTGGCTCACCAGCATAGGAGGAAGAAGGCAGGTTTCCAAAACTCCCCCAGCTGCATAATAGGCACCTTGGAGGGGTGGGAATTTCTTAGCTTCATGTCTTTTTGCACTTTCATTGACTGTCAGGGGCTCCTTTTGGAGCTGGGAGGAATTTTTCTTTTCCAAAAGCATTACAAGCAACTTCCAACGCTCTGTGCAGAACATATGATAGCAATAAAGATAAATAAATGTGGGCAAGGAGACCTCCTCTTTGTCCTTCCCCTTCTGTTTCTTCTCCTTGATGCTTTGAGCTCTGGGCACTTCTGCCCTCTCTGGCAGCTGTAGTGACCACATAGAGTTGCTGACCAGAAATAACATCACAGAGCCATGGTGTGGTACTTGAGAGTGAGGAAGCTTTTGGCGGTCTGCTTGGAAAATAGGACATCATACGTAGTTTTAGACTTTGCTCGGAGGAAATCAGTGGATGCTGCCATATCCTCCAGAGTAACTGACTTTGCTGTCTTTTGCTGGACATTTCGTTAGCCATTCAGTGTGCTTGGGGAACAGACTTCCCTAATCAGAATCCTCTGTTTCAGCTTTTCCCAATCTATGCTCCATGTTGCACCACTGTTCTGAGAGATCTTAATAAGTTTACCCTGATTTATTTTTCCAGAAAAATAAGTTTGGGAAATGCTGAGTGAAATTGATTTCTTTACTGCAGGACTTTTAATATGCTAATGTGTATTATAATGTACATATTTCTCTCCAAGAAAGGAATACTCTGGTATGTGGTGTTTCCTAATTTGAACCTGGTACCGTTTTTATTTTAATGAAACACCACTAGCATCTCTTGGGAAATGTTAATCTATATAAGTTAGAGTCGTCAAACTTTTGTTTGTATCAGAATAGTTTGGGCCTTCTGTTCAAAATGTGAATTCTTGGGTCCTCCCCCTTAACATCTAAATCAGAATCTCTTAGGTGAGACCCAAAAATCTGCATTTTTAATAAACACTCACCACTTCTCTCTCTATTGTAACCACCCTGAATGCTTGTTGTTCCCCCAGAAGAGGTCTGTTTCTACCTCTCTGGTTTTTATCCTTGTTCTCTCCTTCTGGAATCACTCATTTGTTCTGTCTAGTGAATTCTTATGCATCCTTTATACAAAGTCCTCTGTGAAGGTTTTCAACCATTAGGATGTAAGCCCCTTATAGTTATGGAATATGTCTTATTTATTTGAATATCCTGGGACTAAGTCCAGTCCTGGTACCTTAGAAGTTGTTGAATGGATGGATGGATGGATGGGAAAATCTTTATAAAGTCCCAACACGTGTGTGGTGCTGGTGATCAAAGTGAAATTAAATAAATGTGTCTGAATCCCTTTATCACTATCCCCGGGTGTTTCCTGAACTTTGCCTCCACAGAGGTTAATTTTCTCTTTTTAACTTTTCCAAGGTAAAATGTTAGGGTCAGTAAAAACCACCACCATCCCCCGTCGCCCTGAGCGTCTTCATCAGCATCCTGCTCACTTCTCTTATTTGTCCTCAGACAATATTGTTGCTACCTTTTGAAAGAACTTATCTTTAGGAACCACTTTCTCTGTTAGAATTCATTTCCTCCTCTTCTTCCTCCCCCTGATTCCAGCCTACTTTTCTTCTTTTTGATCTTTGTGCTGCCATGAGTCATTATTATAGGAATGAGCAAGATATCTGTCAGGAGAAAGTAGAAGAAGTCTCAGCAAACAGCAGACCCTGGGTGGATGAGAAATGGGGAGTTCTGCTTAGCATTACAGCTTTGAATCCCAGGCATATTTCTGTGTTCTTATCTGGGAATTGAGAGGGGTTCAAACTTCACCTCCTGCCCACTGTGATCCAAGGAAATAGGACCGGAAAACGCTGACAGATGTGAAGACTTCCCCCTTATTTAGGTATTAAAGGATATAAACAGCTGCTGATCTCTACCATTGAAACATGGAGGAAAGAAAAGCTTTCATCTGTTCCTGGATTCTAGCTGAACTAGGATACTCGTGCTGTTTTAGAAGTCGAGCTTTCTCAGTTGGGAGAATACCAAACAGATGTGGCTCCCTTCTGAACCGTAGTCTCTGCCATCTCCCTTGATCCCCAGGCTGCCTTTGTTAAACAGCCAACAGACGTCCCTGTTAGAGCTCCAAAGACAGCACCAACTTCAGAAGCAAAGACCCACCGCCTCTTCGATTGTATCTCTTTAACCACTTTTAGAGATGACAGAAAAACAGATAGCCTCAGCCTTTTTTTTATTCTGTGGCCTGTCTAATTACAATAATTTTTGTGTTCCAGCCCCCAGTTTCCCTGCCTTTCTGTTATATAATAGGATTTGATATCTTAGATCTGACACTCAGAAAAAAATGAGCAGAAAACATTGAGCTCCTCCAACTCATGTTTTTAAAAAGTCTTTGAACAGGAGGAATAAGAACATTTAAAAACTAATTACATGATCTCACCTACCTCTATGGTTTTAGAATAAATGGATGTCAGGGAAGGAAAGAGCAGGAACAGGAAGGAAAAGAAGCAAGGGAAGAAACACCCATCTATGGCCTGCTAAGTGCCAGGCATTGTACCTGCCACTATTCATCCTTCTTAATTCTTACCATAACCCAATGAATTAAATATTTTATTTTACCACTGAGGAAGCTGACATGTAAACAAGCTAAGGGGCTTTCCCAAGGTTGTACAGCTAATAAGTCATCTAGAAGGGTTGGAATTCAAGAGTGGCCAAGAATCTATGTCCTTGCCACCCACTGCCATTCATAGCATGTATCGTTGTTTTGCAAATTTTTCTTCACGTGGCTAAAGACATCTCAATCAGTGATTTTAGGAGGTTGTCTAGGATGGAGAAAATTTCAGAAAATCTGATTTTGCTATAACTTTCAAAGAGATTATTCTTTTTTTGTTTGATTTTGTTTTGTTTTTCTTTGCTCCTGTTTAAAAATCACCTCTGGGGGCCGCCCGGTGGCGCAGCGGTTTAGTTCGCGCTTGGCAGTCCGGGGTTTGCAGGTTCGGATCCCGGGCGCCTGCTGACGCACTGCCTGACAGCCATGCCGTGGCGGCGTCCCATATAAAGTAGAGGAAGATGGGCACGATGTTAGCCCAGGGCCAGTCTTCCTCGTCAGGGAGAGGAGGATTGGCAACGGATGTTAGCTCAGGGCTGGTCTTCCTCACAAAAAGAAAAAACAATCACCTCTGAAGTACCCAAGGAGTGTGTACTGGCCCTGTAACTGTTCCCATGTTCCATTCTAAGATTGGGAAGCGGGTGACTTAGCCTCATGAAAATGCTTTGGAGGCCCATGACTACCTGTTACTGCCATTCAGTCATTCATTCATTCAATAAATATTTGTCGAGTACCTGCTCAGAGGCAGGCTCTATTTTGGGCACCAAGAGAGAGCAAAGCAGACAGAGTTCCTGCCCTTGGGCAGTTTCCATAATGTCCAGAATGTCTAGTTGTTCCAAATTGCTCTGCACATTTTTCTAAAATGAGTAGTTTGCTCAATGGTCAAGTGCATCGTGGAAATAGTTGCATCCCTTTGGCAACCTTTCTCATGAGACTACAGCTGAGTTTCATCCTCTCTCAAAATATCATGACAGGAAACATGAGACTATAAAAATGTCCATAGGGATGAGCTTTTCAGACATGGGGTATCAGGGAACTCAGTTTATAGTTAGCCTTTCAATTTTAACTTTTTATTTTCTATCGTATATCTCTCTCATTATTAAATATATAAATCTATATAACAATGGTAACACAGAATGTACATCAAGAAAATGTATTTACAGTGTGGTAGAACAAATACTGGACTTGTAGACAAGACTTGGATTTATTTAGCTGTCTCTGCCATTACAAGATGCTATGTGACGTTGGTAAGTATGTCACCTCTGAGCTTACGTTTCTCTGTAAACTAGAGATTATAATTCGATCTCACAGGGCTGTTGTAAGGATTCAGTGAGGCAGTGTGAGTAAAAACACCCATCCAGAGCCATAAGCACCTATAAGAGGTGCTTACAAACAAATGTGCCCCTCTCTCCGCATACATTTCTGCATGACTATCATTCGAAACTCATGGAGACCACAAAAATAAAATGCACCGTGAAAGACAACCAGATTCTTGAAAATTAGCAGTCTTCATTGCTGAATCACTCTGTGACAGGGGTCATAAATATTTTAGGTTGTCATCTCTCAAAGACTTTGGGAAATTTCAATGTTTCTTTAGGAGCTGGACCAACTCCTGGTTTAAGGGACGAGCACCCAGCCCTTTAGAGAGAAAGCCACTAGGATGGGTCTTCTCGCTTGGTTTTCAGAACACTGGGTACTAAACCTGCCCATGTCCAGTGTCAATCAGCTGACTCAGCAGAGGGTGGGTGCCGGTTAGCTGGAGAAGTGGGGAGATGGCCTGCTAGTCGCATCTAAGACAAGCTACTCATGAAAATCAGTGTTGGGCGAGGTTACCTGGATTTGATCTCTCAAAAGGATGGGAAAAGTGTCCTCAGTGCCAGGAATGGAGTGCTTGGAAAAACTTGGCAAGTTTTCCCAAGGCTCTGGAAACATGATTTGCCTTTGGGATCTAATAAACTATTTAGTTCCCTAAAATTTTACTAGTCAGGAGAGCATAATAATAAAGCTGCCATTTTCTGAATACACACTACCCTAAACTCTTTAGCTGCATTATGTTGTTTAATCTGTAAAACAACCCCCTAAGGCAGGTAAAACAACCCCCACGGCAACCATTTCACAGATTCAAAGAATTAAGTAATTTGCCCAGCGACGCACAGGCCGAGCTAGGCTTCAGTCCCAAGATGGCCCAACTCCACAGCCCACCTCTCAACTACTCCAACATCTCGTGTCTGTGATGTTCTTACTCCAGAACCAACATCACCCTTGATTTACCCCTGCTTGTTGCATCAAATGTTAAATCCTCTCTAGGGAATGTCCTTAGACAAACCTAACAGTCACAGGGAGAGATGCGAAAACAGACAGGGCCCTGCATCTGATGCAAATAATACTGGATCCTTACTGATGGGAACTCTAAGGTTTTGCTCCTTTTAAGAACTTGCCTCCTCTAGATTCTGATGTTACCTGAGTTTGTTCAGTTGTCCCTTCATGGAAAATATGTGGAGACAGCTGAATCCGCTCTGAATCCAGTGGCTGCTGGAGAATTGATGGTCTTTTGTGGACCATCACATTCCCCACCCCCACCTTGTTAACCCAATACTGCAGTCACTTGGTGCCTGAGTTAATGAGGACAGTGTTAAATAACCAGCCCCACTCAGCAAATCCCAAGGGACACCTATGTAGAATGGTGCAGGCCTCCAGTGTGCTCGAAAGCAGAGGAAGGAGAGTGGTGACAGGAGGCCCAGAGGGCCTAGAGTCTGCCCTGTAAGTTAAGGCTAATTACCTGCCTGCCCCACCTGCACTAAGTTCTCCATTACCTGTGCTATGTAATTTTAATGGGCCATATCTCAGGTGACAAGTTGTTACATCTCAGAATCAGCTGGGAGGGGAAACGGGATATATGATATTCAGTGGAAAACAGAGATGAAAACCAAAGGCCATAATGGGAGGGGGGCAACTGCTGCTTTTACTTGGTTGGTGGTTGTAGACACGGCGTCCTTCCTTAGCCAGCGAAGGCTGCCTGGTGGAGGTCAGTGGTGCAAGGAGAGGCAGGCCAGCTCAGCACCAAGCTTTAAGGAATGTGGATATGTATCCGGAAATGCAGTGAGATGGAGAAAAATGACTTAACCAGAACTCTTGCCCAGAACAGAGTATGGAGTTGGAAGGAACAGTTGTATAAGCCATTGAAGTGAGGATGAGATCCCCAAGGGCATGCTGTGTTGTCACTGAGGTCCCACCTGGCTTCTAAAGAGAGCACAGGTTTGTGTTTATCCGAGCAGGGCCTATCAACAGGACCTGACACCTGAGGCCTCCTCTCTCGGCCCTCCCCACCAGCGCTCTGCCTCTCCTCTAGACAGAGAGGGAATAGATACTTAAATAATGTCATTTTGAAGGGAGGCCAAGTTATTAGCCTGCCCTAGACCTCCATGTGTGGAGAGTGATTCACAAGCTTTTCCTTTAAAATACCTTTGTAGGTCCCAGGACGTGTGTTGTCTGTAAGGCCTCTGCATACACGAGCTTTCTGGTGTTTTATCTTAAAAGCCCATCCGAAATGATAATTCTATCCATGTTTTCCTTCACATTATCATGTTTTTCCCTTAAGTCTCTGGTGAAATGGATGCTCTGGGAAGATGAGCCAGTGTGGGAAGGAGGTGGTAAAAAGGAACAGAAGCATGAGTCAGATCTGAGCTTGAATCCCAGTTATCAACTTTTACTGGCAAATGTTCTGTCTCTCTAAGCCTGTTTCCTCATCTGTGAAATGTGTGTAAAAGTACCTACTTCATGGGGTTGTTGAGAGTGTGAAATACCATGCTACCTTGAAAGCACTTGGCCCAATGCTGGGACAGAGGGTAGCTGTGCTTTCAGTGTCGGTAACCTCAATATCACACAGTATCAGGGTGATGAAATAGACGTGTCAGGTGAATTGAGGTGAGAAAGGAAAGAACCTAGGATGAAAATCCGTAATTATATCAAGCACTTGGCTGCAGAGTTGATCATCCATGTGCCCTTCATCTTTTGCTACATCTTGTGGAATCAGTGGAAGAGAAGGTAAACATTTATGGGATGAGACAAACTTTGCTTAGCCTTGACAGCCAGAACTAGGAACAGGTCCACAACAGAATTTCAGAAGATATTTTGCATGCATAGCACATGCATAGCCTGCACAGAGCCAATTCCACCTTCTTGTTTCTGCTACAGGCCACAGTACCCAGCATAACACTCTGCACTAAGTAGACACCTGGTGAACTAAGTACTACTGTGCAAGTGTAAATTGATTGACTGAGGCCATGTAGTTCATATTACAGAACAGATGTATCCCTGAAAATTGTGAGGCAGTTGAATTTTCTGTCTCTTGGCTAATATTTTCATTTCTCAGAGAGTTCCATAATTTAAAGAAAGCTTGGCAAAGAATCCTTTCATTATGCGAGGACCTACTCAGTGATATGTCTAACTGATCCTTAGTGCATGTCTTTGAAAGTGAAAATGTTTGTCTTCCTGGAGAGACCAACTGGAGTTGTTAGTTGTCTCTCAAGAAAAGGAAAAATCAATTCTTCAAAAGAAGCAATAGGTTTTCGGTGTTTCTACATTGTCCAGCCCAGGATTCCAGGACTGGAGAGCAGTAATGATCTAAGGGGGTGTTGGTTTTCTTTCCCACCCCCTGTGTCATATCCTCAGGGAATCTGCCAGCAATGGCAGGCTGAAGTGAGGGAGCCCTAATGCCCCGTGTGGCAGCACAGTGGAACCTCAGCACCTGGGGACCACCAGGAATTACTTGTGGATGGCTTCCTTCAACATCCCCTTGATGGCCTGGCCCAGTGAGAGAATCTTACCATGGCCACCAAGAGCAGACGGAAGAAATTGTTGAATATTGGGGATGTACCTGTCACGGCCCTCAGATAAATCGTTCCTATTTCACCATCCCAAAGTGGGAAGAAAAAGCCTGCAGCTGAGATCATCTGTTTTACCGTGTCTCTGAAGAGAAATGTGAGCAAGTATGTTAATGATTTGTACCAAGGACCCGGGGAAACTATCTGTATCTGTGGGCAGTAACTGTCAAAACACATGGGATATGTTTTAATGGCTTTATTTCTGTTTTCTAAAAATAGCGTAGAAGTCAGGGCCCATCATCAGTCTAGGTTCAGATTTGTTCCTCTCCTTATGGGCTGTGTGACCTTGGGTAGCTCTGACCCTCTCTGAGCCCCTCTCCTCATCTGGAAAGTGGGGGTAATAATAATAATATTCGCTTTGTAAGATTATGAGAATTGTGTCATAGTGGGCATGAAGCTCTTCGTGAGTTCCCAGCAGAGAGTTAAGTGCTGAATAAATTTGAGCTTTATTTCTTTTTTGCAGTGATAGAAAAAGGGAAGACCTCTGATTTATTGCAGTTTGTAATGCTTGATGACATAGGATAATTTCTCCAGCAGTATTCTCTGCACATTTCTTTTCAAACTGAAAGAAAAGCTCAGAAAAGCTGTTGATCATGTTGTAATTACAGTAGTTATCTTGGAAAGAAAATAATTTTTCACATCCATTAGGATAGCATTTCATTATCAAAACTTGAATACCTGCTGAAAGCAACAGATTCCATTTTTTTATGGAAGGTAGTAATTCCAAACTTTAAAATACATGAATAGTAATATTACCTAATATTTATTACCTATTCTGGGCCAAGCAGCGTACTAGGTCCTTTATGTATATTTTTTTCTAATCCTCACAGCAGCCCTGGTTGACCATTATTATTATCCCTATTTTCAAAGGAGGAAACGGAGATAAATTTCTTCCCCCAAAGTATGGGGAGAGCTGGCAAGTCAAACTGGGGTGGTGAAGCAAGCAGATAATAAAAGAGTTGCAAGCCACTGCACCCTAGGGTTGGAGAAAGGGAGGAAAGGGAATTGCTAGTGCCTGGGAGCCAGGGTTGCTCGGCAGGAACTGGGAGCACAGAAGACTGGCCCGTTCCACAGGTGCCAGAACCAAGTGGAAGATGCCGTATGGCTGAGTCCAAGGGGAGAGAGCAGGGAGGAATACCTGGGTGTCTGCTCTCCTCCTCTCTTCTCCTATCAGTGCTTTCCATTGTCCTTCGTAAAGGAGCCTGCACAATGTATGTAGGGAATGCATCTGAGAGCAAATAGGCTAAGGACTGGCATATGGAGAAAACAGATAAATAGCAAATAAATGTGCATATAATTTTAAGTAATAAGTTCCATGAAGACAACGTTGGGAATGGGGATTGGGATGCTGTAAGATTTAAATGAGATAGATGTAGAACAGTGGTCCTCAATATTTTCGGTCTCAGAGCTCCTTCATACTCTTAAAACTTATTGAAAATCCCAAAGACTTTTCATTTACATGGGTATCTATCTATTATATCTATCAAGTTATATCTATCAATCAAAATAGTTACCATATTAGAAATTAAAACTAGGAAAGTTTTGAAATATTTATTTGTGAATTCATTGGAAAGGTAATAATAAACCCATCACATATTAACATAAATGACATTTTTTATGAAAAATAACTATTTCCCAAAGCAAAAAAAAATGGAGTAAGATGAGTGGCATTATTTTACTTTTTTGCAAAACTCTTTAATATCTGGTTTAATAGAGGACAACTGGACTCTCTTATTTGCTTCTGCATTTCAATCTATTGTGATATGTTGTTTTAAGTTCAAATCCAGGTTCACACAGTTATACGGTTGGAAAGGGGAGGACTTTGTGTACCTCTGAAAGGACCCCCAGGGATCCCTACAATACTTGGAGAACCGCTGCTATATAATGCAGTAAGGAGGCTGGTCCTTTGCGCCTAGTAGGCACTTGATGATTTTCGTTGAATGAACACAAATTAAGATTGCATTGAGGGTTTCACAGCGTCCCTTGTGATAAATGGTGATGTTGGTGACATCGTGGTAGTGTAAACCAGTTAGACAACACTGTCCTTAGGGCCCTGTTGATCAGTGGGACACATGCTTTGTGGTATTTACCCAGCTTCTCGCTGATGGCTCTCCACCTTGGTGTCCATTGTCATGCAGTCTCCCTATCACAGACTTTCATAGGACCACTGAGTGGAAGATGCTGAAATGATACACTCTGTGATTTCCTTAGCACTGTATTCACACAAACCTAATGAGCTAGTTCAGACTAGACACTTAACTGGCACTTGATGTGCACGTAGGAAGTACTTTAAAATTTGAATGGAATTATTGTGACACAATTATTGTGGTGGTGGTAGACCACCACCAGTTATTCACCTTGCAAATTTTATGCAACAGTATTCAAGTTCAGGATAGCTTTGTATCTGAGTCAGAGAGGTTATGGGTTTCTTTTCACCATCAACTGATACATATTCTTATAGTATGCCAACATTAGCCAAGACCTAAATAATATTGTAAGGTAGCTATTATGGAAAAGAAATTGAATGAATGATTTAGAAAGTATTTGTTCTCTTGGATTATCTTTGACCCTGCTTTTTCTGTCAGCATAGATATTTGAATTCAGCATTAACTGAGCCCCGTGACAAGGGACACTGTGATGGAGATGACCATCAGTCAGCTTTAGATGGACATGGCCACATTACTTCAGCCTGCAAATGGGTGGAGATGAGTTACCCTCTGTGGACAGACTAGTTTTTGAATGGGGGTTATAAAACATCTTATGCCAAGTGAAATGTGTTTTTACTGCAAGATGTCAGAGGCAAATCACACCTACCTTTCTAAGTGGGTATGTCATATCTAGCTTTGATTTTATGCAGATGATGTAAAAATGATATTTACCGTCTATTGAGTGTCCACAATAGGTTAGGTGCTTTACAAACCTCACTTACTTTTCACAACCTTTTTTAGAAAGGTATTTCTTGCATCTTTTGCAAGTGAGGAAATGGTCTGAGAGAGGCACAGGTCACAGCTCGTACAGGCCTATAGCAGGTCTTTCTGACGTCACTGCATTTTTTCACTATGTCAGGGACCTCTGTGATATGTGCATTCTAGAAAAGTGCATCATGCCTTTGCGTAAACACAGAGACATAAATATATTCAAAGGCTGAGTGAGAGAGGAAAAAGATGAAAGGATAAATTGAAGAAGAAAAGGTTTGGCTTCTCTGTGACACCAAAGTAGGAGGCCTTTACAGAAGAAATCCTGCGTGGATGAAAAAAGACATTTCAAGTCATGGTTTTGCTACTTTCTCATTGTGTCTTGAATACTTGGGTTTTGACTCATGGTCTGCTGAAACTAGGAGGGCTGGGGCCTGCTGGACAAACCTTCATTAGTAAGGTGAGATGGACGGTGCAATAATTTTCATGTGTGTGGTGAGAATTGATTGTGTGTGTGTGCGCACAGGGGTGTGTGTCTTTTAAAGATAAAAATCTCAGTGGTTAGGAAGAAAAGGAGGAAAAAAATAAACAAAAGAATATGAGAGTATGTCAACTCGCTACATTTAGCGCCCTGTGGTTTCACATTGAACACACGAGCAGACTTGTATAATTCAGAGTCTTCAACTTTTCACTTTCAGTCCGGTGTGCACAGTCCCTGTGACTCTGTCTGCATTCCCTTTTTAATCCTTGGTCTGTTAACTCTGTTTCCTCTCCTGTAACTCCAGGAGACCTAGGTCATAAGGTTCCTGTGAAGTCTTAATAAGATAATGCACCAGGCTTGGCATGTAGAAAATGTTCAATAAATATCAACTAACGTGATTACTAATAATATTGTTGATACTTTATTTCTGCAAAGTAATTGCTATGTTTTTCTCCCATATGAGAAGCTGCACAGACCTGTGAATAATTGAGACTTCCAGAAATAAAGGCCCTGAAGGTCCTAAGCCCCTCGACAGGCAGGGTCAGAGGCAGGTTTCTGGACTTTTCAGCTATGGTTTCTCAGTCACCCCTTCAGACAATTGACACTTTGGGGCCCATGAAATTTTTTTAGCCCTAAAACATGTTGACTTAAAATAGCCGTGGAGTCTGGCTGCTCTTATCAGTCTCTGATGACTCACAGGGCTGACTAGACTCGATGTTATTTCAGGTGCCACAGGTGTACGTTTCACCTCCTGGGGCTCCCTGGCCTCCCCACAGTGCAATCCAGCAGCTGGCCTTGGAGGAAGGGCCTTGGGGCACTTTGTTGGCTCACAAGAAATATGACCAAAAGTGGGGCTCAAGTGTTTCAGATGAAATCGTGTATAGCCTTTCCCAGGATGATTTGAAAAGGGGATGTTACCAAAATGAACTTTTTGAATTACCCAATAAATAGATCCATAAGGATAGGCTTCTTGAAAAGGTAGGTTTCAGAACTAAGCTCAAGGTTATTAATTCAGCAACTGTTTTTTGCACACCTGCATGTTCTAAGTACTGTCTTAGGCAGTGGGATACAAAGATTGGTCTGTCTGGTCCTTGTGCCTGCCCCTCGGGGGCTCCTCACCACCTCTGAGAGCCCTCTGTTTCCACAGTTGGAGCATTTAACCCTGTCCAGAGGCTCAGACCCACCAGAGGCTCTGACCTTCTTCCCAGGTTTCAGTGGCAGGATGGACTCTCCTAGTATTATTTATTGGGCCAACTTCATACCCCAAATCCTAAGACCAGGAACTGAATTCTTGCCTAGGGCTCTACCCGGTACCCCAGTCACTTAAGACTGGTGTCCCTCCTTTTCTGCCCAGTTGTGCCATATTGGAGTCATACTTCTGGTGTCCAGACCAATGACAGGGTCCCCACTACTTGATGCCAGCCCCTTCCATGCTGACCATTGGCCAGCCCCTAGTTCCTCTGCCAGTCCCTTGTCCTCTCATTCCAGCACTCGGCCATCTGCCAGGTCTCCCTCCATTACCTCCTTCTGAGTTTGCCCCAAGTACCTGCCTCATAGTTATGGGTCTATCAGAAGTCCTAAACCTCCTACCACTAAAGATGGCTTCCTACCACCAACTTAGCAAAAGTTCTGAAGCCAGCCAACCTCAGGCTGAGCACAACGCTTTCAGCAGGGAGCACGTGGGGGCTCCCAGACTCGGGCAGGAACAGGGATCTGAATCAAGTTCCTTCTAGCTGTTAGTGCCCTGAACTTACTGCTCAGGCTTTTTCTAAGATCAATGCTCTGCTCCTTTGCCCACGCTGAAGCAGTGGTAAAAGGCTGAGTGACTAAGAGCATGGTGCAGCTCCTACCTTAAAAGAATTCTCAGTGCATTTGGCTATTTATACAGTTTCTGCGACTGCTGTCTGTGAATATGGCTTCTAAAAGGTAAACTGGCTTCCATCACAGTGTCTTAATGGTGTTGCAACTCAACAAGAAAAGGAAAACTACAACTAGCATATTACATGGGTGGGCCTTGTGAGAGGCCATTCATCTAGTCCAGCAGGCCATCTCCTTAATTTAAGAAATAGCAGTGTGGCTTCTGTTCTTCTGTAGCTTCTAGATGTGTTTTCGTTTTCAGTAGGATTTAGCAAAGTCATTATCCCATACTTTAAGAAGGCTCCAGACTAAAAATACGTCAATAAAATTTTTTAAATGACATGATAAAAAGCTGAAGTCTTCTTTTTTCCTTGGAGATAAGCAGTTTCAGATATGACAGGCCGCTGTGTCCCTAAGGATGACTCTCACTTCTCCTGCATAGCTCACTGCTCATAAATAATGAGTTTGACAAATGTCAGACGCATCAGTGAACTTCAAAAGGAAGGACTCTGGTGACAATGTTATGTACTTTGTAGGGGTCGAAGGGAGATGTTTGTCAGAAATGACTCTACTGGTTTTTTTAAATGTCCATCAAATCGATCATATTCATCAATGATCAGTAAATAAATAGATCTCATATAAATAAACGAATTTAATAATAGAGCCATGGCTTTAACTGGCTCCTGTCCAATAAAATGGGAAACTTGTCCCATTGCTGTCAGCGAGGACTTGAAACTCACCAAAAAGGACTAAAGTCAACAAATGCCTTTATAATTATATAATAGCCCCAATAAAGTCAGATTTTTGAACATCAAAGAATTTTAATTTTTTTATAGTAGTCTTTGATATTCTAAGAGATCTTAATGCCAAGAGGGGCACAGCTCTTTCGCCTATTCTTCACGTAGCAAATAGTCATTTTCTTAAAAGTAATGAGTCAGATCATGTTCGTTCTCTGCATAAAAAAACCAACATCTGCCCATGCAATCAGAAAAAAAGTCGTAAATCCTTCCCTTGGCCTGCTGCGCCTTTCATGAGCAGGCCCCTGGCTACTCTTCCAACCTCTTCTTGCACCATTTCCCCCTGCCCACTGACTAGCCATCCGAGCTTTCTTCATGCTTCTCAAACAGCCCCCCACCCCACCCCCACTGTTTCTTCCTCCCACTCCCACCTCCAAGCCTTTGCATATTCTGTTCCCTATGTCTGGAACCCTCCACCCTGGACTTTTGCATAGCTGGCTCCTTCTTGTTATTCAGGTCTCAGCTCAAATTTCCCCTCCTTGGAGAGGACCTTTCTAACATTTGATATAATGTGACATAGATCCCTTCTGTTTGTGTCTATTGGACCATCTTGTTCAATTTTCTATTTTTTGGAATTGAAGTAACATTGCTTTATAGTATTATATAAATTACAGGTGTACATCATTATATTTCGATTCCTGTGTAGACTACATGATGTTCACCACCCAAAGTCTAATTACCATCCATCACTGTACACATATGCCCTATAACCTGAATTTTCTTAATATTATTTTCATTTTGAAATTGTCTTGTTCATTTATTCATTTATATTAAACAGGGATAGGAGAACCAATAATTTCTTACTAAAAATCAAATAATAAAATGAAAATCATATTAAACTTGAAGTATTATCTTTTTCTATGGACATAATTGCCTAAAAGAAGTTATCTAATTGAACACTGAATTTACTTACTATGTGCCCAGTACAGTAGAAACTTCGGGAGGCCAATCAAATAGTCAGCAAGTCTTTACTCAATATTTCACGTGTGCACTGGAAAACAGTGGTAAACAAAACAAGCATGGCCTTCTCCTCATGGAGCTTAAAATCACATCATGGAGGGAGACGTTACAAAGGATAGAAGCTCTCTGAGGGCAGGACTCTCTCCCATTCGAAGCTGCAACCCCAGTGCTAGAGCAGGGTCTGGCACAGGCAGGTGCTCGGTGTAAGCCTATGAATGAACTAGTGAAATAAATCCTTACAAGTGTGGAAAGTGCAGCAGAGGAAAAGGCAGTGTGCCAGATATACAAAATACAGACACACACACGGATACTCCCAAGCACACACAGAGTCTCTAACAGGGGGACCTGAAAAGTGATATTTAAGGTGAGACCGGCAGGGTGAGTGGGATTCAGCAAGGTGGAAAGGGTAGAGTAGCAAGGTGGTCTGGGCAGGAGAGAGCAACATGTGCAAAGGCTCGGAGGAGAGACAAGTGTGGCATCTCTGAAGGACTGAAGCAAGACAGGTGTGGGTGCATGTAGTGAGTGAGGCAGGAGGGACAGCTGACGAGTTCACAGAGCCAGTCGGGCCTTGGAGACCATGCAAGAGAACATGGAGGTCCTGAGAGGAACTCTGAACTTTAGTCTACGGTCACAGGAAGCCTCTGAAGGCACAGGAGTGACGTGGTAAGGCTCAAATGTTACAAGGATTGCTCTAGCCACAGATTGGGGACGGGCAAGAGATGCAGACGCAGAGAGAACTGCGAGGAGCCCATGGCAGCAGTCCAGATAAGAGGTGATGAGCGCTTAAACTCGGGTGTGGTGAGAATTGGGTGGATTCAAGAGATTTGGGAGGGAGAATCAGTGATGGAATAGATGGGGTTAGACTGGGAGCAGGAGGAGTAGAGGGTAACTCCCAGGTTTCCGGCTTGAGCAACTGAGTGGAGCCATTTACTGAGACTGAGAATTTTGGAGGAGTTTTGGGGGGCTGGAAGTTTGGTTGAGTTGATTTTGAGGTGCCTCTGAGACATCCAAGTAGGAACATGGACCAGGCAGGTGAATCTACAGATCTGGGACTCAAAAAAGAGGTCTTGGCTGGACCATATAACGGGCACTGGAGCCATGAGTGTGGCTGAGATCACTTAAGGAGGGAGTTTAAATTATAAGGAGCAAAGGCATAGGACAGAGGCCTGAGGGACACCATGTTGATTGGAGCAGAGTAGGGGTTATGTCTGTAAAGGAGTTTGAGAAGAAGTCAGAGTTAGGAAGAGAACCAGGAGAAAGTGGTGTTACAGGAGCAGAGGGAAGAGAGTCCCACCAAGAGTAGAATGTTGACAGGTCAGGTAAGATGAGCACAGAAAAGACAACATGGTGAGAGGGGCGGGGAACAGTCCAGGGGAGGCAAACACACTTGTAAAGCAGCTTTGTCTTCCCGAAGATGTTCCAACCCACATCAGTGCCTAACGGGGCCCAACGAGCTCCTCTGATGCCTGGTTGCAAAGCAAAGAATATCAGTCTGCAGAGGGAAGAGTCAGAAGACGTGAAGCTACCATGCATCTTCAGAGAGGGCGAATGTTCCATTTCCATTCTTTCATGATGCTAGACTGCATTTCCTGCTCTTGCTCCTTCCACCCAACTGCCTGCATTAGCTTATGTTCACTCAAGTCGTTTTCTCTTTAGTTCAACCAAAAGCGCCTAGGGTAAGCCAAAAACTCGTGGACTGCAGAGGAAAAGCTGCTTGACCTCTGCGTGCTCTGTTAGAGGTCACCCCTGGCAGTGATTCAGTAGCTGTGCAGGTTTACGGCCATACCCTGCAACTCCTAAACCGTAAATTAAGAATCCCATGCACCTTCAACATGCACGGAAAGGCTTCGCTCTCATCTGTAAATCACAGGAGTTCTAAAGGCCTTGACAATCCACAGTGCAACCTCCCTTAGTTGTTCCACTTCCAGGGATTTTTTTCAGACTTGGTTAACTGGAAGGGTGGAGACGGGGCTTTGGAGGCTCGTGTTTGGTATCCGTGGCTGTACGAAGTGAGAGAAATCCTTTTGTTGAGGCAGAGAGCTTGAGATAGGTTTATCTCAGAGACTTTTTGCATCTCTGATTTCTGTGACAGTAAAGGAGGTTTGCACCCTCATTTCCACTGAACGTCTGACAGTGATTTCACACATCGGTGTGGAATCACCTTGATGCTCAGGATGGCTGAAGGTAAGTATAGCCTGGGACAGACATGGGTGGAAAATACGTTTAGAGCTAGAAAAGAGGGGAGGTAGGGACTGGAGCAATTTCTGATTTAAAATTTGGGGGATGCTTGGTTGAAAATCAGCATCTGATTTAGAAAAAATTTCCTAAAAGGAAAGATAATATTCTCAGAGAAGAGAAAAGGATGTCCCTGAACCAATTCTAGAGCATCATTCTCTATCTCCCAGATGAATCAAGAATTCAGTGTAATGGGGAAATATTGTTGCGTTTTTAGCAAAGGTTGAAAACCAGCTTTCTTTCTCCTCTTCCTACTTCACCTCATCCTGATGCCTCGCTTTGATACCCCCTTTTCCTGCACAAGAGGTTATGGAATCGAGAGAGCAGAGGAAGACTATTTTCCAGGGACACTGCTTAATGCATAGCTTAGAACTGAACCCCACCCTTATTTAAATGTTGGGAACTCAGCATTTTTCCAGTACTGTTTTTGGATAGGAAGGGATGAAACTAGAAGAATTCTAGAGTCCTCTCAAGTGCTGACATTCTATTATGGACGAGAATTGTCAGTGACAGTACCTGTTCTGAGCACATGACCAGGGTCCAGGGTACACAACCCTGACTGGGATTCAGTTCAGTTCAGAGGAGATTGGTTGCCTGCTTTCCATGTGCTGAGCACTAGGTAAGGCATTGCAGGGCATAGAAATAACAGCAAAAAGTGCTCCCTCTTCTTGAGCTTACCATCTCAAGGTGGAAAAAGATGAATACTGAAAGCGTTACCAATATGATAATACTAAATAGAAGTTTTTGGTGTATGGATTATTCTAATACATCATATGACAATTACCCTGTGATGGAGTCATTACTGTCTCTACTACACAGGGGAAGAAATTCAGTTCACAGAAAGAAAGAAAGAAATCTTACAGAATTGCAAAAGAAGAAAAGCTCTTATCTAGCTGGGTGATCAAAATAAGTTTTATGGAAATGACTGGGAGTAAAACCTTGGATCCACTGTTCTTTTCTGTGACCACTGTAATAATAGGCTGCCTTCCTCCCTTTAATTAATTTCTCTCTTAGCTGTGTAAGTTATTTTTCTGAAAATAGTAGCTGATTGCCTGATGTCTTTGCTTTTGTGAAGCACATTACCTAATGGATGTTGGACTGTTTCTAATGTTACCTTTTTTTTCCAGGCTGGTGCTCATTTATTCCAGCCTTTAAAACTTTATTTAGCTTGGCTCTAAACTGCCCTGCACTGTGATGCCCGAAAACTCAGCTCATCTATTCTGTGTGTGATGCATCAGCCTGGCACCCTAGAGAGTTTGGGGGAATTTTTAGCATGTTTTGGGTCTCTTGGTACATGGGGTTGTGTTTATCCCTCATGTTGATTGCTTGTATACAGTTTTTAATGGGAAAAGCATGACTTTGCTGACCTTTCATGAACAAATAAATTTACTCATCACTGCCTGGTGTCATTTGGAAAAGAATGTTCTTTTTCTTCTTCCTCTGGGGCTGCCTCAAGAGTTTTGCATTTCAGAATGACTACATTCCCAGCTTCACACCTCCCCAATCATCCTGACCCCACAACTTTAAAAGCTGACTAGAAAGGAACCTGAAAGTAGCTGAGGGTGGGAGTTGGGTGGCTGTCAGTCATCTGTGCTGTCCTTTAGTTTGCAGGGAAGATTTATGTGGATAGTCCTCTTGCTCGCTCCTGTTGCCATCTGAGGTCACATTCTTCTCAAGGAAAGTCTTGTCTTTCTAGAAAATGCTTGAGGCTCTCCTCTTTATGAGTTTGGATGCCCTCTGAATTCTGTGAATATTGGGGAAGGAACAGCCAAGAAATTGGTCTGTCCTCTACTCCGTCTCCATTTTCTTTCTTGGATCTCCTTTCAAATATGGTTATTAGGTCCCTTTAGATCTCTGAGGATATCAGGCGTTACATTTAATAACTAAAATAAAACCACACATCTCTAGTTAAGTGAGGAAAATACTGTTGTTTGTTTAACTTTTGATTCTTTGGATGTGATTCATAGGATTTGTTTGTTTATTTTTTAATTGTAGGGTCATCTAGCATCTCCTCCTCTGGGAATATAGAGAATGTCCTTTCAAGGATGGAAAATTATTTTAAAAAATGAAAATTTCTCTCTTTAAAAAAAAGTTGAATTTTTCCCCAATCACAGAAGTCCGTTTTTCTAGCTACGCACAAAATCCCATCATTTACGAGTGGAGGAACCTGTTTAAGAAATGGCTAAACTAGCAGTGGCCAAATTCTTGGGGTTTAAGAGTCTCAGGTGAAACCCAATCCTTAGCTGGGAATTTTTTTTCTTTCTGGCAGGCAGGATGGCAGCTTAACACGCTGCAGGACAGCATCCCTGTGGTTAGTGTGCTGAAGGGGAGGGTTCAGAGGTTAACATTATGGTGGTAACAACCAGGAGTGGTTGTGCCCACTTTCACGGAAAATACTTAAAAACAACTGCCACAAAAACCCTCACTTGATAGGCAAAATAATGGGCCCAGTGAGTGTTTGTGTTTCATGATGACCTCTTTTAGGAATTTTCCATCTCCTTTGAATTCCACCTGAACACACTTCACTTTTATCTTGGCTTCAACCTTCAGTTGTTTTAACTATAAAAAATAGGATGTGATGTTATTGATGCACAGTATTTTACTGGTTTCACACCTTTTTATATTTTTCAAACAAACAGAAAAGGTCACAGAACTTCAAATAAGATAAGTAAAATTGGATCTGCGTTGGCTGCAGTGGTGGGTGAAACGCTAAGGCCCACCCCCACTCTTCTAAGGTGAGGTACTCCCTCACTCATGAAGTGGAACCCTAATGCTTCAAGGAACAGTTTGAAAACCGTTGCTCCATGAACATTTGTCACTTATAATTTCCCTTGGAGGCCTGCTTTCCTTCTTGTTTTGGGGAGTCATGGAGTCACAGACCAAGAGAGTCTGCTTAAGAAGAAAGGAAAAGGCTGGGGGCGCAGGTGCCAGCCCCTAGTGCTCTCAGCAATTCCTCCAGGCTTCCCCGTTTACCCTGAGGTGTGGATCGTGAAAGTAACTGGTCAGGGAGTAGCAATGTCTCCTTCAATCCAGAAAAGTTGTTCAGGCAAGGCAGTTCAAGGAACCACTCTGGGAAACATCTGCAAGGCAATTGACACCCTCAGGGCCCATCAGGGACCTCTGTTGCAGCAAAGGGGGTCCAGAGAACTTTGTTGCATGCTCTTCTTAGCTGCAAGCACTCATCTTGCTGCCTTGGACACTATCTTAGGTCCTCTAACCCTCAAAACACCCTTGCTCCTCACTGATGCCTCGTTTCACAGCAAACGTTAGAGATGTCATCCTTGCTTTTGCCTGGTGATGGTGCTTATTCCTTGAATGGTAACCTTGAAACTCATGGTTATGAAACTTCAGACCCATGACCTTGAAGGGTAACCTTGAAACTGGGTAACCTTCTACACTTGGTGGGCTGCCTCAAGCTTCCCATCCATGCCTTAGCCACAGCATCCATCTGCATACTCCTTCTCCCATATTCGTAGCTCTCCAGTGCCCAGCCCAGCTTCCTCTTCTTGCCACTAACAAACTACCACAGCAAACTGAAAAAACAAATCACATTCTAGCTTCTAAAAGTAGTTCCTCTGTTTATTTTAATCGTTTTAAGATATATTTTTCTCTTAACTGTTTCTCATTCTCTGAGAAATTGCTCTGAGTGGGATTCAAATATTTTTAGGAGAGTTTCTCCCCCTGTATTCTCCTTTCCTATAATTTCAGAAATCAGGTTTCAGCTGGTGTCTGCTGTGAGATATTATTGGTCATTCTACATATACCATCTCCTCCCGTGGAGGTATTTCTAAAGATCACACATTTCATTGTGGGGCTAGGCAGTTCATTGGTGTGTTGACTGCTCTATCTAACTGGGCTTTCCAAGTGGTTCATCTTATAACAGTATTCTGAAGTCGAGAACTCAACCAAGACCCATTGGTTTAGTGAGTGTAACAGGGTGTTCCTAGGGTTGGTGAGAAGCACTCAAAGTATTACTCTGGGTCTTTCCCTTTGTGCCCTGGCATCCATAATGTGGACCTAAAGCTAGGGTGTCTCCTTATGGGTGTCATCTACAGATTAAACCATTTTGAATTCCTTAAGCTTCTGAAGTGTGTATGAATTAAGAACACAAACTTGAGTGTGAATGGAATGTCATGTTTATTTTCCTTAACTTGACTTATATCTGAGTTCAGTCCCCATTCCACCAGGTGGTGGGAAACCCAGCTTCAGACATTGTTGAGGCTTTCTGTCCTTCCTCAGAGTTTGGCAAAGCTTCCGGGACTTGACTCAGTGCCAAAGACAGCCCAGCCAGTCCTTTGTCTACACTGTTTACCACTGAGATGCCCATTGTCCCAGCCCATGTTGTCCCCTTGAGTGTGCTGCATTTGTGCCAATCGTGGGACACAAGAATCTTAGGCAGAGCTAGGAGCGCTGGCGCCTGCCATCCAGCCATTTTAGATACACCCTGAAGCCATCACCTTTGATGGGTTGCCATCTCCTCTGGCAATGTCATCAATAAATTATCTTGAAACACTTCCTTCCGTTCAGGCTTTGGGACTTCAGTGAATGGAAATTCAACATTTTTACTTCATTTTATGGTTTGCCTCTGCCACCCCTCATTTCCCCACACAGACCAAACCCATCTATTTCTGGCCAACTCTTACTCGTCCTCCGGGTCTTAGCTGCAATATCACTGGCCAAATTAGAGGTACCCAGGTGGGCACCTCCTCTACCTGCCCATCCCCTTTCCTACTACCTCATTCTCCGAGTATCAGTTGCATTGGGATCACATGGGAAATTGTTTAAAATGCAGAATCTCAGGCCCCACCTGAGATGAGATTGCTGAAAGGGAATCTTCATTTTAACAATATCCCTAGGTGGCCCATATGCACATCAAAGTGTGAGAAGCACAAACCTACTAGATCATGAGGGCCTTGAATACAAGGACATTGTGTCCTCTTTCACAGTGCCTACTCCAAGGCAGCCCCTCAATGAATAGATGCTAAATGCATGCACAGCCTCTAATAATGATATAGACCAAACATTCCATTTGCAGTGGCTGCTATTAGAGGAGGAATTGTGCCCAAAGTGAGATCTGGAAGCACTAACCTGGACAAGCTGGAAATGGTGGTGGGTTTGGGCACCACTTGGTGGAGCCAGAAACACTGGGCTGGCTCAGATTAGGCAGCCAGGCCCACAGGTGTAATAACCAACTTAATGGGCATGGTGGGACCAAGTGGGCTTGGTTGAAAAGCCTGACCCAGGAGGGAGAGCAGAAAAGACTGAACCAAAGAAGCAAGAGGGTGGGCAAGGGAACCCCTGTAAGGGTTCCTGAAGGGTATGACAGGAAATAAGTTTGGACAGGTAGACTGAAATTCCAGCGGCATTCATTTCCCACCCAGTATTGAAACACAGATTCCAGCTAGATCAAAGACAAGGTGAAAAATATGAATAGAGTCTTTATTGTACAGTGCATTCCTTTTATGCATTTGAACTTGAAGGGGGGCTGGTCTTGAGCCAAAAAGTTGGATTAAATCCATCTCTCAAGTTAGTTAGGAAACGTGAGATTTTAGTAGCAGCTTTTACACACCCACTTATCGCAAAGACATGACCACCTGGACTGACATTAGGGCACCATTAGAGTAACCAGGGAGAGGGGCAGCTGGCTCTGAAAAGATTGTGCTTGTCTGTGCAGACATTTCTCTTCTAACTGGGCACTGAAGGAATGTTTGACGTCGGCCACATGGGAATCGTCTGACAGGTGAAGTGGTTCATCTCACTGGTATTTCCCTAGGAGATAACCAGAAGCTCTTTTGAGATGCTTGCACACTGGTGCCATATCAGTTACTGAAATCTCTCCCTTTATAGAACATTAACTCTGTGGATTGTGCAGAAGAGGCTTAGCACTGGATCTAAGGTGGGTGAGATAAAAGGAAGCAGCTCTGTCTTAGGGCTGAATCAAGGGGCCCCGAACTCCTCTGCAGATGGGCAAGAAGTCAAGCCTTGGAGGCTTTCTGCACTCCCTGCCCTGGAATGCCTGGGTCTGCTTTTAGGGGAGCATGTAGCACTCACTCTGCCTTTGCTTGTGGCAAACTTGGATGCCCTCCACTGAAACTGGCATCTAGGATAATACAGCGTGTGCTTGCAAATCCCGTCTTTGCCTACACAAGCATGGGGTGCTGCAAGGAAAATCAAGTGTCCTTGCCTGTTCCATTTCTTTCCACCTCTCTGTGCTTGTAACAAACGTTGAGAGCTTGCTTCCAAAGCACTCATGGGGGAGGGGAGACTATTCTGATTGAAGCCAGGCCTCCCTGTCTAGGCAGTAGGAGGCTGCAGAAAAGGCAATAGTGCAAGCTGGGCAAATGAGTCCTGGGGAACCTAGAGCAGCTCATTTTCTCCTTGAATTCTGAGTTGGGATGGGGGAGAGTGTCATATATTATTCTGAGATCAGAATTCAGCTGAGCCTGGACTTCTTCTGAAGAAGGAGCAGCAGCTGCCTAGACACGAGCTAGAGCTCTGTGATGGGCAATGGTGTGGACATCCTCAAGGCAGCTTCACAAATCCCCACAGGCGTGGAATTATGCGCCGAACAACAGATTCGCTTCACAGCCACCTGGTCACCTGCCTGGACCTCTGCGTGCACAAGCTCTGCCAATATATGTGGTCTCTCAACCCATAAGGGCTTGAAAGTCTGTGTTCCTCCCCAAGACTCCTCCCCACCTCTCGACAGACACCTTCCTGTCCTGTTCATGCCAAGCAAAACTGGAAACAAAACACCAACGAAACATATGGCCCTCCTTTCCTTCCTAAGTGATGCTTGTCACTGAGAAAATTGGGTTTGAGTACCACTCAGTGTAGATGACTTTCTTTACACCAAGTCAAAGAGATTAAGAGTGTGGGCTCTGGGATCAGCACAGGCTAGACTGGAATCCCAGGGTTGACACTTACTGGTAAGTTACTTAACCTTCTTGAGTCTCCATGTCCTCATAGACATAATGGGGATAATAATAGCACCCACCCCCTAAAATTTGCTGAGAGGATGAACTGAGACCTTATATTTAAAGGCTTAGCACGGTCTTTTGCCTTAGTAAGCACGGAGTAAATATTGGACTATATTTTTTCTTTTCATAGAGAAGCAGATCGCCCTCCTCCTGGGAGATGAATCAGTGCTATGTTGTCTAATGGACAAGTCAGTTTCCCATCAGTCTTTATTATATTGTGCCTTTTCTAGTCCCACATTTTGAGTTCTCTCTGATTTGATTGATGAACAGATGGTAAAACGTATGATTGAAATACATTAAGTTTGGAAATACCCTGGGGAGGAGGGGGTGCTAGGAAAAGAGAAATGAAGGGAGGAGCGGGCCGATGAAAGACCCTGCAGGCTTTCTGGTGGACACACTGAGCTGTGTCTTCCATTCCACCCTGACCACATCCAGGTTTGTCAGGCCCGTTGTATCGGGCTTCAGGTTATAAATATGGGTCTACAATCTATCATTAGCCATTCTGGAGTCCAGAAAACGTCTGAAAACCACAAGTGTTTTTCTCTGGCATGAGGCTATTTATATTCTTTATTTGTTTAACTTAGTATGAACATTCTTATGTTATGCTGCAAAGATATTAATGTGTTTGATTCCAAGATGATGTCCCTGGCTCTGGTGGAGGTGTTATGTAATAGGCAGTATATGTACCATATTACCATTCTAAATTCTGAAAAATCCTGTATTCTAGAACCAAATGTGTCCCCAATGACTTTGAATAGGATTCTTCTGTAACAAAAACTAACTTGAAATGGTTTAAGCAAACAAACAATAAATTGGAGGTGGTGGGGAAGAGATTTATTTCAGGGACTATAGGCATATCTCACAGAACCCAGGGGCGGAAATGCAGCTGCCTTGACAAGGGGATGGAAGCAGGCCTGGGAAGTTCAGGATGCCCTCTCTGACGTTCTGGTTCTTACAGGCATGAACATGGATGGCTGCCATTCATGCAACAGTTATAGCCCTAGAGGCCTAATCTATAGCAAGTGGTAGGAACTTAATGCGTACGTGTCAATTGACGGATTGGCTTTCCAGGCTGATATACTCCTTGCTTGGTGGCCAACACAAGTTGCACTTTCCTATTAAGCCTGTCATTCGAATTTGCCTTTTGTGGAATTTCTTCATGGTGGTCTTCCGACACTCTGCTGAGCTCCTGGGCTCCTGAGCAACAGTCCCGTTAACCGAGCAGTCATGGGTCCCCATGCAGTTTGTGACTGACCCCCAGTGCTTCCTTCCTCAGGTTTGGCCATAGCAGGAGCTGATCTTCCCCGCAGTTGTGGGGTTTGGTTCACATAAGAATATATGAGAAATGAAGTAAAATGGGAGAAGGATGGTAGGAAGCAATTGGTTTGAAGTGAGGCGCTCACTCAGAACCTACCCTGGTCCTCAGTGTTTCTTCAGTTTGAGCCTTCAGTTTGAGCTCACATTAGCTCTCTTTCCTGGGCCTGGGACCTGGCTTTACTTGGTCATGACTGGGATGTATGGGATGAACCTCTAAATCGGCCTAATCACTTTTCTTCTAAGCGCATTGTCTTCGGTCTTTAAGAAGCCACAGAAACCTGTCCAAATGTCCTTTTCCCATTTTCCTTCTCCTATCTAACAGCATCATACATAGGCACAGGGGATGTCAAGAGGCTAAATCAGTGTGAGTGATCAACTGTCAGGGAGCTGGAGCTTTGAGACATGTACACAGTGTACGTAGACATTCACCCCGGATTAGCATCGTGATTAAAGGATGCAGACTCTGGAGCCAGCTTTCTAGATTCATGTCCTAGTTCTACCACTTACTAGCTATATAACCTTCAGAAAGTTGCTTAATCTCTCTGTGTCCTCATTTCTTCACCCATAAAGTGGGCGTGCTGGCACCTACTTCATATAGCTGTGATAATTGAGTTAATGTATGTAAAAGCACTTAGAAAGTTCCTAGCATATAAGTTCTAGATAAATATTTGATACTTTCCTCCTAGGAGCCTAGAATCTGAGTTAGACGCTTATTCATTCCTTAAACAAATATTTATTTTGCGTGTTTTGTGTCTGCCATGTGAAGGTGCTATATTTGAATGGGTGAACAACACATGTGTCTTCTAGTCTCGTGGTGAAGACAGATGTTAAACAAGTTATTACACCTGTGGTAAGTGCTATGGCCCGAGCATTATGCTTTCTAAAGAGATTGACAGAAATCAGATCATAATGAATCCAACTTGATTGTCTTTTCTCTTTAGATATGCCATACTAAGTGCTCCGTACATTCTCCAAGGATCAGGGTGTAGGTAGAGGTGAGAGTCTTAGAACAACAGTCACACCAGCAGTCGCTTGCTTCGGACAAGAAGTGATTAAAATCTTGGATAAATTTAAAAAAAAAAAGAGTTATCACCCTTACTGTCTTATGTGTGGAGACCAAAGTTATCTACAGGACAGGTGAAATTGTTGTATTTACGTACAGTAATAATCATCATAATAATAATAACCAGAAAGCTTGTAATGTTTAGCAGTTCATTCTTCACTCTTGATTGTCATAACTATGATATAAAGTTGGCAGAACAGGATTTATGCCCAATTTACAGACTAGGAAACTGAAGGCCAATGTAGTAAAATGACTGACCTTGTATACATTGTATTCGGGGTCAGCGCCTGACACATCATCAGCACCAATAATGTTTGTTGGATTGAATGACTTTGGGCATCCTGACCCCCATGTAGTTTTCTGTCTGGTTCTCAGTGCAGAACACAAGCAAAACCTCAACTCTGTAGAGTTTTCAGATTTCATGCTTATTTAGTATCATCAGGATGATTTATACTACTTATCTGCCGATAAAAATTGAACAGTGTTTTTTTCCTGACCTTATCAAGACCCAACAGTTTATCTCTCCATCTTTTTTCCATCTACAGATTCAAGACATAGAAAACTAATTTTCAGGGCACATCTTTTAAACTTTTATAAGTACATTTAATAAGTTTTAAAAATCACAATATAATGGTTCCTGACAAATTGTTTCTGTAACTGCAGTTTGCAGACAAAGTAGAATTAGTGGTATACAGGCTTCGACCAGTCCTGGGATTATCTCTTCCAGATACAATCTTTTCAAAGCCATTAATATTCATCAGAAGCTGATCTCACACAAGGATTGTCATACAAAAAGCTTACGAAGTGCATCACTCCTCTGACATTTTTGGCAAGATATAAAACTACATGTTGCAAAGGCGTGACAACAGAAAGATATAATCTGTCTTCAGCTCCCTTGATTAAATAAGACTCCTTGGTTACATTCCACCAGTATCCTTAACTTCTACAGGGTAGCTAATTTAACCTAGGTCAGAGACATCAGGAGAATCAGAGAAATGACACCAAGATAGGTGTTCAGCATATTTCACATTCACCAAATGCCTCTGTTGTAAAAGTCTCCTCTGAAAGTAAGCACTGAAGTTGGACTGAATTTAACTGATGCATGAAATGGCAGGTGCCTGATTGATTTTAATGCACAGAAGATTAAATGAATGAACTCAGGAAATATTGGGAAATGAAAACTCTAGTGTAAATTGCTCAGCGAGCTATCTGTTTGGAAGGCAGGATCAGCCATAGATATGTAAGCGGAATTGAATATTTAGTCCTCACCATTTCCGTTTGTAACTTATTGCCCTGGGAGAGGTAGCATTCTTTCACTTGTTCATGCATTCATTCACTCACTCACTCAGCAAATATTGATTCAGCCCCTACTGGGTTCCAGGCACTGTTTTGACTTTTATGGGGGACACAGCAGAGAATAATAAAGACTAAGTCCTCACTCTCATTGAGCTTATATCCAAGTGGAGGGGGGAGACTGACTGTAATCAGGTACAGAGCACGTCAGGTGGTGATAAGTACTATAAAGAAAACTCGAGACTGATAGAGTGCCATTTTATACGGCTGAGAAAGGGATACTGGAGCAACACCTGCATGGCGTGAGGGAGAGGTCCTTGGACATTGGAAAAGCAGCCAGAATGCCAAGGCCCTGAGGTGGGACCATGTTTGGAATGTTTGAGGAAGAGCAGGGAGCCCAGTGCGGCTGCAGTGGGGAAATGGGGAGAGTTGAAGGAAGTCAAATTATGAAGGCCACATTAGGATTTTTGGATTATATTCTGAGGGAGATGGGGAGCCAGTGAAGGGTTTTAAGCAGAGATGTGAAGTCATCTCCCTTGACTTTTTTTTTTTTTTTTTCTGGTGAGGAAGATTAGCCCTGAGCTAACATCTGTGCCCATCTTCCTCTACTTTATACGTGGGACGCCTGCCACAGCATGGCTTGATGAACAGTGCGTAGGTCCGTGCCTGGGATCCGAACCTGTGAACCCCGGGCTCCCGAAGCGAAGTGTGTAAACTTAACCACTACGCCACCGGGTCAGGCCCTCCCTTGACTTTTAAAAGAACTACCCTGGCTGCTGTGTATAGGACAACATGGTGTGAGAGGAGCACTGCGTGTGAGCAAAAAGATTTGTGTTGATTTCTGCTACTCTCAACTAGCTCTTTGACTGCAAGCATCAACCCCTCATCTGTAAAATGGAGGTGAGAATACCTGTTCCCTGTGGGGGAAGTTGGGTGCGAGGTTACCCCTCATGTATGGTGAAGGTCTCACAGGACAGATAAGATTACTATTGTTGTCAGGCTCTGGGTCAGTGATGTGTGTTGTTGACCTTCCTATCTTCTCACCCCAGAGGGTTGGTGTGAGGATCACATGAGGTCATATGTGTGATATGCTGGCAGGAGCTCCTTCACCATCCCTTTGGAGGTGAAGGCCAAAGTACTGGCTTCTTTCTTCCCTCCTGGGGACACCAAGCAGGAGTCTAGAGGCTTAGAGGGTGTTTTATAAAATCTCAGGGCAGAGAACTTTTGATTCCTGGATCTGGTGGCAGTGGAGGGGTGGGGCGGGGGTGTGGCAGGGGGCTATGAGCAGAAGAGCTGCAATCAAATCTCTCAAACCTAAAATTTTATCATTTCATTTAAAGGAGTGGGTCTGTCTCTCTCTTTCTCCCTCCCTCCCTCTCTAATTCATTTCCAGCTTTTGTGTTTCAAAAGCAATACGTCCTGGCACTAATAATTTAAACAATACCAAGTGTCTCAAATCTCAATAAAGTTAAGTTTCTTTCACCTCCGAACCCACCCAATTCCAAACTCCAGATGTGACTGCAGATAACAGTTTAGTGTGTATCGTTATTTAGTTTTCCCTTGCCTATTGGAACAGTCATAAACACATTTACAGATTTATGGTGGTGCTTATCTTTTGTTTTGTTTTACAAAAATCAGGGAAAAAAACTCCAGGGGTTCCAGGAAACCCTCCAAATTATGTCTAAAGTGTTTAAGAATGCACTTTCTAGTTAGAATATCTATAGCTTGATCAGAATGTCAAAGGAGTCTAGCACCCCACCCCAACCCCAAATTAAGCACCAGTCATTTTAAACTTCCTAAAATCCCCAAACATGGGGATTAGACCACGTGTTCTCTGAGGTCCCTCTGTTATTGCCATTTCACCAAATCTGCTCATATTCAAATCCAAGAAAAGATTTTTTTCTCTGATATGCCACTTACTGGATTTCTCTTATTAACTGATCCTTAAACACACCGATAACAAAGTCTTGAGGTCCTTCAAGATCATGAAGGGAAATCTTAAGGCTTCATATAAATAGTCGATTTTTTTCCATGAGTGCAGTTTATTAAATTTTAATGATTCAAAATTCAATAATACTTGTATATGCTGCATAATAGTTTTGTCAATCAGAATAGTGTATTAACGCAAAATATATTTTTGTCATACAATAAGTGGATAAAAACATTGCAAATCCAAATATCAACAAAGTTTAAATGTAGATAACTCAGAGGTGACAGCATATGAAAAGCAAATCTAATCCTATGTCTGATGAGCTAGCTAAATAAATAAGTGCATAAAACCCCACATTAAAATCTACATCAGGATAGAATCCACTTATCTTGCAGTTGAGAACCAGATGTAATGCAATTGTGTTTTCCTCAGCAAGGCAGCACTTCAGTAAAGTAGACACACATCTGGTTGGTCATCCCCAGAGGATGCAGTGGTTTTCAGATCTAAAGCCAAATCTGTCTGAATCAGCCAAGACCTTTTCCATTTGAAAGTGAAAAATGTGGATCTTTCTCACACAGTGAGCTGACGGCGCTCTGCTAGCATGTAGGGTCAGTTATTGCAAAGTTTAGACTGACATAAAATATACGTGCCCACCTCATTTATTTTTTCATGATCCCATCCAGAATTGATCAGATAATTTTTTTTATCAATGGGAAAGAACACTTTTGGAGAGAGAAGTCTTGGATGGGAAAATTGGAAGACCACAGAACGAAGTCTTAATATTTAAAATTTTATTTTATAATTTGCAATAATTTTAGACTTACAGATGAGTTGCAGAAATAGACATAGAGTTCCCATATAACCAGTCACCCAGCTTCTCCTCATGTTAACATGTTACATCACCTTAGAGAAATTTTCAAATGCAGAAAACTGACATTGATTAAGTTATAATTTTTAATAATTTTTCTGAAAGCAAATAGTAAAATTTCACTTTTAGCTTATATTTGAAAAAAAACTGGTGTTTTGTCTTTATAGATTGTGCACACACATAAAGCCATCCTATAAAAATTCCTTCATTCTAAAGGACTTTGAAACCAGTTAGAGTACGGGTCAGCCATGCAGTCTCGTGGGATTTCTTTCTCATTTTGTTAAGAATTTTGAAGATCTGAACAGCAATTCCTATAAACAGCTGCTTGGAAGGCCTACAGGCATTTGACTTATTGGAGAGGAAAAAAACTTGTGACCAAGTCATCTTATGTTGATGCTGTTGATTTCAGTAGTGAGGCAGCACTTTGAAAATTACACCATATGTAGCCGGTTCTCTATCACCAAATCCAGGGCCATAGGGAGTATAAGTTCAGTAGCCAGAGCCAAGAAAAACTGCCTTTTTTTCTTTCAAGATTTTAAACCTAATCCCCACATTAGCTTTGCTGAGGCAGGAGTTGGGTCTTGACTCATGTGGGGAATCCTCAGGGTCATCCCTCTGTCCAGCCCTAGCTGAATGGAGGCCATGAGTTTCCGAATGGGCTCTCAGCAGCTGCAAACATCTGTAACAATCTGATGTTAAGATGAATGAGCCCCACGGGTTCGCAGCTGCTTACATCCACCAAGGCCTTGTGGCTATAAAGTGATGTTTCTGCACTGAACACTGGGAAATGAATGTGCAGTTTCGCTGCCTGTTGCCAGGGACGATGGTTAGTCACAGTCACGCTCCACGGTCTCCTGAAGCCATTAAATGGTACCTGTAGAAGTTGGCATTGTTGACGAGAGTAGGCAAACATTTGGTGCTTTGAAAAGTAAGACCTCCCCTTGGGAAGCAGCACTGAGAGAGATCACATGTATTTCTCCATCGGAACCCGTTCCAGATTTATAGAGCCAGGCGTGGTGCGGAGATGTCACGGGATACTTTGTTGCTCCCAAGCTAAATGAAAGCTTGACTCTAGCCAACACATATGTCACTTTGTAAACTACATCTCAGATTCCAGCATTTGCCTTCTGTTCATTGAGACACCTCAAAGAAACCAAAGCTCTTTGAAAGACTATTTTAAAATAGCCTCGGGAACTTGCTAAGGCTTGGATTTATTAGGGGCCCCCCTCTCTTTCCTGCGCCAAATGCTTCTCCTGCGGGGCTGTCCAGCTCACAGTTCTGCCAAGATCTTCCACCCAGTTGCTCAGGCCAGAAACCTGGAAAAATCCTTGATAGCTCCCTCTACCTAGCCCCCACTTTCAATCTATCCTCAGATGCTAGTGCTTGTGCCTTCTAATGCATGTAGGATTTCTTCACTTCTCTTCGTTGCCATTTCTGTAATCATCTCTCAACTGGAATGCTGCAGCACCCTCCAATTTTAAGTCTCCCAACTTCACTCTTACCCCTCTCCAATCCATCCTCTTCAAAATAGCCAAGAGTAACCTTTTAAAACAAATCAAGCCATGTACATAACTGGTTCTTTAGTGGGTATAACTAGTGCTGCAACCAAAATGTGACTTTATTCTTTGTCACCTACTGTCCCTTTAAAAAGTGTATTCAGTATGGGGGTCCTGCCCTTGTTCTCAGATAAAATTCTTAGAGGCTGTGGCTTTTCTAGTCACTCCCTAGTAATAATAATCTGACATCCCTTTAAATCATACACACACAAAAGATCCCAATTTATGAAGGAGAATGAGTCCAATCCAAGATAATAATCACATTTCAAAGATAGGACTCCTCCCCCTCCCTTTCCTCCACCTCTCTGCTGTGCTAAGATTTACAGTTGGGCTGTTTGCCTCAGGGGAGTGAAGCAATGGAAATATGGCAGGATTCCACTCCTGTTCCATGGATTCCTTCTTCGCCCACTACTAGCTGCTCTATGGGACCCTGCTGGGGTCAAGGAATGGGGAGGGAGCAGGAGACAGAGGATAGGAATGTTGTTACTTGGTTAGGTGGCTTTGTGCTCTGTGGCCCTACACATGGCTAAAGCTAACTCTTTAAAGGGAGCCTTTCAGAGAAGAATCCATCTGAATGGATGGTCCAGCTTGGTCCACTCATGGTCCTTCAGCTGTAGCCGTGGAGGGGTGATGTCCCAATAGGTAGAGCTGCCTTGGGGTATATTCACCAATGGGCTGTGCGTGGGTCATCAGAATTTAACTGAGAATTAGACAGCTATAAGCTAATGACTTAGCGACTGGCACTAATAAGCTAATCTGACTGATCAGAGGCACTGCTTCTGTTCAAAGCGGGATGGGCTATAGCCCTCCCCTTCATCCAGAGATGATGCTGCATAAACCCTTAGCACTGAGTGTCATCATTCTCTTCCTATGGTAGAACTAAGAATGTTGGCTTCTTTTCTGATTTATGGCTGTAAATCCAGAAGACTTGCTTTGGGGAAAGTGGCACTCAGTGTTTTAATTTAGAAGAAGGGAAGGGAATGAAAAGAAAGAAACTCTAAAAACTACAGAAACAGAAAATTGACTGCTGGTGCCGAACATTTCCTCATGGCACTGAAGTACAGAAAAAGAGCAAATGTCAAGAGTAGGTTGTGTGACGATAACCCTTTTGAATCTGGAAATATGGGGACTTCATCATGGAACCCACCCCCTCCCTTACGAGAAGTCAACTAGGAGTTTTTAAGATGTTTCTCTGGAAAAGAATCTCCAGGTGAGGAAACGAACCTGGCCAAGCAGCCCGTCTCCACCCCCTGGAATTTCCAGATCCACCTGTAACCACTATACTGGACAGGGGTAGGTATGCTGCTCCTCTGTGTTTTATTTTATTTTGTCACCATAAGGGCAGATTTCAAGACAAGGCTGACTTTTTTTCATAACCTTTGACCCATATTATCCTGCCACACACTATCTGAATTGTTTCATTTCACTTTGTTGGACTGCATAAAACACCACCAATAACAAATGATTGGGGGCTAAGCAGCACCCTCTTTTTTTCCTTAATTAATAGACTTTATTTTTTAGAGCAGTTTTCAGCTTACAGAAAATTAAGCAGATAATACAGAACGTTCTCATAGGCCCTTTTCCCCCTCATAATTTCTCCTGCTGTTAACATCTTGCGTTAGTGTTGGACATTTGCTACAGCTGATGAACCAACATTGATTTGTTATTATTCACTAAAGTCCATGGTTTACATTAGAGTTCACTCTATATGTGTTATAGTTTTATGGGTTTTGACAAATGCATAATGATGTGTATCCATATTACAGTATCATACAGAATAGTTTCACTGCTCTAAAACTCCCCTATTCTCTATCTTTTCATTCCTCCCCTTCACTTACTTACTTATTTATATTTGTTGTGCCTCGAATGTGAGCAAGACCCCTTCTGTTGGTCCATTTAGTACAAATGACATTGCTTCAAATTTTCAAAAGACTCTGCCAAATCCTGAGGGAGATCAACAAGGAAATACACACAGACAATTTAACAGTCCAAAACAGGCACAGCGCATACTCTAAGGATGGCTGTCCTGCTCCTCCAGGCTCCCTTGCCCATTCAAGGCCTCACACTGCCTTCCCATCTCCACCATGTAATCCCAAGAAGTTGGTACAAATCTGCAAGCACTTTGCTGGGAAAATAGAGGGCACTGATTAACCACTTAGATGCTCCTTCCTAGAAGTGTTGAACCTTCTCTGGGACCAAGAGAGAGCTGGATTCTTCCACTGCAGTAGTACCCTCCCCTCCTCCCAGGACTGTCTTTCCTGATGCAGGTTTCAGACTGAGAGAACAAGGCACCTTTTCCCTAGAAGAGATACGTCTGCCAGGAAAGAAGCCACTGCTAGTTAAGGAAGACCTCTCCTTCTAGATCCAAGGCCCTATTCCTAATCATGCCCTAAATAATAACCATGTCAAACCCTGTTATAAACTTAATATCCATATAATCAGAATTCTATGCATGAGCTCACTCTTATGTGGAAGATAAACAAACACATGGACAAAGAACAGATTAGTGGTTACCAGAGGGGAAGGGGGTTAGTGGGTGGGCAAAAGGGGTAAAGGGTCACATATATATGGTGACAGATAAAAATTAGACTATTGTGGTGAGCACGATGCAGTCTATACAGAAACTGATAAATAATAATGTACACCTGAAATTTCACAATGTTATAAACTATTATGGGAGCCAGCCCAGTGACACAGTGGTTAAGTTTGGCACGCTCTGCTTTGGCTGACCGGGTTTGCCGGTTCAGACCCGGGGCACGGACCTCCGCCACTCATCAAACCATGCTGTGGCGGCAACCCACATACAAAATAGAGGAAGATTGGCGTGGATGTTAGCTCAGGGTGAATCTTCCTCAAAAAAAATAATAAAAAAATAATTTCCACCAAAAAAATAATAATAAAAAAATAAGCCATTGTGACCTCAATAAAATTTTAAAAGAATGAATTCCATGCATATAGGAACAAGAGGATCATTTGCTCACAGACTCCCAGCAAACTAAGTTGCTACCAGGTTTCTGCATTCTCATTCATAATATTGAATCACACGTTCATATGATACAATTTTAGACAGCCATTAAAAATCATGTTTTCAAAGAAAATTTATGCAGTATAATGTTAAAGAAAAAAATGGGATACAAGTTCATATGTAGTATGATTCTAACAGAGAGAGAATTAGATCACCAAGTAGATTTAGCATTGGTTATCTTTTGCTGATGTGATTATGAGCAATATTTCTTACTTTCTTTTTGTGTTTCCACATCTTCCAAATCTTCTACAGTCAGCATCACTAATTTATAATCAGGAAAAAGAATAGCTTGGTTTTTAAAGAAAGCAATCCTGTCTGTGTGCTGTTTCTGGGAGATGTGCCTAGCCTGCAGACCAACCAGGCAGCCTTCTGTTCATTAGCAAGTCTCACTGAAGTAACAGAGACGCAAAGCTCTGGTCAGTGTGAACCCTCCAGAAAGATGCAAAATATGCATTCATCACAAGAGCAAACGTGCTCTTAAAAAGAGAGAATTCCCAGAAACTCAAGGCGACAATTCTCTTTTCTCAGCAATTTCCTAGCCAGACGCATCTAAAAACTTTTTTGAACTGGGTAGCTCAAATTTGCCAGTTTCCAGTATTCCCTTCCCTTGGAGGGAAGATGGCATTCCCTCCAACATCCTCTTCATCAAACTATATTCATTTCATTTGTACTATACTGACTGTCCATTTAGGGATAAATGACCTCCTTGGATAAAGGAGCTGAGCAAGGCCTGTGGAAAGCGGGAATGTTTTTCCTCCCTACGTGTCTTGGGGCAGAAATGTTCATTGACTTGAAAATCAAGTGACAGAATGAATAGGATAGGCACATGCTCTGGGCCCCGAGGGCCCTCAGTAACTGGCTGCTGACTTCTAGGTTCTTGGCCTGATTTCCTTTATGATTTTTTTAAAACCTTTTAAAAAATCTATTTCTTTTATTGTGGTAAAATATACATAACATAAAATTTACCGTTTTCACTATTTTTAAGTGTACAATTCAGTGTATTCACTATGTTGTACATTCACGGTGTTGTTCAACCATCACCACTGTCCATTTCCAGAACTTATTCATCACCCAAACATAAACTCTGTATCCATTAAACATCAACTCCCCCTTCTCCCCTCCCCCCAGCCCCCGATAACTTCTGTTCTACTTTCTATCTTTATGAGTTTGCCTACTCTAGGTACCTCATATAAGGGGAATCATACAGTATTTGTTCCTTTGTGTCTGGCTTATTTCACTAAGCATGAAGTTTTCAAGGTTCATCCGTGTTGTAGCTTATATCAGAATTTCATTCCTATTTTAGGCTGAATAATATTCCATTGTATGTATGTACCACATTTGTTTATCCAGTCATCTGCTGGTGGACATTTGGGTTATTTTACCTTTTGACTACTGCAAATAATGACGCTATGAACATTTGTGCACAAGTGCAAAGGGTTCCTGGACCCAATTCCAACATGTGCGTGTGGAGGCTTCCCCACACCAACAAACAGTTCTTGGACACCAACAGGGTGTCCGAGAATTCAACTCAATACCGACACTATCTATCCAGAGATAGAATCAGATTCCACAGGTAAAGGGCTCAGTTCCACGAGACTGACCTCCACTTCAGACGCCAGCTGCAAGCCCAGGTTGATACCTATGATTCTGATTGACTGGCTGTAAATCAGACGTTCCACGACCCCCTCCTCGGGTTTGATTAATTTGCTAGAATGACTTACAGAACTCAAGAAAACCTGTTTACTCACTAGATTACTGATTTATTACCAAAGATATTAAAGGATACGAATCAACAGCCAGATGAAGAGATACATAGAGCAAGTTCCCGAACAAAGGAGCTTCTGTCCTTGTGGAGCTTGGGGCCCAACATGGTGGCACATGGAAGCCTTCTGGTTCCTTCCATCATGGAAGCTCTCTAAAAAAGGGCCAATGAGCTGTCCTTCTAGGTTTTTATAGAGGTTTCATTTTGCAGTCATGATTGACTAAGTCATTGGCCATTGGCAATTTATTCAGCTTCAAGCCCCCCTCCCCTCTCTGGAGGTCAAGAGGGTGAGACTGAAAGTTCCAACCCTCTAATCACATGGTTGGCTCCGTTGGCAGCCATCCTTCATCCATAGGTGCTTTCCAAACTCACCTTGTTAACACAACAAAAGATGCCTTTATCACTGTCAACACTTAGTAAATTCCAAGGGTTTTAGGAGCTGTGAACCAGGAACGCTGGATGAAGATCAAATATACATGAGAAATATATTTTGGTCATCTGAATGACCAAAGATATATTTCTTATGAATCACAATATTGCAACAAGTATCTGATAAAGTCCCTCCTTTCCATTCTTTTGGGTATATACTTAGAAGTAGAATTTCTGGACCATATGATAATTCTATTTGATTTTTTGAGGAATTGCCAACTGTTTTCCATTGATGGCCTCACCATCTTACATTTCGGCCATCAATGGACAAGGTTCCAGTTTCTCCACATCCTCGCCACCACTTGTTATTTTCCATTTTCTTAATAATAGCCATCCTAATAGGTGTGAAGTGGTATCTCATTGTGGTTATGATCAAATATTTTAAAGCAAATCATTCTGTGTGGTTGTGACTGCCTCTGAACTAGTGTCATATAATTTAACCATTGTTTGACTCCAGCTCTGGGTCAAGCAGCTTTAAGTTTAAACCCCAGAAGGAAATCAGCTCCATGAGGGAAGGAATTTTAGGCTATTGTGTTCACTAAGAAAATATCCCCATACCCCAGTGCCTGGAACAGTGACTGGCACATAATAAGAACTTAATATTATCTGTTGAGTGGATGAATTCTAGCTTCGTCACTTACTAGCTATGTGACCTGGCAGAAGTTAATAACCTAAGTCTCCGTTTCCTCAGCCATAACATGGGAAGAAAGATAGAGCCCTCTGACGGGTTGTGTGAGGATTAAATGCAACAATGCCCAGAAAGCGCTTGCACGCTGCCTGGCACATAGTGAGCACTCTGTAAGTGGTAACATGCTTGTTACAACTAAGCAGGGGGCTTCTTACATAGGCCATGCTGAGTGCTGATCTGCAACATAGTGATGAGTGTCGAGAGGCAGGCAGGGTGCCATGGGTTCAGGAATCTGGGCAGGCTTTCATGCTAAGCTAGAGCTTTGTAGCAGGAAGGAAGGGGAAGTGCTGCAAAACCCATTAAGCCCAGAACTCGCCAGAGCAAAAGCACTCCCCAGCAATGATGCTGAGGGGCCAGTGGCAGAGGGAGAAGAACCAGGAGGCATGCTCTCTGTGGGCCCAGCCAGCAGGACCTTAAGCCAGGACAGGCGCAGTGAGGTTGAGGTTGCAGCAGGGGGAACACTCAGTGGGGATTAATGACCAGTGATTGATGGTGGGTCTTGTAGCTACAGCTATCACATTCTTTCAAGATGCATAATCATGCGCTGGGAAAATGTACCTTCATGTAACCAAATGTTAATTGAATGCTCATGTCCCAGGTCCAGGAGGAAGTAGACTGAACGAGGGGAAACCTGGGGATTTCCCCTTTTGCTCAGGTTTTGATAGAAAATGCATCTCCCATCTGGGTGCAGAAATGTAGATTCTTGGGAATTCAGGCAGGCTGAAGACTAAGTCCCGGTTTGATCTGTTATGTGTCCGGTGGATGGACGCTGGATAGTGTCAAGCAGATTTCTCTTAGGAGGAGGATAAATTTTACTTCCCCTACCCCCTCAATGTGGCTTGTCTGTCTTATCAACCTGACACAGCCTGCCAGGACATTTCGGAAGTGGTGCATGCGTTATTCCAGTGGCTGAGTCACCTGTACATTAATCTGTACAGCTTGCATGGGGTAGAAGGTCAGCAGATCCTACTCTGCTTACCACTCTCTTTCAGAGGCTCAGACCCAAGTCTGCCCTGTAAGCCTTGGCCAGAGGTCAGCAGGATCCCTGGGGCAGTGACCTCTTGGTGTTCCAGGCACCAGGTTCAGTGCCCAGAAACAGCCTCTGGAGATGGAGAGGCCTGTGAGGACTTAATGAAGGTACCAACTAGGGCAGACAGGACCAAGGTTTGGGTCCACCTAGCCAGTGGTGTGATGGGTTGTTAAAGAATGTGGAGCCCAAGTTTCAGGATCAGGACAAAAATGGGGGACAAGACAAGGAAAGAAGTTGAGAGGAAATAATATTGGGCAAATGGGCATTCCAAGGATCCCACTGCCTTTCAGAGACAGTCCCCACGGCTTTCCCTACATTCCCACCACCAAGACAGCCTCCCCTCCATGCACCTGGGCATTACTGGTTTCATACTCTGCAGGAGAGATGAGAGGAACCAGTTTCCCTAGGGCAGAAGGAAGTCTGCCCAGGTGGAAGAGCTGGCCCGGTGGGAGTACAGGACTTCCTCGCCTCCCCCACCTCCAGCGCTTCTCCAAGAAGAGAGAAAGGCAGAGCTGAACACCAGCCCTCCTGCCCACCATGAGCTCAGAGCTCTCCCTGCCTCAAGGGCTCATGCTTTGGCCTGAATCCATGAAGACCACTGGCATTCCTGCAAGCAGTGGGTGTGAAAGTCGCTCCACACCTCTGAGTGAGTTGTTTCCTCTTCCTTTGATGGAGGGCTCAGACCCTCTTTATAACTAAACCAACCCCATAATTGTAGTCCTGTGGTAACACTTCTGTAAACAGTAGCTTGAGTTGACAAGACCAGCTCCTGAGTCGTGAGAAATGGCAGCCATGCCCAGCCTCGTCTGGGAATGGTTCCCTGATGTTCTGCTCTGAGCTGTTTGTCTCAACTCAGATGGTGACATGCAGGGCACTCCGTCTTTCCCAGACCTGCCGGATAACACAGAGCAAAGAGCAGGGCCGGGCAGAAAGTGGTGTTGGAGATCCTCGGAGATAACATCCTCTGTTTGTCTTTGTGGTCCTCACCCATTCTTTCCTTCTTCCCCTCTCCCCATGCATGCATATTTGTGGTTCCTGAAGGTAAATAGTTGAAAGTGACTGATTTTCTTCTAAATGTAACTGCATTCTACCTTTCATACTTTATTCCTCCTTCATTTGTTGTCAAAACCAGAAAGAACATTCCCCTCCTCTCAAAGTCTTCATTCTAAAAATCCAGAGATATAAACTGGTCATTAGCTGAAAATTTAAAGACGTATGTATGGCTGGGTAAAGTCTCCCTTTTTCATTGTTGCTTTTTTTTTCTGTCTTCTTGATCAATCCAGGCTCTTTCCTGCTCTTCTGGTAGTCACCAGGGCTAGATATCAGATCCTTTGTTTTTTTTCAGGACTATTCTCCCTTCTAACCTGTTTTTCTCTAGAGAAGGCTGAGTGTTTGATGAGAGATGCAGGAATCAACTAAGCAGGTTCTTTGGACAAAAACTGCACCAAGTAGCTCGAGCCACACACAGTGCCTTGGGAGGTTCTCCTCCATCCAAAGGCTTATCATACAGTCGTGAGCTGTTGACTGTCTCTGTGCAGACTAAAGCCCACAGGCTTCTGGAAGCTACACACAACAATCCTAAACTTTCCTGGCTTGTCAGGATGCAGTTCAGCACTTTGCCTCTCTTATTTGCCAACTGAATGCTGATAGTGTCCACACAGCACCAAAGAGCCTGCTGGAAACGTAAAAATGAAGGCAAGCCACTCGATATTTTGTGGTGGCAATGACTGATACCCAGCTTCATAGCAGTTTTTATTGACTTGATAGTCTCTTTGGACTTTATATAGACTTGAAATTCATTTGCTTGTTCACTCATTCATTCCTTTAATAGACATTTCTTGCGGTCCCACTGTATGCCAGGCAATGGAATAAAGGGGTGTATTGTCCCAGATATAGGCGATTGGGAAGAGGTTTCTTCAACATCATCATCCTTACCATTATCATCAACATTCATTCATTCAAAACATACAGATGAAACATGTACTGTCTGGCAAGTGCTGTGCCAGCCTTTGTGTTGGGAGCAAGATAGGCAGAGCCCATTCTTTCACAGAGCTCATGGTTTAATGGTGGAAACATACAAATACACAATAATAATGAAAAGTGATAAGTCCTCTGATAGGGGGAGCATATAATATTAGTTTGACCAACCAAAATGTCAACTTCATATGATTCAACCTAATACTGTTTACTGATTGTTCCCTATACACCAGGCACAGGAAGATGTGCCTTTATGTATCACGATTAACATTCGTAAGAACTCGGCCAAGTAGATTTTATTATATCCATTTTATAGATGAGGTACAAACATAAAGAGGTTAGATGAATTTCTCTTGGTCACAAGTACTAAGTGGCAGAACTCAGTCTGTCTGACTCCAGCTTCTGTGCTCTATTCTCTATGGCACAGAAATATCTGCACATTGGAGATACTACCTTCACATTGGCTGTTGGAGAGGAGCAGAGGAAATTGATAGAGCATAAGGCCCACCTGTTATGTGGAATAATGGATGAAATGAAGTTGAAAACAATGGAGGAAATGTAGTTTAACTCCCAGAATCATTGTAGTCGCCTTGTTTCAAAATCTGCCATCCGATAGGAGATAGATTGCTAAATTCACTATATGTTTCTAACTTTTGGCTTACCTGTATGTTTTTCTTTTGCTTTTCTTGCTTGGATCTTCCTTTAATGGTTTTAAATTCCTCATTACTGTATGAAGAGGATTTAACTCTTGGCATCTAGATGTGCTCTGTCTGGCACTGTTGATCTAGCAGAGCAGCAGGCTGGCAAAGCTACTGGGGATGAGGGATGAGGCAGTAAGGTGTAGGGCAAGTTTCTGGGGGGATGTTGGGGGTGGAATATACTTTTGGAGGTGGCTGTACTGCCTGTGACCCTTCTCAGATCCATCTACTTGCTCACAGCCCCTGATGAGAGGGTTTCTGTCCGTGTGATCCCAACTCTCCTTGATGCTGGTGACTAGACCAGGGTGGACACCTGACCAATAGGTTGGCCTGTGCCATGTGACTTGTGTGCCACCCAAAAAGAGAGCTGAGCCAACTAGAGCCCCTCTCTCATGACCTTTGTAATGTCAAAAGATAAACTGAGGCATAATAAACATTTTAAGAGTTTGAGGGGGCAGCCCAGTGGCATAGTGGTTAAGTTAGTGTGCTCTGCTTCAGCAGCCCAGGGTTCTCAGGTTCAGATCCCGGGTGTGGACCTACGCACCAATTATCAAGCCATGCTGTGGCAGGCATCCCACATAAAGTAGAGGAAGATGGGCACAGATGTTAGCCCAGGGCCAGTCTTCCTCAGCAAAAAGAGGGGGATTGGCAACAGATGTTAGCTCAGGGCTCATCTTCCTCACCAAAAAAAAAAAAAGAGTGTTAAGAGTTTGAGCAAAAATTGATTTGAATTGGGCAGCACCAAACCAGAAGTGACTAGAAACATCCATCGACAGGAGCTGAGGAGAGCCTTTTATAGAGAAGAGGCAGGAGCAAAGTGAGGAAATTACTTGATTGGCTCTGGTTTGAGGGTTGCAGTATTTGGGAAAGCCTGGGTGGCTGTTTGTGCTTGGTTGTCTTTAGGTTTTGATTTCTTAACCTTGAGGCATTTCAGGCTTAGGTTTTGGTTTGCTTGCATAGGCTACTAAGGCATTAGAGCCACCTCCTTGCTTAATTGATTTAATAGTACTAAGACCTGAGGGAAAACTTGCTAGAGCCCTTGAGTTGAAAAGTCATGGGGGCCAGGCTGAGGCTGCCATTTGGGGCTCATGTGCACGTCAAATGAAGAGAAAATAAAGTCTTCCAGGAAACTAAAAAGAAGAGATGGGTTCCAGGGACTAGAATGAAACAGAGAAGTGAGACTATATGGCTGGGGAGAAAAGAAGAGCAGCCAGTCCCCACCCTTCCGTTCCCTGGCCCAGTTCCATTGCTGTACTTCATCACCTGCTCTTGGGTGCCATGTTTTAGCACAACAAATCCGTCACTTGCTTAAATAGCTTGAATGAGTTTCTGTTCTTTGTAATGGATAGATCAAAATGCTAGTTCTCAAAGCTGGTAAAATAAATTGTACTACAGCTAAAGGGAACAGAAGAACCTCATGATGTCCTACTCCTAGGTCTCAGATACTTCTGCCTTCTCCACAGGAGACTAAGCTAGATAGTTCATATTATTCTCTACTTAAAGAAACAGTAAAAGAAGGAATAGGAAGCATATTAAAATACTGCCCCTTTTAAGTAGTTATCTTTATACATTTAATGTAAAACTAGAAGAACCATCGTTAAGTTCAGGCCACTGGACATCCCTTTCGCCCACCATTACATGGACCTTCTCTAACTCGGGCTTCATGCTAGAAACTGGGAAGATGAAAACGAGGACATAGCACCTGTTCTTGAGGTGTAACATGGGGAGAACAGCAAACAAATGAATCACCATAAAATGTGGGGGCTATTATAGCAGAGATAGAAAATGTTCCTCTGAAAAGGGAATAACAATTTCAAGGGAAAAACCAAGGATTTTGGAGAAGGTTTCACCTAGGAGGTGATTTTTGAGCTGAGTCTTAAAAGGTGAGTAACTGTTTGCCTGGCAGTTTGGGAAGGAAGGAGGGAGGCAGGTGCTCCGGGTTAAGGGAACAGAATGTGCGAGGGCAGGGGGTTGTAAAATGGCCTGTTGAGTTCATGGGACTAGGACAAAGTCAGTGAGGGTGGAAAAGTGAGTATTTTGGGTGAGTGGCAGGAATATGGTTAGGTTGGGGCCAGGTTTTGATGTGCTATATACACAATTAACAATGCAATTAATAATTATTATAAGTAGTATTCTCTGCCAGAGACAAAGTAAGTTATTTATATGTATTATTCTTATTTAATTAAATGCCAAGGAAACGTATTGTGGACAATGTCCAACCAATGTACAGCTTTTAAAGCTACTTTTTTGGGATGAAGACGAGGCATTTTGGAAGAGAGACAGGTCGGAGGGAAGATGGAGAGCAGGGAGGGCAGGCAGTAGGCAACTGTAATTGTCCAGCTGAGAAATAAGTTCCTGATCCAAGGCAGGATTGAGAGGAGCAGCTGGGCCTGAGACACGCTTCTGAGGCAAAATTAGTTAAATGTGTGGAGAGAATGAAAAAGAACCTTGAGCTAGATTTGAAGGTTTTCCTCTTCAGAGGTGGGGCCGATGGTGATAGCTCTGACCGAGATGGATGATAGGAACAGGAATGGGCAGGAGGATATGATTTCATTTAAGGACATATTAAATTTAAGATCCTAATAAGAGATCAAGGTGGAGAAGATCTGTTGGTAGTCAGATAAAGGAGCCTGAGGCTCAGGAAAGGGATTAGGAGTGAAAATACAGATTTGGGGGTTTTTATCACTCTGTCTTTCTGATTAGTGGAAGGGTTTAGAGAGGTGTAGAAGACAGTTTTCAAGATTTGTGTTAATGGAAGGGTGTCCAAGTCACATCAGTCAAGGTACAGTTGGTGTGTAAAACACTCTAAAACAGCCATCCAGTGATTCGTCCCTCTCAGCGAAGTCCCTGGAGCTCCTAACTCCTACTCCCCAGCATTTTCTGCTCCCAGCAGGGCAATTCGGTGGGAGTGAGCTGGCAGTAGGATGCTCACTAGCCTCAAATCCACAATGACCTAAACCTCAATTCCCTCTGCCATGTTGTGCCGCGTGGCCTCTTCCCTTGTCCTGCCCCAGTGTGGCATACATATGCCATCTTTTTTTTAATAGCCTATTAGCAGTTTCAGATAAGTTATCCCTTCTCCGTGTGACTAATTCAGAGCCCTGCTGGGATTTGGGATGAGGCACCTGCCTCTTTACTGGAGGGCCTTTTGGGAGCTTTGTAAATCATCATCTTGAGTTTATGAAAGAAAGATGGGAAAGAATAGAATTTTCACCCTTAATAATAGTGCATCTCATGTGGGCTTGCTTTCCACAGAATTTTCCACACATAACTAGGATAACTTATTTGACCCCCCCACCAAGAACCTAACATTTCAGATATTTGGAAGAGTCTGTTTTTCCCCAAAAAACTTAGATTGACACCTAAGAAAGTGCCATTTTGCAGATTAAAAAATTGTTGAATATCAGCCATTTCATATCGTTCAACCCACTAGCAGCAAGGGATGGGGATGGTGAAGTGAAAGTAAGAGAAATTTTATGTACCTTTTGAGTAATTTGCCAGAAGAGTCGCAGATGTCTCTAGGTGACTTTGAAAAGGCATCACGGTATTTGATTATATGTAATTACTTATTTGTAGAAAGACCTGGCAGTATTAACACTGGGAGTATTTCCACTTCAGAGATGTATTCTGCCTCTGACACGTGGAGCATCCCCCTTCATCCAAATCTGTGGTGGGCACCACATGTGCTGCTTACCTTCCACACAGCTCCTCTGGTCCTCACCATGACTTCCGGATTAGACCGTGCAGTGGCCCTGATTTGAGATTCCCCATGAAGAGGGAAGAAAAGACCTAATATTTGTTATGCATACCTACTGTAAACGAGACTGTACTAAATGCTTAAACACACTATTTTCTTCAATTCCAAGCAAGAACCTTAAGAGGTAGGAATTATTATCTTTGTTTATATGAATAGGAAAACTGAGGCTCTAAGAGATTAGAGAATTTACCCCAAATTAGCTAGGAGATGGTTGCTGTTGGTTCTTACTCAGAGCTGTGAATTCCTTCCGTGCAAAGTTTATCTCCCCCAGGGAAGAAGGCAAAGGTGAAGTGATGGTCTCTCTGGCCAGATTGGGAGGGGGATGAGAAAGGAATCCATTTCAGGAGACACATCATATCCGTCTCACTGGGTGACATTCGATTCTGTTGCTCCGCAATGAATTGAAGATAACACATGAGCTCCTCCCAGGAATGCTGTGTGGTTAAAGGTAAAATTGCTTTAATTTCTGCTCAGACAACCCAGAAGGGTGATCTTTTGAATAGGGAGGAGGAATGCCATAATATTTATCTTGGATCAACTATTGAAAGAGGGAAGAGGTTAGTAAGCAATAGATGAATGGCCTAGAGCAGGAGTTCTCCACTGGGAGTGATTCTGCCTCCCAGGGGACATTTGGCGATGTCTAGAGGCATTTTTTGGTGATCACATCGGGGCTCCTGGCATCTAGTGGTAGATGCTACTAACCCCCCTACAATGCACAGGATAGCCTCTCACTGCAATTATCCAGCCCCCAGTGTGAATGGTGCTGAGGTTGAGAAACTCTGGTATAAATGCACTTGCTGGGAACACAGTTCAACTGCTCTAAAAGAGCAAATTAATGTCATGAACCTTCAAGTACTTGGAAGCCCTTCTTTACACATAAAGAATTACTATAAATTATAAATTTAAAAATATCTACTCGTGAAATCAATTCTCAGGAGGGAACTTCTGTTCTTATTATTGGATTCTTCTGAGGGTTCTATGAACTTTTTAAAAAGTATATTTTACTAAAGAAAGATGTAGTCAAATTTCACAGGCTTACACTCATTAGAGCAAGGGGCAGAGGTGATCACTTAGAATTAGTGAAAACTTCAATATTTTGAGATATTATTGGTTTATTCCCTTGTAATATATTGCTTTACATAATAATCAGTGGAGACCCTATTGATTTGCATTTATTTGGTTATTTCTTTCTAATGTATGTATGAGCTCTAAATATGCTGTGGTTCAATGGAAGAAGAATTAAGTGAGATTGTTAATATACCAATCTTGACTTTTGGGGGGTTGGTGCACTTCTGTAAGACTCATAGTAATAGTGTCTCGTCCTAGGCCTGCCATATGGGTTTTATTTCCACTTTAGGAGGATATGAAATTGAAGAGGTCAGGACCTATGTCTTGAACAGAGGAAAAGAAATCCAGTTTTGAGCTGGAAAATGTAAAAAAAATACGACTATCTCTTACTTGATGATACTTTTACTTCAATTATAGAGCTGGAGTTGGGTGAGATATTATGGAAAGTGCTGGGGTAGATAATTAAAGTGTTTGGGGATCCTCAGGGCCCAGCTGTATATTCTTGAGAACCAAGGGAAATGAATGGCCCAGACATTCGGCACATTTTTAGAACCATTTGTAACTGATACACGTGGTTCTTCATTATAAATTTAGTAAGTTCATAATTAATGAACTAAATAACAGAACTATGGAAGTTCCAGCTATTGACTAAGCAGGTATGAGTACCAGGGTAGTTCATAGAGAAATGGTAAGTGGGTTTCTTTGTGTTTACCTGTTGGTTATGGCATTTCGTTGCACTGCATTGGGAAGATTCTGGGACTGTTTGGCCTAAGTGGAAAAGAGTGTTGTGGTCAGTTGGTGATGTCTGCTTTGGAAGTATGGTGGGGAGCATGGTGACATGTAAGCCATATATTTGACAACCCTGGCTTATGTGTTTAACAGTTAAGCACTGAGTTCAAAAGTTCTCTGAGTTAGATGCTGTAAAGAAAAAAAAAAATTCAGAAAGCTATATCTTCCCTACCTTTTGTCAGTTGCAACTGCCTTATACAGACTTTTAATTTCGTGGTTAGAGTCAAATGTGCAGATCTAATTTAATTTATTTTTAAGGCCAACATGATATGCTAGATGCTATGATTTCCAGCACCTCTGTCTAGAAAATATCTGCAATACACAGATTTTTAGATCAGAGAAATTTAAAGATACATATCATTGCCATGTACCTTCAGTGTTCATACTTGAGGATAACAACATTTCTGTCGTGTTATCTAACACAAAATTTGGACAACTCTGCATGTTTTGTGGAAAGCATTTCTAAAGCCTGTATATATCTCTTCCCATTTCCTTCATTCGATCACTGAGGGAGTTTTAAGAGACTATGATTTTTTTGTTCCTTGGGGATAAAAGAAAATTAAATATTTTTTATATATGAATTTAAAATAAAGAACTCTTTTATTGGTTCATTGCTGTGGGTCTGTTATACAATGCCTATTTTTGTGGGGAGGGGACCCTCAAATTTAAAACAGCTCACAGCACATGAGTTCAGTATGTGTTGGCTGATGAACAACTTGTAATGATTCAGGTTTGGAGGATCCCTGCACCTCCCTGTAGAAGAAATAATATAAGAGATTTTTGCTTAACACCTCTCTTCCTTCTTCCTGCATTCCTTTCTTCCCTAACTTCTTTTTTATTTTGAACAATTCTTAGATGTCTTTGTTATGAGACTGCCTTGTAGATGTTACGGTCCTATGACAAAGGCCTTCTCTACTTCACGAAGAAAATTTGCTTGGATTAGGTCCAAAATAGTATTTCCTTATAAGTTGCTCAGTAAGATGAGCACCTCACCAAATATCAAGAGACTGCATTCTAATCTGTCCTCTATCTGGCACTTTGGCCTTGCACAACTCATTAAAAGTCTCTCCTCCTTTTTCCATGCTGTAAAATGAATAGAGTAAAGCAGATGGTAGCTACTTCTCCTTACACATTACCATTTTAAAATTGTGATAGCCAAGTCTTAGGGCACTTAGGATGCTAATATTAACATTTTGCTCAACAAAAAATCAGGTTGCCTTGAGGGTAACTGAATTTCATGGAGCCACTGTGCTAGTTAAGAGGAAGGCTGAACTTATTAGAAGAGGGGTGATGTCATCCTTAGTCACAAAATGGAATAAATTCTGCCATGTTCAGAGGAAGGAGATTAAATTTGGAGGTAGATGGTCAAGGAGACATACGGGAAACCATCCATCCAGTAGAAAGGAGGCATGACTAGAGAGGAAGAAAAAACAAGATAGATATCCATTAAGGCTCTTTGGTTACAAGCAACAGAAACTGACTGACTAACCTGAGTAGGGAAGGATGTACTAGAAAGTAGGTAACCCTAGTGACACATGATGATTCTGGGTATATTGTCAGTTGGGGAGGGTAGGGATGGAGTGGGGGGATAACAGATTGACAAACTCGCCAGACCCCCAATAACTCAGGGAAGAGCAGTTCTCCCAGGGAGAAAAACTCTGAAAAGAGGAAGGGGATAGGAATACTGACTCTCAAGAATAATACGAGAAAGATAACTATTTCTAGACCAATTAAAAAAAATAAGAAGAGAATTGGACAGCCTCAAGCTGCTGTCAACGGTACATCTGTTTGAAGCAGGAGAAAACGTGGATTACTATTTTGGAGAAGGAAAAAAGGACAGAATGTACCAGGAAAGGAAAGTGAAATAAATCAAACCAAATTAATTTATTTTTAAGCATATTTAGAACCCGCCCCCACCTTGGGTGCCCAGGCACCTTGTGCTTGGGATCCGAAAAAGGAGATGGGACCCCTGTCCTCAACGGGCTCCCAGTCCAGCAACACAGTGCTGTGAGTTCCTCATTTACTGAATGTCCACTAGGTGCCAAGCTTCCTGCTGAGAGCTTGAAAAGCATATCTCACTTAATCCTCTGAGTGCGCTTGGAGGCCAGTCCTGTTGTTATCCCCATTGTGCAGATGCCCTGAGATGACCCAAGAGAACCAGCCTAAAGTTAGGAAGCAGGCAGGGCAGAGGAGGGACTCAGCCCTGCACCACTGGGTTGTAAAGCCTAGGCTTTTGTGACTGCTATATTTTGCTTGTCTTAGCAAATAGAAGAGGAGAAAGGAAACAGAGTCAGACAAAAGGGAAGGAGCAGCTCAACCTTATGGTATCTTGGGCGATTGACTAGTTCACTGAGCATTGCAACATTTAGGGAGTTGAATCACATTCACCGCCTATGGAAGCCTCCAATAAGTGATTAAGGACAGCCATGCCCAATCTGTGCACTAGAGCAGGCCAGCAACCACACCGAAGCAGGACAGAACCTGCCTCTCTCAGTCTGGAGCGGACCGACTTATCAACAGTCTTTTCATGCTGAGCTTCTACAAGATGACATTCTGATTCACTGACTGCACAGATGACCTTTTTTCCCCCAGAGTTCAGATTTCAAGTCTAAAATTGTTATTCTAAGCCAGAATAAAAAAATGTTATTGTCTCTTCTGTGCCTGGACCTGCCTATCATCAGTGAATGGAAATCTCAATGATGATTAATATTTCCAATCTAGCAGAACCACTGGCTCTTGGTCACTTGTCTGAAGACATCCCAAATGTCAAAGCTCCCGAAACAGACATGAAACTGTATTCCCAGCTTTTAACATGACATGATTATTTCTCCTTTTTTATATTTTACTACTTTTTATTGAAAAGCATGTTTTTATAAGAGAAAAGGGCCATTTATTAAGAAAAATGCCTGATATGCTATGGTTAATCTAAAATTAATCACTTCTGTGCCACCTACACCATTGTCTATAAAGGGGTCTATTGTAGGTGTCAGAAATGTAAGAGAGGGTGACTGTTGGGTGCCCCCCACACCGAATCTAAATAACCAAGAGAAAGAGGGTATCCTCACATGAGACCAAGCCTAGGATGTCCTTGTCACCATCCCCAGCTCCCTTTTGTGGCTTTTGGACCTTTTCTTCAAGAGGCTCTCTGAGCAGAGTTTATTCAGTGGCTGGTGTCGTATGGAGTTGCCGGCCTTTGCAGCCCTTCTGGGGCCAGTGCTCTGGGTAATTCTGTCTCGTGGAACTCTGGGCCTCTGCCTCTGTTTTCTTTTCCTTTAAAAAGTCATTGAAGTCCAGAGTGTCGGCAGTGACCTTTGGAAATGTTTTTACAGCTTACAGAGACTTCCTGACATGTTTTATGAGCTCTTGGTGGTAGCTAATAAAGTGAGTCTTAGCGAAGTTGCATAACGTGACATAGTGGAGCCACTTCCAGAATAACCTCTCAGCAGAGTTGCCTTGGAGGAGGCTTGATGACAGGATATTTGGCTACCACTTTCTGTCCAGTTCAGCAGGGCATGAGTGATTACTTCTTGAAGAAAGGGAGGTCATCGCTTTAGGAAAGACAGTGACCAACGAATTCTGCAAGAGCTTCAAATACGAGAGCCCCCTACCCTGGAAAACAGAAACACCGCTGCTCTAGAATTGAGGAATGAGTTATTCCCCAAAGCTTTTGTTTCTTCCTTCACAGAGGTAAGATATAAGTCAAATCTGGTCAACTGCCTCTTAGGAGGAAGGAGAGAAGAGAAAACAACCCTCCTTTCAAGTTTATAAGTGGTAAACAGGACCTCCGTTCTCTGGAGGGATGGTCTAGCAAAGTGGTATGGGGTTTAGGCTCTGAATTTCCGCAGACCTAGACTCAGATTCTTCCTCAGCCATTGACCATCTGGGCCGTCTTGGGCCAGCGACCACTTAAAATTTGGTTTCCTCGGGGCCGGCCCAGTGGCACAGCGGTTTCGTCCACGCTTGGCAGCCCATGGTTCGCGAGTTCGGATCCCGGGCGCCCACTGACACACTGCTTGTCAGCCATGCTGTGGCAGCATCCCATATAAAGTAGAGGAAGATGGGCACGGATGTTAGCCCAGGGCCAGTCTTCCTCAGCAAAAAGGGGAGGATTGGACGGATGTTAGCTCAGGGCTGGTCTTCCTCACCAAAAAAATAAATAAATAAAATTTGGTTTCCTCATATAGAAAGTGGGGATAGTAATCGTAGGGTTATTGTGAGGGATAAAATGTGACAATGCATGTGAAGTGCTTTGCACAGTGCCTGACACATAAGCACTTAAAAAGGGTTAGCTACGAGATTATTTTATGAAATTCTTTGGAGGGCCATGTGTGGGCTCTGTTTGTGGGACAGTGTTTATCTGTGTGCCTCCCTCAGCCCAGGTCCACCATTTGCACAATTCCTTGGGACACAATTAACAATGGGACGTCATTCACATAGAACACAGTGTGCATGGTGTCTGGAGTTGTGCAACACAGTTGTCCTCCCCCTCCCCCTGCACACTCTCCCTCTCCCTCCACCCCCCCACACACACCTCTGCACCCTTTACAGATAAGGATCTATGTTTACTTTGGGGAAATAATTTACTCATAAATAGGCATAACAGGAAAAGCAAACAGGCATTTTAAACATGTGTGGCAAGGACTTACTTGTACCCCCTTGTGTTTTGTGACAAACGAGGCAGAGAACTGCTATTTCAGATAGCTGCTAACAATGAGGTAGGTACCAAGGATCTGTCTAGCATGAAACTCCATCAGATTCTAAGGTAAGAGAAGCTAAAAAAAAGAAAACAAAAGCTGGGAACAATTCATTAGCAACCTTTTATCCTCCTTTTTGCCTCAAACAAGTCTTTATCTCAGACTTTTTATCTCACGTCCCACAAGATTCTTAGGAGATGGCAAAGCCATAAGAATAGAAAACCAGGGAGGGAGGGCATCTTTTGAGTCCCTTCTGTATGACAGTTGATCAGTCCATGTTACGTCATGAATGGTCACAATGACGATTATCTTTATTTTATAGATAAGCAAACCAGACAAATCGGTCACATAAGGGATGCCCAAGTCACACAGCTAGCAAGGGGCAGAGCTTAGAATTGATTTTTGTCTTTATGAAACCCTGGTCTGCCCACCACCAAAGAGCTGCCCGAATGTTAGTGCTGAGCCAGCGCTCCCCATGACAAAATGAGAACGAGAAAATAAGGACATGGTATCAAATGCCTCATACTTATTCCTAAATTTGTTCCATGTAAAGGGCTGTCCTTTATTCTGAGATTATGTCTTTCCAGCTTATTTATTTTGGGGTGTTAAAGATGCCTTTTCTTCTATGAAATTATAGAGTTGGTGAGGCATTTTTAATTGCCCTTGTTGGTAAGATAAAGAAGACAGCTTATGTGGATCTCCTTGCCCAATTTTTTAAATTTTGCTGGATTTTGAAACCCAGAAGTCTAATACTGCTGTGTTACATCATTTTGCTTCTCTCCTAATGCATGCAAATACTTTAAAAGCCCCTCTTTGCACCCTAGTGTGTGATTATGGCCTGTATTTCTCATTAAGCTATAATGATGTCCAAGAATTACCTGCTCCGAGATATGATAAAGGAATGTTTCTTTGTTCAGATTCTACCAAAAAATCGTTCCAATTAAGAATTATTTGGGAAACACTAAAATTTCAGATTCCGGAGCCCTGCCCTCAGAGATTGATTCAGTAGTCCTGGGCAGGACCCGCATTTGAGATTTTAGCAGCCTTTGAGGCGATGCTGTTGCTGCTCATCCGGGAATAATACTTTCAGGGTCTCTGACACAAAGGCACTGGATCATATGAAATGATCTCTTCCCTGCATTGAGAATTCTCTGTTCTTCCCGTAGAGGCATGGCATCATGTCAAGCTCAATTTTGTGAATTGTATGAGATTTCTACATCCATCTCTGATTAAAATATTGGAGAAGAACCATCTGATTTGCTCTAAGCACTTCCGTCCAAAATCAATTTAAGTAAAATTAATCTTTAAAAAAAATCATTTCCAAAATTTGAAATCACTTTTGTGCTTAACTAAACATGATATCTCCAAGCCGAATCCTGGGCCCATTGGGAAAGTCTCCGTCCTGTGTGAGACATCCGTCAGTTGCCATGGAAGTGAAGCCTGTGCTATAAATTCCACCTCCAGGCAGATTTCCCTTTTGTGCAAATCAACTGAGAAACTTTCTTTTTTTGGATCACACTCAGAGAGGATATTTGGTATAAACACTTACTTTTATTAAAATACTTTAATAATTTATGGTTTCCAAATGTTTTCTGCTATCATATTTTTCACATGAACAGCATACTTCCAACAATAACCTAACTCATTACATGGAGGGATTATTGACCCAGGAGAGCTGAACCAGATTAGCTGGGGCACTCGTAAAACTTAAAAAGTTCTGCTTCCTTCCCCAGGAGACCGTCTAAGCATGGCCCACCATACCCCAGCATTCATTTATACAAATAAACTTTACAGAGATCAAATAGGCTGCCAATATTCAAAAAAGATTACCATTGAAGAATTGGCTGAGATGAGAGCAGGCAGGAGCATCACCTCTAAACAGAATATGCTCAGCCAAACATCATCCTGTGAATTGAGCACATTTTACCAAACCACTCCTCTTTCCAACTAAGACATCCTTTAAGAAAGGATTGGGTGAAGAATTCTTCCAATCTGCGAGCATGGAATATCTTTCCATTTCTTTACATCTTCTTTGATTTCTTTCAATAATAGCCAAGATGTGGAAGGAACCCAAGTGCCCATCAACTGATGAATGGATAAAGAAGATATGGTATTTATATATATACAGTGGAATACTACTCAGCTATAAAAAAAAGACAAAATCGTCCCATTTGCAGCAACATGGATGGACCCTGAGAGTGTTATGTTAAATGAAATAAGCCAGACAGAGAAAGACAAACACCACATGATTTCACTCATATGTGGAAGATAAACAAACACGTGGACAAAGAGAACAGATTAGTGGTTACCAGAGGGGAAAGGGATGGGGTGGGCAAAAGGGTTAAAGGGGCACATATGTATGGTGATAAAAATTAGACTATTGGTGGTGAGCACAATGCAGTCTATACAGAAACTGATATACAATAATGTACACCCGAAACTACACAATATTATAAACCATTATGACCTCAATAAAATAATTGAAAAGAGAACAAAGAAAGGAGTAGGTGTAGGTAAAGCCAGCCCTGGGGGTCTAGAGGTTAAGATTCATGGCTCTCACCACCGCCACCCGGGTTCCTTTCCTGGTCAGGGAACCACAACACCTGTCTGTTGGTTGTCACACCGTGGCGGCTGCGTGTTTCTGTGATGCTGAAGGCTATGCCACTGGTATTTCACATACCAGCAGGGTCACCCATGGTGGACTGGTTTCAGTGGAGCTTCCAGACTTCTAGGAAGAAAGACATGGGCACCCACTTCTGAAAAAATTGGCCATGAAAACCCCACAAATAGCAGCAGAGCATTGTCTGATAGAGCACCAGCAGGTGAGAGGATGGCACAAAAAGACTGGGCAGAGTTCTACCCTGCTGTGCACAGGGGCACTAGGAGTTGGAATCCACTCACGGCACTAACAACAAAGGTGAGAGTAAAGGATTCATGCCTTTACTTCCCCACTTCTTTGCTTTACATACCTTTGACTCACTCATGCCTCAGAACTCCTCCAGGATTCCCCCTGACCCTTAACCTGGGTGAAGTGCTCTGCTCTCCATCTCTCACCGATGACCTGTATCATGTATTATTCTCACCGGCAATGAGTTCAGGCGCCACAATCAGACCATCTGGGTTTATCACAGTTGCCACTGACTGTGGGAACTTGGGCAGATGACATTGTCTTACAACTCAGTTTTTTCATCTATAAGTGAGACTAATTATTGTATCTTCCACCCAGGGATCACATGACTGTTAAATAAGATAATGCTTGTGAAATATTAGCACCGTGTCTGGCACATAAATAATACTAGCAATTACCTTATTAAAATATTATTTAGAAAAATTGATGTACTTCTCTCTTCCCCTTCCACTGCAAGTAACAACTTTGATTTTTTTTTATTCTTAGTGGATGCTTGGAGTGAAATGTCATGAAAAATTCTGAGGCCATTTCTAGGTGTAAGGGAGAAAGACTGGAGATGACATAGCTCTGTCTGTCTCATTCGAATGGTGGAGTGGGGGCATTTGCACATATGTTCTCTTCCTGTACTCTACTGCAAGTATTTTAAGGGTGATAATGCATTCAGATATCACACATCACATCTACTGTGTACCAAGCAATGTAGTATCCACTGTATATTCATTAACAAACAAAACAGACATGACCCTGGCCCTGTGGAGGTTATAGACTAGTGGAAGAGCCAGATAATAACAAGTAACCAAGAAAATAAAGATAGAAAACAACTAGTGATAGGGACTGCTTTGAGGAAGACCATCAGCTTGTAGCCACAGAGAATTAAAGGTGGAGGCAGAAATCCACATTGGAAAGAGTGGGTCAGAGGAAGTATCTGAGAGAGAGTTATGAGAAGAGAGATGGGAAATACAAGAGCAACCTATGTACTAACCTGAAGTAGAAAAGACCTGGTGTGGTCTTGAAAAGAAGCCCTTTTGACTGGAGTATAATTGGAAAGGAGAATGGAGCAAGATGAGGTGGGAGAGGTAGGCAGGAGCCAGATCCCATAAGCAGAGGTTCTCGAACTCCAGCATGCATCACAGTCGCCGGGAGAGCTTGTGAAATCCCAGATTGCTGGGCCCCACCCCCAGAGTTTCTGATCCATTAGGTCTGGGGTGGGGCCTGGGAATTTGCATTTCTGTACAAGTTCCAGGTGACGCCGATACTGCTGGTCTGGGGACCCTGGGGACCACTCGTTGAGAACCCCTGATAGAAGGCTTTTTCAGGCCTTCAGGTAAAGGATTTGAACTTGATTTGAAGCGTTAGTGGGAAGCCATCAAAGGGTTTCAAGAGCCATAGCCTTTAATTATTGTTTGTTAAATGACTACTCAGACCATGGTGTGGAGAATGAATTAGAAGTTGGCAAGAATAAAATTGGGGAGGCCATTTAGGAAGCTCTTCACAGTGGTCAGGCAAGGGCAGTGGCAGTAGAGAGGAGAGGAAACATTCAAGATGTGTTTAGGAGGTGGCAGCAATGGGATCCACCTGAGGATCAAATGGGATGGGTGAGGGAAAGAGAAGTGGAGGATGTTGCCTGGATTTCTGGCTTGAGAAACAGGAAAGATGGTCAAGGCATTTACTGAGATGAGGAAGACTGGGGCAGGAACATGTTTGGAAAGGAATTCATTGGACACGTTTTAGACATGTTAAATTTGAGGAACTCTCTCTAAAGGCTCCGAACCGAGCATGCACAGATGCTTCAATGCATGAGCTAAAAATATTGAAGGCAATAGCTTCTATCAGTGCTGAAATGAAAACTACATGGGTGCTTGGGAACCAAGCCAGCTCCTCAGTCTTCTCTCCGGGAGCCGGGAGGGCTCGGTAACCCATCACTCCCGCACTACAGCAGTAGTATCCCATATAGATCATTGTAGAGCAGGTCAGGCACCTTCGGAAACTAGCTTAGCTCTTGAGAGCTGGAGGTTAACAACATGTCCAGCCTAAAGTGGAAGCTCCTTTGGGGCCGGGGTGCCTTTCTACCCAAAGTTTACCCTAACACAGGGTTTCTAAATGATGGCACTATTGACATTTGGGTGGGATAGTTCTTTGCTGAGGGGGGCTGTCCTGAGCATTGTAAAATGCTTAGCAGCATCTCTGGCCTCTACATACCAGAGGCCAGTAGCACCTCCCCCTCCCCAACTGTGACAACCAGAAATGCCTCCAGACGTTGCCAGCTGTCCCCGGGGAGCAAAATCACCCCCAGATGAGAAGCACTGCCCTACATGTTAATCCCCTCACGGCACCCTTTGCCACAAGACAAACTCTTCCTCATTTAGTGTACTTGTTTTCTATCCCAGCCTCTCAGAACTCCTTGTCTTTCAAGGTGACTTTCAATTCATCTGAAATGTATTAACACGTCATTGGTTAAGGAGACGCTATGATGATCTTCTGGAGAGGACATCTCCGTCCTCAAAATGTTCGTGTTAATGTTTCTGATGTAGGGAACTTTAGGGCAGCCTATAAGAGGAGGAATGGAAAAATCTGATGATAATAATGGTAGCAGCTGCTAACATTTATATAGATCTAAATATTTCAAAAATATTAACTCAGTCCTCACAGCAACACTATGACTTTGGTAGTAGTATTATCATCCGCATTTTAGATGAGGAAACTGAGGTGTATAGACTCACCCAAGACCACACAGAGTTAAGTAACAACTGGTTCAGATGCAGGCCACCCTCCACTTTACTGGAGGAGGGGGGACATCTGATGGGAGAGCATATGGGGCAGGTTGGTGTTAAGTGATCTGCCTGCTAAGATACGTCACCTTTAATCCTTAATCATTATTCTCAATTTACAGAGTCCTTTAGTTGAGAATTCCCATACTCGAAAGTATATTAGAAATCGTGATTCCCACTGTTGATAAATATTTTAAGTAAATAATCATTTATTCATCCATTTCTCCCCTTTCACTCTATTTAAAGAGACATCTAACTTCAATTTTCTTAGCAAACACACCTTTAGGCCACAGATTTCATTAAGTCATAGGGATTCATTTTCACTTGTACTTGTAACTTTATTTTTGTACCCAGAAGCAACTCTGCCACATTTTGTCGCTATTTCCAGAGTGCACGGAGAAGCCAATACAAACATTTCCATTACTGTGGCAACTGCAGGCAGCTGTGAAATTACAGGTGTGCTGAGTTGCTGTGATTTAGTAGGGATGAACACACACACTCTCCCAAAACTCCTCCAGAAACAAGCAGATTGCAGAGGGAAATGTCCTTGGACGAGAGCTATAACACAAGTCATGAGCTGATTCTTTGATTGCCGCCTTGACCCCGGGAAAGGGAAGCTCATGACGTTTTTCTTCAAAACATCTCCTGAAATGCAACTCCTGTAGTTAATAAAATATCAGTGGGACTCAGGCTGCCTGGGCTTAAGGGCCATCGAGAATGTGATGACAACTGACAGAGGGTTACACCTGGCCTTGTGTGTGCTACATGTATAGATATTGAAATTCCTTTGAAAAGAGCTTCCATCTGGTGAATTTCTCTAAGGAGAGAAGCTTCGTGCATTTATCCATTCTAGCATCCGAAAAAATTCTTCATGCTGTTCTTGAGAAGGTAGAAAGTTGCCATCAACGCCTTCAGTCTGCTTTACTTTCCATTTTAATGAGCCTTACTTCCAGACCCAGACCATCAAATGGGGTGTTGCCGTGATGGGACATTTCCTTGGGCTTTGTTGAGGGGTTCTTCTCAGATGTGTCATAATCATGATAATAATTCTAAAAATGGCTAAGATGTATCGGGTACTACCTAATATGCTTATAAGTTGATGTGGATAATTTAACCCTTGAACCCCATGAGATCGGAGCAATCATTGCTTCCCAATTTACGGCTGAGAAAACACAGGCTTAAAGAGAGGAGTCGCCTGCCCCAGGTCACAAGTGAGGCAGCAGTGGGGCAGAACTTGAATTTTGCACACATTTTTGGGCACCCAGTGTCGTCTGTGTGCTTCTACACAGCAGCGGGATAGACTGTCTGTGTGCTTCTTGCGCATGTCTATATAGCAATCCAGGTGTCCAGAGCTTACAAGATTGAAAACCTCCCTAGACATGTCTGAGGGAAAAGTGTCTGAGAACCTTCTTCATTCCCGTGCACGAGGCCCGGAGGCATCCTTCACCATAATAGTTGACATGAAAAACATCCAGACCTTAAAGTGCTCTGGGGCTTACCCAGCAGCTGCCGCAGCAGACTATCGAAGGGAGCAAGTAGGTGGTTGAGGCCGTGCCAGGCCTGGCCAGTGCTTGGACGTGCTCAAAAGCTCACAGCAAACAATTAGCTGTAAGTGTGTTTCCTCTGCCAGAACACATTAGGGCAATCGATATTGGCATCTGTCTTTGCATGCTTAATAAGAGTCGGGTTCCTGGACCAGTCCTGCAGAAAGTAACTTCAAATATTCCCAAGGGATTTCTAAACATCAAGAATTAAGTCTCCCAACAGCTCTCCCTGCAAGGAAACATAGAGAATAGATCAAAGTAGAGCTGCTTACGTTGGTGGGAGAGGGTGAAGGAGAGAGAGGGCAGGTGAGCAGTGGAGGACCCCATGCTCTCAGCCTCTCACCACCCCACGCTCCATCGTGGCCCTGTAGACACCTTTGTAAAACCTGCAGAATACAGTTTCAAAACCACTGCTCAGTCCTGTCCTACCTTCTTTATCTTATCATCACCGTATTGTCACTGTCTCACAGGGCCTGACACTCTGGAAGTGCTGGTTACACTTTTAATTGAGTTGACATGAATTGGGAGAAAATAGTCATGGTTCTTTTGCATGTCCTGCTTTGCTCTAAAACATGTCATGTGAGTATAAGAATTCAGGGGATTATGTTAAACCCCATGGAGGAGACTCGGCCAGAAAACACCTTCAGGGAAACATCCTACCGACTCTCTTTTGTCTCCACTCTCCTCCTCCTGCTGTTCTGCTTCCTACTTTGTGACAGGGCTGTGCAGCAGTAATTAAACAGTGTCACCTGGACACTAAGTTCTAGGGTAAGATGCCTATCTCCATCCCCTAGTGGTCTCCAGATGTTCAGCCCACCTCCTCTTGACAGGGACTGCCTGACCAACCTATGTATCTTGTGAGACATGACCCTGGTTCCTGGCAGAGGGGCTGGAGGCTGGGGGCTGCTGGCCAAGGACCAAGCTCACTTTCTCTCCCTCACCCAAGCTCCCCTTCCCCAGTACGTGCTGGTGCCATGTAGCCAGAAGGATTCGTGTTTGTTTCAGATGCTGCTTACTGGCAGAAACCAGAGGGGCTGCACTAGGAGGCACCTGGCAGGCCTGGGAGATGCTTCTGTCTGACGCTCAGATGTGCTGGGGAAATGCTGGAGGGAGGTGTCCTTGGAGAGAGCATTGCTGTGGGTGTGTTCCAATCCTAAAGCACACTCGCCTCCACTGTTGTTGCCTAAGGAAGAATAAGAGTTGCTGCAGAACAATCATTTCAATGAAAGTGATTTTACTTGCCAAATGACCAGATTCTTTTCATCAGTCCAGTGAGCTGTGGGCCAGCTCATTGCCAAGATGAATGGACTGAGATTGTGTGAGCTATTGAGCTCTGAAATAACAAGATCTCCCCAGTTCCATTCCTGGAACCCACCCTAAATGCCATCAGGGGTCAGCTGCTGGTCCGTTTCTCAGCTCAGGCAGGTGTGCAATCAACCCATTCATGACAAACAGTGGTCACTTGCTTCTGCGTTTCCAGATGTGAAAAGGTTAGTGAACTTAGGCCTCACCAGCTCTGTAATTTTGGCCGAGTCACTTCTTTCTACTAACATTTAGTTTTACCTGTAGATTTAAAAAATGAAAAGCAAAAGACACAATGCCTGGGATGGTGGCTTTTCTAGCCTGGTGTTCTGGAAATGTGAGTGTCCTTATTTTGGAGGCAGAGACTGAGGTGTCTAGCCAGTAGCTCCACCACCTACTAGGTGAGTTTCTATTTTCTCATCTGGAAAGTGGGCATAATTATCCCTCACTTGCAGGGAAGTCAAAATTGAATCAGTTAATTTCAATATTCCCCAAAGTTTCTATTATATAGAAAAGAGTTAAGTGGTTAAGTTCAGCACGTTCCACTTTGGTGGCCCGGGGTTCGTGGGTTCAGATTCCGGGCGCAGATGTACACCACTCATCAAGCCATGCCGCGGCAGTGTCCCACATACAAGATAGAGGAAGACTGGCACAGAAGTTAGCTCAGGGCCACTCTTCCTCAAGCAAAAAGAGGAAGATTGGCAACAGGTGTTAGCTCAGGGCCAATCTTCCTCACCAAAAATAAATAAATAAATAAATAAAAAGAATGCAATCTGCTAGCACCTGAGCACGAAATGTACATTTGTACATATTTCTTAGAGTCTCTTGAAAGGTACCAGCTTGCTAGGTTTACAGAGTTGCTCTGTCCTGATTTAAAAGGAAATAACCTGCTTCCATGTTAGGTGTCCTTCTACACCCACATCCACATATGAACAACCTGCTCACCCTTCTAGACTTGACTCAGGAGCCACCTCACAGCCCCTTCTGTCAACTCCTTGAGAGATCATCTGGCCACTTTCCTGTAACCTTCGTGAATCAGTGTTATTTGTCTACTACCTTGAAATCATTGGATCCTGCGTCTGAATTCCCAAACTTCCGCGTACTACCCATGGGACACCAGATAAATCACCTATGCCCCGGTTTCTCCAGCTGTAAACCTTGGACTGTGCCCACCTCATAAAGATCAAGATGATATGGGGAGATTAAATGAGAAACCTGACGAATAACGCAAATCCTTCCACAGCACCTCCTCTGCGCCAGGCTCTGTGGTGAGAGATATGAATTTGTTTCATCCTCGTGAAGTCCTGTGGGTGAGGTTCTGTTACTGCCTCTGAGGCTTGGAGAGGTTCTGTGACTCGGCCACGTGAGCGTGGGCCAGGATGTGAACTGGGGCAGGCTGGGTCCCAGCTGCACGCTCGTACCGCTTCACCTTCTTGCCTTTCTTATGAAGAACCTGAATAATGCCAGGCACATGTAGATTGATGAACATTTTCTTCTCCCTCCACATCTGTTCTCTTTGTTCAGCTGTTATCTCTTATTATTAATCAACTTATTCTCCCTACCCCAGTACCTCCTTGCTTAATAAGGTTTTATTTGTTTGTTTGTATTTAATACATAAGGATTCCATAGCACCAAGTCCTGGAAGTTCATGGTATTGCTGTGAGGCTTTGAATAGGACTGGGGGCAGGGGGCACTGGTACATCCCTGGAGGAACTGCAGGAAGTGCCCTATTTCTGCCAATTCTGCTCTTTGGTGAGTAACATTCTGAGTGGCCCCTGAGTACCCCTTCATCTCTCGTGGCACACTCGAGAACTATACATCAGTACAAGTTCACATTTGTCAGGTTTTTATTATGTTCTGGGAGGGCAAGGTCCAGAGAATTCTTGGTCTTGTCTTTTCTCAGCCCAGGTAGGAGCCAAGGAGCTGTTTGCATGACTTAGCATGAAGGAACTCATAATGTGCCTGATTTATTAGGTGGTTTTCTCTGCCCTAAGCCAGGGGAGTGGGGGTGGAGGAGTTGGGGGACGGTTGGCCTTGATCTTCTGAGTAATGCACATACTTTCCAGCTTCTGGGTGCAAAGAGTGAGTCTGGGCACTGGGAATAACTATGAACATTTGAATCTGCTCAGCCTGTAATGGGGAGTCTGGGACTTTAGGCAGAGAACCCCTTGTGGAAGGAATTGATTTGATATCTGAAGCAATGGGTATCTACACAGCTGGGTAACTTGGAGTCCCTTAACTTTTTTGGTTCCTTTTATTATTCATCACATTTTGAGGCAGTTCAGGAGCTGACCTAGTACAAAGTGGCAGCAATAATAACAAATAATAACATTTACAGTGCCAAGCTGTCAACACACACAGTGTCACTTCATCACCCATTTGACCTATGAAAAAACTGAGGCTCAGAAAGATGAAATACTGTGTTCAAGGCCATGTAGCTAGAAGGAGGGGGAGTCAGAATTATGAACCCAGGGCTTCGTGACCCCAAGGCTTCACTCCTATCAGGTTCTGCCCCCCATGCACCAATTTCATATTACCTTCTCACACACTTAGACATTCTGGGGCAATGCCTGAAAGGAAAACGTCTTTAGTTCCATCACAAATCAGGCAGTGCCATGAGGGGCCCCGCCTGGGGTGTGACTTCTGGAGTGGCCATTCCACTCAGACCCCTGCTGGCCGCATCTGGTTTGGTTTGCATAGGTACTTGGCAGAATTCCAGGGCCACTGAGATCCCATCTGATCCCAGGATGTCCCACTTTCTGTGGAGGCAGCTTCTCCGTCATCTGGCAGAGACAGACTTGTAGCCCCGGGGACCCCAGGGAAGAGGTGTTATCCCTTTAGCAGTGCTCAGGTCGGCATGGGTTGGGGAAGCAACACAAGAGGCGACAGCCATCTATTTCTGTAGAAAATAGAGTCTCAGAACCATAGAAGGTGAGGTCTGGAAGGGGTCTTAGAAATCACCTATATCAGGAGTTTTCACACTTTAGTTTTGTCAAGTGCAATCCTACATAGAACTCAAATATTGACTGTGGAGAGATGGTGGGAGAAGAGATCCTTCTTCCTCCCGCCAGTTTGGCAGCATCTCAGCGCCTGCGGGAAGGAGTTTGAGACACACTGATCTCAACCAGACCTTGTTTGTCAGCTGAGGAGCCTGAATCTGGGAATGTTAATCAGGTTCCTCCAAAGGTCACCCGGGAGAGGTAGTGACCTGGTATTTCCCAGATGATTTCTGGGTATCAGGAGGTGACACTGGTTCTGCTTCATCCCATCCCAGGTTAAACTGAGCTTCCTTAGGCAGCATGAAAAGCCCCAGACATCTCCTCTGACTGGTTGATCCCATTCAGGCTGTTTCAGCTCTTTCCTGTGAGTTTTAACTGATCTCAAAGGGGTTAGGAACTTTGAGACATGGGATCATTAAATAGCAAGAACAGCTTAAGAGCCCTGGTCTGGAAACTAGAACAAGGGTGACTTGCAATGCTGGGGAAAGGGAAAGTGGCAGTCAGAAAATGTACCACCTCTACTCCTCCCACTATTTTGCCCAGAGTCAACTTTAAAGAGAGGCTTAGTTTAATAGGGCATTTAACCTGGAAAGTCCGCGTGAGTTCAGCACTCACAGTATAGAGATTTCATTTCCTTTTCTGCACTTGGCCCTCCTATGACTTTGAGATCCACCCAAAGAGAGGAAATAAGAATATATTTGGTTGAGAAAGGCTCTGCACTAAAGCTAGTGGCCTCTAGACCGCATGGTGGGTGAGGATTTGGACACACCTTGCAAGGTACAAGGGGTGGCCCAGCTTTTCCCAGAAAAGGCATGGGCTGGTTCTGTTGAGTTAGCACATTGGGAGTTTCACTGGGGTTAATGTTTTAACCGTTGTGTCAATACACTTAATGCTATTTTGTTTGAACATTCCATGACACAATAAAACCATTTCTAATGAGCAAGTTTTGTTTTGTTTTTAAATGAAGGAATGGCAGTAGGAATTACCTGGGTGCGCCTTGTGCTGTGTTGAAAAGTTTAAATTTTAAAAACCACATGTCATACATTTAGGCCAAAGAAATGTCTAGACTTTATACCTGGAGAGGTTTGCAACTCTTTCAGTTCTTATAGTCATTTCAAGGTCTAAGAGTCTATTTCACTGTCGAGGTGCTTCCTGGGCTGTGCAGACTTTGTTCTTGGGGAGATTAACTGCTGGTGGGTTTTGTTCAGAACCTGCCTTGAACTGGACAGCTTTGGATCAGGTCACATTCGGTGCCTTCTCCTCCTAAGGCTGGGAGTAAAGACCCAGCTTGTGACCCTGTGACCCTGCTTGGGCTCCCAGCCTGGCTCCTCCAACTCCTTATGGTGTGACCTTGGGCAGGGAACTTCATCTTCCTCTGCCCAACTCCTCATCTGTGAAATGGGCAGGACAGTGGTGCCTGCCTTGTGGGTTGTTGTGAGGATTTAGTGCGGTGATGCACCAGTCCTGGCCCAGAGTAAACACTCAACAGTTAGCTACTTTTGTCACTGTTAACACCAGCACTGACACCCCAGCCGGCCCTCTCTTACACCAGAGTCACTACGGTCATAGGAGCTCAGAGTTGAAGGAGACCCCAGTGATCCCCAAAGGCTGCCTTAGAATCTTCAAAGCTGCTTTTAAAAGTTAGCTATTCCCAAGCTGCACCTGAGACACAGAGAATCAGAAGAGGGACTGGGAATCTGGCCTGTTAATAAATGTAAGTCATTGTCATGTGCAGCCATTGATGGAAACCACCTTCTCTGGCCGGGATCCCCTCTCCAACAACACTAACAAGTACCTTCTGTTTGAACACCTCCTTGTAGGGGGAGCTCACCACCACCTGAGGCAGTGCATCCCACTTTTGGACACCTCTGGTAATATAAAAGTTTGTCCTTACATTGACCTAAAGAAGGGAGGGGCTGCCTCTGGCCATAAGGAGGCAGAATGGTGGAAAGAGAACAAACTTTGAAGTCAGAAAGAAATGGGCTCGAATTCCACTCCAGGCCTTCTTAGCTTTGTGGCCCTGGGTGAGTGGCTTACTATTTTCTTCTCCCTTTCATTTTCCGAATGACAGTCTTTCAGTATTTGAACTCTATCTTTCCGGTCTTCTCCTAGTCTCCCTACATGGTAAGACCTCACTTTCTCTTATTACTTTAGGCAGAGCCCAGGCTCTGCCCTGCCCCGTCATATAATAACCAAAGATGCATACGGTTCCCCAGGTGTGGTTCTGGGTCAGGGAATGAAGCAGTGCTGGCAAGGGCTGGGAGAATGGTCCAGAAAGCCAAAGAGTGAGCCAGCGACAGACTGGATACCAAATCCCCAGCCCTCACCCCAGGGTCATTCAGCTAAGCTGACCTCTGATTCTGATGCTTCTGGGACTAAACTTTGGCTGTGTCCTTTTAAAGCTGGGACTAGGGGTGGCTGTCATCATCCTGGCCACATCCTTGAGGGTAGGGAACTGGATGGAGTCAGGGCCAACCCTCCATCCTGTTCAGCTTGTGCAGATGTTGAGACCAGAGCTTGCTGGAGGGCAGCAAGCAGGAAAGGTGGGCTGTGCCCCTTTGACCCATGCCCAGATGCTGTGTCCATCCCCATGACCTCAGCCCCACCCCAGCCCAGATTCAGGGTGTCCTGATCCCAAAAATGCCTGATTTGTTCCCAACCATGCACAGGCTCTTTTCAGTCTAGAAGCAAGGACTCTTCTACCAATTGTGTGAGTCAGAAGGAGAAATGTAAAGGTTTTGAGATCTGCTTTCTTATTAGATCCTTATTACTAGCCACAGGTCTTCAGAAAATTGGTTTCACCTCTCTAGGCTTCAGTGACGTTCATATATAAAATTGGGATACAGATGATACCTACCTCCTAGGGTTCCAGGAAGTATTGACTGACATAGTATATACAGACACTGAGTACCCACTCAGTGATTGATGTGTGCTGGCTTCTTGGGAGGAGGAGGTGCAACTGGGAATGATTGATTTCTCTCCCCATTACTGCCACCTATGCCAGCAGCCCAAGGGCTGCCATAGCTTCACCTCTCCATGGGTTCAAATGAAAACATGGCCATCAGCACATTTGTAAAGCTGTCCAGTCCTATTCTGAGGCAAAGCCACATAGCACGTCAAAGGGAATTTGAATTTTACAGAGGAAATGTGAGAGCATTGGAAAACATTTCTTCCTTTCTTAAACTTTTATAGGTCACAGTTCAGTGTTGCCTTTCAGTTTTGTGAAGTTTCAGTTTAGCCTAGAAAGTGTGGTCCAGACCAGCTGCATGAACATCACCTGGGAACTTGCTAGAAGTGCAAAACCTCAGGCCTCACCCCAAACATGCAGGAACTCTGGGGCGCAGCCCCACAATCTGTGTTTTAACAAACCCTCCAGGTGCTTCTCAGCGCTCCCGTTTGACTACATTGGTCTTGGTGTTAGCAGGAGTCCCCATCCCTGTTCCCCTTCCTCTCACCTCTGGCAGTTTTCAGATACGGATGACCAAGCTTGTGCCTCTAGCCATGTACTTTCAGCACTTCCACAGTCTGAAAACAGCTCCTGAAACAGCTCCTTACTGCCTCATCTGGGAGACTCATCTATTCATGCCAACAGCAGGTGTAACCTAAATCCAAGCCTGTGCTAGAGAAGAGGCAGGGAACAGATATCTGTTTTAGATGTTCAAACCACCAGATCCATTGGCTTCTTCCACCTCCGAAGCTTCCTTCCCGATCTCCTGACCGCTAACAATGGTATCTCTGATAGGTAATGATAATAGCCAAAATTTATCAAGCTCTATCTATGTTGGAAAATACTTTTCTTTTTTTTTTCCATTTAATCCTCACAACAACCCAGTGAGGTAGGCACTATTCCTATCAACCCCATGACCTTCATGGTGAAACTGAGCTTCAGAGAGGCTAATTCACTTGCCCGAGATCATGTGGCTAGTAAGTGGCAGACAAGAGACTTGAACTCAGTCTGTATGATACCAGATTCTGTGACTCTGCAGTAGACCTCCCTGCTTGGTTAAGCAGGCTATATCCTTGAGCCAGGAATATGCATAAAGGAATATTCTAGACCAATGGTTTTTAAACTTTAGCAGGCATCAGGATTATCTGGAGGGCATCTTAAAACACAGATTGCTGGGCCCTAGTCCCAAAGATTCAGATTCAGTTCCTCTAGACTGGGGCCTGGGAATTTGCATTTCTAATAAGTTCCCAGGCTTTAAGAATCACTGCTCTAGGCCAGTGTTTCTCAACCAGCACTGCACATTAGAATCATCTCGAGAATTTCAGATTGAAATGCTCTAGAATGGGACACTGCCATTTTTGTTTTGTTTTGTTTTGATATGCTCCCCAGATAATTCTAATGTGCAGCCAGGGTTGAGAACCTCTGCTATGCTCAAAGGAAGACTACTAATTGCTGTTTACAACTTCAGTTCTTGAGTCCTGTGTCAGTGCTTCTCCAAGTGAGGCATTTACACTGGTGGGGAACTCAGTGGTGTGCCAGGAAGTACCAACAGTGCAGGATGAATAGAGCCCATTCATTTTATTTCAAGATTTAGGAAAATGTTAAAATTCTCTATTAAGCAAACAAACCTGTTATAGAGTAAATTGCAAGATGTGCATGAACCATTAATGTAAACTATGGGATTAAACCTACTCCTAAGAATCTAACCAAGGAAAAGTGTCAGAGACTAACTGCCAAAGATGTGCTCAAGGAGAGTCACCCAAACAGTATTTTGTCTTGATAATTGTTAAATCTGTGTAATGGGTATATGACAATTCATTGCTCAAAGAATATTTAATACTCATGATATGATGTTAAGTGCAAAGACAAGGATACAAACTGTATGTACAGTATGATTCTAATCTTTTAAAAAACTATATATGCAAAAAAAAATATATATATATATGCAAAGAAAAAGGACTGGAAGATAACACACCAAAATATCACCAGTGGTTATTTCTTGGTGGGATTATGGGTGATAATGATATTTATACTTGACCGCATTTTCCAATTTTTGAACAATATTACTTTTATGATTAGACCAAAAGAATTTAGGCAGTCACCTACTTTTATAAATATATGTTCCCAAAAAGCTGTCTGAAATACAAACCATAGATTTTTTCCTTTTTTATTGAGATATAGTAAGTATATTATTGTTTATATAACATTGGTTTCATTTGTACACCCTAATGATTTGATATTTATGTATACTGCAAAATATCCATCACCATACATAGTTACAAAAAAATTTTTTTTCTCGTGATGAGGACTTTTAAGATCTACTCTCTTCACAACTTTCAAATATACAATACAGTATTATTAACTGTAGTCACCATGCTGTACATTACATCCCCATGACTTATTTATTTCATAACTGGAAGTTTGTACCTTTTGACCCCCTTCACCCCGTTTCACTCTCCCCCCAGTCTCCGGCCTCTGGCCACCACCAGTCTGTTCTCTGTATCTATGAGCTTGGTTGTTTGTTTTTTAGATTCCACATATAAGTGAGCTCATACAGTATTTGTCTTTCTCTCTCTGACTTACTTCACTTAGCATAATGCCCTCAAGGTCCATCCATGTTGTTGCAAATGGCAAACAAACTAGATTTATAAGTTAGAAGTTTTTTCAGGGGACTAGAAAACATTTAAAAACTGCTAATTACTATCCCAAAGGGTGCTAATGCCTTTGGGCCCAGGAAGTGTGGGAACCTTCATAGAACTCAGGAGAAGTGGTGATGGGCAAGTAGTCACTTTCTCTTCAAGGTGGTCTCCCTGGTGGGAGCAGGCAGTAAGGGCTCCTGGGGGCCTCCCGGAATGCATGGCCGGGGGGGGGGGCATTTGTTCCTTTCTCCAGTGAGTACAGCTGGATGACAGTGCTTCTGTGTGACGTCATGGAAGCATCACTGTAGTTAATGTAGAATAGACCAAATGCACCATACTGAAGGGGGTTTAGCCCTGTCCATGTATACTATGCAAATGTGCAGGTGGTAAGAAAGTCAAGCTCATATAACAGGAACCACCTATGGGTGTTAAAGAAAAGACACAGAGAAAACACTCCTGTGTTGCAAAACCCCAAGCCCATTTGCCTTCCTCACCCCCAGGAGTCTGTCTGTCAATGCTCCCCCTGGGGTTGCCTTCAGAAAGCAAGCCAGTGATGCCTTCTGCATACTTGTGTCAACTGGAGCACTAGAAAGAGGACCATCCCACTACAGTACTCAGAGGATCCTAAAAGGAAGAAAGAATCTGCAAGTATTATGTACCCAGGGACAGTGTTACTAGGGTAATGATTTTCCAATATAGCCAATAGACATTTTCTATGCAACCAAGCCTCACCTGGCCTTGCAAAACAAAACTGCCTGCTTCCACAACATGGGACTGATGGCCCAACCTTGAGGAGCAGGTGGCAGGCCAGTGGGCACCATTCTGGGATGGCACCTTCTCCCTGGAGGGCAGAAGACCTGTCCCATGGTAGGGCACCCAGCCAGCAATGCCTCCCATTTACTGCAACTGGATTTGCAACTACATGCAACATTTTCTTTAAAGGGTCCAGGCTGGCAAAATAAGTAAATGAAATGAATGGGACTCCCCAGGTGAGTCTAGCATCTCCCATTCACACAGAGCAGACATCACTTAGCTGTTGCCACGAGGGAATTTCAGTCCAGTTGTGCCAGGTCTTCCAAGTGTTTCCAAGAGAAGCCAGAATTCTTGATCTTTGTGTTATAGTTCCTAATTTCTAAATGTTGACAGCATTTCTGAAACACTGTGTAGTCCAATGAAAACATGCCTGCTGGCTGAAGTTGGTAACATGCCTGCTGGCTGAAGTTGGTCTGCAGCCCTCAATTTTCCACCTTTGCTGTAGAATCTCAAGCCCTAGGGAGGCAATAGCCTTGGTCACCTGCATCTTCTTGCTCCTCTTCCCACCCGCCTCCACCAAATTCCAAAAGACAAATGTCCTAAACTCTCAGACTCTTCTCCTCAAAAGTCATGTTTCACTAAGGACCTTAAAATTGGCTAATGGCCTCACAATAATTTATTTCAGTTGAGAATTTTTAAAACTAACTATTGAGTGGAACTTTCTTGAAGATGAGGTTAATTTTTAAAATAATTTTAAAGGAATTGCCTTGGTTTGGGGGGGATAGAGGGCATATTATTTGAGAGATGTGTGTTTTGGAGTGGGACAGATCTGGGTTGGAATTCCAGCTCCACCACTCATCATCTCTCTATCACTTGGGCAAGTGACTCAACCCCTCTTAGCTTCCCATTTTCTCATCTGCAAAATGGGGATGGCAACTTATGGGTTTGTTGGTTTGTTGGTTTGTTTGAGGTAATGATATTAACATATGTTAATGTCTGGTGCCCTTAGGTGCTTAGGAAATGTATATTTCTCTTAGGAGCCAATGTAATTGAAACTTATAATTGCAAATTTTGTAAAATGGTGTGATCATGCTTTTGTAAATTTAATTTTAGAATTTAAAAAATCCACTTCCTTCAGAAGTCTCAATGTAGTAATTAGTGTTGCAGTTGAGATGGGAGAAAGGGGAAAATAGAGAAGGTGAGGGGGATGAACCTCAGCTGTGTCTGTACCTGGGGGAGGTCCTAGGCTCAACTTTCAGTGTCAGAGTTCACTTACCTGTAAGGTGACCTTATGATTTATCAGTCCAATTTAAATCACTTTTGATTATTGCTGAATCTCTAATATCTAGCACATCCCCAAATAAATAAATGTTTATTAGTTATTTAAATTAGTTAATCAACAAATAAAGAGTGTATGGTGGGAGTTTTACCCACCAAGGCTAACTACTAGCTGGACAACTCTGTTCAGCCCATGCTGCGTATCAGAGGCAGCTGGCTTCCCAGGTGTCAGAGCTGTAAGATCACACGGGGACTGACCCCGGAGGAGCCCAGTGCTCGGTTTAATGCTCTGCTGTTGCCATCTTGAAATTCTTTATAGTTTTTGAACAAGGGACTCTGCAAATTATGTAGCCAGTCCTGTTCAGAGAGTTTCATCAGTGAACATAGAAATGTCAGCGCATAAACCAACGGGTACAAACTCATGGCCCTTGGACCCAAACAAATATTTTTGGCCCACAGGGTGGTTATTTTTAATATAAATAAACTTTATTTAGAATAGTTTTAGATTTACCCAAAAGTTGCAAAGGTAGTACTGAGAGTTCCCATATATCCCTCACCCAGTATCTCATGTTGGTAACATCGTACGTTACATTTTTATTTACATTTATAATACATTTGTCACAACGAAGGAACTAACATCAGTACGTTACTATTAACTAAACTCCACACAATATTCAGATTTTATGAGTTTTTCCATAATTCCCTTTTTCTGTTCCTAGTTTTCATCCAGGACACCACTTTACATTTAGTCATCATATCTCCTTAGGCTCCTCTGGGCTATGATGTTTTCTCAGACTTTCCTTGCTTTTGATCACTTTTGACAATTTTGAGGAGTCCTTGTCATATTTTGTAGAATGTCCCTCAATTTGGGTTTGTCTAATCTTTTTGATGGGGCTCGGGGCAGGCTGCTCCAAAATATGCCAAAGTGGCATATCGATTATTTTGACTTAAAGTTATTTGAGAAACAACTGGTGCTAGAAGGACACTCCCTCCTCTCTTTCCCCTTGAAAGTGGGAAATAAATCTGCCATGTGAAAGGTACCCTCCCTGCACCAGGAGGCAGAGAGACATACTTATTGCCAGAGATAGGGAATTCAGGGCCGAGAAGGCTGTGTAAACAAACTCTGCTTACTTTCCTCACTAATTAGTACTCAGGCCTAAGTTTCTTTGTCTTGTCAGTTCTTCACAAATTTATTGTTTATTTTTCTAAAAGGTTTGTAAACAGCCTGCTTTGGTCACTTCTCTGAGCCTCGTCTCTTTGGGATTCCTGTACATACGAAATTAAATTTGTTTTTTCTCCTGTTAATATGTTTTATGTCAATTTAGTTATTAAGCAAAAGAACCTACCAGGGAAAAAAGGAAAAGTTTTCCACTCTTACATTTTTCTCATGGTTAGGCTGGCATTGTGGGTTCTTGGGAGGAAGACCACAGAGGTGAATGACATTTTCTTCACATCATATCAAAGGTATATGCCGTGAACATGGCTTATTATTGATGATGTTAACCTTGATCACCTGGCCAACATAGTGTTTGCCAGATTTCTCCACTATAACATTATTTTTCCTGCCTCCCTTTTCATACTGTACTCTTTGGAAGTAAGTCACCTAGCATATGCCACAGTCAAGGGTGGGGAAGGGAGCTCCGTCTTCTTCAGGGGGAAGTATCTACATAAGTTATTTGGAATTCTGCTGCATAGGAGATCTGTTTTATTCAATCATTTATTTATTCAATCATTTATTTATATCAGTCTGGACTCACAGATATTTATTTTATACTTTGGGTTATAATCCAATACTACTCCATTTGCTTTGTTGCTCAAATTCCAGCTTTGGCCATTCAGGAGCTCTTTTCTGGTTGGCTCCAGTGTCCCTTGGATGTAGCTCCCTCGTGTTTTTACTGAGGACTTCCTTTCATTTTGGCATGCAAGGTGCTCCAGGCCGTCTTTAATATTTTCTGCCCCAGCCCTAGAATCATCTATTTCTCCAAGGAGCTCTGATTCCCTTTTTAGAAGAATGGTGTTAGAAACTAGGATCTAGATGTTGCATGTGCTTGTTGCTACCAGCATGTTTTTTTATTTTTTTAATGTAAATTTTTAAAATTAAGCTGTCATCTTATAGAGTCAACTCTTCCAGGTTAACTATGTAAAAATAAGTAACATTAATGAATAAAATGTTAAAAAATTTTTTTTAATGTTTTTGAATTACCGACATTTAACTATGAAGAGATTTCACATTAGAATCTAGATTTCTGGACTCTCTTGAAAGACCAGAAGGTCTGGCAATCCTGGACCCATATTTCTGTTCAACAACAGTCAGCTAAGGCTGAGACGCTCTTTTCCTTGCCTGCGTAAAGCACTCTCCAGGCTGTCACAGTCCGTACCACTCCCTCTTGTATTACACCCAGCCTACGTTACTCTTTTATGTTCCTTTCTGACCGTTGAAGGCATTTGAATATGTGATGGCGGGTTCAGATCGTATTCAAGTAGGTAACTTACAGATACGCAGCTTAGTCTGTGAATTTAGCTCTCCTTTGACCCAGTGATCATATTTTAGAGCTCCATTTCTGGTTTCATCCCTATCCCACCAACTTACCTTTACTGGATTTTATATGCAAATGCAATGACACCATTTCTTGCTCAGTCTCCACCCTAACTTTAGAGTTTTGTGCATAAAGGCAGACACCCTGGTTAGATTTGCATAATAGGAAGATCCTCCACCTGCCAGGTAGAGATTGGAGAGATCCCAGAGGAGAGGAAGGGAGCTCCATTAAGGAGCTGCAACAAACCAGGCAGGAGGCGATGGTGTCTTGAGCTAGGGAAGTGGCAGTGGGGTTGGGGAGAAGTTCATAGATTAGACACTATTCACTCAAGACTTGGTATTAATTGCCCTTCACATAATGGAAGAAAGATTCTGCTGGTGAATAAAGAAAAGTTTTATTTGTGAAGATACTCACAAAATATCTGTCATCCATGACAAGGAGGCTGAGTCATTTTCAAATTCTGCCTGGAACTCATGATCAAAGTACCGGTAGCGTCTGCCTCACTTTCCAGTGCTGATGAAGTTCCTTCGCATCGCTATCAGCTCACTTAACTCATTTGACCCATTTGATTTTCAGCAGGTCTGAATTAGCTAGAGTTTGTTTTTAGCGGCTTTTATTGTCAGTCCTTAGTGAATGGATACTTCTCAGGTTTTCTTGGGTCTTTCTTTTTTTTTTTTTTTTTTTTTGGTGAGGAAGACCGACCCTGAGCTAACATCCATCGCCAATCCTCCTCTTTTTGCTGAGGAAGACTGGCCCGGGGCTAACATCTGTGCCCATCTTCCTCTACTTTATATGGGACGCCGCCACAGCGTGACTGACAAGCGGTGCGTCGGCGGGCTCCCGGGATCCGAACCCGCGAACCCCGGGCTGCCAAGCGCGGACTGAACCGCTGCGCCACCGGGCGGCCCCTCTTGGGTCTTTCTTGATCTACTTCCACCTCCATGCCACGACAGCAGAGGGTGGAGGCAGCCATCCTGGAGATGAGGATGCGGATAAGGAGCCGCCTCTGGCAGCAGAGAAGTGGTCCCGGGGGAGGAGAGGGAAGTGTGATAAGGAGGCACACTGTATTTATACTCGCTCCTTCGGGTGGCTGAAACAGCACGTCCTCTGCCCGGCAAATGGCACGTCTGAAAGAATTAACAATCTGTTTAGAACTATAATCACATGCTGGTCTATTTTCTTTCTTTTGGTCCAACCACTGTGATAATAGGTCAGAGGGTAACACAGAGGGGCCTGGGGAAGGGCAGAGGAGTTGGGGAATAGAGTAGTAGCCAGTTTATTTCTAACCATTTGCAGCTGTCAGCTTGTTTGGGGACTTTTTTTTTTTTAGGCAGAGGAACAAAGTCTTGTTACACAGGATTGTTTTCCTTGGCTTGATGAACAGACACTTTCTTGAGGAGCGCTCTGAGATAACACAAAACATCTGCTGAGAGGAATCAGTCCTCCGCAGCTGAGGTTTCATCGGCATCAGCAAGAGCATGAGGCTTTTTTAGATAAGTACATATATATTCATTTTGCAGGAGGCTGGAGAATGTGGATGGAATGGGCAGGAGAGGTATTTTTAAGAAACAGTTCTGTGTTGTTAGTTTTTTTCCCCCTTGTAATCCAATTGCATTTTGCTTTGCAAGTATTTTTGGAAATGGTATGTTCTCAGCCACGCTGCCAGAGGAGGTCTGTTTTCTTTTCCCACGTGTGTGGGATGTTGTTTTTATTCATGCACTATTGAGAATGAGTGATTTTTATGGCTTGTAGAAGGATTTCTACATATGCACTCCTATTACTGGACTCCAAAGACAAAAAGGACAGCACAAATGCTCTCAGACATAAGGAACAGTTTTAAGGCGAAATGTGGGCATTTCTGATTGTTGTTACTGACATGGCCCCAAAGGACTGGTCAGGGCATTAGGTTTCATCTTGTGTCATGTGCAAGCTCCTTGGACAGGTCACACGATGTTCCCGTATATCACATTCATTCCAAATCCACATCCCAGGAAGGTTTGTCCTTTGAGGAGAAAAGACAGCTTCACCTGTCCTGTTTCATTTGCCTCCCCCCAGCCTTGGCTTTGATAAGGAAGAGTCATCCGTACAACAACAGTAATATTGGCTGTATTTACCGAGTGACTTCCGTGTGCCTGCTGGCACTGAGCTTGCATTTAATCCTTGCAATCACAGGAAGAACGAGGTGCTATTATCCCCATTCCTCAGGTGAGAAACAGAGCCTTGCAGAAGTTAGCAGACCTCCTTGAGGGCAAGCAGCATGAAGTTCCAGAGCTGGACTCTGAACCAAGTGCGATCAGAGCCAGGCACTTAACCAGTGTCCTCGACCACGATGACACATGTATTTGGGGAAGTCAGAGCCTTTTCCACCTTTGTCTCCTAACAAGGTTTGCTTCCCCAATTCTGCCAGTTGGAATGGAATCAGAGGAAAGGAGCTCTAAAAACCCCATCAAGTTTCCCGGCAGCGTGGAAAGAGCATAGCTCTAGAGTCAGACAGACTTGAATACAGATCCCTTTCCATCACAAGCTAGCTCTGTAAATCCCAAGCCAGGCCGTCCTTCGCCTTTCGGAGCTCTGATTTCAGGGTAAGCAGAGGGCATAAGAACTCCACTCTCATTCCTGCAGCCGGCAAGTATTTATTCCACACCCGTCCTGCTCCAGGCTGCCTGCTAGCAATAAGGATCCACCTGTAAGAAGCATGGACGCACTCCCTGCCCTCAGGGAGGGTGCAATCTGGTCTTCAGGGGGTGGCAGACCTGAGTCAGGGATTCCCCCGGGTAAGTGTGGGATTTCCCCCTGGGATCTGTGCTCAGGAAGTTTCAGGAGCAGAGAGCGGGTGCCAGGGACGTGAGTCTGGGGATGGGGGAAGCTGTGAGCTGAGCTCTTAAGCAGGAGGCCTTAACCGGGTCAGCGACAGTGTGGAGTATCTGCCAGCCGCTATGGAACCTGGGATGTTTGGGGGCAGTTCTCTCGTGTCTCTGGAGACACACTTTTCGCCTTACTCTCCATCCCTCCACAGCCCAGGTTCAGCCCAGCGTGATCCCAGACCAGCCTCATCCATCCCCAAGCATCGGGTTTTCTCTTCAGAAGAAAAGAGAGAACACAATGAAAACAGAATGAGCAGGAGCTAACACAGAAACTCCCCCAGGTCTTGTCTGACTGTAGGGACCTTGGTCTCCGATCTGTGGCCCTGTCATCCAAAGCATTTCTGCCTCCTCTGAGGACTCTTTCCCTTTGCAACTTCCGTAACAGGATAAAAGAAACCACACGAGCCCTCTAGACAACTTCTTTTCTTTCAGGGGTGCCCGAAAAGGAAAGATTGAATGGAGCATCTGGGGACTTAGTGAAAGGGAGGGGAGAGGAGGGAAAGAGGAAAAAAGAAAATGGGTCGAAGCTCAGAAGTTACTGGAATTTTTATTAAATTCTGTTTGAGAGAAAAGAGATTTACTAAGTCAGAGATGAAAGGCAAATTTGTGTGGGGCCTCAGAGAAATTATTGTATTCCATGCGTGGTTTAGCTCTCACACTGAATGTGGCTTGGAGATCAGAATGTTGTGGTTAGATACATTCGTAAACTGTGCAGGGCTCTGTCAGATGCTGGTTCCCGGCGAGCACCAAGTCTTCTTGAGCAGCAGGGCTGTGAGGCTGCCTTGTCAGGCCTTCAAGAGAGACTCCAGGCCCCCCAGGCCCACCTCACCCTCTGTCTTCACCCCAAGTCTCTGGCCTACCTCTTCCTTGGCCAGTTGCTCAACAAACTCTAGTCTCGCTTTGAGTCTGATTGTTGTGCAAATTCCTTCAGGAACCGCATATGAGTGATTGGTTAGGGATTCTGACCTCTGCCCAGGCATCTAGCCTCAGCTCACTCTGGAATCTGAGCTCAGCCTGGCCCCATTTTAGGTTCACTAACTTCGTTTCAGTACTGACCCATTTGCCCAGACCAAGCCCCAGCACGTGACCCAAGGCCATCCAGGTCCAAGTCATCCTTGAACACCTAGGTGTCTATCACCTCTTAGTGGAACACTCATCTGAACACATTTTCTCATTTCAGGCCAACTTCTTAGAGTCTGGAATTTCCCAGCTTGAATATGAGTATAGGATGTGGTTCAGGATGGGATAAAGGAAGGCGATGCTCTGAGACTCAATTCCTGCTTGCAGATCACTTAGAGACCCTCTGATCAAAGGTTGTTTTCTATATCACCAATACACATCTGTCTGGGATTATTTCCAGACTGGTCAAAGTTTAACTCCAAATCCTTCAGAAATGCAGTCTATTTTAGTTAAGACTGCTGGTTAATATTGTCTGGCATTAACTTTCTAAATGAGTATAAAGACTGAAAATTAACTATCACCACCTGAAAAACTAGACTGAAAGTTGAAAAAGGGAGATTTTAATGATAAAGAGAGGAGTTTCAGATTCTTTCTTCCCTCCCCTTGGCTAGATCAAAATGTTCTTATCACAGAGCTCTCCTCCATTCTCACCAAAAGCAATGTGTGACCTTCCATGCCAGGACCATATCAAGACTCTGGCAAAAAGCCATCATTTCTGCTGTAGGATTCTTTCCTCCCCCAAATAGGAGAAGATGGATTCACATCTCAACTAAATAAGATCACCACTCTTTTATGACTCCATTTTGATTGATGAATATCCCTTACCTAGCCTTGTGTCAGGTGTATTTAAAGATAGAATCCAAGCATAAAACAGTCCCTTTGTTCAGGGAACTTACGGTAATACATGACTTAAGTATGAGAAACTTGCAGAAAATAATGCAAGGCAGAATATAACCCAGTGCTTAATTGAGTGCCTGCCACTCTTAGTTCTTTGCAAGTTCAGAATCGATGTATTAATACAAAGACTGCCTTCCTGAAAATAAATAGGTCAGAGGAATTTAATCCCAAGATATGTTACAAAGAACATTTGGTCCATGGGATACTAAAACTAACAGTTCACGACAGAGTGCTTACTATCTGCAAGGCATTAGCAAAGCCTTCTCTACGTGTGTATTTAATCCTCACAACAACCTCGTGAGCTGCAGATTACATTAACATCTTTGTTTCTTTCAAGATGGGGAAACTGAGGCTTAGAGACACTAAGGCATTTGGCTACATTGTTAATAGTAGTAGAGCCAGAAATGAAACCTGGGAAGTCTGATTTAAACAAGTAGATATTTTGGGAAAAAAGGAGATTCCAGAGTTAAAAAGGACTTTTCGCTATGTGAATTCTCAGATCCCTCACTGTGCTTAGGTGTATTGTAAACATCTACGAAAGCAGCATTTCTGCAAATATATTTGACCTCATGACCCTCTTTTTTTAGCCAAGGATCTCCCAGGATTAGTGATTTTTAAAACATACGTTGGGAAATACTGGAGCGGAGGGTCCGTAGTATCTTATATACTCAAGAGAAGCAGAAGGGACAAAAGGAGGGGGTTGGATATGGTCCTAAGCTGGGTCAGTGGTGCACGTGGCCACATAGAGCGCCCTTTGCCAGACCCAGCCACTGCACAGCCCCTCACCTTCAGGCTGCCATGTAACTAGCCCAATGTCCATTTGAGATGATTCCTTAGCCTTTCATTCTTCCTACTGTTAGACTTAGCAGTATTCATTTAAAACAAACAGACAAACATTTTTCGAGCTTCTTCTGTAAGCTGGTACTGAGTCAAGTGCAAGTCATAAAATGGTGGTCTCAGCAGTCACATTCCCTGCCACCACAGAGCCTACAGGAAGGGATGCGGGACAGAGCCAGAGTGTTGGAGCCAGATCTCTGCCCCACCTCCCTTTAGCTGACGCGCAGGGGCAAATGCTTTAACTGAGCTCAGCCTGCTGTGTTTTTTTAAACTGAAATAGTGATTCCACTGCTCACAGTGTCACTGGGACTAAACAACATGACACGTGTGCGTATGAGGTCTCACCCAGAGTTCCCTTTTCTTTGGCTATTTAATGGAGAGTGATAGTTCTTAGCAGCACCGTGAAGATAGAAAACCCTCTGATCTATCAGTTTTCATGAGCTGGACTGTCAGGGAAGGGAGTAGGTCAGCAGGGCTGAGTCTTGCCCTGTCTTGCTGCCATGAGGCCAGTTACACAGGGGGAGAGTCCAGAGTCCACCACAGGGTGGACATCCAGAGGGGTGATCTCTTCTACCATAAGAAGGTTTATTTAAAACATGCATTACACACATACATACACACATACACATACATGGGCACACATGTGCATACATTCATATACATATACATATGTACACACACACACATACACACACGTATATACACACACACACAAATCCAAACACCTGGAAGGCAAAAGAGAAAGGGAGAAAAAGGCCGAGATAGTATACGAACTCTAGAATTGACCCTTGAACCGTTGAATGAATTTCCCAAATGCTATATAGCTTCCTTATTCTTAACCCCATGCTCTGTGAGCCGGGACTTTATCTCTGGCTTGCAGAGCGCCCAGTGGGGTTCCTGGGCTCCCTAGGGCACCCAGCCTTGGACTTCTCACTTCCCGAGTTGGCCTGGGTGACTGTGGTGCACACTGAGCATGTCCTGCTTGAACTGTTGCAACGTGCATTTTGGAAGAATGAATCACAGGCAAGGGAGGGAATGTGGAAGAACCAAGTCCAACTCAGTAGCCAGAGCCAAGAGATTCTAAGCCTGAGTCCCACCTACCTGAGGAGTCCAGCTGAGAAATAACAGAAGTAGAACTTAGTCCCAAAGTTCCTACTAAGTTAGCATTAAGTATGGATACTGTGACAAGAACACTGCAAAGTAAATGCTTTTATCTCTTTTATAATAGTGATGAAGTAAATTTCCTAGATAGCTAGTAAGTTGTAGGGCTAGGATTTTAAACTAGGTCTTCCAGACTCCAAACCAACTCCTTTCAACTACTCTAAAGATAATTCCCAGCCATAGCCCAAAAGAGAGAGGCAAGAGGCAAAGCAAGTTCAAAGCCAAAGGCGAGACCAGAGACCATGCGTGGAATGGGAACAGAGTCAAGAGTTTGGAGCTGAGCAGAGGTAGGGATGGGGGGAGAATGCAAATTGGGGACAATCTAGAGGGACCCAGCAATTGCCATGAGCATCCTCGGTGTGCCCAAGACTTGGCCTCACCCATAGTCAGTGTGTGCGGTGTGGGGGCTGCTCAGAAGGTCAGCAGATGAGCTGGCTCAGCTGAGACTCCCCGGGTCCCCAGCAGCTGGTGAGTGTCCACTGAGACCCAAGTCAGGGCAAGTGAAATGTCAGCACACCTGAGGGGGTTCAGGCCTCCCAGAAAGGAAGGGCCACGGCGCTGCAGGTGTGTGCAGAGCCCCAGGGCAGCATCTCAGGATTTCAGGGCGGTCCTGGGGAGTTAGACAAACCTGTATCCAAACCCCTCCTCCACTGTTTGCCAGCTGGGTGACATTGGGCAGCTGCTTAATTTTCCAGAGTTTGTTTCCTCATCTTTGAAATGGAAACAACAATAGTACCTGTCTTCAAGGCTTGTTCTGAGGACTCAATCAGCTAATCCGTGTAAAGTGCTCAGCACAGTCCCTAGGACATAGTAAGTGCTCAGTAAATGTTGGCTTTTCCTCTTAGTCCTGGGGGCACAGTCCTCAGGCATGGGCAGAGAGAACACATTGCTCCTTGGGGGGGCGGGAGGAATAGCTGACCTCCTATCACCTTGGACCTGCGGCTCCCGAGGGTATGGATTTTCTTCACCCTTCTAGCCTCACTCCGTTTCTTCTTGTAAATTATATTTCTGTGTCACCGAAGAGTAACCTTTAGATGCCTTGTTGCGCTCTGCAATTGAGCCGTGCCTCCATCCTTGCAGAGAGTCACACTCCAAACATACCCAGATTTTGGGGTTTTAGAATCAGGCCGACTTGGTCCAAATCCCAGCCCCGCACTTTTCAGTTGAGCTCTCTGGAGCAAGTTCCTCCGTGCTGCAGAGCCTCGGTCTTGCGCATCTGTGACAGAGGAAGCATAAAACCAACTTCACAGGTAGGTTGTGAAAGAAACATACACCCATTCCCTGGTGTTGTCACCTGTGGGTTACAGGACTCCCCTTCTGACAGGCACAAGCTTATCTCAGAGGGGATTCCATCATCTCTGGGACACGAGCTTCTTTGAAGACTCCAGACCCTCTCCCAACCTGGCAGCGATGGTCTTCACTGGCCCCCTGCAGCAGAGAAAACCATCAGCTCTGTGAGGGGCTGCCCCACCCCCGCCAGCCTCCCCTCACCACACCCTCCAAATCCCAGCATCTGTTGCCCAGACAGTCAGCTGCCAAGCTGTGTCCCAGCCTCTCCCTGGCTTCATTTGATATGTAGCCACTTTGTTTTTGAAGAAAAGCTGGTATCGGTGCCAGGCCCTCGGGAGGCAGATCCTGCCTCCGCCAATTGCCAGCTGTCTTCCATCTCTCCCATCCTGCCTTGGGGGTCCCAGGTGATACCCTTACAGAGTGTCTCTCACCAGACACCCGCCACTGGAACCCTGCAGAGGCACGGACAGCAAAACTCCAGGCTCCCTAGGGACCAGGGGCAGGCCCTGAGCACAGCTCTGCAATTTCGTTGAAAGGCTAGTGGTCTTGTCTACCAAGGGTAATTATTTTCCTTATAACAACAGCTAGATGCTCCAGACCTTACACTGCAGAGGGAAGGGGGGTCGTTCCCATTTAGTGAGCTCTTACTCAGCTCTAGGCACTGTAGAAAAATTGTACTCATGTTAACAACCTCCTAGTCATGCAGGGAAGGCCTTGTTAAGACTCCTCTTTTACAGGCGAGAAATCAGAGTTGCACAGGTACCATTTCTAATCCTCACAACCATTGGAATTTTTATCTGCATCCTACATATGGAAAAAGTGAAGCTCAGAGAGGTTGCATAACCTGCCCACGGTCACCCAGCTGGAAAAGGAGCAGTGTAGGGATTCAAAGTCTAACTTACAACGTGTCACCACTTCAGGACGGTGTAAATAATGAGTGTAAGCCGTGTTTGAGAGGAAGAAAGGAAGTAGGCTTGTGATTCTGCTACTTGTTGCTTTGACCAAGCTGGGAGTAGTGACCATCAAGCTAGGAAGTCCGGGTGCCTCCTCTGACCACTTGGCCTGTCTGTGTTATGAAAAACAGAACCCCAGCTCTTACCTTCCTCGAGGCAGTTAAATGGCAATAGGGGTAACGCGAGGTTTCCCTGAAGCTTGTTGCATTTGCCCAGCCCGGAAACAGCGTATCTCAGGAAAAGTTTGGATCAGAATTTGCATACTGGTGGCCTAAAGGCTGAATTAACTAGAAACGTGCTTTGTGTCGACCCATGATACTTTTTAAAACTTCAGATTAATTGCTAACTTTTAAAAAGTGTAGCAAGTTCACATAGAACTCCAAATTTCTGAATTACCTTGAAAAATCAGAAGCTCTGACAGCCCTGGGCCTCCGTCCCCCTAAGGCCACCTTTGGCTGGGGTTGTGCAGCAGCTGCTGCCTTTGAGAAAATGGTATACCCCAGCTTGCCACAGTCCCCGCCACTCCCTGTTACCCTGTGACAGGGAGGGCCAGTCTCTATAGCATCCATCACCCTCCTTCTACCGGTTTTCTTATAATAGAGGTAAGAGGAAAACAAACTTTCTTGTGCTCTATAAAGTGGGAAAAAATTGAAAAGCAAGAAGGGAGAATGCATGTCTCTATGTAAAAATAAATATTTCTGAATGTTCTCTGCACCAAAAAAGATGTAACCAAAGAAACAAACTTGGCCCTCTTCTCTCCTTTTTTTTGGTCTCTTCCTGGCAGTTGTTGGCATTTGAATTTAACACCATTTTAGCCACTTTTTCAGACAGTGTCTGCTGCAGCTGCCCCGTAAAGCCGAGCACCTGCAGGCTGGCCTGGGGCTCAGGCCCCGGACTGTTTGCCAGCCTCGCGCCTGTGCTCCGGGGCCTGCCAAAGCTGCCCCGTGACGGTTTTATTCCCTTTTTTGTCTTCTCTAGGTGTTCCCTTCCCAAAGAACTTCCTTCAGATCTGCAAGAAGATCCTGTGCCGCCTTTTCCGGGTCTTCGTCCATGTCTACATCCACCACTTCGACCGGGTCATCGTGATGGGAGCAGAGGCCCACGTCAACACCTGCTACAAACACTTCTATTACTTCGTCACAGAGATGAACCTCATAGACCGCAAGGAGCTGGAACCCTTGGTAAGTGTCACCATGCAGTGCTGGCACCCGTCACCCCCAGGAGCTCAGCCGTTGGTCACACTCCACTTCCAGCCCCATGCAAAATGCTCCCTAATGGTTAGCTGTTAGCCAGAGGATTGCAAAATTAGACAGGATTTAGGGGTCAAAGGTCGGGAGATGCCAAGATGTCCATGGCCACCACATAAGGGTCTTGAATTTCTCTCCAACAGGTGGCAAATGTAGTGGGGTTGTAATTGTTTGGGATAGAGAGAGTAGCTTTAATTCTTAGCTCCAAAACCAGTCACTTATTAGTCCCTTAAATGGGCCTCTTTGATCTCTCAAGTCATCTCACACTGTTATTCCAAGACGATCAGCAACATTTCTTCAGTCGGTAGGTAAATATTTCGTACCTACTGTGCGGCAGCTGCTGGCCATACAGAGTCACGTGTGACTGCCTGGAGTAGCTTTTACCCCAGAGAGAGACAGAAGGAAGCCCCAGACGAGAATACAGCGTCACAGGGACTTTTCTTTTCATACTGAAACTCCTATGATACAGTTTTAATCGGATGTATTAGAATCCAGAACATTTGATGTAAAACTTTACTATTATTGTTTAGGTGAATGGGGACTACTTTCATTTTCTTCATAAGTTATTTTTACAGTTGGATTCAATCTGCTCTTTAGCAGTCAAGGACCTCTGAAAACCCCATCAGCTTTTGTAACATGTGGTGTCTTAATGTGGCTGCCCTCATCACAGCTATTTCTAGTCAGCTCTATTGAGGAATTTCTTAACCAGTGGAATACAGTGTTTTATAGTAAAGTCATGCTTTTTCCTTGAAACTGTTAAAGTGGCAGTTTTGCTAAATGTAACTGACAGAACAACTAGGTTTCATCCAAGTCCCTCTGAATAATGGCCAGAATGCACGGGCCAGGCTGTAGTCATCTTTTGCTTCCCTATCTTCCTTTCTCTTTATGTACATGTTTTTAAAATATAGGTGGTATTATTTCTGTATGGCGAGGCCCACAGGTCAGGAGATGACTGCCATTGAAAAGATCATTTGTTATACTCACAGATCCCAAGAAAAGGGGGCACACCATGTCACGGGGGCCACACGGGGAACCACCAGGTTTGGTCAGAGGCAGAGGGAGCAGGGAAAACGTGGGCAAGAACCTTTATTGTGGTTTCCCTGGGAAGGAAGGGACGAAGCAGGGTAAGCAAGTTTAAGATTGGCTGCTGTGAATAGTTTCAGCAGGCTCTGGGGCAGAGAGGCTGTCCTTAGTTGTCTGGTGCCTGGTCCAGGTGAATAGTAGCCAGTGCGAGAGGCTGATAGAGGAGGTGGTTGGGGTGTGGGCTCTGGGTTTGTGGGTTTCTATTGGTTGGTGAGTAAACAGCTTGATGGCAAGTTGTTTACATCTCTAGGAATTGGCTAGGCCTGGGAGGGGCAGTCCCTCTAGGGTCACCAAGACCCCAGATGTTAAAGGATCAAAATAGAAAAAAATAAAAGATATTTAACACAGTACAGTACCTGTATCTGGCAAAGAAGATAGTGAATTTCATATATCATCTTTAGAGTTTCTGAACTTGAAATCGATTATCGTGCTATGAGAATACATGGCATAAAATATTTTTCTCTGCATCACTCAGGAGTTTTGGAACAAAGCAAGACTTTCTGAGTACAATTGAGGTATATCATTGGCCAAAGAAGTGCTAACTTTCTTCATTTACTTCCACAACGCCTTTCTAGAAGGTTCTCAGAGGCAGAAACTAAGTTGTCTCTGAATTCAGTTGGACAAGTGGTGTGGAAAGAAGCTAAAATGCGTCATGACTGAGTTTTGCTAGTTTGTCCTGTGTAAAGGCTGATGTGGGTAAACAGCCACTACAAGAAGAAAAGGGTGTGCAAACAGCTCAAGGGAGTTAAAAGGCTGGAAGGAGTGATAAAGCTAATTTCAGAAGATGTCAAGGACAAAGGGAAGAGTGGATAGGGGCCATGTAAGTGAAGAGAGTAGAGAAACCACTCTGATCCCATAGAGAACGTGGTTCTGCTTCTGAAAAGTTTAGTTCAGTTCCCTGCAATTGACGTGTTCAGGTGGAGGGGAAGTAACTTCTCCAAAGGTCTACCAGAAGGAAGAAGCTCTCCTCAGCACTTGCAGTCTTGGCGTTTTGCTGAAGGAACAGAAACATCAGATGGATCGAGCAGAAGGTCAGTTTCTACTTAACGTGCAGAAGCATAAAGGCCATCGTAGGACAAAGCAGAGTGTAAGTTAGCAAATAGAGAAAGCTTTTCTTTACTATCAAAATACTCTGTTATTTTCTATAACTGAAGAAGAACTCCAGGGATTCTAACACCTGCCAGGAGCTGACTGAAGTCTCAGAGTCACAGAAAGACCCTAACAACCCAGTATTCCAGATAAGAGCCTTTTTGGGGTGCCTGGGGGAAAAACTATGATTGGGTTAACGAGGAATTATTAACAGTGGAAGTGAACAAAATCAGTATCAGGTTTTTTCCCAGAAGCTTATATTTCTTTAAATCTTGCTTGAAATGGTATCCTTCCTACCTTTAGGTTTTGTTAATTGTAATTACAAGGAGATTAATTTTAAAGCTTTTACATATTAATAAGTGTTTTTAATGCTTCATTGTCTGGAATTATGTATTCAATTTACACAAACCAAAACCTATAAAGTAACAGAAAAAAGATATTGAGAATGTTTCTGAGGACAGTAATTATACAATGTCAGGCTCTGGATACTTACATAGTCCAATGTCCAGCAAGAAGACTGTGCTTGTGGATTGTTGTTACTGAAATGAACACTTGCAATGGTTGATGGTGCTAGAATACCCAACTTCTAAGTCTGCTGTCACAATGCATATATTAAAATCAGTCATATCAGATCAGATCAACACATTTTTATTTGATCTGCATTCATCAAATACCCTATCTATGCAAAGCAAGTTGCTCAGATGTTCTAAGTGGTTAAGAAAGATATGCTCTCGAGAATGTACAAGTGCAGTCTAAAAAAATATGAAATAATGACTGTCACTCATCTTCGGCCCTTGAAGGGTGATAAAGAAGTCAGGCATTTGGCTTCACATTCTAGCTGGACATTCTTTAGAATCGAATGCAACCAGGGGCCAGAGGGCAGCATTTATCCAACCAGTTTCCTTTAGAACATCAGCATTCCCAGAGTCCCCACACCTCCAGCGGGCATTCCTGCTGTCGTTGGGATTCCACAGTGTAGAACTGGGAAACCCCACCTCAGGTTTCTCTCTGCCACGCTTCCACCACACTCACCCTTTGCTTTTGTCTGATATTGGTTGAGTGGCCAGCACTCCACAAGGGTGAGAGATTCAGTCCCAGTGCTTAAGACAAGGCTCTGACTCTCGGGGTTCAAACCCTGGACCGTTCATTTGCTAACTTACACTCTTAAGCAAGATAGTTGGCTTTTCAAAGCCTCATCTTCTTTATTCACAGAATGAGTATAATAATAGAATTGTAAAAATTAAAAGAGTTAGTCACATGGTGAGTGCTTAAGAAATGTTAGCTGTTAGATGATATAGTGAATGTAAAGTAGCTGGCATATAGCAAGCAGAGATACCCTAATTTTCCCTTCCTAGCTCCCATGGCCTTTGCCATCTTAGTGGTTCTCTAGGTAGCCTTGTAGCAGATATAGTTCATGGTACTGTTATCAGTGTCTCCCACAGGATTGTCAACTCTGAGGGCTGGGAGTATCCGGGATATATGCTTGCATTGCTCATGTTGCTTAGCACATAATTAATGCTTACTGTGTTTTTGAATTGGGAAGAGTACTTTGAGGATGATGCACCTCCATTCAAAAGGATTACACACCAAGCAATCCTTCCTTGGTGCCACACTCATCTCAGAATATGCCTGCAGAATTCTACTCATTCATTCCTGGAAATAATGCTTCATCCTATCGGATTAGACATAGAGATTAAAAGCAAAATAAGGTGCAGAGTAGTGAAGGGACACATCATAAGTCTTAGACCTGACAGAGAAAGATAGGACCCCAACTCCCAGTCAGTTCTCTGTTCCAGATTCCAACTAGGTCACCCAGGGAATGTTAAATGCTTTCACACTGCCTGTGTGTCCTGGTGTGCCAGGCATAAGTTGACCAATCCTCCCAGATATAGCACTAAAAATCTCACGTCCTGGGAATACTCTCAGTCCCTGGCAAACTGGGATGGGTGGTCACCCTATGAGGCCTCTGAGTGGGAATACACTTTGGAATTCAGAAGCTGAGAAGAGGTCACCCTGGCCAGCACAGTGAGAAAGGCCAGCGCAGTGAGAAAGGCCAGCACGTCCATCTGACCACAGGGCATGCCCCATGGCTCCCGTTGGGACCTGCTGGTCAGCAGCAGCCTGGGAAACACATGCCATTTCATTTGGTCTCCAACAGGGAGTGGGAGGCTGGAGCACTGACACTGACATAGACGTGACAAGCAATCCGTTTCTCGTGTAAATACAACAGCTGAAGATGACTTGAACTCCAGCGAGTTCACAGCGGAAAAGAGCCCAAATGACGGTGGTAATTAGAAAACGGGCCAGGATCTGATTGAATGAGCAGGCTGCTGTTGGCACTTGGCAGCCTGGGAGTCAGCTGATAGAATTGAGCTAATCAGAGTTATCATTAGCAAGCACTGCAGCCAGCAGTGTTTTGTTGGCCTTTCACTAAAAAGAAAAGCAGACCCCAGGGGGGCTGTTAGCAATGCAGGAGCTGGTGAATAAAGAGCTGATTGGGCAGGAGGAGAAAGGTTGGCATAGTGGTGGGGGAGGAAAGACAGTGGGGTGCTTGTTCACCCTAAGGCACCTGCTGAACCCTGGGTGACCTTGGTCCAGGGCCTTCACCTCCTGTCTCCATCTCCCTACCTTGTAGAGGTGCTGCTGTGAAACCACATGTCACCACAGGGCTGTTCCGTTACCTTATAGCAGGGTGCTTGGGCCATAGGAGGTCTCAGTGTTTCTCAGTAAAGGTCCACACACCGGCTACATCAGAATCTCCTAGAGGTGGTATTTTTAAATGTGCATACTTGGGCCTCATCACAGATACACTGAAGTTAGAATTATTGAGGTTAGTTCCTGGTACCAAGCCCCCTCAGTCTGCATCTCAAACTTTAATGTGTGTATGAATCACCCGGGAATCTTGCCAAAATGCAGGTTCTGATTCAGTGTGTCTGGGTCTGGTATGGGACGTGTGTATACATTTTGCTCCCAGATGCTCCTAGCTCCCAGACCACATTCTGAGGGGCAAGACTTTAGCTGACAATTACTCTCAAATTTGAGACATTTTTTTAGCTCATCCTCTCTTCTCCTTCTCTAGCATTGAGGGTTAGCTCAGTGAGGTGGGAAGGTAAAGCAAAGAAGAAAAATCTAAGGATCGGTGTTGGCTAAGAGTATTCCTCAATATGCCAGACCTGAGTAATGCTCAGTGAAAACAGACTTCTTTACTCGGCCAAATGGGTTTACACAATGCTCCGTCATCTCCACCCTTGAAGACTCAAAATGTTCAAACGCAGATTGGAGGCCTTGAGAAGTCATCCAGTAAAGACGCTGGTCCGATTTTGTGTAGCCCACCCAATTTAACTGCCTTTGGCTCCTGAAAGCTTTTTTCCTTTTGTTATCACTCATTCACATCTTAGAGAGATCATGACCCGTGGAACAAACCTTGGGCAACAGTGTTCATCTTCGTGATGGATCTCGAGATTTTGAGTTTTGCCTCCCTGCCTCCACCCTTGTCACCACACACCCATCACTTCTGCGTGGGGCGTGGAAGAGCGAAGACTAAGAGAGGGAGACGGGAAGGAAGTGAAATTCTTCAAATGGGAGGGCTTCCCAGAAACAAAAGAAACCCTGCCCTCTTCGTGCTCACTCCTCAGTCCTCCCACAGGACAGTGTGATGCCCCACCATGGAGTTCTCGCCACGTGCAAGGCACACAAGCATTCCCGAGAAATAACCACTGGTTCCAGTTCTTGGGTTTCAGGTGTTCCATTAATCTCTTTACATGTATTATTCGTCTGTTACTCACACTTGTTACCTTTATTCAAACAGGTGTGGTGAGCAATTTCTCAGCATTCAACCCACGTTCCTCTCCATCCCTCATTACTCTCATTACTGCCATCTTGTCACCAAAGCGTCCCCTCCTCCCCCAGTTTGTAAGCAGTGCCTCTTGGCTTATGACTGAGGTTCACGACCAAATAATTTTAGGCTTCAGCACCAAAACCACTGCTTTAAAAATGGGTACTTTAGGACCACATGGAAGAAAAACAGTTTGAAGACCAAATTTGGAGAGCCTTGTCTCATAAAGGCCCAGCACATGCCCTCTAAGCCCAAGCATACGCTGACCTCGTGTTCCCCTAAGAGGTGGCCAGGTCATGCCTGCACTTCCCTTGGAGATGGTTGGGTGAGTAGCCAAGGTTGGCCTGTAATGGCAAGATCAGGGCAGGACTGTGAAAAGAAGCAGAGCCTCTCACATGAGCCAGAGCTGCTCCCCAAAATAGCCAGCAATGAAGAGTCATTGTGGGGCTTTTGAAAGGACCTTTTCTTTTGAAGCATCATCTGTGCAAAGGCCCCCAGGCTGCTTCTTGGCGGGCGGGTTCCCTGACTTTCATCCAAATGGCTCGGACGTGGACACAGGCGTTGAAGAAGAAAGCGTCAGCCTGGCAGTTTGGCCTTAACAGTGACGTTTGCACTGTTATGTTACCACATAAATTGTCTGACTCTGAGCGAGGCATGTAATGTCTCCGGGCCTCAGTTTCCCATCTGTGAAAGAGATCAGATCTAGAGTCCCCTGCTTCTCTTAGTGAGATTATGATCTTTGACATGGTGTTTCACCAGCCTTGTCATCTTTCATTCAAGGTGACCTTCTGTCTTGGCTTAGAGAGGCCTTCATGAATTAAAACCCACCATGCCAGCAGAGGGGACGTAGCTGGCACAGAGAGTAGCTGGAGTTTGCATTCAGGGACTTTGTCAATTTAGACGATGTGTGAGTGTGTGTGTGTGTGTGTGTGTGTGTGTGTGTCCAGTACGGCATCGGCTGGTGGTGGTTGCTCAGGACAACCCAAATGCACAGAGACAAGAGGGAGAGCCTGCCAGAGACCATTTTAGGAGCTTTGGCAGATACATCCTAAAGTGTCAATTTGAAAAATAGCAAAGAAATGGATTGTTTTCAATGAACTGCATTGTGCTGGGTTACTGGGAATGGAGCAAAATCAGTCACATGTTTCTTTCTCAGTCCTGTTTATTCATCCTTTGTTGATGTCCAGAGAGCTTTTGTTCTGGTTTGCAGGATGGTAGGTGGCTGAATTTTGTTTTTTGGTTTTGGTTTTGTCTTTTTTTTCAATTGGGTCAGGAGTGAGATGTGGTCTGGTTTATCTCAGAACCTAAAATATGACCAATTAGAGTCGAAGACAATGCCCGTGGGGAAATTGTCAGCACGTAATATTAAGTAATAAAAATAGGACTCAAAACTGTATTGGAAAATCACTCTAATCATATGTTTATCTATTAGTATTGTCTATTAGAATCATCATCTCATCATAGATGAGAAAGAAAATATGGCAAAAAGTGTCAAGAGTGGTTCTCTTGGTGGAATTATGGGGAATTCTACTTTTTTGTATAAAGCTGTTTGGGCTTTTCAAGTGTTCTTTCACAAACATGTATCTCTTTTATAATAATCAGAACAATCAAACTGTATGCTTTAAAAGGCCTTACAATAAAGACCAAAGCTGCACAGGACAAGCGGCCTGTGTGCCCAGGACGAGGGCTCTGAGTGTGCTCTCTCCCATCTCTGGCCATGCTCTCCGCTCCCCCTTTCACAGGGCTGCAGGTGACAGCTGCTCCAAGGAGCAAGCCTGTGGTCGTGCAGACCCCTTTGGGACTGTCGTTGGAGGTGGATGTGCACAGTCTCCTTGGAGTAAACAATTAAGCTCTCCCTGGATATTGCGTGGTTCCTCCTAGAGTGGGGAGTTAGGCATCTTGTTAAACACTGAGGTGATGTTATCTCTATAACATGTACACAGTTCTAGTTTTGAAGTGGGCAGATCTCGGCGATTCTAAAGCACGTGATGAAGTGGGCAGATCACCCACACACAACCTGTCCAGCCCTGTAGGGACAGGCTTCCCTCAGGCCCCTCACTACCAAGGGCACCATGATCTTGACTAAAGGTTTTAGGTGGGATTTTTTTTCCATCCAGATTCTTCTACTTAACTAGATCTGGAGAGATTTTTGGTTTTTTTCTAACTTCAAGTTTTGAAAGAGATTTGTTGCAAAGAGATTAATCCATACCATGGAATGGTCTATATACAGTTTATTAAATTTAAGCATAAGTGTATGTACTATAGCTACAAATAACTTTCACCTGAAACTATAGTGTCGGTCTAGAGTTAATTCCAATCCCTTCTTACCAAGACACTAGCAAAAACCAAAACCAGAAGTGACTCAGGAAGATGTCTCTGCCCTGGTCTGGTCTTGTTTGATCGTTTTTCTTCTCAGCGAGGACTGGTCCCTTCTCCAATCCCCAGGGACCCAGGCCCCATCCTGGTTTACACCATCCCCTGTCCCTGGATTGGTCATTCCCCTGTATGGGGTTGATTTTCTAATCACAACAAATTCTCGGTGTTTAGCTGCTTGGTTTAAATTTTAAAATGCAGAGTCTTAAAAACTATTAATATATTTCCATAACTCTTATTATTTTTGTTTCAGTTTGCCATTGTATACCTCTGTCTAATTCATACATGTCAGATTATCTTCCAGTTCTGCAGGTAGGCCCACTACAGCAGCCCAAGAATGTCTAGACAAAATCACACACTGTCTTCTCTCTTTACCTTTGCTTTATAGACTGCCTTTGATTTTGACTGGAAGAGAGTCATTTCTAGACCATTCAGTAAATATTTATTACTTGCTGACTGTGTGCTAAAAATCAGGTTCCTACTTTCAAGGAATTCATTGAAAGTTTTCCACATACCTGCCTTACTGCAGCATCTCCTGAAGTATTTTTCCTAGAATCTACTCGTTCTAATGGACGTCAAAAGGTGTTATGTGAAAAGTCATTCCTTGATCAAATAACTGTGGGAAACAGTGAATTTAAAAGGTATTCTGGTTTCTTTAATATCTTAACATGCATCCTAACTCTCCAAGGAAGGCATAGAATATGCAGATTTATTTGCTCAGGGAATCCTTTCTCTACAGAGCATCTTGTGGGTCTAAGGCTTTGAAATACCCTTTGGGAAATACTAAGTACATAGTCTTATACAATCTACCTTCTGTATAATAAAGTCATTCTCTTCTGGCTGCTGAGGGTCTGTTAAGCATTTATTGAAAAGCTACTCCATGTTAAACATCGTGCTAAGCGCCAGAGTGACAGTCAAAACAGATACATCTCCATTCTTTAAGAAGCTCACAGTTTTAAAGAATCATACCCTTCGAACCATTACGTAGAGCTGCACTGTCCATTACAGTAGCCACTAACCCCTTATGGCTACTTAAATTTAAATTAATTAAAATTAAATAAAAATTAGTTTCTTATCTTACTAGCCACATGTGTCTAGTGGTAATCATATTGGGTAGCACAGATAGTGAACATTTCTATCATCGTGGAACATTCTCTTGGACACCACTGAATCAGAGGTTCTATCCTCAAGAGTTACTTCCTACGATACACTATTAATACCCTCTCCCACCACGAATGGCTGCCAGATGTATTCAAAACTGTCCCCATACTGCCTCAATGAGGCATTGCCATTTAGCTCTTTAAGCTCCTAAGATGGTCTGCTTCTCTTTGCTGGGCCACTTCTCTCCCCGTTTACAGAAGAAGAACAGATAAGACTCAAAACCATCTGCTCAGTGGTTCTCCCTAGGTCTCTGTCAGCATCCCCACCTCAGGGAGTCACTCAGTTCCTCAGGAGTGCTGTTGGTTTCTGGGGCACCAAATCGTCATTACACTTGACTGTGCCTGCAGTGTTGGAAATTCCTGCAGAATGTCAATCACAGCAGGAATTAATTCATCTCCATGAACATTTACATGAAAATGTGAATAGTCAGAATGGCTTGATGCCCATATAGAAGCCTGCCAAATGTTGGCTGCTCTGTGTGGTCTAGACTAGTTCAAATTTCCCAGCCAGATAAGAGTAGATTCTTTGGCTCCAAAAGAAATCAAATGAGTATTAACTTGGAATTTGAAAGCAGGAAGGTTTCCTTATTGAAATATAGCAGTATATCTTCTCTCACCACCTACCTGTCCCACCACAATAAAAGCATGAGGATAAGATTATAGGCGGTCCCTAAGCTAGGGACTTGTGTGGTCTTAAGAACACCTCTTCCCATGAAATAATTTTATATATAAAGGTCAGATATACAAGCCACCAACAAAACCAGTTAAGCCATCACGTAGTACTGGAACATAATATTAGTTCCACGATGTTAGTGCTAATAGATTCCCACAACACTGTGAATCTGAGTGTAACTAGACCAATTAATAAAAATAAATGCATACGGGTAGATCTGGATGAAGAAGGAGAAATTCAGACTACTCCAAAGGGAACTTCCCAGAGTTCCTTGAATGGGCCGTGTCCTCTTACCTCCAGGCCATCCCTCTGCCTCCATGTCCTCCTAAGTCTCGCTTGTCCTGCAAGTCTTGGCTTAATCGTCCCTTCCTCAGAATCGACTTCCCCTCACTCTACACCATGTTAGGTCCCTGCTGGCTGCTCCCAGAGCTCCCTGATTCCAAAGAAGGCAACCAAGATGGAAGCCACAACATCAGGAAGGCATAGTGTCAGAAGGGATAAACCATCACTTCCACTATTTTCTATTCCTTAAAAGTGACTCACTAAGTCCAGCCCACACTTAAGGGGAGGGGAATTAAGGTCTCTCTCTTGAGGAGAGGAATATCAAAGAATTTGGGGGCATATCTTTAAACCACCACACAAACGAAAAATTTTTTAACCGGTGATGTTTGTTTTGGCGCCTGCAGTTCCCTTTCTTCTCTCATTTCCCACATCCTCCACCTCAGGTCTGTAGCTTCTCCCAAGTGCTCATTGCCCCAGACATCCCCTGCCTCGGTGAAAACACCCATTACTTCAGTGTGGTCACTGCCCCCTCCCCTTCCTAGCCATGCTCCTTGAAGAAGACAGCCTAGCCAGTGGTCTCCACTTTCTCACTTCCCTTTCCATTCACATGAATCTGACCTCGGTCACTCCAGAAACCTGCTCTTTCTCCTGAAGTAGTACCCTGAAGCCCTGTGTACTTACTTGTGAAACAGAGAAGAAACAATGACTAATATAATTCACTAATAGTTCATGTTGTGGATAAATCTTAAAAACATTGTGCTGAGCAAAAGAAACCAAACACAAAAAGTGCAAACTGTTTGATCCCATTTATATCAAATTCTAGAACAATCTAAACTAATCCACAGTGTCAGAAAGCAGATCAGTGGTTGCCTGGGGCCAAGGGTGGGGGTAGGGGATTGACCACAAAGGGGCAAGAGGCAGTTTTAGAGGTGATAGAAATGTTCCATGTCTCAATTGTGATGGTGTCATGGGAGCATATATCTGTCAAAACTCATCAAACTGTACATTCAAATAGAAGCATTTTATTGAAGACAAAATCTACCTCGATAAACTTTATTTTTAAAGTATGCTTGGTAAATGCGTCCAACACATTTTACAAACAACCTCAGTATTCACAAGAATGTTTTGACAGGTCTTTGTAGAAAACTTTTGTCTTCCTGCTGCCTGGGTGGTTAAGGAGATAAACTGAAAGGAAAAGTAGCAACTTATCTCTAAGGGCCAGTTAGAATATCTGCCTTTTCAGTTGGTTATAATAACTAAAGTAATTCATGTCACAGAGCCAGGTGGCTCTTCCTTCCCTCTGGCAATAGTTATGAATGGCTGTAAACCGTTCTGCAGCACAGCACCTGGGGAGATTCCAGAAGGTATCTCAGTTCTCAGGCCCCATCCCAGACCTATTAAATTAAAATCTCCAAGGGTGAGGCCCAAGTGAAGTAAAGCTCTTCAGATGCCTCTCCTGCGACACCATGGCTGAGCCCCAGTACTGAGTAGGGCGCTTCTCAAACTTTCTTCTGCCCAACAACATCTGAGGAACTTATGAAGGAAGAAAATGCATGGGTCCCACCACTGGAGATTCTGATTCAGTAGGTCTGGAATGGGGCTCATGAATCTGCGTTTCTAATAAGCTCCCAGGTAATTCTGATGTAGGTGTCAGGGCATCACACTTTGAAACTGATACCAGCTATTCCCAAATTTCTAAGCAGAATTGGAGTTCAACAAGATGCCTAGGCCGAAGAGTGGCCCTTTCATCTTGATTTTTTAGATGACATCCAGTCCCACTACTTTGGTTTGCTTAAGCCCAAGCTTACTCCCTCCACCTCAGCCCTTCCCCCAAAATCAACCCTACACCCAGTACCCTGTTTAGACCATACTGGTGTTTTTGTCACCCCCTGCTGGCAGCAATCAACACTATACTCTAGAAGCCCATCCCCCTGGACCTCACCCCTTCAGCCTGATGCCTCACCTGTGTCAGAGCCCCCATCACACCAACGTTAGTGCTACTGGGGATACAGCAACCAGCCAGTCTTGGTCCTTGACATGAACCTTCTTATCAGTGCAGACATATGAATGGTTCTAGTTCTTGCACTGGTAAAATGAGAGGCCGTAGCCAAGATGAGTGGTCCTTAGCAACAGGTTCTGTGAATGTGCTGGCTGAAGCCCAAGCCCGTTCAGAGACCTTGCCTCCTGTTCCACCAGAGCTGCACATTTCTCTCGTTGCTACCTTCTGTGTAAGGTTACATTAGAAAAACCAGTTTCTGCTGGTAAAACAAGTTGTAGATCCACTGGATTAAGGAAGGTTTAGATTTCCCTCCACTTCTGGCACATCGTGGATCCAGAATGACATAGATGGTCACTGTCTTCCCTCTTACTTCATTTATTTCTAATAGTATAGTTATTTTAAAACAGAGATTTATAGTAGAGATTTATGTCTATGTCTTATTAAATTATTTTAGCATAGAAGAACGTTACATGGCCTGTAATAACTATACACTTTTTTGGGGGGGTGAAGAAGATTAGCCCTGAGCTAACATCTGTTGCCAATCCTCCTCTTTTTGCTCAGGAAGATTGGCCCTGAGCTAACATCCATGCCCATCTTCCCCTACTTTACATATGGGATGCCTGCCACAACATGGCTTGATAAGCAGTACATAGTTCCATATCCAGGAGCTGAACCCACAAACCCCGGGCCGCCAAAACAGAGCATACGAACTTAACCACTATGCCACCAGACTGTCCCCAACTATACACTTTTTAAATTTGATATGTTCAGCCTCTGAGGATGTAATAATAGGGAAATTTTTTGAGTAAATCTATGGACTAGGTGCTGTAGGAAATGTGTTTATGTATTACCTCGTTTAATCTGCACACAATTCTATGAGATAAATTCTGTTTTTATCTCCATTTTAGACAGGAGGAAAATCAGACAAAGAGGTGAAGTAACTTGTCCAGTGCCACACAGCTCTGTGAAGCCAGGAGTTGAACAAGTCCATTCTGACTCCAAAACCCAGACATGGCCTCTGCTGAGGAAATTCAGGTGGTGGCTTTTTGCCCAGGGACACACTAACTCAGATGGGTTCTGATGATCAATGGCAGCCAGATGATTCCCAAGGTTCTATCCCTCTCTCAGCGGCGTCTGGCAGTGAGACCATACTCAAGTTACACCAGCTCTTTGAGCCCATGGAATGTGCATTGTTGAATGACTCAAATGGGTAACTGTGTGCAGAGAGATGGTGTTCAGTACTGGGGCAACACAAAAACGTGACCCCTGCCTCAAGAAGTTTAGTGTCTGTAGGTCAGAAGACCCAAACCCAAAGCCTACAGTGGTCCCACAGAGGTAGCAACTATGAGTTAGCAAACAGGTAGTGATAGGGGCTGTGGGAGCAGGTACCAGCAACCCCCGCTCATGGCTTCAGTGGGAGAACAGAGACCCAGGGTTTCCAAATCAAAAGAAATTGGAACTCCAACATTTTAGGTGAACTTTCCAGAATTTTAAATGGTGGTAACTGATTAGAGCAGTTCTTGTATTCTATTTTTAAATCTACAGGCCTAACCAACTCTTTCTAGGGGTACAATTGCCTAGGGGCCGACATCTCGCACTCCTGCCTTATATGAAGCCTTTGGGCAGGAAAGGGTCTGACCCATTACAATCTGGTAACATATCCATAGTGTCTGCCCTTAAAGTGTTATTTTTAGGGTTTTCTCTTGTCTTGAAAGCCCAGAGCATCCAAGCATAGGAAGTGAAGCATTGGTGTATGTGCGTGTGTTGGGGGTGTGTACAGGGTTTGTATGAAGCAGACAAAACAATGGCCATTTGATTGGGTTGATGTCAACTTCACGCCATACTGCTCTGTGCTCCATCACCATTGCTGGTGTGCAGGGACTGTAGTTCTGCAGGGAACGAGACACAGACACATCTGTTCCTTTGTCACTGGCTTCACTTGACGAGACCAGTGTCATCGCCAGTTGGCATTTAGATTGTTGACCCCGTTGCTGCCAGGCCCGGGCCGTAAGCAGCTGTTGTTATTGTATATACTTACTCCAAACAGCAGAGCCTTCAGAAACCCCGTCATATACCACCTCTGCTCTGGGGAACTGGCAGAAAATACCAGAAAACTCACAGCACACACTCAAGAGATTTTATCTTATTAATCTTTGAAAAACATTGGCAAGTGGACAGGAGTCAAATATGACGTTTGCCCACATCTCACATATGCTGGTTTTACTTTTATGGCCCTAGTGATTGAAGAGGAAGACTTGTCATTAAGGTTGGCACTCTTGCTCCTATCTAAATTCCATTTTTAATGTAAGGTTTCTATTGTGGTTTCCTCTTTTTTTGGAACTCACTCTTCCTCTGATGGTTACAACAGCCTTTGTACATACGCTACGGAGGAATCTTAATGAGTGCTCACTGAGTGTGGTTTTTCCCTTGGTGTCACTGGTGTAAGATGCTAGCACTATACGAGGTTCTCAGACATAGTTACTCTTTAGTTTGGTTCCTGTTGCTGGTGCAGGGTGCTTGGTATTTTGCATTAATAGAGAGACAGTATTCTAAATGGAAGAATTCTTATAAACATTTTCGTTTCCAATATTGACAGCAATAACAGAAGAATTTAATTCGTTGGACATGCATGTGTTCTTGGAAGCACAAGCGCACACACACACAAGCACAAACACACACGCATGCTAATACTCACTTTTTCCTGACAAAGCTTCAAATCTTTCAAAATGCCTTCTCTGAGAATTTTTTTTCATTTTGTTAATGGAATTGTATATAAAAGTCGTCTTCCTTGAAGCTTTGAAATTGTTTTTTCCAAAGTTGATACCTATGCGGTCTTTTTCATTGTTGTTTTGTTTCGTTTTATTTTAAATTCCAGTAAAATACATATAAAATTTACCATCTTAACTAAGTTTATAGTTCAGTGACATTAAGTACACAGATGTTGTTATGCAACCATCACCCCCATTCCATCTCCAGAACTCTTCATCTTGATACGTATAGTTTTTATTTTAATGTTTTTTCACATGTGAGCCAGGTCTTTAGGATGTGCAATTGAGGCCAGAAAGGGGAACAAAACGTATGCAAAGGAAAATGATGTCTGCTTTTATTTCTCTTCGGCTCAGGCAGTGCTGCTCCCAACTGTCAATATATCTGACAATTTCCCTCTTATATTCAGAGCAAAACACACTGGGACAACAGTACTGTGTAATGAACTCTATTGCTAAAGAGTCTAAAATTATAGCTCCATAGTAAAATATCAGAAGAGCAAGTGAGGAAGCAGCCCTAACAAGTGAAAATTGCTTTAGCCTGCAAAGCACATTCCCTTTATATAAAATTCATGTTGTTTTCATGGTTCATTAATTGGGAATCTGAGACTAAGAAAAGGGAAGGGCTTGCCTCCTCCCTCACTCTGACGGCCGTCGAAGTTTCTGTAAGGGACTGTAGGCACGTGCAGAGTTTACCCCATTCTTGTTTTACGTGTGTTTTCTTACTGATGCAGCATCACCGCTCTCCCAAGATAGGAGAAATATTGGACTGTTTATGGCCAGATCGACTTTGGAAAGGCAGCGTGGGGACCCATTTATGACCACCTGGGCTTTAAAACGATAGACTCACACCACTCGTGGTGTCCGCAGGGTGCAGAGCGGGGTCAGCAAACTTTTTCTGAAAAGATCCAGATACTTAATGTTTTGGCTTGTGGGTCATAAGGGATCTCTGTCCCAACTACCCAACTCCACCATGGAAGTGGGAAAGCAGCCACAGACAGTGAACACATCGGTGTGACTGTGTCCCAACACAACTTCATGTACGGACATTGAAATCTGAATGTCATATAATGTTCATGTGTCATGAGATATTATTCTTCTTTTGATTTTTTTCAACTATTTAAAAATGTAGGTTCCAGCCCCGTGGCATAGTAGTTAACGTTTGGCACGCTCTACTTCCGGCAGCCCAGGTTCGCGGGTTCAGATCCCAGGTGCGGACCTACATCACTCGTCAGCCATGCTGTGGCGGGGACCCACATACAACATAGAGGAAGAGTGGCAGCAGATGTTAGCTCAGGGCCAGTCTTCCTCAGCAAAAAAATGTAAAAATCATTCTTAGCTATTGGGCCGTACAAAACAGGTGTGGCCTGGATTTGGGCTATGGGTAGTAGTTTCCAGGTCCCTGACGTAGAAGAAAAACAGGAGTCCAAGGCCCTTTGACAAGATCTGAATGACAGATCTTGGTTCAAATTCTTGCTTGGCCAAGTATTAACGTGAAACCTTGGGCAAGTCACTAACCTGTCCAACTTTCAGTTTCTCCATAAGGGAAACATAATAGCCATCCCATAGAGATGAGAGTCAACCACAAAGTGGAACACAAAATGATGACAAGCCCTAAAGCTTTGAGGAGGCCGAATTTCTCTCTGTGGGAGCTTGAGAACACATTTTAGTTGGTGGTAGGCAAACTCCTAGCAAGCAATCTTCTTTTATTAAAATGAAAATTCACTTTGTTTCATGTCTATTTACTCCATTAACATAATACTTTGATCCTACCAAAGGAATGAGACTGTTAAGAAACTACAAACTTCCTAAATTACAGGCTTTCTGAGGAAGAAAAATCTCCATATGTTTTCACCAGACACACAATAGAGGTCTTATTAAGTGATGGCAAGCTCTGTCCTGTGATGAGTTCAGCTAGGCTGAACGGCTTCTGTGGAATTCTTTGTTTTCCCAGGGGAGGTAAATTCTTCCTCCAGGGACCCATGCCCTGAGAGTTCAGGGCACACCCAAAATGACAGATCACATTTCTTCAGGATTTCTTGAATGTCATTCAGTTGGACCCATTAAACTTCTCTCAGAATAAATATAAGTCTGTGCCTACAGCCTGCAGCCTACTTCACCAGCCAGTGCCTTTCCCTCCCCATCCTGGTGAAAAGGCCAAGTGACAGATGCAAAGGGGAGAATTCCTTACCTGCCCTCTCATATCCAGTCTTCAAAAAGCTGGGCAACCCAACAGGTGGGCACTGCACCATGTTGAAATCTGTTACATCTCTCTAAGGGGGTAGCTGCATTCGGTCACCCTTTGCTCATCCCAACCCAACGGGCATAAAGAGCATCTGGTAGAACCAATCCAGCTGTGCTGACAAATGCAGGGTGTGGAGAGAGGGAGTCAGACCCCACATAGCTATGTGGACCTCAAGCCAGGCTGTGGAGGAGGTGGGCAGGTAGAGATGAGAAGGGGGAGGGAGGAGCGGCTGCAGCCAGAGAGGGCCAAGACTGTACCCCTGGGTTATCAGTAGCATCACTCACATCCAAGCAGGATCATGGTCAGGAGCTAACAGTGCACCAGAGAGAGGGATGGGAGGGGGCAGACATGGCAGGTAGATCTGAAGAGTAAATAAGGATGTTCAAGAGCACAGAGGGGCAGAATGGGGGCTTGCGGGGCTGTGGTGAGGAGATCTTGAGAAATCCAGGGATGACAAAATGCTTCAATTCATGCTCTTGGTTTCATGAGGCGTGGTGAGGCAGTCTGCCATGTGTCCCTAACCCATCTCCTGCGGTTAAATGAGAGAGCTTCAAAAATGTGCAGCTCTGCCTTTATAAGAACCAATGGAAATCAAGAGGCTGAATATGTTTACATAAAGCAACTGATTTTTAATGTTTGCAGGGTTTGGGAAAAGAAGAACAACTTGATTCTTATATCGTATGAATAAATATTCTCTGTGGGTGGCAGCGCTGTGTGTTCATCTATCCATACATATGTATACATGTGCTTGGGGGCGTGCATGTGTGCACACATTCACACACACGCACCCCTCCATAGGGGAACGCCATCCGTGTCAGTAATGTGGGCTGCCGTTTAAAAACAGAATTAATCAAATAAATATTGTTCTTTCCTGTTTAGGGAGGTCTGGCCTCCCATGTTTCTATTTTTATTTCTTTTGGCTTATATGCCACCCACATTCCTAAAAGAAAGCAGAAAGTACATTTCTAATTCTTGTGTGCTGGCTGGATCCCATACATACTTGAAGTTGGGAGAATTTTTAAAAAATTTTTGTCGTCTGGCTGCCCTGCCTGCCTTACAAGAATTTAGACTTTGGGATGTTAGCAAGGAAAAGCAGCGGCCCTGGCTGTGGGCCACCCATGGATGCTTCCACTGGCCAAGTCCCTGTGCCTGTGGCCAGGGCTGGCTTTGTATGGCCGCTGATTCAGAGATTCAGCTGAGGGGCCGGCCCGGTGGTGTAGCGGTTAAGTTTGCTCACTCCGCTTCAGCGGCCTGGGGTTCACAGGTTCAATCCCGGTTGCAGACATATGTACCGCTCATCAAGCCATGCTGTGGCGGCGTCCCATATAAAGTAGAGGAAGATGGGCATGGATGTTAGCCCAGGGCCAATCTTCCTCAGCAAAAAGAGGAGGATTGGCAACAGATGTTAGCTCAGGGTTATTCTTCCTCACCAAAAAAAAAAGATTCAGCTGAAAACACACACAGACATGAATGAAGATCTGTTTGCATGGTATAGTGAACTACATGGGAAAACAGGTTTTCAAGTTTCAACCTTGGCTATCCTAATTACTAGCTGTGTGACTTTGACCAAACTACTTAACCTCAGTTCTCTCCTCTGTGAAATGAGGATAATACCACTCACTAGATCAGCCTGCTGTACGGACTGAAAGAAATAAAGTTGACGTCTTGAGCACAGTGCCTGGTGCACAGAAAAAGTGCAGGAAGTGATAAATACTGCTCTGTCGGGAGCACAGTACACTTTTGTTAATTGACTAAGACTCTTCCACCACTGCCCCATCTTGCCCACTCCATCCTGTGACCTGACACCACTTCATGCATTCATTCATAAGTCATTTATATGTATAAATCCTTGTTCCAAGACTCATTTAAGGTGGCTGGTGTCAGTCTCCTACTGGGATTCTTTCTCCCAGTTCCCATTAAACAAACACCACTCTGTTAAGAAAAAGTTTTTAAAAAATGTTTAGGCCCCGTGCTTGATCCTCACCCAAGGCACCTGCTCTTTATTTCCTGGTCAGTTTGCCCTCCTGAACAGAAGCTTCCAGATCAGAAGCCCCGCCCGCCAGAACCCTGGGGAGGAGCTGCGTCCTCTGGTTTCAAAGGAACGAAGTGCTGTGAGTCCAGGGGGAGGGCACGTCAGAGATTCTACACAGCGGGCTCACAGTGCTTCCGACCTTCCCTAGGATCCCAGAACCAGCTCAGAATGGTCCGGTTCACCAAGGAGACTGAACTGGGTTCATGCTCCTGGAGAATGAATCTACAGAGCGACCCTGCTCTAGGCGAAGGCGGAATCATCCTCACTTGTCCGGCCCTGCAGAACTGAGGGCTCCTTAGAAAGTCAAGCCCCAGGAGGCCCCACCCATGGGATTACCTGCATACCCAAGGGAGCTGGGCTGGGAGGGCCCTTCCCCTGGAATTGTCAAGGCATTTGGGAAAAGGCCAATGTTATTTTCTCTGATACATACAGCTATTTGGATTCTAGAAGAGAGAGGAGAAACACCACAGCAAGGGGAGAGCTGGCCTCATCTGGACAGCTGTGGTCCTGAGAGCAGGGCCCCTTGTGCCCCGAGGGCAGGTAGGAGGGAGCCGCCCCTGCCCCACTGTTGTTTCCACCTTCAACAGTCCAGCTTCCCCACAGGGAATGGGCTGGAAAGTGGTTGGGAATGTTTTGTATTTGTGTGTTTGTTTTCCTTTTCCTTTTTTCTCTTCTCTCTTGTTCTGGGAATTTCCCTGCAGCAAGCAGCCTGTTGTTTTCCCTGGGCTCCCCCTGGAAGTGAGACACTGTCCTTCAGGGCAGAAACAGCACCCCCTGTCTGCAGGAGATCTAGCTGCCAGGCCACATCGTTAGCAATCAGCAATGGGACCCTGGGATCCTCTTTCTCTCCTTACTCACTGCGTCCTGTTCTCTTTCCCTGAATGCTCTGTCCCCCATCTGGGCAGCTTGTAACCCTCACAGGCATGGAAGCAGGGCGTGAAAGGATGCACAGGAGTGTCCTGGGCAGGCATAGGGAATGGGGCTCTCCATGCAGAAGAAACAAGCATGCAAGACACAGAAAAAAACATGCAAGGGGTGTGCAAGGCTGGAGAGAAGAGGGAGGCAGATCCTGTCATCCTTGCAGTCACTCGAAGTTGCTGAGACTTTACCTGGTGGGAGACGCAGATGAGTGGCAACAAGTGTCTGCCTCTTTGCACGTGCAGCCGGCTCTGGTGATGACACCCGCAGAGATCAGAGTGCTTCTCCACCTTCGACCTTGGCTACACATTGGAATCGCAAGGCAATGTGGTATCACAAGATATTCTGAGTCCTTCACACTGGATGGTTTGGAGACAACAGCTGATTCTGAACCTTATAATCAAATGCCTTAGCACAATACCACTTCGTCTTCTGAATCTACAACCCCTAAACCCACACCTGCCCGTGCTTGGAGTTCTTTTGACGCCAATATGGCCATGCTTCTCACAGTGTCAGGATGCTAGAAGAAAATTGAATCTTTGTCCCTGTCTACAGTCAGAAACTGCCTCAAGCTGACCCATGTGGGTTAGCTGACTTGCACAGCATCCCTTCTGATGCCAAATCGCATTTCTTTCAGGTCTCATCCTCCTTGCTCCTCCAGGAAAACTGTTGGTTCCAAAGGGACTTGCTTTTGCTACCAGTGGGTTAGATCTCGAGATAAGGAAATAGCAAAATATCTGCCTGGTCTCCAGTGTAGACACATGGCCTGAGGGAAACGGGTGTTGGCAGGAGCTGAGGACCCTGGAAGGGCAGGTGGATTGGGGGCAGTTCTGGTGAAATCTTGGCATAGACACCACCAGCACAGTTGTTTGGAATGAAGGAGGGAAGTGGGCAAGACCCAAGAGAGAAATAGAATTTTCCAGATGGTTAACATTGTCAATCCACACACTTTCAGGGGAAGGAAAAAAAATAGCCAATAACAAAACAAATGGGTAATATGGATACCACTGGAGGTTTTTAAATCTCTAAGAAATGGAATTTGTAGGATGAAAGGCACCACAGAAAGCCGTCTTTCTGACCCGGCCACCACCCTCAGAGGGCCTAACCTTGCTGCGGGGAAAGAAATTCTTCCTGATTATAGGGTTCTGGTGTTACCCACACCCTCACCCTCCAGCCCAGCCAGAAGTGGTGTCCCTGTCCTTCATGCTGCAGGTCAAACCCTCTTTCCCAAGCGTGTCTCTCCCTGAGAGGAAACTGGGAGCTGATGAGAGGGGAGGCGAGGCCGTGCTCCAGCATGGGGGTGGGGGACTGGGGGCCTGAGCTGTGCTGCTGGTTGCTGGGCAAGGAAGCATTTTATGAAAGGAGCACGGGGCAGGCACAGCAGCATAGAGGTTAAGTTTGCACACTCTGCTTCGGAGGCCCAGGGTTCACAGGTTTGTATCCTGGGCGCAGACCTACACACTGCTCATCAAGCCGTGCTGTGGCTGCATCCCACATACAGAATGGAAGGAGACTGGCAACAGATGTCAGCTCAGGGCCAATCTTCCTCAGCAAAAAAGACAAGAAAAAGGGAGCACCACCTCCGACTGCCTTTTCTGGTGGACTCACCGTTTTTCTCCCGTGTCTTTTCGGCAACCATCACCTTAACATGTTGCCTTTACTTGTGTTGATGAAGCTCCGTTACTGGAGAAGGCAAGCGTGTGTGCACGTGAGTACACGTGTGCATGTGTGTACACGTATGCTATGTTAGCTGAGAGACAATTTACTTCATCTTAGGGCCAAATCTAACATTGTGTTGTACACTTCAAACTACCCTGTTTTAAGCCATTGGGTTTTTAATGGTGGCTAATGGGGTGGGGGTGGGGGGTGTCCATTTACATAAAGCTCATTTTCACCAGGTTTTCAGCACAGCATCCATCCTCCTTCTCCTGTCCACACTGCTGCGCCTTCTACACCCACCTTCCTTTCGTCTCTTCTTGTCCGTTCTTCCTCAGTCATTTTTTTATATCCAATATCTGTTCCTCCCCATTCTCCTTCTTGTTTCTCAGAATGAGCAGGAAGTTGATGAACTAAACAAAAAGAAGTAGGCTTTAAAATGCTGTTATAGCGGGGCGGGCCCAGCGGCGCAGCAGTTTAGTTCATGTTTGGCAGCCGGGGGTTCGCGGGTTCGGATCCCGGGCGCCTGCGGACACAGTGCTTATCAGCCATGCCATGGCAGCGTCCCATATAAAGTAGACGAAGATGGGCACAGATGCTAGCCCAGGGCCAGTCCTCCTCACACACACACACACACACAAATGCTGTGGTAGCACTTCTATTCCTAATACATGTTAAAACACCAGATAAAGCAAAGAACGTGACTCCTTTTCTTTTATTTTTCCCCCCAGCAGAGTAATGGAAACAGTATGTTTTTTGTTTGTTTACTCGTTTTTGTTTTTGAGTCAACCAAATCCAGGTTCAAATCCTTATTCTTCGCTTGCTAGGTATGTGAACTTGGGCAGTTCCTTCAGTTCTCTGAGCCTCCATTTCCTCATCTGTAAATTAGAAGAAACTACATACTTCTAGAGTTTTGAGAAGGAAATACACAAAATAACTACAAGCGCCTCCACCATAGGAACTCAGTGCATAGTCCCCTCCACCTCTCACTTTACTGCATCTACAGACCTAGTAATTGTTCTTCTTCATCAGATTTTAGACTAATTAACAAATGTGTTTTAAGCACCTGGTATATGCCAGGTCTTGTGTGCCAGGGTCCAAACAGAAACAAGACATGGCTCATCTCTTCAGGAGCAATCTCGTGCTGCCTTGAACTGGGACAGTAATGAACTACCCTAGAACAGTGTGAAAAGTGCTCCCACCACAAAGGGAAACCGGAAGAGGAGTCCCTAAGACTTCTTGAGGACTGGGTGGAGTGGATCGGAGACAGTGTCCCTGAGGAGATGACACTGATCGAGAGCCTTGAAGGATGTTGGAGCTGAGAGAAAGGTGTTCTGGAAAGAAAAGGCCAAATGAAAGCACATACATGGGAATTGCTGTGGGTTGAACAGGAGAGAAGGAGAGATGGGGAGCGATGGGAATGAGGCTGAGGACTTGAGAAGAGTCCAGATCAAGAAAAGCATCGTATGCTAGGGTTGGGACTTAGTTTGAAAACTGTGGAGAGCCATTAAAGGAGTTTAGGTTAAAGAGAGCCAATAACGTGAGAGGGATTTTACCTGCCCCTGAATCAACCTAAGAAATCTCTGTTTACATAAACTGCCTCTCTAGAGTCAACTTGGAGTGTAGAGAGTCCACAGCCGGGAGTCCCAGCTCCACCATTAATTAGTTGTGTCATCTTAGGCAAGAGACTCAGTCTCTCGTGGTCTTTTTCCAGGTCTCTGAAATGAAGGTCTTGGACCAGATAATACCCAAGTGTCCTCCTGGCTTTACCAGTAGTCTATGATTCTGCGATTTTGTCACAGAGCTTGTTTTTCGGAGATTTTGTTTTTCGGAGCTTGTTTTATGATTCCTAATGTTAGCCTATTAAAATTGCTATGCTAGGGTGATGACTGACACTTAGACATCAAAGTTTATTCTTTATCTCTTCCATGTAAAGATAGGTTATTAAAATATGTGACAGTAGAGTGTAATAAGCTAAGAGTCTGTTGGTTTCTTTGTGGTCTTGGCTGGATCGGAAATGATTCGTGTGACCTGGAATAAGTCATTTTACTTTTCTGGACCACTTATTCCCTGCTCTTCGCTCCCAGTTCTAAAAATGGCTCTACTGAGACATAAGAGTCAGGCTTGACTCTTTGAGTTCACATGAGTTTGTCCTACATATATCAAAAAACTTCTTGCAAAGGCTAGCAAATGTCTCTACTTCAGTTTAAAAGTGTTTAGACCAGAACAGAAGAGGTTGAGTATCCCATGCAAAAGATACGCTTATTTCGTCCACCACCACCATTCCCCACAAAAAGCAGGCAAAAGTCCTCTTAACTTCATTTCTAAAACGAAACATGATTTTAATTTGGAGGTTTGGTCTACTTCTCTTTTTGTTCTTTTTTCAATTACTGGAGCTTATTTTCTTAGAAAAAAATTACATGTATATTAAAAATATCTAAAAATCCAGAGAATCTGCAAAAGGCCAATATCAGAAATAGAAAACATATATCATGTCATTCACCCAGAGATAAACCCATCATGTTGGACTCATATTTTGTTTATATTTTTCCCAAAATAATTGGATCAAATTATATATGCTGTTATGTGACTTGACCAAAATACCCCTCATCATGCATTAATATACAACCAAGTTTTAAGGCTCTTCTCAGATTCAGCGAAAATGAAATGATGAATTCCAATGCTGGTAGCTGGTGAGGTGATGCAAGTGTGTGCAAAGTGAGGAAGGGACCTAAAAAGGGAGCTGATTAACCCTTTCTGGGAGTGGCAGTTGGATCTTGAAGGATACCAAAATATGCCAGGCATGGAAGGGTGGAAAGCATTTCCCAGAGAGAAGACACAGCCTGTGAGAACTTACTAGAAACCTTGATAGACCGTGGCCTATAGGAGACCAGGCGGGTGTGGTGAGTGGGTGGGGTTCAACACAAGGTGTGCAGAGGGGTTGGGTGGGTCCGGGGGATGAACCCCATTGTTTGCCAGACTGCAGAGTACAGGAATTTGTTCTTTTAACAGTGGGGAACAGGAATCCATGACTGCCTTACCTTAAAGCAAATTATACCAAGTGAGCATAAGCAAAACCTGGCTTTACTCTAAAGAATGGATTTTTCAAAATCCAGGGGCTTAAAAAAAACCTTCAGATACAAGACAAAAACAGTCTTGAACGTTTCTCAGAAAATTCTCATCACCTCTGCAGAAGTCTTTTAAACACCGTTTGGAGTTCTTCAGGGTAGTTCTACCCTTCAGGTAACCCTTGCAATGGCAAATCCATCTTTAAGGAGCAACCTGCCTAGAAATTGTTCAGGCCACTCTCCCCAATAGGAAGGAATGTGTTCGGCCCTGCTGATGCCTGCGGGAGGGCTCTGATGAGGAGGAAAGCTCTGGAACCCAGTATCGGCCTGCTTTTTAGTTTTCGGTTTTTTCTCAGAACCAGCTGTTTCTTAACCGGCTCGTTGGCGCCACCCAATGGGGAAGCGCTAGAATACAGCTTTGAAGGCCTGCAGGCTTTCGAAGGGCGGATCCAACTGGGACGTCCTTCCTCCTTTCTGATGTGTTATTTCAACCATTCTTTCCCTGGAAGACTGCTAAGAGGCACCCAGATAAACAGTTTTCCTCCTGCATTTTGAGGCTGCGGTGTAGTGAGGAAAGCACTGGTCCTGGCTTTTCACAGACTAACTCATCAGTTTTGCTGAAGTCCCACATCCTCTCTCAAACTGTTCCCTCTTCTGCCTTTTTAATTGTTTCACATTTCTAGTGTCTACAGTCTTTTAGTGGCATACTCGTTTCAGTATTTACCCATTGCACTTGTAATGCAAAGTGCATTAATCTGGGTAAAGAAAAAGTATCTTTGGCATTTTGAAAATTCAGAAATGATTGCAACCATCTATAATTCACGTCTGTCAACTAATATATGTCAGCATCATCTCGACTAATATCCCAACTAATATATGTCAGCCACTTTCTGTGGCACTTTGCTGAGTGACTCTCCCTCTCTGAGCCTGTTTACTCACCAGTCCAGTGGGGGTGGCAGCTCTTCCTTCACAGGGTTAGGGTAAGGGTTAGGTGGTGTGATGTCTGTAGAGCTGTGAGGGACACTGGGACTGATGGGTAGCAGACCTCTGTTTCACGGAAGCAACTGTTACTGTTTAGGCTCTGCAGCTACCAGTCCACCTGAGCAAACCACTTCTGCTCTGAGGCCTGGATTCCTCTCTGTCAAATGGGGACCAGAGTTCCTTCTCTCAGATGTACGGATGCAATGATATGACGACCCCAGAGCACCTGCACCTCGTGGGGGCTTAACAAGTGCTAGTTCTTTCTTTCCAAAAGAATTGACCCATTGCAAATAATTACAGAATTAGTTATACAGCCAAAATTGTGTTCATCCCATGATCTCTCCCTCACTCACTCTCTTCCTTCTCTGTCTCTCCCAAATACACACACATGACATTCCCACCATATTTTTCCCATTTCTCTCATCAAAAGTTAACCAAAAACACAAGAACCTTTGGAAGCTTCACAAAGGAACAACGAATTTACTGGAAGGTTGTGATTGTTTATTTCCATTCCTCACACCAGGCCGTGGGTCCTTATTTGAACAGTTGTGCATTTACCTGCCTGCCCAGCTGCACTGTCCTTGCCCTTGCCCGGCCCCTGTGCTCCAGCGACAGCACCCCAGATCCCTGGCGGGCTCCACATCAGCCACTCTTCCCTCCCCTATTCTCTTGACCTTTCTCCCACCCTCACCCATCAGACTCCTCCTCTAAATTTTGGAGCCCATCTCAGTGGGTACATTATCAGAGAAGTTCTCTCAAGCCTCTTCCCCCAGCACGGAGTACAGCTGCCATATTTGTGCTTCTGAAAAGATCAGGAAAGGGAATTAATGAATATTGAGTCTATGCATATGTTAATACTTTTAACTTTCCCGATCACCTTCCCAGGTAGGTATCGCAGTGCACTTTACAGATGGGGAGACTGAGGGCCCATTCATTGCTTAATTACACAAACATTTATTGAACATCAATTGCCAGGCCCTGGGAATCCAGCAGCAAACAGCAGACAGCCCCTTCCTCTGTGGCTCTTACATGGGATCAATCCAGGAGGCAGGAATGAAACAAATAATAGACTGGTCCAGTTGTGAAGAAGGATGCTAAGAAAGGATAGAAGAGGAGACTGTGCCCTACCTCGGAGGTTAGGGAAAATGTCCTTAAAAAGGGGCATTTCAGCTAAGACCTGAAGTCCCAGGGGTAGTGAGGGAGGAAATGGGATCTAAACGTGGGTGAATTTGGTTCTACCAGGCTCAGCTCCCCTCCTCTAAATATCTGCGTCTGTCATTGTATTTTGGCTTGTGCTCTGCATGTCTTTCTCCCAATAGATTGTAGCTCCTTGTGAACGGCAACCTCGTCTCCCAGGCCCCTGGTACGTAGTACAAGTAACAAGCATCCTAAATGGTCATTTAATTTTTCAGTGTATGCATCTGTATGTGCTTGCCTGTATTTAATATTATCGGGGTGCAAAAGTGCCTAGATTCTGCCACATATGTTCCGTTACTTCTTGAACCAACACATTGGTATGTTTCCTAAGACTCTCTGAGCACCTGAGCACTCCTGTTCGCAAGCTCCTCTTTCTCATATGTTTCCTGTTTTATAGGCTGGGGTGACGTAGGCTCAGCGAGCAAGAGATGTAGCAGCTGGCATCAGCTCTGCAGCAGGTGGAAGTTGGAAGCAGCTCATTCATCTAATTAAAATGACATGAAACGTGTCCTCCCAAATGCTGCATGGCACAGGGATCATTACCAGCTTGCTACCCAGGCCATTCTTGAGGATGAAAGAGGAACTGCTACCCTGTACCAGGCACGGTGCTAAGGGTGGGGCATACGGGATGAAAGCACATGTCGTGATTGGATGAGGGTTTCTTTCTCCTGACAGGAGTTCACAGTCGAGTAGGGCTAACAGACACGCCCATAGTCTGTGCACACACAGATGTGCAGACCAGTTCATTGCTTGCAAGACTCCAGGTGGGCACAGGTGGAGGGCGTGGCCAACTCCACAGTGGGTCAGGTGGGAGTGTCGGACGGTCTTCCAGGCAGGTGAAAGGTCATCTTGCTGAGTTAGGAGCATGAGTGGCAATTAGCCAAGTCAAGAGGGCAGGATTTGGTAGAAATAGGCCATAGGCAAGAATCTCAGCCTGTGCAGAGGCCCAGAGAAAGAAAACAGATGGTACATTAGGATCTGTAAAGAGTCAGGCAGGTGATGTAGATGGGTGAAAGGCCAGGTGGTTGCATGTCAGACCCATTGGTATATTCTTTATTTCCATTAAGAAATGTTCTCCCTCCCGCTTTTCTTGATTTATACCCACTTAAGCTATCTTTCATTTTTCCATCTTTAATAAAAACTTAAGTAAAGACAAACTGTTCTCTACTCTAAGAAAAATAGCAGTCTAAATCCAATTATATCAACCAGTAAGTTATACTTGGTTCCTGCTAGAGAGACAACTGAGAGTAGTGGGCACTGGGGCAAACTGGAGAGAGCATATTCTCCATCTGGACAGGATAGCCATTCTTCAACTCCACCTGCCCAGTGGTTCCAGATCTTGAAATATTTCAGAAAAGGAGAGCAACCTGGATTTTTGGCAAGTTAGCCAAGTTTTTAAACACAGTTTTGATTTAAAAAAACAAAAAGCAGGGGCTGGCCCAGTGGCATAGTGGTTAAGTTTGTGCGCTCTGCTTCAATGGCCCGGGGTTCATGAGTTCGGATCCCGGGCACAGACCTACACCACTCATCAAGCCATGCTGTGGCAGAGTCCCACATAAAAACAGAGGAAGACGGGCACAGATGTTAGCTCAGGGACAATCTTCCTCAAGCAAAACAAGGAAGATTGGCACAGATGTTAGCTCAGGGACAATCTTCCTCACCGGAAAAAAAAAAACCCAAACAGAAGACATCTGCATGCTGAGCTTTATTCGTAGGCCATGCTTGCAACCTCTTGTTTAAAAGCTCCAAAGGTTCTGAAGTTATTTTCAGAATCCTTCAACGAGTCGTTGCTCTGCTCTCAGTTCCTGCTAACCATCCTTCTCCCCCTGCTTTCCAGAAAGAGATGACGAGCAGGATGTGTCACTAATGCCCCATCTTACCCTTCGGAAGAAAGAGAAAGGCTGTTTCCTCCTGGAGCCCTGAGCGGGTAGGACGGAGACCCCCCTGGCGGAAATGGCGCAGCTACTTCCAGAAGCAGACGGGGTGGAGACCACCGGTGACTCTGAGAGACATTTCCCCCTCATTCCGGGCGCTCTTGACCCTTTGAGTGCTGCTAGCCCGACCCGTGGACCTGGCCGATCACGGCTGAGAAGGACCGTCCCTCCACCCTTCTGGCTCGGAATCTTCCAGGAGGCAGCTCTGCACTTCCTTGCGCATCGCAGTTCTGCCTGTGACCTGCTGCCTAAGCTTTACTGGAATTCAGGTTTTGAGACTGAGAAACATATTTGTACTTTTCCACTTATCTGTCTTGTCCGCTGGCTGACTTTTCTGTAACATGTTTTCTAAGTACCCAGTGAATTTTGGAACTCTGGATGCACAGCAGGTTTTTCTGTAACAAGCCTTCCTTTCAGGTCCCTGAAAGCTCCTGCCCTGATCCTGTGGCCCAAGGGAGAGACCTGAGACCCCATCCAGCAGCATCAACACAACTTCCCTAATAGGCATGTTTATCAGGGCCTACTGTATGGGAGGTTTGTCTCTGCCCCCGACAGGGTCTGCACACTTTAACTACAGGGAAGAGACTGGTTATTAGCATAAGGCTGACGATTTACCAGTCCACCCTGAACAGAATGTGTTTTTTATAACCACAACATTCCTTGCCTCTTCCATTCAAGATATTTTTTCCTGTTTCCCAGAAGAGAGAAATAATAGGAAATTATAGATGACCAAGAATGATCAGCAGAAGCCATGAGCCAGATTAGTGCAGTGTTTGTTCTTTGTGAAAGGGTAGGGAGTCGTGGCTGTCTCTGCCTAATACTAAGATTTCAGTGAAAAAAAACAAAAGTACAATTGGTTATTTGGTGCATGTAGCTCAAACGCCCAGCTCATTGACTTACAACCTTCCCAACGGGCCCTCTGAGCTTCTAAATCCAGCCAGTGTTTTCTTCCTCTTTCTCCACACTCTCCGCTCCTCTGCCCTATTATATTATGGCACAAAATTAATTTCTACCCCTATGATTGTGCCACGGTTGCCAAGGTAACAGTGGGGCTGAAGCTAACTTCCTTCTTCCATCCGTCCCAATTTTTTCTATTCCAGTAGACAGAATAATGCAGTCTGTGCTACATCCTGCCTTTTGAAACCTAAGTGAATTTTAGTTGAATGTTGCCTTCTCTGATTCATGCATGAAACTGTGGTGGCCCTGAGAGCCTGTGACTGGGGGTAATAATACTTCCATTTGAATTTGACAAAATCGCAGTCGGTGGAGGGAAGTAGATAAGAATGTATTAGTGCATTATAATGTCCTAATGATTAAAGAATAAACGATTCTGATTTCATTTCCTTATACATGATTTGTTAAAGCCATCTGTGGCTGCCATGAGAGCCTAGAAAAGCATGAAATCTTTTTTTGTCCAAACTAAGAAAGGGCTGACTGTCTGGGCACGGTGGCATTCTGCATTGAGCTAACCCAGCAAACCAGCACTTGCTTCGTGTCTCATCCAGGTCATCTCATGGAATCCAAATCCTGCTACCTCTCTCCATATTGTTGTGCTCTGGTCAATGACAAACAGACCCTTTTTTGTCTTCCTAAGGAACTTTGAGAAGACAAGATAGGCAGAGATTTTTCTCAGCATCACTGTTGGCTGAAAGAATATCTGATTGTCTTAAGGATCCAGAGAACAGAGAAATAAGAGCCCCTATTCCCGACCTATGCAATATGCAGTTAAGTACCACGTGGGAATGTCGAGCAGTGGGACAGAGAAATGACAGCATGGAGCCCATGCCCTAGGAGGAACTCTGAAGCTTCACCATGGAAAACCACAGGAGTTTTGCATTAAAAAGTGGACTCTGTTCCTGCATTTCAGTAATGCCTAATCAAGTAGGATGCTGGACTCTGAAGACATTTGTTATTAATTCTTTTTAAGGTTATTTTCTATTAACTGTGTGCATATGAAATTTCCACTCAATTTAAAAATCCAAATATTTTTTAAACTTCTTGGAACAATTTCCTCCTGGTTATATTGCTAATTGCACTAATCAACTCTTCTAGGATAAGTTCTGGCAAACCGCTCTTATTTTTTAATTACAGAGTGTTTCTATTCCCACAGAACTTTGTTTGGCAAATTCTAAAGAAAATCATTACAGGCAATTTTTCTCTCTTTGGCCTGACTACATCCTAAGTACATCTCATTGCACATGGAGGATGGGTGCTCCAGGCAGCCGTTGGGCATCTGCAGCTCTCGGGGTCTGAGACTGGCACCCTGCTTCTTCCTCCTAATTGGCTGGCTCACCTTCATTTTCCACTATTCTTTTTTTCAGTTGAGTAACACATGTATCCACTATTTTTTTTACCTTGAGAAATTTCAAAGCGGAAATTTCAAAAGGGAAAGATTACAATGAACATCCACGTACCCTTCACTTATGTGCATCAATTGTTGACTGTTTTCAATTGTTAGCATTTTCCATATTTTCTTTCTCTCTCTGTAAATATACATTCTTATTGCTGAATCACTTCAAAATATGTTGCAGACATCATAAAACTTCAAAATACTTTCTCAACTGTCCTCAAAATGTTTATAGCTTTTTTTTGGATCCAGGATCCAATTAAGAATCACACATTGCCTTTAGTGTCACTCTGTTTAGTTAAAGGACTAGAGTTCTCCTTTTAGGGGTGTGTGTGTGTGTGTGTGTGTCTTTCATGACACTGCCATTATTAAGGAGTTCAGGCTGATTTTTTTGTAGAATGTCCCACAATCTGCAATTGTTTTCTGATTATTTCCTCTTTATTAGATTCAGAGTAAATATTTTTTCGCAAGAATACGACATAAGTGATGTTTCTTTCCTATCGTGTCACGTCAGGAAGCGTGTACTGTCTTGCTGTCTCTTTTCATGATATGAAGCTTGATCAGTGGATTTTCAGGTGTTGTCTACCTGGTCCATTCATTATAAAGGTCCATAATTCGCTCTGAAGCTCTGAAAATCAGTATAAGTACATTTTATAGAGTGTAAAGCTGTCCATATGTGCATTTCTTTCTTAATATTCTCAGAGAGGTCCAGGATCTCCAAAAGATTACAACCATTGCAGTTAGATGGTATAGCAGTGACAAAGAATTTATCTCTTCCCATTTAACAGAGGGAAGAAGAAGCAAGAATGTTGCCTACACAGGCAATACATGAGTATCCTGGCCAGTGAGAATTTGTATGGTCCCTGTAGCCAGAGTTGAAATATATATAACTTTTATTTTTCTCCCATCCTCACTGTCCTCCCATTCAGACCCATGGTTTATTTTAGAGAACATGAGTTTTCATTGAAGGTAATTGCCCAAGGGTGCAAAAATTGATTTTGGCGGCAGGTGGGGGGGAATATTAGATATTACGATGGGTTATGGCCCTCCAAAGGGCCACAGTACATATACATATATGAAGTGTATATGAGGCATTAAAATTTCATGGGGATAGGAGGATGATTCATAATAAAATGTCTAACAAAGGCTCCTTAGGAGGATGACAATGAAAAACAATAGGTTGAGACATATTCATCTAGAGTCAGTTTCTGCTTCCAGTTGTTAATTTTTTCTTCTGGAGTGTTTTCTCATTTCTGAGGGCTAGGATGAATGGAAGCAACTTTGAGAGATTTTTTAATCCATTCCTTCTACCCTTCCAAACCATATCAGTAATATTCCAGGTGGAAAACCTAGTCTCCTCTCAAAGGTCTTCAGGCACAGAAATCCTATCGCATCCTTTGGTATAACCCACTGAACACTTGACAACGTCTGAAATCCTTCCAATCAGCTTAAGCCACACTATTGCCTTTGAGTTTCAGCTCACTTTCTCTAGTGTCCCACTTTAAGAAAGATCCAAAAATGATATAGGATAAGTAAAAACATAATAAATGAGAGCTTTATTTGCATATCCTTTAAAAACATAGTAAATGAGAGCTTTATTTGCATATCCATGAAATATTTGAATACTGTTACATATTATCCTTTAGGCTTCTTTCCTTTAGTGTTCTCCCATTGGCAGAATTCTCTTGGAAGTCTTGTTGTCCATTGCTAACATTTTTGTAGCCCAACGTGAAACCTTCCCAAGACTGTCCATCATGTCACTGTGCATTATGGATATAACCAACAGTGAACATGTAAAATGATTGCATGCTTTCTCCAAACTATATTGTGCCTTTGCTAAGTCCTGACTTGATTTGTATACATTTATAAATTTTCTGTTATATTTGCCCACACTAAATCCTTGTCTCCATTATATTCAACCATTTTGATTTATCTTCTTGAGTTTCCTTCCTTCCTACCTTTAACATTCCTCATGAGATTACACTATTTTGTTTTGTTTAATCCCCTCTCTAATTGGCAGAGCATTAAGGGGACTTGGATAGAGTTCTTCTCATCTTTTTGTGATCATTTAGGCCAGTCCGTCAATCTGGTCATGGACAGAAGCATGTCACTTCCTGTGGCCTCTAAGCTTACATCACTTCTACAGCCCATGGGTATCACACTTGAGAAAAAGAAATATCATAGGAAAAGTGCAGCCATGTCTTCAAGAAATGTGTACAAAGGCAGAATCACCCCAAGGAGTCAAATGTGTCACTTGGATAATACTGCTGTCATTTGTGCCTTGATCATTTTGGTCCTTGATGAAAAGGTGATTCTCTCCTAGAATTAGCCAAACAAAGTATGTTTTGGAAATAATGGTATTCTTTTTTCCTGCTTTAAAAAATATATCAACAAAAAATCTTTTATAACAGGCAATTATTCTCTGGGTAAGTTATTAATTCTGGATAAGAAGTTTTCAATGAATAAATAAGGATTTTTATAACTTTTAGAGGGAAGAGTCCATTTCTGATCTGACAATTAAGCTATTGTACTAGCTTTTAGTGTTCTAATTTCAAAGTTTTCCAGTGTTGTTTCTAAATGCATCAGAAAAAAAATGTTTCCATTTGTGATTAAATTAAGGATTTTGTTGTAAGACCAGATTAACACAATTAAATCAATTAGAAAAGCAAGATAAAACTAAAGGATATTTATGAAATCAGTTCTGTGTGAGCTTAGGAATTCAAATGTCACAAATAAAAGACACATAACCATCATCTCTTCTGTCTTTCTTTGCATGCTCAAGTCATTTCTTTAACAAATGTTTTTCTTCTTGCAATGGTCCTAGAACAGGTCAATAAAAAAAACCTGTTAATCTACAAAAACTAATTCAAAATTTATTTGAGAACACACATGCACAGATTTGTATTTCAGCAGAAGTTCCTTTATCCTATTATAGATTTTCCCAGGAGGGTGTCATGCCTGTAGTTCAGCTTCTCCACAGATCAATGTTGTACATATTTTTTTCTTGCAGTAGGATTCAATATTAAATTTGATAACAACCTGGCATATAAATATAAGTCTAGACTATAGAAAAAAGCTCATCAGTCAGAGTAAAGAAACCTGAATTTTCATCTCAGATTTGCCACTACCTTACTTGTGTGACCTTAGGTAGTATATTGAATTGTTCTGTGCCTCAGATTTCTGAACTGCAACTGGGCTTATAGATTTGTTCCTATATAACTTATAATTATTTCTGGAAAATAATATAAGGTGAAAATATTAACATATTTGGAAAACAAATACGTAAATTCTGTATGTTCATATATTATTAGTACATTTACAGTCACTATATAATAAATGTGGCTCCTATATCAGCCACTGTTGCTCAGAGCAACAACAGAGTACAATATCTGACAAAAGCTCTTTGTGACGAGGTGATTTCTAGACACAGGGCATCGAGGAGTGAGACTTCTGGAACCCGATCACAAATATAAAGGATTCCTCTGCTTCTCATTTCCACTGTCTGCAATGTACACCAAGATGTGACAACGAGGCAGACTGGACTGAATTTGGCCTGCAGGCATGTTTTGTTGGACCTACACAGTGTTGTACCACTTTTTTTTTTTTAACTATCTACCAACATTCAAAAATTGGGAAATTTGACACATAAAAATCAGAATTTCTGGTTTCTCTTACAAACTCAGAAGATCTGGCAACACCAGGCTTTTGTTTTTATTTGGCAGGAATTGGTTGAGAAGGTGCTGACCCATTTAGATGGGGTATGTTTCTCCAATTTACCATTGTCCTCACCACTCCCTATTGCCTCCTAGATAGGCGGCTGATGGTCAGTTACCATTGTCCTCTTACCCTGAGATGCTTCACTCATTTACATTTCTAGCCACCCTGCTGAAGGCATTTTAGGTTGCAGCCCCTGCTACACCATGTCTAGGGAGGCCACTGAGGAAACCACTATTTCAGTTTTCAAATTTATCCCCATATACATTGAATATCTGCTATATTATTATATTCCTTCCAGTAACCTACATTGTATTAATTATAATAAATGGAAAACTATGTTAGAAGACAATAAATTCAAACCAGATGCCTTCAGTCTCTCCACCCAACAACAGCAAAAATTGATACTCCCATAAGAAGCTTACTTCCCTTAGAAGTTAAGCTGATCATTAACTCTATCCAATCTTTCATTATCCTCAATTCTTAAACTTCAACTCTGCTTCCAAGCAAACTTCATTGCTATCTTGACCAAAATGATAAAGAAATGTCATTGAAAAGCAATGCTAGTGTCATTTATAACAATTAGATATTTTATCTGATTTTTCTTCTTTTTCATTGTGAAGTAGATTTTAGCAGATCATGTTATTTTAATGGAAACTTCTCGTTGTTTTAATGCAGCATTCATCGTCTAAGTGAGTTTTCATGAAGACAAAAACCAAGCGAAACTTCCCAGTACTTAAATGAAAAACTAAATGAGGAAATCCAATTCAATCTCATTAAACTTTGAGTTTATAACTGTATTACTGTATACCAGATTAAGCTGAATATCTGCTCCGGAGGAAATCATATCATACGACTGAGCCATGACCTCACATATTATCAAATCAGCAAAGGAGAAGAGTCTAAGCATTTTCAAGAAATATGTAGAACAAAGAGGGGGAAAGGCATTAGCAGAATCCTATGTTTTTTAGCTCAGAAACAATACCACAGAGAACTGTTCTCCATGACTGTGCACGTATATGTCCCTACAATGATGTATCCCGTATTGCTAAAAACTACATGCTGACTGACATCCACGGGAGGCAGCAGCATTTAGAAGATTCATAAATTGTGGCTCGTTTATTTATCTAAAGGCTAGTCATTTCACTTAGGGTTTGTCTTAATCAGAAGCATAATCACATGAAGGTACAACAGACGATGGGCCCACACAAGTCTGTGGTTAAGGCAAAACCTTGGGGAAGATGCTGAGGCCTTTTAGACAGCATGAGATCCAGGGGGAGAAGTTAACACTGGCTGGAAATGAGGAACTGATGCCCAGCCCAGCCCTGTCTGTGGAGGAGAACACAGTCCCGTCCCTGCTCAACCCCTGCGGTGCTCCCCTTTGCACTCAGAGTAGAAGCCCAAGCTCCCCCTTTCTCCCTCCACTCTGGCCCCTCGGCCTCCTCGCTGCTCTTGTGCAGCTGGGCACACGCTCACAGCCCGGGCACAGCTCACTCCTCCCCCTGCCAATCTTTGCTTGAGTGTCACCTTCTCAGTGAAGCCTCTGCCGATTGGACCTGCCCACCAGGACTCATCATCCCCCTTTCTCTACTCAAATTTTCTTTTTCCCATAGCAATTATACTATAGTATATTATATTCTTTATTAAGTTTATTGTTTATTGTCTATCTCCCCCCATTGATAAATTCCATGACATCAGGGATCTCTATTTTGTTTACTGATGTGTCCCTAGCACCTAGAAGAGAGTGTCTGGTACATAGTAGATGCTCGATAAACCTTGGATGAATGAATGAATTCACATGGCAGATAGGGACCTAATTAAGGTCTGCTATCAGAGAGAGATGAATTAAAAGGAATATATAATAATGTAATATTAATTTGATGATACCAACACCAAAAGTATACATTTGAGTGCATACTGTAGACTAGGGACACTCGAAGCGTTTTATGCAGATAATCTCATTTACTGCATGTGACAACCCCATTAGGTTGGGTCTCTGTGTTTATGCCCATTTTATAGACAAGGTTACCTAAGGAATTTGCCCAAGGTCACGAGCAAGAAAGTGCTCGCGACCCCCCGGGTGTGCTTCAGAGCATGCACTCGTAACCACGGGATCACCTTCCCCCACTGGGCGTCCGGCTCTCTTCAATCATTTCCCTCTCTGTGGACACAGGCTCCGTGTGCTGCAGCAATTCGGCCTTCAGTTTCTTTCCTGGTCATTTGTTAATGTGATTGCATTAGTGCTTCTATGACCAGTCCATCTGAGATCGTACAGTAGTTCTGTTCACAAGATGTGCATTCACGAATACAGAGTGGACCTTGAGTCAGATTAGGTGGGACAACGATCTAACCGGGGGACACCAACAAGGTCAGCATGACTAGTCCACAGGGTGTTGAGTGGTGTGAGGGTAAGACCAGAGGCCAAGATGGGGTCCCGAGTGGGCAGGAGACAGGAAGACAATCCCAAAGTCCAGGAGGAGTCTCCCAAGGTGAGAGCAGGGCACTCCTATGCAGTCAAAAGGGTACGAAAGGAATTTCTGGGTCATGCTCCCTGCTGTGAAATGGAAAAAGAGCATACATTTTTACTCTTGTTATAGGAAAACCGGCAATTTTTAAGAATTTGTAAACAGAAACACCCAAAGCAGCAGATCTTAGCTTTGACAGTAAGAAGTTTGCAGAACTATCACAGTTAATTTTTGCTAATTTTCCTTCTTTACTAAAGAAATTAGCCGGCATTAATTCTTCAGCCATAATGTAAAATATGTGGGTATATGAGCAACTAGAAATATGCCACTGAGAGGCCAGAGCAATATGCAGCTGTGAGATTTATTAATGCATATATTCCATGGACTAAATTTAGAAATGAATAGGAATCACAGTACATTTGAAAAGCAGCCTCCATTCCATCCACCCGACTGATGCAGCTTCCTTTGATGTCACCGGGAGTTACACAGGCCACAAACGTCTCCAGTTCCTGGTTCCATCGGGAGATCTTTAATATGTCAGTACATAATGCTGGCTTATGTTTTAAGGCTGGATGAAATAAATATGCTGTGATGAAATGAATTACTTTTACCTCCCCATTCCTAGGGCTCCATGGATGTTGTCCACGAAATGATTCAACTAGAGAACATAGAAGGAGGAAGCATTTGTCACAGGAAAGCGGGAGGCAGGGTTAATAGTAAATAGTTAGATTCAGCAACTGTTGAACCATGGAAGTTCAAGAAAACTCATTCAAAAGGCAAGCCCCATTTCACACACCCAGGAATAATTTTTCGCACATTTCCAACCTTAGCATCAGCTTCCCAAGGTTGCGCAGATAACATAAGGTGTGGCTTTAGTATTAAGTACTGGCAGGGCATTATCTGGACATTGAATTCAGCAAAACCTGTGAGCTTATGGGTTTGAAATAAAAGAAATTAAAAATTGCAAGTCCAGAAAGTCCTAAGAGCCGTAAGCCAGTTATTGCCACGTCGTCTGCTTGCATTCAGAAGAAAGACTGCCCCGCCCTGGGAATTGGAATTTGCATTCTCTCTCCTAAGTGACTGCAAAAAGACTTCTGTGCGACTTGGACAGAGAAACGTGAAAGAAAGGTACTCCAGCCCCTCACCCATTGCCAGGAGGAAGGGAAGATAGAAGAGGTGATTCTTAAATCTACGTTTCCTGCTCGTAGATTCCCGAGTTTCTCGTTGGAAAGGATGAGGAGCAGAGCAGATGGGTGTGCCGAGTGCTTTCAGAAGAATCGGGAAGGCATTTTAGGGGAAAGAAAGGCCGGGAGTTTATTTACTGGAATCTACGTTGTGCCAAGCTCTGTGCTTGGTACTTGATGTATATTGTCCCATCCCATTCTCACATCTGTTCACGAGGGAAGTGTTGGTGATGGTAACTGCTCCGTGATCTATTGCAGATGTGGAGGCTGAGGGCTGACTGCATGCTGGGGAGCAGTGGTGAGCTCCCACAAGGACGGTCCTCGCTCTCATATCATGCTTGGCACCGTGCCAAGGGTTTTTTTTTTTTTTTTTTTGTGGGGAAGACCAGCCCTGAGCTAACATCCGTTGCCAATCCTCCCCTTTTTGCTGAGGAAGACTGGCCCTGGGCTAACATCCGTGCCCATCTTCCTCCACTTTATATGGGACGCCGCCACGGCATGGCTGACAGGCGGTGAGTCGGCGGGCGCCTGGGATCCGAACTCGCGAACCCCGCGCTGCCAAGCGCGGACTAAGCCGCTGCGCCACCAGGCGGCCCCCGTGCCAAGGGTTTTATTTGGATTATCTGAATTAATCCCCGTCACAATCCTATGAAGTAGATACTGTTGTTATTATTCCCATTTACAGATGAGGAAATTGAGGTTTAGGAACAAGGGTCTTATTTAAGGTCATGCAGCTGGTTAGTGGTGGGGCTGGGATTTGAACCCAGGCAGTCTGTCTCCAGAGACCCTGTTCTTCTTTTTTTTTTTTTTTTTTTGAGGAAGCTTGGCCCTGCACTAACATTTGTTGCCAATCTTCCTCTTCTTTTCTTTTTTCTCCCCAAAGCCCCAGTACTTAGTTGTGTATCACAGTTGTAGCTCTTCTATATGGGATGCCGCCACAGCGTGGCTTGATGAGGGTGAGCAGGTCCGCACCCGGGATCCAAACTGGCGAACCCTGGACGGAGCAGAATGAGCGAACTTAACCACTATGCCACCAGGCCGGCCCCCAGAGTCCCTGTTCTTAATTATTATGTTATAGTCCTTCCAACACACACACTTTGTTAGAAAATTATTCCTCCTTTTAAATTGTTCCCTTGCTACCCTGGTGACAAAAAGCTTCTTTCACCAGGAGGATCATAACATTCGTTACCTCCCCCCCCCCAAAGCCCCGAGGACTCTTGGGAAGCAGTGAGGAGGAAGTCACACCAGGTGAAATGGATGCTTTCCTCACAGGATTGAAAGGGTGAGTCTGACAAAAAGTTAAGATCGTCACATTGATGGGTCAAAGGGATATTGGGGGGATCAAAATCGTCATATGTGGGTTATTGGCCCTGCTGCAGATGTTGCTAACCAGGCCACTGCCTGGGGAGGAAAAGGGAAGAAAGACCAACTACAGAAGCTCAGTCTTGACCAACTTGATAAGAACAGTCAAGACTACAGGAGAGTTCTTTCCTTTGATTCAGAGGGGCTCACCCCTTCCAACTGCCCCACAAAACACTTTCATTCCTGACCAGACTCAGTCTACCAGGAAAGACTAGTATAGACCGAGGAGAGGAAAGTAAATATTTTCTCCTCAAATTTGGCCATAGGAATGTACAAGGCTGGAAAACAGGCAGGGAAATTCAATCCAATGCAGTAGACATTTGCATCCCTACTATCGCTGAGCACTCATAAGAGGCCCTTATTCAACATGGTAACTAACCCACAAATGCAGTCCATACATGGATCTCACAGGGCAAGAGTGTGCAAACCTAAGCTCCCTGGCTTTGGGCTGGGTGGACTCATCCGTCTTGGCTTTTTCTTATCCCTAGGTTTAGAAGCCCTTTGAGAAGAGTAATTTTGCCCATTTATGTCCATTCTTGTACCAATCATGTCCGGTAACTACTAAGATTTGATTTGCATTAGGGCCAGATGGGGGAATCTACAGACACAAAGAAGACATCTGATAATTACCAGAGTTCAAATACAGCCGATCCATGAATACAGAATGGAGAAAGCAGCTTTTACCAATGGGCAGCTTGCCAAAACAGACGAGTCTGGCTGGCAGAAGAAGAAAAAAGCTTTTATTTAGAAAAAGTGGAACATAAATTGCACCCTTTTCTTTCCTCTCCCATTCTTTGAAAGACTTTCCTGGAGGGCAGACTCCTTATTTTAACGAGATTATGGAAAGACAAAATAGCAGATAAGCTTCAGCAATTTAGGGGAAAGACTTGCCCAAATTCTTAGAAAATTAGCCTCAGAGACAAAGAGGCCCCTCTTCCTCCATTTTCATGGCCACTTCTTCAGTCCCTCCTTCCTCACGCCCAAGACCCTACCAAAGCCAGGTGACGACTTTCCCTGTGTCCAGGATCTTCTCTGGCCACTTTTCACAAACGGAAACCAGGCTGCTCTTTCTAGATCCCAGACCTGATCAGGCCCCTTCCCCTTCACCCCTCAGAATCCTTCACTGGAAGCCCAGCCCCACCAGAAGGAACTAAACTCTCTTCAGTGAGGCCCCAAGTCAGGCTTTTCACAAGGCAGAAAGAATGGCCGACAGCCCTTTCACTCATCCTCAGATGTTTGGATTTTGTGGGCTAGAAGGTTTAAAATTAAACAATGGAGAGTGACTTATGAATGCTGCCATCTACCATCTCCCTTATTTCACAGAAGAAAGGACTTTTCAATACCAAAAGAGTAGACAAAGTAGGGGGGAGGGTGAAGGGGTAAACGGGCACCTATGTATGGTGACGGATGGAAACTAGACTTTTGGTGGTGAACACAATGCAGTCCATACAGAAGCGGAAACATAATGATGCACACCTGAAATGTACATAACGTTATAAACCAATGTGACCTCAATAAAAAAAAGAGAGAGAGTAGAAAAAGTAGATTTCAGAATAAAAGCCAGTCCTTTAGGTTCCCCTGAAATAGTTAGAGCAACTATGCCTTCAGTAGAACACTGGCTGAAGCAACTTGGTTGTAATGCAGTTGTTTTAAGTAGCTGTGCGCTGTTTTTGTTTGTTTGTGAGTTGGCGGGGGGGGGGGGTTTCCTGGGGAGCCCTGAATGCCTAGAGGCACGTGATATGCTTGGGCAGCCCAACCCTTCACTACCTGGTCCCTCTCCCTGTGATCCTGCTTGCCTGACCACTGTAAGAGGGAGAGCAGGGAGCCCTCTCTCCAGGACAGCCCAGGGGAACAAACACACATCCCGCCCTAGCTGCTGCCACTGCTTCACTGTGACCTGAAGACAGAACTGCTGTGCCCACCTATAGACAAGAAATGACTCCCTCTTCTTGCGGTTCTCAGAGCTGGTAGGATTGTGCTGTCCTATCCCTGAGCCACCAATGCAACAAAGAGAGCCTGGAAATGGACCTTGTACGTGGAACTTATAGACCTGCCCACCTGCTTCCTAGAGTTGCCCTTCCACGCAATGAGGGCATCAGGCGTGAGGTGAGGCACATATAACCACAGATTGTAGTTTATCATTTACACTGACATCGTCCTACACAACAGGTCTGCAGAACCCAAGAAGTCCTGAGAACATCATCTCTTCAATACATAACTATGAAGGAAATAAATTCAACCCAATGAATGACTCAAATATCTACTTGGTGTGATATTTCATTTACCCATTTTCCAGATGAGCAAATTCAGAGTCAGAGAGGACATGACTTGCCCGTGATCACACAGGTAGGAAGTATGGAGGTAAGACCCAAATAGATGCCCTCTGACTCTAGACCAGTGCTCTTGTGGGAGAAGATACAGAAATGGGAGAGGGGCTTGTAATCCAGACACGGTCAAGAAACATGAAACCATTCAGGAAATTTAAAAAATCATAGATTATAAAGTACATCTAAGAACATTCTTGGTATTAGCAATGGATCCTTCTCAGGGTATCCTTTAAAGACTTAAAATATAGTTTAATATACAGAAAATAAGCATGCACTTTTTTCTTAAAGTTCTACTATATTGAGTAATAGAGTTATTTACATTTATGGAAAAGCTAACTACAGCCTAAAATGATGATAACATCCAGTGAAGACACATTCAACTTTAGTTTTGTCGGGGCGGGGAAAAATCCCTTCTTCCCTTCTTGTGTGCTTGTGGCTGGACTAATAGTAAAATTGACACAAGAGCAGATTAACAGGAGAAAAATCCAATTTAGCTACGTGCACCCAGGAGAATCATAAAGATCACACTCGGAGAGTGAACAAATCAGGCAGTATATATATCTTTTATACAAAGAAACTTAGATTTGGGGTATGTAATTAGCAAGGTTTGTTTACGCAGGCTTCTCAGCCTGGAATCCCCTAGCTCTGGTGATAAGGATGCAGAGAGAGCACCTTTCACAGGGGAGATGTGTTTCCTGCTTTCAGGGGGAGCAGAGAGAGGAGGGTCAGAATGCCCTTTTTGCTTTCTGAGTAACTTTAACTCAAAATAGTCAATATACCATTGTGGGACATCTTGAGGCAGCCTGTCCTGGGCCCCAACAGTTTCCATAATCTCTTCCCAAGAACCAAAGGATTCAGCTAGTATTCGTTTGCTAGGGCTACCATAACAAAGTACCACAAACTGAGTGACTTAAAGAGCAGAAATGTGTTGACTCACAGTTCTGGAGTCTCGAAGTTTGAGATCAAGGTGTCATCCTTGTTCTAGAAAGGGTATGATCATGGGACAAAGGAAAATTAGAATAAATTTTTAAATGAACTTAGTTTCATGAAATCCAATGTTTTGAAAAAAAATCTACCACATCTGCACTCCACCAGATCAGTTACCTGCAGAGAGGGTTTGTCGCATCAGAAAATAAACATAACCATCCTAAGAATATCGGAGGATTCAGAAGAGAGAAGGATACAAGAGAGAACAACAAAGAAAATTTTGTGTTGTTATCATTAAAAAATGGTTAGTTGGGGCCAGCCAGGTGGCATAGTGATTAAGTTCACACCTTCCGCTTCGGCAGCCCTGGGTTCACCGGTTCGGATCCTGGGCACGGACCTACTCACCACTCATCAAGCCATGTGGAGGCGGCATCCCACGCAGAAGAGCTACAACTCTACAACTATGATACACAAGTATGTTCTGGGGCTTTGGGGAGAAAAAAGAAAAAAGAGGAAGATTGGCAACAGATGTTAGTGTAGGGCCAATCTTCCTGAAAAAAAAATTTTTTTTAAATGCTTAGTTGACTTTTGGCACTTAAGTGCTTCCTGAACTGAATAAAGTCTTTTTTCACTCATTTTTCAAGCACCTGTTGTGTGCCATGCATTGTGCCAGACTTGGGGTGTACTGCAGTAATGTTTCTCCAGCTGACTCTTGCTCATGTGTATCACCAGATACAACTGGTGACTCCATTAGAAGCCACCTCTCCTCCTGGGAACTTGTGTCTTCTGCCGAGTTTCATCATGACAGAGCTTCATCATCCAAAGCCGTGTGGTGGTCCACAGTGACCTGGGGCATGCTTGCTTCAGGGCTCTCCTTTTCTATGTTGCCCTCTGTTAGAGAGATAGCCAAGTAAAGGGCTCCAGAGGCCTGCTAGCTCTTTACTCACATCTCTCTCCACCTCCCAGCACTCCCGTAAGAATGGGTTAGAGGACCTAAAAGAAAACCAGTGCTATACACAGGACCACCACCCTTTGGTTGACTAGGGCTCTGATCCTAACTATCTCTTCCTTTAGGATAAATCCTCTCTGCTTCCCCTCATCCTCTTCTGCAATTAGACTCCTGGCAAGCTCATTCTCTAGCTCATCAGTTATGCCCACTAGACACCACAGGTTGGACTTAATTTGTGAGCCTTCATTACACTGAAAAAACCTTCAAGTCTTTTTAAATTCATGCTTTCTTTTTTTCCTGATGCTTGTGTCATTTTAATTATGAATGTTCTTTAATCCTGAGAGACTGTCCATCAGCAATAATTAAAATTGAGAGAGGGGAAGTTAGGTGATCTTTTAATATCATTTAATATTGGTGATATTGTCCACTTGATTTCTTGCCTTTATTGCTTATTATATGAGTTACTATATGAAAAATTTGTGGATAATATTATCCATGCCTAAGTCCTCTTCTGACTCAATATTAGATAATTTTCTCAATCTCTATGTGTGGTAGAAGATGGGTTTCATTGTTAAAAAATGTCTTAAGCAAAACAAATATTTTAAGGTCGTAAAGAATATAGGTCTTGGGGGCCGCCCGGTGGCGCAGCGGTTTAGTCCGCGCTTGGCAGCCCGGGGTTCGCGAGTTCGGATCCCGGGCGCCCGCCGACGCACTGCCTGTCAGCCATGCCGTGGCGGCGTCCCATATAAAGTGGAGGAAGATGGGCACGATGTTAGCTCAGGGCCAGTCTTTCTCAGCAAAAAGGGGAGGATTGGCAACAGATGTTAGCTCAGGGCTTGTCTTCCCCACAAAAAAAAAAAAAAAAGAATATGGGTCTTAAAACCCAAAATAGATGAGTTTCAAAAACTTTTCCTAAAGAATGATATTTAAAATAGTTACATTAAATAATTAATTTAAAATAATTTAAATAAATTATTAAAAAATAATTTTCTAAAGAATTATAGTTAAAATGGCCTATGAACCAGAACTTGCAGGATATTTGGGTTGAATCTTGGCATCTTGGATTAGTTTTTAACAGTTAATTTGCTTGCAGCTATCCAAAAGAACATACAATATTATAATGTTTTGAAAAGCAAAAAGGTCTGTTCTCGTTTTACTATCAACAGTATTAGTGGTTCTTTAAAATCCCAGGACCAATAATTCACATTATTTCATGAAAATATATTTCTTAATTTTCAAAAAATATCTTACAACAGTTTATTTTTTAAAAACTAACAACCATCCTAGTACCAAAGATAAAATAGACATCAGACTGACTCATAAAGATTTTGGAAACTCCTCCCCAGCATTCTGACCTCCGTTTGGCAGTGACGTCATAATGTCCTAGCAAGTTACAGGACCCGCTGAGCCAGAGATAGGAACCTCTGAGGAGACGCAGTAGATTACTAGAGAAATCACATCGTTTTCCCAATGAATTTTCTATTCTTTCTTTTTTTACCTGGGTTTTTTTCCTCAAAGATTAGCGGTACTACTCCCAATAATGAAGGTGAGTAAGCAGTTAAAGCTTTCACAGAAATAGTAGAAGAGAAAGATGACTCATTATCCTAGAAAATTGGTACGCGGCAATTTTCTATAGGATGATATAATTGTTGGAAATATGGTATAATTTAGATTTTAAATCTCTGCCTCAAATCCTTTGTGAAAAAATGCAGTTAGAAAAAGAAAGTAGTAAAAGAAGTCAACATACATTGAGGCCTCCATATCTGCGGGTTCTACATTCGCAGATTCAACCAACCAGTGATCCTGTAGTACTGTTTACAGTCCGCGGTGGGTTGAATCCGCGGATGTGGAACCCGCGAACTCGGTGGGAGCAGACTAAGGGACTTGAGCAGCCAAAGATTTTGGTATTAGTACCCCTCGGATACCGAGGGACGACTGTATTTCTGATCTATGGTGTCATACTTTTTTTTCAGAGCCTGAAATGGTGATGCCTGTAGTTGAAGAAGAAGCTAAAGAGGAACCACAAAATAATGATAATACTCCTGCTAATGAGAAAAGTGGCAATTATTATAAAGATATAAAACACTGTAAGTCTTTAAAGTTAATAGCCATACATATACAAAAGCTGATTATACTGGTTTATTTTTAGCTCTCTTTAAAACTCCTATAATCACTTTATTTCCTGCTTCTTAAATTCTAACTTATAGACGTTTCAGTGTGTAAAATGAAATTATTTCCTACAACTTTTTTCATGAGATGTGATGGAGTTTAACAAGGTTCTCTTGGAACATGTCTGTAATTAACATAGGGTTCATCTCGGCATCACGGTTATTTATTCACATTAGTAACAATTGACCTAATTCTATGACCAAAATTTATTTGGAGGTGTCTGTCAGTTTCCCAGAGCTGCTGAAACAAAGCACCACAAACTGGATGGCTCAAAGCAACTGAGATTTATTTTCTCACACTTCTGGAAGCCAGAAATTGAAAATCAAAGTTTTGGACATGCCAGGTCTTTGCCAAAGCCTCTAGGGAAGGATCTTTCCTATCCTCTTCCAGCTTCTGGTAGCTCCTTGGTTTGTAGCTGCAGAACTCCAGTCTCCGCCTCCATTTTCACAGGGTGTTCTTCCTGCTTCTCTGTGTCTGAACTTCCCTCTTCTCTTACGAACACCACTGTGACCTCATCCTAACTAATTACATCTTCAATGACCCTATTTTCAAATGAGGTCACATTCAGAGGTACTGGGGCTTAGGACTTAAACATATCTTTTGGAGGGAACAAAACTCCACCCATAACAAGATGACTTGGAGATGTTCAGAAGGTCCATTAAACTTTAGTTTATTTACCATTCCTCCTATGGGTTTTCTTTCCCTGTCCTCATAAGGTCTACCATTCTAAGAAGTGAAAAGTTCATAAGAAACTCTTGTTAACAATTAAAAAAAAAATCAAGATTAAATCTAATTATCCTGGGATCTGTATTAACATTAATGAAAAAAATAGAAATACAATCAAAATATATATACATACACTCAAGCACATTGGAAACAATAATGCATAAGTCGTATTTTCTATTTTTTCTTTAATGAATCAATATCCCTCTTTTGTAGGTGAAAAAAGCCCTGATGCTCGGAGAGTTCAATTCCCAGGTTTCATAGCTACCACGAAGCAGAGTCAGGAGGGGTGTCTAATCTATCCACCACCAGGCTGCCTCCACTGTGTGCAAAATGGGGCAATGATTTCCTTTTCAGGCTGTATCTCTATTTTGAATTAACCACAGGGTAAATAAATCAAGAGCCTGACAATTACCTTGATTAAAGAAAAAAATCTTTCTTATATACACAAACACACACACACATATATATACAAAAAAGATAAATGGGATCATACTAAAGAATTGTATTATGACTTGCTTTTCTCATTTAACATCTCTGGAGCTCTTTTCACATCTACCTCATTATTCTTCATGGCTACATAGTATTCCATAAAATGATGTTCCATAATATATCCCCTATCTTATTACAGAATTAGAATTATGTGCAGTTTTTCCCTTGTACATTCTTCTCATCTACAGTTGGGTGTATCGATAGATACCAAGTGCTGGAATTGCTGAATAAAGGGTAAAAATCTTTTAACATATTGATAGATCCCACCAAATTGCCCTCCAAAAAGTATGTACCAATTTACATCCCCCAAGAATGCTCCACGATCTCACCTACAATGAATATTATTAATCATATTTTGTGAATAAGTGAGAAATTTTCATTACTTTTTTAATTTGCACCCTGATTACCTGTGAAGTTGAGTATTTTTCTCTGTATTTATTGGGCATTTTTATTTCTACTTCTGTGATTGTTCATATCCTTGGCCTATTTTTCTATTAGATTGCATTTTCATTTATTTGTAGGGGCTCTTTTTATATTTAGTGTATTAACCTTTTCTCTGTAGTAAAAGTAACAAGTATTTTTTCCCAGGCTGTTGCTTATCTTTAAATCTGTGTAGATATCTTAATCACAGAGAAAGTTTTAAATTTTATAAAGTCAATTCTTGATTAATTTCTTTATAATTCCTGCATTTTGTTTCTTACTTAGATAGCCTTATCCAATCCAAGATGTTAAATTATGTTCCTAATTTTTTGAATAATTTCATATTTTTGTTTTTAACTCACAGTTCTTAAATCCAATTATTTTTTTATATAGCATAAAATTGGCATAAAACTTGATATTTTTCAAGGAGGGTTGCCAAATGTCTAACACCAATTCCCTGCTGATGTGAAACTCACATTTAATATAATCAAATTCTCATTTGTAATTGGGTCAATTCCTATCTTTTTATTGTTTCTTTGATCTTTCTTTGCAAAAATACCACAGTATTTTAATTTTTATATACTTCCATAACTCACATCATGAATGTTGGACTGTGATTTCCCCTTATTTCTCCATAGATGTAGCTCAGAAATTCCTCAAAAATTATGATACATTAATGTCACTGTTTTTGTGAGAGTGTGTGTGCTGGGGGGAATGAATATATATGTATTAAACACATATATACGTTAAGGTGTGTGTAATATTTTCTGTCATTTCATAAGATTTTGGAAAGAGAAGACATGTATGTACGTTCAATCTGCCATATTGATCCAATTTACTTTGACTGTGGTTGGTGGATGTGTCCATTAGTTTTGAATTGCAACCAATCCCACTGACAGCTCTTCACAGCAGGATTCTTTGTGTGCGTGTGTGAATGTGGATGTAGATAGGAGGCCTTGACTGTTATTGAAGTATATGCTTTTCAAGCTGAACTGTCTCACAGTCTAACGTAAAGTTCGAGGGTAAAGGAATGCTTCTTACTTGGCTTTTTGATCATGTCAATACAAATAGTGATACTATTACATATCTGTAAATCTACTTTGGCACCTCTTTTGCACTTTATATGTTTTTCCGTAATTTCTTCAATAATTTCTTCTCAGAGAGGCATTTAGTATAAAGATACAAGTTTAACTTTTATCCCCATGAATTTTATTTTTCACCCTTGCCCCACTTCCTTATTTTGTAGATGAAGAATGTCTCAAATACTTCATTATTCTTTTCTTGGAATTAGTGCATATGTTTAAAAAAAATCAGATGAGGAAAAATGTAAAGGAACGAGCTTAGCTAGCTGTTGAAAACTTCTGACCTTATATTTTCAGATGTGTTCACGACACAAAATCCAAATGGCACCCAGTCTGAAATATCCGTGAGGGCAACAACCGATCTGAATATTTCTTTAAAAAACTGTAAGTAGGGGCTGGCCTGGTGGCATAGTGGTTAAGTTTGTGCACTCCGCTTTGGTGGCCTGGAGTTCACAGGTTTGGATCCTGGGCATGGACCTACACACCACTTATCAAGCCATGCTGTGGCAGACATCCCACACCTAAAGTAGAGGAAGATGGGCACAGATGTTAGCCCAGGGCCAATCTTCCTCAGCAAAAAGAGGAGGATTGGCACAGATGTTAGCTCAGGGCTAATCTTCCTCACCAAAAAAAAAAAATTGTAAGTACTGAAAGGCACCACTGCAAATATGAAAAGCCCTTAAAGCAAGATTTCACAACAGCACTAGAGGGTATTGGGTAGGAAAAAGGTCAGGGAGTCAGTTCCCAAATAAGGAGACTCCATATCCATTGCACTGATAAATTCAGAAGGCAAGGAGATTCTTAGATTTCCTAGCCTCATATTTTCAGTTTGTGTGGAAAGGAAAATTAAATAATAACTACATTTAGGACTGTAGAAAATTGTATGTGTTTCTTAGACCCACATTTTTACTCTTTTCTGCTTTATACCTTCAGCTTCAAATGTTCTTATTTCCTCTTTGTATCTTTCCATTAAGCGTGACTATTTGATAGATAAAACTGTTGCTAGCATGTGACTTAGGAGGCCATCATTAAGCATCTCCAAAGTACATATACCACATCTTCATCTTGCAGTGTCAACAGCTCATATCTATGAAACACATAAGCATAAAACAGAAGACAAGGAAAAGAGGAAGAAATAGGGAAGAGAATGTTTCTGGCTATGGCAGTTTCAATACTGGGAAAAGCCAGACTATGTAATGCCTAATCATTAATAGAGCTACTTAACAATAATGGAATATTTTGAGCAATTCCAAACCTTGGGACATAAATGAGTTGGGGACATTTCAAGGGCATACATTAATTAACAAATCATTCATAGGAATTTTGTTTATACAAAGCTAACAACATCTTGAGTGGTTTAGGACAAGACAGAGGGAGCCAGCTCTTAAACAGACCAGGTACCTCAAATCCCTTTAGGAAATGGATTATTGAGGACCACGGGACCCATGGAGGACATTCCAGAACTCTAACTTCTTGTCAAAGAAAGTTGGATGGGATAAGAAATTGCTGTCATTTTAAATGGGGCTCTTACAGAGGGAGACACGCTGACATGGTGGGGACATTCTAGAGGAGTAAGTCCCTCAAGAAGATGGAAATCTCCAGAAAAATTTTGAGTAATGATTCTTTTAGTCCCTAAAACTCTGAGGGCAAGGAGAGGAGCTGAGACAATCCAGACACTTTTCTCCAAAATAGAGAATCAGGGTTGCATAGGAGAATTTCAGGATTACTTATTAATTGTTCAAGTCCTACCTGAACCAGTGTCAACTCTGGTAACGGATTTTCCTTTCCATCCTTTTTTGCCAATAAGATACCTGTAACGGCGCTGTTTGTAGGCTCAGTCTGAATTAATTCTGCCTCTCTGTAGGTCTCCTCCTATAGTGGGATTGTCTGTACTTTCTATGGAAATTTACTGTCTCCTGTACTAAGGAAAGTTAAGTGAAATGGCCAACTTCAGGGGGGGGAAAATGGTTCTCCAGTCACAATTATTCCCAGATACACTCTTACTGACATACCTCCAGAGGGACACATTATAGACTGAGATATATACTAAATCAGGCCTGAAAATCCTTGAGTTGTAGCCCCAAATCTTTATGCCCCAAACTCTGTTTTGAGTAGTGAACATGCACATGTTTCCGATTTACAAGGACACTGATGCTGCCTCCCTCTTTGGTGGTGGTACACTGACCAGCAACCAAGCAGTCCTGGGCTGAGAACATCACTTCAAGGCCTGTGCAGAGAACCATCTGAAGCCCAGGTGTCTCATCCAGCACATCTTCCTTACCTCTAAAGGAAGCTTGTGGCCCCACCCATCTAGCTTCTTCTCTCTCTTGTAAATTATAGGCATATTAATTCCACCAATTATCACAAAAACTTTATTTTTCAGTGCCTTCTTCCTTCCCCTCCTTTAAGTCATCTCAGGGAAATGTCAACATCTTTCTCTTTCTTTTTTTCCTCTTTCCTTTTCTTTGTTCCATTTTTTTATCTTAAAAATATGCCTAATCACAGATGTTGAATCAATATTTTTATATGCTGATAATCCATTATCCCTTTTCCTAGATAAACTCATCAATGAAACAACTATATCGCCCCCCGGAAGAGTCAACAATGAAGGAGAAAATACTCACCAACCCAGTGAAAAAAATATTCGAAGTATTAAAGTTACTATGCTGTAGTCATACCTGGAGCATATCATTATATGACTTAAAAACTAAAGTTTCACTACTCTGAGTATTTCGTAAAGTAATAGCATGCTTAAAGGATTTGTACTGCTAAAATTCAGTCATTCTAAAACCTTTTAAACAGTGAAAATCTAAGAGTCAATTTTCTGATTTACCTGACCAGGGATGGGAAGTGAGCTCTTTTAAAATACAATTTTATTGTAATAAAATGTATTACATTTATATTTATATTAAATATATATTTATATTAAATATAGAGATATAAATTTATATTTGTATAAATATACTTACATTTTAATATAATTCTTTAATAATAACATAAAAATTTCTACCTGCTTGAGGAATAAACTTATCTCTGCTTCGAGTCAATTATTAGTGTTTCCTAAGATTATTTTGCCGGGGGGGGTTGGGAGTGAGAGGTTGCCAAATCAAAATCATCATTTTACTTTCCTGCCAAGAATATTGTTCCTCGTAAAATATTTGTGAAACCTTACCAACCCAGGATGGCTTTCCTCTAAAGTTTTGAATGAGTGGTCTAATTGAAGACAATTGACCTGTCGTTACATGAAACTCTATTTTCTCCAGTTCATGCAATCCAAGTATGTTTCTAATATGATTACTCGGAAGTAGTTTGTATCTTTAACACTACTAAAAAATTTTTTTTAAACATTCACTTTTTTGATATATTTAAAAACAGAAATCTGACCATCCTGGTATCCCCCTTCTTGAATATCTTTAGTGATTTACTACTAGTTTTGGGATCATGTTCTGACTTCTTAACTAGGCATTCAGATCTGAAATGATCTGACTGTTCCAGAACTTTCCAGTGTTGTCTCTGGTCACATACCCCATCCACCTTCTTCACTCCAGACTACCTGAAGCTCCCGGAGCTTACCAAACCTGCTCTTGACTCTGAGTTTGCTTGCAGTGGAATGACCTCTCCCATGCCTTGTTTGGCAAACAAATTCTCATCCTCTAGGCCTATATTGGAGCATCATCTCCCTTTTGAAGGGTTTCCAGCCTTTGCAAGTTGAATTAGGTCCCTCTGTGAATACCACCTGTGCTTTTCTATTAATGCCCTCATTATCCTGCAACATAATTAACAGTGATTCTTGTCTGCCTCCAGAATTGAGAGTGTTCCTTGAGCAAAAGGCCTGGGTCTCGGTCATTTCCGTAACTTTAGCGCCAACCACAGGGTCTGGCACATGGTAGGACCTCAAGGTATCATTGTTAAATGTGTAAAGTAACGAATGAATGAATGTTCTGTCACAAATTTACTAAAGTCAAATTACCTTAGTTTGTTATCCTGTTCTATTTTGTTTTTTAAACAGAATCAACCCAGGGTCAAAATGAGCCTGAATTTTGGACAAATTTAGCTAAAGGTAAACTCATAGTAGTTAGGTAGCTGGGAAAATGTTCTGGTTTTCTAAAATCTTACGTAAGAAAGCCAAGATCAGTGTAAATAGTTCTAATACTCAGAATTAACAGGTCAACATTTTGCTGCCATCATTACATGTAATAACAAATGCAACACAAACCCAGAAAGTTGATCAAGTGTCGCACGTTTTCTGATTCTCCCCCCAAAAGTTTTATTTTCTCACACATGTTGCAATCTAGTCATTCAATTTAACATATTTATGATTATAAATTTTAAATAAGACTCTTGCCCAATATGGTCCCTCTTTGTGTTTGGAGCAGTATACACATAAGCACATGGAGATGCATGAATAGATGCAAAGTAGATATCAAAATATACGCATGCATGTATAAATATAATGTGCATATCATTATGTATGCATGTATAAGTGGGTTTATCATATACAGATGCACACATGTATAAATGTAATTCACGTATCACACACATAGATGCAAGTGTTATGAACGTGAAATAAATACCATATTCAGTCAATCCTCCTTATTTGCAGATTCTGTACTTGTGAACTTACCTACATCTGAAATTTATTTGTAATCCCCCAAATCAATATTTACAGCACTTTCATGGTCGTTTGCGGACATGCACAGAGCAGCAACAAATGTCAATTGCCTGGCACATGTTCTCCGCAGAGGGAACAAGGGAACCCTCTGGCTGCTTTTTCAGCTCTCTTACTGTAAATAAGTGTCCTTTTTGTGGTCTATTTAAGTGCTACGTGGTTTGCATTTTTGTGCTTTCTGTTGGTGGTTTTGCTATTCAAATTGGCCCCCAAGTGTAGTATTAAAATGCTGGTTAGTGTTCCTAAGTACGAGAAGGCTGTGATGTACCTTATGGAGAAAATTTGCTAGATAAGTGTGGTTCAGGCATGAGTTATAGTGCTGTTGACCACAAGTTCAGTGTGAACGAATCAGCAATATATACTAAATAGTGTCTTTAAACAGAAACACACACATAAAACAAGGTTATGTATTGATTGGTTGATGCAAATGTGACCAGAAGCCCTCAGGACCTACCCCTGTATTTCCCCTCCAAGTAGCAGTTCGGTATTCACTAATTCAGTGTCCACGTGACTTCACAGAACATAACTACCACGAATAATGAGAATAAACTGGATATATTATACACACACACACAGTAATTTTAGTAAGTGAATTTTGTTTACCATAACACAAATTTATTGTTTTAACAGCTATAAATGGAACAACCAATGGGAAGCATGAAGGAAAAGATGAATTATTTCAACCAATTCCAAGTAAGAACAAAATACTTGAATTAAATGGATACATAAATGGATACTTACACACATTTTAATGTCTGCATGGTGATACTGTTTTCCCTAGTAAGGTGTAGTGTAGGTAAGAGGGTAGCATGATGGCTAAGACCCTATTAGAGAGGACATTCACTGTTTTAGGAAAGTTATGGTTCCTCAACCTTGTTCTCCAGTTACCATATTGTAGATGACTGTTTCCATCCATCTTCCTGTTTTGTAACATCTATTCCTGAAACAGATAAACCAAATGGAGGAGTACGCAAGTGAACAATATATAGAATGCAGTTTTTTTTTAATAGACATTTTTTTAGAGCAGTTTTGGACTTATAAGAAACTTGACCAGAAAGTACAGAGGGTTCTCCTATATTCTCCCTGCTCAGTTTGCCCTATTATTAACATCTGGCAGTGGTGTGGTACATTTTTTACAATTTGTGAGGCAACATTGATACCTTTTTATTAACTAAAGTCCACAGTTTACATTAGAGTACACTCTTTGTACAATTCTATGGGTTCTGACAAATGCGTAATGTCACGTGTCCACCATTATAATCAGACAGAATAGTTTCACTGCCCTAAAAATCCCCTGTACTCCACCTATCCATCCCTCTCTCCGCTCAACTCCTAGGAATCACTGATCTTTTCACTGTCTCTATAGTTTTGTCTTTTCCAGAATTACATATAGTTGGAAACATACAGCATGTAGCCTTTTCAGACTGGCTTCTTTTGCTTAGTAATATGCATTTAAGATTCTTCCATGTCTTTTCATGGCTTGATAGTTCATTGGTTTTATCACTGAATAATATTCCAGTGTCTGGATGTACCATTTTGTTTATCCATTCACCTGTTGAAGGACATCTTGATTGCTTCCAATTTTTGGCAATAATGAATAAGGCTGCTATAAACATTCATGTGTAGGTTTTTGTGTGGACAAAAATTTTCCACTCATTTCAGTAAGTACCAAGGATCATGATTGCTGACTCATATGGTAAGACTATGTCTAGCTTTATGAGACACTACCAAACTGACTTCCAAAGTGGCTACACCATTTAGCATTCCCAAGAGCAATGAATGAGGGAATTCCTGCTGCTGAATGAAGTAGTTTTCAATAATGGATTAGTGACATTTATATGAGTAAAAGAACTCCCAATTTGAATGGAAAATTTTATGACAAGGCAATATATTAATTTTCCCCAAACTTCAGTCCTACAAATAAACCATTGAAAAAGAAATGGCATCTGGTAATACATCTGACGACTGTCACTTCAGTTTTGCATTAGACTCTGACAAGTACTTGCCTTGTGGGGCTTCAAGAAAATGGAGTCTTCTTTATTTAGAAAAGTTATATATAGGAATAACAAATGTCAAGTCACTTTAGAAATATTTTTTCTTTCCAAGTAGTTAAATTGAGCGTGATTGATTTTCTATCACATCTTGAGCACAAACTACATGCCAGGAGCTTTCCATACATTACCATGTCAGTCCTCACAGCAACTCCATTCTACAGATGAGGAAACTGAGGCTCAGAGAGAAAACCTGGCCAAACCAGTAATTACCTATTCCGTAACTTCCAGTGGTTAGGAATTCCAAACTCTTCTCTAGTTTTGACCATCACCTTGATAAATAAAATGCACTACAAGTACACCCCTTTACAAAAAAATGCTTTTAAGGAGTATCAAAGCAATTCAGGAGCACAGCCCATTTAAACATAATTAGTTTGGTTAGTCCCCAAATAATCTGCCTCAAGTCAAGATATCAGTCATTGACAACGGTACACATTTCACATTTCACTAAGCGATCACACTTAGACAATTATAATTTTTAAAAATCAGAGAATATAGACATGGGAGCTTGTCACTGCTTATTACAAAAACATCGTGACTTAGAAAATAATGAAAACTCTTGGAACTTTTGGGTGGGAGGAAGTTGGGGAAAAGTGGAGAAATAACAACATGGTCATTTAAAGTCACCATTAAATAAATGTCTATTAAGTTGGACATATATGCAGGAAAATATAAAATTTGGCAGTAAAGATATATTTTCATTACTAGATTTAGTAAAATGACTTTTGACATCTCTTTTTTACTATATAACTTATTTTAGAAAGTTAAATACGTTTCCATTTCTTTTTCTAATAACAAGTACACCAGGTTTGATCTCAGTAATAAAATGGCAAATTCAGTTCTTAAGCCTCATGGAGAAAGTATCTAGTACACCATTTTTTTTTTAGCTTAAAAGAAAAATTAATGCATGGTCCAACAGTAGAACTGCATCTTTCTCTCCCAAAGGACTAATCCCTTGTGTGTAAGTTCATCATATTTTTAATGGTAATCTCTTCAGCGTCTTGAACTGGTTTTTTATTAGTCAGGGAGAAAGTCTGCTACAGACATATTTTCATATCTAGTATCCTGGGTTTGAAACCAGATTTTGCCACTTACTACCTATGTGCCATGGGCAAATTCATAAGCTTCTGAGATCCTATAAAATGGATCTAAGGACAGCTCCGCCAGATTGCTGTGAAGGTTAAACAAAAAATGTTAAATTTACACAATGTTATAAACCAATATGACCTCACTAAAATAATTTAAAAATCTGAAAAAAAAAAAAAAAGTTAAGAGTACTCAGCCACAGGGAGTGGTCTGTAGCCTTTTCCTTTGCTTTGCCTGAGGGGAGGGGAAGGAGCAGCGAATTCTCTGGAAGGTGAAGGCTTCTCTGCCTTGCTTTGCAATCCTCACTCCTCCAGGAGCACACGCTGAGCACAATTACTCTTTTCCACTGCATTCTCTTTCTTTCCTCTCAGATTCCGATGTGACTGCAACAAATGAAGACAGACTGGCAGAGCTACAGGAAGTCAAGTTGAAATTAATGCTGGGCATCTCATTGATGACCCTCTTCCTCTTCGTCAACCTCTTGGCAATTGGTAGTGCCATGCTGTACAAACTGAAGACACTGAAGTAAGTCTGCAGACCTCTGGAGTCTTCTAACATACATGACGTGAAGTTCTCACCCATCTTGCTTTAGTAGATTGTTAGGAAAACGTGACTCCCAAATTTATCTGTAATATATTCAGTTGGGCTCCATTTCCCCTATTTGGAAAGGAGCATGGGGCTGTCTCTCAGGGAATATCCTATTTGAACTTTTCCCCAACATTTTCAACAGTCATCTAGAGGCAGAAATAACCCTAGTCAATTTGATATAGAGAATCTAGATATGCATCCTTTTTGGATAGGCTTGGAACAAAAGAGCTATGAACTCTGTTCTAAATTACACATCTGTTTAGGATCTAGCATTCTTCATTCATTTGTATGTGTTATACCAAGTAACCAATACATTGGACAGAATTCATACATTGTTTTAATTTTTGTGGTGCTTTTCTAAGTTGAGTTGAACTGCCAACCGACACAATTAAAAACAATTCTTGATATATGTTTTCTTTTTCAGTTACAAGAAGACATGTGACAGTGAATACTCCATCAACCCAGAGCTGGCAACTCTGTCTTACTTCCATCCATCAGAAGGCGTATCAGACACATCTTTTTCTAAGAGTGCCGAGAGCAGCACATTTTGGGGCACTACTTCTTCAGAAATGAGAAAATCAGAGACGAGGTCAAAATCTAGAACGGTGGATGTGATTTCCGTAGCCTCAGATGATACAGGCATGAATGATGAGTCAGAATTAATTCAGAGTGAGGAACCACTCGAGGAAATGCCCATCGATGAATAGACAGCTTTAATTTTTTGTCATAAAAAAGCATCTTTCTTTGTGACTCACATTAATGTCATGACTTGGAAACTCTGCTGAGACATTTAAATTTTCTGGTGTCTTATAAGGACATATTCAATAAAATTCTCTCAGCTATAAAAGTTATTTAATGGGAAAAATACAAGGAAATAATTTAAGGTGTAGGAAACTCATCAAGTAAAAATAATCCTGGAAATTGACTTATGAAAAGTATTCACTCTAGACTGGTTCATTTTTAAATGAGGATGTTTAAATATTTACCTCACCTGGGGCCATTTTGAGGCCCTTCAGGATAATCACCACTACCCACACCCCTCCCCACCACCAAAGCAAAAAGAATACACCTGTTCTTGTTTCACTGGCAAAACAGTTGTGCCATATCAAGAGATGAAACTAAATTAGAGCTAGCATTCTTGAATTGTGTAGAACTCATCAGGGCTGCTCTTAAGGGACAAACAATAAGGAAAAAAAAGATGTTTTTTTTTCCATTTCTAAAGTATCCACAACCATTTGAGACAACATGATTCTCTCTTCCAGAAGAAGAGAAAGGAAGAAGGGATCCCAGCATGTAATTTCCTAGAGGGGATTTCATGCACCCCAAGTCTTTTAGAGCTGAAGGGCCCTTCCTTCTCTCTTCCCCCAAGGATCCAGGCTTATGTTCTATTGAATGAAAAGCAAAGCATTTCAAAGACTAATTTGAGTTATTGGTGACTTACGAGCTATCCATCACAGGAGTATTTCAATTTACAAAGACCAATGGCATAGGGATAGTGCTTCCCTTTTAGAAATTAGTTTCAACTGGAAGGATTTTAGGGACGTGCACTGGGTCTTTTGTGGATACGTGTGGATGGTGGGGACAGGAAAACTTAGCGCAAGTTTCATTGCCCTCCTAAGTTCTCACCTACGTTATGCTAGGCACTTTGGTACATTATAGCACATTGAATTCTACTACCCTATGAAAAGCAAGTTTATTTCACAGATCAAGAAACGAAAACTCAGGTAAGTCAGACACTTTGCCTAAGATTACCTGCTAGAGGGGGGCAAAGCTAAGATGTGCTTCTAAACCAAGGTTTTCCCCATGATCCATGAAGGTTAACAGTCAAAATTATAAGTCAAAGGATGTTGTTTAGGAGCAAGGTGGGCTCCACATCCAAAAGGCAGGAGCTTCCTTCACTCAACGGTTCTTTCAGCTCTTGGGAAACTGTTGTCCCTACCTCTGGTTTAGGTGTCTAGGAACCTTCTTTTCCATGGAGGACAGACACACACTTCACTCTCACCTGCCACTCCCCCTTACCATCCATTCTCAGAGCCACTCCCTCACTTCCCTTTTCCTCCCCGACTCCAGCTCCAGCCTCACTATTGGTTGGGAAAACTATGAAGCTCCGCCCTTGAGTAGCTGCAGACTATATAAGATGGTACCCTTGAGGGACAAGAGGCAGCAAGGCAGACGCTCACCTTTGCCTGATCTTGCCAATAGCACGCATAGTTTCTGAGCCAGTGGGGGTGGCCTTGAACATAGTCCATGCTACCATCGGTGGGTTACTTTTGCCATTTTCCATGCCCTTTTGACAGCCCCAGGGGACAGTGCCAGCGTTTGTACCAGGCACCCGGAAGTGCAGTGGGAACTGAGTGAGGCGGGTGGTTGCAGCTGCTTGGAGATGCTCCAGGTACAGAGGAACCCTGTTGAATCCACGGGTGAGAAAGGGCTTGTGGGAAGAATGTCAGGTGGGCTTGGGGAGGGGTCCACTACCAACCATTCCCACCTTTTTCTGCACCCACCCTTGGGAGGTGCCAAGAATTTTCCTGAGTGGAAATAGGTGTGAGAGTCACTTTTGAATCACATACCCTGTCTCCTGTATTGTAGAGTGAGAAAGTTAATCAGTATAGCATTATATGCTAAAATGGCCCAAAGAGATGTTAACTATATTTTTAAAAATTTGCTTCTTATCCTCAGTTGGCATAGCTTGCAGATACCATTGTAAAGTGCAGTCAAGGTATTGGGGTGGGGGGGCATGAGGAAAGTCAGGTAGTCCTTACTGGTGTTCACTTTCTTCTCCCCTCTTCCCTAGCCCAGAGTGAGGAGGGGGTCATACAGCCCAGGCTGGGGGGAGAGGGGGTCTTCTCGTTTGGCCCAGCTGACCCTCCGTGCCATCGCTAAACCTGCACTTTTGAACAGGTTCTCTGGACCTCTGATCTGTTTCCCCTGAAAGGACATAATAAAATCGGTTCCTTTTTCACCTGTCTCTCCCCCATTCTGCAACACTCGTATTTCCTTTCTCTGATGCCCATAATCTGCCTCTTCCCCAGCCCTCAGAGAGGGACTTTGGTGTGTTTTCTTCTATCTTGACTACTTAACGGCCATTTCTACAGAGTGGCTGTGATGGGCACGAGGGAAACAAGCCCTTGCCTTAGAAGGAGGAACCGAGTTCGAGTCCCCACGGAGACATCCTCCCGAGGACCAGGAGCCTTCAGTGCCGGTCTTTATTCCTTCTTCGTCCCTCCCACGGAAAGTATGTTCCGAGATATACCGAATAGTGAGGGTGCCCTGGGGGGGTCCTCTTTGGGGGCGTTTTTCTCGGGCCTTTTGGGGGGGGGTCACACAGTTCCTGAAACCCCGGGGGAGGGAGGCGTCCGAGTGACATTCAGGAGGATGGTTGGCGTGGGCGTGCCGTCCACAGGGCGTCTTTCTCAGGTAGGGGATGAGAAGCAGTAACAGAGCTCCACGCGCCCAGCCCCTCTACGTGGGTGGTCCCGCGCTGCCGGGGGGCGGGGCCGAAGTCAAGCGGCCAGGAGGAGGGGGAGGGGCGTGCGGTGGGTGTGTGGTCTCCTCGCAGGACCTGCAGATGCCGGCTCCTGGGAGCGCGGGATCCCCGAAGGGCGTGCACAGGTTTGCTGGTTGTAAGATGCACGTGCGTGGTCTTGTCCTGTCTCCCTGTCACCTGTCTCGAGCGTGGAGTTATTAGAAGGAGGTTTCCTGTGCTATGCTGAAAGGGAGTGGGGTGGGGCTCCCGTTGGGGCAAGGAGTAGTTACAAATCAAAAGGAGCTGTTCCCAGTCACCTCTAGCCTGAGGGAAGATTGTATGTGGCCTTCAAACTTCAAAATTAGCCCTCAAAAATCTAGCTTCTGATGGAATAAAAAAAAATTTTTTTAACTTGTGACATGGAGGGGAAATATAATCACTTTTTTTTTTTCAGAAGTGCCCCCAAGGCCCTTCCCAAATCATGACAACCAAATAAAACTCAGCTTTTGCCAAAATGCAATTCTGGCTGGTGGGCCAGCGTTTACTCTCCTTTCCAAGTTTATTTAAAGAGGAACTAATTTCCAGGTGTTTATGTTTGGATCCTAGGATAATTCTCCTTCTTGTGCCTGCCCTGTGCCTTCTCTCTCCCCCATCGAAATGGCGCACACCTTTGTCACACAGACGTTGTTTTGGATTTCAATAGAGTTAATTTCTTAATAGAAAATGAATGGTAAATAGGAAGGCTGTTGAGCCAGGAGAAAGCTCATTGTGGAAAGGTGAAACGTGTGTGTTATCAAAACATGTAGGTTATCTAAAGTAAAGTTAGAGTTTTAAAAAGCATAATTTGAACCACATCTCATATCTGAGATCTCTTGTTAGGGAGAAGGGTGTAAATTATCCCATAACTGATGTAGGAAAGTGTACGTTGGAAAGAGGGAAGAGGTTGTGGTTTCCTTAGTGAAAAGTCAGGAAGGAGCTGCCAGGTGTTGTGAACAGCTGTGACTGTAAACCTTATCTCTTGTCACTATCCTGGGTTTCCTCGGGAGTGTGGATCCGGCTGCTCTGGAGTTTTGTTCTATTTGTTGATTTTTTTTTTTTTTTTTTTTTTAGTTTTTTATGGTTGTTGGGGGGGTGTTTTATTTTGTGTTTGAGGCATTCTGTAGAATATCAGGGAGCTTAGTGAGAATGTTTAGACCCATTAAATTAAGGAAGGCTAGTGCTTTAAATAACTTGTGTCAGAGGAGCTATATTGGTGTACAAGACGATGTACGGTTCTGTGTAAGCGTCATTCAGCTCTTTGAAGTGTTTCCAGATTGTCACTGGTTGGTAAATAATAAGGTGAAAAGTGTCTACAATTCGCATCACATTTGACACAGTCTAGTAATTATGTGTAAACCTGGCCTGTCTCACTGATGTATAGTCACTCTGGTGATAAGGTACGAATGTACTTTAATCAATCATGGGAATGAGCTAGACATTTGAAAGACTTAAACAATGATAGTCATTGACTTCTCCTTCCAAGAACTGCTCACTTAGTGAACTAACTGTGTTTAAGGCTGGGTTTGGAAGAGTTAATGTCCTTCTGATAGGAAACTACTTGTCCAGGATATTCTGGAGTCTGCATTTCATCTTAAATGATTTTTACAGATAAAACAGAACTCATCTTCCATTGACAACACTAGGCACAACTATGGAAGGTTTGGAAAGAATCAACGGAGAAATGGAGTCAGTCAAGACTGAGGTTGAAGAAAAGCAGAAGAGGCTCTCCCAGTTTACTTCAGCATTTGAAGAGCTATCGCGGAGCCCTGTGGCCTCCTTGAGTGACACAAATGTGAGACAAGATATTCCTGAAGAGAGCCTGCTCCCAAAGGAAAAATGGAAGGAACCCTTCAAGAACAAAGAGAGTCAACCTAGGAAGTATGCGATGGACCACAAATGTCCAGCAACTGATCTTGAATGTGGTCCCTTGTTCAATAATTCTGCAGGGCTGCTGGGGGCATCTGAAGCAAAGCAGGATGAGACTGATACCCAGCGCTTCTGCCACTTGAAAAAATCTGCAGGTGAAAATTGCTACAAGTCCCTGGAGAGTCAAAGACCTTATGTTTCCCCAATAAGAATTAAAATAAATCTTCAAGATTCTGATGAAGATGACCTTGTAATAGATGTACCTCCAATCATGCCTACCTCTAAAAAATCTAGACCATTCAAAGGCTTTAAATATCAGAATATGGATGAAAGGCTACATATAATGCCCCCAGAGGAGAGGAACCTTCAAATTAGTGGCACAGAAGAGGAAAAAATAGATAAAACCCAGCTAGCCACACAAAGAGATGATGACAGTAACAAGTTAGAACCACCCAAATTGCTCACGAACACCTCACTAGATATTAAAAGTAACATAAACATGTATGGTATTAAAAACCACATTTCTAGGATGGGAAGCTTTGGTGGTGAGAAAAAGTATATCTGTATTTCCAAAGAAAGTGTATGTTGTGCACCTCTCAGCGACACAGAAATACAGAACAAAAGTCATAATGAAAGTTATCCAAAGAGCGAAAAACACATAAAGACAATGTATGATACTCAAAAAGAAGACACTGAATGTTGGTGTTCTGCAAGCCAACCGCAAAGTTCTTACTCAGGGGAGCAAAGTTCTTATTCAGCGGAAGACAGTGTGCTGAGCCGGCAAGATGATAGTCACGATTTCACTGCCTCTGAAGACAGCAAGTTAGTTGCATTTGATTTTGATAAGGAGCATACTGAAGATGACACTCCCTCTGATTTGGATGACACTCTGAAGGAATGTCTTCGAATGTTCAATGAGTTCACCGAAAGTCGAGCTCGGAAGGGAGAGGCTGCTAAGCAGGTGGGTCAGTTTTTTTTTTTTTAATCCGTGTTTTCCTAAATCGAAAGGAATTTCCCTTAAATACATATTCTCTGTATATTCTAAACTCTATAGGATATATACACACACACACACATATTCTATAACATGTATATAATGTAAATATATTCTAATACTTGTTATCAATAATGTATTGGAATGACAAAGCAAAAACCTTGATAATTGGCCCTGGTGTCTTGCAGACTTGACAGTGTCCAGAGGCCATGTTATTGCATACAGTGACTTATAGTTGATTTCCCAAATTGGAGGAATATTTTATAGGAATCTCTGCACGTCAGATTATCCAAATTAAACTACTTTTTGTGAATTATTTCTTAGTAAGTTGTCCAGTATTTTGTAGCTTGGTTTCCTGTGGCCCTTCAGGAAAGATGCTAAATTTGCCTTTACTATGCTGAAATTGGATAATTCTTGTCTTTTTCCCACTAGGCTTCAGGAAAGCAAATGGAATTAGATTTCTCTGGAATTAGATTTGGTAATTACATTACCAAAACGTTTCTGGACCAAAAAGGAGAATTGCACACATCGCCAAGTTTGATGTAAGTCGTTTAGTTCCTCTCCTGTGTGGCACATTGTTTTTTATAAAGTACGTACCTTGTCTTTTCCAGCTTTAAGTATATTCTAGTACTTGTTAGCCACCAGGGGGCGCAAGTGGGCAGCCAATAAATTGATTCCTACTTGTGAGCATTTTCCACATCCTTCATTTTTTCCCCATTGTCTAACATTTTCGTTAAAAGCAGGTGTATTGCATACCCTTATATCTATAAATTAATAGGTTGATCCTCATTATTTGCATATTTTGTATCCAGTAAAATTAATTTGTAACCTTCAATTTGTGACCTTAAAATCAAGACTCCTTGTGCTTCTGTGGCCCTTTGTAGACACCTGTAGTGGCAAAAAAATTGAATGGCCTGACGAGCACATTCCCAGCTCAAGTTGAACAAGGCAGCCCCGGCTTCTTGTTTCAGCTCTCTTACTGTTCGCAAATGTCCTTTTCTCAGTATATTTAGTGCCTTGTTTTTTGTATTTTTACTTGGTGATTTCGCTGTTTAAAATGGCCCCCAAGCATGGTGCTGTCTAGTGGTCCTCAGAGCAAGAAGGCGGGATGTTCCTTATGGAGAGAATGTGTGTTAGATGAGCTTCGTTCAGGCATGACTTACAGTGCTGTTGACCACAAGTTCAGTGGGAACGAATCAGCAGTATAAACTAAATAAAGTGTCTTTGAACAGAAACACACACAAAACAAGGTTCTGTATTGATTGGTTGACTAAAATGTAGTGACTGACTCTGTATTTGCCCCAGGAGCAATGGTTCAGGATTCGCTAATTCGTTGTGTGTGGGACTCCATAGATCATAACTACCGTGAAGAAGGAGAATTGACTGTGGTTTTTCATAGTAATTTGAACCTCTTGTAATTTACATTATCAATGCCCAAGTTCTTTTATGACAGGTAAAGAAGTTGAAGAAGCACAGCAGCAAGTGGTATTCCTTTAACACTTTTGTGTTAAAAAGTGTTTTTTAACACAAACTTTATTTCTCTGCTCTCATCTCTGTGTTACCTGTACTTGGTCCATGCTGACGGCAGAATCTTCTGCATAGCATAAAAAGAGTTTGTGCTTCCAAGTCACAAATAAGAACCTGAATTCCAGAATCTTCACAGAATAGTTGGATGTCCTTCCTCGGGCAAGTTATTTAATTTCTCTGAGCTTCATTTTCTTTATCTGTGAAATGGAGATGTTGAGTGCCTGCCTATCCCAGGATCAGATATTTAGGTATTTACTAAACTAGTTTCTTTCTCCTTCTCTTCCTTATAAAGTTTTTTGGAAGCTAATATTATTTCCCTTTAACTTTGAGTGCTGTGGTGTTTATATTTTTCATTTTACTGTACTGTATAACTCCCCCCCATTCTTAATATAAATAATTGTTGGTTTCATCAGTGATTTTTTTTCCTTAAAATAAATTCTCACAAATGGAAGTAACTGGACAAAAGAAGATAAAGATTTTTAAGATCTTAAAAGTGTGTTGCCATAATGCCTTCCGGAAGAGTCGTGACCATTTACAGTCCTACACAGTGTTTCAGGGTTCCCTTCCCACAAACCCTTACCAAAAATGGGTATTATCATTTTTTAAAAGCCTGTAAATCTGGGGTGAAATTTTATTTCCTTGTTTTCTATTACATTTCTTTGGAACATTCTTTCACTTTCCACTGTTTTCCTGTAATGAATATTGCTGTGAAGTCTGATGCTAGCCTGCTATTTCTCTCTTTGAGTCACCTGATACTTTGGCCTGGTTACCTAAAGGATTCTTTCTTTAACTTTGAATTCCAGTAACTTTGGTAGGCTATGTCTTACTGTGAGCTGTTTTATTAACGTTTTTACTGGCATACAAAGTGTCATTTTCATATGAGATTTAATTTTTTCTCTTTCAGGAAAATTTTCTTATATGCCTAAAGACTTGTTCAATTTTATTATTTGTTTATGTCTGGGAATACTCCGATTATGTGTGCATTGATCCCATGTGCTATTACGAATGCGGTCAATTCCAAAGAGCCTCTGTGCAAAAGAAAGTGAAATTATCAATCTGATCAATTTTTTAAATCAGTTTTCCTTGTTTTCTGTTGATACTCCATAGGTTCCGACCAGTAAAGAGATCATTAGCCCGTTCAGGGGACCGGTGCCACCACTGATTAGTCCCACTGGTATCCTCCGGGCCCAGCAACAGGCAGTGCAGATAACGGCTGCCATTAAGAGTGGACAGGCTTTTGTTGCTGCCACTTCAGAACAGAAGAAACATACATTTGCGTGTCCAGCCTCTCAGACCCAAAAGAAAGCCTTGGAAGGTAGCAGAAGATCATTTTTAAAAAAATTATTTATGTCCGAAATGGGATTTTACCTTATTTTTTAAAATATTTCCTATGAAGTCCATATATTACCAATTATAGCTGAGTCAACCACGTGGAGGTTTACATGGAATAATAGGATTAGCATGATGTTTAAATCATTTATGTTGTTTATCTCTAAATGCTAAGCAATAGATGGTAGTGTTTTGCAAGCATTCTTCCATGGAGCAAGTTGCTTTATAAATTGTCTAAATTTGTTCTTCTAGATTATACAGGGGTTGGTTATTGGGATTTTTTTGTGTATTTGTATTCTGTTTCCTTCAAGAAAAAAAAAAAATATATATATATATCTATATATAGAGATAGATATAGATATACTGAGCCTGTAAAGGAAGTGTTATGAAATTTTGAATTGATGATTAAAATAAAGTCTAATAATCTGAGGCTAATGTCATTAAAATTTACCTTTTCCTTTTTTTTCCTGTTCATTGCAACTTAGAAAATTCGCCTACATCAAACAGCCTTCATCTGGATGTCGTTCTTTCAAGGGAAAACCCAGCTGCAAAGCCAAGCAGATCACACATTCCTGTGAAAAGTATTGCTTCTTTTCCTGTAAAGGTATTATAAACCGAGTCTGGAGACCAGAATTTCATCTCTAGTAATGATCATATCCTATCACATACAGAGCCCCTGGGAGAGTGGTTGTATTTTTCTTTCTGAAGATCCCTAATTCAGATAAACACCGGGCCCTTTAGAGAGAAATTGCACAGTTTTCTTGGTTACAGTTAGATATGGTTATTTTCATTTTATGATGGATTTGTGTCTCTGTCACTTTCGGCTATTTTGTTTATCCTATCCTTGGAAATATTAGGCATTTTTTTAGACCTAAAACATGCTATGATTAATTTAAGCCTCCTTCTCAACTTTTTCAAAGGAAAGTTTCACATTGGAATGTACCTTTCAAGCGGCACCCAGTGAGGGGTCTCTCTGTGTATGTGAGAGAGAGAAAGAGACAGACAGACCATTAGTAAATAACGCCATCAGTGATGTGATAGTACAACCTTACCTCTTTAGTAATTTTTCTCCTGTTTGTGGCAATGACTTTTTTGTTTTCTGTTTACCAAGTATTCTTTAGCAGAAATCTACTTGTCGGTTTTAAGACTTTCTCCCTCCCTAAAATTTCTTTGTGCTACAAGGGAACGACTACTAAGAGGTGTAATATTGGCTTCTGTTTTTCAGTGAGGCAGATTAACTCATTCTAGAATTCTCCTGGTCTTTATGAGCCCTTCAAAAGGAATGCTAAAACTGTGTATAGCTGGGATCATTTTAATATTGAGTATGCACAAATTCCTCATAAATTTTAAGTCTGAGCTTTTTTTTTTTTTTTTTTTGGTAAATTGGTAACTGAAAGACATTAGAACATATGTTTGCTTTAAGAATGGTAAACTGCAAACTTCCCTCTGTGCTGATCAGAGGACCATATCACAGCTCTAAGATTCTGGATGTGGAACCAGGGGAATGATCAGATGCGTAATTAAATCCACTGTAATGGTGTACATACAGCAGCCTCCCTTCTCCCTTTTGTGAGTGTAGATAATTTTCTACTTTGTATTTATTCTACTTTTAATGAATTGAAAACTTGAAATTATTTTTTAATTTTGGTGCAGAACTTACCTAGGATATTTTTATTTCTTTCATACACATAGTAGGAATGTTAAAGAGAAACACACACGTTCTTCTCTCTAATCAACAATTCTGTATTTAACAAGATGCCGAAATATAAAGTGGCTCATTGGAAGCGGGCTTTTGTAACATCAGAATCCTCTTCCAAAGTTCCTGATGGAGTAAGACAATGCTATGTCAACCTCTTTTTTGAGAAGTATTTGAGAGTTTGTAAAACAGAGGATGAGGCTTTTAACAAGGTCAGTACTGAATACTGTAATTTATCTGATCACACACACACATACACTTAGTAACTATTATGTTGAATAAAAAACTCATGGGGCACAATTAGCAAACAAGTTTATTCATTTTCTCTCCACTGCTTTTGTGAAAACAGACTGTGGGACCAGTTCTTGGAAGATTTTTCTGGTCTTCTTAAGTTGTAAAAAGTACTCTGATTGTTTCTAGTGACAAAAACTGTCTTAGTCCCATGATTTCATATCAAGACCAGTAAGTAGTATGTTAATCTGAGTAGTGTCTCCCCCTCTTTATAACAGACATGTACTGTCTAGTGAGCCATAGTCCCCACCACTCCCTATTACTCACACCTACTTGTGCTCATTTATGGGCCATGCCTGGTCTCTTGGAGGCACCTCTGTTTGCAATTTCTATTCAAAACCTTTTTTCCAAATTGAAACCTTTCAGATCAGTGGCAACAGCTATAGCTCCCACCCCCATGCTTATCTTCCAGGACCCATGTGGACTGGGTAAGTAATAAGGAGTGGTGGGGACTATAGCTCACGAGACAGAATAAGTCCCATCTAAAGGGGGAGAGACACTACTCAGCTCCATCTGATTATTGCAGTTTGGAAATTCAAGTCCAATATTCACAGATTTCTAATCTTCCAAGAATTTTTATGTTAAAATCTCTATTTTAAACACTGTTAGACAAACACATGTCTGAGCACTAGGTTTGGGCTTACAGATTGCTCTGGAGGTTATAAAAAGGACCATGGGTGGATGCAACAAGAGGCAGATTTCAGGTCAATATGAGGAAGACCTTTATAACTGATACACTGTCCATAAAACAGCTGCTTCACGAAGCAGTGAGCTGCCAATTGCTAGAAATGTTGGGGATATAAGCCAAGTTGTTGTCATGACAGGAGATTCCTGCTTTAGGAGTGAGGAAGGACTAATTTAAGGATTCTCTTTATTGACAGCTGTATTGAGATATGATTCACATACCCCATAATTCACCCATTTAAAGTGGACAGTTCAGTGACTTTTAGTATATTCGCAACCACTATAATCAATTTTAGAACATTTCCATCACCCCAAAAAGACACGCTTTAGCTGTCACTCTCTCAACCCTCCATATCTCCTAGCCGTAAGCAACCACTGATTTACTTTCTATCTCTATAGATTTGCCTATTCTGGACATTTCAAAAACAATCATACAATATGTGATTCTTATGTGACTAGCTTGATGTTTTCACTTTACATGTTTTCAAGGGTCATTCATGTCATAGCATGTATCATTACTTACTTTCTTTTTATTGCCAAATAATATTCTGTTTTATGGGTATACACATTTTATTTATCCATTCATCAGTTGATGGACATTTGGGTTATTTCCATGTATTGGCTATTATTAATAGTGAAGATTTGTACACAAATGGACATTTTGTGTACAAATTTCTGTGTGGACAAATGATTACATTTCTCTTGAGTGTATATCTAGGAGTAGAATTATTGGGTCATATGCTGATTCTGTATTTAGCTTTTTGAGGAACTAACAAACTGTTTTCCAAAGTGGCTGCACCATTTTACATTTCCACCAGCAATGTATAAGGATTCCATTTTCTCCACATCCTCATCAACACTTGTTATCGTTTGTCGTTTTGTATAGCCATCTTAGTGGGTGTGAGGTGATATCTCATTGTGGTTTTAATTTGCATTTCCCTAATGACTAATGATGTTGAACATATTGTCATGTGCTCACTGGCCATTTGTACATCTTCTTGGAGAAATGTCTGTTCAAATCCTTTGCCCATATTTTGAGTTATTTGTCTTTTTATTCTAAGAGTTCTTTATATTTTATGGATACAAATCTCTTAGCAGGTATAATATTTGCAAATATTTTTTCCTTTTTTGTGGGTTGTCTTTCTTGATGGTATCATTTGCAGCACAAAAGGTTTTCATTTTGATATATTCCAATTTATCTATTTTTTCTTTTGTTGCTTGTGCTATCATATCTAAGAAACCAAGGTCACCGGTATTTCCTATGTTTCTTTTTTATGAGTTTTATAGTTGAGTTCTTACATTTAAGTATATGATCCATCTTGCATTGATTTTTGTAAAAGGTGTGAGGTAGGGGTCCAGATTCATTCTTTTGAATGTAGATATCCAGTTGTCATAGCACCGTTTGTTGAAAAGATTATTCTTGAGCCAGCCCTGATGGTCTAGTGGTTAAAGTTCAGCACTCGCACCACTTTGGTGGTCCGGGTTCACTGCACGGGTGCAGAACCACACCATCCATCTGTCAGTTGCCATGGTGTGGTGGTAGCTCACATAGAAGAACTAGAAGGACTTACAACTAGGATACACAGTCATGCACTGGGGGGCTTTGGGGAGGGAGAAAAAAGAGGAAAATTGGCAACAGACGTTAGCTCAGGGCAAATCCTTCCCTGCAAAACAAACAAAAAAAAGCTTATTCTTTCCCCATTTCATTGTCATCTTTGTCAAAAATGAGTTGGTCATAAATATAAGTGTAAATGATCATAAATTCTGGACTCTGATTCTATTCCATCAATCTCTATTTCTATTCTATGCCAGTACTACAGAGTCTTATTTACTGTACCTTTGTGGTAAGTATTGAAGTTGGAATTGTGAGTCCCCCAAATTTGTTCTTTTTCAAACCGTTTTGGTCCCTGACATTTCCATATAACTTTTAGGATCAGTTTGTATTTCCTGCAAAAATCTTGAGTTAGGATTTTGATAGAGTTTTCTTTGAATCTGTAGGTCAATTTGTAGAGTATTGCCATTTACCAGTATTAAGTCTAATGAACTATGAATATGGGATGTCTTTCCAGTCATTTAGATCTGTTAATTCCTTTCAACAGTGTTTTGTAGTTTTCAGAGTACAAATCTTGAATTTTTGTTATTTATTCCCAGGTATTTTAATCTTTTTAATACTATTGTAAATGGAATTATCTTTATAATTTCATTTTCAGATTGTTCATTGCTAGTGTATAAAAATACAATAGATTTTTTTTATCTTGTGTCTTGCAACCTTTCTGTACTTGTTTATTAGTTCTAATAGGTTTTTAGTGAATTTCTTGGGATTTTTTTAATACATGATCATATCATCAGCAAAAAGAGATAGTTTTACTTCTTACTTTCCAATCTGGATACATTTTATTTCATTTTCTTGCCTAATTTCCCTAGCATAAACTTCCAGTACAATATTGAATAGAGGTGGTAGAGTGTTCCTTAGGGAGAAAGTTTCGGTCTTTCTCCGTTAAATATAATGGTAACTGTTGAGTTTTTTCACATGTCCTTTATCAGGTTGAGAAAGTTCTCTTTTATTCCTAGTTTGTGTTTTATCCTATTGGATTTTGTTAAAGACTTTTTTCTTCATATCTTGAGATGTCATTGAGTTTTGGATATTAAACTAACCTTGCATTTCTTGGATAAACCCCCTTGGTCATGGTGTATAATCCTTTTTTATATGTTGCTGGATTCAGTTTCCTAGAATTTTATTGAGGATTTTAGTGTCTATATTCATTAGGTCTACAGATATAGTTTTCTTTTTTTAAAATATTACTTATATTTTTATTGCAATAAAATATACGTGACATAAAATTTACCATTTTAACCATTTTTAGGTGCACAACTCAGTGGCATATTAAGTACATTCACAATGTTGTTTAACCATCACCACTATCCATTTCCAGAGCTTTTTCTTCATCCCGAACAGAAACTCTGTACCTATTAAAGAACAACTCCCCATTCCTCTCTCCCACCAGCCCCTGGTCACCTCTATTTTACTTTCTGACTTTATGAATTTGCCTATTCTAGGTACCTCACATGTGTGGACTCATACAGTATTTGTCCTTTTGTGTCTGACTTCTTTCACTTAGCATAATGTTTTCAAAGTTCATTCATGTTGTAGCAGTTATCAGAATTTCATTCCTTTTGACAGATGAATAATATTTCATTGTATGTATATACCACATTTTCTTTATCCATTCATCTGTCGGTGGATATTGTAGCTTTCTTTGCTTGTGATAACTTTATTTCTGGGTCTCGGGGTTATATTGGCCTGATAGAATGAGATGGAAAGTGTTCCCTTTTATTTTTTGGAAGATTTTCTGAATGATTGATATTCTTTAAATATTTGGGAGAGTTCATCAGTGAAGTCTGAGCTTTGTGGAAAAAATTTTTTAATTACTAATTTATGTCTCATTGTAGTTCTATTCTTGAGTTAATTTCAAGAGATTTGTCTTTCCAGGAATGTTCCCATTTCGTCTAAATTTTCTAATATGTTGGCATATAGCAGTTCATAGTAATTCATTTCATTTCTGTAAGTTCTATAGTGATGTCCCCTCTTTCATTTTTGATTTTGTAATTTTGAGTCTTCTCTCTCTTTTCTTGATCAGTCGAGCTAAAGTTTTGTCAGTTTTGTTGATCTTTTCAAAGAACCAATCTTTGGTTTCATTGATTATCTTGGTTTTAAAAAATTCTTTATTTCATTTATTTCCACTCTGGTCTTTATTATTTCCTTCCCTCTGCTTTTTTGGGGGGTTTAATTTGCTATTAAAATTCTAGTTTCTTAAGATGGAAAGCAAAGTTATTTGAAATCTTTTTAATATAGCCATTTACAATATTAATTTTCCTCTAAGCTTTGCTTTAGCTGCATCCCATACATTTTGGTATGTTGTGTTTTCATTTTCATTCATTTCAAAGAATTTTTTAATCTCCCTTGTGATTTCTTCTTTGACCCATTGGTTATTTGGTAGTGTGTAATTTAATTTCCACCTATTTGTAAATTTCCCAAATTTCCTACTGTTGATTTCTAATATAAGACCATTGTGGTCAGAGGACATACTTTGTACGACTTTAGTCCTTTTACATTTACTGAGGATTGTTTTATGGCCTAATGTGAGATCTGTGCTGGAAAATGTTCCATCTGTGCTTGAGAAGAATACGTGTTCTGCTCTCGTTGCCCAGGGTGTTCTGTCAGTATCTGTTAGGTGCAGTTGCTTTATGGCATTGTTGAACTTCTGACTTGTTGTGTCCTTTATTGCAAGTAGGGTATTGAGGTCCCCAACTCTTATTATAGAGTTGTTATTTTTCACTTCAACTCTGTCAGTTTTTGTTTTGTTTGGTGCTTTGTTATTTGATGAATATTTGTTTATAATTTTTGTCTTCCTGATGGATTGACCATGTTATCAGTATAAAATGTCTTTCTTTATCTCTAGTAACTTTTGTTTCAAAATCTATTTTGTCTTTTATTAGTATAGTCACTCCAACTGCCTTTTAGGTATGGCTTACAAAGTATATCTTTTTTCTTCCTTTCAACCTATTTGGTCTTGTAATCTAAACTGCCTTTCGATTGGAGTTATTTAATCTGCTTACTACATTCAGTGTAATGACTATTGACTAATAAGATAGGATTTACATTATCCATTTTGCTGTTTGTTTTCTATATATCTTGTGTCTTTTTATTTCCTCTATAATTACTTCTTGCTTTTGTGAAATAGGCATTTTCTAGTGTACCATTTAAATGCCCATGTCATTTCTTTGACTGTATTTTTTGTCATTTTCTTAGTGTTTGCCCTGAGGATTACAGTTACCATCTTAATTTATGACAATCTAATTCAGATTAAAACTACCTTAATTTCAATAGTATGCAAAGTTTTTGCTCCAGTATATCTCCATTTCCTATCCCCTCCTTTTTACCATTACTATCATACAAATTACATCATTATATATTATAAGCCCATCAATAAAACTGTATAATTATTGCTTTATGCCATTGTCTTTTAAAATAGAAGAAAAGGATTACAAACAAAAACACATTTATTCTCTTTCATATTTTTCTATGAAGTTACATTTATCAGTGTTCTTTATTTCTTCTTGTGGATTCAAATTAACATCTAGTGTACTTTTCAGACTGAAGGACTCCCTTTAGTATTTCTTGTTGGATAGATCTGCTAGTGATGAATTCCCTCAGATTTTGTTTATCTGGGAATGTCTTAATTTCATCTTCATTTTAAAGAAGAGTTTAGCTGGTTATAGAATTCTTGGTTGACAGTCTTTTTCTTTCAACTCTTTCAGATGTTATCTTACTGTTTCCGTGGTTTCTGAGGAGAAATCAGCTTTTAATCTTATTGAAGATCCTTTGCACATGATAAGTCATTTTTCTCTTAGTACTTTTATGATTTTCTCTTTGTCTTTGACTTACATCAGTTTGACTATGATGTGTCTAGGTGTGGCTCACCATGAATAAATTCAGCTTGGAGTTCACTACGGTTCTTGAATGTATAGATTAATATTTTACATAATACTTGGGAAGTTTTTGGACATTATTCCTTCACATATTTTTTCCTACTCCTTTATCTCTCTCCTCTTCCTCTGGGTTTCCCATTATGCATATGTTGGTATGTTTTGTGGTGTCCCACAGGTATCTGAGCCTCTGTTCATTTTTCTTTGTTTTTTTTCTTTCTGCTCTTCAAACTGGATATAGGTTTGCCCCACTATCCGAAAGTTGAGCATTCCTGTGAAACCTTTAGTAAGGCAAAATGGTGTAAAACTAAGAAGCAATTACCATTAATTTATATGGGAAAAATTTTTGAGTGTTCTCAGATCCAAAATATGACCTACCCAAATAAATCAAAATAAAGCACAGGTGCTCACAGATACGGTGCAAAACTATGGTGGCTCGATGCTGAGATGTTGAGTGTAGTTCCCGGGAGAGGAGCTTGGCAGCACCACTCTCACTGCTTGGGGTGTGTGCTGCCCCTGTAACAGCTCACTGCAAAACAAATGCTGAGGGCTGTTTTTACTTCTCACCTTTTATTGTAAAAGTAAAAATCCTCTTCAAATTTCTTTCGGTTAGTGAAAACAGGAACAAATCTTGGTCTTCCTTAAAAGTGAAGTGGCATAAAGTGATCTTTTGGATTGTGGAGGAAACCTGTAATTTCTGTTGACATATCTTCAAGTTCATTGATTATTTCTGCTGATAGCTCATATCTGTTGTTGAGTCCCTACAGTGAATTGTCAGTTTTTGTGCTGTTTAACTCCAGAATTTCTAAAAATGTTGTTTTTATAATTTCTCTTTATTGATGTTCTCTATTTGGTGAGATATCATTTTCTTACTTTCCTTTAATTCTTGAGACATAGTTTCCTTAACTTTTTGAATACAATAGCTGACTTAAAGTCTATGTTTACTAAGCCCAAAAGCAGGGCTTTCTCAGGGACATTTTCTCTTGGCTGCTTTTCTCCCTTGTATGTGATATGCTTTCCTGTTTCTTTACATAGCTCATGATTTTTTGTTGAAAACTTCATGGTGAAATAATACATTATAATAACTTTGGTGTCAGATACATTTTTATTGTTTTGTTGGGTTGTTTTGTTTTTCTTCTTGCTACTTGTTTAGTGACTTTCTAGGACTAATTCTGTAGTTTCTATATTTCTTACAATGTATGGACATTAATTGTGTGGTAACCTTCTTTTTTTAAGTTTTTGCTTTTTTTATTTTAAGGCTGGCTTCACAGGGGTCGGTGTGACTTAGTGTCAGTATAATTCAGTGGTCAACCAACTGTTGGTTAGAAAAGTTTCTTGAATGCCTTATCTATCTGTCTTTCAACCTTTGCCAAGGGAATCTGTGTGAGAAAGCGTGTCTTCAGACTTGCTTCAGTTTATAAGACAGCCTTGGCTTTTACTTCCTGCTTGTGCAGGGCTTCAAGGTCCGCCACTAGGGAGTGAATGGGACCTTCTCTCTTCCCGGATCTTTCCTGGGCCGCCTTTTAAGCCCCAGGAATATGTCAGAGCTTTTCAGAGTTCCTTATGGTCATCTCATTCTCCAAGATTTTCTTTTAAATTCCTGGCCAGGTTCTTGTTTGCCCAACTGAAATTGTAGCCGTAGGGAGCTGCCATATAACCACGCGGCTGCTGTTGTCTTGATTGCATTCTGGGGATAGGGATTTTTTTTCCCCGTGAGCTGAGCTCTGAGTCAAATTAAATACTCACAACACCCTGAGAAGAGAGATTTTCCAGGGAGCTGCTTGTTCAGGCAAATGTTGATAGTGCTCTGGGGTTGATGCTTTGAACGTAGCTCTAAAAGAGGTATGTCCTCTGTTGGCTACCAGGCTGCCAGCGTTTTACAACTATGGTGCCACTAAGCTGGGAGGGAAGGGATGGGAGTGGCCTCGGACTAAAATGACGCAGACCCCACTCTCTTACCAAGGTTCAGCAGTTTCTCTTAGACAATTTTCAGTTTGTTCTGTGGCTTTGGTTAATTTTCAGAGTTTTAAAACAATTGCTTTTAGTTGTTTTTGCCAGCATTTTTATTGTTTTTGTGGGACGGTGAGTTCACGAAGGTTCTCGCCATGCCATTCCAGAAGTCTGTATCCTCTAGGATTCTATATGGGTTCAAGAACAATGGCAAAGCAAAGACAGGCGAAAAAGGAGCCTTTTAACAAAGAAATGTTACCTTTTTCTTCTGTCTTTTTCAACATCTCTTTTCTTCTCGACTCCTACCAGCCCCCATGTCTTCTCTCAGTGATGGTTTAGTGTAGTGAGAAGAGTCTTGGCCTTGGGCGCACCTAGATTCAACTACTAGCTCTGCAGCAGTAAGCAAGGTATTTACTCTTCTTGAGCCTCAGTTTTCTCATATAAGTTGGTGATGATGGCACCCATCCTCATAGAACCACAGTGAAGATTAAATGAGAAAATACTTAATGAGCTTATACCAAACCTACACATATTAGGTGCACAATAAATCATTAATATGATATGCTATTTAATGTTGTTATAGTCCCTTCACTTGTTTCATTTTTCATCCCTTTTTTCTTTTACTGATCTATCGTAATGAGTCCTGGTTTAAAAATAGTAATTACTTAATGGTTTTAGGCCAGTAACCTACAGAAGAAAAATAATGAGAAGAAGGTCTTCCCTTTGCTCTGTGATCTTAAGCAAATTGTTTAGCTACTTTGAATCTTAGTTTCCTCACTTTTTAAGTGAGATAATAGTATGTGCCTCTGATACGTTAGGGGCTTGCTTTGAGAGTCAAATGAGTTCATACTCTGTAGGCTTTGCAAGGCTTTGCACCATGGCCTCTATACAATGTACAGTGGCCTTTAGTTTGTGAAGATAAGTTTCTGGTTCTTGGGTTGGATTCACGGGATTAAGTTTCTTTTTTCTTTCCTTCTCAAAGAACACAACATGTAAAATAAGTTGCTTTTTATATGTGGCACCATTTTTCCCCAAACCTTGAGTTAGATAAATATTTTGCCATCTTTATCCATTATATTCCAAATGACATTTATTGTTCATCGACTTTGGATTTAATATTTTCATTTAATTATTCACTTTGTGATCTAGGCTAAAATAGAAGAAAAGGCCATTTATGAACGCTGTGGCAGTAAAAATATGTATGTGAACATAGCAATACATACTCTTAAAAAGCTGAGAAATCAAGGTAACTTCTTTCCAATTAATCAAGTAATAAGATAAAAACTTGTGATTAACACCTGACGCTGAATGTCTTTTCTTCATTAGCAGGGTCATTTTTAGGTATTCACTGTTATATATTTTTTAAATATTCTCTTGAGTAGAATGTGCAGGAGGCACTTTTGATTGAAAATAACAAATTAGGTTTGAAATTGGACATATAAAGTCATTGAAAGAGGTTATCCCTGAGATATTTAAATTTGGTTTTAGTTGTAGGAGTAACTCACCTCCATGTGGAATAGTATTTCTCAACTTTTTAAAAAAATTTTTGTCCCACTAAGAAATCTTTTTAAATATTGTTTTTTCTATTCTCCCCCATAATAAAACTAAGTACTGAGGGATAATATTTTGTCATGTAAGGTTGAGTTTTGGAGAGCCACATACTGTTGTAATAGCTAAGATTTTTTTCATTCCTCAAGAGCAAATTTTGCTCCCTTGGGGGCAATACCACTCCATTGAGACTGCATAGAATAACTCAAATAAAACAGAAAAGCATTAAAAAAAACAGCAAAAGACAACTGGCTTCCAAATTTCTTATATAGACCCTTCTCTACATGACCGTAGAGATGTAAATAATTTTAATGAATGCAATCATTTATATATATGTAGTTTGTCTGACTGTTTTCACCAAATAAGCTATCATAGAGATCTTTAGTCGGCTAATCTAGAATCTATGTTACGATCTAGATCTATATCATACTTTTTAATGACTACATGATCCTCTATTGTATAGAACCTATACTATAGATATTCCCTTATGTGGAATCTATAATATAGATGAACCACACACATTTGAGTATTTAGGTTGCTTACATTTTTTTCTACCATAAATTCTCTGATCAGTGTAAGTGTGAACTCTGTCATTTCCTCATACTTGAGCTTATGTATCCTTGGCATAAATTCCTATGTACAGAGAAGCTAGCAGAAAGGTCTGCATGTTTAAAATTGGTAAATATTGTTAACTGCCTCCAGAGAGGGTTTGTCCACTTACATTCCCCACCAATAAGGTAGGAGTCTATGTGTTTTTCCTCATAGCTTGCTGAACTTTATCATTCATTCTCTTTTGGGGTGCAAAGGTGTAGACCGAAAATAAAGTTATTGTAGTCTTTTGTTGTTGTTGTTACTATGAAGTTGAAGACCTTCCTTTCTTTTTTTTCTTTCTCTCTCTAAATTCCCTGTTTGCATCCTTCTGCCCCCCTTTTTAATTGGCCTGTTCATTTGGGAGCTTTTGCATAGCCCCATCTCCTTAGTTTGTCATTGTACTTCAACCTTATTGATGAAGTTTATTATAGTGTGGAAGTTATTTTCAAGGTGTAATCAGTCTCTTCCTTTTTGGTTTCTGGGTTTTGTGTCATGCTTAGAAAGACTATTTCAATCTCAAGAATATAAAGACTGATCATCTGTGATTTCTTTATGGCATTTTTTATGTACAACACTTTAAGTAGACTTAAATACATATATTAAAATATATAAATTCTCTTAGGTTAGTATTTTCATGGTATTTTAGCTTTTCCCTCTTCATATTAGATATAGCACATAGAAATAGAACATAGAGGTCTGAGTATGTATTTTAAATATTCCCAAAGGAGATAGAAATGGTTTGCAAGCTGTTACAGTTGTGGCAAATTATGATGTAAAACTTACTGACTCAAATTTAGACATACTCCATCCAGTATTTAAAATCTGTTGTCTTTGGCAAATATGAGGTTCTGACCATTTTAGTAGTTCACTAGATTTAACTTTTTTCCCAACTTGGAATTGGTTATGAGGATGTTTGGTCTCACATGTTGGGTGCTTGTTTTAAGATAAGAACAAGTGTTTTACTATACCATAGACCTTTACTTATGTTCTGTATGTTTCTGTGAAGCAGACAAATGCATTCTCTCAGGAGAAAAGTTCTTGTGTGTTTTAGATGTGTCAGGATGCAGTAATAACAGCAAGACAACTGGGTCAAAAAAGAACAAAAAGACAAATGGTAAGCTTCCTGTAATCGTGACAGGCCCTTGTAATTGTTACCTTAAAAGGGAAGTATATTTGGTATAATGCAATTATTAAACTTGTGTTTATGAAGGATCAGCTACATACCATGCATGTTTGATATCCTTTTTACAAATTAGTATAAAAAGAAGAAAAAGTGGGCTTTTATTTAAGCAATATTTGGATTGAATTCTCAATTTTGGGGTTTTTTTTTTTTTTTTTTTTTTTTGGATAACATATATCCAGTCAGCAAGAGTAGTGCTTCTCAAACTTTACATGTATGGAATCACCTGGGAATCTTGTTAAAATGCAGATTCTGATTCAGTAGGTTTGGGAATAGCCTCAAAGTCTGATTTTATAATAAGCTCCCAGGGACGAGAAGCTCGAGCAAAGGAGTCGCTTGAATTTGGTTGTATTTGAATAAAACCAGGTGGTAGTGCTCCTCCTCTAAGAAAGCCTTGTATATAAGAATCCAAACAGCAGAGGTGCTTTTAGAATCTCCTAATACTTCTCACACAGAAGAATTTTTCCTTTTACAAAAGGGTTTGCCAAAGAGTGTCTAGCAAATTCCACTAGAGTTTTTAATAATAAATGAGAGAAACTTTCTTAAGAATCCATTAGAGTGAGGGGATCTGGGCCTAGGTTAATGATGTTGGAAAGAGATCCTTGAATTTGAGGATCTCTTTGCCGTTGTGCGACTCATGAGCCCCGTGGTTTTCTGCTGGTAAGCTCCTCCACTCTTCTTACCTGGGCGAGTGTTAAGAATCAATCAGCATGACTGGAACAGAAGACCTGGGATTGTGCATCAGCCACGCTGCGCAACCTGGGTCACGGGTCCTCCCCGTTCTGAGCCTCATTTTCCTCGTCTGTAAAAACGAAGTCAGTCTGTTTGCCTTTCTGGGTTAATGTAAATTTCAAGTCAAAATCCCTAGAGCAGTTTTCGGCTTGTATAGTGTGCACCGGCTGTGACTGACACGATTCTTCCTCTCCCTTCTCTCACCAAAGTGCAGGACGTCACGAGGTGCAGGGACCAATACTGATTTCTTTTGTTGTTGTTGAAGGATATGAAGACTTGGATTCTTTTAGGCCACTGCCTTACTTAATGTTAATCAGAATCCTAGCATCTCGTATCTGAAAGGGTTAGGAGACTCTTACCTTACCACTACCAAAAAAGAAAAAAATGCTATTTAAATTTTATTGAACAGCTTTTCTTTCTTTCTTTTTTTTTAGTGCTCACAGGAGTTAGTCTCTACAGACATCTTAAAGACTACCTTCTGACTGAAGAAGGGTTACATAAAAATAACTACCCCCAACCCAACCCTGACAAACCAGGGAGTATTCTTTTAAACCCAGGCATGAGAAGAACTCTTGTAAATGATGGTAAGTGTATAGGACTGAAAAATATCCTTTCTACGTGATAAGGCTGGACCCCTGACAGTTATTTCCCTTTCCATTTCATTTCATTTCCATTATCTAAGTACTTTATTTACATAATCTATTTTATTAAATCTTAGCAACCATTTCAGGTGGGTACCGTTATTACCTCCATTTACACAAATGAGGGTCAGAGAGGTCAAATAATTTGTCACAGGTCACTCTGAATAGGTGGTAGAGCCAGGGTTTGATGGCAAGGACCCTGACTCTGGAGTCCCTATTTAACCACCATTCATATGCGTATGCAATGCCATGTTTTGAATACTTCCCACTCTTTCATTAGAAATTCTTGAAGATTATAATTAGTCTTATTATTTTGCATTTTCTACAAATACTGGGCATAGTTGATATTCATCCCCAACCCCCCCCCGCCCCCCCAAAAAAGAGAAAAATAGAATATATAGTGTCATGACTGTCAAATCTTAGGTCCATTGGAGTTTGGAATGCAGTTCTAGAAATATTTTTCAGTAACTAGAAAATATTTATCTTCATCTTTTGGATTTTAGAACTTATCTCTGGATTATCTTCACCATTTGCTTTACTTTTTTGTTTTTAACCCTCTCAGTGGAAGGCAGTACACTTAGGAGTTAAGAACATGGATTCTGAAAGAGAAAGTCAGGCAAGTGTGGTTTGGATGCTGGATAAGTCATTTAACCTCTCCCAGCCTCAGTTTTCCCATTCTGAGTAATGGGATCATGGTAGCTACCCCATCCGGTTGTTGTGAGAATCAGTGAAAATAATGCTTGTGAAGTGCTTGGCACAGTGCCTGCCTCATCATCTCATACAGACACTCAAATAAGAGTTGCCATCATTGTCATCAGAACCAGTGCGAGGGTTGTTGATAAAAAACGAATACTCATAAATGGGTCTAGTGAAAAGCCCAGCTATACTCTCAATGACTTAATAAATCTACAGATCACTGTCTGTCTAAAAGGGATAAAATAATAAGGAAGACATGGGTTCTGTTTCAGGAACTCCATGTACTGGAGTAGATGACTAATCAAGTCCAGTCATGGTGCAAAGACCACTGGCGCTGGGCTGACTCTGGGGGTGGGCAGGGTCTGCCTGTGTGAGCAGGTCACCTGCAAGTATTCCTGTGAGTCATCCTGTATCTGTTTCTGTTGCTCCGTGATCCCGCTGGGTATGGGCTCACTGTGGATCAAGAACGCAAAGGCGAGACCCTGCCTTCAGGTCCATTTTTCTTTCCTCCCCCATCTATTCCTGAACGGTTCTACTTCATGTTCTGCTTTAGCTTCTGAGAAGATATGTTGTCTATGTGGGAAAAGATATGGTGTGACTCCCGCAGGCAAACGCACTGGGGTGGAAGAGTGCAGCTACCACTTGGGCCAAGCGTTGAGGCGTCAAGGCAAGTATTTGGTAGCTCTGTTTCACTTATTTGACATGCCAGTGCCAAAGTGGTTCAGAGAAGAGTGGAATAAAGAGTTCAGTTCACTGTATATTTGTTAAATACAGTCCAGCAAAGAGAAACAGGATCGACAGTGAAGCTTCAATTACGAACACCTGCTTGTGACCACGCGCGTTACCCTTGCAGGTCACTGGCTCGAGAACTCAGGCAAGGACAGTTCTTCTGCCTCTTTAAGACCACCAGTCAGTCAGCTACCTCCTGAATGCACCTGCTCACCGCATGCTGGCGTTAGGATAATTTCTTTGCTAATAACTTCAGTTCCTTGCCCCCCCCGCCCCCACTGAGTGAAGATGGACACTTGATTCCTCGTCCCACCAGCCACCATGTCTTCTCCAGCACAGTGAATTCCCTGCAGTCCACTCAGCTGGGTTTCTTCCTATTCAAATGAAAAACCTGGGCACCTCGTCATCATCTCCCGTTTGTGCACCCTTTCATCTAAGGGGCATGCACGTCTCATCTTTCTACCTCAAAAATGTATCCTTTTCTCCACCTCTGTTGCCACCACCTGGGTCCAAACCTTCGCCTCTGTCCTCAGTTACTGCAGCGTCCTCCTTCCCAGTCTCTCTGCTTCTACTGTGCCCTATTTTCTCTCCATATCCCCTCCAATCTATTTTCACCCAACAGCCTCCAGAATAATTTTTTTACATCACATTTCTGTTCACGCCACTCCCCTGCTTTAATTGAAACCCTTCAATTACTCTGTCGACCCCGCCTAGTTTAGCCTCTGCCTCCACCCGGCTTCTGACCTTTCCATTGTTGTCTTCACACCACACTGGCCAACTTTCTGTGGACGTCTTACCTGCTGTTCCCTCTGCTTTTCACATGCTGGTTCCTTCTCGTCCTTTCGGTCTCCGCGTAAATGTTACCTCCTCAAAGTGCTTTCCCAGCCCCACCATCGAAAATAGGTCCTTTCTCTTCTATCGCGACTCCCTATCTCTTCCTTCATAGCACCTAACTACATTTTGTCATGATTTAGTAACTTACCTGCTGTCTCTAAAAGACTGTAAGCTTTTGGAGGGACCATCCATCTTTTTTCCTCCCCGTTGTCCTTCCAGCACTTAGCATAGTAACTAACACATAGGCCATCAATAAATATTTGAATAGATGGGTGGACAGATGAATTATTGATATCAATATGGACATGAATATGGATGATATTGTAATAAATGCTGTGAAGGAAATAAAGCAGAGCAAAGGAAATAGAGAAGAACAGGGGTATGACTGAGTGACAGAATAAATACATGAATAAATAATGTTGTGAAGTAAATCCAGGCAAGTTTGACCTGAGTGTTTAAAGTATGGAGGGCTTAGTTTTGGAGCATTAGGGACTATGAATTCTGAAGGAGAAGAACAAAGAGGGAAGACACTGAGAAAGAGTAAGTGTGGCAGACAGACCAGTTGGGCTAGCGAGACCACACAGCATAATGAACAGAACAGGCACTTTGGAGCTGGCAGACCTGAGATTTGGGACTGTTGTGCCACCTGCTTTCTCTGAGACGCTGGGCAAGTTACCTAAGCTCCCTGAGCTTTTGTTACCACATTCATAGAATGAGCTTTGTGTGGCAATTCTGTGAGCTGATATGTCAAATTCCTGGCATATAATGAATGCTCTGTTAATGCTGGTTCTCTGCCTCCCTTTCTCATTGCTGGACAAGGTAAGGTAAAGCTATGGGATGCCAAGATTGGATGAGTAGTAAAAGGTTGGTAAAGCAAGAGCCTTCAGTGCCAGCCTGAGAAATTTGCATTTGATCACTAATGCACAAGTGAACCACTTGAGGAAAGAGATGTAATGAAAATGCACCTTACGAAGATCAGTCTAACAAAAATTTATAGGAAAACTGGTGCAGAAACCACTGGAGGCAGAGTGATTTGTTAGGGAGCAGTTGGGAGAACATCACCTTGGGCCATAGGGGAGAAGGGCTCGGGGTGGACAAGGGTACAGATGAGATTGAAGATAGGAGTGGGGTAAGAAAAGAGATACGAAGGCTTGGGATTATTGCTGTGAAAATGCAAAGTGCCTGGGCAAGTTTGCGAAAGAAGGGGGGGCATCAGGATTTTGGAGGTCCAGCCAAGGTTGGAGACAATATCTGTGTTGTGGTCTCAGTCTGTGTAACTGAGTGATGTTTCTTGGGTCAGATCCACAACTCAGATACAGGAAGGGAGAAGGTGGTAGTTGGAGCCATTCATTCAAAGGGCTCCAGCAGAGAGAAAAGGTTAGGGAGTAGGAGGAGATGTGAGAGGGTGGTTGAGTGGAGTCAAAGCAGTATAAAGAAGTGACACCAGAAGGGAGCAGAGAGAACAGGGCAAATGATGGAGGAAAGCGGGGAGGAAGGAGATGAAAGGTGTTCAGGACATTGGTAATTGTAATTCACCTTCAAAGTACAAGCCCTAAGAACTCTGCTTCCAGAAGTCGATTTTCCTGTTCATTGTGTAATATCTAAGTAACGTCAGATCGCTTGTACAATAGAGTCCTTAAAGGTCTTTGAGGGTCACATAAGACACGTGCTGTGGGAGTTTGCCACTCTGCCTGGTAAAGCCTGCTTGCTTTGATTTTTATTTTTTGGTTGGTTTTCAGTCCCTGGTGGCTTAGAAGCGCGGTACAGCTGCTGTGAAGGTGTCCTTGGATCCCCTGGGTGTCAGGTTGCCAAGGTAGGGCTTGTCACCCAGACTGCTGCTTGTTTCAGACCCAGAGTTGCTGCCTGCGCACAGACTTTGGGGATCGCTAAGCATTTGAAAGAATTAATTGGCTAATTTTCAGTTGATGAAATTTTTATAAGCGAGCTTGCTCTTGCGAAAACATACAGTGATGTATTTGGCAATGTTTATTTCAGCTTCACGTTCATGACCAAAAAGAAAACCTCGAGGGCTTTGTGAAGACTTTTGTCAAGTTCCCGCCCCGCGACGGTAATCACGGTGTTTTTGCTGTGAACTGTGAGGTGGTACGTTGGTCTTATATGTTACCTTATTGCCATCATACAGCCAAAGGATTGTGGAGCCCTACATTGTACAAAGCGCTTTTCTAGGCTTATTGCTCAATCCCGCATAGCTCTGCAATGTTGTTCACATATGTTCAGATGAAGCAGCTGAAGCTGGAAGGACTCAGATGAGTGGGCAGAGTTCCTGCATTTAGTAAGTGACAGAGCCAGGAACTGGTCCGTGATCCTCTTTTTATTTATTAATTTTTCTTTATATATAACCCCTGGTGGTTCTGCTCTTCAAACTGCTGAAATTGCATGGTTGGAAAATATGAATACTACTGTTATCCCCCAAATCAGCATAAAAGCTTGATAAAATTTTAAAAACTATTGTTTATAGAGATAGTAAAATATTGATAGGGATTTTTCTTTCTTTATACGAGAATCAATGCTAAAAAGTAGAGGAAAAAACAGAGCTTGTAGTCATGAGATCTGGGAAGCTCCGCCACTTACCCTGAGCAAGTCTCCTCCACGCTCTAATCCGTGCATCGTGGGGTTAATAGTAGTGCCACAGGGACCCTGAGAATCAGATGCACCAACATATGGGAAAGTGCTTTGTACCTGTCAAAGGTCATGCCAACAGTTGTCTTTAACAAAACGTATAAAATTAAATTTTTATTCCCTATAGTACATTTGGACAGCAGATTTGTGGAGTTTGTTTAATTAAAATTAGTATAGAACAGCAGTGTTCAGTTTTCAAGATTAGATCTTTAACTGGAAATAATGTAGAGTGCTCTGGCTTAGAAATCAAACATCACTGCCACGTTGTCCTCTACCACGCCAGGTTACATAGCTATGTAGGGATTTTCTTTTTTTTCACTTAACAAGGTCTATAATTGCATTGTGTAATATGGTAGCTGCTAGCCACATGTGGCTATTTAAATTCAGGTAAAATTAAAGTGAAAAATTCAGTTCCTCAGTCACACTAGCCAAATTTCAGGTACATGATAGCCACCTGTGGCTAGTGGCTACCATATTGGACAGCACAGAAAGAGAACATGGTATCATCACAGAAGGTTCTGTTGGATAGAACTGATCTCTAATAAAAATAATTGTAAGACTAAGCTAAGAAAATGAAATTATTCTATTAGCAGAAATGCCACTAACATTAAAGAAGAGATTGAAGCTTAGAACATCTTTTACAAGGCTGTCAGATCCACTGACTGGCTTTGTTAGCAAACTGAATGATATGATTAAATTGTATATTCTAGTTTAAAATATTCCTTTAAGATACCCCAGATGTTAAAAGAAAATATATTTACTCAATGTGATATATAAATTTAATATTTCCCCGTTTATAGTGCTATACAGCCAAAGGTTTGGAACTTGCTCAAGTGACAGTGGTTGATCCCAGCCTCCAGGTGGTCTATGAGACATTTGTGAAACCAGATGAAGAAGTCATTGACTATAACACTAGGTATGCGTTATATAAAAGCGTTTATTCTTGAGATGGTAGAACATTCAACATGTAGTTTACGTGAAGTGTTGGCTTAGGTCCGTTTATTGGAATCAGCTTTAGAGCATGAGTTATATTATTTTCCTTTCATTCATTCATTCATTCAAAAACATATTTTATTGAGTACCTGCTGAAATTATGGATACATTGTGCTAGGTCCTGGATTACAACCAGGCCTCAGCCCTGAGACAAGGCCTCAGGCCCGATGGTGTTGGAGTGGTAGGCAGGAGGCTAGATAGACAGGCAAAAATATTGAATAAATTATTTTATTCATTCGTTAGTTCAAATATTAATTAGTTCCTTCTGAAAACACCATATTATTATTATTCTCTTAGGTGAAAATTTCTGGAATGTTGTAGACATGTCCTTGAGTATACATAGCTTTGATATGGCATGTAGAATACTGGTTCAGTGCAAATTCTGTTTTGTTAATCATTATTATTAAAGTAGGACATATTTCTGATCCAAGCTGAGTGCTAACTTGAGATGGTACAATATAGATGTGCCTTTAATTTTTGAAAACCTCATACGAAATGCCAATGATATCATTGATCAGTTTAAATTTGTTTCCTAAAGGCGTTTGAGCCACGTGACATGATATGTTTATATATTTATTTAAATATAAAATAGAGGGCACTGATCTTATTCTAGAGTGAAAATTCAGAAGTATTTATTACTGGTGTGATTATTCAATTTTCTTTAAATAACAAACTCTCCAATGGCACTTAAAATGTGACTTCTTTATATATATATAAAGAAACATGACTTGCACACACACATATACCATATATATAGTATATACCATACACACATATATACCATATACACACATCATATATATAGTATATATAATACACATAATATGTCTGTAATTTTAGAACACAATAAAGCAAGGTGGCCATGTAAATTAAAAGTTGTTTTGATGATAAATATTGAGAATGATTATAGAGAATCCTGTTAAAAAGCATTTTTTAACCTAAATTCCCTCACAGTTCAGAAAAATTGTTCTATTCATAAAAACAGTAAAGGTTGCTGTTATCAGAAAATGCATTTTATGTACTAATCTCTCTGCTGACCTCATTTGATTCTTTTTTCCTACTCATTTTGGCCATATCCTAACAGCCTCGTCTGTTATAACTTTTTTCAGCTTTATTGAGGCATAACTGACAAATATAATTGTAGTGTATTTAAAGTTATTTTACTTTTACTGGTTCTTATTCTTTCATGGATTTAATGAGATCTTCCCTAACTCCTTTTTGGAACAAGTCAGGAAATACTTTGGTAATTATTGATAAATTATAGTGGCAAAATGATAACTGAAGGGCTTGCATTATAAATAAAAGAACCTCTGAATCTTAAAAAAAAAGAAACCTTCAAATGCATTCAGTGCATTGCATTCTTTAAAAAACGTCTTAAAATGAAGCCAAATACTCCATCCATGATAATTTCCTCTTAATCCAAATATGTGATTAACTATGTATCACATTCCCTAAGTAAGCCAGATGATGGAAGCAGGTATCTTTTGCTCCTTACAGGAAACGGTAATATCAACATATAGTTTAAATTGAAAATACCTTTACATTATTTTTATCTCGTGCTTTTCTCCTAAATTGCAGTGAAGCATAGCAGTCGTCCTGTTTCTGAACATTTATTTAGTAGTGCTTCAGAAAGCCACTAGAGTGGTCAGTTTCCTGCATGTGTTTTCACTGGGTCTTCATAAACCGTTAATATTGGTAATTAACCCTACTTTACAGATGAGACCAGAAGGTTAAGTAACTTGCTGAAAATCAAATAGAGTTAATGGCCGAGTCATAGCATAGTTCAAACCCACGTCATCCGCCTAGGGTTCCATCTGCTCTCCATGCTACCCACAGTTCATCTTTAGGCTTACTCTAATGGGAGATAAGCAACTTAACTAAACTGCACTTGATAAAACTTGGATTACACAAAGATCAGAGTTCAAAAGGAACTCGATGAACTTGTAATAATGTCTTTCCCCCCACCCTAACTATTGATCCAAATTATAAATTTTACTAGGTTACCATGATAACCTAGTAAAGGGGTAGTTGACAGTCCTACAAGTAAGAGCTTTGTTGTATTCAGCAAATGTTTGTCACTTTGGGTCAGTCATGTGTTCTGACTATAACTGATGAAATCCACTTACATTCTTGACTTATCTGCATTATGTGTCTTATTGGGGTAGGTTTTCCGGTGTGGTGGAAGGTGACTTGAAGAACACCAAAACATCAATCCGTGATGTGCAAGCCATCTTGTTGAACCTGTTCAGTGCCGACACTGTACTAATTGGACATAGCTTTGAACATAGTCTGTATGCTCTTAAGGTAAAGAATTACAGTCTCCTGTTTTTGCAAAACTATATGTGTTCAGATGGTAGTCATTATCCTTGTGTTATCATTGATGCCTAATTTGCCCTATGAACCAAGAAGGCAAGAATCATCTGTGCTGATGACATAGTTCAACTATCACAAACCGGAAGGAGTGTAAGATCACTAAAATCATTTGGCTAATCAAGATTAGAAGGAAGGTCCATCATCAATTACGATAAAACCCAAATCACTGTTTTGACAAACTTTTAATATTCAAATGAGTAAGACTTAAGTTTATTTAACAGGTTATTTTATTCTCATACATGGAGATACTTTTTCACATTAAATTGGGTAGAGCTTTATAGGTAGGCTCAAAATCAAATGTCATGTTCATTTTCTTGGCATGATAGACTTAAAAATCTCCCGCTTATTATACTCCAGATTGAAATTGCCTATTCTTTGCTCTGTGTTTTATAATAGGAGTTAGCACACTATCGCCCATGCCAGCCGCCTGTTTTTGCACATTTTTTTTTTGCAAATATTTTTATTGGAACAAAGCTACCACATCCATTCATGTGTGCATTTTCTATAGCTACTTTCACGCTACAATGGCCTTGCTGAATAGTTGTGACAGAGACTGTGGCTTGCAAGCCTAAAATAGTGGTGGCCACTCCAAATTAGGACTGTTCTAGAACATTGCTATCCAGTAGAACTTACTATTCTATATTTTCTATCCAGTATGGTAGACACTAGCCACGTGTGGCTGTTGAGCACTTGAAATATGTCTTAAGTGATTGGGAATAAGATTTTTAATTTTGTTTAAATTTAAATAGCGACATGTGGCTAGTGTCTACCACATTGCACAGCACAGCTCTAAAACTTTGGGGACCTTTACTGAGCATTTGTTTCAGCCACCCCTGGGACTCACCTTCATGCAGAGAAGGGCTGGTTCTTCTTCAGTGCAAGAATATAAGTCAGGCCACTTATTTTCGCAGGTGAATGCCAGCTTTTTCTCTGTAAAGCTAGTATCCAAAGTGTAGATATCTGTTTCAAATAGCAGTGTTGTGTCTGCATGTGATGGATAATACCGGAATGTGCTTCCATCCAGATCCTACTGGACTACGGGAAAAGAGAGCTGGCAACATGAGTTTTCTGTAAGCAAGGGCTTCACAGGGATGTCCTTCTGTCACCTCAGAGACAGCACCTCTCAAACTGGACTTCTCACCATGCCTTTCCTCTCCTTTTCCAGGAACCATTCTATTCCGCCTCTCTCGGACTAGAAAATTTCAAACTATCGTGTTTCTTCATTCCTTGTAATCAGTCTGTTTCTTCCATCCAGATAACTCATGGATTTTCCTATTTTTCTCTATTTCCATCACCACCTTCTTTTATTTACTCAATACCCTGCAGCCAGGAACTGGTGCCTAGGGTGTGGCTGGGACATGAAATGAGAATTTAAAGTGCTTGTGGACATGCAGAGTAGGTGCTAAACATTAAATTTCCAACTCCTCATTTCTCCATCAGTCTTGCAGTCAGTCTTGTCCTGAGGCTAATCTTCCTGAATCTGTCTTCAAAACACAGCTCTCCTAATGAGGAATCCAGACTGGCACCTGACTTTCTAGGCTCTCAGTTATCTGACCCCTCTCCCCCATATCTATTGTACAGTATTTCCCACTTCACCAGACATCAGTCAAAATGTAGGCACCTCCTTCCCTGTGTAAGCCAGGAGATGTGAACCGAGATGGGACCGAGCCATTGTCCATGCTCCCTCCCCAGAGACAGACAACTAAACCATGAAATGTGACAGGACTGAAATATGAGAGCTACGCCCCATCAGCTGAGTCACAAGGTTGGCGGAGCCTGGCTCTCCTCTACCCCAAGTCTTTGTGGGAACCTCCCTGCACTCTTGCAACCCCCTGGTGGTGCTCTCACAGTAGGAAAGCGGATCCGGAAGTCAGACTGCATCGATTTGCTTTCCTTCTACTCTACTAACTCAGCTTAGGCAACTTTGTTAAGCTCTCAAAGCCTCAGTTTCCTTGGCTGTAAAATGGAACAATAAGATACCTTCCCCATTAGGTCACTCTGCAAGTTGTAGTGAGATAACCTGGGTAAAGTACTTAGTAGCTGATTCATCATAACTGCTCCATGTTGCGGCTGTAGCGTAGTTACTGCTGCTAAACTTATTGTTGCTGCTCTCAGATCCTTATTCTTTGGGAAGAATTTCTGATAGGTTTCTCTCTTTCATTTGACAGTTAATTCATACTTCAGTCGTGGACACAACAGTTATGTTTCCTCATTGGCTAGGCTCACCTCACAAGAGATCCCTTAAGAGTCTAGTGGCTGACCACCTGCAGAGGGTCATTCAGGATGATGGTAAGAGCCTGCTTGCTGGTGATTACTATTGGGATCCTAAGTTTGAATTGACTGCACACAACGTGAGGTCCACGGTACAGGGCTGCTGTCTGAAATGCTTAGGGTAGGTTCCTCTCTGTGGGTTTTCTCATCTGCTTGTGTAAAAAGCATTACATGCCCACCGCCTGGTATAGTCCCGGATGTTCAGCAGGCATCACAACAGCTGTGACACTGAGAATGGTGGTCAGATAATTGTGCAGCGGGTTGCCTGGCCTTCAAATTCATGTGTAAAACCTTTGTTGATGTGGAGATGTAATTCCATTCTAAATTTTGCTGAGTACCTCTTTTCATATGTGCTTTTCACTAAAGCAAATGAGATTCTAAAATTGATTGGGTCCAGGTTATCTCATCCAAGGTGAAGTGTGTGTGTGTGCGCGCGTGTGTCTGTGCGCACACGTGCGTGTGTCATGTTAGAAGACGTATAGCTCAAATGCAAAAGATTCATGATGCATGCACTTGCTTTATACCAGATTGACGTATCTTGCTCTCAGAACCTTTTTTTCTTTTTGGTTTTTCTGATGACATATACCTAACATTAAACCAGTTAATCAGGTACAACAAGTGCGGTCACCAACTACCCTGTTCATAGCATTGCACAATTTACCAGTGTCTGGCTTGGAATGGAGGTTAGTTTACTCTATACATTTGCTCATACCCATGGAAGCCCCTCTTTGGCACAAGATAGAAAAGAAAATTAATTTTAAGTATGTTAAAATTATGTTATAATGCTATATGTTTCTAAAGATACTTAAGATATGGGAAGGTCCTCTATCATGTCATTAATTATACAAAATCCAGATTTTACCCTGTGGTCTTTATTCTTTCATTCTATGTCTATTAGACATTAATACCATCTTGCAGAGGGTCTTTAATTTACATTATCTGCTTTGTTAAAAAAATATATCTCAGAAAGAATTCCCACAAAATTCTGTTATAAAATTTGTAATGTGTCCTATCGAAAATCTTCTTGAACCATGGACATAAAAATATTTCACTTAACAACAAAAAAATAGCCTATATAAAAAAAATCTTCTGAAAGTTACATAATAACAGTTTTCTCAGAATAACACGAATAAGGAAATGAAAAATAGTATACCATTTTAGATTTGTTGACCATATGACATTATTCACTTAATCTCAGACATTATTTATTGTTTTCACCAGAACTGTAGGCTTTATATTTTGGGTAAATTTCACCTCCTTTTTAAAACCACATAATCTTGTATCTCAGGTCATTCTTTTGTTTAGAGAGGTGTAGTTTTTGTAGTATTCCATGTTTCTGGCTTCTTGCCTGTCTCTGTCCTTCAGGGATACCTGCCCCTTTGTTGTTGTATCTCCCTAGTAAAGAGGTCCGTGGAGAAGGTACTGACGTGCTATCCAATCAGAGCAAGGGAGTGACAGTGTGACAGAGGACAGGCTCCATAGAAAAAGGGAGATGTCTGTTAATCTAGATTTATGCAAAACATTTATAAAGCAACCGTATGGTTGTTTTAAGTGTTCAATAATCATATTTTGGTAGATGGCCAGTGTTAATTTTATTATCAACATAAACTCAAGGCTTCATTTTGAGAACATCCATGGGTAACATCACAGATAGAGTCTTCATGCGTCTAACGCGTTATTTTATATTCTATACTATTTGGAGGTCACAATTCAAGTGAGAATGCAACTGCCTGCATGGAACTGGTCCTCTGGAAGGTAAAGGAAGACCTGAAAGGGAGGAAGTAGTCACTTTGCCCAAGAATATCTTAAATCGCTGTGTGTGGTCTCCGTGACTCCTCTGGCCTCCGCTACTGGCAGTAGAGTTTGGTCCATAATGGTCTCAAGTTTCTTGACACTTTCAAAGAGGAGGAGGAGGAGGAACACTGTTGAGGTTTATTTATTACATTTTAAAGGTTAAAATTTCATGGCAATTTCTGAAGTTGTGACTGGGGGAGTCGGGGGAGGAAGAAACTGGTTTGAATTTTCCACTCACCTTCATAGGTAGTGTGTGAGTAACAGTGGAAGATGGTCTGAAGTTGAAGTAATGGGTCCATGACTTTCACAAAGGTGATTTCTCAGGTTACTTACATTTCTTTTTCTCTCTAAATACCTAAAACCATCATACTGCTCGGAGTTAAAAACATCTTCACCTAACGAAATAGTAACAGTTTTCCGTAGATCTCCTGTATAAATAGAAGTAGAGATTTTCCTCACAAAATATATGGAAGTATGTGTGAACTGTTCAGTGTACGCTGTTAGCATAAAGGTTTTGGTCATTTGACTATTGTGTAATGTGTTTTTATTCTAACTGGTGTACTGTTACTTGATTTTAATTCATATCAACAAGATTTTTTTTTTTTGGGCAGTGTCCTATGGATCTTCTATACACACTAAATTCTAATTTATATTCCCAGTACTTGAGTAATTCCTTTAAGGATTGGTTCTTTCTTTCTTAATTGCTCTTTGATAATGTGGAAGCTACGTGACTTTATTCAGTTTGACTCTACCTTTGAGTGTGAGTCCTTGGATCTTCAATGTTAATGCTGCTAACATGCTACAGAACGACAAAGGTTTCTTTGCCAATGGTATAGATAAGCTGCAGAGTAATCAGTAGTGTGACCTCTATGCCAGAAGTAAATTAGTTGCCTTCTGACAGTTGATTGTGACACTATGCCCTCAATAAACATACCTAAGGTTTCTGCCTTGGAATTTTGAATTTACAAGTAAATCTTAATTATCACTGAATACCTTTTTCTTGCTGCCACAAGTACTTCTCAGCCATCTCTCTTGTTACGTAAAGTACTTGATGTGAGATCAATTCATAATGATGTCATTTTAAATTATTTTAAATAAGATATATTCAAGAAAGTCAAGCTATTATAGAAAAAACTTATCACGCATTCCAAAGCCATATGCAAAATCTGAAGACATTATCTGCATTTTTAGATCATCCGCGCTCTCGTTCAGTTCCATGTACATGCAAACCAAGAATTATGAGGAGTATCGTCATAACATTTGAGTAACAAGCAAAAAATTTAACCTGTTTTTCAATGGCTCTTCATTCATGTTTCCACTTAGTTGATTACGTAAATGGCATGCCAGCAGCCCTGCTTTCACTCTGTCTCTGCTTGAAATATGCATTTGTGAGTAAAGAGCATGTGGGATAAATTCAGTTTCCTGGTCATCGTTTCTGAACACATAAGGTTGGTCATATGGCAGAAATATGGAACTTTATGCAGTATGTTGAACTATTTAACATTGCAACACAATTAAAAGGGATTCCAATTCTAAGCCCTCAGTTCACAGTGGAACACGACCAAGGTGTACTGCCATGGTGCAAGAAAATGGACTAGACAGTAGAACACTTCTAGAAGATGTTTCCAATTTTGAGATACCATGTCTGGTGGGGTATACCCACCAACTGCTCTACCTTCATATTAGTGATAAGGTAGAGGATGATAATTTAAGGTGTTTTTCTTTAAAGTGTAATAAAGATGTGGCAATATCTATGAGACATTCCTGGACGAAAAGTGGGTAGGCAAGACGTTTATTCACTTCTATAGGATCTCAGTGAAACACGTGCCTACAGTATAAATGGTAAACTCACAACCGATCAAAACAAACTTTTTACAATGTGCAATACATGTAAGAATGTTAATTTGATAAATGTCACATGTCTTCCAAATACAACTCCAGGCTTACTATTTTAATTTCTTAAAATACACAGATCAATGTTACCAGAGAAATTAAAACTAAATCCCATTAATTTATCTACTAAACTTACTTATATTTCTCCAAAGGTTCCTAGGCCTCTAAGGAATGAGATTTAAGTCTATTTTTAGATGTTAGCATTCCAGACTGACTTGTGGGCTCTGGAAACACATGACAAAGTTGTCAAATGACCAAATGAAATTGGGATGGCTTATACAGGTGAGGGAGGAAATTGAGAGATAGAAGACTCTCTTATATCACTTGGGTTTTTCAGTTTCTTAAACGTTAACCTCCTGTTGGAACTCAGACATTTCCCCCACGTTTCCCACCAGTGCTGTCAGGGTGTTAGGTTTATTCACAATATTTTACTTCTACACAGCAACACATAGCATTCAATATAAAGGTAAATATCAAAAATATCTAGGACAATGCGTCATGCATTACAGTAACTGTACTCTCACACTTTCCTGTAAAGTCCACATTTTTAGAAAAATATATTATTGCATATGAAACCACAAACAGGCATTCTGATTTCAGCACATTCTTACTCAAAACAGTATATACAGTCCTATCGGAGTCAGAGTGTACTATGGATTCACACACGGGGGTTTTTGTGGTGAAAGTCCAGACATACAGCAATATATACACTTCTATATTCTGTGTCACCTCTCTTGGCAAAGGCTGGCTTGCTGTCTTGGCATCAAGGTATCGAGGGTCTGTCATGCCGGTGAAGGGGAAACAGAATATACAGATGAAGATGGTCTGCCCTAGGCTGCTTCTTCAGCAGAGCAGTCGATTCCTGCGTAGGTAAACTTCTCATAAAGCGTGGTGTTCACGTAGGTCTAAGAGAGTGAGAGAGGCTCAGAGACACAGGCTGCCTCGGCACTGCCCCCGCGAGGGCAGCTACAGTAAAACCCTGCTTCAATTCAAATACTAGATACTTGGGGGACATTTTCCTGCCCTCAAGCCCTCTGTTGTATTTGACGACTTTCTTCCTAAAATGCATCCCCTGACTTCTGCAAGTAAGATTTCATCCTCTCACTTTCCTCAGTCTCTGAGCTTCTCTTCTCATTGTCTCTTAGGGTCCCTCCTGGAATGTTCTGGTTCTCTAAGGCCCCTTTCTGTGACCATGTCTCATCTTCACATCTCCCTGTGTGATCTCACCCACATCTCTGGTTTAATTAACACTTGGATTTTGATGACTTTCAAAATCTATTTCCCTAACCTAGATTTGTCTTTTGAACCCCAGATACATATAGCCAACTACCTTCTAGCAATTTTTATAGACTTCCTGACCCTCCTCATAGTAACCTGTTATGTGCTTGCTGTGTGTCCTTGGGCAAGTCCCTTTCACCTCTCTGTTTCTTCATTTATAAAACTAAAGGGTCAGGCTATATGACTGGTAAGATTCCTTCTAGCTTGAATAGGCTAGTTCCATATGTTAGTCTACTGTGTATGACTGTATCTTATATAGAAATCTTAATTCCTCCAAAATTGTAACTTCTTCAAAGGTGGGAGTCACATCTTTATGTCCCTGTTAATGCCTAGGGCTATGCCCAGGAGAACTTGTTGAATTGTGTCAACTTTTTATTAACCCCTCGGCACATGAGGAATTCCAATGAAAGAGGCCCTGCTTTGACCTCCAGACTCACCTTTCGTTCTTCTAACATCCTATTTAAGGACACCAATATCTGGGCAAATGAGGGCCTCTCGTAGGGCTTCTCCCGCCAGCACTGTCTCATCAGATCATACCTTTGAAGACAAGAGTTGAAGAGTGAACGCTACACCTGTGCTTCAGTCCTGGGCATGGCCAGGTGTAGGGTGTGGAAGAAAGAGAAGAGATGTAACCACTCAGCACGTGGTCATTGCACTTGGCCATCAGAGGACAAAAGTACAGCAGCTAGAAGTTTCTATGAGGCCTCCCACCTCCCTACCCAAGTCCCCTTTCTTCTGGTAGATCTGCTGCCTACCCTGGGACCATTCCTGCAGGATCTTAGTCTCAGCTATTCTGATCATCCGGAAAAACTGAGTTATCTTTCTAGGACAGCATTTCCTTTGGGATACTACGTCTCTCAAAATGTTAGTGTTTCATTAAAAAAAACTGGCTGCATGGTCAAGTAAATTTGCAAAGTGCCACCTACTGCATCTCCCTCTTAAGGATTAGCACAGTGAAATCTTGAGACATCCAGCCATTCAAAACAAACCAAGAATCTTTTTAACCAGGTTTAACACGAAGCTTCCCAACCTTCACTGACCACAGAACTCCTTTCCCCTTATATTCATGTGTTTATAGCTTGTGTGTCCTGTGAACATAGTTTGGGGAGCACTGGTCTAAGGCAGTACTTTCTCAGATGTGGCCAGAACTGTTAAAATGCAGATTCCTGGGACCCGCACTAGACCTACCACAGAACGTCTGGGAGTGGGACCTAGGATGGTCTAGGTTTAAGTCTCTTGTAGCAGTAGCATAATTAATAGCACCCCCTTTCACTCTTGGAAGTGGCTCAGTTCGGACAGTAAAGTATTTGCTCAACCTAGAGCTTTCCACTCTTTAATCACACCAGTGAGGCAGCTTCTACCTCAGCTAGTTGTGGGAACAGCAGTATCACTGAAGTGAGTCCTTCTTCCCCTTGGAATAATTCCTACTCCTGGAAAACAATCCTCGCAGAAGCAGGATTAATGAAGGAAAGTCCACCTTCCTTACTGTCATAGATCTGGCATCTCTATCCCAAGGTTAGTCTCAAGGTTTCATACATTTACTTATTCATGAATAATTTCATCAATTTCGTTCAGATCTTTTCTGAATTTGTTGCACTTCCTTATTTCAACTTTCCCAAGAATCATCCCCTTAAATTACTCCTAGATTCTATACCAGGAAAGTTCTTATTCTCTGCCCATTGCATGACTGTCTTAATTTAAAGAACCCCCTTTACATCTGGCTATTTGGAATCGTGTGTGTGTGTGTTGTGTGTTGTGTGTGTGTGTGTGTGTGTGTGCATACATACAGGTATAGGTATATGTGTCCATATCAGATAACTCCTTCTTTCAAGTCGGTCTGTCCAAGAAACACACAGGAGGAAGGTTAAGATAAAATGGCCCCAGGGAGGCCTGACTTACACCTCGTCATCACAGTTGAGGGGCTTCTCCAGTCTGTAGCCCTGGGGCAGCTTCTCGTAGAGTTCTGCACAGGTCATCCCACAGTAGGGGGTGCCACCTGGAAGACAGGAAATGGTGCTGCCCTAAGCCCCCTGGGTGTGGAAGGCAGCGTCTCCTGTTGGGGGGCTCTAAAGCCAAGGACTGGGAGAAAGACGGGGTGTGCCAAGGGAGGGTGAGCCCCAGCGATCTTTCCTCTCTAAGCAAACCCTCTGCCCATCAAAGCTGGACTTAGGCTACAAACTTCACTGCTGTGTGGCCCTTTCTTCCACAGAAAGTTCCACCACAGGTCCCTCACTTACAGTGCTGATCCTCCTCCCTAAGTCTATCCAGACAGCACATCTACTGGACCAATGAGATGTGTCTTTTTCCTAATTAGAAATCTATAGTTATGTTATGCAATTCCTATTTTATCTGTAAGAGTTCTCATCCAATTTTAATTATAAAATCAACATATTTATTATAGAAAACTTAGAAAATACAAAAAAAGCATGAAGAAAAAAACCACAATAGCTTCTGTTCCCCTTCTGTATAGTCCTTCCCGTTTTTTTATTGTGTAATATTTATAAAACTGGGATCATAGTATATATAAAATGTTTCTGTTTTATGGCATGCACATTTTCACATGCTATTAAATGGCCTTAAAAATGTGACTTTTCATGGCTGCATAATACACCATCTTAAACTTGTAAAAGTAAACTTGTGATACCTCTATGACATCTCTGCACAGCAGAGACAATTAACCTATAGCAAAGTTCATGGCCACCAGACTGTTAGTGTTAAATATGACATTAGATACAGGACTTTCAAAAGTAGAAACATGGGAATGAACATACTCATACATGGAAACCCCTAAGGTTCTATTTCCAAGTCACATCATGTGGCACCACATACAGATGGTACTTGTGGAATTCTACAGAGAGGAAGCACAGGAGACACCAAGTCTCACCTGGCAGGTAAACATGGATACTCACCTAAGCTGACAATCTCCCACAGTAACACTCCATATGACCATCTGCAGAGGGGACAATAGGGTAACCAATCATCAGCAAACAGGCTGACCAGTCAGTTTTCTGCCCCCAAAGCCAGATGGCTGACCCTTTGTCAGAGGAGGGAGTGTTAAATGTCTTCCCGCCAGGACAGGGCCTTGCACACTGCATGTGTTTATCTCCTCTTAGGCCAATGGAAGGGTTGTAACAGGGAACCAGTGTTAGCCCTGCCAGAGCCCCCCACTCACTTTAGGTAGAGAACGCGAGGTGGCCTGTGGACAGCAGGCGAGATTCTAAGCAGGACAGATCTGAGTTCAGTCCCACCTCTGCCACCTAATACTCATTGACAGGGACAAATTACTGAACCTCTTGAGGCCTCTTAGTTTATTCTTCTGAAAGTGGGGACACCAATTTCTGCCTCTGAGTTTTGCAGAGATGATGTGAGATATATATAAAAGGTATCTTTCACAAGTGAGGAGACAGTGATTGCCAGCCCCCTCCCCCATCCTCAGGCATAAGCAGAACCCCCTGGACAAGTCACCTCAACCCTCTGGACATCAGTTTTTCCTCCTGAAAATAGGTGGTGTGGGCAAGACGGCCTGAGTCTCAGTCCCAACCCTTCCTTCCACCACCAGCCTGAGACTTGTCACTGCAGGCTGCAAGCAGAGAGGGTCCCCCTATGTGGCTTTCCTTCTGTTCTGCCACCTCTGACCCTCAGCAGCTATCCTGGGCTGCCTCCTCTGATCTAGGTCCTTTGTACTGAGGTCAGTCTGGGAAATGGACCCACGGGAAGGCCAGTGCGCCCCTCGCTCCTCTGGAGATGAAGAATTCACCCCTTTCCACAATGTGCAGAAGAAAGCCAAAGCCTGCCACCAGTGATTTTACACCCTGAAAACTGTCCACTCTGTAGCTTCATTTATTCTGTGAATTTATTTCCTGGGCTTATGGATTAGCTTTATTCCGTGGAAAGATATAATATCTTTGCTTCTCTTTAAAACCTCTGTCAAATGTATATTTTTCTGGGGAAAAAATCGCTCAGCAATAAAAGGCTTACTCACACATCACTGTTGGTTGTGTATACGCTGTAATTTAGTGACTCGATTGCCATCCAGCGCACGGGGAGCCTTCCCTGGGGAGAACAAAGTGAGAAGCTACTTAGGCAGGACAGGGACCCATCACAAGGCTCGCAGCTCGCCTGAAGCCCTGGCCCCTGAAGTCCACAGGGAACCTTATGTGGAATTCCAGAATTCCGTAGACAGAAGTTCTGGCAGGCTCAGGAACCGGTTTGTGTAGGTTCCACCCACAAGTGTGTTGTCACATTCAAAGACGTGCAAATAGTATAAGCCCCACTTACCTCAAGGAGTCCCTACAACAGTTTTACATAAAGAAAAATAATAATATGTGTGTGTGTGAATATATGTGTGTATTTGGTAGTCATTCGTTTATTCATTTATTCACTTTGTGGCTCTCAGAGGCACTCAGAGGTTTGAAAGGGGAGACAGGTGTAGAAACTGAGAATGAAATGGTACTGTGGGAAAGGCTAATGTGGTGTAAGGAGACCAACTGTGCCTGGAGGGGATGAAGGAAGGTTTTCCAGAGGAGGGGACAGTTGAGCTCCATTCTATAAGATGTGTAGGTGTCATCAGGTGGATGGGGGAGGGAAGAGCATTTCAGGCTGAAGGGAACAGTGTGCATATGTATTGAGAGAGGATGAAATAACTTCTAGCCAATGCAATTTCCACTGGGTTTGGAGACAAGATGAGAGACACTCACTGACCCTTCAGGTGCCTGGCCCTGACTCCTTCCAGGCTGTCCCCATTCCTTGGCTTATAGAGTCCAGCCTGGGAAAAGTGAGATGTGGACTGGACGTTGGAAAGTTTGACTTCGGAGTCTTAGTCCTAGTTTTGTCAGATTTGCTATGACTGGGCCTCTCTTCCTGTTGACCCACGCCAGGAATCATCTGAACCCTGTGGAGGGATGGATGCCTCCCTCCCAGGGATTTGTCCAAGCTCCACAAGTGGCATTTCAGTGCACATTAGGCAGTGATGGGGCAAAATCAGGAGGATTTAGATCTTTCTCAGCCCCCTTGAAACCAGAGCAGGCATTCTCCCAGACCACCCGTCCTTGAGACCAGCCCTGCCCTGGACCCCAAGAATTTCTCCTGAATGTGCAATTCTCCCCCAGTTCTTTGTGAAATGGTGATATTCTGAAGCTCTTTCTGATCATAAATCCCAAACGGTAATTCTGTACTTGCAGGTTTCTCACATCTACACCTTCAGTGTTCTCCACAGCCACTCTCCTTTCACTCCGCCCACCCACCCCCACCCCCACCTCCCACCTGATAGTCTAGCTCTGTCTTCCCCTTCACAGCTGAGGAGTGGAAACAACTGTCTACATTTCCTGCTTTGTCTTTGTTTTCATTTACCTGCTGGCTTCCGACCTCATACCTCCTAATTACTCATTTCTGTGTGCACTTTGTCACTGTTGTCTTCTTTTGGGTTTGTCCACTTCTGTCTGTCCCTCCTGCTCTCATCTAGGTTCAGGCCGCCATGATCTCTCAGCGATGACAACCACCTCTCACCTCACCTCCCTGCCTCTGGTTTCACGCCAACGATCTGCTCTCCACACCACAATCAGAAAGATCTCTCTAAATGGCCAATCTGACCACGTGGTTCCTTTCCTTAAAATTCTTTAATGGGCCTATTGTCCCAAGATCCCAAATCCTTAGCTGAGTCCAAAATCCTTAGCTGGAATTCAAGGCTCTTCAAGAAGACTTTATCCTTGAGTTTTAACTCTTCCTCTTTTCCACATTACACTCCAGCCATATTGAATTACTTAGTCCCCAAATGTTTCATACTCTCCTTTGCCTCTAGGCTTTTATATATACTGCATCCTCCAGGTTATCCAATTTGTTCTCACATCTCTAATATCTATTTAACATCTACTGTAAAACTCAGGCATTAGCCTCCTCCAGGAAGCCCTCCATGACTGCTCCGTTCAGGGTGCTTCTTCTGTGTTCTCATGGCATCTGTGCTTTCCTCACCCTCAGTACTTATCAACTGTTAGAGTTGTTCATTGTGTGTCTATCTGTGAGCTCTTTGAAGAGGGAGACTGTGTCTGACTTATGTTACCCCAAAACCTAGCACAAGTATGAAACACTGTAGTGATACATAAATTGATCATGAGAGATTAATATCATTAATCAGTGATAATAAAACCCCAAATCACTGAGTACATTTGTTTGCAACACTTCCAGTATTAGAATCACCTGAGGGACTTTAAAAACACACACACACAAACTGATGCAGGACCCCCCCACCCCAGAACAACTGAGTCAGAATGTCTAAGCAGTAGGACTCAGCGTCTGTATTTTTGAAAGCTCCCCAGAGGATTGTGAGGTGCAGTGAGAGTTGAAAATCTCCCCCTTAAACAGCAGGCCCAAGAAGGTAGCCGCTCTGCCCTCTGGTGGTGTCTTGCCACACTGCACCATTCTTGCAGGAGCTTGCTCCTCCTCACCGGTCCCTTCTTTCCTCCTCCTTCCTCACCCCGTCCCTTTCCTCCTCCCACCCCATGCTGCCGCAGAACACCTTACCCTGCAATTAGGAGATGGAGTTAAGCTCTGACCAGTGCTCTGCCCCTCTAAGAATCCCTCCTAAGCGCCCCACGTCTACAGAAATCCCTGCCCGTTATGAAACGCCAAGCAAACCAGCGTTCACCTTGCGGATCTGCGGAGAGCATTCAAATAAAAGGCGGAGGTTGTGGGGCTCAGCTCACCCCTCCACACCCTCATCCAGGCACATCCCCCAGATGTCAGGGTGCCGCAAGGAAAGGGATTCCGTGGAGGAGTGGGGAGAGCGGGAGTAGACGGGTGAGCGGTGGGTCCTGCTGCCAAGACAAGCCCAGCCCCTCCCCTGAGAAAGGTCTGCTTTGAGTGGGGCAAATTCTGAAAAACTCAGGGGAAAAAGTATTGCCTGGAAACCAGTCCCCAGGGAGGCACCTGTGGCTTCTGAGAGTGTTGATACTGATTGGCATCCAGGACTGGGCTGTGTGGGGGTCCCTAGGAGCTGGAGGGGCCCCGCTTCCCCTTATCAAAAAAAGGAGTGGAAAGATCCAAAATGATTATGTTCCCTGTGATCATAACTAGGTAAAAATGTGTGTGCTTGTGGAAGGCGATAAGTTAAAAAATGGGGAAAAAATGTGTCAAGGTAGTGAACTATGGGTCGTTTCCTTTTCAAAGCATTCTTGAATATTGTTTGTGTTATCTTGTCAGCAACTTAGTATGTTGAAATAAGTATTTTGAAAAGAAAGGAAACCTGAATTTGAGGATAAATACGGAAACCTGAGCTCTGCTGAGGTGATTTGGGACCTACAGAGTAGAAGGACCCTCTATATCATAGGAAAACTGGAGTCGTCTCAGGGAAGCTGAGCCCAAGGAATGTTCATCAGATCTGGAAAGGGAGAGCCATGCCACTGGAGTGGACTCCCCAAACACAGGCAAAGACTAAGGACTTTTCACCCCCAGGCCGTGCACTTGCCCACCGCTCAGGGAAAGCAGGGAGTCGTGGCGCATCGTCGGCACAGCACTTAATGTCCAGGGACATGGCATTTCCAGGGCTTTACCGTCCCAGGGTGGCAACAAAAGCAGAATAAGTCCAGCGCCTCTCTTCTCCCAACTGTTAGGGTTCTCCCGGGAACTTGTACTTGAAGATACACTATGACAGTTTGGGAGAGCAGGTATGATTAGGTGAAAGTGAATTTGATTTGGGCTTGAAGAAGGACTGGAGAACTTGTGATGAAGAGGGAAATCTTACATGGGCCTTTAGAAGTTACGAGTTTCTCTTTAGGGCCTCCTTGTGATGTAGAAGCCTCATTAGTGTATGTCCTTGATTTTTTGGAAAGGATGTTAAATGTCTTTTTCCCCTCCTGTGTTTGCTGTGCATGAAAGGGGACTGTGGGAGACCCTCAGGTTTGTGAGTGAGACACAGAGGGGTCTGGACAGGATACAGGCCTGAACTCCTGCACCACGAGGCATGTGTCCAATCACTTGGCCACATGTGACAGAGCCTTCTTCCTGGGTAAATATGGACCCTCCAGTCGTTTGAGGAGTCAAAACCGAGAAAGGATGTTTACTGGGTCAGGGCAATATCTACTGAGATACACGGTCAGATGTTTCAATAGAACAGTGGGATTCTGAGAGAAGCCACACCGGAGAGGAGGGGGCCTGGAAAGGATGTTACCAGCATCGTGTTCTGAACTTACCATCGTCTTCTTCACATATACTTCTTGACCTCGGGACAATCCAAAATCTGCTATTTTGGCTACATAGTTTTCACCAACTAAAATGTTTCTGGCAGCCAGATCCCTGTGGATAAACTGAAATTTTAAAAACATCATGTATTTTCAGCCTCATATTTGCTTTTTCACTTCATTTTGTTAGCACAAAGCTGGAGAAGCAGCAACTTTGGGAACTAGAGAAGAGAAGATAGTATGAGAAGGGGTTTTAAAAAGTCGCCAGAATCCAGTTCTGCTCAAGTTTCTCTCCAGAATCCTGAGTTAGTGGATTCTGCCAAAGACCCACCACATCTTGGGAGGAGCATTTCAGAAAAATGCAGATCATTCAATCTTCCGGTTGTAATGTAAGGCCTCTGCTGTTGGGCCTTATCTGGGGCCAAACGAAGCTAAGATGGGTTAAGGCCCCTCATCAAACACATACGATGCGATTCACTAGGTAAATATATTATCAATATTGCGCATTAACTTCTATAAAAATAGATGGGATATTAACAAAGAGATTAAAATTACGGGGATGGTAAGAAGGAATTACAGAAGAGAGGTTGACTGACAAAAAATGTACAAACATATCTAAACCCTGACTCTAGAGGGAACTTCAGCAGAAAGATGTCCAAAGCGAGGCCCTCAGAACAAACCTGTTTTTGGCTCAGGTAGTCCATACCCCGGGCCACGTCAGCTGCGAAATGAAGGAGCTGCTGGGAGGACAGCGTGGAGGCGGTGCTGTTGGCGATGGCGAACGCTGGGTCGGTCTCCAGCACTCGGCTCTTGCGCAGGAAGTCCAGGAGGTTTCCATGGGGGGCATACTCGATGGCCAGGTACAGGTAGCCTGTGGGGAGACGGAGAGACACCACCTTCTCAGGGGTCCTGAACAGCTTTGATGTTTCTGAGATGTGCGATGGTCCTTGGGAATTGCTTATAAAACTCCATTTTATTGAGAAGTAACACACATAGTAGTACCAACCTCAGTAATGCTGGGGACAGGGGGAAGATAAGGAACATCCTCCTGCAGTACTTAAAGGGAGCCATGCTTGAACTTGGGGTTCCCCTCTTTCCCCCTCCTCTCCCCTTTCCTACCAAATGTGGACTGACATGGAGGGCTTCCTGAATGCTTCCACCTACTCAGTAATGATAGTAGAATGAAATCCCAGCATTTGCTCCCAGAAGATCTAGGACAGTTAGTCCACATCACCTTTTGTTTTTACTCAATATTGACTGAGAACCTACTGTGAGCCAGGCATGTTATTCCAGTCTGCCAGCTTTTCTTGAGGTCATTTTTTGTTGTTGTTTAAAAAAAAACAATGATTAAATGTCCATAGCAGAAGGACCCACAACAGATAACTCTCTCTCCTGCCTTCTACTCCTCCCTAAAACCCATGCTAAGTCATCATATTGCTGATGAGGTCACTGGTCAGCAGGGTCTAGTGTCAGAGATTGCATTTTGCTTACAAAAACCAGAAAACTCAAACTTTTAGGAAAAAAATAAAATAGTTCCTGGAAGAAATTATGGTCCATTGTCTTAGTCTTATTTCAAATTGTTTTCCTTTTTTTTTAATGAAAAGTAATCTTTTTTGATAAAAACATTGATCTTTAGAGCCAGTGAAAAGTAGAGTGGTTTTAATCTCTTTTAAAGGTAAATTTTTTATACTATTTTTTAAGTTTGAAATGTCAAATAAATTTGAACTTCAAAGATATTCTAAGAAACCGAACTTCTGGCAAGAAAAAAGTCTTCTAGCACTGAATCCTGTTGTACTATAAGGAAAGATGTCCTGTAATTCTGGTATGAATGTGCTTTCTCACTTCTTTACAGAATTATAAATTTTCAGAGCCAACCAATTATGTGCAAATGTGATGACAGAGTAAAATTTTAAAAGATATATATGTTTCTGTTGGTGGTGGTTATTATTTTTTTTAACTTTCATTTACTGCTGTCCCATGCTGATTACTGTTTTCAGGAAACAGCTCAAAAATAAATGTCATTACTTTGTTTTTTAACCTACGGGACATGATCTGGCTTTCAGAATTACACCCTTATTGGGTCTCAAAATGATATATTGTTTGAAGCACCAGTATTTTTAGTTTAATAAATTGAGGAAAAGGAAGTAGTCTCTTTTCTATTGTTGGTGCAAAGTCAACAAGAGGTTGTCAAGTTTGTAAATAATTACTGTGTGGAGCTTTTTTGTGGGAGCAAACTTTTCCATGAGAAATTAGGTTTAAGCATAGATTCAGAACTACAAACCCAGGTAGCATGCAGAGGTAAAACCATAGAAGTACTCAATCAATATGTGAATTAATAATACAAGTTGAACATGAAGAGTATGTGCAACATAGGGTCATTGTAAAACTCCAATGTAATTGTACAGGAAATTGTTTTGGAAAAAAACAAAACTCTATCAGATATAAACTTATTATTGTTGTTGTTATTTTACCCTAAGCCATCACCAGTGCTTTCATATTACAGTAGATTGTTGACATTCATGGATTTAACATTCAGAATATTAGTTTCTTGGGTTTGGAGGAAAAATAAGAAGACAGGCAATTAAGAAGAACCAACGCACTTCACTGTCCCTGTGCTGAGGGCTCCCCGCATCCACCTAGCAGTAGTAGCTGAGAAGACCTCTGGATCAGCAAGGATGGGGGCATGCAGGAGCCATGGGTACCTTTGGGCAGTAACGGGTGAACCACATCAGAGGGCAAATGATCCAGCCTCGGGACCTACCTCTAAAAAGATGCCAGACCTCGGCAGAATCTATAAATGGGACTAGAAATTCAGATTGAAACCGCAACTTAAAAAAAATAGATAACATTCTTAAGATTATTATCTTTCCTGATTTCAATATGGAATGTGCCCGTTTCAAAAAAAAAAAAAAAATTCTGGCAGGAAAAGAGCATCTTACCACGATGTTCACACGCTCCTAAGAGATTGATGATGTTGGGGTGGTGTCCAAGTTTACAGAGAACCTCCAGTTCCCCCGCGAAGTCCCTGTGGTCGTCTTTGGAGGCATATTCTGGGAAGAAAGTCAAGAGTTGTGATTGCTCTCCATTACACCCCTTCAGCAACAAGTGTCCCCTCCTACTCCCCAGGACCCTCAGGTGCACTCAGTCACCGTCAGGTCTGGAAAACTGTATAGAAGTCAAAGAGCTGACTCTCACACAGAGTACTTGGCACTGTTGACGCTTTGGACTGATCCTCTGTTGTTGGGGGCCGGCCTGTGCATAGTAGGATGCTTAACAGCATCTCTGGCCTCCAGCCACTAGATACCAGTAGCCCAACCGTAATGTATCCAGACATTGCCACATGTCGCCCTCAGGGCAGAGTCTCCCCTGGTTGAGAGCCACTGCTCCAAGATTTCCTTGTTTAAGCTCTCGAACGCCCAGGGAAATGCCTTGGCAGAGACGGAGCTGCCTCCACTTTTAGACTCTAGCTCTTCCAGCTAAATCTGCCACCCTGAGACAAATATGCTGAGGAGCAGAACCAAAGTTTCAGTGACATGTCACCAGTAATGGATACACCTCGCTTTATGTATACTTTTAACTTGCTTTTTCACAAATCAGTCCCGCTAAAAAAACTCAAATCCCAAGGGCATTTTTATAGAAGTTGCTCGGCAGTCAGAAACCGCGTTGCATTTGTTTCTGTTCTTCTCGTCCCGTCTCTCCACTAGGGCTTTGATCAGAAGGGGAACTGCCAGGCCCCGACCAGGCTGGAGAGAAGGCTCTTTGGTTGATGCACAAACCGACTGATCAGGCTTGAGTTGATGATAGTGTGCTATTATTATTTTGTAAAATAACACCGTGGGGGCGGGGGGGGGGTGGGAGAGGGGTGCTGGTGGCCGTGTGCATGCCTGAAATTGCTCAGAAGTTGTGGGCGTTTCACGTGGGCTAAAGGTACCCGCAAGACTGACTAGCAGGCAGTTCCAAGTGGAGAACCCTTGTCATACTACGGGAGCCTGAGGGTCAGTGCCTTGGGAGCATTTTAAAAATGAAGTTCTTTATAATGAGGTTGTCTCCTCACTTCGGTAACTGCCCTCCTCTGGGTGCGTCGCTCTCCCTGCAGAAATTTCCTACCCTGGTGCCCTGTTAAACTATTTTGCCTCTTCACATGGGCATGAGATAGACAATCAGCTCAGGTCAGACCCCAGTAAAAATGGATTCTAGAAGGTTCTACACCTTCTCTCACTCTTACTGTTCCCCAAAACTCCCTGTGACTAAAGTAGCAAAATAAAAAAGGGATTTCTTGCTGCTAAGCAAGGGTGTGTGTGTGTGTGTGTGTGTGTGTTGAAACATATTACTGTCTCCACACATAGATAATGTTTTGTTATTTTATTTTGTTTTCTGACATGGTGTTTTCTAACAATGCAGAAAGCAGCGATGATTTCATAAAACTTAGGGTCCATTGTCATCTTTGGCTCAATATTGCAGTCAAAAAGAAGGAAACCCCATCAGTGACCTCAGAGAGCCCTCATTACGAGCTGCCCAACAATAGCAGTTAATTACACCCCCGGCTCTGACACACCACTTTCCCAGCCTGGGTGCTGCAAAGGCAACAGAGCAGCTTCCCAGTCAAGCTGTGCATAAACTGCTGTTTCACACAGGAGAGAAGACGGCTAGTACTGCCCAGGACCAGTCATTCTGCTGTCTCAGATGTTTATTATCCAATCTTGTTAAATGGGTGGGCACCAAGCAGTCTTGAACACACTGGAAAAGATTTAGTTCCTGTGACCTTAGATCAGTGGTTTTCAAACCTGAAACAGTGTACAGTGTACAGAAGAATCACTGAGAAAGCTTGTTAAGAACACAGATTCTCATGTGCCACCCCAGAGATTCGAACGTAGTAGAGTGGGGAGAAGCTTAAGTAAATACATTTCTAACAAGGTCTCCAGGAATTTTGATGCAGACCATCCATGAAGACAGTGGTTTGCAAAGTGTGGTCTCCAAACCCTCAGCAGCAGCAGCACATGAGAACTAATGAGAAATGCAAGTTCTCTGGCTCTGCCCCAGACTCAGTGAATCAGAAACTGTGTGTGTATGGGGGTCAACAATCTGTTTTTTAACAAGCCTTCCAGGTGATTCATGCATGTTCCATTTTGAGAACCACTGCATTAAGAGAAACAATAAGGCTCCCCAGAAGTTAGCTCAATATTGTGCGCCAGAGAATCTGCATCCTCACATCCCAAGGAATCAAGACAGTGGTGTTTAAATAGCTTGTGCCTTCATGTTTACATCCTGACCCAATCACAGGCTGACCTCAAAGGAAACATCATCTTCAGTTGCACATAACAGCTACACCCCACATCGTGCCAGTTTTTTGTTTAAAGAGTGTAAGACCTTAGAGGAAAGATTCAACAGGAAGTCAGATTTTCTCCCCACCCTAGTGAAATGCTGACTCGACGTGGCCAAGCACGGACCTTTCATCCTCTTGATGGCCGCGTCCATCCGTAACCCATCCTTCTTAATGCGCGCCTTAAGAACCTGGCCAAAGTTACCCTCCCCGATCACATCTTGAAATTTGATGTCATTCCAGTCAAGCACAGGATAAATTGTAGGATCCGGGTTGTTTTTGGCTTTCCTGTTCAGGGCCAGAGTTCCTGAGTTGAACTGCACAGCTGGTTCTTCCCTCTGGAAAAATAATTTTTTCATTGTTTTGTGTCAGGGTTTTACATAATTCGAAGGTGCATAACACCCCCTGGTTTGTACCCATACTAGGTGAAAAAAGAAACACCTAATTCTAGAATGAAGACGGAAATAGGTGTCATCTAACAGGCCCACTCTGATGAACTGGCTGCCCACAGAGCCACGTGGCCACAACTGCAGGCCTCAGGGGGAAAGCATGCCACAATCGATTAGTAATGTCTGCAGAGGGCAAGGAAAGGGGAAATACCAGCACGTATGCCACGGCATGGCACATCCCCAAGTTAGTCACACTCGAGTTTCTGCTTGGCTGTGTAACGAGCAGAGGTTCAGTTCCGGTTTGGAAAAGAACTTGAGGATCCTCTCTGGGGAGTCACAGGATATGCCTCAGTGAGAGCTTTCCTGGCATCACCTTGGTCTATTCTTGGCTCTCACTCACTCTCTCTGGCTTGAATCTTTCAAGCCCACTCCGGAGCAGACTCTGGCTCAGGATGACTGGTGCTTAGAGCAAAGCCCGACACAGTGTCTCCTTTTCTCCTGAGTTGAAGTGCCTACTGACGGTATAATGACAAAGCTCCGGTATGATAATGAGCTCCAGCACTCCCAACCCCCTTGCTGGTCCTTCCTCTCCAGTGACAGCCTGAGTTAATCTGGTGTGGAGTCAGATGACCCAGCTCCCCTCGTCCTCCACTGAGGGGAATCTTGGGGACTCATGTACATGAAGGTATACCTCATTGAACCATGTAATTGTACTCAATGCTTTGTATACAGAATTGATAAAGTTGAGTACAAATTAATTGTACAGAGCCTGAAACCACGAACTAGAGAAATGTTCAGGCTGTAGTATACCAAAAGGTCTCCAATGGGGTTCCTTTTGGTAAAGTATGATTTTATGGATCTTTGCTACTGGTAAAAATTCCTAGATGAAAGAATGAGGCTGTGCCAAGTGCCATGAGCTATGACTGCAGACAGGAATGGGAGATACAAGTCTGTATAATTCTTATATATGTGTGTGTGTGTGTGTGTGTGTGTGTGTATATATATATATATATATATGTATGAGGGGTGATGGGCTTGAGGGAGACATTAGAAGTAGGAAATGGGAACTGGAAATAGAAAATGTGGGGAAAACTTGTCCAGTGCAGCACATGGTTACCCATCACACTGAGGTCTGATTACCCTCATGTCCTTCCCCAGCAAAAATGTTCACTTCTTTATACGGCAAGATTATTCTCTCTGGTGACTTATCACTAGGATGATCATACATCTCATTTTGGTGGGACAACAGTCCTGTTTTAGGCCTGGTTGCCTGCAAAGTTATTAAAAGCAACCTTTTCACTCTCAAATTGTTCTGGTTTGGACAAGAAATTATATAGTCATGCTACTTATCTCCCATTTCACAATGGAAGCCAAAGAGAAGATGAGACTTGCCTAAGGGAACTATTTGCTTTACAAGTAAATTCCCTGGTCCACATTTTACAGTGGAGGTTCTGCATGTATGTGGACTTGCACTTATGAGCTAGTGGGATGAGGAGACACTACCACGTTTTGGAAGGCTTGGGCCATTCTCCTTTGGACATTTGCCCTCTTCAGTTGCAACATGATCAGAAAGGCCAACAGCACTGTCAGGCAGGTCATTCCCGCCGAGCCAAGGATAGCTATAAGCAGCATCTTCCCGCCTCCGAGGTCTGCTGGTGCTGTGCGGGAGAACACATGAGAAGCGTGTTAGTTTAGGTAGAGAGAGAGGCCAGGACCACCTGTGGGAGAAGTTGCAGTGTAATGGGAATGTAATGGCAGCCCTAGCCCTGCCACCTAATTGCGCGGTGACCTAGGGCTACTCATTTATTTTCTGAAACTCAACGGAGATGAGTGTCTGACTCACGGGGTTGTTATATGATCTAAAAAAAAATGTGCAAAAGTACTTTTCAAATAGCAATGTGCTAATCGTTAGTTGTTGTCATTTGTTCAACTTGTACTTCCAAGAAGAGGCCCAAGCAGATGCACGTTACTGAATAACAGTGACAATGACTGACTAGATACAGGACTCTGGGAAGGTGACTAAGCCTCCCTACAATTTCCCCACCTAGAAAAGTGTTGAAGTTCTTTGATGCTAAGAGCTTAGAGTCTGTAAGATATTTTGTTTCAGATTTTTTTCTTGTTTTAAAGAGCTGATGGAGAAAATCTGAGGATACCAATGGGAAAAGGAAGGAAGGAAGGAAGAGAGGGAGGGAGAGAAGGAAGGAAAGAAGGAAGGAAGAAAATACAGAAGAGAAAAACCATTAAATTTAGGGCTCAGATCAAAATAAACTATTAAAGACTACGGTTTAATCCTTCCACTTCTTTCCCTTATTTAAATTCAAATAAAATTAAATTCAAGGCCAGTCTGGTGGTGAAGTAGTTAAGTTCATGCACTCCGCTTCGGTGGCCTGGGGTTCACAGGTTCGGATCCTGGGGTTGGACCTATGCACTGCTCATCAGGCCATGCTGTGTCAGGCATCCCACATATAAATAGAGGAAGATGGGCATGGATGTTAGCTCAGGGCTAACCTTCCTCACCAAAAAAAAAATTAAATTCAATATATTTTTATGAAAAACAGCATGTAGAGCATGACCTCGTCTACTCACAAATATTCTTTCCTTCCATCTCTATGAATGTGTCATAAAGAGATGTCTGGAATGGAATGGTGAGGGTTGTTTTGTTATGTCTTGTTTTTAAATATTTCTGTTTGTATTTTGTGTATAGCTTGGATTTAGGGCCTGTATACATTTTACCAAAACACAACTAACCATAAAAATGATGCATTCATTAAGGGTGTGGTCTGAAAAGTACGATTTTCTATAGTTGGCAGACTCCTTATTCCTTGGACATTTCAAAAATGTTCCAAAGAATCAGCACTGAAAACATAGCTTATTTGATTTTATTTCTTAAGCCCTAGGTAACCCTCAAGAGAACCCAGAAGTTTTTAGTGCTATAACATTCTCTGTAAAAATAGACTCTAGTCCAAATTATAAATTTGCAAGACTTGCTGTTTCTCTCTGATGTCCCTCTCTCTACATTCCCTGGCACACGTTGCACAGTGTGGAGGGCTGGGAGGCGCCATTTCACACAGACTTCGAAGGGCAGTGGCTCCACGAGCTGCAGCCCCGCCCATCCCAGGGCCCTCGTTCACTTAATTACATTCAGCAGGTTTTATCCATCACAGGCATGGGGCGTCTGGGCTCGGCGCTCTGAGGGATCTCTAACTACCTCAAAGAGCTTACTCTCTCTGGGGTGGGGGCTAGCGGTGGACGTGGAGACGTAATAACCTGGATCTGAAAAGGAAAAGAAAACTCAGGATAGAGTAGTGTCATCCAAGCTAAAAGAGGAGCTGACTTTGAGAAGGTATGGAGAGCGTTCTTGGAGCCTCCCACTGAAGTGCCCGCACAGGCCAGCATCCACGAAGCAGGGTCTGCATTCTTCCTTCTCCAAGGAATCAAATTCATAGTCCTCAGAGCTGCAATGGCCACATGGGGGGTGCTGATAGGCTAATTTGGTCTGAGGTTTAATAAGGGAAAATGGATCCACAGGGTATCCTTCCCAGGGGCATTTTCATTTTAAGGACCTATCTAGAGATGGTGAAGCCTATTAGGACAAATGAATTATGTCACATGGCACAAATAGGGGGTAAATATCTTGACGATGGGCTTTTCTGATACTCTCCAGAAATATGGAAATACCTGTCCACTCTACCAACCTTGGGATTTGGAGAGAGTCGTCAGTTCATGAGAAAAGGCTGGGTGGCTCGGCCCTATGTTGTTCTCTGCAAAAATATCCACCTGGTAAGCTGTTTCGGGCTCTAGGCCCTTGAGCTGATACTGGGTGATGGTGGCATTCTTGATTTTCACGTCAATGTGCTGGTCTTCGTGCTTGCCCTGAACCTTGTAACGGACGATAACAGAAGAAATAGAATAGCCATCCAAGATTGTCCAGGAGACCACAGCCGAGGAGTCTGTGATGTTGGAAATCTTGATGTTTTCTGGTTGGGGAGGGAGAACTAGAAATTTAAAAATAAACAAACAAACAATATTACACCTAAGATATACTACCATCTCTTAGATTATTATGCTTTTGAGAGATGGTTAATGTGAGCTCATAAACCGTGAATGGCTAATAGATGTTTTCTCAGATGGTAATTCCAATCAGTTGCTAGTGGACGCCAGACCTGACAGAATGTCACAAGATGGGAAAATGGCAACACGTATATCACATATTTGCCATCAAATTATACTAAATTAAGGCCTCAGAAATTCTGTTACTCCAAAAATCTATTTTACACTATTCTTAGTGCTGGAAAGAATAGAAAGATTATGAGAGCTGATATTTATATAGGCCCTTCCATGTAGGAACTCATTTTCTCATTATAACAATCTTACCATAGGTATTGAGGCCCAGAGAGGTTAAGTGACTTGCCCAAGGTCACACAACTATTAAGTAGAAGAAATAGGATTCGACTCCTGGCAGTCTGATGTCATGGTCCATTGTCTTAGCTACTGTCCCATGTGGCCTATCCTTGCCCGAAATGCATTTATGGAGCAGTGGCAAGTCAGGGTATACATAAAATGTGTCAAGCACTTAGTGCACAAAGTGCTGTAAGGATTTGGGAAAAAGAGAACATTCCACTCAGGGGCATAGGTAGGAAGAGAGAGGGATGCCTGGAGGTGTTCCAGATATGAAGGCAACGTGCACAGAATCATCCTGCACTCAGACTCCCTCCCGATAAAGGGCCCAGGCTGGAAGGGAACTTGGTGACTCTATAAAGCCTAAAGCTACTTGACTCAAGGAAAGAGGGATCCACGGTCTTGTCCTTGATAGTAATTGTGCCTTCCATTTGTGAGGCTCTTTACAGGTGCTCCCATTTGCAGGCTCTCTCTGGACCCTCATCACCACACAGGCAGGGAGGCAGCCAGGGCTGAGATTTTTAATTATCCAAATTTTAGACATGAGAAAACTGAGACTTCAAAAATCTAAAGGACTTGTACTGTCCCAGTAAGCAGTAATAGAGCCAGGCCGCTTCACTCCATATGAAAGTTACTGCTTACAAGCAAATTAGAATTTCAAGAAATGTCTGGATGTACATTCTTTCTATTCTAAATTCTCAGAGATTCTTCTTCATTCTAAATGTCCTCTTTCCATGATGTTGGTTCCCCATACCATACTCATTAGGTAACTGTGGCAATTTATGAGAATTAGATATTTGATTTTGAGCCTTCCAAATTTGATTGCCATTTTCTATATCTAACAGGTGGTAAATTATCCAAAGTCACAATTAATCAACAGTATGTCTTAATTCCCTTTGCATCCCGTACCAAGCTTTTGTATATCTTCACAAAAATATAAAATAACCTTCCTTCCCATTAGGACACTACAGAGTATTAGGAATATAAACATTTTCAGATTACTATGAACACGTTTAGTATTTGTATAGTTGTGCCTCAAAAATAATTTCAACTTCATAAACCATGGTGTTCTAAGCCCGTCACAAAAAGAAGAAAGCAGTGCTTTGCAGACGCCTGCTGAAAGAATAATAAATATAATTTTGGTGCCAACTGAAAATCATAAATTTGCTTGTACCAATTTATCCATTTTATGCCTGAAAGAAGTCACTCTCTGGGCTAGCTCAGTGGACCTCTGATTTAGATCCAGTGACACTGAGCCTGATAATCTACATTTTAGTAGGTTCCCCAGTAACTCCAAAGAGATTCTAGAACACTTTAGGAGATGCTAATCAGATCGTAAACAATTTGAAACAATTTGGAAATGGGACAGGACTGTGAGAGAACTTCTCCAGGAACTGACCTTGCTCTGAAGGCGTCGGTCGCCCACTCTAGGAGACAAATGGTAGCATGGTTTGGCAAAAATAAACAAAACATAGAACTGAAAAGTGACTCAGAGTCCTAACCCCATGATTTACTGTATAACTGTGTACCTTTGGTCAAGTCCCTGACCCGCCTTTGTGCCTTGGGTTCCTCATCTGTTCAGTGTGAGAATTCCTAGTCTCCTTTCCTTGTAAAGTCATTGTGTCAAATGAGATGCTCGACATACACATATACAGGAACACGTTATATACGTGTATTATTTTTTACATATATTTGGGGCCATATTCCAAATCTGATTCATTCCACTCCTTACACTTGGGTCAGATGGAATTGCTAGGCTGGGCACCAACATAAACTTTATAACTAGAACATTAACTTTTGTTAATATAGTTAATCTATAATATATTAATCTAGTTAATATAACTAGAATATTTACTTCTGAACAACCTATATGCAAGATCTGCCAATGACAAATAGCATATTAATAAATATATCAGTTAAGACTGAAATGTTGTCATCCACATCCTCCTAGCCCTAATTCCCTGACCCTATAGGGACCAGCTCCTACCCTGCCAATCTCAGCATCTCTACCACCACCACCAGCATTACCCCCTCCTCCCAATCAAATTCCATACAACCTCCCAAGGCATGTCCTCTTTCAGTGACTACTAGCTAGTTTTCATTTAATCCTATAAGTATGAAACTGATGACGTGATTTTGATGGTATATAATTCTAATGAGGATAAAATTTATATAAAATAGTAAATGTACACCTAAGACAACTTTGAAAAAGAAAATAGTGATTCATCCTACAGTTGTCAAGACATTTAATAAATCTATAGTAATTTAAACAGGTTGGAAATGGTATAGGAACAAACACACAGATCAATGGAAGAGGACAGAGTGCCCAGAAGTAGATGCAAAACCAATATGAGATCCTGGCATATGATACAGAAAGCATCACAAGTCACTAGGGGGACTATTCAGTATGTGGCATTGGGATCATGGGCTTGCCATATGTGAATAAATAAAATTAAAACAAAAAAGATTAAAATACTTACACCATACCCCCAAAATAACATCCCTATATCTTAAAGACCTAAATATGCAAAAATAAAACACTAGAACTTCTAGAAAAAAATAGAGAGAGTATATTTATAACCTTAGGGAATAATTCCAAAACATAAAAAATACAAACCATAAAGGTAAACATTGAGAGGTCTGATTACATCAAACTCTAAACTGTCTGTAGGGTAAAAGACACCACAAACAAGGTGAAAATAAAGAGAATAGGAGAATATATTTGCAATATATATAATAATAGTAGTATCCAAATTATATCAACAATTTTACAAATCAGTAAGAAAAGACAGCATATAGCAAATGGGCAAAGTTTATCAACAAATATATCAAAGAGGAGGAAATCCAGCTGCCAACAAAATGCCCAAGAAAAGATGCTCAATCTTGCTAGATAGCAGAATAATGAAAATTGAAATTTACAGTGAGGCACCATTTTTCATCTTTGAGATAGACAAAAATAAAAAGGTCTGATAATATCAAGCGATACAGATATAGGAAAAGGATAAAGATACAGAGATAGATGTAGGGAAATTGTACTCTCATACACTCCTGGACATAGTACACATCAAATACCCACTTTAGAGGGAAATAGCCCATCAGTTCCTCTTCTGGACATGTTCCCTAGAAAAGCTCTCACACCTCTGTGCATGGAGACATGTATAAAGATGGCCATTGCATTTTTGTTTGTGATAGAGAAAAAAAAGAGAACAACCTAAATGTCCAGCTAATAAGGAATGGATAAATAAGATGATAAGTTCATAATATAGAATATTATGCAGAATTTTAAAAAGCATATATCAGATCAAAAATTAACATGGATAGATAAAAATCATAATGTTTATTCAAAAAAAAGCAAGAAGAAGAAGAATAATATATACATATGTACATTTTATGGATGTACGAAATGTTTTAAAATTATACATCAATGAATGGAAAGATACATAAACTCATAATTTTGGTTGTCTCTGGGGAGAGGGAAGTGGAATTAGAGTAGGGATGATGGTCAAAGGGGACTATTTTTTTTAATTGGTGAGGAAGATTGGCCTTGAGCTAACATCTGTTACCAATCTTCCTCTTTTTGATTGAGGAAGATTGTTCCTGAGCTAACATCTGTGCCCATCTTCCTCTATATTGTATGTGGGATGCTGCCACAGCATGGCTTGATGAGCTGTGTGTATGTCCACGCCTGGGATCTGAACCCGCAAACCCAGACTGCGGAAGCAGAGCACATGAACTTAATCACTATGCCACTGGGCTGGCCCCATACAGGGGATTTTGATATACAGTCAAACGTCACTTAATTACAAGGATACACTCTGAGAAATGTGTCATTAGGTGATTTTGTCATTGTGTGAACATCACAGTGTACTTACACATACCTAGATGGTATAGCCTACTGCACACCTAGGCTACATGGTACTAACCTTATGGGACCACCGTCATATATGTGGTCCATCATTGACCGAAAAATCGTTATGCAGCGCATGACTATATCTGTATTGTGTTGTTACTTCTACAAATCAACAAAGACTGAAAGAAAATATGGCAAAATGTTAACAGTTGTTAATTCTGGGTGGTAGGAATGTGGGTGTTTGTTGTATTATTCTCTGCACTGTTCTGTAACTTTTAAACTTCACAGAATTTTTTTAAATGATGAAGAATCCCTAAACACTGACAAAACAGTAAAGACTTCCATATGTCACTGATACAAGAAGAGAGTGGTTGGAGAAACAGTCAGTTTCCACATCTGTCGCTGAGGAAGCAGAGACGCAGCTACAGAAGACAGCCTCACTCAGACTGTGGGGGTTGGCAAGGGACCACATGATCAATCCTGACTTAAGCGGTAACTGGCGGGGCCAAGAAATATTTAATCTTTCCAAGGGCTCCAAAATGCACGGACACAGTTCTAATGCAGTCAATCAAAATAGAACTCTCTGCCTAATGATGAAAAAACTTTCAATAGTACAAAGAAACCCAAGAAGTTCCAACTCACTTAAATGACCAATCTGAAACTGAGAAAAGCCTGAATTGCAGAATATTTGGAAAGAAAAGGAGTTTTTTTGTGTGTGTGTGAGGAAGACCAGCCCTGAGCTAACATCCACTGCCAATCCTCCTTTTTTTGCTGAGGAAGACTGGCCCTGGGCTAACATCCGTGCTCATCTTCCTCTCCTTTATATGGGACGCCGCCACGGCATGGCTGCCGAGCAGTGCGTCGGCGGGCGCCCGGGATCCGAACCCGCGAACCCCGGGCTGCCAAGCACGAACTTAACCGCTGCGCCACCGGGAGACCCCAAAAAGGAGTTTTATTACTCTCAAATATATATCGTAGTTCTAAAAATTGTCTGTTAAGAAGATTTTTCAAGCAAAGTTATTTGACTTTTAAGAAGAGGAAAGACCTATCTATAATTAATCAATATCAGTATACATATAGATACATGATAATCCTGAAAACGGTCCGATAACAGATTAAGCGAACCGTAGAAAACCTTATTCATGTTATTAATTTATTTAATAAATAACTCATACCAAGGAAAGGTAAATTTTAGCACAGTCCTGCCTGAATTATTGCAAATCCAAATACATGGAGCTGTCTTATATGTTGCAGGTTATTAAAATGATTTGGTGTGTTGGGATGGGGGCACTAATTGGCCTCCACTCACGACTAACTGCCTTTTATGATTTCTAAGAAACACTCTTGAAGCCACAGTAGCTCAGTCCAAGTGGCAGTAGCCAAATGTTCAGGCAAGGCTGGGCAGCATGAGTCACTTACTGTCACTAAGGGTCCACGCGGTGAGATCTTCACTCCATTCCCCCTGGGCCTTGGTGTTGACTCTGGCTCGGACTACGTACTGCTCCCTGGGGTGTAAGTTGTTAAGCAGCACTGAAGTCAAGTTGCCTGGCACTTTAATATTCTGCTGATCACTATTCATTTGCACAGACCTCCTCTCCACTTCAACATAAAAGTCATCGTCTGGGTTTGGAAATATTGGTTGCCAAGTCAAATTTAGAGTGGTCTGACTTTTCGGTAGGAGACTGAGACCCCTTGGAGGAGGGAGACCTAGGAGAAACCAGAAAGATCATTATTTTTATATCTGGTGAAGGTAACAGCCCCAAAGGACAGCTTTACAGAATACCCTTGGCTTCTAGAATAATATACAACTTCACAAGCTATCAAAGAAACACAAGCTAGCAGCCATATAATATTCTTTTTCCCAGCAAAATTGCAAATCTTTAAAATAATTCTGACACATAATTTGAATAATCATAATACAGGAATACAACCCCTTGGGAGAATAATTTGGGAATATTTTTCAAGAGTCCTAGAAATTATATATACTTTGGCCCTACAATCTGACTACCAGGAATTTATCCTGAAGAAATAATCCAAAGGAAGAGCAAAACCTATGTGCATGAAGATGTTCATTACATTATTTACAACAGCAAACAATTGGAAGAAACCTAAATGCTCAAAATAGGGAAATGCTTTAATAAATTGTGATATAGCCATCAATGGATTAAAATTGATAATTGGGAAAAGGATGGAAGCCCAATAAAAATATTTATAATACATGAGAAAAAACTCTGATTGCAACTTGGTAAAAGTCATGTCCACAGTTGATGACAGATAGGAAGGAAACAGATAGAAATGAAAACAGTGGATTTCCCAAGTTTGTGGGATTCCCGAGTGTTCAGTGTTTCTCTTACCATTTGAGCAATACACTTTAAAGCAATTTCAGGGTTACTTCTCCTTGGCAAGGAGAATTTCAGACATCATAACAGGCCTAGCCCTGCTCTGATCTCATCAAGGTATCAGCTACAGCCACATCTTACCTGGCCATAATTACCCACAAGAACCTGGGCTACTGGAGAGGTAACTGAATGGAAACAATAAGGGTTTTGAAATTAGAGAGACAGGAGCATGCCACTTTAGTTCTGTGACCTTGGGAAAATTCACAGCCTCTCCAAGTTCTCAAGTCATACTCATCTTCCAGACTCAGGAGGAGTAAATAAGGTAATGGGGCTCTATTAACGTTACCTCCCTCCTTCCTTCTCTTCCTTCCTTCCTAAGATGTCTTATCTTGTGTCAATGGACAAAACAGGAATCTGTATGTTTTCAGTTAATAATAGTAAACTGATTTTTGAATTTCAGATATAAAGTATTTTCAAACCATAGAATAGGGATCCTCTAACTCATACAGTCTCAGTGGGGATATTATTAAATTAAAACCAACTAGAAATTGATTCTTGAGGTATGAGAAAATTTTAGATATTGCAATAGTTTATGAAGGGCCACAATATAGAAACAGATCTGTGGTATTAAAATTCATGACAGAGGAGGGGCCGCCCGGTGGCGCAGCGGTTTCGTCCGCGCTTGGCAGCCCGGGGTTCGCTGGTTCGGCTCCCAGGCGCCCGCCGACGCACTGCCTGTCAGCCATGCCGTGGCGGCGTCCCATATAAAGTGGAGGAAGATGGGCACGGATGTTAGCCCAGGGCCAGTCTTCCTCAGCAAAAAGGGGAGGATTGGCAACAGATGTTAGCTCAGGGCTGGTCTTCCTCACCAAAAAAAAAAAAAAAATTCATGACAGAGGAGACATTAGGACAAAATAGACATTCTGTCCTAAAGACAAAAATATCTAAAAATCTCCTTTGGGGGCGATAATTTCAACAAACAAACAAAAAAGTTTGAGAAACACTGCTCTAACTCTTGGTTAGAAGTGAGAGGAAGGGTCTGTTTCCATTCACCAGGACAGTGACTGCCCTGACTGCTCTTAGACTAGGGAGAACCAGCAATCGGGCCTTGGCATTTGCTTGCCATTTTGCTAAAAGTCTTATTGGCACTTTATAACCTTCGCAAATTGAGAAAGGTGATGTCAACTCCTTTCGCTCATCTCTAAAGTTTAAGTTCCAAAATAAGCCACCCAGAGTGGTTATGGAGGCTTACGATGACAAAGCAGAAGGTTGATGTTTTGGATGCATGTAAACCTAAGCCTGGGCCTGGGACAGAGGAGTAATTCGATAAATGGCCTTTCCCCTTTTCCTTCCCTTTGGGAACATGATTTACCCTTCACCTTCCCTACCTGCCCTCTTTCTGCCATGTGTTCAGATGTGTTCTCTTCCCTCCCCTCCTGGCCTCCCTGGCCTTTACCACTCAATCAACACACATAAATAGTGCAACTGCCAGATGAATTAAAAAACAAACATCAGCAAAATTCAAGCCATGGGAAAAGAAGAACCTTCAAGAATTCCCTTCCCACCCACCCCTGAGAACTACTTTGAAATATTCCAAGAGACCTCTAAATACATCCTGGCTGGAACATATTCTGAGGGCTGAAGACAGTGCAGTGTGGGTCTGTGAAGTGTTTTATGTTCTGTTTCATAAATACTTTCCATCTGAGTCAGATTATGACCTTCCCTTTTGGATTCATCAACACTGGCCTGAGAGAGAATTAACTACATTTGCTTTTAGCAGCAACCTGACAACATATTAGGGGCCCCTTTGATCAGAGTCATGGAGATCTCTTTATCCTCTAACTTTGGTACTTTCTGTATTCACTACCCAGTGGGTTTCCAGGAAGCCATTTCTAACTTGTGTGATGCTCCTACAAGCATCGGAGTAGCTCTCAAGTCCATTTGGTTCTGTAAGGATGCTGCTAGTCAGGTGAAGACTAGGTAGGGGTGTGAAGGGAGGCCTCTGTTAGGAGAACAGCCCTGCAGGAGAGCTAGATGTTATTCCCCATCTCTCACTACATCATTCCATATCCTTCTGCCTTTAGTAAATGGACTAAAAATAGGAAAATTTATCAAATGGGATAAGGAAATGGTGCCTTTGGGCTCCTAGGTAAAAATAATGATAATAATTGGAGAAACAAAAGGGTATCAAGTCTGAAGATCTAGTATGGTGACGCATAAGATGCATCACCATGGGGAAGTTATTGACCACTCTGAGACTTTACTTTTCAGTCTACAAAATCGGGAAGATGATAATTCTTATCCTCCATGGTAATAAGAATTAAATATATGTGAACTTGAAACTATAAAGCGCTGGCCAGGAGGTAGTAACAGAATGATCATATACAGTGAACACTGGAAAAGAGAAGTTTACAAGGGATCACTCCACCGTTTCAGAGGAGGGTACCTGGGTCGCAGAAAGCTGGAGTCCTGGTGTGCATCCAGTAAGTTTCACGAATTCAAGGGCTTCTCAATTAACACAGTAGATGGCCAGTCAATACTGACTAACATTGATCAATCAAGAAATACCGCTACATACATTATTTAGAATGTCTGGACCCAGGACCAGCAGCATCAAGTATCACTGGGGAACTTTCTAGAAATGCAGATTCTTGAGCCCCACACCCACCCCAACCTATTGAATCTAAAACTCTGGGGGTGGAGCCCAGAAATCTATTTTAACAAGCTCTTGAGGTGATTCTGATGGACATGAATGTTTGAGAACCACTGATTTAGAAACATCGAGGTATACATTCTAAGAAATAGCTTAAGGAGATAAAAGTGGCTGCCTATAGCTAGCACAACTGGGAGATGGAGGGGTGGAGCAGAGGACTGCTATTCTTTAGGTACAAACCTTTCCTTCTATTGAGGTTTTAACTATGTGTGTGAATTACTTTGAAAAATGAGAAGTTATTTTTAAAAATAAATAAACTGGGATTTCTGAAGTATGTATGTGGCAAGAGCCTGGCCTGGGCCCTTAAGATGGAAACAGGAAGCTGGTGATAACACTCAGGAGCCAAGGTTCAGCACAGTCACTACTAAGTAAATCCAACTCCTAAGGGATGTCCCTGCCTTCCTGAAGGCTCATCTGCTTCCTTCTCTGTCCCTGTGGACTGCGGCAGACCCTCCCCCAGGGAGAGAGACCAGGAGTGCAGCCCAAATAAAGGGCCGGTTTGGCTTCAAATTGCTCGCCTTCCTGTCACTTTCCCACCCATTCAAAAGCAAACTCCTTCCACCTCCATCCCCACCCACCCACTCACCCACCACCACCCTTCCTGGTCTTCCTTCCTCTTTCCCCTTCCTCCCCCTCCCACCCAGCTCAGGAATACATGCTGTTGGCTTCAACTGACCGATAGAAGCTGTCATGAACCGTCTCACGGGGCCAGGATGCCCTTCCCCACCCTCTCCACGCCGGACCAGCTGCACGCAGAGCTCGTATTCAGTTCGAGGTTCCAGATAGTTGAGGGTAACAATCTCATTTGTCACTGAGAAGAGGGAAAGTCCAGGAAACTTAAGTTGGCATTCTTTAAACTGGAATGTTGTTATTGTGATGTGAACTAATGTTTGGTTTTTAAAAATACAATGTCTGAGTGAAACACTAAGAGAGGCAATTCCATCTTCAGGGCCTCACCGTTCCTAACATAAGGAAAATGAGGCTTTTTAAAGAATTCTCCAGGTTATGATGTACACATTCATAGAAGTACCTTTGTGCCATTTACACTTCTGCTCAGTGTTTTTATCTTTTCATTCGTAGAGTAAAACTGGACAAATCTTCAACTATATGGAATACCAATCAAATTTAGGGGAAAAAAATCTCAATTGGAATAACATAAAATAATTCCTACTGTTTTCAAGTACATACAGTGATTGCAATCAAGCTACCAAGAGAAGAGACTCAGAGGGTTCGCTTACAATGAGGGATAACGGATCTGTATCATTATAGATGAAGGGTTCTGAAGTACTTGAAAACAGATCCCGTAAACAAACGGTATATTCTTCTTTTCTCCTTAGCTGTTTGCTTTAGCCAGCCTCTGTTTCTCCATGGATATTGCAAAGGTAGATTTTTGCCTTAACCGTATGATAAATTCCCAATTGGTAAGAAAAAAATTGGGCTGTGTTTAAGAGTTCTTAGAAGATCACTTTGTGGGTGTCCACTTAAAGAGCTGATGGATTATTTACCACCATATGAAAAAAAAAGCTGCTCTTAAATAAGACCGAGCCCTTGATGTTGGAAACAGCAATCCAGCAAATCAGCCTTATGTCGCTGGGATTCTGAATTTTGGCTGAGTCTACAATAGAATGTGGAAAGCTCAGTCATGATACCATGACTTTATTCAATGTACCCAGGTCAGCTAGTGTTATTAAACCAGAAACCCTCCTTTTCTTCTCCTTTTTTGTAACTTCCTCGATTATCTACATAAGTGGCTAGAGGGCCCTTTCTAGGAAATCACAGGCATGGTGAGACTCAAGTATTGGTGGAAGGAAGTATGTTACCTACGAGCATGATAGTGGCAGGTCTCTCTCCAAGATGGTGCAATTAAGCAGCATGGCTAATTGATAATGCTCAGTTTTCTTTTTAAAAATTGTGATTTTACATCATCACGCAACCAACAGAACTGTAATTTGTATTTCAAGAAACATTTAACAAATAAATAAGTTTAACTGTTTTCATAAACTTTCGACATTTTATCACATTTCGTTGAATTATTTTTTTCTTTCAGGAAGTTGGGGGAGGGGCATGTGGTTCTCTTTGCCCACACCCCCTCCTCCCTCCACCCTAGTCCCACTTGACACAACCCAAACTTTTCAGGTCCAAATTCCTCTGAAATCTCTTGAGTGTTAGGGGCCTACAGGACAGGGCAAGATTCAAATGAGAAAAAGAATAAACAACTCGATATAGCAGCAATAATCGCCCCTTGGATTTAAGAAAATTGGTCTCTGCCTTTCCAGCAGGCCTTGGACTTTCCTGTTACCATATTCATGGCATAAACACATATCTTTCACCATGACCAAGCAAGAGAGAGTAACTGAAAGCAGGATTAGAGATCCAGAGAAACCTGGAAAGGAAATATTGATATAGAAGAAACCCCTGACGGAGGCTGATTCTGGGTCTCACAACTTCCAGAAAGTTAGCTCCAGAGCCCAGAGGCCCCCGCCCTCTCTCCTGAATACTCTGAAACAGAATCCTCTGTACAGAGGCCACCTTGGGGTAGAAGGTTGACACTGGAAGAAGGGATTTCTATACTTGGGGAAAATTTTTTTCTCTGGTGCCATATCTGCAGCTGCAGCCTTTCCTGCCCAAACTTTACCTTGAATATGCCGCCAGGCCTCATAATGATTAACAGGTTTGTAGAGAAGCTTCTTGGATTTGATCGGTCCATCCCCAAAGTAAGGCTCAGAGCTGATGTTGATGACAGCAAAGTTGTGTCCAGTGTTGATCACATTTGGGGCATTCAGGGGCTTTGGAAGAACTAAATAAAATGTCAGCGATTAGATTAGTCCTTGGATTTAGGGGCTGTATCGTTGTTCTTAGGTAGGGGTAGAGGGTGAGTACCCTTACATTTCCAGCAAAGCCCTCTTAGAGTTCTCTGCTCTGATTCAATGCAATCATCTGCTCTGTGATCTCCTTGCTTTGTTCTTGCACCTCCAATCCTAATCCACAGTCACAGTGCTCTCACAAAATATGAGCACCCCTCTGCTCCAGACCTTTCAGTGGATTCCCATTACATTTAGAATAAAGTCTAAAATTCATACCATGACCTGCCAAGGCTTTACATGATCAAGCCCCTGCCTCCTCTTCCCCTCACCTAACACCATCCAGTCCCACTGACCTCCCCTCAGTTCATCCAACTAACAATGCACCAAGCTGCTTTCTGTCTCAGGTTCTTTGTAGATGGTCTCCCGCAAGGAGTGCTCCAGACCTCCCACTATTCTCCAGTTAACACTTACTCATCAGTCAACTCTCAGCTCTGATGTGACTTCTTCACAGGGGCTATCCCGGAGCCTCACTTAGGCTCATGTGTCATATACTTTCACAGAATTTATACTTTTCCTTCATTGTAATTTTCAGATTTTATCATTCTTTGTGATTTTGTGTGATTACTTAACATTAGTCTTCCCACTAGACTATGTATTCTCTCTCTCTCTCTCACAGCTTAAAACAACAGAGATTATCATCTTACAGTTCTGGAGGTCAGAAGTCAGAAGTCAGAAGTCAGAAGTCAGTGGGCTAAGACCAAGGTGTTCGCTTTCTGGAGGCTCTAGGGGGAATCCGTTTCCCTGTTCTTTCCAGCTTCTGGAAATCATCTTATTCCTCAGTTCATGGCCCCTTCTTCCATCTTCAAAGTCAACAACGTTGCATCTCTCTGACCCGTCTTCGATGTGATATTTCTTTCTAACTACAGCCAGGAAAGGTTCTCTGCTTTCAAGGACTCATGTGATTAGAGTGGATCCACCAGATAATCCAGAATAATCTCCCCATCTCAAAGACCATGTATTCTCAATGCGGCCAATAGCACCCCCAAGGAGGTGAAAATTGGTCCTTGGGGGATGAAAAAATCTTAGATATTACAATGATTTGTGACCTTCTCATGAGCCACAGTACATAAACAGATATACAGTACATCCATGATACTAACATTTTATGGTGATAGGGGGAGAGTTTTGAATAAAATTTCTAAAAGGTCTCTTTAATGGAATGATAATGATAAAAATATTATAGAACACTGCGCTAGACTCTAAATTCCATTAGGGCAAAGACCATGCAGGTTTGTTCACATTGAATCACATCGAATAAAGGTCTGTCAACTGAATTTCCAGTGAACTCTCTCGCTCCATTAGCCTGACCTTCTTAGAAATGCATAACTGTTGTTTTTTTTCTCCCCAAGAGTGTATGCTACATAATGTAGAATCTTTCAGATGTCAGGGGACATTACAGTGGTCAGTCATTTTATCTCTCTGTCACGATGTTTTGACTCACCATCTGTAAAAATGACCTTCAAGTCTTTGATCAGATATCATCCTTTCAGGGAAGCCTGACTACCCTATATAAAGTTACAGTGACCCCTCCAGCCATGCTCCAGCGTTCTCCACCCTCATTTCTCCATGACACTTAGCATTTTAGAGAACTATACATTTTACTTCCTTATTTGTTCATTGCTCATCTTCCTGTGGGAATGTAAACTCCATGATGGGAGAGCTTCTCTTTATTGTTCACTGCTGTTTTCCCAGGCCTAGAACAGGGCCTGGGACATCATAGGCCCTCAGTAAATTCTATTGACTGAACAAAAATGTAGGAGGAAGTTGTTCAAGGTCAGGATAATAAAGCCAGTAAGAAGCCTAATCCAGCAGTGTCCCGACTGGAGGCAGACCATGCCAGGGCTAAGTTAGGTAAGACTGGATACGCATTTCACTTAGATCAGTTTCTGAAAAGAGGGCATTGCTGTGAGTAAATTCATTCATTAAGTCATGCTTCCCTTGTGTGATCAAATAAGACCACTTGCTTGTTTAAACCATCAGATGCACATTTTATTATAGCCATTAATGCCAAAAGCATCTTTTACAGGAGTGGAGAAAACTGCTCCCAAAGCTTCCTCTTCATAGTTTAATCATTGTATTTATCTTTTAATCATTTTTATTGAGATATAATATTGTAAAGAGCAAAAATCTTGAGTGTATATAGCTCGAGGGACTTTACCTATGTACACGCCCATGTAACCACCCCCCAGACTACAATAAAGAACATCTCCAGCCCCCCAGAAGACACTCTTGTGCCCCTTCCCAGTCAATGGGGACTGCCATCCTGACTTCTTCACTAGAGATTAGTTCTGCCTGTTCTTTAACTTGATACAAACGGAATCATAAGCACGTACTTTCTTTTGCTTATTATTATGTCTGTGAGAGTCATCCATATTGTTGGAAGAATTAATTCTTTTTTATTGCTATTTAGTATCCCATTGTATGATGTTATGGGCTGAATTGTGTTCCCCCGCAATTCTTGTGTTGAAGTCTTAACGCCCCACCCAGTACCTCAGAATGTAACTGTATTTAGAGATGGGGTCTTTAAAGAGTGATTAAGTTAAAATGAAGTCATTAGAGCGATTCCTAATCCAATATGACTGTTGTCCTTATAAAAATTAGGACACACCCAGGCATACAGAGGGAAGAAGGTGTGAAGATAGAAGGAGAAGACCATCTACAAGCTGGGAAGCGAGGCCTCGGAAGAAACCAACTCTGCCAACACCTTGATCTCAGACTTCTAGCCTCCAAAATGGAGAGAAAATAAATGTCTGTTGTTGAGCCACGCAGTCTGTGGTACTTTGCTATGACAGCCCTAGCAAATTATTTCACACGAGTATACCAAAATTTACTTATCCATTCTAATGTTGATGAATATTTGGGTTAATTTCAGTTTGGGGCTATTACGAATAAAACTGCTCAGAACATCCTTGAAGATGTCTTTTTTGAACATATGCATTCATTTCTTTTGAGCATATACCTAGGAGGAGAATTGCCAACTCATAGGGTAAATGCATGCTTAGCTTTAGCATATATTGCCAGTTTTCCAAAGTGGCTGTACCGATAGTAAAGCCTAGTATCTATTTTTTTTAAATACCATGATTAAAGACACTGATTAATTTACCTAACGACTGTTTCCATTTTATAGCTATAAGTCAATATGACAGTGAAGAGGCATCAGTGACTTAGACCTAGAGATGCTTTTTATGCATTGATGTTGTGTGCTGTATCTTTCATTAAAAAATGGAAATTAGAACTGCTGACTTTCCTGAATCTTAGCAACATGGTTTGTTTTGACTTATTATTATTTATTTTCCATGGGCAGCAAACATTCCAAGAAGCTTAAAAATAAGATCATTTGTCTCATCTGCATATCATTTCCTTTCTTCCAAGAACATGTAATTATCATGTGTAAATTATTTTGATCATGTGATTGTTCTATTGAATAGAACAGATAGCTTCTTCCAGCAATCCAAAAGCTATTAAAGATCCCGAGGGAGTTTACGTGATTCTCAGGGCAGAGAATCCAAATCTATGAGGCTATATTTACGCTACTATTGTTATTATTGGTCTTAAAAAAAAAAGATTATGTTCTGGGTATTTACATTCCTTTCCTTTATAGAAATTACCTTTGGGATCACTCAAAGATTTCTAACCAAGTAATAAAGCGAGTAAAATACAAATCAACTTTGGTTATCTTGCTTCCTCATCTGTAACACAAGAGACTCAGGAAACAAAATGGTCTAGAAAAGATGGTGCAGGGTTTGGAGTCAGGAGACCCAGGTTCGAAACTAAGATTTGCTACTCACTGACTGTGCCACCTTAGACAGGTTAACGAAACCCTCTGAACCTGTTTCCTGACTGGTAAAGTGGGGATAACATATCTACTGCACATGGTTCTTATAAACATTAAATAGGGTGAAGTGTGTGAGGCCCTCAGCCTGGTGCCTTTCTAGAATATTCACCAGAGAGCTGGTAAGCGTTTTTGTCTAAAGAGTTCATAAGTAACTTCCAAATTCAAAATTCCTTGTTGTCTCTATGTCCACCTCCACTTTATTTCTTCTCCTCAAGCTATAAATGTATATACATCCACTTAGATTAATTTGAATTTGGAAATACTAATTCATAGCAGGAAGAATATTCACAACCCTGAATATGTAAAAAAAAAAATCATTCATGTTAATTATATATCACAGCCTGAGCTTCCTATTAAGTGAGCAATCCTCAAAATAAAGATTCTCCAAATTATTCCCTACAAGAATGAATAAGAAGTCGCAACAATGATGAAGCTAAACTTTCTATGAAATGTAAACACTACCAAACACGTTGTACCGACACAATTCCAAGTGTTTTGTGTATTTAACAAATCTTCACAATAACCCTGAGTGGTAGATAAACTCAGCTTCGTTTCCAAATAAAGAAAAGCTCAGAGAGGTTAAATTCATTTGCTCAGGACCACACAAGGTTACTAGCTGTTAGGGACAAAAATCAAACCCGGGGCATGTGACTCCAAAGATCACATCCTTAGTCCCTCCTTTCCATTTTCAAGCATATATGTTTTTTAAAGAGGCTTCGTATCCTGGAAAATATCCAGAAGGCATTTTAGTGGTCAGACAGCATTTCTATCCAGAAGCAGCCCCCAGCGATACATAAATACAGAGCATCAAGGATACAAGCTGTTCCTCTGGGAAATGGAGTTTACCTTTAACAGAAATGTTGAAAGGCTTTTCCACCATCCCAGCCACTGTGTTCACACTGCACACCCAGACTCCGGAGTCAGGGGGGAGGATCCGGAGGATGGTGAATGTGGCCACGGAGAGATGACCCGTGTGGTTAAAGTCTTTTGGCTGGAAAGGTCAAAGACAAAAAAATAAAAGCTTCTAGGGAGGCGTAAACACAAAGGTCCATAACACTGACCCCATCTCATTGTTTAATGAGAAGTTTTCTAGGAGAGATTAAGAAGCTCAACACAAGGCTAGTATAATCACTGGCTTCTTTCCAAAGCTATTGTAGTAGCCCTGAACGTTTATATTGGATGGACGCCCTCTCAGATCCTGCTGTTGTGTTTGTGTGTTTGGGAGTGTGGGGTAAACACTTACGAGCAAGGAGTCTAATTCCTTTTAAACTGCTTCTGGTAAAATTTGTTCCTTTCCGGTCTAAGACGGAGATGGCCGGGTGAGAGGACAAAATGGCTTCCTAAAGTGTCTGAGGGGCTGTCAAGTGTGGTATTGTGAAAAAAGCCAGGGCTCAAAAACACATGGAGTTCACATCCCAGCTCTGCCACTTTTGATCAGTTCCTTACTTAACTTCAGCTAGTTTCCACGTCTGCAGAAAGGGGATAGGTAGTGTTAAGTAAGATGTTGTATACCGTATGGTCGGCCCTCACTCAATGGTAAATATCATTTCCATTAACGCACGAGAAACAAGATTTTGGACGCTGTCAGTTGGCTTCTTCTATCTATTTTGAGAGGAATCAGGAACATCTGATGTGTGGACACTGGTAATGGCACATTCTACATATCCTGCCCCCAAGAAGTCACTGGGATCTGCCTTCTGGTCAAGTTGATTTTCAGTTATCATTGAGAGAAAAATAAGATAACTATTTTAAAATCTTGAGACAAGAAAATACATCAACTTCCTGAGGCTCACTTGTGACACAGAGAAATTTGGGGTGGCTCCTGTCTCTGCTGCATTTGGGGTTGTAGGGAGACATATTGGAAAAGGAGCTTAGTCTTTTCTAGCAAAGAAGAACTGCTGTGATGGCGCCCTAACCAGTGGTGAACATCAGCAATGAGGGCTAAGTGAAGAGGGAGGGGACCCAAAGAATGCACTGAGACCTGAGGGAGTCCAGGGATCATGGTTTCTGAACTGGAGATGTGGGAGCAGGTCTATCCAGAGTCAAATGGATTATGCTCAACTCTCCTCTTCTATACTCCGATAATTGCTGCTCCAAAGAACGTGATAGGAGATCAGTCATCAAAGCTCCATGTCCTGATGGCACCTGGAAGGTTCCATTTGAAGTTCCTGCTGACTCGTGGGTTGCAGCCCCCATTCATGGCCACTGGACACCCACCCTTCCTGATATGAGGAATTAGAGATGCGGGAGTATTGTGGGGGCAGAGCCTTGCACAGAATGACATGCACATCCTACCATCCACAGCCGGATAGTTCTGCAGATGAGTGCCATCCTTGGTACTCAGCGCCATCAATTCCCCTGTGGTGGCATATTTCCAACCTTCACTGCAGTGCTGGCCATGCAGGGGAAACCACAGAAGCTGCAGCGAGTCTGCTCTACCTCCCCAGGGATATGGCATTTTGTCAAAGCTAACAACACATTAGCCTAAGAGGACGCAAGCCCTGATGGAATCTAGACTGTAGGGGGGTGACTGCTACACTGAAAGCATCCAGTGATGCAAGAGGTCAGATCAAGAATAACTCTTACATGGAGCACTGTCCCATCCGGCTTCACCAGGGTCATTTCTTCATTAGCAGGCAGTGGCCAGCCAGATGCTTTGCAGATGGGGTTGAATTTACCACTGTTTACTTCTATGTGATCTGGCAAATCCTCTATCTTTGGGGTCATCCTTGGCATGCCTGAATGAAGAAAATAGCACTGTAAAATCTAATCTGTAACGCAGCAACACAGTAATAATAAAAGTAGCTACCATTTAGCAAGTCGTGCACCGGGCAAGAACTTTGCAAATGTTATATTGTTTTGTCATCACATAATAAACTTGTGAGGTGGGTGCTGTTGTGGCCCCCATTTTATAGATGAGGAGAATTGGGCTCAGAGCCCAGATTCAAGCTCAGATCTTTAATGAATCCAGAGTCCACATTCCCCTATAATGCTGTGCTTCCTCAGTGGACCTAGGTGGTACAGTCTCCATATTGAAATGGTCATCTCCACCACATCTCTGCAGACCTTATTGTTCAGTCCCCCTCTTACTTTTCAAGACAACTTTTATAAAAACAAAAGCCAAAAACAAAAACTAGTTCTTCCACTCAGCAAGCCCCCCGATACTGCTGATCAACAGCTGATCCTCAGTTTTGATATATGACAGACGTCCCACTGATGGGGAAGTCTGCAAGTGGCAGGTGATTAAAATATCCACACTTACATCCAAGAGGTAAAGTGGACGATAACTCCCTCAAGTCAATTTCTAGTCAACAGCCAAATCAAAGATGTTGCTGCCAATATTGAAAGAAGAAAAAATGTCTCTGGTATCAACAAAGGTGTCAGGATTCCTTGTCTAATATCTGCATAGCAGAGAAAGAATAATCCTGAAATATAACAAATTTATTCTGGACTGTAGGGTCTTAAAGAACACCAGGGTGAAACTGGCAAACAGTTAGCCATTGATGATTAAGCAGCTAGTAACTAGGGGGGATCGAAATTGGCCACCCCAAAATATGTCTTTGCCAGAAAGACCCTTTGACTCCCCACCCCCTCTAACTGACCAAGAGTTTGGGATGGGAGGCCTGCCCCCAGAACAGGCCATCACCATAGACATCTCCAGGTGTCTGGGAGGATCCTTTGAAAGAGACATTTACATTTGTAAAGGAAATCTCCATTTGTAAAGGTATCTTCTTCCCTGTACCCGGAAGAAGGGGGGATGACTTAACCTAGAAACTTGTCAGAATGAAAGGCTTAGGACTTAAATCTGCATGATAAACTTACCCCTTGTTAATTGTGCTTTCAGGCAATATGCTATCAGATTCCCACTAGGTTCTTACAGACAACATCTCCCTGGGGCCTGGGTCACCATGGTAATGGGTTTTTTGAGCTATTTTTTCAGGAGCCGCCATTCTTTGGACATGCGTCCTACGAGGAGGCATGAAGCCTGACTACGCTTGCGCAGATCATCAATTACCTCATCTCTCCTCACCTCCAATCATTTCAGACCACTTTGCCCCCTACCACATAAATATCCCTGAGTCCCTATTTTCGGGGAGGCAGATTTGAGATTGATTCTCTCCAGTCTCCTCAGTTGGCTGCCTTGTGAGTAAACTCTCTGCTGCAATCTCATCGTCTCGGTGTTTGGCTTTCTGGGTGGCGGGCAAAAACGGACCTGGAGCAGTAACATGAACATTTGTAACCAAATGTGAGACATGGTTGAAAACAGTCCAACACCTGGTAAGGAATGTCGGAGATGGAGCTGCCCTAAGAGCAGCAGTCACTTATGTGCTCTTTCATATGGGTGGTGGGAGAAGGCGGGGTCAAGGTAAACATCAATATTGACAGTTTATATGGATATCCTATTTCTCAGGCCTAGAATGGAAACAGGTAGTGTGTGGAGCAGGAGGGAAAGAGGTCTGATAACTACAAAAGCAATTCCTTGAGATATCTGTAGACTTGGAGAGATTGTGATCAGAAAATTTACCAAATTTTTCAACCTTATTAGTTATTCACGTACGAATTTTCATAAGTGCTTTAACACTGTTAAACCTTTTGTTTCCTTCCTTGTCCGCTTGCATTTTCTGCAGCTGGATGGAGGTGAAGGTGGATGTGCAGGTGGGGGGTGGAATGGGGTGTTGGACAGGGGGCTGCACTCTGAAAGCACGGAGCCTGGGTCTAGGCCTCAGATTCTCACACCTGTTGCAACATCAGCCTTAGAACAGAAAGGAAGGAGTAAAATAAAAAATTCAACTCCTTAAGCTTTTTAGTTGCCCATTTTCAATCCAAGCCTCTGGTAGCCCCAAGGCATTTCCTTCCCTTCCTAGACCCTCCCAGATTCCTGCCCTGCAGCAAAGTTCAAACTCTGGAGAAGGAAGAAAAAGCATAAAGCTGACAAGTCAAAGCCTTGGAGAAAACAATTGTTGGTATTTCCCCCATATTTGTTCTGATTTTATAACTCACAGGGAAAAGGCTATAAATGTCTTACTACTCTGAGGGTAGATTTCACTGGACATATGTTTCCTCCTATAACGTTTATATTTATTTGACTGAAAAAGTACTATATGCTTATTATTTTTAAATTTTGAAAATACGCTTCTTTTAATTTTAAGCATAGTCTAGGGTAAGGGTTAGCAAACTTTTTTTGCAAAGGACTAGATAGTAAATATTTTCTGCTTTGCAAGCCATAAGTTCTCTGTGGTAACTACTCCACTCTGTTGTAGTGTAAAAGCAGCCATGTACCATATATTGTAAACGAATGGGCGTGACTGTGTTCCAATAAAATTTTCTTTATGACAACAGATGGTGGGGCAATAAAAAGGAAAGAAGTACTGATAGATGCTACAACATAGATAAACCTCAGAAACAGTATGGTAAGTGAAAGAAGACAACCACAAAAGACTCCATATTGTATGATTCCAATTACAGTATGTGAAATGTCAAAAATAAATCAATCTGTACAGACAGAAAGTAAATTAATGGTTTCCAGGTGCTGGGAGGCGGGAAGAATGGAGTTACCACAAGACTTCTTTTGGTACAATGGAAATATTCTAAAGATAATGGCAGGCCCAGGCCCAGTGGCGTAGTGGTTAAGTTTGGCACACTCTGCTTTGGCAGCCTGGGTTCACAGGTTCAGATCCGGGGTGTGGACTTACACCACTTATCAGATGCTGTGGCAGCGACCCACATACAAAATAGAGGAAGACTGGCCACAAAGGTTAGCTCAGGGTGAATCTTCCTCAGGAAAAAACAAAGGATTATGGTAATGGTTGCAAAACTCTGCAAATACACTAAAAACCATTGAATTGTATATTTTAAAGGCATGAACTTCATGATACAAAATTATATCTCAATAAAGCTGTTAAAAAAAAGATAGTGGGCTGGATTTGGTCTGTGGATCAGAGTTTGTGACCTCTGCCCTATGGTAATTTCTGAACTAGAATTATTTAAAATTTCATTTTGAGGGTAATCTTTTCTATTTTTTTCTGTCTTTTTTTTTTTTTTTTTTTTGGTGAGGAAGATTCACCCTGAGCTAACATCTGTGCCCATCTTCCTCTATTTTGTATGTGGGACGCCACCACAGCATGGCTTGATGAGCACTGTGTAGGTCTGCGCCCGGGATCCAAACCCATGAACCCTGGGCTGCCGAAGTGGAGTGTGCTAACTTAACTACTACACCACCGGGCCAGCGCCACTTTCTATCTTTTTAAAACTATCCTTTGTCCCAGTCTCTGCAAAGTAGTTCTTTCCCTGTTGTACATATCCAGAGAAAAGGCTGGTTCTAGAAAAGGGAGCAGAAGAGGCAGGCAGAGCCCTCAGCTGGCCAGTTGTTACTTAATGTGCTACAAAGAGCACATGGTTTATTCCTAGTGGAAAGAGAAATGAAGGCCAGTATGAGGGTTCACAGAAAAGAATCAGAAAGCTGTCCCTTAGGAGTTGGGATATATTCTTCCCAACTTCTGGATGGAAACAGAGTGGTGTGAGAATCTTGGGGTACTGGGGCAAGAATTGTATCAGCAAAGCCTGGTTCAGACATGCTGGACATGGCCCTGACCACAGTGTTACCTTGCTTTACCTTCTTTCTCACACTGTAGCCCTTGGCGTCCTGGAGAACAGAGGCATCCTTGGAACCGATCACACATCTCCCCATTGGTGCACCCGCACCTAAGCTTACAGTCTGGCCCATAATAACCAGGCTGGCATGCTGTAAACAAAGACATCAAAACCCAGTGTTAATGCAGTGGAAGGGAGAAAACTCAGGCTATAGGTGGCTGGTTTTATTTTTCTCTCCAGGTTATCAACCTTGCTGATTTATGTAAGGTAGTATGTGATTTATCTGCATTATTTATCAGGATTACCAGGAACTTAAAGGGCTGGGGAAATCTGTTTCCAGGAGATTCAAATAAGCTCCTACCAGGCCAGTCTTCTCATAAATAACAACTATAACAAGACAACTACCTGAAAGCACTGCAGAGTGGGGCGAGCCAGGCAGGTTCTGAAGGGGAATTGAAATTTGGAAGATGGGAATGGCATACTTCCCATTTTTCAGCTTTTAGTCTAATGGTTGGATACAGATGACATTATGTGGGGGAGCTGAAACACCTGTAGAAAGAAAACCTGTAGTCTTACTGACTTGAAGAACCAGATGACAGAGTCAGGGCAACCACAGCCACCGGAAAGTGAGAGGGAAAATCTAGACAGGAGAGCCAGAGAGAGGAAGTCCCAAATCTTTGGCTGTCCCCTGAACCACACATGCTAAGGGCAGATTTAAAGCAGCCCAAGGATAAAAGAACTGAACTGAGTCTGAGCTGATGCCCAACAGTCAGTGTTTGCAGACTGAGTCATACCAAGTTGATTGCTTGCTAAATCATAATAAAACAAAATCAATATTCCTCAAAGGATTATATCATACTCCAGAGTCTCCTCAGTGTGACAGTCAGTGTTCAAGATACAATCCCAAATTACTCAACATAAGAAGAAGTGGAGAATTATGACCCATTCTCAGGAGAAAAGAAAACCAACAGAGACCAACCCTGATGACCCAGATATCGGAAACATTAGACAAGAATTTTAAAGCAACTATAATAACCATGCTCAGTGAGGTAAAGGAAAATATGCTCATAACAAAAGAAACAGTGAGGAATCTCAGCAAAGAAATATGAACTATAAAAAATAAGGAAAAAGACATTCTAGAACCAAAAGACATAATATCTGAAATAAAAATATTACTATATGGACTTAGCAACAGAATGCAGATGACAGAAGACAGAGTCAATGAACACAAAGCTAGATCAATAGTCTGAAAAACACAAATAGGGAGAAAGTCAGAAAAAAATGATTAGAGTCTCAGGGACCTGAGGGACAAAATTGAAGGGTGTAACATACACACAACTGGAGGTCCCAGGAAGGAGTCTGAGAGAACACTAGAATACTTTAATTCATAAAATCTTAGTAATTTCTTGAGCTTCATGGGCTGGGGTGAGTTAATAAATGTGCTCTTATAAACCTGGGTTTAGAGACACTTTCACTATGAAGCTGATGGAGCTTACAGTCTAGACTCCTCACATGCGTGCGTCCCTTCCTGGGCCCTAGCAAAGGGATTGCATATGCCTTTTTTTTTTGCTGAGAAAGATCTGCCCTGAACTAACATCTGTTGCCAATCTTCCTCTTCTTGCTTGAGGAAGATTCGCCCTGAGCTAACATCTGTGCCAATCTTCCTCTATTTTGTATGTGGGTCACCACCACAGCATGGCTGCTGATGAGTGGTGTAGGTGCATGCCCAGGAACCGAACCTGGGCCACCCAAGTGGAGCATGCTGAACTTAACCACTAGGCCACAGGGCCAGCCCCTGCACATGTGTTTTTTTTCAATTTGCATGTGATTTTTAAATACTCCTTTTCTGGTGAAGAAGATTGGCCCTAAGCTAACATCTGTTGCCAATCTTCCTCTTTTTGCTTGAGGAAGATTGTCCCTGAGCTAACATCTGTGCCCATCTTCCTCTATTTTGTATATGGGACATCACCACAGCATGGCTTGATGAGCGGTGCATAGGTCCACACCTGGGATCTAAACCCACGAACCCTGGGCCGCCAAAGCGGGACGCATGAACTTAACCACTATCCCACTGGGCCAGCCACCTTTAGTATTCTTTTTTATAAAAGGGACTGGATCTGCTCCTACCTGGAGGCACCTTTTACTTTAAGGTGTACATTTCTGAGGCCAGGTGGGGTTCCACCACTGCTGTGGCTCCCTCAATGTCCCATGGGGGCAGATGCAGCATTCAGAGGGAGCTGAGTGAGGCTTTGCAGGTAGCTGAAGCTTACTTTTGTATAACTCTCCTCTTTGCCCTCTTACTCTGAGCCCTAGAGCTCTGCTGTCCAGCATGGTAGCTGCTAGCCATGTATGGCTATTGAGCACTTAAAATATGGCTAGTCCAAATTGAGATTTCAAAGCCTTAGTATGTAAAAAGGAATGTAAAACATCTCATTAATACTTTTTTCTATTGAATTCACGTTAAGTGATAATATATTTGATATATTGGCATAAGTGAATTTTAAAGTTATTTCACCTGTGTCTTTTACTTTTTTTTTTTTCGGTGAGGAAGATCGGCACTGAGCTGACATCTGTTGCCAATCTTCCTCTTTTTTGCTTAAGGAAGATTATCCCTGAGCTAACATCCAGGCCAATCTTCCTCTATTTTGTATATGAGGTGCCACCACTACATGACTTGATGAGCGGTGGGTAGGTCCACCTCTGGGATCTGAACCCGCAAACCCCGGGCCGCCGAAGCAGAGCGTGCAAACTTAATCACTACGCCACTAGACCGGCCCCTCTTTCACTTTCTTAATGTGGCTGCTAGAAAAAGTTTAAATTACACATACAGCTTGCTTATATTTCTTCGGAACTGCTCTGCCCTAGAGCATTGTTATCAAATCACTGGGGACCCCGTCATAGCTCCCAGTAGTGCCAGATGTGGAAAAAGGTGACTTTGTGAGGTAAATACTGAAAAACCTTTGAGCTCTGGCTAATTCACCATATTAACATTCATTAGGGAAGGTCTGGCACATTCGGCTGCAGGTTCATGTTAAGCTGCTGTGTGACAGTAGATGCGAAGCGCATACTGGAAAGTAGATAAGAAACACACACCTTTGAGCCTCATCAAAAGCAAAAGTATGTTTTAGAAAGGGCAGAGGGACTCTGTGAGCAGGTGAAGTTAATACTGCTTGAGTAAGTTCCACAGAAGATAAGGTGGTCACTTCCTTGATTTTCAAATCCCAAATCCTGTCTAATATTTATGACGTATTGAAAAAACAAATCTTCTGTGGCCTTCCAACTCAAAGTGTGGTCTGAAAACCCAGAGCATCAGCACCACCCGGGAGCTTGTTAGAAATGCAGGCCCCCATCCAGACCTAGGGAATCAGAACCTGTGTTTTAATAAGATTCCCAGGTGATGTGCATGAGAAGCACTTTCTATGAGGTCCAGAGTCTTAATGTGAAAGCATAAGTTACTTTGGACGAAAGCATCTGTGATTCAAAGCCCTGTAGCTCAGCGATGGATAGTTGACTGAGCGGTCCGGGTATATCCTACACTATGATTTCCAGCAAGCTGGATCTCCTTGGTATACCTGCTAGAACTTTTTCTGTGGAGGAGTGTGATTGGTGCATACCTTCATTGCACTGCAGACCCTTCCAGCCTGTGGCACAGGAACACCCATAGGGGTCTGGGAGACAGAATACGTAGGACTTGCATCCCTCTATTCCACTACACCTTTCTTTACAAGTTCTGCCAAATGTGTGCAGTTCACAAGCTTTGAGGGGAGAAAAAGATGATTCAGAGTCAAATACGCAACTCCTTGACATGCATAATTCTTCCTTTAAAGGGTCTCTCCTAGACAAGTGAACATGGAAAATAATCCAATCTCAGCTGTGGCATGGGCGGGGTGAATACACCCTTATGGCCTATTTTACAGATAATGAAACTGCCCCACGTAGAGGACATCAGAGCCACCACCCACAGTTGTGCAAGTTGTGTACTGCACAAACCTAGGGGGTGACATTCACATCATAGACATCGTAGATTTATATACATATTACAACTTTCCAGTGGTTGGCAATAAAGAACCTTTAGGAAAGAGTACCTCTTTCTAATTCACACCAAGGTACCATATGGTCTAGCAGAGGCCATTTAGCTTCCATTCCCAACTGTGTCCAGGTCTAAAATTCTAGATCCAACAATGACGGCTTTTTAAATCCACAACTTACTCATCAAGTACCCTTGACTTACCCTTCTCACATGTTCTCCCCATAAACCCAGGGGGGCAAATGCATTCTCCAGTGTCTTCATGGCAGACACCATTGTTCACACAGGCAGTGCAGACACGGCTACACTCAGGTCCCCACTTCTGAGCTTCACACCCTTTGGTTAAGGAAAACAAGGCTGTGGTGAGTGGAGCACATTGATTCAACAAACGTTTACTGAGCACCTGCTACTTGTCAGTCATTTTAGTGGACGCTGGTGCATGAAGATCGATCAAATACAGTCTCTGCTCTCTGAAAGCTAATGTGGGAAACAGACACGTCGACAGAAAATAACGATAGAAACAAAGACGAGAAGTACCTATTCCTGTCTTGGGGATGGAAGAGGGTGTAAGCAAAGTCTTCCCAGAGGACGGGTGTGTGACTGAATCTGCAGGGCCACCTACATAGCAAAGAAGATGAGGCTGCAGAGCGTGTTCCAGGCAAAGGCGAGGTGGAAGGGGAGAACATGACACGCCTGGGGAGCTGCAGGTCTGGTTAGAGACTAGATCAGCGGTTTTCAAAGTGTGATCCCTGGCCAGTAGCATCTCCATTACCTGGGAATCTGTTAGAAATGCAAATCTCAGACTTGTCATCCATGACCTAGTGAATGAAAAACTCCAGAGGTGGCCTAGCAATCTATGCTTAACAAGTCCTCCAGATGATGCTGATACATGCCAGAGTCTGAGAACCTCTGGTCTAGCGTATGTGGAGAAGGGATATGGCTACAAAGGGAAGCAGGAGATAGTAACATCCACCTACTTTTCAGGTAGAAAATATATGAGAAGTGAAACAAGATACACAAAACCTCAAGTAGAAGGATGGACAAATGCTTCTAGATTCATATTTCCTGGTTACTTCTCTTCAGCACTTGGTGATTTTAGGTAGTTAATTAGGTCCAAGGATACCTTCTGATATAAGGAAAACCTGGTGGGGTTGGGGTGACCCTTTGTGGTCAGGAATTTAGTTTAATTTCTCTCCTGAAAGGAACTAGTGTCTTGGTGCCTGAACATTAGTCTCACAGTGGTTAAGTTTGGACCCGTGCCTACAGCTGATGTAACCTTGTAATTTCTTTGGCAGGAACCCCTGGTTATCAGTATTTTCTCTAAAATAATCAGGAAGACTGTCAACACAGACCCTTTCTTACAGGCTTCCACTTAATAGATAAAGCTACAGAATGTCTAAAAGCTAATATTTACACATAAAGGGAAAAATGCTTCTGCACAATGAGTGATTTCTTGAGGGCCAGACCACAGGTTATTGGCACATGTTGCCAACTAATGATGGTAGGCACGGGAGATGAGAATGGGCTGCCTGTTACATCCAACTATGTCTCTAGCTCTGTACCTCTCTGTAGGCCTGTCCCAGGCTCACTCCTAATCCTGGGAAGGAGGAAAGAATAAAGCTTGAGGGAATAATTGGGGAGATTTCTTGGGGATAGAGAAGTAGGGAGAAGGGTTTGTTGATAAGCAACAAGTATGCAACTAGGCTTCTGTTATTTTTTTTTCAAAAAAAATAACACTTGTAGGGGTTTTGTATTTTAGGAAACCACACATTCATGGCATACAGAGACAAATCCTATGAACTTAATGCTTGTGAGAAATCTTTTGTCAGGGAGAGAATGTATATTGAAAAGTATATCTATACTATAAATACAACCAGTGTAATTTTTAACACACAGTCTTTAAGTCCTGACTATTCCTAGACTCCATTTTATCCTGGAGAGATACACTACAGTTAGGAGAAATGGACAAATGCCTCAGTTGTACCTCATTTCTTATTAAACATCAAAGAGGACATACTGGGGGAAAATACTTTTAAATGGGATGATTGTGGCCCAATGCAAACTTTCTTAGAATGATTTTAGATATTAGCCATGCCTCTCAAACAGTTTCACTGAAATACTCCTAAGAGCAAAAGATAATGAACATGTGCTCCCAGCAGTCTGAAAGAGAGACAACACAGAGATCAAAATGTGTTTGAAGTCTTTTGCTTTATCTTAAAAGTTCAAGTGAATTTTAAATTCTAGTCTATGCTAAGTCATGTTTGTTCTGACATTAAAAAAAAAGCTTTAAACCTTTTACCATATGTCAACATCTGATGTTTCTGATATTGCTGGAAAATCTGCCATTTACCTCAACTCTGAGCACCCCTGGTACATGGTGGTCTATCAGACTGGAGAGAAACCATCCAAATGAAATGCATGCAAACTGTGCCCTTGCCACTCAGACTCTCGACTTGCCACTCTCGACTGCAGTGGAATCAAAGGGGATTTCGTCTGCCCAAACTAGATGAATCACACTTTTCATACTAATATTGTCATATCGCAATTTATGTGTTTATCTATTTAAGTATGTACATGCTGTGATTGGGAATTACCCAAGGGACAGTGATTCATCTTGTTATCCTTGTATTCTCAACAGCAACACAATGCCTGCCACAGAGTTATAATCAACACATATTTGTTGAATGAATGAGTGAACGAATATAATGCAAAGCAAAATAAATACTCTTCGTTGGTTAGAGATACCAATCATTATGAGGAATGATAGAGCATCCCAAGTACTTAGACCTGAAGGCCTGAATATTTAATATCATGAATACCTGGCATAGCTGGGGAAAATTCAGGGTAAATTTTTTACTTTCTCTAGATCAATTTCTTGTAAAAACTACTGGTGACAGTAACTCTCCATTTTGATAGTTATGATAAGGGAAAAAAGTTGTTTCCACTAGTTCTAACTTTTGCATTTTTCAAATCTGAAAATAGAAATCACATTTGAGAGTTAAATGATCTGGAAAGTGTGAGATTTACAGGACACTTAGTGTTTAACCAGATATTAGACCAACCCAGAAAGCCCAACTCATGCTCCTATAGCAGACACCTCCCAGGCAGACACCAGCTCACTGAGACTCCCCCTTTTTATAGAAATGATGCTGCTATTCGAGTGTGAGGTCTTAGTGCCTGCACTGTAGTATGTGGCTCCGTCCTTGTTTATAGCTCACTGGTCTAGGTGAGCAGATATCTGATATATGTTAGGCCAATTTGATTCTTCCTCCTGGGAATTCAAAATTTGGAAGTAAAAGAAACATCACTGAAGCTAAGTTAGGGTAATGTTAGCATCCTTGAGAGAAAGTCCACCCTCTCCCCCACAGTGCTGAGCCCAAGATCTTCCCTGGAGCCTGTCTTTTCTGGAAACTTGCTTGTCAGCTTTTCCATCAATTTTCTAAGAGTCCGTAGTATACTTCCAACCAATCCCTGGTTTTTGCTTAAGTAGCCAGAGTCAGTTTCTCGCTACTTGCAACTGAAAATCCTAACAACGATACCATCACAGATGGTGGCCTCTCAGTCACTTACTCCGGACGATCAGCCTGGTGAAGGCCGAGGTGAAGAGGTTTCCTCCTATGTACCTGGCCGAGTACACTCCAGCATCCTGGGGCTGAGCGTGAGACAGATGCACTTCTAAAATATCAGGTACTTCATGCCGGGGCACTGAATGGATGAAGGAACCTGGTAAGGGAGAAGAGCAGAGAACAATAGGTCACACTCAAACACTCCTGATTCCTTGCCTGGCCCCTCCACTCGATCAGCTTTCCCTGACCTGACATGGAAAATGCACTCTAGCATATTGGATATAGGAGAAGAATGAAAAGGCTGAGCTATTCAATGCTCTCCCAACAGTCAAGAAAGCTATGGTGATAGAGCAGATAGGTTAATCTATGGGATCTACTACCAAACACATGAAGATGGGGGTAGGCTAAAGTTCTTATCTTCTGCAAGGGGAGGTGAACAGGCAAAGCCGGGTGGGAAATGTCAGGTAACCCTGCCAACTAATCGATTAACCAGGAGATACCTAGAATCACTACTCCAATATGGAAGTCCTATCTATCCACAGGACTCCAAATAGTCCCCATCAGTATTTCAGCTCAATCAGGCAACTGCCACCAAGTGATGCCAAACTGTAGTTGGACCTAGACAGATTTGGATCGCACAGTTGGACCCCCAGAACTACTGCCAGTTGGCTCCCAGGCTCACTCTGGTCGTTTCCTTAAACTTGCAATCAAACAGCCAAACATTTTACATGGCAGAAATCACATCACGATGGGGTTTTATTGTACATTCACAATTCATATTGTACATTCATAAATGTACAATATATGCACATTCACATGTATATGAATCTCTACTTTAATTTACTTGATTCAGTAACCAAACACATCACCTAGGAGAGCTTCTATCAGAGAATTTGATTAGCTTGCATCATACCAGCTTTACTTCAAACATCTGCCCCCCTGAACTGCAATAAGATAATGACCTAATATGTTTCATGCTGTCTGATGTCTCACACCATTGTGCAGGAAGGAAACAAAACACATACCATTTTTGTAAATCACTGCATCTTCTTCTTTCACCAACACCTTGTTGAAAGATATGTTCACATTATCTCCCCTGTCCACAGTCATAGTTAGAGTAGCTGGTAGGAAGGAAGCTTTTAAAAGAGAGAGAAACAAGTGAGAAAATGAGGTCACACATTTTCTTCAGGAGCAACTGAACTTTGAACTTCAAAAGATGAGGCCTGGCAATAGGCAGGAGTCGATGGTTTTCATATTAAAAACAGCGGTAACTAATGGATTTTAACCTTTCTTAAGGTTATATACCTTCTGAAGAATCTGATGAAAGGAATGGTCATTTCCTCTGTAAAAAGGTAAGTACATACACACAATACACATATACACATACAATCTGCCATGCTTCTCCAAATCCCTACGAAGTTTCCTCAAAGTGGAAAAGAATACGAACGGCCAGACATTTGCCAAATGGCTTTTCCCTTGGTCCTTTTGGGTTGGCTCTTTTCATGATCTACACATTAAACATAATCACACACACAACTGAGAATAAAGGGATAGAAAAATATATACTGGTCTAATAATAACTAAAAGAAGCTGATATTGCAATATTTATATCAGAAAAAAACTTATTCTAAAGCCAAAATAAAATTTTAGGGATAAAGATAGTCTTTACAGGATCTTAAAAAGGAACCATCCAATGGAAGATATAATAATCCTGAACTTGTATATGCACCTAACCACAGAGCTTCAAAACCCCTGAAATAAAAACTGAAAGAATTAAATGAAGAAACTGACAAATCCACAAGCATAATGGATACTTTCAGAAACTGATTCATCAAACGGACCAAAAATTATTAAGGACAAAAATAGATTTGAATAATACAGTTAAAGATCTGTTGGATATTCATGGACCCCTATACCCAGCTATCCAAACACATGTTATTTTCAAGCATATCATCTCCCCGTTAAGCCACAAATCACATCTCCACGAATATGAAGAACAATTCTGTAGAACAAATTCTCTGGTCAGGATGCACCAATCAGAAGAGAATAGCAAAACACTCCGTACCCTCAGGTCTGAATGCTTACAGTTTCAGCCTAGGACCAAGTCTTGAGGACCAGAGAGACTACTGCTGAGGACCGTGGGTGAATCAGCCTTTGTTCTCGTCTCATCTGTGACTTTCCGATGGGTGGCTTGAGAGGCTGATCGAGCGCCATGTGCACCACTGGCTTAGAGAGCTACCCTGGGAGGGCAGAAGTTGCCTCTGACCCAGGCTTTAGGTTCCCCTGGTTGTTTTCCTCTGTGCCTGCTGACCCAGGCAAGGTGCCCTGCCAGGACCCCGACATAAGTGACTTGGTGCAGACGGTGACTTGGGGCAAACCCAGAAGGGAACGGTGTAGCTCAAAGGGCACTGTGAGCCCTGGGATAAGACAGTCCTGGGCTTGAGGCCATTCTCTGCCATTACTGTCTTCTTTGAGTGAGTTACTTCACCTCTGAACATCAGTTTCCTCATCTGTCATGTGTAAGTAAAAATATTTACCTTAAAAGATTGTAAGGAATATTAAACGATGTATGCTAAGCCCCTAGGTGCTTAGAAGAGGTCAGTACCCTTCCCAAATATAAATAACCAGCAGCACTGCTGTGCAGACATCTGTGATACAAACCTGAGTGGCAGCTTTCTCAACACTACCAAGATGGACCATCCATGCAGGGAAGGCAGGCAGGGGACTGCGGGGGGGCACTTTCAGGGGGTCCCTTTCACACTGACAAGATGCTGCATTCAGCAATCCTAACTTGCTCTCTGTCACATGCTGCTGAGCTCCTGGGCTCCCGGGAGAATTTTTTCTGACCATGTCCTGCTGTTGCTCCTTTCCACGTGGTCTGTTGATATTTTCTGCCACTTTGTGTGAAGTGTTTAGCTGCCCGTGGGACCCCTCACTCAGCACTGTGTTCTGAAAAGGAACCAAGATTCCCCACTAGGTGCAACGCCATTTGCTTTTTCCCCACTCTGCGACTCTTTATTATTTCAGACTTTGTGCCTTTTAAGCTCCCTGTTTTCTTAGGTAGGAACACTGTCACCCCAGAGTTCCACTGCTGTCCAGCCTGCCACCTCCTATGTTAACGTCTCGGTGTTGATTGTTCTCTGCTGAGTACTAACAAAGGGGTCCACAACCTTCGTGTTATACTTTGGGACCCAGGAGCCCAGCCCGTACACAATTTATTGACATAGATTGACATCATATGACTTGACTGGATCATGAAAATAAGCACTTTTTAATAGTGCCTACTATGGACCAGGCATTGTTCTAAGCACTTTACACAAATTTAATTTTCATAATATCTCTATGACATAGGAACTACAATTATCCTCATTTTACAGATGAGGAAATGAAGGTACAGAGAGGTCAAGTAACTTGTCTAAGATCACACAGCAAGTTCATGAGAGAGCCAGGGTTTGAACCAGGTAACTTGGCTCCAGAGACATTTCATAGGTTACATAATGCTAGCTCTCAAAAGGCTCTAAAAGGCCTACCACCTCATTTTATAAATGAGATTGCTGAGGCCTAGGTTAGAAGATGATTTGCTCAAGATCATCGGGATGGGCTAATTAATTGACAAAAGTTAACTAAGAACACAGCTTACTTATTTCTTAAGGGCCGGAGAAGAAAACAGATGGTAGTAAATGTTATAAACAAAGATGTTGCTCACGGATGAAAAATAATCGAGCAAAATTTCAGTTGTTTCCTTTAATTTAGTAATAGATAAGGACTAAGAGTAACAATGTAGTTTAATGTCCATTAGTATTTTGTATAATTTCACAACTACCCTGTGAAGACAGGATATCCACGTCTACCAACGTGGGAAATGGAGTTAAAGGTGACTAAGTCCCTTACTCAAGGCTCCCTAACAGTGAACACGAGTGAAAGTTGAGGCACAGATTCCAGACCTCCACACTTGTTCCACAACACCAGCTCTCAAGACCCAGCATCCTCCAGGCCTGCAACCTCAGCTCTCAATTCCAGCCATTCTGAATCACAGTTCCTCAAACAGACCACAAGTGATCACTCATGTGCAAGTCATGAACTTCCTGCCTTCCCTTCTGCTCCTTCTTTTCTCCTACAACTCACCAACTTCTACTCATGCATCAGTCTCCATTTAGAGGTCACTTTCTCCAGGGATCTTATATACCTGCTGGAATCCAGGTTAAGTGCCCCATAGCAACTCTCCAATACCCTGCACGTCCCCATTACAGCCCCATTAACAGTGTATGTCCCCTGCTGGACTAAGCGTTCTAGGAGGACACAGGTTCACGTCTGTCTTGAAAGGCAGCACAGGGTGGTGGGTAGGGCCTGACCTCTGGGATCAGGTGTGTTAACATTCCCAGGTCCAACCCCGGGAACCAGGTGTGTGAATGAACCGAAGTTACAACAGCTATAAGCCTCATCTACTAACATGGGGTCATAAAAGTTCTCACCAGATGTGCATTTGGTAAAGACTAAATTATATAGTAATGTATATCAAGTTGCCAGGGGAACGTCAGGCATGTAAGACGTATTCAGGAAATGTTAACATCATTGCGTCTCCCATGAGAGGCACGAACAGAGGCTTAAGAATCTCGTGAAACAAGAGAGTAATTGAATGAACCTGACTTCAAATTTTCCCACTTTCTTTACGCTTTTAACATCTTCGTTTGCGTCATTTAGATACAAATGGCTGCTCTCCATCAACTTCACAAATCATGTGTGGGAAGTCTGATGTTCTTAAAGTACAGCTATTTCTCAAACGAAAATAGGAAGAAAGATAACCTATGTTTCCTCTGATGGAACACTCTGGACATGAAAATGTTTCAAACTTCATTTATGCCTCCTTATCCCCAAATGAAATCACCAGTGAGGTTTGAATAAATTGCTTTTGACTTTTTTGGATGATGCCATTGATAAAAACAGTTTCGCCATTTGGGGCATGTGAGCCAATTTAAGCCGTGTTTTGGCACATCGCAAATGGATTTTCCACTTCCTCCCCAGATGAGCGAGTCAGCAGCAAGCAGGAATATATCGATGTTTATCCTATCCTGCTGTGTCCCTGGGCTGGCACTTCTGAGTTCCCATGATGTTTTACCAGGGAGTTAATAGTGTCGTGAAGACAGAGTTTTGGAGGTTTTCTAATTCACCATAAATGATATCACTTTCCTTGCACAATATTTCAGCCATTGGATGGTCAGCAAAAGAAACCGAAATCAGTTCAACAGCCTGAGATGTTATTATTAAAATACAAGAGAGAAAGTACTACCTATTTTTCTATTTTGTATAAACCCCCACAATTATGCTAATAGACGATATTAAAATTGTCCACAATTGAGTGGAAAATTTAATAGTCCCACTAAATTACTGCCTATTCCAAGACACCAGAATAATGATAATTATTAAACATTTCCTGTGAACCAGATGATGCTGATCTCATTTGATTCTCAAATGTATGTGGTAAAATCTCTATCCCCATTTTTTTTTTCAAATGTGGAAACTATGATTTCAATTAAGTAACTTGCCCTGGGTCATAGAGTTCAGGTGCAGAGGGGGGCTCAGCTGCGTGTCTGACTGACTTCCACACCCATACCTCTACTCTGTGGCCTGGGCTGCATTTTAGGGTTTCAACTGTAGTCATTGTACTTTATAAAACAAGTGTTCAGAATGGGGGAGGGTAGTTAATATACAAAGGGCAGGGCAGAGGTCATAAATACAGGCTCTGAAGTCAGATCGCTTGGCATCAAATCCCATTCTCACCATTTACAAACTGCTATTGTTATTACGTAACTTATTCTGCAATGTCTCTCTTTACACAAGCATTTAGGAAAACATCTATTATGTAAATCAAATCTTATTTTAAACGCACTCACGGGAACTGGCTTCTTGCATACATCATCTTATTTAAAACTCAAGACAATTATGAAGATATTATTATACCCATTTCAGAGATGATGAAAAATGAGACCAATAGAAGTTAAATAACTTGCCTAAGGCCACATAGCTGGTTAATGATGGAGAAAGAATTAAAAAGTCAGGTGGATATAAGTCTAAAAACCATCTTCTCTCTACTGTTGCTCACTATTCACGCCTTCCTCGCCTCATTTAACCGAATTTGAGCTACCCCTTATCCATGCTGACCTGGACTCTTAGTTTGGAGGGATCATTCCGGTTGGTTTTTGACTCCCAACATTCTGTTAATATGCTCATACCTTGTCAAGGACAGTCCCAGGACAGCCCAGAAAAGGCACTGTGGCACTACACATTTTGTTCCTATGAAACCATTGGGCACAAATCTCAGATCATCTTCATTCAGAATGTGGAAATATCAGCAGAAGGACATAACTCTTTATACAAGTCAAATCCCAAATGAAATATGAAAAATAACAGAGCTGACTTGTCGGCCATGATAGCTTTGGCACACCTCACATCCCTTTGTTCAACCTCTCTTCCCTCACCGGAGAGCGGCATTCCTGGGAATTTCTGCTGTGCACTTTTCCCACTCGCCCTGGTGTCATTTAAAGGTGAACATTATAGTTTTGCTAAGAAAACCCTTTCCTTCATTTGTAATGAATAATGATTTTATCACTTTTGACCTTAAAATGAGCTTGCTGCCTTCAAATCTTTTAATCACCACCATTTGCTAATTCAAAGAAACATTTTCAGGTGGACCCAACCTAGGGGCTGACTCTAAACCGTTGCTCCTCAAAGTGTGGTCCACGGCCCAGCGGCACACATCACTGGGGCCTTGTTAGATTGCAAACCTCAAGACTCTCCTTAAGAACCTACTGAGTCAGTGTGCATTTTAACAAGACCCACTGGCGATTTAAAGGAATTTCAACTTTGAGAAGAACTGATCTTAAAAACTGCAAATTCTTATATAAGAAACTGACAGTTAGAGAAATGGGCAGAGATATGTTACTTACCTGGATCCGTTTTATAATTAAAAATCAAACCCGGAAGAGCTTACATTGTCATTATCTCATGAAATGACACACTCTCAGTCCAGAGCCCCCTGTGGTTATGATGGTATTAATTTGGCAAGGACCTCTTCATTTTAGTTATGACCAGCCCAGAGAAAGGGGCTGATGGGTGAGAGGCCAAATCATTACAGTCAGAACGCGGAGAGGTCACCTCTGCTGGAATCTGTACCTTCCTCCCAGCAGGTAGCATCAAGGGCACCAGAAGGCTAACGCTGCCTGTCCAGCCTCAGAGCTTTAGGGCAGAACAGAACCATTAAATAATGTTTTCAATGCCTCTCCTCCACCCGCCATCCATTTGGTAGACTGGCCTAAAGATTTAGGTCAGGACCCTCTTCTACTGCGGGAGAAAGGCTCCATCACATCGCTGCCATATGAGGAGGTAGCAAGGAGTAAAACTCCTCCCTTGCAGAAAGCCATCAACATCCTCCTTCAAAATTCTGTAGTTCTGTGAGCTGGGCCTGGATACCTAACTGCTAAAATTAAACCATGGTCTATTTCCAGGGATGGTAGCCTGCAAAAAGGGCCCCAATTCTTCATCCCTCCCTGTATCCATACTCTGTGTCATTTATCTTTGTAGTACCTCCCATTCTGACTTTAGGCTCAGCTATTTGACCTTCCTTGGGTAATAAAACGAGGCAGAAGTGAGACTGTACAACACTGAGCCTAGGTTTCAAGAAGCCTCATATGTTTCCACTTGTTCTCTTGCACCTCTGCCATCTCCATAAGAACATACCTCAGTTAGCCTGCTAAAGGATAATAGACACATGGAACAGAGCCAAGTGGCCCTAGCCAAGGTCAGCCGAACAAGCCTACAGCCAGCCACCATCCACACATGTGAGAAACCCCAGCCAACACCAGCAGAGCCATCTAATCAACCCAGCTGACTTAGACTCACAAGCTATAAATGCTTGCTGTTGTAAACCACTGTGGTTTGTGGTTGTGTATTACACAGCATTATTGTGGCAACAGATAACGGATACGCCAAGTAACCAATTAAATTGAGTTATTGATAGATGTTTCCCTTTAAAATTTTCATTTTACTATATTTTTCCCCTGAAAACATTAACTTCTGTTTAGAATACTCAGGGGCAAGCAAAACAAACAATCAAATGAAAAAGCTCAAAATAGCCATTTGTTTGGCAATAGACAGTTGCCTTCATTGCTGTGATTTTCATATTACATACATGTAACATGTTCTTATCTCCATAAGGATCCTGGAGTCCTTAGTAGAACATATGATCTATTTCATTTCATCTCACGAACTAGGCACAATGTCTACTGAAGGGGTAGAATGTGAGGGAGTTGAACTGATGGTCTCTTTGATCTCTCACGCCCTGCCTACCAGAGACAGCAAGGCTTAGAAAGAGGCAGACAAGGTCTTCAGGCTCCACACTTAGGCAGCTCATGCCCAGCCTCTGAGTGAGCAGCTACTAAAACAAAAGGCGTGTGTGTGTGTGTGTGTGTGTGTGTCTCAGTGGACCTCACCTGCCCACAACTAAGGGGCATGTTACCTTGTTGGCGCATCTTCATGGTCCGTATCCTTATTGCCTCTCCTCGAACTCGCCCTTCACAGAAATAAGCACCATTGATTTTACTAGCCTTTTCTCTCTTCCAAACGACTTTTTTAGCCCACTCTCTGGTCACATCTTGGGTAACCTCCAGTGGATCCTGGTGCTGGTTCATCAAGGCTTCAAAGTCCCTTCCTATGGTGATGGGCTCATGAGGGCTCCACCCAGAAGCGATACAGGTGAGGGATGTTTCGGCATCAGACACAAGAGGTAGGGAATTGATCAAGATCAGGTCCATGGCACCATCCACTGTTCCTGAAAAGAAAGAGGGAGCACAGTGTATGACAACGGTTATTAACATGGCCTCGCAGGATAAACTGGTGCTTAGAAAGCCTTGTCTAAAAATAGCTGTGTGAGCAGTCTTTCTAAAATGCTACTCTGATCATGTGCCTATCTCCCACAGGACAAGATCCAAAACTCTTTATCATGGCATCAAAACCCTTCATCACCTCGATGCTGCTAACCATTCCTGCCCCACTGCATACCCTAGCTGCAATGTACTATCAGTTATTCTCCATCCCCAAAACAGGCCATGCACTATATATCTCTACCCACTATAGTGCCTGAGACATAGTTAGGTATTCAGTGAATGTTTGTTGAGATAAAGTCATGATGATAGCATTATTATCATTATCATTAAGCATAATTAATCATCATTAATTATTTATCATTATTAATGATTAATCAATTAATGGTACTGTGGTACTACCACAGTAATAAGGTATTTTAAAGAAATATATCAACTACATGCACTGTATACTAACTTTATAAACTCTCATCATTATCAAAGAATTACCCAATTCCATATTAAATTCCACAAGATAAGAGAGGAACTGAGTGAAGTCTGCATTTCCTTCTAAGCCTCATCTTTAAATTGAGGCTAATAAGACTTGTTTTGCAGGATTCTTGTGAAGATTAAATGAGATAAAGTATGTAACTTGCCAAGCACTGTGTCTGCCATATGTTGAGCACCCAATGGGGTTACTCGATGACTACTATTTTCTTTCTCTTTATTCTGTTTCCTGAACACTAGCTCCAAACCTCAACCTTCATCAAATGTAAAAACAAAATTCTACCTGGCCTTTAAAGTTTATTCCATAAATAATGAAGCACATTTTAAAAAAGAAAATTCTCTCATTTCACTTTCTCAGTATTTCTCTCTCTCTCTCTGTCTCTCTCTCTCTCTCTCTCTCCTCTTTTGATTCCCAATGTTTCTAAGATGAGCAAATGGAATCTGTGCCTATTCTCTCTTCTTGTTGAGTGTGGAAGTATCAGGGATGGAAGATGTTCTCTGGCTCCGGTAATGGCTGATTCTTAAGTCTACATAAAATGACTAGGAGACTACACAGGTTGAACACACTGGGTCATGAGGGCCAACTGGAGTCTCAGAGACTTTTGTGTAGATGTAAAGTGATTCAGTAAGCTACAAGTTATGTCATTTAATACCCATTAAATTCTCCCAACGACCCTGTGGGTATGTGCCATTAGCTCATTTTTAAATATGAAGAAATGAGGGCTCAAAAGATTGAGTAGCTTATTCTATCTTCCACAGCTATTGAAGTCAGAGCTGGAATTCAAATTCTTACTGGTCTTTCAGTTCCTTAGATAGACCATGCCCTTTCCTACCTCAAAGCCTTCATCCATGCTGATCCCTGTGCCAGAATTGCTCTTCTCCACTCTTTGCATGGCTAAATTCACATCATTGGGTCTCAGCTAAATGCCTTTCTCATAGAGGGCTTCTCTGACTACCTTATCTACAATATCTACACACTCTCATCCCATTATCCTCTAATTCAGCCTCCTCTTTGTTTCCTTCAGAAAGATTACCACAATCTGTGATTATTTTATTTACTCTCTTCCTCTAGATGGTAAGTTTCATGATGACAAGGATTGAAGATGTTTTGTTCACATTGATTTATATAGGAATATCCTGCCTAGTGTCAGCATAATAGAGGACTTTATAAGTATTTGTTGGATGGATGGATGGATGGACAGATGGATGGATGGGTAAGTAAATTTTATTCCAGATCTTCCTGACCTCAAGTCCACCCATTCACTTGGCTCCCACTTCCAGAATACTGAGGTTAAAAATGGAAGTGCTCTCCTGAGTCTAAACTGACCTTCTTGCCCATTTTTAAAAGAGTGTTCTGATAATTACTGAGTTTATAGGGGAAGAAGCAAATGTTACAGTTTTTACAAAATGCCATAGAAACATAATCAATGGTTGCTGAGCATTGGGTCTGACTAGTATTCACTTACTAGACCTGTTTTGAGCGCTTACTTAGACCAAGGATTGTGCCTGCCATGAAGTCCTCAAACAATTTGTTTTTAATGGGAATTGCCAATGTTTGATGTATGCAGTGATGTTTTGAGGATGATCCTACTAGGAGCTACATTTTTATCTGAATTATTAAGAAAAATTTCAAAACTCAAGTCTTAATATAAGTGGGAATTAGAGTTGCATTTTTTTCTTGTAATGTTAACTCAGTATATGAGAGGGAGAAAATCTTGACTAGAATGGGTTTCCAAGACTGACCCTGAAGCATCTATCTTGCTTCTAGCCTCATTGGTAACTTTAAGATCTTGAGAGAGGGGCCAGAGGTTAGGATAAGAAAAATGTTGTAAGAGAAGATGAGTTAGGAAACCTAGCAGTGGAATTACAGCCTCCAAAAATAACACCAGAGCACGGCTCCCCTTCTACATGCACACCCAGCCCTGCCCTCTGAGTGAATACCACCTCGTCTCCCACACTCACTCATTCCAGGCACATTCCCAGAGAGAGTCATCAAGAGGAAGGAAACACTGTAATTCTTTCAGCTCCAGTATGATCCAGCCCAATTTCTAGGGCCAATTGAGTGACTTGCCAAAACCAAGGGAGCTGCTCTGAACTCACTCAACTGCACTGGCACTGGCCATGGTTTATTTAATGACTTTAGGAAATAATAGAAAAAACAGTCAATTTGAAAAGGCAACCACACTTCATCTGTAAATTGTTTCTAGGTATGGATCTATTTTCTTTTTCCTTTTGCTCCTCCCAGCTCTCTCCCTTTACTTTCAGTGATGGGAGGGGAAATTGTGTACTCCAAAGTCTGGAATTGACTACATTTTGCTACCCTTATTCAGCATGCCAGCTATAGGAAGCCCTCTTCCACCAGCGAGTTCTCTGTCCTTTGTAATGCCATTTACAATAAAACATCAGAAGGATTCTGTATAAGAGCTTTGGATATAAAAAGACATACCTACCAGGTTCCAGGGACGGATCTTAAAAATCACCTATTTAGTTTTTCTAAAACAAGAATCCATATTTGTACTTGTTTGTATATGCCTAAAGAATTTCTGGAAGGTGATACATGAAACTAAGAACAAGGGTGACCCATTAGGGGAGAATAGGGTAGATGGAGGACAATGATGGAAGACTTTTCACTGTAGATTTATGTATACTGGCTTTTGAACCATCTGAATATTAACTACATAGAAAAATTAAATGTAAAAAAGTAAATGTTATCGCTCTTCCCTGAAAAAGATGCACTTGGAAGGGAATCAAGATCCATAGACATATGTACATCTCTCATCATTTATTCCTACATTCACTCCAAATCTCCTTGGACTGTATCCAAATAATGAGTTTTCTCTTTCTCTCTTCTTTGGACTAATACTAGGAAACATGATGTCATTCCACAATGCTAAAAGAAAAAAACATGGATTAAAATCAAATTTAAAAAAGGGAGGAGGAGGGTCACCAAACTTAGCCTTTCAAAGAAAATAGAGAAGCAGAGGCCCTACAGCAATTAGTACAATTGTGGCCTGTGGCTTCTTGAAAGAGTTCTGCTACTGACACTGTGAAAGGTATGACTTCAACTGTATGGCTGGTGCCACCCAAGGAATCTGCTAGTAGGGACATTTTCCTAAGACTAATTACCCAAAGATAGATCCCATCTGGCTCACATCAATAACAGCCCCTGTGCTAACACCTTTCCTTACATTACAGCACTATCCCCTCCTAGTCGTGTTGGGGACTGGTATTGAGTTGTTTCATCACAACCAGAGCAGGAAGGGCTCTGATCACATTTGTTAATTTGTTCCATTTACATTTCTATCATCAAGGCTAAGAGTTTGCTATAAGTAAGTAAGATGCATATTGAATTTCATGCATCTCACATGTTTGGGGCATTGGTCCTATTTTTCCTCAGCAAAGATCTCACCAACACTTTTCAATATTTGCATAAAAGTGTGCTTTGTTTGTAAGGAAATACATGCCATCATAGCATGGCATCTGCCAAGTTACCAAACAATTCTTCATCACAATTGAAGCATAACAGTATCTTAAAATGTTGTTTTGCTCATTAAATTTTCTGTGTGCTATACTGAACAGAATCTAATCGTTCACAGTAAGATTTTCTCACTAAATCCCACTGTGGTGAACTCAAAATGTTGTTTAAATCTTGTTTTTGCATTTAGATCTTCTTGTATTCAGGATTGCTTTGAATAATGACCTGTTATCTAAGACATGGAAATATCTTTCTTTAAAAATAATCATAGAGGGGCCGGCCTGGTGGCGCAGTGGTTTAGTTCGCACTTTGGTAACCTGGGGTTCGCGAGTTCGGATCCCGGGCGCCCGCCGACACACTGCTTGTCAGCCATGCCATGGCGGCGTCCCATATAAAGTAGAGGAAATTGGGCATAGATGTTAGCACAGGGCCAATCTTCCTCAGCAAAAAGAGGAGGACTGGCAACGGATGTTAGCACAGGGCTGGTCTTCCTCACAAAAAAAAATAATAACAAAAAATAAAAATAATCATAGAAACAATTATGGACCTAAATCCACACCCATACAATAGAACTAAATTGAATTAGAAATTAGAGACACAGCCATGTTTTTCAAACTGTGTTTCAAGGAGTTGTTATTTCTCATTTTCTAAAAAAGGTTTCCAGAAGTTTCTGAGAGTGGTGGAGATGAAATCAACAGTGGACTCCAGACAACCACCCACACACATACACTTTCACCCAGTGGCTCAACTTTCATCAATGTTTTTTACATTTGGGCTCCGCATAAGTTTTCATTTGGGAAAACAAAAGATTTTGCTTAAATAAAAACATGTAAAACTTCAAAGGTCATCATCACTTTTAACGATTTTTTTAACAGACGAAGAAAAGAAAAGGTTAAACATGAATATTGATGAAAATACATTGCACTGCAGCACCATGTTTACTCCAATTGCTCTACTTTCCCTTTCTTTCAACTTTCAGATTCAGTACAGCTGCAGATAGTCAAGTCCCCAGCTCCCTGATGTTCGAAGCACTGGCAAGCTAAGAGGAAAAAGCAGGGTAAGTTATTGCATTCTGAGGCCATTCCCTGTTGCTTCTTATCGCTTAGAATTGTAGTGTTGGGTGGAGTTTCACTAATATGTGTTCGGAATAAGGTATCGTGTCTTCAGAACAACTATCTGTGTGGTTTCTTGGAATTTTGGTACCGACTTCTTTTAGAATTTTTCCAAAGTGTTCTTGGTCATCTCACCTTTGTAACAGCGGTAGAGATATTAAAGCTCGAAATATTTAAAATGGCAATGAGCACTACCTTGGCCAAAAGCATTCTGAAAGCAGGAGATGGGCAATGAACCAAAAAAGTTGTAGCCAAAAGCATTTCTGGTGTCTGGGACCTGGCAATGAGCCAAAGAAGCAAAGACAATCCCAAAATTATCCGGGATATTTGGTGGAATTGTTTGGATTTTAGTTATTTTTTTTTATGCTGTTTAGAAAGGAAAATCCTCTTCAGTTTCAAAAACACTCATTAAGTCATTCAAGTGTGCATTCATCCATCTACTAACAAATGTATTGAGTACGTGCCACGTGCAGGGTACTGCACTTGGCCCTGGAGACACAACAATGAATAAAACAGATACGATCTGAATCCTTATGTGGCTTACAGGCGTGTGGAAAACAGACATGGAAAACTAATCACGTAAATAAACCGAACACTGAAACCATGATAGGTACCTTGACAGAGAATTGCAGGATACTACGGGATAGCATAATTAATCAGACTTGGCTGGAGTGGGGAAGGGTTCATGGACCAGGTGAGGCTCCCAGAGAAAGTGACATCTGGCCTGAAGGAGAGTTGGAGTTACCCAGGGAAAGGGAAAGGGATATGAGAAGATAGTCAGAAAAGCCTTCCCTCAAAAGGTAACTACTGAGCAGGGTTTTGAGTAATAAATGTTTAATAGGACTCACTTCTAGAATGTTTTTTCTAATGTCTATCCTAAAGTTGGCATTAATTTCTTTTTATCAAATCCGAAGAACTATTGGCGCCGTTTCTAACCCACGTTAAAGCATTTTTAGTATCTTTGCTGCTTTCTTGTCTCCCCCGAAGACATCCAGTTCCCAGGCACGCTTCCAACACTTGAATCTTTTTTTGTTTTCCATGATCCTTTTTTGTACGTAGCAAGACTCTTAGCAGTAACTTCATTCTCAGGGTTCTTTCCAAGAAGATATTGGGCAATTAACAAGAAGACACCAAATTGAACAAGACTGGAAATAACTAAAGGAAGTTGCTAACTTTATTGTATAGTTGGGAGTTTGGAGTGAGACAAGGACACCCTTGATGTGACTAGGCTGTGTCTCTCTAACAACAAATTGTTCTCACCCGGGAGTTGTGCCAAGCCAGCTTTCCCAAAGGGCATACCCGTTTCCCATCACTGCCTCCCAGCCAAATAGGGCCCTTGTCTTTCTGCTGGAGGAAATGGCATTCTCTTCCCACCTTCGAACACGAGAAATTTCCCATTCAGGATAAATAACACACGTTCTAGTTAGAACATCAGAATTAGCACCAATTGGCAGGAAACTTTTTATTCCCAGGAAATAGGCAGAGTATCCACATAGTGAGACTTCACTAAAGAGCCAGCACACATGTACACTTACATGCAAACTCCATTCTGTGAGATGGGGTGGAGGAGGCATGGTGCCACCAAATCAAGGATTGCTTAAACTGGAAGGGACTTGGAGATAGCCTGGCACAAGTCTCATGCTTTATAAGGGCCAACTGAGGCCCATAGAAAAGAGACTGGTTGGTGGTCACACGAAGGGTAGTGGCACAGTCCCCCTTGAGTGCTGATTTCCCTCCAGGGCCCTTTCTGTGACCCCAGGGTAGCAGTGTAAATAGACAAATCTTTAATGTGAGGGAATTTAGAATGTTTTCAAATCTGGCAGGATGGTACCTGGAGAATCCTGGAGCTTGGAAGAAACCAGGGCAAGGGAGGAAAGACATTGAGAAGAGGCGGCCAAAAAACTGGAAGGTGTACAGGACACAGAGATTGGAAATCCTCAGAAATGAGGTTTGCCCATCTCACAAATTCCCGCATGCCTTACAATATGCCTTATAATCTTTCCTGTCCACTTCCCCCGAGAGAAGGATGCTCTCTAGTTGGACCCTGTTCATCCAGTGCCAGGAATGTATCTGGTGTGAGAAGAATCTGTCTTTGGAGCCAAACCACCTCCTCTTTCTGGGTTCTTCTCCTGATTGAATCACCTGCCAAGTTCCCTCTGCCCTCGTGCTGCCCAAAGACATGCACACTCACACCCACAACCAAGTATCTCTGACCTCCAAGACCAAATTCAACAAAACTCTAACTCCAGCTTCCAATAGAGAAGGGAATTTGATCAATCTGTTTGCACAAAAAAGAGAATGACCAAGAATAGCTTAAAGTGACAGCCCTGAGAACTATTAGAAGAGCAAACCAAAGAAATTAGTCTGTAATAGAAGTTCAGGATTCTGATAGTTGCTAAGAGAAGACTGACCAAGGAAGAAGGCTAGCCTTCCCAGTAGGCGTCAGATTACACACCATGTAGGGAGGAAAGCTAACACTGTTTACCATCCGCTACATCACAGGTACTATGCTAGTTGCTTTACAAACACTGTCCACTCGAAATCTCACAGTATTGACGGAAGGTATTTATATTCTATTTCATAGGTTTAAAAAAACTGAAACTCAAGGATATTCAGTAAGGTGTCAAAGGTCACACAAGCAGAAAGATGGAATTTGAACCCATGTCTCACTGATATTAAGTTCCATTACTAACCACGATGCTTCATTCTAAGCACCATGAGAGAAGTGTGTTTTGCCTTTTGCCCACCAATGTATCTTTAACAATTGGCAGTGCCTGGAATCTAACAGGTGTTCAATAAGTAGTGATGAATGCATAAACGGATAAATGAATGAGTAAGCGAGACTGGCCTTCAGTGAATGAATTCATTCCATAAGCATTTACTTAATAAATACTATGAGCTGGGCTCTATGCTGCATTCCATGGCTGAAGAAGAGTAGAAAATATGGTTTCTGCCTTCAAGAAGCTTACAGACTGGTCATCCAAAGGCAGGAATATACTTAAAGCCACAAAGGAAAACATCAACAGATTTCACTACAAAAAAAGCCAAAAACTTCTACACGACAACATTACATAAATGAAGTTAAGTGGCTAAGTGGGAAAAGTGTTGTCATATGTAAGACTTAGAGTTAATATGTATACTATATAAATAAATTCTGTAAATCGATAAGTCAGTGGCAATTCACAGAGGAAGAAACACAAACAGCCAACTTCAGTAGATTGGGAAAAAAACGGTCACAAGATTTTGCATTGCCTTTCATTGAAAAGTGGAGCCTACTTTGCCACCCCCTTGAATCTAGGCTTGGCCATGGGACTATCCCTGAGTAATGAAACATTAGCAAATGTGACAAAAATAGAGGCTTTAAAAGTGCTTTCCCATTGGGCTTGCCCTCTCCTGCTGTTCTGTGGAGCCCTGAGACCACCATGAGCAGAAGCCCAGATTAACCTACTGGAAGATGAGACCACGTGGAGTAGATACGAGCCATTCCAGCTGAGGTCCAATAGACCAACCGCCAGATACGTGAGTGAACCATCCTAGACCACTCAGCCCCAGCCAAGTCATCAGCTGATCAGAGAGAACAGCCAATCCAGCCCAGACAAGAACTTTCCAGGCAACCGGCACAATCATAAGATATAACAAATGTTTGTTCCTCCACCATGTTTTGGAATGACTTGCCACTCAGCAAAAGCTAAATGATACACCATTGAACATATGAAAAGATGATTTACCTGACTACAAATCACAGGGTACAAACTAAAAGGGCATCTCATTATTTGCCTATCAAATTGCCAAAGAACACAGAGGATCATAATATCTTGTCCTGGTGGATAAACGGGAAGATCTACCTTGCTGTTAGGGAATGTGATTGGTAAAACATTTTTACAGGATGTGCTTCAATGTCTACAGTCATCTTAAAGTTACACAAAAGCTAACCCTAAATCGTCACTTATTACACGTCAGGCACTAATCCAAGTATGTTACCCATTATAATTTATTTAATCCTCCTAGCAATCTGCCAGAGTAAATACTATGATTATCTTCATTTTACAGAAAAGGAGCCTAAGGCAAAGAGAAGGAAAATACTTTGTCATTGTCACACAGGTAATTAGGGGTAGAACTGAGATTCAAATTTAGGCAGAGTGGCTTCAAAACCCATTCTTTTGTGTGTGTGTGTGAGGAAGGTCAGCCCTGAGCTAACATCCGTTGCCAATCCTCCTCTTTTCACTGAGGAAGAATGGCCCTGGGCTAACATCCATGCCCATCTTCCTCTACTTTATATGGGACGCTGCCACAGCGTGGCTGACAAGAAGTGCGTCAGTCCGTGCCTGAGATCCAAACCTGCAAACCCCGGGCCACCAGAAGCGGAGCACATGAACTTAATAGCTACGCCACTGGGCCAGCCCCAAAACCCATTCTTTTAACAATTAAACTATACTCATACCAGCTCATACCAAGAATGTATCTTCCAACAATTCACTGAAGAAAGGTTGGTCTTTTCAACAAATAGTGTTGGAACAATTGGACATCCATATGCAAAAAATAAATGAGCCCTGAACTAAAACCTCCTACCCTATACAAAAATTAACTGAAAATGGATCATGTAAAATATAAAACTTTTGGGATATGGAGGAAAGTTTCCATGACGTAAGGGTTGGGCATTGAGTTGTTCGCTATGACATCAAAAGTGTGATCCATAAAGAAAACAATTGATAAATTGGATTTTAACAAAATTTAAAATTTTGGTCTATGAAAGACAATATTAAAATAAAAAGACAAACTACAGACTGGGAGAAAATATTTGCAAATCACATATCTGACAAATAACTTGTATCCAGAACGTATAAAAAATTCTCAAAACTCAGCAGTAAGAAAGCAAACAACTCAATTTTTTTTTAAGTAGGCGAAAGATATAAGACCCTTCACCAAAGAAGACACATGGATGGCAAATAAGCACACAGAAAGATGCTCAATATCATTGGCCATTAGGGAAATAATAATTAAAACCATAAAGAGATAACACTACACATCTTATTAGAACGGTTCAAAAAAAAAACCGCAGAAAACAAAAAAACCCTGAAAATACCAAGTCCTAGCTAGAATGAATAGCAACTGTAACTCTTATTCATTACTGGTGGTAATCTAAAATGGATGATCCAGTCACTGTGGAAAATGATTCAACAGTTTTTTACAAAGTTAAACATAGATTTACTATATCACCCGGCAATCCCACTTCTGGTATTTCCCCTACAAAAATAAAAATTTATGTTCATATAATGAATATTTATAGCAACTCTATTTATTTATAATCACTCAAAGCTGGAAACAGTCAAATATCTTTCAATAGATGAATGCATAAATAAGCTGTGGTACATCCACACAATGGAATACAATTCAATCACAAAAAGGAATAAACTGTTAATACTTGCAACAATATGGCATCATGCTGAGGTTACATACTGTATGACTGTGTTTATATGACATTCTGGAAAAGGCAAGCTTATAGGGATGAAGAACAGATAAGTGGCTGCCAGGGATTAGGGGTGGGAGAGATTTGACCACAGAGGGGCAACACAAAAAAGATTTTGGGGTGATGGAATTGTTCTGTATTCTGATGGTGGTGGTGGTCGCGTGAATCTACACTTGCGCTAAAAATCATAAAACTGTACCTACACCAAAAAAGCCAATTATACTGTATGTTAATTTTTAAAATTATAATAAAAATGTATCTTCCATAATTATCAGTAAAAATATACAAAGATATTATGGCAAGAATATTCACTACAGCATAAAACCACAAATTGGACACAACACAAAGTTCATGAACAGGAGCATGGCTAAATGAATGATGGTTCATACATATAATGGAAGAAAATATATTTGCATGGAATTATGCCCTTGGAATATTAAATGAAATAAACAAGATGCAGAACAGTATGTATGATCTCATTTTTGCCAAAATATAGAGAAAAACCTAGCAGTTATACACCAACCTGGTAACAACGGTGTCTCTGTCTAATGCAATTGCCAGGCCTAGGGATTAAGGGTGGGGTGAGGAAGAAGGTAACAGTTGACTTATTGCTTTATATACTGAATATTGTAATTTTTTTAATAATTTAAAAATATTTTTATTTCTAGAAAATCACACACAACTAATCTAATCTCATCAATTCTAATTAATTATTGACATGTCTGTCTCCTTCCTCAGGCAGTGAGCTAAAGGAAGAAAAGGACTCTGTTCTGTTCGTCTTCAACTCCCCAGCATCAAGCACTGTGTTTGAGGGACTGTGCGTATTCTTAATATATTTAAGTTGAATTGGAAGAATTCAACAATAATTGAAAGTAATACATCTTAAACCCGGGTAACTGTTTTGTGAATTACTACTTGTCTGGCACCATCAATGGGATAGTGGAGTAGTTAAGAGCTTCGGTCATGAAGTTCTGCCTCATTTTACTCATCTGTAAAATGGGGGAATAACGTCTAAATCATTGACTTTTGTGTAAAGGGCTATTTGCATCAGCACAGCATGAAGCCCATTTGATCAAGTGACTCTGTAGGACACTAAGGTCTGGGTCTGCCTCAGAGGAAGGTTTTTTTTTTTTTAAGTCATCTTGGAGCTAAGGCACCCACAGTAGGAAGAACCGCCAATGGCTTTGTGTCCTGTCATATGCCTACCCTCCCTCACACTTCAACCCACATGGGCAGGAAACAGGCCCATAGTGAACTAACTAACACTACACATTCTCTGTGTTTCCTTCAAAATCCTTTGATTCTTGCCCCCTTTCTCAGAAGACTGACCTTAACAGGAAACCAATTCTCGGCACATGCAAGTGACTCTGGAAAAGCAGTGTCACAACCAGCTTGGTGGGGTGATGGCAGCCTTGGGGGGATCAGGGGGCTACTCAGAGATGAATACAAGAGTCACTCCATGGGCTTTTGCCACCTGAACCTCAGGGAGACCACTCACCTAACCCAAGGGCCCCCGTGTGTGTCTCTGGGCAGAGAACCCTCCCTTACGTTTTCTTCATTGTCTATAAAAGTAAGTCTGTGTACAATCTAGTGTAAGTATGCTCTGCTTCTCTTTGCCCTGGAACCAGGTCAGCAGCTCTGCATTCTGAAGCATCAACCCCTCTGGCTCACAGTGGGGTCACAATCTTAGATCAGTAGTGGAAGAGGACTCAGGGGCCCTCCAGCTTCACATCATCGTCCTCCAGGCCTTGTGTGAATTATTCCTGTGACTGTGAGTCACCTATATGGGCAGCAGCTTGTCTGGTCATATTCCCTCCCCTCCATTAAAAAAGAAAATCCTATGTACTTCCACACTCCGGATACATTTGCCAGATGGAACTGCGACTAAATCTCATGTCAGTTTTTCCCCTATCAAACGCTGGCCTGAATGTCTCACGAGGTGCTAGTCTCTGTGTCTTTGTTAAGAGAGGGTTCTTGAGAAACACTGTGTGTCACAGTATAATCTCCTTGGGCCCCTGCCAGTCCCCATTTATTCCAGTGGCAATGACACCACTCCAGGCACGTTGGGAGCTTTCCATAAGGAACTGTCCTCAAAATCTTTGCATGGGCTATACTCCTTACCTGTATTGCCCTCCTCCAATGCTTCTCTTTCCACCTTCAACTGGCTGACTCCTGCTTAGCTTCCAAGGCTTGGCTCATGCTCTCACATACCCTGGGAAGTTTCCCAGATGCCCCAGGGCAAGGGCTGTGTCTTACCAGCTGCACAGATATGGTACCTAGTAGGTATGGCAGTGTGACAGGCCGTGATCCTATATACAGCAGATGCTGGGCAGTTTATCACTTTAATGGCTTAGGAAAACAGTTCCTCCTTTATCTTCCCAAGCCGACAATGTGAGATCTACTTAGACTGCTCAGGCAGCAAGGAGACAGAGCTTGTCTGTACAGTCACTTGAGGGAAAGCAGTCCCAAAACACAAAATCCAGAGAACTGATTTCATGAAACATGTAAGTCAGATATCCTGGGCATGGGCTGGGTCTAATTTTTAAGTCAAATTTAGTACACACATGTAAACGTCATAGTGTAAGAGTCTTACTTCCTATAGCCAGGCCATTCCTCGGTTCTTCTCATTTTGACAAACCGTGTGCCTCTCCAGCTACTCTCCAACCTCCTCCACCCAGCTCTGGGTCCATGAAGGCTGCTGCGTTCCGCTGGGCTCAGCTCATAGGAAACACCAGGAGGAGATATGAGGGTGGAAGGAGAGCGGGGTCAGGATGTTTATTCTCCCAGCTCCCTCCCTGCTGAGCCATCGACAGAAGCCACAGCTCTGGCAGATAGCCCTGTCTTGCCACTGCTCTACCTCGGTTCAATAACTGCTCCTGCCCCTTGTGCCTTCAAGTCTACACTTGTCTCAAGAAGCACTCATTTTTCAGCTGATCCCTTTATGTAAATGAAATTTTGTGCTGATGCCTGATAACAAAAACAGATAAAACCATGCTTTGTGTGGCTTGGCAAGGAGATGGGAGCCCAGCATTGTACCAACTCCCCCAACTTTGAGGAGTCTCTTGGGCACCTCCCTAGAGCTGTTATATCTTTAAGGAGCATAGTTTACAAATCGTTACCGTCAAATATTTACTAGTTCTGTTTTTCAATAGCAGTATGTCAATTACACATGAATAATTACTAAAATTATTGGTGGTCATATAATCGCTATAACTTATTAAGTACCTACCATGGTTCAGATACTTTCAATGCATTGTTTTACTTAATTCTCACCACAACCATATGAATTAGTCATTTATATCTCCATAACACAGATGAGGAAACTGACTTAGACAAAACAAGCAACGGTGATGACTAAATGAGATCGTAAATGTAAAACATCCGGAACGGTGTTAGAATTCATAACTCTTCCTTTTCCCTGACAGACAGCTTGGCACAGGAGGTTCTCCATATGCACTGCCTGACTGAGTATCCATTTGCCTTAGTGCTTTGCCCATCCCAGCAGAAATACATACACACAGCAGACTCTATGTGTAAGACCATCAATCTGAAATAGCCAGTTTCTGTTGGATCTAATTTCCCATTCGCCCTCCTTGCCAAAACTCAGCAAGTGGCCATGGCCTTAGCCCAGAGATTATGGCCTGACCGGTGCTGCGGAAGATCCCATTTCCGTTTCCACGGTGATCTCGGCAACTCCCAAGACTTCAGTTATCACCTGTTCCAAATCCAGGTCTCCAGTTCTAACCTCTTCCCTGCTATGAACACATGTTATAAAAACTCTTCCTGGACACCTAGATAGGCGTCTCCAACACAATATGTCTAGAATGAACTCAGCTTCTTCTCATTATCTCTTAAGCCTCCGCTTGAGATGCTTGAAAACTCTGAATTATAGTCAACAACTCTCTCTCCCTCACTGTTTACATCCAATCACCGTATTCTGCCCCTTCTACTCTTTAGTGCCTCTCACATTCACCTCCTTTTCACACCCTCATACTCTCTCAAATGAACTACTGCAACATTAGAGTGTGGTCGGTCTCTTTAGCCCCAAACCCTCTACAGGTTTTCCTTTCCAGACCATTGATGACATTGTTCCTTCTGCCAAGGATGCTCTCCCTACATATGTTTATCTGTTCAAGGCCAATCTCTTCCAAGATTCAGTTCAAATCTCAGTGGGAATAGGAATTCGTGTTCCATTATTTTGCACAATTCAAAAAATAAAGTTCAAATTTGCAGACTGTCATAACTGAGAAATTCAAACTCACTACACTTGTTTTTTGAATTAAAGAAGACAAAGGATTTTAAGATACACCAAATATGAGGTCATATTTAATTAACAACATCTTGAAATGAAAATATATCCTTTTTTTTTTTTTTTTTTTGGTGAGGAAGACCAGCCCTGAGCTAACATCCGTTGCTAATCCTCCTCTTTTTGCTGAGGAGGACTGGCCCTGGGCTAACATCCGTGCCCATCTTCCTCTACTTTATATGGGACGCCGCCACGGCATGGAGGACAGGCAGTGCGTCAGCGGGCGCCCGGGATCCGAACCGGCGAACCCCGGGCTGCCAAGAGCGGACTAAACCACTGCGCCACCGGGCGGCTCCGGAAATATATCCTCTTAATACTGAAGTCTGGATCTCAGACTTAAAATGTCAGATCTTAACCAGACTTATTGTGGTGACCACTTTTCAGTGTATACAAATATCAAATCATGAGGTTATACACCTGAAACTAACATAATGTTACATGTCAATTATACCTTGATAAAAAAAATTTTTTAATATGGAGGATAGTTCAAGACGTTCCAAAATACATTTAATAGTGGGTGAATTATTATGTATGTTATATGAATTATATCTCAATAAAGATGTTTAAAAATATATCTATACCTATCCACATATATATATCTAGATCTAGATATATAGGCATTCCAGAAGAGAATAGAGGCAATACTGGAGAAGTGTTATTGAAGAGACAGCAGCTGGTAATTTTCTAGAACTGAATAAAGTCTTAAGTTCTCAGAGAGAAAGCCCTAAATACACTCTAGTGAATCTATCAAAAAATATACATAAATAAAGTGTTATCTGACTAGCACCTTTGGAGGAGCCTCTCACAAATTCCCACTAAAGACAAGAAAAAAAATGAAGAATTGCAACCACGGTGCTCATTAAGACTGCCATCGCCCTATTGTCGGCATCTAGTAACCACAAAACCCAATGGAATTGGACTAAAAAATCTATTTCTTTTCATTACTAAAATATTTTTCACGTCAAAAATTCCTCTTAAAATTGAAAATAAGCACTGTAAAAAGTAACTTGGATCTCAAATTCCATATTAAGTAAGCAAAGATTTAGAAGGGAGAAGGAAGGATGGGAGAAAGTTAAAATGTGCTGAGTTCCTCACTGACACATAGATGTTCAAAACATGGTTCCACCATTTATTATTATAAATAGAGAAGTGTAGGTTAAAGAGCATTTTTGAAAAACTTGAGGGTAACCACTAATACCTGTCTGTCGGTTGTCATACTGGGGTAGCTGCATGTTGCTGTGATGCTGAAAGCTAAGCCACCAGGATTTCAAACACCAGCAGGTGGGCAGATTTCAGCAGAGCTTCCAGACTAAGACTAGGAAGAAGGACCTGGCCACACACTTCTGAAAAAATTGGCCACGAAAATCCCGTGAATAGCAGCAGAGCATTGTCTAATAGAGCACTGGACGGTGAGAGGATGGCGCAAAAAGACCAGGCAGGGTTCTGCTCTGCTGTACACAGGGTCATAGGAGTCAGAATCGATTCCATGACACTAACAACCACCATTAATAAAATGAAAAACAAGATGTATACATCAAAAATGACTAGTGAAGATAAATGTAAACAAAATATAAGTCAAATAAGCAAAAGACAGAAAAAAAACCTAAAAGGAAATAGCAGGAAAGTATAAAAAACCCAAAGCATAAAACAGTAAGTCATAAGTTAAGATTAAACACATTATTTGTGATTTAGAGATAAATGTTTAAAATCACCTATAGAAAAACAAAGACTCTCAGAAAAAATTAAATCTTCCAAGATGATGCTTATAGGAGATTCATTTAAAATCACAAAATCTTAAAAATAAGGAGATGGGCAAAAAATTTATCAAGAAATGAAAAGAAAAAAGAATTTTAAAAATGAAGAAAAAAGAAAACAAAGACAACAATATTAGTTTCAGACAAAGCGGAATTCAAGATAGAAGGCATGAAATGAAACAAAGTTTATTATATTATGTTGATAGTAAAGTCCACAATGAAAGCATAGTGGTTATGCCTCATTATGTTCCAAATCATATAGAATCAAATATATAAAGACAAAACAGGTACAGGCAAAAAGAATGAGAGGAAAGCACAATAGTTTTAGGAGATAGCATCACATCTCTCTCAAATTTTGACTGATGAAGTAGACTAAAAATCAAACATAGAATTTAACAATTATTATAAATAAATATATATATATATATGTATGTAAGTGTACCTTTCAGGTATATATAACTCTATGCCTTAAAACAATGAATTCAGCTTCTTTTTCCCCCAATTATCCATGGAGTATTTACTAAAACTGAGCATACCCAGTGGGGCAACACATTTAATAGGAGTCAGGGTTCTAAAGATCTGTGCATAAGGTAAAATTGTATATGGACAAAACTACTCTTGACGATCCTTTAAATCAGGAAGTACATCATTTATCCACAGATGTTAACAGCTAGGTTTTCTTCCAGCACTGGAACAGATCACCACTGCTTTGGGCGAGAACCAGCTAAAGTAGTTGGCTGGTGTTCAGCAACCAGGTGGCACACAAAGTATGTACCTCCGGTCACAACCAGAGTATGAGAAGCCACAGAACAGGGACCAAGCTCAGTGTGGGGCATATGCCCATGAAGGAGAAGGGCAAGTGAAATCACCTGCACGATTTTGTATTTGTATATCTTTTAGACCAAGTGTATGTGGTGAATTTGACTTACTTAAATAAGTTTGGTTTGGCTTAGGGGTCATATTCAAAATATTGAACCATCTGGGCCAACCAAATTATAATGGACACTGACCTGAGCACCAGAGAAGGTTCTGAAGGACCCTGTAGGCCAGACATTAACCCTTTAGTTGCTGAATTGTTGGGTGGTCCAGGGGTCCTTAGGGAGGGACCCAGACAGCCAAGGTGGCAGGACAGGGGGAGCTTCGGAGACACCAGAAGTAGTTATATGCCAAAGGGCACAGAATTATTTCACTCTTTGAACAATCAGTACAGACAAACCAGTACGAAACAGTGGAATATCAGTCCTGCTGTAATTCATGCTATCCTTCACATACACACACACTCAACCCAACAAAGCCCAGTGAAGGGAAATTGCCCAGGCAGTATTCCCAAACCACAACAAAGCAATCTCACACCGCAACACAGCAAACCAAGTTGAACAATATATCATTAAATAAAACAAAGAAAACCAAACCCTTAAAGATCATAAAGCAGTCTTCCAAATGACTATTAATTCTCAAAGATCATAACTAAAAAGAAAAGATTTCTAGAAAATAAAAGATAAGAACCCTACTTTCGGGGGCCGCCCGGTGGCGCAGCGGTTTAGTCCGCGCTTGGCAGCCCAGGGTTCGCGAGTTCGGATCCCTGGCGCCCGCAGACGCACTGCCTGTCAGCCATGCCGTGGTGGCGTCCCATATAAAGTAGAGGAAGATGGGCACGGATGTTAGCCCAGGGCCAGTCTTCCTCAGCAAAAAGGGGAGGATTGGCAACAGATGTTAGCTCAGGGCTGGTCTTCCCCACAAAAAAAAAAAAGAACCCTACTTTCAAAACTGCTACAATGAGTCTGAAATTGACTTCAGAGACAAATTTACAGCTTCAACTACTTTGCCTATTAATGAATATAAATAAACCAAGAACTCTACTCAGGAAACATTTGTAAAAGAACTAATAAAACTTAAGAAATGCAGGGAGAAAGAAAAAATAAAGCTAAATAAGGATATTAATAAACTTAAAAATAGAAAAATGAGAATTCCAAGAGCTGGTTCTTGATGTGAGTAGAATTCACAGTAGCAAACCTCTGAAATCTATTTAGAAACTAAAATTAAGAGTAAAACAAGAGTTAAAATAGCTCTTGTGAAAAGACGCTTTAAATCATAAGAAAATCTCATGTATAATTCTCAGCTAAGAAATTTGAAAATGTATATAAAATGATTTTATTAGGAAATATAAGTTCCTAAAGCTAAACTCAAAAAGTACAAAGCCTAAATCATCTCATCAAAGATTCACAGGGCCAGATAATTTTACTGATGAATTTATGTAATATAAGAACACTTTTTAAAAGACAGAAATCTACCAATTGTGTTAGGGTAATATAATCATGTTATCTAACCTAAAATGAATAGTTGAAAAATAAAAACTACTCCTCATCTCACTTATGAAAAAGCAAAAATCCCAAATAAAATACTAGCAAATCAGTTCAGTAGTTTATTAAATGATTCATCTTCTATAAATCTCTAGATCCCCAGAAGGCAAGAATGGTTTACTATACCACAATCGTATTTATATATATCAATATCACTAATAACCCAACATGAAATGTGTAGAACCTATTTGAAAATACCAATGAAATTTTACCAAAAGATAAAACAAGACTTAAAGACACGAAGAGATATTCTTTGTTCTTAAGTGGAAAGGTAGAATGTTGGAAAGATAACTCCTCCTAAATTAATTCATCAATTTAACATAATCCCAATGGGTGGCATAAAAGTAAGGGGAGAAGAAAAGAGAAAGTCCAGACAAAATGATGGGCAGCTGAAGGACTCTAACAAACAGGCATGTCCAGTACTCCATTGCCACAGTATCAACCCCATCCTTGTCTCAGCCCATTGGTTAAGTGCATTATACTCACAAATCCATTATCTGTCTGTGTGTCTCTTTGTTTATGATTGTGTCTACATGTCTAACTATACCAGTGTGTCTGTCTGTGTGTAGAGAAACTTAACTGAGGTAGAAGGCTGAGCAGCACAACTTGGTTGACACCAAATTAAGCAGAGACTGCATGGGCAGGAGTGAGGAAGGGCGTGCAGGAATTAAATCAAAACTGGAGCCAGCTCAGTGTAGGAGGTACCCCTGAGAAGGCAAGCGCCCTGGAAATTCACAGGGGAAACCTGGTGGAGGGCGTTTGAATTCCACAGGGAGGGATATAAAATTTAGTCTTATCTAGAAAATGTTCACAGCGGCTATCTCTGGATGGTGCTATTGTATACACAGAATAAAAAGATAAACATGTAAAAAATTGAATTCTTTGGAAGGAAAGAAAGCGGTTTGCGCTCTGCACACTAAGCTTTGGACTTACAATACCATCTTTCACGGAGGTGATTTGTCTAAATTGTCTTTCTCGCCTCTAGCTGCCCTCTGCGAGGCTGTGCCTGTCTCACCACCGATCACATAGCAGTGGAGGGCCAGGAAGCTTAGCCTTGCTGAGCAGCAGAGCCATGCAGTGTGTGGTCAGCGGCTGGGGAATCAAGCCGTACTGGGTTTGAGTCCCAGACTGGCCACATATTACTTATGTAGTACAGGGCCATACACAAGGGACTTAGCCTTCTATGCCTCAGATTGGTCATCTGTAAAATGGAGGTGATGAGACTAACCGCTAAGCATTTCACTGAGGGTGGATAACTAGATCCACACATGTGAAAAAATCTGTGAATTCTACGAATGATGTGTTAAGAGTGTGTGACAAATACTGGAATATTCAATAAACGGTGATGATGGTGATGGTGATGATTTATGATTCCTTAAAGTTTCGAGACCCATGAAGAGAAAACAGGGTTTGCTCCCCTGAAAAATACTCACAACTAGACCTTCCTAAGGTGTGATCCTGCCTGCAGAGCCCACCACAGGGAAAAGCTAACGTTTGTAGTAGCATTTTTATCTTACATCCTGAGAAAATGAGGTCCAGAGAGTGATAATTACCCAGCACAATAATGGTGTAAAAGGACAAGGATCTTTTTTAAAATGTATTTTACAAGCTTTTTGTCTCTTTTTTCCATGTAGTAACAGCCCAGAGAAGCAACACAAACATGGGCAAGAAATGAGATCAATCGGCGTATATGTTTTTGAAAACTCAGAACCAGCTTCCTTCTAAGCCCTGGCATCCTGGGCAGAATTGCTGAAGCTTCCCTTATCCTAATGTTAGATTTTCAAATGGACTTGACTTCTAGTTGGAGCCATGAAGTTTTCATTTGTGGTTTCTTTAATGATGAAATCTGACTCCATCTAAGGATGACACACATTTATGGTCTAAGGTCACCACTGGAAAACAATATTTACCATATGTTCTAGGAACTAAAGTCCAAAATCCCTGGATTCAGAATTTAAAAATATGACTAATCAACTAGAGTCCTAAGTTTCAAATAGAATTTTTGATACTCCTAATTTGGGCTCCTCATGGAGTTAAAAACTAGGTTAAATGGACTTTAATTCTTAGATTATATAATGTAGAATGTATTCCAAGAAAGCCAAAATTTTGCTCTATTGCATGCTTGAAATTAAAACTTGATTGCTAAGGTGTGTGTGGCTAATTTCAAATTTTAATGTTTGAAAGAGAGCAACACTCATATGTCAGCTTAGAAGGAAATAACTGCGCACATTCAGTCGATTCCCCAAGCGCCTATGGAACTTCAGGTTTTAGGCAGTAAATCTCCGAGTCAATGAGATGACAGTAACTCTAGTTCAAGTATACATGATATTAATATCAATACAGAAACAGTTCATCCACCCAAAACTCTGCTTTCTAGCAAATAAGCTTCACCTTGATACTGACAAAAATCAGTGTTATACAGTTCACAACTTAAAATGCATCCCCTTTAGTCCTAGAAGAGTCTCTCAACCTTCAATCAAGGTCTTACCAGCTTTGATATCCAGGCATAATTATCTGGTTTCCAGTCAACAGCAAATAGAAGAAATAAATCAGCTTTCCATGCCTAATATTTCAGTTTCAAAACCTGTCCTTCTAACCACTATGGGCTCAGCCAAGCATTCCTCATACAGAATACCCATCTATCACTCCCAGCTCCGGGCGGTCTTTGCCAGAGCAAATCCTACAACTTATGTCTGCAGTTCCCAACATGCTTTTGTTTAAGCAAAGGCATCCTTTTACCAAATAAAATGTTAAATAGAATACGTTAACTAAATAAAAGTAGAGCTACTCTGGTTGAAGTCTGGGGTGAAGTAGGGGCATAGGGCCCAGGGATCGACAGGCAGAGACCTCGACTTCCCTCTCAATAGCTGTGGCAGCCGCATGGGTGCCTCCTGGGAACCCCCAGAACTCTATAAAACAAGTAGGAAAGCCACCGGCCTACAGTCTCATGGGAGATGTGTAGAAAGATCGGACATGCTCTGGTAATTAGTTTGGATACAAATAACAAAGGGCAGCAATAAGCTGAGGACATTGGCTCTCAGGTATGGACTTATCGCATGGCCACTGTAATAACAAGTCTTCCACAGTGGAAGACTGTGGAGGGCAGGGGTGGGTTGCAGTCCTCACCTTACTCAAATTCAGTTGACTGTGGTTTCCAAGGTTCATAAGGAAGATGGTGAAGTGAAGAGCAAAAGAGACAGAGCCAGAAATACTTGACATTTTGAAAGATGCCCTTTGACACCAGACATTCCTGGATATTCCCAACTATTTCATGACCCTAAAAACAAGCCATGACTCTTTTCTTCATTAACAAATAATGTGTATATGACATTCCAACCCCGTTTCTGATATTTACCCTCATCCCTCACACTTCCCCGAATCCTCACTCCATCCCTGGGGTTAAGTCTAAGTAATGAGAGAGGTCCAGGGATAAGAGGAAAGTATGTGTTTCAGGCGTTACTTTATTATAATATGGCAGCATCAGCAGACCTGGATTAGCTCTGTGACGTCACTTTCCACGGCCTCCCTTCTGGTTTGTGGCCAATGATCCTGTGGTTAAGACCTTTACTTTTCTCTCAGCTCCCATCATAAAAGAGAGCTTGCACAACTGGCTTTATGTTTAAAGACTATAATTAACAGACGTTTAAATGAAACAACCAAACCTGTCTCTCTGTCTCTGTCTTTCTGTCTCTCTGTTTCTGTCTGACTGTCTGTCTCTGTCTCTGTCTCTCTCTCTCTATGAACATACATATGTTATATATCTTATATAATTAAGGAGCATGTCTAGTTAACTCTGGTGGCTGGATTTTTTTAATGTTTTTCTGTGTATCCAAATTTTTCTCCATGAACATGAATTATTTTTGTAATCAGAAAAATATACATTTTAAGGAAGTCAAGCACACAGATGCCATAATTTGAAATAACTACCCAGAATTTCAATTTGTATGGTAGTTTTTATTCTCAAATCTTAAAAATCAACTGAATACTGTGAAAGAAACATTTCTGACTGTCTCTCCTGGTCTTATTTCAATAGGCCATCTGAATGTCCCAATAAAAATGTCCAAGGGAGACATTGTCTCTGGAATCTCTTTTTTTTCTGCAGTAACACTGCATTAATTAATGTCTTGACAGTCATAAACATTTTATGCACTCAAAATAGACAGCAGTCCTTTTCTATTTATTTTTATTCTGTTAAGTGATAACAACTTAAGAATTAAAAAAAAATCAGAATATTTCTAAAATTCAAAAATAACATATCTAATGGTCTTTTTAGAGCATTTAGAATATAAATTATTTAAAAATATATTTTCTTATCATGAAGTCCTTCCTTAAACACCAGATCAGGCCTATCTAAACACAGTGAGAAGTGAGAAAGGAACATTTTTACTCGTGTTAATATTTTGATATATATCCTTTAGTTTTTCCCCAGCATATATAGAGAAACTCTAGAAACCAACATATATAGCTTTTTTCCTAGGTTAAATCCAATACAATTCCATATCCTGAACTATTACTTAATCTTATCCTAACATTGTAAATCTTACTATAACATTTTGCTTTACATTGCCAAATTTCCATTTAAAGCTACAGTGTATGAGTGAACATTTCACCAACCCTAGCTGTGCATTATTGAGTATTCTCACTTGTTTTTTAATCTTTGCCAGCTTGATATAGAAAAGTGGTATCTTATTTTTATTTGATTTTAGAGGGTGAACTTTTTCACACACTTATTAGCCATTTGTATTTCCTCCTTTTGTGAATTATTTGTTCCTCTCTGTTTCTATTGAGGTCTCGATTTTTTTCTATCAATGAGCTTCTTTTACGAAAACACTTTAATCTTTTATATGCCATATTTATTGCAAGTATTTTTCTCATTTTGTTCTTTGCCTTTTAATTTTGCTTATTGTTGGATTAACAGTTTAAATATTTGTGTAGCTGTGTATTGATTTTTATTTTTGTGGTTTCTTCCATTGTTTTTAAACTTAAAAAGTCCTTCTCCATATGAAAAGTCAATAAATATTCACTTCCATCTTCTTCTTTTGATGGCTTGATTTTTTTACATTTACTCTTTAATCCATTTGAAATTTATTTTGGTGTGTGGTAACAGATAGGTTTTTTTAAACAATTGTTTTCTCCAAACAGAAAACTAATTCTCCCAGAACTATTATTCCTTTTCCCACTGATTTGTGTCCTTTATGGGATATTAAAACTTTATATATAAACTCGGGTCTGGTTCTGGCCTTTCTAGTCTGTTAAGCTGTGTGTCCATACTCTTGGACTGCACCCCACTGTCGCTACGATATTATATCCTGTCTTAAGATCTAGTAGAGATATTCCCAAGACAGTACTCTTTTTCCCCCTGTTTTCTCAGCTGTCCCTCCTGCTTATTCTTCAAGATAAAATTCATAATTATTTTGTTAAGCTTCAAAAACAATATCTTTGGGGATTTTGATGAGAATTATTAGGAAGAAATGTTTAGAACTTAATGTGATGAAACTTACTAAACCTTGCTATGAAACATGCAAGAAAACGATAATTAAAATTGCATATCAGTTTTGTGGAGGAAAACCTTACAAAGATATCTCTTTTCCCCAAATCCTCAGTTTAGCAGAAATCTATTCATTTATTGAGTATGTAGTGCAGCTGGGCCTGGACTAGGCTCTTTAAAAACTGCAGAAACAATGGATTCTGTATCCCAGATGAGGAAATACTTGTTCTGTTAGGAGTAACTGGCAGAGGCAGTGAGAGGGAGTGGTAACTCATCTGGAAACTTGGACTTCTTTACTGCTCATTCAGAAATACGGAGAAAATACTTTCCTGGGTGAATATTTGGATAAACCCCTTGGCGTGGGAAATGGAGGGTAGAGTAAAGACTCCACAAGCCATGCCTGAGTAACAATACAGGGCTCATGCTAAGAGTCTAGAGGAAAGGGGGGTGGATAACTGGCTGGCTTTTGTTTTGCAGAGTGGTGTATGCAAGGGGGTGAAAGTGGAACTGCCTGGAATAGTAGAGGCAGTGGAAGGAAGGGAGGAGAAATGAGGAGGCTGGAGAAGAATTTAGTGGGAGGAACAGAGAGATGTCTCCTCGTGAATTGAAGTTTTGCACACTGCACAACACAAGTCATCTTCTCCTTTGACGCACTAAAAACTCTTTGTTACGTTTGTTTGACGTCTCAGAGCGCTGGGTCTTGCTTCTAAATGGATGTGGGTGGGAAGAGGCCTGCTGCAGGGCATCCAGTCAAATCTGGGCTACGTAGCCTAGTGCTGGACGCAGAAATCCCTCCTGCTGCTACCCAATCTGACTCATCTAGCTGCATCTATCCACATACCTTCGTCTACCTTCATCCTTCCATGTTTCCATCTCTACTGTCTGCTCTGTCAGAGATGCCCTTCTGAGTTTTAAAGTCTGATTTCAGTCAGTGGAGCCTGATTGCCCCAGACTGAATCCATTTCTCTCTCTCCTGTGTGTGCCCTGTACCTCTATAGAAACTCTATTGCTGCCTGAGATGTTAAGTCGTTTGTATAAACAGTCGATCCTCATTATTTGCTGATTCCATATCTGTGAATTTGCCTACAATTTCTTTACAACCTCAAAATCGATATCATAGTGCCTTCTCGGTCATTTGCACGCACGTGCAGAGCAGGGAAAACCCTGAGTCCTCACATGCACATGTCCCCAACGGAGGTGAAACAGGGCATTGCTCTGCTCAGCTCTCAACCGTAACCAGTGTCCTTTCTGCGGTATGTTTACTGCCACTATTTCACATTTTTGTACTTCTTCTTGGCAATTTCACCATTTAAAATGGCTCCCAAGCAGAGGGTTGAAATGCTGTCTAGTGTTCCTAAGCACAAGAATGCTGGGACGTGCCTTAGGAGAAAATAAGTGTGTTAGATAAGCTTTGATCAGGCTGGGGTTATAGTGCCGTTGGCTACGAATCAGCCATATACATTAAATGATCTGTCTTTAAGCAGAAGCACACACAAAACTGGGTTATGTATTGATCAGTTGACAAAAATGTTACAATTTGCAGGAATCTAACCCTGTTTCATGGTTTGTAGACCATAACACTACTATGAATAACAAGAATCTACTATATATCTATCTGAAACTCTCATCCCATCAGCAACTTCCTTAGCCCTCCTTAGAAAAGACTTTATTTTATTGAACTCTATATCTGCTAAGTATCTTACCCAGTACTGGGCACAGAGTAGAACTCAAAAAATATTTATAGAATAGAATGGGTCGGGAAGGAATGAGATATGTTGAAATGGGATGGAATGGAATAGAATAACAGTTACACAGATTCTTGGAGACAGGGTGCTCTTAGGAACAATAACTCTAGTGGCATAGGGAGACATAAGAAATAATAATGATAGCTAATATTTATTAAGCATTTTTTATGAACCTGCACGTCACTAAGCATTCGATCTGCTTATATCATGTAACCCTCACAACTCTTTAGTGTGCGTAAGATTATGATCCCCATTCTATCCAAGGTCACACAGCCCTCACATTGTTGAATGGGGCTCCAGCCCAGATTCATCTGCCCCAGAGTCTGTGCTCATAACCACCAGGTTAAGGTGGACAAGTGGGAGGGGTTGGGAGGGGTTATAAGCCATGACTTCAATTAGAAAGTGATCTCTAGGAGAGGAAAAGAGGGCCTCTAAGAGCAGTTAGCCTGCGTCACTGGCTCCCCTCAGCCTTAAGGGGAAGACAGTGATGCAATTAACGGTGATTTTTTTTTCCCCTAGCTGGCAACAACACTCTTTTTTGTTTGATTCCAGAAGCAGCTGGCAGAATTCATGTATTACTCACGTTACAATCACACTTTGCTGATGGCTCATGTACTCTCGAGTCACTCTATGTCCAGGCCCTTTAGGAGATTACTACAAGCCTCTGAATGTGGCTGAGCTTCTGCAGCTGCTGTGTGTTTCTGGCTCCAGTTCCACACCTCTTGGCAGATGGTTTGTGTGAAAAGCACTGCTGACTCTGGGTGTGAGATATACAGAGGAAGGGGGCTGGGAGGGCCAGGCAGCACAAAGCAAGCTGCCAGGGGCCTTGCATCTGTGGCCACTAAGCACTTATAAGAGAAAGAAAGGAATTTATAAATGAGTGATCTGCGGGCTCTTCAGAAGGTCATTCCTTTGAGCCCTTCCACTGGTGGAGAATGGCTGATACTGGGCCAATTTGTGAAGTCAACCCTAACCCTCCCATTGGCACTCTGGTGGCAAAGACCCCAAATATCCTCCATCATGCGTGGGTGGTGATGGTTGGGTGGACAAAATTAGTAACAATATTAACATTTACCTAGTGTTTTCTAAGACTAAGCATTGTTCTAAGTGGTTTACATGAACTAACTCATATAATCCTCCCCTAAGAGATAGGTAATATCATGATGCTTATTTTACAGATGAAGCCAAGTAACTTGCACCACAGCACAAAGCTAGTAGTGGCTGCTGTAGATTGAATTGTTGACCTCAACTCTTCAACCTTCCTTGCATCCACACACTCACTTTGGGCTCATCACGGGCACAGTGTATTTCCCAGCCCTTGACTTTGGGCATGGCACCTGACTTTGGGAGTGACAGTATGCTAGTTCTGAACCTGGGCCTTAAGAAGCCTCACTTGTTTATTAGTTTCTACTTAGCCCGCTTGTGTTTCAAACATCACCATGAGAACAACACACCCTGGGTAATCTGCTGATCCAAGAAGGATGAGATAGATGTGAGCAAAGTCACCAGACAACCCACGTACTTGCAGCAAGAAGCAGAGTTGCCTGAGCTGCTGCAAGCTGCCACAGAACCACCTCTTTGTGCTAAGCATAGATCAGCCAAACTTCAAATGACCCAAAGATGTGTAGTAATAATAAATGTTGATTTAGCCACTGAGTTTTGGGAGTCGTTTGTTACACAGCAATAGCTAACCAAAACAATATGCACGCTCGGGGAGTCTGGCCACACAGCACATGCATTAAGCTCTAATTTACACTGCTGTCCACACTCTCTGTTAAAGTGAAGAAGCTTAGCCTCTGCTGAGCTGAGTGAGCTCCAGCAAAGTGCCAACCTCTCTGGGCCTGTGTCAGCATCTGTCAAATGAGCAAGCGGAATTGAATCCGCATTTCATAAGGTGCAGGGCGTTAGTTCCACATGATACTCAGTTAAAAAAAAAAGGACTCTATGATTCTGCTGGAATTAGTATTCTGTGGGACACTTTAGACTAGATAATCTTTTAAGTCTTTAACAGTTCTAATATTCTGTTATTCTAGATAACAGTGTGTAGCCCTTGATGAAAACATCTACCTCCATTACAATGTATTTGTGAAACTAAAATAATTCCCTAATTCAGATCATTTGGGGGCCACATCCAGAGGAAGGGCAGAGTGTCTGTGATGGAAGATGTCTCCCTACTTCCTTCAAACTTCTGCATATCCTCCTCGCACCCTGAGCCAGCGATGGCAGAGAAGATCTCACCTCTTCTTCTACCAGATCACCCTGGAGGCAAGCTTACAGAAAAGCACGTGGAAACAGGAATCTGCCAGGACATGGGACAACTCTCAGCTTGCCTACTCCACTTCCTCACCTCCCAGTTACTCCTTACCCCAGCTCTGTCCATCTACTAGAAATACTTTGTGACAGCACCTGATTGCCAAATTCTCTAGTCTCTCTCTTTACCCCATTTCTGCCTCTGTAATTTTTGACATGGTTGAAACTCCCTCCTCCCTTGGCTTGTCTCATTGAATGCCTTTGGTTTCCTCTTCCTCTACCCATATTTCCTCTTGATTAGGTCTTCCCAGAACTACCCTGCTTCCTCTTCTTGGGTAATCTCATTCTCTCACACGGCTTCATCCTACATCCTAACAGTTTCCATAAGTGTCTCTGTCCCTGCCCACTCAGCCAATCTCAAACTAAATTACCTTCTTCCTAACCCATCTTCCCAGCTTTATCCCCTGCCACTTCCTTCAGTGTACCCTAGAGTGTAGCCACACAGAACCACTGCAGAAATGTTTCTTAAACTTTTTGGTCTTCATTTTTCATGCTTCTCCCTCTGCCTAGACTGCCTCAACTCCTCACTTCCACTCCTGATCTTCTACAAAGCATAATTCTACTCATCATTCTCAAATGTCACCCTCTTGGTGAAACCCTTGTTCTCTTCCAGGATTACTCACTCCAGCTTCCGTGCTCCCCATGTACTTTGTCCGCTTCTGTTAGAACAGAGCTTCTCACCCACCAGACCCCAAGCCACTTGACGTCTTGTCCTTCTCTTCACCATCATTGTAACTCCCATGCCTAGCAGATTCCCAGTACATAGAAAGGGCTCAGTAAATGTTAGTTTGAATGAATGAATCTAACAGACCTACCCATTCCTCCACTGGTGGGCACTGCCTGCTGGTTTGTTGGCTGCCTGCTGAGCCTTTTGAGGGGGTGCCCAGTATACCCAAGGGGCAAACTAGGTCTTGCCTGTAATTTATTTACCAATGTCCACTTTCCAGGTTTCCTGGGAGAAGCAAGATTAGAGACCAAGACAGTCCTTTGAGACAGGTGGGTTACCATGAGACTCTCTCATTTTGTTCACGTCTCTAGGATAGCAGTAATTACATAGCCAAATTACTTTTCTATTTTTTATTTGCACATGCACACACACACAAACGCACAGTTCTTAAAAAGATTGGCTAACTTATTCGATTAGAGTAGTGTCTCCCAAACTGCATTAATGTATGCACCCCTTTCATGATTCCTGCTGAGTCCAAGTGTTACCTGTACAATTGTTCTATTAACCATTCTCTTTAAATTAACTCAACTTTTTTCCTTAGCCTCATATTAAGCTAGAATATTCATGAAATTACATGATTGATATGATACATACACACACATTTGTCTATATATATATATATATATATATATATACACACAAATAAATATTATAATTAAAAACATTCTTCCAAGCATCACATAAAATCATCTTTTTGGCCAGGAATAGTATACATAGCACACTTAGGGAAGAACTAGTTCAGAACATTTAATCCAATGCAAAACCATTTATTAAAGCATTTCTCTGCCAGCCAGTATACTATGTCTGGTGCTGAGAATAATGAAATGTCAAACACAGCTCATATAGCCTAGTGGGAAAAACCAATAAGTAAACTGTAAACTGTAATTTTATGTTCTAAGTACTATGACAGAGGTAAGGACAAGGGTGCATGTATCAGACATCTCTTGGGCTCCAGTGCAAATCCTCCCCACTTCAGCTCTTGCTGCAGCTGCTTCTGCAGAGGTCACTTCGGAGCAGGCCTCCACCAGCTTTGAGCAGATGTCATCTCAAAGTGGCTCACCCAGAGCCCGTGCGAGGATATCTCACTTCCTCCCCTGGGACTTTCTCTGGGCCACAAGCATAGGACACCTGCAGTAACTCACTAGCTTCTTACATCTACATAACCCTTGAGCAAAGGAGAAGGATAGCAATGGATGAATGCCTCCCCCCTTTTTTTCACAGTGAACAGTTCTGAGTCTCATTCCACAAGGCCCCTCAGAAGGTCTGGAGCACCAGTCATCTGTAGCAGCAGCCAACATGGTAATGCATCCTGGCACAGTTCCATTTCCCTAGTCCCTCACTCTTGCTCCCTGGGGTCACTTCCCAAATAATCTACCTGCACATATGCCTTTGCCTCAGACCATGTTTTTGGTGGAATCCAGGCTAAGGGAGGGCCCTAACCCACGCAAGGAGGTTAAGGAAGACTTCTTGGAAGAAATGACACCTGAGATAAAACGAAGCATGAATAAGTCAGACGAGTGAAGAAGAGAATGTGAAGAGGGCATTCTGGGCAGAGGAAACAGCATACACAAAGGCTTGGAGGCTTGAAAGTGAATTTTTAGAAACCACAAAGAGCCTGGTGTGACTGAAATACACCTCCAATGTAGCATGAGGGACCGAAAATCACCAGAGCCTGGGGAGGTAGGCAAACACTGGCTCCTGAAAAGCTGCTGACCACAACCAACTACCATTGCCACTCTGTTCTTTGATTCTGAAGTGGTAGCAATGAAGTAAAATAGGTGGGTGTTTAAATCAGCCCCAGAAGATTAGAAAGTGCTTTCCAGATTCAAATGGTGCTGGACACAGGGGACAGCCCGATGGCGTAGTGGTTAGGTTCATGTGCTCTGCTTAGGTAGCCCGGGGTTTGCAGGTTCAAATCCCAGGCATGGACTGGCACACCACTCATCAAATGGTGCTCAACACAAAGAGGAATTGAGGGCCAGTCCAAGTGACCTACTAGTTAAGTTTGGTGTGCTCCACTTCAGCAGCCCAGGTTTGGTTCCCAGGCACGGACCTATACCACTGGACCTACACCATTCATCAGTGGCCATGCTGAGGCAGCGACCCACATATTAAATAGAGGAAGACTGGCACAGATGTTAGCTCAGGGCGAATCTTCCTCAGCAAAAAAAAAAAAAAAAAAGAGGAATTGAGACTAAAAGGAGGGGGAATTAGAGGAAAGATGCTGGTAAAATGCGGACAGAGCTATTGTCTTTCGCTCGCTCTCTCTCTCTCTCTCTCTCTCTCTCTCACACGCACGCACACACACACACACACACACACACACTCAAGGATGGGGCCAAAAATCCAGTAATGAGCTTGGTCAGAAGGCATATTCCACTTGGAACTGACAATTCCACAGTAAATTGTAAAGAACTAGGAATTAGGTTTGGGATAAACAAGATAGGGAACTACAGATGACAAGTCATCCTAGAGCCTCTGTTCGGTTAAGACCAGAGAAAAGAGGAAATTGGGGGCTGGCAGGAGAAAAATAGAGAGCACCATCTTCCTAGCTTGTAGGGCCACAGGAAGGAATTCCTCCACCCGACACTCCAGATTTTTAGCAAAAGCCCAAGAATGCACAGTTCTAAGCTTTGCTCTCTTTGTCCTTGAGAGCAGGCCAAGCTCAGGGTATCCGTGTTGAGTTTCACTGAGGGAAGCCAGGGCGCTCCATCTGGCCTAGAATATGAATTGCCTGCCCTCATGGAAGGAGATGTGCTTTGAAAGGACTGGCATAGGTGACATGATAGTCTCCAGCTTTGTTTATAAGCAAACAATTAAGAACATCTGATTTTTATCGGGTGCTCATCACGTACCAACACTGTAATAAGCACATTTAAGTAGTATCTCTTTTAAAATTCCCCCAAAACTACATGAATAAGTACTGTTATCAGCCTCATTTTCCAGGAACCAACCTGAGGTGACCATGAAACACTAGTTAGAAGACAGCACAGTGAAGTGTTTGAAAGAGCTAAGCTTTGGGGCTCAGTTTAACTCTGTGTCCATCACTTCCTACTGAGACCATGTGGTCACCCAGGACCATTCACTTTCAAGAGACAGAAACCAACTCTAAACAGCACAAGCAAATAGAGGTAACTGGTTCCCATAACGGGAAGGGGCAGATGGGTCTCTGATCTAAAACCACTGGACCCAGGGCTCAAATAATATCAGAGTGCCTGTCTTGGTTCTGTTCTCTCTGTTATTGTCCTCATTCTCTCCTACCAAAGACCAGCTTCCTTCCAGTGGCCAGGAAAGCTTGTAGCTCCCAGTATACAGTGTCCTCACTGAAGACAGAGAACATCTTCCTCATAAATTTCCAGATAAAGAGTCTAACTGGCCCTGTTCGGTTATGCATCCTCCATCGGAACCAACCGCTATAGTCAGATGGACAGTACCCTCTGTGACCAGTGATAGTCCCATCAGAATCCCATGGAGGGAAAGCATGGTAGCTCGTGAAAATTAGGGATGTTAGTCCAAAATAACGGATGTCCACTACATTTTAACCTTGGGCAAGTCACTTAAACTTTCTGAGTCCCAGTTTCGCCATCTATTAAAAATTTGAATAATAATACATATTGTGCAAGGTTGTAAGATATTAAAAATCATATTAAATAAATGCGCATAGAGGCATTCGATCTATGGTCGTCATTTTTGTTATTACTGGTACTGTTATTGTTTTGTGGTTGTTTTTGACATAGGGATTGGAATCTGAAACCCATCCCAGATTCCCAGATGTCTAAAGGACTCCTGTCCCCAGGGCGGAGTCCCCCTTGGCTCTGCAGCCAGACGCCTTGCACAACTCCGACCCTGTGTGCCAAGGTTAAGCTGGTTCACCATCTGATGGCCGCAGAGCTGTGAGTGCCTCCCCAGCCCCAGCAATGTCAATACTGCCTTCCTGACTCCGCCTATTGTATCTGGAGGAAAGTGGCCGAGCATTGTCTTCCAGCGCTCCCCCCAGGAAGCATGATATCACCCTCTAACAAAAGCGGGAAAGCTGGCAGATCTGCTGAGATGGGTGTGACCACCACACACACCTCACTGGTCAAGCCCTGGACAAGGGGCTGTGACAAGCAGAGAGCAAACAGCAGCCGCCCATGCTGCCCTTCAACCGGCTGCCTGGTGTGCTCCTTTGGCTCGTCTTTAAATGTTTTCCCTCTCTTTGTGACACCCACGCCATGTTAGACCTGGAACCACCAGGCAGAAGGAGTGCACTCCCTCTAATCAACAGGTGTGCTGAAAAGACTAAAGATTCTGCCCATCTGGCAGACCCATGTCTCTACACCTGCCCCTGCAGCCTCTGGTAAGGACACGGGGAGAAGGATGGTCAGATTTCTGAAGAGACAAAGGAGGCAGTGGGGAAGGGATGCAGAGGGAAGCAGGCAGGGCTCAGTCTAAAAAACATTCTGCACGTGTGATGTGAGTTATGGAATATCTGGCCAGACTGGTGGGAATTGGGTTATCTGTTTAAAATTCCAGAAATAAGGGAGGCAGCTTTAGACATTCCCTTTCCTGAAGGCTGGGAGTGATGCCAGCTGATCCTCCGACATCCCTTCCAGCTCTGGTTCAGTAATGCTATCAGTGCAGTTGGCTCTCTGAAAACAACACACCTGCAGTCTGGTGTCCCCACACCAGGCCCAGACGCTGTCACTCTGCTGCCCCCATCCTACTCATCCCTTCTTAAGACTCCCTCCTTCCTTAGCTCGCACAACACCAATTCTCTAAAATCCCAGGAAAGGAATCTGATTGGGTTTGCTTCTCCTACCAGCTCCCTGACTGTTTCTTTATAGAACCCTTGGCTGCTCCTCTTTCTCTTCCCTTCACTTAAATCTTGATATACACCCATGCCCACGGCTTCACTTACCATAAACCAAGGATTTCTATGTCTCAATCCCATGCACAATCCTCTTCTTCTGAGCTTCAAACCCAGAGAGTCAAACTTTGCTAAATATCCCCTTTACATGAAAACCCAAAATCAACATGTACAAAATAATTGTTTGCTCCAACCTAGCCCATCTCCAACAGGTCCTTCTGCCATGTTTCACACTGAATGGTACCACCATTGCCCAAAACAGAACCCTGGAGCAATGCTTATTCTTCCCCTTCTCTCAACCTCCCATATGCAACCAATCTCCACCCCTACAGTTTCACCTCCTAAATACTCTCAATCCCCTCTTCATCTCCATCTTCAATCCACCACTTCATCCAGTCCTTCCCACCTCACGTATGGGGAAGCCAAGTTGTTCCAGGCTTACCGTCTCTGCCACGTCGATCCATCCTCCACACTATTATCAGAGTGAATTTTCCAAGACATAAATCAGATATGATAGAACAAACACCATGCTGAATTTCAGCATGTAGAGAATGAGGGACAAGTTACTTAAAATGGCCTACAAGGCCCTTCCCCACCTAACGCCAACCTTAATTCTCCACCTCCACCCCAAATTCCAGACGTACTCAACTTCCTCGAGCTTGCCTTGCTATTTCACACCCCTTGCTCTCTGTAATGGAAAGCTCTTTTTCCCTTTTCCTTTTTATCTTCTTAGCTTTAAAATCATTAGGCTATGGGTAACTCAAAGCTATAATTGGCCATAATTTTTGGCAATATTCATGACTGTTTAGGAGGTCTTGCAAAGTGAAGAAAATCTAACCTACAGATTATTTTCAAATATCATTTTTCTTCATTCTAAATTTAGCAATTAATGAAGTTGACATTATATGTTTTTAGACATTTAATTAATCATTTATGTTTAATTTAGATTTTAAAGTTTCATCTTTTGTTATTGGAGCCAGTAGAAATTTTTGTAGCTCTTGAAAAACTAGATTTTTGTACATACCTCTATTGTATCAGTTATCACAGCATCTTATAATTCATCTGCTATAGTCATCTTTCCTACTAAAATGTGAGTTTAGGAAGGGGAAAAAATGACTCAGCCTTTTTTGTGTTTCTGGTGTCCAGTACAGTATTTAGGACAAAGTAAATCCTCAGTATGTCTTCACTGATTGAAATGATAATTGAGTAAATGAATGAATGATAGGCAGGCAATAACTCAATAAAAAGTATGCATATCTTTTGAGTAATATTCAACAATCATACAGTACCTAATATTAGGTAAAGTGCTGGTTAAACCCACTTTCATGAGTATATCTTTTATGTTTCACACCTCAGGGAAGAAAGGGATTTTCTTTTGGCCTTATTTACCTCAAACATTTAACATAAACCAACCTTTTAAGATATGAGTAAATAGTACTTGCAATGTTTATGAAATTGATTATTATTGTTATCATTATTATTATTTCAACATGGGTAAAACTCTTTCCACAACGTTCCCTCTTTCTTTCAGGTCTGCTGTGGCATCCCAACAGTTTCTTACTATAGAATATTAAACTCCATTCAATAAAGATTACTGAACATTAAATATATGCACTATGGAGAATAAAAAAGAAAGAATATCTGTTGTCAAAATGTTAGAGGTTAACTGGGCTAAATCTATGCGCCCAAAGCTCAAAGACACAGCCTGTATGGAAGGGAAGTCAGAATTAGGGGAAGAACATCATGAGGAAGAGTTGGCCTAGGCAAGTTGAGTTGAATTTTGTTGCAGAATGGACACGGAGAATATCATTTCCAAGTGGATGGAACCATCTGAACAAGAGCCAAGAGGAAAGAATGCATAGATTATGGAGATGTGCCTGGTTGAAGCAGAAGAGCCATGAGCAGGGATGAATGGATAGGTGAGAGGAGGCATTGGATAGTAGGCCAAGTGTTCCGGCTTGTCAAGTGGTGAGCAACCAGAACAAAATGTGAGGAACTGGATTACGTGGAGGTCTTTTAGAAGGAGACTGCTTCTATGAGTGGTAAGTGACGCCCCTACATCCTGGAAAAGGTTAGATCAGTCTTGAACTAGCCCAGTGGTCCTCACAGCAACACTTCTCTTTTGATTACACTGGCTTGGTTTATTAAGAGAGTTCTTACTGGTGAATCACTTTGCATGCATTATCACACTTGATGCTTCTAACATTCTGGGAAATAGGTATTTTCATCCCTAAAAGATGAGAAAACTGTGGCTTAGAAAAATCAAAAGAACTTGTCCACGGTCATCCAATTTAAGCTGAACCCCAGGGCTGTGACTTCACAATCCACACTCTTCACTTCTCCTGCATTCCTGATTACCTCTACCTCAGTCCCAGAGAGCAGTGGCTTCAAAAGAGTCATCACAGCACACGTGCATGTGCCTTTTTTTTTTCATAAGGCATGTTGATTGAGTCAAAATTCAGTGTAAACTGACCATATTTGGGTCCACATTCAGGAAAAACACCAGTTTGATTTCGTTGGGCAAAGATCTTTGTGACTTTTCTGAACCCTCATCCACCTGCCCAGTGATCAAGGAGGAGCCACAGACAGACAGTGAAATGAAAAGGATGTGAAAGGGAGTAACCATCACACTCTACATCCTCTTTTCACATCCCTAATAGATGATCACCTGACCTTTGCCTGAACACTCCTCCTCGTGGAGGTGATTATTCAATTTTGGGGTTTCCATCAATAAAGCCAAACTCTGTCTTTTGTGCAACTCCTTCCAACCCTGGATCCTAGATCTGGCAAAACTGAATGTCAATCGAGGATGTCTTCTATACGGAAACCCTTAAAAATGCTGCTCTTCACCTCTTTTCTCCTGGCTAAATATTCCTATATGACATGGTTTCTAAAGCACTTACCTTCCTGCTCACCTACTATGCTTGCTGTCAAATTTCCCAGTGTCTTCAGTGTTTAATGGATATGCTCTAAGCAGTAAAGTGAAGTGATTACCATTTCTAACTCGGACCTTATGTTTCTATTAATGCAAACTATTATAACTTATATCACCTTTTTAGCAAGCAGAGCGTGTGTTGGCTCCCATGAATTTTGCGTATCACCAAAACTTGGGTGTCATTCACTATAACTTGCAACAAACCAGGTCTCTCTCACACTGAATGTACACAATTCATTTATTGAACCCAAATGCATAACTTGATGTTTATCTATTTTGAAATGCTATTTTTGGGTTTGGTACCATCCTTCCAGCTTAGAGACATCAATTTAAATCCTGATTCTGTACTCTAACTAATAAGCCATCTACACGGAATAAGGAAATGAAACAATCACATACATATCTTTTTAGAGGTAGAGCCCCAGGAGACAAATTGATAATGTCAGAAAAATTTGTAACCCACCCATCTGAATCCCCCAGAGGACACAGCATAGTCTTCTGAGATGGACTTGGAAGAGTCTTTCCCTCCTGGAAGGACATCTTAGAAGAATTAGACCTTGCAGGAAGCTCTCCCAGGGTAGGGCTAAAAGGGAAATGCTGAGACTTCCCAACAAAGACAATGCTTAGAAGGGAGCATCCGTGAAGAAAGAAAACTCCTCCCTCTGAGAATAATTCTTAGGTGTGTCTCTGATTCCAGCTTCTGCACCTCCACCCTTGATTACTCAGACTTGATACTCACCTTCCAAGACCAGCTCTAATGAGGAGGTTCCATCTGGGACCACTTCCCTGACCTTATAACCGAATTTCCTCTGCCACTCCAAACAAGCTATCCACTATCTCTGAATCCAGGTTGTTATTTAAAATGTCAAATGAGACAGGAAAGAGGCATACTACTAGAGACTTCCCACTGGATTGTGTTGATCACATAGAACATATGATGATAAAGCAGAAAGAGTGATTTGTTTTATTTTGTTTTTCTGTATATACCACTCTTTAGAGAAAGCAGCCTGGTTTGGTGAGAATGGGGGAGTAGGGAAAAGCTAGTGTGTTTATTAGAACTTGTTTATAACCTGAAATTGGCCATAATTCTCAGTTGGGAGGAGAATGTACCAGAATCCAGGTGGGTTTGGGGGAAGGCTTCTGAAACTACATACCTCCTCCAACCCTCATATGGGTCAGCATCTGCCACCCAGAGCCACCTTCATTGAAGCAAATGTGACATATTTTTTCAGTTCTATTTATTCAGAAGAAAGGAATGAGAAACAACTCACTGGACTAGAGATAAACCCACAAGTCATAAGTCCCTTGTTCCATTACTGTAGTCCACCAGTGGAGTTTGGTATGAGGAATGAACTCTTCCACCTGTAGACATGATCATGCTGGATTCTTGTTATTGCAAGTACCAAGCCTTGGATATTCATGTTCATGGAGGCTTAGACCGGGGATGTAAGTTACAATTCAACACAAGAGACCTACCCCAGAAACAACCTTGTTAGTGTCACCTTTCCTTTCCAAAAAGAGCATGAACCCCTTTCCTTGGGCCTCTCCCTGCTGAAGTCAGTGCTGTGTTTTCAGGGAACTAAAGTCTAGACATGGAGCCACTATTTTGGCCACATAACTTCTTTGTTTGATTTTATGACAGCTCTTCTGAGCCTATATTGCAAAGTGCCACAACACAGTCACTTTGAGAAAAAGAAGTGAATTAAAACAGTTGTGTGTGTGTTTCTGTGTGTATGTGTATTATTTAACCTGAAAAGTACCTCAGAGCAATTGTAACCCCTGGGCTTTGCATTGCTATAATCCCTCGTGTAGAACCAGTTCCAGATTCATATCATGGATAAATATGTCACACAGAAAAGAAGCAAACCCAAAATAGAATCATGATAATTATTTGGCTTAAAGGTGCACATTATTGGAGAAATCAACATTTCTACATTAATATAAACAATTTCTACACAAATATTGAAACCATCTCAGGTAATCTTTCATTTTCAACAATTTGTATGACACATTCTTAGTCTTAAAAATATTATTAAATCCTCAATATAATTGGTTGTTGAAAGCAAACTGAAGATCTATAAACAAATTACATGCAATTCTGTTATCTTATTGGATTAATTTTTTGAATATTTACTGTTATTTTTGAATATTATTATTTCAAACATACAGAAAAATATAAAAATAATACAGCAGATGCTTAAGTATATTTGGCCAAAATCCTAACATAATATAGCCTACACTATTAAGTTCTGTAAATCTTCCCAAGTTCATTTCCAATATCAACTCTATTTTCAGTACAATAGTCAGAATACTTTCAAAGTGAAGGGGAGAGATTGATGCTGATCGTGGTTGTGATTTTCACTTCAGGTTTTGATACCCCTTTCAGCCAGTGTCCCAAAGGGTGAGCAAACGACAGAGACACGCCACCACCTAAAGAATCTGAACAACAGACACGCTAAATCTAAAAACATTCAGGCCAACCATTCCTTAGCTCCACAACAGGTTTCGATACGCTCCCGTGCCCAGTAATCTTGGCGACTGCCTCAACTTTCGTTTCATTGGGCCAATAAAGACTTTATGAATTACGGTATGCCCAATATGTTTTAAAACAAAACAAAAATTATATGGCTGTAATCTCCCTGACCCCAACTATAAGCAAAAACAAAAAGCCTAGCATTTGACTGCTTTGATTAAAATAGTATGCCAATATGAAATCTTTATAGAAAAGGATTTTTGTTCTCCTTTAAAAATGACAATCTGTACACTGCCTCAAGTAGGTCCCCATAATTCTCAGCATGAATTTCATTTTTTAAAAATTACTGAAGATTTTCTTTGGAGCAGGTAAAGCCAAGTTTCCTCTTTTTTAAAAAATAAGGAAACAATCCCAAATAAGGAGCAATAAAAGGATGCACCACAGTAAGCATGTCTCTTCAAATAATGTAACCTAATCAGCCCTCATAGAGTCTGTGGCAACACAGGGGGCAGTCATCCAGAAGAGAAATTCTAGAAAATTAGTTCATGCCACAAGGACTTTGCATTTCAGTCCTTAAATACCTTAAACAGAGAGTCGTAGAGAGGCAGCCCCTGTACCACAGCTGCCCCTTGTTAACTAGCACTAAGAGTTGGTGAAAGAGCTCGAAATCACTAACTGTTTAAAAAAAACTAAATTAAAAAAATTAAGCCAAACCTTACCAGAAAGGAGCAAGCTGACTCCGTAGAGAACTAAGCCAGCTAAAGAGTCCATGCTTCCCCAGATCTCTCCATCCAGTTTCTGCAGATGTGCATGAGGTCCCAAGGATCCTTTCAAACACCCAGAGGTTTCTGACTTTCCATTCGCATGTTCTACTAGGTCTTGTTTACAAGTCAGAGGCAAGAAGGAACAGCACAGAAGCAGGCTGTAACAGTCTCATTTCTGTCTGAGCACAGGGAGTTTTAAGTTCCTTTTTCCTGTTTCCTTTGTAGATTAGGATGGGAAAGGCTGTATCTTAAAGGCATTTGGTATCAGCAGGGCTGGGGGCACTGCGAGCCCTCTCCATCTTGCAATTCATCAAAACACTTATCTATTGCTGTTGCTTCTGCTGCTGCTTTTGCTGCTGTGGTTGGAGGGGTAGAGGAATTTTTGTTGGAAGTGTGGGTCCTGGTCAGCATTTTCAGAAACAATAGGGGTATCCTCTCATGGGCGGGAACTGAGAATAACAAGCCCTCCACCTATGTATGGTATGCGATGATGATGGCCCCTCTCAGCCTTCTAACAGCTCTCCTGGGTCTACTTGGGAGCCCTGACAGAGGGGGCTTTTGGGCGTGGGAGCAGTTTTTGCTTTTGTTTTCTCATTTTAACCCACATGGTTTGAATTGGGAAAAGAAGTTTTCGTGATGAGAGAACACAACCCGAAAGGCAATTAATTTAGGAAATTACCGGTGAGGTCAACGCTCAGTGTGGCCACAGAGACCAGAGTCCAAAATTGTTAGTCTGTTTTCTTTCACACAGATGGCTATTTGTTGGCCAAGAGCCCAAAGATATCCATGCTACTGGCTATAGCTTTAGTTTTTATTAACAATCTATCTGAAGGTGATCTAATTTCTCAACGAACTTGGCATAGAAATTAGTAATGAAAGGGATTTTGTGGCTATTGGCCAGTGGTGTTTCAGAAGCAAATTATATCCCAAATTTTTTAAATAACCTGTGTAAAAACCAAATATAAGTGATTGGATTGGGGTAAAAATAGTATTCATAAGAGTAGAGAGAGTACATAGGCCAAAAGGAAGATAGCCATTGGAGTTACTATACCTAAAATGAGAGCAGAGATCCTAAATTTATCCAGATGGTAATTACTCCATAACACAAACCATGACTATAGAATAGAGTCGATACTCTGTCTGTCACCCTACCCTCATGCCTGAGGAAAGAACTGTCTGCTCCTCCTTTCCCTACTCACCACAGGAAAAGGTAGATGCTGCCAAGTCTTGCCTAATTTCTGTCCCAAGATCAGAGGTGATCTTGAGAACCAATTGATGTTTCCAGTCTGCAGGGGTGAAAAAGCTCCAACTTTGTTTGCAAGCAGACCTGGGTTCAAATACTGGCTCGGCCACATGTGTGAGACAAGTTACATAATCTCTTTGAGTCTCAGTTTCAACAGCTGTAAAATAGCAATAATATCTCCATCACGGGGATTTTTGAGAGGATTAGAGAAGGTTTAAAAATACGTAAAAACATCTGGCACTGTGCCTAATTCATAGAAGGCTTTTCTGAAGTGTTAACATACTCATTTCCTCTCGTCTTTCCATTCTTTCTCTGATTTCAGTCCCAGACCTTCCGCCAGAAGGCCATTCTCTGTTCCTGCAGGATGGCTTTAAGTTTGGCATCATGAATAACCAAACTAGGAGTCAGGGATTCTGGGTTCTAGTCCCAGCTCTGCTGTGATCTGCATATGAGGCCCTGGACAAGTCATTTCCCATCTGTAAGCTTCAGTTTCCTCAAGTGTAAAACGAAGGATTTAGACTGGATGTGACTAATTTCCCTTCTGATTGTAATGCCGTGTCAGTCTGAAGAACCACATTGTCCCACTCTCAGCATCCCCAAGTTGATTCCTAGATCCTTTCATCTGGGCAGTTCCAAGAAGATGCTAGCTTTGTGTCTCTGTCACTATGAAAGCCTGAGAGGGTCACAAATGGTCCCTATTTTATGAACATGGTGGCTGAGACTTCATAAGGTCCACTGGCCCCAGGCCATACGGAACAGCAATGAAAGCCTTTGGAAATAAACAAACTCCAGGGCGCCTGCCTCCCCAAGCACAGCTTCCTCTGTGTGTGCTTGATGGCCACACAAGGAAGTCATCATTGCTCACAGTCCCTCCTGTTGTCTAGTTCTTGTGGGCTGAAGGTGTTACTACCTTGCTTCCTTTTCTGGGCTGCCTCCCTCTGTTATCCAGAAAAGTGGTTCAGTTTCATCCTTCCCCCATTATCCAGAATGATCGATCCTTACCAAGAATTGTTTTAGTCACGTTCTTCCTCTCTCCATTATTCACAATGAGTGACTCTGTCACCGACCAGGTGCCTTGAGAAACTCAAAGGTGGGTTCTGAAGCAATTAACTGTTTTTCCAAGTTGTTTCTTTTCCTTTTGTATGTTAAGGAGATGGAACCACCACCATCCTGAAACTGACCAAGTGAGAACCTCAAGGGAGATGGAACCACCAAACATCCTGAAACTGACCAAGCCTCCTCACAAGAGCTGCACCCATGATCTTTGCCTTATTTTTAAGCAACCATCTCTCCAGGAGGAGCTTAGGCCTCAATATGTGGGAAGCATGTTCTCCAACTGAGCCTGTGCAGGCAAATACCTGCCTCTCCCTTTTGAATATTCATTCCCAACCAAAATAAAGGTCCCTGCTTCCCTTTGTTCAAGGACGCCATGACTTTGGAAATGATTCCTCATGGCCTCCTATTTGCTGCAAATACACTTTACTTTGTGAGACAACTTCCACTGGTGTAGTCTTATTTAACTCACCAGGAGGTGAACCCACTTGGTTTGGTAACAACTCCATTTCATTCTTCTCTCTGTAATCCATAAATCTTGCTCAGTTTAATTTATTTCTCCATTATCCAAAAGAGCTATGTAGTTTAATCTCATCTTGCAGGATCCAGAAAGATTATTCCATTTAATCTTTTCCACTGTTATCCAGAATATTGACTCCACTTAATAAATACTGCTGAATTTCCTCAGCCTATGACTGTACAGTTAGTCAAAAGGCTGAGCAACTTTTCTATGGGATGTCTAAGTCTTTAGCAGGTAAGTTCCAGGTAAAGTGAAGATACCTCGTGGACAAAAGTACCCAGACACGCTCTGCTCCGGCTTTCTGCTCTATGGATCTTAGAACATGGAGAACCAATCAAGGAACAATGATATGAGCTTCATCATAAACTATGGGACCAATAGGTCAGCAGAACTGATTGGCAACAGGTTGGGAAGTTGCAAAACTGGATGGCATGCCAGGATTTCCAAGGGAAGGGAGAGGCCACTTCCATGTCTGGACAGGACTTTCCCCTATACATAACGTATTAAGGAAATAACACATACTTGAACATAGCCACAGCCCCTCTCTAGAAAGCTGGCTGTGGCCATCATCAGGGCATCTCCATTCCCAGAAGAGCCTTGTTGGGGACCAGCTGGATCAGCTGTCTACACTCAGCTGCTCCATCCACCTGGAAAGGTTGAAATGCTCTTTCCATCTTTGACTGACTAACCGCTAGTTATCTTCTAGGTCTCAGCCTGAAAGGTCTTCCCTGACTGTTCAATCCAAATTAGGTCTCCCCTGTTGTTCTCGCACAACACCCTGTAATTTTTTCATGGTATAAATCACAATTGATAATCATATATTCATGTCTTTATTTTTTCAATGTGTCTTTCCCCCCAGTTGACTACAATCTTCATGATTCAGTGACCATATCTAATTTATTCACCAGTCAAGTCCCAGTGTCTGGCACATAATAGGTCTTAAATAAATACTCAGTGAACTAATAAATGAAAATACTTCCATTGTTACTCATATACTCATACCTAGAAAAGGCTTTGGAGTCAGGCAAACCTAGATTACATGGTATAGCTGTAATTTACTCTCTGCATTAACTGGGCAATTTAATTCACATCTCTGAACCTCAGATTCCTCATCTTTAAAATAGGGGAAAATAATGCCTACTTAGGGAGATAATATATACACAGTATCTGGCACAAATATTTATTTAATAAAGGCTCTCAACGGGTTCCTTCCCCATCCACAACCACCACACCCCCTGGACTGTTATATAGAGCTATATGCAATGAGGAAATGAAGTCCCACACAGGCTAAGCAACTTGCCCAGCTGTAGGTAGCAAAGGTGGTATTAGAATCCTGGCCTATCAGCCTCCAATTTTTGCAAGTTTAATATACGACTGGTTCTTTCATAGTTCACCTTTAGACCACAGTGTGCAGAAGAATAGATAAAGAGAAATGTAGGAGACATCACAAACACCAAGAGGGTACACCCAGGGCTTAGAAAGTATTTGAAATGAAACATTGACAGATAATGGAAAAGTTCAATGACACTGAGAAATGCCATCAGTTCTCACTGTGCTTCCAAGACAATAATAACTAATATCAGGATCTGTGGGTCTCCATTGCCCTGCTCCAGGGAAGTGAAAGGGGGCTTCCTCATGAGTCAAGCTTACTCAGCTTAATCGATTTTTCCAGACACACTTAGAGCTGAACAAAAATAAAAACAAACCAACAAATGAGCAAACACGGCACTTGGTTGATTTCATTTTTTAGTCTCTGCTTTTTGCACTTAATATATGAAAAGACATCTATAGAAAACATTAAAAGTCTTTGAGACAGATTAACAAAAATATCAATGGATAATAAAAACTGTTTGTGAAGAGGTGTGGAAAATAACTTCTACAATGTTACTGTAAACTAGTAACACGTCTTTAGAGGTCAACATCACAAACATGTAGCAACAGTCCTAGATGCAAATCCTTCGGCTTAGAAAATCCAATTTTATGATATACCCCAAGCCCAAATCAAAGATGTGCCCCAAAATATATGTATAAGGGCATTATAGAAGCATTGTTGATGATAATCAAAACCTGTAAACAATCTAAATAGCCAACAAACATGGATTATTTATATAAATCATGGTACACAGTGAAATATCAGACAAATGTCAAAATGTTGTGGTGGAAGCAATTGACATGGAAAGATGTAAAGACACTTTATGGCAAATTGTTGATTGGAAAAAAAACAGTTTGAGCAGCATGAAATTTACACACATACACACATGCACACACACACACATACACAAGACAAATATACACCAAAATGTTAAAAGTTATTATTCCTGGGTTGTTGGAAACTGATAATTTTTATTTTCTTTTCTATAAATTTCTGTAATTGCAACATTTAAAAAAAAGGAGGATGTATATACAAATGAAGAAGATTGGGGGGAAATCCTTGAGACAGCTGACCCAGGGCAGTAGGATGTGTCTTAAAACAACCATTGGCAAATAAGACACAGAATCCAGTGCACCTCAGCCTACAGGAGGTGAGCAAACAGATCAGAGTGTTGACATCACACAATGTAGCCTTGGCTTCTGCCTTTCGCAGGGCTGTGGGCACTGAATTTCCAGAGCCATTACATCTGGCTTGTGAAGGACTGTCATGAGCTTTTTAGTGAACCCGCTGTACTTAACAGTGACTAGCAGAAAAGGAAGGGTCATCAACAATTAAGTCTTGGTCTTCAGCCAGGACACCACAGTTAAGTGGCAACACCCACTCTGGTCTGGAGTGGAGCTGATGGCTATGGAAAATACCTGACCCTCTCTGAACCCCATTTACTCAAAACTTTTTTTTTTTGCATCTAACTGGCAAGCACTGTGCTAGTCACTGTAGGGAGAGACACAGATATAGAAGATGTGATCTCTGCTTTTGAAGCTCACAATTACCCAATCCCAGCATGGCACAATGCATCAAAACAGGAAAAGTTAAATAAAATCAACCATTGTGTGGCTAAATACCAAAGGGTGGTACTGCAGTAAAAGTTTTAGTAGTCTCTGCTTTGGTATCCTTTAGGCCCCGAGGCCAGTTCTCGTGCCTTTTTTTCTTCTCCTGGTATTTGCTTGGCACACACAGCATCCTTCCAGACAGACTGTAAGCTACTTAAGGCAGGGGCTCTGTACTTTATTTCAGATGATCCTGTGCTAGTCTCTCAATGGCTTAAGGGAAAAAGTAATTAGGACACCCCACAACCACCATGAGACCAATTTGCCACAGACAGAACTGACCCCCTCACCAAAAAAAACCTTCAGAAAAAAAGATAAAAATCACAAGAAAAGGAAACTCCTATTCATCCTTCAAAATACAATTCAAATGTCTCCTCATCTGTGAAAACTCCGTCCAATAGGTAGATTTTGATATCTAACAAACCAGCCCAAACTTAGAGGCTTATTAAAACATTTATGTAGCGGCTTAAAACAAACATTAAGTAGCTCATGATTCTGTGGGTCAACAGCTCAGGCTCACCTGGACAGTGCTGACCTCAGCAGACCTCCCTCATGTGCCTGTGGTCGAATGTCAATCATTCTATAGTTCAGCTTCAGGGGTGGGCTGACTGTGGCAACAGAGTTGAAGGAGCCACAGACCCTTCATCCTCTAGCAAGCTAGCCTGGTTGTTAATACAGCAGACTCAGAAATCCAATGGAGTGTGTGGAAATATGCAAGCTCTCTTGAGGCTGTTAAATTAATTAAACAAGGAGGCTGTTAGACTGCAGTGGCTCTAATGACGTGACCGCCCACAGAAACAAATCAAAATATCAGTGGCATATCATTATGTCACCAACTAGGTGCCTTGAGAAACTCAAGGGTGGGTTTGGAAGCAATTAACAGTTTCTCCAAGTTGCTTCTTTTCCTTTTGTTTGTTAAGGAGATGTAACCACCAACCATCCTGAAACTGACCAAGTGAGAAACTCAAGGGAGATGTAACTACCAAACATCCTGAAACTGACCAAGCCTCCCCACAAGAGCTACCCCATGGCCTTTGCCTTTTTTTGTGTGTGTGTGTGAGGAAGACCGGCCCTGAGCTAACATCCGTCCCTAGTCTTCCTCTTTTTGTTGAGGAAGACTGGCCCTGGGCTAACATCCGTTTCCATCTTTCTCTACTTTATATGGGACGCCGCCACAGCATGGCTGACAAGCGGTGCATCCATGGGCAGCCAGGATCCAAACTCGTGAACCCCGGGCTGCCAAGCACGGACTAAACCGCTGTGCCACCAGGCAGCCCTGACCTTTGCCTTATTTTTAATGCAAAGATCTCTCCAGGAGGAGCTTAGACCTCATTATGTGGAAGCATGTTCTCCAACTGAGCCTGTGCAGGCAAATACCTGCCTCTCCCTTTTCAATATTCATTTCCCACCTGAAATAAAAATTCCTGCTTCCCTTTGTTTGGGGACACCATGACTTTGGAAATGATTCCTCATGGCCTCCTATTTGTTGCAAATACACTTTACTTTGTGAGACAGCTTCCACAGGTGTAGAGTCTTCTTTAACTCACCAGAAGGTGAGCCCACTTGGTTCTGTAACAATTACTTCTGCCACATTCTATTCACCAAGTGAAGTCACAGGGCTAAGACTAGATCCAAGAGGTAGAAAAATAGACTTCACCTTTTGGTATGAAGAGCTATAAAGTTATAATGCACAGAGCAAAAATTTAAAAAATGAAGAGTTGTGGTCATTTCTAAAAAGTCAGATTTGTTGAGATACAATTTATATTCAATAAAATTTACCCCCGCTTTAAAAAAATTGTGGTTTGAAATACACAACGTAGAATTTACCATCTTAACCATTTTCAAGTGTACATTTCAGTAGTGTTGATTATATTCACATTGCTGTGCAACAGATGTCTAGAATTTTTTCATCTTGCAAATCTGAAATTCTATACCCATTGAACAACTCCCCTTTTACCCGTCCCCTCAGCTTCTGGCAACCACTTCTTTCTGTTTCTATGAGTTTGACTATTTTAGATACCTCACATAAGTGAAATCATATAGCATTTGTCTTTTTGTGACAGGCTTACTTCACTTAGCATAATGTCCTCAAGGTTAATCCATGTTGTAACTTGAAACAGGATTTCATTCTTTTTAAAGGCCAAATAATATTCTATTGTATGCATATGCCACATTTTCTTTATACATTCATCAGTCGATGGGCATTTGAGTTGCTTCCACCTTTTGGCTAATGTGGATAATGCTGCAATGAACTTGGGTGTGCAAATACCTCTTCGAGATCCTGCTTTCAATTATTTTGGATATATATACCCAGAAGTGGGATTGCTGGATAATATGATAATTCTATTTTTAATTTTTTGAGGAACCTCCATACTATTTTCCATAGCAGTTGCACCATTTTACTTTCCCATCAACAGAGCACAAAGCTTTCAGTTTTTCCACATCCTCATCAACACTTATTATTTTCTGGTTTTTTGATAGTGGCCATCCTAATGGGTGTGAGGTGAAAATGCATTCCTTTTAAGTGTACAGTCCTATGAGTTTTGATAAATGTATACATTTGTATAAACACCACTCCACTCACCCCAATTTCCATCACCCCAAAATTTCCCTTGGGCCCCGTTACAGTAAATGCCCTCCCCCAACCCACAGCCCCAGGCAATCACTAATGTTTTCTGTACTTATTGCTTTGACTTCTCCAGAATGTCAAAAAAAAAAGTTTTTTGAATCTAGCTTCTTTCATTTGGTGTAATTCATTTGATATATTCATATATTTGCATGTTTGAGTAGTTTGTTCCTTTTTGTTCCTGAATAGCATGCCACTGTATGGACATACCACAGTTTATCTGTTCACCAGTTTGTTTATCTATTCCCTATTTGGAAGGTTTCCAGTTTTGAGTGATTATGAATAAAGTCCCTATGACCTCATTCATCTATATAACTTAAGCTGCATATCATTTGCATATATATTTTTTGTGTAAACATGTTTTTCATATCTCTTGGGGAAATACTGGGGACTGGGATTGGTGGATTACATGATAAGTGTATGTTTAACTTTATGAGGAACTGCTAAACTTTTCTGTTGTGGCTGTACCATTTTGCACTCCCACCACCAACATATAAGAGTTCTCATTGCCCTACATCCTAGCATTTGGTATTGTCAGGTTTTTAAAAATTTGTTTTCCAGCCATCCTAATAGGTATCTAAAGATATATCATTTTAATTTGCATTTCCGTAATGACTAACAATGTTGTATCTTTTCCTGTGTTTATTTGCTATCCATTTATCTTTACTAAAGTGTTCAGATCATTTGCTTATTTTTTAATTCAGTTGTTTCTTTCCTTATTGTTGAGTCTTGGGAGTCTTTATATATTCTGGTCAAATATGTGATTTGCAAATATCTTCCCCCAACCTGTAGCTTGTCTTTCCATTCTCTTAACACTGTCTTTTGTAGAGCAAAAACATTTTATTTGGAAGAAGTACAATTTATTAATTTTTTCTTTTATAATATTGCTTCTGTGTTGAATCTAAGAAGTCTTTGCCTAACAGAAGGTCACAGAGATTATTTTCTGTTTTCGTCTAAAAGTTTTTAAATTTTTTATTTAGTTCACTTATCCATTTTGAGTTAATTTTTGTATAAGTCAAGTATAAGTTGAGGTTTCTCTTCTTGCATGTGGATGCCCAATCATTCCAGCATCATTTGTTGATAAGACTATCCTTTCTCCACTGAATTTTCTTTGCACCTTTGTCAAAAATCAGTTGGCCACCAGTGTGTGCATGTATTTCTAGACTCTGCATTCTGACTCTCCATTCTATGTGTCCACTCTTTTGTGAATACTAGACTGTCTTGGTAACTAGAGTTTTACAGTAAACTTTGATATCAGGTAGTGTAAGTCCTCCAACATTGTTCTATTTCAAAATTATTTTAGTTGTTCTAGTTTCTTTGTATCCTTCTGCCTACTTGGAACTTAATTTGCTCTTTATATTCTAGTTTTTTAAGGCAGAAACTTATATCATTAATTTGAGACCTTTCTTTTTTAATATAATCATGTCATAAATTTCCAAGTACTGCTTTAGTTGCACTCTACAAATTTTGATGTGTTGAATTTTCATTTTCACTTAGTTCAAACTATTTTCTAGTTTCCCTTTAACCCATGAGTTATTTAGAACTGTGTTATTTTCCAAATATTTAGGGGATTTCCCAGGTATCTTTCTGTGAATCATATCTAGTTTAATTCTGTTATGATAAGAGAACTTGCTTCCGATGATTTCAGTTCTTTTAAATTTGTTAGGTTTGTATTATGGCCCTGAATAGTGTCTCTTGGTGAATCTTCCATATGCACTGAAAAGAATATTCTGCTGTTGTGACTGGAGTGTTCCCAAAATTACAGTTAGGTCCAGCTGGTTTATAGTGTTACTTATGCCCGCTACATCCCTATTGATTTCCTCTCCACCTGATATATCAGTTTCTGAAAGCAGAGTGTTAAAGGTTCCAACTATAATTATGGATTTATGTTTATCCTTTCCATTCTATCAACTTTTCTTCATATATATTGAAGGTTATTTGTTAGGTGTATTCATATTTAGGATTGTTTTGTGTCTTCATAAATTGACTCACTTATCTTTATATAATTAATATCTGTCTTTATCTCTGATAATATTTCTTGTTCTGAAGTCTTTTTTATTGTAGCAATTTTTGAAATTTATCACAACAGAAATCCTCTTTTTCACAGTTACTTGTCAATTCATACCTCCACCCTAGAAAGGGCATACAGAAGAAGGGAATCTTGAGGTAGGTACTGAAAGCTCAGGTGTTTACAAGGTGAACCATGACAATGGAAAGGAGGGGGGTAGGACAGGCATTTCTGACAAATGGACCAGTGATCTGTGCCGAAACATGGAGGTGTGAAATAATATACCATGTTAGGAGAAATGTAAGTGATTGAGCAAGGCTGAAATAAGGGTGAGAAGGGGCTTGTCCGGGGATAAGTTGCATTAAATAAACTGGGTCCAGATTTGGTATACCCTACTAAGGTTTATAACAGTGGAAATAAAAAGTTTTAAATCAAGGAGTGGCATGATCAAATTTTCATTTTAGGAAGATCACTCTGAGAGCAATGGACATGTTAAATTTGTTGAGATTGAAGCCAGGAAAAGTCATGATAGATGAATATTGCAAAGTAGCCTTTAAAGATTATAAAAGTCTGAACTAAAGCTACAGTAGCATCAGAGGTGGAATTACAAGTGTTAAAGTAATAGAAATATTAATTTTAATGACTGTTTGGGGTTAACACAGAGAGAGGAGCTTAGGAGACAAGGTTGCTGTTTTATATAACAATATGGACACGGTGGCACTCACTGTGAAAGGGCCACAGGAAATCAAGGTCATTGGTAGGGTAATATAAAAAATTCGATATAAAATTCTACTATAGATACATAGGTTTGGGTTGGGTATGAAGATAGGCAAGTCTGGACAGATGCTCAGTTTACGGTGGATACATCGGTATGAAACTCACGAGAGGCATCTGAGCATTGCTGTGGGGATGAATGAGATCACTTAGACACAAAGTGTCTGAGCGGCCTGGACCATAAGGAGTAGACCAAGGAAGAAGAGTGAGTGGAGGACTGTGAGATACATGGCTCTGAGAGGCAGGAGGAGAGCTGTTGAAATGACTCTAACAGAGTATTTGTCACACTGCCTTATACTTCCTTGTTTCCCTTCTAGGCTATGAGTTCTTCAGAGCCCAGGTGCAGATGACAGCCATATTTGTATCTCCAGTATCTAACACCATGCTTCACTCACAGATACTCAATGAAATTTTGGTAAATGAATACAGAAGAGCCCACATTTCAGAGAACAATTTATGACTACTCAAAACAAAATCAATGCAAATGTCCTTAGAGGGTTGGTGGTAAAATAGTTATCAAATTGCCTCTGATTCCATACAGATATACATCACAGAAACCAGTCTTTAAGGAGTTAGTTTGTAGAAAAGCAAGAAGTACGGGGCTTCAGAATCACTGACCTGGGAGTCACACGGACCCCACTCACTAGCCTTTCACCTTGGGCTAACTCAGTTCTCTGAAGCAGAGTTTCCTCATCTTCTAAATGGGGGGACATCTATTTTGAACTAACATTTAATCTGTGTAAAGCATCTAGCATTATGCCTGATAATGACAGCTATCATCATCATCATCAGATACAACCCACACATTCCACAGGTTAAAAAGCGTCAACAACCACCTGTGACAACCATAGAAAAAGCTGAATCAGGCCTCTACTGGGGAATCTACCATGCTTTATCACAGAAAAATTGTCTGCCCATCTTTCTCTCATACTAGACTGCGGGGTCCCTGAGGGCAGGAATCGTGTCATATGCATCGCCAACAGCTACTTGTATAAAGGTTTATAGAGTTGAAACATGAAATACAGAGCCTTTAAACACTATTTAGGAGACATTCCGGTTTGGAGAACTTTACTTTGAAATCTTGGAAAACCAAATAAAGGTAGTTCAACCAATTCCTACATGAGCAGGAGTTTGTTCAATTCAGTGTTGTCAGCACTGATGGGTTAAATGTCCAGGAAAAGCTCTCTGAACAGAGACTATATTTTGCAGATGAGATTTATAATGTCCACATGTGTGTGTTCATAGAGGAAACTGAAGCTATCCCTGCCAGGCCAGTCAGGAACACAGGCATGTCACTCTAAAATAACCAAATAGTAATATGATTTCTAAAAATGCCTGCAGAGTTGCTAGAAACTCAGGCCCAAATCTCTTCCTTCTGCTTTCTTGGGGGTAAAATAGTGGGGGGCATGGGCCACTCTCTTGCACCTGGCATTAGCTGCATGGAAGGCCCCTGCTCTTCGTGACTCATGGCTACTCATCAGCTTTGCATTGTGAACCCTTGGCGTGGCCTGCAGTACCCTACAGGAGCTGTCCTGCCAACCTCTCCAGCTTTATCTGGAGCCGCCCTCCCCTTGCCCTTTGCACTTAGGCACAATGGCCTCCTCGTTGTTCCCGGAACATTCTAAACTCATAGTGCCATAAGCCATTCCCCCCTTGGGGCCTCTGTAATTACAAAATTTTCCCTTTGTCTTGAAAGCTCTTTCTGTTAATCACTTCAGTGAAATGTGAAAGAGATGGAGAAAGAGAACAAAATGAAGCTGGAAAAAATGTTAGATTGTGCATCATCTCTTCAGCCACACCCACCCGCTGAGATAGCAATCATAGTCCTTCTTGTCAGATATAGAAACAAACAAAAAAACAATAGTAATGAGGAATTTAACAAAACAACTCAAAATAGAAACTAATTTTTTTTTTTAAGTAAGGAGGTATTTTTTTCTCCTGCATTTGGCAAAATACTCTTAACTCAAGGGCATGGAGTCTGTGCTGTAAATGTTTTGACACTGGAAAGCCCACATTTGAACTGACTTCTGAAACTGCCATTCTAGCATCACATTAAGTTAATAATGGTAATTGATAATAATTATCTCTACTTTGATCTGGCGCACAGGACAGAAAATCCATAAGCAGGAAAAACTTATTTAATCATTTATATATGTTTAATTTAAAATGTAGATACATATTAATAATACCTACAGACCCATGCACATGTATAAACACATAGACACACAATTCATGCTGTGGCAGATTTAACCAACCTGGAGTGTCTCTAAGTTGAACGAGCGAGGGTGTCGCCCAGTACAGTGCAGCAAATCGGTGAGAACAGGCTTCAGAATCAGAAAAGCAAATAGAAACGCCTAAGCCCACCATTTCCAGCATGTTACACTAGATATTTAAGCCTGAGCTTCCTTATCTGTAATAGCAGTTTGGAAGTACTGACCTCACAAGGTTGTCATAAAGATTACATGAGAAAATGTATGTAAAATGCTTAGCCCAGGGCCTGGCCTGTTGGGTGGCGTTTAAGTTTGCTTACTCTGCTTTGGCGGCCCAGGCTTCGCAGGCTCAGATCCCGGGCTCGGACAGACACACCACTTGTCAGCCACGCCGTGGCGGCGTCCCATATAAAGTAGAGGAAGATGGCCACGTATGTTAGCCCCAGGCCAGTCTTCCCCAGCAAAAAAAAGAGGAGGATTGGCAACAGATGTTAGCTCAGGGCTAGGCGCCCTCACACACACACAAAAATGCTTAGCCTGGGATAGAGGATGTACAAAATAAATATTACTATGAATATTGTTACAGCTTTAAAAAGGAAGTTAATGGCCATCATTTGTATGGAGCTTGAAATAATGTATCTCAGTGATTAATTTAAAAGATGAAAACAATTAATGCAAGCAATGTTCATATATTTTTAAGTGATCACAAGAGAAGAGAACAATCATAAATAATTCAAGAATGCTTCTGTTTTCACTTATTCCCCAAAGTAATGTTTTACTCAAGTGTGGCTTATGCTTTGATTACCTCTTTTAGAAACAAGAAACATTTGTTAAACCTCCTTCTCCTTAACACAAACAAACAAAAAATTTCAACAGGCAAATAGAGTTGAAAATGAACTTCCAGTTTACAGATGGTGAATTAATAATATGCATTAGCTACTCCTCCCTCTCAAAAGTCATTAAAATGAAGTAAATAAATTGTTTAAGGACATAAAGCAAACTAAAGAAAATGGGAGAGAGGACAGAAACCACAAAATTTTAGAAGCTGGAAAACTGTAGGACTAGAGCTACCTGCTATAACAGGCATCGAAATGCTACTGCTAAGAAAACTTTTTCAAGTGACATCTCCAAGTAGGTACTAATACTCTAATAAAGGTGACTGTGCTAGTCACAATGTTTCTTGTGACAAAGAAAGAGATCTGCTTTCTTCATAGGGTAGCCTTAATGTTTGAGAACAAGTTAAGCAGTCCATTTGTTTTAATTTTCAGAAAACACCTGTTTACAAAAAAGACAGAAGAACAGACATTTATGCCATAACACAGGCCAGGCACTTCCATATATGGTATCTTATTCAATCTTCTACGACCTTGAAAGATACGAATTTCCATTCCCCTTTTACAAAGAAACATTACATAAATGAAGTCCTAGATCACAGGGTATGTGGTAGGTTGTCGATGAGTATTTACAGGAAGCAAATAAGAGAATGAATAATTTAAGCACAAGTCATGCATGTAAAGCAACTAGTATACTATACATTGCTCAGGGTGGAAATACACAATGAATTTAAGTATTGTTTAATTAGAAAGTTCAATTATTGTTCAATGTTTACTGAAATTTTCAGAAAAGACTTCAGTGAAAGGATGAGAGTTGAGTTGGGCTTTGAAGTGTGGGTAAGATCTAGATAAATGGACAGGGGGAGGAGGACACTTCAGGTGGAGGCAGCTTGATGCAGTCACTCAGGCCAGAACATGGTTGTGTAGAGGCAAGTGGATTAGAGCACTTTCCTAGGAGCCTTTCAACTCTAACTTTTTTTTTTAACCACAATATATACAGGCTCTGCAATCTATGCCTACTAATTTTATGGCTCCCTTAAAGCTAATATTTAATTTTTTCAATATAATAACAATTATGGAAGCTTCAGATAAATCATTAAGTCAAAGAATGTAAGAACAAGGAGACTTTAATGCAGCTTAAGTTGTTGAAATTTTCCAGGACAATACACATGGTAAGTGGCAGAACAGATGTCTCTGGTTTCCAAGTTCTATATTCACTCTAACTACGTGGTTTGATGCCTCATTTACAAATGAGGAACTGAAGTCTGGAGAGGTTACATTACAAGTATTCATTTAAGAGTTAATTCAGTGGGGTTTTCCTGTTCAGATTTCTCTTAAGATACAGAGAACAACACAATACAAAATATAAATAAAACACAGCTAACATGCTCCATCATAGGGGAATGGAGTCAAAAGCAGAGGAGTGGGTTAGGAAGACGATTCTGTTTGGTTTGTGTTGAATTTGAGTTGCTGCTACATAAGCTTTGGATTTCTAGGGCACCCTTCTCAAAAATTCTCCAAATTAGATTTCTCAAAAAATTAAAAATTGAAATACCATATAACCCAGCTATTCTACTGCTGGGTATTTATCCAAATAACATGAAAACATGAATGCATAAAGATACATGCAGCCCTATGTTCACTGTAGCATTATTCACAAGAGCCAAGAACTGGAAGCAACCCTAGTGCCCAGAGACCGATGAATGGATAAAGAAGATGTGGTATATATACACAATGGAATACTACTCAGCCATAAAAAAGACAAAATTGTCCCATTTGCAACAACATGGATAGATCTTGAGGGTACTATGTTAAGCAAAATAAGCCAGACAAAGACAAACACCATATGATTTCACTCATATGTGGAAGAGAAATTAACACATGGACAAAGAGAACAGATTAGTGGTCACCAGACGGGAAAGGGGTTGGGGGGTGGGCATAAGGGGTAAAGAGACACATATATATGATGACTGGCAAATAATAATGTACAACTGAAATTTCACAATGTTATAAACTATTATGACGTCAATAAAAAAAACCTCTCCAAATTATAAGAAGAACCATTTGGAATTTTGTCAGCTCTTGTACAACTGTTTGTACATATGTTTGTTTATTCTAATCCTAAAGATTCTTTTTCTCCTCCAGTCATGCAACCAAGTTGTGAATCGCCCCTTTGACAGTTAGGTATTAGGTGTGTGCATTTCCCTGGCTTGAAAGTTTAAATGACCCTCTAATCATTACCCTCTTTGAAGATTTAGACTTAAAAGAAGAGATACGTATTTCTTAGTCACTCCCAGGCCAGGAGAGATGCCTGGTCTGCATCTTCTCCCCATTCTCTTCAGTTCAGTGGACACCTGATGAAAACCAGGCCCAGAGCTTGTCCAAACCCAGAACTGATGAAGAAAGACAATCCCAATGTTAGTGCAAAAGAATATCATACACCCTGCCCCTGACTTTTTCCAGGAATTGAGGAAGAATCTCTTTCTCTTTTCATGAACATATTACCCACCTAATTTGAGTTAATGTTATATTTTTTAAAAAAACAATAAAGTTGAGTCTGTTTAGTCCTTTAAAAAGATGACAAATTTCTCAGTAAAATATATATAAATATTTTCAGAATTCTCTCATCTAAAGCACAATAATTGTGATGCAAGAAGAAAATGAAACTGATAAGAAATAAAGGTGGTATTCTCATTACCTAAGTTTTTCAACGTGTTGAGAAAGCAAGCTAATAAGAATATTTAGACAAACTTATGTTGAAAAAATATATTTTCATGTCTAATGAAACATTCGTAGGAGAGTTTGATTTACTCTTGAAATAATTTAAAATTTTATATCTACTTTGTTTCAAATTTTATCTCATGTTGTCTTTCTTAATTAGCTCACTTGGCCATGAATTAATTAGGCTCTTTTCCTGTTGATCTTAGGAAAGAGATCTTACAGTTTTAAGTTTTTACCATTTTGAACAGCTTCCTTTTAGCCAATTTTCACCTATCATATTTTTAGAGTAAATGTGCAAATTAAGTACATCAATCTTTCTTTTTATTACATATCTACTATGTACAGAACTCATATTTCCTCATGGAAATTACTAATGGAGAAATTTTTAAAATACTAACTAGCCTCTATTAGTGTTCTTTGTATAAACAAGAATGCTCTGATAAACCTGTTGTATGAAGATTTTTTTTCATTCCAACTTGTACATCACACTATTTTATTCTGCTCTCTACAAAGATGTACTGTAAACTTAGTGAACTGAGCAATTTAAGACCTCACTCGCACTTGCTGAAGGACTTGACAGCATTATCTACAGTTTCACAAGATAGCCTTTGTTCTTGGTACTCTCCCCTTCCTCCACTCCTTACCACAGAAAATTCGTGAAAAATGTTTCAATGATATATATCAGCATGCTGCACACCACAAAACATTTAGCGAAAAGAATAAGAAGCCAATGAACTTGCAAGAAAAAGCATGTAACAGCCACATGATTGTATATTACCAGGATGCTCAGACATCCTGTTCCAGGACAGCACACTTACAGAGGGGAAAGTCACCTATTGATGAAAGTAAACTTGGAAAGATTTCTATTTCAGTATCCTTTCTTCTTCAAGTCTCCTGTCCCCTGCCCCCATCCCTACCCAACTCCACTTCCCAAGAACAGTAATTAAAAAGGAGGACATATCCCAGTGGAATGCATCTTTGTTTGAAACTTCCTTACCAGAAGCTTGTTATTTTTTTTTTAAGATGGCACATTTATTGCTACATAACTGTTAAGTACAAGTGGCATTTTCTGTAAAAGTGACAAAAAATGTTTTTACATTTCTTGCTGCTAGTAGAAAAGATTTATCAGTATCTATTAAAATTTTAAATGCACATGTTCTCCAACCTAGCAATCTTACTCCTGGGAATCTATCCCAAAGAAATAAAAACATCGGTAGACAAAGACATATAAGGACGCTTATTGTAGCATAATTTGCAGTGCCAAAAAATGTAAAGAAAATGAATGCTCAACAACTGGGGAATTGCTGGATAGATAATGTTACATCTAAATCACAGCCTATTGTGCTGCCATTAGAATATTAAGTCATGTTATACCAAATGTATTGGAGGTACTTCCTCTGGGTATTGTTGGGTGAGAAAATGCTTAAGAATATGGTCCCATTTTTTAAACTTAATGATAAAAAAACCCGTGTATTTTCATATGTATATAAGTATATTATTAATAAGTCTGCATAGAATTATATATACATCAAAAGAAAAAAAATGGATACATGTTTGGCTGTTAATATGGGCTACCACAGGAATGGGGTATAAAGGAGGCTGAAGTAAGGAGGAGAGAGGAGATGAGATTAAAAAAACCACTTCATTATGAAAGCATGTATATGATCACATTTATGTATTTTCTAAAATTATATATATATATATATACATGTATTAACGAATGAACATTTTTTAAAAATAAAAAGGCTTAGGCAATAATACTTGACATTTGCATACATCTATAATAACTTATCAATGGAAACTAGAAGTCAAGATAGGAAGTAACCCATTTGAGGCAATTTGTACTTCCAGTGAAAAAGTATTCCTTAGAACATTACAACCATATTGTAATTTTAAAATGCCATTAAAACTCAAAATCTCTATATTTCCATTACATAATATCTGGGAATATATACTAAGTTTTACATAATATCTGGGAATATACACTAACTCCCATTTAATAATTTCCATTTATTGAACACTTGGGTGGCAGGCTCTGTGCAGATGCCTTGATATACTAGTTCATTTCATCTATATGCTATGAAGGAGACATTATTTTCCTTATTTTGCAGTTGCTAAAATTGAGAATTAGAGAAGGTAGGCTGTCCAGGGTTACCCAGCTAACAAGTGGCAGACCCAGGATTAAAACTTGGATTTGTCTGGCTCCTAACCTATGCTCTTGACCACTAATCGATATGTGTTCCCCATTGTTCTGAAATAAGATTTCCTCTGTATTATAAACTTTTCTTCTCCTGGAAGGGTTGTTGTAGTGATATCCCAACCTTCTTAGCTGATGTAAGTCTGGTTGTGGGGCTTCTATGATATGTGGTATATCTACAAAGAAGGAAATCCCACCAAGAAAAATTCTATGCTGCTTCTCTAGTTTTGTTCACTATCCAACACTTTTGACCATCCAACACTGAGCATAAGTTTCTTAATTCAGAATTTTATGACAATGACAAAAATAATCATCGTTGATCAAAAAAATCTGTTGAGTGAATGTACATGTACAAAGCATTATTCTAGACATTACTGAGAATGAATGGGTCCACATTCTATTACAAACTGATATAAACCACAAATTATACAGGATTTATAGTAAGGTCAGCTTCATTTTAACAAAAACTTAAGTGCCTACTAGCATTGTTCAAGGCACTGTTGGGTACCACAGTAAAAAAGACAAAGTCCCTTCTGCTATGGGGCTCAAAATCAAGTTGGTTGGAGGGTGGGGGCAGACGTTAATCAAACACTTAAGAACATAACAGAAAGAGATAAAAATATAAGTGCTATGAAAAGAATAAAACAAGATGGTGTAAAGAGAGTGTTGGGGGGGTGGGGTGGGTGTTAGATTGGGTGGTCAGAAAAGGCTTCCCCAAGATTATGAAGAAGAGACTTGTGGGTCAAGGCAAAATGTTTGGCAGTGGAAGGTCACTGGAGGTTTTAAGCAGGGAGGATTGTGATCTAATTTGTGTTTTAAAAATATCACTTTGATTAAAAATTTTGAATGATAAATAGTATCTCGTACAAAGTGAAAAGACAAGGCATAGACTGAGAGAAGATATTTGCTATATATATATATATATATATATACACATAGAATTGAGAGAGGTGAGAGCAAACTTGTTCCTTGAAATATTCCAATAAATAAATTTAAACTCCAGATATCATACAGAGTAAATAACTTAAACAAGGGATTAAACAAATTTAAACTATACATTATATATATAATATATATATTATATAAATACAATAAATAAATACACACATATACATAAGACAGGAATAGCATCGAAAACAGTAATAGGCAACAGATATGAACAGGTAATTCATAAAGAAGAAAAATTAATGTCCAATAGTCATATGAAAAGATACACGACCTCACTAGTTATCATGGAAATCCCATTAAAACAACAATTTGAAAAAATTTAAAGTTTGAAAATACCAAGTTCATGAGTTGTCTGGTGGAAGTGTAAATCAACATAACCACTTTGGGAAGAATTAATTGAAAATGTGCATAGCCTATGATCTAGCAATTCTACATCCAGGTAATGAAAGTTGTATACATGCACACAAAGAGTCACATACCAGGATGTTCACTGGGGCCCTGAAATAGAGAAAAATATAAAGCAACCTAAATGTCAACCAGTAGGAAAACTGAAAAAAGTCAATTGTGGTTTATTCATACAGTGGAATATAATACACAGCAATTAAAATGAATAAACAAGATCTGTAAGAATCAACATGGATAGCTTTCAACAAAGTAATGTTCAGTGGAAAAAAGAAGGTGGAATACTTTTATGTAAATTTTTAAAGCGTACAAAACAATCCTATATTTTGTTTATGAACACATATATGGAGTAAAAGTATAAAAATAGCTTGGACAATTAAACACCAAATTTAAGGTGGCAATTAGTTCTGGGCTATGGGACTGAGGAAAGGAACAAAGATGATTTCACCATACTTGTAATATCTGTACCTATTGTATTTGTAACGCCATTCATATCTGTAATGACAAAATATTAACAACTTGCTAATTCTGGGGGTGAGTACACTGGTGTTTGTTGTAAAATTCTTTGTATTTACTGAACTTTTAATATTTTTCAGTAAAATTAAAAGTATTACCATGTTTGCTCTCAAAGAATGGATTGTAGAGAGGCAAGAGATCAGTTAAGGTCCAAGCAAAACATGATGGTGTATTCAATTAGGATTATAGTAATAGAAATGGAAAGAAATAGACTAATCAGGTGATATTTTGGAAGTAAAGTTTTAGAAGTTGCTGTTGAATTTAATATAATGGGTAAGGGAAAGAAAAGAATAGAGGATGTCTTTTAATTTTAAATGTTTTTGCATGTAGACCTACTTCCTGCTTGGAGTTTGATCTTTCGGGGTAAAAACACGGATGGTATGAAACTAGCTGTGCAGTTCCTCTAAACATCACTTATAAATAGTCACTTGGGACAATTACTAGTTAATCGCTTCAGGCATAAAGCTAAGAAAATTATACTTCCACATCGTTGGGAGGTGCTCTACTCTCAAGCAATCCAAAGGCAGCACACTAACAGAGCATGGTTTTCTAGTTAACCATGCTTTTTGATTTTCTTGAGCCCAACCTTCCCTTCAGTTGGATCAGACCTTCTCCCAAGTTGCCCATGGCAGTGACTACATCTTCTTCAACTCTCTAGTTACCTGTCTTGTAGTGGCCGTACCAAGAGTGGTTTAGGGGAAGCTTTTGAATTCCACTCCTAATCTACATCACTATTATTCAAATAAACAGGGTGCTTGCTATTCAAACAGAACTTTAAAACAAGTCTCCTAGCCACACTTTCAGTGTGATTACCATCCCTAAAACCCTCTCATACAGACTCTGAAGCCAACATGAGACTCAGCAGTCCTAGGTTATTCTGGGATGTTGGCCAGAACATGGCATTTAGGCTAAATGTGGATGATAGGGAGAGAGGCTGTAATATTCACTTATGCCTTCTTCTCTAGAAAGTGATGATCCCATAAAATTTGAGAAAGTTGACATGAAATAGGTGAGATGCCAGGTCTTGAGAAACCCCGGGAGGTTTTACTTGAATGCCTCAGGAAAAACATATCTTATAGTAGTAAAGGGTTCATGAAGCTGGCAGTTGGGTTAACAAAGGGACACTTGCTTTAATTTTCCAGAATCAGCTAGTATTTGCATTTACCAAGAAAAGTTATCATCACATGAAATTGCATTGTTTATTTATTGTCTGTCTCCTTCATTAGAATGTAAGCTCCATGTGGGCAGGAATTTTGTTGATTTTGGTCACTTCTTTATTCAGTAAGTATTAGTTGAATCAATTTGATAAATGGAAATACATTTGCTTCTAATCCTCACATTTTATTTCTCCGACTTTGACCCTCTTGCTTCCTTTTTAAAGGGATGTTTGTGATTACATGGGGCCCACCCAGATAATCCAGAATAATCTTCCCATCTCAAAATCCTTAATTTAATCACATTTGCAATGTCTCTTTTGCCATCTAAGGTAACATTGACAGATTCTAGAGATTCGGATGTGAACATCTTTGGGAGGCTTTAGTCTGTGTACCATAGCTATTCAGAAATCTCACTAGCATTGAAGTTTTCACTCTTTGCTCATTCACTATATTGTTGCTTCAGTGTAAAACATTTGAAAAATTTAGAGGCATACAGCAGAGTTTCACCCTGAATCAGCAATCAATCAATCAACAATCAATAAATTGGAAATGTATTTCTACCTCAACCAAGAAGTCCTGATTATTTTTGATAATAGATGGGAGCAGAGGGAACACTACTTCTTTTATCAATTATTTAGAAGATTGAAATGTGAGTTATAAACAACAGTTTTCAAGTAGTAAGACTGAGCCTCACCTCATCCCCATTCCTCACCTTCCAAATATACTGAAATCTGCTCTTCAGTTGCATTTAAATGTGCCTTGAGCTTCAAACTAGTAAACTTCGTAGGGCAGGTTCTTAGCCCAAGGATGTTGCCTTTATTCCAAACACTTTTATAGCTTCTTTTTTAGAATTGTCCTCAGAGACAGTTCACCAGACACACAGGAAAACACGGCTCGTTATTTTAAGGTCACAAGGTACTTTGCCTACTCTGTCTTCTTCCCTTTCCCATTGTTTAATCCCCTTGCCTTCATCCCCACTCCTTCCTCTGCTGATATTAGTGCCAGAGATCTGTAGGGTTGAGAGGAAGGCCTGGGGAGCCAGAGTGTGCCTGGGGGGGTCGGGGGGCAGGGAGAGCTGCATGCAGAGTTCAAGAGGCAGCAGACTGCAATGTAAGTTTATTTGTGTGATCTAGCCTATATTAAACATTAAACATTAAACAACAATATTTGATAATTTGCTAAGTGTCCAAAAAATCATGTTGTTAAAATAAATCCTCACTGAGGACTGTCTGTAACTTCATCTAAACTTCTGCTAGTTTCCCATGTAAATATATTTTAAGTAAAAAGGTACACTTAGTCAAACAGACTTTGATGTACTATTTTTTTTTTTTTTTTGCAGGGAAAGATTAGCCCTGAGCTAACATCTGTTGCCAGTCTTCCTCCTTTTTTTTTTCCCTCCCCAAATCCCCACTGCATGGTTGTATATCCTAGTTGTAAGTCCTTCTAGTTCTTCTATGTGAGCCTCTGCCACAGCATGGCAACTGACAGACGGGTGGTGTGGTTCAGCGACCCGGAAACAAACCCAGGCTGCCAACGTGGTGAGAGCGCCAACTTTAACCACTAGGCCATCAGGGCTGGCTCTGATGTACTATTTTTTGACCGGGAGAAGTGGGGGTATTGAAGGTGAGACTAGAAAAAACTCTCTCCTGTGCTGATTTTTTCCAAAAGAGTCTCAGTTTAGAGGCTTTCTTAAAATAGCTCTATACGTAATTTAAAGCTTTCCAACTCTGGCAATTAAAGTTGACTATTTAGGTACATGAACAAATGAAGAAAATATCATTGATAATGACATCACATAAAATATTTGTACCATACAATATAGGCTGCAAAGTATTTGTGAATACTGGAGTTATGAAATGTAAGCACAATTCACAAACCCTCTGATATTTTCAATTACCGAAGTTACAGAAGATATGGCCAGTCGATTCTGTCAGAGGTTCCATTCAGAAGAAAGTATCTAAAATATTCCTAAGTACTACATATATTTTTTTCTTCATTGGATCAATTAAGATTACTCTTCAATGAAATATGTGATCAAAGGAAATGCAAAAAGTCCTATTTTAGATTATAATCTCACATAGGAAAGTTTTTTTTTTTTTTCCTATGGGACAGTCTTCCTCTATTTAACAAAACAGCCATTTGGCTTCCTCTGGTGGTTCATCCCCTTGCTACAATCAGAATAAAAAATTCTAAATTCTAAATCTACACTGTCCAATTTGGAGCCACAACCCACATGTTGCTACTGAGCACTTAAATGTGGCTAGTCTGAATTAAGACCTACTATAAGTGTAAAATACATATCAGATCTCAAAGATATAGAATGACAAAAAAGAATATAAAATATCTTAATAAATTTTGTTAATTACATGTTGAAATAACATCTTGGATAAATTGAGGTAAGTAAAATATATCATTGAAACTAATTTCATCTGTTTCTTTTTACTTTTTTAATGTAGGTGCTAAAAGTATAATATTTACATATTTGGCTCACATTTGTAGCTCATATTATATTTCTACTGGACAACACTGTCTACATCATCAGGGCAGCATTTCCTCCTACAGGATCAGAGAGCTTCACCTCTGAATAGACATGTTTGAATGAGTTACGGTGTATTTATGTATTAAAATATCTTTAATTCAAAATATTTTAAGGGGCCGCCCGGTGGCGCAGCGGTTTAGTCCGCGCTTGGCAGCCCGGGGTTCGCGAGTTCGGATCCCTGGCGCCCGCCGACGCACTGCCTGTCAGCCATGCCGTGGCGGCGTCCCATATAAAGTGGAGGAAGATGGGCACGGATGTTAGCCCAGGGCCAGTCTTCCTCAGCAAAAAGGGGAGGATTGGCAACAGATGTTAGCTCAGGGCTGGTCTTCCCCACAAAAAAAAAAAAAAAAAAATATTTTAAAGCAGCATCTATTTAATCACTAGCTCTCTCTGAAAGAGTAGAAGGCTATGTCCCCCATTTTCCAAATGCAGCTCCATAGAGGTTTAAATGACTGGTAATTGTCAAGTTGCACAGGTGCTCTAAGTCTGTACCCAGACTAAGTTACAATGCCTTCACTTTTACTTTTCCTTGTATACTTTCTTAGCGAAGCAATGGCCATTTTACAAAAAAAAAAAAAAAAAAAAAATCCTGCCTAGAAATAACCAAATCATTGACCCTAGAAAAAAGGCTAGCAAATCAGAGCCTCAATGGTGAATCTCAACAGATGTTCCCTCAATCACAGTAAAAGATAAGAGAAGACTGAATCAATTGCTGCAGTTGTCAAAAGTGTTATAATAGAAAAGCTATCAAAATTCTCACCAATTCCAATACTCCACAAAAAAGAACTCTTTCTGAATTATATTTATAGAAGGACAAGTTTTGTACTTGCTTTTTCCCCAAGTGTAATCATATGTCTCTAAATCTATCTATCTGTCAAAACATCCCCAGAGGAACAGAAACCTGGCCTGTCTTTGAATAAGCTTTAAAATGTTCCCCTTGGATCAAAATAGCAGTGCTAGGGAAGAACGGAATTTTAGACATTTCTGCTTCCCAGCAGAATCCAAGAGAATGTTCCAAGGACTCTTGAGTAACTGTATCCTACAACTCCTATGCCCCTTCTTTTTTTAAAAAAGATAATAATGAGTAATTTCATTCAGAGTCTCTTCCACATTAACCAAAGACTTTCAATATAGCTTCATATATGGTTCCCTTAAATTTTTTAGTGGTATTTAAGTGATATAATTTGGATATCATAAAATCCATTTAAAGTGTACAATTCAATGTTTTTAAAATATTCAGAGTTGTGCAAACATTTTTCAATTTTAGAACATTTTCATGACCCTAAAATAAATACTGTACCTTTAGTTATCACCTGCTCAACTCTTCCTTTCCACCCCTAGGCAAGCACTAATCTACTTTAACTCTATGGATTTGTCCATCCTGGATACTTCATATAAATAGAATCATATAATATGTAGCCTTTTGTGACTGGCTTCTTTCACTCAGCATGTTTTCAAGGTTCATCCATGTTGTAGCACATATTAGTACTTCACTCCTCTCTATGGCTGAATAATGTTCCATTGTATATATATATAGGCCACATTTTATTCATCCATTCATCAGTTGATGGATATGTGGGTTGTTTTCACTTTTAGACTATCATGAATAATGTTGCTATGAACATTTGTGCACAAGTTTTTGTGTGAATATGTTTTCAGCTCCCTTGAGTACACTGGAATTGTCAGGTCATATAGTGACTTTATGTTGAACTTTTTAAGGAACTTTCAAACTGTTTTCCAAAGCAGCTCCCATGTCTTTCCAACTTTAGTCTATCCCACGCAAACTAATCCAATTCAATAAGCATCCACTGTGAGCTTATGTGTGAAGTGGTTTGCTTGGCAGAGAGGACACAGATGGCTAAGACATCATCCCTGTCTGCAGAGAGCCCACAGCCTGGTGAAAAACCTCAGAGTTTAGAAGAAATGAGTGAGGAGTTCTTCCTACCACCTGGTACCTGCCTTCAAGAGGGAGGAAGAACATACTTGCAGCCAGTATTACTGGATGAGAACAAGATGCTCAAATGACACTGGTACTTTACAATTACACAGCTAGCATTCAGGGCATGTTTAGTAATGGGGTTTTTGTTTTTATTGCTGCTACTGTGGCTTTTTATAGCTTTAAATGAAGCTTAAACTGAACTCATGTTAGCTGTTACTAAAAATTACCTACATCTAGTGACACTTCACAAGCCTATGGGAAATAAGTAATCACAATCCGATTTTTATTATGTAGTTATCCCAACCACAAAATCACAATCACAGTATGAAATTAGCATGCCACATAAGGGTCTTTGAGATGATTCCAATAGCCAAGGGGAAAGAGTTTGCTTAATGTGGCAAGCTAAAATTCCCTAAGCCTCTTGCAGAAGCAGAAAAGAAGAGATGCCCAGGGAAAGAATGAAGAGTGGACAAAAAGTCAAAGAATTAAGTGCAAGGGATGTCATAAAATGCAAAGGAAGGAAAAGTTTCAAGGAGGGAGTGGTTAATAATGCTGAACCCTACCTATATCATAATATAGATATTATACTGGAATAAAACCAAAACAAGTCCACTAATTTTAGTAATTAAGATATTACTGGTTATGTTAACAAAAGCAATTTCAGTGGAGTAGAGGGAGCAGTATTTGGAAGAGATTGGATGTGAAGTAGACTAGTGAAAGTAATGGGATCAGGATGAATGTGTTTCTATTTTGAGAGGATGAAATAGATGGAGGAAAGGCTAAAACCATGGGTGAAAGGGAATGACAGACAGAGAACTGAGGAAGGTTTGTAAGGAATCTGGAATGGATATGAAAAGCACCAGTGGAGGAATCTGCCTTGGACAGAAAGGGACATTCTTTTAGAGGGACTTAAGACACTACGCTTCTGAGAGGGAAGAATGGGTACTGATGCAGATATCTGCATGCAGGGAGTGGTGATGGGAACAAGTTAAAGAAATATAGTAAACTACTACTTTATATAGTACTTTATACACTAAAGCAATTTCACACACACTAGATGCATTTGAGTCTCATAAGGACCATGGAAATAGGCTAGGGGAGACTGAATGAGTTGCCCTAAGTCCTTCAGCTAGTGAGCCACATAGGTGCTTCTTCAAACTCAAAGTCCTGTATTCCTTCAGTTATGTCACATTCCTCAGTAACTATGCACAAGCAGAGGAGTAAGTTGGTGAAGAAAAGGTCCATGGGAAGTGGGTGACTAGATTGGGCAATATGAAGGGATGTATCTCTTCCAGCAAGTGAGGGAAATCTGCAGAGATTAGATTTATGTAGCTGCTTCAACGAAGAAAGATTAAAGAAATGTCTAATAATATTTGTGTGGTGGATACTTTTATCACAATGGACAAAATAGGGATAAAGTCAGATTATCAGAAGATAGAACAAAGAGTCTGACCCACGCGGTAGTCGAAATCCCAGGGATTTTTTTCCTTACAGGTGCGCAATGTGTTAGTGCTAAATTTCCTCTCCTGTTGTCATTTAGAAATGCCCTTTTTGTTTACAATTCCTGAGGCTGTGACTACACGATGTCAAAACATTAGCTTGCTACGGAATTTCAGATAATCAATCTGATATATGCTTTTAAAAATTCTTTTCATCAGTTCATACCGTAATTCTCACTGAGAAGATAATTAAGAGATATGGCATCAATACCTGCATGCTTGTTTAGGTTACTGTTGAGGGAGGTGGATGGCAGTGCACAGTGAGGTCATGAAGTATCTTAGGAATCAAAAGTCTGACAAATCAGTGTGTGGTATGGCAAGCCTGTGTTAGAAATTCAATCTATGCCCAATGAAAAGATACTGGATCACAGAAACTTTGAACGCTTATTTTATGGGGACTTTTTTTTGGCTGAGGTGGGGGTACCTTAGAGATTATAATAGAGTGGTGAGTGGTTTTGTTAAGAAGAGGCTTCTCTCTTATTACTTGACACTCCTTTCAGTTAGCTGTCTTTTAAGGTTTCTTATGGATACCTCTTATAGTCTAACTGGCTACCTCAAGTGTGCTGTAGGAAAAGGAAACAGGCAACTGGACTTGTACAGCTTCACCAGATCCCCCTTTCTGGCTTTGATATTTCTGGCAGGAAAAGGAACTGAGCCAAGGAACAGACAGCTTCAAGGGCAGAAGCCCCAGGGAGGGCAGGGCTAGTTGGTAGTAAATGTCCATTTGGCCTTCTGATAAGCACTATAAAGGCAAGAGCCCCAGTACACTGCAGGGATGCAGGCTCCATCCATCCATCTACTGTTTGGCACTTTTGTTATTTCCTCCCAAGGGATGCTTACTTTTCTCTGTAGGCTACATGGGAAGTTAGAGGAGCTGGAAAAGCAATTTTATTTTCCTTTCCTTCTTAACCATTTCCCCCAATCCTGAGATACGGGGTCCCTGGCTTTGTCTTTGGCAGGGGGATTTGAGGTGTGGCTGGTCAACTTCTAAGAGGGCATTCCCTCTTAGATTAAGAGAGGCTTTTAAAAATGAACTATAGTTTCCTTTGATAAAATTGAGCTTATGGACTGCATCAAATATTTTCACCTTCACAGCAATCTGGACTTCCTCTAATAGGGTGTGTTTATCTGTTGAAAATGATAACACAGAAAATGAGATAATATTTCAGTGTGGTTAGTAGTACTTCTTTCTTTACCCTATGCCAAATATAATTTTAACTATTAAGTCTGCCTTTCTTCCATGGTGCTACCACGTTGTTATCATGGTAAGAATATTGTTTTTCAAAAACATTTTGAAATAAAACAGAAGTTAATTTTGAAGATCTCATTTTAGTTTTTATATTTCTCTTGTGAAAGATTTGTCTAGTGTGTCTAAGCCTCTTTTAGGTAGTAGACCAGCTGAATTCTTCTGACTCATGCTTCCTCCAAACTCTGTTGTATACTGGACTCTCTGATGGGTGTTATTTTCCCTCCTACTACACACCTTCTCCTTATGTGTAATCACTCTGACTTGGACGAGAGTAGAGAAAACGATCAAGCAGAAAAGCCTCGGTTACCGAGTAGGTTATTTCTACACAGGTTATCCCTACTCCCCTTAAGGTTATACAGTCAGATTTTCAGAACAGCAGTTCATTACAATATATTATGAGAGAGGAAATTTAGGCAGCAAAGTATAATCTAATATCTTCTAAAAATAGGCAGTATGCATTAAGCTTTTGTTATTAAAAGTTATAATGAATATTTTTAAAATAGAATTTAAAAAAATCAGATTGTTTTATTTTCTAGTATGAAAACACATCCTGCATATTCTTAAGTAAAACACAATAAAGTTTCTAGTTGTAGTAATGGAGGCAGTTTGGTTTATTTAAAAACACCAAAACAAATGAGGCAGCGCATTGTTGACCAGATCATGCCAGTGGTGATGAGAGGGCAGGGAAACGAGCCCTTCTGCCCGTTGCGAATCCCGCCGCCTTTCTGAGAGCATTCACGTCAAAAGCCGTGGGTTCTGTGTACTCCTTGACCCAATCCTATGAGTTAAGCACTATTATTTCACTTTACAGATGAAGAAACTGAAATTAAGAGAGACTAGGTAATTTAGTGGAGCTGCAATCCAAACTCACAGTTCTCTAACCCAAAGCTGACACTTAACTGCTACACTACCAACCTCATTCAATAATATGGGGTTTGTTTTTAGAAATTATTCCTATAATAGAATAATATGTAGCAATTTAACCTGTTGTTGTACAAGAATATATAATGATATGGACAAATGTTTGCAAGATTATAAATAGCAAAAGTAAGTTTAAGAACAATATGATCTTAACTTTATTAAAAATACATAAATATATAATAACACAGACATGTGTGACAGATACATAGATGCACACATCTAGAGAGACTGGTGAGATCACAAGTAACTTATTTTCTTCATTTTGTTTATCTGTCTTAAATTTTCTACCTTTGTATTAAAAATGATCTTTTTAAAGATGTTCAATCTCAGTTCTCAAACTGTGAATCTGCAATTTAAAGACATAACCTACTTTTATTTAAAAAGGTACTTGAAATGAAAGATACGACATCAATTTTAAAATGGATTACTACAATTTTCTAGTGGTCCATCTTGATTTCTTCTTACTTTAAATCTAAACATTCTAATTTACTAAGGTTTATTTAAGTTGGAATCATAGAGCAAAAGGAAAGAGCTATAGAGAAATTGGGCAGGGGGAGGGCAAGAACCCTTGGAGCTCTTACTAACCAGTCTTTCATCTTAGTGTGAACGGCACGACTCCAAGCTCTAATCCTCTAACCCTGAGCTGAATTTCACACTTTAACATGAGCCCAGAATATGGTACAAATCAGGGACTCCCCAGTCAGTGAAAAAGAGTATCAAGATCTCATGTTTATTTATTGATAAAGGATAGGCATGGGAAAAACAAAGACTTGCGAACTTTCCCATGTTGATCTTTGTTAGTAAAACCACTCAGCATGTTTTTTCAGTCTGCAGCTTCTTTCCATATGACTTACAAGGTGTTATTTTAACAGGAATGGAACTCACTGAGCAATGTGACTGACTGAGGAAGAGCCGGTTCACGCAGATAGTAGCCTCCAGTTCTATCCCAGCAGAGTGAATATTCTTGTTGGATTTGTTGAAAAGCTCTGAGAGGAAGGAAGAAACATTAGTGAGAATTTCCCTCAGATAACACATTTTAGTTTAAAGAAATCCTGCCCAATTATGTTCTCCAAATATCATATATGAGTAATTTAGAACGGAAGTTGGAAATCTTGCTTTTTTCAAGAAATTTTCAATTTTTTTTCTGCCAAACTTCCTGTTATTATAATGCAAACACATATATTTAATGGAGAGGCCAATCTTTCTCCTACTTTCTTTCTGGGTGAAGACTGGTTCAGTTCTAGGTCAGCGACTCAGAACTGTCTTACTATCATATCTCCTTTCCACAAATTAAAGCACTAACTGTATACAGGATTTTATTTGAATTTATATTGCATTTCTAAGTATTATATGTACAACATAGATAATTTTGAAAGTGCCACAAAGTTCAAGAAGATTCAAATACCCACAATCCCACCACTCAGGAAAAAACCCTTATTAGTAGTAGTAAATACTCTTCTTGAACTTGTTGCACATTACTCTATTAACAGCTCTGAATAGTCAAGAAAAAAAAACAATTCACCTTTGTTTCAAAGAATGTTTCCCAAACTTCTTGGACCATGACTCCTTTGGTGGTGTAACACCTATTAATAACCTGAGGAACTCAGGACCTGAGGAACGTATCTTACGAATGCCACCTTAATGACTGTATCACTGTCTAGGATCTTCAGCCATATTAGTGATCCAGAGTTAACCAAACTCAACAATGCTCACCCCTCTACCTAAACTCACATAGACTAAAGTTAAATAACTTACAGTGATAAATATTGCAAGAAAGCAACATGCATGGGTTAATTTTACAGTATGCAAATTATATTGCAATAAAGCCTTTTTTTTTTTAAGAGAAACCAGTATGCTTGTGTTTCAGTAACAGAAGAAGCAGAGTAACTTGATGAACATGAGATCAGAGCAAAAAGGAACATTTTATGCTGGCCAAGGTGACTCTTTCCTGCCTACAAGACACGATACCTCTTTAGTTACTATAATGTCTCCCAGATTCGCAATTCTACCCCTTCTAGTTTTTCCTTTCAAATGTTCTGGCAATGCTTATAAATCAATCTACTTAAGTCCTCCTACAGTATAAAAGAGTGAACGCTTACTCCAGGGTGGAAATGAACAGCAGCAGCCATGGTCCAAAACAGCCCACCATAAGTGAAGTAATTCTTTTAAACTTCCTGTTTTTCCTAGAATATACATGTGAGAAAGTATTTTAAAAATGCAAAGGTTAAAAGTTTTTAACTCCAAGTCTTTAGGGATATATGAAGAATATGTGTTATAATTCACCTGTGACTTTATATACTTTAAAACACATCAAATGTACCCTATCTGAGAAATAAAGCTCAAAGCTAAACATCTCCCTTGTATTCTTGCTATCTTTTCCTAGGAACAAAAATTGACAAGGTTGATATAAGTGCTAAATCAAAATCACACTCCATGCATCCATTCTAGGGTTGACACATGCAAAGATGAGCTCACAGATGGATTATACCAACTAAATGAATCTCAATGGCCACTTTTAGTTTGTTTCTCTCTTGGTTCTTTGAGACATTTTCATCACCCACACAAAACAAATAAAAATATCATAAAAGGAGATTTTTTTATATGCAAACTATTTATTGAACTATTATATTATTTAAAATATCACTCTTCAAAGAGGCCACAAAAATTACAGCATTCAAAAACTTTAAGCAAAACTTGTCAAGGGTAAGCTATTTTTTTTCAGTTTGTACAAAGTTTAACAGCAAGAGGATACTTCTGTAGAGACTTGCAGTTGGTTCAGACTCAGTTTCTGCTCATGCTGTGCAAAGCATCCACGATGGTTTTATTGTACTCTGCAATCTGCTTGGTCACATTCTTCATAATTGGCCGGTAATCACTCTCTTGACTCTTGGTTGCTATGACTATTTACATGAGTAAAGGAAGAACACTCAATAAAAATATTAATCTAATTGTGGCTCAGAAAGAAACCAAATCATACCAGTATTTTTCTTACTGAAAACTGACAATGGCACAGAAAAAGCACAATTAGAATATTTTAAAAAAACAATGTATTATTTTAACAGATTAAGCATCAATTGAAACCTAAAAGGCCAAGCAAAACTTATTTCAAAAAAGTTCACCTATACTATAAAAGTTTTTTTTATAGTTAATATATTATACCTCTCAATATAATTCTGGTCTTAGAACAACTGAATATTCAGAAGACCCATGTTCTCTAGAGTACCACACAGAATTTCAGGCAAGGCTCTAGACTTCACTGTGTTTCAAAATCACCTCCTTCGTGTTGCACAGAACTAGTGCTGGACTTCAGCACATTGTGAATGGGAGTCTTTTGCTTTTAAACTAAGTTGCACTACCACTGGGAACAGAGCCCCTAACGCCTCTCATCTGGAGGTAAGCTGGGGTCCACGCTGCCCTGAGCTGAAGATCAGCAGTGTCCTAGAGGAGAATCTATGTTCCAGTTCTCCAAGCAGAGATGTCCTTGAATGGGTCAAAAAAGGGAACAGGAAACAACTTTTGGGGAAATGTTTCTTACAACTCCACAATACATGTCCTCAGAAGCTGCTTCCTCCTATGATCACACAAAAAGACAAACAAGAAGATGGGATATAAGTACCATCTTGGTGGAAATAAGATGAAGTTGAATTGGCTGGAACACAGATGAGCTTGAACATCAAATTTCTCATAACACTACTTGGTTTACCTCCTTTTGCTGCCCAGATACCCAAGGTACAGCATTATAAACAACAAACAGCCATAGATACGTATACATATATATGGTTATATATAATTTTCCCAACAACTCTATAAGAAGGAAATATTAACTATATTTGAGATGATAAAATTGAGGCTTAAACAAATTAAGTAAATTGTCCAAAGTCCATAAACTATAAGTAGTAGAGTCAACATTTACAATTAGATCTCCCAACTCCAAAACCTGTACACTTAGTCACAATGCCACGTTATGACTTTACTACTTTCTATTAGTTACTTTGGTACATACCCCCCCCCCCCCACTCACCCTAACTATTGTAGAGTGGAAACTAAGTTTTATTCAGTTATACCCTACATTGTTTAGCTCAGAGTTTTGTACATATTAGGTATCTGATAAGTGTGTGTTGAATTGAATTTCATTTCAGTCTTTAAAGAAATTCCTAGAAAAAAAATCACTCAGTCAAGTTCATTTGCAGCTTTTTAAAGGATACATTCTTTCATCAGAAAATTATTTTGTTCATGGTGTTGCCACTTCCTCTCCAAATTTGTAAGCTGAAAACAAAAGAAAAACATTAACCAGTGCCCATGTTCAAAACAATTATACACCCTTTTAAGAGGATAAGAAAAAAAAAACCACTCAATTTTAAATCTTATCAACTCCTTGCATTTTATTGAGATAAAGCCACGGTAGACAAAAAAGAAATTTAGAAGAGATTAAACAATAGTAAATACACTAATAAATACAATGTTGAATTCAACAACAGGTTTTACTCTATATGTTTATTTTAATGGAAAAATAGTTAAAATATTTATTATACCAATGAACATGCCAACTTAAAGACAATTTATGATTTTCCCTTTCCTAAAAGAACTTGAAAAAGAAGAAATGGGACATGATGGGAATCTCTCCTTGAAATCTGGAAGTCTCATGCCACAAATGTAATATATTCTAACACTGTCAAAGGTTCAGCTATATAGGAGAAACTTCCTTATTTCCAGGGCTAAATTTCCTGTCTAATTCCACAAGCTGTGATAAGAGCAGAGCTGCAGTGTGAAGATTATAAGAGGGCTGGTTAAAAAGCTGGCACTGTTACAATAATTTCTGCATCAACAGGAAGCTAATGTGGATATTATATTGATGGTTGCTTCCTCAGAAGACAATTTTACTATTATAGAATTAAACTGTTTTTCTGATTTAATTAACCTTGTAACTCTGGGTTATGGTCTTTCTTTTTTAAGATGCACACAGTTTTTTTCCTAAGCAAATGACCGTCTGAAAAATGAAACTTTAAAATAATGTTCTGCCTGGGCATTTCCAAGAAGTAACGATTATTTTTAAAAATCTGACAATTGAAGCAGCATTAACAATATTTCTTTCTACTCTCATGTTAAAATTATTTTCAGGACATAAATTCAGTCTTATTGTAGCATCCATCCCATTGTTTCCTCCAGAGATAAAACTAGATAAGAATGAATCATGCCTAATTAATTATGTGAAATGCATGTGCTGTGTAGTTAACACTACTAAATCAGATCTAGCTCCCCCAGATAGGACCTTGAAGTTAAGATGGACTTAAGGAAGCAGTCAGCACTTTTTGACCATAAATCTCTAATAACCTTTTGCAAAGTCAAGTACCAAACTTCTCCCCCTTTGTTTCATACAAGGAGTGGCCTTCTTAAAATGCAGCAGCTCTCTTAAGTACTACAGGAATAATGCTATAAAAGCAACACTATGTCAGATGGTCAAATTCCTTCTGTATTATACATCTATATTAGTGTCTTGCCTTTAAACCTGTGAAGATATCCTGAAGAACAAATTTGGTTTTTCCCTACAACTTATTTAATAAGCTTGTTATGAGTTCTTTATATATTTTGGAATATTAACCCCTTATCAGATAAATGACTTGCAAATATTTTCTCCCATTCCGTAAGTTGCTTTTCCATTTTCTTGATTGTTTCTTTTGCTGTGCAGAAGCTTTTTAGTTTGATGTAGGCCCACTTACTTATTTTTGCCTTTCGTGCTTGTGCTTTTGGTGTCATAACCAAAAAATGTTACCAAGACTAATGTCAAGGAGCTTCTTCTTTATGTTTTCTTCCAAAAGTTTACAGTTTGTTCCAATATTAACATGTTTAAATTATTTCAAATAAATAACAGCCATTCATTTAAAAAAAGTCTGTTATGTAAAATTATTTATAGATGTCAAAAACTATTTTTCAAGAAAATAGTTGCAAAAGATAGGGATACCAGGATTTGATTTGATCAGTTGGGATACACAAAAGGCAACAAATCATACAGAGACGGACTGTAAATTGTGGCTTATGTTACAAATTCCTGTTAGCAGTATATGCAGTTAAGAATATGATTAGCACTTAATGTGGCAATAAACAACGTAGCCACTGACTGGCTCTAAGGAATTGTGTTTGCCAAGTGTCTTCCTCCTTAAATCATCCATTCAGTGGAAGAGGAGGGCCAATATTCCATAAGAAATACAATACTTTTTCCTTAGACCCATTTAAGACAATGACCTCATAAACTTTTTCTTAGGTTTTTTTTCTCTAGCACCCATTCCCACTGTAAACAGCCTAGGATAATTTTGCCACTTACAAGTCCATATCTAGGTATATTATGAAGTACAGACAGAATAACTGACTGATAAATTTGAATCATGTAAATTAGTGATTTCTAAGCTTTTTGTAGTTGTGGCAAACTCTGATGAGACTCCACCCCTTTCAAGAAGGATATATCTTTTTTTTAACATGGTACATCCATAGAATGAAATAGCTAATGTCATAAAAATATCATCAAAAAAGAATTTGAAAATATTTAAATAAGAAGATAAATGCTTAAAGACTATATGCATGGAATGATTTCATGTTTTGTAAAAAAATATATAATTTATATGGATGCATAATTGCAAAGGAAAAAAGTTTACAAGGTTATTATACCAAAATGTTAATGATTGTCTTTTAAGACCATATTACTCTATCAAGGAAAGGAAGAAAAATTTTAATGCATTTAGCATTAATAAATCATAGTTGCAACTGCTAATATAGACTAGATATGAAAATGACCAATCTTTATCAGACCATAATTACTGATCCTGTACATCATACATCCTTCATTTAATCTTCCAACAAATACTTACTGAACACCTATTATGCGGCAACAACTAGCACAATGCTGGGGAGAAAGTAAACGAGACAGACATCTCTCAGACAGAGCTCTCAATCTAGAAGACCTCAGACACTGTTCAGGTAATTATCAGCAGGATGACTGATATGAAAAGGGGGCTTGAGTGTGCATCCTGTGTAATTAGAGCTGTAAATCAAGAAGTTCAAGGATAGGACTGCTGTTCATAGCATTACTTGAAGTTTTAAAACTAGAAATAAATAACCTAAATGTCCAACAATACAGAATTAGTTCAGCAAATTATGCTATATCTATATAGTCAAATATTATATAGAATCATATTTTAAAAAAATATCTACTGACAAGGGAAAGTATTTATGATGTTTAGTTAATAATGAAAAACAAGTTTCCAAATAATATGTACAAAGTGATACCATTTCTATAAATATATAGAAATAAATGGGTACTTATGTATAAAGTATGTGTACACATAACATATACATAAAAACTAGAAGCACCCACACAAAATGACAAGAATTGTTTCCTCTGAGTGGTGGAATACTAGTCATTAGGGTTTATTTTCTCTATTTGTGGTTTTTATGAGTTAGCAAAGTTTCTGCATTAAAAATGCTTTCCTTTTGAAATTTTTAAAAGCTAGTACCATCATGGCTGTGCCCAGAACAGTGCCGAGCACAGAGTAGGCCTTCAAGGGTTAAAGGAGACAGGAAAGCAGAAGTACATTCATTTTGAGTGGAGATTATTCAGAATCTGGCTATCTTTAAAGCTAGAAAATCTGGAAGGTAAACAAAGCAGGTTAAAAAGAAAAAGGGTGTTTTAGAGTGAAAATATAGATTAAGAGAACAGGACAGATAGCCTAAAAACAGAAATGAATTTCAGAATCTTTTTTTTTCTTTTTACCTGAGAATGTGTCTCATTTTCTTGTAACTGTGTTTTTAGTGTCTCATATTCTACATTTAGCTTCTCCATTATTTTCTTAAAGGCATTTCTGTGGGTTGATAACACTGTTCTCTCCTGATGTAATTTCTAGATAGATCCAAAGGAAGTAAATAACAGGCTTTAGCAAATATCTAGTAAGCCAATCTAAGTCGTATTTGACAGATAATTTCAATGATATTCTGTTAAAATTCTACCAAGGCTATAATTACTCTAAAACCTATTTCTAAAAATATCCTTTGAACTACAATAAGTTAAATTAATATTAACTGTATTAATAATAGCTCTACTAAGGCTGCCATTTCTGTCCTTACCCCACCAAATTTACTTTACATTAATATAAATGGCAACGAAAAGCCACTGACAAGTCTCGAGTAGGGAAATATCACAATCAAATCTGCATTTAACAAAGTTCATGTTTGTTGAAATGCTCTATCCCTTGCTTTTCAATTTTTGCCTTTTGTTTAAAACTTAAATCACTCTACATTCCTACTATATATGTAAACATCTTTATTTTTTCTTAGCTTATGTATCAAATAATCAACTGAAAATAATAAACTCTATAAACTATATAGATATTACATTTGATCAAGAGAAAACAATTGGAATTATAATTCTGTAAGACTCTGTTACCATTTACCTTTTTCTTTTCTTCCCCTGAGGATTTTAAAGCTGGTAAATCATTATATGTCTCCAGATCAGTTGTCATTTGCTTAATTTTGCTTTTTAGAGAATGTTGTTCCTCAGTCATCTTACTTTCCAGAAGTTCCATTTTCTGTAGATCCAACTGTAGACGTTGACTATCTGAAATATAGGAAGGTTCAAGGCCACAATTAGTCAAACTTTATTCCTTTCACAAAAAGAGATGCAATGCAAACATTAAAAACCATGTTTTACAAGAGTATCTGCAAAAGAAACATATGTTCCTATCCTTCTCAAACTATTCCAAAAAATAGAGGAAGATGGAATATTTCCCAACACATTCTATGAGGCCGACATCATGCTGATACCAAAGCCAGACAAGGACAATACAAAGAAGGAAAAATACAAGCCAATATCACTGATGAACATAGACGCAAAAATCCTCAACAAAATATTGGCAAACCGAATACAGCAATACATCGAAAAGATCATACACCACAATCAAGTGGGATTTATACCAGGGACACAGGGATGGTTCAATATCCGCAAATCAATCAACGTGATACACCACATTAACAAAATGAAGAATAAAAACCACATGATCATCTCAATCGATGCAGAGAAGGCATTCGACAAGATCCAGCATCCATTTATGATAAAAACTCTCAACAAAATGGGTATAGAAGGAAAGTACCTCAACATAATAAGGGCCATATATGACAAACCTACAGCAAACATCCTACTCAACGGGGAAAAACTGAAAGCCATTCCTTTGAGGACAGGAACAAGACAAGGGTGCCCACTCTCACCGCTCTTATTCAACATAGTACTGGAAGTTCTGGCCAGAGCAATTAGGCAAGAAAAAGGAATAAAAGGACTCCAAATAGGCAATGAAGAAGTGAAACTCTCACTATTTGCAGACGACATGATCCTATACATAGAAAACCCAAAAAATTCCATCGGAAAACTACTAGAAACAATCAACAACTACAGTAAAGTGGCAGGGTATAAAATCAACTTACAAAAATCAACTGCATTTCTATACACTAACGATGAAACAACAGAAAGAGAACTCAAAAAGACAATCCCATTTACAATTGCAACAAAGAGAATAAAATATCTGGGACTAAATTTAACCAAGGAGGTGAAAGACCTATACAATGAAAACTATAAGACACTATTGAAAGAAATCGAGGAGGACATAAAGAAATGGAAAAATATTCCATGCACATGGATTGGAAGAATAAATATAATTAAAATGTCCATTCTACCTAAAGCAATCTACAGATTCAATGCAATCCCAATCAGAATCCCAATGTCATTCTTCACGGTAATAGAACAAAAACTACTGAAATTCGTATGGGGCAGCAAAAGAGCCCGAATAGCTAAAGCAATTCTGAAAAAAATGAACAAAGCTGGAGGCATCACAATCCCTGATTTCAAAATATACTATAAAGCTACAGTAATCAAAACAACATGGTACTGGTACAAGAATAGACACACAGATCAATGGAACAGAATTGAAAGCCCAGAAATAAAACCACACACCTATGGACAGCTAATCTTCGACAAAGGAGCAAAGAACATACAATGGAGAGAGGGAAGTCTCTTCAATAAATGGTGCTGGGAAAATTGGACAGCAACATGCAAAAGAATGAAAGTAGACCATCTCCTATCACCATATACAAAAATCAATTCAAAATGGGTCAAAGACCTGAAAGTGAGACCTGAAACTATAAAACTCCTGGAAGAAAATATAGGCAGTACACTAATTGAGATTGGACATAAAGGGATCCTTTCAGATTCCATGTCTACCCAGACAAGGGAAACAAAAGAAAAAATAAACAAGTGGGACCTCATCAGACTAAAGAGCTTCTACAAGGCAAATGAAACCAGGATCAAAATGAATAAACAACCCACCAGCTGGGAGAAAATATTTGCAAATCGTTTGTCCGACAAGGGATTAATCTCAGTAATATATAAAGATCTCATACAACTGAGCAACAAAAAAACAAACAACCCAATCAAAAAATGGGCAGAGGATATGAACAGACATTTTTCCAAGGAAGAGATACAGATGGCCAATAGACACATGAAAAGATGTTCAACATCACTAATCATCAGGGAAATGCAAATCAAAACTACACTGAGATATCACCTTACACCTGTTAGAATGGCTATAATCGCAAAGACAAATAACAACAAATGCTGGAGAGGTTGTGGAGAAACGGGGACCCTCATTCACTGCTGGTGGGAATGCAAACTGGTGCATTTCCTCTATGGAAAACAGTATGGAGAGTCCTCAAAAAATTAAAAATAGAAATACTGTATGATCCAGCAATACCACTCTTGGGCATCTACCCAATGGACGTGAAATCAACCATCACAAGAGGCGTATGCACCCCTATGTTCACTTCAGCATTATTCACTATAGCCAAGAAGTGGAAGCAACCCAAGTGTCCCTCAACTGATGACTGGTTAAAGAAGATGTGGTATATACATACAATGGAATACTACTCAGCCATAAGAAAAGACACAATTGTCCCATTTGCAACAACATGGAAGGACCTAGAGGGTATTATGTTAAGTGAAATAAGCCAGAGAGAGAAGGACAGACACTGCATGAACTCACTCATATATGGAATATAAGTGAACACACGGACAGAGAGAACTGATTGGTGGTTACCAAGGGGAAGGGGTGTGGGGGGGCACAAGGGGTGAAGGGTTACATCCACAAGGTGACAGACAAACAAAAATGTACAACTAAAACCCCGCAGTGTTATAAACAAAGACATCAATAAAAAGAAAAATTTATTAAAAAAAAAAAAAGAAACATATATTCCACCACAACCAGTGAAACAATATAGAGATAAATTAAGAAAAAAAATACTCACTCCACAGGTAACCAATGTAACCTGCTATATATTAGCCACACTTGTCTCCATGCTCGTCCAAACATATAAGAATGCACAGAGGGTTTTTTTCTTACTTACTATAACATATATTATGAGATAAAGACCCACTATTTTTTAATGGAGGCATGACACATACACACAGTTATTTCGGGAAAACAGCAAGTTATGAAACATTATATATATATATTTGAGCAAGATTTTTAATTACACAGTCAATTCTCATTATTTGTGGTCGTTACAGTCTATAAAGTCACCGTGAACACTGAGTTAGCAAATACTGAACTGTCACTCCTAGGGGAAATACAGGGTTAGGCTCCTGTGAGCTTCTAGTCACAATATTTTAATCAACTGACTAATACATAACCTTGTTTTATGTTAAAAGATCTGTTTAAACACATCTTATTTAATATATATTGTTGATTCGTTAACACTGAACTCACTGCCAACTTAGGTCTGAACGAGCTTATCACACACACATTTTCTCTATAAAGCACATCACAGCTTTCTCGTGCTTATGAACACTAGCCAGGGCTTCAGCACTATGTGTGGGGGCTATTTAAATAACAAAATCACCAATAAAAAGCACAAAAATGAGGAAAAAATTGACACCAAATATATCGTGAAAAGGATACTTGTTTACAGTATGAGAATGAAGACAAGAAGGCAGAGTGTTGTCTTATCGAATCTCCGCTGGGAATGTTCATGTCAGGCAACTCAAATTTTTCACCACTCTGCATTTTCACAAATGACTGTGAAGGTGCTGCAATGACTGATTTTGGGATTACAAACTAATTTTAGTGAGTAGGCAAATTTGAATGAAAGGATGGTAGGATAGACAGAGGGAGACATATACAAGCTTTTGTTTGTGCAAGGGAAGGGGATTAAGAGTTGAAGTCAGCTTAGGATACATTGTGTTTGAGATACCTAAGAAACACCCAAACAGAGATAAGTAAAGATGTCCATGTATAGATATATGGGTCTGAGGCCCACAGGGAAATGTGAGGTCTAAAGATACAGATTTTGAAATTGTCAGCATAGAGATGGCAACTGAAGCTATGGGAATGGTTGAAATCATCAAAAGGATTCATGATAGAACCTATAATACCAAATTTTTTTTGCTGAGGAAGATTTGCCCTGAGCTAACATCAGTGCCAATCTTCCTCTGTTTCGCATGTGGGTCACCGCCACCTCATGGCCACTGACAAGTGCTGAGGGTCTGCACCCGGGAATCGAACCCAGGCAGCCGAAGTGGAGTGCACTGAACTTAACCACTATGCCATGGGGCTGGCCCCAAGAATACCACATTTTTAAAGGATAAATAGACATGAAGGATCCTGTAAGGGAGAATAAGAAATGACCAAAGAAATAAGAGAAAGAGAAGCCACGGAGAAAAGAGATTTCAAAAATAAGAGAGGTTTGTAGTGCAGAATACTTCTTAGAGATTAAAAAAGACAGACTATAAAATATGTGTCGGATTTACTGACCAGGAGGACTCTTTATTTAATTAATATTTGTTGAGAACAGATTTTATAGAAAGAAATGGGACCAAGAGTGAGAGGAAGGTTTTAAGAAATTTGGCTGTGAAACCTTTGAAAGTATTTATTATTAATTTTCTTAGAATATTTATGCTTTTTTATATCTTCTAAATCCTCTATAATGAATATGAATTACATTTATAATCAGAAAAGAGTATTTTAAAAAATATTCTAGCAACAACATGGAAGGACCTAGAGGGTATTATGTTAAGTGAAATAAGCCAGAGAGAGAAGGACAGACACTGCATGAACTCACTCATATATGGAATATAAGTGAACACACGGACAGAGAGAACTGATTGGTGGTTACCAAGGGGAAGGGGGGTGGGGGGGGCACAAGGGGTGAAGGGTTACATCCACAAGGTGACGGACAAAAATGTACAACTAAAACCCCACAGTGTTATAAACTAAGACATCAATAAAAAAAAAAAAAAAATATTCTGGTCTGATAGAATTATATAATACCTACCTTCTCTATTTGAGAGACTTCTTAACTTTGTGAATCTGACTTTAAAAGTCCTTTTTTAAAGGGAGAGAGAGGTAAAGGAGGGAACCAATATTACTGAGCACCTGAAATGTGCCCAGCTTTATATGTTATCTGATTTACTTTCATAACAGCCCTAGAGGGTAAATGTTGTTATATGAGGAAACCGAAGCTTAGAAACGTCATTTGCCCAAGGTCACACAACCAGTCAGGCTTTGGTGCTGAGTGATATTATCATCATCTTTACGAAAAGTTCATTTTTCAGATAGCAAATATTACTTTATGATCCAAAAGATGCCTCCATAAGCAGCAGTGAGCTACGGGAAGAGGAGCAATAACACTTGGTCAATTTTGCTACGTCAAGCTTCCTGCCCAGGCATCATTCTTTGTTCTGCTTTCCTTATAGCTACCAAAATAAAACCTGATTAGAGCTAACTTAAAAACAGATACCAAAATGGAATTGAAATACGCATCCTGCATGTCCAGATGAAGAAATCTGAATTCACACTTGCCGTGGCCAGTTTCCTCTCTCCTGTGTTCCCAGGCTTAGGCATGGTAATAATCCTATACATCCTGTAGTTACTTATTTGTAGATAGAGGCAGTAGTGATACATTTTCATCTGAGAACACTTGGCCTTCACTTTCCTCTGTTTTATTTTATTTTTTTATTTTTTTTGTGGGGAAGACAAGCCCTGAGCTAACATCTGTTGCCAATCCTCCCCTTTTTGCTGAGGAACACTGGCCCTGAGCTAACATCGTGCCCATCTTCCTCTACTTTATATGGGACGCCACCACGGCATGGCTGACAGGCAGTGCGTCGGCGGGCGCCCGGGATCCGAACTCGCGAACCCCGGGCTGCCAAGCGCGGACTAAACCGCTGCGCCACTGGGCGGCCCCCCCTCTGTTTTAAAGTAGGGATATGAGTACCCTCAGGAAAAAAAAAAGATGGTATTTCAGAGTGTCAAAAGCCAAACATGAACATCTTCCTTTTATTATTTAGAGATTTAGGGGTGAAAGATTTTTATATTAAAATAACATATTCTGGTGTAAAATACAACATTCAAATTAATTTTTATGATAAAATTTAATCTTAATAATGGGATGTATTGTTTCCTGTATATACGTATTACTTTTCTCTAGCTCCTTTCATTGTTTTCTGTTTATTGTTGCATTTCAGCAGTTTAATTATGATATGCTTAGGTGAGAGATTTTTATATTAATCCTGTTTGAGGTTTAATAAGCTTCTTAGATCTGTAAAATCAAGTTTTTCATCAAATTTGGGAAATAATCAGCCATCATTTCTTCAACTGTCTTTTCTCCTCCTTCCCTGTCCCTCCTCTCCTTCTGGAACTCCAATTATGTATGTTAGACTACTTCAAACTGTTCATTATGTCACTTAGGCTCTGTTCATTTTTATTTCTTCAGATTGGATAATTTCTATTGATCTATCTTCAAGTTCACTGACTTTTTTCTGGTATCTTCAATCCTCTATTAAGGTCATTCAGTGAATTTTTCATTTCAGTTATAATTTCAATTCTAGAATTTTCACTTGGTTCATTTTTTAATTTCCATTTTCCTGTGGGATTCTCCATCTGTTCATTTATTATGATTTTATTTTCCTTTAAGTCCTGAAATATGTTTATAAACTTTCAAAAAGTCTTTTCTCTTCATTTCAACATCTGGATTATCTCAAGTTCAGTGTATAGTGACTGCTTTTCCCCTTGATTCACATTTTTCCATTTCTTCATGTCTAGTAAATTTTTTATTGCATAATGGACATTTTAAATGCTATGTTGTAGAGACTTTGGATTCTACTGTGCTCCTTTGAAGAATGTTGATTTCCACTCTAAATTAGCAATAAACTTTGCTGAACTGAAACTCTATACTTTTCTCCTTTGGAGTGGGCAGTATCTGAAATCTCTATACTCAGTTCTTTCAACTTCTAGCTGCTGCTTTTTCTTAGGTCCCCTGAAGTCTACTCAATGCATACACAGATTAGGATTTGAGTAGAGTTTATACACAGATTTTGGCACTTAGTCTCCCTCTTACCAAGAAGATGTCTCCCTAATATGTGGGCAGGCAACAAGTTAGCTGCTTTCTTAATATAAGATTTAGCAAAATTTACTTGGAATTAAGTTTCATTATCTATACAGATTCTCTAATGGAAAAATCAAATACAAAGCTGCTATTAAATCTTCCCTTTCTACCTATGAAACCAGAAAGATTACTGATTAAAATATACCTGAAAGGTGATATGATAATAAAAATCTCATGTTCAAGAACTGAGTGATTCTCTACTTAAAAATATAACAATTATCACATAAAGTATAAAATATCAAATAGTAGAAAAAAATGCTTCAAAAGACATTGATTTAAGAAGGGAGGTTGTTTTAAGGTGGTATAATTTGTTTTAATTTGGTATAATTAAACTTGAACATTTTCTTTTATCCCTTTACGTCTTAAGACACAACCATACTGAAATATATATTAAAAAACATATATGGACTTAAATGTTGTTGAGGTTTTGTTTTGCTGGATTCATATTTCTACTAGAGTTGGAAATAGTTAAGATGAGAATCAAAGTGCTGAATCAAAGGCACTGAGGCTGACGGTGTTTCAGTGCTCTAAATAGGAAATGTACTTAGCTTGTATATTTTGACTGTTTGGTGAAAACAGTTATATAAATCTAACTACAAGTTTAATTTGAAGATATATTAGGGAAATACATTTAGTAGCTATACAAACTGCTTTTCCTAGAGAAAGGGAGAAAATATGGTTGGTTGGTATAGGGTAAAGTTTATCTTCCTTTAACAGCAGGTCCCCATGAAAAGCTAAAAGCTTCTCCAAGGGAAGAGACAGGAAGAGGATGCAGACTAGTTCCTTCTGATATGCTATGAAATTGCAAAGTTTACCAAGCAGTGTGTACATAGCAGCAAAATCTCAGAAGGAACTACTCTGACCTGGGGAAATGTTTCTGAAATATTTTGCCATCAGCGCATTTGTTTATTCCCTGGAGTTTCCTTTCCAAAAATATAAATAAAAACTATTGCTGACAGATTCCTTGCGCCTTTACTCATGCAGTACACCAGTGTTTCTTAATCTTTTTTTCCATTATTGTTCCCCTAAGGAGTCGCTTGTAGACTATTTTTTTCCCAATCATCTCCCTCCCATGAAATTTTTATATTATAGATGTAATGTATATTTGTTTAGGTATAGTGACCTTTTGAAGGGCCACAAACCATTATAATATCAAAGTTTTTTTTTTTACCCTCCCCTCAAGAAGTAATTTTGCCCCCTTGGGAGAGATATTGCCCCATTAAGAAACACAGAGTACACTAAGACTAGGTGAGTTCCAATTATAACATCAAGGGCTGAAAGGGAGGCAATTCACAAAGTGGGAATGTACAATTCATTATCTCTGAAAGGAGAACAAGAATATTATAAACCTCTTTGGGTGATTTCCAGATAGAAGAAATTTCTTGTGGGGGATGGTGTTAAAAAAAGAGAGGAAAAAATAATTTATATGCTTGGTTTAAATTAACACTTAGAAATAAGTGAGTAAATGAAATTAATTGTAAGGGTCAGAGAATTCAAACCTTAATAAGGAAAATTTGCAGTAAAATTCTTATCATAGTAATAAAGTGGATTTTTATCTCCATTGAAGCCAGTTTTCATTCTTTTTCAACATTACATCTCTGGAGAAAATACAATGACTAGTTTTATAAAGGATATGTAAACACAAAATGAAAAAAAATGAAAGGAATACAAAGTCTTTATAATTGAATTCGTTTCCTGGTATTGATATTTACCTTTTAAAAAATGTATGTTTCTCAACAGCCATTATACAAAGATAGCTTAAAGGAAGCAAAAACTTGTTGAATTAATATTGACCTTAGATAAATGAAAAACTTAAAACTATGGTCTAAAACACAAAGCAGAGGTTTCCTAGACAGAATAATTAAACCTAAAATTCTTTAGCTTATAGAATAAAGAAAATAAAGATGTAGAAATACTCATAGTCATATATATCCAAAAGAATTGAAAATAGGATCTCAGAGACATTTGCACACCTGTGTTCACTGCAGCATGATTTGTAAGAGCCAGAGGTGGAAACAACCTAAATGTCCACCTATGAATGAATGAATAAAGAAAATGTAGTATGTACATACAATAGAATATTATTCAGCCTTGAAGAAAATCCTGGGCCAGCCCTGGTGGCCTAGCAGTTAAGTTTGGTGCACCCCACTTTGGCAGCCCAGGTTCAGTTCCTGGGGTGGACCTACACCACCGGTCAGTGGCCATGCTGTGGTGGCAGCCCACATACAAAATACAGGAAGACTGACACAGATGTTAGCTCAGAGGGAATCTTCCTCGCCAAAAAAAAAGAAGAAGAAGAAAATCCTGTCACATGTTACAACATAGATGAAACTTGAGGAAATTGTAAGTGAAATAAACCATTCACAGAAAGACAAATATCGCATGATTCCACTTATACGAGGTATCTAAAGTAGTCAAACTCATAGAAACATAAAGAAGAATGTAGTTAGCAGGGGCTCAGGAGGAGGAGGAAATGGGGAGTTGTTTTTCAATGGGCATAAGTTTCAGTTTCGCAAGAAGAAAAAGTTCTAGAGATCCATTGCACAACAATGTGCATATAGTGAACACTACTATAATGTAAACTTAAAAATAGTTAAGATGGTAAATTTTATGTTACATGGTTTTCATTACAATTAATGAGAAATACTCATAGTTAAATCAATAGTAGTTATAAATCAATTTAGAATGTACCTCCTCTAGTTGTTTGGCATATAATTCAGATATACAAATAAAAGTATGGCAAACAAACTCTAAACAAATCTGAGAAGATAAAATATAATTAAATGATAGAATAACAACAATTGTCCACCTATACCATCAATTTAAATTTAACTGTATGAGAGCTGGCCCAGTGGTGTAGCAGTTGAGTTCACACATTCTGCTTCAGCAGCCTGGGGTTCACCAGTTCAGATCCTGGGTGTGGACCTACTCACTGCTCATCAAGCCATGCTGAGGTGGCGTCCCATATAGCAGAGCTACAGCTCTACAACTATGATACACAACTATGTACTGGGGCTTCGGGGAGCAAAAAAAAAGAAGAAGAGTAAGATTGGCAACAGATGTTAGCACAGGACCAATCTCCCTCAAAAAAAGAAAAGAAAAGATAAAGGTGGCTCAACAGCTAAAACATGATCGGGAAAGCTGCACTGCCCTGATAAAACATAAAAAAATAAATTCATTTGTATATTAACAGCATTCAGTATGCATTTATAGGTCCATAATCCCTTATATAAAACTCCCAGGCAGTTGTGTTACAGAATGCAGAATTCTTCAGATTTTAGAAAAGTGATAGAGTGTATATACCGATTATCACCTAACTCCCATAGCAGGGTCTGAGGTGGCACCCTATCGTCAAGCACACGAGTATTTCTGCAGCACAAAGCATGAACAGTGACACTGGGCAGGATAATTAAAGACTAAAAACAGCCTCAAGTCAGTTCTGGTCAGGTTAGGTTCTGCTGCCGAGAGCTTTCTGGATTTTGAGATTCCGGATAAACGGATATTGTGTGGCCATTATTCTATTTCAAGAATCTTTCAACATTTTTAAGTTAACAAATATTAAGTCTTCATTTCCCATAATACCACTAACTGCCAGAGTAATTCCAAGTAGAGAAATAAAAACATAACTAATTCAAAGTCATCACACATCTGCATAAAGAACATCCACAGTCAGAATCCACTAGTACAAAAATCAAAGATTCCAAACAAACTTTTATATAACTTTATCCTAGACTCTCTAACCTCAATTTTGTATATCTGTTTCTAATCTCTAACTGCACTATCCAAATGGCAGCCACTAGCCACATATGGCTTTTGAGCATTTGAATGTGTCTAGTCCAAATTGAGATGGGCTGTAATGATAAAATCTCATTGATCATTTTTATATTGCTTACATGTTGAAAAGATAATATTTTAGATACAATGGGTTACGTAAAATATATTATTAAAATTCACCTATCTCTTTTTACTTTTTTAACATGGCTACTAGGAAATTTAAAATTAAATATGTGGCTGGCATTACGTTTCTATTGAACAGTACTGCTCTAGTCACATGTTAGTCATCATGGCTAAAACCAATCATAATTAAAACATGACCTCCTCTAGGATACCTATCCTAACCACCCGAGGCTAGGGTGGATATGAGCCCCATGTACTTCCATTGCTCCTTATGCTTCTATCATAGCACTGTTTCATTATATTTTAATTGTTTATTTGTTTGTCAATCCACTGGATTGAAAGTTCCTTGAGGAAATAGACTGGATTTTTGTTTAATCTCGGCATACTCAAGTTATAGCACAGGGAAAAAGCAGGTATTCAGTAAATGTTAAAGGGATGCGAATATCCCAATGAAACACTCTTAAGTTGATGTGAAAAAATCACACAAAATTCTGAGACTATAAATGACTAGAGCAATAGGCAATAGTAAATTATATCTTCAGTCTTTCAAAAAAAATCAAAGAGAATAGCGTTAGTAGATTTTAAAAGTTCCAATTTGTTACAGAAAAAACAAAAGATATTAAAACCTAGGTTGTTTTCTCACCTGAAGTCAAATTCCTAACTGTACTTTGTGATTTCTGCATCTCAGTAGATTTAAAATTGAGGTCATCCTGCATCATCTTCAGCTCTTGATTGGTGATAGAGGATATCTGTTTCATACGATTTATATTCTGTATTTGCAAAAAAATAAAAATGGAAAAAAATTCCACTGATTTAATGCTTGAATAAATATTTAATGCTTGGAAAATACTGCTACAGGACTGGATGCCTTGAACGGGTATTCTTTTTTGAAATACATCATTTATTATATATGCTCTATAGAAGAATATAGTGAGATTCAAAATCAGGTTTTCTTTTTTTTTTTGGTGAGGAAGACCAGCCCTGAGCTAATATCCATTGCCAATCCTCCGTTTTTGCTGAGGAAGACTGGCCCTGGGCTAACATCCGTGCCCATCTTCCTCTACTTTATATGGGACGCTGCCACAGGATGGCTAACAAGCAGTGTGTCGGCCAGTGCCTGGGATCTGAACCCGCGAACCTCAGGCTGCCAAAGCGCGACCTAGACCACTGCACTACCGGGCCGGCCCCCAAATCAGGTTTTCTTAATAAGGAGAGGCTAAATTAAAATTCAGAACTGTTTCTTTTACATTTGCTTTATTTCACTGTAGAAAAAATTCAACTACACTATTTTAGGAACTGATTAGAGTCATAAAACACTTAGAATATTGAAAAGAGACCATGCATTTTTCCTCCTATGGTACCACACATTAGTAGCTGCTCAATAAACACAGTTTGATAAATCAAGATTCTCATTAGGTAGCCTGTACTCTTGTAGATCCTTACAAGAAAAGAATCTCCTCTATTTATAATACAAATTACCGTGTAAAAATATATTAACATTTTCCAATATAATATCTAGATTTTGAAGTTATCTGTGCAAATATTACTTCTACAAGTTCAGAAAATTAACTGAAAATCTTAACAATTAAGAAAAGAGGAAAATCTTAATAATTACTCTGAATTAGGCCCTCACTTACTGCTGATTATTAATATCAAACATATGTCATCCTTCTCCCTCATCATCCTAATTAGCTGAATTTTGCTAGAAAGATAAAAATTAATAGCTTAAAGAAATAAAATAACAAGAAAGGGAATTTAAAGGAAGCAGTTTAAATGAGCAGACGTACCAGTGAACCAATGCATTTTTTGAGTTGCATTTGGAAAGGTAATCGCAGTAAACATAAGGAGGACACCAAGGCCAGCCCGCGGTACTCACCCGACTACAGTGCTCCAAAAGTGCAACAATGCTGGCTTCTAACCGCGCCTTCCGTTCCAGTTCCTGATTCTTTGTTTCCTCAAAAGTCTCAATAAAAGCTGCCGATTGAAAAATATGGTAAGAGAGGCTACTGTTGATACAGTTAACAATATATAAATTCTGATTTGTAGGTCTTCAGAGTACTTTTTAGAAATGTAAAACTAATTTTAAACCATCACTGTTTAATTTTTTATTCACCGAAGAGTAATTAAAGTACTCAATAAAAACATTTCTACGTACTTTCAAACTTTTAAAGCTTAACAGTTATAACCTTAATACAAGTAAACTAAAACTTTAAAAATATAGGATCAGAAGTAACAGTTGATAAAATGGAGATCAGAAAAAATCTGATTTTACATGGGATCTCCTTGCTATAGCTATAATTATTAACATCTATAATTAGCCACTAACTTTATTTCTGAAAATAATATTACTAATTACCTATTTTACCTGAAAATGAGTATTTTACTTATCATGCTGCACTAATATCAGCTAAATAAGTTTAATAATTTATTCAGATTATAAATAAATATTCTAAGAAGTCATTTTTCTAGTCTAATAGAGGACCAGTATATAATTTGCCCTTATTTACGTTCTCAAAGTATTTTTATGGATCTTCAAAAAAAAAAAACCTTACAGTTAAAAATAATTTTACTGTTAGCGTGAAACAATGAATTAACTTTGAGATAATTTTTGGTACTTGCTGTGATTTTAAAGAAATCTTGGGATATTGTTAATTCAGGGTTGGCAATTACTGCTTTATAGCATGCTTCTATGAAGGTAACAATTGACATCAGACCTATAAAATTTCAGATTCTAACAAAACAATAATTTTAAAAGGAAACCAGCAATAGATAATATATGTCAATTTTGAAAAATTTCTGAATGTACAACATAAAGTGAAGATCTATTTACAAAGTCAAGATTTTTTAAAAAGTGAATGAGAAGCTGCAACAGAAGGCTACTAAAGTTGCAGTTAGTGACAATCAAGTAACAAGACATGAAGTGAGGACTAATAAATAATGAGATAGATATTATAAAAAGCTAAAAAAAGGTGAACACACTGAAGCATGTAAAAGAGAACATCCAACGTTCAATCAATAAGTAGTCTATAGACTCCCTATACAGACTGTAAAAGTGAGTACTAGCTTTAGAAGCTATAGCTAACATACAAACACTCACACACACATACACATGGACAAAACCTTTTTAGAATTCTCTACCCATCCCTAAACTATGTAGATATTTACTCTTCAAGGCAAATGCTTTGAATGTCCACACTTTTGCATTTATTTTTAGCCATTATATCTTCCCAAAAAGAGATCTCTGATTTGGTATAAATGAACAGCTATCTGAGAATATAATATTGTCATATCTATAAAATTATCACTTACTGTCCATATTTTCCTCTCTTTTTTTTAGCTCCTTGTACTTCTGATTCATTTCACCTATAAGAGATACAAAATATAAAATTACTTTCAAAAACTCCAGATACACTGTTCTGAATTAGAAATATCTCTTAGGTTCTCTGCATGCCATTAGTCATTAAATATTTAATATTTTCAATTAGGTGAAATTCTTCTACACTGACTTGTAAAGTCTTTTAAAACAGCTACATATGTATGTTTGGTTACTTGGAAAAAACAATCTCCTGACTGGAAAGGACTTCAAGGCTTTCTAATGGTTCTCTATTTCATTCCCAACTTGGAGCTATTCAACCTATACGTGAACAGCTTATGCGATGGGAAACATAAACTCCCAAGAAAGTTCATTCCATTATTGAACAGCTCACAACAGCAAGCAAGATAGCAGGGCTACTCCTGTCACAGAGCTTAAAGTCTAGGGATTTAACAAATAATAACAATTAAAATGTACTAAATGCTATCATAGAAAAAATAAAAGGTGCTATAGGAGCACACAGCAGAGACAACTAATCCAGTTAGGGGATTCACAGAAATTTTCCTTAAAGAAGTAATACTTAAGCTGCATCATAAAGAACGAATGATTAGGAGTTACCTGGTTGAAACATAGAAGAATGAGTTCAAAGTCAAAGCATTATAAGTACAGAAATTTGAAACTGAGGATGAATGTGGTAGCACAAGGAACTGAAAGAGTGGCACAGCTGAGGCAGAGAAAGTGAAGTGAAAAGTGGCACAAAGATGAGGCAGGTTGTGAGAGACCTTATAAGACATACGTTATAAAAGTTTGGACTTTCTCCTAAGGACAATGGTAAAATTACTGAAGAATTTTAAGCAGGGAATAAAAATGATCAGTTCGCATTTTTGAAGAATATTTCTGGTCTGAAGAATAAAAGAGAAGTAAGATTGGAGGCAATAAGACCAGTTAGGAGGTTGTCACAGTAACCCAGGTGAAAGAAGTAGGTTGCCTGGAGCAGAATGGTGGCAATCAGGATAGTGAATTTTTGTCTGAGACATTTACGAGCCACAGTAAATGGATTCTAGTGAGGGTTAGAGAGGGAGGAGTCAGGTAATCTGGCTTGGGCAATCGAGGACCTGGTGGTGGTATTAACTGAAAAGAGAAGCAGGTTGAGGAAGAAGTTGCTTACAGCAGTTTTGGACATGTTGCATTTAATATATGTGAAAGACATGTTTAAAAGGGCAAAAATCCAAGGCCCAGACGGATGGATGAAATCTGACAGTTCAGCTGCATAAATGGACCATTAGTAGAGGAGGATCACGATGACTTTATGACAATAGGATTTTCAGTGTAACAAAAATTGAGTTTTGGAAGCACATGGCTATTTTCCTGGACTAGTGAGACGGCTGCAGCCCTTTGTTCCCAGGGACCCAGGTAGAGAAATTTGTGCTCACTCCAATCAGCAGTTTCTTCACCCAAGTCAGTTAGTTCCTAGCATTCTAGAGAAACTAAGGAAGCTTAGTAAGATAATGCCCAGCAAGGATGGAGGGAATAACAGGCTAGAGATGACCAACGGGGTTCCTGATAAGGAGATGGCATCGAGAAGGATTTCAGGAAGAAGAATTCAAAGAAAATGGGGGAACCAACAGTCAAGAGTCCAGACGCTAAAATCCAATGGCCAGCCTGTGTTCTTTCTATATATCCTCCTATAAGGTACACAGTTTTTCCAAGTACTGGCTAGAGCAGCAATAAAGTTAGGGAGTGGAGGAAGAGAGTCAGGGCGTTGTCCCTAATTACATGGAGGCATGGACTTCCACTTGTATATATACTTGCTTGGGTGGGAAGTGAGTTACGAGTAGTACATATAGGTGTGGCAAAGCCAGACCTGGGTCAGCAGACAGCTTTTTTGCTTTCTGGTCTGAAAATATTTTTGCCAAACTCATTGAGGATAGAGCTGATACACAGAAAATCTTGTCAGGGCCCCCAAAACAGTACTGGTAGTAAAAAGCTGAAAATGAAAGCTGCTATCTAAGGATAGTAAACACCCAGTGGTCATGAATTCCTAGCCAGGGAACACTGAGAGCCAAAGGGAAACAGTGGTTTCACTCAGACTAAGGCTTTGGAGGCATTAACAACTTTATTGAACTACACTCAGTTCAAATGATCAACAAAGGTCTGAGAGCATACTGAAGCAGCATTAGCTGTTAAGGAGGAGGCGAGAGAGAATTCGTTATTAATAGCAAACTTTGCCTATGATTAAGTTTTTTAAAAACTACATTATAGATGGATTAAGATTAGTCCTATAATACTGTCACCACTCACTTACCTTACGGTAATAGTTTTTTAGTGGGAAACAGAGAAAGAATTAGAGCTTGTAGAACACAGCTCTGATCTGGAACACCCTCATAGGAGGGTGATGTGCATGTAAATGTTATATCACATATGTGAAGAGGCAGACAAGGTAATAACTGCTGAACCTGCCGTGGCCTAGATTTCTAAGAAAGCCCTAGTTCCTTGTGGCTGTCCAAGAAGTTGCACTCTTGAGAGACTGGTCAGGCATTAAGGGATTAGGAGGAAGGCCTGCATCCTAGGCTTTACAGGAATTTAACTACCATCTTATCTTTCTGCTTTTAAACTTAAGAGCGTCTCCTACACATGCTGTTTCCAGTTCCTCATCTTGGTATCAGACCTCAAAACATTGCCATGTGGCTTCTCCTCTTGCCACTCCAATGAAATTCTTTTCAGTAAGATTATATGACTCCTTAATTATCAAATCCAAGGGGCAGTTTCCAGTTCTTATCTTACTTGGCAATATCTGACACTAATGATGCATCTTTCCTTCTTTCAATTTTTTTTCCTTATGTTTTTTGTTGTTGTGGGGGGCTTCTCTGGTTTTTCCTACTCTCAGATCATTCCTTCTCTGTCTTCTCTTCATGGCTTTCTCTTTCTTCTTCATTTAAATTCTGAGTTCTGCTCTTAGGTGACTTCTAAAGCTACACTATATCCAAGGAAATCTCACTCATACTTGTGGTTTAAGAACTCTCAAATTTGACCTTTTCCCTAATTTTCAGATTGTTTTACCCAATTGCTTACTAGATATAATAATCTGGATACCTTTCAGGACATCTTAAAACTCGTACATCCATAATTAAACCCATCAGTCATCCCCTCAAAGTCTGTACTCCTCTGTCCTCCCTATTACGTATGGAAGTCCTCCACCGTACACTTATCATCCAAGGCAGACACCTGGGAGATTCCTCCCTCCTGCTCCCCTCAAATCCATGTTCCTAGTTGCCATCAGATTGAGCTAGAAGACATATCTGGTCAATGTCTCCAGCTACACAGCTGGCCAGTGGGATTAGATACAACAGGGCTCCCACATATCTTAGCAGATTCCCAAGCTTCATAAAACCCCCTCTCATATCACTGTTGTTAAGAAGAAAAGAGATAAGGGCACTAGTGAACTCCTATATCTTGTGATTGCTCAGTTAGAGGATTAGGATCGGAGCTACTCATGAGAGGCAATGTACAGATGTGGGCAGTCCTAAGGTGGGGTAAAATACAGAGGTTGTTACCAAATCTATCCTTAGATTTACTGTGATAGGATAGGACAAGATCATAGATGGGGAAAGCTAATCAGTATATCACACTGGAGGTGCAAAGTAGGCAGGCAAAAGGGTCTAATGTAGTAAGATCAAGAGTGAGGAGGCAAAAGGAGAGGGAAAGGACACGCTGATAAAATGAGGGCAATTTTAGAGCCATCCTCAAATTCTGAGCGTTTGATGTGATCATAGTTCTCCATAACGTATTTATTTCAAATTTATTGAGTACCTACTATGTGCCAGATACTGTAATAGGTGGTGGGGATATCAAAATGAACAAGATAGTTACCACTCTATCCTAGAAAGGCTTACAACCTATTAAGGAGGTTTTTACATAGAAAGTATCATGTTGGCAAGGCATTTTAACAGGTAATGTAGGAATTACAGAGATGAATGAGATATTTTCCGTCAAGAAATCTATATTCTACCAACACAAGTACCCAAAAATTTACACTATAAATTCAGGCCTTTTTTCCCTCACAGGGAGGAAAGAAGAAATGGGTATGGACTGCTACAAACGACTTGGGATACTGTAGAAAGGACACTAGTGCTTTTTGATATTCTCTGCTATCGCCAGCTGTGGAGAAAGGGAGATATGCTCCTGTACTACCAAGGGGCTGAGTTCCACCACAACCGCCTTTGTCCTCACTGTAAGTTCATCCGACTCTTTTACTTCTCCGCCATCAAATGATGTTCTCTTGACTCAGGGCTCACAGAGCTATCTTTACTTCTATACTCTGAGAAGTAGTTCTGGCCCTGGAAAATGTCTGACTACCATTTTCCAGAAGAGGTAGCTACCCCAATCTTCTCTCATGATCAATACACAAGGGACATGCTAGTGACGCCCCTGGTCTCAAGGGCAGTAGAAAACAAATCACATTAGGGAGGTGGAGCAAGAATAAACCCCAAAGGACTTTTGCACATCCAGATTCTTTCCTTTCTAGCCCTTGGGTCCTTCTGAAGCGAGCTATGTCTCCCAGCACCTTTGAGTGTCTCTTATGTGGCATGGTTTTAGGTTCTTTACCCTTCTGTTCGTTCTTAGTGAGTTCCAGTCTGTCTTTATCCCTTTTAAAGTATGATGCCAAAAAACTTAGGATTTCAAGCAGACTATCACTTCCCATAGTCTATATATTCATCTTTTTGCTAATGCAATCTAGGATTTCAGCTGTTTTGGAGGCTATATCACATTAATGTATAGTGAGCTGTAATCTAAATCCCCTCTAACATTGTCACATATTTTAGAAAGCCAGGACACTTTCTCCTCCCTCACTCCTACTTTGATTTTAATTAGTTCTGTAGTCCTATTAAATTCCATCTTTTTACATTCAGTTTCTCTCTCCCACCTGCTTTTCACATATCATTATAGCAGCAAGTAATAAACTAGTATATCAAATACTACTAAACTGGTATGTGAAAATGAGCACATATAAGTTTAATGTTTTAAACTAACTTTGGCTTCAGGCTTCACCCCACTTACCAATCATACATTCTCCACAAAATGTTTTAAATTTTGGCATGAAAGTTTCTTTATAGCTATGCAGACAAGGTCTGGTAATTCTATTACTACACACTGGAGGCACTTTAAAAATATATAATAAAAATTCTCTAAGTATATAAAAGTTAATTTATTGCTAAAAGCCTCACCATTTCTAAAGAAAAGAAAAAAGACTATGTAGAAGTTCGTTTCAACATAACAATGTCAATAAAATCAGACTGTACAATGAGTAGTCCTTGGCATGTACTAAACACAGCATAAGTTCTTAATTATTTCCTAAAGCAGTGGTTATCAAACTTTAGCATGCATCAGAATCACCAGGAGGGTTTGTTGGAACACAAATTGCTAAGCCCTATCCCCAGGGTTTCACATTCAGTAGGTCTGGGGTGGAGCCCAAGAATTTTTATTTTTAACAAGTTTCAGATGATGCTGATGCACCTGGTCTGGAGATGACACCACCACTAAAATGAAAGATATAAAGTATAGTTTATCCAATCTTCAAACTGAACAATAAGCAACGATTCATTCTTCTTCATTGAATGTATATTGAGAAACTACAAAATAGCAATGTATAGATTACATTTGAAATCTCAGATACCAGAAGATAAATCACTTTGAAATTGAATAGGTTATTTTGTATATCCCAGGGGAAATACTTTTCAAAATATGTTTTGGGAAAATCTCCAGGAAAGTTATTCAAGTTTTAGTTTATAAACTAATACAATTAACAATAACAGCCAACACTTTTTATGTGCACTTTTTAAATCACTTGCTATTGAGTCACATACACCCACACACACTTCATTAATCTAATCCTCATAGTAACTCTTAAGAGGTAGGTAGGCACTGTTATTATCTCCATTTTAAAGATGAGGAAACTAAGGTACAGAAAGGTCAAGTAGCATGTCCCAGATCAGGCAGTAAAACAGCACAGCCCAGATGTGAATCCAGGAATTTGGGAGCAAAACCTACGCTCTTAAACAACACTATTCTGTCTTTATAAATTCTATTTTACCTGACATAACCAAAGAATAAAAGTTTCTAACCCAGGTCTTGGAACTCTGAGTATGAAGAAGTATCCTACAGACAAACCAAAGAAAAATGTTATGTTTTATATTTTTACTAATCTTGAAAGAAGCATATAAATTATGGAGTAAATTGCAATGAGTTCATTCAGAGTTTAGGACAGGAATCCAATGATCCTATAGCATTTTATGTATACTTCTATTATGAAACATATTTATCACAATATAGCAGTTAGATATTTTGGTACCTGTGATATGGGATATTAATAATCATATGACATTCAGTTTTACAATCTATCAATCTTTGGGAAAATACTGTACTCGAAAAACAAAGGAATAATTTGTAGTGAGTAATAATGCCCTAAAATCCTTCTTGGGGAAAAAAATGACTGTACTTTGTTAACTGTATTCGTCAAGCCTAGTCTGTCTATGTAGATGTCCAGAAAGTTAGCCCCACCTTTTGGATCATGGTAGTACTACAAATTCAGGCCTTCGAGAACAGTGAACTATCAGAGAAGTGTACATTATCTTGACTGAAAAAACTAAGAAATTAAATCTTAGAAAACTAAGAAATTTATAATAACTAGCATTGGTGAAGAAGCACTTTCACATACTGCTGCTGGTTGTATAAAATGGTAAAATCTTTTCTGGAAAGAAATTTGTAAAAATTGTAAACATTCTTTTCAAAATTTCACTTCTAGAAATTTATCTTATAGAAATATACAAGTTAACAAACGTGTGTGTGACAAGGTTATTTATTGCAGCATTTTTCTTGGTTGTGAAAAATTAGAAACAACCTAAACATTAATGTGGATATAGTGAATACTATTTAACAGCAATGACAACAACGATGGCAGCTAATAGTTGTTGTGAGTGCTTAACAGGTGCCAGGACCATTCTTAGTCTGGCTTTAAAGCCCTGACATTGACCACACTATACATCTGAGAACGAAGTATACGTCCTCATACGGAAGAAAGTACATTGTATGTAGTTAAGTGAAAAGACTCAGGCTCAGAGAACTAAATAGTATCAGTCTGTTTTTAAAAATATATACTTGTAGATGTACAGAAAAAAGTCTAAAAGACTATAAACATCAAACTGCAAACAATGATTACCTCTGAAGACAACAACAAGCATGAGGACAAAGGAGATGACTTTTTACTTTATACACTTTGTAATGCTTGAATTTTTCACATTAAGTACACACCAGATTCGTATAGAAAAAGCACACAATTTTAAAAGATAAATTAATTTGAGTCTTTAACTTTAACTAGTTTAAGGAAAATTTTTACAAAGCTGGAAGGGGTAACCTCCTACATGCTGAGGCTAAGTGCACATGAGAATGGTCACGTGAGGCAAAACACAAACACAAACCCGTAAAATGAAGTACATTCAAGGTGATTAAAACTCGTTAAAAATTCTGGGTAAGTGAAGTTTATAACTGGTAATTTCTTGATGAAGATGGCAGGTTAAACATGAACATCTAATTTTAATCCACCCCCAAACTCCACTGAAACTATAGTAAAAAGAACTTTTAAAAGTAAAACTCCCAGGAATGAAGAAAACAGAAGAAGAAACAATGGTGATAAAATTTTGGAAGCTGGAAGCAGATGGACAAGTGGTAATGACTAACTTAGCAGACTTCAGAAGGCCTCAACCTCAGCCAGCATTAGGTAAAGCCGAGAAACAAGCCAATTTCTTTCTCTCTTTCTTTTCTTTTTTGGTGAGGAAGACTGGCCCTGGGCTAACATCTGATGCCAATCTTCCTCTTTTTGCATGAGGAAGATTGTCCCTCAGCTAACACCCATGCCCATCTTCCTCTGTTTTGTATGTGGGATGCCGCCACAGCATGGCTTGATGAGCAGTGTGTAGGTCCGTGCCAGGGATCAAAACCCGTGAACCCTGGGCCGCTGAAACGGAGTGTGTCAACTTAACCATTACACCACCAGGCCAGCCCCAAGAACCAACCCAATCTCAAAAGACTCAGGAATTTTGCATAGACGACTATTCACTTATTCTGCGCTCTTACTCCATGAGAAGTCTTATCATCTCTTAAAAGAGTAACACTGTTCTTTTTAGAATTTAATGTAAGATAGTGAGGAGTAAAGTAAGGGCCTAATCTGAGTTAAGTGGATCAAGAAACACTTTGAAGGACCTTCAATATGAGATATATAAACTCTCAAGTATTTTTGTGGTGAGAATAAAAAACTTCTTGGTCAACAATTACCTTATCAAAAACAAATTACTCATTTATATGTTAGAAGTAAACCTTGAGGTAAAAGGATCCATTTTGAAAATGATACCCTACATTGAATGAGAATATAGGCTACTATTATCTATTTTTTGTTGTCTTTACCCAGAGCAACAATAATTTTTCCACTACTTCCCCTTTCTCATATAGAAGCAGCATTTTAAAAAGCAATAATTAAGCACATATTTAATGTTTGGCACTTCAGTTGAGAAAGGAGAAACCAGGGGGAATTTAGAAGAATTCAGGCTTTTCTGAAAAGTAGCATGGCACCTGCCAATAACGCTCTTTCATAGTGATGCAGTTCGTAGCCAGATTCTGACCATATAACAACTTTCAACAGAGTTATTTCTCCTTGTTTCTAGTTAGCAAAAATAATAATAACAATTCCTTCCCTGCTAAAATTTAGGCCAGTATATATATATTTAAACCTAAATATTTTTGGAACCCATGTAACAAAATTACCGGATCCACCAATAAAGTAAAACTACTATGTGGGTGAAGTCTAGCAAATATTTAACATGACAGAATTAAATCCCTCAGCAGTTTAAAAAAAGTAATGACATCTTATTATAATCAATCAACAAACCTTAAAATCATACTCACAATAGCTTGAAAATTTTCTGTTATGAGATTATTTTTTTAAATCACTTATGAAGACTAAGTAAAGATTTGAAAGCAAAGAAGCCCATCGAGAACTGGTCAAAAGTCTTAAGTGTATTAAGAGGATTTTTTCTGCTTTATTCCAGATTGTCACAGAAACTGATAACCACCATCTAGGAACAATGAAGATTTTCATAGAGTAGTTAAATAACTGTTAACTGATTTTAGTTAGTTAACTTTGAGACATAATTACTCAATGTAACTTTTGGCAAATTATAACTTTGAGGACTTATCAAAATGAATAAACTGATGCACTTGAGGAAGTTGTTGGATTACACGGCCACCATTAATACCTAGCAGAGAACACAACTGTACCTAACCGAGTATCTAAGGATGCCTTTGAATTTAGAATGAATTATGCAAACCTTTTTAAAGTTATTTGAAGACTGAAAAGTCAGAGCAACTAGTACTAACAAAGTTATATGTATAAAAATCAATTATGGTTTATATCCTATATTAACCAGAACCCCTACAAGGCAAAAGATGGCCTAGTTGGATTATACACAGGTGCCGTAAACAGAAGAAGCCAACTGGCATCTAAGAAATCAATAAAATGGACCAGAAATAAAGTCAGAGGCAGAGATAAGTATGAACCAGAAAGCCAAAATAACTTGATCATCCTCTACACCTTAAGAACTGAATTATCCACAATCTTGAGTCAAGGAACTACTGAGAATGCAGATGTAGATAAGAACCCACCACTTTACTGGAAGTCATGAATCCAAGGCAGGAATCCTCCAGAAAGTAAACCTTTGCTGACCAATCAAGGTCTCTCTGGATAAGAGTGCATATGTACATCCTTAGAACTAAAAGGTCCAAAGAAGTGGCTAAAGCCCAACTTTCACCTTTAGTTCATCCTACAAATCTTTCTCTGCTAAAATATAGGACTTTTCAGTTCATTCACAAACATTTATTGAGTGATTATTTTCCCAGACATTTGTGTTGTTGAAAGAGGTTACCAAAGTGAATAAGACACAGTCCCTGTCCTTGAGGACCTCTGGCCTAAGGGGAAAGACAAACATCTCAGTAGAGAATGGTAACATGATGTAGTCAACACAGTGACACATCTACATACAGTGTGTTCTGATAGTGCAGGGCTCCCTCACTTAGCCCAGCCCAGGAATGAGTCAGGGAGGGAAGTTAGGGTTATCATGCTGGATGGAAGGATACCTGAGCTAGATCTTAGAAGATGAGAAGTTAGTAAGGTAAATAACAGGGAAAAGAACATTCAAGACAAGGAAACAAATAGTAGAAGCAAAGGATTGAGCATGAAACAGTCTGATATATGGTAAAGGGGGTGAGGTGTGGGGTACCACCAGTAGAATATTATTATGAGAATGTAAAGATAGAGACGATGAGGGGCGGGAGAGGAGGCTGACAATGTACAGGCCAGATTACAGAGGGACTAGAATGCCATGCAAAAATTCTTGAACTTTATCTTGTAGGTCACGGGGAACCACCATTAAGCAGGAGAATGACACAGAATCACATTTTACATAAATTACTCTGGCAACACTGTGGTGGATTAATCTGAGAGGGGGCAAGACTGGAGTTGGGGAAACCAGTTAGGAGGCTACTGCAATAGTTCAGGCAGGAAATAATGAGGTCCTGAACTAACAAGTAACCTTCTAACAAGTAACCTTTTAATAAAACCCCGTGCTGTTGTACCAATAATCCAGGATGATCACAGTGTAGCAGAGGAACAAAAAATTAATGCATTGATATATATGAACATACATATATACATGATATTTATATCACATTTTTATATGTACTTTTATATGTAAATGACTTTTGCTAGTATTACATTACAGTATAGACTGTCTTTTTCTACATTAATGCAAAAGGACAAACAAGGTTAGAAAACAAAAAGGAAAATGGAAGCTAAAATTCAAAGCCCATTCTATTTATCTTAGAACTAGCAATCAATAATCAATTGTTATCCCAAAATGAGTTATTTTACTGGAAAAACAAATTGAATATTGCTAGAAATTTAAATTTAGGAAGAGGAAAATTATTTAGAATGTATCCTATAAAGCATCTAAAATCAAGAACATTATCAGATTTCTCAGAATAATTTAAAGTATTAATAAAGAAATTCTAAACTACTAGAGCTACATAAATTAAAAGTAATAAAATAATTTAATAAAGAAAATAACATGACCTTAGTCTTAACAATTTATTGGGAGCCTACCTTGCCATGTATACCATTTAATATTCATAAACCTGAGTGAGGTGGGACCATTATATTCATTTTGGAGATGAGAAAACGAAAAGCTCAGGAAGGTTCACTTACCTAATAACTGGCACTTAAAGTTTGTCTGCCTTTAGATGCCTTATTTAAAGCCATTAGCAGTCACACGTAAATAAGACTATGTAAGCATTTCCTAAGAATAATTTTATTCACAAATGCAGCACTTCGTTTCAGAAAGCCAAGATTAGGCGTGGGCAACAGAACTAAGACTTTGGGGTCAAAGAGAACTTGGTTTGAATCTAGACTTTACCCCTTACTAGCTGTGGGAATCTGGGTAACTTCTCTGAGCTTCAACAAGTATAAATGGCATTACAAGCCTTGTGCTTGCAAAGATCACAAAGTGCCCAGTCCTGGTAAGTAATCAGTCAATAGTAGCTAACATTACTATTCATAAATCAAGAAAAAGTATAAATAAAACTAACACACTGCATTAAAAACTGAAGTTAAAAAATTAATTTAGGAATAGAACACCCTTTTCCCTGCTATGAATGTTGCTTCAGTCATGCTAGGTATACACGTATACGCACAGAGTTTACAATACCATACCTAATGCAAGAATATACAGTCAATTCTTAAGAATCCAAGAGCATATTAACTGGCTTGCAGTTCATCTGTGATTAAAGTGTCAGGAGGAACCTACCTTTCTCTCCCTTAATGGAGAGAGGCTGGTTAGGAAACTCTAAGCCCAACACCTCCTCCCCCCACCACATATGCACTCCAGCTCCTGAATCCCCACCATAGCATTTCCACTTGTTCAGCCCGCAGGCTCCCCAAGTGTTCTGGTCCCTGCCTTGATCTTCAAATCCCACTGCTGGGGAAAGTTGGGAGAGGATCAGAATAATCAGTACTTGCTACCTTATTACTGAGCCCCAGGGAATGAATTCTTTCTGGGTTGTGGCATTTGTGACTTGATCCTCACTCCCCTGCAACTCTACCAGCTACCCCGGTTAATTACTAGTTGACCATACTGAAGAAGTATAACTTAGAAATCTGTAACAGCTCTAAACCATTTTACTTCATTTTCTAAAAAGTGGCTTTGCAAAACAAAATAAATTCTTGTCATTATATAACCATTTTAAATTATTTCAAGTTTTTATAGTTGGCTTAAATAATATTAATTATAATATTTAGTATTATAGTAGTTTAGTATTTTAGTAGTTCAAGTTAGTGATATTAGAAAGAATTAAATAATAAATCCCAGGTAAATAGTCCCCAAGGCCCAAGTTAATACTATATTAAAGCTGCTATGTATCTGTTATTATGCATTATAAAAATACGAGAAAAATTACCTTGGTGTTCTTCTAAATCCATGTCAAGTTGTCTAATTTCTTCATTAAATTGATTTATTTTTTCTTTTATATCTGTTAACCTGTTGAAAATATTACTTAATGAATTTATGACAGATAATTTAGATATTCAGTAAAAACAATCAATAATGATGTTAGTAAATCTTAAATCTTTTCTAAGCTGCATAAACACTATCTAGAAATAATATGCCCTATCCTGAGGACAATACTACATATTTGGATAGAAAAATCGTTTCTAGATCTTTTTTCATGATTCATATTTAGACAAGTATATGCTGAGAATGTCAGGTTGCCTGAGTTCAACAACAGACCCTTCCCCAGCCTTCTTTAGAACTTGACTTGCAATATTCAGAAAGCGAAAAATGTTTAGCAACCTTCTTTTTGTAGGTTTGTATAAACTGAACTAAGTTGGCAAATTAGTCTCAAAATTTAGAAAATAAGAGAAAATTTACCATTGAGAAAAAGATTACTTGGGTTAAAATTTTACCAAAAAGCAGTTGTACTTATTACAAAGCTACAGGAAGACAGTGTGCTACTGGAATAAGGACAGACATATATTGCAATGGAAGAGAATTGTGAGTCCAGAAATAAGACCCTGTATCTACATACAATTGATTTTTGAGAAAGATGTCAAGACAATTAAATATGGAAAGAATATGAAATAATATTTGTTGAAAGACTATTTCAAAAACTGGCCCTGGGACAACTGGAAATATACATATAAATATATAAAACTTAACTCAAAATAGATCATAGTTCTAAATGTAAGAGCTAAACTATAAAACCCTTAGAATAAAACATAGGCATAAATCTTCTTGGATGGGCACTGATTTCTTAGATATGACATCAAAAGCACAAGCAACGAAAGAAAAAACAGACAAACTGGACATCATCAAAATTTAAAACCTTTGTGCTTCATAGGAAGCAACAAGAAAGTAAAAAGACAACCCACAGAATGGGAGAAAAATTTTGCAAATCATTTATCTGATAAGAGACTTGTATCTAGAATATATAAAGAACTCTTATAATTCAAAAATAAAAAGATGTTACCCAATTAAAAAATGGGCAAAGGAGCTGAATAGACATTTCTCCAGAGATGTATACATATGGCCAATAAGCACAGGAAAAGAAGCTGAATATCATTAGTCATCTGGGAAATGCAAATCAAAATCATAATGAGACACCACTTCACACCCACTAGGACAGCTATGATCAAAAAAGACAGATAATAACAAGCGTTGTTGAGGATATAGAGAAACTGGAACCCTTATACACTGCTGATGGAAATGTAAAATAGTGCAGCTGCTTTGGAAAACAGTCTGGCAGTTCCTCAAAAAGTTAAATATAGAGTTACTATATGAGCCAGCAATTCCACTCTGAGGTATATACCCAACAGCTGTGAAAACACACGTCCACATAAACACTCGTACATGAATGTTCATACTAGCATGACCCATCATAGCCAAAAACTGAAAACAATCCAAATGTCCATCACTTCATGAACAGATAAATATGGTATATCCACACAATGGAATATTATTTGGCAATAAAAAGAAGTGAAATACTGATACATGCTACAACTCAAATGAACCTTAAAAACATTATGCTAAGTGAAAGAATCCAGACACATAGGACCTTCAGTGCATTATTCCATTTATATGAAATGTCCAGAATAGGCCAATCCACAGAGACATAAAGTAGAGTGGTTGCCTAGGCCTGAGAGTGAGGAGATGAGAAGGGTGGTGGTTAAGAAGTGTGGGTTCTTATTAGGGTGACTGAACTATTCTAAAATTGAGGTGATGCTGGCACAACTCTGTGAATATACTAAAAACCTCTGAATTGTATCCTTTAAATATATGAATTGTACAGTATGTATTATCTCTTAATAAAGCTATTTTTAAAAAGTAATTTTACTATGACATGGCTCTTAACTAAACATTCAAAGAATATTTAAAGCAGCAAAAAAGATTTAAAGCTGTATCAATATGATGTAAATGAAAAAGATGTAAATGTCCTAGTATAAATGTACTTACTGTCGCTCCATGCTGGCTATTTCCTGATTATCTTCTTTAACCTATAAAGGCATAAAAAGAAAACAGTATTTAAAGAATGACTCATTGTAAGGCTATCTTAAAGAGAATTTCCTTCTAAGGTATGTTGTACTAAAATGTCAAATCTAGTCTCTTGAAACTTATTTCTTAAAATTCAACCTGTGAAGTTAAAAGGAACATAATTAAGGAAATATTCACAGATTTTTTTCCTTCTTCCTCAAAGGAAGGGTGGTGACTGATGTATCCATACCTATCCACATGGCACCATGAGGTTAACACACTTTGGGCCAGGATCAGTTTACATAAACATCTAGGACTTCTGAGACTGTCTCCCCCACCACCCCCAACACACACAAGGTAGGGTTGCCAGATCTAGCATTCCCTGTTACATCTGAATTTCAGATAAATAATGAATAACTTTTAGGATATGTATATACCATGCAATACTTGGAATATACTTACCATCCTTATACTTACTCTAAAAGCATTGCTTATCTGAAATTCAATTTTAACTAGTCGTTCTACATTTTATCTGGCAATCCTATCCCAAAATCACTCTCTCCTCCTCTGCCTCCAATGATCTCCTTCCAAGGACCTTCAGAGATTCTAGATTTTAATACCTTTCTAGAATGATTCTAATACTTAAGTAGCTCCTGAGTTGATCCCTAAGGTTCTTCCAAACCCACTGGATTCAATCTAAGACCACAAAGGAATCCCATTTGTAGGTTCCTGACTGGAGCTGTTTCCAGATATACACGCGGCTCTCCTAAGGGACCTACACTTAGGGTGTCTCAGATAAACAATAAGTTAATGATAACTCAGTGCTAAATTAAAGCCAGCCTTGGGGTGCTAAGAAACCTACTGAATACATGTAACACGACCTTGTGACATATTGTGATTTCATAGGGTATTTTAATTCCATATAAGTTTTCCTTATAAGGATCCAAAACATGAAAAAATGCCCAAAATATGTACAAAAACCATATAAAATTAATATTTAAGTCAAAAAACAGTTTACATGAGAAATGACTTTTACCAAGATTTTCTTGGTCAAGTAGTTCATATTAATTTAGGGGAAGCTCACCTTTCACTGCTTTTTAAGACAATAAACTTTGGCTTTCTATTCAACTCATATGCCTTAAATAAAACAAATCAATACATTTACCAAATGCTGACATATTAAAATAAGTATGCTTGTTTTTCCTACCTGCTTAAGTAATCTCTCTCTCTCTTCCATTGGAGATCCCACACTTTTGTCTTCTGCAATCATTTGATCTCGATGAGACTCCAACTCATGAAGTTTTTCATGCAGCAATACAGCCTCTTGTTTTACCTGGGAGTGTGCTATTTCCTGAGGGGAACAAAAAAAGGGAAAAATTTAATTAGTAGTTTATCTAAAACTATTCTCAAATAGGTTTCAGTTTATAAGAATAAGGACAAATTTAAACCATCAGCATCTTTAAATGGAGATATCAAGTATCTACAGTCCTCAATAACGTCACAGAGCACATTTCTAAATTGGAAGAATAAAAATAAATCCCTGTACACGTCATAAGATATTTTCAGTCTAAGATTCACAAGAAGATGGTAGCTTTAGTTTATTTTATTGTCTAAATACAAGACCTGAACAAAGACAAGACATCTCTACCAATGGAAAGATAAGAAAATAACACAACGTATGCACAACTTTAACCACAATAGCCAATTCAAAGCCCAAAGAACTGATCTCTAGAGGAAAGATATTTTCCCCTGAATAGGTCACATATATACTTTCCCACAAGGTTATGGGCTGAATAGTGTCCCCCAAAAAGATATGTTGAAGTCCTAATGTCCAATATCTGTGAATGTGATCTAATTTGGAAACAAGGTCTTTGCAGATTTGGTCAAGTTAAGATGAGGTCATTAGGGTAGACTCTAACCCAGTATAACTAGTGTCCTTATAAGAAGAGAAGAGACACAGATAGACACACACAAGGAGAATGCCATGTGACAACACAGACAGAGATTGGAGTGATGCAGCTACAAGTCAAGGAACAAATGCCAAGGATTGATGGCCACCACCAGAAGGTAGAAAGAGGCAAGGAAGGATTCTACCCAGAGTCTCAGAGAGAGCAAGGCTCTGCTGACACCCTGATTTTGGACTTCTAGCCTCTAGAACTGCGAGAAAATTTCTGTTGTTTTAAGCCACCCAGTTTGTGGTACTTCATTACAGCAGCACTAGGAAACAAACACACAAGTAGAATAGTTACTATGTACTCACCACTGTTCTATTGTTCACAAAGAGAAAATAAGGGATGTGATAATTTTATTAGATATCCAAAAGAGCTAGGGATGTTGGTGGTGATGATGAAGAGGAGTAGAAGGAGCAGAGGAAAATGACATCTGAAGCTGTTATTTATGGAGCACTTGTTCTGTGCCAGGTACTGTACTGCATGTTCTTTATACACTCTCCCTAATACTCAAAGCAACTCTAGAAGATAGTACTATCAACTCTGTTTTACAGATGAGAAAACTGAGTATCTGAGATCTAACTAATTTTTCTAAGTTAATGATGATATCTGAAACGAGGCCCACAGCATGAACAAGACCAGAGGAAATGTTTGAAAGTCCATACGCAAATGGTTATACATACAGCTCAAGTAGTGGATCAGCTTCAGATGAAAAGACATGACAGTAAAATACAGACAGAAAAAATGCAGATATTTTGAGGTATCCCTTTTCAGAGTATCTTCCCCTTCCTCTGCTTAACCATCTGATAGACTTGTTCAAACTGCATCCGGATAAAACTGTTCCTTAAGACTCAAGCTCATATTGATCCTTCACCTGACTTTTTCAGAACCCTGTGAACTGAATAAGTAATACTTAGCACAGTAGTGAGCACACAGTAGATATTCAATAAATACTAGCTGATTGATATTTGACATAATATTTTCTTGAAGAACAAGTCCAAAAAAAAAATATGAGGAATCTGGCAAAAGTTAAGTAGAATTAGTGACTTACATTTTCTTGATTTGAGAATACTGTAACTTTGTAAAAATTCATGTTATTTTAGGCATACATGTACTGATGCCAAAGAAGAGTGGCATCAATACAAACACTAAACCCAAGGGTATAGCTTACACCTCTTCCTCTAGAAACTAAATTTGCTAAGTAAAATAAGACTTGATTCACCCACACCCTAAAAAAGATAGTGAGGAAGTCTGCAAGCTGCCTGTGTTAATACTAAATGTGTTCTTATTCCCTGAAGCATGTTTCTATTACCAGTGAGATTCAAGAAAATAAAAATTATGTGTACTCACATGTGGACGATCTGATATAGAAAACCATCTTAATATTTTTAAGCAAACTATTCTTTCAATAACAAATTTCTAAAATAATGTTTACAAAATACTCATGTTTATTTCTTTTGCAAGCCAGGTGACAGCAATCTTGTCACTAACCCTATCACAGTATCTACCCAAATCCACAGGAAATCAGGAAAGGCAAGCAAGGTTTGAGTTACAGACAGTATAGCGAAGTGCAAGCAACATAAGAAGGTAGTTTGCAGAAAAAAAAATACATTGATCAACAAATATATAAAGAGATACTCAACTTCATGCATAGAGATAAATGAAAATTAAAACAAGACTAATTTTTTACCTATTTACTAGCACAAATGGAAAAGGTGGATAATGCCTGCTGTTCATGAGTGCAGGGGAATACAGGCACTCTAATACATCAAGTCCAGGAAAAGAAAATATAACAACCTTTTTGGAAGGCAATGTGGCAATCTCATAATATTTTAAAAGTGTATATCTTTTGACCCATTGCAAGAAATTTATCTTAAGATATACTCACGTAACTTTGCATAAAATATGTTTTCAGTGAAGCATTGTTTATAATCCCCAAAACGCTATAAACAACATATTCATCTATGAGGCTGTGTTACAGTCATTCAATGTAATACAATGTAGTAATTAAAAATTATGAGGAAGATCTCTAAGAGCTGATGTGAACAGACATTCAAGAGAGAATGTTAAGTGAAACAAAACAAAAAGCAAGCTGCAGAAAGCATATCAAGTGTGAATCCCACTTGAGGTTTTCCACAACAGTAAAACCAAGACAGGATCATAGGATTGTTGTGAAGAATAAATAACAATGCTTGTGACATATGAAAAGAGCTGAAAAAAAGCACATAGTAAGTACTCAATAAATGTTAGAGCAGTTCTGACTGGAAAGAGGGCAAAGAAACAGGCAGTTTTACTTTCATCTTATTCATTTTTTAACCACAAACATGTTTTGTTTTGTAAATTAAAATTGCTTTAAATAAACAAATAAGAAAACAAATGCAAGCTTCTACATCTTTAAAGTGATTAACTGATCTCTCCCCCTCTTCATTTGTTTTTAGTCTCTTGTTCATACATCTTTAAATTACCATTAGATTTTTCACACCCCAGTAGGGCAGAATGATTTATTCTGTAAAAGTAGGTACTCAATAATTGAATCTAATTTCTTACTAAAGTAGGGTGTCTGTAGTCCTGAATGGGGAAAAAATTACTATACACCTGTTAGTAAACTGCTAAATAAATATGTACCTAAATGAGTTCCATTACTATATTTAGCTGAATTACCCTTTGTAGCTGAGTAATATGAGAACCCTTATGTGATTTTATACTTACAGCTTCCAGACTCTCTTTTTTCATGTTCAGTGAATCTAGTTGCTGCTGAAGTAAATCTAATTCCTAGGAAGGAAAAATATATGCAAGTTATATTAAGAATACATTAAGAATAATTTATTTCTGGGGCCGCCCAGTGATGCAGCGGTTTAGTTCGCGCTTGGCAGCCCAGGGTTCGTGGGTTCAGATCCTGGGCGCCTGCCGACGCACTGCTTGTCAGCCACGCCGTGGCGGTGTCCCATATAAAGTAGAGGAAGATGGGCACAGATGTTAGCCCAGGGCCAGTCTTCCTCAGCAAAAAGAGGGGGATTAGCAACGGATGTTAGCTCAGGGCTGGTCTTCCTCACACACACACACAAAAAAGAATAATTTATTTCTCTGTTTCTTAACATTTCAAATATGGATGTGACCAAGTAAACATCTTCAACCCATATCTTGTGATTTGACTAGAATTTATAAACATTTGTGGTTTTTTTGTGTTTTTTTTGGTGAGGAAGATTGGCCCTGAGCTAACATCTGTTGCCATTCTTCCTCTTTTTGCTTGAGGAAGATTGGCCCTGAACTAACATCTGTGCCAATCTTCCTCTATTTTATATGTGGGATGCTGCCACAGCATGGCTTGACAAGTGGTGTGTAGGTCTGTGCCCTGGATGCAAACCCACAAACCCCGGGCCACCAAAGCAGAGGATGCAAACCCAGCCACTATGCCACCAGGCCAGCCCCCTCATTGTTTCTATTTTTGCCAATTTCTTTTATTATTCCTAAAAACTTTGCCACGATCTACCTTTAAAAATACTTTATGAGCTTGTCAAGGGTAGCTAGGCCTTTTCACAGTGAATTGTCACTGTGTTCTGAGAAAATTAAATATTAGAAGCCTTCAAATTAATGATGCCATTATTTAAAGTTATGATTTTTAATTTTGATTTTTAACATATTTTCATATTTTTGCTGTAATCTCTTTAAGGGCCAAGATCTATAGCAATTTACATGGCTCACTCCTAGTGATAAGACTCTTGAACTAATAACTCATTCAAAAACCCCTGTGTAAGACTAATTATATTTTGATAGTATTCTGACATTTCCATAACACTCTTTCTTCAATGTTTCATTGTATCCTATAAATCCTGTCTAAAATAAAAAGCTATATTAAATTGTCAATGAAGGGATATCTGAGAAACTAGATATACATTCATTATTGGCATTTGTGGGGACTAATTCTCTGTTAACTGTTTGGTTAAGGGACATCTGAGCACAAAAGGGCACTAACTTGTAAATGAGTCACCACCATGAGTGAATGTTGGGAAGATTCTCAATAACCCCTCAGCAGGCACCCAAATTGCTTATTTAAACACCATGATTAGGAGGCAACAGCAGTTCAAATCAAGGACATAGCAGGTAAAAGATTTGCTGCTTATTAGGCAAGAAGAAAAGGAAAGAAAGTAAATATCCACATGGCTCTGGCACATAAGAGCCCTTTTAATGTCTCCATTAAAAGTTCATTAAGAAACAAGCATTGGGGCTGGCTCTGTGGTGTAGGGGTTAAGTTCAGTGTACTCCGCTTCGGTGGTCTGGGTTTGTGGGTTCGGATCCTGGGCATAGACATACACCACTCATCAGCTATGCTGTGGTGGCGACCCACATATAAAGTAGAGGAAGACTGGCACAGATGTTAGCTCAGGGCTAATCTTTTTCAAGCAAAAAAAAAGAAACAAAAAACCAAGTGTTTTCATGTGTCTTTATGACATGCAAAAATAAAGGATGCATAGAACTGAACAAATAGTATAGTAAAAGCTAGGTAATCGTGCAGCATAAGAAAATGAAGTCTTCTAGATCAGTTCTTCTGAAATTTAAATGTCCATACACATCATCTGGGGACCTTGTTAAAAGGAAGACTGTGGGGGCTGCCCGGTGGCATAGCAGTTTCGTCCACGCTTGGCAGCCCGGGGTTCGCGGGTTCGGATCCCAGGCGCCCGCCGACGCACTGCTTGTCAGCCATGCTGTGGCGGCGTCCCACATAAAGTGGAGGAAGATGGGCACGGATGTTAGCCCAGGGCCAGTCTTCCTCAGCAAAAAGAGGAGGATTAGCAACGGATGTTAGCTCAGGGCTGGTCTTCCTCACAAAAAAAAAAAAAAAAAAAAAGGAAGACTGTGATCAGTAGGTCTAGTCAAGATCTCAGGAGATGCTGATGCTGCCCATCTTCAAACCATATGTTTAGTAGTAAGATTGCTACATGCCTGGCACAGAATAGTAATTAGTGTTACCTGCAACAATTTCTCATTTGTGGTTTTCATTTCTATGTACTTGACTTGTTTTTCAGGAGACATATTTTTGATAATGCCATCTGCTGCTTGTTTTTCCTGTTCAATTTCTTCTTCTACACTTCTAATTTGTTTTTCCTTCCTGAAATCAAAAGTACGCAATATTTCTCTTACTATATTGAGGGAAAAAAACATCAATTAATTTTACTCAGGTCATGGTCTCAATTAAATAAAGTTATTCAACCATAGTTTGTGGTCTACAAGTCCTTGTAGATGTACAAAAAAATTCTACTTGACCTATACAAAATTTGGCCCTATTAGCACAGACTTATTATACATCTTCCTCTTCTCAATCCCCAAATCCCCTTCTATTTCCTTACTCTCCATTTCACTTTACTTTCTTATAAGAAAACACAAAGATTATCACAGAAAATCCTTAAAGCCTTATACATACAAAGATGTATTTATACTTTTTGTTATCACATCCTCAAGACAATTAAGACAGGTAAATTTTAGAACAGTAGTTTTCAAACATCTTTTAGCTACAGAATTCTCTGACCAAATGAAAATCTTCTATGGAAGTTTACCCTGTAAATCATATAAAGTAACACAGTTCTCACTCAACCGGGGAGTAGGGAGACCCACAATGCAATGTGATAAAAAATCATAGCTTTAGATTAACAATATGTTTTGCTTAAATTCCCTTTTATCTACTGCTTTAATTAAAGCTCATATTCCACAAATTATCAACTATATTTTAGTACTGCAAAATAGTAAGTTAATTTCCCTAAAAACATAACAGAAACAATTCAAGTATAATCATATGAAAGTAGTAGTAGTGAAATTAATTACAAACAATAACCATCTTTATCATAATCACAAGAAATACTAGCGATGTGCCACTTATTACCTATGCAAGGTCAATTATCAATAAGGTAGAGAAAAATTCTGAAAAAAAGAAATAAGATGCTAGTTTTCATGAAAATACTTCAAGATTTACATATAAAAAGCTTGCTTGAAGATAAATTTTCAGTCTCAATATCATAAATTTCTATTTTGAGTTTCAAAATATGATTATTCTACTATTTAATCTCACACATAGATATCAGCTTCTACAATTTTCACAATCACTAGCTAAGCCCTACAAATCCACATATCCCCGCTACACTCTTTACACGCTCACACTACCAGAAGATAATCTAAACTTAGAAATTTTCCTACAGATATCTCATAATAACCAAATAAAAGATAAACATAATGAAACAGACAACCTGGAACTTCTATTTATTTCCGTCTCACTGTCGGACAGGGAGCGACGTCTTCAATTTGAACCTCACTTACTATAGTGTAACAAATGTGTTTGCTGCTGCTACAATTTATATGGGTATATGGGCTCACACAGCTTTCAAGCAGAAAAGATCATCTATTTCAATTTCTTTGTTTTATAGATTAAGGATACTGAGGCCCAGAGGAGTTAATTTCTTGGAACTAACTCATTCTGAAGTCTATGATTATTCACTACCAACAATGAATCTTAACCATGCTTTTTGCCTGGTATGTCTACTGTAGTTAGATAACTAATGCACAGTGTTCCATTTTACAGGGGGGAAGTTACAGTACAAGGAAGGGAACTGATTTTTTGAAGGCCATATAATGGCCAAGTGTCAAGTCTTTTGATGCTTTGAGTACTTTGCTCCTGTTATAACTTAGCAGTAAAACCACCAATGACAGTGTCATAAAAATGAGTAACCAACAAAGTTGAAACTCAGTGGAATACAAAACTGGGTGGTATCTTTTCAACTTAAATCTTACTAAACACAAAATACCTTTAGGACTAACACTTAAATCACCTTGGCAATATATCTTTCAAAGTATGAATTCTCAATACTTTAACTCACAAAGTAAATTTGTTAATATTTAAATTTTTCAAAAGTAGTTAACAAACACAAAGGTTAAGCAGACCACCTTACTTGTTACACTAAAAAAGTCAAAGATGACTTTAAGAAATTGTCTTTCTAGTCAATCTTTTGCTAAGGAAGTCCAGTTTTGTTTTTTTTTCTAAATCACCTGTACACTGGGTATAAAGGTTAATACAAAGTGAAATGTAATCACATGACACTTTTTTTTTAATGGTGTAGAAGAAACAGAATAGAATCCTTAGCACGCCAGCCTCAGAGACAAAAGAAAAAAGTACAGGTAAGATCCTATATATTTACAGGTTTGGTGGTTGTTACTGAATTAAAAAAGAATCATATTTAATTTTAAGTCTGTACAAAAATCTTTGCCTTTAATAAGTAATGAAAGAGCAGAAAATACGATTATATTTTCTCACGATCTACCTTAGAAATATAAACCTGTAACATGGCCAAAAAAATCTTTCCCAAGTAAAGTTATACTGTAACACAAAGTTATTTTTCTATTGGAAAAAAAAGTTTCATCTCATCAATCAAATTTATAAGATCTCTTTATTTTGTAATATGTTAATCACAGAACATTTTGAAGTGACATTAATCTAAAAACAAATTTGTAAGATGAAAAAAGACTGGCCACCAGTTAATAATTGTTGAAACTGTGTAATGACTATTCTCCTTATTAGAGGTTTTTTCTTGAAATTTTCCATTATAAAATTTTTTAAATTTGCAAAAAAATATATAAAACATTTAATTACAAGAGTGAAGTTAATTGTGAATTATTAACATCTTATTCTAAATACACTGAATTCTGGCATAAAAATATAAAATATTTAACGGCAAACTATACTTTATTTAACAAAACCAAAATAATTGCAGCATCTTTTTATTTCATGGCATATAATAGTCATATAACATAAATAACCAAAAACTCCTATGAAACTTGGAGTTGAAACTGCACTAAGAACATTGTTTCTTTTTCAATATCTACCATTTCCTTTTGTGTAAAGCTTTTTTTCTGTAATGTAGGTTGTAAGCTATGTAAAAGAGCACTTAATTTTGTGAAATAATTAAAAGAAACTGATATTCCATTTACTCTCTATTTTTTAATCATGAAATTCAAACCCAAATATCATTTCAAAATAAATTTCAGATTGATAAAAAAAATTTCAAAGAGAAAATAAAGCAATAACAACTGTCTTCTTTTTAAAGCAACTTTTAAAATAGGGTAAATTGACTTAAGGACAATTCCTGCATAATCTACTGGCTAGCTATTCTGCAATGCCAATCTGATTTCTTCAAGATGCCCAATAATGCTAGCAAATGTTTTTGTCTAAAGCATTTATCTATTCAGTGTCGCGATGGTCAACATCCATCCCCTCTCTCAATCTTTCCCCTCTCAAAAAACACGCAAATATATGAAGTCTCATGGACTGTGTGGTTCAATCAATGCATTTCGTAGTTTAGACTTAATAATGCTTTAGATCTGTTGAATGCTTTCTTGTCCAGAATCTACCGTAAGCTCTGAGTATATACTGCTTCTAACTCTAAAATTTATCAAATAGAAATTTAAAAAAGATTCATTTTCTATTCCTTATAATTTTATTTCCTTTAGCATACTAGAGAACACAATTATTAGTATTAAATAGATGATAAAGATATATACAAGACGACCCTGTCTCCATTTCCACATAGGTTCACAGTCCTGCCTGACCTCCATTACCTTGGCAGATGCTTCTATTCCACATCAGCTCTTAAGTTCAGTTAATTTTCGTTGTAGTCTATTGGCTTCCTTTAATGATCCCTATCCTATTTATTTCTGAAAAAACAGCACTTCTCCTTACTCATCACTACCTTACTCACATCTGCACCCTACCAGAGACATCAGTAAGAACTTCACTATCCCACTGAGAACTACTGAAACAAGCCATTGAAGTGGCTGCTAACTTATTCCTAGAGATCATTAAACACGGGTTTAATGATGCCCTTTTGTGGGCAATGGTCTGAAGTAAGTGATAGCTTGAACACATTTCTGACTCTAAAAGAGATTCTACTGTGATCTACATCCAAGTTGTAAAATCTAGGAGGAACAGTGTCTTTTTCTAACAAATTTGATTTAACTACGTAAAGGGAGAAAGTGGAAGGGGAATAAGCATAAATAGATCAACAAGTTGAAGGCAATGAGTAAGTTACCTAGAATAGGCCAGTACTGAAATAACAATAAATCTGTCGTTGCTAAAGAGACCTCAGTAACTTGAAATGAGTCTTGCTCATTCTGAGTAGTTTTCTACTTCCTGCTCTGATGGAACAAACTTTTCCTTAAAAATCATAAGTAACTAATTGCAATAAATGCTGTAAGAAGGCTCAAAGGTCCCCATTTTAGAAAACCTCTAAGGATGATGATAACAGGATATATTCATATCCTTTCAAACAGCTCACTTGTCTGCAGCATAGTTTCTAATGTTGACTTTAAGAAAACAGAGATAAAAACAAGAAACATTAAGGTTATGAATAAAATGACTAAATGGAAAGCAACTATTTAGCAAGATTACTCAGATAAATGGCAATTTCCAGTTAAAAATGGCATGTTGAATGTACCCATCAACTTTGACCATGCCTGAAATCCGACTAAAATGAAAATAAAAGGCAATAAAGAGTATAAACACATCAAGACAAAGAGGATGGAAGAGGCGGTGACAGGAATAAAACCTAGAACTAGAAAGCTAATAGTTAAGCGGAAACTGACTGGGAAAGCAAAATTTCCCCAAGCCAGCAGTGGAGAAAGCTGAGAAGGCACTTAATTTATACTGTAGAAACCCTTAGTGGCCCAGAAATTGGCAGCAACAGGTATTACGGAAGTAGAGAAGCAGGACTAAAACAATTGAAAGTTTTCCTCCCTGCCTCTGCCCAGCCAGGTAGAGTTCCTCTTCTACATAAGCAGAAGATTGAGGCTTTTATTCCTCTGGGGAGAATAACACGAAGGCAATCTGGGCACTAGGCATAAATGAGTGCAGGAGTGTTATGCTGAAAACAGGGAGAGTAAGTTAAAGTTTACATACCAATTGTTGAAATAAACCCATCTTTTTCACCACTCAGCTCTTCCACCTGGCCTTATCTGTTCAGGCAGTAGATAAGGAAAGTCATTTTGAGGAATCCATCCAGCCGAAGAGAAAAGATCTAAAGATAATGACATTTAGGGATTCCCCAAGAAAACAGTCCAGCAAGTTCACTCTACAGTAAAGTCTAAAGTTAATAAGATCCACACAAATGCAGTTTCCAATCCGCTTTTTTGTTTCCCACTCTTATATGTAAGTCCCAGACCAAATATTAACAGATATATGAAGAAAGAAAGCCTTTAATATAAAGGATACTGACCAAAATAAACTGGAAAAGCACAACCTGAGGACACAGGCTATTCAAGGAAAAAGAAAACAACAAAAGACACAACAAGAAACAACAAGAAAAGATAATACATTCATTCACGCTGCAGTATACTATTAAAGAAAATTTTCATAGAACAAAAGAGCTCTTAGAATTAAAAAGATGACAGAAAAAAGAAAACTTTAATGGAAAAGTTTGAAGATAAAGTTGAGAATATCTCCCAGAAAGCAGAGCAAAAACAAACAGAGATGAAATGTAGGAAAGTAAAGATAAAAAACTAGAAAATCATTCCAGGAGATCTAAAACCCTATTAAAATATACTAGAAAGAGAAGTGAGATTTAAAATAAATAAATAAATAAGAAAATTATCAGTGTTGGGCTGCAGGAGATGGCGGTCTCCACAGGAGTTAAAGTTCCTCGTAATTTTCGCTTATTGGAAGAAGGTGAAGAAGGACAAAAAGGAGTAGGCAATGGTACAGTTACCTGGGGCCTTGGGGATGATGAAGATGTGACACTTACAAGGTGGACAGGCATGATTATCAGGCCACCAAGGACAAGTTATGAAAACAGAATACATAGCCTGAAAGTAGAATGTGGACCTAAATAACCCAGAAGCTCCTCCATCAGTTAGATTTGTAATCAAAATTAATACAAACGGAATAAATAATTCCAGTGGAATGGCGGATGCATGGAGAACACCAGTGTTAGCAAAATGGCAAAATTCATATAGCATTAAAGTTGTACTTCAAGAGCTAAGATGTCTAATGATGTCCAAAGAAAATATGAAGCTTCCACAGCTACCAGAAGAACAAACATATAACAATTAATTTTAGTGGATCACAAACTTGTCTTAAATCAGCAACCTTTTACTCATGTTAATGTCTTGATTAAATATCACAATGCAGAATATCCACACACTAAGTAAAAGAATTCCAGCTAGTAAACATGACCTGGATATCTGTAAGAATATCGTACACCCATTATGTTTTGAGGTAACAGGAGGAAAAATGCAACACAATTTTTTTTTTTCTCTTGTTAAGGCACTGTCATTTAAGTATAAACCTGGAGTACTCAAAATAGAATTCAGGTTTACAAGATGAAAGTATGGCGAGAAGTGTCAGATGACTGTGCAAGCATGTGTGTTTCTGAAAAGTAAAAATCTCAAGAAGCAAAAACAGAAATGGTATGCTTTATCCATCTTGCTTAGTCAAAGAGCTTCAGTTGAAATTGTTTAAAGTAGCAGTACAATGAATATTGTCAAAAATTGTGTTAATTTTTGAAGCAGTGTGGGTGCTGACTACTAGTAGTATCAAAAATATGTTCAGGATTGTTTTCATACCTGTATTTATAACTTAAAAAATGTCATGGGGGAGGTCGATGAATTTCCGTTAAAAGCCATTCCTATGTGTTACATGTAACAGACATGGCAAACATTTGTTTACAGTCTTTGTTTGACAAACCATGCATTTAAGTTTAAGTGAAATCAACAAAAAGGAAATAGGTATAGGAATATGTGATTTTGAGATTAAAGATAGTCTTAAAATGTAAATAAAATGTGGAAATATCCTCAAGACAAAAGAAAATTATCAATATCATCAATGAAATAATTCAGAAAATTTCCCAGAACTGAGGGACACAGCTTCCAGATTGAAAGCACCCACCAAGTACTCAGTTTCATGAATGAAAACAGACTCTCACAAAAGATCATGAAATCTCAGAATACTGATTTTGAAAGTTTTAGGGATTAAGAAGAGGCAAGTCACACAAATGGATAAAGTATTAGAATGGCACAGCATCACAGTTCTTAACAGTAATTCTAGAAACCTAAAGACAATGGGGTAATGTCATTAACATTTTGAGGGAAAATTATTTTCTACTTAGAATTCTATTTCTAGCAAAATTATCTTTCAAAGCTTAAAAAAATTTCCCTTCTATGGACCTTCTCAGGAAGCTATTGCAGGAAGTTGCATCAAAAAAAGGCAGTAATCCAAGACAGGGCATTCTGGAAAACGAGAATCCAGTAACAAAGGCAAGTGGGAATCTCTACTAGAGGGTGGAGCGAGCATGGAAGTCAACAGCTGTGTAGAGGGCCTAGCGATCAGCGCATCTAGATTAAAGCATGGCAGCAGGCTATGGGAGGGACTTAAGGGAACGAAAAGGTTAAAGACCTAATATGCATGAACTATTGAGAAATTTGCTAGGGGAGAGTCTGGATATAAATTCATGAAAAAAAAAAATAAAACAACTGAGTACATGAAAAAACAGTACAATTAATTTGGGGAAAAAAGTGTGCAGCAACAGAAAAGTAATCCTGTTACATGGCTTATTTATAGATAGTGTTTCTATATTTGTTTTAGTATAAACACTGAATACTCATCTAACCAAAATTACAAGTAACTATGTCTGGAGAATGAAGAGATGAGAAGTATATATTTGATGCGCTGGAGATGAAGGTAGAGAGTGTTTGAAATAGAGATGAAGACTCTCATCTCCCACAGTTGTAAGTCAACAGACAATACCAATAGATAATGCCTAAAATTGAAAAATCAAGAAGTAGCAACATAAGCACATACTTAAAGATGTGTATAAACATAAATTATATTCTTCTAGACTTTCTTTTGTGCACATATATTAAAAATGTACAACCATTTCAATTGTTTAAAAGTTCCTTTCAAATAGATCTAGGAACTAATGAGACACCCTAAAAAATATTGTCTTTCATCCTCCCTAGGAGCTTTTCAGTTTGTTAAGATTAGAGTGCAGGGAGGACTGTACTTGTTTCACATTTTATGTATTTTAAGAAAAAACATTTAAAAGGAGAAAAAAAGAAATCAAAATGTCCTCAATAATCTCAAAAGTTCTAGTCTCTTACTGAGATGAAAATACTCTCTTTTCTATCAGGCCTGCGAAATGAAAACCCCATGCATCATAATCTCGTTTTGGCCCCTCTCCGTGCTATTATTATCAGATGAAAGCCAGACTTCTCAAACAGTAAGTTTTTACAATCAAGAAGTGAAAATATTCTCAAAGGTCCACTTTGTGTACATTTAGGAAAATATCCCGAGGCAATAAAAGAAAGCAAAAAAAATCCGAGGCATCAAAATTAACTCTTTAGTTAGCTGTGCATATTCAAAATCTGCCAGATTTTAATTTGACAAAAGCAGTCTTCATTTTTTTAAACTGAGTTCTTTAAAAGTTGATTGAAGGAGAAATCTGCAAATTTTTACTATAAAATCAGAGATTAGTTTCAAGACATAAAAACCACACTTTAAAATGTAGGAAACTTTTTTTTAAATCACATATTTATGAAGAAAATTATTGTTGTTGTTGTATTATTATTAGTGGTGACATTTCAACTGCAAAAACAGTCAAAACAAGAACTACTTCTTTGCATCTACATCCACATGAGGAAAGCACTTCTTCACGTTGCCCGGCTCTTTAAAGTCAATATATGGCTCAATTTCTGTTATAAATGTTTTCTTTTAAAACACCAAACTTTGAGCTGTTAACCCTATGGAGTTATATACTGAGTATTATTTCTTAACTATTTAATAGCCCTAGATGTAGTGTTGGTAGCTTTGCTGATTTTTAAAAATTACATATTTTAAAATAATTTCCTCATTATAAATGTCAATATCGCACATTGAAATACTAAATAAGTTAACAGAATTATTATTTACCATGTATTTCCACATATGTAAATGGGAATATACCAATATTCTTTCTTTCTGTGATGATTACGTAATGTCAGCTGGTAGATACCCAAATGACAAACTAGACTCTCCTTACTCAATTATATGTATTAGAATTTCCTTAATCTTCAGAGTTTCATCCCAATAATGAAAGAAAAGTATTTGCTTTACCTTTTTCACACTATAACACCAGGAGATTAGATAGTAGATGTTTTTCTAAAACTATTTCTTTCTAATGTCTGATTGCCCAGATATGAAAATTTCGGGAATTCTGTTAACTATTTTTCCTGATTAATGTATTTCTAATTTTTTTCTTTTTTTAGGAAGTCAAATATAATTTCACTGAGAAGAATTATCCCTTGATTCCAGCAGATATCAATAAAGATGTTACTATACTTGATCTCAGTTATAACCAAATTACTCTGAATGTTACAGACACAAAGGTTCTACAGACTTATTTTTTACTCACTGAGCTCTATTTGATTGAGAACAATGTTGTTATCTTACATAATAATAGTTTTAGTAACCTCTCCAATCTAGAAATTCTAAATATCTGTAGAAACTCTATCCACGTAATTCAACAGGGTGCATTTACGGGCTTAAATAAACTAAAACAGTTACATCTCTGCCAAAACAAAATATTACAACTGAATCCTGATATATTTGTGCCTCTAAAAAACCTGATACTTCTGAATCTGCAAGGCAATTTGCTAAGCTATTTTGATGTACCACAACTGTTTCATCTGGAATTAATAATTTTACATGGAAATCCATGGAACTGCTCTTGTAATCTATTGAATTTGCAGAACTGGTTGAACACCTCAAATGTGACACTAGGTAAGCTATCATATTTTAAATTAATCAAAACCAAAAATGTGATTGACTTTTGGTTGTTCCATCCCAGAAAAGTCTCTCATCTCATGTTTTAAAGAAAAGGAAACTATTTCTCTTTAAGAAACAGGGAGAAACACTGAGAAGTAATTGTTGAATAGAGGCTCTCTCTGCCTCTCCAGAAAAAAAAAGAAATCTAAATATTCTGTATATGTGAGATGATACTGTTACTTCATGTATTAAATCTGCAGTTTCAATACTTAAGACTAATTTTTTAAAGTACTTCCTTTTCTTAGGGTATCCTGCCAGAGAGTAGGTGAAAACAGGTGCTCACTTTCTTAACTGCAAACCATGCTCTGCCTGAGATCCAGATTTTCACCACAGTCTTAATCATAATGTCATTACTAACACAAACTAAATAATACATAGGTACTGCATTCAAACTATATTTATAAAATAACTTAATAGAAATGTGCATCTTTCCCTCAATGTGTTGCTAGGTAAATACAAGAGCTTCTTTCTTATAATATGTATAATAATGACAGATAGATATGTCAAAAATGTGGAGAAAAGGGAACCCTTGTGCACTGCTGGGGGAATGTAAACTGGTGCAACCACTATGGAAAACAGGATGGAGGTTCCTCAAAAAATTAAAAATAGAACTATCATATGATCCAGCAATTCCACTTCTGGGTATTTATCCAAAGAAAATGAAAACACTAATTCAAAGAGATATATGCACCACTATGTTCCCTGCAGCACTGTTTACAATAGCCAACATATGGAAACAATCTAAGTGTCCATTGACGAATGAATAGATAAAGAAATTGTGGTATGTATAAACAATAGATTATTATTCAGCCATAAAAAAGAATGAAATCTTGCCATTTGTGACAACATGGATGAACCTTGAGGGCATTACACTAAGTGAAATAAGTCAGACAGAGAGAGAAATACCATATGATCTCTCTTATATGCAGAATCTGAAAAAAAAAACCAAGGGGCCAGTGCAGTGGTTGGGTTTGCAAGCTCCACTTGAGCAGCCCAGGGTTCATGGGTTTGGATCCTGGGCATGGACCTACACACTGCTTATCAAGCCATGCTGTGGCAGGCATGTAAAATGCCCTCCACATGTAAAGTGAAGGAAGATGGGCATGGATGTTAGCGCAGGGCCAATCTTCCTCAGCAAAAAGAGGAGGATTGGCAACAGATGTTAGCATAGGGTTAATCTTCCTCACCAAAGAAAAAAAAAAACCAAGCTCATAGATACAGAGAACAGATTGGTGGCTCCAAGGAGCAAGATATGCGGGGTGGGAGAAATCGGTGAACTATTTGTTGTTGTTTTTCAGTTTAAATAAATAAATAAATAATTCTAGGTAAAAATAACTATAAAATGTTGTTAACCATAATAATTTAATCATAATAATCTCATTTTCCATAGTAAATCTTAATTTATTCTTTCTGATTTACTAGATAATGAGAACATCACCACGTGCAGCTACCCACATACCCTGACGTGCTACAGTATCAAAACAGTACCTTATAAGGCTGAATGCTACTCAGAATTTCCTTCACTCGTAACTGAAGATCTTCATATTCATTTTCAGTCCGTTAGCAATTCAACATTTAATTGCTCTTTGAACAACGTAACACAAAATTCAGGTAACGTACTGGTTTTGAATATATTTAATATTGCTGAAGGTAGCATACTAAATAAACTAAGGCAGTTCTCATTATTTTTCTGTATTTTAAGTTTCTAGAAACAATGTAAAAGAACAATTCCTCATCTCAACAAAAGGTTTACAAAATACTGGATTTCCAAACTAGGCTCTGCTATTTACCAGCCAAATGCCATTATACAAATTTTCTAACTTCTCTGAGCCTTAGTTTTAACTGGTCAACTCACGATTCTTAACAGGTATAATTCAATGTTCCTAGGTGAATGAATGAACAATATCTGCAAAGACAGGTAGTTACTTTAAAAAAACGTATTCTTTAACCACAAAATCAAATATCTTTATTTACTGTAGTTTTAGTCACTTTTGCTTAGAGAAAATTATAATGTATGTTTATTTCTAATATCAATATTGGGGAGCTAATAAGACATGTAATTATGATTATTTTATTTTTGTCAATTTAACAAAATATCTCCTCTCTCTCTCATTCCGTTTAAGAACATGAACCTCCTGGAAAAAGCTGGGCTTTTCTTGTCGGTGTTGTAGTCACTGCACTGATGACTTCACTACTCATTTTTGCTGCTATCAAATGCCCAATATGGTATAATATTCTGCTTAGTTACAATCACCACCGCCTGGAAGAGCACGAAGCAGAAACCCATGAAGACGGTTTTACTGGAAATCCAAGTTCCCTTTCACAGATACCAGATACCAACTCCGAAGACTATACAGTAATATTTGAACAACTACGTTCCTTTGCAGTAGATGATGATGGGTTTATTGAAGACAAATATATAGACACTCATGAATTACGTGAAGAAAACTAATTTCTTTCAATGTTTGATTCTTTAAAAAATGTTATCAGTTCATTCACAGTTTGGGTATGGAGATTTTGTTATGTGATATACCAAACTAGAGCCAGTAGACCTTCATATTAATTGCAACATATTAATTGTAGGTTCAGATACAGTAATTGACACTCCCTGATAGCTAACAGTTACAATACTGGCATTACCATTCTCAGTAGGAATCAGGAGACCATACATACTAGTAAGGAAAAGGTCTAAAGTAAATTATTCATTAAAACAAACTGATTCTCAAATTAGCCCAGATATTTGATGTAATACATATTAAATTATATTAAAGTTTTACTGATTGGAATCAGTAAAGAAATAAAGGCTTTGGATTTATATCATGAGTCCAAGTGAGAAACAGACAGCTTAAACTAACACACTAAGATTGATTTTATACTCATAGAATGAATTCACAGAATTGGAAAATATTTTTTTAAATGCTTCCTGAATTAGCACAATAAATTTCCTGAAAATTTAGCAGCAATTTAAAGCACAGGCAAAATGTTCAGGCACAATCCCTAATGAGTTACTACTGATTTTGGTTATAAAGATAGACTGTCACCATAATGCATGATTGTCACAACTGAATAGTATGGTGGCTTCCGAAGAGGGTATCACAATTATCTATGAATCTTGTTTTAAAAAATACTTATTTCTGCCTCTCTTGGGGAGATTTTTATTCAAATGACTCTGTGCTGGAACTGAGGACTGTTCAGTTGGTTCATGGACAGTCGTTTGGAATCCTGTAGATACAGCAATGTTTGCCAAATTGTTTCCTAGAACATTAATTTCCAGAGAGACGTTCAGAAGTATTTACAGGGGAAAAAATGGTATATGGTCAAATTACCATAGAACTACCATAGGAAATACTGAGTTTAAACAAAGTGTAACAAGATTCTTTACTAAAGGACTTATCCAAGACTTTACTAAGCTAAACTGCTTTCTGTTCTGCAAAAGCAAAGTATTAAGAATTCTCCAGGGGCCGCCCGGTGGTGTAGTGGTTTAGTCCGCGCTTGGCAGCCCGGGGTTCGCGGGTTCGGATCCCGGGCGCCCGCCGACGCACTGCTTGTCAGCCATGCTGTGGCGGCGTCCCATATAAAGTGGAGGAAGATGGGCACGATGTTAGCCCAGGGCCAGTCTTCCTCAGCAAAAAGAGGAGGATTAGCAACGGATGTTAGCTCAGGGCTGGTCTTCCTCACAAAAAAAAAAAAGAAAAAAAAAAAAAAAGAATTCTCCAAAAGTACTTGACAAAAAAGTCTTTCTTTGAGGTATGCCTACTAAGAGCTCACAGCACAACAATGGTCCAAAGAACATAGTATGGAAAACACTGGCCTTGAGACTATTACAGGAAGAGTCTAAAGTGATCTGCCAATTCCTTAAAATCAATTAGCTGAGACCATAACTTCAACAACTTAATGCAAACAGTGACGTTAAAAACTGTAACAAAATCTATCCTTTTTACTTTGCATATATGGGGAAATTAGGTGTACTTATCTATATTTTTTAGAGAAAAGAATATCTCTAAAATGATGAAATATATTTATGGATGAAATAATAACATGGTTTAGATTTTCTTCATCGTAATACAGGGAAGGGAATAGTGGCTAGAGGTGCAGATGGAGCAGGGTTGGATATGAGCTGATGTAGCTGGGAGATGAGTACACAGTAGTATAATATACTATTTTATTTTTGTGTATGCTCAGATTTCTCTATAAAAAGTTTTTAAAATGCATATGTACTTGGTAGTTTCTTAGAAAAGAGACTAAAAATAATGTAGATGTATGTTATATTCTGCAAAATAGTCATCTTAAAGGTTATATCAATAGTAAATTCAGTTCAAATGTCTTCTGAGAAAAATAAAAACTAGTTAGGATGACACATCCCAGAAATAGAAGAACAGACTCACTCATTTATAATGCAGATTTGCTTGTGTTTATAGGAACATGTTTTCAATAAAGGATATAAATGTTTAATGTGTATTATTTCCTAACAGATAATATCAATTATACTTTCTTGTTTTAAATCTCAATTATGAGTGAGATAATTATAAAATCACAAGGCATCTTTTTCTAAACAATCTATCACTTTCCCAAAATATTTCCTAATTTGAGGCAAATATTAATATTTGAGAAATGTAGTTACATGAAATATGTTATGAATGAACAACTACAACTAATCTCTTATATTTAAGATTCCTTTATAACTGAATATCAGGTATTCAATAAATATTTGATCAAAGAAAAATAAATGGGTTAAAAATTATAATTACATATGTTTTTAAAGGATAACTGATTTTGCCTAATACCAAACTAGAAAAGTGTAGACATCAGAATTGGAAGAAGATCACTGGTTCAAGCAAGCATGTGAAACTGAATTAAAGCCAGGTGTCTAAGTACTGTTGTAGTAATCTACTGAGGAGATATACTATAACCAACTTATTGTGAATAGATGTTCCATAATAAACCAGACAGTCATACCACATTAAATGGTGGTACTAAAAGAGAAGAGAATGAATACAGAAGTTTTTTACACCTGCCTTCTTCTCAAGGTATGGCATTTCCCGCTCCTTTTGAATGTGTAGAGTCAAGGTAGACCTTTGTGTTATTGAGATTTGCCATCTGATTAACACATGAAATAAATCTATCCTCCTGCCACATATAAAAGTAAACTTCTGCATAGAAGGGTCAGGAGAACCTATTTTACTCAGCCTCACTTACAAACCACAGATCCACCATACTTTAAAAACTTTTTCCTTAACCAAATGAACCAAATAGACCCCAAAACCTATGATATTCTTAAAATTATAACCTGGGAGTTACCTTTTGGGATGAAATATCTAAAAAACACATAGATATAATATTTATAAATCTGATTTGGGTATTATATAACTTTGTAGATAAATGATGAAATAAGTAAGGACCTAAATGTTCTAAACTCTATAATGTCTTCAACGGGCGATAGCTTATTATTTCTTATTCTTTAAGTACCTAGGAGAATATTTTATATACAGCAAATGATAAATATTTGCTAAATGGTTTAAAACCAAAACAACAACAATAAAAAAGAAAGTTTTCAAGTAAGAGCTTGGTCACCATGAATATAGAATTTTCTCTGTAAAGGGGAGGAGACGTCTAGTATTTACAATTTTTAAGACAGTACTTTACAGCAGCATCAAATGATAGATTGAGAAAAAGAGATTCCTTTTTTTTTTTTTGCGAGGAAGACCAGCCCTGAGCTAACATCCACTGCCGATCCTCCTCTTTTTGCTGAGGAAGACTGGCCCTGGGCTAACATCCGTGCCCATCTTCCTCTACTTTATATGGGACGCCGCCACAGCAGGGCTGACAAGCAGTGCGTCGGCAGGCGTCTGGGATCCGAACCCATGAACCCCGGGCTGCCAAAGCGTGAGCTTAACCGCTGCGCCACCAGGCGGCCCCAAGATTCCTTTGTTTTTAATCAACAGAAGAACTATACTTATCTTTTAAATGTTTTATCATTATATTTTAACATCCTATTCTTCATCAAATATTTACTATACATGCAGAGGTATTATGACAGTAAATTTGGTGTTACAGAATTTCAGTAATTTTGGTTAATTATTATCCTTGCTCTCAAAGAGATTAATATTGGTAAATTTCTGGGACAAGATGTTTGCGACATGTGTGTGTACAAAACAGTTCATCTTCTATGTTTGTGTTGCCTTAGACCATATTTAATTAAGGTCAAACAGTCAATGAAGAATAATCATGTTAACTACTACTATTGTCTGAATATTTGTGTCCCTCCAAAATGCATATGTTGAAATCCTAACCCCGAAAGGTAATGGTATTAGGAGGTGGGGCCTTTGGGAGGTGATTAGGTCATGAGGGTGGAGCCCTCATGAATGGGATTCGTGCCCTTATAAAAGAGATTCCACAGAGCTCCCTAGCCCCTTCCACCATATACAGATACAGCAAGAAGGCGCTGGGTGTGAACCAGGATAGGAGCCTTCACCAGAATGTGACCATGCCAGTGCCTTGATCTTGGACTTCTCAGCCTCCAGAACTGTAAACAATCAATTCCTGTTGTTTATAAGATACCCAGTCTATGGTATTTTGTTACAGCAGCCCAAAAAGACTAAGACAACTACATCACATCTACTTAATATCTTTGTAGGCATTACTGTCACTGCCGCAGCTACCTTATTACCAAACTCAAAGTTACCTGGCATTTGATCTTTAACCAAGATGCACATATAATCTACAACTATGATGTAGATTACTAATATAACTATTAATTGTCAATTAATAATTGAATAATGAAATAATGTAAATAGCCCACTGACTAATAATGTGCCTTTATTAGACTGGGGCTTAAATCTCATAATTCAAACTAGTTAAAAAGCACAGGTTAAAATTACAAGTGGCAGAGACGAAGATATTCTTATCCCGCTTAGATTTTAAACTCCTAGAAGTAGAAATTTTATTTACCTAATCTATGTAGTAATTTTATTTGTACAGTATTTGGGTACTTAATGGTAAATGAAGATAACAGATGTATAAACGATAAAATTTGTATAGCAAATATTCAACTTAATGCAACAGGAGAAGCAATTAAGAAAATCTGTAAAAAAATAAATGACTCAAAAGTTAACTACCTAATACAGCTCACTTATAAATCTGTTTGATTTCTAAATGGATGTACTTACGCTTGTCTTTCAGTAAATATGATATCCATACTTTGTGTTTCTCGATCATTTTGAGCTTTAAGCTGAATAAAGATTTAACACCGAAGTTAGTGATAAAACAATTTGGTTCTTTAAAGGTTATTCTGGTTATGAACTAATTGAGAGGTTATTATAATAATCCTAATGACACATGCAAAGTTTAAAAAAAATACAGTATTTGTTTCATTTAACAAACCACAACACCAGATCAAAAGAAACAGTCTTGTTCACAGATATTGTAATCTCACACCAAAAATACTCATTGTTCTTCAGTGATCTGTCAAATAACCCAATGTAAACTTAATTTACGTAAACAGAATTTCAAGACTTTTTGCAGTGTTCAATAGTTGATTAGTAATATGTTGAATCTAGACCCAGTACAAGTTTTATTCTTAAATCATTCAGGACTTTACCTGAGTACTCCTAGTTGATGCTACCTGTGCATATTCAGCCTAGAATTTGGACCAATCCCAAATAACTGACAAAACACATAAAGAAGTTTTTACTTTCTACATTTGGGATTAAAAATATAGGGTTTTGGTTTGTTTGTTTGTTTTTTTTTTTTTTTTGGTAAGGAAGATTGGCCCTGAGATAACATCCGTTGCCAATCTTCCTCTATTTTGTACATGGGATGCCACCACAGCATGGCTTGATGAGCAGTGCGTGGGTCGGACCCAGGATCTGAACCGTTTAACCCTGGGCCACTGAAGCAGAGTGTACGAACTTAACCACTACGCCACTGGGCCAGCCCCTAAAAATATAGTTTTTTAATTGGGAATTCTCCTGTGTTCTAAAGCTAAGAACAATTTCACTAAATTATGCTTTTAGAACCCCAATTTAGAAAAGAGTCATTTTAGGGGCCAGCCTGGTGGCATAGTGGTTAAGTTCATGTGCTCTACTTCGGAGGCCCAGGGTTTGCGGGTTTGGATCCCAGGTGCAGATCTACACATAGCTCATCAAGACACACTGTGGCAGACACCCACATACAAAATGGAGGAAGACTGGCACAGATGTTAGCTCAGCAACATTCTTCCTCAGACAAAAAAGAGGAATATTGGCAACAGATGTTAGCTCAGAGCCAATATTTCTTACTGAAAAAAAAAAAAAAAACCCTTCATAATTAAAAAAAAGAAAAGCAAGAGTCACTTTATAAATTCTATGCTATACAGAATAGTCTTTGCTTATGTAAATAAATTATAAGCTATATAAATTATAAATTGTATCCTATTTTCTTCCAAATGTTTACAACCAAAATAAGCTAGCTATTGTTAATTTAATGTTTTCTACCAAATAATCTAAGAACACTGAACACAAATAATCATTTACCAATCAAAAGTAGTATTATGTCTGGCATCATATGATAATTATTCACTTTTCTCCCTTTTTTATAAAACTCGGTAAAGGTACCATAGTATCTCCAGTGAGTACTCAGCTCCATTTGTACAAATATTAAACTACAAGTATTGCAAACTAGTTTATATACAAGGAAATGTAGATGGGACTCCCTAACTAATGCCAAGTGCAAGACCAGTTCAAACACAGCCTGATGGAAAAACACCAAAAATTGGGGCCAGCGCGGTGGCATAGTGGTTAAGTTCACGCGCTCCGCTTTGGCAGCCCAGGGTTCGCAGGTTTGGATCCCAGGTGGGAACCTATGCACCGCTTATCAAGCAATGCTGTGGCAGGCATCCCACATATAAACTAGAGGAAGATGGGCATGGATGTTAGTCCAGGGCCAATCTTCCTCAGCAAAAAGAAGAGGATTGGCAACAGATGTTAGCTCAGGGCTAATCTTCCTCACCAAAAAAAAAAAAAAAAAAAAGAAAGACCCTAAAGCATCTACATGAGAGAGCCAACCAACAGGAAGAAATTTAAAAAGAGCAACTAGGGGAACTCAACTATAATAGTGGTATTTAGGATCAGAGCAATACCTAGCTCTAAGGTCCATAAGGTTTTATCAAACTATTTCTGGATACAAATACTTTGTTTTGGAGGATATGATCTATGCAGATCTATTGCTTATATTTATAAATATTCTTACCATGTTGTAATCATTCATTACTTCTTCCATTTCAGTATTGGTATTAAGTTTATCCACCAACTAAAAACAAAGAAAATACATTATATTGATCTTTATAAATTTTCTCTATAATTCATAATATATTCAGTCTTACAAATAATGAGTAGTTAATAATTTAAGCATTAATACTTTCAAGTATTTTATCTTCCAAGATAAAAACAGATATTGAGCTACCTAAGTAAGCATATATTATGCATTTAGCCAATCAATAAACGACATTTTTAGGATGGAATAGTGAGTAGTAATAAATGACTCTTCCTGTAGATTTTACCTTGAAGAGCTTTGCCTGCTCTGAAAAGATGTCTGAGGTTATAAAGAAGGGCCTAGAGAAGACAAAAGTTTGGGGAAGATCTCATTCTCTCTCTTTTTTTTCAGAGAAGGGTGTAAAACAGATCTACAAATTTACACCAGTGAAAATGTAAACTGATTTTACTGGACTTCTAAAAATTGAAAAAAAAAAACACAACAAAACAAAACAGGGTAAGGCACAAACACAACACTAATAAGCCTACTTCAAAAAGTTAGGCAATGACAGCAATAGCTAACATATTTACCTTGTGCCAAACACTGTTCTGAGTCTGTTATGTGTATTAGTCCACTTAATTTTGACAATTACTCTGTGAAGTAGATATTACTGTCCACATTTTGCAGATAAATTTAGCAAGCTGTGGAGACAGAATTTGAACAGGAAGGCTACTAAAAGCAAACTATTTGGGTGTAATTGATTCTAAAAGACTAAGCTTTACTAATGTAATGTATATTAGCATATATCACATTTTCACTTGTGATATGAATAACAAGTGCTAATAAGACGTGATATTTATTGAGATTTTACAATACATTAGATACCTGGCTAAGTACTTTCCTTGTATCAGGTGTTAAATCTATAAGCAGTATATTTTACACATTATTTATATTTTCATACTAAGTAACTTACCTAATGCATTCCAGTACAACTAAAAATGCCTTTCATCTAATGTCATTTTATATTTTATAAAAAACTATTTTTCTTATATTTAGAACAGGACATCATTTACTAAAAAATTGCACTGAATATTAGTCCCTACAAAATGTTCATTATGGACTATATAGTTCAACACACCTGAGAATTACAATACACTATAATCAGCACAATTTTGTTTATAAGTACAATATAACAATATCAAGTAGGTATATCATAATTTACCTAACCATTATGGTGGAATGTTTCTTATTTTGAGTAACACTTTTTAATAGGAGAAATGAGATAAAAGTTTTTCTCTTTCATTAAGTCCAGATACTACTGCTGCCTAAAGCACCCATGGAGTTAGAAGGAAGAGAATTTTGACACTAGAAATTTTCATGGGGCCAAGATCACCCAAGATTGAGGCAGTTATTAACCTTGCCGAGGGACTATTTCTTCTGAAAGTCCACATTAGGAAGCATCCTTAGTAGAACTATGTTTTTGCTATATACTCTTTTTTGACAGAGGCAAATACTGTGTTTTGAATGAAACATATAGATGGAGGTAATCTGCATACTAAATAATTAAATTTTTAAAATTTCATGATGACAGCACTCATAAATCTTTTTTTTTTTTTTTTTGTGGGGAAGACCAGCCCTGAGCTAACATCTGTTGCCAATCCTCCCCTCTTTGCTGAGGAAGACTGGCCCTGGGCTAACATCCGTGCCCATCTTCCTCCACTTTATATGGGACGCCGCCATGGCGTGGCTGACAAGCAGTGAGTCGGCGGGCGCCGGGGATCCGAACTCGCGAACCCCAGGCTGCCAAGCGCGGACTAAACCGCTGCGCCACCAGGCGGCCCCGTAAATAAATCTTTTTTAAAAAAGACTGGAAGAATACATATCAATCTGTTAGGCCAAAGTATTTCTAGGAAAGGAAATGAAGGAGAAAGCAAAGGGACACTTTAACCTCTACATTTTCTATGGCTTCAATCTTTCACAATAACCATGTATTCATGTATTATTTGGTATTTAAAATAATACATTTCTAAAGTGGTAAACAGCAATGAAAATATTCAAAGGAAGTTCTTTCAGAAAAGAGCAAATACCATGTTGTAGTCTGCTAATTGTCCTTGAAACTCCTTGATTTCAACAGCTAAAGTCTCAGCTCTGCAAACATAATATAAACACAGAAGTAAACAGATGAATATTACAAACATTGTGTACAACTACAAATTCAGTATTAAACTCCTGAAACATATTACATTAAATGTTACTCATAATAAAAAAAGATCTTGCATACTTTAACTGCAAAATTACTCACCTCTTTTCATATGACAAATATACTGAATTCTCTTGGTTGTACATTTCTATTTCTTTTTGAAATTTATTAATTTCTGTTGTAAGTTCACTTATTTTACTTCTAAATGAAAAGAAATAAAGTCAGCAATACTTCTAATGCAGAAAAAGAGTCTTCCTAGTCAAACAAAACAAACTTTTCATAAACGTGTAACAATAATATAAATGGTTTTGTAAAATTTCACTAAAAAAAGAAAAACAATTCACGTGGCTTATTTAAGATTGAAGTATATCCCAACTGACAAGAAACTGACACAGATTCTCTAATCATTGAGAAAGACGAAATAGGACCAGAATGGAAACCTAGTCAAACTTGTACAATCTATAGACAGAAGTAGATGCCTAGTTGTCACCCTCACCCTCTAGGTGACAACCTGCTACCCTCTGGGACAGGGTTTCTCAAGAGTGGCATTACTGACATTCTAGGTTACTGAACGATACTTTGGTGGGGGTGGTGGTGGTGGTTTCCTGTGCACTGTAGGATGTTTAACAGTATCCAAGGTCTGGAAGCCAGTAGTACATCCCCCCAACCCCCATCATGACAACCAAAATTGTGTCTAAAAATTGCCAAATGTTCCCTGGGGGGGTCAAAATCACTGTTAGCTGAGAACTACTGCTCTAGAGTCAAGCAATTACACAAATAGCTAGAACTATTTTTTCATGGAGAAGCACAAATTCTGGAGAAGAGAAGCAATGCAATGATGAGAAATAGCTCTATTTCCTTTCCTTCTTTTGATTAAAAAGTGGCTGTAGGGGCGGGTCCCATGGCATAGTGCTTAAAATTTGGCATGCTCTGCTTTGGCAGCATGAGTTCACAGGTTTGAATCCCAGGAGCAGACCTACACCACCCATCAGCCATGCTGTGGTGGCAACCCACATACAAAACAAAGGAAGACTGGCAAGGATGTTAGCTCAGGGCTAATCTTCCACAAGCAAAAAAAGAGGAAGATTGGCAACAGATGTTAGCTCAGGGCTAACATTTTTTTGCTGTCCTCAGCAAAACAAAAAAGTGTCTGAATATCAAGAGATGACCTCACTCTCTCTCTTACTGACGTTAGCTTTGAGGACAGATGAGGAAAACCTATACTTCTCTTTATTGCCTTCTAGGAGTTGGGAGAATCAAAAGGATCCAGGTAATTGAGAAACAAAAGAATCAAGAAGGACTAAGAAAGAAAACAGAGCTTTTAGGACATGATAGAAGGATGGATTAAATGGAATGGAAGTAAGAGAGAAAGAGATACAGATGATGAGACAAGAAAATAAAGTAACATGGGAAAATGGAGCTAGGACAGTAGAACATCAGAGCAGAGAAAAAGGTAGGTAGAAAATGAGAAAAAAGTTCCTAATTTGGAGCTGCATACTTACAGACATATAACAAAGCTTAAGAATTAAAATTAGGCCACATTTGTAGCAACTAAATACACATTTACGTAAAGCTCTGCACTAATTAATATATCATAAATAAGTATACACATTTTCCCTTTCTTATTAGATGTAATGGTGACATTTCAATGGTATGAATAATTTATTTCAGAATAATTAGTGAAAGAAGCATACAAGATTAATCTTTTCATTAGATGAAAAATAGTGTACTTGCAATAATACAGCTCACATTCATGCTAATACATAAAATTTAAAATCTCAGCATAATTGTATTATCACATCTATTTTGTAGTACAGCCAAATTAACCAGAAATTATGTTAGACTACAAAATAATTCTTAGAAATCAACAGACACCAAATCATCTCAATAAGTACCATAGTTAAAACCTCATGATCACGCATAGAAAACAACATGTTTACATAACATACCGAAGAAGTCCAAGATAGTAAGACTTGTCTAATATTTGCCTCTGGGGACCTAAAAAAAATTTTTGAAGTATTAGTGTTCAGGTTGGAAATGCTACCAAAATAGCAAATCCAAAGTATGACCAGAATTCCACTCCACAATTCTCTGATAGTCTTCATGAATGCCCCAATAAATCTAATAACCAAGAAGAATCACTGAAATGGAAAAGAGAACCAATATCTTAGCATCGTGACAAAATGGAAGCTTGAATTAAGACCACAAAGATGGGACTAGAGGTGGGCCTGTTAAGACAGTAGACTCTACAGGTCAGGTTGACTGAATCGAAGGCGAGTCTAAGGGAGTCTAGAACAGGGCTATCCAAGAAAACTTTCTGCGACAATGGAAATATTCTCTACCAGCACTGTCCAATAAGTAGCTACATGCGATTACTAAGCACTCGAAAGGTAGCTGGTGCTACTGGGGAACTGAATTTTTATTTTAATTAATTTAAATTTAAATAGCTACATATAGCTAAAGACAATCGTAATGGACAGTGCAGATGCAGACTATAAATTTCGCAATGCAAGCAAGAGATTATGATTTTTCATAATTTGTCTTGGAGACTTTTTCAGAAACATGATCTTACATTTCAATAGGACTAAGAAAGTATTCCTAGTTTAAATGTCCCTAACCTTGAGAGAAACAAAGTGCCTGCAAGGTATGAGAGGTAAGACTAGGGAGTACTGGCTGAGAAGAGGGAGAGAATGTCTTACTAGAGTGGGAAATGGAGCACTAGAGCAGGTAAGAAAAGTCAAAGCAGATAGCGGTGCATGGTGGTACAATCAGAATTCTTTCACTCATAGCTTTGAAGTATATTGGTAGAAAATGACTATCTTAAATAATATTGTTTCTGTTTTGAAGGAGAAATTAATACAGCACAAAGACTTGATGAATTCTCTATAGAATTTTAATATGTTTCTACCCTTAATGTTTTTTACGTAATACTAAACATACAAACACTTCCATGAACTTATTTTTAAAGACTGAAAAACCATATGATTTTGACTCATTTTTTTCACAGTATTGATAATTATTAAGCAAGCATTTCTAAATAATCAATTGGTTTTCAATAGTGAGCTAAGTGCTATTATAATAGAAGTAACAGAATTTAAGTCTCCTGAAACATGATATACTATACGATAGAAGGTAGTATGAATCTTATATTTAATTTTGTACCAGTAGAACATCTTCATTCCCGATAAGCCATTTGTCACAAATACAGAAGACAAAAAACTTACTATAAAACAGTTCACCATGCTTTGATTTATATATATCATAGACCAATTTTTTTGAATCATAACATGTAGTATATTATTATGCCTTTCTAAACACACACACAGAGGCATAATGAGAGATGTAGCATAATTCTGTCTGTTAGCCTCATTTCCTTACTTAAGCATTACAATGGAGTATCAGTTATTAGGAAAAGTAACACTTCTTGACTCATTTTTCATAAATATATAAATATCTTAATAGTGTCCTTTTGATACAATCAAAAAGTATTTCAGAATATTTCTATATAGGACTAGAAATCTAGTTTTCATTTCTGAGCTTTTCTTCAAATTATCTCAAATTTCTTCAAGTTAGAGCAAAGCTCCATGTTCAGAAAAATAAAGATCAAAATAGCACATACATGTATATAACCCTCTAGTTCATAATGTATTTTCACATTCATTCTCTTATTTAACCCTCACAACAATTTTGTGAATCAAGGAATAAGAACTGAGTAAAACAGTCTCTTTCACTCTATAATTCTGATTTAGTAATATGGTACTGCAATACTTCTTATACAAAATATATTCAACTTCTTAAAATAGATACCTTTCATTCCAGTTTTCATTCCACTCAAACCTTGTTGTGTTACAGGACGATCGGCAACTTTGATTTGAGAAGACAGAACTCCTCCTGTCCCTATGGGACCACCACGAGAGCCTGGTCTTGCTGTTCCAGGTGGCATCTAAATGACAAACAAGATTTCAGTTTTAGTAAAGTAGAAAAATACTGTACCTCTACTATTGTTAAGGCTGCAAAGAGAATACTAAGAAAAATTAAAATTCTATATAATTTGTAAAATAGTCCTTATATTTTTGAAGGTCTGAAATATGAAATTTTTTTTTTTTTATGATTTTTTTTTTATTGATGTCTTAGTTTAGAACACTGTGGGGTTTTAGTTGTACATTTTTGTTTGTCCGTCACCTTGTGGATGTAACCCTTCACCCCTTGTGTCCCCCCCACCCCCCTTCCCCTTGGTAACCACCAATCAGTTCTCTCTGTCCGTGTGTTCACTTATATTCCATATATGAGTGAGTTCATGCACTGTCTGTCCTTCTCTCTCTGGCTTATGAAATATGAAATATTATTAAATAAAATTCTTTAACATTTAAAATTCTAAGAATATTAAAATAACACATTTCTTTAAAATTTAAAATTCTATGTGTAGACATTATTTATAATACCCCAAAACTGGAAAGGAGCTAAATGTCCACATATTTGTCCTGATTTAACCACAGGAAATGGTTTTAAATAAGTTGTAGTACATAAAAAAACAATTTATAAAACAGTATTTATAATCCCATTTTTATAAAACAAGAAGTCTGGAGGATTATATAAAAAATTAGTAACAATATTTACCTCTATATAATGATATTATAATTCATTTTTATTTTGTCCTTTATATAATTTGGTGTTTTCAGCATTATTACAGTAAGTATATATTACCTCTAAAACCAGAAAAAAATAAATTTTCACTTTGATAAAAAAACTAGATATAATTCCATCACTACCTAGCCATGTAAGTTTTAAGGGGCTTCCATCATTCAGCAAGCATTCATACTATTCCTTTACTGATTCTCTACGTCAGGTCTGCAAAATCCAGTACAACATTACATACTCTGAGGTAAGGACAAAAGACTCCTTTCTTGTCAGCTCATATACATAGTATGTACGGGCATGGGAAGGTACAAAAGACAGTCTGAAATTGTTCCAAGATATCCTTCTTTCGTTTATCTTCCTTTCCTTCTTTTCTCTCCCCTCCTCATTAAATATGAAGTAGAAATTTTACATAGGGGTTGGACACAACCATCGTCATTCATTTTGATTGTGTTTCATCCTGTTAGCTGGTAGCCTCTAATCTTACCAGCTAACATAGTTCTTAAGTGACTCTGAAAATTACTTGGTAATTATTCTGAGTATGGGAGCCAGCAACAGTTAACACATTCCAGAGAATACACTGGACACAGGAACACTGTCAACTACAAATTCAAATGAAATGAGTTCAAGGTTATGCTGAGTGATCTTTGGAAGAGAATGCTAAACTTCTCTCCATGTAAATCTTCTGAATAATTTCCTCTTTAGCTCTAAGCAAGCATAATTATGACAGCTACTCAAATAACTATGCTAATTTTTTAAATTTACCAGGTGAAAGTATAAATTAAAACTTCATACCTTAAAAAGAATGAAGTAGATATGTATTCACATGGAAATATATTTACAATATATTATTGAAAGTAAAGGACAAGATAAATAAGAATGTATATAGTATTATCCTGGAAAATACTAAAACCATACAATTATATATGCATGTGTGTTAGTATTCATAAATGGATAGAAAAAAGTCTGGAAGGATACACGTCACACTGTTGACAATGGTTATACCTGGGGTAGAAGGAGGGAACTTGGACACTTCTTTGTCTGTATGTCATACTACAATGAGAGTTACTATTTTTTTTTTTTTTTTTTGTGAGGAAGACTAGCCCTGAGCTAACATCCATTGCCAATCCTCCTCTTTTTGCTGAGGAAGACTGGCCCTGGGCTAACATCCATGCCCATCTTCCTCTACTTTATGTGGGACGCCACTACGGCATGGCTGACAAGCAGTGCGTCGGCAGGAGCCCGGGATCCAAACCCGAGAACCCCGGGCTGCCAAGCGCAAACTAAACCACTGCACCACCGGGCCGACCCCGAGAGTTACTATTTTAAAGACTGCAAACATTAAATAGGTAAAGTACCTAGCAAGTAGTAGGTGCCCAATAAATGTCAGATTCCTTTTATAAATATTTAATCAACGGGCACAAATTCTTACTAGAATAATAGAAAAAGATACCCCAGTTCAGTACCATATACACGAAGACTTTAGAAAAACCATTTCAGTATAAGTTGATGATGATGTTGATATTACCTGAAACTCTAGAAAAATCTGAAAACTTTAAGAAAACCTGACTTTAACAAAATTATCCCCTCCCAAATTTGCTGTTCTTCATATGAATTAAACACAGGACCCAGCATTCTCTCCAGTTTGCAGTTAGCCTACTATCCAAGCTTGTACCTCATATGCACCTTACAAAGTAGTCAATGCCATCAGTTGTAAGCATCTGAGAAATTACTATAGATATTTTGGTGTATTCATTTCTATGTACATATAAATGTACATTTTTATGTTAAATTGACACCACACTGCTTTTTTCACTTAATACTGTATTATAAAGATATATTTCCTCAAATATTCTTTGAAAATAATTTTTGATGGTTACCTAACAGCCTATTACAGGGATAGACAAATCATAATTTAAGATTCACCTGTTGTAAGGTCATTTAGGTTTTCAAATTTTCACTATTATAATTATAATGAAAATGTAATAATTATCTCTATAGGAGATTATTCAGCTTAGAATTATCAGTTTATAAAGTTTATCCAATATCTTCTAATATGGTGTGTTTCTCTTATTGATTCACTGATTTATGACACCCTATCTTACATGAAGCTCTTAATATTTACTAGTTTGTTTCTAGGCTGATGTGACAACCAGAATATTGTTTTACTTATTATTTATGACATATTTTTATGTGAGATAATTGTACTTTTTCTTATTTTTGCTTTTTTATTGTTCTACATGAATTTTAGAATAGTTTACTAATGATGAGATGAATTTTAGAATAGTTGTTGAATGATATTTCCCCTAATTCCCCAAAAAGAAACCTCATGGAATTTTGATTGGACATAGGGTTTATAGCCTTAACATAGAAAGAGTTCTTAAAATTAGTAAAGTTTGCCTTTTCATTTTAAGATTCTGAACTTTCTGTATAACATATATGCTACAAATATTTTTTACCAGTTCGTCATTCTCCTTTTAACTTTTTAATGGTGTTTCCAATTTTTGTAAATTCAAATATATAAATATAAAAATACTTTCCTTTTCAGTATTCAGTGTTTCTGTCAATTACACAAAGGCATAGCCCACACTACATTTATACGAAATACCTATATTTATGGTTTCATTTTTAAAATATAAAGTTCCTAAAATATCTAGAATTCTCTGTGAGGGAGTGATCAATTTTTTTTAAAACAAATGGTTTACCAGTTATTTGAATGTACCTTTGAATACTCCATGCTTTCCAACTAATTTGAAATGCCACCTTAATCATTAATTAAATTCTTACATATGTCTGATTCCATTTCTGGTGTATTCCATTTCAGTTGATTCTGGCACCAATACACTATACCACTTAAATTATTGTAGCTTTAAAATAAATTTGAAAATCAGCATGAGCAGGCATCTTCTCTCAACAGTGTCTTTCAGACATTCTCCCACATTTATACTTCTAAATGTTTTTCAAAAAACAGACATATATAATAGTATGCTTATAGAATAAAGAAAGAACAAAGGATAATCTCTTGTTACTGACAGGCTCTCCAACTTCTACCAGTAGACATGTACAAGAATTCAAGAGATTTGTTTTAAACTTACTCCAGTTGCCACTCGAATATTTCCTGATGGGGGTCGCATTCCAGAAGAAGGCCTTCCTGTCAACCCAATTCCACCTCGTGAAACAGGGCGAGCTGCTGGAGGTTTGTGATTACTGGCCATTGTTCACTTCAACCACTGTTTGGAAACAAAGAATAGTTCACTTCTCATTTGCTATCTTCTATAGCAAGACACTAGTGACCCACACATCCTTCCTTCAAACATTTAATTCATAACGACTTTTCTTGCAAATTGCCATTCCAGATACCATTGAACAAAGCTAAGCTAGCTTTAATTTTGTTCAGATTTGACATTAATGTTTCATTTACAAGCATGAAATTTACCACTTCCATGAAAATTACTACTAATTACTACTAGAACCATGAAAATTACTACTAACTTACTACAACATGCCTTCATTATTTCCCTATCATCTTATCAAAATCCAAGCCCCTCTAGTTATCTGTCTCTCCTGTGCTCTCATCCCATACTCTAGTAAGTTATCTCTCTCCTGACATATCCAGCATCTTTCTTCTTTCCCAATCCTTGCTCTGTGTTTTCTGGTCCATGACTAACTCCCTTATGTTCTCAAACCTGTTACCAAATACTTCCTTTTACTCTTCATCTTAATGGAATCCAGGCTTCCCCAGAAAATACTTCAGAGTGAAGGCTGTTGTTTTAGCTTCCTGCCCCACAATTTCAAAACAAAGAAGGAGTGCTCGGCACTCTCCTTGCTCCCAAATGTCACTTTGAAAACATTATTCTTCCAAGCCTGTACAAAAACAAACAGGATTCTTTTCCTTTGAGGACCAGGGTATGCAACCATATTGCCTTGGACCTTTCCCGGTTGCTTTAATCTAGGGACCTCCTATTCTTTCCCGCACATTTCCTGAAGTCTTTTGTACCTGGTTCATAGTCTCCATTCCAGCCCCACCAACATCCCACCAACCTGGATGATTTGCATCTGGACACCGGGTTCACTATCTAACATTCTAGCTTAACAGTTCTCTGACCTACACTTCAGTAACCATCTCAACACCATTTCAGTCATTCAGTCATTCAAGCCAGACCTGGAGCTTATCATCATCTGGAATTGCTTCATCTCAAATGTCTTAACTGAAATACTTTATTCTCTAACCTTAATCTCCTCTCCTTCTACACTTTTCTCATCTTTATTCTCACTACACTTCCCTTTATTTATTTATTTATTTTTTGGTGAGGAAGATTGGCCCTGAGCTAACATCTGTGCCCATCTTCCTTTATTTTGTATGTGGGACGCCACCACAGCATGGCTTGATGAGCAGTGTGTAGGTCTGTGCCCAGGATCCAAACCTGCAAACTCCGGGCCACCAAAGCAGTGCAGGTGAACTTAACCACTACACCACCAGGCCGGCCCCTATACTTCCCCTTAAACCATTTCCTTAATTCACTCATTTTCTATCAGTTTATCAGCCCCCTCCTTTACTGAACAGAATATAATATTATTTAAAGTTTGGGCTGACAATTTAGAATAGCAGGGGCCGGCCCAGTGGCATTGCAAGCTCTGCTTCAGCAGCCTCAGGGTTTCGCAGGTTTGGATCCCCGGCACGGACAGACGCACCGCTTGTCAAGCCATGCTGTGACAGCATCCCATATAAAGTATAGGAAGATGGGCACGGATGTTAGCCCAGGGCCAGTCTTCCTCAGCAAAAAAGAGAATTGGCAACAGATGTTAGCTCAGGGCTAGTCTTCCTCACACACACAAAAAATAGAATGGCATTTTTTTGAAATTATGGGTCACAACTTATTAGTGGGTTGTGAAAAGAATTTGGCAAGTTATGACCAATATGCTTTAAACATGAAATAAAATAGAAATTATGAGAGTTCACTGCACAAAGGAAGGGTATTGTTTCATTAAATTTTTGTTTCAGTTATATTTATGTAAATTTACACTTACATGTGTACTGGTTTATAATGTAAAATGTATGTCCTATTATATTTCATGTTCAAAAGAGTTTTAAAGATACTGATCTAAAGAGAGAATACAGAGAAAAAGAGCGCCCAAGACTCTGGCCTGAGGAATGTCAATAAATACAGATCACACAGAAGAGGAGAAACTAGTATAAATGATTGAAAATGAAGGCTCAGAAAGCAAAGAGAAAAACCAGGAGTGTATGTCAGAAATGCCAAGAGAAGGCAGCAATGGTTGGCAATGCCATTCACTGTGGGAAATCAAGGAAGATGAACACTGAAATGTCCACTTGAATCCCCATCTACGAAGTCATTAATGACCTTGGCAAGGGCATTTTCAAGGACTCCTTTCCTTCCCTACACCAAACTACTGTCTCATGAGTACCATCAACTAATTTGTATCCTCGAACTCTTCTTCAACTCATCTGGCAAAATCAGAAACCCTTTTCTACCTCCCACCTGGACTGCTGAACATTGCTGGTGGAAATCACACAGCTGTACAGACTGGAGTACTGCAAAGTCATAGTCACCAAACTTAGCCAGAACTTCATCTCAGAAATTATTTTATTTATCCTTGATAAGCTACTTCTCTCCTTGATGATTCCAATCCTTAACCACTTTTCTACCTGACCTCTCTTCCTGCCACTCTCAATAGATGACTCAATTTCCTACTAATGTGAGAAAATTAGGTCTTGAAATCCATCACGTTTGGAGCACACAAACTTACCTATATCCACCTGCCCTCCAATCTCAACAGTCATCTCTTCTCTCATTCAAGATCAATCTCTATTCCAATTTACACTCTTGATCCCATCTCCTTTGGGATATTAGCCTCCCTCTTCTTGCTCCCTTCCCCCCAAACAATCTCCTTTGGGGCATTATCCCACTCCTGCCTGTATCTTTCAACTTTCTCCTTTCTTTCAGTCTGTTATCATGTTCAATTCTTTCCCAGCCTTAAAAACTAATTTCTTGATCCTGAAACCACCTTTAACTCTGTCCCATATACCCTTTTCTTATGCAGCCAAACTCTAAAGAATAGTTTATATCCACTATTCTCTACTTTTTCGATTTTCACTATCTCCTGGATTCCGACTATTCCATTCAAACGGGCCCTGCCAATGCAGCTAGGGATGCAAATGTCATCTCTTTGTTACTGGTGTCCACTCCTACATGAAACCATCTCCATGATACTCCCCTCTGCTGGTTCTCCTTTTTCAGTCTCCTTCATCGATTCTACCTGCCCTTATTAGCAGAATTCTTCAAGATATCATCCACAGTCTATTTTTCTTTTTTCTTTTTAAGCTCTCCTTGAGCCACCTCAACTACACTCAGGGTTTTAACAATTAATAAGCAGATGACTCACAATTCCATATCTCCAGCCTTGATCTCTCTCAGAGTCTGAGGTGTTTATATCCAAATAATTACTTGACATTTCCACTTGGATGTCCCATAGATATTTCAAAATAAATATATGTAAATGTAAATTCATTGTCATCTCCCCAAAATTTGCTCTTCCTCTTACTACCACCTCCTAGTCACACAATGAAACTTGGTTTTTGATTTCTCCCTTTCTCTCATTTCCCATAGCTAGTCACATAGTCCTACTGATGTTATTCCTAAATGTTTAACATGTACCTTCCTCTCTATTCCTATAATACTGTTCAGGGCCTCACAGACTCAAGTGGATTATTAGACTGGCCTCCTAACTTGTCCCCTTGCCTAACATCTTGCCTGTTATGTTCTCTAGGAATCCTTCCACGACCAGTCTATAACCAGCCCCACCTTCTTCAATTTGAGTTTACAGGCCTGTCCTATATGCTACTATGCATCCTGTGCATAACTCTATCCCAGTGTCTATCATACCAATTGAAATGATCTGCTTCAGTATTTCTCTCCCTTGAGGGCAAGAGCTGGATCTCCTTCATCTTCATATCCCCAGCATCTACCTCAGTGCCAGGTAGAAACTTTCCATTCTCTTTTGCACGTTCTGAATTTCCTCCCACATGAAGGCACTGCCAATTACAAAATTTTACTAAATTGTTAAAAATGAAACAACTCATTTCTTGAACTAAATTGGCTTCTCAGTTTCTATACCCCATGTCCACTACTTCTCTGGCTTTCCTCAGCATCATTCATGATTAGTCCTTGGATTGCTTCTCTTCTCTCTATAAATTTTCATCCTTTTCTTATAACTCCGAGTATGTTGACGACTCATAAATCAACGTCTCCAGTTCTGTCCTTTAAACTGGGCACTAATTCTGGATTTTTAACTGTTTATTTGAAATTTCTATTCAGATATCTGATTATCACTTCATACTGAATGTGTTCACATCACACTTCCAATCTTCCCATTCCGACTAGCTCCACAATTCTATTCCCTTGCCATTTTGAACTCTGCGGACGAAGTAACAGAATTATTACTATTATTATTATTTCAAAGGGAGTTTCATGGACTAATTTTTTGAAAGACAGACAAGGTCTATGATCAAAACAGATTCTCCCAAAGGAAGTTAATACAAAGAACTTTGTTTGCAGCAGAATTAGTCAATGTTGCTCTAGCTTTCCTGATAACCTGAAGAAAACATATAATATATAGAATTTTCACCCGATGTTCTTTGCCACTGCTTTACTACCGTGGAAAAAGCTTAGCATCAGGTCAGTCACAGGGGGTCAAGTAAAAGGGAGGGGCACTAGTAACAAATATGCCACTAACTCCGGGGTCATTCACGCAAATATTCACAAAATCTCCGCGGTTATTCACACAATCAGAGAGGCTGGCTGGCCTTTGGTTCCAGAAAAATTAGGGAAACAAACTTGAGCTCTGACAGTTACCAGCCATATAATCTCTGGATGTGTTTCCTCATCCGTAAAATAGTAGTGTGGCAACGAGCTCTACCTTGCAGAGCTGTTGTGAAGATTGCACATGCCATATATAAAATACCTGGCTCAATTATTATTACTATCATTATCCTCCCTAAAATAGCCATTTTAACATACTTGAAGAAGCGGAAAGTTGCTAAATCCTTTCTGTTACGACCAACAGACAGAAATCTACTATTCCTTGGAGTAAAACCCCTCGGCCCATGGGGAATGTTCTGTGAGGCTCCTGGGTCCTTTCCTCTGGTTCACCCTGGCAGGGCTCCTCAGGGGAGTGTGAGGTCTCTGCGCACGCTTTGCTCACCAGACTTCCCTGGCCTGACGACCGGCCCGAGGAGAACAGCTAAGAGCCAGAGAGTTCGGATTTGTTTTGTTTGGAGCGGATCAGCATCTCCAAAGTAAGATAACTGGCTCAGGAGGGAGGGAGGGAGGGACAGACGGGACCCGGGATTTCTCACCTCCGCCGGCGCGGAAGGAGGGAGGTCGCACCGTTCAGCGGCGCTCGAACTTCCTTCCGAGGCCGCCACCACCGCGGAGCCCACCCGTCGTCCCGCGCACCCGTGCGCTCACTCGCGACTCCCAGCTCACCCACGCGCAGATTTGGGCCCTCGGGCCTGACCACTAGCGGCCGCGCGCCGCCGCGTATCCCGGCAACGGGGGCGGGGCGGGGAGAGGCCCCTCCTCCTGATTGGCCAATCCTCGGCCTCAGCTCTCGCGCCTGCGCGCAAAGCAAGAGTAAATCGCTCTCGCGAGATTTGAGGACTACCGTTTTCTCCGTACCTCAGTGTTTTGCTAGAAGGAATGGAGACCGGAGAGTTGCTAATGAAAACAACCCTCTGCTTGTGTGCTTGACCTGAACTCACTCCTAGCGAGTTTTATTACATCGCTATGTAACCTCACGTCTGCTACTGTGTAATACGTTAGATTTTCAAATAAGAATTGTCTGACGTTATTCCGTGGTAAGACAGTATTGTACAGTCTTTTTACTTCTAATTAGTGGTAGTTTTCCTTCCTGTTAGGATTCAACGTTCACAATACAACATTAAGTATGGATGCGGTTCTGGTACCATCTGTTCCTCTTCATTTCATTGGAAGATTCATATCTTTAAGCTTTCTTTCAGACTTCTGTTGATCCAAGGTTGTGAGGAAGGCTGAATTAAATGTAAAGTGGTCTTAAAAGAACTATTTTAAAATCAGTGTTAAAAAAAACAATATAAGAAATACTTCATCTCAAATCCTACCTCTCTTACAAAGTAACTTGAAGTTTGCTTTCTTTCAGTCCTCTTATAGGCAGAGCTCAAATGTGGTTGCAGCCATAACAACATACATACATATTGGACTTTTAACATTTTTCACGTTATTTCCAACTTGCATACATCATTTATATCAAGATTTATTTTCTTATATGCCTGCATGCAAAATGAAATGTCTGTGACTGAGTTCTCACTTCAAGTTTGTAGAACATTTTCATGTAATTATCCCATTTGAGCCCAGCATAGTTGCAGTGGCCATTTGTTATCCTTTTGGTCACTGTAGTGAAAGGCAGTAGAATTTGCACCCCAAAATATGCCACTTTGGTATGAGAATTATTTTGAGCTGAAGGCAATTAAAACGAAGCAGATTACAAGAAAAGCTCTCTACCATTCCCCTACTTGCCTAAAAGCAGGCCATAAATTTTTAAGTGTCCCTCCTTGCTTCTCTACCAGGAAGGACAAAAGTTAATCATCTGACATAACTTTAGATCTTTCATCAGTGTGGAGACTGTACCAGTGGTGGAATCTACATAACAAACTTTACTAACTAGCCTTTATCATCTACCATTAGTTTCCTATATATTTGCCTTCTCATAATTTGCTGCCTCTAAGGACTTAAGGTCCTTTTGTCACTTCTGTAAAAACGTATCGTTCCTTTGTTAAGAAGCTATAGAAGCTCAAGCTCTAGCCACCTCTGTTACTCATCCCTCAGTTTCTCCCTTGTATATATGATATACACGTTAATAAACTTATGTTTTTCTCTTGCTAATCTTTTGTTATAGAATCCCAGCAGAAAACCTAGACAGGCAGAAAGAAAAAAGATATTTCTTCCCCTACAAACTAACTGCCCACCTAGTCTATACATTATCTCAGAAGTTACTAACATTATGGAGATTTCTCCCTCACTGCCTTCAGACGTTCGGGAAGGGGATCCAGCATTTGTCATCTGTATACAGATGTGACAGTTGGAACTATTTGTTTTAAATCTTTGAATTCTTGACACATAAAATACTATAATTTTTTTTAAGTACCAAGAACCCAGTTTCGTGTTCACAGAGTTTAAAGCAAGCGATTATTTCCAATTTGGCCCAAGCTCTCTCGTTTTAATTAAAAAACACCGTTAGCATGTAAAAATCTCAAGAGACTACGCAGGGAAGGTTTGGGGAAAGCGGAGTAAGGCGGCCCTAACAGAAGGCTCGAAACAATCTCCCTCAACCACTCGGCAGCTCGCAGCCCAGCGGACCAAGATTTAAAATATCCGGATTCGGCGCGCCTGCGACTCACGCCCCGCCGGCGCGTGGCATTGTGGGATTTGTAGTCCGAGACGGCATCCCGTGTTACAAGAGACAGTTCAGCCGGGGCTCGGAAGGGACGCCGGCTGGGAAAGGACCCGGATTTGGGCGCCAGGACGGAGAGGCAGGGCGTGGCTTTCTCTTTTCTCGGCCGGCCGTCCATTCCGCCGGAGGGAAGGGAGCCTCAGCTGGGCGTCGGCCTCGGCAGTCGGGACGCACACGCTCTGCGTCATGGCGGGCTGGGGCCGATGATGAATTCCGGTGTGCATGTCAGGGTTGCTGTGTCACTCGGCCCGCTCGGCGCGCCCCTTCCCCGCCGTCCTTCCGCACCGGCTCTCGGGCTCTTCCGGTCTCCGGCCGCCCCTCACCGGCAGGGCCCTCTCCCGCCGCGGCCCGGCGTACGCCCGGCCTCCCCCGCGGACTGACCTCGCGCGGTGCCGCCCCGGGCGCCGGACCGACCAGGGCCATGGCGGGTGGCGCCGCCAGGTACCGGCTGAGCTGCTCGCTCCCGGGCCACGAGCTGGACGTGAGGGGCCTGGTGTGCTGCCTCTATCCGCCCGGGGCCTTTGTGTCCGTGTCCCGAGACCGCACCACCCGCCTCTGGGTCCCGGACAGGTGAGCGCGGCGAGTCTCGCTCCCCCGCTGGGCTGCAGGCTTCCTCCCGCGAGTGATGAGAGGGACCCTCCCCTGCTCTGCCTGCCCTCTCCCTCCCTTCCCGGCCTTCCCTCTGTTCCGCGCTCACTCCCCATTCTCGGAGCTCTGGCAGTCTGGGCGCGCGTTGTAAGAAACCAGTGAGGTTGAGCGGAAAGAGCACCGGATTGGGGGAACAGAGACCTACTTTCTTGCCCTAACTTGACCACTAACGAGTGGGTGACCCTGGACGAACCTCTTACCTTTTGGGCCTTCTGCTTTTGGACGATGATTTCCCATGTTTCTTTTGGATTTGAAAATTGAGTGATGCCAGGTGCACTCTCCTAAACGAGGCAGTGTGAAAGCATCTGGCATGTAATTGAAATAGTCCTCTTTTTTCCTAGAATTTGCTCCGTAGTCTTCCTTCATATTTAATTTTTTTGAGAACCTTAGTCCTCAAAAATTGCATTGCAGAAAATTGCATTGGGTCCTCTCCTCGTTGTCCAAGTCCGAGTTTCTTAGTCTGGGGTCTGTGATGGGCTTGGGTGGAGGGGATGAGACCCCTCAAATGTTTTATGGATATGTAAGGATGTGCGGTTTTCGTGAGGAGAGAAAGCATTACCTTCAAAATATTGTCGGAGAGATTCGCTAAAAAGATTAAGAAACAGAAAGTTAAGCTCCAGTCCAAATCAAGTTCAAGGGTTCAGCCCTGATTTGGCTGCTGTAACAGGAAATTTACCACCTGGAAGACAGATTTCAGTTCAGAAAGAGAAAAACCGAGGTGAGTTACTTTGTTGTGTAGGAAGTTTCCCATCAGTGGAGGTTTCACTCAGAGTTTATGAACAGGGTGACTGTTCATAAATTCAGGTGATAACTGTTTATTGAGCGCCTCCTGTTTGTTTGGGATCCTGAAGAAGAAGAGGACAGACAAGGTCCCTGTGTCTTTAGAGCTTTCTTACTGTCTGGGAGGGAAGATAGATCAAAAAACAAGCAAATAAATAATTACTCATTGGCATGTGCACTATGAAGAAAACAAGTATAGATAGAGAATTGAGTGGAAAGAGATGTTAAAGAAGGAAATCTCTCTGAGGAGAGGTTTTTTTAAGCTGACACTGAGAATGGAGCTGGTCATGGGGGCAAGGAATGAGGCAGGTTGAATTGGGAGAGCATTGTAGGCAGCAGGAGGAGCCAACACAGAGGCCCTGGATTGAGAAAGAGGAAAGGCCTTGAGTGCAGGAGGGAATCAGCTATGAGAGGAGGGCAGGTCTTAGGAGCTGTCAGGAGCCAGATCAGGCCCTGGGAAGAGGAAAGGAGTTAGAAGGTAGAAGCCCTCAGAGTTTCAAGCAGGGAGCACAATGATTTGATTTAGCTGTTGAGAAGTTTCTGTGAGCTGCCAGTGGAGAATGGATTGCAAAGAATACATGTGGAAGTAGATCGGTTTGGAGGTTTTTGCTGTGGTGCAGCCAAGACATGATGATAGTCTAGACAAGGGGTATTGTAGAGCAAACTCCTGTATTGGATGGGATGAGATGATCTCTACAGGTCTCTTCTAACTCTTAGGATATTCCAAAGCACCTAGTAACACGATGCATAACTTTTTGTGTATTTTAGTATTATTAGTGATTAAGCTTGTACATTTAAAATTGAGTTCAGGAGAAGCATATGCCTGGTAGGATATAAACACTGAAGTATGGAGTATCTAAAGGATGCCTGTTGTAATAGTTGAATCCTGTCATTAAACTTTCATATGTTTTGTAGGACTTTGTTAGGTTAACAAGAACTTAAATCACTGGAGTGGCTGCATTTACCAGGAACTTGAGGAACTTTGGGCTGAAATGATCCTCTATTTGAAAACTGGTTCTTTTCATTTAACGTCTGTTGTTTTTTGGGTTTGTTTTTCAAAATTCATTTATGTATTTTTTCAACCAATAGTGATTGAGAGCCTGCATTGTGCCAGGCACAGGGCTGGATAGTGGGTGATTATTACCTCTCATTTCCAATGCTCAGGGTAGAACATCTCATAGTCACAGAGTGATGAACCTCCTATGCATCCCAAATAGAGTGTCTCAACCATGCCTTTAGTGTCATAAAAAGTGTCCTGAAGGCTGACATCCTGACAATTTCTATTTCGTGGCATATTAATAAAGTTAATGAAAAGCTGTAAAATGTTTGGAGCCAAGTAGTAAATGAAAATTGTTTTCCCATGTACATTGTTGATAGGGTTCTGGATCAGGGTAGTAAGTGTAGGACTGGAATGGGAATGGGGGAATTTAATTTAGTTTCAGGGAGGCAAATAGTACTACTCTAGGGTGGACTGAACCAGATAGCTTGTCTTTCACAAAAGCCCGCTGAAAACCGAGAAAGTCCCTGGGCCTTCTGAAGGCCCTTCAGAATGGAGACATCATTTTTTGGTTGTACATTGAACTTAACCAGTCAACATGCTCTTGTTTCAGACTGCTGCAGGCCTCTGTCAGCCCACTTCAAATTAAACTGTATTTCCCAAGTCTGTCACCTACTATTGCTTTGCCTTTGGAAAACCACCCATATTTGAAAGATGCAACTTCAGATTTAATATCTTGTGTTAAGTCTTTCCTGACCATACAAGGCTGAAGTGACTTCTCCCTCTTGTAAACACTCAGCACTTTGGGTCAGTCAAATAGTTCAGTGGGGTTTGTTAAGAAATCAGAGCCCTTCCCTTCCTACCCCCCCGCCACCCTCCTATTTCCCTTTCTTAGAGGCAAATTTTCATCTCTTTTAACAACTTATTTTTGTATTTTACTTTCAAGTCAATATATATAAAGTGCTGTATTGCTATTTTTGTTTTTATTTTAGGTATTTTTTATTGTTGTGGAATATGAAAATTTAGGTCTTTTTCTACCCTCTGCCAACCCCCATCACATATGCATCCTTTCTGTGCCCTCACCCTTATATTTAACTTAATTTAGACTAAATCAGTATTTTATGACTATACAGAGTCTGTCTACACCTGAGCTGTAGAATAAACTATTATAACTTTTCCTCAATTTTATGATCTCCCTATAGCTAATAATTGTCTAGCTTTTGGTTTTCATTTGCTTAATTTTCTATGTATTTATCACTAATTCAACTTGAAATTCTTTGACTGTTGTCTAAATCTCCTTTCAAGACCTTAGGAGACATTGGGTATTTTACAGTTTCATCTTCCTGACAATGAAAACTTTCTGACCTGGTCTATCTTCCCCTGGTGCACAACTGATCCTGGGATCTCTCTCCACTGTCATCTCTGCGATTCCCTTGTTGGACCTCTTGTGTTGGATTTCTATTATCAATATCCTTTAACTTTCTCTTTCTTGGTTTTCTTCTTTGATGCCTTATTCGAGCACATCCTCCAGGAACTTCCTGGAATATATGCATGGATAATAAATGTATTAAGACCTTAGAAATCTGAAAATGATTTTATTCTGCCTTGCTACTTGAGTAATAATTCAAGTGTTCGTAGCAATCTGATTTCCAAATAATTTTTCTTCAGAATTTTGAAGCCATTGCTCCATTGTATTCTAGCTTCTAGTGTTACAGTTGAGAAGTTTGAAGGCATTCTGATTCTTGGCCTATTATCTTCCTTCCCCTGGAATGTAGTCTATATTCATCCATTGTTCGGGGCCATTAGTGGGCCCTCTTAATATGAAAACTCATGTCTGTAAGTTCTTGGACATTTTCTTAAATTAATTATTTGGTTTCTTCCTCTCCATTTTCTCTGTCCTCTTATCTGGAACTTTTAGTTTATATATTGAACTTGTTTCCAAATTTCTTTTAAAATTTTCCCCTCTCCCTGTCTCTTTGCTATACTTTCTCAGAAATTGCCTTAAGTATTTTCTCCTTGGTGGCCTGGATCCTCCAAATTAGTTTTTTCCTCTCCCTATTTGTTTAGGTCCCTATGTTTCACCCTGGAGGAGGCTTTCCCTAGAATGGTCAGTATTAAGAGTGGTGGGTTTAAAAACTCCTGGGAAGCTCTGTTCATGGGTGGGGCTTACTGGCTGCGAGCTGCACTGTAGGGTTGATTATCTGGCTGGACCACTTCATTGGGCTGCTCTCCTGCCTAGAGGATGACTGCCTGGCCTCGAGAGTTTTGTCTTTGGGCTCCATTATGAATGTACATATTACTCATGTCCTGCGGCTCAACCATGACTTGTGTTCCCCCAGTCAAAGACTTTCACCTTTTATAAAGAAAAAGCTTCAGACTTTCACTGGGTGCAAGAAGGACAGTTGTCTGGCTTGGGTGTCTAGCTGCTTTTTTTTCTTAATACTCTGTTGATTCAAGAAATAGTAAATGCTTACCGTGTAGAACACTGTGCTAGGAACTTGGGAAGATAAAAAGAAGAACCAGATCTGGATTCTGCCATTAAGAACTTCACAGACATGACGGAAGATGCACATAAACATCTATACTGGGCAGTGCTAAGGGACACACATAGGTAGATTTTGTGGTTTACATGCTATAGATTTTTAAACATGCCCCATCTTTTAAATTTCTTTGTGCTTATTGATAAAATGGCTTCTAAAAGCATATTAGAGAGCCAGCCCAATGGCGTAGTGGTTAAGTTCGCATGTTCCTCTTGGGTGGCCCAGGGTTCACAAGTTCAGATCCTGGGTGCGGACCTGCACACCACTCATCAAGCCATGCTGTGGGGGCATCCCACATACAAAATAGAGGAAGATTGGCACAGATGTTAGCTCAGGGCGAATTTTCCTCAGCAAAAAAACCCCAAAAAACAACCCACCAAAATAAAATGGACAAGTTAAAAATAGCTACTATCAAATACCTTCTTTTGAAGATTTTTTTCTCTCTGATTCAGCTTCTGACTGATTCCGAAGCCTTTCAAATAGTCTTCCTTATTCTAGTTCCTACCTTTTTTTTGCCCATTTCTATAGGTATATAGTGCTGCTAATTCTTGAGCCTTTCAGGGATTCATTGGTAAATTGGTCCCCCTCCTTTCCCTGATGCCTGCTTAGAGTTCATTTTCCTCAGTTCTCCTAAGGCATTTACTTCTTTTCTGTCAGCTTTCAGTATTCAAAGTTATATTCCTGCTTCCTTTTTTTCTCATTCTCCCTGGACTTGTGGGTTTATCCCTTTCTTAAAATATATACACGTATGTACATTTGTATATATATGTGTGTGTATATATATATATATATATATACATTTACATGCATATATATTGTTTTAGTGGTGTTTGGGAAGGGAGCAAAAATAGATGTGTTCAGTCTTTATCCAGGGGTTATCTTTTTATGTATACTTGTCTTATCTCCTTCAACTTAACTGCAAACTCCTTGATTTAGCTTGTGTAAGGAATATAATTCTTTATATCCCTCTCAGCTGCTAACTGAAGTACCTTCCACATAGTATATCATAACCTGTTTTTTGACTTGTTGTGTAAGCAGTGATGCTAAGTGACTGATGTGTATAACAAATTGGTAATCATTCTGATCCCAAGGCACTTATTAACATGCTGTGTTCCTCGAGCAGTCATTTGTATACCCCTGTGTTAGTTACGTTAGTTTGCATATTGAGAACGATTGATATTCTAGCTATTAGATACACATACTATACTAATGAGTACTGAGTTAACATTTCATGGTGTAAAAATGTCTTCACTTTGTTTAAGGCTTATTGATAGTAGATTCCATTATCCTAATTGTTTGAATGTTTCGCTTCATTGGGGATTTCTTAGGGTAACAGTCACTGATGAGTAGAAATGAAGATGGAGGATGAAAAAAAGCCACTTAAAATCCCTCCCTTTTCCTCCTTTATCCTTCTGTTAATCAACATACTCTTATCAATGAAACACTAATTTGACTTCTCGTAATCTGATGTAAATCTCTGTACTAGCTAATATAAATTAGCTATTTAATATTTAATTTAAAACAATAAATTCTTAAAATAGTATGTACTCTAAAGTTCAACCTAGACACTAAATGAAAAGGAGTATTTTGACCCAGGGTAAGTCAGGGGACAAATGCATATCTTATTAATTATAATGTCTTTCCAGTCCTAACAGGGGCTTTACAGAAATGCACTGTATGAGTGGCCACTCCAATTTTGTATCTTGTGTATGCATCATACCTTCAAGTGACATGTACCCTCATGGACTGATCGCCACTGGAGGAAATGACCACAACATTTGCATTTTCTCACTGGAGAGTCCAGCACCACTGTATATACTAAAAGGTCACAAAAATACTGGTGAGTATAATACTTTGGTATTTTTCTGTTTGGAGAAATTTCATTCTTTTGAAAATAAAACTTAACATATCCATTTTCCCTAGTTTTTGTCAAGTTTGTTTTACCTGTCTGTGGCTTGATAATGAAAACCTTTTTGCAGCATCATTGTTCTATAAATTCTGTTACAGATTTATTGTTGTCATCAGTAAAGGCTGACATGCTTATATATGTAAAAAGTATAGTATTCGTTATAAAAGGAAGAGGCTGTATAATTTTAATATACTTTGTGATTTTGGTTTTCTAACTATTTGGTGCAAGGAGTTCATTTACTCTGGAAAACTTAGAGTATTTCTTTATCTTTTGGTTATGTCTATATTTATGCAGCAAATTAAAGATCCAGAAGGAATGTGTTTAGGACATTAGTATCATTATTGAAGAGTATTTAATACTTTTCAATATTGTTTTCTGTAATTTGTGTATATTTTTCATTCTCTGATATTCCTAGATTTGTGTATGGCTTAACAGCTCTTTGTTATAAAATGATGTGTTTAATCAGTGCAGTATGTGTACTTATTTTTTTATGTATCTGGAATGGTTTGGGACATCTCTAAGCAAATAGTATGGCCCGTAAACACTTTAAACTTAATTCCTTGAAAGAGTTTGTAAACTGTTTTGTGTGTATGTATGTGCAATCTTCAATACAGAGTGATACAGATTTTTTTGACTTTACTAAGGAAATCTTCAAACGTATACAAAAGTAGAGACCTAGTATTTTATAATGAGTTGTATATAAACGTGTAAAATTGAATAATATAATGATCTCTTTCACCCAAGTATTTACATAGCTTCAAAGATTATCAACACAGACTATCTTGTTTCATCATCTGCCTCTTCCACATTAACGGAAATTTCCAATATACTATTTCATTTGTAAATACTTCAGTAGGTAGCTCTAAAATAGAGTTTGGCAAACTTTTTCTGTACAGGGCCAGATAGTAAATATTTTAGGCTTTGCAGGTCATAATGGTCGCTTTCACAACAGCTCAACTCTGCTGTTGTGTGCAAAAGCAGCCATTGACAATGAATAAAGAGATAAGCCTGTCTGTGTCTCAATAAACCATTATTTATGGACACTGAAATTTGAATGTCATATAATTTTCACATGTCAGGAAGTATTTTTGATTTTTTCCTCAACCACTTAAAAATATAAAAACTATTCTTAGTTTGTGCACTGTACAAGACCAGGTGGCCCATAGGCCGTAGCTTGCTGTAAAAGTTTTAGTTTGCTCTAAAAGATAAGGATTCTCTTTTTTTAAAAAAAACAATATCATTATCATACCTAAAACAAAACAAAACCTAATTTCTTATTATCAAATATCTAGTGAATGTTTAAATTTACCCAGTTGCTTCATAAATGTTTTTTACAGTTTGGTTGAATTGTGACCCAAACGAGGTCTAGATATCTTTGAATCTATTGGTTTCTTTCCCCTTTTTTTCGCTCTCTCTTTTTGAAACCAGCTTATTTTACCTGTAGAATTTCCTACAATCTGAACTTTGCTGATTTGTCTTGTTTCCTTTAACATGTTCCTCAATCCCCTCTACGTCTTGTAAGCTATTAATTAGATCTAGGAGCTTGACCAGATTCAGATTCCTGTTTTTGGCATGAATACTTAGTGGGCAGTATTGTGTATTTTGTGTTGTAGCACATCAGGAGGCACATAATCTCTCTTTTTGTGATGATCAGATTGATCAGTGGGTTCAAGTGTTGTGAGTATCATCTGTTCATTATAAAATTCCCATCAGCCTTTGATATAATGATTTTTGAGCGTCTATTGATGATCACTGCATAGATCCAGTATTTCATTACAATTTGCAAAATGATTATACGTGAATTCTACCATTATTTCTACATTTAATAGTTAGCTTTTTTCTGTATAGCTTTTTTCTTCCCACATCAACTCTTTGGTTACCATGTGAGACTTTTATACAAGAGAAGACAGGATAAATGCTTGCCTTGTCCCCTCTCCCACCTCTTTTACTGGATTTCAGAATGAGTTGGTTGCCTAACATCTTTTTTTTTCTTTGTTTTGATTCTCAAATTATCCCATATTTGACCATTGGAAACCTCTTCGTATTGGCTCCTGTGGCCTTTTGATGAGACCTTTGGTAGTTTCTCTTGCTTTTGATACTACAGAATGTTCCAGGTTCACTGTATGCATTTTTTATTCTAGACCTGAAAACAACTGTTTTGCCACGAAGCTCTCTGTTTTTCTTTTAGTGGAAAATCATATTTAGAAACCTCAATTTGGGCTGTAATGGTGCTCACCGGGATTTTTTTAAACTTAATTTTGTTTTATAATTATATAAAACCTGTATAGTTTCAAAGGAAAAACTACTCAACAAGGTAGATTCAGAGAAATCTAGATTCTGCCTGTATTGCCTTCTTGTACCATCCATCCTTATAATTAACTATTTTTTTATTAACTTTGTTCTTCTTTTAAAAAATAGCAATTATGTATATTTATATTGTCCCTTTCTAGGATAGAAGATAACACTGTATGCAGTTTTCTGCCCTTGCTATTTTTGCCTGATAATATTGTCCTGGAGATGACTTGATTGCAGTATTTAGAAATCTTCATTCATTTTTGCAGCAGCATTGTACTTCATTGTGTAGCTGTGCTGTAGCTAGCTGTTCTAGCTTGTTCAACCAGTTCCCTCTTGATGGACTTCTGAGTTTCCAGTCTGTTGCTAGTGCAGATAGTGCCATAATAAATGGCTTCGTGCATATGTCGTTTTGTTTCTTTGTGAGTGTCAACTTAGTTGTAATATCCATTTCTGGATCAAAGAGTAAATTAAATTAGTTCCAGTTTTTGGTTCAGCTTGATGCACTATTATTCATTAGGAAATATATGGTATGGTGTAAGTTTTTGAAGATAAATTATTATCTGAGAAATAAGTTTATGCAAAAGAAAGTTTTAAAAATTAACTTATCTCAAAAACTTTAGTTTCTCTGTTTTTAGACTAGTACATGAATAAAGTACTAATATAAGGATCAAATGGTTGAGTTTACTGCCCTTCTGGGCATTTGAGTTTAGAGAACAAAAGAAAAAACAAAACATGGTGCATAAGCTTTAAGTCAATCTTTTAAAAAGTTTTTACTTATTTAAAAAGCAACTTTTCATATAAATGGAAAAATTCACTTTGATTTCAACATCTAGACATAGTCCTCATATTTGTACAGTTATCTCTTTCAGTCTTTCCCCTATGACTAAGCATGTGTAATCCATTATGGATCCATAGGAGTTGTTTTCTGTTCTCATTGCCAGGACTATTTATGCATTTCCTGAGCATCTAATTTTTTTTTTCATGTTAAAGATTAAAATCATTTGATCTCTCTGAACTTTAGTCTCCTCATCTGTTAAATGGGAATAATAGCGTTTAGTTCTTGGGGTTCTTGTGGAATGTAATGCACTTTTTACAGTGTCTGGCACATGGTAAGCACTCCTTAGCTCTTAGCTACTATTACTAAATAAAGTACTTCTTTGCAGAGGCCCAACACCAGCACCTGTTCACGACCTCATGTTACACATTTTACATGCTGTTCTTATTTTCCATTTGTCCTGCTTTTGTATTCTGCTTATTTTTAATTTTTATCTTATTGTGTCTATGTATGAAAGTCACTTAAAATTTTTTCTAGGACAGAGTAGGTAACAAAGTTTGGGGAATGTTTATTTAAATGTAATCATAATGCATGTGTAGTTTTTAAATTATATTCTTATCAAAGTAAAAAAATTTTTTTTCCTAAAGTTAATGACCCCCTTTTTCTCGTTTCCATATTTTTCTGTGTAACTATAGCTGATTTTTTACAAACGTTGCAACAAGTCTATCAAATGCATGTTACGAATATTCTAACATTTAATGAGTCAGGATAGTCTAGGTTATGGTCTGGTAACAACACTTCTCAGATCTCAGTGGAGTAACACAAGAGCATCTCTCGCTTACCCTACATATTCATCATGGATTAGTGAGGAGGCTCTGCTTGTCAGTTTCTCAGGGACCCAGGCTGATGGGGGCTTCCTCTCTACGTGTGCTACAGTGATTGTTGTGGCAGTGAAAGGACAATGTGAATAATAATGCACTGTCTCTTAAAAACATATGTCTGAAAGTGTCAGCCACCATTTCTTCTGTTGACTACTGCATGTATCAGGCTGTGCCTAACTGCAAATGGAGGAGGAAAGTGCCATCGTACTATTGGGCAAGTGCCAGTGCCCAAAAAGAGAGAGCTACCACAGTCTACCTCTGGTCACCAGTTACTCAGCTTGCTCTCCCTTCTGCAGGCAAAATATACCCACCCCTCTATTCATGTCAGACAAGCTAAAAGTCCCATCCAGTTACAGCATCAAGCCCAAAGATGAGACTCTCTGGGTGATACTTAGTCCTCTAAACATAATGGGGGGTAATGCTCAGGTGTTTCTGCATCAGGTCCAGATATAGTTCCTCTTAAATTCAGAGATCTGTGGGCTAAAAACACAAGGTATCCATCACCCATCATCCCATATACGGTTGTGCAACAGTGATAGGGTAATCAGAGCAAACACTCCCATTCAGAAAAGCAAACAATGCGAGACAGCAGTTTCTTTCTGAAATCCAGATGGGTGGCTGTTTCAGAGACCCTCCCCTCCTCTGAGAGTGGTAGATTTTTGTAATCAGTTTCCTCTGGCCTCCAAAAGGGGTTCCCCAATTCGTTGTTCTTTGTGGTTCTGCTTTGTGACCCTTTGGGATACTCTTTCTTGTCTCTTATTCTCCTTGGTTTCATTGAAGTTGCTCCTTGGGGACTAAGCAACTCTCTCAGCTTGCTTTCTCCCTGTGGGAGTTGGATGCATAAGGGTCATTTTAAGTCTTGAACAGTCCGAGACTTTTTTAGTTCTTGGCAATATAACTCTTAAAAACTTATTAGGCTTCGATTCCAGTCAGATCTCTGTGTCAATAGCCAGACCCTCAGTTATAGTCTAGATTTACTGTATTTCTCCTCTTCTCTCCTTCCCTCTCCCTACCTGCCTCTCCAGATTTAACTGCTGAAACAGATTTCAACGGGAAAGCTGCACCGTAGGTTCTTTTCCCTGAGCTGTTTGCCCAGTTGAAAGCTTTTATTTTGATGACGACAACCTTAATTTTCTTTGCTTTAAAATACTTTAAATCCACTTGGAAGTTTTGGCGCTGTGCATGATGGCCATGTTTTTGATTTGTTCCTGTTGCATGGCTGAGTTTCAGTTGTCCTTTCCTACTGGAAGGCCTTCTCAGGTGTATATTTTTCTTGTCGGGTTGAGAAGCAATTGGCTCTTCCAATCCTGCAAGTCACTAAGTTTCTGGACTCTTTTCATTCCTGCTTGAGAACCAGCCAGTTCTTCTTGATCTCATTCCATTCTTTTAGTACTTAGTCAAATGTAGCCAGTAGTAAGTGGCACCTATCACTGAAGTGCCGTTTTCCAGCCTCCTTCTTTAGACTACAGGTTTATCATATCCTGAGTAATTGCCGGCAACAGTTTTGCCGAATGTTCCTCACTTGATAATAAGGATCTCCAGTCTTCCTTCCGTTCTCTGATTACAGTCTTCTCGTTACCTGCCCGTTAAGCCAATCCCATATATTTTAGATCTTTGTTTGAGCAGTGCCTCATTTTTGCTACCATCTTTGAATCAGTCAGGTAGGCTGGGTGACACTGTGCTAAGCAACAACTCCAGAATCTCACTGGCTTAACACAGAAAGTTTGCTTTGCTTCTTACAGATCCAGTGCAGCAGGGGACTCTGCTCCTCGTAATCACTCATGATCCGGGATGACGGAGGCTTCATCTCCACATGTGCTTTCACAGGCATTGGAACAGTGGAGAGGGGACAGGGCTTAACTGTGCACCTGTCCTTACAGCTTCCACCTGGAAGTAACATTATTTCTGCTCATTTTTCAGAGCCAGAACAAGTTGTGTGGCATGCCTAAAGCCAAAGGAAATGGAAAAGTTCAGTCTTACCATTTGCTTAGAAGGTGAAGAGCAGAAAATATTTAATGAATATCACTAATGGCTACCACTCACATTAAAATATTTATCTGTTCCATCTTTGTCCTGTAGAATTCCCTCTTGCACCCTTCTAGCCTACTTTGATTGGTGCTCCCTGGGCTAATGTCCCTGGATTCCCCTTTGCCGTTCTATTTCCTGGATCCCATGTTTTTTGTCATTCTTAACTTACTCTTTCATTTTAGTGTAATACAGCTGTTGCAGCTTCCTAAGAAAGCTGTGATATGGGGGTTAAATATATTTTATATTTGCATATTAGAAAATGGCTTTTTCTGCCCTTACATTTGATTGTTAATTTGACTGGACATAGACTCCTGTGTTAAAACCATTGAACGTCAGATTTTTGAAGGCAGTGCTCTATTGTCTTTAGTGTATGGTGTTGCTGAGAATTTGATGCTGTTCTGATTCCCTGTCTTTTCTATGGGACACTTTTCTGGTCCCCTCCCATGCTTACGATCTTCTCTATTTCTGATGTTATAAAATTTCACAATGCATGTTTATCTCTGTTTCTGAAAGTGCCTTTCACTGGGCACTTTTGTGGGTTCATTCAATCTAGATATTCATGTCCTTCACCTGTACTATTTCTTTGTCCTCTTTGCCCGCTTCCCCCCTCCCATTATTTCTGGGATCCCTATTAGTTGGATGCTGAACATTCTGAAATTATTTTCTAACTTTTCTTTCCTGTTTTTCATGTCTGCCTTTTTGGTCTAACTCTCAGGAGACTTTTTTTTCCCCCCAGTTCTATTATTTTTTTTTAGTGCAGTTCTTCTATTTTTAGCTTTATTTTTCTTGTTCTCTCATTAGTCCTTTGTATGTAGTATCTTATCTATTTGCAAGTAATATAGTAGTGAAGATTTTTTCTGCTTCCTAAAATTGGATTTGTTTCTTCTGGATCCTCCAACCCATTCCCCCTTATTTTTCTGTTGCTTTGTTTTGATTTTTCTCTTTCATGTTGGAGACTTTTATTAAATGACTGTTGGTATTAGAGTGGCTGCTCATATTTAAGAATAAGTTACAAAAAAGTCGGTTGAAAATTTTTTAGCCTGTGTAGATGGAGCTTGGTGATTGGTGGGCTTCATTAGAGGGTGATTTGGTGGTGGTCTGACCTTTAGATGAGAAACCCTCTCAAATGTCCGTATCTGGAGTTCTTTAGCATTATTCAGTCCTCTAGAGAAGAGTTCTCCACCTCTTACCTAGGTGGAGGGGGAAATATGCCTGGCTGCTGGTATTGTGGAAGCAGGGGGCTGGAGGTACCACATTTCAGGATGTAGACATTCCACCTATTCCCCTTGGGTTTCACAGGGCTCCTTATCCTGGCACTTTATTATGCCTAGTGGCCTGGATCTGAAAACTGTGCTTCAGTTCCTCCAGAGAGTACACCTCCAGTCTCCGGCAGTGGGTGAGGGTCAGTCTCCTGACACTGTAGGCTGAGAGGAGAACTCTAGTGTTTCACTGTGTTGTGTACAGACTTTGAATCACTCTTATAGTTTTTCAAGTCCTCTGCTGAGCCCCATCCTCCATGGAACCTAGTGGCTGGATACTGAGTCTCATAGTTTTGTGGAGCCAGTCACTCTGCTTCTAATTTTTCTCTGTGGGTGTTTAAATTATAACCTCCTCCCTTTTGTTAAGTCAATTATGTTGTTTTCTGTTTTCTTTGTCCTTGTAGATTAATACCATTTATGACATTACTGTGGACAATCTGCCGTTTTTAATCAGAACTCTTTTTTATTTCTTGTTTTTAGATAATTTTTCATATTTGTAATTTTTAGCCTGTATAATTTTCCATCAAGATGATAAGACTTTTAATTAACCCTTCCATTACTGTTGAACATTTAGCTTGGCCCCAGTTTTTTGTCATTTTAACTAAAGTGGCCCCAAACATCTATATAAACAGCATTTCAGAATTATTTGCATCATCTTCCTATGTAGTTTCTTAGAACTGAAAGGGATTGTGCAACCACTTAATCTTGCTCCCTCATTTTACAGATGAGGAATCCGAGGTTGAGTAATATCCCCGTGGTCAGCAAGTGGCGTAGCTAGGACTTGCACCCGGACAGTCTGGCACTAGAGTCTCTGCTCTCTCCCCCACTGCACTCTTCTGCGTCTCTATTGAGTTAGTCTTAATTGGCTAAGATACTGTGACTTCACTAAGTGTTTTTAAAATTGCAATACTTTAATATCTAGCAAGGTTGAGCATTTTTCTATATGAAAATGTGTTAACTAATGTCTTTTATTCCTTTAGTTTGTAGTCTTTCATCTGGAAAATTTGGGACATTACTTAGTGGCTCATGGGACACCACTGCTAAAGTCTGGCTGAATGACAAATGCATGATGACCTTACAGGTACAATAATTTTGTGAGACTGTTCTAGATAATAAATATAATGATTCTGTGGCAACTTAAATTGATAACCCATTTTACTCACAGGGTCATACAGCTGCAGTATGGGCAGTAAAAATCTTACCTGAACAGGGCTTAATGTTAACTGGATCAGCCGACAAGACTATTAAACTGTGGAAGGCTGGAAGGTGTGAGAGGACTTTTTCAGGTAAGATAGAGTAGACAACTTTAATCATCTCAGTGCTTCATATTTGCTCAGATGGTTTTTTCTCAAAAGTTTAGAAACTTGAAAGTAGTAGTTGAAAAACATCAGTGTATTCAAGCCATTTGATTTGAGTGAATGTAATTTTTCTGACAGTTAATATTTAATATCTCTTTAAAAGATATAATGAGACTTCTCATTAAACGATTAGAGGTGGACTAATTAAAATAGCTACCTGATAAGCTATAATATGTATTATGTGCTTCTATGTATTATATGTGTGTAATTTTTGTTTGATTGGTTGGTTTTTTCTTTTTTTATTGATGTCCTAATAGTTTATCACATTGTGAAATTTTAGTTGTACATTATTGTTTGTCAGTCACCATATAAATGTGTCCCTTCACCCCTTGCACCCACCCCCCACCCCTCTTCCCCCAGTAACTACCAAGCTGTTCTCTCTGTCCGTGTGTTAGTTTATCTTCCACATTTGAGTGAAATCATGCAGCGTTTGTCTTTCTCTGTCTGGCTTATTTTGCTTAATGTAATACCCTCCAGGTCCATCCATGTTGTTGCAAATGGGATGATTTTGTCTTTTTTTATGGCTGAGTAGTATTCCATTGTATATATATATACCACATCTTTATCCACTCATCCATCAAGGGACACTTGGGTTGCTTCCACTTCTTGGCTATAGTGAATAATGCTGCAGTGAACATAGGGGTGCATAAGCCTTTTTGGATTGTTGAATTTAGGATCTTTGGATAAATACCCAGTAGTGGCATAGCTGGATCATAAAGTATTTCTATTTTTAATTTTTTGAGGAATCTCCATACTGTTCTCCATAGAGGCTGCACCAGTTTGCATTCCCACCAGCAGTGAATGAGGGTTCCCGTTTCTCCACAACCTCTCCAACATTTGTTATTTTTTGTCTTGATGATTGTAGCCATTCTAATAGGTGTAAGGTGATATCTCAGTGTAGTTTTTTGTTTTTTTGGTGAGGAAGATTAGCCCTGAGCTAACATCCATTGCCAATCCTCCTCCTTTTTGCTGAGAAGATTGGCCCTGGGCTAACATCCATGCCCATCTTCCTCTACTTTTTGTATGTGGGACGCCTGCCACAGCATGGCTTGATAAGTGGTGCATAGGTATGTGCCCAGGATCCGAACTCCCGAACGCTGGGCCGCTGAAGCAGAGCACGCAAATTTAACCACTACGCCAACTGGCTAGCCCCTTAGTGTGGTTTTGATTTGCATTTCCCTGATGATTAGTGATGTTGAAGATCTTTTCACGTGCCTATTGGCCATCTGCATATCTTCCTTGGAAAAATGTCTCTTCATATTCTCTGCCTATTTTTTGATCAGGTTGTTTGTTTTTTTGTTGCTCAGTTGTGTGAGTTCTATATATATTATGGAGATTAACCCTTTGTTGGATATATGATTTGCAAATATTTTCTCCCAGCTGGTGGGTTGTCTTTTCATTTTGATCCTCATTTCATTTGCCTTGTAGAAGCCCTGTAGTCTGATGAAGTCTCACTTGTTTATTTTTTCTTTTGTTTCTCTTGTCCAAGTAGACATGGAATTCAAAAAGATCCCTCTATGACTGATGTCAGAGTGTACTGCCTGTTTTTTCTTCCAGGAGTTTTACAGTTTCAGGTCTTACCGTCTAGTCTTTCATCCATTTTAAGTTGATTTTTGTGTATGGTGAAAGAAACTAGTCTACTTTCATTCTTTTGCATGTGGCTGTCCAGTTTCCCAGCACCATTTATTGAAGAGACTTTTCTTTCTCCATTGTATGTTCTTAGCTCCTTTTGTCGAAGATCAGCTGTCTGTAGATGTGTGGTTTCACTTCTGGGTATATGTATGTAATTTTTATTATGCAGTTATGTTTTTGATGGTCATTTGAACAAGTTCAGCCTGAAACTTGCAAGCATAAGTAAGCCTCATTGATGGTGGGTCAGTAGTGTTATCTTAATGTATGGAAGAAAACATCGTAAGTGCTTTTATTCATATTGAAGTATATTGTTTAATAATAAATTTCAGGCTTGATGATGTGGTTTTAAGTGGGTCGTGTTTTTAAACCTCAGCTATTAAATAACTCAGCTATTAAAAAGGCTGAGACATCTGCTGCCTAATATTAGTATTGCTGATTTGTGGGGTACTTTCATTTTTGGTGTGATTTTTTTTTTTTTTTTTTTTTTCACTTCACTTTTATTTACTCCTTAAAAGTTGATCACCACCCTGGATAATAGGGCAAGAAGTTCTTTTGTGCAGATAAAACTATCTGTAGATGGAAAATGGACCATGAGTTAAAACTAAGCATCCCTGTTTCTGCTTCCATACATAACAATATATTTATCAAATTGTTGTTAATCTGTGATAGCTAATCTAAATCAGCAAGTCTTGAGCATGGGGAAAGTTTCAACTTCTGATCTCCCTTATTGGATCACAAGCTTCAGAGAATGTTTTGTCCTTAAAAAAAATTATAGTGATATCTTCTACAATGCTTCAATTAATATTGAAAGAAATTGAATTTTATGAAGTTTTTAAAAACATTTAGTATCCTTAGTAAGTGGGATATATATATATATATATATATATATGTATATATATATATATATATATATATATATATGCAGTTGCATAATTAAGAACATAATGCAAGAAGTTTATTCTATAAATTCTTGCCTTTTAAAAACATCAATAATCAATTTTTATTTTATTTTTAATACCTGCATTTATATAAACTGTGAAATGTTTTCATTCTTAAAGCAGGTAGTTTAGCTTTATATTTGCGTTTTTGTTGAATCAAAGGCGTAGGAGAAGGTATGATTTGGTTGAATTAAAAAAGGTAAGCCATTGTCTTCACAGTTTTGCCTTTTCCAGCATGTCAGAGCCTTTTCAGATTAGTTTCTCTCACTTGACAATATGCATTTAAGGTTCCTCCATATCTTTTCAGGACTTGATAGGTCATTTCCTTTTATTGCTGAAAATATTCCGTTGTATGGATATACCACTGTTTATCTACTCAGCTATTTAAGAAAGACATCTTGGTTGCCTCCAGATTTTGGCAATTATGAATAATGCTGCTATAGATATTCAAAAAAAAAAGAGATAGGATTATGAGACAGGAAATTTGAATTCTTGTCTTAGCGTTGCCACTAATTGTGTGGTTTTAGATAAATTAATCTCTGTCAACCTATTCTTTCATATTTTAGTGAAGTTTACTTTTCTGTGATGAAGGGTTTATTTCAAACTCTTAAATAATTGGAATCTTTTTTGTTATCTTAATTTTTCTTAATTTTCCGTAGTGCTTTATTTATTTATTTATTTATTTTTTTATTTTTTTGACAGTTTAAGCTGTTACTTTATTTATTTATTTTTTTTCATGATTGTTCATTCTTGGTTTATTATTTTTTTTTTAATTTATGTCTTAGTTTATAACACTGTGGGGTTTTAGTTGTACATTTTTGTCCGTCACCTTGTGGATGTAACCCTTCACCCCTTGTGCCCCCCCCACCCCCCTTCCCCTTGGTAACCACCAATCAGTTCTCTCTGTCCGTGTGTTCACTTATATTCCGTATATGAGTGAGTTCATGCAGTGTCTGTCCTCTCTCTGGCTTATTTCACTTAACATAATACCCTCTAGGTCCTTCCATGTTGTTGCAAATGGGACAATTGTGTCTTTTCTTATGGCTGAGTAGTATTCCATTGTATGTATATACCACATCTTCTTTAACCAATCTTCAGTTGAGGGACACTTGGGTTGCTTCCACTTCTTGGCTATAGTGAATAATGCTGCAATGAACATAGGGGTGCATACGCCTCTTGTGATGGTTGATTTCACGTCCATTGGGTAGATGCCCAAGAGTGGTATTGCTGGATCATACGGTATTTCTATTTTTAATTTTTTGAGGACTCTCCATACTGTTTTCCATAGAGGCTGCACCAGTTTGCATTCCCACCAGCAGTGAATGAGGGTCCCCGTTTCTCCACAACCTCTCCAGCATTTGTTGTTATTTGTCTTGGTGATTATAGCCATTCTAACCGGTGTAAGGTGATATCTCAGTGTAGTTTTGATTTGCATTTCCCTGATGATTAGTGATGTGGAACATCTTTTCATGTGTCTATTGGCCATCTGTATCTCTTCCTTGGAAAAATGTCTGTTCATATCCTCTGCCCATTTTTTGATCGGGTTGTTTGTTTTTTTGTTGCTCAGTTGTATGAGATCTTTGTATATTACTGAGATTAATCCCTTGTCAGACAAAAGATTTGCAAATATTTTCTCCCAGCTGGTGGGTTGTTTATTCATTTTGATCCTGGTTTCATTTGCCTTGTAGAAGCTCTTTAGTCTGATGAGGTCCCACTTGTTTATTTTTTCTTTTGTTTCCCTTGTCTGGGTAGACATGGAATCTGAAAGGATCCCTTTATGTCCAATCGCAGTTAGTGTACTGCCTATATTTTCTTCCAGGAGTTTTATAGTTTCAGGTCTCACTTTCAGGTCTTTGATCCATTTTGAATTGATTTTTGTATATGGCGATAGGAGATGGTCTACTTTCATTCTTTTGCATGTTGCTGTCCAGTTTTCCCAGCACCATTTATTGAAGAGACTTCCCTCTCTCCATTGTATGTTCTTTGCTCCTTTGTCGAAGATTAGCTGTCCATAGGTGTGTGGTTTTATTTCTGGGCTTTCAATTCTGTTCCATTGATCTGTGTGTCTATTCTTGTACCAGTACCATGCTGTTTTGATTACTGTAGCTTTATAGTATATTTTGAAATCAGGGATTGTGATGCCTCCAGCTTTGTTCTTTTTTTTTCAGAATTGCTTTAGCTATTCGGGCTCTTTTGCTGCCCCATACGAATTTCAGTAGTTTTTGTTCTATTACCGTGAAGAATGACATTGGGATTCTGATTGGGATTGCATTGAATCTGTAGATTGCTTTAGGTAGAATGGACATTTTAACTATATTTATTCTTCCAATCCATGTGCATGGAATATTTTTCCATTTCTTTATGTCCTCCTCGATTTCTTTCAATAGTGTCTTATAGTTTTCATTGTATAGGTCTTTCACCTCCTTGGTTAAATTTAGTCCCAGATATTTTATTCTCTTTGTTGCAATTGTAAATGGGATTGTCTTTTTGAGTTCTCTTTCTGTTGGTTCATTGTTAGTGTATAGAAATGCAATTGATTTTTGTAAGTTGATTTTATACCCTGCCACTTTACTGTAGTTGTTGATTGTTTCTAGTAGCTTTCCAATGGAATTTTTGGGGTTTTCTATGTATAGGATCATGTCGTCTGCAAATAGTGAGAGTTTCACTTCTTCATTGCCTATTTGGAGTCCTTTTATTCCTTTTTCTTGCCTAATTGCTCTGGCCAGAACTTCCAGTACTATGTTGAATAAGAGCTGTGAGAGTGGGCACCCTTGTCTTGTTCCTGTCTTCAAAGGAATGGCTTTCAGTTTTTCCCCGTTGAGTAGGATGTTTGCTGTAGGTTTGTCATATATGGCCCTTATTATGTTGAGGTACTTTCCTTCTATACCCATTTTGTTGAGAGTTTTTATCATAAATGGATGCTGGATCTTGTCGAATGCCTTCTCTGCATCGATTGAGATGATCATGTGGTTTTTATTCTTCATTTTGTTAATGTGGTGTATCACGTTGATTGATTTGCGGATGTTGAACCATCCCTGTGTCCCTGGTATAAATCCCACTTGATCGTGGTGTATGATCTTTTTGATGTATTGCTGTATTCGGTTTGCCAATATTTTGTTGAGGATTTTTGCATCTATGTTCATCAGCGATATTGGCCTGTAGTTTTCCTTCTTTGTATTGTCCTTGTCTGGCTTTGGTATCAGCATGATGTCGGCCTCATAGAATGTGTTGGGAAGTATTCCATCTTCCTCTATTTTTTGGAATAGTTTGAGAAGGATAGGTGCTAAATCTTCTTTGAACGTTTGATAAAATTCTCCAGGGAAGCCATCTGGTCCTGGGCTTTTATTTTTTGGGAGGTTTTTGATGACTGTTTCAATCTCTTTACTTGTGATTGGTCTGTTCAGATTCTCTATTTCTTCTTGATTCAGTTTTGGGAGGTTGTACGCGTCCAAGAATTTGTCCATTTCCTCTAGGTTGTCCAATTTGTTGGCGTAAAGTTTTTCATAGTATTCCCTAATAATCCCTTGTATTTCTGTGGTGTCTGTTGTAATTTCTCCTCTTTCATTTCTAATTTTATTTATTTGAGTCTTCTCCCTTTTTTTCTTAGTGAGTCTGGCTAAGGGTTTGTCAATTTTATTTATCTTCTCAAAGAACCAGCTCTTTGTTTCATTGATCCTTTCTACTGTTTTTTTGGTTTCAATTTCATTTATTTCTGCTCTGATTTTTATTATTTCCCTCCTTCTGCTGATTCGGGGCTTTGTCTGTTCTTCTTTTTCCAACTCTGTTAGGTGCAATTTAAGGTTATTTATTTGGGATTTTTCTTGTTTGTTAAGGTGAGCTTGTATTGCTATGAATTTCCCTCTCAGGACTGCTTTTGCTGCATCCCATATGAGTTGGTATGGTGTATTTTCCTTTTCATTTGTCTCCAGATAGCTTTTGATTTCTCCTTTAATTTCATCAACGACCCATTGGTTGTTCAGTAGCATGTTGTTTAGTCTCCACATCTTTGTCCCTTTCCTAGTTTTTTCCTTGCAGTTGATTTCTAGTTTCACAGCATTATGATCAGAAAAGATGCTTGTAATGATTTCAATCTTCTTAAATTTATAGAGGTTTGCCTTGTTTCCTAATATATGGTCTATCCTTGAGAATGTTCCATGAGCACTTGAGAAGAATGTGTACTCTGCTTTTTTTGGGTGGAGTGCTCTGTATATATCTATTAAATCCATTGCGTCTAGTTTTTCATTTAAGTCCAGTATTTCCTTATTGACTTTTTGTCTGGATGATCTATCTATTGATGTAAGGGGGGTATTAAGATCCCCTACTATTATTGTGTTATTGTTAATATCTCCTTTAAGGTTTTTTAGCAGTTGTTTTATGTACTTTGGTGCTCCTGTGTTGGGTGCATAGATATTTATAAGTGTTATGTCTTCTTGGTGAAGTATCCCTTTTATCATTATATATTGCCCTTCTTTGTCTCTCATTACCTTTTTTATCTTGAAGTCTACTTTGTCTGATATAAGTATGGCTACTCCTGCTTTCTTTTGTTTGCCATTAGCTTGGAGTATTGTTTTCCATCCTTTTATTTTGAGTCTGTGTTTGTCTTTAGAGCTGAGATGTGTTTCCTGGAGGCAGCAGATTTTTGGATCTTGGTTTTTAATCCATCCTGCCACTCTGTGTCTTTTGATTGGAGAATTCAATCCATTTACATTTAGAGTGATTATTGATATATGAGGGTTTAATGTTGCTATTTTATTGTTCATCTTCTGGTTCTTTTGCATTTCCTTCGTTTCTTGTCCCTTGTGTTTCGGACTGCAAATTCAATTTGGTATTTCTGCATGTTCATTCTTTTGGTTTTCTCTTTATTTGTCATGTGTGGTTCTCTTCTGGTTGTTTGTTTAGTGGTTACCGTGCGGTTTATATAAGCGATCTCCTGGATAAGAAAGTACTTTTTCAGATGCCTCCTTTTTCCTGAGGCTGGGTCAGTTCAATCCCTTACCTCTTCCCCTCCTTATTTGTTATCTCTTTATTCCAGATTGTGTCATGAATGTGTGTTTCCAGTGATGAGCTTGAATTAATTTTTGATGTTTTCCAACTGTATTTTGTTCTGGTTTAGTCTCCTTGCTTTTCTCCTTGCTGAAATCTTTGTATCCCCTTTCTCATTTGTTTTTTTTCAGGCCTAAGGGCCTTCTTGAGCATTTCTTGTAGTGGGGGTCTTGTGGTGACGAACTCTCTTAGCTTTTGTTTATCAGGGAGAGTTATTATTTCTCCATTGTATTTGAAGGATATTTTTGCTGGATAAAGTATTCTCGGCTGAAGGTTTTTGTCTTTCATGATTTTGAATATATCATTCCAGTCTCTCCTAGCCTGTAGAGTTTCTGTCGAGAAATCAGCTGAGAGCCTGATGGGGTTTCCTTTGTATGTTATTTTGTTTTTTTGTTTAGCTGCCTTCAATATTATTTCCTTGTCACGGGTATTCTTCAAGTTTGCTACTATGTGGCGAGATGATTTTTTATTCCTGTTTATATATTTAGGTGATCTATTGATTTCATTCACTGTTATTTCCCTCTCGTTCCCTAGGTTGGGGAAGTTCTCAGCTATTATTTCTTTGAACAAACTCTCTGCTCCTTTTTCTCTTTCTTCTCCTTCTGGAATACCTATTATCCTTATGTTGCTTTTCCTCATTGAGTCTGATATTTCTCGAAGAATTTCTTCATTTCTTTTTAGTCTTAGCTCTCTCTCCTCCTCTACCAGGAGCATTTCTGCGTGGCTATCCTCAATAGTGCTAAATCGTTCCTCCATATTGTCAGTTCTGCTCTTTAAAGACTCCATTTTTTCCACTATCTCGTTGATTTTGTTTTTCATCTCCAATAATTCTGATTGGTTTTTCTTTAGGGTTTCAATCTCTTTTGTGACATAATCCCTGAATTCGTTGATTTGTTTCTGTGTGTTCTCTTGTATTTCGTTGAGCTTGTTTATGATAGCTATTTTGAATTCTCTCTCGTTCAGGTTATCAAATTCTGTGCCTTCAGGGTTGGTTTCTGGGTGTTTGTCATTTTCCTTTTGGTCTGTAGCCCTGACATATTTTCGCAAGGATCCGACGGGGACGGCTTTATTTTTACCCCTCATGATTAAAGTTAGTCCTGCGGTTTCCCCCTGCTGCCACTAGATGGAGATCGCGAGCGGTTTGCTCTGAGGCGGCTGCAGCCCCTGGAGGGATTATGCTGAAACGCTGGGTGTGTGGAGGGAGGGGTCCTCTCTTTCTCCTGCTTGACCCTGGGGTTTCCTTTCTGGCTCTCTTAGGGTGTTTGCTACACCCCCTAAACAGTCCGTCGTCGTCGCTTCCCCGTGGGGATCTCGCGACAGTCTGTGAGAGCACCTGGATGGCGCTAGTTTTCCCCGCTGTGGGCGGCCCCTCCCCCCTCTGTCCGCGAACCGCGCTGTTTTTGCCGATCGATTGGGGAGGGGGAGTACAACGTCCTACCTCTCCTCCCGTTCTCCTGGGCTTCCCGCGCCTCCACCGTCCGATGTATGGCAGCAGGGGTTTCTCAGAAGTCCTTCGTAGTGTTTGATTGAGCTCTGTTGGAATGTGAATGATGTTTTCGTTGTGTCGTAGGGGGCAGAGATTCAAAGAGGGAATCTCACTCCGCCATGATGCTGACGTCACTCCCGTAGTGCTTTATAAATAATAATCTCAGTATTGTGAGAAATTTAAGGCATATTTACTCTTTGTCATATATTTCTGTTATATTTGAATACTGTGTATGTTATAAATTATTCTTGCTATTGGGGAAGAAAAATTGAAATGAGTTGTCAGATAGAAATGGAGAATTGTGGAGATCAAAATCCTGATTCTAGAGGGTTTTAAGAAATAATTTGGAGAAGATACAATAAATATAAAATAACTTCCCAAGACTAATGATAAAAAGTATTGCCAAACCTAAAATACAAATTTTGGTCACCAGGTTTTTCTGCAGAAAAAAATGAATTTTTTAAACTTGAAAATCAGTTTTTACTGCCTACTAATATGCTTTATAACATTTGTGAAATACGTAGAACCATCAACCCAAATGATCCATATTGTTGATTTACATTATTATTTTTTAACACAGGACATGAAGACTGTGTAAGAGGTTTGGCTATTTTGAGTGAAACAGAATTTCTTTCCTGTGCAAATGATGCTAGTATTAGAAGGTGGCAAATCACTGGCGAGTGTCTTGAAGTATATTATGGACATACAAATTATATTTATAGCATATCTGTCTTTCCAAATTGTAAAGGTAAGATTATACTCTGTATTTATAATTTTGTATTGAGCATTGCTCCTTCCCATTTTTGAGGTGGCGGGAGGCAGGCTGATGACTTAAATCAATTTATTAACTATAACTTGAATAATTTAGTAACTTTATTTCATTAATATCTTTTTCCTAAAGGAGAAAACTGTATGATAATCTTCATATTAATTCAGATTTGATGGTTGTGTTGTAAAAAGTTCTTGGGTATCTGGGACTTTGTATAATTTATTGGCGTAAACTATAGTATAGTAAGCAAGATGTGAAATGTATAAAAACATGATTTTTGAAGTTGTATATGGTATAAAGTGGCAAATACATAAAATTTAAAACTGTAATTTAAAAATACCTTAGGATTAAAAAAAATCGGTATGCCTGTCTAGAAAGATGGTGTATATAAATGTACTTAATTTTATTTATTCAAACTGATTTTTCTTGTTTTCATTAATTTTAGATTTTGTGACAACAGCAGAAGACAGATCTCTGAGAATCTGGAAACATGGGGAATGTGCTCAAACAATCCGACTTCCAGCTCAGTCTATATGGTGCTGCTGTGTGCTAGACAATGGTGACATTGTGGTTGGTGCAAGGTATTTATATTCTAGTCAATCAATAAATAATGCTGATTTACAAATAGGCCTTTGATAGGCATTAGACGGCACAGAGATGAGCCATAAGGGTTTCAGGTGAGTTGAGGAGACCATATGTTCATTACTGTCACTGAACAAAACAGTAGTAGGTATAATAGCTTTTACATTGTTAAGACATGATATATTACACCGGTATTGTACTGCAAGTTGTGCAGTCACAACATTGAATGCAAAAGAAGTTAGAAAAGGTAGAGATTGGTGTGGGAAAACTTTCTAGAGAAGAAGAAATTTGAATTGGATTTTGAAAGATAATGAGTAAGAAGGGAAATGAGCATTTCTATCAGAAAAACAGTACAAGTAAAGATGTGGCATGGAACTAAAGTGACATATATAGGAGGTGAAGGAAAATGGTGAAGGACTAATGCTGGGGAATACTGGATAATATGTGAGGGGCTTAATTATGGAGACCCTTGAATGTCAGGCATTTTTTAGTTTCCGTACTTGGGGTTAAAGGGTTGTAGTTCTTGAACGAGAAGTGATATGATTAAAGCAGAGCTTGTGAATTATTAAATATATAGGTTACATTTAACTAGTGGTGACAATGGGCAGGAAAGCAAATTAGAAAGCAGTTGCAGTAGTGGGGGTGTGAAGTTATGAAATACTAGCCCCACAATGCTAATGGATAAGAGACTGAAAAGTGAGATAATGATCAGAAAGGGGATGAAAGAAAAGGATAAACCTTCAGACTTGGTGATTGGGTGTCTGCATTAATAAAAATGGACAAGTGGGAGAATTGGCATAGTGCAGAAGGTGAACACTTGGGTTTTAGGCTTCCTGAGGTCCGAGTGGTGATGAGCCACACTCATGCCAGTCGGTCTTGGTGGACTGGAGCCAGCTGTAGCAACTGAGACGGAAGATAAAGATTTGCACAAAACTGCCCAAGTCCTGCAATAGAACAACTTTTTCTGAGGGAATAAGCATAGGGGGGCGGAACAGAAAACTCAAGACTGAATCTTGTGATATACTGTGGGTAGAGAAAGGGAAGCCAGTAGGTTAAACAGAAAAGGGAATCCAGATGTTGACATTCAGAGATGGAAAAGGAGAGATTTTGGAGGGAGATTGTGATCACTGTCAAGTACATGAGGGTTAAGGAGTGGGAAGTTAGACAAGCTTTTGGATTTGGTTTGAAAGATGTTATTAGTGATTTTTTTTTTTTTTTTTTTTGTGGGGAAGACCAGCCCTGAGCTAACATCTGTTGCCAATCCTCCCCTTTTTGCTGAGGAAGACTGGCCCTGGGCTAACATCCGTGCCCATCTTCCTCCACTTTATATGGGACGCCACCACGGCATGGCTGACAGGCAGTGCGTCTGCGGGCGCCCGGGATCTGAACTCGTGAACCCTGTGCTGCCAAGCGCGGACTAAACCGCTGCGCCACCGGGCGGCCCCATTGACATCACATTTTGGTAGAAAAATGATAGAAAAAGGTAAATAAGAGGAAAGAGATGAAGAGTTGTTTGAGGAAATGGGTGAAAGAAAAGATTATAGACGCCTCTGGCATTGAAGGCTAGAAAAAGAGGGTCCAGTAAAGTGGAGGTATTTTACTTTTTGGTTGGGCCAGGGTTGATTTGTTGGTTTAGTTTTTTTTCCCCCAAGCATATTTAAAGTTGAAGAAAGACAAATTGAAAGGTGAAATTGATGTTGGTGGAAGGTTAAGTAAGAAACAATTTTCTGTAGAATTGGATAGGATTAGTATAGTTGAAAGCAGCTGACTTGCCTCCCCTACCCCAGAATTTCAAATTGGGAAATCATGGAAATGAAGTCATTTTTCTGAGAATAGAGGTTGAGGACTGCCATCTAGTCCAAAGGCAAGGTCTTTTCTTCTTGATTGGGGTTACATTGGTAGTTATGGCGTAGTCAAGATAGACTCCATGTTTCCCTAATGAACAGATATTGAACATTCTGTGATTTTCTAAGCCTTATGTTGGGTATTCAGGCCCTCTACAAAGTAAACCAGTCCACTACCCTTCTTCATACCTTCTGAATTACCATATGTAATATTGACTTTAAAAGTGTACACCATAACTCTAGATTTTTATGATGGTAAATATTTAACTTGGAGTTGAAAATTGTGTTAAATATATATTTCTCTGTCCTTTGTCAGTAACTTTTCCCTTAGTCTTTTTTCACCCTATACATTGCTTTAGAAAGTAATAGAGGGTAGTATGTGCTGAAGTCAGCGTAGTATTATCTGTACTCAGTAATAAATACATAGTAATGTTTCTCCTATTCACAAATACAGATGATTTTTGCTTTGGATCATTCAGGTATGATAATGTGAATACACCATGGCAGTGACGTAAAGTCAGTTTGTTTTTCCCTATAGTGATGGTATTATTAGAGTGTTTACGGAATCAGAAGAGCGGACAGCAAGTGCTGAGGAAATCAAGGCTTTTGAGAAAGAACTCTCTCAGGCAACCATTGATTCCGAAACTGGTGATTTGGGGGACATTAATGCCGAGCAGCTTCCTGGGAGGGAACATCTGAACGAACCCGGTAAATATTTCAGTGCATCTCATAGTGAAAACTGCTACCATGTCTGCCTTTAGAATGAGTAGAGCGGTAAGAAAAAAATGGTTGTTTTGCTAGTCATTCAGTGTATTCTCATTGCCAGATGCTGGTGTTTTTTACTACTATGGAATTTTTAGAAGATAGAAAAAATAGAATGTTTACCCTTACGCGTAACCACTGTGAGAAACCATGTTCTTCCTGCCTCTGCCTCACAGTTTTAAAGACTTGGAGCTAAGCTCCCATAAGTGGGGTCTTGTTTTTGTTTTCAGATAAATCTCCCAGTATTAGCTCATGTATAGTAGGCACTCAGAAGTCACTTCTTTAATACTGTTTGGTTGATTGGACTCCCTGAGAGAGCTTATACAGACTCAAAATAAAGATGAGTTTAAATAGAGTAATTCTGCTTAATCCATCGAGGATGATTTGAGTTGAAAATTGGAGGACAGCAGTTGTCTCTCATGAGCTCTGGGTTGGCTACACCCTGATCCATTGTATCAGTTTCTCAGAACTTGGTCTGTGGACCCCTGGGAATTCTGGGATCCTTTCAGGATGTCCAAAAGGTCAAAACTAATTTTATAATACTAAGATGTTATTTGACTTTACATTGTTTTAACATTTGCACTTACAGTATGAAAGCAATGGTGGGTAAAACTGCTGGCTCCTTAGTACACAAATCAAGGCAGCAGCACCAAACTGTTCTGGTAGTCCCTGTGGTCTTCACTGGCATACAGTCGTAGTAAAAAAGAAATATGCCGTCTGCCCTTAAGAATGTGCTTGATGAAGCATTAAAAATTAATTTTATTACATCTTGACCCTTTTAGTACATGTCTTTTTTAATATTCTGGATGACAAGATGTAAAGTACCCATGAAATACACTGAAGTACCGTGGTGTCTCAGGGGCAGTATTGTGCAGTTATTTGAGTTGCTGACTGAAGTGTTCCTTTTTCTCGTGGAATGCCACTTTGATTTCAAAGAACCACTAACTGGTTATTTAGGCTTGGGTATTTGGCAGACATTTTTTGAAAATGAGCAAAGTGAGCAGGTCACTTTAAGGAAAACAACTAACAGTATTTGTTGCCAAAGATAATTCAAACTTTCAAGTGAAAATTGAAATTTTGGAAAATTTGTATATGCTACCAGGAGCTTGATAGTCCCAGGGCTTAAAAGACTGTTCTAATGATATCAGTGGTAATATTAACAAATGTGATTTCTTGATATTGAATAATAAAGTATGCAAACATGTGGAAGATCTGCATAGCTCAGTGAACCATTATTTTCCAGATGACCAGTTCATGGGTAAAAGATTCATTCAAAGATTATTCAAAGATAGACTAATAGATTTTAGTGTAATAGAGCATGAAAACTTCATTGATATGGTTTCAGATTCTATGTTGTAACATTCCAGGACCTACTGCTTGTAGAAGATTCACATTTTTCTGAAAAGCCTATTAAACTAGTCCTCTCTTTTTCAACTGTATTATCTGTGTGAGGCTGGATTTTCTTTATATACTTCCAAACAAACTACAGGTCGAATGCAGAGGCAGGTATGATAGTCCAGCTGTCTTTTAGTAAGATAGACAGTAAAGAGATTTACAAAAATCTAAAACAATGCCAGATCTCACTAAATTTCTAAAAATATATTTTATTTTTCATTAAAATATTATTTATTCAATATGTTATAGATCTATTGTTTTTCATGAAGTAAATATATTTTTTACTATTTTCATTTTAAATTTCAAATCCAATAAATCAATTGATATAACCCACATTAAGAAAAAGCTCTTTGGGCTTCTGAATAAATTTTATGACTGTAAAGAGATCTTGAAACTAAAAGTTTGAGAAACACTGCATTATATCATGTTTTTGATATTCTTGCAATTCTTTACAAGAGTGTAGTCTTTTCATCACTATATATATATACATGCAATAAATATTTACCAAGTGCCTAATGTGTGCTAGTCATTGTTCTAAGCTCTGGGGAATGCAGCAGATAGCAAAAGGGACATATAAGTATGTAAGATGATGATAAGTCCTATGGGAAAAATAAAGCAGAGGTTGAGGCTGTTGTATAATCTTAAATACAATGGTCAGGTAATGTATGCTGCTTAGGATAGCACTAGCTGCTGTCACAGATAAATCCTAAAATCTCAGTGGCTTAACATAAGAGAAGTTTATTTGTTGCACATTTAAAGTTCAGTTGATAGCAGGACATGCTGGAGCATGTTTGTAGAGTAATTTTGCTCCTCATGGTTGTTCAGGGACCCAGGCTGTTGGAAACCATCAGCTTCGACATGTGGCTTCCAAGATCACCTTGAGTATAGGCATCCAGCCACCAGACAGGGTAAGAGGGTAGGGTAGAGGATGATGGAGTAGGCCTAGAACTGGCCTATGTCACACCTACCCAGATTCCGATGACCATTTCTCAGTGCGTGACATCTAGGGCCTGCAAGCTGCCAGGAGGCTGAACAGTCTGACTAGACAGCTAGAGTTCTATCCACTGGAATAGGAGCATGAATCTCTGGGGGACCGCTAGCTGTCTCTGCCACTGGAGGCCTTGCTGAGAATGTAGCATTCAAGTGAAGTCCTTGAGGCAAGGGAGCAAATCTTGCCAACATCTGTGTGAAAAGTGTCATAGGCAGAATAGCCAGTGCAAAGACTGGCTGAAGCGGGGTCATGGGATGAGGGGAGGAATAGTGGAAGATGGGGTTAGGGGAAGGTGGGAGCAGATTGTACTAGGCCTTGTACGCCGCTCAAGGACTTAGGCTTTAACTGAGAGTGCAATGAGATGTCATTGAAGCGTCTCCCACAGAGGAGCGTCAGGAGCTCCTTAAACTTCTGCAAGAGTTTCTGTCATTGCTAGGTTGAATATAGACTGTAGGGGCCCCAGGGCAGGAGTAGGAGGCCATTGGATCAGTCCAGCTGAGAAATGATGGGGTCTCGTACCAACAGGAGGCGATGGAGATGGTAAGAAGTAGTTTTCTAAATACATTTTAAAGATAGAGCTGATAGAATTTGCTGAAGGTTTCGCTGTGGGGTTGAGAGAAAGGGGAATCAGACTCTTCTACAATTTTTGTCCTGAGCAGCTAGAAGAATGGAGAGTCATTTATTGAAATGAAAGTGTTGTTAGAGGATATTCAGTAATAAAACTTGTTTTATTTTCAATGGACCAGCTACTTCTAGTAAAATCGCATTTTTTTAACCTTCCTTTATTTAATAAAGTTTCCTTTTAACCGTTATTTCCTTTTTGGCCACTTTCCAGTAGAGTTACATTTCAAATTCTTTTGTTGAATAAAATTTTGTATTAAACCAAAATACATATTATCTTTTATGCGTAAATTTTAATGTTAAAAATTTTCTCTCTAAATGTTTTTGAATTTTACCCCGCCATTCTACCTTTGATTCTTAACATTTTTATTTTAAGGTACTAGAGAAGGACAGACTCGTCTGATCAGAGACGGGGAGAAAGTCGAAGCCTATCAGTGGAGTGTTAGTGAGGGGAGGTGGATGAAAATTGGTGATGTTGTTGGCTCATCTGGTGCTAATCAGCAGACATCTGGAAAAGTTTTATATGAAGGGAAAGTATGTCGACTTCCACTTTCTAATTACCATTATCTTAAAGCATTAGACCCATTAAAGGTTTTTTTTTTCCCTTTTCCCCATGCTATAAAATTTTCTTTTGTGTTTGGACATTTAAAAATACATTTCTGTGGGGAAATTCTCTCTTTTCCCTGTCTTGAAATAGATTTTTTTAAAACTCTCTTTCCATGTAGAGAGAGCTGCGTTTGATAGACAAATTCGTACTTAGCATACATAAACTGTTCCCAACCATTTCAGATTAGGAGCTTCTGTGCCACCTTTCATCCAGTGCTTCATGCCTAGCCATATTTAACTTGACATGACACGAGGGACCCTGCAGGGCAGTGCTTGCAATGCCAGCGTGTTTTGATGAGTGGAGCATGGTAACAGCTAATCCTTGTGGCCTTGAGAGCAACCAATCAGAAACCCTCCTTTGGCCTTAGAATTAATATGTAGTTGTAATCCATCCCCCACCTCCACCCCTAATGAAACACTAATCTTGCAGCATATGCAGATGGTTGCTATTAATCATTATGTGTCAAGCGGAAGATTTTAACATAGCACAGTGGTTGTTTAAGTACTATAATTATTAAAATAAAGAACACATAACATTTGTGTCATATATGTCACTAATATATATGATCAGATAAGTTAGTAATCATTTATCTCCTTTTTATATTCCAATTAAAGGAATTTGATTATGTTTTCTCAATTGATGTCAATGAAGGTGGACCATCATATAAATTGCCATATAACATCACTGATGATCCCTGGTTAACTGCATACAACTTCTTACAGAAGAATGATTTGAATCCCATGTTTTTGGATCAAGTGGCTAAATTTATTATTGATAACACAAAAGGTCAAATGCTGGGACTTGGGAACCCCAGTTTTTCTGATCCGTTTACAGGTAAGTAAGGGTTTGTGTTAAGTCTTATGAACTTCCATCAGTGTTGGTTGATTTTCTTTTTTTTCCATGTGTTTAAATACCTATTATGATTAGCTGTTAAAATAAAAGCCAAGATCTACAGCAGGTTTTTACTTCACTTTCGTATTTTTAAGCCTCAAATATAGTAATTCTGTTTTTATAGAAACAATTGTAAATACGGCCACACTGTAAATTAAATAAGAAACTTTAATTCATTTGTTTGAAAGGAAAAGAAACTTGTAAATTCCCTTATATAATTGTTTCTTTTAAAAATATATATTTTGGTGAAATTTAGTAAATAGAAATTTTGTTTTCACATGAGGCTCAATTGGTTAGTTGTACATCAAATCTAGTGTGGATAGTTTTAGTTTGTATGTGATTGTATTGTACGTGTTCATTTTAGTTGTTTGTTATTAACTCAGTCAGTCGTTTGTAACATAGTATACAGTGTCTGAAATGTAGTAAATGGGATTATGTTCTCATGCCAGTTCATGAATTGTAATTCTACTGGTATTAATCTGAGTGCCAGCTCCTAGGAAATGGATTATAATCCTAGTAGTAGTAGCCTGAGTTCTGAGTCCTGGGAACTGAGGCCATGGGACAGGAGGAAATAAAATGCTTCCTGTTTTCTTAGGGACAGGGCCAGCTCTAAATAACAGTTTGAAATTGGCACTTGAGTGTTAACATTTTCCTGCCGTCATTGCTGACTCCATTTTTCACGTGTGAGTGCTCTTCCTTGTTTACAGGGATCCCGTGTCCTCTTCCTGTCTCAAGTCCTTTGTAAAGCTGTCTTTTTCTTATTCCCTCATAGGTACTTCATGCTTCCAAATTATCTCCTCTTCCAGTTCAAAATTCCATTGCCTGTTCACATAATAAATCTACTCTCACCTGCGTGTTGACTTAAACAGTTATCAGACTGACTCACTACTGAACTATAAACGATGTGACCCTCCCAATAATTGCACTTGACAGAAAAAGAAAAAAATAAGGTGTTTATTACCTGGATATTTCTGTTGGTGGAATTTCAAACTAAAGGACAAAAGAATAAACACGTGATTACAGTATTGTGGGACGGAGGACAGATTAAAGCAGCTGGCTCCATCTGGAAATCTGACAACTCTGGCTTTTTTTTGCTCTTCTGACACTCTGACTTTATAAGCATCCTTACATACATCTTTTTTTAGACGTCTCTGATTATTTCCCTAGAGATACTAACAGCGTATCTCACACACACCACGTGTTGGTAAACGTACACGTGGAAATGGTCTGTAGCAGGCATTCCCTTGGTAATCCTCTTCTCCAGTAGGTCGTGGGCTTCAGTGGATACGAGCAGTCTTGTTCCCTGCTGGACCCCCCGACTGAGTGCCCTGTTTGACACATGCATTAATGAACCAGTGGTTCTCTAAAAGATTAACATTTGATGCCTGTGGTTTTGATAGCAACAGCAGGAATTCTAGTGAATTTGTATAGGAACAGAGACAGGACCTGATTGTATGTGTCTGTTATTTAGGTCAGAGATCACCTGCTATTTCTGTTTTTATATTTGAAATCCTAGTTATTTGAATATTTAAGTGCAGGGACTAAGATATAATAAAGTATTAAAGTTAAGAAAACAAAACTTGGAGAATCACTGAAATTTTAGTTTCTTACTAGTTTTTCCAACTATAAGACTTCTGGTTGTAAATCCTGTTATTCTGGCATGTGACAGCCTTGCTCTTCTGTCTTCTCCAAGCTTAGATTCTTCTGATGTAAGCATTGCGCTGTCTATGGAATTCACAGTTTTGGCACATGTCAGCTTTTCCTTTGTTTGCATGCACAGGTGGTGGTCGGTATGTTCCAGGCTCTTCATCAGGATCTTCTAACACACTGCCTGCGGCAGATCCTTTTACAGGTGGGATGCAAGTTGGATTAATATATCTTTCTTCACTAAATTTGTAACATTTTGCACTATATGGCCTTACATTTTGGATATATCTTCCAATAACTGATAATTCCCTTATCTATATTTCCAATTTTGATGGATCTCCTTTTCCTTGACTTCAAATTTTTGCTTTTTCCTGGTGTACTTTTGTAGCTTTCCTCACAACTTTTAAATAGCATATTATTAGAACTCACCTTTTTCTCCAGTGGTCCTTCCCTCAAGGAGAGCAGAGTGGTATAGGTTTTAGAGTCTGACAGACGGTGGTTCAAAATCTGGCTCTACTACTTACTTGCTATGAGAAGTTGGCAAGTTATTTAACCCATCTGAGCCTATTTTTTTTATCTGTGAAATTAGATAATAGGGGAACCTACCAACCAAGACACAGCATGAGTGCTGTCACTGGCGAGCTGCTGCCGATCACAAGCAGAGAAGGAGCCATGTGAGTCCCTGATATTGGATGGAGCAGTGCAGTCAAGAAGTCTGCCCAGGCATATTCTGCCTTAGCATGGAAGGAGACAGTTCACTCAACTACTCAGGATTAGTCTTCCTAATCTAAGTTATTAATGGCCTTCATGAAGTCCTGGAAGTGTTGGTGTGTCTCTTCAGTTTATTTACCAAGGTATGCATGCTTCAGCATCAACACTACTGGAAAAAATTGCCAGACTTGGACTTGAATGCAGCTGAAGAAGTCTCTTGTTTTCAGAATAGCTTTTGATATATATTATGATGCTGTTGTTGGATCTTCAGCCAGAGTTCCTGGACAATATACCAGATTTGGGAAGAGAGTCATAACGTTTATGGTATCCATTGACATTGCAGACTCAGTACTGTGAGCTCTTAAAGTGACAGCGTACAATCCTCTCTAAACCAAAGGTTGGACCAACACAACCCTGGGTCAGTGTCATGAAGTTGTGAATTGTTCTCAATGAGCCTCCTTTCTCCTGTAAATGAATTGGTGGCCCAGATGCAAATAGCTGCACCCTGTGCATTGATAACCAGTATACCACAAAAACCAACTATCAAGCTAAATGTTGTGATGGCACAATGGCTGTTAAGGAAGTCTTTGATGACATAATGCAATTTGAAAAGGTAGTGAGGATCTGAAGAGGCGGTAAGATGACTTATTCTTTCAGCACGTTCAGGCACAGTAATGCCCTGAAACTTAGAACAACAGAATTCCCGAATCTCATTGGTGCCCTTTTTTTTGGAGTGGAAAGACCATACCAAGCTTCAAATAATACCAGCAAAATCAAGAGAACTCCTGAGGCCATCATAACTGGAGCATGACTCACTGTTGCACAGTGTCAATAACTCAGAAGATGCAGTGATTATGGAGATATGCAAGATAGCATATTAAATGTCCAAGAGAATTGTGGAATTATTAGGATAACAACCTCACTATTATAAATAATAGATAACAGCACCTATCATGTTGAGATATGAAAATTAAATGGTATAGCATATGTAAAGTGTTCAGCAAAATGCCTGGAATATATTTTAGCCCTCAATATATGTTAGCTATTATTACTGTTGATGATGTTCCCCAACTTTACCAGTAGCACTAGGGCCAAAAGGTTTCTCCATCTGGCTTCATCTGGCTTACAACTTGAAGTCAATCTTAATTCTTTTTTCTTTTCCTTATTTATATGGTTCTGAAACGTCTAATGTCAATTAGAATCATGTGGGTGCTTGTTTAAATTACTTATCTTAAGGTCCTACCCACAGAGATTCTGATACACTAGGTTAGTGAGGAGGTTAAAAATACTCCTGCCCTGATCCCTCACCCACGGATTCTGAGTAAATGGTCTTGGGTGTGATTTTCTGTTAGGTCGTTTTAAAAGCTCCCTGTAGATTTCTGAAGGGAAGCCAATTTGAAGAACCTCTAGGTTATTATGGGTGGGCCCTGGGTATCTGCATATTGAACAGGTGACTCTCATTCAGGTGGTCAGAGAACTACATTTAGAAAAGTGTAGGGCTACACTCTGCCTCGTAAGCCTTGGGCAAGTTATTCAGCCTTCCTCTTCTAAAATATTGTGAATAATGTATCTAATTAATGCTTAAATCAGTATATGTGTGTAAGATGCTTAGCATGCAGGCCAGCATATCATAAAAAATCAGCAAATCCGCTTACTTCGGGTTCTTCATCATTTTAATCAATCCTGTTCACCTCTGAGGTTTTTGTGTCATTTTTTAGTTTTCTTTGCTTTTTCTGTATCTGGTATACCAGTTACACCAACTCCTAGATATTAAACTCAGGGGCTAGAACAATTGCTCGTCTTTCTTCTTCCCACAAAGGCTGATCCAGGACGCTGAACATCTCCAAATCACGCTGATTCTGTACTTGTATGTCCTGTTCCTTTCTTTCCGTTTTCAGTGAGACAGCCACAAGCACAATCTCAAATGTGAGACCAGGCTACTGTCGTAGCATCCCTAACTCTTACTTTATCTCTTTCCTGTTTGTCTTATGTGCCAGCTAATCCTGTCTCTATTTCAGTAGACTAGTGTTCACATTTCATTATGGAAACCTTTTAATTTCTTTCTCTCCAATCCACTAATGCTTTTGTAATTCATTAAACTTCTGGAATTACAGTGTATAAGGCATCTAATGTTTATTTTGTAACTTGAGAATTACTTTTCTGGCTAACATTATTGGACGCTAACTTCATGCCAGTCATTGTTCTAAGCATTTTTCTGTATTAAATGTACAGCCTGTTTATTAAGATGCCATTCTGAAGTGTGACTAATTATGAAAATAAGTTATTCTGTATAAAGAAGGAGTAGCTTGAAGTTTATACTTTGCAGTTGCCTATGCTTACTTACTGTGAGTATTTTTGCATTTTAGGTGGTGGTCGTTATGTGCCAGGGTCTGCAGGTATGGGGACTACCATGGCTGGAGTTGATCCATTTACAGGTACATACTTCTCGTTTCCTTTTCTTTTTTATTATATTTTTAAAATTCATTGAAACTTTAATGAAAGATTGAGAAAATTGGTGTCTTTCTCTTGCTGGAGAACTTTTTATACAGTAAATCAATATCAAACTTCTGGACCTTTCTTCTAGCGTATTCTCAGAATTGTGTCATTACTGCACATTAGAATCATCTGGGGAGCTTAAAAAAAGTACTTCCACCTCATCCCCAGAAATGCTCACTTGGTCTAATATTGCTCTGGGTTGGGGCCTTGGCCAGGGTAGTTTTATAATCTTCTGATGTGCAGCCAGGATTGAAAACTGCGGTTCTACTGGAGTAAAACTGGTTTCCTCACTGTCCTTGCAAAATCTGAGTTTATTCCAGTCTCTCCCCTTTAGTTTTTACTTAATGTGTTGAGGATGTCATTCACTACATTATACATTGTTCTCTGTAAGAACTCAGAAAAGAATTTGCTTTTATAATTTAGGCCTTCTCCTGAGCAATTAATTATTTTTTTATCCTCAATATGTAGCCTCGAGTCTGACTCATCTCACTTGTTCATCATTGTTGAATATATGTAGGCGTGCTTTCCCCTGTGTTGGCTGCCAGTAAAATGCAGAGCTAAATTTGTAGTTTCTCTCTTGCAAGTTTGACAGATCTCTTGGCATATATTATTCCCTATTTATTATTTTATACAAGAGAATATGTGTTACGTGTGTTATTGAGCATAATAAAATAAATACCCATAAATCCGCCACTCTTCTTACTTGGTATGTGATTTCGTAGACTATTATTTCATTGCAGAAGTAACAGTGGCTGGTAGTATTGAAGTAAAACATAGCAAGTAAGATTCAGGACTCTGGAGTGAAAGTGCTTAGATTCAAATCTCAGTTTCACTACTTTTTAACTGTTTTACTTTGAGCAAGTCATTCTGTTTCTGTGCCTCTGCTTCTCTCATTTGTAAAGCTGAAATAATATTTACCTCCTAGAGTTGTTAAGAGCTTTAAATTACAAAATATATGTAAATCACTTTATATAGAATAAATGTTTAGTAATTGTTAGCTGTACCTGTTTATGACAATAGAGTCTAAAGTTAACAGTGCTTCCTCCCATTTTTCAAAAGTTACAGTCTTTAACAGTTTGGTGTATGTACTGGACCTTTGTATACCCTTGTCCAAGCTATTGTCATCTCTCTCCTAGACTGATGAGATAATAGACTCCAAATTGGTCTCTCAGTGGTCAACACTGCAGTCAGCAATCTTTTTACAGTCTGACTCTGTATGTGCCCCTCCCTTGATTAAAACCCTTGAATGGTTTCCCATTGACTATTTCCTCTTGGCTTGCATCACATTCCTCTCTGCCTTTTTTCTGCCCAGCCGTGCTGGCCTGTGTCCATTTCTTGAGCATGCTGTGCTACTTTATACCTCACGAGTTTGTACACGCTGCTCTCTTTTGGAATACTTGTGCCTTTGCTTTATTTAAACCACAATTATTATTTGTTTTTTCCTGCTTTTTCTTTATTTAATTTTGCAATATAGTATTTATTAAATGGACTCAGTGAAACTTCCCTGGACACTTGCATATGCCTCTTACCAGATCACCTAGTCTGTCATAAGCTCCCATTGCACCTTGTACTTTTCCTTCATAAACCTTTCATTGTCCTTAAGTGTTTGGATGGTATTTGATTTACATTCTCCTTACTACAACTAGACCCTATAACCAGGAGTGCAGGCAGTGTCTGTAGAGCTCATTTTTGATCATGTTGGTAAATATTTTATGTTTTATAAGCAATTCGAATTAATTTGGTGCCCTTATATCATTACTTGCTGTATCTTTTTCTACCTTCCCCCTTTCTAATATACTCAGAAGATTAAAATGTTTTATTTACATTTTTGCAAAACACCTTAATTTTATATTAGAACAAAAACATATAAATGAATTAAGATTTGAAGTATAAGTAAGGTATAAATTAGATTTAAGTTGTGCTTTAATCGAAGATAAATAATAAAGTTTATTATAAATAATAATTTATATTATTTGTTTATATAATATAAATTATATATGAAATATTTTATATATAAAATATATAAAAAATATTTTAAAAAACGTATAAAAGACTAGGACCCTTGACCTTCAGGAACTTATACCTTGGGGGGGAATTTATAAAAATGATGGAGAAAATGACAGTGCCTATTACATCATTTGGAATAAGCAGTAAAAGACCTGAGAAGAATGAGCTCAATATGCCTTAGAGAAGATGGGAATGGAAAGTTCCATAATTGTTTTGTATTCTTTGATCTTTTAAAAATTTATAATTTAGATTGAATCTTAAAAATATGAGAGAAGTAGAAAATATGAAATGGAAAGGCTTTGTTTTACATTTAAACTCCCATTCCAAAAACTAAAATTTATTATAACAACAAATATAACCATCTTATGATTGATTTATTTTCTCTTTTTCTGAGGTTGCTTGTTATTTTATTGCATGCACTGAGTAGTTACATATCTCAATAATTGTGAAAACAAAGTCACACAATTAGAAAAATCTCATTTTTGACCACCCCTTATGATTTTCACCGTTTTCTATTCTGTAAATAGGGAATAGTGCCTACCGATCATCTGCATCTAAAACAGTGAATATTTATTTCCCTAAAAAAGAGGCTGTCACTTTTGACCAAGCAAACCCTACACAAATATTAGGTAAGTGTATTTTAATTAAATAGTTTTCTCTCATATCCACAGACTTTTTGCGATGCATTCAAGGCTGTTTCTCCTGCTGACATGAGCTGGGAACTGGTGCTTACATGAGAGAGACTTCTGTTGTGGTATTATACAGTTGTGTCAACTACAAATACACAGTCTGATAATAGACCCTTAATACTTTCTAAGAAGCTTTATACAAATATAAGGTAAATGCTTTGTGATGACTTTAATGAGGAAGAACACTAAAGGGGAAAAATGTAAATCTTGCCCCCTAAGCTCTTAATGTTTTCAGAAAAAAAATAATAAAAATGAATTAGTAAAGCATTTAAAAAATAAAGATCTTGACTTTAAAAATTAGTGGCCTTTAGAAATAATAATAAAAGGCTGTTTAAATTGCCCACTAAAAATGAAACCACTCAGTTGATTTTGGTTGCTTTTTCTCTTAATTTGTTTTTCTCAAAACAAAATGACAGGTGTTCTTTTGGACTAAGAGTACTACTACCTCTATTTGCCACAAAGTTATGGTGAGAATTAATTGAAATAACATACATAGCTGAATATAAGATGGGGATTTTTGGTCAGAATTATCCTTCATACTATCTTTATAAAAATCATTCATAATTGTTTTCTTAATTGCTTTATTTTGAACAATAAAGAAGGATGTGCGCATTTCTAGACAACTTGACATTTTGCAATTCTTGTACAAATATACAAGGTCCCTTGCTTTTTGCATTCCTTAAATACACTCATGGGCTCCATAACAATGTTTCAGTCAGTGACAGACCACATATATGATGGTGGTCCCATAAGATTAGTCCCATATAGCTAGGTGTATAGTAGGCTAAACCAGCTAGGTTTGTGTACACTCTGTGATATTTGCACAACGATGAAATCACGTAACAACACATTTCTCGGAATGTATTCCTGTCATTAAGCAATGCGTGAGAGTAAACTTTACTTTCAGTATTGTTAGTGTTCACAGAATTTTTAATGCCAAAGAATAGTGAAACAAGTCCAAGTTTCCAGTTAGAATTCATAAAAATTTGTGAACTTGGACAGTTTTTCTTGTTAAACCTTTTGTGATGGGAATTGGGGCTTTTTTATTTGAGGTAAAGATTTTGGGGAAACAGTGTTAGATGACTCAAAGTAGCATTCGTGATGACAAGGATGCTGATATTGAAGATGCATGTGAAGAGTTTAAAAGAAATTGTTTCATGAAATGTGAATATGGTGGGGAAAGGCAATATTTCCATTAAATATGTTTTTAAAATAATGTGATGTCAAATGTGCATATGCAACTTAGTCAATAAATTAAATATTATAAACAGACATTTAACTCTGACTATTTCATTGTCAATAGAAGTTGACATAAGTTGGCTAAAAGTTGTTACAAATTTTCTCATTGAGAAAACAGGGCATTGACTGATATATGACGTATGATAATGCTTTGAAAACCATTCTGAATGATTACAAATACGATATACTTTAAAACTTATTCAAAGCAGAAAGCTTCAGAAGACCTTAGAAAATAACAGGTAAAATAAAAATCATCACAGTAACCTTTCTTTTTCTATACTGTGCTCAACTTAAAAATACTCACAGGCCTCATCCTTATTTTTATGGCTTTGATAATTGCCGTGAAAAGCCTCCCCATCCCCCACCCCCGGTGTATGGTAGAGTGCTCTTATTGAAAATTTTGGCATTTATGTATTATAGTTGGCTAATTACAGTTAGAGAATTTTGAAGGTTTGGTTCTGGGTTCTAGGTAAACTGAAGGAACTCAATGGAAATGCATCTGAAGAGAAGAAGTTAACTGAGGATGACTTGATACTTCTTGAGAAGATTCTGTCTCTAATATGTAACAGTTCTTCAGAAAAGCCCACAGCCCAGCAACTTCACATTTTGTGGAAAGCTATTAACTGGCCTGAAGGTATAGAAACACTCTTTAAAATGTAATTAGAATGCAGGAAGTATGTCTTTTCATTTCTATCAGTATTACTGATGTTTCTAGTTACATAAAAGTTGACCTGGGTCATTGTAATTCATGTTGTGAAAAGCTTCACAGAAAGGGTTCACTATACCACTGTAATTCATAGTCGTCTTTTGGTCACACACTTTATGAGAATCTGAAGGTAATATAATGATCCCAGTACATGTATACATTTTGTATAGTGTTTCAGAGCATTTGTGGATCCCCTGCAAGCCATCCAAGAAACTTTGTGACTTTTTAGCCCTAGGCTACAAACATTTGCTATAAGTATTTTTCTTTTTTTTTTTTAATTAATTCACTTAATTCCTTTTAAATTCCAAAAGTGTCCTCTCCCCTATTTTTTCATACTATTGATTTATTGGAGGAAAAAAAAATTTCTTGTACAAAATGTCCCATATTGTAGATTTGGCTGATCATTTAATGTGTTCCTCTCTTTCTGTAGTTTCTGCTAGACATAATTAGATTCTGGTTCAATAGGGTTTTTTTTAGGTGAATATCCTTTATAAATGATGCTGCATACTACATTTATATCACAGGGCACTTAATTTCTAGTTTCCTCACTTTTAGTGATGCTAAGATTACTTAGTGCATTCATTCAGATGGTGTCTACCCAATTCCTTGAATATAAAGCTCTCCACTAACCTGTAAGCATCCTATTAGCATTTGTCAACTGGAATTCTTCTATAAAGAACATTTCCTCTTCAATTCTTTGGTTGGGATATAGGATTTTTAAAACCATCTCATTCATTCTTTATAAGGATTTATTGTATACTCACTGTATGTCAGGTTATTTGATAACCCAAGAAAGTTACCTTCTTTTAAAGCATATATGATCTTGTGGCAATAAATCCAGTCTGCATAAATATTAAAAATTAGTTAATACAAGTTTCAGAAGTATACACATTTTGGAAAGCAGACGTGATTTTTAACATTTTCTGAAATGGTCATGTGTTAATTTTGTAACAGGAACATAAAATCCTTAAAAATTGAGTAACAGTCATAAGAATTTTCTGCATTTTCATAAACATTAATGAGTTTTTCTTTTTAATAGATATTGTCTTTCCTGCACTTGACATTCTTCGGCTGTCGATTAAACATCCCAGTGTGAATGAGAACTTCTGCAATGAAAAGGAAGGGGCTCAATTCAGCAGTCATCTTATGAGTCTCCTTAACCCTAAAGGAAAGCCGGCAAATCAGCTGCTTGCTCTCAGGACTTTTTGCAATTGTTTTGTTGGCCAGGCAGGACAAAAGCTCATGATGTCCCAGAGGGAGTCACTAATGTCCCATGCAATAGAACTGAAATCAGGGAGCAATAAGAACATTCACATTGCTCTGGCTACATTGACCCTGAACTATTCTGTTTGTTTTCATAAAGACCATAATATTGAAGGGAAAGCTCAGTGCTTGTCAGTAATTAGCACAGTCTTGGAAGTTGTACAAGACCTGGAAGCCACTTTTAGACTTCTTGTGGCTCTTGGGACACTTATCAGTGATGATTCAAATGCTGTACAATTAGCCAAGTCTTTAGGTGTTGATTCTCAAATAAAAAAGTATGCGTCAGTATCAGAACCAGCTAAAGTAAGTGAATGCTGTAGACTTATCCTAAATTTGCTGTAACAGTGGGGAAGGGGGCTGATATTTTAAATTGATTAGTGTTTTTTTCTCACATTTTACATGACTGATCACAGATGATAAAAAAAAGAATGCTGTGGATTAAGTAAAATTGCAGACCTTGTAAAGTGAGGGGCGGGGGGACAAAGAAGAAATAAAGTTTTTGCACTGAGAACTGTGAGATTTTCCTGTGTAATGTGGGTAGGTTTTCAGGAGTTTAGAAACAAATTAAGAATGAGCTATAATCAACAACAACACAACAACTTCGGTGGCATAATTTCCATAACTTAGCCACACAGGAGAAGACAAGGGCTTCTATTATATGTAATCTGCTTTTACTATTATATACCCCAAACTGTTAATTGTCGATGGTTGTCTTTTATTTAATTTCTGCTCTATTCATTTTCATTGCTGGATTCTTTCAACAGCACTGATAAATTTCAAGGTTTTGTTTTAGGATAACTATAGAACTTTTAAAAATTGTTTGTTATAAATTATTCCAAATATTGAAAAGATATAAAATAATTTCTTATTTAACTCATTTCTATTTGTAAATAGAAAGTGTATTTGTTTGATGGCTCATTTTTAGATGAAGTAAAAGCAAATTATTAAGCTATGTTAGATTGTATATCAGTTCAGACAGATGAGGCTCCAAGTTAACTCCAGGCTTATGATCCAGTTTCTTTTGCCCTTCATTATTTGAGGTAACTTCATTGTTTTCATTCCAGTGTTGATTTGATTGTTTATTTTTGGTCATTTCCATTATCTCAAAGGGAATTTGAATTGTATTGAATTTATCAGGCAGTTGTGCAAGCAAGAATACATCAAACTATGTTATTTGCAAGTCCGGAGACGGTCAAATGAAATTAGTATTTTTGAGCCCCTAACATGGTCCAGGCACTGTGCTAATGACTGAAGGGTGATGTTATCTCTATTTTCAGAAGTAAAGATAATGGGATGAATCATGGTAGGAGAAAAAAAGAATAGTGTATACCATGCAATATTTCCTAGAGAAGGGGGTCAGAGATTTGTCTCTGAACATCCTCGCAACTGATACAAAGAAGGAACCGTCCCATAATTTGTCGTGTCTAAGAGAACTTAAATTTCTTAAGAGAAGTGTAACTATTCCTATTTTTTCAAGTGGGAAAGATCTTTTCACAGAGAACTTTGCCAAAAATACTGAGTAGCATTCTCAACATGTATGGTATATAGAACCATGAATTTCCTGGCTTAACGCCAAATTGCAGTCCAAGCAAAACAATTCTTCCCCAACAAGGGAGGGAAAGGTTCTGATTGTATAGATCAATCCAAGGAAAAACTTTTGGAATATCAAAAGAGAATGGGTAAAATATAGATAGAGGGGATGTGTATTTTGCTAAGTATTAAATTGCAACTTTCTGGTGTGTACCTTGACTTTAAATGTTGTTTGCTGATTCTGTTAAGAACCTGTGCTTTTACTTGTTAAATTGGGATTTAGGTGGTTTAGTCAAAGTTAAGTAGCAAAGTTAAGAGTTTAACCCAGGTCAGCCTGGTTCCATTACAGTACAATACTTTCTTGTTAACATGTCCAATCTAGCTTGCAATTTTAAGTACAAAAAATTTATCTACAATTTTGAAATACTAGGTAACTTTGAATATGGTAGGATGTAGAGTCTTGGTTAAGAATATGAGTTTACTCTTCACAATATAAGGGGTGGCAAATTGTAAACAGTTTGCTTCCTATTAGTGCACAAGTCTTTTTATAACAACTTTTATTATATCAGTATTTCATGTTTATTGAAGAACAATTTTAAAAAGTACAGTTTAGCAAAAGGAAAAAAGTAATCACACTTGAAAGATGTGTTAAAAGGTCGTTTAGTGATATTTTAAAGATTTTTTTTCTTTTTCATTAAACTTGTTTCCATGATTCCCTTAATATTTTTTTCTGAATATACAAATGCACATTCATTGGGGCCAGCCTGGTGGCATAGTGGTTAAGTTTGCATGCCCTGCTTTGGCAGCCCAGAGTTTGCAGGTTCAGATCCCAGCTGCAGACCTACACATTGCTTATCAAGCCGTGCTGTGGCAGACATCCCACATAAAGTAGAGAAAGATGGGCACAGATGTTAGCTCAGGGCCAATCTTCCTCAGCAAAAAGAGGGGGATTGGCAGTGGATGTTAGCTAAAGGCTAATCTTCCTCACACACAAAAAAAATACACATTTTGTTGAATAAAACACACACACCAAATAACAACTACCTTTAATCCCACTACCCAGAGGGAACCATTCTTAATGTCTCGTGGTGTATCAATAGGTATATAAATGTGTCTTATTTATTTAAAAAAGGATTGTATGACACATTGTTCAATAACCTGATTTTTAAACTTGACATATATAGCATGGATACTTCTACCTTAATAAATATTACATTATATAGATATACCCATGTTTTCAGCCATTAAGCAGTGCTCTGAGAAATCTCGCAAGTGTCTTACTAGGTCCTTGGGATACATTTTATACATGGAATTGGTGGGTCAAGTTAATGTACATTTTTTAGACTTGATACATGTTTCCAGCTCACCTCCAGTGGTAAAAATCTTGGAGTTAATGTCCTTCACATTGCATTTGAAACACTGTTGCCTGCCAAAAAGCTAAGTCGTCATTGTCCCTATTTCATTAACTATTATCTTCCCTCTGACATTATATTTTTTAAGTGATCATATCACTATTGTGATTTTTTTCCCATGAGTAGCTGAGTTTATAACTAAATAGAATGCAATGAAATTTTTTATCTATCTCATAATCTTAAATGAAGCATAGCTAAAAACAGATTCTTCACAAAGGTAATTCTGGGGATAAGACTGGGCTATAGTTTCCTTAGCAGTTAACACTGTGCATCTTATGGTTATTTTGTGAGGAAATGAACAAACGTATGGAGGATCATTTGTGATGTGTCAGCCTTCCTAAAGGTCTTGAGATACAAATTACCCACTTGAGATTAGGAAATGGTATTCAATCTTTTTTAAAAATAATTTCTAATCTACTTTCTAATGCATTTTTCTTTAAAAAATTATACACAGTATCTTAGTCTGTTTGGGCTGCTACAACAAAAATACCATAAGTTTGGTGGTTTAAACAACAGACATTTATTTTTCACAGTTCTGGAGGCTGAGAAATCCAAGATGAAGGTGCCAGCATATTTGGGGTTTGTTGAGGGCCCACTTCCTGCTTCTTAGATGCTATCTCCTCCCTGGGTCCTTACGTGGCAGAAGGGAGGAAGGAGCTCTCTGGGGTCTCTCCATTCATGAAGGTTCTCCCCTCATGACCTAATCACCTCCCAAAGTCCCCACCTCCAAATACCGTCACACTGGGGATTAGGTTTCAACATACAAATTTTGGGGGGATACAAACAGTCTATAACACACAGGGTAGTAGTGATTATACATACAATTTTGAAGATTTAACATCATTTTTCCATGTGTTTCCCTTCAATTTTTTAATGAAAATGTTCATAGATACAGAAAAGTTGAAGGAGAAGTACAGTGAACACTTGTGGACTTGCTAACTAGGTTCTACAATTGTTAACATTTTGTGGTATTTGCTGTATCTCTATACTTTATTTTGAAATTATTTAAAAATAAATTACAGATACCACATTTATCAACTAAATACTTCAATATGCATCTTGTAAGAATAAGGACATTTTGAAGAATATTATTTAGAACTATAGTATCACATTTAAGAGAATTAGTAATTTCATGGTATCTAATATTCAGTCTGTTCAAATTTCCTCATTGCCCTTAGAATGCCTTTTATAACTTTCATTTTAAAGGATCTAATCAAGGTTTATGTATTTATTTGGTTATATGTCTCTTTGGTTTCTTAATCCAGAACAGTTCCTCCATCTTGTTTTTTTTAATATCATTGACTGAATTGTCTAGGCAAGTCCAGATTGTGAAGTACCCCCATATTGTATTTGTAAGACATATTCCTATAACCTTTCTGTATTAGTTATCTATTGCTGCTTAATAAATTAGCCCAAAACTTAAGTGGCTTAAAACAAACATATTTATTATTTCAAATTTTCTGTGAATGAGGAATCCTGCCACAGCTTAGCTGGATCCTCTGCTTCTTTGTTTCATGTGAGGCTGCAATCGAGGTCTTGGCCAACGCTGGGGTCTCATCGGAACACTCCAGTGGGGAAGCTTGCATTTTCAAGCTCGCTCACGTGGTTAGTGTTCAAATCTTTTCAGAGTGTTGGGCTGAAGATCTCAGTTCCCAGCTGGCTGTTGGCCAGAGGCTGCCCTCAGTCTCTTGCCTTGTGGGCCTCTGTCATGGCAAGTTGCTTCATCAAAGCCAGCAAGGGAGAGAGTCGGCTGGCAGGACCAAAGTCAGAATATTCATATTCTAATCTCAGACATGACATCCCCTCAACATCAAGGTATTCTATTGGCTGGAAGGAGATTACTCAAGGAGAGTGGCTTACACAAGGCTGTGAATACCAGGGAGAGTGATCACTGGGTGGCATCTTAGAATCTGCCTGGCACACCTATTTCCTATAAACTGAAAGCTAAGTCCAAAGGCTTGGTTAGATGGCGATTAAATTATTGTGGCAAGAATACTTCATAGGTGATGTGTATAGTCATACACTGTGTAACAACATTTCAGTCAACAACGGACCATATATACGACAGTGGTCCCACAAGATTAGTTCCATATAGCTTAGGTGTGTAGTGAGCTAAACCATCTAGGTTTGTGTAAGTACACTCTATGATGTTCACACAAGGATGAAATCACCTAACACACTTCTCAGAACATATCTCAGTTGTTAAGCATCGCAGGGCTGTACTTTTTTTAAAAATTTGATTGCATCATATCTGAGCTTCCTTAAAGATATTTCCCACCCCGTTAACTAAAGGAGTTTAGAACAAAAACAAGGTGTGACTGGCCTTCTAGTTACCATTTAATAGAGATAGGGAAATGTTTTTTAAAAGTTTTTTCATTTTTCCGTATCTTATTTTTCTGCCTTTCTGTCTGCTTCCCAAAGTGATGATCAGGTTTTATTTGCTTAATGTTTAAAATTGGGGTGGTTGTTTTCTGGGGATACTAAGATAGGCAAGATCTTGACTTTGAAGGCAACAAATAAACCACTCAGGTGCCTCTCATGGAGGAAAATAGCCTTCAGAATCCAATGACTAGTGGAAACTTTAAGGAGGAGAAAGCTGACTAATGCCCTTCTGTGAAGTAGGTAGGCTGATACTGGTCCTAGGCCTAAGATGAGGTCCTGGGACCTAAAACTTGACCTTTGGGTTCCTGAACACGTTGTAATAAGTCAGAAAAGTAAAATGTCTAAATGGCAATGATATTTTCATCAGATTTAAAGGCATATGATATGGCAGTGTTTACACAATGGCTTGCAACTGGATTTAAAGCAAACTAAAGTCGCATCGCAAAGAACAAATTTAAGTAAACAAGATAGCATCCATTACGCGATTGCTTTATACTAGTTCTAAATTCATCCTCATTATCCCTATGGGGTAGGTACTATTGGTAATCTTACTTTCACAGGTGAAGAAACTGAAAGAGGCCAAGTAAATCTCTATATAACAAACCAGTAGTAACAAAACAGTGGAGAATAGAATGATATTTAATAAATGATGTTGGCAAAACTGGATATCAATATGGAGAAAAATATCAACTTGTAGCCACTTCACTTTATCATAATAGCAACTGTGGTGGCTGGTGGTGGCATGTAAGCTTGATACATGGAGCAGAAGAAGGTGACCTAAAACAAGCCCTCAAACCACATTTCTTTCATTCTTGTGTCCTTAAAGGAACTAATAAATTCAAGAAATGTTTGTGTATTTCTACATCATTTAACATTTTCAATAGTAAAAGCAACCAGAGGTGCAGTGTAATATAGTGTACGAGTACTGGCTTCGGAGTTAAAAAGGCATACATTTCAACGACATTTCCACCACTTGCTGAGGAATTAAGGCAAGTTGCTTAACCTCAGCCCTAGTTTAATCATATGCACATTGGGATTCCATAAAATAGAAGAAAAATATTTATATAAAAGCCTAGCAAAATGTCTGTCAAACAGCTAAGTCCTCTGCTTTGTGAGGAAGGGGCACTAAACTATTCCCAGCAAACCTCCTACTGACGTCCTTTGTTCAAGACCACTTTCTAGCCATTAATTTTACCGAGTACTTTTACTCCCATAATTTAGTGAGTTCATATAATCTTGGATAAATCTGGTTCTCCATCTGAAACTATGCAATCATTCATTCAACAAATTTTTAAGAATCAACTATGTGCCAAATTTTTTATTAAGGGCATGTGGTATTGGGACTACAAAAGTGAATAAAATAAGTTCTTGCTTTCATGGAGCTTACATTCAAGTGGAAGAAGACAGACAAGTATGTGTGGCGGTGTTAAGAGCACTGAAGGAAAATAAAGCAGAGTAAGAAGTGAGGATGGAAGCATTTCCTATTGTATATTTCCTTTTGGTCTGTTTCTCCCTGCTAGAATATAAGCTGATTAAGGCATGGCTTTTGTTTATTTTGTATCTTTCTCTACCACCAGTGGTAGAACAGGGACTTTGTGTCCTAGAACAAGTGTATGGGAGGGTGCACACAGACTGGAGTCATCTGCCAAATTGATAACTACTCTTCAGCAATCTCTAGTGAGCAGTGCCCAGCCCTCTTGCCCCAGCCAGGTAAATATGGAAACGATTTGACAGGTTGCTGTAGAATGAGGTGGAAACCGAGAAGCTTCTCAACTGACTTTATAAGGGAATAATTTGCAGCCAGGAATTAATAAACAACTAGCTCTATCTAGGCTAACACATCATTTTAGGTTTGTGTCAGTCAGTTCAGGTGGCCATAACAAAGAACCACAGACTGGGTGACTCAAACAACAGAAATTCATTTTCTCACAGTTCTGGAGGCTAGAAGTCCAAGATAAAGGTGCTACCAGGGTTGATTTCTGGTGAGGTCTCTTTTCTTGGTTTGTAGATGGCTGGCTGCCTTCTCACACTGTTCTCACAGGCCCTTTCCCCTGTGGGCTCACAGACAGAGAGGGATCTCAAGTGTCTCTTTCCTCTTATAAGAACACCAGTCTTATCTGATTAGGGCCTCGACCCTCATCACCTCATTTAACCTTATTTACCTCCTTAAAGGCCTTATCTCCAAATCTAGTTACATTTGGGGGTAGGCCTTCAACATATAAATTTTGGAGGGACACAGTCCCATAACGAGGTTATAAACATTACACGTTATTAACTTTATGTATTTATTCCATGAGGCCAATATGGAACTCCTGAGTAAATGCTCAGCCTCAGCATTTACCCTAGAGGGCAAAGCTAAGGGTGGGGCCTGGGGTGGAGCCAGCTGTTTTCCCTGCGCTGAAGTTACCCCTGCATCTGGTTTGTTTCAGGCACTTACTAAATAGTTACTGAATAACTGACACAGATAAGGAATGTGGTCAAAGGGAGGCTTCCTTTTTTAATTGCTTTCTGTCACCCTAGTGAAAGAGTCAGGATCACTACAACTCAGCTAATGTTGCCCCAGACCCTACTTTTTTTCCTTCTGTGGCTAAAAACCCCTGCTGAGACCACCCTGGCCAGAAGGTGATGAATTTTTTATGTGTTCTTAGTCCCTGATTTAAAACCTGGCTGGTGTTTAGATCCAAAATCCTACACAGCAGCCCACAAAATCTAACATTCATAAAGCTATGACCCATAGTCAGTTTTCAAAAACTCAAGTCCTTTACTTGTCCCTCATGCACTCTATGCAGGAAATACATAATCTCCAGAAATAGTCCAGAAATTCTGTTCTATTCCCTTCCATTGCTGCCCTCACACATTGCTGCTTTTCTTTTGCATTTCTTGTCTCAAACTCTTTCGAAAAATGGCCACAGGTTTCCTTATCAGTCCCCTCACTCCTAAGTTCTTGTTTCCCCTTCTTTCAAAAAAACCAAAAACTAGTCTGAAAAGGCAGTTTTTGAGGAAGGAAGGGAGAGAGAAAAGGTAGGAACACTGATGTGCCAGCAATATTTTGTCCCTGCTCCTCTCTCCCATCTCACCAACATAAGTGATTATTGTATATTATAAGGTCAACATACTGATTTCAGCAGATAAATGGTTAAATTTATTATAGACCACTTTATGATGAGGAAATTGTATTCCAACCACTGGGAAAGTATTCAACATTGTAAATCAAGAATGCAAGTTAAAAGTCTAATATTATAGTATATTACACCATTTTTTTTCAAAGATTTCAGTGTATGGGTGACATTTTATGTTGACTCATTCTTTCTTCAAAGGAATCCGATTAAACAGAACAAGGAATATAAGATGCTGATATCCTTGGATCAATTTCTTTTTTGAGTAAAAAAATACCACAAGGGAAATAATGTAAATTTTTTTCTTAAGTAGTTTACAGCTGCATTATTCTGAAACGTGACAGACTGTCAATAACCTAAACGCCAGCATTTGAATATTAAATACCTTGAGAAAGAATACAATGAAATACTAGAGCCAAGTGACTTCAGAAGTTAAAAGGAAACCCACCTAGAAATTAGGGTTAACGGGGAAAAGCAAGCAAGCACAAGACCTTATTCCTGTACAATTCCCTAAAATACATTTCAAAAAAATTTGCCCAGGTGATGATGACAGTGAGATTTTTCTCTAAATTCTCTTTATTGTTACAACGTTGTTAGTGTCATAAGCAAAAATTGGAAGACAAATGAACATGGAGACTCAAAAACTACACCTTTACCTTACTGTGTATTTCTATATGGACAAAATTTGAAAAGGTGTATCAATAAGACAACGCTGTTGTAAAGCTACACCCTCCCTCCTTCGCAGGGGTATACAAAGAAACAAACACGCGACTACACAACCAGCCAGCCCTCCTGCAAACTCAAGCCCACCTGCACCGCCTCCCAGGCGGTCCGATTGGCTCCGGTCCCGCCCCGCAGAAACGCCTCCCGGCGTCGGCGCTGAGGCCGGAAGTGACGTAAAATTGCGGCGCCCGCGCCCGCCGCCGCCGGGGCGAAGTGTGGGTCGCTGCGGAGTGGTCGGCGGGCTTTTCCCGGATGGTTGCAGCAGGGGGATCATGACGGGGAAGAAGTCTTCCCGGGAGAAGCGGCGCAAACGAAGCGGTCAGGAGGCGGCCGCGGCGCTGGCGGCGCCGGACCTGGTGCCCGCTCTCGCCGGCAGCGGCAGCGGGAGCATCAGCGGCTGCGGCAGCGCCGGCGGCTGCGGGAGCGCCGGCTGCTGCGGGAACTCCAGCCTCGGGGCAGGTGTCACTGGCGCGGGGAGCGGCGTGGAGCGCAGCGAGCGGCGGAAGCGCAGGAGCACCGACTCGTCTTCCAGCGTCTCGGGCTCCCTGCAGCAGGTGTGTGCGCGCCCTTCTCGCCGCTCCTCCGAGCTGCGGCGCCCTCGGAAGGAGACGGGCGACCACGGACTGTGGCGGCGGGGTGGGGTGTGTGCTGGAGCTCCCCGTTAGCGCTGCGATCCCGAGATTCGTGTCCCTGGGTCCGGGTGAACCCCGCGCCCCCGTGTCTTGAACGTCAAGTTTCTGGATTTGCTGATCAGCTAACTCATTTTGCTTTTGGCCCTTTCTGCACCTGTCCTGTCTCCCTGAAAAGTGTGGGTCGGGAGCCAGCCTTGAATGCCCTTGCGAGTCACGCTCTACTTCTCTCTTCATCTTCACCTTCTAGTAGATTATGACTAACTCCACTTTACGAGATGAGAAATTTGGGACTCAGAGAGGTTCAGGAAGTTAACCCACAGTCACAGTTTGTTAATAACTGACTATGAAAGCCATGTTCTTTATGCTCCATCGACCTGCCAAGATACCGCCTTAAAAAAAATATTTGCTTGAAATATATTGTAAACGGATGCATGAATACGTGCTTAAGATTCATGCAGCACAGAAAGGGAAAAGCGTGGAAGTTTCTTTAAGCCCCCCTTTAATAGTTTGATACGCAGCCTCTTCATTAACTCTTGTCAGATATGTGTATTTAAGTTCCTGCACATAAGCTTTATTGTGATATTCCCGCCATTGAACTGGATAATACCACTGCACTGTTGGGATGGGGGTCTTGCTATATGCAGAACCTTATTTTTATTTTTATTTTTTTGTGGGGAAGACCAGCCCTGAGCTAACATCTGTTGCTAATCTTCCCCTTTTTGCTGAGGAAGACTGGCCCTGGGCTAACATCCGTGCCCATCTTCCTCCACTTTATATGGGACGCCACCACGGCATGGCTGACAGGCAGTGCGTCGGCGGGCGCCCGGGATCCGAACCGGCGAACCCCGGGCTGCCAAGCGCGGACTAAACCGCTGCGCCACCGGGCGGCCCCTGCAGAACCTTATTTTTTAGTGGCTGCGCTGTATTCCGTTGTATCTTTATTGATGAATGTTTAGGTCTCCAGTTTTCTTGCTATTACAGGGATGATATGAAAATGAACACCCTTGTACACATGTCTTGTGTAAGAATTCCTTTAGGATATGGTCTCAGAAGTGAAATTACTGGGTCAAAGTTTATGGATTTAAAAAATTTGGTAGGTACCACCAAATGCTTTCCAAAAAAGGCTTTATTGATTTATAGTCCAAACAGTGTGTAAGAATACCCGTCTCTGTAAATCTACACTTTATCCATGTTTTAAAAATTTGACAGCTTACTGAAATTAATATTGCATCTGTTTTAATTTATGTTTTCCTGATTAATAGTGAGATTGAACATCTTTATATTTTTATTTGCCATTAGATTCCTTCTTATGTAAATTAGACATACCTGTTCTCTGCCCATTTTTCTATTTGGTTGTTTTCGACTTTTTACTGATAAGTTCTGAATCTCTCTACATAAAGTCTTGGTTCTAATCGTTTGTGTGAGGTGTATTGCAAATGTTACTGTAACTTTGGTGACACTGTACTGAAGCTTTTGATTTCATTGTGGTCAAGATTAATATTATTTTCCTATGCATTTTGGACTTTGTGTGTTGTTTAGAAAGGTCTTTCCTAATCCAAGATTATAAAACTATTCTGTATTTTCTTCTAATATTTTTTAACATTGCATCTTTAAATTGGGAGTTGTGGAAGCATAGAACGCCGTGTATCTTTCTGTATTTTCTTGTTATCTAGCCACACTGCTAATTATTAATTTAAAATTGACACTCAGAAAAATTTCTGCTAACAGAGTTTTGTCTCTTCGTTTTCAACACTAATATTATTTTTCGTTCTTTTTGCATTATCTAAGACGTTTTGTGTAGTGTTGAACAGAAGCAGCGATAGTAGGCATTCTTTTCCCAATCCTTTGTTTAGTGGGAACGTTTCTAATATTCCACCAGTAAGTAAATATATTTGCCATAGGTTCTGAAAGATACCTTTGATCGCATTATGGAAATTTTCTTCCATTCCTAGTTCGCTGAGGGTTGTAGAATTTTATCAGATGCTTCTATGGCATTCTGTTGAGATGATCACATAGTTTTCCTCCTGTAATCAGATGATGTAGTTTTATTGATAAGTTAACTGATGTTGAATGTCCTTGCAGCCTTGGGATAGATAGATCCTATTTGGTTTGTTGGTTTGGTTGTTGTACTCAGCTGGAATTCAGTATTTTTACTTTTTCATCTATATTCCTAAGTTAAATCAGCCTATGGTTTTTATTTTTGTTGGTATCCTCTTTGATTTTAGTATCAAGATTACGTTAGCCCCATGGATTGAGTTGGGAACCTTTGCATTTTTTTGGTTTGTGCGAGAATAGTTTACGTCTTTTTCTTGAAGACTTGTCAGAACTTGGCCTTTGGACCATATAGCTGTCTGGGTCTGGTGGGTTTTTTAGGGATAGTTTTTTTTTTTCTCTTCTTCTTTTAACTTCTTTGATAGTTATAGATCTATTCAGTTCTCCTACCCCTTCTAGATTCAATTTTGGATGTCACTATTCTTATCTTAAAATAGTTTCCTTATCTTTAGTAATCTTTATCGTGATGGAGAGATCAATAATGCTAACTATCGTAAACATTTCCATACAGAACTAAACCCTATTTCTAATGTGAATTTGTGAAGTGTATTTGTGGGAAAAAAAAAAGAAATTACATATTATGGTTGCAGATAACATCTCAGAATTCTGGGAATGCCATTATATTTGTTGTGTATTGAGTTCCCTATTATGTATTTTTATTTTTTTTATAACAGTTTGTAGGGATATAATTCACGTACCATACAATTCACCCATTTCAAATATACAGTTCAGTGGTTTTGAGTATATTCACAGAGTTGTGCAACCATCACTATAGTCAATTTTAAAATATTTTCATCACTCCAAAAGGAAACCCTGTGTGTACCTTTTAGCTAACATCCCTAATACTCCCACCCTGTTCCCTTCCTGGACAACCACTAATCTACTTCCTACCTCTATAGATTTATTGATTCCCCGTTCTGCACATTTTATTTATTTATTTATTTTTTTGTGAGGAAGACCGGCCCTGAGCTAACATCCGTTGCTAATCTTCCTCTTTTTGCTGAGGAAGACTGGCCCTGGGCTAACATCCGTGCCCATCTTCCTCCACTTTATACGGGACGTCGTCACGGCGTGGCTCACAAGCAGTGCGTCGGCAGGTGCCCAGGATCCGAACCCGCGAACCCCGGGCTGCCAAGCGTGGACTAAACCGCTGCGCCACCGGACCGGCCCCTGTTCTGCACAATTTACATGAATAGAATCATATAATATGTGGTCTTTTGTGACTGGCTTCTTTCACTTAGTATAATGTTTTGTCAGAGTTCATCCATGTTGTAACATATATCAGTACTTCATTCCTTTTTATGGCTGAATAATAAATATTTCACTGTATGGCTGTACCACATTTGGTTTTTCCATTTATCACTTGATGGACATTTGGTTTGTTTCCACCTTTTGGCTATTACGAATAATGCTGCTTCGAACATCTGTGCACAAATTTTTGTGCAGGCGTATGGTTACATTTCTCTTGGATATCTATCTAGGAGTGGAATTGTTGGGTCCTGTGGTAACTTTTTGAGGAACTGCCAAACTGTTTTCCAAAGTGGCTGCACCATTTTAGATTCCTGCTAGCAGTGTATGAGGGTTCCAGTTTCTTGTCGCCAACACTTGAATTACCTTGCGACCTATTAGAGCAAGAGTTTACCTTCTTTAATTTTTTAGTCTGTCATAGTATCCTTTAAAATTGGCCTGTTTTTAAACTGCTTTTTAAACAATTCCATTAGAAAACATAACAAAGAAACCTACCTAAATTATACAGTTGGGGAATATTTTCCTGAGGAAATGACTTTTGAATTGATACCTGAATTTGTTCATTTTGAGAGTATAGTGTGGTAGGGGAAATGGGGAGGAAAGTCTGTCCTAGGCAGAAGAACAGTATGTACAAAAGAGCTGCCTGTGGGAGGTGAAGGGAGAACAGGCTATATCTGAAGGATTCAAAGGTCATTGTGTTTGGAACACGAAGAATCAGCATGAAGGGCCAGATAGGCTCTATTACCCTTAGAGCAGTAGGAAGTCATTGGAAGGTTTTAAATGGGGAGGATGAGTATTATGTACATTTTATAAAATCCGTTCTAGTAACAATGTACAAAACAGATTGGAGAGACCTCAGATGAGATGCAGCGAGTCCAGTTAAGTGGCTATTGAGGTAATCTGGGCAAAAGATGATGGTACCTTGGACCAGGATTATGGCAGTAGATTTGGAGAGACTAGATAGATTTGGGAGATAGGTGGTAGAATTGAGAGAAATGTCTTAAATTACTTGGCTACTTTGAATATGATTAAATTATGTAACAGTTTAAAAATTGATAATAGCTCCTGGTAAGCAGTAATACTTTACTGTATCATATTTGGGATTTGTAACGTTTTGGCTGCTATTCCATTTCTTTATAGGAATTTAAGAAGAATGATAATGCATACATAAAACTTTTGGGTGAATGGCCAACTGGAGGAATATCTTAATTCTTCAGAAGTCTGAAATTGTAGGAAATCATTCAGTATTGAGTATATTTTCATTCGTGTGTCATCAGATATTATCTTGTCACTTTATATCAACTTACTGAGTTAATTGTAGTGTAGAGAGTAAGTTCAAAGAATACTGAACACTTAAATATTCTTTCCTATGGTGTTGGATAATCTATGCAAAGAATTTGGAAATGTTTAATGAAGAAGAATTTGTTAAGTGAAAATATATGACCTTATATACATATTCCATACATTTTAAGTAGTAATACTTAATGTTCTTTATCTCTTTTAATTTTAGGAGACCAAATATCTTTTGCCAACTTTGGAAAAAGAATTATTCTTGGCAGAGCACAGTGACCTCGAAGAAGGTGGATTGGACCTGACTGTGTCATTAAAACCAGTTAGTTTCTATCTCTCAGACAAAAAAGAAATGCTTCAGCAGTGTTTCTGTATCATAGGAGAGAAGAAGTTGCAGAAGATGCTTCCCGACGTGTTAAAGGTGCTTCATTACGTGCATTATCACACTGTACACATATAGAGACGTTTATAGAAACCTTTATAGCCATCGTTTTACTTCATGCAAATTATAATTGGATGTTTTCAACTAAAATAGCTACTTCAAAAAGATATAAAAAGGGATTTTGGAGAACCATAAATGGCCATGTGTATTTAAAAATTTGCCAAGGGAAAAGTGGGGCAGTTTACTGTGTTTAGGTAAGGAATTTATTGACCTGGAAATCTATTAAACGCAGGCAGTGTTAGTAGTTAAATTAGAGGTATAATGATTCTTGTGCTTTAAGAAATAATGTACTGCTGTGTAACAATACATAATGATGGTTGGTAATAGCTTATATTTCATTAAATTCACAAATGTTTTCATATATTTATTTATGAAAATTATTCAGGGAAATAACACAGTATTCTAACTTTTCAGTTGCGGAAATAGGTCGTGGACAAGTTAAGCCCAAAATATATACATATGTAAGATGTATAGAGCAAAGACTTGAATATTTAAACCTTTAGAGGAATTAGCTAACATAAATAGGCTGTTATTAAGACTATTGGGCACCTGACTTACTCTCTAGTTTGTTCTTTCATAATAAACGTGACTTTATATAGTCTCATCAAATCTCTATAAATTATAATGTTCACATGTCATCTGGCAGTGTTGCAGATTTCATCCCATGAAAAAATTTATATGGCTTTTAATTTGTTTTATTGTAAGATTTTGCTAACTGGACTTTTTTTTTATAATTGCTATTTTCTAGTTTACATTGGTGCTATATTACATAAATGTATGTTTTAAAATGTCATTTTCTTTAGAACTGTTCAATAGAAGAAATTAAAAAACTATGCCAGGAACAGTTAGAGCTCCTGTCTGAAAAAAAAATCTTGAAGATTCTTGAGGGTAAGAATACATATTTCTACATTCTGGTAACTTATTAGTTAATACTATATTTAGCATAAATCCTGAGGTATTCTTTTTCTTACTTCAAGTTCAGTTTTGGGTAATCATTGAAGAGCATTTTTACTTCTATTTGTACTGAGAAATATAGTTTACGTATAAGAGTAGCATTTCAAGAATAGACTTTTTTGATGCATATATAGTTTTTCCAAATCAGGCATGTAGGTAAGGGCATAAGTTTGTACACAATAATAAAATGAAATGAAAAATGTTTACCCAAATGCTGTAAAAAAGTAATTATTGAGAAGGCAAAGACTTCTTTTAAAGTAATTTTTATTTTCTGCTTTATATTCTTTTTTTTTTTTTTTGCTGAGAATGATTTGCCCTGAGCTAACGTCTGTTATCAATCCTCCTCCTTTTTTTTTTTTTTTTTTTTTTGCTTGAGCAAGATTTAGCCCTGAGCTAACATCTTGTGCCAGTCTTCCTCTGTTTTGTATGTGGGACACTGCCACAGCATGGCTGATGAGTGGAATAGGTCCGGGCCTGGGATCCGAACCCGTGAACCCAGGTTGCCGAAGCAGAGCGTGAAACTTTAACCACTAGGCTATGGGGCTTTGCCCTGCTCTATATTCTTATTGCTTTTAGTTACCTATTTCATATTATTTCTGCTCTATTAAGACCCAGGTGCAGAGTTAGAAGAATTTCTTGCAATTTGTCAAAATTTATATGTCTGTCTGAAGTATGACTCTTTGGGATAGTATTTCCTGTAGAATTTTGGATTTTCAAGCATTTTTTTTTTTCTTTTGGAACTTTACAAAGATTTTAGCATTAGCATCACAAGAGAAGGAACAAAAAATGGAGACCTTAAATTTCCAGAGATAACGTCTTTTTTAAATGCAAAATGGTTTAATGAAATTTGTAACTCTGGTAATAGATGTACGGATGTGTGTATAATCTGAAAGTATATATACACATTCTTGTGTTTGTGTATACATTTGTATAATAGATAAAGGGAAGGCAATGAGAAATACCTAATGTGTTGAAAAAACCAATTTTAAATATAAGCAATTAAAAATGTCGTCTTTCAACAACTATAAAGTTCTTTAATCTGCATCACTTTTAAAGATGATACTTTTTGTGTAAAGATTAAATTGTTCTGACATTTTATAAGCATGCTTTCAATAGTTTATTTCATTTATAAGGTGACAATGCTGTGGACTCTGATGTGGAAGAGGAGGCAGATGATGGCTCTAAGATGGGATCTGATTTAGTCAGTCAGTAAGTTAAAAAACTTTCCATTCTCACTTCAAAATTTATTTGTTATTCCTTTGGTTATTTCTTGCCTCAAAAGTGTGATTGTTTTTCTGTGTTATATTTATATGAAATAATTCAACATTGTGGAAAGATTGATTTACTTCTAATGACTGGTCCGTTTGGTATATATGAGGATGGAGTTAGTTGCTTTCAGGATTAAAATGATTTCCTTAAACTACTTCTTATAGGCATAGGACAACAGTGATGCCAACCAGCAGCAGAATCACATCTCTCATTTGGAATTTGAATATACTACTAGTGATATCCACTACTTATCAAGTACTTACTCTGCCAGGCGTTATGTTAGTAGCTTAGGACACTTTGTCTCACTGAATTCTTCTACGTACCTATCAGCCTTAGGTGATAATAGCCTCATTGCACATGTGAGACAGTAAGGTGGTTCATTTTATATAGGGACATATCATTTGGTTATTGTGATACTAAATACCTGAAGTTTTGGGGTACTGACTAATCAGAAGCAACATGCTATTTTTTTTTCTAGATTGTTCTGCCCTACCATGGCTCATCAAACTTTCACCCACTAATTTTACTGTCTATTGATGATTTTTGACTAAAACAATTTTTTTTTTTTGGTAATTTCCAACATCTGACTTGTAGCTCTCTCTGTAAAGTTTGGCTACAGGCAGTAGCACAAATGAGAAGAGATTACCAGAGGCAGTAGCAGAAATAAGTAGCGCATATTTAACCTGAAGTTTTGAGTATTTTTTCATTTCTAATAGAATACTGTTGGGTAAGAATCACTAAAAAAGGATAATTTCATTTCATAACTGTAGAGGGCATCAAATATTGTTTGTACTGAAGCATTGAAAAACTCATGATATTACCTGGCTGCCTCATAATCATTTGATTTTTGGTCATCACATACATCTTGCCTAGAAGTGTGATAGGGTGATTTATACTTAACCACAGAGTAGAAAATGTTCACATTTCTAAAAAGTCTTACTATTGTCTTTCCTTCAAAATACCTAGCTTTAAATTGTTTGTCATATACTAATCTAGTTCAGCTAGTTTAAGCATTTACAAGGCTTGTCACTTTTTAGTACTTTTAAATTTCTTAAAATTATCTAAATTAATCATTTTGCTTCTAGATGCTACTCATAGATAATCCTGAATTGAACTTTTGCTTAATTACATTTGTTTTGCCTTTGTTCAAATCTATTTTTTCCAGTTTTTGAGGTGTTGTCAAGGTTAAGTGCTTAATTTTTCACACCTGAACACTAGTGCTACTTTTTCTACTCTTAGAAGCCAATTTTTTTTCGGCTGAGGAAGATTCGCTCTGAGCTAACATCTGTGAGAGTCTTCCTCTGTTTTGTATGTGGGTCACCGCCCTAGCATGACAGCTGACGAGTGGTGTATGTCCATGCCCGGAAACTGAACCCTGGGCTGCTGAAGTGGAGCATGCTGAACTTAACCACTAGGCCACAGGGCCGGCCCATGGAAGCCATTTAATGGATAGCCAATTAGAGCAGAAATTTAATTCTCTTAAAAGATTACAACAAATTACAATATTTGACATCTGGACTATTCTAATGAAAAAAATAGAATCAAAGTGACTATTGTGAAGAACCCACTTTTACAATGTGGTTATCAGACAAGTCACATTAACTTGTTAATGCTGCAGTGAGCAGGTTCAGTAATCACAAATATTACCAAAAGTTGGGGCCGGCCCGGTGGCGCAGCGGTTTAGTTCGCGCTTGGCAGCCCAGGGTTCACGGGCTCGGATCCCGGGTGCCCGCCAATGCACTGCTTGTCAGCCATGCTGTGGCGGCATCCCATATAAAGTAGAGGAAGATGGGCATGGATGTTAGCCCAGGGCCAGTCTTCCTCAGCAAAAAGAGGAGGATTGGCAACAATGTTAGCTCAGGGCTGGTCTTCCTCACCAAAAAAAAAAAAAAAAATATTACCAAAAGTTGTCATAATAGTCATTTGTGGACCTGGTAAGTGCCAGATTGTTGAGATTCTTTTGAATTACTTGAGAATATAGGCTTTAAAAAAAAAAATCAGATTTCTAAGCTACAAGATGCCAAATAAATAATAATACTAAAAGCCAACACTTACTGAACCTTGGGTGCCAGACGCTGTTCGAATGCCTTTCTATGCTTTCCGTCCCTCACTGGGTTCGTATAACAACCTTGTGAGGTAGGTGGTGTTAGCATCATCATTTTACAGATGGAACAGTAAGACCAGAAAGATCTGCGTGCCTGAGGTTACACAAATGAGGGTGAGAGTCGGAGGCAGTGTGTGTTATGAAGAGACTGGGCTCTTGAGCAGACTGACTTGGCTTTGAAGTACTTTACCTTTGCTAACATCATTTTATTCACGTGTAAAATGGAGATAATCCTTTCTTCAGAGGGTTGTTGGAATTAAATGAGTTTATGTGACTAGTTATTTTTTTACTAGTTATTAATAATAGTATTAGTTATGAGTGGGGGAGATATACTGCAGTGTGGAGCAATGAAGATGGGAAGGGGAGAAAATGTGCAAGATGTTGGCTTTAGCCCATGTTCCTGACTTTTTCCTGATACTTCCTCTTTGGAGCAATAGAATAACCTAAGTGAGCAAACTGGTGGAGCTAAGGAATGGGGTCTGAGGTTCTCAGTTATCTTTAGACATCCGGGAGAGAACGTGGGTAGGGAACCTCATTCTCTGGTGTATTGAGCAAAATCAGAGGCATGGGGTAAAGGCAGTGATTTGACTTTTCTCAAAGCCTTAAGAGGCTGCTTAAGAGGGCTAGACCGGCAGAATCCTTTGAGTCCTATTAGAATGTATGATATGTTCCTATTTGCTTTGTGCTTAGAGGGACTTCAGTCCTGTTAGTCTGTATAGAGTGGAACTGAACTGGTGGGCAGCCTCATAGAAACCCTCTTCCTGTGCTTTAACAGAGGGTTAGGTTGGTTAACATGTTTGGTGCTTGGTGCTGAAAATTCCCGTGTTTTCTATTGCCTGCTGATTTTTCACCCTCTAATAGATGCCAGTAGTCTGACCTATCTGGATGCTGAGGGAACAGTCAGTCATGAATAGGCAAGGAACAATTAAAGGAATTCAGTAACTTGAGAGGAAAACTAGGCTGAATAAGTGTAACATGCAGCTTCTGTGGAGCATAGAGTTAATAAAATATAGAAAGAAAACTTTAACAAAGTAATGAAAACTCTCAAGGAAATATAACTAGAGCACAAATTTAAGTTCAGGAATTTAAAAAATTGTAAATTCCTAAATTCAGTAGACAAACTGATAAAAGGATTAGTTGTGACTGGGGACTGAATCATTGTCCTGAAAAATCAAGTTGAATAAATAAATACTGAGCGGTAGAGAAAAGCCACACACAAAATGTAAAGCGTTATGTATAACTCATGGGAACCTGGAAGATAGTTTTAGGAGACCTATTGTGGACATACTGGGAATTCTAGAAAGAGAAACAAATAGCTAGAAAAGTAGTTACGAAATGATAGAATTAAATTTTTTGATTTAAAGACTTATCTTAAGACCATCAGGGCAAGAATAATAAGAAAAGACCTTGTTATGGGCTGAATTGTGCCTCTCCAAAATTCATGTGTGGAAGCCTAACCCCAGTACCTCAGAATGTCACCTTAGTTGGAGGTAAAATCTTTCAAGACATGATTAAGGTAATCCAGTCTGACTAATGTCCTTATAGGAAGAAGAAATTTGGACATACTTAGAGACAGCAGGGATGGGCACACAGAAAAGACCGTGTGAGGAGGCAGAGAGAAAGCAGCCTGCTGCAAGCCAAGGAGAGAGGCCTCAGAAGAAACGCAACCTGCAGACACCTTGATCTTTGACTTCTAGCCTCCAGAGCTATGAGAAACACATGTCTGCTGCTGAAGCCATCCAGTCTGTGTATTTTGTTATGGCAGCCTGAGCAGACTGATACCAACCTATACGTATATAAATTTGCTGGTGAAATTTTCCCCCCAAACTTTTTATTTTGGCAAACTTCAAACTTACATAAAAGTTGAAAGAATGATAAAATGAACATCCATATGCTCCCATCTAGATTCAGCACCGTTAACATTTTGCCATTTTTGTGCTCTCCCTCCCTCTCTCTCTCTTTGTATTTATCCTTTTTCCCCCAGAGCGGTTTGTATTAGTTTGCTAGGGCTGCCATAGCCAAGTACCACAGACTGGCTGGCTTAAACCACAGAAATTTATTTTCTCACAGGTCTAGAGGCTGCAAGTCCAAGGTCAAGGTGTCTGCAGGGTTGGTTTCTCCTGAGGCCTCTCTCCTTGGCTTGCAGATGGCCACCCTCTTGCTGATCTTCACATGGTTGTTATTCTGTGTGTGCACCCCTGGTGTCTTTCCCTGTGTCCTAATCTCCTCATTTTATAAGGAGAACAGTCAGATTGGATTAGGACCCACCATAATGGCCTCATTTTAACTTAATTACCTGGTTAAAGGCCCTGCCTCCAAAATAGTCAGATTCTGAGGTACTGGGGTTAGGGCTTCAACATATGAATTTTGATAGGAGGGAGACACAGTTCAGCCCGTAAACCATTTAAAAAATAAGTCACAGATGTCATAACATTTCATGCCTAAACAATTCAGTATGCACTTCTAAAAAAAAGGACAGTCTCCTATGTAGCCACAATACCATCATCACTCTTAAGAAAATAAACAGTAACTCAGATAATGTCATCTAATATATTGCCATATAAAATGTCCCCAATTACTAAAAAAAATCTTTCATAGTATATTTATTTAAATTAATTAACTGATTGATTCTGATCCAGGATCCAGTTAGAGTTCATGTGTTCCATTTGATTATTAGCATCACAAAGTTGAGTTTAAAGGGAAGATTTCGGTATGAGAGAGAAAAGCTTAATGACTAGCCCAGGAATTTAGTTCACATCTTAAAGGAATTAGAAAAATAACAAACCAAAAGAAAGTTGGCAAAATGAAACAACAGAGGTAAACGTTAAAACTAAAGAAACAGAAAAAAAAAAGGATAAATGAATCCATAAACTTGGTCTTGTAAAGACCAGAACATAGATAAACTCCTTTTGGGTTTGATTAAGGAAATAAGTGGAGAGCAATTATAATTGAGATTAGGAGGGAAGGAGACATAATCCTAGGTATGTGTGAGTTTAAAAGAATAATGAGAATCCACATATAGTATTGTATTAAACAAACTTGAAACTAGCAAATAGTTTTCTAACAAAATACAAATTAACCAAATTGACTCCCCCCAAAAGTAGAAAACTTGAAGAGGTTAACAAAGGAGAAATTAGAAAGATGAGTAAAAATCTGTTGAAAAAGCTCCAAGGCAAGGTGGATTCACAACTAAATTATTACTTACATGAGTCAATACATGTAATTTGTTTATAGCTAATAAAACATTCAGTAAATGCCATCTGTTATTATTTTCAAACAGATGGCGCCTGTTATTTAAATTAGTCCAGGCCCTAGGAAAAGATAAAAAGGTCTTCAATTTCCTTTATGATATCTGCAGAGCTTTAATACCCAAAATCTCATAAATACTACCAAAAAAGTGTTTAGGGGATTGTGGGCCATCTCACTTGTGAATATAGATGTAAAAGTTTTAAGTACATTATTAGCGTATAGAATCCAGCAGTGTGTCAAGTGAGCAATTACACTACTGACCAAGTAGGATTTACTCCAGGAATTTACAGGAGACTTAATTAGAAAGTCTGTTCGCATAATTCATGGCAATAAAGTAAAGGAGAAAAATTACATGGTCAGATAAGTAGATGCTAAAAAGGCCTTTGATAATATTCAGCAGTAATTTCTAATGGAAGCTGTAGGTAAAGAAAAGTAGAAAACTACTCTGATATGATACAGACCATCTGACCAAACTTAACTACCCACTTGGTGAATTAAAATGAGAGATTAGATGGAAAGCCTGTTATGATCATTTATTTTCAGCATTTTCTTGGAGGTTCTAGCAAATGCAGTTACACCAAAAAAAGTGGTAGTAGGGGTAGTAACGAACTGATATGATAAACTTTGGAAAAGAAGTAATAAAGTATCTCTTTCCAGTTTATAAGATTATAAACCTAGAACACCTGAGAGATTCTACTTTTCTTAAAAAAAGACTAGACTTTGATGATATGGACTATATATAAGATGAGCATTAAAAAATCAGCTTTTCTCTCTTCTAGCAGAAACATCTATAAAGGGGATGTATTAGGGTTTTCCAGAGGAGCAGAACCAATAGGATATATGTAGATCTATAAAGGAGGGGATTTATTTTAGGAATTGCCCTATGTGGTTGTGGATGCCAATAAGTCCCACAGTCTGCCGTCTGTAAGCTGGAGAACCAGAGAAGCTGGTGGTGTAATTCAGTCTGAGTCAGAAGGCCTGAGGACTAGGGGGCTGATCATATAGGTTTCAATCTGCCAAAAGCCTGAGAACCAGCAGTGCCCGTGTACAAGGGCAGGAGACAATGGATGTCTCAGCTCAAGCAGAGAGCAAATTTGCCCTTCCTCTGCCTTTTCTAGTCCAGCCCTCAAGGGATTGAATGATGCTCACCCACATTGGGGAGGGCCATCTGCTTGACTCAGTTCACCAGTTTAAATGCTAATCTCTCTGGGACATTCTCACAGACAAACCCAGAAATAATGCTGTTGGGGTTTTTTTTACCCAGTTTTATTGAGAAATAATTGACATACATCACTGTATAAGTTTAAGGTGTGCAGCATGATGGTTTGGTTTACCAGAAATAATGTCCAGCAGCTATCAGCCATTCCTTAACTCAATCAACTTCACACATAAAATTAATGTCACAGGGAATTCGAAAAAAAAAATATTCTGGGGCTGGCCCGGTGGCATAGTGGTTAAGTTTACCCACTCTGCTTCGGCGGCCTGGGGTTCGCAGGCTCAGATCCCAGGTGCGGACCTATGCACTGCTCATCAAGCCATGCTGTGGTGGCATTCCACATATAAAATAGAGGAAGATGGGCATGGATGTTAGCCCAGGGCTAATCTTCCTCACCAAAAAAAAAAACCAACAAAAAACATTCTATTCATAATAGCTACAAAAACTATGACATGCTTTTAAATGAATTTAACAGGAAACTTAACGGAGAAAATCATAAAACCTTACCAAAAGACGAAAAATCATGATTTGGAAAAAATAGAGTATTTGTGTAATCTATTTGGGGGGAGAGGGCAGGAGGGGTTCTTAAACAAGACTGAAAACCCAGACACCATCAAATAAAAAAAGATACATTTGTGTGAAAATTAAAAAAAAAGTTTGAATGTTAAAATATGTCATAAAGTCAGTAACCAAACAGAAGATCTGGAAGAATTACTTGCAGACAAGATATAACAATCTTAATATTAGTCAAGGTTGAATTCACAGCAAAAAGATTTATATGAGACAATTAAGGGCGGTTTATAATAATAAAATGTGAAATCTCCAAAGATGATCTAAAGTTGGAATATATGCCTCAGATATGCTTTATATATATATATATATATACACACACACACACACACACACACACATATGTATATACAGTAGTCCCCCTAATTCTGCAGTTTTGCTTTTTGGGGTTTCGGTTACCTGTGGACAACCAAGGTGCGAAAGTATTAAATGGAAAATTCCAGAAATAAATAATTCATAAGTTTTAAATTGCACACCATTCTGAACAGCATGATGAAATCTGAAGGCATCCCACTCTGTCCTGCTCGGGAGGTGAATCATCCCTTTGTCCAATGTGTCCACGCTGTGGACGCTGCCTGCCTGTTAGTCACTTAGTGGCCACTTCGGTTATCAGGTTGACTGTCAGGGTATCACAGTGCTTGTGTTCAGGTAACCCTCATTTTAGTTAATAGTGCCCCAAAGCACAAGAGTAGTGATGCTGCCAGTTCAGAAATGCCAAAGAGAAGTTATTGTTAATCTCCTCCTGTGCCTCATTATCAATTAAACTTTATCATAGGTATGTACATATAGGAAAAAACACGGTATATACAGAGTTTGGTACTATCTGTGGTTTCAGGCATCCACTGGGGGTCTTGGAACGTATCCCCGGAGGATAAGGGGACTGCTGTATGTATATTTCCTCTGAATAGCTTTTATAAGACAAAAACTACAGGAATGGTGGTGTGAAATGGGAAGAACTACGTGAGTAGTGGGAACTTGATTTCATCTCTCTCATCTGTCTCATGATCACCTGGATGAAAAATAAGCAAGGATACTGAAGACTTTATTTATTTATTTTTTGTGAGGAAGACCAGCCCTGAGCTAACATCTGTCGCCAATCCTCCTCTTTTTGCTGAGGAAGACTGGCCCTGGGCTAACATCTGTGCCCATCTTCCTCTACTTTATATGGGACGCTGCCACAGCATGGCTGACAAGCAGTGCATGGGTGGGTGCCCGGGATCCGAACCTGTGAACCCCGGGCTGCCAAGCACAGACTAAACCGCTGCGCCACTAGGCGGCCCCAAGACTTAAATAATTTAATTTGTATAGACCATACTCTGAAAACAGAGAAAGTAATTCCTGTGGAATAGATAAGAAGTTTGGTCATAAAACATCAATGAAGTCTTCCCGGAAAAAGCTCAGGAATCATCCTAATTTTAGAGCAGTAAACTAAAATGAACAGGGGCCAGCCTGGTGGCGTGCTGGTTAAGTTCGCATGCTTTAGCAGCCCAGTTTTGTGGGTTCGGACCTACACCACTCATCAAGCCATGCTGTGGAGGCATCCCACATACACAATAGAGGAAGATTAGCACACGTGTTAGCTCAGGGCCACTCTCCTCAAGCAAAAAGAGGAAGATTGGCAACAGGTGTTAGCTTGGGGCCACTCTTCCTCACCAAAACAAAAACCAAACAAACCAAAAATGAACAAAAAGAGATTGGGGAACTTCACTACTTACAAATTTTAAAACTCAACAGCTTTTATGTTAAAGAGGAATTATAAGCTGTCTAAAAACTAACAATAAATAAAACACTAACCAGTTTTATGCGATACAACTAAAGTGGTCCTCAGAGGAAAATTTTAGCCTTGAGTATGTCTTACTAATCCACAAATAATTAAAATAAGTGAACTAAGTATCTAATTCAAGAAGTTAGAAAAAAAGAATAATAACATAAACTTTAAAAAATATTGGCATACTTAATTGTGAAGGGCTGTGTTCTTTCTTTCTAAGACAGGAACAAGAATATTTAATCTCACCATTCCTGTTTAACAATACACTGGAAGTCATAACAGGTCAATAAAACAAGAAAAAGAAATAAAAGGCATATAGATTAGAAAGGATAAAATAAAACTGTCACTATTTGCAGAAGACATTAAGTCTTAGTCCATTGGGGCTGCTATAACCAAATACCACAGATTGGGTAGTTTATAAATAGCAGGAATTTATTTCTTAGTTCTGGAGACTGTAACTCTGAGATTAGGGTGCCACCATGGTCAAGTGGGGCTCTCTTCTAGGTTGCAGACCTCACATGGTGGAAGGGGCTCAGAGATCTGTGGGATCTCTTACCGGAGCACTAATCCCAGCACTAATCCCACTCGTGAGGGCTCCAGCCTCATGATCTAATCACCTCCCAAAAGGCCCACCTACTAATACTATCACCTTTGAGGGTCAGGATTTCAGTATATGAACTTTGTGGGGGACAGAAATATCCAGACCATAGCCTATAATCATCTATGTAAAAAATCTCAAGAATCTGTGGAAAAACTCCTAGAACACATATATGGTAGACAGAATAATGACCTCCCCCCAGAGATGTCCATGTCCTAATCTCCAGAACCTATGAATATGTTAATTTGCAAGGCAGAAGGGACTTTGCTGGTGTGATTAAGTTAAGGATCTTGAGATGAGAGGATTATCCTGGATTATCTGTTTGGCACCAGTGTAATCACAAGGATCCCCTTATAAAAGGGAGGTAAGAAGGTCAAAGGCAGCAGAAAGAGTTGGGATGATGGAAGCAGAGGTTGGAGTGATGTGCTTTGAAGAAGGAGAAAGGAACCGCAAGCTAAAGAATGCAGGTGACCTCTTAGAAGCTTGAAAAGACAAGGACATGGATTCTCCCCTGGAGCTTCCAAAAGGACAGCACTACCTACACCTTGATTCTAATGCTCTAAGACTTATTTCGGACTTCTGACCTCCAGAACTGTAAGAGAATGAATTCATGTTGTTTTAAGCCACTAAATTTGTGGTCATTTGTTACAGTGGCAATAGAAACCTACTGCAAGGTACCTAGACATAAGCCAAAGTTACAGATTGGTTGCCTAGAGCCACAGAGATGTTTTGTTTAATCTAAACATTAAAATTTTCAAATGGTTTTCAACATTTAAAAACCAAGTGATATCACAGCAAGATCTGGATTTCTGAGTTGCTTAAAAATCAGATGAAGCAGCTTTTCCTTGGAGGACAAAAAATTAGTTGGAGCTTGGAGTGGCTACTGGCTTTTTGTGTGGCATGTATATTTCAGCATGCTACATAGTACTTCATTTGCCTGAATGCTTAATCTACAAAATATCAATAAAATGAAACTCTCATTGAAGGGAAAATACATAAAGACCAAAGGTTGGTCTTAGAACCAATTATATCAGTTTGTCAGTGTGTTTTATCACCTGAAACATAATACCTTTACCTTTTTACCCCAATTTTGATAAACAAAAATAGTTTCAAATAGGTCTAGATATAAAGCAATCTGTGTTATTAAAAATACATGAAAATTTTGATATTTTCTTTTAATGGGCAGTCTGTGCTCTTGTATTATCGTTTTTATCAGAAAGGACATAACATTAATACAATTGTCTAAGAAGTTGTAAAGTGACAACTTTCAATATGAGATATATGTATGCCTGTGTATACATGTATGGGGTTTAATATGCCCTGTGTACATTAATTTTCTTACAAACTATTACAGATTTTAAGATGCAGAAGTACACACAAATGTTTATGCACAAATAAAAAAAATTCTAAAATTATCTTTACAGTTTTACGTTATCTCCTCACATTGCCAGCTTTATATGTTCAAGTTATAATTATCCTCTTAGGTCAGCTTTCAAATGCATGTTTTTCTTCCCCAACTCTTTTGATCTCTATTGCTATTTAAAAGATTGTTTACTTTTATTTTACCTTTCAGTAGTTCTCTTTTGCTATCAAAAACAAGAAAGCAGTAGTTATAAGAAATTTTTACACTACTTTGAAATTAATGAGTGTTATAACAATTTTTATAGGAATGAGATTTAGGATCTCTGAAGATATAACATCCATAGATTCTAAATACCTTCATTTTAAAAAGGGTGAGGGATGAGATTGTCACTTTAGTTCACCTTTGGTAAGCAAACAAGCAAATTTATATTGTGTTGCAGGTAGTCTAAAAATTTTAGCATCTATAATTTTGCAGTGTTTTAAAACTGTTACGTATTGTGACAAGATTTGCAGATGTTACAGATTGCAACAGTTGCGTAACGAGAAGAACAGTTTTAAGTAAAAAGGTAATATGGAGGCCTGGCATTAGAGTGCTGTCTCCATTTGGAGATGTGCTGGAAAAGAAGCTCTATTGTAGCTAAAATATCACTAAAAATGAGAACAGGTATTAACTTGCCTTTAATGGAGGTGATGATGTTCTAAAAAATATGTTTATAATGAAATTTAAATTTTGAATAGTGCAATAAAATGATTAGAATTGTGGTTTTATATATAAAGAATGAATATACAAACACTTTAGGGAAGTCTTAGCAATATTTTAGAATTGCTGTAATAAATATCTTTATGAATTTTAAATTAATGTGCTTTTAGTGAGTCATATTGAGGGAGATGTCAGTGGAAATGAAGCTGTATTCCTCTGTAGGTAAGCAGTGTTGAGGTAATATCACAGCTCTGGAAGGTAAAGAAATTAAGAAAAACAAGTTTTCAAAATAACCCTCTCAAAGCAGGTTCTGTGTGAGTGCTCTGGAACTGTTGCTCCTAGTGACTGCTACTCTCTTAGCAGAATGGGCGTGTCCTAGATTAGTTATTATTTAATTCCAATTTTGGATGATTAACTTTTAAAAAAGATACTTCTAAATGGGCTTTAGAGATGTTAGGTAACATATAAATTGAACCATTTTATATTCACTGAAATATTGAAATATCATAAAATTAACAAGAAATTGTTTTGTAAAGTGAATAATTCTTTAGTAGGAATTTTAAATTTCCATTTAATTATCTGTTTTATAAATCTGAAATGTGCGTACTTTTGTTTAAAATGGAATACATGGCTATTCTTAAAATATAAATGGTTGAAAAGAGCAAGTTGGTGTTGTGTAGTACTAGTTACTACTTACAAAGTACTGGTTACTAGTTAATATACTGGATTTTAGTACATCATAATAGTTATATTTCTTAAATAATCTACAACTTATTCTGCTCTTCAAAACAGGAGTAGCTGGGGCCCACCCTGTGGCATAGTGGTTAAGTCTGGTGCACTCCACTTCCTTGGTTCACAGGTTCGGATCTCAGGCACGGACCTACGCCACTGGTCAAGCCATGCTGTGGCAGTGACCCACGTACAAAATAGAGGAAGACTGGCACAGATGTTAGCTCAGGGCTAATCTTCCTCGAGCTAAAAAAAAAGGAAGATTGGCAATATTAGCTCAGAGCGAATCTTCCTCACAAAAACAAAACAAAACAGGAGTAACTTCCTGTTCACTGCTGTTTGTTGTCTGGGTAGGCACTTTAGAGACGACAGAATGAAGGAAGAGCATAGTGCATAAATGTAGGGGGGTAGCTGACTACTTCGGGTTAAGATGTTTGTTCTTGAAAATACTGAGCTATTCCTCTGGCTTGATCACCTGTCTCACTGAAAGCAAGAACTGGAACTGTGGATATGAGCACTCTTCTGTTGCTGAACCCTAGCAGTGATATGTGGAAGAACTCTGATGCTTTTTTTTAGTTGGATAAAAAGCCAGAGGTTAGTAGCTACATTAGTTTTCCTATTGAGCTGTCATGACACAGCTGCTTACCACCTTTTGTTTTTAATAAGAGAAAAACATCCATGTACTTTTGACAAATTAGAGCTGTCCAGTGGGTTCAGCTCAACTGTCATTAGACTACTGAGAGTTGGATTAGTTTCAATTCAAGGAACATGTATTCCTTGAATATGTATGTATATGTAACTTTCAGAGGGGCTATGATATTCAGCTAAACTCTCAATAAGTGTCAATAACACTGAACTTGTTGGGAATAAAAGAATCCTCCATAAAGTGCTATTATTAAACTTCAATGGAATAAAGTATTTCAGTAAAATTTACAGTGCTCCGGATTAATGGGAAGCATAAATCCACAGTACATAGTTAAGCAAGGCCTCGGGTAGACCCAGGACCTGGTCTTGTTGGGAATGATACACTTCATAAATTGACCTATGATTCATCCAGCTCACATAACCCACTCTGGAATGTATGGGGTGGTTTTGTATCAGTTATTTGTTTAACTCTGTTATGGAAAATTTCAATGTACAATGAATTCTTGCATACCTATCATCCACTGTATCCCCTCCCATATTATTTTAAATCCCCTCCTCCCAACTTCTCCCAACTTGATAACTTTGAAGCACATCTTGACCCACTTACTTTTAAAACTTACTTTTAAGCAGATAGGTACATCTCCAGAATTTCTAGAACATTCCTTCGAATGGTGAGCCTCTCAGAGGTCTCAGATGAGATCTTTTTTTGTGTGTGTGAGGAAGACCAGCCCTGAGCTAACATCTGTTGCCAGTCCTCCTCTTTTTTGCTGAGGAAGACTGGCCCTGGGCTAACATCTGTGCCCATCTTTCTCTACTTTATATGGGACGCCGCCACAGCATGGCTGACAAGCAGTGCATCAGTGGCGCCCGGGATCCGAATCCGCGAACCCCGGGCTGCCAAGCGCGAACTAAACCGCTGTGCCACCGGACCAGCCCCGGCAGATGAGATCTTCATTTGAACTGCAACTATGTTTCCCCACGGTTAACTTTGAGGGACTTGGGAAGCATTGTTTTCTGGTTTTGTAACTGTCTCTACACAAAAAAATTTTGTATTCTTTGTATTACAGAAACCTAATTTTTAAACTGTATCTATTGTCATTTTTCTGTCAGTCAGTTTACTGCCTCATCCTGCTGCTCAAGTACTGGGTTAGACCTTAGCAGGTATTTTTCCTTTTTTCTCCTATTCCCTCATCGCTTTTTTAAAAATTTAAGTTTTTCTTAATCACTTAACTGATTGATTGTATTAATTCCCCTTTCCATTTCATTTAAAAAATAAGTTCTCTGCTGTTCCCAGTGTGGTAAACCAGTTGTTAATGACTATTCTCTAATATGCGTGTGTCCTTCCCCCACCGTTTGAACTGTTTCCTTGCGGAGTCGTTCTTGTTTGTTTCCAATTCACTTATCGACGTTGCATAATTTAGTTAAATATATAAACAGAGGAAGTATCAATATGAAAAGAGTAGTTGATTCAGTTGAATGCTTTGGACAAACTCAAAGTGCAGTTGCTAAAAGGTGTCACTTAGCTGTAGGATAACAATAAAAGTTTGGGGGACATTGCATGAATATAAAGGGTTATTTTTTGCACTCAGATTTTTACATTTTCAACAAGCCAAAAGTAGAAATGGTTTATGTGAGTCTGATGAGACTGAACTCTTTCCGTGGATTCCTATGAAAGTAAGGCTGTGGCCTTATGTCCAAAGATTGGTGAAAGAAGGTAAATTTCTATTTTATGTTAACCTGAAATGCTGAAATTATATATGTAACTTTTTTAAGTGTTTCCGTGTGTTAATAAAATTTTTTTCAGGTAAGTGATATTACCTGCCTGAGTTAGAAAAAGGGGATTTCACTGTATCACGGTTTTTTTTTTTAAATGAAAAGTGTCAAGTGTGTAGAACAGTCGAGAGAATAGTATAATGAAACCCCCATATACCTATTGCCTAGATCTAACAATTACCCCCATATACCTATTGCCTAGATCTAACAATTACTACAATTTTCCATATTTGCTTCATCTATTTTCTTAAAGTATTATAAAGTGAATTACAGATATCTTGATTCTAAATATTTATATTTGAGTTTCTAGAAAATAAGGACATTTTCCCACATAGCCATGTATGTAGTGTCTCTTATTTAACAACTTATTTGAATAGTAATGCATGCACATAGTACAAAATTTTAAGAAGTATTTAGTGAAAATAAGTCTCTTTTTCCTGTTCCCCATTCTCCCTTCCTGTAGGCAACCACAGTAAACCAGTTTCTTGTGTATCCTCCCAAAGATATTCCATATATTTACAAATATGTATGTGTGTGTATTTTTTCTTTTCACACAAATGCTAGCATACTGTGCAAACAGTTCCATACCTTTTTCCATTTAATTTTTTCTGTATAATAGTATGTCTTGGATTTTGTTCTACTTGTACATATAAGGCTTCCTGTATATACCTGTATACTATTCCATTGTTGGATGTAGCAAAACATAAAGTCTGTTGATGGACATTTAAGTTGTTTACTATATTTTGTTACTAAAAATAATATGAATATATCTCTATTTAAGAGCTTGTTCTTCTGTGATTGTATGTAGCATAAATACCTAGAAGTTGATTGTTGGGTCAGATGTTTGGGCATTTGAAATTTTAATAGATATTGCCGTAATTGACTTAAACAGTTTAAACCAATTTATACTCCTTCCCCCAAATGTGGAGCGTATGTTTTTATATACTTTAGCCAACATAGTGTTAGCGAACATTTTGATCCTTGTTGATCTGATAGGTAACGAATGATATCTCATTGGAATTTTAATTTGTATTCTTGTATTATGAGTGAAATTGAATATCCTTCCATATATCACAGAGCTATTTGAGTGTTCTTTTCTATGACCTCTTTGTCATTTATTTAGCCTATTTGTGTATGTAGGTGGAGGACTTTGGTCTTTTTAATCCATTGTTTGTGATATGGGTTGCAATTATTTTTTTGCTTGTTACTTTTTTTTAACTTCGTTTATGGCTTTTATTATTTTTTTTTGCATGCATAAATATTTCATGTTTTTATAGTCTAATTTTATCAATCTTTTATGGTTTCTGAGTTTTATATTGTATTAGAAAATGCTTTCTCTATTCTGAAATTATAAAAAGTATTCATACTTTCTTTTAGTATTTTTTTTATGTTTAAATCTTTGATTCATTTGGCATTTATTTTGGCATACGTGTTAAGGTAGGGCTCTAAGATCCCCTTTTAATTTTCATTTTGCCGTATCCCTCTTTATAACTATCATGGATTCACTTAGCATATTATTTTTACAGTTCTTGATTAGACTGCTATTATTCAGTAAATTTGTTCTGTATATTTATCTTCTATCAGCTACTTTTATCTTTTATTCCCTTCTTTGTTTTCTGCTACAAACATGTGAACCTGTACTCCTATTAAGTATTTTTTCAGTGAAAAGGCTAATACATGGGCATGGTTAAAAAAATCCAAACAGTAAAAAATCGTACAGAAAGGTATACAGTTAGAAATGTTTCTTTTGCACCTTTTCACTCCCAGCCCTCTCAGGCCTTTTTTTTTTGGTGAGGAAGATTAGCCCTGAGCTAACATCTGTTTCCAGTCCTCCTCTTTTTGCTGAGGAAGATTGGCCCTGGGCGAACATCCGGACCCATCATCCTCTACTTTATATGTGGGACACCTGCCACAGCATGGTTTGATAAGCGGTGCCTAGGTCCGTGCCTGGGATCCAAACCTGTGAACCCTGGGCCGCCAAGCGGAGCACGTGAACTTAACCACTACGCCACCGGGCTGGTCCCTCTCAGGCCTTTTTTTAAGAGTTATTAGTCTTTTGTTGTTGCTCATGTCTTTTTATTGAAATTTTTCACTTTTAAAATAATAATTCTTTCTTGATGATTTAATAGCATATCTTAGTTTTCCCAGTAAGAAAGAAGTATTTTCCTCTGGATTCTTGAGGTCAAATTCTGAGTGAAAACTGGTGTTATACTTTGAGAGGTGTTACTACTTGGACAACTATTTCTATAAGTAGTAGAAAGTCTGCATAAATGTAAAGAGCAAAGGTTCTGGAGTTAAACTGCCTTTATTTTTAACAGCAGAACTCCACAGCTTGCTGTCTCTCTGACCTTTGACAAGTTACTTAACCTTCCTGGGCCTCAATTTCCTCATCTGGAGACTAGGGGTAAGCCTAGTACCTACCCCATAGGCTCATGATAATGATTAAATGAGAAGAGAGTAAAGTGCTTAGAATAGTACCTGTCACGTGGTAAGCACTGAGAAAATGTTACTGTATTTGCTTTGGAATTTTTACTCTGAATCTGTAACAGTAACTGTTCCTAAAATTCTACTTTACACTGATGAATATTGGGGATTTTCCCCCCATTCCTATTATGAAAGCTTAAAGAAAGCAGTGAAACAGTTCATTGTGATTTTTAATTATTATTATTTACTGTTATTGCTTTTTAAAAAACATTTTTGTTGCTTACAAGTGTCTAATTTTTCATTTACTACAAAAAATCATTTAAATTAAGTGGAAGCTATTGTGTATATATTTTAAAGCATAAAAGGATTTTTCTCACAAATGAGATCAATTTGTTATATTGACATTACTCTATAAACTCAATTCTGTTAGACATATATGCATTATAAAGAGCTGACTGTGTGCTTTTAGGTTGGTAATAAATTGGTTATCTGTACCCCACTTACATGCTTGTGTCCTTTATAATTAGTGTTAGGCTATAATATTTATGTAGACTCTTCTTCATAATAGGGGATGTTTATCAGCAATAACAGGATAAGTTTTTCAGAAAACTTTCACAGAAAGTATTACTAATCATTGACAACATTGTGACCTAATGCTTAGAGAGGACTCTGCATTCAAAGTAGTAGGGTGTTTGCACCTTTAAGTGCACTTACAAAGCGATCTCATGCTAGTTTTTGAAATGGGAAAAGACTTGAGAACATAGGAATATGAGAATAGAACCAAGAGGAGATACCTCTTTGATTCCCTTTAGTCACTTTTAAATAGAATAGAGCCTCCTATTTAGGGAATTGCCTGTTCACAAAAATGTTGCAGGGGGCAGTTTACACAATGAATTCTTAGAGTATCACGGATCAGAGAAAGAAACTGGAATATGGTAACTGTGATTCTTTGAATCGTGTTTTTTTGGGGAAAGGAAATGGAGATAAGGGTTAAATTTTGCTGTCTTTTGCAGAAGGAGGTTGCTGCAGGACACAGTCAAGATGTGGGTTTATTTGCTGTTTGGAATGGTTCTATGAGAAAAATGATGATTGCTTTGCTTCATTCCATAGTGTTTGAAGGTTACAGTTGACCACAGTTTCATTTTTCTGAACCTGTTCTAAGAATTTTGTGGTACCCTAACTAAAAAAAAAAAAAAATTTAAGGTATAATTTAGATACAGTAAAATTCATCTTTTTTACTATACAGTTTGAGTTTGGACAAATGGATGGTAATTTATCTACCACCACAGTCACAATGTAGAACAGTTCCATCACACCTGAAATTTCTGCCATGGCTCTGTGGTCAGTTTCTTGTCCCATCCCCAACCACTGATCTGATTTCTGCCCCTATACTTTTTTCAGAATGTTGTATAGATGGAATAATACAGTATGTAGGCTTTTGAGTCTGGCTTCTTTCACTTAGCTAATGCGTTTGAGATTCATTCACATTGTTGTGTATGTCAGTAGTTCCTTCCTTTTTATTACTGAGTAGTTAGTGTTCCACTGTGTGGGTATATCATAGTCTGTTTATTCATTCCCCAGTTGAGGTGATCTCATGGGTAGAATAATGGCCCTCCAAAGACATTTACACTCTAATCTCCAGAACCTGAGAGTATGTTAATTTATATGACAAAAGGGATTTTGCAGATTTGATTACAGTTGAGGACTTGGAGATGGGGAGATTATCCTGGATTTTCCACGTTATTCCAATCTAATCACATGAGTTCTTCCAAGTGGAAAAGGAAGACAGAAGAGTAGGTTGGAGAGATGTGACATGAGAAGGCCTTGACTAGAAGCTGGAAATGATCCTTGGCTTACAGCCAGCAAGAAAACAGGGACTTTGGTCCTACAACCTCAAGGAACTGAATTCTGCCAACAACCCAAATGAACAGGAAATGGATTCTCCCCTAGAAACCTTCAGAAAGGAATGCAGCCTGCGGACACTGATTTTAGTCTGGTGAGACTCAACCAGACTGCTGTCCTACAGAACTGCAATGTAATACATTTATGTTGTTTTAAACTACCGAGTTTGTGGTAATTTGTTACGGCAGCAGTAGAAAACTAATAAAGGGACATTTGAGTAGTTTACAGTTTATGGTGATTTCAAATAAAGCCACTATAAACATTCACTTACAGGTTTTTGTATGAATGTAACAAGTTTTTCATTTTACTTGGTCTCCTACCTAGTAGTGGGGTTCTGGGTCATGTCTGCGTCCTCCCTGATACTGTGTGTGAGAGTTCTGTTTGTCAGTTTGGGGTTTTTTTTGTTTCTGGTGAGGAAGATTGTTGCTGAGCTAACAACTGTTGCCAGTCTTCCTCTATTTTGTATGTAGGACGCTGTCACAGCGTGGCTTGAATAGTGGTGTGTCGGTCCACACCTGGGATTTGAACCTGCACACCCCCAGTTGCTGAAGCAGAGTGTGTGAACTTAACCACTGCACCACCAGGCCAGCCCCTGCCACTTGTTTCGATTTTAGCTATTCCAATGTATATGTAGAAGTATTGCATTGTGGGTTTTAGTTTGCATTTCTTTAATAACTAATGAATTTAAGCATCTGTTATTGTGCTTATTTGCCATCTGTATATCTTCCTTGATCAAGTGACTGTTTATTTTTTAACTTACTTTTTAAAATTCCGTTCTTTGTTTTCTTATTATTGTGATTTGAGAGTTCTTTATATATTCTGGATACAAGTCCTTAATCAGATATGTGGCTTGCACATATTTTCTCCCAGCATATGGCTTCTCTTTTATTCTCTCAACATCTCTAGAAGAGCAGAAGTTTTAAATTTTGGTGAAAATCAACTTATCAATTATTTTTATTTATGGATCGTGCTTTTGGTGAAATCTTTGCTAAACCCAAGGTCACAAAAGTTTTTCCTGTCTTCTAGAAGTTTTATAGGTTTACATATGTTAGGTCTGTGATTCATTTTGACTTAATATTTGTATATGCAGGGCATGGATTGAAAATCATATCCATATAGATAATCCAGTTGTACCAGCACAGTTTGTTCAGAAGATACCCCTTTTCCATTGAATTGCCTTTGCTCATCTGCTGAAAATCAATTGACCATACATGTGTGGGTCTATTTCTGTTCCATTAATCTATATGTTGATTCTTTCTCCAATACCAGTGTCTTGATTACTATAGCTTTGTAGTCTTGAAATCTGATGGTGTACCTCCTTCAACTTTGTTGTTCTTTTTAAAAATTGTTCTGGCTACTCTAGTTTCTTTGCCCTTGTCTTATTTTTACTAGTAGAAAGCTCATAGGAAGATAGGCTGGCTTCATTCAGCCTCTGTATTTACTCCCGGGAAAGTGGAGAGAATCAAGAATTATATCTTTCGTTATGCCAGTTTGTCTGATTCTTTGTTAGCTGATTTTTGCCCAAAGTAGAAGAATCCAGCTGGTTTGGTTGTTTCTTTCTCCTTCTGTTGAGGTATCTTCCCAGTAGTTTTCGTTTGGATGAGAAATGGACTTTTTTTTTCTGTTTAGAAATATGTTTTAAACCTTCGGTAATTCACATATGTGGTGGTTCTTGATTAAATTCCACAGATCTCCCCAGTGTATTACTTTCATTTAAAAAACAAATTCATTGAGTTGTAAGAAAGGATCAAGAGTGGAACTGTGTTTGGGGAGTAAGACAGTTGGACGGATGTTGGTCTGAGAACTTCATTCCCAGGGATAGTAGGTGTAAGACTCTTGGAATTCAAGGCCAACATTGTAAATTAAGTTGTTTTAAGAAGGAGCATTGCAGATGGGAGAAGAGAATTAGAAAAATAACAACAGGCCTTTTTTTCCCTTAATGGAAAGGAGTACAAAAATCATTGCAAGATTCTTAACCCAAACCAAACCCTTCTTTTCTCTCTTCAGTTGTTATGAAATTCTTACATAGTTTTAAAGTGTTCGATAGAAATATTTAAATGTTGTTCAAGCATAAGTTGAAATTTTAAAATTTCCCTAACTCTGACGTATGTCTTATCATCTGGGGGTAGACGTTTTTTATTTTCATAAAACTAGAAATAAACAGACATCATATGCATACTGTTGTAGTTGTTCTTACACTTGAAAGACATTTCCTTTTTTGTATATATTTTGCTTTTCATGCTCTTTGTTGAAGATCTTTACATTGTATTAGAGAACTCTAACTATGTATGATAATTTTAGTTGCAAAGTCTACATCTTGGAAAAATTAACTAGTATAGGTTTTAAAATTCCAAACTATTTTCTGGAATTTTTTTCAACTTCAGGTAATACTGATGTAAAAGCATCTAGCTTTTCACTTTTCGGCCACAAGGTGGCATATTACACCTACTGTCTGAAATTCTGTTGGTGCCTTTCTTCAGTAGCCTGATCAAACCCAACTTAAAATAAAACGGAACATTATAAAAGTTCACTTTAGGCACTAAAGAAATTGTTTTTCTTTTTCTATAAAGATAGTCATTATAAAGGGCTCCAGTTTTATTTGAAGGGGATCCAAGGGGCTTTCACAGAGAAAATAAGTAATACATTTTACTGCATTATTATTAATTAAAAATTTTCATTTGGAAATAATTTCAGACATGAAAGTGTTGCAAGAATAAGAATAGTACAGTAAACATCCACATACCTTTTACATAGATTTACCTATTATTAACATTGTATCCTGTTTGCAAACTTTCTCTTTATATACGTGTGTATTTGTTTCTGAAACATTTGAGACTAAGTTATATATGTCATGGCACTTTACCCCTAAGTACTACATTGTGCTTTTCCTAAGGATAGTGATATTCTTTTTTTATATAACCACAGTACAGGGTCACCTTCAGTAAATTTAACGTTAACTCAACACTTTTATCCGGTCTACCATCAGTATTTGTTTGTCATTTGACTCAATAATGTCCTTTTTGTGTGTGTGTGTGTGTGTGTGTGTGTGTGAGGAAGACCAGCCCTGAGCTAACATCAGTCGCCAATCCTCCTCTTTTTGCTGAAGAAGACTGGCCCTGGGCTAACATCCGTGCCCATCTTCCTCTACTTTATATGGGACACCGCCATGGCATGGCTGACAGGCAGTGCGTCAATGGGCGCCTGGGATCCGAACCCGCGAACCCTGGGCTGCCAAGCGCGAACTAAACTGCTGCGCCACTGGGCAGCCCCAATAATGTCCTTTATAATTCAGTTCGGCAGCCTCAAGTCAGTTATAACATTTAATTGTCATGGCTCTTTAGCCTGCTTTAGCCTGGAATATTTTCACAGCCTTTTTTCATCTTTTATAACATTGACCCTTAACTCCCTTCCTCCTTTTTAATAGAACATTATTCATTTCCATTTTGGGTTCGTCTGATGATTCCTCATGATACAGGTTACACATTCTCAGCTGTAATATTGCGTGGGTGATGTTGTGTCCTTTTTAGGGTATTACGTATGCCCGTGGTCCTTTTAATGGTGATGTTACATTGTTTTTTGTGAATTTAGATGTATGTGTTTAGAGGAAGAATTAAGAGCCGTTCAAGGATGTGTACGAACAAACAAGCATTTCTCTAAAGGAAGAGACTTAGAAATAGACTAACATTCCCAGTAGGTAAAATCTAATTTGACTGTCAGGCTTGAGGTAGCACATTTTAACTTCATTCCTTGCAAAGCTCTTAATGTGGTATATTGGCATTTAATCTGTCCCTGGATTGCCAAGAAGTATTGTTGATATCCTCCTTGGGATCTGCCAGTCATTCTGGTGAAAGAATAAAATCTGAGTAGGTGACGTTAGACAGAAAGAAGTATTAAAGGTGGAGATATCTCAATTGTACATCTCTCAGATGTCATAATTAATACCAAACAAATAATTTTGTAGTCTCTGTTTGAGTTTGTGCTTGTATTAGTAAATTTTTAATACAAAACAAATATATAAATGCTAAATATGTTGACTGGCAAGAATATTGTAAAGTTCTCAAAGAAATGATCATAAATCTTTATCGTTTGGTTATTTGAGGGTTTAATATTAAGTGGATAGAAAAAAATTTGTGAGTAGGAAAATTTCCTAAGTATTTCTAGTATGTTAATCTTAGCATGTGTATAAAAATTCTCAGAAGGTAATAGATACTTATTTTAAAGAAAATAATCCTTTTGAATATTTGCAACTAATTAATTTCTTGACTTTTGCTGAAAAGTATTTGTAACATCAATATTGAGATGGTTTAATGCCCTCCAAGAAAGAGCATTAGTTTAGTTTGCAGCTCTGTTGCAGAACATGGTAAATCAAAACTTTTTTTATGGCATGATCTTACACTTAATCCATTTACTTTGATTATATATGTATATTACATATAAAATATGTATTCCCACGTACTGTAGACATCAAAGCATTTGAAGTAAGAAATTAGATGAATACAAAATAATTTGAATGCCAAAGTGCCCATTAAATTTAACAGTTGAACTTGAAAAATTATTGGATTCTTCTGTGAGTTATGATTTCTCCTATTAGCTACTCTGCAGAGTATTGGAAGGGAGAAAAAATTACCTCTGTATTCCTTCCAGATTCGTCCTTAATTTTACAAAGAAGTATACTGCTTAAATTGGTAGTAGTTTACAGCTGCTGCTTCTGACATTTGTATACAGGCTTCTGAGTTTCCAGAGTGCACTAAATGGTACCCTGGGGGCTTAGAAAAATTCACTGTATCTTTCCAAGTGTCTAACTTAATTATAGGAACTTGAGCAGTAAATATTATTTGATTGAATATAGTTTTAAAAATTGTTTGTTTGTTTTTATTTCTCAGACAAGATGTCTGTATAGATTCTACTTCATCCCTGAGAGAGAGCAAGCAACCTGACGGTTTGGAATTAAAACAAGGTATGAATCCAGTACTTAATTTTTATATGACATTTAATTGAAGATTATAAGCATTTTACCAATAATAAATTTTTACAGTATTCCAGTTTGCCCCCATTTTACAGATAGGGAAACAGAATAATTTATTTGGTCCAAGATCAAAAGAGTAAGGAATGCATCCTTTATTTCATGACTCCTTTAGCTTTTGGAGTGGTTCTGCCTTAGTGATGTAGTTACAGATGGCACCAGAAAGTTGTGGTCTTGCATAGTTTTAGTTCAGTAATCTCTATTATATATCCTCAGCTGCAAGATTTTGGAGGTATGTTAACCAGGTAGCTTTGGGTTGTATGTGGAAAAAAATAAGTTATAGGATAACTTCTTTTCTCTTTTTTTGCAGAGATATTTTGTCCTTGTTTACTTTCTTCCTTATTTATTGTTCTCTATAAATGAATAATTTTTGACATTGCTAGCTAACAGAAGTAAAGTTGAAATTTGTAATTTATTCAAGTCAGGTAGATGAATAGGGCTAACCTTTTCGATGTCTTTTTTTTGTTTCTTCTCATCCTAGTATGGAAAATTGAATGTAAAATAAATTTTTATTAGTTACTCAAAGACCATCTCACATTTTTTCTTTTTTCCTGATAAAACTACTTCAGAGCAGTGAGAATCTGTTGAAGCCAAGAGAGATGTGTTATTTATTCTGTAAGCAACTAAGGTTTGAAGGCTTAGGATAGTTTCTCTAAAACTTGAGTCATAGGAACTCATTTGGTAGAGAGAAGGAGGCCATCAGTTTACTTAGGCAGAATTTCTTTTTTTAACTGGTCTGTATTACTATTGCTTAATTAACAAAGTGAAAAAGAGTTGGATAATTAATTTTGTGGTTCATTCAAATTTATATGTAGAGAGAACAAAATCTAGATTTTCTGTAATTCTAACTTTTGTACTCTGGGGTCTATACATATTTCTAATACTTTTGATAATTCTTTACACTTTTCAGAAGTCCTGTTGTGTTATCCTCTTAGTCAGATAGGATTCTGTCTTTGTATTCTAACTATTTCTGAGCACCCCCGCAGATATAAACTCAAGATTCATTGTTTCATTTACATTTATTTGTCATATATGAATACATGGGAGGCACACATCGTTTTCAAATAATGTAGTCACGATCATATAACTCTTGCACCCCATGTATAATTGGACAGTACTGCTGTTGTTTCTGCCTGTGTTTCTGCTCTTTGCATCAAATGAGCAACTGTGTGGAGAGTTTGCTATTTGATCATCTGTGGAGAGAAGAATGTCATAAAGGACAGAAAAGGCTAGAATCGGCAGGTTGCTTCCAGTTCCTAGGGAGAAAGGAATGGAGATCTTATTGTACAGATCAGCCAGTGCTGCCCTCTAAGGAAAGAAGTCTTTCTGCTCCTATGTTCAGGCACCTGGGGCTCGTTAGAGCTCGCTTCTCAGCGTCAACATTTGGCTCTTTGGCTGTGATTTTCTTATGGTGACTTCAGTCATTTGAAAACCAGCCATGGAGGCAAAGGGAAAGAAAGAGACTCAGAGGAGCCTGATGTCCCAAAGCCCAGGTCTCTTATGCTTCAGAGCCTTGAGAGACCGCTCTTAGGCTCTCACAGAGGCAGGAGAAACATCAAGAGGTGACAGCCAGCAGCGGTGAGAAAACACCAGATCAAGCACAGCAGTACCGTGGGGCAGTAGTTCATGGTCATCTTGTGACTCAGTCTGGAGGAAGTGGTTGAATTAAGTTTCAACTCTTTTTTTAAGAAAACAGGGAAATAAGTAAAGTCTTTTAGAAAAAATGTCTATAAAAATTTCAGGTTAAAGTATAAAATGTTTTGTTGCATAATGGGATAAACACAGTTACTTAGAAGATTCACTTATGTTGAACATCTTCCAGATAAATATCAGTATAGCTGAAATCTGAACCAGGTAGTAAATAACTTGCTCAGAGTTACCCAAGCAGCTGCGGTACACCAGGAAATAGAAATCCTGGTAGGCTCAATAAAGATTATTGCCTTTTTTGTAAATGAACTAATATTGTCTTTTTAATATGCAAAACTTTCAGAATTGATTTAATGTTATCTCTAACGTTTCTTGCATAGCTAGCTATTCTTGCCTCACATTGAGCTCAATAAAAGCAGAATATAATACTCCTAGTGCATGCATTGTCATTTTGTTTAATGGCTTGACTGTTTAAGAAAATTCCTTGAAGCTTGTTTAGTACTAAACCGTTTCTTCAGTGGATCAAGATATAAAACAGCATTGAATTTTCTCTTAGCTCTTCTAGAATAAAATAAATCTTATTATATGACCTATTAATGATGTATGATGCTGACAAGTTATTTAAATTATATTTTCAGTTTTTTTCGGCTTCCAACTTGGCTAAAATATTCACTATTGAGATATATTAACTGTGAGTTAGTTAAATTGAAATTGGCGTTTCTTTGTCCAGTGCTGGTTTTGTCCATCTTGTTGACGGGAAGCGTCGTTTATGACAGCAGCTGTGCCGAAGATGAGTGTCAGTGCACACTAGCTTCTCGCACTTGAATGATGGACTAGTGCCTGAAGAGCTACCTCCACTCTGCAAATATTACTTAATGTAAATATAATCTCCTGGTTGATTGATTGGTACTGTAGTAAAATAGAAGCTCTTCTGTTAGGATTAGTGTCCTAACTCATTCATGTTTAGCAAGGGGGCAGTTGTGTAAGAAACATCAGTCATAGTTTTGCCCTTTATCTTTAGCACAGCTGTGTTTGTGTGCACAGGCACATACACATGTGCAAACCTGAGATCTTATGTTAATTTCCCAGGGGATTTCAGGGCTTGAATTATTGAAAAGTTTAGCTCAGCTTTTAAAATAAAAATGGTTTATATAAATTTTCTAAATTGGTCATTTGTGCCATAGGTTAAAAAAATGAAAACTGCTATTTGTCGAAAGTATTTAGTTTGTAGAAAATATTTTTAAAATATCAAACAAATCTCTGCTAATATTAATGAATTCTCTTCCTATATATTTATCTATAAATAAATTTGCTTAAGACATTCAGTAATAAAATAATGGTCTGTATTAAAATTGTTGCTTTAAAGTTTACAACTGGGGCTATGTGTAATTTTGCAACTTATTCTCCTTTGGAACTTCAAGAATTAAGCTCTATGCTTGCATTACTTCTTGGATAAAGTAAATGAAGTTGTCATTAGACATATTTTGGTTCAATTTATTTACTTCAAATAGTCAGAAGTATCAGAAAAGGCAGTGAGCTGCCTTCTGAGATAGGTTCCTATTGCTGAAGATGTTTGAACATAGGCTACATTAACCGCCACTTGGTGGCGCTGTTGTCGAGCAGATTCAAGCAGTGTTTGAATGTTTGACTCTGATCCTGAAGTTCCTTTCTAGCTGTCAGATTTTGTAAAGACCACTGCCTAGTGCAGTATCTGCACTGGAAGAATGCTCAATAATTGTTTTCTTAAATTGTTTAATGGAAGCAGAATGAAATATACAGGGTTGTTCTATCTCTACATTTTTTATTAGAGGAAAAGAAAAGATGCTTGATTTAGTCTTTAAGCTGCATGATGGTTCCTTGAAATACATTCGTTTGAATACAGTCATAAAAATAAATAGTGTAACCATATGGTATATAAAATGATAAAAGTCAATAAGACTTTTACTACATCTTACTCTGAATCTTTTACATTAGCTTTCTCGTGTGAAAATTATTCTTTCCTTCTATTAGAGAAAGATATGCAGACACACACAAAAAATATGCACAGAGTTTTGCTTGGTTAGGCTCAAATCTTGCCACCTTTTTTGTTTTTAAATAATGTAGTTGCCTCATGCAATTATGTTTTGGCCTTCTAGTTCACGAGTTGGTGAATGATAGACAGCTTTAAGAATTATCTTGTTAACAAGAGCTTCAAGAAGTTGAAAGGTGGACTTTAATAGGGGAAAAGTGGTTATCAGTGGTTAAACTATGTGATGACAGTTTAGAATAGATATTTTCTATGTGCTTCTTTCAGACCAGTGGTCACCAAAGTGTGATTATACATACTCTCAGAAAATGCAAGAAGAAAAACCAGAACTTCTAAAGTAAAGAAATATATGTAAACGTGTATGTTTGTCTTTCCCTTTTAAAATTTCTGATTAAATATATATTATTGTAGTAGTATGTATTAATTTATTGTAATACTACATATTAATTTGTAAGTAAATAAAAAATACTTATAGCTACTTGAACAGATACCTAAAATTGTTTTCACTGATAGGTTTATGTAGATAATGAAGTTGAGAGACCACTCTTCTAGGCTATCATAAAGAATTGGTGATGGCCATATCTTATTCACTTATTACTTCTAAAAAATTAAATGTGATATAAGAGATTTTGCCATCATAGCAAAGGTATTGAATATAAAACTATATGAGACCATTTGAATCCTTAAGGTGAGGGATAAATGGAAAAACCCAACTAATTTTTGTTCTTATTGCTGTTGTTGTTCTAAGGTCATACTGCACTAGGAGAAGCAAAGGTGGGTGAGTAGAGGGACTAGACTAAAAAAGAATGAAGAAATGAATTTGCAGTTAAAAAGGAGTTGAGTTTTACTGAAAAGAACTTCAGGGCCGTAGCTGAAGGAATAAATACAAGTTATAAAAACTTTAAAAAGTAGTGAGAAAAATGCCAGTTAGAGACTTTTATTGCTTTGTAAAGGAGGAGAGAATGAAGATCATCAGTTAATTAAGTAGCATTTGTAAGCCAAGAGTTTTACATGCCTGCTCTGTATCTGTCACCGCAGAAATCTCTGAATTGGCAGATGAGCTCTGTGCTGCCTCTTCCTTTGAAGACCTAAATTGCAGGCACGGACGTTAGAGAGCTGTGGGGAGACTGAAAAGAAAGTGTTACAAGGCTGTCTGGAGTTGGAAGCAGAGGAGCATATGTACCAATGATTTGTTTTAAAAGTTGGAGTCTAATTCCTTCCTGTCTAGCCCTTGATTATCTCCTTGACTGGCTCTAACAAATGAGTATTCACAGAATACAGCTTCTCAACACAAGTTAACTTCTTTAAAGGATTTTTAAAAGCTTGTTGTGGGGAAATGATGTCCAGTTCAGCAACTGGTGAAGGAAAAAGAGATTGTGGTGTAACCACCAGTGTGACTTAAGAATTTACATTTCTTTTCTCATTCCTTTGAGCTTTTTCACAAGTTATTACCAGCAGTGACACCAAACAGAATCCTCCCCGCTTTTTAATTTGTCTCTTTCTGTGAAGGGTAGTTGAATGAAAGGGTGAAAATTACATTTTGTATGGCGGTTTAGCCCACAGTTTCTGTACCTTTTGAAGGCTCCTCTGTTGCATTTAAATGTGAGACTTTTCCAGATTTTTTTTTTTAAAGTAAACCAGCAGGGTTTTTGGATGCATAATACCCTGCATATGTTTTATCAAGAATGAAATTACAAACAATTTGATTCAGTTATTTTGAGAGAAATGTTTATTTCCATGTTTCTTTAAATTATACCCGTTTTAAACCTTCTCTCTTGTGATGTATTTCATGGGATCCTAGACAGACTCATTAGGGCATCTACTTTGGAGGGTACATGGTCCAACCTTCATCAGGGGTTGGGTCCCCTTTGGATCCACTGTGCTTTTCGGTCATTATGTTCTCGCCCGGTTCATTGGGGAAAGCGCCTCCTGATATGGAAGTGCTTCTACCAGAGGAAAGATAGTCAGCACTAGGCTCGAAATCAGGCTTTGTTAACAGTTCTGAACTTTTTACATAGCCCACAATGTGGTTTATGACTTAATTAGCAGTTTTGGTTGCCACATCATATAGTTGATACATATTGAGCTTTATTTTTTTTAAATTAATACTCTTTAATTTTTTTTAACAGCTTTAGGTTTACAAAAAATTTGAGCAGAAAGTACAGAGTTCAGTATACCCACTTACCACCTCTTCTCCCAGTTTCCCATGTTACCATCTTGCATTAGTGTAGTAAATTTGTTACAAATGATGAGCCTATATTAATACTTTATTACTAATTAAAGTTCATAGTTTAGGGTTCATTCTTTGTTGTACATTCTGTGGGTTTCCAATAACTGTATAATAACATGTATCTACCATTACAGTATGGTTTCACCTATTCATCCCTCCCTTCCTCCCCCAGAAACCAGTGATCTTTTTACTGTCTCTATAGTTTTGTCTTTTCTGGAATGTCATACAGCTGTGATCATGCAGTATATATATATAGTCTTTTCAGATTGGCTTCTTTCATTTAGCAATTTGCCTTTGACGTTCTTTCATGTCTTTTCAAGGCTTGATAGCTCATTTCTTTTCATTGCTGAATAATCTTCCATTGTATGGAAGCTGATCTTTTCTTCCAGCAAAGTAATTGTTTTGTGCTAGGCACTTGGGATAGAAAGATAAATAAAATGTGGCCTGGCTTGGAAAGAACTTTTCTAATAAAGGAAAACAGATGTGTAAATTAATTTTTCATATCCACCTGTATCTGAAGGTCATCCCTGAGTCCTCATCTTGACCTGGCAGCCACTTTTGACACCACTGATTATTCCTTCTCCCTGACACTGTCTTCTTTTCTTAGTCCCCTTTGCATCATGCGCCCCTCTACCCAGCTTCTAAAGGGTGAGTGCCTCAGGACTTATTATTTGGACTTTTTCTCTCTTCTACATTCCCAGGTAGTTCCAGGACTGGCAGCTACAAATTTATTTCTGCAGTTCAGGCCACTTTCCAATACTTGTATATCCAGCTTGCTTATTAGATGTTCAATAAGCATCTTAAGTTAATGTCCCAGAATAGATTCTGGATCCTTCCTAGACCCGCCCAAAAGCAACAAATAAGCTTCAAAAAACCTTGCTTTTCCTATGTTCTTCTCCATCTCAATAAGTAGCTATTACATTCTTCTGAGTGTCCAGGCCAACAACTTGTGTATTGTTCTTGAGTCCTTTCTTTCATCCCTGTCAGCAAATCCTGTCAGCTCTCCTTTCAGAATATTCAGAATTCAGCCCCTCCGTGTCTCTCCTTAGCCATATTGATCTGGCGTTGATTCTTCTAGCATCCCGATCCCTCTGTTCCTGTCCGTGCTCGCCTGGAGTCTCTTTTCCACACAGCATCTGGGTGATTATTTTACACTGTCAGAATGGTCACGTCACTATTTTTATCAAACCCTTCGATAGCTTGCCATCTCAAATCCGAAGTGCTTCCTTCTTAGGCCAGTCCAGCCTGATGGGTGATGGGGCTTGTCCCTCCCCTTGCTCACTCTGTCCCTTCCTCCTTGCTTTCCCTCAGCACTCCGGGTGCTCTCGTGGCAGGGACTCTGCTTCTGCTGTTCCCTCTGCCTGCTGCTCCTCCCCAGGATAACCACATGAGTCTTCCCCACAGTTAGACCCCTGATGACATGTTACCTGATCTGTCTAAACCAATTAGCACTCCTTTCTTCAGAACTCATGAACCTCTTAATAAACTTAGAATTTTACTGGGAATTGATGTCAGGTTTGCTATACTGTAGTCTTGTTGAAGTTACCTTCTTTTGGAAACAAGAACTGTGTTGTTCTATCATGAGTCTAGTTCACAGTATATCTCAGAATATAAATGGAAATCTATCATTTGTGACTACAAGTTTTAAATACCCATCATGCAGTTTGTTCAGATCTAAGATTTATACTGTTCACACCCATGGTGTACTCTTATTTAGGTCAAACTACTTGTTCTTTAAGATCAAACATCCCCAGGGAGAAGGTCAAAAACTGTATGATGTCACTCATGAGTAGAAGATAAAAACAACAACAAACAAACACATAGAGACAGAGATTGGATCGGTGGTCACCAGAGGGGAAGGGGGGAGGGAGGAGGGTGAAAGGGATGATTAGGCACATGTGTGTGGTGATGGATTGTAATTAGTATTCGGATGGTGAACGTGATGTTATCTGTGCAGAAGTAGAAGTATAATGATGTACACCTGAAATCTATACAATGTTATAAACCAAAGTTACTGCAATAAAAAACGAAAAAAAAAGATCAAACACCTCCAAATCGGTGAGGCCTTCCCTAACCTGCTTCTGCTCACCTCACCTCTTCTCTCAATGTTCTTACTTTAGAATAGATTGTCACCTAGTTCATACCACTATTGCCTGTTTATTTATTTCTATTATAAAACTGCCCAGTAATTAATAATTGTTTTCAATTCAAGAAACATTTATGAGTACCTAAATAGTAATTTGACATGGTCCTTACCCGTAAGTAGCTTCCCATCCTGAGGTGTTTCCATTTCTTTACATGTGACTATCCCCTTTAAATGGAGAGCTTCTGTAGGGCAAAGGATTATATCTTAGGATCCTTTATGTCTTCAGTGCTGGTCCCTAGTGGGTGCTCAAATTTTTTTGAATGAGGAAGTGAATGGATAGATGAATGAAATAATTCCTTCTTTCTCCTCCACTCTGTCCAGTATGTACATTATTCTTAATAGGGAAGATGGAAGCAAAATAGAATATTAGTTACTTCAACCCACTGTTATTCTACCACCTACCCCAAAGAGTGTGTTGGTTCTGAGCTTATTTTTCTTTCTGGTCTTAACCAAACTGAGTCATTTTTGTTTGTTTCCCTTAGCCTTTAGTTTTGTTTATCTTACTTGCATAGATTCATACTAGTCTTTTATATTAATCATTGATTCTGTGCCCTTTGTGAAATATGTGGTCATCATAGAGATTCCTCTGTAACTTTTATTGCTTTGCATATTTTCTCATTTGGATAATTAATGTTTGGATTGAGTTTTGTTTTTGAGCATCTTTCTACACTCTTTCTGTATCCTTCCTCATGAGATGATATGTTTTCTCTGACCATTTTGAAAACATACGGAACTCTTTTTTTACTGCATTTTCCACTTTCACCATCATGTACTCTAAGGAGACATGGGCTCCCACTACTTCCATTTCACATATTTTCTTTTACAGAAAGAATTAGGATGAAACTGACAGTTTTTATTGTTTTTCCTATTTCTTTAATGAAAGTGGTTTTTGTTTTAGGGTAGGATGTCCTTGTTTTATAGAGTAAACGACCACTTTTTTGGCATACTGATAATGACTGACTGCTTATCACATGAGTCTATAGAGGTACATTTACATTTTTTAAAATTAGAATCAAGTCTTTAGTATCTCTTTCCAAGTGTATATTTATATTTAAACCAGCAAAAGCAGTGCCACAGGATGACAGTTTGTGGAGCAGATGATGAGTTTGAGCACACCTTCCTTGGACGGGCAGATTGTGGAGCCACTGAGATGTTACTAGCTGAAAATATGAGTGTGAGGCCCTTTTTAAATGAGTAAGTTCCAATAGATCTTTGGGGGAAAAAGTTGCCTGATTCTGCACTCCAGGGCTTGTAAATCCTGAAATAGCTATCTTGTCTTCATTTTTTCCCCTTTGTGCGTTTTCATAAATTTCTTCTTAGATTTTGATATCAAACTTCTATTCTATTAGAAGCCTCTCTAATCAAATGGTAGGAGAAATGGTAAATGACATTTTTAAAGATTTTCTTCCTGTTTACTTCCAGATTACTAGAGAAAAGATTGTAGTCAGAAATCTCTCATTTGTCAGCCTGTTATTGTGCCCCGTTGCGTCCCCAGAATATTCACTTACCTGATCCATTGTAAAAGGCTGGCAGGAGGTGGTCCCTATTGTGCTTTTTTCCTAGAGTGGTGCTGTCCTCAGAGGCATAACTTTGGATACTGCACTTTTCTGTATTCTCACGTGTGGGTTTTATTCTGCTAGGCTTGATCACATGCTTCTGTGCTGAGCTGAGATCCAGCACTTAGCCTTTGTCCAGTCTGTCCCTCACATAGAGTCTCCTCCTTCGTCAATATCCTCTATTAGGTTCTAAGACCTACTTCATACTGTAAGTCTGTGAAGGTCTCCTTGACTTTCCCTATTGCCTTATACACTCTGAAATTCTGTTATTCTTCATTTTGCACAATTTAGCACTTTAAAATACGTCCATATTTTAAGCATACATAAGTACCACGAAGGCAAAAACTATGTCTTAATCATGCCACAAATATTTAATCTACCCTACCTGTGGCATTTGATAAGGCCTACCTCTTCTGTGGCCTTTACAGCACCATCATGGCATATGTAATAGACACTGAGTGAATATTTGTTGACTCTTGGAGCAATCTCTGGATTTTTGATTCTTAAAAGTTGGGTTTACAGGCTAGTGGACACTCACATTATCCAGAAGTTCAATGGAGGTTTGGTAGACTACTAGACAGGTTTCTATATTAAATTGTTTGCATGTTCTTCTTTATCAGTAACAGGTATGCCATGATTAAATTTTGAATATGATGGTTAACATGATGCACTTAAATTTAAATCAGTAGTTTAAAGCACTACATGAAAAAACAATAGCCAAGTTCTGTTAGTTTTACTGCGAGGCAGATTGAAGCCCTCTACAGAAAAGATTATTCTTACACATTAAAAGAACAATTATTTCCTTTTCAGAAAATAAAGTATTGGTTTCTTGAAAAGGCCAGAATTCACTAAAACTGTTAAAAATTATCAAGTTGACTTTCTACAGTTAAAATACGTTAGAAGTGTGCCGTTTACAACTTAAAATTTGGTAAAAGCAAAATTTTCTCTTGTCTAAGAAAAGAAATCCACAGAGGCACAGCATTGCTGTCTAGTGTGTCACAGTGTTACTAATGAGATTCCAGCAGGTCAGTAACTCTGGAGGCTGTGGAGATCTGGGATCTAGAGGGAAGGATGGTGAAATGTGTCGTTCTAAATGGCATAACCAGTGAATGTGAGTAAATTAAAATCAGATGAGAAAAACCAATTAGTAGAGAAGCCAAGTAAAATAGTTAAGCCCTTTTAATAACCAGCTCTATGATTGCCTGATAGGAATATTGCATATTGGTTTTCTCATGTTCTCTGCCAAGATATATAATTTTTAAATATTTTCAAAAATATTGTTTCAGATTTCTAAGCAGAAGTCAACTTTTTTTTTAAACTTTTTGTCTTGGAAATTTTCAAACAAAAATAGGAAGGAAGGTAGGAACATAACTCCCCTGAAAACTAAGCTCCATCTTCACCAGTTATCCACCTGTGGCTAATCTTTTTTCATCTGTACCCCTACCTGCTTCACACTGCTAGATTATTTTAAAGCAAATCCTAAACATCTTTTCAGTTCCTCTGTAAATATTTCAGTATGTATGTATCTCTTAAAGATGAGAGATCTCTTTTTTATTTTTATTTTTTATGAGGAAGACCAGCCCTGAGCTAACATCTGTTGCCAATCCTCCTCTTTTTGCTGAGGAAGACTGGCCCTGGGCTAACATCCATGCCCATCTTCCTCTACTTTATATGGGATGCCGCCACGGCATGGCTGACAGGCAGTGCGTCGGCAGGCGCCCGGGATCCGAACCCGCGAACCCCGGGCTGCCAAATGCGAACTAAACCGCTGCGCCACCTGGCCGGCCCCTAGAGATCTCTTTTTAAACATAGCCATAGTACCTTAAAAAGTCACATATCTTAATAGCATCAAATAGTCAGAAAGTGTTCAAATTTAACCTAATTGAATTCATGCGTGGTATTGTGATGTTAAGATTGATCAATTAGTTCAGTTGTTGTCAGCCTTACACCTAATGGTTTTAGTAGCTGTGGATAACTAGATCCGTTATTTCATTAAGGGGTGGAATAGTAATATATAGTTTTAATCCTCAGATATCCAGTGTCCAGATTTCTCTGACTGTCTTATAATATTTTTTAAACTATATTTGTGTCAATTGGAATCCGTATAAAGTCCCTACATTGCCCCTGGTTGATAGTCTCTGTTTAATCTATTTTGCTTCCCCTTTTCCTCCCAGCCTCCCTCTCTCCCTCTTTTTGCAGTTTATTTCTTGAAGAAACTCGGTGTCTGCTCAAGTTTCTCAGTTTGGATTTTGCTGATGGCATCCCAATATTTTATTTAACATTCCTTTATTTTCTGTATGTTGATAGTCAGAGAGAGAAGCTTGATCAGATTCAGGTTCTGTTTTTGACAAGAGTATTGAGGAGCAATGTTGTGTCCTTGCATAAGGTGGCATTTGTTTCTTCTCCTTTTTGTGATTGTTAGTAGCCATTGGGGTATATTGTCCACAGTGGCTGATGATAATAGTCTCGATTCCTTGAAGCTAGGTTTTGTTGGTAATCTAGTTTTTTTCTCTGGAAACTTTTAGGAATTTTGTTTTATCTTCGAGTTCTCGTGTTTCGTAGGCTGTGTCTTAGGTGTAATGCTGTGCACTTGGCAGGCCCTTGTGGTGTGAAGACCTTCTCCTCAGATCAGTTTTCTTCTCTTATTACTATATTTTCTCTCTGCATGGTCTCTTTTCTTGCCTTCTGACTTGTTTTGTCACTGTTCAGGTCTCTCCTCAGATGTTACCTTATCAGATGACAGTGTCCATCTGCTACTCTCTTCCTGTCCTGCTGTATTTTTCTTCATAGCACCTGGTGTTTATTTATAGTGTCTCTCCTATGACTTAAACGTAAGGCAGGGACTTTTTTTTTTTTTTTAATTCACTGCTATTTCCTTAATGTTTAAAACAGTGTCTTGTACATTGTAGGTGTTCAGTAATATTTGTTGAATTAATTATATTAGGTTGTTCTTGGACTAGTGTGTCATTCATCTTCATCTCTTAACTTTTATTGCATATTTTACATATATTTTTATTTCATTTCTACATTTTGAGAGTTTTTTTTTAACATTATCTTCCAGCAGCCATTAAATGTTTGCTTTTGGTGACTTTAGTTGTAAATTCTAACATATCTGTTCTCTGTCTTTTTTCATGGCACTGTGTACTTGTTTTATGGCTGCAGTATCCACTTCAGTCTCTCTAAGGTGCCAAGTAAACTCCCCCACCCCTTGTCCCCCATTAGGTTATCTTCTGACTCCTCAATTTTCTGTATTTGTTCCTTTGTTCATCTTGCTCCTTCATTTATTGTAGCTGGGTTTTTCTGGTAGCGGGTTTGGGTTTCTCCAGTAGCTGTTGGGTTGTGTTTCTCTAACAGATCTCTAGTTAATATAGGGAGATGGGGTGGGCCTCCCATAGACAGTGTTTGGGCATATGGCAGGGAAGAGGAGGGAAAGAAGGAAGGGTTTAATTGGCGTAACTATTCTGAATGAATTTAATTTTAATTATCTTGGTATTTGTTCCACAGCCAGCTCTTCCTTGCTTCCAAGAGTCTCTAAGAAAGAATTACACTCTTCTGTGGAGTATTTAGCTGTGGTTTTGCTTTGCTTTTATTTTTCTGTCAGTTTCATCCTACCTACTTACATTTTGTAAAAATCCTGCAAAATTTCTTTTTAGATGATACCCTTTCTTGTTTATTGTATTACTAGTATGATTTCATTTTTTCTTTTTAAACTTTTTTCAAGGTTATATTCTTGGAAGTGGCTGAAGAAATACATGTGTTCGTAGAGCAAAATTGGGAAACTCATTTTCTTCTCTTCTCCTTCTACTTTTACTCCTCTTTCCAGGAATAACGACTATTAATATTTTACTTATTTTATTTTTAACGTAAATATGATTATCACTCTTTATCTTAGTAACTTAATACTTTTTGATCATTTTTCTAATTTTACCAAATTTTTTCTTTTTTACCAGTTTTTCCCCAGATGGATAAAATTACTGGGTTTTTTTTACTAGTAAGTAAAAAATATCTTATTGTTTTAATTTACATTTCCCTGATTAGAAATTAGGTTGAGCATTTTTTTGTGTGTTTATTGATCCTTTGTATTTCTTTCTTTATTTTTCTTTTTTGTGAGGAAGACCAGCCCTGAGCTAACATCCATTGCCAATCCTCCTCTTTTTTGTGGAGGAAGACTGGCCCTGGGCCAACATCTGTGCCCATCTTCCTCTACTTTATATGGGACGCCACCACAGCATGGCTTGACAAGTGGTACATCTGTCCACATCTGGGATCCGAACCTGCCAACCCTGGGCCACCAAAGTGGAGCGTGTGAACGTAACCGCTACGCCACCGGGCTGGCCCCAATCCTTTGTATTTCATATTAGTGAAATGCTTGACCTATTTCTACCCTTTGCCCATATTTTTAGTTATTTCTTAATGATATCTAGACATTGTATATATTCTTATACTTGTCCTTTTTAAAAATGTATTTTGCTAATATTTTCTTGTAGTCTGCCCCATCTTATCATTTTATTTATGGTATGTTTTCTTTCTCAGAAGTCTTCCATTTTTATTTAGCTGAATCTGTTGATTTTTTCCCTTTATGGCTTCTCCATTTTGTGTTTTACTTAGGAAAGACTGATGTTTGTTAATTTTATGCTCAGTTTATAATTTTTATGCTATTATTTTTAAGTAACTCTTTTCTGTCACTTCAGTGGGTTCTTGGTAGGGAAGAGAATTAGGTATGTGTGCTCAATTTGCCATCTTTAGCAGAAATTCAGACAGATATTTAATTATTCCATGTTCTAGGGCTTGTCTCTTAGCTTAATTTAATAAGTCACTATCAAGAAGTTTCACAAGCATGTAGTCGCTCATGACATTAGATATGCTTTCATTTTATGCATTAAAACTATTTCTGACAAGTTGAATTATTAGCAAGTAGAATAATATAGGCCCTTTCAAGGTTTAAATGTGCTAACATAACTTAAAAATCCTTTTTAATTTTTATCACTCAAAATGTTTGTGATTAATAATTCTTATATGTTTGTTTACTTTCATTGGGTTTTCTTTTTTTTTTGGTGAGGAAGATTAGCCCTGAGCTAACATCTGTTGCCAATCCTCCTCTTTTTGCTGAGGAAGATTGGCCCTGAGCTAACATCCGTGCCCATCTTCCCCTATTTTATGTGGGACACCTGCCACAGCATGGCTTGGTAAGTGGCATAGGTCCGCACCTGGGATCCAAACCTGCGAACCCCAGGCCACCAAGGCAGAGCACGAGAACTTAACCACTATGCCACTTCATTGGCCAGCCCTTCATTGGGTTTTCTATTTAAAACTTTTAACAAAAAGCAAAGTTAAGACATAAAATATGTTTCCTTTAAATAGCTTAGAGAGTCCCTATAGCTCTTAAGCATTGAGGTTTGTTATAGATGATAAAAATACAGGTATCACATTTTAGTTTTCCCTATTACGTAGTACACTCCTTTTTGTCTATACTGGAAGTATATTACTTTAAAGTGATTGGGTCTTTGGTAGTTGTATTTTTTTCTCCTTGTTGATAAAATGTTCAAAGGGTATTGAGTGTTCTATTTAGTTGCCAAATATTTTGCCTTTATGGTTTTATCCCATGTTCATAACTATGCTTCACCGAACGAACAATGTAAACAGATATTTCTCTGATAAATTATTCCATTTATTAGTCTGTGTCAGTGATGAATTTAGATAGTAATTGATTCATCTTGCTGTCTAGATACTGAGTCTAGATTGATTGGTTTTTTATTTAAAAAATCTTTGGTACTGGGTGCAGAGTTTGACTGGGGTATGAATCAAGTTGGTAGCACAAAAAAGATAGCAGGAAAATGAAGGAAAAGAGAAATGGTGGAAGTATACACACAGAGGAGATGGAGTAAAATACACATTGGTGAGTAGTTGGCTAGAGGATCAACCATAAGAGAGAAATGCTCAGTAAACCCCTTAACTCTTTATTACTTTTTTCTTGAAAATTATGTTAACTCTTACTTTGTCTTCCTATAACTGTTGTTTAGCCAAGCTCTTGAATTCCTTTAATCCTTTCCCACAAGTTATTTACTCCATTTCTTCATGTATTTTGCTTTTGTCTGAGGTTCTGTAAATGGTAGGTAGTGTTTCAGGTGCCACCCATGTTACTGGAAAGGAGCAGAGTTAATGTAAGGAATATATCATATCCTCAGCTTCTCTGTATAGTTTAAAGTTACTTCAGTTATTTTGCTGCTCTGTGACATCAGTAACTTGGATCTAATTTTATGCTCACTCTCTTCCCTGAGCCACTTTTGATTATTGTGTCTTTTACAGTTAATAGTCTGAATTCTTATTCTTAATATTTTTAATTGCATTTGTATTATTTTACCTCAGACCCACCTTTTATTTTTCTTGGTGGATTTCAATAACCTTAATTTAATATCATGCATACCTTGAAACTGTGTTTATTTCCTTTAGACGTACAGAAATACTTACCTTAGATTGATGTGGTACTCTCAGACTCCTAAGCCCTTGTGAAAACTTGCAGATGCTCCTTTGTTTGTGGAATTCTCATATAATTTAAATGGGCACTCACTTCCCCCTGAAAACACACACACACACACACACACACACACACACACACGCACACGCACACACACATTCAGATGCATGCAGAATGGGGGTGTGGAAGGACAGAATATGACCACACTGGTATTTTAAGAACTTCAAATAAGGCATTTTGGGGCAAAGTTATCTTTTTAGAAAGAATGTGCAAGTGTTGCCTCTTCTACTTTGAGAATCATAATTGATAAGGAAAAACCCTACAATTTCCTGGTAATAAGGATGAGAGTAAATTGTTTTTGGAAATGCATGTTTGCAAATGATGCTTTAAAAAATAAGTCAGTAGAATGATGAAAATTAAGGAATAGTGAAAAGACTTGAAGTATGATCCTAGATCTTCATATAATTTGCCATGTTATATTGTACAAGTCCCTTAACTTGTTTTTACATTTGTGAAATGAACTGCTTATGGTGAATTATTTCAGATATAAATTCTACAGAGCTTTGGCAGCCTTGGTGCTGGTATAATGGACAGATGGAACCTGTGAATGTGTTCACCAGTGCTGTTACAGAGGGCTCAATCACTTGGATTTTGGATAATATTAAATATAAACAGAGAACACCAAGTTTATAGAGCAACATTTCTTCAGTGATAGAATATGTATAACTGTTTCCGATATAAAAGTAAAAAAATAAAGCCCACCTTCTGCCCACTAAAAGTTTGAAAGAAACTCATAGAAAATCTAAGTGAAAAAAAATTCTTGTCAAGATTTTCCTCCTTTGAAACATTGGGAGTATAAACATTATGAACCTGAATCTCTGGTACTGATAACTTTATAAAATAAGGATTTTATTATTACAAGCTCAGGGCAGAGGAGCTCTTTAGCTCTGGTTTACTTCTTAAATATGCTTATGTAAATAGGCTTAAAAACTGATCTGAATTAAGTGAGAATAGAACTCAATGATTCTTAGCCATTTGAAAAGTGTTTGAAAGCTGTGGACCGCCTCACCAGAAAAAAATAAGATGAATATAATATACAGGCTATTAAAAATACCTATACACACTTGTATATATCCTTACGGCCTTTTGGTGGGAAATACAGGCTGACGGTGTGTGACAGTGACATTCAGCTACGAGATCTGCCATGTATGTCTTCAGGATTTACTAGTGTAGATTCTCCACTTCTTTAATGAACATCTCTCTAAGTTTTGCTGTCATTTTTTTATTTGCCCTCATAGAGTTTCAAAGCAAATTAATTTCATAAAAGTGCAGCTACCTCACATCTTGTGATTTAGCCTATAAGTGATTCCATAGTTGTGTCATTACACACTGGTCCCTGGACCCAAGGTAATAAGTGAGCTTCAGTTAAAATGCCCAGACATTAATTGTACTTTTTTCTCTAGAAAATCTGTTGCTGAAAAGGTTGTTTGGGGAATAAAATTTAGTAGAGTATGATTTACTGACTTGTTACTTATCTTTCATTGGCTACTGCTGCCAATAGGAAATTCTGTTAGATTATTATCCAGGTGATGAATATATTAAGTGAAGGATAAGTAGTAACCATATCTTAGGGGGAAAAGAGGAAAATAGTTGAAAGTATTGCCGTTTTATATATTTTCATATAGACTTAACTTACCGTAATACCAGGCCTGGAGCTTTAGAGATATCCTAGGACAATTTACCTTAATTTTTACAGAAGAGAAACTCAGAAGGTAAGAGATTTGCCCAGGTCTCATGCTTAATCGCAGGGTAAGGGTTAGGACTTGGGCATCCTGACTTTCCAGCTCTCCCTCCCTCCCCTCCCACCCGTCCTCCTTTTCTTCTGCTCTTCAGTCGTCATCAGGCAACAATTTCCAGTCTGAAGAACAAATCACATTTTTTCAAAAACTTAGGTTTTAAAATATTTTAAACAGACTGAAAATTTTCACTCATAATCAGTGAATACAGATTTGAAACTTCAGATTAAAGCCTGCTAGGCATGGAAATTAACTTTTTGAGACTATGAACAACTTTAGCACTTCTTTTCTTAAATTTGTTTTCATCTCAAATTAGAATACTTACATAAAGCATTGTTTCTTTGCACAAAAGGTATACTCATTTTTCTGTAGCTATTTGGAAATATTTGTTGCTTTGGGGAGATATGTAAAATATTCTTTGGCATAAAATAATTAAAATTGCAATCTTTTTTTTCAAGTTCTATTTGTGGACCCATAATTTATTCATTCTTTTCCCCTTCAATTTTGGAGTAGGGAGTAGTTTTTGAATTATTAGGATGTGGGAGGATCAGTAAAGGTCAGTAAATTGTTAATTATAAAACTAGTGAAATAGAATTGTTTATATCCTTCCTGTACATTCTATTATCAGAATTTTTTTATCTGTCAATCTCTGTTTTGTAAAAAGTTTTCCTTACTGTAAGAAAGCTAACAAAACTTAATAACTACATTTGGGAGATCATTACTTTCTTTTTTAAAGACATATTAGAGATTTAAAAGATAACTAAATTGGAAGTATAAGTGAACACTCAGAGTTGTAAATGATGCCTGGAGTTGAGCAATGTCCAAGGCCAAAGTGGTTGAGAGCTATAATCTGCGTTTATATTCAAGTTCTTAGCATCAGTTACAGAAGTTTTTTAACAAATGCATTTTTAAAGATTATGGTGTACTAACTTTATTAATTAAAATCCTCTTGATGAAAACTTATTTCATCTCAGAAAATGGCCTTAGGCATTCTCCTTTAATTTATTGATTTAGAACAAAGTGTTTGAAAAAGTGTATGAAAAGATTTGGGGTAATTGCAATGCACATGGTGTCCAACTTGCCAATGATATTTTTCCTTTTTTTGTAGTTTGTGAAGGAAAGTATTTTAAACTCCTTCTAGAATGGGGTTTTACTTCTTCAGTAATAAGCAATACTCTATCCAGAGGGTTTCCAACATCAGCTTTCATTTTGTAATGTAGAAGCTTCACTGTGGTATAGTGTTCTGATATTTTAGTTAGGAAAATAGGTCATGGAACTCCATATGATGGTATGCATTTCCTGATACTTCCATGTTCTACTAAGTTGGAAGAGGAAATACATTAAAATTTACGTTAAATTAGATCTGTTTTCAAAGTTGGGGAGTCAGGGCAAAAGGGGGGTGGATGAGGATGATGGAATGTGTTTGGGACTCCATGGTGGGAGGTGGGGTCAAAGCAGCCCTTTAATCAAACAGAAAGGGAATTTTGATTAGGGGATTTAGGTTACATGGTTCTTTCCCCCTTTTTTTGTTTGTTACAGGCAAAGGTGAAGATAGTGATGTACTCAGTATAAATGCAGACGCTTATGACAGTGACATAGAAGGCCCATGCAATGAAGAAGCAGCTGCTCCTGAGGTCTCAGAAAATACAGTCCAAAGTGAAGCTGCTCAGATAGATGACCTGGAGAAAGACATTGAGAAAAGTGTAAATGAGATTCTGGGACTGGCAGAGTCTAGCCCACAGGAACCCAAAGCAGCCACCCTGACAGTTCCTCCACCAGAAGATGTTCAGCCTTCCGCACAGCAGCTGGAGCTGCTGGAACTTGAGATGAGGGCAAGAGCTATTAAAGCCCTGATGAAAGCTGGTGATATAAAGAAGCCGGCCTAGTTATTTAACTTGTGTCTGAATTTTAGGTGTGTTTGAACAAAGCCAGATCATATAATTTTTGTATCTGAAGTTTATTTTGGGTCTTATATGATATTTCTCATGTAACCCTTATTAGATAATCTCTTTTTAGGCCTAAAATGCCTATATGGGTCTTTTTTGTTGTTATTACTTTTATATATGTGTTATTGTTTTATGACTTCATGGCAAATATCGCTGGATAACCTGGGTACTTTGTTAGATGAGTATTTAGCTATATCTGCAAATTAATATCTGAAAAGCCATTAGCAAAGAGAAATGGTATTTTTGGCACCAAACCTAAAATCTTAAGAAAGATTGACCAAGCATGTTGCTCTTAAGGCTATCTATATTTTGTGATAGAATATTAAATTATTGCTCCTAGACTTGTTAACAATTTAAGAAATTTAGTTACACTTAATATGCACTTTTAAAATATGTATTGTCTTGAAGATGCCTTCTGTGGGTGAGGATTTACTAGTAAAAACTAAGTAATGTTTTTCATTATAAGGCTTAAGAGATCTGAAATGGCTGAGAAAAACTTACTTTATAAAAGAAAAAAAAGGTTTAATCTAAGGCAGTTTTTAACAGTGTAGAAGTAATTGCCCAACTTGAATTCCAGCAGACAAGCTATTCTAGTAGGTATTTCATACTGTTGGACACATTGTTCAAGTTTTTTTCTTCAATAAAAAGGGAACACATTTTCATTTACATTCCAAGCTATTAGGAAAAGGAGAATTTTTTTATCGTACAGGCTTTCATCTGGTGTTTTTGCTTGAAGATCTGATGTACTATAATTCCATGAATTAAAAATAATAAAGACTGTCATTCTGGATCTGAAGACTTTTGATAACATTTCCAAAAGCAGAATTAATTTCAGAAGCTTTGATAAGTTGATGTTACAATCTAATTTTCTATAGTTTTTGTAAATAAATTAAAATACTGCCACAAAAATGGATGCTTTTTGCCCCATCACTAATTATAGTTGTTCGGTACCAAAATAAATTTAGGTAGAGACCCTTAACTTAAAATAAATTAATTTTTTTCTAAAATATAAATCTGAAACTGTTGTTTTTATATTTGCTAACAAATATAGTATATTTTATTTATAAACCATGTTCTACTAATGTTGTATGAGGATTTTCCTTATGTACAAATCTTGCAGGGATTGTGTTTTATTAGCTGGCTTGATCACATATAAATTTTAGAGGGTTTCCTATGGAAATGGAGAGTATTTATGAAACTTTGGAGTTGCAGTTATAAACTCTTTTCCTTTTTTTTTTTTTTTTTGGTTCTTGAACATGACTTTAAATAATCCTGTAATTTTTTTTTTCCTCCCTGAGTCTGTCTAATGAAGCACAGAGGCCTGTATCATTTGAACTGCTCTTAGGCAGGTAAACATGGATACGACTTAAATAGTGAGTTCTCGTTGTTAACTGCCTTCAAGATGAAAAAGCATTGATTATGGTAAACTAATTTTTCTCTTCAAACTTAAACTAAAAGTTAAAGTAATAACAAAGTAGTGTGGAATGAACTTCATTGCTGCTTACTAATTATAAAATGCAGTAGATGACATTTATGTGATTAAACACTGGAGTAGGAAAAGGTCTGAGTGCTTTGTAGCCAATTAAAGTCACCACCTTCATGAAGCACTGAGTCTGCTCTGCTCAGTGTGCAGAATGGTTTAGAGGACATTGACTAGAGGGGATGTGTGTGAGGTAGAATGAGCTGAACCAATTAGAGGCTGCTTAGATTCCTACCTTGGAAAATCAGCTTTTCCTTTTATTTATTTATTTTTTTAAATGGTGAAAGACAACGAGAGCTTTTTGAAAATGAATGGCTTTAGAGAATCTGTTTGTTTTAGAAATGCCTAAGTAATGGGAGAATACTATGTATTGATCTGATGCTGTCATTTAAATCATCAGCTCACAGGTATTTATTGACTACCTCTAAGACGTTCAGTCTTGTTCAGAATCTTAAATTTGGGGATGTTACAGTGTAGACTTGAGCATGGAATAGACTGATGAGTAGATATGGGTGCTGCTGCTTTTTATGTCTAATTCCTCCCTTTTTCCAAGGTAAGAAAAATTTCTAGGTAATATTTAATTAGTAATTAAATTAAAAGAGAAAAAAATTGGCAGCCTAATTTTCCGTTCAAAGTCAAGTAATCTGGACCAGCCCTGGTGGCCTAGTGGTTAAGTTCGGCATGCTCCACTTCGGCAGCCCGGGTTCAGTTCCCAGGCGCAGACCTACATCACTCGTCAGTGGCCATGCTGCAGTGGCGATCCACATACAAAACACAGGAAGATTGGCCGCAGATGTTAGCTCAGGGTGAATCTTCCTCAGCAAAAAAAGAGAGAAATTGGCAACAGATGTTAGCTCAGGGCAAATCTTCCTCAGTGGGGGTGGACAGGGGTGGGGTCAGGTAATCCTGATATTTGACTAGGAACCTGACCCAAATCTTGAATGATAGGTGGCAACTGATAATAATGGGTCCTTTGCCTTAGGCCTTGGCCCACTTTTTGATGTTCCTACTAATCCACACACTCAGCTATATCCTAAAGACCCATCACTAGGTTACCAGTGTAACATACTTATGAAAAACCACCTAAACGTTGTTGAACACCATCAGTTCCTTAAAACTAGCAGGCAGTATATCCCTTCCTTATAAATCTTATTGCCAAAAAACCTACTTTCGGCGCATTGTTAGATCCTAGGGCGTGATTAGCTCTCTGAGTTAAGGTGTTCTGAATCATTTGAACAGCCATACAAATTGCAGTAAAGTATACATTTTTCAATGCCATTTTCAAGGTAGGTAATGCAGGAGTGAACCCACAGTTTGGGCCAAGTGTAGATGGCATCCTAAAAGTTTTGAAAATTCTCCGTTCTATTCCATGATAGAAAGTAGATAAGGGTTCAGTTATAGATTCTTTTCCTTTATTATATCTATTTAATTCTTAAAAAATATAATACCAATATGCTTTAACTGAAAACTGCTAGATATATTTTTGCATTTTCTTTATCTTCAAGTAGACTCCCTTTTTAAGACAAAAAAGTGCTAATGAGTATATCCATAGGAACTCAAATATATTTCCTTGATATTTGATTATTATTTTCAAATGCATTGTGATGCAGTGGAAAGTGTGCAAGTTAAGAGCAGAGTGTTCTGGTTCTACCCAAACCAGCTGTGTAACCTTGGACAAGTAACTGTAAAATGAGGGAAATAAATTGTTAACCAATATATAAGATTTCTTTCTGCTATAATATTCTGTGATTCCGGTACAGAATACCATAAAATTTGGGAAACTTAGGGAACTCTTTTGAGTTCAAGTATTTCTTAACCTCTTCCTTTCCTTTTCTCCCCATTCAAAATGAAGCAATCCATTTAATCCCTTTGTCCCTTAGTGTTGCTGGATATGAGCAATAATTCAGTTTTGGGTTTTTTTTTTTCTTTTACCTATTACAGTCTATTGTCAGGATCGCTTGGTAAGTATATTGTCTGGAATTATTCTCTTTGGCCCATAAATTTAGGTTGTTATCTTTAATTTATTGCTTTATTTATTTCAAAATATGTAGATAATTTTAAGTCAAAAAAAGATGTTTTCCAAGGCTTATAATGGAAAATAGTACTCTCCTTTCCTATTCTTTCTACACCAGCTCTTGCTACTGAAAGGTAACCACTTTCAAATCTTTTAGCCATTTTTTCTATTTATCTCTGTATTTCTAAGTAACATGCTTATTATGCTATTTCTTGATATGTCAGTTTTAGATTTTATCCTTTGATCTATCTTGGAATGTGAAAATTAAGCTCTGTTTCCTCTACTGTCCCCTAAACACACACCTTCCTCACTCATCCTTTCAGTACAGTGCAGTTACTCACACTTGGGTTATTTATACTATTTGACTATGTAAGTACTATTCACAACTAGACTGTGTGGTTCTGTAATTATATTTTCTTCTTTGGTCCAAGATTTGTTTTAAACTTTTTGGGATGAATAATGTAATTACTTTATTATTTCATTTGCTCAGTGTTCATGTAGTAGACATTAACTTACACCCTGACTGTCCTTCAGAAGTGTAAATTGGTAGGTTCAAACACGTTGTATAGGGGGCGCCCGGTGGCGCAGCGGTTTAGTCCGCGCTTGGCAGCCCGGGGTTTGCGAGTTCGGATCCCGGGCGCCCGCCAACGCACTGCCTGTCAGCCACGCCGTGGCGGTGTCCCATATAAAGTAGAGGAAGATGGGCACGGATGTTAGCCCAGGGCCAGTCTTCCTCAGCAAAAAGGGGAGGATTGGCAACGGATGTTAGCTCAGGGCTGGTCATCCCCACAAAAAAAAAAAAAACACGTTGTATAATCTATCATTTTATTTCCTTAAAGACATTCATTCCTCCTGGATCTTTCTGTTCTGTGCTAATCTGGATTGGTTGCTCTTCATCTCTCTCGTAATGGATATCCCATTTCATGAGTCGTCTTTCAGCTTATTCCCTCCTTTTGGTGGCATACATCTTCCTGTGATGGCCAACAACTTCCTATGAAAGAATGAATGAACAATCAAGTGTTTTGATTCATTGGTGTGACTCAGCGTGGCTCAGTTCTGTCCATACACTCGACTGAAACGTAATGTGAGTGTTGATGCCTAGGGTGGAAATCATTGTCCTTCTGAATGTTACAGGACTGCACCAGTGCCTTCCAACTTCCATTGAAGCTGTTGAAGTCATTTGTCATTTTGATTCTTGATACTCATGTGTGTCCTGTTTGTTTCTCTTTGGAAGCTGTTAGGGTCTTTATTCCCAGCATTCTGAAATTTCTTGATGACATTTCAGAGGAGGGATCTTTTTTCATCCATTGAGTTAATCATAGGTGGACTTTTTCAGTGGGGAAACTGATGTCATTCAGTTCTGGGAAGTTTTTAAATATTGCTTCTTGGATAAGTTCCTCTCTTCTTTTTTTCTAATTTCTATTTCTGGAACTTCTTTTATTAAGATTTTGATATCTAGACTTGATTTTTAAATTTCTTATTATTGTCTGTAAATTTTCCATCTTTTTCTTCTACTTTCTTACATATTTTCTCAGTATTCTCTTTCAGTTCTGATGATTTAAAAAAATTTTTCTCCTATCATATTTTTTTTAATTTTCATTTTTATTGATGCCCTAATAGTTTATACCATTGTGGGGTTTTAGCTGTACACTATTTTTTGTCCATCACCATGTGAATGCATCCCTTCACCCCTTGTGCCCACCCTCCACCCCCCTTCCCCTTGGTAACCACCAACTGGTTCTCTCTGTCCATGTGTTCATTTATATTCCACACATGAGTGAAATCATGCGGTGTCTGTCCTTCTCTCTCTGGCTTATTTCACTTAACATAATACCCTCTAGGTCTGTCCATGTTGTTGCAAATGGGACAATTCTGTCTTTTCTTATGGCTGAGTAGTATTCCATTGTACATATATATATATATGTACCACATCTTCTTTATCCAATCATCAGTCTAGGGACACTTGGGTTGCTTCCACTTCTTGGCTATAATGAATAATGCTGCAATGAGCATAGGGGTGCATACGCCTCTTGTGATGGTTGATTTCATGTCTTTTGGGTAGATGCCCAAGAGTGGGATTGCTGGATCATAAGGTATTTCTATTTTTAATTTTTTGAGGAATCTCCATACTGTTTTCCCATAGAGGCTGCACCAGTTTGCATTCCCACCAGCAGTGAATGAGGGTTCCTGTTTCTCCACAACCTCTCCAGCATTTGTTGTTTCTGTCTTGGTGATTAGAGCCATTCTACTGGGTATAAAGTGGTATCTTAGTATAGTTTTGATTTGCATTTCCCTGATGACTAGTGATGTTGAATATCTTTTCATGTGTCTATTGGCCATCTGTATCTCTTCCTTGGAAAAATGTCTGTTCATATTCTCTGTCCAGTTTTTTATAGAGTTGTTTGTTTTTTTGTTGCTCAGTTGTATGAGTTCTTTATATATTATGGAGATTAATCCCTTGTCGGACAAACGATTTGTGAATATTTTCTCCCAGCTGGTGGGTTGTGTATTCATTTTGATCCTGGTTTCATTTGCCTTGTAGAAGCTCTGTAGTCCGATGAAGTCCCACTCATTTATTTTTTCTTTTGTTTCCCTTGTCCGAGTGGACATGGAATCTGAAAGGATCCCTTTATGACCAATGTCAATTAGTGTACTGCCTATAGTTTCTTCTAGGAGTTTTATAGTTTCAGGTCCTTAATCCATTTTGAATTGATTTTTGTGTATGGTGATAGGAGATGGTTTACTTTCATTCTTTTACATGTGGCTGTCCAATTTTCCCAGCACCATTTATTTATTTATTTTTTTTGTGGGGAAGACCAGCCCTGAGCTAACATCTGTTGCCAATCCTCCTCTTTTTGCTGAGGAAGACTGGCCCTGGGCTAACATCCGTGCCCATCTTCCTCCATTTTTTTATATGGGACGCCGCCACGGCATGGCTGACAGGCAGTGCGTCGGCGGGCGACCGGGATCCGAACCTGTGAACCCTGGGCTGCCAAGCGCGGACTAAACCGCTGTGCCACTGGGCGGCCCCCCCAGCACCATTTATTGAACAGACTTCCCTTTCTCCGCTGTATGTTCTTTGCTCCTTTGTCGAAGATTAGCTGTCCATAGGTGTGTGGTTTTATTTCTGGGCTTTCAATTCTGTTCCATTGATCTGTGTGTCTATTTTTGTACCAGTACCATGCTGTTTTGATTACTATAGCTCTATAATATATCTTGAAATCAGGGATTGTGCTGCCTCCAGCTTTGTTTTTTTTTCAGGATTGCTTTAGCTATTCGGGGTCTTTTGTTGCCCCATACGAATTTCAGTATTTTTTGTTCTATTTCCGTGAAGAATGACATTGGGATTCTGATTGGGATTGCATTGAATCTGTAGATTGCTTTAGGTAGAATGGACATTTTAACTATGTTTATTCTTCCAGTCCATGTGCATGGAAAATTTTTCCATTTCTTTATGTCTTCATTGATTTCCTTCAATAGTGTCTTATAGTTTTCATTGTTATAGGTCTTTCACCTCCTTGGTTAAATTTATTCCCAGATATTTTATTCTTTTTGTTGCAATTGTAAATGGGATTGTCTTTTTGAGTTCTATTTCTGTTAGTTCATCATTAGCGCATAGAAATGCAACTGATTTTTGTAAGTTGATTTTATACCCTGCCACTTTGCTGTAGTGGTTGATTATTTCTAGTAGTTTTCCAATGGATTTTTTTGGTTTTTCTATGTATAAGATCATGTCATCTGCAAATAGTGAGAGTTTCACTTCTTCATTGCCTATTTGGAGTCCTTTTATTCCTTTTTCTTGCCTAATTGCTCTGGCCAAAACCTCCAGTACTATGTTGAATAAGAGCGGCAAGAGTGGGCACCCTTGTCTTGTTCCTGTCCTCAAAGGAATGGCTTTCAGTTTTTCCCCATTGAGTAGGATGTTAGCTGTAGGTTTGTCATATATGGCCCTTATTATGTTGAGGTACTTTCCTTCTATACCCATTTTGTCGAGTTTTTATCATGAATGGATGTTGGATCTTGTCGAATGCCTTCTCTGCATCGATTGAGATGATCATGTGGTTTTTATTCTTCATTTTGTTAATGTGGTGTATCACGCTGATTGATTTGCGGATGTTGAACCATCCCTGTGTCCCTGATATAAATCCCACTTGATCATGGTGTATGATCTTTTTGATGTATTGTTGTATTCGGTTTGCCAATATTCCTATCACATTTTTAATATCCAAAAGATCTTTTTATTTTTTATTCTCTGAATATTCCCTTATAAAAATAGCATTCTTTTCTTGTGTCTGTGGGGCGTGGCTCCACCCTGGTGTCCTGGTGACCATGCACATGTCCTGGTAGGCCATGCAGGCAGAGCTTGAACCTCCCGCTGACCTAAGTCTTGGTGATCACATTCTGATCCTCCCAGAACATGGCCAGGCAGGCAGTCTTGTGAGGAACCCTCACAAGAACATTTTTTCATCTGCCTTGTTTCTTGAGGGAGGCTCCCCGTCTTGCAGAAGGATGTCTTGAGGCAGTTTTCCTGTCTGCCTCCTTGGTCCCTTTGAGACATAAGACTTTCTTTATTACCCAACTTAGGGCACAGCTGCAGGCTCTAAAATTACATAGCTGCTGCATGACATTAGCTCCTCAGCAACAGGGTGTCCCATCAATTCTCTTGCATCTGGTCCCTTTTACTTTGTTGTCACCCTGCACAAGGGCCATGGGGACTTGGCACCTTTGACTACTGTTTTTCACTGTCTCTGTAAGTATTAAGCTGCCTGAATCTAAGAAGAGCCCATTGTTTTTCTTTACCAGCTCAGTCTGTCAGGCCTTGCTCAGCCCTTGCCTTGGCCTTGTGCTGGACAGTTTCATGGATGTAACATTTTACCTCTCTGAGGATGTTAACTTTAGTGGTTGTTTTCAAGTTTCCTTCTGCTCTTTGCCTTCTATTTCCTTCAAGTTAATTTTTTTCTTGTGTGATTTGCTCTCTGATGTTTTCCCAAATTTCCTGAAATCTTTGGCTGCTTTCATATGTAAGAGTCAGATGCCGAAAAGCTGGTTGGAAGCTCTTTATGGATGAAGCTCATTAACTGGTGGAATTCATTTTTATCTTGGGCTGTCTCAGTCCAAGTTCACTCCGAAGGCTTTTCCCCTAATCCCCCTGTTCCAACAGGCTAACCCTGCCCCTAACACTGCTTGGTTGCCTGAATTTAGAATCTCAGGCTTCAGCTGTGCCAGAGTCTCCTGTGGAGTTGGTGAACGAACGGCTGCCTGGCTGTGAGGAGACTGACTTCTGTGTTTACATCCTGGCCCCTGGCCCCTGCCCCCTGTCTTTGGAGGTACCCAGGATCTTCATTAGTGAGCCTTACTTCGGTCAGTGTTTAGAAGCAAGTTGCTTCTTAGTTTCTTCTCCCCACAGGCCCTTAAGTTGCAACCTTCTTCATCTGCTAAGTCAAGTTCCCATCATTTATTTCTGCTCCAGCTTCCAAAATTTTCTTAGTCCATCTCTGTCTTCTCATTTACTGTCTGTTTGGTCCTTTTAATGTCTTGCTTGTTATTTTAGTGGACTTTCATGAGGGAGCAGTGACAACTGTGGTGTTTAGTATACTTCGTTTAAGATGTCACTTGATTTCTTAACCTATTTTTGCTTTTGTCAGTCTTAAATTTTTTGCTAAATCCAAGTTAAGATTAATGTAGAATCTCAATTGATTATAAGTGGAAAGGTATGAGAGAGGATAGACAAAGATGACAGCAGATTAGAATCAGTGATACCTGATGCTGACAGTGACACCATGGCTTACAGATGGCCATATGTTTTTCTTCCTTCTTTCATTCCAGTAGTTTTTACTGGCATATATGTTGGGGTTAGCTATTAAGTGTTGATATTCTCAGATATGCAGTATGCTTTTTCATTATGTAATGTTGCATCCTTTTCTTTTTAATTTCAAGAACATTTACTTCAATTATTGCAGCATTTGTTCTCCTTCCTTGCTTCCTTCCTTCCTTGTTTTCTTCTGGATTTCCTAACATTTACATTGGGTCTTCTTTGCCTATCTTCGATATATGTCACCTTTTTGTGAATCTTTTTTATATTCATTTTGGGTTTAAAATTTTCCCCTTTTCACTTATTTCTTTTAAGGCTTATCTGTTGTGTTTATTCACTCCTCTGTCCCTTCTAGTTTAGTTTTCATTTCTGAAGTGATTTTTTTCTTTCGTTTGTAATTCTTCCCTGGATTCTGTCACCTCACATCTAATTCTGATTCATGTTATTCTTTTATGGCTTGTGTCATTTTCTTAATGACTTTAAGCTCATTTTAAAATACACGGTAATAGTTTTGGTGTGTTCTGTGGGTCTGTCTTTCTGGTGTACTTTTATTGTCTGTAGGGAGGTTATTCTCTTACTTATTCTGTCTCTTCTATTTATAACAATATTGCAGAAGATTTGACCTTGATATTTTTGTTTCTCATTTTTATGTGAAGCTCATTTTCCTGAACTTTTAGAAGGAACCTGGTTCAGATTAGCTTTTTTACCTTCATACTCCTTTGTTTTTGTTCTCCAATGTTCAAAATATGGTGGCTTGCTTTTTGAGATTTCCTGGCTCTGTCCTCCTCCCCCCACTTTTACCTGGACTTTTCTACTTTTCATGTTGATTCCACTACCAGTGGATTCTTGTTAATGTGGGGCTCTGTCCTAGAGGGGAGCCCTGGCTGCTCACTTTCAGGACTTAGGGGCTAGACCAGCTGCTTTCAGACCTTACTACCCCTTGCATTCATCTGCTATTATTAGAGGCAAAACCCTCCCAGTTTCAGTTGCTGTCTCAACTTGGCTCACATGATTTCTAGTTATTTTGGGTTTCTCTTATTATCAGGTCTATTAAATGTCCAATTGGCTTTCCTTTGCTCTCTCCCAGAGAAGTGCTGATATTATGAAGGTCTTACAACTTATTACTGGTTTGTTCTAAACTGCTTATATTTTGGTGTTTGTGGGGATACCTGTGCTTAGTTTTGTTTTAAATGTTGTCCATGGTTTTTGGTTTTTCTTTCTATTGCTCTGCCTGGTTTTATGTGGGAATTTGGAGAGATTCAACAACTCTGCTTTTGCTATCACCATCTTCCCAGGATATGCTTATATTTTCATTTTTAAATATGTATTCAATCTTCATTGTATACAAATAATAATGTATTTTATATCAAAGAGAACTGATTCATATGTAAAATATCTTGGTGAATTATTTGCAAAGTATTCTTAAAATTATTTTGTTACTTTTGACAAGTCTTCCTTAAGTTTTTGAAGTTATTTTCTATTTTAAAACTAAAGCCAGTTTGTTATCTTATTTGGTAGAAGCAGTTGTTATTCTGAAGTAAAACAAGTTAACACTGTTCCTCAACAACAAAGGAATTTAGCTTTATTAGGTGTATTCTTATAATAGTAATTGTCGATTGAAAGAGTTTTTTTTACTCTTTTAAGGTTAAAAGTCATTTGTATAAAAATAAAAAGATAGGACATATATTCAAAGGACCAGTATTCTAATGTTGTTTAATATTTTTTGAAAGAGAAGAATTGAATTCACTGTGTCACTTTTAGAAGATAAATTACTTTTTCCTTTGAACAATTTATATTATTTTTATTCTTCTGTTTTAGTATATTTTCTCTGTCTGGAACGTATTTTCTTAAAGTCCAAAAGAGAATTACATGTTTTGGTAACTGATTTTTTTCCCTCTCAATAAATTTGATGTAGGGTTTTTAATAAGGTTGTATCTTTAATGTGATATTTAAAATCACCAAATTAATGGAAATTTGATATTATTGCCTATCATATTTGTCAGTCTATTATAACATGGTCACAAACAAACGAAAAGATTCTCTACCTGAAACAAGATTCAGAAAGTATCAGTATAAACTATCATATAAGGTTTTTCTCTCTATCCCTTAGTGAAAAAGATAGCTTGATGTAGTTGATAGCTATAAAACAATTATTTTGGTATTATACGTGTGTAATAGCTTATTTGTGGGATTTTCCTATTAGTAAACATGGAAGAGGGGAATATAATATCAAGAACACTAAGATGTCAAATTAAAATCTGATTATGAAGTGCTTTGGCTTATTCATGATTATATAAATCTTCATGTTTATTTCTACGACAAATCTGCAATATGTAAAAAAGAAAAAAGTGTTTATCTTATTTACAGCCAAATTTAAATGTTAAAATACTGCATTTTTTGGGTCAAGTTTCATGTTTTACAGTTATTTCTTGCCATTAACATTAAAATGTAAACGGAATGCTTACGCATTCTAAAGCCTGCAAAAAGGTTTTTGCTGCACACTGGTTAATCAAACTGCCGCTAATGTCACAGGGGAAAGAACCAGAGACTGTAACTGTACATACAGCCAGGTTCCGAAACCGTGGAGGACAAGTAATCACCCTGGTTTTTTTGTGTGTGAGGAAGACCAGCCCTGAGCTAATGTCCATTGCCAATCCTCCTCTTTTTGCTTAGGAAGATTGGCCCCAGGCTAACATCCGTGCCCATCTTCCTCTACTTTATATGGGACGCCACCCCAGCATGGCTTGACAAGCGGTGTGTCAGTCTGCACCCTGGATCTGAACCTGTGAACGTTGGGCTGCTGAAGTGGAGCGTGCCAACTTAACTGCTACGCCACTGGGCCGGCCCATTTTTTTTAAAATATATGTTCATGCAATTAATTATTCTTTTTAAAATATACCTTAAGATACCATCTTTTTCCACCTAATCTGTAGACTCTTTTGTCAGAATTTAATATGAATTTTAACCTATGGCAAAAACCAGCCTTTATTATAACTTACTGTTTTCCATGTTGAGTAAATGAAATCAATCCCTCCCAGTTATAGAACATTTACATCAACATATGACAACTATAAGAACTTGGTTTTCGTATTAACATTTGTATATTAATTTTTTTAAAAAGCCTGCTAGCCTTTAGTGAAGGATAGGCATTTCATTGATAGCTATTTTTTGAATCCCCAAAATGAACCTTTATTTGGTGCATTGATTTGGAATTCAGAAACCTTTAAATTGTAGGTCTTCCCCAAAGTATTTAAACATTGTGAGTTGTCAGTCTTAAGCACATTTTATTGTGAATGACTTTGAAATTATTTGCCTTTATTAGCTGGATATTATCAGGAAATAGAGTTTTGATTGGTAGGAAAATGAAGCTTATATTTAGAGTTTATGAAACTGGCAGATGGATAGGAAACTGACACTGACAGGTGCAGACACTCACCTTGGCTTGGTTGACGTGTCTGCTTTGAACCAGCCCTGCTGACTACACTTTTCAGTAATCTTTTTTGTCTACTTTTCTTCTCTTTTCTATTCCACCTCACTATTTACTCTTTCCTCTGCTCTTCTGCTGTTTTCCTGTCCTGCACTTTCTTCCTTAACTGACCATTATTTGAGACAAAAGGTTTTTTCATTCTTTGTTGTGTTTTCAACCTATACACTTTAAAAAAAATAAAAACACATCAAAAAGCTTTGTTTGGGGCCAGCCTGGTGGCGCAATGCTTAAGGTCACGCGCTTCAATTTGGTGGCCCAGGGTTCGCGCGTTCAGATCCCTGGCACAGACCTCCGCACTGCTTATCAAACCATGCTGTGGAAGGTGTCCCACATATAAAGTAGAGGAAAATGGGCACAAATGTTACCCCAGGGCCAATCATCCTCAGCAAGAAGAGGAGGCTTGCAACAGATGTTAGCTCAGGGCTAATCTTCCTCACCAAAAAAATGCCCAACTGTGTTTAAAAACTTGTTTTCCATTTTTAAAGTAGATAATTGGGAATTTTATACTTATAGAGAACCAGAGAAACAGAATTTCCAATTGGATGGGATATTAAAGATCTAGTTCAAAATACCAACAAGTTGAATATTTATTGCATATGATTTTCAAAAAAAATTATTTTTGAATTAGTGTTTTTCTATTACAAGAAAAGATTAGCTTTTGGTCATGCCACTTCCTTCTCCCATTCCCTAAAATAATTTCATTGTATGTCACTCAAATATTAATTCTCTTCCTCCTACCTTTCTTCCATAATTTCAGTTTAAATGATTGAGAGTACATGAACACTAGTTGGTTTTGAGTTCAAAGGTTTTTTTTAAAGCTTTGTTTCCTAATTCCTGATTTCTTATTTCTCGTTTGCAGTATTGTAGGTTTATTGCAAATAACTTGGACAAAAGAGAAAAGTATATACAGAAATCTCTACAGGCATGCACCACATAACGATGTTTCAGTCAATGACGGACCACATATATGACAGTGGTCCCATAAGATTAGTACCATAAAGCCCAGGTGTGTAGTAGGCTATACCGTCTAGGTCTGTGTAAATATAGTCTGTGATGTTCTCACAATGACGAAATCGCCTAATGATGCATTTCTCAGAACGTATTCCCTTCATTAAGCAACACATGACTGTACCCATATGTTTGTGGTGATTCCGGTGTAAAGAAACCTACTGCGCTGCCAGTTGTATAAAAGTATAGCACATACAATTATGTGTAGTACATCATACTTGATAATGATAAATGACTATGTTACTAGTTTATGTATTTACTGTACTATAATTTTAATTATTTTGGAGTGTACTCTTCCTACTTATATAAAAAAAAGTTTACTATGAAACTATGCTGTGTTACGCTGACCACAGCCTCATACATCTTGTGTTTACCATCTCTTGATTGCATCATTTTCTCTTGTGCTAGATTTAATCTTGCGTTATTTTGTTCATCATGGCCTGTAAGTGTACAAAATCCACTGCTAATGTTGCCAGTAAGAGGACATGTTGAGTGATTGACCTGGAAATGAAATTAAAAGTGATTGAGGACTATGAAGGTGGAAAATCAGTGATGGTTATTGCTCATCAGTCAGGCATGTCCCATTCTACCATAGCTATGATCTTAAAGAACAAGAACAAAGTGATGGAAGCTGTTAAAGGATCTGCTTCATTGAAGGCAATGAGATTAATGAAAATTCATGAAGGGCCTGTATCAGATGTGGAGAAACTTCTAATGACCTGGATTGAAGACCAGACACAGAAGCATATCCCTCTCAGCACCATGACTATCATGGCCAAAACTAAAAGTTCATTGGTGATGCTGAAAGAAAAGGCTGGACTTGACTCTGATGTTGAATTTACTGATAGCTCTGGGTGGTTTAAATGATTCAAGAATTGTTATTCATTACATAATGTGAAAATGAGTGGTGAGCCTGCAAGTGCTGATGTGAAGGCAGCTGAAGAATTTTTGGAAACTCTAGATAAGCTGATTGTGGAGGGAAATACTTGACAGAGCAAATATTCAATATGGATGAAACTTTCCTATTCTAGAAAAAGATGTCTGAAAGGACTTTCATCCATGAGGAGGTCAAATCAATGCCAGGTTTCAAGGCTTTTAAGAACAGGCTAACAGTCTTGGGGGCAGTGTTGCAGGCTACAAACAGAAACCCTTTGTGATCTGCCACAGTGAGAACCCCATGGCCTTCAAGCATATCAGTAGGCACACACTGCCGGAGTACTATGGGGTCAATAAGAAGTCATGGATGACCCATGCTTCTTCTCCAAGATGCCCTCCTGAATTGCTATGCCAGTGAAATGGAGAAGTATCTTTTGGAGAAAAACATGCCTTTCAAGATTTTGCTTTTTGTTGATAATGCTCTCCGACATCCTCCTTTTGTTGCTGATATTCATCCCAATATCAAAGCAGTGTTTCTCCCTCCAATACCACCTCTTCAATCCAACCAATGGCTCAAGGAGTTACAGCAGCTTTTAAGGCCTACTACCTGAGGAGAACCTTTGCCCAGGCTGTTGCTGCAACTTAGGAAGACACTAAGAAGATACTGATGCAATTCTGGAAGGATTACAACATTTGTGACTGCATCAAGAACATTTCTTGGGCTTGGGGTGATGTCATCAAGGAGTGTATGAATGGCATCTGGAAGAAGACACTCAAGAAGTTCATCCATGACTTCAAAGGATTTGCCAGGGGTGAGGAGGTTGCAAAAATCAACGAGGTGGAGGTGGCAAACAACTTTGACCTGTGTGTGGATGAGGATGATATTGAGGAGCTCCTAGAGGTGGTTCCTGAAGAACTGACTAATGAGGAGCCGTTAGAACTGGAACAGGAACGCATAGCTGAAGAAGAGGCAAGAGAAAAGAAAACTGTGGGAGGAGAAAAAGAAGAACCACCAAGAAAATTCACATGAAGGGTTTAGCAGAAGCTTTTGCAGACCTTGACAAGCTCCTTACAAAGCTTGAAAACGTGGACCCCAACACCAAAAAGTTTTCATTAATAGAGAGGAATGTTCATGGTGCATTATCTGCTTACAAGCAAATCTATCATGAAAAAAAGAAACAAACCAAGCAAACCACCATGGACTTATTTCTGAAAAGAGTGACACCTCCTCAGGAAGAGCCTCAGGCAGGCCCTTCAGGAGGGATTCCAGGAGAGGCATTGTTAGCATAGGAGATGAGAGCTCCTTGCATGTAATTGCCCCTTCAGAGGGGGCAAAAGACCTTCAGAGACAAGATGTGGAGGTGGAAGACAGTGATACTGATGATCCTGACCCTGTGTGGCCCTAAGGTAATGTGTGTGTGTTTGTGAGTTAGTTTTTAATGAAAAAATTTAAAAAGTAAAAAAAAATTTTAATATAGAAAAAAGCTTGTAGAATAATCATATAAAGAAAGAAAACATTTTTTACAGCCATACAATGTGTTTGTGTTTTAAGCTAGTGTCATTATAAGAGTCAAAAAATTAAAAATTTATAAAGTAAAAAAATTGTGATAAGCTAAGATTAATTTATTATTGGAGAAAGAAAATGTTTTTTTTACAAGTTTAGTGTAGCCTAACTGTACAGTGTTTATAAAATCTACAGTAGTGTACAGTAATGTCCTAGACCTTCACATTCACTCACTGACTCGTTCAGAGAAACCTCCAGTCCTGCAAGCTCCATTCATGGTAAGTGCCCTATACAGGTGTACCATTTTTTATCTTTTATACCATATTTTTACTGTATGTTTTTTACGTTTAGATACAAATGTTTAACCATTGTGTCACAATTGCCTACAGTATTTAGTACAGTAGTAAGTAACATGCTATACTGGTTTGTAGCCTAGGAGCAATAGGCCATCCCATATGGGTTTGTGTAAGTACACTCTGTGATGTTCCCACAATGACAAAATTGCACAATGATGCATTTCTCAGAACGTATCCCCATCATTAATCGACGTGTGACTTTATCTAGACATAATCTATTAGCTGTTTTGCCTTGTTCTCCAATATTTAAAATCATTATCTGTTGGTCACATTAGCAGTACAGACACACACACACACACACACACAGAAGATACTCAGTGTTGGCAGGAGTATAAAGAGTCAAAAGATAAAACAACAATCTGGAGGAAAAGCGTTTGCACAAATATGAAAGTCATAGGGCTGATATCCTTCAGTTATCAAGATCTAAGACATATAATCCAGAAATCACACATTGTCAATATCCTAGAATTGTGATTAACTGGGGTTGCTGATTCTCCAAGCTCAGAGATTGGGGGAGCAGGAGGCAGTGCTGGGAGATGTAAGAAGGAAGCACACACAACAGGGAGAAATGCCAGCTTGCAATGAAAGAAGAGAAAGAGCTCTGGTTATGTGGAGACTGTTTAGTATAGGGGCAAATAGCACTGCATTCAAGAGTTTTGTTGGCTTTACATATCACACTACAGTATAGTAACTGATGTTTTTAATGATGAGTCTGACTCTGCAAGAAATGGGGTTCATGAGCAGTTGTGTGCAAATAAGCTTTGTTGTAAAAAACCAAGATGCTTTGGTGTAAGAAGACTATCTAGGCAGCTTCTTTTCTTGATTTACTGGATAAATAAGGCATCATCTTTAGGCAACTATTTGAAAACACTCTGTTATACTCACTTAATTCCCTTTGAGTACTAGCTGCAGCCAAACTCTAAATTTGCCAGAAAATATGTAATTTCTGTTCACTGAAACAATAGAATAAAGAAAATAGACTTGTGTACTCTGTGGTAGATGGCCACGTACTGTCATTTGAAGCATAAGATATGTTTGTCACTGAAAGCTGAAATTAGCCCCAGAACTAGTGGGCTGTGTTTGACACTTTAAAGGTATCAACTCATGAGGAACATAATTAGAGGTAACAGGCTTTTATGCTTGGCAGGGGTAGGTGGCACATTTACTTAACATACCTTGCTTAATAGTATTCTCTTGACAGATTCTCCAAATATGATTTTTTTTTCCATGGCAACGTGTGCCCCCTATATGTCTGGTACTTAATATGAACAAGGTTTTTTTATGGTTGATTGCAGTTAAACGATGAGAACACTGGGGCATGGTCAAAGATAAATATCAGATACTTTGTATGTAACAAGTATGAGTATTATAACTTATCTGAAAGAGTTCAATTGCACTACAGCCAAGAAATCGACCTTTTTATTAGCCAAGTTTGCTGTCTCCAGCTCTCTCACAGTTCAGTGCCTTGTTTTAAATTTTTGTGTTTGTATTATCCTGAAAGGAGAGCTCCCAAATTATATTTGTATATCTAGTCCCTGTAAACATTTAAATTTAACTAGTCAAAGCAATGAATAATCTCTCCTTTGTTGCAGAGTGTTTAATAAAACACCTAAGTAAAATAATAGAAAACACGATAAACTTAAAATGGTCTTTTAGTGTTTTAAATTTGTATATATATATATATATATATTTTTAAAGATGGGAGTGGGGAAGAAAAGAGAACTTCAGATTTTTTATATTTAATTGAACTAACAGCATGTGCTGACAAGTAATAAATAACAGTGGTTCGAAGTGACTAAATAAATTGGTTTCCACAAGCAATGATTCATCTTCTGTCTTTCATTGCCATCAGGCTAAGAGACAGCTTCTTTTTGTCAGCTTATAGGAAAAATATCTGATAGTATAACAATCCTGTTTCTATTCCTGCAATAGAAGCTCATTATATTCTATAGTCATTGCATTTTAAAATATTTAAATACAATAATTAAGTCTACATTTGGTTGTTCATGTCCTAAAACTTCGTGAAGCTATCATTGCTCAGTCTTTATGGTGTTTTACAATATTCTAGTACAGTCATTTCCCTCTTAATTTTTTCTTTGACTCATGGGTTATTTAGTTTGTTACTTAGTTTCCTAATATTGGGGAATTTTCTAAAGATCTTTCTGTTATTGATTTTTTAACTTGATTCTATTGTGGTCATAGGGCATATTTTGTATGACTTGAATCCTTTGAAATTTATTGAGATTTGTATGATGGCCTAATATGTGGTCTATGTTGGTAAGTATTCCTTGCACACTTAGGAAGAATGCATATTCTGCTGTCGTCTGGTGAGGTGTTATATAAATGGCAGGTCAAGTTGGTTAATAGTGTTGTTCAGATCTTCTATACTCCTACTGATATTCTGTCGATATCTTCTTTACTTATTGAGAGAGGGCATATTAGTTTTCTATTGCTGCATAACAAATTACCACAAATTGGGCTTAAAGCAGCACACGTTTATTATCTCATGGTTTCCATGCATCAGGAATCTGGGGATGGCTTACCTGGGTTCTTTGCTCAGGGTCTCAGAAGACTGCAATGAAGATGTCAGCTGGGGCTGTGGCCTCATCTGAGGCTTGGGGGCCTCTTCCAAGCTCATGTGATTATTGGTAAAATTCACTTCCTTGCAGCTGTAGGACTCATGGTAGCCTGCCTTCCAAGGCCAATAAGGTGGAAAGTCTCTGGCTGCTTCTATCTCTAATCTCTAGACTCTACTTTAAAGGTCCCACCTGATTAGGATAGTCTATTAATTAACTCAAAGTTAACTGATAAGTGACCCTAATTACATCTGCAAAATCCCTTCCTGTTTGCCATATAACATAACTTAATCACAAGAGTGAAATTCCATTATATTTACAAGTCTTTGCTGAAGGATTATAAATCGCGTGTATAGCAGGGGTTGGGAATTTTGGGGAGTGCGCTTAGAATTCTGTCCACCACGGAAGTATGTTAAAATCTCCAACAATAATTGTGGATTTGTCTATTTCTCTTGTAATCTATCATTTTTGCTTCAAGTATTTTGAAGCTTTGTTATTAGGTGCGTAAGTGTTTAGGATTATTGTATCCTCTTTAAAAATTGATCTCCTAATTATTATGAAATAACATTATTATCCCTGGTAATGCTCTTTGCTCTGAACTCTATTTTTCCTGTTAGTAATATAACCACTTCTGCTTTCTTTTGATCAGTGTTACTATGGTATATCTTTTCCAACCTTTTAATCTATTTGTGTCTTTATATTTAAATTTTGTTTCTTGTAGGCAGCATATGGTTGGGTCTTCCTTTTTTATCCAGTATTACAATCTCTGCCTTTTAATTGGGTTATTTTTACCATTTGCATTTTTAAGAATTTCTTTGCAGTTTATTTTTTAAACGTAGTATTTGTACATAGCATTTGTAACACCTTTTAGGTATCTTCCACAATATGTTTCTCTCATTTATTTTGGCAGCTTTGTTCGTATATAATTCACATACCAAAAGGTTCACCCTTTTAAAGTTTACAGTTCAGGGGTTTTTACAGAGTTATGCATCTCTCAACACTATCTAATTCCAGAATTTTGATCACCCCCAAAAGAAACTTCATACCCATTAGCAGTCACTCCCCTTTCCCACCTCCCCCCAGGCCCTGGCAACCACTAATATACTTTCTGTCTGTGGATTTGCCTATTGTGGACATCATTCAATAATAAATAATAAATGGAATCATACAATAGGTGAGTTTTTGTATCTGGCTTCTTAGTTTTCAGGGTTCATCTGTGTTGTAGCATATGCCGATATTTCATTTTCCTTTTTATAGCCAAATAATTTTCCATTGCATGGCTCCATCACATTTTGTTTATCCATTCATCAATTGGTTGACTATTGGGTTGTTTCCACTTCTTGGCTATTGTGAATAATGCTGCTATGAACATTCATGTACGAGTTTTTGTGTGGACACGTTTTCATTTCTCTTGGATATACACCTAGGAGTGGAGTTACTAGGTCCTGTGGTAACTCTATGTTTAACTTTTTGAGAAACTCATGAACATTTTTCCAAATGACTGCACCATTTGGCATTCCTACCAGCAAGGTATCAGGCTTCCAGTTTCCTTGCCAACGCTTGTTATTGTCTGTCTTTTTTCCTTTAGTATCTTAAAGATGTTGCTCACTGTGTTCTCATATGCTTGTTTCCGTTGAGCTATCTCCTGACGTCATTGTTCCTCTGTACGTAACATGTCTTTCTCTGACTGCTTTTAGAGTTTTCTTTGTTACTAATTTTGAGCAATTTGATTACAATGTGGCTTTCTTCATGTTTCTTGTGCTTGGGGTTCATTGGTATTCTTAGATATGTGAGTTTATCATTTTTATCAAATTTGGAAAATTTTCAGCCATCATTTCTTCAAGTATTTTTATTGCCCTTTTCTTCCTTTGGGGACCCCAATTACAAATGTATAATATACTTCAAGTGTTTACCATAGCTCACTGACGCTCTGTTCATTTTTAAAAATTCTCTTTTCTCTCTGTCTTTCAAGATCATTGTCCTTTTATCCCGCAATATCTAACCTGCTGTTAGTCCCATCTAATATATTTCTTATATTATACATTGCAATTTTCAATTTAAGAATTTTGATTTGCGTTTTTTTTTAAGATCTTCCATGTCTTTGCTTAACAATTTGGACATATAGAAAATAGTTAAAATAACTTTTTTAAAGTCCTTGTCTGCTTATTCTCTGTCAGTTCTGCATTAGTCTCAATTGATGAGTTTTTCTCCTAATGATGGGTCATATTTTCCAGTTTCTTTATAGGCCTGGCAATTTTTTGTTGAATGCCAGACATTGTGAATTTTACATTGTTGGATGCTGTAATTTTTATTCATATAGTCTTGAATCTTTTTACGGAGACACAGTTAAGTTACTTGTAAACAGTTTGATCCTTTCCATTTTGCTTTTAAGATTTGTTATGCCCAACTGGGACCTGCTCATTCTGGGGCTAATCAGCCCCACTACTGATGGAACACCCTTCTGTGTACTCATCTTAACGCCCTGTGCATCATGAGGTTTCCAGTCTGGCTGTCGTGAATAGGCACTGCTCCTTGCCTTGTGTGGGTGCTGCCCCCTCACCTCCTGTCCTTATGAGGGTTCTTTCTCTGGCCTTGTAGTTTCCCACATGCATGCCCTGGTCAGTACTCAGCTGAAGACTTGAGGGCCCTCTGCAGTTCTCCAGAGTTCTCTCTCTCATCTCCAGTTTAGAGTGCACGTCAGAGTTTGTCTTCAATGTGGATTTTTCTTTGGCTGGTTTATTCTGACTTCTGTTCTTTAGCATGTTTCTCTAATCTTAATAAATGTGGGTCAAAACATATTCTCTTTGGGGCCGGTCTGGTGGCATGGTGGTTAAGTTCACGCACTCTGCTTCGGCAGCCTGGGGTTCGTGGGTTCAGATCCTGGACATGGACCTATGCACCACTTATCAAGCCATGCTGTGGCAGGTGTCCCTCATATAAAGTACAGGAAGATGGGCACGGATGTTAGCCCAGGGCCAATCTTCCTCACCAGAAAAAAAAAGATCTTTTCAGGAGATCTTAAGCCTTGTCTTTCCACCTCTGTTTACTCCTATTTTCCTCTATTCCCTGCCCTACACAGCAAAGAACTGTCTATTTATCCATATAATAAGACACATCGTATGATTCTGGAGGCTACTCATTTCTGCGTTTCGAAGAAGTAGAGAAGTAAAATGTTAATTTGTTTCCCATGTTCTGTTTTTATACAACAGGACACTTGCCTATGTAAAAGCATTAGTTAGTGGAACTGTCACCTGGTGATTCTTTGGGTCACCCTCATTTCCTTTAACAGTGTGAGTTATGATTCAGATTGTCATTTTTCCCTTTTACCGATTTCCTTAAAAGGAGGTAATTGATGCTGCTAGTAAATTTAAAAAAAAAAAAAAACTCTGAGGCCTTCTTCATTTGTAATGAAATACTGTATTGTTGTCTGTTTTTCTTAGTATTGTAGGTAATGAATTTTAAAAAGAGTTGAAATGATGCAACTTTAGGCCCTTATTAAGTGGCAAAGAAGAATTATTGGGGAATAAATGTACAGTTCTATGAATAACTGTTTTCTGGTTGTAAAATACTGTTTATTTGTATAATGTTTAAATAATACAAAGGCAGATGGCTAATAACTCCTATCTGCAGCCATAAAAGTAAAATAAGTTTGTTTTGAAAATTTTTTTGTCAAATGGAGATGTGGGCAATTAATCTGTTGCTATCTTTCCATTGGGAACAAATTTAAAATAGTATAAAGTATTTAGAAAATTTTCAGTCATGCAACATAGTTTCTTATTTTGCTTCTCATTGGTACCTCTTTGTTCTTGCTGGAAATGCTGAAGTATTGAAATACTTCTTGTCTGTACAGGGTGGTCCTTCCTTTTATCCAGGAATAGATTTTGTGACAAATCGTTGAGTCAGCAGTTATTCTGACTCTAACTGAAAGATATAAAGTTCCTCAGAATTTATTATATATGTGTCTTGCCACTGAGTGAGCAAGAAAAATACATACCCATCAGTGCTGACTGGTTGGTAATTTCTGAAACACGATGCCACGGCTCCTCATAAATAACAGAGTAACAGAATCACGGAGAATTTGGCAGAGATCAATTTCTAGATGGATGAGTTAGTCTATAAGCAAATAGTGACTAACTTCTTTTGCCTTTACAGAATGCTCTATGAGTTTTCTGATCCAGACCCTGGGATTTCAGTGAGTCCCCAGAGATCAAGAAACTTTTACAGACTAACAGAGACTAACAGGTCAGCAATTGAGCGTTGGCGTATAGAGGTACTTTGTAATTTCAGTGGGCGAGACACCCTTATGCTGCTTCTAGAAACTCTACTCCTTACCTTGATACCATGGAAATTTGCTAGGACTGTTTAGTGAGTTGATTCGACCCTGATATTGTGGGATGAAAAAGTATAGATTTCATCAGTGATCTGTGAAAACCTGCCAATAAAATATCTGTGGCCTAGTTGTTTTATTTTTGGCATTTTTATGAGGCTGGGTTATGCAGTATCTTTGAGATGTGTATGTATATGTCAGTTAACTTTTGTAAAAGCATAACCTTGGTAGATAAAGACACTTCCAGCCCTTGCCATGTTTCTCTAGTAACTGTGCCACAGAGACTATAGACTCGTAGTTGTTTGATAGGTATGTTGCCTAATAACCCGTTTCCCTGTTTGGAACCTGCCAACATTCCCAGACTCTGTAAATGAGCAAGGAGATGATCTAAAAGCAAGTGAATATGATTTGAACTTTCAAGTGAGATATGAAACCAAGCAATTCTTTCTTCATCTCTGCAAACGAGGAATGAGGTGGCAGGAGACCGTGGAGATGGTCCCTGAGGTGCTCTCAGCTGTCGTCTCAGGTTTTTGGCAGGTGTAGGCAGGGTGGTTAGAAGTTTAAAAAATTATGTCACATTTTTATAGTCTTCATACAGTGCTTGCCTGTTGCACTGCTTCTTATGGTAGCCTTTTTACATTTGGACAAACTGAGGTATTTCTAAAAATGATTATTGTTTCAGTATGTCACTTGGCAGAGACAGAACTACTGTATGGGGAACATTAACTAGTTTGGGATGAGCCTTAGACCAAGTTGTGAAATAAGCCAAGTGCCTTTCTGGCAAACCATCGCCTCTCTTAAAGTGTCCTTCCTGCTGAAGGGATTTATGCTGTCCATCCTCCTCTGGCCCCAGAGAGGGAAGAAAAGCAGTGACATCTTGAGAGAGCACCAAGAGAAATGGCAATGCTTAGCAATAGAGGTAATAGTAATAATATTGATAACCAGTTACCTACTTTGTGTCAGGCACTGTGTCAAGTATTCATATACATTGTTTTCCCTCATGGAAACAACCTTACAATAACACAGGAGAATAGAGCCAAGGGTCATCTGTGTGATGCCAAAGCCAGACTCTTTCCTTTGTGCTATGATTTTCCCCTATGAATGGCTGACAACTGGAGTTTTTGACGTCACAAGAGGATGTAAATTTAGGGCAGGGACGCTTCTTAAATTCCTCAAACTATGGAGAGACAAAGTTGATTGTGTATCCAGAGACTCTTCCACACACCACATAAATGTTTTCCTGGCTCTGAGGCTGTGAATAGATTAAAATGTAGGATAGAGCTACAAGCCAATGATAGAAAATAAACAAAAAGTGCCTTGATAGTGATGGGAGGTTTTGTCTGATCACTGGAATAACGCCCTAGGAAATGTGGTGCCCATGGACCGCTGACCACTCTTCCCCTGTTTGTACCTGAATGCCATTAGTGCCCTTCTGTGAATGTCAGGGGAGCAGCGTCCCCTACGTGAGTAGCTGCAAGGAGGGGCAGGAGCATCAGTCATCATTGACAGAGGCAGTATGTTCTCTGCTGGCCTCCAGTACCATAGCAGTCACTAATCATAGATTGTCCTTGAGAGTGTTCCAAGCAGGTATTCTCCTTTAACTGGGAAGTAAAGCAAGGGCGGGAATCGGTAGCTATCTCTAGGTCTCTTTTGAGTCAGCTTTCTATTTTATGTGAGGGGTGGCAGGTTTCTCACATGTCAACTCCAAATGGTGGTAAGGCCTGCTGCGTTACAAAGAGTTCTGAGACCCCCCTGGAGGACCACAATCTATTAGTGACGTCTGCCAAATGAGCAGGAAGGGGTAGTGAGTTGTGAGTTTGCCACCTCTTATTAGGTCATTAAAATATGTTCCAGAGAGACTCCCCAGGTACCAGGTGGTTTCCTCAGAATACTAGTTCTGAGCAACCAAATACTAATAACCAAATACTAACTCTGCTCTGGGGTCAGACTGCTTGGATTCCAATCCTGGTTCTGCCACCTTTGTGACCTTTGGCCTCAAATTTCTCTGTGCCTCAGTTTCCTCATCTTTAAAATAGGAGATATTAATAGTGTTTGCCTCAAAGATTTGTTAGTTTAAATAAGTTAACACATGTGAAGTTCTTAGAACAGTGCCCGCCACCTTATAAGTGTATAGTAAGTATGAGTTATGATTAGTAAAAAGATAGTTTTGAGTACCTATTATGTATAGTCATGTGCTGCATAACGACCTTCGGTCAGTGATGGGTCGCATATGTGATGGTGGTCCCGTAAGAATAGCACCGTATAGCCTAGGTGTAGGCTGAACCAACTAGGGTTGTGTAAGTACTCTCTGTGATGTTCGCATGATAACGAAATCGCCTAACAATGCATTTCTCAGAACAATGTTACGCAATGCGTGCTGTATAGGTACAGACCCCTCTGGCCTAACCCTCTGCCCAACTTAGGTTAGTATCTATTGAAAGTGCCACCTGATTTTCACTTGGTATCACTTTCTGCTAAGAATCAAGTGAGTTAGAACCCTCTCAAAACCACCCAATCCTGTTTTGGTCTAATATCAAAATTTTATAACTGGAAGGGATCATAGAGATCCTGGAATCTACTTGCTTATTTTATGTGGCTGGGAAATCTGAAGCTCAGGAAGATTGGAAAAAACCTCCGTTATTGTTATATAGGCATCTCTCCTATATGCTATTGAAGAAATGCTGTCGGATGTTATAACAAATTAGGGCTTATGTTTCTTTAATGTGTCATATTAAGTAATTATGTGCAAAGTGATACTTCCTTAGAAGGAGATATCTAGAATAAAAGAGGAAAGTCGGGCACTAAAAAGGAATTAGGTATGGGAAGATTTGATCTTTTAGGCAGTAGGATGTGCATGACTAAGGGGCATGGGCCTCTTCTGAAAGGGATGTGTAGTGGCATGTCTTAACTACCCTACAAAGAGGAGGGCACAGAGACAGAGAACACTCCACATCCTTGTTGTGAAACCACATAATGAAATACAGGGATTTTTTATTCTAAACACCTGATATATAATCCCAATGGTCCCTAACAAAAGACCCTGACTGTCATGTGCAACAATGGGTAACATGGAAATCTTAAAAATTTATGTGCGTGTGTGTATGTATGTGTGTGGCAAGTTCTATTGTCTGTAAGGAGCATCATCTCCAAACCTAAGAACAGCATGAGAGAACTAACACCCAAACAGTCACTTCAGCAATCCAGGAAGGAGGTAACAATTTACTGTTGACCTTGACCGAGAATTCTTTATTCTAGCAGCTAGGCAGATGACAGTTTGCCTAAGCTGTGTTTTAACAGTCAAGTGCTAAAGACTATTATTTTTTTGTGAGAGGAAAAAGCAGTATTTAGTTTGGGAACTCTGAGGATCTGAAGTGGAGCGATCAGAGTGTAGAAAGTATTGGGGAACAAAGACCAAAGACCTGGAACTAACTCTCTCTCTCTCTCTCTCTGAGGCTTTTCTGGAAGCTCAGGGTCAGATCAGCTACTCTTTCCATTGATACTGGAACAAGATAGAGGCTGAGATTATACCAGCAGACATTTAAGAAATATAGAACTTTCTGCATGGTATCAAGGTTACTCCTGCCTGTAATGCCAGATGAGAAACTTTAACTTTTTTCCTTGTCTTTTTTGCAAAGGTTTGTGGTAATGTGGTAGTTTTGCAGACCTATTTGGCTTCAAGCCTTGGTTCCTCCACTGTTAGCTATAATGAATTTAGACAAAGTTACTTAACATTGCCATCTCAATTTTCCAAACTGTAAAGTGGAGTTAATAATACTCACTTGGAGGCGTTGTTATGCAGTCTAAATGGGATAACATGAACAGAACCTGGTATGTAGAAGAAGCTAAATAAATTTACTTCCTTTGCCATCTTTTTGGAAGATTTATTTGAAGTAGTTGAAAAGAAATGAACAAGATCATTGATTGCCAAACCTAGTTATGCTCTGAAATTACGTGAGGACCTTTTAAAAACTACTGATGGAACAAATCAGAATCTCCAAAGTGTAGCCAGGAGACCTGTATTTTTTGGATAACTCTCAGACAATTCTGCTGCCCAACTAAGATCTAGATCAATGAACTACATAAACTCTTGAAATTTTTTCTATTTTGTTATCTCCCATTACCATTTACAAATCAATTTAGTTAGGTTAACTCATACTAACCAGTTTTAGAATCATCTGTGCTTAGTTGAGGAATACTTTTGATCGTGGGCTGGGCTGTAGAAGATGTTTGCATTGCTTTTATCATATCTCACTTTCTGAAGGCACTGAAATATCAGATTAAGAATTGTATGTGTGGGGCCAGCCCCATGGTCTAGTGGTTAAGTTCAGCACGCTCTGCTTTGGTGGCCCAGGTTCAGTTCCTGGGTGCAGACCTACACCACTCATAGGCAGCCATACTGTAGTGGCTCACATACAAAATAGAGGAAGACTGGTATAGACGTTAGCTCAGGGAAAATCTTCCTCAAGCAAAAAGAGGAAGACTGGCAACAGATGTTAGCTCAGGGTGACTCTTCCTCAGCAAAAAAAAAAAAAAAAATGTGATACAGTTCATTCCACAAATATTTATTTAGCACCTACTATATGCAGACATCATTCTAGGGGCTTCTAATTAGTTAAATGGGCAAAAAAAATATCCCTGCTTTTGTGAAGCTTAGTAAAGTTAAACTTGTTTGGGTGTTTTTAAGACCTGAGCAATTAAGCCTTTTGCTACAATTATAATTTGAAACTTAATTAATGACCAAACAAGTTTACTACCATACATATTGCACTTAATATTTATTTTTTTCATGTCTCCTAACATTGTATTATGCAAATGTTCAAACAAATAGCCAAGTTGTAAGAATTTTACAGTGGATGCCCACATACCCAGCACCTATCATTAACATTTTATTATACTTGCTTTATTACATAGCTATCTATCCATTACTCCAGCTTATTATTTGTGATATATGTCAAAATAAGTTGAAGACATCAGTATACTTCCACTGATACTTCAGATGCATATCATTAATTAGAATTTAATATTTACGTTTTTCTTTTGATGTAAAATTTACGTGAAATGCACCATCTTAAAAGTACATATACACATGTATAACCTAACAAGATATAGAACATAGAATGTCCTTTCATTCTTCCTAGTGAATCTCTCCAAAACACAGATGCAACCCATGTACTGAATTTTTTCTACTGTAGACTAGTTTTGCTTATTCTAGCATCATGTAAATGAAATCATACAATATATACTTTTTTGTGTAAGACTTCTTTCACTTGCATAATATTTGTGAGACTTATCCATGTTCTCTCATGTATCAGTAATTTGTTATTTGGTGTTGCTAGTTTCATTGCTTACCACCGTTTATATATCTCTTCCCCTACTGATGGACACTGGGACTGTTTCTATTCATAGTTTTGGGCTATATGAATAAAGCGGCTATGAACATTACAAGTCTTTTTGTGAATGTATTTTCATTTATATTGGGTAAATACCTGTGTGTGGAACTGCTGGTCATAGGGTAGGAGTATGTTTCATCTTAGAAGAAACTTCCATGGGGCCGCCCGGTGGCGCAGTTCGTGCTTGGCAGCCCGGGGTTCGCAGGTTCAGATCCCGGGCCCCGCCGATGCACTGCTCATCAGCCACACCGTGGTGGCGTCCCATATAAAGTAGAGGAAGGTGTGCACGATGTTAGCCCAGGGCCAGTCTTCCTCAGTTAAAAGGAGGATTGGCGACGGATTGTTAGCTCAGGGCTGGTCTTCCTCACAAAAACAAAAGAAACCTTTTCCTAGCGTGGTTGTGTCGTTTTACCCTGCCATCGACAGCGTTGCTCCAGGTGCTCCATCCCCTCGTCCATTGACTGGTGGTGTCAGTATCTTTAACTGTAGCCATTCTGGTGGGTGTGTAGCAGTGTCTCCTTGTGGTTTTAATTGCATTTCCTTGATGACAAATGACATTAACCACTTTGCCATGTACTTATTGGCCATTCGTGTATGTATACTTTTTGACTCTTCAAATCTTTTGCCCATTTTTAATTGGGTTGTTTGTCTTTCTGTTGTTGAATTATCACAGTTCTTTGTCTATTCTTGATAACAAACCTTTGTCAGACATGTTTTGCCAATGTTTTCTCCAAGTTTAAGGCTTGCCTATTCATTTTCTTAATGGTGTCTTTTGATGCATAAAAGTTTTTAATTTTGATGACATCTAATTTTTTTTTCTTTTTGATTATTGCTTTCTGTGGCCTAAGAAATCTTGGCTACCCATAAGTCACATATTCGCCTATTCTCTCTTGTAAAAGCCTTATAGTTTTATCTTTTACATTTGGGATATTTATTTTATCTTTTCACTAATTTTCACAATTTTTTAAGAATAGATCTTCTAAAAATGTAAAATAATACCCAGTTAGAATTACTTTTACATATAAATAAATTGTTTAATCACATTATAAGAAACCTATTACAATGTCTTTCCTGATTAAATATGTGCAAATATGGAATTATTGAAAAGATCAGACGATCTTCCACATTCATGTTTTGTTTTCAAGCAGATAATTTAAGAATAAAAAGGGACTCTGATTAAAGATCATCCTTGACTTAAAGATATGTTTTAAACATACATTTGTTCAGTTAAAAGAAAATGGACTGTTCTGTGCATCCATATGTACTGGCGAAGGCAGGGAGAGAGGAGTGGCCCCCACACGCTGTGCTTTGTTCTGCCTGGTCTGCTCACATACAGAATGCGGGAGGAAAGGGAGAGCAGAAACGGCATCCTCCCTGACTACATGGGAGACAGAACCTTACTCCTCATGTTCCCAGTGTCCTCAGACTTGTTCTCTTTTGTCTCACACGTTCAGATCTGATAGTCAGAAGATGACTCTGGCCACACTGCTTCAGGCAGAGAGCATAACTGCTCCTTTACAAGGCCTGGCTCCCAGCTGTTCCGACTGTAGAGGAATCTGACACACTAATAAATGAACAGGCCGTCTGATAGCCTATCCAACAGAGGGCAGTGGCTCATTTAAACTCTCACATAACATTTGCTCTGGAAATGGATTTTCTGAAACTTTCCACTTAAATAACTGTGGATTAACTTTTAGTGAGGCCGGCATTGTATATGCAGAATGTATAACCCCAGACTATTGGGCAGCTGCGCATTTTCACGGTTCTGCCTTAATTCACTGAATCTTACTTCCTTTGAAATTTGCAACCAGATTCTAAACTATTCACGTTTTAATGTCCGGAAAGGCCTAAAGCGTTTGGCCATTTGTTCACCTTGTTTAAGCCGTACACCCAGGTAGGGTAAGAATATATTTGCCAAAGCAAAGTGTACCTCTGTAAAAGATTAGACTGGTGCTTTCAGAATATTCTTGTAACCTAGAAAGCCGTAGAATGTTAGTGATCGTGTTTCTATGCAATCCTATTAGTTAGATAACATTAGTTAGATAACATTCCATGTTAAGGTGCCTCCCCCCACCAATGTTTTTTCTTATGAACTTAAAAAGTTTCTAATGTGAAGGTTATATTATCAACAAATGCTAGTTTGAAAGAACCAAAAAGGATTTTGAAGATTACCCTTCTTTAACAATGCCTTAAATTTTTATCTCCTTATCCATTCCTCATTGCTTTCTTTCTTAAGACATTATGGTTTATTGTGTCTCCACCAGGTACCTTGCATGTGATTTACACAGTGAATGGCCCTGCTTTCGGAGCAAGTTAATGATATAATATCCCCATTTATATTCAGAGCAGTCAACACATTCTAGCTCTCAGAATAATAAAAGCACCTGCATTTAATATACATGGAAGAATGGGAAGGCAAATAGCAGATAAGGCACAATCAGGTAAGTGTAATCTGATAAAATATCACAATATTATAGTAGATCAGCATCTGGTAATGACTTGAATTTTGAAAGACTGACAAACAGCATGGCCTAAAGCAGCCAGGCGTACCTCATTCAAAGCGCCTCTTCCCAGAGCTGATTGCTCCTCTCGTGTGTTTTCTGGCAGATTAAGCAGGTAGGGTTTCTTATTTTAACTCTTCTAGAACTGCATTGTGCCACTGGAAAAACACTGGGACTGTTCCTTCTGAGCCCAGATCCGAAACAAAAACAAATGACGTATCTAAAAGTAAAACCTTGTGCCTCCCAGCAATTATCTCAAATTGATCCAAATCATTTTTATTAAAAAAAAATAAAGCTGGCGGTGATAGGCAAATCTTTCATTTCCATCTCTGTACTTGTCTGCATGGCGTTGACATTTCATTCTTTTTTTTTTAAGTGGGAGAATACTGTTAGTTTATTAGAAACTGGTTTGCCTCTGAAGGTTTCTTCACTTTTGGACATTGGCAGCTGGTAAACTAGCTGTCTATCTTGGCCTTGCATGAGTCCTAGTGTAACAGAACCATATGGAGTCAAATAGAAGGCTTCAGATCTGCACAAGTCAGAAGTGAACAAACCTGGCTTATATAGTGGAATTTAGAAGTTTTCTCTCCTTTTAAGTTCATCTTTGTTGGAGGCCACTGATCTCTTCAATTAACTCACTTCAGCTTACTGGGTACCACAGGTAATGGGGAGTGCGAGGTGCAGGACATGGGGAGGGCCAGGTGCAGAAGAGCTGTCGGTAAACACGTGCCTGACCCACAGTCTGCCCAGTGTTGGCGTCTCCAGTGGCAGGGCTCCAGCCCCTTCATGGCACCTTTGCTCTTAACTGCTGCGATGGGAGTAGGACATTGAGTGTAGACAGTGGAATTGTTGCTCCATCTTCTGAGAAGGGCTGTATTCACTCTTGTTCCTCAATTCTTATGCTTCTGTTTGCCATTGTAAGGGTTGCAGCCCTGGGCACTGGCCAAAGGGTGTGTATTTAAATGACACTTTCATAAATATGAATATGAAAGAGATGCAATAACTGTCCATTGCATTTAGAACAACTCTATTTTTCTAGAGTTTGAGAAATGACTTTTCCCCAAATATCTCTCTCTCCATCTGTTTTAGTCTGCTCCGGCTGTGATAACAAAATATCATAGACTGGGTGGCTTAAACAACAGAAATATATTTTCTCACGGTTCTGGAGGCTGGAAGTCCTAGATCAGGGTGCCAGCATGGCCAGGTTCTGGTGAGAGCACTTTCCCTGGTTTGTAGACGGTGGCCGTCTCGATGTGTGCTCACGTGACCTCTTCTTTGGAGACAGAAAGAGCAGGCTCTTTGGTGCCTCTTCTTAAATTGACACTAATCCCTTGAGCCCCGCCCCCCCCACCATGACCTCATCTAACCCTATCTACCTCCCAAAGGCCCCGTCTCCAAATACCATCACATCACATCACATTTGGTGGGTTAGGGCTTCACCATACGAATCTGGGGGACACAATTCAGTTCATAGCATTACCCAATTGTGTTATTGTGGGAAAGTTAGTAAGGCCAAGACAAAGAGCCCCTGTCTGGCCAAAAAGGTTGACATGAAGAGTATTGGTAGTTGAGTCCATGATGGAGCAAATGTCAATTAACTGGAACCCTTGATGGCCATGTTATCCATCCCTTCTTCTCACACACCCACACCCCCACTCACCCATGCCTGCCACACCTGCTTTAGACTTTTAGAGAAAGAGATCACAAGCGAAAGTGTTTATATCAGGGATTAAATGGAAAAATAAAAACTTTCAGGATGTTTATGGTGTCAACGTTCTCTTGTACTTTCTACTACACATTCTACCCCTGCAGTAACATGAGCTGATCACTGATTTCAGAATGATGAATTACCCAAAAGGGAGTTTCATTCACCCAAGAAGTTTTCCGTTGTCTTCTGAATACCAAAGATGGAAAGACAGCTAATTTCTAGAAGATTTCTAGTGACAGGAGTAGAAAGTAAGAAGGAGATTGTAGAGACTCATGGGTTAATTACAACACCCTATTTCCAGAGACCCAGTTTTATATTGTTTTCTTTCATGGAATTCTTTGTTGAATGTTTTTGGGAGATGGGCTGAGATTTCTATCTTACAATTGAAAAACTATGAGCTTCTTCAAGGTCATGAGAAGAGATCTCGATTATCACTGTAAACATGCATTGCATGATATTGAAAACTGAAAACATCTTCCCCAACAGTTTGGTTGGTTGGTTGAGTTGGTAGGGCTTTTTTTTGCATTTTACTTGTGGCCTAAGAGGAACAAGCAAAGCAGCCGATTGTTGTTTTAACTTGTCATTTTGCAAGTCTGGGCCATGAAGAGCCATGCTGGCCACGTTAGAAAGAGATGTATCACTATCTGATTTGTGATAGAGAGAGCCTTAGATGAAGCACAGTTGAGGCTATTTCAGCCTCCAATTTGCAAACATTTCTGCTTCTGCCTGAAGCCTCATTAAGAGGTATTTAATAAATAGTGGTGGTAATAATGCCACCAGTCAATGATGTTCTGGTTCCACCTGCATTCCTCACCCTTCATCAAAGCCCATTTCCTGGAGGGTTGGGCTACTACAGGGAGTAAGCAGTAACACAGTTATCTCAAGTATAACGTGGGCATTGATTCCTCTTGAGTATTTCGATATAGATTGTGCTATATGTAATTGGGATGAAGCATAGGCCTTTCTAATTTAAGACTGTAACTTATACATTTTGCCACCGCCATCCCATTTTGGGGCAGATAAAATACTTATCTCTAGTGGAGATAGATTGAGGAGAATAAAAAGACAGGGGAGACCTGTGAGGGTGATGGCATTCACCCATAAAGAAGGATAAGAATCATTACCTTAAGACAGAATTTGTGATTACTTCTTAAGGACTATATGATTCGTTCTTTTCCTCTGTTTACAATTTGTGTTGAAGATTTTAGGGGACCAAAAAAGGATACTTCTTAGTGACCTTTGCAATTATATTTGAATCGTATACTCTGACTAAGGGAAATACCTGAGTTTGACTTTGTTAAATGCACATCCCAAATCTAAACTTGGTACATTTCAAGCTTCTGGGATTAGGAAAGATTAGATCTTCATGGATGTTAGTTCTTAGGAAGTCATTTAACTTTTTGCTTCAGCTTCCTCATTTCAAAAGCAGGAACATATTATTTTTATGCCAGGTTTAATAATCTACTCATTTCTTAGCTAAATTCTCTAGATATTTGTCAAAAGGTTTTGTCATTACTTGATGGGACACAACAATTGTTAAATAAATTGTTGCTATAAGGATATTATAAAAAATATAAGTAGATTTCTAAGGAACAAGTGTGCATAGTTGCAGATGACAAATTGTTAAATATCAAAAATGATTAGTGGAGAAAAACCATCTGAAAAAATACTAACTTAGCTGAGCAATGAGCGCTACAATTAACATATTCTACAAATCTATCAATACTATGGCTCAGCGTGTCCCTGTTACTCTCTCAAATTAATAATGACAGATACCAAGACCCTATTAATATTTTAATAGTCTAATAGGCACAGACAAGCATGCAGCAGAGAAGAATGTAAATCAGTGGTCGGGGTTGCCGGTCCATCTCAAGAGAGCTGGCCAGATGGGAGAGCTAAGTCCTCGTAAAGCTTTCTTAACTTCTTCCTGGTTTGTTCTCATATCAGCACCCAGTTTCAGAAAATGTGCTAATTTTGAACAGAAGGATGTGCTAGTACAAGGCAAAACTCACAGAGTATTTAGCCTTCTTCATGCTCACAGCATATTTTAAGAAATACTAATGTCCGTGTCAGTGTGTATCCTTAAATGCTCTGTTGTCTGAAACACAGTGGGAACTCTTACAAAGAATATATATTCTGGGAGTTTGAAGAAACAGGTTTTTTCTGATTTCTAGCACTGGCAGTCTCCTTGCTCTAATCATCTCCAAATTCATCCTCAGTAGAAATGATGTAATGTGTGTAGACTACTGGGAGATAACCGAAAGAATGAATCTGAATGAAATAAAGAAAGAAAAACGTTAAATAACACATGTAGAGTACATGAGGTGGTGCCCAGGTCAAAGGAGGTGCTTGGTTGGTTTCCCACTCTTTTTGCTCCTGAGAGGCCCATTTCCACAGGGACCTTCGCTTGACCTTCCTGTGTGGCGCACATGTGTTTTGCAGCTCTTATAAAATTTCCCTTGCAGTGGACTTTGGATTTGGAGCTATATTGGTAGTTCCCTTTTGTAATACTGTGTCCGTATAATTTGATACCAATAGAGGCTGGTCTTTAGAGAAGAAGGGTCTCTTCTCAAGGGCTGTCAGTTTGTGCCTTATCATCGGGTGCTTTTGAAGGATCATTTGTTGGAGGCCATAAGGACCAGAGAGATCACACCACAGAGACCAAGTATTTTTCAGTTGGAATTTCTAATCTAAATACCACAACCGATTCCTAGAACGAGGGAGGGAAAGCCAGAAGAAAAGAGGCATGATTCCAGAAAAAAGGAATTTTCTCCAGGAAGCCAAAATTTGTATGCTCGCCCCGGGACTAAAACCTTCAAATGTAGGTTTGGTAGCAGCTGCTGGAATCTGTACAAGACCAGAATTCATTCTGTTTGTGGAGTCTTCTTATGCTTCAGCTGGTGATGACTCACTTTGAATCACCTGATTATAGTTAGAGCTCAGAGACAAGAAATACATTTTTTTCCTCTCTCTCTTTTTTATATTTCCTTACAACTTAAAAGAGATTGGTTTTTACTTTGGTCTTGACTCTGCTGCCTGACTGAATTTTCTCTCCACAAGCTCCATCCAGCTCCCGCTCCCATCTATGCTTGCTGTATTTTCCAGTAATTTTCACAGTTTCAGTCCTCTCCACCTGTCACTAAGCTATTATGCCAAGTGCATGTTGGAACTGGCCACCCTCTTGTTCCTTCCTGAGGGTCTACTCCAGCATCACCCGTCAGAGGAGTTTTCTCTTCCATCTCTCCCTTCTCAGGTCTAATGAGCTCTACTCTCTTTAATTCCACAGCACATTGAACATTATGAAGTGGCCTTGCAGGATTGGGATTATTGGCAGGCGTGCTTCCTCTTCACTGGTCTAGGCTCCTTGCCCACACGGTCTGTGCCATTCATTTTTATATACTGGGCACATGGTAGGTGCGGATGGAGCATTTGCTGAACAAATGTTCAATCCATTCTCTTTTCTGACGTGCAACAAAATAATTTGAAGTTAGTATGAAACTTTTGATGTGAAAGATATTAGTGAAAAGAATGTGCTTATATTTTATTGCTTGCTTTACGACATGGCAAGCCACATATGTTTAATAAATATGGGTAAGAATAATTGACTTGGTGATGGTAGTGGGACAAACCATCTCAGAGGATGGCATGATGAGGTACAACAAGTGCACTGGTCTCACAGTTCATTAGTCAGAGTTCTAGGTATAGCTTTGCCATAGAACCTTGTCATAGTACCAGGAACCTCCCCTTTTCTGGACCGAATTGTCTCATCTTGTAGGATGAAGAGACAGGATGAGATAATCTTAATGAATTCCAGGTGATTCAAGCTCTGAAACTCTGCCATCTATCGTAGCAGTCCCACTTAGGGATTGTCTGTCACTGCCAAGAAGCCCCATCTCTCTAGCCCCATATAAAGGCACTTGAACATTTCTTGTACCCTATTCAGATTTGGGGTCCTCTAGGTTCTTTTTCTTAGTTTCCTCCTTTCATGCTCTTCTCCCCCTTCCTCTGGAACTATAACTTTTGCCTTGAAGCTGCAGGATAGTTTGAATATAGCATGGTGTTATATGGCTCTCCCATTCTTCCTACAGGGTGACCTTTTTCACCTCCCCACTTCCTGCCTTTGCCTCATAGCACCAGCCCCTCATACAAGCCTTAGCCCCTCTCCAACCAGCCCTTACCTCCAACTGCCCCAGATAAGACTTTAAGACCTCCTTGCATTTTGCCCTATCTTCATTTTTTGTGCAAGCCATATTACTATAAAAATCTGCAGCCATTTCACATCAGCTCACCTCTCTTTTTTCTATTTTTCAGAACTCTCCCACCTTTAATATGACCACAATAGTAAGTACTGTTTATAGAATGTTTACTATATTGTGATAGGCACTTACTTAATCTCTAATCCTTGCAGCATCCCTGAAGGGTAGATATTTTATATTAATTTTAGAGATAAGAAAACTGATTCTGATTGTTTAAGTAACTTGTCCAGACTGTCCAACTCCAACGCCAGTGCTATTTCCACTACATGATGCTACATTTTAGCATATACAGGTCCATATCAAATTTTTATTGTTTTGTTCATGTCAGCCTTTTATTTGTTTCAGAAACAATATTATATTACCAAAAAGGAAAACATTTCACCACACTTTATGAAGACATCAACTTAGTATTTTATTTTTTCTTATATACTTTTCTACTCTTTGTTTATATTCACACATATTTTAAAGAGTTATGATCATAATGTGGATATAGTCCTTATTCTAAAAATAGTTCCATAAGCATTTTCTTTGTTGCTCTCTTCCAAATTGTCATTTTAATGGCTGCATAATTTTCATCAGATTGGTTTATCATAGTTTTAAAAAGTTTTTACCACTGCAGAACATTTAGATTATTTCCATTTTGTGCTGCAATAAATTATGTTATAATAATGATATTTATGCACTTTTTTAGGTTAATGGTAATATGTTGGCTTTTAAAACTTTTTATTGTGGAAATTTTGAACTATTCATAAGAGACTAGAAGGGACCTGCATCTATCTATCACTCAGCTTCAACAATAATCAACATTTTGACCATCTTGTTTCATCCACTCCCCCACTTTTTTCTTGAGAACATTAAAGAAAATTTCAAGTGTCTCGTCATTTCACTTGTAAATACTTCAGGATAGACTTGTAACAGGTACAGACATTTCCCTCATGTCATCCAATACTCAGTCTATGTTTAAATTTCCATGATTATCGGAGTGACTTTTCACATTTGGTTTGTACAAATTAGGATCCAAATATGGTCCACATGGTGTAGTTGGTTGTTACATTGTTGAAATTTCATTCATTCTAAACAGAACACACACACACACATTTTTAACGCCACCAATTTGTTGGAGAAACCGCATTGGATGTCTACAGAATGTCTCACATTCTGATGTTGATGTTTCCTCAAGGTTCATTTAACTTCTTTCTCTATCTACTGTATTTGTTTTCACTGGTAGTTAGATGTTGAGAGCTTAATAAGATTGTGGCTCAATTTTTAAGAAAGAATGCTTTGTGAGTAGAGTCCTTTTCAATTTGAGGTCAAACAGCATACTTCCCAGAACATTTTACCAGATCGTGGGCTTCTTTTCTTTCTTGTTCTGCTAGAAAGCCTCTTGTACAGGCAGTTCACTGAAATAAAAGCCATTCACATCAGATGCATGTCACTGGATCCCTGCTAATCCCAGCTTCTTTTGCCCTTGGGTATTGGACCCAGTGTTAACATTAACCAGTTTCCTTCTAGCCCCTTCAACCTTGGTACAACACTCGGAATGGCCTGAAATACTTTGAAAGCTGTTAGAGGCCCGAGAAAAACCTGGATTTGAAAGAGGAATAATTGCGAATTGAGGAAGGATGCCTCAACCTTAGATACGGAATGTTCTGGTTCTCGGGTTACGTTCAAGTGGATCAGGCAGGACCACCATATCGATGCCTTCACATGTCAGAGAAGGGCTGAGACACACACCTGTTTTTCTGCCTCCATACTCTTTGAGCATAGGGTAGTTTGAATGAGGTTTTTCCTCATTAGAGTGCTTATGTAGAAGGCCGTGATAAAGCAGTATGTTCTGATGAGTCTGGCTCCATCATACTGAATCCCTGGGCACAGTGAGGGAGCTGTGGCTAGAGCAGTGGAGAGGGGCACTTTCCTATCTCCCTATACACATTCCTCCTCGTATTTTAGCTGTGTGCTTGACGTCTCTTCAGGGTCACATAATACCCAGAGTCCCATCAAACAGAACGAAGGGATGTCCAGGATGCAAGATTCCCAGAATTGTCTGGAAATTGGGAAAGGCAGGGCAGTTCTCCTTCCTCTGGTTCCAGGCTATTATCAGGCACGTGTGGTGTTCCCTTTAGGTCATTAGGCGAAGTCAGATCTTCCACATTCCTGACTATTCTGACCCACTACATCGTCACACTCCATAGGAAAAGCTCTAGCATTGCTGGGCAAGAAGGCATAAGTTCCCACCCCGGCCCTCTCTCCCATCCTTGTGACTGGAAATGTTTGAACGAGGTGCTATCACACTCTCAAATGGGTGCCAGAGGCAGTTATGCCCTTGTGTTACTGGGAACATGGGTGGAAACGGCTCCTGACAGTAGCTTCAGAGAGACAAGGGCTGTGAAGTGCTTTATTTAACAGGGTGGCTTTTCTTTTGGGACTAAATTCAAGTGTTTGAATTTTTTTCTTTTATCTTATTGGACAGGCTATGGAATGGAAACTTTGAATTTTGACTTTGAGCTGTAGGAATACGGAGACTTTCCTCATTCTTTTAGCTTCTGGTTGCTCATTGTGTTTTATTCATTACCATCATGTGGTACACGCAACCTCACCAGAAGGTCAGTCACAGAAATTGCGAATCTAAAAATGAAAAAAAAAGACTCAACATTAGGTCATCTAATCCTATAAATCGCTGTTTAAAATTATTTTCGGCAACTTGATCTTTGCCCAGTTAAAGCTTAGCTGTTAACCATTTTTCCCCTTTATTTTTCTTAAGAAACGGCTTTGCCATGTATTATGTATTACTGAGAATCCTTGTTGCTTTTCTGCCTTTTCCTAATTGTCCCCATGTATGCCTCTTTGGTCCTAGTAAGCAATTCTTTCTCTTTCTTATTTAACTTTTAAAATATTTACTAAATTAACACTCTGGTAAACTGCACTATTTGCGGCATTTGTTCTTTGACTGTATGATTATTACTTTTTTGATAGTTCTGTAATGTGTGTGCAATAGCATACTGAACGGCCATAAATGGGAAGAGAGAAGAGCGTCCTACTTCTTTTGGTTTGAACAAGTCATGTAAGGAATAGAAGTGAAATTGAAAGGAGGATGTTGATCCAGGCTTGACTTGATACACATAACTAATTTTAAAGATCCCTTTCAACGTTATTGTTCAGTATTTCTCAGGGCTAGCAAGACCTGAGCCAGAAATGTGGTGTTTTATTAGATTAGCCAGTCGTTTGTCAGTTAAGCATACTTCAAGTCAGAAACTAGTATATAAGAGTCTGTATTCAATGGAAGGCAACATTATCATGGCTCTTAGACTCAATCATAGAACTTTATGGCTAAAAGAAGACCTGAGAAATCATACTGTCTAATACTCTTACCTTATACATGATGAGACTGGAGCTCCTGCGTTTTTCTAGATCACGTGGCTGCTTAGTTGCTGAACCTAGTTGAGTTTTTGCGCCCAATCTCTATGCTTTGTTTAGTCAACACTGAATAGGAATGACCTTAGGAACTACTAGTTTTCTTTTGCATTTTTTTTTTTTTTTAAATTTCTGTTATTTAAGCCATTCAGTCTATGGGTTTTTTTTTTTTTTGTGAGGAAGACCAGCCCTGAGCTAACATCCGTTGCCAATCCTCCTCTTTTTGCTGAGGAAGACTGGCCCTGAGCTAACATCCGTGCCCATCTTCCTCTACTTTATATGGGACGCCGCCACGGCATGGCTGACAGGCAGTGCGTTGGTGGGCGCCTGGGATCCGAACTCGCGAACCCCGGGCTGCCAAGCGCTGACTAAACCGCTGCACCACCAGGCGGCCCCCTTCTTTTGCATTTTTTAACCTTTCTATCATACAAAATTTCTCATTTTACAATAAATGTGACTTTGATGTTCGGTGTTGTCACCTAATACTATTACTTGGCAAATACTAAGAAAATCAGCGTGTTAAGTCCTCCCATACGATGCCAGATTGTGAATCATTTTGCTGTCCGTTCTGCAGTTGTAAAAACAGTGATTTGCTCCATTATGTTGTTTTGCCTGAGTTTTCATCAGCATGTAAAATATATATGTTCACCAATGCAGGGAGAACAAAGATGATTCAAGTAGGAAATGGAGAATGTTGGTAATTATTTCCAAGGTCAATGACAAACGTTTTGCCTCTCAGACTCTCAGATGGAAAATGTAAATAAGGCAGCACCTAAAATGGAGAATCAGTTTCTGACCTGAGACCTAGAATGCACATAACTCTTTGCTAGAAAAGGACAGCATCCCTTCCATCCCTCTTCTCGGTGCCTATCCAGATTTTGTCTTTTCCTTTCAGTGTCTTCCATTTATTTAATTATTTTGTTTCTTTGTTTGTTTTGGGTTTTTTTTTTTAAAACCACTTTGTTGAGGTATGATTGAATACAAAAAGCTGTACATATTTAACGTATACAACTTGATGAGTTTGGAGATAAGTATATACCTGTGAAACCATCACCACATTCTATGCCTTAAACCTATCCATCACCTCCAAAAGTTTTCTGATACCCTCTTTACTTATGCTTTTTCATATATTTAATTCTTATCTCCTGGAATTCTACTTTTTTAAAATATTTTTTTATTTTATTGAGGTCATAATGGCTTTTAACAGTGTGTAACTTTCAGGTATACATTATTATATTTCAGTTTCTGTACAGATTATATTGTGTTCACTGGCATTCTACTTTTGAAAAGACCCTTTCTGTAATCCATGGACACCATTTGCGCTTTGTTTTATGATGTTGTTTGCTATATCCTAGCCATTCCCTGTGAATGTACAGTCATGTGCTGTGTAGCGACATTTCATTCAATGACAGACCACATACACAACGGTGGTCCCGTGAGATTAGTACTGTATAGCCTGGGTGTGTGGTAGGCTATACCATATAGGTTTGTGTAAGTATTCTATGATGTTCGCACAAGGGTGACATTGCCTGACGATGCATTTCTGAGAATGTGTCCCCATCGTTAAGGACGCATGGATGTATACAATTTGTAAGCTGGGTATTGGTGTGTGCTACCTAGTGGTATTCAGTTCATATTCGTTTCCTTCTATTGCATAAGCAGTTCTGGACTTTAAGCAAACAAAGAAGTAAATTTCTGTATATATGGAGGAAGTTAAAATAAGAAAACTTGACTATTAGACATGAATCAAACGTGCTATACAGACTAATCCATTATTTGAGCATATCTGGAACTGCATGAATTAATCTGAATCATGTTTATTCTTTTAAAAATATCAACAGTTAAAAATTGCATATCTTATTATTAAAAATGGTTTTGGAGCCGAGATGTAATCTCCTAAATGAAGGAATAAAAATAAGAGCAGGATGATGCAGTGAACCATTTTTCTTTCTAAAAACTTGAAATAAATGGAGATCAGGAATGTGAGACATTTTTAAATAAATCAAAGGTCTTATGACATTTCTAATATTTTATTAACAAAATTTTGATTTGATTTATTCATTTAAAATAACTAGCAAGGTATTCTCTAAGTGCTGAGACATAAATTTCAAACATGAAACCTTGATTTATGTTAATGGTGGATAGTATGTGGGACATGGCGAGTCATCACAGATTTTTGCAATACTCCTGAATCAGGGGATGGAATCATAGAAAAGGACTGAAGAAAGTGCTGCCTTAGGCTCCGTGTGTTGATATATAGATGACGGCTGTCTTCGAAGAAATGATATAATCCCGGTGATGTGAACTTTCACTTCTGTTCCAGGCACCTCCAGATTTTAGTGAAGTCTGCTCGACAGTTCTGAATGCCTCCATGCCTCTGTGATGGATCAGAAGCGTTCAGATCTCTGCAAGGATCGCGTAGGAGTAAAAAAAAAGTTCAACATGGGTAAATATTGGGTCTTTCTGATCTCTTGCAGAATGTTAACATTTTCATATTTTCGGAAGCACCTTCATCTCCCCCACTTCTTAGACTGTCAGTGACACCCACTTTCAATTCCCAATTCTGTGTCAACCCAATATATGCCTCTATATTCTTTACCTGGGCTGCTGAGCAGTACCAGAGGGAAGTCACGTGGTTCTGCAAATTGGAACCAGTCCACATTGTTATTTTCAAACCTCAATAACTTTTGTTTGCCTCAGGCACAATCTCCCTGCTCTATGCATGGCTGTCCTTTTCCGATCCTCTAGGTCTGACCTTAAACGTAACTGCTCAGAGAATCCTTCCCTGATCTCCCTACCTAAGCAGGTTCCCCCCTCTCCCGTCCTGTTCATTTATTTCATGACACTTTGCCCTCTTTATAATTCTTTTTTTTTTTTTTTTTTTTGTGAGGAAGAACAGCCCTGAGCTAACATCCGTTGCTAATCCTCCTCTTTTTGCTGAGGAAGACTGGCCCTGGGCTAACATCCGTGCCCATCTTCCTCCACTTTATATGGGACGCCGCCACGGCATGGCTGACAGGCAGTGCGTCGGCGGGCGCCTGGGATCCGAACCGGCAAAGCCCGGGCTGCCAAGCGCGGCCGAAACCGCTGCGCCACCAGGCGGCCCCAACCCCTCTTTATAATTCTTTATTCAGTGTTTGCATGACTTATCTTTTGTCTCCACAATTAATTTCTTGTGCATAGCGATGACATCTGCTTTATTAATTGCTGTAAGCACGCAGGAAGAATTTTTGTATAAATGAATAAATTGTAAGATTGCATTTGGAAAAAAAAGCATTCCCTAATAAAAAAGTTTAAAAAGTGCTGCTTTAAATGAATGTGGTCATAAGCACAAGAGATATCCTTGCAGATGTCAGGGTACATACATTTCAGATAAACTTCCCATGTGTAGTTAAATAGTTAAACAGACTCTTGTGTTCTGAATTCGGAACACGTAGCAGTTGCTAAGCCTTTCTGATAGTGGTTCTCAACCTCCCTTTGTCTGCAGCTGCACATAGGCTGATGGTCTGTTGACATGTGCCACGTGGACACAGCCAGTGTCAAGTGTGGTTCCCAGAGCCCTGGCTGTTCCTGCACCTCTTTCTTCCCCACTTGAGAAACCACATTGGGATGCAAGTGAGTGAATGAGTGTGAGTACAAGGCTATTAGAAGGATTACCTTGAATCTATTCTAATGTATATTAAAAAGCAAAAGATAAACCAATTATAAACTTTGGGGTTTTTAAAAAAATAGTGATGAATTACTTGCTACACATCTACAACTGATCAAGACACTTCAGTGTGTCATGACGTGATTTTTGAGTTGGTGTTTTAGAAATTAGTCCCCAACCACTGGGGAGAATTTTATTGCTCATGTAACTTTGGGGGAAGAAGAAAATTCATGAGTCGAGAGTGCAAAATAGCAAACCCTACAGGAGAGGAACTCACGGAAATAATAATTGCAGTCAAGCACATACTGTTACTTGTAAGGTATTGCCTCTGAAGTCCTCCCTCAATGATTAACGTAAAATACTTATTTTTTAAGTTGAACCATTTGAATGCAAATATTAGACATCTTTGGCCTAAAAATGCAATTTCATACGTTTGAACTAATTAATTTGTTAATATTTTCTATCATTCATCTAAAACACATTTGGAAGGGGGCCGGTCTGGTGGTGTAGCGGTTAAGTTCATGCTTTGGCAGTCCGTGGTTTGCGGGTGCAGACCCCCGGTGTGGGCTGACGCACTGCTTGTTAAGCCATGCTGTGGCAGCGTCCCACATAAAGCAGAGGAAGATGGACACGGATGTTAGCCCAGGGCCAGTCTTCCTCAGCAAAAAAGAGGAGAATTGGCAACGGATGTTAGCTCAGGGCTAGTCTTCCTCACACACATACACACACACACACACACACACACAAAATACACTCGTAAGTGAGCCATAAGTGCTTGAAAAAATGAGAAAAGCAACATAACAGTGGATTTTTGTGTGTCCTTTTTAGTGTCTTCTTTCTCAGGACAAGTCACCCAATCAATGAACCTGTTGGTCTTGGTTGCACATCTTTAGCTCAGCGCTGGTCTAAGTGTTATCTGGGGGATACCAGAGAAGCCCAGGGGAGCTCTGGCCCATAAGTAGTTACAATTTAGATGGAAGTACAAGATACATCTAGACAATAAAATGGTTTATACATGCTGAATTATGCAACCCTACCAAATAAAGAAGAATGACTTTTCTGCCATGATGGTTCCTACTGTGGCTTCCCATATATGTATTTTTAAAACCTTTTTATTTTGAAAAATAATTTTATATTTATAGATGAGTTGCAATAATAGCACAGAGAGTCCTCGTGTACCCTTATACCCACCTTGCCCTGATGTTACATTGTACATAACCAGGGTATGATTATCATACTAAGACATTACCACTGGTACATGACTATTAACCAAGCTACAGGCTTCATTCAGATTCTGCAAGTTTTTCCTTTTAATATCCTTTTTCTGTTCCAGGATCCAATCTGTGAGATATCACATTACACTTAGCATATATGTGTTTTAATAATGGATAAGACATAAAAGTAAGAGGGAGAGGATTTTACCCATACTCAGATATCATACTGTTGATATTTAGGTATATGCTCCTCCTGACACACACATAAACACACACCACACACATTTCAGGAGCAGACTGCATACCTATTTTTGTACCCTATTTTTATCGCTTAACAAATCATAAATATTACCCTATGCTATTAATTAGTGTTTGAAAATACATTTAATGTGTACATAATTTTTATCATATGGATAGAGTTTGTTAACATTACCAGATTATTATTTTTTAATTTTTTATTGAATAAATTTGACATGTAATGTATCATTACCAGATTGTTGAATGCTTGTTGTCATTTTTCCTCTTACAGATGACACTGTGATGATTTTCAGGGCACATGGGCCCTGGGCAGTTTTCATATTTCTGCAGGCTGATCACAAGGGAGAATATATAACGTGAAGATCTATGGATTTTCCCCTTTTATTATATTTTTAAATTCAAAAGTTACACCTTTAAACTCTACTGAAATGTCTAAGATTGAAAATGAAAACCTCCCTGCTCTGGTGACTCACTTCCCCGTGAGAAGAACGTATTGTGAGGTCTGTGGCTTTAACCTGAGCCTGTGCCACTGAAATTATGAGGGGTGTTTCCAGCAACCGTGGAAAAATGCAGCTTCAACCCTGAGCTCTCCATAAGTGTTCAAAGTTCTGGTGAGTTCTCAGCAAGAATATTCCAGCCCCGTTATCTTTGGATTTGTGGCCAAGGGTGGCATTGGTTGGGCATTTCCTGTGGTGGTGGTTGACTGTTTTTATTTTCAGGATTTGGCCACTCATTTGTCACTGATGAGTCAGTTTCATTACTAGGTAACACACATCAGTGCTAGGGGAAAAGGATCCCCTGATGGTCCCTGCCTTCTAGAATAGATAATTCTTCGTTCCCAGGACACTAAGTCTTATAGGGGCAAGCCCCTGAGCGGCCATCAGCTGACAGTGTTGGCCGTGAGAATATCCAGGAAACATCCCACAGTGGCTAGACACCGAGAGCTCACTGTCGCTGTCGGGCTTACCCCTCCCAGGGAACAGAGTGTGGGCAGTGGAACAATGTGGCCTCTGAAGTGAGGCAGGCCTCCAGTCCTAGCTGGTGGGATCCAGTACCTGCTAGGGACTCCGACTTGGAGAGAGTGACTGAGCCCTCTGAACCTGAGCTTTCTCGACTGTGAACATGAGACTGATACCCAGGCTGTTGTATAATTTGAACGAGACTAAAATGTCTGACAGTGCCTGGCATATAGTGCCATCGGATAAAAGTTTGTTAAACGAAAGGATGGATGAATAAGTCACACAGCCCATTGAGCACCCTATTTTTAAAATAGGGGTGTGTCTATTTGTGATAGAAAGCATAAGAAATAGCAATGCAATGAGTTACATGTTAGTTTCATTTCTTCCCCAGGGTGGCAGGCAACATAAACCAACCCCAGCTGGCTAACATAAAAGGAATTCGTTGACAAGCAGGTCCTGAAATCTAAAAGTTAAAACAACCAGTCCTTGGATGGGGCCGAGCCAGGCAACTTCAGGGACCCCAGAAGCAGAAAATTATGGACCTTTTTTTTAGAACACTGACATCTGCATTTCTCCTTGGTGACCTGCCATCAGGTGGACTGGCTCTGGCTAGGAAGGCAGGGTCGTGTGGTACAAGCATGGCTGCGGGGGGCCCCTCTTCTGTATCAGGGGCAATTCCCAGAGCAAGGGGGAATGTAGGGAGCTAATAAACTACACATGTTTAGAATGTACTAATTGATACTATATATATATATATATATATATATATACACACACATATATATGTGTATATTTATATATACACATACGTATAAATATCCAAGAAACTATCATCGTGATGAAAATATCCATCATTCCTGAAAGTTTCCTTGTGCCCCTTTGTACACCCTCCCTCCCCTCCCTCCATGCCCCTCTACCTGTCCCTGAGCAATCACTGACTTGTTTCTGTCACTATAGATTAATTTGCATTTTCTAGAATTGTATATAATTGGGATCATACGATATGTCCTCTTTCTTGTATGACTTCGTTCACTCGGCGTAATTATTTAGAGATTCATCCATGTTGTAACATGTATCAGGGCTTCCTTCCTTTTTATGGATGAATAATAGTCCAATGTATGGCTGTATCACAGTTTGTTTATCCATTTACTTGTCCACGGACGTTTGAATTGTTTCTAATTTGGGGCTATTACCAATAAAACTGCTATGAATATTCATGTACAAGCCTTTGTCTAGACATATGTTTTTATTTCTCTTGGGTAAAAACCTAGAAGTAGAACAGCTGGGTCATATTGCAGGTGTATATTTAACTTTTTCAGAAACGGTCAAGCATTATTCTGAAGTGGTTGTACCATTTTATATTCTTACCAGCAATGTATGAAAGTTCCAATCATTCCATATCGTCCCCTCCACTTGCTATGTATCCAGAATTTATTTTGGAAAAAATTCTCAATACTAAGAAGACCAACAACCCAATTTTAAAAAATGGGTAAAAAATTTCAACAGATCATTTGTCATGGAAGATATAGTCATTAGAGAAATTAGTCATTAAAGAAATGAAAACTAAAACCACAGTTACATACTTATTCAAAGGGCTAATGTTAAAAGAGAGCTAATAATTTTACATTACTATGATGCCCATTTTATTGATGAGAAAATTGAGGCTCAAGGAGTTAAGTAACTTGACCGAGGTTGACCAGCTATCAAGTGGTAGAATTTGAATTTGAACCCAGCCCTGCTAACCCCTGCTTATCCTCAGTGCTATGCAAGCAACAGTCCTTTGAAGGAGGCTTCAAAAGCCAAGGTTGGAAACAGGGGAACTCAATTATTACCCAGGAATATGATTTCCATTTCCTCTCATGATGGGACAGCCTGCCACCAGTCACAGTAGACACCATGGAACTTCAAGTTTTGGCGTCTTTTTGCCTAAAGGATAAAATTTATGTTTTCCCAACATCCAGCTTTGTCTAGATGCCTCTTGAGAGAAATCCCCAAAGTGTAGAACTCCCACTAAGTCTTCATTGGTCCAACAAGGATATAGGACTTTTTAACCATGATGGTTAAGAATATGAGTTTTTTGGCTCAGACAGATCTGAGTTTGAGTCACAGATATGCTGTTTCTTAAGTTTGTGATCCTGGACAAGTTATTAAACAGTTTGAGCTTTGATTTCTTCATCTGCAAACTGGGAATGATGCTGACCTTACAGTATTTTAAGGGTTAGAAGAGCTGATGTATATAGAGTTTACCACAATGTCCTGCACTTAAATTCTCAAAACACTGTTACCATGTCACAAATAATAATATATAACCACACTAAGAATCGGTGTGTTAAGCTTCTCATTCACTACAAAGCCCAAATAAAATACTAAATCTTGGGGCCGGCCAGTGGCGTAGTGGTTAAGTTTGCATGCTTCGCTTCGGCAGCCCAGGGCTCGCAGGTTCGGATCCTGGACACGGACCTGCACACCACTTATCAAGCCATGCTGTGGCAGGAGTCCCACATGTAAAGTAGAGGAGTATGGGCACAGATGTTAGCCCAGGGCCAATCTTCCTCAAGCAAAAAGAGGATGATTAGCAATGGATATTAGCTCAGGGCTAATCTTCCTCACACACACACACACCAAAAAACCACACTAAATCTTCGCTAGCTGATGTCTTGCATCCCTCTGGGGGACTTGCTCCCTCGTTTTGAAAATGCTAATCCACCGACAGATGATGGCATTTAATTCTATAAGCATTAGTAAGAAGTTGGTGAAATATTAATCCTTTAGTTGTAAACGTTAGAAATATTCTTTGGAGGGAATATCTGTGGTTGCTGTTGAGCCACGTCAGCTGAGTACCTGCGTGGGGTTTTTAGAGTTCAATGATCAGATATGCAGGGATCACATGGCTTAAAGAAATAAAAGTAACTGTAATAAAGAGCTCTGCGGAGCACCGTTCCTTGTGCTAAGATGACTAAACCTAGCTGCAGTTTTGTGTGGCTTATAAACCTTATCAGGCTGTCACACTTGGTACACTTCCTTCGTCCTTTGCCTTCTACAGCTCCACCAGCTCTTTTTCCAGGCCCCCGGAAGTGCTACTTGAGCGACCAATGATGTCTTTTCCTCTGTCCCGTTGGTTTTTTTCTGAAATGCAATCAATGTTTTCAGTTGGTACTTGGGGACCCCAGTGAAGCTTCCTCCAAGCACTTGGATGGAGCATTATGAGGAGAGACAGTTTCTCTCTTGGTTGCCTCCAGCAACTTCTGCAGGTAGTCCAGTAATGAGCCGGCCCTGCAGAGAGAGCCCAAAGTTCTCCTGGTTGGCATTGATACTGATATGCAAGCTCCCCAGAAGACGGGCACTGAGAAGAGGATGTTTTTCACACTGGCAAGGTTGTGCCTTGTTTTCAGAGCAACTGGTGTTCTCTGTCACCTCCCAGCTATACATACAGGAGGTGGCAGGGCCCTAGAGAGTCCCTCTTCTGGAGCACAATTTAAATTGTCTCCAGCTGTGCCAGCTTAAGCAGGACATACTCAGCTTAAGCCATGGGATGGTGAGAAACTAGGGGACTGCGTACATTCTGTTCCTTGAGCCCAAATGCTGACAATTTCTTCATTGTGTGTCATTATGGGGTTTGACTCTATCTCTTTGGCAACAGAAAAATAATACTGTTCTTTCATAATTTGACTTAAAAACAAGCACATAACACTTTGGTGGAGATACCGAAATTCAACTCCAGGCCTGTAAGATATGTCCATAACTCATCCGATTGATCCAGTCATTCCTTTTTTTTTTTTTAAATTGTGGTAAAATACACACAACATAAAGTTTACCATATTTACCATTTTTAAGTGTACAGTTCAATGGTATTAAGTACGTTCATATTGTGCAACCATCACCACCATCCATCTCCAGAATTCTTTTCATCTTGCAAAACTGAAACTCTACACCCATGAAACAATAACTTCCCATTCCCCTCCTCACAGCCGCTGGCAACCACCATTCTAGCTTTCTCTAGGTACCTCAGGTAAGTGGAATCATGCAGTATTGGTCTTTTTTTCCCATTTATTCTTAAGGTGCATTGATTGAATCAGAAGTTAGCCAGTCACTTTCTAGAACCCTTGGCAAGGAAATCTGTGTAGAGTTGGGTGAATCTTGGTATTTATCTTGTTGTCATTAAACATCTGTTTATCTGGCTTTCTTCTGACTCCATGTTCACGAGGCAGCCCTCCGATTGTGGTATGACGTCTTACAATAGAAACAACTAGTTGCCTCCCAAGCATTCATCCCATCCCTTCACACTGTATAGCACTGTATTGCAGTCTGGATGGTATTGCCATCCTTAACTCCAGAGACTGACCATAAATAAATTTTCATAAACCCATACTCTTTGTCACAGTGTTTGATTCAGGGATGGACAGCGACCTAGGTCTAAATCCGTCCTCTGGCTACAGCAAGGAGTTCATGGACAGGTATTTTTCTAATTTAGACCTTTATTTGATGGTTGGGCAGAAATAAGCTGTCCTTATTTCACTGAAGTTGAATGAAAAAAATGTATATCATCTTATTGCTGCTGACAACCATTTTGCAGCAGAGAGAAGTAGTCCTAGGAGGGTGCCAATATAATGGAAAATGGAGCCAATATATGGAAAGAAATGTATCCATGGTGATAGCCTTAAGCTGCTGGATCAAGCCTTGCCTGGAGCACTCCCTACCATAGACATTTTGAATTATATGAATCAATAAATTCTCTTTATTGTTTAACCAAATTTGAGCTGGGTTTTCTATATCTCTTTTTGAGTACATTCCAGGGGACTATGCAGAAAGATCTGTATACAGGCTGAGAAAACAATGGCTAAATGGACTTTATATATTCCCCTTGACACTAATTTCTGGTTGTAAAAAATAAATTGGTATTCTGGTTTTACACATTATTTTCTTTAGCTTGTTTAATGTGAGATGTGGATTCATTCTCAGGATCCTAATAAAATTTGGCTTCTGACTTAATCCTACTGGGACCGTGGTACACTGCCAAGATAATGAGTGTCGTCATGTGGAGGCATCTTGGGAGAAAACCTTAGTGACCACACATGGTCTGCCTTGAACTTGAGCTTCCATTTCATCCCTTTGAACCTCTGTAGCCACTAGAAATCCTTTTGAACATTAGTGATTGTTCTAAAATAGCAGCCAGTGCTGGTCATACTGTTGGCCACCTGGTCTCTGACACTTGGCCTCACTATCCTAGGAGACTCTAGGTCCTGTTGTGTTCTCTGTCCAGCAAAAGGTAGCCAAGTCTTCTTCCTGCAGAGGTCTGAGCCCTTTGCATGTGGCTATGATGGAAGTGATATGAACGAGCACAGTGCCTGGCAGGTAGTCTGTCGACTCTGAAACTGAGGGGCCCCTCTAGTTCTGACACTGGCAGCTCTGAGAAGGTCAGAGGCTGCCGGGTTCAGTGAAGGCTCAAACTTTTCCTGGCCTTTTTAGCAACTCTTCCAACTTCTCTGGAATTCCTGGATAAGACCTCTTTTGTGATATAACTGTGTGTTCTCAGTGTTTCCTGCTTCCCACTCTTAAAGAAATCTATGCATCATGTCTCCTTCTTCTGCTGGCCCTGGGCAGACATATATTACACACAGAAGAGAAACACACATTAACAGTAGGGTTGTTTCCCCATGGTGTGCTCATGAAGCATTTCTTTCTAAAGGGACTCAAAATGCAAAAAGAAGATGCTAACAAAAGATTGCAATTATAGAGAAAACCTGAGGGTTTATTGTTTTTAATTTTACCCTAGAAGTTGGGGGCTCCTTGAATGCAGGGAAAGTTGTGGATGAAATTATGTTTAGCCATCTTTTGGGAAATGGCCATGCACACATATTCCATCAATTGTGGCTAAATGCAGAGCTGTTTGCCCTGTCAGCCTCAAGACAAGATGTACTTGGAATTCCAGCCCATAAACATTTAAATGCAGTCACTCTAAACCTATTGCAGCTCTGACTTGTATTTTCTCATTTCTACTGATGGGACCTTTTTTTTTCTTAACAGAGCATGCTGTGTGACCTGGTTGAACGGAGTGCCATGAAAGTTTTTAACAAATTAGAGGTGGACTGATGGGTTCTGCTCATGGCCATGATAGGTTGGCTGAGTTGAAATCAAATGCAACAAATTCATCTGGAAGGTCCAGTGGGTCCTAGATATTAAGGGAAAGGAGATTCATGAGTGGAAGCTAGTTTTTTCACCTTATAAGCTTCCTACTCTACATGGCAATTGTCTCTAGAATTGAATAATCCCATCGCATTAAAGTGACACATTATCTAATTGGTTACTTAGGAAAACCTCAGGGTAACTCGATTTACCTTCTACAAAATCAGAGCAGTGAGCAAAACTCTCCAAGTCAGCCCTACAGTTAAAACAAGAAAGCATCAAAGAGTCCAAGATGGATGGGCCTTGTTTGTGTACTTCACATCTCTGAGAACAGATATTTTACCACCTCCCCTGACTAGTGTCCCCAGCGTGTATTACATTTTCTGCCTCCTGTGCTCTCATTAGGAGGAGGAGATGACTGTAAACAAAATGTCAGAGCTTCCGCTGAGCTCGGCCACTTCTAGGGATGTCGTTGGTTTTGTCGGTCCATCGTGACTTCCTATACTCGTTTATAAATAAACCTCTGTGAGCTGTGCTCATGAAAAAAATGTGAAGGTGAGTGGGAATTAGGTTCAGAATTAAAGAGGGGTGTTTCCTTAAATTGGGGCTAAAGTGTTAGCAGAAGCAGCAGTGTTTGGAAATTGCTGCTGAAATAACTGGGATTCTTGAAGGAAAGTTCAGAAACCCTGAAGGTTATGTATATTGACTATGCATATTGAAAGAGAAAGAACTGTTCCATCTCCTGCTGAGAGCAGTTGCATGGACCTAATTCCTAACTGTAACGAGGATGTGCATTGTGCCTCTCCTTCCCTTGACTTGGAGTTTCTCTTTGGCTCTCTCTTTGGTTGATAACGAATGTGGATGTTTGCTATCTGTCTTCATTGAACTTGGGTGTTCAGTTTACGTTGCTCTAACCAGCAATATAATCAATCACACCATTAGGGTAATGACTGATGTTTCTTGAACAAAACAGGGACAATTTTATTTAAAAGAAAATTTTCTTCCCTTGTTTTTCTCTTCCAGAAGATCACTGAGACTATTAGAATTTATATGTTGTTTGTGCACTAGAAGAACTCTCAGTAGATAGTGCAAAGGACAAGGAAAGAGTAAAGAAGACAAGATAATGAGCAAACTCCTCTTTGTTGGCAAAAATAATATTGCTGTTTTGCTGCCTCCAAAGGTTTGTGTGAGGTTTCCATTTACCTGGAAGTCTGCATGCTTTCTGGCAAGTTTCTGTGAAGGTCCTACTCTGTGGACAAGAAAAGAGCAATTTCCAACGCATGGGATGGAATCGTCTCTCTTTCCTATAGAGTCAAGTTATAAAATGAATCTGGACATTTGTCAGGGGCGTCTTAACACTGGAAACAGTTTCATGCAAGTACACAGCATTGGTTTTAAGAGATTCCTGCGAATACAGCACACAGGGAACTCTTTCCTTATAGAAGTGCTAGAAAAGTCATCTTCAGAGAGATGGGGATGCACACTGGCCCTTTGCTGGGAACACCCTTCCCTTACTTGGCCACCTGCAAAATCCTGATCATCTGTGGAGAAAAGCACAGTTGTTTCTGAGCTCTCTTTCCTATGAAGACTTGTCCTTCCTTTGTGCCCCTAGTATATTTAGTTCTTGCCTCTGTTATAACATCTTTCAGACTAGAACATCTGTCTGTTGACTTACCTTATGTCAGAAAGTGTGCTAAGCACTTGAACAGTGAGTCCTCATCACCACCCCAATATTCTCTTCATTTTACAGATGGGGAAATGAGGTAATGTATGAAAAATGGTTAGTATCTAACATAGAGTAAAATGCAAAATAAATTATTAGAACTAATTAATACTATGAGTCTACATATTGACCTAATGTCCCTTTGTGATAAAGGCAGAGTCTTTGTCGTCCTAGCACCTAACAAAGTGCTTGGGACCAGGAGGTGTTTAATAAATCTCGGCTAAAGGTGTGAGTGATTGACCAGTTGATCTGAACCTTCTTAAGAGTGTAGAGTATAGCAAAAGTAATTCAGGTTAGATAGAAAGAAAGCAGAGCTTTATATTGTTTATAAGGTATTTTTCTAATTATAAAAATAATAAAAGTGCATTGAAGAAAATTAGGACAATACAGAAGAATGTATACTCTTCATAGTCATCTGTCACCCAGAGATAATAATTTTCCTTCCAGTCTTTTCTCTATGCATTTTTACTCTGATATTATACTATATATGCAGCTTTGTGTGTTGCTTTTGTGCTATCCCAATATCATAAATAATTTTCCATGTCATTAAAAATTTTTAGTAAATTTTACTTCTAATTAGTATATAGATAAATAGCTTAATTATATAAATTTATTTATCCATTCCATTTATGTTGAATACTTAGGGTGTTTTAAATTTTTCACAATGATAAATAACACTGTAAGGAGCATCTTTGTGCATATATTAGCCTGTGCACATCTTTGATAACTGTCGGTAACAAACTTTTGATACATATTGTCAGTTTGCACCCAGGAGAGGTTATGCCAGTTTATGCACACACTAGCTGTGTCTGAGTACACTCACCAACATTATTACTACCTTTTACGTCTTCACTAGTTTGATAGACTGAAAAACACACTGAGCCAGACTCACAAGGCTATTTATTGTATGATTCTATTCATATGACATTCTGGAAAAGGAAAACTATAGGGAAAAAAGTTGGATCAGGGTCTGGGTGTGAGGAAGGGATTGACAGGAAATGGTCTGAGGGAACTTTTTGGGGGTGATGGAAATGTTTTAAATCTTGATTTTTGATGATGCTTCATAACTGTATGTATCTGTCAAAACTCATTGAACTATATACACTTGAAATGGGTGCATTTTACTGTATATAAATTGTATGTCAAGGAACTTGACTTTTAAAAAATGACACTGCCTTGTCATTTTAAGTCACAGTTTTTTGCTTTCCAGTGAAACTGAGCAGCTTTATATTTATTAGCCATTTATAGTCCTTCTTTGGAGAATTGTCTTTCTATCCTATGCAGAATTGTCTACTGTCTGAGAATTTTTCCTATTAATTCAGATGACCTTTTAACATTGTCGTACTTACTAAAAATATTTTTCTAAATTTCCTTGTGAATATTTTGTGTATTTATTTGATCTAGCCAAATTTATTGACCTTTATGTCAGTGGTTTTTAAATTTTTTTTTTAGCAGACCTTCCTGATAGAAACCTTTGAAACACTGATATGTTTCAGTAAATTCTACTTCAGTTTCTCTTGGGAATTCGCCAGGTATGGTCTGGGTAGACTTTTCAAATTAAAAGAAGAAAACAACCCCTCTCTGCACAGGCGTAGCTGTTGAGCTCCCTGAAAGTCGCTCATTAAGCTCATCCTCTCATCCTGTTCCTACTGACACCACCGGGCTGCGTGGTCAGGGCTCATGCCTCTGGCCTAACAGCCCCATTCTTTCCACACGGTGGCCACAGCAACAGTTTAAGCACAGTACTCTGAAAAGTGATTTATATCAATAGAAATGGACTAAAACCTCAATCAATGAAAAACCTCATTTAGCATTCCCCTCTGCTCTCCAGTTTTTAGAAGTTCTGTTTCGTCTTAATTTGCTCCATAATGGGATTGAGGGAAAAAATATTACTTCACTTGTACATTTCAGTGAATGTCTATTGAATGCTTACTATGTGCCCGGAGCTTTGCTAGGACAGACAATGTGAATAAGACAGACTAAGTTGCTGTCCTCACAAAACTTCCAGAATAGTTATGCAGATAGACAATGAGTAAGCATCAAACAGTGACATAAAATAATCAGAAATAATGATGAGTGAGTGCTATGCCAGGAACAAAGAGGATGTTGTCCCCCAGCTGCAAGTTGGGGTGAGAATAGTGGCACGGCTCCCCCTTTTCTCACTCCAATCTGAAAAGTTTTGTTTGGCCTCAAGCTTCCAATCAACTTTCACCTCTAGGAAGACTTCAGCACAGGGAAAACGTTTGTAAACCAGTGCCCCGTGGAACTATAAATAAATGTGAGAGGCTGAGTGAGCTTGGGCAAGGCCAAGTTTCCTCATCCATAAAGTACAGATGCCATCTGTCCTAGGGGTTGCTGCGAGAATTATCAAAAAATAAATGTATAAGTAGCAGAAGAGATACTGGCTGAAGACTCTGGGGGCAGATGGCCAGGGTTCAAATCCTGGCTCCTCCACTTAGGAGCTGCTGCCATCTCAGCTAGGTTATTTATCCTCTCTGTACCTCAGTTTCTTCATGTGGCGAATGGGGGTTGTAATAGTGCCGACCTCAGAGGGTTGATTTGAGAATTTAATGAGAAAAAAATATATATACATGGACTTTAAAATAGTGCTTGGTGTATGGTAAATGTTCAATCTAGGCTAGCTTCTGTCATTGTCATCACATCGTCATCATCTCCAGGTACAGGTCCTAACATGAGCGGGAGCAAATCCTCTTGTGCCGTAACCACGTGGTCAGACTACCCTGGAACAGTCAGGCCCTGGGACTGTGAGGAATAGACATGTGGCATAAAGAGAGAAATGTGAGCAGCCCAGTGGCTATAGACTTTCTGTGTAAAGGGGTCAGGGATCGCATCTCATTGCAACCCCGTTTCCTTTCCCTGCTGTACTGGGGAGAATGACCTTGAAGGAGGGAGAGCTGCACTCCAAGTAGATAGAAGAGCCTTGGCTGCTGCCCAGCTCCACCGCTGGGCACAGAGGAGAGCCCTCCGAAGTCTCCTGAATGATTTAGCTTTATTGCCCATTGTCTCTCTCTCCAAATTGCCTTCGGGATGAATGTCCCAGCCAGAGCCCACATAGAGGACAACAGCTTCCCAAGTACCTCACGAGATGCAGATACTCTCTCTGTTCATGAAACATCCTTCAAATGGACCATTAGTGGAGGCTGTATTTTGCACCTTACGAAGAAGAAATTACACTGCGCTAGAAGTTCTGCACTCAAGCTTAGGCAGTGAATTAGATGAGGGATACAGGCTAGGGTGGTTTCCTACTGGGCATGATACCCAATTTATTTTCATTTACATTAATTTCTCTACCTCACTGACTGCACAAGGCATTAAACTGTTAAATGCAAGCAATTCCCAGTTGCTTGACACAAATAGAAATGTTTAATGAATAATAATAAAAAAAGGAGCCTATGGATGAAACCAATATGCAAAATTGTGAGAGCCTGTTAATCAACTTTTCTCAATGCATAGAGCTGCACAAACTTTCTTTCTCTCACCCTCCACTTCTCCCTCCCTCCCTCCTTCTGTTTCTTCCTTTCTAAGTTTTCTTTGAAAAGACAAAGGAAATACATTTAAGTGGAACAAAATGGAGTAGTGCAGAACTGGTAATACAACTAACAAAATGCACGGATGTGAAAGCCTTTGGAGGATTCCAAGATGCAAAAGAAGAAAAAAGAAAAACCCCCTCTCCCTTCAGCTCTGCGGATGGAGCAGTTTGGCTGCTGGTATGAAAGGGGATTTTAATTTATGCATCTCATCGCAGTGTCGATTACCTCTACGTGATGTCTTCCTGGCCTCATTGGCCTGTTAGAAAGTGAGTCAGCTTAGGAAAAAGGAAGATGGCTCTGCCACAGAAGCTCATCAGCACCTTATTCCAAAGCTTCCCGTTCCTTGAGGGTCAGCTTGAGCAGGAGTGGAGCCTTAAGGCCTCCATCAAAATTGAGGGATCTTCCCCTGGTTTTACTCCTACCGCTTCCTAGTGTGCTGTGGTTAAAAGAGGTGTGTGGTTAAGGGAGATCGAGGTTGGAATCTAGGCTCTGTCCTCCATGAGCAGTGTGACTGGGCAAAATTACTTCAAACTTCTGATCGTCAGATTCCTTATCTACAAAATGGGCAACAAATCCCTGTCCTCCACAGTTATTTCCAATGTCCTAATAGTAGAAGCTCAAGTATATAACAATATACACATAAATGAGATCGAAAGGAAAAACAACAGAATGTAACAACGGCTGTTTAGTTTTCCTCTTTCTCTGTCATGCACTTTTCAACTTTCTATATAGGCAACCATTATCTTTCAACAGGAAAATCATGATTTACAAAAGCACATCTTTTTTTGTTCAAGCTCACATAGACTATAATGATATCTACTGAATTTCCTTTTTCTCTGCTCCATACGATCTACTCTTCTCTCTTTCTCTTTTGAAAGGAAAGAAGGTATGGGGTGTATTAGTTTCCAGTTGCTGCTGTAACAAATTACTGCAAACTTGGTGGCTTGAAACAACACAAATTAATTTTCTTACCATTCTGGAGGTCAGAAGTCTGATGAGTCTTACCAGGCTGAAATCAAGGTGTGGGCGGGGCTGGTTCTTTTGGAGGCTGAAGGATCAATCTGTTTCTTTGCCTTTTGCAGCTTCTAGTGGCTACTTGTATTCCTTACTTTGTGGCTCCTTCCTCCATCTTTTTTTTTTTTTTCTGGTGAGGAAGAGCGGCCCTGAGCTAACATCTGTGCCAATCTTCCCCTAATTTGTATGTGGGATGCCACCACAGCATGGCTTGATGAGCGGTGTGTAGGTCTGCACTCAGGATCTGAATCTGCAAACCTGTGAACCCCAGGCGGCTGAAGCAGAGCGGGTGAACCTAACCACTATGCCACTCAGTCAGCCCCTCCTTCCTCCATCTTCAAAGCACATCACCCCCCTCTCTGCTTCTGTCATCACATCACCTTCTTCTCTTACAAGGACCCTTGTAATTACATCAGACATGCCCAGATAATCCAGCATAATCTCCCTGTCTCAAGATCCTTGTTCACATTGGCAAAGTCCTTTCTGCCATATAAAGTAACATATGGAGATCTTTTAGTGGGGAACTATCATTCAGCCCAACACATAGGGCCATGTATAAGAGGTGAAAGATTAAACAAAAACTAGACAAGGAAAAACAGCAACAAAGTTTCTGATAATGTGAAATAACAAACTTTACACAGAATATCCGTTCAGTTCTTACAGATTGTGACGTACTGGACCAACTACATTGGCAGAAAATACAAAGCATTTGGGTCTGGTGTGAATGCAGAAGCTGGTGTGTTCTACTAAAAAAGCAAAATCACAACACACAACTATGAAAAACTATTAAGTCTCTTCTTCCCAAATCTCTAAAAGGCCAGAAATTCAGTCTAAAATTATTAGTACTATTATTTCTTTGAAATGTCAATTCTTACTGTTAAAAGGCACCAGACTCACGTCAGGGACTACTCCTTGATTCAAAAGCAGCCTATTTTCTCCAGTGTGGTACTCAGATGTGCCAAGAATGATTTTTTTTAAAAGGAAAAAGGTTCAAATTATTATTTTTTGTTGCAAAAATGCCACAGGTTATTAAACTAACATCAGGAATGGATATAATCAGGTCTCATCTATTATTAATGAGATTCTGCCTTAATGTGATTATTATAGGTATGCGTCTCACCCCTAGAAGCTATCATCTAACATAATAACAACTTGAAATAATGAGTTGCTGGCAGGATGTTTTTCTTTTGTGAAGGGTTATACTTATAGGGTTGCTTTTTTCTTTTCTTATAACAACAGCAACAATAATAAACTGTAACATTTGAGACAGAGACAGGTGTAACTTTTGTTTGTAATGTAACAGTTACCGCCCAACATCTTTACCGAGAAGGTTCGCCGCAGAGACAACACGAAAATGTTTTGAAGACCCTGTTATTACTACTTATAACGATGATCCCAGAGCCAGAAAAACTCATGCAATGTCCTCTAACATCTCCTCTGTGTGTGTGTGTGTGAGTGTGTGTGTGAAAGACAGAGAGACAGAGAGAAAGAAAGAAATAGAGAGAGAGAATTCCAGATATGACTATACTTACAGGTCAATTTACTAAGAAATTTAAAAATATATTTTCTCATAGACAAGCCTTTTAACTGTAATTCCTTCCCTTCTCTAAGGCATAGGTTCAGAAAAGACATAAATTAAGCCTTTGTGAAGAGAGGCAGAGACAGATCACATCCAGAAATGTGTAGCTTCCTTTGTAGCTGGTTATTACAAATACTTGTGCTGTGGCTTGCCCATAAAATCCGATTGAATCCTTAATGCAGTTGGATTCTCTGGGGTGCAGTTACCCGGAGACCAGATTAGGCAAATTTAAGTGTCCAGAATGAGAGTGAATGCAGACATAAGGGAATGAGACCCAAGTGTCTGAGCACCTGACGGCAGCAGAATCAGTTGAGAAAAGCTCCAGGTTGGCCAGTTATAACCTTCGTCTCTCAAAATGTTCTTCCACTCTCCCACCGCTCTCTCCCTAGGCCTCACAATCTACCCACTTCTGACTCTGCGGTATGAATTTCGCTCTCCTGGCCTGGTTCGGGGCAGCCTCCGGGATCTCCCCAGATTACTCGTCGGATGTGATGTCCCTGCTGCATTAGTGTCGCTGCCCAGCGTGGCGTCTGGAGCCTCTTCTCTCCTTTGGCTTCTTCGGCACCAGGCTCTCCTGGTTCTTTCCTCGCCTTTCTCCTCACTGTGCCCTGCTGGCTCTGGTGCCTCCATCCGCCCTCGGAACATCGTCATCCCCAGGTTCCTGGTCTTGTCCGGCTCCCATGATCAGATCTTTATGGATCGCTCCCAAGCCCGTGCATCTCTAGCCCTGTCCCTGATAATGAGTCCCACGCCTGTGTTTTCACCCACTCACCAGCCGGCTGTGCATGAATGTGCCAACAGCCTCTCAAACTCTACCAGTCCAGTTTGGCTCATTAGCTTCTGTTCTCTCTCCACCTTCTGTCCTCACCTACCCTGTCCTTACTGACCCTCTTGGTTAAAGGACTCACCTTCCTCTGACTCCTTCCATCTGGAAACATCTTTGTCTTCATTCGCTGAGTTCCCTAATTTCTAGTTTCTGCACTTTCTTGCCTGACCAGGGTGCACGTGCCTCCTCTCATGCTCATTCCTGCTGTCATTGCCTGGACGCTTATAGCAACTCTTCACTGGTCTTTCTGCCTCCAAAGTAGCCTTTGTTCTGCTACTAGAACTCACTTCTTAAAACCCCAGTGGACTTGTGATACTGCTGGCAACACTGCTTCACATAGTAGTTGCTCAGTAAATGCTATGTCATTACTTCCTTAGCTTCAGGGACTTCATTTGGTAATTTGAAAGATTTAGACTTGATAGCTCTAATATCCAGCCTTAGTGTGATATTTTATACCACCTCTAAGAAAAGTAAAGGATGGGGTTTTCATTTGATTTCTGCCTGAAAATCTCATTGCTGATGATTCTGGGCCCAGATGTAAGAGTGACCCCAACATCTGAGGCTCATCTTTCACTCTGAAACTCTTTCTCTCTGCCCCATGGGTTTGGTCAATGTCAGAATATCTCAAGGTCTGAAATCAATGATGCTCAGAATATGAAATATACTCTGCTGAGAAATAGGACATTGGACCATTTTCTACAGGGTGGACTATTTGAAATACCTTCTTCTGTTCGATAAAATAAGCAGGTTGAATCAGTAAGCTCTAATTCTGCTTCCAAAAAAGTCAGTGTCTCTTTGGAACCTCATTTATATGCTGGATTGGGATTTTAAAACGATTTGTCTCATAGCATCACACATTCTTGTGTGGGTGTTTTTGACCGTTTTCTTTGAGGTGACCGTGGCGATGCATCTCTCACGCTTCTGCCTGCAAAGACTGTCAACGCTCGAGACCGCAGGTGCTGGACTCAAAAACCTGCCCTGCCTGCACCTTCCCGAGGCCACGCTTCCTTCCCACAGGCTGCTTCCGGTCAGCGACCGGGCGGGGGCAGGATGCAAAACGTGCCCATCGCTGGGAGACGGGGGACTCCACGATGGGGGACTCTGGTGCAAGAGCATCTCGTCAGCCCTGCTGAGCTCCTCCTGGAACTCCACTTTGGAGACCAAGATGTTCCCAACCGAAGGAGTCGGAAGAAGGTGAGGCCTTTAACTTTTCCTCGTTCTCGAGTGTGTCCACCCAGTCTTCCTTCCTCCCTTTCCCTTTCACCTGGGGTCAGACCTGCATTACCCAGCCTCCCCCAGTTCCTCCTCATTTTCTCTCAGTCATTTCCCCTGATCAAGTTCTTCCACGTCTTGGCCACTTCTTGGATGACCTGGACTAATATGTAACCTATGTTTGGTGTCATAAGAAATTCACCTTTAACTATGGAAGAAAATGGAAAATGTGGTCTGGTTTTAGCATCATCTGTACAGCTGCAGCCGGTCCCACAGATTCTTTTTTCTGTAGCAAAGGCCTTTTTCTTAAAAAAGTTTTTTCCCATAAATATAAAAAAATATATAACTTTGTAGAAAATATACATATGTAAAATTAAAATTATATATATAATTCTATTGAAAAAATAGAATTATCCGTAATTCCTCCATCCCCAAATAACTACTGCTTTCAGGTCTGTTCTATAATATACAGGCAATTCTTATACAGCAATAACAAACGAAAGTTGATAATATAATGGTTTAGTAGAGGAGTGGATAAACTTTTTCTGTAAAGGGCCAGATTAGTGAATATTTCCAACTTTATCGGCCTCACAAACCGTTGCAACATTTCAGCTCTGCCTGGTAGGGTGAAAGCAGCCATAGACAATATGGAAAGGAGAGAGTGGCTGTATTCCAATAAAACTTTATTTAAAAATCAGGTGGGGCGGGAGCTGGATTTGGCTTTGGGACCACAGTTTGCTGAGCCATGATTTAGGAAAAGAAAAGATCTTCTCAGAAGACCTAATCTGTGACTGAATGGGGATTTTCAGACCCTATTTAAAATGACCCACTGGAACCTGTAGAAATCAGCCCAAGAATTTTGCAAAGCGGTAGCTGGAGCAGGGGGGCTTAGCATGTCCTGGCAAGAGTGTCCTGGCCACTGCAGACGTGACTAGTTTACCTCTGTCAGGGGATCCCAGGCCACAGGGGCAGGCCAAGGACGTGGGAGAGGCTCCTGTTTGTATGGAACTTTCCGGAAGGACTGGCCATGACTCAAAGGGGAAGGGGAACTAATGATAAGCTGACAGCCACACTGTGGTCTTTTGCTGTTGGCAGGCATGAGTTAAGCAGGTTTCAAACCTTTCCTAACGCGCTTTTCCCATTTAATTTTGTGGCTGCATAAACTTTCATAGCAAATAATGAGCCGGGGCTGCAGCCCAAATGTTATGGACTCTTGACGTATCTGGAGAGCTGCGGAGTGCGGCTCTGCATTCTAACGACCTGCTTAGCCAGCCCCGGCTGGGCCACGCAAGCTTGTTTGGGCTTGAAGGAGGATTCTGCAGAACGCGGGGGAACCCTCCAGAGAGCTCGCCGGCCCCACTGCCGCCCGCCTCTGTCCACAGGAGCGTTTCTCCCCAAGACTTGACAGCTGTTCCTCTTGGGTCAGAGTGAATTTGTCCCTCAGCTAGAATTCTGACTGTGCCTGTCTTGATTTGAGTGTTGAAGGATAAATTCTTACCTAGGAGTCTTGTTTTCAGCATCCACGCTTGATACTCCTATTCGTCCACGGAAATCAACACTGACTACCTATCTCCGGCCCATCTGCTGGGATGGCGCTGTGCCTGAATCTGGGCAGGTGGGGCGCTCCGAAGGGCTGTGGTTTCAGAGCGCTGTGTTTGGGGGGGTGGCTGTGAGGGGCGGGGAAGGGAGTGGGCATGGAAGGAGGGCTGCAGGAAGCTCCTGCTTCTTGCATTGCCCCCAATCTCAGCTCCTGGCCCCTTATATCAGCAGACCCTGGTTTACCCCTCTAGATGTCAAGCCCTTTAGAAAACTTGGGCATGGACTGCATGCCTGCATGGGGGTTGGTGAATGTTGGAATCTGGTCCCAGGTCTTTCCCCAACCATAAACATCTAGGGAAGTCATCACCCAAGATAAAACAGAGTGAAGTGGAAAAAGATCATAAAATGATAATACCTGGCGTTACTCTATTCATGTAAATCTTGTGTGTGTGCGCACATTAGTATTTCTGGAAGTAGGTGGTGGGATTACAGGTGATTGTTTCTTTCTTTTTTAGTATCTGCTTTTACAATTTTCTACAATAGCTATATGGATGATAGAAAAGCAAAGTAAAACAAAAGTAGCTCCAGAATATTAGATATAAGAAAAGACTTTACTGAAAGCCCTAACCTCTGGCTGAGGAAGATTTTCTAACCCGCTGTAAGATGTCAATCAATTGGTGCTGGTGAAGTTCAGCCTGGGACTTCGGGATGTGAGGGAAAGGATCTGGAAGCAGAGGAGGTGGTGCAGCATCTGGAGCAGAGGAGCATGCAAGGTGGATTCTGAAAGAGCTGGGGTGGAGGGTAGGGGCTGAGCCAGATCTTTGAAGGAGACTCAGCGTCTGTGCGACTTTCCCTGGGAAGCCTTGAATTGACCCCCCCACATCTACCCCCAGCCTTCCCTGGGAAAGCTGATGGCTCCCTTGTTTGACTCCACAGAAATCTTTTGCAGGCTGCTATTTGAGCAGTTTTTCCAGTGTAGGTGGGACTCATTGATTCATTCCAGTCTCTCTCTCTAGAAGAGTTCTTTGAGGCAAGGAATCGTCTCTCCAGTGCTTGGAAGAGAACCTTGTTCACAGTTGATGCTCAAAATAAATCTCTCCCTTCTCCACCCAGAAAACTTTTTTACTGCTCTAGTTTATTTTTATTGTGGTAAAATATATATAACATAAAATTTACCATCTTAACCTTTTTTTTTTTTTGGTGAGGAAGATTGTCCCTGAGCTAACATCTGTGCCCATCTTCCTCTGTTTTATATGTGAATGTCACCACAGCATGACTTGATGAGTGGTGTGTAGGTCTGCAACTGGGATCCAAACCAGTGAACCCAGGGCCACTGAAGCAGAGTTTCACTTCTTTTCTGTGAATTCCTGTGCACATAAATATTAATATAAACAGTGTTTTTTTCCTCCTGTTAATCTTTTATTAGTTTAATTTGCATGCCCCCAAAGACTGAACCTAAGAGGATAGAGAAAAAGATTTCCTCCCTGATACTACTTTGAGATCTTGGGCAAATTATTAAACTCTCAGCCTCAGGCTCCTCATCTGTAAAATGGAGAGATTAATATCTACTTCAAAGGTTTATTAGAAATAGAAAGTAGAAGGACCCTTCAGGGAGCCTGACACATACTGGGCACAGTAAATATTAGATCTTTTCCACCCTCCCTCCTAGGAGGAAGCACACCAATCACAAGGAGAGGGCTGTTCACCAATTGCAGGGGGAGGCATTGCCCATGAACTGGGGCAACTGAAGGTTGAAGTTAAGGTCAAATTTTTGGTTCAGAAAATGTGTCTGTTTATACCATGTCAAGAGAAGAGTTCAGTTGTACACCCACATTTATTATCCACAACAGCCAAAAGGTAGAATCAACTCAAGTGTCCATCCACAGATGAAGGGATAAATAAAATGTGGTATATACATACAATGGAATATTATTCAGCCTTAAAAAAGAAAGAAAATTCTGGTACATGCTACAGTATAGATGAACCTCGAGGATATTATAAGTGAAGTAAGCCAATCACAAAAGACAAATACTGTATGATTCAACTTATACGAAGTATGTAGAGTAGTCAAATTCATGGAGACAGAGAGTAGAATGGGGGTTTGCTGAAGGCTGGAGGGAGGGGGAATGTGGGCTTGTTTAATGACCATAGTTTCAATTTTGCAAAGTGAAAAGATTCTAGTGATTGGTTGCACAATGATGTGAATATACTTAACACTACTGAACTGTGCACTTAGAAATGGTTAAGATGGTATGTTTTATATTATATGTATTTTTCCACAATTAATAAAAATAAAAATAAAAAAATTAAAAAAGAAAAGAGTCCAGGAGCAATGAATATTATTTTATTCCAACTGCACATAAAACCACATCTTTTCTTTTCTTTCTCAGGTCCAGCCTGAGAACCTGAAGCTGTTTCGTCGGAGGCAGAATTCCATCCATGCTGCAACAGGTGAGAAATAGCTTCATAATTTTCAGATTAGCAGACTTTCTCTGCTAATGTCTCACTAATTATCATGTAGACTTAGCATTGAGCCATCATTATTATCAGTTAATTAGACCTTAAAATGTATCTTTGATAACACCTCTGGCATTTAATTATGTAACTGGTAACTTATGAATGTTGTTAAGGGGATATATGACTACAGTATAATGTAATTGTATCTCATTTTTGTTTCTTGAGATCATATTGATTGTGATAATAGTTTTGTAGTTTTGACAGCTCATATAGAAATAGTCACATTAAATTGGTGGTCTATAAAATAAACGCACATTTTAACAAATATTTAAAAAGCATATGAACACAGAGGCTGTGGGAAAAAGAAAAGTGAATATCATTTAACAAAAGTTCACAATAAATAAATTGCCTGTTTTGAGGCCGTATTTTCCCTAAAAACAAATAACCTTCAAGAATTTACGTAATAAAAAATTCATTGCTACTATTGGAAACAGAAAAATAACTACCAGACTATTTCCGATATTGTAAAAGTAACAAATATGTTCCCCTAAAATTTGTGTGCACATCAACTCATATTTTAAATGTACTATTCTGCATTTAGTGAATGAGCAGTGAACCTTTTTGTAAAATGAAGAATCCCTTTTTAGAATAATGTTGTTAATTTTCTCTCTTTGTAGGAGAATTAAAGTTCAGCTAGAAATCAGATTGTCTGCTCACTTTGGCTAATAGAGTCTAAGTCCCTTGAGGACAACATTCTGTCCCTTTTACCTCGTAATATTTACAATTCCTAATGTGGTGGTTCACACAGAGTAGGCATTGTTTTCAGCTTTATTGAGACATAATTGACAAATAAATTTGTAAGATATTTAAAGTGTACATTGTGATGATTTGATACACACATACGTTGTGAAAGGATTCCCCCCATCTAGTTAATTAACACATGCATCATCTCACATATTTATCTTTTTGTGTGTGTGAGAACATTTAAGTTCTACTCTTTCAGCAAATGTCAATTATTCAATACAGTCTTATTAACTATTGTCATCACGTTACCCATTAGATCTTCAGAGATCTTACTCATCTTATAGCTGAAAGTTTGTACCATTTTACCAGCCTCTTCCTATTCCCCCTGCCCCCCCCCCCCCAGCCCCTGGCAACCACTTTTCTCCTCGCTCTTTCTATGAGTTTGACTTTTTATTTAGGTTCCACATATGTGTGACACCATGCAGTATTTGTCTTTGTCTGGCTTATTTCACTTAGCATGATACCCTCAAGTCCATCCATGTTGTCACAAATGGCAGGATGTCCTTCTTTCTCAAGGCTGATTAATATTTCATTGTGTATATGTACCATATCTTCTTTATCCATTCGTCTGTTGATGGACATTTAGGTTGTTTCCATGTCTTGGCTATTGTGAGTAATGCTGCAATGAACATGGGAATGCAGATATCTCTTTAATATCCTGTTTTCATTTCCTTTTGGATATATACCTAGAAGTGGAATTGCTGGATCATATGGTATGAATATTCATTGCCTGTTGAGTGACAGAGCATGGAGGAAATTAAAGAAACTCTGCTTTATGTGCTTTTTCTCCAAAATGGGGATAATGAAACACACCTTAGGAAAACAAGTAAAGATTCTGATGTGGAAAGGATACGCAGAGCCTGGTCAATCGGTGGATACTTGGTCACAGAGGAGACCGCAGGATATATAAGCAATAAAGGTACAAAATAGATAAAGAAACTCCGGCACTAGAGTCAGCTGTGAAACCAAGCTATGTGAAACATATTCAGATTTGAATTTATACAACAAATCAAAGACAAATAGATTAATTTATTTATATAGTTTTAAATCCATGTCGTGATTTACAGTGAAAACTATAATAAGTTAGCTGGAATTTTGAGTACTATTTGAAATGTAACATGAATAAAAAAGCTCGTTGCTCAAAACCACAAAGAAAAAGAAATCATTGTTCAAAATCACAGAAGCTGGTGCATCAGTCATTACTGAAAGATTTTGTAAACACAATTCTCATTTTTCAATTCATATTAAATGAGAAGATTTTAAAAATATATTTTGATAACTTAGCTTTGTTGTTCACAAAGGTGTCTTCCTCTTGCTAAATAGCAGATCCTTGGTCATATACAATCTAAGGGACAGAGTCAGGAAACACTAACTCTTTTCTTTTTTTTAACAGGAGCTTTCTTACCAAATACAAGCCACTATGATTGGAATATTTATGTAAACTAGTATACATTTTCTTTCCCTGAAATGCATGGTCCTTGTACAGAAAGAAAAGGTGAACACGTTAACACGTGTACTCAAAGGAGCTGTGTCACAGGCTGCAGGGTTTAGTGGGAACAAAGCTAGACCAGTCGGGAGACAGAGAGCCTAGCCTTGTGGTCTTGGGCGACTCATTTAACATCTCTGAGACTGTATCCTTACCTGTAAAATGGGGCCCTGGGTTGTTAGGATAAGAGAAAATCTTTGGAAAGCCTACGCCATTTAATTGGTACTTAATAAGTAGTAGCTAGTTTTCTTATGATTGTAAGGAGCTGAGATGCAAATTGCAATGCCACTGAAAAAGAAAGCCAATCAACTATGCAATGAATAACACAAAACGGAAACAAAACCAGAAAAACAAAATTGTTTAAGCTGTAGAGTCTGTGGATGCGCTTTGGGGAAAGAATAATTGTGTTTACCCAAGGCAGCTTAAGTGTATTTTGTTTGGGAAGGATAGAGTGATATCGTCATGGAAAGGAGCCTGGACAGGAGGTGGGCTGATAACAGTACTCATTCATAGAGTTAGTGTTGGGATTAAATGAGATGATGTTTGTGATACACTGCAGAGTACTTAGCACAAAATAAATGCTTGATAAACAGAGATAAAAGGATCTTTTCAGGCCAAACACATACTTTTCTAGATGAAGAAAGTGAAGCTCAGGGGAATTAGGTGATGTGTTTAAGCTGCTGAATGGAAGGAAAAATAGGCCCTTGGTCTCCTGATTCCCAAGTCCAGGACTCCGTCTATGTCACTATCCTTCAGAAGTTATTATTTAAGAATCATTGCAGTACATCCCTAACTAACCTACTATATTTATTTAAATAAATAGATCGCATTTCTGAGGAATTTTTCTATTCACAATGGTTAGTGTCTAGGAGCCCTGAATAATAAAGAAATAAAACTGCTTTGGATGGATTTAAGAGTTTATGGAGGCAGAAATAATGGAATTAGATCCTATTACCCTCATTATCCTCTCACATAACCTGGCTGCTGCCCCCTGATGCTGGTGGTGTGTAATTACATCTTATGGAAGTTCTGCCCAGGGTCTAGGTTTGAGTCAAACATTGATAGAAAGTAAACAAGCGAACCTCTGAACCAAACGTCTGAGCATGTGTTCTGGAGAGGAAATGTGAGGTTACAGGCCAGAGACCTCAGCGCACCAACATGTAGCAGAACGACTTCACCGTTTAATAGAAGGTAAGCCTTTTCTGAGAAACCATCGCAGGCAGTCTGGTACAACTCAACTTCATCTTTAACCTTTTACTGTGATTTACGTGATTAGGCCACTGGAGGAAGTGGTTTTCAACAGCATGATTAAAGCACTTTGAGGAAATAATTTCTGTCTTCAAGCGCCTTACGTACATGTGTGTTTTCAAGTGTTTGTCCTTTCTCATTAAAAGGAGAGGCAGGAAATGGAGAAATAGTGACTTTTAAGCATGGTCTTGGACAGAAAAGAAAGATCACAAAACAGCAGAGTCAAAGCCAGGATGCCGATCGCGGGCAGACCTGAGCAGCACGGTTTGTGCCTAAGGAATCTGGACTGGAGGTGCTCATTCAGCAGCCCCCACATTTGAGAATTTCACCCGTCTACCAGGGATTTCTTTTTTCTAAATTTAGGAGACCCACCCACTTTTGAATTTTATTAAGCAAGGACTAATTAAAATACAAACAAACGACACACGACTACCATCTACTAAGAACCAATTTTGTAAAAGAAAGGACATTTTAATACCAGAAAAATAGGAAGGACATAATTTTATAATAATGGGCAATTTTATCCAAGAAAATACCGTTGTTGCATTAGTCTTTGGTTTTCTCGTTTTGCCAGGAGGTGAAATCGGGTCAGGAACCAGGTTTAGAGTCCCCTATTTAAATGACCTGCTCAAATCCAGGTCAGACTAATTTTAGGCCAAATATATTTGACGCTGCTTCTGTATTTGCCACTCAAATTATCTTCAGAGGTTCCCAAATAGTCTTTAAAATCAACAAAATTTATAAGCAACATATATTTTTCCACATTTTTGGGAGAAGGGGGAGATGATATAAGAATTTAGTTAAGAGTAGTGAGATTTGCAGATCCCAAGATTCTGAGTCATTCTTCTGAACTCTGCCTGTCCTTTGCCATTTTCTTTTGAGACACAGGATCTGTGCCACTGCCCGCGGTACTTTACTTCTCAACAAAAAGGAAGAGAGGATATGTTCTTTCTGGAGAGAGTAGGTTGTGGGTGACCTGAGTTAGCCAGCTCACTGAACAGTGATTAACATTTAAAATGTATGCAAACTAGACTCCTAATTAAAATCCAATAATGTAAGACTTTGAACCTATTCACTGCCTTTGGAAATAATCACAGATGCCGGCTGCTTATCATGAAAAAGTCATTATGGTAAATGACCAACTCCCCCACCTTCTCCTTTCCATCAGCTGCAAAAGTGATTCTCCATTGCAGGGATTTGCAAATGGTGCATGTTGCAGAGTCAAATGTCTCTTGGTAGCTGTAATTGTTATGCAAATTATCTTGGTTACAGGAAGAATGAGATTTATAGAGCTCCTATCATATGTGAATTTGCAAACACGTACCAAGTTTGGGGAGGGTGGACACTGGTGTTGATCTGAGAGAGGGGTCATCCAGAACTCTTGATGGTAATTTGGACATGGCAGTGATGAGGATGAGTGGCCCTTCCTCCCATTACTTATTCTTCCTTCCTTGCTTTGCTAACTCTTTGTGGGGGAGTGGATATGAAACGCAGAGAGGGAATCAGAAAAAAGTAATGAAATCCAAAACAGGTCAGAGGACAGAAATATTCAGGAACCAGATATTAGTTGCAGATTGAAGAATTAAAGTCAATTTGTTTGCCAGAGCTAGAGAGAGAATCCAGGTAAGAATCAAAGACTCAGCCTCAGAAGTAAAAAAAAGGAAAAGTGAGAAGCAGCATTTATTGGGCACTTGGTGTGTACCAGAGATTCCAGTAGTTGTGTTACTCATTTTCTTATGTGACCTAAATGATAGCCTGGTGAACTAGTTGTATCATTTTACAGGTGAGGAGTCGAGGGTTCAGAGAAATTGGAGTACGTGAGTAAGATTCTAATGTCTCCAAGCTAAACTTCGTCTCTAAATCTGATTTGAAAATTCATGGCCTTCCCCATTTCCAAGCTGCCTCTCAAAGTTACTAAAAAATGTGCCCTTGGAAGTGGACCTCAGAGACGTGACATCAGAGCTGCAGTTTCACTCCGTTGTTCACCTGGACTCCAATGCCACAGAGACAGCGTGGCCACCACAGCCATTTGTTGCAGAAGTGATACTGGCTCAACACAGGGTTGACATAAGGGAAGCCATATTGTAGAAAAGAAACCATATTGTAACTTTGAATGACCTGTGACTAACTCTGGACTTTATGGCCTCTCCCAGCTGCTGTAAATTGATAACAAAAGACTGCTAGGAACTGAGAATTGATGGGTGCCCCACCCTGAGACCAGCCCCAATATAACTGGCTTGTAGTCTTTCTTCTGTGAGATGGTTCTTCGAGACATTAGTCAGCCATCTTCCCCCTTGCTAGCAAGCTGTAGTAAACTCTTTCTTCTCTACCATCTTGCCTCTTGATGATTGGCTTTTGTCACGGAGCTAGCAGATTGTGTCCTTTGTGTGGTAACAGAAGTAATTGCTGCATGGCCGGCTTATCATGGCTCTAGAATGGAATGGACACCTACAAAAGGGGCTCTGGGAAGCTCTTCTGGGTGCTTCCTGAGCCCTCTCACATTCTTTGTGTGGTAGATGTGGGTGAGTGATTTAATGTTTACTTGCTCTAAGCAAATATTGAAATGTAGTCAGCAAATGTAATCATTTTCACCTTTTGGAAATCATTCATTTGATGGAGACATTTAAGGAATGCAAGTTATTTCTCTGAAGATTTATGAACAGAAAAAGTGGTGAGGAGCTATGAGAGAATAAATTTTCCTCTCTATTCTTGTCCTTCTCTCTGGTCTGGCAGGCTTTCCCAAATATTTGTGAGGCTCAGGACACAAGGAAAAATAGAGGCCTAGCTACCATATGTCAAAATATTTAAAATTGTGAATCAAGTTAGCAAGCTATTAAATATGTTCTATCATCTTATTTTATAAATATGCCTTTGTGATGACATGGAAGACCAGGTTTGCAGTTAGACTTCTTTGACTCCATGAAGCTTTACTCTGGAATGTGTGAGGACAGGAAGGGCAGGCCCAGTTCCTGGACCTCAGCCCATCCCCTTCTCTTCCCACCCTCCCATATTCCTGCACTGTAAGAGGCCTCAGAAGCACCCATGAATCCATCCCAGGTTGTATGTCCAAGGTCCACCCACAAGCTCCGCAAATAGTACCCTCTCTCTATCCATCCCTCAGGCCTAGGGCTGTGCATCCTGGTGGTGCAGTCTGTACTCTGGAGAACACACCTGGAGAAGAAAACCATACTGATCCTAGAAGGAATTTTGGGGGAATTTGGGCAGGGAATTCTAGGGTCTTTGGAACCCAGAGGTAGTCTAGAAGAGAAAAAGTATGCGGTTTGGGTGGGCATGTTTTTTTGGCCATACAGACTTCTCACCCCATAGGGAGAGGGGTGGCTAGAGAAGGACTCTGGAATGGTGCCTTTTAAGCTTGGGCCCCAGGAAGGGCCCCTCTAGCTGGATCTAAAAGCGGCACTATTGTCCATGGTATATGGAAGAGAAGAGCAGCCTGCAAGTGGGAGATGGGAGTTGCAATTTGTTATGGGGAAAATATTCTTCAAAATTAAAATACATTTTTATTGTACCAATTCTTAAATAGTAAAAAAAAAGTTTCATTTTAGCAGTTTCTTACAAAACTAAGCTAGCTAGTATTACTCTTATGCAATTACAGAGTTCTTTGCACTTGCATGAAGTAGAAAGTTCATCAACTAGCTTTTCCCGACCTTATATCTTGTTTGTCTTGTATCTTGTTTGGAAGAGTCTGTCAGGGAAAAAAATTGTTGATGAGTGTACCCAACAACTTTAATCTTGAAGTTATTGGGAGAAAATGAGCACAGAATCCATAAAGGCCATTTTCAGAGACTCACTTTTCTGATTCTAGTTGCATCCTAATTAATATCATGGAGCATTAGCAAACTAAGTAAGGAGCAATTATTAGCTATCAGATTCTGAGTTTGGGAGAGAAATGACGGTCTATTGTGCATAATTTTTGCATCATTAAAAATTAAATCCCATAAGCATAATGACTCAAACATCAGGCCCTGACAGTATCTGCAGATGATAAACTATGGTATGTAAAAATACAATTTACTAGGTAATGGTGCAATATTTTCTGTATTTAGACAGAATTTCCCAAAAAAGGCAAAGTGATATTTTATATCAAATCATTTCCAGGCAGAAGTTGGCAAAACAATAAGGATAGTTACTTAATGGTATTTTTTTACAGACAAGTCCATAGATGTATAGGACGGGCTGTTATATAGAAAACTTGCATGGTTTTCCTATTTTACAGACAGTAATTTAATGAGAAGAACATGAATTTCATTGTCAAATAGACTCATGTTTGAATCTGAGGTTCGCAACCTTCCTAACTGTGTGACTTGAGCAGGTTTTTGAATCTCACACGTCTTCAATTTCACCACCCGTCAAAATGAAACACTCACCTCACCTTATAGAGTTTTTATGTAAATTAAATGAGATGACATAGTTAAACACTTCACACTGGGTCCAGTACATAGCAGACACTTAATAAATGTTAGTTCATTTCTTCCTTCTTTTTCCCATGTTGTTGAGTTCTTTCTCTGAGGAGAGTATGTTAAAAGGAGAACCTGTTGCTACTGCAGAAAGTCAAGGTCGTGGGGGTGATTCACAACAGGGATCAAAAAGTGATGACTGAAATCTCCCAGCAGCTCTTCAAGACCTATCTGTGAGGTCTCTGAGCTCTGAGCCAACGACCGAGGCACACACAGCCACCCTCCACGGAGGCTGCTAAGATTTCCATGCGGGAGATTGACTGCCATGTATTTGTGCCTCTTGGTTTCTTTTCCTGGGGGATTTGTCATAGTTCCCTTAGTGATGATTTTAAGCCTTCACGGAAGGGAAATGTAGCTTCTGTCTGAGAGCACCCAGAATGTTAGGGTGTATGCTAAGGAGAGGAAGACCATGGGTGTGATCTTGTTTCAGTCCCAGAGCCAGAGCCTGCCATCCTAATCTCTGATTGGTCATCTCACACATGTGCAAGTTGGGAGCAGAAGAGAGACTGTGGGTGGGGACCATTAAGCGGTGATGAGACGACTTCCATTCTTGAATGGTGCTTGTGACTTCTGTGACCCTAAGCAACCGATGTGTCCTCTGCGTTCCTCAGGTTTTCTTCCTGTAAATAGCATTAGCCATCTTTGTCTTACTCAAATTCCTCCCTGAAAATCTGTGAGCAAACCAAACTACCTGCACAGTGCAGTGTCACTAATAATTTTATATCTGGTTGCACGCCTGTCATATGGTCGTGTGTAGTAAGTGCTTGGCCTTCCACCATGTGGGAAGACGTCTTGGTGTAGTGGAAATTCCTTGGGCTTTGGAATGAGAAACACCCATGTTCCCATTCCTATCTGTCACCTATTAGCTATGAGGCCTTAGTTAGGTTACTTAACTTCTCTGGAACTCAACTTTCTCATCTGCAAAGTGGGGGTAATAACACCAAATTTATAGAGTTACTTTGAGGATTAAATGAAATGATATATAAGTATTACTTTCTTTCCCATTCCTTTTAGCTCCAAGCTAAAAGTCAAATAATGTAAAGAAGGTATGTGTTGTGGCTTAGTCATGAGGTAATTAACGAAGTACTGTAATGGGTATACAGAATTTCTCTGTAGCTTCCCAGAAGCTTTATAGATTTAGAGATTTCCTACATTTTATGTGGTCTTTTGTAAGTTCCCCTTCTTGTTTTTAAGCATCCTATATCATCCATACTATGTTTATTTTAAAAACATTTGTTCTTTTGATTCCTAAAGGGAAATGTGTTCAGTCTACCATCTTGAAACTGGAACTCCCATGCTGGCAAATGTTTTTAGCATCTTAGTTTTCTTCTTTTTACTTGAGTTGCCTCTTGATTAAGAAGGCTGTGTGCAGTAGCAATGGGAGGGCAGTGTGGGCCTGAGAAGGCATCATGGATATATTCAAATTTTTATGTATACATCATAAGGTGGAAAGAAAAAAAGAAAAATTATACATCAAAGTGGAATCAAGAGAGATTAGAAAAAATGAAATGGTTCCCTCCATACATTCAAGATTTAAAGAAGCCTTAGGGGTTTCCAAAGAAGTATGTAACAAGAGAAAAACGAAGAGAAAGAACATTGGCTTGACATTCAGGGGGCCTAAACTTCTTCCCAGTTCTGCCATTCCCACTTTGTAAATTGGCCAACTTCTGCCAGCTCTCTGGGCCTTGGTTCCATCTTCTGTAAAATGCTAATGAAGGAGGGGCATTACACAGAGGGTTTCTGTTGTTTCATTCAAGCCTTGAAACAATTAAGGTCAACACCTAATTCATCAAGTGTCTGGAGAATTCACTGCCAGAGGTTTCAAAATAGAGTTCTGTGGAAAAAAGAAATGATAAATCCATGATATGAGGATCCTATTTTAAGAAGAAGGACTGAGGGTGAAACTCTAGAAACCAAAGATGCCATAACATTTTATTAGGAATATTAATATAGAAATAGTAAACTGTGAAAATTTAAGCTGAGCATGATCTAAACAAAGGAAAAGAGATCAGTCACACTGAGCAATTAAAAAAATATTCATCTGGAAAGAATGTCCATTTTAACAGTGTCTGCCTGCCTTACAACTTTGGTGGTAACAAGGGAGATATAAACAAATATATCGATTTTTTGAAAAATGGTGCAACTCACCAAATACTTTATATATATACACATATGCACACAGCTACTGAAGCTGTAATTGGAGATCAATAACCTAATATGGCTTGTCTGTGCAGAGACTGTGTCTAAGTGCCTTATCAAACAATAGATCACATAAAAAATTGAAAGTAGAGTGTTTTCTGAGTGAAAGAGCATTAGACATAAGGGCACCAGCTTAGATCTTTGAATACCTTATATCCCTTTGTGTCTTTGAAGTTTTGTTTTTGTATTATAATATTAATGGAGAGAGTAGAACAGAAAGGGGAATATGACCCAAGTTTATAATTCTTTGCTTAGAGTGAGGAAATAGCAGCTTTCAAACGGCAAAAGCCAAGGCACTTGGCACGGGTGGGACATACAAGATTAGTGATGGGGATAAATGGAGATTTCATCAATTTTTTCACTCAGTGGATATTTATCAGGGGTCTGTTGTTGTGAACCATACTCTAAAAGCTTCACAATGGAAAAGTGATGGGCAAAGAGGAATTTCATGTTTATAAAAGACAGGTATGACCTGATGTGGAATTATTTCACCAATATGTGAAATTTCTAGGGAGCAAGGGAACGGATGTGGGGAGTGAGGGGTGAAGGTGAGGCTGTGTGGGAGGGTGAGATGGGGGCAAAAAGAACAGCTCCAGAAACCTATTGAGAGAGAGGTAGAGATGCAGGAATGCCTTAAAGAAAAACGTCATGAGCATTGGCAAAATAACTCGAAGAGAAGATAGGCTGCTAGAAGGTAATGGAAAGAATATGGTTAACATAAAAACACATTGACAGGATCGAAGGAGTTATGGTGATGATTGCACCTGAAATTAAGGCATCGTGGAGGAGCTAACAGGGTGATTTTAGAACTACAATTGGCACAATATAAGTGTCAGGAAGGGTAAAGAATGAATTTATCCTCAGTAAGGAAAGAGCATACCTCTTCTCCAACCTATAGCGGGTGAAGGGGAAAGGAATCAGCTTTTTTAGCCCTTATTATGTATAAGTCACTTGACATAGATTATTTCATGAATCCCGACAACTCTAGGATATTATACCCATTTTGTATAAAGAAAAAGGAAAGCTCAGAAATGTTAACTAATTTGCCAAGGTCTCACAGCTGGTAAGTGGTAGGGCTGGAATTTCAACCTACATCTATCTGATTTGAAAATAAACAAGGTGTATCAGTCAGGGACCAGCCAGGAGTTGGAAACCACACCAATTAATTTTCAGAATTCAATATTAAAAATTGTATGAAAGGTACTAAAGAACAGATAATGCAAAAAGTGAACATTAAGGTATTAGAGAGGTAGCAATTGCTGGAAGCAGTGACCCATAATTGGGTTGGGGGTACAAAGGAAAGAGGATGGAATTAGCAAACTGCGAGGCTTGGAGGAAGGGCCCCCGGTGCCGGAAGCCTAATCTGTGGGGGAGGCGCGCTGCTGGCTGTCGCTGGTGTCCCAGAGCGCCAGATGAGGCTGTTTCTGCCAGTGTTGGGAAAACTGCAGACTGGGATCAGCTGCAGCTTCTGGAGCCAGTTGCTGCTGCTGGTTGAAGAAGCATGGCTGGGGAGATGCTCACAGGGACTGGAAACTGCCCGGATGAGCAGGTCCCTTCTTCCTCCTCCTGACCTCCCGGCTCCCTTAGTGCCCCCTGGTGGCGGAGTCTAACAGCAGCTGGCTAAGGAGAAAGGTGGTTCCGAGTCCCAGCCCAGCATCACAAAGCCCAGTGTAGAAGGATGGGTTGGAAGCAGGATTTGTAGTTTGATGACTGGAAGAGAGATGAGAAGCTAAGGAACATAGTTTCAATATTTCCCCCCCATAACAGTTCTGAAGAGTTTTACGACCGATTTTAATATTGGTTTTGTTGAAAGGGGCATGAAAAGCCACATTTCACTAATTTCTGCAAATTAATGTAAAACCTAAACTACAGAATATGTTTGGAAGAAATATAGCTTTAGAATTTTCAAGTATACACAGAACTGCTTTAATTGGGCCTTAAATAAATAAAAATGCATATTAATTGTGCTGTGCGGCGAGGTAGGAAAAGACTATTGTTTAGCTACTGAAGATTCTGTTGTTAGGACAGAGGGACAACCAGCATTAAAAGCATTGCTCAGGAACATATGCTTTTTCTTTTTTCTCCAATGTTTCTATCTTACAAAAGAGAAAAGAACAAACCAAACCTTTTTCCACCAGACCTATGCTTGTGAAAAAGCAAATGCTAAACAGGAATTAGGAAAGAGAAAGCACCCCCGAAGCCCATGGGGATGGCAATTCTGGTTAACTGTAAAAAATGGAGAATGTAATTGAGACAGATGACCAGATTTAGGAAAAATAAACCTCGCCATTAAAATCTAATTAAATATTTGCATTTCAGCATTAAGTTTCTTCTCAAAAGTTTTGTGAGCAGCAGGGTGACAGTGAAGATTATTGACTATAATTTGCTGAAGTTTTTTAAACTAAATTAGTTTTGTGCAATGTATGGAAGCTTTACTCAGCTGTGCTTATCCTGTGGCTGCTTTATTATTCTTTTAAAGTGAATCATTTATAACTGTTCTCAGAGATCTTTTATCAGCCACTTATCTCCTTCAACTGGACTTGTGACGCCAAGGGATAAAATGAATTGCTGGCTAATATTGTGAGAATTAATCAGACCACAACAGCGGGAGAGTAATGACTTACTTACACTTAGATATTTGCGTTTGGCAGTAAAATCACAACAAAAATATAAGGACATTTAATCTTTGGCTTCGACTTAAACACTGGAACATGTTGGCAATACAAAAAACTAAGTGCAAGAACTACGTGTTTTAATTTGGGGTGATTAACTAATCTGAGGCATTTATTCTGGAAAGAAAGTTCTTATTTGATGCAAAGATTTTCTTTTTTCATTCGTGGTACCTTTGAATCAAAACAGTCTATTTTCCTTAGATTTTTTTTTTCTATTAGAGAACTTTGCACTGAGGAATGGGGTCTTTTGCCCCTCACATCACCTTCCTCTGAAGTCTGCCTCTTCTGTTTGGTTCTCTTGGTTTCATTTCTCTTTCCCACTGTGACTTCCAGTCTCTCAGCCTCACAATAACTTGGAAGAAAGCGGGCAAACCCAAGACCAAGGTGGTGGAAATGTTCCTGCTGCTGTTCTGTTGAAGTGATTTCCTACACTGCTCTCTTCCCTTAGAGTCCGGCATCTTCAAATAATCGGGCTAGGGTCTTGGTCGCTGCGTAAGCACTGGAGAAGGTGTACAATGGGAAATTTCCAGATCTGAGTGCATTGAATCAAATGCTTTGGAGAGCATTTCCTATGATCAGAAGTCACTCTCTTCAGTTTATATGTCTGCAGTCAGTGTGTTAATGGCATCCATTACCGTTTAGTTCTGGTAATTCATAGAGATGTGCTATCCTCCTCAGGAACGGTCTGGATTGTAGCCTTTGTGGGGTCCATGCCCATGTATATACAGGGTACATATATGTGAGGGACATCTGTTCGCACAAACTCACATACATACTTTTTCCCTTTCTGGAGGTGCTGTGGTATAAAGCATGTGAATTCAGAGACACCTATGTTTAAATCTCATTTCCATCCCCTAAAGTTTACTTCCTGCTTGTGTTGCTCCATCTCTCTGAACATTATCTTCCTCATGAGGAAAATAGTATCTACCTTGCAGAGTTGTGAAGATCAGAGATTGGAAGTGAAAAGCACTTGACACTTGCTCAACAAATGAGAGCACTGAGAATTTCTACAATCGGTACAGAGTCAGCACCTTTGGATTCCCTGCATTTCTTTTATTTTCTATTTTCAAGGGCAAGCTTTTTTTTACTTAAATATAGTTGACATATGACATTACATTAGTTTTAGTGTGTGACATAATGATTCAATATTTGTATATATTGGGAAATGATCACCATCATAAGTCTAGTTAACATCCATCACCGTATATAGTTACAATGTTTTTTCTTGTGATGAAGGATTCCCTGTATTTCTTGCATTCTCTGGGTATAACAAAGAATAAAGCCTGTGTGTTGACTGGACAGCCCCTGGGTTGTAGCTCTGGGAAAGCTGAACTCTGAGTCTGCCTTTGGATGGGTGTATCACTTGCTAAGGAGAAGGAGGCCCCAACGGAATCTGTATATCTTGGTTTTCGGTCTTTTTGAAGTCTACCTTTCTAATTTTTGCAGCGATTTGCTGTCTCTTCCTATAAACTCCTCAAGGGAAGAGACTGTGTCTTAGTTTTCTTTATATCGCCAGAGCTGGCACATAGTAGATGCTTAACAGATGCTAAATCAAATATATGACTATTATCATTCTTTCTCTGAGATTTCCCTCACTTCTACTTTGCTATTTTGCCAACAAACTGCTCCTTTGGCCTTCGGTCAGAATTTGTTCCAGAATAGGACCTAGGGATGGCAGATATGTTTCGTCCTGTGAACCAAATCTGTAGGGAGCAGATCTCTGTTGGATTGTCACTCCATCTCCAGTCTGAAAGAATGCCACGGTCAATTAGTGATGGCTGTCACAGACCTGGGGATGGGGAGCAAGCATGCCATGCATTGGCTCCCTGTGCTAGTTATTTCTTTTTCTGTAAAAGGAATTAAACATCTTCGGATGTATCCCTTGCAGTCCAAAGGTTTGCCTGGCTGCAATAGGGAGAGGTTAGAAGGTTGGGAATCTCCTCCTGTTCTTATTACTTCCTGTAGTATGACTTGAATGTCACTGTAGTAAAGGATGACCCTCTTCATACATGGGGAGAGGACACTGGTCTTGAGGTAGCCCTGTCATAGCCAGAGGCTGGGCAAATGTCCTGCCCATCAGGTCAGTGTCTGATGATGTCTGAATGGGGACCAAACTTCCTGAAATCTCTTGCTGATAGAGAGAAGGAAATGTCTAGGTAACAGCTGACAATGACACCACCTTCACTTTTGGCAAACCCTGGACTTAATTTGGAATTCTGATCCCAAATCCTTAGTGATGTTAGAGAGGTTAGCTCTCTGACCCTCTATCTTCCTTAAAATGGGAATGTAAATGTCAAACTTATCACAGGCACACTGGGGCCAAAGAAGGAAATTTTGTTAAGGGGTAATTTGTAGGGAATATTATTATTATTATTATTACTTCCCCTCCCCAAAGCCCCAGTATATGGTTGCATATTCTAGTTGTAAGTCCTTCCAGTTCTTTTATGTGAGCCACCACCACAGCATGGCTACTGACAGATGAGCGGTGTGGTTCCACGCCCGGGGACCAAACCCAGGCTGCTGAAGCAGAGTGTGCCGAACTTTAACCACTAGGCCATCGAGGCTGCTTCTATTATTATTATTATTACTATTGTTGTTGAAAATAGCTTAATTTTTAAAATAAAAATCAGTCATGCTTACTGTAAAAAATTCCAACAGTGTGGAAGACACAAAAAAGAAATCAACTCAAATCACACTACCCAGAAATGAACAAGCATAACATTTTGATGAACATGCTGCCAGGAATCTCATAAGATACCAACAAGTTTGGCGACCTATTTTATTCTACCCACCAATATGTTCACAGGTATTTTTCCATGTCAATAAGTTTAAATCTACATAGTATTTCTTTTGAGCTTCTCATTATGGAAAATTGCAAATATATTCAAAAGCGTTCAGAATATTGTATAAACCCCATGTCCTATTATCTAATTTTGTCTTATCTATACCTCCTTCTGGCTCTCTCCCATCCCCTCTCATCACTGGATCATTTTAAAACAAATCCCAGGCATCATACTGCATTAGTTTCCTAGGGCTGCCATAAAGAATGACCACAAATGCAGTGGCTTAAAATAACAGGAATTTATTTTCTCACATTCAGGAGACCAGAAATCTGAAGTCAGGCGTGGACAAGGCTAGTTCCTTCTGAAGGCTCTGAGGGAGAGTCTCTTCCACGTCTTCTAGCTCCTCATGGTTGCTGGGCATCCTTGGCATTCTTTGGCTTGTAGCTGCATCACTCCAATCTCTGGCTCTGTCACCACAGGGCCTTCTTCCCCGTGTGTGTCTGTGTGTCTCTGTGCCCTCTCCTTTTCTTATAAGGACTCCAGTCATTGGATTTAGAGCCCACCCTAAACCCAGGATGATTTCATCTTGAGACTTTTAAATACATCTATAAATACCCTATTTCCAAATTTGGTCACATTCTGAGGTTTCATATAGATGTGAATTTGGGGGGACACTATTTCATCCACTATAGTATCTTTTCATCTGTTAAATATCTCAGAACTAATGTTCCATTGTATGAATATTCCAATTTTTAAACCTGTTCTTTGCTACTGACAGGACAGGTCATATCTAGTTTTTCACTAAGCATACATCTTTTCACTTCTGTGGGAGATGGCTGGGTCAAAGGCATTCACATTTCTCATTTTGATACGCATTGCCAAACTATGTCCTGGAAAAAGTGTACTAATTTCTACCCCCAAAACGGTGCCTGAGTGTGCACTGACTAACCCTGAATTATGTCCATTTCTTCAATCTTTACCAACTTGGTAGGTGGGAAATATTTTTTATTTACATTTTTTGATTACTTTTTGATTATAAGCGAGTAAGGGTGATTTTTTTTTTTTAAAAAGAGAGAATATGCAACAGCGGTGGAAATAAGAGGGAAGAACTGTTAGGAATGCTTGAATGCTGGGGCTCAAAAGTGATTCAGATCAAATCATTTCCACGAACACCACTTGTATTGAGAAGTTCAGGGGAAAAGCACTAGAGAAATGCTATTAATCTTCTATATGTAGGGTATATACATTACACTGTGGGATGCTTATAGTAGAAAATGAATGCCCTGCAGATCAAGGAAATAACCTCTTTAAGTTTCTGTGGACAATTGTAACAAAACGTTCAATCTAGAGGAATTATTGCCCATTGGAGGTCACTGCTTTAACCAAGGGGCAATACTTTTTCCAATTACATATTTCACAGCAGGTTGTATATTAGGCTTCTGTTCATTTTGAAAAAAAGAAAAAAAAAATCCATTCTAGATATTCACCTGGTCCATTTACCATTAGTCAGACCTATCATGTTAGCTAACAAGGCACAGCCAATTCTCTGGTTAAAGGTCAAAGGCCTTGGGGACTAGAATCATCAAAAAGGATAGTTTAAGACCTTAACAAAGTTATGCATTGTCCCATGTTTTACCTTCCTTCACATTAATAACTTAGGTTTAAAAATATAAGATTTTTGTTTTTTAACTACCACAGTGATACATGTTCACTTATATAAATGATAAGGTGCTGGTTATGGTAGAAAGTGAAAGTCCCCTCGTATCACCCTGAGATAGAATAATTCTGAATACATTTTCTCAGGCTTTTTCTATGCATATACAAAAATTACTATTTTTTACAAAATTGGGCTCACGTTGCCTCGCAATTTGCCTTTTTCACTTGTTCACACATCTGGTGCATTTTTATCATCATGGAAGCGTACACAGATCAATTTCATTTTAACAGCTGCAGAACACACCACTGGAGGGATGTATCATAATTTATTTAGCCATTTCCCTATTGATTTGGGTTGTTGCTGATTTTTCACTCTGCAAACAGTGTTTCACACTGTTCATGCAGAATTGCACATTTTTGCAGGTATTTTTATAGGATAAGTTTTTAGATAAACAATTGCTGAATCAGAGGTTAATGCATACTTTACACACGGAGAGATACTGTCAATTTGCCCCCCAACCTCCCCTGAGAAAGGTTGCTCCAGGTTCTACTCCCACTAACAATGTATCTGAGACCTTAATATCTCCATTTTTTATTTTTTGGTTTTTTTTTTTGTAAATTAGAAAATTTCTTAGATTACATAAAACCAAGAGGTCACCGAAGACATCAACTTTTGGTTTTGGGAGACACTTCACATCTATATTATTCTTTCTTGCCCAAGAGTCAAAGTGGTCTAGTAGGTGCCCCACAAGGCAGATTACCTAGGACATCCATCTGATCACCTGGAGGATTTGGGGACATTACTGTTAGAGGAACGGATCAGTGTTGGGTCTGAAGTGAATATCAGCAGGTTAAAAACATCCTTAATTTTGTACTTTTAGGCTCTTACGAGCCACTTACCACAAATACTCTTCACTGTACAAGCTGTGTAATAATGATGACAGCAAATATTTATTGAATGTCTACTACATGTCGGTATTATGCATATTTTATCTAATTTTGTCCTCACAGCAAACCTGAAACTTCGGTATTATCCTATCCGTTTTACAGATGGCAAATCTAAGACTCAGAGATGAAGAGACTTTCTCACAAATCTTCTGAATGAAAAATTCAGGGTTTACATCCATTGTCTAACCCCAAAGCCCATGTTCTGTTCACGACCCACGGCTCTTTCTCAACAACAAACCTTAGCTCAGGCTTTGGTTAACTGACTCACAGTGGGCTACTGTGGTTCAGTGGTGTGGGCTTTGAACACATCACCAGCTTTTTGAAGTTAAATGTCATTCACCAACCATTCCTTCTTTCCTTCCTTCACTCACTCATTCATTCATCAAACATATATTAAACCTATGACATATGCCAGATAAAAGAAGTATGGTTCCTGCTCTTTAGGATCTCAGAGTCAAGTGAATGTGACAGACATGTAACCCAAATGTTTACAGGATTATAATGTAATGTAATGTAAAATATTTACATATGATAATGAGGAATACATTCAGGATGTCTTGGAGCACAGAGAGGGAGCATCTCTTTCTGCCTCCAGTTGTTAGGGGAGACTTTGCCAATTGGGTGACATCTGAATAAAGACAAACCCTTTCTCTCCCACAAAATATCCCTTGGTTCCACTGTCAACAGCTGGGCAGGACTGTATCAGGAATTTGACTTTTGAGGGGAAAAGAGCAGGGACTTAGTATTTCAAATGGAAAAAAATGTATCCTTTTAATCTGATACTGTGGTGGTTTAAAAATTTAAATAATTTGAAGATACTGAAACCACTGGTAAGTTTGCTGTGTATCTTTCCAGATCTTTCAATGCCTATACATACACAAACACACATACACACGTGCATACACATATACTTGTGTAATTTTACTGTAATATGCTTTGATAATATGATTTCTTCATCTCAAAATAAATAGAGGGTATATATCAATGTATACCTTACCTTGAATCTTTTAAACAGGTATATGTTGCTTTAGTATATGGATTTATCAAAATGAATTTTTTCAGTCTCAATGGACACTTTGGTGGTTGCCAATTATTTATATTATAAATAACACTGCAATGAATCTCTTTGTGTGTACTGCTTTGGAACCTTGTTCAATTATTCCCATAGGTTAAGTTTCTAGAAAAGGAATTGCTGAATTAAGCAATGGAATGTATATTGCTAGATGGTCCTAAAAAGGATTGTATCAATGACACTGACTCCCATTGTTTGTGAGAGTTACAGAAGAGACTTTAGAATCGGAAAGAACCCAGTGCAGACTCTGGATCAGCCACTTTCGATCTTAAGTGACTTATGCCCGAGTCTCAGTTTCCTCATCTCTGAAATCCACAGCAATACTTAGCTCAAAGGTTTGTATAAATTGGGATCATCTTTATATATAAAGGGTCTCGGAGAGTGCGTGGCACAAAACAATCACTTAATATGTGATAGTTACTGGGTCTAGAGAAAGTGACAGCTCTAGGAAAGCACAAAGAAAACTTTTTCATCCTCATAATAACTAAGCTGTTTCAGGCTCTTGGTGCGATGAGCTCTCTAATGTGATTTTCCACAAGAAGATCTTAGAAATTGCCTTCCCACAAAGAACTAAGGCCTGTCCACACATGCCCGTGTATTATATATCCTTGCGTGGAGGTCCCCCCCAAGCATTGCTCTCCTTCTATCTTGTTTATCAGATTTAATGTGTCCAGGACACCACCCTGTGTCTCTTAATGGCCAGGTTTAAGAATGCTTTTTCTTTTTATAACATAAGACCTTTAAAGGGTTTTGGTGATCTACAATCTGGGGCTGTTTCATGAAGTCCTAGATCACTTGCAGTGAGATAAATTGGACCCACATAGTAACACATTAAAAACAGTGACATCTGCACAGCTTCCCCCTAGTGCTTTATAACTGGTCTCTTCTTTTTAAATCCACATCTGTTATATAGCTCCCAAGTAAATGGCACGCATTTTGCTTAAAGACAGGACAGACTGTAAGGACTAAATTTTATTTTTTCTGACCATTAGTGCCTGCCATCAAACAGATTGTGAAAATGCACACATTTTTGAGCTGTAAGCAGGCATTTTGTAAGCATCACCACAAGGGAAACAATTCATTCCCCTTAAAAATATGTGTGTATAAATTTATTTGTTAATATACATATTCATGTCTTTATTTAGGAAATGTTTTGAGATTTGCAGTGGAGAATTCCGAATTTATACGTTATTATGTGATTTAAAAGGGTGTTTTTTTAAACCACTTTTTAAATTTTTTAAATGGCAGAATCTTGATAGTTGTTGAAGCTGAATGAGGGATACATGTGGGTTCATTATACTGCTCTCTCTGCCTGTGCATGCTTAAAATTTTGCTTAATAAAAATTAGATTAAAACGATTATGTTTTTCTGAGCCAAAACAATAGCCTGTTTCACTGTGCTCTGTCCACTGCAGAACATATAAAATTCCACATTAGACTGAGAAAAGATCTTTAGAGCTTAGCGTAAAATCAAATGACTGAGAACAACCAGTGTTCTGTTGGCCTTTGATTAGAGCCAAGTGTTTTTGTGGTTTTACAATCTGACTGTGCTATGGAGATTCAGGGCAATTTACTTTGAATTGTAAATGTCCAACAGAAGAATTTTTAATCCCATTCTCTGCTCTCATCTTCTGATTATTTGAGATTTCAAATCTACCCTCTTTTCCCCGCCTTTTAAGGGCTATTGAATTTTCCAGTGATGCAACTCAGACTCAGACCATGAGAAGCAGCATTAGCAGATCTGGTTTCGAATCTCAGTTCTCTGTAACTTTGAGGAAGATACAGTTCTCTAAAAATTCATTTTTTTAATATAGAAAATTGGTGTAAAAATCATCATTACAGGATGGCTGTGAAGACTAAAAAGACTGAATAAAAACGTGCTTTACAAACTGCGAAGCCCCTTCAGCTGGAGGAGTTTGCTCCAGCTAGGGCTCTAGCGTCTCAGGGAATGAAGAACAAAACATACACAGGAGAGGATGATATCCTTCCTCGTCCGAATGGTGCAGAGGGAAAGGTGTGGTAACCTCATTCACATCAAGTAGCAGTTTTCAAATGTTAACATGCCCTTGGGAGCTTGTTAAGATTCAGACTCCCGGGTCAACCTCTGGGATACTGATTCACGAGGTCTAGGGGGTGGGGGTGGTAAGAATGTACATTTTTTATAAGCACCCCTAGTAATTCTGATGTAGATGGTCCAAAGATTACAGTTTGGAGAACATGGCTTCTAAGGTATAACAAATTATCCTTCGGAAGGATATCTCTAGTTTAAAAGAAGACTCTGGGAGAAGGAAGTATTTAACCCAAAGAAATAAGTCACCAGGAATGAAATGCCAGAATGCAGCTTAGGAAAGTTTTGAGTGGCACCTCCCCAAGGTCCTTCAAACTGTGCCCCGCAATAATCATAACTAGATTTAAATAAGAACATCTTGGCTTTTTCATTGCATGACTGTGAAAGGGAATAACTTCCTGTATTTTCCTCTCTCTGCTGTTACACGACTACAGAACACTTCTCAGAACACTTCTGACGCCAGATGTGTGGGTTTCCCACATCAAGTAATTCTCCAACTCTCTGGACACCAACTGGATGTCTTACAATTGAACTCAGTTCTGATGCTATCGACCTGGAGTTAGCACCAGATCCCACAGATTAGGGGCTCAGTCTCACAAGACTGCCCCGCCCCTCCCACTTCAGATGCCAACTGAAAGTCCAGGTTGTTGTCTGTGCTTCTGACCAACCAGTTATAAACGGGAGGTTGCCACAACCCTCTCTTCAGGTTGGATAACTTGTTAGAGCGGCTCACAGATGCAGAAAACAGTTTACTCACTAGGTTACCAGTTTATTATAAAATATCGGTTTATTCTAAAAGGATACAACTCAAGAACAGGCAGATGGAAGAGTTGCATAGGGCAAGGTATGGGGGAAGGAGTGTGGAGCTCCCATCCCCTCTCCAGGTGGGTCACTTTCCCAGCACCTGCCTGTATTCACCAACCCAGAAGCTCTCCAAACCCCTTATAGGTTTTTAAGGAGACTTCCTTAAGTAGCCATGATTAATTAAATCATTGGCCATTGGTGATTAGATTAATTTTAATATGTCTTGTGGGTGACTGGGGATGAGGGGTGGGCGTAGAGGAGTTGGGGGGGTGGGGCTGAAAGTTCCAACCCTCCAATCACATGGTTTGTTCCCTTGGCAACCAGCTCCCCATGATTAGGGGCTTTCCCAAAGTCATCTTATTAACATAAATTCAGTTGTGGTTGAAAGGGGCTTGTTATGAATAACAAAAAATGCTCCCTTTCATCTTCATTGCTCCTATCACTTAGGAAATTGTTGGTTTGCAAATTGGGCCCCCATGCTTGGAAGGCAAAGAGAGATGGAAGAAAGAGGCAGGCCACTCCAGATTGGTAGGTGGCAGCTTTTACAAGTAGGAGAACTTACACATGAGGCTTGTCATGGGCAGTGGCAAGAGGAGTAGATCTCCGCACCCACCCACCAGAATCTTAAAAGTTTGTAAAGAGGCTTTAACTGACTTCAGTCGTGTATACCGTCTAGATGGTTTCAACAACACGTTGCTCTCTCCAGGCTACATTGGACATGGGCAGGATGTACATTCTAAGGATGAGAGGAGTGGGTGAGAGCCTCCTATCGCCTGGGTCCAGCCCTTGAGTCAACTGGCGGTCATGTCCTCTCAATGACTTCCTCCAACAGAAATTCCAAGAGTTTTAGGAACTCTGTGTCAGCAATGGGAGGAAGACCAAATATGTATTTCTTATTATAAACCACATCATCACAGGCTACCTTATATTGAGGCCTCTCTGAGTGATTTTGCTTCTGTGTGGATCTGTCCTTAAGGGAATGTTGTTCTGGAGACTTTATTTGTATTTTCTGAATTATTTTGACTGTGATTATTGTCTTGTCAGGAAACTGTAGCTTTTACTTCAGATAATTGATTTTAGGGGTCTGTTGCACTGTTAAATGTGATTTTTATTTAGACTTAGGGCTCAAATATTTCCTGTGGGGAACACATCTTTGGTTTTGTGATGTAAGTCAATGGAAAAATAGGTTTTGATTAAAAGAAAATTGCTTTATAGTAAACTTCTTTACAAGAATTGGAATAACTGCATTAGATGAGATTGTCCTGTGTACCTACTCGCCAAGTGTTATTTACTTTTTACAATACAGCTCTTTTTCAGTGTTCTCTTTATGCTCTGAGGTTGGCCTTCTCCATTCAGACTTCTCGAGTTTGATTTCCTAATTATGCAATATTTAAGTCAAATAATATGAAGCATATAAAAGTATTTTGGAAACTATAGTCCTATAAAAATGTAAGAGATTATTACTATTGTGGAGCCTCCTTCCTCTTTTGTACCTTTTGTGTCATGCCTAGATTCTCAAGAGGTTTGGCATGAAGGATATTCTAATTATATACTATTCTCTGCCCAGAGAGAACCCTACCCAGAATCTCTGCCTCCTACTCTGTAGCTTCAAGTGAACAAATTAGAATATAATGTTAAGTTTCCCTTTCTCTGTCTTCTATAAATTCAGGGCCAGGGGTGGAGCTGAAAGTGGAGAGACAGATATATCTGGGAAAAAAACATCTTGCCTGACTATTTTCCTTAATGCTAGTTTTAAGCAGACTCCTGAGCTTTTTTATCTATGTATTAGATTTTGGTGATGACCTCTTCTCAAGGTGTTTAAAAGAGCATGTAAGGATCATGTCTCCTCTTCACTGCTGTTTTAGTAGGGCTGCTATCAGGAGATAGAATTCATCCCAGAGGGCTCAAATTGAGGAACCCTAATGGAGTGGTTACATTCAGACATGGGGGTAGGTTTGGAAGAGTTGAGGCACCCAGATACTGGCAACAATGGGAAATTATTACCACTCAAAGGACCAAAAGAACAAGGGAAAGAAATAGTGTTGTGGTAGCCTAGTGACGATGAGAGCCATGAGGTCAGGCTGCCTGGCTAAAGCTGTGGTAGTGGAAGGACAGGGAAACAGAGACTGAAACCGTCAAGAAATAGGAAGAGAGACCGCAACTTCCCTTTCCATTGTCTCCCATTGGCTGTATCCATCTAGAAGATGTTTGGCAAGAAAGACCAGATGATGCAGTCATCAAGGTTCAACCTCCTGGGACACAGAAAAAAAAATGTAGAGAATAGACCGGGGATAGGGAAAATTGATGAAGGATATCCAGCATAATTGTTCTTTAGCCTCAACCAAAGATTTTTTTCCCCTATTTTAAAATCTTCCATCTGCTTCTCATCAGATAATACCTTTTTACAATGCTACACTTTGAGTTATTATTGCTTCTTTAAGTTAAAGTGTTTTTGGCTGTAATGCATAAGGATGGCAATTGATGTGAGAAATATTAGTTGATCAAATCTTTTCACATGAACACACTGGAGTTGGGGAAATTCTAAACGACACGGAAACATTCTATATGCAAGGTTGTATTTTTCATCATCAGAAAAAATAATTTGGATAACATATTTTGCAGGAAAATGCCTTATTGGTATCATAGCGTCTAACACATTTTATTGTCAATTGTCTACATGTTAAAGAAGGTTTTTCAAAGTGGACATTTCAATGTCAGCTTTCTGTTCTCAGAGATTTCTTAACATTGTGATTTTGATGTGGCTCCTTTGACTGAAGTATGTTTTGTCACTAAATTTTCTGCTTTTATTAAAAATATTACCAGGGCTGGCCTGGTGGCATAGTGGTTAAGTTTGCACACTCTGCTTCGGCAGCCTGGGGTTCGCAGGTTCTGATCCTGGGCATGGGCGTATGCACCGCTCATCAAGCCAGGCGGCAGACATCACACATATAAAGTGGAGGAAGATAGGCATGGATGTTAGCCCAGGGCCAATCTTCCTCACCAAAAAAAAACAACAACCAAATGTGTAAACTGTTTAGTTTTATCCTATACCGGAGTCACATACTCTTATGAATCCCACTCTCAGGGATACATTGTAAAGTGAGGGTGATGGATGGGATGAGAAATGGGTGAGTTTCAAAAAATGGTGGCCACGTTAAAAAAAAACATGACATTGAAATGGCATGGTAAAGTGGCTGGATAAAAAATAAAACTAAAGATGTCCTGCTTATTTGCATGTTATTCTCTACCCTAAATTGTGAGCAATTCAACTGAAATTGAGTTTGGACTCACCATATGAATATAAATTGATTAACTGCTAAATGACTAAATTGCAACATTGCCACATGTCCCAGTTAAACAATCTGGCTTGAAGGAAGGGGAAACCACAAGAGTCTGTAGCATTTGATAGAACCAGAGGTCTGCAAAGAACTATGCTGGTGACTATAATAGTAGTGGGGGTGATGGCAAGTATGGAGCGATGGAGTACCAGAGCAGGTAACAATGAGGGGAGCAGATATGGTGGTGATGGTTGGGGGATAATGTTAGTAATGATGGTGAAGCAAATGTGGAGATGGATGGGGGATGATGGTGGTGGTGGTGGAGTTGGCAACATTGGTGGTTGAACTGCTATCATTGGTTGTAGAGCTGATGGTGTTTGTGGTGGTGGAAGCAGTAATGAAGGTTGTAGAGGCGAAGATAGTGAGTTGGGAGTAGAGCTGGTGTTGGAAGTGTGGATGTTAATGGGGATGGGGAAAGTGATAATAATGATATTAATAATTCCAAAAGTGATGGTAGGGCTTAGAAGTCATGAAGCTTTATGAAGTAAGGCAATGCCATATAAACTTAAAATGTTTTTAATGTGTCTTAGGTTGGAAACAAATAACGAAGCCCAGTAAATTTACTTGCAGGGCGATTTGTCAAACTAAGCACTCACTTTGCAGATGCTCTTCAAGCTTTTCCTTAATTACAGATATTAGCATCATGCTGTGCCATAAAGCACCACTCCTGTCAATTTTAACACAGAGCAAAAGTTCTTCTAATAAATATTATTCGACCCCAATTATTGGAAACTTTTAGAGTAAACCTGGCTTCCCCTATTCAATACAATGCACAGTGCACTTGAAAGTTGATTTTTACCTTGAAAGTAATGCTATTTAGCCAGGGATTATCTTTTATCTCTGTTTGCGAAACAGCTGGAAGTGTAGCTACTGAGATATTTGATATTTGTCTTCCTGCACTTGACTGCCAAACAAAATCATTGCAGTTGTAATCAACAGAATGTACCTTCATAAATTAGCATAAACACATTCCACTGAAAGACTGACTCTACAAGATTGACCTTCTAGTAGAATAATATACGATCTATTTTTTGGATAGACAGAATTTTCTTTGCCTCTCTGACTATATATTTGAAATTAAACAAAAATGCTCAGAGTAACATTTTCCTTTTTCATTGTTTAAAGTGAACCTCCTTCCCTCTCCCTGGCAACAGGTGACTTATTCTTCCAGAGACCAGTATAAACTCTGCTCAACAAATTTGTCCCACTGAAATAATTGAAATGTGTTTTCCTGTTTGATATATTTAAGGCTATCAGGTACAGATAAAAACACATTTGATAACCATGGCTTATATTTATTGAGTTGTTGCTATGCAGCCAGGCACTTTTCATGGATTATCTCGTGGTATGTTCTAATACGCTCTTCATCTTACAGATAAGAAGAATGAGACTTCGGGAGTCACACTAGTACACGGCTTAGCCAGGATTTGGACTCAGCGGGCTACTGGAACCCACACTCTTAACCATTGTGATATGCTCCCTGTCAGATTTCTGACAATGTAGAACTTAGCTCAACTTTTCCCTTTCCCTGGAAAACAAAGTAGGTTTATTCTTTGACAAACTTCTGAATTTATTAGGATTGCCCTGCAGAAGAGGTGGAAACCATGTGGAAATGATCCATCCAATTACTTGACTTGGAACATATTTATTTAAATGAAGAGGTTGGATTGGGAGTTAGACGTTCTAGATGTTAGTCCTTGTTCTGCACTCTGACCCACGTGACCACGACAGTCTCTTCATCCCCAAAGACTTGGAATGTCAGGGGCTCAGTTTTCCTCACCCGCCAAAGACAGAAAGAAGCTGCCACGCCCATCTTAGATAGTAACAACTTCCCGTAAAGACTGAACACTCTAAGTAACTGGACCACTGCAGTGAAGTCGTACTCGCCCCTCCTCTGGTCTCCACCTTGCAAAACTGTTCTCCACACTTTTGCTAGAATACTTTTTCTAAAGTGCGGCATTAACCATGGCTCTTGTCTGCTCAAAACCTTTCTTTATCCAACCATTACCTGTAGGGTAAAGTAAATGTGCTCACCTTGATGATATTCAAGGCTGTTCTCCATCTGGTCCCAAACTAGCCTTCTAGTCACATCTTGCACCATTCTCCTTTAAGTAGCCGATAAGCCATTAAACGGAATTGTTAGTTGCTCCATTCTATCTTGCCTTCATGCCTTCGCTCATGCCTTGAACTGCTTGTCAATTATTTACTTAAATATTTATGTCACATTGCTATGGACTGAACTGTGTCCCCTCCGCGTTCATGTTGAAGCCCTAACCTCCAATGTGACTGTATTTGGAGACAAGGCCTTTAAAGAGGTAATTGAGGTTAAATGAGGCTGTAAAGGTGGGGCACTAATCTGACAGGGCTGGTGCCCTTACAAGAACAGGAAAAGTGCTCTCTCTCTCTCTCTCTCTCCACCTGCCAAGTGAGGACACAGGAAGACGGGAGGACACAGGGAGAAGATCACCATCTACAAGCCAGGAAGACAGTCTTCACTAGACCCTGACCCTGCTGGCACCCTGATCTTGAACTTCCAGCCTCCAGAACTGTGAGAAAGTCAATTTTTGTTGCTTAAGACACCCAGTCTGTGGTATTTTGTTATGGCAGCCTGAGCTGACTAAGACAAGTACCTACTCTTAGGGTTGTGGGTCTGAAGGGAGCAAAAATTCCTTCATTTTTGATTCTGTGATTTGGGTTGCTCAAGGCTGGTGAGTTTTCTGTCAATCCCAATATCATCTGGTCACTGCTAATCTTTACCTGGGGGAATTTCCAGTATGTCTCAGAGCAGGGCTCATTTATGATCAATGTTTTGAGAATAATGGGAAGTTTCCCTGAAAATAAGATGTGAAGATATGGATGCCCTCTCCTTGTTGAAAGTATCTGAGTGGATAAATCCAAACTGAAAAAGACCTATTTTTCTGCTAGCTAGTGGGAGACTAATAGCTGAAGTGATCATCAAAATGATTGACATGGTCTGTTATTTCAGCAAGAATATGAGTGAGGGGAACTGTTGAGAGAGGATAAAAGAAGGAATAATACATTATCTCATTACGTTGGAAAAAAATGAGAAAAATGAAGTGACTATAGTTGAAATATTATTTTAAACAAACCCTTTTTGTTTTTAAGAAAATTGTGTATTTTTCCACCTCACCCTCGCTTTACACTGTCATTTTATTCAACTGAGCATCGATCCTCCTTCTCCAGAATCATGGTGGGAAATTAGTCTAAACTCTTAATTGCAATGTGTTAGTGTTAAGATGGGCAAATTGCCTCCGATGTAGTTGTTCCTAAGACTGCCATTATAGCTTTATACAATAAAACCTCATTAGTGACATCTTCATCCTTGGGAGATCAGCTGAATTGTTTCTCACACCTCGGTGAATACTTTCCATCCAGGTCATGGGAAATTATGTGTCTGATTTGCACTTCTAGCACGTTTCTTCCTCTGCTTCCAAGTCCTTTACAAACAAACGTACAATAATCTGAGAATGGAAACATAGGAGATGTCCAAGAAGGTTTGACAGAGAAGGTGGCACTCATGCGAAGTTATGAATGTTGACCTAGATTTCTCTAAACATGTTAACAGTGTCCCATTAGAGTTCAGGGAACGTGGTGTCCTCACTCTCAGACCCAGCAATTAGGTCTTGGTGTTATCTGAAATAAAGTGTATGTTTATTAATGACTTACAACAGTATTAAGTACTTTATAATTATTTTTAATAATTACTATTTATTGCACAGTATTGTGTTCTGGGACCATTTCTAATTCTTATGGCAACTCTTTCATATAAATATAATTATGCTCATTTTACAGCTGAGGAAACTGAGGATTGGAGATAGAGAACTTTTCTCGAAAGAGAGAGGTTGTCAAAGGTCCCAGAGCTAGTTGTTGGCAGGGACAGGATTTAAACCCAACCCATCATCTTTTCATTCCTCCACATGGGTCCCCTAACTGGTATTGAATTCTTTTTTTTTTTGCTGAGGAAGATTCACCTTGAGCTAACATCTGTGCCAATCTTCCTCTATTTTGTATGTGAGCCACCACAGCATGGCCACCACCGAGTGGTATAGGTCCGCACCCAGAACCGAACCCAGGCCCCAGAAGGGGAAGGTGCTGAACTTAACCACTAGACCACAGGGCCAATCCCAGGGATCCAATTCTTACTAAGTTATTTTCTGAATACAAGTTGGATCTTCATGTTGCTTTTCAGCAGGAATTCAAGAAGCCAAACCCTCTAATGGACTCTTTATCTTTGCACATTAGGCCAATCTCTTTACACAAGAGCCACTCAGAGGTTTGATTAGCATGGTTCAGTCTCCAGGATACTAATCATCTCTTGGTGTATTGACAATTGAGTTTGGTGGCGTGAAAAGCAGATGACTAGACTCAGAAACATGGAGACTGACCTGACTTAATACCAATCTGGGTGTAGCTGTCTGTATAGCCAGCTGTCTCTGCCTTTCCCTCAGTAATAGTGTATCTAGTCGTTATGACTTTTCAAAGTGCACCAGAGCCATACTCAGCAACAGCAAGGCAGATTTGCAATGATCTGCTTGGCTGTAGATATACTCATCTACATTGGACCCTGGATCCCATCCTATCCTTAGGCAGAAGCAGTCTAAGGGGCCCTTGTCCAGGATTCCATGGATTCTGTTTCAGTGTAATCTGACAACTGGTCCCTCCCTTGTCTTGTGTGAAAGATTGTTTAATGGCTATAATTCCTCCCATCCTGGTATGCATTCCGCTTTACAATGTGACATTGCTGCTCCTCTCCTCCGGAGTTGGAGTCTGTTTCTCCACACCCTTGAACCTGGGCTGGCTTCATTACTTATTTTAACCAGTAGAATGTAGTAGGAGTGATAGTGTGTGAGTTCCAGAGTCTAGGCCACAAGAGGCCTTGTAGCGACCACCTTTCATCTTAGCAGACCACTGCCATGAGACCACCATGTAGGGAAGACTGCTGGAGGTAAGCTACTGGAGGAGACCAAGACACCCCTACCCACAACGATACCAACTTACACATGTGTGTGAGGTCCTCTTAGACCTTCTAGTCCAGCTGAGTCTGCAGCTGCATGAGGGACCACAGGCAAAAGTCAGCAGATGAACCACCCTGCCAACCCACAAAATCATAAATAATACTAAGTCCTTGTTTTAAAGTGGTTTCTTATATAGCAAAGCCTAACTGACACACTGTGTTCCCTGGTTCCAGTAATTCTGGGACTAAGTTTGCTCAGGTGAAAATCAGTAATTTGGAGTGGATGGTCTGCAGCGATGTTTTCATTACTAATATGCTAGGCATTACAAAGAACAGAGTGAGAAAAAATATAGAGGTGAGAACACAGAAGCTGTTTATGGGATACGATAGGATATGTCATGAAAAATCATTTGGCTGGAGCAGAGACTTCAGGAATACGATTTAATTCTAGAAAGGTAAGTTAGAAGAAGATTGAGGAAGGACTTGCATGCCAAGGTGCTGAATGTTCATTTTAACTGTTCTCCTATGTAAAGACTGTAATGAAAAGAAAAGTGGAAATGAGAAAATGAGTTTTCATGGATGTTGATAAAAGAGCCTGACATGGCTGATGACATCTGAGGAGGAGCCTGGATGTCTGTGGAGCATACTGTCTTCTTTTGTGGTTTAGGATGGAGCTCAAGTGGCACACTGGTAAACTCTGGGGTACCTGAATTTGTGGGGGCCAAAAAGTTTCCACCAAATCCCCCAAAGTGAAGTTTTGCCAAAAAATCACTAAGACCAGCTGTTTCATCCCATGAGTATGCCAGCCATCACATAGACACTATCTGTGTATAATGAGGTGGCACTCCAGTAAGGATTTTAAACTGTGTTATTATTCCACATTTTGTCTGGACTTGGTTGTGATTATGATTGTTGACTTTTTAGCAGAGCCAAGGGAAATAAATGCTTATAAACATAATACTTCATAAAAGGAGACCTAAGCCATAAGGGAAAGTAAAAATTAGTTATGAATGAAGCTTGCATTAAGTTTTAAGAGTAGTGCAATATTGATCATCTTATAAAAGGAAAGCCTTAGATGGTCAAAGACTGGATCCCGAGTCCTCTGAGAAGGAACTTTTCTTATACTCCTCTCGCAGCTCCCACTCTGCATTAGCTTGTCCCCTCCTTTGGAAGAGGAGTTGCTAGTCTTGTTCAGATTTCATGACACTGATCAGGCCAGTGGGTCTCTCTACATTAAAAGTTCACACATGTAAGTGTGACACTCTTCTGTTTTCATGTCCTATGTGACTTCAGAGCAAGATGGCTAGGCCACCTCCACTGGTAAAAGCCCAGGCCACCCCATATTCACCTTTTCTCTCACACCTGTGTATACCTCGTAGCACTGAACTCTTTTTTTCCCAAATGGAAGGGTGGAGGTGGGATTCAACTTTGGAGATTCCTTTTAGGCCCCTGTACCCAAGTCAAAGGGTTTCTGTTGAGTTTACTGAAGTTTTATGTTGAGGATTGGGCCCAAGACCAGTGAATTAAGGAGTATGACTTTGTGTTCCTTTGCCACTGATGCTTGAGCACATGTAACCTCAGAACCTAATAGAAAGGTGGGTAGGAGTTGATATTATTGGTTTCTTGACTAAATGTCATCTAATGGAACTTGTATTTCATTTTTACCTCTCATAGACATCAGTTGTAATGAAATATTACTTTCACAATTACTGAATGAATCCAAATCCTTAAGCGTGGAAAATCTTGGGGAGGAAGCTTTAACCCAAGAATTAAACAGTCCTAACACCACTGAAGGATCATCCTTAAGGAGGTTGGCTGTAGTGATGGTTCCTGTCCTCTTGAAATAGCTTGCAGTCACAGTTGGCCAGGACAGAAAAGAGGACCAAATCACACACAGTAAATGTTGCACAAAGACTGATGACTAATTTATTTCCCATTGTATCATTTGGAATGCTTTCTGTTGTAGGTAATAGAGAATCCCAACTCAACTGACTTAAACAGTAAGCCATTTATTATCTCATAACAAAGAAATTTAGAATTAGGCGAATTCCAGGGTTGGCAAATTCAGTGACTCAATGACATCATCAAAGACCCAGATTCTTTCCATTCTTCTACTGTGCCACTCAAAATGTATTGACTTTTGTTGTCAGGCTTGTATCCTAATGTATTCTAGATTTCTGTAGCAGCTTCAAGCACAGAACAGTATCCAAAGGCCAGAAGCTAAAAGAATCCTTCCTCATTACCTTTTGAAGAATAAGAAAAACTTTTCCAGAAGCCTCCCTTCAGATTTTCCCTCCTGCCTCATGTCCACGATTGTGTGGCATTCCTTCTTCTAAACCACTTACTGGTAAGAGGTATAGAACTAGAGCACTTGACTAAGATATCGAGGTACCCACTGAGCCTTGGGAGTGGCCACTTCTCCCAAAGCACGTGAGAGCCAACCTGAAATGAGATTCTATCAAGCAAGGGAGAAGGGGAAGAATAGCTGTTAAGTGGGTAACCAAGGGTGTCGGCCACAAATGACGACCATGATATGAATATTAGTCACTCAGTTAGGGTGAGTGAGTTATCAGTCAAGGCTAACTTTAGCACAGTTGTTAAGCAAGTGTCCAATCTCTCTAACTGGTTTCCTATTGTTGCCATAAAAAATTCTGCAAACTTAGTGGTTTCAAACAGCACAAATCTATTATCTTATAGTTTTTTGGGGGTTTATTTTTGTTTTTGTGTTTTTGCTTTGGTGAGGAAGATTGGTGCTGAGCTAACATCTGTTGCCAGTCTTCCTCTTTTTGGCTTGAGGAAGATGGTCCTTGAGCTAATGCCTGTGCCCATCTTCCTCTACTTTGTATATGGGACGCTGCCACAGCATGGCTTGATGAGTGATGTATAGGTCCAAGCCTGGGATCTGAACCTGTGAACCCCAGGCCGCCAAAGTGGAGTGAGCGAACTTAACCACTATGCCACCGGGCTGGCCCCAATTATTATCTTATAGTTTTGGAAATCAGAAATCTGAAATGAGTCTCCCTGGGCTAAAATCAAAGTATCAGCAGGGCTGCATGCCTTTTGGAGGCTCTATGGGAGAATTGATTTCTCTGTCTTTTCCAGCTTCTAAAGGCTGTATTCCTTGGCTCGTGGTTATCTTCAAAGCCAACAACATCAACCAGAGTTCTACTCACGCTGCCATCTCTCTGATTCTCTCTCTTCTGCCTCCCTCTCCCACTAAGGCCCCTTGCGGTTACACTGGGCCCACTTGGATAATCCAGGATAATCTCCCATCTCTAGGTCAACTGATTAGCAACCTTAGTTCTCCTTTGCCATGTACCTAGCATATCCTCAGGTTCTGAAGATTAGGTATGTAGACATCTTTGGAGGGGCACTATTCTGCCTCCCACAGATATCATTTTCACCCCTCAGATACTAAAGGCTCTCATGGCAGTGTCTATGGGAATGAGCACAGCCTCTGGATTTGAATTTCAGCTTCTCCACTTACATAGTACTTGCACCGTATAGCTATGTGTACTTTGACAAGTTCCATAAATTCCCTAAGATTTGGTTGCCTCATATATAAAATGAAATTAATAGTTATCTGAAAGGGTAGTTGTAAGAATTTAATAAGGCCATATATGGAAAAATGCCTAACACAGTGCCTTGCTCAGAATATATATACAATAAGAGAGCATCATCACCATTTCTGTCATCTCTGAAAGCCTGTGAACATTATATAATTGCTTCTATTACCAGAGGTATAGATTCTAATGCTAGCCTTCCTAGCCACGTAGTCATTGGCTGGTTATTAAATTTTTCTGAGATTGAGTTTTCTCATCAGTAAAATGGGAATAATAAAACGCTCTTTATAGAAGAGGTGAAGATGAAATGAAATAGCCTGTATGTATTGCCTAGCACAGCTCCTGATGCATGGTGGGTCATCCATTAAATTCTGTTCACCTCCCTTCCTCCAAGCCTATTCTTATGAAAGTTTCACAACTCATAACCAAGGTAGTGGTTCTCAAACTTTAGTGTACATCAGAATCATCTAGAAAGTTTGTTTAAAATACAACTTTTTGGGTCCTATCCTAAATGTACTGAGTCAAGATTTTGCGATGGGGAAGAGCTGGATGGTCTGCATGAGGATGTAAATAACTGATCAAACTTTAACCTAGTGACTTTCACAGAAACACTGGAATTTTACCATTGAACAAAGCATCATCGTAAAGGTTTAACTAGGAAATTACAGACGTCGTCTAGCAGGTGGAGCAGGTATTTTGAGGGAAAACTAGACCCTGCCAGTGCTTCTGAATTGGAACATATATTAGGCCAATAAGAGTTTAGACAGGGGAGGAGATAGAAAAACCAAAGGTTTCTGACTTAGATTTCCTGTGTATTTTTCCCTATCAACTTTGTCATCATTAATGTGGAAAGTGGGAAGTTGGTGGTAAAATATCTAGTGTTATATTACAGACATTTCACAGAGCTGACCTCTGTTGATTCTCCTCTGCTATGTGATAAAAGTCCATTAATATTATCTCAGCATGTTCTTTACTCTGCCCAAACTGCTAATACCTTGATGGTGCTTATGGCTTCCATTAGCAATGTTCTCACATGAATGAAGAGAGTGAAAGAATGTAGAAAGGAGCCATGTTTTAGCATCCATTCGGCCTGCTTGTCCCTTGCTGGTAGGCAGGCTCCTTTCTTATTCCACACGGATCTCCACCCAAATAATAACTTCACTTTCAATATGGAAATATACAGTAATGAGGCTTCAACAATTTTTTTTGGTTATCAGGAATCTTAAATGCCAGAGAGCAAATTGCAACGTACTAAATAATATCCAACAGACATTTTCTCAGGGAGAATTTTTTGAAACAACAATTGCAGCGAAAGAGGAGAAATTTAATCCACACGTGCTATTGGCTATGTGTTTTTTCTTCCCTAAATGGAATGGGAGGTAAACGTGTGATCAGGAAAGGGGACCCCAAAGCTATACTGCCTGAATTCCCAGGTGTGTAGAATCAGAAGGGATTCTTGCTATTCAGTTATGCCTGGTTGAAGACAGTGCATTTTCTTCTATGATGTATATGTCACTTTTCATTAATTCTGAGAGGCCTGTTCCTTTAGAAACCAGAGTAAACAGAGTAGTGTATTGGATTAGATCTCTACCGTGAATAAATTTATTTTCTAGCAAGTGTAAAAAACGAGCAAGGCCAAAACCCCCCAGAGCAGAAAATGTCACAGTGATTGCTAATACATTACTGCACAGAGAAAAGCCTAATAAAACCCCTATTAGGATGTCATACCTGCTTACGACTGAATTCTCCAGAAAGTTTATTTGATATGTCTAAGCCAATTATCAAAGTCTTAGTGATAAGAAGCAGCTCGCTGGGCCTGAATGTGTCAGAATAGAATGACTAAATTGTGGGAATTCATGGGCCTCTGCTTTGAATAATTAACTTGGCTCTTTGTAGAATGCATACACTTTGGAAACTAATTTTCTCTTTGCACAAAGCATTTTGCCCTTGTGCTGCCTTTGAAAAGTAAACTGTTTCGCTGTAAGGTTATTCCCCTTTTTCATTATATTTGGCTTGAGCTTCCTTCCCCGTCTTTTGGCCCACCCTTCTCTTTGCTCTTTGTCTTGGTGACATCATTCTGGCTAGACTGATGTAGCTTTCAACCAGAGATACGATATGCAGTGATGACATTTCCTCTGAATGGAATTTAAGCATGAGCTCCGCAATGATATTATAATGCCTTGTCTGTTTCTGCGTTTTGCTCTGACTAAAACGCCAAGTTTATTTTTAAAGGGTTTGAGGATTTTTGTTCCATAGGAGAGAAGCAGAAGTGTTGGTTGCATAAATAGTTCTGTGGATAAAAAGGAGAATTGATCTTAATCTATTTGGAATGACAAAGTCAGCCATTTGGACCAGACAGGGTTGCGAGTTTGTGTGAACAAGCAGGCAAATCAGAGGCCATTTTTACCCTATGGGTTTCTTCCTCTCACTGGGCCAAACAGGTCCCTTGTTTTGGCAACAGGTAGACAAGCGTCTCTCCATCTTTGGATTGCAGTAAGTCAATCAGTGGGTTGGTGTGTGAACGGGCCTCTCATGTTCCCTCTCTAGCTCCAGGGTCGATCTCACGGTTGGCTCCATCAGCACTGTGCGCTGTCACCATCCCTTCAAGACGTCGCTACCCTGATAAAGTTATGGCTGGCTCCTTGGGAGACCTGTCAGTCAACTGAGAGGAAAGAATCACTGGAAAGCGTGGATAGAGACCATCAGGGCAGCTGTTTCACGAGCTAGGACTTGACAGTTCTTATTTCAGCACTTTTGTTAAGTACCTGCATTTAACATCTGGTGACTACGCACCTGGCAAAAGGGTCATGAAGATTAATGAGAATTTAAAGTTCACTGGAAGAAATACAGTGTAGTATGCAGTCTCAAGTTACCTTTATGGATGACTTATTCCTGTGCAGTAGGAAAGGTCCCTTCCAACTCTAAGAAAGCTGTTTAAGATGACCTGCTTTCCTCAGAGGAACTGAGTTACTCTGCATCATGTCCTGCATTTCTGTCCATACAGAGAACTTCTAATAAAATCTTATGTGAAGAATAAAACTGTACCTTAAAATAAATGCCAAAACCAAAGGTTCTTTATATGGCTGCTTTTCCTTCCTGTTCACACAAATAATTAATAAGGTCTATGAAAACAGCTTAGCATGGTGGAGTTTGCAATGAGGTAAATCGGTGACGTGACCTCTGTGGAGATTGATTTTCGGCATCATAACATTTGCCTAAATGGACGGGTCTACAAGTGTATGTGGAAAAAGTACGTCAATGTCCATCCCCTCCTCTTTCAGGCCTATTTCGAAATGTCCTCTGCAGACTTTGAAGTGTTCTTTTAGTAACAGCCCTCATCCCAGCTTTAATCCGTCTGTCCACACTCATTGCTGTGGCAGTGGATATTTTAAAATATCCACCATAGGAAAGAAAAAAGGACAGAGTAGAGGCCTCTGGATTTTTAACCACTGATAACTTATTGACTGGTGTGAACCTCTAGGGTGATTCTCAAGGATAGTAAAAATAAAAGTAAATGCTTGAGAATAAAATGATTCCCTCTCATTTAAAAATATGCTTTGGGGAGGAGGTTGGTGATGATCAGAAAAGGCAAATAAACGATGATAAGATGTCACAACTCCAAAAATGATTAAGAATCACTGCTCTGAGAACTTACATTCTAAAGAAAGCATCCCGCATCTGTACAAGTGTCTCTTATGCATATGCTAATTGATTCCACGGATAATTTTAGCTTTTGGTTTGTTTTCTTCCTGTCATTATTTTATGTTCTTATTTGCTAGACTTCACAGGCACATCCGGGGGAACACAATTGCTTATCATTCAAATTTGGGGGAGTATGTTGGGAATATATAATAGTCTTTTGCACTGGAAGTTTTCCTTCATGAAGTAGAATTTGGTGAGTGCTTTTGAGTAATCAGAATGGTTTTGGGTGAATGGAAAAAATCGGGGAGTACAGTACAGATTTATATCGCCAGTCATACTAAAACTTTTAAATATTTCTGGTCACAATGACCTACCAATTCCTTCATCTCTTCTCTAAATAGATTGTATTAGAATGACACACTTGAAGTGTGGCATTGCAGTGGATTCACAAATCGTTTATTCTGGCTCTCTCTTTGCACCTGGAAGCAGAGAAAGAGAAACACTTCTCCTGAACTATGGCTGATAACAAGGCTTTTTAGGCCCTGTCTAAAGCAGCTCTTAGAGGCTGATAAAGACCTTGCACGGAGACACCTCAATCAAATCCTTTTGAGAATTTAACCATCAGATGGCATTCAGGCACACGAATTGCATGCAGAGTCTTGCCCCTTGTGAACATGGATCCAGCAGTTCTTCTGTCTGCCTAGGCCTCACCCCATTCAGGAGAGCTAAACCCACCTCCCGGGTTTCTCATCCTTTGCTTTATTGCCTCCCTTCAACTCTCAGCATCAGGTTCAATTCCTCTTTCTGATTTGGTGTCTCCATCTTTCTCAGCTATTTCTGTCTTTCTGGTTTTGTCCCTACTCACTGTATTATCTCATATTCTCCCTCAGCTTCTTATTTCCACTCTTCTTCTGCCCCTAATCTTCTGACCTTAACTTCCATTGACCTAATGCAGCTGGAAGCCAGAGGGCAAGAGTGCCCATCGATGCAGTCCATGTGGGTCAGGCTCCCAGGTCACTGAGCAGGCTGGAAAAGGGCAAGTAATGAACCTGGAGAGGCAAGCACAACGTATCTAGCATATTGGGCAAAGTGCCTGGTGCACAGAAACTATTATTCTTTGGACCCTTCATCACTCTTGCTTTCATGTGCAAAATCCCAAGCACACTTCTTTTTCCATGTATTTATTTTTTTAGTTACTACTTCTCAAAAGACCAGAGTGTTCGGAGTATATAAAATATGTTGATTATTATCTTAACCCATTCAGATTTCTACACCTTGACTCTATTCTAAAAAGGAAAGTTTTATGCTTCTGCATCTATACTCAATGCCCTCCCTTCCTGAGGGTCAGTGTTAGAGCATCTTTCCAAAGTAGCTGTCTCAGTGAAAAATCACTTCAGGGCAGCTTGCTGTTGCTGTGTAAGACCCTCCTAGGGTTTGGTAAAGTGGAATTTACTTGGAAGGCGAGAGCATCCTCAGTGATCCCAAGAGATGAGGGTTATTGCTTCTGTGATGTGTACCTCTCCTGCCTGAGAAATGCTGACTGGAATTCTTTTGATTCTTTTAGTTTCAAGACTTTTCAAATACATCTTTTGATAAATAGGCTTGGCATATTTGACTTCGAACTTCCATAACAGTCCAACTCTGTCTTTTTATTTTTATTTTCAAATTTATTTTACAAAACCTTCTGTCTTAATGCACATTGTTTTGTTTTAATTTTAGTCTGATTTATGAAAGTCTCATTGAGTCAGAATTTTCCATGTTGTGCTTTGCTTAATTTCACTAAAAGTTTTCTATTTGTTTTAGTTTGTTTTCTCACAACTGGGGACTAGGAAAAGCTAAAGGCATATTTGTTTTCACAGGCGCTGTGTCCTGAACTAAGCCAGTCTCATTTCAGTGACTTGGTTTTTCAAGAGTTGTGGGTGTTTGGGCTGACTGGTGAGTTCCTGGTCCTTTGAAAGAATTGGTCTTAGGAATTTTGATCTTGTATTTTGAATGAAGTTGTGATACCTAAAAAGGAAGGGAAACTTTAGATTTAACTTTAGGTGACATGGTTACACATAACTAAGTTATGAAAAGCATGTCCTCAGAAAAAAATGGAAGGAAAAACCGAGAAAAATTTTATGTATATATTTTTGCAGCTTGACTTTTGTGTGTTTAGTTGAATAGCTTTAGCTTGTTCTATTAAAATGATTTGCTTTATTATAGTTTATTTCTTTCTACTTTGGAGATACAGCCCTTTGTGAAATCCTAACCAGACCCTGTGTTTTAAAAAAATTCTATATACGTTGCTCAGATATTGCTTTATAAAAGATGGCTTAAGAACAAATGCTTTTATGATGATCCTAAAATCATTAGAATGAAACCCTGTGATAACATAAGGATTAGGGAGTTGGCTTGGTATTTGTGGTATATGTTAACCACACCAACTCTAATTCATGTAATTCTATTTTGGAAGATAGAATTTGGCTCATGGTCTGGCTGAATATGTGTTATAATGGATAGTGTTGTGTTGTGTTGTTTCAAGACGGCAAAACTGAGCATTGAGCTTGTGATGTAGGGACATTTTAAGTGACATGGCAGGAGAATTCTTTGAGCTCTTTAGCAGAATAGATAGGGCTTCAATGGCCTGAGGAAACTGCCACACATCACCTATGGACTTGGTTAACTCCTAGGAAGCTCTGTGCCAAAGGTTCTACCTTTAGTATAGAAACTTGTAGCATAGCTTTGGGTACTAACATTACAAATTCACCTAATTTTCCTTTTTCTCCAGTTTCCATGCTTATTTATTAAATTTTATATTAAGAGAGAGTTTGTGTGAGTGGTGAGTCTTGCTTAGCAGTATGATCATGCAAAGCTTTTGGGTTCCATTTTGTGCTAGTCCTCAGAAAATCAGATTTAGAGTTTAATCCTTTACAGGACAGACAAATAATGTGGCATCAGAACAAAGCTGGTAAGTTCACAGTGTGGATTTTGTGCTCGGTTTAAATTAAATCCAAATCTTCTGTACTTATTAAAAATGAAGCTCTCTTCCCCTTTGGAATCAAATACGGTCTTAGCTACTCCCTTCTTGGGATCTTAGGCAGCGTGGCAAATTCTCAGCCCATTTGCTTCTTAAAGCATTTTTGAATGCCTGTTTAAAAAACCAAAAATGATATTATTGTTGTGTAATTAAAAATTGGATAGTGAAGGATTTTTAAAAATAATTTCTCATTAAAGATACGTATATATCCAGGTATCATTGATCCTTCATATTGAACGTTATCTGCTTTGTGACAATTAGATGGTCACTGTCGTGACCTGTATGAGGTCAGGTTTATAACTTGAAGGGAGATTAAAGATCAAAGAATGGAGAGAAGAATATAACAAACAAATAGATCTCTTAGATATCATTGTATCTGATTCAATGAAAAAAAATCACAAAAGGAAGCAAGAAAAAAAAACAAATCAGTAGGAGCAGTAGGCCATTTCAACTGGAAGGGCCTTCTCAGCAGCAATGGTGGGGCTGAACCACCACCTGTCTTATTGTTTAATAACCTCTCCAGTACCCAGAGCTTTTAAGTCAGAATGCTGTTTGTTTATTTAAAGAAGCTCATTATATATGGATTCTACACATATCCCTTAGCAAATCCAAGACAATCTTGCTTAGAGCCTTACAGAATTTATTTTCCTTTTAAACTCTGCAAATAGACCTAGTGGATCAGGTTTCCTGTATCATCTGTTGTCAGTCCATATCATTATACCGCTTCCCTCTACTCCACTTGTCCCCTAACCACAGAATTTCAATCAAGTGGCATCGCTCAGTTATCCTGCCAGCTTTTAGGAGGGTCAGGCTCACAGTTTTGCTTGTGTTCTGTGGACGTTGTGCCTGCCTGGTGTGAGTCATGTGGGTTCACTCCCTGGAGCAGGTGGGAATGACCAGAAATCCCCTGGTACTCGGTGTTAAGTTCTGACCCGTTGCCGCAAAGGATGGCCAAGATGGCCCATGTTTCTTCAGGTTATGGCCCATCGTTATGTTACTCTTGTAGCTTCTGTCAAGCAGCAGGAACTCGGCAAATCTTGGTTGCATACATAAATGAAAGGCATTGAAGCCTTCTCAAAGTGCGACTCATTCTTCATAGTCTTTGTTAATGTTATGATTTTACGTTTATCTGTATGATTATTTGACTGATGTGTCTAGTTCTCAACCTTGGCTGCACTTTGGGATCACTTGGGGACCTTTCGTGTAGAAGCCTCCGCTGAGGAGATTTTGATGTAATTGGTCTCAGACTGGCTGTGCCCTGGGAATCGTCAAAGCTCCCTGGGTGATTCCAGTATGTAACCAAGGCCAAGAATTACTGCTATAGATTGTAAGCTCCGTTAGGTGGAAGACCACATCTTCTGCTCACTGTTATATTCCAGCACCTAGTTCAGTACCCAGCATCTAGAAGATGGTCAATAAATGATTGTTGAGTGAGTTAATAAAGGTTTGCAAACATGGCTTCTTCTAACTCTTAAGGACAGCACGAAAAGGGATTAAATGAATAGCGCTTTTTCTGAAGATGGCTCCAGTGTGTTATCTGAGTGAGCAAGCTCAGATGGCCACAGCCTGGCTTAAAGGACCCCACCCCTGGAATGTCCAGTGATCATCTCAAGAAGCCCAGGTCTCCCAAACTCGGGAAGTTTTAGAGGCTGCTGCCCACACTGACCTAGTTCAAGATAGATGGCCTGATAGTTGAGCAGATAAAACTCTTGGAAAAAAGAATTTCTGAAACTCAATAGCTCTTTCTTTAAACTTCTAATCAGAAGGAAAATGTTGAAGCTTGAATATTTTGTATTAAAAGCTGCTTGACTGTTAATTAGGTGAGCATTAGGAGAAAAAAAAAGAGGAAAAAAAGAAAGTGATATCCTCAGTAAATGAGGAGAAAAACGCTTGCACAGTAGTAGATCAGCAGGTAATTGAAAGATGAGAAAAAATGTGCAGGGGAAAACTCAGGAATGGGGTTATGTGATTGACCAAGAAATGCAAATTTTTTAAAAATAAAAAGCTGAGTTTTGATTTTTAACAATATCATTTGGAAACGATTGAATTTAGGTGAACATTGTACATCTGTAAAGATACAGTTTAAGTGGTGAGATTCAGAGCGGAAATGTGGATTCTGATCCCGCTGCAGTTACCTGTCTGGCTGGGTGACCTTGGAGTTTTTTCTTCCCCCTTGGTGGCTCCTGCCCACTTGCCTTCAGGACTCCTGAAATGTTAAGTTGGCACCATGCTTCAGCCTTGCAGCTGTCTCTGGTGAAGAGAGGGCAGCAGTGTGGAGAGCCCTGGGAGGAGAGGTTGCAGCCAGGGGTTACCCACTGCCAGGGGTTACCTGCCGCCCTAGTGTGAAAAGAATTTCAACACAAAACAATGCGTACTGTGAGATAGAAGTTGTCACTCAAAGAGGCCAGTCTCCGGCCAGCTCTCCCACCTTCATCTCCCTCAGAGATGTGAGAGGAAGACTTCACCAGACAGTGTTTCCACGGTGTTGGACAATGGAATAGTCTCATAAATGAAGTGAAAACCCTTTGGAGTCTCATCCAGTCATCCACAGGACAAGCAGCTTTGAGATTGTTCAACCTCCCAGATAGAGAACACTGTGTGTCTTAAATATCTCTGTGGAGAGAAGCTTCATTCTTTTTTGGTTACTTTGACAATCAGGAATCTTAAAAAAATTTTGTGTCATTCTAATCATGTGACATCTTTGCTTGAAACTCTTCAGTGGTTCCCTTTTACCTGTGGATAGTGTCCCACAATGTTATCAGGGGTGATATTGAACATTTTTAACAACCATAATGATATCAAAATGGACACAAGTGTAGAACTGGAAAGGAGATTGGAGGCCCCAGTCCCAGGCAGGTCTAAAAATCCCAGTGCAGGTATGGAATGTCTGGATTGGAGAATGGCAACCAGGGAGCCAATTCCAATTGATATGAAGGTATTTTGACTTTGTAACAAGACATTGTAACTAGCTGGATATAAACCCAGTTTATTAACTGAACGACAAGCATCTCCATTATCTAGCGCAGCTTATGTCTCTGGCTTATCTCCTGTTTTTCCCCTCTTACTCCAATCTCCAGCTTTGGTGCACTAATTGCAGTTCCCTGAGTGTGCTCGATGGTTTCCCATTTTTGTGCCTTTGTACATACTGTTCCCTCTGCCTGGAATGTTCTTCTCCTCCTAGAATTTCTGAAGAATCTCCTACTCATCCTTCAGGACACTGCTCAACTGCTCCCTGCCCTGCCCCAACCACACTGCCACCAGTTTTTTACCACTCCCTCCTTTGTGCTCCCGTATTCCTCATATATGCCTCTATTTACTGTACTTACCACACTGGAGTGATAAGTATTTAGTTACATGTCTAACTCTCCACTAGACTGTGAATTAGACGTGTTTTTCACATTTATATCCTCAGGATGTAGTAGGTACTTGATACATGTTTTGTTTAATGCACCATGAATGGATTCTTTTGTGTAAACGGAGAGCAAGTGGTCAGGATTCTTGTGCAGGGATATGTTATACAGTTGAGATCTCCCTCGCCCTTTTTCATTTTCTCCTCAGTGTGATCTCATGTAGGTTAAATAATGCTACATATTTTAATCTTTCTCCAGAGAACTTTTCTCCTCTGTCTAGTCAACTTTGCTGTGCCTTGTTGGCCTCTATCTATGTTCTTTTCGTTATTTAAAAAGTGTCATGGCCAGTACTGGACAAAGAACACATTTCAGGTGTGAGTGGATGAATGGGCCATTGGAAGGCTTATTTTGGAGTCCTTGCAGGTCACACTCCTGCCAGGGAATTCCATGATCATTTTCCTTTCTTTCCTGATGTCAGCACTTCATTGCTGACCTGCACTCAATTCGTCTCCTCTGACTCCTGCCAGGATTATTTGGGACTTGGTCCTTAGTTGTCTCTTCCCATCCTGTATTTATCCATGTCTGCTTTTGTCCCCAAATGCCCCAGCTTAACCTGGCCTATTTTTTTCCTGCTCTTAGAAGGTGTGTGTATCCCGCTTGTCAAGCCCACTTTGGCTCTTACTCTCGTCTTTCAGAGTGTCTGCAATTCTGTCTCACTTGTCATGTCTTTGGGTTTGAGGAGCTTATTCTTAACAGAAGCAGTTTGTTGGCTGGATTGATTAGAATGGGGACTGTAGCCTTGGTGGTCTTTACACGCTTAATTGAATAGGGTATTAGTTTCAGTAGGAGATGTGCACAGTTATGTCCACAGAGTGTGATAAAACTGGTGAAATGTTGCCATCCTACCATTTAATGGGTAAAGCAGTGGGGCAAAAAAATAAGTGGTGATGGTAAGGGAGGTGGACAGCACAGGTGGAAGAGCTGGTAGGCACGTTGCCGCTCAAGCCGGGTGGCCTGGGTTTGAACTAGCTCTGCCACTTCTTACCTGTGTGACCCTAGGCTGATCATTTAACTTTTCTGAGCCTAAGCATGTTCATCTGTTTAATGGTGATAATAATAGTATCTATCTCATGGGGATTTTGTAAAAATCAAATATGTTAATGTTTGCTCATAAAGCACTTAGCAGTATTTCTGGCATGTAGCACATGGTCAATAAAAGTTAACTATTATCACTTAATCCCTTTATGAGATGAATTTATTATTGATTCCCTAATCTTGAGTTAACATTGGCATCTTTTAAATGAAGATGATGGCTTAGGTTGGTCATTTTCCAAATGATGCTCCACAGTAGAGACCCAGGAATCCCCTGAAATCTCCTCCAGAGGGGCTGGGAAGTAGTACAGGTGGGCACAGCCACAGCCCTCCCTCTCCCATCCAAGAAAGCAAGCTCCCATGTATCTTTCTTACATATTGGATTTCACCCGAGTGTTTGCTTAAAGAAAGAGTTCTTGAAGCTAAAGGAAGTTAAAAAATTCCCTTCCAACTTGAAAATCAGTGATTTTGAATGTTGAACATAATGATAACTTGATTTCTACCATTATTTTGTGAACGCTGAATTAACAGTTTGGGGGAATTGCATTACATGTGGCCTCATCCAAGGATGTAATAATCAAATAAAATAGATTCTAATCCTATTTAGTCAGCTTCCCTCTGTTGTTCTTAGGCAGCTTTGAGAGGGCTGTCAAATTGAATTTGCTGTCCTCCGTGTTTGCCAAAGTTTATTATTTCAATTTACAGCAGCAGAGATGTTATAACCTGGTCTTTTATGTACTCTGTTCTGTTAGCTCTGATACTGTGCCAATCTGCACAAGAGAGTAATCATGGAATGATGGGCCTTCCTTCGCTTTCAGAAAAGCGGTGGGCAGGTCTTTCTGATGTCTAGAGGGGTTGTATGTTGGAGGCAGAACTGGGACTGGGGGATTTAATCGGCTTTTCTTATCATGAATACCTTTAAAAAAACCCCAACAGAACACTATTTAAATATTTTCACAAAGCCACAAATAGGCTAATACCAAGGAAAACACGGACTGTATTTGAGGAAAGATGGTTTCAAAAGAGGGAGATAAGATCGGGCTCTAAACGCATTTAATTCATTAGCCATAAAGCACTCAGAGCTGGGTTTGTAATGATATCAGAACATTCAGGGAAAGATTCGGAACGAGATCTCAAAAATCCCACATGGAGGCTCCTGTTAATGTCGACAATCTTGTTCCATAGCAACTTCCAGTTGTATTATCTGCTGTCTTTAAGCAGGGAAGGAGACCAGGCTCTGCCTGCCCCATCTGCGTCCAACATTGTACCCTGTTGCTGGAGTTCACTACTGTGATAACAAATTAAATAAACGGAGAAAATTACTTCTTTATCCACACTTAAAAAATGATGATGGAAATATATGCTTGTTGTAAACATTTGAATGGTGCAAAAATTCATAGCAATATTCCTAGTTTTCTCTTTCTCATTCCTTGAATCCCCTTCCTTATGGTAACCACTGATAATAGTTGAAAGGGGATCCATCCAGAGTTTTTCTTTGTATAGACAAACAGGCACATCCACACCCAATCATATGTACACATAAATATGTAAAAATATATATATACCAAATACACCTATATAGTTTAAAAATATAAATGCAATTTTCTTTTTATTTAATTTCATAATTTTGATACCTTTTCATGTTAGTATATATAGATTTACCTCATTTTTTAAGAATGAGAATCACATTTCAAGGGGACTTTTAAATTCCTTCTGACTTGCAGTAAAAACCCAGACAAAGAGCAGAGGGTGGATGGCTTCTGCTACCACCTGCAGTCAGAGCCGTCTGCCTCTGACCCCCCTGACCTTGGAAATGGCTGTTTTTAAAGGCAGCCTCAGGCCTGGGTAAGGAGCATGTCCCTCTTTCAAGCAGGCTCAGACCCCCGTTGTGAAAGAAAATGACACCTTAATCAAGTTGGTTTTCTGTCTGACAAATTGCACCAACTTCACTTTGGGAAATGAGGGAGCCCTTGTGTGGCTGGGATTCACATCCATCAGGGCCTGGTGGGGCGGAGGGGACCCTCATTCCACCTGGGGCAGCCTCCTCTGACTTTTCTCCCATTAGCTAACAGAGCTGGTTAAGTGAGCCGTCAGTGCGGCGGGCCTGACTGATTTGTTGATCCGCTGGACCAGCCGGGAAAGTTCTTCAACTAATTCACTCAAGATAAGGGAATGGCTTCTCCTCAAAGGCAAAGCAAGGGAAGAGCCTCCACTTCTCAGTAAGCCTGTTCAAATTGTCTGCCAACCACTCGAGGATGAAATTGAGTCTACCAGTACAGCATGTGTTACTAAGAGGAGACTAGCTGGTAAATATTTAAAGGGTCTAAGCTAAGCTTCTCCATCATTTACCTGCATTTTGTTTGGATGACAAGAAGTGGCAGAGTGCACTGCAAAGTGAGATTAGGTGCTTGAAATGTGGCTGCAGAGATTAAATGAGGATTTCCTGAGGCGCCCTTCATTATGGTGACATGGTAGAGGACAGATTTCCTGAAGGGTTTTCCACTTGGCTGCATGATTAAGTGTTCCGGGAACTACATAATTGGTAACATACTTTTTTATCTTCCTGTGTAAATAATTTCTTTATTTAAATTTCACACTGTATAATATTTAAACACTTGTCAAGCAACAACTCACTGGTGGCAGAAAATTATAAAAGTCTAACAGCGGGATTAAGGGTGTTATGGCTAGAGCCGATCGATCTCTATAGCTTTCTTGAAGAGGAATCTTACCACAGAGGTATAATTTGTGAAATAGAACCATACAGTCTTAGTAATTTGAGCACTTATGTGGGAAACTCTGAATCCAGCTCAAATTGGTCTGCTTTTATTTTTTTAAACAGGGTGCAAAGCATGTTTTTAATTCTCTGTGCATGCATGCGTGTATGTATTATAGTCAGATTTTTTTTTTAGAAGAAGTCAAATAAGGGAAATATATGGCTTTACCTTAATCTGTGAGATCTGTCACTGGTTTAAGTATATTGCCCACGTATTGAGACAATGTGAAAACCATTTGTGTAAATAATAACAGAAGGGAGCACTACCAATTCATCATGTGTGTGGATCTAGTCTGTTGAAGGAATTTACTAGGAAATCAGTATTTGTCATCACGTTTGTCATGGTTTATAAATCCCAGCCTAATTTACAAGGGTTTAAGGCCTTTCACCCAAATATAAAAAGTGACCCATTAAAGTTAATGAGCCTTCTTTATCTAGTCTCATCTTTTACATTTACCATGTGATTAAATGTAATGATAGGGAGATGGGGGCATTTAAAGTGCAGCTGAGAATGCTTTGGTAAGAGATGAGGACTCAAAGAATTCTGAGACCAGGAAGAACTGGATTTGCAAGTGACAGAAATAAAAACACCAAAAAAAGCTGATGCGTAAAACAGTATGCTACCATAATTTTGATGGAATATTGGTGGGCAAACATTTCAAAAGGATAAGACAAGTAATAGGTCTAGAGGGATTGGAGTAGAATGGAAAAGACAGTGAGTTAGGATACATTGCTACAAAACAGACACATGGCTTATAACTGTATTTGGGGAAGAAAAGAAATATTATTGATTAAAAATTGGGTTAAACTCAAGCCTGAGATCCTGTCTCCAGCCTAATCATCAAACTCTGTCAGTTTGAGATAGTCATGAAGAAAGGCCACCTTGCCAGAGAGATGAATGACCCAGAGGGAGACAACTGGCCAACTGAAGCAAGCAGCTATTTGGCTTCCCAGACATTTTTGGAATTTGGACCATGCAAATGAGTGATCATATAGTTTACTTATCTGTATGGAAGAGCAGGTACTCGAATCTCTATAATGAATATTTTAGGTGTGAGTCATCAAGAACCTCCTTCCCCCACAAAGACTGCAAGCTTCATGAAGGCAGCTGACCATGTCTGTCTAACAGAGTGTCTCATGTAGCCCTGAGAGCACTAACTAAGACCTTCTCCTCAGCTTGACTAAACTTTAGACAAGCTTCTTCCTGATTATAGCCCCCTGAGCTCCCTTTTCTTAGAACATTTACTTTAGAAAAGTTGTAGTTGTAAATTCTTTTTTGGCCCCTTTGAGATCTGAATCTTCTACGACCCAGGAATGTCTTTCTCGAGGACCTGGGAGCCATCCTTTCAAAATGTAATCATCAAGAAACATAGGGCCCTATCTCCCAGCGTCTCTGGGAGGGTCGGAACCAAACATTGATGACGGACAATTAGCGAACACAGACAGCCTAATCACATCGATCACTCCTCCACACTAGAATCCTCCAGCACTTTTCCATTAACTCGCTCCAGCTTTCAAAATCCTCCACCTTTTCAGAGGAGTTGAGTTCAATCTCTCTCTCTTATTGCAATGGTTTTGAATAAAGTCTTCCTTGCTTATTTAACTGGTCTGGTGCAATTTTTCTTTTACAGCACTCAGACAACATTTGTTGAATTGAATTAGAAGAATTTCAACTTTTTATTCTTATGTATAGCATCGGTTTAAAAAAATCAGTCTTTTTTTTTTTTTTAGTGAGGTAACATTGGTTCATAACATTGTGTAAATTTCAGGTGTACATCGTTATGTTTTGACTTCTGTATAGACTGCATCGTGTTCACCACCCAAAGTCTAGTTTCCATCCATCACCATACATGTGTGCCCCTTTACTCCTTTTGCCCTCCGCCCGCCCCCTTTCCCTCTGGTAACTAACCAATCTGGTTTCTATATCTATGTATAGGTATAGATTGTTGTTTTTGTTGCTGTGGTTTTAAAAAAATAAAAATTTTTATGGAGAATTCAGATGCTGGAGGAAATATTACAAACCAGAGCAAAGTCTTTTGACAGACGGCTCAAGGAATCCGCAGCAGAAAGACAATCAAGTGATGTTTGATGAGTGGGATAATATTTTCTTTTAATAAAAATTTATTTTGCTAAATTATCTTATTTGGAATAAAGTGAATTACATTATATAAAAGTGGCTAGCAAATTGCAAATGCTCAGGAATGTTTATTAAATGGTAAGGAATAAAATCTTTGCTGAATGTGATTATTTCTATATCATCATCCCAATGAAACCATTCTTATGGACTGGAATTTTGGGGCTGATCTATGTCCTCCATTTTATTGATAAAGAAACAGAGAACCAAAGAGGGTGCTATGGCTATTCCAGCTCCAGAACAGGAACTGGAAACCAGGTTGGATTATATCCAGTCTTGTGTTCTTTTTACTCTTTTCTAGAAGTTTGAGGTCTACTCTGGTGTCATATTCTAAGTGGAAGGAGAAATTTAACTGCCAAGACAACACAAAAGACAATTAACAGAAATTTTTGGGTGGAGAAGTATAACTTGAAGAAAGAGAAGACTCTTGCTCATCCATTGTTCATTTTCGGTAAGTTGCAGCTGCATAGAGTTTTACAGTTGACATTGCTCTTTCACATGCGTCATCTGATTTGATCCTCAAAACAAGCTCAATGAGGCAAGAAACAGCTTGATTAAATGATTTACCAAAGGTTATCTGGCTGGTAAATGGCAGCACAGAAACTAGAATGAGATTTTCAGTTCACCTAGTCTTTAAAAATCTACGGTGTGCCTATTATGGGTGAGCATTGTATTAGATCTTAGAGACAGAGTGTGGACAGACAAAGAGGGGAACAGACAGCAAACAAAAATATGTTTATGACAGTTCTGTTAGGTGTGATACCGAACCTCTTAATCTCAAGTTCGCATGCCCGATGCCCAGCAAGCCAAACACTGAGACATTGGTACTTGGAGATAGAGCAAGATTTATTCGAATTGACCAAAACGAGTAGGTCGGAGCCTGGGTTCGCTCAAATCCACCCCCTCAAGAACAGAAATCAGGGAGGTTTTATAGAGCTTGGCTTCAGAGAAACAAAGGGGTCACTCCAATAAGCCTCTGGGCAATCTGACTTCTGGCTTCAACACCAGCTGAGGGCGGGCCATGCGGTGATCACAACCTCCCTGAGGGCATCTCTTTCTCCTGCAAAACAAGCTCACACGTCCTCTGGAAAATAAGCTCAGAAATCCCAGACCCCTGAGTCACCCCTCAAATTATACAGGAAAAAACAGCAAATTGGTTTAATATCTACAGTGCCCCTCAGGTACCCAGCTTCAGGTGCAAATGCAAGAAAAGTGCAGATTGCGATGAAAATTTATAAGAGGGTCATGACCTTGCCTGCAGATGGGGTTTGGATCAGGAGAGGCTGGCCCAAAGAAGTGATGTTTATGTTCCCAGTGTCCTGGCTCCTAGTTTAACTAGAATTCAATACCAGTGGGCTCTACACGGTAGTGAGAAATCTTATCCTAGCAAAATATGGAGAAATGAGAAACACAACGAGAGGGTAGTATGTTTTTATCAAGCTAAAGTTATTTAAAATAAAGGTCTGTCATTTTCTGAGATTGTCTTTCCTTATTTATCGTTTTAAAACACCCTTTCTTTTATACAATGATTGTTGTGGTAAATAAAAATTTTTTTCAGTGAATTGCTTGGGGCTGTAAAAAATTTCAAATCCCACATCATCTCCTCAGTTTTATTTAAAATATTTTTCATCAGTGAAATCCCAAAGTCAGGGGACCAAATAGTTATGTACATCCTGCTGCAACCCCCACCCCCACATTTCCTTTTTATTTTATGAATAGAAGAAAGACCTTTGCTCTGAGTAACCTAATAAATCAAAGGAATGAGAGAGTAGCTTTGTACTTATGTGGGAGATAAGATTAAAAGTAATGAGACAAACGAACTCAGAAGCATGTTTCTTCAGGAAATGGGAATAAACAGAGAATCTAAACAAGTTATTTTGTGTACTTGCTAAGAAGTTTCTCAGCAAGCTACCAAGTTAACGTTTATATAGATGAGGGTGAGAGATGGGGCAGAAGGAGAGCAAGTTGAAATGGAAGGCTGCTCTGACAAAGAGAACGCGAAGGCTGGCTGGTGTGGGAAGAGGGAGAGATTTCTTGGTCCCTGTTGCTCTTTCTGTAGATCATTTCTTTCTCTGTCTCTCCTCCTGGTCTTGCTTGTAGCTATCCACGGATTCTGTTTATGCCTCAGCTTTGTTGAAGGTTGTCGGGCTGGCAGAATGCCCTTCTTCATTGGAATGTGTCACGGTGCAGAGGGTAAAAGCAATCGATGGCCCTTCCTGGCCCCCGCCCCTCCTCCTGCCCTTATAAATACTTCTATTTGCATTCTGTCACTGTGGTTGTGGCTTATCCCTTTGCGTTCGCCCTTTCTAGTTGAAAGTCATTAATCTGCAAATGCAACTAATTAGCCCTTCACTGTTCCAGGAGCAGAGAACACTGCTCACTCATCGTCCTAGTTTATTGGATGCCAGAAAATGTACACTTAAGGATCGATGGATCTTGCCAACAGAAAGAGTGCTCTGGATAATTACACAACTGGCCTTGGTAAGCAATAAAGTGAGAATTGCACAAGGGGCCTCAAACCTGCCCCAGAATGGTGTACTTACTTAAACCACAGTCTTACATTTCTTATTTTCTCACGTAAGTTGTGCCCATTTTGTGAAGTGAGCCATCTGAATCCATCTTCTTGAAGAGCGAGGCACAGAAAATTAGGTGAAATTGGGTGCATTTCAGCCCTGACATTTTTCTTTTTGGAGAAAGGTTGTACTCAGGACCTCAGGGTTGGTGTAAGATTGGAAAGGCAAAATCACTTTATCTTATTTTTTCAAGGGGGAAAAAAACTCTTGGTCCTAAATAAAATAAGAACTAAAATGCATATGCCTTTTTTTCCTTTAAAAAAAAAAGATACAATTGATCACATGCCTCCAGAGAAAACTTGATTCCCTTAAAGGAAAATCATTTTTTTACAGAGGCAAATGTGTTAAAGCAAGTGAGAGGCAGGGTACCATTGGGAAGCCAGATTGGACAAGCAGATTAAGCCACAGAGGAACAGCCTCCCTATCACAAACATAATATCCAGTTCGGCTGTGGGTGTGCACATGTGTGGGTATGTGTGTCTTTGTGTGTGTGTGATTGCTTGTGTGTGTGTATATACAGAAATGTTTTTCACCAAAGGGAAATTGAGTGTTGAAAAGAACCCACAAGAAAGAAGTGGAAAGTATTACATCTATGTGACAAAAAGTCCAGGGAGAAAAAAAATGTCTATGATCACCTATACTTGATAACCTTTGGGGAGAGTGAATTGGACAGTTGGAGTAGTTGAATCCTGCTGGGAAGAGAGCAGGTGTTAAAGAGAATTGTCACCATCACTGGCCACAGCCCTCCACTGCCTACAATCTATGTCCATAGTAGAAACCCTGCACGGGTCTATGTGATGGGTCTGCAGCTGTGTCTACCAGCTACTGTGAACTGGGTCTTTTTTGGCTCTGTGCTGAGAGTTGGGATTCAAGCTGTTGGTGCAGGACCAGCGAGTTCCCCACCTTTATTTTTGCCTGGTGGTTAGCAGTCCTTTGCATAAATGGGAATGGGCATCGAAATGAACACATCAAACTGTTTTCTTTTCTTTCTCAGAATATTCACAATAATTTAAGAATAGCTAACAAAGTTGGCTTTATTTGAATAGCATCTCTTTTTCTTTGAAAAATTTACTTTTTTTAAATTTCTTTCTTTTTCTTGCCCATCCTCACCTGTACTTTTAAATTCAGGGATACAGCGACAGTTTTAATAGACTTATGTTTATTCAGATCCACCATCCATACCTATTTATTGTTTATCTAACCTCACTTATTTTCAGAGAAGTGTTATCATAACAGAATGAGAGAGAAAAAGCCTCCTTTGTTCTTGCATGCACGGTGAATGCAGTGATTCTTGACATGTTTTTGGGCCACAAACCCCTTGAAGAATCGCTGTCACAATATACTTTCCTCTCCTCAGCAAAAAGTACGTACCGATATGCTCATGCCATCTTAGTTTTGATTTTAGGGAATTCACTGACCCTCGAGAGCAATTGCTTTTTGGGATCCATGGTCCCAGATTAAAAGCATGTGGTCAAATGCGATGCCTGTGGAACAGTGGAGAAATGAAAGCGTACAGTAGAATCTATGAGCACTTTGTGTTGCAGAATGGTAACAGACTGCTGGTTTATGGTAACGTTGAGATTCAGTCTCTGGAGTTAGGCAGACCTGAGTCTAAACGTGACTTTTCTACTTCCTCGCTGTGTGAGAGATTATTTAACCTGTCTGAGCGCCCGTGTCCTCATTAAAAAGAGGGTAATGACATCTATCTCATTGAGTTGCTGAGATATGGACACTGCTTGGAACACAATCAGCCCTAAAAACATATTAGTGATTGTCATTGTCGTTAATAATGGGGAGGGTTATTCTGAATTGATTAAGGCAGAGCATCCTTTCTTCCTTTGCTCGTCAGTTATTATTACCATCCTCAGGGAAACAGACTCTGTTGGACATTCTTGAATGCCCAACCCCCTCCTTTAATACTTCTTCTGTCTAGCTCCCAAGACTCATCCTACTTGAGAAAATTTAGTTTTAAATTTTGAGAAGCAAAGAGGTCCATGTTTTTGAACAATGATTTATTTCATGTTGATTTGAGGTGACTGTGGACTGTCGAACTCAAAGGAGGGAATGCTTAGTCACCTGGTGGGCAGTGTTTACCTAGAACATTCCTCTATAGTGGTCTGATGTTTACTTCTTCCACTTTCTTTTTACACATTTTTATTTTAACCATGAACTCTGATTTCTCTTAATTCCTTATTAGTGGCAATTCTCTGTTTAGTTCTAGTCAGTTCAGCTCAACAAATAAAAATTGAGCTATTCTATCTCTCAGCCACTGACCTAGATACTGGGGACACAGAAAGAAATGAAATATAGTCCTTATAATTGGAAGTCCTTGGAGCCTCATGGTCTATTAGGCATAGTATCATCATCATTATCATCATCATCATCATCATCATCATCACCATCATCACTGTTGTTTAATAAGCACTTACTCTGTGTCAAGGATTGTGCTAACCATGTTGCATACATTATTTCATTTCGTTTCACTTCACTACAGGATCCTCTTTCTAGAATCACCCATACTTTTATCTCAACACTGCAAGCTTTTATTGCTCTCTTAAGCCTTACCCAGCAGTTCTCACCTCTTCCAACGGCAATTATTCTCAGGATCTGCAAGGCCTTCTCTTGGTCAACCACTAAGTGCTTGTAGCTCTAGAGTCCTCCAAAGCCTGAGTATGGCTGTGCTTTCCACTCCTTCTGTGCTTTGAAACTTAAAAATGATATGGCTTATGCTTCCACAAGTCAAAGACTGGCCAGTTTTCAGTCTTGGATGAATCAAACTTATTCCAGGTCAGACTTAGGAGATATGAATATGATTCCATATAATTAGGAGACACAGAAGTCTTCTGATTTTGCCAAAGAGTTTGGGATTGTCCCAAAAGCTGGGATTCTAGCCAGAATGGTGGTGAAGCCCTGGTTTATGAATTTACTAACTTTAAAAAATATAACATTATAATCTAAGTTGACTTCAGAAGCAATGACTAAGTGTTTTGCAATATAAAAAGAACTATTTAAAGGAATCTCATTATCTTTAATAGAATGTTTACAGTAGGCTGTGTCTACACAATTATAAGATCTCACCATATAATGTGAAGAGGTTGGTCACTTATTGATATGCTCGACCTACATGATTCCCAATATCTTGATGTTTGGAACAAACAACCTGTTTGGCATAGAGAGGATCAGGAGGTCCCAAATTTTCTGTGGGGAGGAGTTACTTTTTGTTTACTTGAAGACTTACGGCTGTCAGTTAGGTTGGAGCAGTACCAGCTGCTGGCATTCAGTCTTAGATTCCATTGTGAAAAGACAAGGGTGCTTTAGTGAGGGGGGTCGCAACTGTTACCTAGATCACTGTTCCAGATATGAAGGAGATTTAGGTCTTCTAATGCCATCCTTGTATATAGTGTTCATTGCTGAATCAGAAAACTCTGTAGGCATATTAAAAACACAAGGGATGTCTAAGATAAAAACTTTTGAAACAACAATATTTGAGGCTATATTTTGAGTGCCTAATGTGTGCCATGTACATCACTAGGGACCTTGCATACGTAACCAGTAATCCTTACTAGCATGCTATGGGGTTGACCCAGTCATTCACACTTAACAGATAAGTAGATTGAGGGCTGGAGAGGTTAAGTAACTTGGTTAAGATCATATTAGTTACAGATAGCTGACCTTGGGTTTTGTCATGTAACATTTTTATTTTTAAGACTGAATATTTTTTGGAAAGGAACATGATTCCTATCGGTTTCTTAACTATTTGAAAAAACAACTTTTTGTATGCAGAAGCAGTTCTATTTTTCTGTTGCTGCTTTCATCTTGCACAGGGTGTGGTTTGAAAATGTTTCTAGATTAAAAACGGTCATTTCTGTTTGCAGAAATGGCCCAGATTAAAAATACTTGAATGTCGCTGAGTTGCAATAGACACAATTGAAAAAAGAGATGACGTCCCTTTCGCCCTGTCTTTAAGTGTGATGATTAATGTACCGTTGCAGGATGATCTATGTGCCCATAGATTACTGCCTGAATCACCATGTCTGCTTTATGACTTATTGTTTGCTTGAGATCACTGAACATTTTATTTAAAAATAAGTGAAGGATCAAAGCACTTCTCTTTTTTTCTTGGCCAGAATTAAAAAAAAAAAAAAAAAGAAAAGAAAGGAAGAAGAAAGAAAAGAATTAAAGAGAGATTATGGTAGAAAATGTACTGCACTGTTGCTCAGTTATAATTTTAACAACTGGAATCAGATCAATCATTTGTCAGTGAGGCATATGAAAAGTTTAACAGGTGCTTAATGGTAACCAAACGCAAGAAATTGTGCTGTGAGAGATAGTTGATATTATCAGATACTGATATTGTTCTGTACACCAGGGTCCATGGATATGAGTGTTTTAGCAACTTGTGTAATTTTCTAACACTCTCAAAAAACAACTGGAGAAGAAAAAAATGAAATTCAGGTATCCAAATTAGTGGAATTAAAAGAATACATATATTACCGATCCAGCTCCATTTTGCAATGTTCTTGGTTCATTTCTTTCTGCAGTTGTTTTTTTCCACTGTGGCAGAAGAAGGGAAAAGCAAGCTGGTCTTTTAAATTTATTGCATTACATTAGTTGCACTATAAGATTCTTTGAAGATGATTGTCTTGTGCCTTCTAGTTCCAGATCAGTGGACATTTGGCTGGAAGGATTTATATTGTGTGCTCAGAGAATTGGGCCTTAAATCAGTGTTACTGTAGGCTGCAGAGGGTTTGGTTTTTACAACTACAATAACTAACTCACTGGGGAAGTGTAAGTGTGACCCTTCCCCGATATTCCAGGGGAAGTGTGTGTTTGGCTATCATTGCTTTAAATTCTAAAAAGCAGAACAACAGAAACATTAGCTTTCCTATTGCCATGCGTTTGTTCCACTTGGTAAAAGAGATTCTATATAGGGGGGGAATAGTTGCATTAGTTTGTAATTTGTGAGAGAATTGAACTTTTGATTCCGTGGAGAAGAACACTTAGATTGAATTATATCAGGTTCAGGGGACATTTTAAGCAGAAGCTGCCTAAGTCCTTTAAACATTTTTCTTTTTCTTTTTCTGAAAAAGGCTTTTTCTAACAGTGATGATAGAAATATCTTCTCGGAAAGACAGGAGAGTATAGATTTATGTCCATTCATTCATTTATTTGTTCTCTTATTTATCATGTTCTTTTATTTATCATTTATTCTTTAAACAATGAAGCACCCACAGAAGCCTGGCTCTACCTTTCGGGCAGCTCCTAGCCTGGTGGCAGAAGGCAGATTGGGATTGAATCTTTCCCATTCTGTGTGACAAGGGCTAAGAGAGAGAGGCAAGTACAACGTGCTTTGGGAACAAAGAGGAGGGAGTGACGAACCACCCAGAAGGAGGATACATCCTTAAAATGGGGAGAAAAGATGCTAGAGCTTGGTTTTCATGAGCTCCTAAAATTCGGCCAATGTTAGGAGATCTGCATGTTTTGGATGCCTGGCAGTGGGGATGCAGTGTGAATGAGATGTGGGAATTCACGGGAATTTAGGATTGGAAGAGGCCCTAGGGATCATCTGGTCCAATCTTCTCAATGCAAGAATCCCTTCAGCAGCCACCCTGACAGTGGTCTTGACTCGCATTGCTTACTTTTTTAGTCTATTGGTTCCTTTACAGCTCTTTCGTTCAAAACAGGGCAAATGTACTCTTTCCAACTCCACAACCTTTTAAATGTTCATATTAAACTGTGGTCAACCAAAACCCTTAGGCATTTTTTTTTTATACTTACAAAGGGTTGCAAACTTTTTCTGCATCCCATTTGTGCAATTGATTGTTTTGAATCTAAAAGTAGCACTTTGCTTTTATTCCTTTAAAATTTTATTGATTTGGCTTTGCTTTAACGTTCCAGTTTAAAGATCCTTTAAACCTTGTATTCTGACATCTCTCATATTAGCGATTCTATCCCCATCTGTGCTATCTGTAAACTTGATTAATATGCTGTCTATATCTTTATGCAGGTCATTGATAAAAATGCTAAAGAGATAGTTGGGAAGACAGAGACCTAGGGGATTTTACAAATCATCTCCTTTGGGGTATGATGGTTTAACTAGACACGAGTCCTCGTAACTACCCAAGTTCAGTGCCTTCTTATCCAAAGGATGTTATAGAGAGGATGACCATCTGGACCGGTTTGCCCAGGAGAGTCCCGTTTACCCCATTAAAGTCTGGTTTATACCTGTTGCTTACCCTACTTAAATAGTGCCTCCTTTCTGTCTCAAAAGTATTCTGGTTTGGTTGAAGAGTATTACGGTTACCTTAATTGTCAGAGACGACACCAAACCACTTGGAAACTCTAGAAACATGATATTTATGGTGTTCTCTGAACCTCCAATTTACTAGCCCTGTCATATAATGACGTGAGATTTGTTTACCAAATTTGTCCTCAATCTGTCCGTTGTTCCTAGTATTCACCCATCTGTATAAATGTTTTAAAATAATCTAAGGTTTGTTTGTTTTTCTTTTCTTATTGCGAACTAAATTTAAATTTTCCAGCCTGTAATTACAGCTTTCGTTTATTGTATACTTACTATGTGTTAGGCACTCATCCAAGTGCTTTAGGAATTTCTTCTCATTTAATCATCATCACAGCTCTGTGAGGTAGGGATTGGCATCACAATTTACAGATAAAGAAAGGGAGCTATTAGAGGTTAAGTAACTTTTCCAACATCTCAGAGCTCATAAAAGCTAAAGACAGAATTCAAACCCAGGCAGTTGGACTTCGGAGTCCTTCCTCTGGCCCACTCATTTCCAGAATTTAGTCTTTTCCCCATTTGAAATCTGTGACACCAAAAAAATAGAAATGAAAGAAGCTGAGTTCAAAAATACTCCTCCTCCTAGAAAATCATTTAAAGCTAGGCCATAAAGTGAAGGTAATATAAATTTTCCAGGGCACTAGCAGGAATTGATGGAATTACACAATTTAAAGGACAAAACTAAGGGACACCCACAAAGCTTCTGACAAATGAGCCATAAAAGTGCTCAAAGACCACTATGGCTCAGAGACATTCTTCCAGCCCTTGAACTTCTCTGGCTCCTAGATTGGCTTCCGACATTTGCTATCCCTTTTCTATGGCTTAGGGAGGACAGGAGAAAAAGACCACAATGAGCCTAAAAGCCCATTCTGGGATATTTCTCAGAAAAATGATCAGTTTCATACTGTGAGAGCGTGCAAAAATATACGTGAGAGAGTGCACAGTGCACATGCAATAGCAAGATGATTCAAAATAAAACAAAAATAATTATCTCTCAGCCATTTCATTACTTTTGTGTTCTTATTTTTGCAATGCCTGGCACATAGCAGTACTCAAAAAACGTCTGTTGAATGAATGAACAAATTCCCCCAACAATTCTCTGCAATTTTGGTGTGAGGAAGGAGGAAAGGGTGGGGTTTATCTTCACAAAGGCCCTTGGTCTTTTTTGCATTTTGGTTCAAAATGCTCAGTTCTGCAGTTTCTTATTCATGAAGCTTTTCGAGGATGTCACTTACCAGGGAAGGGACCCCCCCCCTTCCTCACCCTCTCCAAGCACGTTCTTCATTTCAAGATACATAACTTATTTATTATGTTATGTTAATGAAGGTACAGCCCGTGGTTTAGAATGTGCCACGCTCTGTGAAAGGCAGAAAGAAAAGGACCCTATAAATACAAAGAATCTGGACCAGAGAACATTTTATTACGAGACTCGCTCCTTCCTTAAAGACAGTAAACATGATGAATTTCTCTTTGCAACTGAATTTATGAAGATAGATGATTCTCTCCGTGGTTGTTTTAACTGGGTTTGCCTTGTGGTCTGAAGCAGAGTTGCAAACCCACGTGAATACATTTATCGCCATCCCTAATGATGGGATACGATGTCTTCTGTATGACTGAGTGGGACCTGGGAAAGTGACATTGTGTTTTACCATAGGGATGGAAGAGGGTTCATGCCATTTACATGTTTCAATGGGAAAGGCCCCAGGATTTTCTGCAAAGGAAGGCTTGGACTGCCTTAAATTCTGCTTCTCTTACAACTCTTTGTAGTACTCTTTTGAGAAGCAAACTCAAAAAAAATCTTTTGCAGAGACTTTTTCAAATACCAGCCCAGGAATTGGTGGCAGAGCTTCGTGCCTGACTCTCATACATTCAGTTCACACGTTGGCTTTCTGCTGAGCCGACACCGAAGGGAGAAGTAAAAGGAAGAGGGGAGGGGTCGGGAAATGGAAGGTTTCTGAGCTCCGTGTTTAAGTGTCTTTCTCACTCAAAACGCTGTTCAAGCCGAGTGCACATGCACTGCCACACGAGGGAGCGGGCCCCACGTTGCTAATGATGGCAGTGCGCATCGTTGGCTATGCAGATCACAGAAGAAAGCCATTCTGCTTAGTTCTAATTCCATCAGGATCATTTACCTTTTGAAGGATAGAAAAGAATGAATTGAAGATCAAAATCATCAGCCTTATTTGGCTTCATCCAAGATTTATGGCAGCTGCTTTCAAGGGCAACTGAAAAAACCCAACTGTGGAATTCACATCTGTACCATTTCTTGTCTTTCAATATTTTATAAATGTTACGAGCAAAGTCAACCTCTGGGGACATTAAAATTAAACAACCTCTCTCCCTCCCCTGTATTGGAATGAGGGCATATATCAATAATTGCTGTATTTAACTACTCTGATCTGCTTGGTACCTTTTAGGATTAGCTGTCTCGGAAGCCTCCATTTAGTTTACTGTTTATTTGCCAAAGGTTATTATAATGTGGGATCCGTGTCTTTGTGATGTCAAAAGTATTAAACTTTGATTTAAATTGTTAATAATGCAGTGCCCATTATTGCCAGCTTTAAACTTGAATTCATTTTTTTTAAAAGCAAACATTTAAGGGATATCAATCGACATTTGAAATGAAGATATATTGTTCTTAATTTAAGTGCCTTGATGTGCAGCCAAAAAAAAAGAAAATCAACTTACAGTATATATAAAAAAAATACCAGGAGGACATTTGCTGTGATCTCTGAGGAAGTAAATAATGTTGCTTTGGTTTCTTTAGATGCTTTGATTAGTTTTGACAGCAAGAAATATTGCAGCCATATGATAAAAGACTACAATATACGTGAGGCTGATACAGTGGCTCACCAATTATCCCAAGGATCAAGCACAGTGGACAAAAATTGATAAGGCAAATTAGTTTTCTATTTACAAGATGCTCAAGAGCTCTAAACTTCTCTTTTCATAGTAAAATGCTTATTCTTAAAGAAGTCCCAAGTGGATTAGCGCCTATGGACCTTCTCCGTGGAGTCTTTTATTATTTACAACAAATGAATTCAGCATCACCCTTTGTCAGCTAGGTCTGCCAACATCTTGGCTCTTAGCTGCTATGTTCCTGGTCATGAAAGAGGTAAAATGTCAAATGTCAAAGGAAAATGGATATGAACTAACTAAATGAAATCTGACTTGTGGGAAGTGCTTAATATTAAATGAGTAGCTGTTGCTGGAATGAATGGTGGAGCCAGAGAGATCTAGGTTCAAATCCAAGTTCTGCCTTATTAGCTGGGTCACCTTGGGCAAGTTACTTAACATCTCTGATGTTAAACTCATTATCTTTTCCTGTGAAATGGAGATAGTTCTCTCATATAGCTGCTCTGAGAATGAAATGATTGAACGTATCTGTTAAGTATCTGGAACAGTGCTCGATGCAGAGGAGGGGCTGGATGAATGTTGGTTCTTTTCCCTAACCTCTTCTCCTTACTAGAATTTAATATGGTATTCACAAAATACTCACACGTATCTATTTACCGTTAGGAGTGATTATTTATTTAAGAAACTTAGAGAGAAGGTTAATAGTATGGTAATTACTCCTGGGTATGGTCCTATATTATGGGCACAGATATGTAAATGGAGAGAGAGAGAGTGCTCTGCTCCTCTCAGTTACGTCCCCAAGGGCATGTGACTTAATTGGGGTGCGTTGGTATTGGGGTGAAGTCTTTAGCTTCAGATCGACATTCTGTTCTCCAGGAGTAAACTTCTCTTCCGTCTTAGCTTTCACTGAGACTTCCCTGCTCTTGTACCAATTAGGAAATTTTCTCTATTTGAATCTGCAAATGATCATAGCTTCATCTTTGTCACCTCGCCCCTCTCCTCTGCCCCTCCCCTTTGCTGCATGGTAAGTTGGCACCAGGTTCCATGTTTTCCCAGCTGGAAAGGAGAGATGGGAATGGAATCATATCTTACTTAGGGCATTCTTATAAGAAAACATTGTGATGCTCTGAGGTTTGTTTTGGGGAATGACTTGTAAGACCTTAGGAGGAGGTGTGAAGACTTCTGAGAGAGGAGATGTGAACACAAATAAGTGGTCCTGACCTACGCCTGATGGAAACTTGTACTCACCTCCACCCAGTTATACAGAGCAGTCATGGGGATGACACTCATATTTTCCATTTTAGGGAAGTTTATTGGCAGCTGAAACAGTTTTCATTTGCACTCCAGCAGACACAGGCATTGCTGGGATCTCAGACCGTCTCCCTTTGTTGATACACTGAGCGTCTCAGACAAGCCTTCCCTTTCCTGGAGACTCAGGGCTGCGTGGTGATGGGTTGTCTCCAGGGGATGCTGCAGGTGTGTGGGCCCGTGGCCTTCATGTTAAACGCCTCTAAACTGCTGTGCTGGAGAGCCAGCCTGCGCTTCCACACTCTGCCTCCCCCTGCCACAGTCGGCTGTCACTTCACCAGCTGTCAGGTGTCCCAGCCGCTGTCACCCTCTGCCTTATTTCACACCCGATTGTCAGAATGAGGGCTTCAGGGTGGACCCACCTCTCCTCAAGTGTCAAGTGTGTGGACTTTATGACAGTCATTTTCCACACAGGAGAAATTTTTTTCTTTTTTACCTCTAAGTTCTAGGTGGTTAGAATGACTAGAAGTGTGGCTTCTAGGTAATAAATAGGGTGTTAATTTTTCCTTTTATAATTTAGAATTTTATAAATTATAATTGTGTCCTTTATATAAATGCATAATTTTATATTAATACTAATATATTGATGCATTTAATCCACAGATATTTATTTCGTGCCTACTAAGTGCCAGACAGTGCTAAGGACTGGAGTCATAATAATACTGAGCACAACCAGGTGGGTTTTACCTCCTGGAGCTACAGACTGGGGAGCAGGCAGACCATGCGATAGGCGCATAAACGTAATAAGGCACACGAAGGAGAAGGTACACTGTGGGGATCCAGTCTTGTCAAGAAGATTAGGGAGGGCTTCCCTGAGGACACGACTTTGAACTAAGCTGTGAGAGATGAATAGGAAAGAGCGAGGCTAAAATTTATGAGGTGCTCTATCTTATTTCAAAGAGGTTTTCTACCCATTATTTCATTTTCACTCTCCCACCAACACAGTGAGTCCTTTCACCAGATGAAGGATGATGACTCAGGTGTCAAGAGAGCTTTTGTGACTTGCCCCAGGGCACACAACTAGCAAGGGGTGGAACTGGCACAAGACACCCGTCTTCTGACTCTTAAGAAATGGGGGTGACAGACCTCGTCTCAAATCGTATTCCTCTAGTTACTATTTGGCCTTCGTTCTTCTCAGCTGTAAAATGGTGAGGCTTACTCCGTTTCACAGAGCTGTTGAGTGGATGGCAGGAGATGGCAGAATGCTTGAGCGAATGTTCCTTCTTTTCCGGTAGTTTCCTTCAGTCGTGACCTCTTTCTCCACTGTTCCACACAGCACACTCTGTGGGAAGGAGACATCCTGTGAAAAGGGAGAGTCCTTGTAAATCATCCCGGTATTCTGCACGTCTGTTAGTTCTGGCAACTTTACGTGGATATATGCATTTAAAGTAAATCGATCCCTCCTAATATATCAGGACGGGGCACTGCACAGTTATCCTTAGGTTTGTAAAAACGGAATCTGCCAGATGCAGAAAGTTAGCCGTCCCACGTCGTCGTTGTACGCTGTTCTGTGCTGGGACCAGGACCGACGACGTCTGCTCTAGCTGGCTCGTGGAAGCTCACAGCTCAGTTCAGTCTCAGTTGCAGCCACTCACTCATCTCAGATATCTGTGTGCATCCATTTCCCTTTCAAATGTATTTTTGATCATTAAATTGTGTGATTTTGTATTTTTTATGAAAGGCTGCTTTGGGGAAGCAGACAGCTTATAAAAAAGAAAGCATGGGTTGCAGAGTTACAGAGTCCTGATTCTGAATCCATCTTGCAACACTTACAGATGAGTGGCCTTGATTATTCAAGTGATTGAACATCTTTGCTCCTTAGTTTCCTGGTCTAAAAATTGTGGTCAAGAACAGCTTCTTTATAGATGCCGGTTAAATAAGAGAAATAAATAAGAGAGAGAAACACATGAGTGTCCTCTTACTGTTAAGTGGAGATAATAGTAGTTCTACTCATAGTGTGGTTAGGAGGGTTAAATTTTGTAAAGCGTTAGCCCGGGGTCTGATAGGTGATACGTCTTGGTTATTAATCTGCTGGGCCAGATATTATACTAAAGGCTAGAGGAGCTAGAAAGTGAGCAAGATGTGTGTGTGTGTACCCGTGGGTGTGTGTGTACCTGTGGGTGTGTGTGTAATAGGGTATGTTTGGGATACACTAAGAGGAGCGCGCAGGAGCCACGGTTCAAGTACAGCCCTGAGTTCTGAGCCACTATTGACTATGTCTTGGGCAAAGAGTGTCAACTTTGAGCAGCGTCCTCCATCTACAAAGTCACTGGGCAATGTCACGTCCTCTCCGGCAGGACTTCCTTACCTCTCCTGATTAGATTTCAGCACCAAGTCTGCAACCATTTTTCTTTCCTCTTTCATCTCACCTCAAATACTCCACATGGTTAGTTTTCTTGTAAAACCAAAATCACTCCAGATCCCTCCGCAGAGCTGGGCCGTGTGGAGAGGCTTTTGACAGATGGAGTTGAGCCTCGGAGATTTGATCAGTTGTGATATTGCTGACGCGACCTCTGAAGTGGGTGGAACCCGTGAGAGGAGATGGGGACTTGGCACTTATGAGGTGCCCTCGAAGCAGAATGACAGCTGAGCCCAGGGAAGGGCCAGAGGGTGGGGGCTGTGCGTAAGGAGTGGGGGGTGCCAGTTAGGGGGAGGGTAGAGGATCCCATCTGACAAGAAGAGGGGGTTGAAGTAAGAAGAGTTTGCAGGAACTGCCAAGGACAATGACCAGATACTGTGCAGAAGGTGGGCAATTCTACCGCTTGAGAGATGACATTTGAGAGCTCACATGAAGCAAGTAAAATAGACCATAGACTTGTGGGGAGAAGGCATCATGGTAACAGGTTTCCATACATAGAAATTATCCAAGTATGTTTTCCTTAGGTCTGACATTTATGGGAGACTTCTAGCCAAGAAATCACTCTGTGATCACCTGAAACCTATGTTTTTTAATTAATAAATGACGACACAAAGAGATGACAGATGGGGAGCAAAAGAATGAAAATTGTAGTCGATTCTGAGTACTTACTTAAAAAAATGATTGAATTGTGTGTAACGATTCTGCTTATCACAGATTGAGACTAAAATCCATCCATCCATCCATCCATCCACTCAACAAATATTTATCATGTCAAATGAGGGTATGTATATTATATTTTGCTCTGGAAGATAGTAATAGGGACAATGGGTGAAAAATTAGGAGGCAGTTTTCAGTTGAGGGATGGAATGAATAGGCTGTCTTGGGAGAAGGTGAATTCCTCACCATTCCTTCCTTGCTTCCTTCAGTAAGGATTTCTGTGTTCCCTTCTACGTGCCTGGTACTTTTCTGGGCGCTGGACGTTCCGCAGTGGATAAGACACGCCAAGTTCCGCTCTAGTGGGAGTTTCCATTCTAGTAGGGCAGAAATTGAACAACACGAACAAATTGACGGCGTTGTTGATAAGTGCTATAAACGTAAATTCAGATAAGGGGGTACAATGAAGGGGGAAGTGGAGGAGCTATTTCAAAGAGGATGATCCTGGAGGTCATTCTAAGGAGGTGGCGTTTGCGTCGTGTCCTGAAGGCAGTGTAGGAGCAGACCACGGAGAAGTGTTCAGGCGAAAGGAACAACAGGCACAACACTCTGAGGACAGAAGGAGCAGGTTTGAGGAACAAGGAGCTCTCTGTGCGACGGGGAGAAGCCCTTGGGGGTTTCAAGCAGTTGGATGAGATGGTCTCATTTACTGTTTTAAAGGATGGCTCTGGCTGTCGTGTGGAGAATGGTGTCGTGGGGAGGAGCGGTCCTTTGATTCAGGTCTGTTCATTTTCTTACATGTTACAGGAACAGACAGATACTCCTTTTCTTTTTTAAGATAGGCCACTAGCTAATACAGATACTGTATTATTTTCTGTCCTATAGAATCTTAACTATTTCAAAAACAGTTTCTAACCAGAACTAAAGTTTCACGAATTTAGCTGGGAATAGGTCAGACCAAACTATGCATTTGATGTACTCAGAATATAGCAAAAGGATAATTCGGTCCTTTAGTGATTTGAGTTTCTGTTGCTGCAGAGACCTACCTGTATTCTATTTATTTGAGAAATTTGTCGTCATTATCTGGATCCATTCTCGAAACCATCACATTCTTCTAGTTATGAGAGTAACCACTTTGGGTAAGAGACAATAATAACGATAGTTGGTACTAACACAGTATTCCTGCGCCAGGCATGGTTCTAAGCATTCTGACTTATGTAATTCTCATGACAATCCTCTTTCTTAGTCTCCATTTTATGATGAGGAACCTGAGGCTCAGAGAGGTTGGGCAACTTGTCCAAGAACACACAGCTCGCCAGGATTAAACCCTGGCATGCTAAGCCAGGGACCAGTCTTCGATGCTGCCCCTCCATGTGAACAGGAGCTCCACTGGCCAAAAAAGATGCTAAACTGCAGGACCCACCATAAGGATTGCTTCAGAAATTTTTTTAGTATGCTCAGGCTCAAGTCAGGGTCCCGCTCCTTCAGGTGGACTGCAGACAGGCCTGCTGCTCTGGGGGTCTGAGTAGAACCACAGCCAGCGCCACAGCCCCCTCCATCACTCTCCCTCTTTCGGCTCTTGTGCCGCAGCTTCCAGTCCTGGTCACGGCCCTCGGTGTCAGGCTGGTTTCCCCCTGCCATCAGCGCAGGCAGGCGCTGTGATCCTGGCTGCTTGGGAAGGACAGCGAAGCCGGGCCTGGCTCTGTGCTGCTGGCTCATCTGCTCGGGGACAGAGAGGAGGGACTGGGAGGGGTCTCTTCATGTGACTGCCAAGATGCCAGTGGAAGGGATCCTGGTCCCAGGGGACCCTGGTTCAGGTGGTTCCACTGAGTTCCACCTAACCCTGGTGGCCTCTGCTGTCATGGTGACCATCGGGGGCTTTAAGGATTTCCTTGAGGTTTTCAGCTTGCCCCTGGAGTCTGCTGTTACCAGAGAGCCCCTCTGGAGGGCAGTCAGTGTCTGTGGGAAACCCTTATCGTACCCCCTTCTCGGGTGTTTTTAATTGATAGACAGACGGGTTGCACATATACAGGTGAGCATATAGGTGGCTTAATAGTGGGTCCCTATTTCACGTGTAATTTGCCTGGTTACCATTGCAAAACAACAAACAATTGTGAGTTGAGTGGAACTCTTTATGCTAATCAGCTGTACACACTTAGCCCAGTGCCACCCGGGGCAGACCCAGGGCTCCTGCCATGCTCCTCCCCCGACCCCGGGGCTCCTTCCTGTGGAAATGAGGGAACCTCTCCTCTGCACCCTCAGAGGGAACAGAGAATGGGGGTGGGATGGGGCTGCCCCCAATCTTTGCAAACATTTCTTGGTGCTTGCCTCATGTGACTTTGGGAGGGAGTAACCACCCACCACGGCCTGTCCTTCCCATGAGGTTTGCTTGCCTTCCCCTGCACCCCTGAAGTGAGGGTGGGTAGTGGTTGTGGGTGGTGGTGGATGGGTCTGCCCCTGAGCCTCACAGAAAGCTCTGGAGGGGTAGTTGATCCCAACAGCTGAACACCTTCTTCAGAACTTCCATGGGTACTCAGCTTTGGGCCTTATTTACAATATAAGGACAACAGGAGAAAAAAATCTCCTCTTGACGTCCTGATACAGAAAGAATTTTGCCCACAGATATGGTCAAAAGCCAAACCTGATCCCGGGGTGTAGAGATTGGGGCCAAGAATGCAGGGACAGGAGAAAATTCTCTTACACTCAGACCCATCCAGGCACGTAGTAGAGAGTGCTCGGCATCCTACCCCTAATTATGGGTCTCTTCTTTCCCGAACCAGCCATCTTCTACCCTGTGTGGTTCTGTTGTGAGAAACTTTTGTGGTGCTGGGAGCTGACATATAACACATGTGGGGCCAGAGTAGTTTTCCCTGAGACTACTCTGCCTGAGGGATGCTAGAAGACTATTTTGTGCTTTTTGAGGTCAAGGTGCTGTGAGTGGAGATGTGAATACTCCACTACTGATTGTCGTTACTCCTGCCATATGGAGATAGCCTGTCTTCAAAATAAAATAAAGCCACATAAGAAAGGAAGTGTAGTTGAGAAATAGAGATAAGGTAAATACTCAGTGGCATTGTTTAAGCCCCTGGATCCAGCCATGCCTGAAGCCTATTTAGAATTTAAGTTGTGTGAATCAACCCATTTCCTTTTCTTTTTTCCCCCTATTCTCAGGATATTTGAGTTGTATTTCTGTCATTAACAACCCAAAGTCTGACAAGGGTACTCTGTAAATGGCCTTAAATTATGACTAAAAGTTTAGAAAAATTAGAAATCAAGGAAAAAGTAAATGAATCGATCATTCAAACCTGAAAAGATCATCTCTCTGTATATTATTTTTCTCTTCACGTCCACCGAATACAGAAAGCAGAAGTGGACACATATGTTCAATATCAGTACATATTTCTAGACATGGATGATTACTATATATTGAATTAAGTCTCCGGGAATAGTTGGAAAAAAGGAACTGAAAACGGAATTGCCATTCTTATGTCTAGCCTGTCTTGTGTGGTGTTGCTTGAAAACAAGTGACAGATGACTTCCTAAATCCCTCACAACCATCATTTCCTCAAAACGGTGCTGTTTGTGGCAGCACTTGACTTAAAAGCCCTCCCCACGCACCATCTATTTGTTGCACACTGTGAAACTAATCCTGGGCTGGCCCCCAGGTGCCCTCTGCCTGCTTCATCCGCTTTCTGTGACAGGTGGAAGACGGAGAAAAACAGCTGGGTGGGGGGAGCAAAGGGTTTTGCTCCACAGAGGGGCGCCCTCCAGCCGTGGGCAGGTGGAATCTTTATGTCCCATCATTAAAGAGGCCAACTTGAAGCCCATCTCGCCACATGCAGCTCTGCTGGGAAGGAGAATGGGGCAGGCAGGGGCGTTTTTCTTACTCTTGAGTCCTGTTTTGAAAGAAAGCGTGCTGGAGTTCTGAAAAATACTCTGAGGCCCCGAGGGGGGAGAGGCTTGCTTTGGGGGGTGAGGAGGCTGAGGGCACAGCTGGACCTGGTGTTGGTTGATCTCTCCACAAGATGGCACCCCTACTTTTTAATCTTTGTTTGTAGTTTCTGTCTTGAGGAAAAACTTGTTCAAATCACTGCAGAGCAAATGCAATCTTGATGTAGGTTTCATGATTTATAAAGGTGACTTCATATCCTGTCTCTAATCGTGTGTGACTGTGTTTCAGACGCAGCTGGTGTTATTATGGTTTGTTGTAGTTAGTGCTGTGGGGTGGATTCCGACTCCTAGCGACGCCGTGGACGGCCGAGTTGAATGCTGCCTGGTCTTTTTGCTGCATCCTCTCACCTCCAGGCACTGTATCAGACAATACTCCACTGCTATTCATAGGGTTTTGATGGCTGATTTCTTCAAAAGTGGGTGGCCAGGTCTTTCTTCCTAGTCTTAGTCTGGAAGCTCCACAGAAACCTGTCCACCATGGGTGACCTCGCTGGTATTGGCAATACTGGTGGCATTGCTCGCAGCATGCAGCCGCCACAGTATGACAACTGACAGATGGGTGATGCGGTTCCCTGCGCAGGAAATGAGCCTGGGCCACAGTGGTGAAAGCCCCGAGTTTTAACCACTAGACCACCAGGGCTGGCTTTTTATTATGGTGTCATTATTATCAACATGGGTGTGCCACTTCCTCCCCCTTTCCTCCCAGCTCTGCTTCTGCCTCTGAGGCCAAACTCGCTCCCCCAGGGCATCAGGGAAGCAGTCTGGGGTAGAGCAATGATTCTCAGACTAGCTGTGGTGCTGGACCAAGTTTGTTAAAATTTCCACTCTGTCCCGGGCTGACAATATCATCAAACAAAATAAAAATGAATTACTAGAAAAATGAAATAAAAAAGACATGCAAAATTAAAGCCCAATTTTATTACTTTTAGTTTCAACAAGCATGAAATTACATTTTAATAAATATAATCAAAACAAAATAACATTGGAAAAAAGGTTTACTAAAACCGTACGGTTGTTCTTATAAGTGTGTGTATAGGAAATTAATATAAGGAATCCCTATTATCCTTGTAAATTTTTGTTGTCTCACAATCATAACTAAATAATAGCAATTCCCTCATCTTAAGCTACCTATATGCACACTCTGAATTAACCATGTGTATAATATAAAAAAAAAATTTGAGGGGCCGCCCGGTGGCGCAGCGGTTTAGTTCGCGCTTGGCAGCCCAGGGTTCGCGAGTTCAGATCCCGGGCGCCCGCCGACGCACTGTCTGTCAGCCATTCCGTGGCGGCGTCCCATATAAAGTGGAGGAAGATGGGCACGGATGTGAGCCCAGGGTCAGTCTTCCTCAGCAAAAAAGGGGAGGATTGGTGACAGATGTTAGCTCAGGGCTGGTCTTCCCCACAAAAGAAAAAAAAAAAAATTTGATATGAGCATACCAGCTTGCTTCTTGCTTAATTTATCTAATCTGAGTTGCACTGACACAACACTACTTGTTGGGGGTAATGTACATCTCAACTCTTTCTATGTTTTCTGTTCATAATATTCACAATAGACAAACTGGGGTATAATGAAAGAAAAAAATTGCTTGGGAATAATTGAGAGGAAAGCTGGTCTGATTTTAGTTTTTCTCTCATCCTCTCCCTGTTCCATGGAAAGTTACCTTTTCCTACTTTGGTGTGTCTTTCTGCCAGTGTCCCGTGCTTTCACTTCCAAGGCCCAAAGTCTGGGACTCTTCTTTGGTGGATTGCTCTAGAGAGCAGGGAGCATCTGGGAGGTCATGTCTCCTTTCCCAGGGGTGCCTGGCCAATGACGGACAGGTGCAGCTGTAGGAAAGATCCAGCTCCCTTATTTCAAGTTGGGACCACTCTGGGTGTAATCAACCTTTCAGAGTTCTCCGCAGGATGGGGCCAGAGCTCCCTCCATGCGAAGACCTTGTTTGTCTTCTTTCCCTTCTCCGTCCTGCTTGCCATCTCCCTTACTAGTTCTTTCTCTGGCAGCACTTCCTTCGTGAACCACTGCACATGAATCTTCGTCTCCATATCTACAGCCAGGGAACCCTGCCCGAGGCAGTATCAGATTTAGACTATTCTAGAAACAGGCATGGCAGACCACAAAAACGTCTTAATGTATTCAAGTTTTTCGCTTTCAGAGATGCTGACGTCCCATTATTGGTAACATAACCCGAATGACCACTTGAGGAAATAAATCAACCTAATTTAACTTCCTTGGTATTTTTGAAACCAGGCAAGGCAGAAATATTTAATGTTCCGACTTTTTAACCACATATTTGGAAACACTTGTCAGAGATACACTCTGTTTTACATAGAATTGTGTTTTTCTTTTTCCCTTGATTTCAATTAATCTAAACCCAATTGTTTACCCTAGAGAAGATAATGGAAGAGCTTCCTCTAGGGGTGTGAGGTGTGACTAAAAGAGGTTTTAGATTTTTTTCCCCCTGGGTATTTTTAAAAGAATTGCATCTACAGTAATCTGTTTTAGGTGACACCCTCCCCAAGAGACATTCTGAGATGGTCGCTTGTCATCCAGCTTTACTTGGAATTAAACATGGCAAAACATAACAAATTCAAACTAATTTGGAGAAATGCGGTTATGTGTTAGTGAAAACAATTAGAGAGCATTAAAAAGGGAGAGCCATTTTATTACCTTAAAGTATATATGTGCTGTCTTGTCAATTGTCCTCTGTTATAGATACCTATTATGTACTAGGCATTTGCATTATCTCCTTTAATTCTCACAACAGTCCTGAAAATGAGATGTCTTTCTTCCCACTTTTTAAAAAACAGATGAGGCATAGAGAGATTAAACAACTTTTTCAAGGCTTGCAATTAGTAAACAGTAGAGCTGGTATTTGAATCTAGATCTTTCTACGAAGCCATGCTGCCTCTACAGTTCAACAAAATGAGCTAACTAAATAGTCATGTGCCTCGTCAGCTTTAGGAAGGGTCAACGACCATGTGTAATTGACATGTTCGTTTGGTATGCAAACAGTCTTGTTAAAGCACTTGTAACACTTTAAAGGAAAATAACAGAAATCTCCCTTGCCATCTTGCTTAACAAGAGCTACTCTTTATTGATTGTTTCAGGCACCTTACATCGATGTCTCATTTAAACTTTACAGGAATTCTGAGGTGGGCATTATTAGCCTTATTTTATTGGCAGGGCAGATGCAGAAGCACAGAAACTTTAGGTAACTTGTGCCACGTCACGTGGACAGTGAACTGTGGGATTTGGACCCAGGAACTCATGAACTCAACTGCTGTCTCTTCGCTGCTAATGCTTAGCTGAAACTTCCTTGGGGGAATGAATGCAAAGGTGACGGCCAGGTCAGCTGAGTCAGTGGGTGGGAAGACTTGAGACTGAAGTTCTGACTTCCTTAAAGGGGTTGTTCCTCACTGATGCCAAGTAGGTCTAGCAAAAGAGGAAGCAGAGCCAGAGGTAGGACAGCAGCTTGGCTCGATGTTAAAGGGATACTTTGTTCTTATCCCACCATATCAGTTCTCTTTCCAGCTTCGATTCCCTTCCTACTGTTCAGCTGTAAACAAAACCACTGCTCACCTTTTTTGGACCGAGTTGCTAGGAAATTCAGAGGGTTCATCGTAGCCAGGTGTTTCTCTCCACCTGGTGTGTCTAATCTGCAGAGCAAAGGGATTCATAGACAAACACAACAGGACTCATTGTAGACCGCACAATTAATCATTCCAGGTTTCTGATTTATTTCTTGAAACTTGTTATGTTCCTGTAATGGGAAAAAGACAGCTCCATTTATCACACCGCACCTCGTGCTGCTCCTCGGCACCCTCCCCCAGGTCCCTCGTCATCCCCAAACTTCTGAAACATCTGCTGTGGGTACCCTGGCAGGGGTTTCTTCACATCCCCATCACACTCGCCTGCTCAGCATCCTGGTTTTAAGCTCTCCTATTGTGACCGAAGACTATACCTTCAGTGGGGATGAACAAGTAGCAAGTTCATTCCTTACGGTGGCATTCATAGTTCTTTGCCAAAGATTACACTTGTGTGTATGACGTATTGCCTGATATTGTCAAAAGAGCACTGGACTGGGAATCAGCTTTGCTGATTTTTGTCTTGGCTTTACCACTAATGATTTGCCTGGGCTTGTGTGAGCTGCTTCACCTCTCTCGACTTTTGTTACCTCATTTAATGATAAACTCAGGCTAGATCAGTGCTTCTCAACTTTGGATGCACGTTAGAATCGCAGGAAATGCACCAAATCCTGATGCCCAGGTCATCCCCCAGACCAACTAAATTAGAATTTCTGGAGGACTAGCATTGGTATTCTTGTTAAAGCTCCCCAGGGGATTCTAATGTTGACTCATGTTTGGGAAACACTAGCCTAGAGGATCTGTAAGGATTCCTTAGTCTCCAAAAGATATATATAAATCATCCTTGAGATGGGAGAATTAAGATCACATTTGTATGAAAAGGGAGAAGACCCAGTAAAGAGGGGATTTGGATGATCTAGAAGAGGGCGGGTGAATTACTGAGTCCATATCCTTGAGAATGCAAAAGATCTGGTGCTCGGGTGGAGGGAGATTAGCTTTAGACAGGTGCATGGAGAGTATGCCCACAGGTGGAAAACTACACTCTAGAGGAAAACCACTCTAGATGTTGGTAGGTAGATAGATACAGTGCAAGAAATCCATGGAGGTTCTTTTCTGGTTGCTTCAGTTTTTTTAAATGAGGAAGAAGCAAGGTCAGCAGAATGGACGAGAAAGGAGGTGCTGGAGAGGTTTTAAAAAAGGTGAGGTATGAAATGTCATCTATGAGAGTGGGAAGTACTAGAGAAATGTAGTATGACTGCCAGGAATGTGAAGGGTGCATTTGCGGTTGGTGGTCAGGAATTTAAAGTGAGACCAGTCAGTGTGGTTGTGTACATTTTGCTGGCTGAGGTCCTACTAAGTTTGGACAGTCTTTCTGATGAATACCAGAATCCCAACTGTTGGTTTCTTCCTTCATACCAGCTTCTATATTCTGTCTAATCTTGTGTCATTTGCTGCCTTTGCACTATCTGGAATGGTCACTCCTTCTGTATATTTTATCCAGCTTTATTAAGATATAATTGACAAACTTTGTATAAGTTTAAGGTGTGCAATGTGTTGATTTCATATACTTACGTATTGCAATGTCATTACTACCATAGCGTTAGCTAGCATCTCCACCATATCACATAATTCCATTTCTTTTTTGTGGTGAGAACACTTGAGATCTACTCTCTTAACAATTTTCAAGTATATAATACAGTATCGTTAACTATATTCACAATGCTGTGTATTAGATCCTCAGAACTTGCTCATCTTCTAACTGGAAATTTGTACCCTTTGATCAACATCCCCCCATTTCTCCCACCCATAAGTCCTGGTAGCTGCTATTCTACTTTAAGTTCAGCTTTTTCAGATTCTACATATAAGTGATATCATACAGTATTTGTCTTTCTCTGTCTGACTTATTTCACTTAGCATAATGCCCTCAAGATCCATCCATACTGTAGCAAGCGGCAGGATTTTCTTCTTTCTAATGGCTGGATGATATTCTGTTGTATGTGTATACCACATCTTTATCCACTCGTCCACTGATGGGAACTTAAGTTGTTTTGATATCCCGGCTATTAGTGCAACAATGAACAATGCTGCAATAAACATGGGAGTGCAGATATTTTTTGGATATCCTGTTTTCATTTTCTTCGGATATATACCCAGAAGTGAAATTGCGAGATCATATGGTAGTTCTATTTTTAATTTTTTGAAGAACTTCCATACTGTCTCTATAGTGGCTGCACTAATTTACATTCCCACCAACAGTACACAAGGTTCCCTTTTCTTCTCGTCCTCACCAACATTTGTTATCTCTTTTATTGTGGGCTTTCTAATAGGTGTGAGGTGATATCTCATTGTGGTTTTGATTTGTTTTTCCCTGATGATCAGTGATGTTGAGCATCTTTTCTTGTACCTGCTGACCATTTGTATGTTTTCTTTGGAAAAATGTCTATTCAATTCCTCTCCCACTTTTAAATTAGCTTGTTTTAGTTTTGTTCTTGTATGAGTTCTTTATATATTTTGGATATTAACCCTTTGTCAAATACGTGGTTTGCAAACATTTTCTCCCATTCTGTAGGTTGCCTTTTCATTTTGTTGATTTTTTTTTGCTGTGCAGAAGCTTTTTAGTTTGATGTAGTCCCATTTATTGATTTTTGCTTTTGTTGCTTATGCATTTGGTGTCATATTCAAAAAAATCATTGCCAAGACCAATGTCAAGGAGCTTTTTCTCTGTTTTCTTCTAGGAGTTTTATCATCTCAGGTCTATGTTTAGGTGTTTACTCCCTTTTGAGTTAATTTTTATGAGTGGTGTAAGTCTAATTTCATTTTCCTGCATATGGTTATCCAGTTTTCCCAACATCATTTATTGAAGCGACTATCCTTTCCCCATTGTGTATCTTGGCACTCTCGTCAAATATTAGTTGACTGGTCACTCCTTTTGAATAATGGCTCATCTGCCTGGAACTGGCTGCTGCAGCTGGCTCAGATCCCCTTAGGGAGTGGGAGATGGCCTGGCTTCTGGCTTACCAGAAGTTTCTGTTTCTGAGGACTCACTCTAATTCCCTCTAGAGACAGTCAGAGCTGACTTCTAGAAGGTGGTGAGCTACTGTGCCATACAAATGAAGGAGCGATAAAGGAATGGTTAGTAAGTTAAAAGGTTGTGCAAGATAAACTGCCTAGGGATCTCTTTTCCTGATTGGAATAAGACCCTGGTCATGGGACAGCACTGTGGTTTTTTCCCCTCTCTACCTTGTACATGAGAATGACATGGTGCACACAAATAGTAAAGTCATGCCTTCAAGATTAAAAAACATTTTCGTTAGATGAGGGCAAGTGGCTTTTGATCATCTAAAAGTCATTTAAAGTGATAAGTGGTAAACTAAGTCACCTAAAGTAATAAATTTTCAGACCAAGCTGAAGCAAGTGACAAACTTCAGGAAAACTCAGGCTCCATGAAGACATTTTCCTGAGATAGTGGAGACTGAATAAGTGAAAATTTTACCTTATTCATTTTAGCCTCAATTCAAAGGGTTTGGGAACCTAAAAGCCACCAGCAGGTGATCAAGTGGGACTATTCAGTGAAAATAAAATGGACTTTGTGCTCTTCTTATTGAACAGGTTCTGCATGATATCTTTAGATTTTGGCATTGAAAAGTACAGGGAAAGAGGCCCCACCATTAGTTTGGCAGATTTATCAAGCTGAGCTATGTCAGTTGTATTATGCTGTTTCCAAGAAGACAGTAGAGCTTGTGAAATTTAGCAGTGTCTGTCACCACTTGACATATTGGCTAAAACAAAAGCAGATTGAGGAAATGACTCACAATAGTTAATTGTTTTAATAGTCAGTCTTTCCCATCTGCACAGTGTGTTGAATTTGATGACATCTGATGGCAACTTTGTGGAAAATGGATGCACCAAATAGTTTTCAAGAAGCAAGCCCTCACTTTGCTTTTTCAGTAGCTACATGTCAGTATCTGAAATCTCCATTTCATCTCTTTTATAGTTTAGGTAAGACTATAGACTATCTTCACTTAGGGAATAGGAAGAGAAAAGTATGGGCATCTGTAAAAAAGAAAAAAAATTCAGTGAATAATAACTCAAATCTGTTTCTTCACCTAAAGAATGGACTAGGTATTTGCTTTGATAAACTCAAAGGCAAAGGGAAAAATTGTTCAATATTTCACAAAAAAACAAATTCTGGATGATATATGCAGAAAACATTCATCTTCTGTTATCACACGAATACACAGCACATCTGGCTTCAGAATCTAATGTGCCACTCAATAAAATATATCATTTTTTATGGGAAACCGTTAATTTACAACAGTTGTATTGAATGTATAGCTCTGTGGTTTAACTTCACCTTTGATAGATTTAGGTCTTCTCACTGCACTGAATTCCTTTGTAGACCCAACGTAGAAATGCAACTCATGATTACTAACCTACTGACTTATCTGGCCTAAAGAATAGCTTCATATTCTGGAAGTGTGGGTGTCAAGTAAGAACAGGATGTTTCCTTTTTGGAGATCTGCCAATGTGATAAAGGTTAGCTCCATGAATGTTGATTCTTTTGGAAAATATTTCTAGCATTTGTTTTCTCGTTGGACATCTACAGATGAGTCTACATTTCAGCTGCACTGGAAACCAATATTTATAGAGGAGAAAGGATTAGGGCTGTCGATCCCCTACAGATAGATTTTCTTGGTGCTACTCAAGATATCAATGCCATATTTTTGTAGTTGTGCACAACTGTGGTATTTTTTGAATGCATTGAGTGTAAGGAAAGAAAGTGTCCTGTTTAATAAAGAACAAAATAAACCCAAGAGGAGACTTCAAGATTTTGAAGAGCTGTGATGGGGAAGAAACACACTTCTTCTCTGCAGCTCAATAGGGCAAAACCCAAACTGGTAGCCCAAATCATATGCAGGCTATGACTCACAGTAACAAAGGACATTTTGATAGAACATTCTGAGGAAGTAGCTGCTCCTGGGGGAAATAATCTCCCTGTCCTTTCCATTGGGAATTCTACTGGGCGTTGACATCTGGGAAAATTTGTCCATCGTTTGAGGCAGCCTTTCATAGTCTAAAAAAATGTATTCAGGCTCAAGGAAGATTACCATAGAATTAGAAGTGCATTAACTTTTCTTTTCTTTTTTTATAGTTATAACTGTAAAATAAGGTGGGTGGGGGAGTGAAGGGCAGGGTGTGGTGAGGATAATGTCCAGCATCCCTTTTGAATGCCCTACCTCACTCAGTCACATTTGTATTTCATGAACTGAGAACTCAAAGATCTAAAACAGAGTGATACACAGCACTCACCAGAAACAATCTGCACACTCTCTGCCTTCTTTGGAAAGATCTCTGAATATACTGGTTCCACCCCAGCCTAAGAGGGCCAGAGTTCAGGGGCAAACTCGCAAACCCAGCAGTGTTCCATCTTTGGAGACATCTGTGACTCAATTGTCTTCCCTCAGCCAATCTGAAGAGCAAATGACTCGTTCTCCTCTGCTATAAAAGAGACCTTTTCGTTTTTGTGGTCTCCATCTAAAACTGTCACAAAGTAGAAACCATAAAGCAGAAAAAACATTAGTCAAATAATTTTGCTCATGTAGACAGATGAAAGCTCAACATTTTTTTCTTGCTGTATCTATGAATTCCAGTTCATATTTCTTCATGCGAAAGTGGCTTTTTTCCCCTGGATTTATATTAAGCTGAGCAAGCAGTTCTGGTAAAATTAAGCCCACATATAAACAACAGATTTGGACAGGTCAATTTTGGTCCAGAACTCCATTAGAATTCTTTTCCCCTCCTCCACTTTATTACAATTTCTGATTCTTTGCTTCTTATAACCTGCTTTTATATTGAATATCACATTGGGCAAGGGTATGCCAAATTGGTATTGGTACATACTGATTGCTTGCCTGGGAAAGTGCTGAATTCAAGTTTGAAGTGTTTGCACTTGGTCAAACTTTTAGAAAAGAAGAGAGTATTTAAAACCCAGAAACCAAGATTGTGTTTCTTTGCTGTTTCTTGTAGTTTTTCTAGTAGGGAGTTAACAAGCTCTTGACTCTTAACTAGCAGTTAGAATAGATTTATAATCTGCATGAAACGTATAACTGAGATGAAGTTAGGGGAGACTAGTAGTACATTCCAAGAAATTTCCAGAATTCCAGGAAGCATGAGTGACTTCACTCCTGAAGTCTGCAGTCAGAAGAAATAATGATATTTGATTGAGAACTTAATAAGGGCAAAAGGAGGGTTAAGGAGGACACTTACGTGATGCCAGGAAGTGGACTGATGTCTTTACAGGCACAATCTCATTGCATCCTCACAGCAGCACTTAGCAAGTACTTACTGGGACCCCATTTTACAGATGAGGGCACTGAGGTTCAGAAAGGTATTCAGTTTGCCTACACTATAGAACTGTGATCTGAATCCAGATCTTTCAGCTTCTCAAGCCATTTGTTCTACTTCATGATCTGTGAAGAAAAGAGCTTGTCTGGGTGCTGTGTATATTTTCTATTTTCAAGGAAGACTGAACCAAAGACAATATTCCCAATAAATGAAAATGAAAACTGGCAAGTGGGTGCTGAGGAAGGAGGCAGGTTCCTCTACAGTGCCGGAAAAGATCTTGAAGCCAGGGAAAAGTTATAACTGGACAAAGAATAAAGTGGAGATTCTGATAAAAAATTCAGGGCCCAGAGATGGTGTAAAAGTTTGAAGTAATGTGTAACATGGTTGTTTTCCTCAGGGACAAAGAATAACACCAGTCTTGGGATTTGAAGTCATCTGGCTAGGAGGAAAACTAGACAGAGGTATTTAGAAGCTGTGAGCTGCAACTGTAAAGATGGAAAAGTGAGCTGGGCATCGAAGGGCATGGTATCATGGATTTGGGGGAAGATGTGAATAGTTTTGGAGAAGGTTAGTGTATATTTGTAATTTCTCAAGTGCTGTTAATTGTATAATGCCTTTAATTCACATAACTCAGTATTTATTCCATCTATACAATACTTCCGTTTTAGAGTGTAAGTGAAACACCAGGGGAAAGATGGATTTTCCTAGGTGGAAGTCAGAATATAACTAGAGTTCATAGCTTTCAGGCAAGAAACTTGGCAAACTCCAAATAATGCTTTCTCCATTGCCAACACATTTATCCTTACTTCATTTTATTTTTAGAAATCATAAACTTAATTCTCTCAGTAAGACATGACTTCCTCCCAAAATCCCTAATGAATTTGGCTATTTTAAGAGAAAGGCTGTGGCAAAGCAGGCCTAGATATGTGGAGGACTGTTGGAGAAAGCCAGAGAACATTTATAGGAACGTAGGCTGTGTTTATTCCATGCTCAGGGAAAGGGCTGGCCCAGAAGGAACAAAGGAGCACATTTAAAATAATGCCTTCAATATATCATGAAGGGGGAGCTTTTTCTTAGTGTATCTCTTGCTGTTCCGTTTCTTTTTCTTGCTCAGTAAATACAAGGCAAGAAAAGCATTGCTTTTATGTTTTAATTTCCCAGCAGCTCTCCATGTTGGAGACAGTAATTACTGAAAATTATAGGCTAAACATTTTAAAGTTTGCATTAAGTGCCTTATCCATGTTTTGTAAAAGAATCTCACTCTACCTAAAGATATGTGAGTATGTGTGTGTTGGGGGGTCATGCGTGCTAGCTCTCTCAAAAGTTTGTCCTCAACCAACCCTGTATGGTGATGTCCAAAATAGGAGGCTCTATCTCAAAGAGATTATGTTTCCCTAGTCCTGTAGCATGACTTTAAATATAATATTCACCTTCTAAGATGCCTTAGCTACCAAATCCATCTACATTTCAAAAAAAAAAATCCAGACAATATGTTCTACTAACAAAATTAAATATTGTCAAGCTATTTAAAGAAAATCTAAAAAGTATTTAGAAGGACATGGTAAACAATATTTTTATAACCTGGCTCATGGGACTATGCTATATAATAAAATTGGGTTTTCTTCTAATTTTTCCATTTTATAATTAAGCATAGCAACAAAGAATATTGAATTGGGCTAGTTGAACTAGGAAAGTGAAATTCTTATCCTCATTTAGAAGTGAATATAATTTTTTAAAAAGAGTAGAGAGTGTTCTGCCTAGAAAAGTTAAATGGGAAGCATAGAATAAATAGTCATTTCCCAAACTTTTCCCAGACTAATTCAAATCTTGGAGTCAGGTTGAAACATGATGACTCTCCCATAAAATAAAATATTATGTTATTTGCTGAAAGCTATTAAAATGAATGAAAGGATTTGTGGTACAAGAAAAATGAGAGTAGAGGCAGGTGGGGGAAGAGTGGGTCATAGAATATACAACTGTAATTACATAGCTGTGCTTTCTAGTAGACACTCAAATAATTAATTTAAAAATATACTGATCAATTTAAGGCAGCAAAAAATTTTAGGCACCTGCTGGCAATGGGGGTGATATAGCAAGAGGAGTAAGACATAGGATCTCCTTTCAGGGCAACTGTAATCTAGGGTATGTCTGTGTGTGTAGGCTGCATATAGTAAGATGTGGGCAGAGGACAGGGGGACTGAGTGGAGACAGGGGAGATTAATAGAAATCCACAAATAGCAGTATTATAAAACACTAAGGTAAGAGCTACTAGAGGTCACACCAACTTTCTCAGTGAGGGGCATCCCAGTGTCGGAACTGAGAAAAGAAGCCGGGGACTGGTAGAGCAGGGACAGTGTCAAGAGACACGATCAGGAGTGGTAAACTCTTTAGGTTATCCAACAGTTCTGGTGAATGGAGTACATCCTACCCAGAGGGCTTTAATGGGTTAGGTGTCTACATGCTGGCTTGTGCTGGGTGGTGTCCTCTGTGCCACTGTCATCCAAGAGTGGTGTTCATTAGCATGAATTTGAAATGACGATGGACAACATGCACACACCTCATTATTGAGAGGCAGTTTAGAAGTGGTTAAATGCATATGGATGAGAAAAATGTCTTAAAACTCAACATCAAGGCAAAATTATGGTATTTTTAGGGTTACGGATAGAACACTGAATCACAAGTTGAAAAAGCTGAAGTTTCAATCTGAGGACCACCCCTTACTAGAAAGAGTATCTGAGCAAGTAACTCAAGCTCTCTGAACTTAGTTTCTTCATCTGTAAGACTCGATCTTCTAGAGTTCTTATAAAGATCACATAAGATCCTTTATGTGTAAGGCTTTGGAGAATCATCCCTTGCCATATAAATGTAACGTGTGGAGGAGAGATGAGGGTGCCAAATGAGGGTGTTTAGAGTAATTCCATCACTGTGTGTAAGCTGTATTGCAGAGGAGAGAGGCACACAGTGGTACATAGAACTGTGAAACAAGAAACAATGAGACTTGGCCAACATATGGTCTTGCTATAAAAATAGACTCCTACACAGAAATACTTGTTGGAAAGGGAACTCCCTCCCACCGTCTTTCCCTACCTCCCATCTCCTACAGATAAAAATGGCTTACATTAGTCAAAGACTTTGGGGGATTTCTTATAAGTGGTGTTAAGAAGACATGTTTAAGTGGTGAGATTGGTTACAGTTTTCTGCTTGTGATGGGTTATTATAGGTTATGATATATATTTTTTCCTTCCAGATAATTTTTGAGGCTGCACCAGATCTCAAAAACAAAGTAAATTTAGGTCAATGGGAAGAGAATTTATTTCCAGTTGATTATCATCTAATCCCTAATTAAACCAAAGAATAAGGGACTGAGTGATCCAGTCAGATCATTTGTCTTCTGGCAAACTTTAACTTGGTGAGCATAAAGGATGGAGAAATGATTGTATCCAAATACCTAGTGGATTTTTGTGGTCATTCATTGCCTAGGCATGGAAGATACAGGTTTATTTAAAGAAGAGCTCTGAAATCCAAGCTCTCAGGCATCTTACAGTAAGAGGTAGAAAGACTGACCATCTCAGGGTTCAAGCAAGAAAAAGTATCCCCTGAAGTCCTGGAGGAACAAATGCTCCAGGACATATTTGTCATCCCCACAGGCTTTCCTCTACATACTTCATGGCCCATTTCCCTTTATTTTGGTAATTTTTTTCCTGATTGCAAAAGATTTCAAAGATAATTGGAAAATACAGAAAAGCACAAAGAAGAAATAAAAATCGTCTTTAATCCTTCCACCTAGAGATAACAAGAGTTTTATCTTCCCAGATTATTTTTCTTTGGGTATGTGTGTGTGAGTTTATTTGTATATATCATGCATATATGTGTGTATATATGTGTGTGTATGGATGTCACAAAATTGAGAACAAAATTATCTGTAGTTCTGTTATCTTTTTTCACTTATTAAAATGTATTTCGTATATTTCCCTATGCCATTAAGATGCTTTTACAATATTTTAAATGTCTGTATAATATTCCATTATGTGGATATGTGGCAATTTATTTAAATACTCCCTTATTGTATTGTTTTGCACTGTTTTTAGACTGTCCCTAAATTTTTTGCTAGGGTGTTTTTTTTTTTTTTTTTTTTTTTTGCAATCTAAAGGGATGCTTCAATAGATATCTTGGTAGCCATCTATTTATGTGCACTTCTGATTATTTCCTTAGTATGAATTTCTAGAATTGTTAGATTAAAGGAAATGCATGTGATAATAAATTAGGGGACTATTTAATGCATCACCTTCTTAATCAGCAGTGAGCATGCTCAGTCTGGGTGGGGGTTGGAGTTCCACAGAAAGCAGATTCTGGCTGGACCTGGGTGGCAGTTACTGGTTCAGAATGTGGGCGCACCACTCTCCAATTATAACGGACCAGGCTGCCTTGCTTTCCCCAGGCAGCTTCAGAGGACAGTTGGATACTTGTAATCTTGGAGGAAATGTCAAGAGAAACATGGGCTATCCTAGCTAAAGTCACTTTAACTTTAAAAGTCAAGTACAGCTAATAAAAAAATGCATGGGGAAATGTGTTTCTTATTAGTGGTGCACAGTCTGCCTAGGTCTGGCAAACCTACTTGATTGTTCAACTCATCACTGAACTTTTCTACAGAGAAAACCAAGAGGGACAAGGCTAGAGAGAGGAGGACACAGTGGGGTTGTGAAGGAAGATGCCATTGTGTTTATAGGTTGGAATTCATTGTCTATGAGACACATCCCTGTGGTCTCTGTTGAGGTAGATTTCTGCTACTACCCAAACCAGCTTTCTTTTTCCCCATTACCCCATTTCCATCAGTGCCTGCACCTGTCACCTTGGCTAGAAATTTGAGTCAAGATTCTTCATCAATCTCCTCTATCATCTTATGTCCAAAAGGAACTGAGGCCTATAATTTTATTCCACTTGGAATATATCTCATATCTTCCTCTGTCTCCATTCCTACTGCCGTCACTCTTTTCCAGCTTTTGGCACACGTCTGCAATTCTGGAATTGCTTATGAATCCAGTTTCTTCCCCTCCAATTTCTCCCCTACTGTTTCTGGCTTATTATTCCCCAAATGCCACTTAACCATTTCCCTCAAAGAGGCTGAAGCTACTGCAGGTAACTTACCTACTGACTGTGAGCTTTTGCAAGATTGGAGCTTTATCTTACTCCTCTTTGTAGTTCCACTGTTTAGGAAAGTGGCTGTCACATAAACCAATTTTAGCCTGGCAACAATTTTATGAAGTTTTTGAATGGGAAACTGAGACTCAGGCAGAGAAAGTAATCTGCCCGAGGCTGTATAGCTGCTAAGTCAGAGTGGGGATTCACTCCCAAACAGGTCTGTTTTTCCCTAAATCACATGAACTCAGCTGCATCGTGCTACCTCTGTTGTCAGGGATCTGAGACCATCTCGATCAAGCTGTCTTACTGTACTTCTAGCACTTTTCTGCATTGAATGCTATGTCATGGGATATCATCATATATATTTGAGCATGGTTGGGGGTTGAGGTCAGAGTCGGAGAGCTGGTTGATGAAGACCAAGAGAATTTCTGGGGAGAAGGTGGATCTTAAACTAGGCCTTGAAGGTCGAAATAGGATTTGGTTGGAAGACCAGGGCAGAGGGCATTCCATATCATGGGAACAAACAGCAAAGGCACTGAGATGGAAATGAACAAATACTGCTGCAAATGATGAAGGAATTGGCCTATTTGTGGAAAGATTTCATGCAGGCATTCTTGTTGGGAATAACCTTCCCTTAAAGGAATGGTTTCATTAGTGCTCTGGAAATAAATCCCATGATTTCATAAATTGAGGGGCTACACATTGCAGAGAAACAGCCCTCTTTGTGTATTGGGAGAAGAGAGAAACGAAAACTCATTCAGATGTGACATTCCTTCACTTCAGATTTTGAATTGACCCTGGATCCTGAGAAAATTCCTGTGGCAAGCCACAGAGCCTGGGAGCCAGATTTTCAACTTAACCTGGCTTCAGCGTTTATGATAACGTGAACCTTCAGCAACATTTTCACTCCCAAATTTGTGGAACCAGAAGCAAAAAAGGTTGGGAGGGATTTGAATATATTTATAAAGAGAATATTTTTTACTGGCCAATAAACTCCTTAGTGACCAAAAGCATGTTGTTGAAAGGGACCTGCCTGAGGGCAAACCATAAAACAAGAGACACTTAGAACGCTTACCAGAAAATAATCATCAACTGTCAATGTCATGAAATTAAACAAGATCATTTAGAAAGTATTAGGCAAGTAAAAAAAAAAAGACTGCAAAGAACAGAAAATTACATTTTTTTTTTTTTTTTTTTTTTTTTTTTTTTTTTTTTGTGGGGAAGACCAGCCCTGAGCTAACGTCCGTCGCCAATCCTCCCCTTTTTGCTGAGGAAGACTGGCCCTGGGCTAACATCCGTGCCCATCTTCCTCCACTTTATATGGGACGCCGCCACAGCATGGCTGACAAGCAGTGCGTCGGCGGGTGCCCGGGATCCGAACTCGCGAACCCCGAGCGGCCAAGCGCGGACTAAACCGCTGCGCCACCGGGCGGCCCCAGAAAATTACATTTTAGTAAATAAAAAATATCATTAAAGATCCTGTTTTGGTTTGATATTTGCCTTTTTAAACTTATGAATGGAGAACCAAGGAAAGACTAGCAACTATATTAGCTTTTCAGTTACACTACACATATATGTGCACACAGAGAAAACAAGCAGCTTTAGTGGGTTGGGGCAGTATTTTGAATTTCTGCTTCTGTGAACCTCTGTAGGGATCAGGGAGAAGGTTGCACATTTCCCCATCCCTCACCTGGCCCCAGATGCTCCCTCCTGCAGCATCACTGCTCTGGGATTCCAGTGAGAGGCTATACGATTTACTCCACGTGTATAGTTCTGTCCTCTGAATTTTCAACAATGAGGCTTAGAGTAGAATATATGTGAAGGGTGTTTTTCAGCCCTAAACTTCAGCCTCCCCCTGGAGGAGGCCCAGCTACTTAGCTATCACATTACACAAGCCACTAATATGCCCAGCGATCATACTTTTCCAACTCAGATACTGACAGTGGAGGCTGGTCTTTAGGGGCCTTTCTGCAGTTGGTTTAGAATTTTTAGGACTAAGGAGGTTCCACATAGGAAGAGAGACCAACTGCCAAGACCTTGGTTGAAGCCTCCACATGGCTTTGTCTTTCAAAAGAAGCTGATCTTTTTGAGCTCTCCTTCCTCTCAGTCATCCTCCTTGAGGCCATCCTTTCCAGGATGATGATCTGCATTCTAGACCCAGTCTTTTGTGCCTCCTGTGTCTTGATGTAGCAACCACTTATACCCAAATGACCCTTGACAGCCTGTGCCCAGCTTCCACCTGGGAGACCAGTTAGGACATGGCTTATCCTGACCAGGCATGGGGCTGCCCCAACAGTGATGACCAAGACTAAGTGATGGCTGCCTTAGCTTCAGGGTTAGTTGTCATTCCCTTACCCTCTCAAAGGTATTATTCAAGAGAAGGAGCTGAGATTAGGGTCTGGCATAGAGATTCCTTTCCTCCTTCCTAAAGCACCTTCAGGCCTTAACAGTCCCACTTCTCAAGCAGTGGGGACAGTAATGGGGGCTGGTGTTATGAAGGCCACATCAGAGACACAATAGGAACAGAAGAGTCACCACCCCATCTCCCTCATTAGGCTGTCAACACCTTGAGAATAGGGTTTGTGTCTATCTGGTACACAGCAGGCCCTTAATAAATATTTGTTGCATATAAAACTTAAAAAGGTGCATGGGGGTGAATGGGAGAGATTATTCTAGTTATTCTTATGCTCTGGGCATTTTTAAGTGCACAATTCTCCTAATTATGCTGTGATTATTTTAGTACCCCCTTCATTGCCCTTCAGCCTTGGGGATTAAGCCTGGAACTACTCAGTTTTTTGGGGGCCAAGATTAATAGCTCAGCTTCGAGTCAGCTACTGCTCATGGCCTGTGCCTTCAATTCACATTCCAATAACAAGTGGCAGTCTTGCTCCCTTATCCTTGTGTACACTTCATGTTTCCCATTATCCTACAATCTGCCAAGATCTTCTCACTTTCTTGGGATATGGGACTTTTGACTCTGGGCCTCCGTCCTCATAGCTGAGTGTCCACCCCTTGCTGCCAGGTGACCCTGTGGCCAGATGCTTACCCAGGCTGCCAGTCTGCCATGACGCAGTGCTCTGCCCTCTTGCTGGCTCTTTCACCTGCCGCTGACCACTGGGCCTCTCCTGTGGTTATGTCTCTGCCTATTGCCGACCGCTGGGGAATTCCTGCATTGTGCTTCCCTCCCATGGCTGGTCTGGCCCCGCCATCCTGGCTTCCCTTATCAGGCCCACCTTGCTGCTGAGTCTTATTTCTGAGAAAGAACATATTTCCCCTGCTCCTCTGCACCCCCTTTAGTGTCTCTACTATATTCTAATTCAGAAGCCTCTCTGTCCTTTTTTCAAGTTGATTTTACTCTTGGCTTTCGATCACTAAGAAGTACTGTTTTCTCAAAGACTGATCCTAAATTTGGGCAGGATTTCTGGTTTTTGGAAGAAGTTGAAGGTTGTGTACCTCTTTGTGGAGGTGACATATCCTAGAGTGTGGGCTTGTATTGTGTGCACTGTGTGTGTATGTGTGTGTGTGAGAGAGAGAGAGAGAGAGAGAGAGAGAAAGGGAGAGAAAGGAGTCTCCCTTTTTAGTGCTTTCTGAAAAGTATGTCACTAAATAGAACAAGGAGAAAGAAATAGGGAGGGTTTTTATCCTCAGTTACGTGAAGCAATGATCACCCATCATGTTGTTTAGGTGGTCCACCTTTCTTTCCCGCATGATATTTTTCTGGCCTTCATTCTTGGCCTCCTAGTGAACTTGAGGTCAGAGTAAAAATGATGGCCATCATGCCTGGTAAAACTTCTCAGCAGTAGAAAAATAGGAACCTAAAAAGATAATGCAGTATGGCGTCTGATGAAGGGACCAGCCGAGTGATTCCCTTCGGGTTTTACACGCTGTGCGTCTACAAAATAAATTGGCACAGGATTTTTAAAACTTGCAGTTTTTCATATTTACTGTACTTCATTTACAGGTGGAGAGAAAGGAATTGATTTTGCTTAATACAATAGTTAGATACTCTCCCTAACCTCAAATTTGTGTTAAATAATAGCTATATGAATATTACCTTGCAGCTGACCTTTTGAGATTGCTTTTTCCTAGTGCATATTTTTTTCTAATTTTCTTTATGTGCATTTTAAACAGAGTTGTAGGAGGGATGAAATTTAATTGCTCTATTTGGATTTTATCCACTCACTTTTATGTCTAGGGCAAAGGGATGTATTTGAATATATCTAGGGGATAATTTATGATTACTGCTGATGCTGACAAAATCCACAGGCCACATGTGCACGTTCATGTGGGTAGGCCCATGGGAAGGACCAGTGCATCTATGTGGGAGGGTTGGTATGAACCCTCTTCTTCCTTAGCCTTCTAAGCTGTATTCAAAATCTTGAATTGGGATTTCCTACCCTTTTCTACACTGAAAGAAAGATGAGGGTGTCTAAAGCTGCACATTTCCATTATGTGCTTCATTTCTTGTCATTGACATCATGATATAACCACAAATGTGGGATGCATTTTTGTTTTAAAGGGGGAAAGCTTGGTTGATGGAAGAATTGCTTTTCAGGCCCTCTGAAAGTAGGTCTTCTTTACTCTATCAAGGTAATCACTAGTATGTAAAACCGCTGTTGCTATGTTGGAAGTCATGGTGATCACTATGCAGAGAGTTAACTGGCCCGCTGTTGCTGACTGACCTGCCAGGGAACGGACTGCTGTGAAGACGGTTGCAAGCAGAAATCACCCTGATAAACTTAGATACATGTATGGTCATTTTTTTTGATGCATGACCTTGAGATTAATAATTTATTTAAAAAACTTCACACAAAACATTATTGAGTTCAGGTCAGATGAAAAATGGCTACATCTAAGGGGACAGTGAAGTTACAGAGCTTAGAGCTCCACAGTTGTGGGGTCCAGGGCAGACTTTTGCCCTAAGGGCTGTTGAGCAAATAGCAAAGTAGTAGTCAAAGAGTCAGCAATATAGCAAAGGCAGAGTGTGGATGTTTGTGGATGGATTTAAAGGTTGGATAGAGAAGACATGGTAGCATTGTTTTGAAGACTTTCACTGTTAAAAATAACCTCACAGAAGGCTGGACAGCAACGTCCTCTGGTTTACATTCTGTGTTAGAAATTTTAACAGACTTTTCCGTGTGATTGAGGGTGGGGTGGTTTTATTTTGGTTTTTGGTGGGAGACCAACAATACAATATATTAAATGTGGACTAACTTGTTCTAGGTCCTCCCAGCACAGTTTTGGAAACCAGTGATCTAAGAAGTGGATGCAGGGTAATAAAGCGTGTCCCAAACTCTCCCCACCCGCAGCACCCATTGGGTAATTTATTAAAAGATTAAAAGATTAAATTAAAAGATTAAATTTATTAAAATATTAAATTTATTAAAAGATTACAGACACAAGCTTGTGTTAAGGGAGAGCAGTTCCTAAGAATGTGTGGTGCCAAAAGCCAACCTTTCCCTTGAATGTGCTTATTTCCATGACCAGATGGAATAAACCCAGTGACTTTATTCACCAGCTTGGGTTTCACTTGCCCATTGTGGGGTGAGGTTATTCTGGGGGAGCCACTGTGATTTAACCATGTTTAAAATGGAATATGCTACTGCAGGTATTTGGCGTTCCTGCTATGGATGCAGGGGCTTGTGGGTACCACCTGTCTCAATGCATCCAGGGGAGGGTCATCTCTTCCATATCTCATACTGAAGTGCAAAGTGGATTCAGTACCTGCCAGAGCATTTGAACAGATTCAGAGCACAACTTAAGAGGGCTGAGAAAAGGCTGAACGCATTCATTTTCATCTTAAGCCCAGCTCTTGGCTGTGGGTTGGCCTCCCCGAACTGAGGAAAGGGCAGGAGTCAGGATCCTCAAACAGAGTGCTGAATTTGGTGGTATCAACAGAGTGCTTGGGGAAGTCAGAGGAGGGAAGGTTGAATATGGACTTGGGATAGTCCCAGTTGGTCTGGGGAGAGGAGAAGGCCTCAGTTGGACTTAATGCGGTAAAGAGTTTGGCTAGCAAGGATAGGGAAGGGAGGAAATTTATTTTGCTTCAGCAGCAAGATAAAAATATGAAGGTAAAGAGACAGGGGAAGTCCAAGCATTGCAAGGGGCAGTGAGCGGAAGTGGGATTGAAGTCAAAGGAGGTTAGTCCTAATGTCTTGGGTACTAGGACCCCCGTAGATGTCTGAATAGGGTCCATGTGCCAAACATGGTATTTTATGAACAAAATATTAACTCATTGCGAAGATACTTTGATTAGATATATTTTTTCTGGGTAATAATTATTGCTACAATTGGTGATTTTTGTTTCAATATACATGTTAAAAACATGATAAACAAACAAACAAAAAAGCTTATTGTGTGACATTTTGATTGTTGTCCCAGGGAGATTGAGGAGAAATATATCCTCCAAGACGCCACATTTCCTTTTCCTCAGTCTCCCTTCTCTACTCTCTTCATGTTCTTCTGTCCTCACTCTTGTCTTCTCCATCACATCTTGCTCCCTGGAAAGGGACTCATATCTGCCACTCAAATGTTAATATGTTTTAACCAAGGACCACTTGCCCCAAAAGCTTGATCTCTTGTGGAAGAATAGTAAGCCTCGTCATGTGTCAAGGAATGTCACTCACTGGGAATCTGGGAAGATAGGGATGTTGGTGGGTCAGGGCCCTTTTCCAGAGACTGAGTCACCCCAAGTGAATGGCCTCCTCACCTGTCCTCCCTGCTCTTATTCTTTCCAGTGTCAGTGCTCCTATAATGGATTTGTCCTCTTTTTTTCTCCCAAGGCTGAGACTTTGGATATGTGAGTGAAATCTATTTCCTACCAAGGCTGCAGGAATCAGAAACTTCTTCGGAGCCCTTTCACTGAAAACTGCTTCTGTTCACAGACTAGGCTCAGGCATGAGATGGCTGGGCCCTTTTAGGTACAGCAGTCCTGTGATAAGCAACTTTGACTGGCTTGGCCACTGGACATGAAATCATGAACAAATTAATGAAAATACTTAACTCTACTAGGAGCTGATGAATAAACATGGTCCATGCCCATAAGGGTTTAGCAATTCAGATCTTGGAGATAGAAGCCAACAGTCTAATGCAGAAAATCCTCTCTCTTGGCAGCCCTGATGGTGGTTACCCGTTTTGCTTGAGTACCTTCCCACGACCCTCTCTTCTTTGGCTGTTCAATCTTTTGTAGAACAGCTCCAGCTCTGACAAATTTCTTCCTCAAATACTGAACTAAAAGCTGCTTCCTTGTAACTTCCTCCCATGGTGGGAATAAATCCCTTTCTACCATCAGAGTTCCTCAAGACCAAAGGAGAATCTGGAGACCCCATTACAGATGGGCAACCAAGGGATTCTCAGTCATGGGCTTGGCTGCTACAGAAGCCTGGATCTCTCTGTTGGGACTGGGTGGGATTCCAAGACAGGGCTGCAGGGATTCCATGTATCAGCTGGTCCCTCTGAACCTGTCCCAGTTGCAGTGCAACCCAGGGTTCTTAGAGGGAGTGGATTACCTAATAAGAGAGATGGAAGAGTAGAAGGGCTTGGCTATGGTGTTCTTAGTGTGTCTATGATTGTAACCTGGACTGGGAGGGGGGGATGCAGCAACTCTTCAGGAAGAAGACACTTTAGCTGAGGGCCAAGAATGGAAAACAAAATGTCTAAAGTGGGTGAGAGTTCAGTCTAAGAGGCCAATTCTGGGCATATATCAGGATCCTAATTCTGACCTTGTATTCAGCATTGAATCTCTGGACCTCCCCTGCTCTCTGGGTTAAGTCGCAGATGTTTAGAAGAGATGGGGTTCAATAAAAGAAGGCTGGTAGGATTTTATTTTCTCCCCCAGGCTTTTGGCCTTTCAAATACTAAAGGTTATTGCACATGAATAACTAGCCTAAGTCAGGTGTCGTCTTTAAGAAGACAGCAGGATTTATGTCCTAGTTTGACTCCCATGCCAAGAGACTGGCTCTTATTTCTTCCTTCTTCAGTTACGTTATTTGTCAACAGGGAGCAAACTCTCGCGTGGGTGATAGACGATGTTCTCCAGTTTCTCCTCTCGTAGGTGATGCAGTTCGCACTCCTGGTTTTGATACCAAGGGGGGAAAATAGATTTGAGAAATTTGTATGTTTCCTAGACCAACCCCGCTGAGTGAAAGGTCGCCATTGATGGTCCATGTCACTCCTAACACGGCTGGCACTTCTAGGGAACTAGTCTCTACTGTTGAGTTCAAGTCTACGTCCTGGTCAGTGTCCACAGAAATAATGGTCTCTATTAAATAGATGGGTTTTTGGAGACCACACACCCAGGAGTTTTATCTGAAAAAGAGCCGAACCAGTATTACCCATTTCCCAGGCACCCCTTGTTCCTGAGAGAACTTTGTCTGATCCAGTGTGAGACTCCTGGGATAACCTCATCCTGCGAGCTGGCTGAGAAGGGAACTTCCATGAAGAACTATGTCTTCTTTGGGCAGGGTGCCTCCCCGCTCTGTTCTGCTTAACTCCTATGCAGCACTCTACAGCCCTCCTCTTCTTCAGTCACGCTAGGTCTTGAGTTTGGGAGAAAAGCGTTATCATTTATTCATTCACTACCATTTATTTTCCTATCCCAGAGAAAATTCCCCATTATATAGAGAAGCCTATAGTCTCACTTCCTTCGTCCTGAAGAGGTCCTTTGATCCTCTTTCCATTCTTGGCTAGGGAGCATTATCTGAGGGCCCTGTCGTGTAATACTGGAAAGGTCAGGAGGTTCCAATCTAGTCTGAGCTGGGCTGGCATGTCTTCTTCCTTGAGGAGCCCATGCAGCTGCTGGAGAATTGCTTTCCCCTTCTGTTTTCTCCCTTCTCTTCATTGCTCGTCTCCTCCCTTCCAGTGGATGTAAGCCTATGATTTGAACAAATCTGGGGATTTTATGTTCAACTGTCTCCAATACGTTGGCCACAATTTGCACTTCCACAGAATATCACCAAAGTCATGTTGAATACTTGTGGTTCTAGAATCCACCCCTAGATATGTACTCCATAAAGATCCCTCGGTTGAATTTGGTTGGTCAGGGCTTTATTATGGCTGGACTGCAGCCTTATCAGGGAGCAGGCAGTCTGAGCAGAGGAAGGATAACTCTGGCATCTTCTTCTCAGAGACTGCTTCTATCCCAGGTGATGAGCCATAAACTATTGTATAAATGTTCATTCCCTGTCCTTCTCCCTGTGGCCCCTGTGACCTTGAACATTTCCCCTTGGAGGCTGTCATAGTCCAGCTTAGACTTCTCCCTAGAAATTTTAAAGTTGACTTCTTGACTGGTCCTCTCATTCCTTCTCCTTGATATAATCCTTGTGTTTCTGCTTCTCTCCTCTTACATCCTTTACTTAGTTCCTTTTTTTGCTTCTGCTCTTAGTGCGCTTATATCCCTTATTCTCTGTGGTTGGAAATGTGTATCTTCCATTCTGTTTTCTGCTGCTGCTAATAGACATAGTATGAATCCCTCAGAACTTGAATGAGGGACATGTCTTCATTATACCTGATGACTCATTCTGCTGTCACTGTCTCTGAGACAAACATTATTATTTTTTGTCTCTCTCAACTGGACCACTGTTTCAGGTCTCTGGTCCTAGATTTCTTTTGCAATTGAAAGCTGTAAATCACTAGGTAGAAGCTCAAGGAGCCAGCCAATTGAGGAGAAGGAGCTGGGTCCCTCTAGCCAGTGTTAATAACAAAGGTGTAAGGTTACACAGATAAAGACAGCCCACAATCCTTAGCATCCTCCAAGGAAAGTGTACAGGGTGGTTGCTCAGCAAGTCTCAGATCTGCTTGAGCTGTCGATTATTTAAAATTTTTTCCTGTTTAAGATGGTCCTTGATATTACCAACAAGTTGCTTTACCTTAAATATAAAAATTTGGCATTGATCCTGTAAGGGAGAAAGTGGGTAGATATGAGGAAGTCCTTACTGCTGTTACGAGTTCTGCTGACAATTCAGGTGTTGGAAGAATTTCGGCCCTGATTCTGGACATATAGGGACCTATTCCTGTCATCTGTTGGAATGCCCAGTTTTCTTGTGCATTATTACATCATCAGTCAGAGGCCGACCTTGTGATCTAGTCCTGATAAAATAAAATAGAAAGGTTATATCTGAGACTGACTTATGACTCAGATTATATCTGAGTTGCTGGGTCTCATGTCAGAGACCAAGGGACATCACTCCAAATACCAAACTCTAGGACTTCTTCCCATTTGTGGATTACTCTTTCCCTTTTGCTGATAACCTCATCCTATTTGCTTTCCTGATGGAGGGAAGAATGATCCAGAACCATTTATGAAATGTTTTCTTTTTAGATTGACATGCATGTATCACACGAATCATGAAGGGATCCCTCCCCATTTCCCAGGATAAACAATCTGGGGAAAGAATCCCTCGGAACCAAAACCAGAATGAGTGGCCCTCACTGATGGGTGGATCCCTGGGTGCTTAGGACATGGGGGACATCTCTAGTGCAGAATCTTGTAAGTGGAATCCTCTCCTCTTGCTCTCAACAATGGCAGCATTCTCGTCTCTCTGTGCTGGGGATGGAGGTGGTACCTGTCGTCTTGGAAAAGGAGGGTGCATTCCAGGATCTGGACTTCTGATTTATTTTCTTTTGACTTAAAAATATTGTGGACATGGAGGCATTTCAATCTCAGTATGTTTGGTCTCACCATTTGATGTGGGAGTGGTTCTTGTTCTGTGGCAAAGCCCTCACTGACTAGGCACTGACAGGGCACCAGGAGTGCCTTCAGCATGGAAGACCATTAGCGGCAGCCAGGCATGCAGAAGGGAGTCACTGTTCAGGGTGACCAGTTGGGGTCAGGGCAGTGTTTCACAAGTGTTCTTACCTCGATGTCTTCCTCTTCCTTGTGGGGCTCACTAAGGAAGTTTGTGGTGGAAATCTCTTTCCAGGGAGGAAAATCTGTGGTAGTCTTCTCACAAAGTGACTTGATATAGTCTAGGCTACACCACCCTTCATCATCTGGCCTCAACTGACCTATAATGTATCACTGGGTCTTTTCCTCTTGGAATATAACTAGAAAGGATTTGTGGAGGCCATAACCTGAGAAGCACTAACAGGAAAGCAAATTCGCCTTCTCCTATGGCATTGAGTTCTGCCTACATTCTGCATTCCCTAGAGAGCCAAGACTGGGACAGTATTCTTCCAGTCTCTGGATGCCTAAAGAAAGGAGGGACCAATATGAGTTTTTTGATATAACAACTCAAATTTAGTGAGTGTTTCCTGTTTACAAGTCACGATGCTAAAAAGTTATGCCATGGAGATCTCCACATTGGCCTCCCTACTCTTCTCAAGGAGTATGTGGAATTCAGAGTATCATTCCTTCTCCTCCTTGTCAGGGGAATAGCTTCACCTAAGTAAACTCAGAAGACTCATCCTCACCTTGATCTCCATTAGCTCTGGGTTTCTCATAATTGCCTCTTATGTGTCCCAAATGTGGGATCCCCAAAATAGAGACATGAGAAAGTCAGTAAGGGGAGAAGGAGTTGGCTTCATGCTTTCATTTGACACATTTTATGAGCATTTCCTCAGTTTACCAAAGATGGGTGTCAAAATTCCTGAGGAGGCTCCGCACCACCCAGCCATTGTTCATCTTCCTTCTGCTGATAACCTCACCCCATTTCTCTTGTATTGATTAAAGAAAGAAACAGCAGAAGTCCCCGCAGAGAGAGACATTTCTGATCTATTTGTGAAATGTTTCCTCAGTAGACTGATCTGAGTATATTGTCTAGAGTCATAAATGAATCCTAGGTATCTGGGATCCATGACATGGGAAGAGAATCAGCTGGATCTGCAGGGAGGTGGACAATCTGTACTGATAACTGGCCTGAAAATGAAGGAAACTCCACTGGAGCTTTTGACTACTTGGTCTTCAAAGCCTGTAAAACCAGTGTCCCAGGGACCGTTGTGGAGGGTTCTGTGCTGGTCCTGCTATCCTCTCCTCTTGCTCTCAACAATGGGAGACTTCTCATCTCTTGGCACTGGGGGGATGAGGGAGGAGGTGGTGACTGTGGTATTGGAGAAAAGATGTACTTCTCCACGTGATGATCTCAACTCCATATCTTTTGCCTCCTTTTGTGATAGATGTACTGTGGCCTGAATAGGGAGGCGTTTCAATCTTAGTCTGGTTGTTCTGCCTGTTTGATGTGGGGGTTGGTTATTGTTCTGTGGCGAGTAGAGTGGGAGGCTAGAAAGTCAGGTCTGTATTCTCTGACAGTCACCTCCACCTTATGAGCTAGCCTGGAGAAGCTCCGACGAGGAGGAGCAAGACTCACAGTGGTCATTCCACGGTACGGCCTCCTGCCCTCCTGGTAATGATCAGGCCTTAATCTTGATGGGTGCTTTCTAGTTCATCTGATCTGTCACTTGATGGAGTGAATTACAGAGCAGGCAAAGCTCTTACTGACTAGGAACAGACAGGACACTGGGAGTGCCTTCAGCATGGAAGACCATTAGTGGCAGCCGGGCATGCAGGAGGGAGTCACTGTCCAGGGTGTCCAGTCAGGGTCAGGGCAGTGTTTCACAAGTGTTCTTACCTCGATGTCTTCCTCTTGCTTGTGGGGCTCAGTGGCTTTAAGGAAGTTCGTGGTCTAACCTTCTTTCCAAGGGGGAAAATCTGTGGTAGTCTTCTCATAAAGTGATGATATATTCTAGGCCACACCACCCTTCATCGTCTGGCCTCAATTGACCTATAATGTATCACTAGGTCTTTTCCTCTTGGACTATAACTAGAAAGGATTTGCAGAGGCCATAAACTGAGAAGTAGTGACAGTTAGAAGGATGAATTTCTCCTCTCTTCTGGATTTGGATTCTCGGTATATGCTGAACTTCCTAGAAAGCCTAGGCACCTGTTTCCTCTCTCCAAGTGTCTGAGGAAGAGAATAGCTAATCTTTGGTTTCTATATACACCCAAAAACTGTTTGTATTTTTTGAGTGCCTGTTAGTACTAGTTATTATGTTTGGTTATTTCGCTTGTGGGCCTCACCTTTGGTGATCTTCCTCATGCCTTAGAATTTCAGAGGTTACTGGGGAGATGGCACATTCTCTTGATGGAGTGGCCTTGGCCTTGGCCTTCCACTCCTTGTCCTTGGCCTTCTACTATGGGAGTCTCTGCCCTAGGAGCCTGGAACACTCTCCTTGGCAAGCCTGGTATTACCATTGCCCTGCTCCATCTAATGCCGAAACAGGATTCAGCAGGAACCCTTCAATATGCTTCATTCTGGCCCCAAGACCACCTCCCCCTCCCCATCTCTCTCTCTCCAGTTATCTATTGTAGATCACTTGTTAACTCAGACATTTCACTGCTCCTAGGTGCTCCAGCCCTTCTTTCATTTTTATAGCTACTCTGTCCCAGCTTCCTCATCTCTCATAGTCTCCTTCTTTTTCTTGCTCATCTTCACCTACTACATTTGCTCTGGGATCCTCCCAGGCATCTACTCATAAAGTCGAGTCTTCTGTGAAGTCCTTTCTCCCAAGAGAATATTGATCGTGTGAACTGTTAAGGCCAGTGCCTCATATCCATCTGTCCTGTGTAATTATCCCCTATAAAAACATATGTTTTGATCAGGAAACATGGAGTTTCCAGAGCCTTCTAGTGAGAGTAACAATGGCACCTATCACCACTGGCTAGAATCCCCCAGTGAGTGCTCACTGTCAAAGAGAAACCACTTCTTGGGCTCTCCACTCCCCTGTTTCCATCTCTAGGGCTTCCTATCAATGGGTCTTAGTTTTATCCTTTGAAAAATGAAGGATGGGACTTTACTATTTTTTGCTTCCTGAGGGGCCCCTGGCAGTGACTGACTTTAAGGAAGCAGCAGCAGCAGCATCTTAGTTTCTGCTTAGGTGACAGCACTGTGCTGGCCACGAATGTCAGGCACAAGCCCCGACATGTTCAGTGTGGGAAAAGAAGCCCTTAGGGGGCAGATACTGGGAGCTTTGTAGGCTCTGTAAATCCTCAGGCACAGTTGAAGTCTTTCTGAAGGACAATGACAGTCACCCATATGGCCCCACCATCCCACTATGAGCACCAGGATCACCTCCTCACTTCACCCTTTTCGTGGAAAGCTTGATCCAGCCCTCTGGCCCAAGGTGTCTTAAGTACCTCTTTTTGGCTTGTGGCTCAGCTTATTTCACAGCATCATTTTTCTGAGGCTCTTAACCTTGGCAAAGCTCTGTGGGCAGTGACATGAATGGCTTCTGGGAAGTCTCCTCATCTGAGGGCCCACTTGTCCCTGTAGCTTGTGTGTTCGTGACTTTTGGACAATTAGTTGGCAACGATCTACCTCCAACTAGGATGATTTTCCCTTGCCACACAAGTTTAGCAATCTCCACAGGAATGAAATGAGGGGGGAATTCTCAAAGCTCATTCCATTCTGAAGTTTCCCAGGGCTTTTCCAAGACTCTCTGTCCTCATTGGCAGATCCTGAGCATTCTGTGTCTCCAACTGAAGAAAACTCATTTCCTGTGTTTGGGGTGGGGGGGTGGGGGGAGGGGGGGAAGGGTTCCCTTTTACCAGTGGGAAATCTTCCCTGAAGAACATTTTCATGTGCTGAGTTATTACTGAACATATACATGAATAACTTCCTGGCATTAGGAAAGAAAGATCTTTGACTTTCTTTCTCCATCTTCCCTCTAGTCCTTTGAGCCAGGCTCTGCGTGTCACAATTCAGAGGCTTTTCCCATTCACTCTGGTCTCCTAGGAGCTTGGATTCACCAAGGGGTGATTACTCCTGTTTTCTGCCACCCACCACTCCTTCAACTGTTGTGTCTTCATTTTCTAAATCTTGACTGCATTAGTATTATAACAATAAAAATATTTTATCAGTGAAAAGACATAAGTCCAACAAGCCCAGAAGTCTTTCTTTTTCTCTTTATCATGTTCTCTCCCTGCCTCATTCATAAATGGATGAGGTATTTATGTAGTTTTCATTCCTGAATAAAATTTTTTATAGTCCTTTATAATCTGCTGCACCTGGGATCAATTTCAGGGGGGTACTGAGGTGTTGTCAATATTGATGATCAGACATATGGCCCTTCTCTGTTTATGGCCACTTGTGCGAGGGGTGTTTTTAACAGGGCTGGAGGTAATACTTGCCTCTTAAACTCTCTTTGGGCCTCTGTATTGCTGCTTTGTTGTCTGACCACCATAGTTGCAAATCAATGAGATGGAGTTGGTGTTAAGTTTTATTAAATGGTCTTTCTTAGGAAGAATGAGTCTCCTAAGGGATAAGGAGTTTTCCTTCTCTTTTTATGAGCTCTGCAAACCCTTTCTAATTATATTCTAAGAGAAAATGTCCCAAAGAGCATATTCCACAGCAGTCCAGATGATGGAGGCTTAGAGAGAATTAGGATCACATTTATTTATAAGCATTTATTCAGCCAGTACTCTGTAGGTTCTGGCTAGAAGGTGGAGAGTCCCGGTGGGGTGGAGTTCAAATATGAATATGAAATTGCCCACAGTCAAGAACTTAGCAGCTACAATATTAAAGTTTTCAGGAACGTTGGCTTCTGGGACAGTGTGCATTCATCCAGAGAGTGTGTTGGGACCTCATTCCTGCTCAATCCCTTTAGTTGCCCACAGATCTATTTAGATTGGGGTATGACATTTCTTATTTTTAATATTCAAAACCATGTTTTTTATTCTAAGAGTAAAACATTATCATCGTGGAGAGCTCAGAAAATGCACATGAGCCAAAAGAATGCTGATGTAGAGTCAATCACTGTTAACATCTATGTGTATATCGTTCTAAACCCTTGTTCTGTCTCTTTAATGGTATTTCCCCAGAGTTTTAGTACACATAAATATACTGTTCTGTAGAAATGGGATCATAGCCATTTATCTGACCACTATCATTCTCCATGGAAGTTATCTTGGGCATCTCACCTAAACTATCTGTATTTAGTATCTTGCTCCATTCGCCCTCTGCTCAACATTACCCATCTCCTATTATGAGAGACATCACCGTCTAACAAGTTCTTTCTAATAAGTGCAACCTGAGTCTATTCCTGGAATCAAATTGATACCCCCAGCCTCAGTGTGACTATCAAGTTCTGCCAGTTCTACATTACAGACATCTCTGGAGTTAACTCAGTATCCTACTGTCATTGCCTTAATTTAGACCTTCACTCAATCTTGCTTGGATAACTTTGATTCCAACCTCCACTCCAAATTATCAATCTTTCACACCTTATCAAAGACATTTTTCTAAAGTGCAAATATGATGCAGATATTCCTCTGCTTAAAACCCTTCATTGGCTGCCAATTGCTTCCAGGATAAAAATCCAGACTCCTTAGCAAAGTCTGTAATGATGTGGCTCCTACATAGCTCTCTTGTATGAGAGGCTCCTGCTTATCTCTTGTCCCATCACTCCTCTTTCCACGAACTTTGGATCCACACTTACGGCACAATGTCTCCAAATTTTTGTGCCTTCTGTTCCCTTTCACTGGGATTCTTTTTATCTTTTTCCATCCTAGGCTAACTTCTATGTGTCCTGCAGTCACTGTCCCTCAGCTACCCAGAACTCTTCTGTGTCCATCACATATCTGACCATCTTCTTGGGCACCTGGCTTGGAGCCCATTTTCCTGGAGATTGGAAAGAGACTTAGAGAGCTAGTGATGCCATCAGTAGGGGAAACAGGGCAGGTTATCTTAGCCACTGCTAGCAAAAGCAGGAGGCTCTCATATACAGCGGACACATGGGCCCTGCATCGCCGGAACCAAGAAGATGAATGGCCAGCACCCTTTTCCAGTTGCCCTCAGACTGTGCATTGGGCTTTATGACTTCTTAAAAACAAAATCCATTGTCTTGTTCCAAAAAGGATTTAAAATGTCACACTGAGATGAGATACTATAATAGAATGAAATACATGAAATAAAAAAAAATATATATATATATAAAGAATCTGTGACAAAGGGAAAACAAAGGACATAGTAACCTGAAGCCAAGAGATCCCACTACATAGAATGATTACCACCACCTCATTATGTATTTGGTAGAGTGAGCCATGTAGTAAGCTCTAAGTATTAACATTAGGGATCACCTTAGGGAAAGGTGGTCATTACCACAGACCTGTGATGAAGGAGCAGCACAGCCGTTCCTGGAACTGGGACCCAATAGGCATTTCTATTGTCCCTGTCTTGACAGAAACTTTGGGTTCTTTCTCCTTTTAGGGACTGTTTGAGATAGTAGTATTAACCCAATTTCACATATGCCAGTTATATGGAGCTGGGCCTGGTGGGAGGAGAAATTGGAGGGATTTGTTCTGGCTCTTCAAGCCTTTTGCGTACATGGGTGGTTCCTATTGATTGCATGGTTTTCTCAGGCCCTGCACTCTCCTATGCCTAGATATCAATTACTCTTGGAGCTATATTCTATTCTGCTTTCAAATGCAATCTGAGTCTCCTTTCCTAGGGTTTGCTTTCTATCATCTTGCTGGGGACATAGAACTCAGAGCCAAACTTGGAGTGGATTTCATTTGTTCAACAATCTGCTCTGTGCCAGTGACTGTGGTATGTACCAAAGATGGTATAAAGGGGTACACGTGGGAAGAAACTGCCTCTGAGCAGGCATCTTGCCTGAGGAGCCCTGTGTACACACCTCTTTCCATTAGCTAACCATTTCAATCTTCTCACGATACAAAGATAGAAACCAAATCCCCAAAGGCAGCTGTTATCCATTTGTGGAATATTTCTTCTTGGGCTTTTGTGTGTCCCTTATGATTGTAAGGGAAATTATAGGTCTCTGGGATTCCAGATCCAGGAAGTGAATCTGCTGGCCCTTAAGGCAGGTGGCCTAGATATTGGAGGAATCTCACTGGAGCCTCCTGCTCTGGACCTCCCCTGCTTGCTCCATGTAGAGGCATTTGGGCCTGTGTGGAGGGTTTCTTGCTCCTGGGACCTTCATTTCTACTGGAAGCTCCTCAGCAATGGGGATTGCGATGGTGCCTATGGTTCTCATAAAAGATGACCTCATTGAGGGTTTGCTTCTCTCCGGGATGATCCGATCTTTTTGTCCTTTGTGAGGGTAGTGGGTGATCTGAATGGAGATATTTCAATCCTGGCATGAGTGGCGTGGCTGTTGGATATTGGTGGGGGTGTTGTGGGGACTGGAGTGGCTGGATTGGAAGAGCCACCCTCCCTTTCAGAGTGCCCCCTACTTAAGCTGCTCTATGTTGGCTCAAGCACAGAGCAGTGACATTTCCTGAAGACTCTCCTAGGAACTGGTCTCTTGGATGGAGCTATTCTATTGGCCTTCACCATGCTCTTGGCCTTCATGGTGCCCTTGTCCTGACACATCCCAAACTGGTAGCCTACATAGTTAAGCCTAGCCTCGCCTTGTGTGGTGTGCTCTAGAAGGACTGGACCGTATGTTGGAGAACAGAGGCCTGCAGGTCCTGCTGAGAGGACCCCTCTCACTAGGGATTAGAGATCAGAGGTCCTGGCCCTGGATCTCTTTGGCACATCATTGGGTCATTAAGGGGGCTCCTCTTGTTGCCTCTTATTTAGTAGCTTTCAGTCTTCATTTTTGGTCCAGAACTCTGTGGTGGGCACGCAGATGTTGGGAAATCAGATGGTAGTTATCACGGTCTCTTCAGTGTAAGCCAGTTACCACAGTCTCTTCTATACATCTTCAAGCTTTCCCTCCTCTTCATTTGCAAATGCATGTAATACACATGCTGGCCCCATTCCTAGAGAGACAAGTGAAAGGTGAGCCACGAGACTTCTATGAAGGAAAGGAGAGCTTTCTGAAGCCTAGGACTTCTCCTCTCTATCCTAGCTCTGAATTCCAGTCACTTCTGAGTCTTGGCTGAAGGATATGTTTTCTCACCTTCAGGATCCCTGAGAACTGAATGAAAAAACCCAAATATTTTTGAGTGCTTTTTATACAGTAGGCTTTGCGATTTGGGATTTTCTGTGCTGATGTCACCTCCGGTGATTTCACTTCTGCAGGGGCACAGCAGGTTGCTGAATGAGAGGCATTACTCACCTACGGTTCTGATGCTGTCCGCTGATTGCTGGAAAGGATCTTCTGAATGGATCCCTGCTTCTCCCTCTCTACCTTGTCCATTTCTCTGAGGGAAGGATTTAGGTTTGTCACTGGAGTTGGAATCTACCTGGAATTTGGAGTCTGCTGGATTCTTTCTTATCTCCACTCCTGGACACTGCATGGCAGTGGCTGACTTGCTCTCCATTATCACTGCCTAATCCTTCTTGGCTCTCTTTTGTCCCTTGCCTCCTTGTTTTCCTTAGCTCCCACCCACTGCAGTCTCTGCTTTTCTCCCATGTTCTCCTAGCATCATGGATCAAGGAGACTTCTAGTCACTGGGGAGCTATGGTAAATAGTTTCCTTGGGAGAGGACAGAAATCTCCATAATCCCATTATATCCAGAACTCTGGATTAGGACATTAACCCTTTTTCTGTCTCATCTTTAAATTAAAAAAAATAAAATGAAACCAGGAAACCTAATTAGCAATGCCAGAGGCTGCTGGCATCTGTCAGATTGCTCTCAGTCCCCTGCCGGAGGCAGATAGCTGTTGGGTCCTGCTCCTCAGACCTGGCCAATCAGCTTTAGCGAGAAGTGGTTTCCTTTCTCACAGAGCAATTTCCCTTTCCGTGCCTCAGCTGCTGCTGCTTTAAACACAAGGAAATGATATTGATTGGTATCCAGTTAGCCACATTTGCTTGCCTGGTTGCCACTTAACCAAGCCATGGCCCTTGTTTCTGTTACAGGAGTCGCTCATACGGTATACATACAGGCATGGATTGCAGATCCAGGTGGCATTAGGGAGATGCACTGGGAGGTTAGAGTGGAGTTTGTGAATTCTGTCTTCCTCAGTTTGATTCCCTCCTGAAGGTCAATAATAGTATAGCTCCCTGTGGCTCTCTTTTGCTCTCTTATATGTTCTTCAAAGTTTGCAATTGTGTATTCTCCTGTTTTCTTGGGAGGGAAAACTCAACTAGTCATCTTTGGCTTTATATACCTTTCCGTACCCTATTGGACAGCTTCTTTGATCTCCTCATGATCCAGACTCTTCTTTAAACGTCTCTTCATGTTCAGGACCAAGCGCATCCTGGGTTGATCTCTTAGGGCCAGGTTCTCTTGTCACTTTGGCTGGTGTGTCCTTCGTACTCAGATACTTGGTTGATATTGAGATGAACTCAGTCATCAGAGAGGGGACTCCTTTTTCACTGAACCAGGCAGCAGCAGCCCTCAAGGGGACCACTCTGGTCCCAGCAACCCCTGCCTCGTCCTTTCTCAAGAGTGTTTATCCTTCTTTGGAGCTCCAGGGTAAACTCAGAAGTGTAAGGTCCTCACTTCGTACTTCCCAAAATATTCCCCTTTTTCTCCTAAAGGAGAGCTCTCTCTGTGGCCCGTTTTTAATGTCTTTCATTGCACAACTGCATTTAGGGATAAGTAGCTTCCTTTCTTTTGGGAAGAGCAATTTGTCATTTTTCCATCTCCAACGTTGTCCCAACTTTTTTTGTCAGACGAGGTGCAAATGATGGAGCAGGACAGAACTTATCTCCCTTCAGTACCCTTCTCAGGTAACTAGATGCATAAATGAGCACTGATTTCATATTCTCCCAATATTAAATTTTTTTCTAACATAATAAAAAGAACAAAAAGGCACAATAACTCATGAAAAGTTTTCCATTTCATGTTCCATAGTCTTTTCTGATATTTGATCATATGTAAATATGATCCTTATGTACTTATAATCAGAGTTTGGATACAAGTTTGTTGTTTTAAAATATTGCTTGGAACATTCTCCATATTGTTATTGTCTTTTAGTGAACGTTTCCAACGACTATATAATATTTTATTGCTTTCATAAACCATGACATATTTTGGTTTCTTCCATTGTTTATTTACTCTCTTTCTTTTGCTATTACAAATATTAAAAAGTAAACATCTTTGTATGTAGTGCCTCTTTCATTTGATTATATTCCCTAGAGTTAGATTACTGGGTCAGGGGGTGTGAAGGTTTTTATGGCTTTTGGAACATTTTCCCAAGTGGTGAATCTGTCATTTTTTTCAATTGCCAGGAGTGCTAAGTGTGTCTCTAGCCATTTAAGGAAATTGAGTGGAGGACAGAATATGTGGGTGGCTCAGAGCAAAATGGTCAAACAAATGGTTTCTTTCCCAAAAAGGCAAATTCAGGTTCACAAACCACGGAATTGAAGTGAGTGACTGGGGAATTTATTTCCCTGACTTTTCTCCCCCACATGCTATCTTCCCCTGTCCCGTCTCTTATCTCAGACAACACATACTATGCTCCAGGGAATCCTTGGAGATGTCCTTATTGTCTGTCTCCTGCCAATGGCTTCTAATAGTTTCACCAATCAGTTCACAGAAGCAAGCGTTCCTGCCCTTGTCTTGTTTCCTTGCCAACTTCTCTCCCAAATAACAAACCCAATATTCAAATAACTTAAAGTTTGGAAATTCTTTAAAAAATATAGACACACTTATGGTATATGATAGTTTGGTTGAGAGGGAGCAGACAGAAATCTGGGTCAACTTAAGATTTTAAATTGAACTTTGATGATAGGATGAGAGACCGTGAGGTAGTAAGAGGACAAAGACAAGTGAAGAGAGCAGTTTACACAGACCCAGGGCTGGCACCCACCCCAGAGCAGAGCAGAGTCCTGGAGGGAGACAGGAGAGCAGCAGGCGGCAACCTGGGGGGATGCTGAAAGCCCTTGGCAAGTGAGAGGTCTCTGGCAGAGTCAGAGTAAAGACTGGAAATGGGCCTCTCACTCTAGGTTTTCTATCCATCACCCACACATCCATTTACATAAGAGGACAGGGAGTCATGGGGGCAAGAGAAAAGGAGAAAGGTAATCTGTCCAATAAGGCACACCTGTAACCCTACTCCTTCAAAGCTGGATCCACATAGGGTCAGTGGGTGGGGACCCTTCAGGGCACTCTGAATCTCTCTAAACTAAGAACAAGGATGCCCATCTGATTATTCTGGAAGAGTATAATGCGTCTAGGGGATAAGCACAAAGATTAACGAGATACTAAACACCAGAGGGCCAGGTTCCTCGTCACCCTCTGACAACACTAATTTTAAAAAAACCAAAGCAGTTCCTAATTTCCTGGGAACCCTCTGTGGATGGGACTTCAGTGCAAGGCTCACAACTGGGTCCTGGAATTTTTCTACGTTGGTTTGGATTGTTAATGTGATCAAACCAATCCACTTTTCCTCAAATCTGGATGCTAGAAAGATTTTTTTCAGAGTGCTCTCTACCTCTACAAAGGAAGGCTGGCTGTAGGATTGTTTCCAGTTGAGCTTTTAGGTTTGAGGTAGTTAACCTTTCATAGGGACAGCCGCCATTCCAGGACAGCCTCTGTTCGTCTAATAGACCTGTTACAATTTTCCCATGTCCACTACCATGTAGATCTTTAGATATACCTGGATATGTATACCTATATATCTGAATATAATGTCCAATATAAACCTGGTATAAGGCATCATTAGTAGAAGGCGATTGTCTTCAAAATAGGACCAAGAGGATCAGGATGTTTTGGGTGGTGAGATGTAACAAGGAGCAACTTACTCTTTAAGCCACCTTTTCTTGGTTAATGAACTTTTGTTTCTTCTACCTTGGAGGAGGAGATTTGCCTGTTATCAGCAGATAATAGGCCACCTAGAAATAATCCTGTCTGGGTTGTACTATAGAGTCTTCACTATTTATCTATTAATAGAAGATAATATTTAAGGCGTGCCTATTGAGTGCCATCTTTGTGCTAAGTCCCTGCCACCTGCAAAATCTTAGTCTTCGCGGTAAACTCGCATGGTACTTTTATTATCCCCATTTTACAGATGGGAAAACGAGGTTGGAAAGGTTAAGTAGCTACCTTACCCAAGTGCCATAGCTGGTAAGTGGTAGATGTAGATCAAACTCAGGCAGCTGGATTCCAGAATTTGCTTTCCTAAATCACTGCAGTGTGAGAATGCTCAGGAAATTAAATAAAACCAGGCAAGTAGGATGCAGAGGAAGCCACACCTCAATATGCAAAGTTCAGAAGCAGGACTCTTTTGTCTGAAGGAAGATTGTCATTCTGAGGAGCCTTTCACTGTATGCTGGACATGCGGGTGAGCAGCTGGGGTCTCCTGGGAATTAGTGAGATCCCCTTCTTGGCCACAGTAGTTGGGCAGCAGTTCTGAAAGGAGGACCCACGGAGGTGCCAAACAAGTTTACTCATGATAACAATCACGGCTAACGTTGAGCTCTATGTGCCAGGCATGGTGCCAAATTCTGCATGGTACCATCAAAATGCAGAATTTTAATTTTCATGCTAGCATACAAGGCTACTGCTGTAACAGATGGAAAGCAAGCTCAGAGGTTGAATAACTTTCCTGATGTCACTTAGCTAACAAGTGGCAGAAGCAGTCCATCACTATTGTCCCAAATCAACCACCATTCTCTCAATAAATAAATACACAAACAAATAAAAGCTATCACTTGTCCACAGTGACTGCCAGTTGGAAGAGCTGACAGTCGGGATGAGCAGTAGATCTCTTAGAAGACCAAGGCCTTTGAAAATTCTGAGGGGTCCTTGCTGACAAGAAAAGCTAAGACCTAATGTGTTTATTTTCACAAAATACATTGAATCAAGTGAAATTCTCTCAAAACACATGTTTGGTATAGGAATAGTTTGTCCTCAAACTGATGAAAATATGTTTTCTGATATTGGAATAATTAATGTTCAGGCACTTAAATTAAGAAAAAAAGAAAAACTCAAAGCATTGAGAGAAATTGAATTTATATTTGCAGAACAGATTCCTGCCGTATATTTATCTTTACTGAGCTCAATGCCATTATAATCATATTATCAGAACACACTCATCTCTTGTACAACTGGAATTTCTTACTTCAGGAATACAATGAAAGTTATAGCCAAAAAAGAAAATGCGTAATCTCTACTTTTGGTGCCCTTTGAAGCCCAATCATATCACAGAAAACTAATCTGCTGGTGTCTACTCAATATGACTCTGAATTTAAAAGGTACTCACAATCTAGCAAAGTGTTTTTTACCCTGGTTGATCTCCTAGGGCAAGTTAAATCTCCTAATTGTGTGATAACTGAGGAATAATATCTGGGTTACTACATGTGATCATTGTCTTCCTTAAAGAGTTTCCTAGTACGATGTATTTGGAAAGTACTTATTTTCACTTCTCACTTGGTGAAGACTTCTCTGAGAATCATACTTATTTGGACAAGGTAGACACCAAATTCTTGCTTTGCTGGGAAAAAAAACCCACTAGGAAACATTGATTCTATATGTTAAAATCACCTTATATTTCTAGAGCACTTTATAATTTGTAAAGCACTTGAACCAAATCATTAATTTTGGGCCAACAAGTGTAGGGTGGCTAAGTGACATGTTCAAGGGCACGTAGCTAACAAATTCAAACTGTGATTTCTGAACACCATTCGGAACATCATTCTTATAAAAAGCTTTTGGAGTAATTACTAATTTCAATACTGATTTAAAAATATTATTGGTAGAAGTATTAAAGAGCAAAACAAAATAAAACAAAAAACCAACTACTGATCCATGCAACAGCATGGATGGATCAGACATAATGTTGAGTCAGTGAAGTCAGACACAGAAGACAACACACAGTATGATTGCATGTAAACGAAGTTCAATAATAGGCAAAACGAGGGCTTCCACTTCTGGCCAAGATGGAGTAAAGGGACTAGATTTACTCTCCTGCCCCAAACAGTTAACATCCAGACAAAATATGTGAAACGATGGTTTTCAAGACATTAAACAGCAACCAACAAAGGACCATGATGTTTGAGAGTTGGGAAAGAAAGCAGGCGAAGCAGAGCTTCCTCCAGGAGAGTTCCCAGGTTGCAGCACCTGGAGGGGGAATGCAGGTGACGCTCAGCAGTCTCCCTAGTAGAGGAGATGGAGTTGAGAATCCGAGACAGCAAGGTGGCTACAGTTCTCAGGCTGAGTAGGAGGAGAGAGCTGGGCAGAGAAAGAAATCCATACATCTGCAGAGGGTCCCCTTTGAGTCTTTAGCTTAGTATTAATCAGTGCTTGCACACAAGGAAAGAACCATCCAAAAGGATTAGTGGGAACAATGCTTGGAGCTCACATAGGACCAGAATGGTTCCTGTTCCCACCACCCAGAATATAAAACCTCATGATTCACAGGGCATTGGGTACAGTACTAACTCAGAGAGACCTCAGGGTTGAGAAGAACTAGCCCTAGACTAAACACTGCCCTGGTCCCACCTAATAAAGCTTAACAGCAAGGCCCCAAATAATCAAACTGTTTCCAAGTAGCTTCACCATGTCCCAGAACAAGCTCAAGAATGTTTATAGGAAAACAAAAATATCCAGCACCCAACAAGATAAAATTCACGTTATCTGGCATCTGATGAAAAATTGTCAGACATGCAAAGAAATGGAAAAATATAACTCATAATGAGGAGAAAAGTCAATCAATTGAAACTGATTCAGAAATGATACGGATGATAGAATTAATAGACAAAGAAATGAAAACAGTTATTGTAACCATATTCCATATGCTCAAGAAGATAGAGGAAAGATTGAACATTTTAAATAGAGACATGAATTATATATAAAAGGCCAAAAATTATGCAAAAGTAATCTACAATGATACAGGTCAGAGTAGTACTTACTCTCGGGGAATATTAATAGGGCAGGGGCATGAGGATGCCTTCTGAAAATCTGAAAAATTTTTATATCTTGATCTAGATGGTTCTATATGCGTCTGCATACATGTGAAAATCAACTGAGCTGTACCCTTAAGACTTTTGTGCTTTATGGAAGTTAAACCTCCAAAAATATCCCATATTATGGATCTGTTTACAAAGCAGGCCAGCCTATATGGATCAACGGATCTTTTATTCCATTGGATGGATCAAAGTACCATTAACTCTTGCCAATTTTTGTCCATGAAAGTATAAGATGGAGACACAATGTAAGAAAATCAGTGTATTTTATTTCATGTGTTTAAGAGAGTCTAGCTTACATAATAAAGGTTGATCACATCTGTTTTCCCAGGAAGTCCATGCATGTGGTACAGAATAAATATGGTACAGAATAAATCAGCCACTTCCAACAGATAGAATGGTTGTGGACAAAGGGGCAAGAACGGGATCTAGGCTAGTCACGATCTTTACATGGGAGTCCAAGCTATCAATAAAAATAGATTTCTATTTTTTTTTCTCTCTGCGTCATTCCTACCAAATACCAAATGCAGCTGGCTGAGTAAATAGTTCTCAGTAGGTAATTCATGTAGAACCCCTATTTCTATGATTCCTTGGAAAACTTCATGACAAAATTGTTCCGGATTATTCTACCTCTATAACTAATCAGCTACGGATGCTTCTCAGTTACAATGTATATCTCACCTGAAATTCCAGTAGATCAAATTATGGATATGAGAGCAAGAAGCCAGACTTCTTTTCCTATAAAGAAGGGACATGTTTGATGGGGAAAGTTCTCAGAGGGAATTTTTGGAGACTGATTGAGTTATTTTTTATTTTTATTATTATTTTTTTATTATTATTAATTTTTTTTGTGGGGAAGATCAGCCCTGAGCTAACATCTGTTGCCAATCCTCCCCTTTTTGCTGAGGAAGACTGGCCCTGGGCTAACATCCGTGCCCATCTTCCTCTACTTTATATGGGACGCTGCCACGGCATGGCTGACAAGCAGTGCGTCGGCGGGCACCCGGGATCCGAACCCGCGAACCCCGGGCTGCCAAGCGCGGACTAAACCGCTGCGCCACCGGGCGGCCCCCTTTTTATTTTTATTTTTTGTGAGGAAGACCAGCCCTGAGCTAACATCTGTTGCCAATCCTCCCCTTTTTGCTGAGGAAGACTGGCCCTGGTCTAACGTCCTTGCCCATCTTCCTCCACTTTATATGGGACGCCGCCACAGGGTGGCTGACAAGCAGTGCATCAGCGGGCGCCTGGGATCCGAACCCGCGAATCCTGGGCTACCAGAGAGCGAATTAAACTCCTGTGCCACCGGGCTGGCCTCCGATTGAGTTATTTTTGAATATCGTCATTAATTAAACTAATAATTGTCATCCACATATCCTGTGGAAGTGTAAACAAGGCTTGTTGGCCCTCTGAGTTTGATATTACTTGGTCATTTTTTTTTTTTTTTGATGAGTTGCCAGCCAGACTTTTCACTGGAGTGTCCTGCAGAAGGCTTTCTCTGTGTGCTGTGTTTTTGACACTTGGCAAAAGAGTCATAAGAGTGGCCAAAAAGGGAAAAAATGAAATCACTGGATGAGCACATTTAAACTTTTTCTCACTATGCATCAGCCATAGCCTAGAAGCATTGATGGTGGCCTTTGCTGCAGACGCTTAGTTTTTGGGGGGTAACCTTGGGAAATACTGTGACCTAACACTGGGGAGGGAAATGTCTAGGCCTCTGTTTTTGTAGGACTCAATAGTGGAAGTGTCACTAGGGTTTCTAGAGTCATCTGGACAGTAGGGTCACAACAGTGAAGACTGGTATTTCTCTGATTCTGCCTGCCTTCACTCATTTCCCACATTCTGCAGGAATCTTGTTCTACATTTCTCCAAACTCACTCAAGAAGTTCCTGAGTGTATCTCTGGATGCTTCTGATTCTATTTTTTCAACATAGCACGTGTGTTCAGTTTTTCTCCTTTCCTGTTCTGGTGGTCTGATACTAATATCATTAATATCAGTGTGGTGGATTGATTACATTGCTGACCCCATTTAATGTCTCCCTGTCCTTTGCCCTGTACCGTGGTAGGCTCTTCTCACTCTGCCTCTGGGGTTGGCCATGTGTCTTGCTTTGGCCAATGGGGCTTGCAAAACACTTGAATGTTTTTGTTTCTTCTCTTGCTCCTCTGCTTTCGCCATGAGAACACGTTCAGGCTAGTCTCCTGGAGGACTGGAGACCGTGTGGAAGAAAGCCAAATCATCATAGCTGAGGGGCTCACTCAAGATCCCAGAATGCAGACTGTTTGAGTGAGCCCGGCTGAAATCAGCCAAGTCTGGCCCATTCTGGCAGAACTACTCAGTCAACCTGCCAGACTCTTGAGCTAAATAAATGCTATTTGTTTTAAACCACTGTATTTTGTGGTTGTTTGTTCTATAGCATTATGTAGCAATTGATAACTGATATATCTGTCTGTGCCCTTGAATCCCTTTGAATCAGGCTTCTCTCATTCCACATCTTGTGGGTCTGGCTCATGGCTCAGGTTACTATTTCCTGTCTGAATTCCTATAGTCACCCCAGGTAGGAAAAGTATCCTTCAGCCTGCCCCTCCAATGCTGCTGCCTTGTGCTCTCATTGTTTTGTGTTATCTAGAGGGCCTTTTAAAAAACTTTATGAACTGTCTCAAAAATAAAAGTATAGACAGTGCTATAGCACCAGTTCTGTATTCCTTTTACCCAGATTTATCAAATCCTTTCTCTTCCTATTTTGCAATATGTATTAGCTTCCTAGGGCTGCTCTAACAAAATACCACAAACCAGGTAGCTTAAAACAACAGAAATTTATTGTCTTACAGTTTTGGAGGCTAGAAGTCTGAAATCCAGGTGTCGGTGGGGCCATGTCTTTTGGAAGGGTCTAGGGGAGCATCGTCTGTTTCATACCTTTCTCTTAGCTTCTTGTGTTGCTGGCAATCCTTGGCATGCCTTGGTTTGCAGCTGTGTAGTTCTAATCTCTGTCTCAGTCATCATGTGGCGTTTTTTCCTCCTATCTTCACATCATCTTCATACAAGGATACCAATCATATTGGACTAAGGACCCACCCTACTCCAGTATGATGCTATCTTAACTAATTACATCTAAAGATGACCTTATTTCCAAATAAGGTCACATTCTGAGACCCTGGGATTAGGACTCCAATGTACTTTTTTAGGGGACACAATTCAACCCAGAACACCATTGATTTGTTAATGCTTAGGATTTTTGCATCTATTTTTATAAGTAGGCTTTGTCTACACTTGTACTATTCTTGACTAGTTTTGGTCTCAAGGTTATTTAGCCTAATAAAAATAATTTGGGAAATTTCCCCCTTTTATTATTTTCTGAAATAGCTTATACAGGATAGGAATAATCTGTAACATAAAAGTTTGGTTGTACTCATTTGCAAAACTACATGAGCCTATTATTTTGGGGAATAGGGTGATTTTTGACTCTTGATTCAATCATTTTAGTGGCTATATTTTTCTTCAGCTTTTCAGTTTCTTCTTGAGTCAATTCTTATAATTTACATTCTTTTCTAGAGAATTTATTGCCATAAAGTTGTTTGTAGTATTTATCGAATGTTTTTAAAAATCTATACTCTGTCTTTAGTTATGCTTCCTTTTTTTTTTCTTTTTTGGTGAGGAAGATTAGCTCCGAGCTAACATCTGTTGCCAATCCTCCTCTTTTTGCTGAGGAAGATTGGCCCTGGGCTAATAGCTGTGCCCATCTTCCTCTACTTTATATGTGGGACGCCTGCCACAGCATGGCTTGACAAGCAGTGTGTAGGTCTGTGCCCGGGATCTGAACCTGTGAACCCCAGGCGGCCGAAGCAGAGCGCACGAACTTAACCACTATGACACCGTGCCAGCCCCAGTTATGCTCTCTTTTTGGTCCTAGTATTGTTGATATATGCTACCTATACCATCTTTTTTGTTTGTGTTCTGCTTTTTTTGTGTGATCAGTCTCACTGTTTGTCTATTTTATTAATGTTTTCACAGAACAGTTTCTTTGGCTTTATTCTGTTGTTCGTTTTTTAGCTTGTTGAATTGAACATTTAATGAATTGAATTTTAATCTTTTCTTTTGTAAACAATTAATTTAAGATGATAAATTTATTTCTACTACTTTCACCTGATTATGCAAGAGTTGATATGAGGTTCTCTCATTGTCATTTAGTTTTAAATGTTTGGGAATTGCAATCTTTGCTTATAAGTTGTTTAGAAGTGTGTTTTTAAATCCCCAAACATAGATTAGTGATTTAAAAAAATAACTTTAAAAATTGTGTTATGGTCGGGGACTGTAGTAAAATATTACTTCTTTAACATTTATTGAGAATTTCCTTGTGAACCAGTACATAGTGAATTTTTATGTGTGCTGGAAATTAATATATTATCTTTAATTATTGAGTGTAGAGTCCTATGTATCATTCTTAGAACAAGCCTGTTAATTATATTTTTAAAAATGTTCTACATGATATATCAGTTCTGCATATTATATCAGTTTCTACAGTAGATACATTAAAATCTCCTATTATTATGATTGATTTGCCATCTTCTTTTTATAATACATAAATGCATTATGTAATACCTTACATAATTACACAAATACATTATCTATATATATGTTGTGTATAACAAATAATACATTTATTTGTATTAAATATATATTTGTACTATCTATGGCATATATTCTTATGGCATTTGTTATACTATATATTTAGGGATATATTGGTAGGTACATTATTTCATGATTATATATTTTCTTGGCAAAGTTTTTATTATGTAATGTCTCGCTTGATACATGTTAATGATTTTCCTCTTTAAATTCTATTTTTTCTAATATCATTTCCCATCTCATTTGTCCTTAAAAAATAGAATCCAAGGGGGCCGCCCGGTGGCGTAGCGGTTTCGTCCGCGCTTGGCAGCCTGGGGTTCGCCGGTTCGGATCCCGGGCGCCCGCCGACGCACTGCCTGTCAGCCATGCCGTGGCGGCGTCCCATATAAAGTAGAGGAAGATGGGCACGGATGTTAGCCCAGGGCCAGTCTTCCTCAGCAAAAAGAGGAGGATTAGCAACGGATGTTAGCTCAGGGCGGTCTTCCTCACAAAAAAAAAAAAAAAAAAATAGAATCCAAGAATCTCTGTTTTTAACCGGTGAGTTTATTTTCATTTGTTTTTGATATTACTGATATATGTAGAGTTGTTTCTATTGTCTTCTTGTAGTCTTTTAAGTCAATCTTTTTTATTGATTATTTTATTCTACTTTTCTGTCTTGTTTGGATTAAAACAGTTTTTCCATTTCCTTTTTGGTTTTCTTTGCTGGGTTGGAAGCTTTGGATTTTATTATATATGTATTAAATACATATGTACATTATATGTATTTAATGTACAATACATTATATTATATTACATATGTATTTGATACATAATACATTTATCTGTATTAAATATATATTTGTATTATATGTGACATATTGTTATGGCATATTTTTCCAAAATGGTCAGCACATATACTTAACTATAAATTTTTCTAACAATATATGAAGTCATTCAATGTCACTCTTTTGCTCCTTAATACTACAAGAACTTCAGCATACTTTTCATACTGATTGGATAATCTCCACCTATTCTTTGTTGTTATCTGGAGTTTCAGTATCACTTTATTTTAATGCAAAAATTTATCATTTTTAATAGTCAAAGTTAACTAATTTTAACAACGTATTTTAGTAATTTCTGTGCACCCCACATTTTGTTTGTCTCCCTTTTCCCCTCTGGACTGTCTATTCTTTTCGCTCAAGTACTTCCTTTCGTAGTTCTTAAGCAAGGGACTATGTAGAAACTCCTTAGTTTTTGTGTATATAAAAATATCTGATTTTTTGAATATGAGTTTTAACTGCACATAGAATTCTTGGTAAGCAGTTATTTTCTCTCAGTACATTGAAGCTGTTACTCCATTGTCTTTTGCTATCTATTATTATTGATTAAGAAGTCTACTTTCAGTCCAATTGCCATTAGTTTGCAAATCATTTACTTTTTCAATTGTGTTTAAGGTTTTCTTTAACTTATCCTTAATGTTTTATATTATCACTAGATGCGTTAATGTGGAGTTATCTGCTCATCTCTTAGACTTTTAATCTTTCAATATTGTTTCTCTGCCATTCCCTCTGTTCTTTTCTTCTTGAGCTCTCATTCAATATATGTAGATTCATGTTGGATCCTTTTAATTTACTCTACCTGTCTCATCTTCACATTCATAATGTCTTTATTTTACTATGCAGCATTTGAGTTGATTTCCTTTGTGTACTGTCTTCTAATTCACTTATTCTCTCTTTAATCATCTCTGGCATTTATTTCATCACAATTTTTAAATTCCAGTAACTCTGTATTTCATTTAGCATTTCTGATTTTTTAAAAATATACATTTGTTTCATTTTTTCCTTTTTTCCACTTTTGTTTCATTATGTCCTGTTCTTATTTATTTATTTACTCTTTCTCTTATATCTTTACAAATGTAAAATCTTATTTTAAAATTATTTTGTAATTATTCCAATACTTTCATTTGGTAGGGAAGGGGAGGGAGTTAATAGCCTATTGCTGATTTTTAAGGCATTTCCTCTCAGCTTTAATTTTCTCATGTGTTTTGGAAGTTTATTAGCAGTCTTTCCTTAAGTTCATATTTTCTCTTTCTCTCTGTAGTAACATTGCTCAGAATAAGGATTTTTTATGTTTTCCCCCATTGGGTAGCTTGGGGTCTCTAGCTCACCATTAGGTCTTACATTATGACTTAGAGCTTGTGTTCTATTGGATATTGAGGATATTCCATATGTAGTCTATTTTGGGGGTCCTCAAGACCCACCCACACATTCCGTGATTTGCTAGAAGGCCTCATGGGACTCAGCACGTAGTTGTATTTAGGGCTGAGATTTATTATAGTTAAAGGATACATGACAGGGTCAGCAAGGGACAAAGACACAAGAGGAGTCTGGAGAAATGCATGCACAGTCTTCCTTATCTCTTCCATGAAGAGACACACCTAGCATGTTTCTTTCTTCAGGAGTAAAAAATGCAGAAAGATGCATGTTATATTTCTGTCCAGGGAAGCTCACTAAAGACTCAGTGCCTGTATCTGTTTCCTAAGGCTGCTGTAATGAGTTACATAACTTGATGCCTTAAGACAACAGAAATGTATTCTCTCATGGTTCTGGTGACCAGAAATCTGATATTAAGGCATTGGCAGGGTTGGTTCCTTATGGAAGCTCCAAGGAAGAAGCCATTCCATACCTCTTTCCTATCTTCAGTTGCTGCCGGTAAACCTTAGTGTTCCTTGGCTCATAGACACATCACTCTGATCTCTGCCCCCATCTTCACGTGGCTGTTCTTTCTATCTCTTTGTTTCAAATATCTTTCTTCCTTTCTTTTATAATAATCACACTCTTTGTATGGACAGTCTAGGCACAGTGAGACTCCCTTATCAGTAAGGGAACTGTTTGAGTGCCAAGTTCCCAGAGCCAGCTCAGGGCCAACCTGGCAAGCAGACCCTTCAAAAGATAACAATCTCAGGCCTGCTATATTTGCTCTTTTCTGTACAGTCTACCCCCTTCACCATTATCTAAGGCATCTTTACACAAAATTATTATCATTAGGAGCCCAAGATGCAGAGACCAACCTGCAGTATTGACTGCAGTCATGCCCTCCAGGAGTCCTAGATTCACCCAGTTAAAACAAATCCCGTTAACCATAAAGATAAGTCTTAGAAAGCTTGGTGGCTCCCTCAGGTGATGTGCCTCCCTCAACTTGTAGCTTTTGGCAGGAACCACAAGCTGTGAATGCAGTTAGTTTCTGTCAGCAGTAGAGAGCCAATCAGCTCCGTTTCAGATGGTTGCGTCACAGAACAAATCCCTTTCTCAGGCCGGCCAGCGTCCACATGATTTTACAGTTTGTAGCCCCACGAAGGGATGTTCTAAAGCTGCAACAGTCCCAGAATCTGAGTCCTGTTCGTTGAGTGGAGAGATCTCATCTGATTTCAGTTCAGCACAGCTAGTACGAAGGCTAAAACAGTCCCTCGCAGACAGTATAAGATTTCAGCTTGGAGTCAGGTCCAGGCAATTAGGATCTTGAATTCAGGATTCCCAAAATGAGTGCCAATTTTCTCCTGCAGTAGCAAACCCAAGACCCTGCGGGGCCAGACAGCTGTGTTTCAAGCCCAAGTAACAAGGTTTTCCTAAGGCCTTTTAACCTTCTCTGCGAGTCCAAATTGACACACTCTAAAATATGCACATTAGGCAGGAAAAATCATCAGCCTTTAATGGTTGGGCATTTGATTTCAACAAGAGCTCAGTAGCAAACTAAAAACTACTTTTTAAAACTAAAAAAAAAGTATAGTTCCATCTGGAGATTACCTCTATTTTCATGTTTTCTCCTTTTTTAAAGAGGCTCCAATAAGAAAAATAAAAAAGCAGTAAGTTACAGAGATTTGTTCTGTTTTCAATACTCAGAGTTTAAATTTGAATTGTCCCACCCATGGCAGAAAACAAGGGAGCTGTGTACCACTAATATTTTTTTCTTTGCAGCTTTCCCTGATCATGATGATCCTTCTTTAGCACTTATGAAATTATAAGCATGATAATTTTAGAATAAATTTTAATCGTACATAGATGAAATAACCACAAAATGCAAAGCCATTAAAATTTTTTTCTTTTCATTGCAAGTTTTGCTCCAAGCACTAGCAGTAAATTTAGCATTTACAGGGTTAAAATGACTGTTACTGAGAGATCTCAGCTGGAATGCAAGGAGGGGAGGGGTGCTGTAGCTAGGCTGCAGAAAAGTCTTGAGTGGTCTCCCCATTTTTTTTTTCTGCCTGAAGGAGAGAGCAACTAACGAGCTAATTTTTATTGTCTTTGGTCCATTCAAAGCCCACCTTTGGGAATATTTGATCCCTTTTTCGTCCCACCAGGTGGAGAGGCATCCCCTGAGCTTCTCTTTCCTCCTTGTTTCAGCTCGCATGGCCAAAAGAAGCCAGGGGATCCAATGAGCCAAGTCTCCTGGGCTTGAATCTATTTTCAAATTCCATAGGTAACTTTTACCTCTCAGAACAGATAGCAGTGCAGTTGTTCTTTTGTACTCCGGGTCACTCCATAATCGCCCAGGCACCAGGATTTCATCATTCCCTGCCCTTCTTTTTTCAAAAATAATACTGTAGACACATTTCAGTGAGTTAGAATTGTTCTAGTGAATCCCATGGCTAGCACTTCTTTGGGGATCCTCAAGGCCACACACATTTGGAGATTCTTTAGAAGCACTCCTGAAACTCAGCACACAGTTGGATTCATGACTAAGGTCTATTACCATGAAAGGGTATATGCCAGGATCATTAAGGGAAAAAGACACAAGTGGATTCTGGAGAAATCTATGCACAGGCTTCCTTATACTCTTTCCCTCCCATGAGGAGACACACCAAATGTGTTTTTTTCAGCAGCGAAAAATGTATAGATATGTGTGTAATATTTCTGCTCAGGAGAACCTATTAGAGAATCAGAGTTTGAGACTCTTATTGGGGGCTGATCACATAGACATCTTCTCCTTAGCATGTACCAGAGTTCCAGACTCCTAGAAGGAAATCAGATGTTAACCATAAATCACATTGTTTGTGCAGTCTAGGTACAGTGAGCCTCCCTTATCAGTAACGGAATGACTTGAGTGCCAAATTCTCAGATGCCAGCCAAAGGCCAACCTTGTAAAGTTGGCAGCCTCAAACCTGCTATGTTAACTCTGGTCTCTACACAGTTGCTGAACCAGGAGGTGGGTTGGCCCAGGTCATGACCGAGAGGCTGTATTTGCCTCAACTTTCCCCACCCTCCTCCATCATGCAGCTGTGTTATACAGAGCATAGCTCAACACAGCACAGTAGGCTCAGCTAAACCTATTTAGCCTCTTTTCATGACAAGAGAGTCCCACCATAGCTGTTGACTTCAAGCAGAGAGCCCAGCTTAGGCCCCTTGTGGTGTGTGGAGGGGAGGGGGTTTTATTCCAACTCTTGTCAGCCTCTGCCAGACTTCAGACCTGGAGCCCAGAGGGTCTGCAGCTCCAGCCTCACTTACTGCTTTCTGTTCCAGATTACTTTTTCCTCTACAAAGATATGACTATGTGTTTTAGATTTTCTTTTAAAAAATGTCATCTTTCATTGCTATTTGTTTGGAGCAAAGCATGGTGGGGAGGGAGAGAGGTTTAGACTGTGAACTTATATTGCCATCTTAGCCAGAAGGTGCTCTTTTACTTTTTTTCTACATTATTGCAGCTTTCTCTACTAAGATTTGGGCCTGAGCCCCTGGGGGCTGAGCTGGCCTGGAGGACGTTAGTGATAGATATTGTGCTTTACTCAAAACTGCCTTTCACCTATGTTTCTGGCCTATTGTTCCGTGTCTCTTGATTCTCTCTTCCGTTAGGATGAGTTATTCCCCATGAGGCTCGTTAGTGGGCCTGCCTAGCAGTGTCTGTCTCTGAGGGGGAACTTAGCTTAGGTGCTTAAGCCAAGATTTCCCTACTCCTCGTGGATTTTGGCCAAACGTGTGACTTAAAATGAAACAATAAAATCAGAGTTTGGGCAGTCTACTACTTCCAAAAGTCATTCTATTCACTGTAGGTAAAGACAAATAGCTAACCTGTATGTCATCTACTAATTCATTTTCTCTTTATTAACCTAAGTGGTTTTCATTACATTTATTAACAACATATATTTTGATTACTCAGCATCTGTTTTTCCAATTTCTTTTTGAGAAGTTACCTCTTTTCTATTATGTGAGTTGCATTGGTAGCACGATAAATCCAGATGTGTGCACTTTTACTACAGAAGTCAAAGGAGGTTTTGGAGATTCTTTTTTTTTTTTTGGCCAGATCCTTTCTGTTACCACTCTGGCCCACCAAAGAGTTGGCAAAGGGGTCTCAGCTCAGTCAATGAGTTGCTCTCTCCTAGGATGTCTGACTTGGATGGGTTGAGGCAAGGACTGAAGAAAATGATTGCTTATTCCTGCAGCAGTGCTGGGCCAGCAGCTGAGCAATTCTTGCCACAGTGACTTTCTATACCAGTCTATGTTATTCTTAAAATCTGACATTGACAACTGAACATGACACTTCAGGTATGATGTGACTGGTATATGCTTAGTGCATTTGTATGCTAATCACGCTTAGTGATTTCTACTGTTGGTGTTTCCATGATCCAAACACTACATTTCTTTAATGTAAGATCATATTTACCTTTTACCTACAGCATATTATTGTTGTGAATCCAAATCACTCCTTTTCTTGTTGTTAATAAAGGCTGAGAAACATGGTATACTGGAGCAGCTGATTTTTGAAACCCCAACTCAGGTTTAGAGTATTTGAAAATTATCATTGTTATGTATATTTTTACTTTTAGAAACTTGCTTTTTTGAGTCTTTGGGAGGCAGTGGAACTTAGGGCTACTTAAAAAAAAGAAAGAAACGTGTTTCATACTGACAAGATGGTTTTGAACTTTAATTCTGTTACCTGTCATCTTGGCCAGCTTTGTATCATCTGAATTTTGCCAAAGTTTGGTAATCTTAGGCATCAAATTGAAGTTGCTAGCACACTGCAAGTGACACACTGGATGGGTTTTTCAATCTGGTTCTCTTCAAGTATTTTCTTTTAAAATAGTGAAACATCATTGGTGATCTCTGGTCTTATAGTCTGCCTGTTGCTTTCTTTCTTTCTTTTTTTTTCATCACAGATATACTCACCTGCATGAGCACATCTCTGACTTTTTGGATGCACAAATAGTATAAAGTTCAAAATATAACGTTCAAAACTATGAATACACATTCTCAATGCCATTGCTCTATGAAGGATAGGATTACAAAATACTATTTATTTAATCCTCCAAAAGTGAGTTCATTCTATTTCCATTCCAGACTTTTGCTGGGAGTTGGCTCCAAGAATTAGGTTTGCCAAAAACACAAGACGATAATAGAAATTATTCCTTCTTGCCTTCTGATGTGCTTTAATACTCTGTAACCCTTATTTAGCTAAACTATAGATCAATACATTTTACATTTTCTCAAATCAAGTGAAATATGATATGGATATGAGTAGGTCCTCTCTGGAGTGGAGTCCTCAGGATCATGGATGCTGTGTGGGGAAGGGTGGGGTGACTAGGCTGGTGGAGCCTTGGGCACCAGGGAGTCCAGTCTCCACCCAGATCCCCGAGACTGTGCATGACACCAAAACAGATGCATCTGGACCTCAAGGAGTGACTTGGTCAACGTGAATGTCACTTATGACTAGGGATTAGATGTTACCTTGTCCTGTTTTTTTTTGGGCACCACAAAATGTCCTGGATTCCTCCCCTGGGAGGGGAGGAAATCTCAATAGTGACTGAGAAGTTGCCTTTAGTTTGGTGGGATGCATGCCTGGGATCTGAATCAAGTTGCTATAAAGGAAATAAAATGATTTTTATTATATACTTGAGTTCATGGACTATGATATATACCTGATGAACTTGGTGTAAACATTTCTTGGAGTACTGATTTACTAAAAAGAGGAAAACATGCAAGCAAACTTTACTACAGGAAACTAGGGGTTAGGGAGAAATCCGGTGGGTATTATGTGCCCTACTCTGTACTAGGCCTGATGCACTGCATTTCATTTACTCCATTGCAGAGGCCTTACCAGAGAGGCATTACCTCCATAGTACAGCTGAGGAAGCAAGTGTATTAGTCAGGGTTCTCCAGAGAAACAGAATCTACGTATTATCTCTCTCTCTCTCTCTCTCTCTCAAAGACTTGGCTCACACGATTATGGAGGCTGAGAAGTCCCAAGATTTATCGTCTGCAAGGCATTCTGGAGACCAGCAGAGCTGACTGTATAGCTTTGAAGAGTCGAAGTCTGAAGGCCTCAGAACCAGGAGAGCTGATAGTGTAAGTTTGGGTCTGGAAGCAGGGAAAAACCAAAGTCCCAGCTCACCAGTCAGGCAGGAGGAGCTCCTTCTCACTCAGCCTTTTTGTTCTTTTAGGCCTTCAGTTGATTGGTTGAGGCCCACATCACACTGGGGAGGGCAATCTGCTTTACTCAGTCAACCTGTTCAAATGTTAATCTCCTTCAGAAACACCCTCACAGACACCTAGAATAATGTTTGACCAAATGTCTGGGCACCCAGCAGCCCAGTCAGGTTGACACATAACACAGGGTAAGAATTAATGAAGTATTTAGCACATACGTTCACGTCAGTATGTGGTAGAGCAAGATTAAAACCGCAAGACTGGAGCATTTCCAAGCTTGCTTGTCAAATTTGAATATTCCCTGCTGGGTACTTGGTAATTACTTAGGCTACTTTAAAGTCAATAAGCAATTCACAAGTGCCATTTTCTGATCTTCTCTCCTATCTTGCCTCTCCAAAAAGAGAGAGCTTGGACTCCCACATGGGGTTGGGAAACCTGCATTGGCTTCTTGGAGGTGTCGCGTTTTCACCTTCTACCGTGATAATCACCCAGGCAGGTAACCTACCGCAGATCATGCACTTTATTTAACCCTCAGCCCCTCCCTTTCACTCTGTGGTGACCCACAGCAGGTACTTAGGGCCAACTTTATTTCCAGGCATATTGTGCATTCTCCGAGGCTGGGCTGCGCCACCAGATCAGATGGTTTCAGCTAAAGCGCAGCCCATGCAGGAAGAGAAAAATGAAACTTTGCTGTGTTCTACAGCAAATAAGTCCAACAAAAAGTCCCTTTGGCAGGAGGAAAAGGGGAGAGGATAGAGGAAGTATAGCAGCAGTTTTTTCTTTTTATTTCAAAGTAAATGTGCTCGCCACTTCCATGACAGACACTTAAATTATGCAGCCCAAGTCCTTTTCTTGAAGAGCATTAGTTTCAAGTTCAGGTGACAGGACTGGTGATAGGACATCCTTCTAGCCCCACCCCCACCCCACCCCACACACCTGGTCAAAGCTCAGAGGTGTGAAGTGCTGATGCATTAATAATAGGAAACTGTAGTGTGACCAGAGGAAGGCGTGGCACACAGTTTTGAATGTCCTATTTGAAGACAGAAGAAAAGGAAAGGAGGGCTTTTAAACAAGGCAGATTGTGTAAAATTAAGTGGGAAAACCTCCTTCTGAGAGCTGGTTTTAAATGTTTTAGATTGGGTTGGCAAAGTTGCCTTGTTTGGGGGACCAATTTCTTCTTCTCTTTGCCCATCATCGAGGACTTCACCCAAACTTGCCCTTTCAGACTCAAGGAATTAACCTTTCCTGCCACACAAAGCAATCACTTGAATCACTCTCCCTGTAGTGACAGAGATTTTCAAAAATCACACTGGATGCTGGCATTACTACTGCTGCTGTTGCCGCCAGCCCTAACCCTTCACACACAGAGAAGTTTCTGTGAGCCCCTGGCCTCCCGGCTGCTACTCTGGAAAGGAGAGAAATTTATATCTTCTTGATCCAGAGACTCTGGAAAATCAAATAGGGAGTTGGAGAAAGGGAATCAGGAATCAGAGAGGAATCCTGTTATGACACAACTTACCATGGTATGTGTTTGAATATGCAACAGGTAATCTACTTTCTGGAAACACAACTACAAACAGACATGGCCTGACATCACCCTTTCTCTTCGACTAAAATTATAAAGAGAATTCTTTGATTTATTTTTCTTTTTTGTGTGTGTGTGAGGAAGACCAGCCCTGAGCTAACATCCATTGCTAATCCTCCTCTTTTTTGCAGAGGAAGACTGGCCCTGGGCTAACATCCGTGCCCATCTTCCTCTACTTTATATGGGACGCCACCACAGCATGGCTGACAAGCGGTGCATCGGTCTGCGCCTGGGATCCAAACCTGTGAACCCTGGGCCACCAGAAGCAGTGCGCGCGAACCTAAATGCTAGTCATGGGGCCAGCCCCGATTTATTTTTCTTAAAGCTTTTAACAATTATTTCAGCATTACATGTTTAGTAAGAAAAGTTAGACTATTCAGATGAGTGGGAAAAAAAATCATAAAAATCATTCCTTAGCCTGTCATGCAGAGGTAACATTAAACATATTTTGGAGAAGAGATTTCAAGATTTTTCCCACATATAAATATACACAAACACAAACCACAAAAATTGAATCATTGTATGCATACTGTTTTAAAAATTACTGTTTTGATCATTATTGAAAAATTTCTATCTCAGTATACTTCAAATGTCATCTTTTCAAACAATGCTGCAGTATCACACAATTGCACAAATGTGCCACTTATTATTTAAACAGTACCAAATTATTGGGCATTTAGATTTTTAATTTTTTTTCTTTAATATAAACAGTCTTGTAGTAAACAGCATTTTAAAATATTTACCTTGGAAGTTGTTCAAGAGTTTTATCTGGAGAAATTCCTAGAATTTTTTGTTTAAAACATATTTGCTAATTTTGAAATAATAAAGTGTGTATCTGTTATCTATTGCTGCATAAGGAACTACCCCCAAATTTAGTGGCTTTAAGCAACAGTCATTTATTTTGCTCACAAATAAGCAATTTGAGTAGAGGTCACATTGCCTCTTCTCAGGCTTGTCTCTGCTCTATATGGTGTCAGTTGAGTAGGTTCACTTGGGGAATGGAGGATTTACTTTCAGATTGGCTCAATCACCTATCTGGCCAGTGGGTGTTGATAGTCAACGGGGAGCTCACTGGTGCTGTGGACCAGGTTCCTTAGTTCCTCTCCACATGAGCCTCTCCATGGACTGGGCTTCTTCATGGCTTGGTGCTGAGTTCCTAAGAGGGGGTATCCTAAGAGAGCAAGGCAGAAATGCATGGCACTTTTATGACTTACCCTTGAAAGTCACAAAGTGTCTCTTTTATTATACTCTGTTGGATGAGGTAGTCACATAGGCCTGCCCATGTTCAAAAGGAGGGAGCATAGACTCGACCTCTTGGTGGGGGAAATGGCAATATTTTAGAAGAGCGTGTGGGATGGGAGATATTGCTGCTAACTTCGGAAAATACAATCGGCCATAAAGTATAGTAAAAATAGGATGATTTAAGATTTAGAATTTTGAATCAGTCTAGAATGCATGTCTCTGTATATTTTATTATTGACAGCAGGCTCCTCAGTTTTTATTGTTCATAAAGGAAAGGTAAAGGTTCTTCACTCAGTGGTCAGTAAAACAGTCGGAGTCTACAACTGGAATATGGTCAAGCTTCTCCCTGAGGGTCTTATGAGGCAAGGAGAATAAGTGGGGCAAGACAAATCAAAAGGCATTCGGGAATGAAGGCAGGCAAGTGCTGAGGAGACTGGGGAGAGAAATACAGATGCCGTTTCCAAAGACTCGGGTGCACCATCAACATCTGGTGGTAGAATAAAGAATTCATATTTTATTAGTCGGTCAACGGGTGATGTGTGGAGGTATCAGAAGTCAGATGGACAAGGACATTCAAATTAAAGGGGAACCCTGAAGGTTCCAGGCTTCAACATCATAAAGCAATGTTACTTGCTCATGTCATCCAAGACAGAAATAGCCTCACATGTTAGTCTGTATAAGTCTCAGGGTAAGGATGCTGAAATAACCTTGGAAATCATTTAGATTCAGATGTTCTTCAAAAACTCCTTGAACAGAGGTTGTGTCAGAGAAACCCTGGAGGAGTGTGATGGCTACTTCTTCCAGGGACTTGGCCATTCAGGAAACCATAATCACATTTTATTTTATTTATTTATTTTTTCATGAGGAGGACTAGCCCTGAGCTAACATTGGGGGCCCATCTTCCTCCACTTTATATGGGATGCCGCCATGGCATGGCTGACAAGCAGCATGTCGGTCCGCACCCAGCATCTGACCCCGCGAACCTCGGGCCGCTAAAGTGCAAACTTAATCACTACGCCACTGGGCTGGCCCCCATAATCACATTTTAATTTTTTTCTGAATATCAAAAATGTAACTACGGATATTCAGTCTTCTTGCAGGAATCCCTCTTTACAAGACATTTTTTATCAAAACTGTATGAATGGTAGTTGATCCCTGCAAATGACTCTGCCATTATGAGAGTACCTTTGGTATTTTTCTTTTTTCTCCCTGTTGAAACTGCTCTGGAAAGCAATGCAGAGAATCTGTATGAATCAATAAGTGATTGAACCCAACTTTACATACATTCAGAGTGCTTGTTAAGAGCAGGCCCACCTCTTTTTAGTTTGAATTACTTCCAACACTGAAGGAAACGTTTGCCGGTGACAAGGGTAGGTTGTAATGTGCCCTAAGAAGTGAATAGAACTGTTTTTCTTCCCAAATGCACACACATATATTTTAAAAAAGGACAAACAAAAGTTCACGCACTTCTTTTTCTCTCTTGTGTCCACACATGTTTTCATTTCATGGCAGGGAAATTTTGGCCTTCTAGTTCAACACTGACAGTTTAAATTTGACCTAAATTAACTGCCTGCATGCAAATATGTAATGACATTTGCAAAATCAAAGACATCCTTTGGAAATTTGATCTGAAGAGATTAATAAGCCCAAGAATTTACACTTGAAATGCTGTATGACTATCATGTGGGAGAGCAATTGCCATCATTTTTTGCTGGGCAATGTTCAAATTGATTTAGTCTGTTTCTCAACCAGGGACAACTTTGCTGCCTGTCCCCCTCTCCATCTAGACATTTTTGATTGAAACAACTATGTGTGAGTGTGTGTGTGTGCGCGTGTGTGCAAGCATGTGAAACTATCGGCCAGAGATGCTGCTGACTGTCCTACAATGCACAGGGCAGCCCTCTGTAACAAAAATTATCCAATCCAAAATGTCAAAAATGCTGAAGTTGAGGAACTCTGGTTTTATTTCAGAAAAAAGAACTTTAGCAGTGTAGCTGTCATGAAAGATGTTATCTCATTTATTGCTGCCAAGGCACTCAAATCAGATTCATATATATCTGGTTGGTTGGATTTAAAAAAATATTTTTCTTCAGGTTTCTACTCTCATAGATAAATAAGATCCCTTACCTTTAACTTAGGACAATAAACACAAAAGGATTAGTTGAACAAAACTAGATTAATACGCAGGATGAACTATAAATGGATTTACTTAGGCCTATTTACAAGTATGACTCTTTTTACTTCCCTTCTTAGAATCTGTTAAAATCTTGGTTCATAGGTCTCTACCAGTGTATAAAGACTGATTCTCTATATATTTACACTTACTTTTGAAAAGAGAAGTATCTCTGCTTTATCTCTTGCTATTTTATTGATGTTGCTCTTCTCTTGTTGATTTTTTTGTCTCTTTGTGATTTCATGTTCCAATGGGTGTGAACAACCTTTCTTAGAGCGTAAGCCCTCTCCATTGCCTAGGAAGGACCTTCTAATTTTTGTATTCCATTCTTGAGCTGCCTTTAGTGTCTCTTTCAATAAGGTTGCACTATTTCATTGACCATTTGCTCAGAACTCTCAGTTGTCTATGGAAGCCCGAGTTGTTTGGCTACAAGGATATTGGGTTAATGACCTCACTGAACAATATTTCTGGTGTTTAATTAATTTGCTTATTATAATCTCTACTGTTCCAGAAAGGATTTGATGCCATTTACCAAAATACTTTTCAGGGCTTTCTGACTACTTTGGCTACACTGCCTAGTAGCCACACTGACCGCATTGCAGATAGATACATGGGCAAGCTGTTTTTGATCTTTGGATATTGATGACCCCTCAGTCTCAGGATCCAGGGAGGGATTATTTGTCTAGCCCTTGAGAATTGAGGCAAAAAGAAACTGTCTGGCAAAGTGCCACTAAGAAGCTTATTTCTCTGAAGATACCTTTCTATCATCTTTTCTTGTTCCATAGTTGGAAAACATCCTTTTATTCCAGAAACTAGGAGAAGAGCTATACTTAACATGTCAAACCTGTGGCTCACCCTCAAACTACTGTTATCCCAGAAGTAAAATCACTTTTCTCTCTTCCAAACCTTTTAACTCTTCCCTGATCCATTACAAGTGAGTCGACTACAAAAGTATAGACGAACTGGTAAGGGTCTGGGTCATAGAGAACCAAAAGATCAGTTCTTACTGTGTGATAACAATTTGAATGGTTAAGATGGTAGAAAAGTCACTTACTCTTTCTGTTTATCCTGGACTTCAGAGATGGGACATTTGACAAGACTCCCAGAACACTCACCCCATCACCCTGAGAAGGACAGTAAGAGTCTGGGCTGGAGATCTTTGATTGAATTTAAAGGTCAACAACATACTGTCCTGTTGCAGCTGAAGACCCAGCTCTGAAATCACTCCTGAATTTTCCCATTTTTAAAACCTCCTTTATGTAACACCATCCATTGGCTCTAATCAGAAATTTAATTTATTCAGAGATAAGGCAAAGGAAGATCTTAACTTCTCTGATGTGAGGGATCTGAAGAAATTAGGAGTGAACAAGATAAATATCAGAGCATCAGCACTATACACATTTCCTAATGGATAAGATCTTTGCTTTTGTTATTTTAATTTTCTCTGCATGGAATCAAATAGCCTACGTGCCTTCAATAATGATGATGCAAAGTTGCTACACTTCTAGGTCTCATTAAAAAGTCCTAAAGTAATTTTTAAATTTCATTAGGGTCCAAAGGCAAGATAGACTCTCATTCATTCATTCATCCACATTTAGTGAAATCCTGGTATATAACCAGGAGCTGAGGTAGGTTCTGGGTATAAAAAGAACTAGACAAAATGCCCTTGGGAATGCAAGACATAGTGAGGAAAAATATATATAAAATTTCAGTATAGTGATTTAAGAGTGATAGACTATGCACAGAAAGAACTGATAATGAATATTTTTTGGGTGATTTTGTGAAGCCTTCACAGAGAAGGGCATCATCATCAGGCAGATGAGATGGGAAAACGCATTCAAGGCAGGTCAAATGCATGTGTGAAGAAAGACCTGGAGATGAGAAATAACAGGGTGCTTCCTGAGAAACATACATCATTTGGTATGGCTTTCACCTGGGGGATCAGGATGAGATAGAGCTGGAGAAGTAAACAAGAGCCATGTGGTAGGTTCGGGAACATGGACTTGATCTTTCAGATGACATATTCCTCCTATGTCACATTGAGAGTTTAGAATTATTTCTTCTCTTTGTCAAAATGCACTTTTCAGACATATATTGGTTCCCTGGCAATTGCAGAGAGATATGATGTGAGGGAGTGGAAGGAAAGAAAGCGAAAAATAATTTCTTTCCTTATAGAAACAAGGAAAAGAAAATAGAGAATGGAGACTACCATTAGACCATTATTAATGGTTAAGTATGAGGAACATGCCCACAGAACACATTAGTTCCCCGAACAATTCCTCGCAACGCTGGTAGTGGGAGAGCTGTGGTACACCCAGAGAAATCAGGAAAGGCAAGCCAGTGATTACTTGAGAGAAAGAACATTTTCACCCGCATCTCCTAGACTGTGTAGAGTGGTGGTTTGACCATGAGGCTGGAGATAACTAGAAATCCAACAACTTCAGTCATGCTCCTGACACTTGAAATTTCCTTGGGTTTTTTTCTAGAATAATTCAAAATTGACTTGGGTGTGGATGAAGAATACCCAGGGCAGAACATAGAGGAGTTAATCTTACAGTTATTGAGACAAAAATAAATAGCAAAGGGATTGTGTGTGCGCGTGTGTATATTACCCATACATATATGGGTAAATACACGTGTTTGTATCTGAGTACCTACACAGTTGTACATCTTTACAACACAACTTTACATAGTACTTTCTCATCCAGAGTATGTGCTGACCCATCCCCCAAAGCAGTAGATTTGCATTAGTTTTGCTGAAAAAAAAAAAAGAGGTTTCAGATGAGTTGGCTGGAAAAGTTTGGCAAGAAGAGAGGAAAGAAAAAGAGGTTAGGAATAAAGAAGTCATGCCCAGCATTTCCCTGGTAGGTTGGCTGTCATGTTTCCATTCTAAGGACAACAGAGAGAGAGAGAACCTGTAGATTCTGATCCCAGCTTCAGGGATATTCATAAAGTCATGATCTTTCTGGGAATGTTAAGCCATGGAGATAAGTGACATTTTACTATATGTAGGCTGGAGTTGGTTGACTTTGAAAATTGACATCAAGAGGGGAAATAAAGGAAGAAGAGGCTTGTTGAAGGGGGTAGTGAAATGGGAATCGTGAAGCCTATGCATAATTTTCTGCTTTATTTTACTCTTGCTGTGTGACCTCAAGTAAGTTAATTAAGCCTCTGTGCCTGAGTTTCCCTATTTGGAATAGGGGTAGAAAATGACTCTCAGAGAAGGCTGAAGGATTCCTGTGCTTTAAGAGTTTTAAACCATATTGAACTCACCAGGTTAAAGGTGGCAAAGATAGTCAATTGACCATTACTCTTTTGTACCAAAAATAATCTGCCTGCACTTTCATTGATCAAACCAGGCCAGCTTGTTCATTCGTAGTCTCTCTCTCCCTTTTGTAATCTCCCCAGGCTTATTTAAGCTAGATGGTTTCTGAGCTGTTACCTCAAAACTTTTCTCACAGCCAGTTCCTATCCCTCCCTGGAGCTCAGCTCAAGAGGTTCTTGAGTCTTGAATCCTGTATGCATCCTTAATTCCACTGTGGTGGTTATGGCGGTGGTGGTGATGTCAGTTATGGTGATGGTGGTTTTAGTAGTTATGGTGGTGGTGGTTATAGTGGTCATGGTGGTGGTGGTTATAGTGGTTATGGTGGCGGTGGTTGTAGTGGTCATGGTGGTGGTGGCTATTGTGATGGAACAGGAATAGTCTTGCCCATTGCACCTTTTTGGACCACCTATTCCTTTTTTGTTCCTCTAAATATCTCTTTTCAATTAAAAAAATTTCCCTAGCTTATCTTTGGCTCCTTCCATTTCCCAACTCTTTTTATTCATTATCCTGTTGAACAAAATAAGAGGCCTTGAGGACCAGCAGGCAGACATGGAACATTCTTCCTAAAGGAGGTATGTTGGAGAGAGCCTGTGAAGGAGAAAGAGCAGAGAATACTCACCAACAATGCCCTGCCAGGCGTGGGGTAGGCAGGTTCTGCCCTAGGGCAGCAATGAGGGAATCATTATCTCTACAAAATTGAAAAATAATAATAAAACTGACTCAAAGTTGGCCTGCTCTGTATTATCCTCAAGCATCAGCAATTCTAAACAATGTCAATGAAAGAATACTCACCCCCGCCCTCTGTGTGCCACTGCTCACAAATGCATAATTCTTGTTCCCGTGACACAGTAATATTTTTTTGTCCTTGTTGTATTAAGTGACCTCTTCTCTTGGATCATGGGTTTTTCTTTTGCCACTTGATTCTGAACCAATTTTGTCTGCCTGGATCCTTCTCTGAAAGGGGAAGCTGTGCAGTGAGAGGGACACTTTTCAAATAACTTGGAATTTCTACCTATAAAAACAACAACAATAAAACTATTGGTTTGTGAAGGGAAAGGAAAGAGAAGTAAAAGTAGTTAGCCTTGGTGTCATTCACACTGTCTAGGATCAATGACACTTTGCAATAGTATTAACTAGTCAATTCACATAGACAAATGGCTTCTCTCCATTGGCTGCTGCTGAGTTCAATGACAACAATTGTTTGCCTTAACTACAATTGTACTCGATTCTCAGAAAGAAAATAATGACTTTTTACAAGCTCTTTAAGTCATTTTGCCTTTAGAATGTTCTTTGCAAAAAGAACATCCCCTATAGTCAATTTTTATGCAGCCAGACACCAATCTAACTTGCATTGCTTAAGTGATTATGTTTATGGAGAAGATAGTTAGAGCACTTAATTCTTGTTTTTGTTCCACTTCCAGACAGATTAACCTGAAAGATAAATATTGACCAAAGCAAGGACTTATTGCCTTGATGTTTTGATTTGTAGAACCGGTATATCCTTGAAATCTACCTCACGAGCGTCCGTGAAGTCTCGTTTTGCACTTCTCTTATTCCCATTTGCAATTCACTTACCAATTAATGCTGTGACTGCGTTCAGTGCACAGCCACAACGGGGCTTAAAGAATTCAGCCTTAGAAGTCAATTTAAAGGTCATCTTTTCCAACCCTTAACTGATGCTTGAACGCCTTTTAACAAAATCTTGATCAACTGTTTCTTCAGTTCCTACTTGCATACTTCCAGTGATGGGGATATCATCACTTGTAGGTACATCCCATTTCACAGTTCATGGTATAGTAGTCTAGGCATTCTTCTTTATTTTGAGTTGGAATTTATCCCTTGCTTGTCCTCTTGGGTGACAAAAAAAAAAAAATTGGAAAATGAACACTTGCACTTCCTGTTTGCCAGAAGTAAGAGGCTGTTGGAATCTCAGCTATTTCATGTATATTCCTTATTCTTTAGGATACAAAGTGAAGATGATGACTCTGCAAAGAGTGGGAAAATTCAAATCTGGGCTTCAAAGAGGTTATAATATACAGGGTGTTCTATAGGAGTAGGACACTTGGAGGAAATTACAGTGTATCTGTTTCCCTACCCCACCTTGGATTAACAAGTATAAATATATAGCAAAATCACAAAATGGTAGCTGGCTAGGGCAGGTAGTGGTTATTGTTATTGTGTGTGTATGTATGTGTGCATGTACGAGGATTGCAAAACGGAAGGGGAAACCCCAACCATTTTATTTTTGTGATTGAGAAAGAGAAAATTCTGCTGCCACCCCTCTCCCCTCCATCCCCCACCCTGCTGCAGTTATATTGAGCACCCAGTCATCTCTTATCTTTCATTTTGGATACCCAGCTGTCTCTCTGAGCCAGTGGCTTTGGCAACATCTATTTACCCCAGAGCTGTTCTTTCTGAGAAGGGGTATAAGCCACCAGAAGCAGTGGCTCAATGCTCAGCCTTAGAAGAAATCCCCCCCCCCCCCACGCCCAGTGGCTCCTCCCTCTGCGAGAGGCTTACAGAGCGCTCTTCAAGTTTAAGGAAAAGAGGCCAAAGTTGACCTTTTAAGGGAAAGCATGAGTGGCACCTGAATTCGAGCCAGAGGCCAGGGAATCAGGCAAGACAGGTGCCACAGTCTGAGGGTTACTGAAATGCCTGCTGTTCAAAATCCCGAGACTATTTGGGAAATAAATCTCAGTCATGTCAAACATATCAAGACCTTGAACAAATGCTTTTCTCTCTCCAGGTCTCTGTCTCCTTGGCTGTAAAATGAGGAGGTGGGATGGAGATGGAAGCAAAAGTTCTTTTCAGCTCCTACAGTCAAAAAATCTAAGCTTGGTATTGAATTTAAAGAGTTCAAAATCAGGTTTGAGCTGAGGGTGGGGGAAGAGAGACTGTGTTGTCATTAAAACCCTTTGTAAAAATCCTTTTGAAAATATTCACCCTGAACTTGAAAGTGATTTACTTTCTCAAACACTGGGAAAGCTTTCAAACCAAAGGACTTCCTTCCCGTACATAAGGTGGAGGAAGCAGTGTGTAATAGACTAAAGTGAATACTTTATGTTTAGGTGGGTTTGAACACATCTAAGGTAAATGTTACTTTGATAGAAAAGTGTTTCAGGGTGAGTTATAGAGATGAAAGCACAAATTTGTATAGTGTAAGCTCATGGAGTGGGTTTCACTAATTTAGATATTGTTACAGAGGCAATACTACTCAAAGGAACCACGTTCACTTAAAACAAAACCCATAGAAGCCAGACAATTGAGCCCCGAGAATATTAAAACATTCCTAGTGGCCAGGAAGGAGAAACCAAAGAATCATTGATCCTCTTGTTTGATGGATTTAACTTTTATTATGAAATCCTTTATTGTTCTTTAATTCCATGACCCTCAACACATTCTGTAATTTGTCAGTTCACCACCATTATTAATCGATAGACAACTTTGGTTAATCAAATATTCCAGTCAGTGGGGACCTGCTGTGTACATCACGCGAAGATTACCAATTGAAAAGAATTTTTTAAAAAGAAAATACACACTGGGCCTTTATATTCATTCAGCAAAATTGGGCTGCTGTTAACAAAAGAAGAGGTAATTGATGTTAGATATGAAAAGAAAAGGAAATAAAACAAACAACCAAAACAAAAGATGTCCACTATAAAGGATTGAAATTGGGTATAGTAGTTGAGGAATTACTGTAGTAAATTAGATTTGGATACTGAAAGTTCAAACTGAGGCAAGGGAAGTAGAAGTGGAGAGGGAGAAGCTGATTCAAAAGATATTAGGAAGTGAAATTCATTGGACCAAGTATGTGGTGGAGAGGGCAGAGCAGGAGAGAGAGAGGAGTTTGGGATGTTTCTCACTATTTTTGGCTTGGGAGACTCAGTGAATGTTATAGGCAGAGACAATAGAAGAGAAAGCTTGCTTTGGGGAAAAGATGACAAATCTATTTTGACAATTTGCATTCGAGATGTTTATGGGCATCCTTGAGGTAAAATGCCTAATAGGCAGATAAATATCCGGTTATATGGATCTACCGCTCGTGAGTGATAGTACAAGTTACAGATGTGGATGGGATTTCCAAGAGACACTGCAGGATGGGGAAAACAACCAGGGTAGTATCCCCATGAATACCTCATTAAGGAGATAAAATAGGGCAGATCAGAGTATTAGGAGGAATATCTGGAAAAGGAGATTTCTTGGAAGTTAAGGGATAAAAAGCTTCCCAGAAGAAGGGAAGTGTGAATATCCCAGAAGGAACAATCGTGTCAATATCTTGGAGAGCTCAAGCAAATTCAAGACCTGTCGAGTAACTCAGAGAGAAGTACCTCTTTTCCAGTCCTCTAGTCTCCATGAGGGGAAATTTATCCATGCACTTTACACCTGTTTCCTCATTTCTTTCTTGGGTCTTAGGGAATTGCTATTGGTCCATTTTTTCTAGAATGGAGTTTGTCAACTAACAAAACTGATCAATGGAGTAGGATGGGATTTGAACTTGTTCTCCTTCCTCTTCTACCTAGAACAGTGAGACAGAAATCTGGGTTAAGTGTGTCTGCCCTGCAGACTCAAACTTATCCTCGGATTGACTGGTCCCGAGGGCTTAGAAAGTCGATAGGAGCATTTGTCTCTCACATCTAAGCCACATGTCTTCAGCATTAGCTTCACCCTTTTTAAATATTCTGTCATTTGATGTGAAACTCAGGCAGGGAAGAGGAGTGCTGTTTATTGTGCCTCACCAAACCCTGCAACAATAGGCAGTAAACTTGGCAAATATCTTCTTGTTCTTTGTGTGCACAGTTGTGGCCAGATTTCAGAGTGCTAGAGGAGATGTAATGCCGTGGGAGTGCTTTTATTTTTAATATCTTAGGCCAAATCCTTGATTGTATGTTGGCAAAGGAGCCAGAGTGAAAATTTAGGAGAGGAATAGGGATGAATCAAAGTCTTTGAGACTTTGGGGTTGAAATTTAGAACAGAGCTTGGGAATATGTCTTGGTTGGAGAGAGAGAGAACTCTTCCTTTGAGATAGAAAGGGCTAAGAAAAGGATAGGTTTGGCTGAATTAGTTTTCTGTGGTCTTTGGGGATGTTGATGGAGGCAAGAAAGTGAGTAATTGGAGAGTTGAGGGAGTTCATACATCTTCATGAATCTCTGTCACAGAATTACAGAATGCAAAGCTGTAGCATTGAAAAAGACTTTGGAAGTTGTCGTAGATTGAGTTATTGGTCTCAGTTCGTCACTTCCCTGTGGTAGTACATCCATGCCCTTTGCTATGTCATATTGCAGTGCTTTTTCATTGGGTGGGTGGAGTGTACATTCCATTGATGTTGGACTTGGCCACGTGACAATAGGATGCTTTTGACAATGGGATGTTGGTAGATGTGATGTGAGCAGAGACCTTGTATGTGGTTGTGTAGTTTGGCTTGATCAATGTGGGGTGATCATGCCCTGGATAGCCACCACTCCTTCAGCCTGGGCTCCAGAATGAACATATACAAAACGGAAGTGATCTCAACCGCAAGGTGTGGATCCCAGTGAACACCCTTTTCAGGAGATGGATGAGGACAGATCAAGTGTTTTAGTCTTCTTTCACTTACCACCCAGAAAGTCTAATTATTCTTCTGCAAGAAAGTCCTTCATAAATTTAAAGACTCATTCCTACAAGACGGCTCTTTTTCAGGTTAGAAATAGTCACTTAGTACTTGACTTCTATGTCCACACTCTTCTACAAGTTTCTCATTCTTCAGGGGCTGAAAAGCTAATGACTATATTTGCCAGACTTCCTTGCAGCTAGGATTCTGGTTGCAAGTAGACTGTTACAATGAGATACACTAGTGTGATATTTGGAAGGCAGAAGAGAGGTGGAGGCCGTTTTCAGCTGTCAAGCAAGTTCATGAGGGTTTAGAGGCTATTTCATTGACCAGACACAACATCCCTCTGTCTGCACCAGCTCCATGAATGTTAAGAGGCAGTAGTGGCAAGGGCAGTAATCATAACTTCCTGATCTCTGGACTGTAGTTATGGTGGAAGATTTGCAACTTGGCTAACTGATGTCTTCTCAACCTGATGCCCATGCTTCTAGCCTTCCAGCATTTCTATATGGACTCAATTCCCTATTAATTCCTTTTCTTTCATTTTTTCATTTTTTTTTTTTGCTGAGGAAGACTGGCCCTGGGCTAACATCCGTGCCCATCTTCTCTACGTTATGTGGGACGCCGCCACGGCATGGCTGACAGGCAGTGCGTTGGCGGGCGCCCGGGATCCGATCCTGTGAACCCCGGGCTGCCAAGCGCAAACTAAACCACTGCACCACCGGGCCAGCCCCTGTATTAAATCCTTTTCTGCTTGAGATGTCTAGAGTGATTTCTATTTCCTACATTGAACCCTGACTGACTCACAATCTATACCTTTCTCCTGCCATTTCTTGTTTGGAGTTTGTAGGCTTCAGTGCTATTCAAAGTGTGATCTCTGGTCACCCAACTGTTTGTGACCAATTTGCATCGGAATGTAAATCAATTTAGTCATCAAGCACACTTTTCAGTTCATCTAATTTATTTATTTATTTTGGGTAGCAAGACTTTTCTCATAGGAGGAAGCAGTGCGTTAATTTACCCTCTGGCCCAGGCTCCTGACCCTATTGTGGAGAGAGATTTTGAGTATCACTGGTTGACTCAAAGGCCACAGGACACATACTCTGTATTTCCTTCCTCTAGACATTAAAACTGCTTCTTATTTTGTTTTTATTGATAATTGCAGTTTTACCCCAGGGAGCATTTGTCTCCTGGGATTGCATTATCCGTCTGTAATGGAAAATTTCTTAAAAAATTATGTGACTTTTCCTGAGTCATTTTTTGTTTCTTCTTCTGAAATAATCCTTTTAAAAACTAATTACTTCTTTCGTTAACAAAGCAATGCGTGCCCATGATAAAATGAAGTTTCAACACTTTCATTAAAGTTTAAGCACCGAATAATATAATGTGAAAAGTAAAAGTTCCTTTATTTGTCTCTCCAACTCCTTAGCCAACTTCTTTGAGGCAACAACTGGCAATGTTTTCATTAAAAAAAGTTATTTACTTTCCAGTGAAAATGGCCTTAGTTGAACCTCACAACTGTAGTTGTGGCATTACTTTCCTCACCCAGGGTGGATAACGTGAACTTTTGTATTGTATGCCATTACGATTCTGTCACAGTGACCTTTTCAAGAACCAAAACACCAAGTCACTTTGGCCTTTGTGCTATTGCCACAGGAGGGGATTTAATTTTAACATCAGTTTTTGATCAAATTATGGGATATATATGTGATATATTAACAAGATAAATATCATTTGTTTGTGGTAAAATATTAAAACCATTCACATTATCTGTAAAATATTGGTATTGGGGACCGTCATCCAAATTTCTGTTTAAAATTTTGTCATGGCTAGATTTGAAACATAAACAAATTACTTTAGCTGATTTTTTCCCCTCTTCTCTGTTAAAAGATGGCAGAGTTCATTTCAATGCAAAAAAAGAAAAGACAAAGCAAGCTCTGATGATTTCCCTTAATAATTAAAAAAAATTATATGTGTGTTTTTAAATATGCTATTTCTGCTTTTTGTTGGTTTTCTCAATTGAAAGATGCATTCTGATCTTCAGATGTATTTTTTAAGTTGATCGTCTTGGCTTCGGTGACCCCAGGGGACACCAACCTTAAACGTGTAGTCAAAACCATAGGGACCACCAAAGACAAAACGTGCAATGTTGCTTTCATAGGTTTGGAATAAAAGAAATGTGTTTTTGCAGAGTTTAACACTTGTCAGCACAGAATGTTTTAAAAGAACATAAAGCAAAGTGTTGCCAAGTGTTCGAGTCAAAAGAACCTAAAGAAACCAGGGTGGAAAATACCTCCCTTCAATACCTATGTAAAAAGACAGTGTGGGTCACTTACCCTTTGAAAGGTCCTTAAAGACTTCCACCCTCATAATTCATACAATCTCAAACAACAATGTGCTATTTAGGTTGATTTAACTGATACCCTTGTTCATTCAAAGGCATAACCCCGTGGAATTCTCTTGTGGCCCGCAGAAATGCCTCACTGAGGTGGGCACCGAGGTTTTAATGAAAATATTATTTCATGTGAGAAAAGCTGGGTTTTAAGTCTAACTATCTTGCTTACTGACTACATCATTTTAGGCAAGTTATTTCACTTTTAAGCACTTCAATTTTCTTCTCTGTAAAATGGTTGGGTTGGAATGTCCGTCATATAAGGTTCTTGTAAAAATGAGCTTGAATTGTGGTGTAAATTCCTAGTACCTGTTCTGTAGTAGATGCTTAGTGTTAAGTCTGCATGCACGGATGCATCGTCTAAATATTATGTCAGTGAAAGAAGCCAGACACAAGAAACCACGTCTTGTATAATTCCATTTGACGAAATGTTCAGGATGGACAAATCCACAGAGGCAGAGAACAGATTAGCAGTTACCAGGGCCTGGGAGAGGGAAGAGGAAGATGGAAGGTGACTGTTTAGTGGGTATGGGCTTTCTCTTCAGGCTGATGAAAATGTTTTGGAAAGAGATACAGGTGATGGTTGCACTATGTTGTGAACACATTTAATGCCACTGAATTGTACGCTTTAAAATGGTAAAAATGCTGAATTTTATGTTGTGAGAATTTTACCTCAGTAAAAAACCAAATGATTGATTGGGAATACATTCAGATGAAAGAGACACTTAAAGAAGAGGGAGTAACATGAGGAATGAAACAGCAAGTTAGGGGTCTAATAATAGACCCATTAATCATAGAAGGGAAAGTAAAACTAAATTTCTTTAGCTGTTCTTTCCAAAATCTTCAAAGAAGAAGACTTCATTAAAAATGGAAGTTCTCAAGGGAAAAAATAGAGAAAGATTTACTCTGTATTGGAAAACATGAAATATAGAAGGCTATTAAAGACAGTCTGCTTTTTCTGTCAGTAATTAAACAAGCCACTATGCCCTGGTCATTGTGATTGGTGTCACCAATGTGCCTGTCTTTGCTAAGTGTGTTTCCCTCTTCATCATTTCATAACCTTATTCACACAGATCCAGAAGTGAGAATTGAGGTGACGCTGATTTAAATGTGGAGGTTGAAGACATAGAGTATATTCCCATCTAATTTACCTGTCCAGAGGAGACCAAGGTGTCATCAGAAAAGCACATGATTAAAGTAAGAATAAAAATTTCGCTTTTCTGAGTTTCCTTTCAAATTGTATTGCTTTAAATTTCTGTTTAGTCCTGAGTGAACACGGGGACACCAAAGACAAAATGGAACTTCCTGTTCCCCACCCGATGTTTCCAGTGTGACATGGTTAGTGGTCTAGAGAGCTAAGGCTTGTGTCTTCCTGAACGTTGTCTCCAGGGCTGGGTGGTCATTTGCACAAAGCAGCAGGAGCAAAGTGACTCTCTGAAATTGGGTGATATTGGAGAGCGAGGGTGTGGGCATAAAGGTCATGGGCCTGGCTTCATTAGTGCCTGGAAGAGTGGAACTGGGGCCGATGGTCAGCTGGTTTGCCCCATGACAGCCATGTGCGTTGTTAAAATACTGGTTGGCAAATATCTGATGGCCTGAGCCTCTCCTCTCTCCTGTGACTCTCCTCACAATCCAGAAACTAAAGAGTTCATGCGTGGTGCAGCGGGGAGCTTCTAGGTCCCTAAGTTAGTGCCCTGGCCAGTGCTATTTTAGATGGGCTGCTGCCTGTGCAATACTATTTGCTAAGTACCTTGAATATCATCCCTGTGTGGGACCCACCAGGACTGAATCTTTAAGACACCACTTTCCCCTCCTAAGTCTGAGTTTGACGTATCCCCAAATTAAGAAGTCCATCATTCCCGTCATTCCACCCCACCACCATATTTACGGTATCAAGTTTTGACCTTTAATCTGAGCAGGGAGTTTTGCAAATCTCTTATGGTTTTACAATCTTCTCAGCAGGAAAAAAATTTTTTTTTATTGGTTTACTCTAAGCTACCTAGGATTTCTGCATTCCCCTTACAACTAAGATAAGGATGAGGATGAGGAGTTTGAAGGACTTCATTTAAAAACCTTTCTTTTCTCATCATCAGGCGTTACCAGGAAGATTCAAAGATAGTGTCTCTGATCAGCATTAAAAAAAAAAATCCTTTCAATTCTCTTTGATTCCTGGCTTCACATTTCAAATAGCACTCATATTAATTAAAACTTTCAGACTGAAGGTACTGCCTCAATAGTTTTTCTTTGCAGTGGTTTTATTTTCTAAGAAATGTTTAGTTTGCTACCATCAGCTAAAATCCTGTGTGGAAAAATGAATAAACAAACAAATAGTAGTTGGAACATGTTATCATGATTTCTTTTCTACTTCAGTTTTTTACTATAATAATTGGTTTGGTCTTTTGCTAGTCAATAGTAAATAGCATTGAAGGACGCCCATTTTATTGTGGGCTGAAATGATCTCCCCCCGCCTCTGCCAAAGCAGTGAAAAAACATCTTGGGCTGTAGGCAGGAGTTATGGGCAAGTTGAGTCATTTGGAAGGGGTGCGGGGATGGGCCAGGGCTGGTAGGGGCATAAAGCAGTTTAGTTCCAGCCCCCACCAAACTGACAGATCCCCAGGTCACTGGGAACCAAAACCCGGACATGGCCAACTGCCTGAGCTCAAGCAGTCCTTGCTCAGGATTTAAAAAAAAATGGAACAAAGGGAAAAAAATCTATTCTTTTTCTTCCATCTTTTGTTAGCTGAGAGGTATATCAATTGGTTAATTATTTTCCAGTTTTTAAGTATTTCAAAAGAATTTGCTTAGCTTTCTCAAAAATGTTGAACAAAAGAGATAAGAGTCTTATTGCCAAATAATTTCTATTTTCTCTCCCTATATTCTAGAGATTTTAACTGATACTCAAATTGTAGCAGAAACTGACCAATATCTATTATCCATTTTTTCCTTAATAAAAGATTGCAGATTTTAAAGTGGAACATTGCACTCCAGCTAAAAGACTAAATTTCTGAGCCTCCCTTTGTAGTTGTGTGGCTTAAGTTTTGACTGATGAATGTAATTAAAAGTATTGTGTGAGGCATCAAATAAAGGGACCTGCCTTCTTGTGCTTTCCCTTCATTCTATTCTTCTGGCTCTGCCTTGAATGAAGACGTGATGACAGGAGCTCTAACAGCCATATTGGACCTGGAGAAGAAGGGCCAGACATAAGGGAGAGCAGAGAAGATTGTGAGAGGGGTCCCTGACCACTTTGTGGAAACATGATTCCATCCCCAGCATAGCCTACCTCCAGATGTTTTAAAAAATGTGAATGAAAAATAAAATTCTATCTTGTTTAAACCACATATTTTGGATTTCTCTGTTACTTAGAGCCAAATGTTCTAACTAATTCAACCTCCAATATTACTTCTACCTTGAGGATCTAGGCTTCTGTTATGTCCTTCTGTGGCTCTATAGCATTACATTCTTATTTATTTATTTAATAAATACTCATTGACTGTCCGCTGTGCCCCAGGCAGTGTACTAGGCGTTGTGTATTCAATGATTAGCAGAGCAAGCACAGACTCTCCCATTTGGAGCTTACAGTCTGGTGAAGGAGACAGACAATAAAATGTGAGGAATAATGTTCTGTTTCTACTTTTACTATCATTCTTCTTCTCCTGACTGCATTGAATTCTTCAATTTTGTGTCTTAAAGTCAGAGAAAGGGGCCATATAACTTCATCATTTCTTGAAATGTAAGCACATTGGCACATATGACTTTCAAAATAAGAACTTTTCTGACTCTGGCTACTTTCTTTCCACCTAAGATTTTAGAAAATTCTATATAAAAATGCCAGTTTTAGCAGCCTATAGTCTTCAACATGAGGACTGACTCCCCTAGTATGGCGAACAGTGTGTGTACATTGACATCGTTTGGTGAGGTGTGTCTGTGTACGCATACACGGTATGGTGAGGGGCGTGTGTGTACGTGCACACGGTATGGTGAGGGGCGTGTGTGCACGTGCACATGGTATGGTGGGGGGTGTGTATGTGCACACGGTATGGTGAGGGGTGTGTGTGTATGTGCACACGGTATGGTGAGGTGAGTGTGTGTATGTGCACACGGTATGGTGAGGGGGATGTGTGTAACGTGCTCACGGTATGGTGAGGGGTGTGTGTGTACGTGCACACAGTATGGTGAGGGGGATGTGTGTACATGCACACGGTATGGTGAGGGGTGTGTGTGTACATGCACACGGTATGGTGAGGGGGATGTGTGTACATGCACACGGTATGGTGAGGGGGGTGTGTGTACATGCACATGGTATGGTGAGGGGCGTGTGTGTACGTGCACACGGTATGGTGAGGGGGTGTGTGTATGTTCACACGGTATGGTGAGGGGGGGTGTGTACATGCTCACAGTATGGTGAGGGGTGTGTGTGTGTCTGTGCACATAGTGTGGTGAGGTGTGTGTGTGTGCCTGTGCACATGCATGAGTTCTGGTTTCTTTGCTCCCTTTGTGACTTCACAGATGCTAGGATTTGTTTCTGTCTTCGCCCTGCCTCTGCTAAAATCCATATTTGTTCTTAATTGCTTTTTTACTGGCCCTCAGCAATCTTATGGCTTTCCCAATTTGGTGTTATCTAACCCACAAGTTGTCAGAATGGTGGCCCAAGACTACTCTCATGCTCAAGGCATCTGTTAAGACTGTAGCAGTAGCTCTGGGCCCTGTCCTCTTTATTGACTGCTGGCTGTGTGGGTCTTCAGAGCCATGGGAGATTCCCAAAAGATGACTGTGCCCCACACTTTCATTTGTTCCCTTGTCCTCTCTCACTGATGCTATAATTTGGACGTGTAGTTATGCCTTTCCCATAACTCCTCATGCTTTTGGTTTACTCCTTCCTTCACTGATCCACCCTTTGATTTCAATCTTTCTTCATCCATCTCCTCCTCCACTATATTGCATCTCCTATTCTGCTGTGCTGCCTGTGGTTATCCAGCAGGGCTGGATAGCAGGGCTGGATAGCAGCCAAGGCATCAAAGATGTGATTTCTTCGACCAAATTCCTGGGCTATCTGTTCCCCCAAAGAGTGGAATTTTGACAGGCACTACAACTTTGTGTGGCATTTTTCATTCAGCCAAAGAGTATTTTCTGTCACTGTATCCTTATTTTTGGACCCTTGCCTTTAGTAATTATTTTTTCAGACTTAGGACCATTTCAGAGACTCGGTTATGGCTCAGTGAGTAAAATCCAAATATTCCTTTTCCAAATAGCAAGTTGCTAGAGGTGAGAAGCAATATTTTGGCCATGACAGCAACCTAAGAGAAAACAGTTGGAGTTGATTTTAAAGACAAGAATAGTTTATTGACTTCAAAAAGTTCAGTCCCTGCTGAAACAATCTGAAAGAGGCAATGGCAGTAGGTCCATTAAATTCAAGAAACAATAAATTTCAGTTATTGGCACAAACATTAAGTATCTTGATATGTAGAGCCACAGTCTGATAATATTGCTAAATTTGGGTTCATCATGACAAGATATTGAGAAATCCATGAAATTTATGACATGTTAGGGCAATGTGATATGTCACTTAATTGATGAAAAATCCATCCTCTTTGAATCATGTTATGAAAACTGTTAGCAAAGAAAACAGAGTCCAAAATTCAGGACAGACGGGTGGAAGGTTTGGAGGGAAATACTGATTAGGCTGTAGTAGTTCTTTCAAAATATCAGCCCCTTCCCTTTGAGTGGAGGGAGTTGTCAGTGTTCACATTCTTGGGTTTGTAGAAGGGGCCTTAGAGGTGCTGATGGCTTGGCATCCAAAATAGAAAATCTAGGGCTGCCTTCATTTAAGCAGGTCTCTATGTACACACATGTCAATTCTTTCAGTCCTTGTGAGAGTATAAATAAACAGAAGAGGAACCAGCAGTTATGAAAATAGGCTTTTGAGTCAGATTTACCTAGGGAATGGTGGAGATGGTTTGCAACTCTGGATGTCTGTTCTAGTGTATGTACCACGTTTTCTCTCTAATGGTGTTAGATGCTTTGCCAGGATTCTACTTTGTTTCCTCCCTCAGGTACTATCTCTCCCGTTGCTCTTTTGTCCTCTTTGTGGGTCATATCTTCCTGCTGTCTGACCTGCGAGCTACACCTGGGCAATTGGAGGCTCCTCACCCTTCCCCTGTCCTTAGAATGTACGTTCTACCCACTGTCCCGTACTAGGACCCACTTCAAGGACACAGCCTCAAGAGAGTCACGTGTTGTTGAGACCCTCTGGATTGAATATGGGACAGAACACTAAGTACTCTATATAGATTTTTAAGATTCTGGCGGGTGGGTGCAGAGAGCTGCTCATCTTGCGGTCGCCCAAGACAGGCCTCGTATGTAAGTTCCCTTGCTTATTAAACCTGCCACCTACCAATCTGGAGTGGTCTGCCTCTTTCTTCGGTCTCTCCTTGCCCTCCCTGTGCAGGGGCCAGTTTCATATTTCACTGGGAGAACTCCTGAGGTTGCTAACTAACAAACCCAGGGAGGACATAAGGACCTCCTGGGTTCTCTCTTCCTGGACTGCAGCCTGAGTACTCTCTTGAGGCAATAGGCAGGGCACCCTTAGGGCTCACTTTATTTGTTGCCCTATCTCAGGGATCACTGTCCTATGCTGCCTGATGTCCAGTGTCTGAAAACTACATTTTGTCTGTTTTTTTTTTTTTGTAGGTGTTTCAAGTGGAGGGGTAAATCCAGTCCCTGTGACTCCATCTTGTCCAGAAGTGAAAGTCCCATTGCTCCATGTATCACAGCAGGTAATTTTCCTTGAGGAGAGTCTCTACGCTAAACATGGGTCTTGCCTCATGGTCCTGGTGTCTGAGAAGGAGGATCAAAGAGGTATAAACTCATTCCAGCATAAACTCAGCTCTTATTCATTCCATTACGCTGCCACTAGTTTCATCTCTTCAGTCAGTCATAGCCCCAGATTGCATCCCTGAGAAGGTTCGTTCTTTGGCTCACTCACTCATCCGTTCCTCCATCCATCCATCCATCCATCCATCTGTCCATCCATCTGTCCATCCATCCAACCATCAAAGACTGGTTAAATTTCTTTTACATAATAAAACTCACACGATTGTTGGAGAACAGCAAAGAATAAGACAGACTTGGTGACTTCCTTCCGGGAACCTACATTCTAGCTGGGGAAAAATGCTGATAATGATCCACATGGTTAATTGTGATAGATGCTAAGAAGGAAAGGCAAAGGATGCTGTGAGAGCACATAAGTGAGGGCCTAACCTGATCTGGAGAATCAGGAAAGTTTCCCTGTGGAGGTGACATATAAGCTGGGATTTGCAAAGAGGTGATTATAAGATAAGGCTGTTTTTCTCTAAAGGGTCTGAACTATTCCAAAAATATTTTATCGAGCATTTAACATAAACTCTAGTGTCCGATAATGAAAACACTTCTAATTTATTACTAGAGAAGACTAATCTCAATTGTAGAGAAAGACAGTAAAATGGAAAATGCATAGCAAAACTTTACTAAATCCTAGACTTAGACTATGAATTAGTGCTTAAATTGTTAGTAGTGATGCATCTTGGATTGTACGACTCTCGGTGATTTTTCTTTTTTCTACATTTCTGTTTTTGCCAAATGTTCTGATGTGAACCTGCATTGCTTTTATAATTTGAAAAAAAAATAGGAAGCAACAGGGAAGAGAAAAAGGAAAAATATAGAGGATAATATAGGTGCTATTCTTTAATAGGTATATCACGAACTGATCCTTTTAAGTACCACAGGTGATGTTATGTGTCATGTGGCAAAACATGGATTTTGTTTCCAAAGACACATTCTCAAGCTGATCATTTGAACCATTTCACTGAGCATCTAGAAAATAAGTTCAAAAGAGGACTTAGTCTTCAATTTCTATCAAGTGTGAAGCTTGTCTTTAGACTGGTCTTGAAGGGCGTGGGCAGATGTACTTGGTAAGCTGTTAGTGAGCCTGTTCATGGATGCCTCTCTTCACACGGGTGTAGTTTCTCAGCATGTGGAAATCATGGCAGCTCTGGTCCTTGGAGAATTGTGTGGCAATATCGAAGGGAAGGAGAATGGGAAAAATATCTGTGTATGCTACCATTTTTAAGCAAAACTCTTTTCACAGTCAGAATCTTGACTTTTCTAAGCTCAGAGCTTTCAATCTACATGTCATTTTTATAGGATGCAGCATGCAGACATCTTGTGGGTCCAACTGGAGGAATATGGGGCCAATTTGAAGTTTTGCACTGTTTTTTTTTGGTGAGGAAGATTAACCCTGAGCTAACATCTGTGCCAGTTTTCATCTATTTTGTTATATGGGTTGATGCCACAGCATGGCTGACAAGTGGTGTAGGTCCATGCCCAGGATCTGAACCCATGAATTAGGACCACTAAATCAGAGCACACAAGACTTAACCACTACATCATGGGGCCAGCCCCTTGAACTATTTATTTATTGTGTTTGTGAGAAAGTGATGGGTTTCTTGGATCATTTTAACTTAGTTTTTAATCTTATATCAACATCACTCACATTTATAGAATATAGCATTTGTAATTCCTGGAGAAGAGTTGGCTGGAATTACTCAGCTTGGGAAGGGTCGTCTAAATTTGTGCATGTGAGCACATGATTGGGATTATTATTGGTAGACCTGAGTATTTTGAGATTTTGATGGTGGTAATGATATCAAGGGCCACATCTTAAAGCTCAAAATGCTACAAGCATGCGTAGAATATCCTCATCCCTGTCTAAAATTCTTACCATCAATTTTCATGGATTTATACAAGCCTTTATTTGATATCGAGTGACTATTTTTGGTAGATTACCATCTATTTTTAAAAAATAGAACCCATAGGATTTTAAAAATGGAGGTAAAATTCACATAATATAAAATTCACCATTTTAAAGTGTACAATTCGGTGGCATTTAGTACATTCACAATGTTGTGCAACCATTACCTCTATTTAGTTTTAAAACACTTTCATAATCCCAAAAGGAAACCCCATATCCATTAAAGCATCCTCATTCTGTCCTTCTCACCAATCTGCTTTCTGTCTCTATGGATTTAGCTATTTTGGGTATTTCATATAAATGGAATCATACCATATGTGACCTGTATATATGGCTATTTTGATATAGTGTAACATTTTTGAAGTTCATCTATGCTGTAGCATGTATCAGTATTTTGTTCATTTTTATGACAGAATAATATTCTATTGTATGATACAACCACATTTTGTTAATCCATTCAGCGGTTGGATTGTTTCCACCTTTGGCAATTGTGAATAGCGCTACTTTGAACATTTATATGTAAGTTTTTGTTTGAATACTTGTTTTCAGTTCTTTGGGGTATATACCTAAGAGTGGAATTGCTGAGTCATATGCTAATTAGTTCTTTGTTTAACTATTTGGGGAAGGGCCAGGCTGTTTTCCACAGCAGCTGTTCCATCTATACTCCTACCAGCAGAACCCATATGACTTTAAATGCTTTTTGGTTGGCCAGATGTTTGACATCTTCTCCACTGATAATAGCATTGTTTGACTAAAGCTTTAGTCCCAAATAATAGTCATTGAACATATGCATGTACAGGAAGAGGGAAAAAAAGGCACAGCCTTAAGGAAACTCTTCTTGAACTATGTTGACTTGACTGCATAGCACCTAGAATGGAAGTCTTGGAGAACATCCACTCACTCTGCATTTGGGGAAACAAGGTCACTAGAGGTGGAATGTCTTGGGGGATAAAATAACACGTCACTCAATCAGTTAGTTATTTGCAGAGTTAAGGCTCAGACTGTGATCTCTCGACTCTGAGCCCATTGTTCTTTTCCCTACTATGCTCTTAACTCACTCATTTTTTTGGTGGGCCCAGTCCAGATTATGGTTTCCTTCTTGTGCTCAGAAATCTTCTTAGGAAAGTGATGGGTATATCATATAATCAGGGCCAGCTTTATGTATCCATTTATTTCTCATGCATTTATTCTACAAATACTTAAGGAATGCTAATATATACCAGAGAGTGTGCTGAGAGCTAAGAATACAGTAGTAAATAACCAGCCATGAGACTGTCTTCAGAGCTAAGAGTCTAGTAGTAAAGATAGCCACTTGACAAACAGTTACACAAAGAATGAGTTATAATTGGGTTGAGTGCTGTAAAGGAGAGGTACACAGTGCTCTGAGACTTTATAAGAGGAGACCTGTGCAATTTCAGTGGCTGAGTGTGTCAGAAAAAGCACTTAGGTTTTTGAAATCTAATGTAGTTTGATTTCAAGGTCACCTGGAAGACTCTCTCAAGCCTCGAAATTCTTCCTCCATCTGCTCATTTATGTTAGGATTTAAAGATTTGATGTGCCAGTTCTATTTTTTCTAACGCACATTTAAATTTAAAAACTCTATTAACATTTAAAAATTCATTCGTGGACTCCCTAAGATGACCTCATATGCCACCAGTGGTCCACCCACCACAATCTGAACACTGCGCTGTAGGTGTAGATGGCTTTTCTGTTCTTTTGAATTAATGAAACAGAGCATTCAAACTCAGAACAGAAGTGTGTCACCCGTATAGTAGCAGGGAGGCAAGGGGAATGATGGAAGCTAGAGGGAAGAAATGGGAAAGATGTGGGTGATTGAGTAAATAGAAGTGATACAAATTGAGATAAGGGGGAAGACGCAGAGAATAATGATGGACTCAGATGGAGAGAAATAAGTTGGTCCTGAGGAGAGTTGTACTCTGATGATGAGTAGCTTCACTCTCTTAGCAGAGAACCATATCAATACCCTCCTCTTTCATTTTATTCCATTTATCTCATTCATCAATAATTTGGATATTATTGGACATGAGAATGGAATGAGAGGGGTTGCCCGGAATAAGGTTCAGCTCTTCTCTGATGGGTCAAATCTGAGCATAGTTGTTATTTTGTTTTAAACTGTTTATCTCTTTGTTAAGAGATGGAGATTTGAATTCTTCTTTGGGGCATATCATTCCTTTGTTATGTTTTACCTATTCGTAAAGATACTTGTTGAAAATCATGAGGTAGATTTTTTACAGTAAGAAGCTTAGTGTTTTTTTCTGGAAATATAGATGACCATTTATGATTGAGCCAGCAATCTATATTGGAGATTTTGTTGGCTTTTATTTTTTTAGTGGAGGTGAGGAAAGGGATTAGGAAAATGACTTTTTTCTATACATAAATTTTAGATTTAGAATGCTTTGTGTCTATGAACGAGGCACAGGATTTTTGTGGAAAATTCCATTTTCTTGTTAGTAGTTACAGGCAAAAACACATGAAACTACTGAGACTCAGAGGTTTATCTCCTACCTACCAATGGAAAAAGACTGAAAAGAAACTGGATTTAGCTTGACACAATTCAAATGTAATGTCTGTATACGTTTGCTAAGACTGTTGTAACAAAGTACCACAGACTAGGAGACTTAAACAAGAGAAATTTATTTCTCACAATTCTGGAGGCAACAAGTCTGAGATCAGGGTGTTGGCAGGGTTGGCTCCTTCTGAGAGCCTTGAGGGAAGAATCTGTTCAGGTCTCTCCCCATGGCTTATAGATGGCTGTCTCTCCTCTATGTCTTCACATCATCTTCCCTCTGTACATGTCTGTATCTAAGTTTCCTCATCTTGTAAGGACACCAGTCATGTTGGATTAGGATGCACCCTAATGACCTCATTTTAACGTAATTACCTCTTTAAAGACCTTATCTTCAAATACAGTCACATTCTGAGGTACTGGGGTATTAGGACTACAACATATGAATTTGGGGGGGAGACACAATTCAGCCCATAACAATACTCTACACATTATTTCAGTTATAATAACCTGGAATTTACTGAGATTTCAGGGTGTGTTATTTTGCAGTTATTCTATTGGGGCCATAGGTTAAGACTATGATCAGGATTTCTCATGTAGTAAGTCCCACTATTCTGGAAGAGACTAACTCAGAGATAGAACAGAAAATTGAGAAGTCAGGCCAAGGATTGGAGGGAGGAAAAACCTTCAGAGTAGATGGGCCTGGACTTTGGTTTGTAGGGATATGTGTAGTACATAGTGGAGGAGATGAGACGGAGTCGGACTTTTGGAGGCAGGCTGAGAGCTAGTGAGGGTGGCACTCTAGAAGACACCATTGAGGATAAGCCTGGGGGTCCACAGGCTCTCAGAGTATCACATATAGTAGCAGAAATACATTACTAGATGTAATGCTATTTATTTCATTCTCTTATGCCCAAACTTGCAACATTTTGTAAAAACTTCAAGCTGGGCCTCAGTGATACTGTAGAAAATCAAGGGAAGGTTCTCTTCCAGACTTGGGATTTTGTGACATAGGGAGATCAACAGAACTTCCAAACCTCCTGTGTGGTCCTGGGGCCATAGCCTGGGGGCCTGAAGAAGAACTGGAAGAGGGAGAACATAGACTCAGAAGTACTGGTGCTTGTTGTGTATTTTGAGCTGCGATGTAGCAGATGGAAGTGCTAAGCCATTGTCATTTGGGTGTTAATATAAATGTGACATCATTTATTGTCATTAGCGGTGGGGCTTAATGGTATAATGCTCACAGAAACAATATTTTTGAAATCAGATGTGTCAGTTAAAAATCCCTTTATTGGCTATTCATCCATATGAAGGCAACAAATGTCTGGGGAACAATAAAAGCTTTTCTAACTAGACTTCTGCAAGTGCTAAAACTGACTGAGTTAATGGTCTCATAGTTTTAAATCTTTAAATAGCAACTTGGAGGCACTTACTCTCAAACTTTAGTATAGATCAACTGTCCCAGTGATTCTTCTTGTTCTTTTCTGGTCCAGGATCCTATCCAAGAACATGTTCGCATTTAGTTATCATGTCTTCTCTGTCTCCTTCAATTTGGAACAGTTCCTCAGTCTTTTCCTGTCTCCCACCTCCTTAACAGTCTTAAAGAATATAGGTCTTTCATTTTATAGTATGACTGTTAATTTGGGTCTGCCTCATGTTTTGTCATGACCAGACTCTAGGGGAGGATGGGATTTAGAAACCACCACCTGGATGTTCACTGTGATCATTGCTGCCAGGGTGTTTCTGCCTCCAGACCCTCTCAGAGGGCAGAGTTGGGAAATGTATGTATGTATACATCTATGTATGTATGTACACACATACATACGTATCAACAGCTATTTTCACATCTATCTGAGAATGTATATTAAAAAGCCCACAAGTTCATACTGAGGCTTAAAACCCCAGTCTAGTACTTTAAGGTTCTTTTCCATGCTTATAAAATACCTTCTCAGACAGTGAGAAAACTGGCTCCCATTATCCTCAATGTATTTACTTATTTGCTCTATCAGTTAACTTACTCGCTCAGTTTCCAAGCACTCCAGATATCTCTTCCCTTTGCCCCTTCCATGCCGCGCCCTCTCATCACTCAGCTTCTTCAGAAGCCAGCATCTCTGCTCCAGCATGGGAAGTGAAAGGAACATTGAGAACGGAAGGGAAGTTGGGAAGAGAAATAAGATGGAAGGGACATTTGTTTTTTTAAAATGACAGTTTGAGTTGACTTTTCAGTTACTTGCAGCCTAAAGCATGCTAACGCATGCATTATTGCATTTATTTGTTGACAAATATGTCTGCCTCCCTTGGTTATGAGCTGTGGAAAATAATCACCTCTGTTTCCAGTGGTTTCCTCATTGCTTATTACATGATAGGTGCTTGGTAATTGCGTTCGGTGCCAGTGACACAAAAACAATTAAGATATAATTGTTGTCCTGAAGGAGCTGGTAGAAATAATTAATACAATCAGATAATCTCTAAAATAGGTATATGTAGAAAGTGCTGTGGGCATATAGGAAGAATGCATAAGTTTAAATGGGACTTTGCCAATATTAACAGAAATCAGAGGTGTCTTCAGATAAATGTATATCTTTTAAATATATTTCTTTAATTTGCATAAGAATTGACTAAAAATTAGAAGCTGGTTGCATGTTCTGAGTGAGTGGGTTAGAATTAGAATTAGAATGAATGGTTGAAAAAGTCCCTGAAAACTGTGAGACCAGTCAAATGGCACCTTCGCTATGGCAACACCTATTTTAGTAGCACATATTTAAAAACCTCAAAAGAATTTAGCATTTTCTAGCAGGAAGAATCAAGACTGATCTCATTTCAACAACACCAACAACAATGCTGGTAACTTGTGTCTCCAGTCCTTTACATTAAAAAGTCTCTGCCTGTGAGAGCCCAGAGGGTAGGGAGTATGTCTGCCTTGTTCATCAATGTATCTTCAGCACCCAGCTAAATACTTGATGAAAATTCTTTCCCATTTAACTTCCACCCAGTCCTCTGAATGCACTGAGAATGGCAGGCATTACACCCAGAATCAACAGATGCCCGTTTTCTTTAAATAGAGCTAAGTACCTATGTGTCTACATTAAGCCACCTCCTGTTTGCCTACTTTCACCTCTAGTTTCTTGAACTGTCCTTTCTTGGATTTTTAAGACTCCCTGTCCACATCTCTCCCTTTTTGCTCTTCACTCAATCCCTCTCTTTATGCATCGACCAGTTTTTCTTGATTCACTTTTCCAGAAAATGGCAGTGAAACTTCTCGTTAGGAAGCATTCTCTGGGCATTCCAGGATCAGGCCATAGACAGAAAGCAAAGGTAGAGAAGAAAGCCTAAAGTCACAGAATGTGTGGGTCGCAGAGCCAGAACCAGGTCTCTCTCAACTCCAAGGTCTTTCCAGGAGACCGCACTGAAAAAGAAGCTGGAAAGGGCAACTTTTACATTTCTGTAGAGTTTTTGAAGAGTCTGGAGTCACAGTTGGTTCAGTTAACTCACATTTATGTGCCTCTACTGACAGCTTCACATCTCACGGTTGAACTGTAACGTCAGCAAGTAAATCAGTTCACTCGAGTCACTCCTTCTGTCTAACTTAAACAATATTGTAGGTGGCGGCGATCAGGACTAACAGCAAAAGGGTCATTCCAAATAAAATATTAACTAATGTAGATCTGCTGTGTAAGTGGCTTGATGCATGGTAAATTGCATCTGCAGTTGGCCAAGTGGAAAGTGATATATGTTGGGACCAAGAATAATAAATACAAGGAACAATCAATTGAACTGAACTAAAGTGGTTTGGTTTTGAAAGACGACTTAGAGTTATATCTTCCAAACATGGCTAAAAAAAAGGACTCAATTAAAAAGTAAATTGGAAAACTATAAAGTAGCTGACACAAATACAAGGTTAAGTTTATGGAAGTTATAAATGCTAAACAGTTTCCCTCTACGATTCCAATTTCTGCCCAGTCTCTGATTCTTCTTGTGCCTTCCATTTCTTTTTATGAGTATTATTACTCAACGGGAGAACAATCAGTTATATCAGAGCCATTCATTGTAAAGTTTGTGTCAATAATTTTTATTGAAATAGGACAAAAACAGAGGAGTTTGTGTCCACAAGCATGCATAAATAGGAAAGAGAAGCAAATTATTATGCTATCTGGGTACCGGGAGGAGTCTTTGAACTGGAGGGGAAAAAAGAAAAAACTCTCCCTGTGGAGAGAATAGAATGTGCTTCATTTCAATATCTATTACAATTATGAAAGAGCCAGAGCATTCCATGGCTTTGAACAGTCTTTGTGAACAGAGCTTTGTGTCAGGGCCATGGTGATGATTTTCAGGCCCTGAGGCTGGTAGTTCAATAAGTAGCAGAAATAGTCATGGCTTTGGGGATGGAGAGTGAAGCGAAGGGTAAGACCCAGGCTGCTGTAGCCAGGGTGATCATAAGAAACCCTTCAGGGGATTTTTATTTTAAATATAGATTTTTTTGTATCCTCATGGAATCCGAACCTCCTGGGGCATGGTGGAGAGGCCGATACTAAATTAACAATCTTTCCAGTTTCAGGACTTGAAAATTAAAAATGTAATACCAGGCTTGGTGCCATGGAATGTTCTAATTGGAAGGACACAGAAACTGGGGCAAGAATAAGGTGGGAGGTGAAGATCTCCCTCTGTTGGCGGGCTTAAATGGATTCCCTGCTACCAGAACGTAAGCTCTTCTAGACAGGGGAGTGTCTTCATTAGTCTGGGATCTCCAGATAGCCAGTATCTGGTACACGCAGGCACCTGCTGAGAGGGTCCTTTTATGCTGGTTTGGTCACCTCCAAATTCCCAACCAGGTAAATTAATGGCAATCACAAATTTCTTAAGCTTTCTGGAACCTATTTTAAATGTCCAGCAAAAGGGTTGGAATTAAGAGGCAATACGAGTAATGTTGAATAACTAGTAATAATTGTGGCCAGAAGGATCATCACTGTTCACATGGCCTCAAGCAAAGCACAAGGGAAGAGCAAGGCTGGAGTCTTGGGCTCCATTCGTGTTGCTCCGGAGACCTCAGGACGCTGCACTGTCTTCCCTGCCCTGTGGTGTCCTTGTTCCAGCTGTGCAGGAGGAGCCTCGATCTTGGTGTGCAAGGCTGGGGCCACTCCCTCCTCTCTCTCCAGAAGGGATACACAGAAGTTCAATCAGAAGAGCCCTTTTGGTGAACTGTCAAGGTGTCAAGTTGCTGTCCTTTATAACACTTTTGGTCTTGTTTGTGTCATATGCAAATTAGCCAGCCCCAGCGTGTTGATTTCAATAGAGAGAACCATTCACATAAAGATAAACGCCAACCTCAATAGGCTAACACTCTTGGAGCAAAGCGTGTTTCAAGTTAATTTCTTTATCTGTCCAGTCTACTCCTTGTTTGATACCAGGCATTTTTCTGTCATCATCTTTGTTCCTCTGCTTCTCATCCTCTATGCTTGAAGTCCTCTTGCTCCTGCTAATGGCTTTGCCTTGGCTTTTTAATTCTAGTATCAAAAATCAAATTGATGCTAACTTATTTTTTATGGTTAATTCTTTTCAACAAACCTAACGCATAAACACAACCATATATTTAAAGACCACAGGTTAGAAATCACTGATCTAAAGCTGAGCTACACAACCTGGCCTGCCCTCAGGTATGCAGAGAATGAGTGAGCCCAAGTAAGAGCCCACAGATGAGCTTTGTGGTTTCTACATAGTAGTGTGTGTATGAGTGTGTGTGTGTGTATGTGTGTGTGTATTTAGTGAGTTAGTTGCTAACTTTTGAAAAGTAATTTCACATAAAACCAATCTGCATATCCAGCTTCTTTAGCCACTGCAAAGACCTATGGGATTGAATTGTGGCAGTCTCATTTATAAACACTCGGGATGTGTTTTCCATTCTCAGTGCTTGCCTGCTTCATTCATGTACATTTCCTGCCTGGTTCCGATAGGCTTTTTAATTTGCTACCCCAAACTAGAAAACAGCAGCCCTGGTCTCTTGGCTTGAAGATCCCTTGCTATGCCATGTGGTTTTCCCTCCAGCTTCTAGCTCTTTAGTAATGATCATAGACATTTGGTAGCAAAGGACCCTTGAAGGCATTGCAACCTCAGATTCAACGGCAATTAGCAAATGCGTTCTATGGGTCAGTTACTGCATTTTCTTATACATTGGCTTTTCCAAGCTCAAGCTTATTGTATAATCACCCAAACATCTAGGAAAGACTAAATTTTACCTGGTATCCTTAAGATTTGAGCTTAATATAGACTTTCATGACCACTACCAGCCGGTGTCAAACCTCCCCAAATCCCTCAAAGCTTATACTTATGATGAAAAGCTATGGCCATTGCCGGTAAAGACCAGGTTAGTTAAGTCCCCCTTGAACTCCCTGAATTTAACTGCTGGGAATGCCCTGAGCCAGTGAAGGAGAGGCCTTTCCATAGGCACACCACAGATCTCCTACCCAGGACACTTCGGTTAACAGGAATAGGCAGGAGAGGCTCCTGGGAGCCATGAGCACTGCTGATGAAAAGAAGTAGGATGCCGAATAGGGAAGAGCAGATTCGGTATTGGGCAGTCTGGAGGGGATGGCTGCCCTTTGGGGCTAGGGGAGGTACTGCCCAGCACGGGAAGATGATCGTGAAGTGATGGTTCTCTGGACACTCAGCAACTTGAGGTGATCTCACAGGCTGTATTGATATCTGTCTTCCATGCTTCTCCACTTGCCTTTCTTTCCTGAAGGGATAAAATCTGACATCCTACAGTTAAAAACACAACCCAACACCGGAAATTCTAAGCAAATGGCCTGTTACTTATTAGAATAAGACCTTTTCCTAAGAGGATAATGTAAAGGGGAGGGAGGTATTGCAGAGGATGGTAAGAGGATGGTGAGGAGGAAGTGCAGGTCAAGAACTCAGCATGCACATAAATGGGAGGAGACTGGGTGAATCTCACCGAAGGCAGAGAGATCTATTAAAAGTGCCAAGTTAATCATTTCACTTCCTGGCCGGAAGCCCTCATGGCAACCCTGTCCAATAGAAATATAGGATCCATAAATGCGAGCCATATATGTAATTTTAAATTTCCTAGTAGCCACATTAATAAAATTAAAAAAGACAAGTGAAATTAATTTTAAGAATGTATGTATTTAACCCAATGTAGTCAAAATATTGATTTCAACATAAAAATTATTAATGCGGTATTTTACATACTTTTTCACATGAAAATTTAAAAAATTTGGTGTGTATTTTATACTTGCAGCATCTCTCAGTTCAGACTAACCACATCTGAGGTACAAGATACACAGATGGGGTTAGTGGCTACCATCTTGGACAGCACAGCCTTAGATGGTTTCCCATCGCCTTTAGGACCAAATCCAAAATCTTCTACATGATTCAGCACCCACATGGTTCAGTTAGCTCTTGATATGGCTACTTCTTTTGTCTTGTCTCATGTGACACCCTTCTTCTTTATTTTTGCTCTAGGTATAATGAATTTCTGTTTGTTGAATTGTTTTCCTCTCTCAAACATCTGGGCCCTTGAACATATGAATTCCTGGCTGAAAAACTCTCTCTCCCATTTTTGCCTGAGTAACTTTACTTATCTGTATGTATTCATATATATATGTATATATATGTATGTATGTATATATATATATATATATATATATAGATTTGGATCTATTTTGAACTTTCCATTTATCTTAATCTGTTTTATTTTGTTATCAACCCAATATGGTGTGACTTATTGTAGCTCTTCAGTTCATTTTAATACCTAGATTCTAGAGAAATGGAAGTCTTCTCTCATTATTTTTCCTTTTCAAAGGTTTTAAAAACGTTTTTTACTTGTTTATTTTCCAGTTAGATCTTAAAATCGTTTTTTTTCTCTTTCAAACAATACCCAATTAATTTGGTGAAAATTTACATCTTTGCAATTACCGAGACTTCCCACCAAGAATTACGTTATACCTTCTTATTTGACTTCACAATATCCTTCTCTTTTTCCCTGAAACACCCTTCCCTCTTGCCTTCTGAAATACCACACCATGCAGGATTAGTTTCCCAGGAAGCTGACTTTGAGATTTGGAGCTGATCTCCGTCAGGATGGAGGAAGTTGATTAGGGAGTGCTCTTGGGATTGATGCCTGTGGGGAAAGAAAGAAAACAGGATGGAGCAAGAGGAGAATTTGGACTCCACAAGGACTTTGGCCAACCTCGTGGGGGAGTTCTGAAGCTGGACAGGCCTTTCCAAGTTATCCTGAGTTGTGGTGGGGGGCATGGCCTTTAGACCCTCTGGACAACCATTTGATGTGGCTGTCATGGGATGTGGCTGCCCCCCGAGGAAGAGGTGTGGTGCTGGGTAAGGTAGCTCTCTTTGGCTGAGCACAATTTCCTGAGTGGGGGAAATGGGTCCTTCAGTCCTGAAGGGGGTTCTGGTTGACACATTACAGGGCATACTGCACTCCACTCTTCTGGTTTACCTCCCTCCTCTCTGGCTGCTCAATCTTTGCAGATTTTTTGCAGGTTTTTCTTCCTCTACCCCATCTCTGAATATTCAAGTTCTTCTACTCAGTCCTAGGTTTTCTTCTATTCTCTCTCAACGTTTCCTCCTCTTCATGTCAGTATTTCCTGAATTATGATATGCATTCTGCTGGTAGAATCAAAGTTAATTTTAGATGCATGTTAAACTAGAATATAACTATCATACTAAACAGGAGATTTCACAGGTATTATTGCTTTGGAAGGGATTAAAGTGAGTATTTAAGTGAACATGTTAGTTGATTTCTAGAAAAAGTATTAAGTAAATCATAGTGCATAGATGTGCTATACAGATATGGCAAATATTGAGACTCAGTTTGGAACCACCCTCCTGGGTGATTTCATTCTTTTCCTGGATTAAACCATCGCTATGCTGACAGCTCCGTTTATATCTTTAGCTTAAACCTCTCCTTGGAGTTCAGGCTCTTATAGCTGACTGACTTCTTGACAGCTCCTCTTAGATGTCTCACAATTTCCTTGAATCTATTATGTTCAAGACTGAACTCTTGAGCTCCCTTCCTCTAAACTCTTCCTTGTCCAGCCTTAGCCACTTTACCAAGACCCGTGATGCTCAAGCCAGAAACTTGGAGACCTTCCTTGATTTATTTTCCTCTTTCATCTCACCCATATCATCTCAAAGAATTCCTTTTGATCCTATTTCCAATATATTAATTGAATCTATCCATTTCTCTGTATCTCCTTTGCTAGCACTTTAGTTCAGGCCATGATCACTTCTCTCTCGCACTCTGTTGATACTGTCCTTTATGGTCTCCCATCCGTCATGCATGCAGCAGTCACAGTAATTTTTTTAGATGATGAATCTGATAATATTACTCGTTTGTCTATTAGCCATCGATGACTTCCCATTGCACTTCAAATAAAATACAAACTGTTTAACATGGTCTCCAAGTCTACACTCATTCACCTCTCCAGCTTCATCTTCACTTCTCTCCTCCTGACCAGCTGATTTCTAATGAAGTTGGCCTTTATTGTGTTCTTGGAACACTTCTAGCTCTTTTTGAACTCAGGGCCTTTGCTCATGTTGTCTCTTCTTTCTGAAATACCATTTTCCTGGCTCTTTGTATGACTGGCTCTTTCTGATACTTCAAGTCCCACCATAAATGTTACCTTCTCTTGCTGTCTTTGCTTGACCAGCCTATTTGAAGTAGCCCCCCTCTGTGTCCCATTCCCTGGGTTAGTCATTAGCACTACCCCCTATTGATTTCTAAAGCTTGTCATAATTTTAATTATAGATTCATTTATTTGCTTAATTGATTATCGACTCTCTTTCCCTCTAGACTGCAAGCTCCGTGAGAGTTTCCCATTGTAAACCCAGCACTTGTGACAGTAACCAGCAGAGTAGATTCTCAAAAATATTTTTCAGTGAATGAATGAGTAAATGAAATGAATATATTTGTTGAAATATTCTTTAATACCTTACAGAAAATTTTTTCTTCTCCTTAATGGAGGTCTCGCAATTTGTCCCTCTTGTGAGGAGGGGCAAAGTTTTGTCCCCTGTGTGGCCTTGGAGGCATCGCATTCCCCTTTCTGTTGGCTCTGCTATGAGCTATCAGCAGGCCTGTGCTGGCTCAACAGTAGGACAGCAATATCTCTGGCTGGTAAAGACAGTGTTGATTTTCAGCATCTCCTGGCTGAGCTCAGGATGCCTCGATTTGCTGCCTTTTCTGATAAGGCTCTTTCCCAGAGCACATACAGCTCACATCATTGCACAGCCAGTTGGTGTTCTCCTACGGCCCTCCTCCTCCATACAGATAAGTGAAGTGATATGGGGCCATGGGCTCACTCCTGGAGCCCAACCCAGCCTAGGCATGGCTCTCACTGGGAGAATGAGAGCCCGGTGGATTGGATAGATCCTGCTCACTCTGCTTACGTGCCCCTTGCACTTAGCACAGCAAATTGTTAGGTATATTACAAGAAATTGATACTTATCACTTCATTGCTAATGGGATCATTTCCCATTGTATATTCTAATTCACTGCTACTGATATATAAGCAAGCTATTGATTTTCTACATTTTTTGTACTTGCCTATCTCTTAAACTCTTATTAGTTTAAATAGCTTTTTAGTTGATTTGCTTGAGATTTCTGGGCAAAAATATAAATCATATCATCTACAAATCATGACTTTTTTGTCACGTACTTTCCATTGATTACATCTTATTTTTTTGGTCATATTTCAGTCTCTAGAATTTACAGAATAATGTCAGACGATAGTGTCAACAATAAGCATCATTGTTTTATTTCTGATTTGAATGGAAATGCCTCTAGTGTTTTATTGTTAAATAGGATGTTGATTGACGCTATGTGGTCTTTATTATATCAGGCATGCCTTCCTATTTTCCAACTTGACTGAAAAATTTTTTCAATAGGTTATTTTCAAGTGTTTGAAAGGCTGCCTAATTTTAGGCTCAAACTGTTTCCTTGCAACTCCTTCTTTTTGGTCCTATTTTATAGATAAGTGTGTTTCTTGCCCATGTTTCTCATATTTGAAACTAGTAATCCTGTTGAGCTTCCCTCTTCTCAAGATTCCTCAAACTGTCCCACATGAACTTGATTTTCAGACCTTTCACCCTATGAGTCACTCTCTGGACATTCTCAAGTCGTCAATGTCTCATTTAACTTGTGACTGGTCAACTCTGGAGGTCTATTATTTTCCTTCCTGGGAAGGGTGTATGGATTTATCTCTGCAGTCCTAAATTCTCAACTCACAGAAATAAGGATAATATTGACCTTTGTTCTGAGGGTGTCACACTCTGGGGCAGGGTGGGGGTACCCATGCTTTCCAGGTACCATCAAATCCAGGAGGGGTTCTGTCTCTCAAAAGAAATTCTGTAATTTTAGAGTCATGAAAATAAATGTTATTCCTGACAGAGCACAAGCACTGGGATGTGAAGTTTGTTTTAAGGAAGTTGCCTTAAGCGATTTCGAATGTTCACAGCCTCAAAATCATGAAGCAAAATGTCGGCTCCAAAATCTGACATGGGAAAAATATGATGAGCCCACAGGCATCAGTAACAGAGCTATTGAGCAATCCTGGGAGAAAGTTTTTACCTGTAAACCTTGTGAATTACTCTGTTTTTGACAATCATAATGTAATAATTTCTGTTGTGGGTTTATTGTCATGCCAACAAATTTCTCCATGGATGGAATAAATAGGCTACTTTCAGAGCCTCAAAGGTTTATTTCATGACAACTGGAAGCAGGAGAGAAGGAGTGTAAACTTCCAATCTATGTCTTCACACTTCTTCTCTCCTAATCTCTAGAGACATGTCTCCAGCTCCCTCCTGGGTATTTCTCACTGAGTGTCCCCATAGTTAACTTAGTCTCAATTTTTATTCTTCCCTCAGTTAAACTTGCTTCCCCTACTCCGTTCTCAGTTTGGTTGTGGCAGAGATTGTTTCTTATCCCCCGGGATCTACTGTATCCTTCTAACATAGTAATAGGATCTCTAACTAATAACTGGGCAATGGCCATGCAGAATCACATCTGCCTACTTTTTCAGCCTCCCTTGCTTATTATTTCCAATGTGATGTAAGTGAAAAGGTCATGTGACAGCTTCTGGGAACCCTCTTTAAATGATTGCCATTGAAAGCATTCTTCCTCCTTCATCCATTTCTTCCTTCCTGGAATGACGAGACAGTGTCTGAAGCTGGAGCTGGTGCAGCAACTTGAATCATGAGGTGACCTTGGGAAGACAGTCCTTGCCTGGCATCCACAAGGTAAAAGAGGCCGTGGTCCCTGACGCCATGGGGCATTGTATCAGCCCTCAATTGCCTAGCTCTGGACCACTACTTCAGAGAGAAGTAAACTTCTATGTTGCTAATCCCTGCTATTTTTGGTTTTCTGTTAATTGTAGCTGCCCTCTAAGCCTACCAAAGATACATGGTGAGATGCTTCACCATCGTCATTCTTGTCACCCTAGACAGGAAGCGCATAGTCATCCTGTTACCTAATGGCCCACCGAAGCCTAGAAGTTCTAATTCAGAGAGATTTTCTGAACCTGGCCATACCCCTCTTTGTCACTGACATTATTCTTTTGACCATCATCTCTTGCCAAGTTTGTTGCAGCACACTCTCAGTAGTTCACTCTGCTTCCAGATTCTTTTTGTCTTATTCCATCTTCAATGTTTCTTAATAAATTAACATCATCATAGTACTCTTTCTATCCACACCTCTGTTATCTTTAAAGTAAAATGGTAGCTTCTGAGAATGTCATTCCAGGCCTTTTGCCACGTTCCCCAAGTTTACTGTCCCAGTGTCTTTCCCGGGCCACCCTCTCTCCGCTCCACCTAGCCCGAATGCCTTATCCATTTCCCAGTCTTGATGCTCTCTTTTTCACATCTCCCTGCCTGTGCACAGACACTTTCCACTGCCAGGAATTATTTTCAGCTTTTTTTTCTTTGGAAAACACCCTTTTATCATTCAAAATTCAACTCATATATTGTAGTAATAAGAGGTAACATTTTTTGAGCACTTACCAGATTCCGGGCACTGTGCTGTAAACTTGACATGTCTCACTTAGTCCTCATGACAGCCCTATGAGACGGGCCTTTTATTATCATCCCCACTCTAAGGATGAAGCAAAGAAAGATCAAGTTCTTTGTACACGGTCAAATAGGGCAGGTTCATATAGATGGTAGAGCCAGTTTGTTCAAACCTAAGTAGTCTGACTCCAGAAGGCATTCTCTGAGCCATGACATTATACTGCCTCTCTCTTTTCGTGTTTTATACAGTTGCCCATATGTAACCTCCTCTCTGAAGCTTTCCCTCATTGGCTCAGTCAGGATTTAGCTATTCTTGCCCGCCTCTGTGATTCTACAGTACTTGTTCATGACTAATAGATGGTCTGCTAATGATCTCTTTGTCTACGTTCTCCTCTAAGAGTCTGCAAACTTTCCAGGGCTGGGGTTATGGCTTCTCTATTTTTGCAACTCCAGAATTGAGTACAGTTCCACTTCAAAATAATGATCACAATAAAGGCTGTAAAATTAAAATGTTTAAGCCTAAAGAAGAATTGAATATGAATATAAAAACCTCCAACTCCCTTAAGATATATTGAAGCTTTTCTTTTTTTTCTCAGCCCCCTACAACTACAATTGTTAATCTAACTTTTTAACAGTTTCCTAATTAATCTTTGCCTGTAGACTGCCTCCTTCAAACCACTCCTCCTTAGCCAGCCAAGCGATCTTTCCACAACGTGTGTGATCACGTTCCTCTCCTGCATACAATCCTCCATGAACCCTCACAGCTTTCATGATAAAATTCAAACACCAAGGATGGCAGAAAATGCCCTCAAGATCTGACCCTGCCTACCTTTCCAGCCTCACCCTTCCCCACTCCTGAATTTTCACTCTTCTCTCCAGCTGCATGAAACAACTTATGGTGCCTGCCTAAAAGCCACATGTAATCATTCTTTCTTGCCTTTTCACATGCTGTCTCCATCAGTGTTTGTCAAGCTTTAGTGTGCTTATGAAACACCCGGGGCCCGGTTAAATCACCGAGTCTGATTCCATAGGGCTGTGGTGGGGTCTGACATTCTGCGCTTCTAACAAGCTCCCTGGTGGTGGTGATGCTGCAGATCTGCAGACCACACCTTGAGTATCACAAATCGAGTCCCCTTGCCCTCTTCTTCATCTTGGTAAGTCCTTCTAAATCTGTACACTGGATACAGGTATCACCTCTTCCGGGAATCACTAGACAACTCTCCATCTAGTGAGAAGAGACAGCAATGTTTACCTCCATGGTCTCGGGTTCTAGCTGCCTCCCAGGAACAGTGTGGGTATTCAACAAGTTCTCACCAAGTGAATGCTGACTGTTCATCTAGCAGACAAAGTGCTGATGGAATGGCAGCCCAGGCTAAAGAAACGTGCATAGCGCAGTGAAACACAGTCCAACCCATAAACTAACATCTTCAGAGCCTCTTCTATGTTCAAAGAACTGTGGTGGATGTTTGGGCTACAGAAAAGAGTAAGATGCAGTCCCTGCCCATAGGGTCCTTCAGAAAAGCTGGGGAGACAGGCCGGCATCTAGATCACTATACAACATAGCTCAGTATGATGCACAGCAAAAGTGGTTTATCAATGATGAACATTCTGAAGAGGGAACCATTTTTTATTCACAGGTGTTTGGGGATGTGTCCATGGCCATATGAAATTGAGACTGCTGGAAACAGTAGACATCCAGCAGGAGATTGGTGGGGGGCTGTGTGTGTGGTTATTTCAGACAAAGGAAACGGGACGACAAAAATTCTCAGCCTTTTTTCCCACTGAAGCTTACACGATTCAGTGGTGATCCCGTCTACCACATAATACTGTGGGTGTGTCTGTCATCACTGCAACTCTTCCCTCCTTCTCCCTCTTATTACTCAGATCTCAAGTAAGTGAGTGCTGTGTTGTCGTAGAGATAATCTTGAATCTGCTCGATATTTATTTTGAAAACAACACTCATTGTTAGTAATAAACAGTGTATGGGATTTCTCATCATTGACTGGAATATAGCAATGGCTTAGCTCTGCAGCTGAGAACCGATCAGTAAATGCAAAGAGGTGTGAGACTGGATACTTTTTGGAGCATTGTCAAGAGATAAAGTGGCAGTGGAGAGAGTGGTTATGAGTATAGATCTAAATTTTGACTGTCTGGGAACCAACACCAACTCTGTTCTTCAATACTTCGGCAGAGTGGGGATAAAGCTAGTGTTTTTATCCGTAGAACTTTGTGAGAATTAAATGAATAGATACAAGTTAAATGCTTAGAATGGTTCCTGGCTCATGGTACACATGCAGTGATTGTTAGCAATTATTATTCCAGGATGTTTGGTCTGTAGATAAGTCAACCATATTATCTACTGTCCAACTCAGGCCCCTTTGAAAATGAAAGGAGGAACTATCTATACTTACAGTGGGACAAACCGGATGTGTAGTTATCCTAAGTATAAGGTATGTTGTAGAAGATGAAATTGGGAAGGTGAATTGGGGTCATTTGTTGATTATTCATCTCTCGGAAGCATGAAAAAAGTTAGGCTATTCTGCCAATATTTAAAACTTTGACACTTGAATGTGTACCACCTGGTTAGGAAATAATCATAATAGTAACTATTTACCGAATGACCACTTTGTTCCAGGTTTGATCCTCACGTTGACCCTGCAAGGTGACTTTAATCTTTATCCTCATTTCCTGTGCTGCTGTCACAAATTACCACAAATCTGATGGCTTAAAATAACAGAAATTTATTGTCTCAAAGTTCTGGCCACTTAAAATCAAGATATCAAAAGGGCCACACTCCCTCTGAAGGCTCTAGGGGGGAGTCCATTCCTTGCCTCTTCCAGCTTCTGGTAGATCCAGGAGTTCCCTGGTTTATGGCCATATCACTCTAATCTCTGTCTCTGTGGTTACGTTGACTCCTCCTCTTCTGTGTGTCTTCTCCTCTGGGTGTTTGTCCTCCAAATTCCCTCTGCCTCTCTCTTGTAAGGATGCATGTAATTACATGTGGGGCCCACCTAGACTACCCAGGATAAGCTCTCCCTCTCAAGATCTTTAACTTAGTCACATCTTCTGCCATATAAGGTAATAGTCACTCTTTTTCCAGATAAGGTAATACTCACAGTTTCCAGAGATTAGGGTGAAGATGTATTTTTTGGGGGGTCACGTTCAACTCACTACAATTCATATTTTATAGAAGAGGAAAGTGAATCTCAGGGAATTGCATTCACTGGCCTGAGATTGCCCAGGTAGCATGGGGATGCATCACAATTATCAACCACTAAATTTGCAAGTACCTGTTTTTTAGTATGGCTTTGCGGCTCCTGGACTGTATGGATATTGAATAAGAATAGGTAACATTGAACTCCATCCAGTGATGGCTCAGTGCTTTGGGGAAAAGGATACCGTTAGAAATTCACAACAGACACTTGCATCGTCCTCTACCTCAGTGTTTGTAATAGACCAGTCATGTGGCATTAAAGCTCAAAGCAAGGAGAGTAAACTTTCCATGTTAAGTTTCTCACAGAATAAGCTATGAATCCTAATCCCAGGGACAGATATAATGAGATTTTGATGTTTTTCATATTTTATTTCAACTAATTTTATGAAAACCACCCAAGTGGCTTTATTTTTTCTGAGTGTTCTGTCCTACATTGTCAGCCTGGAAGGTGATACAGGAGAGGGAGCCAGAGGCACAAATCTTGGCAGAGGTACTGCTATTGTCGGGGATGGAAGGGATGGTGGGTATGAGGTAGAAGAGAACACCATGGTGGGTTTGAATTTACCAGATTTCTTTAGAACAAGAGCTAGCTCTCTCCTGGAAGTATCTCAGTATAAAATGTTCCATTCCACTCTAAACAGATACTTGGAAAACAGCCAGACCATGAATGTGGCTCCAGCAAAGTGAAAGAAATACACCACTTCTCCATGGCTGTCTCTGGGTCTGCTCAGATCCTGCATCCATTCATTTGCCCAAAACACACTGTGCTAGGTAGAGTATCACTTTCCTATCTCCATTATAACTATCTTCGGGTTTGCCTCTCTTCCCTATCAGACTGTGAGATCCCTAGGATATTGAAACTGTGCCTGGCACATACATGTTGGTTGAATTAAACAATACGTTGTTTACTCTCCATGCCTAGTATGGGTCTGGTGCAAAGAAGGTACAAAATAAATGTTTTCTGAAGGAGATACTGAATCAACCAGAAAGACGTAGGTAAGAGAGGAACAATGTCTGGAGGAACTCATTTAGGAAAAATTGATAATGGGTGATGACAGGAGCAGCTGTGAACAGAGCGAGATGGCTGGAGGAACACATAGAATACTAGGTTCTGATTGTATTCCTTTAGCTGCCAATTCACACACATCCACACAGCACGGGAAAGCAGGCATTTCTCAGAGGAGGGACATCCAAGCGAAGAAAAAGACGACCCAGGTGGCAAGGCATGAAAGTCTCTATTTTATTGGAAATGTACGCGAGTAACCTTGCCTAGAGAATGGATTGATCTGCTCTCTCACTCAAAGCTGCCGAAAAAGTAATCTGAAAGGCTTGTACATGATGGAAATATATGGTAAAGGGCACGTATTCTGAACTTTGAGTCTGTCAAAAAGTGTGAGCACCAGAATCGTGTTTTCTTACTTCCTCCTTTTTTCCATTCCAGTCTCAACCCAGGGCAGCTCAGAACACAGACACTGAACTTGCTAATAATAACTTCAGAGTGGCCCAGTCCTGGGTTATGGACACAAATTCCGTGACTCCATGGGCTCGGTCAGCGGGATAAGTGGGTGAGCACAGGAACTCCTGCAGAATCTTCACTTCCCGTCCCTGTGATTCAGGCTGTTAGCTGAACAGCTGCTCCCTTCATTGTCGAGATGAGTTTCTTGGAGGACTACATCAAATGAACGATAGTGATAAATGAGCTGGAGAAGATGCTTTAAGTCCTCCGATAGCCCACCCATCTCTGTCAGCTTGATAATATTTACAGCATGTGAGCCAATAATACTGAGCTGTGTTTGCAATTGTTACAACTCTTACTTCAAATGAGTATTCTTATCTGTGCCAAAGATCTCTTGGGAATCTATACGCTTATTCGTATGAGGCTTCCATTGCTCAGAAACGTTTGTGTAAAGTTCTACAATGTGTCTGAAAATCGCATTCACATTTTGGACCCCAAATTGATTTTTTGTGAACTTAAATTGATTACTGTTCACTGCTTGCCTTCTATCCCCTATCATCTGGCAATAGAAACCTACTTTTCATTTGAGGAACTACCTCTTCCCCATTTCATGTTGTCCCTCAGAAAGCTCCTCCACCTAGGCTGGCCAGTCCAAGAATTCCCTTCCTCTGGCCACAGTGATTCAGTTATGGCAAGGGCTGTGTTAACAACTCGGACCACACAAAGATAAACACAAAAATCTGTGAGGTAGTAGTGTGCTATATAATCAGAAATAAACATTAGAACTGGGATGAGAACAGCAGAATCAGTCAATTCAGAAAATTATCTCGAGAGGAACTCATCAATTGAAGACCTAGAATCCTATCTGGCTTTGCCTGTGGAAGGACTTGATCCAAGCAAAATAGAGCAAATCCCCAGGATGCTGGCAGACACCTTCACAATTTATTCTTAATCCCTTAAGTCAATGGTTGATAAGAACATTCTGGTAAAATGGGTACGTTTGCTCCACTCCCACAGGAAAAAGTGAATTGTCATGTAGGTTACCAGGAAAGCGGAGGCAATAGGATCCAGTTTATCAAACAGGCTTGGAAAGAAATGCACAATTTGATTTTTTTATTCACCACAGTTGCTACTATGTTAACAGTTGCTTCTTGGCAGAGAGGAAGGAGTAGAAAGAAAGCCTAAGGTTTGTTTCTCAAGAAATCATACAAGAAACAAAAGAAAGCTGTTTTCATAGTCTAGAGTGGTTTTGCCAGCAATTATGTTTTGTAAAATATAAATAATGCATTCTGTTTCCAAAAAGCCCTGACAAACTATGACAGAAAAAAAAAAAATGAAATCTTTTCCTTTGGTTTTAGGGTGGCAAGTCTTGCGATGGAAATAAAGTGGGTCTGTGTTCTCTGAGTAATTTATTAGTGCGTCTTGGCACAGCGGCACTAATGGGCTCGCTGCCGGGTATTCTGAGCTGCAGTTTGTCACGTCTGACTCTTTAGTCCTTTCAAGCAATTGAAGAAATGGCCTTCTGCAGGCTGTCGGTGACAGATTCTAGCTTACTCACATAGATAAAGCTCAATTAGCTCCTGGAAAAAACATCTTTTAAAAATGCAACAAGCTACACCGTGAAAGGTAGGTGGACAATGGCACCTGAAACAAAATAAAATGTTACTGTTGAGGGAAGGACGTGTCCACAATGAGCAAGTGTACAGCTGTTTTACTGGACGGTTCCCTCCACTGAAAACGAGGGGATGGTCATTTTAATTACTTCAAGTGTTAGGATAGATATTTGCTTTAGCACCGTGATAATGTCAGCAATCCTGAAGAGTTAGCGTGTCATGTCGTTCATTCATCCACTCATGACTAAGGCCCTTACTCTACAACCTGCAAGCAGTTCCAGCCTCGAATAGGGGTGTCAGAGGAGCCTCTCACTGGTTACGTGTAGCCTGCAAATGTGTTCCTTAATTAACACAGTATTTTAAATGTTGAGCTAACATTTTAAAAATCAGAATGTTTTACACTCACAAAAATTCAGGCTTTTGACATCTCTTAAAATATTGATACACCTCGAAACTGGATATATATTTCTTTGGGGACAAAAACTGACTTATGCTAAGTACCTACTGCACCCTGAAGGAGGACGTGGCTTCCTCTGTTCTCCATGGTCCCCATCAGGCTCGCTTCACTCATTTCTGATACTTGCCTTGCCCTGTAGACAGGAGTCTAGTTTGAGTTTGCATACCTGTGATCTTCCACAGTGATTCTGAGGGCCTTCTGTATCAAAAGTACTTGAGATTCTTATTAAAGATGAAGACTCCTGGGTCCCTGTCCTGGACTAAAGAATAAAAATGTATGGATATAAGGCATGGTGATTCTTTTTTTTTTGTTGAGGAAGATTAGCCCTGAGCTAATGTCTGTGCCAATCTTCCTCCCTTCTGCATGTGGGTCGCTGCCACAGCATGGCTTGATGGGTGATGTAGGTCCACGCTCGGGACCTGAGCCTGTGAACCTGGACCGCTGAAGTGTAGCACGCCAGACCCAACCACTATGCCACAGGCCAGCCCCTGCATGATGATTCCTTTGCAAACTAAAGTTGGAATCACTGGTATCAATGACCAAATAGAATTACAGTCTTTAAAAGACAGATGAAAATGTTAATATCATAAATGGACTCTTGTTTGGATACAACATAGGAATATATTTTTCTTCCAATTACTCTATCTTACTCTTAATGGTGACTTTTCCTCTGAAAATGCCAGCTAGCCAAAATTACCTTACTGAGAAAAAAATCATATGACTTAATGTCCCTTACTGACTTAGGCCAAATTTTCAATTTGGAGATAAAATCCACTGCATTTTATGAACTAATTTGTTCTCCATACAAGTGGTTGAACTTGATAGCTATATTTGTGTCTGGCACTACTAAATCATAATTACAGGAAATAGTTCTAGAGTTAGAATTCTTTTGACACAAAGCCTAAATGAATTAATAAAAACTCTGTATTTCCCCCCCAGCCACTGTTCTCTAACTTGTGATGGTTGCAATCTAGGAAGAGTCTACAATATCCGTTATAATAACAAAGATGATAATCTCTTACATTTGTGTGGTGTCTTAGAGTTTACAGAGCACTCTCTGATATATTACCCCTTTGATTGTCTCAGCCACCCTGTGAGATGGTGACAGATGAAGAAATGAAGCCTGAGTTCGTACTGTAGATGGTTGCAGAATGAGGAGAAGATTCTTAGATATTAGAAGTTCAGGATTGCTTTTGTTCTATTACGTTGGATCCAAATTTGCAATACAAAATCTGTCACCTATTAAAATATCCTTGTAGGTTTACCCCAAGTAGTTGCCACATCTTGTACAATAAACCTGTAAGGATCATTAACTGAATCCTTTCAATCGCCTCAGACAGTAGCTCTTTCACTGACATAATCCTGCAAACATCATCATTATTGTGTTCTTTGGGGATTTGCACTGTTGATTTCAGGTTCTAATCCATTTCTGCATATATTTTTTTAAATTGCCCCATCCCCTTATTTCCTATATACAGGCAAAGAATCTGGTAAAAGAAAATAACAAATGTGACAAATTCTGTGTGATCTCATACTTCAACATTCTTCTGACATCCTCCCACCATGCCAGGGACACATGGCCCTCTTTAAACCGTGACTCAGACATTTGGAATTGTCAGAAGTTCTTGGTGGTGTTGACTCTTCTCTTGGTAGTTGGGAGTATCTTCATCTTAAAAAATGTATATTTTGGGAGCTTAATGCTTGAGTTAATATTTGAGAATGGGAAGGAAATAACCAAACAAAAACTTGAATGGTAGTCACAATAAACCTTATATTGAAAACTGCCCCAATTGCTGACTGTGTGGGCTGTAAACCTGGGCCAAGAAATCATCCCCCATCCCCACCTCCCAGACAACACCGGTCCCTGTCCAAGTTTTCACTGGCACCTCAACAATGAAAATGTTCTTTAAGTTTGGTTTTTGGAGTCAGGCAGTCCTGGGCAACTTCTGGACTGCCAGATCCTGACTTTGTCACTGTCAGTAAGTTAAGTAACCTTAGTTTCATCACCCGTAAACTGGTTTTGTGAGAATCAAGATCACACATGGTAAGCTTTGAGAATATGCCTGGCACATTTTAAGTACAAGGACATATTAACTTGTCGTCATTATTTTAGGAGGGTTAAAATTAGGTTATCATGACTGTTAACACCCTAATGAAAATGAATTTATTCTTTCCTCAAGAAAGGATGTAGAAGGATGAATAGAATGCTGGGCAGGTAAGTTTAGATGGGTTGTAAGGGAGGTGAATCAAATTGAGATTCCTGTCAGAGAACACGGTCTCAGATTGGCCCTGAGACTGTATGAAGTAGGGGGCTCTGGGATAGATGGGGCATCAAAAGCAGGACAGGGCACAGTAGAGGGATGGAGTGGTACTCACCACATACAGTGTGTCGATGGAGTGGAAATAACATGGAAATCTGGCTCCTAACACCTGATATCAATATGACTTCCTGGAGATTCAGTTTCCTCAGTTGCGAAATTTAAATTATTTTGAATTGCAGGATTGTTGAGAGAATTTGCAATAATATATGCAAGGCACCTGTTACACGGCGAGTACCCAATACATGGGAACTTTATAAACAGCTGTCTTTTTTTTTTTTTGCGACTTTGCTGTGGAGCTACTTTTGTTGAGAGAACTGAAAATATATACTGGGATTGCCAGGGTCCTCTGAATTGTTGCCTCTGATTCTAAGGATGATCACTGTGGAGGTCATTCTTTACATGGAGTCTCACCTGCCACTGGCCCAGTAGATGAAAGGACAGGTAAAGAATTTGACCCAGGCTTTGGGAGACATGAAGATATGCTAATATATATAATATGTAGTGATGATAACTAACATTTATTAAGTACTTGCTAAATGCCTAGAATATACCTAATTAATTTACATACATTATTTTCATTTGAGCCTCATAACAATCCTAGCCCAATTGATAGAAGGGGGAAACACACGCACAAGTTTTTCAAGGTCACACAGATTGTACATGGCAGATGTAGAGCCTGACTAGAGCTGCTCTTTAAACTCTTTTTGGTAAGAAGGGCATTTTAGCCAAAGAGAATTACCCTTTGCTTTGTTAGGATTCTGGCCGAATTGCTGGAGTCAGCAAACTTTTTCCAGGGAAAGCAGCTCTGGATGTCAGGAGGAAAATGAGGTTGTAGATCTCTTCCTGTCTGGGATGTATATTTATTGTACAGTAGGATGTAATCTAAATTATTCACATTTTATATTTTATGGAAATTTTAGCTTCTGTAAATCTGAGATTTCAGGGCTAGAGTTATGACTAATAAAGTTCTTATAAAATCCATTTAAAAGATTAATGATAGATGTATTGGTAGAAAATTAAATCTGGGTATTTTATTTTCTCAAGTTTCCTAGATCTTCCAATTTCATTTGCAGAGATTGTCTTTGTGACAAAATCTTGTTTTTATGTCTCCTGGGAAAATCCAAGAGTAAAGTGGCTTTTTCGGCTGGTCCTGTGGATGTAGAATCTTCTCTTGGAAAGAAGAGATCAGTGAGTTCTTCTTGGAATAGGTTTCTTCTAAGATTTCTTTATACATTCTCCTTTGCAGACTTAGAATCAAACATTCTGGGAGACTAGACAGAAATCTAGTCTCCACCACGTATTAGCTGAGTGAATTGATAGAAAACAAAACTATCTCTGATCCTTCATTTCTGTAGTGGCAAAATAATACATCTTCTTTCATGGGTGGTCATTAGAATTAAATAAACACCAATTGAATGGGAATGGAAAAGGTGGGTCTTGAGTTGGAGCTTAAACACAAACAGGTCAATATGTAGACAAACAAACACCACCAGTAATTAGTGTTGTGGAATCACGTTATTGGTTGATGGATTTAACACAGAGAGAGTTTGCCAGACAGGGCACCTTCCTCCACTTAATTTTACCATTCACTCAAAGCAAAGGGAATATTCAACTACTCATTCTTTTTTTCTTTTTCTTTTTTGCTGAGGAAAATTTGCCCTGAGCTAACATCTGTTGCCAATCTTCCTCTTTTTTTTTTTTTTGCTTGAGGAAGATTAGCCTTGAGCTAATATCTGTGCCATTCTTCCTCTATTTTGTATGTGGGTCACTGCTATAACATGTGTAGGTCCACACCCGGGATCTGAATCCGTGAACCCAGGCCACCGAAGCAGAGTGTGCCAAACTTAACCACTATGCCGTGGGGCTGGCCCCCAACTATTCATTCTTTAAATCTCAGTTAGCATTAGACTCTTCCTCTGTAGTAGATGCTGGGTTGAGTGTTGATGTTGCACAAATGAATAAAGCATGGGCTCCCTGAAAGTGTTCAGAGCCACATCGAACCTCCCTGAAGATACTCGGAGCCAATCCGTAGCCTTGGTGGGAATTTGTCTCTACGTGTCCTTTTCAGTCGAAGAATTAGCCGTTTCTGGTTATAATAAATGGAAACCTGTTGAAGTTTAAAAGAGAATATAGTTCCTTCAGTACGTGTCTGGTGTAGTGATAAAGGTCTCAGCAGTATATAATTATTCTTAAAAAGATGATTTGATTGCTGATCGTGTGCAGGAAAATTGAGAGATTCAGGGAAAGAAGGGCAGGAAAAGCCTGGTGGAAGGGGATCAATGGAGAGGCAGTCTGGGGCTGAGGATGGAACATGGACTTTGGACTCAGAAGATCTAGATTCAAATCCTGGCTCTGCCCCTTTTCAGGGATGCGTCATTGGGCAAGTAATTTTCCTTCCTTGAGATGATTCTTCATCTGTTAGATGGTGATGATAGTATCTAACTTGCAAGATCATTGTGAAGATTAAATCAGATAACATATTTGGAAGACTGCTGTACTTTATTTTTAGAAGCACAGGCTATGATGGTATGTGATCTACAGAGATCTTCACCATGTTATTAGGTGGAACTCTCCTGTAGCAATCAGCTCCCACCACCTCCATCTGTGGAAAACCTAATCATCCTCAAAAGCTTAGGGCAAATCTGTCTGTCTTGATTTTCTCTGGTCAGCTAGGTCAAAAGTGATCTCTTCTGTGTCCGCTGAGTATTTACTTTCTATCCTGTTTATTATGGGTTTTCTCATATTCTATCTTAATTGTAGCCATGCATCTACCTTTCTCACTGCTTCAGCTAGACTGCAGCCTCCCGAGGGGCAGGCCTGTTTCTATTCATCTCTATATCCCTCACTTAGCATAATGTCTGACACATAGCAGGTAACTGATGAATGTGGAAGAATGCAGCAGAACTCTTCGTAAAGGAAATAAAGACAACCAGGCAGGAATTTCCTCATATTTTCAGCTTTCCCCCTCTCCGTTCAACCCTCCTCCCCACAAAGCCATTTGTGTCTTTTCTTTCACTGTAGTGGACAAGGCTTTCCTCTTCCAGCTGAGGCTGTTCCCTTTCCTGTGTTCAGGATCACACTCGCCCTTCTCAGGGACCACACTCCGTCAAAGGATCTCTCTCTGTTTTCCCTTCCCCTTCTCTCCTCTATCTTTAATCTCTTTATGCCCATCCCAGTGCAGAACACAGAGGTTCATACATAGAAGATATTCAAGAAATATTTGCACAATAAGCGGAAGCAGTTCTTTGGTTTAGGGGAGGATTTGCCAAAGAATTCCTTTAAATTGTTTGTTCTTCGCTGCAGTGGTTTTCCAAATGTTCAGCTCTAAAATTCTTTGCTCCAACACAATCTTACCTGAAAACTCTATTTGCAAAATGTAAAAGCCCAATTGCTCCAGTCGGATAGGGACAGGCAGGGAGAATGGAGGCCTGAAGCTTTGCAAGCTCACTCCCTGCCTTTTCCCACTTCAGTGATGGAGTTTCCATGCAGTGCATTTGGCATACGACAGGCACATTAAAAAGGAGATTTTACTTATAAAAATCATTAACCACACCTTTTGAGGCTTCAATTACTTGCATTTAAATGGCTTGACTATCATAGCCTGCTTCTCATTTCTAGAGCTGTTGACGTTTATGGCCTGTAGTGGATAGCTTTTCTGTTTTGGTCAGCTTCAATAGGAAGTGTAACAATCAAACACAAGTGGTACCTGAACTCTTCTTGTACTTGAGAAGGGTTGGCAGGGCAACGGGATGGAGCTGTTCTCATTGGATCACAGGATGTAAGCGAATAGTGATGAATACATTGTCATACCTGAGAAAGAAGAGTCGCTCCCATTAATCCCACGCCTTTGATGATGAAGGAACACAAAACGCTCTGTACACATTGTTTCCTCAATCTTCAAAGCCATTTTATTAAGCCACAAAGCCTCATCAAATCTAGTTTTCTTTGCTTCCCTTTTAAAACACCAGTGACTGCATGGGATGAATTTGGATGATGTTATTTGCTTGTTGCTAGGTTTCTTCCCCCTCCTGTTGCTATCTCTCATTTGTTCCCTCGCTTTTTGCTTCTGCTGCATTTCCTTTGTTGGGATGCCCGATGAATATTTGTAATCCTTGTGTCAGATTTATAAGAGGCTGGGTTACTTTTTGAGCTCCACAACAATAGAAACCAACAGAAATTCATCTGCAACCCCCCTCAGAAAGCTAAGGAAACACATCTGTTGGACACTATAGTAACTGTCCCCAACTCCCCCCATTGGAAGTGGGTTGGCTACAGTGAATCAAGAGGATGATTTGGTAAAAGTAAAACAACCTCTTCCAATGCCCACAGTAGCTATTCCAAAATTTACTGGTTTCCTCAAGCCTCCAGCCTCACACCTCTCTACCTCAGAAGAAAACCTTGTTGCTCCTGCTTCAAAAAGTGGGAGGAGGGGCCGCCCGGTGGCGCAGCGGTTTATTCGCGCTTGGCAGCCCGGGGTTCGCGAGTTCGGATCCCGGGCGCCCGCCGACGCACTGCCTGTCAGCCATGCCGTGGCGGCGTCCCATATAAAGTGGAGGAAGATGGGCACGGATGTTAGCCCAGGGCCAGTCTTCCTCAGCAAAAAGAGGAGGATTGGCAACAGATGTTAGCTCAGGGCTGGTCTTCCCCACACACACACAAAAAAAAAGTGGGGGGAGAAAAACAGGCAGGAACCAATGCCTGAAACTCCCATTCCTCTCACCTCCAGGCTGGTTTCTACCGTCATTGACCCTTTTTTCTATTTCTCAGAGGAGAAACGTTCTTACTTCTCCATCATTCTGATCCTATCTCTTCCTGCTTCCTCCTGGACTGCCACCTACCAGTTATTGTTCTTGACAATTTGATTTGCAGTCTCTTCTCTGGCTTGATCTTTCTCTCTCTCTCAAACCCCAAACTGAAATATATATTTGTGTACATACACACACACATGCAAACACTGGCTCTACCATCTCAAAGCACTAGTCAATCTTCTATCTTCCTTTCACTGCCAAACTTCGTGAAAAACGTCTACCTCTACTGATTCCACTTTCTTACCTCTCAGCCACTCCTTTAGACATGGCTTCCAACCCCACTGTTAGGCAGAAACTTCCCCTACTAATCAAGATCAACCAGCTACCTGCTTATTGTCATGTCCATTCTTTCCTGCTTAGCCCCAGACTTACACAATCTCTGCATTATTTGGCTCTTTTGACAACTTTTCTTGCTCTTTCTAAAAATAATTTTCTCCACTAAGTATTGCATAGCTCTACATTGGTTAAGGGTCTGCAAGGAGATAGATGACATGCTCAGGCAATGGAACTAAGGAGGGTTAATGGGACACTATTTACAAAGACATGAACAGGGTTAAGAGAAAGAAACAAGGATGGCGAAGCTCCCTGGGGCTGCAACATCCTTGAACCAGGACCTGCCCTCCGCCACACTGAGGCCTGAAGGGGCAGGGAGGAGCATGTATTAGAAGCTGCACAGCTGTAGGAGAGGGTCTCCTGACATGGCTTATGATCTTTGTCAGAGGAAGTAGGCCGACCCATGGCTACTGGGTGGGGAGAAGACCTAGGGGAGTACATACTGCAGCCTTAGTCCCCTCCCCTCATCCCCTGTCTGCCATCCTGGCCAAACTGAATGAGAAGCTATTGACACAGTCATTCGATGTGGTCCCTAAAGACCAGCCTCCCTGGGGCACAGAGCACAGTAGAGAAAGATAGAGAGGGTAACTGAAGTTACAGGTTGAAAATATCCAGCAGAGTAACCGTGAATGCATATTTACAAATTAAGTGTAGAGAATAAAGAATAATAACACAACAAATACCTTCCCTCAGGGTGAAAGTTGACTTCAGTGTTCTGCTTACCTGGATTCCCTTTCACTTAATCTTTGGCCCCTGAGAATTTCTTAATTTTTTGCCAGCTCATTATACATGTTATTTATATTTTGTTCAGCATTCTTTGCTGTTTTCAGTGGAAGAGTCCATCAGGGTATCCAGTCTGAGAATCTGCTGGAAACAGAAGCTCCTTGTTCTTTTTCAGAATGCTTTCTCCTTGGCTTCTTAGTGTGGCAGGGTGCTCTTTATTACCTTTTTTGTTCCCGTAGGTAGGAGAAGAAGTCTTTGGCTTTTTATAAGACAAGTGAAGAGACAGAGATTTTTGTAAGCATAACGTATATCAAAATTATCCTTATGTTTTGTAAGGTTATCAATATGAGCAAGAGAAATGTTTCTTTGTTCTCAGACCTCTTTACTCTCTTGAGCTCGAGTCTCACTCTTTACTCACCTAATGGACATGGCTAAGTAATGAGAGATGTTCCACACTGAACTCTTCTCTCCACTGGATTCTGCTTCTCTTCCTGCCTTCCCTTCTTTGTTTATGGGTACCACTGTCCAGCTCGTCATTAAACTAGACACCTTATGTTAGTAATGGGACTTCTTTTTCATGTACTGGCCATTTCCCTGGGGCTTCTTGGGAGTAGGTTGCCATTTTAAAGGTGCAGCTTGGCGTGTTTCTTTTCTTCCACTTGGGCTGGCACAGTCATATTGATGATAGCTCACTGCAGAGGCTATTAGCTTCTCAGAAGCCACGTTAGCCCTTATGAACTTTGAAAGCCCTCCTCTTCCTTTTTCTATCCTTGTAATTGTGCTTCCCACCTCATCTGTTGATAAATATGAGCACAGCCTATTTGTTTGATGCACACTCACTTTTCTAGTATATACAGAGAAGCAGGGTTGTCTAAGAAAGAACGCCGGGTATGTGTATTAACAGGACTGTTATGACCCTGTGCTCATTTGGTGTCGTGCTTTTTCTATGAACTCTGTATAACTTATCTTCCACCTCTCTTCCAGCCTTGTTTTCGCCAGTCTAGGTACGTCTGTATTTTACCTGTGCAGCCTTATTTTGTCTATTTGCACTAATTAGTAACCCTGATATTCTAACATCTTAGGGTTAGAGTTTTCCTTAATTTTCTCTTTTACCCCCATCCCACATTCAGTCAGTCACCAGTTCCTGTCCATTCTTTCCTCTAAATATCTCTCAATTATTCTTCCTTTTCGCTTCCACTCCAAGTCTCTTGGAGAGTTGTGTCTCTCTTGAATTTCTTCAGCATTCTCCTAACTGACCCCCCTGTTTCTAGTAGATCTACACCCAACCTCAAATGATGCATACTGCATCCAAGGGGGTCTTTCCAAAATGTAAATCAGATCACATTAGGGATTTGTTTAAATCACTGGGGTAGAGCTATTAGTGAAGGGTGGTGTCTCTTTCTCGCACAACTGGCATCTGATGTTGGCATCAGTACTCTCTGCTGGAGAAGGTTACTGGGAATGTCTCAATCCACCCAAGTGGTCTCCACGTCCACTGGAAATCCTGGGTTGCCTTGTGGTTTTCGCAGGCCCACACATATATGGCCTGGTATTTGCAGGTCTTTGCTACTCCTCAAATCCTTGCCCTAGCATTAAGCTGCAAAAATTCAAGCCAATCTGATTATAGTTACATTTCTTGTGTGTATGAGCCAACACACTGAGCCAAGAGTCCTCAGGAGCAACATTTTTCCTCCTTTATACAGAGACACCTCCCTTTACGCAGGACGTATTTCTCTCCTCAACTGTAGAATAATTAGATTTATTACTTCTAATTCATTTCTCTTCAAAGCAAGTAAATTCATATTGTTTTTTACTTCTGTTTCTTGCAAAGGTAGAGTGAGCTGGAGGACAACTGCTAGAAAGCTTTAAGAGATCACCTTCCCTTAGCTAGTAGTAGCCTAACTACTCCATCCTCTAATCCAGAAGATGTTGAGGATTATCTTTAAATTTAGTAAACATTTGATTAATCTCCTTTTTGTTATTCTGAATCTCTTTCAAATTCTGCTTCTCAGAAGTATTTCGTTGCTTCATATTTCTAACTCAGTTTCATTCTCAATTCAAAGGCTTCCTCTAAGTGTACGCTAATATCTCTCTTTTTATAATCTTAGCTAATTGATGTCTCGTTTCATCCCTAGAACAGCTCCAGGTGGTAGGTAGAAGACAGGGATTCTGGTGTTAGCTTTGTATCAGAAGACAATAAAAATGAGAGCACTGAGGGTGTGTGCCCAGAGTGAAACAGATATCCGAATGAATTTCAAATATTTTGACTGAGAGGGAGTGGAAAAGCTGTCCATACAATTAAAAAAAGAACAGCGACCACCCCCAGGAAAGTTAATAGCTAGAAAATTTTAAAATGCCTTTAATATATGTTTCTACAACAACCAAGCAAATCTGTGGCTTTAGATAAGTACTCCCAGGTCTCCTAATGCCCACATCAGTTTTGTGTGTTTTAGGCCACTTGCTTTCATTTGTAAACCCCAGTTGTCAATCTGACCATTTCTGAAAGTATCAGATATATTTTAGGTTAAAAAAAAACTTCACAAAAATTTTACTTTTGAATTCGAAGCCAGGGTGAAATCTAATCGCAGAGATATAAGCCCTCCAAGCAAGGGTTTATCCGGAATTGCCAACATAACCCCAAGTTCAGCAATGCAAATGACACTGCTATAATAAAAGAAATAAGAAAGCTTTCAATATGTTGTCTAAGAACTTGAACACATTGAAAGTGATTTATGAGCTAGCAGACTAAACATTTAAATGCCTTTCCGAGCAATGGTATATTTTTCAATACAACAAGCGCTCTCATATATGATTCTGCATTCTGCGACAGCACTGCTGCTGACAATATAAGCCCTTTCTGATAGGGTAACATTTCCAATCCAAGATTAAAATCTTGGAAACTTGTCAACAGAAAAGGATGATAATATGCGTGAAACTGCAGCTATCAAAGAAAAATGCCTTGCAAGTAATTTCTGTAATGGTCAACTTCTAGTAATTTTCTCTTCCTCCTTCACTCTTAAGTAAAGGGGTTGGCCTGAAGGTCATTTTAATATTTTGGATAAGTACAGTTTCAAACCAGAAATTCATGAACACAGGAAAAAGCTAGTCATTTAATACCACAAAAATCAACTTTTTACATTGCCTTTCTTATTTCCATTTCTAACGCAGACCTTAGGGAATATTTTTCTTTTGACAAATAGGGGTTTAAGCAATGAGTTGACAATAAACCCTTGAACTTCATGAGGCACTAAAAATTAGAGGATCAGAGAGTCTTAAGTTTTTGTGAATACATTTCCATAATTTTTTTATGTTACTTTATTTAATCCTCCACTACTCCAGAGACTAGGACTGAATGACCTACTAGGTCTTTTCCATTTCTTTCTTCTTGTAATTCTCTTTTTCTGTTTAGGCTGTGGGTGATCTCTCTAATCTCTGGTGTGCCCTTGGCTACACTGCAGGTAAATTGGGGTGATTCTCAGTTTTACCAGCTACACAGGATGGAGTATTAAAAGGCACTTGTGGGCCAAAGAGTATATCTAACAAAGCTGAAACTATTTGTACATTTTTATTACTGTGATCTTTCTAAAATATTTTATTCCCATCATGCACTATAGTAGCTAAAGTGAATTTCGAATTCTAATTTCTCATCTTTTCTTTAAGTTAGACATACAGAGGTTAGCCATATCCTGCCTCTTTCATGTTCTTTTCTTCTTTGAATAGCTAGCATTTTCCTTATCACTGCTCTGAGTATTTCAAATCACTAATATATATTTGTACACACACACATGCACACACACATTCTGTTTCTCTCTCAAAACTAACATTTTCCACTTATTTAATGATCAATCAAGTGTCATTCAACACATAATTATTAAACCATCAACTACGCTTTGCCAGTCAGGTCCTGTGCTGTTCCCCGGGGGATGCAGTACTGAATTAGACATGCTCTTGTTTCAGGTGGCTCAGAGTCTGAAAGAGGAGCTAGATGTGTTAGTTCAGCCCTCATACTTCAGAGTGATAATCTCAGGAGAGGGATAAACAGAGTGGGGAAGGGAGGCTCATAGAGGGTCAGTGTACCCAGTCTCAGGGGTCAGAAAAGCAGCTCTTCTCAAAGTGTAGTCCCTGGACCGCAGCATCAGCATCACCCGGGAACTTGTTAAATATGCAAATTATCAGGCCCCATCCCAGACCTACTAAACGGAAAACTCTAGGGAAGAGTCTTCTGTCTGTTTTGTAACAAGCCCTCTGGGTGATTCTGATTCATGCTTAAGTTTAGTAACCACTGTCTCTGAGGAAGTAACAACCTTGTAAGGAGAAGATGCTTTATTTGCGTCAGGCTCAGTTACATAATTGATACCTCTTGATAATTAAGTCATCTAAGATCTCCCATTGTTCTATTTGTCTCTAAACTGTATTAAAAAAATGAAATAGCTTCCATTTTCAACAAAGGTGACTTACTTATACTTTGTCTATCCAGCACACATTTAAATGGTTTAAAGGTGAAAGGCAAATAAGTAATTACTCTAGAGTTATGCAATGCAAAACACCATTAACAAGAACAACCTGTTTCTTTTGAAAACTAAATAGACTGAATTGACCAAATTAATCAAATGACTGTTCCTGGAAATCTGGTTTGGTTTGTGAATATGAAAACATCTGTATCCTAGGACCCAATATTTTGGACAACTCTTCTGAGCTATTTCTGGGAGATGATGGAGCAGCCAAATTTCCATTCTTATCCCTGTGGAATAAGAGTAGAATTCACTATCTTCTGACCCCATAACCCTCTTCTCCATGGGAATGAAGGCAAACGGAAGAAAAGGAAATAAACCAAACAATAAGAGCTTGAATAATTAAGTGATGTTTTAAATTATAGTTCTACATTATACGTAAAACTTGATAGAACTTAGTTTTTGATAAGAATATGTATCTATTTTTATGTGTAAGATCAAACTATATAAAACTACTGGTGTATTGTTTTATAAACAATTCTTTGAAAATTAAATGAGTGTCTTTAATAACAAAACTCAAAAGTTGTTCGTGGTAATATGAGAGTTTTTCACAATTTTCATAAGCGTTATGCTATATTATTTTATATCTTACTTAATAATGTTAGTAATGATCCATTCTACTATTACAATGATCCAGATGTGTCATGTTACAAATCATTCCCTGAAATATAATTCTAAATCTAGTAGGCCACTAAATTCTTTAAATGTCTCTCATCATTATTAAAAATAGACCCTTGTACACACAACAATATTAAAGATATTCTTAATCTGTCCTCCTCATCCTGGTTTGTTTTAAGTTCCATCGTCTCTTTTCTTGGCCTTTTTCCATACTTGGTAACTTGACTCCCAGCCTTCTGTCTTCATCCCCCTCACCCCATTCTAACCACATCACCACCAGATTTATCTCTGTCACATGCATGTCAATCATATTATTCTCATAATGAAAATGCTTAAATGGCCCTCTCTGGGATAAAGCCTTTCATGATCGGTTCCTTGTTGATTTCTCAATTTTCATCTTCTCACACTCCCAACTCACCTCTTCTCTCAAGCTATAGCAACTCATCTGCAGTTTTTTGAAATTGCCAACTCTTTTCCTGCTGCTGTGAGTTTGAGGCTGCTGTTTTCTCTACCTCGAATGCCTTCTCTTTCTAGAAAGGCTGGATAAATCATGCTCATCATTCAACACTAGGCATCATTTCTTTTGTGAAGGTTTCCTACCTCCTCCAGTAAATTGGACTCCTTCGTATTTGTTTTGTTACCATAATACAAATTACTTATGGATTTTCAGACATGGCATATAAATAAAACATGTAGCCAGGGTATACACACACACATGCTATCTCTAAGATAATGCTAACTCTGGGTTAGCAGAAAGAAGAAAACCCAAGTATATTTATAATGATTTATTTCTTAAAAAACAATTTGAAGCCCATATGGCAAAATGTTCAAATTAGATGAAGTTGGGTCGTGGGTATGAGTGTTGGTGCTAGTTTCCTCTGTACTTTCAATATGTTCAATATGTTTCATGATTTAAAATAAATTGAAAAAATTTAGAAGCTTACAGTTAAATCATGGAATGGATAACCCAGGGAAGTTGTAGAATCTTTGCTTTATGAGATGACAGAATCTGTGATTAGGAAAGAAAAACTTTAAGATTCCAAACTATGAATTCCAACCACTCACTCTATATTTGTGTTCCAATCCACACTTAAGCAACTCCATTTATAGAAAACTCAGCACATTTCAAGGGAACCCATTTGAAATTCCTGCTCTGTCCCACTTTTACTTCTTGGAGGGCCCTGAGGTAGCTGTGGGTTCTCTTTTTTCAACATTTCATTCTGTCTTCTCAACATGATTTTGTTGATGTCTTTGCATCATCCTGGCCACTCTTTTTAGGAGATGATCCAGAGTCTCTCTCAGTGTATGGAGCCCAAAGTGAACACAGTCTGCATAGAGGAGAGCAGTAATGCTGCCTCACTCATTTTAGACGCTTTACTTATCCGACATAATCTCAGGTCTACATTGACACTTTGTGTGTGTGTGAGGAAGATTAGCCCTGAGCTAACATCTGTTGCCAATCCTCCTCTTTTTGCTGAGTAAGATTGGCCCTGGCCTAACATCTGTGCCCATACGCCTCTACTTTATATGGGATGCCGCCACAGCGTTGGTCTGTGCCCGGGATCTGAACCTGCGAACCCCTGGCCGTGGAAGCGGAGCACGCAATCTTAATCGCTATGCCACCAGGCTGGCCCTGATTACATTGACACTTTTGAAAGTCAAATCACACAAATGGATCATTTGAGGGTTACTGCTGCCAAGTTTGGTTTCCTCCATTTCTATCTGTACAATTGAAGCACTAGACTTTGACATAGTGGCTAGCATAAGAGGTTGGGAAAACTTGTTAATTGAATTAAAACATTTTGTTGCAATTATGATGACTCATTAATTCCTTTGGGTACTCATTGGTTATGAGTCTGTGCAATTGTAAGATTATTCAGACTGCTCTTCACCCATCTTGCCTCATGGGTATCATGAGAGAACTTGTCAAAAGCTTTTCCGGAATCTCGATACTCTATTTCTACTCGATTTCTCTGATCTCCCGGTGTAGTAACTCCATCAGTAGGAAATGAGGTCAGCCTGACTGGACTATTCTAAGTGAGCTCATGCTTAGTTTACCACTTCCTTTTCTTAGTGCTCAGAAGCTATTGTTTAAAACTATTGTTCTAGAATCTTGCCCTGGATCGATGTCAAGCTCAGCACCCTGTAGTTCACAAATACACATTCTTTCTGTTTTTATAAATCCAAATGACACTTGCCTGTATCCAATTTTCCAGGAGTGATTTTCCACTGTGGGATTCCTCAAGTTCACTGGCATTGATTTGGGCATATCTGCAAGTTCTCTGAGTCCAGAGACACCATCCTGGGCCAAGAGACGATTCATCTGGAGCAGTATCTTTTAATCTCCTCACCTATTTAAGAATACATCTATCTGAGATATATTTGAGAAGGGAATAGGAAATTGATTGGCTCAAACTGTAGTTGAGGTCCTGTTTGGTTTGATGGTCAATATCAAAGTGAATCAAGAGAACAAAGTATTCAAAGGTTTGAAGCATGTGCTGTGCTATGCTAGGTGCTTAGGGACTACAGTAAAATAAAGAGAAAGCCCTGCACTTATAAATCTGATAGTCAAGTTGGGGGAAATAAGACTTGTAATGCCATAATCTATATAGTTCAATTTGGGAGCAAAGCTGAGCTTCAAAGAACACAATCCTTGCTATCAAAAGGAATTAAAAAGTAACCGAAGTTGTCTACTTGTATTCCTTTAATACTATCAAGTACACCCAGAACACTCTAGAAATACTCCTTAAAATTCCCTTTGTTCCACTCTGCTCACATTACAACTAATCCCCCTCTCATTTCTTCAATTAGCCTGAAAATCTCCTCCAGGCCTCCAGAAGTGTCTCTCTATACTTCTTTTGTCTGTCTCCTCTTCTCTCTTCCTTTCTTTCTGATTGCCCATCTCAAAAGCCTCAGAACTGGTCTGCGAGCATGTCTCCTTTTAGAGAGCAAGAACAGGGAAGAGACTGGAGGGGGCCGAGCCAAAGTTCTCGTTAGTGGCATAGAGGGAATGTTGAGAACATGCATAGCTTAATGACTTTTATTCTGCCCTAATTACACATAAAAAATAATAAAAATACATCATCAGATAATATAAATAAAGACTGGATTGTGTGGCAGGCAGTAATTTGTAAAGAAACGAAAAATCAACCCAGGCTCATGAAACAAGGCATTTTGCACAGAGATGACGTCTAATCAGGGGTCTGAATTGGCAAAGAGAAGGGAGGGGTGTATTGAAAATTTTCTTCTAATGGTTACGGTATAGCTATGGTGTCTATTGGCTGCTTCAGAGATTGTTAGTAAATTCTAAACCTAACTGTATGTTAAGATGAATCTTCATTTGTGGTAAAATCTGTATTTGAGTTGAAATTTTGGTATGCCAGTAGGAGAAGGAAGGGGTACTGGTTCTACTGCTAAGCCAGCCACTTGTGCTACCAGGATTATTGGGAGGGGATAAGGTGGGAGTGGAAAGCAGGATGACAGGAAGAGTAGCTGATGAAGAGAGTTATAGTGCCCTGGTCCTTGAGGTCTATCCTACATGCTATCTCCTATGTAAAGGGGTTCCCATTCATTGAACACCTTCCTTGTGCCAGGAATGCTACTAGGTACTTTGTAGACCTTATCTCCATCATTCCTCCACAATCCTACTAGTCAGTGGAATCCTCATTTTACAGGTGAGGAAACTGAGCTCAGAGACATGAAGTCATTTGCTCAAGGGTCATACCCTGGCTAAATGGCAAAACCAGGATTTAAATTCAGATGCATTTGATTTCAAATCTATTCCCTTTCTATTGCATGACACTATCTAGATTAAAACAAATCAGGACTTCAAGAGACTTTTCTTCTTGTCCTTATAAAATGTCTTGTAACTAAAGACAAGGCAGAATTCCACGCTTTCAAATAGATTGCTGTTTTCTGCTAGTTTTATTAAATATACTTTCCCCTTTTTATGTTATAGAATAAGAGCAGTGTAATTGTTTCAATGAAATAATGTCATTCTATTACCACGTACAGACGAAATGTATTTTCATAGACATTCTCTCTGTTTGGGAGTTAATAATATAAGGAAAGTGAAATCTGCAAAGATAACTCCTTGCTACCTGATTATTTACTGCATGAGAACAATGCTTGATGAATGTCTGGCCCTTGGCTGAACTGAGTTTTCTAGTTATTAATGCAACAGGTGTTGCAAATGAGGTCTGTGAACTGAAGGCCAATTTTAGTGCAGAGGATAAAATGTGAAGCAATAGATAGCTCAGGAGAAGACGTGGTATATGGGGATACAGTGTCCCTGCAAGCAACAGACACATATTGCTGAGTAAGGGCTCTTCCAAAATGCCCTGGCCATTAAGCCAATCAGAACCCTGAGTTCTAAATTAAAGCTGGAAAAGAACAGCAGAAAGACAGAGCACCCACACCCTACAGCAGAAAGGTCTTGGCAGAGAACACTGCGGGAGCAATAAGCTTCTTTTTCTGTTTGTTTCTACTTCCTTCCATTTCTTTACAGGGATTTGGAATGCCTGGGTGGAAGGACTTGGGTTAACAATGAAGACTTGTTGAGTGGGAATTAGATTTTGGGAGGGCAACTGACTAGAGACAACTAGTGATGCTAGAATATTCCTGTATAGACATAAAAGCTGTAGGGTGTGTGTGTTTGTGTGTGTGTGTGTGCTGAGAAGGGAATGTTAGGAAAGGGGCAGCCTGTTTTCAGACAACCCTGGCCATCTCCCAGCTGGGGAGATTTTTGGTAGGACTAGATCTACCAAAAAAAAAAAAAAAGATAGACCTACTATCTCTTGACCACAGAATGGTGCTGCAGCCTTTATACTAGAACTTGTCCATTCTTGTGCCCAATTCCTCCCCTGACCACCATGGGTGCCTGTTGATACATATATTTGTTGCCTGGGTATGACACGAACCTTCATAGTTCATCCTCAGACAATATGTCTGACAGTGACTTACGTGGAGTTTCACACAGTGGGTCCTTTACAAATGTTTTATTCATCCATCCATTCATTAATTCACAATCACTTACTGAATTTCTACTGTTGGTAGTGGTTCTAGGCACTGGGGGTAGACATCAAGTTAAATACCTGCTCTCAAGACCTCCCAATGTGAAAAGGTGATTAACAGCCTGAGATTAGTGCCATAACGCAGCTGCATAAAGATGCAGAGTTGGCACCAAGGAAGGTGTGGCCAACTGTGCTTGCATGACCCTGAGAAGGCTGCAGAAAAGCTTCATGGTTAAGATGGTAGGTTAAGTCTTAGGAATCAGACACACTGAGTTCAAATCCTGGTTCTGCCACTTTTGAGCTGAATAAACTTAGACAAATTACTTAACTAAGCTTGAATAGCCTCCATAAAATGCAGGACTAGCATTTATCTTATTGGGTTCTTGTGATAATGAGATAAGATGATGTGGGTAGAGTGGTTGGCACAATGCCTGGCATATAGAAATTACTTAGTAAATGTTAGCTATTATTATGATTATTTTGCTATCATTATTTTTGAAAAGAATAAGGGCATATTTCAGCTGAGACTGGAAGGGTAAGTTGTGGTCCCTACGCCAGCAATGGGACAGTAGTGACTGAGGTTGGGGTGGAGAGGACTTTTCAGAAGAGGAAACAGAACATGCAGTGACCTGGGGGCCTCAAAGAGCGTAATATGTCTGGAGGGAGTCAGTCTTCCCTGACTTGTTGAGCAGGATTAGTTGTGCTCCAAGCACTTTATTTTGTTCTCCATTCTATTACTTATCATATTACTTTCTAGTTGTTTGGACATGAATCTGTCTTTCTAGTTCCCTCACCTGGTGAACCACTCATTCTTCTGATTCATTCATTCTGATCCAAGCCATCTTTCCTCTAGTGTCTCTGGGCTCCTGAGGCTGACATGTCTCTGCCTCTGCCCCTGCACTCATCTCACTGCATTGTGATTCCTTGGTGGACGTGTCTTTCTTCCTCATCAGGATGCTGAGATGTCTGATTCAGCTTTGTCTACCCAGCACCTAGCCTAACGCTGGCTGTGAACCTGTGACAACTGCTTTTGTTAATTAAGAAGTATGGTGATGAGAAATCATCCATAAGAATGGAACAGGTCATTCTTTCCTGGAAGATCTGAGTCACTATGAGACAGAGAAGCACTCTGATTTATAACCCAGGTGCAGAGCTTCAGATAAGGCTTTTAAGACACAACTCCCCATATTTATATGAATTTTTAGTATCTGAGGAAGTAGAATCCTGAGCCCACTATGGAACCCAGGTCTCATATCAATCATTTATACATAGTCTTGCTTGGCTTTGAGCCTATAAAAACAATTGCTTCCTTTTCACCTACCTTGCATCCTTTCCCAAATCCTGTGACAGCCCTATCTTTTCCTTTGACTGGTGGGATGCCCACGGTTCCTCTTTATGTATGGTCTCCTTGCTGCAGCAAGTTAATAAGGAGTGTCCCTTTGTCAGATGAGATTTAACAGTATAGTCTTCTGGACATAGGAGTCAGAAAATGTGGATTCTACCTACCTCTGTTCTACCTACCTACCTCTGTGCTGAGAGACCTCGAGTGAGAGAGCAGATGGTTGAAAATGTGGGCTCTGTGTCAAGGCTGTCCCACATGGATGCTTCCTAATGCTGTAACCTTAGACAAGTCCCCTGAGATATCTGAGCCCTCAGTTTTCTCTTTTGTAAAATGTAGGCAAAAATAATGCCAATTTCATAAGGAAGTTGATAGGACTAAATGAGATAAAGGGAACAGGATGGTTAATTTTATGTGTCAATTTGACTAGGCTATGGTGCTCAGTTGTTTGGTCAAACACCAGTCTAGATGTTGCTGAGCAGATACTTTTTAGATGTGTAAAGTTTGAGAAAAGCAGATTACCCTCCATAATGTGGATGGGCCTCATCCAATCAGGTGAAGACCTTAAGAGCAAAGACTGAGATTTCCTGAAGAAAAAGCAATTCTGCCTCAAGACTGCACCATAGGGACCCTGCCTGAGTTTCCAGTGTACAAATTTCAGACTCGAGATTGCAACACCAACTCTTACCTGAATTTCCAGCCTGTCAGCCTGCTCTATAGAGTTCAGTCTTGCCAATTCCTTAGGAGTCAATTCCTTAAAACCTCTTCCTCTGTCTCTCTGTCTCTGTCTGTCTGTCTCTCTCTCTCTCTCTCTACCTATATATACACATACAGCACTGAATACACACATGCATGCACACACACACACATCCTACTGGTTCTATTTCCCTGGGGAACCTTGCTTAATACAGAGAATAAAGCACTTGGCACACTTCCAGGCACATAGGCCTCCATTAATATGAGCAACTATTATTATTAAACTTTCTGGACCCCAGATTCTCGCTAATACAATGAGGATGTTGACTCAGTAATCTCTGGGGTATTATCCAACTCTTTACTCAAAAAACTTAATGTAGAGTCCTATATCTTAAAAGCTATCCTTATGGGGAGGAAAAACAAATTAAAGGGCCTAAATCCTTTTCTATTGATTTTCCTGACTAGGTTGCAGTCCTGTTTATGCATTGCTACTGATTTCAAGTTTCAAGGTGTGCTTGAAAGTATGTCCAATGTGTTCTTGATAATATAAGAAGTTTTGTAATGTCCCTAAAGATTTTCACATTCAAAGAGAGATGTACTCTTATGCTTATTACATCACAGGCTGGGAATCGTTGGCCCAGTGGAAAAAATCAGGTAAAGAAGAGGTCGGGAAGGAAGCCTCCTTCTCTGGGAACCTCAGTGCTGTGTGCTAGGAGATTTCACAGGGGAAAAGCATAATGGGAGACGAGAATTATGAAAGCAAAGGCCGGGTCTCAATTTTTGAGCTGGTTTTTGTTTTGCTTGTTTTGTTTATATTATTATTCTTTCTCTTTAGAAGAAAATAAAGCAGTCCTTTTGTTCTTGGAAAAAATGTAAATGTTCATTTATTGTAGGTGTCTTTATCTGTATCAGCGCACTCCCTCCCTCACTGAGGATCTACTCTCTTATATTCCCCTTTTTCTGCTTTATTTTCATTAATGGAATTTATTACGTCCCGAGACATATTTATGTGTCACTTTGTTTATTGTTGGTTATTCCCACTAGAATATAAGGTCCATGAGATCGGAAATTTTGTCTGCTATATTCAGTGCTGTATCCTAAAAGTCTAGAGCCATATTGAGGATATAGTAGATGCTCAATAAGTATTTTTTGAATGCACAAAAACACCCAGAAACAAATTTCCTATTCTCTGCCACTCTAACAATGGTTATTGCTATGCACTGAGGGTCATCTTCATGGTTGCATTCTTTTTTCTTTTTTCACAAGCCAGAGGTCTTGGTGGAGAAGATGGGATGTCTGGTTTCATCCTCCCTCAGTAGAGACATAAGAACTTCCTAACTGCAAATCTCTGGGGAATAGTGAGTGGCTTTATTTCCATGTTCATGCAATGATTATAGTAAAGTTGCTCCTGCTGTATCTCCAGGTGATAAAAATTTAACAATCTTAGTAATCCCAACCTGAAGTAATTGGACAGTCATGGGATTTGTAATCAGATGACCCAGACTTTGGTCAAATCCTAGGTAAACCCTCAGCACATGTTTGTCTCCATTTTCCCATGAACTTCATGGGGTATCAATGAGAAAGGTATATAAAAATTCAGCAAATGGTAAGCTCACTATACAAACGTTCATCACCGCAATGCAAAAACACAAAGATTGCAAAAGGAAAGAGAAAGCTAAATTTTCTGAACATCAATTATGTACTTACGTGTTATTTGACCCAGTCATCACGTCAATCTTACAAGTTTTGCATTATTATCCCCATTTTGAAGGAGAGAAAATTAAAACTCAGGGATGTACTCAAGTTTCCCAAGGTCAGGTGACTATAAGTGGCTCAGTGGGATTTAGTTGTAGGTTTTGAAGACCCCTAAGCTGGTGCTTTTCCAACCATGTGACACTAACCAACAGGAGGAGGGCCACGCCTGGCATAAGGCACATCCTTACGAATTAGAGAGGCGGGCCTCCTCTAATCATCATTTAGGTAGAAACCTCTTCTGTAAACACAACAGGAAGAAGTGGTGTGCAGGCAAGAGAGCTGTCATTTCTGGACTCTGTGACCTTAGTGATGTGAGAGCCATTTGATTCTTCCTCACTGATTATAGACATTCAAGTCAGCATCAGCTCTCAGACCAGTTATGACTGGAGAATCGCCCTGCTGCAAAAGGAATGTTGGGGAACCTGTCCCACTGCCAACAACCATGACCCTGCAGAAGTGCCCTTGCTTAATTTTTAGGAAGTGTGGCAAAATGGGTGCGCGTGTTAGGCAAACAAAAAAATGCAGCTCTGCACTGAGATGTATTATTTTGGTGTTTTTTTGGCATTGGTCAAATAATGCAAAAGAGGAGTTGAAGACTGAAAAGTACCTCAACAGGTCATCTGGGAGGCTTCTAGTGTCTGGAGTCAAGCAACCTGGACGAAACATGCTCTTCAGCATGCAGGATGCAGTTGGGTTTTTTACTGCACCTGGCTGCAGACTGTGGTTACTGAAGAGCATTTTTCTCTCCTCCGCAGTGCCCGGTGGTGGAGAATAGGTCACTGGGTGGGGTGTGCAGATTCTCTTCCCCATTCGACTTCACATCTCTGCCTGTGAGGACCTTCATCCTGTAGGAGTGCTTCCGGCCACAGGAACCTGCTAACAATCCCTTAGATTAAGAAAATAAGAATTGATGCTATTTTGAACAAACACCTGAGATAGAGCTAAACCACTGGTTGGTTATCTACACCTTTACTGAGGCTGATCTGCTAAAATATTCATGAGGAACTTTCCTTTTTTGTGTGTGTCTTATTATCATGGCACAGGAAGCATCCAGCCCATTCTTGTGAAGGGTGAAGACTATTGCCAGTCTCTAGAATGTTTGCTTCTCCATTGATACAGTTACTACTACCATACCTTCACTGAATTCCTCTAAAAAAAGTAAAAGTCATTTCATGTTTTTTACTGTTATAGTTAATGAGGGCTTTGTTAACAGAACTAGGAGATTTGGAGAGTACTGGTTTTGAGGGGCAAGTCATGTGTTCCTCTTTAAAGTTGTTTTTAAAATATTAAGTTGATACAAAAGAATATTTAAAAATGTACACAAGGTATAAAGAAAAATGACATTATTGAGCACCCCTATACAAATTATATAGTTTAAGAAAAGGAATATTAACATTACTCTTGAGGTTTCCCAAATGCTCCCCTCCACTCGTTGATCCCACACCCTCCTTTCTGACAGGTAAGCACTCTCCCAAATTTTAAATCTTTCTCCTGCTTTTAGCAAACAGTTTAACGATATTTACTTATAACCTTAAAATATTTGTTTAGCTTTGCAATTTTTAATGGTAAGAAAATTTAATACTGGAGCTGTAGTCATTTTATTTTATGTTTTGCTCAACAGCATCTTCTTAAGCTTCATCCACGGGGTAATTATTTTTTACTGTGTAGACTATGCCACAATTCACTTATTCATATGAGTTGGTGGTTGTTTGTAGTGTCTTGTTATTTCCAGCAGTGCCACAATGAGCATTCTTGTTCACGGCCCTCGGAGCTCATGTGCAAGAGTTTCCCCGGGGTACGTCCCCAGGAGTGGAATTGCTGCAGTACAGAGTATGTGCATCCTTCATCCTTCATCATCTAGATGGTACCTAGTTAGTTGCTGAGTGGTACTTAACAATGTGACATTTCAAACAGTGGCACATAAATGTTTCCTTCCTCTCAGACTCTTGTCAGCTCTTGATTTGTCAGACTGTTTTCCCAATCTTATCAGTGTGAAATATCATTTCACAGTGATTTTAACTTGTTTTCCCTCAGTTATATGAGATAAAAGCATTTCTAAATCTATTTATTGACCATTTTTGTTTACTTTTCTGGGAGATGTTTTTTAAGGTTTTTGCCCCGTTTTTTTTTTTTGTTTTTTTAAGGAAATCTTTATATATTCCGAATGCTAATCTTTTGTTAGTTATATGTGTTGCACATGTCTTCTTCGAGTTGTGGCTTGTTGGTGCTTTTTCTTTTTAACTTTTTTAGGATGTCTTTTGGAGAACAGATGTTTTTAATTTAATTTAATTTAATTTAAAATAGGCTTATCGATTTTCCTTTTATGGTTTGCACTTTTTAATCCTTGCTTAAGACTTTTTTTTCTTAAAGATATTCTCCTGCATTTCTAAAAGTTTAGCCATCTTGTGTTTTATATTTAAGTCTATTTGGTATTGATTTTCAAGCACATCGTGAGATTGAGGTACAATGTTTTTCATACGGATATCCAATTGTCTCAGCATCTCTGAAAAGTCCATTACTTCCCTGTTAATCTACATTTCCCTCTGCCAAAAATCATTAGTATGAGCAGGTCTGTTTCTGGACTGTTCTTTTCCATTGATTAGTTTGTCTAGACACACATCAGTTCCATACTGTCTTAATTCTATATCTTTATATTAGTTTCGATATCTGTTAGTTCCTCTTTGGGAGTTTTTCTTTGCTTTTTCATATAAATTTTAGTATTAACTTTTCACGTTACAACAAAAAGGTGGCATTTTATTAGACTTGCTTTGGATTTTTAGATAAATTCTAGAAGAATTGACATCTTTATGATATTGAGGGTTTAAGTCAATGATATACCTCTCTGATTTAGGTCTTCTTTAATATCTTTCAATAAAGTCTTATAATGTTCTCCAGGAAGATCTTACACACCTTTGTTAGAGTTATTCCAAATTTATTTCAAATGTGTTTTTTGAATTATCAAAATCGTATCTTTTAACAAACTACATTTTGAAATTTCCTGTAGATGAAATAAATGCGATCGATTTTTGTACATTGATTCTCAATTCAGCAAACTTGCTATACTCATTTACTTTTGTTCTTTCAATATGAAAACTAGTAGTTTCTTTCCTTCTTTCTAACTCATGTCTTTATCTGCTATAATGCACTGTCTAGGACGTTGGGTGCAATGAAGAACAGAAGTGGTCATAGCAGACAATCTTCCTGATCTCCAAAGCACAACTTTCAACATTTTACCATTCGGGATGGTGTTTACTGTAAGCATTTTGTAGATAATTCAGTTATGAATGGATGTTGAATTATATTGAAGGCATTTTCTTTATCTATTGAGATAATGATTTATTACTTTTAAATGTTGAATATGGTAAATTACATTAATTTATTTTCTAATGTTAAAATAACATTAACATGTCAGATAAACCCAACTTGGTTGAAATGTATTATCTTATTTACACACTGTTGAATTTGGTTTGTTGATATTTTACTTAGGATTTTTTATCTAGGTGCATCAATGACATTTATTTATAATTTTATTGTCTTTTATGGTTCTTGTCAGATTTTAGTATCAAAGTTATGTCAGCTTCACAAAATGAGTTGGCGAATGTTCTTTCTTTTACCTACTTGGAGTTTTTTTAAATGATTGGAATTCCGTGATTGTTTTGCATAACCCCTGGGCAAATTGTCTGATGTTGGTGTTTTGTTTGTGGTAAGACTTTAAAGTACTGTTTCAATTACTTTTAATGGCTATAGAGTTACTCAGGTTTTTAAAGTTTCTTTTCAATCAGTTTTGGTATGCTATATTTTCTCAGAATTTTTTTTATCTCATCAAAGTTTTCATATTTATTGGCATCAGTTGTTCATATTTCTTTTTATTATCTTTTTAATCTTTGCAGCATCTGTAGTTTTGTGTTTATTTGTTCATAATGTGGCTTATCTGTTCATTCTCTCTTTATTTTCTTGATTAGCCTTGCCAGAAGTTAGTCTATTGTATTAATCTTTTCAGTTAACGGCTTTTCAATTTGTTGTTTTCTATTTCATTTATTCTTGCTCTTATCTTTATTATTTCCTACTTTCTCCTTTCTTTGCTTTGTTTCTGTTTTCCCCCTACTAGCTTATGTTTGATGCTTAGGTCATTCATTATTAGGCTTTCTTCTTTTCCAGTATAAGTATTTAAATGAATACCCTTCTTTCTTACTATCCCTTTAGCTGCACTCCACAGGTTTTGAGGCATAGTATTTTTGTTACCATTCAGTTATGGATATTATTTGATTTCAGTAATAATTTCTCCTTTGACCCATGAGTTGGTAAGACCCAGAGTCTTTTATGAGATTGCAGTCAAGCTGTAGGCCAGCGACACAGTAACCTGAATGTGCTGGAGCGTCTGCTGCCAGGCTCACTCGTGTGGCCGTTGGCAGGAAGCTTCCTCGTCATGTGGCAGATTGGATTCCACCAAGGTGATGGACTAGAGAGAGAGAGAGAGAGGAAGAAAGAAAGAGGAAGAGAGTGAGCGAAACCCAAAACAGAAGCCACAGTATCTTTTAAAACCTAATCTCAGAAGTACATAGCATCTCTGCCATGTCCTAGCGGTCACTGAGACCAACTGTGGTCCATTGTAGGACTGGACCACAGGAGGGTGTAAACACCAGGAGGTGCAGATTACTTGGGGCCTTTTCAGAGGCTGGCTACCACAGCTGTGAAATCTAGCCACTGAATTTTTAATGGGAATAATTGCATTTTTCATTTCTGCATATCTGTTTTGAAATATGCTTATTCTCTTCTCATGTTTTTAATCTCCTTTTTAAAATACATCAAATACATTTATTTCATATTTTGTGTCTGATAGCTCCAGTATCTGCAGATCTTGCTGGTCTGAATTTGCTGCCTGTGTTTCTTCTGGCTGTCACTCAAGGTGTCTTGACCCCAAGGCTGTTTTTCTGTCTGTTTGTTTTTTTCATTGTGACTTTATTTTTCTTATAACTTCACCTATCGAAATTCTTTCAGAACAGACTTGACGCACGTTCTTCCAGAGAGGATTTGCCTTTGCTCCTGTCAGGTGCCTGGGGGCACTTTTAGCCCAGAACCACTTTAAACTAAATTTCTCGCTTGGAGTTTTTTTAACATCACCCAGGTAATGTAAATTTAGGCTGCAAAGCTTTGTGAGGATTAGTTTATGTTGACAAATTGTGAGGGAAACTTTCCGCCTCTCAGTCAGTATCAAGTTTGAGATTAACAACTATCCTTATGCTCTCTTGAACTAGATTTATTTCTATTTACCCTTATATTGAGGTCAAATGCATTTGGAATTGCAACTTCATGCAGAAGTGTCTTCTACTAGACTGCTCTTCTTGGGTGGAGCCCCAACCTTCCTCTGTCCTCTGTGCCCTTCAGTGGTGTGAGAGCTGACACTCAAGTTCACTTGCAGCGCCTGTGCTCAGTACTTCCTCTGTCCTCTGTGCCCTTCAGTGGTGTGACAGCTGAGACTCAAGTTCACTTGCAGCGCCTGTGCTCAGTACTTCCTCTGTCCTCTGTGCCCTTCAGTTGTGTGAAAGCTGAGACTCAAGTGCACTTGCAGCGCCTGTGCTCAGTGCTTCCTCTGTCCTCTGTGCCCTTCAGTGGTGTGGAGGCTGAGACTCAAGTTCTCTTGCAGTGCCTGTGCTCAGTGCTTCCTCTGTCCTCTGTGCCCTTCAGTGGTGTGAGAGCTGAGACTCAAGTTCACTTGCAGCGCCTGTGCTCAGTACTTCCCTGACTAGGTTCCTAACCTTGCCCAGCTTTTGGCCTCTGAGTATAACTTGCTAATTCATCAATGCATTTTAAAAAACATGTTCTGAAAAGCGTATTTTGTCCAGCATTTCTAATTATTTTCATTTGGAAGGATTCGTCAAGGAACCTCTTCCCCCGTGTTGCTAGAAATCTATTTTCTCCTCTTCATCACTTTCCAATTTCTATTGGACTTTATTACAGTATACAGCCTGGAATTGGAATATAGTGACAGTGAGCATGTGGTCCTTTGGCCACTTTTGGAGGATTATATTCCAGAATAATATGCAAAGAATATTCTCTTACCTTCTGGTTTTCTCAGTAGATAAATAAGAATGTCCAATTTTTCTGGGATTTAGTAAGGTTTCTACAGCAGAATCTGCTAGGCTTGGAGAAATGTAACTTCTTTGATTCAGTGGGTTTATATTCTGAAGTTTTGAAATTTTTAGAATAGACAAAGAACTGAATAGGACTCTGAACTATCATTCTTTCCAAATGCAGAAGGATGGGTTAATGATGACAGAGACCCTTTTAAACCTGTGATTTCTCGTTTGTTCTTAATATTGTACTTTCTCTTTCTTGGTTCCATCTTTCACATTAAATATCCAATTTTAAATTCTATCGTCTAATTGATTTAATGATTAAGAAAATGTTCCTGATATTCAGCCTAAACTTCTCTTCTTAATTTATTCCCATTACTCCTGGTTAAACCTTGAATAACTAGGATTGATGAGGCACTGAGAACTAATTAATTGATCGCTCTAGCATCATGGTATTTTTCAACTCTGCAGTGAATTCTCTTAGTTTAAGAAACACTTTTAACAGTAAACTTCATTTAAGGCTGTTCGTTGTTATTTCTGGGTGTTTTTCACAAACAAGTGAAGTTTAATATTTTACTCAAAGATGTCACATGTAGGCATAAAGTAATAAAAGGCTCAATTTTTACCTAGACATTTTCACTCGGTCTTCTATAGTAGAGTTTATCGTGTTTGCAGGAAAGGCTTTCCAACCGAAGTGACCCTCAGGGAACCACATTCTGGACGATACCTCATGGGGACCCCCTTTGAACATTAAGTGACTCTCACTGAGCATGCTGCCCACCGCTGGGTCCAAATCTTACTCAGTTTATTTCTCTGAACTCTTCTTACACTGCGTTGTACCACCGACTTCAGCCCTGGATGGTTTTCCTTGGTGAGTTTTCTAGCCCCGATGTGATTAAAGCTCCTTGAGTGAAAATCTTGTACATCCTCCATTTTCTAAGGACTGTGCTGGAAAATGCAATAGTGAGTAGTTCAGAGCAAAGTGTGCCCTTAATATCCAGAATGGTGATAGTAACTTAGATTCTAAAATCAGGAAAGGCTCCTTAAAGCAAGTGGGACTTGATCTGAATTTAGATGGTTGAGTAGGATTTAGGCAAGTGGAAAAGTGAGGACAGGCTTTTTAAACAGAGGGCACTGACTGTGGAAATTCACTGAGCAGGGGCTCTTTGGGAAATTGCCAGTGGTGGAACAAAGAGTATGTGGGTGAGGCAGGCAGGGTCAAGTCACAGAGCACCTCGTGTGCACGTGATAGGGAGTTCAGAATGGGGGGGGGTTCCCTAAGAATTTGTTGTGGATGATGACAGTCAGATTTTGTATTCTTGTTTAAAAGGAGCTAAGTGGAAGAAAGACCATTGGATCTTTTATTTACCATACATATTTGGTTTGCAAGTGGCTGCAAGATTCCACATCAAAAACATTGTTTTACTTCTCCCTGTTCAGATATTTTTAATGTTCAACTTATGAGAGAAGCTCTTGTGGGAACGCCAGCCCACCCCTTTGCCCCCTGAGAAAAATGCATCATGACTTGGGAAATGTAAAAAAAACAAAACAATGTGGTTTGACAGTTCTGGTATGTACAATTCGTGGATGCTTAGCTGACCTGGAGCACTGTTAGGCATTGCTTTTCACATCTGTTTGACAGACAGTTGAGGCATCTCACTGGCTGCATGGAAAGAGAGAGCGTGAAAAGGGTAGACTTTAGTTTTGGAATTTGAATATCATTAGCGGTAGGATGGAAATGGGATATATTTTTATTAATCTATCAATTTCTTTTTTTCATTTGATTTATTAACTTATGGAAGAATGTCTTTCTTTTTCTTTTCTGAAAATATTGTGTGGTATTGAAGTCTCTTTTTCAGTAGCCTTCTAAAATTTCAAGTGTTCTATCTTCATTCTGATGAGATCTGGGAAATGTTGCCTTGGAGGTGCTTCATCTTGGTATTGTATTAAACATGACTGTGGCATTTATAAAATTACCTCAGAGCAGTGCCCAAAGGATTCTTGTGGTATTCGCCTTTCTCTGCTAATGAGCAGTGTGTGGGAAGCGAGCAGGGTCAAGGTTATTCAATAATGTTTTGTGCATAGCTTTTGTTGGCCAATGTGGGATTCACCTTGATACACTCAGAATTTATTGGTTGGTAACTATATTAATAAAGGAAAATCATTTTTTCCCTTCTGGGAGCTCTGTTAGAATCACTGTGAGTTTTTTATTTGCTGTTAATTTAGTTTTGAATCAGAAGGTCACAGATGTTCCACACCTTTCCCTTTAGCTCTTGACTGCTTACTCCAGTATGTTGGGGGAAAAAGACAGAAGGCATGCCAGAAAATATTCCATCTTCCAGAAGATGGAAGATGAGAGATGGGACAGGTAGAAGAGAAGAGAGAGGAGAGTGGAGACGAGGAAGAAAAGAAAGGAGGAAAAAGAGGAGGACGTAAAACATGGGAGGAGAGGGGAAAAGAGAAAGGGAAAGAAAAGAGATTCTCTTTTCCATCTTTGAGCATTTCAGTATATTAGCCACACATTCATGGAGCAGTGCCTTGGGAGCAGAGAGGAATAAAGGTTGACTTACTGGTTACTAAGCAAGAAAATTCAAACTAACTCATGGCCTCTGAAATAGTTTGAGACAGCTGCTGTAAAGAAAAGTAATAGAACTAAAATACTTCAGACACGTGGTTGTAACTTTCGTTTGTATGAAGGGACGGTGTATTCATGATTTATGTCTTTTTTGATTAACACCTTGAGACGTCTGTGTTCATGCATAGGCATGGTTTATTTACAGCTCTGTTTTGGCAGGCACCTGGCATTAAAACCACCTTTTGAAATATGGCATAAGGTCAAAGAAACAATCGCAAAGTTGGGAATAATAGAAATTAAAAGGTAAAGAAATGGAGGAAGGCGTTTTACCACCGAGGCATCAGATTTTATTTTAATTTTTCAGCCTAAAGTTTAACGCAAAAGATAAATCTTCCCCTCTTCCCCAGCAGGATAGGCTAAGAAATATATCATATCAACTTGCGGGTTATTAACTGAGTTTTTTTGAGACAGATATCACCTCAGTAACTGCTCCAAATGCATTTACTTTATTTTAAAGGTTGTTCTTTCCATTATTAATGCCATACTGAATCACAGAGCCGTTTATGATGAAAGGTACTACACTAAAAATCCTGTAAATGCATCTGCAATGGTTGCTGATGTTTCAGCTCATCCTAAGATATACTGTAAATTTTTGGAAGATGTTTTTATCTTACTGTATATTCTCTGCAGACTGTTAGAATCCAATTTATTAACTCTCTGGAAGTTGAAAGCAACACTTGAATAAAGTGATACTAATATTTGTCAGGATTTGGCTCAAATTATGTGTTTTATGAGATACCAGTACAATTCCAGATTTTGAATATCTTATATCAGTAATGTTTCTGGTGGGGGTAGTGTAGACAGGTTTCAATGAGCTTCAGAAGGATTTCTTTGCTCATTAAAGTCAGAAAATATCTTTCCTATAGTACTTGCAGTGTTCCCACTAAAATTGGTAAATTTTACTTACAGGAAAAAAAAAAGATTTTAATCAATCCTGTAAATAGTTTTAAAACTTACCCAACTGTGCAGATGTAGGGAGAAGTGGTGTAGGAAACCTCAACTGGGATTCTGAAGACTTAAGTACCAATTTTTTATTTCTCTTACTGGCTGGGCAACTTAAGTCTAGTCAATTAACCTCTCTGAGACTCAGTTGCCTCAAGTGTCAAACAAAGAAGCAAATATGCTGGTTTTTGCTTCAAGACTTTTAGTTTAGATTTCTAGACCAGAAGGAGTTTCTCAAGTCTCTCAGAGCAACAAGAGAGTGACTAGATGGTCACTTAGTGACACATGTGCTGTGTGATGCCAAGGACACTTAAGAAAAACAAACAAGTAGACAATGTTAATCTAGATTCCAGATTTAGATTCTGGGGCCATGAAATTCAAGAGGACTGATCATGGAGCTCTTCTCGAAATTACCAAGATTAGATTTGAATCCATGCTCCTCACTTTACAGATGAGGAAGCTGAGTCCCAGAAAGAACGAGGGGCTTGGCAATCTCACGCATCACGTCAATGTCGGCAGCGCCTGGAATCCAGACTCCTAATCCCTTTGACTGGATCTTATTCATCAACCCACTTTCCCCTTTCTGCTCTCCTTTCAAAAGGACCTCTGACCTCATTTTAGGTGCAGATATAGATGACTGATGAGTCTTCAATTATTTTTCTATGGTGCACAATAATGAAGTTTGGTTACTGACAGCACTGAGCTGAGAGGACATTTGGTATCTGGAAGGCACGTGAGCACTTTTTTCCAACCTCTCTCAAATTGGCCCTTTAGGCTTTCTTAATACCCTCCTCACTCATTATTTTTCTCCTCCTCTTGCTGTTCAAGTAAAAACAGACCTGATGTTTTCTCAAGCATTAGCTGAAAGCTTCACATGCCTTGGTCTTCGTGTTTTCAGAGTAAGAAGACCAGTGTTTCATTTATTTAACAAGTGTTTATTGAGGATCTATTGCCTCCAGGTCCTGTCTGGGTCCAGGGGCTAACAGCAATGAGCAAGACTCCATTCCTGACCTGTTTCTAGTCCAATGGCAGACGTCATCTCTGTCTCTTGCCTAGCAGAAATGGGATAGGCTATGAGACACGTGTTCAGGGGTTCCTGGGTGAGTCTTTGCTGTTCTGTTTTTCTCATCTGCTCTTTTCAGAGATAGAAATTCCTTTAGGAAGGGTAAAACAGTGGCTGTAAAATGTAAATCATGACAGAATTCTTTCTCACTGTCACTTTTCTTGATGTACATTCTAAATATCAGACGATTTTCCTGAAAGACATGACAATATCAATTCACTCTTCCTGATTTTTTTGTGATGGATGTTGAACCTAAACTGAGGAGCATAGAAGTGGGCATCTTAGGAATCTCAAGATTCAAAAGGGATATATAAATATTCCATATGCAAAGGAAAGTACAAAACGGACCACAACTAGGATATTTTCAAAACCCACAGCCCACAATCTCTGTTGCTGCAATATTTTGGTTCTGTTTCAAACAGTTTCTTCCATCTTGTACAATCATGGCACTGAGTGAATGCTTAACGTTAAAACAGTTACTGCTTTTCAGCTCCAGGATGCTGTGTTTCAGAACTGGGGGGAGCGTGTGCCTCCTGGATGCAAGGTGTAGTATAAATGCAACTTATTGCCATTTTAGGCAGAATTCCCAGGCTGGCATTTAGCAATTAAAAAAGCAAAGCTAAACAAGCCCAGGAGATCAACATTTGCTTTTCTTCCAACCCAAAATGCTCAGTTATGGGGACAAAGAGCTAGAAGGCCCTTCTGTCCTTGTTGATGCTCTTTGGAGCCTCTAAAGCAGTGCAGGCAGGATGTGAGAGAATTATTTTTTCGTTTCCATTAATCAATGGAGAGTCTCAATGAAGAGGGACAAATGGCTCTTTCAAGAATTTGTCAAAGTAAAATTCACATTGGAAAAGATTTACTGATTTTCCCCTTTCAATTGAATAATCTCTCTTGATATTTCCAGGCCTTTGTCTTCTCTTCAAAAAGTGCTCTCTCCTGGGCTTAGTTTTGCAAGGCGCATGGCTGAGAAGGGGACTGCCTTCAGAAGAAAATGTAAGCTTAGGAAGATATACTTCTGGGAGAGCAAGGTTTAGAAAAATAGACATTTACCTAACTCAAAGAAAAGAAACTCAACATTTCAAAACCTCACATACTGGTGATTCCTGAGTGATGGATGAAAAGTACTTTCCTCAGAGAAATACATTCTTTTCTGTTTGGATTCAGGGCTTTCCTATGAGTTTTTCTCCCAAATGTTGTTATCTTTAAATATTCAGTATTGATTTCTGCCTATTCTCTCCCCCAGGTTCAAGGTTATACCCTCTTCGACTAGCTTGTAAGATATTTGTACTTACAAGGAAATGTGAGGTGTCCTTTCCAGGGACTTCTGTAATCTCCTTTCTAATTCTCTCAATATAATGAATCTGGGAACTCTAACCTTGAGGCCAAGAAATTTACCATTAATGGCCCGTATTTGGGGAAAACACACCAACAGGAGATGACGATAATTTTTGTCGTCAAAACAAGTGCACTGGTTACAAGTATATGAACCTAAATTTCTCTTGAACATATTTTAAAATCTTTTATCTGTAAACTTCCTCAAGAATAAGCAACAAGAGAATGGAAATATGTATTAAACTAAAGGAAAAAATATCTATCAAAGGAAGACTTTGTTGTGATCTTTTTAACATTTTTGTTCCTTTTGCTATTTATTAGGTACCATAAATGTGAACTTGGTTTCAATTCTTCCTCAAGTCTCAAACTCGGGCATTTCATTTGATGTTCATCCTGGAGGGCAGCAATCCATTACTCCATGCACTAAAGGACTGCTGGAGTGTTACATACCCAGGGAAATGCACATACAAATATTTATTCACGACTGTTACTTCAAAGTTAATACTTGTTATTTGTCTATTGCTCTAAGGCTTAATGACCATTAGATTGAGCAAAGCAGACATTGGAAAGACATTTCATCCATTAGAGCAACTGCATGATGCAAGAGCACAAAATCCTAAGTTTAGCTTGAACCGTTCTGTACGTCATTATAATGATGGCTACAGGATGCTACACGTTTGTCAATAGCCCACAGAACTTTACAGCACCAAGAAAGAGCCTTAATGTATGCAAATTACAAAAAAAATCATTTAGGAGGTCAGAGGATCCTAGGATGGAATGCAGTATATGACGAAAGAATCTAATTGTATTACAAATGAATGAACAAACGTCACTAAGGGGGCTGGAGGAGAAGGTGCTCACAATACCCCAGTAACATGCTTCACTTAGGAGAGGGTCCTGTGCATCACAGACAGACACAGTGTTTTATGAGCAAGGACCTGTATCAAAATCACCTGTGTAATTTTTAAGTAAACGTGAAGCTATCCGCATTTTCAGAGATTCTGAATCAGTAGGTGTTGGGCGGGTCATTTATTAAAGAGGTCAATGAATGTTAATATAACAAGAACCAAATATTAATCACTTAGATGCTTAATATCCGGATAGAATTGGGATGAATTATGCAGAAAAATTTTATATCTGTTTCTTCTCCCTTTTCATCTGGGTTTCAATCAGAAATCTGTGTGAATTACCCATTCCCTAAGGCTGAATTGACTTGTTTATGTAATTGCCCTTTTTCTTCTCCAAGTGAAAATTTTTATGATGGAAAATACCTTTCTCCTTATTCTGTATTTTTCCTTCTATCAAGGCAAATTTATGCATTAGACTGCAATTTTTATGGAACATAAAAAGAATGTGTGTTTTCAATTTTTGTTATAAAATCTATATAAAATAAGATTTTTGATATATAGGTACTGGTCCTTACAAATAATATATAAGAAATTAAAATATTCAGACACACCAGGAATTTGGAATAGTTGGAAATATGAAATATGTAGGGCTCCATTTAATGATTTTGCAGTGGTGGAAGGTTATGAAGAAGATCAGACCCTGACAATGCAAACTTCCCAAACCTCCCTCTGCTGGTTCTGGTGTTAATGATTCTAGCTGTTTTCAATGGAATTTAGATTATTTTAGTGATGAGGTCAGGGACGAACTGGGAGATGACGGTCAAAAATGTTGTAACACTGAGCAGTGCCTCTTTATAAAATTTTACCAAAGTTCTTTTTTTTTTTTCCTCTGTCCCTGTAGTCTGGAGATGGGGTAACTGGTTTTAATTGGGGCCATAGGTAGGGCATCATAAGGTCAATTAAACCTCCCACAACTCTGTGTCCGACTGTCCTACGATCACCTGTGTGTTGCGTAGTAGACCTGAGAGGCCAAAGAAGAATCCATCCCTGGACTGTCCCAGGAGATACTGAAGTAGACAGCACTTTGAGAGTCTTCTGAGAACCATTCACTCAATAACATCTTGGTATTATGTGAAACTGCATTCATATGACAGTATTATCTCCATGAAATTGCTGTAGAGTTGTGTTCTGAGAAACAAACATGTTCTTCATACATGCACATACACACACATTAGTAAAGAGTCGTGAGGGTTTTATACTACATTTTAACTTATACATATGGGAGTGACTTTAGAAATCATCTATTGAGAAATCCGATTTTACAATGAGGAAACTGAGATTCCAGGAAGGAACACAATGGCACTTCTTATTCCCTTTAGAATGTGGGAAGGCAGGGCTCGAACCCCTAGCCCAGTGCTCTTTCTGCCATAAGATAATGTGTATGCAATTCATGGATACAAAGATATAGATATATACCTGTAACACAAAATTGGTTGGAAACAAATAATTTCCAGTCAATCTAGTATGAAACAAACCCCACTAACTTAAGCTTGAGTCTAAGTGGTTTGTTTTTAATTATTTTTCTATACTGAACATATACGTCCCATAAAGAGAAACAAGTGCTCAAAAGGTCAAATGATCTTGGTTACTTAACGTCATAACTGATGAAAAGGGGCTTCAACAAATTCTTTAATTTCATACATTTTGTGTAATAAGACTTTGTTACCCTTGCAGTACCTGCCAGAGTTTGGCTTGTGAGTAGTGCTCGGTAAATCTATGCTAATTAATTGAGGGCAAGAAATGCAGGCGTCTCTCAATTTATCATCAGTGAGTGAAAAATTTATCTCATTTCATCACAGACTTATATGGAGCTGCCATGTGGCTGATTGCCTCTCCACATATTTAAAGGAAAAAGTAAAGAAGGTACATTGTAGTGAATGCCTACTAAGTGCCAGTCACTTTATGTCCATTATCTCATTTAATCCCTAGCACACCCTTATGCCATAAGAATATAATTTCTACTTACAGGTGAGAAAATTGAAGTATGGTCAGGACTGGAACCACATGAAACCCATCCATTTCTTATACAATGGTCAAATCTGTGATATAGTAAAGAGGCTTCATAATATGCTTTTCCTATAGTTATGTTCAAATGTCTAAGTGCCTGGGTGGGTCATGAGAAGAAGGACAAGAAAGCAGAGTCAAATTCCCTGCAGACAAGATTTTCAATCCAAATGGTATAAGCTGTTATCTCTTTGCATGACTTCACTGTGCACCCCACTACTGTGCAACTCTATTCATTTCAAGACATATGGAAAGAGTTTTATGTTTTAAACAATTAGAGTTGACAGCACTGTTGTTTCTTTCTTATTTAATATCCCTCAGCCCTGGAGCCCAGCCAGAATCTGTATTTTCTCTCTAAATTTAATTCTTATTCCTCATACATATCACTTAGTTGTCAGGAGACAGCAACTTAATGGCATTTGTTCCTGTGGCTTAGGAGCATCTGGGTTATGTCACGTTTTAGCTGACCTGCTTAGCTCAGAGAAAATAAAATTCTTTGTCTAATGATGTTTCAGGGGTCCTTATCATTGATGATTTTTCTTTCCAAATCCTATGTGTTCTGTAAATGTCATGAGATGACAAGATTTCTGGATATTAATTTGTTTCTGCTCAAAGGAGGAAGGCAGTTATAAATATGGAAGGAGGGAACAAGGATAGTATAGAAGGGAAACTAGCGAAGTCATAGCTGCTGATGTGTAACTTGCTGGATTGGCAAGTCTAAAACTCCAGGGGAAATGGAAATGAGGGCTGTGTGGTGAGAAAAAAATGCACCTCTACGTTTTGTATCATTTCAATTCAATTCAAATCAATTCAATCAATTCAGTTCAGTTCAATTCAATTTAACAATTATTTCTTTGAACCCTTAATGAAGAGTAGGTACTGTCCTAGATGCTGAAATGACTTAGATTTCTTTAAGATTTTGTGTGGCCATGCAAAACAGAACTAACGATGTGGATAGCTTTGAGAAAGTCACTTAGCCTCCCTGGAGCTCAGTTTCCTCATCTGTTAAATGGTGATCTTTTCCAATCATTCACATTTGGTCACACTCCTCATGGGAAGGCTATGCTATAATTGAAAGAGCAGTTGCTTTAAAATTGATGATTCATATTTTACCTGGCTCTGCTACTGTTTAGCTGTTTGAACTTGGTAAGTCACTTGACTTTTTTGGGTCTCGTCTGAGAGTTCAGAGAAACTGATTTTGAAGGTTCCCTTTTTACCATGTATTCCTCTGAGACTGGATATAACCTCATCTGTCCATATTAATATCTTGCATAGAGTAAGCAATCAAATCATGGGGATTTTTTGTTGTTGTTGAACCTAATTGTTATTCTTTACTCTAAAGTGGTGTACTGGTAGGTTTGTAAACTGTGACCACATAGATATGCAACTCCTGCCTGTGGTAAAAAACATGGCTCTGTGACCAGAAGAAGAGTGATTTTAATAGTGAAAAATTTCCAAAAATGGGTATCTCTTTGAATAACAGAGAAGTTTCTGGGAAGATTTTAATTGGCATGGGCTTTATGTTCGTCAACTTATAGCAAAGAAATATTTTATTAAACTAGCATTCATTGAGGTTTGTGGTAGTACTATTACAGTTCACTAAATATTATCATTTCTCACTCTGTAGAGCCTTTTCTGCATAAGAATTTCCCACCTGATTGACATCAGGCTTTGCCATGGGGCTTGCCTTAGCCAATAAAATGTGGGAAGGAGTTAGATGTGTCACTTCTGAATGGATGCTGCAAGAGAGGCAGTGAACAATTATTGTGTTCCCTTTCTCTCTACCACGAGACCAGCAATGTTAAAGTTGTGGGGCATCCATCAGCCTGGGATTTGGCACAAAAACACTGTGGAGCTATTCTATGATTATTGTAGTGTGACCAAGGACTGATCTTTTGTCATTGAATCTGCTAAGATTTCTTCAGTTGCATTGTAATCCAGTCCACCCTGACTACAGTGTGCTTGCTACCGAGAAATACAGTGGTGAGCAAGGCAAGTCTAATCTTGGATTCTTTATGGATATTTCAGTCAAGAAAGATGTTATAATAATGTACAATGCATGATATAGTAGGGGAAGTATGCAGTGCGTGCACATATTGGGGATCAAACATGGCCTTGAGGTCAGGGAAGGCCATCTTGGTAATATGCACTTAAGCTGCCAGTTCATAAATTAATAGGAGTGAAACTGGCCGAAGGCCAGGAGGAGGAAGAGAGTGTTGCAAACAGGAGGAAAATCACAAGCCAAGGCATAAAGGCAAGAAAGATCATGGGAGAGTTGGGGAACTCATTGTTGACTGTGGCTGCAAGAAAGAGTGAAGGGGGAGCTGAGAAGGAACATGGCTGGTGAAATAACATCAATAATAATAATCCTGAGCATTTACTAGCTTTGTGCTAAGTGCTTTACATACATTTTCCTCGCAATTATTATCACCGTTTTCTAGAAAAGCAAACTGAGCCAGAGAGAGGTTTAATAACTTCCCTGTAGCCACACAGCAGGATTGTGATCTTATCTGAGGGGTAATAGGAAATCATTGTATGGTGTTACCCAGGAAACTTCATGATCAGATTCACATTTTAGAAAGATCGTCTGGCTGCAGTAAGTTCCCAACTCAAGATCCCACTCTGGTAAGAGGAAGCGTGAGCCTCAATTTCTGTTGCTCTTATCACTCAGACTCCATTGACCATGGCAGTTGGCAGGAGGGAAGATGGTAGCTGCAGCAAGGCAGAAAAGGCCATGTTTTGAAGGAGATAGGGGTGGTCTGTGCAAGGAAAGATATATTGTGGATCTCAAGAGCATAAAGATTTGGGTAATAATTTTAATAACAATATGAATATAATAAATTGATCCCCAAATGAGCTCTTGTACCTAATGCAAATAATGGATATGATATTACATCAATATTTTGAGCATTTCAATTTACTTTTGACTGTACAATAGATACTATAGAGGGTAAATTAAAGGCAAAGCTAGAAATCTTGAAAGCAGATTTAGTTAGTGGTCCATGTACTCTTCCTCCCTTGTTGACTGAGTTTGGATAATAATCATCATAATTTGCATTTCCCTTTGTCATAAATAGTGAGATGTATAGACCATGAGGGGAAGCATCCTTCATAACGACAGTGACATCTCTGACAGTGGTTTTCTGTGGGTTGTTTGGTATCCATCAGAAGCCTCTGGAGACTTGGGCCTGACTGAAGAGGTCCCCACATCAAGATGCTAGAGATGGCGATTAGTATGAATGCTGCTCAGGTCTTTGTAAGACCTCTTTTGTTTGAACAGAATTCAAAGGAGGAATCGTGGATAATTTTGACGTTTCTAGTTTGCTTCCTACAACCTCTGTACGCTATCCCCGGAATCCTGACTCTCTCTTTTCTCCTTCCATTTTCCAATTCCTCCTTCCCCTTCCTTTCTTTCTTCTTCCCCTTCCCTGCTGGCTCCCTTGACTAGTCTTTTTTCTCTTTTAAAACAGCTGGTGTCTGCAGAAAATAATATGCTAGAAATGAGCTGACTGCCAATATGCATAGGAAGATTTATTGCAACAGAGAAAGGATGTTATGAGACATCCCACATATTAATCTTTCCGTTTTGGTCTATAAATACCCAGGTTTGGCCACTTTCCCTTACATGCTTTTAAGGAGATGCAGTTAGATCAGAACAGGAGATTTGGGGGGGTGAGAGACAGAGATTTACAGCTCAAATGTCCAGGAATACAGGTCGGCTCTCTGCATTTGTGGCTTCTCGTTAATAGCCACAGGCTCTGTGTCCTTTAAGGTACAATTTCGAGGGGCTGGCTTGGCAGAGGTTTTTAACACCACTCTTTCCAAACAAACTGCCCAGCCAGGGAAGTTGTCAGAAAAGATCAGTGCAGGTTTAGGGATAGTTTTTTGAAGTTTTCCTGAAATAACCAATAATGAGTTGCCGGCTTTGATAGCTCTTTTTATAGATCTTGCAGCAGCTGGATCAAAATCTAATGAAGATGTTTGCATCTGACAATGGCAGGCCTGCACATTTCTCTCCTATTTCTTGAGTGCGCAAATGCATTTCATTTGGGAACATGAAAGGCATATTTAGTGACAACTGATGGTTCTTTGTTTTTTAATTCCCAATAATGTCCTCAGTAAGTGCTTTTGTTAACATTTTTGCATTATACAATAGGTGACACAGGAAGATAATCGGTGTGCTGAAAGCAATTAAAGAGTTTATATCCAACTTGTTCTGCCTATTAAATGGATCCATTCGGCAAAGAAGCACATTAGCATCTTTACAGTGGAATGATTGTGGAAATAGGTTATTCACGGGGACTGTGCATCTTCTTCCTGCTGCAATAAGACATATCTTCAAGATTTGAGAAAAGGATTGAGCCATTTTTCTCCCCTTGGAACTGTAAACAGAAGTAAAACTATTAATAGATGCTGTAGCTAATCCCAAGAAGCTGCAACTGAGAGATTAAATAATGTCGTGAAGAGAGAAAGCTGGAATGAAGGAAGGGGGGGAGGGAGGGGTGGGAGGGATGAGAGTTCCCTGATCACAAGCTGCATTAGACAAGGACAAACCGAAGGACTCCAGCTGATCATAGGATTGACAGTTGGTATAACAAGGGATTCCTGCTTTCAGAAAAGTAAATATGACTTCAGCTATTTCCTGAGAACTGTTCTAATGGGAAGATTTATGTTTTATTTTTTAAGTAGTAGTCAAGATGATTTTAAATGGGGTTTGGAAGATGCAGCTGATCCTAAAAGGGACAAATTGACTTTGTGAGCAAAAAATTGTTTGTGATTAAAAAACCCAAAAACAGAGAACTGGAAGGCCTTTGGGTAAGTTCACAATTTGAGACTGGGACCCCATTTTTACTGCCACATGGAATATATTATAACAAGAGGGATTGGAAGGTAATTAAATCTTGTACCTGGCATATTAGAAGTGATTAAATGTCCCCAAGTTTTATTCCTACTAATACTCTTGGACTTTTGTTCATTCTCTCTTCAATGAATACATGTTGACTGTGAGGCATTATGAGTCAGCAGCTCTGCTAAGGATCATCACATGTCTTTGATCTGTACACAAACTGTAAGGTTGTCATTATTTATACAATCTAGCACTACTCCAAGTGTGGTCCATGGACGTCATCATCGTCATCATGAATTGAAAAACTTAATAGAAATGCAAATTCTTTGGCCCTATACCAGATCTAATAAACCAGAATCTCCAAGAGTAGGCCCCAGGAATGTGTTTTAACAAGCTTTAAAGGTAATTTTTATGCCCGCTAACGTTTGAGAAGCAATGTTTTATAGTTGAATAATCTGAAGCTCAGAGTGTTTGGATGATATGTAAGATCACACAACTTTAGAGAAATAAAGTTGAATTTTGACATAGGATTTCGAATTGTGTTCCAAGCTGGGATCTTTTACAAGATCGTTGAAATACCTGGTCGCCCCTTCCTGGGGTCGGGAGCATACTTGATCTCTGAAGATGGTCTCTCACTAGGGATTGTGACTGAGGGTGCTTGGAATCTATGATTGATTTGAGCTGTTGTTTCTCTGCCAGAATAAAATACTATTGTCTCTGCTAATGCGCACAGCTTCTGACAGAGGCTGAACTGGCTCCTTTCCTGGTGCGTAAAGACACAAGGAAAGCTCAAACAGTGACTGGCACGTGGGCCAAAGGATGTGAGTGTGTAGCACCCAACTATTTATCTACTGAAACACCACGGAGAGGGCTGAATGTCAATCATGTCTCAACATTTTTATACCCATTAAGCTCTAGGGGAGAGAATAGATCCTGGCATGTTATAGAAGTGAATCAAATTTGTTTGTGATTGCAGATCACTAAATATCAACAGTAAATTGACCTAGATCAAGGAATTCATTGGGTGCACGTGAATATAGACCAGCACATGGAAAAAGAGGCTTATTGATATCTGGCCCTATTGACTGTCATTCTCCATGCTTGAATAAGCATTAGTTCAGATCTTTGGTATTCAGGCTGCATTGAGCACTCAGGAAAAGCCAGGTACACATTAAGATATAACTGCTTTTACTGGCATCATTTTACTTTCACATCAGCCTCTTTTTTTTGCTCTCTTTCTTGATAGAGTTTGGAAGTCATGACCCAGAGCTTGAAATATGTTATTCACTCAATAAAGGCAGGCTTTCAAAACAAAATTAATGCTGTTATTTGGCAGCTGATATCATGACTAAAGGGTTTCAAGGAGGGAGTATACTAGAGGAAAGAACATCTATCATCTTACAGACTGAGATGCCAGCCCCGGGTCTGCCACTTGCTGGTTTGTATGTCCTTGGGCTTGTTACTTTCAACCTCTCTGAATAGTGTCCTTCCGTAAAATACAGAGAATGTTTTATATCTCATAGAGTGATTGTGTGGATTAAACATGGGGCAACCATTCATTCAGTTCATGGACCATTCATTCATTCATGTCCAGGACCATGCAGGTTTGCATTTATTGTCTTGATGTAATTATTTATAGCATTCTCTTTCACTCTGAAAGTGTCTTGACTGGATGATAAATTATATTGTCACACTAATTAAATAAGATAATGTATATAATGTGTCATGTCCCATTGGTATTCAGTATATGACAGTTGTTATTTGAAATATTGCATCTGGGAGCCAGTTGTACCGCCTCACTAAACCAGACTCAGTTTCCTCCCTGGAGAATGAACACTCAATTGAAACACTCAGGGCTCTGCCTGTCAGTGCTGGAGGGTCTGACAGGCCTGTCCTTCCCTGTGCCACTCCTTTAGCTTGAGCCACCTCTTGCTCAGTAACGACAAGAGACTGGGGCGAACTCATGGGTCACGTCTTCAGAATGAAGTGTTGTTGCTGTCACCTAGGGATAACTGGGTCATTGGGTATAGTATTTTGGGGCTTTTAGAAGAAAACTTAGGAGACAGCAAGGAATTATATTACATTTATGAGTTCCCACTCAATTCCAGGTGGTCTAAATCTCTGAACTCAAGATGGGCATTATTAGTGCCACCTTACAAATGAGGAGCCCCAGACTCAGAGAATTTAAGAAACATTTTTAAGGTCATACATTTGATATGAGGAGAAGCTAGGAGTCAAACTCTTGTTTTTCTGTCTCCTAGGCCCGTGCTTTTCCCACAACAATGCTCACATGCCATTAATGAAGAACAGTTCTAACACCACATGAAATGATGGGTAACACCAATCAGTTTAATATCATTCTTGGCTTCTTTTTTTCGACAGGTGGAGTAGAAACACTCTGTCTTGAGGAGGGAGGATGTTTCTAAAACCAACCTGCCACTTTGATCATATTGTTTCTCATCCATATGCCCATCATGGATGCAGCTTTTCATAGATCATTGAGCATCCTGGATATTAATTGCTGCTATCCCGCTGCCTCTGCCAAACATCCCCAAATTAGGATTATTAGGAAGCAGAAGGCTTGATTTGGGCTCGATGTGGGAGACACTAATGGATGAAATGAGAGGAAGAGGAGAAAGAGGAAGAAAGGCAGAGATGACTGTCAGATCAGACCCATCTCTGCATAAACAGATGGAGACTTTTTGGAGGAACTCATTCCTTCCCACTTCCCTGACCATTTTAGGTTAATTCTGACCTGCATTAGGTAGATAAAGATAAATGTGAATTTTAAATTATATTTAATCTTCATTAAAGTAATTATCTCTCTTAATGAAGAATTTGCTGGGTTGTGGTTGTGCAATGGAGTATAAAATCCTAAGTGAATAAAATCAATTTCATTTTCAGGCTAGCTTTTCTGTCCATTAATAAACAGGGTGCATAAAATATATTTGCTCAGAGTCACGCAGCCTGCTCATAGCTCATGCAGAGCCAATACCACTTACAAAAGCAGGAAAGTTGGCTCTCCATTTCTCATCCTTCATTTTTCAACCTGAAGGAGAACTTTCACCCTAAGGAAGTTCCATGAGTTTCTATACTGGGGCTGTTTACTGGGCCCAGCAGTGGGACAACTGTGGGTGATATCTCACACCCAGATGACTGCTCTAATGGAATGGTGTTTGTGTGGTGCAGGGTATTTCATCTAAGTGCTCTGGTTTATTAATCATGTAAATACGAATTAGACCCTGGCATGCTTATGTTTCCTAATGTACAAAAATTGCTTATTTATTTCTGTGCTGTTACAATGGAAAGAAACAGACTGGTTCTAACTAGCAGTGTACTGTAGTGTGAAGCAATTAAGTGAGTTATGCACGCCCTTCAGGAAGAGGATAATGGGGAGCTGGTGCCAGCTAGTCCTCGTTGCTGCTGGTGAGAGGGAAAAGGACACGTCACGGAGGAACGGAGACTTGTTCATATTTCAATGCAAACACGGGAGCCTATTATTGGAGCTAAATCTTAGCTCTTAAGATTTAGCTCCCATGAACTTGCTGATTGGCTTAGTTATATTTTTGACAGAAAAAAATACAAAGGAACTGAAAAGAGCATCAGCCATTGGAAGGTAAGAATTAATGATGTTAATGACAAACGTTATCTTTACTTCTCTTTCTTTTAGGCACCACATTCCCCCTAAAACTTAACTATAACAGATGCAAACCACCCCAAAACCATAGTGCCCACATACCACCACCCCTGCTGGCCGAGGCAACTATAGTGAGAATAAGGAACAGCTCTCCTTCCATGGAGTATGAATTTCCATATATTGAGTTAGAGACTTATTTGTTACTGATTATTAATTAAATTACATCGTGCTTATTATATGCCAGGTTCTGTTCAAAGTGCTTATTTATGTAATCTTCATAACAATCCTATGAAATAGTTACCCTTATCTTTCTCATTTTGCATATGAGGAAACTAAGACGCAGAGAGATTAAACAACGTGCCTAAAGTTACACAGCTGATAAGAGGCAGAGCTGGAATTTGACCCCGGGCAGCTTGGCTCTAGAGTCCATGCTCTTAACTGCCGTGCTTCCTTGATTCCGTCATTTTTGTATGACCAGGGTCATGTCATCGGACCCCTCAGAACTTTGGTCCTTTCGTCTGTAAAATGGCGGAGTTAACATTTACTGAGGTCCTACTGGGCTCAAATGCTGGGCTCTTTGTTGATGTCATCTCATTTGACCCTTACCATTACCTGTAAGGCAGGCAAATTCTCTCCAGTTTATACGGGAGAAAACTGGCTTGGAGCTATTTTATAGCTCCAAGGTCACAAGGAGTGTAAGGGATGGAGCAAAGTTTCAGACTCAGGTTTGCCTGTTCTAAAGCTTGCGTTTCTTCTACTATGTTCTACTATAGGCTCTGAGGGGGCCATATGAGACAATGGATGTGAAAGCACCTAACACTTCCTGGCACATTAAACACCCGATAAAAGTTGACTCTGCAAGTGCTTGGCGAATTGTGTAGAAATGTTTGTTATTGTCAGTACCTTGGTCTGATGGCAGCAGAGGAAAGTGTTCTTAATGGGAGGACGTGCCCTGTAGGAGGCTCATGTATTGACAGCCAGTAGTGATGTTTACTGCACTTAATCACAATGAGACTTTAGCTCAGAAAGTTCTGAATAGAAAGGACTGATCTAAATTGCTTAATCACAAAATGATAGACAACGTTCCTCCTGAATTATCTCCCGAAGATGTGGCTTCTGTGACTATCAAGGAGCTGGATAGGCAAATACTTTTTGAAATCTTTGTTTTAGATTGAGAAAATAACACAGAACTATATAAAGAACAGTGCAACAAACACCATGTACTCACTTCCCAAGATAAGTACATTGTAGATAATAATAGTTTCAGATAATTTTTTTTTAAAAAACAAGTAACTACAGATAGATTATATTCTCCTATATTCCCCTTATCAATCATATGACTTTTCCTCGTTTCTTCCTTGTTTCCTTCTATCCAGCCGCCATCATGAATTTTGTGAATACCCAATCCAAAGCTTTTACTTTTTTATTAATCTGTATGTTACCACAAAGAGTAGAAGACATTGTTTTAAGTTTAAATATTTCCATAAATAGTAAAGGACTTCTACTTGCTATTTTCATAATCAGTCTCATGTCAGTGAGACTTAACCATGTCAATACACATATTTCTAGATTATTCACTAATTGCTATATAGTATTTCATTCTCTGAATATGCCAAAATTTATTAATATTCTTATTTTTGGACATTTGAATTATTTACACTTTGGGTCATAAAACATCGAATACTGATTTTTAGCTTACATTATTAGGATTATGTAAGTATTGCTCACAGCTGAGCCAGTAGTTTCCTATTTCTTTTTCTCTTAGTAATATCATTCCTAGATTCCTTGGTTCTCTTGCTTTGATCTGTACTGGACCTACTGTTTTTCTGTCCTCCCAGATTTCTCTTCACTGTCATCCTACAAATCCTCTTCCCTTCTCCCTGGTTGGCCCGTTTCTGGGTCCTACGTCTTCCTCTTCCTGTGAAAGATTGTTGTATAGGTAGCATCACTGTCATCCTTTTTCATATTCTCCTCTGCCTTGTGTGGCAAGCACTTGAAACTCCATTTTCCAGAACTCTTTTTCTCATATAATTTTGAGTTAGAGACTATCAAGGAGAGGTACTTGCATGAGCTTTTGGAAGGCAGAAGAGAAGACAACATTATTCTCTGGTGGCAGTTACAGGCAGAGTGTAGGTGAAAGGCAAGCTCTGGAGAATTGCCCTTAGGGTGGCTGCGGGGAGCTGAGATGGAATTCAGATCTCTATTGGTTGTGTAATCTAATTCCCTTTATTAAAGCCCTTTCTGCTTGGAATATCTGCACTGATTTTTGACTGGCTACCATATAGCGTTTGAGCACATCCTCCAGTAGCTAACCTCATACTTGATTGATAGTTTACCTGAGTATAAAAGTCAAAATCAGAAATATTTTTATATTGGAATCCACATACTGTCTTTAAGTAAGGTATCCACAGACTGTCTTTAAGCTTTCATTTTATTTTTGTTAAAAAGTCTGAGATCTGACATTCTGATTCTTGATTCTTTACATGTGAAATCCAGCCTCTGCCTGCCCCCACCCCCACCCCAGAAGCTTGTAAAATTTCTCATAATCTCCACTTTCTGCAATAGTGTCAAGATGATGTATTTTCATACAAGCCTCTCAAACACTGTGCCGGACAGTTGATGGGCCTATTCTGTTTAGAGTTGTTTCCCTTCAGTTCTGGGAAACTTCCATTCTCCTTTTATTTTTGGTAACTTCCTCCCTTCCGTTTTCTTTGCTCTCTCTTTCTGTCACCTCTGTTAGTCAGACGTTTGTGATTCTGCCTTGGTTCTTTATATTTATTCATTTTTCTCCTATTTTTTTCTTTTTGTGTGAATTTTTGACATTTTAAAGAATTTTATCTTAAAGCACTTATACTGATTTCAAAAAAATTGGTAATTGGGGATATTCAACACTACTGACATTTCTGTATGGATGTTATATTTAGCAATTTTATAGAACTATTTCTAATATTTGTTCTATGAATTTTATAATGTATATAATGTTTTTGTCTACAAAAAAAGGACAGTGTTTTCTCTTTTTTTCTCCCTCAATTTTTATGTCTTTTATTTATTAATTTTTGCCTTTTTTATTGTCTAGGAACTCTAACACAATGTTGAATACTGATGGTGAAAACAGTATTGCCTTAACCTCCTGTTCATGGGATAAGTTACACATTTTCATCATTTAATGGATGTGTGGTAACTTTTGCTCTCTTTGATTGAGACCCTTTGTAAATTTAAGGACATTTCATTCCAAGTCTTATTTACTAAGAAATTCAGTTGTGAATTTTTAAATAATATGTAAGAGTTTTATGTCAGCAAATATTTTTCTGTATCTACTGAAATGACCATTTAGTTTTTCTTCTTTCTGCTATAATTCATTTTGTGATTCATATTTTTCCATTTTTTGAATTGATTTTTATAAAATAATGATGATCTTTTTCTGAAAACCTATTTTGGGCCTACTGTCTTTTTGTCAAGAGATATTTTTGATTTTCACTTTACTTTTCCTTGTGTTTTTTTAAAATCAGCTTTCAAAATACTTTAATTTATATAATCTTTATTTTTATGGAAAATTATCAAGTTTTTATTTTTATCTACAGTTTTTGTAGTAGTATTATTCTTAAATATCTTTTAATTATAACTTATAGCTCCTTTTTAGCTCCTAATATATTTTTACCTTTTTCTCTTATCTTTGTCAATCTTCCCAGAGGTTTGCATGTTTTATTGGCCTTGACAGAAAAAAAAAAATCTTTTTAAAAAATTGTTTTTATTTTCTTGAATTTTTGCTTTTATCTTTATCATTTCTTTTCTTCTAAATTTACCAGATCACCTTTAATCTTTCTTCTTGGTAGTTGGTTTGAATGCTAAATTGATTCATTGTCAATTTTTTTTAAAAAATAACATTGAGAACTATATATTTTCTCCAAGAATTTCTTTGTTTGTATTGTAGAATTTTGAAATATGGACCTTCTTTTTTAAATTAATTTCAAAATATGTTATTTTCCTTGTACTTTCATTTGTAACTCATGAATTAGAGTATATTTTTAAATCCCTAAAAGTTTATTTTATCTTTTCTAATAGTGTATTTTTGCTGTTTTCTTACTAAGTAGCATTTATAGTTAGAAAATATCATTAATATATTTATTTTGCTTGAGGTTTTTGCATGTGATTTGTTATATAATCTTTTTAGAAATGGGCTCTAAATACATTTGTTAGATTAGGCTTAATAATTGATGTAGTAGTTTCTGGTATATATTTTAAAATATCCTACTATATTTGTTGGTCTAACAATTTCTTCTGGTAATTCTTTCAGTTTATGCTTTAAATGTTTCAAAAATACATTGTTAGATGCATATCAGTCTATAGTTGTTATATTTACTTTGTGAATTTCTGTCTTTTATATTTATGTTATGTTACTCTAGATCTCTATTAATGCATTTTGCCATTAATTTAGTTTTTCCTAACAATAATATTGCTCTGCCAGTTCATTTTTATATTTATTTATTCATTTATTAGCAGTTTTAATGAGGTAAAATGAACAAAAAATAAACTGCATATATTCAAAATGTACAATCTGACATATGCATAGATCTCTGAAACTATTACCTCAGTCAAGAAAATGAACATATTCAGCATTTCTCAGAGGTTCCTTATGCCTCTTTGTAACCTTCCCCTCCTGGACTTCCCTGCCCTCGATCTTGGCAACTACTGATCTGCTGTCCCTGTAGATTAGCTTGTAGTTTTTAGAATTTTATATAAATGTTATATATTATGTACTCTAGTTGGAATGGCTTCTTTCATAGAGTATAATTATTTTGAGACTCTTATCGTTGGCATAAATCTTGGTCTTGCTTTTCTATCCATTCTGACAGACTCTGTCTTACTTGGAGTGTTTAGACCATTTACATTTAATGTAAATATTTAAGTGAGTCTAAATCGACCAACTGGCTATTTGTTTTCTCTTTGTCTCACCTGTTCTTTGTTTCCCTTTTTCTCTTTCACTGCCTTGTTTTGGATGAATTGAATATTATTTGTGATTTCATTTCATCTGTCTTTTGGCTTATTAGCTATAATTCTTTATTTTATTATTTTAGTAGTTGCTTTTGAGTTTACAGTATACATCTTAAACTTTTCACAGTCTACCTTGAAGTGATAGTATACTACTTCATGTGTACTACAAGAATCTAGAATTTATTTCTCTTATTAAGCTTTTAAAATAAATATATTAATAGTGGGATTTCTAATGGTCTAATTTTCAAATCTGTTTATTCTTGATTAATATCTACCTGCTTTCAGTTAATAATTTTTGTAATTTTCATATATCATATTCTTTATTTGAAGACCATAAACATAATTTATGTTAAAGTTATTCTAAGATTTCTCCATTATTTCCATTTTATTGAGTCTGAATTCCCTCTTTTATTGTTAAGTTTGTGGCTGTCTTTCTACATGCTCTGAGTGGATTGATTTATTTTTTCTGCTCTTTCTAACTGCATACCCTTTCCTTATTTAGCAGGTAGATATTTGTATCCACCTAGTTCTCCAGTCCCCCAGTCTCATATTAATGGCTCAGGCTTCTATGCTGTTTTGATTTTGGTCTTAAGGAAGATGCAGCCCCTGGACCAGAAAGCAGCTTGACTCTGTTACTCTTTGCATTTGTTTGTGTGTGTGTGTGTTTTAACACAGTGGTTTTTAACCACCTTTGTTCCTGGAAGCACTTGGAACTTTTATTCAGCCTTCTTCTTTAGGAGGTAAGCTTGCTTTAGCCCTTAATTCAATAAGTGATTCTACCTCTCTTTCCTATAATGAAAAGTGTTCTGTTTTTCCTTGTTACTTTGCAGCAATGCAGGAATCAAATGTATAGTTGCTTCTGCCTGCTTACAGACCTGGAACCCAGCTGGCTCTTGGCTTCAGCCCTGCTTATCATTATGAGTTTCTATTTCATTTCTGACGCAATGTACTATACACAGACATGCATCGCTTAAGGACAGAGAGACATTCTGAGAAGTGCTTTGTTAGGTGATTTCATCATTGTGTGAACATCATAGAGTGTACTTACACAAACATAGATGGTATAGCCTACTACATACCCAGGCTCTCTAGTACTAGTCTTATGGACCGCCGTCATATATGTGGTCTATTGTTGACCAGAACGTCGTTATGCAACGTATGACTGTATCTTATTTTGGGGGCCTAAGTATGTTTTTAATTTTAAATATTTTATTTTTCATTTTTATTTTGGAGCAGTACAAAGAGCCCAAAACATAAACTCACAGAGTCATGTTTATTTGTTGTCCCCTCTCCTTTTCTTTCCCAAGACATTGATGATAAATGGTTTAATTCTTATTACACAACAGCAACAACAAAACAAAATCTAAAAAGTCACCAAAAAGTGGGTGGAAACCACTTTACTTTCTTCTTAAAGACTATTATTTGTGGTATGGATATGCTTAGTCCTTTCCTCAACTCCATATAAATTTGCCTTTCGTTATAAAAATTTGAGAAGCAGAAAATCAGTTATAGTCTGGGATAACCTGTACTGGAGGGTAGTTAAAGATGATTGGTAGAGTTTTGATTTTTTTTTTAGTTTTATTTCAAATTTAAAATTGAGTTGAACTGGAAAAATAACTTGCTGAGACGTGTCATTCTCTCCATGCAAGATAAGCCTGTTCAATAGAGTGAAACAAATCCGGGTCTTCCTGGGAGTTCTGGTCTTCTCTGTAGAATTAAGACTTTACATTTTACAATTCCCACTGCCAATCTCTGCTCTTCTCTACCAGGAGGAACTCTCACAATTATGGAAATTTTTCTTCTTAACTTAGAATAAACAGTTCATTGTCTACTCCCATCATATGTAGTACTGTAATGTGTCTCTTTTTTCCCTTAGATAAGCTGGAGACAGAGGGAAAGAAACACCTCATTTTTGTTATTCTCTTTTCCAGCAAACGCTCATGTCCTCATTAAAGCTCCACAAAGATGACACCACCTGCATCGGGCCACCTGCTTCTGTTTGTGTGACACAAATAAATTCCTCTCAGAGGCGACATTGGAATTACTGCGAAGCATCCCAAGTTATGAGAGATTCTCGATCTGGTTTCTTTTGCTTGCCTTGGTAGAATTTAGGCCTTGACATTTGAATTTCTAATAAGTTAAGAAAAAAGGTTTAGATGAAAGATGAAAATAAAATCTCCATGAAAACATCAAACTGTTTAGCAATGATTAAGAAGTGATTTTCTAAGATGATCTCGATATTAACCATTCTTTTGGGGGGAGTTTCCAAGAGCCTGGATTCCAGAGCCAGATGACCTGAGCGCAAATAGCTCTTTCTTTGATTTGCTGTGTGGCCTTGAGCAGTTTACTTAACCCCTCTGTGCCTTGCTTGCCTCATCTGTAAAATGAGGTTTGAAATTGTAGCTACTTCATATGGGTGTGGCATGTAGTTAATGAACTGATTAATATATGCAAAACACTTATAACAATGCCTAGAGTATAGTTAACCTTTAGTAAATGAAGTGTTTTTTATTTTTTTCTGTCATCTATGATATGTTAAGCTTTTTTCTAGGCAATAGGGATACATTGGTGAGCATGATATGAAAGTTCTCTGCTGTCAAAGAACTTCCATTCTAGTGAGAAAAAACAGCAAATAAGTAAAACAAGTAATTAAGGTAATTTCAAGCAGTAATAAGTGCCATGAAGAAAATAAAACAAGGTTCATAATTCCTAATACTGGAATTGAAATTGCTGACTGAACATTTATTTTGAGGTTGAGCAAAATATGTAAGCCCTTCTCCTTAGACTGTATCACAAATTCTCGGAATTGTTCCTATGAAAAGTAGGGAGAATGGCTCTGGAACTCGAACCTGATTCTGTGGATGCCACACGCTTGTGCTGGAGAATTGTGTCTTCATGTTTGGTCAACCTTCTTCTATCGTCATGGAGCACTCTCCCTGTAAGGATTTCCCCTTAGACCATGACTCTGCTCATTCTTGATTTAACAGTTTACATATAAGTGAGATCACTTGCTTCCAAATTCACCACTGCAGTGGGCTGCAGCCTAGATGAGGGCTGAATCAATGTCACTTTGTCTTATGTTTTATCTTATATTATGCTGGATTCCGATAGGTATATGTCATGACCGATTAGCCCATGTATAGAAGTGATAGAAATGGAATTACTTCTGGCATCTATTAAGCTTATAAAAATCTGTAACTGAAAAATGATGGGGCAATTTATTTTGCCGATTGTGCAAATGGTGGACTCATAAGACCGAGATGATACCACCTCTGAATGTACAGTTTATTGCCATAAAAGAACACACATAGCAACAGCATATTGTATCAGACTAGCAGTGACGATGTTCATTGCTGTCGGAGGTTGCTTCACAGGATAGGGTTTGGAGAAGCCAATAGCAGGCTCCTGCTGTCTTCCCTCTGCAGTGTCATGTTAGATGCATCTTCCCTCTCAGGTCAGGAACAAGTTACACACGCACAGAACACCTCAGAACCAGAAAGTCCAAGACGGACTCTCAAGTGGGGCTCTTATCTTCCTGGGTATGTAGGTATATTATCATTATATGACCAGACCCAATGTCAGAGTCCTCCAGAAGTCTCACCAAGGCTGGGTGCAAACCATCAATCTTGCTCTAATTAATAACCAGTGATGACAGGCTGGTACAGACTGCCCCCAAACTTGCTCCAAAACAACACTACTAAAAACTACATTTCATGTCTTGGCCAGATGTCAGTACCGTGCGTATATTTCAGAAAAACAGCTCAGGCCAATTCCAGGCCTGCTGGAATTAACCCTCTTAGCACACCTATTTTAATGATGAGTTAAATCTAATCCCTTCAAGGTTTCCACAGTTGCCTCTGTATCTAGTATAGAAACAATTCCTACAGATTTCTCAGTAAGGATATTGTATAGAATATAAATGCAGCTCTGCTCTGAGGAATATGGACGGTAGAAGTACAGAGTGGTAGATTTTAACCAATCTCCACTAAAATTCTCAAACAGAGTATTAAGAGATTTGGGAAGACTTAAAAAGAGAAAGTGCTAATCTCCAGACATCACTGAGGGTTCATTAGAACAAGTCACACCATGGAAATTAATTTTATTTTCTGACGTCTAAATAATACAAAAATCTATATTTTTAATTTGCAAAGCACTTGACAAAGAATGTTGTGATATTTTTGTGAATAAGACGGAGGACTATAGTACAGACAAACGGAACTTATATCTGATGGAAGAGCCGCACCCAAATTGTTCTTGGTTATGAATTAGTGCTAACTTGCAGGGAGATTTCTGAAGACATGCCATGTAAGACAGAACAAGATACAAATATGGAAGAGGTAGTTAATATGCTCCAAAGATGCAGAGATAGTGATAAGCTACGAAGTTGGGCTGAAATGATTAAAACTGAACTTAATTGGCATCCATCTCTCATTTAACAATAGCTACTATTTATTGGATACTTACTACATGTCAGACACTTTGTTAGGCCTTTATCAGTGTTAACTCATGGTGTCCTTACAGTCTGATCAGGTGGGTATTCTTACTGCTTCTGGCATCTAGATGAGCTCACCAGGGCTCAGGGAGCTGAAATAACTTGCTCAAGGTTACACAGCTTGTAAGTGGTGAAGACAGGTTTCAAACTCAGGTAATTTGATTCTAAATCTCATGGGTTTCAGTTGAATTCAAAGGAAAGATTGGGGAAACTTGATTAATAATCTTAGCAAAATATTTTAAATTTATGACATGCTCAGTGTAAGCCTCTGAAATAGCTTCTCTAGCTTCTAAAAAACAGGCTGTATTAATTTCCCTCCCTCTTTTTTTCCTCCATTCATTCACATTGTTTTAAGAGTAGATAATAAAGTCTGGTTCTGATTATGTTATTCCTTTGCTGAAAAACTTTTGATAGCTCTCCATTGCTTATCTAAATTCTTTCGCTTAACTTTCCTTCTAGCCTCATCTCCCATTACCTTCCCCACACTACATATTAGTCACTTTAGGCTATTTCTGCTTGCACAACTTGTCCTGGATGTTCCTGTTCCCTTACAAATGAAACTATTGAAACCTTGTCCATCTTTCAAGTCCCAGGTCAAATGTGCTCCCCTCCAGGGGTAGCTGAGAGGCCGAGGGAACTAGATAACAACAGTAGAAATTATTGTTATGATTATTATGTTTAATTATTCATGTGCCAAAACAGGATACCACACACTCGTTTTTTAGTTCAGCCACCCACTGAGTCTCAGTTCTGCTTTCTCTTGAGAGAAATTGGACTCACATTTGCTGGGATTTTATACGAAACTGGATAAAGCATGAGCACAGTCTGTCTAAGGCTGTTGCAAGAAAGCCACCCATGAACAGCTATTTGTGCTGTCACGAAGCTTCCCCAGAGTACTACAGCTGTGCGATGGGCCCCAGCTACACGGTCCTGGGTGATGTCCTCAGGAATTCAGCAGTGAGACAGACTGAATATCTCAGAAGCCTAACAAAGATGTCAATAACCCGTTCCAGGAGGTGCTCCACAGGCATTTTCCCTGAAGAAATTTCTTAATCTTGCCCCTGCTGCTCCTGTCCCTATAAATTATTTTTGCCTTCTGCTTCTTATATGTTTCAAAATATGTAGTTATCCATAAAGTAACACTTGACACTTTTTTTAACGTATAGAAAACATTCTATCTCAATTCCAAAGATAGATGCTGCTGCTTTTTCTTACTGCAGCATCCACCAGGAATTGTCTTCGATTTAACTAGGCATTCAGACTCACCAGACTCCCACAGGCTACCCTCGACATCGGTCTAATCAGAGGGTGTGGGATGAAACCACAGCTGGAGTCCTTGCAGCAGTCTACACAGCTGCCCATAGTCAACTCAGAGACAAGGAAATAAAATCCACATCGGACATCTGCCTTGGCTTAAAAGCCTCATGCCTAACGTGAGCCAGAATCTCTTGTGACATCGTCACAGGCAAAGCTTCCAGAGTGAGTCACCTCATTCAGAGAAGCCTGAGGTTTGGCATCACACCAGGGGTTTATGGTCCTTCTAGATTAGACTCACTTTATCTCTCAGGGGTCATTTCTTACCATAAGTGATGTTGCCTAATAATGTAGTCGGCACATGCCATCTTTATTTGTTCCCAAGAAAACAACTAGTAAGTGAGCCAAAAAATTAGACCCTCACACAAAGGGAGAAAGTCTTGTTAATCCTTTGCCCAAATTTAGTCAATTTGTGAATTTTTATAACTGCTTTTATTTCCTTGGGTTGATTGCTAGGGATTTTGAAGCATCATGAGTAGAAGAAAAGGTGTAGAGTGACGGATTTATGATCACCTAGCATTAATTTGCCTAGATGATATCTGGATGACTGTGGTCATCACTTACAATTTTTTGAGCTAGTGTAAAAAGTAGTGCTTTCACAATTTTAAGGAAATTTTTGAAAGATAAATACTATATCTTCCCTAATTATAACAGGTTTGTTGAGCAATGATTATGAGCCAATCACTTTAATTATGCTATCTCAGGGGCTCTTCACAGTGATAGGAGGTAACCCCATTTTATTAATGAGACTTTAGGACTCAGAAAGATTCAACCATTTGTCTAATTTCATGCAGACAAACCCATATGCATTATTAATCAAATAACTTAAGATATTGCCTCTAGAACTTACCAATAAATATATGTGGTTTTCAAAAGCTGTACATATTTTGTCATATTTTCACTTAGCGTTATATCATAAGCACTCCCAATAATTGTACCTAGCCTTAATGATTATAATTTACAAACACCTGCATACTGTTCTAACACATTGAAATAAAATAATTTACTTAATAATATCTTGTTCTCACACATATATTTTATTTTTAATAATCTATTTCTGCAGTAATGTTGCCAGGCCATTTTCTTGCATGTAACTTGGTTTTTTTTTGTCTCTCTAGTTAGTTCCTTTACAGTTTCTTCTGTCGTAATACAGAAAGGGTGATCATTTCTCCCCAGATCTGATAAACAAAAGCATATTATATTCTGCTACTTTTAGTGTGGTTTGATTCTTTGATATCTAAATTTTAGAAAAAGATGTGAATCCAATTTGTTCTTTTTTGTATTGCTAACCAATAATCTCAGCTCCATATTTAAAAGAATTCTTTTCTACTTGTTTTAGAAGTGTAATTATAATAGAGAAAGTTCTTATATATATGCGTGGGCCACATTCCCATCTCTCTCCTGTAATCCACTGAACCATATATCCATTCAGGCAGTAGTGACATGGAGTTTTAATTATTGTTTCTGTGAAACATATTCCATTATCTGCTAAAGTACCTCTTCCCTTCCCCCTTACACATTGTTGATGTTATTTTATGATCTATTACTTGATAATTTCATTTGTTTATTTTTCAAAATAAATTTCAGAATCATTTGGCTAAATTCCATGAGAAAAAATCCTGATGAGATTTTAATTGGGTTCCATTAACTCTATAAATTAAGTATACTAGACATCTTTGCAACATTTAGTCTTCCTTTTCTGGAATAGAGTACACTTATCTACATGTTTATTTGTATCTATCTCAATCTTCCTTTATTTTGTCTTTTTTGAAATGGAATTATGCATCTCTCTCTCTCTTTTTCTTTTTTTTGTGAGGAAGACCAGCCCTGAGCTAACATCCGTTGCCAATCCTCCTGTTTTTGCTGAGGAAGACTGGCCCTGGGCTAACATCCATGCCCATCTTTCTCTACTTTATATGGGACGCCACCACGGCATGGCTGACAAGCAGTGCGACGGCTGGAGCCCTGGCCCCACGAACCCCGGGCCGCCAAAGTGCGGACTAAACCGCTGTGCCACTGGGCGGCCCCAATTTATACATATCTCTTTAATTATTTTATTTTATTTTTTGCTATTCTGAATGAAACATTTCTTTTCTCCATTTTGTTTAGTTTATGACTATACCAATGTACAAAGTATATTTTCTGGTGTAATTATCTTACATTCATGCATTTATTTACTTATTGTTATTTCAAACATTTGGCAGTTTTAAAATAATTTTTAGGTTATTATAATGATTTAAAAAATAATTACTTTTTAACTTTCCAATACTAGGCTTGATAATATTAGTTTTCATCAATTATTGAATTTCCCAGAACTCTACAAGTAACACTATGTAATAATTACATAATTATTTTGTCCTTGATTTAAAATTATTCATTTTAAAAGTGAATGATGGGATATGTATTCTTTGTTTAATAAAAAATATTTTTTAAAATAATGTAAATGAAATTTTATCATTGAGGTGGTTTTGTTTTAGGAAAAGATGCTCTTCAACAAATAAAGATGAATTATTCTATTCTCTTTCCTACATATTTATTGAAAGGGTAAAAAAATTTTCAAATATATTTTTGTATCTATTGAAATAATCCTGTGATCTTTTATTTAGTCTATTTATATTGCATATTACAGTTAAAGATTCCTAATATTGAGTTATTCTATTTTATACTCTAAATTAATATTCTTGATATAATGTTACTTGGTCAAGGTATAAGAACAACGTTTTAAGAGGTTTTTTAACAACTGGAAGTAAATTCACAGGTGAGTGACCAGGATGGTGAGAGATGTGGAAATGACATCATATGAGAAGTAGAATATTTATGGAGAAGAGAAAACTTAAATTATCCCTCTTAGGAGGAAGAATTGTGGTTGATTTTTACATTTAAAGGACTTTTATCTGAAAAGATTATTTTTGATTAAAAGTTTTTCCAGAGGGAAGAACTAATTAAAATGGGAAGTTATAGAAATATAGAATTAATAGCATTTTTATATTAATTAAAGAGCTTTAAAATTTAAATGTCCTGATTCATAAATGAGTGAGGTTTGTCATCAGTATAAATGTTGAAGCAGAGACTAGATGACCTTTGAGCTATAGAAAGTCTCCTGCATTGGTTGGGCGTTGGTCTGGAGGACCTTAAGTTACTTTCAAATTGCAAAACTATAAATCCATGACTCTATGGTTAAAGAACATACTATGTTACATAATCTCCATTCTATAAATGATTTTTGTAACTAATGTGGCAGGCAGAATTCTAATATGGCCCCCCAAATTCCTTGCTCTTGGTATATTTCGGTAGGAGGATAGAAAAACCAAGCTGCCATAGACCTCTCACCGGTAAGGTAGAGTCCCTCAAAAGATCAGAGGGAGAGGAAAGTCTCAGAAACTTAGATGTCCGGGCAGAGCAAATAATTTAAACCAAGAAAATAAATGAGAACTAAAGTAGTCTTAAAGAGACTAGTAGAGTTGGTAGAAAGGTAATTTCCAGAAGGGTATTAAAACTAATGATAACCATATTTTAACTAGAAGTAATGTTTGAATAGAAGAAGGGATAGAAATTAAGTTCAGTTAGGAACACAGGACCAGAAACTATAAAATAGGGTGGGGAAACCACTGAGCTGGGAGGAGGGGATGGCAAATGGGCAGACAAAGAATTCTGACTCCTAAATTCGCGAAGAAGATCTTAATTATATTTTAGGAAGTATTATTTTGCCTGCTTAAACACAGTTGTTGTGGCTTATAAGTAGCAAGTGATGCCAATTAATGTATCTATTGTTTTCATAAATGTTTATTTATGTACATTTTATTATAGATACAATGTAGAAATAAAATATGTACACCTTCTATTTTTTAAAGAGTACTTGTGAAAGTACTGAGTGGTGTAACACTGCCTCCTTCAATTACTCATACCTGTTGAATGAATAACCGCAGTAACTTAAAATCAAGCCCTCAAATCATCTAATAAAACCTTCATCAGAAGAAGGCTTGATCTCTTGGAGGTAATTGGGACAATGTTTTTATAATTTGCTGTGAGATCTTGTTGGTTCCCACCCTCGGGAGACCCCCAGGTAAAATCTGAAACTGGCCCCCATACAGGGAGGGCAAGGAGAGATGGAAGAAAGAGGCAGACCACTCCAGATTGGTGGGTGGTAGGTTCAATAAGCAAGGGAATTTCCATCTTGTCTTGGGTGGCTGATGATGAGTAGATCTCCACAATGCCTGCCAGAATTTTAAAAGTTTACATAGAAACCTCAACAGGGTTCAGTTATGCATACGGTCCAGATGGTCTCAACATATTACTACTATCTCAAGGTTGCATCCTTGAAATGGCTCTGGCTATGGAAATAGTGGGCAGAACATATATTCCAAGGACAGAGGAGAAGGTGAGGGGCCTCAGATTACCCAGGTCCAGCTCGCAGGTCAACTGGCAGTCACCTCCTCTCAATCACTTCCTCCAACAGATCTTAAGATATTTTCAGAGAAAGAACCATCACAACGCCATACAATAGCTATTTACAATGACTACCGTTAACTGAACTGTGTGGTAGTGAGTAGTCATTCATAGTTGTTTTTTTCTTGCCTGTCCTGGGCATGGATTCCCTGTGGGTGGAGTACAGTTCTGTGCCACACTGACTTTGGGGTTGCCCATATGACTTGCTATGGCCAATGGAAAGTGGGTAGAAGTGATAGTGTGTGAGGTCTGAACGAATTTCCTCCAGGCTTCTTGTATTTCTGCTATAGACAGTGAGAAGAGCATGCTTGGGGTAGGAATTATCCAGTCATCACGAATCCCTGATGGAAAGACTTATGGAGCAGATCTGAATCCCAACTGCATACTGGAGCCAAGCGCAGCTTAATTGGCCAGGTAAGCACAAACCCATTCAGCAGAGCCACAGATCACATGAAGATTCCTGAATAAGAAGCAAATGTTTGCTGTTGTAACCCACTGACATTTTGAGATAGTCATAGCTTCTTTATTTAAGCAAAACTTGACTAATACAAATGTCTAATCTTCTAGGTACCTCCTAGGAGCTTTATTTTTGTTATTTCAACCCTACAAAATATTATAATAAACTATTAACTTATAACAATATTATAATTATTAAAATAAAGTGATATTAATATCTCAATGTTATAACTTAAGAGACAGGATCAGAAAAATTAAAAAATTTAACCTATACCAGTAATCAGCAGGTAATCAGTGGTTAAACTGACACTGGAATCTGAATTGTGTCTGAATCCAACAGCAGTGTTCTATCTACTACTTCCCATATATTAAGGAAAGGGGTCTTAATTACTTTTCCTTGTGCCCATTAAAAAGCCATGATCAAATATGCTTCATGTTATGAGGACAAGAAGTGTTTTTATATTTGGAAAAAGAAATTTTAGCTTTTTGAGTCAAACAGCACTTTTTGAGTATGGCTATGCAGAGGAAGATGTGTGCAAATGCATACATTTTGCCTCTTGATGAATTATAAAATAAAAATGTACATTGAAGTGACTTTAGAAATGCAATCCATGTTAGAGAATAATATGTGGCAACCATATGCAATAAGTGGAGATGAGATGAGAACATCATTCTGTTACACTTACATTAACTCTAATCCCATTTTGTAGCTGATGCTCTTATGAGGGCTGCCAACTAACATTTTAGGTAAATGAAGAGCTAGGATATATAGCCTTCAGAAAGCAGGCACCTCTCCTGTCAAAGAGGTAATTACAGAGGCTATGACTCCATTAGGAAAATAGTGGCCAATCAATGTAAACCCTAAGAGCTCAGACCCTTTGTAATTGATTGAGACATTCAGTGACTTCAAAGCAATTTAGTTTCAAATGTAAGAAGCCAATATTTGGCCAGATGGCTGCCATGAATTCCAGAGGGAGTTTATGAATTTCAGTGAGAGCAATGGCTACACAATTTGAGTTACATGTGCTAATACTGAATGAAATATGCAGATCAATATTGAAACTGCAACCTGGGATGTCCAAGCTTTCATTTGTTATATCCTAATACTCATATTTATTTCTGCAGGTGTGCAATTGCTTATCATACAAGGTCTGGAGGAACTTGTTAATGCAAATCACAATTGATATTTGGAATTACAGCCTACTTCTTATTTCTGCTGAGATGACCCATTACATAGTTTAGGACAATTTAAAGGTTCTATTTCAGATATGTCCAGTTTGTGCTAACAAGAGACATATAGGTTTATTCATTCACTCAACAGTTCCCGAAAGGTTAATGTGAATAAGATGCAGGTATTGGGGATAATTCATAGATGAATCAGACATGGTTATGGATTATGTCCTAGAAGAGCTTAAAAATCTAATTCAGGTGGAGAGAGAAATATTTTTAAAAAATGATTATAATACAAGGTGGAAAGTGATAAATATCATAAGGGAGGCAGAGATAAAGCAGTAGTTTGTTCAGTAGGTTGGCAATTTATTGTGGGGAATTAAATAAATACTAATAAGGGCAGAGACTTTCACTTCTGGGAAATTTCTAGGAAATTCTAACCAACATTCTGAGCAAAAATAACAAGAACAGCTGGACAACATGAAAGAAGCACGTACTTGAAGGTATAGAAGAGCCAAAAATATATCAAAGGAGTGGGAAGCCACGAGCTGGGTGAAGACAGATAAGCAGGGGGATGAACGCAGGCTTCAGGTTGCTTACATCTGCAGATTATTGAAGAGATTACGGGGCTGAGAAGTATTTTTGACAGATGTGTAGGCCTAAGGGGACAAAAATTGGAGTCCAGGGTCTGGCAAAAGTAAGAGCCATGCTAAAAATCCTCACTCCATGCTTTAGGTTGGACTCTGAAGGACCACACATCCTAGGAGTAAGGATGACTGGGAATACAGTCAGCCTAGCCTTGAGTCACGTGGGGGCCCAGAAAATTCATCCCTAGAACGAGATTAAGGTGATTTCTGGTGCCTCAAGGTGCCTGGCTCACGCAACAGAAACATCCTTTCTGAAGGAAGATAGTATCATTGCAGGCTTAAAATTACTTCTAAAAATACAATGTGGATCACATGATAAAACTGACCTGGCACACTGAGAGACAATCTGATAGGAATGAGATGATGCAGAATTAGTAGAGATTTAAAAATAACTAGGCTTAGTATATCCGAAGAAATAAAAGGCAAGCTTGCAAATTTTAACAGAGTTGGAAATGACAAAAAAAAAAAAAAAAAAAAAAAAGTGACAGAGAAGTTCTAAAAAAAAAGCAAAGAAAAATTCTAAGATTAAAAGTTTAAAAAATCCGTCTAGTATTTACTTTGAAATAATTTATTTAGCTGTGCATTTATAATTAATGTACTTTTCTCTGAATGCACTACATTTGACAATAAAAATGTATAAAAGATATATGCGTTAACAACATATGTTTTTATCAGATTCTGAAGAATGTGTTAAATCTATAAAACCTATTATTTTATTCAAACTTTCACAGCAGTCTTAAGGGATAGATGATACTATTATTTCACCACACAGATGGAAAAACAAGACTGCTAAAAAGAGTTTAAGTTCACACAACTGGCAAGTAGTAGAGCCAGTTTACAAACCTAGATTTGCCCAAATTCACCAGAGCTCTTAAAACTCCATGCTAGTAAAGGCTTAAGTCCCTCTGAGGAGGAATTGTTTCTGATAGTTACACTAAAAGTGATGTTGTGAAGGCTAAATCTGCTCCAGCTACTGATGCTAGTAGCTCTTGAAGAGATGATGGTCCTGCTCCATTGGTACTATTCTCGCCAAGAGATTTCCACGACAAATTGACTGGGGTCTCTAAACTGACAGTTTTTTACGTTTATCCACAGAATCCTCTCTTTAGCACCAAGTATGTCCCTGGGTGGGGGTGGAGGGTACTGGGTCCCAACTAATGAAAACTTCCATTTCTCATTTCCTCCTTTGACTGCAAGGAAGAACCAGCCCTCTTCTCGTATTGCTGTCAAGCTCCATGGTTATTTTATTTCTGGAGCTTTGTTGCTTTTTTCTACCATTAGGTCCTTCGTAGTGCTGGTCTTTTTGCTCTCAGAAAGAGCCCCTAGCTCCCCTGCAAGTCTTCTGCAAATCGCTCCTCCTCCACACCCCATCAGAACTCAGAACAGACTTGACCAAGCTGTAGACAAAATTATTCTTTTGTATTTTTCTCCAGGGTGAAAGGTGCCTATTTGCCTTACAATTTTATAACGAATGCCATCCAAATGATTCTTCCAGATAATAAAGATTTATTTGGAGGTCATTTGCTGGTTCTATTTCCAGATATAGAAGTGGCTGATATTTTTAGTTCTCACCTCTCTGATTAAAAAAAAAAAGTTTCCCTCACCAGGCACTCTGCCACATCATAAACAACGAATCTCCTCTCTAACTCAAGTACCTTGTGTCGACAGCTGTTGGTGACTTTCAATGACTTAGTGTTCAGCAAAACAAAATACAACCACACTGTCCAGGCTGTGGGTAATCAGTGTCCTACTGTGCTGGCCACACACATCTGATTCTCTCCAGCTGTGCACATTACACTACACAAATGATATTGAAAAATGAAATGGAGCATATTCAAGGGCATGGGGGCTGAAATCTACGTGAGGAGAAATCATTCAAGAAACTGGGCATGTCTACAGTGAAGAAGTGAGAACAAAAGGAGAGGAAGATCTGCCAGGTGGTAGGTGGAGGCAAATTGTAGCTCAGTGTGGGTGGATTTTAGCTAACGTTCAAAGGGAGACTCCAACAAAAGAAATGGGCTGCCTTAGGAGCCGAGAGCTCTGTCAGTAAAGGTGTTTGAACACTAGGCAGTTAGCCACCTGTAAGGAGATTAGATATAGGATTCTCGCCAGGTGGTGTAATCATTTGTGGACTCGTCTCAAAAGTCAACATCACTGTTTCCATGGGAAATGTGTTCTGAACTTTAATCGGTTAGTGTACAACTTATAATTTACATGGATGAGGCAAGACTCCTTATTATTAGGAAAAAATGGGAAGAATTTTTTGGACTAACCATATATAATGCTACGTCACTGACCTAGGAAAGAAGTCTAAGGCTGAACTGGTATTCTAAGTTTCCAGGCATCATAAAAAAGGCTCAGGAAAGAGCATGGAGTTTTAAATTATTTCTTAATTTCCTTGTCCTTGTTAGACAAGTGTCTTTATTTTTTGTTAATTCTCTTGCCAAACTGTGTAGTCGCCATGATGTGCCATGTGGGGTCTGGAAGAAGTCACTTTGCAGTTGAGTCAATAAATGACATGGCACAGACTAGCTTAACCCAGAATTTAATCAAGAATTTGTGCTTTGAGTGTCGTGTGGGAAAAGAAAGAAAAGTTGCTTTGAGGCATTGTTTTCTGAAAACTGGTATTGAGTAAACAAGGCTTTCACTTACTGAAATAAGTCTTTTAATAATATAAAAGTGGGAAGAGCTCCGAGCTCTTTGAGCCCTGCTTTTCTGACCCATTTGGTATTGGGAGTTAGAGAAGCTTGGCTTTTCTAATCAGTTTTATCTCAATAATCTTGGACTTCACAGACAGCAGTAGCAGAACTAACTGGGCAGAAAAAAATTCTCCTGGGAACCATTTCAATTTGTAAACCTTTGGTAAGCAGTTTAGCACGAGGATCTTCAACCCTGCAGGAATCATATCAGGGTTTAATAAACCTAAGCCACAAAAGAGACTCTTAGATCTGCAAGGTTTTATTTGAAGGCGAAAAAGGGAAGACAGTGGGGGGAAAGTAGACCTGGTTTCAGTTGTAAAACAAAGGCCAACAATAGTTTTATTTTTAAACTTAATCACAGCTTAAAAGAGTGATAATTCACCTTAAGTTTTAGGATTTTTTTTTTTTTTTTACCTTTCCCTGTGCCTGAAGACTGGAGCCCCTTACAATCCTAATCGTATGTCTCTGAGTAGGTGGATTTGCACAATGGAAGAGTAATTCTCTTTTTCCAGGACAGAAAGAAAAAAAAAAGTCAGATATGGAAATGTGAGTCCGTTTGACTATATTACCCAATTCCTGTGCTTGTCCTGATTGAAAAATCCATATTTTACATTTGTAATGTGCAAAACACAAAGGTTTCAGATCAAAGTATCGGGTGGTTTAAAATATTTCTTGAGTCTGATCAGTAGGTTTTTTTTCCCTTTGAAACTTCCACCATTTACAATCTAGCTCCAAATATTACAAACTCTGGAATGACAGCTTTTATACTCAGGCTTAGGATCTGTCCTTCTCTACTTGTATATGCATTAAGCAATACAAGCAATTCAGAATCTTGGCAAAGGTTCCCTCTTAAAATTATTCCCCAGAAGTAAGGTATAAAGGAGAGCAGAGAGGAGGATGGGAGAGACAGTGAAGGCTGATGGATAAATCCAAGGGAAAAAAATTGAAATTTTAAAAAGTAAATTGCAACATTGTTGCATTTGGGAGATTTGCACACTTTGGGAGTGATTAGATTCAGAGGTATTTTTTAAGGCTCATTTATAGAGATAAGGCAAGTCCAAGTGACAGGGACTATATGGAGAGCAATACGAAAAATGATCCCCTGTGTTAATCACTGGATACTCCTTTACAAAAGAAGTTTCTCATGTTAGTGAATTTATAGCTGGCCTGAAAAAGACTAGCCAGCCCCATATAATAACTTTAATGCTTTTAAAAATGTCTCTTTCCTATGTGTTGAATAATCTCTTGTATAAGCTAAATAGTTCTGAGACTACTCTTGAGGTCTCAGGACATGCCAGCCAATATGCCAAGCACTTTTACGTGAATTACATTCATTTAGTCCTCGTAAGAGGATCACCTTTTCATCCCATGTGGTAGTCCTATTATTGTTCTGACTTTATAGATGAGGTTGCCGAGGCTTGGAGGTGGTAAGTTGCTTATGATCACAGAGAAAGAGCTCGAACAGCTGATACAACAAGGAGCAAGGATTGAATGCCAGGCAGTCTACCTTCTGAGCTCGTGCGCTCCATCACTCTGCTCTACTGCGTCTTGATCAGTGATTTCATTGACCCATTAATGGGTCATTGGACAATGGGAGGATTCAGGTATATATCTTTATATATGTACACAGTATATACGTATGTTGTTACTGCGCCAAGTCCGTTTTTGCCCACCGCCCAAAGCCAAACATCAAGACAATGAGATTGCAGCAGAGAGAGAGAGAGTTTAATCACAAGGCAGCCAAGTGCGGAAACGGGAGAGAATGAATCTCAAATCCGCTTCCCCGAAAATAGGAACTCATGGATATTTATGGGGTAGGAGGTAAAGTGGTCTGAAATGATTGGAGGTGAGGAGAGATGAGGTAATTGATGATCTGCGCAAGCGCGGTCAGGCTTCATGCCGCCTTGTAGGATGCATGTCCACAGAATGGCAGCTCCTGAAAAAATGGCTCAAAAAACTCATTACCATGGTGACCCAGGCCCCAGGGAGATGTTGTCTGTTGGAACCTATTGGGAGTCAGATAGCATATTGCCTGGACAGCACAGTTAACAATGGGTAAGTTTATCATGCAGATTTAAGTCCTTGCCTTCCATTCTGACAAGTTTCTAGGTAAGGCCATCCCCCCCTTCTTCCTGGTACAGGGAAGAAGATACCTTTAGGAATGGAGATTTCCTTTACAATGTAAATGTCTTTTACAAAGGACCCTCCCAGATACCCAGAGATGTCTATGGTGATGGCCTGTTCTGACCAAACTCTTTTGGTCAGTTAGAGGGGGTAGGGGGTCAAAGCGTCTTTCTGTCAGAGACATTTTGGGGTGGCCAATTCCAATCCTCCCTAGTTACTAGCTGCTTAATCATCAATGGCTGTTTGATGATGTCAGTATAAGTAATATAATCAATTTTTCATGATATGTCCTGTCAAAGCTTATGACTTCTTCTTTCAGAGCATGTTTTTTCTTCTTTGGTAATAGGCTATGTGCACTTTTTAATGAAACTAGACAAATAAATGTTGTCTAGATCTCCCTTCTGGCAAGTGTATTTTATAAGCTTAGTTCAGGGTCAAAAAGAGGAGTCATTTTATTTTCCCTTTCTGCTCTTCAAATTTCCCCAGGGGATATATCAGCCTGCTCCTATCACGGGCAGAGACCAGAAGGAAGACTGCATTAAAAACAAACAAAAACAACTTTTATTTTGGAGATCACTTATAAATATGAACTAGGATTAGATTATGCTCTGGCACATATATATATATATATATATTTTAATGGTATCTGTGTTCTTAGGGGCTACATCAGAATGTAGTTAGAAAGGGAATTGGAGTCTTGTAAGGCTCTTTTTTTTTTAGAGGAAGATTGGCCCTGAGTTAATATCTATTACAAATCTTCCTCTTTTTTTTCTTTTTTTCTCCCCAAACCCCCCAGTACACAGTTGTATATCCTAGTTGTAGGTCCCTCTAGTTCTTCTATGTGGGACACTGCCTCAGCATGGCTTGATGAGCCGTCAGGAGGTCCACACCCAGGATCTGAACCAGCAAACCCCAGGCCACCAAAGTGGAAAGTGCGAACTGCTGCGTCACTGGGCACAGCCCCAGGCACATATTTTCGCGTGAGTGTGTTCATGCCTGTGTGTGTAAAGGCATATATGTTTTTCACAGAGCAAACATTTTGAGTATTTTCTTGGTTCCAGGCACTTTCAAGTAGTACATAGCATGCTGTATGTATGCCCTTCTTCAAGAAGCTCACTGATAAATATGCAATCTCTTCGTTATTTGGAATTCTGTTGAACAATATAAGCTAAAAAAAATGATCATTTCACTTTCCAGCCTTACAACTAGGAATCTAACAACTTCCTTTCTAGAGGATTTTGTTTGTCTCCCTAATATGATTCCAGCTTTCCCACCTGCCATCTCCTAAAATTTGGATAGTTTTTGGTTTGAATTTCTCAGTCTTTGTTTCTTTTTATTAAATGCTTACACTCTCCCTTTCCCCATGGTTTAGGACTGCTCTTTAATCCTTTCGTTTCTTTTTATTTTTCTTGCTAATTCCCGTTTATTCTTTAAGACTCAGCTTGGGCAATCTTTCTTCTAGAGAGTCTTCTGCCATCTTGCTCCTGGCAGCTTTGCCCAGACGAGGCAGAGTGGATGCCCCTCTCTGGGCGCCCCAGTATTCTGGACACGGAGAATAGCTACCTCTGTCTTGGCTATTCTTCTGCCATTTGAGTTATCTGTCCACGTGTCTGATTCCCCCTCCAGACTCTTGGCTTCTTCAGTATACCACCCTGTTTTTCTAACCTCCACAGTCCCGGCGTGCAATGGGGTGACACATGGTGGGTGCTGGGGAATGTTTGTTGAATTAATAAATATTTAAAGACACTGCTCTCATGCCCCTTCAGTCTATTCTCTTCAGAAGTCCTCCCTTTCCTGACCTTCCATGGCAGGGGCAAACGGTACCGTTTACATGGAATTAATCATTTGTTGCTCTGGGAATCTCCCTGATATTACTATTCAAATCCTATGGTGTTATTTAATATTTTCTTTATGTTCTCAACTAGATTTTGAGCTACTTGGAGGTGAGAGGTAGATTTTATAATTTTGGGTGTCCTCAGAGTACCCCAAATACTGCTTTCTAGATATCTCCCTCTTGATAATACAGGTACGTGAATTGTTAAAACACTTCAAAAAGCGGCGAACAAGAGCTCCCTCCAAAGCACAGATTTTACCATTATCATCTTTTTGCTCTTCATTTCCTCAGACATTGGGTACATTGCGTAACAACAGGGACTTCAGAGAAGCCCTTTTATTTCTCAAAGGAATCACATGACACTCACAGCGAGAGAGGATTTTGGTTACTTTTTCTATAGAAAGATAAAACACAGGGACTGTGGAAATCTTCATTTTCGAGCCTCATTTTCCTTATCTGTAAAGTTGATGGAATACATAAAATGTTTCCTTGATAGGGATGCGGCAAAGGGTAAATGGGATAATGTATGTGAAGCACGTAACAGGGCCTGGGACACGGTGATTCCTCAGTGAAGCTTAGCCTTTATCATTATTATGAGCATTCACTGGGGGTGTGATCATTTGGAGGAATGCCATAGAAAATAGCCAGCTGGAGCTTATTCAGTTGGTTTACCATCTTTTTTACAAGTAATGAGAAACACACAGTTCTTCCTATGTTCAGGTACTGTTCTAAGTACTTATATCAACTCATTTAAACCTTTAAACTATCCATTAAGTACATTTCATTATTATCTCTTTTAGAGATGAAGCCATTAAAGGACAAGAAATTGTCCAGTCACACAGCTAATAAGTGGCAGAGCTGGAATTTGAATCCATGCTCTTTGGTTCCAGAGTGCATGCATTTAACCGTTATAAAGGAGGGCCTCTTAGAGAAACATCCATTCAGCATCTAATCTGCGCTGGTACTGAGGTTAGAGAGATGAGTCAGAACAGACCCTGCCTGATGGCTTTCACACCTAGGGTGGGAGCCAGACAAGCAAGTAGCAATTACTGATTAGTATAATAGAGGCCATAATTAGGGTGATCTGGCGTTCCAGTTTGCCTGGGATAGTTCTAGTTGACACCTGTCACCCAGCATAATTATTGATAGTGTTTTCTTTTACATTCAACAGTGCATTGGTTGGGGTGATAAGTTACACGGTCTCTCTAAGCTCTGTTAAGGGGATGCACGAGGTGTTCTGGGATCTCAGAATGGGGAGTCCTGACTGTCTAGGGCAGGGCTTCGTCTGAGTTTTATAGGATTAGAAGAAGCTTGCCAGGTGGGAGAGGGACATTTGAAGCAAAAGGAAAGGGCATAGGAGTGTGAGAGTGCTGGGCATGTTCTGGAAAGAGCCAGCAGATTGGGACTGTTGTGGTGGAGCGTGGATTCTCAAACCTGGCTTCATATTAGAGTCACCTGGGGAGCCCTTAAAACTCCCTGTGCTCAGGCTATACCAATTAAATCAGGATCTCTGGAGCTGATGTTGAAAGCTCTCCAGGTGCTTACAATGCCGTTTGAGAACCTCGGAGGTGGAAAGCCCCTGCGAGGTGGGAGAGAGGGACTAGGCGAGGACCAACTCGTGGAGGGATATCGTCGTAACGGAAGGGGCTGCTACTTGTCCCAGAATGTCGCTGAATGTTCATTCTTTCTGCAGGGCCTCAGAGTGGTTGGCAGGTATGAGGAGGCCCCTTCACTCCTGCTCTTTCCTGTCAGGGCAGCAACATGAGTCGATAACAAGCTGTGGGCCGTCGCCTGTACCCTCTATGTACAGTCCTCCAGAAGTGAGCATTATGACCTTAATGCAGTTTGCAGAAATTCTCTCCGTGGCCCAGAAAACCTTTCAGTGGTGCGAAGGGTGCCAAGGATTATTACACATGTGAGGCAGACCATGCTTTTATATAATAAGGCATGAAAACAGCTTAGAATAATTCTTTTTGTGAAAAAAAATCCCTAAAGTATATTATATACAAAAAAAAATCTCCATAGATTTCCGTGAAGGAAACTGAAGGTTAATTAGCTTTTCCTGTCTCTTGATTATTTACCAGTCTAATTGTTTAGAAGGTGGAACCTGCTAATTATCAAGACTGATTTAACGCCTAGAGTGAAATCAGAAGGGCTAATATTAATGTCCACACTCTCCACTGCAGAAGGGCCGTCTGTTCTGGAGCCACTTCATGGGTAGTAGCCAGCTCCCTGCAGTGAACGTGTTAACACCCTGCGCGTCAGGACGGCAACTGGGACGATGAGGGAAAAAATGGACTCCACTGAACAAGTAGGTTTCCCTGCAGCTGGGTAAAAGGGACCCCTATGCTGCGCTCCGTACGTGAATGACTCTTCTGTGGCTCTCCTCCGGCTCCGCCCCTCTCTCTTCATGGTGCAATGTCCTCAGAGCCACCTGGAGTCTTCATAGCCACCTGGAGTCTGCCTCCCCCACTTCTAGACAACTCTGGGTATTTGGGACCCTGGAATTTCCAGCCCAAGCAGTCCTGAGCCTGCCTCGGGGCCCGCACGGGCGATTTTCCTAGGACTTTCCTCTTGGAGGAGGACCAACCATGCTGTCGGTGGGCACACCAGGGGGCTTGATAGGTGGTCTGTGAGGGTGGGGCGTGGAGATGGAGCTTGGATGTGAGCATTGGAGTGTCCACACGCGTTCACGTGCAAGTCCCCTCACAGTGGGACCGAGCAGGGTGGGAAGTGCGGGAGGGAGAGCTGGCTCTCCCCATACTGCCATGTCCTCAGACTCCGAGAAGTCTGAGAATTATAAATTTGAATCTAGCCTTCCAGGTCATTTTAAGGTGCTTTTGTCTAGGTAAGGGAATAGTAGCTATTTTATTTAAATTTTGTCAGCTGTTTTATAAGCTTTCAATATTTAGGTATATGGCTTTCCATTTGGACTCTTGCCCTGGGCCCTTAAAAAGTTAAGGATAAGCCTGGAACCAGGACACATAAATGGTACATGGAGAAACTTGGGTCCCCTGAGAGGTGAGTGAGACTATGTACCTCCTTGTTTCTAACTGTCTGAACCTCATTTGCACGATATTCTATATAACACCAAATTAAACTACTCATCCAACCATTGTCCCAGCACCGGATGTAGGTGAAGAAAGTACAGTGTCAAAATCTGTGATTAGATCAGACTCTGGCATTGCAGAACCAGGAAGAGGGGACCACGTTTGTATCTTAGCAGTTTCCGGTGAATCCACTAAAGAGTGGAATCGATTGAAATTGAGTCTCTCCCAAGTCAGGTGCTCTATTAACCACTTTACTTTTGTTATCTTTTTATTCCTCACAACGCGGGTATTCTCATTCCCATTTTAAAGATGTGGAGACCTTTGTTTGGGAGATTAAACAACTAGCCTAGCATCCTGTAGCAAATAACAGGATTGATTTGTTGGTCCCCAACCAAGACTCAGCTTCTTGAGGCCCTGCTTTTTTCTAACCCTGATTCCCTCCCATCAGAGTGGGGCTATCTCTCAATACAAAATGATACCAAGATGATGAGTTTGGCTTTTTCGAAATGACTTATTTTCTTTCTCACATTTCACCCCCCACCCAGCTGTCTCCGTTCCTCCTTCCTCACCCCTGCCTCTTGAGTAAATCACCTTAATTATTAACTTTGTAAATGAAGCTCTAAATAAGCTATTTAAGTTTATTCTTATTAGATGAGACAACAGATTAGAAATCCAGTGCCACCTGGGGTGGGAACGTGTTAGATTTCCATGTTAATGCCTCATGCATGTTTTATGCCTTAGTAGCTAATGTGGTCATTGATCATCTCGTGTCATATGAGCTACAAACCTGCTTTGAGCTAATTCTTTTAAAAACTTGTTTCCACATCAGTATTTGAAGTCCAGACCAAGGTTTCTGGTTTGGAAACGAGGTCATATTTGCTTTTGGTAAAGGTCAAAAACATTTTTCTAACTGTTTGTGCTCTTTGTAGATAATAAACAGGGTGTAATATATCACCGGAGCAAGTTAGGTTTGAGAAATTGTCAAAAGAAAAATATTTTCTAAAATGTAGGCCTGGAAATCCTTTCTGCATCTTTTATAGTTTCTTTCTTGCTATGTATAAGTTAAAAAAAATGTTAAAAATTATTATTTGATAACCTATTCAATTTGTATTTGAATTACCTAAGCATTTATCCCGTTAAGTAGGAAATGGAGAGCGTTTTTTCCTTCAAGTTATATAGCTCTGCCATTAGTGAGGTCTAGTTCAAAGTCTGGTCTGTTCCCTTAGTAACTGTGTGACCTTAAACAAAATCCTTATCATTTCTGAGTCTCAGTTTCTTTCTTGGATACATGAGGCTCATAATAATACTTAATGGGGTGGTTATGAGGATTGACCAAGGCAATGAATGGAAAGCTTTTAGTAACATATATGCTCATAAAAACATTTACTCATGTAAACATACTCATATAAACTCATATTACACACTCGTATAAACATTTGTGATTATTTGATTCCTCTTCCATGTAGAAAGTCATCTTGGGTAAAATACAATGAATGAAAATTTCACTGAAGAAGTGGGGTGGTGGTAGCTCCCCTCTCCTTTTTTCTGGGCAGGTGTAGAAACCAGCCACAACTCAGTCTTGTGCATTGGAAAGCTGGTGGTGAGTTGACAAGGAATTATGCTTACGCTTCAAGAAGGATCCTTTCAGTATCTTCAGAATCTGAGCTGGACCTCCAGCTAACTCGGGGGCAGAGGAAGGAGTAGAGGACACCAACCAAACCCCAGTCCTGGTTGAACCATCTCAATACCGAGAAGGGACACCACCCCTTCGGCCTAGAAAGAAGGTAAGTTCAAATTGTGATTTACACACTTGGTCTTGGAGAGGTATGGTGTATGGTTCGTTGCTCTGTTACCGCCATTAAGAGAAGAAGCTGAAAGTTGGCTTGTCTTTTGACCTCCCTTCTCTCTATGCATATATCCCTGCAAATCTTGAAATTAATGCTTTCCTAGGGAAAATGGACAGGGATAGCAGTTTTTTTTTTTTTTTTTTTATTTCTGGGGAATTTCTATGGGTGCACTCATGGGGAGCCAGGGCTGCTCTGGCACTGGCAGAGTGCAGGCAAGGCATGCTGGGTTCTGGGCATGCTGGGCTCTGCGCATGCTGGGCTCGGAGTTTGGCTTGCAGCTCTCTCTCTTGCAGCTGCATCACAAGAGCCTGGGGAGCATTAGGCAGCCGTGTGAGGCTCTGGATGATTCTCTGGCTGCCAATAACCTCATGCATTTGAGGCTGAAGAACAGAAGTTTTGGTAATTAGGGCATATTTGATTCAGCTGTAAAGTCCCTGAAGCATAGTGGAACCAGCCATGACTAGTGACAGAGGTGGGTGGTCTGGGTGAGGCGATTCTTTCTGAAAGTGTTTTCTGGGCAAAACTTCCCATATAATTTTAGTTTTTAAATTTGTTTGATGGCTGAGGGGATTGGGATGAAGCTGTGTCACCAAATCTACAAAGTTATTGCAGAATTCACTTAATTAGGTTTGCTCTTACCCTTTGTGAACCTTTGCAATGCACTTTAAAGTATAATAGAATGTTTCAAAGACAGTTACAGGATAGTTTCTTCACAGGAAACCTGAGGATTTCCTGATCCATTTTACTTCTATATATAAAAAGAGTGACTTTAAACATATGAATATGTATGTTTGTGAGTTAAGCTCTTCCCTTTTAAGTGGAGACCAGATACATAATTTCCTAATTCATTGAGAACAACTTTGTTTAGATATATTGTCCTCTCTGTTGAATGTATAATTAGGATCTTTGTTAACAAATCAAAATAACTTTCCCAGTTAGAAATGCCACCCAAACTCTTAGCACAGCGATGAGAACGTGATACATGCTTAGCACATTGACAAATGAACAAGGTTGGACTTCAATAAAGAAAAATGTCAGGTATTAAGCTTGAGAAAAAAGAAATATTCAGAGGCTCAAGATGGTAATGGGCTTACCAGGTCATAGAGTTGAAGAAAATGCTCTAAAAATGTTAGACTGCAAAGATAAATCAGAATAAAACTATGGTTGCAATTGTTATTAGGAAAAAATATGGAGGCTGGAAATTGCCTCCTGTACTAAAAGTTGGACTAACAGTCTGGAGGAATGTTGTAGAGCACAGGCCCTGGAGACAAGCTGCTAGGTATGGATCCTGAGATTGCTCTTTCAACCTATAGGATCCCGGGCAAGTAGCTTGGTTTCCTTGGTTTTGTAAAATAGTCATAATAATAATATCCATCTCAGAAGGTTATTGGAAGGATTGAAAGAAGTAGCTCACATGAACCATAGTAGACACTTAATAGCAGAAGCCATTGTTATTATTAACACCATTCAGAAGCATAAGAAACCTTTCACTAAGGACATCTTGATGAGACTTGTAGGTTCTTCTTGGGTTACTGATTTTTGAAATCTGATTTTTTGCAGATCCCAAAGACAGAGAATATTTGGGCTGGAGGGATAGACTCTGTAGTAGCCTGATAGAGTGCTGGATCTCCTATCGATCTCTAGATCCTGTGCTGGTGCTCTTGCTCATTTTCTTTACTATGCTATTCCTTGCCCGAGTGACTGCCCCGGGCCCAGCTGCTGCGTTGGTGGCACAACCAGGCCTGTGAGATTGGCCCCTCTTCCTCCTTTTCTATCAAGCCCCTTTTTAAAAAAATTATTTTTATTATTTTTTTTGAGGGAGATTGGCCCTGTGCTAACATCTTGTTGCCAATCTTCCTCCTTTTCTTTTTTCTCCCCAAAGCCCCAGCACATAGTTGTGTATCATAGTTGTAGAGTTGTAGCTCCTCTATATGGGGTGTCGCCTCAGCATGGCTTGATGAGCGGTGAGCGGGTCCGTGCCCGCGATCTGAACCTGTGATCCTGGGCTGCTGAGGCAGAAAGTGTGAACTTAACTGCGACACCACCAGGCTGGCCCCTCTATCAAGCCTTGAAAATGATGAAGGTAGCATGCTTATGAAATCCGAGGATAACACCGCTCCAGAGAGAGAGATAATGTCCTGGATAACCAAGCAAGGATTCAGATGTCACAACTAAACTAAAAGATAAAATTTGCTAAAGATAAATACACAGTCCATCACTTACATTAAAATAAAAAAAAAATAAACTATTCAAGCATGAGCTTGGGAAGAATGACTCAATAATCTAGAGAATTTTCTTGATTTCAAAGTCAGAATGAGACAGTGCTATGACTTGATGCCTGCTACGTTCTGTACTACAGTTGACTATTGCCAGCATGCAGAGGTTGGCCTGAACTTCTCAGGTTCCCAAATCTAAAAATGACAATCACTGACGCAGGAAGACTAAGCAGCCAGTGAGGCTCACTCCTTAGGGCAGTAGCTGACTGCTACACACTGGTCTTGAAGTACATGTGCTGTAATCTGAGCCACGCATTTTGTCTTTGTTATCTCATTTAATCAAAGCAGGCTTTAAAATACATACCCAAAGCTTTATTATAGTATGCATGTTGTGGACCTGCTGGTTTGCTTTAAAAAAGTCAGAAGAAGTAACATTCATTCAGAAATGCTAAGGTTCTCTGTTCTACCATCCAGAACAAGGGAGAGTAGAGTCCCAGGACAATCTTTAAAGGCAGCTCATATCTGAAATATTGTGCTTCAGTTTTGATGCCACGATTTGAAACGATTGTTGACAAACAGTTGTAGTCGGGGGAGAGCAATCAGGATGTGGTACAGCTAGGGACTATGTCATAAGAAAAAACATGAAGGAACTGGGAAGAGTTCAGTTTGAACAAAAAAAAGGAGGTTTGGAGGAAATGTGATGACTTTTTTCATATACTTGAACCTATGTGATGGATAGAGGAATTTGACTTATTCTGTGCTACTCCAAGGGATTGAGCCAGGATCAAGAGGTTATGCAGTTATACAGATTGTATCAGTTATACAGGTTCACTATAAGGAAGGACTTCTTAAATGGAGATGTCCAAAATATCATAGATAATCTAGAGAGAAAATGAGCATCCCTTTTCCAGAATTGCTTAAGCAGAGACTGCCTAACCACAGATACTGAAAGGCTGTCAAGTGTAATGGATAAGTGCAGGAAATCGGCCACTAGAGCATCTGGATGGTCTTCCTGGCTCTGTCTCTGCCACATGCTAGCTGGGAGATTGTGGAGAAGTTACGCTATAACTCTGTGCCTCAGCACCTACATCATAAGCCCTTATGGATGTTCCTGGGTGTAAAGTAATGTATAGTAATAACTCAGGGAGTGTTAGCATTTCTTATGATCATTCCCTAGGAATGTGTAGAGAGGATTTCTCCAAAGAGTAAAAGTTTTGCTAGAGTTCCTTCCCACTCTCAGTCTGTTATTACAATTACTTGTAAATCAAATACAATCAAACTCTTAATTTTATGAATGGATCATTACGCCTGTAAAACACCATGTATTCTTAAACAGGGTCAATATGACATACTTCACGTCACCACTGTAAATACAGATGGAGACATACAGATAAAAGAAAAGAGACATTTTGTAAGGCTGACACATTGATAGCTGTTCTGAAGAGACTGGCTTAAATGTTAATTTTGGCGATTTCTATTTCCCATTCTATCTATGAATTATAGTGTACATAAACAGCATAAGGTGTTTTATGTTAATTCTTGAGAGTGGTTTCTCAAATTTCTTGTGAGTAAACGAGGCATATTGTTAGCAATATAATTTGGGGTATATTGAGCTCCTAGTAAATTGTGAATGGTTTATTATTCGCTGGAATACATTTACCCTGCTAATGCAATATTGCAGCTTTTTAAAATTATATGTTAATAGTTTAACAGCCAAAGTTAAATGCTGTTAATGAAATGGTATAACTAAGAGATCTCATTTGTAGTATTTTACAGTTTTCTTCAACATTTTATTAGTAAAGTTTAAAAATGAGATGTGACAAAAAGAATACAAAACAAAAGCAATTATTGGACTCGATTTAAATGATGGAAAACTTGAATTGTGTGCTTTCAGCTAAAGCCAAGCAAGATATAATACAGTGCCTGGTGCATTACTCTACAACAGCTGAATGAATAGTGGTTGATCAAGAAACAATTCTATTGACGGCTTCATTCCCTTAAATTAGAATTCTTGTTCAAGCTGTGTCTACACAGGTAAAATGAAGCAGAGAATTGATATTTGTTTGGTAAATTAAGCAAAAAAGAAAAAGAAAATGAATGATATATTCCCTCTCTCCATTTTCTCCTGTAGTGGAAGATTTGTCTCCAATACTTAGAAAATTTCCACTATTTTTTCACTTTAGTTTGCCTATGAAGAAGGAGATGGTGTGATCATAATATATAATAGAGTAGGAATGAGAGACTTTTCAAATTTTTCCTATCATAAGGTTGGGTGTTCTTGAGTAATGTGTACATCTCTATAAAAAAATAATTGGGGTAAATCTAGGGTCTTTGTACTTAGATCTAAGAATGTAGCAGTATAATTACAGAGCAAAGGAAATATGACTTCATGAGAGTAAGTAAAAAATGTTAGTGGATTTTGTCAACTCAACTTTAATGTCAGTCAATGATGTGATGAAACCTCTGAGAACATGAACACAATCTCCCATTGCCCTACTACCCAGAGGGAGGTCCGTGAGTCCTGCTCCACTCGGGACTAGTCAGACAACAGTTGGCAGGATCAGGTCATATTGCAAAAATGCACTTTGTGAAAGATGTAGACCAATGGAGACGGTTGACTAGAATGGAGAGGAGACTCAAACTATGTCAAATGAGTAATGATGGGAAAAACCTGACAATGGAGTGACAACCAGGGGATAATGATAGCTATGTCCAAACATTTCAAGGACTCTCATGAAGAAGATGGAGTGGACTCATTTTGTATGACTTCTGCAAGGATAGCCAACAAGAAAGGCATACGTGTGAAACCATAAAAAAGATTGTAATAAGGAAAATGTGTTAATAGTACAATATGATGTGCTCCCTTTCGAGTGACAAATTTTACTATTACAGGTTCTTTTATCAAAACCTGTTCAGCAATTGGAAAGCATTCTATAGAAGGTTTTAAAGCCCGAATTGAGCAATTAAACAAGATTGTCTTGTGATTCTGTGAGTCAAGTTAAATTATCAAATTTTTCCTATCACCCTGCCATAATTTCAGAAAACTAAGGAACTATTGATATAATACCTGTTAAATAGTTTGAATTTCTTGAATGAAAGATTCTATAAATACAGAAAATATTATTTTTATAAGGCATTCAATGACAGAGAGATAAATAGTGCTGTAACAAACACTCTTTTCCACATGGCAAACTATAAAAATAATGAACTATTTTTAAACAGCAATAGGTTTTAACTGCATTATGTGAAGATCATATTATAAAAATAGAAATGCCTTTACTAATTAAAATTCTCGGGAATTTCTTTCATGTGGGTTTTCTGCCCCTTTCTACCACACATCCCTCACAAGATCATGCTATTATTGGTATAAGCACTGTGTAAAATAATGAGCTTTCTGATCATGAAAGTAAACATTGATCTGTATGATTTTTGGAGAGAAAAAGGGAGGTAAGTAGAGGCTCATTGAACTCATTCAAAATTTTCATCAAAATAATCACAATGATATACATATAGAAAATGGTGGGAGTGTCACCACTGGATACTGGATATAAAAAATCAACCACATACCAGAAGCTGGTACGGATTTCTGCCAAATAAACCAGCAGTGTAATTTAATGCTATGCTTGTGGCTGTTACTGTGTTTTTCTCTGCAGTTGCTTCCCTTCATGCATCTGTGCTTATACGGAACGGGTTTCAGCACACTGGGTGCATTTTAATATCATATAAGCCCCATGTGTAAAATATTTTCTCAGTGAGAAGTTGACCCAAATTCTTTTTCTTTCACCTTCAGACCACTGACCTGAGAGATTAAGGATTCACTTAAAACTGTTCCAGTAAACGGAAAGCTTTCAATCTTCCTTGGTCACTTCCTGGAGCTTTCCTGGCCTGTCTGTGTGGCCTACGCTTCGTTTTTTGCTATCGTGATCTATCAGAGAGTTGGCATATCTAATTGGAAATTTCCATTAAAAAAAGTGAAGACAACTTAACTGGACAAGTCCAAAGAAAAGGTAGGTTTTAAGCATTTCCTGATGTGAGGGGTATGTAGACATGACCTCAGAAAGCTACCATCTAGTCCATAATAAAATGACAATTAAAACCATGAAAATCAGCATATCCCTAAGCAACTTTTAATTTTTTTGTTTAAAAGTTTGGTGCAATATACTTATTACCTTGAGTAAGGCTTCCATATAACATTAATCATAGCCCTTGCCTTTTGTTGTTGTTGCTCTATAATAATGTTATCAAAGTTTTCAAAGAAAGAATATTGGATGATGATAGTATTAACATAATTTAAGTAACTATACATTTCATAATAAAGAGAGTTTTTATCTACTTTTTACAGGTATCATATATCTATGTTTAGAAATGGTTTAAATGTTAGACATTCATACATGTTTTAAAATATCTCAGTTGAGAAAAAAATCCAAAGACATAAAGAGGCATTTGAAAAGAGAATTGCTACCATACTTTATAAGAAAACTAGAATGTAAATGTAAAGTTAACTGCATTAGAGATTTAATAAAAAATATGAAACACACTAGCGTGTATTCATGTAATACTGAGGCTTGGCAATTTGACTTTCATGGAGTTTTATTTTTTGTGATTTTGTGTATTTGTTTTCCCTCATTTGCAATCAGAAAAAAGTATCATTTTTTTTCTCTGTTTTCAATCAGTCTTGCTAAGGGTTTATCAATTTTTAGAAAATCTTTAAAATATTATCTTTTGATTTTGTTGATTATCTCTTCTGTACTGATATTTCTTATTTATTGACTTCTGACCTTTGCCTTCTTTCTTGTAATTTCTCTAGCTGTGGTATCTTCTTAGGTTGTGTTTCAGCCTCTCTTCTTTTCTACTATATGCATTTAAAGCTATGCATTTCCCTCTAAGGACTACTTTACCTGAATCCCCCAAATATTGATATGTCCTATCTTCATTATAACTTGATTCAAATTATTTTCTAATTTCCATTGTTATTTATTCTTTGACCCATTATATAGAGGAGTATTGACTAAAGTCCAGGGAATTAGCGTTTTCTAGTCATCTTTTTGTTAATTTAGCTAATTCCATTGTGGTCAGAGAATATACTCTGAGTAATTCCATTCCTTTGACATTGTTGAGGCTTTCTTTAAGGCTGCTAATATGGTTAATTTTAGTAAATATTCCATGTGAACTTGAATGGAGGTGAATTCTGTGTTGTGTGCAAAGTCTTCTCTCTGTTTATGTGTGCCATTTGAGTCCATGTGTTGTGTTGTTCAGATCTTCTCCAGACTGACTGATTTTTTAACAGCTTTATTGAAGTATAATTGGCATATGGAAATGTAAAGTGTATATATTTAAAGTGTACAGTTTGATATATCTAGACATTCATGAAACCATTGCCACAGCTCTTCCTCCTACTTTTCCCTTCCCTCCTCCTGTCCCCAGGCAACCATTGATCGGCTTTCTTTCACTACAGATTATTTGAATTTTCTATAAATGGAATTATACACTGTATACTCATTTTTGTCTACCTTTTTCAATCAGTACAATAAGTTTGCTGTTCCTTCATATTGTTTTGTGTATCAATAGTTCTTCTAGTACTCCATGGTCTGGTTATACCCAATTTGTTTATTTGTGTTCACTTGTCTTATAGATTTTTTGTTTGCTTCTATTATCACCTGTTGAGAGAAATGTTTTAAAGTCTGTTAATATGATGTGGACTTGTTTATTTATTTATTTTTTATACTCTGACAATTTTTAAAACGTATTTTGAAACTGTGATTGGGTGCATACAGATTTAGGACTGCTCTATTTTTCTTGGGATTGATTCACTTATCCCTTTTAAAAATACTTAAAAAAAATCTCTGGTAATGATTCTTGCCTTCAAATATACTTTATCTAATATTGGTGTCATTATATTAGCTTTATTTTGGTTAATATTTTCATGGCATATCTTTTTCTATACATTTACTTTCAACCTTTCTGTGTCTTAATATTTAACGTGTGTCTCTTTTAAGGAGAATATTTTTAAAATCCAATATGGTCTTAAATCAAATCTTAGTTTTATTTTGAGTATGTAATCTTTTTTTGTTTATATAATTACCAATATTGTTCATTTGAAAGTGGTTACCCTAGAGATTACTGAAAGAATTCATGACCTGTTGCAACCTAGTGCATATTACTGCTTTTTCATTGCCCTGACAAAACTGGAAACTTTATCCATTCTAACTCCATTTACCCTTCTTTTTATGCATTTTAATTTTGCCTACATTTGAAATTTAAACATTGATACTATTATTTTACATGTTGAATATTAATTTATATCTATATACATATTTAACTTCTCCATTCTCTCAATTCCTTTTCACGTCAATGTTTCTATTTGGGATCATTTTCCTTCTACCTGAAAAACTCCTCTTAGAACTTCTTGTATTTCAGGTCTGCTAGTGATGAATTCTCTCAGTTTTTGTTTCTTTGATAATATATTCATTTCAACATGAATTTTGAAAGATAATTTTGCTAAGCATAGAATTCTAGGTTGGCAGTAATTTCCTTTCCACATTGTAGAAATGTTCATTTCACTGTCTTTCGGCTTATACTATTTCCTCTGAGAAGTTAGTTGCCAGACTTATTGTTGCTCCTTTGAAGGTAACAAAGATCTTTTTTCTCTGGCTGTCTTAAAGATTTTTTGTTCGTTTCTTGATGTTAGTAGTTTGACTATGATGTGGCCAGATGGCATTAAAATAAGAAATTCTGCTTAAGCTTACTGAGTTTCTTGAATCTGTGAGTTGGAGTCTTTTTATCATTTTGGAAAATATCAATTGGGAAAAAGGAATACACTGTATTCCTGTGTTCTATCTCACTTGTCCTTCTAGGACTCCAATGATGTGTTTTCTGATTATTTTCATTCTTTCTATCTCAGCTTCAGTTACATATTTTCTATTAACCTTTTAGTTCATAATTCTTGTCATCTGTTTCTCTCAATATACTATTAAACACATCCCTTGAATTCTTAATTTCAGGTATTGTATTTTTCAGTTCTAGAATGTCCATTTGAGTCTTTAAAAATTTTAATTCTCTTTTGAAATTCTTTATCCTCTCATTTATTCCACTCATTTTTTCAACTATTTCTTGAACAAATTAATCATAACTATTTTAAAGTCCTTTCCTGTTAACTTCTCTATTGGGATCATCTATGGATTGATGTCTGCTGCTTTTATTTCCTCTTTATTGTTGGCCATGTGATCTTGTCTCTTCACATGCCCAGTAATTTTTGATTGCATGTTGGACACTATAAAATCTGCAGAGACTCCAGATGATACTGTCTCCCACCAGAGATGATTTGTCTTTTCTTTTGCTAGGCAAGGGAAGAGGGAGGGAGGCAGTCATCCCCTTAATCCAATCAGATACAGAGCTATGTAGAAACTGGGTTGCAGTTTTGGTAAGACTCATTCTACCTCTGTTTATACCCAAATTCTAGGGTCATATCTATCAATTAAAAACCTGGCAGGTCTTTGTCTTCTCTGCACCAAGTACAGGAGAAATTTCTATTCGGCTTTTCAGAGGTTTTCAACTTAGCTCTTTAGTCTCAAGTTATATGCAGTTTCATAATTTGACAAATGTCTTAAGGGAGAGACTGGAAGTGTGTTTGAGGCAACTGAAGTCTCCACTTTTGCTGCTCTAGACCTATTCAGCCACCAAATCTCTATTGATTTCTTCATCCCTCTGCAGTGGCCCCTGGACAAGGTGAATCCAGATTCCAAACTTCTAGACTACGCCCAGTATTGGCAAATGCTCCCAAGAAAAAGTAATCTTCAGATATTCAACTTACCTCTGAAGGTTTAACTCCTTAGAGTTTACTTCTTTGATCTTAGAAATTTTATTTTTCCTATTCCTTGTTTCCATATTTTGTGATTTAATACCACAATTCTTGTACTTTACCTGGCTTTTCTACTTGTTCTCATTGGAGAATTTGTTTGTGGCAAATTACATTATCTTACCCAAAAGCCAAAATTTGTATCTTTATTTCAAAATAAAGAAGGGACATATTTCCTCTTCTGCACCAAATATGAAAGATTATAAAATTGAGCCCAGATTTTTGCTTATATCAGGCCAAACCCAAGCAGAATTAATAATCTTGAATGTGCTACTTTTAGCATTATTCTTTTCACCATTTTCATTTCATACTCCTTTCTTGGCTATCCCATAAAATTCTAAATCTAGGACTCTAAATTTTTCTTTTTTTGCCAGCAATCCCTATTGTTTATCTTTGTAGATGTACTAGGCTTCTTCTGCCTTTCATTCATTCCATCAAAACTTGCTTGAACTATGTTTATTCTTTCAGGATCCTCCTAGGGAATTGGCTAATTACTTGGATAAATTAATCATAACCAGAGGTTGGTGACTTATAGTGTACTATATCAAAATGACATTTCTATTTTGATAGCATTTACCCTTAGCAAAGTGTACATAATGTGGGGCTTTCTTACATTAGAGTAGGAACAATGGGTGAGATATATGGGGAAGTATCTTTCTTCTAATCATTCACATAATGTAAACACTAGAAAGTTTACATTATTTTATTCATTGATCTATTTATTCAGTCAATAAACATTTATTAAGCCCCTACTACTTACAAGTCATTTTGAAAGCCACTACATGAAGTATAGTGATGAGTCAGACAGATCCCTTCTTTTAAGAATATTACAGTTTGGTAAAAGAGAGAAAAGAAATACACAACCAATGACAGCACAAGGCATAATGGGATAAGCACTATAGAAACAGAAAGAAAATGAAGTAGTGTGGTCATATAGAGAAAGGGATCTTTTGTGAATCAAGTGGATCAGAGATTCATTTATGAATAAAGTAGTGGTTCAGTTGGCTTTAGAAAGGTGGGTGGGATTTCTAATGTGGATGAATATGGAGGTTTGAAAAGGCATTCCAGATAGAGAGAACATTATGAAGACATGTGGGAAATATGAAAAGTACAGGGAGAAGTTCTGTCACTTGGTATTGCTTGCTTTAAGGAGAGGGGAAGATTAGTGACCTTGAAGCAGCTTCTCCTGGAGTATTGAAGATTGAATCCTTAGTTATCTGTGGTGATTAGCTTAACCTGGACTACTGCTGAGTGTCAACAGGTACTGAGCTATGAACTGAGGATACAGAAGGACTTGACATTTCAGAGCTCACTATGTAGTGAGATTCTTTCTATTGACTACAAAGTGAAGAGAGAAAAGTGCTAACAGAAGTATGAATCAAGTCTTATTCCACCGAGGAGGTTCTCTTGTCCATGGGTTTGTTCTCCTATTTCCAGACTGTAGAAATCATCATAAAATTTTTTCAGCCTTATGCAAGTATTTATTGCATCTGTCTGATTTTGTCAATGCTTCCAGCTAGAATTAATAGTTTAGATGAAGATATTCATTTGGTATATCTAAACTTTTATTATTTGTCCATTATTTATTTACTCCTTCTCTCCCTCTCTTGATCCCTTCTTCCTTCCTGTTTTCTTTTTTTCCTCTTTTCCTTCTTTCCACTAATATTTACGGAGTGAACCTATGTGCAGATACTGCAATGGAGGCTGAGGATTCAGCCATGTATGAGGCACAGATCCTGGTTTCTGGTGACATCAGCCTAGACAAAGCTAATGGGTGCCTTATACTCAAGAGAGCGAATATATATGGATCAAACATTCTTTCTCCTCGAGTAACTGAAGCTTGATTCCAGGGCCTGTGTAGCATGTACATACATAGTTTCTCTGAATGTAGACCCTCTGGGAGGGTTTCCCACAGTATCTTTTAAACTCCCTTTCTGTCTTCGGATTAGCCTATCCCTGTAACTGCCAACAATGAGGACAAAGTTTAAAAGCAAATCCTCAAACCTCTTATCTGGAGTGTAAGGCTTAATCCCAAGTGCAGCCCCCTGACATTCCCTCTAGTCTGACTTCCATCTCTCCCCATGTCCGCTTCAACCCAGGTATAATTAAAACCCAGACTTTTTCATTGAAACTTTATTTGTAATAGCCCAAACTGGAAACAACCCAAATATCCAATGCAGGTGGATAGAAAAACAAATTGTGGTGTATTCATGCAATGGACTACTACTCAGCAATAATAAGAACAAACGGTATGTACACACAATGACATGACTGATTCTTAAAATAATTATGATGAGTGAAAGAAGCCATATAAATAAGAATATATACTATATGATTTCATTTGCATAAAACTCTAGACAATGCAAACTTACCTAGGTGACAGAGAACAGATCAGTGGTTGCTGGCGGGGGGGAGGCATGTGGGGAGGTCAGGAGGGAAGGATTACAAAGGAGTACAAGAAAACTTTTGGGGGTTGTGAGTGTGTTCACTATCTTAAGTGTGATGTTTTCATTAGTACGTACATATGTCAAAACTTACCAGATTGTATGCTCTACATATATGCAGTTCATTGAATGTCAATTATATCTTGATAAAGTCACTTTGTGTTAAATACAGGATCCTCTTGTAATTGTTTAATCTCCGATTCCCCTAATAGACTAAGTAACATGATGAGGGTGATCAGGACTTTCCCATTCAATGTTATCTCCCCCGGTGGCTGGTCTAAGGTGGGCTTTCAGTAAATACATGTTCGTGGTTTAGATATGTTTCCACTGAACCATGTAACATTTTGGCCTTGCTTTGATTCACGTATTAAAATGCTGATCAGGTTGCAGTGTTAGTCATTAACCATACTATTTCCCTTGTTGTAAAGCCAACGGGAGTATAAATGTCCTTGAAGTATGTTTTTATTTGTAAAGGCAACTCCATTTCCAACCTAAAATAAGCCCAAACTCAACTACCAATTTTAATAGGAATTTATGTTAGAAATGAAAGCTACGAAAGGTTAGTAAACATCAAGAGACAGCTAAACATCCTGCTTGTAATATTTACAGATAAGTTAGCTTCTAAAGGAATCCCACAGTGTGTGATCCCATCTGGATAGGTGAATTAATGTCATAATGAAATGACTAACTTCTGCTTTGCCAAATGTTTATGACTACAAATGATGTCCATCACAACAGTGGCAGACTTATTTAACTTTCCTGGGTCTATGATTATAGTCTCTGAACAGCGATGTGAAGCTAAGCTTGGTAAAGGCGTCTTCTGTGTATTCCTTTCAATGGCTTCCTGTGTCACCATTTTTAAATTCTGATTTTTTTTTTTTTAAGGCTTAGAGGTTGTTAGTCATTCAGATGTCCCCTCTACAAAAATTTCAACTCTGAGGCATTTGAGAAATTATGAGGGAGTTAAACCTGGAGTCTGACTTGGAAACTGGTCTATCATTTTCTTCCTGGTACCTTCAATGGCAACACCGTCATGCGTTAAAGTGGTAAAAATACACATTACGACAATCCCATAAACAGCCTTCTATATATATATGTAAACACAGAGGCTGAATTGCCTCAAAAGTCGCAGCTCTCACTTTTTAACAGTGTTTTATATTCTTCATACTTAGTCATTTCACTGGCTCCCTACTGCAAGACTCACTCTGCCTGCCAGCTTCCCTCACCTTAAAATAGTTGTTTGAGCAGCTGCGAATGTTCTCGATGACAACTGCTTTTGTGATTTACTCAAAATCTCGACAATTTTTGGGTCTGGAAGAATAAAAAGCCTAAGATCTCTGGGGATATCGCTGTTCAAGATCATATGTAATTTTCCTGCACTATCTTCCCTCAGTACTTTCTTGTTTCAGTACACTGCCACAGGAGTTGTGAAAGACACCCTCTGCCGTGTTCCCTCTCCTGACAGGTATTATCTTGAAGCTCAGTTCTTTTATTTCATTTGGTGCCCAATAACATCTCAAATTTTTCTCTGGCTGCGTTCGCTAAGAATGATAGAGACTCCTTCAGCTTGCAGGGTATAATTTACGTTCATGTTTATGCTCGTGTTAACATAAACCTATCTGTTGAATATTTGAAGATTTTTTTTGTTTTAAATATGTGGCCAATAGTGTTGGCCCATCTTTGGTTTATAGCAGGCAACAGAGAAATTTAAGAGCGAATCCTGGATCTTGAAAGTCTAAATTCATTATAAATATAGAGAGACTCCTAATTCATAGAGTTTGTCACTGTGGTCCTGTAACATTTGACAAGAAAGAATTTGTTGTCTAGCTTTAAAAAGTCACTACTTTTCCATAGACAAATTAACGAAGAAAAAGGTTTATTATAATTTGGTGATGAGTCCACAAATCTACATAGATGACAGGTGTTTGACATTAGCATAAGGGTAAAAATCGGGTCTAAACAAGTGTGTGTTTCCCCATTTACATGATGATAAACCTTCGTCATATTTTTCAAATTGTTTATATACCTTCCTTTTCCTTATGAGTTGTGAGAGTTTTGCAAATCTTTTAGAATATTTCTTAGTTAACTCCTATAAAACATAACTGACAATGGGCATAGTTGCCCTAAAAAAACTGGAGGGAATAATATCTACAATTTGTTCTAAGTGCTTTATATATTTTATTTTATCACAAAAATACCTGTTGAGTTTGTACTATGCTTATTCTCATTTTACAGATGATAAAATGAGAAAACTCAAGGTTGGAAAGTTTAAAAAACGTTCCCAAGGATTCATGCCCAATAATGGAAAGCCTAGGCTGGCTGGACTCAGGTCTGTGAGCACCAAGGCCTATATCCATTCCAGCCACAAGGCCCCCTCGATATACGGAACTTCCCTAAGGATGCCGCAGAGGGAGGAAATGATGGATTCCCTCTCTATTTTGGTTGCTTGCCATGAAGCAAGGCATGAAATGTTAGAATTGGTTTAATAGTGAGTTTAAGCATGGAATTGGAGTGGGAGAGATGTGGTGAATTATTGTTGCATTTTCAAGTTTAACTATGAACAAGAGTAACTTGGGCATCTTTAGAAAAATCGTACTCAGCATCATGTTTGAGGATAATAATTCACTAGGACTTAAGGTCTAGAGGGTGAGGGATGATTTAAAATTTTCCTCAGGTGATTCTCATACTCAGATTGGGAGACATTGGGTTGATGTCTTCTATGGGACTATTTAAATTTGTGATTTTATTGGTGTGAATTCGAGGATTCTGGGAGTTGGTCTCATATCCCTAATCTGGACCCTCACCACTATTTCCCAACCACAGAAAAGCATTCTTTTGTTATACGGCCCTTTCTCTTGTTCGGATACAGAAATTGTTGGGAGGATCATGCTTTGAGCTTGATCAATCACGTATAATTTGGAGAGCTAGAAGTGTGGTGTCTGAAAGATAATACTAAATTAAAAGTCAGAAGCCTTTCTTTCACCACCAGAAAATGGCCTTATTTTATTCATCCTTTTATATCCAGTACTTCTCACACAACCTGAAGAACAGTAGGTTTTCAATATTGTTTTTCTGTAGAATTGGCAAATTAAATCTACCGTCATCAACATTCATTCAACAAAGTTTTTTTTTGGCAGCTATCATGTATAGAACATCAGACACTGGGCAAATTAGACTCAGCTCTTGCTCTGATAGCATGTATAATGCAATGGAACAAACAGACCAACCAAGGAATCCAGGAATATAGACTTCCAAATAGTGAATTTCACTATCAAGTGTAAGAGACTGTTAGCTGTCCCCTAATATTTGTTTTTATTACCTTCCACAGTAATAGAATTTGTAGCTGCCCATATACTATTCTTATTAAAGCAAACATTTACAAACCTCTTTTTTCAGTGAAGGTGGCCATGTAACTAAGTTCTGATCCACAGGATAAATGTGAAAATATCACGTGGCAGTTTCCAGCAACCTTCTCTAGGAGCACCTGATGGGTGTCCTTTGCCCCTTGTTTTTGTCCCCTTCCTCTGTCTTGCTGATTGGAAAGTGGATGTTGGTCAGAGCTACATCTCCGATCATGAAAATGAAGGAACATCCCTAGACATTGTGGAGTGAAAGCCTGGAAGTGGCCTGAGTCTGTAAGAAGCTTGGAGAACAGAGCCACCACATCGTCTCTGGGTTGCCTTCCTTAGGAGTTTTACAGGATATTCTGAGAATAAATTATGGGGAAATGGAGACCTGATCTAGTCTAGGAGTCAAGAAAGGCTTTCCCAGAGGAAGAAACATTTCAGCATCTGTTTGAAGGTTAGGTAGGTGATGTGTTGAGGATGCGGCGGAGCAGAGGGGGTGAAGCGATAACGGAGTATTTTGGTCTAGAGAAACAAGATTACCATGAGGAAATGATGCAGATGAAAACGACTTGCAAAGTAACATCACTCTAACCATAAGACATTGTTATGAAGCCTGTGCTTCTCAGCATATGCTTTGAGACCTGCTGAAATTAATTACCTGCTCACGTCTTACCACTGTCATCTCTGATTACTGCCTGCCATAGATTTCAGACTAGTCTCATCAATTTGTAGTTCCCTTCTAGCATTCTTCTTGGCCAACCCATGCCATTTTCAGAGGACCTTCTATCTGCTTCATGGAGACTTTTCTGAATAACCCTGGCCCCCCTCCAGAGCTGTGATAACCAAGGTCCTTCCAACCATTTCCATTTGTTCTCATTCTTAGGCTGTATGACTTTCCCTACATTTCTCTTCTTCCACTTACTGCACTTCCCATAAAGCTTACCCAAGAGCAAGGACAATGCCCTGTGTTTTCTTTTAAATCCAGAAACACCTAGTTCAAACCTCAGCTCCAATACATTTTGGTGACTGAATAGCTTGAGTCCAGGTTGAAAGTCCCTTCCAGTTCTGTCTTGCCCATAGGTGTGGCCTGTTCAGTGATGAAATTCTTTGAGGACCAGTCAAATATAATCATTTCTCATCTGGAAAGCTCCAATATTAAGAGTGGACCTGAAAAATTCATCAGGGGAATAAAGTTTTGCTCATCACGTTTGCTGCCCTCCAGGCCTTTGGGTAAATGATGGCGGATGGATTGGAGCAATGATGGCCAAATGCAATATTAAATCTACTTTCTGTCTCTTTCTGGTCTGCCTGGTGGAATTTGATGTATTGAATTTTATATTGAGGAACCAATTTTCTTTTGATAAATTCATGCTCCAGGCTGTTCAGCACTGACCACTGCATTAGGGACATTCTGACAAATGAACAGGTATGTAGGCAGAGTGTGTCATCCATGCTGTGGGTGGCTTCTCCTAGGGTCCTTGATCCTGGAGAGATTTTGACTCTTCTTACTCACTGCTGGCTGTCAAAATAGATACAGAAAGTTTGCCGTCTTTGGGGATTTTCTTCCTCCCCTTCATTGAACCACTGCACTTGAGTCCTTCCATAAAAATGCAATGTTAACCCTGAGAACCGAAATCTCAGCTATTCAGAGCTTGAGCTTCCATGTTAATTGAGAGCTGATCAAGCTAATATAAACTTTCTGAATTTAAATATTTTTGAAGAGTCTTTCTCTAAATTTTTTCGTTTGCCTCTTTGCCTTTTTACCTAGAAAATATGCAACACTATTTCCACTTTTGAATTCATTTATTCAACTAACATTTGCTGAGTGTCCATTAAATGCTAAGTACTAAGAACAAAAGTATAGAAAATAAATTGTCTCTGACCTCAAAGGGATAATAGTCTAGAAAGAAATTGACAAACATTTTCTGTAAAGGGGCAGATAGTAAATATTTTTGGTTTTGCAGACCATAGAGTCCCTGTCACAACTACTCTGCCATTGTAGTGCCAAAGCAGCTATAAACCCTAAATGCCATTTTGTTTGTCTGTCAAACACCTACGCATTATCAAGAGTCTGTTCAAAGGAAACACTTTATATGAAACCTTCCTGACCACGACAAATGGGAAAAATTGCTCCCTCTTCTGTATCCTGTCATATTCTGTACAGCTCTTTCTCAGGACACCTCTAACACTTGACTGTACCCATTTGTTTCCTATTTGTGAAAGGCAGGCCAGGCAGAGGGAGCAGTGTCCATAAAGGCATGGGCTGTCCTGAAACGTTTGCTAAGCTGTCTGGCTGGATCAGAAGATGTGAGGAATGGAGTGAAGGCAGGAGGTGCTAGTACAGAGAAGAAAAGAGTTGGGAGGGGATGTGATCCCGAGGGCTAGGAGCTGGCCAGGCCATTTGTACTTGAGTCAGCGTAGAATAAGGTCCATTCAAGGGCTTTCCGAAGGGGAATGCGTGATCAGATTAATGTTCAGAAAGATCATTCCTCAGCCTTGTGAAGTGGGGTAAGGCTGATGGCAAGGAGACCAGACGGATGGAAGCCAGCTTGCTAGGATGATGGTCAAGGAAGCGTTTTTGGTGCAGAATTCTTGGTTGCCACCATTGTGTAAGCTTAAATTGCACAGTAGAGCCATAGCTTCAGTGGGCCCTGAATTAGGAATCAGAAAAAGTCCTTCTAAGTCTAGTCTCAGAATTCTTAAATGTATGACTCTGGAAAAGCCGTTTATCTTCTCTTGAGTTTATATCCTCAGTTGTGACATGAGGAAGGTACTTTAAGTGATTTCTAGGCTATTTTTCTAGCTCTATGTGTCTTCAAATTAATTGCTTGATCCCTGTTTATCATTTTTCATATGAGAATTAGTCTCCATCCCCCTGTCCCTCTTTTGTTAAATTTGGGCAATCTTAATCTAATCCTAGTATTTTTAAAGAGGAGAGTTCAGGGCTTAATTTTATACAGGCTATATCAAAGAAACTTTGAAGGTATCTTAGAACATTCTGGATTTCTCTTCCTCCACTCTCACCTCCCACTGATTTTCCCTGTGAAATATTTCATGAATCTACTCTGCCTTTTTGTTTTTTCTCAATTCCACATCAGTTCCTGAGTCATTAGTTCATTACCCTAGCTTTTGTGACCGTTTGTGTTGGCGCTAACCTCTTTCCATGATTTTTCTCTTATCCCCCATGCTCCAGTCAAAAATACTCCCTGCCTAGAACCCACTTCTTTGGCATGTATGACATAGTCTGACAGTAATTAGCTTACTTGTCTGTCTCCTCCACGAGGCTTGACTGTGACTTATTTATCCTTGTATCTCCAGAGACCAGCCCAGTGCCTGGTACATACAATGAACCCAATCAATGCCTGAGCCCAGGGAACGTTTCAGTTTGTACCAGTTCTCCCTTCTTCACAGAGTATCTCTCTCATCTCCCGTTCACAGCCCATGCCCAGGCTACCTCTTTGCTGGCTGCAAATAGAACTCTGTTCTGCAGGCTGCTCTGGCTGTGTGCCTCAACAGGCTGTCAATTCTCCCTTCTCAGAGCTTCTCGTAGCACAGTTTTTTACTTCTCTTTTGCACTCATCTCGTTCTTGCTTATGTTATAGTTATTACGTAGGGGTCTCTTCCATCTATAAGACAGGATTATCTGTGATACACAAGACCTCTATCTTACTTTGCTTCTTCTGAAGCATCTATGTCAATGCTTGTAATTAATAGGTACTCAATTAAGGTATTCATAGACAGAACAAGGAATCAAACTTCCTGCAACAAAGACACTATAATCATCGGGCTGACTGTTTTGTGCCAGACAAACATGATTTTTGTAGAAATGAACAACATCAGTTGCTCTTTTCCATTGTGTTCTGGTTCTGATAACTGAGAAACAATTGAAACTAGACTTTCTAAAGAAAAATAAGAAAGCCCACAATCTCTGCATTCTAAGTGCTAGAAGGGATTTACCTGTGGGGTCTACCAGCAACAATTTGCATCTTGGTTTATGTGAAGGATAGAAAGCCCTAGCATCTGAGTGGGGCTGCTGACACAGCGGGGATGCAAGAAGCAAACAGCAAAGGGAGCTGGAGCAGAGGCTCAGGGCCAGGATGAAGAAATTAATAATCCACTTATTATTCAGAGCAGCAAATGGCTGCGGGCTATTGGCAAGAGGTTCGGCAATTATCTGATTAACTGCTAACGTTACACCAAGAAACCGCTTCAAGACTGCACTTTTTTTAAGTGACACAGAATGGCAAGAAGCTGCTATTTTGTGCAAAAAGCTGAGAGCCGCAGGTAGGTGGGCCATACCAAGACCCTAGTGGGCCGTCACTCTTTCAAAGCTAGAAGCAAATGGTTCTTTTTGCTGCTGTTATAACTCTTCCTGGAAATGCCAGCTTCTCTATAGCACCATAACTCAAATTTAATATGAGAGCTGAAGTTATTTTCCTTTTCGTTTTGAGCTCTTGCTTAGAACAGGAGGGCCAGGTATCTATCTTTTCAGTGGGAACTTAGAAAACAGCCCTGCACATCTCTGCCCACGCCATGCCAGGGCTGGAAGATATCTCCTCTTGTTTTATAATGTAGGTTCAAAGTTCACCAGCCTCTGCTGTCTGCTCTAGTTACTCTCAAGAAACTGCCCTCATTTTTTTTTTTTTTTGGTGAGGAAGATTGGCCCTGAGCTAACATCTGTGCCAAATTTCCTCTCTTTTTTTGTATGTTGGATGCCACTACAGCATGGCTTGATGAACGGTGTATAGACCTGCACCTCGGATCTGAACCCGTGAACCCCGGGCCCCCAAAGCAGAGTGTGCAAACTTAACCACTACACCCAATAAACTGCCCTCATTTTAAAGTCAAATGCCCCCTTGTGGCATACAAGTCTTTTATTCACCCCCCCATTCCTGCCTTTCTGTAGGACATTGATCTCTTTAAGTGGTCACCAAAAGACTTGGAAAACCCACGGTCTTGAGAAAAGAACTTGATTAAGATTCGTCAAGACTAGACTGTGTGGGTTGATAGTAAGCCCCCTTTTCCAACATTTAAAAATAAACTCAGCTCTCAATTGTATAAAAATAAATGTGAAAGTACTTCCTTCTCACTGGCAGTGATAATCAGAATGAGAATCACAATTGACCCCCCTTAGTTTGTGTTCCTGATGATTCAGGAATCTGTTGGATGTCTCTGTAATAATTTGAAAAGCAATTTCCTATTGCTACTGATAATATCCTGAGTATTCTCAGCAAATCCTACTCTGCCTTTCAATTCCCAGCTGTAAATTCCTCCCACTCTCCCCTAGAATCTGCGGGGGGAAAGTTATTTCTCAAATGCAAACATTTGATGTAATTTTCAGCGGGATAATCATTGAAGCCAGTATCAGACAAAAGTTAACCAAGAGAATGTTCACATAAAAACCTTTCACTTTGTCACAGTCCGTGAAACAGAGGTGCTTTGAAAGCAAAGGCATTTTTGCAGCTGAAAAGCCCTTTAAGTAAGGGAATCAAATCCTGTGTAGAAGTATTACAGTGGCTTTATTTCTGAAATTGGTTAATGGAAAGTCTTTTATGTGGATATCAATTATACCATGGCTAAAAAGTCAATTATGTAGTAATTGGAAGATAAAATAATGGATTTACCTTAGGTAAATTCAAAGTCATGTTTGAAATGTAGCTCCTCATTATTGTATCCTTGATGTATGAAATTAATTTTATCTATGTAATGCTATTCATTAAATGTACAGTTTTAGTGATAAATGTCTTATACAAATTTGAAAACCTCAGTATGAAAACAAAGAGGGGGTTGAATTTTTAACTGATTAACTTTTCTTTTTCAATTACTGACATCACTCACTAACCCACTCCTTCTCATCAGTTGCCTAAAATGAATATGATTATCCAGTTTTGAGTTTATATTTTCTGGACAAAATACATTAAGGGTAAAATATTGATTCCCACTTTGTCATTGCTTAAGCTTTGTTCCAGTCTTCATGAGTCTTCAGTAAGGACAAGAAGAAGAAGCAAGTGTAGCTGAGTACTCAGACTGTTCTAGGCACACGATGTACAGTCTTGCCTTGACACTCTATTTCCTTCCCTGTGTAAGCACACTGTCTTGTTCTGACAAGGAGCTTGTCAGAAGAACAGCAGGCTCAGTAAGGGCTGTGTCCTGCAACACTTCAGAGGGAAGAGAGCCCCTGCTGGTCTCCCCATAACGGATATTTCCGGGAAATCAGGAAGTGATACCAAGGACTCTCCTCAGTGTTTTACGGAGACTGGACTGACTGAGTGGCAGCCAAGCACATCTTCCTCGGAGCTGTAATCAACTTGTGTTCCATCCCCAGTCCCTCCTTTCTGTTAATGCCTGAAACTTAGAACTTATTAAAGCTATCCATTCATTGATTTTCTTTAAAGTGAAAATCAACTTCCAGGTTTGGAGTTATAATCCCAAATGCAGTATCATATTCAATTATTCATTCATTGAATGAATGATTATGCAGTGTCTACCTAATATGTTTCATACACTGTTACTTTGGGAAAATATTGAAATTGACTTCTTTTCGTAGAAGATTAAAATGTAAATATTTGAAGTCTTCTCTATTATAGGTATCTATTATCATTTACTGATCTTAGAGATAAAAAATAGCAAAAAAACACACCAAACATTTTGGACGTTAACTGGATAATCAATTTATAACATCTGAGCTGCAATTCCAATTATAACACATGTTGCATCCAGTGTCATATCAGAGCTCCTTTTGTCTGCTTCCACTTCTAGGTCATAAGTGCCTTCATTCATGTCAGAGACCTTATGATGTTATCATCAGAAGCTTTGTAGTACCTAAGGAAGTACTTTGCACATGGTAGAAGAATATAGAGCTTATTGATTTGGGTGGTAAAGATTTTACAAATCTGCCACTGGGCTTTAGTTCCTTTCAAGATGTCCTTTTGAGCCTATGTACCAAGCCCTTGCCCAATGTAACTGTTAAAGAAAAAGAGAGAGTAGGAGAGGTTCTATGCCTGGAGAATGTGAGCTGGGATCAGTGGGACAGGACTCATGGCATGGGATGAAGAAAGATTCATACTGGTCAACTTGTGAGTGAATGGAGAGGATAGAATGAGGTCCCATAGTGTTGGCCAAACTTGAAATTTCAAGGATCCTGAGAAATGTTCTTTGACTGCTTCCCATCTGACAGTTGCTCTGATGTTGAATCATTTTATTGGCTATAAAGACAAACTTTTGTTTTGTAGTGAAATTTTATAATTTATAAACATGTTAATAAAATAAAACTTCAGTTGCTCAAGAGAGAAATTATCATGATGGACAACTTGCAGACTTGGAGAATATGGTTGAGAAATACTGGAGTGTAGAAGGAGTTTACTGGGCTGTGTTCTGACCCAGTTCTGCTATTGATTGGCTTCAGGATCTATTGGCCAGATCCCTGGCACTTCTGCAATTTCTCCACCTGTAAAATGAATGTCCCAGATCCGGGGCAAATCAATCTGTTTTATAGGGACTGGTTCTTCTCATTTGTGTTTCTGCATTGATGATTTATTGAGGCAAGCTGAGGTCAATGTGGGAAATCATTTATTTATTCTCCAGAATATTCCTCCAAGTAATCAATAAAGGCTGATATTCCACACAGGGATAGTGGGGTACCTAAACTGAGTATTTCAGGAAAAACAAATGCCAAAATTGTTTTATATGCCTGTGATAATAATTTGAACTTTTCCTCTGCTGTCCTGCCAAAAGGAATCAATACCAGGGTCAGTGTGTCTCTACATGTCTGTGTGTGTGTATAAGTTTAAATTTTTAAAGAGGGGTGAGGAACTCTTTAATGCTGAACCCTAAAGAGTGAAAATGTGGCAGAATGACCATGTGAGGTGCCCCAAGTTGTGTTAAGTAGACCTAAAAAAATAGCTACTTTGTAATCATAGAAGCCATATTTAGTACTAAACAGAAAATACTTATCTTCCTTGTTGGGAAATCTCTCCAGTTTTTCAAAATGACATGCATTTGGCTAAGAAATTGTTGACAGAAAATCTGGAGATTGCTGTTATTAATTTTGTGAGCCAATATTTCAGTAATTGCTGATCCATTATATAATTTTTTCATTCAATAAAAGCTGGATATATACTTGAGATTGAAATGTCCAATACAATTTGTTAAATTGGAATACTGAGCTAAAGTTAAAATACTCAAACTCAAAATAATTTCAATAATAAGCATAACATACTTGAATGATAAGAATGCCCAGCCACTACAGAAAATACAGTTCCACATTTGACCTGATTCCTTGGTTGGAGACTTGGATATCTCAAAGTGTCTTTAACATTCATTCATTCGTACAGCAAATAATGCTGGAGAACTCACTTTGTGTCAGGCACTGTTCTAGGTGCCTGTGAAAACAAACCAACCAACAAAAAACAGTCAAACTCAAAGACCTCATAGTGGGAGGAGAAAAAAAATAATAAATACAAAAATAAATATATAATATACCAAATGGTGACAGTGCTATTGTTGTTGTTAGCGCTGTCCAGTCTATTCTGACTCCTAGTGACCCCGTGGACAGCAGAGCGGAACCCTGCCTGCTCTTTCGTACCATCCTCTCCGCTTCCGGTGCTCTATGAGACAATTCTCTGCTGCCGTTCGTAGGGTTTTCATGCCAGTTTTTGGAAGTGGGTGGCCAGATTTTTCTTCATAATCTTTCTTAGTCTGGAAGCTCTGCTGATGCCTGTCCACCATGGGTGACCCTGCTGATATTCGAAATACTGGTGGCGCAGCTTTCAGCATCACAGCAACACGCAGTTGCCACAGTGTGACAACCAAACCGTAAGTGCTGTTGTTCAAAATCAATCAACGTAATAGGGGATGGTTACTGTCTAGGGCAATGAGGGAAGGTTTCATGGATGTGGTGACATTAGAGACATGAAAGAAGTGAGGGAATGACATATGCAGATGCCTGGGCCAAGAGTTTCCAACAAAAGAACAGCAAATGCAAATGTGCTGAAATAGGGCCGTGAGAAAGTTCTCTTCTGACTACTTGGGCTTTCTGAGTGAAATAGGAAGCAACGTCATCAGGATATGGTAGGGGAGGAAGTGTTAGAGACTTGAGAAGAGAGGAGAAGATGTGAAATGGTCTTCTGAGATCTTGGGATAAAAAGGGGAACATGGAATGGTAGTAGCATTTCTTGACCTCAGGAAGGGCTTGCTTGAGATAAGTGGTCATAAACTTTGAGACCAGTCAGCACAGCCATGTGTTTTCCTTCAGCTGTGATCACCTGGCAGCTGCAGGTATGAACAGTCAGAGAATACGATTTATCTAGGGTTAGAGTTTTATTGGGTGAATAGGATTGAGGAGAGAGGCAAGAGAGTTGAAGGTGCAAGAGGGAGGTGAAAAGGAGGTCGGAGCAAGAGATTTTACATTACAGTGGTTGATCATCTAAAACACTACTGTTGATCACCATCCCTTTCCCCTCCTCCCCAGCATCCGTATGCAAAGTTGTTCAAGTCATAGAGCCATGAGTAATTGGTTCCTTGTCTTGGGTTAGGTATCCTGGAAGCATATCCCAAGACAGGATTCCTTGCCAATGATTTATTAAGGCAGGGCTCACAGGGGAAACTGGTAAGGAAGGTAGGGAAGCAGGACAGACAGGAGATGTCCAGCAAAAATGAGATGCCAGGCAAAATTTCCTTAGAATCTTTCTCAAGGAAACTCAGGATTGTAAATTCTCAAGGTTGTTTTGATCCTAGGAAGGGAGTGGGAGCTTTCACACTCCTATACTCATTCAATCATTGGTTAAAGACTTTCCCAGTGACATGTGCATTCCCAGGCTCTGAGCTTTCTATGCTGACGAGCCAAGTGGGCTCCAAGAGATTGAGAGCAATACTCCAAAAAAGTCACAGGTATTGGCTACTGGAAGCAGAAGTACACCAAAGAGGAGTAGGGAGGTGCACACAAAATTGTTGAAAAGGATCCAAGGGGACCTGAGTGGAGCATACTGTTCACTCTTCCTTTTCTTTCACCCACAGAATCCAATTTATCAGTAAAAACTGTCAGTTCTAACTCTAAATATGTATTCACTCTCCACTCAGCAGAAAGATGTTCTCAGAACATAAATCATATCGTGTTTTTCCTTGGCTTAGAATACAGTCCACATTCCTCATAAAGCTCTTCAAGTTCTGCCTCTGTTTCTTCAACCTAAGTTGTCTCACTCACCCCCTCACTACTTTCTCTAGTAGAGTTTTAGTTTAAGTTCTTTGAACAAGCCAACTACTTCCTGCCTCAGGCTTCTCTGCCTGGAGAACTCTTCTCATCCTCTCCTGCACAGACACACCCAATTGCCACTGTTCCATTGGTGGCGCTATTTGCATTGTGTGAACTCTGTTCCCATCACCATTACTATCACCATCTACCCTCATTATTCTCTGTATAGTCATGCGCCACATAACAACATTTCGGTCAACCACAGACTGCATATACAACGGTGGTCCCATAAGATTAGTACTATATAGCCCAGGTGTGTAGTAGGCGATACCATCCAGGTTTGTGTAAGTACACTCTATGTTGTTCGCATAGTGACAAAATCGGACGCATTTCTCAGAACATATCTCCATTGATAAGCAATGCATGACTGTACATGGTCTGTTTCCTTCACAGCATTTTCACTTGTTACTATTTTTATTTATTAGTGTGTTGCCTCCACTACAATGTAAGCCTCATGGGGAGAGTGACTGTTGTATCACCATGCGTAGAACAATGCTGCACACACAGTTGGCACTCAGTACAATTCTCAGACTGGTGAGTTAATGTCTGGGTGGATTGGCTGTTGTTTCCTTGTCCTTAGCATAGTTAAATAGAAAGATTTACTTCCTAGTAGATATTCCTGATATATATTCCTCCTTTCTGGAACTGACTGAGCCTAAGTTTAAAACCTAATGCTTTCTGGAGGTGCATAACTGTCCGTGAAGTGAAGGGTTATGGATGTTTGAGAATTTTGATACATTTTATTATTGTGTTAAGTATATAATTACTACTCAGTAGACAGTATTTGTAACTGTTACAGTGAACAAATCAATTATTTGTTTGATATGTGCTTTTGAATATTAATAACTTTTATAGTATGTTGTTGCTATACAAATGATTTAAGCACTGGGAATTTTGAAGTACAAACCAGTACCCTTGTAATCTGATCTCATAAATAGATGCTTAGAGAAAATTCTTTGGAGACCAAATCAAAATTCACTCAAATTCATTTAGATGGATTCCCGTAGATGATTGCCTAACAATGAAAATAACCAAAGTGTTTTAAAATATAAGTTAAAATACTTAGAAATGTTTATTAAAAAAAAAAAACACTTCAAGCCTTGCATGGAACTTCCATATCTCATCTCCAGTGATGAATGAATTGTACCTATTCTTTTACATGAAATATATATTTACTGGTAGCTAAAGTATAGCTCATTTTTAAAGCATGATTTTATTTTACATCTCTTCGAGGGAAACATTGATCCCACATTTTTCGTTTTATACTCATGAAGCTGATTGATTTCTAAATGACTTTGCTACGATGATCCAATTTAGGATTTAAATCCCACAAAGACAAGATTTTCAGGTTATGAGGAAATTTTAATGCTTGGTGCCCAAGTCACTTTTTATTATTAAGCTAGACACTTGGGGAGCCCATAAGATCTTTTCACTGCCAGAAAACCATTGGTGCATTACAGCTGCAGTCAATCTAACTGTGGCCTGACCTCGTGTGCAATTTCGAGAATCCTGGCTTTTGATATGGAAGCAATATGTTTGTTTATGACTCTGTGAGCCAGGCGTGGGCCCAGAGGGCCTGTTCCCTCCTATTTTGAACTGTTCAAGGCTTCAGTAGCGTTAACACCTACGAGAAGCTGACATCAAAGAAAAGAGACCCAAATTCTACTGAGCAAGCAGTTTTTTTTAAACTTTATTGAGGTATAATTTACATATCACAAAATTCACTCATTTTAAGTGTACAATTCAATGATTTTCGGTAAATTTACTGAGTTGTGCAACATTTTTTCACTCCTATAAGATCCTTCATGCCCATTTAATCTCCGTTCGCACCCCAGCCCAGGCAGACACTAATCTACTTTATATCTCTATAGGTTTGGCTTTTCTGAACATTTTATATTAAATGTTCCATTATATGATTAATGGAATCATACAATATGTCATCTTTTGTGTCTGGCTTCCTTCACTTAGGATAATGTTTGTGAGGTTCATCCGTGTCGTAGCATATATCAGTGCTGTGTTTCTTTTTATTGTTGAATAACATTCCATTGTATGGATATAGTACATTTTGGTTATCCTTTCACAACTTGATGAGCATTTGGGTTGTTTCCAATTTTTGGCTATTAAGAATAATGTTGCTATGAACATTCCTGTGCAACTCTTTGTGCGAACATACGTCTTCCTTCCCCTAGGAGTGGAATTGCTGGGTCTTAGGGTAGGGCTTAGAGAAAGTTGAACATTTTAGAAATGAAAAAAATTTTTTAGTGTATGGCTTTGTGAGCTGCAGGGCTTGTAAAGATAAATGTGAAGAAACAGTCCTTTCTTTAAGAAGCTTGTGATTCATAAAAAGATAAAACAACTTTATAAATCATTAGACTCCTAGAAGTCACTAGATTATGAGGGAGAGAGTGAATACCATAGGAAGGGTATAAGAGTTTCTAAACAAGAGCTCTCTCAATTTGTGAGTAGAGAGAGAATGAGTTCTGAAAAGTCCTTTGAGATATATCTTTGGGTAGGTTGAAAGATTTTAGACTGATGGCAAAATAATCAAAGAAAGAAGAAAGGAAAATAGCTGAGCATACTGCAAGTGGCCTGGTATAGCAGGATATTCAAATGGGACTTTCTGGTCTCTTTTGGTTAAGATTCAAAGGCCTGGACATTACAATAGGCACCGTCACCAACATTCTAAATCTAGTTGCCATGGGCATATGCAGGATATGCTAAGAAATTAAGAAAGCTAATTTGATTTGATAGCCAGCAACAAGCTATCAAAGAGTATGATCTGAGATTTGGAAGAGAAACAAAATCATAGGATGAGGGAGAATTTTCTCCACTGTTATTGTCTTTGAGCTTTCCATTTTTCACATCCAATCCATCGGAGGGAAAAGAGGGAATGCTCTTTTTCAGGTCCAGGTAAGTTGGAGATGCTTCAAGCAGGCCACACGAGTGCCTTGATGTGTATCTCCTGGAGTTTCAGCTTGAGGGAGCAGAGTGAAAACAAAGAAGGCTGCTCTGGTGCCAACTGGACTTGTGCTGCCCGTGAGTGAGGAAGATGTGTGAGATTTCCACGGGCTATGTGGGTAGGTGAGTTGGCCAGGAGTTATTTTAAAAAGGACCTTGCCCAAGAGAACTGTCTGGTGGAGCAAAAGACTGTGATAGAGTCTGGATGGGATGCACTGCCTGAATCCCGGAGGCTGAGGACTGGGATCTTATGTGGCCAGCAAAAGAAGGCATTGCTCTGTCATGGGTTCTCCCAAAAAGCCTGTAGCGTCCCTGCAAGGGAACGAGCCAGTCCTTGAGCCTCCATCACCTTCAGAGGGAGCCTGCCCAGCACCACCCATTAGGATGGAGTTGAGTTCTCTTCTGCGAACCCCTTAGCTACCCTGCTGCCCAACTTCAGGGGAGTCAGAGGCCATGGCTAGGTAGTGGCGGAAGGTAGAGAGAAAAGAAGTTGTCCACACTGTCCTTCCCTCACTGCAGGCTTGTGAGCCTCTCTCCATGGCCTGGAGAGAGAAGAGAAGCCTTAAGTTGAATGAAGGAGCTGGATGGAAGTTTTGATTATCACTGTGGGTGACATGTTTAATTATTAAAATTAAACTGTTCTTGAGATTGAAGGAAATTCACGGACTATTATCCATAAATCACTAAGTGAGCTATGAGACCTGCCTGAGATTTTACACAAGAGTGGAGAAAGAACAGTTGGCAGCATATTTAATGGCAGAGTGGTGGGAAAGAAGTGGTGTTCTCTACTTGCACCCAATGTCCCTACCACTTCCAGCTCATTCAAGATAATGATTTAGGACATGTGAAGAATGTTAGTGGGAGCTGAGATCACAAAGATAAATTGAGACCAAAGTTTGAAAGATCTTATAGGCGGCTTGGAGGAATTTTACATGGACAGAGGGCAGATACATAACAATAGCCACATGTTAAGAAGATTAATCTAGAAGTTGTTTGTAGTGTGCTTTGATAAAATAGAATTCAAAATCATATAAGTTCTGAAGATTGTGTACTAGTCAGAAACACATGATGAGATTATGGTGGTGGTAATAAAAAATAAAGTTTACTTCTCTCAGAAGAGAGATTTACAAGAAAACTGTGCCTTTCGAAGTAAGCAGAAAGTTGCACAACCATTTTTTTTTTTTTTTTTTGGTGAGGAAGACCAGCCCTGAGCTAACATCTGTTGCTAATCCTCTTCTTTTTGCTGAGGAAGACTGGCCCTGGGCTAACATCGTGCCTATCTTCCTCTACTTTATATGGGACGCCGCCACGGCATGGCTGACAGGCAGTGCGTCCGCGGGCGCCCGGGATCCGAACCCGCGAACCCCGGGCTGCCAAGCGCGGACGAAACCGCTGCGCCACCGAGCCGGCCCCTGCACAACCATTTTTTTTCCTCATCATATTTAACATCTTATTTCCGCAGAGAATCCCCTGGCGGCCTGAAAGAGTTAATGTTCCATCCTAAGCATCTCAGGGCAAGGAACTTCTCAAAGTGGGTGGCAAGGAGGAGAGAATTTAGTCCATTTATTCCCTGAGCTCCCACAGGGCTGTGAGTAAACTAAACAGAAAAAAAATCCAAGGAGGGGAGAGAGATCGGTATAGACCACCTCACTGCCAAAATTTTAAACCAAACGTATCTCTACTCCCCCAACAACCGAGAGGAAATGAGAAAGTTCAGACTGTAAATGTCAGTGAACTGCTAGATTACAGAGTTAGTAGAAAAATATATTTGCAACCCCTACTGCAGTTAAGCAGAGCTTCAGGGAGAAGCTGGAATTTTCTAACAGGAGTTTTGCTTTGCAATCAGTGTGCTCAGGCTATTATTAGAAGACTGGTTTTCATGCAGTGTTGAGTGGGGGAGGGATAGCCCACGTTCCCATTTGAACAAAGTTTTCAATTTAACTTTTTAAGAAACATTCAGGTCTACTCAGGACCCATTCCACTTTTGGGGAAGGGCATTTGGATACTCTGAATGACCAGGCTTACATGATTTTGTGTCTGTGTCTTCCAGGATCCTTTAATTTCACAAACCAACATATGTCCAGCACAGCTATCTCTCCCTTCAGTTTCTTCCTTTGAAAAATTGAGTCATGTGGTCCAACACGAGACTGTTAATAGTAGCAGCTGCCATTTATGAACACATGGCAAAACTAGACGTACACTATCTCATTTAGTCCTGGTAGACCCTGGCAAGAAGCATGCATTCCAGGCTGAGGATTCTTAGAGAGGTTCTGAGACTTGCCTGAAAGCAGACATGTTAAAGAAATGATGGATCTGAATTATTACTCCGAACTCTGCTCTGTCTACAGTGCGTCACTGTCGGAAACTAAAGCACAAGGACCTCAGGGATGCAGAAGTGACACTCACTGCTGGTAAGTCATTGCCATACTAACCCAATACCTGAAGGCCTTATGTGGTGGCGTGAACCCTTCTTTTTGTACAAGCACATTTTATAGGCTTTTTCATGTAACAGTCTACATGTCACCTATTTACACCCTGCCTCTAAGTGTTTCTAAGAATGCATAGTAATAGATCAATTTTCTTCTCTTTTCCTTTTTCTAAAACGCTTATCTTTAATTCCTAAGGAGTTACTTTGGTCTTCTACGTCCTGAAATTGCTACAGTGGGTGTCTTTATCTCAGGGATGTTTAACTCATGCATCTTGAGGTTAAATTTCCCCCTCTGCTTCTTTCCTCATTTACAAATCTTTTTCTACCTCTTTTACCCCTAGTCCTTTCTTTCTGTTTCTTGTGGTTTTTCTTGATTGCTTCCTATGCTGTGTTTGTCAAAGTCCTTTTCTTTGCCCTTCATCTACGTAAATGTCACAAGGGATTCTCTCCCACCTTCGTTTTTCCTTTCTGGGCTTCAGATCATCTCACTTTCTCTGAAAGAAGTTCATCCTATCTCCTTTCTGTCTCTTTTCTGCTTCTATGGCTTTTAGAATCAATCAAGCCTGGAGTTAAACCATTCACAATAGAACCGAAATCTTACTAACTGTGGGACGTTGGATAGGTTACCCAACATCTTTAAGCAGTGGTGCCCCATAAATAAAATAAGAATATTTACTGCATAGTGTTGTTGAGAATAATAAAGCACATAATGTATGAAATGTTTCTGGTTTATGGTAAGGTTTCCTCTTTTCTTCTTTTTTATGCTTCCTTTTTCTCATCTTTATTTTGCAGTCTTATATTAATATTTTAACTTCTTTCTGCAGCTCCTGCTCTTCTCTCCAGTGACAGCCGTCCCTGACTATGGTCTAAGAAATAAATCTATGTTTTGCATTGCTGCTCTGAGCTTGACCTGTCTGTTATCTCCTATTGCTGTTTGCATAGTTTTAAAAATTAATTAAACTAGTATTTGTTGATGTTTAAAATATGTGACAGGCACTGGGGATAGAACAGCAAATAAAATAGGCAAAAATCCTCGCTTTCTTGAAGCTTATATTTTATTGTGGTTGTGGGAGGGAAAATGGACAATTTTTTTTTCCACTCCATCAGTAACGAACTTTATTATCCTGCTAGTTCTCTTATTAAAGATTTAAATAAATTTTCAATACATGCATATCTTAATATTGTATGACAGTCATGTTTTTACATTTTTAGGATCATTTTTGACAGTTTTGGAGGTTTTACCATTATGTCTGAATGGACCATTTTCCAGAGTCAATTAAATCATTCAATATGGCCTGAGAAATGCATCCCGTGAGCTGCTTATGCCCAGGTACCTCTGTCTTTGTTTCTAGAATGAATCTCAAATTAAAACAGAACATTACCATAACTCAATCTATGTTTCTATGAGTCTTTTGTTCCCATGCCTATAATGCCCTACCTACACATTTCTTCCTTTTCGAATCTCGCTCACCTCTTACGACTCCCCTGCAAGCTTCCTCCTCTAAGAAGTGCCCTACCCGACCCTCTTCAGAAAGCAAAATTTCCCTCTTCTGAGCCACTATGTCACTTTGTACTTCCACTTTCACTCATTTATCATAATCTTCACCATATCATAATTGGGTTTGTGTTCATTTAATGAAAATGGACAATTTCAAAGAGTAAAAAAGTGTGGAATGGAGCTTCTTGGTTGGTGAGCACACTGAAGTGCTGAGAGGGTGGTATGCCTTAAAGAGGGTGTGGAAGCTCCATGCCACACACAACCCCGTACCCGGCCCTATGCATCTCTTCCATGTGGCTGTTCTTAAGTTAAATCCACAGGCAAAAACATGAATATAGACACAGAGCTTACACCGTTCATAAAAATTAACTCAAAATGGATCATAGACCTAAATGTAAAAGGCAAAACTATAAAACTCCTAGAAGATAACATAGGAGAAAATCTAGATGATCTTGGGTTTGTCAATGACTTTTTTAGGTAGAACACCAATGGCATGATCCATGAAAGAAATAATAAGTTGGACTTCATTAAAATTTAAAACTTCTGCTCTGTGAAAGTCACTGTTAAGAGAAGACAAGCCACAGACTGGGAGAAGATATTTGCAAAAGTTATATCTGATAAAGGACTGTTATCCAAAAATACAAAGAACTCTTAAAACTCAACAATAAGAAAACAACCGGATTGAAAAATGGCAAAAGATCTGAACAGACACCTCAAGAAAAATGATATACAGATGATAAATAAGCATACGGAAGACTGTTCAGTATCATACACATCAGGGAATTGCAAATTAAAACAACAATGAGATACTACTACACATCTATTAAAATGGCAAAAATCCAAAACACTGACAACATGAATTGCTGGTGAGGATGTGGAGCAACAGGAACTCTCATTCATTGTTGGTGGGAATGCAAAATGGTGCAGCCACTTTGGAAGACAGTTTGGCAGTTTCTTACAAAACTAAATGTATTCTTACCACATGATCCAGCAATCGGTATTTATTCAAATGCATTGAAAACTTATGTCCACACAAAAACCTGCACACAGATGTTTATACCAGCTTTATTCATAATTGCCAAAACTTGGAATCACCCAAGATGTCCTTCAGTGGATAAATGAACTGAATCAATAAACTCGGGTACATCCATTCAGTGGAGGAGTATTCAGTGCTAAAAGAAATGAGCTATCAAGCAATGAAGAGATATGGAGGAAACTTAAATGCATGTTGCTGAGTAAATGATGCCAATCTGAAAAGGTTACATACTGCATGATTCCAACTATAGGACATTCTTGAAAAGGCAAAACTATGGAGACAATAAAAAGATCTGTGGTTGCCAGGGGTTATGTGGGAGGGAGAGATGAATAGCCAGAACACAGAGGATTTTTAGGGCAGTGAAACCATTCTGTATGATACTATAATGGTGAATACATGTCGTTATGCATTTGTCCAAACACAGAGAATGGACAACACCAAGACTGAACCCTAATGGAAACTATGGACTTTGGGTGATAATGATATGTTAAAGTAGGTTCATCGATTGTAACAAATGTATCACTCTGGTGGGGGATGTTGATAGTCGGGGAGGTTGTGCATCATAGTAGGGGGTGGTGGACAGGAGGTATATAGGAACACTCTGTACTTTCCATTCAATTGTGCTGTGACCCTAAAACTGATCTAAAAAGGTCTATTTAAAAATGTAGAATGTATATTTTCTGCAAGTCTTCTGACCATATTCTAACCTCACCTATTTTCTGACCTGTTGGCATGAGTGGCTATGGAGTGTCAACACTCTACCATTTTTATTACCAACAACAGCAATAGCCAGATGTTTTCTTTCTTGGCAAAGACTATTCTCTCAGTTACTCAGTGAGTGATTTTGCAAAATGTATCTAGGCTTCACAGTAACACTACAAGGCAGGTAGAACATTTGATATTCTCTCTGTTTAATAAAAGAGGAAACAGGTTTGCAGAGAAGTTAAGTCACTTGTTGCAGGTCACACTGATTGTTAGGGGCAGAGTTGAATTAGAACTCTGAAACTCTTATCCCAGTCCCGGGCTCTTTTTCTAAGATTATTCACTAAGAAAACATTTAGTAAATTAATCTACTCCTTACATTTCTATAGCATGTGGTATAATTGATAAATAGTGCTTTTATTGCACACCAGAGAATTGGAGTGTTTGTCTGCATTCAGAGGGACTGGTTGATAGTAGTACCAGAGGGTATTACAACCCCTGTGACTTTTATGTAAGAGGTGAGTCTTCTTAGGTCAGATCCAATATACCTATTGGTCTTCTTTGAAAAGCTGCCAAATTTCCCATTACCAAAGGGCAACGGAAATTCTCAGATTACTAAAAACAGAGGAAGCCCAGCAGAGATATGTGAAGAGAGAACATTCCCATATAACCCTCCATAACTACACGGATAACAATTTAAAGACTGAATTTAGAGTAATTGCAGACAAAGGAAGAGTATTCTATGCAACCAGCAAATGAAGAAATATTAGAAAGTGACATTTTAATACCAAACTCTTAAAATAATGGCACAACAGGATACCAATCAGATCAAACCAGAAACAATTTTCTTAGCAATACCTGCTAAGGATTTTCACCAATTTTTTTTTCAGTGTGGCAGAGTTAACAGTTGTAGCAGAACATCCATTCTTCCTTAATAATAGCATATTAGTTGGGCACACAGTCACCTGATTAAAGACAACACTTCCTAGCCTTCTTGGAAGGTTTACATGACGCTGTGACTAATGTCTGGCCAATGGGGTGTTATTGGAAGTGATATGTGCAAGTTTCTCAGTGTGCTTGAAAAGGAAGGGGCTTGACTTCCCCTTCCCAGACAGGAATGAGTATGTGATCATGGGAGCTGGAGGAGCCCCATGTTGGACCACAAGATGGAGCCACGGGCTGAGGGCGGCAGAGCAACAACGTAGAAGTCCACCCACCTACATTTTGTGTAAGAGAGAAATAAACTTCTGCCTTCTTTAAGCCAGTATCACATTTGGTCTCTCAATTACAGCAGCTGAAGCAGTTCTTAACTAATACAGAAGTTAATGTAAAAACTGTATTATATTCACTTTATAATTTGTTACATATTACTGTTCTAAAATGAATGATGGTAACCATGCTTATTCTTTTTCCAGAGTATTATTTCATGCATTCTCAATCTTTTTCATGTGCTTATGAGTGTTAGATTTAATAGAACCTTCTATGTGTTATTATAGATCATCATTTGGATTGAGTGGAGCTCCAAATGAGAAATAGAGTGAGAGCAAGGGAGAGAGGATGCTCAAATGATAATAGTAGTAAAAAAATCTGGTGCCTCAAGTGGCACATCAGCTTCCAGCGCTCCATACAGTGTGGGGTGTTACCAAGGCCTGTGTAAGTGATCCAAATGCAACACATTCATGAATTTCCTCTTTGAATTAAATCCTTGCTGTGTTATGCATATAGTTTCTTAAATAACATTTCTAAGATTTTATTTCTTTACCTTTAAAATGAGGATAATACCTTTCCACGTTCCCTCAAGCACTGCCTGGTCTGTATTTGGTGCTCCAATAATGTTAGCGTCTGGTCATAAGCACACAGAAATTGAGCACCCAATGGCAATACAAAAAAACATACAAAAGGGTAGCAACATGTTTTTTTCTATTAAAGAATAGAGTCAGTTTGTAGAAAAAAATGACAGGGAGAAGAAAAATGCTGGCTGCTAATGCACAAGTGCCATCGCTTTTACACTTTGGTACTAGAAATTTGTTCCAGGCATCGTTACTACAAGAGGCTTTAATCTAGGCTGCCAGATCCATGAAAGGAAAGTAGGCATGTTGTGGAAAAACTTTCCCATTTCACCTGCATCTATTTGGAATGCGTTAGTTAGAGCTGAAAGGACTAAGTACCCAAGCTGAGAGTCTATTGATTTAAGCCGTACCATTCTCCTATGTTCTTTGTCCTCCTACTGCTTTCTCATTATTCCTGCCTTTTTATTTGCTCTTCAGACCTCTGTTACTTAATGAGTTTGCATCTTCATTGAATTCTCCACCAGGATGCTTATTTTCTGATCCAGGAAAGTTCATTAACATGTATAAATAATAGAGACTCGGGGTAGAAACGTCCAGAGCAATGGATTGGCTCCTTGTCACAGTTCTTCAGTCTTTCCTGTCCCTTGACCTATGGGCTTTTTTTTTTTTTTTTGTCTTTTGGGAAAGTTCCAGAACTAGTCTGGAAAGAAAGAAAGCAGGAAAGAGCTGAAAGATGTTGTGTGGAGGCATAGGGTCCATTTGAATTTAAGAATAGAATGAAAGTTGCAGTTTGAAAATCTTGGTATGTATAACATTTAAAAAAAGTATACTGCCCACACTTTGAGATTTCATGCATTCATAAAATTTTAAAAGAAATTTGAGGGCTGGCACATAGTCTTCAACTCTTTTTTTCTTTCCTTGGATGACTACAAGGACTGTGATGAGAATGAGGAATAAACTTTTATCATCTTAAGGCACAGAAATTTTGGGTTAGCTATAGCAGGGAAGGGAGTGTGTTAGAGTATTACTTACCCTAACTAACATAACCAACAAAAAAGGTAAGAAAGATATAATCATAGCATGGTAAAGGACAGTCATTTGAGTTGAATAAATTTGTCTCTATGAAAAACTCCATATGTAGGTCTTTTTAAAAAAAAATTTAGCCAAGGACTGGTGAAACATCCTCATTAACTTATAACCAGATTATGGATGAACATTATGGATTGCTGGTGCAACCCACGCCTATTGAGAGTTATGTGTGCCTCTTTTTTTATTGAAACTTTTTGCCAGTCACCCATTTGCATTCTTTCTGAGGCCCCATGCTTCTTCTTGGTCTGGACCTGTTCTTCAATTGTTGGCACATTTTGCCTTCTCATTTTCCAGGCTCCTTCACTGTCCTTGGGATGTTAATAATGATATTGAACACCATCACACGGTAGTTCAGGTGATCCATCAGTTTAACCTTACGTCTCGTAAGAACGCTTCCTGAGATACAGCCCCACCAAGCTAGGGTTTAAAGTGAGTTTTTACAAATCACTGTGATCCGTTACTTGCTAAGGTAGGGGAAACTTGACAGCCATGACAGATGCTTCTGCGGATGGAATGCAGTGGGGAAATGGCTGAAGCCATCCTTTTAAATAGAATCAACGTTTGTCAGCTGCCTCACCATCTTGTACCAACATTACGTTGGTAGCTAGAACTAAGGTAGCTTATGATAAATACCTCTCTCAGGACCCCTCTCCTCCAACAAATAAAGTAACATAAGAACAGTAATCCCAACAATGTTAACCAACAGTAGAAATATTGTTTTGAAACTCTTTATGTTTATCCCTATTAGTTTACTGAGATTCCTTGTTGGGGAGCTTTAGTAAGCAAAATGTAAGAAATATTTGTTAGAATTCTGTTGCTTCATAAGTTCAGATCTCAGGCTTATAGCTATTATATGATTTCTATATATTTTATTTACAATGTGTCTTTTTTTAAAAAAACAAAACAAATGGCATTGCACTGTACTCCCTTTCCTTGCTGTTCCTTTTTTTGATATTAACTATGTGAATACTGTGAAACCAGAATATTGGGGGCTTTGGTACTTTCCATGATAAGAGTTCTGATAATTAAAACAGAAGAACCATTGTGATCACGGCAGACAAATAAACACAGCAAGGCAAATCTCAGGATGCGTTCCAGAAACACTAGGGAACAGTTGTATTGTTGTACCTGGAAACTTTATTCGGAGGAAAATTAATTCAGGAATTAGTCCTCTTTCAATCTTTCCCCTTAAAAGGAGAAGGTGAAAATCATGGCCTGGGGAATCCCAGACAAAATTTCCTTCGTGTGTCCAGCTTAGAAATTTTTCATGCCCTTGCTTGCCATTTCATATCTGATGGGAAGGAAGTAATTAATTCTCTTGATTTCAAAGAAGATACTACAAACATGGTTCTTTCCTAACTATTGGCTTATAGAATTGAGGTCGCAATGGCAACAAAGGTCTTATTTAAGCAGAAGGAGATAAAAGTTAAAAGATTTTATATTAATTTAGTTAATGATTATTTATTGAGCAACTCACATGCCAGTTAGTTTCACAGTTAATGGAGAGACAGACATGTCTAAGATACTACCACTCCCCTCAATGAGCACTGAGTCTTTAGAGTTGATAGTTTGCTATATTACTCAATTGACATATATTTGTTGAATATAATACCTACATTCTTCTAGATTTTGTAGGAGCGACTTAGCTTGGGTTCCCTTGAAAGCAGAGCTTGAAACAAAGGCTTTTATGGAGGTATCTAGTTTATTTGGGGATTGATCTCAAAGATCGAGAGTGAGTGGAATAGGGGAGAAGGGGACAGCGTAAGGCTGCTTACTCTTCAGGCAACTGCTATGTATCCAGTACAAGGGATGTAGAGCAAGGAGGTACGACATTTATAATCAAGTACTGAAGACATAAAATTACCACTCTAAAACTGCAGGAAAGAATATGGACAACATATGACTGAGGACAAAATTATTTCAGATAGACAAGTGGTTCTCAGCTGGGGTTGATTTGCACAGCCTTCAGGTGATATGTGGCAACATCTGGAGACATTTTTTATTGTCATGATAGGGGGTGGGGAGTGGGGTGGAGTGAGAGGGTATATTACTGGTGTTGAGTGGGTAAAGGCCAATGATGCTGCTAAACATCCTACAATGCACAGGACAGACTCCCTCATACAAAGAAATATCCGGCACAAAATGCCAATTATGCTGTTGTTGAGAAACCGCCTCAAACACTGAAATGCCTATAAGTCACCTGGGAATCTAGTTAAAATGTAGACTCTGTTCAGTATGTCCAGGGTGGAGGCTGACATTCTTCTTTTCCTAACCAGCTCCTAGGTGAAGCTGATGTTGCTGGTCTGATGACCACACTTTGAGTAACAGGGCTACAGACAGTGCAAATGGTAGAAGAGTAGAAAAATGAGAGATTAATAACAAGTAGAGCCACTTTTCTAAGGAGGAAGCCCTTAGACAAGGTGACATTCATGTGGCTGAGATTTTTTGATGGGTAGGGTGGTGAAGAAAAATAGAGCAATATGAATGAAGAAATAAGGGTGACAATTTTTAGCGTAAAATAAATCTGGCCCAGGAAGGGAGCCTATGAAAAGAACATAGAGTGAAAAAACTTGAGCATAATGTGGCAAGACTTGTGTCACCCTTTCTGTTGCTGTGTGGCTGCACAAGTTACATATCCTTTGGAACCTCAGTTTCCTCATTGTAAAAAGAATACTTCAGAGTATTATTATATGTAGATTTAACCAAAATGAAATCACGTGTGTAAGTTTTGTACTTTTGAGATATAATTTCTATAGCCAGACTGCCTGGATTTGAATCTCAGCTGTGCTGCTTCTTACTGTGTGACCTAGAATAATGCTTTTCTGGTTTTTACAATTTTATCGAAGAGGAGTTCATAGAAATTAGTTCCCACATGGGATATGGGATGGTATTTTACAAAACTAAGGCTCAGAGATAATTAGCATCTATTCATTTCTTACTCTGTGCCACTGTTCCAAGTACTTTACATGTAATCTGTACAACATTTTAAAGTTTACCTACATTACTGGATGTGGGTAATTATTGGGATCCCCATTTTACAAATGAGGAACTAAGGTTATATAACTTGCCCAAGGATGTACAGTTATAAATGGCACAGCTGTGGTTCAAACAGGCCATCTGGCTAAAGAGTGTGCTTTTGGCAACTACATTCCTGGAGTTTTCTAAAGAGAAAACTTAGGTATTCTGTCTCTCAATATGTCTAGCTTTTGTTTCTACAGGAATTTTGCTGTGTCAACTGGCTTGCCCAAGAAGCTTTGCTATTTTCAGGTTAGTGAAGAGGATTCAGCAAAGGGGCTTCTTAATTTGTTAGATCTTTGAAGTTTTTCTATCTATGGGGGAGGGACATCTCCCTGGACTTTTCTAGACTGATTGCTCTTTACCTGAGTTTTTCATGATCTTAAGATTCCACGGAAGTGGTAATAGATATCTACAACCTATCCTCAATATTTCAGAATGCCTAACATACACCATATATTTACCCCATGATAATAGAGCACCGGTCTACAAAGATATCAAAATGGTGTGTTTTTGAATGGAATTATATAACTCATAGGCTCCCAATATATATCCCAAACTATGAATAAAGTAATGATAATAAATGTTCTTGTAGAAAGTTTGGGAATCATTGATCTATAATATTGTCCATTCCAGTCATGACTAGAAAATCTGTACTCTCGTTAAACAGAATCTCCAGTTTTCCTGCCTCATAGGGACATTTTTGGTTCATCTGAAAAAACCACCTAAGTTGACAACCTCTTTTAACTCAGACTATTTCAAACTCTATCACATTTTCCACATGCTTCCACCTCCACTTCCCTGGAAATGAGGAGCACATGGTTTTCTTGTCCAACAGAGCTCGTGATGAGACAGAATGTAACAGGGCAGGTTTCTCATTTTTTATATTCTCTGAGGGGGAATGTGGATGGGACAAGAACATACCAGGGATTTTTTTTTTTTACTAAACGTGTCGTAAAATCTGTTCTGACAGATTTTGAGCAAGTCCCTGTAACTGGGCGAAATGAAATGACAACACTGAGTAACTGGACAGAAATACATCAGCCCCTCGAATTTCTTTATTTCCGCTGCCTTTGTCTCTCCCGCTGAGTTGAAATGTTCTGCCCACGGAGCCTGTGATGGTTGCGAGTGGAAGGTCTCTGGCGCTCCAAAGCAAATACCCTTCAACAGCCTCCAGTGCCTAAATAAGAGGTAATTACAACCCCTCTTTCCTGGGAGGTGTCAGTCATAGAGGCAAAGGAGCCTTTGGAGATGGGTTGGAGTGTGTCAGTCATTCAAAGAGTAAACTCTGGCATTGAACAAATGGTACTTTCCTGCATGCAGTGCCAGCAGGCAGCTTCCGGCTACAAACTCTTTTGCAAGGATAAAAGCCTTCCTAGTGGAGTTCTAGCAATCCTAAATATTTCATGCCTGTGCTCATACAGAAAGTTGCCATGGGAAGGCTGGCTTGAAGATGTATTATCAGCTCGGTATTTTCCAAGTTCAAGTTTCTCATTAGCTTGTCCTTCTCTGCCCCATTACCACCCAAGTCTGAAACGCCAATTGCAAGCATTTTTTAGAAAGTGCAATTCCTACATATTGTAGGCATCTTCTCCATTGAAATCTGTCAGCTCTGCATTATGAGTCCTGCTAAAGATATCATACACGCTAATAGGAGAGGAAGCAGGAGCTGCTGTATCTTGTGATGTGTTTAGAAGTATTTGTGGAAATCAAGTTGTGTTAGCGATCTGTTTGTGTAACTACCCCAAAACTAAGTAGCTTAAGAAATAATAGCTATGTATTATCTCTCACTCTTTCTGTGGGTCAGGACTTCAGATAAGGCTCAGTGGGGATATCTGTTCCACAGTGTCTGGCCTCAGATGGAATATTTGAAGGGTGAGGGCTGGAATCATGTGAAGGCTCATTTACTCACATGCCTAGCAGTTGATGCTAGCTTTTGGCTGAGAAGCTAGCTAGGCTGAGCATGTGGCTTCAGCTTCAAGGTGGCTGGATTTCAAGGGCAGCTGTCTCAAGACACAGATTTTTCCGACCTAGAGAAGTTACACAGGATCACTTCCATCACATTCTATTGGTTAATACAGTTTTAAAGTCCTGCCCAAGTTCAAGGGAACCTTCCTGTAAAGGCATGTCACCATCACATTGTAAGAAGAGCATGAGAGATGGAACATATATATATATATATAGTTCATAGTATTCTTTATATACTTTTATGTACTATATTGTATTCTTTGGAAAATATAATCTGATTCTCAAATGCAGTTTAGAAAAGTCTAGACTAGCTAGTACTTTGGGAGTATTGGCTATGCTTCATAGTTGTTTGGCCAGGTAACTTATAAACTGATGGAAACTCTTTGGTTGCTATAATCTATCATAGTTATGTAATGCTTTGTAATATCTCAGTTGCTTTTGTATTTAATACTTGTTTTAAGTATCACTTGAAGTTGGTAAGTCAAGAATTCTCACTTCCACATCATGAATAAAGACCCTGAGGCTCAGAGAAGCATGGATATCTTAAAACCAGCCAGCTATTTCATGGTAGATTTGGAAATAGAACACAATGTCTCTAACTCCTAAACCGTTGTTCTTGTCATCAGGATTTATAACATCTACAATTTGTAGATGAATATTAATTGAGTACTTTCCATAATGGAGGCACAATGGTAGACACCGAGCGTACAGAGATGACTATGACACTGATTCTCCCTTTGGAGAACTCATGGTCAAGTGGAGAAGATAAACACATAAAAGCATATATTCCAAGAGTGGGACAGTGTGGAGATGAAAGTAGGCAAAGGTGCTGTTTGAGCACAAGGAGAACCACTTAATTCATTTCGGGGTTCAGGGGTGACTTTTGGGGGAGCAAAATATTTAAGCTTAAATTTTCATTGCTCAGCTCGCTAAACTAGATGGCTGTCTGAGAAAGGGCACATTGGGCACTTAAATTTCAATATACATATTTCAAAATGATATGTCTTACCTGATATATGGTCAGGCAATTCTCTTTTCCTTTTGTCCTTCAATAAATTTATACATTTGTAATATCTTGATTACGGGTACCTCTTACTTTCTTACTTTTTTTCTTTGCTATTTTGAATAGTATTTTTAAATAGTGTGGTTTCTAATTGATTGTTGCTGGTATATAAAATTTCTAATGTTTTGCTTGTGTAGATCTTTTATACAGTGATCTTGCTGAGTTTTTCTACCTTGTTGAGTCGGATGCTTTGCTTAGTGGTTTTCAGCTTCCCTTCTTCCCTAATGTATGCACTTAATGTTCTGTGTTTCCCTTTTATTCTCACTTTGGCTACATCCCACAAGTTAGATATTTAGTGATTTTATTTTTGCTCAGTGCTGTATATTGTAATTTCCATTATGAAATCTTCCTAAAAACAATATATTTTAGAAGAGTTTCTTTATATATTAAAGAATATATACATATAGACACACATACACTGTTGTACTGTTGGTTCTGTTTTTCTGAAGAACCCTAATACACTTGTTAATAATGTATTATCCTTTTTATGTAATGCTGGATCCAAATTTCTAATATTTTGGTGACAATTTCTACGTTTATATGGATGAGGGACAATGGTCTGTAATTTTTTGTTTTTTTAATATATTTGTTAGGTTTTGATATCAGGGTTACACTGGTCTCATAAAATAGTTGGGAAGTGTTCCTTCCTTGTATAAAGGAAAAGGTTTGTGTAAGATTAGTGTTCTTAAAATATTTGTTAGCACTCACCAGTAAAGCCACCTGGACATGGAGATTCTTTTATGAAAATTTTTAATTACAGTCTTTTTTTCTTTTTTCTGAGGAAAAGCTAACATCTGCTGCCAATCTTCCTCTTTTTTTGCTTAGGGAATATTAGCCCTGAGTTAACATCTGTGCCGATCTTCCTCTATTTTGTATGTGGGTCACCACCACAGCATGGCTGATGAGTGGTGTAGGTCTGCACCCGGGATCCAAATCTGCAAACCTGGGCCGCCAAAGTGGAGGACCCTGGTCTTAACCAGTAGGCGGTGGAGATGGCCCCCTCATTATAGTCTTTTTTTAAAAGAAATCAAGTATAATGGCTATTCAGATTTTTATTTGTTCTTGTGTCAGTTTTGATAAGTTGAATTTTCCAAGGAAATATTTCCATTTTATCTAAATTCTTCCATTTACTGTCATGTCATAAAGTTGTTCATATCATCTCCTTATTTTCCTCTTAATGACTGTAGGGTCTGTGTTTATAATCCCTAATTCATTCCTCATATTGATAATTTGTGTTTTCTCCTTCTTTCCCTTTATCAGTCTTTCTTAGAGTTTATCAGTTTTATTAATCTTTTTCAGAGAACCAACTTGTGTGATTCTGTTATTATCTTTACTATTTCCTTATTTTTATTTTCTCTGTGTCAAAGATATACTTCCTTTTCTTCTTGAGATATATTTAGATAATTAATGTCAAACTTTCTCATTTCTAATATAAGCATTTAAAGGCATAAATTTTCCTATAAGGGCTTTAACTGTATTCCTCAAATTTTGATAGATTGTGTTTTCATTATGATTCAGGTTGAAATATTTTCTAATTTCCTTTATAATTTCTTCTTTGACCTATGGGCACTTAGAAGGGTATTGCTTAATTTCTAAATACTTGGGAGCTTTTAGATATTTTACTGTCTTCAACTTTAATGTGATTGAAGAATATATTCTGGATGATTTTCATTCTTTGGAAATGTTTTTTGAGATTTGTTCTATGGCCCCAAAGATGATCTTGGTCAACATTTTTGTTTGCTTGAAAAGAATATATATTCTTCAGTTTTTTGTTGACTAATGTTTTATAAATCTCAATTATATCTGGATGGTTGAAAGTGTTTACAGATTTTATATTATTCTGAGTTTTGTCTATTTGTTCAAGTACTGAGAGAAGGGTGTTAAAATCTCTAACTATGATTGTAGGTCTCTCTGCTCCTCCCCTAATTCTGTCGCTTTTCCTGTTCTAATCCCCTATTACCGTTTTGCCCTTGTATAATATGGGCTGCTGTGTTTCTTGCCTCTTAAATGAATTTCATTCCTACCACCACCCCATTGCTAAGCAAACACCACATAATCTAAGTTTTGTTATGAAATTATTACATGTCAAGGTACCAACTTTCCTATTAGCCCAAGTAGGCTACATGCTTTAATAATCCAAAAATTGCAGTGATTTGAGGTTTATCTCGTGCTCATATCACAGGTCAATGTGTGTTGCCAAGAAAAGGGCTCTTCTCCACACAATCATTCAGGACATTGGATCCTTCTTAGAGTGGCTCCACACTTCCCTATGACCTCAGAGTCACCACTGAATTCCTTGAATCTGGCTAAAAAAAGAGAGAAAAGAATGAGTAGTGTTGTATACAAGGTATTTGAGGGCTGGGCCTGGAAAGGGTGTATTTCCCTTTGACCTATATTTCATTGGCTGGAACTCAGTTACCCAGCCCTTCCTAAGCGAAGGAGAAAGCTGAGAAATGTAGACTGGCTGTGTGACCAGGAGGGGAAGGAAATGCGTTTTGGTGCTATGTAGCATTCTCTCTACAACATATTCTAGTTCCACCAAGATCAGCTCAACCTTGTGTTTAAGTTATATTATATACCATTTCATTTCATTCTAAATGCTGAAGCAAAAATAAAGTTTAATATAGCGTGTTGCATAATATATTGAATTCCTGCTCACATAAAATGCCATGTCTTCCAGTACTTCAGTTGAAATTAGTTATTCTTGCCTCTGACATTTTATGGCTTTTGCTTTGAAGCTTGGTTAAAATATTTACCACTGTCCTCCTGGCATTAAAGAAAGTTGTGGATTCATTTTTCTCTTTCCCTCTAGATGGTGATCCCTTTGAGGTAAGGGAATTACATATTATTAATTTTTGTATCCCCACAGGTGCCTAGCACAGTTTCCCATTTGGTTCATAGGCAATCAATGCATATTTGTTGAATGGAATTGAAAGAAGACTATAATTCAAGGAATTATCAAGAAGTCTGGAGACTTTCTATTTTTGTTATTCCATCTCCCCATTTTATTGTTCCAGAAACTGAGGATCAGAGAAATTTCATACCATACCCATTCTTATATAGCTAGTTAAATGTTCAAAGTGGAATGAAAACCCAGGTGTTCTGCTTGATATTTGGAGTCATTTTTATCTAACCAATATGACCACAATTATTGCTTCTCAGTGGAAGTATAGCAGTAAAAATGACATGTTTAAAAACGTTAAAGCTTTTGTTGAAAACACTTCTGTTAGGGGCTATTACAGCATTTTCATGATAATGTTCATTAATGCCGCTTGTGTGTCCCCAGAGTATATTTCTTTACAGCTTTTTGAAGATTATTTTCATTTTGATACCCTGACATATAGGAAAGATATGTGCCAAAAAGTGTGATGTCATCTTGGAAACAAACGTATAAATTGTGTGCATCAGACACAAACTGATTCTTAACTTTTACACTTGGGAAAATCATATTACCATGAATTATTAAAATTGTTTCTTTATCTGGTTATCAGAGTTAGAATGAAATCTCATGTTCTTCTTGAGACAATGTATAATGGAAAGAATTGCTGAAATAATTTAGCCACTTCACTTTCATTTGATGTGATGGTTAATTTTATGTGTCAAATTGACTGGGCCATGAGGTGCCTAGACATTTGATCAAACATTCTGGGTATGTCTGTGAGTGTTTCTGGATGACATTAACATCTGACTCAGTAGACTGAGTAAAGCAGATTGCTCTTCTGAATGTGGGTGGGCCCTGCCCAATCAGTGGAAGGCCTGGATAGAACAAAAAGGCTGACTCTCCTGTGAGTAAAAGGGAATTTCTCCTGCTAGACCGCCTTCAAGTTGGGACATCATTTTTTTCTTGTTTTCAGACTTGAACTGAAACATTGGCTCTTCCTGGATCTTAAGCCCACTGGCCTTTGGACTGAGTCTACACCATTGGTCCTCCTGGCTCTCAAGCCTTTGGACTTGGACTGCACCTATACCATCAGCTCTCCTTGATCTCTAACTTGCCAGCTGCAGATCTTGGGACTTATCAGCCTCCATAATCACATGAGCTAATTCCTTATAATTTATATTTCCTTATTTTATATATATATATATATCTGCAGAACCCTGACAATACACTTGACAATTAGAGCTTTGAACACTGTGTTCTATCTAAAACATTTCTACCCTTCAAACAATGCTACAAGACGGGCAACAAATTTAGATCTGCCCAGATAACAAAGAGTTAATTGGACCTCTTTAGATAAATACATGTGGAAAATTTATGATTGGGGGGTGCTTCTAAAAATAGCAATGCTCGCGTTTAAAATTCTAAATAAAAACATAATTACTAAGTAATTCCTTTTGATTAGCATCTCTGTTCTCATGATGAGCTAGAATTCTGTAATAATGTTAGAAGAATGACACTTAGTCAAAAGTTCAAGTGATATGCAACAAGTATAAGCAGTACGATCCGGATCTCTTCAATTAAGTATGTTTAACAGCAGGTGGAAAGTTACTTTTCTCCACAGAAATAGAAGGAAGGTCTTTTCTGATGATAAAACTGATTGTTTTCTTAACACCCTATCTGAAACAAAACCTCACCTTGAAGGCCCTAATGTCTAGTGTTTTATTCTTCCATGTATCATGTTGAAGAAGTTATTGATAAATAACTCCTCTCCAATAAGAATACTGGATTGTTCTGTGTATTATGGCAAGGAGTTATGCTGTTCCCTGTAAGCAACAAATATCTTCAGTCCACTGAGAGGAAATGACCATGTTCAAGTCTGAGTTGTTGAGTTTGTATGTGTGGGTGTTTTTTCCAACTCCAAGTGACCATGACTTGGATTAACACTGACATTATCAGTTTAGCATAGATAGACCTGGCCTTAACAGAGAATCTATTGATTAGCACCCTGAGGGTATGGCTGGAATTTTCTTCAAGGGCTTGGACAGCTCCATGTTTATTGTGTCATATTACGGACAGAATGAGGAGACTCAGGGTTTGTTTTGAAGGTCAAGGCTCATCTGATTTCGGTACATCTTTACCTCTGACAGATAATAAAATCTTAATAGAAGAGAGCTTTTTCCTTTGCTTAGGAAGATGCACCTTGAGAAATTTCCTGCTGTAAAATATGTGCCTCCCAAGTTACTAGCTACCTTCCGAGACCTGAATTCTCTCTACTTTTTTGAATTTTCCTGAGAATCAAACATAGTGCTATTTCCTTTATTTCTTCTTGAAAATCTCATTCAGTCAAACAATGTATGTGTAATTATTTATAAATGGCTTATTACACATTTGAACAAGTAACTATGAACCTAGAACTCAAAATGAAATATTCAATCAAACAAACATTTATTGATCAGCTAATATATGGCAGGGAACATCTTTGGCCCTGGGAATACCAAGTTGAATAAGACTTGTTTCTTGATTTCAAAAAGATGACAGTGTATTGGTGGTATATTTTGTGATTACAGCTTTAAATAATGGTGGAGTAATTTGGTTAGAATAACCTTCTCAGAGATAAGAATTATAAAATCTGGAAATAATGTATGTGATCTATATATATATATCTATATCTGTATCTTTGTGTGTGCAGATAATGACCAAAAGCAGGTAAAAATTGTGGAGGATGTTACCCTTTAAAGATGAAGTGTAACAGGTGAGATTTGCTATTTTGAAGCTCTTTGCTTGAGTGCATGCCCAAACCATCCAAGGCCCTGAAGGGAGAAAGCCACTCTCTTATTGACTTGAGGAATCAAGAGAACAGAGTTTGGGACTAGAAAAATAGCCAGACAGTTAGGGAGAAATCCTTGAAGGAAGAGATACAAAGTGGTTCAGACCCCAAACCTGCATGTAAAATCCACTAAAATCCTTAACTGGATGCTGAACTGGCTAAACTGGCTGGCATGCTTAGGGAAAATCCTATGGAGCCCAGCAAAATCCAGCATCTGGAAGTTGAAAGAACTATGCAGAAGTAAGAGATGATGGTGTCTGCAAGGGAACAGAATTTGGAGTTTGAATCCAGCCAGGTTATCTGATTCTAGAGGGAAAAAAAAACTCATCACAGTGACATAGCAGTATCTAGTTTCTACAACTTTTTTATCCATAATATCCAGTATTTGAAAAAATAAATGTGAAGAAACAAAAAAATGTGATCCATACTCAAGAAAAAAGCAGGTAATATAAATTGATCTTGCAATAACCCAGATGTTGCACTTAGTAGAAAAGGACTTTAAAGCAGTTATTATAAATATCCTTAAGGACATAAAGGGAGATATATGTGCAATGAATAAAATGATGCAGAATCTCAGAAGAGAGATAGAAACTAAATAAAAAGAATATTCTAGAGCTTACATATACAATAACTGCAATATATGATAACTGCACATTGCAAGTGACAAGAAAAAGAGTATGTTTGACATGGATTAATGGAAAGTATCAGTGTGAAGACTGTCTTGTTCACAGATGTATCCCTAGCACCTAGGATAGAGTATTGTGCAAGTACATGTTTGATGGTTATTAACACTTTGATGAACAAATATGTAGCTTCAGAGACTGAACAAATACATTGTCTAAGTACTTTATAAAATTGTGGCAAATAATTGGGTGGATTTATGTAGTGGTGCTGTAAATTGTGGTGGTGGGTGAGATCCAATAATGTCTGACTCTTTAAAATATAAAAGAGGAAATAATGGGTGCTATGGAGAATTCTTTGGGTTAATTTCACAGTTCCTAGTAATTGACTCCTCTGTTTTTTTCCCTGATTTTCCAGTGACCAGCTTTATTTTTCCTCCCATGTTCTATTTCTGAGGCCTAAGCTGGGTGCCAAAATAGAAGTATGCCATTAATTATTGAGTAACATTAGCTGCCTGGTCAATCGAGTGACATTCAAATTGCATTGTCTTGACACACTTGGGTCAGAGACTAACAAAATAAAATGAGTTAAAAATATGAAGTTAGGACACTGTGTAAGGACAGAGACTGATAGGAAGCGATCGAATATGATGTCTCATGGCCCCACAGTGAAGATCTGAGATCCTTACTTGGACTGATTTCAAGAGCTATTGCTTAAGCTCTGGACATTTCAAAACACATGCATGTGAGCCCTAGAAACCTGAGAGTTTATATGGTGAACCTGAGAGTCTTGGTGCCTCCAACTCTGAGCAAAACTAAAGCTGAGAGTAATGATAGACCACATGAATACAGGGTCTTTTTAATGACGAATATGGGATAGCTAGATGTTCTGAGGGGAGGACACACATTTGCAAGAAAGAAGAGCACTAAAAATTTTGTAAAGGGAAGTGATTTTTTTTTTTTTTTTTGTGAGTTCATGTATCTGTGGTGTTCTTTACAGGAGCTCAAAGATCCATTCTAATGATAGGTTAAAATAAACCCAAATATTTTGTGGTACATTTTGTGTGCAGGAAAGGAAGGGAGGAAAAGAAACATTTCACTCTTGGTGCAGTGGAAATAACATTTGACCTGAAGCCAAGTGACCTGGCCACATACCTGCTTTTCCCCTAATCAGTTGTATCACTTTGGGTTATCACGTTCTCTCTCTGAACTTCAATTCCTTGTATATAACATATGAATTTCTCTAGTCCCTTTTAGGAGAGTGAAAGAGACAAAAGAAAAACATATAAGTGTTTGTAGTTATTTTCCATAATGAGAATCACAGAATTACTCCAAGGACTGCTTCTGCTATTATGTGCCCACCAATACTGATGTTACTGTATTTAAACAGAAGCTTACGTGGCTAAAGCATAGACTTCTTTGGGTAATCTTGTGATTATCTGGTAAACCGAATATTTGAGGAAGAAGTAAAAATACATTTTGCAACAGGAGGCCTAAGAACTTTGAAGAGATACTGGGAATTTCTTTTCCCCTCCCTCTACTGCTGTGTTGTTTCTTTGGAGGCATAAGTCTTGATTCATTCAGCAAATATTCATTGGTCACCTACTACATCCTAGGCATTGTTTTAGGAGCTGTAAACAGAGCAGAAATCCCTACCCTCATGGCACTTGTAGTTTGGGACTAATTCCCTTTTGTGATCTGTCCCTGTTTATGTCACTAATTGATCCTCACTCTTTTTAAAGGAAAATAAATTCCACTATTAACACAAACTCAGAAAAATGTTCAGTACTGAATGTTCTGAATGGGAAATGTTCTGCCTAGGAAATAAAATGGCAGCAGACAAATTTGCCTGCGAGGAATCAGAGAGGACAGAATTCTGCAAGCCCTGAATCACATTTTGTGCCTGTAGGTGGAAAGAGCCAACACATTCGAAGCCAGATCCATTCAAAGTCACCCATTTTTATATAAAGCCATCTAGTACAGACACAGCCATCATATGTTACAATTTTCCCTGCCAAAATATTAATTGGCTCAGGCTGACTTTGAATTCATCCCAGATTTGCACAAAACTTGCTGAAAGGTTTGTCTACCTCAAGAAAACTTTTGATAAACCCAGTTCCAAGTTTCATATTTTCACAAAAACCTGAAACCAAGCAAGATTTTCTTGGTTTCCTGTTTGGTGTGGAGGTACTGCAAGCTCTAATTATGAGGCCTCGAGGGAATACAAGGAAAGACAGACACAAAAAGAAAAAAATCTCTGAAACAGGTAATTGAGGAGAAAAAACGCAACAGGAAAACAAATAAGAATGAGAAGCTTGGCTGAAATTGTAAAATTATTAATAATACATTTACATTGAAAATGTTTATGTGGTATAATGCCACTTAACAGGTATGCATTTCCGGAAGCATTTTATTGTTAAACGTTAGGAATTTTCAGAATGAATGCCAAACCTGAGGGTGATCCTTAAATAGAAAATACAGATCAAAACATTCTCTCTCCTACCCTCAGCCCTGTAAAGTTTCACATTTTCATCTATTTACTGACATTCAAAGATGAGTTAGCATAAAATGAAAAATAATTCAATCGGAAATGGTGTTAGAGTCACATATAGGGCATACCATGCAGCTGAGATTTAAATGATCAAATTAATTTGCCTTTGGGTGACTTAATCAACAAAACCAGTCCCAATATTTGATTTCAGTCTTTTTATTCAAAATGGTGCCAGATCAAATTGTGTTATTACATTTTCCCCATCCATCCTTAGTTTTAGGTCAAGATATATCAAGAGAGTTGACTCAGATTGCTTTTATTCTTGACTAGAACTTTGTAAGATGTTTTAAAGTTGGAGACAATTGAACTGTTTTTATTTTTAAGTCAGGGAAGCTTATTTCCGGCAAGTGTTGTTTTGATACTGAAGCTCCATTGGGTTTCTCATTGAAATGGAAACATCTGTGAATAAGTTGTTATTTCATTAATGAAGTAGATTTTGAGTACTTACTATGTGCCCTAGCTTAGGAGGTATATAAACTCAAGGATTCACTCACTTAACACAATATGAGAACAGTGCTGGAGTCTAAAACCAGAAGACAAATTATGTTGAACATATACATGGTTTAAACAAAAATTGGAGAGGGAAAGAATAACTGAGGATGGTTGCAATTTAGCTGGTTGGTTAAGGATACACAGGCCTTGGAAGGGAGTGATTAAGATATCAAATCAAGAAAATAGTAGCATTAAAGGAGAGAGTTAAGGAGGAAGACAAATTGACTGATAAGAACACACTAAAGTTATCTTCCCCTGCTTAGGAAGTGTCTGAATTGCGCAATAGACTACACTTGATGCATTTGGTAAGCTAGTGGGAGCCATTGTGGGTTTGACAGCAAAGCATGAAAAATTAGTATTTAGTTCACTTGTCTTTGTTTTGTTCATCTTTTAAAAATCGTATATGATTTTTGATGATATATGCCAAGGAGGGACAGATGGAGGCGGAAGAGAATTGTAACAGGCAGTGAAGAGCCCTGACTCTGAAGTTGCAGTGTCTGCCTTTAAACTGCTTCTGGTAATTAATAACTGTATGGCTTTAGGCAATTTACTTTATCATTCACATGAAAAAATGGGCATAATAGTAGCACAAACCTCATAGGATTTTATGAGAAATAAAATTGTTAATAGATGTAAAGTCCTGTATTGTGCATATAAAGTATACCTATATCTTAGCTATTGTATTATAATTATATCATTATCTTGAGCCAGGTAACTTGGTTTTAGTTTTTACAGCTATCTGTCTTTGAGCAGGTCAATTAACCTCTGAACCTCACTTCCTTCAAAAGTAAAATAGGGATGATAGTGATAGCACCTACCGCAAGGTAGGATCAAAGAATTAATACATGTGACAGCACACTGTAAATTATAAAGCACTATACCAATATGTATTTTCCGCTGCTATTGACTTCTTGACCTTGGCATCTATACTTTTCTCTTGGGCAGTGGGAGAGAGGAAGGTAAGTGGATTAAGTTATTAAAGATAAGACGATAGATAAGTGTTGGTGAGGATGTGGAGAAAAGGAAACCCTTGTGCACTGTTGGTGGGAATGTAAATTGGTGCAGCCACTATGGAAAACAGTATGGAAGTTCCTCAAAAAAATTACCTTATGATTCAGCAATTCTACTTCTGGTATTTATCCAAAGGAAGTGAAACCAGGATATAGAAGAGATATCTGCACTCTCATGTTCATTCCAGCATTATTCACAATAGCCAAGATATAGAAACAACTTAAGCATCTATTAACAGATGAATGGATAAAGAAAATGTGGTATATATGCATACACAAAGGAATATTATTCAACTGCGAGAAAGAAGGACATCCTTCCATTTGCAACAACATGGATGAAACTTTAGGGCATTATGGTAAGCGAAATAAGCCAAATAGAGTAAGATGAATATTGTGTGGTATCACTTAAATATAGAATCTAAAAAAAAAGAGTCAAAACTCACAGAAACAGAGAGTAGAAAAGTTTAAAAAGTGGTTGCCAGAGGGTAGGGGAAATAGAATGACGTTGGTATAAAAGGGTAAAAACTTTCAGCTATTGTTACCGCCCCAAAAGGGGATAACATCGACATGCCAATAGTCAAGAGGCAAGGTGGTAGGAGAGAGAAGACTTTATTATAGCTTGCCAGCAAGAGGGAGGATGGCTCACTAATGCCTGAAAGAACCATCTTACAGAACAAAGACCATAGGCCAGTTATATGGGGAAGCTGGTCTCCAGGTCGTGGAGGCATCCATCTGATCTTAGTTTCTGATAGTCTTTTGTTTTACTGGACATGCATCAGAGACTGGAGCAATGCCTTATACCCAGATCTTTCAGTTGTCATTGATGATGGCTATCAGCATAGACTCTCTGTTCGGGGGGGTCATCACATTTCTAAGGAACTCAAAAGAACAAAGTTATCATCTTATCACAGCTGGGAGGTACCTGCACAAGCAGGGGTTGTAAAATCTACAGAGCATTTAGATCTCCTGGAGGGTGCATATCCAGCTGGGTTAGTTAGTCAGAGCTCATTCAAAGTTACAATAGGGTTTCTTTTCTACAATATGGCTTGCCTTATGTCAACCTTTTCTTGAGCCGGTATCACTATAAGATGAATAAAGTCTGAGGATCCAATGTAAAACATGGTGAATATAGTTGATAACACTATATTGTATAATTGAAATTTGCTGAGAGAGTAGAACTTAAATGTTTTTGCCAATAAATAAATAAATATGCGAGGTGATGGGTGTGTTAATTAACTAGATGGGAGAAATCTTTTCATGATGTATACGAGTATCAAATCACCTGGATGTATACTTCAAATATCTTACAAGTTTATCTGTCAATTATACCTCAATAAAGCTGAAAAAATAAATTATTAAGGACAAATGCAGTAAGAATAAATCTTGAAATATACCAAAGTTTAATACAGTTGGAATAAAATTATAAAATAATGATGAGCCAATACCAATATTATCTATTTACAAATGAATCTCTACCATTTGTCCATAAAATTCTTGAGAGCAGGGACCATTGTTCTTCAATTTTATTTCCTCAAGTTCAATCCATGGCCTGGCATATAATAGATACTGGATAGTTACTGAATGGGATAAAAAATGGACTATGAAGGAATGAAAAGAATTCATATTTGTGGTACATATTAATATATATTATGGCAGTATGACTAAATAATCTTATTGTCCTTGTGAAAACCACAAAATAATGAATTTAGTAGATTAGTGTTTAATCTCTTTTAGGAGATCTTTTAAGAACTGCACTCACTCTCAGGCAATGAAGATATTGTTCTGTACTGTTTTTTGTTGTTGTTAATTCATTGCATACTGCCTAATCTTAGGTGATAGATCCTTATCTGAAAAGTTGGGCATCAGTTCGTATTTTTTGCCAGAATATTAATAATTTTTGATTGCTTCGTTAATCCTTTTTTCCTGCAGAGAGTTTGAAGACTCATGTATAATAAAAAGAAGGCAGCGGTGATTATTTTAAGTAATTCTAGACTCTTCCTCTTCTATTTTTAAAAATTGTAAGTCCTTTTTACCACTCTAAGGACTTCAATATTTTAATAGAAGCAAAAGCTTTCAGTCAAAGGCACAAATCTGTAACTCTTCTTTATGAGATTTTTGTTTGCTTGTAAATAACTCTTTGTCCTCTTGAATAATGGGATTATTTGAAGCACCCTCACCTCAAATACTATCTTGAAGATGAGCCCACTTGTTTACTCGAGTCAATGCTGCAAATAGCCACTGCTGGCTTTGTTATTGCTATTGTTGTGTTGTTTTTACTTGGCTTTTATTTTCCGTGTATAATAACGATAACAATATAAAATGTTCACGTAGTGCTGACTATGTGTCTGCCACTGTTTTAATCACTTACATGTACTCATTAACACTTCATAACAACCTTAACATTAAGACTCTCTTAACCTCTGCATTTTTTTGGCTAAGGGAACTAGGCACAGGGAGGATAATAATTTGCCTAAGATCACAAAGTAAGTGGTAGAGCTGGGATCAGAACCCAGGTAGTCTTGCTCCAGAATCTGCACTTTTCCTCGTTGCGGGAATCTGAAGTTTCAGAATCCCAAATCAAGACTTATGAATCAGCAAATATTAATTCACTTATAGGTGCAATAGGGAACGTCCTCCCAACTTAGGAATACAGAGTCACTATAACTGGGAAGTATCTTCTTTCTCAAAGCCAAGTCATAGTTCCAAGGTGACCATGTTATGGATTTCCTAATTCAGCAGACAGAAATGATAACAGATGGATGAAGAGAAGCATCACTTAGACTTAGCAAGACTTGCTTCGACTTCCTTATCATATTAGGTACGTGGTGATTTTGAAAAATAGTTTATTTCAAATAAAAGAAATTATCATGAGATTTTTAAAAGACAGCCAAGAGCATAGGTACTGTTGCTGTATGAGAATGATGCATTTTAGACCTGAGGTACTCTCAGTTGGGGACTAAATAGTTCAAAGGACTTCCCTTTCTGGTGTTTAATACATATTTCTGCCAATTTACTAAGCAGAAATAAGAAACTCTTTTCATTTACATAAGATTTTGGGGGGTTAAAATTTTAGCTAAAATTGGAGTATTAAAATTTTATTCACCCATGATGAGACCCTGAAGTCAGGTTTTTATTATCCAAATGCCAACAGAAAAGCCTCAGGGATTGAAAAGAATGTCTAATATTTGTATTTTCTAGTATCTAGTATTTTTCCTTTATTTGTTTTCTTTCTTTTGCCTGCAAATAACTTTCTGTCCTCAATATAATTAATGAAAACATTGAGTGATAACTTTCCAATAAGAGTCTGGGAATTGAGGGCACGAGCGTTCAAGACAGAATAAACGGCATAGAAAGAGACTGGGTTCAATTTATGTCGAATATAAATCAAAGAATAAGCCCACTGGAAGTAAAACTTGTTCTCCAACTAAATTGACTTTCTAAGGGCAGTGGCTTGTTCTCCTTCTTCACGTGTGTACAAGCTTGGTGTTATGGAGTGAAAGATGTGGAAGGTTTCCAGGTTGTGACCCTTTCTACAGTGCTATGTTCTCCCTTCTTTGCTGGCTAATTTCTACCTGTCGTTTAAACATTTGCTTCAAGCAACATCTCCAGCAAGGCTTTCTTGATTCTACCTGCTTGTCCTGTCACTTTCCTCCAAGCTCCCAAAGCACCCTGGCATCTCTATCATTGTATTTATCTCGTTGACTTGGAATTGTCCATTTATGTGTATCTCATGTACTTGACCCTTGCATCTTCAAGGACACAGGTTACATCTTATTCATCTTTGTAGCACAATGTTTAGTATAACATAGGCATTCCATAAATATTGAAATAAATTGAAAAGCTACATTGATATTATTAGTAATGCAGCAATTGTCAAACTCAAGTTGTACTTCTTTTTAGACTTCTTTTTTCTTCAACCAATAGTTTATTATTTATCAGACTTTTTAGAGCATAATAGAACTTGTTTAGCCTGGTTCCCTGGTGTGAAGTTCAAAGCTTGTACAATTTTAGCATATCTTTGCAAATACAGACTTAATTTGCTTAGGTTTATGTAACAAATGACCAATTGCCTTGGGTGAAAAAACTCAATTCATCCATTTATTTTTTACCCCATTTAGGCATTAAATAGAACCTTCTAAAAATAAAGATGTATATGAATCATGCCCAAACTACTTACATTATATGAGTATATGTATCTACAGATCTTCCTCAACTTAGGACAGGGTTACGTCCTGATAAACACATTGTGAGTTGAAAATATCACAAGTCAAAAATGCATTTCATTCACCTAACCTACTGAACATCATAGCTTAGCCTAGCCTACCTTAAACATGCTCAGAACACATACATTAGCCTACAGTTGTGCAAATCATCTAACACAAAGCCTATTTGGTAATAAAATGTTGAGCATCTCATGTAATTTATTGAATACTGTACTGAAAGTGAAGAACAATGGCTGCCTGGGTGCAGAATGGTTGTCAGTGTATCGGTTGTTGACCCTCGTGATCTCATGGCTGACTGGGAGCTGTGGCTCGCTGCTGCTGCCCGGCATCGTGAGAGAGCATCCTACCACGTATCGATAGCCCAGGAAAAGATCACAATTCAAAGTATGATTTCTATTGAACGCACATCGCTTTCGCACCATTAAACAAAAAATTAAGTTGAGCCATCGTAAGTTGGGGACCATCTGTAATACATATAACTAAGTATTTGTGAAATGCATAGGTAAACAATTTTAATATAGTGGGGTAAGGAAGTCATTAATTTAGCAAAGTAATGTGATAGACCCAATTTTTTCTTTTTAACACACAGGATTTACATTCAGACAGACGTGGACTTGAATTCTGAGTCTATAAACTACAAGCTACTACGTGATTTTGGACGAGTTATTTAAGCTGTCTCATGGTCAATCTTCCTCACATGTAATGTGGGACCAATAATACATATCTTGCAAAATTCTGATTAGGATTGAATACGATATTATATTTAAAATGCTTACTATAATTCCTGCCATCTAGCGGATGGTCAATAAACGGTGGTCTTGTTATTTTCGTGGTTATTGTCATAGCCTAACAAGAAGTAATTTCACAATTTTATTTTCTTTCCTAACTTTAGTTTCCTCATCTGTTCAATGGTTATCACACTTTTTACCTCTTTGTTGGTTATGATGGTCAAATGGGATGACGTCTCTGAAGGTACTTGCTAAAATGTGAAGTGTTCTTATACAAAATAAAGTAGTAGTTAAAACTATTCGGGGGGGCTGGCCCCGTGGCTGAGTGGTTCAAGTTCTGTGCGCTCTGCTTCAGTGGCCCAGGTTTGAGGGTTTGGATCCTGGGCATGGACCTACTCCACTCATCAGCCATGCTGTGGAGGCATCCCACAAACAAAATAGAGGAAGATTGGCAGAGATGTTAGCTCAGGGTTAATTTTCCTCAAGCCAAAAAAAAAAAAAAAAAAGAAAAGAAAGAGGAAGATTGTCAACAGATGTTAGCTCAGGGCCAATCTTCCTCACCAAAAAAAACTATTCGGTTTTATTTTAAAGAGTGGAATACTGGCTAGAGACAAAGTATTCTTTTAAAATGTTTCTGAACTGTAGTTCTGTAAGTTACACAGCATCCTCTCTAAATTTCCTGCCTCACTTCATTTTCATTTTCTAGTGTTTGGCCATGAGACCTCCTTCAGTCTCCTTCATCTTGCACTGTGTGGGAGACCTAATCAGTATTGACACAGGCTCCCCCAATTAATTGGAGGAAACACTTGTCTCTTTTTCTGATTGTGCACAAAACCCTAGGCTCTGTTTTATCAGTTTAAACAGGATTACTACATGACTGCATCTTCAAAAATGTCAATAAGTGCATTTAGACTTAAAAAAAAAATTAGGTCCAAGTGAAGGTTTATTTTTTCTTGTTACACATTCTTTCCAAGTCTACACATGTCACTTTTTGTCATATTTCTAATGTTTCAGTCAAACTTGGTTTGGTCCTTTAAACCTTTCTCACATTCATTCTTCTTTCTAGTGTTGGTATTTATGCAATCACACTAAGTCTGAGCATTTCAACTTGACAAAGTTCTGCCCTGGAAAACTACAACCCTAGTTATTTTCTAGAGATGTTTTTTCCTCTTGGAGTTTAATAGCACAATTTAGTGTCCTTGAAAGGTTTGTTGAAAACATTGTATAGCAAAAAGTCAACAGATGTTATATTTATACTTGTATCTGAGCAAGAAAATTCTCAGAAACTTGAAAGGAGTTTTAAAATTATTATTTGTTAGTAATGCACTTCCAGAAGTCTCAAGATAGCACACCAGTTTTCATTTTCCAGTTGTCAAATGCATTTCTTTTCAATATATTTATAAATAGGTATAAAATTAAGAAGATCTTGATTTTACTTCTTTGACCATTATTGATACTCCTCTTTGGAACTACCAGGCTGTGTTCTTATGCCCTCACTGTCCAATAGCAGATTTTCCATTAGTCAAAATTTCACATCTTTCTAATGTACCAAGTCCAAAAAGTGGAGCATGGAGATGACCAACTGTGAATTCCAAGCTGTTGAGCAAAAAACTCATGAATAACCTCTTACTCTTGGGGAGGCCATGGTTAAGAGCATGAACTTTCTAGTTAGGTAAAAGTAGATTCAGAACCTAGTGTTAGGTTTTAAAAGCTGGATGACCTTGTGCAAATCACTCAACTTCTCTCAGTTTCAGTTTCATTTTCTGGAAAATAAGAATAGTAGTGCCCATTTTATGAGGTAGCATTATTATGAAATTAAATAAGATAATTAAGGTAGCACTATTATTATGATGATTATTGTTTGCTCATTAAAAACAAAAAACAATAGTGAAGTGAGATTCCCCATGTTCTTGAGTAGTTCTAAAATACAGCATTCTCCACATGGCATATGAATCACTTAGGGATGCTTTTAACTCCAAGTAACAGGAATCCCAACTGTTCTGGCTTATACAAACAGAAGTTTATTTTTTCACAAAACAGTCCAGAGGTAGACAGTTCTTGGCCTTGGTTTAGAAGCTTAATGATGTCAGCGTTAATATATCTGAAAATCTCTCTTACTTTACCTCATGGTTGCAAGAAGATTGCTGTAGCCCCAGCTATCACATAGACGCAAAAATCCATAACAGAATATTACCATGATGAATCTAGAATGAAACATTGTGACTAAGTGATATTTTTCCCAGCAAGGTTTTTATATGATGTACATGTACAATGATAATGAATGTGAGCAATCATATTAAACACATTTAAAAACCTGTCAGATCTTCTTAAGAGGTGTACAAAAGGCATTTGATGAAATTAAGCATTCTGCAAATCAGGAAACAAAAGGGAACTTCCTCAATCAAATAAATGGCATCCACTCAAACCTACAGCTGACATCACACTTAATGGTGAAAATTCCCCTAACATTGAGAATGAGGCAAAGAAGTTCATTTTTACAATTTCTATTAAACATTGTAAGGGTGATCCTAGTCTGTGTGATGATGGAAGAACTTATACAAAAGAAAGAAAAGGCATATAGACTGGAAAGAAAGAAAAAAACTATCCCTCCTCACAGATGATACAGTTCTTTATGTAGGAAGTCCTAAGAAATCAACCAAAAAGCTGCTAGAATAGGTGAATTTACAAAGATCACAGGGTACAAAGTCATATAGAAAATCAGTTGAATTTCTGTATACTAGCAATGAATAACTGGAAAAACAACCCCATTTACAATAGCATCAAAACATAAAATACTCAGAAACAAATTTACCAAAATATGTATTTATCCAAGAGAAATGAAAATATCTATCCACATTAAGACTAGCATATTCATTATAGTCCCAAACTAGAAACAACCCAAATGTTCATCAACAGATGAACAGGTAAACCAATTGTGATAGATTCACACAGTGTAATATTGTGAGGCAATAAAAATGAATGGACTACTGATACACTCAATAACTTGGATGAATTTCACAGACATTATGATAGGTAAAAGAAATCACACACAACAGAGCAAGCGCTGCATGGATTCCTGACTTACAGAAAGCAGATCAGTCATTGCTTGGGATGAGGGTATGGGGAGAAAGGACTGTAATGTGCTACAAGAGAACTTTGGGAGATAATAGAAATATTCCATATCTTGATTATGGTTATATGTCTCAAAATTCCTTGAAGAGTTGGCTTAATATGGGTACATTTTTCTGTGTATAAATTATACCTCAATAAGATTGATTTACAAAAACGACACGTTAGCCTTTCTAGTCACAGCTATTTATGGAAAATATTCTAGGTAGGAAGGGCGGGGGTGTTGGGGTGTCACTGACTGGAAATGATACAACCATCCTCAGAGGGTGGGGAGTTAACACTGGTGCCCACGTGCTAATCAGAACCTGTTGTCTCTTAAGGAAAAAAACACCGAGCAGCAAAATTCTAAAGTGAATGAAAATACATCCAATTTACAATCAAATAAAAATGTTGTGGGCATAAAGCCAAAGAATATTCTTAGATTGGACTTTGTTTAACACACTAAATTTAACCAGCTAGAATTCTTTAAGTACATTTTTATTCAACATTTTGAAGTGTTTATTTTTTTAAAAAAACCATACTTCCTCTGAAAGACAGAAGGAAGTACATTTTTCTTTGTAATAAAGAATGGGATGGTTTTTTACGGGTTTAATCTATAGTGAGCACAAGTTGTAAACATTTCCCTCCCTACATTAAGATAAACTTGAGGCAAGCCTGGTCAGAAGATAGAGAATATAAGTTGAGCTATACTTATGGAAGTGATATTGCTTACTCCACCTTGTGAATAGAGATTTATGTAGATCAAATTGAGAGAACAAAGAAAGAGCTTTATGATATGCGATATAACATTATAATTGTTGATAGTGAGCAAATACTATGATATGGGAAATTCTCCAACAGTACAGTACTCTACATCTTATATTTTAATAAGGCTGGAAGGTTCTTTTACTGTTTTTTCTATTTTTCAGAAATAAACCTTTTTTTTCCAAATAAATAAAATTGTATATTTAAAAAACATGAGCTTCCCTATTTAGTGTTGCCACACTCATTCTCTTATGTGCATTGGCTCGTAGATTGTCCATGACAATGAGAATTCTTTTCGCAGTAGCACTTAGCACAACAATTAAAGCAGAATATTGAACTCGTTGTAACAAATTTGGGGAAGCAGTTTATTTCCTTTACCAAGAGATGTTGTCCCCTTTGGGGAACTGAACATTATATCCAAGATACTAATTTCCTCATAAAGAGATTTGGAGGGATTATTTTTCCCATAGAGCCAATATTCCAATTAATTCATCCAAAGAAGGAGATTTCTCATGTTTAGCCAAACTCAAAGCACCAGAGTATGATGTCATGAATTTTAAAAAGGAAACCACTCTGCCAGATACTTAGGCTCCAGTGCACACACTCAGTGGTTCATAATTAGGCTAAATGACTACATGATTTGTCAAATACTCTTTCTGCTAGGTAAACATCTTTCAACCCTGAAGCTTTGTTGTTTCTCTTTTCTTAAAAGATTTTTGGGACAACACTGAAGGAAATTCTCGTTCTTTAATACATCCAGTCTTTTTGAAAAGGCTTCTAAATATTCTTTGCCTCACAAGAGTGCTGAGATATATGACAAAATGGAAGCTAGATAGCAGAGAAGACTTACCTGCTTCATATGCCTATAGACACTGGCGCTAACATGGAGTGAGATTTGGTTGTGTAGTTCCCATCAATTCAGCCAGACTGATTATGGGTCTGGGTATGGCTCTGTAGTGTAGAGGCCTCTGGATGGAGAACCAGGAAGCACCAGAGCATCACATATCACTGGCTGAAGTGAAGCAAGAACCTGTGCATCTAAATCAGAGGGATAGAAATTAATAAAAAGTGAGGGCAATGGTATTCCCACTTGATAAATTGAATATTTTCCCACTTTTATTCCAGATAGAAGTTAAAATACAAAGATATCTGGCTCAAAACTTGGCACCTGGGACACTAAGTGGCACTGTGCCTGGGGGAAAAGTCTGCTATACTCAAGTAATATTAACAGGAAGAAGTAAGATAATTTATTTCTAAAACAAGAATGAACAGTATTAATAAGGAGTTAGTGAGACATGTTTTCAAGAGTCTTTCATGTCATAAGACAAAAGTAGAATCCATGTTTGCTCACAAATATCCAGAAATGTAAGATTTTCTCTACTAGAATATACTAAAGTGAGAAACACATGTTGTTGTTGTAGATGGTTCTCAAATCATTTTTCATGGAAAAATTATAAAGCAATCAACTAACAGAGCTTCCAACCTAAAGGGCGGTTTGTGTGGCTGTGTAGCCTACCTAAATATTATTATGCTTATGGATGGTGTGTATGGACTTGTTTTGAAGTTGCTGATTAACATGAAGTAGGGGCAACACAAGGCATCTCTTCAGTGATACATTTGAACTTTAAGATCACATGCTGAATTTTTAAGAAATCCTATGGGAGAAAGGAACTGTTTTTAGGAATTGAGTATGTGCAATTGTGGGTCTGGGTATGTTACATAGTTGGTCTCATTTAATAAAAGACAATGTATAGATATTTAATAAGATTTGCATTTAGGGTATAAATATTGATTTATACTCTTTCATTAAGACAGGTTATAACTGGAAGAAGTCATTTTGAGCCAATTACACGTTTTAAACAATCATTTCATTTAAATCTGTTGATAAACATGGAGATGTTTGGTTTACAGAGCAAGTATAAGGCCATAATTCTAATAGCAACCCTTTTACAAATTCTGAAACCATTTGGACCTTTGGGTATTCAATGTAATGGATAAATGGTAGCCCAAATGCCAAGAACATTGATAGAATTCTAAGAATTTATCAACCAGAACTGAATACATGACTACACAACCGAGCAAGTGAAATAATGAACCAGGATACGCCTGGTTTCCTTTATCTGGATGGGGGCACTATCTGAGAGAATATCTTTGGCGAAAATGACTTTTGCAAAGGTTGGGAAAGGGCACTTTTGAATATCAGGCTTACCCAAGAAGATGATCTCTCTCAACAAGAGCCTGAGTGGTATAAAACCTCTCCCGTAAGAGTGAAATACTTCACAGACCATTTAGGAGAGAAAAAGCATGGAAAGTTAGAGAAACACACAAATAGAGAGATACTCTGGCAATAGAGTCTGGAATTTTGCAAATTTTATTAGAAACGTAGGGGATTTCCTAATTATTTACAATTAAGGATGGACAAGTTACGGAAAGTGCTATTGAGGATTTGCTTCCTGATGGTTAAATGTGAATTGATTTCACATGGAAAGAATGAGAATTCTCTATGTTAACGGACTTTACATGAGAAAGTATGCATGTACACACACAATATCAGACAGCTCTGTTGTGGTAACACAAAGCCTCTATATTTCAGTGGCTTAAAACAGTAAATATTGATTTTTTTGTTGACAATACTGCAGATTGGCTGCAACTCGATTTGGTCATGATCATCTCTATTCTATGTCTTCTCATTCCTGAACCCGGGATGACAGAGTAGTTTCTGTCTGGACTGTATTGTTCTCATGGCCTAGGGCAGGAAGGCAAGATAGCGAAAAGAAAAAAAAAAAATGCAAGCTCATTTAAACCTTCTGTTTGGTTATGTATGGCATGTATCACGTCTGCCCATATGCCACCCCCAAAAACGTTGCATGGCCAGGCCTGAAAATGAGGTAGGGAAGTGTCATCTGCCTACTTTGAAGCATAGCAACTCACATGGCAAACAACATGGATATCTCGTCCTTTTACAGAGGATAAAGCAGAGAGTTGGAGAGTTTTAACACAACCTAGCACGAATACATATACGATGTTATGCTAATTCTCCAGGAAAGTGTATACGTCTCATTACAAGTGATTTTAGTTATTCCAAATAATTGATTTATTTTTCTAATAATTTCCAAATTAAAGAACCTGTCAGGTATTTCATTATCTGCACTAGGACTTTGGTGAAAACAATAAATTTGTACTCAGACTAGGTAAGTTGGACCCCTTGGAGAAGACTGCCTTCAGAAATTCTGGGTATGGCAGATGACACATAGAGATTTTTTTAAAAAGGGAATTAAAAATGTGTTCAATGAACTACAATACCAAGTTGAAATTTCAGATTATGCTCAAAATTTGTTTTAGTACAAACAATAACATATTGTTACAGAATTCATCCACCTGAATCCTAGAAATTATCCACAAATACATTTCCACAGGCCTGATTTTGTTTTACTAACTTTTACTAACCTTTTTAACCTAGAGAACAAGCAGGACACAAGAGCCAAACTGGAAAATTTCATGTCAAAGGCAACAGATATATACTGAAAAGGAAAAAAAAGCAAAAACAAAAGCAAATAATAAAACATGAGTTCAATTTTTTTACCTCATTGTTGGAACCACCACACAGTAACTTCAAGGACAAAGCTTTTTTTTTTTTTTGGTTTAAAATAATTATTTTTATTTTTAATTGTGATAAAAAACACAACTTAAAATTTACCATCTTAACCATTTTTAAGTGTCCAGTTCAGTAGTGTTAAGTATATTCACATTGTTGTGCAACAGATCTCCAGAACTTTTTCATCTTGTCAAATGCAACTCTATACCCACTGAACAACAATTCCCCATTTCCCCCTCCCCTCAGCCTGGTAACCACTATTCTACTTTCTGTTTCTGTAATTCTGGCTATTTTAGATATCTCATATAAGTGGAATCATCCAGTATTTGTCTTTTTGTGACTAGCCTATTTCACTTAGCATAATGAAGGACAAAGCTTTTTAAGCGTTTGTGTATTGAGAAAGACAATTCTATTCATGGGAAATTTCTATTTTCCCAGGCCAGGGATACGCCTTCTGGTGGGGATATCAGTCCTTTCATGACTTGGTAGAAGGAACCTCCTTTGTACTGTCTGGCCTTTCCTGACCTTTTGAGAGTGACATGGGAGAGTGCTGGAGCAATAGTCATGGAGCCAACAAGGAGGCAGTGGGAAGGAGCTGACGGAGCATGTGCGGAATCGACAATTTTGTAGAGAATCAAGTCGACATGTGAAACACATTGTGACTTCTGAGAGAGACCATAAAATGCTGAGATTCACAAATTATATATCAACTATAAAGCGTGAAGATAAATATAGAATACTTGCCTAATAAGCTGTTTTTATGTCTTTCATCTGGCTGCGTTTGAAAAATCTGACACCAAAAATATATATTTAAGAATGTAAACCAAAGCGAAGGCATCTGAGATGATTTTTTTTTTCCTGCGGATCTGGGCTTTCATGTGGTATCTTTTCCCTTCAGCCTGAATAAATTCTTTTATCACTTTTCACACTGCAGGCCTGCTAGAGATGTATTATCTCAGTTTTTGTCTCTCTGAAAAAAATTCTTTATTCTGCCTTCACCGTGAAAGATAGTTTTTGCCAGGGTGGAATTACATGTGGTCGGTTTTCTTCTTTCTACTCTTTCAAGTGGTTGTTTCGTTGTCTTTTGGCTTCAAATGCTCGTGATGAGAAGTCAGCCATCATTCTTATTGCTGTCACCCTGTGCGTGCTCTGTCTTTTTCCATTCTACTTCAAGTTTTCCTCTTTATCTTGATTTTCAGCATTTTGGCTAAGATGTGCCTACGTGTGATTTTTATTTTTAGCCCTATTTAGATGTTTGGGGTTCACGACATTTTTGCTCTATGGTTTTATTTATTTACTTTTTGTTTGACAATTTGGGGGAATTCTCAGCCCTTATCTCTTCAAATATTTCTTCTGCTTTATTGCCTTTCCTCTTTTTTTCGGGGACTCTATGCATATGTTTAGATCATTAGATATTGTCTTCCTGCTCTCAGGTGTGGTGGTTTTTTCCCCTACTCTTTATCACTCTGTTTTGTAATTTGTAGAATTTCTGTTGAAATGACTTAACATTGGCTGACCCTTTCTTCTAATATTTCAAGGATTCTCTGAAGTCTACTGAGTGAATTTTTCATTCCTGAATCATCTTTTTCATTCCCAGCATTTCCACCCGATTTTGTTCCTGGTGCCTCAGTTTTCCTCCTTGTAAAATTAAGTTGAATCGGATGATTGTTTTTAACATTCTCGACTCTTAGTACACTATGATTTAAACTCAAATTTTAATCCAGGCATTTTGTGTGGGGACACTGCAGGCATAGGTCTAGCTGACTAGCTCCTTCCTTGAAAAGGTGAGTGTAAATTTTTCCTGGTTGCTAATCGAAGGTTGGATAAGTAAAGAGAGCTTCTGTGGGTAAATTGACAGAGAGGACAGGCTCAGAATTTAAACCACTTACTTTTTGAATGCAAATGTAGGTAAAATTAGTTAGCCAGGAAAAGGAGGAAGTGAAGAAAAACTGAAAGCATAGCATCAGATTGACAAGCTTGGACACTCTGTGAAATGGGTAATTGACCCTTAGACTTTGGAAAGTAGCTTAAAAATAGATAGCCTTCTGCATTCCAAAGACTGGAGACAGAAAATTATATGTGAGCTTTCAAAACTTTCGTGGCTTAACACACAGTGAGTATGTATAGACAAAACAACTGAAGGCATTGGTTAATTATGCATCCCAAATAAAAATCATGGAAAGAACCTAAATAGTCGTATTTGTTTTTGCTTTCCTCTACTCCTTGACTCCTAGACTGAGTCAAATCTCTGAGGTTGCCGAATAGATTTTGTTGAAGTCTCTAAGATGACCCCAGTGGTCCACCTCCTGGCACTCACACCCTTGTGCGATCTACCTTGAGCGTGGGCTGGACTTAATGACTTGCTTCTAACAAATAGAATGCAGCCAAAGTGATGGGATGTTACCTGTGAAATTAGATTATAAAAAGATTTTGGTTTTCTTTTGGGGATTCTTTCTTGCTTCTGGGACAAGCCAATTGCCACGTAATGAGGCAGCCCTGTAGGGAGGCCCACGTGAATGAACTCGAAAACAAGTCTTCTGAGGACTGCAAACAGCCACACGCATGAATGTTGAAGTGGCTCTTCTGCGAACTTCCACATGAGTGAGCTTGGAAGCAGATCCCACCCTGGTTGAGCCTTGAGATGACCACAGACAACACCGTGATCACCGCAGTCTCCACGAGGGTCCCTGAGCTGGAGCCATCCAGCTAGGGCACTCCCAGGTTGCTGACCCCTAGAAACTGTGAGATAATAAATGTTTGCTGTTTCCAGCTGCCGAATTTTAGAATAAATTGTTACATAGAAGTAGATAATACAATTTTCAATAATGATGATTCTCTGTATTGTTTGTCTTTTCATAGTTTACACATGCCTGGCATCAAGTGGTTTGCACAGTGGCTCTATGCTATTTTCATACTTTACAGTAAAAGAATTGAATTTTGGAATCTTGTTCAAGATTTCAAAGCTAGAATAATTGAATCAATATGTGAATTTATACCTTGTGACTCTAAATATAATGCTTTTTCAACTCTGACCCTCTTCTTCACTTCTCTCTTCACTAAATGCTGACAGAAAAGGGACAGCAACGAATCGAATTAATGACTTTGCTGAATATATTAATAGGTTGTGATTTTCAATCCTCAGCATCCAGTGGTGATTATAAGATCAAATAATGGTTCATGTATAATATTGGGCAGTTAGATTCTGGGTTAAGAGGTTATTGTTATACATGATAGTGAAATCTAGAGTTGAATCCCTAAATTCCTTGGGAAATATGTAAGCCCTTTGATTTTGTTAAATTAGCTCCTTCTTCTCCATGTCAACAAGTCATGTGGCCCATTTTAAAGGACTGCAGTTTGCCTTATCAGCATTTAAATAGCTGTGTGCATGAAGGTGACATTTTGTGCTGTCTCTGTGGGTTCCTCCGGCCACTGACTTCCATCACAATGTCCCCGGTGCTTTTCATCTCCTCATTCTAATTGCCATACTTTGGGATGCTGGCCCTGATTGGGACAGGCAGTTGGAATGGCGTGCACGGGGTGATTGACACAGCCTGTGTAAATACCTATTCTCTTAAGCCCACACCGTGTCAGGCTGTCAGAGCTAGTCTGCTGCCAGGGCCTTTTCAAAATCACAATTAAAGCATAATGCCCACTAGTCAATTATAAGTTCATAAATTAGACTCAATGAAGAAAAATCTACTCTCAGGACTTTCCATATAAGAGTTGAATACTCTTTTCCTCTCCCTCTGTTTTTGAATAGAGTTGGTATTTGAGTCCACGGTTTCTGGATAAAATTGTTATTTGAATTCATCATATTTGAGTAGCAATAAAACCTACTAGAGTGCCAAGCATGCTGTTCTGTCCCCAGTAAAGATTGTTGATGGATGGGCAGCTGTTTTATATAAAGAGGAAGAGGCTTATGTGGCTTATAAGATAGTTTTGCTGGGTATGGGGGATGAGCAGGGATCGGGTGGGCAGAAAATTTTGTGAACAATTCTGAAATAATTCTTCAGATGTATCATGATGATTGAATCCCGAGAGGTCAGTAGTGAAAGGGAAGGGCATAATTCTAAATGCAAAGCAATCATATACAAGTTAAACTGATTGCAATATGGCTTAATTTTAAGGATCTCTAATTAAAGAGAAATCTCTAGAAAGTCTTGTGGTTGGATTTTTATTTTCCTCCTCCCTATTATTTCTTACACTCTTTCTCCCTTTACTCTGTGGCCTACCATTAACTAACTTGAGTCTCAATTTCCTTCTTTGTAGCATTGGTAGTCTCAATTCTCCAAGGTTGTAAGAATTAAGGGTTACATAAATAATGCACTTGCTATGAAACCACGAAGGGGCTCAGTAAGTAAGAGTTATTACTGATTGCTTTTTAAGAACACTAATCCTATCTCAGAACCTCTGTTATAGCTGAGTCTTGATTTATACATCTATGAAAAACTGTGGTAGAATTCAATGGGTTTTTACTAAAAAAAATTATAAATGAACTACCATATGATCCAACAATTCCACTTCTGGGTATTTATCCAGAAGAATTGAAACCAGGATTTAGAAGAGAGATTAGCACTACTCTGTTCATTGCAGTAGTATTCACGATAGCCAAGATACGGAAACAACATAAGTGTCCATCAACAGACAAATGGATAAAGAAAATGTGATATATACACACAGTGGAATATTACTCAGCCTTAACAAAGGAAATCCTGCCATATGTGACAACACAGATGAACTTGGAGGACATTATGCTAAGTGAAATAAGCCAGACACAGAAGGACAAATACTGCATGATTCCACTTATATGAGGATCTAAAATAGTCAAACTGATAGAAACAGAGAGTAGAATGGCAGTTGCCAGGGGAGGGGGAAATGGGTGATTGCTGTTCAACAGGTATTAAGTTTCAGTTACACAAGATGAATAAGTTCTAGAGATCTGCTGTATAACTGTGTCTATAGTTAACAATATTGTATTGTGCACCTAAACATTTGTAAAGAGGGCAGATCTCGTGTTGTATTCTTGTCACAATAAGAAACTTATAGCAGTATAACAGTTATTTTAATATTTACCTCTCAAACTGACCTTCCCAATATCTCTCAAAATATATGATTATTTTAAAAAACATTAGAAATATCAAAAATCTAAGACTAACTCCTCACAGCAAATTTCAGAGTTCCAAAGAATCTTGGTCAGATCAGAATTATCCGGTAGTTTGGTGAAATTTTTTATTCATATCCATACCTGAAATCAGACTTATAATGGATTTTTTTCAGTAAATGCTTTCTAGATTGATTATAACAATAGAATGTCTAGGATGGGTAAGTTAACGAAATTAGCATTTATGAAGTACCCACTCAACCGAGCACCCACTTTACATAAATGCTGAGGATTTTCACAAAAGGTACCACTTACTATGCGCTGACTATATGCCCAAAATGTTGCCCATTTTTAAACAATCACAAAATCCTGCAAGACAGATGTTATTATTATCATTTAACAGATGAGGAAACTGAGGAAGAGAGAGTTTTAGTAATTTGCCTAAGGTCATGTATCTTGGAAGCAAAAAAATTAGAATGTCAACTGGGTGAGTTTTACTTCAAAACCCACACACTTCCAAGTATAGTTTGCTGTCCTCCTGAAGCTCATTTCCTAGAACTGAAGGGCTTTCTGTCTTTGGTAGGGAGGGTTCCTGAGCCTGAGAGAAGGGTTTGGGTGTACATGGTCTATGGAAGGAGTGCTGTAAGGAAAAAGAGATTGAAGGAAGCAGGATGGGGCAGGGGAGGAAGCTAAGTAATTATGCCATCTCAGCTGAAGCCCAGCTTCAGCTTGATTCCACCCGGAGCTCAGGAGCAGGAATTGCACCCACCACGGCATCAATTGCACCTTGAAGTAACCCTTATGGGCACTCCCTCTATTGGTCACAAGGGGAGGGAGGCGGGAAAGACCAACCATTTCAGTTGGCTGGAGACTGAGAGATTTTTCTGGGATGCAGAACTTTCAGCGCTAAAACTGGAAGAGTCCCGGATACACCAGGATGGTTATCTCTATATGTGGTGGCCCAGTTAGGGCTAAGAGAAATTCTCGAGAGAAGGGGGAAGACGTGAGCCATTAGCAGCCAATGCTCACGACACTTGGCGATGAGTTTGCGGCCAGGTAAAGGAGATCTGGTTTGGGCACCACCTCCAAGCCCAGCAGATGCCTTTCTTAACTCACTGTGATGGAGAAGTCAATCAGGCAAAGAGACTGAAGAAGGCTGTATATGTGAGCACATGCACTCTTCAGATTTGGCTAATGAGCTTTGGGGAAACGGGCCCTTTATGGTAAGAGTATAGCAATTGATTTAGACAGATTTCAGACCTTGAAGCATCCAGCGACTAACAGTTCAGTTCTGGAATAGATTCTGTCAGGGAGAGATCCCTTTTCCCTTAACATAGTCATGGGGCTGCCGTATGAGATGCCATGGTCAGGCTGATAACATCCTTTCTGCTTCTTCCTTGAGGGACATCGTGCAGCAGTGAGGAAGATGCTGGTTGGGAGCTGGAAGATGAAATCAGGAAGAATAACTCCCTATGGCTAACAATTGCTGATGGAAATGAAAACATTAGTTGTTCTTGCTGATGTGAATCACCAACACCCCCATTTATGGTTTTTATTTGGGATTGTGTTTATAAAATAACCCTGCTGGGTAGAGGGAATCTAATGTAGGGTTGGATGAGTATTAAATAATACTCATTATTGTCGTAATAGACTTGCCTGTATTAGAGTGTTTCAATATAGAATCAGAAGGCCAAAGCACTGTGTATTGAAATGGCACAGGCCATGATTTCTGATTTTTACTCGAACAGAAATATTAAGTCTCCATGAATCATAGTCCTAAAGGTATAAGCATCAGCCAAGTCACTTCAAACTAAGTCATTTTTTTCTTCAAAATTTCAAAGAAAATTACACTTGATTGAAGATTATTCTCTAGGCTCCTATTATTGTAGTAGCTGCAGTGGATAATAAAAAGCTTAAATTGCAGATTAAAATATGTGAGTGGGGAAAACAGCAGCATTCATACGAGGGAGGGCTTGAAAGTTCGGTCTCATGAGTGTCCTGCCCTATAGTTGGTGAGTTTGTGTCTAGAGATTCAGCCTCAGGGCAGAATCAGTGGAAGTTTTGCCACACGTCTCCTGTCCTTCTCAGGGTCCTGCTTTGGGGTCTTTCTGTTATTGGTTACTTGAGGGTACATATGTACATGTGTAGAGGTGATTACCTAGTAGGTGGAAAACCTACTGGCAAGGGGTCTGTTATTTTCCTTACGTGAGCTCTGATCTTGTTTTGAGAGACCTATCTCTTCAAGTATATTCTACAGCGACAGAGTAGGGCAAGATGTGACTTAAGTGTCACTTTGCTGACCCATTCAGGACTCTTCTATTCTGTTCACATTTGGAACAGTAGAAACCTACTAGAAATATGTTAAAAAGCAGCATTTTCCAAAGTGTGTTCTGTAGGTGACCCACCCCCAAGGTCCCTGGTCAAAATATTTGGGTACCACTATTTCCTCCTTCAAAGACGTCACAATACGCAGAAGCATGCTAAATCCTTTGTGTAATCTGGTGTCATGCTAACGTATTTAACAACCAAGTCCTTTTTACCTTGACACTCTCGTTCACCCTTGATGGGACCCACGCATTCCCTAGAAAAATGTTTTCAGAAATGCCAGGCAACGGAAGGAGTCTTTGTGAAAAGGACAAATAGTTAGGATCACCTTTTCGATACCCTGTGTTTTTCCCATATTACTTGTCTAGCCCCTCTGATCCCTAATGCCCCTTGCCCTTGTAGCATCTCCATCCTTTTGAGAAAAGAAAATAATGTGGGAAAAATTATAGCCTTTTCAGAAATACATCGTGGTACTGTTTTGAGATACAAATAAATAAGAGGACATCTATTTTCCCTGTATCTGAGACTCTATCTGTATATCTTCCTTTGCTTTCACAAGTGAAAAATCTTAGGTACCAACGGGGATAGAGGAAAAGAAAGAAAAATCATGTTTAGCATATTTTCTTTACTATGCTACCTAAGCACTTAAACAATATGTATGTATGTATGTCTGTGTGTATATATATATATATATATATATATATATATATATATATATAAAGCCAAACAGCCCTAGCAGAGATGAAGTAGTATATTTAAACATTTGAACATCAAAATCTATTAAATGAAGGCTGCGATGGAGAAATACCCAAAACATTCAATAAAGCTTTTCAACCTGAATATAGGGTTACCATGACAACAAAACTCAAAAATCCCTCTTCTTCATAGAAAGTTGCTGAAAAAATGCCCATGGCAGAAGCAGCATGGAGACCTCAAATTCATAACTACTGAACAGAGGTACAAAGAATCTCCAAAACACTTGATAAAGCTTCAGGGTGAACATTTTAATATCCTCCTTAAAAAAAAATAATAAAAGGACCCAAGGTCTTTTCACACTACTTCATTTTTCTTTCATCTAAACCATTTTAAGAATTTCATGCTCTTTTAAAATCATTTTCTATGAAAGAAAACAGTGCTGATTACAATGGCCTAATGAGGAATTTTAATAACATTCGTCTTAAAATAGGTGTGGGGACTACCAAGCGTTGCATGGAAGGAGTCCCTGCGCGTATCGAGCAGAAGTTGTTGGATTGATGCTGACTCAGCGCTGCCGGTGTGACCTCAGAGTTCCTGCACATTCCTGCAGAAGCCTTTAAATATGCAAAGACACACTCTGCTTGGGCAAACAGAAGCCAGACACTTCATTATCTTGTTTTCAACCCCCAACGCGTTTCTTTGGAGGATAATATGTGTGCGAACATGCATGCATATATGTGTGTGCTTCCATCTCATGCACATATCTTACGTGTGTGTATAAATTATATGTATGCAGGTGTGTGCATTGTGAATTTCACATGGGAATGGTGGACTTACTGGTACTTAAAATTTCCTCTCAATGATAGGTGCTATGAAGGAAATTAAGATAATGGATTTGCCAGTGTCTAATAATACATAGTTTCCCCTATCTTTTCCATCTACTTGAAAAAAGGTAAAATTTAAAAATGAAAAATTTCATCACAATGTTCTCACTAGGAAAGCTTTAGAGTCAGTCAGGTAACCGGTGTCTAAATGGTCTGAATAATACACATCAAAGAGGAATGCGTCACATCCTGGATATCATTCCTCATTTTCTGGAGGTAATTTATGACTAAATAGTGTAAGAAGGTGTTGGTGAAGTTAACCTATAGTGCTGTTGGATTGATTTTGCTTATATGTCAGTTTGCCTGCTTGTGCTTTCCCTAGCCCAAGCCTGTTTTGCAGTGAATTAGTTCATCAAATTAAGGCAAATGGTGCTTCACTTCAGCCTGTTTTTATGTGGACTAGGGGAGCAATCCCAAGTCTCTTCTTATAGTTGGTACTCTAGGGGAGCAGAATTTTCCACCCCAAAACATATCTCTTTGGCTTGACTATTTTAGAACAAAACTCTCAGGAAGAAACTTTGACTTTCCCTCTAACTGCCTAAAGGAATTTAAGATAGAAGTCCTGTCCCAGGAAAGAGCTATCACCATAGATAACTATAGTGTAATATGAACTAGGTGTGGTAGACAGGGGGAAACCTAGCAACGCCCATTTGATCAAAGTCCTCTCCATGTCCCATTGTCTCTGCAGACATGACAAACACTTGTCCACCAAACATTTGCTTTTCCATCCCCATCTGAATTTCCTTCCTCCTCTTTGAAGTCCCAAACCACTGCCCTCAACATCTCCTTTGGTCTTTAGCTGAAGATGGTATTAAAGGTGGTGGCTTCTGCCATTTCAGCAAGTTTCTCAGTTTTCCTGGGTTTCCCCCATGTATACATGTTATTCTGTAAACTTTGGTTGATTTTCTCCTGTTATTCTGTCTCATATCCATCTAATTCTTAGACCAGCCAGAAGGGTAGAGGAAAATTTCTTCCTCCCCAAAAGTACCAAATTGCATACAAGTAATGGCAAGCAAGGATATTTTCCTCCAAGTAGATTGATCTGTAAGGAAGATCAGGCAGAGTTTTCTAAAGACACACATGGAAAAACACCTTAATATCCCTTATGCAATGTACTTTGGGAGTTAAGTGCCCATTTTTCTTCCCCACATCATGCTAATTAGAGCCTTCTAATTTTGCTTATGTGAATGCTCTAAGTAGTAGTTTGCAAAGTGTGGACTAGACCAACACCATCATCATCACCTGGGAACTTGTTAGAAATGTAAATTCTCAGGCCCTACACCACACCTGTGGTACCAGACACAGAGAGGGTGGGGCTCAGAACCCGTGCTTCACTAAGTCCTGCTGATTATTTTGAGATACACTAAAGCTCGAGATCCACTGCTGTACAGAAGAGAATGTGAGAGGATGACAACATTGATGACATGGACAAGGACAATGGGGATTAGGAAGAAGGGGAGGAGGAAAAGAAGGAGAGACATTTAAAACTTGAGAATTGAAAGGGAACGTGGGGGCTGTTTGATGGCATCCTTTCATGTCCTATGTGAGCCAGGGAGCGGTTAAGCGGCTTGTCCAAGATCAAAAGCACAGCAAGAAAAAGAAATAATATTTGCTGACTCCACGATGAGTAAGAGTTGACTATCAAATGAGAAATACAAAAAGGACCTTTCATATTTGTGACGTATGTTTGTGATATATGTATTTTTCATATTTGAGCTATATATTTGACATATATTTTGTGTATAACATGTCTTCTTTGACGGTGTGGTGGTGTGAGTTCAGCTTCCAGTGAACACCCTGTTGACTCTGAGATTTTACCCCAAAGAAGCCGTCTAGAGCTGCAGCTCTGAGCGATGAGGTTTCTTTCCTATTTCTCAAGAACTCAAAAGTGATCATCGCGGGAAAAACACGCACATCTTAAGGTCCAAACTACAAAGGCTAATGTCCTACCATCACACAGAACACAAAAGTTAGGTAAGAACCACCTACAGTACAGATGCTATCCGTATAAAAGTGGGATCAGACCTTTTGGATTACAAACTTCCGTAGCAGTGGTTCTCAAAATTGAATGCACGTTAGTATCACATGAGACGTTTGAAAAATCCTGACACCCAGCCCAGACCAATTCGACTGGAACCCGGAGGCTCCGGCAGTGGAACCCACACGTTGCTGTTTTTAAAAACTCTCCAAATGATCTTCCAGTGCAGCCAGATTGGAGAGCTCAAGTTCTACAGCTTTGTCCCTAAAATGTGGTCCTTGGATTGGTGACATTGGCATCGCCTGGGATTTTTTCAGAATGCAGAATCTCAGGTCCCACCCCAGATTGGTAAATCAGATTCTGCATTTTAACAAGATCACAAGTTGATTTATATGCACCTTGAACTTTGAGACGTACCAGCTTCCCTATTTAAAACATACAAGAAAAAGAACTCTCTGCTGATACAGATAATTTTTTAATATACTGAAAATAAAAGTGGGAAATGAGAAGTATCCAGAATCTCACCGTTGTTGTTTTTTGCATATCTCTATAAATATGCTATTTATATTCTACATGCGCTTTGTGTTTTGTATACATTATTCAGGTCACACTCTTTATACAGTCCACATCTTGCCTTTTAATTGTTCTTGCATCACACAACATTATTTTGGGAGAATTTTTCTATGAGGGATTGAAAAACTATTGGTAGAATGTCCTACAATGTGTTTATTATTCATATGCAATAAAAACTAATCAGGATTTGAAATTTCATTTTTAATAATTTATTTGAAATTGCCAATATTAAATCATATTTTAAAAATCCCACTCATGTCCGCTAGTGGGACATATTGCTGGTCTAATCCTCTTGCTTAAAGAGACAAAAATGCAATGAGGAAAAGTCTTTTATGATGAATCAAGACAAAACACTCTCAACCTGCAAATAACAGTCATGGAGAAATAATTTTCCATTCGTTATATTTTGTTATTCCCAGGTATCTTCGTGTTTCCAAAAATTCTTAAATCTATGCATTAAATGTTTTAAAAATCACTCTTAAATGATTGTGAAATGAAGGTGAAGGGGGTTAATATTGAGCAGTTGTGGTAAAAAAAATTTTATAAAATCAAGCTGTCTATTTTTACAGGTCGTTGAATTTTATGGGCTTATAATATGCATCCAAGGAATTATGAAATGAAAGAAAATTGTTTGAAGAACACTTTAGGCTTCACCGCTTCATGGTGCTCAGGAGAACGTGGACTCTTGGGCAGCTTAACAGCGCTGGTCAACAGAAAAGGGGGCAGAGGGTCAGAGGATTTCAGGGGTTTGTAAGGACCACGAGGTCCTGGTTCGCTAAGGTCAGTCAAGATTGTTGCCTGTTGTCATGGAATAATTTTAACAGTGTTCTCTCTCACCCTTCAGAATGTCCTGCTTTGGAAATAAATTATATGGTTCTACACACAGAACACCAAATCCAACTCTATCATTTTATAGAGGAGAACGTTCTGAAGTGGTTGACTGTAGTATTCCTTGTTTAAAAGCAACTACAACAACAACAAACGAAACTTTTCGTGGCTCTCTGTTGTCCTCTGGATCAAGTCCACACTCTTTAGCACGATACAAACAGCCCTGCACGATCTGGGCTGTGCCTGCCTCTCATCTCTTCCTCCTCTTTCTCTCTCTCTGTGTTGCCTGTATTTCTCTCTCACTTGCTCTTGTCTACCTCTCTTTCTTATTTTATGTCATATATTTACACATACACACCGAGGTAGTGATTAGTGTTTTTTTTTACAAATATTTCCATCTACTCCCCTCTTTGGATAATAAGACTGGACCCACATCTTCCAGGGGAGGCCAGTAGCAGGGAGGTAGGTGTTTCCTTTCTGAACCAGGTGTCGGAAGCTCAAAATAATTCCATCTCGGAGGTCACGTATCTTTATATACTGTATTTTCTGTAGATTTGTCTCATTTTCTTTTAATTCCAGTTGATTTTATGGGCTGTTTTGCAAATGTTAAAGTTTCCTTACATCTTTTTAAAGGTGAGGCATAAATAAATATATGGATGCCAAGCACAGTGCTGAGCACTATGACCCAAGAATGAATAAGACAGGGACCCTGCCCTGGGAAACATCCTGGTCAAGAGGGACAGGGACACCAGTCCCGGCAGTTCTACAACATTGCAGTTAAGTGTCACAAGGGTGCTTCCTTCCCCTACTTCTCTAATTTTCATGAGAATGGATTTTCTCTAAACAGATTCTACTCTCTCTCTTCCCCCTTACTCATTGTGACCTCCTTTGGAGAGATGGAATAACGTGTATGATTGGAAAATTTGGGAAGAAAAAACTGGTCATTCTTGGAGGCGGGAGAAATCAGCACCGCTGTACTTAGATGGACAAACCTCTCTAATTCTGAGATTCAGTAGCAGGAAAACCATTAGGCACGCATGCTAAGCTACAATTCTCCAACTTGGCCTTGATCAACAATAAAAGTCAGAGCTATTTTGCACCTCTCCCCCCCCCCATTTGTCACTCCTTGGTTTTATTTCTCAATTTGTTCACAACCTGAGCAAGGAAAGGTGTTCTATTTATCGGGGGCTCCTTGGAGACTCCAACATTTGGTGCACTGACTGGAACAGCGAGAAGGACAAACAAAAGACTTGAAATTAGGGGAGCAAAATATCCTCTAGAAAGGCTTTTGGTGAGGCAGGCCGTGTGACCTTGGCGGTTTGCAGAGGCTTATATTAGGCCAGGAGGAATTTTATAGTTGTGCTGTTTGCTTTTAACTGCTGTGGCCTGGGCAAGAGGCTTTAAACCAGTCACATGGTCTTCTGACCTTGGCGATTGACCGTAAGTAAGGGGCTATTATAAACGTTCTTGGCTGTGGTAAAGGTGTGCAGGGGCCCCCGTGAATGCTGTGTGAGTAGACTGGGCCAGCCACACACAGCTTTGCCGAGGGACAGTGGGCCACAGAGGTCTTAGTGAATAGGCACAGTGGAGCCAATGATGCAATTACAGTGTGCATTTCTGATCTCCCCATCCAGGCAAACCAGCAAAGGCAGGGGCCTCACAGCCTCAGCAAGGAAGGATTTCAGGGTGGAGCTACAGCTGGGGCTGAGGCAAAAATGTTAGCCTACGGAAAGGGAGCCTTCTAACCTTTTAGCCATGGGTGAACAGAACAATACAGTCGTTCCTTAGTATCCGAGGGGAGTTAGTTCCAGTACTGCCGACGGATACCAAAATCCGGGGAATCTCAAGTTCTTTAGTTAGCCCTCCATAGCCTGGGGTCCTGCATTCGCGAATTCAGCCAACCCCGGATCCTGTAGTTCTTTGTTTACAATCCGCGGTTGGTTGAATTCGCGAATGCGGAACTCGCGAATATTGAGGGCCAACTGTATTTCCTGCTTTGAAACTATAAGGCTCCTGGTTTCTGCAGGGACCTCCGAGCGCTAAGGGGTTTCGGGATTTAAATCGTCAGTGGAAGGCCTAGGAAGGCAGGGCCTTGATGGGCTGCCCCAAATTCCGTTCTGTATTTAGGGCCAACGGTAAAAATGGAGGAACCGTGCTTCGATTTAAGCGATTTCACGAGCTCAAGAGGCACCTTCCACATATGGCCTCAAGTTGGCTCTGGATTGGTTAATTACTTAGGCCAAGAGGAGTATCCCTCACGTAGCCCATTTCTGAGGTTAAGAAAGCCGTGGTGGAGACAAACGCCTACTCACCTGGGAGCATGGGGGCAGTGTCACTAGAAAGCACCCACGTTGAATTTGGAACTATGGAGGATGGAGATGAAGAGGTTTTCACAAACTCCATGGGAAAGAAAAACAAGGTAAGACCTGGTGAGTGAGACTGCTACAGTTGTAGATTTCTAAATTTTCTTAGATGAAGCCCATCTCTCTCTCAGAGGTGATAGGATGCACAGATCGACACCCCCCCCCCATTATAAGTAGAATAGTGCCAAAATTAATGTCTATAAGAGAGAGTTCTGGAGTTAAGTTCACAGGCTAAGAATTCTGACAAACTGACATTGACTGTTAACCAGGTGAGGCTGAAGCCAAAGTTTTCTCGTCTATCGTCTTTCCTTCAGACGCCGTTGGGTGTCTGCTGGGGTCTTTGGTAACAGTACTGAATTCTGGGAACGTAACTTTGAAATTGATCAAATGGTTCATAGGATGAATTATCAGATTATATACATTTTGTATGGAAATAGACTCTCAATTCTAGTGGTTAGCTGAGACTTTCCAGCGGATTTATTTTGTTTGAAGTTACTGGAAGGTACTGTAGCTCTGTGGCTACAAATGCCTCACGTTGTTGAAGGCTGCTCTCTAACGTGGAAGTCTGGCTTTCTCTTCCTGTAGTCAAAGCAATGGAAGAAACAGAGAAGACATCCGCCACCATTACATATACAGTGTAATAAAGAGCATGCTGTGAGTTTATTTTAAAACTGAGTCTGTGACTGCAGTCAGATTGCTCACTGAGGATTTTAACAGAGCTGAAAATACATTCTCTCCGGAGGTTCTTTTGTATTTCCCTTGAAGATTCCGCATCCACGTCTTTGAGATCTGAATAATATCTCCGTGCATTCTATTTCGTTTTTATCTTTTCTTAGTTTACCAAATGCCTTCACTCATTAATCTATACATTAATATTGTCCCTTTACTAGTTGGTTAAATTTTCAACTTGTTTCTTTTTATTTGAAAACACATGTTGCCACTTGGAACTGAATCTCTGTGGGTCTGTTCAGGTTTGCTTAAAAGTATTTTGAGGAATTAGTCCTTACTATGATTTTGAAATTGTAATATTTAAGGCACTGGAGTGGCAGCACTGGGCAACATTATGGCAAATATAAACCTTACTGTTTCTGGCTTTTACGCTTTAATCAGAGACATTTTAGGCCTTCAAAGCCGACAGCTGAGCAGGCTGTTTTCAGTGCCCTTGCAAGCAGGAAGTGACCCATTTCAGTCTCGGAGGAAGTGTAGTCAGTGACCTGCCTCAGCTCATTTTGGCAATCGCAGTAAGGGTTAAAGCTACAAACGAAAACGTTTTAAACTAAAGCCTTTTTTGTTTTAACAAAATGTGCTTTTTTTATTTTTCCTTAAAAAAGAAATCTCCCATGAGGATTCTATCTAGGATAGACTTCGTAGTGTTAGACGTTGAGTAGGACTCTTTCGTTATTCAATTCTTTTCTTTTGTTCTGACGAGGAGCCACGGACCCCTCAAGTTCTGGACAGGAAACTTACTATTTTCCACCCATTTTACTTAAAGTGCTGCAGCTGATCCTTATGCAGTGCGCCACTTTTCCAACAGAGGGCAGTGTGTATTTGCGAAACGACAAGAGCTCTTGCCGAGTCCTAAGGTTTCGAAAACCGTCCTCTGCCAAGAGCAGAAAGGACACTAGGAAACAATTCCTTTCTTTCAATTTTGCTTCTGTAGCTGCAACTACAGATGCTTTTTTTTTTTGGTGAAAATTATTAAAAAATCTTTTTTCCTCCAACATGTCCCTGACACCCAAGAAAGAAATGGAGCAAATAAAGATCAAATACGTAGAGACAGTCTTAGACATGTGGACCAAGGTATTATACAAATTTGCCCATTGCTGCATCAACCCCTCTTGGTTCCTTTATGTAGAATTCCAGCCTTGGGATAAGGAAAGAGTCCATGATTGGACAGGCTGTATCAATACTGGGATTCCTTTTGTACGTTTTCTGTGCATTTGGGGCATTTCCTTGACAGAAAAGCAGCTTGGTGTAAATTGTGATATAAAATTTGATGTCTGCAAGTTTAAGTGTTAGTCCCTTAATAAATGCTCAATTTGTCCACCTAAGGTGAGTTCCGACACCTCCTTCTTGGCCAGGAATCCTCATGAAGTTACAGTGGGTTGATGTAAGGAAACAAGTCTTTATTGAATGTTTATTTTGTGTCTGGAATTACAACCCTCATACAGTTTATTCCATTTACTTTTCATGACATCTTTAAGAGGTGAACATTATGAATATTGTTTTATAGGGGAAGGAATAGAGTCAGAGAGGTCAAGCGAGCTCCTTAAATCACCCAGCCAGCAAGTGGCAGAGCTGGGAATTGAACTTGGGGCCCTCTGATGTGAAAGGCTGGGTTCATTCCAAATCTCCCAGTTTCACAAGTTTCTATTAACTGTCCACTGAGGGGCTGGCTCTGGAAATTCTGGAGTATTCATGCTATTGCACGTTGGAATCATAGAAAACCTTGACTCAACATATTGATAAGCAGGGTGGTCAATGATTCTCTTCTCAACTATTGTCTTAGTTTTTCTTTGCCCTTCAGCAACGTGCTTTTTCATGACTTCTTTTCTGCTGTGCCTGGATGAAAAGGTCATATAGGCAAAAGAAAGATTTTAACTTGGGGAAATTGAGGGTTAGCAAATGGACATCGAGTTCCTCTGTTCGTATAGTTTGTTTGTGGCAGAGTTATGATTTAAACCATGTATGTCTGGCTGCAAATCTTAAGCTTTTTCCATCATTTAAGGTTCCTGTATGGGTAGAGAAGCAATGAAATACCAGAGGTAAGGGAAGAGATTTCTTGTAGCAAGTCTTTTAAAGGGATTTTATTTAGACCACCTGGAAGAATCTGCCAAAGAGGTGGCCAGGAGTAGAGCCATTGAAAATTCTTGAGAAGGAAAGTTAGTGAGCAAGTGAGGCCCAGATCAGGGGCACTCAACCTTCAGAAAGAAGTCGACAAGATCACAGCCATCCTCATCAGACATCAGGCCACCAGACAGAGCGGGTCCGGATGGCATTACTCTCTCCATTATTTGAATTTCTTTCCCCTCAATATGCAGGCTGCCTTTTGAAGGGTATTCCTGTTGTCGCAGAGAGCCTCTTGTCTTTTCCTTTCCCTTTTTTTTTTTCCCTTAACGAGTAAACACAGAGGTCCAGGCAGTCAGAAGTGGAAGCCAAACACAAGTGTTTTCAAAAAGCCTCTGAAATAAACACTGAAGTGCTGTATTTCATAACCCTACGCAAAACTGACAGTAGCCAGCTGTTGTCTGAGCTAAACACCATCCTAAAGAGCCAAGAGCCACGAGGCGAAAAGGGAGAAAGTGAAAATAACTCCTCTCCTACTGAACCATAGATGACAGATCAGCCAAAAAAGGACCCTGGAGGAAGCAAAAGTCAATGAGGCGAAAGTCCTTGCAAATGACCCCTGCCTGCTCCCCTTTACCACTCCAGAAATCATCCACCCAAATGGCCCTTTACTGGTGCAGCATCGGAATGCAGCCTCTTCCATCACAATTCTATGTATTTATTCTCAATCTTGCAATAATTATCTCTCCTATCACCGAATTTCCCAAGATTTTGGGCTTTTCTTATGGTTTTTCTCTTACCCTATTTTCTGTATTTCTATCTCTCCCCCCCTGACATTCCCCCAAAATATGGAAAGTAAGAAAAACTTAAGACCTCTTCTTATCCTCACTCTTATGTTCTCTATGGTTAGAAAAAAATTTCTCAAGCACTCAAAGGCTTTCTAAACTAACCCCATGAGCTCCTTTTCTGAGAACTAGAAATTTACTATTATTTAAAATATGAGGCCTGATTAGTGATAGAGGAAACGCTGAGTAATTTTGTTTGGCCCTGACATAAAGATACGTGAATTTCAAGGCTCTGTTTGATTTTGTTTGGAGTGAGTGGAGATGTGTCCTAGGCAGCCATTTTATTTAACAAAAGACCATAAAGTTTATTTTGGGGGCAGGGGAGGATGGCTGTATGTAAAGGTACATCTGGGAGATAACGTGGGAAAAGATTTGAAAGCTGAATTGTCATGTGTAGTAAAGTAACATCCTTTTGAATCCTTCCTGTGAAGAGGAGACAGAGGCTTATTAGGCCTTGACATGTGGAGAAGAGGGGAGATATGTCTTCAAAGAATGGGTCCACAACATGGTGATAGGCTGGGGCTTAGTGAAAAGGGTGACTCTTAGGCATAATCCTGTGGTAACTGGCTAAGAAATGTTCAGACAGTGTTATCTGATGTTGACTTTCAAATTGGTTGCTATTCTGTGCTCTAGTCCAGTCACCCTGTAACGTCTTCAATACAAGTTCACTGCGTGCGTCTGCCTTGTGGTGAGGATGCTTTGGTGCACGAAGAGGAGGGACAAAAGCCAAGAGTGGGTAACAGTGGGTTAAAAACAGGAAAACAGGCGCAGGAACAGGGACAATGGGAAAGGACTGAGAAATCAATGAGTGCAGAAACTCGTAAAGAGAAATGATGAGAACCATGAATCCCATCCTTACCCCAAATCCACAGATGCTCCAGGAGAGTGTAGAGCATTTGTCAGTACATGAAATGGGGGACTCAATTCATCTTATTTAGTTGTTGAGGATGAAAAGGACCTCTGAGAGCTTTGGATATGTAATTATATTTGTTTGCCCTTTTATGTTGAATTCATTTGAGTTTTATGTGATTTTTTTTTTTTTTAGGTTGATGTGGAGTTGTTTACCAGCTCTGTGTATTTCTCTGCTGAATGTTGATCTGAAGTAAGTTGAGGCTTAAATGTAAAGTGATTTTTAGTTTGACTATCATTTAAATTTCAGGCAAATGTTTAGCCCTTGTTTTGCATTTATTACTGAGAAATGTTGAGTAGGTTTCTTTTTGTCAGTAATACACGCTTAAATTTACTTTTACATACTTTCTGAATAAAAATATATGAGTTGTCGATAGTCATATATTGATGATTTATAAACTTCCGTCCTTGTCTTCTCATCTTTCTTTTCTAGGATGTGTATGCTTCTCATAATAGCAGGTGTTAAAAGGTAAACTGAAGCATATTAAAAAATTTGAGAGTTTATTTGAGCAAAAATCAATTTGAATTGGGCAGCATCCAATCTAGCAGATAGAAAGGAGATCTGAGGTGCTGTGCAAAGTGAAAGACTTTTATAGGCAGAAGAGAGTGGGAACAAGAAGTTATACCAGGCAAAACCCACGTTGGTTATTACACGATTACTTTCCTTTAGGGCATGACGGGGTCTGTCAGGCAGATAACCTAACTAGAGCTGATCAGATGATTCCTGACTGATGTTTAAGATTCTATTTCTGGGAGAGCTGAAACTGTAATTAAACTTTGGTTTATTGACATGGGGCTTAGCATAAATGACTCCATTTTGGGCCTGTTGCCTTGTCTTTTAACACAGGTATACATCATTTGCTATTGTTGTGAAAAATAATAGAAAGAAAAGCTTACTGTCTGTCACCACTGGTTAGTGTAAGAACACAAATGATATAAGTATGGAAAATGTAACTGTTTTGTTGTGCTCCCCAGGTCCTGCTATGATGCTCCAAAGATTTCTTTTAAGAAAAAACATTTCGATGTGCTAATTACCCTTAATTGTTTGTTCTGTAGGTCCAAACTCTTTCCTCGTCTTCGTACCCCAACACGTACTCCTTTTCCTTTCCCAGTTATGACCATAGACTCAGTCGTTGACACCAGTCCCATGATTGTTTCCATTTGAACATATTCCACAAAGGAGGTTGTTGGCAAAGGACGTTGTTCTGATTTATTAGTATTTGCTAGCTTTTTAAATTTTGTACTGAAATATGTACTAGCTCCAATTTTATATGTTTAATCTTTCATTAAGTATTTCTATTTTGGGTTTAAACCCACCTGATCTTTCCTTTTTTGCCATTCGTCTGACTCTATCTGCAAACATTTCTGTTTTCCGGTTCTGCTTTGGGTTGGCGGAGCAATCAGACCGTGGTGACTGCTTAGCCCTACTTTGGCCAGCTGTCTGGGTGTCCTGTTCTTGGCATGTCCACTTGAACAGTTTCAGTGTTTTCTCCCATGCATTCTTTGGGTGGACATGCGGGTGAAGCCTCCTCTTTGGTTGGCAGAGGTCAATCTCGTTTCCTGTCTGTTAGCATTTCTCACTGGTGCATCACTCATCTCTCTGGCTGTGGGCGCTCTGCCTATATGGCACTTGGCTCTGCTGTTACTGGGCAATTCTGACTTGTGCATCTGCCACTGGTCTCCTGTCCAGAACATGGAGGTCGCCTGTGTGGTATTGGCAGTGACCTCCCATCTCACTGTGGGCAGAGTTGCCTCGTGTAGAAGGGTCAGGTTTGGCTCTCAGTTCTCCCCCTGCAGTGTATTTGGGCAACTGTTCTTCCAGAGCAAACAGAGAGGCAGAATTCCCTTGAATTAAATTGCATATCTTACTGGCTCGATTGACTATACCTCTGGTTGGGTCATGCTGGGTTGGGGTTATGTATTGGAAGCAAAGATGAATGAAGCAGATTCAAAGGTGAATCCTTTTAACCCTCCATTCTTTGCAGGGCCAGTTTGACTAATAGGTAGGATCTGATTTCCAGAGCCTCAATTGGTCAGAATCTTCCCCTTGCTCTGTAGTTAGGCTGATTGCATGTTCTGGTTTGCCCAAGCTTCCACCTCTTGTCTTGGCATTTTGGGTGTTTGTCCCAGATTTTCTACTTTTAAATAAGTTATTGTTATTAATAGCTGCATCAAAATAAGCCATGATACAACCTGAAATTACTAGATAAATGAAGAACCAGGAAAATGTGATCACACTAAAAGGAATCAGTTACAGACCAGCACCCTTCTCCAGAGGATGCAGGCCAAGCTGACCCGCACATACATGCATCAGTGTATTTGTGGCTATACTGTGAAGTTAAAAATGAGGTGTCCGAGAAAGTTTTTACAAATGTACTTTTGGATTGAAGTAAGATAATTATAGTCTAGAAAATCAAATACTTCTATAAGGCACTAGAAAACTCAGCAGTTCCATGACGTACCCTCCCCACATTCAAGCCCTTTTCCCAAGAGACAATCGATTTCTTCTCTTAGGCATTTTTAGTTATTTAGAAATTGCATCTGATATTTGCCTTCCATTTTTCTATATTGCTATTTCTTGAAGTTTAAAATGTAGACATCTTGAGCTAAGCCATTTTATAAATCAATTATTATAAAACATAGTTAATAATTATTGCTAAATGTGTGTGGAATGAATGAATGAATAAATATATTTAAGTCTGTGCCTACTTATAAGAGCTATAATTAGGCAAAAGAGGTGAGATATGAAAAGTAATCATCAGCCATCATTATGATATTTGTGGAATTAAGTTTCTTGCTAGGAAGCAAAATTTACAAATTCGTCTTCTAATACTAGATTGCTCGTTCTAGTTGCTCGATATTACAATTAACTAAATCAATCACAGTCTGATCATTACATGTTTTTATCAGGTCAGCTTCTTGATAATAGGAATTATCAATGCATTATGATTTTAACTTCAGGAGGCTTTGAGAACTTAATGGCTTTTCATCCCCCTCTGTCCATCTGAAATGATTTTAGCTTATTGTTGGGTTATGCAGTATGGAATTCTGAGCCCAAGGAACTAGATTCAAGTTTCAGTTCTCTTGTTTACTGACTCAATGATTTTCAGCAAAATAATTATATCAAACTGTATTTTCTTCAATGGATAAAACAATGCAAAGGTATTGTAAAGATTAGATGGGAAAGCACATCTGAATTAAAATGTGATAAATTTTAATTAATATAATAATACATTATACACACATATACATGTATGTACTAGGAATTGCTAGTATGCCAGTAAGAGATAATCCTGTTTTCTTTTCTAGAAAAACATAGTGTCTAGTGAGTGATTTTTCATTTTTGAGTTCCGACTATAATTAAGGATTGGAGGGTTTCCTTTTGAGGCAATGCCTGTTTCCAGAGGGCACTGTGGCAGGCAGGAGACTGCACTTTGATATAATCCCTAAATGTATTGACACAACTGTCATTACAAAAAGGTGACCTACTAACCGCCAAACAGCTCACACCTCCTGGAAGAAGTAGGTTGAGCATATGGAAGGGGCAGAGTTATAGATGCTTAATATTTCTGAATGAAAATAGTGGATCCCATCCATCCGTAATCCACATTCACTGTTAACACTTTAGGGCAGGATTTAGCTAAGCAGATTAGTAATAAAGTTGAATGTGAAAATAGGAGCCTTGTAACCCATTGTTAAGGAAATTTGTTTCCAGATTTATTTGATAATCCTCTGGTCAGATTAATGCAAAATGTATGCTCTTATAAACAGAAAATTCTATTTTCTCTATTCCTTAAATTATAAGACTAACATATTAATACATTAATGAAACAAAATATTCAAGTAACATAAAAGCATATAGAATAAAATGCATGTTATAGACTGAAAGCTTGCATCTCCCCAAAACTCTTATATTGAAACCTAAACCCTAATGTAATAGTTTTCAAAGGTGGGGTCTTCGGGAGGTTATTAGGTTATGAGAGTGGAGCCCTCATGGGTGGGATTAGTGCCCTTATAATAGAGTCCCCAGAGAGCTCCCTCTTCCATTCTGCCATGTAAGGTTACAGAGAATCAGAAAGTGGGCTCCCACCCGACTCTGGATCAGCTGGTGCCTTGATCTTGGACTTTCCAGCCTTTGTAACTGTCTGAATTTCTGTTTATAAGCCACTCAATCATGGTATTTTGTATAGCAGCCTAAACAGACTGAGACAATGTAAAAATCCTCCTCTTAGTCTCCTCTCTCTATTCCCCTTCCCAGAGGTAATCACTATTAATGTTTTAAACATTCCAGACTTTTTTCTATGAATTCACGTACAGACATATGTAATATTGTTTGTGGACATTGGCAATTCCAAGTGAAGGAAGGCTGCTCTAAAGCTTCTTCTTCTTTTTTTAAGCAGGAGGAACTCATATTGTCAAGTCAGAGCATCCTTAAATTCACCCTTAAATCCTGAATTGCTATTTTACTGTTTAATACCTATGTGACCTTTAACATATTTCTTAAATTTTCTAATCTCACAGTTCATTCACTTGTGAAAGCAAAGTAAAAACACTGCACAAAGTTGTTGTAAAGAATAAATTAGATGGGATTTGCAGGTTGTTGAAAAGAATAAATTAAATGAAATATCATGTATCTAGATAACTACTAGAATAATGGCAGAAACAATATGTGAGGGTTCCCATCTCTCCTCTGTCCTCATCATTTTCTTTTCTTCCCCTGCTGATTACAATTTGTTAAGAATGGACCACTGTCTCTTGAGGAACATGTTGGATCTGTAGTATTAAAGATTGTCAGGGCACAGTGGAAAGGGAAGACTCCAGTCTCTTAACTCATAGAGAGTTCGAACTGGGCAGATATAAACAGTAGATCATCTAGTCCAATATTTCTCTCTCTCTCTTTTCCTTCTTTCTTCCCTTCCTTCCATCCTCCCTCCCTCCCTCCATTTTTGAGGAAGGAGTTGTTTAAAGGAGATGTAACTGGAACTGCTAGTGGAGCGGGGCTGTGGGCAGAGTAGCATCTTGCTGCTCAGCCCCCACTTTATTTTCTGAAGCATCTGAGGTGCCTCCCCCAAACCTTATATTAATCTGAGAAATGACCCACCTCATCCAATCTCTCTCATTTATCAGACAAGGAACATATTTTAGATGCTTCATTTCAAAGTCAGACAGTCATCAAAGTTTAGGGTGGTCAGCCTGATTGGAAATGACCACCTTTGACCTTTCAACTTGAATATCCCACACCTTGAAAAATGCGTCAGCAATTGCTGGATCTGCAGGTGCTCGCAGTTTCTGGGACTGCAGTCCAGATCCCAGGACAGCAGAGAGTAGCCAGTGACCTCTCCTGTGGTTTATCAAAGACACCTCAATTTTATTCTGGCATTTAATCTGCCACAGAAGCCGTTTATTGCTTCATCTTCCTGAGTAACGTGGACACTGTCACTTAATTAACTCACCATTTGACTGCGTGTTTAAAACTGTCAGTTGGGAAGTAAATTTAGTGCTGTCTTATGATTAATAAAATGCTCAAGTCTCGTTTTGTGAGAGCCATGTAGCTGGCACCTGAACAAAAGCTGCCAGGTTTGTTGATTGTTATTTGGCTTATAATTATATAGACTGGCGGGGAAAAAGCTGTATTTATTTGTTCTTTTTATATATTTATTTTCAAAGCAAGTCAATATGTTTGTGGTGGGTGGTTAGTGTGGTTAGTTAAACTTACAGAAGTATATCTTAACAGATGAAATATATTATTGTGTCCTTTAATAGGTATACGTTGTTGAATAGAAATGTTTCAGGGTCCTAGAATTGATAATGGTATATTTATTGAATGATTATTCGTGCTAGGTACAGACCTAGGCTCATTTACGTATGTTGTTCCAACTAAATTTCGTAATAATCCCAAGAAACAGGCATTATTTTTCCCATAGTACAGATAAGGAAACAAAGTTCTGAGATGTTTAATTGTTTGCACAAGATCGCTTATTTTAATACTGGCAGAGATGAGATTGAAATACAGGCGTTTCATATCTAAATTCAGTACTTCTGTTTATCTCACTGGGAGAATTGCTTTGATTAAACCCAGTGAAATTGTTATGCTTTTATAGCAAATATACTTGGAGATCTTGGTCAGTGCTAATTTTTTCTTCTGCTTCCTGCCCCCCTCACAAAGGGATTTGTGTTGGGGGTCCCAAGACCTCTTCCGTGTTCAATGATTTGCTGAAAAGATTCACAGGATTCGGCAGCATATAGTCGCACACGGCTAAGCTTTATTATAATGAAAAGATTCAAAGCAAGATAGGCAAAAGATAATGGTGCAAGGACAAAGTCTGGAAGGAAGCAGCCACAAGCTTCCAAGGGTCCTCTCTCGGTGGAGCCACAATAGATGCATTTAATTCTGTGAGTTGTGACGTGTGAAGTGTTGTCTACCAGGGAAGCTTATTAAAGACTCAGTACCCAGTCTTGGGGGCTAGTCACGAAGGCGCTCTGACTAGCCTGTACCCAAATTCCAGACTCCCAGGGGACAGCAGGTGTTCAGCATAAACCACATCGTTTGCACAATTTAAGCACAGTGACCTGCTCTTATCATTTAAAGAAGGTTTTATATCAGTAGGGAACTGTGTACCAGTCAAGTTCCCAGTTGCCAGCCAAGGGACAAGTTTGCAAGCAGGCCTTTCTAAGGAAAGTGTTTTCGGGGCTACTTTGTTACCTCCTTTTTGCACAAGATTCAAATGATCTCGTTGAATGACCCCAAGTCAAAATAGTTTGTCGTTTGCAGTTCTTGAAATTTGAATCAGAAAAGGAGTAAGGCTCATGCCTGGTAGTGCTGAGAGAGACATGATACAAGTCAGAAATGCACCAAAACATCATTCATTTAGGGATTTTATTCCTTTCTACCTTCCTTCATTTATTTACCCTCAGAGTATTTACTGAACACCTATTATGTCAGGAAATGGCAGGGCATAGTGATTAAGATCATAGGCTCTGAATCAAAATGGGTTTAAATTCTAGTTCTGCCACTTACAAGTGACATGACCTTCGACAACTTTCTTAACTTTTCTGTGGTCAGGTTTTCACATCTGTACAATGGGGATTATAATAGTGCCTACATGATAGGTTTAGGAAAGAGAAGACAAGTTGATAGGCTGTCTGGTGCATGGTAAGGGCGTGACAGAGGTTAGCTCCTGCTGTGATGTCCCACAGATTGTTCTGGCTCTGGGAATGCAATGATGAATAAGACAGATGTGGTTCCTGCTATGACGGAACTTCTAGCCTAGTGGATGATAACAGGCAAAGTGTGAAATTACCTTAGAGAGTGATAACTGCTTCAGTGAGTAAGATTTTGGGTGATATGAGAGCACAGGGGAGAAAACTGAATCCAAGTTGGAGGAAGAGAAGTAGGGATCAGAGAGAAGGGAGAGGGAGATCCTGGAAGTGGAGGGAGATCATACCAGGCCAAAGGGACATCACAGGCAAAGGCGTTGAAATGAGAGAGGGAGAGAGAGAGAGAGAATTGTGCGTTTGAATAAAATAAGAAATGATATGGATGGAGGAAAGAGGAACTTGTAGAGGTAAGCCAGGACTGTATAATGAAGGGAATTGTAAGTCTATTGGGGAATTTTTGCTTGACTTGAGAATGACAAGGAGTCCTAGAGGGACTGAACTTGGGGACAGCCCCCTGTGGAAACACAAGCCGGCAAGATCTTGATGGAACTTTCTACTATATGTGTGGCTCTCTCTTTGAAGGTTGCATTGTCAGTTTCCCTTCTCCAAGGACAGTGATGACTCCTCTCCCTTTGCACTTCCTCTCTGCGTAGAGATCAGGAATATTCTGGGACAGGGCTGAGGCAATTTTAAGGGTTGCCAACAACAGATCAGATCTGTTTCGCTGTGCCTCAAACTATGAAAATTCTGGACATGAGAATAATAAAAGGACAGAATGGGGACATTTGGTTGTATTAATGTCTAGCAAAACTGGCAAAGAAAATCACCTACAAGTATTAATATTTCAGTGCTTACTTATCTGCAACACAGTCCAGCCCCCTAGACTGGAGCCTAGTGAATGGTCAACACCAGGTTTTAGGGGGATATTTTACTTCTGTGGTTTCTTGACCTCCTAAGTTGTTGCTTGGTGATTTATTCCATTTTCTTTCCATATGCTTCTCTTTTTATTGGTATCTCTTTATACTTTGTTATTTGCTTTTAAAATCATGCTCACACACAAACACATACAAGGAATTATTTGTATTGAGAACACCAGCCGTAATAACGGATATGTCATTATCTGTGGGGTAAAGGGGAGTGAAAATTAGTATTTACTTGCTGCTTTTTACTTTGATAATATTGCTGCTTGTCTGTAAAACATTTTCCCATTTGGTTCTAAGTAAAAATGTCTCCTTAAGCTGATTTTGTACAGCATATAAATATTAAACCCAAATTTCCAATTGCTTTTTACACAGGCTGTTGCAGTACTTCTTAGGCAAAAGGGTCCCCACCGGGGCCCCCGATTTTAGAAGGGCCCTTTATGTTTTTCTCTGTCTGTCTCTGTCTCTCTCTTGCACACACACTCACACACACACATAAGCTTTTTGAGAGATACGCCGGCACCTCTGTCACTTTGGACTCAGCATTCAGTTGGCATAGAGAAGTTGGTAATCCCAAACCTTCAAGCTCATGTTTAGCACAAGCTAAACGAGCTAAAGCTTCTCCACATCTTTTGCCCTGTGTCTTTGAAATAAAAGGTCAAAATGTAGCGATTGCTTGTGGGTTGGGCTGCTGCTGATGTTGCAGGTGGACCCTGCTTCAAAGAGTGAGAAGGATTTGAGCAATGGAAGCACTTTTATAGATAAGAGACAAATCAATTTAAGTGTCAAATCTTCCTCTGTTATTATGAACGTGAAAGATCTTGCATAGTGAAATGACTTTTCCAGAAATATAAACATCCATTTTCTTGCTTATCCTCTTATTCTAATGCGTTTCCAGGGGTCCTCATGAATTAGCACAATATTGGCAACCATTGCATATGGCAGCCAAGGAACTTGATCGTAGGTCTAGATCTCATTGTTTGATATGGCAGCCAAGAGCCACAATTGGCTATTAAAATTAATTAAAATTAAATAACATTAAAATTTAATTCTTCGGTTGCACTAGCCACATTTCAAGTGATCAGTCACCACATGTGGCTGGTGTACTGGATGACAGAGATATGGAACACTTCCATCATTGCAGTAAGTTCTGTTGGACCATACCTGTCTAGATGTAACATGCAAATATTTCAATTCTTTATCAGTGCTATACACTGGCAAATATATGGACATTGGGTACTGGAATTATGAATAGCTATAATGAAATATTTAATTTTAATTTATAAGTTCCAAATATTTAGATGTGTCTTACGTTGGCCTCCTTCGTACTTTTTCCCTGAGCCCCACAAATAACAGGTGAGATTTATGAGGCCCTTGTCCTCTCTTATGGTGACTTGTGTGTTAGGAGTTCTGGGCCTTGCCCTGATTGCGCTATTCTGAGATCCTTGGCTGTGTAGGAACCAGATCCATGACGATGATGGGTGGAAACATTTGATAACCATTTGAAACTGTGTGATGCAATATTTTGTTGTACAGCTCACCTAATATATACTTTTAATGATAGGGATAAACTTTCATGAAATGTTTCTTAGTAGTAAGCATGCTAAGACATCACGGCTTAGTAGGGGAGATGTTATGGTAGTGCCCTGTGGGCCTGCTAATCTAATTCCATACTATGGTCATTAGAGATAGAGAGCAAAATATCTTTCTGCTTGACTTTGATTTTAGGGGCAATGAATATTCCATGAAATTTAGGAATGAACAAAAAGTACCATTTTATTTCATGATTTGATTCTCTCACTTCTTCTCCAACACTAAACACACATGTACACACGTGCTCTGAGTTATACCTCTTTCTATAATGGAAGAAATATCCGTGGCTGTAGGAATGGCTGACTCACAATGTCGTGGTCCCTTCTGTGTGTCTGTCACCACAACATTTTGCTTGCCTTCAGTGATGCTGTATGGTGTTTACCTTAACAGAACATCTCAGTACGTGAACTCTGAAGAGGTGTTTGTTTAGGGGAAATATTAATACAGCAAATCTGAAATCTTTACCTCAAGGAATGAACCTTTCTCTTTTCACTAAGACCGTGAGGACCTATAAAATAGGAAAACCATTTTTCTGTTGTTGTTAGAGCCCCAAACACCCTCCATGTATTTAAAGAAACAGGTAGTATGTGATTCTTTTTTAGATTTTTAAAATATTCCCCTGCAAGTCTGCTTTTGAACTGGGTTTTTCAAAGTGAAAGAGAAGAAATAAAATTCTCTTGCGTTTTGGTAAAAAGATATCCAGCTCTTTCAAGAGAGTTGTGGAAAAAAACTGGAAGCTGGCAAAGGGAGTCAGTATTTTAGGAAAATTGATTTGTAGCCATATGTCATTTAACGATGGGGATACGTTCTGAGAAATGCATCCTTAGGTGATTTTGTAGTTGTGCGAACATTGTAGAGTGTACTTACACAAACCTAGACGGTATAGCCTACTACACACCTAGGCTATGTGGTACTCATTCTGTGGGACCACCATCGTATATGCGGTCCTTCATTGACTGAAACTTTGTTATGCAGCGCATGACTGTATATTCTTTGCATTTATAACTCAGACTTTTGGTCTTGTTTATGGAACATTTCCACACAAGGCTCATTGATTCTCAGATTGCTGAATCACAAAGCAGCTGCTTCTATTAGAAGCACAGTTATTTAACTGACTACTGATTACCTCCTAAGTGCATAATTTCTCAGTCACAGTATCTGGTATATATTCTTGCTCTTGAGGTCATCTTTACCAGGGCAGAAAAGCTCTTCGCATAACTTGCTCATCCATGTGGCAATATTTTGATGTCATTTGTCCCTGCTTATCATCTCCATGTCATTTAGAGGAACAGCTTTTTTAAGAGGGAAGAGGTATTTGGTGTGCCAGTTCAAATCAGCCCTGCACCAACATTCTCTTAATATTTAAGATGAGGATAAACAGAATCAGAACTGCCGTAGGATTTGTTTTGGTGGTGGAGTGGGCGTGGGATAGGAAGCTACCAACAAATAAAGTACTTTTTAAGTGCTTAATGATAACCCTAATAAAAATTATAACAATATTGCAGGCACTCATTAACTAGACAGGATAACATTTTTATAAAGCTGTGATTCATCTCCTTGTTCTGAAGTGGTTACACGATGACAATGATTTTGAGTTAATTGTCCATTGTGATACAAATTTGGGGTCTATGGCTTCATTAATTATAAATTTCTGTCTGTGTCAGATTGTCTGGCATTGTTACACTTATTTGCATAAATTGGAGAAGACCTTCAAAAGGTTTGCTCTCATTTTCTCTAATGGGCATAGAGGTCATTCAATATCCCTATGAAAAGGATAAATCCAGGTGGTACTGCACTGGGAGACAACCCTGGAGTGGCTGAGGCACTATTTGGGGGAAGTTGGGAGATCTTTGGATGAGGGCCTGAATGGTAAGGGACTTGAGATGTTCCAACTCTTTTACTTTTAGAGGAAATTGTTACGGAAAACATCAGCTTTGAAATCAGAATAATCTAGTTTCCAGTCTCAGCTCTGCTACCCAAGAGCCTGTGGATTTGTAGAGTACATAGCATATTTAAGACATCAGTTGATGGTGGTGGTTGTTTCTATTGTCATTTATGCTATTAGATTTAAATCCTGGCACCATCTTCTCTTCCACAACATTCTGTGTCACCTTGTGACTTAATCTTTTAAACCTTTTACTTCCTTATTGGAGGATAAAAACACCCACCCAATAGGATCAAATTAAATGAGAATTAAAATTTGGAATCTAGTAGGTGACAGTAAGTGACTGGGTGGCATGAACTAGATTCAACTGTGTGATTCTGCTCATTGTCAATTCTTGACCTTAGCCTGTATATGTTATCATTTTATCCCCTAAACTCCTTGATGTGCTTATGTAAATGTTTACATGTTGTTCAGCCACAAATTGTGGAAACATTGTGAAAAGGACATTATTAATTATGTAAGAATTCAAAGAATACATTGAATGATTCTGGAAAAGCCTTATTCTTTTTTAGAATTCCTTTGGGTTTTGGTAAATATAAGCTAGAATGAGAAATACAAAAAGAGAAGAGCTAAAAACCTTAACCCTTCAAAATCCATAGATGAAAAATATTACACCAAGGCAAAGTGTTTCATTGTTATCAATTATTCATTGATTCTTAAAAGTAATAATAGTAAACATCCTTGAGGCTGTTGTGCAATATGAGCTCAGGGCTAGGGCAATGGCAAAATAAAGATGTAATAAATATAATTGATATTCACTGATTCTGTGTTACTAAAGAAACAACCTAGATGACTGAGCAGAAAAGTCCCTTTTAAAAGGGACTAAAATTATCTCCTTGGGTTTGAAAAAGTGTATTTCTCCCCATGGAAATTTGCTGTGAACCAAAATAGCACATACTAATATTATCATTTACAGAGGGCCCACTATGTAATGATGCTTTTTATTTCTAATCCCTATGGCAACCTTGCAAGGCAGATTTCATTATACCTATGTTCCTGATGAGGAAATTGAGCTTGGGAAGGGTCAAATAATCGTCCAAAGTAAACTTTACGAAGCTACTAGGAATAAAAATTGTGTTTGGAATGCCTTAGATATCACTCTTAACAGATCCTTTGCCACTCTGTCCATGACACATTAATATCACCTCTTGATAACCAAGTCTTACAAGTTATACTCAAGTACTGTGTATTTACCTTCAAAGGACCAGACAAGGATGAGTAGGGATTCCGGCATCTGGAGTTACGGATTAGGATGAGTGGTTCTTCATGTTGGTGTTTCCAATAAACTTTTGTGTCAGGCACTGTGCCAGGCATTGAGAATGAAAGAATAAAACGCATTTCGTTACCTTCTAGAACTCACCGTCTAGGGAAAGGATGACAATAACTTGTCCAAATACCATTCTTCTCCCTCCTGGTTCTAATAGTAGGTATGGCTTGGATGTAGGTCTGGTAAGCTTCTCAACAATTTTTTCTCAACGGTGATTCTGGGCAATCTCTAACCATGATTAAAATTAGCACACAACAGAAGTAAAACTCATTCACCATGCCTGTTTTAGAGAACACGAACAGTCATTTGCAAGGCACTGTGACACGGTTATGAATAGTTGTGTCTCTAGTACTATGGATTACTATGAATTCTTTTTTTTTTTTTTTTTTGTGAGGAAGACCAGCCCTGAGCTAACATCCGTCGCCAATCCTCCCCTTTTTGCTGAGGAAGACTGGCCCTGGGCTAACATCCGTGCCCATCTTCCTCCACTTTATATGGGACGCCGCCACGGCATGGCTGACAAGCAGTGGGTTGGCGGGCGCCCGGGATCCGAACCGGCGAACCTCAGGCTGCCAAGCGTGGACGAAACCGCTGCGCCACTGGGCGGCCCCATACTATGAATTCTTAAAGGAGAGGATGATCACTTCTAATTCTGGAGGATGGGACAGAGCAGGCAGAGAAAGCTTCACACAGATTCTTAATCTTAAGGAATGAGTAGGAGTATGACAAGGAACGAGACTGGTGATTTAGGTGGTGAGCAAAGAATGGAGGAATTTATAGGTCATTCTAAGGAGTTTAGAATCTACCCTGTAGGTAAAGGGTTTTAAGGTTCTGGGGGATTTTATAACAGGAATAAATCAATCAGGAAAGCATTTTAGGAGAGGGGAAGAGTTCATGGGGATGTGGCTGAGAGAAGACACTTGAAATACTGTAATCCATGTTGGAAAGAGAAATTGAGGACCTGGATTACAGCAGTATGGCAGTAATGTAGACCAGAGTCTGATTGGAAAACAAGTCTATAGAGTAGATATAGAACTGGTAAACATTAGTGATTGGACAGGATGGTGTGAACAAGAAGGTAATATCTAGGATGGCCTTCCAATTTCTGGCTTGGATTAATGAGTTGATGATAGGAGAAAGAGTGAGTTGTAGAAATGAGACAATGATTTCAATGAAGACAAACTACAAAGGGATTGATTTATGTTGTTATACAGAAATATTTGGAAAATGTGTGGGTTTTGAGGCCAAATACTTGTTTCTAAACCAAACTTGAGAATATTCTTGAGATACTAAGAAATTAGTTTTGATGGTAATCATGGGTAAATTTTGGTGCCGTTCATCTTTACTTTTTATATGCTTTATTGAAAAAACTTAGAATCAGTAGGGGCTTGAAGTTTCTTTGTCAAATCCTGAGCATGGAGCCCCTTTAGAGGAAATGATTATCATAGAATCAATTGCATTGCTCCACATGGATATAAGCATGATTTTCTTTCATTTCCACTCTGGGTTAAATCTGCTTTAGCTTTTTGGAGTGACCATGACCATTATTCCAACTAGTCAACTCCAATAAACTTTTACTGCTGGGGCATTCATCTATGTTGAATCCACTGAGTACAGTTTACAGAAGTCTTTTATTCTTTGCTTTCAGCCGAAAAACATTGACCACCCAACTAGAAATCAACAGGCTCTAATCAGAAGTCAAAATATTATAGAATTGTTGATTCCTGATTTATCACATTCTGACCACAAATGGGTGTTTCAGATAGCTCCTAGAAAGCTCCATTATGTGCAATACCCTGTCTGTAGAGGGAGCCATTGATTGGAACACAGTCTCTGAGTCATGTGGTAGTAACACTAGGTAATTTTCTTTATAGTCAAGAACTACTTTGTTTCCTCAAACTGTATCTGAATCTTTTTACCTCTTATGATGGTAAAACTTTGTGTGTGTTGAAATTTTATTTATTTATTTTTTTGAGAACTGCTTCTATATATTTTTGGAGAGGAAGGGCCACTGAAAATTGCTAATGTGTCGAAACATTTCCTCTACTATATTCCTGACTTGAGGATAAAAAATGACATTTGATGGTTTGTGATTCTTCTGTGAAGCCTTGTGTTAAAATTTAGAATTGCTTGTTTATATGTATTAATTCTGTTTATTTAGAATATATTATACAATGCATAGACAAGGCACTATTTGACTATATCAGAGAAAGGCATTAATTCTTTTATTCAAACTTGACTAGAATTATTCGAATACCTGCTTTTTGAATCATAGTCTCCTTCTTGCCTAGGTGGTCTGAATATGTACTTTTTACAGCCTAACCCTGAAGAACTTTGAATCCAATTGTTGAAACAAGAGACATTGTGTCAAATGATAAAACAATATAAGGAATCTTATATTTTGTCTTCCTCTAACTCGCTGACTCTGTAGATGAAGACAAGGTTTTTATCCTTTTAGTTTTATCATCTTCAAAATGGGGGAGTTGGGCTAAGAAATTTTGGACTAAGGGATCTAAAAGATTTCCTCAACTTTAATAACCACAGTTCTTTGGCTCTTGTGGAAATAGAAGAGATCACTATGGTTGGACCTGCCAAACCATTGATCAGACCCAGCTGTTTTTACTAAAAGAGAAAATTATATGAGTTGATAGAGTTCTGTATGAAAGGATACCTTCTGAGTTCATGGCTTTGATCTCTCCCTGTGCTCTGTTACTGTCATGTGGAACTCAGGAGAAACCTACTCTTTTAGACTGAGTGGGCTTCCGGGCAATCTCAGCTCTAATGAGACCCGTACCCAACTTACATTGTCATGGGACGGGGAGGTGTCTGGGCTATATTGCATGAAATTATAAAAGTTCTAGAAGAGAGGGAGGAGTGGAATTTTTGCCTTTTGTTTAGAGTACAGAACTAGAATTACACGCAAATTCTGTTGATTATTGACTACTAACACACACAGTGAAAAGAGATTAAATAGATGGGGGAGTACAAAAAATGAATGAATATGAATTTATCAAATTTTGCAGCCTGTGGCATGATGATGTTTATCAGCTGGTCTTGTTTTTCTTTTATTGTTATTATTTTCTAAATTCTTAAATGAATTCCTTATAAGGATTGTATGATAGATGATAAATAGCAACAAAATCATGGTCTACAATTTGGAGCTGTTGTAAAAACGACTCCCCAATTAGTTATTTCCATACTTATCTATGATCCATTTCTCTGGAGGATGCTTTCAGCTATTGTTTTCTTCTCTGTCTTATTATGATGGTGGGTGAGGGTGAATTCAGACTCTTAATGTATGGCTGTTTATGGCAGAAGATTATAAGGACCTGTTCTGAATAGAACACACTTTATTTCCATTAAGTGCATATTCTCTTTGTTTGTGGAGTTGTTTGTTTATGTTTAAACTGCCCTTATAAATCTAGTGTGCATTTTCCATAGGTGAAATACAAGCTGTTATATGTAGTAAGTCTGGCTAAGATTTGGGGATGAGTTTTGCTCTTTATTTTTTGCTATTGTTCTCTGTCTCAGAAATAACAAAAGCACATTTTATTCTCTCAAATTCTATCACACTGTTGCACTTAGTAGACAAGGCAGTGTTCCTATGTCTTAAATAGAATTGAAATCTACATGGCTGTGTAATTTTACACACCCAATCCACTTTATGATGTCAAAACACTTTTATTTCTGCCTGGGAGGTTTTCTACCTTGGTCTCATTAATATTGCACCTGTTTCGTTAACTGCAGAATCACTGATGGGGTGCCAAATAGAATTCAGAGAGAGATTCTTCATAAATATAGTGAATTTGAGTTGAACTAATTGAGAAATTATGAATTATTTTGAGACTTGCCCTGGACTTAATGTAACCTTTGCACTATCCATGCTAAAATGCTCTATGAAGCAATTAAAAAAGGATCAAAAGATTGTAGGCAAGCAAACACATTTTTTTTTTTTGGTTTCCTTCATTTATAATTTTAAAGTTCTCCTGGTTATAAAAGTAAATCATATTTCTTATAAAACTTTGAAATACAGAGAAAGCAAGAATAAATAATCATGTATAATCCTACCAGAGAGAAAAAGCCACTCTTAAATGTTGAAACTCAAGCTGTTTTATTTAAAAACAAGGATGATCATATACTTCATATTATTTTGAAATTCTATATTGTTACATAAAATATTTTATACATTTTTAGTCTCTAATTATGTGCATAATATGATTTACAATTATATCGAATCAATTCCTTTATTGTAAGGTATTTAAGCTAGTTTCTAATTGTTGATGATTATAAATAAATTTGAAATGAATAGTTATATTTTCTGAGCACTTATTAAAGTCCATACATGATATTTTATTCCAATAACTTAATTTAATCCTCTACTAGTTCCATGAAGTAGGTAATATAATTGTACCCATTTTAAAAAGGAAATGACTGAGGCTTAGAGATTTTCTATAACTTGACCAAGGTAGCATAGCTAGTAAGTGTGGATTTAACCCTCGCACTGTCTGACTCCAAAGTCTATGTCCCCGGTTACGACACCCTATTGATTAGGTACAGGAATGATTTTCCCTAAGGATAAGTTTCTATAAATGCAAATGCTGATTCAAAAAATATGCACAGTTTAAAAGGTTTTAAATGTTTTGACAAATTACCTTTCAGAAGGACACTGTCAATTTGTAGTCCCAACAAGCAGTCTTAAAACAAAAAATATTTTTAACGTAGGTTGTGGTTGTTTTTACAAAATTATTTTCCTTCTTCTTATTAAAGTAGACATAAAAAATAGTTGGGAGAAATTGTTAACTTGGATAATGTTGCTAATGATAATAATAATATTATAATAATATGCAACAGCCATAATTTATATATTGCCTTTTATGTGCAAGGTGTTGTAAAATGACCTTTACCTATGTTAGCTTCCTTAATCCTTCTAGTTCTGGAAAGCAGGAATTGGTATCTTTGTTTCATAGCTAAAATTTATGGCAGTTATATGGTTGTTTAGGTCATATAGTTAGGAAGCAATGGAGTAGCAACTGGAATGTCTGTCAACTCCAGATTGCCTAGCTATTTATGTAACCTGTCAAAAAGGACACTTCTTGAACTCATGTTCATTTTGTTTATTTCTGTATGACTGTCAATGATAGCAACTGTCAGAGTACCATGTATAATAGTTACACAACCTTCTCTTCCTGTATTCTAAATGTCTTGAAAGCAGGGAGCAGATGTTTTTATCAATCATCATTTCTTCTCAGAGTTGTCCTTATGGTGTCACTGATGAGGACCCACTCACTCCTCCTCTGTAGATGTACCCATGGTTCTACCCCGTGTCTCAGAATATCTTTGATCAAAGGTAGGATTACATGTAATCTATCACCCAATCACAGCACTTCTGAGAGTGAAAAGGGGCTCTTTGTAATGATTAATTACCATTAATAATTATGCTGTGGTAACAGGCATAACCTGGATTCGTCCTGGACAAATTCAAACATATTTTCGTCTGTCTCAAAATTCTCCTGTCCAATGCTCCCCTGTGTCCCACATAAACCTTTGTCTGTCCTCAACTCTCACTGTGTCCCAAGGCATCTCTCCCCAAAGTCCCACCCCCAAAGGCAAAATGTATTATGTCCATAAGGGCAAATGACCACAGGGAAATGAAAAGCAGTTCTTGGAAAACTCTAAAAAAAAAAAACCAAAACACACCATGTAGATTTTGGATATAGAGAGCCTTAAATCTAAAGAAAGATAGTTCTATTAAAGATTCCTCGAAATTATTTACTTGAGCCACTGAGCTGATTTTGCAAAGGGTGAACGAAAGGACAGTTATGACCTTAAGTTGCTGTTCTGGCACCATTCTATAGCTGGATGGGCCTTCCTCCCCGTTCCGAAATTTGGTCCTGATGTCAAAATTGATGATACCACACATAACAAGAAGGTATTAGAAGGTTTATTACTCACATAATGAGGCTTTCTGAGGAGGACAGGGCAGATTTCCCAGATAGGTCCAAAATGGCTTGAGAGAGCACGGAATGGAGATTAGCCTAGGGTTTTAATGGTGGTCAGGCAGTAGGGATGGGATGAGTGTTGTTTGAACTTCCTGATGCTGCAAAGGGGAAAAGGAACGAGTGGGACTTGAAAGATGCCAATAGCCAACATCAAAAATGGAGTCAGACTCTTTGTTACAGTTAACCAAAACAACTGGGAGATGAGTTACTCTGCTGTGAGCTCAGAGCCGTTAGGCATGGCTTTGCTGGCTGTTGGCTGCCTACCTTCTTAGGACACTATCCCCATAAACGACAGCACTGTTGGAACCCCTAGCGTTGCAGCCCGGAGGCCCTGTGTGTACCTCCCCCATTTCTTCTTCCCATGTGCAGACTACAGTAAATACCAGAATCTTATTTTAAAAATCTGGGTCTGTCATCCTTATTTCTGAAAAACTTCTTAAATGTTTATGAATTCAAACCTTTTAGATAGGAATGATCTTTATTCTCAATCCAAACTAATAGTATTTTATTATAATTGTGTTACATTTCCAGATCACTGACACTGTCAGGTGTCTACTTGCAAAGTAGCTTTCAGTTCACAAAATAAAATTAAATGTACATGTAATAATAATAATACTTGGCATTTATCAAATGTGTGTGATATGCCAGGCCCTGTTTTGAGCACTTAATGAGTATTATCACATTCAATCTTCACAGCATTTCTATGGAGTTCATACTGTTATCACTCCCATTTTACAGATGAGACAAGTGAGATACTTAGAGTTCATATAGATCTTTTAAGGTACCAGATAGTGGTGGGATTTGAACACAGGCCATCTGACTTCAGAATCTGGATCTTAGCCAGTGGGGATAATAGAGTTGGGGGCTATTCCTTTATATTTCAGTACAACCTGATATTTAGAGAAGAATTATGCAAAAAAAAAGAATCCTCAATTTAGAGTTGGAGGTCTGTTTTTTCACTTACCATGTGATTGTGGACATTTTTAGTCTTTCTGAAGTTGAGTGTCTTCACTTATCAGTGGACTCATCTTAATCAGAATATATCAGATAATGGTAAGAGCTGTTAAGAACATGAAATGGGTGATGTCACAGAGAGTGTCTTGGGCAGCTACTCCATTGCTCATGCTCATAGAAGGCCTCCAGAGGACGTGTAGGCCAAGCGAAGCCAGCGAAGATTTGGAAGCAGAGAGTTTCAGGCTGAAAGCATGGTCAGTTAAATGGCCTAATTTGAAAATTAGCTGCGTGTTCCAGGACCACTGCAGTTGAGGGGTAGTGAGCAAAACGGAGGGGGGAAGTGGGTGAGAGACATGTGCAGGAACATTCTGCTTAATGGAAATTACATCACCAAGGCCAGGAAAGGGAGTTTGAATTTAATTCTAAGTGCTCCTGCAAAACCATTGGAGTAATTGAATCTGGCAAATGCCATGTTCTAATTTATGCTCTAAGAAGATCAGTCTGGCTGCTATGTGGAGAATGAACTTGAGGGGGTGGTGTAGAGTGGAAGCAATTATTATAGACATTAAGTCAGAGAGCAATAAAAAAATCCATGTCTAAACAGTATAGACACAGGCTTTACTACCTTCATTCTAAATAGTCAGGGAGGGCTCTGTAGAAGATCTAGAAATTCAGATGTTTATTTGTTAATAAAATTTTATGCACCACTGCCATATTGACAATACTGGGCAACACATTAAAGAAATGTGAAAAAAAAAAGTGACATGCATTTGCCCTCAAGGAATTTATAGGACAGCAGGAGACAAATATCATTTGAACAAATCATTCTATTACAGGTAGAGAAATCTGAAGTGGAAGAGAATTCCCTCTCAGATGGGCAAGTCAGGAAATGGCTTGGCTGTTGCTTAAATCATGGAAGGAAGAGAGTTTTTAGGAGAGACAGTAGCAAGACAGTACCTGCCCTCAGAGGGGAGCAAGGATCCCAGAGGGCCTTGATGACTCAACATCCGGTGGGTAGAGGAAATCGGGGAGGGAGGACAGAGTCACAGCCTCTTGTTGAGGATCTTTGAGCCGGAGGAGGTTGGGATCTGACATGATAGATAATACACAAGCAACATGGTTAGCATTGCCATTTTAGAAAACGCATTCTGCCCCAAGGGCTGAATAGAGAAGCACTTGTCTGTAGTGAGAGTCTGTTGAGGGGAATTTTACCATTGTCCCCTTGACAGATGTTTGGCCTTTCACCTAGGAGGGTGAAGTGCAAGGGCTAAAATGTGGCAGGTATCAGTAACTGATAGTTTATGTGCTAATGTCATATGTTTTTCCATTCTTGAAAATTTCAGTAGAGTTTACTTATTAAAATTTATTCAGCAATTTTATCATCTGTGATATGCACTTTTTAGAGAAAAAAAATGGATGAATTATTTTTAGAAATGGTCTAACTATTGTTAGAAACAGGTATTTGAAGGTGACTGTTTAGGGTGGCAGGGAAATGCATAAACCTTTTGTACATTTTCAAAGCACTGAGAGGTCACTGTAATCCTCAAAATAAACCATGAGGAAGGCAGAAAGTCATCCACATTCTAGAGCTGAGAATGAGCTCTAGAAAGTTTTTCTTTCAACAAATTAATGGTTCAAGGAATGGATTTGGGGCTCTTATTCTATTTCCAAAATATGTTACAGATGCTTATAAAAGCTATTACAAATTGTGGAAAGTATACCACATGGTTCCCTGAAATGTGGTAAATTACATTCATGATTTTCACTATTATATGCTGTGTGGGCAATTACAAAGCTTTTAAGAGTATTTGATAAATATAATATTTCTGTCTCTTTGCTACTTTCTATTAAACCATAATTTATAAATTTTTACATTTGTCAGCGATTTTGCTTTACTCTGTAGTTAAAATCAGTTCTGTTATTTTTTCTGTTATCTCTTTATGAAAGGCGAGATTGCATGAAACCCTATGGAGAGAGCTCACACAGGATCACGTTTTAAGTGTTAAATCCTGTATGGTAGTGTTATCCTCAGCACTGTCCTAAGAAAATAGAAAGCATTTAGGATCTAAATCTTTATGTACATTTTAAGGCAGAAACTCTTGTCTGATATTCTACACTTCTGAAATAATAAATTGCTTTCAGTTAAGCCCACAGGATAAGAGAAATTTCTTACCATTTCTAACCCTCCACCTCCAACTGTCTTGTAATTTCTAAACCTAGTAATCTAAGCTTCAGTTTGCCTAATATCTTCAAGGCTTCCTGTATTTGTGTTTGCCTCAAAAATTCAAAGACATACTATTTCAGAAAAGTTGTGCTGTCAATATTTTCAGCATGTTTTTTCTTTTTTTGTAGCAGATTGTGGTTCTAGATGACAGTAGTAAAAGCCTCTGCTGTTTCCCCTTTGTTTGTGTATTTGAAATTTAGTGTGTATCGTCACCGTTCGGTATGTTTCGGAGAACGAGGAAGGTATGTCAAGCTAATAAAGCTACTGTGGCATTCCAGGAAATGGGATCAGCATGAACAATGGCACAAAGTAATCAAAGGACCAGGGCTGTTGCATGAAATCCTGTGTAACATCCAGAATGTTTATTACTGTGCGTTCCTCCAGATGGGGTCCATGACATATTTGTCTTTGGTGCTCCAAAATCTTAAACAACAATTGCTAAATTATAGGTGCGTAAAAAAATCAGTTCAATATATGAAAGAAGGAATTAATGTGTTTTAGATATTAAAAGATAATAAAAATGCAAATTTTATCTGGTATTGTTTATTGAAGCTCAGAGTTACTACCTCCAGAAACATGAACTATGTACAAGAGCCACATAATACATTTTCTTATCTAAAAGTAGTCATTCATTCAACAAATATTTATGGCACATTTTCTACATTATTAGGGTCTGTGACACACATGGTCCTTGTTCTCATTGAGGTTCTGTTTAAATGGGGCAGATAGACAACTAATAAATGATCAGATTTATGAAGAAAGTAAAGTTTTGGAGAGTATAGCCCAGGCCAGATGCTCTAAATTGGTGGCCTTAACATTTAAGTTGAGTCTTAAAGGATGACAAGGACCTAATTATGTGAAGAGATAGAGGAGAAGCATTCCAGGCTGGAAGTGTGTTGTTTTGGTAGTTAGATTTTATAGCTAATAGAAAATTTTAAAAAGCTTATTGATATTTTGCCTTCTCCTTCCTTATTTGACTTGCAACTTCTAATATTTTTAAATTCAAAATGCAAACCTAAATCCACTAAGTCCTTTTGAAAGTGTTCTTTAAGAACAAACAAGCAATACACAGATGCTCCCTAGGATTAGAGACAACCATGAATGAAAGCTTATACTTCCAAGTACCAGTCTAATACCTACCTGGGGAACAAACAGGGAGGCTTCAGACTAAGCTGGATTTGGTCTAACTTGGAGGACTGCATTTGCTTCTGGGTTCTTTATGATACAGAGCAGAGACCTGTGTTTATTAGACTATATAATAGATGGCCATAAGGTAGAGTTCTGCCTCCTCCATACGTAGTAGTGTGAGAAGCTTGGCCCAAACTGATTTCCCATATGATCAGAGTCAGCTTACATTTCCCAGTACACTCCTTATGAAAGTTTTTCTCCTCTCTTTGCAGTGTGGCTCCTCCTGAGACATCTGAATTCCCTCCTCTCTTCCTTTCTGGCCCCACTGCTATGCAGCCATCGTCTTCTGCCTTCACTCCCTTGGTTTTCACAGTCTTTGTATCTCCAGAGAGCAGTTCTCCTCTGGGTTTTAATAGCCCAACATGCTGATATGGAGGGAATATACTTCCATCCCACAGAAGCCCAGGGGAAGATGCGCTCACCCTAGGCATCTATGTGGGAGGATGTAGCCACGCTGCTGCTCTGTTTTGCCTTCATAACAAAGTTGCTTAAAACAGTCACAACCATATAGGCCACAAATCTCCTGAGGCTCGACTTGACTTTATGAGTGTGGAAATGCAAAAGCGAAAAAATAAAGTGCTAGTGGGGTCTCTTTAAAAGCACACAGTCTCAGTGCTGAAATTTATAGCAGGAGTAGTAATGGGGACACACTAAAATCACTGAAGTTTTGTCCCCCTTATTTATTGCTGTTTTTTTCATAAACTATTTTCTTGCTTACTTAATTTTGTGTTTTTAAAAAGACACTACATGGGGAAGTGATGTTTTCCATTATCAATGATAAGGGGAAAGCCAATTCAGGCACTGGGACCAGGAGAAATCTGCCAGACCCTCTGAAGTGGGGATTCTGAGATAACAAGGCATCCGCTTCCTGCCCACGTGCTTTTCCATGGCTTTCCACCTAATCAGTCACGGCGTTAAGCATTGGGAAGGGCTAAACCCTACTGCCAGTTTACAGAGGCATCCCTCCATGCCCAATTTCTCTGCCCATCCCCTGTGGAGAGGATCACAGCGGGAGTTATGAGTGATACAGACAGCTGCTGTGACTGGGTGATTGAAGTAATAGCCAGTGGGTTCAATACAGAAGAATGGGTGTTTCTGGTATTTAAAGTACCACGGACTGGTGCCCAAATGGTAGCATTAGACTCCTCTAGGGTGTAGGGCACCCGAGTCACTCTCTGAGACTCTGACATTTTCTTTATTATAGGAACAACTGAGGCTGCAGTGCAGCATGTTCAATCCTGGAGAACTCACCATAGTGCTTTTGCAGGAATTCCATTCCTTTGCAATGAGTCAGTTTCTGTAGACTGCTTTATTTCTTACATATACATGACACTTTCTTGTTTATTCGCATGTGTTGTAATTTTTGTTTGGAAAGTGGATATTTTAGATGATATATTGTAGCAATTATGGATTCTGATCTCTTACCCAGGGATGGTAGTTGTTGCTGCTGTTATTTTTTTGTTTATTTATTTAATGACTTGATTGGACAAATTCTGTAGAGGAGGTCTCCCTTGGAGTGTGTGGCCACTGATGCCTCTGCTCATTCTTCTTATGCTGGCCTAGCTTCTTATGTGTTGCTTCCTTCCTGGGTTGGCATAGCTTAAAAGTCAGCCAACAATTCATTAGAAGCTGTGCTGAGCCAATGGGCTTTCAGCTGTTCCTGAGGGATCTATGCTAGTGTTGGGGCATGCATTCAAAGTTCAGACCATTTACTGATCTTCCCCAGCTTTCCTTTCCTGCTTGTGTAGGGCCTCAGATTCAGCGAGGGAAGAATACATCACTGGGGCCCTTTCTAGTCTCTCCTGAACTTCCATGCATCTTTCCCAACCCTCTTCCCCCAGAATATGAGGGAGCTTATCAAAGCCCACTATGGCTATCTCATTCTCTCGGCCTCCCTGTTGATTTTTTGGCTGATTTCTTGCTTACTCAAACTAGTATTAAAGTCTTAGGCAGTTGTAATGTTGACCTTCCTTGACTTTTTGCCACCGAGATTGAGATTGCTATTATTTTCAACAAAGCACCTGTGCATGGGGTTTATTGTCCCAGTACACGGCTGGGGAAGCACTTCTGGAATAATGGAGTAAGGACCTCTGAAAAATCTTCTCCTTTGTAAATCAATGAGAACACTGACAAAAATTGTCCAAGTCAGCTATTTCTGAACCCTGAGAATTAACGAAAGGCTTGAAACAGTGTGAGGAGCATTTATTCAAGAAAAATGTTTGGGATGCCACTTTTGGATTATGTAATTTTGAAAATATATGAAATCTTTAGAAAAAATAGTTAATTTTGCCCTTACATTGTCCATCCCATTCTAAGCCAATTGAACAAGTTATATGACAGTCAATTCACTTTAAAAGTCAGTACAAGTTCAATTATTCTATGTTTTACTAGATTGTTAGCTCTAAATCTGTGGTTGTTAATTTTTTTTTGGTCATAGACAACTTTGAAAATTGATAGGAACTATTCTTTAGAAAAATGTACAATTTACAACATTTTGTATATAATTTCTTGAATTTTGTGGAGTTCTAAAATCCGTCAGTGGCCCCCTAGGGCTTAAGAAACCCTGTTTTAGAAGGGAAAGTTCGTAATGCTTTCTATCCTTTTGAAGGCCTGGCATTAAAAAGAATAGATGATCAATAATATTTAAGTATTTTCTTTAGTTATCTTCAATATAAGCATCTGAATATTTACAGTTGAATATTTACTCAACTGGCATGGGATAAAATGATCTTTATTCTAGTTAATTTTCTGATATTTATTTGCTGTGTGACCTTGAAAAAATCTCTTAACCTTGTTTCCTTAGTTAAACCCCATTTCTGTTTACTTCTCATAATCACTGTTATGATCAGATGGGATGATTATCTGAAGGATTTTGAAATCTATACACTTATATACACACGAGGCCTTGTAACCATCATTTCTTGCTTGATTAGATTTCCTATAAATTGTGAAAGACATACTGAAGGCTTTCTTTGCTTTAAACCTGAAAGAATCATATCTGTCCTTGGCCACCCAAGTTAAGAAAATTGTGGGATTCTTTAGCATTCTTCCAACCAAGTCCTCAGTTTTAAGTAGCAAGATAAAAGGAAAAGAGTTGATCTAACTAATTTGCATGGTTTGAAACCTTTCTACCACCAGCTAGCCAGCAAGGATTTGAGTGCTTGCATAATGTTTCAAGGAGGAAGTAGAGGAAGAGAACAACCTAATGGAGAAAACTGGATGCAAGACAGAGGAGGAGGAAAATAAACAGGGGATGGAGGAAGTAAGGGGTGACTAAATGTTTTCAGAAAGCGTGAGGAGGGGGGTAGCCCACCCAGACCAGGATTAAATCTCTTTTAAAGGTATATATTATACTCTTTCTCTGTGGAAGGGCAAACTAAACTAAGAGGCAGTGTGATAAGCAAGAAGAATACAGGTTTTTGAGCCAGACAGATAACAGTTTGAGTACAGGTCCAGCAACTTACTAGCTCCATGAACTCGGGTAGGTTATTTGACCCTCTGTACTGCAGTTTTCCCCTCTTGTTAGATTTCCCTGAGGAAGGATAATGCACTGGCATGGTTATAATGTGGACCCATGATTGGTGCTCCATAAATGTAAGCTATTATTTTTGTACTAAAGGTTGGATAAGGATGGAATTAGAAGACAAAGAGGTGCTTAATCATCGGATAGGTGCAAGCAAAGTCTTGAATGGGTATGTGTTGTGTATGCAATTGAGAATGCATTCATTGATAATGAATAAGAATAATTTCTGGTAAGAGTGGATATATTAGGTAATCAGAAGTTGGTATAATGAACTATCATAATTATGTTTTCATCCAGTGTGAAAGTACATGGTAATTTTATTATTGTAACAACTTTGAAGTTTGAGAGAACCTTGGAGATTACTTACTTCACAGGATTTATTTAGTCATAGTCAGTTGTCCAAGAATAAATTTGAGCAATGGCATACCATTATCTATTTGCTATCCCAGCTGATCTTAGTATGATCTTTAAGCAAGAGGTGGCATTGGGCTAAAACTGGTGTCTTGGTGAGAATTCTCATATAGGTAGAAAGACCTATATTATGGATGAATTGGGTGGTTACACTTAGGTGATAACCTAGCTGCCCCTTAAATGTTGCAGAAAAGGATTTAATTGGATCACAAAATCTCTAAGAATGGGGGAATGTTCAGGAAAATGACTATTAGAGAAATTAGAGTCATACGTCATAGGGATTATAATCTGATTTTCAAGTATATGTTAGAAAAGATACATACTTTTTCATTCCTAGGCATTACTAATCTTACGTATGCTCAGGAAAACAACCTCCTTGAGTCACAGCTGCTCAGGGATATTCCTGCAACTTTGCTTCCTTTCTGGAAGCAGACTAGCACGGCTCCCTGTCAAATCATCCTCTCATTCTCCCATTGGTTTCTAAGATTGGTGCTCTTGCCCATGTTTTGGTTTTGTGTTCCTTAAATGAGAATCTTATCCTTTCCCCACTTGTGCCCCTTCCTGCTAGAGAGACCACAAAGCAGTGCTCTCCTAGAGTTTCAAAAACTTTGGATCCAGCTCTTGATTTTTTCCTGTTTTTTTTTTCCCCCTCTGGCTTTTAGTACAAGTTTCCAGCAGAAGAGCTCAGACCAGAGAATACTTGGAGTACAATGTGATCACCCAAATCACCCCTCCTCTGATGTGGACTTGTTCTCAGACCGAGCTTGGATTTCTCCTTCCCACCCTTTAAGGTGATGTCCCTTTCAGGAAACGTTTGGTTCTCTTGCAAAAAACAAAAACAAACAAACAAACAAAAATCCTTGTTGAAGCTTCTCTTCCAGAAAACCTGATAGACCTAGACATTTAAATTCTAAGATGATCAAATGTTGGGCCATTTCCATGAAGTGGGGATTAATAGTTTTGAGTTAAAATAGGTCTTTGACTAATGACACACTCTAACAGTAATTTTACATCAAATAAAGGTTTTATAAAGCCATTTACCAAAATAAATTATTCTTTGTTTTAACAAATATTTTCATTATTGAGAAAGATATCCCAAGTAATATCTAATGGAACCTGGGCAAAAGGGAAAGAGGAGGATGTTTCTGAAGGTGCAGAGAGTAAATCTCCAAATTACAAACACAATGGAAGAATGACATGTTTATAAAAGTTCTTACATGGAATAAACCAAATGTTTAACTGTGAGGTTAAGTTTAAATTTCAAATTGTTTACTATCAAACAGCAATTTCTGCACTGTGTTTTAGAAAGCCCTGGCTTGCTGCTAGCCACTCCATTAATAAATGCAATGCAATCTTTCCTTCAATGAGGAAGCAAGGCATTGGACATCTGTGGCATGCAGAACAATGAACAACATGTTTCCAAATTTTAATGGGAGCAATGCCATTTTTTCCTAGAATCATTAAGTCCTTATCTTACGGATACATGCCTGCTAATTAGCCCTTTGTATTTACTTCAAATTCATCAGTTTGAGATGCTGCTGTATTCCATTCTTACAGATGGGGAAAAAATGGAGAGGGAAAACACAACTTTTTCATTTCAGACGATGCCACATTGTTGTTGAGTAGATTTCACATTTAGTGCTTCAACTTTTGTAAGGTGGATGATCAATGTGAAGTTTACACAGACATCACTGAGATGATTATTAACCCGTAAAAAGCAGTGAGCTTGTCTGTTTTTTAAACACTGAACTTTCACATTAAAGCTGTGCTGTTGCGGGTGGCATATTTTTCACAGCATTCTCAATTTTTCTCCCAAATGGATCAGGCCAGAGGGTCCTCCTTTACCAGACTGCTTTTCCACTTTAGAGATGCTCTAGTTAGTAAAATTAATGAAATAAGCATTAGGTTTCGTTTGCCTTTCCTTGAGATATTTGTCTGGGAAAGTGAGTGGTGATTTCTTATATAGTGTACATTTAGAGCTGAAACAAAGATCTGTTCTTCCCCTCACCTCTTCGGTTGTCACCTACTCCTGTCATTTCACTTACAAATGAGGGAAACCAGGCTGAGTCTTGCCTCACACGACCACATCTGTCACAGCGAGGCCTAGAACCAGATTTTCTGGTTCCTAGTCAAGGGCCATTTCATCAAGAATTTTGAAATAACTCGTTTAACATAGCCCCATGGTAGATTTAATAATAGTTAAAACACTTCATGTAAAATTACACAAGGATACTCACTAGTAATGTGAACTAAAGTAAATAATATAATGGCCCAATCTTTAGATGGATAAGGACTTGGAACAAATTAACCAATATTTCCAAATAGGAATATTTAGACCACTACCATGTATTTACAAAAGCAGCAGTTCCTGAAAATATCTATGTGTTGAAAATGGACACTTATGCAAAATATTACCTCTAGACAACTGTAGTAATTGATTTTGAACAATCCAAGTCTAGATTTACATATGAAAGTTCTAATACCTAATGGGCACTTGGCATGGCTATGCACCAGTGCTGCCAGGTAACGAAGTCTTCTCTTTTCTTGAATTCTGCTCCCAGTGATGCATGATAATAAAAAAAAATTTTTTTTAAATCCTAAAGCCTACCACTTGACTCAAACCTCCTCGTTTTGTAGATGTTTTGCTTATTTGGAGAGGTAACAGAAGCCCCTTCCATCTACGACCCTGCCAGCCCCATGTGTCTTTTGGAGAGTCACCACAAAAGACCATTTTTTAAAATAAAGCATCCTCCAGAGTACTTGGTCCATCACATAACTTTACAGTCTTAACATATCATTTGGGCAGCATCTCAAGTCATGCTGCTTTCTCAGTTTTTCTTCATGACATGACTGTAAGATTTCTCTGCCTACTCAGCCACCTGTGATCTCCTCCCTCAGCATTTCCCAGGAAGCAATGAAACAGCCTGAAGGATGGCCACAATTTTGATTCTCTTGCTGTCTAACTTAGGATGATATGTCCCTACTGATATGGCAAGATTTGAAAAAGGGTGGGTTGAAGAATGGGCTGTAACAGTCAAAACCAAACTATTTCTCAAGTAATGTTTATGCTGAATTTTCACTTTCTTTTTATTTATTACATTTGCTTTCTATGCATTCATTTTTATATTCAATGTGCTTTTTAACAGTCAAATAGCTTATTGTTTACATTTTAATTGAGATTGAGAGGGTCACGTCTGCCTCAGGTAGAAGTAGTTATTCATTCCAGCGTGTGCAATTCTTATTCCCTGTGAGGCTGAGGCTAAAATTATTAACCTTTGTTAGGTTTCAGACTTGCTAAGTATGCAACTGATATTATGTCTGTAAAATAGGGTAAATAATATTACCTACTTATACGGATGATGTAAAAATATAGTGAGATGATGCATATAAAATGTTTATTACAATGCCTGGCACATAGTAAGCATTCAATGACTATTAACTATAATAATATTAATGGTAGTAATAATAATAATGTCTTTTGCAGTTGGAAGAGGATTGAGGTAATTAATTAACTTTAATTGTCACTAAGCAAATCTGTGACTAGGAAGTAAAATTCAATTTGTAGAGAATATTTTTAATACTGCTAAGCTATTTTTTTCTCTATAATTTTAAATGCTGTTTCAAATTTATATGTGATAAAACCATGCTTCTCTTGACAAAGGATTTAAGGAGGATTGCAATAAAAACAATACTTTATGTACAATAGGAAATCAGGACCAATAAGTACAAAAGGACAGTACACCCAGGATGGGGTACTCTGTGGTTGCTCTTGTTGAGCTTCCGATTAGTTTTGGAACTTGACACAGTTAGGACAGAAGGACCATTTAGTCTGGGCCTCACATCCACAAAAGTTTAGACTTTTAACATTGTCTACTAATGGGGTATTTCTGGGGCTTTGTATGTACCTTATCAGGCTAACATCTCCATTATAAAACTTTAGTTCTGTGTCTTTTTGCTGAACCCAACTGCCTTAAAGGTTCTAATTAATTAATTTTTTTATAAATCCTGCAATTATCTTGGAACAGCATAATTAACTTTTATTGCATTTGTATGTGTGTGCCAAAGACAAATCATTAATTTTTAAAATATAACCATTTTAGATATACCACCATTTTTGTAGTTGTTCTTTCTTTGTCTTCTTTTTTTTGCCTTTAATACACATGGGGACTCCAAGAGTGGAAATGGGTGAGGCTCAACCTTTGGGATTGCCTAGCAAGGGATCCAAGGGGTATTATGCTTAACAGGAGGAGAGGGAGAGAGGAAGCAGGGGGATTGTGAGGCATCGGTGAGGGCCCATGGACAACTGCTGCAGAAACAAAGGTTGTTAATTCTACCCTAGATAAAGATGGAGTCGGAAAGGCTCCTGTGAAATGTAGCAGTAAATACCACATCCCTTGCCTAAAATGATTGAAGACCTTTTCCCTGGAGTTTAAAGTCATTAGACCAAACATTTAACCTTCTGTCTCAATGTGCCTAGCTGAGATATACTGTTGAGACACAAATACGTAAGAAAAAAGTGTAAAAACATCAATGTGATGAATTTGCAGCTGAGATGTATGAATAACTTGTTACTTCTATTTGCTACATAGATAACAGCCCATGACCTGCCTTTATGACCAGAGAGGATACATCAATAGCAGTGAAATTTATGTTAATTTTAGAATACGTAAACTCTCTTTATGAATACATTGCACTGAATGTGAAATGTGTGCTCGACCACTACAGACCTTCAATAAAATAAGAGCCACAGAAAACCCATCTTTTATATGATGGACATAAAAATACAAATTAAAAATCAGAGTAGATGAAACAAAATTGTTGGATGGTGAAAATGAATATATTTATTCAAATATATTTGTCCTTTAGCACTGATAAATTTTGTGTATGCATCAAAGAACAGAAAATATTTTTATTATTTTGCTTTGGGTTAGTGTAGTCAAATGCAGGGCTTGAACAAATAAAGTTATTCCTAGAAACTGTATTCCAGTTTGAATTCAGTCTATTAATATGAGGTTACAGAAAAGAGACATTACTTAAAACTTGGGTTGTCTTTTGATTGCATTGTTTTCCTAATCTCTTGTGAGTTTATTTTAGTTATCTAGAAAAAAACCTCTAATTTATAAAGCCTTCATTTTCAAGGGGCCTATTACAATGACTCTTCTAGTTTAAAAAATTTATATATATATATATATATATATATATATATATATGCACACACACATCTATATCTTACTATTTTATTATATTATACTTCCCATTAAAGTATGGACCAGCTGGTATTTTTCTATTTAAACAAAAGTGACATATCTCAGTCAAATGTCTTATAAGATGTGGAGGCAGAAATGTATCCTTTTATAACAAATGCTCGGTAAATATTCCTTGAATCTATGCATGCATGAAGGGAAGGTTAGAAAAAAGCACAAGAGGAACAGCAGTACTTGGCATATGTATTGATAAGGTGCTATATGTAAAAGCACTATTTGGGTAAGAAAAAATAGAAAAAAGAAAAGTCATTATCCAGGTTAAAAGGAACCTGGGGATTCTGCTTCACTACCACTATAAAAATAACACAAAGGGAAAACACTGTAGTAATGCTTAATTTCAACTTTCTAAATAATTGTTAGAATTTTAATTTTCTAAAATCAGTGCAGTGGATAAAGTTTTGATTTGTCTATAGAACAGTTTTCTCTCTCAGCAAGAAAAGAAAGCAATAAAGTCTTAGAAGGCACATGGACTGGATTTAATCCTAACTCCATTGTTTAGAACTGTGTGATTTTTAATCCTAGATCCCTCATCTTTAAAATGGAAAAAAAAAAATAGTATCCATTCTAGATGGATTTAGTGTCCATTAAACGAAAAAAATGCTGTTTTTTTTCCCCATAATGTAGCCTGACAAGTAATATTGAAATAAATGTCATCCATTCTTCTTCCAAAATTGGAATAAGAAAACCCATGAGTGATATGAATAGTAGAAACCTTGGGAAAAGTAAAAATGTGACAATATCATTTAAGATTCTCTTATGAATATATTTATACGTGCCATGGATTTTAGGAGAGTCAATAAAAATATGCAAAATCAGTATAGTTTCATGGCAAGTGTCAACTAAAATAATTTCTTCCTTTGTTCATCATCTTTGCTCTCTTATATCTTGACAGATGGACCTATTCAATGCACACCTGTTGGCTTAGCCTAGAGCCAGTTCTATCTCTGTGTGTCTGAATCATTGGATTCCTTTGTTGCATTGCAGATTTCTGCTTCATTCTCCAAGTGGCTTGTACTTTGACTTTTATGAATCCTAATGACTGCATTTTCCATAATCTATTTTAAGACTTCAAGTTACTGAACATCAATCTATTTAGTCTCTACCAGTTTTCAGATGTTGAGACAGACATGTTTCTTTTCCTCACCCCTGATATGGATTTGTGGTACTTGACCAATGGACTTGATCCCCTCGTTGCAGATCAGTTTTATTTAATCCTGTCCCCAGAATAATAGAGCCTTGAACCTTGTGCCAAACTTTCTTGGAATGATTTGGGCTTGCCTGGACTTTACCTATCAGTCATTGTAATCTGGTATTACTGTTGTTGACCGAATCCACTTATGACAGGAAGCTGAGGTACCTCAGGTCTCAGACTTAGAACGAACAGCCCGAGTGGCAGAGAACCAGTATACCAGGTTTGTAGAGAGAGATCTATTCTGTAGTGAAGTTTAGTTGGTGGACATCTTGCTTTCTTCTGCTACTTTGTCTGAGGTAGGATCTTTGCTCTGGTAAATTCTCTTATTATTATAAGAAATCATATTTCCTTCTATTCCTTCCAGTACCTTGTTTACTGCCAAGAAATTGTTTCCTTTCAACTTTCCTTTTACCCAAGAATTTGGAAATAAAGAATTTTCTTTTAGAATTAAACCAAAATATTAATATGTCATGGATCATGGTAGAAATGTATAAAATTACCTTTTAACATTTAGGATTCTTTAATAATGAAAAAAAAAGACGACTCAATTCAAAGTAATAAAACAATAAAGAGGAATCATTGGCTCTTTAGATTAGACATTCCAGAGGTTGGATTGTTTATTTCTTATCTAATGTTTAATAAATTATGCCAAAATTTAGCAGATTAAGACAATAAATACTTACTCTTTCACAGTTTCTGTGGGTCAGGAATTAGGGAATGATTTTCTGGATGGTTCTGGCTTGGAGTTTCTCATGAGGTTGCAGTCAAAATGTTGGCTAGGGCTGCATTTATCTCAATGCTTGCCTGAGGTTGGAGAATCTCCTTCCAGGATTGTTCACCCATGCTGTGGTTGGTAGAAGGCCTCAGTTCCTTCCTGGTTCTCACCAGGAGGCCCCAGTTCCATGCCAAGTGGACCTTCCTATAGACTGGCTTGAGTGTCCTCTCAGCTTGGGGGCTGTCTTCCCCAAGAATATGTGAACTGAGAGAGAGGACAAGGAGGAAGCTGCAATGCCATCTGTGGCTTAGTCTTGGAAGTTATACTTCCAAGTATACTGTTATACTGTTACTTTTGCCACATATAATTGTTAGAAGTGAGTCACTAGGTTCAGTCAAGGGGAGGGGAATTAAGCTCTATCCATTAAAGGAAGACATATCAAAATTTTTGTGGACATATTTTAAATGTCCTCCACAGTTTGTCTTCAGGGTTGATTTGATTAGGCATATCTCTGATGTTACCTTAGACCAATTTCTGCCTTGGGGTTCTGCCTTTTGCAAGATGAGCATCATCCTAAGACTTGTTCCTTATCTAGTATTAAAATGACTACCACAGTTCTAGCCCTAATATCTGCACATTATGCTTTACAGAAAGAGAATATGTTGGTAGTTTTCTGAGTGGAGCAAGACACCATCTTTTGCAAAGGATAGTAGCACACCACACTTCATTTCTAATTTGCTTCAACTTGTTCATGTGCTCTTTTATAAATCAGCTCTGTGGGAACCAGGCATTGTGATCACTGCCTTTGAGCTGGATTATCTGTGCCAATCAATATGGCAAAGGAGATGGGATTATCCTGATTATGTGAGAAATTCTGGGGTCTGACCTGGAGCTAGGGTGAGGTAATCCTGTCTCCCCCTTCCATATTCCCACCCAAACGGCATGGCTGCTCTACTATGAGGGAAAAATTGAATAGATATTGGTTGGGCAGAAAGTTAAAAATCTGTGCTATGCCATAAAAAGATCAGATTCTGGGTTGGTAAGAATAGATTGATTCCTTATAAAATGTATTAATATTAGTAAAAGAAATAGGAAACTAAAACCAAACTAAAATAAAATAGGGAATATACTGTGGTAAGCATAAGCATTTACGTTACAAGAGATGCAGCCAATGATAATTAGTCTATTATCAAGGCCACATTAGCAAGACCAGCCTTAGTGGGAAGATGGGTGTAGAGAGCCCTATCCAAAAGATTTTAAATATTCCGTTGGGAGAAACTTCTATGAGGGATCAGCCTGAGGTCAATAACGTTCAATTCATATAACTTCTGTTCTGAGGCCATACTTACCAAGCACATACCAGATGATTATTTGGCTCAGAGAATGGAGACTAAGAATTTACTAGTCTGCATTGCATTTATGTTTTTCATCATCTATTAACAAATTGGAATTCTGGTTTACATGTCAGGTTATTGAACTGAACCAGTTAACATAAGTCTATAGGATTTTACAGTCTCTTGATGTACCGTCAAAATCTGAGCCTAAAAGGCAAACTCTGGCTTGAAATAAATTTGACTATAGAATATCATGCCTATTGGTAATATTTCTGTGAGAGTTAAGCATTAATCCTTTTTTTAAAAAAACATCTTAATATCTGCATCTACCACACAACTTTACTCATACTAATAAGGCTCTAGAACCTCTAGCTAATATTTATTCCCCAAATACTAGATCTAGCTGTAAAGAAAAATAAATGTAAGCACTAGTCATAGTTTTAATTTTTAACTATTTAGCATTTGTTGAAGAAAATTATCTTGCTGTATGTCAAGAAATCCATTAACTTATTTTTTTTCTCTTTTTCAAAGTAACTTTTTCCATGATTTCTCATGACTTGTGGGCATTATTGTTTTACTCTATTCTATTGGTTCCTTGACATTTGGTAATGGAAGTAACCAGTTTGACACTATGGAAAAAATTAAAATGGCTCCATTACATCTTATCATAGCTGAAATATTAAAAAAATTTTACTTTCTAATAAACAATGCATAATTGATCATGCTTAATAAGTGTTAGATGTAGAATTCTGTCCTGTTCGGATTAATGATTAATTGCTAGAGGATAAAGAAGTTAATATCTTGATGAAATAAATGGAATCCACTTTTGGTTGTTATTTGACAAATGCCATATGATTTTGAGAAGAGGACTTGGATCATGAGTTTTGTTACATGAATGGCTGTCTTGTTCCTAATGTCAACTACTACTCATGTTCAGATTGTAAGTCTAACAAAATGCTGTATATGGTACTAAGTAAGCGGTGTATCAACTCCTATTATTGCTACTTTACCCTTATAAAACTACAGTATCTAAAGTTCTGCCCAAATGAAGTCCAAATATGTTTTAAAAGACTTCTGATAACTGGATGTAGTACTAGGAATAGCAAATACCATAGATTTATATGTTTATTTGTGGATGTGTGTTTTTATTATAGTCTTTATAGTTGGCTTTCTATAGCTAAATACCCCTAAATCCCGGATCTCTCCAACCAACAAACGTGTATTTCAAGATTTCTGCTTTAATTTTTATCTTTTCTTATTTTTACTTATCTTTTCTAAATTCTTTTTAGTACCTTAATTTAAAAATTTTCTATTGATAAGTCCATGCCTACGGAGGCAACATAGAGAGTTGTAGATAATATTTATTGACAAGTAAAGTGAAAATCATTTTGTAGTAAGAAATGATTGTTCTTATTAAATATTATTCTGCCTGAATTCACCTTTTACTCACTTCACCCTTCATCTGTGTAGACAGAGAATAAAGCAGTCAATGTAAAGATTATGTGTATAAAAAAGTGGATTAATCCTCTCCCCTCCACACAATATTGTTAATGGGATTAGATAAAAGATTAAACTCTGTTATCAACAATAAAGGAGGGGACTAATTGGAAAGAATTTAGAAAAGATAAATAAAAATCAAAGCCTCTCAAATATTTTCTTAAAAAGTACAAATGAATTGAAAATAGCTCTACATATGAATGGGAAATAACTCTGCTTAAAGAGGAGAAAGAATCAAGACTCAAAGATTGCTTGCCTGTGTGAACATACATGTTGGGATTTTATCTTCTGTGTAAGCCACCCCCCCCATACACATAAATAGTACTGGAAAGAAATAACCAAATTTAAATTGAATGGCTATTATTTACTGGGCACCTACTCTGTGCCAGACACTGGACAATATGCCTTATAGCATTAAATTCCTATGACAACTCATTGTTCTTTTGACCCCACTTTCCTAAAGAGCAAACTCATGTGTAGACAGGGTAGTGAGTCTGTGTAAGGCGAAAAGCAAGTAACTCTTGGATCTGAGATCTGGACTCAGGATGATGTGGTTTTAGTGCCAGAGCTCTTAACTCTGACCCCATATCCATCCATTTGGGTTGAATGTTTTTTCAATTTTACTTTTTAAATTAAGACTTTATATTTTTAGAGCCGTTTTAGACTCACAGCAAAATTGAGGAAGAGGTACAGTGATTTCCCATATACTTCCTGCCTCTACCCAGGCCTAGCCTCCCCCATTATCAACCTCCCCACCAGAGTGGTACATTTGCTACCATTGATGAACCTACATTGACACATAATAATCACCCAAAGTTCCTAGTGACCTTAGGGTTCACTCTTGGTGTTGTACATTCTATGAGTTTGGACAAACATATAATGACATGTATTCATCATTATGATTCTTGCAAAGCATTTTCACTGCCCTAAAAATCCTCTGTGTTCCACCTATTCATCCCTCCCCTCACCCTCAACCTCCAGCAACTACTGATCTTTTTGCTGTCTTCATAGTTTTGCCTTTTCCAGAATGTCATCTGGTTGGAATCATATAGTGTGTAGCCTTTTCAGATTGATTTCTTATATTTTTTAAAAAGTGTTATATTTTAAAATATTTTATAAGAAGCATTAAACTTGTTTCTAGAGTTCAAAGGCTGCAAAAGAGGACCTGCTACACGTGATTAGCTACATCTGGCAGACCCACTGAGCCTGAGCTGCAAGCTGCAAAGCAGCTGGACAATAAGATGTCTGCGTCCTCTCTCATTTCTGTTAACATTGGATGAAGTCTTGTATTAGAAATGCCTTTGAACCTGCATGTTTGACTGCAAAGGAGAAGAAACAATTGTTTGGTTCTTAATATTGTCACTGCATTGGAATTTAGGTGTCTTTCTTTTTTTTCTTCTTCCTCTTTTTTTGCAAACACTTAGATTTTTATTGTAGCCCAAAAGATTCTGGTTAAAAGGCTGGCTTCTGCGCCGGGGGGTGGAACATGGGGGCTGGAGTCTGTCTCCTGGCACAGCTCACGTTAGAACGCCATAGCTGCAATAGAGCTGGGACAAGGTCCTATTGAGAGGGGACCCCAGATCCCTCTGCAGATGTCCACAGTTGATGGTGCTCAGCAGCGTCTCCTGTTCCTGGGGGTGGCACAGCATCACAGGTGGCCAGGAGGCTGCTGGATGTGCTGGACCCATCCACCAGGGCTGCTGCCTTCTCCCCACTCACTCCTCCTTGTACCTGCATCAGCCGCTGGGTAAACACCTCAGGCACAGGCTGGTCCCTGATCCTGATGGCTCCCGCATGGACGGTGAGGAGTGAGCAGAGAGAGTTTGGGGAGGGCCCGGCCCCTGATTCAGAGTTCCCTGGGGTTCCTGTGGGGCAACTGTGTAGGGTGTGACCCTGGTAGACTCTCTGCAGTTTCTGCATCAAGAGGGCCAGGTAGGCAGCCAACTCCTTAATGTCCTCTGTGGCTCACAAAGAAGCCATTGATGACCTGAGTGTTGGTGACAGCCTGTAGCTGTGTCCTCTCAGGAAGGCTGAGGTTGTGCACTGAGCCATGCTCTGCCACCAGGTACACTCGGCGCCCCACGCCTTGGAGCTTCAGCCAGACCTTCTCCTGGAAGTGGCTATCGAAGATGCTGCTGCACAGGTCATCCAGCCGCTGGCGCTCCGTGGTGTGGTCCAGGACTAGGTCCCCAGGTCTCCCTGCTGGGTCTCTGGACCTTGCCCCACATGTGGCTTGTGCACTGTGTGGGTCATGAGCAGCTCCGACCTTTCCCCGTGGTCTTGGTCTCGCTGATGTCCACCTACAACAGCACCCTGTATTCTCCAGGCCCCAGCTCCAGCGGGGGAGCTTTTTGTGCTAAATACAGGATGGCTTTGATTATGCATTATTTCATAACCTAGTTATATCACACAGAGATGAATGATCTTCTTTGAAAGGTTTTTCACAAATGAAGACTTTTTAAAAAAATATATAGGGTCATACATGCTGAACAAAATAACTAAAATAGCATATTATTTAAGGGTCATTGTCATTGGTTATTTTGTAATTTATTCTGTAGAACGAGGGCAAAGAACCTAAGAATTAATTAGTGTTTCTCACCAGAGCGTGATTGCTACGCCCAGTTAGTACTGAGGTAAACTTGATTTTCTTTTCTAGAGAACATTCAGTAGAAGGTGTTTTTTTTTCCCTTTCAAGCGTGACTTTTATTTAAAGTTTTTATCAGTTTTGGACTCTATAACAAATATTGAATACCTCTGGTCGTCTACTAGATGACTCAGAACTGTTGGCTCAGGATAATGTACATTTTTAATTCTACTTAGTCTGAATAAATGCTCGCGGCCAGAAATGGATTAAAGGAACTCTGGGAAAATTACCTCTAAATCGTTTGTGCTTTTTGCATCATATAGATGTCACTGATGAATTCTCTATAGAGGAAACAAAATGATTGTATTTTGAGCTGATTTCTTTTGACTTAGGGTTTCCTATGATTCCGTAGTATAACTTGAGTTTATTTCAAGCGTAAGTGAGTATAAGAGAAGATGATTAGCCAAGAGAAAATTGAGACAAAAATGATCTTTCAGGTTTGGACCTGATGATCAAAAATCTGAGCAGGAAGGGTGCAGAAGTCCTAGGAATTGTATCTCATAAAAGTGTTCCTATTCATTCCAGTAGGATAACAAAGGGGATCCCATCATGACGCACTCATGCTCCCAATGATCATTCCAGTACAATGAAATCTCGATAACTTGAAAAAAGATTATTTGCTAGCATTTAGTGGCTTTTTAAAACAATATAAAACAAAAAGATAACTCCAAAAATTAATTTAGATATTCTCTAAAAGTTTTCTGTGTTGATATACAATCTATACACCCTTGACATATTTTATACTACAAAAGGAAGTATTTTATTTGTATATACCCTACCTTAAACTAAACTAGACTGCAAGTATCCAGAAAAACCATCAAAAATAGTATAAATTAGCAATAAGAAATCAAGATTCCTTTGTTCTTTTAAATTGAGAATGTACTTTGTGAAGCAAGTATGTAGTCTGATCATAGTACAACTCAAACATTAGAAATTTTTGTTGAGATTTGTAGACTCTTTGGTTATTGCTACTTTTTTGCACATTTCTGTAATTATTCTTGGCAAAATCCCGAGACACTTGCAGTCAGTGTGATACAGTGGAATTAGCTTTAGATTTTAACTTCAGACTCTACTACTGAGTAGTTGAGGGTGCTTTGACTACTTACTTAACTTCTCTGAGCACCAAATTTCCAGTTGTAAAACGGGAATGATAAATTCTACCTTGTTTGGTTGCTGGAGGATCAAACGAAATCTTGTAGGTGAAATACTTACCAAAGCACTTGGCAATATATAAATGTTAGTTGCCCTCTTTGCCTTCCTTTAATCAGATAAAGTCATTACAACCAAAGTGGACAGTTTCTAGTATTGGCATAGAATGACCACGTTCATGTAAAGCCGAGGAAAAAAACACTACAAACCATATGTATTCTAATATTTGTATATTTTAAATGGAAGCATTTTTACACAGATTTTACTCTAAGAAATGATTTGAGGGAATCTTGATACTAGTAATGGCAAATGCCTTTTCTCAAAACAGTCTTTCTAGGACATAGGATAAGCACCAGATTTTTGCAAATAATCTTCCAAGCTTTTGTCAGATAACTTTTATTCTTTATCATTTTGGAAAATGCCAAAGGGCTACAAGTTATTCATAAATATGTTCAAGGAAAGTGTTCTTCGTTGTTCAAAACTTGTACTTTTTTTTCTCAGATGTATCTCATAGATATTTCATTTCTATCATTTATTTCCTGGTCTTATGATTTAGTTCCTATCTCCAAAAACCTAAATTCTATTTTCTTTTTGGTTAGTTTTTATTTAACTAACTGAAGCTGGTGTTAGCTCATTAGATCTGAACCAGATATTTTACTCTTGCCGATGGTCCTTAAGGATAGATTTGAAAGTCTTGCTTTGAAAAGTAAAATGAACAATGCTTCTGCAGATTGTGCTAAAGTGAGTTGACTCCTGATGAAAAAAATGATAAGGTGAGGTAGTAGTTTGTCCCTTTGTAGTTGAGAAGCCTTTCAGAGTTTAAACTATAACGTTTGCCTCAGTAATTAACTAGAATTGTAAAAATAACTTGGGGAATCAGGTTAAGCTTGAAGTACATTTTAAGAATTTTTTTCCCCACTAGGATTGTTTTTCCTGATGTAATAAAAGCTTGAATATCTTTGAGACAATCCACCTCAATCTCCAAGTTGGTGAGAGTCCTGACATTATCTTCAAGGCATACCAACATTTGGTAAATGCTTTTTGATGAAGATGGTATTTTAAATCTTGGGAGAAAGACACTTCCAGGACTTTATAATATTTCTCTGCCGGGGGTCTTACGTGATAGATGATGAAGAAACTGAAAGAGAGAGAGAGAGAAATGGAAGTATGGTGGCAGGTCTGGTAAATATCCTAAAGCCCGACAAAAGAAAGCTAGAGCTGTAACCCTGATATAATTTAACTGAACAGTAGATCTCCAAGGTGAACGTAGAGTTTAATCTGAATAAACAATCTGAGATAAGTCCACTCTCTAGGGATAGAGAGGTTATATATCTTTCACTCATGGACAGACACAAGAGGGCTTAACAATGTTTAATATCCAAATGGTTTATCCTAAATCTTTCTGGATTTAATGTTATTCCTATGTCCTCTCTAGAAACGGGATAAAGATGGCTTAGTTTTCTTTGCAAACTCTCACATCCTTCAATTATGAGGCCTATGGAATTACTCCACGTCCATATAGCAGATCTCAAAGGGATCTTTTAATTAGCCCGAAGTCCTCCATGTTAGCAAAGAGAGGGGAGCTTGAGTCACATTCTACATTTGAAGAGTTCTGATGGAAATTTTACTCTTCCTTATAATGAGTTAGCCTAGGCTAAAGAAAATGTCAAGTCACTTTCATTTTAGCTAAAAGGATGTCAATTCAATGTTGAAATGGTACTCAACATTAACCACGATGATTAGAGGGACTAGTTGGGAGGACACTATTAAAAACAAAGATGGACTATCTTTAATAGATAAAATATGAAAATGAATTGTTTATTTAATATATATAATTACGGAACGTAATTCATGAAGGATGGACCTGGGGCCTGATGAGGGTGGGTATAAAAGAATTTTGTGGGACATGATAGGAAATAAGCTGAGCTACTGAGGTACAAAAGATTCTAGAGTTGTGGAATTTGGGGGATGGACAGAAGTGGTTTTTCAGTTGAATTAAAGAGGCTTGAGCTTTCATGAGAGTGAAGCTCCCAAAGATGTGTTGACTCGGAACTCAGATGAGGAAGAATTTTAAGAAGGGACAGAGTCTAGAAGAAGCTGTGGGAAGATTGAGCTTTTGATGGGGAGGGAGTAGTGGCAAGCTCTGAGGGCTACTATGATACATGCTGGAGGAATGAACAGGATGATACCCATCTGTGGAGACATCTGGGAAGGAAGCACTCCTACAACATAACATTGCTCAGCATTCATATTATATCCCAAAATAACAAAGGCCCTAGGTGCTTTGGGAGCGTAGGGAGAATTGACTCCAGGAAGAATTGCCATTGAGAGAAATTCAGTTCCTGTGACTAAGTCAATGAGAACACGGTTAGCACTAGTGGTTAAGGGCTTACATGGAGTCCAGGAGGCTGGGATCCTGGGTGCAAGAAAGGGCCTTGAGTTTTATTGTAACATTGGTGAGGGCAGGAAAGTAGAGTGTGCAAATTTTCACGTAATCCCAGCAGGATCTCTAAGTGAATATATATTGAGAACAGTTATTGGATGCTTTATTTATATTTGTTAATGGAATGAATATTTTCTTTTAAGAAGAAGGGTTTAGAAGACAGCCTCATTTCTCATAATTGCCCACTGTCTTTTCTCACACCCTATACTCTAACCATATTTAACTATTTACAGTTCCTCCAACTTGCCTTCTTCTCTCACCACACTAGTAATTTGAACTTGCTGTCCCTCTTGCCAAAAACTCTTTTCCTCTCTTCTTTGCTTCTCAGACCACCATGAAGACTCCTCTGAGGTTTGCCTTCCTTGAATCATCCTGGCTGTCCCCCCTTTTTATGCTCTCTTGGTTCTCTGTGCTTCCATTTGTCATAGCATAGAGCACATTGTCTTTCTGTAGTAAACCGAGTGCTTTCAGATCAGAGGCTGTGTCTTACCCATTCTATACCAGTAAATACTTGTTGAGTAAATGAATGAAAGTAAGCAGAACCAACTGCTTTCTGGCACTATATGCACTGGTAATAGAATTCTACAGCCTTTTAACCATGAAACTAAATTTTTGCAGATAGAATTTTTTTGTGAGCTCAATTGTGCAAGGGTTCTTATTCTTACTGAGCATAGCAAAGGTCTCTCCTGACTTCGTGGAAATCACACAGAGCTAGAACAGGTTCCTTGATAGATATAACAGTGCGTCAAATGTCCCAAATTGCTCCATTTGGAGTGCTCTTCCCCCAAGTAGGACAAATAACTCTCTAACTTAGCTGGAGACTAAGATTTGTGGGCCTCACTATCAGGTTTAGCATCAAAACTGATAGCAAATTTAGACACATATCTTAATGTTTTACAGCCATAGCTACATTAAGAGAGGCATAATTCTTTTTTGTTAGCTGCCTCGAAGCCTTTTTAGAAAGAAGGATATAAATAAATTTAATACAACTACAACAGTAAAGTTATTCTTGAGAGATAGTTTGGGGAATTGTGTTGCAGCCTAACCATCTGAGTAATAAAATCCTGCCTTTGGAGTCTTCTGAAGAAAAAAAATATAAACTGATAGGTCCATGAATTATCCAGGTTTCCCTGGAGAATATTTGCCCCTCTAGAATGAACCCTGATTGGTCATGTCTCCAGCTCTTGGTGTTTTTTCTTCTTTGGTGACTCCCTCCTCCTCTCTGTCATTCAAATGGTTATAAGAATAGCAGTTTGGGGGGCAACCTGGTGGCATAGTCTTTAAGTTCGTGCACTCTGCTTTGGCGGCCCACGGTTCACAGATTTGGATCCCAGGCGCAGACCTGCACACTGCTCATCAATCCATGCTGTGGCAGCATCCCACATACAAAATAGAGGAAGGTTGGCACAGTTGTTAGCTCAGGGACAATCTTCCTCAAGCAAAAATAGGAAGATTGGCAACAGATGTTAGCTCAGGGTCAATCTTGCTCACCAAAATAAAATATATATGTATATATATATATAGCAGTTTGCTCCCCCAGTATGATCTTGCCTCATGACCTCAAGTGACGCAAGAGGACTAATGATATGGAATAGAGTCTGAGAGATTCCATTGTCCAAATACATTCAAGTGTGTGGCTGACTTTGGAATGGAGGAGTGGTATGCTAGGGAATTGTTGACAGTAGTGGTTTTCCCTGTGTAAACCAGGAACTAGAAAAAGCCAATCTTTGCTGAGGGAGAAGAATGAAACAAACAAATGAACAGAGCAACAAGTCAGAGACAGAGGACTTGCTGGTTATCTATAGCCCTTGAGGAGGAGTTGGTTCACATTTTTCCTGAGGATTTCCCCTGACACCCTGTATTCCTATAATAAATAAACCCCATCTGTGTGTTCCAGCTCAAGGATATTTCTGTTACTTGCAGCCAAAGAATCTAATTCTCAGAGCATCCCTGACCTCCTGGTCTCGGAGACACAACCTGAGCTTTGTGTCCTTGGTGTAGGCACAGTCAAGAACGGTAATGAGTGTTGAGACTTGAGCACTACAATCAGAGCACTGTGCACGAGGTTCCCCCATTTTCAAAATCTGCTTTTAGGAAAGAGCTGGAAATTCATTCACACTAAATACTCATGACTGGTAATATCTCAGAAACCAGTCTGTCACTTACCAAGCATTTTCATTTTTAAGGCATTCAAAATTTGATCTAAAGAAATGGTACTTTGTGAGAAAATGTAGGAATCATGGGTTGTCTCCTTCCCTCCCTTCTTACCTTCCTTCCTTTTTTCTTCAAAAGAGTTGATGGAGAGAGAATGTTGGGCTTTTGAACTCATGGCACTAAGTAGCCTCCTATTTTGTCTGGGGGTAGAACAAATCTGCAAATCTTGAGTCCCTAATTAACAAGGCAGCATCAATCTGTTTCTCTACATCTGTGAGTTGTAATCATGCAGTGTGGTGTAGCGGTTAAGACAGAAACTTGGGGAGAAAGCTGCATTTCTGGCTCTCAGTATCATCCTCAGTGCAATAGAAATTTTATCTACATTTCAGGCTATTGTGAAATTAATCGTAATAAAGCATATAACACAGTAAATAGGAGCTCTAATTAACAGTACTACTTCATCCTAGCACACTCTTCCTTTCAGCACCTCTTCACCCATCTTCACCTTCTAGTTTGAGATCAAATGTCTTCATTTTTACCTCAAGCATCATAAAAGAGGCACTTCCTTCCAATCTTCCAGAAGCTCTCCACCTTGTACTTCTGCCCATACAGATCAAAGATTGGAGTTGAAAGGGACCTTAGAAGTCTAGCTTGATCATCCTGTTGCTCAGTTGAGGAATATGAGAGAAAGGGGGAACACCTGGCCTAAATTCCTAACAGGTACTACTGCAAGGTCTCTTTCAGGTAATATTTTCCTCCTGGTGAACCTGGGGAACAGAAAGTTCCAAGATAAACACCGCCTGCCCTGCTGGGTTTCTTAAGAACCCTCAGGCCACCGCTTCTCTAACTTTTGTCCCAGGACACTTCTGAGGTGGAGGAGAGAGAAAGCGTAGGTGGCCGGCAGGTAAAATATTATCACAATCACTTTTTTGAAGTCATGCTTTATCTTTAAAAATCATTCAGATTTTACATTTTTCTCCAGAATATAGCCATATCTGTTTTAATATGAAAGAGAAGTTTTAAGTGTCAAACCATTGAATAAAATTGTTGCTCCATGTAGTGCTAAAATTGTCCTGTGGCTTCTGTTCTAGGACACTGCTGTGTACTTATATTTCTCCAAATTGAAAAATAAGGCATTTGGATGTCATGTTTTAATATGATGGTCATTTCCTCCACTACCCTCCATGTATTCAGAGGAAGACTAGAAAGAATGACTCTAATAGTAGTTTACCTTACAGGAGTAACAGCAGTAAACCAACAGATTATGTGAGTGCTATAATCTCACGTTGCTTGACTCTGGTGCTTTGGAAATATCATTGGACTAAATAAGTTACTTCCTGGCCCTAATTTATCTCTCTATTTTAATACCTTTCATATGCATCTATATTATAAAAATAATATAGGTGAAGTTTAAAAATGGAAACTAAATTCATGATTTGTGAATCGTGGAGGGAATATGTTGGGTGTTGAAAAGAATGAGGGATATTGGTTCTTTAACCAGACAGAAAAGGAATAAATTTACTTACAAACTCAGTGAATTGCAAAAGGTACTGCTGGTTAGTTGTTATGGGCTTCTATGCTTGGATTCTTCATTAAATAGAGAGCTAATGGAGGTAGCAGAATATTTTTTTTTAAAGTGCACATCAACCCCAAGTATGAAATGCAGCCGTGAAATAAGCTTCTGAAGTTCCGGAAAACATAAATTCCCAATGCTATAACTTAATCTTCTGGATATTCTCCAAATAGTAACCCTGAGTTCCCCTGAGTGAAATGCTCTTATTTTCTTCCCATGTGCATTTAACTGTATTCTTGATTGAATAAAAAAAGGGGGGACTGGGTTTATTGCTTCTAATAAAAGAAATGTAATCTGAATACTCAAGTATATAATCAGATCATAGCATTTCAACTGTATTGCTAATACAGCCATAAAATAAATAAGTCGTGCACTAAAAGAGCCCACTATGCAGGCTCATCCTGTCACTGTGTCCCATCCATCTTTCCTTGCCATTTCCAGTCCGTCAGCATTTTTTTCTCCACTCTTTGGGTTGTACCCAGTGATTTTTCACACATCCTTCACTGCTGTCTTGTTACCTTCTACTTTATATATAGAGGTAGGAAGAATCCGTTCTACCCCCATTTATGCATCTTTAGTTTCTGGACTCTCAATCTGTCACCTGACCACTCTGCCTACTCCTTTCTAGCTGTGCTCGTTAAATCAGGTGCTAATGCATGAAAGTGGATGTTTCTCATATTGACGTTTCTGAACAATTGGTCTTTAAACTCTCTGAACCTTGCAAGGTGAAGCTTGCCTCTGATGATAGTCTCTAATAGACAAAGCAATGGCAAGTGTTTTTTAGCTTCTTAAGTAAAGTTTGAAATCATAGAAGAAGGATAAGAATTTCCTTACAAAGATTTTTAAAATAAGTTAAGAACTAATTTAATTAGTACTTTAATTTTTGGTGGGGGAGTGGGCAAGTAATTGTTTTCTCTTAGCTTTGAGAGGTTTGTATTTATCTGGAGCAGTTTATTTTAAAAAATAAATATCATATTCTTACATGTTAGATCATCAAAATTTTGACCAATATTAAATCCAATACCTAGATTCACCGCAGCACAATTAGTTTGGATCTATAGGTCTTTACTCAGTAAATATATGAGCAATGTTATATAAATTTTATTAAAATAAAGGCTAAGCTCGGGACTGGTCAGAGCATTCACTGATGGACATTACTATTGCTCAAGTGAGAAATCTTATTTAATAATCTAATTTTATATTATTCAATAAATAAATCAATATTTTAGATTTTTTTTTCTTTTTGGTGAGGAAGATTGTCCCTGAGCTAACATCTATGCCCATCTTCCTCTATTTTATATGTGGGTCGCTGCCACAGCATGGCTGTTGAGTGGTGTAGGTCCGCACTTGGGATCCAAACCCGCGAATCCAGGCTGCCAAAGTGGAGTGTGTGGAACTTGAACCACTTGGCCACGGGGCTCACCCCGAAAATACATATTTTTATACTGAATTCTGGAATGATTTTCTCTTCTACTTGTTCCTGCCTTGTGGGCACTAGAGGGGAGCCATTTGACAAGAGAGTTGAGTTATAGCTCCAGGTATTGACCTCTGGTAGCAAATGAGGTGCACCCTGGAATTTATCAAATCATCGCACATCTTTCCCAGCCAGAACGATTTAGGACAAATATCTTTCTTTCCTCTATTTCAGTTTAAAAATCACCCAGTTACAATAATGTCTCTAATATACCACATCATTGAGATCTTGTTCTTTGAAGCAGGCCCTTTGTACTGTTCTTTTCTTCAAAAAGCTTTGTGTTTCTTTTGGAATTGTGTTCTTTAGTAAGGGCTGCTGTGGGCTGTGGATATAACTCTTGTTACCATAGTGTTCAATTCAGTCCTGTAAACTGTGGAACTCCCCTCCCCACGTTAGGATTGATGTGGAGTTTGCCTGATTTGAAAGAATAGTTGTTATGGCATTATGTGGGCAAAGCCCCTGCCAACATACTGAATACCCTTAGGAGATATGGCTGTAGTTGAAAGACAAATGAGCATCACATATGCACAGGCCTGCCTTAAATGTCTCGCTATTAACTATTCACAAATAGCTCAAATAAGCTACCACGTTCTCAGAGTGATGGAAGGCTGAGATGGCTCACCAAAGCCATTCACCCACTTCTGGTGTTCCAAATAGCACGCACACAATAGATGCTTAGTTGGGGAGAGAAATGTTAACTATCCCACGGGTGATTACTCTTGTGGATTCCCTGACCCTCCAGGTTTCCAGACTCCCCACTCTTGGCACAGCTCTTCTGAACAGCCATAATCCTCTTTGCTCAGGATTGCATGGTCCTTTAGTGATTATATTATTATAGTGATTACACGATTTAGACCAGAGAATCTCTATAAAACATAGGTGCGTTGAATATGGGTATAAATGACCTTTGACAAGGCAAAAAATAAAACCAAAACCAAACAAAAACAATAAGCATAAGGAGATTTCCTTGGTAGGAGGGAAAAAAGGACAGGAAAAGATCCCGTAAATAGTAAATAAAGACATTTCAGCTCAGGTTGAGAAGGTGGACACAGGAATAAAAGAGGAGAGGTAGAGAGGCTATTCATATTCTAGCCTCTTTATCTGGCACTTAACCTTAGGCATGGCATTGATTCAAATGAGTTGGCAAAGTAATTCGTGTAGGGAGAGAACCAATAAGAAAATTCATTGAACACTGGTGAGCTTGATGCTGAATTCTGAAATCTCTTGAGATGGCATTGAGTTGGGAACACATTTTAGTTTTAACAAAAGCTCTGGTTGTCCTTTCCTAGGTCACTTTCTCTGCATATTATATGCAAAAACTGTATGGATACAGGCATTCTTGATTTTAGTGTTACTGATATTATTCATTTTTAATGACCTTGAAATACGAATTTTTTTTGATTTGCACATATAGATAAATATAGTACCAAATTGTTTCAGAGTTTATGTCTCTGAATGTTGTACATTTTATTTGGAAAAAAATGCATATTACCCATATGCTAATTTATAAATTTAAATGTAAATTCCAAGGCTTAACTTCCCTGAAAGACAGAAAATCTCAAACTTTGAAGAGATAACTTGTCTGATCTTCAAGTCATTATTCTGTATTTATTAATGCCTAGTACCTGCCCTATATAGTAGTTTTAAGTTTTATTTTTTTGGTATTTTTAAAGTTATCTGTAGAGTACTTACTATGTGCCAGGCACTGTATTAATTTCTTTATATATGCTATCTTAATGTTCAGAATCATCCTGTAAATTAGATGTTATTTTTCAACTAGCGATAAAATGAGCACAAAGAGATTAAACAGTATGCCCCAAATTATATATTACATAAGTGGCAAAGCCAGAATTTGAAACCAAGTTTTTCAAACTCAAAAAAACCTATACTTTAACCTCTATTTTATTCCTCAAATTATTCAGGATTGAACTCCCAATCTCAAAGCAATATATTAAAGACAGTTTTGAAAACTGTTTTTTTTTTAAAAACAACTGCAATAATGGATACCTAGGAGAGACTAGATTAGCATCTATTCTAATATCCTGGAATCTATTAGCAGGAACTTTTAATATGTCTACACAAGAAAGCATTCATTCATTCATCTTCCAATAAATTCACTGAGTACTTACTGGGCAGCCAGTTTTCACTACGCTATGGCCATTGCAACTATATTTAAAGTTCTTTCTGGTACAGGGGAAGCAAATAATACAAGTGTATTGTGCATTTTGATGGACAAAAACAATCCGCTTAAATATGTTTTTGCCCTAAGCATTGATGGATAGTTCTGGTGCTGCTTGCAGTAGCTTCCCTCTTTGTCCAAAGTGTCGATCACCAACAACCCTATCTCTTTAACAAGTCCATCTTTTTCTTGGACAGTTTAAGTTAAATTAATGGTTGATTTTTGGATGTGCCAGTTTTGATTATTTCGCTAAATTGAAGGGTCAATGTAGGATAAGTAAATGACTAATTTATTCAAGTAACTCATTAGTGAGTTGTTACTGACAGAATAATTTAGATAAAAATGTTGTACCTGTCTTAAATGTAGATTCAGCCGAGTAGCACCACAGAACAAGCAATTAACAGCAGCATGCCTTAAGTTTCTGTACTAAGGAGTTGGAAAGCTTGGGAAAGACTTCAAATTATTTAAAGAGAAAAACAGTATGTTCTCAAATGAAAATTATTTTAATTTCTTCATATAAAATCTCAAGGAAGCTTAAATTAGAAGTGTCTGAAATATCAAATGAATAATAGAATTCTTGAACTAAAAAAATTCAGTGCATATTTTTGAGCACCTACTCTGTTGATAGTCCTTATATTAATCCGTTTATCTTTCCAACAAAGTTGTTAAGACCTTAAAGATTTGCATGAAATTTGAGTAAACAATAGCATAAAATTCTTATTTGAATTCAAATCCATGGCCATATTTATGTTTACTGGTCCATTTGTCTTTCAAAAGTACTGTAATAAATATTTGGTTCAGTTAGCCTTTTTTTTAATAAGAACAGAGAGTGGATGAGATTTACTGAGTATTAGTTTTCAGTAAGTGATTGCATAAATAAAGGATTTGGAGGTAGGAAACCAAAAAATACTGATTTTATTGAAATTGTTTTCTTAAAAGACAATTTAATACAGTAATTAATTTCATACCTGTCAGTCACTGGATCCATATCATAGGAGGGTACTGATTCCTATTAAGAAAGGCAGACATTTGTAGCATGGACACTATGGCTGTGGGATGGGATTTGGAAACTGTTCAGACAAAGGAGTTCCTGTTAGAATCTCTCAGAATTGACCCTGAGTCCCAGGGCTATTCTGAGCAAAGTGTGTCTGACTTCTTTAATACTGAATGGTTTCCAGTTTGGAAATTGTGACTGAGTGTGACCAAGTCCTCTGGCTAAATTAATCTAAACTCTGAATGCCCTAATCCTTGAATGTTTCTCTTGGGATGCAAGGAGACCAGTCTTGAGGTAAGTGAGCTTACAAAAGATGTCCACAAACCAGAATACAGCATGCCACGACATCTGCTCAGTGTTTTCCCTCTACGTGTGTGTGTGCCAGTGCAGAGCTGGAGTTAAAAAGAGAGGGACAGCCGCTCTTGAAATATTTTGAGACAGAAAGTACCAGTCCATTGGCATTCATCTCAGGTAACTGCTGTTCTCCAAAACAGGCACTGTCCCAAATCACAGACTTTGGAGAAGCAGTGCACTTTCTGTTTCCTGAAGTATAACTGTATCTTATTTTTCTGGACCACGGTCCACCCAATGTGAAACTAAGACTTTTCATCATCAATATCATAGATAAGTAATTGAAATGAGTTAGTTGGCTATTTTACACTGCTCTTGTAAGGGGTAATTCTCTAATATTAATATAATATTCATGGTCCTAGTGCTTTATGTTTTGCTTAAACTTGGTTCAGTTATGTTTTCCATAAATTAGGGGTGATAACTCTTGGGGTTCAATTGCCCACAAGCAGTTAGGAGCATCCTGTGTGTCAGAGACCACCTGCTTTCCTCACAGCTCAGTATTGACTTTATGCTTTTTCATCTAAATGTCAGAATTTTAGCCATGGCTAGCAGTTGAGGACTTGTCAACTTTCTTGGTCATTTTCTATCCCTATAATAGCTCAGCGATTACACAGCAGGTAGGTTGGTATTTTTCTTTCAGATGGTAGTCTGCCCCAAAGGAAAGGTGTCATTTTCAAAAGAGCTGAACACAGGAGCTTCAGGATGTAAGACCTTAAATATACAAATATTTTTTTCCTGTGCTGTTTTTTTTTCCCCTCCCCTGAATGGAGAATGGCCTGAAGAGAAATTCCAAGACAAGTGATGGCCGGGGCAGGGGGATGGGGGGCGGGGGGGTGGGGTGGAGGACGTTGGTAACATTTCAGTTGCTTTTAAATCAAAATGAGCTGTGTAAAAGCGAAACTTTGTGTTTGTAGCTTGACAGGAAATGGAGAAGGCAAAAGAAAGAACACAGAAATAAGAGAATGGGAGAAAAGATAGTCATGAGTAAAGAGGAAAAGAAAGGAAAATGAAAGTATGACCCCTACACCTGTTTCTCTAACATATTTGCTATCCTGGAACCTCTAGACTGTATTAAGAAGTTTTTGCAAATCAGAAATATTACAGCTGGAAGTGGTTTTAGATATCATTTAGTCCAACCACCTAATCTTATAGAGAGAATAGACAATGAGGAGAGTAAAGAAAAGAGCAAAATCAGAAGAAGTGGTAAAAAAAAAAAAAAAAAAAGAGGGAGGAAAAAAGAAAGAGAAGGGTGTAATAGCCTATCTTCCAGTAAGCTTTTCTGGAACTTTTTTTTTTAATTCTAACAATATAAAAAATGACAAGGAGTGGTAGAAAAAGGAAGTTTATATTCATTTTGTGTAATTGTTAATCTGTTTTTTTTCCCTACCGGTATATAACATTTTGGTTTCCAGCTGTGTATTATCCAAATCATTTCCTGCACTAGACAAAACACTACCAGCGGGACTCTAAGATGTTTTATGCTAATGAGGGGAAAAAAATTTGGACAAGTTGCAAAGCATAGACTTTTGAATGACATGACAAAATAATCAAAATCTAAATGAAAAAAGAAACTTGGGTAACAGCCATTATACTTAATATGCCAAAATAAATGATTGACATTTTAATTAGATGAGAAAATGTAATTATATTTTTAACTCCAAAAGGACCCCTTGCAAGAAAGATGGACATTAAATTAAAAAAAAAACTTGCAAGAACACAAAGGAATACAAAGAATATAAAGATGCACTCAATTTTCAGTGTTCATGACATGAGTTATTAATTCCATGGATCATGAAGCAAAACTTTTAAAAAAGTTAACTTGCATTTACCCTTTTGACAACAGTTTGCATTATAGTGATTGAATTTTATTAAGAGAATTGTTTGCTAGAGCTATTTGTCTTCGTTTTGGCAGCTCTGGCATAAATATTTAATTTAATTTATGTTCCACATTAAAAAAATGTCTCATAAAAACCGAGTGGCTGAGATGTACCTACTCACTATAAAAAAAAATGAGGCTTACGTATTGCTGCCCACAATAAAAAGTACATCTACTTGAAGAGACTTTGTATGACTTGAAGACATTAACCATTTCCAAGGTCTGTGGAGAAGAGCTGGTGAAAAGCAAATATAAGGATAATAAATTGATCTACAAGTCGTGACTTCTCCAGATAATCTTGCTTTTTCAATTTTTCCTTTTGTAAGGTGCTTCTGATTAATACTTAACACAGATGCTGTCCTGAAAACACTTAAGTAGAAAATTTAGATACGAGAAAATGTTATACTTTTTAAAACAATGAACTTGCTTACATTTTTAAACTTCACTTCGAATTTTAGTTACCTGTTATTTTTTTGCATTTTCCTTAGTCTACATGGCAGTTATAATTTGGGTCCTTGAAGTGAGAATATGTAGAAAATACTTATATAAGTCTTGAAGGTTCTAGATGATAGTAGTGTGTGTTTACTTCTAGAGTATAGGTTGTAGTTTCCACTACGTGAAGGAGATATTGCAACCATACAATAATTTTGTTCTTTGTGGAACAGAATTTGTCATAAGGGAGGATCCAGGCAGTGAGTTGCAGAAATGTATAAGGGATCTGGTTGTAAGACGGTACTGTAGTCTTACCTTCAAGTACTGACATGTGTGTATCTTCATATGCGTATACACTTTGTAAATCACAGAAGACTTCCAGCAGATTCTATTTTCCAAAGATGGCCACAACAATATCTCCCATCTCACATACTCTTGTGCAGTGTGATCTTGCTGCTCCCCCACCAAGAGATGGAGTCTAATTCTCCCTCCTTTGGATCTAGGTTGGTCTTTGTGACTCACTTGTCATGATTAAAATGTGGATAAAGAAATACCGTGTGACTTCTGGAGCTAGGTGAGAAGGAACCATGCAGGTTTCTCCTTGCTCTTTTGGAACGCTTGTTCTTGGGATTCTTTCTTTCAGGATACTCTCAGGACTCAGCTATGAGGCTGTGAAAAGCCCAAGCCACATCTATACACAGATGTACAGATGCTCTGGTCAACAGTCTCAGTGGAACCTGTCCTGTAAGGCATCCCAGTCTAGGTGCTACACTTGATAGTAAAAATGTTTCCAGATTAGGGTTTGGCAAATTATAGCCTGCTGACCAAATCTATTTTTGTGATACCTATGAGCTAAAATTAATTTTTACAAAAGATTGTAAACAAAAAAATGACATATGCAGCAGGCACTGTATGTAACCCACAAAACCTAACATATTTACTATCTGACCTTTTAAAGAAAAAGTTTCCTGGCCCCTGTTTCAGATGATTCCAGCCCTAAACATCATGGAGCAGGAACAGGTCGTCCCTGCTCTGCCCTGTCCAGAGGCCTGGACCACAGAATCTCTGAGAATAATAAAATAGTGTTGTTTTATTTCCGGAAGTTTGGGGTGATCTGTTATGCATCAATTGGTAACCAGAAGAAGAATCAAGTTACTTTTTTACTAAAAGGTGAAACACTGCAAGCATAGCTTCTATAATAACAATTGTCCATGACAGATGATGCTCAAGTTACTTGGATGATGTGATCTTGCTATCACAGGTCTGGATTATCCTTAAGTAATTGAACTTGTATTTTTAGAAGATCTGTTCAGCATTAACAATTTAGAGAAAAACGAATGTTTTATTCTATGTTGAGCATCTTAAATGTTTAAATGGGCAGTTATAAAGAAGTTCCTTTAACAGGTTACTTTATAATAGAGAGTTACAAGATGCAGCAAAATCTACCTTGTTGGATGTATTATTTGTGATGCTGTACAATCCCAGACATTGTGCATGTGCCATGAAACCTTTCTTCCTCTGAGTTGTCTTCATGTCCAATATTGAACTTTCAATACATGAGCTTTCTAGTTAGTATTTGTCCAAGCATTAGTGTAGGCCAAAAACTGTTTTCCAATCACACATTGGCTTTACTGAGGCCTTCCCTTATTATCCTAGCCCTTTGGGAGGTTAGATAGACCTCTCAGAGTAATACTCTATTTTAGGCTTTTATATTTTCATAAGAAGATGTCAACTTTGTTGTTCCATAAATCTAAAATCTAAATTATATGGATATTGCTTAATCAACACCTGACCGGCTGCATTGCAGGTGCTTGTAAGTCCTTAATTGACAATCAGTTGTCCATTGCTGAAGATGTGGCATTTTAACCACTTCTTTTTTATTCTTTAAGAAAATGTTTATGCATATACAAACATATAGCTGCATGTTAATACGTGATCTAATCTCTTACACAGTTGGGGCATATTATGCATCTGGTTCCTCAAGTTTACAGCCTTTCTAGAATATCTTTGCATATCAACACATATAGATATATTTTATTCTTTTTGATGGTTATATAATTTTCCAATGGATAATTGTGCAAAAATGTATTTAACTAGCCTTGTATTGTTGAACATATGAGGTAGTTTCCATGAACAATTTTTAAAGTAACCTTGCCCAGACCCTAATGAGATGTTTGATGATATGCCAGAGACTTTTGGTCTGAGGTCTAAATGTCATATTTAATCATTCACATGAATTAAACAGATATGGAAATCTCCACATGGAGTGGGCAAAGTGGACCAAGTTTAAGGCAATATCTATAAAAAGTAAAATACTCAATGGTTTGACTGTTGTAGCCAAAGGTCACGGAGAGGATCCTCGGGTTGACTGGCAATTTGATTTGACGCTAACAGAAGCCCAAATATTGCATCCTTTACGTTACCAAAACTTGGCAGCTGTTAGAAAAATGTCTAATGCAGGTGTAGACAGAGCAGCAGAATAGTCAGTTTGTTTCCAATCATAGTGATGCCTCTAGACACATGATTCAGTGTTTCTCACACATCTGTCCAGACTGTGCCGATCTGTGCCGAAGCTTCCACCAGTATGCAGCACAATGAGAAACATTGTGAGGACAATGTAGTGAGCTTTCCATGAGATTAAATTAATTGTTCAATTTAAAGGACTCTTCTTTATTCCGAAATTGTCTTTTCTAATTTTGGTGGTTAAAATGTCCTGTCTAGGGGCCACCCGGTGGCGCAGCGGTTTAGTCCGCGCTTGGCAGCCCAGGGTTCGCAAGTTCGGATCCCAGGCGCCCGGGGCCGCACTGCCTGTTAGCCATGCCGTGGCGGCGTCCCATATAAAGTGGAGGAAGATGGGCATGCATGTTAGCCCAGAGCCAGTCTTCCTCAGCAAAAATGGGAGGATTGGCAACAGATGTTAGCCCAGGGCTGGTCTTCCCCACAAAAAAAAAAAAAAATGTCCTGTCTATCACAAATTGATGTTAAATAGTAACTTGTAGGGTGTGTTTTTTTTCAAATGTACCTGTAAAATCTAAATGCTGGGAACCAGTGTTCTGATCACCTATTCACCTTGTTGGTGAAGGAGGACTCTTTCACCGTAGTATGAGGTGGCTGAACACATGACATCTGACATTTGACAGATGAGATTGACAGTATCTATTAGACACACCCATAGCCTGGGGGAGGAGGGCACTGTACATCATGCAGAGCCATCCAGGGGAACTAGTAGGGGTTGTTCGGGACAGGCCTGATAGTAACAGGAGGGTGGGATGCCCCACCAGTCCTGCAGGAGGATGTGACTTGATTGTTTGAATGATTCTTTGGGCTGGCAGAGAAATGAAACTCATTAGGTTGAGAACCCGGGTGGAGTGAAGCTGGTCTGGCCGATCAGTTAACTGGTCAGGTGGGAAGCTTTTCCCACAGGGAGAGGGGGAGGCCTATCTGTTGAGAGTAAAGGAACTCATAGTTAGGTCTTTGGGGCCCTGTGAAGCTCAGAGATGCCAAGGCAGCACTTAAAATTTTAGGTCTTACTGTAAAACCGTTGACTTTAATGATAGCCCAATTCAGTGTGCAGTGTTAAATTGGTGGTGAGAGAATTTGGAATTTCTAACCGATTGTACACGTTTTGACTTGCGGAGTTCACATCATTGCCTCAGGCATTGCCCCCAGATGATGAAATAAAGGACTTCACAAGAGTCATGTGTGGGGATCAGAGCATCTCTTCAACAGGAACAATCTTGAGTGCCTTGGTGAGAATAAGCTGCTGAGTGGAAATGAGTGAAAGGCTAGGACAAAGTCTTCAGAACTGTGGGCAGTGTTGGAGTTTATTCTGAGTTACTAATCAAAGCTCCAGGAAGCTGTAGAAAATGTTTTTTTGCCACATACACATAGTAAGTGGACATGCCAACCACTGTCATGCCTAGACGAGGAGAGTGGTAGGAAGAGAAATCGATATATAGGAACATAGACACACACACTAGTGATGACAGACTAGAAAGAAGGGGCAATTTGGCATTTGCAGCAGAAGTATACCAGAGCAAATCTATTGTCAGTATGCTCATTATTGACAAGTCCCATTCGGACAAGAAAGATCATGGGCATTAGAGTCAAAAGCAGTGACTGAACCTCTTTAAGTCTTAGTCTTCTCGTGTGCAACGTAGGGATCGATGCTGCTACTACGTCACAGGGTTGTCATGAGAAGTGAATAGCATAGTGCAGGCAAAGTGCTCTACGAGACTGGTTCACAGTCAGCATTCAATAAAAGGGAGACTTAGACAATGAGACCCAATGGCAAAGTGACACTGGTTCTTGGATTTTAAAGTTGCAGCCAAGTTTTCAGGAACATTTCTGTTTTGAATGTAGAGGTCATGACTGCAAAGCTTTTGCAAATAACTTTCTAAAAAGAGTTGAATTAATGTCAAGAAGCCAACGAATATATACGTATATATAAAACTCCTCAGACACTCATTTCAAAGTGTGAAATGCACACAGTGTAATTCAAAACAAATTTTAGGGTGTTTCAGACCATAAATTCCCTCATCCTAGATCAATGGCTCCACTCCACCACTGCTTATTTTCAGTTTAAATTGGGTTTTGCTGAAGAGGAATTTTTAAAAATAATAGACCAAAGCATCCTGACTTGTTTTTCAATTACTTCACACATATTTTAATAAGAATTGTCAACAGGCATTTTGCTATCCTGCTCATTTTCTGTGGGTACAGGAGTGCAGTGGCTACCTGGCTGTCACATGCGTACTTCAATACAATTATACAAAATTTCTCTGAGTCATAGATTTGTTCTAATGTACAGAGAAAGAATTTCAAGTTAGGGTTTAAATTTTATGGCATAAATTCAAATGACATTTTAAATCACATTAGTTCCCCAAACTATATTTCAAAATGTTTATCTGGATGTGTCAAAAAGAGTTGGATGAAAAGGTGAAAAGAAATGGTGATTTCAGTAATAAAAAATAGACTCTAAGAAACAACTGCACATTATCATTATGAAGTCAGTTAGTATCACTGGAAGGTGTTCATCCTTTTACACATGATTGCAAGAGAGTCAAGAATATAAAGGCTGAAGAATGTAAAAACTGAAATGGAAAGACTGGACATGTTTGGATCCTCCTGCTGAGCAGAGAGAAAAGGGAACTAACCTGATACTAAGAGCCAGACATTATATTAAACTGCATCAAGGATTTCATAGTCATTTACTTATTTAATCCCTCAATAGCTCTTTCAGGTAGGTACTTATATTTGTGTTAGTTGGGGTAGACTAACTGCCATGACCAATAATCACAATACATTAGTGACGCAACACAGTGAAAAAGTCTTACTCATATCACAGTCCAGTATGGGTCAGTGAGGCTTGAGGAGTGGAAGACTAAACGAGCAAGTTCTGTACATTAGGATAATTCAGAATCCAGGTTTCTTCCATCTTATGGTTCTACCACCCTCTAAGACCTTGAAGTCCTCCACTGGAAGATGGATTAGCAGGTAAAGGAAGAGTGAGACAGAATGGAAGATTCCGTAGGAGGTTTTAAGGAACAGGATGAGGCTGATAAATGACTTATCTACCTTCCACCAACATTTCATTGGCCACTTCAGTCACATGCCCCGAACTAACTACAAAGGAGGCTGGGAAATGTAGTCAGCCAGTCTTCCCAAGATAAAAATGACTCTAGGTTGGTGAACATTGCCATGTTTCTGCTACAGTGAAGTTAAGCCCGTTTTATGTAGAGAAAACTGAACTTTGGAGAAGTTAAATAATTTACCCAACGTACCATAGCTAGTGTGATAGGACTGGTTGGGCTGTCCTGAAAGCCAATGTAATTTCACTGCATCAGAAATTCTCCTTAGAAAAATTTGAGGAAGGTAAATTTTCAAACTTAGCAACTTTAGCAAAACTGTATAAGGATATCGTGACAGCAGCAGCAAAAAATCAGAACATTTTAGCTTTTAGTAGACAATTCTAGACAAATCTAATATACTGCTTGAGTTTAAAGACTGAAATATGTATGATACGTCCATATCTTAAATTATATATATCTTTATCTGGCATTCATTATTTCCCCTAGATCATTGTATAGCTTTTTGGAGACATTATGAATTAGGTTATCAAGGTGTTCAGCCAACTTTCTTACAGTGTTTCCGTTTATGTAGCAATTGGATGGATATATTATCACCATACTTTCTCCTAATGTCTCATGATAACTCAGGCTAGGCTGTGTTTTTTACGCTGGCATGAAATTCAGCTATTATAAATCTGAGCTATTCACTCAGTAATCTTAATGTGTAGGCAAAGATGCTGACTGATCGCTTGTGCAATGATCTACTGCAATCATTCTCCATGTTCCATTTGTTTCACTCCTAAAATCAAAATCTTTAAAAAAAATACAGGAATCATTTCACATTAGCTGATGTAGAATTTCATCTATGCCTTTTTCTGTGACCTAAGATCATATAAAGTATAGAATGAAGGCATATTAAGAATAAATCAAACATCTTAATCTGGAAAAGCATTTTTCTCTTTACATCCCAACAACAATGTGAGCAATAGATTTAGATGTCTAAGCCTGTTTTGGTTGTTAATTTGGCAGAGTGGAAAGTACTGTGCAGTTGTTTTGAAAAGTCCTGAGTTTGGATTCTGGCTCTGTAAGTGTTGGCTGTATAGATTTTGATTGATTCATTCATTCATCCATGCACATGTGCAATGCACTTCATACATTAATTCATGCAGCACATGTCTACTGAGTGCCTACAATATATCAGGCATTATGATTTGCTGCCAGTATACAAAGAACTTAGAAACAAAAGGAAAAAGAGTATTCTGTTATAGTAAACAGCTTAAGATCTACAAGTATATGATGGATCAGAGTAGAGACACATATAGATATCTTAAAGAGAGAAATGAATTCCCAAGTATATCGACTAACAGTTAAGAATGAAATATATAAATAAGAAAAAGGTATAATGCAAGATTTCATAAAATTATTCTTATCATTAGAATGTTGTATCTGGGCTTAATGAAGGAATTATACTGACATGCTAAGCTGTCGTACTAAAGGTGAAGGCTGTGGAAGCATATTCTTAAGATGGAGGGAATCAGAAGAGGGGAGGCAACCTAGACAGATCACCTATATCCACTGCTATTATCTTGACTTCTAGATGTATTCGGACTGTCCAGAGTTGTAGTGTGGGAAGGCCTGAAGGGGCAGTGAAGGTGCATGAGAATGATACACATCAACTTCTGAAGAGTGTCTTCTGGTAATTTAGACTGATTTAGAGGAGAATGAGTTGGACTTCAGCTGTAGTCACAAAAAATATTGTTGAGTGTGCTTCGGAGATGTCAAGGTTTTCACCAAGAGTGATGAAGAATATGACACAGCTTGGTCTTTTTTACCCATGAAATGTTCAGACACTTTTCCTGCCCCCTCCCTTTTCTTAAATTCCAAATCGGACAGAAACTCTGTTATTTCTCTTCCTCACTCTCAGCCTTCCTAGGAGAATGAAATGGAGGTGTTAAATAAATGTGATCTAAATAACTTTCCATGTTGGGTGTATTCAGTGCTAAGTTCCATTAAAATTCCAAATGGGAAAAGAGTTTCTTGGGGCAGCCATGTTGCAAATGCACCACCAGGCAGTATGCAAAGATTGGTTTAGTTTTTGTAATGACCTTTTTGAAGAGTGAAAGATTATGTTCTTTGTGACCTTCTAAAGAAAACTGCAAATGCTTTCTTTAGAATCTTTAATCTACCCTATTTTCCCTGCACATAATCAAATAAATGGAATATTCACATGCTTAGTAGCATGTCTTTTGCAATTTTGTCCTTCTTTCCTCATCTTGGGAAGAGGTAGGGGACAGAAAGAGAAGAGATGTGAAGAAAAGAAAGATCAGAGAATATGTGAGGTGACCTTTCCACATAGAAAGCTGTTTAATATGGTGAAAGAAGCACAGTGACTGGAGCCAGAAAACTTGGATTCAAGTCTCATCTCCAGCCACGTGAGGTTGTACAAGTTGTTTGTTGTCACTTACCTTAGTTTTCTCATATCCTTATATGGAAGTATTTAATAATCCCCATCTCTTGGGTTACAGTGAGAATTAAATAAGAAAACATAAATAAAGAACCTACCATAGGTATTGGCTTATTGTAGTGGTTAAACTATGTTGGTATCTTTTCCTCCTTTTCAAAGTTCTCAATTTAGCCCAGGGATTGCTGCTACCAAAGTGGGTTTTTAAAAAATCTATTTTCTAGAGACGTACTTTTGTATTGTATATTGCATTGTCTGCAGTGGCTTTTTAAAACAGGACCATTGGTTGTTTTGGTGCTTATTCATTCATTTGACCAGCTCTGTAGTACAGAACACTAAAAATTTTACATTGTTTTCTGATTTACAAAGCCCCAAGTAATAAACTATACATCATGTGATATTAGAGTTGTAAGAAATATTAGACATTATCCATTCAACCCTCTCATCTTGAAAATGAAAAATTTTAGGCCTAAAAATAATAAGGCATACTTAAGGTAACACAGCTAGTTAGGAAGGAGTTGGGGTGTGAACTCAGTTCTGCTGATGTCAGTTATGCTGGCTTTTTAACCACACCATGCTACCTACTTGAAATAGGAGCTTGAGCATCAAATAATTTCGATGCTGCTCCATGAGAGCATGGATCATAGTTGTATTACCAGTGCTAATATGGTGAATGATACACTGTAGACTTTCAATGAATTTAGAATAAATGAATAATTTCTAATTAATCGTATAAAGTGTTCTCTAATACACCTTGACTGGGTAGAATATTCCAAGTCATGTTTACTATCCTAGATATAGATATAGATTCTAATAGATAAGATCTCCAATTCCATCTCTATGGTCAATCTCATCTCTGACTCTCATTCCAATAAATGATCTGGGTTTTTCACTTTTTCTCAAGATTTATATTAAATTGGGTTAAACATCCCCCACCAATTCCATGGCTTAGAAAAATACACAGCCTTCTTCAATATTCCTGTAAATTGAAAGAGATATTTTCATGGCTACCTTGGTCTTTTGGCTCTTGTTTCTACTCAGGCAAACTTTACACTTCATTCTGTTGATCCTGTTGGAAAATTCCACGTTTGCTTTGATTTATACACAAATGCAAGCATAGACACACACCCTTACTCACACAAAAATTTATAAGTGAAGTAGCTTTATTTAAGATTTGGAAGGGAAGAAACATCTCAAAAATGCAAGTATCTTTCAAAAATTTTGGCTTTATTGTTCTTAAAAGTCTTTTAATCATCCTATACCATGGAATTTTACTGGTCCTCCTCCCCAGTCTGCTTAGCCACTTTCCATCTTGGTGAGCCTTCCTGTCACTTCTGGCTTCTCTATTCTCTCTCTACTTCATTTCTAAAGTCAAAAATATCAATATTCCTCCTGTCTCATGCAAAGCATATTTGTCCTTACAGTTGACAACTTGAGCAGCTACAACCCCAATCCCGGGGTGTAGAAAGGACTGAGAAGATGGCTGAGTGGAGGTGATACATTTTATCTTCCATCCCAAGTCTAAGGCTTTCCTCTTTCTCATGTTTGTTTACGGAGGGACTTTCCTGGAATAATACCTCCGGCCTCTCTGTCACCCTTGTTCATTCTGCCTCTTAGAGGAGGAGTGACTTACCTGATTGATGTCTGAAAAAGTAAGCTGAATGTGATTGGCTCAGCTTTTTTCTCCTGCATCTCTTAGACCTGTCTGCAGAGAGAGACACATATTTAAACACAATTATGAACGTATCACACACTGCTTAATATCCTACTTTTTCACTTAACATTAAGTTGAGGACATTTTTGGGGTTAGTCTTAACCATAAATGTCATGTTCAAACTGTAAATACTCTGAACATTGTTTGAAAAATACACACATTGGATTATATTTTGATATTTGATGCCCATCAGAGTAAATATTCATTAATTATTTCCCCACATCTTTGAGGAGTATGCCATTTCCCATTCCAGCTATTCATATATCTTTTGGTCGTTGCCAATCATTCCTTGAAAATTTTAGCAGCTGGCTCAATGTCTCTCTCAACAACATTTCTCTTCTCATAAATCTTGAACATTTCAATATCCTCAGAGAAGATGTTTCTGATAAGTTGGCCTCTGAGCTTTTGGAGCACCTCATTTCCAAAGATTTTCTCTTGTGCTCTATCCTAGCTACCCACACTGATGGTCATGCTAGGCTGTTTTTATTACTGATAACTCCACCTCTTCTATAACCCCAATTTCAAACACAGTTTCCAGCCATAACCTCCAACTTTCCATCTTTCTTCCTCTAATGTCCTCAGATGCGACAATTCTTCAACCCCACTGCTTCTCCCAAGCCATTTGACTGTTTCTGTCTTTCATGCTCTTTGACCACTCTTGAACCTCACTTCCCTCGTTGCCTGGCCTACGTTACAAGGTCCATCGTTACCATCACTTCCTTGCATACACTCTCATTTCTTCTCTTCTTCTCCCACTTTCTCCCTCTGTCATCCTCACCTGATTACATTTAAATTCCAGTCTTTTCTCATCTGTATTGACACAGTTAAGTATGAAGAGAAAAAAAATCACGCTATCTGGTCTCCCTTTAAATTCCATTATCCCACCACATTTTCCTGGTTTCATACTGTCTTAGGCAAATATTTTGCACCTTCTCCTATGTCTTCAAATCACCAATGCCTTCTTCTCCCTCCTCATTCTTTTTGTTTGTTTCTTAATTATTTAATGTTTCACTAAGGCAATAGAAACAAATGCAAGAAAACTTTTACATGTTTCTACTACCAATTTATCTGCATTTGGACCTTGTATTTTGCCTCTTTTTATAACATTCTTTGTATTCTTTTCAATGGCCAATGCTTCCATTTGCACTGAAACCCATCCTCTCTTCTACAGTTATGACATCTACTTTTTCCCTCTTTCCCATGTTATCAAATTTTCCCTTTTTCCTGGATCGTTTCCTTTAATACACATGTGCAATAATATCTCCCATTAAAATATTCTGTTTGCCTCACATCTGCATTTATGTTCCTCACTCCATTTCTCAGCTTTCTTGTTCTGTTGTTCAGCAAAACATTCTTCTTCACTTCTCATTACTCAAAAAGGCATTCACATTTACTGCTCCCCGCTGAATGGTCTTAGTAAGGCATCAGTGGCATTACCTTTGCCAAATTTGGTCAAGTGTCAGTCTTCATCTTACCCTTCCTGTCAGCAGCACCAGGCAGCGCTGTTGACTCTTTTCTTGAAATACTTGTTTACTTGATCTCTTAATACTTCTAATAGTTCTTCCACTTCTCTGGCTGATCCTTTAAAGTCTCCTTTACTGACCCTTCTTCATCTTTGGGACTTCTGAGCATTGTAGTGCTCCAGGCTGCAACTTTTTTCTTTTCTATGCTCACTCCTTGGTTGATCTTATCCAATCTCGTGGCTTTAAATACTTTAAATACTTTATCGTTATATCTTCTGATGCAACCTTTCCTCTGAATTCCAGACTCATGTGTTTAATCATCTATTTATATCCCCACCTGGATGTCTAATGGGCAACTCAAACTTAAAATGTCTGAAAATGGAATCTTGATTCCCATTCATCTCCTAAAACATCCTGTTCCTCCTACAATCTGTCTCTGCAAGTAGCAACTCCAATTTCTCAGTTTCTTAGGACAAAAAAATTTGAGTCGTTTTCTCTCTCTTGCCCTATGTCTGATCCTCAACCAAATAGCAGATGGCTCTAGATTTGAAAGAAATTTGGAACCTGGCCTCTCTCATTACCTTTGGTGCTATTACCCTGTTCTAAGTCAAATTCTTAGTATGTACACACACACACACACACACACACACACACACACACACACAAATTTCAGTGGCTTCAAGATATACAACTAATTTTAAGAAAATATTTAATTTTGGGGGGTGGTTAGAATCTATACTGGATAAATTAATAACTATTGTTTGGCCTGTTATTCATATTTAAGGAGCAGGTTTTTTTTTTTTTCCCCTTGGGCTTGTACATTTCCCTATCAAGTCACAAACAGAGAGTTCTGGACTGGAAATCAGAAGAATTATTTGTAGCAAGGCAGTTAACAAGTTGTGTAATTCAGATATTTGTTCTACTACTTTGCCTCAGTTTTCTCAGCCACCAAATGGGGCCTGAAATATATTCCTTTTTCTCCTTTACAAAATTTGGCTCCTTTTGATAACAAGATGAAAATATTTTGAGAAACCAAAAGAAGAAAAAAATCAAGATGCAGGTTAAAATATTATATAATTCCACTGGGGATCTTGAAGGAAAGCAATTCCATTTCTTACCTCCTTTATCCCAGCTCTGCTTACCTGTGATTGCACAATTTAGCACTAAAATCTGATGCCCAAGAAGTAAACTTGTGCGGTATCAATTCAACCTGTCACTCAAAAGCAGAGTAAAATGCAATCCCACCCAGTGAATGAGACCAAATAAATAAATAAATAAGACCTGGGTGGGAGACTTGAGGGGAGGAAGAGAACTATTTGAAGATTGTTACTATCAAAGACTTAATTTTGTCATTTTGCAGAGTTGAGTTAATGGATTAAACTTGTGGCTGTTTTATGTAGTTTTGTCAGAAAGTGATGTGTCAGAATTTTTACATCTGAGATACTTGCTCTTTTAAGCTGACTGGAAGCATCAATCATAGGTAAAATTTTCCCACTGATAGTTCTCTTTTCTCCCATTATCAAAAAAAAGAGGAATTTATATGTGATTTTTCAACGGAAAAGGGAATAGAAGAAAGCCAGTTCATTTCAAAGACACTTTAAAGCCGCCTGAATTTCTATTTAACTTTGAAAACAAACTTAAACTGATATTCTGAATTCTATTAGCAATCATGACTACACAAGTCCCCATTATCATTTCTTACACCTTGACTTAGGTGTTCTAACATGAAACCTTCCAAGGTATGATGTTACACTTATTTTGGGATTCGATTTTGCAGACTCTGGGAGAGAGGAAGGAAGTTAACTTTTTATGAACTTGCTGGGTTCTCAGCACTATTCTAATTTGGTTCTTTGCATTCAGAGTTTATCTGATATATAATCATCACGGTAATTATTTCAGATAGGTGTTACGTTTCCCATTTAACAAATGAGGTTACTGAAGCTCAGAGAAATTAAATGACTTGCCCAAGGTTATTCAGCTAATAAATAGCAGATTCAGGAATAAAGCTCAGATCTTTTTCTTTCAAAGTCTGAACTCTTTGGCATAATCTATTTGTAGTTAGGATTCTTTTCTGAAAATTATGAAGTGAATTTAGCTCAAATTTAGATATACCTTTGCAGTCATTAGTTTTAAATTGAAATACGCAAACAGAAAGAGAGAGCGAGAGAGAGAAAAGAAATCTACCCAAATTACTGTGCTATAATACAAAATGGCTTAAAGTGAGATTAGGAAGACACTCTTTTTGGTCACAGCTATCTCACTAACTAGCTCTGTGACCTGGGCCACCTCTTGGGACCTTAGATTTCTCATCTGTAAAATAAGGAGTTTGAACTCAATGATCTTTACATCCTTTCCAGCATAAAAATATTCTTTGTATCTGAGTGGGAAGTAGTTGAAGTTCATTTTCTTCTTTTCGAAGTCATATTAGTAAAGCAACCAAAGGAAAAAACAATGGGAAAAAACCACATACCATGCTTTTATGCCATGCCAATGCTTTTATGCCATGCCATGTTTTTATGTACATAATCTTGTGAAATTCCCACAGCCAACCATTGTCAGGTGTTGTTAACCCCATTTTACTTAAGGGAAAGGGCTCAGAGAAGTGAAGCAGTTCACCCAGGTTTACTAAGATACGATATCTAAGGAGTGTTTGAAAAGTCCAGCTGTAGGAAAAAAAGACACTTTGATCATTCTGTAAAACAAAAAAAGAAGCTTTTAAATTGTCTAATTACTTGAACTAGACCCATTTGATTATACAAAGTTAGGTAAATATGTGCTGTAACACATATATCAACTCTTACTGTATAGTTTCCACATGAATAGAACATATTCATCCATAATCATGCAAGGAGGGAAAGAAATTTTGATCCAGCATGTTTTCCAATGTTTATGATTACCCAAATCTTACTTCTCAATCTGGTGAGCTAAATTTATTATTTTGAATATTTGTTCAAAATATGTATCTTAATTAGCTCATTGCAAGGTAATATGGAGGAGAGGAATTGTTGTGCCTTACAATTTAAGCATACATTCTTGTTGAAATCAGTATGGAAAGCTAGGAGGAGAATAAAGCCAGACAGAGTTTGGAGAGGTAGGGAGATAACCAGGGGCAGACGCCTCTTGGCCAAGCTGAGGATTTTTATCTTTTCCTTAAGGGAAATAGAACATACTTAAGGGTCTCATGATCCAGATGGCAATCCAAAAAGATCATTTGAGCTGCAGTAAGGAGAATAGATTGCTGCAGAGCCAGGGAGGGGGAGATGAACTAGTTATGACGGTATTGCAGTAAACCAGGTAAGAGAAAAAGTGACTTACATTAGGATGGTAGCTATGGAGATGGAGTGAGATGGATTGACTTGACAAATGTATAGGAGATGAAACTGACACAACTTGAATATAGATGGTGAGGCAAGAAAGATGTGAGGGATAACCCCTAGGTTTCTCTCACATACAACTAGAGATGGACCAGGAAATGGACCAGATCTGGAAATGGACCAGGTTGGGAGGTTGATAGTGGGAAATAAATATCGCAATAAATATATTACAGAATGTGGTGCTTTGCAGCTGAGATTTCTTCTGAAGAATGCTTTCTGATATATCCTCTTGTTATTGCCACTATCCTCCCTGGAACACAAAATTCTCGAAAAGAGAATGAGTATAATAAACATAATGATGTATATTTGAGAGAAAAAGTCTTCTGATCACTTATTATTATTCTCTATTTCAGACTAGCATTTGTACTTTCCCCTTAATAGGCTTGTCACAAGATGTGAAATCCCATTTATTGTGGATAACTAACAGCTGGTGTTTCTGAGGAACGAGAGAAATACAGGTGCCTTTGGCTTGATTAGAAGCATTAAACATGCATTATTATCAACCAGGTTTTTTGATCAAAGTAGTAACTCAAAAGGAGAAATTTAGGTATTTGGGGGTTATGCATATGTATTTTAAATTCAGTATTATTTACTCTTTAGCTTCCAAATGGGCAAGAATATGTGTCCTCTTCAGCACATCTATCATCCTTAACCAGTGATGTCTTTTGGATGGAATACTCATCTAACATTTTTTGCAGTGGGCCTTAGATGGTATGAAAACTTACTGATATTCAAAATGAGAAAAACCTGGTACATATAATACTGTTTAAGTTACTGACTAGAGGTTATTCATTTAATTCTGTCATGGTCCTGCATTATTTCTCAACAATTTCCTTTTGAAATTGGGACTCCATGGGATTGACCTAAACTTCTTATTTGAAGCTCTTATTGGAAACACATCCAGACTCATTTTACATGCTGTAAGTGCATCATTAGTACAGTGAATATTTACTAAGCTCTACTATGAGCCAGATCTTATGCTATGTGCCTTTCAAATATTATCCCATTTACTTCACAGAAGAATGCTCGGAGGCAGGTACTATTTCTCTAGCCATTTGACACGAGGCAAAACACCATTGATTACGGATAACTCGGGATCATTATCTTGTACCCTGTTACAGCCTAAACATCTATGCCAGAAAGAAAGAAAGAAAAAGAGATGGAGGAAAGGGAGAAAAGGAAAAAGAAGGAAGGGAGTTTCCTCATTTATTTCAGAATATGAAAGTGCTTTCTCTTATAGATAAACACCTGCCAAGAATCATAGCTCTTGACATTTGTCATCATTATTCTCTTCATGACAACCTATTTGAGATGTTCATTCTGATATTCTATAGATGCAGGCAGACCATCCTCTATAAGTGACCAGAGAAAGTCAATGAACAGAGAACCCAGGCATCTGTGTATGTTAAAAGTGATGTGGTCAAATGAACCCACAGAGAAATCCATTGAACTAAGACAGTCTACTCCATACAATCATGGAAGTAAATCATTCTTCTGGGGACACACAAATATGTTTGAAGTATACATCTCTTCTTCCTATTCTAGAATTCTCCCCAAAGCCATGAGAACCTTTGATCATACTTCAGCCTCCTTTCAAAGCTCCACTCCTCTGGCCTCTTAGCCAGAGTCAGATACTCACTTAACAGTGGTGAGCTCCCTACTTCATTCTAATACTGTGCTGCATATGAGGGATACAAAATGAAAGGCATTTTCAAGCTGAAATTAAATGTAAACGTTGGATAAGTAGATAAAAAGCAAGGAAACATTAGGTAGAAAGGGGCAGGGATGGTGTAGTAGGGATGTGGGGAAGACTATCCAAGCTCAGATTTGTCTAACTTTGCCAGTCTACAGTGTTTTAAATCACCAAACTAAAATGTTTTATATTTCTTGTTCACCCTTTGTTGCATTTTGGGGATCAGATTTATATATTTCTCAAAACATCACAGACATGCTGATTTGGCAAATATGGGACAGTGCCCACAGATCTGCGTTTTAAACAAAATCTCCCAAGTAATTCATATACACACTAAAGTTGGAGAACGAGTTGTCTAAAGAAGTCACTTTATGTCTGCGATGCACCTTTCTTAAGGAGCAAAAGTCAGCCCAGCCTCGAAAATACAAGGGATTTAAGTGGAAGAACATATGCTTGTCTCGATGAGTAGTCATTGGGGGTGTAAATTCCCAGTGAGTTTCACTTGAGAGCTGACCTCCTTCACATTTTCAGTTGGGATGGAACTCTTCATGAAAAAAAAGTCCCAGTCTTTTTGCTGTTCTAGCTCTTAACAATCTGAAGCATATTCTGCCTCCTGGAAGTTAAAGTTTACAAGAAGATCAGAAAATGGGGCTGAGGAGTAAGGTGGGAAATGAAGGGACTTTCATCAAGCGGCTCAAGATTTTAAGTGTTAGAAGGTCATTCACTCAGGTGCAGCATTTTATTTTTATCTCCTCCTCAGAATGTTTAGATTTGACCGGTGTGCCTGACGGCTCCTTTCCTGGTGCTGCCATGGGCTGCCTTAAAAGGAAAATGCTTATGTAGAGAAGACAAGTGTGGGAAGGCAGGCATCAGCTTAACAGACCAAGGAGCTCAGCATTTCCACCCACGGCTTCTTTCCCGGAGCAAACTCCCAGGAGATGCTCTTCTAGGGAGATGTCTGGTACTTTACAATGCTTCCCCAGCCCTTTCTGATGCGATGATTTCCTTCTGATAGCTTAATTTTATTAGATCATAGGAGCACAGTCTGTAAATGTGAAAACACTTAAAGGGAAAGAGAAACTTTCAAAGCAGCTGTTTAATGTCGGGTTTAAGAAAAAAAAAAAGAATCCAAGGGGGAAAAAAAGAGAAAACTAAATCTAAAACCTTACAAAATAAAAGCTATTAAAGCAGGCTAGCTTTCCCTTTCTGTCTACAAGTAAAATATTCATGAATTCTGCTGCTATGGTATTGTATTCTAGATGCAATCAAAAAGTCTTATGCAGAGCAGAAATCATTGAAAAGTGTACTGTTACCTTACAATGCTTCACAGAAAACCCATGAAATCTGCATTGCAAGGCGCTGTCTCTTACTGTAGCAACATTGCTTCACAAACTTCCAGGAGAAGGACCACTGATCTCCACTTTCTGTTATGCTGTTCATAACAAGGTGCCTGGAGGAGGTAGCTGGCTGCCGTAAGGACTGAGGATTCTGTGTAGCTCTGATGGGAGGAGAAAGCATTGAAAGGGGGCCAATAATCACATTTAGGGCCAGTTCAATATCAGTGCCTTGTAATTCAAACCAGGGAAACATCTGGTGAACTGGAGAGCAGATGTACCTCTTCGTGAGGCAAAAAGACAACTCCAAAGACATACTACTTCAAAAGACAGCTCAGCTCTCCTTACGTCATGGCTCACACAATCTCTTTGAACCAGCAGGAAGGTGCTCTCTTTCTACTGTCCATTCATCTCACCGTCCATCTATCTATGTATCCATTGACCTATCCATTCATGGATTTATCTATTCATTTAGTGAGTACTTCAGAGTGCCTACCATGTTCTGTGCACCATGCAATAGAAACACAAGGATCAATAAGATCCCTCCACCCCACAAAAAAGTCCTCACATTTAAATAGACAGATTGACATATTTCTGGTTAAACATTGTGGATTGAACACATATTTACCTCAGGCCGACCTCATAAAAATGATGAACAGAGTAGGAAAGGATGATTGATAACTAATTTAGAAATCCCCAGAAAGCAGACTCGTGAGGTGACATTTGGGAGATCTAAGAAACCACCTATTTTTATATGAAGGGAGCCTCGAGGGGCTCAGGTGAGGCTTAAATCATAAGTAATGGTTGAAAGTCTGTTTAAGAAGCAGTTATAACACCAAAAGTTCCTCCTGCACACCCTCCAGCGAGGGGATGGCCTTTCTTCCCTCTAGATAGAATAAACAGGAGGTTTATTTTCTGGCAGGGGGTACGAGAGGATCCCCACACTGTAAAGCACAAGGGACAGTGAAAAGCAGGGTTCCCTACTGAGAACACGGAAGTTAGTTCTAAATTATACACTGAAGGGGAGCCTTCCCCTCCTGCTGTTTTCCTCTATTGGTTGTCTAGACACCAAGAGCTAGTGTTTACATTCCAGCCAGGTCTTGGAAAAACGTTGTCTACTGAATCTACCAACCTGAATGAACTGACATGGGGGTTCTCTAATTTAAAAAATAAACAAGCAAACACTGTTTCAATCACTTCCATGGGCCATAAAGACCATCATCCACAAGCTCTATCCACAAACACAGACTTTCATTTAGTTATTAATTTCTACACTCATATGTGGAAAAAAAAAGCCAAGGATCAGTAGATATTTGAGGGAAATCTCATAAGGGAAAGACCAAAACAAAACAAAAGCATCTTGGAGAAAAAAAGAGTCTATGCGGGAGAAAAAGAATTCTAAACTAGCCACATTTCAATGGCTCAATAGCCACGTGTGGCTGGTGGCTGCCATATTGGGCAGTGCAGGCAGAACATTTCATCTTTGCGGAAGTTCTGCACAACGCTGCTCAAAGGGAAGCTTCTTGAGCTGGAAACAGGAGTCAGAAAAAGGCATTTCTTCCTAAATGTTTGATAAACATGATAATGACAGCAGTAACAAAATGATGGGAGAAAGCTGAAGAGGGAGTTAGAAGCTTTTGCCCAGGGAGTTGAAGAGGAGACATTTCACCTGAGTCGTGTTTTGACAGGTTAGCAGTGGGGTAGGAGAAAGTCCCAGGTTTGAGACCGGGCAGGCTTGTGCCTTCTCCCGTGACTTCAGAGTTTGAAGATGCTGCAAAAGCAGAAATAAGTGCTCCAGAGAGGAGATGCAGGCCCAGGAAATCTGAGAAGACAAGGGGACATTTAATGTTAAATGAAATCTCTGAGCAATTGGGTCAGTGGAAGCAGAAGTGAAATATTGTCCAATGGATATTGGAGGAGAGTGTAAAGACAACAGGTGAATGGGGACAGTGTGACTAGTGTTGAAAAGGTGGAGCAAAATGTCTTTGGTTGACCCTTTGCAGAATCATGTTCCCCTAATTTTGTCCATCATATGTTCAGCATTTCATTAAAACATAAGTTTCACACCTGCACGCTAGAAAACCATTTTAAAATACAGAGAAAAAAATAGGAAAATGTTGCTCCCTCTCGTTGCACTCAAAATCGTCAATAAAATCTCATGAGCCACTGCTTTCTGGCCAATGATCCACAAAAAAGTACATAGGAAGGACCAGAAGGGCAGTCGTCAGATGGAATTGAGATAATTAACTTTAAGGTAGAGAGGAGATGAGAATATGAGACACGAGTCAACATCAAGTTTTAAAAATAAAACAGATAAAAATTGGACTCTTCCTGAACTCTTGCTTATCATGAGTAGGTGTCATTTCTTATTCATACTCGTGAATAAGAACAAGTTAAAAAAGAAGCAAAGGCAGAAAGGCATTCACGATCTGATTTCCCAAACAACAGAAATGTTATTGATAATAGCAATAGTTTAATTTTAAGACTGGTTATTTATGATATTAAATTAGCATATTTGCAATTCATATTAGCACCATTCAAGATATAGGAATTGTTATTCCTTAACTATAAAAGGTATCATTGGTCCTGTTAGGGAATGTCTATTGTGGGATTAATTAATTAATTTATTAAGCACACATTTTTTTGAGTACTTATTGAGAGCTGCATTCCTGGGCTGTAAGGACACATGTGCCTAAGACAATATATTTGTTCATCATTGAAGATAAATAGAGAGGTATTTTATTAAGAAAGTGTGTGTGTGGGGGGGAGAATTCAGCTGTTCCTGGTTGTAAAGGTAAACAAAATTTACTGAACTACTTTTCAATTGCAGGCACTATATTATGTCATTTAATTATCCTACCTTGAGAAGGAACTATGATTTCTCGTTTGAGCATCAGATGAAGTTGAGGCTTTATCTATTCAATGGGGGTGGGGGGTATTCTATAAAGTAAAATGTAAAGGTATTGAAATATGTCTCAAGCTACTATTAATTTATTTAATCTAATTATCTAGAAATAATATAGTCAACAAATATTCATGATCGTATACCAGGTGCCCAACTCCGTTCTAGAAGCTGCAAAACAAAACAGACTAAATAGCTATTCTCATATTCTAATGGGAGAAATAAGATAATAAATAAGCAAATAAATGGACATCGTGGAAGGTGGTGATATGTATGCTAATGAAAAATAAAGCAGGGAGTTAGAAAAATGATGCAGAGTGAGCTTCACCACATTTTCTGCCTTTCCACGCCAACTGGAATATCCAATAGGGAGGTGTTACTGGCTTTTCTCCAATATTCCTGTGCGCTAGACAACAGAATATTACTCCCCACCTACCTCTAGAGGGCAGTTCACAGCAGTGTGACAGACTCTTCTCTTAAAATGAGTCGTCTTAGGTGTAAAGTTACAGTTATACATGATGAGTAAGTTCCAGAGATCTGCTGTACAACATAGTGCCTATAGTTAACAATAAGGCACTGTGCACTTGAAAATTTGTTCAGAGGGTAGATCTCATGCTAGGTGTTCTTAACACACACACACACACACACACACACACACACACACACACACACACACACCCCTCAAACCAAACCAAACAAAAAGGGACACAGGGAAACTTTTGGAGGGGATGGATATATTTATTACGTTGTTTGTAACGATGGTAATACAAGTGTCTATATATGTCCAGACTCAGCAAATTGTATACATTAATTATGTGCAGTTTTTTTGTATACCAATTATACTTCGATAAAGCCAGAAAAAAGGAATTTTAGAAAAGGAATCTTCGTGAGCTGAACTGGCAGAACTCATGGGTAACAGCCAACACTATGGCACATCTGGTTGCCCCCCTCGTCATCTTCTGCAATGTCCTGTGTAGGGGCTTCTCCTAAGGCTGTGTGACCCTGATTCATCACAGCGAGGCTGCTGCAGCTGCTGCAGCCCTCTGGGACTTCCCTGAGTCTGCCGATTCCATCAGTTCCCAGAACTTCACATTTCCCCCACAGGTGCAGAGGCACCTGTCACGTTGGGTCAAAGGACTACACGTAGGTACCTTCTACGTCCCCAAAGTAAAAATGTGAATTTTTGTGTCTGATGTATGTGTTCTTGTTATCTTTCACGTGGGTTTTAGTGTCTCCAAAGGTAAGTGTGAGTCCCTCAGGGGACGGGACAGTGTTTTTTACATCCTTTTTTTATTACCTCCATTCCCTCTTCTCCTTATCTTGTGTTGTGAGCGCAGCCTGTTTCCACTCAAAGAGATATACTATTCAACAAAACTTGACTGAGTATGTACTGCAATACTTCCCATAGTTCAATGGCTTTAGAGCCACAAAGAAGCAGACAAATTGATTGTTGCCTTTGAAATGATCATAATCTATTTGTGGAGATAAAAGTAACACATGCATGGATAGCTGTAGGACATCTAAAGGTAGCATATGGACAGGAAAATGACTTTGGTGAGGGTTTAACAGGTCAACATGAGCTTAGGCTCAGGGGAATTTGGGCAGAAATTAACTTGTGAATCATAAACTCAGACTTAATGAGAACAAAGAATTTGAATTGAGGAGTCTATTCCCAGTGTGCAGAATGTCATATACAAAGGTGTAACTTCTGGAAAGAGTTAAACATATGTGGGGCATGGAATGTATGTCTTCCTGGCTAAGTCAGAGAGTGCTATGAGTGGGGAGAGACAGGGTCAGATAGACTAATTGAGACTAGTTAATAGAGGGCATGCAACCCCCAAAGGAGGATATGGTTGTATTCTAACAAGTAATAGGAGCTGCTATCCATTTTTAAACTGGAGACTCACTCAGGAAAACAAGAACATGAAAACATTTTAGAGGGGGCTGGCCCCACAGTGTAGCAGTTAAAGTTCCACGTACTCTGCTTTGGCAGCCCGGGTTTGTGAGTTCGGGTTCGTGTGCAGACCTACACCACTCATCAGCCATTATGTGGCAGTGACCCAAATGCAAAATAGAGGAAGATTGGTGTGGATGTTAGCTCAGGGCAAATCTTCCTCAACAGCAACAACAAAAAATTTTAGAAAGTATTGGCAATGACTGGTTGGTTGTTTTTATGTCATTCTAAAATAATAGTAATATACTCTTCTGCATATGTAACCAAAATGCCACTATGGCCAATCTGCAACTTAAGCCCTAAAAAGGGTGGTTCAGTCATCTGTTCCACACCTGGAATAGGTCTAACACCCCTCACCCATGCACACACGAATACACAGACACATGTACACTGATTTCTGTTCACATAGGACCTTCTTTATGTGAAACAGATCTTTTTCAAGTTTGAGAAGGTGGAGAGCTTTAGTTCACAGGCATACAAACTCCTGACCACTGAACATTAGACATCTCTGTCTTGAAAGTTCTGTTTAGTGATCCTATGATTCCCTCTCCTCCTGCTATACTTCTCTGCTCTCTTCTTGGAAACAAAAATTGACTAGAAATTAAAAATAAGCACCAAACTATCACAACCCTTCTATTTTATTAACAGAGATATCCATTTTTTCCTAGCCTGTCTCTTGGCTCCCTTCAGAATATGGGTCACCTTGCAATGGGTGGGACCACTCTGCTGGGAGAGATGGAAAGTAGACTGTTAGGTCTGTGCATTGCTCTCTCCCTGGCCTTGTAGGCTGTCCAGGTTTTCCCACCAAGTCTGTAAATCTAGTAAATACAGTAAAGGGAGGGCATGTTGATCCCACAAATTATTCTCTGGAAAGCTCTGTCTGAAGTCAGATTTATAGGAATTAAGAGCCTATCATACATTCCACTCTAGAGGCCACCAGGTAAAAGCAGATTCTGTCTTTCACTCCTTTCGTTGGCAAAACCATCTCTTCGTCGATTTCCCCCTACACAAATTTTTGTCAATTTATAAGGGCAGCGTTTGCCCATGTTTTTATTTTGAATGTCACATTAATAAACTGAAAACCCTTTTGATATCTTAATAAAGTGGATGATTCAAACAAATGATTTCTATTTCAGAATCATAAATTCTGCCTCATTGTTCAGGAAATTTCTGAATGATTATCTCTGGACAGGCTACAGTGCTTAATTTCAATAACAGAGTATCTCTGTAGAAGGGCTTTTGTGTGCTTCTAGAGCAATTCTTGTTGGCTCTTCGATTTCAGTTGCACAATTTGTCTGCTGATTTTCTCCCTCTCTGATCTGTAGAACTCAGCATTCTAAAAAAGACAGATGTTGGCAGAGGGCTCGAGGATAGTCTATAATATCTGGACTGTGGTTGGGCTGACATCCTCTGTAGGGAGGGGAGGGAGAGAGGGTAAGGTCCTTTTCTCCCTCTGACTGAGAGGTGGGTCTTAATGTTCGTTGTTGCCGATGCAGAACTCGGCTTAAATGATATAGGACGTGGTGGGGCGGCAGCAAGTACAAAACAGTGAAATAAATTACCATATATATCATGTTCTGGTGGGTGAGATAGAAGTGACGTGTGTAATGAATCAAAGCTGGAAGTAGTTCTGGTGCGTGGTGATAGGGAGACAGAGTTCTCTGGCTCAGCCTCGGCCTCAGGGCTCTGTGTGAGGAATAATGTGAGTAAGCAGAAACCACTCACTGTAATGTGACGAGGGAGGACATTTGTGAGGGCACAGGAGACCTTTCGGTATTGCAGTGGGGATCTGTTATTTCGCCGGCCCAGCACTCTGATTCTCCTCCCCCGCTGCATGCAGCCTTGCATGCACTCGATTACGGAGCCTTCCTCTCCCCTGCAGGGGCATGGACACGTGCCCCGGGCTGGACCACAGTCTCCCTCTCTTCCTGTGCCTGAATCTTGAGAGGAGTGATACACTGAGGGAAACAGTCTGTGGCTGATTCATCCTGACAGTGGAGCCTTGACCACCTGGCCCATTTGTTCCCGCTCCCCAGAGTTAACCTGGCTGCTCTCTTTCTTTGAGCCTTGGCTGTTCGGGTTCCTTTTGATTATGTAAGCGACCACTTCTGCCTGGAAGAAGTCCTGTTTTGTGCTGAGGTTAGCCAGGGTCCGTTTCTTCTGTCTGCAATGACCCGCTCCAGTTGTTGAAATTGGCAGGATATTTGGGCCCTCGGCTTCTTGGGAGTGTGTCATGCCAGCGTGCAGGCTGTTTGCTTCAAGGTTATCTGCACGGATCTCCGGTAGTCAGACTGGAAAAGAGACATGGAGAAATGGAAAGAGTAAAGTTAGGGTTATGGTTAGACTTAGGGCACTGTTCTGAGGACTTCCATGAACAAAAGGAAGAAAACATGGCCTCCTGTGGATGATGTTACAGGGGCCTTTCCAGGGCTAGTTATGGGATGAGTTTGTAAACTCTGAATCCTACTTCCTTATGCATGACGGCGTGATAACCATTCCCTCTTCTCAGCAGAAGTGAGAGTTAAGTCAGATGACATTGGTAAATGCCCCTCACAGGGTGTGGTGCATCGAAGGTGCTTAGTTAACATTTGATCCCTTTCTTTCCTCTTCTTAATCTTTCTCTCTCTCAATCTCCCTTCAAAGGTTCTCATCAGGCTGCAGATTAAACAGTGCATTGAAATCAGATATGTTTCCTTTCAAGTTTCTGCACTATGGCTGCTTTCTGTAGTGGATGGTGATGGGGAGTGTATTGACGTAGGTGTGTGTGTCTTCCTTTGGAAACTTTTCATCAGTGTGAAACATGTTGTTGGCAACAGTCACAAGGAAAGTCTCAAGAAACTTGATAGCTTAAAGATGATGGAAGTACAACACATTATATACATTTCATGGCCAAGGCCTGACTGGGTAGTAGATACAAATTATATCCCATTAACATGATTATCTTCTTTTCATTAACTCTAAAATCCATTTGCTAATGAACAATTAATCCCCTACTTGTGTCTCTTCCAGAGCCCGGTGAAAGATGTGCCTTGGGCCTGCCTCTCTGTGGTATCAGTGGGCACTGCTGCTGTTGTGTTTCTGCTTTACAGTCACGATTTGATTCTGCTGCTCTCTTTGGTCCCGATGTGAGGAGGCTGTCTGCACCCTGCCGCTGTCCAACACACATCCTATCCTGAACTCATGTTTTACTTGGTCCTTGTGCTCCAAAACAATCCTGATTGTCTTCTGAGTTGGCCTCTTCATTTTGGGGCTCTCTTCCTTCTCTTTGAGGCTCAAAACTAGTCCATTAGGATGAACTGAGGATGGGAGTGTGGATGGACAGAGGCCATGCCATTGATGGCATTATTATCATATTCTCTTATCCAGGGGTCCTTTCCTTTGGTTGACTCCTTCATCCTCTCTCTCTCTATATATATATAAATTGAGCAAGCAGATACATTAAGAGGATAGTGTCATCTCATTCCACACTCCACATTCTAGACATATCCAGTTTCAAACCTGGGCCAGTAAGGATACCATGCTACATCTCTTAGAGAAAGCTAATTCAGGGGATATTGTTTTAATGACTGAACTTTTTTTGTTCTCAACCATGATTTGATTGAAATTCTACAAATGATCAAAGAGAAATATTTTAACTATTAAATATAATCCTTTAAAGAGGGAAATAAGTGTTGATAGCACATTTTTCCATCATTTGCTGTGAGGTTATGTTACTGATTAACAAACACACAATCTTCAGGAACTGAGAAGAGAAAATTATATTTACAAAAGAAGTGGCATTCTTTAGAGTAGAGAAAGGTAGAGAAAATATAGTTGCTGTGACTAGTTTCTGTCCCACATAATTTGATACTTAGATAAAAGGGTTTTAAAAAAATTAAAAATCAATTATTTGCTGCTATATTGAACAAATTTTTATAAATTTTAGTATTTCACCTTTTTCTTTTGTTAATTTAAGGCAAACATCTGCTGATCATTGCTAAATCTCAGGAAAACAAATTGAGTTCGGGGAAGTGCAATTTATGGGTAATCTATGAAATTATTGTCAATTCATTAAAATTTTTCCAGGAAGCAAATTATGCTGGCTGGGAGGATTTTTCTTTTCTTTCTGAGATTAAGTTTTGGCAAATAAAACTGGTAATTTTGCATTTCAGTAAGGCTTCATCTTGTTTCCTTTTTCTACTTATTGAGTCTAGATTCTGAAATTCTCTGAAATTCAAAATCTGCCATCTATTTCTTTAGTTACGGGTTCTTGCATTTCCTGCAGCGCTCTCCTTTTCTCCTAGTAATTATGAAACTATAATTAATTCGACATACAGATACTTTTCAAAACAAGGAGCAGAAAATAGCCTATGGTTCCTGCGTCCTAATATGATGAAGAGAATAGTGATTTTGAAATTTGACAGCGGTGAGTTCAAATTCTGGATCTGCCACTGGCTTGCTGTATGACCCCCTAGAACCTCATTTCCTTTGAGGGTGAAAAGGCAAAAAGTCTGCCTACCTCAAATGGGAAAATTTTGAGTTTGGAAAAATTGAAAAGAAATATTGAGTCATAATCTCTTCTAATGTATGAAAATAAAACCTTTTACTCTCTTTTTGTCTTGGAGGCACATTTACTTTTCCAAGCCACCCAACTGCCATTTGGAAAATGATTTCTTGCCATTACCCAGAAGAGCTATTGACCATTCAAATCTGAAGGGCTTGGTCCTTTTCCAGACGAAGCAACTCTAATAGTTAGGAGATGGGGCATAAATGCTCCATATTTTCATGAATTGAACAGTTGGCCAGTTTATGGATGTTCTTAAGGAGCTCAGTTCTGAACTCGGGATTTGATGGTTAGGATCTGAATGTTACTTTTTCTAATCATTTGATCTCTCGTTGAATGCATGAAGCTGGTTACTGGATGCATTTGTTACATGCGTTTTAAATTATCAAAAGTGCACTAACTGTATGTGTTTGTGAGTGTCTGCAATGCATGCATGTATATACTTTTGAAGGCAATATTTAGTATTTTTTCTCTTTGTCCCAAAGAGAACACTGTCATATTTCATGTGGTAAAAATAAAAGTGCTCGAAAGCTTTATTCATAAGGATGTACATTGTAAAATTATTTAAAATAAGATGATTTAAAAAATTAATGGAGAATAGTTAGGTAAATCATTCTATATTTTTATGACAGAATGTTATAAGATTTTAAAAATTATGTGTATATTGTAAGGACAAGTACAAATTAAAAATAAGACTTTTGTATCTTACGCAAAGTTGCAAAAGTACCTCCCGTATAAAGATGTGAGAAGTTTGTTTTTCCTTTGGATAAAGCCGATTAGCTAACAGATGGCTACCTCACTTGCCAGGTAAAGTTAGGATGAACTGTCTGTGACAAATGGTGCTGTCAAGTCCTCTTACTTGAGGACTAGTTATTATTTATATTGAAAACATACATGGAATGAGTTGTATCTGCTTGGCTGTATAAAAGGGTGAGATTTCTTTCTGTCTTTGCAGACAGAAAATCCCTTAGTGGATTGCTTGTAATTCGCATCACATTTTCGTTTAATGCTTATTTGGTAATAAAAGTGTCTTCTCTCTCTTCTGTCTTTGTGGAGAGGATTTCTGGGTTGGGAGAAGATTTTGTTTTTAATTATATTTGCCCAATGTATGTTAAGGTAATGCAGAAAATATGTATGAAATAGTAAGTAAAAAATCCATACAAATTTATATCTACATGTATTTTTCAATATATAGAACATTTTAAAAATATACAAAAAGACTAGAAGGACATACACACGTTAAAAACAGGTGTTATTATGGGCGATTTTTATTTCTATCTCTTGAATTGTTTTCAGTGTTTTTCTACAATTGCATGCAGTGCTTCTAAGGCTAGGAAATAAATTAGGTTTTAACAAATGATTTGAGGTCTTTGATATACTGGAACTTGAGTGTAATCATCAAATAAGTGAGAATAAATTGCAACTCTATTTTTTCCTTCCAAACGTCGTGCATGTTTCAAAAAGTTATTCTTCATGAGTTGTTGGGGAGGACTTGTCTTTAGAACGGAGGAAAAGAAGTCGTGGGTAGGAAATGTCAGTAAGCCGTAGGCTAATGGTTTCGTCTATTGGTTTAGCAGGTGGAAGAGACGTCTTCCATACATTTGGAAAAGGAGCACGGAAGACAAAAGATTCAGGAAGCAGGCAGAAAATGTCTTTCAGCTGTGTCATGCTACCTTAACCCCCTCTTTAGCGTCTCTCTAGTGGCGACCACATCTAAATTTAAAATGATGGACGATTAAAAACAGGGTCTAATATGACTGTGCCAGTGACAGCAATGAGTTAAAAGCAAAAAAGAGAACATGGATTCTGGCACCGGAGAAAATCCAGTAGCAATTCTCCACAGGCAGCAAATAATTTGTTTGAGTGCATAATTAATAGATTTGTCAGAAAGTACTTAGATTGTGAAATATTGCGCATGGCCCTCTTTCCAGATGGATTAAGATGAATGGGTCCTCCAGCAGCGAGTGAAACCTCATTGCTCAGCGGCTAGAGAATCGCTGCATCTAGAGTTTGAGTCTCTGCCTCTTTGCGATCTTCTTTCTCTTTCCCTGGCTGCAGGGGGAAAAATGAACAGAATGCTTCTAATTCCGATATTGAATGGTGTCCTTTACCTAAAGGGCATCCAAGCAGACAAAATTAAATCAGATGCTCAATGGGGAAATTTTCCACTAAGCAGGAATTTAAAATAGGGAAATGTATTAACATGTTGAAAAATGGTTAAATTAAGCCGATCTGTGGAGCAGAGGTGTGACTTTTCAGCAACAAGCCACAGAGGTATTTCATGTGCAATTGCCTGCACATTGAGAGGTGACGCATGCCTTCTTTACCCTTGGAAATATCCGTGTAATACATACCTGGGGGACTCTGATATAAATTGGCTGGTTTAAAACTGTGGGATGAGAATCCAGATTCTATTTCTTTTTAGAATACAATTGATTTGAAGGAATCACCTATCAGCAATTTCCATCTGAAAATTCCTCCTAAAGATGAAGATTATGGGCCTTAATGGGTGGAGGGAGAGGACTGTGGGTCCTGGGAAGTGTCCTCCATTATTTTGGGTGCCCGGAACAGTTAAAATAAGCGTAAATGAGATTATATCATCTTCTAAGTTTTCTTTTATGGTAAAAAATATGCTGTGTTTTAAGGAAAATGGGGGATATTTTTAACTCTGTTTTTTGCTTTGTTTCACTTTTGTTTTTTACTGAATGGAGAGATGAGGTGAGGGCAAGGCTCAGCATCTCTCCAGGGGCCTGATGCCCTGCCCTCCCATTACTCTTTCGTTCTTTCTCCTGAGCAGGTATTTAGCAGAGCAGAGGAGGTCAAAGCTACTTCCGATCTCAAGGGGAAGGGAGAACAAAACTGATGGTCATTAGCGCTTTGTGCAGGTTATTTTCCAGCGTGAACAACTGGGAATGACACTAGTAAGCACTTAAGTTGTTGCTGTTATTTTATCTTCCAGTTGAAAGCATTGGTCTATCCCCAGTAAAGCCAAAGCAGTGGAGTCTGACCAGGGCCAGCATTCATCAAGTTTTGTTCATTCACTCAACATTTATTGTGTCCATTTTATTGTTTTCCAAAATGAGACTCCAAAGCTATGTGAATGCAAGTCACTTGAGGTATTTGTTAAAAATGTAGATTTCTGCTTCCTATCCCTAAATCGCTGAATCAGGTGCTTTGGGTAGTGGGTCTGAAAATTGACATTTACCAAGTTTGTCTGGGAGTATTTTCACATAGTAAAAGCTTAGAATCTTTGGTCATGGGCTGGGTGGAATGCCTTATCTCATCAGCCATTACTGAGCCACTGCCTTAGAACTTGAACCAGGAAATCTCCAATAAAAGAAAAGGAGGAGCATTGTGAGATGGTTTTAGGATTTAGAGAGACTCTTTAAATTACTTATGGCTTGCTGCTTTAATTTTTTTGTTTGTTTATTTACTCGCTTATTTATTCTTTCCTATTTCAACAAATACTTGTTGAGAACCTGTTCTGTGTCGGATACCTGAAAGTTCTGGGGATGTGAAGGAAATATGGCATCATGTTCCTTCCACCCTTTGCTCTGGAATCCATCGAGGTGCAAGTCCTGTAAGGCTTAGAAAGCATCCTTGGCTCTCAAATCTGACCAGATTTGTCTCAGAACTCCTGCTGCCTGTTCTACTTGTTTTAGAAAAGTCTCCAGAATCCACTTCTGGAGTTTCTGAACCTCAGCTCTCCTGTGAGTTTTTAATTTCTTCTGTTTTTTTCTTTGGTTGCCCCAAAGTCTCAGAGATTAGGGAGTCGGGACTTAATAGGGAGGAGGAGATGAAATTATATCATGTTATCAGAAAACTCAAAAAATGAAACTAAATATTCATGTAAGAAAATTTGTTTTAGATCAGTGATGCCTCAATAACTTGGAATAAACTTTAAGAGTAAGTTGGTATTAAAGATCTGTTCAGTGAAAGTTAAATACAGAAACTTACTCTCTATGACAAATTAGAGTTGTTATATATCACTGTTTTCTATTTCCCCTACTTTGTTGGTTAGAATCAGATAGAACTCTGGATTTATTCAAGTAAATATAACCATGGTGCTGAAATCCTGAAAGTCTCGTCAAATAAATGACATTGACACAAAGGTTTCTGATAGATGAAATGAAAATATTCTGGAAATAGAAGAAGTGTGGGCATGAGGTGACCTTTTTAAGTCACTTTGGGAGAAAAATTAAATGGCAAATGAATTCTAATTCTTATCTCTCTCAATATATCACAGCAAACTATATGGAAATATATTCCCATGGTAAGCTAGAGGGAATGGCTTAATGATTTAAAACATCAGGTTTGCAATGATTAGAAACCATGGAACAGTCGGTTTGAATCTCAAAACACTCAGCTTAATCTTCCTTCCTTCCAAAACATGTCAATAGAATGTCTAATTCAGGCTGTGTGTGTGTGTGTGTGTGTGTGTGTGTTTTGTAAACAAAGTGATACCTTGAAAGATCAAACCTAAGACTTTTTAGGTAAGTAAAAGTTTCATAGCACGATTTTCTTCTAGAAACAGTTGGTCTCACAGTCTCCTTTTATGATTTCTGTAAAGCACTTGACAAAACTGGGAAAATTTATTGTTTATTTCTCCTCCATTCCAGGAAAGCAACGTTAGAATTCTCTGCATAATGTTACAGTGTCCATTTTTAATTAACCCCAAGGAATCTTGAGAATATGGGATCATTCTAAAGGATTTGCCTGCTGCCTAAACCCATTTCACATGATAAAATCATATTTTCTCAGTCGAGGGAAAGAGATGCTGAGGGTGACAGTTCTTAAAAACATCAAGGTTTTGAAAGACCTTGAAAAAAAATCAATAATCATCCAGTGGTATATTAACTGCCTATGGAGCAAATGTAATTTTTTGATATAACTATTGCAAAAAAAGTTCTAAAAATATAACTAATTTAGGTGTAAATTATGTGAAATAAGCATGACTGGGTGCCAGAGAAGATATGGATACACAGCTATGCTTCCTACCCATCAGAAATCCATTTTCTCCTTTGACATGTTGAGTTTGCTGTTTTACTCAGTACAAAACTCCTACTATTTAAAAAAAATTCGAATATGTCAATCTAAGAGTCTAGTATCATAAGGAACACTTATAAAAGTCCTCCCTATAACTTCAGGCAAACAAGTATCAGTAAAAACCAGGCAGGAGACATTTATCTGATTTTAGCAAACCAAACTGCCTAAATTATATAGTCCAAGTAATCTTTAGAAATGTAGAGGAAAAAAAAGTGCACTCAATTTGACCATTTGCATTTTTTTTGAAGGAGTTTTATTCCTCAGGAACGTAAATTTCAGTACCGAGAACTCATTCTGCCCCACTGATTCTGATGATGATAAATCTTAGCATCCATGTCAGCAGTTAGCAAAGTAAAGGCAGCCCTCGTAATGGGATTGAAAGGAATCTAAAATATACTTCTGTTAATTTTTCAAAGAAATGATACCCTCTATAGCCACATCAGCTGCAGAGTGACGGCAGCTTAGTTTCAGAAGAAATCTTGAGAGAAGACCCCTAGATATGTTTTCTTTTTAAATAAAATGAATTTTGTTCTAATAATAAAACATTCCCATTAAAGAAAAAGTAGAAAAATTTAGAAAGAAGTATGAAACATAAGTCTGTAATTCCTTCGCCTAGAAACAACCACTGATAACATTTTGGTGTACTTCCTTTCACCAAAGAAAGGTTTTATTTTTTAATATAAACTTTTAAATTTCTGGATTATTTTTAATGTGCAAAAGACCATACATAATAACACAAAAAATCCTTTGTGTTCACAACTCAGATTTACCAAACATGAACGGTTTGCATTAAAACTGCTTCAGATACTTCTTTTTATGTCAAAATTTTGAATATAATTGAAACCCTGGTTGCATGCCATCTCACTGCTGTCCCTCTCCTCCGAGGTGTAGCCATTACCTTGAGGTTTGTGTGTATAATTTAACACAGACACATGCATCCATGGCCAAACAGTATAGAGTTCTAATCTGCGTGTATTTACATTTCATGTAAAGATATGTTGTGCATACGTTTTTGCACCTTCCTTTATTACTCAACATTGGTTTCCATATTCATCTGTTTAATCATGTTAATGTAATTCATTCATTTTAATTGCTCTAAAGTATTACACTGTGTAAATATTACACACTTATCTGTTCCCCTATGGATGAATGCTTAGGTTGTTTCTTTTACTTTTTTTTAATATTATAACGAATACTTTAATGGACATCATTGTGCAAATGTGCATACACTGGCTATTTTCAACCTAATAATGCAAAATTGTTCTCAGTAGCAGTTATAAAATATATACTTCTTCCTGCTGTGGAGGACATGGTGCATTTCTCTACATCCATGTCAGCAAGTGATATTTTCAGATTTTTGTTTACTTATTTTTGGCTACATGCAGTGATATGTTACCTCATTCTTTTAATTTACATCTTACACTGCTAATGATGCTAAGTATCTCTTCATTAATATAATGGCCATTTTTGTCTCCTCTTCTGTTACCTCTCTGTCCATATTCTTGCTATTCTTTTCTACAGTATTGACTTTTATATTGACTTAAATGTATACTATATAAATCAATTAATTTTGACAACTTTTAGCATTGCAAGTATCCTCTCCCAGTCTGCTGTTGATGTTTTAAGCTTGACATATGGTGTCTTTTTGGAACACTAAAAATAGTATAATCAAATTTATAAAAATTTGAATCTATGTTTTTCACTCTTTATGTCTTCTTTAAGAAATCCATCTCTGTCCCATTGTCATAAAGATTTTCTCCAATATTTTCTTCCAAGAGTTCAAAAGTTGTGCCTTTTCTTTTCATGCTAACTGATTAATTTTTTTTTTTTTTGGTAAGGAAGATTGGCCCTGAGCTAACATCTGCTGCCAATCCTTCTCTTTTCGCTTGAGGAAGATTGTCACTGAGCTAACATCTGTGCCCATCTTCCTCTACTTTATATATGGGATGCTGCCACAGCGTGGCTTGATATGCGGTGCACAGGTCTGTGCCCGGGATCCAAACCCAAGAACCCTGGGCTGCCAAAGCAGAGCACAAACTTAACCACTATGCCACTGATTAATATATTTTGAATCTGTTTTATTCGGTATAAGGTAGAGATCTGTATTTTAACATATGTATTGACATTAGCCTAACACCATTTGGTGATTAGACTATCATTGTGTATGTATGTTTTTAAGGCAATAAATATCTCTATAAATACAGACTTAATTAATAGATACATAGAGTTTTTTAAAAATAGATCGTTATTTCAATTTCTGTTATTTTTTTGTTTACCCTCCAATTTTTTGTTAGTTTCTAATTTATAACATTATCATCAAAAAACCTATTCTGTAATTTAGCTGTTCTTTAGTATTGTTAAAATGCTCTTTGTTGCATAGTTCATGCTCAATTTTTAGGAATGATTCTTGTATGTTTGAAAAGAATGAAATAGCTTTTAGTGGCATATGTGTTTCTGTACATGTGGATTAGATCAAGCCTAAAATTTTATAAAAATTTGACCCTATCAACCAACTCCATACTCTTACTGAGAACAATTATCTACTAGCAACTAACAGAAGTAGCAGATAACAAAATTAGTAAGGATATAGAAGTTTTGAATTTCAGTATAACAAGCCTGATCTTATGGATGTATCTAAAATCCTGTGACCAACCTTTAGAACAGATTCATTCTTATCAAGACAGGTGACAGTCACAAAACATGTCCATATACAAGGCCAAAATGAAGATTTTGTGTATAGCAAATAGAAAATTTCAAACAACTTTAGAAGTGAAGCAGAAATTCTGTAGTTATAGGAGGGAGGAGAATAATGTGGAATAAATATTATGCCTTTGAAATGAGAAGGGAATGCTGTTGCTTCCTCCCATGAGGCTTGGTCTAATCAAGTGGGAAACTGGGAGGAGATATGCAGTTAGGGTCACTCACAAGATACAAATCCAATAATGCCCTGGACTGTTGGAACTGGAAGGTGAAGGCAGAAGATTTCAGCTACCATGGATCTCCCTGAATAGTCTCAAACCAGTTGAGAAGAGAGAGAGGTCCAGAGAGCAGATGCAAGGAATATCAGCAAAAAGGAGACTTATGTCTGCAAGTCTCCTCTGCGAGGACAGCCATTCAGAATTCTGCAGCTGAGAACTTTATCTTGTTTAGCCCTTAGTTTGATTCATGGTTTACTTTACCACTGTTCCCTCCTGGAACATAATTTGTGAATCATACATTAATTCTGCTCTTTATGTACTTAATAAAGCATGCCAAAAAAAAAATATTTTTCATCTTTACCAATAACAATGTTCCTTTTACAAATACATTCTCCTACTTGATACATAATACGCTTCTTGATATCTGTGGCTTTATATATGAAACTGAGAGCCAAGCCAACTGGAGCCCTCAGAATGGATTTCCTCTAATATTATTCGTCCTACAATGAGGTTATGTTGATTTTTGATTCCTATTTGTGATGCTATGTTTTGTGTCCATCTTGGTTCAGGACTATGATGTCTTCATGGTGAATTGTTCATTTAATCATTATGAAACTTTTATCTTTTCCCCTAATAATGCCTTTTTCCCTAATTTCTTGTTTATCATTTTCTATCCATTATTTTCGATATTTGTTATTACAGCTAAGCTAGGTATCTTTATTTTTGTATTCAAGGCAGGTTTCAATTTATCCACAGGTTTATCAGTTTCTGTGTACACATTATTTCTCTCATCCCACATCTTCCCTAAGGGTTTAATTTCCTCTTTCCGTAGTATATTTTGTAGTGATTGTTGCTGGGCAAGGGCTTGCTGTCTGATGTGCATAGAATTCAATACCATGACACTGGCTTTTGAGAGAAGAAACAGCTTTATTGCATGACCTACCAGCAAGGAGACAGGAGACCAGGCTCAAATCTTTCTCCCAGAACAGAAGTGGGAACAGACGTTTAAAGAATTGGGAGTTTTTGAAGTGGTTATGTAAATTGCTAGCTTGGAGGAATCTGATTGGATGGTGGGAGTGTAAGGATCTTGTAAATCCGGTGTGCTACAAATCAAGGGACCCTTTCCTTCTCACTAGGTTCCTTGCACCACCTTTGCATCATGTTGAATTCTGTAGTCAGGGAATTGTTCGTCCTAGAGGTGCTCAAAGTCATCTGAGGACAAGGTTTCCATCTTCTGCGCATGCTCCCTGAGATACAACTTACAAAAACATTTTAGTAGATGGACTAATCAGCAGTGATGGGTAAGTCTGAGGCAGTTTCATGATTATCAGTATTAGTAAGTTTTCCCAGTCAATTTTTTTTTCTGAAAATGTTTTTATTTTGCCCTCATTTTTGGATGATAGTTTAGCTGGACTTAGACTTTTAAGTTTGAGTTTCTTTCCTCATAGTTCTTTGAAGATAAGGGTCCACTGTCTTATGGCTTCTGAGTTTGATCTGAGATATTTGTTGTCTCTTCTTGTCCTTCCATTGTAGGTAATTTGTCTTTTCTCTTTGATGGTATTTAAGATGTTTGTCTTCTCTGGTGTTCTGTATGCAAAATTTGATATGTATGTCTCAGAATAATTTTTTTTCTATTAATTATTTTTGGGAATTCAATCCAAAGTTTCACATTTTTAAAAATTTCAATAGAATTATCTTTCATTATTTCTTAATGCATATTCTCATCCAAATTTTCCTGTTCTTTCTTTTTGGCCCTGCCATTTAGATTATTTTGAGCCTTCTAATTTAACACTTCATGCCCATTAATATTCAGTGTATATTTTCCATCTTATGTCTCTGGGCTGCATTGTAGATGATTTCCTTATATCAGCCCAACAGCCCACTAATTATATCTAATATTTGGTTTAACCATTTTATTTTGCATATCTTTCTAGAATTTCTGTTCGTACCTGTCGAAATCTGCCCGCTATTTTTTTCAGAGCATTATTTTGTTTCATTATGGCTTTTAGATCTCTTTTAACACTTTTAGTAACTTTAAAAATATACTACTTTTATTGTCTCATGTTGTTATATTATTTCTTGTACTTTGAGTGCCACTTCTATATCTTTTATTATTGGACTCTCCTTTATGGATTTGTTTTGTGTTTTGTTTGTAAATTTTTATTGTAGACTAAACTTCAGCTGGGATTGTTTTCTCTCTACAAGTCCTATGTACTGTAAGCAATAGATGAATACCTACATGGCTTTTTGTTATTCCCTTCTGCTGGGGCCCTTTGGTCTTAGACAAGGATTTCCACACTTTCAGGTTATATACATTTGGATTCCATGTATGAGCATGGCAAAGATTTGAGGAAAATACCCTTCACTTCCCTCTACCCACCCAGAGCCCATAGCAAGTCTCTGTCCTGTTTCTATAGGACTGTATGCAGCTTTTTAATCATCCTTATATTGGGGATTTTTGAAGTCCTAGCTTTATGAAGAATCCCTAGTTTCATCTCCATGGTTTGACTATATCTGCAGCTACGCACATGTGCCTACCATACCTTTATGAGCATTAAAGCCTTAGCTCCCTATTCCCAGGGCCTATCCAGAGACACGGTTCTGGGTCTATCAGCATTGGCCAGAGCTGATTACTCTAGCTTTGAGTTCCTTCTTTATGTTGGCGTCTGGGGGTTTTCCTTTTTCTCTTTTATTAAATTTTAAATTTGATTAAATTATTTATCTTTGTTTTTCATATATTTTTGTCTGGCCTTCCTAATTGTTTGTAGCAGAAAAGGTGGTCTACATTAAACTATCCCTCCATTTTGCTGGAACTGCTATCCCATTCTTTTCTATGCAGTTTTCCCCACGTTGAAATCATATTTTGTATGCAACTTAAGGCATTGGTTTTCCACTTAATATTATAACAGTAAGATTTTCTATGTTATTACAAACTATGAATACAACTTAATTGGTTACCCAGTATTTTCTTGCATGCATGTACCATAAATTATTTAACCATTTTACTACGTTTTGACATTTAGGTTGTTTTATAAGTTATGTTCTCCCATAAATAAAGCTACAATGAACATTTTTGTGCTCCCATTTTGTTTCAGATTATTTCCCGAGAATTGAGTTGAGGACAGAAAACTCTAAACATTTTATAATAAATTTTAAAAAGTAGTATTGATGGGATGGTTTAAGCATGTGTTTATATGAATATGCTTAAAGTGAGCCTTTTAAAGTCACTGAAATTTCAAGTAACCTGAAGAGGGTAGTCTGGATAAATACCCACAGATAAGACCAGAAGATGTAATTAGCTTTAAACTATCATTTCCCAACAGGTGGTTATTTCTGCTTTGAATATCTCTAGTGACAGTCATTATGCAACCTTTCTTGGCAGCTTGTTCCATTACTTAATTTTCTAATATTACTGTTATAAAGATTTTCATAATATTTAACCTAAATTACCCCAAGCTTTCATTTGAGCTATAAATATGTATCTGTGCCCTCTCACCCACACACTTAATAATTAACAGCTAATTGGTATCTATGTAAAAAGTGTAGCTTGTAGACAAAAAGAAAAAGATCATGTGTTCAAATTTCTTCACATAAAGAAATGAAAGCTTCAAGAAGTAAAACAGAAAATGTAGCCCAGGAATAGTATCAGAGAACCTCAAAGAGAAATAAATTATCTAGCTGCCCAGCTACAGGCCAAAACTGGCCAAAGATCAATAGTAGTTACAAAACATTAAGTCTTCTGCCTTCAGGGAAGCAACTAAAATCTCTACCAGCAATTAAATAGCCCAAAGCAAGAGTGTGAACCAATTGATCAAAGTTATAGGGAGGCAGATTTTGGCTTAATGTAAGAAGAACTTTCTAAAACTTGGAGCTATCCAAGCACATAATAAGGTGGTGAGTTCCCTAGCATTTCAGGTGCTTCTGTGGAAGCTGGATTGTTTCTTATCAGCACGTCATAAAGGAGATTCTCACATCAGCAACCTTCAAACATTTTTTAGAATCATTTCTTCAGAAAAAAACTCATGTTGAAAACTCATTATATAAAATAGAGCTGCTCTGGTTGAAGCATGAGCTGATTCCATGCACGTGGCAACCTTCTTACATCCCAGGTGGGCTGTAAGGCAACATAGAACACAGCTCAAAAACCTTTTGATACAGGGAATTAAACCAGATGACCTCCAAAGTTTCTCCATGAGCTGAGATTTTGTGATATTCTGTTTCTCTCTCGTGTGTGTGTGTGTGTTGAAGTGAAGTAAGGGAACTGTTTGGTGGAAACCCCATAATATTTTGAAAGTCATAATCTATACTATCTGGGTCAGAATTCTATATCATCTGGGATTTGTGGTTCCTGCGTTGACTAACCAACTTTACCATATTTCACGTTCATGTTCTTTGTACCCCAGCTCTGATAAGAGGCATTTAAAGATAATAATTTTTAGTGACTACTTACCTTTAGCAGACAATTCATGTGCATAGCACAAAAATCAAAATATATAGATGGAGGGGCCGGCCCGGTGGTGTGGCGGTTAGATTCGCACGCTCTGCTTTGGACCCCAGGCATGGACCTATGCACCTCTTATCAAGCCATGCTGTGGCAGGTGTCCCACATATAAAGTAGAGAAAGATGGGCACGGATCTTATCACAGGGCCAATCTTCCTCAGCAAAAAGAGGATTGGCAGCAGATGTTAGGTCAGGGCCAATCTTCCTCACACACACAAATATATATAGAGAGATGGATATAAAGTGAAAAGTAATTCTATATCCAACTCCTTTCTGAACTATCCAGTTCTTCCCCAAAGTCAATGACTCTTACTAGTTTCTTTTGTGTACACAAAGATATTCTGTGTCTTGGCAAACATATATATATATTTTCCTATTTTCATACAATCACTATATACGTTGTTTTGTGATAGAATTCTGAAGATAATATCCTAAGGGAATTGTCACTGAAGACACCATGATATCAACATTTCTATAGTTAGTACTTACACAGAAACATGAAATCCTGAAATGTTCAAAATAGCGATTGTTTAATCGGCCTCAGAGCAAAGCTCCCAACTGATCCAGGATGGACATATAGAATGAAGAAAAAATAATCATTTTTGGAAGCCCCTGAGATTTGGGGTTATTTATTATTGTAGCATAACTTAGAATATCTTGACTATACTGTATTTCTAAAATCACTTTATACCAGAAGAAAGTTATGGAAAATTAAAATCACAAATTAATAATAACTTTTCTTAAAATTTCAGTGAATTTATTTCAGTGAAACTTTGCAATGAGTGGAAAGAAAAACAGATAAGAAATCCCTATTCATTCCATCAACTGAAAATACAATATACTGACTTCTACAATTTTAATGTGATCTCTGATTAATAATAAATAATGGGCAAAGTAAATATTATTTCCTCGGAATGGATTGTATCAAAATTCATACCAAGAATGATAATTTTCTTGCCTTGGCTTTTAAGATGAACCCTCTCAACTCTCGAAGTTCAGAGAAATAGACTGCTAACTGCCCCTAATAAGAGAGAAATAAGTATTTCTGCATTTCTATTACAATTTGAGAATTTTATAAAAGCTTTTGCTGTGACTAAATGGAGACTGTTTTGAAGAGAATATTCAAGATAGCTCTTATCAAGAAGTTTCTCTCTCCTCTCTCTGCTCATTTCAGCTGAGGGTTCCCATCGCCTCCTTCTGCAAGCCTCAGGCCAGTTACACTTGGGGGCTTATGGATCTTTCAGAAAAAATGGATAAAAACCAGTATAAATAATCCTTTGTCTCAGTTCCTAAAGTTCTTTCTGTTTACCAGTGTCTCACTTCTGTTCTTCTGGATGTTTCTGTTTATGTTCTCATTGTTTCATAACACTCTCATGTTCCCATTTGTTTGCACCAAAGATTTCTGAAATCTGTACATTCAAATTGTTAAAACCTCTGCACAGTGATTTCTCCCCCACTTTCCCCGACAAACTTTGATTGAAAGTGCCACTTCTTTCCTCCCATACAGTCTCAGAAGATGCTCTGTACTTTGTCTCCCTTTGCTAGGTCATTTCGTTGTAAGATAAATTCTGATGCTAAAGTTGAAACAGCATGACTCAGAGTGATATGCAAAAACGTTGGGCTTAAAAAAAAGCTAGCAAGAATTTGGGATAGAGAAGGAATTCCATGTGAGCCAGTTTAAAAGGAGGAGAATGATGCAGACTCGGAAAGAAAAACAGAAGTGAAAGAGGGAGGGGAAGAAGGAGAGGAAACCATGCAAACAAAGAAGATGAGAGAGGGACAGAACTTTCAACTGGATATAGGGGAATTGGGAAAGATTTAGGAGAAAGCCAAGAAAGGGACCTCTCTCCAACTAGACATTTGGAACTTGTGGTAAAGGATAAAGCGTTCTCTGAGAAGGGCGTAAAGGATGCCCCAAACTAATTTTGTGTGCCGGGTAGTTCTGTCTGTAGTTAGCTATGTGATTGAAATACTTGAAATATTTTTATACCACAGTGATTCCTTCACCTTTGAGGGGTTGATATTTTTAGTACCTTCAATCACTTAAAAAGATACAAGAAGGAATAAAGTGTGAAATAAGATTTCTTGATGGAATAATAGGTACAACTAGAGAAGACACTGACAGGATAGTGAGTGGTCATCAGCAGGAGCTCTGGCACCACGTAAACTCTGCAGTATCAGTAACTCCCAGGATGTTGTGAGGATTAAACAGAATCATGAATTTAGAATGATCCATGCACAGAGCCTGGTGCATCGTAAGAACTTGATATCCTTTCCCAAAGAGGCAAGCATCATGTTAAGTCAGGAAAACAGTGAAGGGACCAACAGTGACTCCATCAGGATCTGTCCCCTAACAAGCCAGTCAACTCTATAGGACATTCCTGCCTCTGGCACATTTGGGGACAGAGCTGCATCATAGTGGGGCAAAGGGAAATTTATATTTAGTGACGTATACAGTAGGCTACTTGGCATTTCAATCCTCAAACATTTCCATCAGTTAGATATTATCCCCATTGTATAGTATATATAGAAATATACTGTATACGTAGAAACGTATACTGAGCTTCAGAGAGTTTGGGTAACTGCCCCAAGATCTCTTCCAGTAAATTTCCAGTTGGAACTCTGCTTTAAAGCTGGGTCTGTGCCTGAAGTTTAAACTGTTTTTCAGTTAGATATTATCCCCATTGTATAGTATATATAGAAATATACTGTATACGTAGAAACGTATACTGAGCTTCAGAGAGTTTGGGTAACTGCCCCAAGATCTCTTCCAGTAAATTTCCAGTTGGAACTCTGCTTTAAAGCTGGGTCTGTGCCTGAAGTTTAAACTGTTTTTCATCACACTGTGCTTCCGTTTTATGTGGAATTATGATAACAGTGACAAAATTATCAAACGAGGCAATATTTAATTCTAATGGAATCAACAATTTATTTCATTCTATTTACTTTGTTAAGTCACTATTGGAGAATTACATTTCCATCCAAAAGTTTATATCCTAAGATACATGGATAGACTCCCTAGAAATTGTGGAAAATTTGCATCAAGTATAGAATGGAAACAGCCCCTGGGTTTGCATAACCTATTTCTTTTAGATCAATATTTTTTATGGATTTTTTTTAATATTAAATTTTGCTTCTGATCTAACATTTGTAAGAATTGCTTTTTGGATAGAATCTGTTTGTTTCCCTTGACTAGTTCTACACAGTTTTTGGAAAAACATAGACAAAACATTTATAAAACAGACTTCTATCAGGGATCTCTACCCTGGAATGCTCTGTTTCAGCAGCCTGCACCCAGCTTCTTCTTCATCCCCACCAAAGTGCTGAAGGCAGGGCTTCACCACAGTTTAGATCTGCTGAGTGTATGATGTGCTTTAAGTCCATCATTTCCGAGGTTGCTAGATCTGAGAGGGACTTTAGAAAGGGTTTCTTCTAGCCAAAAAACCCAGAAAACAGACTCATAGAGATGAACTTAACTAGAGAAACTAGTTAATTGTAGACAGCTAGTTAATCATAGAACAAAATGAACTATATTGTATTAATATATAAACTTGTAAAATTTTCTTTCCTGAAAAAAAGGTGAAAATAGAAAGAGGGAGAGAGAGGATTTTCGGAAGTACTGTTCTCATGATGTAATTTGTTTAACTTTGACATGGTCAATTACTGTTGCTGTGTTTCGATTTTGAAGGAGAGCTCTGAGGATCCAATGATTCAGGGTGAGCAAAAGCATCTTTCAAAATGCACCGTGTGTTCACAAGGTGCTGAGGATGCAGGCAGCCCTTCTTCTGAGGGTGTCTGAGCCATAGTCTTGGGCTGACAAGACTCTATCAGTGTGAAATCAAATATTCAAATCAGGATGGACGAAAATCTGAATTCACAAACACAAAGCAGGGATCCACTACATGTTTCCTTTAGATTGTGTGTTCCTCTAGTAAGTTTAAAAATGAGGTGTGATTTTTTCTTTAGATATTTACCCTAGTTCTTAGAAATAGCTCTATGCTTCAAGTGCCACTCATTCTGTGGACGTGTACTGCCTTGAACATATGAGATGATTCTAGTGGAAGAAGCAGTAGGCAAAGAGTCATAATCCTTGGGTTCCAGTTGAGTGTATCCACTTACTAGCCTGGGAAAATCACTTTATCCAATGAGGACCTTGACTCTGCCTTTAAAACCAACATGGGGTATGAGGCATGATTCTTAGGTTATAAAGGGGAGAAAACAAACTTATAGACAAAGAAGTGAATTTGTTTATTTGTCATATAACTAAAGCCCCAAGGAGAGTACCAGCTTTACTCAAAGCAGAACGCAGGAGCTCTTTCTCCCGGGTCAGACACCATTCTCAGGAAGGTGTTCTCCCACAGCTCCAGTAACCCTCTCAGTAATCCTAAAGGAGGGAGCTACCTCTGACCTGAGAGCTCTCATTAAAGCCCTGAACTGAGTCTTTTGGACTCTGATCTGCTCTGAGTCACACACGCCATTTCTCTCACCAGCTACTGTGGCCAGAGAGACTGAATAAAATAAATGATTGACCAGCTATTTTCATTACTGTAGCCGATGGTGGGGTCAGTTCCTCGTGAATCAAAGGCAGTGGAGGAATTGTGTTACCTTCGGGCAGATCAGGGACCCAAAGAGGAGAAAATAGATCCTGGGAAAGCAAAGTAACAGATTTCCATCACAAAGGGCTAATCATTTTCTTAAAAGACCTTCAAATTTTGTTATCAGTGGAATAACATTCAATGAGATGTTTTTAAAAAATTCAGTATGTAAGACGTATCGAAGCAGGGCTACTCTTTTAAAGCTGGAGAGGGTGCTGGAGGCTTTTCTGCTGAGCTGGTCTTTCCCTGTCTCCCATGGTAGCCTCTGAGTGACTCTTCTAGGACTTACAGGAGGAGAATTTGAAAGCCACCAGACCAGATGATCTCTTAGGAGACTTCTAAATAGAACATTCTACTATTATGTCTCTTCCTGACTGAGTTGTAAGCTCCCTGTGGGAAAACACTCAGTCTTTGCCCTTCAGCTCTCATTTGCTCTTGTCCTCTGGTCTGAGTATCCACTCATCAAAGGACCACTTGTTTTGATGGGGATATGCCCAATTTTTCCACAATATCAGCCCCTAAACACTTTCCCCTGTCTCATCTGCCCCTCTCCGGCACCCAGAGTGCTCATAAAGCTGTAAGAGAGATGGAATTGGCTTTTTTTCTCCCCACTCAACAGACACAAATTGCTCCTTGCTGTGGAGGTAAGTGCTACTTACCAATCTGCTCTACAGAGTTTTTTGGGGTTTTTTTTTTTTTGCAAATGGTAAAGACATTAAATCTCTTTGCCTAGATGCTCCATTCCATTTCAGCACAATGTAGAGTGAAGACTAGGGAGAGTTTTAGTCAGATCTGGTCCTTGAGAGAGCAATAAAAGTCAGCTGCCTAAGCATTAAAAAGCCCGGTGAAGCACTCTCTGGAAATCTCCACCACACTCATGCAATGATTTCCTTCTCCCATCCCACGACTCAGATTTAATACTGCAGTTGCTGCTAATAATGCCGATTTTTAATGGTGCTGGTGGTCTTGAGTTTTCCCAAACCTTTTGGGACATTTTAATGTTTAACCAACGTGAACCACTTGTTCTCCTTCAGTATTCTAGTGAGTGAAGCTCTGCTTGAGTTCTCTATGAGCTATAGGCTATAAACATTTCACATCGCAAATGCATCGTGAGGAAGGAAAGAGCAGTGCGTTCGGATAACTCCCGTAGTAATATTAGCTGTGTGTTTGCCAGAATCCCACATATGAGCACAAGCTTTTATGTATTATTATTCATTCCAATACAACAACAACAAAATCACATTGTCATTCTTTTGACTCTGAAGATGAGGTAGTGCAATGACTGTGAAAGGAATTGTGTATCTTTATATAAGGACTCTTGCTTCAGACATGCTCTCAGGAAACAGAGCTATGGCACATCTCAATGATACCACGTGCCACATGTGCTGGATACATGTAGTACTAGTATTGATAAGTAAAACGTGTTTTTTTTTCGTTTGTTTGTTTTTGTTTTTACCTTCAAGAGCTCATTGTCTAGTGGAAGAGAAAACAAAAAGAGCTGCGTGTTTGGACATGTTTTCTTGGTCTTGTATGTTTCTATGACTGAGTTGAGCCTTGGAATTATGCTCTCATTCATTGAGAAAAGCTTGAAGAAACATATTAATAGAAATGTGTTCCTGATCGTGGGGGCCACAGCAATGTTGAGATCATGGTGTCCTTAGTGGTAGTTCCCTAATGAACATTATTTTCAGAATTCTGTGACATGAATAACTTTTTGTCCTTTGCATTGTAAATATTTTCTTCTCACTTTCAATAAGAAGCATGCAACAGATATTTCCCTTTTCTATTTAGCTGTCTGGAAGCTCAGAATCAAACTCAGCTTAATAACAATATAGCATGTTTGCCTATTTCTTCGTAATTTGTTCCTTTTATTCTGCTTGGGTTTTCTCTGATCCTGGATTCTTACATATTTTTCTTTTTTATAGAGTGTTGACTATATCACTTGTGAGCCACTTTAAATACTTTGTGGAATAAGGAGATTTATGTATAAAGAAATGCATAAGTATTAGATTGTGTTTTCGTCACATAACAACTTATTTAAACACTTGTGCCAGGAGTGTTGTGCTTGTGTGAATCCTTTCTGTTTGAAAGGATATAATGAAGTCACATCTGAGGTTAAGTTGAAGTTTTGAAGTAGTGCCTAAGGCAAGTGGGTTACCCATGAAAATCCCTCAGGGAGACACCATGTTAGAAACAAAAATGCCAGCTCTCAATAAATGCAGCACAGTTAGATTTTCCCCCGAAATTAAAGAGAGAGCTATTTCTTTGATCAAACATCACGTGAAAGTAGTTGGTTTGTGTTAGTGACCATGTTGTAACTACATAAAATCTTTAAACATTTGAATAACATTTAGCAGGTGAGGTGCTCGGTCGTTGAGGTGGACTGTATCTCACATTTTATTCTCACTCTAGAACATTCTCACTTTAAACTGGTCTTCTGTTGTTCCCTTACCACCTTTTCCCCTATTATTCATTGCCGTGTAATGAGTGCTGTGTGGCACTAGTCCAGATTCAAGGGCAGGGAAATTCAGTTTCAGCTCTCAGTTGGAAGAGTGCCAAGGATTTGTCATCTTCCTTAATTTGTCACACTCCCCTTTCCTGTTCTCCTACGTCCTTCCTCCCATTTCTCTATCCCCAAACATAGTGGCTTAAAATATTATATATTTTGCTGATTATTTTCTTGGTCAGACATCTGAGAAAGGTTTTTCTGGGCCAGTGGGCAATTTATACATCACATCTAGAAATCTCTCTAGGCAGATCCAAGAGTTCATGAGGAAACTTTATTTTCCATGCTGTGGCAGGCGACCAGGTTGCCAAAGTTTTTGTCACTACATAACAATGACTCCCTTTTCTTTGGAATCCAACATTTTCCTTATTGCCCTTCAAGCTTTACCAGCCAACTTCTCAAAGTCCTTCCAGTTTCTACCTGCTGCCTAGTCCCAAAGCCAAGGCTATATATTTGAAGTTTGTATTACGTAAACCACTTTCAGTTACTAGATTCTGTTCCATTTAATTATGGCCATGTAAGAAATTACCCCAAAACTTAGTAGCTTGAAACAATTTTTGTGTGTGTGTGTGTGTGAGGAAGACTAGCCCCGAGCTAACATCTGTTGCCAGTCCTCCTCATTTTTTTTGCTGAGGAAGACTGGCCCTAGGCTAACATCTGTGCCCATCTTCCTCTACCTTATATGGGATGCCACCACAGCATTGCTGACAAGTGGTGTGTCTGTCCGCGCCCGGGATCCGAAACTGCAAACCCCTGACCGCTGAAGTGGAGCGCGCGAACTTAACTGCTATGCCACCGGGCCGGCCCTGAAACAACAATTTTATTTTGCTCACAATTTTGTGAATTGGGAATTCTAGAAGTGGTTCCCGGTTAGGCAGATCATCTCAAATTCACAGGGTGTCAGCTTCCAAGATGACTTCTTCACTCACAACCTTTTGATTAACTGGGATGTCTGGCAGTTGATTCTAGCTGTTGACTGGAACCTCAGCTAGGGCTGTTGATGAGTGTCCACATGTAGTCTCTCCATGTGGCTTGTGATTCTCATAGTACGGATGGCATGTTGCTTCCCAGAGGGAGCATCCCAGGACCAAGTGTATTTGTTTCCTGGGGCTGATGTAACAAATTGCCACAAACCTGAGTGGCTTAAAACAATAGAAATTTATTCTCTCATGGCTTTGGAGACTAGATGTCTAAAATCAAAGTTTTGGTGGGGCCATGCTTCCTCTGAAGGCTCCAGGGAGGAATCCTTCCTTGACTCTTCCTAACTTCTGGTGGTTGCCAGCAATCCTGGGCGTTCCTTGGCTTGTAGCTGCGCAGTCCAATTTCTGCCTCTGTCTTCTCATGGCCATCTTCCCTCTGTGTGTGTCTGTATCTCCTAACATCTCTGTCCATATAAGGATACCAGTCATTGAATTTAGAGCCCACGCTAATCTAGTATAACCTCATCATAACTTAATTACAACTGCAGAGACCCTGATTCCAAATAAGGTGACATTCACACGTACTGGGGGATAGGATTTCACCAAATTTGGGGGGAATACAATTCAATTCACAACGTTAAACATTCCAAAAGGCCTGAGCTGAAACTGTAAGCCTTAAAAATGTAGTTATCTACCCTCAGAAGTCCTCGAATGTCACTTCTGCTGCATTCTATTGATCAAGAAAGTCACAAGTCCCAGTTCAAATTCAAGGGTAGGAAAATCAGACTTCATGTCTCAGTGGGAGGAGCGTCAAGGATTTTCCACCATCTTTAGTTTATCATGCTTTCCTTTTCTCTCTTTATACCCTCTTTCCTCCCCTTTCCCCATTCCTCTGTCTTCCTCTCAAGTATACTTTAAGTTAAACATATTTCTTATGTAACTCCACTGAATGACTGATACATAAAAACATTTGGAAAAAGAAAACTTTTTGTTTTATAGCGGCTTGTATGATTTTTAATCATTAGTTTTCCTGAGAGATTGTGGAGTATATTCCTGGGGGGGGGGGCGGAGTAGGGAGAGAAGGTTTGTGTGGTGAAACGTTAAAATGAATAGCTTGTGAGGTATCTTCCCACAGACCCCCATGATGGATGTGATGTTCTCTCACCAAATTCCAAGCACAAGCACTCTTCCTCTTCTTAGAAGTTTATCTGCTCCTTACTCAGAATAGCCTAGAAATCAGCTAGAAGTTGAATTGTTTTTAGAGCTCCCATTTAAGAGATCGTGGAACAGATTGACAGAGAAGGAAGGGAATTTGTTCAGTCTCTCAAAGGAAGGCTGTCAGGAAGGAATTGAGAGACTGCATCCGTTTGTCTTGTGATAGCTCTGCTATATGACAGTTTTGAGATTCCAAAATGTTGAATGCATAGCAATTCCATCTCTGGCTCTTGGCCAGCACAGTGGGATTACCTTCTCAAACAGATGCCTCCGGGAAACATACAGATATCATGGGCATTTTGAATAAAAAGCAAGTTGTGACATTACCTCTTATCACTTCTCGGTGTAGCTGTATGAAGGTTGTATTGTTTTTCACAAATATTTATTGTCTTCCCTAGTAGGAAGCCCTTCACTTGCGCCCTCCACTTGGCCCCTCCCTGATGGAAACTATACTTCCCTGCCCACTCACTTCACACTTGGCCACCTGACTTGCTTTGACCAAGTAAACTGAATGTCACTTCTGAGCAGAGACTTGAAGCACCATCATATGGTTCTGTTATCACCCTGCCGGAGATTGGCATGTCCCCCATAGGTCCTCATACTTGATCTTAATCCTGGAATGATGGAGCAAAGCTCGTGCCACATCATATGAGCCAGAAACAGACTTTTGGTGTTTTCAGCCATTAAATTTTTCCTAATCCTTGTGACTGCGGCATAACTCAAAATGACCCATACATTGTATCTGAGAGTAAGAACTTTCCAGGGAAATGGTATGTGCTCCTTCTCAAAGGAGTCTCTTCATTTCAGTATGGCTGGGAAGGTTTCTGTGGATACATAGAACCGGATTTTATGTTCATCTGGGTCTTTGAGTGAGGTAGTATCATTCAATAATTAAATTATTGGGATCTGCAGTTGATTTGGTTTCTACTTTCTATCTGTGTGACCTTGGGCAAATTGATAAACTCCTTAAGCATCGGTCATCTTATCTAGAAAATGGGACAGTAATACATACCTCATGAGATTATTGAGAGAATTCAATTAGCTAAAGCAGTTGTTCTCAACAGGGGTAATTTTGCCACCTGGGAGACATGCGGCAATGTCTGGTGGCATTTCTGATCGCTACTGTTGGGCAAGGAATGCTACTGGCATCTAGAAGGTAGAGGCTAGGGATGCTGCAAAACATCCTACAATGCACAGGACAGCCCCCTGCATAAATAATTTTCCAGCCCCAAATGTCAAGAGTTCTGCAGTTGAGAAACCTTGAGCTAAAGTGAAGTTCTTATTTGGTGCAATTCTTGGCACATAGTGAGAGAAAAATGAATGTTTGTCATGTATAATATTACTGAGTGGGCTTAAATAACAACCTGGAGATACTTTGCAATTATTGGTTTATAAATCAATACCAGTTTTGCAAGTTCACTATAAAGATCTGTGTTCAACTATAAATATATAACTAGAAAAAAATCATTGTTCTTTCAGATGATTTGACAATGACATTCTGTAAATCTCACAGTGGTTATATCAGTAGTAAATAGAAGAGGCTAGAAATTCTCTGCAGTTTCATGTGATTTTTTATGATATGCTTCAATTTCTGGTAATTATTGCCAGCATACAATGTATGTTAGGGTTTATAAAACCATCTGCATTTAAAATGTTATATAAATATGTAATGCATAAAAGTAAACTGCCTGAATAACAAATATATTTACCCAAAGAGTAGACAAAACAGCTCATAAGAAGCTGTTCCAATTATTCACGTAAACACTACCATCCTATGCGTGACTTTCCTTGTTTTGAGTCATGGGAATAAAACCCAGAAATGCTGTCTTGCAATGAAATAGAGAAATGACGTCATCTGGAGCATCCCAAAAATCTGATATAAAGTGTCATTGTCCTAACTCTTTTCTTTTGTCAGTGTTCAAGGGCACTCCAGAATCGCTTCTAGGAGTCTACTCTTCCCGACAAGAAACTTTACTGTAGCTGATGATTAAAGCCAGCAATTAATTGTATGGAAAACTATTGGTCTTAGTGGAAAGACTGGAAGATATTTGACTTCTAGTGTTGATGATTAACCGTCTGATAACCTTGGAGCGCTCATTTTCAAGGCATGAATTTACTCATCTCTAAGATGAGCATACAGAGTTAGATCTTTTCCACATTCCTCTCCTCTTATAAATTATATGAATTCACGTCTCCATATGCTCCATTTACATATATAATCCTTCAGATCCATAGGAGCACTGCCTTTGTTTTGAATGTCATTTAAATGGGAATAAACCTGCAGAAAAGAGTCTTAAAATCATTGCTGATTCACTGCTTTCTCCTATATTTGAGTATTGTTTTGCTTTTAGACTGTAGTCGTGTTACTTTGTTTGTTTCTTTAATTTAAAAATCTAGCAGGAGACTAGCCTGTAGCGTTGAAGAATGAGAAAGCATTGTAAGACATCCTCCTCGATGTTTTAAATAGCAAAGAGTAATAGTCACAATAATAACCATCACGTTCTGTTATGGCGCTACAGGCCACGCTCTGTGCTATAGTTTACATACATTATCTCGTTTAATTGCAAAAATAGCACTAATATGGGGACATTATTAGTCATTTTTCACGTGAGTATATTGAGACTCGGTGAACATTCAAAACCACACGTGTGATTCTTCTCACCAAGGTTGTCAAGCCAACGCATGGTCCTAACCACTACGCCTTACCACTAAAACGCCTTTACTTGCCACCCTTCACTGAAAATAATGGCAATATGGATTTCTTTGAAGTGAGGATGCGTTTCTCTGTTCTTTTTTTTTTTTTTTTTGTGAGGAAGACCAGCCCTGAGCTAACATCCGTCGCCAATCCTCCTCTTTTTGCTGGGGAAGACTGGCCCTGGGCTAACATCCGTGCCCATCTTCCTCTACTTTATATGGGACGCCGCCACGGCATGGCTGACAGGCAGTGCGTCGGTGGGCGCCCGGGATCCGAACCCGCGAACCCCGGGCTGCCAAGCGCGAACTAATCTGCTGCACCACTGGGCCGGCCCCGCATTTCTCTGTTCTGAATGTGACTCACTTTTGCTTCTCTGGAGGGGGTGTTTCTTGGTCTATCCATGTGTCTTCTCCCATGTCTCTCATTGCTAGCTGTGCAGTCTTAGTCTCCTTTTCTCTCCACCCAGCTGAGTGGAAGTGAAGGAGAGGCCATAGTCTAGCCTGAAGATTATGACAGGACAGAAAGTTGATGAAACACTTATAGATAGATAAAATGAGCAGTGGTTCCCTTCATCTATTTCTCCTATCTGCCAGATGGATTCTATGTGGCTTTAAGTAATTGAAATTGGATTAGGAAAATATAGCTATTCACCAATCATGTTGCTCATGTCTTTGGAAATCCTCTTCCTCTAGATGGAAGAAGGAAGTGGTTATGAAAGATAAGCCTGTGGTCTCCAGAAGACATCACCGTTGACTTCAAGTACCAAGTCCCATTCAGGAAGATAGCCCCAATTGTGAGAATGCATATTTATTCTTTTCAGATGTATAAATTGTCTATACCAATATCAACTTGTTCTTCTTCGAAAGAAATATAAATAGTATTTCATTTCTATTAGTTATTTAGCATTAAAAATCTCTAAATAAAATGCCCTGGGGCACAAAAAATATATTCTAGTATTTTTCTACCTTTAAAAACTATTACTGTGTGCCACTTTTTCGTGTATTATGTTGTTTAATCAGCATAGCAACTCTCTGGGTTAAATCCCATTGTTATCATCATTTTACTGAAGGGAAGACTGAGGCTTAGACAGTTTAATATCTTGCCGATGACCCACAGCCAAGAGATAGTAATTCCAGGACTGATGCTCAGGACTTATAGTGCCCATGCTGTTAACGATTATATCACTCTACTGGGCAGAAAGAAAATCTGATTCAACCACTACCCAAATTCTTTCATCCTAATTTTTTAAAGCCTTGCTGAGAAGATGTTTGTTACTCAAACTTTTGTATAATTTTTCAGTTCAAATCTGAGCAACTTGTAGAAAACCATTTGAAGAATTGATAGTTGCAAATCTATATCTGCTTGTAAAGATTGGATTCATGAAAGTGATTTGTATCATTTCATATAGGGTCTTCATGACTTCTGTGAATTCTTTTTGCTATAAGCTAAATATATTACACTTGACTGCATTGGTGGCACTCCTACCCTGGATCTGAAAATCAAGCTGTGATCTGACTTTCATTATTATGAGTTATAACAATTCTGCAATTAGAATAGAACAGGTAGACTGTGCCTATTAGACTAACAAAAGATGAATCAAGTTTTTATAGGCTGGCTTGGAGCTAGAACAGACTGTAATTCTGGCAGAACTCAGTTTAGATATCAGAACTCCCTTTGTGTGTGTACATTCCTCTTATCTAGTTTCTTAAATTGCATTGAGAAAGAATTAGTTACACAAGTATTAAAAACCAATATATGTTAAAGAAGAAATAAACCAACAACTGTGCTGAAGTCTCTTGGGACAAAATGGAATCTGTTGACTTAGCAGTAGTTTGGTGGATTTAATTTTATAATTCGTGTCCCTTTCTGTTATTGAATTTATAGCTGAGTTCTTGGATTTTCTTTTACCTTATGATGTTTGCATTTATTTCTTTGTGTAATTAATATAAATATTTTCTTTTGGCCTCTGTTATTTCATTTAGCAAAGTCCTTTGAGATATGGTTTTATCTTTCAAAAAGGGAGACATTTCTGTCGAATTGCAATAAATTCTGATTTACTTCCATCCCTATGAAGAAAAGGAGAATTTGCCAAAATAGCAATTCAGTTTGTAAATTCGGAGAACATTTCTCTCTGCCTCACTCCAGTCCCTTTAACTCTTACTTCAGTTTTGCTATTTCCTTTCCATCCAGTCATCCTTGGCATCAGCATCTTCCTGGAATTTACATAGAGGAAGGAGAAGATAAAGAAAGAAGAAGGTGGGAAAGTGTTTCTCCTCAGGACTTTTTCCTAAAATCTAACTTAGGAACATTCCCTGAACACAGCTACGAGGGAGAACATTAAAATGTAAAGCCTGTCTTATTTTGAAATATTCTGTTTATGATCAAGACCTATCCTGAGCAAAATCTATGAGTAGTGAAAACATGTCTTTGAGATTCCTAGCCTTTTCTGTCTGTGCTTCCCACCCACTTCTATTTCCCATCCTCTTTCACTCTGTCACCCCCACATACCCTGGCAGGTTCTCAGAATCCACCCAAAAGTCTTATTCATGCTTCATAGGGGACCTACTTTTAGGAAATGGTGTCACTCCATATATTTAATTTTTTAAACAACTTGTGAATAAACAGATTCTGGATTCAGGTATTGGGATGTGAATTCTGGAATAGAGTGGAATGAAACTTAGTCCCAGAGTTTCCAGGATATTAACAAGGACAGTTGAGTGGAAAAAAGAGACAAATCTGTATACTACTTTGTGTGTGTGAGTTCTGTGGTATGCTCATAGCAGCGAGAAGTAAACATTTCTACAGTATACATTATATATTTTATATATATATATATATATATATATATATACAGTACATAATGTTTTCTTTTTCCCAGGAATGTATACTGTATATTATATATTCAAGGCATCAGTGCTTTTTAAGTTAGTCTTTAACAATTTGATCAATCCCTGAGAGCTTAACAAAAATCTATGATGACTAACCAGAGTGAACTAAAATCACCCTAAAGTTTTATGGTATAACTCCCAGTAGTGAGCCAGATTTACAAAGAAATAAGAGGAAAGTGTTGATCAAATAGTGGATCGAACAAGTTCACAAACAGACCTCTTGTAGCAAATATGGACACATGAGGTTCGTTATCTTGTCCTGAATTCATTAAGTATGTAAATCATCCAGGCAACTTTCTTGTCTTTGAGTCCCTATTCTCCAAGCAACTAAATGATTATAATTTAGCATCCAATGCAGATCTGTTCAAGAGATACAGAATATTCTGGTCATGCGCTTCTGCATGATTGTTACAGTTTTCACATTGATTAATGCATTGATAGTTTGTTTTATATGTCATTCTCTATGAGCTTGGTTAATGTGGACTGCACTCTTCTCTCCAGATCTGATAAATTAGGTTTCTGAGCCTGTAGGACTGAAGGGCAGACTTTGGACCAGGATGAATTCAGTAATGGAAATGTCCTCTTACAGCCTCTTGGAAGGCAGCCTGCCTGCTTCTTTGGAGACATTATCACTTTACTATGCTCCTTTATTTTGAAATTCCACATTTATAATTAGAAGAGAGAAGTCAACACATAAAATGTGTTTTGTTGCAGGGCATTTGTCTCTTTCCAACTAAATGTGCAGAGATGGATTTTTTCCTTCCTTTCTCCTCCTTTCATTTTTCTTCTAAATTTTACATGGATCTTGCCTCTAGAATTAACTGAGGTTAGGAAATGTTTATACCATACATTGAAAACTGTAAGAAGAATCTGCAGGGCTCAGTTGATGATTGGAAGAGTAGGAAGAGAAAGACAGAGTTTCAGCATCATATTTTATAAAATAGCTCTTTTCTGTGTAGTTAAAAGATGTATAATGTGTATTGTTGCTGTTCATGCTGATGTCAAAGAGGGCAAAGATGACTTAAGTACTTGGTTAATTCGTAAGTATGTTTGATGCAAAGGACAAATAAACATAACTTCATGAATATATAATGTTGCTGATGGCAGCTGAAATTATTTCTGGCCATCATTATGGCTTTTCTCCAAGGTCAATGCTGCCTGTTTGCTGGTAAAATTGTTATCTACTTGAACTGTGTCATAGCAGCCACTTGATTTCTGAATCGCTTATTCCAGATTCTGTGCCTTGAGTCATTTCCCGACATCTTAAAGAATTCCAGGACTTGGAAGGGCTGACTGGGAAACGGTATGTCTTGTCCTTCTCCTATCTCTGGACAGGATCCTCTGTCAAATTCCACGCTGAGATAGCTTGATTATCTTATTAAAAAGGAGCCTTCATTGTGATACCTTAGAGAGATTTCTCAGGAGGCTGGTCAAAGTTTTATGAAAAAATACAGGGAGGTGAGACAATTCATAGTAACCATAGGACATGATAGCCAATAATGGTGTGGTCACAGTAATCTATATAGCATGCTCCTTTTTTCTTCTTTTTTTACATTAGTGTTTCTTCCTCCTCACTATAAAGGCAAGCCAGTACACCCTAGAAAAAACTTGAAAATATTTTTGTCCAGTGTTTTTTTCTAGGCACAGAATATTTTTCCCACAAGGTTTATTGTATATATTTTGAATTAGTACTTAAAGGAAACATAAATGCATACTTCCAAGGTAAACATTTCCAGTGTCAAGATTACTATTAACAACCTCCTAGCTTTTTGTAGTGTTTTATGGTTTATCAAACATTTTCACATATTACTGACAAGGAAAGATAACATTATTTGTTCTAGATTCAAATGAAGAAACAAAGATTGATTAGGTGTCTAATGGCCAAGACAAAATCACATAGCTTGTGAATACTAGTGGTCAGTGTAGGTCTTTGGTTACATAGAATAACACGGGGAGAAAAAGCCTGAAAAGTCTTCATATTTGGCTCCCAATATTTTCATCATACTGTGCTCCTTTATATTAATGTAAGAACACAAAAATATAAGCTAAAGTGAGAAAAGCATAGTCATTATACTCTACTGAAGTGTTAAAATGAACTAGCTCATAAAAGTAGCAGATAGAATATGGTAGATGCAGGAAAACAGAAAAGAATATCCAAATGTCATCTTATATTCATTAATTCACTTATTAACCATTCAGCAAGTACATGAGCTCTATTTGCCAGTTATTATTATGCTGGGTCCCAAGATACAGTCATAAACAGAGTAGACATGATCACCACTCTCACTGAGTGTTTAGTCTAGTGGAGGAGATAGACGTTAATTATATGAGAATATAGTTATAAACTATCACAGAAGCAAAGGAAGAAAATCAATGAGGAGCTATGAAACTGGAGAACAGAGGCACCTGATTTAGTCAGAGCTATCAGGGGAGGCTTTCCTGAGGAATTGACATTGGATATGATATGTGAAATATAAACTGGAAATCGTAAGCTCAGGGGATTTAGGAGGCGTTCATGTGTTCCTGGCAGAGGAAATATGAAAATGCCCCGAGTCAGTAGGAGGCATACTGCTTTGAAGACTTAAAAGACAACCAATGCATGGAGTACAGAGATCAGGTAACAGCTTGTTTGAGGAGGGAAAGAGAACAGGAGACATAGAGGATTTTGTTGACCATACTATATCCTTTGAATTTTATCCTAAAAACAGTAGAAAACTACTAAATAAGTTAAATCAGAGGGGTAAATTGATCAAGTATGTGTTCTTCAAAAGATCATGCTGCAGGTCTAGTTCTAGTAAGGCAGAGGGCCTTATATCAAATAACCCTCCTGCATATAGCAATAATAAATCAGAATCACCTTTCTATCTCTTAAAGAAATTTAATAAGTAATTAAAACTGTCTTCTCCAGAAAACTCCAGGCCCAGATGGCCTCGTTGGTGAATTCTATCAAAAACTTAAAGAAAAATCACTGGTCTTAAACCCTTTCGGGAAAAAGAGGAAGAGGAAATATTCCCCAGTTTTATGAAGCCAGCATGTTCCCTGTACCAGTATGTTCATTACAAGAAAAGTTCAGCCAGTATCCCTCTAGAACATAGGTGCAAAAATATTGAACAAAGTATAAGCAAATCAAATGGAGGCATATATGAAAAGGATAATGCATCATGCAAGTAAGGATTATCCCAGGAATGCAAGGTGGTTTTAATATTTTAGACTTAATCAATCTAATAAATCATGCTAACAAGGTGAAGGAGAAAAAGTCATGTGATGATCACAATCAGTGCAGAAAAAGCATTAGACAAAATTCACCATCCATTCATAGTAAGACCTACCAAAATCTAAGAATAAAAGGCAAATTCCTCAAGCTGATAAAGGATATTACAAAAACCTACAAGTCATATCATGTGCATTCTTAAATTTAGTAATGCCATCACAGCAAAGAGCCAGAAAGACCTGGAAAGAGTGTTAGGTTGTCACTCCCTAGGGTGGTGTTTTTATCAGTCACTCATCAAACATCTTAGAAACTCTTTTGTTCATATATAAAATGGGGACACTAATAATACTTACTGTAAACAGTTTTTGAGAGACTCAAATGATATAAATAGGTGGATGTGCTTTAAAAGTTTATGTGCTAAATAAGCTTGATTTGGTGGTAATCATGATTATGAACCTAAAGAATTAAAATTCTTTAACTTTCTGTAACCAGTACCCTGAAAGCCCTAGAAGAGGATTTCTCCTAACTTTATATTACTTCAAAGTAGTTCCATTATTTAGGGCTTAGAAAGCAATTTAGATATTTAAAATTCTTTGTCCAGTGTTTCCCTTTGAGTTATCTGACTTCTCATTAGCTCTTTCATCATAATCAGATGAGCAGTTTCTAGACATGAAGGTCAATGGATGCTGGGGCCACTTCCTTGAACCCCTTGTGGAGGAGCTAGTAAAAGAAAATAGGAAAATAATAGACTAAATTATTATTGGTTAATTTATTGGTAGATTTTAGTTTTTCGGACTTTCCCTAACCCCCACCAGCAAGGGCAATTTATAGTCACTCCATCTCTTTCCTCTGCAAAATAAGTCACATTATTCTTCTGAATCCAGGAGACAGAGAGAGATCCTAAACAGGTCTGCAAAATATAGAAAGTGATCTTATTGCTTTCTAATATTCCTCACTCCCTGCACCATACTAATTGCAAAGCTCGAAAAGTGTCCTTGATGCTTGATAAAAGTTTATAGCAGAGGAAACTGGAAACTACATGATATTTATGCAGAAATTAGCAAGGTCATTATTTTTAAAACTATTTCTATTATTGATAACCTATAAATCTTAATGAGATTTTCCCCCTTAGGGCCCAGGTACTTCTAATTCAGATGTCAAAATGTAAGAAATTATCATCCCATAACAATAATTCTTTTTTCTCATGGCTCAAAGAAATTCACAAATCTCATGTTAATTCATTGATTGTCACAAGTCCTGCATTGTAATTCAGACATATTTCTCTGTTTCTACTATAATTTGGTCTCAGTCAACCAAAGGAGGGTCTAGATCTGGGACTGTAATGATGAAACAGTTCTTTTGATAGGGACCCAAAATTGTGAAAAAAGTCAGTGGTTGTCTGGGTAAACCATTGGTATCTGGCAAAGTAATAGGCTTTGAGATTTGCAAGGACTTTAGAAATCACTTCTTTACAATCTCTGATTGTAGACATGAAAAAATAGTATTCATCTGGAAGTAGGGCCCCAGAGGTCGGTGGCTTGACTTCAGACCCCAGAAGAATTTAGGGGTTATGTTGGGGCCCTAAGAGTCAGAGATATTGTCATATGGGGCAAGAATGGTTAGGTCTGGGCTCAGCAGACCTAAACCATAACCTAGGAACTGAATCTGAGTTTTAAGGCAAGATGTTAGCCTCATCAACAAGCCTAGAGCACAGGTGCTGGGATTAGGTACATGATCTCAAAGAACTCGCGGCAAGACTGGCCTCAGTTGAGTCTGAATAGGATGGACTGAGAGCTCCTTTATTTCTTCTTTCTGATGAAGGGATGGTCCCAGATTCTGACCCACACTGGGAGTTTAGTATTCTGAAGGGAAGATTTGAAGCCTGGAGGTCAATGTCTGAGGAGTGGGGCTTTTAACTATAGTGGGTTAGGTTAAGAAGGAGAAAACTCTGGCTGTTCTTTCTCTACCTATACCCCACCCCAAAGCTCTGTGCTTCTACTTAGCCCTTGTTCCACTAATTCCATTAATATCTCATGGGGCATTCCTGTGGAAAAATATTACCTTGGTTACAGTAAGACCATTGAAATAGCAGTGTGCACATAGTGTGGACTGGTTTGTTAGACCAAATGACTTGAACAAATCACTAATATGACAATGATTGTCACAATGAGACCTCTTCATTTTGGGTAATCACAGGGACTGAATATTAGCTAGGGCCCTGGGCAGATCAGATTTCCTGTATTGTCACATTCAAAGTATAGTCCTGCAGCTCATAGCAAAATGTTTCCAAACTTGAATTTCATCTCTTGAAGCACAGTAAAGGAGATCTGAATTAAACCCATTGCAACAATTCCTAAAGTGGTCTTTCCTTCCCAATTCCCTCATATTCTCCAGAAGTTCTCATCCTCTGGATACTGAATATTTCACTCTCAACACTGTGGAAACACCTCTCCAGCTCTCTCACCCTTACCCTTTCTCCACTCTACACCAAACCCCTTGCTTCTCACCTGGAAGAGGCTGCCAGGGTTTCAGCTACATACTGCTGGTGATATTGAATCCCTCTAGGATGCCAAAGGACACAGGAGACTCATTTGCTCTCCCTAACCACGATACACAGAACCCCTAGGTACAGTTTTTTCAATCTGACTGTTTTTATCACAAAATGTTTTGGAAGTATTTCTAGATAATTAAAATTCTCCACCTTATTAACAATTAAATGAAAGTCAGGGACTCTGAGAAAGGTTCTAAATTTGATATTGAGTGCATGGACACAGAATGGCAAATTATATGCAAAGTTAAATCTGAAATATTGAAGGATTACATCATGAATGATCCCATGGATCATGTTTGAATTCATCAAAACTAGCAGATACTATCAGTGGGTGAGTCTGTTCTAAGAATGTTCTAGTCCAATTCTTGCTAAACTGCTAAGTAAATTTGTGACTTTCAGCAATTTACTTAAATTCTTTGGTCCTCATTTTTCTCATAAGTAGATGTAGGGAGTTAGCCTAGGTTAATTTCTGATTTTCCTCTAAGCTAGAAAAATTTGTGAAAAATAACCAGGGATGGGATAAATCCCTAGGTTATCTTCTTTTTATAGATAGCATTTTCTGTATGAATTTCCTATAACCTCATTCACCATTCATTGCTGTTTACTTGACATCATTCAAGTATTGCATTGAGACAAGTTCTAAAAATTTCCTTTAAATGCAAAATGCTTTTAAAATGTCTTTTTATGTGATGGTTATCAAATTTGGGAATTATCATTAACTTGCTTTAAACTAATTAATTTAAATGAATGAGTTATGCTCACCTTTCCTCCTATAAATGACAAGGAAATATGTATCCCCTTTTCTTAAGTCTTGGTGGTATTCCTTTTAGTTTTAATGCATTATTTTTAGATGTGCAGTCTTATTTACTTCTTTATTTTCCATGGAAATCAGCCTCATATGACAGGTAGGTTTTTAGTAACTTTATGCAATTCAAGTCTTTTGCATAAAACAAGGTTCTTTTTGATTTATTGTTTTCAATTTAAAGCCTAAAGTATTAATACAAAGGTAACATCTTCCGCGTATTTCTAGTTATTAGGAACAGAAGACAAAGGAAAGAAACCAGCTAATTTCTCAATGAGAATTTGCTGTTGACTCCAGAGTAGGACTTTATTTTGTAAGAACTAGAGAAGTAGACCTTTGAAATTTCATGTCTACAACTAAGAAAGAGCGTAGATATGAAACTTTTTCAAGTTTTATCGTTCACTATATATGTGATCTTAGGAAAATTACCTGAGCTGTCTAGGCTTAATTTCTTCACCTAGTAAAATGTTAAAAATGCCAGCTATCTCAATGGATAATTTAAGGATTGAGCTAATACATATAAAGTATTAGAACCTGGGGAATGCTCAATGACTAATAATGCTATTTCTTTAAAGGATTTTCCTATGAGCTATTAAGAATAAATATAGAATGATTCTCAGAAATAGAGATGATGAATGGGGCCTATGTAAGGTGATGTGGGAATCATTTCTATTGTATCATCGGTATTTTACTTACACTTGTGATTTTTCAGAAACTACAGATAAAGAAAACTGAGTTAATTTAGGCATAATTCATTCTTCTATAAACTAAGTGGTTTAAGAGTTACTCAGGTGGCGTGAATTTCCTCACTCAATAAAAATTGATGCATGAAGTAGGTCTAATTATCCAAACTGATGTACATTTACTATTTTATGGCCTATTTTAAACAGCTAATTTGCCACCTCTATAGAGGAAAGGACATTTGAGTTTGCTGAGGTATTGGGTAGAGGAGGGAGCATTTGCTTAGAAGTTAGCAAACTTGAGTTCTGCTCCCATCATTAGCTAAACTCTTCATTCATTCATTTATTTAAGAGTCTCCCATGTTCAAGATCCACATGAAGTTCTTTCAGAGAGTTTACCGTATAATATGAAGCCTGGCACCGAATACAAGCTCATTCAGTGTTCGGTGAATAATGTCATAAGGAAGATGGCATGGAAAATTATGAATCAAAGGAAAATGTGATCCTTAGAAAGTACTCAGATAGCTCAAAGGAATGAGAGAGCAACTCTTGCTGTTGTGGTCTGGAAGGCTCGTTAAGGAGGTGATATTGAGGGACGAAGTCAGGTATGAGTAGGATTCAAAAGGGGAAAATGGAAGAAAAGAGACATTGGATTCTATAAGAGAAGATCTGAAATGGTTTGCCTAGAAGGTCATTGTGTAATCAGTGGGCAGAGTTGTAGAGACCCGTGACAGTTACAGGCAGTTGGGCCTGACCGGTTGCTCAATTCCTCTGTCACTGCTTGGAGCCATGTTGCCCTGGAGGGAAGATCATTCTCACTGGCAGTTCCCAATGGACCTTCCCCTCCAGATCCTCACACTGTATCCTTACTTCATTCTCTGCCATAAAGTTCTTTTCTTTCCAGATTTCAAACACTTTATCCATGCTGCCACCACCCTGTATCTAGAATATTGTTATAGCCTCATTAATTAACTGGTGTCCCTACTTCTGCTCTTGCCTCACTTTCCCCGGCTTATTATCAACCTAGGAACCAGAGTAATTCTGTTGACGTTTAAGTTGTAGCATGCTCTACGTGGTTCAACCCCTGAAAATATAAGGTAATTTTTCGGAATCTTAGTGGATCCCTATTACCTCTCAGACTGTTTAGATAATTTCACCTGCAGGACTTCATGTCCAAGACTGGTCATTATTTCTTAATTCCTTTGATCTCTCTCTTTAAATTTTTATTAAATTAGTATCAGTGTACCTCTCAGTGGAACTTCTCAGGGAAGATGGAGTTTACCATTGTCATTCAGCTGCATATGGTCAATCTCCAGTAGGGATTAGCTGAGTGGAAATGACATTTTAGAGCAGGTAATGGGGGGAGGAAGCATAAGTGTATAGTTTTCCTCAAAAGATTCCCCCATGTTGATGGCAAATTTGGTTCTGCATTTAACTACCCTGAACATGCACAACTGTATTTGACAAGGTAAGAAAAAGAGACATTATTAAAGAAGTAATGAAAATACAAATACTGGGGCCAAGAAGAATGGTCTTTAGATGAGAACTTTTTCTTTTCTTTCTGTAAAAGAAAAGCAGAGAATTGCTTTATTTATTTTTGTGATGAAGATTGGCTATGAGCTAACATCTGTGCCCATCTTCCTCTATTTTGTATGTGGGACACCTCCACAGCATGGCTTGATGAGTGGTGTGTTGGTCCACACCCGAGATTTGCACCTGTGACCCCGGGCTGCTGAAGCGGAGTGCGTGAACTTAACCACTACACCACTGGGCCGGCCCCGAGAATTGCTTTTATTGACCCAAGGCATACCCAAGGGTCATTCTCAGCCACTGGAATCATAATATAATCTCTTTAAATATGAAGAAATACCAGAAATCAGATACTTCATAATCAAAGAGAAAGACTAGGATTCAGACACACCTTGACTGGAGTTTGCCTCTGACACCTAGTAGCTGGGAGTCCTGGAGCAATTGGCTTAGCAACTTTTTCTTTATTGATAATATAGAAATAATTATGTCTATCTTCAGGGCACACTGTGAGCATTCCATAAGAATATGTTGTGAAAAGCTTAAGACATTGTGGGTTCTTAAAAGGTGTTGGTTTATTGTCTTTCCTAATTCACATCTTCCTTTCCTGAATGAATGATGACAAAGTGATTGTTAAAAAAATCTCACGATTTAGTTTAATATATGATTATTTGGGGGAAGAGAAGGGATTATAACCTTATTTTCCTATTATAAACAATATTGACTTATTTACTGAAGATTTTTTTTTTCTGGCTGACATATACTAGTTTGTTCTTCTTCTAAACAGATGCTTCTTTTTCTCTGGATTAGACTGTTGCTGGGAAGAGCATCGACCCTGCTCTGAAGGCAGGGTGCCATGTCGAGGGAGCAACAGACCTTCACTCTCCACTGAAACCATGAGCAAGAACTAGAAAACTGATAAATCCTCTTTATGAATTTCAGCTGACTCTTTTCCTAGGCAACTTCACATTTATATATGTTGTTTCACTAGAGTCCATTCTCTAAATCAATAATTCATTTTTTTCAGAAAACTATTTTTAAAGCTTAATATAGAGTTTTCTCTTTTGCCATTCCTGCACTGTTGTCTTCCAAATTAGAAAGTCTTCAATCTGGTTCAGTGGTTCTTGCTGAAAAATTGTGCAAATTTCAGCAATATCCTTTGATATTTTGCCCAGAATGTGTAAAATTATTATTATTAATTATTTATAGAAAACTTGGAGCTAGAAAGAGTACGTTAGAAACAGTGCTTTATAAAGAACATACAGGATAAAAATCCTAGCCCCAAAGAACTTAGCTCACAAAACACAGTTCTCAGTCATAGTATGAAATGATGTTATTGAAAGGCATAATAAGCTAATAATGATAATACTGGCTCTAATATGTGCCAATATTGTGTTATGCACGTGGTTAACTTATTCAGTAGGAGAGTAGTAGGTGAGTTCTTAAGTCTAAAAATGATTAAGGACTTGCAAATTTGTAAGTAACAATTGTTTCTCATGACTGAATAATCTGATTTTTTAAATATAAAACTTCAAATTCAGTCAGAAGGATTTTAATTGAAAATGAATCTGGAACCTGGAAGAAATGCTTGATTGTAAGAATGTAGGATGTTGATAAAGTATGCTAAAGGCTGTAATCTGTTAGCACATTTATTCACCTTGTAAATACTTATTAAATGTTTACTATGTATAAAGTACCATAGTAGATAATGTGGATTAATTATGACCAAGACATTGTCCCTGTTTTCAGGAGGCTTATAGATTGAGATAGAGATGTAAATAAAGAGTACAGTAATTTATGACAGATGCTAAAATAGAAGTCTTTTTTAGGCAACAAATGCACAAAGAAGAGGGAAATCTACTTTGGCTGACCATCGGTTGTCCAGGCTTGCATGAAAAATAATAATTAAGAAACTAATGACAGTTATTAAATGCTGCAAAAATCTGGTAACGTGGATAAAGACATTCCATCGCTTGAGAGAACCCTTAAGCTGTAAGACAGTATTTTAGAAATTCAGAAAATTTTAAGGATGACTCCATGCAGATGAAATTTCAGGTCCCCAGTATTTCTCTGCTTCCAAGTCAATGGGAGGCAGAAGTTCTCAATTAGGGTGTCTGTAAATTCCTTGGAACGGTAGGCCACACTGTATGTGTATGAACTCAAGTGCATTTTTGTGGGTAAAGAGTCCATAGCTTGCGTCAGAGTCCCAAAAGTGTTTATAATCCAAAAAAGGTTAAGAATTTTTTAGAGAATTTGGTAACCCTTAAGTTTCACCATCAGAAGTTAAGTGTTTATTTCAATAATTAATTTTAAGTTTTAAGAACGAATGCTCTGGAGTGCAGTGTACATGGAGGTGTAGTAATTGATAGATTTTTCTGATAGGTAAAGGTGTCTGCTATTTCTAAGCTGTTTCCTCTAAATTCCTAAAGATAGCAGAATTAGGACATTTTTATTCTTATATTTTGACTTTTATACCTTTGGTTAAAAATAATAAGACAGAAATCTATAGCCCGATTTACTGCCCAGCAGATGTGGGACTAACAACCATTTTACTTCCATTGATAGTTTAAGACTTAAGAAAATAAGTCTTTCCATACTTCCCCGTTGAGAATAGTCTTATTGTATTACAGTAATAAATTAATTGCAATATTACTTTGACTTATGATTTGATGTTTTGTGTTTACTATTTTCTTCTCTGCTTCTTTATATAATGAAATTAGGTTATTTACTTTTTTTTTAAACAAACCTTTGTATAAAGTTATGATAGAAGAATTTTTACAATTGTGGTAAAGTGCATCTTTATAAGTAAATTAAAACCTAACCATTGGACATCAGGCAATCAGAAGATAAAGTGATTAATGTTTTAAGATACATTATTTATGCTATGACACACCTAGATTTGTTAAAACAAAATAAACTTCAGATTTCAATAGTGTCCTATTAATTTGGTTCACCATTTTAGAATGACAGTCATATTAGTTAGTAATGGAAACAATACAGCAGTGCATTGAAGCAAATGATAACTTCACTCAGCTTCTATGACTAGACTTGAGTCCATGTTATGAAAAACTTGACAGATGTAGGTTTTTTTTTTCTTTTTAAATTTCGTCCGGATCAGATGATGTGGTGAGTCTAAGTGGGACCCAGTGTGGCACAGCAAAGTGGTACAGGCTTGTCCTGCCATTTTCTGGATGTGTGGTGTTGGAGAGTTGACTTATCTCTTGGAGAATCAGATTCTTCATGTATAAAATCAACACTGGAACTGCTGTGATTAATAATAATGCACATAAAGTATTTATTCTAGTGTTATACACACACTGGTGATTAGCAATATTATCATTATTAGTTGTCTTGTAGAAAGAAACAAATTAAGATGATTAAAAAGAATAGAATGTCCTCTGCTGAAAAGTGCATGACAAGTCATTCATTTTTCTCTCAACTTTGGTTTTGTCATCTACAAAATGAAATTGTTAGAATATTCTGACATCCCATCCAACTCTAATTTCCCTGCTTTTATGTAAACCAGCTGAATGTGTGTCTGTATCAGAAATGACTATTCACTTATTTTAGCTCAGTAATTTGGGCCAAATCAGAGTAGATCTGATCACAGACTAAGAAGGTACGTTGTTCAGATAGATTAAAGTGGATGGTATGACACCAGAAATCATTGTTCGCTAACTAAATGTGCTTTTAAAAGTAAATAGTTTAGAGATGTCTTAATCCAATTTTCTACTGCAGCTCATAGAAAAACAATACTATTTCTTCATTGTGCCCCTTTCTAAAACTATGTTTTCAGCATTTAGGCTGTTCCATGTCTTATAAGGTAACCTGGGAATGTTCTCTTGACAAAATATGATAGGTATTGTATGTCAAAAGCCACAAGAGAGAAATAAGTCTTACTTTTAAGCGACTATGCAGTATTAGATATGTTTGATTTTTGCCGTTATTCCTTCTTCTGTCCTGGACAACGTATTACTCTAGGTTGCTTTAGTTAGCCTGGCTCCCTCAAGGAAGTGAGCCAAGCTTCCTTTAAAGTTTTGATGTGTATGTGGGTGAGTAGCAACCTTAGGAAGCCAACTTGACAGTGTCGTGTGGTATTTCTCATCTCCAGAGACTTCCAGGTGAAGAGAGATCTATAAATAGAATAAAGAGATGGAGATAAAAATAGTACACTCATTTCAATGAATGTGACTGACACAAACAATAGTTTATTAATGATTGTTTTATAACTAGTTTGGTTACTGAATTTATTAATATAAGGTGAAATTATATTACATTTCCTGACCAAGAAGTGGCTGTTACAGAAAAAAAAATCTTTTTGTCTGTCATAATTTTGATTTATTCTGTTATGTATTTATAACTCCATTTCATTTCAAAATAGACACTGTCAGTAATCTTTATTAAATGAGTCATTTAAATGGGAATAACTATGGAAAAGTTAAGAACTAATAAATATAAAGTGAATCTATGTTTGCCGTGGGAAATTTTTGGGAAAAACTAAGGAATCAGTAAATGAGAATTTATCATTTTAGTCTATACTGATTTATTTCTTGATTTAAAAAAACTAACAAAAATATTTCGATAAGAGAAGGATTTTCACTTGAGGAAAGGGTAGTAAATTTTGGGTTTTGCTATATTATCAAGAAAAACTGAACTGAACTGACTTACTTCAGATTATCAATGTAACACATGTCTAGAGTTTTGAGTTAAACAGACCTCCAGGCTGATAAGGAAAACTGTCAGAATCTTGGTCAAACCCATGGGGTAACTATCTTTGTCCTTTTTGTTGTGGTTGAAGACATCTCTCTTGGAGATCTCTGACCTCTTCCTCTGGTCTAGATTTACTGATTTTTAGGCCTTTTGCACAGCTGTCTTTCAGGAACACCCATTTACTGATCCTGGGAATTCTTTTCACCTCTCACTACTGTGTTAATTTTTTTTCCTGGTCTGAGGTCTTTTCTTTTTTAGTTTGCTCTCTTGATTTGGTGACTCACATCTGTAATAATTTCCTAAGACACACTGCTTTGATGTTAAACATGGAGTTACCCTAATACATGAATGTATTTTGGCAGGGGATAGAATTCTGGGTTCAAAATCATTTTAATATAATTTTAATGGCATTGCTCCATTAATTTCTAATTTCCAGAGTTGCATTTTAAAAGACTGATAACATTCTACTACCAATCTTTTGTATGTGATGGGATTTTTTTTTTCTTTCTGGAAATCTTGATTGTCTCTATCCTTGGTGTTATGAAATATCAATATGATATTTCAATTATCAATTTCAATCATGATATTTTAATTAGAATGGGTATATTTTTGGTTTTATTCATTTTATTGTCCTCAGTGGGCTTTATTTATTTATTTATTTTTTGTGAGGAAGGTCAGCCCTGAGCTAACATCCGTTGCCAATCCTCCTCTTTTTTTTTTTTTTTTTGTGGGGAAGACCAGCCCTGAGCTAACATCCGTTGCCAATCCTCCCCTTTTTGCTGAGGAAGACTGGCCCTGGGCTAACATCCGTGCCCATCTTCCTCTACTTTATATGGGACGCCGCCCCGGCATGGCTGACAGGCAGTGCGTCGGCGGGCGCCCGGGATCCGAACCTGCGAACCCCGGGCTGCCAAGCGCGGACTAAACTGCTGCGCCACCAGGCCAGCTCCCTCGGTGGGCCTTTTCAATGTGGAAACTAATGTGTTTTAGTTTTAGAAAAGTCTCTTATGTTATTTCTTTCTTTACCTCCATTTTCTGTGCTCTTTCTTTTGAGACTGTTAATTAGTCTGATATTGGCCCTCCTGGATAGATATTCTTTCATTTATCTGTAATCTGTTACCTTTTATCTCCTATTTTTTGTCTCTTCACCTTTTTGTTTTGCCTGTTTCTAGGAGATTTCCTCAACTGTATCTGCTAACCTTTCTATAGATTAAAAAAAAGATTCTGCCGTTATATTTTTAATTTCTTAGATTTCTTTCTTGTTTTCTAAAAATTCGTATAACATCCTGCTCTTGGTTTTCAAGCATACTCTCGTGTCTTACCTCTCTGAGAAGATACATGAAAGTTTTAAATATTTTTTTCTTCGTTCTGACTTAACTTCACTTTTCCCACTAGTTGTTTATATTGGTCATTGTTTTCTGCATGAGGTCCATTTCTTAAAGGTCTGGGGACTCTTAGTTGTGTATTGCCTCTCAAGATGGGAAAAGCTGATTGAGTGTTCTCTGCATGGGGAGAGTTAATGGACTGGTGGTCCTCACAGTTGTGTGATAATATGGAGAGATTCTGCTACATTGGGAAGACACCAAAAGTCAGCACCTGAAGTTTTCTTTCTCTTGAGTAGATTGATTTTATTGAAAAGAAATTGTGCAAAATCTTGGCTGTGTTTCATAAGCTTGATTGTCAGCTTCCTGGAAGCCAAAAATAGGGAAGAAATTTCAAAATTCGGTGCACAGAGTTTCACTTGCTGTACCATGGCACTCACCTAGCCAGGTGCACCCGAGCCCAGATAGTCTCTGGTTTAGCATCTCCAGGGGGTAACCTTTTAGTATTCCACCTGGGCAGGCTCCTGATTTCATGGATTTAGGAATGGTTCTGGAGGATTAATACCTTCTACTCTACATCCTCTACTATCAGAGTCACCTGGTGCTTCCAATGCCTGCGCTTTTACATGTTATTTGGTCTGAATCAATTTTTGTAGTTTCCTTTTGATCTTAGTCACTTGGGTTTCAACTTTTCTTGTCAGCTAAGTCCGTACTACTCATTCCCTCTTTCTATCTTTTAAAATTTTAGGACTCCTTATTATCTATTCTTTCTTTATTCCTGTGGTTTAAATTTGGTTATTGTTTTTACTATTATTTTAGTGGGATTTCAAAAGAGAGCAGAGATAAACAAGAGTGTTGAATCTGCCATGTTCAATTCAAAACTTCATTCTCCAGAGATTTGAAAGAAAAAGGAAGGAATTATAATATTTGCATTGCATAAATTTAGGCTTATCTAAGTTTAGCTTTTGCTTTTTGGGGGGTGGGGGGAAGACTTGCTTTATAAGAAATCTCTTTTTCTATTCCTCAGTGCTAATTATTAGATCTTAAAATGTTTCTCTTTTAACTGTTAGAATTTTTGGTATTGTTTATGCAGTTGTAGGACTGAGGTCCCCATTTGTTGCCAATTGTCAATTAAGGGTCACCTTTGGCCTCTGAAGGCCTCTCTCTTGTCCTTGCCCATGGTCCCTATGTCTCAGAACCAGCTCGCTCCTCACATTTGGAATCTCTCTGACTTCCCTTTCTGCTACATCTCTCCTGTTTTCCTTTTTGGCCTCTTCTCTGATTGATTCTTATGGTTTTAAAGGCTCATGTGATTACATTGGGCTCACCTAGATAATCCAGGATAACCTCTTTATTTTAAGGTCAGCAGATTAGTAATCTTAATTCCATCTGCAAAGTTCCTTCATAATAATACCCGGGTTAGTGTTTTATTAACCAGAGAACAGGAATCTTTGGGGGAGGGGCATTTGGAAATGTGCTCCCCACAGGGCCTATATACACATCTCATCTATATTCATCATTGGGCCAGTGGAGACTTCCAGACATCCTAAAAGAGGATTTCTCTAGATCAGTTGCTTTCATCCTTTGGTTTGTGTCAGAAACACCTGAAGAACTGATTTGGAGCTCAGACACCCAGACTCTTAAAGTAGCACAGGGCCTGGCTCTTCATATTTTTTTCCCTGGTGATTCTAATACCCACCAAAGTTTACTCAACCTTGGTTATATAATAAAATTACTTGGGGAGCTTTTTAAAATCCCAAAGCATAGGATGCACACAAGACCAATTAAATCAGAATCTCTGAATGTGGTGATCCATGTATCATTATGTTTTAAAGCTCTAAGGTGATTTTAGTTTTCTAGACCAGTGCTTCTCAAATGTTAATCCATATATGAATGACCTGGGGATGTTGTTAAAGTGTAGATTCTGATTCAGTAGGACTTTGGTGGGAACTGAGACACTGCGTTTCTATCAAGCTCCTAGGTTGTGGCATGTTGGTGGACCATGGACCACACTTTGATTAGCAAGACTCTAGAACATTTTCACAGTCTTATATCACGCAGGAAGTATGTCAGAAACATTGCTAGGGTTTCCACATATATTTCCTTTTTATCATGCTTGGAGTTTTCATGTGCCAAATTATAGCCCCAGCATTAAGCTATCTGAGAAGAAATGGTTTAAAACTCAGTCAGGACTTGCTGGTGGAAAAGTTTGATTATGTGTGCGTGTGTGCGCACATGGTTTTTGTTTGTTCGTTCAGATACATCCTAACACGGGGGAAAGCACAACGTGGTACTATAAATTAAAACAGAGATTTATCTATTGTTCTGTACTCCTTTAACTATAGCATTACGCTTTGTGATGTCTCAACCGTAACTGTTTAGCTGTTACAAAATATGCCATTTATACACAGGAAAAAAAACTATAAAAAGTTATGCCAGGTTGCTAAAGTTACAATTATAAATACATGCTGATTAAAATGATTTTATGGCGTCTTCATGAGAATCAATTATTAAACAAAGATTTATTGAACCCTTACTGTGTTGAGGCACCCTAAGTCGGAGGGGATCCAAGGATGAAAAAGACGTGTTCCTCAAGGTGCTGAATAACAATTACAGAATGGGATGTGTGCCATGAAAGAATTTTTTTTAAAGGCGATGGGAGGGTTGAAGAGGGACTTATCAATAGTGCCTGAAAAAAATCCAGGTAAATCAGTTAGAGGAAAAGATATTTGAGCTGGACTTTGATATATGAGTATGATTAGGCCTAATGACTATGTATGAATACAGGTATAGAGAAGGGAAAATGCCATAGTATGGAAGAAATAGTCAGTAGTGTAATTAAACATAAGGGGGTTGGAGTGAAACAGAAGTAGTGAGGGATGTTTAGAGCCAGATCACTGGGAAACTTTGGATAACAACATTGAAGAGCTTGGACTATTTTTGCCAGGCAGCTGGAAACAAATGAAGACTTTAGAGAAGAGAGCTGATATGATCTGTGTTGTGCTTTAAAAAGATCACTTGACAGTGGTGTAGAAGATGGATTGGAGTAGTGCCACAGGACTGACTTTACTAAGCCAACGCAGAACTCCTTCCTACTAGGCTGAAATGTGTACTTAGAATCTTTCTCAAGGTAGCACTCTGGGCTTCCATTACCAATGAATAGAAGTTGGCACAGGGGACCAAAACAATTTGCCATTTGGGGGATAGAAGACAGGGGAGACACATTGGGAGATAATGATTATGATTAGAGTAGGGTTGTAAGTAGGTCCTGAAATAGGTAGTGATAGTGAGAGGATATTATATATTATATAAGAAGAAATGGATTCTCAGGGCCTGTAGGTAATAGGACTTGGTGACTACTTTTAAGTGGTGCTGGGGGAGAACAAGGCTGGACTATTTCTTTCATGAGAAGGTAAGGCTCGGGTTACATATTTGGTCATCCAATAAAGATAATTTGAAAAAACAAGACAAGCCTACAATGATAAGTACAGATAGAAAAGAGAACAGTAAAGATAAAATTCCTGGAGAAATCTAGACTTTGGAAGTAGAAGCAGGCATAGAAGTTGAAGAAAGTAACCAAGAGGGAACCAGAGAGGTAGAATCTGAAGTAGCATGTGATGGATGACAATTGAGAAGACAATTTGAGAATGAACGATTGGTCAAACTGTCAAATGGCCAGATGGTTGAGGAGGATGCTGGCTGAATAAATGCCATTGATACAAATTGAAGACCACCATGGTACCAAAATCAAATACAGGGATGGTTTCATGAGAATGTCCTTAGATATGAAGAACCCCAATTCGAATGATCCTGCATATGTGAAAGATTTTAATCAGGATTCAGTTGTGTTTGCTATGTGAACTAAAATAAAAACAAGGATCAAAGAAATGGTCTGGAAATGTAGTAAGAAAGGTGAAGAACTGAAGGAACTGTATGAGGTTTTCATATTAATTCGTTTCTAAGTTTTTGAATTTTTGCATGAGTATGTACTGCTCTAGTTATAAAAACAAACAATAAAACCACGTGAAAAGCGTATGTGAGGAGTAAGAATAAGTGATTAAAAATATTTTGACAAATGCTGAAATAGATTATGGAGCAGGTTTTATATTCCTGGAGATAGTAAAGAATAGACTGAAAAGACATCTTTTATATGGTATAGGTTATACATTGGCCCAAAGCCATAGGGTTCTTGAAGCTCCATGGTTCCTGTTTTAGGCAGTGTATGGCAAATGAAGCATTTTTAGGTACCAAATCTTGTCTGCACTCCATCCCTGACTGCTAAAGCATCTTAGGTCAATTCAGTTGCACTTGTTTGAATTGAGTATAATATAGACTTCAAAATGTAAATTTATCAACAGAATTATAATTGAAAGTCATTAAAGAGGAAATTGACTGTTATAAGCATCATGCGATTTTATAGCTTCATATTAATTATTAACAGAGGTCAAGCAAATTGAGGTGAAGATATTGAAATTATTATAATGTACATTTTGCTAGAAATATTTACTCCAAAATGTTTTTTGTTATTAAATATTGTAGTAATATGAAAAACTTTAGAGCTGAATATATTAACTATATCTAGAATACATGTGTGAAATAGCCAACCCCTTTTAGATTTTGCTTCATTATACTCTCCACCATTTTATCCTACTATTGATTAAAGATTCAACCAGCTATTTTCACAGCAAGTTCATCTTTGAAACTGGCTCAATAAAAAAAATTTCACTGTAGTCAATACTTATGACAAATTTTGATTTGTCTGATGCTACTTTTTGCACTTTCCCAATTTGTTATTGGATTTTTAAAAATCTGTGAACAGCTTTTTTCAAGCATATATAACTTACTAAGAGAGGATTTTCATGAAAAAAGGTGTTTTAGCCCAGAAATAATTTTGTCAGCTTTCCCTGAACACTCAGGAGAGATTACTTGCTGTGTGTTTGTGCTATATAAATTCCACTTAGACATATAATTGAAACAGAAGATGTTACCTCTTCTAGGTTTTAAATGACAGACACAAAAAGATTCTATTGTTTTGTAACATAATTTGAATTGATCCGTGAATTTCCCGGCGAGTTGGATTCCTCTAGTCCTGATGTGGCAATACACAAAAGAAACAGATGAAATATCTTTAGTTCGCTATTGGAAACAAACTATTTTGCCCTGTGATTTTAATTGAATTTTTTAGACTAAAGTTTATTTTTGGCTTTTCTCAGGCACACTAAGCTAACCAGAAACTCTTGTAACATAGAAGGGAAGGAATAATATCATCTGTCTTCTATGTTTAACTCTGAAGCCACAGTAGAAAGATGAGAACACTTAATGGAATATGCTTTTAAAACTCACATTCTACCTTGAAACTTTTCTTTCAGCCACTAAAAAGTAAAAAATATTATATGCACAAAAAATAATCATAACCTAGACTAGATCTAAGCTTTCATTTAGATGTTAGTTAATTATGAGTGAAGAAAACAGAAATTTATTGAAATTTAGGTGCAGTTAGAAATCAACTCAAAGTGCTGCTCTTGATATGGAAATAATTAATGCCCAAAGAAAAACACTTGTAGTTTTAATATCTAGTACTTCAAATAATAATAATGATGATGATGATGATATTAACTAAACCAATTATAATAACAGCATACTTCTTGAAGCCAGATTCCCAGTGTGTACTCAAAATTTCTCAAAAATGAGGAAATCTTTGTTAATCAAGGATTAAATTTAGTATAATTAATAAGATTCATGTTGTTTACTGCACCACTGACCCAGGAATTATTCATGGTGTAGAATTACTAAGACCAACATATCTTTAAGCGTCACAATCCTTATACTCCATTTCCCATTCTGTACTAACTTTAGACAATGCCCATGAAAACTACGTGGAGCATAAGACATTGCACAAACAAATGTGAAAAGGATGTATTTCTGTTTGTAATTTATGATTGCAGTCTAAATGGATCCATGGACATTCTCCCTTTTTTATATGCAAATTGGTAATATCCAAATTATATTACCAGAATGCATTCAAGAGATAAAGGATTCCCTAGTCATAATCACATGTACTTGTAAGAAAGTGATATTTACATATTTGGGGACACAATCTCTTCTAGATATTAAAACTGAATGTGCCACATTATGTATCTATATAAATTATATCTCAGAGTGTCAAAAATGTTACCAGTGAGTGTTTCTGAAATCTGTTGGGGATCTCCCCAAAACCGTTTGCATCATATTTATTTCTATATTATACAGTTATTCTCTTTTGTACTACAAAGTTGGTTCAACAATCTTGCCATTCCAGCAGAAGGAGAAAAGAAAAGATTACAGGAAGGTTTTTATTTAATACAATTTTTCACAAAATTCTTGAGCTCACTCTTCAGTCTTTTTGTGCTTAAATTATTTCTTGGAAACAGAGAAAAGTTAGGTAATGTAATAAGAATAAAATAAGCTTGACTATTCCTGTTGAGTCTTGAAATTTCAGTCCCTTTGTTGTCGGAAGAAAAGTTTATTTTGGTTTCAATATAAAATGGTAAAAGAGAAATATAAAAACACTTAATATGAGTCTTCTTGAGTTTCCAGACATATAATTGGGTTTTCTTGTAATATCAAGTAAGAAAGGTAGAAAAGAAATTTCAACACTGTTATAAACTCTTGAAAAATGTGGTTAATAATGAAAGTGCTATCCCACTCTTCAACTATGCAATAAAAGCTTACATGGAAACATAGCTGAAGTTGGAATAGAGGGAAACTTTTGTTATATTTTCTAGAATGCCAAGTATTTGTAATGTGTTGCTTATATTAGAAATAGACTTTCTTCAGAGCAGTGCTATTTAGTTTTAGCTATTTAACTTTATTTTAGGCCTGAGATTTTCAGTGCTGGTTTGTTTGGTAGACATTCTAAGGACATCTTTTTCTAAGATTAGAGATAGAAAGAAATTACTAGCAAGATCTTATACTATGTATATGTGGGAATTGTATCTTAAAGGATATTTTTCTTAGTGACAACATGATCTGAAGGTTTTACTGGGGAGTTAAAATATACACGATTTATTTATATCTTCATTTCTGAAAGAAAAATAATTAAAACTGGATGATGGTCAGAAGTAAAAATTCAAAACTGTGTTTGATTTTCGTAACCAACCTTTTGGCCTCTGGAAGTAACCATTTGCAACAAAAGATAGGATTATTTTTAGAAGAAAGAAATTTTAATTTATTCAGTTTATATTTTGATTTTGTGTTTAGGCACAGAAACTGGTTGAACTGATTTCATTTTAAGTTAAATCCAGTTTTTTAAAAAATGTCTTTTTTATTTCTATACAACTGAGGGAGGTTTGGAGTATTTTTCATATGGTTGGTTTGATTATAAATAAAAAATGTGGGTTACTATTTTCTTTTTATTAGGAGACCATGCTACTGAATCAGGCCATCAAGAAATGTGAAATTAAATAAATGTTTTAGTTTGGTTTAATAGAAAAAAATTCAACTAGTCTCAATACAAGTTTAATGATGGGAATGTTAAAAAGAATCCTTGCCGATAAGATGCTAGGAGAGTTACTTTCTATCCAGGATCTTCAGATACAAGTTCTATCACCAACTTATTATTTAGTTTCAATTTGTAGGGTTTATTATATATATACTATCTATTTTGAAAGGAAACAAAATTCAGCAAAACAATTTGAAGTTGCATATTACTTTTTTACTGAGGTATAATTAACGTAACATTCTATTAGTTTCAGGTGTACAATGTAATGATTCATTATTTGTATATATTGCAAAATGATCACCATAAATCCAGTTAACATGCCTCACCATATATAATTACAAATTTTTTTTCTTGTGATGAGATCTTTCAAGATCCACTCTCCTAGCTACTTTCAAATATGCAATACAGTATTATTAACTATAGTTACCATTCTGTACATGGCATCCCCAGGACTTATGCATTTTACAACTGGAAATTTGTACCTTTTGACCCCCTTCAGTCTTTTCACCCACACCCCATGCTTATTACTTTTAAAACACTATCCCATGATTAGGTATGAGATTACCAGTTTTCTCTCTAACCTGTTTCATATCTGTCAAAGGAAGGGATATTTTAATTCTTTTTCTGAAACTTTCAGCCCTTCCCGAGCTTCTTCCCTTTTTCTTATCCCTCTTCTTGGCTATCCTCCTTTCCCACCAAGCCTGTGCCGGAGGAGGAGTGACCAGTCTGATTGGTAAGAAGATGGGCATTAATTGGCCCCATTTTATTGGGGAGGGTGAGATTCCTGTGTCTTAAAGTTCAGACCGAAGATCAGACTCATGAGAGAATGTTCCTTTTCCCTTCTGGACTTTTAGGATAAGCAACCCTGGCCATCTTTGTTTTGGAAAGATTACACAGAAGTCCTTGGGCCGAAGCCACATTTTCTAGTCAAGCTTTTATTTAAGCAATTTAGATTGGCTGGCAGGAGGCATGCTAGGGGTGTCTTGACATGTATTATTAATAAATCAATGATTACAAAAATTAACTCAAAATGGTTTACAGACTTAAGTATCAGACCTGAAACCATAAAACTCTTAGAAGAAAACAGAGAGAAAAAGCCCCATGGCGTTAGTCTTGGCAATGATTTGTTGGACATGACATCCAAAGTGCAAGCAACAAAAGCAAAAATAAACAAGGGGGACTATATCAAACTGAAAAGTTTCTGCACAGCAAAAGAAACCATCAACAAAATGAAAAGACAAACTATGGAATGGGAGAAAATGTTTGCAAACCACATATCTGATAAGAGATTAATATCCAAAATATATAAGAAGCTCATCCAAGTCAAGAGTAAAAAAGCAATCCAATTAAAAAATGGCAAAGGACCTGTATAGACATTTTTCCAAAGAAGATGTACAAATGGCCAAAAGATACATGAAAAGATGCCCAGCATCACTAATCATCAGGGAAATTCAAATCAAAACCACAGTGCGAGATCCCCTCACACTTGCTAGAATGGCTATTATCAAAAAGACAAGAGGTAACAGGCATTGGCGAGGATGTGGGGAAAAGGAAACCCTTGTGTACTGGGGTGGGAATGTAAATTGGTGCAGCCACTATGGAAAACGGTGTGGAGGTTCCTCAAAAAATTAAAATAGAACCACCATATGATCCAGCAATTCCACTTCTGGGTATCCATCTGAAGGAAATTAAATCACTGTCTCAGAGAGATATCTGTACCCCGTGTTCATTGCGTATTCATTGCAGCATTGTTTACAATAATCAAGACATGGAAACAGCCTAAGTATCCACCAATAGATGAATGGGTAAAGGAAATGTGTTGCGTGTGTGTGTGTATGTGTATAATATTCACTGTGATGTATGCATATATATATATATATAAATGAATATTATTGGCATAAAAAAGGAAATCCTGCCATTTGTGACAACATGGATTCATCTTGAGGGCATATTGCTAAGTGAAATAAGTGAGACAGAGAAAGACAAATGTTGTATGATCTCATTTATATGTGGAATCTAAGGAAAAACTGAACTCACAGAAACAGTGAGCAGATTGGCGGTTGTCAAGGGTAGAGAGTGGGCAGGTGGGGTGGGGGAAATGGGTGAAGATGATGAAAGGGTACATACTTCCATTTATAAGATTAATAAATTCTGAAGATTTAATTTACAGCATGGTGACTATGGTTAGCAGTACGATATTATATATTTGAAAGTTGTTAAGAGAATAGAGCTTAAAAGTTCTCACCATACACACACAAAATTGTAACTATATGGAGTGATAGATGTGTTAACCTTATTGTGGTAAGCATTGTATGATATATATCAAATCAATATATTGTACATCATAAACTTACACAGTGTTATGTGTCAATCATATCTCAATGCAACTGGAAAAAAGTAAAGCTCACGTGTTACTGCAATAAATAAAATCCTGCAAATTAGTGAAAAGAAAAATTGAACACAAAGTTTTATTAGAGACATCACAGAAGTGGCATAGCTAATCCCATTTTACTTAAGACAGTAACCCATGCCCTGTGTGATTTAAAGAAAGATATGTATTAGACATATATGAGTTTCTTTAAAAGTGATTTCTCAAACAGGATCCCTAAGAGGTACTTGCATCTGCTTATCTCTCGGGAACAGACACTAATCTATGAATTTAGAGCAATTGTTTCTCCAGGGATATTTTAGAAATCAGCAGCATTCTAACTTGTCATTTTCTGCTGGGGAAGTAGGTGGTTAAGGCAACAGAACTTGGAAGTGGTAGGTGTCATGTTCCATGATGTTCTGACATAAATCACAGGCATCTCAAAGTTTAAAATGTTAACTTCCTAGATAGTAGTCTTTTGCCCTGCCCACAAGTCTATGGTACTAGAAATCGGGGGCAGAAATTTGTATTATTTTCTATTTATGCAAATAGCTTTCAGAAAAATGGAAGTCTAGATACTTGGGTACAATTTTGGTTACCACTGTGTAAATTTAGACAATGCATTTCACCTCTGACTCAACTTTTCCTTCACCCTAAAATGGAAAGTTTGGCTATATCACCTCCTGGGTCACTTTACATTTAGGCTATTGTTATTTCTGAGACTGAAAATATTAATAAAATTATTTTCTTCTTTCTTTCTCTGAAAGCTATATTGATCCAAAGCATATTATTTAGTGACCAACTTTCCCCCTTTGAGCTTGATGGGGAGTTATTTAAGTGTAAGAATGTTGCTCTATTAAAAAATGGATTTGTATATACCTGAGAGAAGGAAAGAAACAATTGAAGAAATTTGGATAAAAGGAAATAAAAATAGGAAAATAATAAAGCCCACAATAAAGTTAGTAGAAATTAATATCATACAGTCATATGTTATTGTCACAGGTGGGAGCAAATTTGGCTTTAATCTTTCTAGCAGCCAAAGAAATAGAGAAAAACAATAATTTAAAAGACTTATTGAATAAAAAAAATATGACTTTTCCTGAGAAAAAACTTTTTTTTCTTTTCTCAAAGGGAACAATGTGGAAGATAACATCTTCAATATCTCAGAATTTTATAAAAGCTGAGTCTTATAATATTTTCAGTAGCTTGAGGGTGAACATCAGATCACACATTGAGTGTAACGTTACATCCATGAGCTAGGTAGGATTTCTAAACACTGGCTGTAATGACATTTTGAGCTAGATGACTTTTGTCGTGAGGGGCTATCTTACGCATTGTAGGGTGTTTGGCAGCATCCCTGACCTCTACCCTGTAGAGGCCAATAGCAACCCTGCACCCATCCCAGTTGTGACAACCAAACTTGTCTCCAGACATTGCTGAATGTCCCCTGGGGGAGCAAAATCACCCATAATTGAGTACCACCCAGTAGCAGTAATTAACTAATTACCAATTATTCAACTACAATTGTGAAAAGTGCTATAATAGAGAAACGGGTTTGGGGCTTAAGAAATGCTTTTCAGAGGAAGTAAGACACAATAGGAGACCAGAGGGTAAGGAGCGTTTAGCTATACAAAGTGTGGGATAAAGAGTATTCCAAATAGTGGGAGAGTGTGCGTACTGGACACGACGTAGGAAGGCAGACATGACATGCCACTGAATCAATACCAATGACTAAGATGACAAAACTAATTTCTTGTCATTGTCCAACCAAGAAATCTTGACTGAGTCATGACCTCCTACCAATCTGGGAAAGTGGGGTCTAAATTTTTCATCTAGGAGCTTGCAGTCTGGTAAAGAAAGCAGACATAACAGACAAAACAAAACTGGGTAATAATTAGAGCTAGTTTGGGAAGTACTTACTCTAAATGCTACAGAATAACAGAAGAGGAAGAGGCCAGTATAAACTTGGGAGATTAGGAGAGGTGGGACGGGAATTGCCCCTTAAAGGGGAGGTCTGATTGTGAGCACTAGAGAGTGGAATAAGAGCACTTGGTAGGAAGGGAATAGCACACAAAGTGGCTGGAGATAGAAATGAATTTGCAAGTTAGTCAAGGTCATAACTAGTTTCAAGGTCCTTTGTTAGGGATTCAGGGAATTTGGGGCTCCCAAAGTCAGCCATACCTGTTTCAGGGCCAGGCAACTCTGACCTGGTTTGCTTCATCCTCTCAGGAGCAGATTAAAACTGACATGACGGTTAGCAGTGAATGGGAGAAAAGAACCTTAAAATATCTCCTAAGGTAGAAGGCTGGGGCAGTGGTAGAATCCCTGGAGAACTGTCTTGGTGATTTTGATAGGTTGGTGTGCTGAATTAGTCTAGAAAGGACTTTTGCTTTTGAGGGTATGATCCTAATGCTGAGATATCCTCAGAAGTTTGGAGTCCAAAGCAATTGCACCAATTATTTTTCTTCTAGAGTTGGCTGAGAATGAGAGATTAGAAAGTGGTGTGTTAGATCCTGGTCAAAATCGGGGTGACTCTCTTCACTTGATTATACCTAAATTTAGTTGTTTTTGTTTCTGTTTTTAAATATAACCTGTGAGGCAAAAATTTAAAATCAAAAAGACCAGGAGACCAGTCAAATTGTTTTCTACTAACTTTTTATAGTATGCATAAAAGTTTACTGTGCAGCTTTCAAATATTCCCAAATTGGGTTTACTTCTCTACTTTTAGAGTGTGAGAATTGGGACTCTCCAATTTTGGGGAGAGTGGATACAAAGAGTTTTTCTGTTTCAAAGGAAGGAAGGCATGTCGGCCCTTTCTGTAACCTGTTCTGTGGTAGAAGTGATTGACAGTGATGACGTCCAACCACAGGCCATTATCTCATAAGAGGAAAGTTCAGTGAGCAGGTTACTCTTTCCTGTCAGTATTACCTTAACTACAAGCTGGTAGAAATATTTAATAGCAATTTCACACAAAGATTTTGAAACTATTACATAGTCCATTGATTGCAGGTATATGGAATGTATCTTTGAAGAAAAATGCACACAGATTTTCGCATGACTTGGGAATAACTGCTAACAGTCAAAAATTATCTCCATCTTTTTTCCCCCAAAAAGAGAAAAAAATTATTAAATATATTGTGAAAATTAAGGACTTTTAGACCTAAAAAGGGGAATTTGACCGAAGATCTCTGAATAGAGAAGACAGGTGAAGGGCAGCGTGATATGCTGCCCCCAAATATGCCGCTTTGGTGTGTTGATCATTTTTAGCTGTAGGCACTTGAAAAACAGCAAATTCAGGGAGAGGCTTTCTCAAAATTCCTCTTATCTGCCTAAAGATAAATCTTCCAAAAGGAACTCAATTGTCATAGATCCCCTCCCCTGGAGTCTCACCAACCAGGGGAGATTGACTCTTCATAGGAGAGGAGACTAGAAGGTAACACTATACCCAAACTTTTTCATAAACTATCATATCTCCCATTTATTCTCCTAAAGGTCCATTCATCTTTCCTAAAAATCACTTACTCTCCCCTAAGAGGCCTATGTCCCTGTCTCCTTTTCCTGTTAAGATGGTTTTTAATCCTGAATTCTAAGCCGCCTCGGGGAGTTACTCGTTTTTCCTGGGTATCTCCCACGTGTACATGAGGTATGCATATTAATACTTTTCTGTTTATATTTCTCTTGTAAATCTGTCTTTTATTATAGGGATCTCAGCTGAGGACTCAGAAGGGTAGAAGTGTTACTTTTTCTTCCCTACACAGGAATAGATGATGAGAGCATTAGCAAGGAGGTGAGTTTGAAAGTGATTTGATGGGCAAGAGGCAGATATTATGTTTTCTGGCTGAAATGATGAATATAATGTTTTGGGGAGGTAAGCTGGCAGTGATGCTCATGAAGAGAGAGAATGGGGACAGGACAACCTGCTATAAGCACTTGAAATAATAAGTTGTTTATTTACAAGTTCCGGGATTACTGGAAGCATTGGAAATAGGAGATGGAAGAGGTGTGAATTGCTGCATTAATACAAATGTGTTCTTAATCTATATTTCCTGGTCTGATTTCTTAAATTCCATTTCTGTTTAACCAATGGTTTGTTAGATACATCTTTATGTTATGTGGTACCTTTCCTTCAAATTCACCATATCTTAATCCAAGCTAATTGGATTCTTTTGCTTATAAATATCAGAAACCAATTCTGGCTGGCTTAGGCAGAAAAAGGAAATCCAAATAATTTATGGAATACTCAAGCCTCAAGAAATAGAAAACCAGGGCAGCTCTGGGATACTCAAGAATATGATTTGGTGGGTCAGTCTTCTAGCATGCTTCTGTTCCAAACACTCAGCTGTCAAGAACCTCCTCTTTCCGTATAACAGATTCCCAAATTCAGCGAGACAGAATCTTACCAACCCAGTGGAGTCCATGCAACTACCTTACAACATTGATGTGTGACTGTTGAAAGTCTATGCCCTGTTTAGAGGCAACAGAGATTCTCAGAGGAGTCATTCTGAGTAGTGAAGATGAGGGTCACATTCTAGAGATGGTGGAGTGGTAAGTGGGAAGGAAGTACCACAGCAGCCTGCTCCAGGTGTCCATTCCACCTGGGCTTAAGATAGCAGCTTGGAAGAAAGAACACAGAACTGCCAAAGAGCACATACCGGCTATCTTTTAAGATTTCCCAAAAGCTATCATATCATTCTTCTACTTACATATCACATAGATACCCCATCTGATGTGTATGAGAGAGGCTGGTAAATGTAGATTTTATTCTAGTTTGCAGTGTGCCCAGCTAAAAACTGGAATTCATTACCAAGAAAGAAGTGTAGAATGGACTTCAAGATAAACAGCTAACAGCGTTTTGCCACATTTGGGGAAGTAAATTACACATACACATACATGCATAAATATTCACGTGTGTACATATGTGGAGTAAGTATGTATATGTATATATGTATGTATATGCATATATGTATATAATTTCTAACATTTTATCTGGTATTTCCAGGAACCATAAAGACTGAAAAAAATCACCTCATGAGTTGTAATTAAATATTACTGATATGTTTTCTATAAATTCTAGTCTAGAGTGATGCTTCATTTAAAAATGGTGACATACGATTAACTATTCTTAGGAAATGCTTTATGCAGTACTAGGGGTTACAGATTCATGATACAGATTAGCATGTTAAAAGTCATAGAAAGGTCTTGTAGGAGACAAGCTTACTTTATGTTGACCCAGAATATTCTAAACTTAATGGAAACAAAATTTTCTTATTGTAAGTTCCTGTCAATATTGCATATTTATATTTTGAGAAACATTGGGTTAGCAAAACCAAACTAGAAATTAAAGAACAAATTATTAAAATCATAAATTAAAAAAACATGGTTTAAAAAATGGTAACCGTATTTTTGTGTTTACTTTTATAAATAATATTTGTCTAATAATCTGTTGAGAATACAGAGAATTAAACAGAAAATAACTGCTTTAGTTTTTTTATCAAATTTTTAATTCTATTTTAAAAATTAATAATTTGGTAATTAACACTTAATTTATTTCCAAATTGTTTCAAAAATCAAGCTTTTAAATATCAAGTCTATACTGTTATTTCAAACTAGTTGGTATGCTCAGACATAGTTTAAGACGACCTATACAAATTATCTGAAAAGTAGTTGTAATGGTGTTTATAGGGAAAGATCTGAGAATTCAAAGATTTTCACTTTCATACACCATCCTTTCTGCAAATCATTTGTCTTTAGTGGTCCTTCTTCATTTTAAATGTAAAAATCTCATTGAGGAAGTTGTCCTTTAATTTTCTTTAACAAGATGGAAGGGTCATTAAGTGTAATAGGTCTTAAATGTCCCTGTACTTCACACCTTTGCAACTGACAAGGGAAACTAGTTTAACTGTCTGAATATTCCGAAGGCAGTATTACATTAAATGTATGCTCTGTAATTGCTTGTGGCAAATTATGCTATTGATAGAGAAATACGTACCCAAGTTTCATGTGGATTTTATTTCTTTGAACATCAGAAATGATTCTAAGTAAACATCTTCAAAGTAATCTTTTGAAATGAACTAGCTATGTCTTTAGTTTGTAAATTACACAATATGTACTATTTTCAATCAAGCAGTGACCACTAGAAATCAAAGGATTTGTATATTAGAAGGATGGCTTTCAAAGCTCACTGCTTGAAAAATCACCTAGAAATTAGTTTTATTTTATCTTCCCAGACAGAAGTTTTAAGAGACATGATACTGTTGAAAATATGTTTCAGTTTTTTAAATCAGCTTTTTATTTTCTTTAACTCCATGTAGCAGTGTAGCTAGACATTGGGAACAGACTTTACTAAAGCTTGGGATTCCCAAAAGGAATTTCATGTAAATAAAATCTGTGGCTACAATTCTGAGGGAAGGTTATGTTTTTGGTTAAGTACAGATTAAAAAATATATTTTATTATAATTCCTATTTCTAGAAATGTCCATTGGCACGACTATAAAGCTATGAATGATATTTGTTTGGCTTTTGTCTCTTTTCTCAGAGAAGGAGACTTTCCTTGCCTCAGTACATATAATTTCATAAACAATCAAATCTTTCCTTGATAACACTGAATTTTGTAATGTTTCAGAGACATCATTCAGGAATTCGCTGATGGTGTATGAGAAAGTGTTGTTGACTAGAAGTTGAGTCTGATATTTGAGTTTTGGATAGATCACTTGACCTCTTCCATCCTCCATTTATTCATTTATAAAATTAGAGTATTCATCTCTGAAGCCCTTTCTAGACCTCAAATTTCTTTAGAGCTAAAAGCTATGACTCTTTGTATTGTGAATTTGAAAGAAGTCAAAGATTTGAAAGATTGTCACTTAATCTTGCATATTCCTAGAGAGAACTCTTTTAAGAGAATACTCAGTATTAACTGATTTTCTTATGGTTTGCTTTTTATCTATTAGTGTAATGCCCCAAACAATGTACAATACATATTTGAGTAATTGAGGGTTCTGTATTTGTTGATTTGAATACTGGTTTTATTAGAGCTTGTTTACTATATGTTATATTAGAACTGAGTTACTAATAGGACAAATTCAAGTCAAAGGGACTAGACTTACATATGACTGTAGACAAGCAAAGTATATCTTTGGTATTCCTTCTACTGACCTTTAGTGTTTTCCCACTTCCCATTTCACTGAAGGACTAATACCCCTTATCGAAGTCAGCTCTCAGCAAAATACCAGCTGTAAATGACTGACAACAGTTTAAATTATTTAGTTTTTTGAAATTATGAAAATGAATTTGCAGTAGATTTTCAGATAATAGCCAATGTATGGGAATGACATATTTTGGGCAGCAAATTTGCCTTCCTTTAATTGAATAAATAAATTGCATATTACTCAAAATGTGCATGTCATTGTAAAAATGCTGGAGATAAGCTCTAAATAAGACAGACATACTCCCTGCCCTCACAGGACCTCACAAAGCTTGTACTCTTGTGAGGAAGAAAGACAATGAACTAAGTCACCATCACAAAACATGATGACTTCTATGATGAGTCTGTGACTTCTGTGATGACCTGGTATATGAACACACAATGGTCCTTAATGTTCCTGTTCCTGATATTTAATATTTTGTATAACAAGAGAGTCATAAGACTCTTCTCTTACTTCTCTTTAATTGTTAAAAAATAAAACAGTAAAGAAGATTTTCATCAAGGAAAATAGCCATAATTTGACCATCATAAATCAACAACTCTTCATATGTGTGCACTCTTTTGTAGTGGCTGTACATGGTCATATGTATTTTAATATAGTTAATAACATAGCATAATTGGGGGTTTTGCATGCTACTGCTGTTATCAAATGTTGTTTTGTAAAATATTGCAATAATGTCTTTATAATTATTTCTTTTAGGGTAGGCATAATATCACTTTATGATGAGATGCCATAATCTACTCCAACAATTCTGTTTTGTTAAATGTTTACACTTTTCAAATAATAATATTACCTAGCGCAGAACATCATCATGGATAGAGGTTTATTTTCCAATTGAATTATTTCATAACAGTTAATTACAGGATTGTAGGGTATGAACATTTTAATATCTCCTGTTATGAATTCTCCATTGTTTTCTAAAAATGCTATACCGATTTCCTGTACCATCATAATTATATATTTATTTTATTTTGAATAAATTATTTCTTTTATTCTGCAAACATTTACTGGATACTTAGTATGTCCAAGGTTTGGAGTTGAACAAATGAGTGAGATTTAAAGCTAATCATGTCTTTGGGATTATCTGAAGGGGTGGAGCATGATAAAGGCCTTTTAGAGCCATAAAAGAATCCCAAGGGGGTGCAGAATTTGTGAGTGTTTTAGAAAAGACATTTCACAAACTATCACAGTGAAGCCCTGAAACATGATCTCTGTAAAGTCTGGTTCCAGCCAACGATGACCTCTATGCGGCATGCAGCCCACTCCCCTTCTCCCTGGGGACTGCTTATGGTGCAATCAGCTTTTCAAAGTGCTCTGCCTGTTTATAGATGTCCTGTCTAAAAAATTCAACAGGTAAACACATTCCTGGCGCAAACAGTGATAACAAGGTAGCACAGCTGCGGCTTAGCCAGAAGATTATTTCAAAATAGTCTGGTGGTATGAAGGCTTCCTATTTTCATCTGTATTTGAGGGTGAATCACCAAAGTAAACAGAGCACCTTTCATATCAACAGCTGTTGCAGGTCAGCCTGCATTCAAATGCTGCACTAATTTAACCCTTTTATCTTTTCCTCTCCCATTTATTAAATTTCAGAGCTTTGCCTCTACTATCTCCCTTAATTCTCACAATCTATGGGGCATTTATTATTAGGTTCTTTATATAGATAAGGAAATGGAGGCTCAGAGAAATTAAACAGTCTGTTTAATATCATACAGCTTGGAAATTGCACACCTGGGATTCAGACCCAGCACTGATGGACTCTGAATACTTTTTCCACTGGATACCACTACTCAGTTTTTACTTTGAGGTTTTTCCATGATGTTCTCTTAGGTGGGGAGACATCTATAAATTCGTCTTCTCTTTTTTCTACTTCTCATTTATTCTTCTTCTGCTTGGTAACACAATCAATATCTAGTGTTTATTGGACATAGATTATCTTCTATGTCGTTTCATTTAATCCTCGCAACAACCCTAGAAGTAAATACTATTATTACAATTTTATAGTTGAGGAATTTGAAACTTTAGAGAAACATAGTTGCATGTCAAGATTCCTCAGTAATTAGGTGGGAGAACTGGGGAAACGTAGGAATGAATGACCTCCATAGGTGTTCAAACCCACTATTACAGAATCAAATAATTCTGCTGATCACCCTTTAGATCAATAGATTTAGGGAGTTAAGATTGAATATATCTTTGGCTCCTGAGTAGGGCTGAGCTGGAGAGCCTGGGCAGCCAGGCAGCAGCCTTGGATCTCAGTCTACAAGCAGCCATAAAACACCTCTGAGATCAATCAGAAAAGGAACTGTTGCCAGTTAACTCAGGTTTCCACCTTTGGCTTCTAGAGGCTGCACCACCAAATTCACAGCAGCCCTGTGAGTCTGGTCTGGTAATTGAGTCACCTGATAATTGAGTGAGATACAATTTTGTAACTGAATAATGCATGGATTAATGCTATTCTCCTAGAATGAAATTTTAAAATTTCATTTCTATGGTTACTACTATCCTGAGAGTTGGCTAATGACATCTAATTGGGAGTTAATAAATACTGAAATAAAAGCTCCAAATAATTAAAAATATTATGTTGAGTGTTTATAATACATCCCTTATATTTTAACCCTAAAGAGATTTAACCTCATTGAAATAGTTTATTTCTCTGTGCTTCCACAGGTAAATTTTGAATAAATAAGTTGAAATGATTATTTTGTAGGACATTAAAGTATTTCCTTGTGCAGTACACCTGGACATCTTCACCAGATCTTGCTCCTGGTAACGGTAGGTGTGGTCTACCCTCCCTCATTGCTCACACATGTTCAGTGATGGCTGTTATTTATAAGATACATGGAATCTGGGTCACATCCTTTTTGTTCAGAGGGAACTTAGAATGCTTCTGTGTTTGGAAAGATTCAGAAGGTGTGAGATATTAGACTCACATAATTAATGTTATCTACAAATAGAATCATAAGTGATCTCTGTAAATATAAAAAGTTAAAAAAACTTTAGGAAGCTATACTGTCCACTGACTTAAATATTTTATCCTGGGGATTCATTTCGGTCCTACTACAAAATTCTTAATGGCCATGAAGTACAAGCCCCTGAGCCAGGCATTACCATGGATATTGTTAATAGAATGTAGTTCCTTCCCTCCAGGATCTTATATTCTAGAGGGCTTGACAGAAACAAATAACTCAGGGACCAAAAAGAGCTCTTAAAATGCCATTTCGAACTGCAAACAGTGTGCTGCGTGAGGGCAGAACTTCTAGAGATCATTTACATTAGTCTGATTAAGGAAGACAGTAGAAGCAGCCTTTAGATTATATCTTAAAGAGTATAGGACTTACCAAGGCTCAGGTTGGGGGTGGGTGTAGGAAGAGAAGGAATACTTCAGTTGGAACATTTGCATGAGCAATGGAATAGAAGCAGAAAGTGGATAGGGTTGGCTAGGAAAGACTTGCAGATGAACACAGTTGGGAGTGGAGCCAGTGCTTCGTAGAGGAAGGCAAGGCTTAAAGACAGTGGGAATAGTGGTTTCTCAGATTATATTTTTCATGTAAGGTTATAGAGTGATACCACACTAGGAGTATTTGCTTTTCTATGTTCCTCCAGCAATGATAGTACAGCACCTTACGAACTGTTTGCCAGATGACTGGCCAAGGCCAGATGAGCAACCATGCATAATGGAACACAAAAACAGATGTTAGACTCTCGTTTCTTTACCTTATTGATATCCTATTATTTATTGAATCATTGCATTCTTTCTATTATACTCCAATCCCAAAGATTTCAAGGCCTGAATCTAAACACCATCCTCCCAACCTCCCATCCATCCATCCATCCATCCATCCAGCAATTCTTGAGCATCTGCTGTATTCTATGTTCCACTAGACACCAAGGTTACAAAGAATTAGAAAAACTCTGACCTCAAGAGGTTCTAAATAGTCTAGAGGGGAGATAGATATGATGCCAAATAATTAAAGTGTGGGTGATGTTATGTGGAAAATAGAAGAGGAAATGCCTAGCTATGGCTTTGCAAAAAAGGTGACTTTTAATTTGAGTTATGAAGGATAAATAGGTGTTCTCCATGTGGAGAAGGAGGAAAAAGAAAGACAGCCATTGATTGAGCTCTCCTATGTGGCAGGCACTGGAATGGGTTTTATTTTACATAAGAACATTCAGTTAACTCTAGGAGCAGTATTATTATCTCCATTTTATAGAGGAAGAAACTTGAGATCAGAGAGATGAAGTGACTCTCAAGATTACATGGGCAGTGCTATAAGAGCAGAAACATAAGCCCAAATCTACAAAATCAAAAGGCGCATAATAGTTCCACTATGATATCCTGAAAGAGAGAAGATGATTTTTCAAAACATTGCTTAACATTAACAGAGATAGGAAAACAGGGACAAGAATGACTCCCAGCTGTGAAGCAAGCAGAGTTTATTTAATCGTAGTCACTAGCTACTGTGGCTCAACATGTCAGCCCTCCCCCAGACTAAAGAGATGTTCCATGATCTGAACTTTTTCAATCTTCTTCTCCACAGCAACATTAACATGTCGTATTTTCCATAGTCTCAAAGCCTCTTGTTCTGCCACTATGGTAATGAAACTAACAGTTTTAAATAGGCTAATCTGTAAACAAATCAGTACAAATTTCCCAACCTAATGTCTTTAGGACACCAAAATCATTTTCCTAGCATAGCAATTTCCAATAAAAAGGTACAGAGAGTCACATATATGAATTTCTATCAGCTACAATAAAAAAGTAAAAACAAGTGAAATTAATTGTATTAGAATATCTTATTTCATCCATGTTCAAAATGTCATTTCAACATGTAATCAGTATTAAAATGATTACAATCATGTGTTGCTTAATGACAGGGATACGTTCTAATAAATGTGTCGTTAGGTGATTTTGACATTGTGCTAACATCATAGAGTGTGCTTACACAGACCTAGGTGGTATAGCCTACTACACACCTAGGCTATATGGCACTGATATCATGGGACCACCATCATATATGCAGTCCATGTTGACTGAAATGCTGTTTGTGGCGCATGCCTGCATTGTGGTATCTTTGCATTCTTTATTTCCTGCTAATTCTTTGAAATCTGGTGTACGTTTTACTCTTAGAACACATCTCAGTTTGGACTAGCCACATTTCAAGCACTCAGTAGAATTGCTACTGTATTGATTGGACAATACAGCCTGTGGAAGACATGTAATGAGTGGAATGTCAGGTGGAATATCTGTGGCACTACAGCAAGTTATTAGAAAGGATACTTTTGGTCTGGGGTGGTTTTCTTGTTTCTCACATCACAACAAATAAGTATGTTAGGATTCTCAACCTTAGTTGAACTTTAGAATTATTTGGGGGGCATGAAAGCTCAGATGTTCTACTGAAGTTCTGATTTGCTTGGCTAACATGGGGTGCAAACATCAATGTTTTTTAAAAGCATCCTAGATGATTCTAGCAGGTAGCCAGGGCTGGGAATCAGTGAGGTGGATTGAGCCCGTTCTTACCCTTGCTAAAACCAGTGCCAGGAAAGGGTCAGGACAGTTGGAGGAATAGCAGACACTTCCCCATTCTCTACTTTAGTGAGAAATAGGCCATTAGAGCTTTCTGTGGAAATTTCTACTGACTAGTGATGCCCATACTTGCTTTGGTTTGAAAATATTGAATCCCCAGTAGGGATCATATACTTTACTGATCCCATCCTCAATTTTTGATTGATTTGGGCTTTTTTTGTAAAAATCCAAATAGAATTGACTGAAATCTAAAAAAGACTGTTGTTTTAAGCATCTGATAAATTACTGAAATAAAAGCCTTTACTTAAATGATCTGAACAAAGTAAAAAAAAAAATATATATATATATATTTAGTGAAAAGTTAGGAGTGTATAGACTTCTGCAGGAGCTGATTTCTTTTTTTTGTTGTGTTTTTTGTGTGTGTGTGAGGAAGACCAGCCCTGAGCTAACATCCGTCACCAATCCTCCTCTTTTTGCTGAGGAAGACTGGCCCTGGGCTAACATGCGTGCCCATCTTCCTCCAATTTATATGGGACGCCACCACGGAATGGCTGACAGGCAGTGCGTCGACAGGCGTCCGGGATCCGAACCCGCGAACCCCGTGCTGCCAAGTGCGGACTAAACCGCTGCCCCACCGCGATTTCTTTAACACTGTGGAGAAAAAGAATACTTTAGGCCTTTGCCCTTGATGTGAAACAATTCAGACCTCTGCATCTGCATTTCTCTTTGTGGCCTTCAGGGTCCGGGGTTTGTGAGGTGAGGAGGATCAGGAATGAGGCAGGGTGTAAATATCTGCCGTCTGGGCCACGGGCCTGATTCTTTGTCAGCCATAATTGAGCGTAAAAATGCATGAATGTCCTCCCCTCCATCGTTAGCTAATGTCCCATTTGTATCTAATGTTATAGATGCCATTGTAAATTACCCTTAAATTAAGGATTGCAATCTCTCAATAACAAGGTGAAGTTAATAACTCGAGTTTAACAGGAAGACATCAAGCCTTCCTAATGCTGAAGCAAATACCATCCAAATGAGTAGACCAATATGACTTTAAGTCTTCATTAATACAGTAAAATTATTAGCACCTGGTTATGCAGAGACTATCTAATACCAGCATGCAATTGCTTTTTTATGTTTATTACAATAGTGATTTATTCTCTTTAAACTCCTAACCGTTCTCTTTGGAGAGTACTTTCTTCTAATGTGTACCGAGAAGCCTTAGGCTCATGACAACGATATTTACTACTCTCAATATTAGGATATTTCTCCATTTTGTACCCATTCACAACATTCATAAAACATCTGCTAAAATGCTGAAATCAGCTTTGAGAAAGTAAACTAATGGTGCCCTGTGAAATGAGGAGGTTTGAGAGTCTAGGATTTGGAAGGCTATAATTACTTCCGTTCTCACGCTGTAGTCTGTGTCTTTAGCATTGGGACACATGGTGAGCCATGAAATGAAACACTCATGACCACATAAGGTCTCCTGTAAATGAAGCTACTGTGCTAAATGGAAGCAAGGCCCAAGCCTGTGTACACGTGAGCACGCGTACACACGCACGTGGACACACACACGCTTGCCTACTCCAGAAGCAGAATTGGAAAATGCTTCCAAGAGGACTTAAGAACTTAAAAACTTCACAACCTTCAGTCATTGTTTTAATGGTGAAGTAATGTGTCATTAGTGATAGCCCCTATTTCCATTTTTGCACCCTAAAAACATTGACTAGTGACAGCCATAGCCTCAAATTTTGATTAGAAATCAAAGCTTTAAGAAAATAGCTAACTTGCCTGAAATCACAGAGAACCAAACGTAGAATCATGCTGTGACGAATAGTCTATAATATTATGATGCAGCCAGTCAGATTAGGGACAATTTAATACAGCAAGAAGTTAGTCAGCTGCCTGAGTCAATTCCCCAGGGTTCCATTCAAATCAGATGAATCAGAGCAGTATGGCTGCTAATCCTGTGCTCATCCAAATTAGATGTGAGTAGCCTGAGTCTGCAGATTTGGGCTGAGAAAAACCTAAAGGCAGTCTCTTAGATATTTAACACACAAGCTGATTGGCACATTTCAAAATGGGTTTCAGTGAGATTCACACTGAACACATTCTATCAAGAACTACCCGATTCCTCTCAGACACACATTTAGAGACACTATCAGTTGTTTCTGTTTTTGATCACTCAGTAGGAAGGTTGATGATATAAAGAATTTGCCAAGATTCAGTCTGTTTCTTCGGTTTGTTTTATCTGTAGAGGTATGTCTGAGTTTGTCAAAGGTGAAATGCAACTACAATATGTTTTGCTTTGGTTAAATACTTCTTCCTTTTTTTTTTTTTTGGCATAGACTTCATCAAGTCTCTTTGGATTAATCGTCTGTCAGCTGACAACTGTAAATCATGGCAGTATGATCATTAAAAAGATTTTTTTCCTGGTTGAGATGAATATCTATTTGAAGATGCTGCAGTGTGCGGTGGGAAGCATTCCTATCGGCAAGGATAATGGAAGATTTCTTTATAAATCATTTCATGGGAGACAAGCAGAGTTTAGCTTTATTAAGAGTTGGAGGAATGGAAGCCACACTTAGCAAAGAATACCCAAGACACATGGGATACTTGAAAACATGAATATACTATTGAATCATTAAGTATCCAATCTTGTTAAAATTACTCGTGCAGAATTCCTATTAATTTCAAACTATCTGAGGTAGTGCATAGAATTAAATTAGACCTAGGGTCTGCAGTTGGCATTTTTGACCCCTCAGAGCTGATAATATCGATAAAAGAGAAACCAAACAAATTTAAAGATTTCCAGGCAAGACAGTTGGCAATTTCACAATGGAAAATCTAAAAGTATCTTTGAAGTCAAATTTGCAACAAAATATTTCATTTTACCAATATTGTATCACTTGTAATTTATTTTAAGGGGAAAGGTATCTGATGTGTTAATTTTGTGAAAAGCGTCATGTTTTCAATTTTTCAGTCTTGTGTTCCAATGTTGTAGAAGAAAATTGATGTCTTGGTTTCTACATCCAGTTTAAAGTTTATCAGCATGTAAAAGAGGCAGAGAACAGTGATCCTGGGAGAAAATAGTATTTTGTTGCTTACTTGTTTTGAATAAAGATTATGATAAATATTTTCTTATAATTTTAATTCCAGTTTAGCTGATGAAGGATCTGATACATTAAAATAAAGAAGCGTATGTAAATGTCCTTGATTACATAGTGTCCCAGAGCCAGGGTATGTCTAGAACCAGTATTTTGGTCAACAGGTTCTGTAATACACTCAAGTTGATTTTCCAGAGCTACAGTTTTATTTTGACCAATCCAACTTAAATCAGCATTTACTGGGCAAACACTTTGTGTAAAGTGCTATGTTCTCATAGTTTACAACTGAATAGGTGATAAGATAATTATGAAATAACTTGTGCGTGTGTGTGTAATGTATAAGGACACATTTCCTGCCCCCCAAGTTTGGATTGGGCACAATTTCTGTATGCCCCATATAGCACCAACACAAATCTGGATAGTTTAGGGTATGATGTAACAAACAAACTCCAAATCTCAGAGGTTTAACCCTTTATAAGTTTATTTCTTGTTCGTGCTACCTATTTATCCTGGGTCTGCTGAAGGCCCTGTTCTACCTTGTCTTCACTTCAGAGCCTAGGTTTCCAGATCAGGCACCCTGGGGAATGATGTCAGTTCCTGTGGAAAGGAAAAAACAAAAGTATGGTAAATTGTATCCTGGTTCCTAAAGATTGTATCCAGAAGTGATTCGCATCACGTCCACTCCATATTATTGGTCAAATAAGTCACCCAGTCACAACTAACTTTAACGGGGCAGGATATGTAATTTATCATGTGCTTGGAAGGAGAAATAGAAGTATGTTTTGACAATTGACCACCCTGGCACCCTGTTTTTCCTCTGGTAAAAGATTCATTAACTTTTATTGTAATCGTCCTTTAACAGAAATTCCGTGATAGTCCTGTTCTTTATTCTATCTACAATACTATCACAGTGTTTAATGTCTTCACTCTGTGGAATGAATGGCAGTAACTGTCTATTTGCACATTCATAATAATTAGAGTTTTAGAGTCTATGATCAACTGAGAAATTTAGAAAATCCTCCAGTTTCTGGATGAAAATCTCAAGAGAAAAAGAAAAAAAAAAAAGGCCTTGGGCAATCCCACATATATTGCCACAAGGGATATTTCATCCAAAAAAAACCACACCAAAATCAACTTAAGATTCTGATGCTAGATAGAGTCTAAGTTTAACCTCAGAAAATGATTGGAAAATGTCTACCCATCTTTCATGAACTGATGGCTTATTTTTCCTGCTTGTCTAGTCGTGGTGCACCAATCACATATAAACAGACTCATCCAAGAGACGTTTTCATCAATTATACAGTGCTCTAACCACGCTCTATCTCAGGAAGCTTCACAGATTTCTCAAGCGTGATTTCTTTCCCCTTTTCGTCTTGAGATGAACCACAGATCAGTACAGCCCATATCAACACTTTTGCTTGGCATAAAACCATTTGCTATCTCCCCCTTATCCTACAAAAGAGTTCCATTGTTGTGTGAATTTTGGAATTTAGTTCATCATTTTTCAAACCTCAGTCTCTGAAGGCAGTATTTGGAGTAGATTTTAGTACTATATAACCTCTTCAATATTTTTAAAAACTTTAAAAAACTGGCACATTTACCTGAGATAAAGTTAAACATGCTAACAAAAAGGCCAAATTCCTTTGCTTTGAGCTAGAATCATATTAACAACCTCGCAAACTTAGTTATTTAATCAAAGCTCTGATTAGAAGTTATAAACGGGGTTAAGTAAAATTAAGAAAAAATAAATTATTATAGATATCAGATTGTTTGGAAGACACATGTTTTAAAAAATTGGGCTTGGTGATAGTTGTATATATGATAGACGGATACTGCTACACAGAAGTTACTTTTGTTGTACAGTCATGCACTGCGTAAGGACGTTTCAGTCAATGACAGACCACATATATGTTGGTGGTCCTATAAGATTAGCACCATATAAGCCCAGAAGTGTGGTAGGCTATACCATCTAGGTTTGTGTAAGCACACTCTATGATGTTCACACAACGATGCAACTCCCTAATGACGTTTCTCAGAACGTATCCCCGTCGTTAAGTGACTCATGATGTATTTACATGGATAAGAGTGCTTGCCAGGCAAGGGTTAGAAGGCTTTAGGATGCCTGTCCCATTCAAAGTCCTTCTTAGACCCTCTTCCCTGCTAGCCATTTTGTTGAGTGGGAAATGGGCTGTGTAACCCAATGCTCTTGACCACAGGTGATTGAAGAGTGAGTTGGAGAAAGAGAGAGAAAAGAAAGAGGAGCATGAGAAGAAGAACAGAGAAGAGAGAGGAGGGGAGGAGAAAGGAGAAGAGGAAAGGAGAGAGGGAGAGCTTTGGTCTCTGGAGCTGCCCAATTCTATGCTCCTAGTTCTATACTTAATTTTTTACAAGTTAACCGTTAACCATTTATTTTTCTGAGGTATCTTCAGCAGGACTGTGTTTTTTGCAACCCCAAATGACCTTATCAGAATAACCTCCTATAAACAATGAGCTCTATTACAGCATCTGAAATAGAACTGATGTGCACATCTTGTAGACAGCTGTTTCTGGACTGGAATTCTGTTCTCTCACCTTCTGGCATACCCTTGTGGTGGTAATCTTGTCACTCATGCAACAGTGAGAATTGTTATAAACTGCTTCTTCTTTAGACATATTCAAGGTCTCTAAAAGGAAAAAAAGAAAATGCAACTAAAATGCAAAAACCAAAAACACTAACACAGTTCCCTTCCCATAAATAATTGTCTTTCCTTGACTTAAACTGAATATGGCATAATATTATGAGTTCTTCTAGCAATATCTACAGGTCTTCATCTTTCTTATGCAGGTCTGCTTTTTAATTGAAGTTTTAGAAACTTTTAATCACTTAAAAATAGACAGACAAACTAATGATAGCTAACCTTTGGAGTACTTACTATGTGCCAGATATTCTGCCTCTAGTACTCCCTTTTAGGAAACTGAGGCTAAGTCACATGAAAGATGTGCAGCAATGAATGCTGAGCTTGGATTAGAAGCCAAGCAATCGACTTCAGAGCCCACATTTCCCCATCAATCAGCTATAGTTACCAGGGTATTTGACCATGTCTGGTTCTAAAGGTCTTTAGAGAATGCTAGGACTTTTTTTTTTTTTTTGCATATCTCAACCCTTTATGCACCCCTTTGAGGAGAGTAATGTGTATTTTATACTCTCAAGAATAGCCTTCTCTCTTTCAATTTCCTTTCTACACGAAGCATAGACTTTTAACGTATTACTTACAGAATACAAATCCCGATTTTCAAGATAAGACAAGCTCAGCTAGTTTTAATAGAAATGTGTTGTCTTTTTCTCTATTTAATCCATAGTTCCAGGAACTACAGTATTGCCTCATTAAATTCCCACTGAAGAGCCCAGGATGACAAAGTAATTTGTAGTACACTGTACTTGGAGAGGAGCTCGGATGAATATACTCACCAGACCAGCCATGCCCTCTTTCTTCACACTTGACCTTTTGCTCAAGGCTTACAGCTATCCTGTGTTTCTTTCTTCATCTGGATCAAATTTTTACTCTATACTACCAGTAAGCAATGGCACCTCCTCACAATATGGATCAAATGTAAGGATTAGTAATTCTTAGGAAAGATTTAAAATCATTGCTTTCACCTCTTTTGGAGTGGAACAGAAAAGAAGGTTAATTTTTTTTCTAGTTTTGTTGAGGTATATTTGACAAATAAAACTGTATATTTTTAAGGTGTGCAACACGATGATTTGATATATGTATACATTGTGAAATGATTACCACAACCAAGCTAGTGAACACATCCATCACCCCACATAGTTACCGCCTCTTTTGTGTGCCGTGTGTGTTGAAAATATTTAAGATCCACTCTCCCAGCAGACTTCAAATATACAATGCAGTATTATTAACAGAAAGTGAAGGTTAATTGCTTGAGTAACTGATCTGGCTACCCAAAGGAAATGTCAAAAATATTTCCTTCACTTTGAAACTTTAAATGCAAGGCCAAGGCCTTCATAACTCGTTAAGTCTAAGTAACTGGCAGTTTACAAGTCACTGAGAATAACTTGAATGCTCTCTGTAGTACCCAAGATGTATTATATATGCATCACTGGGTTTTTCAAAGGAAAAAGAAATATTTAAGTATTAGTCTTTGTATTTTTTTATGTAAGGAATTTCTTGGTCTTTTGAAAAATATGATCACCTGCCTACATCCCATCGTAGAGTTGGAGAACAGCAAAACATAACATAGTGCCTGAATTTTATCATTTTATTCATAGAGTGGGTATTTATTGAGTGCCGCAGTGGTGGTGTTGAGGACAGTGGTCAAGAGCATGAGTTCTGGAGTAAGAAATACCAAGGAAGACATCACCACTCTGGGGCCTTCGGTCCATGGCTGAGATTCTCTAAGCCTCAGCCTCCTAACACAAAATAAGTGTCATATTAGGACCTACCTAGGGTAGTTTTGAGAATTGATGAGATAATGTGCCTAAAGCATTGATGAAGAGATTTGTGATTTGAGATTTGTGGCAAAAGGAAAGCACTCAATACGATGTAACCAATGATTACGTCAGTGTCTAGACACATTCAGTGCTTAATACAAACATGGAGAGGAATTTACGGATGTCCAGGAGTGGTGTTAAGATCTGTGCAGAAATGAGATGCATAAAAAGACAGTCCCTGCCCTTTAGAAACTTCTGTAGTGAGAGTGACAGAGATAGAGATAGATAGAGACAGAAATAGAGATAGAGATAGAGATGGAGGTGAGAGAGAGGTGGATGGAATAAAATGCTATATGAATTTAGAAAAGTAGAACCAGTTTACATCTGGGTGAGCCATCTGGGAAAATTTTATGAAGGAGATGACTTTGAGTGAAAACCTGAAAAATGGGGCAGCGTTTGTATTTGTGGAGCTATTATGATATTGGAGATAAAGCTCTGAGTGAAGAAAAACATTTTTTCTCAGGGTTCTGTCCTCAGCAAAAGGTGTGTATAGTCATGATATGATATTTGGAAAGAGAAAATGCCATTTCCTTCTAAGAACTGGCATGAATTCCTCTCCAAAATGAATAGTTGTGGTAATTGCGTAAGACCTAGGGAGTTGGCTAGGACTCCTTTGGACTTGTTAGGAGAACCAAAAGCAGGCTTTTGAAATTTTAAAAGTCCTTTCTTTCAAATTCCCTAGCTTGTCAAATAATTTTAGAAAATTATCAGTCTAAAATAATTATATATATATATATATATATATATATATATATATATATATATATATATATATATACACACACACACATATGTAGTCTTGGAAGAGTACACTTACCCTGTTCACATTTACCAAAGTCTTGTCTATCTTTATACATCTTCGTCTCCCTTCCACTTTGTCGGACTTATGGAACACAAGCCTTTCCTTGCGGCAGAGATAGGAATTGTAACAAGTACTTGGCACCTGAGATGCAATTAAATAGGAGGTGCAATTTAATCATGCAGCCCATGCTGTGATTTATCTGCATCAGGCTTAACCATTAGAACCTTTTTAAAAACCAGTGCTCTATTTGAGGTCAATCTTCATGCTTGTCACAGGTTCTAAAGTGACCATTAGTGCCTTACTCTATATTTCCAAATGGCATTTGGGACAGGAACAATTTATTGAGCACGTTTTCTATGTTAGCCACTGTGCTAACTGGATTATTTCAGTACTCTTCTCGGTAATTTTGTGAGGTAGGTCATAGTTTCATCCCTTCCTCCCTGATGAAGACCGTGAGGCTTAGGCTAAGTAACTTGTGCAAGTCTCATATCCAGCAACTGGGGAGGGCAGGATGGTAACTCAGTTCTTATTTATTTATTTTTTTTCTGAGGAAGATTTTCCCTAAGTTAATGGCTGTTGCCAATCTTCCTCTTTTTGCTTGAGGAAGATTCACCCTGAGCTAACATCTGTGCCAGTGTTCCTCTGTTTTGTATGTGGGTCACCGCCATATCATGGCCACTGATGAGTGGTGTAGGTCTGCACCCAGGATCTGAGACTGGGCCACCCAAGTGGAGTGTGCTGAACTTAACCACTAGGCCATGAGGCCAACCTCCAGTTCTGATTTTAAAGACTGTTCTTAATTACTGTGTCTCCCAGGTTACCTGTGGAGAACTTACTCTTGAAAGAATTATGTGTACATGCATACATTTATACATTTACATATGATGTATAAAGTTTTCTTTATTTATGTTCCATTATAATCTAGCTGGCTACTTATTAAGGATCAAAAAAAACCCGAGATCTTTCCCATCTTAGACTGAGTTTTAAAAATCTAGGCCATGCTGGCACATTTTTGCAAATGTTCAAGTCAGAATGCATTGAGAAAGATTTGGAAATAAAAGGAAACTTCCTCTTCATTTTTGGAGGAATGCAACTAGATATAACTGATTGTGACTTAACATCATTGAAACTATTGGATCATTGATTCTATTTATCAAAATAATAGTTATTTTTTGCTTCATATTCATGTATTTCTCAATTCCCTGGCAACTCTGCTTCCTTTGAGGAGCCACATCGTGTGACAGGAAGGGTACATCTTCAACAACCATCATATCTAGGATTGAGCCCCCCGGTGGTTGTATTAACTTCAGTAAGTTATTAAACCTCTTAATGCTTCAGTTTTCTCATCTTCTAAGATGGAGCAAAAATATATACCTTCCAGGGTTATTCTAAATTGAAAGAGATGATCATATGAAATACTTAGCAATATATCTGGTACATAATAATGTACTTAAAAAGTGGAAAATATTGGGTTTTTGTTCCCTGGAACTTCTGTTCTATTCTTTGTAACAAGGGGATAGTATCTACTTTCCAGGTTTCTCTCTCTCTCTCTCTCTCTCTCTGTGTGTGTGTGTGTGTGTGTGTGTGTGTGTGTGATGACTAAATAGAAATAACATATGTAGAGAGCCTAGCACCTGGTAGAATCTCAGTCAACATTGGAAACCCTTTCTTCCCATTAATTCACATTAAAAACACATTCCAGTCATCTTTATTTTCTTTTCCTTATTGGTGTATATCTCTTTATTTTCTACCACAACACACTTGGCTTGTATGCAACTTGCAGTTTCTGAGTTTTAACTTCAATAGCAAAGGAATAGAAAAGCCCACACAAAATACAGTTTCAACGGGAAAAGAATAGGCCACTTTTCAGACAAAGAGATGATGAACCTAAAATGTAGGTTCCTTTTCAATATTTCAGGAAAACACTTTACATACAGTTCTGGGAATGTAGCCAAAATGAGAAAGCCAAGAGTTATATCCAACAGATATTATGAGAGGGTAAGAGGAGTCACAGATATCCAATTACTTCTATAATAAAAGTACAACATCCGATGCCTTTCTGTCCACATCGTTGTTTTAGAAGAAAAGGCAAGGGGTGGAGGTTATGGAGTAAATCTTTAAAGCTTATTTGAAAAGCTTCTCTCTCTTTTCCTCTCATTCTCTTCCATTTTATAGTGCAAGTTTAAGCTAAAATGCAAGGAGAGCCCCTGTGTAGGCTCTAAGAACACTATTCTTAGGAAATTCTCAGGAAGCAGACTTAGTAACATACATCCATCCATTCAGTAAAATTTTTGAATACCTACTACGTACTAGGTACTGTGATACATGCTGAGAATTTAATCAAGGAACTGGAGGAAACTTTCTACATGCTCACACACCAAATCTACCAATATTTGTGCATCTGTACCCAAATACTCTCCCTTTTCTCCCATTACAGTAAAGAACTCCCTCCGCTCCTGTTCATGGTCTACTCCTTCTCTTGGATAGTGTGTCCCATTCCCACTCTGCTGCTCAAGGAATTCACACTTGCAATTGTCCCCCATCAATTTTACTCCTTTTCTGTAAACATGCTTATCCCTTTTAATAAGGTGGAACCCCATTTTCAAAATATATTCCTATGACCTATCCAACTACAGTCTCCAACTATAGCCCCATTTCTCTAATCCCTTTTATGGCAAAATTCCTTTAAAGAGTTGTCTATACTCCACTTTCTTTCCTTCCAAGCTTTCTTGAAACTGTTCCAATCAAGCATTTATCCTTATTATTTCACAAAACTGCTCATATCAAGGTTACCAGGCACTGCCATATTGCCAACCCCAGCACTCTAGTCTCAGTTCTCCTATTACTTAACCTAGCACATCAGTAGACCCTTGGTTTCCAGGATATCACATTCTCCTGGTTTTCTCCCTACCTCAGAAGTGAATCCCTCTCAGTCTCCTCTGCTATTTCCTCTTCATCTTCCCAAACACTGAATGTTGGATTGCCTACGAAGTCAGGCCTCAGAACTTTACTTTGTTTTCCTTGTAAGTGAATCTATTCACTGCAGTGATTTTAAATGCCATCAGTATTCCAATAACTTCCAAATATATTTATCTCTAGCCTCAAAACTCTTTCCTTAACTCCACAATTGTATAGCCAACTGTTTACTTGACAGTTCTATAGCTGAAACTTCACCTATCTCAAAGTGAACTCTTGCTCTCTACCTTCCAGACTTCCTTCTCTTCAAGTATTTCTTGTTTTGATTAGTGCAACTCTAGTCTTCAAACTCTTCATGCCAAAAAATTTGGAGTCATCCTTGATTCCTTTCATTTTTTCACCTGCCCATCCAATCTATCAGCAAATCCAATCATCTCTACCTTCAAAATATATACAGAATCTGACCTATGTTCATCACTTTTATAGCAATCACTGTATTCTATCATGATCTATTATAATCACTGTACATCATCATGATCTTTCACTTAAGCTACTCCAATAATCTCTTAAGTGTTACCACTTGACCAACCCGTTCCAGGCTATTCGCCATATAACAGGCAAAAGCAATCCTTTTAAAACATAAGTCGGATCCTGTCACTTTCTGCTCAAAACTCCAATTTTGTTCCCACCTTACCTAGGGTAAAATTAAGGGCCTTACCAAACCAACGTAGCCTTCATAGTGCTCCATAATTTTCCCAGTCTCATTTCTTCCTTCTCTCCTTGTTCACCATGCTCTGGCTACAATGCCTGATTGCTGTTCTATGAACACATCCCAGCAGATCCCAGGATCATGGTCCTGCACTTACTGTTCCCTTTACCTGGAATGCTCTTCCTCTACTTATCATCATAGGCCCACTTACCAGGAAGCCTTCCTTGATTACCTTTGATAAAATAGACTCCATTCATCCCAACAACTTCTCATTGCTGCATCCTAGGAGCACTCTTTATTTCCTTGTATTGCTATAGTCTTCATAACATCACCACCTACCTTTTTTTTTTTTTTTTTTTTGCTGTTTGTCTGTCTGTTTCTCATTGCTAGAATGTCAGTTCACTGCTGTATCGCAGTGCCTAGAACCAATGCCTGGCACCTAGTACATGCTTAGTAAATATTTCTGAGTGCTGAAGAATACAAATATGGTTCCTGCCCTCACAGAATTTACATTGTAGTCGGTACTAAAGACAAATGCAAGTAAGCAGACAAATAAAATAGCATACAAATTTTGAGAAGTAATTCTGGTAAGTATTTTAAAAGCGATGCCCAAGATATTGAGATGGAGGTTGATAGGGAAAACTTAATTTAGATTGGTTGGTTGGGAAGGCTTTTCTGAGGAGGTAGCAATTCATGATTGGGAAATTCCAGCTTGGGATGCATAACAGTTATGAATCCTGGCTGATCTCAAGGAGTTTGTAGGCAGTCTGCATGTTTTGCATCATTTTAAGAAAGAGAAAGTATGTGAAATTTAGGTTAGACGTAGAATTGAAACTCTTCATTCCATCCTCATCTGGCATCAGGTTGGTAATAGACATTCATTAAGAATACCTCTGAGAGGGGCCGACCCGGTGGCGCAGCAGTTTAGTCTGCGCTTGGCAGCCCGGGGTTCGCAGGTTCGGATCCCGGGTGCCTGCCGACGCACTGCTCATCAGCCACGCCGTGGCAGCGTCCCATATAAAGTGGAGGAAGATGGGCACAGATGTTAGCCCAGGGCCAGTCTTCCTCAGCAAAAAGAGGAGGATTAGCGACGGATGTTAGCTCAGGGCTAGTCTTCCTCACACACACACAAAAAAAGAATATCTCTGAGATTAGGAATTAACTAGCTTTTAAAAAGAACAATATCAATGGCAATATTAATAGTAGCCACAGCTTATTAGCACCCAGTATGAGTCTGGCACCTTACAAAGAGCTTCAACTGTGGTACATCATTCGATTATTTCAACAATTATGTGAGAGATTTCATTTAACATGCTTAGTGCGAGTGCCCAGCATATATTGAGTGCTTAATCAAACATAGCTCTTAATAGTAATGATAATATCAATTATCATTTCTGTATTATCAGCCCCATATTACAAATGAGAAAACTGATCTTTAAAAATGATTACAGAAGAGCCCCCAAGGTGATACATTTTAAAGTGTCAGATATCAGATTAAAATCAGATTGGTCTGCTTTCTTTTCTTTTGTTTTCTTTTTTTTTGCTGAGGAAGATTTGCCCCGAGCTAACATCTGTTGCCAATCTTCCTCTTTTCTGCTTGAAGATTTTTCCTGAGCTAACATCTGTGCCAGTCTTCCTCTATTTTGTGTGTGGGTTGCCACCACAACATGGCTGGTGACAAGTGGTGTAGGTCTGTGCCTGGGAACTGAAGCTGGGCGCTGAAGCAGAGTGCGCCAAACTTAACCACTACTCCAGAGGGCCAGCCCCATGGTCTGCTTTTTAATATGTATTTGCATACTATCTTTCCTTTCCTTACATAATGATTTTATTTCTCTACTCTTTCCTTTCTTTACCTAATGGTTTAATATAATTGATAAGAAATGAACTAAACTGGGCTTCTTTTCAGGAATTTGCTAACTGGCTGGCTTTCTTAAGTCAACCAAGGCTGACATCATTCCTTTTATCCCTTTCTCCTTCCTTCATTCCTTCCTGCCTTCCATTTTGCTTGACTGCATTGTTGCCCTGCATCTGTTTCCAGTCCCCCATGTCCACACCTCAAACTTCCTTGCACACTTCAGAAATGATTATTCTGGACCCTCCACAGGAGTGCATCTTTTCACAGGGCACTCCTTTTCCATCTGGCACACTCTCTTGCAACTTCTTTCACCCTTGGTCTCTGTGCACATGTGCCAATCTCTGCTGGCAGCTCTTTGGGACCATTTGGTGCCAGCCTCCTCTTAATGCATGTGGGGCCCCAGGGTGTGACTGTGAACTATTCCCAGCTGCCTCCTCTACTCCCAGGGCTTGCCAAAGTTTGCTTCAGACTAGCCAAGTCTCTAATCTTCAGAAAATTACTTGATGACTACAGATGCATCTTTATCCCTCATGAGCTCTGTCCTTTCTGAACCACCACCAAGCACAACCATGTGGAGAAATTAAGCTGTAAAATGCCTATGAAGAATATAGTTAGTGTTTCAGAATTGTAATTGCAGCTATAAAAGGCAAGCACAACTGTTTATAAAATATATTGTTTAGGGGCTGGCCTGGTGGCGTAGTGATTAACTTTGCGCTTTCTCCTTCGGCAGCCTGGGGTTCACTGGCCGGATCCTGGGCACAGACCTAGTCACCACTCATCAAGCCATGTGGAGGTGGCATCCCATGTAGAAGAGCTACAAATCTACAACTATGATACACAACTATGTACTGGGGCTTTGAGGAGAAAAAAGAAAAAGAGGAAGATTGGCAACAGATGTTAGCACAGGGCCAATCTTCCTCAAAAAAATATATATATATATAGTTTAGTAGGTTCTACCTTTGTGACCAAAAAGTCAAAAATCTCTGTTCTCTTTGTCTCTGTGCTAATATGAAGGGGGAAGACTGCATTCCAGATTCATGTTACATTTAAGAAGAGTCAGTAGAGTAATTGGCCTGCCCTGAATTTCACCCAGTCTACTCACCCTCAGGGTGGGGTACTATAGGATAGCAGATAAGATAGCTTTGGAGTCAGAAAGACTTAGGGCCGAAGGCCAGCACCTTCATAAACTAGCTCTGCTGTCTTGAGAAGCTACTTAAATTTCTCTATCCAGGTTTTCTCATCTATAAAAAGGGAGAGAGTAATTCCTACTTTGTAATGCTGTTATAGGAATTAGTTGGGGCAGTAAATATGTAGAGTGAATGAATCTAGACTTACAAATTCAGGGGTGGGAAGAAGAAAAGCTTTCTTCACTTTCTTTAACTCATAATTTCTGACTCTGAACACTTCTTCTACTGGGTAATAGAGATATAAAGATAAAAACTCAACTTAATTTGTACCTGAAATTTTATTCTCACTTTCTTTGGGGAGCAATATCCACTGTTTGAGAATGTCATACAGTGGTAAGATTTTGGCTGTTAGGTCTTGACGAGAGAGTTAGAGTCTTGTCTGAGGTCATAAGTTAACCCAGATGGCCTTAGAGACATCAGTGGGTATGGCCCCTTCAGATCCCAGGGCTCTCTAATTCTCTCTGCATTGCCAGGCTTGAGTATAGAGTATTGGGTAAAATTCTCTAGAGGCCCATATCCCAGGGACCACTTTCTCTGTCCTGATGCCTTTGTTGTGGAAAACCAGGGGATGGGTTTTCTCTGCTCCCAAGATCCGTAGAATTTTCTCTCTTGCTTTGCTTCTTACTCAAGCCAAAGAAAATCTTTTACTAATATAGATATGGGGAGTACCCTGCTTCTTCTAGACATTTAGTCTTTATGTACAAATAACGTTTTCCCATGTTTCTCTCAGGAGGATCCAGTATTACTTCCTCCGTAGGTGTAGAAATTCTGAGCACAAATCACTCTTCCCTAAACTTCTTTAAAGAAAGCAAACTGAAATTTTATCCTTAGCCTTGAATGAAGGTTGAGAGGAGCAGGCATTAGAAAGGGCAAAATCCAGGGAAAGAAAACATCTAAATTAATACTTTAAATGATTATTCTGCATTGTGTTTAAAAGCATTGTCATAATGACTGGCCCATAGCAGGTGCTCAGAAGTTAGAGTTATTACTGACATTTAAAATTGATTCTCTAACACTGCTCTTTTCCTCACAGAAACTGAATTTTCCAACATTTCTCTTCTGGAATGTCTTTTGATTTTGGGCAATCATTTTGAGATGGCTGGCTGGGGTCAGAAGAGAGGTCTGTGATTATAGAATTGAGCAAACTTAATGGGTACAAGATGATAGAGGGCTGGAAAGGGATGCAACTCAATATTTAGGTCTCCTGTGTACCATGGAGTCCAGTCCCTGTCAAGATACTCAGAACATCTCAGAAACTACCAGAGACAAGGTCATTTTCCAAGAAAAACATAAGTCGCCACGTAATCACCTACTAGTATATTTTTGCTTGCTAAGCCTAATTAGTTTGTGAGGGAGTGCTAATGAGGATGACATTTGCTTGTGTGGACAGGTGAGGATGAAGTGGTCAAAGGACAAGAAGGTGACATCTAGAAGAATAAAGATGTCATAGGAGCCGGACTGTTACATATCGTAGAAAGGAACAGCCAGAGTTCTGCAGAACACAGAAAGCATGCCTGTCTCCTCCAGTAAGTAGGAACAACTCACATTTGTGTAGCACTTTTCACTTTTGTAACATTTTTATATACCTTAATTTTCTCTTATACCTTCATAAGATTGGTCTAAAAGGATATAGGTGGTTCTTATAATTTTTACCTTATAGTTGAAAAAAACTGAAGCTCAGAGGAACTTATCTGAGCTCAAGCAGATAAGAAGCAGTCCAGAACTCAAAAGAACAGTGCTTTTTCTATGAGATTCTATAGTCTCCTAAAATGCATGGAAAAGATCCCTCTGCCTCTGGTTTTTGATCTGCGGTCTTAAGGTCGACAGGAGCTTTATATACATTGTTGCCTTTAAAATTACTTCTTTATGAGACTTCTGAGTTTCTGTTATGGGATAATTATTATTGCTTTAAGGAATTCTAAAAATTCAGATAAAAAGCCTTGCTTGATTCTTTAAGGTTGTTTAATATTTGGATCAATTTGTATGCCTGACCACAGCTGTCTGTTTTTTACAATTTGATCTTTTTCCCATGTATAGGCTAGTACCTTAACCTTGTTAGGTTTTGTTATTTGTATTCTCTTTTGCATAATACTTTTAAACGAGAATCAGAAAGCCTGGAGAATAAAATGGTGTGGTTTTAAAAATTAGCCTTGCCACAAGGAAGAGCAACTGACTGGATTCTGACTTTTCTTTCTGTCCTCCATTAAGCTCCTCAAAGACCTTAAGGAATCTCAGAGCAGATTTCCCATTTAATTCCCATTAAATATCTTGATCCCAAACTGAATTGGCTAGGACATGCTGATTATCCAACATAAAAAAAAAAATCAATTGCTGAAGACGGTATGCTAGGTTAACTACAGACATGTTTTTAATTCTAAAAGATGCTCTGGAAAAGCAATGAAGCAGTATAGATTCTCACTTCTGGACAAGACTGGTTAGTGACATTATGATCGGGCCTCTTCTCAACCCCGGCGGAGTGCTATATCTAACCAGTTGTCTTTAACTGGACTCCGAAATTCAGTTTGCTCTTCTACCTCTAACTGACACCATAATTCCCAAGGAGTGATAAAGTGAAATGATAAAGTCACTCTGTTAAAGAGAGATACCCAACATCTTTACTTTCTTGCAACTCAGATTCTGCCTTTGACCTTTGCATTTGGGGTTTGACACTTTTACCTCTCCCACCTGACTTGGACCTGTCCCTCCATCTCCTGCTCCAAATCACCTGATGTAGCATGACTTATGTTAGCACAAATACCTTGGGATCCTGCTTCTGATTCTGGCTATTTGGCTGGTACTCAGTTCACTCGCTCTGAGGATGAGCAGTGAGAAGGATCTCCCTCACAGATCAACCTAGAATGGGTGGAAGTAGCAGGTGTAAAATGTTTCACCTTCGGCTGGTACCATCTGTGGAGAAAACCCTAAGGGAAGTCCCCATATAGGATCATTTCTAAAAGGTGAAAGATAGAACAGTACTAGCTAAGACAGTGTTGGAATCAAAGCATTTCCTGAAACAGGAGTATAAGCAAAGTGAGGTTTTAAATGGATGTACTGCTTTTCTTCAATTAAATCACAGGCCTTGAGCTGTGAGTTTTCTCACTCTTATATCAGGAAATATGGGCCTTATTTTATTTTTTGCTACTTTGGCTGATTTCTTTTGCTCAATTGTAACTCTAATTCAATCACATATGCTGCAGAATTATTGAGATTATACATTGTTATACTCTTCCTCGGTGTGGTTAATCACTTGTTCATTTACCACTGAGTCAGAAAGTTAGAGCAGATTTATGTCTGCTCTTGTAAAGCAAGGCAGGGAATGAGGAGAGCAGTGTTAGTTCATCTCATATTCTTTAACAACAGAAAGAGTTCCACTGGAAGAGCCACAAAACATAGAGGCATTTATCTAAGTACCTACTCGATACATTTTTTTAAACATAAGTAGAAATACAATGAAAACTGTACGTTGATTTCTTTATGCACTGTGACAATAATAATGAGAGGTCAGGCTGTTTGGTTTTGTAATTGATTATATCCTACCAATCATTTTATAGAACCATAATTATTACTTGTTCTTCAGCTAAAGAAGGATGGTTTAGTATGAAACATTTTTGCTTTTCAGTTAAAAAGTAGAAGTTGAACTGTCTTACAAGGATCATGTCTACCATTAGGAAAATCCTGAGGTGGAGGGATGCTTCAGAGACCATCAGTCTGTCCCTTTTTTGTCTTATAGTTACACCAAAACCTCGAGGAATGTTTTGATTATACAACATGTTATTTTTGTTTTCAGCTCATGTGTAATTTGATTGCCCACCCATTATCTCTGGAGATGCTGTATCGTTCTATTTGCTGTCATTGGATCAAGATATAGCATATCCTCTTAGAATTAGATACTTAATATTAACCTCTCGTGTAGGCTGAAGGCTATTTGTATCCAAATAATCTTTCATGCTTATTAAAATACAGAGACCCTGAGCCTAGAAATTTGCATTTTAATAAACACACCAGAAAATTTTGATAGAAATTTGAAGACCCACTAGTTAAAACTATTTGTGTATGATCCCAAAGGTGCATGACATATTATAATGTATTATTTGTCACTCTACTGAGTCACTAAGTAGAATCATGGGCCCTAGATTTAGGGAGTGTCCTTAGTAGGTGAGGGGGGAATGTGGCTACTTTCTGAATCTCAGAGTGGAATTTTCTTTTTTACACATGAACTCTCAAGAAGCCTTGCTCTACTGCATTTTATGGGTCAGTTATATGCTTTCCTAATGTTTGAGAAGTTCTGAGGACACTCGTGAATATCAAGATTCTATTTTTGTACCCCAACCTTAAAATGCTTTTAAGAATTGTTTCGGCTAATTTATTTTCCTGGTTTCTTCCTAACAATCTGCACACTCCTGACAGAGGTTGTATCATATGTGTGGCATGGTTACCTGCGTGTACAGAAAGGGCGCACACCTATGATTCCACAATGAGTTATTATTCCGTGTGTAAGCCAATGACACCTTTCCATTATTGCCAATGTCACCTTATTGTTCTCATTCAATTTACTGTCCATTGTGATGACTAATCTTTTTTTTTCTTTCTTGCAACTTCACAATTATCCCTCTCCAACTGAATAGGTTTATATTCTAAATCAATTTTTATACGTTACTTTACACTTTTTAAGTTCATCTCATCTTGTTATTTCTTGCCCCATAAGTCTAATCTTTCTCTTTCCTTTTATGTGATATTATATTGCTCTGTCCTTCTTGGTACTGGTAACAGTTCTAATTTAGTATGTCCTGTGATTTAAAAGATTTCTCTCTACCTCTTCATGCAGATCATTATTAACTGCTTAAAAATAGGATAGATTAATTTTTGCTTCCATCACTTCTCCAGTCATTTTACATTTTGCAAGTCGTTGCTACTCTAGGTTTCTCGTCCTGCTTATAAATTATCCTATGGAACACATTTCATACTAACAATGCACAAAATATGTTAATTTTCCAATGTAGAACTAACTAGTTAAATCAGGTCCAGCATATTTCCTTCAGCTCTTAAGTTTAACATACACCTGAGGACACTGGTTTAGCTTGCCCAAATTTACTTGTGTAGAAAATTTATGGTTCATTTGTTAATGCAGCCCTCGAGTGAAATTTTTAAAATGCTTTGTGTGTATGGATGTGTGTGCATCTGTGTGTGTATGATACCTTTATTGATTCCTCCAGTCAATGCTAATTGCCGTTATCATTCTTGTCCTTTTTAGAAAAGGTCATGTCAACAAATAATAGTCCTTTGAAAACAACCATCGTAATGCCTAATCTGGGCCCAAATGTAGGAGCTACTTGACTAGTTTCCAAATAACTGCCATTCTAAGAAGGAGCTGTCATTGGCCTAGCATCAGAGGTACAGGCCTGCTTCCATTTATTTGATGTAGGTGTGAAATTATAGAAATTTACATAGTCTAAAGAGTTAGGGCTTCATCGGCAGTAAGTAAATGACGTGCAGTACACAAAGTCCAATGTTCAATGAAGAATAGAATTCTTTTTTCATTTATCCTATTTCTGATTAATTGACAAATTTAAAAAGGTCTCTATTGCCAAATCAATCCAACGCAACAAACATTTTGATTGCCTACTAGGTACAGAACATTGTGCTAGGTCAGGAATAATAGCAAATATTGTTTATGTTAAAGATCAACAGAATCTCAAATTTTTCTTCAGCAATGTATACCCTCATTAAAATTCTCACATGATAAAATATAAGATGTTCCCGTTTCTTCATCTACACGCACTGATTCACTGAATACTTCAGTATTGGCTCCTCACTGTTTTAAGAGTGCCTGGAACATACCAAATGTTTACTAAATATTAGTTGAATAAGCGCATCACTTCCATCATATTCTGTTGGTCATGGGGGTGCCAGCCCTCATTCAGCATAAGAGGGCCTATACAAGTGTGTAATACAAGTGGGTTCTTTCAGGGAAATTGTGGAGGCTGCCTACCACAAACTGCATCCACATGCTCAGAAAATTATCCACACCATCAAGTTTTCCACACATGTGACATCTCCACCGAGCAGAAGAAAACGCAGAGGGGCAGTCTATGATGGCCAAGTCCTTCTTGTTTACAGGGACTATCTCTTACTCCCTCTCAGTAAGGATTTCTTGGAAGAACCAGGACATGTGGAAGTCAGGGTGTAATGACAACCTACAGTGCTACTTTCATACTTATGCTTACCTTTTCTCTCTCCCTTCTTCTGACCCCAATCAATGCAGCTGTCCCTCACCTCCTCTTGTCCTCCATATGTAGTCCACCAACAAATTTAAGCCAGTAAACCTGTTTCATAACTCTTGAATCCACCTACTTGTTTCCATCGTCATTATCACCCTAGTTTAAGCAACCACATATCTTTACTGAAACTGTAGGGGCTTCATCATTCTTCTCCCAGTACCAACTTTTATCTCCCTCCAGTACATTTTTTAGGAAGTCAGAGTTAGCACTGAAAAATGCAATTTCAATAATGTCTTTCCTACATAAAGTCCTTCAATAATTCATGTAAAGAACAAAATCTTTGCTAAGATCTACATTCTTTAAATTCTGGCTTCTTTCTTCACTTCCAAGACCATATTTTGTCTCTATGCCCCTCTTTTCCTGTGTTCCAACCCAATCGTCTCTCATGTGATTCCTCAAATTTTCCCAGGTTCTTTCCTATATTGAGGCCCCAGTATAAAATGTTCCCCCCCGACTCTTTCATATAGTCAACCCCTCTCCATCTCTCAGATAGCCAATTTGTGTTTTTGTCACGGGAGTCTTTCTGATCTTTGGACTTATCCAGGTTCTTCAGAAATATTCTCTCAACATTCATTGCAGTTTTTCTTTATAAGACTCACTATAGTTTATAATCACATATTTGTGTGATTTTATTTGATTAATGTTTTTTTCCTACACTAGACTAAAAGCCCCATGAAGTCAGGTACACATCTATTTTTGTTTTTTATTGAATCTCTAGTATACATAGTAGTTGCTTCGAAATATTGAATGAATGAATGAATGAACTTAATTCATTCTCTTCTCTTGGAAGGAAAGTACACCTGTCACTGGAGAACTGTGGGGTTTTTTCATCATTTATAAATTCTCATGATTGTGAATCATGAAAATGCCCTTTCTTTGGCTTGGCTTCATGCATCAGATAAGAACTATACCCTTAGGGAAACAATCAGGAGCAAATCAAAGCTAATTGATGTGTGAAGTATTATCATGGTGAAACTCCAAAGCAATCTTTTGGTGAAACTCCAAAACTTCATCTTTTCTCATTCCTTTTTGGGTAGTACCTTTTCATCTATTCTTTTCAGAATGAGAGCCGTTTATTATTTCACCCTTTTTTGTCTAAGGAATTGCAGAGATGGTGCTATCAGAGATTGATTTATGTTGTTAGAAGGCAAACTACCTGCATATTTATCTTTTGAGTTAGATTAAAACAACTTTTTTTTAAATTAATGCTGGTGTGCCAAATTTCTATTATATCCCAGCCACTATTCTAGGAATTTCATCTCAGACATCTCAATAAATGTCATGGGAAATCTTTGAGAATGTTATCAAATGTTTCTATCATAACGGTAAAGAAAGTAAGACTCAGTGAAGTTAGGTAACTTTCTTAAGGTCACTCTAGTTTAATGTAGGATGCAGGATCAAAACCTAGCTCTCTCTGACTTGAAAACAAGAGCCAGAAAAGATGGTCTTTAAATACGGTTCAATTCAGAACCTCTTTAGAACAGATGGGCTCCCCTTGTGGAGATCATCACTCTAGCTCAGAATGTAGAGGGCTTACATTGGGCTTCTGCTTCCTTCTCTGGTCTGTTTTTAGCATATTATAATTTATATATGACATAAGCTTAGTATTTATTTGCTTATGCCAGGTATTAGCCTCTTAGTAATTGATGAATTTTATTCCGTGTCCACTCAAAGACTACCTGGGAAATGCAAAGAGGAAATTTCAATCAAGCAACTTTATTCTACTGGTCGATACAACAGTCTGTATAACTTCCAGGAGCTACATATAGAGCTAAAAAACTTCACCTTTTCTCTTTTCATGAGATCTCACATCAAGACATACAGAACCTATCAAAAGGTTCTACCTGACCACATCCATCTCTCCACAACATTCTTAGCCTCTTGGGCACTAACAAGTGCTAGAGTTCCCTGCCAAGATGCTGCTGTGAATTTCCTTTACCTCCATGGCTTTACCCAAAGCTCCACTGCCAAAATGTTTTCATCCTGCAATCTCACTCACTTGAGTTCTCCATTTTAAATGATTAGCCTTGCATTCCTCTTCCCCACCCAAATTCTCTGTTTCAAATCATCCCCTTCAAATGGTGAGAACACTGGGCATTACTTCCAGGTCCCAAGGAATTTCTCAGCCATGTCTTCATTACTGAAGTCGCTAAGTACTCTTAAACCTTTTGCACCAGTTCATTCAACTGTTCTTTTTCTGTTGTGAAGAACTGAATGTATTTAACTTATATGACGTTGTGGACAGGGCTTGCACCTCTATTCGTGATCCCAAGACTTCCCAGATGTTTCTCCCCTAACAAGCTTATAATGGGAGACTGAGATATGTCACTTAACTTCTCCAGTGTCACAGTTTCTTTATGAGTAAATCAAATGGTCTGAATCACTTTCAGCCCTAATGAACTCTGCTTTCTCTCTTTTCCCAGTGACTCAGTTCATACGTCTCACAGCTACTAGGCAACCACGAGAAATAGCTAACAGAGTTTTTTAAATGACAAAAAACCCCACAAATTTCCTGGTTGTGGCACAAAGAGAATTTTTATAGCCTCCAGCAATGCTTCTTGTTGTAGTTGAAATTCTGGCATCATGCTTTTTCAGGGAATCATATTAAAGAATAAAATAAAGGGCTTTTTCTAAACCCATTAATCAACAGGATTAGTGTCTAGTTAGCCTTAAGTGCAGAAAGACGGGTCTAATGTGGCTATAGCTATGTAGAGTATAAGAACTTTGATAAAATTAATGAAAATTACTTTTCCCTTGGCGTGGATATCCATGGAAGATATTCATTTGCCATTTTGGAGGAAGCTAAAAAATAAAAGTCAAATTAAATATTTTTTACTTTTTCCCTGTGTGAGGCTGCAAAACTCAGCAGTAGCAACAGATCAAACTGCCATTCCACACTACTCTCACCTAGGAAGGAGAGCGGGGCCCTGAGAAAAGACATGAGCTCAGAATCCTACATTTCTAGATTCAGATCCTGTCTGTGCTGCTTGGTATCTATGATCCAAGAAAATTAAAACACTTCTTTATCCTTAGTTTCCTTATCTGACTCTTTTTCAAGGTGGTTACATGACTCAAGTTAGAAAGGTACACATGTTATCATAATCACATACTTATCTGCCCATTTTTCTTTCAAGTCTCTAAATTCCATGAAAGAAAGGATAATGTCTGTCTTTTCACCATTGTACTTGAAGAGTCTTTTGCAGTGGCTGGAAATAATAAGTGCCCAATAATATTTGTTGAATGATTAATATTTTAAAGAATGTCACATGGTGTCTGGTGCTTAATAGATATTTGAAAAATGGGAATTCTTTTTTCTTTTTTGTATCCTTCCCTTTCCCTAAACTCTGTTCAAAAAATCCGAATTATATCCAAATTGGGCATACCAGTTATTTTCCTGCTGTCTTAATTCAAACCTACATTTCTAGACTCTGCTTTGTGATGATGGGGCTGGAACTCTGCAAACTACATTTCTTAGACTTCCTTGTCAAATGGCTTCTGATAGGTTGCATCAATAAGAGCCTAGAGGAAGATTGAAAGGCAGAAGGAGGGCAGAAGGGACTTTCTGTCTGTTCTTTTCCTCTTGTCAGCAATGCTTCAGCAGAAGTTGTTACCTTCAAGCTCTTTCAGGACTCCCAGAGCTAACCCCAGCATGTCCTCCTAAAGGTAGCAGGAACAGGCAGGTGATACCTCTTCCTCAGAGGTCGGAGCATCAGTTATCTCTATAGAGTTTCTTCTTTCAGCTTCTAAATTTCAACAATTTCACATCTTCCTTTTTGTTTCCCAAACAATATAGATGATAGCTATATTCTGCAATTACTATCTCTGGTTTTACTTAGTGTTTCTTTTAGGCTCATTCAGCTTTTCAACACCTATATAACCAATTCCCTATATTAAATTTCTTTCTGTTGAAATGCCTGGTAAGGTTTCAGTTTTCCTGAGTGGACCCTGATTGATATAATGTTACTCGCTTTTCCTAAGCATGCCCACTTCTATGTCAAATTATTCTTTCATCTGCCTGAAGTATTCTTTCTTAAATAAATCTGTCAAGATTATACAACCACATATCAAATATATATACTTTGTATATATATATATAATTTATAAATAAATAAATAAAACATATTTATTTATAAATAAATAAAATACATATATATATAAAATTTAGCAATGTTCCCAAGTAAGTGCTCAATAAAATTTAATTTTCATTAAGTTGATCATTTATTTATTCATAAATACATATTGAGTTTTTCCTATATGTCTGGCAACTATGCTATACTTGGAAACATAAAAATGAACAGGTACAGCCTTTGTCCACAAGAAAGTGAGAACCTAGTGGGAGAGAGAAAAAATATCTGATCAAATCACTTTACCACAGTAAAATAAGAGTTTACAGATGTATGTACAAAAAAGTGATAAGGAGATACAGAATATGGAAAATTAGCAGAATCTTGGTGATGAGGAAAAAATTTTTATTAAAAAATTTGAAGGACTAGCTGGAAAGTAGTTAAACGAAATTAAAGTTAAATGGAATGGAATTTATGAAAAACATGGAATTATATACATGATAGTATAGACAGATTTCTTAAATAATATTTTTATTATTTTGCCTTGGGAAAAGGAGAAATAATCATCAATTAAGTTAAAGTGTTGAGACTTGGAATGTTCCCTTTAAATGAAGAAAGTAGATAAACTCTCATTCTCTTTAGCAAATGCTTCCTAGTTTTGCTTCAGATCTTATAAACTCTGCTTCACTAAGTAAGATTTAGATATTTATCTTAATGATAAACTAGTTTTAGGAATGAATAAACTAACTCCAAGTGAGTTATGACTTCTGCACCATCTTTGGATAAGAAGGACCAATGGCAAGAATAGCCTCTTTATGAAACAGAAACACAACAAAAGCTCTATAAACTAACTGATCAATAATCATAGGCCTGACTTGAAGGATGTATGTCCTATGTTTTAATTCATGCCCTGAAAGTCAGCTCAGCTCCTTGAACTCATCCCCTTGAACAAGCTATGAGAGGCAGAGGCTAAACAGTAGTCAGGATGTTATCCTGGAGAAATCACTAATATTCTTTGTCAGTTGGAGTCTCCCACACTATAGGAGTATCTTGATTGTGGATCTGAGGCAGGAGATTGGACAGTACGAGTGGTGGATGCTATTACTTTCTACTTTCCCATTAAGTCTCCTAATAAATAAACCTCCACTTTTAAACATCTGAATACGATGAGTAATAAATTTGGCTTATCCATACCAATTGGTTAAGGATACAAGAAACAATCTTCTTTCTACTGCTGAAACTGTTAACTCACATGAATTCAGCTTTTGGTCTGAGAATATACACTATTACATATAATTTGGACAGGCTGAGTTCTGGTATGTTAAGCCCTACCAAAAGCAAGTGACAATAAATTAACACTGTAACACCACCCCTCTTTCACCAACACTTAAGACTCAGTTCCAGGATTAGTATTGAAACGGAAAAAGTGGCAGTCAGAAAGCCTTCCTAAGCATCTTATGACTTGTCCACAATCTCTTACTGATAGTGGTCCATACTGAAATATATTTATTTTTCTTCTAATTAATTTGGTGCAATTCAGATAAAAAATTTTTACTTATTTGGAAAATTGCATGTAGGTCATTATGATTAATGAATAAAGTATATATGAATCAGTGAGTGAGGGCAATATAGTGAAGTAAGTAGGGACCAAATCTTTAAGGATGTTGTGTGTCAAGTTAATGGTTGTTTATTTATCCTTAGACTATAGGTAGAATGGCCATACATTTTAGTTTGACTAGAGTGGCTCTTATTTATGTCTTATATCACAGAATAATTTTTAATACCACCACCTTTCACTCTCAAAAGTGTTTTTGTTTGGAGAATTCTAGGGATATGGTGGCAGTAGCAACATAGATTTTGAATCTCTCCAAATCCCCATGTAAAAATATTGAGACTAACAATGCATGGACAACATCTGCGACAAAACTGTGTAACAAGCTCTCCCCCTGAATCACAGATAACAAGCAGTTGGGGACAACCACTAGTAGCTGCATAACCTTGGTGATATTAGAATCTGTGCAGGAACTGAGAACAGGAGATCTGAAAAAAGAGTCAACAGGTATTCCATGGAAATCCTGGTGGGTGAAGTTATGGTCAGAAGCTAAAACTGGGATGAGGTTTACTCATCTATAATGGGTGATTGCATGGAACATTGGTGAGATTTGAAGGGGCTGAAGCATACTGATCTCTATGATTCCAAAAACTGACTTCTGGTTCTGGTTCTGCTTGGAAATTGCCACTTCATCCTAACAACAAGTAAAAAGCTGAAAAATCAACAACTCTTCTTACATCCATAGGAGAGGAGAGGTCACAGGGCAAACTGCTGTCCCTGAGATTAGAGAGTCAGACAAGTGAATACAGGGAGTCAGGACTTACTGGACAGAGACTCACGAGTAGAAACTGCCCAGAGAACCAATGTGGAGGTAGGAAAACCAGAACTATAATTGATGAATTTCTGGGGGCTCAGCATGGACAACTCTGAGAGTTAAAACCTCCAGGGTAACCCAGTCATGGGGTACCCCACAATATTGTGAGATTGATGTCCAGGAGCTTGACCAAACTCCCACAGTAAATATCAGAGAATTCCATCCTTTCTTCTGGCAGAGGGAAGGGAAAAGGAATCATTTTGAAATACCCCTGGGCACTCTCTTCTTCTTAACAAGGCCTGCCCTCAGGAGAAACTAGTTTATCAGAACTTAACCTGCTGTAATATTATCAGAGCCTAACTGACCTTGGGGGAAGGGAAATTCACAACTCCAGACACCCTAGCCATCCCGTCCCACCTAAGGGAGGAAAAAAGAATGGAGAAGCACATGTGAACTCACAGACCAGAGGAATGAACTCACTAAAAGACCAATACATATTTCTATAGGACTATAGAATGCTTCCTCTCCCCCACACCTTACCAACACATTATTAAAGGCCTAAAAACTATATATAGGCATATCATTTTCAAATTATAGAAAGTCAAAGATAAAATTCTGAAAGAAGCCAGAGGTGAAAAATATCCCTATAGAGGAACAAAGATAAGAATTACATCCAACTTCTCAGAAACCATGCAAGCAAGAGGAGAGAGGAGTGAAATGTTTAGAGTTTTGAAGCAAAAACCATCAGCCTAGATTACTATACCCTGTGAGATTATCCTACAAAAGTGAGGGATGTTTGCATGTATGCAATCACTGATCCCAGTCCTTGTGTAAGAGTAGGATGGTGGTTCAGACTTTGAAAGGAGAAATGTGCAGATAAAAGAATGTTGAAGGAACCCACGAAGCACCATGGTCTAGTGAAAAGATCCTGGATTTTAGCTCTAGGTATATCAAGGATCAAGTTCTGACCAGTTTTGGACAAAAGAGTCTTCCATTAGTGTGAGCATCTTCGTTTGTATAATGAGGGTAATACTTCGTACTTTACGGCTTACTGTAAAAATGAAATGTGGATGAATCTTAGAGACATGATGTAGAACAATGACAACAACAACAAAAAAACAGACATTGAAGGGTTCATGTTATATGATTCTTTTATATCAAGTTCAAAATCAGGCAAAACTTACCTTGGTGATAGGGATCAGAATAATGGTTAACTTTGGGAGTGGTGGGCTTTGATTGGAAAAGGGCACTAGGAAACTCACAAGGAGGTGGAAAATATCCTATGTTTGGATCTCAGTAGTGATTACAGGGGTGTAAAAATTCATCAAACTACACATTTAAGCTTTATACATTTCACGAATGTAAGTTGTTCAATAAACCACACTGCTTCCTCTATTAAAAACATAGTGAAATGGCATTAGAAAGCACTGAACACAGTTCTTGGAACATCATTGGAACTCGGTAAGTGTTGGCTTTATTTCTCCTATTAAAGAGATCAAATCAAATACCACATTTAATAGGAATATGAACAGGCAAAAAAGCTTCTAAATAGAAAAAAAAAGCCAAAATATAAATCAGTGTATGCATTTTATCAAATAAAAATAATGAAAGGAACTGGGGAGATTTGCTTTGGAGAAAATACTTAGATAATCTAACAGCAGATTCCAAAAATTTGAGGGTCTCCATACCAAAGAGGGAGTGGGTTTCTTTTCTGTTGTTAGAGTGTTCAGAACTAGTAAAGGAAAAAACCCTCACCAAGCTGTCTCTTAAGAGAGATGTCCCCACCACTGGAGACTTTGAAACAGAAGCTTGAGGACCACATCAAAATGTGATCAGAGGTCGTAGCTCAAGTTATCTAACCCCAAGTGTTGTTGATTCTAAGAAATAAATGTCTCGGAAAGATGCAGAATGTTCAATATCATTGACATGTCCAAGGAAGCACACAGTGCACCCTGTGCCCCAAATCGCACAACCCAGACTGATGAATGCATAGAATTTTCAGGTTCATGAATTTGGAAGTTGGAAAAAAATAAATATGATGGAAGCATCATATTATTGTATTTAACTCAGTCAGAGGGCAAGGAGCTTGTTATCTCAGCTGGCAATGGTTTATTGTAAGCGTTCCTGGAAAGTGAGAAAGCACAAAAAATTGTATGAAAGTGGAATAGTCAGCACACGTGAAGAAATGAAACATCATTCATAACCTTCCATAATATGAGCTCCATGAGCTACTTAGAAGGCCAGTAAAAACTTTCTTTCATTTTGTCTTAGCTTTTCAACTGAGTAAATCTTCAGTGTTTTCCTCAATAAAGCTATTTATCCTAAAGAAAAAAAAAAAAAAAAAACAACCCTACAGTGCACTGAAGCATAGAGAACCATTGTGTGAGTCAGCTAGGAGAAGTAAATGTGAAAAATCTGTCAAGGCCTCCGGACAATCCTTCCAATAATAAAAATGACAGGAAGTAAATGAAATGTGTATTTGCTATAAAAGCTGGATATGGAGTTTTTGTGGCTCTAACTACATTGTCTTATGAAGTAGGTTAATACAGCTATGTCTTTTCTATGATAGCCAAGTTCTTAATTTAAAATATTGAGATTACCAGAGTTAGACCAAGTATTCCATTCATGAAGCAAATTCCTCCATTGCCTACGTATCAATTCACAATGCTCTCTCCACTACAGTTTAAGTAAGCAAATGTCTGTCTTGAAAAGTATTTGGTGGAGCATGGTAGGAGATGAGAACATCTCAGGCCTTTTCCCATAGTTTATGAAAGAAGAAAAAGTCTTCTATACTTACTTTGCACTACTTACTTTTATACTTACTTTATCTTCTATACTGTATTTGCTTTGCAGACAGAAGAAACAACTTGGATTTTACAAAAATGCAAGTCAAGAGACCCTATGTTTGGTCTAATTTTATGGACAATAGGAAGCAAATCCTGGAATGCTTCGATTAATGATTTTTAAGTTTATTCTTATAAAGGACCAAATTTCTCATTCAGCAGGTATAAAGCAGCATTAAAATGCAAATATTCCTCTGAAGAAAATACAAGGACTTGTCTACTGACATTTAATGCATGACCACATAGATGTTAGTTTTAAGCTATTTGGACGATTCCAACAGGATGTACCCAGTGTGTCCTCATACAGATGTTGCTTTAAGTCACTAATGTCAGATTTATTGTGGAAGGCAGGTTTTAGTAAGAATTTGGGGGAAAGAAAAAACCAGAAGGACACAAGAAATCTGAAAGTGTTCACAGAGCACTTGGGTGAGATGAAAAGCAAGAACAACAAATGAAAGGGAAACTAGGATTTTTTTTCCCGTTTTCCTATTTTGCTCTCACTATTGGCCCCAATTTAAGGAGTTTTAGACTATATTTCAGAAGAAAGGAGCAATATTAACTCTTTTAATCTATTAGCATGTCGTTCAATAAATTAAGACCAAAACCACCAAATAGGATGCAATTTATTACCTTATTAAGGCAAAGGTGTCTATTAAAATATATGAGTTAAAATGGTGTAAGCTATAGTTTGAACATCATAGTTACGACATAGTTGAAAACATGTCTAGCAAACTCCCCTCAACACCAATACAGTTATTATAGGAGAGTTTTATATACATAGAATCAAACTTGTTATAATCACTCATTATAACTTCACACTGCCCTCAAGCCAGTGCTTTGAACTTCTCTTAATTTCTGAAATACCCACTGCCTCTTCTAGCCTCCTCCCTTACCCTTCATGTTTGAAGAACATTTACTCTGAGTCTTTTCTTCAGGTATTTCTTGGTCCTCTTGGCGAAATCGCTGCTTAGTGCATTTCAATTCCTGTAGTACAGTATTTAACGAGGATAAAATCATGTATGTATTGTATTTCATAAGTATTACTAGAACAGCTATTAGTTTTGGGGTCCTTCAATAATTCCCATGGTGTTCTATCTATGGGAAAGAATATAATTCAGTTTTAAGACCTGATCATAGCCCCGTAAAACAAATTTACTTTATTTTATTGTTCTTCCTTGAATGGCTTATAAGCTCAGACATGCCAATTCACCTTCTTGAATATGAACAATAAATGTGTATGTGTGTTTCACTACTAAGAAAAAGAGAAAATAATTCTCCAAATTACCTCTAAAATACCTTGGGGTATTACATTTCTATTTGAGAATACTTGAAAAGATTGGAAATCATCATGTTTGAATAACTGTTTCTTAATTACATTGTCAATTAATCAGGACATATCAGATGTTTTGAGTTAAACTAATATTTTCTCTGAAAACAACAGCAGTCACATAGAGACAGAGGTTGGATTGGTGGTTACCAGAGGGGAAGGGGGGAGGGAAGAGGGCAAAAGGGATGATTAGGCACATGTATGTGGGGATGGATTGTAATTAGTCTTTGGGTGGTGAACATGACGTAATCTACACAGAAATCAAAATATAATGATGTACACCTGAAATTTATATAATGTTATAAATCAGTGTTACTGCAGTAAAATAAATAAATAAACTATAGTAAGGATTAAAAAAATAAATAAACTATTTTCTCTTAAATTACTTTTCTCTTAATTAAATTAATGTAAAGAAATTACATTAATTTCTCTTAATTAAATGCACACAAAAAACATTCCAGTTTTACTCTGTTGTTAGGATGATAATGTAATCATCGTATTCACTGCATGGCAGTCTAGAGGATACATAGGCATGTTTCTGATTAATCAATTGTCAATATTTTCAAATTCCCCTGAATGCGTTTTGACATAATATGATTATGACTGTCATTTGGACCTTTGTATGCAGAAAAGTTCTTTCCTTATTTTTTCTCTGCTCAAGTAATGGCCTTCTTATTGTACAATGTGCTTAATAATGAGCAGAAATTTATTGAACGTCCATAATTATTAACTGCTCCAAATGTATAAGCCCTAATTAGCCCTAAAACCAGAAGTAAGTTATTTTAAATGATAAAGCTAGCATTAATATTGATCATCATGCTAATTAGTCCTAGTAGTAAAAGTAGACAGTTTGATCAACAGCAATTAGTTTTGGCTTTTTACCCACTGTGATCATCCAGATTCATTTTAACATAGCGCTAAAATCAATGTGTTTCCTATGATTTAGATTATCATTTATTTCTTTCATCGCCCAAATGAATCCTGGCCTATGCATTTATGGCTGTCCAAGCACTACTGACTGAATCTTAAAATAAACTACTGTTGGTTTAGGAATTGAGCAATGTAAGAGCAAAGGTCTCATAATAATGTCACTGAATTAGTTCCAAAGCTTTAGGAGTTCCCCTAGGTCTAAGCCTCCTTCAGCTAATCAATTGTCACAGTACACAACAACCATGATCATTAAAATCTTAATGTATCTCTGGCTCTATCCCAAATAAACTGTAGTCTAATAGTCTAAAGCTAGTATCCTATGTTCATAAACTGAAAGAGGTTAAAATTCTCCTCTGTCTTTCCTTAATAGACGGTGAACAAAAATTTATATATAGTTATCATGGTATTACTGTTTTGTATCAAAATTTTCATACATACTGTGAGGTTAGTACTATTGTTAGGGCCCTTTGGCACCTTAGGACACCAAGGTTTACGAATATTAACTAACTTGCCCAAGATCGATCAGCTAGTAAGAGCTGAGGCAAACATAAATTTATCATATATAAAGCTATCACTTTTATTATCTAATCTCCATATCAGCAAACCTGTTGTGGTTTTATCTACATAATGTTTTAGGCAAGTCCACTTTCAAGCATAGTATCTTTTCTTTTATCACTTATATAGTGTTCACAATTTCATGGAGTGCAAGCCGTGCATGTGCAATGAATCTGCCTTTGGAAACTGCATCCTGATCAATGTAATGCAAACGATCTTCCCTTGTCAAAATAAAAATGATAGGTACTGCCAGAGTAAAAGCAACCCGGTCTGATTATAGTCTTTACTTCTGTGATACACACTTTAGAGTCTACAGGATTCCTGCAAAATTATAGCTCTCCACATTTCAGTGTTTCGCTATAATATGTTCTTTATTTTTACATTGGCAGCGTGTCCTATGAAAGACAGTTTTTGTATTGATGTAGTTTTGCCACTGTGTCCCAGAGAGTTTTTCCACCTTCATTATATAGGTTACACATATAAATCTCAGATCACAAATTAAGGTTGGCAAGAAATGTCATTTTCTTTGTTTCCTCAAATACGTGAAAATTTTTTCTTGAGCTTCTCATTTCATCTTGTGGGAAAATATTGAATCTTAGTCTGAGGTAAATTCATTCATTCAGTTCAATGCTTTTCACTCAACTCAAAGTTTTTCCCCTCCCAAACTATCTTCAGAGTATATCTAAGATCTACTTTCCAGGAGGCCTCAAGTAGCATCAAGACAACAATGGATGTAGAGTAGAGCATTGTAATTCTCAGTCACCTACCTATGCTGACATCCTTTTACATTTACATCATCCCATTTGATTGTGGGCCTCAATGTTTGTATGCTTCCATCGAAGTCCATGTTCTCAAACAGTCTCTGGGCACATAAGGCAATCGCATACACTTTGTCCTGATAACAAGTCCTCTCCAGCTGCAGCCCTCTCTCTCACCATTTCATGTCATATCAGTCTTTGGGAATATGAAAATAATTGGTTATTCTCAAGTTTCCCTCTGAGCTACTAAAAGCTCTCTGTGGTTGTCTAAGAACTTTTGTGTAGATGTATTAGGCAACAATTTTTATTCTATGGTCCTTTCTGGGTTGAACTGTGTCCCCCCAAAAGATATGTTGAAGTCTCAAACCCTGGTACCTGTGAAGGTTATCTTCTTTTAAAACGAGTCTTTGTAGATGTAATCAAATTAAGATGAGGTCATTAGGGTGGGCCCTAATTTAATATGACTGATGTCCTTAATGAAGATGATGTGAAGACAGAGACACACGGGAGACGACAGCCAAGTGACTCCAGAGGCAGATGTGGGAGTGATACATCTACAAAGCCAGGGAACACCAAAGATTGCTGGACCACCAGAGGAAAGGAAGGGTTCTACTCAGACTCTCAGAGAGAGGAAAACCCTAAATTTCTATTATGTTGCTCAGTTAGTAGTACTTCGTTACAGCAACCCTAGGAAACTTATGTAAGTCCCTATGCCGTGCTGGCAAAAGGATGTTTATCAAGATTTCACAAGTCCCAGGAATTTCCCCAGGTTGAGGTGAAGAAGTTCCTTGCGTTGTTGAATCATAAAACTAATTTAGGACTCTCATCGCATACCTGACCCTGGGAGTTAGTCTGGGGAAGAAGTGATTAGAAAGACGTGGTAGGTCTCTTTCTTGGGGCGTACACTAAGTTCTCTCTTCTCTCTGGCTTTATCTCAGTTCTGACTCTAGGTCTTCATTTACTATGGATTCATGGAAAACACATTATCAAACTGATCACTTATGCTTCTCCATTGTTTTTGTATAGATTTTATTTCTTGAACTGTCAGGATTCAGGTCTTGTTCTTCAAAGCCAAGTTTCTTACAACTTAAAAGCTTTTTCCTTCAAAAATTTGTCTCTGTCTTGTAGTTCAAAAGCATATTTTGAAACTGAAAGGCTGATAATTTACCTTTTTCTTCTGTGTTCTTCTGCTTAATCACCCCTCTCCCTGACCGGCATGGACTGAGTGGTGGAAGACAAAGAGTAACAGAAATGACCAGAAAAAGAATCACTTTGATTAATTTTGTAAAACATTATGTCATCATTTGGAAAATCTTTTGAAGTTAGGTCATCAGATTTGGTGGTTTGGTTTATTAAAAGTGTACATTGTTTCACCAGCCCTCTCTCCTCGTTGCTGTTATAACTGAGAATATCCACCCAGCCAGCAATACTCCCTGAAGAGTGGAATTGCACTTGGCTCTGCATGAAAATGTTAAAGGGAATTAAAATGTATCACTTTCTTCCTTATAAAGAGAACTGAGAGAGTGTAGGGGAAGGTGTGTGTTTAGGAATGAAGTTTTAGGTTGTGATTTACATTTCACAAGGGGTTTTTATGTATGTTTATTCTATTTAGGACTTTAAGTTGAAATTAGTCCTAGGATCAAAGATTACCTGATTCTTGATATTAACCTATTTCACTACGGGCTCTGAAGGAAAGATATGCGCATAAGAGAGAAATCAACACAAATGAACATTACTACTCAAAGCTTTTCACCTCCAGCCACAAGCGGAATTCTAATGAGCTGTGTGTATGACTTACATTCTTTGGCATTTATGCTGACTTTCTGTTGGCATCTTGGCACAATTCCACCTCTCTTCCATTGCTATTTTCTGTCCTGCAGAGGATGGAGCTGTAGATAGTGTATTTCGGACTTCTTGACAGTTTACCTTTTACCAAGGAGAGGGAGAGCTGGCTCAGAAAACCCATCCTGAGCTTTTATTTTTTGGGTGGCCAAGGGAACTTCAACTCTCTCTCCCTTACTCACACCTGGAAGAAGATGTTCTTTAAAAATACCAAGTGATATGTGATAGGGCTCCAAACTTAGAGTAAAGAGAGAAAGAATTCAATCTTAACCTTCTTATTAATTTATTAAGTTGGGTGTATTACATACCCTTTCTGGGTCTCATTGTCTTTTTCGGTAAAATTAAAGAGTCAAGACAGTTGACTTATAATTTACCCAGATTAGTCCTTAAACTCTCCCAAAGGTTCTTATATAGCAAGAAAAAGGTACTTTGTTTAGACATCTTCTTATTTCAGTAGGGAGACTCCATACTTCAGAGTGCTCAGATCCTAAATAGAAGCCGCAACATTCATGGGCATTAATCTTATCAGTCCTTGGAAAGTGCCACCTGCTAAAATTGAGCCCTGAAATGACTTACTGGTTTTGGTCAATCCAGATGAGTGTTCCTCATTGCAGGAAGAGTTGGCAAGAAAAGGAGGAACCATGAATTCCCCATCACCACTCTATCATGTCAAGATGTATGTATTCTCATTTAATCTTCTCCACAGTGCTATAAAGTGATCACTGTTATTTCTAATTCATAGATAATATAGATAATATAAGTAACTTGCTCAGGTTCTGGTCATTATGAGTTTGGAAAACTGCACTTAAATCTAAGTTTTCTGGTTTCAAATCCAACTTTCTGTCTACCACACTCCAGCTGGTTTGCCTATTTATTGGCATCTCTACATGTAAAGAAAAGGGCACTCTCTACTCATCACCTTCTGGGTCTGTTCTTCAGTGTTACTGATTTGATTATACACTTAAACTGCCTCACCTCTCAGACACTGTTTTCCTTTATTCACAAAATGGGGATAATTATTGCTGGCTCCTAGATACTTCACAGGAATAGTTTCAGGTTTAATTAGAAAATGAGCAAGAGTTTTAGAAACCTCAGTGCATCCTTGGTTATTAATGGACTGAACTATTTTCAGCCAATTAATAACACAGTCTTTTTCTATTCCAACTCAAATTTTCAGTCATATCTCTAACTATATACCTCACACCACTCGCTTTTCAGGAACCCTATATAGACTCTCTTCTTTCCCTTATATAAACTTATTCTTTGGAAGAGAACTAAACTTAATTATTTCTACCTTTATTTGAATTTCTCAGTGAGCTAGCTTCACCAGGACCATCTCTATTTCTTATAAAACTGTATGACTATTAAATTTATCCATTAAAAGGAATTAAAATGTTAGTGAGGAAACATTTGGAGAAGTAAAATGGTCTTCTTCATGCCCTGGAAATTGGGCATGTTTCTAAAAATAGCCATCTATACTTCTTTTTTCACCATTTACCATGAAAAAAAGAGAAAAGTATTCAATAGTGAACATGGATATTTTACATCCATGCTTCACCCCAATTATAATGTCCAAATTATAATAAAGAGATAGCAGAGTATGATTCTTATAAGGAAATCTATTATTTGATTCAAGTTAAGCTGGTTTTCCCTTAGGTCCACAGCTGGGATTGCAATTAGTCACTTCTAGCATATGCAAGAACACCTGTCAGTTTCGTTTGTCCTAAACATTTTACTGTGCCTGTTATGGTAACAGACTGCCCTACACTTGCTATAGGAGATGTGTATATCAGGTTGAACCAATTATAAGATCACAGCTCTGACTTTTGTGGTTGGTCCAGAGTAAACATGTGATCAAAGTAGACCAATCAGAATACTTCCTTGTATTTTTTTTTTAAATACTGAAGCTAGTAAAGAGAAATTCTATTTCTTTTCATGTTGAGTAGTTATAAGAATATAACTGGATTTGTGAGCAACCATGTTCTCTGCAATGCAGAGGGGGCTGCATATATGAAGCACTGCCAGAAGGAAGTAAAGGAATGAGACAGAGAGAGAGAGAGAGAAAGAGGGAAAGAGATTAAAACCACAGGTCCTGGTAATCTAAGTTCCTGTAGATTTTTCCTTTGTCAGGTCACTGCAATGTCATTCCAATAAATTCGCCCCCTCCCCTTTTTAAGGTAATTTAAGTTGATTATGTGTCATTTGCAGCCATGAATGATGAACTTAACACTGGAATAACATTGTAAAATAAAGTAATGCTTTAAATTGCAACCAGAGGATAGATGAAGAAATGAGAGAATTCAGTTTATGATGGTAAAAACCCAAGATCCACTGAAAAAAAATTAAACATAATAAACATTTATAATTTTTATATATATATATATATATAATATTGTGTGTGTGTGAGGAAGACCAGCCCTGAGCTAACATCCATTGCTAATCTTCCTCTTTTTGCTGAGGAAGACTGGCCCTGGGCTAACATCTGTGCCCATCTTCCTCCACTTTATATGGGACACTGCCACAGCATGGCTGACAAGCAGTGCGTCCGCCGGACCCTGGGATCCGAACTCGCGAACCTCGGGTTGCCAAGTGTGAACTAACCCGCTGCACCACCGGGCCGGCCCCTATATATGTTTTAATGCTTGAAAATACAAGATTGTAAGGGAATCATGCCAAAGAGATTTAATATCTCTTAAAAAATTAGTTCTCTCCAGGTACCTTTTAATATCATCTAATTTAATCTTTAATCCTATGGAAAAGTTATTGTTGTCTCCATTTTACAGTGGAAAAATCTGAAACTTAAGGAGAATAAACGTTTTGCCTAAGACCACGCAGCTAGGAAGTGCTGTGGCAGAGCAAGGACTATATTGTAGGTATATTTGACAAACCCACATTTTGTCCAATACACAGGGAATTTATGGGGAATTAATGGGGGAGAAGATCAATAATGGCCCTAAATGAAATTATTCTGAATGTAATCTTGTTTAGAGTTGTGTAATCAGGAAATGTTAAACAAGGAAGGGAGATTTACAGCAATTTAGCCTGGTCCTCTCCTGTCACAGTCAAGAAACACAGACTCTGAAAGGCTAGTGGACTTGCCTCAAGTTCAGTAACCCTCTATTTGGAGTGGGTTCATGCATAGATGGCCTCTCAAGGTGTCTGCCAATCTGGTGATTCTCTGTGTTCTGATTTCACAGTGTGAGAATGCCTTGTGACTTCCCCCATACACCAGTGCCAGTGAAACTGCCGGAAGGGATACTTTCAAATGAACTTTTTAAATTTCATTCTTCAGTATTTGTATGAGCAGAATGCAAATGGTGTCAATTCCATTATCTTCCGCACAAAATGTTCCCACTTGGGGCCAAATCAAGGGTAGGAGATATGGAACTGTGCCCCAAGTACCTCAAGGGCAGCTGGCCACTTCTATTTCTAGATCCCAAACACCTGCATTTCTCAAAAGCTGGGGCCGTTTCAGAAGAGACGTTTGGAAGTCATCAATATACTGCTTACTTACTGTGGATCTGAGAACCTTGAAATGTCAAGTTTCAGCTTGAGGCCAAGTTGGATTTGTGAGCCCTCATACTGATGGGTGATGAGATCATTTACATTGGATTATACCTCTGGTGTGTGAGCAATTGGTAAATGATGAATACAGTGGGAATTACTGCAGTACATCTGCTGGACGCTTATATAAAATAGCTCTCTCATCTCACCTCCTAGGTGTGCAATCTTCAATCAGGAAACATATTTGGAGCAGGAAATCAGTTCTCAAGCCTAGGGCTGTATCATCTGCTCCCGTCTCTTTTGCAGAGTGTAATTTTGTCCACTGCCACATTACAAAGTAGACAACCATGGGACAATGGTTCATGGCCAGAAAATAATGCACTAGGAAAAATGCCTCCAAAGTTACTGCAGACCATTTGCTGACTATTAGGAAATTATGATTAACATGTTGCAAGAGAGAGAGAAACAGATTTTTTTCTTTAATAACTAAGAAGCCAGGCACTGAGTTAGATTCTGGGAATTCAGTCACTTGTAATAAAAACATGTCCTTGGTCCTCACTGAGCCTTCAAACTAGCTGTGATGATAGACAATTTATAATAGGCAATTTTAATGTGATAAATTCTGCAACAAGTTCAATAAAGAGTGTTAAAGTAATGAATAGTAAAATAATTTAGCTAGGTTATCTTTGCAACTTGCCTCTGAAGAAGCTATATTTAAGTGGGCCCTTGAATCAGCCGGGTGAATATTGGGGGTGGTCAGATGGAATGTTTCCAAAGAAAAATGCCAATGTGTAGGAGTAGGATTGAAATAGAACAGCAAGGAATATCCAAACAGGACAGTCAAAACAGGAACATTCATTCAGACAACAGACATGAGTCCTATGCTCTTCCCTTTGCTTGCTGTGTAATGTGGGTTGTTTTGGGTGGCTTCTACTGGCTGTTTATGAATTTATTTATTTCTTCGTGCATTCAGCAATCCTGTATTCAGTGCATCGTATCTTTATAGCACTATGATGGTCACTGTTCCTATGAGCTGAAAGCCGGTTTTATCTAAATTCTGGATAATTTAAAGTCAACCATTGTGTCAAGTAGGAGTTGTATTTTGGTGCTAGTAACAGAAATGTGATTACAGTGGCTTACACATAAGGGTTTATTCTCTCTTGTAGAAGTCTAGATGTGGCCTGTGGTAGAGAAATACTAGTTTTCTGTAGTTTCCAGTACTCCTGTAAAAAGCCCTAGTCTCGCCAGTCACAGACATGTATATAATTTAAGACAGGAAATGCTTGCTGTCACTTTCCCTAGGAACATTTTATTCTTTCCTTACCATGAGAATTAGATTCGTAGTCATTTTTCTACTTAATTGCTCTGGTCTGAGAGAACCAAATGGTTGTAGCCTGGGCTAGGTCCCTAAGTTAAGACCCAATGTGTCAGGAAGACTGGAGCAATATCTCCTTAGGCATTTCCATTTTGAAAGAGATGAAACTCAGACCTTGGAGACATCTTTATGTCTTTGAAGTCATAAAAGACACCCAGTGGTTCATCCGGCCCCTGGAAAGATGTATTTATATTCCAAAAGGTTAGAGTGAGAATTCAGGATCCTTGCCATCCCATCTCAAAGGGATTATCATCCCATCAGCAAAATTTTTTTCCTCTCCTTTCTGGAGGAGGGATGGCTGTCTTTTTCCAGGACATAAAGGGAGAAAATCTATTGTCTGTTCCTCATCTGTGGAGTGTCTAGCTACTAGCATAGGACATTTGACCTGGCTTTCACCAGGTCACTCCAGGCGTATGGCTGGGGCAAGAGGAAGGGGAGTGACAGACTTAATTATTGCAAGGAAATTAATAAGAAATCAGTCTCTGGTCCAGAGAACCTCATGTTCACATTTAAGATAAAATTAATAAACATGAATGTTAAAAACTCAACATCAGTTCAGGACTGGTGTGATAATATCACGAAGCTGTTAAGAACACAGCGTTCTATCGGTCCTCAGCTGTGATTCCTACCCTCAGGATCACGATACGGCTTCTGGAGCACCAGCCATTAGAATCATATTCCAGGCAAGAAATAAGAGAGAGTGTAAAGGGGTAAAATGAGATTTTTCTGGAAGTCCCTTCCCAAAACTACTTAGATTTAATTGATCATCCATGTCTGCAGAGGGGACTAAGGAATATAGTAGTATTTTCATTGAATACAAATAGAGGTTCTGTTAATAAAGAAGGTAAAAATGGATAACTTTAGTCTCTCCTTCAACCATATACTTTAAGAAAGAAGAAAGCTTAGGGGGCCGCCCGGTGGCGCAGCGGTTTAGTCCGCGCTTGGCAGCCCGGGGTTCGCGAGTTCGGATCCCAGGCGCCCGCGGACGCGTACTGCCTGTCAGCCATGCTGTGGCGGCGTCACATATAAAGTGGAGGAAGATGGGCACGGATGTTAGCTCAGGGCCAGTCTTCCTCAGCAAAAAGGGGAAGATTGGCAACAGATGTTAGCTCAGGGCTGCTCTTCCCCACCAAAAAAAAAAAAAAAAAAGAAAGAAGAAAGCTTATGAAAAATTAGAATTCTTTTAATACAAACATTTTATTTTCCTGGAGAATCTAAGGCCACAGATAGGTGAGTAATTGATTAAGGACATAGACAATTTGACGATGAATGACTGCCATCTCAACAGACTCCTACTTCTTCCTGCTTCACCTGAAAACCTCTACATTTTCAAGTATTTGATAATCTAGAAGAAAAGGTAATGTTTCCACAAGACTATCTGTGAACACACTCTGTGTTCATGTAACTCAACATGCCAATACACGTCAGAGTAAATTAAAAAAAAATAGGGAAACTGGTAGGTATTTCTGGTTTCTCACTGTTTCCCAAAAAGTTATTATTCCTAACATCGTTTCTTCTGGATCTCTTGTTATTACAATGTTGGCAAATGTATTGAGAATGACATTTTGACATCTTTGAAGTATATGTTTGGCCAGGTTGTAAATGAAATCAGAGAGTTCCACTTAATAGGTCTTTTTGAACTATATTCATTAATTCTTTCATTCAGTGGGCATTTTATTTGGGACCCACTCTGCCGGGCATTGTAATAGACATCCACTTTATACTAGGTAACCTGTAACTGTTGTCAATGAGGGCAATGGCAGATGCTTATGAGCCCTTTGTTCTGCAGACAGGTAGGGTTTATTGGCTTAAGTTTTAACCATCTCCAAAAGGATTGTCTAAGTTATGAATGAAATCTCAGATAGAGAGTTCTTAATTGCAATATGTGTCCCTAAGCCATGTGCCCTTAATACTGTGCTGTTGTTTCTATTCCAGCATTTGAATTAGGATCTTGGTAGAGTGTTCATGTGATAACCATGCTAGATATTTAAAAGTGAAAATAAGGCAACCTGGCTTGGTTGTGTGTAGCATGGATTATTATTAACAGTCCATTCTTCATTCCTTCTACTAATGTCATAGCTATTGACCTAAGTACAAGCTCAATACTAAATGGTATAGAAAGAAAAGCATAAGGGGACAAAACCGATTTCAAATTCTAGCTCTACCACTTTCGACTATGCAATAATTGGGTGTTACTTGATCTTTCTGATCTTTGTTCCTCAACAGAGAGAGAGAGAGAGAGAGAGAAAGAGAGAAGGAGAATATCTTTCTCATGGAGTATTATTGAGAATTAATATGGGGCTATTTGAGAATTAGAAATAGTATGTGGAAAATGCCTATTAGAAAGTATAGCAAATAGTTGACCCTAAATAAATGGTAGCAATTATTCCAACACATTCTCTCTCTCCTTCCTCCTTCCTTGTTTCCTTCCTTCTTCCTTCTTTCCTCCCATCCTTCTTTTCTCTCTACTCTTCTTCCTTCTTTAAAGAAATACCTCAAATGTGGTTTTATCACATCTTTCATCTCTTAATGGAGTTATAGGTGTGTAACGTCAAAATCTAAATGAAAAGGGCATATATAAGGACAGGGAAGATTTGTAAATTACAGAATTGAACTTGTACAGCAATGCCAAAATGTAGAATGAGACTCCTTTCTTTTCCATCTTTGTACATATGTAATCAGCTGTCTGTAGCTGTTCTCAGTTCTTTCTTTCATTTCTCTGCTCTATCTCTTTTTTCTTCTCTCTCTCCCTTTTCATTTTTCTTAGTTGCACCAACTACTTCTTTCAAAGGCATGTCATTCATCATTGCCTTATTGGTGGAAAATATATTAACAAAGGAGGCAGTAAAAGTTGGATAGTTTGTATGTATTACATTGAAAATCTTTGTACTGTCTGCCAAGGCTGAACAATCCTAACTGATCGTAATCTAGAAATCAAATTGCCTCCCGTTCCTACTGATTGTGCAGAAGTGTTGTCTTTGGCATGGTTTGTAGTCTCATTAAAGTCTTTAGGACCAAATAAAAGTCACTTCAGGCAGACAACTATCTATTATCTTTGTCTCTTTCAGACCCTATCTTGCTTCTTTGCTTAAGACTACACAGTCTGAAGATTAGTCAGGTATCTTTATGGCAAAGAATAATATGATTTTGAGCTCTCTTGGAAGGATGACCAGAAAACAAGTTAGGGATATGACTGTATCCTTAGTTTGCCCTGCTCTTCCCTATTTTGCGATGTGACCTCAGCAAAGGCATTTAACAGTTCTGTCTTCACCTCTCCTCATCAGTAGAGAGTGAATAACAAAAGCTCACAGGGTTGTTAAAAGGAATATATCACCTTATTTTTGATAAGTGTTTTAAAGGCTTAATGAGAGCAAGGCGAGAGAATTGAATTGACTGACTTTTACAGTTGCTCTGGGGTCAAAGTTCATTACTCCCAGGGACACATTTGAGGTAGTAGGATACATATTTCAATTAATTCTCCTGAGCAGCCTGAGATATATACTTTCTTATATATCCTTTCTGCAAGCTCATTTTTAAATGATTAATAATTCTACCTCCTCTTCATGCAAAATTTTGAATTTGATAATGAAGATAAACCTTATAATCTGCTGTTTTGTGGGCAGAGATATTCTTAGACTGGAATAAACCCCCTCAGATCCAAATTCTGCTTGCTTTGGCACAAGTGCCCAGGTTCAGGTAGAACTACCTTGGAAAAAATGGATAAAATGTCTTCCTTTATTTGTCTATATGGGCAAAGGGAAGGTGGAAAGTCAAATAAAAATGTAGACTATATTGCCAAAGAATGTTTTTATTCCAGAAAAAAAAAAAGGTGGTAGTTTGCCTCTCTGTGCTAGATAACTGTTTTATATTGACTGAGTTCAGTTAGTAATGTCTTTATCTTGTATATTGTGCAACAACCTTTTCACTTAAACAGTCTAAAATAATTTAAAGGTCTTTACGTTGGTAGTGGAAAAGGGATTGAGGAGGAAATGGTCAAATTTGAATTCAGTTTTTACATATATGATGAATTTAATTTTGAACCTCTTCCTTCCACTCATATGTATTTCTTAGCCCTTTAAACTGAACTAAATTTATTGAAATGTTTTGCAAGATAATAGTGACATAATTTTGACAAGCCAAGGACTTGCATTTGATGCCTCAGGCTTACTAAATTAATGAGAAAGTGTCCCCTAAAGCCATTACTTTGTCTCAATTCCTGGAGCCATTTGTAGATCTTTCTCAGCAACCCTGGAAAGAGGAGACTCATTTGCCTTTTTTTTTAAGGCTCTCAGGGCTGACAGTCTATTTAAGGAGGTGCCTTAGGTAACAACTCTCCCATCATAATCCTCCAATCATGCATTAGAGGGTGATTTCTCTAATGATGTATTACTTAAAATGCAGAGCCAGCCAGGGTATCAGCAAGGGAGATCATAAAATTTTATTTAACCTTTTGTTAATTTAAAGGCTCCAATAGTTCTAATTTATTTATTATGTGTGGGAAGGGGGGAAATGACAATAACCTCAAAGGCTATAAGACCTGCATGCTATTTTATTCACTGTGTTCAGAAAATATATATCACCAATGGGGCAAGGAAAAGATTTAAAACCCCCAAGTAAAAATGCTTGTAAGACTCACAAGAGCAAAAGTACTGAATAGAGATCAGGTGGAATGTATCTGAGAGGCAAACAAAGTCTGCTGGTCTACAGATAAGAGAAGAAAAACTCAATGATACTATTCTAGTCTTTTTAATGAAAGGATTTTAGAATAATATTATGGTTTTTCATCTACATACCAAGGAAAATAATCATTTCTTATTCCAGAATGATTCCCAGGTGCTGTTTTACCAATCACCCATGGGCTCCATCATGGGCCCATCATGGAATGATGACCACCAAGCTCAAGGCTGCATTGCATCTAGATATTTCTGAGGCATGAAGGGATCACATTGTGACACCTCCATTATGGTTATTTATGTGTACACAATAATCCACATGAAGCTTTTAAGACAATGCCCGGCACATAGTAGTAATTCCTCAATAAATGTTAGCTATTGTTTTTTGTTAATTGCCATTTAGTGTTAAGTTAAATCAGGAATGGCATTTTACAATAATAACACATTTATGAGACTAAACACTACCTTTAAACTTCAACTCAGCTTTAATTCAAAGAGAGTGGGTCACTTCATATTAGTAAGGGTTCTTTTACAGTATATATCTATAAAATTTAAATGGGAGCTTGTGACACTCAATTATTCCAAAAATTCAATACTAAAATGTTATTCATGCCTAAATTATCTGGCTTCATCTGACGGGAGTGTATTTTATCTGAATTATCAGATCAATTATCTTGATTTCTACACTCAACTTTGCAAGCACATACGTACTCTCCCCTCTGTAAGGTGCAATTGGATTTCTTCAGGTTGAAGTGTGACCCAGTTCGCTTCCTAACAGTCATGTAAGGCCTGTTCAGAGATGATGCCTTCGAAGCCCAATGTGCATTTGTAAAATGGTTCTAGCATTTTCAGAGACGAGACAATTAGTGACTGCAGAGGCAGAACTCAATTCTTTAAATCTGCTTGGAAAAATTTCCTCCAAACTACAGAAATGTGTACTCACAGTGCTAACATCTGTGAGTTAATTTGCAAACTCTGTTTTGTAACTCTCATGGTTTGAAATTTTATCTCTTTTTTAAAAATTCTTTCTTTTCACTCAAGCAGTGATATTTATTTACGTGTTTTCTAGCTGATAGCTCAAGTAGAAATGAATTGGCCATTCAATCCAATGTGAGCAGTGAGCCAGAGTCTGAAAGTATGGCACATTTTAGGGTACACTCAAGAAGGAAGGAACATAATAAGCAAATCTTCTCAGTATGAATTTAAATATTCATGATTTGCTTATTAAAATATTTTAAAAATTGCATCTCTGAGCATCAGGTTCTTAATATGCAGAACAGAAAGAGCAAAGTAATGAAAAACAACAAGCATATTGTCATGGAATTTGCTTAAAATATCCCAAAGCTAAAGCTTGGTGTTGTCAGTATGTATATATGATATATTAAAGCTTTCCTCAGAGACTAGGATATAAAAAAAGATCAATTACCCTTTGAGAGTTAATCTTTAAAGATCAACACATCATGGAACAGAGAAATGGCACGCCAAGTTGCAGTAACAATGGATAAAGGGGCTCAGGTGGTAACCTGATGGTGATGGTTAATGTTGTGTCAACTTGACTGGCCACAGGGTGCCCAGATTAAACATTATTTCTGGGTGTGTCTGTGATGGTGTTTCTGGAAGAAATTAGCATTCAAATTGCTGGACTCAGTAACGTAGATTGCCCTCCCCAAAGTGGGTGGGTATCATCTAATCCATCTAGGGCCTGAATAGAATAAAAGGCAAAAGGTGAGCTGAGGTACATCTCATCTCATCTTCTCTGGCCCTCTGACTGAGATTGCTCTGTTGGCTCCCCTGGTTCTCAGACTTTCAGATTTAGACTGAACGACACCACCAGCATTCCTGGGTCTCCAGCTTACAGGTGGCAGATTGTGGGATTCCTCAGCCTCCATAATGAGGTGAACCAATTCCTATATATATTTTTATTGGTTCTGTTTCTCTGGAAAACCCTGACTAATACATGGTTTCGCTATATTAATGTATAATTATAGAGTCAATTAGAAGAGATTAGTCAACCATGGGAAAAGAAGATGGCTAAGAGAGTAAAGGCAAACCTTGGTAATGTCCGTCCAACATTTAGCCAAGGGATTCTCAATATTCTAGTTCCATTAGTAAAGTCATTTACAATATAGGGTAAATATATTTAGTTAACTCGGGTTTACACCGGTGATCATGATGTGTTGAACAGACCTGAGCAGAAAGAAGCTAGAAGTAAGTAACAGAGGGCTGCCTGAGGATTCAAATGCAACCAGCTGTGTTTACCCATGTCAAGGGAGCCCCCCCAGCCAAGGGAAGACCCTCAACTCTGGCGAGGCCAGTGGGTGTCTTTGAAGAACGCACAAAGGTGATAAGGGAGGAAGAGTCCATTTTAAATACCTGACAATCTCAGAGATGCCAATGCTTGCTCATCACAAACATCCAGTAAAAATTTCCTGCCCTTCTTCCTATCTTTCTCTCCACCCTGCTTCTACTCCAGAGATACAAAGCAAAACAAAACTGTGGTTAGGAAGATGGGGACTGAGGGGTTGAAATGGTTGGGATTAGTAGACAATGAAACCCATTTTCTTGACTGCAGCCTTCCTACCTAGAGCAGGAAGAAGAAGAACTTTGGAGTTTTGATTATTACCTGAGACTGAACATTTCAGTTACAGAAGTGCAGGTAACTTTTGCAACCTAAAAGAACTATAGAACTTCTTATCATCTTAGAAGTTGGATTTTTTTTCCAGTCCAGAGAAAAAAATACGCTATAAGGGGGATAGTAGAAGGCATATTAAAGTTGCTTTCTGTTTGACATACTTATGTACACATAAGTTGATGGAAGCTTATTGGAAGAAAACGGTGATGAAGGGAGATAGGAAGCTTATTCATAAGCTACATTGCCAGGCCTCATGGGTAGCTGAAATGATATTTTAGACTATATTGCAGTTTTCCTGGCCAGTTGACATTTTGAGTAGTCTGCTGTTATCATAGTTCGACTTCTCTTCGTCTAGATCTCTGACTACATTTGGTGCTACTGCTTTACTGCTGGCTGCTTCTCTGTGTTTGCCTGTCTACTTGATGGCTTCTGCTTATTCATAATTTTGACCCCCTACCTTCTTCCTGTGTGTCTCTTGACCTTTATCCACCTTTCTATGACCCACTTTTTTTTCTGTGCAAATTCCATAAGAGATATCAGAATGGCCTTCTTTATCACCACAAAGAATTCTTTTTGAGCAAAGTTCTTGTGATAGAGTACTTCATAGACCATTGTCAATATTATAGAGCTGCGCTGTTCAATATTGCAGCCACTAGCCACGTGTGTCCACTGAGCAGTTGAAATGTGGAGAGGCTGGACGGAGATGTGCCAGAAGTGTAAAATATACACATGAGTTTGAAGACTTAAAATGGAAAGAATACTGTAAAAGTTCTCATAAATAAATTTTTTATTGATATAAAAGCATATATTTGATTACCTAGTCATATTTTGAAATTATATTGTTTTGAAACGAAATATATCATTAAAATTAATTAATTTTTTTTACTTTTTTAATGTGGCTACTAGAAATTCTAAAATGTCATATATGGCTTGCATTTGTGGTTTCCATTACATTTCTATGGTATAGTGATCTCCTCCTTCTTAATCCTAGACCAGTCACCAGAGTGTGATCTTTTGTGATACAGAACAAGGCACGCTTTGATTAAGGAATTGCTTCCGGACTCATTTTTTGAAAGGGCCATAGATATGGCAGGCACTTAGTATTTCATGGATTACTAAAAAGAGATGGAATAAATTTAATTTTTTTTTACTATTACTATATATATGCAACATGTTTTTTCTATTAGATGTTATTTTGTAGCATTTTATAAAATTTTTTAAGATATTATCATTTTAACTTCATGAGTGATCTGTTGGGTATGAACTCGGTTGTCCTTTTACAGAGGAGAGAACTGGAATTCGGAGAGGAAAAGGGCATTACCCCAATTACAGATCCTATATATAGTGGAACCAAAAATACATCCCGAATTCACCAGCAATATGGAGTTTGTCTTTGGAGTCAGGCCAACCTGAGTTTGTGTTCTGTTTTTGCTGTTTACTGGCCTGTGACCTTGAGGAAGCTACTTAATTTTTTTCCACATAGGAGTAGTGGAAGGAGTGAAACATCCTGGCACATAGTTGGTGCCCAACATGTTAATTCACATCCAGTTCCAAATTCTGTGCTTCTCGACAGGGATAGCTACACAAAAATTGTTAGATAACAGGAATAAAAACTTATTAAATAAATATTAGATATTTTTATGCATACATTTCTATATAATGGCTTAACACCTGTTAAAGGAAACTATCTCCTAGTCCACTTTTTAAAACCCTAGTTTGTATTACAAAAACATTTTAAAAAGTTAATCAACAGTTTTGAAAATGTGTACTAATTTGGAAGTAGAAATTCAAAAAGTCTTTCGTATTTTTTGTCTAGATTCATGATATGATGTTAATGCCTGGGGAAAGGGGAAATATTTTCATGAAAATTCAAACTATCTTGAAAAGATGCAAAATTCTCTATTACTAATCTGAACCTGGTTTGACCATCCACTGACCATCACCACTGTTTCATCTACGGTTAAAATTTCTTAGGACCTGCCTTGTTTCGGTGAACGGTACTGTAATTGTGCTAGTCACTCATGTTCAAAATGTCAGTCGTCTGATTTTCCTCTCCTTTTTTTCTCCCATTGGATTTAACTATTTGTCGGGTTGGGTAGTCTCTATCTCAGCAATGTCTACCAAGCTTGCCCTACTGCATTAACTCTTAGATAATATTTGATCTGCCTTAATTCAAGCCTCCATCATTTCTCATCTGGATTATGGCAATAGTTGCCTAAATCTACTTTCAGCTTCCATTCATACCCACCTCCAAATCTCCCTTACCCTGAGGCCACAGAGATATTACTCAAACTCAGTGCTAATTATGTATAATACAATTCCCTCCTTCATATACTTTCTCAAGAATTCATCATTACCTATAAGATTAGGGCCAAATTTCTTAGGATATCAGAGATCCAGCATGATATGATCCTTCCCTGCATCTCCCAGCCTCATCTTCCACCATATTCTGACATGCACCTTCTGCTTTTGCTCTAGTTGTTATATTTATTTGGAGTCATTTTCTGACCCTCCATCTCTCACTCCTGCCTTCTGCAACCCTGTTTTAACAATGTTTGTTCTCTAATTATTTGATTTTCTTGTCTTCTGAGTTCCTTGAGTTTTTAACCCATCAAACCAAGTTTTGTACTCATTGATTTATGGGTTATTCAATTATATCTACAGCACTTAGCACCATGCATGCTACAGAATAGAAGTTCAATAATTTTTTTAAATGAAAGAATGAATAAATGAATGAATACCTGAGTGGCTACTGCTTAAAACTGATTTCCCTAGAAAGTGAGTCCAAAATAGTATGTTCTGTTTAAATACCTATAGGAAATCAATCAAAGCAATTATCTTGGTCCCTTAATTAATTTACTCAAGTTTTGTAAAACATCTAAATCATAGGAATTTGGAATGTCTTAACCCTTAGACAATATATTTTAAGTTTTTTTTAAAAAAATCATTGCAGAGAGTGATTCTAAAGATTCATACTATGATACTAATGGGAGGTTATATTTGCTATTCTCCTCTCACCCATGTGATACGGAAATGCTAGAAAAGAAAAATGTGTGTACTTGGCATCTTGTAGATAAGAAAAAATTCTTTTTAATCCTTGCATAATGAATTTGTCACTGTCTAGATGACTCCCAAATGATTAGAGGCATAATATAAAAGATTCCTGTGTAATAAGAAACAAGATTTATGAAGGTCTGAGTGTCTAGAAGATTTTTCCAGATTGTGATAAGTCACATGAGCAATTGGGGATTCTGGTTGCTGCCTTTGCCATGATCTAGTTCAAGTGGAGAATTAAGTCTTACACACTAATCCTAGCATCCTAGGGGGCTACAGGAATTCACAATGATTGATTACTCTGTGTTGATCTCATGACAATGTGCCTTAGCCTCTTCAAGATACTGCCCCACAGCTCAAGTGATTGACTCATGTTTACTCCTCTAGCTTGAAAAATACCCTATTCTGCCATTCTTCCCAGCCCACCAAACCAAATTTAGTGTTCATTAAACCAAAATTCTTAAAGCAGAGGCTACTGAAAAATATTACCACAAGGCCTGTGGACACAAAGAAGAACTGCTGCTTGTTCTACATCCCTTTTAAGTTACTCTTCTTGATCAGAAGACAGAATGTGATCATGGAGTGTGCATTTTCCATCAGGATGGACGTGGCTAGGGATGGAAATATGCTTGGCAAGCCTTGGACCATAGCATTACTTGAATCATAGTGTTTCTGCTGTTGGGTACCTTAATGCAATGCATGATTCAAGAAACAAACAAACAAACAAGCCAGTGAGGTTTGTCACATCTCAAAGTATGATCTGAAAGAGCAGCAAGAATATTTCAATGCTTCCAGTCTAGAAACAGTCCTAGCCTGCTTCATTTACATTGGTTCTTCTGAGCAGAAGTGGAATTAAACATACTCAATCCTAAAACTGACTTGTTAGAAGTGGGGGCCTCTTATTAGCTCAATTGCTTTAACTATTCTAAGAAATCAGACATTAGCAAAATGAAGATAAGATCTAAAGTGGTAGCTACTGATGAGTATATGACTTTAGGTATCTTGTTTGTTCAGAAGAGTACATTCCAAACATAAATGTTCTTTATCGTCTCATAATCTTCACTTTCCCTACATCTCACATGCGATCTTCTAAACAATGTTCTTTAAGAAACTTCGTTTTCAATCAAAGTCAAATATTAGCTTAGATTCTAGTTTTGGTTATGCCCTTTAACTGACTAGAAGAGCCTGGGGCAGTCATTTGCTCTCTCTTTGCGTCTGTTTAAACATTTGTAAAATAAAGGAATCCCCAAAATGGTGAGATCCCGAGGTTAGAGCAGGCTCCTATATCACATCCAGCTTGATCTGACAGTCCAGTTTGACGTGGATGTAGGGTCTGGAGTGTAGCTGAGAAACCTGAGAGGCAGCATTAGTAGGAGGATTAGTTCCCCTCCAGCACTAAGTAAATCCCAATGATACTGTCAGACTCACTGTGTTCAAAATACCCATGGCATTGTGTTGGGTTCTTGAACAAGGCTTTTCTAGTTTACAAAGAACCTAATCCAAGACCAGTCTTTCCTTGATAGATCTGAAACTCTCAGGCAACTGACCTTTGGGGCCACTGAAGTCCTAGCTTTCCCAATGCAGAGAACTAATTTTGTTTTATATAAACCAAAGCTCTCTGGCTGGAACAACACACATCATGGTTTGCCCAGCAGTGCCCTGGACACTGATGCTCCTTTTACAGCTGTATTAGCAGAAGCTTTTTCTGAAGAACAGTTCAACTGGGGAGGTTGGTGTAACCAGTCAGTCCTTTCAATATTACAACTCATATGCCCATCCCTATACAATTTTTATTTAACCACAAGTATTTCCTCTTCTATAGACACTGAAGTAAGACTTAATTTGAAATCAATCTAATATTAGGTTAGATTTGCTTTGATTAATCAACTACTTAATCAACTGCTTTGATTAATCATGGCTCTTATTTGGGATTTAGAGTTTATTATAATGCAGGAATAAAGCACATTTTAAAAGGGATGATAAAAGTAAAGCTTCCACATGGCTAAGATTTAAATGAAAAACTCTTGATTTGTAGTTATGGGAAATATCTCTGACTAACTTAAGGTAATTTAACAGAAGCAATGCCCTCCCAGTGTGGGGAAATTCAAGAGTTAACTCTTACAAGTTTGAGTAATTAGACTCCTGATTTTCTGAAACATTTCCCCATTCTTTTTGCTTTTTTTGAAACATTGCAACACTGCAAAAGATTACTTTGCCCACCACCCCCACATTCTTTTTCATTTCACGCTAAAAATAAGATCTTTATCTCTATATTAGAAACAGTGAGATACCCATCTCTCTTGGCTTGGCTGTTTCATCTTCCTAGAGGAAAAGCAACCACCCAATTATACACAGCCATAAATTAACTTGACAAGCCTCGTGCTGGAACCGCCACCCTAGTCCGAGCTGTTTAAATTGCTCCTGAGTTCAGTCTCTTCTTTGCGATGGAGCGTTACACGCCCCAGCGGAAATTGTTTTCCTTTTGTTTTCTGTCTTACCAATAGGCTCTATGCAGCGGGCTCGGCAGTTACGTCCTTCCCTTTCTCGGTGGACTCATTATGCAAAAGACACCTCCTCTGCTCCTTCTTATAAATGTGTCCCCAGCAAGGAGGCTGAGTTCACCAGTGGCCCATTCATCATCCGCTGCAGAAGGGCTTGGGCGCTCAAGTCTGAGAGCTGACAAACTTCACAGGCTTATAACTGGAAAGGTCCCCTTCCTTCTTCCACATCTCTAGACTGCCTTTGCATTGTGAAAATTATTCTGAACTTTTTAGTGATATCCAGAGAGGTCATTCAGGGAACATAACATATAAATTAAGTGATAAACCAATGCATCTGTGGAAAAGTGAAAATATGATTGCTTGTGAGCATGCCTCTAGCTGTGTTACGCTTATTGGGTTACTTGCTCTCCTAATTAAAGGAAGATGCAGCATGTAATGTATTTACATTTACTTTACAGTAAGAATTTGAATTCACAGGGTTATATGCATAGTGATGTAGATTTTAAAATAAGCAGAAGTGGATTTTCATGCTTATCCTGTGGTCAGTGATGCCAGTTCTTTTACCCACCATCAACTCCTCTCACTTCAGCATCTTCCTTGACATTCATTCTAGTGGCTACAAAGCCCTAAAATGGGAGAGGCCAGAAGACAAGCCATCATGTGATGCCTTGAAGGACTTAATACTGTTTCTCCCGTTCTCCACCCAGACTCTAGCATTACAGATGGCATTTCGGTTCTTCTCCCATTTAGATGGGCTTTAAAGAGGATGGAGGGAGAATTTTCCACCTCAGCTCCCCTGAGTCTGTGTTAGTGGTGAGAATTTCCCTCAGGAACCATTTGCTCTGCTATGAGAGCCCAACAACCATGTCCAGCATGCCTTCCTCCTTTCTTCCTCTTCCTTCTCCTGCTCAATTGCAAGTACTTCCTCCTTGTCTGACACACCAATTCAGCATCGCCCTTACTTTTCATTCTTCTCCTTGCTACCTAATTCTCAATTCCACAACCTTTTTTTGAAACTTATTATACTCCCTGCCATCATGGTACAAATAAATATGTCAAGGTTGTTAGCAATGTTTTCAGTGGTAAAGCCCCACAGAGTAATGGTGCATGGTCTACGGCAAACAACCCACTCCACACCGCATGAATATGAAATAGCTTAGAAATGACTGTGAAAGACTAGTTTGAAACCATATATCAGTATGAATGCGTTTTACCTGAAGGGAGCTTTGATAAATTCTCCGGGAACTCTTGGTTCTTGCCTTCCTGATACCGAAAAAATTGAGTAACTCTTAGCCTTCTTCCTTTTCTAAATTAAGATCTTCTGTTGTGTCAAAGTGTCCCAGAATATCTCCTCTGACTCATCTCCCTTCCCAGTCCTAGTTTTTTTTCTTTCTTCAATATTTGTTGTGTGGAGGAAAAACTTTGTTTCTTGGTAGGTTGTAACTTCCTGGATTACTAAAAGTATAGCTGACATTAAACTCTTGGTGATTCTTCCACTCTGAGTCCAAAAATAAACAGATGTGCGGCTGGCCAAGTTCAAACTACAGCTATAATTCAATTAATATTTCTTCAGAGAAGTTAGTTATACCTTAAAACAAAACAATGAAAGAGCCATCAAGTAGCTTTCTTAGGGCTGCTCTATTTATTGTTCCAGACATAGGTCAAAATAACCTCCTGTGGGGCCTCTGCAGGTGCTGGCCTAGTTGGAAGCACAGAGATCCAGCTCAGGTGAATGTGGTTTGTCCTTTAAAGGGCTCCTCCTCACCTTTGTTGCCCTAGGTCACCTGCTCCTCTAAGATCTTCCTGCTCTCCCCACTCCCCACTCCTCTATCAAAACAGGAAAATGACTAATAGCATTCATTTACACTTGATTGATTACATTGTATCTGAGATTTATTCCCACTAAAATTTTTACTCTCTAGATATATGCATTTTTTTTTTAGACTCTTCTAATTTTGGACCATAGGCTGCACCACCCCTGCCTTCCTGTCAAAGGAATTTCAAGCATCAGCAAACGGATTTTTTTTCCTCACTCAGAGACAGTGTGGAGGAGTCCCTGAAATCACCCAACAGCTGGTTCTGCAGAAACACCTGATTTTTGTCTTCGTCGGGTTTTCTAGGTGGTGCTGAATAGTTGGAGGAGCTGGTCTGTTGTCTCTCCCATCCGATATCCTCAGAAACCTTGGGGAAAGGCGTGGTGACTCAGCAGGAATGGTTATGCTGGGGCAGATGGAAAAACTGACTCTGAACATCACCCAAAAAGTTTCCATCCCTGATCCCCTGATAAATATTTGCTGTTATAAATCAATAGTTGTGCGAGTCACAGACCGACCACTTCACTTCTCCCCTCAGCAGATTCAGACCCTGCCCCTCCCCTCTCTTTCTTAATCCTATCCTTTATCAACTTGGTCTTCCTCTCTGAGTAAAAACAATATATATTAACTGTAGTTCTAAAATATATCAGTTTCTTCTCTATAATTTCTACCTGTGGTAAAAATGCTTCCAACAAGGATAAGCATTATTTAATATTGACTAACCACAAAAATAATATTTAAAATAATAATTATTTTAGTTACTCTTTACTGAAACCTTATTATAGGTCAAGAATTCTGATAAGTAGTTAATAGGTACTAGTCCTACCTCACAGATAATGGTATGAATTAAATGATATATATGTAAAATACTTGAACCCAATAGTGGGCATGTAGTAATGCTAGGAAAGTTAGCTAATAAGATATCATTAAAATCATCATTATAAAGTTATTGATTACAATTATTAATATTGTTTCCTCATTTGGCCTTTACACCATCCCTATGCAGTAGGAATTATTATTATTTTCCTGTTTTAGAGATGAGAATACAATGATGCCCATCAGTGAAGTGAGCTAAAAATAACCCTGCACACTCTGACCTCAGAGCCCATGTTTTTGCAAATTTCATGGTTCAAATTATATGCATGTAATTTCCAGATACCCTGGGTTTTACATAATATTTATTTATTTTTTAATATCATTAACTTAATTTTTTTCTGCTTTATTGGTGTATAATTGATATACCACAAACTGCACATATTTAATGTATACAATGTGATGAGTTTAACATATGCAAACACTTCTGATAACCATTGCTATGGTCAAGGTCACAAACATTCCCATCATCTCCAAAAGTTTCCTTGTGTCCCTTTGTTTTTTTTTGTTTTTGTTTTTGTGGGAAGAAGTCTTAACATGAGAACTACCCTCTTAACAATCTTAAAGTGCACATACCCTATCGTTAACTCTGGGTGCCCTGTTGTGTAGCACATGTCCAGAACTTCTTCATCTTGTGTAACTTTATACCCATTGAACAACAACTCCCCATCCCCAATCCCTTGGGAACCACCATTCTATTTTCTGCATCTATAAGTTTGGCCATTTTAGAGGCCTCATTTAAGTGGATTCATGCAGTGTTTGTCCTTCTGTGACTGACTTATTTCATGTAATATAATGTCTCCAAGTCCATCTGTGTTGTTAAATATCATCCTTATCTATGCTTTGGTATTTCTATCTCCAAGAAGTAAAGCTTCTGAAAAGGATAAGATGCTATTGGGATAGCTATTAAAAAATAATAAAAATTTTCCACTATAACTGTGCTCAGTTCAAGTCCCAGGTCACTTTACACTGACATTGCCAGAAATTTTCTTACTGAACATTCCACGGTATCAAGTTTATAGTCCTGTGTTCCCCTTTCCTCTGCCCAATTCCCTTTACCTTATTTTCTCTCCAACAAAGGACAGCCATAGAAGCAATGAAGGCAAATACTCTCCAGAAAGCAATCAGAGCAGAAAAAGAACTTCAAGCCCAGGGGTGTTTTCATGGCAAAGAGAGTTGACATGCAGGGAGCAGGTTATAAAAGACTAAATAAGCTGGCCCAGAAAAGAGAGGAGGCCACAGGACTGAGGTGGGGGAGGGTAAGAGAAGTCCATTACAGCAGAGGAACTCTTGGGAGTTTGGGGGGACAAGTAAATTGTTAAGGACTAACTTTGCGTTTGTGTCACTTTAAATGTTTGAGGAAGTTTTAGCAAGAGCATATAATCCTGTTTGAGCCATATTCCTTTAATCATGACATAGTCTGAAACAGGAATAGGTTTGTAATGAGTATCTAAGTGGGTGAGTTTTAGGGGGCACCATGGATTTATAAGCTTTGAAGAAAGAAAAACAAAATACAACATATACAGGTAATGGGATGTAAAATAATTCAGGAGTATTCTAGATCCACTGTCTTGCCTTGAAACTATAGGTAGATCAGTTATATCATCTTGATGCTTGTAATATAATGTTAGTGGGGGAATGGTTGGTTTGGTGTGAGGCTTAAAGAATTAATGTCTACAAAGTACCTCACCCAGTGCTTGGCATGTAGTAAGAAATGTTAACTTCTGTTTATTGATATATAAATGCGTAATAGACATGCAATACGTATTTGTGGAAATTGAAACTTAAAGACTCCTACAACATTATGCTTATTAGTGACGTTTCACTAATTCTTATTTCCCATCAATCATGCAGGGTCCTCAGAATGTCTGTCCTCTACACATTCCACTCTGGCAGTCCAGAATAATAACACTGTTTACGTGTATTTAATATTTTAGAGTTTACAGATCATTTCCCATAGAAATAATTTTTTTTTAAAGTAGAGTGCCAAAAGTTTCACCCTAGGAATTTTTTTGATACTGAGATGACACTGTGGAAAGGAAAAAAGGACATAGGTTCAGAGACGCTTATCCAGTATCTTATCTTATTCATCACTTCAAGAAACACCTATGGAAAGTTACTATCTGAGAAACTGAGGCAGGCATGCAGCTCTTGCCCAGCCCCCTCACTTTCTCCAGGGGTGAAGGAAACATGGGAAATCAAATATGTGTATTTGATTCTGTTGAGAAAGGACATTCACGATGAATTTAATCTAACATGAGGAAAATTTCTTAATTCATAATATATTAAATCAACAATGTCTCAGCCACATTTATGTAAATTGCAAGTAACAAAACCACTTCAAAGCAGCTGAAGTAAGAGATACCTGGGTCAGGAATACAGGAAAGCAACTAGGCCTCACAAGGAGTAAAAGCCATTAGGAGCTCGCGTAGTATTCTCTTTCACTCTCTTTCTAAACTTTGTTTTACCAAAGTCTTTCTTTCACTCTCCTCCCTCTCATTTTTCCTCTCTGTTGATTGGCTTAGCTTATATATGCACTCAGTAGCTTTGCCACTTACATTTCTCCATTTATGAGAAGAGCCTAGAGGGATTCTATCTTCTCCTCACTTCTAAATTTTCAAGAAAGAGTACTAGTTGTTCCAACATAGTCAAGTGTCCACTCTGATCCCATCAGCTCTGCAGGGCCCTGCCATTGCACAGCCCCAAGGACTGTGGAGTCTACGTAAAGGACTGTGATCTACGTAAAGGACAGCCACTAGACCGTAGCAAAGACTGTAGTGGGAATGCCCCCCTGGGGTTGTGTGAAGTGAAGACCCCGCAACTGTGGCCAAGGGCACGGGGTCATATAGAAGAAATGTGGGAACAAGGGACCCATTTCTGACATAGGAAAAAAGGGGTAGCAAGAGACCCTAACCTTTGTGTCCTACAACAAACAATGAAAAACAAAAACTAAAAAAAGAACCCAAGGATTCTGTTCTAGCTTTAGAAAGCCTGGGTAGATATAAATAGGTTTGAGTAATTTTAAAAGGCAATCTAGCTCATGTCCTGATAACTAAGTTGGACATTTTGCATTTATAAAAAAGACATCATAAATCACAGTCCATTAGAGGTGGATGGAGACTTGAAATAGTCTAGTCTATTTCCCTCATTTGACAAAGGAGGGAAGTAAGAGTCAATTAGAGGGAGAATATGCCCAAGTTTACGCAGCTCATTAGTTGCAAAGCTAGAATTAGAAAGTGATTCTCCTGCATTCTGAAGAATGTGAGTGGACTGCTGCCTTGAAACATGGTCCCAGAAGTCTGCTATCATTTACTTAGTTTGCTTTTTGGAGATAATCCAGACCTGGTTATAAACAAGAATTCCTCTTAAATTGGAATGTTCTGGTTTAAGCCTGTTGCCTTTAAAAATAGTCTGCCTTTCAGGGTTCTCTGGCAGTCTCTTGGTGAGAAACACCCTTCTTTTCACACCCTCCGTGTTTGATATCTGCTTATGTACTGAGTTGAATAGTGTCTCCCAGAAGTTCATGTCTACCCAGAACCTATGAATATGACCTAATTTGGAAACTGAGTCTTTGCAAATGTAATCAAGTTAAGATGAAGTCATACTAGATAAGAGTGGGCCCTGAATCCAGTATGACTGGTGTCTTTATAAGAAGAAAGGAATTTGGACAAAGGCACAGATACACAGGGAAAACCCCACATGACCGTGGAGGTAGAGATTGAAGTGATGTGTCTCTAAACCAAAGAACGGATGCCAAGGATGACAGGCAACTCTCAGAAGCCAGGAGAAGGGCATGGAACAGATTCTTTCACAGAGCCCCTAGAGGAATCAACCCTCCCAACCCTGCTTTCGGATTTCTAGTCTCCAGAACTGTAGGAGGATAAATTTTTGTTGATTTAAGCCATCTTGTTTGTGGTAATCTGTTGTGGCCACCCTAGGAAATTAATGCACCTTGTTATACATGTGTGTACATAACTTTGTCATAGATTGATACTAGGAATTTGTGCAAAATAAATAGCAGGGTAATTTAATAGTACATACAGATGTGTGCAAGGCAGCCTCTGAGTTTTCTTAAGCAGCAGTTCTAAATAAGATGTGGGCAGATCTTCTTTACCCCTTTCCAGCATATTGTTCAGGATGACAGAAAAAATTGTGAAAAATGACAGGACCAAAATGATTACTGTCTTCAGTAGAAAACTAGGCATTGTCTAGGGCACTTTTCCAAGTTATTGCTGCCTTTCATTTTATAACTCTAAGTTGTAGAAAATTAAGACTGATTTTTTTGTGATTTTTGTGCCTAGCAATGCAAATGAATTGTATTCAGGGGAGTACAGTTATGTAGTTTTTCATTATCTACTTGTAAATTCATTTAGCATTCCTGACTGCCTAGATATGTGTGATTCTTTAAATCCTCCTTTGAACTGGTTGTAACATCTTACTGATTCCCTCATTAATTTCGTTAAATAAAATCTTTGACATATGTTCATTTTATATTTTCATAAGGGTGGTGGCTTTATTCTTTGTAAAAATCCATCCTTTAATAGAATCTCGTCTGAATTCACCATATAATTCTTAATTTTGATAATCTCCTTCAGAATTTAGGAGAAATGATCACAAGGACAAAATTTCCATTTCTTCCTATCCTATGTTGAAAGTCTGAATTTCCAAAAGCATTTTTACAAGATTCCAACTTCCTGACTACTTTAACAACTGGTGTCCATTATAGATGACAAAACGAATAGAAAAAATCTTAAGAGACATTTTCTGGAAAATTAGTCAAAGCAATGCCTTTGGTCTCTTGAGTGGTGCCAATCCACAGAAAAAAGTTCAAAGTTATTCTTTGCTTCCCTTCATACCTTGGCTAAAAACCAGCTTCCACGACCTCACATAACCTCAAGATAAGTTGACAACAGGAACTTAAATCTAATTTTCAAGCTTCTCCAGTGATGTGAAACAGCTTTGAAAGGATAATTGATATTGCCCTTTAAATTCTTAAAACCTGAGGCGAGGATCACACTAGCATGAAAAGTGCTGTAGTGATGAAGTTGAATCTGTGTGACAATTTCATGTCCAACTGGGACAAGAGAAACGAGAGCATTCCGAGGGCTTGGGGGGAAAGGCAACGTGCCAGATGTGTCCTGGGCAAAATGGAGTCAGTTTTGCAGAACGTAAGGTGAAGTAATGACCCATAAAAACTCCTGGTTACTGCTCTAACACAAGCAGGGACTGGGACAAAAACATAGCTCATTTCTTTGCAGCCTGGGATACCCCAGAGTTTTGGGGGTTTTTATATAGGTTCTTTACACGCTGAGCTGCAGCAGCAAGAGTCTGGCCTGGAAATTGACTCAATTATTAGGCCCTGAATATGTCTGATGCTTAAGTTTCTTTTTATTGTCCTCATGTAATTTGTGTTCTTTTAACACAAACAGACCCGCAGCCTAATGGCTTAGGATGGCAAATATCCTACCCTTGTATGGTCATTTTTCTAACATGATAGAGTTTATTTTCACTTCTTGTGTTTTTCAGTCCCTGCTGACTTTGTTACTCATCTCAGAGTGCACGGTTTCTTGGCTGACACGAGGGCCTGGGATATTTGCAGCTCCTCTGGAGACTCTTGCCTGCTCACAGCCCCTCCGCTAGCACCATCTTTGTCTTTCACAGCTCCTCAGGTGGCTGAAATTTTCACAGCTTGTTAGGTGGCTCTGGCTTTCACAGTCTGTGGCCCTGAATGACTGCTAGGGGAACAGCATTTTCACGCCCTCCCAAAGCCAAGCTTCACAGTGGAAATGTGCGAGTTGTGCCAATAGCCTCCCAGAAATCCTGTGGTTGTGGCAGATGCGAGCTAACTCAGCATGGAGATGAGATTTCTTCCAGATTGGGAATTGATGTCCCAAACAGAAAGTGAATCGTACTGACTTCGTTCTCAAGTAAGTTGTGACAAGTGAGCATAAGAGCAACACCACATAAAAAGGCTGGCAAAATAAACAGCAGACAGCATTTTAGGTGGAATATTGGTCCCTGTATATCTTTTTCTTTTAATAGTTGTTAATATGGCCAAGATAAAATGTATTTAATAGAGGTTTCCCTTGATGTAATACTCTTTTCAGGAGCCAGGGAGAAGTAGTGTTTTATCAGGAAGAAGGTAATAAGCAGGAATTGAAATGTTTTCATTTGGATCCTAAGTGGTGCCTGAGGTAAAATTGCACAATGTTAAAGTAACAATAATTGGTTCCTCCTGGCTTTCTCCATTGAAGGAAATTGAAATTCAATTGACTTTCAATGGTATAGTCATGGAGTTCCAATTGTCATTGCTCTGACTTTGTGCTTGTCTATCCCAAGAATGGTGTGGGAGCCAAAAAAAAGAAAAGGTTCTGAAGCAGCTGGGAAAACAGTGCAATTATTTTAGGACAGATTGGAGGGGAATGGGGCATTCCAAATATAAGAATAAATATCAATGTACCTCGGAGCCCATAGTTGATATGTTGCCAATGTTGATATTAATTTGGAAATGGTTGGAAGTAGGGTGCAATTCTTGTAATTATTACTGATGGTATAGCAAAGTTTAATAAAAAGAGGTTAAATTATGACAGGAGTCTAGGCTTGGAGGGAAAATGAGAGATCTACTTGAGTCTATTTGTTTTATGGATTTAGATAACTTTAAGTAGTGTTGCAAGGTGCCACCATAAAACAATAACAGTAGCTGATACTTATTTTTAGATACAATGCCAGGTTATCTCATTTATTCCTTACAAAAACTTGGTGGGGCTAGTACTGGCCTTTTTTATAGATAAGGCATCTCAAACTTAGAAAAGTCAGGTGCCCTTCTCAAGGTTCATAAAGCTAGAAGATTGTTGAGCCAAAATTTAGTCTAAGGTATGACTGATTCCTAACCTCGATAAGACCCTGACTCTAAGAAAGGTTATTCAGAAGGGAAAAAAGCAAAACAAAACTAATGGGACTCCAGTTATACTATTAATAGGGATAGAGATAAGGCACTAGAATGGTTAATGTGGTGGTTGAACAAGTCAATTGGAGAAATGCAGTGAAAAAGAGCCATTAATTATTTGATATAAAATTCTAAAATGGCTCAGTTTTGTTTAATGTACCAAATTTAACATGCACTGAGACTTATTTTTAAGCTTTTTATTGTGGAACATTTCAAACAAATTCAAAAGTAAAGAGAATACTATTAGGAAACTTTATACCCACCACTTATCTTAAATAATGATCAACTCATGGCAAATCATTTTTCATCTATACCCCCAAATACTTCTCCAATCTTATTGAACAAATCCCAAATAACAAATCTCATTATTTCATTCACAAGTATGCTAATATGTATTTCTAATAAATGACACTTTGTTTTAAAAATAATCACAATATTATCTTACATAATCAAGACTCCCTAGTATTCAAATATTGTCATTGTTCAATTTCCTAAAAGAGCTAAGAATTTTTAAAAATCAACATTATTAAAGTATAGTTTACAAAAAATAAAATCACCTATTTCATGTGTACAGTTAAGAGATTTTTAACAAATATGTACACTTTTGTAACCAAATCAAGATCAAGGCAGAGAATGTTTTCTTCATCTCCAGAGTTCTCTCTTGCTCTTTCTCAATTTCTCCTTCACTTAACCCCAGCTCTGGGAAACCACCAATCTGCTTCTGTCATGATAAATTATTGTTTTCTATTTGATTTCTCTTTGTATCTTTAATATTTCATTTCTTTTACTTATTTTAGCTTTATTTTTCTCTTCTATTTCCAGCTTCTTGTGGGAAAACTTTGATAATTTAATTGAATCTTTTTTTCCAAATACAGTCATGTGTCACGAAACGAAAGGGATACATTCTGAGAAATGTGTCATGTGATTTCATTGTTGTGCAAACATCATAGAGTATACTTACATAAACCTAGATGGTATAGCCTACTACACATGTAGGCCAGATGGTACTAAACTTATGGGACCAGAGTCGTATATGTGGTCCATTGTTAACTGAAATGTCATTATGTTGCACATGACTATATAATCATTTAAACCTATGAATTCTCTCCTAAGCACTACTTTAGTTGTATCCCATAAACTTTGATACATTGGTTTTTTAATTTTTATCCTGTTCAAAATATTTTCTAATTTCCTTTGGATTTTTTTCTTTAGTCCATAGGTTATTTAGAAGTTTGCTGTTTGATTTCCAAATATTTGGGAGTTTTCCATAAATCTTTCTGTAACTTATTTCTAATTTAATTCTGTTTTGAAATCACAAAATATACTTTCTGTGATTTCACTCATTTTAGCCTTTTTGTGGCTCATTTTGTTGCCCAGCATATAGTGTATCTTCTTGAATATTCCATGAGCCCTTGAAAAGATGATTGATCCTGCTGCGTTCAGTGGTGTGTTCTAATAAATGCCAATTGGGTTGAATAGGTTGTAATGTTATTCTACATTGTTACAGATTTCCTTTCTACTTGTGCCATCAATTAATGAGAGAGTAAAATAAAATATCCAGTTATGTTTGTGGATTTGTTTCTATTTCTGTCAATCATTGTTTCATGTATTGTGAAGCTCTTTTATTGTGTGTATACCTTTTAAAATCGCTACGTCCTCTTGAGGGATTGATATATTTATCTTTTATTCTTTTTCTGATATGCATTTTACCTCAAATTTGTATAGTTATTCCAGATTTTTTACCTTTATTGTCTGCATGATATATTTTTTTCCATTCTTAATTTTTAGTAAACTACCTTAACATTATAGTTGTTGTCTGATAGAGAATTTACAATTGGGTCCTGTTTTTATTCAGTTTGACACTTTCTGCTTCTTAATTGAAGTGTTTAGAACATTTAGATTTAATGTAATTACTGATGTGGTTGAATTTCAACTTACTACCCTCTTTTGCATATTCTATTTTTCCCATCTATTCTTGTGTCTGTATTCTCTTTTTTAGTCTTGTGCATTATTTTTTAATAATTTCACTTATCTTGTTTGTTTTATTCCTTTTAATTGTTGCTCTAGGATTTACAATATGCACCTTTAATTTATTACAGTCTACTTTCAAAGAATAGTATACTATGTTACATACAAGATCTTGACAACTCTGTACTTCAATTTCTCCATTTTTCTCTTTTGTACTTTTGTTGTCATACATTTTACTGCTACATATCTTGTAACCCACAAAATGATACAATTTTTTTAATATTTTTCTTTAAACTGTCAATTATCGTTGAAGAAAGTTTAAAACAAGGAAGATAGTTATAATTATACATATATAAGTTTGCCTGTCCCAAAGTTATAACCAGTAATTTTTCTAAAGAATGCTTGTTTTAATGAGAAACTAATAATCTGCAGTCTGGGTGCTATGGTGCTCATTGCTACTGTGTTGGTCATTGTAAGATTTTTTCACATAGTGAGTTATATTCATTTTCTATTTTTTCATAGTGATTATCACAACCTTAGCAGTTTAAAACAAGACACATTTCATGTATACAGTTTCCACTACTTTTAATTCCTTTGCAAGGATACAAATTGTCAATCTTGTATTTTTTTCTTTCTCTTTGAAGAACTTCTGTTGCAATTTAATGTAAGGTAGCTTTTATGGTGATTAATTCTGTAAGCTTCTGTTTGTCCCCAAAAAAGTCTTTATTGTCTCCATTTTGAAGGATATATTGGTTGGATAAAGAATTTTATGTTGCAGTTTTTTTTTTTCTTTTTCTTTTAGCACATACAAAGTATCATTCCATTTTCTTTTAGCTTGCATGATTTCAGACAAGAAGTCTTCACTAGTCTTACCTTTGTTTCTCTGTGTGCAATGTGTTGTTTCTCTGGCTACTTTTAAGAGTTTCTCTTTTTCACTGGTTTTCAACAATTTGATTGTTAGTATACTATGTCTCAATGTTGTTTTCTTTGGGTTTACCCTTTTTAATGTTTGATGTGCTTCTCACATTTGTGAGTGTATGATTTCATCAAATTTGGAAAAATCTTGTCAGTCATTTCTTAAAAACGTGTTTCCGTTTCTATTTTGAGGAGTCTAATTACATGCATATTAGACCATTTGATATTAGCTCACATGTAACCAAGGCTCTGTTCTCATTTTTCAGTCTTTTATTTCCCTCTGCGTCATAAGGATGGAGTCTAGTGTATGTCTTAAAGTTCATTGATTTTTTTCTTGTGCGGTGTCTAATCTGCCATTAAGCCCATATATTGGATTTTTCATTTTGGATATAATATTTTTCATCTCTCTTAATTCTGTTTGGTTCTTTTACTACCTTCCATTTTTCTTCTTGTCACATTTATGTTTTCTTTTATGTAGACTTAAGACTAAGGTGTGAATATTTTCAGGTCTCTACTGAATGCCTGATTATAGTCATACATTGCCTGTTCCTAACATATGATCAGACATTCCTTTATGAAGCATTAGATTATTTAGGACATGAGATGTATTAGTTTTCTGTTTCTGCATAATAAACTATCACAAACTTAGTAGCTTAAAACAATATATATTTCTTATTTCAGACTTTCTGCAGGTCAGGTATCTGGACGTGGCTTGGCTTGGTTTTGCTCAGGGTCTCCCAGGCTGCAACAAAAGTGATAGCCAGGCCATATTGTCACACAGATGCTCCACTGGGGAAGAATATGCTTCTGAGCCCAGAGTGTATTCATATTGTTGGAATTCGTTTTTTGTGTTTGTATGACTGAAGGCCCAGCTTTCTGCTGGCTGTTTGAAGCTGCTTTCATGTTCCAGAGAGTGTCATAGTTCCTTGCCATGACAACTTTTCCATCATCGTCACCCATTTCATCAAGCCAGCAAGAAGAATCTCTCAGTCTGTTAAGATGGAGTCTGATGTAACATAACATGAGCGTGGGAGTAACCTCACCACATTTGCCTTATAACAGAATCTAATCAAGGCAGTAACATCAAATAAGCTTTGCCATATTCTATTAATGAAAAACAACATGGATCCCACTCACACTCAAGGGAAGGGATTACATAAAGGTGTAAATACCAGAAGTGGAAATCATTGTGGGGGTCTGTCTGCTAAATGAGAGCTAGAATTGTTTTAAAGTAAAATAGATCTTGAGTTCATGCTGGTCTTTCTTAATCAAATTCAGGAGTACAAGATTTTTACTTCACTCACATATCTTATATTTGTACCTCCTCTGTCCTGTGTCCAAGATCCTAGTTCTCAAAAACAACATAATTTCCAGTGGCCTTTATGTCAAAATCCACATGCAACAATATGAGAATAATAATACCGTCAATGTGATGTTTGAAAATAGCTTAAGAATTTTTTTCTGCACTGCTTTATTCTTATGATATGCCACCAGGAATATTTGTCAAATCATTGTCTTTTTTTATTCAGATATAATTGACATATAAAATTATATTAGTTTCAGGTATAATGATTCAATATATGTATATAATGTGAAATGTGTCACCACAATATGTCTAGTTAACATCCATCCCCACACATGGTTACAATTTTTTGTCTTGTGTTGAAAACTTTTAAGATCTACTCTCTTAGCAAATTTCAAAAATACATTACACTATTATTAGCTATAGTCACAAATCATTGTCTTTTAAACACATTGGAGCAGTTCCTACAAATGAGTGTACAATAAAGCCTTTTTGTTTCATTTTAACTTTTAGGGTATGTATATATGTTTTTTTCTTTTTTTTGATGAGGAAGATTAGCCCTGAGCTAACATCTGTGCCCATCTTCCTCTGTTTTATATATGGGACACTGCCACAGCATGGCTTGATGAGTGGTGCATAGGTCCACACCTGGGATCCAGGTGTGGGCTCAGCGAAGCCTGAGCCCCTGAAGCAGAGTGCACGAGCTTAACCACTATGCCACCAGGCTGGCCCCTAAGGGTTTATTTTTAAATGTTTATTTTATTTTATAAATATATAAAATTTGCATGACTCTAATATCAAATCTAGAAAACATGGCACATTGAAAGAATGAGTCTAGATTCTACCCCTTGCACCTCCATTCTTAGCAGTCACCCCCCCCATTTCCCTCCAACCCTCCAGCTCCAGTTAACCACTAGTATACTTTCTGTCTCTGTAGATTTGTCTATTCTGGACATTTCATATAAATGGAATAATATAATATGTGGTGTTTTGTGTCTGATTTTCTTTACTTAGCATAATGTTTTCAAGGTGCATCCATGTTGTAACATACTTTAGTACTTTGTCCATTTTTATGGCTCAGTAATATTCACTGTATGGCTATTATGCATTTTAGTTTTCCACTTTGCAGTTGACTGACATTTAGATCATTTTCAGTTCTTTCACTATTTTGAATAATGCTATAAACATTTGTATATAAATTTTTTGCATAGACATATGTTTTCATTTCTCTTAGAGATACATGCCTCAGAGTGAAATTGCTGGGTCATATGGTACACTCTAGGTCCAACCTTCTGAGGACCTGACTATTTTCTGATGTGGTTGCAGCATTTTACATTCCCACCAGCACAGCAGTCTATGAGCATTTCAATTTCTCCACATCCTTTTCAATACTTGTAATTATCTGTCTTTTTGATTATAGCCATCCTAGAGGTTGTGAAACGGTATCTCATTGTGGTTTTGGTTTGCATTTCCTTGATGGCTAAGGATGATGAGCATTTTTCTCATGAGCTGATCGGCCATTTTTATATCTTATTTAGAGAAATGTCTATTCAGATTCTTTGCCCACTCTTCACCCTATTTCTTTTACCCATTCTATATAACCATTTAAAAAATCTCATTATTATCTTCTATTATTATTATTTTTATTTTTTCCTGAGGAAGATTTGCCCTGAGCTAATATCCACTGCCATTCTTTCTTTTTATTTTGCTTGAAGAAGATTAGTCCTAAGCTAACATCTGTGCCAGTCTTCCTCTATTTTGTATGTGGGTCGCTGCCACAGCATGGCTGACAAGGGTTGTCGGTCCACACCTGGGATCTGAACTCACAAACCCAGGCTGCCGAAGCAGACTGCATGGAACTTTAACCACTAGGCCACGGGGTCAGCCCCTGTCTTCTATTATTTTTAACATAAGCAAATGCCTGTACATAAATGCGTCTTCTCCTTTTCATAATTAAACCATGGTTTGTGATGTACAGTGCACTCCACTTTGCTTTGTTTACTTAGGACATATCATGTTGATTGTTCCATAAATACATACACAGATATTCCTCATTCCTTTTGAAAGTTGTGTACTACTGCACCATGAGAGCAAGCCGTATTTCTTAGTGTGTTCATGCTATACTTTATTTAGTCCCCTATTGCTTGAACATTTGGGTTTCCAATTTGTGTGCCATTTCAAATAATGCTGCATTAAATAACCTTGTGTATACATCTTCATGTTTTTTTCAATATGTCTCTGTAATAGATTCCTAAAGGTAGTATTTATAGATCAGAAGGTAAGTAAATATATACTTTTTATAGATATTTCCAAATCTTTTTCCGTAAGGGTTATGCCATGTTTTTTTCTTTTTGGTGAAGAAGATTAGCCCTGAGCTAACAACTGTTGCCAATCCTCCTCTTTTTGCTGAGGAAGATTGGCCCTGGGCTAAAATCTGTGCCCGTCTTCCTCTACTTTATATGTGGGACACCTGCCACACATGGCTTGATGAGCAGTGCATAGGTCCGTGCCCAGGATCCCTGGGCCGCTGAATCAGAGCACGTGAACTTAACCACTACTGTTACTTAACCACCTGGCCAGGCCCAGGGTTATGCCATTTTTAATTACCATCAGTAAGATATGAGAATTCTTGTGTTTCAACTACTTCATCCCAAATTACACTGTCAAATTTTGGATTTTTTCACTCTAACAGGAGAGAAATGGCATGTCAGTGCAGTTTTAATTTGCATTTTGTTGTGGTTAAGAGGCATATGCAATTAATTTTCTATGAAAGGGCTACTCATACTTCTATCTCATTTTTTCTTTCGGCCTGAGACACAGAGACATAGATTTTTTTTAAACAAAATACATCACACACAAAAGCATTTTTGTTGACTGTTGTGTGTATAAACGCTTCCATATAGGGCTCTCCCATGTCCAGTTACTATTCTAAGAGGATGGCTTTATGAAAAAATTACTTATGTTTTTTCACATTACAAATGGTGACATCAATACCTGTAAGAATAATGTTTGGGCTTCTTTTAGGTCCCTGGAAGTAATTAGGGACATTTATTGGTTAAAATCAGTTTGCCTTTTTGAGCCCTACTTTTAAGTCCTTTGAAATTCATATTTCCTTTTTCTAGATCTATCTTCATGGCTCTTTTTTGAATGAAAGTTTTTTAACATGGGAAAGGACAAAATAGTATCACCTGGGAGGTATGTCTTTCTGGAAAATTGCAAGGCTACTCCAAACATACAGCAATTCCTAAAAGCACAACCTAGCATTTTGTTATTGTCAGTATCACAAAAATATTGGTTGCTCATTCTTTCTCTTACTTGAATTGGTCTAGATAACATACTCATATGGGTAGAAAATAACTACAAATTTCATTAATGCCCAACACAATTTTTTTCTGAAACTTAATGAGATGATAAGAATGATCTTTATTAATAAAACTTTATTAATAATCATAAGGTGTTTTAAAAGATGGTTGCAGTTAGAATTCACTGCTGTAGGATAATTTCTTTTAGGGCACTTTGTGTCTTCATGAAGTCGAGTAAATGGACGTTTCTGTATGTGAGTATTGGGGTCTTTTCCAAAGGGCTAATCTCAGGAGAGGATTATATTGGTAAGAAAGTGGTTAACTAAGAACTTCAAATCTCAGTGGTTTAATACAATGTTTATTTCTTGCTTCCACAATGATGCATGTTTGTTGCCTTTCTATATTTTATGATCTACATCTGGAACACATGTCCTAAAGGTCAGCTTGGTAGGGGAAGATTAAGATAGAGGAGGCACAGTGGCTCTCAAATTTTTTGGCCCTAAAGTGAAACTCGTCATTTCAGCTCACAACCAGTTGGCCAGAAGTAGTCACATGACCTCAATCTAACAGCAAAGGAGGCTGGGAAATATAGAGAAGTACATGGATATTTGATGTGTTCATAGGGATGAATCAGAAGGAAAGCCTTTTTTGCACTGAAGGACAGGAATCTGAGAATCATCTCATGGGAATTTGAGAAGAAATAAGTTGGGACACCTGAAGAAGAGAAGAGGAAGGAAGTTCTGGAAAGAGAGAGAGAGTCCCCCCAATATGGCAGCAGGCCAGTTCATATAGAAGTCACAAAACAAATAGGAAATTCCCTATTATGGTGATTGAGTGATACATTTCTAGGAACAGTTATGCCTGACATTCATCTTAAGGTTGTATTTTGCTTTACTCTATAATTACTTTTCATTACCCACAAATATTCAGTGAAGTTACTACAGAAAACAACCTTGTGTTGTTGGTAGAGATGATCATTTAGAGGAGATACGTGGAGAAAGATATTCTTTCAAGTGTGGCATAAAATGAGGTGGAGAGAAATAATTCTCAGAAAATTGAGAAAAACTATGAAAGATAATTCAAATCAAGCTTTCAGCAGAATACTGAGTGAGAGATTTCAAGAGATCATACACCAGCTCCTCCCCGACTCCATAACCCAGACAGAAAAGTGGGACTTCTACCCCACAGCAAACAAAATGTGCTTCTAGCCATTTAAAGGAGAGAGTGACCCTGTAAGTTTGGAGGATTCAAGATCTTTGTGGTTAAACTAATAATACTCTATTTATTGACTTGTTAGTATGTAGTAGAAACTATGTTCTATAATTTACGTTACCTCATTTAAGTCTAACAAAATACGTATTAGCTTTCCTACTTTATAGATTAGACAATTGGGGCTCTGAGAATTTAAATAACTTGCCCAGAATATTTATGTAGGAAGAGGCAGGATTCAAATCAGGATGAATGCCTTAAACTCTGTTCTTTTCTTATTTCAAAGTATATGCTGATTTGTAGGATTTTTACCATCAGTAGAGTCTGCAGTTACTGGAACTTGGTATTTGTAAATAACAGATATCAAAGGCACTCACTCATTTTGATTAAGAAATGCAAAGGAATACTTCTATATGGTCTAAAGTGTTGCTCAGATCATGTTTAGATTTGTTGAGAATGTGTGGAGTTTTGAGACAGTATTATCTTCACTAAATAAGTTGTAACTGCAGCTAAACACATCTAGATACATGATGCATCTATATAGGCCAAGACACATCTAGCTGTTGAAGGGGAAGAATTAAATATCATATTAAAAGGTATTTAATGGCTAAAGTTAGGATAACATAGAATGCTTGTTCCAAGGCTTTAAGAGCCATATTGTCCTAATTCTTCACCTAAAGCATTCATGCTTGAAAAAAGCTAATCTATGGAGAAATCCTTTCACAAATTGCTTGATTCCTACCAGCTACCAGTGGAATAAGCAATCTGTTCCTGCATTAGTGGGCTGCTACCTAGAGGAAACACTTAGGCAAGATTGCAACCTGTCTTAAAATTCTGCAAAGCAAAAATGTCAAAGAGGCCTGCTTTTACCAAGTTGGCCTTTGAATCCTAAACTGCTGATTAAGACACATGTTTGGAACATATGTGGAGCAAGCAACCAATTTATTTCGTGTGAGACAATTAGCCAAAACCAAAACCACTAAATATTTGGTCCTTTGGTTAGGAAGCAGAACTTCATGTGTTGTCTTAACATTTAGTGGACTACGATAAAAATTTGTTATGCTTGAATGAGCAAATTTTTGTTGTTTTTTTGTTACTGACTTTCTTACATTAAATGCCAGTGTCATTTTTAAGTAAGAATGCTTCTAAAATATATATATAGGTTTACATATCAAGACACATTTGCTGAAATCATGGTCGGCTCCATTCTGCCTTATAGCTCATCACCTGATGCTGACCCCAACTTGCACTTATAAACTACATTATATGTTTTAGTACCTATATATTCACTTAAAAATATATGCTGGAATAATTCACTTCCAGAAACATGTGTAGTTATGTTACATTTCCAGTGAGGTGTGCTCTCTAACACATAGGAAAAGTGGTTACTTTACAGAATTCACACACTGCTCTCCTAAGTTACATCATCTTGAGGTAAAACTCTCTTTTTTCTTCCCTGAGCAGAAATCAAAGCTCACTATAAGCAATATTAAGTGTGTGGCTAAATGTTAGTAAAAAAAATTCAATTGAAAAAAAAGATAGGGCTGAGCAATCGATTTATATCTGGTTCAGAGCATGTAACAAGTATCAAGAGATTTCAAAGTGTGGAAAATGAATCACAGCAGCATTCAGGACTGAGCGGCGATGGGGAAGGATACAAAATAAGTTCCCAGCTTGGGGTTTTCCGTAGGTTTTTCCCTTTGCCGTGCAATCAATCATGTGCGGTATTGCATTCTTTCCATTTCTGCGTTCATCACTGTACTGGCAGTTGCACTGGGGAAACTGAACAGAGCAGAGGAGGACAGGGGTCTGGCCGGACTGCTTAGTGACATAGGTGGCAGGTCTTTTCCTTTGAAGTTGAGGTCGGGGCTTCCGTTTAGCTTAGAGGTGCATTTATAGGCACAGAAACTTTATCACGTGCTGGGGAAAATTCAGACATTGGTGATTCTGGTATGATTAAGCAAATTTTGATACAAAATGGATTTTTAAGAATATTTGTGTTTAGGATCTAAACAAATCCTAGGATATAAAATGTCTCTTTTCAGGAGTGGGAAATCTTTAAGACATACATGAAAAGTTATTTTGTGATTCAATTGAGTATACAGCAAGGGCTAGATGAAAGGTCCAGGAAAATCACTGTGGTAGGTCTTTGAAAGAAGAATTTGGAATAGAGAAGACTAGGAATGTTTAATGAAAAGCATGAGAAAAGTGGCTGGAAAATGATCATAGAGCAAAGGAGTAGAGGTGGGAGTAGAAGGCATGAGCCGACCTATCTGGAATGGGGGCTTGTCGCAGCCATACTTTGTGAGTGTCTTATATTTCACAAGGACCAGAGGAAGACAACTGCATGTAACACAGACGGTTTTTATCTTCTGATAAAGTGTCAAGAAAAATGGTAAAAGTTTTTTTCCAGAGAACTTTGAAAATATGTGGTCTTCCACCTACAAGGTAGTAAACGTAACTCACATATCCAGACTTGTAATGCTGAACAGGTGATGTGGGGCCAGAGAGAGCCTAGACTTAGGTCTGTTGTTTACTCCAAAATGAATTATTTGCTTCTGTTTATTTTGCAGGTGAGAAATCGATCCATCAATTAATTTTGATGTATTCTGGCCATTCAGCTTTGCAGCAATTTAATGTTCACTCTTGGATGACAGGTTGTATTTTATGAAAGTTGTTTGGCACAAGGGACTATTTTTCTTTGAAAGATATTTGGGGATTCAGTGGTTCAAGGATATGTCTCTAAAATCTGCTCATTTAGAGTGGGATTATAAACAGAGGACTCTTACTACTAATTCTGATTCAGGTAAGGTCTGGAGTCTCCACTCTGAATTCTGTTCCCAGATTTTAACTTGTCTCTGTTGGAAGTATCTGGATATGGTGGTTCTTGATATGCTTCCAAGGAGCCCACTTAGATTCTGGTTTCTGAGAGAAGAAACTTGTACTCCTCCCAACAACTCATAATCACAAAGTCCCAGAAAGATTTTCTGTCATCTTGTTTTTAGGATTGGGACAACTTGAACAGAAGTGGGGAACAAAGATGTCATGCCTGGGTTTCAGAGTTCCTGAGTTTCTCAAATAGGCACATCATAGTAAGGGACTCACTTACTTTAGACAGACCTCTTAGATCAAACTGATATCAGGGAACTTTCATTCATCTCCTGTTTGTCAAGAAAAGAAGGTACAGGCCAAAGAAGGAGTCAGTTGGCTTTATGCATGTTACTGCTTGGTAGACATATTTTCCCTTAATTTTTATTCAGTTTTGCTAATGAATCCCATACAAGCAAAATTTTCTTTACATTAAAAAATATCTAATTTATTTGGTTCCTCTGTGACTAAAAGACCCATTGTATATCTTAAAAATAAACTAACACTTAAATACATTACTTTCATAATTTCAGAAAAATACTCAGAAAGAAGGCTATGTTCAATTCTATGTTATTTTTGAGTGTATCTAAAATGACATTAGAATTTCATTGATATGACATGACTGTTATACAGACATACATCTTCGAGAAAAGTGATAAAAATGCCATGCAAGTTGAGATTTTGGGTAGCACAGGGAACTTGAACTTCTATGTGAAATTACCAATTTGTGGTATTCATATATTATTCCTTTTGGTTAACTTTAATTCAGATAACTCCCGCAGCAAGAGAGCTTATGCTGACTTTCAGAGACACTCAGGAGTAATGGGAGAGATAAAGAGTATTGTGACATAATAATACTCCAAAAAATAAATTTTCTTTGGAATTTGCTTAAGTGTTCTATATGTGAACCAATGTCGAGGCATTCAGGTTATTAATTTTCTATAGATTTTTGTCTGTGGCTTAAGATTAGATATTTAACAAGAAGTAAAAGGTATATACATAATCTTTAAAGTCTTAAGGGTTTTGATTTCCTCATGATATAATTAATCTTGCCTCATGATTTAATTAATCTTGAGGAAGATTCCTAGAACACGTGTGTATAAAGTTTAGAAGTGAAATCAACTACTTGAGCAACATTTTGATTGAGTGAAATTTTTGTTCCCAGTGTCATCGGTTTAAGGGACATCTATGTGTGTAGAGTGAGGTGGAGAATTGGGCAGTTTTACAGGCAGTTTGGATCAAATTGATACTTTTTCTAGATTATATAGACAATCATTTATATTCACAACATCATTCTAGAGCAGAAGTTCCCAAATAATGTGTCTGGGATACCCTTTTCATGGGATATTCATAACAATTTAGGAGATACCTAAAAAAAATCCCATGTTTAAATAACTTTCAGAACATAGCTTTACATAGTTAAAGAGCTTTAATTTCTTTAAAACTTCTCAGGTATTTTAATATATGCAAGTACTTTGGGACTTTGAACAGGACACAGTATATATTAGAAGTAATAGTGGGTTTTGATAGCATTAGGAAAGTTTATAGCCAGGAGACCCAAGAGTGTCCTAACTTGCCTTGGACTAATTGCATTTTCTCTCTGTGAAGTCCCCAGAGGAAGCTGTGTACAGAATAAGCAATAACAATAATAAATAGGAACTCAAAGTACCATCTAGATATTTATATGTGAGTGCTTAATACGCCAATGAAGTCTCTTAAGTATGCTGGGAAGATACACAACAATAAATAGTTTCTATTCATTTATCCAAAGTTACCAATGTGATTCTATTCATTCTAAGACCAATATGGCCAGCTGAGCCAGGCTAAGTCAGTTTGCCATCCATTTAAATGAAAATAGGAAGTAGATGACAGAATATGGTAGACCTCTTTGGAATGAGTACTAACATATTTCCTAACACACTCCATGAAGGGAATATATAAAAGAAAGAAAAGGAGAAAAGCAGGAGAGCTAGGTTGCAGATCGGAGACAACCTTCTCACCAAACTGCATGGCAGGAAGTGCTGGAAGAACAAGAGGCACAGAAAGAGAAAGACAAGCAGGAGGGTTGGGTTGAAAGAAGAGGCCCACGTCAGTGAACCTGCTCAGCAGCACCAGACCAGGCAACACCTGAGGGCAGTGCCACAGGTCCATGCTGGAAAGCATCATTACCTCACCCGGTAATACAGTAGGTTCAGAGTGTTCTGAAATCTGTCTGGGAATAATAAATCCTTGTCTTTGGAGGAACAGGGAGGGATAAAAGAAATTAAGAAAAAGGAGCCTCCCTCAGCCCTCCAGATGCATAGCTGGCCAAATTTATTGACCACAGAGACTTTTTTTTAAGAAGAATCACATAAGGATCAGCTTTTAGAGAAAATACTTTTGAAAATAATGCATTTCTCTATGCACATATCCTTAAAGACATTGCCTAGAATGAATAAGTCTGAGTGGTAAAATACAGAAAAATCTGCCTTCCTTTCCCTTAGTGGTATAACAATAATACATTTAGATTAACTGTGGGACTTTTGAGACCTGAAATTTGAAATGTTTTCGATCAGGAAAAGCTCCCATCTTTCTAGGAAAGGTACTGGTAGAAACTTTCCTGAATCAGTAACTTTGATGCTGGTTGTTTGGAGGATATGTAGAGCTGGACTTACCGAGGAGCACTTAAATCCAGAAGAGCGTCTAACCACTTCTACTGCGAAGACTGTTGAAATTAACTTTGAATAAGAAAGGCTGTGGGTGTTGCATGGTTTGGGCCTGTGACTTTGTACATGACCTTCAGTCTGGGAGTCTGTTTTCTCAAGGACAGTTGCTTATAATGTTACAGACTACAACTGCTTTTGTAATTGATTTAGGACCCTGTTCCTACTAGGGTAAAGAAAAATCTTCAGCCTCTTCAAGCCGTCATCACTTCCTTTGTTATTTATTTACTATTTTTGCTATTCATAGTAAAGAATATCAGTTCAGTTTTCTAATAACTCTTAACTTTCTTGAAGAATCAAAAACTAGCTACAATGGACACACTGGTTCTTTTAGACACCCAAAAGTAAGTTCACCTTGTGGGTATTTTGTTTGCATAGTTTCCCGTTTCCTTGCACTTCTGGCTAACCTTCCATCAGCATATTCCTTGAAATGAGCTTGCAGTATTTGTTCTATATTTTATATTGAACTTGGGCTCCTGTCTTTTGCAGACAAATGACTTGTTAACATATTGTTTTTGAAGCACAATTTGCATTTCTGTGAACCAGGGATTAGGCATTGTGTGTAGATTAGGAATAATTTATGTCTAATTAATAATTGATGTTTTTCCCTATTCTGACTGAGATTTTGTTCTGCATAATGTGAGAAGAGCAGAGTACTCCCTAGTGATGACAAGAGAAAACATTTTTTTCAAGTGCAAATAACACTAAAAACATTGAAATCAGTTGGAGTGGAGTTAACCACTTTACTGCCAAATAATTGAAACTGTTGGGTCCCAGAATTTTTTTTCGCTTTTCTTGTCTTCTGAAATTAGAAAATTTGTGCATAGAATGCTGCCTTATGTATCCAAAATTGAAAGGTTTGGTGATCTCACATATCTAGAGGACACTGAGAAACTCAAAGGGACACCAAGAAAACCTCCGGGTAATCAGAAAAAAAGCCACAAAACTCATACACTAATACTCACTAATTTTTGTCAGGGGAAAGTCCCTCAGGTGCTCACTTAAAGCAGTTAATCTACATATAATTTTAATAGGCTTTTTAAATTTAAAAGGAATTATAGATTTATTGTAATAATTCTAATAATACAGAAGTATTTATAGTAAGAAGTAACTCTGCGGGCTTCCCCACTCCCATTCAACTTCCCAGCAGCGATAAGTATCAATTATTTCCAGTCTCTTTAAAATTCAACAAACCTATTTTACTTCTTCGATTAAAACAGCCAATTAGAAGAGCTGAGAAAGACACCTGGAAGGAGTTAGAAGCCCTAACAGTCTGTCTGTAAGAATAGAAACAAAAATAGAAAGAAGCAAAAAACGAACACACCAAAAAAACATATTAACACAGTCAAAAATACTCTAAAATTGTGACGATCTGGGACATTGAATTTACACCAGGTTTCAAGCAGTAATTTTTTTTTAATTGAGGTAACATTGCTTTATAACATTATGTAAATTTCAGGTGTGCATCATTATATTTCAACTTCTGTGTAGCCTACAGCATGCTCACCACCAAAAGTCTAGTTACCATCCGTCACCGTACAAATGTGCCCCTTTATGCCTTTCACCCTCCCCCCACATCCCTTTCCCTCTAATAACCACCAGTCTGTTCTCTGTATCTATGTATTTGTTTTGTTGTTGTTTTTCTTATCTTCCACATAGAGTGAAATCATTTGGTATTTGGCTTTTTCCATTGACGTATTTCACTTAGCATAATGCCCTCAAGGTCGATCCGTATTGTTGCGAATGGCAAGATTTTATCTTTTTTTATGGCTGAGTAGTAATCCACTGTGTGTGTGCATGTGTGTGCATATATTATATATATATATATAATATCTACACCAATATTCCTTATTGCAATAAACATAAACATTTATGTTCTTTTCTGCAATGAACATGGGGATGCATATATCTTTTTGAATTAGTGTCTTGGTCTTTTTGGATAAGTAACCAGAAGTGGAATAGCTGATTTCCAAGTGTACTACAAGGCTATAGTAATCAAAACAGCATGATACTGGCAGAATAACAGACACACAGAACAGAAGTGAGAGCCCAGAAATAAACCCACATATTTGTGGACAGATAATTTTTGACAAAGGAGCCAAGAACATGCAATGGATAAGGGAAAGTGTCTTCCATAAATGGTGTTGGGAAAACTGGACAGCCACATGCAAAAGAATGAAAGTAGACTGATATCTCACACCATACACAAAAATTAACTCAAAGTGGATCAAGCAGTGCTTTTCAATCAAGCATTGCAAGAGTGTGTTCAAATGAAAGAAAAGTCACCTTGCAGAATTTTCCAAAATGTGGGGATTAGAGCTCGTTACATGCAGTGTGTTTAGTACAAAGAATACACCAAAAATCTCTTATTACTGTTATACTAGATCAACGTAGCCTCCACTTTTCTTCTTTGGTTTTAGTACCTTCACCCACCCATTATATGAGGAACTCATACCCATGGTGTTGTGAAAATAGTCTCATCCCCAAATGTTAAATTGTAATGTGGAAATATATCAATATTTACTGCCATCTCCTGCACATTTACCTCTCTCAGTTTTTCACTCCCTATACTTTTTTCTTCGACCTCATAAAAACACCCAATTTCTTGATGTTTTCATTACCTTCCAATCCCCACCTATTGGATGGTTTCCATTTCCACCGTTTAGGTTTGACTCCATGTGTAACATTTTAGTTGCTCTCTTCCCATTGACCGAGAGGACCTTAACGTCCCCCCCATCTTATTAGACAGGCTTCTTCCTGACATTAGGTCCCTGACCTTCCTTTTCTTAGAGCACTTACATAAGAAAACTTGTAACTGTAAATTCTATCTCTACCCCTTTGAGATATAAATCTTTTTAAATGCCTCTTGCCTGTTTTACTACCCAGGAATGTCTTTCTCTGTGGTTTGGGAGCCATCCCTTTGATATGTAATCTTCAAGGAAGATAATGCCCCTATCACCCAGTCTGTGGGAGAATAGATCCTAACTTCAGTGAGCACCTTGCTCCAAGTTGTAAATCTATCTCCTCTTGTGAAAATATGTAAAAGTATAGTTTTTCTCTGGGTACAGCCAGTTAGCATACCAGAGGGCCTAGAATCCCCCTTGCCTCAGAGAAGTTGAGTTCACACTGAGCTCTGTTCTCTCTCCCTTATTGCAATAGCCTTGAATAAAGTCTTCCTTGCCTATTTCATTCTGTCTAGTGCAATTTTTGCTTTGATGCCGTCAATGTGTTGATCCACCGTACCTTCTGCTTTTCCAATTCCAACCCTCATATCAAGTTAATATTTCACCTTCTCTACTGTTCAAGGCTGCTTTGTATGACTATAGGGAGTTAGACAATCTTTTTCCCATTTGTGTGAATGTTTTCCAAAAATTTCACCACTCTCTTCGATCCAATTAGTTGTCAACTGTGCTAATACTGGATATTTCCACTCATAAAAATAACTTTATCAATTTGAGAGCTTAAATGGTATTTCAAATCAATTTCATTTCTTTCTTCCTTACACATTGCTGCCACTGTGACCTAAAAAAATATGATACCCTTTTGTTAAGACTTTCAAATTATTCCCACTGCCTTCAGAGTTAATTCTAATTTAGAAGAGGTGTTCTATCCTTCTACCCTGCCTGTATCACAATCTTTACCTTTCACCATGTGCTACAGTATAATGTGTGCTTCAGCAGCCATACTGAATTGGTTGATGACTTATTAATGTTTAAGTGTGTTTTCTATGTCCTTAGCTTTAGTGACACAGTTCCATTCCTTCCTCCCTACACTCATTCATTCAAAAGTTTCTTTGAAAACTTTATTAAGCATGCATTATAGACTTATCAGTAAATTTTCTTTCTTGTGTCTATTTGTGCCTGAGGACATGGTCTTCTTTCTCAAGATTCAGCTTGGTGCCTATTCCATAAGGCATTTTAACCCTTGCTAGCAGGTAGAATTAACCTCTTTTTCCCTTTTCCCCAATTCTACTCTGTTACATTGTTCTATCACAGAACATATAATAGTTTGGGCACGTGTTAATCATTTAAGGGCTAAAGGACCAGAAACCATTTTGATTCTAGCAAACAATGTTTTAGTGGGTGGAGGAACAACACTGCCTATTTTGACTGAATTTGAATGATTTTTGTCCCCTTTTGATTTAAATCCATTCATCTGAATGTCTCTACCTATTGGTGTAATGCTGCATATACAACATCTCTGACGTGTAATGCTCTTGTGTACCTGGCTTTGATCCTTGGTTAGTGACCTTATTGAATGAATGGTCTGTTCCTTATACAAAGACATGATCATGTACTTCATAAGATAATCTGTGGGAAAAAAATGCCCTTGAACCTGGTTAATCTTTGAAAAAAATTATACTTTACAAAAGTAATTGTGGAAACATCTTGTCTAGCAAAAGCCCTCCGTGCCTAAATCATTCTGGACAAACAAGTTTTCCCAATAGTTTAACACTTTAAATACCCAACGTTTAAAATGTTCTAATGAAAGAAAATATTTTCCACATTTACTATATATGCCATTGATTTTTAATTAGAATATATGGGATAGAATTTAATATCTTCTAATATTTTCATTCCCATAAAGGGTCACATTTTGAACAGACTGTGTATAAAGTTCTAGTGCTCTCAGGAGTAGCTCAGTGTTTTAGAACTGTGGGCCTTCTGGCTGCTGTGTGCACATCCTACCTTTCATAGACCTTCTCTGTTCGTATAATACACTGCCTTTTGGAAGCTTGAAAACCATACACTCTAATCTGAAAGTTTTACTTAAAACCATAGCAAGGGCACACAAAGTCTGGGTCTGAGGCATAATTAACACTTTAGCCAGTAGAATTTCTGATAGTGATGTTGCCTGTTCAAAAGCCAAAAAGAACAAAAATGCTTATGATTATAGGTAGGCAAATTTCATTTTGATGGGTTCTAATATTGAGATATTAACAACAAAAACAATTCCTTACTACATAGTAGTGTTTCATGATAGCCAATTAAGATTAGACTCCCCTTTTAGGGCATTTTGAACCAAATCAGGTATAGTATGTATTTAGATTAGGGGTTAGTTATCAGGTATGCAATTGGGATACTCAGAAAGAGATATTTAAAAAGGGTCCTTGTGCTTAAGCTCCCCTATGCTTGCTAATGATCTGCAATTGAAGGCTGATCCTCAGTGTCCTTATTGCACATGCATCCCTAATTTGATATTTTAAAAAATATGTACAGTTTTATCTCAATAAAACTGCATTGGTTTGGAAAGTTGGAAACTTTACACTATCACAATCTCTTATCACCTCTCACATAGTCGAGCTATCTGAGTGGGTGAGAAAGATGGTACAGTGGGTAGTATGGTCAGTTTTATCAACCCCCAAATCTAAAATAAGTATAAAAAAGAATTGCTTATTTCCTGGCTCTTCATGAACGAATTGTGTATGATGCTAACAAGCCAGCATTTCCTCGGGGATGCAGTTACCCCGTGAGAGCATTTCTTGAGAGGATATATTGACAGAAAGGGAGAGTGGGATGGGTGGCGAAGGCTTGGGGACATTCTGCAGAAGCTCCTATAGACAGATGCTGTGCATGTCATGAGCACCTTCTAAAATTGGAGGAGTGCACTGGATAGGCATCCTGCTATGTGAAGTATTATAACTGACAGGGGTTCTTAGGATCAAACAGGCTTTTGACTTGCTATTGTTGCAGAGAAAAGAATATTTGAATTTAAAAACCAGGTGTGAATTAATGGAGGAACTGGATCAAAATGGCAGGTAAGATCACTCATCTTTACCCCTGCCCAACCCAAACACTATAAATGGCAGATGATATTGACATAATTATAGACATAAATATATATGTACATAAGCATAAAGATGTAGATATAAATATAAATGTCCACAATGGAAAACAAGTATACTATCAATGGAGACCCCCTAAAAGAAACCCCATACTCATCTGTTATTTCCTATTCTCCCCCATACCCTGCCCGCTTCTAGACCAAAACAACCACTCATCTACTTTCTGTCTGTTTTCATTTACCTATCCTGAACATTTCTTATAATCTCTGAACTATTTTTCTCTTTTGGAAGTTACAAAAGTTTTTCAAAGCGAAAAAGCAATATTCACTTTTCTATCATCTTTTTGGATATATATTTTTGTGACCAATTGGTTCTTGTGTATATCAGAACATTAGATATGTTCCATAACTAATATGAAACTAGAAGATACAGAGATGTAGACCAGTATCTAGTTTGCCTCTGGAAAAAAAAGCCCAAATTTTCAGACTCAGGAGCCAGCATTTTATGCACTATGCTGCATTGCGATGTAATGCACAGACCTTGTCTTATTCATCTCTACATCTGCTCCTGTGTGTAGCAGAGTTTCATTAGGTAATTAATGAATCCTTGTTGAATAAATACCACTATATATGCATACATAAATAAATGAATAAGTAAATCAATCATTTCAAATTATATAAGCATAACGTTGGTTTTAATTGAATAGGCTTTCAAATTCAGTTCATTTTATGGTCTTTTAAAAATCATTTCAACATCATTCATCCTCTATATTGTTCATAATCAGAGTATTTTACATTTTAATCCTGCCTCTGCCCTTTACTGTCTTGATCAAATGATCTAACCTTATAGATAAGCCTTAGTTACTTTCTCTAAAAATGACAGAGAGAATATATTTCCATACCGCCTCACATTATTGTGCAGATCTTTTGTAATGGTGCACATTTTAAAGAATCATACAAGGAATTATTATAATATATGAAGAGCTGTAAATTGGGAGATATGTTTTCATATGATGATATGAAATGTTTTTAAAAGTTGTTAATGCATGCCTATATGAATCTGCTCAGAGTATGCAGCAGTAATAAACAGTTGAAATTTCTTGAGCAATGTAAAATCATTCTCAGACTTATCTGGCTGACCCAGATGGGTCCTAAAGAAGATTCTTTCCGTAGAAGAGTTTTCATTTATACATGTGAGTTCCCATTGATGTCAAAGCAAATATCAACCAAGAAAAGAAGCTCTTAAACTGTCTAACTGCTCAGATGTCTGACGCAGGGATTCACAGGGAAGAAGGATAAAATAAAATATAAAAATAGGTCTCACTGTGTCTTAGAAACAAGTAGATATAAGGAAATAAACATCTCCAAGAAAAATTGCCTCTGCCATGAATCGGAATGAAAGGTACAAGAAGAGTAGAGCAACGACAAAAAGGCCGGCCAGTTTAACTAGAATTGGTATCTAAAATATATATGAGGACTAGAAATAGGAAGTTCTTGCATAGTTTTAATCACATATCAAAGCAACTCAGCCAGTAGTAGGTTTATCAAGGGTTTCCAGAAAGGAAGGATAAGGCAGACATCAAAGAAGATGGTCTAGGACACAAAACAACTCTCCATATTAAGATGGCATAACAATAAAAAGCCCTGAGATTATTATGGGTCTAACATAGTCTCAGTGTATCCTGAATGAGAACCTGGATGAGGCAATAAAAGGGAAGAAAAAAAGAAAGTTTTTTTTTTTTTTTTTTTTTTTAGTATTGTATAAGGTTATTATAACATTTTCAAAGCATGTACTCAAGCTTGCAAACCTCTTGGGTACTTCAAACCTGTTTTCCTCATTGAGAAAGTCAGTGTTGGTCATAAATCATGTATTTACAAATGCACATTGCTTTGCTTGAAAAGGGGGAGAGGGAATTACAGGTTTATATTTAATTGACTATTTCAGGTAATTTGAGCTCCTATGAAGATAAAACTCTTAGGCTGTTAAGCATCATGAGATGCAGAGCAAAAGAAATCAATTTCCATTAGTGGTGACCAAAATATCTATATAGAAGTGGTTTGGAGGAGGCAGCCTTCTGGTTGGAAATATTTGTTTAGGGAGGAGTTTAGGTACTTTGTCTTGAAACCATATTTGCATGGTAATCGCAATGTTTTTAGTTAGATTGAATGGTTATTGTGAGTGACTTTGGGTACCTGATTTGGACAAAGGGGCCACAAACTCTCACCACTGCCAAGACAATCATTGCTGTTTGTGGTTCAAAAAGTTGGGAAGAAATAGTCACAGAAAATAATAGGATAACTGTATAAGACAGTGTATGAAGGAGTGATGGATAATTGAATGTGAACTTTCTTTGCTATAAAGGAATTGGGAGATAAGAGATACCTATGGGGATTAGAGCAATCAAGGGGGATAAAAAAGGAGGTAAGAAGGGCTTCAGTTAGGCATGAAAACTAGGGTTGAATTGGAAGAAGATAGAAGAGAGAGGACTTTCTAGGTGTCAGCATTTGGAGAAATACTATTTTGAGAGAAGGTCTCCCTAGACTTTGCCAAGTGATAGGGAATGCACTATCTATCCAGATATAGGGCTCTATTTGAGTCTTTGAATTCCAGAGATATGCATCTGTGGTGCTTGACTATTGCTCTGATTTTACACTGGATGGAAGACCTTACAGACCTCTTGTAAAGTTTAAAAACAGAAACTTGTGTGTATGTGGATTATTATCTAGCGTATATAGTTTAGTACAGAAATGACAGCTTTTTTTTTTTTTTTTACTTATCAGATCCAGTCCAGTAGATTGTTGGTGACATACTGGAGTATTCTCTGGGCTGTGGCTTAGTTCAGCAAGAGAAACATGCCTAGATGTTATTAATTTCTGCCCTGAGGACAGACAGTGGACAATAATACTATATACCCCAAAACCCAGAAGTAATGCAATGAGCATGACACTTTAAATGGAGGTATTTAATTGTAAATGCTAACTCCGTCACTTTTACCTGTGTGCCCTGAGTAAGTTATTTATTTTCAGCCAAAGATTCTGCATCAGTGAAATGAGGTTACTATTTACATTATAAAATTTTGGTAAAAATTAAATGAGTTCACAAGTACTGAGGCTCAAGTAGCACATGAAATAGAGCAGCATTCGAATGTATTAGCTTTCTTTCTAATATTTACCAAATACTTAACAAAGGCTGTTAAAGAGAATATAAATTCTGTGTTACAAGATGTGACATATACAAACAGTATTAACATCAGGGTAAATTCTGATCTTTTTATATAAGTATAAAAGGAAATAGCTCCTATTGTCTCCCACAAAATGTCCTTTTTGCATTTATCAGAAATAAATCACTAGGTTGGTATATCATTTATCTGACCAACTCTAATATTTTTACGATCTATAGAAGACATACAGATCAATTTCAGGGCTGGGCAATTTACCATAAGTCTAATGTGATATTGTAAAAATGTCACAGCATGTTTTTATATGGATATATTCAATATTTCCTGCTTTTTCTTCACCTTGTTGAAGTTCTAAGATTCATCAAATAGGGTCAATTTTCTCAGTCTCCAAAAGAACTTTTTAGTTTTTATCTAAGTTAAGGTGCCAGTCTTAAGCTGAAACTCTACTCTTCTCATGATTTAATGGTTGGCCTGGGGCAACACACTTAAGACCGATATGCTTGATTTCCTTGTCTGTAATATAGTGTCCATGTTTGCCCACCATAACATCAGACTTGTGAAAGATTAATAGCCTAAAATATCTTCAGAATATCATGGGCTGCTCCTTCGTCATTGACATAATCCTCTTTGGAGGCCTTACATTTTCATTTTGGTAGCTAGACTTCAGTGCCAATGATTAACAAAGATCTAGCCAGTAAAAAATTTAAAAATAGATAAGCAGACATCTGAAATAAAATCTTGAAATGGCTGGAATGCTGTTGCATTTACATAGTGATTATAAAACCGAGCAAACCAATTTGTTTTAGTTTCTGGTTTGTCTTTTTTTTTTTCAAGTGAACTGCAAATGTATGATTGCTTTTGTTCCTTTGGAACTTGTAATTGTAACAACATGACTATAAGCATTCTAATCTTGGGTAGGGAGTATTTTGAATGTTCCTTAGTTTTACCCGTATACTCTGGAGGAGCTAGGTGAATGCTCAGCAATTAATGACTTTAAGTAGTTAAAAGCCTAAAGTCAATGGAAGAGCCAGAATATTATGTGGAGAGCCAGAGGAAGGGAGAGAGCTATGGATGGGTTTAACCATAAAAACATCCTAATTCTGGTGTAAAATGGGAGGTAGACCATACTCCCCTAGCTTGTATTACCTCTTATATCTGAAAAGAGGGAGAAAGTTTCCTTTGTTGGCTGATGTGACTGTTTCTGGAAGACAAACAATGGTTAGGAGGTATTTTGGTAGAGGATAAAAGTTGCTATCCAGTAGAAATTTGAAGGGAGTTTCCTCTTTGGTAAAATGAAAGTGCTGTTGTTTAGCATCTGGGAATCAGAGTAAAGTATGAGGGCTTTTGAGAAGTCAGCTTTTTCTGAGACCTACAGATACCAGAAGAGCTGATAGAACACACAAACCTTCAAGGGTTGAAGCCGAAGCATCTAGAAGTCTTATGACTTGTGGATAAACTCACATGGAAAGCTCCTGAATATCAGCTATTGTGAGAAGAAGGTATAGGATATTCGGTGAGGAAATTACCAATTTACTATACTAACCATTTAATTTATATCCTATTAAATATACTTCTTAGTATAACTTGGTGCCAAAAACCAGGTGTAACTCAAACCACACAAAATGAGATGTTAGTAATAGAGTCTATTTATTTATTTAGTGGCTTCAAGAGTCATTAAAGATGTCGTATTCTAATAGGATTCTCTGGTATTTTTAGAGGTAATTTTATTTTCGGGGTGCTAGAACGTTGCTTTTTAGAAGGTACGAACCATGATTCACATGCTTCCCCATTCTCTGTGATGCCTTACTGCTTGGGTACGTCATGGTTGATGGTTAATAAACACTTAGTAATTGATGGATTAGTTCTTCATTCTCTATAATCTCAGACTCCATTTTCCTCCTTGTTTTGATTCAGATACTGAATTCCTGCTATCTCATTGGGACATTCCATTTGACTTGACCTGGGAATGGAGGAATGTTTATTAAGAGGAAAAGTTCTATACTTTGTTTGGCTGTGTTGACTTTATGCGAACTGAATGGGTTAAGGATAACATGGGACACATAATAATTGAATATTTGAATGGAGGTATCCAGCAGATCATAAGGTATTGCTTCCTGATAAGGAAACCGAGGCTGGAGAGAGTGGAGGATTTGTGGTAGCTGGCATAAATGCTTCAGTGATTTATTTTAGCACTGATTTTTCCTTTGGGAATTCTGTCTTCAATTCTGGAGCAATTTTACACTCTTAAGATCATAATTAGTCAAAATGTCAATTGTCGTGTACTAAATACATATTTAAGGTGCTTAAGCTTTGTCAGCACTCCTGTGTCCAATCTGTAAAATGGGAGAGATCACCTTAATCCTTTAACCAGTTGGAACCATTAGCTGAAGATGTGAAATGTCCTTATTCTTCCTAAAGGAAAGCATGGGGTGCTTTCTACTAAGTGTTAAAAGCAGACCTTGGAGGGGGTGGTCATTCCTCAAACCAATAGTATGTCTTTGTAAATGGACCCCCTACTGAATCAAAGATTGTGTGGGTGCAGTGTGATGAGAGCCTCTTTCAGCTTCCTCCTGTGCTGCCAACTATTTAGTCTGAGGCTGTTTACACTTCCTTGGAAATAAATGATTTTATCTCCATGGCTGACAATGTTGAATTCAGTGTCCTTCTTTTTGATATAGTATTTGCTGAAGAAATTGTATTGATTTACAGAATCTCTCTTCTGTAATTCCCCTAACATCTCAAGGCCTTTTAGGTTAACCAGTTTCTTTCAAACACCCTTCAAGACAAAAACATATTGGTTTTCAAAATCTCAGCAGGATCTGGCAACATAGGGATCAGTGTTGGCTCTAGTAATTAATAATTTAAGTTTATATAGCTATCTTTACAAATTCAGTTCTAGCAGCATTTAACTTTTATACCTCAATTTTTTAAAATCACCAATAGTTCTGCTTTTTTCATGATGTATTTTCTTCAGATGTATAGGTGAAAGCAATGATTTATTTGTGTGAAGTAAGGAAGAAGCAAGGGAAATTAACTCCCTCTATCCACTCCCCCGTTAGACAATCAATAATTCCTGTTCTCATCCAGGGTTTAATCATTGCCTGTCCGGATTATTGCAGACTTCTTGGTCTTCCTATCTATGACCTCCCTTCTCACTAGAGAGTTCAAAAACTTTGGCTAAATTCATCTTCCTTTCCCTGAAACCGTATTACTAGTCTTCAAGTGTCTCTCTTGCTATTGGAGTTAAGTTTGAATTTCTTGATTGTGGTCAACCTAGTGGAAACCAATTTAATTTTCTTCTACCCTGAAGTCAGAGTGCTTTTTAGTTCATCCATTTTCTTTAAGTCATCAAAAGTTCTTTAAGAGAGTTTTCTAGATGGTTTGTTGAATGTGAGAAGTGACTTTTCAATCATATTCTGTTGGTGAAATGTGAATCTTAAGTGTGAGTTTTGCCCAGAAACTATATAATATCTTTTCGGTATGTACCTACTGTTGCCAATAATGCAAGCGACTCTGAGTAAGCATCTTATTAGTGCTGTAAGATGCTCATTTCACATTTATCATTCAAACTGGCATAACTCACATGGTTATAATGACAGCTTGCTGTCTATAATATATTCACCAAAGCTGCATTGTTTTGAATTTAAACATATTTCCCCCTGTTTTGTGCTCCTTTGGGAATACTTTTGCATAAAATCACTTTGCTCAAAAACAAGGGGCAGGGGTACAGGTGACTAGAAATATGAAATAGGAAGGGTGAAAATGAAAAAAAAAGGCAGAAGGGATGAATCACACACCAAATACACAGAAGCTGTCCTTGCACGTGATAGACGATCAACTAGAATCTTATAGACTATACTAGGCTTGTCCTGGGCTATTTGCCCTACACCTGCTGATATTTCCTATAATTTTCATTAATGGAGCTACCTTTTATGTGCTCCTTATTCAGTTCATTTATTCAACAAATATGTCATGAAGGAATACCATATTCCTTGCATTATTCTGAGAACCGGGCATAGTGTGATGAACAAGGCAGACAAGCTCCTCTAGTGGTGCCTACTTTCTAGGGAAAACTGGAGATGGGGTTGAGACAGAGTATAAACAGATAAATTAACAAATGTATGTGATGTTCAGATTGTGTTAAATGCAAGGAGGAAAATATAAAAATAAAGGAGGGTGCTGCATCATAGAGTGACAGGAGAGATCTCCCTTGGATCCCGCAGACAGAGGAGGCCTCTGTGAATGGAAGAAATTTCATCTAAAGCCTGGATGATGAAGGGTTTACTATGTGAAGAGCCAGAGGCAGAGCATTTCAGGCAGAGGGAGGAGAGAGCAAAAAGGCCCAATCAAGCCTTGTGTTCAAAGAAGAGAAAGCAAGCCACTGTGGCTGGAGCAGGTTGAGGAAGAGGGAGGATTGTAGGAGGATAAAGATGGAGAGGCAGGCAGGGGATTTCTGACTTGTGGGCCACAGAAAGGAGTCTGGATCCTATTTTAGATGCAATTGGAAGAATTGCAACAGAAGACTCTGGTTATCTGATTTACTTTGTCAAGAAATGACTCTGGCAGATATATGGAAAATGAATTATAGGAGAGCAAGAGTAAAATCAGTGTGTATATTTCCTGGTCCATTTCTAAAACCTGAAACCATTCCTAGTCTCTTACACTGACTTTCCCGATAATCAGCAAAAATTAAATCAATTCCTTTTGATTCTAGACATTTGCAGGGTATTGTACAGTTTCTCATGTGAACAGCAGTGGTTTACAAAACTCTTCCATGAATGTTTGTTAATTAAGAGTGATGAGGTGGCTGGGGAGGACTTGAAGTTGTCTTGCTTTTATCTGTTTTATTTATTTATGCTACCCTCTGCTATGGTTTGCGTACAAAGGAGTATGTGACTACAGTCTGTTTGGAAACCACTGGTCTGTAGGATATTGTCTCTGGCATCATACCTGGGTGTCTTTTCAAGCCCATCTCTTGGCACTTGGTCCCTGGCACCTCATGCTCAACTCCCTCCTCCACACACAATGACATGGAGTTCTCAGAATGGTACTTCCTGCTTTATGCTTCTCTGTGGTGTACATTCTGTTCCAGCTAGTTGGAATGACTTCTCACTGGCACAAGCCTTTTCAGCCATTAAAACTCACTGAAAACCTGTCTTTTATTCTCACTTTTTAGTTTGTTCTAACCTAACAAAAACCATACTATAACTTATCCATTTATAATCCAATATTTTATTGTTTATACTTGGTTCCCAATTTTATTCAGTTCCTTGAGGACAGGAACTATGTCTTTTTCACTTTTTTTCATCTCCAATGCCTGTAATAGTGTCTAACACTTAGGAGCTCAAAAACGTCGTTGAATGAAATTATCATTTATTTAGTGTATAAGTGAATGAAAGATCTGATCATTTAAGCATGTTTAAGCCACTTACTGACATTATGCTATCAAACTAATAATACTGAGTACCATTGGAATATTTCTTTTTAAAGCCTGGGACCATACATGGAAGGAAAGCAATAACGGAGACTGTAGTCAGGCTGGATTTTGAAGCAACAGGGAAGGTTACTGGTAGAAGTACAAGCAGTTGAAATTTAAAGGTTTGGGTTTGTATTGGCAGTCCTGAATAAAGGCCTCCATCTCAGTCTAAATGAATCTATGAAGACAAATAAATAAAAGGGAGTTAGGATTTGGCTTTAATTGTATCTTTATCTCTATACCTACTGTACCTGTTAAGCTTGATAAATATTAGTTGAATAATCAATTTAAGCAAAGAAATGTAAGACTTGTACACTGAAAACTGCAAAACATTATGGAAAGAAGTGAAAGACAAATAAATAATAAAGACATTCATTGATAATAGATTAGAAAAATTAATACTATTAAAATGACTATTAAAATACTCCTCAAATTGATACATGGATTTAATGCAATCCCTATTAGAATTCCAAAAGTCTATTTTTTGGAAATGGAAAAGCTGATCCTAAAATTTGTATGGAACTACAAAAGATCCAAAATAGCCAAAACAATCTTGGAAAACAAGAACAAAGTTGGAGGATTTACACTTCCCAATTTCAAAACTTACTACAAAGCTACAGTAATGAAAACAGTTGGTACTGGTATAGGATAGACATATAAATAAGTAGAATACAGTGAGGAGTCCAAAAATAAGCCCATACATCTCTGATCAATTGGTTTTCATCAATGGTGTGAAGACCATTTAGCGGAGAAAGAATTGTGCAAAGGGATCAAGTTGGAACCTAACCTCACACTGTATACAAAATTCAACTCAAAATGGATCAAAGACCTAAATCTAAGAGCTAAAATTATAAAACTTATAGAAGAAAACATAGAGGTAAATATTAATTACCTTGGATTTGACAATGTATTCTTAGATATGACATCAAATTTGCAAGTACCAAAGAAAAAAAAATATATAAATTTGACTTCATCAAAATTAAGAACATTTGTACATTAAAGGACACATTCGAGAAAGTGAAAAGACAACCTGCAGAACGAGGGAAAATATTTGCAAACCCTATATCTGATAAGGGTTTAATATCCAGAATATATAAAGAGCTCCTAAAACTCAACAACAAAAAGACAACACAATTTTAAAAATGGGCAAAGGACTTAAATATACATTTCTCCAAAGAACCTGTACAATTAGCAATGACTGCCAGTAAGCAATGAAAAGATGCTCAGTGTCATTACTCATTAGGGACAAGCAAACCAAAACTATAATGAGATACCAATTCACACCCTCTAGGATGGATATTATTTTAAAAAAAGGAAAAGAAAAGGCAAATAAATGTGAGTGATGATATGGAGAAATTTGAATCCTCATACATTGCTAGTGGGTATGTAAAATGGTGCCGTCACTTTAGAAAACAGTTTGAAAGCTCCTCAGAAAGTTAAACATCAAGTTATCATATAAACCAGCAATGCCACTCCTAGGTATATACCCAAGAGAATTGAAAAGAAGTGTTCAAACAAAAACATGTACATGAGTGTTCATAGTAGCATTACTCATAATAGCAAAAAGTGGAAACAACCCAAATGTCCATCAACTTGAGAATGGATAAACAAGATGTGGTATATCCATACAATGTGGTTCTATTCAGCCTTAAAAAGGAATGAAATATTAAATCATGCTACAACATGGATGAACCTTGAAAACATTATGCTATGTGAAAGAAGCCGGACACAAAAGGCCACATGTTGTGTGATTCTATGTATGTGAAATATCCAGAATATGCAAATTTTTAGAGACAAAAAGTGGATTACCGGTTTCCAGGGACTGGAGGAAAAGGGAGGATGGGGAGTTAGTGCTTGATGAGTACAAGGTGTCTTTTTGCGATGATGAATGTTCTGGAATTAGATAGTGATGATGGTTGTACATCATGAATGTACTAAAAGCCACTGTATTGTATACTTTAAGATGGTTAAAATGGTTAATTTCATGTGATAAGAATTTTACCTCAACTTAAAAGGCAATCAATGAGATTAAAAATATTAATATAATAAAAAAATAACACTGTAATTCATTAAATTGTTCATGTATTCAATCGGAAATTGAGTAGAATGTTCTAGCCATTGCTTTTAAATCACGGATAAATGTATAGGCAGATGGGTGGATGATGGATAAAATGGAGAGAAAGATGGATTGATGAATGAATGAATCAATTGCCTACTCAAAATCACAGGGTTAATAATGTAACAGAGTTTTGCTTACACTCAATTATATCTGATTCTTTTCCCTACTCCATTTGGCCTCCCCAAATGCATCATCTAACCAATGCAGAGAGATTCCTATCTGTGGGCTTTAAATGCTTGTGTTTATTTTTATAAAGGCATTTTCTTATATTCTTATAATGGCATTATTTTATAAAGGCATATTTTTATAAGGCATTTTCTAGAGATACCACCTCGCTCTGATCCACATCTTCTTGTTATTCCACAGTTCAACACTCACTTGATCACTTTTTTTTCCTTCTGAACTGAATTCAGGGTAATTTAATGACAGGGACAATTTTTTAAATTCCCTGGTGCCCTATCATTACTATATAAGATACATGTTTATCATTTTCAAATGTGAGGAGGCATTTCAACATTTAAGAAAACTCTATTGTTCAATCCTTGAGGTGATCCGTATCTCACCACATCTGGATTTTGGTGTGGTAGGTGTGCTTAACTTGAGCTATGTCTGAAATAAGAGAATTTGTGGGTAGAGCAGAGGAAAAAAATATTTGGGAATTGTTTAAATATTAATTGTTTTTAAAACAATTGTAAAATTGTTTAACTTGAATTTAGGTGATCCAGTGTTTTCATTTAGGAGAGAAAAAGAGAGAAGGAACCAAAACTTTCGAATAAAACATAATGGGGCTGATCCTCACAATCAGATGGGAGTGAGTTGTTCACTTTTTGGAGGACCATTAACTCTTTTAAGTCACTAGAGTGTCATTTAGTGCATTGAAGCTGACAGGTAAACACAATATGAGCCCAGGAGTGATCAGAAGGCCCTGGCTGGTTTCCAGGACTGTGGAAGCTCAGAGAAGAAGGTCAGGCAAACCTGATCCCAGCTCCTCAGAGAAATTCTCTCTGACTAAGGCTGGGCCAATCTGCTCCACCCATGTAAACGCCTACTTTGCATATTTATAAGGTTTGAATGTGATGACTTGAGGCTGGTCAGTACTACAATAGGAAGATAATAATATGAAAGTTCATTATCAGTTAGTTTTTGTTTAAAAACAAAAGTTTTGGTACCATTCTCATTCAATTGCCATTGTGTTTTGTTATCTACAATATCATTCATTTATTACTTTTTTCACTTGACAAACGTACTTTGAGTACTTAGTATGGGAAAGCACTGTGCTAAAACCCTTTTGGGAATGTGAAGATGAATATTTCAAGATCCCTTAATTCAAGGAGTTTTAAATTTAGTTGGAGCAAGGAGCTATTATACCAATAACTAAAATACAAAGAAATATATGCAGATAGCTGTAAAATGGCACGAGTCCAGGGATGTTTCCCAAGTAGAGATGGGACTCCTTGAACTGATAAAAAGAGAAGCATTGATAAGAAGCAGAAGTAATTGTCTTTCTAAGCAAGACAAAAAGATGAGCACTTGCTGAGAAATATCAGATTGGCATTACAGAAAAGAGGAAAAGACATTTTTCCCTTTTCCCTTTAGAAAGCTATGACATCTCAGGGGCTGACATCAAAATAACCCAAAAAGACCAAACATTTTGGTAATATCTGTGATCTAATTTCTGGAAGAACAAGAGGTGATGGCCTCAGCTTAGATGCTAGAAAAAAAGTGATGGGAGAAGGAATGTAGCCTCTTCAGCCTTGTGATAGGAGTGAAAGCAAATAGAAAATTGAATAGCATCAGTTATTTTTCAAACCTTCATGAAAATTCTGGATCATAATTTTTTGCATGCTGTTTGAAACACTCATTCATTTTTCATGCCCAAAACAGCCCATGTTTACAAAATCCCCAAGGGGCAGTGAAGGAGGTAATTAAGCCAACGTGGCAAAATTCCATTAAATAATTATCCGAGGGACTAATGGAGTGACATACTGAGATGGCTGCTACATTTGTAGGAGACACGCAAAACAATGCAGCGAGGACCAGAGGTCTTGCATCTTAAGAGAGGAGTCAGGATGCAGAAAATGTCACTTCTCTGAGCAGCATGTCTGTTCACTGTCTCCAGCCCTAACATTACTTATTCTCTCCTCTATTTTTAGAAAATGTTTGGAAAAGTGGTTGCAATATCTACCGATTGGAAAATAACATTTGTAGGAGTTACCACAGAGAACTAGGTTGGACACCAGTTTTATGAATGCTTTTTCGCCATTATGAGGTGTTGGAGGATCTGAGATTCCTTTCTTCTCTCTCCCTGGCAATGGAGTTCCTGTGTAGCATTAGATAAATCACAAACGCCCAATTTTCTTTTTCTCCGAATCCGTCGTTACATAGTACTGTCAGTACCTTACAGTCATGTAGGAAAACTTAATTAATGTACCGTACCGAGAGAACTTTGATATTCTTAGATTAAAGGCCTATACATAGAAAGAAAAAAGGATTATCAGCAATTATGATCCATCTCACCTTAATTAGGTGATTGAAAAAAGAGGCCACTGGAATATTAAAATACCATTTGGAGAAGTTGTATTTGTGTTTGGTCCTAAAGTGTTGTTTATGCTATTTATTTTTTTCCCTCTTGCTGAATGTGTCGTTATAAGAATCATTCTGAGTTGCGAGCCATTCCTAGGGGAAAATTAATTCACTACATCATCAGAGGGGTTTATTTTGTTGTTACGGCTAGGAGTGTCAATAACGACTTCACAGAGGAGCCGATAGTCAGCTGGATCTAGAAGGATGAATGACAATTAGGGAAATCAAAGCAGATTAAAAGGCACGTGTGAAGGGCCAGAGTTATGGTAGAGTCTGGAATGTTTGAGGAAAGGTGAGAAGTTCAAAATGGCTGAAATATGTGGGTAAATGGTAAGATTAGAGCTTGGAAATACAAAGTAGATTGATCACCAGTGTTAAAAGTCTCGCATGTCTTGCTAATACATTAGGAGTTTATTTTACAGGCAACTGACATATCTGAAGAAGTAGCTAGGGACATGATTCGGTTTTAATTTGAAAATCTTAAGTATACTGCCAGTAAAGTGGGTGGATAGAAATGCCCACTCAAGAAAGAAATTAGGAGGCTAGTACTGTCAGCAGAGAGGGTTTGATGATGATCCTTTGAACTAGAGAAGAGAGTATCTAGAGATATTTACAAATACCCAGAACTGACTAGATTGGGTGACCTTTTGAATATGGTGGTGAAAAGATGCCAACTTTGAGAATGTAACGTAAAGATCACTCAGTTCGTTGCCACAATTTTCCACTAAATTCTCTTGTCTAGATATGAAAATGTTAATAAAAACAAGCGAAACATACGGCTCACGTCTGTTGCCAACAGAATATCAACAACACAGTTGGACCAGATGTAAAAGCAACTGGAAATAAATCTAGGAAGCCAGTTGTGACTGTTACCATATTTTCCTAGTTCTCTTTCTCCTTTTCACACACCTGTCATTCTGCACTGTGGTTAAATAAAACAAAACAACAACAGAAAGAAAAAATAGGAGAAAGATAAAAATTTGTAGTAGGGTAAAAGCCAGTGCAATATTTGCCTTTTCAAATAATTTCAGTAACTGAAAAAGCTTTCACCCTAACGAAGTGAGGCATTTCACAGTTATTCCCATAACTAAAACAACAAGTGATTAACTCATTTTCCCCCATACTGTAAAGAAAAAATGTCAGTTGAGGGGTGGGGGGAAGAACATTATACTCACCTCTTTTTTAGCCTTATTTTTTTTGACTTTATATATCTAGGAAGAATATTTTTTCTTCTAGCCTAAATATTTGTTAATCATTGCTCTTTGCTTTATAATTTGCTTTCATGTTACTTCAAAATTTTTGTCAAAAAATCTGTGATATAGGGGCCGGCCCAGTAGTGTAGTGGTTAAGTTTGCGTGCTCCGCTTAGGTGGCCCAGGGTTCTGGGTTCAGATCCCAGGCCCCGACCTACGCAGTGCTCATCAAGCCACAATGTGGCAACATCCCATATACAAAATAGAGGAAGATGGGCACAGATATTAGCTCAGGGCTAATCTTCCTCAGCAAAAAGAGGAAGATTGGCAACAGGTGTTAGCTCAGGGCCAGTCTTCCTCACCAAAAAAAAAAAAATAAAGAAAGAAACCCAAAACCAAACAAACCCTCTGTGATATAGAGAGGGAAAGTAGAGGTCCCTTTGCAAAGGCTAAGGGGAGAACAGAGAAGAGAAGTGATTTATGTCATACAGCAACTTAGAAAGACTTGGAAGGAGAATTTAGCTCTGCAGACTCCTAGACCCTTGGCTTTTAAACAATTATGCCTGAGTTTAAAAAAATCAACTTTTTTGTGCACTTTGCAGTGGATGAGTCCATTTAAATGCACTAACATTTGGTATATTTAAATGACAGGAGAACCAGAGGGTGAGTTTTACTTTTCCTTCTTTCCCTAAGTGTTGGTTGGATCTTAGAGACATTTCAATGCCCTCTCCATCATGAAGGTGTCAGGAGCTTGTAACTAAACTTTCCTACCAAAAATTACTAATGACATTGGAGAGTCATGTTATTTTCTTGGTCTAGTGAAGAGATAGATGGATTGACCATTTACAAGACAAACACTATTTTTGGTTTTCATTTAATTTTCAAAATCTATGAGAGTTCAAATTCTACCCTATAATGTATTTATGCTTATTTAAATATACAAATAGTAGGTTTCACTAGACTTTGAGTAAAATTAAAGCTCCAGGGAGATAGGTATATTGCTCTGTAGTTTCACATATCCCCCTGAGGAACTCAAGATTTCTGATCTTGTGGTATGTAAACTCCAGTTTGAAAATAATGCTGCACATTCTGCTCCACTGTGGTGTTTGGTAAACTACTCAGACGCAGAAGAGTAGGCTGAATGGATTACTGTGGGATCTAGTATACGCTGTCCAGCCAGTGCTGTGTTAACCTGCCCAGATTAACCTGCTTATACAGATATATTTCTGGGATTCAGGCTATGATTTTACCCACTTTAAGCCAACTTAAAAAGAGATAACTTGATTATACCACTCTTTACTGACACACCATAAAACAAAACAGACAAAAAAAAAAAAAAAAAAGAAAAGGAAAAAAAAGAGTCCCTCCACAAGAAGCAGAAGATGAAAACAAAGTGAGACAAACATAACAACATTTCAGTGGTTGATATCCCAAGAAAATTGTATCGACTCACTAGCTCCTGATCATCATCCCCTTCAGGAACTTGAGTGTGTCAAGTCCTATTTGGTGAGCACCTTTGAATAGTTTATAACAATTTATCTTAGAGCATATTGTTATATGGTGTATATTTATAAGTGGCTCCTAAGTTAAAGCACTTAAGACCCAACTCCCTTGTTTGAGTAGCAATGGCAGTCTTGAGAGTGGAATTCAACATGGTGCCGGATTGCATCAGACATAACTCTGACTAATACCACTGGGGCTTAGCATTCAGCCACACTAAAATTTAAAAAAATATACTAAGTTTTACACTTTTGTTTTCAGTAACACAAAAATAGAGATTCCTGAAAGTACAGAAATTATAAGTACCATAATGTTGGTGACCACCTTGTCTTTTTAACCTAAGATGTCAAGACAAGCCAGAACATGATTGAATTTTACTTCAAGAGAGAGAGCGGACCACTTTTATTTTGGAATCTATTGACTCTTTTTCTGGCCTTTGAAAAATATAGACAGTGATGGCTCTCTCTTAAAGCTCTCAGTTTGTTAATACAGACAATCAACAAGTCTTAGGCTCAGATATCTCAGTATTTGGAGATGATAGTTGGCTTCACAAGGGATATCTCTTTCTTATTTTAACATGAGATAAACAGAGAAGGCCTATTTGTGTAGAACAGGGGTCAGCAAACTACAGCCCGTGCGCCAAACCCACCCACTGCCTTGTTAAAAAATGGACTATGAGTTGAAAATGTTTTTTAAATTTTTAAACAATTGGAAACAATCAAAAGAAGAACATTTTGTGATATGTGAAAACCATCTAAAATTCAAAATTCTGTCATTAACAACGTTTTATTAGAACAGAACCAAACCCATTCATTCATGTATTGTCAGTGCCTGCTTTCCCTACAATGACAGAGTTGGGTAAATGTGACAGAGACCGTATGGCCCACAGAGCCTAAAATATTTACTCCTTAGCCCTTTTTGGAAAAAGTTTGTTGACCCCCACTGTATACTGACCAGAGATGAATGGAAAGTGAGTGTGATGCCTTCAAATTGTGAGGCCTTTGGAATGGAATTCACAAGATCGTTTTATTTGCAGAAACAACTTTCAAACGGAACATAACAATGGTCTCCTGAAGAGATCCAGTCCTTTTCCAGGTTTCCAAAGGGCCTTGTCAGTAAGACAGGGTACCCTCTCTTCTGATGTAGCTGAGAGTTCAACATTTGACAGGAGTTTTCCTTCCCCTCTCTCCACACCATGGAGTCGGTGCATTATTTGTCTTCTCAGCATCCGTATACAGATGCAAGACACAAAAATATAAAGCCTATCAATAGGTGCCTTTCTTGAAAGAGGTGGGAGTACAGAATACATAGGAAACCTCAATTTAGCATCTACAGCTGTCTTTATCAAAAACGTTGCCCCAGGCATCAAATTTGACAGTTGTTGTGTCTGACATTGCTATTTTTGTCTGTGCACACGCATCAAGAATATGCCACTGATATAGCACACAGGGAGTTGTGCCATTACAGATTGTGCTGGAAAATATCCTTGGTTTAATGAACCTTGGAAATGTTGTCAGAATTAGGTAAACCAAAGGCAAGATATTACTGTGACCAAAGGATGTTCCATTTACCAGTTGTTTTAGTTAATTTAGTAGAAATATCACCAAACTAAGGGAAGCAATTAGTCAAATGGCTATTTGGTTCCATGTAGACCAAAATGTTTAAATACATTTTCTACTTTTAACTAATCATCATGTTATCCATTCAACTTTTGGTTCTAAGTACCATAGAGAAGTTAGAGAGGGAAAAATGGTCTAGAAAAGGTGGGCACAGTTTCATGGAGAACTCTTGCTATACCTTGAAGAATCCTTATAGATTAATTGACCTGTAGTAGAGGGTTCCTGCATCAGGAAAAGACATGAATGCTGTCAGGGCTGGAAGGAGGTAGGTGTAGTTAGAGGGTAACAAGGCAACTTAACTGGTGTAAAGCTAGTTTGTCAAGAGAACTAGAAAAAAATGTTGGATAAAAAGTATGAAGTCAGGTAATAGAAGGATTGGAAAGTCAGCAGACGAACTCAAACATCTGAAATTTTAACAGGAAATCGTTCTATATATCTGAGCAAAGTGAACTCTGATTAAAACAATGTTTTAAGTCAGCAGGATGCAGGAACAGAGCATAGAACATTAAAGATGGGGGGGGGAACCTAACATTTGAGAGGACTGACATCTGGGAATCACTTATGAGCATGTTTTCTATCTTACACTTGTTATCTAAGCATAGGAATCACCAGCAACAGATTCAAACTCACAGTCGAGTGACTTAAGAAGCTCGTATTTTCCCCACTGCAGCACTTTGCCAAGTTTGGCTCTGAAGGTCAGCGATTCCCATGCGAGTCTGTATACTCACCAAGTCCTTACCTACCCACCCTCATCTCTTTCCCCTTCCTCCTGCCCTCCACATCAGTGAACACGGTTTTGACTAGGCTCCTCTTTTCCTACCTTCTTCTATTTCCTCACCTTTGCAATCTGCAGTAGAATTTTAAGGAATGTATTAGTCTACACTCTGTTTTGAGTTATGATCTGGTTAGCTTTTGAAATAACCCAAGAGGCTGTGGAATCCTGGGATAGACTGATTGTAATTAGGATCAAGTAAAGGCTCAATTCTATAGACATTTCAGAGGCACATCCAGGAAGACGTGCAGAGAGATGGGACTTAAAATGCGAAGGAAAAATGAAAGCAAGAGATGAAGTAAAAGATGTCTGGAAAGGCTCACTGGAAATCTGAGGTTCCATTGGGAGCAGAACTAAGAGCTTTGGGAAGGAGAGTTTATTTGTCAAGAAGAGAAAGAGTAGTTTATTTTGGGCACTCTTTTTTGAGGTGACTGTCCAACAGAGATCCCCTCTGTAATATAACTAGGTCTGGAGTCAGGGGGCAGCCTGGGAGATGCCATTTGGATGCCACTTGGTGACAACAATTGAAACTGCACTTAGATGACGACTTTAAGATTATGATGATTTCAAGAGGTAGATGATAAAGGGGAAAACACTGAAGGGGAACAACATCTAGAGAACAGAGATATGAAAAAGGGAAAGCAATTAGAGAAAAGGAGTCATCAAAGATGTAGGGGGCAATTTCTAAGAGAGTGCCTATTGAATTACTTGATATAGATTGATAGATAAATAGCTAGATATAGATATTTTGTTTGATAGTTTTCAAAATAAAGAACTAAGCATATTGTGGCTCAAGGACACCATTTGTGGCTTTCCTATTCACTTTTATATTTTTTTCAAACACTTGGCAAATTACTCTGGTGATAGTCTTCCAATTTTTTTAATGCTGACCAAGGTGAAAGTAGTAACAGCTCACATTAATATGTTCCTACCCAATTTAAATAGTCTTGAATTTATTTTATAGCTTTGAGTGTGCATAATAATCTCATCAGATAGATGTTATAGTCAACATTTTACAAATGAGGGAAATGAGATTAAGAAATGTAAATATGGTGATAAATATTTTCCGGTGCTCAGATTCAATCTTAAAATCAAAGGAAAGGAGAGAACAAGATATGATACAAGCCGTGGTTATTTTTAAGACTTACTAACAAAACTCCCAGAAGTTACTTGCTTTAGTGGTGCTATTAAATAATCCTCCTGATATTTCTATTTGCAATGTAACTCATATACAAACATCTGATGTTTTTCTCTGAAATACGCTAAGTCCAGCTTCCATTTTCAAATCAGCTCCATAAAGATGCCTGTGTCCTTGTGTAGTTATTGTGCCTCAGTTACTCCTTGGCCAATTTCATCTTATTGCCCAGCCTTTTTACTTTTTTGCATTCAGTATTTTAATGGCCCCAGGATATCTGTATGCAGTATACATCTGAAAGTTAAATTGTCATCTCTCTTATCTTGTATTTTTTGCCCTTCTTTGAACAAAAGGCTTATTTTACGGTCAAATCAATTAGAAATCTTTGAGTATGAAACTGTTATCTCGCTGACATGAACATAAAAGATATTATGAAAATAGTCACTGATTCTATTACAGCTGCTTAGAGAACAGAAATTAGATTCGAACTGTAATGAATATTTTTTTTGTAACTCTGTGCTAATAATACTTTTCATTTGTTTAAGAATATGGATTCAATTTGACCTGTTTTAGAAGAGTGTTTTTTATCTTATGGAGTTAGGTTGTTTCTGTCTTTGCTTTGCAAGAGGTATTTTTTTGTGGATGAAAAACATTTGTTTTTTCTTTTATTCATGTGTTTGTGTGTGTGTGTATTTGTAATTTTTCACTCAGGGAATTATCAAAAACTTAAAAGAAATTGTAACTTTGGAATATATCATCATAAAATCTTAGAGTTGAAATGGGTTTTGGAGAATATGTCGTCCAAATTACTTGTTTTATAAATAAGGCTACTGAGACATGGAGTAAGAGATAGGATGTATTCATAAAATCAGTTCCAGCCAAGCTGGAACACAATGACAGCTTCTAATTTATAGCCAAGCACTATTTTTTGTAAAAATATAATTTTTGACCATTTTAATGGCCATTCACACCCTATAGAGATATTTGGAAAGGTAGATTTTTTTCCAGCTTTTTTCTTTTTCTTTTTTTCTGGTTACTTTGGTATACAAGACATTTTCCCATTCTGGGTAGAGTTCATAATCAGCTCTTTAGTTTGTCTCCTCTTTCACTTCTATTTGTTATTTTGTATAAAGTCAAATTAGATGGATTGAATGAGAACACTGAACTTGTTTTAAAAAGTGAGTTGTCAAATCAAAAAAGTAAGTTAATTCCCTCTATTAGAATCTGTTCCCTTCTCTGGCTCCTGTCAAATTAATTTGAATATATACTTTTATTTGCTTTTCAGAATCCTACCAGCTCTTTTATTTTCTACTATGTGACTGAATGTAAAAAAAAAAAGATTTAAATTTTATTCATTTATAGAACATGGCCAATGAGAGCTGGACATATTTGGGTTGCAATAAAGCATCCTTTCCCAATACAATGTAATAGATTTTGTCTTCTGTAGATAAACTACATTTAAAAAATTAACTTTCAATAGCCAAGGACTTGATATGGCCTCTGATAATAGCAAATTAAATAATTTGGACAAAACTTCTAGCTAAAGTAAATTTTCAAGAGCTAGAACATACTAATTAAAAATATAAAATAACTAATATAAGCAATACTAAATAAATGAATAATAATAGTAAATAAAATTTGGTAATAATTGCTAGATTCAGGCCCAGAGGATGATGTCAGTCCAGAGACTTAGCCTCTTTTAGGGACTGATTTTGCTCTGGTGACATTGGGGATTTGAAGTCAACTGATAGGCTGGCCTCTTGAGGTTAAGGGGCCCCAAGACAGAGTAGAGGGTCTTAAGTGTGGTGGCATGGTAAATTACATCTTACTTTTGGTTGGACTCTAGTAGCAAGAACAAACCAGAAGTAAACTAGTCTTTGAACAAACTTCAAACCAGCTTCAAAGCTTTTGGATAGTCAGAAAAATTTCAATCCTGAATTTGGATTAAGATGGTCTGAAAATGATTGTGACCTAGGCACCTTCTAAAACAACAGAATATCATTTCTGGAGGATTATAATACTATCTTTGTTCTCAAATTATTTATAAAAATAATTTTTCAAACACACTATCCAGCATATTTTAAAAATAATCAGACCAGGGCCGGCCTGGTGGCATAGTGGTTAAGTTCGTGTGTTCTGCTTCGGTGGTGGCCTGGGGTTTGGCAGTTCGAATCTTGGGCATGGACCTATGCACCACTTATCAAGCCATGCTGGGGTGGCATCCCGCATGGAGGAGCTAGAAGGACCTACAACTAGGATATACAACTATGTACTGGGGCTTTGGGAAGAAAAAAGAAAAAAATAATCAGAACATGAGTAGACAAGACCTCATGATTAAGAATCAGCGGAAATAGCAGACAGTGTGAAGAGATCTGCAATGACTCCAGATACTAGAATTATCAGACACAGACAGTGAGATCATATATTCACCACATTCAAGTAGAAAAATGACAAGCTTGAAACCTATGGCAGAAACTGAAATGTCAAAAGTGACCTAGCAACTTTGAAATAAAACAAAATAGAAATTCAAGAACTGAAAAATACAGCAAATAAGATATTGAATTCAATGGCTTGGTTTAACAGCTGAAGAGAGAATTGAACAATTAGAAAATATGCCGGAAACAAAATGAGAGGAAAGAAAGACTGGGAAAAAAGAAATATTAGAAGAGATTATGAATAAGAATTTCCAAGAACTGATGGAAGACATCTAGCCAGTAAACCCCTAGGAGGATGAAAATAATTCACATTCAAGGTATCACAATGAAAATGTAGAATATCACGTATCTTGCAAGCAGCCAATGAAAAAATCATGTGACTTTTAAAGCAACAGGACTTAGATTAGCAGCTGACTTCTCAAAAAAAAATTGAACACCAGTGAGAGTGGAGCTTCAATGTGTTGAAAGAAAATAAATCCCAAACATGAATTTTATATTCAGTTAAAATATACTTTAGGAATAAAGTTAAAATAAATATATTTTTACATAAATCCATACTGAAAGACTTTGTCACCAGCAGATTTATACTAAAGACTGTTTTTCAGGCAGAGAAAAAAAAATTCCTAAATGGATTACTGGAGATCCAGGAAGAAACGAGGAATAATGTTTTACCTTCTTATTTGGTTCATTATTCACATATTTTAATTCATAAAATTAGTCTAAATATTAACTACTTTATTTAGATGCATAGAATGTGCCTTGTTTACTGATAGCATAGAGTATGCTCTATCTAAAACAATTAGAAAATTTCAACAAAAAGTAAAAAGTGTTTTCTTTATAATTCAACAAATCAATTTGTATTTGTTATAAAACAACATAGATAACATCAAATTCTTATTGGTAGTTATATAACAGGGAATTTTCAGCAATCAATTTTTACTTTGCCAGAATATCACGTTCTTGCTTTAAAAACTTCTTGAAAGTATCTGAATGACCAAAATATAAAGTTTAATAATTGTATGAAATTTACAGTTCTTTGTTTGGGTCTTCAAAGGCTAAGATAAACTGCATCTGTATATTTAAAGTGATAATAGACATAAATATTATTTGAGGGGTTAGGATAGAAAGCATTTTTCACTTTTGAGTAGCCTAGGGAATGGAAATTTCTAAGCTAGCCTAAATTGATAGCAATCCAAACAACTGAAAAATCAGGTAATTTAGGAGGCTCAATTTTTATGTGAATCGAAAATATCAAAAAAAATTGTAACCTGATTGTTCTTCATTGAATAGACAACAAAATATTGGCCTGCCATGTTTTCTTATTCTTAATCATGTCTTTTTTTCTCTGTGGATGTAGCCTTCAAGTGACTACCTCTGAAGGAATTGATTGAAAATGTGAATACTCAAAATGAAAATTAATTAGTTTGGCCCATTAGGTCAAACAATATATTAAGGTAAAAAATAATATCTAGAAGTTGCTATTGGTTATTTTGTTGATAGAAATATGTATATATATACATATGTTTTATGTATATGCAATATTTGAGACATAAAAATTATTTGTTGTTTACCTAAAATTCAATCTTAACTGGGAAACCTGTATTTTATCTGGTAACCCTAGTCTTCAGTCTTACGAAATCCATGGAACTGATTTGATAAAGCCTACCCTTGACGATCGCAGCCTCTAAACAACTGCACCAAATTTGACTGAAGTAAAATTGCTTTTGCCCGAAACTTTTTGTATTTCTGCAGAGACATCAGAACATTTCAGATAGATCTACTGACTCTGATTTCATTTGTCTAAGTAGATAAATCTTTGGTATTGAACTTGTCTCCATCAGCATGACAGTACTTCTCCTTGATTTAATTTACAGTCCCCCTCCCACTCCTAAGGAAAACAGATGTTTAAACAGAATAAATATGGAGGGAATCCAGGTCATTTTATTTTAATAAGGCCTTCCAGGTCAAACACTGGCAAAAATATTACCCTAACCTGACCATTTTCTCTCTTCCCTAATGCATTAATTCGACTTGATTTCTGGAGACACCGAAGAATTAGAGAAGGAAATGATCTTTTATAGGACAGTGCAGTGGCAACAATATTTTATTTGATGCATCTGTCCTTTACTGATACTACAATGTTTTTGTTTTTCATTCTCATAAAATAGCTTAATAGATTTGTATAAAGAGACATCACTAAAAAGGATCAAAAAGTGCAGGCCATATCTATACTGATAGAATGACACAACCCAGTTAATTGGCCGGTACCATTCGCCTCAAATTAATACTATGAAAACACCTGGAAAATCTGTACTAATTAGATTTTTTTGGTTTAATTAAACTCAACACTGAATTAGGAACCAAAGTTTGTGGCTTTAAGTTGTAGGTTCCCACAGTACGTAGCTGGGACTCGTGTCAAAATAGTAGCTAGCATTTAGGCAAATTTTGGCGGGACCCATTACAAAGGCTGAAGAAGATGAAAAGGAATGATGATGATGACGATGCTTATTTTGATGCCGGATACTAACACCACTATGTGGAATAGTAATACCACTAGGGGGTTAAAACAGGACTGTCTAAGCACTTATATTAAATATATTTTCCTCATCTTCATAAAAGCAGTAAAAAGTTACAGATTATTGCCTACCACTTTACACATGAGGAAGTGAGACTCGACAAGGCTCAATATCTCAGACAAATTCCTAACTGTGTGATTCTCTGTCTTAAGTCACCCTCTGCCTAAAAATACTAAGGAATTATTCACGTTAATGTAAGGAAACTGGATAAAGTCACTGTTTGTACTGGTGCTGCTGGCTTCTATTTATGTCTTTGTACTTTTTTCAATGTGAGATTTACAATCCTCTATGTGGTCATGCAGCATTTAGGAAAATATGCATTCAAGTAAATAAAGTAACACAACTAATGGCTAATAAATGTTCCCAAACAGAGGCCCTGAATAAGATTATTCCTAATTTACATATGAATTGGTTGCATGCAAATGAGTGTTCCTAAGGCACTTGAAGATTGTTTGTCCTTCAAAGTAGATTAACCATTCCTTCATGTTTCTCTTACATTGCCTAGTTCACATTCTCTTCTTTGATAATATAAAGGAAACATCTAGAGAACACTGGAGCAGCCTGCCAGGGCTCTAGAGCTGCTGTTCATGGTGGAATCTTGAATTATCTAGTGAATCTCTTCTCCTCTTGAGACTTTTTGTTATCTCACTTGAAAAATGAAATAATTGTCCTAAAGGAAGTGCTTCTAAGTGTTTTCAAAACCACCGTGACTTTTGTTTAAACACAATTTTAGGAAAAAATTCAACATATAAAACAGGTTAAAGACAGAACTGCCTTGAAGGAAGTGTGGATGGGGAAGGCTGACGACTTTATTCAGGACTATTTCAATAGGGATCAAAATTGAACTCAACTCTCTTGGAAAAAAAGGCAGGAGAGTTTCTAAGCACTGGAGCAAGCTAGTGGCACAGTACCAGAGGACGTTAGTCATCAGCGGGGAGGTTGGTCAATGTGATTAGGTCATCTGTGTTTGTTAATTGGAGTTGATTGCAGTTTATCAATATTAGGCTCCTACCCTCCCACAGAGACTGTGAGAAAGGGGCCCTGTCTTTATGGTTATATTTCAAAGAGCTCCCAGTTCCTTGAGTGAAACATTCCCAGGTTGCAGAAGATTTACATCTCTAAGGGACAAAGAAAGAATTTACAATGGCAAGTTTTCTGAAGAAAAAGCTTTAAGAATTGGGAGTTCTGGGGCCTGTAGTCAGAAAGAAAGTTGTCTAAAGTTTAGTCTAGTTGAGGGGAACCTTAAGGCCCTCTTGGTCAACACACACACACATGTGCGCGCACACACACACACACACAGTGTAGTTGGCAAACCTCCAGCCTTGATGTTCTCTAAGACTTCTTCCACTGCCAACAGCCCATGAGCCTGTGAATCCTCATCCACATTATCATAAATTCTCAGTTAATGAGTCAAAATTAATGAGTTTATATGCCACCTGTACTTAGATTGCCTATAATTCCATGTATAGTTACAATGATTGATTTTTTTATGCATTATATAAAACTTGAGTACATTTATTTGAATAAATTTGTAATTGATTATTCCTTTAATTAAATTGTCTAGATGATATAAATAAAATATTATTAACTGTTTGTTGCTGATATGACCTGCTCATATTTCTATCATACCCACCCTGTGGTACCTGGATGCCCTTGGATTACCTCAGTGTTTCCGAAAAATTTAAATTCCAAGCAGTATGAAATTCCAAATCTATGGTTCCCACGTCAATTATAATTTAGTCTCTTGGCACATCTGGTTATAGTATTTTCTATTACTGTATAGACTCTTGTATTTATGCGTTAATATATATTTGCCTTTCAGCCTAGTTATGATTCCTATGAGGACCATAACTTTACATTCCATGATGCTTGTTTTAAAATTCTCAGCCATAAAATTGCATTAATATATTTTCTGTTGCTGTTTCCTCCCTTTGTTTTAAAGAATATGTAATGGTTATGTGTTCATCTTTTCCTCCTGCATACCAAAATGTATTCCAGAATGTGATTCAGGGTTATATTTGAAATTTTCACCTTCATAAGTAAATACATGTGATTAATCCTGAGCGACATGAGGGCCAACCTGCAAGAATAATTTTACATAGGTCACACATAGGGCAACACTTTTATTCACTCAGAAAATCTGTTGTCAAAGCAAATATTTAGAGAGTTAGTAAAAAAAAATAGTCCCTCCCCTTGAAGTGCTGCTGTGCAGGTGAGGTATTGTAAATGATCAAAACCAATGCAAGCAAGAGGTAAGAAAAACATCATTATTTAGGGAGGTATGATTTTAAGCCATGCTTCTCAAACTTTAATGTGTCCGTGTATCCTTTTGAGGTCTTGTTAAAATGCAGTGTGTGATTCAATAGCTCTGGGTAGGGCCAGAGACTCTGCATTTATAACAAGTCTGGGCAAATACTCTCAAATTTACCACAGCCCTCAACACTGAGGTGTATTACAACTGGCTAGCTATACTCATGTATTTGTCTACTTGGCCTTGGTCATTGGAGGTTGTCATCACTGCTAAGATTTTCAGGTAATTAATCTACATTCTACCTCCACATCAGTTGCCAGTCTAATGTGCCTCCACTTTCTCTGACCAATGTGGCTCTCTCTTTCTCTCTCTCTTGTTGTATGTTTACTTTTTCTCTCTTTCATGAACAGTCACTTCATACACTACTGCCTCCAAAGATACATCTGACTCTCACCTTTCTGCGTTATTTTCATGGGACCATGCCTGTCTTACAAAGTATCTTCAGTACCTGGCCCTGTGAGCACTGAACAAGATGACCTTAACATTCCCCTTAGCTTGACTGAACTTTAGACAGGCTTCTTCCTGATTATAGACCCTGGCCTCCTTTTTCTTAGAGCTTGTTCTTTAGAAAACTTGCAGTTGTAAATTCTTTCTCTGCCCCTTTGAGATGTAAATATTCTATAAGCCAGAAATGTCTTTCTCAAGGACCTGGGAGCCATCCCTTTGAAATGTAATCATTAAGAAATATAGGACTCTTTTCTCCCAGTCTCCGTGGGAGGGTGGGAGCCTAACTTAGATAAGCACCAATTAGAAGACACAGATGACCTCTCCAATTAAAATGACCCAATCACAGTCGTGTGCATATTTTTACAATCTTCCTTATCCCACTGCTGATTTCATCTTGGCCATCTCCTTGTAATGTGGATGCTGAAAGGAGGGGAATCCGGGGACAATGTTGGCTGAGGAAGCACAGAGGCAGAAGCGGAGGTGGGAACTAAGGATATAGTTTTAATATACTGAATGTTAAGTTTTACCAATAAACAAAATCTGTGAATACTGATAAGTATTTCTTTCAATGGAACCAAAAATCTCAAGGTTGACATATTGATATCTGATTTATTCAACATTTAATATCATTAGAAAATATGATAGACAGTTGTACCTACACAATCTCATGAGACCGTTGAAACTTCCTGAGTTATTCTCATTTATAGATGAAAAGGAAATACTCTGAGAAATAGTGATCTAACATCTTCAGTATTCCAATCCAAGCCTCTGTCTCTCTCTATGGTGTGGATTAAAGGAATCAATTTCATCTTAAATACTGACGTATGTCAATAATGATGATGATGCTACTATTAGCTATAACTCTGGAGTGTCTGTTGTGTTATATGCTAGACCTGTGCTATCCAGTACAGTAGCCACAAACTGCATGTGAATTTTAAGTACTTGAAACGTGGCTACCTCAGATTGAAATGTGTTCGAAGTATAAAATACACACTAGATTTTGAAGATGTGATAACAAAAAAAAGTAAAATATTCTATTAATAATTTTAAAATTGATTACATATTGAATTTATATTTAGATGTAATAGATTAAATAAAATATAAAAATTAATTGACCTGTTTACTTTTTTATGTGGCTACTAGAAAATTAAAAATTACATGTATGGCTCATGTGTTTTAATCGGAGAGTGCAATGCTAGACAATTTAATCCTTTAGTTTGTAACATTCTGTATCTATTGATATGACATTATAATGCTAGATAGCTAATATATAACTTAAAAAATTCATTTTGTTTATGTCAGAAAGTTATACTTTATTATTATTTTAAAAATCGATTATGCATTTTTAGTCTATACTAGTAGATTAAATATATTATATTAGTGGATTATAATAGTGGATTAAAACAATTTTGCTTTCATCTCTCCCCCTAAAACTACACACACACTCACATACACACACAGAGCACAAGACACAAAGAATATATGTAAGTGTTCAAAGGACAGTGTATAGGATTGTAGGACTCTAGAAAGAAATGACAGAGTAAATTTAAAGCAATGTATAGATGAAAGCCACATTAGAACAATGAAAAAACTGAATAACCATGACTGAAAGCACAGTCAGGCATATGGTAGGCAGCTGGAGGAGATCATATGAAATAAAATGAGAAAGACCGAAGATACCCTCAAAATCTCCTTAGAGAGAGGATATGAAATAAAAGCATAAAGTAGGTACATATGATAACTGATGTTCCTAGAGAAGAGAACAGAATCAATAAAAAGATCGATCAATTAAAAAGACATAGATAGCAATGATATTTGCAATGGCATAATAAGGATGGACTTATTGAAATAAATATTTGATGCCCCAAATTAAATAGGTTTCCTATGACTAAGAAATACTCTGATGGAATTACTGAACTTAAAATATAGAACAGAATCTCTGAAAACTACACTTGAAAATTACATATATAAAGGTGTGTAACAGATAACGATTTTCAAACATGCAAAGCTAAGGAATAGATTGCTCAAGGTCTCATTTTTGGGTGAGGGGAATGGGGGACAAGATGATGAAATCCAGTCAAATAAACGAAAAATTAAAGAAGTGAGTGATGAAATAATCATGCTGCTACGACTGGAAATAGGCATGGATTCATTTAAATATGGGATAAAGAAAAAAATAACTGAAAATTACAGATACAGAATAGGGTGTAATTGTAATAAATTTTCACAATGTATAAATAAGAATATAGAGGAAGACAGCATTTGGGAGGAATTTTCTCATACTTCTGAGCAGAAAATCAACAGTTATGGTCTAAAGTTGAACCTGTGATTAGAATAAGGATTCTTATATCTTAGCATTTAATATAACCTTTCTTAATGTTAGAATTATATTTTAGATGGTAGTAAAGCTATGTTTCCCTGATTCTCAGCTCTTCCTTCAATTTCATGTGAATGTATTTTTATTCTAAGATAAAGTAAAATAAATTAATTTTATTATAAAATTCCACTTTATGAGTACCAAGGTGGAGTGGCATTGAAGGGGTCCACTCTGATGGGAGGGAGACGTTATCACTGATATTGTTTAGAATGGCTGGCACAGGGTGATAATAAAAAGCAGACTAACCTTTAGTTGATTTTATTAATGTTCCCCAATTCTCTACAAGTAATGAGTGCTCCCTTATTGCTTACATCCAGAACTGAACAACTCTCATAGCCCTCCCCTTCAGGCCACAGATGACCTTATGGTATCATCCATCTTTCTATCTCCGTTAATGCTCAGAAACGTGTCATCAGACATTAATAAGTTTTTCCTGGGTGGCGCAATTTGGAGATTAATTTTTAATTTCTTTGTTGTACTTCCATGTATAGCTTAGTCTTTCATAATGATTTACGTCATATGTCAAACAAAATAAAACCATAATTCTTTAATAAAGGAAATTAAATACCATATTTTCAAGTGCCCCAAATAGGAATTGATGGCATATTTTCTTCAATGAGTGTTCAATTAAAATAAGCGGCTTTACTTTTTAGTCTACGCTTCTGTGTGACCTCAGTTTATTAAAACAAAAACACACATGTTGGAAACAGAACAAATTTATTCTTCCCCATATATTTTGATTGTGCACACCTCCACCCAATATTTTAAAAGTGCTCATAAAAGTTACATTTGTTTCTATCTGACCTCTAAAGTGGAGTGTATATATCACAGAGCATGTAAAAGTCTACCCACTAAGATCTGAGCAAAAAATATGTTTCTATTTATATTCTGTCATTTCTGAATTTCTCCTTTGGGGTTTGTTTTGAAGTGTGAACTCCATATTAATACAGAAATACATGCGTGTGTGTATATGTGTGCATACGTGAGTATGCATTCATCTACGTATCTAAACAGACTTTAGAGTGCTAATAACTTTTTAGTAATGAAGTGCATCATCAAAAACATTTTGAAGAGTAGCATTTGTGTTATAAATTATATCATCATTATATTAAGACAAATATAATCTTTGCCTTCAGTTAAATCTCTGTATTTTAAACTCTATTGCTGGCCAGATTTCCTCTTTACTATTAGGTCCTAAATTTGTGATATTTCAGTCATGTCTGCTATTATCTCAGTAAATTATTTATTTAGAAAAAAGAGATTCCTTCACATTCAAGTGGAAACTAGTATACCTAAAGTTGCCACTCTCAAGCCTAGGCATCTTATCTTTCTAGGCAATTCCTGTGATATACCCAATTACCTGAAAATGTCATTCCTACATGCTACTATGCAAATGAAGATTATATTTTCAATATTTGTCCTCATGCTCTCCAAAATATGAAGAAAATGAGATCTCTAAGGTCTTGGACTAGAAGATCACGTGAAATTTAATTTGCCTTGTTTCAGATACAGTTTCTACCTTCTCAATTTAGGTCTTGCATGGGTCTCTTCCTGAATTTTATTGCCACTACCCTCTCTGGTGTCCTGGTTTGGATACCCACAAATTCTCTTGTCTCTATTCCAGTCATGTTTTGCCACCTTTTCCCCTTTTAAGTCATACTAGACTAGGTCCTTCTAGATTGTTATGCCTTCGAATATGAGATACTCTATCTTCTCTCAGATTTTAATCTCTATGATTTGAAAGCATAGCATTACTGGGATGCAATCGTAGTTATTCTAATAACTATTATTATTATGATAAATGTGGTAATACTTTGTTACCCTAAGTAATAATTCTCTCATAAAGATTCCAAAATATTCCTCTATAGATCTGCTGGTAATAGTCTACTATGGATATTTGAACTTGAACAGAAACTTATTAAATAGAACTACTTTTTTAAGAAGAAGTAAAAACCCAGTAAGAACCTCTTTCCTTTGAAGATAGTTCAAAGTCCTGATAAAGGTGATGTGTGATGATTCTAATTGCTAGATGTGATTCTACTGCTTCACATGCTGGCTACTAAAGTCCTTTGAAGTATTCTCCAATCTAAGAAACAAAAATACCTACAAAATTTTGATTAATTGAATTAGGAAACAGACATTTACATTTATTTTTATAGAAAGAATATTCATCTCAGAGAATGTGAGACACCTGTATCTCCCACAGGGACCAAGTCAACCTATATGTGAATGAATGTATGCTGTTGTAACTTTCTCTTAACAGTAATTCTTTTCCAAACTGTTTTATCTGAAAACACATCCTCTCAAAATGGATAGATAAGAAACTTACCAGGATTATGTTAGTTCTAAATTAAGAAAGTTCTAAATTTTCATAATCTGTGAAAAGTCTATAAAATCTATGGAATCACTTAGAGAATTTTACGAAAGGTAATAAGTTTTAAAAAAATGCCTATAACAAAGTCTTTTGTCGAATTAAATGCCATAAACTACCTCTCTGTTCATGGAGATACAAAAAGTCCAGTTCAGTTGAAGGAATGATTTTAGAGAGTTATAACAACAAACCAGATATTTGACAGACTTCTGCTTTTTGACATAGCTGATTGGTCAAATAAACCAGTTCTTAGACTAATTATGATATGAGTATCATAAATGATAAAGCATGACAATGTTTTGTGGCCAGTGGCCTGAAGCTGAATATGAACTATGCATGTCCTTGACTCAAGAACACTATCCATTTGACAGTATAGTAGGTTAGAACTTAGGCTAGTGTTAGACAACCCTGAGTTTAAAATAGGACTTGTGGTACTATGTGACCTTACATAAGTTACTCATTTTTTCCAAGGATCTTCCTAAAAGGGTTGTTATCAGGATTACTTTATCTAGTAGACTGAATTACTTTTTGCAGTTTTACAATGCTCTCCTGTGCTCATTGCCTTCTCACTTTACATTGCTATCCACTGATGGTGGCTTTGGACAGTGGAATGTGGGCAGTAGTGACAGTGTCCTTTCTGGGCAAAGGCCTTAAAGGACATCATGCTTTCCTGCTCACTCTCTTGCATTCCTGCTATTTGTCTTAAGAAAAACATGGTCCAGGGAGCTTTTGGTCCAAGTAGAATGAGAGTCATATAGAACAGACCTAAACCCAATCTTCAGCCTTGAGCCTAGAACATAAATTACAGCTTATCCCTGCTGAGCAGCTGCCAACTCACAAGTCTGTAAGTAAGAGTTAAATGCTACTTGTTGTAAGTCAGTGGTTTTGCGTGCTGTTTATTATACAACATTATTGCAGTAATAGCTGACCAATACACTTTAAAAACGCATATTCATTATTTAATGTAGTCCCTGGTACATACTAGCAGCTCAATAAATACCAAGTATTTAATTAATATTCTCTTTTGCCTGGTTCATAATAATAAATGAAACTTAAAATCAGGAAATGACCAGTTCTTTTATTGGCTTACTAATGAATATGACTTAACGACCTCATTTTTCGGGCACACTCAGTGCATGCTAATGACATTTGCCTTTTTAGCCAAGGGGTTGTTAGTTTGGTTTGCTTTTTTTGCTGATGACCTTTTTCACTATAAAATTAGTAAAGGGTTCTGTATCAAGGCCAGAAAATCCAAGTGCATTTTGTTACATACAAGAAATATGAAGGTATGTGGTTGCTCACATTCCTTAGAAACTCAACAATGTCAAAGACGGCATTATTTTTATTTTTTTTTGTGAGGAAGCCCAACCCTGAGCTAACATCCATTGCTAATCCTCCTCTTTTTGCTGAGGAAGACTGGCTCCGGGCTAACATCCGTGCCCATCTTCCTCTACTTTATATGGGACGCCGCCACAGCGTGGCTGACGAGCAGTGCGTCGGCGGGTGCCCGGGATTCGAACCTGCGAACCCGGGGCTGCCAAGCGCGGACTAAACCGCTGCACCACCAGGCATTGTTCACAGTAATCTTGTCCTTTCCCTCATATTCACTACTTAATGGTCTCAACATGATTACTGTAGCTCCAGGCATCACGGTAAATTCAAATAGGAAGAAAACAGCGTAAAAAGAAGATAGAGCCCGAAGATTTTTGTTTTAATTTCACTGGCCAGAAATGAGTCACCTGGCTACCTTTAACTACAGAAAACCTGGAAAAATGTTTTGGTTTTGTTATTTATTTATTTTTAGATATCCCAACTTCTGTAGTAGGGAGAGATGAGGGAGAAAGAAGATGGAATGGTTACTTGGTGACTCGGCGTATAATATCTACCAAAGTGTGCTAGAATCACTCTCTTTATGGGCCTAAAGGATATTTTGCCTGTTCTGTTATACGTTGATTTAAACAGACCAACTCCTACTTAAGATAGTGCCTTTACCCCATAAAAAACAACTTACTGTTATTTGGACTAAGACATTTAAACTTTGACAATCGAAGAGAGGTTGCAATATGTAGAGTGAGATATAACCAAGAACTACTGATTAAGAGAAGGGGAGAGGCTACTTCTGGGAATTTCTATGGGTGGAGGCCGGGAAGAAGAGCTAATTTGGGATTCAGGTGGCTCTAAGGACATTGTCAAACTGAAGGGCTGGATTAGATAGATAAAATGCAGAGAACTGGAAGACATATTCCAACGTTTACAAGCCAATTTCCAGCACTTCCATATGCATTACTTTCACTGAAGCAGTGTGATGCAAAAGATTCAGAGCAAATATGATACCAGCTAGTACATGTTGATCACATAAGTAAAAATGCTTGAATATTTATTTCATTTCTCTCTCCCTTGCTCTTCCCAGATGAGGAAAAGATCACTGCCATCTCTTCCACATGGCATGGTGAAAGCCTTGGGCTTTGGAGATAGAGAGACACGGTTCAAATACCATCTTCTCAACAAATAAGTTGAATGACCTGTTACATTACCTAATGTCTCCAAACTATAAAATGCAAACAAGAATGCTTTTTTGTATCACTGCTATGAATATGAAATATAAAAATTATTTTAAAGAAGTTAATCCAGTTGTGGTCCCTATTAGAGATTCAATAAATAGGAGCCATGACAGGTGTACTGATTGGAGCACAGTGTAAAAATAGCACTTCAGTTGGAGCTTTCTTTTTAATTTCCCCAAAGGATGGCTCTAGGAGTCTAGGTCTATTTGTACAGCATTCCAGGTCCTAGGACAATTACTCATGATTCACAGCATCCTCAAAATCTCTAACAATAGCCTCATTTCCCTTCCCGTGACAATGATTCAAGGAAAGAACTGGGAGAAGCACTTGCCTCCAGATTTCAAGCATATAGTCTACACAGAAATATGTCAAACTCTATTTTTAAAAGTTTACCTGTCCTTAAATAAATGTGCTTCATGTATTTTTTAAACTTTATGCTCATCTTTTTATTATCAGTATTTTTCTGGTGTCCATAATAATATTTGATAAAATGGATTATTAAAAATCTCTGTGAAATTTGCCTGGAGGCAAGCTTGCAATTCAAGAATAATTAAAGTGACAGTTTAAGAGCAAATTATGCAAGCCAGAGATGTACAGTGGGCTTATTGTCACTCTCATCTCTGTACTCTGAAAAAAGAAAGTGATTTAGCTTAATTTTTCATCAAGTGGTATCTTCCCAGGAGGCATTATGGAAGAGTGGAGTACGAAAGCATATATCAGCTTTCATAAAGTGATGGCATAAATAGCATATGGTATTCATATTTGTGTGTGTGTGCAAAAAAGAATGGAGGAGGCTCATTTTTACTTCCTCTTTGACAAAATTTGAAAAAAATCACATGGCTTGTGTTAACTGCAAAACTGTGTTCATTAAACTAAATTAATCTCTTGAAGATTATAAACTTTAATCCTGTTTAGAATTTGATGGCTAGACTGATAAAACTTTCTTTAAAAACTAGCCCTGTAGTCACCCCCCCAGATATTTCAGCTTTTCTGAAATGTTATTCTTTTTGAGTTACAAGTTCAGGAAAAGGATCTGATTTTTAAAAATTTCGCCATGGAAGTTTATAAAAGAAACAATTGCTTTTCTGGAAAAGTTTGTGAGAATGTTTTATTTCAATCAAAATGTCATGTCCATATTTATTGTTAATCTAAACACTCCAATATGATCATATTCATCATGGTCAGTCGTGATGGTGGACAGATCCATTATGTAATGATGATTTCTTTTCACTCTATGCTCTTCACGTATCCAGAGACTGGACTGTAATTGTATAGTCACTCAGAGGCCACGACTCTCTTCAGGCACAGAGGAACCTCATGCCTTAACATTCTGCGTGGATTGTTAAATCAGCTGAGTGAACTTGATAACAATAACAGAATCTAACCTCTGTGAATGCCTACTCTATGTCCGACATGGTACTAAGTATTTTATTTGCAGTCACTCATTAAATCCCAACTATGTAAAGTTGATAAAATCATTATCTCCACTTTACAGATCGGGAAACGGAGGAAAAAAAAGAGATAAATTTTCCCATGGTTCTACAGCTAATGACTGAAATTCAAACTCAGTATTTTTTTCTGACACCAGAATCTTAGTCGTTAAGATACATATACAGAAAGTATAAAATTTTATGGGAAGCAGACCTAATTCTTTCCTCAATCTTTGTTGAAATAACAAATTTAGATTTTTTTAAAACATTGTCTCAAAACAAATTTCGGGGCAAATATTTTCCATGTTATTGCTTTATTCTGGCCTCCTTTGGAATCTGGGTCTAAATGCACCAATAAGTTTGACCATTTTGAGTGTCTTGACCTATGAAACATGTGAACAAAGGGTGAATATCTGAGTAATAGGTACTGCGGCCCTGAATAAGTTCTCCATCTCCAGTTGCCTGTCTGCATTATGAGTCATCAATATCCAGGTGAATTCATCCGGAGGGAGTGAACAGACCTAGACAATTACTTAAGAACACGAAAATTGCTATTAAAATAGAAATAAGCTAGAAGAATATATGGAGGCTACATATAATTAGTCAGTTTTAATAGTAAATTCATCTGTATGTGCTTTAAACCTACAATTTTCTTGTCCTCAAAGTATCTTCATGCTTACTCTTTTCAGACAGCTCAAAGAACAGAAAGGACAAAATTAAAAATATAGACTTTCGTGGATTCCTTGAAAATAAAAAAGTGTGCCCTCAGGAGGAGAGATTGAAGTTTATCCCTATTCTAGAAAGTAATTGTTTTCTTGTCATCTTTGAGGGTGGGCTTAGATTTAGGTAGAGTGTGCCACAGGATGGATTAGATTCAGAAGTACTCTCTTCAAAAAACTTTTTCTCTAGATAAAACCTATAGGGAAAATACTTAACTCTAGTCAATACTGTTCTCAGAAGAATCTAAGCAGAGAATGTTGACCATTTTACAGATTATTATGGGCCAGAAATGCTGTATTCTGACCTATTTTTTTCAGTTTTCTAGCTTGAAGCGATGTGGAAACTTAGACCTGGGTGAATCTACTTCATTGTTCTCTCTGAGGGAGGAGGGGCCGTCTCTGTAACATGCAGAGAAGAACTAGCTGTTTTCTATTCCCTTATAGGAGACTGAAACTTGCCCAGTGGTGATGGCAGTGGTGTAGACCTGATCTTACTCTGTGACATAGATCTTATTTTCCCTATGTCACACATGAGCTAGAATAGATAAGGCTAAATAACTCGACAAATTTCACACAATAGTAAGTGGGGGATTTTTATTCAGGTTAGACTCCAAACTCCAAGCTTTTTTTCCACTGAACTGAACTGACTTTCATTAACCTGCTTAGGGAAATATTTGGCACAGAGCTACAGCTAATAAAACACTAGCAGATTATCCACTTTAACATCTAATGTGTTATCAGGAAGTAACTTAGGCAAGCCCTCAAAATGGATTCTGTGCCTCACTTTCCATTGAGACTTAAAACAAGAAATGGTAATATCTCAAAGCAACTCAACACCTAGAAATATCATTGGTGTCACTATAATGCAAATGCTAGACAGCTCATTCATTTGATCATAACAAGGAGCTTTTTTATTCAAACTGAATAAATATGTGGGGTTTACTTCAACTCAATCATATGTTCCAGCTCCTATGGATGGACACACATAGCCATTGTACAAAAACAACATTATTTATTCAGAGTCCATCAATATCAGTGTGCTGAGTCTTTTTATTTTAGAGGCTGAACTGACTCTTCTAAGTCAGATATTTCTGGAAAAGTGTTTACTTTCCTGGGAAAATCATTAAGTTCCTTCCATTTCTAATTTCCAATACATTTGCACTTCCCCGACTTTTCAATCCAAAATGATGCTACTGCCATTATTTACCCCTTAGACACTTGAGAAGAGTCAGAAAGGCAAATTGTGCATTGAGGTAATAATCTTTTATGTGTTGTACAACTAGTTTCTCCATAACTGCTCTGAAATGATCTACTTTGGTCCTATCAGATGACCTTGGACAATTTACTTTCCCTTTTGGAGCTTTGGTTCACTTATTTATTAAGTAAAGACATTCTCCTCATGATGTCTTTGCTCCTTCCAGCTCTAATTTAATATGATTAACAAAATTTAGATCCATGTGTACGTGAGACTTGGACTCCTGGTTTATTTTGAAGAAGCCCAATAGTACTCAAAAGTTGAGAAATCATGTTTTTCCTAAAACACAAGCAATACCTGTTACTTTTTAACAAGGGAATTGGTGAGTAATAATTCGAAGATTTCTGAATAACAGTCTTAGGGACAATAATCCTATGGGAAGATAGGAGGGGCTTTTAGAAATGTTTTTAAGGCAGTACTTGCCTTACTAGAGTGTTGTTTTCCTTAAAGAGAGTTTTCAAAATTTATATAACCTTCAGCTCCACAAAACCTAGACCTAATGTCCACTAGTATAAATTAAAAACAATGCAAACACAAAATTACAAATACAAAATTAAATACAGGGCTTAGAGGGAGCACATACAAGCAAAGTTTAAGCTTCATAAGTTTCATGAAAAATCTGCTTCTGCTTGTAATATGTATTTATTTGAGATGGATTGGGAGGTTGTGATAGAGGTAATGGGGAGAGCAGTTGGCTACAGCCTCCCTATTCTATCTCTTTCACTAGATTCTGCAACTGAAACATGTTATTAACACACAAAAGACAATAATAACTTAAACTTGATGTAAAGTAATGCAGGGAAGATGTATAATCCTTGGGGAGAAGCTCACCTTACGTACCTGGTGTTATTACTATGGCTTACACAGCAGGCTATGTAGTTCTAACCATAATCCTGTGCAATGGGGTTCCACTTAGCATCATCTATCTCAAGAAGAGTTGAAGTAGCCTCTGTCTTAGTGGGAGAAATCCCACCAATCGGAAAAGACTGCTTTGAGGTTATCTTCATCTTGGTAAGGAAAAGGGAAAAGATGGGATTTGCAGGAGGAAATGATACTAAGCCAAGAGCTAATGAGCGATATACTCTTACTTAAATCTTTATTGACCCAACTAATGATGCTTTGTTCACTTAGTTGTGCTACTATTGTCCTGTAAATATATGTTAAATGCATATAGTGATGAAAGGAGGATCAGGAGGGCTGGCAGCTTCTTTTTGTAATAACACATTTTCCAGCAAAGTCTGTTTCCCGTAGATTTTTCTCTTAACTTGTGTGCCTTTTAATGACAACTGTGTGTTGCCTTTGGACAAATCATTTGAAAAAAGCCTAAGTACTGTAGGTGGGCTCATGGGTACCTTTGTTTCATAAAGTTAGAGCTCATACACAGTTATAACATTTTCACTCATCAGATAATCAAAGACTAAAAACATAATACATCTCATTAGTCAAGGTGTGAATAATGAGATCTGCAAACTCTTGGCTGGCCAATGGGGTGAAATTTGGTCCAATTATTTTTGGAATTTGTCAGTATGTATCAAGACCTATAAAGAGTTCATATCCTTCAGCTTAGTAAATTCTTCTAGAAGTTTACCCAAAGTAAATAGTCACAGATAATGACAAATATTTTATACATGAAGATATTCCTTAGTCATTTTTATGATTATGAAAAACATTGTAAATATTCCAAGTGTCTAGCAGTTTGGGATTGGCTAAATAAAATTTACTTACATAACAGAAAGACTGTAGGGAAATGAGAAAAGAAATACTGGGGAAGAAGGGTCCAAGATGGTGGCATGGGAAGACCCTGAACTCCCTTCCTCCCACAGACACACCAAATCTATACCTACAGATGGAGCAGTTCCTCCTGAAGAAGAACCGAGGGCTGACTGAACAGCTTCCGCACAATAAAAGATAGAAGGACAACATAGAGACAGGCAGAGGAGATGGAGATATGGTATCAGTGGGAACCCCACCCCCAGTGAAGCAACCTGCAGCAGGGAGGGAGATCACTGAGGGGCTTGTGTGCAGGCTTGCCCACCCCGAGGTTCAGGAAAAAGCAGCATTTAAAAAGCATCCAGACTATATGGGAAGGAAATCCATTTACTAATCCTAGAGTGTCTGTCAAATAGGTGGGGAACTGCTGGAACTCTCTTCAAGGTTGGAAGTACCATTTTTTGTGTTCTCCCATCACCTTGATAGTGCAGGTGGGAGCATGGTCCAGATGCTATAGCTGGCCTGCTAAGGCCACCACAGAATGCTCTGGGTCCCTGGCTCACACCAGCTCCAGCTGTCTCCCCAAGGTGGCCCTGGCATGGTGTGCCTTGGGCTACCCCACCCATGCCTGCTCCAGCTGTCCCACAAAGGTGGCCCCAGCACAACACACTCTTTCCTCTCCTGGCCCACACCACTACAGCTCTGGCCAGCCTGCCAAAGCCACCTGGCACACACAGCCTACACAGGGGATGTTTCTACACAAGGCCACTCCTTCAAGACTGGGAGAGGTAGCTGTTTTGCTTAATTCATAGAAACAAACACAGAAGTCAAACAAAATGAGGAGACATAAGAATATGTTCCAAATGAAAGAACAAGATAAAATCTCAGAAAAAAACTCTAATGCAACAGAGATAAGTAATTTGCCTGGTAAAGAGTTCAATCTAATGATCATAAAGATGCTCACCAAACTTGGGAGAAGAATGGAGGCACACAAGGAGAACTTCAACAAAGAATTAGAAAATAAAAGAAAGAACCAACCATAGATGAAGAATACAATAACTGAAATGAAAAATACACTAGAGTGAATCAATAGCAGATTAGATGATACAGAAGAATGGATCAGCAATATGGAAGACAAAATAGTGGAAATTACCCAATCAGAGCAACAAAAAGAAAATAATTTTTTAAAAATGAGGATAGTCTAAGGGACCTCTGGCAACATCAAGTGTACTTTCTCATTATAGGTGTGCCAGAAGAAGAAGAGAGAGAGAAAGGGGCAGAAAACTTATTTGAATGTCTGAAACTTCCCTAACCTGGGGAAGGAAACAGATGTCTATGTCCAAGAAGAACAGAGTCACAAACAAGATGAACCCAAAGAGATCCATACCAAGACATATTATAATTAAAATGGCAAAAGTTAAAAATGAAGAGAGAATCTTAAACGCAGCAAGAGAAAAACAATGTTATATACAAGGGAATTCTCATAAGACTATCAGGTTTTACAGCAGAAATTTTGCAAGCTGGAAGAGAGTGTTATGAAATATTTAAAGTGCTGAAATGAAAAAACTTACAACCAAGAATAATCTAGCTGGCAAGTTTATTCAGAATTGAAGGAGAAATAAAGAGTTTACCAGACAAACAAAAACTAAAGGAGTTCAACACCACTAAACCAGCCTTACAAGAAATGTTAGATGGAAAAGAAAAGGCCATAACTAGAAATAAGAAAATAGATGAAAGAAAAAAATCTTACTGGTAAAGGGAAATATTTACTAAAGGCAATGGATCAACCATTTAAAAAGCTAGTATGAGGTTAAAAGACAAAAGTAGTAAAATCAACTATAATTATGATAAGCAGTTAAAGAATACACAAAATAAAAAGATGTAAAATATGACATCAAAAACATAAAACATTGAGAGGGAGTAAAAATGTATTGCTTTGAGAATATGTTTGAACTTAAGTAACTGTCAACTTAAAATAGACTGCCATATATATAGGTCAATATATATGGCCCTCATGGTAACCACAAACCAAAGACTTAGAATAGATACAAAGCATAAAGTGGAGCAAAACATAACCATCAAACCACAAGAGAAGAGACCAAGAAAAGAATATAGGAAGAGAGAAGAACTATAAAAACAACCAGAAAACAACTAACAAAATGGCAATTAAGTACATACCTATCAGTAATTACTTTGAATGTAAATGGACTAAATTCTCCAATCAAAAGACATAGGATGGCTGAATGGATAAAAAACAAGATCCATCTATATGCTGCCTACAAGAGACTCACTTCAGATCTAAAGACACACACAGACTGAAAGCTAAGGGATGGAAAAAGATATTCTATCTAAATGGAAATGAAAAGAAACATGGAGTAGCAATATGCATATCAGACAAAATAGACATTAAAACAAAGACTATAACAAAAGACAAAGAGGGCATTACATAATGATAATGTAGTCAATCCAAGAAGAGGATATAACAATCATAAATGTTTATGCACCCTAATTAGGAGCACCTAAATATATAAAGCAAATATTAACAGACATGAAAGAAATTGACAGTAAGACAATAACAGTAGGGGACTTTAATATCCCACTTACATCAATGGATAGATCATCCAAACAGAAAATCCTTATGGAAACATTGGGTTTAAATGACACATTAAACCAGATGGACTTGATAGATATATATACAGAACATTCCACCCAAAAACTGCAGAATACATGTTCTTTTCAAGTGCACATGGAACATTCTCCAGGATAGATCACACGTTAGGCCACAAAACAAGTCTCAATAAACTTAAGAAGACTGAAACTGTATTAAGCATCTTTTCTGACCATGGTGGTATGAAACTAGAAATCAATTAGAAGAAGAAAACTGGAAAAGACACAAACACGTGGAGACTAAACAACATGCTACTAAATAACCAATGGGTCAATGAAGAAATCAAAAAATACCTTGAGACAAATGAAAATGGAAACACAACTTTCCAAAATCTATGGGACACAGCAAAAGAAAGTCTAAGATGGAAGTTCATAGAGATAAGGCTTACCTCAAGAAACAAGAAAAATCTCAAGCAAACAATCTAACTTTGCACCAAAAGGAACTAGAAAAGAAGAACAAGCAAAGCCCAAAGTTAGTAGAAGGAAGGAAATAATAAAGATCAGAGTGGAAATAAATGGAATAGAGACTAAAAAATAAAAAAGGAAATATCAATGAAACTAAAAGCTGGTTCTCTCAAAAGATAAACAAAGTTGATAAAATTCTGGCCAGTCTCATCCAGAAAAAAGAGAGAGGGCCCAAATAAATAAAATCAAAAATGAAAGAGATCTTACAACTGACACCACAGAAATACAAAGGATCATAAGAGACTACTACAATTAGACACCAACAAATTAGAAAACTTAGAATGAATGGATAAATTACTAGAAACACACAACCTTCCAAGAGTGAGTCATGAAGAAATAGCAAATCTGAATAGATCAATTACAAGTAATGAAATTGAATCAGTAATTTAAAAACTCTCCCAAAACAAAGGTACAGGACCAGATGGCTTCGTGGTTGAATTCTACCAAACATTTAAAGAAGAGTTAATATCTATTCCTCTCAATTTATTCCAAAAAACTGAAGAAAAAGGAATGCTTCCAAACTCATTTTACAAGGCTAGCATTACCCTGATACAAAAACCAGTGCAAGACACTACAGAAAAAGAAAATTATAGGCCCATAACCCTGATGAACATAGATGCAAAAATCCTCAATAAAATATAAGCAAACCAAATTCAGCAACGTGTGAGAAGGATCATACACCATGATCAAATGGGATTTATTCCAGGGGTGAAGGATGGTTCAGCAATCACAAATCAATCAATGTGATATGCTACATTGACAAAATGAAGGATAAAAATTATACGATCATCTCAGTAGATGCAGAAAAATCATTTAACAAAATGCAACATCCGTTTATGATAAAAACTCAACAAAGTAGGTATAGAAGGAAGATACCTCAACATAATAATAAGCCTTATGTGACAAGCCCACAGCTAACATCATACTTAATGGTGAAAAGCTGAAAGTTTTTCCTCTAAGAAACAGTACAGGGATGCCCACTCTTACCACTTTTAGTCAACATAGTATTGGAAGTCCTAGCCACAACAGTTAGACAAGAAAGATAAGTAAAACACATCCAAACTGGAAAGGAAAAAGTAAAACTGTCACTATCTGCAGATGACATGATACTATATGTAGAAAACCCTAAAGGCTCCCCCGAAAAATGATTAGAACTAATACATAGATTCAGTAAATTTATAGAATTCAAAATTAATCATCAGAAATCAGTTGCACTTATATGCACTAATAATGAACTATAAGAAAGAGAAGTTAAGAAAACAATCCCATTTACAATTGCATCAAAAAGAATAAAATACCTAGGAATAAATTTAACCAAGGAGGGGAAAGACTTATACTAAGAAAACTGTGAGACATTGGTGAAAGAAACTGTAGATGACAGATAAATGGAGAGGTATACCATACTCATGGATTGGAAGAATTAGTATTGTTAAAATGTCCATGCTACCCAAAGCAATCTACAGATTCAGTGCAATCCTCATCAAAAATACCAATGGCATTTTTTTACAGAACTAGGACAAAGAATCCTAAAATTCATATGGAACTACAGAAGACCTCAAAGGAGCCAAAGAAATCTTGAAAAAGATGACCAAAGCTGGAGGTATCATGTTCCCTTATTTCACACAATACTACAAAGCTAGAGTAATCAGAACAGTATGGTACTAGCATGAAAACAGACACATAGATTATTGGAACAGAATAGAGATCCCAGAAATAAACCCACTCATATATGGTCAGTGAATCTATGATAAAAGAGGTAAGAATATACGATGGGGATAAGACAGTCTCTTCTATAAATGGTGTTGAGAAAACTGGACAGCAACATGCAAAAGAATGATGCTGGACCATTATCTTATATCATATACAAAAATAAATTCAAAGTGGATTAGAGACTTGAATGTAATACCTGAAACCATAAAACTCATAGAAGAAAACATAGTCAGCTCTTTGACATTGGTTTTAGCAATATTTTTTTGGACTGGTCTCCTCAGGTAAGGGCAACAAAAGCAAAAATAAACAAATGGGATTACATCAAACTAAGAAGTTTTTGCACAGTGAAGGAAATAACCAACAAAACAAAAAGGTAACCTACTGAATGGGAGAGGATATTTGCAAATCATACATCCAATAAAGGGTTACTACCCAAACTACATAAAGAAATTACATAATTTAATATCAGAAAAACAAACAAGCCAATTAAAAAATGGATGGAGGACTTGAATAGACATTTTTCTAAAGAAGTCGCATAGATACCTGAAGAGATGCTCAACATCACTAATCATCAGGGAAATGCAAATCATAACCACAACGAGATATCACCTCAGACCTGTCAGAATGGCTATTATCAAAAAGATAACAAAGAATAACAAGTGTTGAGGCCGGCCCGGTGGCGCAGCGGTTTAGTCCGCGCTTGGCAGCCCGGGGTTCGCGAGTTCGGATCCCGGGCGCCCGCAGATGCACTGCCTGTCAGCCATGCCGTGGCGGCGTCCCATATAAAGTGGAGGAAGATGGGCACGGATGTTAGCCCAGGGCCAGTCTTCCTCAGCAAAAAGAGGAGGATTAGCAACGGATGTTAGCTCAGGGCTGGTCTTCCTCACCAAAAAAAAAAAAAAAAAAAAAAAAAGAATAACAAGTGTTGGCAAGGATGTGGAGAAAAGGGAACCCTCCTACACTATTGGTGGGAATGTAAATTCGTGCAGCCACTATGAAAAACAATGTGGAGGGTGCTCAAAAAATTAAAAATAGAACTGCCATAGGATGCAGCAATTGCACTTCTGGGTATTTATCTTAAGAAAACGAAAATATTAATTCAAAGAGATATATGTACCCTTGTGTTTATTGCAGCATTATTTATAATAGCCAAGATATGGAAGCAACCCAAGTGTCCATTGATGGATGAATGGATAGGGAAGATGTGGTGTAGATAGAATATTACTCAGCCATAAAACAGAATGAAATCTTGCCATTTGGTACAACATGGAGACACCTAGAGGGTATTATGTAAACTGAAATCAGTCAGATAGAGACAGGCAAAGAGTGTATGATTTCACTTATATGTAGAATCTAAAAGACAAAACAAATGAATGAACAAAACAAAACAGAAACAGACTCATAGATACAGGAAACAAACTGGTGGTTACCAGAAGGGTGAGGGGTTGAGAGGACAGGTGAAATAGAGGAAAGAGGTACAAACTTCCAGTTATAAAATAAATGATTCATGGAGATATAATATATAGCATAGGGAATATTGTCTGTAATATTGTAATAACTTTGGTGACAGATGGTAACTAGATTTATTGTAGTGATCAGTTCATAATGTATATAAATATCGAATCAGTATGATGTACACCTGAAAGTAAAAGGATATTGTATGTCAATTATAATTCAATAAAAGATATTAATGAGCTCAATTTCTTGAGGGTGAGATTACAGGTGTTTTAATTTTTTGTTCCTTTCTATTCTTTTAATTTATTTAAGATGAACACTTATTACTTTAACTAGAAAGCAAATTATTATGAAAACAGAGAATGGATGGAGGTTATTTCTGATTCTACTAGTTTTATGTATTTTGGAAGTTGCTTCAGGCAGCTATAAAAGTATTTGTTAAATCACATTCTCAAACATTTGTGCATACGTGCGCGCGCGCGCGCACGCGCACACACACACCCCAACACCCCAGTCCCACTGTTTACATTTGTCTTACATAACCAGTAGCCAATTGATCTTTATAATCTTATCCAGAACTTGACTGTTCCTTCCACCAGAAGGAAGAAAACTGGAACATCTGGTCTACCTTCATGGACCTAAAAGTTATCATACTCACTAATAAGAGTTGATAGAACATTCATTTCCAAAGATTAAACTAATATGCTTAGGGGAACATCCTAGAGTCTGTGTCTTTGTGTGTGTTGGGGTGCATGAATGGAGAATGTTGGTGTTGGTTGGGATTGGGAGGTAAAAATATGGCACAGTGTAAAAATCTCATGGAGATTTTGGAGTAACTCAGAATTACTTTCATTGTAGTTGTTAATTTGTTTATAACTGAAATAGCTGTCTTGCCTTGAAATATATTGGCTATATTTTTTACACATGAATCTTAAGGATATATTTGGCTGTGTATTTTGGGGCTGATATCTTTGTCTGGTTTTATATCAGGGGAATATTGATCTCATAAAATGAGTTGAAAATTATTCTTTTTTCACTCTATTTTCTGAAAGAGTTTGTGTAAGATTGATATTATTTCTTCTTTAAATGTTTGATAGAATCACCAGTGAAGTAATCTGTATCTGCATTGTCTTCATGGAAAGGTTTTTAGTTATCAACTGAATGTCTTCACCAACTATTAGGGTGTTCAGATTTTCTTTTTCACCTTGTGTCTGTTCTGGTATCTTGTGATTTTTTTTTTGGTTTGGTGTTAACATAGGCAATTCAGCTTTTTTATACTTATTGTTTTTGTGGTTTATTTTTTTCTCATCCCTTTACTTTTAACTTATCTCTATATTTACATTTAGGCTATATTTCTTGTAGATAGTGTATAGTTGGGTCTTGCTTTTTTGTTTAGTCTGACAATCTCGGCCTTTTAATTTTGATGTGTTAAATCCATTTAATTTTAACATATATGGTTAGTGTTAACTTTACAATTTTACTATATGTTTTCTCTTCATTATATCTAGTTGTGTCTTTCCCCTGATTTTTATTAGGTGTTTTTATTCAATCGTACCTCTTCTATTGCCATTTTAGTATACCAATTTGGTTTTTTAAAAATGGTGATTTGGGGGGTTATATTATGATTTCTTAACTTATTTTAGTCTACTTTGGATTAGCATGGTACTACTTCAAGCATAATGTAAAAGCCATACAATAGTATGCCTTCTTTTACCCATCCCATCATTCTGTGCTATTTTCGTCACCTATTTTACTTCCATATATGTATTAAAGCCTACAAAACATTTTTATTATTTTGGCTTTAAATATTCATTTTTTGTCACTTAGAAATTTTATTCTATATTTATCAAAATGGGTATTTCAAACAGATTTTGACATATACCACTTCTGTGGAAATATGAGAAGAAAACAAAGAAATTGGTTGAAGAATTTCTAAGGTGATGACAACTACATCCCGGCTGCCACCTGGCTGACAGCGTCTTAAGACTGTCCTGACTTCAGAGATGTTAGAAAGTGAAATAATACAAACACAGCCCCCTGTGTACTTATCACTTTGCTTAAAAAAAAATAGAACAATTCCCAGTACTGTTGAAACCCTATATCTACCTGCCTGATCACATCTCCTTCCTTTCCCTCAAGAAATAACCACTAACTGAATTTTGCATTTATCGTTCTCCTGTATTTTTCTACAGTTTTAATAAATATGTACTCAAAAATATATTGGTCTTGTACTTGAACTGTTCTATAAATGTAACTATATCATGTATGCTGTGATGTGCTTTTTTAAACTCAGTGTTATGTCAGATCCATCCATGCTAATTTCCATATCTGTGATTCATTTTCATTGTTGTTTAGTACCTCACTGTATACATATATGCAAATTTATCCATGCTCCTGTTGATGGAAATTGGGGCTGTGTATAGTGCTTTGTTATTACAGATTATTTTTCTGTAAACATTCTTTTTGTCTCCTAGCACATATATAAGACTTTCTTCACACTTATATATCTAGGGGTGAGATTGTTAAGGTCTGAATGATAGATTTGCCTACTCTGAATGCCAACAAAAGCTGCTGAACAACTCTGCCTCCATCCCCTGAATATCCTCTTATAGGACATGAGTCCTTTCCTTGCTTGGTCTATGGGTAGGGCTAAATATCTATTTTCAGGTGCCTTCAGAAAGAAGAAGAAGATGAAAAGAAAGAGGTGATGCCTGAAATCTATAACTTTTTAAAGCCATATCTTTGTGGAACCAAAGCCAGAAAGAAAATAAGAAAAGAAAAATCACCGATAATGTCACCATTGGGCATGAGTGTGAGGTGGGGCTGCACTTGGAGAATGGTGTGTCAGGCTGCAGCACAGTCAAAAACACAGAACCTACTGTGAAGTCACTACTAGACTCTAGGACATAAAAATTCAGACAGAAGAAAGCAATTCATTTTTATTAAGTTTAAAATGTGTCAGGAAAGCTGGGATTGGCTCTCTTGGGATACATCCCTGGAACATAGTCTTCATTACACCTTTCTGTTTTGTTTCCTATTTAACAGGCTTCAAAGGTTACTGTCTCTTTGGTCTAAGATATCATGATACCAGGGATTTCAGCTTTCACCTCTCTCGTCTTCATGATAACCTCCATGTTGTTCCCCTAACAGTCTTAGACACAATGTACACTTCTCTGCCTTGTGTTGGATTCAACGATTCGGTAGTAGGGTTGACTTTAAATTTCCTCAAGAAAGATTGTATCCCATCAGGTCTCTTGCTTGAAGAACCTGATCTAGTTGTAGATTGGCTCTTCTCAAATTTGTAAGACATCCTACATTCCTTTGTGGCCGTGGCTGGTGCATTTGTAAGGAGAAAAGTTGTCTCTGCTAACCTGGGCTACACTGCCTTTTTCCTTTTAGTCTTTAGTAGTTCCATGGCTAGCTAAGGATCAGCTGGAGGATGATTTTCAGATTGACTTGTCCTCTCCTATCCTGCAGTGACTTTCACCCTTCCTGTGGTGAAAAGAATTCCTTCCACTGGGAGTTCTTTCTTTTCTTTCCTCCCTTCCTTACAGGCGTCAGCATTGGGCTGGGAGTCTTTCTGGCTCCCACCCCATTAAATCATGTAGTCTTCACTCCGTGAGTTTGAGACAAGGTGTCCTGCTATAGAACCTCTAACTGTTTCTGCAACATGCTTTACAGTGGTCTCTTCCTTTGCAATTTCTCTTATGCTGCTCTCTGGGGAAAGATTGGCGGCTCCACCAACATGCTGGAAGTACCTGCCAAGGACATGCTTGCAGTACCCACCAATACCGTGTTAACGCCCACTGGGGATCTGGTGACAGCACACAGCAGGGCCATGCTGGGTCTGTTTCCTCCCGAACTCTCAGGAGCTGCTCTTGCCATTGTTCCTGAGTTTATCTGTCCTGGGCCTGCAGGACAGACTCGGTTGTTGTTGTGTTCACAGCACCTGCTTCTGGGAGTGTGGATTTCCCTGCTACTGCCGCCGTTATTACTGCTCCCCGCTCTTCCTATAGCGGAGCAAATCAAGAGCTTATAATTGGAAGAAACTTTGAGATTATCAAGTCTAACCTCCCATTTGATAAGGGAATCTCTCAAGTTGCCCTGTCAAATGATAATTTCTGTTTTGTGTGAACAGTTTCAGTGTCAGAGAGTTTATTCTTACAATACTCACATACACTTATATTATGCATACTTGCACTAATATTTCTATAGAAAGACTCCTGGAGGTAGGACTGAGTTCAAGGGATATGCACATATTTACATTTTGATGGCTACTAACAAATTATGCATGTGTGCCCACACACATTACTACTGATTTGCTATCAGAATTCATATGTCATATTCCCAAGTCACTACAGAGGCTTAACACCGCCACACACTTGGGTACGTTCATTAGGTACACAGCTGAGATGGCCTAGGTACACCTGTCACCCTCTACTTGTGGTCTCAGAGATAAATGAGTTTTTCCAAAATGAGCAAATAGTCTTTCCCATACTTCTTAAGCGAGACACAGCCGCAGGTAAAATATATGACCAATGGCAACCTACAGGCATAGCTGCTATTTCTCACGACCATGAGCAGAGGTCTTTATAAAATTCAAGCTTGCAAAGTTGCCTGGTCAGCTCTAAGATCTTTGTAGGCTTGTGCTTCTTCTCTTGGTGACCCAGCCATCCCCAGCATGCTTTTCACAGCCTGTTGTTTGAGACAGCAGCATGACATTAAATAGTGGAAGGAGAATCTAGGGGATGCCTACAGTAACCATTTGGACATGGTTATGACATCAGTCGCTTCTCCCTTTTGCTGACCTGGATAAAGATGGCCAAACATTTGTGTATTCTTGAAACTATCATTCCTACCCTTGTATAGTCATTACTGCAGGTCCACTGTTAAGGTATTGAACACTTCCAGAACCATTGCTATGGACAGTGTAATGCGGTAACATAAATGTTCATGGCTATCTTTTATTAAGACAGCTCTGCCTCTGTTTTTTGATCCTATAAACCATAGCACCCAGTGTGGGGAATGACCTCAACTGCCTACTTCCCTCCCCAGTGGGTCTGTTTTTATGTTCTGCTTCCTGTTATCTGTTGCTGTCATACTCTTCTTTGTCTTTACTTCAATATCTCCTGGGGGTAAGGCCAACATTGGCCTCCACAGGGCACAGGTAGATCCTGCTGGAGACGTGGGCAGGAATGAGGCATGCATGAATCTAGTTAGTTATTTTAAAAAGAATTAAGAAATGAGAAAGCAATGTTTAAAATTATTCATGTTTTCCTTTTTGCTGTTCTTCATTCTTTTGTGTAGTTATAAATGTTCATCTGGTATCATTTGCCTTGAGCCTGAAGCATTTTCTTTGACATTTTTGATGATTCAAGTCTGCTGGTAATGAATTCTCTCAGCTGTTTATCCAAAAATAAACAGCTCCTGTTTATCTAAAAATGTTTTTGTTTTGCCTTTATCCTTGAAGGATATTTTTGTAGGATGTAGAATTTCAGGTGACATTTTTTTCAGTACTTGGATATTTTTACTCTGTTGTCTTTTAATTCACATTGTTTCTGATCAGAAATCAGTGATAATATTTATGCTTGTTCCCCTATATGTAAAATGTCTCTTTTATTTTTTAATTTTTATTTTTTGTGTGAGGAAGATTAGCCCTGAGCTTACATCCATTGCCAATCCCCCTCTTTTTGCTAAGGAAGACAGGTCCTGGGCTAACATCTGTGCCCATCTTCCTCTATGTTTATATGGGACGATGCCACAGCAGGGCTTGACAAGTGGTGCTTACGTCCGTGCCCAGGATACAAACCTGTGAACCCTGGGCCGCCGCAGCAGAGTGTGCAAACTTAACCGCTATGCCACCTGGCCGGCCCCTTAAAGTGTCTCTTTTAATTCGGCTACTTTTAAGATTTTCTCTTAGCTTTTACTTTGATTTTCAGAAGTTGGACTAGAATCATCCTAGATGTGGTTTTGTTTGTGTTTATCCTGCTTCACATTTGTTAACTTTCTTGGATCTATGGGTTGGTATCTTTTCATTAAATGTGAAAAATTGTTAGCAATTATTTCTTCAATTTTTTTGACCCAATCATTTTCCTCTTCTTCTTGGGGTTCCACTTACGAGTATGTTATCACTTGCCATCATCACAAAGATCGTGGAGGCTCTCTTCTGTTTTGTTATTGCTTGACTGTTTCATCTTCTTTTCCTTCTGTGTGTTTTAGTTTAATTTCCATTAACCTGTGTTCAAGTTCATTGCTTTCCTTTAGTCTGTTGTTAAATCCATTCTGTAAATATCAGATATTGTATTTTCACATTTAGAATTCCATTCAGTTCTTTTTAATCATTTTTTCTCTGTTGAAATCCCCTATCTGTTTACTGATAATATTCATCAATTCTTTTAGTGTCTTGAATATATTTATAATAGCACTTTTATAGTCCTTTTATCCTAAGTCCAACATCTGTGTTATCTCTTGGTCTGTTTCTGTTGACTATGTTTTTCTCCTGGTTATGAGTCACATCTTTCTGCTTCTTTGCAACTTTTTTTTTTTTTTTTTTGGTGAGGAAGACTGACCCTGAGCTAACATCTGTTGCCAATCTTTCTCTTTTTGCTGAGGAAGATTGGCACTGAGCTAACATCCATGCCCATCTTCCTCTATTTTGTATGTGGGACACCACCACAGCATGGTTTGATGAGCAGTGCTTAGGTCCACGCCTGGGATCTGAACCTGTGAACCCTGGGCCGCAAAGTGGAGTGTGCCAATTTAACCACCACGCCACTGGGCCAGCCCCTTTGCAACATTCTTTGAATGTGCATTGGACATTATGGATGCTACATTGTTGTAAGTCTGGGTTTTCTTTTCTTCCTTTAAAGGATATTGAGGTTTTTTTTTCTGGAGAGCAATTAATTTTTTGGTGGTTAGACTTATGCTTTGCGAAGATTTTTAGAATTTGTTGGGGCAGGTCTAATGAAGTGCTTACTCAAGGACTACTGTAGACCTACTCTGATGCTGTGGACTTTCTGTGATCTTAACTAAATGCCTGGGTTTTTCAGCACTTCTGGCTTGTTCTAATTCTAATATCTCCCAGCACTGTGCACTCTCCAAAATCTTCTTTCAGCCCACTGTCTCCAGTAACGGTTCTCTGCTAAGCCCCATCGAGTCTTGTTTTCAGGATATGCAGCTTAGTATTTGGCCAGAGACTCAAAGTAACTCCTATGTGGGTTTCTGTGGTCCCTTTACTTCTTAGCTCTTTCCTCTCTGGTACCCCGACATGTAAGTTTAGGCCCCTCAGCATCTCTATATTCTGATCTTGGTTTCCTTTTCCTAGTGAGATGATTGTTCTGTTTGTTCTCTACTTCCCTGTGATGCTATTTAGAAAGTGCCCCAGAGCCAGTGTGGATGTAGAGCTCACTATATGTTTCTCATCTCTCAAGGATAATAGCCCTGCATGGTTCGTGGTCCAATGACTGAAGACAGTCACTGTACATATTTTAAACAGTTTATAGTTGTTTACAGTCACATGGTAAACTCAATATCTGCTATTCTATCATGCTATATCTTCAAACCTGATTTTGAGTCCAAACTCTACAAATTTTTAGTGTTGTGACCTTAGATAAGTTTCTCAAATATTCTATGTTAGTTTCCCCATCTCTTAGAATAAGGTCATAATTCCCGATTAACTATAAAGCATGTAATACAGGGCTGCCACCGTAGTTCATTAATAAATGTTATGCTCGTATCATCTTTCTCCATCCCTTTATTACTTTTATCTTGGTGTAAGAGCACTCTGCTTAATTGAAATAACTAACTCTTTCAGTTTTCTCTGAATCTTTAGGGACAGAGATATGAAGAAAAGAAGGAGGCTGCTTGGGGAAAAGTGCCTCTGAGAAGAACTATGTGTTCTGAGTGCTGAAGTGCTTAAAATCCCATGTTTTACATGTCACTATAAGCACTAATGTTGATGTAGTCTTGCCAGTCATAATCTTCCTCTATGTATATAGAGGGTTATTATCTTCCTGTGGCTCTCAGAATTACCAATAGCATGCCCTAGGCTTAAAGGGAGATTTTGTCTAAGTGTGTTTCTATGTGGAAGTCTTTAAAAGATGTCAGGGACTGTTCGGTGGGGCAAGATAGGGATGGTTTTAAAAATTTCCAAAATTCTTATCTAGACTCCACACACTTTGACAACAGTCTTATTTTAAGGTGTTTTTTTTTTAAATTTTAAGAACTGTTCTGAATAATGAACATATTTAGAAACACGCTATATATAGACTACATTAATGCAATGTAGAAATACTTTACAAAGGATTTATGATGTATTTTTAAGTGATGTTCAGTTATAGCACAGCAACAGCCATTGCAAATACATTTACTTTAAGTTCCCCATTGATTATAAACAGCCCACTGAAAATGCTAGGCAATTATATTGAAATGTGACATCCTTTTTGAACAACAAAAAGAGGATATAGTTCTTGTTGATGTTAAAATCGTTCTATCCTGTAAATACATTGTTCTTGGTATTCATAAATAGCTATATGCTATACACAGTGGGAAAACATAAAGGAAAAACTATCTATGAGGAAAAAAATCCAGTTTGTTCTTAATACAATAACAAGTGGAGTTTGCTTTTCTGGCAACTCTAATGACCCCAAAAAAGAGTCTGCTTTGTTTATCCATCCATCTACCCTCCCTTCCACCTACTCATCCATCTATCCATCCCATTATTAGTATTAATTAAATAAGAAATGTCTATTAGGAAATTACTATGCACCAGGCCCTGTGCTAACTCTGGAAGATGAAATTGTTGGCCACATAGATGAAGTTTCTTCTTACTTGCAGTTTACAGTTCAGTTAGCAATACAGAAAAACAGAATAACAATACACTGTGCAAAGACTCCGCCAGCAGGAGTGCAAAATATTATAAGAACACACAGCAATGAAACATTCTAGTCTATCGGGATTAAGGGAAAATATATTATTTAAACTGAATTATCCAAGGAAAGAGAAATGCTAAGGGTCCTTCAGGCTGAGGGAATAGCATGTGTGCAAGCCTGGAGGCAGGAAAATGTGGCCAGATTAAGAAAGACATCTGGAAGGTCATCAATGTAGAATGTGATATAAAAAGTGGTGAATGATAAGGTTAGAGATACAGATGTGAATAAGGCTTAGAAAGTCTTTTAAGGAGTGTGGACTTAATTCTGAAAGCAATACAGAGACGCTGAAGCATTTTAAACATGAAAGGAATTGGTGTGATCTGATTTTAAGAGGATCATTCTGACATTATTAGCACCTGCAAACTCCTGTACTAAATTTGGAGATTTATCCCCATCCAGTTACTGAACCCAAATTAACCTAGCAAGATCCATTCTCCCTGGGAGAGGAGACTGTAGTCTGTTCTGTGGTTTTAGGTCTGCGATCTGTTCTACCCCTCACGGCCATGATTCGGTTATTGCCATTATCTTACTTTAATGGACCACCTGGTCAACATGGCAGGGCTTGATTTCCAATTAATCTTCCAGTTTCCCTGCCCCAAACCATCAAACCCAGCCTCCTTGAAGAGAATCTTTACTGTCTGCCTGTTCCTCATATCCTTCTAACTCTTTTTCAGTAGTGTCTGAGATGATTTTTTAAATTTTCTATCAGTAGCTAGGGCTTTGAGGAAAACTAGTCTCTAAAAAAGTGTAGCGCATACCAATACTATTCAGAGCTGGTTTTCTCAAATGTTTGGACCTAAGCCTCTTAGAATACTTTCTTGTTTTCTTCTGTGGATTCATACCAGTCAAAATAATTTTACTGATCTTTATTTTCTGGAGTTTGGGTTCTTAAAAAAGTGTAGCGATACTGAATATACTTTTTCACACTATATCTGGCTCTCCCTTTTCCCAACCCTGCTGATTGTGATATTTTCCAAAATGAGTGACCCCTTTTTCTCTTCAAATACATATCCCAGAGAATCATGGTATGTGTACTAACGTTAAATCTGACCCTGTTGAGTACTGATTTCAGCCAGATAAAGCCTAAATTTATCACAACTTTTTGAATACGATAATCTAGACTGCTTGGTAATACAACAAAACTCCAAAAGCCTTAAACCTTGAATAATCTAGCCCTGTTTGTGTTTTCTATTTTTTTCTCTTGTCTTGATTCAAGTTACTTCAAATTTAAACTTATTTGAGATGTTGAACTGTGAGTTCAGACACAAGTTAAAAGGTTCTCTGAGCAGTAATGATGTGCAAGAAAGTCCAAATGGCTTATTTCATGGGAAATGAAAATCATCCTAAAGTGCTCATCAGGTTCTCACAATTTTGAGTCAAAATAAAGCAGCAGATTAGAAACAATGGACCATGCTAGTGTGAGAGAAAAAAATGAAAGCTATCAACAGAGGAAGAAGCCCAATTTACTTAATGCAAGCCCAGAAAATATAGAGCATTATAGAAGATATATAAAGCAAAACATGTATGCAATTTAATAATGCACATCAACAGTGATGAGACGGAATCACCAAGAAGTGGTTATATTTTGAATTATGTATTCTATTGAAGAAATTGTAGAAATGTTGGTGCACTTTAAAGTCATTTGTATCATAAGGGGCTAAAATATAAAGAGATGGTACTTAAAGTAGTAGGAATAATTGAATGGAGAACGTTTTGGTTTTTGGACTCTGTTTCGAATGGCAGCAATGTGTCATGTTCAACTCTCTGTTTCTCATATAAGGTTTGAATGTTGTAAATTTGTGGGAAGATAATATAGGCTTATTATCTTATTATTATTGACTATAGGCTTACAGTCAATAGACTTGGCTATTTTGATTCTCTTTCTTCTCAGTTGAATGGTCTTTGTCAAGATACTTGAACTGAGTCTCAATTTCCTCATTGGTAAAATGAGAGTAATTAATAATCACTTCACTGCAATGCTCTAAGGATTAAACTCTTTAAGTAAAGTGCCAAGTATAGTACCTGTTATATAGCTTCTAAATAAAAGATAGTAAAAATTGTAAAAGGTTGCAATTATTCTTGAGATAGTTTCAGCTATCAGGGGACTCATTTCATGGATATTAAAACAAGTTTTATATAAACACCCCAAGGTGTATCTCCTGAATATCAGTCGTTCTATGTGTGAAATGATGCCAAACCTCACATATTAGAGGCTGTCTAGTACAGTGGGAATTTGGACATTCTACACATAAGCGTGCCAAGGTCCAGGAAGGGTAAGAACCTTGTCTGAGATCATACAAATGATAGCAAGTTTGTATTTCCAGCCTAGAATATTTACTAGGCCTCCAGCTCTCAAGATTTATTTTGGCATCTTAAACATCTTGCTGAGCATTTCTACTTTGTGTTCTTCCATCGTTTGAAATTAGCACAGAGGTTGCCCTCTTATTTCTATGTGTGTGGCTTAGAGGGAAGCAATTGATGGGCATCTAAGAAAAATATCTTGACACTGCATTTAAAGACCGAACATACGATGTATTTAGATTGGACATGAAGCTGTTCTTAGAGGGAATGGAATGTGAATCAGGGAAAGGAATGTGAACCAATGTTAAAATCTCTCCCAGCCACCCTTAACAATGCTACTTAGTCATCATTTTTGTCGAAATAAATCGGATCTAGTCATCCACATTTCTTTCAGTGAACTTGCCATACTTTCACCTTTGCTTGGCATTTCAGAAACATCCTTCTTTACCTATTTTCTCATTTTCTACATCCCTTTAGCCATTATGTTTGTTGATGCCCCTTTGACAACATCTCTGATGTCTGTTTCTCTTTAGGTTCTTACCCATATGGCTCTAGTCCAGGTGCTACATATGGGCCAGTTAGACTGGTGCCAAAATCTTTTAATTGATGCCCTGTCCCACATTTCTCTCCTTTTCTGTATTTTATGCACTGTTTTCAGACTAATCATATGAAAATACCTCTTTCCCTTTGTCATTGCCTTGCTTAGAGCCCTTTGCTGGATCCTGCAGCCCTGAGAAATGAAACACAGACTCCCTGGCCCAGCATGCGTCCAGTCTCCCTTCTGATTTCTTTTGTTTCATGTTACTGTTCTTTTCTAATTTCTTATGACAAATACTTAGTTCTTTTATTTCCTTTTCACTTTTTACTTACATGAATAAAAGGTGTTTCTAAGATTGCCACCTGTGATTACGAATCTGGACAGTATTGTTTTAATGAAAGAATGTGTTCAGTGTGCTGTGCTGCATTGATGCATTCTTAGATTCACTTGTATAAAAGATGGTTCTAAGAGTGCTATTGATTCATTGCATCAGGGTGGAGTTATTTTTTCTTATTGTGGTAAAAAAGTCACATAATGTGAGATCTATCCTCTAAACAAATTTTTAAGTGTATTGTACATTATTGTTGACTATGAGTGCAATGTTGTACAGCACATCTCTAGAACTTTTTCATCCCACATGACTGAAACTCGATCCCCTTTGAACAGCAACTTTCCATTTCCCCCTCTTCCCAGCACCTGCCAACCACCATTCTCCTTTTTGGTTTTATGAGTCTGACTACTTTTGATACCTCATATAAGTGGAATCATGCAGTATTTGTCCTTCTGTGACAGGCTTATTTCTCTTAGCATAATGTCCTCAAGCTTCATCCATATTGTCACATATGACAGGATTTCCTTCCTTTTAATGTTGACTAGTATTCCATTGTATGCATATACCACATTTTATCCATTTATCCATTAGTGGACATTTAGCTTGTTTCTACCTCTTGGCTATTGTAAGTAATGCTGCAATGAATATGAGAATACAAATATCTATTCAAGATCCTGATTTCAATTCTTACAAAATTAAACATACTCTTACCGTATGATTCAGCAATTACACATCTTGGTATTTACCCAAAGGAGTTAAAAAGTTATGTCTACACAGAAACATGCACATGGATGTTTATAGCAGCTTTGTTTATAATTGCCAAAACTTGGTAGCAACCAAGATGTTTGTCAGTAAGTGAATGGATGAATAAACTGTGGTACATCCATACAATGGAGTATTACTCAGCACCAAAAAGAAATGAGCTATCAAGCCATGAAAAGGCATGGAGGAAATTTAAATGCATATTAGTAAGTGAAAGGCTACCAATCTAAAAAGGCTACCTACTGTGTGATTACAACTATATGACATCATGGAAAAGGCAAAACTATGAAGACAGTAAAAGGATCCAGTGGTTTTCAGGGGTTAAGGGGAAGGGAGGGATGAATAGGCAGACACAGAGCATTTTTAGAGCAGTGAAACTACTTTGTATGATACTATAATGGTAGATACATGTCATTTAATTTATCTAAACCCACGGAATGTACAGCACTAAGAATAATATAATATAAACTAATATAAACTATGGACTCTGGGTGATAATGATGTCTGTGTGAGTTTATCATTTGTAACTAATGTACCACTCTGGTAGGGGATGTTGATAATGGGGGAGGCTATGTATGTGAGGTGGCAGGGAGTATATGGGAAATCTCTGTACCTTCTGCTCAATTTTGCCATGAACCTAAAACTGCTGTAAAAGATGAAGTCTATTAAAAAATGATTTATGCACCACTGTTAGAGTATTACATTATTGTGTATTTGCCTATATATCTACCTTTACCAGTAAACTTTATACTGTTATATGCTTTCAGGTTGCTATTTGACGTCCTTTCATTTCATCGTGAAGGACTCCCTTTAGCATTTGTTGTAAGGCAGATCTGCTGGTAATGAACTCCCTCAGCTTTTGTTTATCTGGGAAAGTCTTTATTTCTCCTTCATTTTTGAGGGATAGTTTTGCTGTGTTTAGTATTCTTCGTTGGCAGTATCTGTTTGGTTCTTTTTTATATTTTTCTATACCTTTCTTGATATTCTCATTTTATTCATGCATCGTTATCTTGACCTAGTAGAGCATCTTTATGGTGGCTATTTTTAATTCTTAGTGACTAAATCATATACTTCCATTTCTTTGTAGTCAGTTTCTGGAGGTTTATTCTGTTCCTTAGATTGGGCCATGGGTCCGTCTTTCTTCACGCGTCTCATAACTTTGTATCGGTATCCATGCATTTGGAAAAACAGCCCCCTCTCCTCATCTTTACAGATTGGCTTCATACAGGGGAAGACCCTCACCAATCAGCCTGGCTAGAGATGCTGGGGACCTCTGAAACCTTTTTTGGTGGTGTGATGTGACTTCCCTGGCCTTGTGCATGCAATTTCTCAATTAGAAGGGCTTCCTGCTTTCTTTTTCAGGAGCTCATAATCTCTTATTCCCTCTGATGTCTGCAGCACTGCAAGTTCTTTGCTTCTACAACAGCAAGTCACCCCCGTTCTCCCTTGTTCTCAGCGGTGCACACCAGGCAATTGTATGCTGGCTCCCTGTCACTGCCCCGTCAGGGGAGACAGATTCTAGTCCCTTGGCCAACTCTCCCAAAAGCCGGGACACTGGGTGCACACTCCACTCCTCTCCTTCTCTCCTGGGGAAGAAGCCTTGAGTGTGCACCTTTTGCAGATCATGCTCACAGCAAGCCACCCCCTCCCACTCTGCATGCCCGCTCCCCTTTGTTCTCCATGACCCTCAATAATGCAAATTATGCGGTTCTGTCAGAGCTTCAGAGCTTCGAGTGAGGTGAGACAGAAACCAGTCCATCTGGCAGCCCTCTCAAAAGCTGGAACTTTGGACACAGGCTCCACTCTTCTCTTGGCCCCCAAGGGAGACGTCCTAACATGAGGCGTTCTTCTCAGGTGCTGGGTGGTGCCAGCTGGGGGCAGGGGGAGATGCGCATAAAGTGAAATTGCTCTTCTTACCTGTTTCAGTGTGGTTCTTCTCAGCTTTGTGTTCACCTAGGATACTGCAACTCCTTAACTGGATTGTGGAAATCTAATAAAGCTATTTTGGCCCATACATTATTGTTAAATCAGTGAATCTGTGGGAAAATGAGGGCTGGGACTTTCTGTTCTACCACCTGCTGATGCCACTCCCTTTTACTATTTAGTTTTCTTCTTGAACGGTTGAGGTATTTAAGGCTTCACATTTTCTTCTAACTGGTGCTTTCACAGTGACCTATAGGTTTGTGGGAGGAAGTATTCCCAGTTTTCTTATTTCTAAATACTAATTTTGCTTTTAAATTTATTTTTATTGAGTTATCTAAGGTCTATATCTTAATTTTTAAGTATTCACTTAAATTGGGTCATTTGTTATTTTTAACTTCTATTTCAACAGGTTATGATCAGAGAATGTGACCTATAAAATCTCACTTTTCATTTTTATGTATTTTTTTTTTTTTTTTGGTGAGGAAGGCTAGCCCTGAGCTAACATCCGTTGCTAATCCTCCTCTTTTTGCTGAGGAAGACTGGCCCTGGGCTGACATCCGTGCCCATCTTCCTCTACTTTATATGGGACGCCGCCACAGCGTGGCTGACAAGCAGTGCGTCAGCAGGTACCTGGGATCCGAACTGGCGAACCCTGGGCTGCCAAACACGGACTAAACCGCTGCGCCACCGGGCCGGCCCCAAAATCTCACTTTTTAAAATGTATTAAGGTTTTCTTTGTGACGAAGTTTGTGATCAATTTTTGTAAACACTCCATGAATATAATGAAAATCTATAGTCTCTATCCAAGGAACATAAAGATATTTGTATATTTGTCTGTATCAAATGTACAGACATTGTTATTAAATTCCTATGTCATTTATTTTTTTCTACTAGTCTATCTAATTATTAGAGAGGTATATTAAAAATATCACACTTTAACTTAAATTTTTACCAAATTCTCTTTATGTATCTAATGGTTTTTACTTCTGTATTTAGATATATTGCTTGGTGCATACGAATTTATGATGACATATCTTCCTTATAACTTATGCTTTTTCTTTCTTGTCATCTTTTTATTCCATTTAGTATTTTTAACCAAAAATTCTACCCTTTTTGATAAAAATATTGTCACTTTTGGGTTTTTTTCTCTTAAAATAGTTTTTTTTTGGTTTGCATTTGCCGTTTCCTTACTTTCAACCTTTCTACTTTGCATTTCTTTTAAATGTGTATTTTTAAATAAGAAATGACTGAGTTTTCTTTTATTTTTTACCTATTCACCTGATGGTCTCTGTCTTTTAATAGGACAAGTCAGTTGTCTCATATGTATTGTATAGGTTGATATAATTTATTTTACTTCCATAATTTACTTTGTCTATTACTTTTTAAAATTATTCTTTGCTTTTTTTTCTCTCGTGATCAAGTTATTTCTTATTTTTCCTTTATAGCTGTAAAGCTTTTATTAAAGTTACTAATACTCAAACTAGGAAAATATCATGTTAAAATTAATATTAATAGCAGCCTCAACAGAGAAAAGGGGATGTGAAGAGCAGCGTGGAGAGGTTGTATGTAAAGAGGAAAGAGAAGCCCAAGCCACGTGGTTTGAGAAATTGAGGATGTGCTGTATATGATGCATAAGAACTTCAGGTTTTGTCTAAAATCGAATGACAGTTTTTTCCCTACTCCATTATGAACTGCCTCTCAGAATCTCTGCCGAGTCATTCAACATACGGAGTGTACAAAGGGCAGAGTCTGGCTTCGGGGCCATTCACTTGGTGCGAGGCTGGTGCATTTTATAGCTATTGAAGTAAATTCCCCCTACATTTCTTCCAGCGTAAGAAAGTTCGATTCTATAAAGCTCCTCATTTCCCCTGAAACAATTAAGAATTACATATCCTGTCCACTTGTTGAAATCTTAATGAGAAACATCAGAGGAAAGATTTCGCCATGTGCATTTACTCAATGATTACTCAAGATCTTTCACCTTTATTACTTTTCTTCCAACCTATTTCTTGTCCTCTTATTGTCCGGCAACTCTCCCAGCTCCATGGAGCGCGCCCCACTAGAATCAGAACATAGATTTTTACTATGAGCCTTGGGCAGCAAAATGAAGTGGAGAGCTGGAAATTTCCAAGTGAATTCCTTCCGCATTAGTAGGAAAACAAAACAAGTAGGAAAACTTCTTTTTAAAATACAGATTTTAATGCAATAGATACTTTAGCACATTATGATTCCTTTACTATTTTTATTTAGATAGTTAAATAATACATTTATAAAGTAAGAGTTCAGAGCTTGTTTTGTGATTCCCAAAGCCAGTCATCCATCATAGTTTCCTGGGAAGGTTATTTTTAAATGCGAATTTTTAGGCTGTACTCCAGGGAGTCTGACTTAATAGATTTCATATGGGACCCATGAATCTGTATTTTGGAATTTCTTCTTGAAGGACTCTGATCCATAGAAAGTTTGAGGAACTACTGAGAGAAATGCAAAACTCAATTTGCTCTTTCTCTAAGATTTTTATGCATAACAATCTCATGCTCAAAACTTTTGACTATTTTGAATAAACCGTCTAGTTAGTATGAATATGTCAATTCCAATCAAAACAAATCATTATTCAATCCAAATATCAAATTTAAAGCAGTTTTCAAACTTGACTGGAAGCTTTCACAATCAACTGTCCATATAGGGACCGCCTAAATCCTGAGATAGAGTTTCTGTCTTTGTTTAATTAATCTTTGCAGGTTTAACATGATCAATGTTTTGTCAGATCATTTATTTAGAGTAAATAAGAATGTATTATAACACCAAGACTGTGAAAAATTCAAAGCTACATTAAAGTGGAATACCAAATCACCTTTTACTGTGCAACATCACAATCTAGCAAGAACAGAAGCACGTAACTACGACTCTGACTCAGGCATGTTGTTGGCCATGGAGCAATATACTTATTCCAGTCTTTCACATGCAAAAATGTAGTGACTTGTTTTAAAGGAACTGATGATGAGGGATATTGCAAGCGTGTGTGGCCAGCAAGAATGTGGAAATACAGGCTAGGGTGGATTATTGATTACTTATGGGTGAACTATCCATGCATTCAATTTTGGTCTCATACTTGGAGATTTAAAAAATATCTATTTTTTGAAAATCCAGGGTAGCATCAGAGATTACTGCTGGGAACTGAATTTGAGGCTGCAATTTTCCTACTTTCAACATGTATCACATAAATGCAGATTTAGTTGCAATTAGCAGTCTACTAGCACATAAATGGAATAACCCAAGTTGAAATTACATGTAGTAAAAACCATCTTTTCATCCAAATTGTATCTTTGTTTTGGTTTAAAATGTGAGTTTGCTACCTGCCCCCACCCCCGTCCTATGTCAAGAACACTTAGAATGTTTAAGAAGGTGAAGAGCAGCTATTAAGCCAGAATAATCATTATTATCAAGGAATGAAAATGAATCAAGTCGTTTGGAGGACTTGGACTTAAAAGATTTTCATTGTTGTTCAGTACGTCCCCACTCCTCTAAACAAGGGAAGTATTGCAAACCCATAAATGAGCTGTCTTAGGGGTCTTGAATGATATTTTTAGTATTTAATGCACAGGAGAGCAACTTTGTAGCTTACCTTCCTGATCATTCACATCTATAAAATGGATTACTTATAATTTTCTTTTGGTACTTTGTAAGTAAATAGATTTGAAAATAGTACTATGAATATACTATATATTGCTCTGTAGCTTTCTAATAGTGGAGATGCTCCTTTGAAGAAAGTGAAGTACCTTGGATGATGCATTGATATTTTAATCCACATGGGTTTCCTAGAACGTGTTACATATTAAAAAGGAGCACCGCAGCTGTCTGAAAGTACCAGTGGTCCACTTCAGCTTAAGCACCCTCATGTTGCCCATTCAGTATGGCTCACTTGAGTAGCAGATATCTGACAAGTATTTGATCGACTTGGTGTTCCTGTGAGAATTATAATGATTCTCATGCTAGAGACACTACAGGCAACAACACAACACACTAAGTAAATGATTCACCAGGTCCCAGGGACCCTACGTTGGCTCAATCTCTTAGATTGTATATCTTTAATCTCTACTTGACTCTTCATTCCTTCAACAAAACAGAGAAGCATTATCTCATATAAAGAAGGAAATTTACTTTGGAAGGTTGTTTACTGGGAAAAATAGGAAATCCCCAGTTCTCCAAGGGAGACAGGATATTTATGAAATAATAAATAGCAAACGAGGGTTGGATAGACTACGCACCAAAAGAATGATACAGAAAACTAGTGCAAAGAAAGGCTTGTGAGCATGAGAATGTTTGAGAGAGGATGTGGGCCTTTTGTTGGGCCTTTGCTAGTGAAAGGATAAATGTGGAAGAGAGAAGAGAGAGAGTCTACAGAAGTTTAGCAACATAAACACAAGCACAGAAATGTTCCAGCCCTCGACATGTTTAGAGACAATGAAGAAATCTGTTTGGGTAACTATAGATTTTGTGACAGGAAAAGGTAGAAGGCTGGAAAGGGAAGTAAGGACCAGCAAATGAGCAAACCATATGAATAGACAGTTCATAGAACAAATTGAAAATGCCAATTAGCATATGAAAAAAATGTTCAAAGTCATATTGGTTAGGGGAATGTAAGTTAAGTTATCAAAGTTACCATTTAAACCCCTCAGATAGGCAAAAATTAAAAAGATCTAAAATACCTCTTATAGAGAAACTGGAATAAGAGGTGCTGTAGTAGGGACACGTAGTGTACATCCTCTGGTCTTATCTCTTGCTGGGCACAGAGGACTGCACTCCTCATCCTTTTGCAGTTAGATGTGGCGATGTCACTAGTTCTGGTCAATCACTGGGCAATATGAATATGTGTGAATTCTGTGTCAAAGCGCTTAAATGTCACTGCAGTTGGACTGTCTCTTCTTTTCACGTGCTATCATGATTGTGGATGAGACTTCCTGTGATTGAGGCTTCCAGATGATTGCTGAGATGACAGCCCAAAATTCAAAGAAGCCTGAGCTACTTCGTAGAGGACAACAGGCTTGGAGAGTTGCCTGGGCTCATATCTGATTTCACATGAATGAAAAATAGACGTTTTCCATGTTGGCTCCTGAAATTTCAGGATTGTTCGTTGCCACAGCATAACTAAGTCTATTCGGACTCATGGAGGTATTTTTCTGCACTGATGAAAGAAATGTGAAGTGTTAAGCCTTTTTGGAAGGCAATCTGACAGCAGCTAACGAAATTAAAAGATATGTAAACTCTTTGACCAATCAAATTCACTGTTGGCAAGTTATCCCATAGAAATAAAAGTACCAATTAGTAAAGACATTACTTATTGCAGCATTGTTTTTTAATGGCCAATAAAAGAAAATGCCCTGACATCAGAGAATGTTTCCATAATTGAGCTTCCCAAACCCAGCTACACATCAGTCTCCTGGGCAGATTATTTTTAAATGTTTGTACCATAGAATATTACACAGCCCTTAGAAAGAATGAATTTGAGTTCTGGGAGATGACTGGAAGAGATTTATGCAAGGCATAATTGTGTACACACTAGGATCCCATTTTTTGAAACAAATAACGACAAAAACGTTTATACGTTTATCTCTATAGGATTATAAGTATGGAAAAAATAGGAAAAGAGGCATATTAGGTTGTTAATAATGCTTACCTGGGTAGGTAGAGATGGAGGATGAGGTATTGATATAGAAGAAGAAAAGTACAAGTTCATCCTATTCTGATTTCTCTCTCTCTCTATGTGTGTATATATATATGCACACACACATATATGTACATATATACACTCTCTGTATATATATGTATACACACATGCAATGTTTATATAATATTTAACATATATGGAATATTCATATGTATGAAAAACATTTTAAAAAATCAACTCCTCTGTTGGAAGGAGTTAGTAACTGTGAAGGAAACAGTTAACTGATCACAAAGGGTGCATTGATTCACAACAGAGCATGCCTCAAAGGGTTAACTGTGGGTCCCAATTTATCCTAGCATAGCACTGCAAATAAGACTCGAGGCCTTGAATTTCATATATTGGAGGAAATCTGGAGGAAAAGATCTTTCAGACTTCAAGGATTTCTCCCACATGCTGTCGATCTAAACTTCCTATTTAACAGTATCCTATTTAATATGTATCTAATATAATTTTTACCATCCTATTTAATATCAATTTTGAATTTCACTTCTTAAAACCGAGGATATTTCTTGCTTCTTCTATACTTGGTAGAAGATAAAAAAACAGGTGTTCATTCTCAAATCATATACTATCTCATTGTAACTTTTTTTGGTCATTTTTTTATTCTTTCCTTTTGCATTTTAGAAACAATATTTGCCTGCAGTCTTCTTTTATTAAGAGATAAACAATTGATCCCTTTCCCTCCATCTTAGAAGAATTCTAAGAGAATTTTCCAAGCTGGAATTCTGTGTGTGGTCCCTCACAATATTCTGACAACATACATTGTCCTGGAACATCGGAAGAATGCAAATGACATATTCCCAGGGCACACGTACGTGGATTATTTTCCACGCCTCTTTGATTTTTCAGATATCCCCTTAATTATTTATTTTGATATGTCCCTTTCTTAAATTCACATTATAAAGGAAGAAAATCAGTTTTAATTTTCAAAGATTTACATAGCTTTCATGTTTTTGGTCAGTGCCAACCGTTTGGGTTTGATGAGACTTATGTTCGATACATTAATTATTTTAGGCTTTCCAGAATAATCATATTAAGAAACAACTATACTGACAGAATGGTTCATTATGATTAGTACATCATAGTTTAAGAGGCACCTGGTCTGAGATATTTGACAAACATAAGCTAATTTCAATATCTTTCTTATGAAACTGACCACATAGCGCCATGAATTTTGGTCAGTTTAGTAAATTCAAAGAAAGAGCTATAAAAACAGGTTACTTAGTACCATGCACCCTGCTGATCCTATTGTTACTTGATTGAGATTTTGTTTTATAACACAGATACTCAGAGTATTTGAATAAATATTAACATGTTGCTAGAGATAGAGAATGTAAGCTCCGTAAGAGCAGTAATCTTTTTTTTCCTGAAGAAGATGCGCCCTGAGCTAACACCCACTGCCAATCTTCCTTTATTTTGTATGTGAGCTGCCACCACAATATGGCTACTGACAGATGAGTGGTGTAGGTCCATGCCTAGGAACCAAACCCTGGCTGCTGAAGCGGAGAGCACTGAATTTAACCACTAGGCCGCTGAGGCTGGCCCAGTAATTTTTTTTTTTACTGTTTGGTTCACTACTGCATACAGAAGCTAAAGCAATGCCCAGTGCATAGCAGATGCTCAATAAATTTTTTTCAAGGGAATAAAGTACTAATTTAGAAAAAAATGAGAAGCAAATATGGTGATGAGTCTGGTGTGCGTTTAAATGAGACAGGCTCCACTGAGGGCTCTGTATTCTAGTTTTGGTGGCTGGGTCGGATAGAGCCTTTGGACAATCATCTTCAGATGGCTTGAGGAAGTACCCCATCTCCCAAATTAGGGATCTAGCAAAACAGTTTTTATTTAAATTGTGGTAGAGTATACATAACATAAAACCATTTTAACCGTCTGTAAGTAGACATCTCAGTGGCATTAAACACATTCACATTGTTGTACAACCATCACCACTATCCCTCTCCAGAACCGTTTCATCTTCCCAAACTGCAGCTCTGTACCCATCCAACAACTCCCCATTCTTCCCTCTCCCCAGCCCCTGGTAACCAATATTCTATTTTATGTCTCTATGAGTTTGATTATTCTAGGTAGCTCATATAAGTGGAATCATACAGTATTTGTCCTTTTGCGTCTGGCTTATTTCACTTGGTGAAACATTTGTTCCTAAACCTAGACACGGTTACACATCAGGTAATTTGTACCAATTGAAGAGTAAATCATCGTTTTTAGGAACAGAACATTTTCGTCCCTTCTTAGAGTTTTCCATCAGGCGTGAGTTAAATGAGGACTATAATTGGAACTTCTTTATTGGAGTTTAGGATAAATGTCTAGTTCCTGTCTCACTGAGGCACAGTAATGGCTCACACTCTGAGGATGATATTTGGATGTTGGTATTACTGGAACAAGGCATTCTGGACATGTTTGTCACGTCGAGAAATTGCTTACTATATTTGAGGATGGAAAGTTTGTCAGACCTACTGACCTTTTGGAGTATTTCCAAATAAGACAAAGTTGCTCACATTTCTTAGTATCATTAATGTAAATTTAAAGACTTGGTATGCCTGTGGTACAATTTTTCTTCCCTGTAAAGGTAGGTCAGCACATTAGAAAGGTTAAGAATCTCATTCTAATTGGAGCCACAAAATATCGTTAATTAAATCCCCACAGGAGTCCCTCTGGATTGAACTACATATATTGAACTCCTAGAAGATTAAACAGTGTAATCCTTTTACTTCTCTAAAGGAGTATAGCGTATTTTCTTTTTCAGTTATGATCTTTAAAATGCACACTTACATCCTTTTTCTATCTAACTATAAGATTTGTAAGTCTCTTTCTTTCATAAGAAAAATGTCTCCTCAAGTGCATATTCCATTAATAATTATAATACTCTTAACAGACCATGCAATACCTTTCACCCCAAACCGAGATGCCTTGTGGTAGATTCTCATTTTCTGTTTTTCAATGGGACAAAATTATAACCAGGTTATCGTTATATCTTTCAAGTCCCTTTACAGTGAATACTTGTGTAGACTATAGTAAAAGGATTTCAGAGTCCCATCAGAGAAATCAACTGGTCCAATCCTGTTCCTTCTAGCAAAATTGTGCTCGTAATGCTGTATACTCAACTTCCCAAGTGTACTTTGAAACATTTTTACTGTAGGTAAATTCAAAGTATAATTTTACCTTTTTTTATAGCTCCATTTGCCCTCCGGTGATCCATATGAAGTTCAGGCAATTCTGTGCAGTTCTTTTAAAGTTTATGTGGTTTTCCCTGGAAAGAGTTAGATGTATCAATAACCGTTGCCCGTTGAAATTTTTTATTGTAAATTTTAAGACAGTGTCTTCTATAGAACTCCCCTACAATTGCTACCGACTCGTGAAAGGTAAATGTCCAAACTTGCTTGATGTGACCAATAAAGCTATTGAAGACCTCGTCAGAACTAGTTACACTACTTCCTGTAGGTTCTCAAACGACTGAGAAACAGACATAAAATTCAGGTACCAAATATCAGCTTTTGTTTACCCTCCTTGGAAAATCTGTATTGAAGGAAATGGCTTGGATTCCTGATCAGAATTACCTTTTTATTTTTTCCCATCCTTGAATCATCCAGTTACTGAGCAGAGAAAACCCTACTCCCAACCTCTGGGCCCCCACCAATCACTTCAGGATCAAAAAACAGAACACAGTTGTTCAGTATGCTAGATAGATTGAGAAAGAGATAGGTTGGATCACTCAACACATTAACCCTGCCTCAAAGAGGAATATGGACCAATGAATCTCAGACTCTTTCCCTCTCACCAATCAGATAAAGGATTAGGCAAGGATTGGTTACAAAGAGAGTTAGCTAAAAAGAGATATTCTCCAATATCTCTAAGAAAGTGGCACTTGCTATTTTATGTGCTAGCCACAATTCAGGAGGAGGGAAACAATGGTGTCCCTAAAGAGAGGCCATCAATAAACTTGCCTTAATATGCTTCTCTTTTTAATCTTTTATGGCTTCTCCTCCCCCAATACCATTTATCTTATGGTATGAAATACTCCAGTGCATGTGCAGCTTCCTCTGCCTCTCATTCTGTGCTCTCTCATTCTTTGCCTGCTGAACTGTTATTACTTGTCCTTTAGGAGCCAGGTCAAGCATTAATTTCTCCATTAAGCTTTTCTTGACTCCATCAGATAGACCTAACTCTTTCATCTCATATGTCTTCATGGTACCTTATCATACTTACCTCACTATACTAAACTGTGCTGCAATTGTTTTTTAATGTATCTGGCTTCCTAAATAAATTGGAAAACATAGAAAATATCTGGCATAGAACATGCTTATATGAATGAATGAATGAATGAATGAACAAAGAGTGAGAAACCATAAGTCCAGGGTTCTGATACTAGTTTTGCCCTGAATTGTGTTATATGCATCCTTTCATTTAATGTATATTTGAAGAACCCATATTCTAACTTTCATAGTTATATGCCATGGATAAAATAATTTATTTAATCAATCTAATCAACACATAGTTACTGGGCACCAATTTTGTGTCTACCATTGTGCTTTATGTTAGGTAAAAAGTAGTTAGGAGGCAAGCATGGTCCTTATCCACTTGAGCTTACATACTAGCAATCAAGAATGCCAAGAAAACAAGAATATTTCTATTAGGATACAAGCACAATAATTGTGAGCACTAAATTGAAGATGGAAGAACATTGCATATTAATACATGTTAGATTCCAGAGGTGGGAGGAACAATGGCCTGTCTGTAATTCAGCATGACAGAAATGTAGATCTTCTGGGAGGTAAATCATAACGGCTAGCATTTAATGCATGCCCACTATGAAGCAGGCAGTGATCTAAGTACACGCAAGTGACTCATATGATGCTCACCACCGCAATCCCATCTCACAGGTGAGAACACCGATGTGAGATGAAGCCGGAGGTAAAAGGAGGGAGCAGGTCACACATAGCCTTGTATCTAAAGTTAAAAAGCTTAAATTTTAGTCTGTGATGGTGGGAAACCATTATTGGACTTTAAATATTATCAGATTTGTGTTTTAGAAAGATTAGTGGCTACCATGACGAAAGTGCATTAGGCAGGGGAGGGCAAGTAACCCAGGGGATATGATGTCAATCTTAGTAGCAGTCATTATTATTATTTTTCTTTTTTGGTGAGGAAGACCGGCCCTGAGCTAACATCCGTTGCCAATCCTCCTCTTTTTGCTGAGGAAGACTGGCCCTGGGCTAACATCCGTGCCCATCTTCCTCCACTTTATATGGGACGCCGCCACGGCATGGCTGACAGGCAGTGCGTCGGCGGGCGCCCGGTATCTGAACCAGCGAACCCCGGGCTGCCAAGCGCCGACTAAACCGCTGCGCCACCGGGCCGGCCCAGTAGCAGTCATTATTAATAAAGTAGGGAACCATTGGTTTGAGAGTAGTAAAAGATCAAAGAGACAGTACGGAAGAAATGCCAAATTGGATGATTCACTGGATATGTGGTTTGAAGAGTAAGGGGAGTCATTCAATAGGGAATATGGAGAATAAGGAGGTTTGAGTGGGGCAGGTATATACTTTAGACTTACATGTTGAACTTGAGGTATCAGTGCATCACACGATGGTCTATCCCATTTATATTTGTGTGTTCAGACCTGGAGAGGCAGGTGAGGAGAGAGACAGTGTGATGATGCTAGGGAAGGAGGGCTGTGAGAGCACAGAGAAGTAACCCCTCTTCTGTCATGGCTGGTGGTCAAAGAAGGCTTTCCAGAGAACATGATATAAAGTGATATATAGAATATCTCGTAGCAACAATCTTTCAAATTAAATTGAAACATTTGAACTTTAACCTTTTCACAAGTTTTATGAGGCATTCTTCAAAAATGTAATAAGAATTGACATTTGTTGGTCAGTGAAAATGACTTTGAAATGCTACAATACCCTAGATACCTTCTAAAATATACAAGAAAAATCAATATATGGTTGGCATAGTTTAACATTAAGTGTATTCCAATATTCTTGAGACTAAAATCTAATTTGTGACAGATATAGGAATTGTTCATCAAAATGTTTGCTTGATAGGAATTATAACAGCTAATATTTATTGATTGCTCACTGTGTGCCCGGCAGTTACACAAGTTTCTTACATGGGTTAACTCATGTAAGGCTCACATCAATTTCCTTTTACAGATAAGAAAATTGAGGCACCTAAGGGTTAAGGGTTGAATGGAAGAAACCCCATAAGAACTTGGTAGGCTGGCCTTAGAGCCTGTACTGCTATTGACGGTCTGTCTTGTGGCATGCTCCTGTCTGGTCCCTCCAAATGAACAGCTGATAACATTCTTAGCTACAGTGAGCACTGATAAAACCATATTAATAGTGAAATTTGAAGGCATTAATTTTTAAACATTAGATTATTCGACCGAAAAACAAAGTGGAAGTTTCTTTAGTGCTTCACTCAGCACATCTGAAATAACTGCACGGTCCTAATAGCTTTGTGTTCTGTTGTGGTTGGAGTTTGGAGATCACACAAAAGGCTGAGTTTTAGGCACCTTTAATCATAGCTAGGATAACATACACCAGAAGTTAAAGAAAATGTAAAGATAATTAAAATCCCAAGTTAATTTTTCTGCTTAAGTTCAAGTGATTTATTAGAAAACAAGGTGATTGTATTATATAATCACAAAGATGCTTAAAAAGAAAGGGGCTTACCGATGATAAACACTAAGTTCGCAACAAATATAACGTCTGATCAAATGCATCTTCCCTTCCCCGTCATGTTCCAGACAGCTACAAGACTGTCTAAGGTTACCTTTTTTGTGGAATTACATGATTCAAGATCACTGCTCCATTGTCCTCTTTAATTCCCCTCCAAATATGGAGTACAAACACAGTATGCCCTTTTCTTAGCTATTTTCTCAAGCACACACACATCCACCCTTCCATCCATCTTTCTTATTCTCCTTAGCTTCACATTACCCTGTGAGCGTATTGTTACTTCCCACTTCCTTTGTCTCCCTTTCTGTGAGAATTTAAAAAGTTGATGCACATCGTGGCTCATCCACAAAAGCAATGCCATAAGTAGATACAACTGTATCAGGGAGAACCAGTGCCTTATGTTTCCAAGTGAAAAAGGACAATAACCAAAGCCACCCTCACGAGTTCTCAGCAGTCCACTTTAGACTCTCCATCAACTCCTCCATCTACTCTCTCATCCTCTTTTAATTAAAACTGTGCCTCTACAAGCCGTAGCCCTCAAGAGAAATGAGCCACTATTTTTTAAATTCAAGTTTATAGGTTTCTCTGTTTTGTTTCATTACTAGTTGCATGAGAATTATTTTTCTGCAGGAAATGTGCTGAGTTTAAGCTTCATTATGGGTTAAATATGCATTTATGTGTTGGCCGTGGGACCCACCCTACCACCGTTTATAACACTGTTTTTATGGGAGAAAGTGCTGTGAGTTCCACACAATCAATTTTCAAATGAACTGCTGGAGCATCACCTGTTTGTCAATTGGGAGCTGCCTTTAGGGGTCCAACTCTGTCCCTGCTGGTCCTGGATCTGTAATGAAAGTTCTGTGTGTTTGGCTGAGAACTCTCAACCTCAGTTCACAAAATACAGTTTCTCCCCCGCTCCCCCGCCTCAGCGTATCATGCCTGAGCCTCTGAGCCAAACAGGAGTCCACAGACCTTTCATACCAGCAATATGGAACTGGATAAATACACTTGATTTCTAGTCTTTTAGTAAGTAAATATTTTACATGAAGAATCCCAACTTCTTGGTTCGCCGAGATTCTTAGGAACTTGTTTGGCATAGTCTTTTACTTTTTATATATGTGTGGATGTGTGTATGTGTACACACACACATTATTTTTTGTCTTTCCTATTTTGTTCACCACTTTAATTCCAGAACATAATCAGACACTTCTAAATTATTGAATAAGTCTTCTTAGAGTCATGAATAGGCCAGTTTATCAGATATAAATGTGTTAATAGAACAAGCTATAATAAATTGATTCACTTGCATTAACAAAGGCATTTAAAATACTTTTTCTGGCATAGGGAACACACCATAGGCGGGCAAGGGTGAAAATAAGAGAACCCGTAAGAAGGCGTTTGAGCAATAATCCATGTGGGAGAAGTTGACAGTAGCTTGAATAAGGATGGAAGTGGTGAAAATGATAAGTGGTTGGATTCCAAATAGATTCTGAAGGCAGAGCTGCCAGGATATGGAGTGTGAGAGAAGAGAGGAGTCAAAGTGATTTAGAAGTTTTTGCTTGACTAATTGTAAAAATCAAATTGCTGAAAGTTTTCACGAAGAGAAATGGAATGAGACTGGGTACCAAGAAGTCACCGTTGGGTATGTTTCGAGATTCCTACAAGTCTTCCAGGTACAGATATTGAGTCAAAAATTGGATATATGAATGTTAAAAATTCAGCATCGAGGCCAAAGTAGCAGAGATTCAGGACAAAGGCCATCTCTGGCAATGGAGAATGTACTCTCTTCTGGAACATCTCTAAGACTCAAGAACAGTGGTGGGTTGCTAGACAGGGAACCCTCACAACAGAAGAGGGGGATCCCACACTTAGAGGAGTTCAATGACCTGGCCAAGGTTACACAGAATGGCAAAGTCAAGATCAAACATTAGATCTGATGAGCTTGGCAGCCTGTTCTTATGCACTGCAATGAAGTGCCTCATAAAATGTAACTTGTTTTTCTAACATTTCTCCAATGAAGAGTTCTCCCCTCTTTTTTCAAAGCATTTTACAATCATTTTGAACACATATGCCTACCTGATCCATCATGCTCTTTTTCTCTGTGACATCAAGGATTCACCAAACATTTAGTACTATTTTTCAGAAGGTTTCCCTTTATCCCTATATTCAGGCTGTCTTCTAGATTCTGTGCCCAACATAAACACACAAAAGAAATAATTTGTTTCTCCACCCAGTGCTAATGGCCTGAACTATGTCTCCTCTAAATTCATATGTAGAAGTCCTAACTTCCAAAGTGATGATATTTGGAGATGGGGCCGTTGGGAGATAATTGTTTAGATGAAGTCATGAGGGTGGGGCCCTCATGATGGGGTTAGTGCCTTTATAGGAAGAGCCACCAGAGGCCTTATTCTCCCTCTGTCTCTCTGTCATGTTAGGATGAAATGGAGAAGGCAGCCATCTGCAAACGAGGAAGAGAGCTCGCATCAGAACCTAATCACGCTGGTACCCTCGTCTTAGACTTGTAGCCTCCAGAATTGTGAGAAAAGAAATTTGTGTTGTTTAAGCCAGCCAGTCTATGGCACTTTGTAATGGCAACCTTAGCTGACTAATACTCCCAGGAAATTACATGGAATGCTTTCAACGCTTATCTAGGTACTATGTTGTACCCTAGATTTAATTTCTCATATGTATAAAGCACTTAGAAGTTTACAAAGCACTTTCCACATCTTCCCCTTGCTTGTTTGATCATGACAACAAGCCTGTGGATCATGGATCGTGGATGTCTTAGTAGAAGAAGAACACACCTGTCCCTGGTCTCACCACTTGGTAAGTGGTGGAAGCAGATTGGAAGGAAACTCAATTCTTCTGATTTCAAGCCTCATGCTCTTTCCATGACAATGGGACTAAGGCGTCCTTACCACCTGTCCATCAGGCAGTGATTTGGGAGAGAGAGAGCAAGCACAGTGGTTAACAGCACAGCCTGTGGAGCCAGACCCTGAGCTTAAATCCTGCCTCTACTACTTTCTACATCTGTGACTTTAGGCAAGTTGTACAAGTTTCTTTGTCTCAATTTCCTTCTCTTAAAAATGGGATAATAATACCACGTGAATTGTGAGGATCGCATGAGTGAATTCCGTAAAACACCTCAAACAGTGCTTAGTACACAGAAAGCACCCTATAAATGTTAGCAATAATTAACATTATTTTTCTTATGATGCATTTCTGAGAGCTGTGTAGTGCCCTTACGAAGTCCTTAGTGCAAAATAGCCAGAAATCAATGTTTGACTTCCTCTTTCTCATCTATTGTTTTGTTCCACATTCATAGTTACATATGGTATTTATCACCATCTATTTTATTATAACTCCAAAGATTAATTCTCTGTAATTCCTCCTATGTCCAGGCTGAGAGATATTAGTAATCAATTATGGTCTCCTCTAATCATCCTCATTATGGTCTGCTCAGCAAAATGCAACTAATTTCTCTCTCTCAACCTTTGCCCTCTTTCCCTCTAGATACGTTTTTCTATTGCTTACCATTTCATCATCATAAAAATAAATCCTTCTCTCATTAAAAAGCGAATTTATCTCCTCTAGAGATCATTATTTACTATTAGTAACTTTCTGCTAACAAGGCTAATCTTTTCACGGGTTTGCTTTTACCTATTTTATTCTGTGGGATTTTTTTCATAAAAATTGAAATAATTTTCTCCTATGCCCATCTTTCAATTGAGTAACGTGTTTTGTTTGTGTTATCTGCAGCATGTTAAAGTTAGAATCTTTCTGATTTTTTATGCTATTTTATGCTATTTTACCACAATCATTTTCCAAGTGTGCCATGGTAGAAACTTGACAGAAGATGGAACCAGGCAGAGGCCCATTTCTAGCTTTAATAGGTATGGCTCAGTGGAATCACATTTTAGCAATAACTTGTCACATTGGAATGTAAAAAAAAAAGGGCTGATTCAAAAGGGACTGTTAATAACTTTAATATAGCATCTCAGGATGCACCTCCTTTGTGGCTGTAAACATCAATGAGAGTGGAATGGGTAAGAACACAGTCTCCAGAGAGAGCCTGCCTGAATTTCTGTCTGACCTCACAATGCCCTAGCTCTGTGACCTTCAACTTCTCTGGGCCTCCCTTTCCTGTCTGACAGTCATAAGACTATTGGGAGGATTAAGTGAGTTATGTGTGTTACCAGTCAGGAGATGTTAGAGTACACTGAGAAACAGCCTAATGCAACAAAGGTTTATTTCTCATTTATACAAAGTCACTTATGGGTTGGGGGAGGCCTCCGGGGCAACTGACCTCCATGCAGCCGCTCAGCGTTCCAGACTGCTTGACTCCTGTAGCTCAGCCATCTGGGCAAGAGGCCTCTGCTTTGCTGTAGCAGGGAGAGAGAGGCAGGAGAAGCAGAAGGGCTGGCATGGACTTTTCCCTGCCACAGTCCAGAAGTGACACATGCCCCTTCATGAGTCTGGCTAACTGAAAGAAGCTCCATAATGAGCAGAGAACAGGGAATGTTTGTTGAACATCCTTGGTCCTAGCCCAGGATATAAAGCACTTAGAACAATGCTGGCCACGGAGCAAGAACCCGATCCATCTTAGCTATTGTTATTTTCCATAGAGGAGCAGAATCTGATGCTAAGGAGTCAAGAACTAGGCTTGGCCAAGGGCTGTTATTGGGTTTCCATGAAATAGGACTAGGAAACGAATCTGCATGCTTAAAACCAGTATCACAGGAAAATTCTGTAAGTCTGTCTTGGGCTTCTCATCCCAGCCTGCTTTAAATTAAATTTACCTTTCCCATTTCTGCCACCTAAAATCTCGTGTCATTAAAACAGACTTTTTACCTTTTCGTAATTCAGTTATCTCATCTGCAAAATAGAGATAATTACAGCTCTTTCCTCAGAGGATGAGTATAAATGTCTAATTGTTTTAATGTTTTAGATCACACGCAGTAAGAAGTCATTTCATTTTAGCTGTTATTACTCTATGATGTACAGCTTTGGATGTGCTCTTGATCATCTTTGTTCTCAGTTTCAACATCTGTACCTTGAAGGAATGATTGACGTTATCTCTAAGAACGCCTCCACACACTCTTAGGATCCAGTGAGTATTTGTCTAAATTTGAGAGTTTCTAGGCAGCAGGGTCTGTTTCTAACATAGTTGGGATTAGGTTCACAGGATTCCCAGTCTCAAGCCTTTTTCTTCACACTGAGTCATTCCCCAGTTCCCAGGATCAAAGCTGTACTTGAGTTAAGAAATATTTTACTACCTCTGCCCCCAGCTTATGAAACTCCATATCAAGTTACCCTTATTTCCATTCCATCCCTATTCATGATATTAATTCTGATTATTGGCACCTACCTTTTTCTAAATATACACCCCGATATGTCCCATCACTTCATCATTTAGATGAAGCCCATTCCCTACTCCAATGGATGGATCCTGCCTTCCTCTTGTAACACGTTTCACCAATATAGAAGCTGAAACGCAATCCAGTGCTGGATTCTGCTCCTCTCCAATAGCCATCATTGTCAGAATTGGTTGCCCTTGTATCTAGACAGCTGAAGATTACTCTTTTGAATTCTTTAGAGACATGTTTAGCCCATTAGTTGAGAGATTCTGATACTTCACTAACCAATTGGTGACCCGGTCTATGGCAAGAACTATGTCTACTAGAGTTTTTCATGCAAATCCAACAAAGTTAACTGAAGGTATGGTCCAGGGTTGTGATCCAGGCCTCTTCTGTCCTGATCATCTGTCTGTGATAAGACGCCCATGCTGTACTAACCCCAAGAAGTCACACGCATGATATCAAAATATCATTGGTAGAAAGGTGCCTTAATAAATGTGTTGCTCCACTCCCTGCCCTCCAATGAGAGGTGTTGATGCCCAGTAAGCAGCAGCAGAAGATACATAACAGGTGACAAGCAGCATCCAGAAATGGCCTGTAGGAGTATTTTCTTTTAAGAAGGACTTCCATAAGTAGCACATATAAAGAGGGTTCAGATTCTGAATCAAACATAGCGTGGTTCAAACCCTGGGTTTCCCACCAGCTGTTTAAGCCATCTTAGAGTAGTGTTTCGATTCCTTTGGTGCTTTATTTTCCTGTCTATAAAATGGAAATAATAATATTAATGAGTTACCATAGTTGTGAAAATCAAACCAAATACTATAAAAATCCATACATATTTAGCTGAGCAACTTTGGGAAAGCCACATGAACTTTCTGTCTCAATTGCCTCCTTTGCCAGTAGGGGATAATAAGAGTGCCTACTGCATAGGATTATTGTGAGGATTAAATGACATTGTATGTGTACGTGCTTAGAAATGTGCCCGATATAGAGGAGGCATTCAGAATATATTAGCTGTTCTTAGTTATTACTACATAAATCACCCAACTTTCTCTCATAGAGCCGTGAAAGATGAGTGTTATGATTCAAGAACCAGGCTCTGGCCCAGGGCTGCTGTTACGTTGCAATGAAAAGGAGCCGGGAAAATAGTCACTTTAGGAAACTTTTTATTTGAGTTTAATGATTTTATTTGAGTTCCACCAACCAAATCCCTGTGGCTCTACTGCTCACAAAATGAAACCACTGGCAAAATTCTTGTAAAACAGAATGAGGATCTGTGATCCTCTACCCTCTCTCTGGGTGACCTTGAGTAACTGACCACACAAACCTCAACGTGCTCGCATTTAATAGAGGGGGTTAGATGAGTTGATTTCTGAACTCTATGTAGCTTTAAAATTTACTGAACTTTTAGCCCATACAAGCCTGTGTCTCACTATTTGCTGTACATTTTAAGAAACAATTTTTAAAATGATAGTTTTGAAAATGATTTAAGTAGGGAAGATTAGCCTAGATCCTTGCAGATTAAATATTATATGCATAAAAACATGGTAGGTAGGAAAAAGTTATAGGTCTATTTGTTGCTACAGTCATCTCCCTTTATCAGTGGGGGATACATTCCAAGACCCCCAGTGGATGCCTGAAACAGTAGGTAGTGCCAAACCCTGTATATGCTATGTTTTTTCCTAAACAGTCATGCTCCCCATAATGACATTTCAGTCAACGATGGACTGCATATACAACAGTTGTCCCATAAGATTACTACCATCTAGCCTAGGTATGTAGTAGGCTGTACCATCTAGGTTTGTGTAAGTATACTCTGTGATGTTCGCACAACAATGAATTCCCCTAAGGACGCATTTCTCAGAATGTTTCCCTGTTGTTAAGCGACACATGACTGTACATACATACCTATGATAAAATTTAATTTATAAAGTAGGTACAATAAGAGATTAACAACAATAACTAATAATAAAATAGAACAATTATAACAACATATTGTAATTAAAGTTATGTGAATGTGGTCTCTCTCTCTCAAAATATCTCATGGTACTGTACTCACTCTTCTTGTGATCACATGAGATGCCTACACGATGAGACGAAGTGAGATGAATGACGTAGGCACTGTGATGTAGCATTAAGCTACTATTGACCTGACAACATGTCAGAAGGAGGATCATGGAGCCATGACGATGTCAATAGTTGGATGTTAGGAGCAGACAATGTTGATGGTTACTTAAACACGAGCACTGCGATACTGTGACAATCTGATAACCCAGCTGGCTACTAAGTGACCAGTGGGCGGGTAGTGTATACAGTGTGGATCCTCTGATCAAAGGGATGATTCACGTCCTGGCAGGGCGGAGCAGGACTGCGTGAGATTTCATGATGCTACTTAGAATGATGAGAAATTTAAAACTTATGAATTATTTATTTCTGAAATTTTCCATTTAATATGTTCAGACCACAGTTGACCATGAGTAACAGAAACTATGGAAACGAGGATAAGAGGGGACTACTGTATATTATTTCTATCATGCAGAGGTAGTCATGAATTTCACATTTTGGCCTTTCCTATTCTTTTCCATTTTAAATAATTTTCTTTTTTTTATGCTCTCTTTTCTCTTCATGAACTTCCTTTCACCTCTTTTCTTCTCTGTACATCAGACAGATGCTCTAATATTCAGGCATAAGCTATATTGCTTGATGCAGGTGGAGAAGAGAAGGAGAAAACAGCAGGAATCCTGACTTGCTTCACTGGGCTATTAGGAAGTTTTAAAGTATTATTTGGGTTGCCTCCTGAAAAAGGTGGTCCAGGTCAAGTGTTATTAACTTTCTGCTTTTCTTTGTGATATTACAGTTCAATCAGACTCTTATAAAAGGACTCTCTGCTTATTATTTTTGTTTTTGTCATTGGAAGTTTTTCAAATCCTGCAGAAAGTCCCCGAAAATCTATGTGCCACAGTTACATTACATATTTTAAAGCCCAGTACTACTATTATGCTAATGTAATTAAGCTTCATGAATATAGTATGCAAATCAAATTGTCAAGAACTATACCAAATAGAATTGTTCTTAAAGATAGGACAGATTGGTTCTGAAATTCTTATAAGGATCACTGTTTCATAAATTCCTAAGCGGAATATCATTTTGTAGAATGGAAAAAATGCTTTAAGAACATCATCATCAATATTTAATTTGCACATTTTTTCTCCTTGGATGTTTTGATATAAAGAGGAGAAAAAAATTTATCTGTTTGCAATGGAAAGGTTTAAAGTAGCAATATCTGGAAAGGGTTTAGATGTTATAATTTTTTTCTCCCCAGCTTTATTGAGATAACTGGCATATAATATTGCGTAAATTTAAGGTGTACAACGTGATGATTTGATATGGGTATATATGATGAAATGATCATCACAATAAGGTAAGTTAACACATCCACACTTCCATCACCTCATGCTATCAATTCCTTGTGTGTGTGGTGAGAACTTTTAAGACTTACTTTCCTAGCAGCTTCTAAGTAAACCAGACAGCATTATTAACTATAGTCACCAAGCTGTACATTACATCTCTGGAACTTATCTTAAAATTGGAAGTTTGTACCTTTTGACTACTTTCACCCATTTTCCCCACCCCAACCCCTGCCTTTGGCAACCACCCATTTGTTCATTGCTTCTATGAGTTTGGTTTTTTTGGATTCCACATATAAGTGGGATCATACAAGATTTGTCTTTCTCTCTCTGACTTATTTCACTTAGGATAATGCCCTTAAGGTTCATCCATGTTGTTGCAAATGGCAAGGTTTCCTCCTTTGTTATGGCTGAATAATATTCCATTATCTATATACCATATTTTCTTTATCAGTTCATCTGTTGATGGACACTTAGGTTGTTTCTCTGTCTTGGCTATTGTGACTAATGCTTCACTGACTATGGAAGTGCACATATCTCTTGGAGATAGTGATTTCATTTCCTTCAGACATATACCCAGAAGTAGGATTGCTGGATCATGTGGTAATTCTATTTTTAAATTTTGAGGAACCTCCACACTGTTTTCCACAGTGGCTGCACCAATTTACATTCCCACCTACAGTATTTAAGGGTTCCCTTTTCTCCATATCCTTGCCAGCACTTATCTCCTGTCTTTTTTGATAATAGCCATTCTACCAAATATCTTAAATGTAAACATGCTTTTCTCCAATTGGAACATAACATGATAATACCACATTTTATGAAAAACAGCTTCAACAGAGATGTTGTATGTGGTCTTGATTTTTACCCCATAAATATAACAAAAAAGCTGGTTTGAGATATCGGAGTGACTGAAATCTCTCAGCAGGTGGTATATGAAAGTTAGGAGGAGCCATTTGAAGGGTTCAACGAGGAGGAGAGGGACAACGACCTAGGTTGTGTCCTCCACCTTGGCCTTCCTGCCTCGTGTTGACTTGGCACTTACGTCTGGTTTTTTGCTCTGACCTCTTGTCTGCTCATCACCCGTCTGACCCTCCAGAGTCGAAGCCTTCAGAGAACTAGCTCAGAACAGAATCATGGGGGAAATAAATACAAACAGAAAGGACTGAGCTGTTTTCTGTGTGGTCTTTTACATTTTATGATTATAAAATTAACATTTGCTCATTTCAGAAAAATGAAAAGCAAACTACAATAAACAAGGAAAAATAAAACCTCCAGACCCTATAACCTTATCACCAAAAAAATCATCTTTGATATCATTTTAGTATTCTGTCCAAATTGTTTGTTACTTTTTTAGTGTAATGCATACATTTCTGTTTATACAATTTTGTATTTTGCTTTTTTTTTTTTTTTGGTGAGGAAGATTGGCCCTGAGCTCACATCCATGCTCATCTTCACTTATATGGGGCACCGCCACAGCATGGCTTGGGGAGCGGTGCATAGGTTCGTGCCCAGGATCCGAACCCATGAACCCTGGGCCGGGGAAGCGGAACACACGAACTTAACCACTATGCCACTGAGCCGGCCGCTGTATTTTGCTTTTTTAACTGAAAATAATGTCCTGTGTATTTTCCCATGTTATTCTACATCATTTTTAACATCAGCATACTATTCCACCGAATGGGTCTGTCTTATGTAATGCTCCCCAATGTTGGACAGAGGGTCTCAGGGTGCTGACGAACTGCTCCTGGGCTTCAACTTTGTATGTGGCAGAGACTAAAGAAGGCAAGTGAGAAATTAACCTCCTGTCATTTTTTAAATTTTTTCTTCTATCCATCAAAGTGGAATATTCTGGGAGATCACTACATCCAAAAGATTTAAAAGTGAAAGTAGTTCTTTAGGCACACTGAAAATTGTATTGTAATAGGTACAACCCATGCTTTCTACTAATGTTTAACAAAGTTATAGATTCGTTTTTAGAAGAAGAATGAAACTCATTATTGATAATATTATCTGCTCAACCGGAAACCATGATGGATTGATGGCAGTGGGTGGTGTTTGAATTAGCTACTCCACATTAGTTTTATTAAATAAATGGATGTACTGGCACAGAGCTTACATTGATTCATGTCTGCCAGATGATCGTTGGGTTGCATACCTTGGCATCTCTCCCCCAACCTTCAGTTTTGCAATAAGATTATGTTTAGGGGAGTTATGCACTGGCTTGGGGTCTGCACCCATTCACAACTGCCTGACCTTTGTGTGAGAAGATGAGGCCTCAAACGGTGATTCCTTCATAAGGTAGCATCTCTTTCATCCACAGTTTCCCAGAGGCCTCCCTTCAATGGTTTCTATTAAAACTTTCAATTTAAGTTTCTCTAGGCTATTTGTGACTGATAATCACAGAAGAGTTTCCTTTCCAACGGGACTAAATACTAAGATCATTAAATTCTACCAGTGTCATTGTAGGCATTAGCCTCTCATGGAGGGGGATGTGAGAGGCAGGTGACTTTAGGGATTTTCTATTTCCTCCTCTGCGTGAGATCTGCAGCCTTGATTTCTCTTCTGAGCTCCTGTGCTCCTGTCTTATACAGCCTACTGCTGGCTGCCCATTTACTCTGCCCTCTGAAACCAAAAAGCCAGCTACCCCAAACTGAAATTTTTCATCTTTGCCACCTAAACCAACTCTTGATCATTTTTTTCTCTATTTCAGTTGTTGGCTTCACCATCTTATCAGTCACTTAGGCCAGAAAGCTGGGAGTCACATCGGTTACTCTAACTCCCTCACTCCTTACACTTCATTAGCAGGAAAGTCCTGATGTTTCCATCCCTATTTGTTTCTTGAGTTGGTGCTTTCCTTTGAATGCTCTCTTTCAGACTTGTCTCCTCACTTGATGACATTATTTTAACAGGCTCCTAACTAGTTTCCATATTTCCAGGCTTTTCCACTTGAAACCAATTGTTTCACAATGATTTTTTCAAAAAGCAAATCTCATTTCTCTGGATAAAACTCTTCAATCCTACCCAGCATCTGTGCAGTATTTTTCAAAGTGTGGTCTGCTGATCACCTGTTTAATAATCACCTGGGGAGGGGCGTCATGAAAAATTCAGATGACTGTACCAAAGGCTTTGGAATCAGAATCTAGTTGGGGGCAGAGTCTAGGGCTCTGGGTCATAAACAAGCTCTCCAGGTGACTTTAAGCACTCAATGCTTACGCATCACTCACTCACCTACAGGATAAAATTGAAGTCCTTGCTCAGACCTGGCTCCTGCCTACGTCTCTAGTCCCTTTCAACCGCATGCTTTCTGCCCTAGGAAGAGAGAACTGCTTGCAGCTGCCCCACAGATCACTGCTGGCTTGCATATTCTGGCCTTTGCTCAGCTCTTCCTCAGTCAAGTACCCTTTCCCAATTCTTTGACTAATTTTTCCTGACACAGTCAGACCTGGTGATCTCGTCTAACCTTAACATTTGGGATGTGGTCCTCAATCCAGCAGCTTCCACTTCACGTGGAAACTTGTTAGAGATGTGGAATCTCAGGCCCCACCCCAGATGTACAGAATAAGAAGATGCATGTTGACAACTGTCAGGTGATCTGTACACACAATTCTATTTGAGGAGCCCTGTTTTGGGAAAACTTCCTAGATCTCTCCAGTTGGACAAAGTTGTGCTTCTTACAGGCACTCTGACTACCCCTTTGTACATGCCTGTCTCTTCCAGACTGTGGGCTCCTTTGGGCAAGAAATCTTCATGATCTCTCTATTTTCAGCCCCTCTTATTGTCCCTGGCCCATGGAGCGGCTGAACAAATGTTTGTTTATTTAAACTGAACTGACCTGCAGGTCAGCCTGGAACTAAAAAGCTGGATCCCTGATGAAATGGCCTTTTGCACAGATTGGTTGCACTTTCATTTTTGGATGCTCTTGCTTCTGGCTGAGCTGATGCTGTTTTTTGCCTCCTCTTTCTAAATTCACAGATGGTCTAGAGTGTTTGCTCACGGAGAGTGGATTACTGCCCAATGTGGATTGCTGTGGGCCAGGCAGCTGGGCTTCCCTGTTGGTTACCAGCCAGGCCCTGCTGATTGAAGCTTCCTTCAGGGACTGAATATTTGTTTCTTCTTCCAGGAGGAGCCTCATTCGAGTTCAGATGTGTGTGTGTATGGTGTGGGGCAGCTTCTCAGTTATGAGGATGCTGTCTACCTTCACACACGTCTAGGTTACTGAAGTTGCTTATGCCATTTGCAATTCAAAACTCTTTAGCATGAAATCTCCGTGACTTGACTCCAAAATAGGTTTCTAGTAATTTCCATCCTCTCTGTTGTACCATTAGACTGCAAAATACATAAAGGTAGAGTGTGTCTATTTTTGCTCGATATTATATCCGCTAACATTTAGCAGTGCCTAGCATATGTGTGGAACGAATGAATAAATGAATGACATATACCAAAGTGCTAATGTAGGGCCTCAGGTACTTCCTCCTATAGTCTTTATATTCTTCTGTGTTCATTTATTTATTTGGAATAAGCATAATCTTTTGGAGGTATATTACCCTTTAGAAGGCTCTTCTAAATTACCATTTTTAACACCAGTCAGTTTTTATAATGGTTTTTAATCCAAGAAATGCTCTTCTTAATTTAAATTTCCCTATATATTAATTAACTCAGTTATTGATTTCACATGGTTACAAGCCCTAAAGAAAAATCACAATATGCAGATGCTATAGTATGAGGGTCTGTGAACTGAATCTCGTTCACACGTATTTTTTTTCATCTTACACAGTTTATTTTGAAAATGAACATTTAAACATTTTGGGTTGGGCATGTACTCTATAGTTTGCCACAGGACCCAACATTCCTGATTGTCTTACATGCAGCTTGCTTCTCCCATTATCATTTTGGACTCTGAAAATGTTTGAGTTTGCAACCCGTGTTGTGGAGAGAAACACATGGGCTTTGGAGTCACCTGTGTTCCAGGACTAGCTCTGGCATAGACTAGTTTTAAGGTCTCAGGTAAACACTGACATATATTTTATATATAAAACAGCCATATCAGTACCTACTTAACAAGTTATAAGAAATTAATTAATTTATCTTTTATTGACTACAGACAGTACCTTGACATTCCCTAAGTGGTTCCTGAGTTCCTCTTGTTCTTTTGTCACTGTGAAAAGTTGAATGTATCTGCATGAAATGTTCTTGCTACCTTTTTCATGAAACTTTCCTAGATCCCCAGAGTCAGAATTCATCAATCCTATATCTGTACTCCCAATTCACATTTTCTACCCCTCATTTTAGAAATTGTCATGTTCTACCCCTTACTATGTATTTGTAAGTATATGTCTGTTTCTTTGAGCAACTTGAGGGCAGAGCTGTGTCTTGTTCATCTGTCTCTCCTACAGCCTTGCACATCTCCAAAATACCTTGCACAAAATAATACATAGGACTTGTCTATAGAAAAACAGTTTGGTTAAAAGCATGGAACTCAGAATTCTGGGATTCTCTACTGGTTCCATAACTTATTGGCCTTGCAAGACATTCGGTCCCGTCCAAAATGTCCATAAGACATTTGGTCCATAAGACATATGCTCCACACCAAAAGTGCTTGACATTTGATGCTGTCCCAAATGCCCTTGAGCATATTTGGTGCATGCCAAATGGTTTTGGACGGGACCAAATATCAAGGAAATTTTGGCATGGACCAAATATCTTATGAACAGTTTAGACAGGACCAAATGGTCCTGCCAATATCAAGGGCCTTTTGCTGTGGACCAACATCAACCTAGTTGTGGAGATAACTGATCTCCATAAGTCTAGGTTCCTTATTTGTGAAACTGTGAATTGGGGAAAGTAATAAACCTATCTCCTAAAGATGTGAGCATTAAGTGAATTAATCTATGTAAAAGACTAACACCTACTAAGGTTCAATATTTTACGTATTCATTTTTATCTTCATATTTTCTTCATATATGGTTACAAGCTGCTAGATAAGCCACAGCTGAGAAACTTGGCATTGCTAATCCTCTCTATTCAATTTCGGTAGAACTTAACTGATGCTAGAGAAGAATAGCTGTTGAAGGCAAATCTTTAACTCAAAAATCATAAAAAAAAAATTTGATGGGGAGTTTAAGATGCAGAAGGTAACTTAACCATCAGGGTATTTTGGCTGCAGTTCATGACAAATAAACCTGTTATGGATAATTTACGTTGAAGCTGTTCATGTTGGATGGAAGAGGGTTCAATTTGCGCAGCACATACTTCTTTATTACCAGATGATTCATTGAAAATCACAATTTGCAATGATCTGCCTAGTGGAAGGGTTGTTGGTCATAAAAGCATCATAGAAGAAAATTTGATGATGAATATTATTTATGCCAAAGACATACATTTGTATTAGCTACACACATCCCAATGTGTGTGCATTAAAATTATGACAGCACTGACAATTCAAATGAGACCTGAGGCAGGGTGAGCGTCAGCATTTTTGATAAGCTATACAAGATAATAGTTTTTGATGCAAAAATGAGTTCATCTCATACACCAAAGGATACTTTCCTTAAAAACAAAGCACATTTTCTTTTATACTACTATTAGCATAGGGAGTAAAAGGAAGAGGTAAGGGAGAGACAAAGAAGTAAAGAATGGCTTTCTGTATCAGATATCTCCAGCTTCCTGAGTTATTTCCCAGTACTTCCATAAGCACAGGAAAGCAAATTAACCCATTTAGGCCTGTGGGTACCATTGGGTGCCCTCCAGAAGCCATGGTGTAAAAAGAGACGGTGATACTTGCTCAGTAATAGTGTTTACCTTGCAATTAGATGGTTTGTATGAAATGTCTTCTACAGATACCAATCTTCCTTTTTTAAACTTTAACAAAAGGCATTTTATTTTGATATGCAATATTTTCTTGTTAATTTAACTTTTTTATTGTGGTGTTGAGTTCTTCACACATTTGAAAGAAATTAGACCCATTGTAACCCGTCCTAATATGCTCTAGTGGATAAAGTATGGCAGGGGGAGATGGTGGTTTTGTGAGAGTCAAACATATCCTGATTTACTGCATATTATATAGTCTTTATTAACCTGTCACTTTCTTTCCTGTAGATGCAATCTGAAGGATTGCATGCCAATGTAGGAGACATTACAGCTTTATAGTCAGTTTGCAATGCATAATTGCATACCTTGTGGTTATATAACAATTAATTTTTGTCAATTCATGACAAATGTGATTACATAAATATGGAATAACAACAAAACAAAAATGTGAATCAACAAAAAATTATTTATAACATATAATATTTGCTTCTAACTGATGTGCTAGTTTAAAGCTAGCTCATCAACATCATCTCATTTAATCCTCAAAACAATCCTATAAAACAAATCTGATGTTTTATTACAAAGATGCACTTTGCAAAAAAGAAAAATACAAAAGTTTTAAAGTAAAATTATCTCTCCCTTCATTTCTGCTCTTTGATTTCCAGAGGTAATTAGAATTAACACTTTGGTGTATATACTTCCAGGCCTTTTTTTTTTAATGCATAGTTATCATTTTGCAAAAGAATATTATATATTCTCTGATGTGCTTTTTTCATTTAGTAGTAGATTGCAGACGTTTTCATGCTGGAATAGGCATATATATTGTATACTTTTAGTATTATTTCAAATTTTATGAGTGGAAAACTGATACTTCAAAAAAATAAATTTTCCAGTAAATGGTCTAGCTGAGATTGCAGCCTCTGTCAGTCTGATTCTAGAACTCATGCTTATAACCATTACACATCTGCCTCTCTGAATATATTGTAAACATCTAATTGCAGATATTCTGAAAACTAGAAAATTATTTTTCAAAAATTTTTGTAAATTATTTGAATTTTCCTGCTTTCTGAAATTGAACAAGGTTATTGATGACTCGAAATATATAACTTCAGTCTAAATTATTTATAATGCTCTAATAAATCTATTAAGGAATGGCACTGATCTACTCAGGACAAAATGAAATTGCTTTATCCATCTTAAGAACTTCTTTTCTGGAAAAGGAAATTTTTAACAGCCTCTTCTGTATTCAAAAGTGATGATGTTAAAGGCAATGAGAACTTTCTGTTTGATGAAACAATTCTACTTTTTCCTTTATGGTATGTCTGAATGGGTTGGAGAAGAGATTGACATAGAAGGCTTTAGAGGACTTTCATAAGGGCTAATAGAAGATTCGTTCATCTAACAGTATTCACTGAGCAATTTCTATTTTCTAGGCAGCAAACAAGGTTCATGCAATTAAACCAAGAACATTGAGGACAGTCCTAGTTCCCACAATCTATTGGACAATTATATTCTAATGGCAGTAGTTGGAGATTGGCTAAAAGCTGCTTCCAGCTCATTTTGAAAAGAGATTGATATAAACTACAAGTAAATTAATTAAATGCAAACGTGGACATTAACCACTTTTTCTGCAATTTTATTTTTTGCCAGATACTGAACGTCTTCAAGGATCTCTTCCTCTAGTAAATAAAATTTGTCTTTAAAAGCCATGAACATCTTCTCTTGATTTGTGCCAGGGAGTTAACTAAGACCCTCCAGTAACATAATACTTGGTATCGCTATCCTTCTGAGCGAGAGCAGTCATTGCTGGCTTAATTCCGGATCGGAAGGCCAGGAGAGCTCCATTATTCTTCTTGTTTCTTTTAAGGTTCCACTTTGGAAACAAAGTGATTGAGAGGCACATTCTAAGAGAAACTCATCAGGGTGAGTTCCGCCTCTCCTGATGATGATTTGGAAGTTGATGTGATTTTTTGGGGGTTGGATTAAGATCTGGCATTTTACCGAGCCAAATCCTCTGTTTAATTATAGAGGTGAGATAATTGCCAGGGGACTAGTTCAGTTAATAATTATAGAAATCCCAATTTAGCAAGAAAAACAGGGTAGAACAAAAGCTGATTTCAGCCAAACTGATTGTCAAAAACGTGAGATTTTGAAAATTATTTATCCATTGGAATCAAATTGAGTCGCGTCGTATCCACGGCTATGATACTGTGGAAATTCTTCCTTCAGTTCTCCTCTTGTGTTAAGACTGAGTTTGATTTATAAAACAGCTGTAAAGGTAAAATATGGAGAGGAGAAAAACTATGTTAGCAAGTTTTCTTTGTAATAAATGTGGGTCATATTATCCTGAATAAAAAAAAACCAGAAATAACAATTTACTCTAAACTTCTGAGCAAACTCTAGATATCTGAAGAGAGGAAAAGGCAAGTGTGCACAAAACTATCCAAGATATTCATTTTCTTTTTTTTTCCCCATCAACTTAAATAGTCAATGAGTGTATGGGATTTCTTTGAGAAATGTACAGCTCTAGCTAACTTATATTATAATTAATCAGCAGTACCATGAGGATTATTATTAGTATGACCATTATCACATACAGTTTGTTTTATAAAACTTTGTGATCCAAATCAGTTAATTCTTTGTAGAGATGAGCAAATTACTCTTTAAGATTCATGTTTTCATTTCAGTAGTTCATACTCTTAAACTTTTTCAACTATACTACATAATGATATATTTGATAAACTATATTCAACCTAAATTCTGTATTTAGTTCAATGGTTGCCAAATGTATAGCTTTAAAAAACTAACAAGAAGTTGTCTTTAAATAGGAAATACCCATTTGTACTTATAAGATTTTTTGTGCTTATAATATTTGTATTTACTATATATAATTGTTAAAGAATAATATGACATTTCCATAGGTACTTAGAAATGTGTTATTGACCATTGTCTTAGATTAAAGAAGTTGAAGGTTTAAAAAATAAAAATTTTACACATTTTCCCTATTTTTAGGATGTAATTAATTGTAACCACGTTTCCTCAATTATGGAAAACACTACATGGCTTTACATTTTTGTTTTTTTTTTAAATATTTTCTTAAAAAGTTCAGAGTCATGTAATAAGAATTATGTATAACTGCCTATGGTGCAGAGAAGGATCCATTTAAAAAAGGTATTAAAGCTGAAGCCAGAAAAAAAAGATATATTTTTTTGCAATATTGTGTAGAATATCTGGGGATGGGGGTATGAGAGAAGGGATGCAGCTCTGCCAATATGCAGTATGATTTTATTACAATGCTCCCTGCCACATATACCCAAATACAAATCGCTTCCTACCATTCCTCCTCAAAATTGCCTGATGGCTTCACATTGCTTTGGGTTATAGGAAATGCTTGTAATATGACTTACAGGGTCCTCTTGATGGGCCCTTTGTGACTTGTCCACACTCACTTCTCTGTGTATCATTAGAACGTCATTTCAGTTTTTGAATCTACTTTGCTTTCTGTCATTTTCAGCTATTCAGATCTTCTGACTCAAACAGTCTTGCCTCCCTTTGTGGCAAACTAATTTGCACACATTCTTCAGAGGTGAGCTTTACTCACTCTGTCAGTACTTTGTGTGGCCTGTTTAGAAATCCTATCCCCCTCTTTCCTGCCTCTGCACACATAAATAAAACAGCAATGAAAAACTGGTTGGGCACTCTTATTTGGAGCTGTCCTAGCAGGCTGTACTTCTCTAACAAAGGTACTTATTAAAATTTATTGTTCTTTTAATGATCTACTTTCCCTAGTATAGACAATAATTATAATTTATAATTAGAGTCTATACCTATCGAGTATATCAAGATACACTCAGTATATGGTGAGTGCCTTGCATAGTGCCTGACATGTAATAGGGTTCAAAGATGTTTGTTAAATGGTGCGGAATGGGTCTTCTTCATAAATATATAATAATTGGAGGGAATAATGCCTAGCTCAAAGGCTACTTTGAAGAGTAAAACAGACAATGCCTATCATAGTGTCTGACTCCCCGAAATATTATTTCCATAGCTTCTTCTTTTCTTCATGGAAAAAATAGTTCACTACCAGATATCTCCTTTCAAGTTCAGACATCAGTGTGTTAATTTGGTTGACGTAGATCTCCAACAAATGCCATGTACCTTCTATGAAAAAGAAACAGAATGTTTAATTTTACTTGAAACACGTTTAGGGCTTTGAATCTTGCTAGCTGATTCAAAGACCAGACGATAGGGTCTTCACAGGAAAAAAAAGAGGTCTCAGACTGATTTTACACCTTACCATTTTATCTGTTGGTACAGTTACATAGTAATGGGTTTAGTAATAATGGGAAAAAAGTCCATTTTAAATAGAATATTTTTCTTTTCAACCAGCTCTGAAGGCCTCATTTATATGCATCCTCTGTTCTTAAGCTTCAGGGTCCCTCAAAGGAGGAAATGGGAAACTCTTGTAGGAGTGGGGTTTAAGATGAGGATAGTGGTGGAATTATTGACAGTGGAGGTTTTCAGCTATTGGCATTAACTATCATTTAGATAGATCATTCATATATAAAACAGATCATTCATATATAAAAAAGGTATGTGTTTGTTTATTTTACATTTTCTGAATGTAGAATAAACATTCTATTTAATGACAATTATAAAATCAATAAAAGATGCTGCATTTTCACAACAGGTTAATGACAAATTCAGCTGGAGATGTGGTGTCATAAGAAGAATGAATAAAAGTTTTTACAGTAATTATGTTTGTTTCTTCATAGCACAAAAGGCCTTAAAGATTCACTGAACAGTTAAGACACTAAATTTTTCCAACTACAAAAATAGACAAAAACCCAAATTGTTTGAAATAGGGCCAGATTAAGGCAGTGGCAAAAACTCACACTGAAAAAGAGAAATTTTTTGTGCACACTTGGTAGATAATTTTAATGGCCACATTAACCAAACCTTTGATTTTACACAGATACTTTTTAGTGGGATGTCCATGGCAGGTGAGGGATTCTTCCTTTCTTTTGTGGGTATGATCCATGATTGGTGAGAATTAGGGTAAGATCTTGTTTGGTTTTAAAATGTGTTCAAAATTTAAGCCAGATGCAAAATATTTCAAACTAACTTAGTTGGCATCTGGACTTGAAGGTCTGATATTAGGACTCTCAAAATGAACATGGTGGAAACGAAAAATTGATTACCTTTTCCACTCCCAAATCTGCTTTTCCCCATATTCCCTATTTCAGTAAATGGCATCACCATCCAGCCAGTTCTTCAAGTCAAAAGTCTACACAATGTTTTGATTCCCCTTGTCTCTCATCCCCCAAATCTAGTCTGTCAGCAAATCTTCTTCATTTTCCTTCCTATTGTGAGAGACAATCTTTCAGGGGCCCTGAGCATCCCTACATGTTCTTTTTGTGCCTAGAATGAAAGACCCTGACTATCTTCACTTGGGCAATTTCTCAAGGTTGTGTTTGCAGCAAGCAACCTTGAGGGATGATGCAATGTGTCCCTTGGAGATAAGAAGCAGGCTTGCTTACTGCTTGCTATAAAAGTGGTGCATTCCCTAAGCTCCACGTTCCTCTGCTATAGCACCATCCACCATATGCACAGACATCATATGGGTCAAATGAAAAATGGATAATTTTTTCTAGTGTATGTTTCATTCAATACTTTATATTTATACTAAAAATGTCTGTTTTTAAATCTGAAATTCAAATTTAATTGGAAACCCTGCATTTTTAATTGAAATTTGTATTTAGATAATAGTACATTCCTAAGCAGTTGTAAAAAATGATTCAGAGAGATCCCATGTGCACTTTACATTTTCCCTCAAAGGTAACGTTTTGCAAAACTATAGTACACTATCACAATGAGGATATTAACATTACCACAATCCACTAATGTTATTCAGATTTCCTGAGTTTGGTTTGCATTTATTTGTATGAATGTGTGTATGGATGTGTGTATTCAGTCCTATACAATTTTATCGTGTGTATATTTTGCATGTATCCACCTCCATAATCAAGGATCTGAACAGTCTGTCATTATAAAGATCCCTTGTGTTGCCCTGTAATAACCATCTAATTGCTATTTGTGTTTAATTTTATATCATTTGCCCTTGCTGAAATACCTTGTTTCTAGGTGTTTTGGTTTTTTGATTCATTGGTGTTTGCTATATAGAATATCATCTACAAATAGGTAGTTTTATTTCTTCCTTGCCTATTTAAACGCCTTTAATTTCTTTTTCTTATTGCAGTGGCTAGAACTTCCATTTCTATGTTGAATAAGGATATTGAGGATGAGCATCCTGTCTTTATTCCTGATATTAGAGGGAAATTTTTCAGTTTTTCACCATTAAGAATTATGTTAGCTGTAGGTTTCTTGTAGAGGTTTCTTACCAAGTTGAGTGATGACCCTCTATTCCTAGTTTTGAGTGTTTTTATCATGAATGTTGTTAGATGTTAGAATAGTGTTAGATAATGAGAAGTGTGTTTTTCTATGAAAATTGACATGATCATATTATTTTCCTTCTTTAGATTTTTGATATGGTAGATTGCATTGATCTTTGAATGTTGAACCAGCTTTGCCATACTGTGGTCATGGCATGTAATTGTTTTTATACTTGGTTGGATTTAGTATTAGTATTTTGTTAAGGATTTTTGCATCCAAGATCATGAAAAATATTGTTCTGTAGTTTTCCTTTTTTGTACTGAATTTGTCTGATTTTGATATCGAGATTAGAGTAATACTGACCTCATAAAATAAGTTGGGAAGTATTCCCTCCTCATCTATTCTCTGTAACAGATTGTGTAAACTTTGATGTTAATTCTCTTTAAATGTTTGGTAAAATTCTCCAATATATTTCTTTGGGGGGAGCTTTTAAATTATGAATTCAATTTATTTAATGGTTTTAAGGCCATTCGGAATATATATTTCATCTTGGTTGAGTTATGGTAGTTTGTAGGTTTTGAGGATTTAGTGCATTTTTTTCTATGTTATCAAATTTATGAGTGTAAAGTTGTTCATAATATTTCCTTACTATATTCTTAATAACAGCAGGATGTGTAGTGATATCTCGATTTCATTCCTGATGTTGGTGATTTGTATCTTCTCTGTTTTTATTTTTGTCAGTTTTGCTAGAGATTTTTCAATTTATTGATTTTTTTGAAGAGCCAGTTGTTTGTTTCATTCATTTTCTCTGTTGTTTTTCTATTTAAATTTCATTTATTTCCACTCTGATTTTATTATTTACTTCCTTCTGATTGATTCAAGTTGATTTTGCTCTTCTCTGGTTTCTTGATTATTGGTTTGAGAACTTTCCTTGTTTTTAATGCAAGCTTTAAGACTATACATTTCTCCCTTAGCACTGCTTTACCTGGATCCCACATATTTTGACAGACTGCATTTTTATTTTCATTCAGTTCAATGCATTTTTTATTTCTCTTGAGACTTCCTTTTTGACAATGAATTATTTAGAATTTAGAAGTGTGCTGTTTAGTTTCCAACTGTTTGGAGATTTTCCTGTTATCTCTCCGTTATTTATTTCTAGTTTGATTTCATTGTGGTCAGAGAACACAGTTTGATTTTAATTCTTTTAAATTTGTTGAGGTTTGTTTTATGACCCAGAAAATGGCATATCTTGGTGAATGTTCTATATATACACACTTGAAAGAAAAATGTGTATTCTCATGTTGTTGGGTAGAGTGTTCTATCTATGTCAATTAGACCCTGTTGGTTGATTGCGTTGTTTAGATATTCTATATATCCCTGCTTGTTTTCTATCTAGTAGTTCTATCAGTTATTGAGAGAGGTGTTGAAGTCCCCAATAAGATTGTGGATTGTGTATTTCTCCTTTGAGCTCTATTAGTTTTTCCTTCACATACTTGGAGGCTCTGTTTTTTGGTGCAATACATCTAGAATTCTTATGTCTATCTAGGGATTGATCATTTTATCATGATGTAATGTTCTTTGTCCGTAGTAATTTTCATTGCTCTGAAGTCTGCTTTATCAAATATTATTATAGCCACTCCTATCTTTTTTCGCGTGGGTATCTTTTTCTATCCTTTTACTTTTAACCTATCAGTGTCATTGAAAGTGAAGTGAGATTTTGGTAAACAGCATATAGTTGAGTCATTTTTATCCGCTTCACCAATCTCTGTATTTTGAATGGCATGTTTAACTCTTTACATTTACAATAATTGCTCATACAATAGCTATTACATCTGCCATATTATTGTTGCTTCTTATTGTTTCCTCTGGTTCTCCTTCTTTTTTCTTTTTACTTGCCTTCTTGTGGGTTAGTTGAAAATTTTTTAGATTCCATTTTGATTTATTTATAGTGTTTTTGACTCTATCTCTTTTTACAGTTTTTGTTATGGTGGCTATGGATATATATATATATATGCACACACACACATATATATACACATATATGTATACACACATATGTATACATGTATATATGTATATACATGTGTATATATGCACACATGTATATGTGTGTATATGTGTATCTACATGTGTATGTATATATGTATAAATGTATATACACATATATACACACACACACACACACACATATTATATATTACCAGTAGACTCTATAAGACTTATGGAGTTTATTGGTATCAACATTTTACCACTTTGAGTGAAGTGCAGAAACCTCATTTCTATTTAAAATCTTTTACCTTCCCCACTTTTAAATATCATTGTATTGAGTGTCACATAGTATTACAATTTGTTTTAACCATCAAATATGACTGATAAAACTCATGAGGAAAATGATAATCTATTCTATGTGCTCATATTTCTGCTCTTTCTGTTGTTTCTTATTCCTTCTTGGCTCTTTTTATCATTTCCTTTCTGTTTGTAGATGTTCTTTTAGCCAATCTTAAAGGATAGATCTACCAACAATCAATTCTGTTAGTTTTCCTTTGTCTGCAGGTGTCTTTATTTTGCCTTAATTTCTAAAGGTTAGTTTTGCCAGATATAGAAGTCACTTTTGACAGTTTTTTTTTTAGCACTTGAGAAATATTGTAAAACTTCCTTCTGGCCTCCATAGTTTCAAATGAGAAATCTACTGTTATTTGATCAGTGTTCCTTGTAGATAAGTGCACTGTTGCGCTCTGGCTGCTTTCAGCATTTTTTCCCTTGTCTTTAGTTTTCAGAAGTTTAAGTATAGTGTGTCTTGATGTAGATTTCTCTGGGCTTATCTTGTTTGGAGTTTGATCACCTTCTTGAATCCATAGGTTTGTGCCTTTCATCTACTTTGGGAAGCTTTCAGTCATTAATTCTTCTTTTTTTTTTTTTTTTGATGAGGAAGACTGTCCCTGAGCTAACACCTGCTGCTGATCTTCCTTTTTTTGCTTCCTCTATTTTGTATGTGGGCTGCTGCCACAGCATGGCTTAATGAATGGTGTATGTCTGCACTCGGGATCTGAACCCACAAACCTGGGCCACCGAAGCAGAGAGTGCCAAACTTAACCACTATGCCACTGGGTCGACCCCCAGTCATTAATTCTTTGAGTACTCTTTTAGTCCACTTTCTCCCCTCCTTCTGGGATTCTGATGATATGAATGTTGGATCCTTTGTTAAAGTCATAGAAGTCTCTGAGGTTCTGTTTATTTTTTTCAGTCTATTTAGATTATGTAAATTCTATTAATCTGTTCTCCAGTTCATCCATTCATCCTCCTTCATCTCCATTCTACTATTGAACACATCCAGAAAATTATATACATAAACAAATATCTAAAAATTATTATATTAGGAGACTCTGAGATATATTTAAATCTTTTACTTAACCTATTTATTTATCCTGTTTAGTTTTAGAACGCAGGTCCTAGCCTACACATATGTGGTTCCAATGAAAGTTTAATTTTTAGAGAATTTGCACTATTATTTTGGTCTGCTTTGGTGTCACTGGGGCTTCTGCTGGTCTCTATTGTTGCTGCGTGAGGAGATGGAAGAAGTTTCCCCAGGAATGGCCATGAGGTGTCTCACTGTGGCTGAGAGGACTCTCAGATCTGTAGGAACATGTGGCTTCCTGGTCCAGGGACTTGTTATGACTGAGTTCCTCTTGATGATTCTGCCTGTCAGCTTTGATGTCTCTTGGAGGGGTGGTGTGTCTGACTCTCATCATTTATTGTTGGCAGGGCTGCAGATCCATCCCCCTTACCAGTGGTGTCAGGGAGCCTGATGTGAGAGGAACTCCTATTCTACCCAGAGAACTGAGCTGTCTTCTGTTGGTAGGTTAGAAGCCAGGAAACACTGGGCCTGGGTTACCTTCTTCTGTTGGTTTGGGGGACTGAAGACACTCAGCTACTGTGTTGTTCTTCCAGTCTTGGGGTCAAACCAGTTTGGATTCTTCTTACCACCTTTCATAGTTCTCCTTTGGTTGACTCTTGCACTATTTTCAAGGTTTATAGTTGTTCTTAGAGGGGAAGAAAAAACATAAATGGGTCTACATACACCATCTTGTCTGGACTGAAATTCTTATTCTGTATGTTTATTTGCTTAATATGGCAACCCTAACTGGGCCACAGTTAATTTAAGGCATAAGTAGTCAACTGCGGTATGTGGTCTTCATATTTTTTCTTTTTTACTTATGTTTCACAATGAAAGCAGATTCAGTGCACTTAAAAACAATTAATAGTGTAGGGCAGGGGTCCTCAATCTATGCCGCCCCCAGGGGCCGAATTTGCCTCCTAGCCTGTTTTGGTATGGTCCTTGAGCTAAGAATGGTTTTACATTTTTAAAGGGTTTAAAGAAAAACAAAGAATATGTGACATATTCCATATGGCTAGCAAGGCCCAAACTATTTACAGAAACCCTCTACAGAAAAAGTTTGCTGACCCACAGTCTAAGGAAATGGAAAAATAAAAAACACTAAACTTGGATTCAGAAAAGGAGGGTTTGATTCTTGGCTCGAAAACTGATAAACTCTGTAACTTTGGGGAAATCACAAAAACTCCCTGTGCTACATTTTTCTCTTTATAAAAGAAAGCTTTGGATAAAATAATCCCTGAAATTCTTCCAGTATGAAATCTTAGATCAGCCTGTTATAAAACTATTATAGTTGGGTAATTTTCTAAATAAAGCTTATTTTTACCCCCAACTTTTTACTTCAAAAAAATTCAGATTTATGGAAAAGTTGAACAGATAGTACAATGAATATCCATATACCCTTCACAAATATTCACCAGTTGTTAATATTTTGCCACATTTGTTTTGTCTGATTCTTTGTGTGTGTATGTCTATCTATTCATATAGAAATTTTATTTTTTCTGAAACATTTGAAATATATTGCAGCCATCATAACACTTTGCTCCTAAATACTTCACCTTACGTATCACCTAAGAGCAACTTGAAAGGAGGAGGCATCTCTTGAAAGGTTGGTAGTAAGGAAAGAAGAGAAAGCAAGAGTGTAAATTCCAAGTCCTGTAGAAATGACAAAGAATCAAAATGGAATCAAGATAAAACAAAATCCAAAGAAACTTTCTAAAACTAAGAGTGGAATGTATATACTGAAATTGACAAAATATCATACAGAAGGGAAAACTGACATAGAAGGAGTAGATCCAAGACATATCCTAGTTAAGCAATTAGATTTTAAAGAATAAAGGGAAAAGCTTCAGGACTCCTGGTGAAAAATACTAAGCCCTTGGGGCCAGCCCTGTGGTGTAGTGGTTAAGTTCTGGGTGCTCGGCTTCAGCAGCCCGGGTTCGCAGGTTTGGATACCAGGTGTAGACCTACACCACTTGTCAGCCATGCTGTGACAGCGACCCACACACAAAATAGAGGAATATTGGCACAGATGTTAGCTCAGGGCCCTCACCGAAAAAAATAAATAAATAAATAAATACTTGGCCCTTTACAATGTAAAGAAAATCTTGTTATTATCAGATTTCTTAACAACATACAGAGCAAAACAAGAGTAGAGCAACATTTTTTAATCAAGGAAAGAAAGTGTGAGATAAGAGTTTTATATCCAGTCAAGCTATTCATCAGATATCTAAGCTATAAAGAAAAAATAGTTTTAAACACGCCTAAATTTGGAGTTTGTATCTTATTTATTTGCTTTATTTTACATGTATTTTTGTAGAAAAGGTTTTAGAAGCCTTGTATAGTAGGGAAAAACACTAATTTTCATTGAGTATTTATTATGAGCCAGACAATAAATAATAAATAATAAAATGACTTTGAGTTAGGTCTAATTATCTTTATTTTACAATGAAAAAATTGATACTCAAACAAATTGACCACTGTGACCCAGTCAGGATGTGTCAAAGGCAGGATTTAAGCCTGATTTGATCTTAATTCTTTATCGCGCTCACTGTGGATTCTTTATGCTCATTGCCTGCTCTATAAATGTAACATTGTTTGGAGTTGTTGTTGTTGTTTTTAATTGAGAGAGAAATGATCCTCCCCACTACTCTATTTAATACTTTTTCTCCAACTGGTAAAGCTGTTCGTAATCTTGCTCAGCTGACAAGTAGTTCTACTATTTTTGCAGTAGCTTGAGCTCAGAACACTACAAAGAGTGTACTGATTTAATTAAAGGCTTGAAAACAATCAATTTGAAAATACAATGGTTTTACATGCTAAAATTTCCTCCCTCAGAACCAATCACATCTGATAATAAAGACAAGAACTGAAAATCCTAAAACTTAGCTTTCAAACATTCATTGAGTCTGTTTTTAAATACATGTAAAATCAGTGACACTTTCAATATAAGTACTGTCCTCAAGAGGAAATTAGCAGAGCATATTAGATTACAAATTTTAATAAACTGGTGTTAGCATTATCACTTTCAAGCAGAGGACAAAGAGATCGTTTGGTGCTATTTCTGAGACGCTGTAGTGTCTTATCTGCTTCTGTGACAAACCACTCTCGAGTATCTACTGCCCATGCTAATTAGTTTATAGCCTACCAGCCATGTGTCTACACGGAAGAGAACAGAGCTATTCAAAAATGTGCCCTCTTTCTCATAAAAGTCCAATACAAGCAATTCTTATTCAACGTAGATGCTAATGCAGGGAAACATAATGGTGTCTGGCTTCCAGAAGACAAGAGAAATATATTACCTAATTAAATCCCACACATTCTTTGAAAGTTGGTGTAAGTCTTTGTGTCTAACATCAGCCTTTCTGAAACACAGCTTTACCTTAGTAATCAAATAAATGGGGGAAAAATCCCTGAGAAATAGAATTGGAAGGCTTCAGAATGTTCCAGTCAGCTGTAACCTTTGTAACAGTGACATCATAGCAGGACCTAGCATGGTCAATATATATTTTTAGCTTAACTGCCATTTCCATTACTAGAACTATTTTTTCATCAGTTTGTAACTAGAGCATTTTAATTCTCACCATCCTGAAACTTGACAGAACTTGTCAGATCAAATGTACTTTGAAGAATACAGCAGATCTACTTTGGCTCATAGATAATTTTAAAATACAATAATTACTAGGTCTTTCACAAGATTTCTACTCCTAAAACAAAGGAAAGGATTTTAGATGATTTGGGTAATTCTTTTATTCATTTAATCTTAGTTATACTATTTATTGCATCACCTTCTCCCTTGATTTTGGCAAAACATCAAACTCACCTTATTAAGATGGGAGAATTTGAAGGGATTGTGATGGCAGCTTCATAGTTTTGTTGTAAGAATGAAGGGAGATGACATAGGGCAGGTGCCCAGAACAGGGTCTGGCAGATTGCAGACACTCCATTCATGAGTTTTTTATCTTTGCCTCTGAGAAATGGAAAGCCACTGCTTAGAGGTATTTAAAAAAAAAGTAAAAGGCAATACAGCAAACCAATATTTCAAAGAAATCCAAACAATGTGAAATAGAGTGCCTGGTAAAATTACAGGCACATTTTAGTTAAATTAGAAAAAATATGAAACCAATTTGAGGAGGAGAAGCAAATACTAATGTACTGGACACTAGCTTTTAGCATTCCTTTACTAAAATTACTAATTTTATTTATTAATACTAAAACTACTAAAATTACTCAGTATGGTTTGCTTCCTGTGAAATAACTGCCAAAAGTTAGTGAATAGCTAGCAAAAGCAATCACATGTAAGAACAAGTGCAATAAAAAAGAGCCATAATCTCTTAGGATGTTTAATTTCTAGATTTCATAATCTCCTAGGATGTAAATTTCAGGGAACTTGGATTAACTCTTTCACCTTGTTATGATACAGCTCTACTTGATTTAGTAGCAAAATAATTGACATCATTCTGCCCAGTCATGGTGTACGCAGCTTTGCAGAGATGCCAATCTATGAACAATAAATAGCCTAGGCTCTGGGAAAGCCTGGTCCAGTGTTCCTAGATAGATTAATTCTCAGGATGACTGAGACGCATTTTCATTTTCTTACTAGATATAGAAAGGAGGATACACTTTTTCTGGGATCTCTGACTGTGAAGAAAAGTAAAGACAATATGACCCTCTCAGAGTTGACTGCTACTGCTTAAATTCCGCCCTATAATGGGCAAAGGGCAAATTTATTGATTTTTTTCTTCAGTGGAAAATCAGTAAATTTAATAATCTGCAATGACTTACCCCATTACCAATGCAGAATTAACCAGAGTTGACTTTATTCTCAGACCCCAAAGAGAGCCCAGCGTGAGCTCATTTTCTGTGACTGTGTCTGTCACTTCACAAAATGGAAAATTGAGGCAACAAGTCGGGTAATATAAACTCATCAATATTTGTCTTGCCTCAGTTTATTTGGCTATATTAACCAAAAGATTCAAGTGTAAACACATCACAGGTATTAGTGATTCTTCCCTTCTAGTTAGAATTTTGTCGTGGGCAGGGGATGAATGAGAATGTAACACGGGCTGTCTTAATTCTGTGTGGTTAAGAAGATATTAAAATAATCCCCTAAAAAGTAAGAGTAAATAAGTGGATGAATTCGATGTTTTGCCTATGCTCCCAAGCATATGACTGATGATTTCGTTGCAAGTCAAGTAGTGATGTTGGTAGCCTATAGCCATAGCCGTAAATGAACAGTGTAAATTTTGTGGAGATCAGAAAAGTGAACTAGAACACCTTTCAAGACTTTTATGGATCAGATCAACTCTATCCCAACCATGGAAGGAGGTTCGGATAAAGGTGAGAATATACCAAAATAAGTAGATTATGGTTGAGTAAGGGAACAGAAAAATGAATCTCACACATATACTTAATTTAAAAAATTCATTTAAGAGCCTCATAACCACTGTGTTATGTCTTTGTATTTTAAAGAAAATAGTAGACTCTCTTTGTTACATTGCTAACTTTCTATAAAGATTACTTCTATGCAGCATCATATGAAAATTTTTAAAAGACAGAGTTTCATATTTATATAAAACCTACAAATGCAGCTCATGAAATTATAGTGATGGTGAAATTTTATCATTTTCTTTTTAGAAATTTAGATCAGCTATAAGAAGTTCTTAAAGAGCACTGACGAGGCATTTAGACATTAAATAACTCATTCTGAATCGAGTATCCTTTTTAGCACACAGACCAACCCTGCCAGTTCAGAATATGAATTTTTTAATTTTCTTGGCCTTCTGTTTGCTTGTTTTTCTTTGTTCGGTCTGTGAATATTTTAGTGAGGATTCACTTTAAAAGTAATCCTGGTCCTTGTTGTTGCTTTGCAATGTTTGAGAAAATGACTGGAGGAGCTTTAATGCTGTCTTGTTCATCAGTGTGAATCAGATAGAAGATTAAAAACAATACGTAGAGCGCAGCTCTCAGGTTGGGTATCTGTTGAATTTTAATTCCATGGTAAGATTCCTATTCAGACTGAAGGTAAATAAATAAATAAGTTCATAAATTCCACTGATTTCAGAAGGCTATGTCACTGGGGATGCATTATTTTTAAGCCAAAATATCATCAGTGTTTTACATGATTGCGTTGGAGATTCCAACCCTCCTTGATTCCTTTCCAAGGCTGGCAACACCTGTTTCCCATTCAAAGGCTTTGAACATTAATACGGGAAGCAAACTGAAAAGCTCTGAGCAGCCTCAGCAGATAATTGGTTGGTAAGGATATGACGTGTGACACGGCACGATTTGCCTTCTCGGGCCTTTCAGACATTTTAGCAGGCACCACTGGTTTCCACCTCCCGCTCTTCTATTTTGTCTTCTACTTTGGGAGACAAAATAGTGGGCGTTAGGATTGAGATGTAGGCCGCGGAATGTGGAAAATTATGCAGCCTTTGGTCTGCCAGGGCCAGTATTTTTGCCTGTAGAGTGTGTCGGAATTCACGAAGTGACTGAATTTACTCTTCACCTGGCTGGGGAGGAAAGGAGTGTGGCACTAACACCTGTCAAGGAATTTTCAGGTGCGAGCAATTATTGGGGTTGGGGGCATTAAGGAGAAATAATTATGCACAGTTTCAGTCTAATTTGATGATAGCCTCAGGTTTCTGGACCCTTGCCAAGCCAATTGCCTGAGTTGTAAAAACTGAAGCACCTGGCTTTTAAAAGTTAAGACACTCTTGTTTTAGCTTGTTGATTGGCGCACTGCAAAAGGAATGCAAGGTAAAGAAGGCAGCTTTTTCAGAAGCAAGTTTCATAAATTTTACTACAAAAGCTTAATTTTTAAAATAGTACTATGGGAGATTTATAGCCTTTGTTCTGGTTTGTGCTCTCAAAATTTGTTTGTATGTTCAAGATTTATTTATTCAGACAGCCTACAAATATTTACTGAGTCTCTCCTCTCAGATGTCACTGATACAACCTTGAATAAAAGAAACATGACCCCTTTGCTCGTAGATCTTATGGTCTGGAAAGGACTGCATCTATGCACCAATGATAAATGTGTGATGAGAGTCATGAAGGATTTCACGGGATTATGCAATTGGGGACACAATTTGGTTTCGGGGAGAAGTACCAGGTAAATATTCCCTAAAGGACAGACTTTTGAAATGAAGATTAAGAGATGAGTTGGCCAGATGAAGAGTGATCAAGACTCTTTCAAGCATAGGCAATACCATGAACAAAGGCCCCCAGATAAGGAGGAACTTGTCACATAAGAGACAAAGAAGGAAGGTCAGTTGGGAGCAAGTCAAAATGAGGAAGGGGAAGGTTGGCTCAACAAGAAGCTAGAGATGAGGGCAGAGGTCAGTTTGCCAAGGACTTTGTAGGTCATGGTAAGGAGCTAGATTGACTCTAAGATAATGAGTAACTGCTGAGAGATTTAAGCATGGAAGTTTTAAGAGCAGTGTGATGCATTAACAGATCTGAGCACGTACTGGGAACCAGTCATTATGCTGATAACTGGAGTAGGAGGTAAATGTGACATGGTCCCTGTCTTCAAGGAGCTCACCACCTTAAATGGGAAACAGATTCAAAAATCTCCCACTACAATAAAAGGATTTGGGTTTGAGTAGAGGCAAGAACCAAGTGCTATGGGAGATCAGAGAAGAACTCCAGAAAAGGGTCTTTAACTCAGCCTTTGAGTGGGTATCAGGGTGTGTCCAAGGGAGACAGTATTTGATTCAAGTCTGGAAGAACTTGTAGGAGTTAGCTGCATGGACCAAGGTCCAGAAGAGCCTTCCAGATAAAGAGAAAACATGCCCGGAGAGCTGTTCTGCACACTTGAAGAATAGCCTGTGGATTAGAATAGCTGCAGGAAAGGGGGTGGGTGGGAGTGAGGCAGGAAATGTGGCCACAAAGGTTTGGGTAGTATACCTTTGCCCTGTTAAGAAATGAGAGATATTAAGGGATTTATTTGTTGCATCACCTTCCAATTTTAGTGAATATTCACCAAGGAAAATTCCAAACTTTGCCTTTGCAGAGGAAGAGCCATTAAGTGGGCCAGTTCTCGATAATACAGGTTACTGTCGTAACCATTTCTGTCACTTTTCAAAAGTCTACAAGAATTTATACCTATTCAACAGAATGTTAATTTATGCTTCAGGAAAAAGAACAGAGGAATATATATCTTAAGGTGTTCTCTTTTTCATTTTGGATCTGAGTTCTGCATCAACCTGAAAAGTGGAATAAATTTTCAAAAAAGACATCAAATCCTCAACAGAGAGGAAGAAAAAGGTCCCTATTTATCATGTTCCTGCAATCACTGCTGAGTGATGTATTGTGATTACAACTTTTTTTTTTAATTGGCAGGCTTCTGGGATGCAATGGGAATTGGTGACAAGATGATGGATCAGTTTCTCCATATTGGCTGGTTGATCCAACAAACCTAAAGCAGATATTGACATTTGTCACTCAACATTGGAGCCCTACAGACTCCTCTGCTGATTAGTCAAATACTTCACCTCCCTTTAATTAATGTTTCAAGAACAGAGCCTCACAGAGATGCTCAAGGGAGCAAAATTTTATAATATAATGGAAAAGAAAGGTTACACAGTACCAGTTGAATGAGAAGGAGTGAGCATGGGGGGAAAGGAAGAAATCAATGACACTGTTTGAACAGCTTAACCCTGTTGGCCCTTGCATGTTAATAGATTATTTATGCATCACTTTGCCAGTGAGAAGAAATTAGTATGATTAGCATTTTCTGTTTATTGACCGCTCATCACAAATTGGAAAAATGTTTACATATATTTTTGTTTATTACCTTGAAAAATCATTGACAAGAAAGGTCAGGAGAAGAACTCATCCTCTCATATAAACTCAAAGAATTTTATCCTAAAGAAAAAAAGGGTAAATGAACAGAAATATATTTCTCATTGTGCTGTGAAGAAAAGGGAAACTATTTGATTTCCAGAGAAAAGCCTTTTCAAATAGGTGGTTAGGAAGGAGCTTTGAAGTTTGACATGAGTCTAATTTCATTCTTTAGTTAATAGTCAAGGATTTTCAAAGAGTCCTTATGATGTTGGCAGAAAATTTTCACCCCTTCTGTGCCTCCTTCCACCCTGATCATTTCGAAGTTTCCTTCACCATACAACTTCAATCATGCCCGTTTTTGGAAGAGAGCTGCAAGCTAATCCCGTAATAAAGACAGTGAAACAGAGATGCTTAGAGAAGAATCCAGAAGGCATTTAGATTTCCACTTTAGGTACCTTAAAAATTCGTAGATATCGGTTATGTATTATTTAGGGAAAGTGGATGTTGGAGTCTAAGTCTTACTAATAACAAATCCAGAAAGATCTCTGCTGTATTTAGCAACCATAGGAGCAGGGACCAAATGCAGACTCCCAGACCTGGATGGATTTCCTATTGTCCTGTCCTGGTTTTTGGCAAACTGAAGAAAATGTAGACTCTGGAGAAAGACAGATTTGGATTTGAATCTCAAGTAACTTGATTTCCAGTAAGTAACCTTGGGTAAGACTTAGAAAATTGAAGAACCCTAGAGATGTTGTAAAGTTTAAAAATCTCTCTCTCTCCCTCTTTTTCTCTAACTATCTACCTATCATCTATCATCTACCTAAATGCACGTTACTTGTTCTTCTCTTCATTTTCCCGTCCACCTGGCCCTCCTATTAATTGTTTTAATGAGACTGGTAGAGCAAAAAAGGATCATAACATTTCCTATTGTTGCTAATGAAGCCTCCAACTTTCAAGGAATGTGATCATGTTCTTTATTCTTATGGAAACAATCACTGGATTCAAGAAAGTCATATTGTTGAACAATCAAAGCTTAGCATTCACATGGTTGAATCAAGACACTGTTACCACTTAGGAAGATATTTAGGGAGAGTTTCTTGTGGTATGAAATCACATTTTCTGCCTAGGAAAGAACCAAAAGTCTCCTCTATTTCTAGGATATGCTCTTCTGAAATCTAGTCCTGATTGTCACAATGAATGCAAATGTTTGACATCTATGCTTCTCTGAAGTTAAAGAGGATACTGCCAAAACTAAACTTATCCTGCAAAACCAATTTGGAAAGAAAAGTCAATGTGAACAAAGGCTTACACGTAGATTTCATCCTTCCAGACATCCTGAAAAGAGCCTTAAAATCAATTGTATCTAGTTATTTTTAAATGTAATTTTCATTTTATCAAATATACATATACACGTATATTTTTAAAAGTCAAATAATAGTACAAAACTTATAATAAAAACCACTACACACCCAGTTTTCAAGGACATCTACTTTCAACTTTTTAAATATCCCCCCGTTATTTATACCCATATTGCTAAATAACATCATGATAGTGCTATTTCTTGATTTTCAATTTTAACTACTATTTGTTGATTTTCTATTAGAGGATTAAAATTTAGATCTTTTGTTGTGCCTATACACATTTAAACACTTCCTCTTTCTCTATCCTATTAAAAGAAATGTATCACCCATTTTGGCTGAATCAATATTCACTGTTTACTTTATTATAACTAGGAAAATCTTATACGCAGAAGAGCTATGTGGTATATTATGATTATATATTTTTTTCTTGTACAACATTTTGTTTTCCCTGGAATAACTATTGTCTACACACACACACACAGTTTTCTAAATACTGGCTGCTGATTCTGGCTCTTCCTGTCTTTTAAGACCCATATTAAATAGATTAAATAGCTCTTTGTTGGTACAAGACTTTGCAGATGCAAATTTTTTTAAAAAATGAGAAAAGCTAGCTTAAAGACTGTGGAAATATATTCTTATTTTTAATCTCATATTTCACAGTGGTGGCATCAGATTCAGTCTTGGGATAAGGTGAGAGCTTTCCCCAACCCTGACCAGTTCATTCCTTGTTCTTTGATTTAGAAAATTGATGTGTTTTTTTCAATATTAATGTAGAAGTCTATGGAAAATAATCTTCAACACTGCCCTCTGGTGATCCACCTCCCCAAACCAGGTGACCATTCTTAAGTTCCTATTATATAGAAATTCTAGAACTCTCAATGATACTTTATAGTTTGAATGTAGCCAATTTCCTCTTGTGATTCCTCTTGTAAGTTAGACTTGAGAATGAAACAGTAATTTTCTATACCAATTTAAAGACAGACAAATGGAGAGGGATCCAGGATATGACTTAGGGGAAGCCCAGGCCTCAGTTGTTGCAGAAAGAGTCAAAGGTCACAGTAGGGAAAGCCAATTTTTATTACCCAGAAATCTATATCTCTCACCTATGTCCTCACTATTTACATGTAACCCATCACTTGGAAGTTTAGTCTGTTGCTAGGTAACCCAGAGCTACTGAAGCAGGCCTACTGAAGTTTGAGAAGCGCTGATCCAGGTGGGTAACTGATGTTGAACTTGGTAGAGAGCTAAAGCTATTCACGTATTTCTCTTTATCTGGATTACTCAGAAAAAGATTGGGACTTGGCATTAAGGGAAAGAAAGGAAAGATATTAAAGCAAAACAGGAAATCCTCAGGCAAAAGGAGATAGATGTGTACTAAACTAGCATAGTTTCAGAATGACAAGAAGCTCCTTATGACTTAAGAGTAGAGTGCAGGTTTAGGATGAGGCTGAAGGTGTAAGCAAGGGAGAAATGGTGGAGGACCTCAAATGCTTTACTAAAGACTTTAAACTTTATCCGGTAGAAAATTGGGATCAGTTGGAATGTGTTAAGAAGCAGAGTTATGTAATCCATGTTACGTTTTAGGCAGATTAATCTGTCTATACTGCGGAGGATATTTTGAACTTGGGAAAGAGAATGGAGAAAGAGACTAGTTGAGAGATTCGGCCATTGTCCCAAAAAAGTTGATGCAGATTTGAATTAAAACAGTAACAATAGGAGTTGAGAAGATGAGATACATTGGGGCCAAATTAAGGATGTAAAATGTTAGATTTATGTGGCTTGATGCTACAAGTAATTGGGCAATACGACTGATCTTAGGAAAAATGAGTCCTATGATTCTAGTTTAGTACTCTGGTTAGTAGAGTAAGCTAACTTATTTCATAGTATAGTGGGCTTAATTGTATCCCTCTCAAAATATATGTTTTATAAGGATGGTACAAAAATTGCTTAAACTGCCAGGGACCTCACAGGGATAGAGAAATGGCAAAAAATGGAATGGTGTTGTAGGAGTCTCTGTCAACTGGCTACTCAGCATCCAGTTTCTTCTTCCCAAAGAACTTTCAATTCGATTCAACTATTAATCTTCCTTCTTTGTAGCCTTTGTGACTCAGGGGATGCTGCCCCACTACTAACTCTGGGTGTAAATTCTGATTAAACAAATGAGTGCATGGTATTAGCTTGGTGACTTATTGATCACAGTGTGAGCATGTGGCCTAAATTGGCCCAATAAAATTAAATGGAAGAATTTATAGCCCATATTTGAGAGAGCCAGCTCTTTTGCCTTCTCTCCTCCATTCATTCTTCATCCTCTCCCTCTCCCTTTTTTCTAGTGTGAAAGCAAGCAAGGCACAAGTTTTCCCATTTTCTATTGGCAGCCATCTATGACCAGAAGGAGAACTAGTCTGAAAATAAAGCAATGTATGAATGATGTATTACAGTTATGAGCACAACCTAGCCCCTTGTTGATATTTCTGAGCTACTGAGTCAAACAACTCTGAAGTTGGCCCTACTTAGGGACTTACTATCACATGAGATAATAAATACCCTATTTATTTAAGCCAAAAAATAAGATAAGTTCAAGTCCTCACCACTGGTACCTGTGACCTTATTTGGAAATGGGGTCTTTGTAGATGCAATTATTTGAAATGAAGTCATACTCGATTAGGGTGGGCCCTGATCCAATGACTTGTGTCCTTAAGAGAAGCAGAGAGGACGAAAAGAGACACAAAGAGAAGAAGGCCACATGAAGACAGAGGCAAAGATTGAAGTTATATTGCTTCTAGCCAAGGAATGCTAGGAGCCACCGGAAGTCGGAAGAGGCAGAAACAGGATCCTCCCCCAGAGCCTTCAGAGGGAGCATGGCCCTGCCCAAACCTTGATTTCAGACTTCTGGCCACCAGAACTGTGAGAGAATATGTTTATGTTGTTTTAAGCCACTCAGTCTGCAGTAGTTTGTTATGGCAGCCCTAGAAACTACTACCCGTAATTTTGGAAGGATCTTTTTATAAATTTGCCTCATTAATATAAGAATAAATTGTCTACAGCTTGTGATTCTTATTCTGTTTTTACCTCCTTTGGGCTAAAAAGGAGCAAGATGAGGTTTTCCTATTTTAAACTATTTAATCTCTCATTGTGAGTGGAGAGAGATGTGAATAGTCTTCATTTTCTACACTCAGGATAGAATGTTGCAATGGTTGGAGCACAAAACAAAACAACACGACTTAGAGGCACAGGCCTAAAATGATAGGAAATGTTTTGTTGTCCCAAATATGAGGTCTCCTAACAAGGTTAACAAAAAGAAGAGAAATTAATTTAAAAATAATCAGCCTCCTGCAATGTGATAAGATAAGCAAAAGCTTCATCTATAAGCTGAATCAAATAACTTTAGAAATATTAAAACTTTAAAGATTAGCATTTTATAGTTTGTTTGCTTGATTGATCTATAAAACCTATTAAAGAATTGAATCATCATTATTACCTTTTATAGTCATGTCCTCCATATACAGTCTGCATTATTTGATTTTTTAAATTAAATTTATCATGTCAATGAAGAGTGACCTCTAGAATATCTTTACATTGTTGGAATTCGCATTGGCTTACACTTTCACTTTCTGATTTAAAGCCCCTGTGGCTTCCTCCTTTATCTCATCCTGTTTTTACTCATTACCATCTCACATCCCTTCATTTGCTTACGATATGTAACCAGCCACTTTGTTGTCATTTTTATAGGAAAGGAGAGTTGTCCCTCTTGAACGCTGCTGTTAATTTCTCTGTGAATCTGTACAATTCTATTTAGACATAATTGCATATTATTATATTGGGGCTTAATTTTCTTGCTTTTGGGGAGAAAAGCCTAGAAGTTTTCCCTAGTTAGTGAAAATGTTTATATTGAGAGGAAGAAATACTAGCACATATACACTGAATTTAGCATGCCATTTATGTAACGTATGTATGTATACACATGTACACATTTGGATATAGAAGTATGTTTATGTGATAATATATGCTAAGTGTGAACAAATGCATATTTTCAGGTTTATGTAGTTTTATGCTAAATGTAGAGTTAGAATATACAAATTTTGATTTCTGCCAAGAGAGTAAACTAGCAAGACTTGCTAACTGTCACCACTTCCCTCACGGAAAATTTCTGAAATTTTCAGTTCTCAGAAAAATTATATAACTGAGAGAGTAAAACATGGATTTCAGGAACTGACTCCAAAATGGAAAGCAGTGGGGGTGACCAAAGACCATCTTGAGTTGGTATGTGTTGGGGAGAGGTAGGTGGGTATGGCCTGGGAGGAAGGCCACTGGGGCAATAGTGGGAACAGGTTGAAGGAAAGTGTTTAAAATTCTGTTCCTTCCTTTCCCCCTTATGGCACTGGGAAAATTGTTGCTTGTCCCTCCACAGCAGAATGCAGCAGCAACATTTGCAGTTGCCCCAGTGTAATATCTGTGCACCTGTCCTGCTGGAGTGAAGCTTTGATGAAAATGGGGGCTACTGAGCAGTTGTTCTCAGGAATTCACTCCTCTACCCTTCCCTTCTCCTTAGCCCCCCAGAGCTTATGGATTATAACCCAGACTCTCTGCTCCTATGCTCCTAATGCTGCTTCCTCCTAGGTGTTTAAAAGTAGACTGAGTGTGTGAGTTGCCAGGAGCTGCAGCAACAGACCTGTGGTCAGTAGGGACTCTGTGAGGCACTGGGTGCACTGCCTTGAAGCTTTCCCTTCTCCTCTCCTTAAACCCACAGCACTGACAAGGCAGGGGGCATGGCACCAGGACGTAGGCCCTTCCCCAACATGTACTACCAGACAGGGGAGCTGTACTCCATGGAGAATGTGAGCTTACAAGCTACAGTAACTAAACACCCCAAAAGGAACAATATCCTCAAAAGAGAGACAATATGTACCAATTGTGGTGGAATTAACAATCATTTACACTGAGGATGATAATAATTTTACAGATATGGGGAGGATATTAGGATTATGAGAGCATAGGAACTATAGAAAAGCAGATGGAAATACTAGGAATGAAAATATAGTTGAAATAAAGAACACAACAGAGGAACAATAAAAGAATGAATTTAGCTAATGACTGAATTAGTGAGCTGGAAGATTAGGTTGAAGAATACCCAGATATAGCAAGAAAAGATAAGATGGAAAATATAAAAGGGAGCAATGGAATATGGAAGATAGATGTAGAAGTGCCAAAATTTGGAAAAATGCAAAAGAAGAGCAAGAAATATTTGAAGCAATGGAGATAAATTTTCCAGAATTAAAGAAAGATGGAAAACTTCATATTGAAAAAGCACATTGAATTAAGAAAAGAAACAGAATAAGCCACAGCTAGACACATTATAGAAAATTCAAGAATGTCAAAGATAAAAAATTCCAAACGCTTTCACAGAGACAGAGAAAATCAGTCCTGCCAAAGAGGAAAAGAAAAAAAAAAACCAAAAATTTTCTGCCAAAAAAAAAAATGAAAGATTGGTATCAAATTTCTCAAGACCATCACTAGATACTAGAAGATGATAGAGTAATTTTTTTTATTGTGGTAAAATATACACAACATGAAATTTACCATTTTAACAATTTTTAAGCCTTCAGTGACATTAAGTACATTCACATTATTGTAAAAAATATAGTATTTTTAAAATATTAAAGGAAAAGCATTTTAACCTAGAATTTTATATCCTGCTAAAATTTCACTTAAATGTGATGGTGTGATAAAAATCGCCTTAGGCATATAAGGCTTCAGAAGTTTTACTCAAGAAGCAACTGCATTTAAAAACTTGTAAGGAGGGGCTGGCCAGGTGCTGTAGTGGTTAAGTTCACGCACTCTGCTTCAGTGGCCCGGGGTTCACGGGTTTGGATCCCAGGTGTGGACAGAGGCACCGCTTGTCAAGCCATGCTATGGTGGCATCCCATATAAAGTAGAGGAGGATGGGCATGGATGTTAGCCCAGGGCCAGTCTTCCTCAGCAAAGAAAAAGAGGATTGGCAACGGATGTTAGCTCAGGGCTGGTCTTCCTCACAAAAAAAAACGAAAAAAAACTTGTAAGGAAGTTCTCAAATGTTTAGAGAAACAAATCTAAGAAGTGATACAAAAGAGATGGAAAATAAAAGTGGTCAAATACAAATATATTGGTAAAGTTTGCTGTGGTCTTTAAATGATAAAAGATTGCAAGTAGTGAAATAAAAACAATTCCAACACGCTATTAAATCAGTTCTTTATTTTCCGTGAATCATTCCGTGTCTAGGCCCTGGGTTTCTCTTGCTTAGTTCTTATTTTTTTCTTTTTCTTTCTTTTTCTTTTTGGTGAGGAAGATTAGCTTTGAGCTAACATCTGTTGCCAATCCCCCTTTTTTGCTGAGGAAGACTGGCCCTGGGCTAACATCCATGCCCATATTCCTCTACTTTATATATGGGACACCTGTCACAGCATGGCTTGATAAGCAGTGTGTAGGTGCCCACCTGGGATCCAAACCTGCAAACCCTGGGCCGCCAAAGCAGAGCGTGCAAACTTAACCACTACGCCACTGGGCTGGTCTCCCTTACTTTTTCTTAAAAGGCTAAAATACCTAGAGCTATTTACTCTTTTCTTTACTCTACCAGCCCGTAATGCCCTTTTTCTTTTTGTCCCTTTCTCTTCGTTAGATGATAAAAACATGGAGGGAGGGGCTATACTTTTGCAGAGAATGTAGGTATAGGAAAAGTAGAAATCAATTGGCAAGTGTGTCCTTGTTTTAGTGTGCTAGGACTGCCATAACAAAATACCATAGACTAGATGACTTAAACAACAAAAATTTATTTTCTCACAGTTCTGGAGCCCAGAAGTCCAAGATCATAGTGACAGCAGGTTTGGTTTCTCCTGAGGCCTCTCCTGGTCTTGCAGACAGCTGCCTTGCGTGTCCTCACACAGTCTTTTCTCTGTCTCTTCCTCTTCCTATAAGGACACCAGTCATAAGGACACCCACCATGATGCCCTCATTTAACCTTAATTACCTCTTTAAAGACTTTATCTCCAAATATGGTTACATTCTGAGATACTGGGGGTTGGGACTTCAACCTTTGAAATTTGGGGGAAGACCGTTTAGCCCATAATATTTCTATTTTACAAATCTTTGTGTGAAGGAGTTAAATGTTAATGCCAAGGTGACAGTCCCAAGAGCCAACGGTCATTGAGTATCAGGTACTCATATATATTATCTAGAGGCTTCATATATGTCATCCCATTTACTCCTCACAACAAGCCTGTGAAGTAGGTTCTATTTTTTAATCCTAATTTTACAGTTGAGGAAACAGCATTTCAGTACCTGCATAAAATCAAACAGGTGGAAAACGACCGAGTCAGGATTGAAACCCAGGTAGCCTGACTCCCACATCTATTCTCTAACTCCCCAATCTTGTCACGCTCCCTTCTCTAAGCTAAAGAAACTGATATAGGTTTCTTTGACTTCACAAGCAGTTTTGTTATGCATGTTCACTGGGACAGTCAAGACGCTGGTTCAAAGAACACCGGCTCCAGGTTTTTTCCTTCACCTGAGCCAAGGGGCTGTTTTTGAGAGACCTTAAAGATGAGTGTAAATGAAGAGCGCAGCTCTCTGTGCGAGATGTTTTATACCAAGCAAAATAAACTCACTTTGGAGCGTCAATGGGAGGAGAGTCGAGAGCAAGTTTTTTCTGTTTTCATCATTAAAGAAAAGGAAATATGTGCATCAAAACACAAGCTCAGAAGCAGATCAAGGATGAGTGCTTTGAGAAACGAGGTGACTAGTGACTTCCTTCCCCCTGTAGCTCCATTTGGTCTGTGAGTTCAATCATTTTTTGTAAAACCACAAGTTCAGCGAGGCACGATGTTAAGGTATGTGTCTTGGGAGAAAAGATCTGAGAGAATTAATTTGTTGTTTAGAGGTACAGATCAGTTCCTGTAGGTTAGCTCTTCTATTTTGGGCTAGAAGGGAGAAGTGAGTAACATTTTTTTTTCTGTTCTAGCAGGGTGTGGAATCAGAGTCGGTATAAACAGAAGGAACTATCAGACTTCTTGCAGGCAAAGTTCAAATGGGAGATAAAAACGTCCAGTAAAGACAATGGAGGCATTATTTTAACCCTTTGAGGAAAAAAGATGTTGGGGTTTCGTTCAGTTTAAATAGGGAAAATACATTTTAGGAAATGCTAGTTCAAGCCTCAAGTACTTTGCAGGAATTACCTAAATTGTTTAATGTGTTATATGAGATATCTGAATTAGAATGCCCAAGAGTATTTTCTTCCTGAACTTAATTTCAAACTCCAAAATTAGGTCTTTGTGAATGTACGTGGTCTTATAGTCTCTAAATTTTTCTGTGTAAGCAAACGGTAACTCCACTGAATTATCTGGCTCATTTCTAAAGAAAGATCTCTTTGAAATGCCTCGTAGTGTGAATGTCCTTAAGTATAAGTTTTAACTATCATAGTTTATTTATGAATATATTTTATTTGTAAGAGTTAATAAAAATATCATATAATGAAAAATGTGAAAATTCCTTTTCACTCTCTCTTACAGTCCCACTCTTCTTCAGAGGTATCTACAATTATTAATTTCAAGTTTAATTTTCTAATTATTTCTTCTATGCTTTTATATATATACACACATATATACTTTTTTCCAGCTGTACTGAGGTATGATTTATATGCAAAACTGCACACAGTGTATACAGTTTGATGAGTTTGGACATATGTATACACCAGTGTTACCATCACCATTGTCAAAGTAATAAACATATCCATCACCTCCAGAAGTTTGCTCATGTCCCTTTGGTTTTTCATTTGTTTGTTTTTTGTGGTAAGAACATTTAATATGAGATCTATTCTTTTACCAAATTTTTAAGCACACAATACCTTATTGTTAATTCTTGGCACTCTAGAACTTTCTCATCATGTATAGCCGTAACTTTATACCCATTGAACAACAACTCTCCATATCTTCCTCTTTGCATCCCCTGGCAGCCACCATTCTATTGTCTGCTTCTGTAAATTTGACTATTTTAGATGTCTCACATAAGAGGAATCATGCAGTATTTATCTTTCTGTGACTGACTTATTTCACTTAGCATAATGTCTTCCAGGTCCATCCATACTGTTGCAAATTGTATGATTTCTTTCTTTTTTAAGGCTGATCGATATTCAGTTATGTGCATATACTACCCAAAGCTATTTACAGATTTAATGTTATTCCCATCAAAATCCCAATGGCATATTTTACAGAATAGAAAAAACGATCCTGAAATGGAACCACAAAAGACCCAGAATAGCCAAAATGATCTTGAGAAAAAAGAACAAAGCTGGGGGCACTATACTTCCTGATTTTAAAATATATTACAAGGTCACAGTAATTAAAATAGTATGAAACTGGCATAAAGACAGATGAATAGATCAATGGAACAGAATAGAGAGCCCAGAAATAAACTTACACACGTATGGTCAACTGACATTCAATAAGGATGCCAAGATTACACGATGGAAAAATGATAATCTCTTCAACAAAGGGTTCTGGGAAAACTGGATGTCCACATGCAAAAGAATGAAATTGGACTCATCTATACCATACACAAAAATCAACTCAAAATTGATTAAAGACTTAAACATAAGACTCCAAATTGTAAATACCCTAGAAGAAAACATAGGGAAAAGCCTCATGACGTTGGTTTTGGTGATGATCTCATGGATATGAAACCAAAAGCAAAATGAGGCAAGTGGGACTACATCAAACTAAAAAGCTTTTGCACAGCAAAGGAAACAATCGGCAGAGTAAAAAGACAACCTGTGGAATGGGAGAAAATATTTGCAAACCATATGTCTGATAAAGGGTTAATATCCAAAATATATAAGGAACTCCTACAACTCAATAGCAAAAACCCAAACAATCTGATTAAAAAATGGTCTAAGAACTTGAATAGACATTTCTCCAAAGAAGACATATAGATGGCCAACAGGTACATGAAAAGGTGCTCAAAATCATTAATCATCAAGGAAATGCAAATCAAAACCACAATGAAATATCACCTTAGATTGGCTGTTTTTTAAAAGACAACAAGTATTGCTAAGGTTGTGAAGAAATTGGAACTCTTTGCACGCTGTTGGTAGGAATGTAATAGGCTATTTGGTAGTTATGTGATCTTGGCAAGTTATTTAACTTCTCTGTGACTTGATTTCATTATCTGCAATAATAACTCTTTAATCCATATGGAATTTAGTTTTATGTATGCAATGATGTTGGGATATAATTTCATTTCTTCTCAAAATGGTTAGTCAATTGTGAGCAATCCATTTATTGACTATCCGGTCTTCCTTATTGATCTGAATACACACACAGACACACACACACGCACACACACACACGTGCACATCTCTGGACTGGCTTCTCTTCCATTAAACCATTTGTCTATTCTTATTGGAATACCACACTGTTTTAATTTCAGTGATTTTATTATGTTTTTATGGAGAAATCCTCCCATCCCAATTCTTCTTTGATATTTGACTTGCATTGGAACTAGACTAGTTTCTTAACTCCAAATCTAAGGACCTTTGTAACAAAGCACCTGGTCTCCAGTTTGATAGTTTTATGTTGTTATTGTTATTATTATTGATGTTTGCAGAAGATTAGGAACCAACATAGAAAGAAATCATCTTTACTTTTAGATGGAGACTTTGAAACAACTGGCCAGTTCCTACTTCTTTAGTATCATTGGAGAGAAAGTGAAGTTTAATTAACTGGCTGGTCTTATGAAACAATAAAACATATTTGCTGAGCACATTACCAACCAGGTGCTCTAAACACGCTATTTAATTTAATCTTCCTGACAGTGCTATGAAGCGAACATTTCCATTCCTGTTTTCTGGAAGAGAAAATGGATACTTGAAAGTTAAGTAACTTGCCCCAAATCTCACAGCTCATGAGTCCTCGAGCGCAGGATTCAAACTCAGAACTGTATGTGTCCAGAGATTTTAATGTGATTATTGTATGCTTTTTATTATTTTTTTTCATTCACATCTGGTACCATCACCCCATCACTGTGCCTATTTTCTAAAGACACATGAGTTCTATAATTTAAGCCATGCTGAAATTGATGGTGCTGGGAAGGTTTATAGATGGAAAATCATGGTTATTCTCTTGATTTCACAGTACAAGTTAACGTCTAGGGCAGGAGTTGGCCCTATAAAGGACCAGATAGTAAGTATTTTACTGTAAAGGATCATATACTAAAGGACCAAATAGTAAATATTTCAGACTTTATGGGCCACAGGGTAGTGTGAAAGCAGTCATAGACCATACATAAATGTCCGTGACTATGTTCCAATAAAACATTACTTAAAAAAGAAGTGGTAGGCATGGTTTGGCCCATGCTCTCTAATTTGTGGACCTCTCATATAAGGGACTTAACAGTGCCTTTCAGGGTTGCCTGCCTTCTATTCCTCCTGTGATTTCCAGTTTTGTTCAACAAACAATTCAGGGCAATCAATATTTATTGAATATCTACTATGTGTCTTGCTGAATTTACAACAGGTATGAAGAAAATGCAATCTCTGCTCTCAAGGAGCTTAAATTCATTTTCTTTCCCTATTCTTTCCACCTTCAACTTGTTGTTCGCATTTTCTTCTTTGTAATTTAGATGCAAGACTTTTGTTTAGTTGTATTGTTTTGGTTTTTTATGAATAGTCATGTTTATTAGATAATAGTTATAGCTTTTATATATTTTTTGCATATAGCACCTTTTATACAACCTTTTAAAATATTGCATTATCATGGAACATAAATGTGTATTAAATGAAGAGAATAACATATTTTAGTGAAGACAATGTAAGTGACAATTGCTGAGATTACTTACCTTTGCTATAGTTTTAATCTTGCCTTGTAAATGGTGTTAAAGAAGACTGAATTCTTTCTACACATGAATTCATCTACAATTCAACCTGGTGGTTTGCTATTATCAAAGTCTTTTTTAAAGTCTTAGTTAATACATATGTATGATCTTGCCGAGGACAATTTTATTTGATTCATCCTGCAAACAGCTCCTACTGCATGTGTAACTTCAGTAAGCTTCAGAGGATAATGAGGTGGCATGGTCCGCGGTGTAGAGCAATTACTGGGCTTCAAGAGCTTCCTAATATTTTCTGAGGTTCCAGGAAAACTCTTCCTGGGTCCATGGGCATGGGTGACAGTCTGTGCCATCCTCAAAGCAATAGGGAGATTGGAATTCCAGGGCGATTCTCTACCACGTAGCAAGGGCCTGACTCAAAGACTTAGTAGAATTCCAGAGGCAGTCTACCCACAAAACCTTTTATAGATGTTTGCTTTCACGCGTCCCTCAAACTATTTCCAAAAGCAAAGACAAATAAAAAAGCATCCTCCATTTAGTATTCCAGCTCTTTTGCTTTTTTGTTGGTCTTTTGACTAAAACAAATAAAAAACATGAAACTTTTTTATTTTTCCTGAGAGTTTACCTCTTATAGGGTTCACAACAAAATAGACCATCTGAACTCCAAGTCTCATAAATGACAGGGCTTCAGCCATGCAACAAGGAGTTTGCACCACTGACCAATATCAAGTTGAATAATCTGCTGTGACTTTTGTTCATCCACATAAAAAGAGGCTTTTTTGTGGAGACCGATAGAATTGTGCTGCACTTGATTATTCACACTGTCATCTTTGAACTGCCCAAGACAGAAGGGAGATAAAGAAAAGTAGTGAAGAAGAAAGTCAACTGAAAGGGAGGCAGTATCTATTGGATATCTCCTATGGTGCAGGGGCATTGTAAAAAATTGGATTCTATGGACAGAGCGGTCTGGGTTCAAATCTTGGTTTCACCACTAACTAGCTGTGTATCTATGCAATTACTTTACTTCTCTGTGCCTCGGTGGTACCATCCGTAAAGTAGGAATAATAATAATAATAACTACCTTATAGAGAGGATGCATGGGGTCTTTAAAACATACCTGGTTCAGAATAAGTGTTAAATTAATATAATCTGTTATCATTAGCTTTTGATTTTCAATTACATTCATCATTAATAAGGGTCATCACAAACATACTTATTCCTCATTCAACAGATATTAATAAGTTATCACTATTTGCTAAAATCTGTGCTATAGTTATTTTGCTACAACAATAACGTAATTATAATTCCAGCCCTGTAGAATTTTAATGTCTTGTGGGGGATATAGACATATACACCTGATATGGCCAACCTGTGAAAATGTTCATTATTTGAGTTACACAGGGTTTTAAAGATAGTACACAGGAAGGATGTTTAATCTAGAGGCGGATAGGGGTTAGGAGAGGCTTGCAGGAAGTGGTGACATCCAAAGTGAGAACCGAAGTCTAGATAGAAGTAGGTAGGCAATGGAGTAAGGGAAAGAATATCTTTTAGGCAAAAGGAACTGTATGTGCTGAGAGAACTTTGCTTATTCTGGAAAAGCAAATCTTTCAGCTTGACCAGATGTAGAGTGGAGGAGGTGGGGGCTGACACTAGTTGCGTCTAGAAGGGAAAGCAGAGACAAAAACATTAGGGTTCTTGTTTCAGGGCTAATGAGTTTGATACTTATCTCCAGACCAGTGAAAGTTTCAACCAAGGGGGCCAATCCGAGGCCTATAATAAGGCAGGTATTATGCCCGTTTGACAAGTGACAAAGCTGAGATTCACAGATGATACATAATATTACAAAATTAAGAGAAGGTTCTATTCTGCCACTTCTATCATTATTAAGCCTGAAATCCTATGTTTTCTGCTTTTGAGATAATTTAGGAAAAGCAGAATCTAGTTGTAAACTAGAGTTGTATTGATTATTTGATAGAAACATACACCCAGAGGAGTAGGTGGACGTAAAAGAATTAAGTGGGCCTCTCCTGTCCTAGCATTCTTCCCAATCACTCTGCCTTTCCTAGCCCAGGAATGGTGATGCAAAAGTAAAGGCTCGAACACCCTTGCATACAACTCACTCACTCCAGCCAGAGAGTTACTATTATGAAGAGCAGTATAAGAGATTTTTGCATACTATCTCTTCCACGTTATTAGAATTTTTAGGGGGGAACTTTTTGATTTCTTTCATTCCAGGGGAAGAACAAAAATGTAAAAATGTCTAAGATTTGGAGCTGGCCCTGTGGCGTAGCGGTTAAGTTCGCGCGCTCTGCTTCGGCGGCCCGGGGTTCTCAGGTTCGGATCCCGGGCACGGACCGGGGCACTGCTTGTCAGCCATGCCGTGGCGGCGTCCCATATAAAGTAGAGGAAGATGGGCACGGATGTTAGCCCAGGGCCAGTCTTCCTCAGCAAAAACAGGAGGATTGGCAACAGATGTTAGCTCAGGGCTGGTCTTCCTCACAAAAAAAAAAAACCAACCAAACAAAAACCCGAAAAACAAAAACAAAACAAAACAAAAAGTCTAAGATTTAATGAAGGTTTCTAGTGACTATAAAATGAATCTGATCAACCGAACTCTACTCTGTACACTGGTTTTTCTTGACTTTATTTATAGGAAAGAAAAAAAATCATTCATAGAAGACAATTAAGTGCCAACAGTGTTTTGGGTTCTGTACTAGGTGTTTATGTTAACATCTAATTTAAACCTACCATTTACTTTACCCTTTAAGAAGTATCCCTGCACACACACACACACACACACACACACACGAATGACAAAGTGCAGTCTTGTAGGAACTCCTCCTGGTATGGCTTGGTGATGGGTGGAATGGTGTCTTAGCCTTCTGATAGAAAAATAGAGAAAGCAGAGGTGATGGAGCTTTGCTGGTACCCAAGAGGAGCAGTACAGCTGCCCTTTAAACCCACACCATGGAAATTAGATGACTCCAAATGGTCCAGTTTCGTTAGCATCTACATCAAGGACTATCGAAGAGAAAATGGCTCTGGTGCACAGGGAGGCACCTAGGCAGGAATTTTCTTCCATAAAGAGGACATATTACCACTATGGAAGATCAAATGACGAGTCCTAGAGCAAAGGACCCTCAGGTGTATACTCATGAGGATTCCAAGAGAGTGTATAAAAAGTACAAAAATTCAGTTTAGGATAACTTGGAGGATTTTATTATTCATGTATCAAGAAACTCCTCCTGGGGGAAAACAACTGTGATTTTCTCACACTCACCTCAGAAAATCACACTTTGATCTATATTTATATAGATTATGGAAACCCTTCTTTTTATTGTGTTAAGGTATCATTTTACAGGGAATCTGTCTTTTCTCTTTGGTGACTTAAAATCTCTACAGCTTCAATCTGATATGTCTACATGTATTTATTCCATTTGGAATTTGCTATGGTAGCTGAGTCTGGGGATTCATATCTGTTTCATCAATTATGGAAAACCATCAGCTGATATCTTTTCTCTCCCTATGCTTTCCATTTTTCTTTAACTCAAATTAAATATATATTAGGCCTTCTTATTCCACCTTCATGTTTCTTTCATATTTTCCATCTCTTTGTCCCTCTGAGATACAGTTTGTGAATTTCTTCTATCTATCTTGCAATTCAGTATTTATCTTTTTAATTCTATCTAATATGTGCATTCGATTTTAATTGCATTTTTCGTATTTTTATCTCTAGAATATCTATTTAATTTTTCCCACATCAGCATGGTTTTAATTTTTAATATTTTGTTTGTTCCTTTTGCAAGTTTTGATAACTCATACTTACCCAAACATTTTAAATGTATATAATTTTTATGCTATATCTGATGATTATTTTATCTGGATTTTTGTGAGATCTCACCGTGCTCTTTATTCTTCTGCTGATCCTACTCAGGATGGCTTCTTTCCACATGTATTTGTTTGTTACTTTGTGAGTTCATATGTGCTGAAGATTTATCTGTGGGAATACAGCAAGGCCTGAAATGAGGATGGGCCTTCTAGGAATAATTTTTATTTGTTTCTGCCAGTTGCCCCCAAGAACCTGCCAACCAAGAACTAACCTGTGTTACTTTTTAATGTTGGAGTTTCCAGAAATATGTAAGCCAAATCTGCATCAGGAAAGTTCTCAAATATTGAATTCTTAGGTAAACTTTAATTTTTCTCAGCAGATTTCAGGCTAAGGTAGACAAGTTTTCTTGTCAACTACCCCTTTGCTTGTGGACATTTTCTAGTTTACCTTTCACTGAGGGCATAATGCCTCTCAGTTCCTGCCCTTTTGAAGTAAACTCTGTTCTCACACAGCATCTTGCTTGGGCTCAAGGTCATGTCTACTGTTCTGGGCACAGCCATTAAAACCTAAACTTCTTGGTTACTGAGATTGACACCCTCCCCTAGGGCATCCACAGCTTTAGCATCAGCCTGCCATTCTGATTCCTATCTCTCTTTTGAATTCTGGCCTCTGGAGACTATCCTTACTTTCTAGTGAGTTCAGTTATGCAGTTAGAAGAATATTTGTTATATTTTATCTAACATTTCTAGGTATTTTGCATTGGGGAGTTTTTGAGAATTTAGTTTAAAAACACTACCAGAAACAAACTCAGAAAGTAGGAATTAGAGACTTTTGATGATCTTCTGTTCTAGAGTCTTTGTGGCATCCATTAAAAACACTACTTATAGACACGTTCCAACCAGCTCAGATTTGGGGAGCTAGAACTCGCTTTCCTCTCTTTAATGTCTCAGTTTATATGAATTTCACAGATCACGGGGGCCATAGCAAGAATACTGGGCATTAGCAAGTTTTGTTTTTCCATAATTACTTAGTTAACCAAAGTTAACCAAAGGTGGTAGAAAGAAGTCTAGAGGCAGAAAGCTAAGCATTTCAATTTTTTAGCCTTAAGGTAATTATTTCCTTAGAGAGAATGGGGAAGAATTTTAACATGTTTCTGCTTGTCTGCATATCTTATCACATTCTATTTTAATATTAATTTATATAGATTAATATTTATTAATAGTGGGAATATTGACGAGGAATTCTGCATATCTAGAGAGAAGGGAAAGAGGAAGATGTGAAAAAATGGCAAGAGATTCATGCAGTGCAAGTTGAGCACTCACTCATCCTATCCCCTTCCACTCAGCAACCACAGGCTGGAGTAGGAGTGTTGAGAATCTGGCAGAATCAGCATGTTTTCCCTTCAGTGATCAGTATTGTGAACATTTTGTTAGTAATATAATATAACAAATAAAATATTTTAAAATGCATATGAAAAGATTGATAGCTAATATGAATATGGGTATGAATGTGGTTTAGTTTGTAAAATCATACTTTTGTTTGTAAAATCACAGCGACCTTACTATCCAGACTGACAAGCACCAAGTACTTGTACCATGCAAGTACAAGAAAATCTGAGTAGACTGGGCAGTTCTTTGGAACTTTCTCTTCACAAAAGCAGAACAAATGCAGTTATGTTATATAATTCACTGAGTCTCCTCTGTTTCAACATGATAAGTCATCTGGTTGGAAGTCAGGACTCCTTCTTTTCTTAGTTAACTTATGCTAAGGCAGAGATTCAGATGGGCAAATAGTAAATTTGGCTGAATCAAAATATATTAATCCCTATTCATGTGATTAGCGCACACTTAATGTTTTCTTTCTGCATCTTGATTATAACCAATATGATCAGGTTCACCAATCTGGAGTTAGGCTGATACACAGCACTGTTGGAGGGGGGCCATTCACATTTGCAAAACCCGCACAGCTGTATGTGATGGTCCTGTTCGGATGACAAGACAAGATTATGTTTCTTATTCACACTTTTGCCAGTACAGGAAAATCTTTTACCTGTCCCAGAATTCCTCCTCCCATTATTATCCCGTAGTGGCTGCCCCTTTCTTTCTGTCTTTTTCTCTTCCTTCCTTTTTTTTTTTTTTTTTTTGCCAGAATCAATCTGGACTGAAGGCTTGTCCAGCTATTGTCAAACTCGAGCCAGCACACTGAAGACTGGAAGATTCAACCACCGTCATCTGAGAGCTGATTACAAGCTACCAAGATAGGTGCTGCTGCGGAGGCTTAAGGCAGCTGCAAGCCCGGAATATCAACAGGCGTGCCTGGCCCACTGACGCTGCTGCAGCTACTGCCCTCCCCACCACTGCTGGTTCTTCACGGCCTGGTAGTACTCAAAGGCGAATCTGTGTTGCTCCGTTTGGCTTGTTCTGGGACTCAGGTGCATCTTCCGAATACAGGGATCCTCCACATCACTGATCTGGGGCTCTTCACAGCCTAACATGTGCAAAGGACGGTCCTGTGCTAATGCCTTATAGAGAGACTGCAGCCGCTGCCACGGCTGCTAATTTAATATTTGTGCAAATGATGCGGTTCTTTTTTTTCCTGCAGAAATTATCAGGGCACAATAACATTGCTGTTCAGTATCCACAGGAGAAGCAAGAGGAGACCTGTCTCTCAAAGTTATTATGACTACTGTTGTCGCTCCCCTCCATTCGAGTGGGAACCTATACCTGCATTTTTTCTTTTACTTTCCCCTGCGTGGTCATTATTCCCAGAGTGCTCCCACAGTGTTAGTGTACTTTGGTCAACAGGAAAGTCTTATTTCTGCTTCATATTAAAATGAAAATATATGTCCTCACTGTTCTCAAGGTCAGTGCCTTCTGGAAGATCCTAGCTTCCTGTAGACATTATCTCATTTCACCAGAGATATTCTCACTACAAAAGAAAAGATGGACTTTTCTCACTTAGTCTCATAATTAGAGAGACCACTCAGATAACTCTCATGAAAACAAAGGAAATCTGATCCAAAGTGACTGGTAGACAGAACTACTTGCCATAGATATGGCTAGCAACTTTTGAACAGCATTTTCTCTGGGAAAGAAAGAGAGAAAGGCAGCAAAACAGCAAAAAAAGTTTTGCACCTTACTGAATAGCTTGTGGGAGGCAGGTGGTGTAGCAGCTAGCTTGCTCTCAGAGAAACCCTCAGGAGAAAGAAAAGAGGCAGGTAATTGGGTCTAATCTCCTCAGGTTGACCTCTGGGTAGATAAAAGAATACCATTTGCTATGAGGACCGGCTCTTATCTACAGAATGCCCTTAGGAGGATGTCCATGGTTAAAGAATTACTTGTAGTAAATAAACCCATAATCTATGAGACATGGCTCCCTTGAGAATGTCGCTTAAGCTATATAACTCTCTGGGTATAAAATGGAGGTTTTTCATATCTTAAATGTTCCCTGTTGGAGGAGAAATCTCACAAAATCTCACTAGGAGAACTCAGCTATTGTTCTGTGCCAGAGAGCATGTGTCCAATGTGAAAGAAAGGGCCAAGGGACCACCCTTGATGTCCTCGCATGTTAGAAATATTTAAAGGAAGCCTTATCAGAATTTCAAAGTCTCTGCAGACAAAGTCGGATGGAATAAAAATATACTTGGACTCCTCTTTTCCACATCAATTCTTCTAATAGCTTGTGAGTTATAAGTGTAATGGGATAAGAATTTTTTTCTGATGCAATAAATTAATTATAAAAGTATATGATTGATATGAATGGAAACCATCCTAATTAGATAATGATGAGAATTGCATGAAGGATAATGCATGACAAGTGTACCATTATAAGGTTGTATTTCTGTTGAGGGATTTAAGTAATTCATACTTGTTATTTATAAGATATAAAAAAGCCCCAAGGTAAAAATACAACTGTATATTCATGTGTTTCCCTTGAATTATCTTGAATAGCATATTTTGAGGAATTTTAAAGTTGGTTGATATGCATTATGTTGAAGTTAATAGTGATTTGAACACTACATGGTGAATTTTTCCAGGTGCTATGACATACTAAAATAGAGATAACTCTTTCAAATCATATTTAAAGGCTAAAATGCAAAGAATACAGAGACTTTTTAGTAAATTTTCAAAGCCACTTTCCATTATGTAATGTTTGCCTGAATGAAATAATTACATTATTTAGTTGCCATAAATGCTTTTTACAAAATGAGGTAGAGTATAGATTCTATAGATAAACAGAGAGATAATAGATAAATGACCATGTGATCTTTTCTTACAGAACACATTGATCTCAGTGAAATCATAACATTGTAAATATAATGTTAAAATACAACAAATAAAATAACATTAAATTTCAGAAAATCTGGAGGTCTGAATTTAAAACTGTATTATGTTTTATAGGGTCTTAGCTGGTAGAGTATCTTAAAATTAGTAAAATCTTTATTTTTAATGCTTATTGTAAGATGCCTATGAAAGAGTACTATTTCAGATTCTTTTTTTTACTTCAGGAAAGAGAGCAGGTTTTTTCAGTGAGGAATAGCAGCTCACATCATGGGTTCCACATACTGTTTCATTCGGTGGAGAAGTGAGTTGCAGCAAGATTTCAGGATTAACCCAAAGATGATGCGTGAATAGTACACAGGACTAGAGATCAGAGGATTTGTACACTAATCCCGCCTGTGCTTTTGCTGAAGAGTGAGAGTTCTCTGCTGTGAAGAAATGGATCATGGGAAAACTTGGCAGCCTGATTCATCAACCTAACACTAGATGGTCAGATGAGTGCAAACCTATAGGTGGAAACTTCCTCAAGGGTTGATATTGGGATGGAATAATTAGATTCCCTCACATTCGATCTTTTCATCATCAAAGGGACAAAGGAAGGATTTTCTCCTTGGTGAATAAAAACCACCAAATTCACCAAATTATATTATTAATCACTGATGGGTTAGGACAAGTAAAATTTTTTCATGCTAAGGTCAAGGACAGAATAGGGCATTACAGCAGCAACATGTGAACCAAGACAGATTGTAGGAATGGCTACTATAGAATATTTGTCTACCGAAAAGACATCTTTGGATGCTGTGACCTCTCAAGGTCCCACGCAGGTCTATTATTCTAAGAATTTTATCTTCCTTTCCATTTTAATACTGCCCTAGGTCTGCTTTTCTTTCCAGGTTATTTTCTTCATTTTCTTAGAAACATTTTGATCTCTATCTCCACTTTCTTGGGAAAATCGATAGCTTGTTAAAAAAGAGATGGTGACAACTGAAAGGGCAGGGCTAATGTCCTACTCAAGAAGTCATTGTGCTAACTGGGTTTATAAACCATCTCTAGCCTCTTCCTTTCCGAAAGGACCAAGGATCCAAAGGAATGATATAAAGAAATAATATTTTGGCTGGTGGGGGAGGAAAGGAGAAAATACACCAGTTTTTTAAATACTGGGCTGGAAGAGATTTTCTTAGGCAATTAACAAAAACTGGTTGTTATTGTTGTTTTTGTCTTTGAGAAAAAGAATTAAAACATCTTATAATGTTATTTAATATAGGAGCATAGTCATCAAAAATAAGGAACGCTGTGTTGGAAGAAGTTGCTAAAGAAGTTATTGAAAATGCCTCCTTTGGAACCAACTATATTTCTGAGGAGATATTGCTTTCGGATATAGAGATATAAAATTAGATGACTTGGAAATAACAGTATCACATTTTTGTTTTATTACTAATAAAAATAACAGTGGAAAACTAAGGGAAATAATCAGATTAGCAGAAGCATCTTTCCTCTCTGAGAGGACTATTAGAATACTATTCCAGACATGTTCTGGCAAAATAACTAACTGGATAGATACGTGACAGATAGTTTGATCAACTACCCTTACTTCATTGTAAATTTTTACCTTTCACTTAATAAAGCCTGAATGTTCTTCCATATCTTAAATGTGATTCTATAAAATGATTGCTAGTTGCTACATGATTTTACCTGTGCTGCCCCAACCTTTATGTACCTCTTTCACAGTGATCGCAGAAAAAGGGAGATAGAGGTAAGGAAGGGTGCGGGGAGGAGGATGGGTGAAATAAAGGATGACAAGGAGGTAGGAGTAAAGGCAGGTAGATGGCAGAGAGCAGAAGTGGAGAGAATAATCAGGAAGCAAATCCTGTGGACTTGGGGTTTGGGTCTCAGTTCACTAGCTCATTGGATCCAAACCATCTCCTGTTTGTTACCTGATTTCAGAGTGGATGTTGTCAACTTGAACTGCTCAGTGTACAGATTAAGACCTTGGCAAATTTGAGAACTCTCTGGTTTTGGAACCAGAGAGATTGGTATTCATTTACTTAGCAACTTGGGGTATGTCATCCCACCACTTTGATCTTTGGTTTCCTCTCCGTAGAATGGAGATTTATCTTGGGGTACTTGCAAGTTTTAAATTAAGTAGTATATTTAAAGTCTTTAGGCAACTGACAGATCCTGGGTAAGCGTTCAACAAATATTAGATTAAACCATATGAAAGATTAAGCCATGTGCTATTTTTATAGATCAAATATTGGCAATTTTATATGGCTCAACCTAACATTGATTTTCTCCTTGTCTTTTAAGCAGCTGGGGAACCACAGACCAACACCCCAGACATCAAACAATACAGTCTTGTCTCACAGTCTGCTCAGACCCTGCTCCTGCTCTGTTGTCCATGAGCAAGACCCAACCTTGCACTACCTTGTCCGTGGTGTGAATTATTGCCTGGCTCCACCTGTGAATATTTCCTCCTGTGCCAGGTGATTGGCCTTTTCACTGAACTCTGCGTCCCGGGCAACCTACACTGGACTCATTATACCACTAATGGATCTATGGCTATTTTTTCCCACATGATGGCTGTCTGGATTTCATTTCACTTGAACTCAGCGCTATGCTTTCAGGGACCAAATAGTCTACCCTCCAAGTGGTAATAATCAGAAACTGACCATTGTTTAAACGGAGCCTGCACTCACATCATAGCAGACATCTTGCTGTTTCTTTAACTCAGCCTGCTGTTTCTATGCTTTTGCATATGCCTGTCCCTCTGCTGGCAGCAACTTTTTTTTTCTATTGACAAACTCCTACTCCTCCTGCAAGAGACAGCTCATAATGTTACCGAACCAAGTGGGCTCACCTCCTGGTGAGTTAAATACGACTCTACACCAGTGGAAGTTGTCTCACAGAGTCAAGTGTATTTGCAGCAAACAGGAGGCCATGAGGAATCATTTCCAAAGTCATGGCATCCCTGAACGAAGGGAAGCAGGAACTTTTATTTCAGTTGGGAAATGAATATTCAAAAGGGAAAGGCAGTTATTTACCTGCACAGGCTCAGTTGGAGAACATGCTTCCACACAATGAGGCCTAAGCGCCTTCTGGAGAGAGCTTTGCATTAAAATTAAGGCAAAGATCATGGGTGCAGCTCTTGTGGTGAGGCTTGGTCAGTTTCATGATGGTGGTGGTTACATCGCCTTAACATACAAAAGGAAAAGAAACAACTTGGAAAAACAGTTAAAGGCTTCCAAACCCACTTTTGAGTTTGTCGAGGCACCTGGTCGGTGACAGTAAGTCCTGTGCTTCATACAGCTTTCTCTGAATTCCCTAGGTAGACTTACCTTCACTGCCCTGTGCTGCCATTGTACTCCCTATATACAGCCATCTTAGCAATTACCATGCTATATTTGAGTGTCTCCCTATTGAATTGTGAACTGCTTGACAGCAGAAACAGTGACTTTACACTGAAGCATTCCCAATGTTGGGCACAATAACTGAAACACAGCAGGTACCCCCCAAAATATGTCCTGAAAAAAAATTAATAAATGAATGAACCAACCTTTCTGAAGAGCCCAAGAACAGATGATTTGTTTTTTTGTAGTAGTGGTCTATTTCTTTCCTCCCTCTCTTCCTCCCTCCCTCACTTCTGTTCTTTCTTTCTTTTCAATGCAGGGTTAAAAATTTCTAATTTATCTCCCTGTTTAGAAGCTTATGGGAATTTTAAAGATGCTGATTTGCACAGGTATAGAGAAAAAAATAATCACACATAAAAATGAATCGAGTCCTTGGCATCCTTCAACCGACTGCTGTATTATCTCCTCTAATAAGACGCCTTAGAGTCTGCACATTTTCCTGATAAGAATAACTGCTGTCATATTTTTTGTTTCAATTTGAACATTTTAAAGGCATTTGCTATTAGCACTAATTAGATGTATAAGAGCCTTCCTGAGCAAAGTAGATAGTCACAGCTAATTCATAAAGAATTAATGATAGTAGCTAAATTGCCACATAGATTTGCACTTTGCGTAGGGTTAAATTACCAGATAATGTGAATACTGCTTAAAATAAATTTAATATTTAATGCAAATCACAGTTTTATTTAATTCATAATAATTTTGAAATTTTCTCAATATTATTCCAAATGAGCATCTGTATAAAATCTCTTTAAAGTAAATAAGCCAATAATATGATAACATCAGTAGAGGGAATAATAACATTAGCCATTTGTGCAACACTTAATATTATTATTATTACATTTTTGATTTTCTGCTATTTGACTAAGTGTCATACACACAGTTCAAACCAAGTTCCTCCAGTGTAGGTGTTAGACATTTGAGACAATTCTTTACATTTTGAGTCATTAGGTTATTGGCAGAGCTGAAGCCATCAAATGAGTGCTTAGTAGCCTTAGTGTGGTTTGCATACATGTGCATGTGTGTGCCTTTCTCAAAAGTCATACAGTTTTCTCTCAAAGTAGGTTATTCACAGAGAGAATATGTTTAATATTTTACTTACCTCTTATTGAGTAGAAATTAAGTCGTAGTCCCATTTATTTAAAAGAAAAATTTGAGAGAGAGTTTTAAAGCAAGAGTGACGTCCAAAGTTAAGCTGCCAACTGAAACAGACCTCGGAGGAATGGAATTCTTATGAACACAATTTAAGCTGTCATCTGCAAGTTTCCATCTGCGCTGCAGATGATTCCTGATTTAGGGAATACAAACTTTTCAGGAAAGAAGAACCATAGCCCATTTTTTGCATGCCGATCCTATATTTCTGCTGATATGTAAAACTGGGGGATGGAATAGAATTGACCTGAAGTGACATATGTTATCCAGCTACTGCAGGCCAAATTTTGTTCCAGTGTGTTGTATATGTTATTGTACTTATCTCAAAGTGGGGTACCTACTGGGGGAAAAGAGGAATCTCTAAGAGTATTTGTACTTCCCTCTTTTATTTTTACAATTTTGGTAATGATAGCTCCACATTCTACTGGGTTGAAATTTTTCTTAGCACGTGGCTCTGGGTCCAGAGCATCCCATAGACAGAAGGAAATAGCAAAGTTGCTCGAGGGCAATCCACCTGGCCAGAGGATCAGACTGTCTTCTGTATTCACTTTGCTAAGACACTGGGCAGCTCTTGGAACACGATACATTATGTTTAGTAACTGTTTGTTGAATGAGAGAATAAATGAATAAATCACCTTACAAAAATTCGCTTTCCATCACTGAACTCTAAAGTCTCGTTTCCTTTTTTGTTTGCTATACTGAGTTGTTGGTACCTCACCCTCCTTTAGTACCTCTTCTCATAAATTTAGCCTTTTCCTGAAAATGAGCAACACTACTTTCTAACCTTGTTTCCTAGACATTTGGTTTTGCTTTAGAAAATGAATTCTTCAGCCCATCCAGCCTGTTGTCTTGGCCTCCTGACCTTTATATCACTAGTTTCCCTGCTTTGAGGCCAGAAATATTTAAATCCCAGCTGTATCAACCCAAAATGTTGTCTTCTACCCATCCTCTCCCCATCTTTCCACATCTTGAAGATGTAGCCAAGTGTGGCCAATAATTTGTATTCCAATAATTTGAGGTTTGTTTTCTTTCAGTTTTCAGCATTCCCAGAGTATATTTCATTAGGAAGAATAATTTAGGCTTCTTCAGCTTGAGTGTATGGTAGTGCTAGGGAGGAGGGGAAAAGATGAGGGCAGATATTTATGTCTGTGCCCAAGAAAAGACTCTTGTCCTTGCTGCTAATCTGCGATCTCAAGCCACACTTCCTATGTCCTGTTGCTACCTGTACCTATTGCTCTTGGCACTAAAACTTCTTTCCTCTCTTTCCTTCAAAAACTCAGTAAATATTAACTCTCACTATAGTTATAGGCACTCCTTTAGCAGAAAATATAAATTTCTTATAAACACTAACCTATTCTATTTGTTTTTAAATTTTAGTAAAAATTTCCAAACCTATGTCAACTTTGAAGAAACTACATAAATTGGGGAAATTTTTCACGGAGAGAGGAAACTGCCCTGATTAATTATGCACGAAATGGACAAGCATGGACTAACTGGGAAAGAAATGGAATGCATTCTTCATTTTATACTGCATATCATCTTAAGACACTGACTGTTATTATAAAGTAGACCTTGGAAGCTATGATAGAGATGGGAGAAGAGAGGCTGAGACTGGCTTATTGGAGAATCTAGGACTACAATTGACTTAACAAAAGTGGTTTTATGGATTTCTTTTATAGCTATGTCAAAATCTCTTGATCACCTACTCTATAGAATGAGTGCTTTGTCACTCAGTGTGTGATCTTCTGAAATTTCAGGGAATCTAGCAAACACTAAACCACATTTCCATTTAAAAACAATAGTCTGGAAAAGAGAAGTGATTCCTCCAGGTTGCCACACTCTGTACCATTCCCTATTGCACTCTCAATGTTGGAATGAAGTGACAGTTAACAGTTGTCACTTATAATATTAGAGCAAAGTAATATATTTCATATATTCACGTGTCTATCAAAAGTGAGTGACTTCAGTTGTCAGCTCTCTACTCAGCGTCACTGGCAGTCCCTTCTATGGTCTTCTCTGCATCTGTGCTACTGGCTTGGATTGTTTGCAATGACTTCCGAGATCTCTGCTCCCCCAGACTTTCCAACAGTTGTGTAAGACTCTAATCCCCTGTATTAAAAACATCATAGTTGGGATCCATACAATATTTTCTGACCGAATTCTGATGGATATGTATTTATACTTGGAACAGTTCCAGGGAAATAGAACATCAAATGTAAGAACTTGGGATTGGCTCAGTAATTTGAAGGTAGTAATTGACATCATTGCATTTCTGTTGGAAAAATGAAACTCTGCTTGTCAATGGCATGCAATAGCAAAAACAATTATTTATCATCTTTAGCTGCTGGAATGAAGTTCTTGTGAAAGAAAAGACTGTGGAAGACCAAGGGTATTTTTTGCAATAGAACATTAGGGTGGAATTATGAAGTAGAATACCTTCTTCTGACTGTGCTGTAAAGCTTACACACAGGCCTTAGATAATGGCGCAGTCAGAGAACTAAAGAGCTACTTTGCCCACAAAGCACGTTTTATTTCATCTAACTTTGAGGGTTGAGCCTTTTGAAAATTAAATCCTAAGTTTGATCACGTAAGTGACTGAGTTACAATGTAAGTTGAATTCACAGCCTTATCTGGTCTTTTATAAAAAAAAAAAAATTAGAGCACTTATTAGAAAAGAGTGGCATTCTGAGAATTGGATAACAAGTCCAATAACTTTATATCAAATATATAAAGTTTCTGCCCCAATAGCTTTAAATGAATATTTTTTGTACTTTGTTTACTTGGGTTGGTATGATACATTATATTTAAATTCCTTGAACACCGTGGATCCCCCTGATGTGTACAAATGACTGAGGCCTTATAAAGTAAGGGATGTTTATGTGAATAAAGTGATTTGATGGTTTTAGCTGAGGCCAGTTTTGAGTAGGTTTCAGAAAAGAACAAGGCTTTGCAACTAGTCCAGGTTGCTGTTAAAGTCTCCCATTTGGGTAATATCGTATAATAGATCTGATATTTCCCTGTTCCTGGAGCTATTTGAAGTTCCCTGTTCCTGGATCTGATTTATGAATGCCGTATGGAGCATTTGGTAAGTATTAATATAATTACAACACAATGCAGCCCCCTAGAGTTCTAGAGTGAAGTCTTGCTCTCTTATATGGAAAAATATTCTCCTTTTAGGAATTAGTTCCTGGCCTGCTACCAAACCCTTGTGTAGGTTGACTTCCTGTCAATGGGATGCATGCACCCTGAGCTGCTCATAATTTAATGGGTGGATCTAAGTCATAAAATGAGGCACGCACCGTAGTATTCATTCATTGAGTAGAAGTGACATATATAAGATTTGACTCAAGTTGGATATGAAGACGTGGCTCAGGCTTCCATGACACATATTCCTGCTACATTGGTGTGTCTCCCCCAACCCCTACTTTTTGGCCTCAAAAGGAGTTCCCTATCACTAGCTGGATGTGAAAGGAAAATATGGCCTGGTTTACAGGTGGTTGTGAATGATATGTTGACATAACCCTACAGCAGATCACTGCACTATGAAAGCTTCACTTAGAGGTGGCTCTGAAGAGTAGTAGAGAAGAGAATTCCATCAAATGGGCAGACTTTTGCACCATGCATGTGTCATTCACTCTACATGAAAGGAGATGTGGCTAGAGATAGAGACCTTAATTTCTGGTCATTGGTAAACATTTGGAAGAAACACAATTGGAATATTGGCGAAGACTTATATAAATGGACCTCTCAAAATGGCAATGAACAGAGATATCTGTACCCTGTGGGAATATTCACCCAAAGGTATCCTCAGCAAATGAGATTTTCAATAAATCAGATGAAGAAAATTGACAAGCTCTATGTACATTCAATGGATTTATGAACAACATGACCACGCTAATAGGGATGGAGATTTATGCACGGGATCAACAGACATAGGTTACCCCTTGATAGGGGTTTTCTGGCTACCACCACAGTTGCATTTCCAACCTGCCAATAGCAGAAGGCAATGCTGAACCCCTGATACAGCATCATTCTTCATGGCAGGATAGAAATAGCCACTTGGAGACAAGATAACTACATTGAATCTTTTCAATCATGGCAATGGCAGCAATTTGTCCTCACTGGAATAGATTCTTATTCTGGTTATAGATTTGCCTTCTCTGTCCCAAACACCTCTGCCAGCACTTACTGAACGCTTTGTTTACAATCAAGGTGTCCCATACAATACTGCCTTTGAGGATACTTATTTAACAGCAAAATAAGTGGGGCAATGCATTTACAGCCTGGAATTTACTCACTGACTCCATCAGACTTAAACCAGTGGCCTGATGGAAACAGGTGAAACGGTACACCGAAGGCTCTGTTATGGCAATTCTTGAGTAACAATCTGAGGAGCCAAAGTGTTGTGCTACAAATGAGGTATAGTCTCTGATTCTCTGACTAATATGTAGTGCCATTTCTCCTATAGTCAAAAAACACGTGATCTGGAACAAAGGATGGAAGCGAGTATTGTTTCTCTCTTTATTGCCCCTCATAACTCACACACAATTGTTGCTTTCTGTCCCCACAACTTTGAATTTTCTTGTCTAGAGGATTTAGTAACAATGGCGCTTCCATCAGCAGACACAACTATTCCACTGAATTGGAAGCTGAGATTGCCACCTGGCTGTTGGGTTCTTTCTGACACTGAACACACAGGCAAAGGGGTGGATTACTCTACTGACTTGAATGATTGCTGCAATGGGGTGTGGAGGAGGTGGTCTGGAAGTCAGGAGATTCCTCAGGATACTTTATAGTACTTCATTTCCAGTAGTAGCATTTAATGAAAGACTACAATCAATTATAGGCAGAACCACTTATACTTCAAATGTCTCATGAATGACAGTTTGGATCACCCTAAAAAGTGAAAAGCCCTAATCAACTGAGGTGTAAGCTGAGGGTAAAGGGAACATGGAGTAGGCGGTGGAGGCAAGAATTATGGCCATGTGACTACTTGCAGAAATGGAGATTGTAGTGTCTATTAACATTTTTCTTGCTTGTTTTGTTATGTATATATTTTTATATATAAACCATTTTCCCTCCCCATACTACCTATTAAAAGCCGTGTTAACAATGTTAACGGTGATTAATGCTATAAATTTAATCTTAAGTTACAAGATAATAAAGACAGATCATGACTGTGCTAGAAAAAGAATATTACCCAAAGATGAATACAGGGCCATAATGGAATTTAAATCTCGACCTGTGGGGAAGAGGTAGGGCAAGTCTTCAGTTGATCAAGGATCAATGGTATCATGCTAGATAGTAGAAGGATGTTGTTTTTATTGTTATTTGGAAGTTTATATCTAAAAGGGTAAATATGGATGCTGAATTGGCAAAGCACATTGGAGAAGAGAAGCTGGAAACTACATTTCCCAGAGTCTACTTCCCTATATAATCACAGATTCTGCTCTGTGAATAAGAGGCACCAAGGAGATTTAGAAGATGGAAGAGGAAAGGTGCCAGAGGGAGTAGGAGATAGATGTTTGGGGCCAACCGCAGCTGGGAGGTTCAAAGCAGCTGTATTACACTCAGAATACATAGAATGACTTCTCTTTTCCTTACTGAAGCCTGACTGATTCAGTGAGAAAACAAAAAATCCCCTCCTCTGGATTAAGAATAAAATGATTATTCCTCATCAACTTTCCTGCAATCTAAACCCTGGGAGCATTTAAGTTAGTGACCCTGGAATGCATGATAATTTATGATGGGTGATAGAAATGGCTCTAAACTAGTCCTGTGCCCTCAAATAGCTTTGAAAACTGAACATATATGTTAAGAGAAAATAAAAATATAAAGTGCCATACCTAAGAACGAAATGAAGGAACAGAGGAGATCTCTCCAAAATTTCAGAGGTAGCACCCATCTCTCTCTTGCTTCAGTCTTTGCATTGCCTGGAAACTTCATTGTAAGGCCAGTCCTTTTGCGTTCTTCAGGTCTTAAATGTCAGTTCTTCCTAGATTGACCACGCAATCTAAATGAAGTCTCCTTATTCTCTTTCAAAGCACCCAGTCTCTTTGCCTTTACTGCACGAATTACTATTTGAAATGATTTATGTATTTCCATATCTACATGCTCAGCATGTATCTCCTCTGTTAGACTGTAAACTGCAAGAGGACCCAGGCCATGTCTTTTTTGTATACTGCTTCCCTTCCAGGACCTAGAAAACAGTAGGTGTCCCATAAATATCTGTTGAATGAATAAATGAATGAATGAGTGGCACGTGAAAATGGAGACAGTAAGGGATGGGTGAAAACAATTAATCTTCTCAAAAAGAAAGACCTTGGTTTTGACTCAGTCAATAATGTGAAATAATGATAAAGATTTTTCTTGTTCCTTTGTTCGTTCCTTGTGTGACAAGAAAGCAGAATGGTGGCTTTCCATTATTTACTACAAGACAGTCTTTCCAGGGAGTGGGAAATGGGGAAGGAAAATATCCTTGCCTTTCTCATATATTCTTCGATTTCCAGTATGTTTCATTCCCAACTGATTGTATTCATAATTCATTTTTATATAGTATCTACAAAATGAAAGTATTTTATATGATATCTATTAAAAAAGTTCTTAGGTGCAATTAAAATAAATGTTTGATGGAGCTACCCACGGAATTATTTAGCAACAATTACTGTTTTTCAGAGATTTTTAAAGTAGAAATTTTTGCTTAACGAACAAAAAGACTGAAGTAAAACTGACAATGTTTTGATAATTTTGAGATACATTGTAAACACTGTGAAAAGACCTGCTTCCTTGTTTGAAGCAACACCGATCAATGCATTGACCTCTGTCTGGAACTGCGTTGACCTCTTTCTACAGTGAAGAAATTTGAGAGCTCTGCTATTTTTCTTCCTTAGAAACTTTCACTAAGATACAAAGCATTTTTTGGCAGGTTGCATTATTTCCCTTCTGACTCGGTGAAGAGAGAGAGTGTCTACATTTGCATGTAATATATAAAGCTACAGTTTGTGTAATACAAAATATAAGGTGAAAGCAGGACGGTTTGGAGTATTTAGACCCAAAGCAAATTTGCATCGTTTTCACGAGCAGGGTTTGTGACTGAATTATGTGCATCATTGCATTACTGTAGTAAACAGCATGCATTTAATATTTAGAGAAACTTGTACTTACTTTTTCCCTACTAATGGACTCTCCCAAGAAAATCCATTTTCATTTTCTTTGGATCAAAATGAAGAATGTGAATATTTAAGCCAGGAAGCCCTCTGTAATTACTGAACTGTAGTGGCCCTGTCTGTTTAAATCTGGACATTTCTTTTGTAAAATATTGTGATAGTACGTATTTTAGGTGATAGTTTCTACTAACCCCCCAAAATGATAATACAAGTCACTTAAATGAGCTATTACACGTTCACTTAACTTAGCTTTAAGTCTAGATTATTTATTTATTTTGACCATTTGTATTTCCTTTCGTAGACTAAAACCCTGGGTTACCTTTGCTGGTGATGCTATTCCTGCCACTTAAGAAGTTTTGAGTTTTCATGTTTTGAACAGAGAACAACACTGGCAAGATTACATCAGGAAGAAAACGAAGGTCCTTTGGTGTACCACCGCACCGTGTCTAATTAACTCCTCAACTCCTCAAAGTCCACTTCTAGTGTATCGGTCAGCTGTTCCCCAAATGTGTTGCGTCTAACAAGCAACCACAAAATGTTGGAGTCATTTACCAATAAGCATTGATTTCTCTCTTTTCTAAGTGTGCCGGGGCAGCTCCTTTCGCTGGATTTGGTTGCACAGCTCTCCTTCTGGCTATGGGGCCGGCTGGGCCTGCTTGGGTGGCTCTGCTCCTTGCGTGCTCAGTCTGGGGCCCAAGCTGAAGGGAGAGCAGCCATCCAGAGGAAGTTGCTTTCGCAGCAAAAACAGGAGGCCAAGAGGCGAACTGGAAACACATGAGGCCTCTTAATGCCTAGGTTTGGAACGGGCACACTGTCCCTTGTGCCCACATTCCTTTGACCAAAGCCAGCCTGTGGCTGAGCTCAAAGGTCAAGGAACTACAGCTGCATTTTTGTGGGAGGAACTGCAAAGTTCCCCAGAAAAGAGGATGTGAAGAGGCAATAATAGTTCAGTCTATCACTGCCAGCAACCACTGACTTGAATTGTCTTCAGCCACCCATGAGGCCCAAGTACATAGTCTCCAAGACGATTTTCTATGTTAAAATCATGTCAACCCAAGATTCTTTGGATATGATGGCAAGAACAGCAGCAATGACAATATAAGGCTCACTCACATACACAAACAAATAGTTCAAAGGTTAAAATTAATAATGACTTAACCAAAATTTTAAAAGTTAGTTAGCAAAATGCCTAACATAGTCTTAACTGTGGTGTCTCAGTGGGCACGTTTGTGTAAAATGAAGACAGCAGAGCCCGGAAGAAATAATGCTTATTTTTATTCCCTTGGTCAGCCAGAAATGTCCAGTTACCAGCAAGGTCCCATAAGAGAAATAGTTACTTTTGAGCATGAAATACTATTTCAATATGCGGGAATTGCTGAAGTACAAATATGGTTTTCATTATTTAATTTAAAGATATTTCAAAGTTCATCTAACCTGTTTATAGTTTATTAGTTTACAGTTTCACAGCTATATAATCAGATATAAAATGTTTTTGAGGATATTCCCAGTGGTGCATCAGATATAATAAATTTTTTTAGGATATTACTAATGATACAGAACTTTTTAATTGTGTTATTTAAGGAAATACACCTACTCGGTTTCTCGTTTGGCTTGTTGATGGTGCTCATTTGTCTGAGAGTGTGGGTTAGTTTCAGAAACTTTCCTCAGTGCATATCTCTGCAGTCTTGTGGAACATTCTTCCCCTCTGTTCCCTCTTCCCCTGTGGTTGTCAATTATCTCCAGCGAATCATCATGCTACTATTTGCCCATCAGAGAGTATCATTGCAAAACTGACAAGATACTTGAACTAGTACACTAACATCTTTATTCCCAAAGTATGAAACTCATTTTAAAAGACCAAATTGTGTTCATTTTCTAAATTTTCTTCAGTGAACATTTTACACGTTATCTTTCGAAATGCAATATAAGAAACCAACAAAGAAGATTAACTTATTCATAAATTTCTAGTATTCAATGCAGAGTTTTTCAGCTCTGAGGGAAATGGGGACATCTTTTCAGCTGTCTCATATTCTTTGTACTGTTATCACCCGTCTCTATGTAAGAGACTAAATATGTATTCTTACACAGTGCACATACTCGTCTACATTTTTTTTTCTGGTGGAAATTCTAGAGCAAAACAGTTGTTCATAAGTCATAGTTCTGTCTGCTGTTATTAATTTGTTCAGCCAGTCAGTGCTGATACTCAGTTGTTCTGCCCCAGTGTGACCACACCTCCTGTTACAATATTAAAAGGCTTATGTAACAGGTGGTAAATAGGAGCTGTGTTGAGCTGCTGAGAACCCCACTTCCCTCTTCACAGTCCCTCAGGGAACCTCTCAGCTCTGAGAATATAGCAACAAAGGGCCAACCTCTGGCATTCCAGAGGCCTCGAGGACCCTTCCCTGCATGAGCCAGGTCAGCCGTCTATGCCGATTGCTCAACTCCCATGCCATTCCAGCTTTTAAATATTTTTAATATCCTTCTTGCAGCCATGGGGAGAAAATGTTTTGTAATAGGTGTAGTCTAAAAAAGGAACTAGGGAGGGAAAGACTGAGTTGCAGGAGGTGGTAAGGTGGTAGCGAGAAAAATCCCAGTGGATATGAGCACTACCGAGAAGTCAGACAGTCCTCAGTTCCCAGCCAGGTTCTGTCACTTAATAGTTGTGTGTTCTTGGTATGAATTCAACCACACAGTGAACCTCCATTTCCTCATCTTTAAAATAAGCATGATAATACCCCTTTTGCATAGGATAGTGTTTGAAACAAGAAGTAATGTTTAAAAGTGCCTGATCCCATTGTAGGCAATTAAGAAATGATACCATTTATAACCGTCAATGTGCAAAGTAGAATTTGCATCCCCATACTCATTTCTCCTTTATCACTGCCCTGAATACAGCTGCTGTAACAAGCACTGACAGCAGAGGGGGCTTCTGTTGGCTCTGAAGAACTTGGCATCTAAGGTTGACGAAACACAGAAAATCCTATTTATTTCTCCTAACTTGCTACGGGGTATTGGCACTCTGGTTGTCTGTGGGTAGACTTAATATCTTGATTAGCTCTCCTGAGAATGCCTCTGGAAACTGTTCTATGAAGTGGGAGGTGGAAGACTAGCTAATGCCTATGGTGGCTTCAAAATAGTCTGCAGAGGTCTGGTTGCTTGGAATTGTAAGATGTTTGTTACCTTGACAACCACAGGCAGCACAGGGCTGGGTTTTGAGTGACTTTGGATTCCTTTGCAATTCCCTATGGGGATGAATGATTTGTATGTCTAATCAATGAATGGCAAAGACATGTTATTTAACAAGATTAATGAAGCTTGCCTAAAGTATTCTGTATGCTAGGCCCAATGGCATGGATTCCTTAGAAATGTAGTTAACGTTTCTGGTATGTTGGCCCCAGAGAGAAACAAAACTTTTTTTAACAATATGTAAAATTTCAAGTTGAGGGCATAACTGTATTTTTGGTTGCCTCTGATAAATATTCTCAGAATTTGGGCTAGTCCCAAACACTACGAGGAAGATTTTTTTTCCTTTTTTCTTTTTTTTTCCTCTAATTGTTGATGATCTGGATGACACTTGGATGACTTCTAGACGTAGCACCTCCCCTTAATAAATCAGTCCTGACCCTGTGCTTGTATAGTAGGCTAGCAAACAATGAAAACAAGTTTTTTGGTATCTTTGCTCTGTTTGAGGAAATTCTACTATCATTTTCCTTTCCCTAATGTTCCTCACTTTCTATTCTCTTTCTATCACGGTCTGGTTTTATCTTCCTTCCTCAGGCTCACACTTGTCCCTTTCAATCTGACTGTAATGAGCACAAATTTGGTCTGTAAACATAGAAATGTGCTCTCTTCATTTATCTATAATTGAAATTAATTTCTTGGTTGTTGTATAGTTATTCAGGGCTATGTAACAAATTACCCCCAAAACCTCACAGTTTAAAACAACTGACATTGATTATCCCATACAATTTCTGAGAGTCGGGAACCTAGGAGGGCCTTAGCTAGGTAGTTCAGCCTCAGGATCTCGGGACTTGACTGGACTTGTAGTCATTTCTGGTTAGTGTAAGTGTTCATGGGTAAACTTGACGTAATAATTCTCCATGGAAGTTTTCTTAGTGTAGTTGCTTTCTTGTCCTCTGTTTCTGCATTCATGTTTCACCATTCTGTCCCTGGTAATATCCTACCTCCTCCCCTCAAAAACACATCCTCTGGATGGCTCTGTTCACAAAGTCTTGCTGTTGCCATGTTCGGCTTGGTTCTAGAAATATGGGCCATATGTGACAGCCTATAAGTTTTCCTTTTGACATTTGTTGAAAGGAAAAACAGTTTTCTTCCCCTGAAGATCTCATGAGAATGACACTCTACCTTCCAGTATCCTCATGTTGTGACAAGTTGACAAGCACTCTCTTTTCACCCGCCCATTTTCTCCATCATAAATAGTCTCAATTTGAAACCCATGTGTGCAGTTTCACCTAGAAGCAGGAAAGAAGACATACTGCCTTATTTTAGCTCAGCAGGACAAGAGCATTGAAGAAGATGAAAGGTCAGAGTTACGTACCACAAATGTGTTTGAATGATGGCACCAACAAAATCAGAACATGCTTTCCTAGGAACACGGCCCTTGTGACATACAAGCCACACTACTGCAGTGTCTAGTTGCATTAAAACAACCACAGTAATAATAACAATAGAGAATTTACCACTTCTCATAGGTAAAGTGCTTTATTGTTTGTGAAACACTTTCCCAAATATCTTCTCCTTTGATTCTTTCAACATTGTGAGGGCAGCCACAGAGTTACCATGGATATGCTGGTGAATTCTTTGGCACCACAATCATACCTATCCATATTCTTGCAATAGCTAATTCATATAACCTAGGTTTTTGTCTTTAAGGACACATCCAGATCTAGTGGAGTAAATAAAACTGTGTACAGGGATCATTTGATGCATGAACTCTCAATATATGCAACATTAATTTCAAACAAGGACTTGACCGATTTATCATCTCAGCTCTCTCCACCCCAATCTCTAACCATTTTCTTTATCTTCCTCCCATCCATAAAATCCAGATATGACCTGCTTGCTTAATTTCTCAATCAATACAGTAATCCTTCCCACCAGCCTAGAGCTTGAGTTTAAAAGCACTCTGGGTAACAGACCTCCCGGTTTGGTCCCAGGACTGCCCCCTGGGTATCCCCTTTGTGGATATGGCATAGATTCTTAATGTAAACTGAAAACTGACATAAAAATGTCATCACCGTGTTGTTGTTTCACCTATTTCTCTGGAAACACTACTAATACATAAAAGCAGATATGTACTGGGAAAGCAGCACTGTCAGAAGGCTAAGCTCTGTCAGTGAAATTGCTAAATAAATGGTCAGAAGAGTGAATAAATGAACAAATGTAAAAAGATCTTGATATGTCAAGTAAAGCGGGAATTAGTGTACTGTACAGTGATGCCATGTTACCAAGCAAGGGGAGTTCATGACAGCTTCTAGAGAATCAAAGTGTTGCTCAGCATTCCTGGCAGAAGTATTTGGCTCACATTTATACAGAAGACACAGTGTTACCCTGGAATGTAAGCTCCATAAGGACCAGACTTTGTGTATCTTGTTTCACACCGCATCACCAGCTCCCACTACCATGTCTGGCTCTTAGAGAGCATGCACACATTTTTTTGAATCAGTGAGTACCTAAATGATGAAATGAACTTGGCAACTAGTCTGTAGTAATCACATTTCTATTCTGAAGCCACTGGTATCCTATGGTGTCCTAGGAAGAAAAACAGAGGCAGGTTTTAAGGAAGAAAGTTGAACACCCCCTTTACATTTTCTCAAGTCTCCACTAATGAAGCAAAGGAAAATTCAGTCACATTTTGTATTTCTCAGCCAGGAATGGTCTGGCCACAGAGCAGAATGATATTTTTAAAATGCAAGGAAAATAATCCACCAGTTTAATCTGCACGATGTTTAACACAAATATCCTCTCCATTAACAATATGGTGCAAGAGAGAGTCTGAGGGTCACTAGAGGACCTGAAAACACTCTGCAATGTGTTTGTACAAGATTAGTCCTTCAGCGAAAGGATGTATTCATTCTCGATATGGCCTTATGTCAGGGTTGCTGGCCTTAATGTGTGGAACTTTTCCAGTTAATCAAGGCAAGCGTGCCCGGAGCTATTTTCTAGGTTTGAAATAAAAGCGCAAGCGGTGGTAAGCCTGAAACCTTTGTTACTATTTCCATTCCTCTCTTCTCTCTTTATTTCCTGCTCTCTTTTTCACCCACCTGTTTTTTTTTTCCTTGCTTAGTAAACAGAGCTGTCTATATGGCAAGTTGTGATAATCTTCCTCTCCCCACTCCCCACCCATGAACTTGGCCTTGGTTTTAATACCAGGGAGATTCAAATATTGAAATGGAGGCAGCCATTCTTCTCCGCACACTACAGGCTCAACTCTGAGCCATTTCCTCCAAGATCTGAATGAATTAATAATCTATCCAATGTTCCTAGCATGGGTTGTGTACTGTCTTTCTCCTGTCCTGTCTCTAGCTAGTCTTGAATTTATTTTCCTATCAACATAAATTTTTGATTTGGGTGCTAAAAATCTGTGTTTTAATTGGAAATATTCACAGGTGTTTTGATTTTAATTTGACACTCTATGTTTTATAACTGAGCTCAAAGAGAAGCGAAAGGAAGTACATCCATGGTATCAAGTCAGTATGGGATATGGTATACTGCAGAATCCAGCCACCCAAACATCTTATAACACAAAGGTTTAGCTCATGCTGCATGACTGTCACCAGTCAGCAGGGGGCTCAACCCATCGGAGTCACTCAGAGTTCCAGGCTGACAAAGGAGCCACCATTTCAAACATTGCTACTCCGGTCAGCATCTCAAACGTTTCTAGCCTCAGTGTCAGGGAAGGCTGGAACGCTAGAGTAGAGCTTTTCAAAATTTAATTTGCATGAGTTCACCTGGAGATCTTGTGAAAAAACCAATTTTGAATCAGTACATCTAGGCAGGATCTGAGGTATTTCTAAGAAGAGCTCAGCTGATGCTGATACCACTGGCCCACCCACCAGTTTTTCAGAAGTCTAACTCAACTAGCAATTAAATGTTGTGGCCCAGAAGTATAATTTCATGAGGAACATGGTTCCTTCCAACCACAAGGGAGCTGAAAAGTACAACCCAATCAGATGCCCAGAAGAGAGAACGGAAAATATTCAGTGACCATTCAGAAACATTAAGATGTTATTTATACAGCACAGAAGCAAAGTAAACACTTTTTTTCTGGCTTTTAAGCTAAACAGGTCAATGGGTTAAAATGTAACAAAAAAATTGAGCAGGGATTCTCAGTGCCAGGCTCTATATCAGAATCAGTTGTAGGGATTTTTTAAAAATACAAATACTTGATGAATCTGGAGTAGGTGTGGGGTCAGGCTTGGATATTTGTAATTTTTCTTTTTATAAATTGCTCAGGTAATTCTTTAGCCAGGGTTGACAATGCTGAAACAGGGGTTCCTAAGCATTTTTTGAAGGTGTAAAAGCACAATTTGAAGAATGCATTTGATGATCAATATCCTCCACCACACATCAATGAAACATACTATAAATGCTATTGTATTTTTATTGTAATTGAGTATAAGTTTGTACCTGTGACAACAGAAACATTTCTTTAATTTTTTTCCCTATTAAAAATAAATCTTACTTTTTTTTTTCTTTTTTAATTACTGTTTGTACCTAAGGGAAAACCTTCATTTAGGGAGTCACCTATAACATTATTCAAATTGCTCAGATATGAAAGTGTGTTACCCAAGATGCTGACTTATTCAAGTTTGTGAGATTGTTGAAAGAAAGGCTATCAAGGAAGGCTGGAAAGAAGACAGAGGGAAAGGAGGGAAGGAAAGAGAGGAGAGAAGGAAAGAAAAAAGCAAAGGAAGAAGCTGACATATGGCCCAGAAGCACAGCAGCAGGGGGAAGGTATTAAGCACAAACACTGGAATCAGCTAACATGGAATTAAATCTCAGATTCAAATTTTAATGATTTATAAATATTATTAAAGTGAATTTCCTTGTGCAAGTTACTTAGCCTCTCTAAAACTCAGTTTTCTAATATTTAAAATGGAGAAAATAACTACCTTACTAGACTGTTGCTAAGCTAAGTGAGAAAGGATGCAAATCTCTTAGCACAGAGGCTAACATATTGTTATCCATCAAAATGGGTAGTGCCTGTTTTCATTGGCATGACAGGAAGGAGCTGTCTACAATACAGCTCTGACAGCACTGTTAATAGAGAAATGCCAATCCCTCTCATTTCCTTTGGAACTGTATACTATATATAAAGGATTCATATTTTCTTTTACTAGCCTGTGTCATTGAACTGTGGTGATGTCTGGAGATAAGGGTTGTTATTAACCTGTACAAAATTAACAGAAGTTAGGCTAGATCTGTTGGGCTTCCCCAACACAGTGATTTGGATGAAGGCAACGCAATGATAAACAGAATGGATGTGAAAGAGGGAAAATTATGTCATGATAAGGTCTACTTCATCTCTGTAACCTAGTGGTTTGGTAAATAGGCTCAGGAATCTCAAAGATAGAGATTTGTCACTTCCTAGCTATGTGGCCAGGGTCAAGATACTTACCTTATCTAAGTAAGGATTTCTTCTTCCATACAGTGGATGTGGAAATATAAGTATCATAGAGATGTTGTTGTATTCTTGTTATTTCCAGTATTGACTAAGGAAAAAAGAGAGGCTTAAAGAGTTTCTGTATGATATCACACAGGTTTTGAGCTAGCTTGTGACCAAGTCAGCCTTAAAGTTTCCCTCAGCTTGACTGAACTTTAGACAGGCTTCTTCTTGACTCTAGGCCCTTGACCTCTTTTCTTAGAGCATTTATGTTAGAAAACTTTCCACTAAATTCTTTTTGATGGGGCAGCTCATGGCAGACAAATGCTTCTGTCAAAACAATTAGAAAAGCTAGATACAGTTTTAAAAAACCTGATTGGGAAGGTCAGGTCACTGCTGAGGCAGATGGGAAAGAAGAGATCCTCAGAGAGGGGAGCAGAAGACACTTTTCGCCTCAGGGTATCTGCCCGTTTGGGTCCTGGATTGTGAGAGTCTGAGAAAGAAGGGAAAGGACCAGAACCAAGGCAGATAAGCTGACGAGGTTTTGGCAATCACGTGGGGCTGGTGAAGAATTTTCATATGGGATAGCCAAATAAGGCTTGGGGACAAGGATCTCAGAGAGTTCAGAGATGGTGAAAAGTGAACACTACACTGGTTGTTTTCCCTTTGAGGCATGCACTAAATCCTTAAGATGGACGTGGGGAGAAGCTAAGAAGTGAAAACAAAGCTGCTATGAAGGAGAGTAGAGTCTTCAGAGCAGAGGAAACACTCATTGGCATTCAGGTTGTGCCAGGAAGGAAGGCTCTAATAAACACTGCAGGCTCTCGGTTGGATCCCCTGCAGAGCTATGCCTCAAAATGGGGGTAAACTAAAGGCACCTGAGCCTAATGGACAGTATAAATCAACTATGAATCAGATTGCACTTGGTTGGATAGAGGTGATCTGCCTCCCAGTCAGGCTGCCTCCCAGAAGACAGGTGAATCATCTATGGAGGAAGAGAATGTGGCCCAGAGATTACAATTTTTTAATAGAATTGTGACATTCAGGCAAAAATTACCAGACACCCCAGGACACATGAAAGAGGGAGGAAACAGACTGCAGAAACTGTAATGGACTGAATTGTGTTCTCCCCAAATTCATGTGTTGAAGCCCTGACCCCACTGTGACTGTATGTGGAGATAGGGCTAATTAAGGTTAATTGAGGTCATAAGGGTGGAGCCTTGATCCCATAGGATTAGTGTCCTTATAGGAAGAGGCACTACAGAGCTCACTCTCTCTCAGCCACGTGAGGACACAGTGAGAAGGTGGCCATCTACAAGCCAGGAAGAGAGCCCTCACTAGGAATCCAATCAATGGGCACCTTGCTCTTAGACTTCCCAACCTCCAGAACTGTGAGAAATATATTTTTTTGTTGTTTAAGCCACCAGACTGTGGTATTTTGTTATAGTAGCTTGAGCAGACTAATACAGAAACATACCCACAAATAATCCAGTTATGCTTTTGATCCGCAACTTAATATCAACAACAGACTGCAGGGTACCCCTGTTCAGATTTCCAGAGCTGTTTGGATGCATCCTTCTCTCTGGTGTTACATCCCACACAATCTAGCTGCTTCAGTCAAACACTAGTGTCAGGCTGTTACCTTCAGTGAGACTGCAGTATTCTCCTTGAGGTCCACTTCCCGGCATTGCAGTCTGGAAACGCCTTCAAGAAGAAAGCTGGAAACTCATAGGGACCACTTCATTTGTTTCCCTTTTCTTGGGAATCACAACCCTACACTACTTGTCTCAATTTCTAAAGACAGTCATTTCGTATATTTGACCAGTTTTTTAGTTGTTTACTGTGGGAGTGCAACTTCTATACTCCTTCATGGTCAAAAGATAATTCTCCCTATTTATGTTAAAAACTTTCATCAAACCAGAAATAGTAATTTTAAAAAAATATAATAAAACTTATCTACAAAATTCCTCCAGCAGAAATCATCTTAAAGGTAAAATATTGAATGACAGAGATTGGGAAAGAAAGAAGGACAAAGATTTCTTCTATAATTGCTTCAATTCAATATCTTTTGGAGGTTCTTGCCAGTTCAATAAGGCAATAAAAATAAGTGAAATCAAACACCTAGAAATAACACTAAGGAAAGAGGTGCAAGACCTCCACAAAACAGTTCTGTCAAAAAATGCAAAAAGACCTTAATAAATGAAGGGATATAATATTTTCATCAATTGGAAGGCTCAGAATTTTAAGATACCATTTTTTCCTAAATTAATCTGTAATAGGTTCAATATAATTCTAACTATTACATTCTTGTCAAATTGACAAGAATGGCATAGAAAATCTAGATCAAGGAAAAGAATTGGAAGGTTTACCCCACCAGACATTCAGGTTTATTATAAAGCTATAGTGATTGAAACTGTATGGTATTTAGCACAAGGATAGGCAAAGAAACCATATAACAGAATGGAAAGTTCAGAAACAGAACTACATGTATGCAGTCTCCTACAATGCAGGTAGAGAAAAATTGTTTCCACTTCGTAAATCTGAGTATCTGGACATACATAATTATTATTGCTCAGCAATTCCATACTTAGGTATATACTCAACAGAAATGTATTTAAAGTACCCCCTAAGCACATGTACAAGAATGTTTCTAGCAATATTATTCATAATAGCAAAAACCTGGAAGCAGACCAAATGATTATCAATAGTAGAATGTATAAAATATGTGGTACATTCACACAAAAGAAATAATATAATCATGAAGGGGAATAAACTGCTGATATATGAGCAATGTGAATATAGCTCATAAAGATATGCTGAGCAAAAGCAGTCACAAAATAACGCGTAATGAATGATAACATTTATACATAGTTCAAAAATAGGCAAAATACATAGTGATGGAAATCTGAGTAATTGTCACTTCTGGCATGGGTGGACACTGAGAAGAGGTATCAGAAAGGATTCTGATGCTGGTTGTGTTCTATATCTTCATTTCAGTGGTAGTTACATAAAAGTGTTCATGGTCTTAAAAATTCATCAACAACTATACTTGTGACTTTTATACTTTTCTGTATGTATATTATAATTTCTGTGTGTATATTACCATTTAATAATGTTTACTCAAGCACAGATACTACTCCAAGGATATTATAGTAGAGTCGAAAACACCTGTGTACACAGAAACCTATAATATTCAGCAGCATTTAGAATCTATTAGAAAATTACAAATAAATGACTGTGTTATAGTTCAGAATAGAAGATTGGTCCCACCTTGGTGGAGGTGGGATGGAATTGGAGACTGAAGAAATGCTCTTAGGAGGAGATGAAATTTGAGATGGGACTGAAAAGAAAAGCAGACGATTGATAGTCAGAAATGAGGGGTTGTAGGCCATTCCAACAGGAGAAATAGCGTCTCCTTCTCAAAATTGGTTAGATATGTAAGAAAAATTGACAGCAGTTTTATTTATTTGGATTACAATCAATAATGTGAAATTAGTTTGGAAAGGAATATTAGGGCTAGATTTTGAATGACTTCAAATAGCAGAGTAAGGAATTTGGATTTCTGTAGACACTGGGGAGCCGTTTAGCATTTATGAGCAGAAGAGAGTCAAGATCAAAATTGTGCTCCAGAAAAATAAATCCATTGACCTCAAGATTATTGGAAGGAGAAGAGAACTGATGTAGCAAGAAAACATAAATGGATGTTACAAAAATCTAATTCATTTTCATTTAGCAAACAGTTATTAAAGGTCTACTGACTGGCTTGAGCAAAAATTAGTGAACATCTAAACTAGATCACTCAAGTGGGAGGTTGATAAGTGACATACATGACATCTTCATTAAGGAACAATTTGAAAAATTATTTGTTGAGTACTACTAATAAAAATTTATGGCAGTATGTGAGTTAAGAATATATTTAGCTGCCATAAACAGAAATCCCAACTAATAGTAATCTAAATTTATAGGAGTTCATTTTTCTCACGTAACAAGACCACAGGTAGATATTGCTCGTGTTGTTGAGCTTGTAAGCAATACTGTCGCATCCAGGATTTTTAACTTTCCTCCAATATTCTGAGGCTGTTGGCTTCCATCCTTTTGTGTGATAACTCATGGTCACAAAATATCTGCCGTATCTTCAACCCAGCTCCTTGATCAAGGATGGTAGAGGGAAGGGCAGTGTCAGGCAATTCAGTGAGATTTTCATAAGAAAGAAAAAGCTTTCTCACAAACTCTCCCATCAGATTTCCTGTAAGTTTTCTTTGACTGTGACTGGATTTCATCTCTAACTCCAGCTGAAATGGAGGCTGTGAACGTGGAGGATGAGAAGAGGGTATACATGATACACTGCCCCTCACAAAATCCACACCATAAAATTATGATCCTCACAAGCAACAAAAGCAAAAATGAATGTGGGCACTGTAGCAAACTAAAATCTTCTGCAAAGAAACGATCAACAAAATGAAAACGCAAAAGAACAATCAACAGAATGAAAAGGAAACTTACAGAATGGGAGAAAATATTTGTAAATGACCTGATAAGAGATTAATGTTCAAAATATATACGGAACTTCTACAACTCAATGGCAAAAAAAACGAATAACCCAATTTAAAAATAGGCAAAGGACCTGAATAAACATTTTTTCCAAAGAAGACATACAGATGGCCAACAGGTACATGAAAAGGTGCTCATCATCACTAATAGTCAGAGAAGTGCAATCCAAAACCACGATGAGATATCACCTCACACCTGATAGAATGGCCATCATCAAGAAGGCAGGAGATAACAAATGCTGCCAGGTGAGGATGTGGAGAAACAGGAACACTTGTGCACTGTTGGTGGGAATGTAAACAGGTACAGCTACTATGGAAAACAGTGGAAGTTCCTCAAAAAAATTAAAAATGGAACTACGTTACAATCAAGCAATCCTACTTCTGGGTATTTATCCGTAGGAAATGATAACAGGATCTCAAATAGATATCCACACTCTGATGTTCATTGCAGCATTATTCACGGTAGTCAAGACATGGAAACAACCTGTATCTGTCAATGGATGAATGGATAAAGAAAATGTGGTAGATTTATACTGTGAAATATTATTCAGCCACGAGAAAGAAGGAAATCCTGCCATTTGCTACAGCATGGATGAACCTTAAGGGCATTATGCTAAATGAAATGTCAGACAGAGAAAGACAAATACTGTATGATCTTACTTACATGTAGAATCTAAAAAAACCAAACTCACAGAAACAGAGAGTAGAGTGGTGGTTACCAGGGGCCCGGGGGGTAGGGGGAATAGGGAGATGTTGATCAAAGGGTACAAACTTCCAGTTATAAGATGAAAAAGTTCTGGGGATACAGTGTACAGTACAGTTATTATAGTTAATAATACTATATTATTTACTTGAAAGTTGCTAAGAAAGTAGATCCTCAATGTTCTCAAAACAAAAAAGAAATAGTAATTACATGATGTGATGGAGATGTTAGCTAACTATGCTGGTAATCATTTTGCAATATATAAATGTATTAAATCAAGGTATACACATTAAACTTACATAATGTCTTATATCAATCATATCTCAACAAAGCTGGAAAAAATTATGATTCTATTGTCAAAGAGAAAGTGGAAAATTGATAATGGCTCTAACACAATTTTTCATAGTCACAACACAAAATATATGAAATGGTACTTGCTCTTAAAGAGTGTATGTGATAGCTGTGGGAATGTTGTATGTGCCCATAAGAAATAACTACATCTAATATGGAATTGAGAATTTCCACCTAATGTGTGGGGTCTATTTACCATTTGTTTGCATATTTTTAATTAAGTTGGCCATTCTTTGCTTATTTCAAAAATTGTCTTTGATCACATGCAATGCAAAATTTAATATAAAAATGGACAATAAAATCATTCCAAAAAAATAGAAAAGAAGAAGAGAAATAGATGTGACCCGATGAGATAATTACGTGGCATGAGTTCTGCATTTCATGGCAATTTAGCCAAAAATAGGGTTAGTAAAGGATTTCTCATTATTTGACATTTTTTAAATAAACAGATTTATTTTGAGGAATAAACTTCCTGTCACTGAAAACGTGAAGGATTAATATGAACTTTTCAGACTTTATATGAGAAATATTAATAGCAGGAAGCTGAGATAAGTTATGACCTTAATAAGAGTAACTTCCTATAGACTAAGTTTTCAGATGTAATTAATTTTCCATTGCTTTCCCTCAGACTTCATTACCTGAACCTGATCATTTTACATTTGTTTTAATGGCCTTAAGGTTTTAATATGGCTACGTCTTTAATTGCCATGTCTCTGGTACTTTTGAAGTGCATTTTTCCATCAAGTAGGGATCAGGTAAACCTGGTTCCCTACTATATTTCTATTGTGCATGGAAGGCAATCGATAAATATTTATTGAATAAATATGTGGGATAAAAATAAAAATAAAGGATATTGTGCTTTTTCCCCAGCAGTGATTCTAAAAGATACATTAACATTCCACATATGGAAATTTTTACTATTAACCCTCTCTAAGCGTTGCAGTCACAACATTCAGTCTTAAATGGTTTGTCTCTCTTTTTCGTCTGATATACTAAAGTGCCCAGCACAGTATCTGCTAAATCTTGGGTCATTCAGTGGATAATTGATGTCTTCATGAACAGAGGTATTCCTGAGGACAGTTGAAGCAATATTACACTGGTCCATTATTTCTGATTCCCTCAATGTCAGGATAGAGTTTATTGAACTAGAGAAAGAAAATGAGGCTGCTCTTCCTAAGCATTACATGCTCTAGGTAGCCTTTGGAAAACGCTGGGTCATAGCTAATTCATAGTTCTATTCTGGAGTTAGAGCCTGAGTGCTGTAGTGTTGATTATAAAGGGATTCATGTGCTTCAGAAGCAAGCTGAACAAAAAGTTGTGTCCGGCCTTCTGTTGTCATGTTGAGGAGGTTGACTTTCATTCTTGCCCAGACAGATGGCATTCACCCTTCTTCACAGAGACAGCCCGCAAGGATATTTGCAATTAGGCCAAGAGTTTTTTCACCACAGAGCTTTGAATCTGCTAGAGTATTTGGAAGATAAACAAATTGAAACACCAGATTTCTGTACAGCACTCTATAGAAAAGACCATTTTGGCGTGAACCACTTTAATGGTAGGTGGTTACCATTCAACTGCCTTGACCATGGGAGAGCCCAACCATGGTGCCTGAAGAACATAACTGTGCATACATAGGTTTTATACACCCTTCAGTGTATTATATTCTACTCATGAGTGTAATATGTTTCACCAAAATTTTTCTTAAAATGAAGTGGGAAAGGGAGATGTGGTTAATGGAAAGAGAATTGCTGACTATAATTCTGAAATTTTGAGCCCAGATGTAAATAGGATAATTATGCTTTTGACAACAATAGGTAAGTAAGGAAGGGAAAGTTTAGTTCATTTCGGGAGTGCTAATTTGCAATGCAATATGGAATTCTTGTTCAGGAATTGTTTGAAACCTGCATTAAACAAGAGAAGGGGAAGAACGTGTGCACCAGATCCTAAGCAAAGCATTTAGCAAAAAGCAATCAAGACTGAGTTCTGGGAAGGTAGGGAGGAGATCCAGGTCAGTCCATCCAATCCTGATGGTCTCAGCTTGGTCCTGCTTTACTCTTTATCTCCCACTCATTTCCCATCTTTATTTGCCTTCCGACCTCTGACTTCATATTCCATTTCCAATCCTGAACTTGTATCCTGTACTTGACGGCCAATTTAACATTTCTGACCTCCCAGACCTTGTCTCAGCATTATACTCTCCTTACAACTGTCTGATCCAGCCCTTCTAAGGGAAACCTGGACAGGTAATATCTTTTACATTTTAATAGGGAGAAAGCATGGTGTTTAATAATATCTTTACAGGAAGGCCATATTTATTCTAAAATAACACTTCATTAGGGCTATAAACAATGCAATTAATCATGCTCTACTTTTTATGGTATGCAAATGCATATGCCTAAAAGGAAGAGGTTACTTAGAGCATTAGCTATGAATCACAGTGCCAATGACACGCTTCAAAATGCACCAAGAAAGAGAGTGGAAAGGCTTTTGAAATAATAAAAATTATATTTGCTAATATACATTGAATACAAACCATGTATCAGCACTGTCCTACACTTTTGTAGGAAACGTTAAAGCAGTAAAGATGTCTGGAACGTTGCATTTCTGACTGGTCTCTAGTCTCAAAATGGTGACTATAGGATTAGTAATCGAATAACTATTACTTGAATTTACACATGTCAACATTATAAAACATTTCTAAAATTCAAGGTTTTATAACCTGGTGTTTTGGCTTTTTCTATCTCCCTCAGACAAAATTTGTAGGAGGAAAAGGATTTTCATTTGAACTTCCTGATTAGGAAGTGGCAGTCAGTGATGCTCAGAGTAGCTCTTTCAAGTGGTAAAGATAATATAAACCTCCCCAGATATATTAAATAGTAAAGGACTCGTTCGAATGCCATTTAGGTCCAATGCCTTTTCACATGTTTCTCCTCTCACAAGAAATGTCCTTCTCTATTCTCCATCTAGAAACTTCTACTCATTCTTTGAGACCTGGCAGCTAAGGTGACAGTGGAATGATCCTTGAAGTACTCTTCAGGACTTATTGATTAGAACACTGGTTCTCAAACATGAGCTTATCAGATTCTCCTGCAGGGCTTGTTAAAACACAGGGCCTGGAGCTTCTCATCCAGTAAACCTGAGGCAGGGCCACAAATCTGCACTATTAACAAGATCCTAGGTGATGTTAATGCTGCTAATCCAGATACTTCACTTTGAGAATCATTGAGCCACAACAACATAAAGAAATTTAATAAGCAAAGAATGTCCTCTTTCTGTTAGGTCTACTGACTGGACTCCTTCAGTTGAATGACACACAGTTGTGTATGTGTTAAATTGCTGGATTGCATTATCAAGATAAATAATTTATATTCCCATCACTAATCTCTTCCCTAAACTCCAGACTTGTATATCCAGCTACCTATTCTACATCTCCATTTGAATGTCTCATAAGCACCTTAAATTTAACATATCGAAAATTGAACTCATGATTTCTGCCACCTCTCTGGTTCTAGACTGAGTATTGCTCTGATCCAGCGTAACAAATCTTAAAAGCAAGGCCCCAAAAGGATCATACGTAAGTAACTTAAATGTGTCCCAGAAAAAAATCTCAAGAATATTCATAGAAACATAAAAATATCCAGGCCCAACAAAGTTAAATTGACAATGCTTGGCATCCAATTAAAACTTAGAAGGCTTACAAAGGAGCAGGAAAATACAAAATACGATGACGAAAATAATCAGTCAAAACTAACTCAGAACTGTCACAGGTCTTAGAATTAGCAGACAGAGCTTTAAAACAGTATTTATAATTGTATTTGTATATTCAGAAAGTTAAGTAGAGATATGGAAGATAATTAAAAACCCAAACTTCTAGAAATGATGTGAGAAATACAACGTGTAAGAAGTGCACTGAGTGGAATGAACAGATTACACATGGTAGAAGAAAAGAGTAGTTAACTTGAAGACATAGCAGTAAAAATAAGTGAAAACGAAACATAGAAAATAGACTAAAAAAATGAACAGAACATGAGTGAGCTGTAGGACAATTTCACAGTCGTAACATACATGTAATAGGATTCTCCAATGAATGAAGGAGCACAGAAAATATATCTGAATGATGTGGTAGACAGAATTCTAACATAGCCTCCAAGATTTCCCAACTCCTGGCATATCACCCAGAATAAACTCCAGGGAAATGGTTGTGGTAGATTTTACTCTCTTGATTAGATTATGTTATATGGCACAAGTGATCTTAAAATGGGGTGATTATTCAGGTGGGCCTGACCTAATCACACGAGGCCTTTGAAACAGAGCTTTCTCCAGCTGCAGAAGAGAAAGTTAGAGGTTTGAAGTGCAAGAAAGATTCAACATATCACTTCTGGCTTGAAGATGGAGGAGCCCGTGTGGTGTGGAGTACAGGTACACTTTAGAAGCCGAAAGCATTCCCTGGCTGACAGCCAGCAGGTAAATGAGAACTCAGTCCTAAAACCACAAGAAGCTAAATTCTGCCAACAGAAAGAATGATTTTGGAAGAAGAGTTTGTCCTCAGGGCCTCCAGAAGAGAGCTCAGTCAGGACAATAATTTAATTTCAAGAATGTGAAGGAACTGAAACTCTCCTTCACTGCTGGTGGGAATGTTACATGATACAAGCGCTTTGAAAACAGTATTGCAGCTTCTTAAAAATCTAAACATACACCTATCATATGATCTAGCCATTCCATTCTTAAGTATTTACCCAAGATAATTGAAAACGTGTTATAACAAGATGTAGTATGTTCCAGAAGCTTTATTTGTAATAGTTATAAGCTAGAAACAACACAAATTCCCATCAATTGGTGAATAAATAAACAACAAATCCTATTATATCCACAGAATGGAACACTACTCAGAATGAAAAATAAGGAACTATTGAGACATATCACAACATAGGTCAATCTCAAAACAGTTATGCTGTGTGAAAGAAGCCAAACAAAAAAGTGCATATTGTATGATTCTATTTAGATAAAACTTAAGAAAATGCAATTCTAATCTATAATGACAGAAAGCAGATCAATGGTCACATTGTAAGTGAACATAAATGAGGCCATCTTGTTACACTAAATGGCACCCGCCCCTCCTCTGTGTGACTACTCACTGCTCTGCACGTACTCTAAAAAATTCACATGCTCTCCTGATTTTTGGCCTCCTCTCACATATGTACTCCCCAATAGCTTGATAAATTGAAACTTTGTTCTGAGTTTTTCTCCAGGAGCAGGCTGACCACGGGTGGGGAACCTACAGGGCATCCATCACAGCTGACAGAAGAATGGAACAATGTGATGCCTGGAGCCCATCACTCCTGGAGCCCAACATCCCTGGACCCCTCCTTACTGCCCATTTTCCCTATATAACTGCCTCAAGATTCTGAACTCTTTGAAGATGGCTTTTTTGAGGCATCAATCTGCCATCTTCCTGATTATGCCGGCTAATTGAATTAAAACTTCCTTTCTCCATCCCTAACTCATTGCGATTAATTGGCTCAGATAGTGGTGAGCAGAGCGAGCCCCTTGCTCAGTATCAACATGGAAATTGGGATGGAACAGACACTAGTGGGAGAAAGCAGTTACAAATATGTATATGAAAACTTGGGGGTGATGGATAAACTGATTATGTTGATTGTGAAGATAGTTTAACAGGTGTAGACATATATTGAAACATGTCAAATTGTACACTTTGAAGATGTGCAGTTTGTTGGCTTCAATTATACCCCAAGAAAGCTGCTTTTTTAAGTAAACTCATGTATTGTGTATCTTTTAAAAGTAAACTCGTATATTCTATAGATGGAAAAATGCTTTTGCATGATGTGAAGACCAACCCTACCTTGCAAGAGTGTAGCAGCAGACAATACTCTTCGGAACCTGGACTCTTAAACTGGGAGTGTGCAAAGGTGTGCTTGGAGTACTTGAAATAATGAGATGAACATGAATTTTTTTCTGGGACATAAAATTTATTCAAAATTTGAAGGAAGTTTTTATATTGTATGGTAACAAATACCTATCTTATAGAGTCAAATACAAAATCCCTGTGAATTTATCAAATAAAATATGAGGTGTCAAAGAAATACTGAGATTGTTTTGACTATTTCTTCCATCCACAGGACTTCATCAATTCCCTCTGTCTTTAGAGGACAGTTTAATAGAAGAATTTAGTAATTCCCCCATTTGAACATCTTATTGCTGTACTGAAGGGAGGTATAAATATACTTTTTGAACACTTCTGCTCAGTTCAGCTATTTTTTTACAATAGTACCAAAAGAGGCAATTATACAATATTACATTTAAAACAAAATGCCCTCTTCCTCCTTCTTTCTTTTTTTAAATGTGGAATCACGGTTCCCCCAAATTCTAAAAAAAATTTGGTGTTTGAACAAACGAAGCAAGAGACAAAGAGAGGATGTAACATATGTATATAAAAATGTCAACTCATCAATATACTATAAGCAAACTTTGAACCTGCAGGCAGTTAAGTGACATAGACCAGTGGGTAAAGAGAAGACACGAGGACCAGATGAAGCAAGGGAGAGAAGAGGTTGACTACCAAGGTGAGGTTATCAGTGGCACCATATGGTCCTGAGGACCGTGATGAACGTAGATTTGAATGGGACTAGTGTCTCTCTTGTATTGACTTCAGGTACATGTTGGTTGAAGACGTGAAAGGTGATTTGCAGCCTTTGGGGGGTTGGACATTGCCAAGAGCACCAGCTAATCGTGTGGGAGTTGAGAACACAGCTCCAGTGGGCAGCAAGAAGCCGAAGCTGAAACCCATTGTGATGGCTGTGCCAACACAGACAAACACTGGGGCTCCAGTAGCCTCTGGATTCTCGTCATCTCACCCATGCAGAAGGTTTATTGCAGCTAAATTAATTCTCAACTCCACTCACTTTGGGGCTGAAATTTTCTGCCTTGATCTGCATTTGCTAAACAACTTAAAAAGCCTAAGCTTGTCCTCTGAATTAAGTCATCATGACAAGAAATGTAATGACTACCATCAGCTGGCATTTGGAGAATAATAGTACAGGAGAGGAGAGATTTTTTTTATCAATCAATTGTTCTTTAGTCTCTAAATATCCTTTTCTTGGAGGAAAGGGGGAAATTATAGGAAAGGGAAACACTAAGAAAAGCCATAAAGTAAATCTTTCAAGAATACACATTTATTTCTTATTATCACAATTCAAAAGAATGATATACCACTTTGCCGCTTTTTCTTGAGAGAGAGATCATTAATAAAATTAATAAAATTGAGAGTTAACACTGAAGGCTTAGTCATGAATTAGCCACTAGATAGAGACACGTTTAAATTGCAAATTACTTTTAAAGTCATTAACCACCCCAAACTTAATAAAGTGAAATCTTCACACTGTTAAAGAGAGTAACAGATGTTGTTTTTAATGTTTAATGAAAAATATTTATCTGCTGCTGTAACGAAATCTTGCTTCCCTGACCCTCTTTCTTTCTCTAGTTAGGTTTGTTATGTTACACTTAAAAGCTCTTTTGCAAGACGATCAGTACATTGTTTTTGGACAATTACTAAGGCTCAATCTTAGATAAATGTTATTTTTTCTTTGGCCGACAGGGCAGATGAAGATCTGTAACCACAGAAAAGCATGTCTAATTAGTGCAGCTTCAAGATATGAGAGAGACTGAGTTGGCAACTGTACTTTCTCTTGGATGATCTTTTCTTTTTCTTGGATTATTTAAAGGAAACTAATTTCTTGAAGCCCTAGGCAACAGGGTCACAAGCGGTAAGAAAGCCCACATCAGGAGAATAATGATATTTCAGTGTTGGAGAGAAACGCCCTCATCTCCAGGAGGGCAATCAGAACTTCAACGGCTGCAATCTGGAAGCTTCTCCTCAGGACCTGCTTAGGGCTGGTTCACTGTTCTCACAAGTAGCAGAATGTGCTAAATAAGTGGCAGGTGGGAAGGTGATGTAAAAAACTGTGTGACTTAAGTGACTATAGAGGTACAAAAGGCAAATACAGAGGGAATGAGCCCCCTTGAAATAAAACGTGAGCATCTTGGTAATCCCCTCAACCCAGAGGCAGAGCTGGTCTCCATCCGTGCAGACCCGAAGTGCACAGGGAGCGTTCCTTCATTAGCTGGTGCAGATAGAGCTCCTTCTGATTTGAAAATGGGTTACAACTCCCACAATTTTGTGTAATAATACAGAGAATGTACCCTTGATTTCACCTTCTAGTCTTATAACTATCTCCTAATCTTTTTCTTTCCAGCTCCAAGAAAGAAAAATAGCAATCAGAAAAAAAAAAAAATGAGAGAAAAGCGTAAAAGGTCAATTTAGTCTCCCTGGAACATCTGCTCCCATAAGAAAGGACTACTTTTTCCTTCTTTCAGATAGATAATAGCAGATTGAAATATTAAACAATCAAAGTTTGGTCTTATCAGTTATATTATGATGAAGTGCCCAAAGTAATCTTATCCTTGACCATAGATGAAAAGATTATTACCTTCCAAGGAACTGCAAGGATGACCTAGAAGGTGGTATGGAATACAAAGATATAGTCAAAATGGCTATAACTAACAATTCAATTCTGCAAATATTTACAGAATATGGCACCTGTTATAGGCCAGGCACCATGCTAAGTACTTTAGGGAGGAAACACAAAGATGGCTGAAGCACAGCCTCTGACTCAAGGAAGCTTAAAGGTTAAAAGGAAGGTTAGAACAGCCACACATACTCTAATAGGCAGCAAAATACAAAAAAAAAAAAAAAAAAAAATTCGTTTAGAGTTATTCAAAGATGTTCAGATAGGGAGCTCTGAAGTTTAAAGAGAGACTCATTGGTCGCTCCAAATGGGCTTTGTGGATTGAATGGGGTTTCCCCCAGGGAGGGTGTAAGTAGGTGATCCAGGTTGGGAGAACAAATGAGCCAAAGCATCAAGGGTAAAGGATGTGGATACTTGGAGAAGGTAGACCGTTCACTGATGTGTGGAGTAGGCTGGTTGGGATGTCAAATGCGCGAGTTGTTGACAAGAAAATTATCGTGTCATGTATTTTTTCTACAGTCTACATTCTTGGCTGGTATGGTTATTTGTAAACCCTTTCAAAGGAAGAGTGACATATGTAAGAAAAAAATGAACAAGTCATACAAGTCATTTCCCAATGTGATTACATCCTTGTAACCAGCATCTAGTTCAATAAGTGATATTACCAGCATGCAGAGGTCCCCCCTTCAGAGCCTCTTTCAGTCTCCCAGCCCCAGTGATAATTATTATCCTTATTTCTATCATTGTATCACCATAGATCAGTTTTGCTTAGTTTAGAACTTAATATAAATGAAATAACATAGTACATACTTGTGTTTGGATTCCTTTACCCAACCCTCTCCCTTTTGTTCTGTGTAACTATAGTTTGTTCTTTGTGACTATTGGTTAGTATTCCATTGTATGGAGTTGTAGGGATGACCTTTTATTGATGTACATTTCAGCTTTTTGTGTTTAATCTTAATGTTCCAAGCAAATAAGTGGATTAAAAACAACTCAATTTCAAAATGGGTAAACAAATGCAGTCACTGAGTAACTTTAAATATGTATGCAATCACCTACTTACTATATTCAAGTATGAATATTGATCAGTAGTTTTCCTTATTAGAGATGAGTATCAACTCTGGTAAGAAGACTGAATTGGGTCACCTTTGTGTTCTTTCCTTCTAGTTTGTCTCACACACTGGCCTGTGTTGACTTTTCTTCGAGTTCTATGCTATTGTCCCTGAATGGTGGGATCGTCAGACATACTATCCATAGTGTATTCTAGTGCAAGGATTTTTTTACCCCAACTGCAAAGCGCTGGGCACCTCTACTAACTACGAAAAAAAAAATCCTTGCACTTGTTTTGTTTTCCAATTCCAGAATAACTCTAACTGTTGAAAACTCTCAGTCTCTGATGAAAGGAAGTGTTATCTTCCTCTTGAGGAAGCTCTGTGTTTTGAGCAGGAAAAACTAACTTTCAGGGCTGCCATCTGGAAGGCTTCTCACTCAGGAAACTTATACAAATTCACTTTCTATTGTCCTCAAAAGGATCGTCCATCCCTGGATCTGTGACTCTCACCGTGTCTTGTACTGTTAATGTTTGTCTGGGGGATAATAGCATTTCTTAGGATCATAGGCAGAGCTTCCCATCTCAGTTACCAATCCTGATCATTACCTGCTTCAATCCCTGATATCTGCTTCTATATGCTTTTGAGGGGAATAGAAAGAAAGGACCAAGAAAATGGGGAAGGGAGAAGGTTGTGCTTTCACAACGCATCGTGTATACGTTTGGCAATTCAGTAGGAGAGCGAGAAACTGCTGGACAAGGTGCTCCACGGGAGCTCCACATACTACTCGTACCTGCAGACTGACATCATTGAATTTTTTTTTTTTTCATTTTTGGAGAGCAAAAATAGTGAAGGCTGGCAGAACGAGAAACTTTCCCTTTTAATCTTTCTTGCTGTTGTGCAACTATGAATTTTTGGGAAGCGTTAAAGTTCATTTCCTACCATCCATTCAAGCTACAATGCCATTGTGTGTAAACACAGTGGATTCTATGACTACTGTATAAAAAGATGTATTAATCACCTGAGTGGGACTTACAGGTGGTTTGGAACTCAAATAGCACTAACAATATCTCCGTAACGATATGGATATAGGACAAACATCTTAAGGAGACGTGGTGTTATAATTTTCAAGACATAGCAGACTTTTTTTGAAATGGAATTTTATTGTAATATTCAGGTTATTACAGAAAAGCACTTTCCCTGAATAGAGTATCTCTCATTATAACGCTCAATGTAATAATACCAATGTCAGGGTATTTTTTGTTGTTTCTAAACAATAGAGGAAGTGTGGAATTTTAATATTATAAGTGAAAATTAGAATAGAATTTTTATATGTTTAGCATCAATTGAATGCCCATTGCTGAGCTATTAATTCCACAAATGTTTATTGAGTGCTATCCGACATTTGTCAGGCATTGGGAATATAAAGCTAATTAAATCAATTGTTGTATATTTCCAGAAGTTTATGGTATAACTTAGCAGGTAGTGGAAAAATAACAATTGATTTCATGATGGAGCTAGCCAGCTCCCATGAGAAGCTTGAGGAGAGGTGTTTTTGTTGTTGTTTTTGTTTTTGTCAAACTTTTATGTGTAAAGCTTCCAAAAACTTGAGCTGCATAGATTTGGAAGACAAGATGAGTTTTAGGAAGTGGAGGGTAAGAAAGAGAGACAGTCCAGAGATAAACTTTATCTTGTTAATCCTTACAGCAGTCCAATCTGTTAGGCGTCATTAACCATATTTCGCAGAAGATATATCTAAATCTTGGTGCTGATTTCTGGCCCAGATCTGCTGTGTAGAAAGCCTATTCTCTCTTCCACTCTGTCAAATTGAGATGTTGGACTGGAGGTTACTTATTTTAATACTATAATTTTTCTTATGCAATACGTCACCATTTCAAAGCATCTTCACATGAGCTCCCTTATTTTAAACTTACAGTAATGTTGTAAAGCAGAGGGTAGGCATCATTATTCCCATTTTCGTATGAGGGAAAAGAGTCTTAGAACTGACCCAAGATCACTGCAGATGGACAGAGGAAAATCTAAATCATTCTAACTCTCTATTTTGTATTATTTTTGTGCATTCTCCATTTCTTAATCTCACAGTTACTGTGATAAAATGAAGAATCACTATGGTGTGTTTATGTTTATGTGGAGTTTATGATCTTTTCTTTTGAAAGAAGAGTATAATTAATAAAAATTTTTAAAACAAATTTCAAAAACCAACTAGAGCTTTAACTAGATCAATTCAGAGAATAGAGGACACGCTGACATACATACTGAAAAAGGTTAGAATACATAAAAAGATACCAGTGTCTTGGGGAAATACCTAAAAAGACTGTCACATAGAGTTTCACTTTTGTAAGCTGGGAAGCCACTTTTTCAAGCAGCTTCGTGAGCCATCTCCTATAAAACAAGCTGAGCAGACTATACTCACATGTCTCCAAGAAACATAAATTCCGTTTGAGTCCTTTCAAAGCACTGCTGTGAGTGGGTGCCTCTACTAGTTCAGGTAAGATTTGGTCAGATTTCTTCAGTTAACCATAACTGGGGAAAAAAATCAAACAGAGTTCATGTGAGCTTATATTTAGAGGGATGCTTTTAGAGAACATGCAATCAACTAGCCAAATTTAATGCACAGGACCACATTCTGTGTATGAGAAAGAATTCCACACATTCTGCAGTCCTGTCAGCTGTATGTGAGGAGTTAGGCAGAAAACTATAAAGTTGGGTCAATCACCTGTGTATTGAGACTGACAGTTATCAGGGAGGGCTAAAGAGTTGATCCAAAAGATGTTTAAAAACCATAGTCAAATTAGTTTAGATGAGGTTGTAACTCTCCATTTTCATCATGGATTTTATTTTCATCTGTCAAAGATGTAGTAATACTGAATAGACTCTAAACGATCTAAGGCTCCATAAGAGTTTCCCTCTTCGTATCTCATTAATTACTTAACATTATAGTGATGGCCAATCCCATAAATGGAAATATGAAAATAGGCTACAGCGATGGTCTATAAACCTTGCTTTTTGCTGAGATAAATTTGAAGAGAGCACAGTATTTAAGATGCTTCAGTAATTAAGGTCCAAGAAAGAGAAGATTTTGCAAAAATTAAATTCAATGCTTCTTACATGGATGAGGTAATAAGTTTGCAAAGCATCACAGAATCTTTTCTCTCAGATCAACAATTTTTCTGGAATATCTTCAAATTGTGGTAAAAGCAAATACAGTACTTTCTATATTTTGTCATGTGGGGTCCCATATTATCACTTCCTTAGAGACATATATGAATATATGGGACATACATATGAATATACAGAAGAAAGAAAAATAAACTAGAATATGAGGCATGTGTTTTTACCATGAAATTATATTAAGTTTAAATAGTGGGATCACTATAGTACTCTAATTCCCAAATCTGATTGTGTATCGGAACAGTCTTAATAATTACCAAAATGCAGGTTTGGGGTTCCCACCTTTTCCTACAGAACACCAGTGTGGGGGTGCCCATGAACCTATATTTTTAATAATCTCCAAGGTGATTCTCATGTACAGCTAGATTCAAAAATCACTGTGATAAGATATTCACATCAAATAGTAAGTGTGTGTACATATTTAACCCTGAAAATATATGTGAAGTTTCTTTCAAGTTATAAAGTATATAAAAGAATGATTTTATAATAAATAACTCCCAACCCATCATCACCATGTTAAATACTGCAACGTATTACACACCTAGCAAAGTGCCTCACAATAGCTAGTTGTGTTGGTTTAGGTCATGGACGAGAGTCGGCAAGAGTTCCCCAATGTAAACTTGATGAACTCTTGCACACTGCACTGAAATGAGGGACGATGACTTCCAGGGGTTAAGAGCGTATGTCATCAGCTCAGCAGGAGCCCAAGGAGCCCCTTCCAGTCTTTCACATGTCTACATATAATTATAGTAATCACCATTGGTCATGCTCTTAAAGTTTTTCTGGGTACTCTTTTAAAAATTTGCATAAATTATTTAATATAATCCTCACAAAAGGACCATGAGGTATGTGTTATTAAATCTACTTTACAGTCTAGGAAACTGAGGATTTCACTGGGATGTCTGACACTATTAATTATGTTTTTAAACCAGCAGGATAATAAAACCCACACGCAATTACAGTCACTCCACAGGTAACGATGATAACAAAATGTCTTCGACATAGAGATAAAACTACTAAGAGCAAAATATGGTGACCTACCTTCCTCACTGCCAGAGTAGAAGGGATCCTTCCCCCATTCTCCCTTCTGTGCCTCTGACATGCTTGGTTCAATGAAGGGAGCCTGCTTAAGTTTGGGACCACACCAATCAGGTACCGTAGGGCCAGTGGGCATTAGAGACCTTCTATGAAGTTTCCTTATGAGTCACTAGTGAAGCATGTAGTTTCCTGCCTCTGGCACTCTGTAGGAAGAAAACAGAAACAAAAGAAAACAGGCAATTTGCCCCCATCACATAGATTAATCAAGAAAGGTATAACCTTTGTATCTTTGGCTGGTCTCCAATAAGCAGGACGGGGCATTCTGATAGATACAGGCAGGAATTGTTTCAATCATCTTTAACAGTCCTGGGACATAAGACAAGGGGCTTAAAGCTTTTGTTTAAAACAGGTATTTTTTTCTACTGAAGTTTCTGTAATTATTACCTGTGCTGCTTCTATCATACTCTATTGTGGACAACTTCAGAGAAAAGAAGCAAGTTCTTTAGATCAAAGAAAAAAATTGACTGGGGGAAGAATGGATTGTCTTTCTACTAAACACACATGCATATTCTGTTGTTATGGCAACACAGGATCTAAGAGTGACACACCAAATAATATGGTACCAAGGCACATTACTATCATCAAACGTCACAATAAATGTGCTTCAGTTCCTGAATATGACATCCCAGCTTGTTTCCTGTTCTTCTCAGTTCTTTCACTTGAGGCCAAACCAGCTTCCTCTAATGGGAACCAAATATCATCCATCACCCTTCTTAGTGGATCTTTCTTGCATGAAGAGATACTACCAATTCCACTAAAGAGATATGCAACGGGATGAAAACTGAGCTGGTTCTTAAGGGGACAATTGCTTATCCTTTGAAATCCATTGTGTCGTATCTATATGGCAGTACGTCCAACTGAGGGAGTCATCTGTATATATATTATCTGTGTGTGTGTATATAATGACTTTGAATTGGCTAAATATCTGTAGACAAAGTAAATCATATCAACTGAAATGAAACAGGCAGGGATAGTGTATTCTCCCCCATACTTTAAAATATATATATATTTATATAATAGAGCAGTGGAGGAAATTTTACCATTTTTTGGATGGTGCTACGTATTTATGTAGTAGCTTCACTTTCTAGATTTTCTCTAATATTCTGATATGCATATAAATGTTTTATTATTGATGTTCACTTGTAATCACATTGTGTGACTTTGCTAATGGAAAGATAAAAAAAATGAAAGGAAAGGGTAGGTGACAAGTCAACAGCAATTTTCTGTAGAAGACAGTCGAGAGATCACAACAGTGAAAAGGTCAGACATCTAGGAGATCTTAGAGATGATGGAAAAAGATCACACATTTTAGAGAAACATGTGGAGTACTGACTACTAAACTAGAGACTGAAATTGGCTTCAGGGACTGTTCCCTCTTTCATGTGGGAGCAGAAGCGGAATAAAAAGGAAGGGCTATCTTAAAGTGGGACCTGAGGCTTCAAAGACCTGTCCTTGGGTATATGTCAGCCTCATGTTCTACTGCCCTCTGCCTCTGATATTTCACCTTGATTCTGCACCTGGGGGAGACGAGGGGTGTTAAACCAAGAATGTGTCTCTAAGATGTGTTAATATAGATTTCTGAATCATGCCAGTCCATTTCCAAAGAGTCTTCTATAATTATCCTTAGGAGCTCATTTAAACAGGAAAAAAAAAATCCATAAAATAGCTATTCAGTTAGTGTCAGCTAATTCCACTGCTCTGGTCCCTATTTATTTGAAAAATGTGCCATCACACAGTGTATTTGTGATAGGACTGAATTAAGGGTGATAATACTGAAAATACTAATTTAAAATATATGCTAGAGCTCTTAGCTTAGTCAAACACATTTATTGTTTCTCTTCTCAATATTATTCTCACCAACTAACCATTTCAAGAAATAATTTAACACTGAGTGGTGAACTGTACACTGATAAAGGAGTTCTATCATCCTCAAAGCATTTACTATCAGTTTACTTAGAGTATCTTAAAATGCAAAAGAAAATGAAATTCCAACCCAGTAATTTAGCCATTGTGCTAAATGTATTTTCTGATGAGATCGCTGCATACTACTGAAGACCAAATTAAAAAGTCAGTGAAAATGGACTGGAAAATAGAAGAATTGCACAAGACAAAAGGCATTACGCAGTGAACATGGACTTCCATGCACGTTGAAACAATACTCAGAATCTTATTTTTGTTTAGAAATCTAGGTTGCGATGTAGCACAGAGTGTGTGTGATCTACCCGGAGAAACCAGACAGGGGAACATAAAACTATGTTGAACACACCTACAAGCATCCCTCCAAATGAAGTTTACCTATCACTGGTAAAAATGAAATGTGATTCAGGAAAGCTCCCAGGCACCCAGATGCGGAGAAGGTTGATTTTTGAAGTTATGGGTCTTGGGCTTAACACCCGACGCTGAAGTCTCCACCAGCTTCTGAAAGATTTTCCTCTTCCATAGAAGGACAAGGGAGGAGAAGGCAACACTTGTCTCATTTCTCATTTTTAGGGAGGACTGGCAGAGGTGTGCTGTTCAGCAATCATGAACATTCTTAGATTTGAAACACTCTCCCTCATGAATCATCAGTTCCTCACACTGTGAGGTCAGATCCACAATGAGTCTCCCTAACAAAGCAGAAAGAGGGGTGCGGAGAGACAGCACCACACACACACGTACACACACACACGTGCCACAAACACACACGCCTACACCCATACCCCCCCCAACACACAGAGGATTGATTTCGTTATTGCTTACATTCATTTATGGGTCTACTCTACATGTGGAATAAATGATTCAATATGGTGAGAATTAACACATGTATAAATAATAGGTAAAAGTAATTATAAAAGGGTGACGATCATTTTGAGGGGTTATACCCTTGGTTTTTTCGATCACATAAACCCCTATTACCTCCAGCAGAATGAGAATCATAAAACCATTGATGTGCTTCCATCATAATTGCTTGGAAATATCAATCCCATATTCATCTATTCCCCTACCGTCTTTGTGTTCATCCACTTTCAATTTTCCTCTGATCTCACTTTCTCTCTCTCCTAAAGCTACTTGCTCTCCTCTGGGCCTGCTCACTCAGTCTTTCCCCCTCTCTCATTCTCTCTCCCATGTGTATTTCTCTGGTGTTCCTGCACTCTCATTTTCTTCTCACCATCCATTCTACTTTCTAAGCCGTTCAGTGACTTTCCCTCTTGATTATCACACCTCTATTGTCATCATACTTATCCTTATCTTCTCATTCATCTTTTTTCTCTGATCTTTTTCTCTCTTCTGTGACAAATTTATGTTCCTTATATAGCAGATATTTTCTTTCCTCATATTTTGAGATTTCCTTTCTCCTTCTTCCCATGATTAATCTTTTCATCCCACATTTTTTCTCAGCTGTTATTTTTTTACTTCCTTTTTTCTCTCCTCTATTTTGCCCTTCTTTGCTCTCTATTTTATGGGGAAATATCCTTCTTATATACTATTTCTTGTCTTTTTCTGTGTTTTGTAAGATTTTTTTCCGTTCATTAGCTCTACCTTCTGCATAGTCTCCTCCATAGATATTGGAAGTGAGGCTACTAATCTCTCAGTCCTTACAAAGGGCATTTCTCTTAATAAAGTGTCCTGGGCATGATTTTTTTCTATATACATCTTTAAAAGCATTATTACCCTACATTTGATCTTCTGGCTTAGATTTGAATGACTTAATAATCATATATTTTCTTATCTTTATTTAGAAGTTAATCAAATTCTATCACAATTTCTTCTTTGCCACACTGCCTTTATGTAGTCATCAATAAAATAATGTGACATAATTCAGAAATTAACTTGGTAATACAATAAACACAGAAAAACACACATTTATGTGCACACATTTCACTAATCTATCTTTACCTTCATTTTTTTGTTGATCATTTTTTCACTGCATAATGCAGTATCTCTCTTGAAGTTCACCTGTGCTATTTGTTGACTGATACTCTTTTGACTTATAAACTAACATAGGGATAATTAATATCTATATACTATTTCATCCTGTCATTTATAAACATCCATCACATATATCTTGAGGGCTAAACTCTATAACAGTTCCTGGAGAAAAACACTGAGCAAAAAGAGAAATAGTCTCATGCCCTTTATTAGAGGAAATAATGGATTATAATGAAAGAACAAACCACATAAAGATATAATTTTTAACACAATAACCAGTAAAAGGGGCCTATATGGACCACCAAGAGCATATGAAGACTGAGCTCAATTTAATGATATTTAGAGAAGGATTCCCTGATCAAATGAAGATTGAGGGGTTGTAGGAAGAGTAGATGGTACTAAATGAGGAAATGTCTCAGGAATTTTTTAAATATGAACCCAGGATATTTTTAATTTAGGTTATTGTAGGTTTTAAAAATTATTTTATTGCTACCAAGAATTAAGCCATTTTCCTAACCTTATTATTTTTCATGTATATAAATAAACTCATATTAGTTCAAAAACTTTTCACTTGACTAGCATAGAATTTTTCTTAGATAATTATACTGTCTCTATTTTTGTTATGTTATATCTCAATGATAATATTATGCAATCAATTTTAGTTTTCTATTTCTGCATAACAAATTGCCACAAAATAGTGGCTGAAAACAACAGACATTTATTGTCTTATGGTTTCAGTAGGTCAGAAGTCCTACGGAACTAATCAGGCCACCAGGATAATCTCCCTTTTTATTAACCCAAGGTCAACTGATTAGTAATCAGGGGAGTGATACCTCCTTGTATTCACCTTCCCGTTGTGTTCGGCCAGCACTCAGTGGGAAGGGATTATACAAGGTGTGTACTCCAGGGGGCACAAAACTGGGAGGTCATTTTAGAATTCCGTCTATTATAGATCCTCATCTCATTCTAATTCTAATGAGAAAGCCACATAATTTAAGTTCTTGGCTTAAATTAAATAGCTTCCCTTATGTTGGGAAATATCCATATTTATATTAATCTTTTTTGTGATGGCTTTTGTTAAACGAAAATCTGTTTGCATTTTATTAAATGCATTTTGGCATCTTTTGAGATGATGACATAGTTTTTCCTCATTTGATCTTTTAATTTTATCTGTTATATTAATAGATTTTAAAAAGTAAATAATTACCACATCATGCTCTACTATTTTGATAAACTATTTTAACTATATTTGGTAAGGGTTTTGTTCTAGTTGTTTTTAGGAATTTGAATCAATATCTGTAAATATTATATAATTTGGGAGTTTTGTTATATTTTATGCTTTTGTTTGATGTAATTAATTGAGAAACTTTACATTTTTCTTATTTATAAACAGATTGCATCTATTGTTGTATAGTATACATGATCTCTTCAAATTTTAAATATCGCCTTTATCTTTTTTTATATACTCTTATTTTAATTTTGATTATGTGTTTTCTTTCTTTTAATTAAAGTTCTTAATAAGTGCATCAGTAATGTATTGCAACATAATGCTCTACAACAAACATCCAAAAATCGCAGGGGCACACAACAATAAGCATTTGTTAAGTCCATTAGTCTGTGACCTTCAGCTCATCTGGGTTTGGCCCAAGTGATCCCAGGTGGACTTGCTCATGTGCCTGTATTTAGCTGTGGGTCTCCTAGGCAGGTTTTCTGACTGTGGCTGGGTTTGTACACGTTTGGTGATTGATTTGCTGTTGGCTCTTCTATGATGGCTTCAGCTGGGAAAATGGGTAATTAAGCTCTGTTCCATGTGTCATCTATTCTCTAACAAGCTAGACCAGGTGTATGTTCATGGCCATGGTAGAGGGCAAGAGCAAGAAGCTACAGTCATGCAAGCACATCAAGACTCTGCATATGTTACACTCTCTAACGCCCACTGGCCAAAAGGAAGCACATAGTCATACCCAGCGAGAGTGGGAAGTCCTGGTAGTTTACATGGCAAAGGGCTCAGATATAAGCAGGGCTGAAAATCTGACGCCATTAATGCAATTAATCTTCCACAGCATACAAATTTAATGATAATAACAGAAGTTCAACCTCAAACATGCAATAGTAACAGCCAAACAAGACACTGATTTTCATTTACTCACTTAAGATTTACAAGCCTAATTCCTATTAGAACTTGAAGTGAACCCAGATAAAGGGAATCTTCTTGAGCTTTTACTCCCCTACTCAAAACCCTCATTTGTTCTCCATCTCACTCAGAGTAAAAGTCAAAATTCTTGTAAGGGCCTCCATGTTGTTTACACTTTCTGTTTCTCCGTCACCTGTCTTACTTATCTTCTACTTCTCATCCCTGCCCACACTCTACTTTTGTCAAACTGGTCTTCTTTTAATTCCTCAAAAATACAAAACGTGTGGCACCTCATCACTTTTGCACTTGCTGTTGGCTCTTTGGGGAACACCCTTCCCCCATCATCAACAAATTCAAATTTTACTCAAATGCCTTTTCAGGAACACTTTTTTCTCTCACTACTTTTCCCACTTTACTTTTCTCCATAACTTCTACAACAATCCAATATGCTACATATTACTGATTTTTTTTCATTGTGTCTCTGCACTACTAATTAAGCTCTATTAGAGAAAGGATTTCTCCCTGTTTTGTTCACAACTGTACACCTAAAAGACAGAAGAGTGCTGTAACATAGACACTCAATATATATGTTTTTGAATGAATGCATGTGTCCATAATAACATAAATAAATCTGAGTCCTTTTAGCTTTGTTTAAGGTTTTGTAGAAGTTTCATATGTCCTTTCTGCAGGATAAATCATCCTACCTCAAATCCTGCCTGTAACTATCAAACAAAGAATAGTTTTGAGCAGTTTCAGAAGCAATATAAAATGTTTTGCAAACGAAAGACTCATGTAAACATCATCATATTTCCCTGGGCCTGGGGTCCTTTCCCAAAGAGAGTCCGTGTTGTGTTTTAATAAACTGCCTAAATAACTCTGCAGATGCCAGATTCCTGTTTCACAAATTTTCTGAATTCAAATTACGAAATTGGTATTATGACCCTCAATTATATTAAATCAAGAAGACATTAAGGCCTTGAAGCAACAGAAATTGAATTATGTTCCAGGCCCTCTGTGAGGCAAGGGAAATAAACAAATGAACAAAACATGCTTTCCACCCTCGGGTTTAGATCATATTACAGATTTTTTTTTTTAAGTAGCTTTATCTTGTGTAAGAAACAAACTTGTAAGAGCTCATTAAGATTATTATTAAGATATTATTTTTCTTATTTAATCACATTTCTCATTGTCCATATTAATTATAGCTTGTTGGTTATTCTTATCCATTACGTCCATTTCATTATCGTGAGGAATTTTGCTCTTTTTGTCCCAGTTTATATCCATTCTTTTCCTTCTTGTTATTTGTTCATTGCCGTCATTCTCAAGTTTTGTTTGAGTCTCAGGGTTGATTTGAAGACGATTGTAGTGCTTTATTACCTTTTCTTCCAGAGTGACTCAAATGCTTCGACATCACTCACCCCTTTTACACTTTTTAAGCCTTTACACTTTGACTTCCAGTCACATGTGCTTATCTCTGCTTCCTCCCAAATGGCTACTAAAATGATACTAAAGAATATAAAATGGTATGAACCCATAAGGACAAAGATTATGGGAGGGGAGACAGTGGGAGATGAATTGGAAAGCAAATGGAAGAGCAATAATGAATTCAGCTGGGTGGAAGGCCTGAAACCTCAGATGCATGGAGAAGAGAATACTGAAAAGGAAGCAGGCCATTCCATGGCAAGGGGCTTTTAAAAGTTCCAGGACTTGGAGATTTCAATTCCTGGGGTACTGAGAGGAGTGTGAGTGCAAGGCTGAAAACAGGGTGATTATTTCTAAGTCTATGTATGATCACTCCATCGTCTCCCCTTGCCAGATGAACTCCCCCAGGCAGGAGACCAAAGGTTTACCCTCTGAAGAAACTTAATAGGACAGAACTGGCCATCAGAGACTCAAGTGTGTTGGGAAACACAAACAACATATGTAACTGAAAATGGAGATGTCATTGAAGGTCTGCATTCCTAGGACCCTTTGCTCCTAGAAGAGCTGCAGCCAGGCAAATGTCCCCCAAGCAGAAGTCTATTGACTCTTTTCTAAAGAAACTAAATAAGCACAGGTGAAAATACCACTACATACTGACCAGTGGGTATCCCGCTATCAAATATTTGCCACCCAAGTCAATCATTAGACAATGAATCTCACCTACTAACAACCCTGAACGTACCCATGGAGCTAACAGTCCCTCTTAAATATGGATAGACACCAAGTGTAATAGATTGTATCCTTGCCAAAATATTCACTGGCCCTCCCCATGAGACCCATTCCTGTGGGAGGATAATTCATTTCACCCCATTGACATAAACCTTGTTCCTGTGATTTGCTTTGGCTAATTAATTTGAGCAGAAAGGATGTTCACTCCCTCTGAGTTGAAGCTCTAAGAGCTCTCATGTGGTTTCATTATTTGTATTTACCTTCTACAGTCACACCAAGAATGTCTTGTATGGGGGAGGATAAAATAGAGGGGAAAGGTAGTATAAGAAAATTTTGATAATTGAAGTACATGAAATACTATATTGAAAATGGCCCTCCAATGCCCAGGACAGTGGATAAAAGGAGACCCACCCAAAGACATAGCATCATTACATATCAGAACACCATAAATTAAGAGATAATCCCATAAGATTCTAGATTAAAACAAACCACGACCACCACCACTATCACCCTAGGTCATTTATAGCATTGGGAAGCAGGATGGAGTTAGACTTCTGAACAGCAATACCGAAAGCTAGAAGACCATGGTCACATGCCTTCCAAGTCCTTAGGGAAAATCTACTCTAGAATTCTTTACACAGCCAAAATATCAGTCAAGTGTGAGGGCAAATTATGCTTTTCTCAAACCTTGCAGGAACTCAAAAAATAGACCATTTATATATAGACCTCTTTCCTGAGAAAATTAGTAAAGGGTGTCCTGCAAAATGAGACTTTAAACCAAAATACGAAATTCAATAAAAAATGGATCTAGAGTGGGAGCAAGGTGAATGAAAATCCAGATGCCAGGTGAACAGCAGACTTAGAGAAACATCAGGTTGAATTGGAATAGGTAGACAGAGGGCTCCAGGAAGGTTTTTATGAAAATAAGGAGCATGGATAGATTCTCTGTTATTAGAGAACATTTGGAAGGTATTGCTGATAAAGCAGTTGGAAAAAAATAGGGAGTCATTTATTGAAACCTAGCAAGTAAAAAACATAAAAAAACTAAAAATTACCAGAAAAAAATAACATAATAAAGGAATCTATATACTCTCTGACTATCTGACTTTATAGTACAAACACTATATACAGCTTATGATAATGAACACTGATTTATTTTTTAAGTAAAAGTCTCAGATAACTACGTTGGTAAAGATAGATGAATCCTGTCTTTAATTAATTAAGATCAATTCATAATATGTCAAATTTGTAAGTCAATTAGAGTATAAATATTTTACTCAGAATTAGAGACTTAAATACTTAAAGAAATACAAAGCAGTTAAAAATGGTTACTTTTAGAGAGAAGAGTTAAGGAATTGGAATAGAAATGGCTTCATTTTATTATCAGCCTTTCAGTATTGTTTGATTTTTAAACTATGTACATTTATTATTTAATAAAAATATCCAATAGAAGACAAAATGCCTTTTAAAACAGACAGTATGAAATATTAATGCTTCTTGTAAACACTTATATGTACATATGAAGTGACATATGTTTAACATTATGTGATGTGTGATGTGGAAAGTCCAAATCTACTTTTCTTAATAATAAACAATAAGTGCTTCAAAACACATAAGCTTCTTATAAACAAGCATTACTACTTGTCGATTGTCAGTGAATTCGTTTATAAATTGACTAGAAAGATGTTCGCTGGAGCACTGTTTTGATCACAGAAAAACCTTGCCTACCTCAAACATGAGAAAACACATTCAAGCTTTTTTTAGGCATATAATTGAAGATATTAATAAAGTAAGATGTGCTGTACAAGAAACCAGGGAAAAGTATGACACAATGGAATAGCCAACATTTCAAATATATTTTGAACTAATCCAGTGATGCCGTACGAATTTTATCAGAAACTAACAATTATAAAAACATACCTGACATATGACTAGCAGCCGTAGTATTCCCAATGAAAGAAATTCTCAAAGAAATCCCGACTGACTCTCTGTAAGAAGAACACAAAGTAATTAAGATTGAGGATAGACTAGTCATGGAATATGTTATTATACTAGCAATGATGCATACTGAGGACTAAAATCAGAAGAGCGTGTACAGAAAGTGACACCCAAACTGAAAACACAGTTGTCTATATTCAGATAATATGAACTTTAGGCATGTGTTAAGAGCTATTCAGAGAGCCCTGGGGGAACCAGTCACAGACTGGTTTCTCCTCACCGATGACATTTAGCTCCCACTACATTTGTGACTCTTCTCACCATACAATGAGCCTGCAGGCTGGTGTAGTACATACAGTTAGTTCCTTGTTCCTTGGCATCCAACAGAAAAACCAATAACCGGTATCAAATCTGAGTAGCCGAGGAAACATTGCATTTAACAGTCCACAAACCTTAGGCTAGCAAAAACGGAACTTCTGAAGGCTGAAAAAAAAAAAATCTTTTTCTGTCTTTGTTAGAAATCTCAATTTGTATGCTTTTAAGCAAATTCAGTCCTATCTAGTGATTTCTTTGTCAAATTTAGATTTGATTAACGAAGTCCCAGGTCAAACTCCTAGCTCTGCATTTCTCTGCATTTCTTTGTGGGTTTTCTCAAAAGCAAGAAGAAAGGGATGGAGATAGAAGGTGTAGCTACTTCCCAGGTTCCCTCTGCTTCTGAGTCCTACTCTGTCTGTGCAGCTCCGATTATGTCCCATGTCTGTCGTCACAACACATAGAGTGCCCAATGTTGGCTTTGACAGATGTCATATTCGGTCCCTTGACATGAGTGACCTTGTGACTGTGCAGCTGGTCCCTGCTTCCCTAGGAGGGGTGTCCACACACACTCAACTGCAGCCACACTCTTCTTCTACCAGTCATTCTTTTCAGACTAGTGTATTAGCTCACGTTCCTTGTAACCTTCCTACACCGTGCTGGGTTCACAAGCTTGCCAAGGCGAGCTCTATCCTCCAGTCGATACTTCCCATCCAAACATTACAACCAAAGTTACTAGGCAAAAATGCTATTTGTTGAGTACCTGCTGGAGACCAAATCTTCAAAAAAGTGACTTAATTACTTTTTATTGCTGAGTAGTATTTCCTGGTGTGAATGGACTATGATTTGTTTAACCATTCATCTGTAGAAGTCTATCTGGGTTGTTTACAGTTTTGGGCTATTAGAGATAGATCTGCTATGAACATTCATGTACAGATTTTTGTATGAACATAAGTTTTCATTTCTCTGGGGTAAACCTCCAGAGGTGCAATTTCTGAGTTACAGGGTAGCTGCAGCGACTGTTAAACTATTCATAATAAGTGTTGTAATAACTACTGTGCTGCTTTCTAGAGTAGCTATACAATTTTATATTCCTATACTTTCTCTGAATGAGAGATCCAGTTTCACTGCATCCTCTGCAGCGTTTGTTGTGACTATGTTGTATTTTAGCCATTCTGATAGGTGTGTGGTGATATTTCATTGTGGATCTAATTTGCATTTCCTTAATAGCTAATGATGTTGAAAACATTTTCATGTGCTTATTTGACATCTGTGTACATCTGTATATCTGTTTTGGTGATCTGTCTGTTGCTCACAGTATTTCCTTATCCTTTTGATGTCTACAGGGTCTGTATAGACAATCCCTATTTTATTCTTGATATTGTTAATTTGTGTCTTCTCTCTTTTTTCTTTGTCAGCCTTGTTATGTTTGTTAATTTTATTGCTCTTTTCAAAGAACCAACTTTTTGTTTCATTGATTTTTATCTTTTTAATTTTGTTTTATCTTTTTATGAATGTTTGTATAATATGTCTTTTTTCATCCTTTTACTTTTAACCTACCTATAGCATTATATTCAAAGTGAGATTTTTAATTTGGCTCATGTTTATTAATCCATTCTGCTAATATCTGTCTTTTAAGTGATGCATTTAGACCATTTACATTCAATGTAATTATTGATATGTTAGAATTTGTCTTTCATTTTATTTTTTGTTTCCTGTTTTTTCTCTTTGGTTTTTATTTCTTTTTCCTATCTTCCTGTGGATTACATGGACAGTTTTTAGAATTTTATTGTGATTTATCTACAGGACTTTTGGGTATATCTCTTTGTATACTTTTTTTGATTGTTCTAGGTATTATATACATAACATCACAATCCATGGGTGTCAATATTTACTAGTTCAAGTAAAGTATAGAAATTTACTTCCCTTTAAATTCCTTTTTCCCCCTATTTATAATTGTTTTAAATATATCTACCATACATTTAGAATCACATCAGATAATGTTAAAATTTTTACTTCAACTGTCTCACATAATTTAGAAAAATCAAGAGAAGTAAAGTGTCCTGTATTTATTCATATTTTTATTCTTTTCTTGTTCTTTCTTTATTGCAAATGCTCTAATAATTCTTCTTTGTCATTTCCTTTTTGTTAGGAGAACTTCCTTTAGCCATTCTGTTAAAGTAGGTTCACTAGTGAAAAATTTCTTCACGTTTTGAGAATACGTTAATTTCCCCTTTATTTCTGAAGGATATTTTCACTGCTTACGAAAATCTGGATTGGCAATTCTTTTCTTTCAGCACTTGAAGAATATCATGCCACTTCCTCCTGACCTTCATGAATTCTAATCAGAAATATGTTGTTCAAATTGTTTTCCTCTGTGGTAAAGTATTGTTTCTCTCTTGCTACTTTCAAGACTTTTTTTTGTCTTTAGTTTTCAGAAGTTTGACTGTGCTATATATTTGTGTGAAATTCTCTTGACTTTCCTTGTCTGGAGTTCATGTAGGTTCTTGAATCTATAAGTTTCTGTCTCTTGCCAAATTTGGAAAGTTTTCAGCCATTATTTCATCAAGTAATTTTTCAGGCCTGCCCTTTCTCTTCTTCTTCCAGCACTCTGAAAACATGAATGTTTGATCTTTTGTTATAGTCCTACAGGTCCCTGAGGATCTGTTTGTTTATTTTTCCAGTCTATTTTTACTCTGTTATACTTCAAGTTTGCTGATTATTTCTTCTGTGCCCTTCATTCTGCTTTTGGGCCCTTCCACTGAGTTTGTTTGTATCAGTTGTATTTTCAGTTCCAAAATTTTTTTTTGGTGAGGAAGATTGTCCCTGAGCTAATATCTGTTGCCAATCCTCCTCTTTTTGCTGAGGAAGACTGGCCCTGGGCTAATATCTGTGCCCATCTTCCTCAATTTTATATGGGACATATATCATATATCAAGCCATAGCATGGCTTGATAAGTGGTGCATAGGTCCATGCCCAGGATCAGAATCTGTGGACCCTGGGCTGCTGAAGTGGAATGCATGAACTTAACCACTACACCACAGGGCCAGCCTTATCAGTTCCAAATTCAATTTAATTTTTTAACCAAATTTAATTTGGTTTTTCTTAATATTTTCTTTTTTTTTGCTGAGACTTTTTATTTTTTCATTTTTTTCAACTCTTTTTGTAATTTATCTTTGAAGTACTTTTATGACAGCTGCTTTAAAATATCTGTCAGATAGTTTTATCATCTCTGTATTCTTGGTGTTGGAATCCATTTACTGTCTTTTTTCATTTATATTGACATTTTCCAATGATGAATAATTTTTTATTATTGAAGTCCTTATGAAGTTTATGAAATAATTCTAATGAAATTATTATGGGTGATATTTTATAATAATAATTATTTTTTAGGTATTATGTTATGAGACTTTATATGTTATTTATGGCTTCAGTTTTGCCTGATTTCCTCTGACACTGATCTGGCAGAGGAAAGAGGAACACTGCCCCCTGTCAGGTAGAGGTAGAAATTCATGTTCCACACTTGACCAATGTTGACACCTGATGGAGGAAAAGACTTCTCATTACTGCTGGGCAGAGATAGGAGTCCTGGATCCCTACTAGACCTCTCTGAGACTACCTTGACTGGGAAGGGTAGTAGTGCCTTGTTACTGCTTTCCCTATGGCATCCACTGACACCATCACAATGTGGCCCTGCTATCACTGGGTGCTGTTGAGGGTCCTAACTCTTTACTTGATCTCCTTTGACATCACCCCAGCAGCAGAGGGAAGGCAGTATAGGTGACTTGTTACTGCTGGGAATGAATATCCTGTCTCCCCACTCAGCCTTGTTACAACTTGATGAAGGCGGAAGTCTGTTTTCTCACTCAGCCTTTGCTTATGGGCGTGTGGACGGAGCCACAGTTTTTTCTGTGGTGTTTGACTAGAGAAGAGCAATTATTGTCTCAAAGTCCTCTATCTTTAGAAAGGGGCCCAACTTCACCTTTCCTGGACCTTTGGCTAGAGAGAATAGGCTTTTGTTGGGGCCAGTTTTGTCCATTGGTATTTCCGGGTTGCCAATTTCACCATATTGTTCCTTGGGTCCCAAGGTTCCTAGTCAGTCTCTCTTCTTCTGTCCACCTATCAGAATGTATTACTCTGCTGAGGCTGCCATAACAAAGTACCCCAGACTGGGTGGCTTAAACAACAGAAATTTATTTCCTCAAAGTTCTGGAGGCTGGAAGCCCAAGATCAAGATGTTGGCAGCTTTGGTTTCTCTTGAGGGCTCTCTCCTTGCCTTGCAGATGGCCACCTTCTCACTATGTCCTCACATAGTCTTTTCTCTGTGAGTATACAGAGTATCCCTGGTGTCTCTTCTTCTTATAAGGACACTAGCAATATTGGATTAGGGCCTCATTGTCATGATCTCATTTAATCTTAATTACCTCTTTAAAGACCCTATCTCCAATTATAGTCACTTTGGGGGGTTAGGGCTTCAATATATGAATTTGGGGTAAATGCAATTCAGTGCATAACACTCTAGCCTCTGAATCCCCAAAATTCATGTCCTTCTCACATGCAAAATACATTCACTCCCATCCGAACAGCTCCAGAAGTCTTCACCCATTCCAGCAACAATTCTAAGTACAGAGTCTTATCTGAATGTCATGTAAATCAGATATGGGTGAGAGCTGAGGTGTGATTCATCATGAGGCAAAATTCCTCTCTGCTTGGCAACCGATGAAACCAGACAAATTATGTGCTTCTTAAATACAGTGTGGGACAGGCATGGGATAGACATTTCCACTTTAAAAGGAGCAATCTGAGTTGCTTCCACTTCTTGGCTATAGTGAATAATGCTGCAATGAACATAGGGGTGCATACGCCTCTTGTGATGGTTGATTTCACGTCCATTGGGTAGATGCCCAAGAGTGGTATTGCTGGATCATACGGTATTTCTATTTTTAATTTTTTGAGGACTCTCCATACTGTTTTCCATAGAGGCTGCACCAGTTTGCATTCCCACCAGCAGTGAATGAGGGTCCCCGTTTCTCCACAACCTCTCCAGCATTTGTTGTTATTTGTCTTGGTGATTATAGCCATTCTAACCGGTGTAAGGTGATATCTCAGTGTAGTTTTGATTTGCATTTCCCTGATAATTAGTGATGTTGAACATCTTTTCATGTGTCTATTGGCCATCTGTATCTCTTCCTTGGAAAAATGTCTGTTCATATCCTCTGCCCATTTTTTGATCGGGTTGTTTGTTTTTTTGTTGCTCAGTTGTATGAGATCTTTGTATATTACTGAGATTAATCCCTTGTCAGACAAACGATTTGCAAATATTTTCTCCCAGCTGGTGGGTTGTTTATTCATTTTGATCCTGGTTTCATTTGCCTTGTAGAAGCTCTTTAGTCCCTCAACTGAAGATTGGTTAAAGAAGATGTGGTATATACATACAATGGAATACTACTCAGCCATAAGAAAAGACACAATTGTCCCATTTGCAACAACATGGAAGGACCTAGAGGGTATTATGTTAAGTGAAATAAGCCAGAGAGAGAAGGACAGACACTGCATGAACTCACTCATATATGGAATATAAGTGAACACACGGACAGAGAGAACTGATTGGTGGTTACCAAGGGGAAGGGGGGTGGGGGGGGCACAAGGGGTGAAGGGTTACATCCACAAGGTGACGGACAAAAATGTACAACTAAAACCCCACAGTGTTATAAACTAAGACATCAATAAAAAAAATAAAAAAAAAAAAAATAAAAAAAGATAAAAATAAAAGGAGCAATCTGAAAATAGAAAGGGGTCACAGGTCCCAAGCCAGTCCAAAACCTACCAAGGCAGATTCTATTAGATTTTAAGCCTGGATAAAAATCCTCTTTGACTCCATGCTCTGTCCTCTGGATCCATTAAGGTGACAGCCCTGCCTTCTGTATGTCCTATGATTGAACACAAATAGGTCCTCAATAAAAATGTATTCGATGGATGTTATGTACATTCCTTGGAACATCTCACATTCTACCAAGGGAATGCCATGGAGAAACTTGAGGATATAGTTTGCCACGGGTTGTGTGTTGCTATTCTTCCAGATGTTTGTCAAAGAGGGAAACAAATGATTGCTTTTACTTCCCTTCTGAAGTGTATTACTGTTGAAATACTTATCTGTCTTAAAAGACAAGCATGTGACATCTTTGTGAATGATGATATTTCAAATTCAAAAATATCTCAATGACCTTTTGCAAGATGTTCTGTCTAGAACAGAGAGGAAGGAAGGAGGGAAAGAAGGAAGGAAGAGAGAAAGAGAAGCTATTACAATCTTTGATATCTCTTTATGACATAAAGGAACACTGTTGTGAACCAAACTGACAACCTTGGCTCATGGTGCAGACTGCCTCAACAGTTTTATAATTCTGCATGTCAACATTAAGATCTGTCCTGAATTCCCAGCTGAAAATCTGTTAGCACTTAAAGAGTAAGGAAAGAAACTTGTGATTTAAATCTTAGTCATTTTTCTTCAGCGCAGCTAGTCCAAGACCATGTTTGGAAATGTGTTGTTTTCTTTCTTAAGAGACAGTTTAAAAAGTTAAATTTTCAGTATGTTGGAGCATTTCTAAATATTATTTCTAAGTGTAAGAAATTAAGTCCACCTGGAATATAGATTTTGCAGTGTATCTGAATGAAGGATTCTGTGTAAATGGGCTCTAGCTACAGAATCCATTCAGCTTCCTGAAAATGATGTTGGCATAATTTTCCCCTGTAACTCTTCCCACTTTCATACAACAACTTGTTTCCATGGCCCTGCTGGCATACTTTGTCGTTGTTTCCAATGGTACATTTTCTTCCCCAACTTACAATCTGATATGTCTTATAAAAGGACATAGGTGGAGGCTTCTGCCGTGACATCAGGAACTCAATTATACAAAATATGACATCTTGCCTACTGTGTCAGACATGACGAGCTTCTCATTTGTATCCAAATTGATTGGTATTGATTCCAAGGGACTATGGCCTCAGACCCTGATGCTGCTTTACCTACTGAACATATTTTCATACTTCTCTCTTAGGCCCACATCACTTCTGGCTGCAGCTGTAGAGCTTTCTGACTGTTAAATACACTTAGAACAATTCACAGTGATGAAGCTGTCTGATTAACGGTATTGCCATTCTTGGGTCAGCCTTTCCCAAAGAGGCAATGTGCAGTTTTGACCTTTATCTTTCATTTGAAGAGTAAAAAGGGAAAAAAAGGTGATTCTTTTCACTAGCCTAGTCACAACAACCTGTATAGTTTTTCCGGGAGTTTATTTCTTGAGTTATTATTTTGGTAAAATCATCCCATGTTCAGTTCCATATTATAATACCAAGGAGTCCAGAAACTCACTTTCATCAATATCATTGTTTTGTTTAGCCTTTATGGAGAATTGTAATTCTGGGGGCTATTCCAATCCCTAGTATCTCTATTTTATTCATTTTTCCTAGGCTCTTGAAAAGGACAAATGTTATTGTACTTTGAAAATGTTAAACGTGATTTATACTTTCATATTGCTATAATTACACCCTGGTAAAGCCATTAGAGATTGGAGCTCTCTCTCAGTTCTATGATTCCCCTACTCCTAGCCCAATCTAGCTTTCAGCAAGACAGACAGAGCCAGTGCTACTTATGTTAATAGCTGGGGTTTATCAGCATAAATTGCTTTTGGGGGTGCTCCTCAGTGTGCGTGATGCTGTATTTGATGTTCTGATTCATAGCAAACAACAGAGGCACGCAACGATTTGGCAGCCTGAGCTTGGTTATTGCCGCAAGGGAGCTGAGGGGGCTTTTAAATAAACTATGTATGATTTCCTCACGTGAGATGCTATTTAAGTGCTACACATGACAGGCAAGTGCATTTAAGGAAGCACAAAAGCATCAGTTGAGATTTCCAGAGCCAATCAAAGAATTAGCCGCAGAGCACGGCCTGCTGAAGCAATGAGGACTCAGAGAAGCCATTGAATGAACTAGGGGGTGGAGAAGGGCAGGAAGACAAAGGAAAAATGTGTGATGGATACACAGATTTGCAGGAATTTTGGTGCTAGGCACAGGAGGAAACAAGGGGAAAGTAAGGAGCTTGTAGAGGAGAATGTGAATGTGTATCATACAAAGTGAGCTGCAGATGGCCAAAGCACACTGAGACGCAGATTTCACTGTGTGTGGTCCATATGAAAATTAAAACAAAATCGTGACTGAACAATGGGAAAAATTCCCATAAATGGCCATGAAGGATATTGATTCTATCAAGAAAAAAAAGCACACAACACTCATTTTAAAGGCCCAATATTTTATTTGCACACTCACCTGTGTTTTAGTTGCTCAATAAACGCTTGTAAATATATGTTCCAATAAGGGTCCTTAAAATTGGAATAGTAAAAATGGAACTATCAATTGATTATTCTTTGCTGTTTATTGTTACCTAAGTTATATTTTTACATTTAATGCAAGTTTACACTGATTGCTACACTAACTTGATAGTTGTCTTACAATCTTAAGATATATTTAAGATTTTACTGGCCATACAGTACTTTTACTCTGTGATTTTCCTTGTTCTTCTTGATTTAATATTTTTACTTAGAAGAAAATGGTAGGTAGAGATTCAGGCTTACATATTTGTTCAATATCTTCAGTTTTGAAAAAATACCCCCCCACACAAAATGGCTTCTTTTATTTTGTTTCTTAGTCATTTATCACTTTTCATAAACATATTCTTTCTTGTTCTATAAAGTAGACTTTCTTGAGTATCCAAGGAAAGAGTAGGGTTTCAAATTATAAAACTACTCAATTTATGTATCTATACTTTAGTACTTGATATTATGCTCTGTAGATAGATAAATATGATCTATCATCTATTTATCTATCTATCTGTCTATCTGTCTATCATATATCTACATCTACCCACTAGAAAATGAGTCCTTTGAGTCACAGACCCCATCTTTGCATCCCTAGAGCCTAACACAGTGCCTGATATAAGCTATTCAATAAAAGGACTGGCTGCTTTAAAAATTGTAGCTTTGCAAATAACTTACATTTAAAATCAGCACTCTGATTCAATTCCTACTGTATGTAGGTGCTATGTGTCTCTGAACTTAGGCTCCAGGTACATGTGACAAGTTTAAATTAGAACCCCCCCACCTCGAGCTTCAGTGTTGGGAGATGGAGAAGGAAGGGAGGAAGAGAGCTAATGGTATTTCTGCCCAATGTGGAAAACTCATCTTCAGCCTGGACTCGAATGAAAAATTCTTTCCATCAGAATGAGGTTTCAATTCTCCTCACTCCCCCACAGCTTGTTAGATGATGCTGAAGGCCCCCAGGGATGAGGATACAGAATACTCAGAAAGAAAAAGGTGGCAAGGCACAGAATTGCAAAAAAAAAAAAGGAAAGCTATCCCTTAGGTAATATGCAAAGCAGGCATCCAGCATTTTTCAGAGAAAATTGGAAGAAAAAATATTTCTATAAATTAATTGAGAACATTTTGAGGGGAACTTTGAGCAATCATATACGCGAATAACAACAATAAGGCCTGTACCTACAAGAGAACATTCACAAATGAATGAGTTATATAAACAGCACAGGGCCCCACAAAAGGATGAAAACAGGTTAGCAAATGCTAGAAAATGAAGCCCATATTTAACTGCAGAAGGATTTTGCTAATTTTTAGGTGGGGGTTACCCCACTGAATATAATTTTTACAAATATATTTTTTTATAAATATATTTGCTTGCTTAAGGGAAATCTTTGATAAAATAGTTGTAATCCTTAATTCAGAATAGTGATTGAATCATCATCATCATATCTTTTTAGCTGTCTTTATAAGGTTCTACTTTAAAGAACCCTCTTAAGAACTATTAGAGATAACTCTCTCTAATTTTGACCAGAGTTCCAGAGCACAGAGTAGACAAAACAGGGTAAGCAGCCTCACTCATCAAGAAAGTTCCTTCCATGGGGCTGGCCCACTGGCTTAATGGTTAAGTTCACACACTCCGCTTTGGCAGCCCGGGGTTCGTGGGTTCAGATCCCAGGCACAGACCTAAGCGCCACTCATCAAGCCATGCTGTGGTGGTGTCCCACATACAAAAAATAGAGGAAGATTGCCACAGATGTTAGCTCAGCGTCAATCTTCCTCAAGTGAAAAAGAGGAAGATTGGCAACAGATGTTAGCTCAGGGCCAGTCTTCCTGACCAAAAAAAAAAAAACAAGTTTCTTCCACAAAACATTAATAGATTGGCGTTCAATGTGCTTTACATACTTGACATCCCCAGACTCTGTGAAGTCCTACAGACCCACCTCTCTTCTTTCATACCTTCTGGGAGGTATTTTGCCCCACACACACTTTATTGGCCAATGAACTGCAGGATTAAAAAAATATATAGCTCCTGCCAAGCTACTGCAAACACAAGGCACTGTGGTTTAAGGGATCTCTTGAGGAAATACAAATCATTGCACTTAATGGCCTGACTGTACAAACAGTCACCGAATGGTGTTTATTTCTGGATCCAAGGCCATAAAATTTGTCAGTGGCCTTCCATGCAGGAATAGCCTGCTAGGACATTTCATTGTGTGATCTAATGCCCTCAATTTCCATGGCTTCGTGTGAAAATGAACCCAGTATTTTGTAAACGGCGGAAAGCAGCCTGAGTCTGACATCTAACAAAGACTTTATTTTCTACATTTACATTTTTAAGAAATAGCAAATCTCGGTGGTATGCTCATTTTATGATAATCAGACACAAAAGAGAGAAGGACAAAGTGGCAGAGGTAAAGAGAAGCGGAAGGGGAAAACATATGTGGACTCAAGTTAGCAAATATATTGAGATATAGCAAATTGGCGAAGCAACTGGTATCACTCAAGTGAGCAGAAAACCAGACTTATCTGATTTGGCTCTCAATGAATATTTTTCTCTCTGAGATTTCAAAGGCAGTTTTATAGGGCAATATGTTTTTTAAATTCTAGAAATCAAGCATCCCAGGATTTTTTTTCTCTCTCTGAAATATTGTGATTAGAGTTGGGTACACATGGATCAATTTACGCTTGGCTCCTAGAGAATATTATGAAGCTGCCACTGTGACATATTAAAAACATGCTGTGGTGAATTGCTCAGATATTTAAACTTTTCTGATCAATCCTATCCATTCACTCTTATGACTCCAGCTAAGCTTACAATCAGTGGCCACATAATTATACGACTTGACTGTGAAAGGGAGCAGAATATAGCACCCCAATATGTGCCACTTTGGCATGTGGATTATTTTGAGCTGAAGGCAATCAAGATCTAGCAGACTCAGGAAAAACTTTTACCTCTCCCTTAACTGCCTAAAATAATTTAAATAGGGGGCCTTGCCAAGAGAGAGAGAGCTATTACCAGAGGTAACTTTTTATCTGAAAGACTTACCTGCAGGGCAGGGCAAACATCTGATTACTAAACATCTGCTCTTCTTATCTTCCTGGGAATTGCCCTCCTCCCCTTTGAAGCCCCAGGGCCCTATCCCATTCTTTAGCTCAGAATGGCATTTATGCCTCAATTGCCTGACTGCTTTGGTCTCATACTTTTATGGGGTTCTCGTACATATGAAATTAAATTTGTTTTTCTCCCGTTAATCTGTCTTATGTCAATTTAATTATTAGACCAGCCAAAGAACTTATAAGGGTGGGGAGGAAAATTTTTCCTCCCCAACAGCTGCTAAGAATCTTAAACTGCTGTCCCTGCATGGACAACTGATGCCTTTTAAAACCGAATAATCACAACATCCTGACACTTGCATCACTAACATCTGATTACTACCCTCATCCAACTTGGTTTGTTTATTTATAAGTGTATTGCTGCTGACTACCTGTGTGACCTTAGTTCCTTATCCGCAAAAATAATAACTTCACAAGTATGTTAAGAAGATTAAGTGAACTAATACAGAGCCCTATATATAAAAGAGACTTGACAAGTGTTAGTTTCCTTTCCCTCTTGTCCTCTTATATAAACATTCCCTTTCTTCCTGATTGTAATTTTATTGCTTTTATGAGTCCTTTTGTTTGAGAGGCATATGTATGTGATCTGGAATGGACTAAACTGATAGTGAAATCTTGAGAAAACTGGTCTAGTTATGGCTTGTCAATGAATTTCTGCATCTTGTTAAGTGTATAAACCTGCAGATATGTGTTTCAGGACACTGTTTAAGACCTTAATTACAAAGTCCATTTTGTTTACTACTATAATTTGTTACATGAGATTTGTTAATAATCTGATCATAATATTTTATGTTTATATGCATACTCTTTAATCTATTGAAGAATTGTTTCACAATCATATTTGGAAGAAACTTTGGTTTTATAAAAAGTTGAGAGCAAAACAATGTGGTTTTTCAGAAAAATATTGATGAGACTAATCACAGAATTGTTTTTGCAGAGCTGAGGGTATCCTTAGCAGGAATTTGTGCATGGAAACCAAACTATTTTGTTTTATCATTTTCTTAATATATTTGAGAACACTCCAGTAAACAGTCCACAGATCCACCCTTAATTTTGTTTGTGGCATAAAATCATTTCTCTTACAACAATCCAGTGCTACCTGATTATTATAAATCCTCATACACTAAGAACCTTTACTTTCTATTGTCTACACCAGGTGTCATCCTGAGGTCTACTTCATTGGCGTCTAAGTGGCTTCAGAGCCTAAAATCATATGAGGAAAAATCTGTATATATATACACATATATACAAACATTTTATTTTCCCTAGGTTGAGAGGTCATGCTCTCAGTACATTCTCAAGGGGGTTCTGTAGAATTTTTCTACACCTATCACATAGTAAGGAACTCAATCCAATTAAGTAAATAATAGATGCCAGGCAAACTACTAGAAGCTTTTATGTTATTTTATTGTTTCATCCTTATAACAGTCATGTGGCATGGATGTTATTAATATTTTAATTTGCATAGCTTGTGAATGGTCTCTCTGAACTCAGAGTTTCTTTCTGCCATATTTGATATTTCAGGCCTTCTTATCTAGATTGCTAATTATAAGCATGTTGGGCATCTTTATGTCCCCCACAATGATAAACATACAGCCACTAAGTGAAAATGACAACACTTCCACTGCCTCTGCTAAGATTGCAAATGTAACAATGACAAGATTGGAATATCAGTGATCTGGGGTCCATGATTCCAGCCCATAGTGTAACTGAGCAGAATAGTCCAAGTATAAAATCAGAAGGGCGTTGCAGGGCCTAAGGTGAATTGTTGAGTGGGCAGCTGCTATTCAGTTCTAGCCAACTGTTGGCGTGAAGGAATACAGAACCACTGTTTCTGGACCCCAGATCTTAATTTCTTTTTAAAAGCACCATGTGGGTCAAATAAAACCAGCTTGTACACAGGATCTTGCCCTTGTGCTTCTATTTCTTAGTTCTGTACCAGATGATTCCATCTTATATTAGTGTGTTCTACAGAGAGGAATAACTGTCATGATATTTTTAAAGCATGTAATTAAAACACTTAGTTAATTATTAAAGCAGTCAGTTGTTAGAGCTCTGGCCTGATTTTGGGAGGCAGTCTAGTCTAGTATAGAATTTGTTTCATTTACGAAGTAAGAATGGCTGGTTAATTATAAATTAATCATTGAGGGTTTTAAGAAAGAGAGAGAGAGGATTCGATTTGCATTTTAGGAAAATGAACTTTGCAGTGTAAATGTCATTGTGGAAGGAGTGGTATGTTAGGATCCCCTTCAGGCTTGGTTGGAGAGGATACAGCAGTGCCAATGGGAAGGAAGCTAAGCAGGCTGACTTGACAGGTATCGAGACAGTGTAACCAGGATTTGATAACCTATTGAAACTGGCAGACAGCCATTTGAGGATTAAGCAGCTAGTAACGAGGGGATTAGAATTGGCCACCCCAAAATATGTCTCTGCCTACTGGAAAGATAGTTTAACCCCCAACCCCCACTAACTGACCAAAAGAGTTTGGAATGGGAGGCCTGCCCACAGAACAGGCCATCACCATAGACATCTCCAGGTATCAGGGGTTCCTTGCTAAGCCCATTCTTAGTTCTGATTACCCTTATTGTAAAGGAAATCTCCATTCATAAAGGTATCTTCTTCCCTGTACCAGGAAGAAGAGTGGGGATGGCCTAACCTAGAAACTTGTCAGAATGGAAAGCTTAGGACTTAAATCTGCATGATAAACTTACCCCTTGTTAATTGTTTTGTTTGGGCAATATGCTATCTGACTCCCACTAGGTTCCTCCAGACATCTCCCTGGGGCCTGGGTCCTATGAGGAGGCATGAAGCCTGACTACACTTGCGCAGATCATCAATTACCTCATCTCTCCTCACCTCCAATCATTTCAGACCACCTTGCCCCCTACCCCATAAATACCCCTGAGTCCCTATTTTCGGGGAAGCGGATTTGAGATTCATTCTCCCGTTTCCTCACTTGACTGCCTTGTGATTAAACTCTCTCTCTGCTGCAATCTCATTGTCTCGGTGTATGACTTTCTTGGTGGTGGGCAAAAACGGACCTGGCGCGCGGTAACACTATGGATGTGAGAAGTGAGTGAGAGAAGAGCTGATTCATGGGGTATAGATTCTGTTATCAGATTACCCATGTTCAAATCCCAGCTCTGTTAGTAAACAGCTGGATAAGCACAGAGAGATATTTTACACCTCCATGCTTCCTCATCAGGTTGTTAAGAAGATTAAATGAGCTAAGGTAGAAAATGCGCTGGTGAGCACATGAGCCTAGCACATTGTGTGCTTCCAAATCAAGGTGGGCTATGAGGAGGGGGTTGCAGTAATGACTCCCAGGGTCCTGACTTCAGTGATGCAGTGGATGGCAGTTCTCTTTAGCGAAGGTCAATGTCTCTGCAATTCTTTCGACTTTTCCCTCAAGGCAACAAGATGGCTGTTGTAGTCTCTTCCATTACATCAGTATTCAAGATAAAAAAAAGAGAACTTTTGCCTCTTTTGTCAGGAAATTAAATGCTTTCCCAGAAGCCTCTAGGAAACCTCTGCTTACTTATTTTTCACTAGATCTATATCAGGTAGCTAGTCTTAACTACATGGGTCATTGAGATGGTAAAGATTTAATTAGGCATCTTTGCAGCCCTGACCAAATTCAAGATTCTGTTAGTGAGGAAGAAGGGGTTTGGATCTTGGATAGAGGGTTTGCCACAGACAGAATGAACAGGCATCTTTGTGCCATGATTTGAAAGCAATTATGCTATTGGGAGACTTAGGAGTGAGTAGATGATCTCTGAAGTAATTCTTCAGCCATTGGATTCTATCATTTAATCAAGCTAATCTTCAAGAGCATCATTATGCAGTTAATTCAACATTGTCATTGGGCAATAACATTTATTAGCAAACAAATTAGCAAAATAATAAATACAAAGTAATAGCATTTTAGACCCTTGCTGGTTAAATGTTATAAGATATCTGAGCATACATGTAAGCACTTATTAACACAAGGCTTTACTCCAACTCCTCTCCTGTTTACCACCTCCCATACCCAAATAACATAAATACCTATGGCTGGTCATTTATGTAATTTTTGGGGTTCATTTACTTGCAAATTATTCAGAGGCATTAATGCATTATGATCCATTTTCTAAGCAAATTGCAAGTGTAGCTACTTCACAATACTGTTTTCCTCCAGTATAATAGCCATGTGTTAGGATGTTTTTTTGTTAATATGTCAGCCCATTTTGTAATATGTACTATTATCACTTCTTATACTGTACCATATAATTTATGTATTACAGAAGCAATTATTACAAATTAAATTTGTATTAACTCGGTAGATTGCTGTGCACAGTAGTTAGGAACTAAGAGCCTTAACTTTTTATTGTGTTTTTAAATAATAATTAATATTTATCATTTAGCAAAAATTACAAACACTGTGCAAAATTCAATATAATCTATTCTTTGCCTCATTCAGCATGCTTCCGAGAGAAAATTAAAAACAAAAAGGGAGAGAAAGAGAGAGAGAAAAACCTTTCTGTATAAATCCTTTTAGAAATGGTTAGAAAATGTATACTTAAAGTCCAGGTGAGAATTTCCAACAGGAGAATAATTTCTCCAAACTTTTGTTTGACAAAGAATCAACGTGTAGAATAAATTGATATTAATGTGACTTTAAACAATGTATTTCGGCCATATTCTACTATTACATATTGGCTGGAAACATATGCTATGTAGGAAGCAAGTACCTTCGGTGATTGCTATAAATTTATATGAAGCAAACTTGATCATACAATAAAGGGACTAGTTATCTAATCTAAGTAATACATTATAATGCACCACCAATGTACTATAAAGTAGTACAGTGTAATGACTCTATCAGTCTCTCTATTTTCAGTTGAGCTAGTGACCATCCTCACATACATGGGGAGAAGATAATAACTTCCTTCTCCTACGTACTTTACTCCGATGGAGACCTTGAAGAGAAAATAGACAGGAGAGACTTAAACCTAAATGAGAGATCAATAGGGAGTCTTGAAAGAGAAAAACTGGAGGATAGGCTTCTGTTTTTCATAGAGAACTAGAGGAGAAAACTGGCATCCTTTTGAGTGGGTAGTGGAAATTGAAGATTTTACTTACTGAACTCCTTGGAGATCACCCGGAAGAAATGTGGTTGGTTAAAAAATGTAGATACATATTCAGTGAAAAATGAAGGCCAAAATATTGTCAGACTGATCTAAGGGTGAGAATGTAGGGTGTTTCAGTTTCACTATAATTTTTCTTAGTAAAATCTTAGGGAGAATCTTGTTGGACCAGACTTAAAACGTATGAGGGTATGTGAGCAAGAGTTGGACCACAAATCCTACATAAAAATATAAAGAAAATGCCATTTAACATCAAAGCCAGCCCTCTCTCAATGCTTAGTGATTATTCCCATCTGCCCTCAGGAAGCACAATAAAAATCAATAATATTACAAAGATAAATGAGTTCATATGAATGAGACTTTTATGTTTTATCTTTTCCCGGGTTTTTCAAGTTAGGTGTCTCGTTTATAATTAGCAACTAACATGTAAAATCCTATGATAAGAGAAGACATTTTCAGGAATCAAAGTTTTGAACTTGAGGAAAAAATATAAATCTTTTGAATCTTCTTGATCATCATTATTTAAGATTATGGTTCTGAAATTTTATAGTGAAAGAAAATGCTGTAAAGATTTAATAAAAATGCAGATTAATAGTCCATGGCCCAGAATTATTAGTTTATTATCTTGAAATCTACATTTTTAACAAAAGTCCTTAGTGACACTAAGGTGGTCTTTGGGCCACAATTCAAGAAATTTTAGTCTAGGACACGATCTCCAAATGTTTTTGATTGTAGACCTTATTAGTTAAAAAATATGAACATCCACCACAAAATAATTATGTTTTTAAAAATAATGTGCATGTACTCTGTCATTTAATTTAGAGTACTTAAATATTTTTTTAGGTAAAAATATCAATCGAAGTTCAAATAGACATTTCCCATAGTACTTTTTTTTTTTTTTTTTTTTGCTGGGAAAGGTTTGCCCTGAGCTAACGTCTGTTACCAGTCTTCCTCTTTTTTTCTTTCCCCCCCTCCCCAAGGCCCCATTACATAGTTATATATTCTAGTTGTAAGTCCTTCTAGTTCTTCTATGTGAGCCGCCACCACAGCATGACTACTGACAGACAAGTGGTGTGGTTCTGTGCCCAGGAACTGAACCCAGGCCGCCAAAACAGAGCATGCCAAACTTTAACCACTAGGCCATCAAGGCTGGCTCCCCATACTACTTTTGATAATATCCTGAGAACCTCACCATGCAGACATTGGTTCTTGAGAATACTTTCTTGATTTGATTAAAGTATATCTACAAAAACCCCTGTAGCAAACATCATACTTATAAAGGAATCATAGAAACATTCCTTTTAAAACTGGAAATAAGACAAGGATATATACACTATTAAATATTGTACTGTTACCAAACCAGCTTGTTTTGCCCATTGCATGATGTGCCAATCACTGAGACAACAAATTTGCAGCAGAGAAAGGATTTATTCACAAGGCAGCCAAGTGAGGAGATGGGAGAACAAGTCTCAAATCAGCCTCCCCCAAAACGGGGATTAGGGATATTTATGTGATAAAGGGGCAGGGTGGTCTGAAGTGTGGGAGTAGATGATTGGAGGTAAGGAGAAGTGAGTTAATTGATGATCAAGTGTAGTCAAGCTTCATGGTTCTTCATAGGATGCGTGTTCACAAAATTGCAACATTACCATGATCTGAGGGTGGAGTTTTCAGCTCCTTGATGTCTAAGGGTCACCTATCATTCATCTGAGCAGACCCAGTTGATGAGTCAGTGGTCTTAACCAGTTCACCAGTCTGAGCCAGGCAAGAGCTGACTCCATGTTCCTGAAAAACAACTTAGGTAATGGTTACTACAGTGACCCAAACATCAGAGATGTCATCTATGGGTGGGGGGTTCTAGTAACAATCACTAACTGAGTATAGTCGAGGCAAGTTGGCCCCTGGTTTCAGTACCAGAGGTTCTAGATAGTGTAATAAGAAAAAAGATATTAAATATATAAGGTGTGGAAACTTTAAAATAATTGTCATTATTTACCTGTTATTGGGTTGTATTCCTATGAAACCAAGAGAACCTAGAAGCAAATTATTGTTCTTAATATGATAATTGAATAAGAGCACTGTATTTAAATTTGATGTGTAAAAACCCATTGCATTCCTCTACCAGTTAGAAAATATGTTTTTAAAGAAATAGTCCCTTTTGAGCAGTTATTAAAAAAAAGGTAACATACCTATGAATAAAAGCAATTAAAAGATTCCCTCAATTTCTATGGGGAAAATTAGAAAACTTTATTAAAAATATTAGAGAATAACTAAATAACCTGAGAGATATACAGTATTGTAGGGGAGGAAGAACTATTCCTCTACCTTCTAGGTCCTTCCGACTGGTCTAAGAATTAAGTGACATGAGCCAGAAAGTCAAACAAATTTAATAACACGTACACATGGGAGAAACTCAGGAAGACTGAGTAACTTGCCAAAATGGTGGAAGCCTCCATATTAAATACCATCCTCAACTGAAGACAAAGGAGGATGTTGGGAGTAATGATTTGGGACTTCAAAGGGGAAGAAGACAATTCACATGGAGATGGAAAAGCAAATGTTTGGTAAACAAATGTTTGCTGGGGCTTGCTAGGTGCCTTCCTATCTACCACACCTAGAGTTATCTATGGTTACAACTCCTTCCTGGGACAGGCCTTCTATCTTAAATTCTTTTAGGCAGTTAGGTGGAAGGTCAAAGTTTCTTTCTGAGTCTCTTGTTCTTAAAAATAACCAAGAGAGGGAGATACATTTTGGGGTGGCAAATTTTGATGCCCCACAGTATCATGAATAGGAAAACTCAATAGTGTAAAGATTTCAATTCTCCTCAAATTAAAATTGTGTATTCAATGCAATTTTAATTAAAAATGCTAACTCTTTTTAAAATTTTATTTTCTTTTTGGTAAATTAACAAATTAATTCCAAAGTTTATGTGGATAAACAATGGGGAAAAATAGCTGAAATATTCCTGAAGTAGAATGGTTGGGGAGGGATCTCACTGTATTGATGTTATAAAGCTATAGTAACTAAATGACAGTAAATAAGACATTTCACTATTAATGCAAGGATATACAGATATATTTTTCAAAATATATCTTGAGATCAGAGAGACACACATGTGGAAACTTTTTATTTCATACAAATGAGATAATTCAATTAAATGAGGAAAAGATGAATTATTCAATTTTGGAAAATTGATTCCAGGGCAATTGATTAATCATTTTGGAAAAAAAAATTCCCCTATATTAGTTTTCTCGTGCTTCCATAACTAAGTACCACAAACTTCTAAATAATAGAAATTTATTGTCTCACAGTTTTGGAGGCTAGAAATCCAAGATCAAGGTGTCAGCAGAGTTGGTTCCTCCCGAGGGATGTGAGGGAGAATCTGTTCTATGTCTCTCTGTCAGCTCCTGATGGTTTGCCGGCAATCTTCAGCATTCCTTGGCTCATGGATGCATCACCCTCTCTGCCTTCATCTTCACATGGCATTCTTCCCATGTGCTGTGTCTGCATTTGTTATAAGGACATCGGACATATTAAGCTTACCCTATTGACCTTATTTTAACATAGTTACCTCTATAAACACCCTGCCTCTAAATAAGGTCACATTCTGACGTATTAGGGGTTAGGACTGCAACGTGTGACTTTTGAAGAGACACAGTTCAACTCATAACACTCCCTCATACCATTCAGAATAATCATTTCACAGTAAGTCAAAGACCTAAATTTGGAAAAGAGTACTTTAAAATATTAAGAAGAAAATACATGGAATACCCACGTGAACTTGTGTAGCAATAAAATAAAGCATAAACCATAAAGAGAAATGCTGATAAATGTGGTTTCGATAAAAAAGTTTAAACTTCTCTACATCAGGGTGGAAAGACAGACCACAAACAGAGAGAACATATTTGCAAGTCATATAATTGGCAACAGATTAATATCTATATGATATAAAGAATCCTTGCAGATCAATAAGTAAAAGACAAACAATCCAGAAAATAAATGGACACAGTATCTACAGAGACAATTCACAAGAGAAAAACTGCACAGTCAGAAAGTGCAATAAAAGCTGCTCAACCTCACGAATATTCAGGGAATATGCAAATAAATGTCATGAAAAAATATCTTTTCTCACACCTAGATGACAAAAACTGGAAAGTTGAAGGGATGAAGTGTCAGCAAATATATGGAGTGATGGGGACTTTCGTGTCACACTGAAGGCTGTTCAAATTGCTATATTCACTAATCTTCACAGTATTTTATAAAGTGTTTGGTGAACATCCCTCAGGATCAAGCAACTCCTCCTAGGTTTGCATTTTAGGAAGATTCTCACATGTGTACACAGAGATATATAGTACATAGGAACACTATGTTAAATAGTGAAAAATTGGAAAGCAATCTAAATGTCCATCAACAGGAGAATGCATAAATTATAATGTATTCATAAAACGGGATACTATTAGACCTGAATGATTAGACTATAATTTTTTCTTCTTTTGTATTCAGTATAGCTGGATCTTGCCTACATAATACTGACACGTTTAAGTTGCAGGATGATGCGGAAGGGGAGCAGAATTTGCCACCCCAAAAAATGCATCTTTGGCATAAGGATTATTTCAGGCTGATTATTTTTAAGAAATAGCAGACACAGGAGAAACTCTGAAAACCAAGTAAAAGTTACTGTTTTGTAAGGGAAATTTATGTTTATAAGGGAAATCTCCATTTGTAAAGGTGTCTTCTTCACTGTAACAAGAAGAGGATGACTCTTCTTGTTACAGTGTCTCTAGAAACACTTATCAGAGCAGAAGGTAAAGGCTTAAAACTGCACAACACCTTATCCCTGTTTACTGTACTTTTCCTGGGAACCTCCCATAACTGGCCTTCTCCCTGCCCAACAACTTTGTCTTTAGCTGGAGATGGTATTTAAGGTGGTGGCTTGGGCCATTTCAAGAGTTACTCAGTTTTCCTGGGTATCTCCCATGAATACAGGAGGTGCGGTGTTATTAAACTTCTGTTTGTTTTCCTCCTGTTAATTTTACTTCTACTGGGGGGTGGTCTCAGCCAAGAACCTAGATGGGTAAAGGGAAATTATTTTTCCTCCCCTACAGTGCATATAGTAAGATTTCACTTATACAACTGTTAAAAGTATGGCAAACCATATAATCTACTGTACATGAATATATACGTCTGTGGTAAAAATGTAGAGTTTATTTGAGAAAGAAGAACATCAAATTCAGTATAGTCATTTGCTCTGGAGGGTACGGGGAGTAAGCAATTGAAGTAAGGGGGCTTGGCTTCATTTTAATGTTTTTATTTACCCTTCGTGGTGAGTAGACGGGTCTTTTTACATTATATTTTACATCTTTTTTCGTACGTCTGAAATATTCCATATTGAAGAAAGACATATCTGTATTGAAAAACTAACCAGAAAACATAAATAAAATGGAAAATGAATCAACTTGTAAAAAATAGCCACAGTGTGAGACGGAAGAAGAACAATCTGAATAAAACTAGACAAAGATAAATGAGGGTAGACAATGAAATATATTGAAACCTATTTCAAAATCTGTTCACGGAAACAATTCAGTGTTGTTAGAAATGTGGACAAAAAACAAAACCCGTGACAGAATCAGAGAGCACTTTTCGGGAGGAGCTGGAAGAATGCAGGCAAGGAATATCCGAAATCACAGGAACTTACTGGGCTGTAAATCAAAGCGATCAATTGAGCTGATCATTTGCCTTGACTTATTGCTGTGTTGGGAGGATATGAATATACTTGCACTTTAGGTGGCGTTTGGCAATATCCTTCTCTCTTTTCCTAGAGTTGCAAGCAGTTAATAAGGTGTCCACTTCATCTCAGATTGCCCAGGAGTTCTCCAGTTTTTGCTCTGCGAGTCCCATTTCCCAAGGAATCTCTCAGTCCCAGGCAAACTGGGATGGTCAGTCACTTTTTTAGGTGGACTCCGACAGCATAGTATTTGTTACAGAAATCAAACTGCTGTTCCTAGAATAACTTCATACTATTTCCATATTTAGAAATTCCAGCATCTTTCAACAATTTCCAATACTAAGGATTTTACTTATTAATTCCCTTCAAATAACTTGTGTGACGAATCTAGAAAGACCCTCTGTCTAATCATCACATTCCTAAGGTTTGTGGTAAGCTTGCTTCTTAACAGAGTTTCAGCCTTACTTTCCCGTGGGCATTTTACCTTTAAATTGGCTTGCTCCCTGCACCCTTCAAATACGGATTTTGATGATGCTTTCTCCTAACTACGGAAATAACCACCTGCCGCCAAAGAAAGGAGGTGGGTTTCAGGTATTGGTATTATACAATAGTAGCCCTGGTAATTCTAGTGTGCCAGGGATGGGAACTGCAGGCTTAGAGGACAAAGAAACAATTTTAATGGAGGATGACATCTTGAAGGTTTCTTTTGGTGCTTTATTCATATTTATTAAGTGAAAGTAACTTTTACATTCCAGAAATGTCTTCACATTTTGGTTTGGAGATAACAATTACTGTGTATATGTGGGACCTCATCAGAATTAGAATATTCCATAAATCATTTAATCTAAGAATTTTATATTTTATTTTGAAAATTTTGCAGTGTTGGACTACATCAGTGATTAAGGGGCAATGTTATTTGATTATAAATCTCTTGGGCCATTCTAAAGCGAAAGAAAGTTTTGATTAATGTCTATTTAATATCTCTTTTTCCAGAATTACATCAAAGAGAAACTGTATAAGAATTTGTTATTTTCATTTAAACAAATCAATGATGTACAAAAATCTCATCCCTTATTCTTTCCTGTGTATTCCATAGTATCCAATAAAACTAGCTATGCTAAATGATTAATTCCCAAATTTAAAATGGAATGTGTGCTACAAAACTAAATCATGGCCAGTAGACGGCCTGGCATAAATCCTTCTCTGGGTGCTATAACCTTTATCGTTTTTGAAATGTGCCCCCATCAAGGAGCCCTGAGGCAAATGTACAAGGGACCCATATGACATTTACATAGCCATTGTGTCAGATTAGACTTTGTGATCCTCCCACATCATTAGGCAAAGCCCGAACAGAGCAGAAGCATGACAGATTGCCCAATGCCTGATGCATAGCAAATAAGTGGAGAGACATTAGGGCTTTATTTTCACACTTGGGCCCCATGTCCAAAGGGTCCCCTGACAGGAGGTGATCTTCAAGTTCCCACCCTTCAAACCAGAAGGTGCAGGACATGCATTCAGTACCAATTCTTTTCAGTAGCACATAATTGCCTATTAACAAACATGATCTTCTATTCCCCAGGGCTAAATAGTAGGCAGCAAATATTTTGCACCTGGCATATTCCTGGTAACTGCAAGAGTCCAGTGAAGTTTATTTGTTTGATTACTGATTGATTTCCTTATAGTGAAAGAAATTATGTTGCCCTTGGTCCCCAGCAGCTGAATTTTATTCACTTATATTTGAAAAAAACAGTTTTTGATGATGTCAGCATATTATTCTAAAGGTGTCCTGTGTAAAAGAATAATACACACTAACGAAAAAGGAGGTAAATTGAAAACATTTTAGCTTCTTTTAGGTAGGAGATGGTCGATGTTGTTGTAGGAAAGTTTATCTACTTTTTTTGTTGGGATTTGGCCTCTCTATCTGTGTTTACCAATCTTTCATGAATTACAATGACTGAAGAGATAAGATGGTCTAGTGCTTAAGATTCGGCACTCTTTCCTCTGGGGCCAGGGTTCATTTCCCCAGCAGACAACCTCACCACCCATTTGTGGGTTGTCACACTGTGGTGGTTGCTTGTTGCTGTGATGCTGAAAGCTATGCCATCAGTATTTCAGATACCAGCAGGGTCACCTGGTGGACAGGTTTCAGCTGAGCTGACAAACTGGGAAGAATGTGGCCACTCACTTGGGAAAAAATTGGCCATGAAAATCCTATTAATAGCAGTGGAGCATTGTCTGATATAGCACCGGAAGTGATAGGATGGTGCAAAAAGACTGGGCAGCTGTACACAGGGTGGCTAGGAGTCAGAATTGACTCAATGGCACTAACAAAAAGAGAGATAAAGTGGCACTGGGTACAGTGACTAGAACCCCATGGAAAGAGTCAGCAGTTCTGAGTTCTGGGCCTAAAGGCAGAGGTAAATAATTATTCAGATTTGAGCAATTCCCTTGACTTTCTATGTTGCATTTTCCATGCCTACAGGACAACCATAATTTATCATCCAAACCAGGACACATGTGAGAGTGAACAAGGGTGCTAACAATAATTACAGCAGGATGACAGGTCCAAACCTGGACTGTACTGGGCAAACCAGGGTTTGTGGTCACCTTGCTTATCTATAAAATGAAATTTGGCATTAAATGATCTCTGCTATTTAGTTTAAAGGGCTATGATTTTAGGTAAACTTCTCTTTAATAATATAATGTCATGAGGGATGGAACCTAAAGGTCAAAAAGAGGTAGATGAGGAAATGAATTAAATAACCAAAAGTGAAGCAAGAAAATGAGCCTTGCTTTTACACTCTTATCCCATCCGTTTACCATTAGAGAGGAGAGAGGATAGGTTCTTATTAGCCTTTTAAAAAATATTGCATATTATTTCATAGTCATTTTATTCATAAGATCTTGTTAATTTATTGAAAGTCTGCTGCATTTCATGATAATCAACTTAGTGACTGTAAAGTTATCCTTTAATTCTCACCTTCCCCTTAGATATCACATTTTCAATAGACTATCTTCATAATAATTGTTCCCACCACCACCACTGCACGCACGCATGCACACACACATATGTGCACACAAAAGATTTAGAAGTGGAAAAAGGTAAGTAGAGAGTACTGGAATCTTCAAGATAGCAGTTCCCAAGAGAGGGAAACATTCAGGAAATAGTGAGAAATGTTTTTATGTTAAAAACATTTAACATAAATCATGTAAACAGGAGGAAGTCAATTCAAGAAACTAGAATATTTATGTCCCAGTTCTAGGTATTTCCATTTCCCAATAGAAAGGTTGGCATTGGACTAGCCTTCCAAAAAGTGCACTTCAAGGCTCTGAAGTTTAGATAGAAAATTTCATCCTGCATCAAGGCTTACTGGCAAAATATGTAATCTTGAAGAAAACAACTTTGTAATAGGTAAATAAACTGAAATAATAATACTTTTTTTGTGTGTATGAGAAAGACTAGCCCTGAGCTAACATCCGTTGCCAATCCTCCTCTTTTTGCTGAGGAAGACTGGCCCTGGGTTAACATCCGTTACCATCTTCCTCTACTTTATATGGGACGCCGCCATAGCATGGTTTGACAAGCAGTGCGTCGGTCCATGCCCGGGATCCAAACCTGTGAACCCTGAGCTGCCAGAAGCAGAGTGTGTGAACCTAACCACTATGCCACTGGGCCAGCACCCAATGATAATACTTTTTTTAATACTTGAATTGTGTTTTACAACTTACAAGGCACTTTCACACATATTATCTTACTTGCAGCCACAAACACTTTGTGAATACTTAACATTATTATTCTTTTTACATTTAAGAAAACTGGTTTAGAGAGGTTGACTTGCCCAAGCGTATATAATAAATAAATGCAAATTCCGTATTTGATCTGAGATCTTCTTAGCCAAAAGTAGGATTTCTGGAGATTATTGCTCAAGAAGATAAGGACAATTCTGTGTGAATTTAGGGTAACAGACAAGATGAGTCCAGAAAGTTACTAAAGAATCTTAAAGCATTATATTTTAAGATCACAAATTTTCCCTTATGTCAAATAGCTTAATTCTAGATAGGAGGAATTGCAATTTCACTAACAGAGATTCAAAAATGCCTAAGGGTTGATTAAGGAATGGAGAACTCAGCCCTTCCAAAATAGCAATTACTATAGCAAAAGATTGCAAAATACTTGTGTGTAAGAACACAGTTCCCTCTCTTCTATTCTGGCGCAAGCAAGTCTTCTTGACCCTCTTAATTTGTGTAATTATCTCAGTGGAATCACTAATGTGGGTTTGGTTTGCTGAGAGGACTCACTGAACTCCAACCACTATAAAATAGACCTCCTACAAAAAGTGAAAACATTTGCAAAGAGGTGCGGGTAATGTAAAATAGAACCAGAAAGGCATTCAAACATCATCTTCTACATTTGACAGATAGACATCACAGTTACGATTTTTCTTTTAAAACAATATGGTGAAATCCTAATTAAGAAAAATGTTTGAATTAAATTTTTTTTAATTTCTTTAAACTAATTTTATGTCTCAATTCTTAGAAAGAAATGCTTCTAAAATGTGACTCATACAATTTTCTGCAGTAGTAAGCGGACTATCTAGAAAATAGCCTCATTTTTCCTCCATGACTACAGATCCTATCGTGCCTCAGGGTCATCTTTCAGAACTTTGTTTTCATTGTATAAGACCCTTGATGTAGGCATTTTAAACAAGTGGCCTCAGGACATAGTCTGGAAGTTTCTTTTAGCAAGGAAAGCCCAAATATTAGCTTGTCAACTGCGAACATTTCCCTTGTTCCTAAAAAATATATTGAATAATCCCAGATTCCTGTTACCGGGATCTCACTGGTTCTCACTGTTACGAATAATCAAATTCCTGAGATTACAGTACTTCTCCTGAAGAGACTGCTTAAAGAGATCATGAATCTGCCTTGGGATTTGAACACTCCTTGCCTCCATATTTAAAATTTTTTATCATTTCCTATACTAGAAACTTAGAGAATTATTACCAGCTGACCGAGATGACATCAATGTTTTCCTCAGTTTGACTCAACGGGCTTCTTCCTGGCTCAAGACCCTAATCTCCTTTTTCTTAGAGGATTTATTTCAGAAAACTTGTAATCGTGAATTCTTTCTCTGCCCCTTTGAGAAGTAAATCTTTTAAAAAGCTTCTTGCCAGTCTTGCAAACCAGGATTATCTTCCTCAAGAACCTGGGAAACTTCTTTTTGAAACGTAATCACCAAGGAGGATGGACTGTATTTCTCAGTCTCTGGTGGGAGGGAAGGATCCTAACTTCGGTGGGCTCCTTGCTCCAAGTTTATGTGGATCATGGTGCGTGTAAACCCCAGGCACAAGTTCTCCTCATCATGTTAGCTACTTTTACTTCTACCTACTAATAGTCTTACTTGATAAAAGTAGGTTCAGGCTATGCTGAAAGGGGATTATAATTTATGCCAAACAGAGTAACTAAAAAATACTCAGAGCTCTCTGAACAAAGATTCCTAGGGGAATCAGGGCTCTTTAGGATTGGTTTAGGAAACTGAAATACGCCCTAGGCACACATGTCATCATTTCACCTTCCAAATCACATCTCAGCAGCAGGAGTTTCCTTTCTGTCTGCTAGTTGTTAAAGTAAATTAATAGCCAAGTGGGTTGTTCTCTTGTATTTTATCTACTTGCTAAATGGTATAATAGTCGAAAGTGGTAGATAGGTGGAAGAGAATGAAAAATTGAAAATAATTGTTTTTAACAGTTTAGATGGTCACTATTGTTACTTATTTCTTTAAAGCGAAATAGAAAAATGTATTATAAACAGGTGGCAGAGCAGTACAAAGAGAATATAAAGAAACTAAGTTGTATCTTCTCCTAAAGGAGAGTCAACAGAATCCATTCCTTAACCCTGCATCTGGCTCTACACTTCCTCTGAGAGTAATAGAAACAAAAAAATATCTCCAAGCAGGCAAAAACAAGTGCTGAGATTCCTTACCCTCATGCAACATGTAGGTTACTAAGGATAAATATAACTTGTACAATAGTGAACCGAAAGTGGGTAATGGCCATTACCTGCTCTTTTCAGGGATGTTTAATAAATTATATAGGATATTGCATGGTGTTCCCAGGCAGGAAGTGACTGACTCTGCTGAAGAATTTTTTAAACAGTCCTTCCATCACTTTACTCACAAAAGATGTTAATCCCATAGGGAACACATGTCCACTGAAGAAAATATAAAGATACAGTAGGTCAGATTTTTAGAGAGATACAGAAACATGTAGCATCCTGCAGCCATTTTTCTTAATAAATAATGTATTGACTCTTACTTTTGTCAACTCAAACATAATATATATTTAAAGAGTGCATTTTGAGAAAAAAGTAGTTACAAAAGCTAAAATTACTTGTGATTAAAAATATGAGCCCTGTAAAAAAATAAGCAAATATCTTTGCACCAATAGCGGGGGAGAAGAACAGAATAGGGAAAACAAAAAGAATCCTGACTTGATCTGAACTTTTCCCCCTGCCAAATTGATAGCAAGGAAGTGTTTTTCAAAGCCAGGTCTTCAGACTGCCTGAAGCAAAATCTGAAGTGTTACCTCTTTAAAATCCTCCCTGCTGAAACCTACTGAAATATAAACTTGGGGGGCAGGGCTAATATCTTCAGATGAACTTTATGTACATAATGTGGGTGTGCTAGGCACTTTGTCTCCCATGCTTCTTAAATCCCACATAGTCTTCTATATTCATTTTCATCCAAGTTTCTCAGTAAGAAGATAGAAAATTGTATTTTTCATTCATTTTTCTCTCTTTTCCCTTCCTTCCTTCTTTCCTCCTCTTCTTCCTTTTATCTTGTTCTCACAAGATTATATGAAAGATTTTTTATTGACACATATGAAACAGTTAAAATACCCATCGTATAGCTTTTGCCATTCATTTTCCAGCAAACATAGCTTCCAAAGTTATTTAATAAATACTCCAGATATAGACTATGGATTTGACTAATGTTATGACTGTGAAATGTTCCCTTTTCAGATAAAGAAGCCACTTAGGATATGAGAAAGCTGAGTTCTGTTGGCTTACTGCCACATGGCAGAAACCACATGGGGCCTGATAAGAGTAGGTGAGTACACATTTCCTACTTTGCTTACATTGCTATACTGCTTATAGGCTGGTCTCAGAAATTACTAGGGACAGGGCATCAGTAGCAGTATGACTCTGGATTGATGGATTTCTTAAGGTGAGAGTCAAGGCAAGTGAGGCCAAATGTCAGCAAAGAATGAAGAGTTATGTGAGTCACATGACATTCTGCAGTTGTGTGCCTGGGTCCACCCCGTGGATGTTTACTTGTTTGCTACCTGCTAATAGTACCAGATCAGGTCCTTTTCAAGAGGAGTTTTTCTCTGTCATGTCTTCAAGCAGACCAAGTCTCCTGGTTTTAGGTCCTGCAAACACTGCTCGGGAGGAGGTTAGGGAAAGGCTCCCTGTAACTTTTGATGATAATACTGTCTGTATTCCGTGGATCCTCTACGTTATTTGGCCATATTTGCTTGCAAAAGGGCAGAGTCTAGGATTAGAGATGTTCCCAAATACATGAATCTACCTTTACTAACTTATAGAAGCAGAATTGATGAACTTCCAAAGAGATTTTCTTACTGTTATACAGTTAAAAGGAAGGAACTTGGGGTAAAAAAAGTTTATGTCTTTCTCAAAGTTTTGGCTAATTTGAGAATTTAATTTGTCCTCTCTTCTTTGCCTGAAGATCAGATTGTATACACAGCAGAGTTTTTTTTAAAAAGCTGTAATACCTTGCAGAGCTCTTTAATGATATTTCTAGTAAAATGAGCATCTCTATTAATAGAAAGAGACTGGGATTTCCCAAGTAGGAAATATAAAATTGAGCACTTTTTTAGCCTCTTCAGAGCTGTAGCTCTACAGAAGGGCAAGGATTTGATCTACACTGAACACATATATCAACCAGAACATACTCACACTCCATTGCAGGGATCGTTATATAAAGTCCATTTAGGGTTACTTGGATAGACCTGAGGATTTGGCTGCACCCATGCCCTTCCTTTAAAGTTTTGTCAAGATTATATTTTTGGCAGATGAGAAATATACTAGACGTGTCTATTGTGTTCTTCTGGTTTTGGGTGATCTCATTTGGATTTTATCATGTTTTCACTTGAGATCTTTTGGCATTACCAGGTGCCCCCTGGGGAAGCCCGAGATTATCTTCACATAATTTAAATCCAGATCTTTCCTAATATTTTTTCTCTGATGTGTGGGTAAAGTTTGGCTTAAATAATGGCCCCCGTAAATCCATTGCAGAGGTATAACAGGATCACAGGGGCAAGAAATTTTGTAAGGACCGTCCTTGGCATGATGATTCCCCAGGGCATTTCCATTTCCCTTAGTTTCTAGATCAGTTTGTTTGTTTTAGTGAGCATCTGCCTTCTCGCTTCAGATAAAGCCAGCCAAGTGAGTGACCCCAGCTGTTACCACATGGACTTGAAGAACTGTGCAGACAATCTCTGCCTGAATTTCTGACCCACAAAATCATGAGAAATAATGAATCTCTCTTGCTTTTAGCCACTACACAACCACAGATAGCTAAAACAAACCAAATGATCTGTGACTTTTGATCTACTTTGATTAGGAACTTACCAGTTTCTTTTTGACATTGTATGGGTGTCTTCTTGACATTTTTAAGACATTATTGTCAGCTGCATAAGTAATATAACACTGGTTAACAGTTATAAAGTGCTTACATTGTAGCTGACACCCCTCTAAGCACTCCACATATACACCTAATCCCCACAGCAACCCTCTGAGTAGCTCCTATTTTTACCATGATTTGACAGGTGAAAATAAATGAGGCATAGAAAAGTTCTGGAACTTGTTCAAGGCCATACAATGGGAAGGAAGCAGAGCTGGGATTCAAACTCAGGCAACATCTGTTGAAATCTCTGTCTAGGCTGTTCTCTTTATTGTTGATATTCTAAGTTTTCACTAATTTTTTTCCCTTAAACAAATACATCTATTTTCTCTCTCTCTCTCTCTCTCTCTCTCTCTCTCTCTCTCTCTCTCTCTCTCTCTCTCTCTCTCTCTCTCTCTCTCTTTTTGCCTGAGGAAGATTAGCCCTGAACTAACATCTGTTGCCAATCCTCCTCTTCTTTTTGGCTTGAGGAAGATTAGCCCTGAACTAACATCTGGGCCAATCTTCCTCCATTTTTTATACGTGGGTCGCTGCCACGGTGTGGCTGACGAGTGTTGTAGGTCGTGCCTGGGATCCAAACCCCCAAACCTGGGCTGCCAAAGAAGAACATGCCAAATTTAACCACTACACCACAGGGCCAGCCGTATTTTCTCTCTTTTTTGAGAATCATCAAATTTCTGATCCATCAAAGATTCCTTTTCTTCCTTTCTATCATAGCTATGTAATTTTTTTGTTTGTTTTAAGATGTCTTTGTAATTATGTCTAAAATGTTCCAAATCAAATTCTAAGGAGAATTTCAACACTTCTACCAGAAATCCCCCCATTCAGGCTTGTGCTTATTATTCCTGCTCATTTTTTTGCAGGTAAATATCACTTTCATCCCAGTTAATCTATTTGATATTGCATAGGGCTCTTTTTCACAGATAACATTAAATAGGTAGACTTCAAGTACTGCCAGGGAGTATAATCTTGACATTACCAATTTTCAATAACTTTCAAAAGATTGATCAAGGTAAGCAATATTTATGCAGCATTTCTGAAGCATATATAACCTATCCATTCATCTTAATTCTCTAAAACAGAATTTGCAAGCTACTGGACAAAACAGGTCTTTATCTCTAGATCTGTTTTGTTGTCTACACAGTTTATTATTATTATTATTATTATTATTATTATTATTTGAGGAAGATTGGTCCTGTGCTAATATTTGTTGCCAATTTGCCTCTTTTTCTTTTTTTTTTCTTCCCAAAGCCCCATTACATAGTTGTATATGATAGTTGTAGAGTTGTAGTTCTATGTGGGGCACTGCCTCAGCATGACTTGATGAGTGGTGAGTAGGTCCGCACCCAGGATCTGAACCGGCGAACCTTGGGCAGCTGAGTGGAATGCACAAACTTAACCACTACACCACTGGGCTGGCCACAGTTTATTAGTTTTTAATCGCATTTAAATCCCTTTAGTTTGGATGTGCTCTCTCAGATCTCCCATTCCCACTCATCTTACCCTAATTTTCCTTATGTGCCTGACTTTACCTGCATTTTATTTTGTTGTCTCTGCTCTAAAACTTATCCTTCTGTGAAGCTGGGCACAGAAAGGTGTTACACATAGAGACCACATTATATTGATGCCTCTACTGAAGTGATTTTAACTTTGGCATAAGAATATCAAACTATCTTGAAAAATATATTAAAAGCAGTTCCATAACATTCAACTTTGTATTTACCCTATGTTGTTGATTATGATTTTTATTGCATAGTATCCTTTCTCAGAAAATCCATAGGATAAATGTATTTCAGTGTTTATAGGAATAATCATCCTTCCCAAAACAATTGACTTGTTTCTACACTACAGATGCTGTGTCTTGTGTTACTGATTTTATTTTCCTCCGCTGTTCCTGGAGAACTTAGAACTAAATTTTGTCTTCCTTGAGCAAGTATGCAGGGCCTCATATTGGTTTTCTACACATACTTATTGTTGGTCCTATTTTCCTTGCTTATTACAAATGCATTTTACTATGCAGTATTTATGTAGCTATGTAATTCTCCATAAATTCTGTTTAAATGTAGTAAAATGCCTGCATAAATCAACAAGAAAATATATTTTTCCAATTCCATAGTATGGGTTCAAACTTTATATGCTTTTGAGTTAATATTCTATTGCTATATATTTATACCTGGAAATAGGGGGCATCGCTTTTCCATCAGAATCAAGAATCTGCTCCCCAGATTGGACAAAACCTATAAACAGAGTGCCTATCAAATTTGATTTTGAGAAACTTATTTATGTTTGAATATGCCACATATGACCATAACAAGGGACCTCAAATCAAATAGTTTTTCTTTCTAAACTGAATTTATTTACTAGATTTCTGCCTATTTTAATATCTGGGATATCTGAATGTGACAGCCTAGAAGGAAATCTACATGATTATTTCTCCAGGTTTCTACCTTCAAAAATAAATAATTTGTTGTGTCTTTTAATACTCTCAAATACTATATAAAATATATGCATTTGAGGACATAGACATTTTTGATTGATTTGGTAAAATAAATAATTTAGTGAAGAATGAGTTCATTTAGTGAGTTCACAAGTTTACTAACTTGAAATGTTCAAGTTTTTTTTTTTTTTTCCACCAAAGTGGCTTGTAGTTTCTTTAATTGACTGAACTCACCAGTTGTTTGTCAGATTGGCAGCCTAAGATACATACCAATCAGTAGAAATTCTCTTTTCTATATATTTTATCTTTGTCTGCCTTGTCTGTCAGTGAATATGTATAAACTCAATTATGCATCCCCATGCATATACATCACAGCAGTAAAATTAATCAATATCTATGTGTCCTAAAGAAATGAAATTTAACCCAAGTGCACCATAATCCAGACCCTAGAATAGATGCATGTTTTAAGAATGTGTACAGAGCTTTACACAAATACACAGAAGTCTTAATCACAGTGTCACAGAATGGATCTGAACGATCATGTAGGCCCAAGTTCTCATTTTTTCTCTGCCTTTCAGGGTATTAAAAATTAGAACTGAGGCCCTATCAAATTCTAGACACTGTGCACAATGCAGGAGACACAGAGGTGAGGCACATATGATGGTTAAGGAGTTACAGTTTAGCATGGAAGACAATGAACTGAGGATCATAGTAAAGATAGGATAAACGCTAATACCAGGGGATGTTTAAATCTTACTGAAGTAGGAAGAAGAAGCACAGGGAAGGTGTGTTATGTCATTTTTGGGACATTAGAGAATGATTCAGAGAAGGGGTGACACTGGAGCTGTCTCTTGAAGGCAGTGAAATGAATGTGTGAGGAAGAATGTTCTAGCAGGAGGAAAACCTTGTTCAAATTACAGAAATATGTGAGCGCTCCACACCTTTGAAGACTGGCAATAAGTCAGCATGGCTGGTGCAAAGAATGCATGTAACCTCTCAGGAGGGTCCGAGGAGGATCTTCCGATGTGTGACTTTGGGCAGATCACTCAATGACTCTGGGCCTTTATTTCCTCATCTTAAGTTTGAGATAATACCTAATACAGACCTTGCAGCACTATCTCCACAGCAAGAGAAGAAGGTGGAAGGCAGGCAGGGTACAAAAAGAACCTCGTCCAAACAGATAAGGGGATCAAATGGGATGTAATTGAGGGCAATTGGTGAATTTTAAACACAAAAATGTGTTTTTAAAAATCATTCCAATGATAGTATGAAGTAGATTAGAGGAAGCAAATAAAGGCCAATGAAATTGTAGCTATCAACTCCCAAAATAATAAGGTCCCCAGTTCAACAATGGAAATGGGCACAAGAGGAGGAAGGAGATTTGAGACAGGTAGTAGAATCAACAGGTGTCAATAACTGAATAGGTGTGAGAGATGAGGAAAAGGGATGGGTGAAGGAGACCACTTTGACATTATTAACTTGAGGACTGGGTAGACAGCAGTCCCATTAACTAAGATGAGGAGAACAGGAGAAAGAGAAGCTTTGGAGGGAAGAGGGGAATTGAAACTGAAGTGCCTGGTGATGTACAAGAGGCATTTTAAGATTATGATTTGGAGCTTACGAGAGAGAGTTCTGAATGGAGGTATACATGGGATTTCAATCATACCCATGTTAGATATAAGAATAAGTGAGGATAAGATGGAGTAGAAGTTTGTAAAGTGAGAACAGAAGACAGTCTAGGGCTCCAACACATAAAGGTCAAAATGGAAAAAAATATGAGGGAGGTTGAAAGGAGTGGCAATTTTAGCAAAGAGCAAACCAGGAAGATGCATCATAGAAACAAAAGACTCTCAAGGACAGGGTCATCCCCAGGGTCCAATGCTGGAGAAAGTCCAGAAACATAAGATTTGAAATATGATCAGAATGTTTAGCATTTTGGAAGTTACTGATGACTTTTTTAGAGCAATTTCAGTGGGGAAATAGGAGCAGAATCCAGTTTCAGAGTGAATATGACTTGGCTAAATAAAAAGATTGCTGTTGTGTAGACAATTCTTTCAATAATCTTGGCTGAGGAGGGAAGGAGAGAAAATGTTAGAGATGTCACATGGTCATGTCTATATGATAGAGACTTGAGCCATGTATACAATGAGGACCAACAATAAGGAGTGAGAATGGTTAAAGATGCAGAAGAGTGGAGGGAAAATTGATGGAACAAGAGCCAAGAGGAAATGAGAGGATAAGATTCAGGGCACAGGTTGAAGGATTAACTAAGTTAGACACGAGGAATGACACCCTGACAAACCGGAATGGAAGAGGTAAGGGTGGGAATAGTTGCAGGTGAACTTACAGGTGGGGTGCAAGAAGGTGAAGAAGTGTATATTGTCAGAAAACAAAGCTGTAAGAGAATTATAGGAGAAAATAATAATGAATATTTATACTTTGTTTTGCCTTAAAATAGACTCCATAAAATGATAAAGCATAGTTCCTCAACTTTATAGCTCCAATATTTTCAAAATACGGTGAGAAAATTCTCATGTATCTTATCCACACTCTTCAAGAATTACCCACATAAAAGCCTCACTCCTTTTAATTGGTTTGGAGACATTTAGTAAAAAATTCAAATGCAGCTCCTTACCTCCACATTTATTGTGGTAATTAAAAAGATACAATCTGTTATATTTCAAAATTAAAAGTAAATTTTACATTTCACAGAAAATTGGAAGGCAATGTCATATGGTACATTATGAGTTATATTCTTTTGAGCTTCCTTTTTCAGGATATATTACATTTCAAGATATATTACAATTTTAACTTAGATCTTTTTTTTATAAATAGGTTGATCAATTATGGAAAGATGAGCAATGGTCTTAAAACAAACACACAGAGAAAACAAATAAGCTACTGTAAATAGAAAGCCTTTGTATTTGTATAAAATCCAGTGAGCTCATTTCTGCAGAGTGTCTGGGATATAAAAGCTCTGAAAAGATTTTAATCCCTCAATTATATTCAGTAGAATTGAGGGAGGGTGAGGAAGAGAGATTAGAGTCACGTTTAGACCAGATTTATGCTACTGATGAACAGAGAGGATCTGGAAGAAGCAAATTGCTTTTTAGACTTCCACGTAGTATAGGGTAGATATTAACCAGGCTTCTTGATTCACAAATGAGAATTGATTTCAATTCCATCCTTCGTCCAGGTAGGATCCATCTATTTATCTCCATGCATTCCTTGAAAGACTTATCCAACCTGAGAAGAGAGATACTCCTCTTAGAGAGGAGATCCCAGGTTTGCAGGCCAGAGATCTGCATGTGTAATTTTGGGCAAGTTGCCTGATGACTCCGGGCCTTTATTTCCTTATCTGTAAATTACAGATACCACTGAATGCCCATCTTGCAGTATTATTGTTAAGATTCAAAGTAATGAATGTATAATGTACAACAGAGATAGGCTACACTAAAAAAGGGCTCAGTGAATGTTTCTTAATAATTGCTGTCTCAGGAAAAGGATGCAGAGCCATGGGCTTAGAGGGAATTACCTCAGAATGGAATTAAGTCCCAGAGAATTAAGAGGTTAATTGCTGCCTCTTAAAGTGACTGCAGAGTTCCAGAGACTGCTGTGCGGGTCATAGACCTGCTAGAACAACATACCTGTTTGCTGAAGATTTAGTGTTGCAGTTATAAAAGTTATAGATGCTACACATATTTCGATTAACTGATGTACACAAAGTGGCATGCAGCATTTTTTTCAATATCAAAATCTTAAAATATATCTTTATTTATGGTGCAGATATATAGACTCTGGCTGTGGTAATCATGAAAAGCAAAATGATACACACTTTTTCAAATCATATGTATTTTAAACTGTTAATTAAATACAGGCAGTCCCCAGTTTACAGAGTTTCAATACCCACACATTTCAGTTACCACAGTTTAGTTAAATAACACAGCTCTCCACAGAACATGGTCCAAATTTCAGTTACCACGGAACATCGACTGTGAGCACATGACATAAAGCACATTGCTGCTAGCTACGCCATCCACAAATCGCTGCACAACAGATGTGCATCATGATCAGTGATAGGTCATCACTTCTTTGAAAGTCTGTCAGTGATTGGTCATAAGACATCTATTACTCAGTTCATGCACAGACAGAAAGGTGTGTAGTTGTGTTGCCTCCTTGTCTCCCAGTGATAAACCCATGTGATATTTTACAAAAATGGATAATCAAACAGGGAATTTGGCCAAGAAAGATGAAAGAGCAGCAAAGAAACAAGAAGTGCTAAACATGAACACAAAATTTGAATTGAATGTAAATGGAGTCATAGAAGAAAGGGCTAACTATTAGAATGTTAACAGTGCTGCCACTCCTCAGACTTGAGGTATGCAGCCAGAGAACTTACTTAAGGTGAACTTTATTGACATAAATGAGGAAAGGAGTTATGATGGAAAGGATGAAGATGTCTGAAAGAAAGCGACCAGCTGAAACTCTCCTTAAAGAAAATCCTGGAGATATTTCACAATATTGAAAGTGGAAAGGATAAAATGTTGGAAATGGATTCAAACTTAGAAAGGAGTATGACAATGTTTCAAGGCATAGAAAGAATTCTCATCCCTTATTGTAAGTTATATGATGAGAAGATGGTAAGCACTGTTCAAATTATATGTTTTTGCAAAAAAATAAAACACTAATTATCAATGTTTCTAGTGTTTTAAATAATAGTGTACTAAAGGAATAATACCTTTATTATTTTTTCATTTTCCTATACATTTTTAACCAACAGAGTTCTTAATTGTTGACAAAAATTTTCTAAAGGCAAGAAAAAATTGTAAATTTTTCATTGATTATTAAGATTTCTTTGCACCTTTTCAGCATGCTCTCTCATTTTTACAGTCTTGCACCTCTGTGCAAAGCAAGAACTGGCTATACTTACTGGTTAAGCCTCTAAATACGATGACCCACTATTTTGTATGGTCTTTGTATTTTGTGAAGTATTTCCATACATAAGGAAATGTGTGAAGCATTTCCTTTCCACTTACTTAAAAGGCAGGATTTAAGTGTAATTATATTGCTTAGTATATAACACTTGATATGTGTTAGCAATTGGACCTCTTCTTTCTATCCATAATTCAAAATGTTGAATTCAATCAATTTATTGTTGCTTCCACAGTTATTGCTGTGCAATGGCAAGAAATTTACACATTTAAGAAGAATGAGTGATATTAATGTCAGTCTAAGCAACAGATGACTCAGTGACTCAGTACTAGATCAATATTTTCATTGGGTGAAAATCAGCAGTGCTCAAAAGAGGGAAATTTGTGTGCAGAGACTCAAACCGCTATCTAAAAAGACAATTTCAAAGTGGACCAGGAACGTAATATGGATCAGATGCACCATATTTCATCCACCTCAGCTACTGGGCTTGGAAACTGTGATTCCTAGCGGGTTCTAAAGGAGCAATGTCTATAATTAGTATGAAATGCTTCAGTGGGATTACAACAGGCCTAAATGATAAGGATTAATTTGGGCCCATTTCTAGAGAAGATGGTTCAACTTTTAACAGGAAGCAAGTTGTAGGTGCATGAATTCAGTTGGAATCAAACAAATGTAGCTCTTAGTAAACCTTCAAAACTAAATTATAATGCATCTAGACGTCTAATGCTATTTCAAATTATGAACATTTCATAAGAAATGCAGTTACATACCAAAAAGTGGTGAATAAAATACTTCAATCTATGTTAATCAACGCAATTTTTTTCAATTGTCCTGGCTTTTCACAATTTCCTTCCTTCCTTTCCTTTCTTTTTCTCATCTTTCTTTCCTTCTTTTAAATGAAAATTGAACAGGTTAAAAGTAGCTAAAATTGCCTGGGAGTTTCAATGAAACTACCAGTGCTGAATTATAAACTACAGATGTTGTATCAGGTTTTTATTGCATATAACTTTAACATTTTAAGTGGTTATGTTTCAACCATGGTATATTCAAATATATATAATAACAAAAAGTATTTTATTGTGACTTAAATCAGTTTTTGCTTTTTCTTTTTTCCTTTAAAAAAATTCTCAAACAAGTTATAAGAATGCAGGGTATATTATAATAAAGGAAAAAATCATATGGTTATGGCAACATGTAGCATGAAGCTTTTGAAACTAAAGCACAGGAAGACCATGTGGGGGCTTATATACAGACATAGAGGAAAATAATTCCATAGGAGTCCTGGAGAAAGCCCCTTAGACATTTTTTTTTAAGATGAAAGGGAAATAAAATTTAAGTACCTACAAAAGGCCCAATATTTTCTAAACTTTAACTCTTACTAGGAATGGATATTATTGCTCCCAATTCACTAATGAGTCAGAGAAGATATATGCCTTGGCCAAGGTCCCCCATTGAGGAAGTGGGAATTCATACCCCTGTTAAAAATCAGGATTCCAAACCCACATTCTTTCCTCTGATCCATTTTGTCTATTAATGTATATAAACAGTGAAGTCTCAGAATTGGTATTATTCATAATCTAAAAATAAAGCAGCTTGAAAAGATAGAGATGAAAAAATATATATTCGGTCAAGTTGACTGGTATAAAAAAATGTAATTGTTGGTGACAGACACATTTGCTAAGTAGGAGGATGTAGGCAAAAAGCTATTTTCAGAGTCTCATCAATGATCTAGAGCTTTTTTTCCAAATGATTCAAAATTGTAAATAAGACACTGCTTTGTCACTTTTTTTCTTCCAAATATTTTGAAACTGAACGTATGACAAAACATTTGAGTAATCTGTCCTTCACTTGTATATCTTCTTTATCCTAGTACGGTTCTATGAAACCTAATTCATGACTCCAACTTTTATGTCTTTTTTATTCCTATCTTAACAGCCATTTTTTTCTTGGAACAAAGGTTCTTGACTACATAATTCCAGCACAAAATAGTATCACTCTGGCTAGTGGAGCCTTAGGTTTCACTAAAAGAAAAAATGCAATTGCATGTCCTTAATCGGAGAAAGTGGAGACAAGAAAGGAAAATTATAACAACAACAAAAACTCAGTGAAGACAAATGAAATGCATGACTCGATAAGGATGATGCTAAGGATTCAATAGTATTGAAAATACTTTTTAAAAATTTATTTTGTCTTTTCTCTGAACGAACTATTAGCTGAAGGAAAACAAAAGTGAGCTATAATAATTTATTCTGGTAATACAGGGACACTGTGAAAAATATTCATATGGACCCCTCACATCTTTAATGCGAATGACTTCCCAAATTCTTCACCTATCAAAGCTTATTCCAAAGGAATAAATAATATAATTAATAAGCTTGAATTTTCCTGTCTCTTCCTATGTTTTCACTATCTCTTAAATTCATTACTCTCTTAAATTCATTATTCAATAAGTATCTGTGAGGTGGAAGTTATGGGAAAGATGTGCATTTACATATGTAATGCTGTTCATGTTTCATCTGTAAAAGTGTCAAAGAATAACAAATCTGAGCTTTTCTTTTTGAGTAAGAAAAAGCTAATGGGGCAAAATAGGACTGAATCCCAGAAGATTACACAACACCGTGAGGATTCTAGCTGTCACTACTGTAATGTCCTAATTAGTTTTGCTGTAGGAGGTGCAGCACGCGAGAGCTGGATCTTTATTGAAGCCAACTTACTTCGAGTGTAAAATTTATATTGTCTTAGGTAATAGCATCAAACAGCAATATGAACACTGGATGCAATTTATGTCACCACTTAGAGGCTGTGTGTATTCTGCAAAAGTCATCTCAACAACATTCTAGTCATTCCTAACACGACAGCTCTGTATATATATTAATAACAACATTCTAGACACATTATTTTTCCCTCCTAATTCTCCCTAGCTACATCTTCCAGAAATTCAGTAAATAAAAATAAAGTTTACGAGTTTAGGAGAATATTGGTTTTCAGTAGTAAATGACAGGAAAATCAAAGGATACAGAAATTGAGATGTCTACTCAAGCAACCAGTTTACTCACAACAGGCTTTCCTGCATTGAAGGAAAAAAAGTGTTGTGTTTTTTTAGTTAACTGATGCCTTTATCAAATATAACAGAAAACAAAACATAAAGATACTTAAAATTACATAGATTTATTTCCGTATGTATCTAGCCATATGTAATATATAACCATATGTATGTACATCTATGCACATTTTTAGATGTCTCTGACGCGTCACTGCTAATTCATGTGCTAGGTGAAAAAAAAGGAGAGAAGGGGACAGAGAGGTATGAAAATCAAATTAAATTTTAATACATTTTTAAACAAAAGATCAGTTTCCTTAGGGATCCAATTGGTTTTTGCTTTAAATTTTAGTTCAACAGATTTTTTTTTCAGTGCCTACCTCCTACGTTAGGTATTTGAGATCCCAAACTGAATGAGTCAGGTTCTTAATTCTTAAGGAATATATTACATAATTAAGAAAGTTGCTATAAAAATAGCCTTAGATAATTTGTTCATGATATTGACAGAGGCATACAAAATCAATGTGTTTTTTAAGTGTATTTCTCTTATTTGATTATATCACTAATTTTAGTTGGTACATCATTATGTTTGGTATTTCATAAAATCATCCTTAGGATGTTTTCATATTTTAACTTTCCCCCTTTTCCTCCATCATTTCTTCATCAGGAGATTAACGTGTCTGTAGCCAGAAGCAACAACTGACAACAGCGGGGCTGGCTGTGTGTAATGAAGTGTAGGTGAGATCGGGAGGCTGAGTGAACGGATTGCAGACTGATGGCTGCCTGTGAGGTGAAAAGCTGGAAGGGAGTGGATGCAGCAGAAAGAAGAGGGACAATGTACTTCTCTTCCCTTCTTCCCTCTTGTATTCTTCAATTCTCCCAATTGTTAGAATAAGGTACTACGGATGGTCCCTGATTTGTGATGCTTCGACTTACTGTTTTTTGACTTTACGATGATGAGAAAGCTATAGGCATCCAGTAGAAACCACACTTCGAATTTCGAATTTTGATCTTTTTCTAGGCTAGCGATATGCCGTAGGATGCTCTCTCGTGATGCTGGACAGCGGCGGCAAGCCAGCTCCCAGTCAGCCACGCAATCACAAGGATCAACAACTGATACACTTACAACTATTCTGCACCCAGACAACCATTCTGTTTTTCAATTTCAGTACAGTATTTAATAAATTACATGAGATATTCAACACTCTTATATAAAATAGGCTTTGTGCTAGATGATTTTGCCCAATTGTAGGCTAATGTGAGTGTTCTCAACACGTTCAAGGTAGGCTAGGCTAAGCAATGATGTCCCGTAGGTTAGGTGTATGAAATGCATTTTCCACTTATGATTTTTTTGTGTGTGAGGAAGATTGGCCCTGAGCTAACATCTGTTGCCAATCTTCCTCTTTTTGCTTCAGGAAGATTGTCCCTGAGCTAACATCTGTGGCAATCTTCCTCTATTTCATATATGGGATGCTGTCATAGCATGGCTTGATGAGCAGTGTGTAGGTCCGTGCCCAGAATCCGAACCCATGAACCCCAGGCCACCAAAGCAGAGCACACTACCTTAACCACTATGCCACTGGGCCGGCCCCAACTTACAATATTTTTAACTTATGATGGGTTTATTGGACATAACCCCACCGTAGGGTGAGGAAGATCTGCACATGACATTAGCCTCCATTAAGAGTAAGTAAGCAGCATCCAATTTCTATGAGATAGAATGACTTCCAAATGCAATTCTGACTTTTTTCTTTGGTAGTTTGTGTGAAAGAGAATAACCAAAACTATGGCGTGAACCTTTCGCTTTTTGACTGAAAGCATCATTGTTCATCTGAGTAGCATCCTCTCAAAGGGATGGCACCACTAGAGTACCAGCAAGTCCAAGGTAACATGTTCCTTTTACCCCTACAGTGCTATTCTTAGGGGGGAAACCCCAAAACACCAGGCCTGTTCACTAATCATATATAACTAGAAGAGGAGTATTTATCATCTGAAATAGTTCGAATTGTGTTGCAGTAGCAAACTGAAAATCTTGGAGGCTTATAAGCACAAAGGTTGGTTTCTTACATGTCCATGTCAGGTTCACTGAAGTTCGGTTCCACATCACCAGAGAACCAGGCTGATCAAGCTGGTCATCCTGGAAAAGGGGAAAGGGAATATGGCGAACCATGCGCTAGCTCTTGAAGTTTCTGCCTGAGGGGACATGTATCATGTATGCTCACATTTCACTGACCAGAGCAGGTCACATTGCCACACGTGATGTCAAGGAGGAAGAAAGTAAAATTGCCCTCCAGGGAGAGGTAGCAGATTCCAACGAACAATAATACAACCCATTGCAGTGGAGGTCTTCCAACAGGGCCCTACATGACAGGTCCTCTATTACTTCTCTAACACCATTTCCTACTCCTCGTTCATGCCGCTCCTGACACACTAGCGTCTTCATTTTTCCTCTTCAGCCACAGGGTCTCTGGACAGCTTGCCCCTCTGGCCTGGAACATGTTCCCTCAAATATCTACAAGTCTCACCCACTCACTTCCTTCAGGCCTTTACTCCAGCCTCACTTTCTCCATGAGGACTTTTCTGGCAACCCCTCAGAGAAATGCAACCACTTCCTTGATATGTCTTACCTTTCTTCCTTTATTTTTCTATACTCCCTAATACACTATATATGCTATTTATATTATTTATTGTCTTGCTCTCTCACTAGATTGTTAACTGCATGATAGCAGGAATTTTTATTCAAATCTGAGCCACCATCATCTAAAATAGTGTCTGCAATGAGGTGGACATGCAATAATTGTTTGCTGAATGAATGAATCCATGAACGCATGCACATTTGATTCTCTCAGCTTAGCTGTCTCTTGCTGAAAGCTGTGGCTTTGAGATCCTCCTCTCTTCCCAACCTAGACTTTCCTTTTGTCCTAAACTTGATTTCTCCTCATCTACATGAGACATTTTTGAGTTAGGGTGATATAGAGAAAAAGTGATAAATTGGCTGTTTTTGAGATAGGGGTTTTTTTCAGTCTTTGCCAGTGAAATAGTATGTGTTTCTAGGTGGGTTATTCCAATTGTTTGGGCCTCAGGAAATGCAGAAGAGTCCGACATTTACAATCAAGATATTTGAATGTAAGTTCCAGCTCTACCACTTAACAGTTTTATTATCTTAGCAAGATATTTTGGTTTGGTTACATTGCCTAAGCCTTATCCGCCCACTTTTTTTTTATATATTAGGCAAGGAAAATTGTCCGTTCTTTATTAAGTCCTTGGCTTTAACCTCGGAATCCTCCTCTGTGTATCCTGGGCTGGGATCTGCACATCACGCGCCTGCTTTGCTGTCTGGCTACCTGTTAGGCTCTGCCAATGGCGAACACTAGAGGGAGACCGCGAGCCTGGAGGGAGGAGAAGGGACTGGCTGCTTCCCGTAGGCTTCCTGCGGGCTTCCAGTCTGCTGGCAGTTCGTGTGAGTCATGCCTGCAGGGCTTCTTTCCCGACAGCAGCAGTTCCTTCCAGTAGCAGCAGTTGAATCCCGTCTCCCGATTTCCCAGCACTTGCAAAGCCAACTTCATGCCGCTTTTCCCTGCTCCAGACAAGCATCAGTCGGAGCTCCCACCCCTGAGGTCTGGGTCCCTGCCCCCCGGGGCTCCTCCTCCCAGAGGCGCAGCACTGTCTCCGAGATCTGCATGTCAGCTCCACAGGCCCGGCACTGAGCTCCTGAATTGTAATAATTGCATCCTCTTCTCTTTGTTCCCTCAGCCCTAGGGCTTTATAAAGTAGCTACCTTTGTGAAACCTCAGAGTTCTCTTTTTGCATTTTCAGTACTTAACAACTTACACCTAGTTAAATCTTCATATTAAATTCTCTTGTTTTCTCTCCCCTGACATATCCTGACTAATACACCACCTGTCCTATCAAAGTCGTAGGGTTATTGTGAGGATACGATGAGATCATGTCTAGGAAAACACTGTGTACAACTCAGTATTGTCTGAAAAATGAAGTAACTGGATTGGAGTCAGCCGTGCAAGTGTGGGCTTCTCGCACCTCTGATGGCTTCCCCGAAATGACATATAATCAAATAGCAAGTCCAAGACTAAAAATATTTAAGTCAGCAAATAATGACCCCACTCACTCATCTGTGTGAATCAGAGGAAGCAAAAGAAGACTGACTGTTGCTGCTTCTGCTCTTGAAGAGTGGGCGAAGCGGATGGCACAAGTTATACCCACGGGAGGAGGATGTGCGAGGTCCAAAGTGGAGGGCACGTTGTTTAACAGAACACATTAATCAGTGTCTGAGGTTTAATCAGTGTCTGAGGTTTAAAAAGGTAAAAATAGATCTGTAGTTCAGGTTCAGGCTGGAGCTATAGGGAGCTGAATTGTGGAATGAATTATTCTGGAGTTGCTGCACTGGGGGCTAGGGAGCAGGAGTTGGGCTAAGTAACATAACAGGAAGATAAGACAGAGATGGTAGAATTGGAATGAGTTGGAGGAAATCACTACAAAAGCAAGACAATCTCATATTTTAGTTTAAATAATTTGTATTGCTGCTGCTGCTGCAACCCCCGCCCCCCCGCCACCAAACCCTGCAACACTACCTTTAGTAAAGTCTGCTCCATGCATATACCTTGTGTGAATGGTTCTGAGTGTTGTTATATTTGTTTGGAAGTCAAGGCAAAGTGGCTGAAGGCCAGCAGAGAGGACAGATGGAACTATCCATAAAAGGTGGTAGCTCAGGAGAATGAGAACGCTATGGAGGCAGGAGTTCTGGGCCTAAAAGAACTTAGGTTCATGAAAGGACAGTAGAAATTGCTACCACCCCAGGACTGAGGTATGGAAAGAAGCTGCCACCAGGGATGAGTCATTTGGAACCACATGCATATCTCATATGGCGCAATAGGCATAAACACGGGAAATGTGCATAAAAACCATGACGGTTTTTTTATTAATCAAACACATAGGAGCCCCCTCTGCCTTCCCAACCCTGCCTCTACCCCAATCCTATTTTAGGGAAGTGTTCAATAAAAATTCAACTTTCTAATAATTTCATAGTTTACAAGTAGAAAATGAATCTGTGGGCTATTTTTCATCCTCCTCCTATCTCTGGCTCTTAACAAATGCACAGACAGACCTCCGCTGTCATCCCCCTCCCACACTCACCATCTGCATGCCATTATGTCTACCTTCCTCCAACTTCCTTTGGACCTTGTTATCCCCTAAGAATGCTGTGTCTTTTTTCCCTAGACTAGCTGAAGGCCAACACCCATTATCAACTTCTATATATCCCTCCCCAGTCTACCACCAATCTTGTCACAGACATGCACATACATTAAAAACATTGCTATCTGTAACAGCCCTGCTAACAGGTGTGAGGCGATATTTCATTATGGTTTTGATTTGCATTTCCCTAATGAACAGTGATGTTGAGCACCTTTTCATGTACCTGTTGGTCATTTGTGTGTCTTCTCGAGAGAAATGTATATTCCGGTCCTTTGCTCATTTTTAAATAAGGTTATTTGTTTTTGAGTTGTAAGAGTTTTTTACATATTTTGGATATTAAGATATTTGGGTATTGGTAAGACATGAACCCCTTACCAAACATATAGTCTGCAAAGATTTTTTCCCTTTTCCATAGGCTGCCTTTTTATTGGTGAGGATGTGAAGAAAAGGGAACCCTTGTACACTGTTGATGGGAATGTAAGTTGGTGCAGGCACTATGGAAAACAATATAGAGATTCCTTAAAAAATTAAAACCACAGTTACCATTTGATCCAGCAATCTCAATTCTGGGTATATCTACAAAGGTATTGAAATCGTGACCCTGAAGAGGTATCTGTACTCTGATGTTTGCTGCAGCATTATTCACAATAGGCAAGGCATGCAAACAACCTAAAGGTCAGTCAAAGGATGAATAGATAAAGGAAATGTGATATATATATCACATATATGTACATAATGAGAAATTATTATAGATATTATATATGTATATAATAAGAAAATTTGATATATTTGACATGCACGCACACACACTGGAATATTATTCCACCTGAAAAAAGAAAGAAATCCTGCCATTTGCAATAAGGTGGATGAACCTGGAGGACGTTATACTAAGTGAAATAAGCCAGACACAGAAACACAAATACTGCATGATCTCATATGTTGAATCTAAAATAGCCAAACACATGAAGCTGAATGTAGAATGGTGGTTGCAAAGAGCTGAGGGGAGGGGGAAATGGGAAGGTGTTGGTGAAAGTGCACGGAGCTTCAGTTATACATTCAGATAATTCAGATAATAATTCAGATAATAAGTTATATATTCAGATAATTAAGTTCTGGAGATCTAACGTACAAATAGGGCCTAAGATGAACAATACTGTATTGTATACTTAAAATTTTCCAGAAAGGGTAAACCTTATGTTAAGTGCTCTTACCACAAAAGGAAAAAAATGAAACAAAACAAACAAATAAGACGCACAAAAAATCAAAGGGAGCAGGTGGAAACTTTTGGAAGTAATGGATAAGTTTATGGCCTTGGTTGTGATGATAGTTTCACGAGTGCATACTTATCTCCAAACACATCAAGTTGTACATATTAAATATTTCCAGCTTTTTGTATGTCAATAATACCTCAATAAGCAGTTAAAAAATAGCTATCTAATCAGTTCAACGTGAGCTAATTTCAGAAATTTTGGCCTCCCCCCCAGTGAAATGGGCATTCTTCAGTGACTAGGAAAAAAGTCTAAACGCAGTTATAGATATTGCACTGCTTGATTAAAAACTGCAATCAACATATCAGCGGGGCTGCAGACATGTGAGAGCTTCACTAGGCTGGAGGATTCACTTCAAATCTTCTTCGTGTGGCTGTCAGAAGAGGCTTCAATTCCTTACCACCTGGACCTTCAACTGGGCTTCTCACAACATGGCAGCTCTATTTCCCCAGAGTAAATGATGTAAGATGGAGAGGCGGGGTGCCTAGAGTGGAAGCATAGTGTCTTTTATGACCTAACCTTGCAAGACACCATTACTTCCACTGTGAATAGCGGGAGCTGGGGATCACTGGGGCCATCTTGGAGTCTGGCTACCATAGAAGATATTATATTTTATATAAAATTGTAAGTTTAGTTCATTCTTTACTTCAATGTGGAGTGTTCGAAATTGAGCCCTTTGTAGAGAGGAGAAGCCTGGAATTCTACAAAAGTCAAAAAACTTTTAGATGAGGGAAAACCTACACTTTGCTCTGGATCCCTTCAGGGAAATTTCAGAACATACACACGGCAACTAGAAACAGAGCTACAACCGTGTTGAAAGGTCCTCTTCCATGATTCTAAATCATACTTGGTACATGGACTATGAGATTATTTTAACAAGAACAATAAGCATTGACATCTCTATGACATTGTATAGTTTGCTAGGTTGATGATCAGTGCCATGTAAGGAAAACAGAGCAGGTAATAACTTCTGTGATCTATGGTGAAAATCAAAATTTAGGGAAAATAAGTTAGTAGCAAAACCGAAATTAGGCACAATGGGGAAAATACTCAGAATTTGGAGTCAGAAAAACCCTATTCCACTACTAATCGTCTTCATGATCTTGGGAATGTTTCTAACATTCTGCATCCTGAATTTCCTCATTAGTCAAGTGATAAATGTTGCTAATAACAGAGTTATTATAGCATGGTGGTTGACTGTACAGACTTTAGAACAAGACAGCTAGATTTCTTCTCCTGCCTCTGCTAGTTACCGTTAATGTGACCTTAAGTAAGTTATATAAACTTTGAGCCTCATTTTTCTCTACTGCAAAGTGTAGAAGATGAAAATTGTACCTATTCCCTTAGGTTTGTTGGTAAAGATTTAATGTCAGTATATGTAGATCTCTTAGAATAGTGACCGAAACTTATTAAGCATAAAATAAATAAGAATCTATTACCAGACTTAATGTTACCTCAAAGGATTGTTATCCGGAGTAAACATGGTAATGTATATGAAACACCTAGTGTCATGCCTAGTGGTCACTCAATAAATGAGGGTATTTGGAATATTAGCAGTGATTCTGTCATGGGAGAGGGTTCATTTGGGTTTCACTATTTCTGAGTAAATGATAACCTTTCAAACATTTGTCTTCTGAACTTACTAGATGGGAGAAGCATGAGGAAAATAATATTGCACTGGACATCATGAAATCTGTGTTCAAAAACCAGTTCTGTTACTTTTTTTGGCTGTGACCAAGAGAAAGTTAAATTATTCCTCTGCATTGGTAGGGATCCTCAAGACAATACACTTTTGTGGCATCTTGATCTTCCTTGTTTTCCACAAATAAATGCCAATTGGTAACCTATTTCAGTCACTAGATTGTCTATTAGAATAATTAAAGTCTGTAGGACAACTTTAAGGAGGACAAAATAGTTTTGTTATAACAGAGTGCACCGAACTCAGGTACCAATACAGTGGTCGAAAAGTAAATTTGTGGTTGGATTTTAGGAATATAGTTTGAAAGCATTCCTGGTTTGTTTGTGCATGAATGGCCTGGCCCACATTTGCCTGGGCATATCTGATAAGAGCCATGAGGACTCCCATTTAGAACCTCAGAAGAGATGGCTCTTTGGCCTGCTCTGCAGAGTAACCTTAGAGGAGAGGATAAGCAGTCCAGTCCCTGCTATTTGTGTTACACCTGCTGGAACCTCAGACAGAAGGGCTGTGATCGCCTTGACTGAAAGAGACAGAGATCTTACCCCATAGTGACCAGAAACTGTGAGGCAACACTCTCTCCGTACTAACTCCCCCCAGCTCAGCACCGTGCCCAGGATGAGAAGACCTAGTGCTTTACCTTCCTTTGGGCTAGGGACCTCACTTTCTCCCCAACTCAGGGTAAGGGAGACAGTGGAAGGAAGGCAGGGAGCTTGCTTCTACTTTCCTCAGGGCTGGCAACTCTGTCTTCCCTGTGTTACTTCTCCCTCATTAGAGAAACACCAATTGCTTTTGGTTCTGAATTCAGAACTGTAAAATAAATGTTTACGTCTTAAACCCCTGTCCTTCAGGTCCTGACCACTAATGATACATGTCTTCAAGAATTATTGTAAGGATAAAATAAATCACATATGATAAGAGTGCTCAAAAACTTTTTCCTTGGGGCTGGCCCGGTGGTGTAGTGGTTAAGTTCACACACTCTGCTTCACCAGCCCAGGGTTTGCAGGTTCAGATCCCGGGTGTGGACTGACGCACTGCTTGTCAAGCCACCTGTGGCGGCATCCCATATAACGTAGAGGAAGATGGGCACTGATGTTAGCCCAGGGCCAATCTTCCTCAGCAAAAAGAGGAGGATTGGCAATGGATGTTAGCTCAGGGCTAATCTTCCTTACAAAAAAAAAGAAAAGAAAAGAAAAGAAAAACTTTCTCCTTTACTTTTTTTCTTCTACATGGAAAAAGAGGAGGGAGAAAGGAAACTGTCAGTGCTCCTAGACACAGAGATAGATGATTTTTTTTAACGAAGCTTTTAAAAGTAAACAAAAAACAGCATTTGTAATATGGTTGTATTTTGCTTGATTTCTTGCAAAGGGGGATGACTGTTGCTAGAGAAGGTTTAAAAACTACCTCAAGCTGAAAAATAAACCTTTTAAACAAGAATCATCTTGCATTTTTCTGAAAGAACCTGGAAATGAGGACGTGTGCACAGACTATGGGCTGCTGTCATCCTTGGAGAGAAACCTATGAGGTGGCTGTTTTATTGGAATCCAGAACATCTGTCCTGCAGGGCAATGTGAAGCTTTTCACACTTTTCCTCACATAAGGGGGGAGAAAAGTGATGCCATGGGGGTTATTATTATAAATAGTCACCGGAGATAATACAGCAGGTGATTGAGGATAATTTCACAAGCTTTGAATTCTCTGGGGTCATGGCACTTAGACTGCTGGACCACAACTTTCAGGGCTTGAATTTCTAGTCTCCAAATCACGTCTTTAAGCTCTGTACAAATTACCAGTCAAGGACTTCAGATTTAGTTGCCTGGTTTAATTTTAATTGGAACCCTAAGTACATCATGACTTCCACAGTACTCTTCTTGTTGTGTTTAGTCAACAAATATTTCTGAAGCTACAGTAGGAGAAAAACAGAAGAAAGGAAAAATTTTGATAAGACAAAGAAGTAAGGACAGTGGAACCTACTAAAGCAGATTTGGGTTTTGTGGTGTCAGAATATTATACAACGTAGGGGTACTCTAAGAAAAAAGTTTAAAACTGCCAAGTACAAAAATAAGTTAAAAATTAGTCATTACAATGAGAGGATAAATACAAAACAACAAATTTAAAAGCTCAGACAAATACCAAAGTGATCACAAAATTCAGAAAATAATCATGCGTTTATTGGTTGACTACTTTTTTCCCTACATTGTTTAGGCTGCATTCTCTTTCGCTCCTCAAGAACAATTTTATAATATTTTCTATAGAGAAAATAGAGATAATTCAGTCTTTCCCTAACATGACTGATCAAAATCTGTTTTTATTATTAATAGGGTACATTGTTGGGCACACAGATGTGTTCACTGGTTTTGGTACTGTTACAAGTTTATTCCCTACAAACACAGGAATACTGATAAATTCTACTTTGTCTGATTCCCATAAAAATTATGCTACTTTTATAATTACATATTCTGCCTTGGAAAGTATCTTTCTGACAGGAAAGAACTTCCATTTTGACGAGACACCAAAAATAAATAAATCCTCCACTTACAATTTTAGGTCTGTGTTCACTGGAAGACTTTTTCATAGAGCAGTTTTTGTTCTGTATATTCAAACAGTATTTCTCCTTCATTAACCTCAGATTTTCAGTGCTGAGGGTTTTACACACTTTCTTTTCTCCATAGGATCGCTGGTCCTGGTGCATTATTTCACAATACCAGTGGGCCCTCAGAGAATTTCCAGAAGACATTCCTATACAAGGAAGGCAACCAATAAGGTTGCCTGTACATGGAAGTGACTGCCAACTATGGAAAGCTATTCTATTTGATACAAACTGAATGTATCCAACTCAACTTCCTTTTATCTGGATCCTCAAAATGCCTTCGACCACTCCGGTGACATGAAGGGAATAGAGAGAAGTCAAAGTCGAGAGTGGCATTAAGCTAAAAGATCTTATTTTTATAAATTTTTCAAATATATAATTCAGTTTAAACACATTCCTAGTTCTCTCCCAGGCATAAATCCTCCTCTGGGCACTTATAATAATTACTTTTTAATGTAAAATTTTATTGAAGATAACCTTCCTTCTCCCCAAATCATAAGTGTATGTCTTGATAAATTTTCATGTGAACACACTCATATTACTAGTACTCAGATAAAAATCAGAACATAATCAGCACCCCAGAAGACCTCCTGTGCTTCCTCCCATTACAATCCCTGACAGGGTTAACCACTATTCTGACTTCTGAAGACATAGATTAGGTTTACCTGGTTTTGATTATATAAATAGAATCATACAATACGTACTCCTTATGTCTGACTTCCTTAGTTCAGTATCATATTTGTGAGACTCATTTGCGTTGTTGCATATTATATTTCCTTAGTTTTCATTGCTGCATAACTTGTCACTGTATGAATACTCCACAATTTATATACCCATTCTACAACAGACAGGCACTTTGGTAGTTTCCAATTGGATCAATTACTAATAGCACTGCTATGAATATTATTGCATATGTCTTTGTGTAGAATGAAGTTCTGATGTTATATATCTAGACTGATCATTGCTGGGTCATAAAATATTGTTCAGCTTTAGAAGATACTGCCAAACATTTTCCCAAAATGTTGTACTAATTTACACATATCTTGGCTGAAATTTGGTAATGTCTGTCTTTTTTCATTTTAGACATTCTGGAGGGTTAATTTATAGTACTATCAAAATGTTATAACCGGCATTTCTGTGATGACCAATGAAGTTTACCATCTTTTCATATGATTCTTGGCCTTTTGGATATCCTCTTTGTAAAGTATCTACTTAACTCTTTTGACCATTTTTCTATTTGATTGTCTTTTTCTTATATATTCACTACAGTGCTTTATATTTTATGGATGTTCTTAGATTAGTTGCATTTTTGAAAAGAAGCATCTGAATGAAATAAGAAGTAAAGAAATTTTAAGTGCATTTGTAAAAACAGTGAAAGGTTATGACTTAGAAGCACAGCAGGTGATTTTGTTTAATAACATAACCTAGGAGATCATTTGCATTCCCATATCTTTTAAGAACTAATTTTTCTCATTCTTGTTTATAACCATTAAAAAATGTACAGGTCATAAAAGATTATATATAGTGCTATATAAGGACCTTACTCCAATGAGAATTTAGGGGCTGTATGTTTTTATTTTCTAAGTCCTCAAATGCTTTTAAAGGTGGTTATTACAAACACACTGATTTTTTTTTTTAATTATGGTCTTTTCACTCAAAGCACATTTCTCAATGGGTTTACTTTATTTGGCCAGATTTTAAAGAAATTTCAGTGTGATATTTGCAATGTCTATTATGTTTGCAAATTCAATAAAACTCCAAAGCTAACGCACGTTCCAGATTTCATTGTGATTTTTTTCTTCATGCTGTCTGTCAGAGCTCTCAGAGTTGTCTAGAGTTTTTTCTAGAGTGTTTTCTAGCTAGAGTGTTTTCTAGCATAGAGCTAACAAAATGACTATTGCCAGAGTGCTAATATTCCTCATTGCCCACTTTTCTTATGTTTCTTCTTTCTTCTAAATACTTACTCAACACTACTGAAAATATTCACTCCATCAATTAAGTCACCAGACATAATCAAATGTGGAAGAAGATATATTAAACATACTTCTCTCAGGGTAGTATAATTCAAACAAGCTCTCCTAGAAAGCAGAGCATGAGTGGAGTGTGGGAGAAAATGCACTTCTTCTTCTTCTTCTTTTTTTTGGTGAGGAAGATTGGCTCTGAGCTAACATCCGTGCTCATCTTCCTCTATTTTGTATGTGGGATTCCACCATAGCATGGCTTGATGAGTGGTGTGTAGGTCTGTGCCTGGGATTCGAACCTGCGAACCCCAGCCGCCAAAGTGGAGCACACCCAACTTAACCACTGTCACTAGGCCAGCCCCAGAAGATACACTTCTTTACAGCCCTGGTCTGCTAAAAAATTATGAAAGAAAAAAATTGTCAAAGTTTTGCCATAAATGATGAATCATCAACAATATTGCTATGTTGTTTTCACAAATTTAAAACTCACAAACATTTGTCATATTTGAAGATCTCAAAGATAATTTCCAGCTGGAAATAATAGAACCCACAGTGAGAACATTAATCAAATTAAAGCCAAGATTCTGGGAATCACTGCTTTCTTTTATGCAGAAAGTTGTGTTGCTGGTATTTCCTGTTGTAGTTTTGAACAAAGCAGGAATAAAAAAATAAATAAAGACTACAGAAGATGTAAAGATATGATGATTGCAGTAAATTTTCGTTTCATGTCTGAGCAGTGGGACAAAACCACCTTCTAGAACTGAAAAGTTTTAAAATTTAGATTCTGTATTTCTTTTTAAGCTCACCTGTAAGAAGGTCAAAAGCAAAAAACTGTACAGGTTGGATTGTTCTAGGATTTGAAAATGTGTTTTAAATAGAGAATGAATCATTATAGATGAGCATATTGGATTTGCAAGTATTTGACTGTTTTGGTACTTCATGCCTGAATGTTTTCCAACTCTCTGTACCATAGATGCTTCCCACATGTCAAAATGTCTTACAGTTGTATTCAGAGTAAAGGAAATTAGGCAAGGAAGTCTATCTCCCAAAGAGAGTCCCTCCATATATAACATTCATTTGGCTGTCAAAATAGAAAAAGGCTGCCTGACAAATGTCTAAATATCAGAGTGTTATCATGTAGGCCCATTGTCTGTGTTTCACATTTACATTTAAACATGTTTATTATATTTATTGCTCATATAAAGATTTTCTTATTTTAGTTTTAAATGACATGTATGCTATTTTTTTGCAGTTACGAAAAATCACATTTTATGTGGTAAAGATGAATTAGTTGTCTTTAGTGGAGTTTTATATAGTCAGGAGGCAGAAAAATATATGAAAAAGAGTTTTTATGTTATTTGACTCATAGCCTTTAGAAAGACTTGATAAAAGAAACATACAAATATGGCAAAATATTGTTTCTCTTTTCCAGATTATTATCACAAATAGAACCATTAAAATTCTGTCTTCCTCTGCTCCAAATAGAGTTAAGTATTGCACTTTTAAACCTGTAAACTTTGCTTGAAATAGAATTGGCTTAAAAGCTATGCCAGCATCTTCTAAAGGCTTCAGGTGCATTCAAATTCGGCACATATACAAACTCAGGGAAAAATGTATGAGATAAGCAAAGTTAGGATTCGGAGTCCTGTTATCTGTCTTTCTGTGCCCTTTTCATTTCATTTCTAGGGTCCCTTACTTCCTAGATGCCCAGTAATCTAATCTCATGTTAGTTCCTTTCTTCCTTGAAGGAAAGCTATATGATTGAGCAATTCTTTCAAATAAAGGGATAATGATTTTTTTTTCATCTTCAAGATTCCTTGTGCTATTTGGGTTTAAATAAAAATTTCTGGGAGACTGTGCTGCTTAACCCAAAGAAATACAATTCAGATGTCCAGATTCCTTCCTCAAGTCAGAGCAATTGGGCTGTTGTGTGGGCCAGGGGTATAGAGTGTAGGTTGAAGGATCTTCGTAAAGGCTAAGTTGAAAGCACTAAACACAAAGAAGGCAAGAACTTGATTTGGTGGTGATGGCTCAGAAGTAAATCAAGTGGGAGGCTTGGAGCTAGTGTTCAGATTCAAGGCACAATTTCCAAAAAGACTTCAAAGACTGGAGTCAAAGAATGAACACTGTAGATTGAGTTTTTCTTGTCCCTCGGCTAGTAGCATCCAAAAAGATTCTGTTGTTATATTGTCCTAGACAAATGCTTTCAAGATTGACAGAATTAAAACCTGCACATAGCTCTCAGTGTAGGCCAGATAGTGTGAACAGCTTCTCCTTCCAGCTTTTAAAGGTCCCGACTATATTTGGTTCTTCTTGAAATGGCACTTATTCTGGGTAAAGGGGAGCACTGAGGAGAGGCTAAAAAGTTCCCCTGATTCTTCTTTACAGCTAATATCTGCCAGGGATGGTCAGGGACCTAAACAAAGGACCCTTGAAAATCTCAGGTAACTTTCCATTTAAATAAAGTATCCATATTTTAATAAAAAGATTTTCCTGGTACAAAACTTGCTTATTTATTAGTTTGTTCATTCATTTATACAGTGAAGTAATATTTATTTCACTTGTACCCTATGTGATGGGATACAGTGTTGAAGAAGATAAACAAAGGTCCCTGTTCTCATAGAATGATGTGGACAATGAACAAATAAGTAATTCATACCACTCAGTTTTAACTTTTTTTTTTTTTTTTTTTTTTTTGGTGAGGAAGACCAGCCCTGAGCTAACATCCGTTGCCAATCCTCCTCTTTTTGCTGAGGAAGACTGGCCCTGGGCTAACATCCGTGCCCATCTTCCTCTACTTTATATGGGACGCCGCCACGGCGTGGCTGACAGGCAGTGCGTCGGTGGGCGCCTGGGATCCGAACCGGTGAACCCCGGGCTGCCAAGCGCGGACGAAACCGCTACGCCACCGGGCGGCCCCTCAGTTTTAACTTTTAATGAAAAGTCCTTATTTCATCAAGTTTGTCTATTGATAACTGAGGACCTAAGCTTGGTGAAAGGTCATATCCAAAATAATTTATTCACAAATATTCAATTATATTTTATAATTGACAATACTAGGTACATCAAAAACTATATAAATCGGGGCTGGCCCGGTGGTGCAGCAGTTTAGTTCGCGCTTGACAGCCCAGGGTTCACGGGTTCGGATCCCAGGCGCCTGCCGATGCACTGCTCGTCAACTATGCTGTGGCGGCGTCCCATATAAAGTAGAGGAAGATGGACATGGATGTTAGCCCAGGGCCAGTCTTCCTCAGCAAAAAGAGGAGGATTGGCAACGGATGTTAGCTCAGGGCTGGTCTTCCTCACACACAAAAAAAACACAACTATGTAAATCAATAAATGCATGCACTTTTAGAAAGGATAAAAGGAAATCATCTTTATATTACCCATCCTTTGTTTAATGTAATCAGATATAATATTTAGGAATTTACATCTGTGTATAGGTACCTGAGTTAAGAGGTCAAGATTAAAGGAGACAGTCTGACTTTTTTAATTTGCATTTTTATAAAGACCACCTTATATCTGGAGATTTTATCTTTCCAGATCATTATATTCAAAAATAAAAGATTATTATAAATCTGGCATTATATGTCATACATCAATATATCTTCAAAAAAAATTTCAAGTCACTTGTGAATCAAATCAGGTATTTTCATAAGTATGGTGGCAACTTGTGGCAATATTGAATTTTAATGCAGAGTACTTTCCTATTTTATCAGAAAGGTAGGGTGCTTTAAGAAAAAGAAAGCTACTCTAAATATCAATACATGACATGATCATGTGTTTAGGCCTTAGATATTCATATTTTAAAACTTGTTTAAAAAGTCTGCTGTACAGAATGCTTTTCTCTACTCTGTCTCTCCCTAGCCTTTAAGATCCAGCTCAAATTTTATTTCTGACCACAGTAATATGAACAGAGCGAGTTCTTTAAAACAGATTGAATGTTTGACCTATCAGTCTTGAAACAGAAATGTTAAAATTCCCTAATAACTTTAGGAATTTATCTTTTTGCCAGTTTTTTTCCTATGTATTTTATAAAGCCATGTTGATAGGCACATACAGATTCATGATTGTTATAGCTTCTTAGTGAGTTTTTCACTTAATCATTAAGTAACAATGCTCTTAAAATCAATAATGATTTTTTCTTTTAAGTATTATTTTCCTTTAAGTATGATAATAATGCTACCCTAGGGTTCTTTAGTTAAGTATTTCACTGAAATATGTGTGTGTGTGTGTGCGCTCACACACATATGCATGTATATGTAGACATAATCCCTTTGCTTTCAATTTTTCTGTGTCAACATTTCGATGTATTATGTTATAACTCTCTACATTACAAAAGTATAAGCTGGATTTTCTTTTCTAACCCATTTCAAAATCTTTGTCTTTGACAAAAAAGTAACCCATTTCTATATATTGTGATTACTGATATATGCTGACTAATATCTACTACCTTCTTTTAAAATGTTTTCTATTTAGTATTCATTCTATTTCATTTGCTTTTCTTCATTCAATCTTTTCTAAGGAATTGATTGAGTATATTTTATCATTTATTTTTCTTCCTTTACAGCTTTGGAATTTATAAGGACAGAATATATGAATTCTGCTTTATTTCTTTTAACATATATGCATTAGTTAACAAAGTCTAAAGCTACTTTATATCTCTAAATTCCACCTGAACAATAAAAATCACTTTAAACACTTTAAACTTCAGTTTAGCACTATTTTTATATTAATGTTTTCTAGTATTAAAGTTTTTTTTTTAATATTTTCAGAAGTAGAGGCCCCTATCAATGTTTATTGGGTCTGTCCTGTTGCCAGAATTCCCAAATTTTATTCCAAACAACTAAATCAATTATGATCTGGTAATATTGCTCCCTATGTTTTCTGGACATATTACTTAAACTACGTCCTGGCTAAGTAAAGGTAAAGTTATTTACTAGGTATGCACTATGTTCAATGTGTGGTTGATGGAATACAGTGATGGACAAGATATGAATCATACACTTAAGAAGGCTTTAACAAAGTATATATTGGTGTCCTTCATCCCAGGTAAATTGATATAAGTATTGCTACCTGCCTTATTCTAATACCTGTCATAGTCCCTCGCTTACATGATCTTGCTTAGCTAGTATTTTTGATTGAGTGGAAAGTGAGTGTAGGGAGTGATGACATAGTCATAACTTAATGGGCTAGTTCTTCCTCAGGAGAGAGATATCAATATATGCTCTCTGAGACAGATGGAGATGATATACTGTACCCTCAAGCCCTCTACCATTTCAGCCCAGTTTTCATCTCTGAAGGAAGAATTCCAGGACAAGCATAACAGCCTGAATGATCTCACTGCAGGTTGCTGGAGAAAGTGCTTGTGCAATCTCTTCAAAAAGGCTCTAACGATTTTCCTGCAAAGGCGCCTCCACTGCATCACTGCCAGATGGAAAGTTTACTAGCGACTCCTCTCAGGTTTGAGCCAGGCCATGCTTCCTCTGAGGGCTATATGGTTTAGGCTAGTTGGTTAATTAACAAGCACTTAATAAACACCTACTGTGTGTGGAGCACTCTGAAATTCTACTCTCTACCTATGCAAAACCGACTCACACATCCAAGCTCAGTTCCAGTCTCTGTTCCTCTGCCTCCTCTACTGATTCTAACCCATGTTGATATTCCCTATGGAAATGATCATCTGAACCACCTGGCATTTTAATGTTATATTATTTGATTCTCTATTGATACCTAAGTGTAAACTTTAATTTCCCAGCACAACTGTAAGCACAAAGACTTTCTTTTTCTATTGTTATATATTATAGCTGAAGATTACTTGGTGATTAATTTACTGTTATTTGAGATACTATTCCCCAAAATGTGTTCCAGAGAATGCTAGTCCTTAAAATATTCTGGGAAAAAGGGCAGATGGCGGTGGTCAATGTGATTGAATGTTTGTGAAATGCTGCACACTATTTCCTTCCTCTTGAAAATATACAATACAATTTGAAGACAATTAAGACTTTGAAAATTCATGTGTTAAAGACAAAATTTTAACTAGGTATTTCCTAAACTTAACTGATTCCTTTTTCAATGCAATCAGATACAATCTTCGGGAATTACATCTGAATTTTGGTATCTGAGTTAAGAATTCAATATTAAAGGTAACAATTTAAATTTAGTTTGGTTTTGTTTTTACAATGCCAGTCAAATACCTGGATTTTTTAACTTTCTATGTAGATTATATTTTCAAATGAGAGGTCTCCCCCTCTCCCTTTATTGAACACCATTTAACATCCTTTAAAACCAGCATTCTACAGAATAATTTTTGGGAAATACATTTCTGCGTTATAGCCAGTAGTTATTGTCAATGGTATAATCAAGGTAGATGCTACATCTGGGAGATAGCATTGGTTTGGCTCATGGCTGTGATGTTTGGAACATCCTGGAAGATGTCATCACCTTTGTGCAGGTAGTACGTTAAGTTTCCTTACCTAGCCGTTGAAGCTGTGATATGAGTGATAACAAGAAAAAGAGGTGCAACGTCTATCACCCTAATGATAGTCAGGGTCCATTCAGTTGGTCAGAATACCTGTCACAGTCTTTTTCCTAAACAGAGAGGAGCTGCCATTTGGTCAAAACTGTCTAAATAACAGCCCCTATGCTAGAGCCTTCCAATAAACTCAGAAGACTTTAAACCAGAGAGTTTCTTTGTCATTCATACTGAAACCACAAGCCCACAACATTATTTAGTCCCACTGATACATTCCTTGGAATACTGTGCCTGGAAAATCAGAAGGGAGAAAATTACTCCAATGGAAGTGGTGTTTCTATGTTAAAGTTTTCAGACAAATGGCTAAAGAGTTTAGGAAAACATTCAGTAACTGATGATATGTCTTACTCTTTATGATATTACTGATTTTTGCCAATTTCTCCATTGTAAATTTTCTACTTTTCCTTTTGAAACTAGTAAATATTTTGTGGGGAGATACTTTGAGACTATGGAAATATTTTGTTTCTCATCATACTTTCACTTGCCAATTTTAGAATTAATCGATAACTCTTGCCTTCAATACTTATTACTAAAATGTCTACCAAATGGCAATTTCTATCATTCCTCCTATATTTATTAACTAGAATTCTACTGTAAGGAAGAGATGCCCCCTTTACCCCACTTATGTGTTTATGCATTCAATTATTTATTTATATCAATATAGACTCATGGATATTTATTGTATTTGATGGGCTATTATCCATTGTTTATCATTGTTTAGTTTTTTCCTCAAATTATCCCAGTTTTGGCTGTTGGGAGCTTCTTTTTTTGGTTTCTGTAACCCCTATCCTTTTTACGTTTTAACACTTCCCTACTTTCCGGCACTCCAAGATGTTCCAGACTCATCTTGTAATTCCCCAGTAATCTCCGAGCCCTAGAATCATGCCAAGATCTAGGCATATAGTGTTCTCATTGTTACTGGGATGTCATTGCTTCTCAGTGAATATAGCTAGAAAATATATGTATGTATAGTAACCCATGTACCTACACATCTAGATTTATTTCTTATCTATTCACATTATTTATAATAAGACCCATGAGTTCCAATTGATATTTCTAGTTCCAATCCAACATCAAAGAGTTCATTCCAGCCTTCCCCTTTCCTTATTTGCAACTCCCTTCTCTGATAGTGAGAAACCTGCGTCTCATTACCCACAATCTAATTCTATAAGATACGTTCACATAAGATAGTTTCAGAATTGCTAATTCATACCCCAGTGAAAATTGAATTTACTAACTGAAGTATAGTATTTGTCTACAGTTCTTTTTTTCATTAGCCTTACAATAGCTTGCCAAAATATTTTTTTTATGAAGTTACTTAGCCTATTTTTCTCTGACCCCTCAGTGGGGCTATGTTGTTCATTGGTAATAGAGTTAGGTTCATTTGTTATTTTTGTATTCCATTTTTGGTCCTTCCCCCATATTCAGTTTGAGTTTAGTTATTGGTTCTGTTTATGAAATAGTGCTCTGATTCTAAGATGCAGAACTACAAGTAAAGGTATACTCAGAGAAGTTTCTCTTCCTCCCCTTCTCAACCCCCTCCCATTCCCCCATTCTTTCTACTCTGTTCCCACCACCCCATAAGTAACCCATCCCATTTGTTTTTGAATTTTACTACCTCAATTACTTTTTGCACAAATGAGCAGCTACACTGATATTTTCTCCTTTACTCTTCTTTCTTTATGAAAGGCAGCATACCATAGATATTCTTTTGCACTTAAAAATACATCCTGAAAATTACTCCATATCAGTTAACAGAGATCTTCCTCATTCATTTTTACAGCTGTGTATGGAGTACCCAACATTCGTAAGTGTCTGTACATACAAAACTGATGAGAATGGCTAATTGAATCATTGATTGTGAGGACTGCTTAGATGTGAATCAAAACAAGATGCCACATGACATGCTGCCTGAATTTTGATCTCCTCCCTGGCTTCATGAATCGGGACAGACATCTCTAACTTAGTCTCAGGAACATGCTCTTCCTGTTGCTTCTTGCTTGAGTTGGCTTCTGCTTCACCTTAAGATCTCATGTTTGAATCTGAGTCACTAGTTTCTGGTTCATGCTTTCTCTGTCTTGGCCCAGGCACCTTTCATCAATATTGGTTCCACCTTGGCAGCACCACGACTCCCAGCCTGTGTGACAGTTTCACTGTAAATTCCACACCCACCCTCCCACCCCCAGCCTCCCGCCGGCCATGGTGGTCTTGCTTTTACCGCTAGATGTAGTCTAGGTGGGTCTAATCCAGCTGACTCTACTTCAGATTCTGTCTTTTGTCTCTGACTCTCTACAGCACTCACTCACTCTTAGCAAAATACCTGGGATACTGTTCAATTTGCAGGATGATGTTGGGCTTTAAAATTTAGCACGTTTTTTAAAAAGAGGCTTACTTGTTTTTAACTGTATCTTTGCAATGCTTTTACTCTATTAATTTAGGACCCTGTTAAAGCAGCTCCCTGATGAAATTCATCCATTATGGTAAATGTTTTCACTTCATGGAAACCTACTGAAATGGAAAGTATCTTGAAAAATAAATGAAACATAGACTATTTTTGAAGACTATGCCTGGCCAGATTCAGCAAATGTTGATAGCTTGGAAATTCCTATTACTTTAAAGGGAAGAGGAAAAAAAATTACAGTTCTATGCTAGAAAGTTCTTAGCCTCCCACATCTTACCTCATTTTTACAGATGCAGTGATTAACATCCTGATTAATTGTTCCAGGAAGTCTAACCCATCTGAAAAGCAAACTGTCCAATTATCCAAGTAACCCTGAACACATAAATCGAAATGCAGAAATGATATTCCTACGTTTAGCTCTCTTCTCCCTAAAATGTTATGAGACTCTCTTCATTCCCTCTTTCTATTGACACACGTAACAGGTTAGACATCAGAATTTAAGCTATATGAAAAGCAGGGGGCAGCCATTAGAAGAAATAAGTAGAAAACATGTGCAGTGAATATTTGTGATAAAACAAGCCATTTCATTATCCACATGCAGTTTGAGCCTTTCTACTACTTCCTCATCTTTGGCAGAAGTCAATTTCTCTGTATTTCACATCAATAGAACATCTCCTAGATGAACCCCTGAGGTAGGTATATAAAGGGTATCTGATTTTTTCATTAATGCAAAGCTATTAAAGCCATAAATAGGGCTTAACAGCGGTCAACATTCACTGCAGAAGAGCTTCTCTGGCAAAGTAGTATACAGAAAAAAGAGCAATTTCCCGTTAATTCTGGCATTTAAAGGTGGGAGGTGATCTGAAAATTGTACCAGGGAAATGTAGGTTCTAAAGATGAAAATGGCACAATAGTGGTCAGGGCTGAAGAATTCACTTTTTTTCAGATCAGGTTTAATTTTGCTTGTACTATAAATGCATACACACATATTTGCTACTCTAAAAATACACTGTGTATATTTACTTGCCACAGATGTCTAATGAGTCACTGCACAATATGTTTGGGATAGGTGAAAATGATTTGAACATTTAATGGAATAACAACTAAAATAAATATAGTATTTTAAAATAAATTACAGAGGTTAAACATCCTGAGACATTTTCAGGTTAGCTTTGCCTAGTTGATGAACAGAGTATTCATGATCATCTGTCTTTTTTCTCTGCATTTCTCATTATTTAAGATCCTCATCTGAAACAGATCAGATGGCGGCTTGTCCTACCAAGTGGTTTCTGAGACACCCCATCTTCTTTTTAAATGTTTCTTTTGTTGAGACAAAAAGTATAGGAGAAAACAGGTCAGTGTGAAAAATATATGTCCACCTGAATATACTGACTAACTACTAAAACCTAGACATTATGTTAGGTGCCGGAAATGTAATAGTAAAATATCATGGTCTGTGCCCTCATAGAACTTAGAGCCTATTATAGTCCAAGTAAACAAATATGTATACAAAATAAATACAGGTTGTTAAAAGAGCTGTGAGGGGCAGCAGTAGGATGCCAAGAAGATAATTAGTGGGGGAAGTGGTCAACTCCTGCAGGTAGGTAGTCATGAAAAATGCCTCAGGTGTGAAAACTGAAGCTAGGACATGAAGTTTGAAGAGGAAACCATACAGAAGCTAACAGAAGAATGCTCTAGGTAGAGAAAAGTGCTCATCATGTTCAAGGATCTGAAAGGAGGCCAATGTAGCTAGAGTATAGTGCAGGGAAGTACGGGCAGGAAACCAAAAAATGGGACTTGGGAAATCGGAGTTCTCAGTGAATAAGATGTATGACACAAGTAGATGCTACCTGGAAGGATGGGAATTTGTAGTCAGAGACTGGAAGAGCAGAGTTTAAATTTTCAGATGATTGCAAAGTCTGGGGTGCGAGCTAGGGGACACGTGCTGACATGGCGACATTGTGAAAGTTATCAAAAAGGAAGAAATCAAGGAATGTTAAGAGAAGGCTGTTGAAGGGATGGGCCTCATGGTCTTTGAGACCAGGTTAGGTATTATAGAAAGCCAGATGATGAGCCAAGGACTTTTTGGGCCACAATCTTTTCAACATTTGGGAAGTATACATTTTGTTATGCTAAATTCAAATCTCTATGATGAGTATTGTTGCTAATTTCTAAATGGGCAAAACAAACAGCTTAGTCAAAACATCAAAGATTTTTAGTTTTCTTCACATACATATGGGACAGCAGGAAATTTGTTGCACTTTGACTGAAACTATCATTTTTACATTCATCAACAAATAGTCTGTATGGAGCAGAGACAAATAATCTAGTGATTAAAATAATCGGAGGCAATGATTCCCAAACTTGGGTGTAAGAATCACCTAAAATGCTTGTTAAAAATCCAAACTCAAGGGTCTTATCCCAGATTTACTGAATCACAGTCTCTAGGAGCAGTGTTTGGAAATTCTCATTTTTAATAAGTGCCCTAAATAATGCTTAAGATCAAGGAAGACTGGGAAATGCTGCTGTGGAAACACAACACACTATGGTTGAAGAAATATGAATTCTGGGCCCATTTCTCTGCTAAGAAGTTTCTGACCCAATTACTTAATCTTCCTTGAGTCTCAGTTTCCTCTTCTATAGAATGATTATTTTGAAGTTCTTCCATATAAAAAGTTCCTACCACTAGTACTTCTATGTATGGTCTAGTAGGAATTTTTCCGTATACAGTAAATCAATAGTTAAAATCTTGTAACTTCAGGCAACATTAAAAAAAAAAAAAACTCAGCAAATTACAAGTGATTTGCTAAAATGTCCTTGAAATTGATAAGACAGCACTTTTCTTATTTTCTGGTATTTTCAAGTGCTGGCCACTTTACCATATCTTTGTGGAAATAATCTAAGAGATTTTCAAACTCTCTTCTTTTGAATCTCCTTAAAAGTTTCCAATGAAATAGTTAACCAAGAGGAAAAACAACTCAATTAAGATTAACATTCTTACACCCAAAATATATTTATTAAAACAACTATTCCCATATTCAAAGGAAACTACAGCAAGCAGCAAAAGAAATATAATTTTTAGCAATAACATTTTCTATTAAAACGTGTTTCATGTTTTAGATGTATAAACCCATGTTTGCCGCAAGTAACATAATATAGTATAACTCCTTAGACATCTATTACAGTGTTTTTAAAGCTGTGGGTTGTAATGAATTAGTGGATTGTAAGTGAAAATGTTTTTCCTGATTAAACTGAACACAACAAAAAAATCAAAAGACATCACACATAGTAGGTTGTGTTATTTTGTGAAACTTTCAATTATATACTCATATCTATATACACATTTTTGTATGCATTCTGAGGTTTTATATAAGATGAATTTCTCAGTGTGATCATACTTTACTATACAATGTGCATTACTTACTGCTATATTATAAATAACATTAATTAGTTTGAGATATTAAATAAGACTTGTGAATACTGTGCATGAAAACATGAGAGAAAGAATATAGCTCAGGCTCCAGTGAAATATGAGCACTAACTCAATGAGCTCTGTACCATCTCGTTTAAATACCCCTCCACCCAGTTAGTATTCTGCCTCCAGATATCCAGGTAGGAAGGATTAGCAGACATTTGGTCCTGTTCAAAACTTCCATCAGATATTTGGTCCACGCCAAAAGGTCCTTGATATCTGGTCATATTTGGTCCTGTCCAAAACCATGTGGCATGGACCAAATATGCTCATGGATGTTTTGAACAGGACCAAATGCCAATGACCTTTCGGCACAGACCAAATGTGTTATGGATGTTTTGGACAGGACCAAATGTCCTATAAGGGGTAGGAGAAGACCCATTAGCACTGGTGCCGGGAACCAGAATCTAAATGAAGCATATACACCAATGTTACAAGGGAAAGTTAACCTTGCTCAAAATCATACTCAGTGCTATGTTTACTGCCTTTGTTATAGGTAAATTTGAAATGTCAGTGTCCACTATTTGCTATAGACATTTTGAGATCAGAGACAATGAGTTCCGTTCAAGACAAAATCAGTTTATTTTAATTGGTATAGTGAAAACCTGGGGATTTCAAGTGGATTTACTAATTTTCTTTCAGTAAGCAGTGATTTTTTTAAAAAAAGAGCAACTGACTAGAATGCCTTGAATTTGGCATATACGAGTATTTACGAATTCAAGGAATATATTTAGATGAAAAAAGACTTGGCTTCTTTGCTGTGTATTTTCCCTGAACCCGACACATATAGCCATATGTCAGATCCGGAACACAGGACAAAAAAGCAAGTTGATGGGCCTCTCGTGACAACACGGAATTTGAAGTTCTAAGAACTAGATGTTCATTGAAAAATTGAACTGCAACTTGCCAAGGTCAGAGAGTGACATTTTCATAAATTAATGCTATCAGAAGCTGCTGCAATTTTCACAATTGTCTTATTTGAAACCAGCAGAAATTCCAGTAGAGGTCATACTGATTATTCTGGGAGCAAATCTGAAGACTTCCAATGCATGTAAGAATTTTCTTTGAATAAAATGTAATAAAACGCAAATAGAATTTTTTGTATGCTAAAAAGAAACATACTTAATGTTTGTATGTTTAGTGCCTGTTCAGTTGCTCTAAAATATGTTTCTCTTTTCATGTACTTAAGCTTCCATATCACTTTTTTGTAGTTTTTACCTAGAAGTAACGAAAATCTTAAATTAGAAGTTTCAGTTTGATGGAGATAGAATTGAATTGAAACTGGGCAATGGAATAAAAAAATGATAAAATGACAATGAGGAAGTGACAGAGGCTCAAGGAAAGAGAAAGAGAACTAATTTTCCACTTACTTTGAATATGTATTAACTTCTGAAAAGTTCATACCTAGGTGAACCCCGAACACAGGAATTGACTGGAAATTATTAAATATTGATTTGGCTTTTATCACTTGCCATTAGGTCATACATAAAGAATATTTTGAAACCATAATAAGGATTATGATTCTAAATATTCTATTAAACATTTCATTATGTTAAAAAAGAAAGAGATGGGAATGGGAAAATGAGGACACCTCCTATGAGACATGAAATGAGGCATGTAAGTGGAAATAAAAATAGAGAATTTTATTGGCTGTAATTTCTCTAATCATATCTTTATCTACCAGAACTCATATCATCTCACTTAACTCACTTCCCTTCCCTTTAAATCTCTGCAAGATGGATTTTAAAGGAAATGGTCAATCCCAGTTCATCATCCCTGATTGGAGCTGAAGTGTCACTGGCAAGAAGGATCTAGGGCAGGAGTCTCCAGCCCTTTTAGCAGCAAACCTACTGTCCATATCCCTGAAATGCAAAGCAATGTTGGGAACAAGAAGTTGGCCTGGTACTTTCTGACAGTGTATGATTCCATGTGAGCAGGGGCCAGTGTCTCTGACCCGGCAGAGGAAACGCTGCCTGTGGGTGGCTCCCAGCCCTGCCTCATCCCTGGCCGGGAAGCCTCAGAGTGGCTGCCACAGGGCCCTCAGCCCTGCTGGAGGGAAGCCACAAACACGCCTTTCACTTTCTTGGGTGGTAGCACTTGATGCAGAGGAAGGAAGAGACTGAAATTATAGCCACCGAGCTGTCACAAAATAAATTAAAAATAAGCAAACAAACAGATCAAACAGCACAATCCCTGGGAATGGAATGTGAAACACATTTGCACTCGCAGGTACTCCCCACTGAGCCCTGTTATCTCCATTAGCATATATAGAGTCTGTCCTAGTCTTCATTCTATGGACTTCAATTACTTTATTTTTCTAAATATGAATAGTCTTTTTCCTTAAGCCATATTCTGATGGATAGCTCTGTTCTGACACCGCTTTGTCTCATCCCCAGACAGGTGCCTTTTGAGGGTGAGGTGGCTGAGAAAAAATTTTTTTTCAAGTCAGAGCTGTTAAAGCAGACAGTGTTCCTTCACTTGGACTCTCCCCTGAAACCTCTAAATCTCTAAGCAACAATAGGCTCAGCTGACAGTCCTGATCTGAGACGTTTAAGAGGATTTTAGAAAAGATTTGGCTTTTGTTTGTTGTTGGTTGATGTCTGGAATAAGGGGAGAGTACTATTTCTAGCTTTTCAAACAGAAGGTTTCAGGGCTTGCTTTTGAGTGCAGGACTGGTGATGGGGATGCTTCCATCTCATCCCACTCATTGGATCATCACTTACGTTACACTGTGGAACTTGTCAAATTGTGGTATCTCTCTTATTAGCAGGTAAATACAGAGAAGTAAAGGACCAATAATTTATCCTGTACTTGTTATAAGTAACTCAAATTAGGAGCATGCAAACAGTGCTGTCCTTGAAAGGAGAGGACCAGCCTCTACTCTGCTTTCTCAATTGCTTGTGGAAGAAACTGAAATTAGACCTCCCACACATTAGTAGAGGGAGCTTGGACACTGTGTTGAGAAAATTTTAAAGATTGATCCAAACCCAACCTTAGTAGGAAAGAATAGTGTGATGATTAGTGATGTTTGCATAGGTACTGGAGGGAGACAGAGGACTAGCCCTTGTCCCTGTTTGTCCCTGGCACACCCATTGCTTATTCATTTTATCATTCATGTACCTATCCATCTGTTTTAAAATGGCTTATTGAACTTCAGCTGTATGAACTTCTGGGCTATATCCCAGGAAGTCAAAATCTTTGTTCGAACCAAAATGTACATGAGAAAAATTGAAACCTAATACTGTAAATTACCAATCGAATTTCCTTTCTCCCCTGTGTGGCCCCCATTTCAGATGCATATTTTTTAGATATCCTCTTTCCATTCCATTATTCTTTTTTGAGAAACACATTCTTCTATCACTTCTTACTCTTTGCTTCTACACAATCTCATGGAAATACCTTTCCCTCAGTCTGTAAATAATCACTAGTGAATTCTTCCATGTGGTTTCCATTTAACTGTGAAGTGGTGACGGGGTTACTGCATCTGCCCAGTGTCCTCAGGGACACTGATGTAATTAACTCCACCTAATACATTTGCTACATTTTTGCCTATTTCTAAGTCCCCAGTATTTTTGTTGTTGTTGTTTATTTTTAACATATTCTAGCTGCTTCCTCATCAATTGCCTGTTGGCCAAAGTTCCCCTTTAACTGGTGTGTCAGGTGTCATCATGGGGAGAATACAATGATACAGGATATAATTAGAAATGTAGACAAGGTGGTTTTTTTTGCTTAAGACTACAGTTGTTTTTGGACTAGAAAAACACTGTGTAGACTCAGTTCCCTAAAGGTGAACATTTTTTAAAGTGCTTCCATGCGCTGTTGTACTCCAATCTAAATTCTACTATTTAGGTGGATTGTGTCCCTTCTTGGTAAATCTCTCTCTAAATCTGGATATTTCCTGCAGATATGATTAAACTAAGCCACTTTTATCAACATTTGAACTCCAAAATCCTCATTTCCTTAATATTTGGAAAAAATTAAGGTTCAGTAAAAATTCAGTAATAATTTAATTTTTAATATTCAAAGATTTTTATGCATTAATAGCTAAAAAAAGAGCTACTGGTCACCCCTGGACTCATTCACTTATTTAACAAATATTTATTGAGCACCTACATTGTCCTACATAGTGTAAAGGGATAACAAGTCAGAAATGGTCTCTGTTTCTATGTATCTTATGGACTAGTGGAATAGATAAACAAAACACAGTGTTAAAATGGAACTTACAGATTAGTGGACACATTACTAAACAAAATATAGTTGCAACTAATTTTCAACATTCTGAAGTAAATGAATAGGGTGAAGGGACAGATAACATAGATGGTTAGGTCACCTAGGAAGACCCTGATGGAAAGAATATTTAAGTTGAGATCTAAAGGATTCCTTGTTTAAAAAGGCAAGCCACACGGAGTGGAGAAAGAATATGTTCCGATTAGATAGAAATGATTGTTCAAAATCTCCAAAGCAGGAAACAACCTGACAAGTTCTAAGAATTAAAAGAAGCCAGCAAGGCCAGAGCATGGTAGAAAAGCAGGCAACAAAAATGATGAGTCTTAAGAAGTAAGTGGGAGCCAGAGATTATTCAGAAATTTGTAGGCCACGATCAGGCCACGATGAGGATTTCGGATTGCACGGGAAGTATAATGGGAAGTCACTGGGGGGTTTTAAGCAGAGGAGCAGCATGTTTGTGTTTATGTTTTCAAAAGTCACACTGGTGGCTCTGTGCAGCATGGATTTGAGAGGGTAAATATTGAGACCAGCAAAGCAGTTGCTACATAGGCCAGTTAATAGATGATAGTGCTTTAACTCATCTGATGTTAGAGGAGATGCTGAGAAAAACCAAGAATTTTTAGAGGAAGAAATAAATGACTTGGGATGGATCTAGTACCAAGGGTGCCAATGATAAGGAAGAAGGAGGAATCAATGAAGACCACTGGCTTAAACAACCAGATGTATGGTGGTAATAACTGTTGAGATGGAGAAGACTGGGAGAAAGACAGGTTAGGAGAGGAGGGCAGTGTATGAAGAGTTTCATTTTGAAAAGTTGTTTGAAATACCTATGAGATACTTAAGAAGACACATTGAGTGAGACTTGACAAATGAAGCTGGATATATGTGTGTGTGTGTGTGTGTGTGTGTGAGTGTATATATGTTTAATATATTTTACACTTCCTACACTTCCTGAGTTTGTACTAAGTGGGAAGCAGGGAATGTAGCTGGTTTTAGCTTTATCCAAAGGACCTTCTCTAAAGGATTTCTTCAGAAGGATTACCTGTGGAGGTAAGGTGACCCCACAGAAAGAGGCTGTGCAGAGTTTACCACCAGAGCCAGGATTGAGGAGGGAGTCATTGGAAGTGAAGAAAATGGGATGATCTGTGTCAGAGGACTACTGTGTGATGGCCTAAGAGCCCACAACATTGCCCTATGGGAGAAAAGGCTTGCAAGTGGGCATCTGCTATCAGAGGGCCCAATGCCAGCAAATGGCAGCACCAAATACCTATGATTTCTTCCTTTTCCTCTAATCCCACTTTAACCTTGTTCCTTTCCCTGAAGGAGCTAGAAATAGCAGCTCGAGGAAGGTGAGGAAGTGAAGCATGGAAGAGTACACATCGATTTAACACCCCTTTCTCATTGCGGGCTGGTTAATCCTGATCCCGCCATGGGCAGTGATACTGTTGTGAGGAGAGGAGAAGCTATGAATTGGATGAGCATTTGAAGTTTTAAATTATATTGCAATGGAACTTTGATATCTGCAAATGAGGATTGTTCATTAATACTCAGAGGTAATTGCAAATTAACGGTCCTTCTGGAGATATTATCCTAGGGAATGGGAGGAAGATGGATTTGAGGGGCAGTAGTAGGAGAAAAATTAAATTATTTGTTTTTTACACTCTTCTGAAAATAACTCATGAGTAACTTAGAAATTATCCCCCAAATCCTATTAGTACCTTCAATATGTACGTAAATGGAGAACTCAGATTGAAACAAAATCACTATCTTGGGTTACGTATGCTTAAGAATAAGATGGCTCTTATTTGTACAAGGTTGATGAAAAACTGTCGTTGGCATGAAATCAAAAATATAGAATATGCTGGAAATATGCAGAGAGATCTCTTGCATTTTCTTTTCCATTATCAATTTCAACATGGATTTCTGAAGGCTGAGCCCAATAATTAGAGTAAGAAGTGGGATATACTAATTGTCCCAATGCTGTCCAATGGAAATGCTCTATATTTGTACCATCCATCATGTGAGCCACTAAGCCACATGTGACTATGGAGAACTTGAAATGTGGCTAATGTAACAGAGGAACTGATTTTTAAATTTCATTTAATTTTAATTCACTTAAATTTAAGTAGCCACCTATGGCTAGTGGACAGCACAGGTCTAGACTCTTTAGGGAAAAATACTAATCTACAAACACAAAACAGAAATAACACTATTTTAGAGCTAACAAAGATGTTTCCCAGCCATTTCCCACCTTAAAAAATCTATTTTGGACTCTTGTTTTGGCCAGGTATCCTGTGTGGATACCTTTTGCTTTCACCTACAATACTTACTGCTCATCTCTAACGCTCTTGTCCTCTTTTATTAGTCTGGCTAGTGGATTTACAATATTCAAAGGAAAGAGGGTATTCTCCCCACTGTAGAAAGTATGCTAATTAAGGTAGATAAGTCACTCTGCTTTTATGTCACAATTTTCCCTGCAGCTAGAATTAAATGATGCTGTCAAAGGGCAATGATAGTGTTTGATGGCTTTTAATATTTTTGTCCATATCAAAAGACTAAATAAATGCAATCGATATTCTCAATTCTTAACTCTCTAGTAATTATTCCAATAAAGAGATATTCATGCCACCAGGCATCAATACATGCTCTTCATAGCCCTAATAAATCGGCTCCCAGAAAATAAACCATGTTCAGCTAGGGCTTTAGAGAAAATATTAGTAAACAGCAAGCTCAGAATGTGATTAACCAAACTCTTCAGCACATGGGCTATAAAATATGGATTTTCAAAACCCAAACACTTAATGAGGACTATCAAGAAATAAGAATCATATCTGCAAAGGGGCTGCATATTATTTTGGGGGTGACTCCTTAGGCAAATAATTCAAATGGAGATTTTAAATAGCACTGGCTATTCACAAGAACTCATTCTATAAATGTCTATCTCATAAAATAAAAACAATTACAAAACAATAATATCAAGAGTTACTGAGTACTCCTTGCTGACTGACTCTATTTTAAGATATTCAGAGATCCTCACAAGAACCTCATGAGGTAGATCCTATTTTATTTCCATTGTACAAATTAAGAAACTGTAGCTTTAGGAGTCTGTCCGAGGCCATGTATCTGGGGTGGGAGGATTGTGATATTTATTACAAGTTAGTCTTACTCTAAAACCCATACATCTTATTCATTACATGTTTAAAAAACTACATATAAAGATTCACTGTATATTACAAGTCATTAACAAGGCAGTGCCAACCTCCTTCCTATTTCAGTCTAAATAATTCTAGCATTCTACAAACCTTTCTTGGTGAGTTTCAATTGGCTCAGTCTGCTGGATATTATAGGTTAACTTTGACTATTAAATGGTTAGCAGTTTTACTTGGTGATGTCTTCTTTTAGATTATATAATAAAATGAGGAATATATGCTTTCAACACCCTGGTCATTCAAGAAATATTTGTATCACACACACAATACAAGCTGCTCCTGGAACTCATATCCTACTTGCGGATTCATTTGCACAAGAGATGTTAACACAGGGAAGGACTTTCAGAATCAAATTACTGGAACAGGCATTACTTTATCAATGTTTCAAAGAGGGATAAAGCACCTTGAGCTCAGGGGAATCTAAGACAAATATATGAAATGGTAGAGTATAAACTCTGCCTTGATGGATTCTTTACAATCCAGATAAGTGAGAAAAAAAATGAAAGGTACTATATAAACAACGGGAATTTATTTCTCACAGTTCTGGAGGCTGGGAATTCCAAGATCAAGGTGCTGGCTGATTCAGTTCCCCAGTGAGGGCTCTCTTCCTGGCTTGCCGATGGTCGCCTTCTGGCTGTGTACTCACATGGCAGAGAGAAAGGGCAAGCAAACTCTGTGACATCTCCTCTTCCACTGGCACTAATCCCATCATGAGAGCCTCACCCTCATGACCTCCTCTAAACCTAATTACCTCCCAAGGCCCTATGTCAACACTATCACACTGGTAGTTAGGGCCTCAACATATGAATTTAGGGAAGACACAATTCAGCCCAGAGAAGGTATATTACATCCAAACTCCAAGGGCCAAAGAACTCAATGACTCTTGGTAGGAGAGTGAATAGACCAGCAGGGGAGTAATGGAAGGCAAGATGGAAACACCCAGGCATCTAGATTATGGATAGCCGTAACTGCCAGACTAAGGAGTTCAACATTGTTACATAACTGAACTTGCCTAAGTTGTTAACCAAAATTCATTTGGTGAGATATTATAGGACGCTTTAAGGAGAGAGGCAAGAGAGAGGTATTGGATATAGGATGACTTGTTCAATGTGAATGCGCCATAAATTACCCTAACATATGACTTAATTTATAAGAAATGTGATTCAAAAATGGAGAAATGAGAGTCAAATGAGTATGGCAATAAAAGAATCTTAAAAATCAACTGGGAATACAGGAAACAAACTATGTATATCATAGGGCTTCTTTGTCAAGCAAGCACCAAGAAATATATAACGGCTACCATGTATGGGAAGAACAACTTGTTTGGAGGAAGGGAGAAAGGAGGCAATATACTTAACAGTTGTCAATCAAAGCTGGTTTTGAGAAATGCTAAAATAGATGCAGGATGAGTAAGGCAAAAAGCAGTGCCACTCCAATTTGCTGACACAGCTTTTCCCAACTACAGTTTTTACAAAAATGTTGGTTTAAGGCATTACATTAGAAAGTACAATGATTGCAACCTCACCTGTTCATCTTTTTTCTCTTACCTAAAAGAGGGGACAGAATAATTTTTAAAAATGAAATTGAAGTTGTTGAATAATTAGAGAATGGGTATTGAGGGTGTGTGTGGGGGAACCTAAATACTTACAAAAAGTCCCCTTAATAAAAAAAGAATTTGTTGTTTCAGAGAAATAGCAAAAACAAGTACTCTAAATGACTTACTTGCATTTTTCTGCTCTTTTACTCCAAACTTCATAACCTTAGTCAAAGAATAATCTTCAACCTTAGAGTTTCCTAAATACAAAGTACAAATAGTCATTGGTGTTTTTATTTTATTTTTTATTTATGCTAAATTTATTATAAGACAATGCTTACCTCTTTTTCGTGAGTAAAAATGGCTTAAAGGAGGATGAGTATGATACCAGGAGAGAGCAATCTATGTCCTTTGAGATTTTTTTCTATTTAGCAAGCAAGCAATTTTAGAAACTCCTGTTCTTAAAAGAAAGTACAGGTGTCTATCTTATATATTTTTTCTAATTAAAAGCTCATATTTTTCTATAGTCTTCTTTTAAGGATTACTATAGCCCCACATTTCTTCTAAATTTTATCAGTTTCATATATTTTTTCTCTCTCCAAGATTTTTTCCATTTTATTTTCATATACATGTTATATGATTTGTGCAATAATATTTTCATATGTAGACTACTAACAAACAATAGTGGGTAGAAGCATTTTTACTAAGTTTTATGCTACTACCTTTAGAAATGATGCAATGTTTGTCTTCAGGTACACATTTCTTGACCCATTATTCTAAGTAGATTTAAATACAAACAACAATTTTGGCATTGATCGTTTCAGTAACTCTTATCCTGAATCCTCTTTCAACTTAGAAATTACATCCTTTGTTTTTACCTCCTATTTCGGAAGATTGGTGGAATCTCCATTAACTATAATGGGAATATTCATTGCTATGCACAGATAACCTTCATGACTGTTATTGATAGCTTTTTGTTGGATCAATGTTTTCTACCCGCCCCATGTTTTATTTTTCTTTTTGTTTTCTTTCCTGTCTTCCTTCCTTTCTTGTAATAAAGATAGTCATATAGGCCATAGGCCTGACTCAGAGTGGTAGTATTGATGAGTGCTGTCTTTTGGAAGGATACATGTATACTCAGATTAGTTACTATTAAAATATATCAAACCAACTGACAATTTTACTGGACCTTCTGCTTAGTCAGTTTTACCTGCTTTTCATAATATTTTATACCATTTCATTAACTTATCAAGGCAAAAGTGAGTACTTTGTGGTTGGGTCAGGCATAGAAAGGGCACAGAGGCCTTCCCATATAATCAGCATCAGTATTCTTTAGGAAACCCAGCATGGTTCATTACAATGGTTAGTTACTAAAATTTAGAAGATATTCTACAAGGGAAACAGAGCATCTTTAACCTTGGAAGCTGTAAAAAGTGAATACTAGTAGGTTTCCAAATGTGGGGGTGACAGACTCTTTCTTAAGCAGTTTTTCTTTTGCTTACATGGCATATCTGTCTTCTTATCTAACAGGTTCCTAAAATTCAACACGTCTAAAATTGAGAACTAGTCCTCTTTTCTTACACACCAGCATTATCTCCTGCATTCTCTATATACACTAGGAGAAAAAAACATATTTTTTGTTCAATAATCTATCGAGTAGTTGGTACATGACTGCAACAAAGTTTTCAACATTTACTTTTAACGGAAATTAAGAATGATATGGTCTTTCCTAAAACAATTTTTTAAATTCTGAAATTTTCTCTCTCCTATTTTTTTATTTCATGAAATGACAGTGACAATTGAGATTGTGTTTGTGGTGTTTTAGGATCTTACTTGTCAAAATAAAAGTATAAAAAATTGAATAACTCTATATTTTCTCATTACTTATTTTTATCTGTACTGTTCAATGGAAATCCCAACTCTGTGAACCAGGGTTCTCGTATACTTTCCTTGTTCCTTTACTTGCTCCAGTGGTTTGGAGACTTCAGTGAACCTAATAAGCTGGGACCTTGTTAAAAATATAGATTCTTGCTACCACGTCTCTCCCCATGAGGTTCTGGCATCAGTATTTTATCCTTAATTTACGTTGCAATAATAGTCATTTTTTAAGTTGAGTCCCTTAAAAACAAGGAATGTGATTTATCCACCTATCCTCAGAAATTTTGGAACTTACTGAGTATTCCAAGTTTCTTGAATGAAATGGAGCACATTCTGAGTTTCCTGGGTTTTGTGAACAGGCCTGAACAAATCAACTAATTATAACCTTGTTTCTATAGAATTGTCAACAGTTTGCAAGGTGGAGCCCTGGCTGTTCACCAATTCGGAATTGCCCATATTCTTTTGAGAGCTACCTGTTCCCACTTGACAGGCGCTCAGCTCAATTCCGTTGAAGACTTTAAGCTCAGAGGTGGGTTACACCGCTATGTGCTAAATGAAGCAGTTACAGCTTTCTAACTTGCCCCACATCTCTGTCCCAGAACTTGTCATTTTACGATCATCTGCTTTGAGATTGCCCTGTAAAGAGCCAGGTAGCCACTGGCGGTTGCGCGGGACGAGGCCGGCTGGTTCCCGCAGTGCCCCGGCCTGCACCGCAGCGCCCTGGCAGAGCCCAGCGGAGGACACACGCTTCCCCCCGCGCGCCCCGGGGGCACTGTGTGTGAGCCGGGCCCGGAGACCGCAAGCCCAGGGGGGCAGCTCCCCCACGGGAGACAAGACACGCCTCAGACCGGGCAAATTCCCGGCCTCCTCTGGCCCCCGGCCAGCAGCCGCCGCCCGCCACCTCCTCTCCTCCTCCTCCGCTCCTGCCCCGGCCGCCCCGCCGGGCTCCGAACTCGCCCGCGCCTCGGCGCGCGGCCCCTCGGCCCACGGCGCTGGCGGCGCGGTCGGGACGGGCCCGATGTGGCGCATGCGTGGTGGTGCCGGCAGGCGCGGGGGCTGCGGGGGCTGCGGCGGCGGGGACGGCGGCGGGCAGGGCCGCCCGGGCCGGCCTCGTGGGGGCGGCGGCGGCGGCGTGGGCTGGCAAGGCCGGGCGGGCGGCGCCCGACAGCAGCTGGAGGAGCGGTTCGCCGACCTGGCCGCGAGCCACCTGGAGGCTCTGCGCGCGCGGGACGAGCGGGACCGGCAGAACGCACGGCTGCGCGAGGAGAACGCCCGGCTGCGGCTCGAGAACCGGCGGCTGAAGCGCGAGAACCGCAGCCTCTTCCGTCAGGCCTTGCGGCTCCCCGGCGAGGGCGGCGACGGGGCGCCCGCGGAGGCGGCCGGGGCGACCCCGGGCCCCGAGGAGGCCGGCTCGAACCGGAGGGCGAGAGGCGGCGGCCCCGAGGACGAGCCAGGCAGCCCCCGCGTCCTGCGGGCCCGGCTGGAGAAGCTGGAGGCCATGTACCGCCGAGCCCTGCTGCAGCTGCACCTCCAGCAGCAGGGACCGCGCCCGCGGCGGGGCGAGGAGGAGCCGCCTCCGCACGAACCCGACTCGGGCCTCCGAGCCCCGGCCCCGGAACCCCCCGAGCCCTGGCTGTAGCCCGAGGCCGCAGTCGGGGAGGGGCGGGGCCTCGCGCGGCCCCTCCCACTCCGCTCGCCGCTCCCTCCGCCCAGCGCCCGCCCCGGGCCGCGCGCCGCCGCGGATGCTCGGAACAGCTGTGCCTCCCGCCTTCTGCGCGCCGCCGGGCACTTCCGGGGGCGCCTCGCGTTGGGACCGCAGAGGTTGAGAAGGATGCGGGGCCCTCCGGGGTCCCCACGTGGACGGAGCACCTGCTTCCTGCGCCCGCTGGTTTCCATGGAGAGAGGCCTAGCAACGGAGGGGCGGGTTTTCAAACAGCGAGAAGGCGGTGCCCGTCAACACCTCCTAATACCTGAACTGTTCTCGGTGTTGTGAGGACCTGCTGTGTCTTTTCCACTGTTTTGATTCTTGGAGGGAAGAATGGTGCATTTTGAGTCGGTTGAGTTTGTTGTGCATTCTTCAATTCCCTAAAGCCTCCATCTGTTATATCTTTTGTGGCCAACATTCTAAGTAGTTTTTATAAGTCGGTATTACTTGGATGTCCTATAAAGTACCACCTTTTTATTAAAAAGGTAATATTTATAATAGGAACTCGTGTCTCCCCTGGCCCTAGTCGTTATCCATCCAATGTATCTGATTTGTTTAGACCCTGGGGATTTTTGAAGTATCTGCCTATAAGAGATCCTTTGAATTGGTAAATAAATCGGGTGTGTTAAAAATAAGCTAAAAACATCCCACGACCATTGTTTTAAGTGTGTTAAGTTTGTACACGTTTCTTTAAGAAATATATGTATGTATTTCGCGTATTTTAGTATCTGACTTTGGTTATCCTTTGTAAGCTATCATTTTCTTTTCGCTTTATGTAACAGTGATCGTTTTAGATAATCTAAAGATTAGATAGTCTAAATTTTTTTTTTTTTTTTTTTTTTTTGCATTTTAGACAACATTAGAACATAGCTGTGCACTTGTTCTGGTTAAAGTTTAAGAATTTTTAAGAAATTATGAATTATTTGTATATCAAAAGCCCCAAAACAAAGTGATTTAAGTCTCAATTGTGATTTCAATGGCAAGAAAAGAAAAAATTGTGATGTAATTAAAATTACTTTATCGCATTTTGTTGATGGATAACACTTTACCTACTAAGAAGTGAAGAGGATACCATTGTACTTGGTAAAAATCACGAGTGTAAGAGTGCTTAAGTGATGGGAAACACTTCAAGAAAAAAAATCATCGGAAAAGTTTTTGTTAGAGCTAGAAAAAAAATCATGCGTTGGAGTTTTTGTTTTATTTGTGGCATATTCTGAAAGTTTCAGATATATAGCATATGTTAAAAAACGAAGTGCCAACGAAAATAGTTTTGTGATTTTTCCAGTCCTGGGTTTTTAAAACTTCAGGACTTTAAACTTTTATTTAAAGGTATTTGATATTTAGTTGTGAATATTAAAATCTTCCCCTATGACTGAGAAATATGAGAAGAAACTTGGTGAGAATAGGTGGGTGTAGGAAAAGTATTTCTATCCCCTTTGCTTCATTTCCTAATAGTGAAAGAAAGAAAACATCTTCAGGAGGCAGTAGGAATTGAAAAATAGGAAAAAAAAGCGTATCGGCCCTACTGTTACTTAACAGTAACTTTGGGTTTAAATTAATCTCTCTCAGCCTTAGTTTTCTCATCATTAAAATGAACATAACAACTACCTCAAAATGTGATAATTTTATTGAGATGCTATATGCAAAATACCTGCTTCAGAGTGCTCTATCAAGAATTAAAATCCAAAACGTGAAAGTCGTAAATGCATATTTTGCTGACACCTTCCCTTGCTGTCTGTGTTTTGTTCTTATGTGACTTTAGCAGTATTAGCAGCGATGTGTATATTTTGAATGAGTTGACGTTTTTCACTCCTTATAAGCAAATAGGGGAGATAAAGCCCTATATAATAAGGGAATAATGCAACACAATGTTCAACAATATTTGCCAGTTGTGACAAAATTGGGAATGTTCAGCAACCAAGCAAAATATTTAGTTTATGTAGTTTTTAAACACTGTCGATTTAAAATCATGTACAATGTAAGTATTGTGAAACAAATTCTCTAATGAGGCACACACACAAACAAGGACTACTTTTCAGCATAATTCCTGAAAAGTGTTAAAAATTCTGAAACCAAAATGTCCCATAAAATGGGTTAAGGCTAATATAAATTTCAACTTTGTTGAATTTCCCTGCTGATAACTGATAAAGCATTAAGTAGTAATATAAAGGATGTTTTGTTATTATCAGAATAAGTACCTGTTTCAGAAATGGGTAAAGTTGATTTTAGAAAAGTTTGAGCTAGGATCTAGTTTGATCGAAAATAAACTAAAGCAGCAGATTATCGTACCTTGTTACAATGACATTTTATTTTCATAATTACAGATTTGTTGTCCAATGAAAAGAGGGCTTATAATTTATAGACATGAGCAATAAAAATATGTATTGTGTTAGCAAACAAATTCAGTGAGGAGAATTGGCATTTTTTTTTAATCACCAGTTTTTTATGGTTGCTACTCACAAAAATATACTTTATCAGGGCTGCCCTGGTGGCCTAGTTAAGTTTGGCTCACTCTGCTTCAGCTGCCCAAGTTCAGTTCCCAGGCGCAGACCTACACCACTTGTCTGTCAGTGGCCATGCTGTGGTGGCAGCTCACACACAACAAGAGGAAGATTGGCAGCGGATGTTAGCTCAGGGTGAATCTTCCTCAGAAAAAAAAAAATTAAAATTATATAAACATTACTAAAAATATATATATACTTTATCTTTTTCTGTATAAAAAATTGGGATATCAAAGCAGTACAAAGTACTTACGTAGATCATAGAACAAGCCAAATCCTTGCTAAACTTCGTGAACATTATAAATATTTGGAGAATACTTGAAAATGTTTTTGTCTTGTTTAAATAGTGTTAGACATAGGTTTGCCACTTCATGAGTATTGCCACAATGAAACTGATGACAAATTATTTAATAAATTGAATTATCAGTGTATACTAAGTGATTAATAGCAGCATGATTTTGATTCCACTGTCAAAATACCATTTTTTATTTTGCTAAAAGGGGCAGGTTTTCACTGAGAATTTTTTCACAAAATCTTCATAAATGAATGACAAATTTATTAATATTTCTGTTTAGTGATTGATCAATTATAAATTCTAACTTTTCTACTGTAAACTTGCTTTTTTGATATATATCTTATCTGATATAGACAGCATATAAATATGCAATGGAAATATGGACAAGGAAAACACTTAGATAATACCCATATCTGACTTTATAAGGATTAATCATGCTCACATTTCAAATAAAGCATAAACTAAGATTAGCATTTCACAATGATCAGAATTAATACCTTGTTTTTAATCCATAGCAGACTTTGCATATTACAAAATTCATGTTCAGAATCTACTTATAGTCTTTGCATATTTCATGATAATTTATAATTTCATTATAATTTATTATTATAAAAAGGAAATCCTTTTTTAGAGAAAATTTGATAAAAGACAACAGTGAGTTTGTTGGTACTTGATTCTTATCTGAATGATAAGCATCCTACTCTAAAAATTGAGTTCTTTGAGGGAGGAATCTGAACAACAATCTCATATCTCATACTTAGGACTGATAAAAGTTTTCCTTGGCCTTTTATTTTTCCAGGTCTCCTCACTTTATCTTTGATTTTTTATTTTAAACATATCACATCTGTTGTATTTTAAACTTGATCTGCCTTTCGTTATGGTGAAGACTGTTGCTAATAACCAAGAAATCCAGCAATTCAGTGACTATTAAAAACAACGAAGTTATTTTATCTCGTACATAAAATTCCTGATTCAAGTGCTTCAGGATGTCGGGAAGCTCTGCTCCACATGGTCATCCAGGGTTTCAGATTCTTTTTATTGTGTCCCTCTGCCCTGCTCTGGGTCGTTGTTTCATCTGCATGGTAGAAATAGGTTCCTTCCAGAGCCAGGTTTCAGCATAATGGAAAGGAAAAGAGAGGCCTGGCCAGATCTGAAAATGACATAAATTCCCCTGTCACATTCCATTGGTAAAACTTGATCACATGACCCACTTAACTTCAAAGGAAGCTGAGAAATATAATCAAGCTGCAGAGTCTTGCCCGGCTTTAATTCCATTATTATGGACGAATAGGAGAACCCATTTTGCTGGACAACCATCTTAATGGAGGCTAGCGTCTACTTAAAATTTTAAAGAATTCATATGTCCTGATATAGCATTTTTGAAACTATGTAACTTAGTTTAAAGTAGAAATATAATGTGCTTGCTTTATAGATTGAAAAAAATTTGACCTTTTCATTCCCCTGTGTGCTGTCCTTATGAGTGCAAAATAGAAGATACTGCTTGAGATAAGTAAGGAAAATTAGCTATTAAATTTTATATAGGAAATCCCTATAAAGTATGAACCATCTCTGAATAGTGTATGTCATAAAAAAATATGGTTTTAAAAGCCTGTACTTGGTAAACATTATTCTATTTCATATGTAAATCTAGATTTATAACTTGAAGGGGAAATGTTTTCTGCTCATCTTGTTCTTATATACTAGCATTTTACAACTTTTAGAGCTGAAAGAGACCTTGGAGGATTTTAGCCCAGCATCCTTCAGACTTTTTTGCCCACAACATAACAGCTTTCACAGGGAACTATGCATACTTTGCACTCCATAACTTAGACTATGCTCATCGGAATTCTAGTTAGTATTATTCTATCCTGTTTATGAATGAGGAAACTGACGGACAAAGAAATTGAAATACTTTTCCAAGGTCAAAAAATTTATTTAAAAAAATTTTTGAAATTGAGATATAACTGACATATAACATTGTATCAATTTTAGGACAAACACAATAATTTGATATAAGTATATATTGTGAAATGGTTACCACAACAAGTTTAGTTAACATTCATCACCACAGATAGTTACATTTTTTTTTCTTGTGATGAGAACTTCTAAGAACTACCCCCTGAGCAACTTTCAAGTACAAATACAATACAATACTGTTAAGTATAGTCACCCTGCTCTACATATATCCGCAGGACTCATTCAAGTAATTTATTTCTGATTTTAATGGGAATGCTTCTGGCTTTCATTATTAAGCATGATATGATTCTTCAGGAGTTTCCTAATTTTGCAGACTTTATTATGGCTATGGTTATACTTATTCCGTAAGAAAGATTTTGGTTTTCATTCTTTGTGTTGTAGAATGCTTTAAATAGCAATGGAGTTACATGTTCCATTAAATTTTGCTAAATTTCACATGTGGGACTGTTGGGGACAGATGGATAGATTATTTGAAAATTTTGCCAACTTATTTGATGCAAATATATCTCTTTACAAACTTGGCCCAAGGTGACTGAAAGGAAAGATTTATATTCCTTAGTCAGCAGAGGGGTTGTCCCTTTTATCTTACTGGACACAAAAAGGAAGGATTTGGCCCTGTTGCCCCTGGCAGCTCTTAAGTGATCATAAGAATGGTGGTACAGAGAGATGGAAGAAAACTTATTTCTTGGTAACGTCATTGCAGCTGCAGTCGTTATGCCTGGAGTCTGTCCTACATCTGAACTTCCAGTTATGTGAGAAAATACGTTTTCTTATTGTTCAAGCCAGTTTGAGTTAGGGCATTTTCTTAATAAGAATCAAAATAGAATACTTTACAACAATAAGAATGAAAACTGCAATGACACACCAAAATATGGGTATTTCACAAATGTTCATAATGTTGAGGAAAGGAAGCCAGAAACAAAGAGCAGAAGATGGACAAAAAGCTAATATATTATATAATTATGTATATATATATATATATATATAGAGAGAGAGAGAGAGAGAGAGAGAGAGAGAGAGAACACCTATAAATCAAAGAAGAAAAAGAAAATCATGTCAATTCAGAAAAAAGCAAAAGATCTCATAGATCCTTTACATTAGACAAAAACTGAATAGCCAATAAACATATGGAAAGATTTTCAAATTAATAGTAATATAAAACTAAACTTAGGTGGTCCTACCTCTTGTATTCCATAACTCAAATAATCAGCATCTGCCTAATGGCTGAAACAAACAAAAAATTAGAAATCATTCTGAACATCTTCAAAGGTCCTTTTATCTAAATGGTTATCAAATCCTATAATCTTTGCATCAAAAATGCCTTTCACAATTTTCCTTTTTCTTCATTTATAATTTTGGGTCTAGGATATGTAAAGACTTTTGGGTTTCATTTTCTGTAAGGTGAGAATTGAGGAGTGCAAATTTATTTTAGTTCAGAGGATAAACTGATGTATATACTACTGACCAATAATTTCCAAAGCAGGGTATGCAGGTATGCTGGGAACAGGTAAAAAATCTCAGATCTTCTACTTACAGTTACTTTTGTCTCCTGCTTTTAAAATTTATTCTTTTTGTGTGTGTTCTGAAATGTTCTTAGAATAGTAAATGATATACAAATTTTGGTATGTGTTCAAAAATGTTTTATAGGTCCTGGTATAGTCTAAAGAATACTACACTGGGAATCAGAAAGTTCAGTTGCAGGGTTTGTTATTTATTAGTTTTGGATCTTACGAATATTACTTGATCTCTTTAATACATAATTTTTTCAAATATAAAAATTGGGTAATAGAATGCATCCAAGTATGTATCACAGCTAGGTTTGCTATGAGACTTAAATATTATATCTGAACTTGGATATTATGCTTTAGAATACAACACCAAGGTAAGAAAATTATTATTTCTGAAGAATAATTTTTTCTTGTCCTTGGCTTTTGGAACAAAAAGAAATCCTCATTAAAACCATTTTAGATTTTTGATTTGTTTTGAAGAAGTTGAGAAGGTCAACTACCTCTTAAGGTTGAGGATTAATTTCTCAGAATTTGTTGGTATATGTCTCTTTGCTTAGCCTTTTATATATTTCAAGTGAGAACTCAGGACAGGTTTGTATCTATCAAGTATAAGAAGACTACCAAATTAACCTGCACATCTCAAAGGTTATATTACTGAAACTCTGGTTCACAACATTTTCTGAGAAGAATAAAAGCACTTTTGTGCTTTTAATAAGGCACATCAGTACTACTAATAGTTCTAAGATGTGAAAATATCTGACTGTGAAGTTGATTATGTACTTAAGCAGAAAGCTATAATGAAAAGGTTTCTGAATCCACTCTTCTTCCACAGTGTTTTTTTTTTTCATAATATTGATGCAGATGCTGAGTTACTTCACAAAAGTGCAAAATAATTGGGTCTAAAGACTCCCTTTAACTAAAAACTTTCACATTTTTACTAAACCAATGTATTTATTGATGAAATAAATTCTAAGGAACTATTCTTCTGAAACTGAGATTCAGCAGCATAAAAAGAGAGTTAAATAAAAACAAAATGTCCAAACATAACTCCCAGATTTCAAACATTTGCCTTCCAGATCCACTCTCCATCCTTCTCCACCCTACTCTCTATTTACCACATTACTGGCCTCCCTTGGTCTTTGGTTCCAGGCAGGATTGGCTTCTGGTTGGATTTGGCCACTGGGAAGTAAGATATCAGAAGGTGGAGGTAGTGTTAGGTCTGGATTTGCTACAGGTTAGTTATATCCTTCTACCAAAGGTCACAGCTCCTGTAAGCCCACCTTCCCTACAGAGCCCCTCTGTCTCCAGGTTCTGGGAAAGACTGTAGCCCCTCACCACTTCTGGCCAAGGGCTGGTTAAGTCCTTCATGGTAAGTGTTACTAGCTTCAGGGTACTGGTGTATCTCTTCTGGTTTCCCTAAATCATACCCAATTTATAAGTAGCCCTTTATTAAATCATTTTAAAATTACCTACCTTCAGTGTGCCATCAGTTTCCTGTGGGGAACCAGGCTGACTCAATAAATAAACAGTGACTACTAATATTGATAATGAGTAGTATGCTTTAATTTTTATTTTATTTAATTTAATACATTTTTATGATTCTATTGAGCAAAAGGATACATCTCAAAATTTGATCTTCTTCAATTAAACTAGTTTGATGTCTTCTTGATTTAACTAACTCAAAATGTACCTATGTAAATTAGGTTTTGACAATTAGAAAGATACTAAGTATATATTACTTCTTAGAGGGTTTTTTAAAATTTGTACTTTAAGTGATTGAATACTATTCAACAGATATTTATTATTTTAATAACTCTTATGAATGAAATCTCTGCCCACTGGTAATACAATCTATGAGATTACTTCTTCCCTTGAAGTGGGTAATATCCAATGCAGAGATACAGACATATAATGTAAAATAGAGTATCAGGGAGAAAATATTAATTCCCCAAACCAGGAGGAACAGGATTCACAGGAGGATTATTTGAACTGACTCTTAAGAGGCAGGTAGAGGATCAAGTAGATGAGTCTTGTGGCATGATTACTCAAAACTAAGGGAACATGAGCAAAAGGTTAGGAATAGGGATCTACAGGGAATGCTCTAGGAATGAAGAGACTGTAATATGACTGAAGTGAAAGATAGGATTGTATGTAAGTTTGAAGTAGAGTGTGATCAAATTGTGGAAGGCCTTAAATTCCAAACTGAGAACTTAATCTTTCAACAGAGAAAAATCAAAGTTCTTTGAGCAGGTGATTGATTTAGAATTGTAGAGTAGCTCATGTCACAATCAGATGTCATTTTAAGAAAGATTACACAGGCATCGGATAATTAGAGGAAAGGTGAAGCTGAAGGTAGGAATTCCAGGAAAAAATTAGAGCAATGGTTCAGTTAAGAGTTTATGGGACTTGTGAAGGGGGTCAATTGTATGGTGATGGATGGTAACTAGACTTATGGTGGTGATCACTTTGTAGTGTATATAAATATCAAATTATAATGTTGTGCACCTGAAACTTATATAATGTTATATACCACTTTTACGTCAATAATAAAAAAAAATGTAATAGGGCTTGAAAACAAAACTGTGGGAGAAGAATATGTATATTAATTTGTTTCCTCTGAAAACAGAACATGTGACAAGGCAGTAGATAAAGATGACATAATCATGGAAGAAACATGTACAGTTATAAGAGATAAAGACCAAAATAAACTTCAAGAAATGCATACATTCAAAGAACTGACAAAGGCCAACTGAGTAGATTGAAAAAGAGTAGGCTAGAAATGTAAGGGAAATCTAGAAGACTGTAACTCCTGAAGACCCAGGGAAGATAGATTTGATGAAAGAATGAACTGTTTAATATCACAAAGTCAAGCAAGATGTAATAGAATCCAAATAAAAAATGGTCCAATTCTCCATCCATTCCTGTAACCATAGCCTTTGTAAAGTAACTTTGCAACTCCACCTATAAACAGATTGAGTCTATTTCTCTACTCCTTGTTGCTACTTGCTTTGGACAATGGAATGCAACAGAAATGACGATGAACTGATTTTGTGCATAAGACTCAAGAGACCATGCACACTTGTAGTCTTTCTTGGAATCCTGCTGTCACCATGTGAACAAGTTTAGGCTAGCATGCTGAATGAAACGTGTAAACTGATCATTCCTGCATAAATAGATAACTGACACAGGGAGAAATCTTCGCAGGAGCAAGTTTAGAAAAGTGATGGTAAGAAGTAAGCTGTTAGATTATAAATTGTTGAGGAGTTACCAGGGAAAGGGCAATGAATATTTTTAAATAAGTATCTTCTTGAAGAGAAGAACAGAGTTAGAAAAGTCATTGAAGGTATTACTATTTTTATTGGTATGGAATGGATTTGACTATGTTTTAGGGAGATGAGAATAATTTAATGGAAAGTGAGATGAACAGGCCAATGGAATAAGATATAATGGAGGTAACGTGGTCTCAGGAATGGGTAAACTCAAATGTACAGATGATTAGAACAATCTGGTAAAGGGACAGATTAAATTCTTCTTAAAGAGGAGATAAGGAGAAAGGGGCAGGTGATGACATGGAGAAAGAATGAGGTTGGAGAGAAGTAGATTGAGTGAGGTCATGCCTTTTCAATGAAGCAGTAAAATCATCTGTTGAATTAAGTTAGCTGATTTTCTGTTCTAAGAGTAGAGAAAAGTTTCAAACATTAATGAAGTATTTAAAATGTAGTCAATTGGGGGATAAATAAAAGGATGGCTAAGTGGTTCTGAGAGCCCAGGTGAGTCTGGATATCAAGAAACACACTAAAAGTGTAGAAATGCTATTAGATGTGAGGAGGAAAAGCATGCAAGAGACAACTCTGAAAGACAAAGATGCACAAGAGAACTTTTTTTTTCTAACGTTGGATTTAGAAGTTAGTAAGTCAAGTCTGAAAATTTCTTTCTATTTGTTGTGTATCCTGAATTAATCCTGTTAAGTAGAATTAATATAGATCATGCATGTACAGAGTTGAAAATTTCATAATTTTGGATTCTTGGCAGTGTGTGTGTAAGGTGGAAAGGAGGGACAAAGTGGAGACTATGCAACCAGGATTAGTGTTGGGGGGAGAAATATAATATATTAATAAGAAATGTAAAGAAAACAATGCCCTGTCTCTGCTTATCAGCTTAACATCAGGATTGTGAAGTTGATGAGAAAGAGTTCCTGGGTCCTTTGTGTAGAGATGGCAAACTCTCTCTACATCTCCAGGATGCTGAAAGAGAGGGATGCTGATAAAGGCAAAGGATGAGGTGAAGGTACATTTATACAAGAAGGGAAGACTGGATTTTTATGGCAGTCTCTCAGGATTTCCTTTCTTTAACCTGGAGTCAGAAAAATCAATTGGACACAATATCTTACTTATAGCACAGTAACATCAACTTGTAGAATTATTGAGAAAATCAAATGAGATGAGTATACCTGAAAGTTTGTTGAAAATATAAGACCTCATACAAATGAAAAGATTTGCTAAGCTAAAGGCAACAATATTTAAGATAACTTTATTAAAATTAATTTTTAAATGATATAAGGAATAAGCCTTATCATATTGCTTAAAACTAACTGGCTCTGTCTCAAAATAATCAAAGCAATTAATCTAAAATGTTTGTCATAGGAGATTGAAATAATACTCTGAGTGTTACATGTTCTAAAATTTGTGGATATACTCTTTCACTGTATGTATTCAACATTCACCAAAGAAATCTAAATTCAATTACTTCTAACCCACCAGCCCTACGTGTCTTCCTGCTTCTATCATGTAATGTTTATATGAACTATTTTTCTTATCACTTTTTGTGCCACTTGAAAGTAAGTCCTTCATGTTGAGGATTATTTGTTCTCTTGGTCTATGTGGATACTGAGAGAGCATAAAGCCAGTTGACACATAATTTGGAGCATTGATTTGTTCCCCCTGCTGTTTTAAACAGGGAAAGAAACAGCATAATTCACCCTAATCATTTGTATTCCAGCATTATGGAGATCAGGTCTCAACGAATATATATAAAAAATGAGAAATTAAAAAATAATCCAGTGTTCTCTTAACAAAATGAGCAATCATTCACTTGGGAAATGTCTGTCGAGTACCTGCCCTGTGCCAGGCACTCTGCTAAGTGCTAGTTAATATCCCAAACATAGTCTGGTCATTATCTTGGAAAGCTTACGCAGAACTGAAGGAGATAAATATTAACTTTGAAAAAAACTCAACATAATTTATTGTTTTATATTTCACAAAATTGCTTCTCAAGTTCTGGTTTGGATTCATTGGGAGGACAAGGTGAAAAAAGAAGATTACACCAAGCGAAGTAATGGAATAGTAGTATGGGCAAGTGGCTGTGAGTTGCTGTTATTGAAGATGTAGTTTGTGTGCACAAAACTCTCTTCCCCTCTTTAATTCTCCTGATCTGTATAACTTCTCACCAACTCATTTAATTTCAGCGACAATTTTAAAGTAAATATTATACGCAATGTGGAAAGGATAGTCTCTTCAATAAACCATGCTGGGAAAGCTGAATAGCCACATGCAAAAGAATGAAGTTGAACCCTTCTCTTACACCAAATACAAAAATAAACTCAAAATGGTTTAAAGATTTAAATGTAAGACCTGAAACCATAAAACTCCTAGAAGAAAATATAGGAAAAAGCTTCTTCACCCTGATCTTGGCAATGATTTCCTGGATATGACATCAAAAGCACAGGCAACAAAAGCAAAAATAGACAAACAAGATCACGTCAAACTAGAAAGCTTCTGCATAGCAAAGGAAACCACCGACAAAGTGAAAAGGCAACCTACGGAACAGGAGAGAATATTTGTAAACCATATATCTGATAAGGGGCTAATATCCAAAATATCTAAGGAGCTGCTTCAACTCAATAGCAAAAAATATATATAAATAAAATAATCTGATTAAAAAATGGGCAAAGAACCTGAGTAAACATTTCTGCAAAGACACGCATATGGCCAGGAGGTATCTGAAAAGGTGCTCAACATCACAAATCATCAGGGAAATGCAAATCAAAACCCCGATATCACCTCACACCTGCTAGGATGGCTATTATTTAAAAAAAAAAAAAAAACATAGCAAGTGTTGAAGAAGATACGGAGAACAGGGAACACTTGTATACTATGAGTGGGATGTAAATTGGTACGGCCACTATGGAGGTTCCTCAAAAAATTAAAAGTAGAACTACCATATGATTCGGCACTCCCACTTGGGGTATATATCCAAAGGAATTAAAATCATGATGTCAAAGAGATATCTGAACTCCCATGTTCATTGTAACATTATTCCCAATAGTTCCGACATGGATACAACCTAAATGTCCATTGATGGCTGAATGGATAAAGAAAATGTGAGATATATATATATAATGGAATATATATATAATGGAACATTATTCAGCCTTAAAAAAGAAGGAAATCCTGCCATTTGTGACAAAATGGATGAACCTGGAGAACATCATACTAAGTGAAATAAGCCAGACACAGAAGGACAAATACTACATGGTACCACATATATGAGGAATCAGATGAGGAATCTAAAAGTGTCAAACTTATAGGAGCAGAGAGTAGAATGCTGGTTGCCAGGGACTTGGGCCATATTAGTCAAGGGGTACAAAGTTTAGTTATACAGATGAATAAGTCCTAAAGCTCCACTGTACAGCATGGTGCCTGTAGTTAGCCATACTCTATTGCCTACTTAAAATTTGGCTAAGAGGGTAGATCTTATGTTAAGTGTTCTTATCACACACACAAAAAAGAGGTCAGTAGGAAGGCTTTGGAGGTGAGGGATATGTTTATGGCATACCTTGTGGTGATATTTTCACAGGTATGTACTTATCTCCAAACTCATTAAGTTGTAAGTATTAAATAGGTACAGCTTTTTGTATGCCCATCATACCTCAATAGGTAGTTTAAAAAAAAGTCCTTGCTCTTAGCTTTCACTGAAGTAATAGAATATATATTCTTAAAGGGTCACATTACATAAAGGTACATCAGATTTTTTATTTGTGAGTTTCTGTAAGGCAAGAACAGTATTTATTCATCTTGTATCCCCAATAAATACCTAGAATATTACAGGTAATATATAATAATTTTTGACTTTGAAAAAAAAGTAAAGATTCCCAAACTGAATGGAAACAGATTACTTTTCTCTTCTTCCAAAAATGTGCTTTGAAAGGAAAGAGATGAGTTTTCCTAGAGATGTATCTAATTGTTTGGCAATAATTTGCGGTCCTTCAAAAATAGGACTAATTATCATCCTGTAGGCAAGGAAGCTTAGGTGGCAATTTGTAATTTTTAGCAGCTTTTTACTTGCAGCATTTTAAAGTTGCTGCAGCAGGAGGTAAAATACAAAATCATGTTTATTTGAATAGAAATATTTAAAATGGTATATTATGGAATCAGTGAAGTAGAGTTCAGGGGAAATGATGTATCTATCCTCTGTGTATATTATTTAAACTTCCTGTGTATTCCACATAATGGTGATTTGGATTTTGGTTTCTCTAATAACTTCTTAAATATGTCTTACATTGGCATTCACTTACAGATATAGTCTAATACACTGGCCAACATGTCACTAGTCAAATACTCAACTACTCACCAAATACTAGGTGTCGAGTATTTGAGTAGTCTGAATTGAGATGTGCTATAAATGTAAAATACACACTGAATTTAAAATACTTAGAAAAAAATTAGAATATTGCATGAGTAATTTTTATATTCATTACATGTTGAAATTATACCATTTATCTATTGGATTAATTAAAATACATTAATAAAATTAATTCTACCTGTTTCTTTTATTTTCTTCATGTGGCTACAAGAAAATTTAAAAGCACACATGTGGCTTGCCTTATATTTCTATTGAACAGTGCTGTCTAATAAGTAAAAAATATAGTGGGATTATTTTTGTCCCTTTTAGAAAATCATTTTCTATTACTGGAGCCTTAGCTTACAATGATTTTTACAAACTATATTGCACAGCTTAGGTTTGTATTCAATTTCTCATCTACTAAAACCATGAACTCCATTTTAAGAAAGTTGCTGGTAGTCAGTGCCACACTGTCCTGCAGTTTATTTTATATATCACAAATTATATATCCCACTTACTTGCAAAAAAGATTTTGCCAAAGCCTACCATAAAGTATATTTAAACACAGCAGTTACAAATAAAATCAAATAGAAAGAAAATAAGGTAGAGGAAGAAAAGGTATCATTCTGAGATAAAATGTTTACTGTCATTGATTAGTCATTTAGCTCAAACTTTTTTACAAGAGGAGAAGGAAGATCATTGTCTTCTTGGCCTTATGGCCGAGTAAACTCGAAATTTGGAATCATCCATTATTAGAAACTGAACTTCTTATAAGATAGCCTTTAAATTTTTCTGTATGGTGAAAAAATAAAAGGCAGAGAAATCCCTGTGAGGTGAAGAAAATCAGAACATCTTAAGAATCTATTGCTGCTATATCTAGTTATCCCACTGAGGACCCTACTTACATGGCCTCATTTGCACATTTGCATCTTTCTTCTGAAATAAGGGTGACATGAATAGCAGCAGTAAGAGCCATCTTCATCAAATTCCATAGAGCATTTGAAAAGTCAGTAGTGAAAATTTTCAACAATACTATGAGCGACCAAAAAAAAATATATACAGGATTGATTTAATCAAAAACATTTCTCGAGGCCAATTAAAAAGTTGTGCAGTACAAATGGAGAAAAAATATTTCAGCAGTTTTAAAGAAAACCTGAAGAGTCTATTGAAATGAATCACAATGTGAGAAATTTGAAAAATTTTATACTGGTTTTAGTTAAGTCTGAAAGAGATATAAAATTGAGGTGAGCAGAGGGAGGTAAGGAAAACATGGTAGACGTGATGTAGGAGAGGTAGCTGAGGGCCAGACCTTTCTTGTAAACTCTGAAAAGAAGTTTGGATTTTGCTGTAAATGTGATGTCAAGCCATTGATTTTGAGCACTTTGAGATATATAATGTCATTTTACATTCTAAAACATCAGTCTGACTGCTCTGGGGCCAAGAGAGAAATCAAAATAACACCATTTCGAGCATAGACATGAAGATGTGTAATAAATATTTGTATATAGGAGTTTGAAGTTCCAGGAATAGATCAGGGCTAGATATGTAACTTTGGGTATCAATGTATAGAGGCTAGAATAAACCTTCTCGGGGTGAATGTAGATAGAAAAGACAAGGACCTCTGAACTCCTGCATATTTAGATTTCACCTAGAGATGCTAAAGATGGAAAAGAAAACTTAGAAGGAGCAGCTTGTGAGCTAGAACAAAAATCAGAAGCATGGATGCTTCATGGATGCTAAGAGCCTGTGACAGGAAGGGGGGGATTGTCAAGTGTGCAAATACCGTGGGTAAGCTGAGTAGGAAGGGAACACAGAAGCAGCCATGAGGTGTGTCTTCACTGAGGCCATGGTTGACCTTGACAAGAGTGGTTTCAGTGGTGCAGGTTAAAAGAAATATTGGGAGGTGACAAAGTGTATCCTGGATGCACAATTATTGACAACGTTTTCAAGACTTTTCTATTTAAAGGAGCAATAACAACAACAACAAAATGGAATGATAACTGAGCAGACACGGGATTAAGAGAAATTTGGTTTTTGTTTGTTTGTTTTGTTTTAAATCATGGGAATGATACAATAGAGAGGGAAAGATTGATGACCCTGGAGCAGGTGAATAGAGGGCCTACGTCCTCCAAAAGAGGAGATAGGGACAAGAGGATGGAAGCCTGAGCTTATATGAAAAGACTGGCCTTAGAAGAGAGTAGGGACACTTCATTCTTTGTCATAAGAAAGAAAGCAGATATAATACATGAAGAGATACAGGTGGGGTGGCAGATTTATTGGAGGGACTCTGAAGGCATTCCTTTCTTCTTTTTCTATTTTCTCAACGAAGTGTGAAGCAAGGTCATCGGCTGAGACGGAAGGAAGGGGGTTGTCTTATTACAAAAAGAATAAAGCAGTTGACTCTAATAAAGAGAAGCTGTCTGAACCTGTTTGCAAGGTTGTATACTACATTTTCCTTCCACGTAAACCCGCTGCTGTCTACATGATTCTAAATGATCGGAGGATCATCTGCAACCCAGGTGTTTGATAATTCTGTGTCACTTCTTATACTGTGGGGTTTATGAGTGGGTTGTGTTGGCTGGAATTTACACCAAGCTGTCACTTCACTCACATTTTCCTTATTTTTTGAGTCATTAGTATTTACAGCAGATCTGGAGGATAGCCAAGAGATTATCCATAAAAAGGCAGGCTGAGGTTTAAAATAAAAGAGGTTAATATTTATGTTTCCCTGAAACAATGTTTGTATAGAAATTGAACATAGATTCTATTCCTGTTCATAGACATAAAAGATAAAAAAAAGTCACAGAGTAGGCCTGATAAATGCATCTATGCTTTGCTGAATGCAGCTTTCTAAAATCTTGTTGATGACTTTTGCATCTATGCTCATGAGTGATATTGGTATGTGGTCTTCTATTACTTAAACAGAATTTATCATTATACATTAAAATCTGATTTCTCTCTCACATTCCTTTTGCACTCTACTTAAGCTGCTCCCCTAATTTCAACCAGTTAGTATTTGCCAGAGCTTCAGAGTACATTAAATACTCCCTCAACTTCATCAGTTTAACCCATTATAAGGGATTGGGATTCTCTTAGGGTAATTTGACCTTTTCCCCAGGAATAACGGCATTCTGTGGCTAATGAAGAAACCTAGAATAGACAAAGGCAAAGTTTTCTTATTTATTTGGGAAATTCTAGAAAATATGTTCTATGACCCACATGACATTGAGGGACTCCAGAGAAAAACACAATTTGACTTCTTAGGCAGTCTCAAAACAGGCACAGTTTGACCCAAGTTTGTGTAAATTTAAAAAACAAACAAGCAAACAATACTTTTTCTATCATGTATAGTAGAGTAGGAGGTTTATATATCCATCTTTTCTGGTGTCTTATTTTTGTTCCGGTGTCTGAGGCAAGCAGAACAGCTAAGATGCATTCTGGGGTTTCTAATCATATCTCTATCCCATTACAACTTTCCTTTCCCCACATTTAATACATTACTTTCAATTGTGCCTTGTTAGTTGTAAAAAAAGATGACAGGACACATTCCCCTATATGGATCCTGTCCGTTACTGTTAGAGAGGGGTAGCCCATATGCATTTAATGAATTATCTTTTTCTCTTTCCCCCACTGCATTATTTTCTTTCATTATAAAGGTTGTGGAGATAGCAAAACAGAGCTGTCTGCACATAATCACAAACTAATAAATATAAATTTTCTTATCTTTTATCAATCATGTATTTTTGTAGTAATATTAACTATGGAATAGGAGGCCATATATCTTTTTGAAAAGAAGAAGGGATTTGCCTTACAATTAACAGTCATGCAAATATTATTTTAGTTATATAGATATGGAAAACAATACAGATATTAAGGTTAATTTTAGTAGGCATTATTAATTATCATCAGTTTTTAGGTGACCTTTGTTAAAAATGGAGGTTCTGAACTCCATTTCTGCTTTTATAATTCTAAGAGAGATTTTCTGAAATAATGTTCTGGTTTATTTCCCCATAAAGTTAGTTGTGACTTTCATTACTTTGGTGGTATTTTGGTAGCATTGCTACAGCATTGTTATGCACAGGTCTATGCCATTGTATTTTTGTTTGTTTTATTTCCAAGTGAAATTTTGCTGTCTCTACCAGAAAAAAAAGTAAAATTGAGTATAAAGTCTTGACTTCCTGCCAGTCTTACAAACCCTTCAAAAAACAAATTATACACGTGGCTTATATCAGGGATTACAAAGTGCAAACTCAATATGTTATATCTGTCTGATTAATTTACCTATTATGGAAGTTGAATCTGGTAATCAGTCAAATGTAATTACTTCAGCAATTTGCTAGGCACTGTATTAGGTATTAGGAGTATTGCTACCAATAAACCATCCAGGAGCAACTAGTAATATATCTGTGAAAATGTTTGTATTAGTTTTTCATTGCTGCTATAACAAATTTCCGAAGACTTGGTGGCTTAAAACATCACAAATTTATTATCTTGGAGTTCTGGATGTTGGAAGTGTGAAACATCTTAATGGGCTAAAATCAAGATGGTAGCAGAAGTGTGTTTCTTCTGGAGGCTCCAGGGGAGAATATGTTTCCTTGATTCTTCCAGCATTTAGAGGCAGCCCAATTCCTTGAGTCAGGTGCCCTTCCACCTTCAAAGCCAGCAAGGGCCCAATGGCCAGTGGAGTCTTTCTCATGTTGCATCACTCTGATATTGACTCTCTTGCTTTCCTTTTCCACTTGTAAGGACGCATGTGATTACACTGAGCCAGGATAATCTCTTTATCTGTTATTCAAGATAATCTCCTTTTTTTAAGGTCATCTTATTAGTAACCTTAATTCTAACTGCAACCTTAATTCCCCCTTGCCATGTAACATAACATATTCATAGGTTCCAGAGACTAAAATACACACATCTTTGGGGGACCATTATTCTGCCTACCGCAGTACTCCATAAGTCTAAGTACCATGCCTAGTTTTAGACCTCTAAAATAAAGAACTGACAGTACCATCTGTAAAATTTGGGTCTAAAACATCGTTTTCATTATTTATTGCATACAAGTGCTGCAAAACTTGGTTTTTGGTTGATTTATTTGGATAATTATCCTTAGTTCTCCAGCTGATTTTGCGCAAGTTAAAACAACATAGATTTCAGCTCTTAACCAAACATAAGAGCTCCAGTTTTAGAATTGTATTAATTTTAGAAACAAAGGACACTAACAGATACTTATGAATATTAATTAAGTAGGTTCTAAAATAAATAAGTGACTAAAATTTCAGAACCCAATGACTCAGCTTTTGTAAGACATATTAAAAATGACAGCATGGTTTGCCACTATATGTTTTCTTTAATTCCTTCTGACCTTATTTATTTAACTTTTCAGGGTCAAAAAAAAAGTATTAGGTATTCGATTTGAGTGTATGAATTTTTAACCTAAGGATTTCTGACTCCAACTGTCAGGACCTCCTGACCTTATAGCTTGAAGTGATTTGATTTAGTCAGCAGACACGATGGTCATTGTTCCATGTATAAACAAAAGCCATTTTTTGTCTTTCAAACTAGATTTAAAATTCAATGACACGGTAGAAATAGAATTTAGACTGAATACCATGGAATAATTAACATTATATTCATGTTGTGATAAAAATTACCATTTTCATTGATGCTGAGCCAAGACAGATTGCAGCATGAGTTCTAAAAGACCTAAGGAGGCCCATCCTGTTGTTTATCTTCACGATCTCAGGATCTGTTTTTGCTAACTCATTTCTTTGGAGAATCTATTTGATGAGGCCTGAATGCTTAAAGGCATAGGTCAATGAATTATGATTGGCAAAGGAGTCTTTATTTTATATATTAGGCATAAATTTGAAGCAAGAATAATCATAGTAAAAGGTTCTTTTAATTCTTAAGCACATAAGGAAACTTGGGAGCACCAGGATTTTGCATCCCCCCTTGAGGCCATAATTGCTGTGATTCTGATATGATACTAAGCTACCATTTGCATTTCTCAATTCATCCTATATCATGAGATTTTAGGCACCCTATTTTAAGTCACATTACATGGCTAACTACTGAACCCCAAGCATCTGCTACTAAATAATTTTTGTGTACTCAATAAACATATTTTTACTGAGAAATAACTTCATATCTCTGTTTCGAAAGGGATATGTTTGGTCATCAAATTAAACTTCCCATTTTACATGATTAACCAACCCAAACTTTGCAAAGAGGTTACAAAAACCCAGGATCTATTTATATTGTGCATTAATTACATGAATGGGTTTTTACTTTTTTTTTTTTTTATCAATCTTTCATTTTGCTTTGCTTAGAATTTGGTTTCTTTGGTTACTGAGGACTTAGAGGATTAGAAACTAAACTTCGATTTGAATCTCAGCCCCACCTTTTTAAGATCTCTGATTTTCATCTCCCTGGATATAAATAGAAAATAATACATCTTTCTAAATTAAATGATTAAAAGAGATAACATGTTTAACTATCTAACATAGTGTTTTGTTCATAAGAGATTCTCAAGAATCCTTCTTTCATTGTTTTTTGTTTTGTATTTTCCTTCTTTCTTCTCCTTTTAGTTACTGGAGTGGTAAATCCAGGTTACTTTTTCAGGTTGCACTGTAGTGCTTTCTGCTTAGACCTTATGGTTGCATAGGGTGAAAAATTGGTTGTTGATATTTAGTGTGATGAAATAAAGGATAAAAAATGGTTTGAGTCTTTGAATACACAGAAGAGGGAAAATTAGAGGTCCCCAGTTCAATGAGCTAAATCCTGAGGATGGCAACTCTAGGGTATATCCATTAAACCAAAAGAAAGAAAGAAAATAATTTCTTAAATCGTGTTAATGGCTTGTTTAGTAGCATAGGCCTACTTAGAGGGTGAGTATTTCCATGTAGTCACAGAATTTTCTCTTGAGATTGAAATTTTCTTCCCTTTAATTCCTGTGCATCTCAGAAAGCACTGATGTTCTTTAAATATAAGACTGTTGGTGAGAAATCTTTTGCTAACACAGGCTCAATGGGGGTATTTGAGAACAAAAAAAGATTATAAGGAGACATGTATTTTCCTCATATTACACTGCATTAGCATAACTTCAGCTTCAGTCACTTGTTAAGGAAGGAAACTTTAGAAGAAAAAATCCTATGCACTCAAGGAGTGGAGGTACATACTTATTCAAATTTCAGTTATAGGTCCCCAAACCGTAGTTGAAAGCTCATAAGTATACATTATTTATTACTTGTTTGTTATGAAGTTTAAACTTCTTAAGTTCAGGGAACATTTTTATTATTATATATTACCAAGTGCTTCAGGTTATTCTTTATCCTCTGGAAAATTAGTAATATGATTTTAAAAAGTTATGCTATCCTTTTTAACAAATAAGCATATGGAAGTTCTTTGAAAATGAAGGGTCCATGAACAAATAAATGTAAAACACTATAAGAATAATGATGACTATAATGGTGATGATGATGATGATGGTGATGGTGGTGATAGTGATTATGAAGATGATGATAATAAAGGCTGTAAAATTTGAGGTGGAGCAGAATTGAACAAAATACTAAAGAAATGTGATACATATTGTTAAGAACTTAACATAGCAAGTAGAGTGGTATAGGTACAGAAAATAAAAGAGAAATAATTTATTAGTAAATAAAGTAAATATTTATTGCTAACTGGTGTTGCTGTGGTAGATACCCAGATGAAGAAGCTGTCATTATTATCTCCAGTATGATAATAGTTAAGTATAAAATATTTGAACACAAATATCAATAAAGCATTTTGCTTGGTGGAGTTTAGAGGAAAGAAGCAGCAGCTTCTGATTGAGAAGAGGAATCTGAAATTCTAAAATAAGGTTTCAAACCAGAGGCCTTTGCAGGGGGAAAAGCTGCATTTTTTCATCCCTAACTAAATGTGCGGGTAGAGAAAGAAATCAGGTTGATTCAAAGTTCTTAACCTTGGGGCCGGCCCAGTGGCGCAGCGGTTTAGTTCGCGCTTGGCAGCCCAGGGTTCACCGGTTCGGATCCCAGGCGCCCGCCGATGCACTGCTTGTCAGTCACGCTGTGGCAGCGTCCCATATAAAGTAGAGGAAGATGGGCACGATGTTAGCTCAGGGCCAGTCTTCCTCAACAAAAAGAGGGATTAGCAATGGATGTTAGCTCAGGGCTGGTCTTCCTCACAAATAAAATAAAATTAAAAAAAACAAAAACAAAGTTCTTAACCTTGAAAGACTAGGGGATGGGTGCCATGAATAGAAATTTAAAAATCAAGGAAATTTTGGTAGAAGACAAATAGCCATAATGCAGTCTTGTTTTTTGGGAGTTTGAGGGAAGAAAGGGCTGTACTTCTGCTTGGAAGGTGAAATTAGGCATTTAAAAAAGAGATGTCAAACCTGAGCCTTCAAGGAAGAGTGAGCATGGAGGAGGGAGATCAAGTGACACTGAGGCCTGAGAAGAGACAGCAGTACAGAACTCTCCTGGGGAAAGGGTTCGGGTGAGGTTTGCCTGAGATGTGTTAAGTCCAGGTAGAGACAACAAGGGGCCCAGAGAAGGAGGGAGGTAAAAATTCAGATTTAAAGTTTAGGAAAGTGCTCAGAGCTAGACATACAGGATTCTGAGCCATCTGGGAAGAGACGATAATTGAAGCTTTAAGCTAGGACATATTGGATTATAGATAGAATAACAAGGAATAAGACAAGGACTCCGGAGACTTAGCGATGGCCCACATGGAAGAACTGAGAGGAGCAAGGAGGCAAGTGAGTAGAGGACACGGGGAAAGAGGAATCAGAGGAGTGGCAGACAAACTACAAGTGTTCTCAGAAACAGAATCGCAAGAGAAGAAAGGATGTAAGGGTTGTCAAATGTGTAGTGTTGTAGGGGGATCAAGAAATGTGCTTTGAATGAATGAGTGTGGTTGAACTGGGAGAAGATGTTAGCTATGTGCAAATATTGCCACTCTTTCCCTTGGCCTCTATTGACCGATAAAGTATTGTCTATAATTATCTTTTCATTTATTTGTATACCTTTGAACATGTCATTTGTGGTTATTTCAGAAAAGAGGAATCCAGAGCATATGTGCATCTTTTTAATTTCATGTATCTTTGTACATACTTTCTCAAGTGTCTTGTACATGATTTTATATTCTGTTGTAACCACAGTTTTTCTTTGCACAAAAGATTTGCTAACAAGAGCTCTGATTTCTCAAGTGAGCCCAAACATTTCTAATTAAATATGTGCTTAGTATCTTTCAGAGAAAAATTCCTAATGCTTCCGTTAAAATTAGTAAGCAGCACATGTCTACAGTAATAGCAATGGAGTTTGGTGACTTTTAATCTTTGGATAGAAAACTGCTTTTGATAATTAACTAAGAAAGTCTTGCAGAATTCTTGTGCTTTAGTTTCTATAATGCTACTTTTGATGATTTGTTGAACTTAAAGAGAGATTAGGACAATTTTTTTTCATACCTATAAAGGAAAAGTCAGGAATAAAGTTTGTCTCTAATTTAAACAGTTTTTTCTATTTGTTAATACTTCAGCTGATTTGCTAATTGCTTCTGTGCATATGTCATATTTACCCAATACAACTATAAGATTATTGTGGGCAGAGACCATTTTTATTTCTTTTTCTTTTTTTTTAATTAGCCAGGTAGCAGCACAATATCTTATACATGAAACTCGATGGTAAATTGAATGGATCCAAAAGAATCTTCTACATTTACGTATCTCTTTGTTTCTCTCAATTCTCTCATTTAAGCATAATTCAGAATTCATCACAACTCTTTGTTATGACCTTTTGTAAGAAAAAAACTCAGAAATGGCTGTATTACATATACCTAAAAGGAAACTTTTCACCATGTTTTCGACAAGAAAAATATTTTGAACTCAAAACTAGAAAAATTAGATAAAAGTGGAATACTACAAGTTAGAACAAAATTTTATACAAAAGAAGGTATCCCACAGGAAAAAAAAGTAAAAGGTCAAGACATTGCAAAATGGGAGTGGGATACGAGAGCACTCTTTATTTTTTGTTTATTTTTCATAACTAACAAATAACTCATTTTTTTACCTCTGACAGTAACAGTTGTGCAGAAAGGTCATTTTCATTAACCTTAGGTTGGTAATTTCCAGCCTTCCTTCCCAAAGGCATTGCTGTTATTTACAATTTTTCTTACTCCTATGTAAAACCAAACAACCATCAGTGTAAGGCTAATATATGTTAAGTGCCTTAGGCACATTTCAATTAAGTATTAACATAGATGGGAAAATTTCCAAAAACATTTAGTGAACATTGCTTTCAATCATTTTCATTAAAATTAATAGCAAGTGTTAAAAAGTAATATACCAGGGAGCTGGGGGAATTGAATTTTTAGCTTCTAAAGGGTCACTTGTGCTAATTTAGAAAGAATTTCAGTACAGTTCAGCCACATATTACCTGGTCCCATTAAGTCTTGAATTTTGTATGGGTAGAGGATGGGAGTTATGTACAAATTAATTTTGTTTTAATACTTTTATATAGTGACTTCAAATTTTAATAAGTATACCAAAAACAATGAACTGACATGTGAGCAAGCTTAAAACCTCAAACGACATTCATCCATCATTAATGATATTTTCCAGAAATGCTTAAAGATGAGCTTTGAGAAATCAGTTTATGGAAGTAGATAAAAGAATTGTCCAAATTAAAGATTATACCAATATAGAAATACTCAAATCATTATAAGAGGAACCAGTGATTGAGAATTGTGTCTGAGAATTAAAAAAAATAAAAATAAGGAATGAATTAAGTGGAATATATTGTTGAAATATCAAATCAGAAATCATAATGGCCGAAATTTACCTCTCAAAATAGTATTATATAGAATGTGAACTTTAAAATAAAACAAATACATTGGCCTTCCTCACTTAACAACCCTTTATTTTCTTAAAAATAAAAAGGTCTCTAGCTGCATACTATTGGTATTATGAACAGCATTTAAAAAAACTGATATTTTATCAAATTCAATCTGTGATATATACACCATAATATACATATGTGCATGTGTATGTGTGTGCATGTGTGTGTATATAGTATATAATTTCCAATTTTAGGTAGTGATTTTTTAACCCTTTAAAGATATTACTACACATAAACACTGATTTTTCTTCCTTTCTTCCATTCAGGTCAATGCTGTATAAGGACCACACAGTGGAAGATGAACAGGGTAGGATTTTGAATAGAGTTTAACTTCTGGAATAGAGGCAGCATTCTGAATGGTAATAAAATGGTAATAAAATAAAATTCATAAAATATTTGATTACTTTGTTCTAAATCTTTCAAATGTAAGAGAAGGAAAAAGGATATTATACAAAGGCCACAAGAAAAGAACGTAAAGATAAAACACTTTTCTTTGCAGTGGGGATGGCTATCTACTTGTCAATTTTCTAGATGTCCATCTTTCCAAAAAAACCACTGAATACAATTAAGCTGCCACTCCAAGAGGGTAGAATACTGAGACCGGAAGAATAATTAGATCAGAAAAAATGGTAGAGATAATTACGGCATAGCACCTGAGTGAGGTGTGATGGTCAAGGTGAGGCACCCAGTGGGTGCCTCAGAGGGGTCAGCAAGACCGGAGAGTAGCTTACTAGCCTGGATGGCCAGTGAGGGTCTATGAGCATGAACTCTCAGACAGGTCCTTAGGAGAGGATGGCTACGAGAGAGCAACCTTGAGAAACTACTGAAGGAGATGGCACAAGAGAAGCATACAGGTTCATGTTTCCCACTGTTAATATTTCATGAGAAAACTAAGGCTGGTTATGTGGTGTGTATAGGACAGACTGACAGAAAATGGCATTCCCCATGTCTGGGATAACTTTTTTCTTATCCCCCTTGTCTATTAAAGAAACTCATTTTCACTCTTCAAATCTGGGGGAAAATGGCATTTTCTTTGACCTTTTTTCATTCTCCCCAATTCTCAAGTACAGTCATTTCTTCTTACGCCTCTCGTAGCTCTTCACACACACACACACACACACACTCTCACATTTTCTCTTTCTCTCTCTCTGTCTCTCATAATAGATTAAGCATCTCAAAGGAAGGGTTCATATCTATTTAATTTTGTATCCTTGGCTCCTAGCACACTGACTAACACATAATAGGTGCTTAAATATATTGAATGAATAAATTAATAATTTAAGCCTTGTAGGCAAATACAATAAGATTAAAGGGTAACAAGATCAGAACAATATCAAGAGTTTTTAAGGCAAAATGGTTCTCATATTTGAAAGTAACTCTAAGTAAATTCCAACAGTATTTGAAAAGCTTCTGGATACAGTATGCTTCAAGGATTATTACTACAAACAGGAAAAGATGACTGATTCATATGAGGCTAAGTGAGGAACACTTAGAATCAGTATTTTAGCACATTTTCCAGTATTTTACTAATCCTTAATAAGGAGGAGTTGTCATATGAATAGGAATTAATTTGCACTAAATATATTGCAATTAGTTATAAAGGCATGTAAATTATAGTTAGCTAGATCGTTATAAAAGTCTTCCATAATAGCTTGGTTGTTCTCAATTAAGTTGTTTCCATAACTCCATATTTAAAAATCAAATTTTTTCAACTGTTTATCTAGTTGTGAACCAGATCTCTTGATAAATTCTATAGTAATTGAATCTGCTAGCATGATTCATATATCCATAGATGACTGAATAGCAACAGTTTTCAAGTGTATTATGACCAAAGAATCATATTTTTGGTATATTGTATTTTTTTATTTGAAATTAAGAAATAATTTATCTTTGATATATTAGATGGTTATTAACAAATAAATAGCATATAGAGCATAAGTTAAGCATCTTCCATCTAAGGTTGCATTTTGATAACAGATCAAAGAAAATTATTCTTTTTCATGTAAGTAGACAGTGGGAGTTTGAGCACAGTTGTTTTTTTCCTACTCTTGCCTCTAATTTGATCTCTCTAAGGCTTTGGTCTCTATTTCCATAAAAGCTTTTTTCTATGTGAATTAGGTAATTTTTACCGATGAAGAAAAGACCTTTGTAACATTTTCCCTGGAAGCCAGCATCAAATTGTTGACTTCTTTCCAGTGACCTTCAAAGTATAATGATAATGTATCATTACTAATCTATATTGGAGTTGAACTTATAACCTTTAGATCAAGAGTTGTGTATTGGACATCTATATTCATGATTCCTGTATTTTAGCAGAGTATTTACCTCTGAGGTCATTTGTGAGCAGACATGGTGAATTCATATGAACATAGTTGTGGGATGGTTAAGATCTTTAGGACCAAAATTATACATAATTCAGTTACTTTAAGATTGATGCTGCCTGCAAGAAAATGTGACACACATATTATACAAGAGTATTCTATGGCCCTTTTACTGAGGAATTTTGGTGTATAGCTCATGCAACTGACTCTTCTTTGTATAAAATTCCAATTTTATCTTTGACTCATAGTAACTTAAATCAGCTAGATAAATATCCACGGCTCACATGGAATAGAAACAGCTATGGTTCACTTAACAAGAAATCTGAGTTAAGGTTGACTCAAATGTTTGAAAATATAAAACCAATAATATAGCCTTAGATTCTTTATGCCTTTATAAGTGAAGCCTAGGTACTGCATGGATGTGTAGCTGTGCGGGTATGTACAACCTGTACGGAATTCTGAGCCTGACAGACTCGATCACTGAATCTCCACCTTGGGTAGACAAACAAAGCTTCCTTTCCTAAATTCCTGCAAAATTCTGCCATTATATCTCCAATAGTTAGCAGAATGAGCTAACTGATTGATTCATACAAGGCATCTTCTTGGACTTTTAAAAATCAAATATATTTTCTTATAATTACCGCTTCTGCAAAGAATTTAAGCTAGCTTATAACAAAAGGCACATTTAATAAATTAGGGTCTAAAAGAGGAATAATGTATATATTATTAATTTATGTATATATATATAACCTTAAAACCAAGTAAAGAGATTTCAAATAGGTCAAAAACACAGGTAATGTGACTCATATTTATCTCTAAGCTTTCAGGAAACCAGAATGAAATGGGAAACATACATAAGATGCATAACTCAAGTTATTAGAAAATAGAAACCATAACTGGTCTTTAGGGAAAACAAATATATAGATAATTTTAAAGTCAACTGTAAATAGGATGCATTGAGTGACAGAAAATGTCTTCAATAAAACGTTAACACAAATGCAACAATTAATAGAGATGCTTAAGAAGCATGCTGAGTTTGTCAAAAGTCTTTTCCCCTAGAATCATTTAGCATTATGGTGAACATACAAAATACTGTATTGCCAAAATAAACTAGCCTACAGAGATTTCACATCTCCTCAACATGATGAATTGGGTTATTTAAATTCAGTAAATATTTCTCGTATGCTTACTATTAGTTCAGTACCCTGTTATATGCTATGAAGCATGGCAAGCAGCTTAAGTCGGGGGTTCATCATGTATGGAATTTTCAGTTTTATTTAATATTACATTCTCTGTAATGGAAAGGAAGATTTGTATATTCTTTTATTGACTAGGGATTAGTGGTGCAGGTGATGAAAGAGGGCAAGACTTCATTTTTTGTATTTGAAGGATTTGATCACTGCAGGATTGAAAGGGGAACTGGGAAACAAGAGAGTAATCAAGGAAGGCGCCCATGATTTTGGCCTTTCCCCTAGATAAATAGTAGTGACATCTATGGAGATTGACAAATGGCTGGAAAAATCACGAAATCCTCATTGGGGCATATTAAGTTAGAGATGCATGTTAGACCTTCACATCTTACTTAACCTTTGTAGCATTTGATGGTGTCTAGCACTTAATCACTTCAAAAGCTCTTCTTTTCTTGACTACTCCTTCTTTTTCTCTAATTATTGTTTCTCAGCTGTTTAGTCTCCTCACGAGTTAAATACTGCTTTTCTCTGTGGCCATCTGTTTTCTTATGTTATCTCAACCACATAAAACTTCAACAACTCTCTGTATGCTAATGATTTCAAAATATATCTTTTTAGCATAGATCTTTCTCCTGAATTCTAGAGACCCATTGATTTAACTGAACCTCAGACTAAACTTGTCTCAAACTATACTCACCAACTTTTCCCAAATCCTGCCTCCTTTTTATCAGTGAATGATTTAAGTATCAACTGAGAATTAACTGTATATCAGACACTCTGCTAAGCATTTAATCATTTAATCCTTTCAACAACTTACTGAGGCATGTCACCCCACTTTATATTTGAAGAAATTGAAGCATTTAGCCACTTAGATAAGTGGGCAAGCTGGGGTCTAAACTCAGGTCGCTAATCCTGTCCAGAATCTCGACTTATAACCCCTATGCTATGCATCACCTTTTTTATAACCATCTATTCAGTCAACTATGTCAGAAACCTGGGAATCGTTTTAGCCTTCCCCATCCACTTATATATCCAATAAATTACCAAATCCTCTTAACAGATCTTAGATCAGTCTCCTTTGTTCTGTCCCCACTGCTAACATGTAACTTTAAATCTTCGTTATTTCTAACCAGGACTATTTCCATATCTCACTAAATGGCTACTCTGTCTTCACTCTCTGATCTCCTCCACAGTGCTGCAAATAAGTTTTTTTATAAATTGCAAATCTGATCATATTCTTTCTCTATTTAAACCCATTCATTATCTTTTCATTGATAGGCAATATGGCCTAGTAGCTAAAAATTCAGGCCAACAGATGTGGGCTGAATCCTACTTTGCTACTTATTTTATTTACATATAAATTTATCTAGGGTCTCTATCCTTAATAATCACATCTTAAAATGAGGATAATAGTGGTACCCATGTTATAGAGGTGTATGGAGATTTAAAAGAGAAAAGACATGCAAAACATTTTCCTAAATGTTTGCCTAGCACATAGCAAAAACATATGGATGGTGACAGTGTATTATTATTATCATTATTTTAGTGTCTAAGGCAAAATTCAAACTCAGCCTGGCATATAATCTCCCACAGCCTCTCCCTACTCCTTCAGTCTTATCTTGCACTACTCCATTCATACATCACACTTACCAGGCCCAATGAAATACTGCATGTCTCATACATCTGTGCTTTTGCTCAGCTGTCCTTTCTGCCTAGAACCCTGTTTCCTAGCCAAGAGATCCAGCAAAATGTTCCTCATATTTTAAAACTTGATTTAATAAACATGTACTACAAAGTCCATCCTGATCTCTCCTTCTCACTCTGCTCAGGATGGAGTGTTTTCTCTATAATGTCCTTTTTATACCTTATAAATTTCTCACATAGTGCCCATGGTATTTAAATGCAGAATTTGTTTAAATATCATTATTCCTCTTGTAGACCCCAAACTCTTCAAAGTCAAAGAGTTTTATTGACCTTTGTATTCCCTGCACAGAGCACAATGCCTAGAATATAACAGACACTAAAGATGTGAGAAGCACATGGAGAAGAGCCATGTTATTTCCGGATGAGGCTTCATCCACTGGCCAACCGACCAGCTCACCGAGGACACATGCATAACCCCACTCCAGAGTGACAGCCCTGCAGAGTGGAACTGCAGATCTGTGAGAAATAACACATGGCCACTTGGTGTTTCAAGTACGAGATTTGGGGTGTTTGTTTCGTGACAATAACTAACTGAAAATGATACATAAATAAAACACCAGGAAAAGAAATTTAATTTCAATACTAGATTTTCCATGAGAACAATATAAAAAGAAACCTTGGAAGAAATCGTTTGTCTGTCTATAGGGGAGTAAAAATATTTCATGAAAGGAGTGAAAACTCACAAGATTAGGGGCTGTTTCGTTCCAATTATAAAGTTCAAGCTCCAGCTCAACACTCCCTCCTCCGTTTTCTTAACAGGCTACTGATGAGAGTCATCAGAGACTCAGAGGCATCCAGTTATTTTGTAATAGTGGAGAGCAACTGTGTGTGATGAGTGTCTAGGGCACAATGGAAGTCAGTATAGCTGCATGTACAGTGTCAGGATTTTTCACAACGCTTCCCAATTAACTTCCAGAGAGCCTGACTACAATATCACCAGCTGCTCACTCAATCAATTTCTACACATTTTCCTCAGCTAAATGGGGCTTGCATGACTGAATTTGCATAGGAGTTTTCTCCAGTTGCAATGTCATAACTAGCAGGCAAAGTATTTGGAAATGACTTTTTTCTGCTTTGTGGGACATTCTCTTCGATTTTATGTCTTCCCTGTCTCTTTCTCCACATTGCTTTGCATCTGTAGCATTTGTAAATTTGGAATGAGAGTCAAAAACTAATGACGTGAGGAATAAGGTGAACTCCCCTCTTTTCATACTTTATTCATCTATTAATTCATATTTTTGCCAGATAATAAATTGATTGCTTATTATGTGTCAGATACTATGCAAGGTGCTGGGGATACAATGAAAATAAGGAAGAGTCCTTGAAATCATGGAATTAACATTTGAGGGAAGAGTCTGGAAATATACACCACAGATAATGATAGAGAGGCTCTCATTTAGGGAGGGTAGTCAGAAAAGTCCTCTGTAAGAAGGTGCCATTTAAGATGAGACCTGAGGGACAGGAAAGAGTCAGCAATGGGAAGACTTTGGGGAAGAGAATTTAAGGCAGATAGAAAAACAATGGATAATCTCTTTTACGCAGAAGAGCTCACCAGGTACAGAACTAATAGCCAGCCAGTGTGACTGTCGTATAATACAAGGTGGGTAAGCGATAAGAGCTAAGATGGGAGACCTAAACAAAGAGTAGTTCATGCAGAGCCCTGAAGACCATGCTAATAGTTTGCATTTTACATGATCTGGGCATTCGAATGAGTCTTTCTGAGTGTCTTTATTGTCCTAAGACAATAGAGCAGAGGAGATGCAAGAGAGGAAGAGAAGAGACTGACAATTGCAGTGAGACAGGTGAAAGATATAGTAACTGGATGAAAGAAGTGATAGTGAAGATAGAAGGAAATGGACGGATCATGCTAGATTTTGGAGGTGGAGCTGGCTGAACTAACTGAATATATGTTTTAGAGGTTTCTTTGCCTGCAAATTATGACTATAAGCCCCAGTTTTGGCTACAGTACTTTATCAGCATCAAACCATAAGAGACACTTCCATCCAGTGAAGGACATCACATCCTACTTAGCATGATCAATAGGTCAGGTTGCCTAATTTTCAGATAGGTAAAACTAGAACCAGATAGGTGGGGGTAAAAGGTTTTAGAATGAGCCCATGGAAAAGAACTATTTAGATGTAGAAATGGCAAAGACGTGGAAACTGAAACATTTCCACAGACAAAAAATGATTAAAAATTTCCCTAAACCAAAATTCCTTCATATTTGTTGCCTATTGTACCTAAGATGAACCAAGTATGTACTGGAAAACTAGAATTAAAACTAAGTTAAACTTTACAATATTTTTTTTTTTTTTTTTTTGGTGAGGAAGACCAGCCCTGAGCTAACATCCGTCGCCAATCCTCCTCTTTTTGCTGAGGAAGATTGGCCCTGGGCTAACATCGTGCCCATCTTCCTCCACTTTATATGGGACGCCGCCACGGCATGGCTGACAGGCAGTGCGTCGGCGGGCGCCCGGGATCCGAACCAGCGAACCCTGGGCTGCCAAGCGCGGACTAAACCGCTGCGCCACCGGGCGGCCCCCTACAATATATTTTTGAGAAATACATCTGTTCTGTTCACATGCATGATGCAAACTATAATGAACTATTAATAGTTCATACTAAGTGAAGTGACTGATTCATATTAAGTGGCAAAGTAATAGGAAATCAAACAAATCCCAAGACAATAGAAAAGTATTTACTAAAAGTAGAAAAGAGCATAACACTCCAACTGCTAGTATTCAGTAACTTTAAAGTTGAGATACAACCATAAATGGAACTAAATTCTCATGCTTTGCAACTCAACAGGCTGTAATGCATCTATTGAAAGATCTTATTTATGAAAGGTTTGAAAAAAGATGAAATTTCCTCACGTTTAAAAAATGTTATATAAGGAAAAAATTATGAATACAAGGAACACAGAGACAATTGTGGTGGGAGAATATTGGTCTCCCAAAGACTTCCATGTCCTAATCCCCGAAAACTGTGAATATATTGCCTTACCTGACAAAAGGATTCTGCAGATGTGATCAAGTTAAGGACACTGAGATGGAGAGATATTTCTGAATCATCTATGTGGGCCCAATGAAATCACACAAGTCATTATAAGAGAGACACAGGAGGGTCAGAGATAGAAAATAAGGTGTGTTAACAGAACTAGATTTCAGAGAGAGAGGAAGATTTGATGATGTTATACAGCTGGCTTTTAAGATGAAGGAAGAGGTCATGAGCCCCACGAGGAATGCAGGCAGACTCTAGAAGCTGGAAAAAAGGCAAAGAAACAGATTCCCCCTTATAGCCTCCAAGAGGAAGGCAGCCTGGTCACCCCATTTTGGACTTCTGATCCCCAGAACTGTAAGAAAATAAAAACGTTATTGTTTTAAACCACTAAGTTTGTGGTAATTTGCTACAGCAGCAGTAGAAAACTAATACAATAATGAAAAAAAAGGAAATAGGAAAAAACGATTATATAAGAATAGACATTTATACAAAACTGAAACTGACATTGAAGCATTATTTAAAGCAGTATGTGAAATAAGAAATGAAACTATTAGAAAGGATTGTGGATTCTATGCAATATGGTATCTGAACTATAAATATAAAATAGTCAAGGAAAACTTACAATGTCAAATGAAGAAAATAATAATTCACACTTAATTCAAAGCATTTAATGGAAACATTTGGAAGTTCACAAATAGATGTTAGACGAGGATGATTATCTAATAAGAAATTATTTTAAGTGCTACTTTTAGCAAAGGATCCACAAAGCTTCTACATTCTATAACCCAGACCATTTATAGTCAAAGATCCCAAGGACTTCAGTCCATGGTGAATGTTAACTATTGCTTGGAAAAGTCCACATAGTCAAGTCATAAAAGAAGACAGGGATAATATATATATAGTTCATCAACATATAGTTTATATATATATACACACATATATATGTATATATATATAAATAAATATGTATATATAAATAAACATGTATAAATATATGTGTGTGTGTGTGTGTATATATATATATATATATATATATACACACAATATATATATACACAATAGTCCCCCCTTATCCACGATTTCACTTTCTGAGGTTTCAGTTACTCATGGTCAACTGCATTCCAAAAATATTAAATGGAAAATTCCAGAAATAAACAATTCATCAATTTTAAATTGGGCACCATTCTGAGTAGTGTGACGAAATCTCGTGCTGCCCCACTCTTCCTGCCCAGGACGTGAATCATCGCTTTGTCCAGCATACCCACACTGTATGCTGCCCCTCATTCCCCCAACCCTGTTAGTCACTTAGTAGCCCTCGAGGTAATCAGATCCACTGTAGAAGTATAGTGGGGCTTGTGTTCAAGTAACCCTTATTTTACTTAATACTGACTCCAAAGCACAAGAGTAGTGATGCTGGCAATTCGGATATGCCAAAGAGAAGCTGTAAAGTGCTTCCTTTAATTGAAAAGGTGAAAGTTCTTGACTTAACAAGGAAAGAAAAAAAATTGTATGCTGAGGTTATGTTACTGTGTAAAGAGCTTGATCTGCTCCCCGCAAGACGAAGCTGATTAGTCAAGAGGCAAGATGGTGGTAGAGAAAACACTTTATTAAATGATGAGCTAGCTGATCAGAAGATGGGGGACTAGCCTCCTAAAGAACCATCTTAAGAGGGTACAGAATCTTGAAGCAGTTGTATAGGGTCAGTGGGCTATAGAGGAGGGGGTCGAGAATGTTGACCATCTGGCATTGCAGACAGGGAGTTGCCACACCAGGCCTTCCAGCTGTCATCACTGATGGACACCAGTATAGAATTTCTGTCGAAGGGTCGTTACGTTCCTAAGGAGCTCAAAAGAACAAAGTTATCTCCTTTTTGCAGCTGGGAGGTACATGCATAAGCAGGGGTCAGAAAACCTACAGAGCATGCATATTTCCCAGAGGATGGTTATCAATTCGCCTAGACCATGTGCAATCTCAAGCATTCCCTACGGCTGAAGAAAAGCAAAGGTTATAGAGAATTATCAGATGGCTTCCCTTAGGCCAAGTCTGGTTTTTGCCTGTAACCGTAGCTAAGATCTATGGTAACTTGTATTACAGTATATTGTTATAATTGTTCTATTTTATTATTATTGTTGTTAATCTCTTACTGTGCTTAATTTGTGTTAGACTTTATCATAGATATGTATGTATAGGAAAAAACACAATATATATAGGGTTCAGTACTAATTGCAGTTTCAGGCATCCACTGGGGATCTTGGAAAGTATCTTCCACAGATAAGGAGGGACTACTGTATAATCTTTAGTGTATCTTAAATATGTTTTAAAGAGGAATTTTCCAAACATGAAAAGAAATACTAAAATCAACCACCATACTTGTTTAATGTGGTTTCTTGGGTATCGTTTAATTTTGCTTTTAGAATACTGTGCAGTGGTGTTATGGCTTGGTCCTATGATAGTGAATTTAGTGGTAGCCTGTAATCTGTGAAGAAAGAATTTCTAATGGAAAATTTCAGACAAATCTTTTATAGGTCACATTATCCCCACTGCAACATAGCCTGGTTAGCCAACAGTGTGAAGTAATAACTCATTTCAAGACAATTACAAGATTTTCTATTTCCCTTAGTTCTTTTTAATTTTAGCCTTCCTGAAATAAAATGCCGAAAATGTACCTGTATATTTTCCACGAAATGGGCAGGAAAAAAGAGGGCCTTTCATCAACAGTCACCAGCAATGATAGTACGGATACCCCAAAGCCAGGGCAAACATCTGATTAATAAAATCGAATCACTTGTAAATCAGTGGTGAAGTGTCAGGTTCTTGAATAGGTTGGAGGATTTATTCTAATGAAAGAATGGCAATAAAGAAGCATTTACAACTGAAATGGGGATGGAAGTAATTAAGAGCTCCTTTGAAAACAGAAGGATAAATGAAGGAGTTGGGTAAGGCTAGAGTGTTAATCGGAGTTAAAAAAACAGCTGCAGACCATTTGTCTTCTTGATTGGCTAACTTTATGGATTTTTTTTTTAAGGCATCCTTCCATTGAAAACACTAGGGTAAACATAAATATTTCTCCAAATGGTATGATAATTCCTCCTGGAATCAGATGTCAAATATAAAAGTAATACCACATTTAAAAGCCAATGGAAAACAAATTTTTTTCATAGTGCCAGATTGAATATAATCTTTGAAGTTGTTAAATGCTACAATACAGAAACAAAGTATTTCAGGTTATTTAAATCAAAGTTATCAAAATTGAAATGTTTGAGGATATATTTAAAGTTTCATTGGCTCACATCTTAATATTTACTGATTTTAGCTTAAATCTTATGATTCTTTCTGGCCCAACTCTAATCCTTGCCCTAAACATCTATGGCACTGTTGCCACAACTCTTTATTGGGGTTTATAAATTGTAACGTGTTCTTAGTGCACTTTTAATTTGTATATAGCTCCTATTCCAAAATAGATGTAAATTTTCTATGAGAAGGAAATAAATGTATAAGATTTCCTGTTTTTGTATTCATAGGAGAAGTATCATTAGGAATCTTCAAGTGACTGACAGACAGACCTAAGCTTGCCTAAGGAGAAAAAAAGGAAAAGAAAGGAATGGATTGGCTCACTTACATAAACAATTCAAAGGTAGACTTTTCAGAGGTTAAATTAATTAAATAAGGAGGCCATTATACTGAGGTGGCTCTTGAAGGGGAGCAAAACATGCCATCTGAAAATATGCCTCTTTGGCATATTGATTATTTTAGGCTGATTATTTTTAAGAAACAGCAGACATAGGTGAAACTCTGAAAACTGAGTAGAAAATCTCAGAGTAGAAAAATATCTCTCTTGTAAAAAATGTTTACATATATAAGGGAAATCTCTGATTTTAAGCCTGTCTCCTTCTCTGTACCAGGAAGAGAAGGATGACTCTAAATCTTTAGACACTCTTATCAGGGGAGAAGGCAACAACATAAATCTGCTTAACAACCTTACCCTTGTTTACTGTGCTTTTCCTGGGAACCTCCCATAACTGGCCTCCCCTCCAACTTTTTGTCTTTAGCTGGAGATATGTAAGGTGGTGGCTTGGGCCATTTTGGGGAGATACTCAGTTTTTCTGGGTATCTCCCATGTATATGGGAGGTATACATGTTATTAAACTTTTGCTTGTTTTTCTTCTGTTAATCTTTCTTTTATTAGAGGATCTCAGCCAAGAATCTAGATGGGTAGAGAGAAAATTTGTTTCCTCCCCCACACTCTAATGTCCTGGCAGCCCAGGTAAGCAAACCAAATCTAAGCCTGTAAATGCCTCAAGGTTAGGAAATCAAAATGCTAAGGAGAATCAATCACAAACAGCCAACCAGGCTTTAAGCTATAGCCAATCAAACCATTTCTTTCTTGTTTCTGCACTTTCTCTATCAAAGTCTTTCCCCAGCTTCTGTCAGAGAGAGCTCCTCATCAATTCTGGTTTAGTGCTGCCTGATTTGCATCAATTCTGTTACCGGCTCAACACAAGGTTGACATAACGGAAGCCACACTGTAGAAAAGAAACCTATTGTAACTTTGAATGACCTCTGACTAACTAACCCAGCTGGATTTGCACCCTCCAGGAGATCTAACCATTCTGCAGATTTTACGACTCCTGCTTGTGCATGTATCTCCCATCTGTGATAAGATGATAACTTTGTTCTTTTGAGTTCCTTAGGAATGTGATGACCCTCGAACAGCCATCATCAAGGACAACTGAAAGATCCGGTGTGGCGACTCCCAGTCTATAACACCGAGGGTCAACATTTCCAACCCCCTTCCCTGTAACCCACCAGCCTATATAACTGCTGTTTGATTCTGTGCCCCCTTCAGATGGTTCTTTGGGACATGGGTCAGCCATCTCCCCTTTTGCTAGCAAACTGTAATAAACCCTTTTTTTCCCACCTTCTTGCCTCTTGATGATTGGCTTTTGTCTTGTGGAGAGCAGATTGTGCCCTTTGTGTGGTAACAATTTTTGCTCAAATAAACTCAAAAATTTTTAATGTGCCTCAGTTTATCTTCTAACACAGGTAACACTGGATTTAGAGCTTAAAAGCCTTTTTATTGAAATCCAATTTTTCTCTCTCTACTCTTAACTTTTCTTCTTCATTGATGGAGTTTGAACTGGGTCATACCTCGTGATCCCAAGGCTATAGCTTTCCTTTTCATATTCATATTACTGCCCAAAAAGGGGGTTTGTCTGCCTGCCACAAGACATGCCAATAGTCAAGAGGCAAGGAGGTAGGAAAGAAAGGACTTTTTTGTGTGTGTGTGAGGAAGACCAGCCCTGAGCTAACATCCGTTGCCAATCCTCCCCTTTTAGGGGAGGAAGACTGGCCCTGAGCTAACATCCATGCCCATCTTCCTCTACTTTACATGGGATGCCGCCATGGTGTGGCTGATGAGCAGTGCATTGGCAGGCACCCGGGATCGGAACCTGAGAACCCTGGGCTGCCAAGCGTGGACTAAACCGCTGTACCACTGGGAGGCCCCTGAAAGAAAGGACTTTTTATTACAGCTTGCTAGTAAGGAGGAAGATGGCTGACTCATGTCTGAAAGAACCATCTTACAGAACAAAGATTACAAACCAGTTATATATGGGGCTAGTCTCTAGGTGGGGGCAGACATCTGGTCTCTGGCTGGAGTGTCCATCTGACTCCAGGTGGGGGCAGACATCTGGTCTTAGTTCCTGATAGTCTTTGGTTTTACTGCATATGCATCAGAGACCAGAGCAATGCCCTATAGCCTGATCTTTCAGTTGTCATTGGTGATGGCTATCAGCATAGACTCTCTGCCTGGGGGGTCATCACATTCCTAAGGCACTCAAAAGAGCAAAGTTGTCAATTTATAGCAGCTGGGAGGGGCCATAAAGCCCACAGAGCATGTCTGGGCTAGTTAATCAAAGGTCATTCAAAGTTGCAACATGGTTTCTTTTCTACAATATGGCTTCCCTCATGTCAACCTTGTGTTGAGCCTGTATCATTCAGAAGGAATATATAGAGTATTTTTCCCATAAATATAACAGGAAAACAATGTCATTGTTTCTCATTGGCTCTTACTATGATATCCTTTGCATCTCTAAACTAATTATCTGGCCAGAGGTATATAATAAAATGTTTGGGTGCCACAGGTACCACATCTGAGGTAGGCGTGAAGATAATCTAACCTCAGACACAAGTGCTGAGGATGGGGAGACAATGTTGACCCATAGAGAGAAATGTTAGGTTCATTTACCAGAAAGAGGGTGAATGGATTCCGGATGTACAAACAAATTTGTCTTCTGCAGAAAAAAGAAAATAATATATTTATTTATTTTTTTGGAAGAGACGTGTCTTGAGAATTCCAAAATATGCATGAGAGTGTGTTTATGGGTGAAATTAAAGGTGAGAAAGTAGGTTTGGATCAAATTGTGGACAAATTTGAATGCTAGGCTAAAGAGCTGAGGCATGATGCTCTTCTCAGTGGGCAACCATTGATGAGGATTTTGAGCAATAGTATTCAGTGCCTTTTCCTAATTCTCATTACAATTTATTTACAATGAACATAAATGTAAATGTTGCAGCTACTCTGTGCCTGATATATATTTTGTAGGTGATTTTTTTTCCCCTTACCACCTGTAGGTTTTTAAGCACACACAAAAGATTGAGATTGAAGATATGTTTTTATTAACCAAAGTAAGAATATTGACACATGTTGAGTGGAATTTAAGCCTCAGTTTCCTGAATTCTAAAATATGGATAATAACAGTACTTTTGGTATAGGTTCGCATTGAACTTTAAAGATAATGTTTTTATAGCACTTAATGTGAGTTTGGCATGTGATAGATACTCCCCAGATGGGAGGTATTCATTTCATAGTACTTAAAACAAAACAACCAAGAGTTAAATATGATCGTGAAGAGTACTTTAGGGGATATTCCATTTCCATGTTTTATATTTCCAAAGATGGTATTAAAACAAGATTAGATTTATTTTTGTAAGACAAACCAATTCTTGCATAAGAAGTACCTATGTTAAATAAGGTACAAAGACTGCACATGTTTCTTGAAAAAGTTACTTTAGGTTCTGAGGATTCAGTGAAAGAGACAGAAAAGGTAGTTTCTGCTATACTGGAGTTTGCATCTAGAAGGGGAGACAAATATTAAGCAAGTAAACAAGTTAATGAACAATATGCCTTCAAATAGTGATGCAAGCATGAGAGGGGGATGGCAGTTTGTTGGTTTGTCAGAAAAAGCCCCTCTGAGAATGGCAAAGAGGCAGCCATGGAAAGAGTATGTGTGTGTACGTGTGTGTGAGTGTGTGTGTACCTGGGCAGAGTACTCAGAAGCACTGAAAGTATTGAGGCCCTAATGGGGTGTGAGGCTGAGCGTGTACCTTTGAAATCACCAAAGACTACCATATATTGTCTTGCCCAAACCTAGCAGTTCATTTTTCGTTAAATGTATTTAACATTATATCCAGTTTCAGCAGATTTGTACTAAAAATATTGTTCTTTAAATTGATCATTTACATTTTAATATGCATTCATTTGAGTATTTACTGCATTTGACCTACTCTGTGCCAGGCATTGTTGTGTGTGCTGGGTAAGTAAACACCCTGGCAAAATTTTTTACATTCCTGGAACTTTCATTCTAGTTTGGAGAGAAAAAGCATAAACAGTTAATTCAATAAATAAGTACATTATGTATTATGTAAGAAGGTGATAGCTACAAAACCTTAATATAAAACATGGTAAGGGAGATGGAGCATGCCATTTCAAGAATCTCTTGAATCAGAGCAAGTATATTTTTTGCTGGAGTTGTACTCATTAGAATGTCCTAAGGATATGAAATTTTGTTTCCTCTGTCCTAAATAGGTGGTCCTATTTACTATTGCTTTCTTTCTCAAATGTGAAGTCTACCCAAAGGCTCAACTCTGCTCTTGCTAACTGCCCCAGCTTAGACTAAAGCCATCACTAAATATCCACTCAGTGCCTTCTCTGTCTTTGCTGATGATCAGCGTAGCTGTTCAGGGTGCTGAAGAGGGTTCTAGACTCAGCTACACCATTTGCTTAGAACTAGCCCTCCGTAAATGCCAATAAAAGCATCTAATGCTCATTGAACCATTTCCTTTATACCAGCACCATTTAGGTGCTTTATAAATGCATTTAATTTTGTATAGGGCAATTCCATTTATAATTACAATTTAACAGATATGGAAACGGAGATCCACAAGATCACACACCTACTAAAAAGGGGTGGTCAGAATTCAAACTCAGGAATTCTTTTTTTTATTAAATAATTTTTTCCAGCTCTATTGAGATATAATTGACATATAACATTGTATAAGTTTAAAGTGTACAATGTGATGATTTAACACATATACCTATTGTGAAATGTTTACTACAATAAGGTTAGTTAACATATCCTTCAACTCACATAATCACCATTTTGTTGTTGTTTTTGTTACGGTGAACTCATTAGAGCTCTACTCTCTTAGCAACATTCAAGCATACAATACAGTGTTGTTAACTACAGTCACCATGCTGCACATTAGATCCCGGAAACTTATTCATCTTATAAGTGAAAGTTTGCACTCTTTGACCAACATCTCCCCACTTCCCCCACCTCTCAGCCCCTAGCAACCAGCATTATACTCTCTACTTCTAGGAGTTTGACTATTTTAGATTCCTCTTAATAAGTGCTATCATACTGTATTTGTCCTTCTGTGTTTGGCTTATTTGACTTAATGTTTTCAGGTTCATCCATGTTATTGCAAATAGCAGAATTTCCTTCTTGTTTTTAAGACTGAATAATATTCCAGTGTAAGGATATGCCACATTTTCTTTCTTCATTCAGCCATCAATGTACATTTAGGTTGCTTTCATGTCTTGACTGTTGTGAATGATGCTGCCTTGAACGTGGGAGTGTAGATATCTCTTTGAGATAATGACTTCAATCCCAGAAGTGGGATTGCTGAATCGAATGGTAGTTCTATTTTTATTTTTTGAGGAATCTCCATAGTGGCTACACCATCAATTGTGTACCAGGGTTCCCCTTTTCCACATCCTCACCAGCATTTGTTATCTCCTGTTTTTTGTTTTTGATAATGGCCGTTCTAACAAGCAGGAGGTGATCTCATTTTGGTTTTGATTTGTATTTCCCTGATGATTAGTGATGCTGAGTACCTTTTCATGTAGTTTTTGGTCATTTGTATGTCTTCTTTGGAAAAAAATGCCTATTTAAGTCCTCTGCCCATTTTTAAATCAGATTGGTTTGTTTGCTATTGAGTTTTGAGGTCTTTACATATTTTGGATATTAACCCCTTATCAGATACATGGTTTGCAAATATTTTCTCCTGTTCTGTAGGTTGCCTTTTCATTTTGTTGATTGTTTCTTTTGCTGTGCTAAAGATTTTTAATTTGATATAGTCCCACTTGTTGATTTTTGCTTTTGTTGCTTGTGCTTTTGGTGTCATATCCAAAAAATCATTTCTAAGACCAATGTCAAAGAAACATACCTCAACATAATAAAAGCCATATGCAACAAACCCACAGCTAACATCATATTCAGCGGTGAAAAGTTGAAAGCTTTTCCTCTAAGATCAGGAACAAGCAAGGGTGCCCACTTTCACCACTACTATTCAACATAATACTGGAATTCCTAGCAAGAGCAATTAGGAAAGAAAGAGAAATGAAAAGCTTCCAAACTGGAAAGGAAGAAGTAAAATTGTCTCTGTTGCTGGTGACATGATATTATATATAGAAAATCCTAAAGATTCCAGCAAAAAACCGTTAGATCTAATAAATGAATTCAGTAAAGTTTCAGGGTACAAAACCAGCATATAAAAATCAGTTGCATTTCTATATACTATCAGTGAACTATCTGAAAAAGAAATAAAGAAAGCAATAACGTTTCCAATAGCATTAAAAACAATAAAATACTTAGGAATAAGTTTAATCAACAAACTGAAAGATCTATACAATGAAAAGTATAAGAGATTAATGAAAGAATCCAAAGAAGAAAGAAATAAATGAAAAGATACACCATATTCATGAATTGGAAGAATTAATATTGCTAAAATGTCCATACTACCCAAAGCCATCTATAGATTCAATTCATTCTCTATCAAATTCAATGACATTTTTCACAGAAATAGAAAAAACATCCTAAAATTTGTATGGAACCACAAAAGACTCTGAGTAGCCAAAGCAATCTTGAGAAAGAACCAAGCTGGAGGTGTCACACTTCCTGATTTCAAGCTATATTATAAAGCTATGGTAATCAAAACAGTATGGTACTGGCATAAAAACAGACTTATAGACCAATGGAGCAGAATTGAGAGCCCAGAAATAAACCCATACATATACTATCAACTAATATTTGACATGTGAGCCAAGAAAACTCAATGGAGAAAAGATAGTCACGTCAATATTTCATGTTGGGAAAACTGGATATCCACATGCAAAAGAATGAATTGGAGGGGCCATGGCATAGTGATTAAATTTGGTGTGTTCTGCTTTGGCAGCCCAGGTTCGCAGGTTTGGATCTTGGGCACAGACTTACACTCGTCAGACATGCTGTGGTGGCAACTCACATATAAAGTAGAGGAAGATTGGCACAGATGTTAGCTTAGGGCTAATCTTCCTCAGCAAGAAAGAAAAGAAAAAGAATGAATTGGATCCCTTTCTTGCACCATTCACAAAAATTAACTCTAAATGAATTATGGACTTAAATGTAAGACCTGAAACTGTAAAACTCCTAGATGAACTCAGAAAGTCTGACTCCAGAATCCACTAAGAATGAAATAAGTTCTCTCTCAGAACTCAAAAGTACAGATCAGGATATTCTTTTTGGCCTAACCAAAGCAATCACAGCAGTGCACTGTCCAGTCCCCCAAGATTTGCTTTTCTACCTTAGATATCCCTATGTTTAGGGATGTTTGTTTAGTATGTTTAGTAAAAGCCAACATTTCTGGTAAAGTGTCTTCTTTTAGAAAACTTTCTCCAGTTTTTAAGGGCAGGTCCCCAAAGTTGCCTTCCTTTTACATGACTAAACAGAGCCTTTGATATCTCAGTTTGCAGCATTAATGTTCAGAATTGGACCTCCCAGACAAGTTACAGGAATAGGCAGTAGGACTTGGCTTTGTAGTTAAATGGCCTCTCCTAGGCAATTTCCAAAAATAATGAGACTCCCTGGATCTAAAAAAATAATGCTAATTTCCAAAAATGCCAAACCAGGATCTTTTGCTAAAAAATTAGATAAACAACAAGCGCACAAAAATGAATATTTTCCTTACTAGTCAACCACACATACACATGCACATACACACTTGAGAAAATAAAAATAATTTTTCAATCTAGTTGTCATACTGTGTGTAGATCACAAAATAATACATTAAAAATTATAAGGCAAGACATCAACAAAATAAACTTACTTTTAAAGGTTAAAAAGAAGTAAATAATGGAATAAAATAATAAAAATGTCAGGCTAAATTACAACTAAAGTGCAACAAAATAAACTGAAGACTAAAAAATAAAAGCTAAGGAAAATTCAGTAAAAATGATTGAAATATAATAAAACAGATGGAAACAATATCTAAAAGATAATAATGATAAAAATCAACATAATATATAAGTTGATTTATAAAATTAATAAAAAACTTGGTAGGTTAACATTCTTACACAATAGAGCAATTTAAAAATTATTTTTAAATGATCAAAGACTAAAATGTTAAAGTAAGCTACAAGGAAACAAAAAGAGTGTTTTAAAAATTATAAATTAGTTTAAAAAAGTCCAAATGATAGCGGTTATTCAAGCTCCAAAGCTTACATTCCTCAGATAGAGACATAGGTTTCAGAAAACAACAGCCTGTTTTTCCTTAAAAGATTCACATTGTATTGTAACACAGCTGTTGATAACATTTCCTCAATGCCAAGACTCAGGGCCACAGAACAGGGCTCTTATTCTCACCTCTTATTCCCAAGTGGTTCTGCTGACGTCCCCTGTCTAAATGGAGCCTCCTAAATTCATCCTCAGGGGGTCTCCTCAGATCGGGTTGTTGGAGGGCCTCCTGCAAACTTGCTTCCCTTGACCTGTTTATTCTTCCTGCTCCAGAATGCTCTGCTCCTCATCTTCCACCTATAAACTGAATCTGTTTTTTCAAAAGCCTTGGATTTCAGAGAGATTGTTTCCAAGATACAACGTAATACATAATGTAACACATTAACAGTGATTTTTTTTTTTTGCTGAGGAAGATTCGCCCTGAGCTAACATCTGTGCCAATCTTCCTCTATTTTGTATGTGAGTCGCCGCCACAGCATGGCTGACAAATGGTGTAGGTCCGTGCCTGGGATCTGAACCCGTGAACCTGGGCCACCAAGCAGAGCACCAAACTTAACCATTAGACCACGGGACCAGCCCCGATAGTGATATTTTTGAAAACCAAAGGAACAGCAAAAGCCAGTTCAAAGATAATAATTGTTAATGTGGCATTGTACAGAGTGGTTAAAAGAACCATTCTGCAGGCGAGGGAATAAAAATAGAAAGGTTAAATAGTTTGTCTAATGGCACCCAGTTTAGGAACCAGAACTAGAATGAGTCCTCAGTTTTCTAATTCAATGGGTTTTCTATTCTGACACAATTCTTACTTTTACAATGAAATAACTTATCTTTGAGAGATTTTTTTCTGAAAACCTTTTTTAATGGAAAATAACAGTTCTCAAGTATTAAGTAACATTACACACTAAGATACAATTAAAAAGAAGAAATACTTTTGTCCTTTCAGATTTGTATATTTGGAAACAGAATCAAACAAATTTCTTTGATATCATTGCAAAATTTTGTTTTATCTGAGAATTTTTGCTAAATGGAACATCACCATGTAGATGGAAAATCCAGGTCCAAAATTGTCTCATGTGATAACAAAAATTATGTGATAACACAGAAATGTATAAAAAAAGAAAATAAAGAATACTATTGGTTATTTTGGATTGAAAACATCAATAAGTTTACAATATAGGACACAATTTTCTTAAAATAATTTAGAAAATAAGGTAAACCTCAAATATTACCAAAACAAGTGAAGTTCCAAAGCTTGTGAGTATGGCAGTTGCTCCAATTTCATAATTATCCTGGACTCATTGAAAATTTATAATTGACTTTCACGCCCTGGGAATTCCATTTTCTCATTAAACTTTAAGAATATCAGCTCTCCGGTTCATGTTTCCTCTACTGGGGCCAACCTGCAAAAACAGTTAAGGGATGAGAGTTTTGTATTGTGCCAAATTAACAACAGGTGGAAGAATCAGATAATGAGAATATTCAGGTAGTGAAAGTGAAAGGAAGTGTGAAATGAACAATCAACAAAATAACTGCTGTCACTCTTGACATTTCCAACTCTTAGACTCCAGGGGGTACCAACTAATACCTGAAAATAAAATTTAAAAACCCACTTAAGGGATATTATATAGTAATGAAAAGACCTGTTATAGAGCCCAGAGTACTAGTAGCCTTATGACCCAAAACAAGATGACTGCTATTATCCTGATATTGTATCTCGTGCAATTAGCGGAAGTACTAATTAGTCCCTAGAAATGGGAAATCAGGTAAACTTTCAGCTCTTAAATAGCTGGATGAATTGGAAAAGACAGAGAAAGAAGTGACAAGTTGCTGCACAAAGCTGCATAAAGCAGATTTAGGCATAAAACAGACTCTTATTATAATTTCATAAAAAGAGAAACAGCCTGAAAAGGACGGTTTTAACAAGCTAAAAAAAAAAAAAGTCTCTGGTAACCTATTCTATGGTCCTACATTTCTATGCTTTCCTTTTCCATGTAAATTTTGGCCTCGTTTTATAAAATGACATTTAATTTCTATTATGTGAGTTTGGCTTCAGTTTACAAGTTCTAATACAGCACTCTGTGGTGGGATAATTATATCCTGAAACTAAAAGAAGGGCAAAGCACGGTAAGACATTCTCACACTATATCATAATCCCACTGGATTATAATTTTGTGAGGAAATATAGATAAAGGTAGGTCGACTGCTCTAAAAACAATCACACATTTCAGTGGCTTAATATGATGAAAGTTAATTTCAGACGCATATCATAGTCCAACGTAGCGGGAGAGGAGCGGGGGAGATGGCTCCGTACATTTTTCAGGAATGCAGGCTTTTTTCATGTACATTGTCAGAGTCATCTTGATTACTCAGGCATAAAGGATGAGAAACAGGAGGATTGTATGGGAGAATTTTATGGACTCGGCTTGAGATGACATATTTCACTTCTGTATGCATCCCATCGTCCAGAAGTCAGTCAAACGGTAAGTTCTGGCTATCTGGGAGACTGGGAAAGGCACTATAGCTAAGTGTCAGGAAGGAAATGAAATGAGATTTGGTGGACATGTGGCCATCTTTGCCTGAGCCCCACCTTCTAGTCCTCAAATGCATATTTTACTCTCTTCACCACAGCCCAGCACTATGCCAGGTCAACGATAGGTACTCAAGTATGCACGCTATCATTTACTGAGAACTTCAAGTATGCACGCTATCATTGACTGAGAACTTTTACATGGCAGGCATTGTGCTTAGACATTTCAGTCATTAATTCATTAATTCCTTCATTCAAAATGTTAATCTGGCATTTATCTGAGACATTTCTGTGTAATGTGCTGAATATGATCAAGACAATTTCTTTGCTATGCACCTCGGAGTTTATGGTCTGATGGGGAAGATATACTCTAAAATGTGTTTTTTAAATAAAATAAATACAGACTGCAAAGGTCTGAGAATTTTTTTAAAGGTGCTGATAGAATATTCGGGAGGAAAATCTGTTTAAATAAGAGTGTCCAGGTAAGGTCTCTGTGGAGACAATGTTTAAACAGAGACCTGAGGATGAGAAGAAGCATTTGTGGAGTGCCAGGGGGAGAACACGCCAGATAAAGGGACCAACAAGAGCAAAGGTGTGATAGAGCAGCAGGAAAAGACCCTTATTTGCTGAGTCCTAATTAACAAGGAGAAGGCTATTAGGTAAGGGTGGAGATATCAAAGACCAAGCCAGGTTAAGGTAAAGAGATTGGATTTTATTCTAAGTGCAAGAAGATGCAATGGAAGATTTCAGACAAGGGATTGATCTGATTTATGTATATTCTAAAAAAATCTCTTCAAGAGTTTGTGGAAAATGGTCAACAGAGGGGCTAGAATGGAAGAGGTTTTAGAAGTAAAGTGAATTGACAAGCATGATAGTTTGGACTAGGCAGTGGAGAAAGGGAACAAATTAAGAACTATCTATCTATCTATCTATCTATCTATCTATCTATCTATCTATCTATCTATCTATTTCTCTGGTTTTTTTCATTGAGGTAACATTGGTTTATAACATTATATAAATTTCTGGTGTACATCATTATATTTTGACTTCTGTGTAAACTACATTGTATTTACCACCAAAAGTCTAGTTGCCATTCATCACTGTACACATGTAACCCTCTATCTCTTTCTCCCTCTCTCCACTCTCTGTCTCCTCTGGTAACTATCGGTCTGTTTTCTGTATCTGTGTGTTTGTTTTTGTTGCTTTTTATCTCCCACATATGAGTGAAATCATTTGGTATTTGGCTTTCTCCATGACTTAGAGCAATATTCTTTTTAATATATATATAAATATATATATATTGTCCATTCATTTGTTGATGAGCACTTAGGTGGTTTCCAAGTGTTGCCTATTGTTAATAATGCTATAATGAACATAGGGGTGCATATATCTTTTCGAGTCAGTGTTTTTGTGTTCTTTGGTTAAATACCCAGAAGTGGAAAAGCTGGTTCATATGATAGATGAAACTAAAAGCTTTTGCATGGCAAAAGAAGCCATCAACAAAATGAAAAAGCAACCTACCAATTGGGAGAAGATATTTGCAAATCGTATATCCAACAAGGGGTTCATATCCAAAATATATAAAGAATATCTACAACTCAACAAAAAAACAAACAATCTGATTAAAAAATGGGCAGAAGGGGCCGCCCGGTGGCGCAGCGGTTAAGTTCGCGCTTGGCAGCCCGGGGTTCGCAGGTTCGGATCCCGGGCGCCCGCCGACGCACTGCCTGTCAGCCATGCCGTGGCGGCGTCCCATATAAAGTAGAGGAAGATGGGCACGGATGTTAGCCCAGGGCCAGTCTTCCTCAGCAAAAAGAGGAGGATTAGCAACGGATGTTAGCTCAGGGCTGGTCTTCCTCCCCCCAAAAAAATAATAAAAAATGGGCAGAAGATCTGAACAAACATTTTTCCAGAGAAGATATACAGAAGGCCAAAAGGCACATGAAAAGATGTTAAACATCACTAATTATTAGGGAAATGCAAATCAAAACTACAATGAGATATCACCTCACACTCATCAGAGTAGCTATTAAAAGACAAGAAATAATAAGTATTGGGGAGGATGTGGAGAAAAGGAAACCCTCATACACTGCTGGTGGGAATGTAAAATGGTGCAGCCACTATGAAAACCAATATGGAGATTCCTCAAAAATTAAAAATAAGATATATATTTTAAAACATAGAATTAAAATGACTTGCTGGCTTATTCATACAGAAGGCAAAGGAATTGAGGACAGCTACAATTTTTTGGACTTGACCAACTACAGGGATGGTGATATCAGTTAGTGAGAGGGGGGCTGAATTAAGGGAGAAAAGGATTTAGACTTGTCCCCCTTGGAATCAGGATGGTAAAGTTACAGAATTAATAAAAGACTTTGCCTGGGACATGCATAATCATTAATGTGCTCAATGATACAGAGACTTATGGGAGGATTTCTCTTTAATAGGCTTAAATCCTGGAATCATAAGAAGGAGTAACTTATTACGGGGATTCTCTAGGGATAGCTCTGCCCCTGAGTCAAAGCTTGCAATCTCCTTTCCATCATATGGAGAGCTCCAACTTAGCGTGGGAGACAGTTGTGTTATTAACCAACAATGTGGACAAATGCAAAAGTGATAAAGTCAAAGGAAGTTGGAATGGCTACTTCATTACATAAATGCCATTTGAGTTGGGCATTCTGTAGGAGTTCATAAGAGAGGGACAAAGTAGGAGATATTAATATTCTAATAAAACTCTTCTAAAAATAAGAATTATATAGCTTTTAAAAATCCCTCTATCCTGTTAATCACATTTGTTAATTTTCTTTGGGGTCTTATTTTCCTCACTATTTTAATAATAATCTTACTTTTTCAGTTAGTAGTCTAAGAGTTGTCCATGTATGTGAGAACCTGTTAATTGTGTTGCTCAAATAATACACTTGCTGATTTTTTGCATGCCTGATCTTTCAATTATTAAGCAGGTGTTAAAATCCCTCATTATTATGATAATCTTAGTTTCTCTGTGTAAATCTGCCACTTTTTCATGAATCTACACTATATTTTGAGTCTATACTATTAAGTATGTACACATTTCAAATTATTTTATCTTCTTGATGAATTAAAACATGTTTATATTTTACAGGCGGCTTTTGTAAAGAGCATATATCATTATTTTTAAAGTCCTGTCTGCCTAATTTCTTTTGTAACTGAAGAATTTATTTCACTCATCTATTGTAACAGTGGTGGATTTGAATTGAGTTGCACCATCTAATTTTGTAGTTTGCCACTTCTTTTTCTTTCTTTTGCTTCTTTTGGATTGATTATTTATTATACCATTATTTACCCTTACGTGTCAGAAAGTTGTATGCACTATTTCTATTGATAACTTAGAAATTGCATCATAGTTCCTTAACTTAAATCAAAGGTTAACGAATATCTTGGTCCTCCTTAAGAACAATATGAAAGTCTTTAAACCACTTTAAATTCAACCACTTCCATCCAATTTGTTGCTATTTTCTTGATGATTTAATTCATTAAGAAAAAAGACAAGATTTTATTATTGATTACTATAGTCAATATTTGTTTAGATTTTGGAGAATGTAATCATCTTATTTATCATTCACTTTTGTATCTCAGACCTCCTTTCTATATTTCATTTCCTTCTAGTGAAATTAAGTCCCTCAGAAATTCCTCTCATGAGGATGTGGCCAAGTCTGAATTTTTGTTTGTCTGAAAAATAACTTTGAAAGATATTTCTCTGAGTTGATGGTTGCCTTGACAGATATTAAATATCTTCAATAATGTTAAAGGTATTATTACTATCTTCCAATTTTTAAAAGTTAGCTGGCAGTCACTACTTTTGAGGTAGCATGACTTTCACATTTGACATATTTTCTTCCACTGTGCTGCATCCTTAATATTTATTTCAGATCGCTCTTCCAGGTTATTACTTCTCTTGTAGATTCTTTATGATATGGTGTTCAATATCACACTGCATTTATAATTTTATTGGTAATATTTTTCACTTCCTGAAATAGCATATAGACATTTTTCAAATCTGGCTGAACATTTTTATGGTCATTTTCTCCATTATCCTACTTTTGTTTTCAATTTTTGTTTCTTTAAATAGATAAATATTCTGTTACAAAAATTCTGAATCTGGTCATTCCAATACCTGAAGGCTTTGTTGATCTGATCTGTTTCTGCCTGTTTTACTCCTAGTAGCTTGTTTTCTTCTGCATTTACCATGTTGATCTTGTGAACTGATGTTTCCTTCCAGGTGTGAGGTGAGCTCTGCGGGTTACTCCAAAGAAGATTTGTCTTTTCTTCTGCCAGATGCCTATGGGCCCAATCAGTTTAGTACTCCTTTAAAATAAACTTTTCTTTCTTTTGGTGAGGGAGATTGGCTCTGAGCTGACATTCGTGCCCATCTTCCTCTATTTTGTATGTGGGATGCCGCCACAGCATGGCTTGATGAGCAGTGTGTTGGTCTGTGCCTGGGATTTGAACCTGTGAACCCCGGGCCGCCAAAGCAGAGGGTGAGGACTTAACCACTATGCTACCGGGCCAGCCCTAAACTTTTCATTTTAAGTTATTTTAGTCTAAGCAACAAATATAAATTCAGGCTGCAAACCCTTATGAGACCTAGATTATGAATGTAAATTCTAAAAGCAGATTTTTTGGAGGTGTACAATATTTCTTTCCTCCTTCTCTTTTTCCTCTTTCTTCTCCTCCTCCTTGTTTTGTCTCTTTTTCTAACTATCTCCAGGTGTGGAAAGAGTAAGATTATTTCCAGCTTCCTCAGTAAGATATTATGCTTGGATCTCCTATTATTCACCCCATATTGGATCAACTCTAGGTTTTCTCCTATTGGTGTTCCATGAAGATTTAAAAACAAACTCAGTTACAGGTCATTGGAAAATGCCCTCAAGTTGAAAGCCAGCCTGAATAATTCTCTTATCTTTCTTGATTCCTGGTCTCATTTTGGTTTCAGCTAAAAAGACTCGTTATGATATTGCCTGCTTAGCACCTAATTTTCAAGAGATCATTTTTATATTTTAACTAGAATTTTTAGATATTTTCTTCAGCCAGGTCAATCAGAGGATAAAGTTTGCAATACTACCAAATAGATAATGTGAAGGACAGGATCTTCATGGTGAATTTTCATTTATTTTTTTAACCAGGAGGTATAAAGTATAGAAATTTCTCTTCTACTTTGGATTTTGGAATTAAGCTATGCTTAATTGGGAAAAATAATTAACAATAAACTAAATACCTATAGATGTGATGGAAAAAGAAGTGAATTCGTACAGCTAAAAACAAACTTCACCTGAGATCCAGAGGAGCTTGCTCACATAAAATCAGCTAAGCCTCTGTTGCTTTTTGTTGTTGTTTTTGCTGTTGTCATTGTTGTTGCTGAACTATAGAAAAAATGCAGGACCAGGCCAGCAGTTTGAAAAATTATCAATTAAATTTTCTCATTAGCTATACTTGGTTCCTTAATTGGCCTTTTTGACTGTGTAATTTCAAGTGATAATTATTTGTGGCACTAGCCCATTCCTATATCAATGTTATCTCTTAATTAATTCAAGACATTGACTTAACATTTTTTTCTATCTTCAGACACAGAAGTAATTTGTGTTACCATTCCTGAGACAGTGCAGTCGGCAGCCCTTTGAAAAATGACAGTAAGAAAGTCCAGTCTCGCAGACTTAAACCACAACAGCATTGATAATAATCTTGGAGAAGCTCTGCTAAGGAAGAATTGCACATATTTGGTATGAAATAGAAAAACACGGGATTATAGATGATAGGGTGAGAAAAACATGAAAAAAAATAGAGATATTCATCTTCAAGAGAGAACTCTCAAATCTCAAGAAACAGAATTTTAATTGGATGAAAGTAATTTATATATATATATATATATATATATATATATATTGCTGAATATTTTGGTTACAACAGAGAAAGCTATCAATGAGTGCTTTGCATTCAGCATTCCCCACTGAATTGCTGAATTGCTCAGGGAAACGCAATAAAGGAAGCAATTCCAGTGGTCAGTCATTTTCCATACTGAGTAGGAATTTCCACTCCTCAAAGTGAGAATGAGCTACTTGAGGAGAAAAAGTAAGGCAATCAAAAAAAAAAAAAAAAAAAAAAAAGGTAGGAAATTGCCATTCAGCCACCATGACCTTGGATTCTTACCTGAGAAACTACTTCCCTTACTAACTGAAAACACCTTTCTAGGGCCTGTTTTCCCTGTGCCTTACCCTCTTGCCCAATTCATGACTAATACTTTTCTTCTTGTATCTGCTCTTTGAGTACCATTACAGGCAACTCAGTGCTACGAGGGGCAGAAATATTTTTGTAGTTGCTAAGTTGGCAATAGGGAAGGACGAACCCAGAAGTTTCCTCAGAGTACTGTCTTGGGGTTGATGTTTCAGAGTCATTGTGGTAAAGGAAGGAACACAGGCTGCTGTGGACTATCTGGAAAAAACTTTGCTCCTCAGAGCAAGATAAGGAGTCAAGAAGACCTCAGATTCTCTTCTTAGGCTAGTGAACCTAATCATAAAATAATATATAAGAAAGACTTTATAGTAAACTTGTAACACAAGTCTTAAACCAAACTCTAACATAACGTGTAAAAGTGATACTGTAGACAAATTTTCATAAAATCAGGAATAAAATAAAAATTGAACATTGAGCTGGAAGCAAGATAAGGTATTATAAAGAAAAATAATGTGTACTTACTGAAAGACAAGGGCAAAAAACTATCATTATTAAATGAGAAAATGACTTTACACTGAGAACAACCCAACAGAATACATTGAAATACTATTTTTTTAAAATATAGAGTTTAGCAAGGATACTGGTGTAAAGCAAAAATAAAATAGAAATAGCTATTATATATGTTCATCATAGCCAGTCAGGTTATTTAATTCCTTAAATTTATAAGAAATGTGAAGGACCAATATGAAGAAGGCTTGCTTAAATGGAAATAAAAGCTTTTGGATCTAAGATTAATTTATATCCTCACGTCAGTTCTCCACAAATCAATTTGTAAGTCGAATTCAATTCTAATCAATGGGATTTTTTTCCTTTCTTTCCTGTTTTTTGAACCTGAAAATAATTCTAATGTTTAGCCTGAAGTACACATAGTTAATAACAGCCAAATATATTTTGAAAAAAATAATACTAATAGATATTCTTAAATTAAACCTAAGCACATAAATTTTCAATGATTTAGGTGTGTGGAAGGAAATGTCACAAGAATAGATAAATTGGTCAAGAAAATTACACACACCCTGCTGTATATAAAAATCTTATTTCAAGTCAGTAAAAAGCATAAAAACCTAAATAAGTAGCTTTGGGACAATTGGTTAATTAGATCGAGAGAGACAGAGAGAGATTTACATTACTTGACCCTTAGTATATTCCACATGTATTGAAGCTTTAAATGCAAAAGTAATAAAGCATAAACAAATAACTAAGAAAATATTTATCTGATTTTAGAATAATGAAGCCTTTTTAAGAACAATGTATTTAATATTTAGTGAGTAACCATAAAAGACAATTTGAATGCTTTTAATAATAGAAATGCAAATTCTAAAGAAAAAAATACACAGACACTATAAACAAAATAAAAATAATTACATACATACTTTATATATATTATATGCATAAATACATTCATATATATGACACACATTACATACAATCATCTATATAATACTTCAATAGGAAAAAATGGGTCTAGGACACAGACATGTAAATGAAAATAAAGGGAGAATTATTATTATTATTTTGTGTGTGTGAGGAAGACCAGCCCTGAGCTAACATCTGCTGCCAATCTCCCTCTTTTTGCTGAGGAAGACTGGCCCTGAGCTAACACCTGTGCCCATCTTCCTCCACTTTATGTGGGACACTCCCACAGCATGGCTTGATGAGCGGTGTGTAGGTCCACACCTTGGATCTGAACCTGCGAAACCCGGGCTGCTGCAGTGAAGTGCAGGAACGTAACCACTATGGCGGGCCAGCCCCCAGGAGATGCAAATTTTTTAAAAAGTCTCTAGCAGGTTTTATACCCAGGACTGTCTTTCTTAATGACCTGGAAGAAGTCTCTTTGAAATGTAATCATCAAGGAAGATCAGGCCCCCATCTTCCAATCCCTGTGGCAGAGTAAAATTAGCAAACACAGATGGTCTAAAATCCTCCTATTCTGCCCTTTGTTTCGGCAGAGTTGAAATCAGTTTTGGTCTCTCTCCCTATTACAATAGCCTTGAATAAAGCCTTCTCTGCCTGTTTAATAGTCTAGTACAACTGACTTTGACATTGTCATACCACCTCTTATTTCTATAAAACACCCTGCTTATTTTTGTATAAATTGATCTTATCTTGATGTTTTTTAATAGAAAAATAGTTGTTACCACTGAACATTACTTCTTTATTTCTGTTTTATTAGCCTTCCTCTTGCTTCTTATAAAAGTTCTCTAAATCCTGCTGGAGTGGCTAATTGCAAAGGCTAAATAAAATCTGATTTGCACAATTTTGCATCTGAAAAACCACTGTCAAACTGTCAAATCCTTTAACAGACTATTATATCTTCTTCCTTATTTTCCTTTATTAAAAGTCTGCACAATTTTGGGCCTTTCAGAGCCTTAAATTTCCTCTCTGACTTGGATGTGAAGAAAAGTGGTATGAAATTAGTAGGCCAACATCCTCAAAGATTAGTCCGACCACTCTATACACATAATTAGAACTAATTGAATTAGTCCCACTCCTAGCAGAGAAGTAAAATCAATATTATAATTAAAACTGCATTTCTGTATAATTGGATTTTCAAATGAAACCTGAAAAGGGGGGAGGAATTGAGAGTGTTTCTTATGTGTAAAAGTAATTAATATTTGTATTAAGTTTATATGTTTAAAATAATCCTGCAGGAATTTGTGGCAATATCCTCAATTTCATTAGCTGGAGCTGATTACAGGAGTTCCTCACTCTAATCCTTAAAAAAAACATTCTTACAACAAAAAGCTTCCTATCTGTTGCCACTGAGCTGTCTGGTCAACTGGCTTACTTTCCTATCACACGTATTCCAGTCAGATTTCGCATTAGGATTTTCAGGGACCATTTTATTGAATGTGCTTGTTAAATCATATCCAAGATCTTCTTTTTTTTTCTAGATCAAAAAAAATCAATCTAAATAGAACTGGGTGGCTTAAGAGTTGATCTATTACTTCTTCCCCTGGAGTTCACTGCCTTCCCTTCAAGTGCTTTTTGCCACAATTCCGTATATAGGTGGAATTCCTTTCTGTAATGCGATGTTAGAAGAGACTCATAATTTATTCAAAAACAGTAACATGATTGGGGCTACATGGAGAGCACCACTTAGCATGGCTCCTCTGTCAGAACTTAGCGACTTAGGAAAGTTAAAGAAAGTAACATTTGCACTCACTTGCCTATATCAGGAAGACCGTTAGGTCCTGGGTTTGGAGGGAAAACACTGACAAATTAGACATATTCCTTAGACTCAAGAAAATTCTCTTTAGTTGGGAAAAGCATACATTATACACACAAAAAGTAAAAAACAAAGACAGTTAGGTCGTATACCAAACGAGTGGCATAGACATGTACATACACAGGTGTGATGAAGTGGAAAAATTCTTGAAAAAGTTTAGAAGACCTGGTTCAAGTCTTATTCATACAACTTGATAACTAGGTTCTATGAGTATGTAAGTCACTTGATCTGTGGAGGCCACAATTTTCTCATTTCTAAATTGAAAATGTAGAACTAGATTAGAATGTCTCTTAAATTCAATGAAATTCAGAAGAGGGAGATCATATCTTGGGATGATGTGGCCATGGACGATTACATGAGGCACACAAAACGTGAGGTAACATTGAAAGATTAAGAGGATGTTGTTAGACAAGGTATACAAAAAGGGGAAAAAGCATGAGCAAAGGTAGAGTTACTGTCTGTTTTATTCATTTTTGTGTTCTCGAGGCCAGGATAGTTGATACACACCAGGCAATGTACACTACTTACTTAGGAATGAATGAATTAATTGGGAGATGGTTCCCGTTGCTTACAAGTGGGATGACATCCAAAAGATCACATTCTGTGTTCACTTAAAGACTCCCGAACAAAGACTGTAAACAATCAGAAAAAAAAATTGTGCAGAAACTATCTTCAGTGACTTATAATGGATGAAAGTGAGCATTTTCCATCTTGATCCCAAATTTCTCTTTCTCAGTTGAACACCAAAAGCTTATTTCAAAATTTCCAAGGTCAGGGTCAGCCTGTTGGCATCATTGTTGAGTTCATGCACTCTGCTTCAGCAGCTGCATCTTTGAGGATTTGGGTCCTGGGCACAGACCTACACACTACTCATCAAGCCATGCTGTGGCAGAGTCCCATATACAAAGTAGAGGAAGATGGGCACAGATGTTAGCTCAGGGCCAATCTTCCTCACCCAAATAAATAAATAAATAAAAATTCCAAGGTCATATGATTAATAAATGGCAAAATTCTGAATCAATCTGTGAAATTCCCTCTTTTAAATTGTGAAATTTTTAAATCTGTGAAATTTCCCTCTCAGTTTCTAATCCAGGGAACATTCCCTAAATTGTTTCTGAACTTGACCAGTGACACGCACTTCATGCTCCCCTGTTCTTTGCCGTGTTCTTGACTTGAGCTCTGCATTCAATTGTAGTTTTTCAGCTTTTCAACCTTGGGAACAAATTCTCACTTAGATTATATTTGGACCATCTTCTGAAATGCCTCCCATGCCCAGGTATTTTTTCCCCTCTCATGCCACCTTTAAAACTCTGATGCTCACTGCACCTTCTTTTCTCCTGTGAGGATTTGGGGTATGCTCTTAATCAGTTATCTCCAGGATCAGCTTGGGATGTTGGAAGAAGGGGCACATTGTTTTGATTTCCCCTGAGCCTGCAAAAGTTCTAATGCTCAAAACGCAAGTGCCCTGAGAAGATGTCTTTGCTTGCATATCACTTCTTGGCAACAGATAAATTGTTTCTCTGTAGTTTTATCTTTGAATTTTATGTTGGAGCAGTTTTTAACTTGGAGACCATTCTCTTTGGAGTAATACTTTTTCAATGTGTCACACCTTGAGATTTATTGCCCCAATACATCATCAGAGTGACAGCTGGCCCTGATGATGTATAGCTTAATACATCATCAAAGCAATTTCTCACTCCAGTTACACATTACATAGGAATGTTAGTGTTTGTCTTTTTAAAAATATACATTTATGTGCTTACAACAAACAAAGAAAGCTTTCAGAGAGTTTGCAAAACTCAGATCTGTCCCAAATCTAGATGGGCAATAAAATTAGCAGTGGGTCTCAGTAATGAGTGCCAACCTTTTTCTGCATAGTGACTGATATCTTCTTTATAAATTTTTATTTTTTCAATAAGAAATATGCATACTTGATTGAAAAATAAAAAAATACAAAGGTATATGCAATGAAGACTATATCTTCCTTCTGTCCATTTCTGGCAGCTATCTAGCAGCCTTCTTCAGAGGAAAAAACTTGTCAACTCTTTTAGAGATAATGGAAGAATATATAGACACCTATGTATATATCTTTTGTTTCCTTTATATGCAATCAGCAACATAGTCTTCTATGTCTTTTCTTTCCAGTTAACAGTATAAATTAGAAATTGCTTCATGTATATATAAGTAGACTTTTCTCATTCTTTTTGGTGATAGCATATATCCTCATATTGTTCTCTCTATATTCTAAAGAGATATTATCACTTTTCTGTAGAATATTCACTTTTCCTTATTTCATGGGCAGAGTCCAAACTAGAACAAGAATGAAAAAAAAAAAAAAAAACGATGAGAAAGAAGATGGAATTACCTTTAGTTTTTCTTCATTATATGATATAGACCTATCCTATCCTTTTTATGACAACATACTATTCTACTGATTTTTTAAATGATTTTGACGTAAGTACTCATTTTCATTGTCAAGGATTTAAACTTTTTATTTTACATGAAACAATTAACTAAGTGAATCTTACCAAAGATGATTAAAATATCTACATTTTATTTTAGAGATAAGCCTAAAACTGAGGAGAGAGAAGAGGTAGAAAATAAAGGAATTGAAGTATGATTAAGAGTGTAACACGTTAAATAATAAGTAGTAACTTTTAACAGAAATGTCCCAAATCATTACATCACATTCATTACCTTCTTTATTTATACTTATGAGCTTGCTTGGAAAATCTAGCTTAACTTTGTGTCATGGAAAATCAAATTAACTATTGTAGGGAACACAGAATTTTTTATAGTCTCTCAAATGAGGAAAGGTAACGAGGAACATGAGAAATTCCGATATGGAAAGTCTGTCTTTAACCCAAATTGCGAAAGCAGTTACAATCAAAAACAACATATGGAGTAGTTTGAAAAGAATGAATCTCTGCTCAAAAATCAGAGGGTTTTTTTTTTTGTGGCTATTATGATTATTATTGTAAGCAAGTTAGCTCTTTTCCATCAGTCCTTCATTTAGTTTTTGCCTTGCCACCTCCATGGCGTTTTCTATATTATCTGTTATGAATTCATGTTTCCTCCTTTAATATTCGCCAGGTCACTTCTTTTAACACTTACCTGTAAACCTAAGTCCACAAAAGGCAGACTTTGAAACTGTGTAAGAGATTGCTATTTTGGGGGCAAATATATACAAATTTTACTTTTTCCTTTCTTTCCCTTGACCTCCTTGATTTAACCAACTTATGAAAGTGATAGTGTACAGATATTTAACTAGAGAATTTTTTTAAATCTCCTCTTAAGAAGAAACTGTCAAGTATTGCTGTGGAGCAAATTTACATCAGTGTATGTGTGTGTGTGTGTGTGTGTGTGTGTGTGTGTGTGTGTGTGTTTCCAGCTCTCAACTCTCTTTTCCCCTTCCCACTGTTCTGTGAAGGATGAATTTCTGACTAAAAATTATAAAAATCTGAAGAGCTGATGGGAAGAATTTAGTTTGGAAAGGATGAGAGAGAAAACATTTCATCTCAAAAGTAGGGGCTGTCATTTTTGAGTGTCGTAGGTGTTAAGGGGGTTGGGGAGAAAAAGAACCTGACACAGGGCTTCTAGAAAGAGGAGAAGGGATGGAGGAGAGGGGGAGGGAGTGGAAGATCGAGAGATTGAAGAATGAGATCAGAAATAGCAGCAACTGGCCATTTGATGACATCTTGAAATCTTTACATTTTTAAATAAACTTTTATTAAAATCCAATTAACAGGCAATGCTTTCAGAGTTGGATCTAGTTGAGTGATGATTCTGGCTACAAGGTGGAGTGAGTTAAGATTCAAAGCAGTCATTAGGGCCCAGCCACACAGCATGACTTTTGAAAATCAACATTTTTTATGACAGAATTAATTGCTGCCTTAAGAGGCTAAGGTCCATTCCTTTCTAATGTAATCAAGCAATCCTCAAAAACAGAGTGTGTGAGACCTTAGTGATCTTATTTTCCCACCTCGGCTGATTTTGTAAAGTCAAACAGTTCACAGCCAAGCTGAAATAGTAGAACAGAGTGGTTAATAACTCAGGTTCTAGGGTTCAAATTCCAGCACCAACACTTAACAGCTTGAACAAAATATCTAATCCCAGTGAATCTCAATTTTCTTGTCTAATCCTCACCCAAATACCTAGCGTTTTTTTAAAGAATTAAGTGAAATATTACCTCTAAATTAATAAATCAGATTTTAAAATTAATTTAATTTGTTAATCAATCTTAAATTCTTCTTTGTACTTTGGCAATCCATAATTGGCCAAGTAGGAAGATGACAACTGGATAGAAGACCTCATTTTGAGTTGAGTTCGCAAAGAATTAGGCAGTACCACTTAAAGAGAGAGAAAAAGGAGTGCTAAATCAGATTCTGCAAACTCTGAGAAACAGATTTTTTGCTTAATATACCCGCCTATCATGTTGCTGTTTATGGACTAATGTTTATTGACAAAAAATTGGACTCAGATATTTTGGCAAATGACTTTAGAAGGAACACTGGAACCAAGTTACCTTGTGTACTGATCTTCCCCTATAGTCCACACTTCAATTATTTGTAAAAGGTATAGTTAGATTTATCAGGTAATATATCTTGATTTTTATTTTGAAAATATAACCATGAGAATGATGTAGCACACAAGCAATGTTTTGTATAATTTATGACTAAAATAATAAGCAATGTCATTTAAAAAAATCATTCTTTGATGCATTGATCAAGATGTTATTCTTATAGTTGTAAGTAGAAATTTAGAAAATAATTGTAATTTTAATTGACCCATGGTTTAAATTTAGGCATTAAAATGTTTATTTATAAAGTTTGAAAATTTAATAATATAATGTATATCAAATATTTCTTAATACAGTTAAATATAGAAGCGTATCTATTTGTAATAAAAAACATACAATATTCATTTTCTATATTTTGACTGAATAAGAGAAAATAATTCTAAGTATTAACACAAATACAAATAAATGCTCTTTTTAGAGGCAGAAGACATTTCATTCTATTTATTTCATTCAATTTACTCATTTGCTTTTATTATTCTAGGTGTTTCCTAATCTTATAGCTTTAAAAGTGTGCCTATCATTACTTGACAAGCCATACAAATTGACGTAGCTTTCATTTAATTAACGGTATCATTCATCAGTTTGTCTTTATTGATGCTTATCTATTTAAAAAAAGGGAGAGAGAGAGAGAAAATTCTGTGGATAGCATTATGAAATCTCTCCCTTTCTTGCTCATCGATGAACATTAAAAATATTAAAGTGTTATGCAAAAATAATGGCAAACTTTTATTGAATCATTGCTATTTATTTGCTAGGCACAATTTTCAGTGCTTTATATGTGTTATTTAATCCTCCCAACAATCTATGAGGAATGTACTACTGCCTATATTTTTACATAAGGGATAGAGAAGTTAATACCTCATCTGAAGTTATATAGCTAATGGGCCACATGATCGGGATTCATAGTGACACAATCTGCCTCATGAGACCTGGCAATTAACCACCAAGCTTTCATACATACCATCTCAGTATGTATCATATTATGTCAGATTTATCATAGGTAATATTTTGAAGTGGTTATAGAACACTATATTTAATATAATTTGTGATTTTTTTCACCTTTTCAAAAAAATTAAGATTTGAAAAATTAGAACACTAAAATATTTAAATTATTCCACATAGTTTTCTAAAATATATTTACTCAAATTGTGGTAAATATTTCTGCTCACTATAAGAAAAAAACTAACTTTTCAATGACTCATCATCTCTGTTTCAGTTTGGTTCTTGTCCAAGGGAAACAAAATAGAATGAACAGAGGAGAACTCTTTTCATTTCTGTTATTGCGATAAGGTGTAAATATGTTTTAAATGTCACTGCACACTGCTTACCAACCTGTTGGTACCAAGAGAAGTTGGAATTATTAATGAGAGACATTTGCCAACAAAGGCTAGGAATAGTGAAGAATACCTTTCCAGGAGTACAAATGAATGTTCATTGCTGGAAGCTCATATGAAATGACCAATGTCCTACAATGTTGGTGGGAAGGATAAAAATAAGGAAGATGGTGGAAGATAATGTACTGCTTAACTACTTTCTGTTTGAAAGATAGAATTCTGGGAAGGGAGAAAAATGATGGAAAGAAGATTGAGAGGTTAAGGAGAGAAAGAAGAACAATTAGAAAATAAAAGGGAAAATACAAAAAGATAGATATGAACTCAAGGAAAGGATGGAGAGGGTAAGGAAAACTAAATAGAGAAAAGAGTATAATATCTCATATCCTCAACTTTTGGCCTCGCCTTATCTGAACAAACATTCCCAGAATCATTTTTTGGTTCTCTTTTCTATAATCTGTAATGTTTGCCATTTGGATTTCACCAGAAAGTGTCTTCAGAAGCTTTATAGTATATTAGGGATATTATTTTGCTATCAAAATCATAGATAACAGAATTTGAAAATTGTTAGATAACTTCAAGCTCATGAGGAAACATCTTTCTGGGCAATGATTGTTGAGAACTCAGAAAGAGACATTTATTTCTCAAACAAAATTAACTCTCTACCAAAGCAAAAATATAAGCAGCAAAAATGGAACAAGTAAATGAAGCACTGATTTGAAAATGAAATATAAAATCTAGAATTTTCAAAATTCTCCACTCTTCATCATCAACAAAATCCTCTCTACACCAACTTAATCTCTAAAGAATTTTCCTTTTACCTATTGCTGCTCACAATCTGGCTCCCCCAAGGTCACAGGCCTTCTTTGTAGGTTTATTATGTAGCAGAAGTTTTTCCCTCTCATACTCCTTCTTACTGCGGGGCCTAGAGTTGGGTTAGGTGTCCTAATTTGTCCCTGTTCCTTCCAGACTGTTTTCCCTCTCTCTTCTCTAAAATACCCAAGATGTGATTCTGATATCAGATTATACCACCTGTGAACCCCTCTTTGTTGTGATCATTCCCTTACCCAGAGTGATTCATCTCACTCTGAAGATTTTTAGCTCCCGTCTCAATCTCCAAAATTACTTCTGCCATAATTATTGATGATTGTATAATCCACAAATCTGATTTTTCCAGTGCCCTGGCCTCTCAGTTCCCAGACCTCCAGTGAAATTTGTTCTGGGCTCACCTCAGGTAGACATCTAGACTCCATCAATATGAGTAGCTGAAACTTTCCATAACCTCAATTGTAAACGTTTCTGTCTCTGACATTTCTAGGATTTTCCTGAACACTTTGATTCCCTCAGGCCTAAAATCCAATGATTGTAATACCTTTATACTGCCTCTCTTCCTCTTCATGTCCTCCCAGCCCTTCTCATCCAGCTTGAATGTATTGACCATCACTAAAACCATTTCATTATACACACATGCAACTTCTTTGCCTTCCTCTCACTTTATTTACACACTTGACAAAACAAAATCCCTGGAAAAATACAACTGCCTACTGCATAAATTTGCATTCATGGAGTTGACTATGACTGGAAAAAGATCTAAAAACATGCTGATTGTTCTTACCTTAAATTAATAATTACTAACTTCAAATGAACCCCTAATAATTCCAGCATCATGCAATCTTTAGTTTATTCATTATCTCACTGTCTTATGAGACAATTTCAAACATCTCTTCCTCTCAAATTTTCAATTTTTTTAGCCAATGACATTGCATCCCAATTCGCTGAGAAAATTGAAAGTTACAGGAGAAATTCTACCAGCTCCTCCCTCAAATTCTCCATGTGCATCTATTTGCATGTGTTCTCTCTCCCCTTTTGTTTCCATAGATGATCTCCCCATGCCCCTATCTAAGGCTTACCCATTCACCTGGATATTAGATTCATCCTTTCTTCCCTACTCAAAAATATCACTCTAGCCAGCCTCCCATCTCTAACCTCCATCATCAAATTTCCCCTTTCTACTTTCCCATCATGCTGCTATTCCCCCAAACAGCATGCTGTTATTAAAAACAAAAACATCAACCCCCCCAAACAAAAACCTCTCCTACCCCACTACTCTCAGCCATCACCCCATTTTTCTGTTTCTCCTTGTAGAAAATTCCTCAAAACAGTTGTCTACACTTTCTGACTCCTATTCCCTCTCTCCCATTCTCTCTCAGCAACCCTCAGTCCTTTACTGAAACTACTGCTGATGTGGTTATCAGTGCCTTCATATTGCAAATCCAATGGTCAAGTTTCAATTCTCAAATTACTTGATCTATTATCTGCACATGACACAGCCAATGACTTCCTTCTCAAAATGTTCTCTTCACTTGATTTCTTTAACATCATAATCGTTTCCCCTGGTTTTTTTCTTACTTTATTTTCTATGCTTTCTTAATTTATGTAATGGAGATTCATCTTCATCTTCCTCACCTCTTAATGTCGGAATTTCCCAGTTCCTATGACCTTTTCTCTTTTCTATCTGCTCCATCTTGGGGATCTTATCTGGCTTTGTGGTTAAATACCATCTATATATGGATGACTGACAACTTTGTATATTTCTAGTGTGGACCCTACCCTGGTCTCCAAACAAATTTGCTGCAATGTCTGAAATGCATCTAAACATAATTGGTGGTGCAAGCCAGAGCTCCTGATTTTCTGCTCCCACACAAATCAGATCCAGCTGCAGTTGTCCCCATTTCAGTTAGTGCTACTTTTAGACTTCTAATTGCTCAGGTTAAAATATCCTGGAGTCACTCATGGGTTTTGTTTGTTCCTTTTTTTTAAATTTTATTTTTGTATTTGCTCTCATACTTCACATCAGAAAATTCTGTTGGCTCTTTCTTCAAAATATATCTAGAATCTTCCCATTTCTCACCACTTCTCATTATATTCACCCTGGATCATCTATCCACACTCACCTTGCCCTGGATTTTTACAATAGCCTCCTAATTGGTCTCTGTGCTTTCATTTTTTCTATTTCTGCTCCCTAAAGCCTATTCTCAATAAAGCATTCTGGGTAGATCTATTAACATATGAGTTAGAAGCCACTTCGTGGCTCAAAACCCTCCAATAACTTGGGTTTTACTTGGAATGAAGGCCAACATCTTTAAAATAGCCCCAAAGCCATAAATGATTGGTCCCTTGCCTTTTATTACCTCTCTGACTTCCTCTCCCACTACTTCCTATCCTTCCCACTTTTCTTGAGCTATGTGCATCTTCAAATATTAGGCAGATTCTTGCCTCTGCAATTTTGCTCTTGTTTATACCCTCTACCTGTGATGCTATTCCCTTAGATGGAGAAATCTTTCCACATGATGAGCTTTCTCACCTCCTTTAAGTCTTTGCTTAAATGTCCTCTTCTTGAGAGCTATTCTCTGACCACTCTATTTAAATTTTACCTTCCTCCCATCCCAGCTGGTCTCCTGGTCCTCCTTCCCTGCTTATTTTCTCAATAGCACTTTTTACCTTGATGGATTTATCAACTTTTACATTGTTTTTTCTATGGAAGTCCATGAAGGCAGGGATTTCTATTTTATTTACAGATGTATTCCTAGTATCTAAAAAAGTACCTTGTATATCGTGAACATTCAGTACCTACTTTAAGCTTTGGAGTAAGTGAATGAATGTTTAAATAAATCAGTACTATTAATTGAAAGCTGCCTTAATTTAGGATATATGCTGTACCAAACTTTCATTTTGAATTTGTGTCTCCTGGCACTATGCATGAACCATCAGAGTTCCATCAATATTGCTTTTACCTAATTGCCTAACTGCTTCTGCTCTCTGAGCCTTTGGATAATGACACGTTTTAGAGAACTAGAACTTCAGATTAGGAATCACTCTCTTCAGCATAGATGCTGATTTAGCAGAACTTTCTCAGTCTGTTCACATCCTGACAGTATTTGAAATGGACTTTGAACTTGGTGGCAAAACATGATGGCACTATTCATAGACATGCACATATACTCATACACACATTCTTTTAAATTACTTTATTCTGTGCTTTGGAGATCCATAAGCACTGTTTACTACCAGTCCTTTTATACTTGTTAGGGCACTTGAAAATAGGTTACTATGATACCTAATGGTAGCAATTTTTTTTTTTTTTTTTTTTTGGTATCTCTCTTCTCTGTATGCTTCAGATGTCTGAAATACACTTAAGGCACAACTTTCTAATGTAGACCATTATCAGTGTTACGTAAGGTCTTGAGGTTGAGTTAACTACTTTTTTCGTTTATACAAAACTGTGTTTTTCAGAATTCCTATTGCGGCCTTTTCCCTTGCATTAGAAAATGTGGAAACCAAAAATAAATACCATAGAAGAGAAATAGGGGGAAAATTAAGACATGGCTGGATAGTCTGAACACAGACTCCTGAGTCAGAAAATATATGATACATACACAAGAGGTCCAGTCCATATCCAATCACTATCGATAAAAGGGAAAGAACTCATAGAAGAGGTCCATTTTGAGGGAGGGAAGATAGTTACTTTAGATGCCATTGAGAGTTCAATATCAAGGAGAAAATGCTGTTTGAAAAATAGTCACTGGACTTGTAGAGTCATCCACAATTCTGACTGTCAACTAGCCAATTACTTCTAAGTCCTTGATCATGATCCTAATGTTCCATATATATTTCCTCAATTCCTTAACCATTTTCCTCTCATCAGCTCTTCTGGGGAGAATCCTGAGGCATTTTGTGCTGGTAGATGTACTCAGGTTTCATCTAGTTCACAGTATTTCTGACTATTACAATGTATACCTATAAAAACATTTAATTTTTAAATGTCTTCACTATACTTGAACATTATTCGAAAGCATGCTGTTCATACAAAGTGGCTGTTGTGTTTGGTTTATGATTTAATAATTGAATGTGCATTTTTCCAGTGTGGGGAATCAATGTTCCTTTTGGTTCAAAATCTTGCCTTAAACCAAATTGAAAATTCAGAATAATTAGTAATTGGCAGAGATATGCATTTCTTCAGACCAGGAGAGTGTTACGAGAGATGTAGTGTCTTGGTAAGAAAAGGGGCATGTTAGGTAATCACTGAACTGCCGGTAAGGAGAGTATTTTTAAACTTCTACTATGATATTTTCAGCCAAAAGATTTGCAAATCCCTGGCCTTGATGGATATATAATGGTGAAATGGGGCTGCAGTTTTCAATTATTACAGCTACATTGTCTGTAGGTCTTTGCAGATCTGATCTTGACATATTCTATTCTTAAAACAAATAAAAACAAGAAAAATAACCCTTTATTCACATAAGAGATGCATTGCAGGGATAAATTAAACTATTTCTAGTCATAATATTACTGAGGTTTTGGACAAATGGTGCCATATAAATGCAAAGTGCTATTGTTACTTTTACAAAGACTGAAAATTGTGTACAGAGGGATGAGGGTTGGGGACAAATGAAATGGTTATGCTAAAAAGAAAAATACTTTGGAAATATGTAAGCTTAATCACACTTAGTTTTTCCTCCTCATAATTCAGAACACATTTATCTTTGTTCATCCACAAAGCAAAATAACTATTTCTAGCACTTTCTCTGGATCTTGATCTCAAGCTCATGAAAATGCTTCAGCTCTCTGCACCAACAGAAGGAGCCATTTGACAAATTGAGCATTTGAGTTATCACAGTCTTATATGGTCTCCCCACAATGCTGCACACCCCTTATCTGATTCCGATAGCTCTGGGACAACTTAACACATTGCATTTATCTTTATTGTGATTTAATTTTGAGCAGTCAGGATCCTGAGTGGAAGGAGAAACTGCTTGAATTTCAAAATCAGGTTGCCCTGCTTGCAAATAGCTTCTTCTATTAAATACTGTACATGGTAAGACACCCACTGTGACGTTTTGACACCCAATCCATTAAACTCTTCCTTAAGCTCTCCTGACCTCAGCTGCTGTTGTTGGACTCTTTGCCCTGATTCTTCTCTCAAGTGACACCAGCCCTTAGAACAAAGAACCTCGCATGATATCAGAGTCCTGTAAACCAAGGGCAGCAATGACTGTGGAAATAATGCCACTCGATTTCTTGCAATCTTTTCTCACCACTACAGGCTCTCACTTCATGTGCTATTGCTCCCACACCTGAGGTACAGAAGATTAAGAATTTTTGTGCATAGCCATTGACAGGCACATCTCAGGCTGAAGGATAGCCTTCACGTGAGATAAAACCAAGCAATGAAGAATAAAGGATCCATTTACTGAGGCGAAGGTACGCTCTGGTGACGAGTGATAGAAAGTGCAGTGGCAGAAACTCAGGACATATGGCTTCCCATGGTGATACCATCATAAGAATTGGATAACCTTCAGTAAACTGCTTTGCTTATCCTCAAGAATTCTTGATATAATATAGAGGTGGATTAGGTAATTTCTCAGGTAGTAGTCTGATATCTTACAAATAATAAAATAAATGCATATTTGTTGTAAAAAATTATAAACCATGTGAAAGTTTAATGATCAAAATAAACCTTTTTACTTTAAAAAACCCAGAGACAAATGAATTCACATCTTATTTAGATTTACATTTTAAAGTCATAAATTTAAAGGTGATGAATGTGCATACCCAAAATTAACTTTAACAATGCCTTGACATTGCTTATTCTCAAAAGGTATAGTGAACAGGAAGTTATGTAAGTACAAGGCCATTGGATTGTATTTAAGACTCCTATGGTATAAAAAAAGGGAAGTAATTTAAAATACGAGAGTCACATTCAGCTTCGCAAAATACTCAAGGCATGCAAGAACCAGGAAGATCAGGATTGCTATCTTCCATTCCACGATCACTCAAAAGCATGTGGGCTCAATGATACAAAGTTGCTGATATTTGATCATTTTTAACCTACAAAAAAATGATGATTTCATATAGTTCAACTTAGTAGTTAAATTGTTCACACTTTATTTTATGATTATGTGTAGTTGAATAAACATAAACTAAGTGTGGATATGATGCAAATTCCTCTGTAATGGTTTTTAACAGTTGATGGCTGCTTCTAGCTTTTAAAATGATAGTTAATGCATTTTCTTACTATGAAATGATTGCATGCTAGAAAAAACAATTTCCACCTCCAGGGTGTCTTTACAATACTTATGCAAGATATTAGACTTTTCAAAAGCAAACACATTTTTAGAAACAGTTTTATTCTGAGTATTGTGTTAGAGAATTTTGTTGGGAAAGTGAGAGGGGATCTTTCACATGGTACACACTGATTAGATGGGATTAAATGTTCTTATGTGCTTCATTGCCAGCCTTAAGATTCTGATTTTAGCATTTCAGAGAAGATGGAAAGTGGGATTTTTGATGCTTCTAAAGTAATAGAGAGATATACAAGTTGACTATTTTATAGAAAAAGCCTAACAATAAATTTCAGGTATAGATCTGTTAGTATGTCTTTGCGTGACACTGAGCAAATCACTTCAACTTTCTGATCTTCATTTTCCACATTTAAACTAAGGGAGTGGTACTTGGTGATCATATATTTTCTTTAGCTCTAAAGTTCTATGGAGACATGAGTCTTTGAGATAGACAGGAACTTCCCATCACTAATAGCTGTGTGGTCAAATTCTCTCAGGAAAACACTGTCTACTTTCTTTTGCCTCTATCATTTGTTGTTCTGCCCATAAAGAGAGAAATTAATATTAAGACCTTTAGAATGAACTAATCTGAGTTCTCAGAAAGAGTCCTTAAGTGAAAATGAAAATATATTTTCCAATTTATTTTATCCCTCGTGTTCACGTATGGATGTTAATACCCACCCAATCTCCCTATACCATATAGTGTGACCATTCAAAACTGTGAGATGCAGTTGATCAGGTTTCTATCTACTTAGATAAAAGAAGATTTCGAACAGATGGACTCACTTAAACATTATAAAAGCGTAATGAGAAAGATTTGGGAATATGTTTCTTTGGAGAGAGCTGTTGCTCTTCTGTGAATCTCCACCTGCCAATGTTTCCATTCTACACAGTTCTAGGGGGTGCTAGCCTTAGCTTAGCTTAGTGACATTGTGCTCTTTCTGTTTTCTCTTTTGTCTAAGTTGACTAAGGGTCAACTTAGTGTGATTATAGCTATTGCTTGATGAGGTGAGGCTGAATTTTGGAAAGGAAATTTAATGGTCTATGCTTACCTTTTCTGATATAACTCTTCATTTGAAAATATGCATTTTAATTAATTCTTCAAGAGGTTCTTTTGCACACGTACACACACTCACAACAGCAGTTTATTAATGATGCATCTTGTTTCTCAAGAGTAAATTCACTTGAGGAAGGGAAACGATGATAATCTTTCATAATGATGGTGGGATTTAATAGAATACGTCTTGCTAAAGGCATTCAGTTTTATGCTTGTTTTCATTCTCTGATTTCCCTTGGTTGTTCATATTTTGTCCCAACACAGGGAAGCTTGCAATATCAAGTAAGTTCTTAAAGTGAACTGTCCATGTTCTTCTATATTTAGAGATACAATCTAATTTTAGTAAACATATAAATAATCCACTAAGAATAATAGTGGATAATAACAAATAGCGCCAAATCTATTAAAGCATAAGAAGGAAAGAGCCAGTGGGAACTATTACCTGTATATAATTCCTTTAGAACTGAATGTGCTTGCTCATTTCCAAATATGACATTCAGGTCAAAAAGTCATTAGCATTAGTTTAGTTGCAGTCATAAATTGATATAAACAGCAAAATATAAATTATGCTCTTGAGTTAAGCCAAATGATTTAATATTACCTTGATACTTCCTCATTTACATCCTATAAATAGTAAGATATGTTAGAGTCAGGTTTGGCATTAGATTAGCATAGCAGAATTATTTGGCAGGATCCTTGGCTTGGTGTTAAGGATTATAGGAAATAGGAGACAGACTGAGAGAAAATAATGAACTAGCTAATATTGACCTGTGATATGCCTGTGGATTCATTATTGGAAAAACACACATACAAGAGGTACCTATTTTCCAAAGGGAAAAAAAAAAGTGAGAAAGAGCTTCTCGTGTATTTAGGGTGTTCAGGTCAGAAAAATTTTGCAGGTGGGAGAGAGCTAACCCAAACTATCTTAGGGGTGGGGGAAAGGAGAGAAGAATGTATTTTCTTATTTAACTAGTAAGTTTGGTGATATGTTTGTCTTGCAAGGCTCAGCTATGTCCAGGAACTCAAAAAATATCCTTTCTTGCCTCTGACTCCCTCTAAACATTGACTTTATTCTGAAGACAGGCTCTCTTCATGCTCTCATCCTCAGATTCATATTCTTCCCTCTTAAGAAATCAATGGAAAAAAATTTGGTCTATCCAAAATATCTTGTGGAAAAATACACTGGTTAGATTTTGGTTTCACTTCATTTTTTTGCCTACTCTTTTTTTCTGATAGAAGACAGGCCACTGAGACATGGAAGGAGGGTGAAATTCTCCAAAGGAATCCAAAGAAGAGAATGGAAAACTGTCACGGGCAAATAAAATCTCTAGTTATCTTGGCTATTACATTTGACTTCAGACTACTACATGTTAGTGTTACCCAAACTCTGCTACATGGATCATCATTGAGCCATGAAATATTAATCAGTGTTTTGTGGGGAAAAATAGTTTCCATAAACAAATAATTTTGGAAAATGTTTGACTAACAGGATATTAAAATTGCTTTTTTCTAGTTTATTATTTACCAAGGTGCAAACATGATAGATATCAGATCCTGAAGGAAGGGGGAGAAAATTTCCATATGCAGAATTTACATAGGAAATGTTTAAGAAGAAGTTCAATGACCTTTGAACCTTCTGACTCAATTAGAGAATATAAACTAGTAAAAAGGGGGAGGATTTGTGAATACATAACTTTGGCAATAGCTGTTGCTGTTTTGAAAGTCTCCATCCATCAAAATTTCCATGCCGTACAATTCCAGGTGGTAGTATAATTTCTGTGAATGACACGCTCATTCCCAACCCTCATTCATTCACATAAATTACATGCCATACCACTTCCTGTTGTTATGCAATACAGTCTCTCTGCCAGCCCTACACTCACCAATGGGGAACAGTGTGCTGTGCAACATTCTTGATTACAAGTCTAGTAAAGAGGGCTTTTATGGAACTTTCAGAGAACTTAAAATATGCTCCCTGAATTCTGGGGACTCTAAAGATTGGTTCCTGAATCGAGTGTGAGAAAATGAAAGTGGCCAGGTGGCAGCAGGGTAGAGGAGACTGTACTGGGATTGATTTATACCCTCAGAGCTTATCAGAGCAAGAGATGCATGAGTGTTCCTGTAGATAGATGTGACCATGTAGAATAGAGGGTCAGGGTATGGTAGTCTTGAGTCCTGGCTAGTACAGCCACCTGGTTGGACAGAGGGATCTCAGCAGTAAGAAGATGGACACAATTATCTAGAAGCTGCAGAAGAAGTCATAAGTGACCACCTCGAATTTAGTGGGTCTAATAAACTTTTGGTGAGATTCTCAGCAACAAAAGACCGCTCATGAGACCAAGAGCTGTAACCTTCCGCCAGTCTCAAAGAACATGGACATTCAATCCTTTCCTATGCCTTTATCACTCTTCCATTTACCCTCAAATCCCCAGAGGGGTCAGAACCTGGGGGAGAGGAGAGGTGGGAGAACAGTAAGTTGAAGGAATAACTATACCTTCTTTTTCAGTCTAAAGAAGGCTTGGGCTAGGGTAGGAAGGAAGATACAAGTTAAAGCAAACTCACAGTTTTGATTCAGATGTTGAAACAGACAACCTGAATATGTATTGAAACCGTTTTTGACTAAATGTGACTCTGGGGCTGTTTAATCATTACTTAATAGTAATTAGTAGACACCAGTCATGGACTTGCCGAAGTTTTCATTTAGGAACCAGGTAAGGTTAATTTCATTGAATAAATTTTAAAAGGACAAACAATACTATATATGCACTTAAATTGTAGCACGAGTGCTGCATATTTAACATTTCAGATATGCAAAATTAAACAAGCTCATTTTTTTTTGTTTGTTTTTAACTGTGATATTTTTCAGGGCCATTCACATGCTATTCAACTTGGAAATTCCAGAGAAGTTATATTAGATGCTGTTTCCCAAATTATTTGACCCTGGAACCATTTTTTTCACAATATATCACTTACATCTCAAAGAATATAATATTGCATAGCATTGAGTTTAGGACACTCTGTAGTATGCTAATCTGTAAAGAATGAGTAATAAGCTGTGCAGATCTAAGACTATAGAATAAAATAGTGAATAACCTCTTTTAGTATTCTCCAAAACTTGGTAGGATAGGATAAGAATACACTAATGGAAAATTATATCCTATTCAAAAGAAACATCTGTTATATCGGAAGGCAGAGAAACTCTGAAAGTAAAACCAATATACACATTCTCAGAAATCCATGAAAATTCAAGCAAGCATGGAGGATGGAACAGAAGTGACACCATTGTAAAAGATTAGACTATAGTCTAATCTGTACAGAGGAAGTGAAAACCGCTTTCTGTGTGCAGAGCACACTTTGGCTAAGATGCAAATTATAATACTGATTTAAGGTTTCAACCATCTGGACATTCACTGAAATTCTCATTCAAATATAAAAAAATATAAATTCTTAACTTGACTTTTAAAAATTCAATCTCCCAGAGGTGAGAGGGAAACACTAATCAAACAGCTAGAAAGTAACTAATTCTGTTGGGCAGGGAAGAACTGATTGCTCATGTAACACAGTGGGAACTTTGGGAAAAGGAAATTACGTCCTCTTGTAGCCGACATGGTACTGAAAGAGTGGGCTGCAGAATGCAGTCAGAAGTACATCTTAGATTTTAGGGAGACAGTTTTTAAAGTATTGAAATAAATCAGAAGCATGATTCTATGGCATGAAATTCAGCAATGGACAATGACTCAAAAGTCTAGGAAATTTAAAAAAAATTGTGACCTACTTCTCCAAGAAAATGGATGATACTAAAGAAATCTGTTGGCTACTGAAGAAGCTCTCTAATGACCTTAGATTTAAAAGAGTCATGAACAAAATATAATTAGGAAATGTAACTGTCTAGATATGTGTGATATTCATGCACTAGCAAAAGCTGACCCAAACAAAGGGCAAAGTACAAAATGAGCTAAGGTGATCACCAAAATGAAACATAGTTAAAAGATAACTTCTAAAATTGTGATCAAAGACATGAAAGCTAAATACAACACATAATCCAGGATTTTATTTTGCTATGAAGAACACTAATGGGACAATTAGACAAATCTGAATACATCCTATAGATTGATAATAGTATTATAAAAATGTGATTTTATTTATTTTGATAACTGTGCTGGGGTTCTATCAGAAAATGTCCTTGTTATTGTCTGTTGAGCCATATCACATGGAAAAGAAAATTTGATTCCATTTTACTATGTCCATGACACTCAAATGAGAAAATTTCAAGCATCAATCCAAGTAAATTATTATCATTTACACCATATTTATTTCCTCAAAATTCATAGCTTATATTAGTTTGGTTCATATTTGAACCAAGACTCATTTGTATACTTTCATGCCCTGAAGTTTCTAATTTTCTTACCGTTTTCTTGTTGAATAAAGTAACATGCTGTCATCCTATTGCTAATATCATACAGATCCTTAGTTAGACAATTTGTTTGCAATGAAATCTGTGACCCTTTTCCAGATAATCTTCATGGAGCCTTTGACTTGCCTTTCTAATATCATCCAATTGTATTCTAAGGGTGTTGCATGGTGACAACTAGGCATTTACTTGCATTGTTCCTTTGGATTAAATAGATTATTTTGTTGGACCTATATCTTCCTCTTCTTGGTTTTCTATTTCTTTTTGTGACATACATTAATGAGCATATTTCCTTCTTTCAGAAAGTGGGTATGGAAGGTCGATATCTGAGACTTTTATATTTGAAAATATATTTATTAGCTCTCATTCTTCATCATTAGTTTTGCTTGCTATAAAATTCTAGGTTCAACATAAATTTCTCTTTCCATACTGTGAAGCTAATGCTCCATTGATTTCAAGGACACTTTCTAATTCAATCTGGTTCTTATTCTAATATAAGTGAGCCTTCCAGCATCCTTCACCTGACCTGACCCCAAAAACTTAAGACTTTTTTCCCCCTTGAAATACTGAAGTTTTATAAGACTATGTCTCATGGATTTTTATTATTATTATTAATTTGTAGTGATTTGCCTTTGGGAAATCCTTTCAGACTAAAGAATTGAGTCATTGAATCTTTCTTTAACTTAAGGAAGGAACTTTATTTTATTGATATGTATACCTTTATATATCTTTATATATATATCTTTCTTCCCTTCTATTGTCTGTATGCTAGTCTTCCAAAATTATTATAAAGCTATTGAATATTCTGAATTTAGTCTCCATCTCTCATCTTTTCTTTGCTTTTTTACACCTCTTTCAGCTTTCTTGACTTTATCCTCCTAGCTCATACTATTTTAAAAATGTATATATTATATTCTAAAAATTTTTTATGTATATTATATACAGAGGCAATCATATCACCAATGAATAATAAGAGATTTTCTCAAACTTCCTTTATAATCTTTATAACTTTAAAGATGCATTTCCATTTTTATTCTTGGAGAAGTAAACATTATAGATGGGTACTTCATATTCTTTGGGAGAGAGCCTCTGGATTGATCTAAGAACAGCTGAGGCAGAAAAAAAATGCATGGAAAGGACAAGTATATTGATGCATTAGTACCATACACAAGAGGAATTACCAGTCATTGAAACATCGGGAGAGTTGAGAAATAAGAAAATCTATCACACCCACTTCACTGGATGTGAAATGGAAAATCTGTCTTACTCATTCACTGAATATGAACTAAGAACAGAAGTAGAAGTAAAACATGCAATTACTTCTGAAAGAATGACTAAATTACAAAAAGCTAAGAAATAATTGACAAACAGAAAGCACAGTAAGGTGCAGAGCAGATCAAAGGCAAAGAGGTAAGAAAATAAAACTGAAATAGAGGAAGATATAAATGGACCGTAGGACAAAGTGGTAAACATTGAAGATGGGCAAAGATGATACAACAAACATATAAGTGGAGTCCTAAAAGAAAAACAAAACAATGGAAAAGAGCAAATATTTAAAATTATAATTCAGGAGATGTCCTTAAAATAAATGATCTGAACCTGCATATTGAAAAGGCACAATCTTTACCAAAAAGAATTGATCCAGAGTCATCAATACCAAGCCATTTCCTGATAAAATTATTGGAACTATAAGGAAAAGAAAGAACATTCTCAGCAGCAAGCCAAAAATACAGTTATTAAGGATTTTCTAAGTTATGCGATGGTAATAAAATACCCCAAAAGATAACTCCATTTTAATTGGATAGTTGAGTCAGAGAAGATGTAGAAAGGAAGAGGGTGAGGAGAAGGATATATTCTAATTTTATTGTTTATCAGTTTGGGGAACCAAAAGATACTGTCTGAAAAAGAAGGAGCTAAGAGTCTCATATTTTAACATTAAAATAAAGGTTAACAATAGCACACAATAATAGAATATCCTAAACATCAAAAAATTAAAAGAAAAATAAATAAAACTGTCTACATAGTGAAGGACATCTAAAGTGGTAAACATAACATAAAATAACATGACAGAACTGACAAAAAATTTGTCATGTTAAAAAATTTAAATGAGATTAAATTGCTTTTTATAAAGAGAAAAAGATCTTCAGATTGCTCACAAAGCAAAATCCAGTTGTCTGTTGTATACAAGAGACATATGTAAACAAAGTAATTCAGAAAGTTTGAAGGTCAAGGACATAGTAGATATGTGAAAGAAAAAGGGAGGATATAAAACTAGTCACAGACAAGGTAGAATTCAGCCATGGGAGAATTAACCAAGCAAAAGTTTATAGTTCTAAAGGCTACAACTTACAATGATGACATGACAGTTATGAATATTTATCCACCAAACAGCAAAGCAGAAGCTGTCATAAAGCAGAAGCCATCAGAAATCTGAGGCAAATAGGCGGAAATACAAAAATCATAGGAGACTTTCATATACTCTCTCTGCCAAAGAGAGAATAAATAGTCAAAAAAAGCAAGGCTTAGAAGACCTAAACAACATTAACTAATAAAGTAGATCTTACAGGCGTCTGACAAACTTTATATCCTAAAAATATGGATAATTAATAAATTATTTAAAAATAAAAGTGGAACTTAATAACATAGAAAACAGTAGAATTAATAATATAAAGAACAGGTCAATTAAAAAAGATAAATAAAAGAGGATAACTAGGAATAATCTAATTAAGAAAACAATGGAGAATACATAAGCACACAAAATAACCAATGACAGGAAGGACATAACCAACAAGTAGTGAAAGCTTTCAATATTTTATGAAGCTCTATGCAATAAAGTTGATGAATTTTTTTTCTAGAAAAAAATGATTTACCAAAACTGACCCCAGAGTAAATGGACAGTTTCATCCCATGGAAACAATAAGGAATATTGACTAAGAGTTATCCTTCCAAAATGCATCATGTCTAGCTGTTTCCACAAAGGAATTCTACAAATCTAACAAAGTGAATAATCACAATGTTACTTAAAATATTTCAGAGCATATATAATGAAGAAAAGCAACCAAATTCTTCATATAAACAAGTAGAACATTTACAATAAATCGCATAACTACTGCACAAAAGAAGGAAATTAAAGACCAATCTCATTCTCCATGTATCCAAGTCTAATACAATATCTAATGCAAAGTCTAAGTAAAATATTAGCAGAGTCCATTATCACATTCATCACATTAAAGCAATAACACACTAAGGTTTTACTTTAAAATGAGAAGATAAGATCACTTCTCAGCTGGCAGGCAGAGAAAACATATTTGTTGTCAATTAATATGTGCATTCAGAAATTAATGTATCTCTGGGTGCTGGAAGCAAGAGATGGTGCTAAAATAATGTTGCTAATATTTTTAAGTGAGAAGCTATCTAAGAGGGATTATCAGTAATCTAATTTATAATTTTTAAATTAAGTAGATGATTTGCAAACATTAATTTGTCTTTTTGCATTATTTTTACAACAGTAGTAAATGTACAATATAGAAAGTTAAAAATAAGAAAAATATACCATATTCCCACTACCCACAGATTGCCACTGTAGACATTTTACATATATCTTTCCAGATCGCTTCCAATGTGTGTGCATGTGTGTTTGTGTGTGTGCATTGTGTGTATGTCAGAGCCTGTCTAAAGTATTTAACTTGAAATTAAAATGTATGACTACTTTATGTGAAATACTAAACTCTGGTGCTGTATTTCTGGAGTTCTAACAACTGATATCACATTAGATCAAATTAATTTGTTCAGTAGGAAACATATGTAATAAATTAATGAGAAGCTAAGAAATATTTATTTTATGCCTGTTCTGTGCTAGTCACTGAATAATTAAATAAGAATCATCTCATTCAATCAAAGACAATATGAAGAAATACAGTATAAAGAGATATATAATATTATCCCTAATTCATGGAAAATGATAGATCAAAGATCATTTCATTTATTCATAGGCACATTTCTAATGGGAAAGAAAATTGGTATTTGCATCCAGACCTAATCAATCCCAAGACCACTCTGCTTCCGCCATAGCTTTTTGCCAGATATGTCCTTTCTCCCACATTTTTCTCTTTGTTTCCCAAATAAAATGTGAGGTAGTATCTTTGAACGTATGTGAGGAACATTTAGCCACCAGCAGATTGTCACTTTGCAGGCCATATCAGAATTATGGTGCACCTGTTGTCTCTACGGTGGATACTCTCTAGCTGGTCACCAAACCTGTCACCAGCACTCAAACTCATGTATGCAACTCTTCTCAAAAACAATGCTGCCATTGTTCCATATGTAAAAAGTACACTCTGGCTCTCTTCTAGTTATAAAACAAATTCGCGTTAAATAAAAAGATCTGACTATTCAAGTCAGCAAACTTCCATGCCCAAAGCATCTATCCTGTCCCGTTCAGCCAGTTAGCAGTAACACCGTCACCCTCCGTAACCAGAAAGCACAATGTGACTGTTCTGTTTCGGAATACCTTAATGCACAGGTCTTGGGGTCAGAAAGAAAATAAACGATACAGGTTATTTTTTTGTTTCTATGTTCTTTTACTTTGCTGACCATAACTTTAATGCCCGTGTGCCAAATGAATAAGGGTTATGGCTCCTTTGAAAGCCCCTCGGAATTTATTTTGAAGGGTTTTGTTGGCCAAAGATGCATATTGACCCATTCTTTGCCTTATTTCCTGTTTTAATTGAGTGTCAAAGGTTACACGTTGCTATTAGAGTAAGACATGACTGGCAGCAGAGGTCAGGGACTCTCTGGCATTCTATTAGAGCCATAAAAACAAAACAGAATGATAATTTCACCTGTTCTAACCTCAATTTTTCCAGGATGGGACAGACATTGACCTTACTGTTTGTCGGCCGTTGACTCTATAAACTTCAGCTCCCCTAATTCTGCTTACTAAACATAAGAGTGCTTTCACAACAAGGATGAAAAATAAAGCAATGGAAAATACTCAGAGAAGACTCAGAGGACAGACATATCCAGGTGACAGAAAAGATAAAACAACTTCTTTTTTATTCCTAGGTCACATCTCTTGTTTGGGTAGTTTACAACAATAACGGTTTCGACCAACAACCTTCAATTTTATCTTCTTTTGTGGAATACCTTATAGCTTCCTTTATGTGAACAAGTACAAGCAATAAATCTAATAAATTGCTCATGCTACCTAAAACCTATTTGTGGCACTTGAAGAGTTTATGAATTTCTGTGAAAGTTTTCTCCACCTTCCCCACCCTTTAAAGTTTTTGGCTAAAATGGAGGTAGATATTTAAGGGCATAATTAATATTTTTTCTCATCTCTTTTCCAAAGAAGGCAAAAATAGAAATGATGAAGAAAGTATATGTTAAATATGTTTTTTAAAAAAGTATTTGAAAACTCATTTCTTATCAATAAAATACATAAAGGTTATAATCTGAAGACAACTTTCTTCCAATTTCAGGATTTGATTTTATGTGTTTTTTTCTGATGAGTGATTAGGTAAAGTTTTAAAGCCTGGATCTTTCTGATAACAATGAATATTTGTTTCTGCTTTTCCATAATTTAAGGGAAAGAATTTAAAGTTTAATTGTTGTTATTCAGTGGCATTTTTCCATGAAGGATGTCTGCTATTGTTCAAAAGCCATCTGGAATCTCATAAGTTATCCCCTTGTCCTCAATTTAAGAAAAGTTATATTTTGTTCTCTTAATCTGCCTATTGTATTGACGTTATGATTTGGAGATTAATATTGAATTTTGAATTGTAAGAAAAATATTCAGTCTTTAACATAAACCTGCTTTTTTAGCCTTTTCAATACCAAGGCAGCAAGCCAAAAAATACAAAAAATGTACAAATTACTTGTGGAAATTATTGATGTTTGTGTTAAACTGATAGATACTAATTCACAAATTAATGAGATACCATAGAATTCTTAGGTCACTTCTTAGAAGTTAGATGTGCACTTCTAGGGACACACTTTTTCTAAGAGAACACTAATAGTTACAGGAAAATTAGTGATATTTTAATTCCTTGATTTTTTCTTAAACATCAAATGAAATAAAGTGATGTGACACATATTTAACTGAAAAAGAGACCACATTATTAGCAGACAAAAAAGTGAAATTTTCTCATTTCACAAATTGATTTAAAGTTCCATAAATGAATGATTTCAGCTTATTAATAAACTAAAATTACATGACATCATGAATAATATGCTTTATCCTGTGTTTATTTGACCAAATCCAATGTAAGGGGAACAAAGGCTGATCAACTACATTACCTTTCCTTAAAACTCAGTGGATTCAGCTGAATTTCCAATCAACTTGATCAGCAATATCTTTAAGACAAGACTGGTTTTTTTCTTCCCTCATCTATTGATAGGTTATTAAATCATTGATGCTGCTGACCTGAATTTGAAAAATTTGTTCAATTGAAGAGTTGTTTCTAGATGGAAAAGTTAGCCCAATTGCTTATTTTTCTGATTCTCTCCTCATTTCAGGGATTCCTTCCCCTCCTCCCATGTGAGGGGTTTTTGCACCATAGATTTATGACAAATGGCTCACATAGTTCATAACTGTTTTCTCAAGGCTGGGGACATTTGCCATCAAGGTCTCATACCTCCATGAAGAGATGGTGGCACTACTCTTTCATGAGATCTCCAGAGAAAGTCAACATCCTCTTCACTGTGGAAGTCCCAAAGACAAGCATATTGCCTGACACATAGCTGCTCAGCAATTGAATTGATTTGGTCACATCTGACATTCAGTTAGATCTTGATAAAAAGAACTTGACATACTTTAATCGTAATATTTCAGACATGTAATTATAAGGGCATAATAGGTAGAATATATTAGAAAATAGAATTAACTCACTCAAAATACAAAAAGAAAGGGAAGGGGGGACTTTGCAGTGTTGTGGTACAACTTCAAAATCATATTATTTAAAGAGGGTTCTGAATTTGACAAATTCTGTATCACTTAAGAGAAATGGATGGTGTCTCTTATTAATGTGTATTCTCTAAAGTCATATATAAAAGAGCCATAACAAAGCTCACATTCAGTAACTCTTAGCAATTAACTGACCTCTTCTCCACGCACATGCTACATCTCTCCTGAATGCCTTGGTGTTTCAACCTACACATTTAGAAAGGTGTTAATTACTTATCATTGACAGTACTTCATGATCTGGGTTTTAGGTATATTTGGAGCAACAATAAGTCTGAAAAGAGGACAATCCTATTTCATTCCCACTGATGTCCGTATCCATGGAAACTCCCTTTTAATAGCATCCACATCACACTGGAAAAACAGGTATGCTACCTTTTGAAAGTGAGTGCATTAAAAGAATCCAGCCCTTTGCTAAGAAGGTCAGCTCTTGAAAGCCTTCAAGAGCTTTGGTAGCCGAGAAAGCTGGAGGGCTGTAAATCCTTCGTTGCGTTGCTAAGAAGTTTGGCTCCTGAGAATCACATCAATGCTCTCTAGCACAGAGAGTGGAATGTGAATCCTTTATTCCCTGCCTATGATGTTGCACTCCTGAGTACTTGCTTTCTTAGCTAAGAGAACATGCAGGAGAGGCCTATTACGTGAACCTAGAGATTAATTATGAATAAACACAAACTGAGAAAGACAGGCGAAAAGACGTACCATGTGTAAAGAAAGAAGACTTACTTGCAAGGATGCCAGATGGCAAATGCCATTACACAGAAATAGATGCACAGAAATAATAACCACATGGTAACATTTTAAAGTATTTTGTAGTTGCAACATTTTTTTTACTATGATAAATATCTTTCAAGGAACATGCCTTCTCCAATGGATTATTCAACACACTCATGGAAAGTAAAAGAAAAAAATACAAAAGGTCACTGTGCCTTTAAATCAAACTGTGACATACCAGAACTACTCTTCCTTTAGTATATAGTAAGAGAAACACTAAACAACTGGATAATAAATAATTATTGTCATTCAACAAAACATAAGTACACCTCATTTTAGAAACACATTGAAGGTAGTGCATCAATTGTTTCCATTTGCACCATTAGAGACAACACAAATATATTTATTATGTGATGAATTGTTACATTTAGGGGATCATCATGAATTTCTTTGAATATTATAATACTTGTGGAAATTGCTGCACTAATTTCTGTTCATATTAAGTTAGATAAATCCATTTGGCTATGATAGACCATGATAGCAGCATTAGATGGATGAACAATAAAAAGCATTGAGTTATTAATCATAATGTTAGTATTATTAGTAATAATGGCATTTGTTGACTTACTTTGTGTTTCAGTCACTATTATAAGCACCTTACTTGCATTGATTGTATCATGAATGCTCAATACAATCTTTTCAGTCAGGTGCCACTATGTGTTTCAGTTTATACAGGAGGCACAGAGAATTTGAGTACTTTGTTTAAGGTCACAAAACATAAGGTTAAGTGGTGGAGCTGAGATATGAACCCATGCCACCACCACGAATATTATTTAGAGATAGTAAAACAAGGGTGTGAGTATTCTATGAGTAGGGGCTTAGACATAGAAATAACGATAATCATTCTATTTTTCATTTCGCTGTATGTTACAAAGCAACACTCCATATATGAGTTGTGATCTTTATAGCCCCTCAGTAAATGCAGATAGCATGTTACACAGCTGAAAAGACTGACGCTCAGGGATGTTAAATGATTTTTCCAATGTCATATATTTAGTGAATAGCAGGATACAGAATCAGAACCAGTTTCTAACATTCATTCTGCCCTAATAACTTCCTCTGCTCTTTATATAAACAAATAAATATTGCAACAAGCTTCCTATCAACTCAAGTGATGATAGAGCAACCAAATAATAGCCTATTAATATAGATACTAATTACCAATTCATTTACTTTCCCAAAAACTTTCCTCTTACCAGATGCCACTGCCAACAGCGTGATTCAGAAACTTGTGATCGTTTTTACTCTCTTCTCAAACCCGGTTTGTAAATTGTGATTGTCCTTTAATTTGTAATTTAAATACAGTATTTTTCTTTCAATTTCCACTATTATGAAAATAGTTATTCATAACTTCATGCCTGGATAACTGCAAAACCTCTTACCTGTTTTCACTGACTCTGGATCTCCTCATTTCAACCAAACCTCGATATTCTGATCAATCTCTAAATTCCTGACAAAGAATATGTCCTGAAGTTTCTTGCTGCCCTAGTGTCCAAAGTTTGGATATAAAAAATAATATTATCTGAGGATTTTGCAGTCCAGGATTTGAACCCTAGATCTGCACTTAGCTGTGTGACCTTTAGCAAATAAACGACTTAAACTCTCTGTGCCCTGTCACAATCTTTTTAATGGGGATGGTAATGGTACTCATTCATAGATTGTTATAAGCCTAAATGGGTTATCACACGCAAAGTGGGAAGAAGATTGTCCAGCATGTAGTAAGTCCTCAATAAGTATTACCTACTATTATTATTATTGGACCAACTTACTACGTTTCTTTATAGGATAGTTAGAGGAGATGTATGGTTAAGCACATCTTCCATCTGCCAGTCTCAGCTTTGAATTCTGGCTGCCTCCCTTGGTAACTGTGTGATGCTGAGAAATTTGCTTCATCTCTCTAAGTCTCAGTTTCTCTGTAAAGTGGATTTTAATAACAAAGACTCTTATGAAAATTAAATGAGATAGTAAATGTTTAGCATTTAGCACTGGATGTGGCTTGTAATAAATGCTCAACAGTTGTTCACTATTTTATTATTTTACTGAAATCATTTGTTAGAGGGGTTGTTATAAGAAACAACCACTTAAAATGTGCTGTGAAATCATTACTGAGAAAATTTTTTAGAACTATGCTATTTAGTATTTTAAAAAAATCTTATGAATATAACCAGTTTTGTAAATAACCATATTTCCCTTTTTAATTTGCTTACTGTAACACAAACAAAAAAAACAATTTTGGAATCTGAATTCAGCAAATGAACAGAATTTCCTAAAATACATCCATTTTCTAAACTTAGTATTGCCTTGTTTCTACTTTTTTACCTTAATATGTCTTTTCCCCAAACTGATTTGTCTATTGATAAAATGAGGATACAAGATTTTGCTCCTTTTTGTTCCCCTTAAGCTACTGTTAGATCAGAATACAGTCAATTTCCATTTGCCAATAGTTTGGATTCTAAAAGTTCTTTGATAGGTCAAAATACACTTTTTTCCATGTATTCCTTTGGAAGTCATAATATTTTTCCCTATTTGAAAAAGTTGCAAATGCTGATTACTGCCCCCTGGGTAAGTTCAAAAAGCTCATTAACACATACTATACGGACGTGATATATGATACAGTTGCAATGAATATAGTAGAAACTAATACGGAGAGGATTATGATGCTGACAAAGCAAAAAAATGAATGCCACCTGCAAGCCATTTTGACTGGCTTTCCCAGTCTTAATGCCATTCTCCCCGATCTCTGGTAGCAAGATTCCCTTTTTCCTAAACATGGCTCATTACAAATGCATGCGTAGTTCTGGGACTCCAATGTGAATAATAAGATTTTATTAAATGAATTTGCTAGAAATTAGACAACATATTAAGTGGGAACTCACATGTCTTCTTTATTTTGGATGCAAGAAAATCTTACACATGGGAAAGCTCAGAAATCTTCTGCTAAAAAAGCCTGCGTTCTCTTGCTAGGTGGGAAATCTGACACACACTTTTTCAAGATAAAATTTGTTTTTATTTCTTGTGATTTACTTCATTAATTATGCTCCTTGTTTTTGACAACACGGTCACCATATAATCTTTTCTTTCTTCTGACTTTGCTGGATCTAGGGGAAAAATAATTGCTATTTGACTCACTTTTTCTGCCATCACATCCTTGTCTGTCTCTTATTAAAAGCCAAATATTTTCATTCATGGTAATGGAAACTATTACTGCTGATAGTTCCCTTTGTTTTTTGATCTTTATCATTAAATGAAACAAACTTTTCTACTCTATAGGAGAAAAAATAATAAGTACCTACTTAGTTACTGCACAGTTGTCTTTCACTTAATGGAATGGATACATTCCAGCAAGGCTAGTGAAATATTTCCCAATGACTTTCATTATAAATCAGAAACTTATTTCCTCACTGGGGTAAAAATGTACCAAATTCTATTCAGTTCAAATCAGCAAATGTTTATTGAGCATTTACCATACCTAAGATATTGTGCCGAACACTGCACGGCATACACAGAAGAAAAAGACATTGGCATTCCTGTAAAGTAAGTAAGAATCACCCTAGAAAGGATAGTTAGTATGCAAATAACCCTAATATGAAGGAGTGCACAACTGTCTTCAAAGACATACAACAAAATATATTATGGGATTTCAGATAAAAGTGACGTCATACTCTGTTTTTAAAAAAACAACCAAAAAAGGGGCTTTATGGCTTTTTGACTACAAGAGAAGGGTGAGGCCATTCACGGCAGAGTAAAACTCCTCAACAAAGGCAGGGAGGTAGGAATGGGTGGGTCTCACGGAGTAAGGTCACTTCGGACAGAGCCGGGGACATTTGTAGAGGAAATTAGGACACAGTGATTTGCAGATATTGCACAGCCTTAAATGTTAAGATAATTGTATATAATTAAATAAGTATTTGAGAACAAATGAAGGCTTTCGAGCAAAAGAACCAAGTATCTGGAGCTGTTAAAATTATCTTATACAGAATGATTCAGACAAAGGAACCCCCAACTGGGTTTTATTACTACATCTGTGATGGTTAATTTTACACGTCAACTTGACTGGGCTAAGGGATGGCCAGGTAGCCAGTAAAACATTATTTCTGGGTGTGTCTATGAGGGTGTTTCCAGAAGAGATTAGCATTTGAATTAGACCGAGTAAAGACAATTCATCCTCACCAAGTGGGCGGGCATAATCCAATCAGTTGAGAGCACTTGGACATCAGAAATCGGAGCTCCTTCGTACTCCGGGACTTAACACCAGTGAGCCCTCTGGTCCTCAGGCCTTCCCTTCAGACTGGAACTGAATTACACCACCAGCTGTCCTGGTTCTCCAGCTTGCAGATGGCAGAATGTGGGACTTGTAGGCCTCCATAATCACGTAAGCCAATTCCTGTAATAAATCTCCTCTTATATGTATCTATATATATCCTATTGGTTCTTTCTCTGGAAAACCCTAATACAACATCCTTCCAATTTCCTTTTCTTCTCTGGCACAGATAAAGCTCTGGGGTTCCCTCCTGACATCCATGGTAAGTAGTTAGTGAGAGATGATAGCAAAACAGTTTCTCTGAATGTTGCTAAAGGAACAAAGGACACAGCACAATGTGATATGTTCTTGGGGGGAAAGCAAAGTGAAATTAATAAAAAGGCCATAATAAATATACATTTGATCTCCAAGACACATTAAGTGAAAAAAGCATGGTGTAGAATAATCATATACTTTCTCTCATTTGTGTAAAAATCAAACAAATTAAAAAAAAAAAACCTAAAACCAAAGAACAAAAATAAAAACCTGACAAATGTAGCTTATACACATACACAAAATTTGTGAAAGGTTTCACAGGAAACTGTCCTAGTTGTAATTTCAGGAGAAGCAGTCTAGAGTTCTTGGTTAGGAGGGAGAATATGGCTGAAATACTATCACATTTCATCAGATTTGGGAAAAACATGGAGTATCTCTGATTTGATAAGAGATGGGTTTGTAATTTGGGTTTTCCCTGTGCATTCATTTTTCAGTAAAAAAAATACTAGCTAACAAATCAGGGAATGTTGTGGATCCTTGCTGTAAGCCAAATATGTTAAGATGACTTCTTCAGGAATTAATTTATGATCAATATTTAGAAAATCTAGATTTTTTTGTTTATTTAAAGTATCAGTTAGAGAGTATTAGATATTGAGACACTATTACTTTATTTTCTCTGTCTGAATTAATCCCAAATTAAAATATATTGTGCAGCATGGAAAGGAAGAGGAGGAGGAAGATGTAGAGGAGAAAAGAGAAGAGGAATGGAGCAGTAGTTAAATGGCTGCTGTTGAGCTCTCACAGCATGGACTCAAAGGCAGTGATGGAAGGTCAATAACGTGGCTCACAGAACTTTGCTCCCATAGATAATTACTTGAACATGGAAAATGGGGACTCGGTTAGCCTTTCTGATTATTTTAGAATTGATCAGTAAGGACAATATTAAAAGTGTTTAGCATGCAGGGAGTAGTTCTTGATACCTAAAATACAATATTAAGATAATAAATAAAAATAATGTTGAGAATCTCAGCTAGAATTATTGAACCTGTGTACAACACATGAAATTTACCTCATTTTAAAACAAACAGTAGTGGCCATTATCCCATCTGACTGAGAAAAATGAATTTCAGAGAGATGCACTTAAGGTCCCAGATTTGACTGGCTTCAAATACATTAAGCCCTAAACAGACAGAAAGGATGGGTTTCAAGGCCATATTTTGGGGGAGAGGAAGTGGAAATGTAGAATGCCTGTAGTATTGAATAGGCAAAGCTTTTTCAGGTGCTTCATGGTGGACTAATGGACACAATGTAGGCAGATGCTCTTTGAGCCAAAGCAACAGAAGGAAAGAAAAAAATACACAGTATTTTGACATTCTCAAGAACTGAGGATATATCTTTTTCTCTCTCTTTTTTTTTTTTTTGCTGAGGAAGATTCACCCTGAGCTAGCATCTGTTGCCAATCTTACTCTTTTTTTTTTTTAATGTGGGCCACTGCCACAGCATGGCCACTGACAGACGAGTGGTGTAGGTCCATGCCCGGGATCTGAACTCAGGCTGCTAAAGCGGAGCGCGCCAAACTTAACCACTAGGCCACTGGGGGTGGACCTGAGGATATATCTTATTAATGTAGAAAATATACCTTAGCCAGTCAGGATTAGTAGGTTTATATAATTATTTTTTCTTATGTAATACTTTAATCATAAAAATTTATAGCATAAAGGGCCTAGATTATATTGGTAGTGTTCCATTTTTCTAGGTTGAAGCATCTGGAGGCCATTGCCTTTCAGGGTAACCCAGTGTTTCTGGTACTTTCAAGTGTCTGGCTCCAGGTTATAAGGAAAAAAATCTGTTAGCAATACCTCACAGGCAATAGTGTCTGGAATCAATAATGCCAGTAGTCCAGGGCTCCCTTTCAGAACACTTGAAGTCAATTCTAGCATCAGCTTGGGGAATATAATGAAGTCTAATAATAATGATGTGATAATGAGGATGATAACATGGATTTCTCCCACACAGCCTTCCCTGCCTTTGCTGATGTCCCTCATTCCATGGATAATCATTGTATTCTTATCCAGCCAGCTTCTCCTTTCTCAGGAAGTGGGTACAAGGTACCAGGGGAAGAAGTTAAGTAGGTATACAACCCAGCTCCTGGACCAGAGATTTTTCTCTGCTTTCCAGTGCTCCTCTGATATGCTGAATTTTGCCCCAAAGAAGTCTGGAACTGTCCTTCCTGATATGAACAGATGTTTCAGCAGAATTCAGGAAGGTGTAAGATCTTTCCATTAAAGTGTCCAAAACTTGCACTTCTGACAAAGACAGAGTAACCAGGACTGGATACACTCTCCCTCCTGAAACAAGCAAAACTAAACAGACAAAATATGAGAAACAATGGTTTTCAAGAAACAGGACACCAGAGAATGAAGGATGGTAGTCCCTAAGCCTCAGCTTAGTGCCTAGAGAGAGTCTTCACATGGCTGCATAGGGAGGGGGAACCAAGGTGAAGCTTGAAGGACCCTCTGAACTGAGGAGGTGGAGCTGAGAGTTGAGGGAGACCAGGGTGGCTAGAGTTTGGAGGACAGAAAGACTGGAGAGGTGAAAGCTGTGCAAAATAGAGAGCCTATAGATTTGCACATGGTGACTATCAAGTATTCAATAGAATGCTGACAGTTCATGGATGTGAGGAAACCATATGAGGCCAGGGAAAGAGCCATCCAAAATAATTAGAAGGAGCATTGCCCAGAGATCACACAGGACCAGAAGTAGTGCCTGTTCCTAAAACTCAAACTGGAAGATCTCATGTTCACCGGGCAATGGTAGAGTGCACAGAAGGGTCTTGGTTCAGAGTAAGGAATAATTATTTCTGGTGATACCTAAGAAATTTTAAAAGCAACACTCAAAGGATCAAACTGTTTCCAAGTAATTTAATTGAGTTTCAGAAAAAAGCTCAAGCTGATTTATAAGAATACATAGTATCTAGCACCCAAAAGAGTAAAATTTTTGTTTAAACAATTGATTATCTTTTAAAGAGATTTAAATAATAAGTTTTAAATCTTACATATTTATCCATGTAGTTACCAAGTAGAGTTCATTTCTTTGCAGTGTTTAATCTTATTAATCCTTTCCAAGATATTTTTCATAACAGACATTGTAGCATTTATCTCCAGAAGTTCTATTTGTGTCTTTTTATGTCTTTCTTGTCTCTACTTAACTTTTTGAACATAAGGAATACATTTACAGTAACAGTATCACTTACAAAAGCAATATGAAATAAAACAAATCTAACAAAAGTTGTTTTGTTGGTTTTCGGTGTACAAGTCTTGAACATTTAAAAATTAATTAATAACCAAACATCATATTAAAAATTGAACAAAATATTTAAACATACATTTCCCCAAACAATGTATACCAATCAAAAATAAGCACATGAAAGATGTTCTATATCATTAGTTATTGAAGAAATTCAACTTAAAACACAATGCAATATCACTGCACCCTTTGGAGAATGCATAAAATTTAAAAGATTGACAAATGTTAGTGAGAATTTGAAACAACTAAAATTCTCATACCCTGTTGGTAAGAACATAAAATGATACAACCAGTTTGGAGATAAAGATTGGCAGTTTTTCAAAAAGTTAATCGCACACCTACCATATGATCCAGCCATTCCATTCCTAAGTATTTTCCTAAAGGAAAATAAAGCATATGTCCATAGAAAAATTTATACCTGAATGGGAATAAGCAGCTTTACTTGAAATAGTCAAAACCAGAAACAACCCAGACAGGGTTGAACAGATGAATGGATAAGCAAACTGTGATGTATTCATGTTATGGAATATTACTCAGCAATAAAAAGCATTGAATTCTTGCTGTATACAACAACATGGATGAATCTCAAAATAATTATGCTGAGTGGGAGAACTAGACATAAAGGAGTACATACTGTACAATTCCATTCTTATAAACCTCTAGAAAATGCAAACTAATTGATAGTGTCAGAAAATAGATCAGTAGTTGCTTGGGATTGGGGGGCTGTGAGTGTCAAGGGGTGGGGCCTACGAAGGGACATAAGGAAACTTGTAGGAATGAGGGATGCATCCATTCTCTGGAGTGTGGTGTTCATTTTGAGTTACACACCTATGTAACTTATTCAATTGCACAGTATAAATATGCGTGACTTATTGGACATCAATTATGTCTCAAAAATATAATTTTAAAATAAATGCAAGATTCCAACGTCAAATGATGGAAAAAAATGTCTTCCAGTGGTTTGGTCATGATCTACTACCCAATATTTATGGAAATATGGAAGATAATCCTTGTCCATACTAGTTCTGCATGTCTTTATTTCTACCTTTCCCTGCATTTGGAGTAACCCCTTTTATCTCAGCTCCATGGTTCAAAATCACAAGCACTCTACAAGCTCATTTCAAAGGCTACTTCTTCCATGAAGCCTCCGCTGTTCTCCCGAGCTGGAAATTACTTCTTGTTCTTCTGAATCTCTGTGAGCCTCTAGTATGCATCTTTCTGATGATATTTATATTCTTTCCCTTATTCACAGTGTTAAAAATCACTTTTTTTTCCATAGCCAGGGCCCTCTGAGTCACTGAAATAATTTGAAAGACACCAATTCAACTTATAGAAATGGAGTATATTTTTTTGATGTCTTGATGCCAAGAACCCTGGGGAGTGAGGCTTTTGATGTCTCTGGCTTTCAAGTATGTAGTCTGACTTAGATATTTTCCCACAGTACCTTCTTCCTAACTTCAGCCTCCTCCAAACATCACATGACAGGAAGTTGAAAGTACACGCAATGAAAAATTAGTGCTACTTTAACATTTGCCCCAAATTTGAAGATATTTATTTTGAGATGTTTCTTCTGCTTTGTTTCTTCTAAGCTGTTTGCCTTCTGTGATACTGTCTCATTAAATCCTCTCCACAATCCCACATGGTAATTACTAATTTCACAGAGGATGAGAATGAGGCATCTAGAGATTTCTTAAGTAGCATGGTCAAAGTTCCCTGGCTGACAAATGCGGAAGCCAGCACTGGTGGCTGTTGCTCTCTGAGTCCAATGCCCATGCTCTCAATCAGCACGTTGTGTCACCTCTCCAACATATCAAATGCAAAGGAAAGGCCAAATAATCTAAGGCTAAAGGGATTAGAGCGTATTTTTATGGGGAAGGGGTGTAGGTGTACTCTGTTTTAATTGATAACAAAACGCATGCTGTTATTTGTAACATTATCTAATGCTTTGACTCAGGTCATTGCTCATTTTAATGGGGAAGTCAAACCAGGTCTGCCAATTCAAGTTAATCATTTTCCTTTTTTAAAAAAATTAGATCACATAATTTTCCTTTCCAACATCATCTAATACTGAGTTTGTGTTCACCCTTTGTGGATTATATTTAAAACAAGTGCTTATTGTAGTTTTGTTCATATTAGAGTCTAAACAAACTCCACCCACTTTTGATGTCTTTAAATATCTTCTAATTATCATAACAGTTTCTCCTCCATTTTTATAACATTTATTATTAAGAAAATGAGCATGAATTCTTATCTTTTTAAAGTCTCCCCAACATCTCTTAGATTAAGTAATATGACTATTAGACTGTGTATGAAATACGGGCAAAGGCTATATCTCGTGTAACTTTGAACATATCTTAGGACTCCGCTAAAAGTTTTGCACATAATAGGAACAAAATTCTTGAGGTAAACTGAACTGGAATCTAAAGAATCATTGAAAGCTTGTCCTTATAATCAAAGTGTGGATACATCTCTTTCCATCTCCACCTAAACTTGGGGTTATGGTTACGTGTTTAGTTGAAATAACTTTTGCTACACCCTAAGCCTGTTGTCCATTCAATGCCCATATCCTCAGGAGGCCTGAGAGTTTCTGAGTTTCTAGTGTAGACGTGCCTGCGCATGCAAACACACTTACACACAATACACACACACAAAATTCTGAACCACCACAAATTACATTTTTACCTCACTGAAGTTTATAACTAACTGACTGTCCATCTGTTAGAGAGTATTTCATTTCCTTTTAATTTATTTTTTCCCTTGGTCAGCACTTCTCAGTTTCAGTGCCTGTAATAGCAAAAACTTCTATTGACTAAACTAGAGACTAAGAATTAGATGCGTTCTGTGATATGCAAACCAATTTCTTTTATCCCAAAGGAAACTTAAGACATTAATGTTTCTCAACCTGTTGGGAGAGATCATTATTTAAATTCAGTTGAAGCAAAAACAAGATTGCTTTAAAATTAAAACAATTCAGATCAGAGAAGTTATTGCAGCACATCTCTGACTATTGTCTTGGTGGGTGTCTTTCAGATAGCAAAAATGGAGTTGATATGGTAGCCTAGATTTTTCCAATAATAAAGCATATCAGCTTCATCTGGAGACTGACTTGCTAATTATTCAGGCCCTAAATAATGCAAGCCCTGTTCTCCTTTATTAGCTAATATCTTTCACAGTTTGGAAAGATGGTTCTAAAGACCAATTAAAGATACAGTTTTCTGACATGCTGGACCAGTTCATGATCTGCACAATATGCAGTATCATGTGAAAGTCATTATCAGAATATTCTCCCCTAGTTTATATTAGTTTTTAAATGTTTTTCTTCCTTTTGTATCACATCCAATACAGAGCCTTTGATGGTGCTGTTATAACTCTTATTCAATAACGAGAAATTCTAACTCCATAAAATCTCTTGATACCACATTAACCTTGCATCAGATAAACAAGTACATTGGGAACTGTGGCTAATACAGCTGAATATGAAAATAATGCACTGCACTATTTGAATAGAAAAAAGAAGAAAGTGAGTACAGAAGCAGCCTAAGTAATAGATAACCTTGTTACAGGAAAATGCTATCCTGTTAATACATCTGTTCCATTGACAAGTGTTTGTTGGAGGAAAATCTGTTGTTTTATGTACAGAGAAATGCTATGCTTTAAACAATCCTGCTTTATTAATTTAGTGCTTTTCTGTCATTCAATACTTTGGAAGATTTTTTTTCCTGTTTAGTAGATAAAAGCAAATCACAATATTCCTATTATGGTGTAAAGACTATAACCGTGACTTTTGTTGTTAGTGCCTTCGAGTCCATTCTGACTCCTAATGACACTGAGTACAGCAGAGTGGAACCCTGCCTGGTCTCTGCGCCATCCTCTCACCCTCTGGCACTGTATCAGACAATGTCCCGCTGCTATTCTCAGGGTTTCCATGGCCAGTTTTTCAGAGGTGGGTGGCCAGGTCCTTCTTCCTAGTCTGTCTAGTCTGGAAGCTCCCCTGAAACCTGTCCACCAGGGGTGGCCCTGCTGGTATTGGAAATCCCAGTGGCATAGCTTTCGCCATTGCAGCTACACTCAGCCGCCACAGTCTGACAACTGACAGATGGGTAATGTGGTTCCCTGACCCAGAATCAAACCGCAGCAGCAGCAAAAGCACCAAATCTTAACCACTAGGCCACTAGGGCTTTAGAAGACCACATCTGATCCCATTATAACTTTCTCAAAATAAATTTTCTATTCATGTAATTTTAGGGGGTTAATCTAAATATAAGTGAAGATGTATGTGGCAGACTGAATAATGTCCCTCCAAACGTACCCACAGCCCTGGGGGTCTAGTGGTTAAGATTCAGCACACTCATCTCCATGGCCCTGGTTCATTTCTGGGTCGGGGAACCACACCACCCATCTGTCAGTTGTCTTACTGTAGTACCTGCATGTTGCTGTGATGCTGAAAGCTGTGCCACCAGGATTTCAAACACCAGCAGGTCACCCATGGTGGATGGGTTTCAGGGGAGCTTCCAGACTAAGACAGACTAGGAAGAAGGACCTGGCCACCCACCTCTGAAAAGTTGACCATGAAAACCCTGTGAATAGCAGCAGAGCATTGTCTGATACAGGGCTGGAAGGGGAGAGGATGGCTCAAAAAGACCAGGCAGGGTTCAGCTCTGCTGTACATAGGGTCTCTAGTAGTCGGAATCCACTCAATGGCACCACCAACAAAAATGTACCCCACACTCTAATCCTCATAAACTGTGAATGTTACTTTATATTGCACAAGGAAGTCTGCACCTGTGATTAAATTAAGGCATCTGAGATGGGGAAAGTATCCTGGATTATCCAGATGGGCTCAATATAATCACAACCATTCTTATAAGGAGACAGGAGAAGTCAGAATCAGAGGAGAAGGCACTGTGGTGGCAAAAGCAGAGACTGGAATGATGCACTTTGAATATGAAGGAGGGGGCCATTAGCCAAGAAACGGGCAGCCACTAGAGCTGAAAAAGGCAGAGAAACGGATTTTCCCCTCAGGAGCCTCAAAAAGGAAATAACTTTGCCAGCACTTGAACATTAGCCCAGTCAAAATGATTTTGGACTTCTGACCTCCAAAACTATAAGAGAATTAATTTGTGTTATTTTAACCCACTAAATTTGCAGTAAATTGTTACAGCAGCAATAGGAGACTAACACAATGCAGTTTTAAAACTTGTGATAAAATCTTTGAAGCATGTGGTCCCCTTGGTATAACTGTCAGAGTTATACCACATCTCTGGCAGAGCAGAGGTCTGGGGTCAGGAGAATCTGGTTTAAAATCAGGTGTTGTCAATTATTAGGCCTATAATCTTAGGCAATTTATTAATCTCTTTGAGTCTTATTTTCTTTATCTACAAAATAGGAAAAAATAATACCATCTATGTCTTAAAGTAATTATAAGGATAAAATGAGAAAATACATGTAAAAGCATTTAGTATAGTGCCTGAATGCAAAACAGGAAATTTAAACATTTGCTATTATTATATTTGAAGCACATGTTCAACTCTGTTGGCCCCATTCAATATGAGAATTAGTGTAGAAAAATCAGTAAGGAACTGGTTAATAAGAGTATACTCCTATCACTGCTGGGTAAAACAAGTATGGTAGTCAAAAGATTGAGGTGACATCAGGAACCAGGAAGCCACAGGAATTGGAGGGACAGAGAAATCCAAGGGCAGACGCTGATCTCAGAAAGAGAACTAATATTTATGGAGGATCACCTCTGTGCTCCACTGGACTCTTCATCCACGTGTAATTGTCACAACAGGAAAGATATTATTCTCTCTACTTTATAAATGAGAAAAATGAGGCAACAGAGGGGCCGCCCGGTGGCGCAGCGGTTTAGTCCGCGCTTGGCAGGTTTAGTCCGGGGTTCGCGGGTTCGGATCCCGGGCGCCCGCCGACGCATTGCCTGTCAGCCATGCCGTGGCGGCGTCCCATATAAAGTGGAGGAAGATGGGCACGGATGTCAGCCCAGGGCCAGTCTTCCTCGGCAAAAAGGGGAGGATTGGCAACAGATGTTAGCTCAGGGCTTGTCTTCCCCACAAAAAAAAAAAAATGAGGCAACAGAAAACTCAAGTTGTCCAAGGTCACATACTCAGTTAGGGACAGACTAAAAATTTGAACTACAGTCTGAGAACTTTATAGCCCAGGCACTTAAACACACCAATAACAGGGAAAGTCCAGCATTATTCAGTGAAGTAAATCCATCATTCAGGGCGGGAATCTATTCCAGACTGGTGACTTAGGATGCCCTGTTGGAATCTAGTCCCAGGACACTTGACTGTGACATCCAAGAACACAGGAATTATGTCTTTTTTCTTTGTAGGTGCAAGATTTACTAGGTGCTCGATTAAGTATGGTCTGGGAATTTTTCTTAGTGGAAAGATGAAGACACAACTTATGATAGAGACACTCATTGTTAGACTATTTTTCTAGTAAATCCCTTTATAAAGCAAAATATCTCTCCCTAAATTATCTTTTTGGCTAATCAAAATTTTTATTGGGAATATTCAAGAAAAGGTTTGATTATAGTCTAGGCTAGAATAATAAATTTTGTAAATATGACACATCCAAGTTGAAAAATGAATTTAGGCCATTCAGTCATTATGAATTTTACCTGTCATAGGTGAGTCTGAAGAGAATGGATTCTAAAGTTAGACTGAAGTCTCCTCTCCCAGTAATTTGATTCTGTGATGATCCAGGTCATTTTTTTTCTTTTTATTCCTGTGCCTTGTTGGTTATATCCAAAGAAAATTGACCATATTTGAATCACAGAATTGAAAGGACCGTATTTTTGTCATCCAGTTATTTTATCATTTTGTGGGGAAAAAAAGACAAAAAATATGCCACAAATGTTCCATCTAGTTAAAATTTATCTACTTGATTTCCAAGTGGTTTATCAATCATGAATCTAACATCTGCTAAAGAGTTCTACGATTCTATTAATACACACTTTATTATTTCCCTCTCATTTGATTTAATAGGCAATGGTTTCCATGATGCTTTCCTGTCCCTTTTTAAAAATCAGAGCATCTACCCTCAGGCTCCAACATGAACAAATGAAGCCATAAAATCTTTCTCGTGTAATGAGAGCATTTTTCCCCAGTCTACAGAAAATAAACTTTAGGGTCAACTTTGACATTTGTTTCTATACTTAAATATCTTGTTCAGTGTCTCTAGTCCTATAATGACAATGATGGTTATAGGTACTATTTATTGGACTCAGTATATGTCAGGAATTCTTCTAGGTGGTATACATGTTCACAACATCCTAATAATGTAGGTGCTGCTATTATCTTTGTTTCATTGATAAGGAAACTAAGGTATTGGAAAGTTAAATGGCTTGCTCATGGTCTTACAGTTGGATGCTCGAGAAATATCACAGTAATTTTCTGGTTGCTTTTTATTGACTCTCTTCTTCCCTCTAACCAATCTATATCAAATACATTGACAGGCAATTCTTCCTTAAAAAATGTCGTGGTTACCACGTTGCAGTCACCCTGAAGAGTCAGTTACACCTACTTGATGCCTCCTACATCAATTCCTATCATTGGCCTATCTTTAAGGTTCTGTGTAGTCTGCTTCATTGTGTACCATCCACTCTGGGCTCCCTAATGTCTTAGTCCTCTTTCCTTTTCTCACTCCTAATACAAATAAAGGTTCATAATTCCTTACCCAGGACAGTTGGGGCCAGGTGTATAAAAGAATTTGGAAATTTTGGATCTTAAAAAGATAATATTTGAGACATATCTGTATATTATATAACAACCCCAGTGGGGTCTGAGGCTGCATCTTTAAACCATACAAAACACATTAATATTTTTGCTGCTGAATATATAAATATTCATATCAAGTGGGTTACATAAAGACTATTAAAATCCTTACATCAGTTCAGGACCTATTTTTACCAATAAATGAGTTAGAAAAACTTTCAGTTTTCAGAACTTCTTGGATTTCAGAATTGAAGATTAGGAATCAGGGAATGGTTCCATGTTCCTTATCTTAGTGTCATCTTGTTATTTAAAATGTAACCCTATTCCCACACTCACATACATAAATCTTATTCCTACTTCAAGACACAGTTTAAGCCACACTCCTCATGAATTGTATACAGGAACAAACTCCAATGAATCTATTTCTTCTGCACTTAAAAGCTCACCCACATACTTTAACATTAGATGGTTCTGCAAGTATTCCCCATATATTCCTTTTTCTCAACTTGACCTGAAGCATGTAGGGACTAGGGATCATGTCTTATTATTTTTATATCACTCTACAACAAGCTGGACTCACATTAGAGTTTAAATTATTGCCTAAATAGTTTTGTAAGTGCTCCAGGAAATTACTGGATTGACTGTGTTTAATAAGGTAAATCAAGTTTATATGGAATATTGACAAAAATATAAAAGTTCCTTAAATGTTTAGTTATGTTTTCTTTCCTCATAATGTGTTAAACAACTTTTCCCATTTTATTTATTATATGTAGAGATGTTAAATCAATTATGGTACGTTATTTTGGGATGGCTGCTATAATGTGTATAAAGATCTTGGGCTTTGAAAATGGGTAAGTCACAGTTTGACTATTGATAAGTAAACCATTCCGAGCCTAGATTTCTCCATCTGTAAAAAAGATTGCTAATAATACCTATCTTCAAGGGTTTTTCTGGAAGATACTTATTAAATGCTCCATCCCACATCCCTCTTGCTTGCCAAAGGAAAAATAAAAGGGTCCTTTCTACCTGCAAACGTTGCCCTGTAACTTTGCAGATGTCGCTTATTGGTCTTTAGAGCAATTAATCCATCTTTACAGAGGAAAGAAAACTATTTTACCTAATTCAGATTAGGAAGATGGATCTCTTGAGGCCTTTAGAGAACTGCCACCAGTGAATGAACATATGAATCATCTTACTGCTCAGTGTATGGTATATGAGTTCTTTTTTCACAGTTTATTGTAAAGAACCAATGTGGTGTTTGGCTTTCAAGATCATTCATTAATGACAATCAGTTTTTTCCAAAGGATGTTTATCTTCCATACAATAAAATTCTAGGACTTTCTGTGGATTAACTTGTTTCACATCTTTGCTTAGTAGGAAATAGGATAGCCTAAAGAAGTTAGAGTCCAAACCTGGAGACTGCATAGACCTTGGGATAATGCAGTTGTTCTGGTAGCATTCTAGGAATAAAAAGCTAGAGGAATCCTGCAAGATAGGTAACATTCAAAGGAATCTGGTAGCAAGTAGTTGATGGTGGTACTTCATGTGAGAATATTACATCTAAAAGTCTGGTTAATTTATAAGAATTTTTTGAGGGCTGAATTTAATATAGTAAGCTCTCTAAATCTCCCCATGAAACTTCAGAACTGGACGATGTATGCTCTGGCTCTGAAACAAGGTGTGTGATGATGAAGAGCTTGGAAAGCTCTCGGTAGTGCTCTTAGATTTGTAAGAGACATGAGTTGAACTGAAATGTCATAAAAGTTCTTACTATCCTTTCTTCTTGCTATCAGCTAATATTTTATCTTTTAGTTGTCAATTCTATCCAGTTTAAACATTCTAATCATCTTATACGTGTGGTTTTACAAGAGGAACGCCATTTACCTTCTCTAAGATTCATCTTCCTTGTCTGTAAAATGGGATAATAATAGTCCACATTGCATAGACTTTTTTAAAGGAATTTTAATTTTTTGCATACAATTTTTAATATATGATATTATATGTAAAATGCTTTTTAAACTAAGTACATTTGTAAAAGTTAACTAGAGAGAAGATGATTCTGTCAATGATGATGAGGGCTCCATTGATGAAGAAAATATGAATCAAACAAAGAGTAAGAACATGAAGAGAAGAAAGAGGGAAAATCAGCAGAAGAAGTAGAAGTAGAAATAAAATGAGAACAAGCATGGAACTTTGTCCCAGTTCTTTCCTACCTGAGTTCAAAGTATTTTTCATTCATGAGACCATTTGCTACAGAGATCTAGATGCCAGCTGTATCAAACTTTCATACATATCATACCCTCAAACGCACAAGACTAGATATATAAAGGATAATGATTTAAAACTTAAGAGTATGGGCTTTGGAATTGCAAATCATCATTTTAAATCCTCATTTCAAAACTTGTCAGTTTTACGACCTGGCATAAAATACTTAACTACTCCGAACTTTAGTTACCACATTTTTAAAAGGAGGATATTAATAACATCTACTTGGTGGGTTGTTGGGAAGATTGAACAAGTTGAAGACAGCACAGGATTAGCATCATACCTGAGAAATGGTATGGGTTTAAAAAATAGTGGTTATTGCATTTATATCTGTTGTGCTATCCTCTTTTTTCATGATACTTATTCTGTAGTAAGATCATCTAAAGTGACTTATACAGTGAAAACAAATAGGCTTGGGATTTTGAAGCTACAATAAAGCTCGATTGTACAGTGTCCAACACTGATAGTTCTTCTCTATACATCCTATTATATTGTTTTGAAATACAATTTTACTAACACAAAAGCTTAATTAAAGTGGACTGTGAGTGTGTGTGTGTGTGAGAGAGAGGGAGAGAAAAGGACAAGGGTGAAACAGTTGGATGGGCAAACAGAGAGCACGCCCCATAATACTTTATTCATTATTGATTAACTCATTAATGGGAAGTTTGCTCTTTTGTCACTGTGTGATCTTGCAGTGTGTTTTGTGTAAATCTGATTGATGAGAAACATCTGAAAAGCTCCAACTCATCCACTAATCTGTTGCCAGGACTTTTATTCTGAGCTATGAAATGATTTCTCCTTCTTCTCCTTCATCTTCCTCTTGCACGTGAATGTGCGATCATTTCTAGACAGTACAGAAACTTTCGAAGAGTGATCAGAGGGCTTGACCCTTGTAATAGAAGGAAGGGAAGTGATCTGCTACCAGTGCTATTTGAGGAACAGCAGGAAATCTTAACTTGTGAATATTCTGGCAAACTTCTAACTAGAACAGAAAGCTTTTAGGGTTCAAATTTGTAGATAGAATGAACTAACCCATGCACTGAACAATTGTGCTGATATCTGCCAATTTATTTCTAATTTATAGGCATTTTAAAATTATATCCTGGGCCTCTTTTTTTTTTTACTGTCTAGCATGAAAAATATTGTTAAAATTAAATGAGCAGCATTTTTCTCAGTTCTGTTCAAACCACAGATGCTAGTTTTGATTTTATTTCTAACAGTGAGATTGAAATTCCATTTTAATATGCAGAACTGCAGCCCAGGGAGTCATAAAATACAGAGTGTTTTCATTAGATGATAGCCTGCACCTCTAGTTAACAGGAAAGCTGATTCATCAAACAGCAGCGACCAAGACAGCATCAACTAAGACCTGGAATGAAAACACGAGATTGGGGTGAAAATTACCTGTTTTGAATCACGTAATTGTAACTTTGGAGAAATTCCTAGTTTGTGGCATAAAACTGTTTCCAGGGATGCAAGAGTATTTGCTGTAAATTTGCTGCAGATGGTCTAGAGATTGAACATTTTCTGCATTTCGAAGGGATCTTAAATTTTATATCAGTTGCCACTACACTAATTTAAAGGAACATTCACCCTTGTTCTCTCTACTCCCCCCAAGAAAAAACAAATGATCAGAACTAATTCTGCCTTTGAACTTGTCTCTAAAATATTTGCATACACAAAGTAAAGAGTTGGAATTTGGGGCCATTTTAGGCTAGTGGAATTCACAGGTAAGGGACTCTAGCTGACAGTCAAAATGTCCCTGTGGACTCCAGGTGACGAATTGACATCTCTTCTGGTCATATAGTTGATTAGAGAAAAAGAGAGAGCTTCCCTTCTCCTGATGAATTATAATTGCACTCCACCCTAAAATCAAAATAAATAACAGCAATAATAAAAATAACAGCAAAAAGCTGAATCTTTGTGATGCATGTAGTTGTTACAGTTTGTCATAAAATGTTAAAGCTAGAAGAAACATTAAAGAGCACCTGGTTTAACCCGTGCTCCAAGAAGTTGACTTGGAGTCTGCTTTAGGTGGAAAGGTGGGGTTGACAGAAGAGTAGATGGACATACTACTTTGGAGGTCTCCGGGAGGCTCAGGGAGAATCTCTGAAGTCCGAGTTACAATGGGTTGAGAGTATCCTGTAAGGACACCTCTCTGAATCACCCATGATAGTAGTCTATGAGTACTGGTAGAAACCATTGCCAGACTGTGGTTTTACATACGTGGTTATAGCAGAAATAACAAGGTAAACCAGTGCATTACAGACCGTGTCCCTTTTTATATGTCTAATCCAAAGAAGTCCCTGAGTTCTTTTATTGTGTAAAAGATGGAAGACAACCTGAAAATTGACAGATATTAGAATTTTTGTCTTATCTGGACAATAAGCTTATTGAGGAAAAATATTGGAATATTGCATAAGAGTCATGGAATAATTCATTCCTTTTGCAGATGCATGAATTCTTCCTTTTGTTCCATTGCTTCTCCTCAGCACTGCTGAGCTTGTATTGGACTGTGACTGGTTTCCAGGGGGCTTGCACTGCATACAGACGTGTTTAAAAAGTAGCTCAAGATTATAGAATGTGCAGCTGAGGGTATCATCCTAGGGGAATATTAACTCACTCAGAGGTTGTTCCAGTCATAGAGTAGAGGATTTCATCCACGGGGTAGAGAACATAGACTCTAGCTCTATGAAAACTATCAAGAAGTAGATACGGGGTCAGAGCCTTAGCAGATGGTTGAACTTCCCTTTGCCTCATCCCTATTCATTATTTTTTCTTAGTTTTTTCATGTATCTTCATATTTTTATGACAGCTTTTTTTTTTGCAACCAGAGCATATAGTGAATGAATTTTAAGAATTTGCCATTTAAAAAGTAACTTTTGCTAGGAGGTTAAACATTATTTGAAATCATTACTTCCATTTCCATGTTTCTATCAATGATATTATCTCAAAATAATCGTGAATTAGAATTCTAGCTTAAGATAGCCAGTATTTTTTTGTGTGTGTGTGAGGAAGATTGGCCCTGCGTTAACATTTGCTGCCAATCTTCCTCTTTTTGCTTGAGGAAGATGATCCCTGAGCTAACATCTGTGCCAATCTTCCTCTAGAGAAAAAAAAAAGCTCTTTGAGACAGTGTAATATAACAAGAGAAAATTTAAATCCCAGCTCCGTCGCTTACTAACTATATAACTTTAGGTAATTTACGTTCCCACTCTGTACTTAGTTTTCTCACCTGTAAGAGAGGGATAAAATGATATTCACCTCATATGAATTTATGAGGATTAAAATTTTGTAGGAGCTAGCCCGGTGGCATAGTGGTTAAGTTTGCGTGCTCTGCTTTGGTGGCCTGGGGTTCATGGGTTTTGATCCCAGTTGTGGACCTACATGTCAAGCCATGCTATGGCAGCGTCCCACATGCAAAATAGAGGAAGATTAGAATGGATGTTAGCTCAGGGCCAATCTTTCTCACCAAAAAAAAAAAGAAAAAAATTGGTAATGTATCCAAAGCACTTTGATTAGTACCAGGCACTTAGTAGGGATGTAGCAAATGTTTGGTTTTATTTTTTAATTTTAAAAACCTTAAATAATTTATCAAGATTTGTTAGATAATACAGTTACAATATCAACTTTTGTCTTCATACGAAGCTGATACACTTCACATTTAATTTAGAATGCAACACGAGGTTAGTCTAACCTCAAACTGCTAGTTTTTCTTGAACAAAGAAAAAAGATTCTAGCTTGGAAATCTATTAGTCAAGTTTTTAACAATATTATTAAAAATTTAATAGACTTTAACAATATCATAATATAATATTAAACATAACGTGGGATGCAAGATTTCAGACAGAATATTCTCCCCTATTCAAATAAACATATGAATCAAGTTTTAAAATAAAAAGATAAATACCATTATAGATGCATTAAAGTTGGCACTCGTTCTGTGCTGTATGAGCACAAATGCTTGCAACTGCTGGAGACAATTGGGTGATATTTATCAAGAGCTCATAGTTTTCATTATAGTGATTCACCTTCCTAGAATTTATCATAAGAAAATGATAGTCACAAAATTTTTAAAGGTTTAAAACAGGAAACAAGATGTTCAGTCACAAGGGACTGGCTGGATTTATTATGGTTCATCCACACCGGAAAACACTATACACACGTGCATAAACACATGAGGCCATTCAAATTCATGTTTCTAGTGAATAGTTAGAAAAACTGTAGGGAAAGAGAGACAAAGGAAGGAAAGGAGAATGATTCTAATTTTGTAAAAATTACAGGTTTTTATAAATTTGTACAGACACTTAAGCGAGACATACAGATACACAGACACACACATTTGCCAAATTTTCAGTATGGTTACACGTGAATGAAACACATAAAGTGTTTCCTTTATTCATTATAATTTTCTGTATTTTACAAATTTTCCACCATCCACATGTATAACTTTAAATGTAAAAATATTAAAAATAAAATACTTGAAGTATATACCCTAAAATATATAAAATTTTTGTCTTTGTGTTTTTCCTGAATTCTCCACATTTTAATTTAATTTTATAATTATATAGGTGATTTTATGATTATATATAATTATATTAGTAGAATATATATAAATTATATATATAAAAACATTAATATTACACATATATGCATTAGTAAGCAAAGAGAATCGAACAGGAACAAAGTTAATACTCACTAAATATATGGGAATAAATCAGCTTGACTTTGAGAAAAATGGCCTCAAAGAAATATTTTGTATTTCATAGTTTAAAATAAAACATTTAAACAGTCAATAAAAAACCTAATAAATATTTCCTGTTGATAGAGAAATTTATTGATCCTCATGAAAAAAAAAAGCATCTCTCTCTTTAATCCCATATTACTGGAAAATAAAGTAGTTCAGTTAAAACAACAATTTGGTTGGCATTGTTAAATCTAGAAATACATTGTGAGTTCAATGCCATCCAAAGTGTCTTTTAAAATTTAAAATAAATTAATGGCATTTCATAAAGTAAATTTTACCGTGGCAAAATTACCTACACCTTTTCTTAGTGTAGTAATTATACATCAAAAGGCACTGGAAGTCTTCATTTAGAATTACAGAGTTATAAATTTCTTAACTGTGATGGGTCATAATTAATCAAAGATTAAATTAGAACGGGGTAAAAGTTTGACTTTTATCATTCCCTCTTTTCTAAGTTGTTATAACACAATTTTTGAAATACTTTAGTCCAAGATCCAGTTCTCAGGTCTGTAGCAAACTGTATCCATAGGAAAGTTATATCATTTTTTTCTGAACATCACTTACTTCAAGAGTAAAACAAGAAGAGCATAAGTTTTACTTCTAAAATTATTGTTAATTTTTACTCACTATATATATATACTTTTTAGTCTGAAAACTATATATATATAGAAGTATAACTATAACTATAATTATGTATACATACGCATATATGTATAATTATAAAGCTCCCCTCAGAACATTTGGCACATAATTGGCACTTCTTTATGTTTTTCTTTCTTTTTTTTTAACTTTAAGAGTACCAATGCAGAGATTATCCATTTTAAATGGTTTGATCACTTTTTATTTGAATATTTTTTGGTCTCTCCTTTTTCTCTCCCATTCTCTCCTTTTGGAACTCTGAACATTCATTCTAGACTGCGTAATCACAGTCATTGAGATGATGGCTTTTTTTCAGCCTTTTTTTCCCCTCTGCTTAGTTTGGATAGTTTTTCTTGTTATATCTTCAAGTTCACCTTTTCTTCTTCACTGTCTAATCTGCTGTGAAGCCTGTTTAGTGATTTTTTAAAATTTCAGCTCTTGTATTCAAACTACAGAAGTTCCATTTTATTCTTTTTTATAGTTTCAATTCCTCTCCTTATTTGTGTTCATCTCTTTCTTTAAATGCTTAAACGTATTGGTCATATTATAATAGATTTTTAAAGTTCTTGTCATTATCTGTGTCATATTTTGTTCTTTTTCTAATGCCCGAGATTTTACCAGAACATATTTTCCTGCTTTTATTCATATCTAGTGATTTTTTTTATTAGGTGCTTGACTTTTATATATTGTTGAGTGTGTACAATGTGTTGCCTTCTTCTGAAGAGTCTTGTGCTTTATTTTAGATTAATTTAATCAGGTAGTTAATTTACAGATCTGCATGATTCTTTTGAAATTTGTTTTAAGCTTTGGGCAAATTAAGAAAGCTATAATTCTAGGGTCAGTTTAATCAAACTCTAGGGCATGGCCTCTTTGAGGTCTAGATTGTTCAGTGTTGTCTTTTCACTTTGGCTGGTTGGAATTCAAACATTTCCAAAATCTGTATGAGCTCTGTTAATTGTACAGTTTATAACTCCTGGTAGTTATTATTTCCTTGGAAGCTGCTCTTTGCCCAGACCTGTGGTTTCTCACTCTATAGGTGCACAGCTTAGTATTCGGGCAAAAGCTCAATGGAGCACTTATGTGGATCCCTGGAGTGTTTTGTCTGTGTGGTTCCCTCACGTCTAGTACTCTGCCCAGCAAATTCTAGCTGTGTCTGATTCTGTGACCTCTGATGTCTATCTTTTCTACGTAGTGAAACTCCCTTGCCTTGGTTGGGTTCTCCCTCCTGTGTGTCAAGGTCTGGAAGATGCCTCCAGACAGAAAGCCAGCACGATCATAGGAATCAGCCAAGTTTTTCTTTCCCTAGGAATCACAATCCCGTGTAGTCTTTTGTCCATGTATGAAAAGAGATTTTTCATATATTCAATCTAGTTTTCCAGGTTTTTTTTTTTTTTTTTTTTTTATGGCGGAAGAGCTAGGCTGGTACTAGTTACTCCATCATGGGCAAAAGTGCAAGGTCGTAGCTCATTTTTAAACTTGCATTCTTGGTTATATTTTTAAGCACCAGGAGAACCTAAACATTTTAAAATTGGATGTAACATTTCTTGTTTGTTTACAGTCTTTGGTGGTCAGGATTTACAAAGTTCCTTTGTTATGATTTTTACGTCAGTATACCCAACACATTAATCCTATCTATCCAATTTGCTATTTTTTTCATTGAAACTGTAGTTTAGTTTCTATAAAAAAGAAAGAAAAAATCTTCTGTTCAAATGACAAGGAATTACTGCATTCATTTTCATTAAAAATATTATTAAAACATAACCCATTCTGGCATTAGAAACTATTGGACTTGGTAAGGATATGATTGATTCTGATCATATTTATATGGCTTCTTATTTTTAGGCATCATTATCTTTCAATCAGGGCGCAATCTTGCCCCAAATACCAATTTAGAATCAAATGCATATTATGTGCTTACACAGACAAATATGCCTTAATTTATTCCATATATTGTCATGTATTCCACAGAAAGAGAAAGCTATTTTAACCACGGTCATTTTTACAATTATTTTGTTTAGGAGTTGTAGACTAACAGAGTCCAGCTTCAGCATTTCCCTGAAGCCATTTATAAGCAATTATTGCTTAATTGTTCCCATAGGATAAGCCAATTTAGGAGAGTAACAGCTAAGCAACATCGTTTCAAGAGCTTTTGAAGTGAGGAAGCAAGGGCCTTATCCTCTATTTCTTGGTGAATTTGCTTAGGAAGTGGAATAATTATTTTTTCTTGCGTTTTCAAAGCAGTATAACCATTGCAGTCAGACACGTCTTGATTCAGTCCTTCCTAGTAGACATGTGACTTTGGGCAAATTATTTCTCCTTTATGATTCTCATTTTCCACTTGTATATAGTACCTAGTTCACAGTGTCATGGTGAAGACTAAAGATAAAGTCCTTGGCATATCATTGTGTCATAATAAATAGAATTATTAATCTATCTTCAAAAGAGATGTTTATTAATTCAATGAAAGAACAAAAGATGCCAAGGAAAACAAGCTTGGGTTGTGCTCTCTAGAAAAATAAGTCAAAACTATCAGAAGTTTAGTGTCATAGTTCCTGGTTTTTATGTCCTCTAATGAGTATGCATTAACAGCTATTGAAGAGTTTGGGATAAGAAAGAAAGAAAGCAAGACCTGCCTAAAAGACCTTCTCTTAATCTCATAAGTGAGATTGTTTCAGCAGAGGGCTCATTTCCCAAAAGCTCTTATTCACCTTTTACATCCATAACTAAAATATCCTTTCTGAATTTGCTGGGTTTTTGTCTACTTTTATGTATGGTTGAATTAAAAACGAGGAGAGATCTTTTATTAAAAATTGTCAAGTGGTAGGTACTTTATATACATTGTCATTAATTTCTCATAACAACCCTGTGAAAGAGGAATTAATGATCTCATGCTACCAGTCCAGGGCTGGAGCTTAGAGAAATTATGTCATTTTCAAGGTCATACAGCTAATACATGGTATGTCAAAGATTCAAATTCAAGTCATAGCCACTCAAGGAATCACTTCCATTTTATGTCTTCAAAGGTCAACTGTTTATCTGCTCCCATCCCTACCACCATGTCCTACTCAAGACTGAATATCTTGGACCTAGCCCATGCCCAGCACATAATAGCCAATACATGCTTGCAGAACGGGTGAATGAACATTCATCAAACCTTCAGAATCTTTGCAACAAAATGTGCAAATAAGGGAGTAGGAGACTATAAGACTGTTGTAGGAAGGAGATAAAGTGTAACTTCTTTTGCAAACTCATAATTCCTAAGACATTGTTGGGAATGCATAAGGGAGTCAACAACCATTGTTGGCCAAGTAAATGTATTGTTTTCCTTTCAATACTGAATTCTTAGAATCCAGAGATATTTTTCCTAATATTAGTCTTTGAAAGAAAATTGTAGAAATGGTATTTGTTTGTCAAAACTTATATTAAGAAATTACTGCCTGGAGAATTGCAAACCAAACTCTGGATACAAAACCAATTTGCTATTGAATACCATGTGGTAAGACAAAAAACATGCCTACTGAAAGAAATTAATTAAGCCAAGGGCAAATATCTGGAGACAATACTATTTTGAGATTCAATTTTAGGAGGCAGAATAAAATGGTTCCTGGGTACATTTTCATTTATGTGGACATTCTCAGAAAAACAGAGAAGTAAAATCTTGCCTGTTAACTCCTTCCTTCTGGCATTTACATCTCCCCTCTCCACCAGCAAGATGAATGCTCCAAAGTGTCAGCAAAGTGTCCGATTCTTAGCAGGGAGGAAAAGGCCAGTGACATTGACCCCTGCACAGACAGCCTGGTTATGACGTACTACAAGTTCTTAACAGTTCTGCCCTCACCAACTTCTTCCCCATGCTGCATCTTGTCCCAGAGGTGAATATCATCCGTTAATGTGCATGCACAAGTGGCTTCATTGCAATGGGAGGGAGAAAAGAGCTCACGACCCTCTGAATTAGCAACTCCTGCAAAAACTGCATGGCAGAAGGGACAATACTTTGAAATCAGATATCCAAGTTTTAGATAGAGTTATATTTGATTATCTATCCCAAATGTTACTTTATTTTTTCCTAGAAGATAGTATCGAATGTTATATTAAATATTAATATCAAATAGCATATTAAATTCATAAAGTAAATTTTATCTTTTGTCCTAATCCTTTCTGTTCAGTGGAATTTTATGACACCCAGATTCAGTTTGCAGTCCAATTACTTCTTGTTTTCACCTAAATTCTTTGACATCTCTATGCCTCAGTTTTTATATCTGTCACATAGGTATAATAATACTTTCCTTCTAATATATTGCCATGAAGGTTAAATGAAAAACTATACATAGAGCTCTTAATATAATACCTAACACAACGCAATTATTCAATAATTAGATTTTATTGTTGGTCACCTAGACACTAGCTTCCAAAACTAGATGTCCTGCCTCTTTCTGAAGAGCTACCAACAAATTATTTTTACTCTGCATCTTAGCTAGGGAGCAAATAGAATTGAAGATTGCCCCTTCCCACTAATGGTTCTTTTGAAAGGGAGAGAGCTGCTCTAGACTCTCCATGTTTCTGTCTCCATCCATGAAAAGGAGATGACATTCACCCAAGATCCTTCCTCTCCCTGAGGGCGTTTTGGGAGAAAATAATATTGGTGTCTTTATATTCACCAGGCCACATTTTGCTAGTGGATAGGGTAACTATACTTAAAAAAAGTGAACCTGGATCCACAGGCTCTTTCTAATTTTGTTGCTCAGGAGTGGTATTCACTCATGCACTTCCTGCTTCTCTATGCTAGACTCACCTGAGAAGATCTTCCTAGGTTAGGTGAGGTTCACTCCCTCTCTGTTCCAGTGTCTTCATCTGTACTTGACAACCCAAGTGTCTTTGATTGGCGGTGAATAGGGAGTATGAGGACCCACAGTGACCACATGGCTATGATTACAGGTAGCCTTGTGGCTACCTGCAAAGCCTTGTGTTTTGACATTGGTAAGGTGTTTGCCCAACAAGTAGTAAAGGTATACTTTCCCCATTGGCTTGTGAGCCTCATCAGTCAGAACCCCGGGCTGGGAAATGAGGGGTGAATTGTATCTAAAGGTGTCACGACATGAAGATTAGAAAAAAGTAGTTAAATTTGGCCATTCTGCAAAAATAGTTTCTCTGTACTATTATTGCTGGCGACTTAAATAGAGCTGGACCTGGGTAGATTTTTACATATGTGTCTCAATATTTGAATAGGATATTACCTGATTCTTACAAACCCTTTGTGAGCCCTCATTTATTTTAAAACTCTGTTGTGCTTACAAAACATCCAGCTGTTCTTAATCCCTCCCTCAATATTCTTGGCACATTTTTTTCATATGCATTTTTCCCCTCGTTTAGCATGAGCTATTTGGAGGATGGCATGGTGATGAGAAAGCATATACTAAAAGAATGGGGAAATAGCATATTTCCTAGCATTAACTCGCTCGGCATTTAAGGGAATTTGAGGAAGATACTTGTCTTTTAAAAGAATTTAAGTTTTCCTGTGTAATGAATATTTTTAAATAGTAGAGTTATAGGAGAATTTCAATTGCTTTCTTGCTTTATTTGTTTGTTACCAGGCCCTTGGTTCTTTGTTATAGACCAAATTACCTATGAATCATATACTTGCTGGTCTTGGATACCAGCAGGAATTTAGGACAATTGATCATTGGAGACAGTGTAATACAATGGCTAAGAACTTCCAATTCTCGGTCTAGAAATTCCTGAGTTCAAATCCAGCCTCTGCCAGCCTTTTTTCAGTTGAGTCACCCTGGGAAAATTACTTTATTTTGCCATAGCTTATCTTTTCTCCTCTGGAAAATGATCATAAATACTATTATGATAAATAATACTAATGATCATAAATACTACACACAAATTGTCATAAGAATTAATTGAGATGGCTTATGTAAAAACTTTAGAATACTGGCACACTGAACATGCTCAAAAATATTAACTCCTTTCATTCTTACTGAAAAATCAACACACCACAAAAAGCCTGATTCTTTACTTCCATCAATCCATTTCTAAATACTTGCTTTTATTACCCATACTCTGATCTTTGAAGCCTCCCCTCCCATACACACACACACACACACACACACACACTTTGACTTTGTCTGCCTCTCAAGCCTAGAATTGCCTCTTTCTTCACACAATAATTCAATATTCAAGTACCAAGCAGCTCAAATTCTGTTTTAGGGTGGCCATTTGCCAAAGTCTACTCAGAGCATCAAAAAAAAGCAAAAACCCCCCAAATCTAAACATTGCCTGGTCTCCACTGACAAGACAAGGGACATGTGCATGGATAGCTCTGACTCATACATCCACATCCCATCCCCATTTTGCTTTAATAGTTTGGATAGTCAGCTATCATCAAACCAAAGAAACCACAGCAGCCATCTCCTTACTACAGTGACAGAGGAGTTATAGTTATAAATGAGGCTTCTCCTTCCTTCACTTTCCTTCATCAATCATGAAGGTTCAAGACAGGGGTACTCTTTTGAAATTTGAAGTGAGATTTGAACATACACAGCCTTGAAGAGAATCCTAAAATCTCTTCAATTTTTACACCTGTCCAATTCCTCTGCCCATAAGTTACATACTACATTTCCTTACAGTGCATTTTTATAGAGAAAAGGTAGAAGATAAATCAAATTAAGACCAAAGATTTCTTTGCTCTGATTTCCAAGATAATACTTATATGGCATATAGATTTAAGGAGAGGCTGCTGAATGAAGGGTCAGGGACTTAGCTTTTAGTGCCAGCCCGCCCCCCATGTAGCTACTGCTTTGGAGTTTCCACTTAGCATTTGGTGGACCTCAATATCATCTTCTGTATAACAGGGTTGGATAAATTATTTCTTGAGAGATTTGTCTATCCAATGAGCCATGACACTTAGAGAGAAATATTCACATATCTGTGAATCCTACACAGTACCATTTGTATAAATAATCGACTAACATCTTGATATCTGTAGATAGATAGATAGATAAATAGATAGATAGAGATTCTGTTGTTAGTGCCATCGAGTTCATTCTGACTCCTAGAGACCCCACGTTCAGGAGAGTAGAACCCTGCCCAGTCTTTTTGCGCCATCCTCTCACCTTCCAGCTCTGTATCTGACAGTGCTCCGCTGATAATCAGAGGATTTTCACGGCCAATTTTTCAGAAGTGAGTGGCCAGGTCCTTCTACCTAGTCTGTCTAGTTTGCAAGCTACACTGAAACCTGTCCACCACGGGAGGCCCTGCTGGTATTCGAAATACTGGTGGCATAGCTTTCAGCACCACAGCAACATGCAATCATCACAGTATGACAACAGACAATGGGTGGTGTAGTTTCCTGACCAGGAAACAAACCCAGGCCGTGGCAGAAAAAGCGCCAAATCTTAACCACTAGATCACCAAGACTGCACAGATGTAGATTTAGATATAGGTATGTAGACATGCTTTATCTGATCTGGTAAGTCTAAGTGGAAATGACGTTACCATTAACTTCCTTTTGTGTTTTTGTACGAAACAATGGGCACACCCAATCCCATATCTCTAACCACCATTGAGTAAATTTTCCTCCAAGAATTTAAGCCTGTCTTCGGTGGGTGGTCAAAATTAAAAATACATATATATTTCCTTAATTTTCTTTCAAATCCATTTTCAGTTTCCTCCATAGAAGAAAAGAACACAGAAATTAATTCAAAAATCTAATAACTATAGTCTTGCACAGCAGGAGATATTTTAATTGACATTACAGTTATTATTTATGTATCTTTCATTATTAGCTAACATTTCTCAAAAGATTAAAATAGTAAAATTTCTATTCAACATCAAAGAATGACTAAAATAACACAAGAACATGTGTATATTAAATAATTCTGCAGCTATTGAACAGTGGAAATTTATTTTGAGAATATCTGAATAGTTTTTCCAATGATCCTAAGCTCTCCTGTATATAGATAAAAGAAAATGTGATTTAAAAAAAAGTAATACATTTTTCTTCTTTGTTGGAGAGCAAAGGGAGAAAATCACAAACAAAGTCAAACAAATAAAACCCTTTTCTTGGCTTTGTTTAAGGCTGAAGCATTGGATATAATAGTTATTCCGATTATTGCAAAGATTAGGGGAAGACAGCAGCTTCCAAAGTTTAGTTGGATAAAGAGTGATCAGAGGGGTAGATGTGTGCTGTGCATCTATATAACCTCAAACTTATAAACCACTCATAAAAATACACCCATCATTAATTGAAAATGAACGAGCCTATACATAAAGTTGTTGCCTAAAAGAAAAAACAACAACAACGGAGGAGGGGACAGGGAGGGAGAGAACAAAAAAAGAAAGTACAATCAACTCTATTATGACTCAAACCATGTAGGATTTGGAAGGAGCCAAAGAAGCAGCTAAATCAATCACTTAGCTGGAAAGGAGAAACAGAAAGCAAACAAAAAAGAATCCAATTACTTTATGTTTGTTTTTGTAAATGGTTTTTCTGTAAAAGGAAAAAACTATTTTGACTTGTTTTCCTCTGTACTATACTGCTGAGAGCAGTCAGTACCTTATGAGTAAGTCCAAGCGACTGCTGATCCTTCTGTTAATGCTAATTAACCTCCTGCTACAAATATCAACAAACCCACATCTGAGCTTTGTCTGCACATCATTCCACTCTCCTTTTAATTTGAATTGCGATAGTCACCATTGGTTGCTACTTAGTAGGCGGAATCACATCAGCGGTTGAAAAACAAGATGACAGTCAGGGTCACACTATCTGTTATTTTCCAGACAGAAAAGAAACAAAGGCTTACAATGGCTTTAAGAAGTCAAAATATAATTTCTATAAGGAAAGACAGATGGGAGATTCATGATTGGGGTGTAGGGGTTGAGATTTTTTTCTGGGAATATTTGGATTTAACATTTAGAATCCTGCCTGGTATCAGGAATATCAAGGACATTGGAAATTCACACTTCCGGGTTATTTCAAATGCAATGCATGTGCTTTTCAGAGGTATGGTGAGGGCTCTCTCCAACTCCAGTAATTTTGCATAAATTCTTTTTAATTCTTTGCTCAGTTCAGATAAATCTGATTGTACAGGCCAAAGAGAAAAGGAGGAGTCTTCAATCCTTCCTTCCCTTAACTACTCTCCAAGGTTGTAACAATGTCAGCACTAAGTCAGTAGCTCCAATAGTCACTTAAAGTCAAGGATACATGGGGGAAATGATCCTGACATTTAAACTCTGCTCTCTGACCTTGGTTTCTTCTCAACTATGCTCCTTCTATTCTCCCTTAAATTTTCAATCTCTCCTCAGGCCACACAGATTTCTGCCCAGTAATCTAGGAACCCCATCCCATCTCATCTAGGAACCTGGCATTGTACTAGAGAAAGTACTTCAGAGCTCTGAGTCTGGATACACATTTGCCTTCCCTAAATGTCTAATATTCTGCATCAGCACCCTGCCCATGAGGTCCTTTCAGTTGGTTGACATTTATCTGTAGAACTTGAAGCCTCCTCCCAAGATAACTGTGTGACATACACCATGTTATTCTTCTGGCAAATTCTCAGTAGAGCTTCCAGGATTCCCCCTGTCTATGCACCTTCCAGAGGATCTAGTTCCTGGTCACATGCATGTGCTGGTATCATTCACAATATAATCTTATAGCATGGTTGATGGTGATTAAGAAATTCTTCATTGGTTTGGGGCCGGCCTGGTGGTGTAGCAGTTAAGTTCTTGCACTCTGCTTCTGGCGGCCCGGGGTTCACAGGTTTGGATGCTGGGCGTGGACCGCCACGCCACTTGTCAAGCCGTGCTGTTGCGGCATCCCATACAAAGTAGAGGAAGACGGGCACGGATGTTAGCCCAGGGCCAGTCTTCCTCAGCAAAAAGAGGAGGATTGGCAACAGATGTTAGCTCAGGGCTGGTCTTCCTCACACACACAGACAAAAGAAAGAAATTCTTGGTTAAACAGTAATGCTTCAAACACACAATAAAGATTACAGTACTCCTATGAAAAACTGGCCTAGCTCTCAGAGTGACAGCCCTCCACAGCTGATAGGACCTAGTAGTAGAGCAGAATTAACAGCATTGGTTTCCCAAGGTAAAAGGTGTTTTTCTCCATTTAATCATCTATTATCTCTATGACTTTGGGAATCTTTGAGTCCCAGTTTCATGATCTGAAAAATCGGCATCATAGTGTCCGCTCTGCCTGACATGTAGGGTGAATATCAGAACTCAATAATATGAAGTTCATCAGATGGCTTTATAAATTCCAAAGATCACAAAAGTCACTCAGATCACTGTTGTTATTTTTTATCCTATAAAGGAATCACAGACTCAGTCCAGAGTAGATCAAGCCACTTTCAAATTAGTGTAGGAAAAAATTAGAACCTGCTTTCTGTCAGTCTTTGTCAAAGCTCCACCTGCTCTTTAATGTTCTCTTCCGAAAAATTTCCTTCAAATGGATGCATCATCTTCCTATACCGAACACCCGTGATAGTCTCCCTCTTTGTTAAGCCCCATTTTACACATCTGACCAGATTGTAAAACCTTGGAGGGCAGATACTATCTCATTTCCATCCCTGTATCCCCATATCTAGAAGCACAGCTGGGGTAGGGGGAGCACATAACACTCATTGAAACTTTGCTCATCTAAATTGTACTGATTCAAGGGAAGTCTAATAAAAAATGATTATTAGACAACAAGCATCATTTAAACAGTTTAGTAAAGATAATGATATAAGGATGAGCTCAGAAAACAGTAGCTTGTTATTTGAAATGCTAATATGAATTCAAAGCCAAAATGAACTACAATTATGAATTCACTCATTCATTTATTTGCTCAAGAAATATTCACCAAGCTCTTCTTAGATGAAAGGGCTGTTTTAAGATCTGTTATATAAAACAAAATTCTCTAAAGTACCTTTAGAAAACTAAGGAAAGTATATTTTATTCTATTTCACAAATGGAAGGAAAAGATGGTGTTTGACACTAGTTATGTTTGAGAGATTCCTTGTATCTTATCTCCCGGATAGTTGCACAAAAAGTACTGTTTCAGAAGACATGAGTCACATAAAATATCAGACCTAATAACTACTTGCAAAAGAGCTGGTCCAGCTCCCTCATTATATCTAAGAACAGAGGATCTCGATGAAGTGCCCAGCATGGTCAGTGGCTATAGTGTGTGGTTGTTGGTGATCTATCCTTTACTCAGAAGCTCTGCAATTATAGCAGTGTTTCTGCAAATATGTAGACTATGGAGCTGTACCTGGCCCAGAATATAGCAATTGTCTGCTTTTTGTCCATGTGTGTGATAAAGCTACAGCTTATTCAAAAGGAACACGGGGCAGCAAAGAGATATATGGTTATTCAGAAAGAAACAGAATCAAGTCAAATGGAATTTTATGCAACAACATTGGACGTATTAATGCTTTCATTTAAGTAGATATTCCTAATTATCTATTCCAAAGTAATAGAGCAGTAACTTGAGCTACAAAGTGGGAAATTTTTTAATATATTTTTTTTGCCATTTCAAAATTCCTTTTCATTTTCATGCAGATGTACCATCATTAAAACAATATATTTTTCATGCTCACATATGAATTAAGGATTAATTTCAGTCAGAATTTGATTTCATTTCAGCCCAGTGTCTACAAAAAATATATTGTATCATAAACAGATGTGATTCCATTCCAAGGTTTTAGTGGTCAAAGCTTAAAAACTTAGAATATATTTTCTGTGCTTTTACTAGATTTCTTCTTTTCAGGCATGATGAGAAACTTAAATTATGGCAAAATTGAAATAAAAATCTATGCAATTATTTCGGGAGCTTTGAAAACTTACGGTTCTTAACATGGAGAACTGAAAAAAAGCATGGAGACTTACTTTCTCTTCCCATGGTTCTGCTTTCCCAGAGTCCCTGTGGTCTGATGCTAATTATTCTAGAGTTGTTTGTATTCTTGTGCCTGGAAATGGCAGATCGTTACAGGGAGTAGATTTGCAGCAATTAAGGACTAGATTTTGAAAGCTCACTCATTCCATGTCTGTTTGTATTTCCACCCCCTCAGTGGGATGAAAATCAGGGTGTAACCATGGACTCCAGATCCAACACCAGCAAATACTCTGCCTTGGAGTAAGTCCCTTCCCACAGCTGAACTTGTTTCCTTAGTGTGAAATCAAGATGGCCACACCTACTCTTCTAATTTGGTATGAGGACCAAATGCAATAGTAAATGTGAAAGAAGAACTCAGTGTAGCACATGGTTGCACTTACCTGATGGTAATGTCTTTCTTTTTTTATGTGTAACCTTCTCGCAGTTTTCAGAGAACGGAGATAAGATTCTGTTGAAAGATAGGACCAAGACGGTGGAAGCCCACGCACATGTCCTCTAGCTGTTACTATAAGCTGGCAGCGCTGTGCTCTAGAAAGTAGCCAGACTCTGCATTAAAAATGTTCTCTTTGGAGTCATATTAAAAGGCACCACATTAGTCATTGAGGTGATCACTTCCTCCCACACTAAGTACTTTAAGGATTTTTGTAGCATCAGGACAATATTATTCAAGGAGTCGAATGATGTACAGATTAATAATGGAGTCCTTGTTGTTATCATAGACAGTAAAGAGACCCACAGCCACATTATTTTATATCTTTAAAGTTTGAACTGAGACTTTAGTGTATGGGAGTCAGAGAACAGAAAATGAAGGACTAGAATAGACAAATTCTACGCAGGCAAAGGCTGATGTTCCCGAAGGAGGCCAGGTCTGCTTAGCAGGCCTATGATTTCCGTGGTATCAGTTGCTATAAACTTATTAACAGTTATCCTTTCTCTCTAGCACTTCCCTTTCTGACCTTAATTTTCAGCAACAGACAAACCAGTGGCAAAGGGAAAAGCCCTAATTTTTTGCAGTTCGGAGGGAATCTTCATGAACTTATAATCTAACACCCAATCTGTCCTTGAAATCTCTTCATAACTGTACAGCAAGACAGCTCTCAATCTTATGCTTGGGAATACATGACTTTCTGACTTGACAGCTCCAGATATTTGAAAGCATTTCCTTAGGTTGATCAAAAACTTGTCTTACTGTGGCTTCCACCCTTTTCCCCCAGGTTTACTCTTGGGAGAATTGAACAACTGTCTAAATACTCTTTTCAAGAGAGACTTTTAGATACTTAAGTTCAAACATCCTTCCATTTCTTTTTCAAACTAAACATCTGTACCGTCTTCAAGCATTCTCATGTCGTATGGTGTCTTCACCAAACTGTTTGCATTCCCCCAACAATATGTCTGTGATGTTTACATTGCCCGTCAAGTGCAATTATGGATAAACATTAAAAATTGAGGTTGACCAGAACAGAATAGATTGGAGTATCTTTTCTTTCATTGTTGATACTCTCCTGTTTTCTCCATGCCAAAGATGCTGGGATCATCTTTATTGATGGCCACAGCAAACTGGTGATTCACGTGGACCTGATTGTTGATGTGATGCTTCTAACACATTCCCATAGATCTGCTGTTAGCCCACATCTCTAATATGTAGACTTCTGTACTTATTTGAAAATCTAAGGAAAGTACAAAATCTTGTTTTTTGTTTTCCCTATTTAATGTCATCTTTTGATATTCAGCCTTTTCCTGCAGTCTATCAAGGTATTTTTGGTTCAGGAATTCAAAGCATTTACTTTCTCTTCCAGTTTCATCTCATCTGTAAGTCTGATCATTTTGTTTTGCATATGTAAACACAAGTCATAATAAATATGCTTAACTGTTGAGATTGAGATGAGTTTTATGGCCTAACAACACATTTCCCTCCAGGTTAGCCTGGATCCTTTAATCCTGAGAGCAGACACAAATCTACCTGATTAAATAAGTATTCAGCACATATTTCTCCATTTCAAAAGGAGATGAAAAATATCTACATGATGACATATCTCATTAAATGCTATGTTGAATTCCAGATAGACTACACTACCACATTCTCTGAATTACTGGATCGGTAACCCTGTTAAAAAGTTACTTTAAAAAGAAAGTGAAATGTAGTAGTTAGACCTCAGACTCGAAAGATTCAAATTGTCTAGATTTGAATGCTCACTCTGTCAATTTCTTGCTATGAGAGCTTAAGGAATATCCATAAACTCTGTGCCCTGGTGTCCTCATTTGATAAAAAGGAATATTTGCACTGATCTCAAACGGTTGTTGTAAGGTTTAAGTGCGTGTGTGTGTATAAAAAGTGTCCAGCACACTTAATAACAAATATAATTTTCAATTATATTATTAATACATTGACATTAATAGAGATGCATAAAGACATTCCATAACTCAGAACTTGTGGACTAGTTTTAAATTTTGTTTAATCCACAAAAATATAAGTAATTGGAGAAGAAAAAGATTCTTAACAAGAAAGAAAAAGGTACATGGAGTGGATCTGCCCCACAGAGCAGTCCTACTAAGTGGGAGAGGCCTTACTATCTGTGAAGTATAGATAACGGCTAACATCTACACTAAATATGACCCAGAAGACTTTGCTTTATGAACTGTGTGCCTGTTATAGACAGAAATGTCCATGAGTACATCAGTCCTTACTCACTCACATTGCCTTATAATTCAGTGTTTGAAGGGAACCAAGTACCTACTCAAGTACCACTTAAGTAAGGAAGCCATAATACAAAACTAATGTTTATCTGTTATTTATTGTAATAAAGAGAATTTCAATTTTTTTCTTGAAATTATGGATGACTTTCTGCCCCTTCCAATATTTTATTTTTCTTTACATATAGCTCTTATTTTAGTTATTTGAGAATTAATGGAAAAAGTTGTCCCAACTCCTATATTAACGCTACATTTCTTCTCTTAAGCTACATTTATAGATCAAGATATCATAACACTTATTCTGATTATTTCATCAAATACATTTCAAATGTTAAGACAAGATCTAGGCTGAGTTTTTGCAGTTGAAAATATGAATTCCTAATGTCAATTTACTTGGGGATATTGTTACATATTATCATTGCATGTGATCTAAACTCAAATAAGTTCCTATTGATTTTATATTGTCTATCAAGAAACACCAATCATTGCTGATTCAAATATGACAAAACAAAGCTATTTAAAATAGCTTCCTTCACAATTTTTAAAGGCAAAGAGAATTTTCTTTTCTCTTAACTAGCATTTTCCAGAAAATTATATAGAATCCTGTTTGTGGTTAGAAGTCAAAAAGTAAAATACCTAGTATTAAATGGAGCTATTTATTTAGTTTTTTCCCTCTATTAAAGGGAACAGTTTACTCTCTTTAAGTTAGATAACTTAAACTTGTGATGGGGAAACTTTGGACTGGAAATTTCAGTCTCCCTTAAGCAACTTTCAACAGCCTACCTTAAGTACATTAAACTGATAGCGTGTAAACTCACCTTCTTACAGCAATCCCTGTTATTCTTCCACAACAACGTTTTCAGTGATTTGGACTATTCTACAAAGGAATGAAAACAAGTAGATTACTAAGAAGTTCAATGTTTCTAGAAAGGACTAAAGTTTCTAAAATTTAAACTTTCTTCAATGGCCTTCATTGTGAGATGCTCAAGGAAACAGATAGAGATTGCATGACTATTGGGTCAAATTCTCCTAGATTAAGTTGTCCAATGGGGAAAGGTAGAGATAAGTCTTTCCAATGGAACATAGAAATGAAACCAAACGGTGGTAAAAGTGGAGATGATGGTAAAAAAGAGGTAAGGTCAGCTCAGTGCACTTCAGGTAAACTCACAAATTTGGGTTATAAAGGCAGGTGCATTCCCAGAAATGTCCCATGGATGTAGGGTTTGGTAATTTCAGTTTCCTGTGGTATATTATGGTCAAGTAACTGGTATTACAGAGGACAGTGACCCTTTAATTGCACACTCAGATAAGCTAAGGGATCCCAAGAGGCAATGAAATTCAGGGATTAAGAGTTTAGGCTTTAGAGTGACAGACTTGGTCTTGTTTATGCTCTATCACTGGCCAACATTTTCTTCTGGTTAAATTATTTAACCTCTCTGTGGCCCTGCTTTCTTATCTGTAAAAGGAGGCGAATACTGGGATATAGGAAACACTCAATTAATATTTGTTAAATGAAAGAATCTTTTAGAATCATCTGTTTTCTTTAACTTGCTTATCATGGGAGAACCAACAGGACTTGGAGAATAAGAAAAATATGATTGTGCCTCTCCCACCATTTTAATCCCCTCTCCTCCTAGACTCATGAAAGTAAGTGTAGAGTTTGCCTTTTCATCTGCTTTTCCCAATCTTTTTTTTCTCTAAATGTAACTCACGGTATTTCCCATAATTGAAGGAGTTAGGATGATGTTAGTTTAAAGTATCAGCGATGGGACTAAAAATTTCAAATTCATAATAAACATTTTAGCTTTGGATATATAAGTACAGTCTGAAAGTATTAGGTATAAATTTTCCTCAGATATAATTTTTATATCTCTGGCAACATCTGCCAATCTCATGTTTAAAAGAAACAAAAATATTTTTCTATAGATATCTGAGTGAAGACATGTTTGTCTACTTAACCTAGAGAACAAAAGGTAACTATTTGGAAGGAAACAAGTAATCTAAAACTAAAAGGTACAAAAAGAGATATCCATGCATAATGTAGAAAACAGCCATTTCAGTAAGACAGATGATATTTTGTGACCCAGGGAAGCCAAAACTAAAAGAGGTTTAATAAGAATAACGACCAAAGCTATGTTCATTTAAATCATTTCTTTAGGGTCTATGTTTAAAATATTAGCCCACTATATGATAGATATTGTGGAGAGAAAAATGCAATGTTTAAAGTAGCAGAAGAGTTTTTACTTTGGGCCAACATACAAAAATGCATGTTAAAAATTCAAGTTTAATAAGATTTTCTTCAATCTGGGACTAAGAGGGGAAAAAGATGTGTTCAAAAGTAGTATCAGCAGTGCACCTTACCACAATGAGAGGATGCTCGACAGCTAATTTGTTAGATACATCCATCTCTTCTTTTTACCAACAATCAGCTACTTTTTCATGAAATGACTCACTGTTCTATCACAATACAGCTGTTGATTTAGCTTAATTTTTTTAAAATAGGCAAATAAACTTTTTTTTCTGTTTGTCTTTTATAACCCTAAGGAGGCATTTCTGCATTGAAGACAGTTTCCTTCCACCTGAAATCAATGCAGTTGATAAGGCTTTCATTCATTGCTTTGTATATCTTTGCTCTCCAAAACACAATACCTGCCAGTTGTTGCCAAGCAACCATGACAACTGTGTGGCTCATATACACTGGTCATTCATGGCCATTATGCTGTATTGTAATGTGTGTGGATATGTGTGTGCGCGTGTGTATGTGTTTAAATAAGAATACAACTGTGAATCAGAATGAGACTCTTACAATAAACAAGGATAAGTGGAGACATATGAAACTTTCACTAAGCATCTGTCACTGACATTAGATAATTTAGAATTCTTTTATTATGATTCTTTATGAGTGAAGATTCCAAGAAAATTGATCATTTTTTGACATTTAGAAAAATTGATTTTTATATCTATATTCAACTTACTGGGCACGCATATTCATATATTTGACAGGTGTAGAGGATGAAAGATTTTGAAGGATAGTGAGCATGCAGGAAGGTGTGAGAAGGGCTGTCAAGATTATAAGTACAAAGATAAGGGTCTGTAGTTTCTCTCATCCTAGATGAGATGAAGAGTTCACCAGCTCTTCAGTAGCCATCTTCATTGTAAGCTTAGGAAGAAAAACGTTACAGCGGGAACACGCTGAAAGTCTATCCATCTGGAATGAACAGAGGGGGCCCGGGAATCAGGGTTCCATGTGCCATTTCTAATTTTAAAAAGACAGGTATTTTGAAATAGGGAGAAAAAGATCTCTGAGAAGTATAATTGTTTTGTGTGTTTATGAGACTAGTCTTTTGAGTAGCATTCTGCAAAAAACATAGTCTTTTTACATAAAGCTGTAAAAGTTATCAAGAATGCTTTCACTGAGTGTGGTGTCAAACTTGTCAGCCATTCACGCCAAAAGCTGCAACAACGTGTGGCCGATTCTGTCACCATCTAGTTTGATCTTTGAGACCCCGTATCTGGAGACAACTCTTATACGCTCGCTTTTCTTAAGTATGTCTTTTCATAGTTTACCCATGAAGGAATTTGTTTTAAACAATCTGGGAATTTCTAAAACTCCATGTAAATATATTTTAAAGGTCATTACCTGAAGAAATATTTAGCCTCTTCTATGTGATCTCAAAGAGCAGAACTATGTTTAATGAGCAAATACTACAGGGATATAGACGTTTGCTCATATTTGTTCTCAGAAAGGTCCTTTTATGGCGGACAGTGAGGTAAACACAATGAGCGGTTTTCAAGAAGGTCATTGTTTGCAGTATGTATACCCTACGGCTACAAAAGAAATAGCTTAAGTAGTTTATGTTTGTATGCATGTATATATTTTATATATATATATATATACATATTTTATTTTAATTATGTTTTATATGTATAATTTATTTTAATATTAATCTATCTTAAAATGAATTAATATCCTATTATAATGTCGATATGAGATTGTTTTAATTATGTATGTGTATATTTATTTATTCCTTTTGTTTTTTGATGAGGAAGATTGGCCCTGAGCTAACATCTGTGCCCATCTTCCTCTGTTTTGCATGTGGGATGCTGCCACAGCACGGCTTGATGAGTGGTCCATAGGTCCATGCTGGGGATCTGAACCCACAAACCTCAGGCTGCCAAAGCGGAGTGTGTGAACCTAACCACTATACCACAGGGCCAGCCCCAATTTATTCATTTTGTAATACAATAATTTATCAAAAAATATCATGTACATAATGGTAAAGATGATTCAGAGATAAGGGGGAAATCCCAAAGGTAGAAGGCAAATTATTAAACTTTGTCAACAAGCAGTGCTCTGGACACCAGCTGAATGGCCCACAAGTCTACTCGATTCTGACACTTTCTGCCCGGAGACAGCATCAGATCCCACAGGTTAAGGGCTCAGTCCCACAAGACTGCCTCTCCTCCCCCACTTCAGATGCCAGTCACATGTCCAGTTACCACTTGTGCTTCTGACCAAACAGCTACAGATCAGAGGTTCCCACAATCCCCTCCTTGGGTTCCACTAATTTGCTAGAGGGGCTCACAGAACTCAGAGAAACATTTTACTTAATAGATTACCAGCTTATTACAAAAGGATATAAGTCAGGAATAGTCAAATGGAAGAGATGCATAGGGCAAGCTACGTGGATAGGGGCATGGAGCTTCCACGCTCTCTCCCAGCAGTCTCTCTCCCCACATCTTCACAGGTTCACCAACCTGGAAGCTCTCTGAACCCCATCCTTTTGGATTCTTACGGAGGCTTCACTACATAGACATGGTGGATTAAATCACTGACCATTGGTAAGTGATCCAACCTCCAAGCCCCTTTCCCCACACTGGAGGTCAGGAGGGTGGGGCTGAAAGTTCCAACCCTCTCATTACATGTTTGGTTCCTCTAGCAACCAGCCCTCATCCTTAGGTGCTTTCTGAAAGTCACCTCACTAACATAACAAAAGATACCTTTATTCCTCTCATTACTTAGAAAATTCCAAGAGGTTAGGAGCTCTGTGCCAGAAACCATGGATGAAGACCAAATATATATGAGAAATATATTTTGGTCATCTGAATGACTAAATATATATTTCTTATAAATTACAATTTTGCACACCAAAATGAGGGCAGCTATCCCAATTATATCAACCTGAACCTCTAAGTACTTGGCGGAGCTCTAAGAATTCACTAGTAATTAGGACAATTTATTTACTTCAACTTAACAAAAAGGAATAGAAAATATTTATTGAAGATTCCAAAGGGGAACTATTTCTCCAGATAAATAAATACCTTGTCTTAGTATCAGTGAGTACACAGTAAAGCGAGGATGCTTATTATTTTATTCTGAGGTTAGTAAGAACTTGAAAATGTATTTATGAGCCTGGATGTATTTTTACATGACAGGCATTCCTTGAGATCTCATGTGTGCAAGATGTTGTCTATTAAACGTCTACATTTTTCGGACCATTTAGTGCATTTAACCGTCACATCAATAGCCATAATAACCCCAAACTCAGGAAAATATAGTGTACTAGAGAACGATAAGTGAATATTTTAATAACCATATACTTAATCTTCCATCTGTTTCCAAGGATTGCAAGTACGTTTTGTTGCTATCACATATTAAAGTTTAGTGCCTGAAGAAAATGATACAAGTGTGCAGTTACTTAAAATATGTTCTCAAACGTTTTTTCCTGTTTTTCTAACTTGCTTGTAAGACCCAAGATTTAAGTGACTAACCAGAACTACTTTAAAATAGATATCGAAGATAAGGTTAAAAAAATCGTGTTACTTATCCAAAATATGACATTTTCAAAAGGCTTACATCCACGAATTGGTAGTTGAAAGTAAAAAACAAGTCAACAGGGATGGCAATAATAAATTTCAGAAAAAGAAGAAAAATATAAACCCCTCCTTCTCAAGTTCTGAAACAATCGAGAGAGACAAAGGAGTTAGGCATGTAGAAATCACATTTTGGCTTTATTGCTAATAATGGCAAAGTTAGATTGTGTCTTTAGATGTGCTAACAGAGAAATGAGGCAGAGAGAGGCCAAGAGTGTTTGTACAGTGGCCCTCCCTCCACTGGAAGTAAATTGTGAGTTATAAGTAATTTATATTGCATAGTGTTTCTCTTGGTAAAACGTGAACTCAGAGCTTCATCTCACTTGATCATCAAAACAACACTTAAAAGCACCTAGATCAACGGTATTATCTAAATCTAATAGAAGAGGAAACCAAAGCATGACTGGGAGTGTAACTCACAGAAGTTCATAGAGTTCATTAGCAGCAGAAGCAGGAATAGAGTTTGGAAGCTGGCAAAAGACAGGCATGCATTTATTCCTGACGCAGCAAAGAAACAGCTGTGTGACATCTAGCAGGATCCATCACCTCCCTGAACCTATTTCCTATCTTTCAAAGTGAACTACAACTACATTTGTCTCAAGATATTGGGGGCGGGGGCATTAAATTAAATTAGATAATATTTGTAATAACACTTGGCATATGGTCAATTATTGAACAAATGTTAGTTCCTGTTCCTTTTCCTACCCCAATTCTTTATTCCCAATCCTGGGTTTTTCCATTATTCTACAGTGTCTCTCTTTATCAAAGCTATTTCTAACGGGATAAATTGAACAAGTAATGTATAACAGATCTGCTCAAAGGAAAATGTAAATATTGGCTCAGGCAGAGAATTTGGTTTTCTAACTGAACACTAGCAGGCATGGTATGGTATATCATAGCTTCATAGAAATGTTTTCCAGTCCTGCCCTGCAACACCTGATGCCTTAGTTGCCTACCATTGTAACGTTTGCTCTGCCTCTGCCTATGATGTGCTTTGTAAATATATTTCAACATCTGGACCTTTATGGGACTTCATGGAAGAAGTAGCAAACTATATTGTTTATTTTTTTAATTAAATTCAGCTTCCATAAGTGTTTTTCCCTTCTTTGGAGACAATAAATGTGTTAGCCTGGAAATAAACAATAAATAGTGTGTTGGAACCTATTTTTTGTGCTACTGTGAAAAAGTGTCATGACCCTGATTACTCAGGCTGCCACTGCCCATTGGTAATATCATGCTCTTGGGACAGTAATTTTTAATAAATACTTCAGAAGAGTTAAATCATAATGCCCCCACTTGTCTACCATATAAATTTCAAGAGTGGCCATAATTACACTGTTTGAGCCCTCGTAAAAACTTATTCATAGGAGCAAAACAAACAAGCTAATATCTCAACATTTACTCACTAGTATAAAGCTCAATGCTTCAATAACTTAATTAAAGAAAGAATGAAAAAGGTATTTCCATGGGTGTAGTTATTTATAGAAGAGTGGTTAGAGGCAAGATAATTGAGGTTTAGTCTTAAGTTCATCAATTCAATCATTCAGCATTTACTATATGTAAGTATCCCTTCTGTTCTAGGCAAAATGCTATATCTTGGCTGGTTAAAAAAAAAAAAAAAAAAAAAGACACAGCACCTGGGCTGACAGGGTTCATGGTCTAACAGGAAAAATGATCGGGTAAAAAAAGAAAAAAAAGACAGGTGCTTTAATATGTTGTTGGGAATGGCCAATTCTTACTAAATTATTAACTTTGGGGAGATTAATTATCATGCACATAATTCAGTTTCTATACTGAATAAAAATATGTTTCCTGGTACCAGTTTCATAAAGGTGTGATGAAAATTCAAGTGCTAATCTTTGAGCTCCTTTTTCCCCCACAATTAGGCAACTAGGATGATCCGTTCTCATGTAGATGAAGAATAAAGATTTTTAAGGATGATCATCTTTATCGTTTTTTCCAGTAATTTCTCAATGTTGACCTAAATCAGCAGGCTTTATTCACAAAATTCTCACTGACTCAATGTCATTTATACAGTATCTCAGCATGTTACCAATGTCTATTGACTTTTCTTACTTAGAACTCATCTTAACAATTTGCAATTTACTTTAAAAATGGTATTGTTATCTCCTAGAATACTATCCTTGATTACTTTTCCTCAATCTCTTTAGAAAATTAGTCCCATTCTGATACTTTACTCTCCCTTTGAAGAGTGTTAAACAGGAGATCATTAGCTCTGAGATTGTGTACTCCTTGTCTTAGCTTTGTCCTAAACTCTTACGCACCTCAGAGAAGCCTTAGCAGACATTTATTGATCTGGATACTCTGCTATCTACTACTCAGGAAAATATAAATCACTGAATATTGATGGTCTCCCACAGAAGCTTATAATCTGAAAATATTTAAAGTTCAATAAAGGTAGATGTCTGGGACAAAAGGCACTAGGTGTCGTTGGATAGGATTAAAATTGTTAGATTTCTCCAGTTCACTAGTGTCTAAAGCTATAGACTCTAATATTTTTTTCAGACTCTAGACTAGATATGATGCCAATTATATTTCATTAGCCAGCTTTCTGTGGGGTCTTTTAGTATTCTAGGATCCAGATGAATCCAGATGTGCTATTTTGGGGGATACAGTGAAATGCAAGATAACTAGAAGGATCATGAGATGGATTTTAGAGCTTCTGTTCAGAATACCTGATGTCACCTCTTCTGTTTCACTGGTCAAAGCAAGCCACATGACTGAACCTTATGACAATGGGACAGGGGAGAATAGTAATAGTCCTCTTACAGAAAGCCAGTATAAGTAACATGACATTGGGTAGAGATGTATAATCCTATTACAGATGGGATAGCAAGTAACTGAAAATAATATTACAATTTGTCATAGACTACCTTTTAGTTACAAATTGTCATTGCACAGACTGCATTTACTCTTCTACTAAGAAGATTTACAAAAGACTCAAAGTCCAGGATTTTGCAATAATTCCTACATCTGGGTCAATATGGCTCCTCTTGATCTGGGTTTATGAACTAGAATGTCAGGTTATTTGCCCCTCCTCTCCAAAAATTACCTAATAGTAGGACAAAGACAAGATAATTGCAATAAATGCTTCCTTTAAGAAAGAGAAAAAACAGGAGGCATACAGTACTCACTGGCCCATCAATATTCTAAAATCTTGTCGGTAATGTTCCTAGATGAAGCCCCAGTAATGCCCCCTCATAGCTCTTCTTCAGTCCATCAGTCTTTATGCTCCTGGCTCCACCTCCCGCATGGTCTTTTCTTTATATTATCTTTGTTGGATAATGTAAAGTCACATGTGGAGGGAGCTGCTTCCTGCCTGTAGAAATGCGAGTCTGGGTAAAACTTACTTATTTTGTCTTGAAGAGCCACAGTCATGTTTACTGCCCACTGAGCTCTTTGAGTAGTACAAGTTTCTCAAGAAATTAGTTGGCTTTTTAACTATTTGATCCCAGTAAATTCTGGATACCAATAGTGACACCCACCCTTCTTTTTGATATATATGCCTCTTTCTCCAGACTTAGTGACAAGACACTTGAGCATTTCACGTTTCACTGGCAGATTCACGTCCTTAATCTTGTTTCCTTCAGCCATGTTGTCTGCTGAAAGTTCAAGGAGCATACCTTAATCAGTTAAGCAACTTTCCAAGAATTTTTGAAGACCATGGTCTTGATTTGTACCTAAGATTAACTCTAATTAGCTCATCTTGTATTATAAATTTTATGTCATATCTATTCTGATTATCTCAGCTTGGATTATGAGTTCTGTGAGATTCCTAGACATTTGTATTTGGCAGGGGAAGAACATGGCATAGACTCTTATCAGAGACCCACCAGACTCTATGCTTCCCTCTTTCCCTGTATAACTGTCTTTTTCCCTTTTGCCAGGACAAGAAAGTTCCATCTAGTTTTGCAGTTTGAAGTAGTATTAGTGAAGAATACTGATTCTGAATAATCACACATTCTTCCACATCTATTATTTTATGCTTGAAATAGAAATTTTTAAAAAAAGTATTGTATTTTTCTTTGTGTTCTGTTCTATTATCCTCCTCTTGAGACAATTATGGTGGATTTTCTACCTGTCCAAATTATGAGGGGAAGAAGAAAATGGGCATAGGAAACTAAAAAGAAATAGAGTGATTGCTTTTCTAAATACTGTCCTCCTGCAGACGATCTTATTAAATTTTCTTTCCTCTCTCTGTTACTATTGACATTTCTTTTGCCAGAGAGCTGAATCAGAAGCTATGTAGACAAAGTTAGGCATACCTCAATGATGACATTATACTACCTTCTTTACAAAGAAGATTTTTGTGAGTCTCAATATTAAAAATTTGTTTCAGTGGGAAGCAAGAAGATGTATAAGCACACTAAATTTTGGCTTTTTATCCATTTGGACATTCTTGTAAGGTCCTGGCTTGGATAAGTTAGTAAAATTAGCTCCATTGACTGACGTAGGTGATAAGTCTTAAAACTTTGTATTCAACCATTTTATTATTATGTTTATCTTTTATACCATTTGGTTAATTTGGATTAAACTTTTTTTCTGCTGAGGCAGATTAGCCCTGAGCTAACATCTGTGCCAATCTTCCTTCAATTTGTATATGGGTTACTGCCACAGCATGGCTGATGTGTGGTGTAGGTCCATGCCCGGTATCAGAACCCATGGACCCAGGCTGCTGAAGCGGAGCACACCAACTTAACCACTACATCATGGGGCCGGCCCTCTGGAATAAACTTTTTTAAACAAGAGGAAAACATTCACTTATATTTGACACAAGAATATACATATTAACTTTCTAGATATTTTAGGAAGTTAAGAATTTCAATTGTGTATAATGTAGGCAAATGTTAGGCAATGCTTTATTTTTCAGTCTTTTGTTTATTTATGTATTTATTAGGTGCTCACTGTGAACTAGCTACAGTAATATGGGGAAGACAGGCCTTGAAATGAGCTTACAATACAAAGTGATAAGTAAATTGAGAGGACAAAAGTGTCTTATGAGATGGTATTAGATGGTGAACCAATCTGAGACCAATCAAGAGTGGAAAACAGTACAGTAATTTGAAAGTTTAATATAAAGAATTATTAACTATAACAGAGGACTGGAGTAAAGAGGGATTGGTTAATAAGAAGAGAACTCCGAAGAATACAAGAACAATAAATATAAGGAGCGGCCACGTCTACTAACTCTGAGATAGAACATCCAAGAAAGAGCCCCTGTCTTTTTCCCAAAGGCTGAGATCCAGACCTTGTTGGAGATGGCCTGCCATGGCTCACTGGATGCTAGCAAAGTCACTGTGGTATTGCACCAGCAGAATGTGCTGGAAATCTACCCTCTAGAACTTTATAGAAACAGGCCCTTTCTGGTGTTGGGGAAAACTGTTCATGAGGAGGTCTTTTGTCAGAGACACTCTGCTACAAAAGTCCAAAGAGGAACATGCACTGTCAGATCCAGGCCCTGGAGAAGCCACACACGACGCAGGAATTGACTGAGCAGAGCTCACAGGAAGGAGGGAGCAAACCCTTTTCTTCTGCTATTTGTTTTCTGTTCTTTCTGTTGACAAAGTTTAACATGTGCCAGCCAAAGAAAAATATTTAAAGGGCCCAGATCCATTTTCACAGAGAAGGCAAAAAAAGAATGAATTTGGAGCTGAGAGGCCATAAATGGATAACCGGCACAGATGGGTACCTAACTGAATCTATGGGGAAGAGGTTTAATCAGTGAAAACTTGCTAAAGAAGCTAACGTTGTAGCTGAGATCTAATGAATAAGAAAGATCCGCTGCTGCCAGCAAAGAAAGAGAGCTGGTTAGTCTAGAAAAATTTCTTTCTACCAGTCGGTACTGAAAGCTGATTACATGTGATAAAAATCTTAAAATATAAAGGCAGGCACACAAACACACACACACACACACAGAGGGAATTCTTTGGGAACATAAATGAAGAAATATAATCTAACCTGCAAACAGGAGCTAGTTCTGGGCTTGCTGATGAGGTTTGCCAGTAATGGGAAATCAAGAATCTTAGGTTTCAAGAGCTGCCTACGAAAGGTGACAATGTCTTAAGCCTGTACATGATAAAAGGTATAAATTAGATTCTCATAGTCAGCTTTGAATCTCAAGGGGAAAAAAATAAATCAGGAAAACACCTGCCCCAACACAGGGACATGAAAATAGTAACTTTGTTTCAGTCACAGCACTGGATAGAAAGAAAAAGAGAATTTCCTCAGAGATTTTGTAATGAAGTCTCTGTACTAGCATAGGTTTGGGGCTTAAATTTGCATTGCCAAGGCACCTCAGAAAACCTAAATCCAGTAAAATTAACTAAACATATCCTGAGATAGTAACTCCTTGGGCACTTGACATGAACAAAAGCAAATCCTCTCTGAGGGACTCATCATCAACAAAGATCTTCAACATCTTCTCTGATTAAGATTAGGCAAATATGAGCTTAAAACCCCAAATTAAAAACTCACAAAAAAATAAGCCACCCAAAGAGAGAATGATCAGACAAATATAAACTGATGTTTCATAAAGCTCAAGGGCATAGCCAATGTGTAAAACATTTAAAGAGCTAGAAAAAGGACAATTGCAACTATACACAGCAAGAAATCAAAATTCTTTAAAAAACACAGATAAAACATGAGAAGACATTTCTAAAAACAGAAAACATTATGCTGACTGAAAATGAAAATTTATTCAACAAGTTATACAGCATTTGAGAAAATTAATAAATTGCTACAGAAATCTGAAGAAGTTATTGACTGTAGCATGAAGAAACAAATGGACGAGGTATGGACAATAAAATGAGAAGATCTAAGTTAAGTTGAATTGGGGTTACAGAAGGAAAATTAGGGATTAGCATCAAGGAAATGTTGGAAAAATAAGGGAGGAAAGGTTAACTAGGCAGAAGGAAGGAACAGTTGGGGTTGAGGTATGCTATGGACTAAAGGTTCGTGTCCCCCTAAAATTCGTATATTGAAACCTTAACCCCCAATGTGATGGTATTTGAAGATGGACCCTTTGGGAGGTGATTAGGGTTAGATTAGGTCCTGAGGCTGGGACCATCATGAAGGGATTAATTTATAAGATAATTTATAAGAAGGGAGATACCTCTTTCTCTCTCTCTCTCTCTCTCCATATACACATACTGAAGAAAGACCATATGAAGATGTAGTGAGAAATTGGCCATCTGCAACCCAAGGAAAATGCCCTCAGCAGGAACTGATCAGTCTGGCACCCGATCTTAGATTTCCCAGCCTCCAGAACTGTAGAAAAGTTTCTATTAAGCCACCCAGTCTATGGCATTTTTGTTATGGCAGCCCAAGCTAAGACAGGGCAGGAGAAATGAAACATCCTAGGAAAGAGAAATGTTATGTGCAAAACTCCAGAGAGTATGTTGGCTAAAAATTCAGTCTTGGCTATATTATTTTAGAGTTCAAGTTCAGGGAAGAAATGACCTGGAATTCTATGCTGAGGCCAGATCATGAAGAGCCTTGTTGTCCGTTCTTAAGAGTGAATTATATCCAAAAGGCAAGAGGAGCCTTTAAAGTATTTTTAGACATCGACTTCAGTTGAGGTAATGTTGAATTGAAGCTTTTAGGTAAATATTACATTAAAACTGATTATCTGTGGTTTAAAAAGTTAGTTGCAAGATAGCAGACTATGGAGCTCCGGGCCCTCAAGCCACCACAGAGACACTGAATTAACAACAATAACAGTTGGGGGAAGTGGGGTGTGCTGATCCCAGCCTCGGACTGGGGTGCACTGCCATCCTTCTTACTGCAATGCAGCCATGCTGTCCTTTTAAATAACTGTCTTTTCTCTCTGTTATATTTAAATTCTAAGTTTGTAGTTTTTATTTAAACAACAATTCTCCTCAGAGCTTATGACTTCTCTGCTTAAGAACTTTGGCTACTTTTTAATAGATCAAGTCTAAATTCTTTGGCAGAACATTTTAGGACTTTCATAATAAATCATAAATAACATTGTAACCGAGCAAAGGGGCTGGTTCTGCTTGCTGCAATCGGGTGCCAATCAATTGCAAAGGAGCTGGTGGTTAAGAAAGGAAAGTTTATACGATTAGCCAGCAGAACTGGAAGATGGTGGACTAGTGTCCTAAAAAGCTATCTTGAAATCATACAGAACCTTGAGGCAGTTATATAGGGGAAATGGGCAGGGAAGGAGGGGGTTTAGGGACGTCGACCATTTGGTGTGACCAACTTCAAGGCGCCACATTATCTCTTTCTTCTGTCATTCATGTTGGGTACCAATGTGGAGTTTTTCTTTCTGGAGGTCCTCCTGTTCCTGGGGAACTCAGAGAAAAAGCTATCATCTTATCATAGCAAGAGTCGTTATACTAGCAGATCATGTATTCCGCAAAAGTGAGAGGTGCTTAATCATCCAGGCTGCGTGCAGGCTAGAATGTACTCACAGAGACTAGTGATTCAGAGTCGTTGTCACAATATTGCTTCCTTTCCCTAAGATGGCTTCCCTCATGCTAACTTAAGATCTAGCCGTTACAGCCTTTCTAGCCTCATCGCTTGTTCCCAAACATCTTAGATCTTACAATCCAGTACAATCCATCGGATTTTGTGTTACCATTCATTTGCAGTATTGTTAGTCAGAATAAGAGCGTAGATTCTAACGTCATATTACCTGAATTCTAATTCCAGGTCTTCCACTCACCAGCTGTGTGACCTTGACATGTTACTTGCCTCTCTAGTCTTCAGTTTTCCAAATACGTAACAAGTATATCATGTGCTCAATACATGTCAGCTAGTATTTTCTTTAGATTGGCCTTCTCATTCTCAATTCGATTTCAAAAACTCAATGTAATGTCATTTTCCCTATAATACTTTCCCAGATTTGCCCCAGAAAAAATTTATCACTTTTTCTTTTGTGTTTCAAAAGCACTTTCTATAAAGCTTTGCTAAAGAGCATTTACTCTCTATTACCTATCCACTTATCTATTACTCTATCCACCTATTTTCATTTTTCATTTCAGTTTGTAGTGGACTGAAAACCAACTTGAAAGCAGGGACCATGTGCTATTCTTCTTTGCACTCCCAATATCTAGCATATAAGTAGCTGCTTAATGAATGTTTGTTGAATAAATAAATGCATAAAATATAAAGGGATTCAATTATCAAGAAGATCATGCAAAGTAAATGATTATGTATAATTAGTCAACTTTATAACACTTTTGTCCTGAAAACATGAACACATAAAGTTAACAAAAATGACTAATCTTTAAGAGTACCCTAGAGGCCGGCCTGGTGGCATAGCAGTTAAGTTAACATGTTCTGCTTTGATAGCCCAGGATTCACCAGTTAGGATCCTGGGTGCAGACCTACTCACTGCTCATCAAGCCATGCTGAGATGGCATCCCACATAGAAGATAGTTCTTCTATCTGAAGCACCTACAACTAGGATATACAACCATGTACTGGGGCTTTGGGGAGAAAAAAAGAAAAAAAAAGGAGGAAGATTGGCAACAGATGTTAGCTGAGGGCCAATCTTCCTCAAAAAAAAAAAAGAGTACTCTAGTTTTTAATGTTTTATTTCATATTCTGTTTAGAAAAATTCAGAATATCAGCCACATGAATAAAGTGTGAGTATTACCAAAGTGACAGGTTAGAGGCAGACTAAGAATTCTTGCTGCTTGATTATAAGGATACAATACAGTTAGATTTGGTCTCTTCCCAGTTTAATTTAGTTTATCCCCTTAGGAGAGATCCATTCACCATATTTAATTTAGCTGTAACTCAACGTAGTAAATATTTTCCAAAAAAGAAATCTTAATGAGTTGAAGACATGCACCAGAAATTTCTGATTTCTGGACAAAAATGTTTTGTTTTTTATTGTATTAATAACAGTTAAGAGGTAAATTTAGCTTCCTACAGTAATTCTGCTTAACAATTTCATTAAAAACACCTCAAAGTTTAGATGCCAATAGACCAAATTTAGATAGGATTTAGAACTCTGTTGGAAATTTTAATTTTTCCCCAATCTGAATAAAAGAAAAAAAATGTAATGATAGAGAAGAATGGAAGGGAAGAAGGGAGAAAAAGAGGGAAGGAGAGAGAAAGGGGAATGAAGGAGAAGGGGAGGGAAGGAATGGAAGGGAAGGAATCCCACAACGACCTGTGCTAGATCAAGATGAGAAGATAAAGAAGAGTGCTCGAGGTAATGATTATTCAACTCCAGTCACAGAGTCTTTTTTGCTTGAAATCCTCAGATTTTATATTTATATTACTTATGATAATCACCATGATTTTGCTATTAACATTTAGCATTCAACTTTTAGCACACATCCAAAAGAAAAAGGTGTTCACCCAATTTCTGATTGAGTATCAGTGATGCCATCCACTGAAAAGAATTCTGACCTGAGTCACACTCCTTATCTTATTGTCACCAGTGTATCAGCCATGGATTGGAGCCTGCTCCTAGAAACTGGTACTTGGATACATTGCTTAGTAGGAGTTGTGTTCACTGCCCTAGGATAGCTAGTGACACCTGTGAGAGCTGGTCAGCATTCTTAATCCTCATTCTACTATAGAAATTCAAAGTTTTTGGAAAACTTCAAAAATAATTGCACAGCCACAAAACTTCATCAGTGCCAAAAAATCTGTGATATCAAAACGAATACTGACTGTGATTTCAATCTGAAGGGACCCGACCAAAGAATGATAGTGTGTATTTCAGCATTCATTCTCTTTCCCTGGCTCCCCTATGAGTTCCATCAAGTTCAGAGACCATTTTTCCAAGTTCCAGGGGTATCTCCACTGGGGATCTAGACATCATGCTGTGACATTTTCCCTTTTGCATCATTATCAGTGATGCATTTTTAGAAACGAGGACTTGGCTGACAATTTGAAAGATGGCAGAACAGAATCCTCCTCAGCATTCATCATGATATTGCCTCAGTGGTGTTTAAAGCAGCAAAAACTTTATTTTTGAGAAGAAACTAAGAAGATATGTGTATGACTTGACAACACCAGGGAGAAGATAGCTTAGAGGGAAAATATGTAATTTTCCCTCACTTTTCTGGTCTCATGTATAAAGTATGATTGACTTTAACAGAAAGATTCAGAAATGAGAGTTTTTAGAGCTTCTTTTGAAAATCAGAACAAAAGTAAAATGTATAACTGCTTGGATTCTGATCGTAGTCCAGCAGAAAATAGAGGGAGGGAGAGCATGATAGAGAGAAAAATGTGTTTATAAAGATATTAGCGCTGAAGCACAGATTTGGTAAATACAAGGAAAAGGATAACCCCAGTGGAATCTAAACCAATATGCACAGAGAAAAACTCTGCAGCTTCACTGTTTTCCCATTGCGCATATTCTTTTGAAAAGACCTGCTGCCACATGCAAAGGTGAATGAATGGTTTTATCTCTGGCAAAGTAGTGCCAAGAGAAAGCAGGTTGTTAAGTGCTCACCATACCCCTGAGCAGTGAAAGACTAGAAGCCTCGACAGCATGAAGGGATCATATTTAAACACCATCAGTCTGATGGGGATTGTAATTATCTCTTGCAGAGAATTTAAAAACTGGGTGGTATGGGGGAAAATGCATGGATTTTGGAGGCAGACATCTTGGGGTTTGAATTTTGCCTCTGCTACTAATCATATAACCCTCAGAAAGAGTGATTGATTTCAAAGCACGTATTATGGGCTAGGACTTTCAAGTGGCATTTCTGATGCTTTCAATAAACCCCCAAAATATTCAATAACCCTAGCCATCTAGCCACCTTCTTCCACAGGAGTGTTTGATATGCATTATTTACCTTTCTTTTTCCCTGTAGAAACCTAAGTAAACCACAAGCTTAGTACCTATATCTGTATCTGCACGACTGAGTAAAAAGTGAAAAGGGCACCATTGATGTCTAAATATTATTTGGTTTCTGCAAATAAACAGTCTGTAAGTCATATAATATAATTGTCTTAACCTCCCTTTTCTCTTCCTAGTCACTGAAATTGTTTTCTCAGCTAAAATTAGTGTTTTAAGCTTTAAGGTCCACTTCAAACTCCATGACTTTAACAATCATATATACCTTATTTATTATTATTTCAAATTCTTGAATCCTGAAATGTAAACTGGGATATTTGGAAGAATAGTCACTCTGTGTGGGATGAGAAACCAAGTCAGCATGAAACCTGAGTTTACAATTCACCTAGAGGACAGAACTGAAGTACATGATGGAATCGGGCAAAAATGAATGACTGAGTTCTTGACTGAGCTGAATGAGTACAGTAAGAGCTCAGAATAGGAGAAGTTAAAGTATAGAATTGTAGTTTTAAAAAATACTGGTTCTACAAATAGGGGTTAGTGATGGATGAGGTACATAGCCTAGATATATGAGGTACATGGCTCAGCCTAAATTCCTCCTGATGACTTATTGCAAAGACTAAATAGCACACCCCACGCAAAGCAACCAACACAGAGCTTTGCATATTGTTGATATTCAATATATGCTACCTTATTATTTTATCTATGTGGAGTAGAATAATAAGAGAAATTCTGATGGATAAAATATGACTTGAATTGGTCACTGAAGATTTGATAGGATTTTAAAAGTAATCTGAGTGTGATAACTAAAGGAGAAGTATTCCAAATGGAAGGAGGAGAATGAACAAAGGAAGGGAGGCAGGAATGCAGACACTTCCTCAGGAGATAACAGAGAAGACTGCCCAATTAGAGCAAAAGATTCTTTGAGAGAATAATAAATTTGATAATAAATTAGGATGCCAAATAGGCCACCTAATAAAGATCATGTAAAATAATTAAAATTTTTTCCCCAAATTATCTCAATGTTTTGTCAAACATAGTTATATTCAGAGAGTGACTAATCCTAGAGAAAAGACTTGCAATAAATTCCACTTTTACTGTTATCTGTCATGACAGGCTAATTATGTTGCAATAACAAATTACCCCCAAATTGCAATGGCTTAACACAACAAAAATTTATTTCCACTAACAGTACATGTCTAATGTGTATTAGCTAAGGTCTCTGAATATCAGGGCCACTCAGAGACACAACACTGATGAGGACTCAGTCTCCACACATGAGTCCGTTAATGCTAAGGCAGAAAAAGGGGCATGGCAGACCACACGCTGGCTTATAAAGTTACAGCATGGAGCTGAGGCATGCCATTTATGCCACAGTTGCTGTCAAAGCAAGATGCATGGGAGGGTCTAAGTGCAATCCTACTCTAAAGGAGGACAGAATATTTTTGAACCAGCCTTAATTACTCCATAATTGTAAATCCTCATTTTGAATCACTGCTGCCTACTATACTAGAAGCGAATTTAGAATTTAAATATATCTTCTTATCTGGGAAAATGCTTGCTGTCTATTTTTATTGTATGTTATGTACTTTCTTTTTGAGTTGATTTTTTAGTGGTTGCCATGGGGATCACAATTAACCTCTCAATTTATAACAATCTAGTTTAGATTAATACCACCATAATTAGAAAAGCATACAAAATCTTTCCTCTTACTTAACTCTCTTCCTTCCTCAACCCTTTGTGCTTTTATTATCACACAAATTGTATCTTTGTACATTATAAGCCCATCAATACAGTTTTATAATTATTGCTTTATGCAGTTGGTTGTTTAAAAACACCACTTAGGAAAAGAAAGAATTACAAACAAAAAATACATACCTGCTGTCTTTTATATTGACCTATGTAGTTACCTTCACTAGTGTTCTTTCTTTCTTTGTGTGGAATCAAATTACTGTCTACTGGTCCTTCATGTCAGCCCAAAGGACTCCTTTTAGTACTTCATATAAGGCAGATCTGCTAGAGACAAATTTGCTTAGTCTTTGTTTGATAAGATGTCTGAGTATCTCTTAATTTCTCCTTTATTTTTGAAGGATGGTTTTGCTGGATATAAAATTTTTGATTGACGGTCATTTTCTTTCAACACTTTGAAAATGTAATCCCACTGCCTTCTGGTCTCATGGTTTCTGATAATATATCAGCTGTCAATCTTCTTGTGGATCACTTGTATGTGTTGAGTCACCTCTCTTGCTGCTTTGAAGATTCTCTTTGTCTTTCCACAGTTTGATTTTGATGTGTCTAGGTGTGGATTTCTGATTTTTTCCTTCTTAAAGTTTGTTGAGCTTTTTCAGTGTAAATCAATATTTTTCATATTACTCCAAATATTCTTTTTGCCTCCCTCTCCTTTCCTACTCTCCCTCCCTCTACCTCTCTCCATTATGAGTATTTTTGTTTGTTTAATGGTGCCCCACAGGTCTCTGAGGTTCTGTTCACTTCCCTTCATTCCTTTTTCTTTCTGCTCCTCAGACTGCATAATATCAATTGACCTATCTTCAAGTTCTCTGATTCTTTCTTCTGCCAGCTCAAATTTGCAGTAGAGCTCCTCTAATGAATTTCCAATTTGTTATTGTACTTTTCTGCTCCATAATTTCTATTTGCTTATTTTTAAAAATATAATTTCTATCCCTTTAGTGATATTCTCTATTTGGTGAGATATAATTCTCATGTTTTCCATTATTTCCTTAGATATGATTTCCTTCAGTTCTTTAAACATATTTGTAATGGTTGACTACAAATCTTTGTCTGTTACTTAAGCTAATGTCTGAGCTACCTCAGGGACAGACTTTGGGTTTTTTGGGGAGGAAGATTAGCCCTGAGCTAACAACTGTTACAAATCCCCCTCTTTCTGCTGAGGAAGATTGGCCCTGGGCTAACATCTGTGCTCATCTTCCTCTACTTTATATGTGGGATGCCCACCACAGCATGGCTTGATAAGCAGTGTGTAGGTCTGCACCTGGGATCTGAACCTGCAAACCCTAGGCCACCAAAGTGGAGGCCATGAACTTAACCACTATGCCACCAGGCCAGCCCCTCGGCAACAGTCTTTATGGACTGCTTTTCTTCCTGTACATGGGCCATACTTTCCTGTTTCTTTGCATGTCTCATAATTTTTGTTGAAAATGGGGTATTTAAAATAATATGTATGTTCAATGCTAAATTCTCTGCACTTAGAAAGAGTGAAAGGCCCATAATAGATGCCTGATATTTCTTGCAAGAATCAATGTAGGAATGAATATTTTCTGAGTGACTTTTGACTTTCTTTTAGCTCCTGCTGTGTCTTTTGTACTTTCTTTAATTCCATAGTTCTGAACCAGACGCTATAATTTCTTGTGATCCATTCCAAAGCTGAAATAAAGAGGGAATTATTCAAGAGGGGGAACATGACTGAGCCAGAAGTCACACAACATCAGTTCTAGCCCCATCTCTGCCTTCTTCTGTCTCATGACCCTGGAAAGTCACTTTCAAGTCTCTGAGTCTCTTTTTTCTCACTTATGTAAAATAAACTGCCAGACAATTCTTAGGTCACAGAATTGCAGTAAGGCTAAATAAGACTATGGGTAAGCACTTTGTAAAATACAAAATGGACACAATTGAAGGCTGCTACTGAGCCCAGTACTACCAGTTCTTCAGTTTCTGTTGAAACTTTGATGAGTCACTGCAAGCGGTAAGTGTTAGGACACCTACTCACTTCTGTGAACAGGTAACCAGGGCATTTTCATGTTGCGCCATTGGTAAATCAAATTCCATACAGATAATGCTGATTTTCATGAGGAATTTGGGCTTGCTGAAGTGTGCTGTTATATAAAATAAAATTGCATTAATAAAATCATTTCTGTGCTTTAATCTTCAAAAGCAGCTCCTAGGAGAAATTCTTTGTACTGTACAATTGGAAGAAAATTGGACTGTGATAGCTCATCACAACCACAAAGAAAGGCAATATGTAATAAAATAAAAATGCCTTCAGTGTGCAAACTAAGGGAGGTGGCTTTCTTTAAAAATATAACTCACATTAGGTGAAATTTATATGGATTATATTGGTAATACTAAGCATTTCAAAAATTTGTCCATATTTCTATAGATTTTAAAAATGAATCTACTAATTGTGACATTAATCCAGATGGATCAATGAAATATTTTTTATAAGGTTATGTTTATAAAATAATGATTCCCTTTGAAGTCTTTTGGCGCTCAGTCATCTCATGAGTCTTTTTCTTATCTGACTCTTATCATTGAGTTCTCACCCACTTCTACTGTTAGCTCCATCATTAAGCTAATATAAGGGAGACCACAACTCACTGTGCATCTTGTACTCACAAAGCATCCATTTATAACAGGCTCACAGTTGAGAATGCAGAATTGAACAAGATACAGTCTCCGTCCTCTCAGTATGTTACGGCTAATAAGTTTATGAGAAATTAATGCAAGTGTTTTGAGAGGCGCCGTCATACTATCACAGAGACTGGTTTAAAGTACTGATGGCTCATAGAAAATAGGGTAACTAACTTGTTCTGTGGTCCTGGGGAAGTCTTCAGACGGCAAGAAACACTAACATTGATCTTAAAGGTTACATGCCATTTCACCAAGAAAAAGAGATTGATATTTGCTCTAGCTTGTGCAAAGATACAGAGACACAGAAGTGCAAGAACACAACATGGAAGGAAATGGAGAGAGGTTCTGGGTAACCAGTCCACACTATACCTAGAATAGTGAAGATGTTGCTTAAAGGAGAGTGGACACGGGGGCCGCCTGGTGGCGCAGCAGTTTAGTTCGCACTTGGCAGCCCGGGGTTGGCGGGTTCGATCCCGGGAGCCGGCAGACGCACTGCTTGTCAGCCATGCCGTGGCAGCGTCCCATATAAAGTGGAGGAAGATGGGCACAGATGTTAGCGCAGGGCTGGTCTTCCTCACCAAAAAAAAAAAAAAAGAGAGTGGACACTGTGATGTAAGAGGCTTTATTCCATATGAGAATTTGGTGAACCTCTGAGGATTTTTTAATAGAAAATTTTATATGAATTGTGTAAAATTAATAGTAATAATAATGATCAATATTTTACTAAGTCAGATCAATTTTAGTTTACTTATTCTGACAATTTCCAAAGTGTATGGGGAAACATATGACATGTGGTGAGTTGCTACCTTTTCTTCTGAATTTATATTATTTTCATTGTCTGAATGTTTATTTCTCCCTGATCTTTTATTTATTTTGTTTTTTATAATGTGGTACACATGCGTTTTTGTACATTATCTCAATTCCTATCTGGAAGGAGGCTTGATATAAATGCATATGCAAATGGAGTATACGTGTTAGTAAAAAGATAGTGCTATGGCACAGTTGATTTCACATAAAGGAAATGCAGTTACAACACATAGAATTCATCTATATCTCTGGTTATGTGTTTTACAAATCCAGATGATTCTCTGTACTGAATGGGAACATATGAAGAACTCAGTGGAACCTATTATTACTATGAGAGACATAGCCCTCGCGCAATCTACTTTTTGTCTTTTTTTATGGCCTACAAGAAAATATACTGTATTTAACATACATGCATTTTAGACATTCCCCCTTTATTGTAACTTCCTTTTATATATTAAGTAAATAGTCTTTTAAAGTGTTACCACACACACACACACATATATACATGGAGTGTCTCTTAGAAGTGAGAGGGGGAAAAAATCACCCTATAGAGTGATTTGCACTGTGACCAAAATCAAGTAGACATTTGCATGAACGCTGTGCCATCTTATTTTGAAAATATACTGTCATTTTGGAAACCTATTTCTTAATAGTCAATTTCATTCATACTTTAAATATTTGAAACATTTAAACTTCTGATAATTAGTCAAGCTGAAACAAAATATCTAAATAAATAGGAAATCATATTAACTGTTCTGTCCTCATGAGAATTATAGTTCTATTATTAAGTCAAACCAACCTGAATATTTGGAATAAATTCAGTGTCAGCCTTCAAAGAGAGTTATTCAAAATACATACAAATTCTTAGAGTAGGATTTGAAAAAGTGGCTATCTAGGAACATTCTTCCACACACAGACCAAATAAACGTGTTCATAAGGGCTGATGGACAATTTAGGGTGCATTCGTTACTATTGGTCTTATTTGTTAGAGTCTCATTTTATAACTTTGTGTATATATCATGTTTATTGCAACCTTCCTAAGTTTCCCTAACTATTGTACCAACAAATAAGTGCCCTAAGTACTTAAATTAGAAGAGAGATGGCATTTTAGAAATATTTTCTTTATTATCCTGGCCTTTATTTATTTATAGCATGAATTCCTTTGTTAGTGTTTAAGTATTTCACTTGAGTTAGGCAAGAGCTGATATTCTACGGACAATGTAAAATCTGGGTCAATTCATTCTGGAAAAACTTAATGTAAATGGCTCATTAAAAGAGAGTTTATAGAAGGGAACTTGTGTGGTATAAAGGAAGGAATCCTGGACTGAGAATCAATAGGATGGTAACGACTTGAAATTACACTTTTTCTTTCATTATTTTGAACCTGAGCCCCAAAATTCTCTTATCCACTGTCCATCAAGAAGTCCTAACTTCCTTTCTTCCTGACATCTCTCATTACTTCCACTTCCTAATTGTCTTTCTACCTCGTTCAACAATTGCTCACGTGCCAGGTGAAGTGACGTTCTTACACTTTTAATGAAATTTAATTGTGAGTTTTCCTCCCATAATCAGACATCTCAGGCTTTCTAAGTTAAAAGTTAACAAATTCAATAAAGTAATCATTTGGGAAAAGCTAGAAAGAATGTCAAGACTTTCCAGTTTTTTCAAAAGGGACTGAGACGTAAGTAAAAATAAGGCTTTTTAAAGCGGGATGTATGAGCACTGATTCGTTTATAGCACAAACATTTAAAAGAGTTTTACTCCTAAAAGTGGTTATCCTCGTATAATATCTAAAACATATTTGGGTTCCAGCCATGTGGAGCAACAGGGATCAGATTTACCGTTCCCACTTTATAAAACAAAAAACCAGACAACATATAAGAAATATCAGTTCCAGATATTGGACAGCGAACTGAGCAGGGCATGTATCCATGAGAAGAGGGATATAAACAAGATGAGCCCTACCGTTGCCCCAGTTTACTGCCTGGAGGCAGTTTTCAGTCAACTGACCAGTGGCGAAACACAGACACATTCCAGAGTTCTCATGAAGTTGAAGAGACAAAGCTTGGAGTCTGAGGAATCCAAGAGGCTCGTTTTTGCAAAGCAGGATACCAGAGAGAAGGTACCTTCACAGGGAGAGAGTGATCTACAGTTCCTGAGATCAGGGAAGGAACCACCAGAAAGCAAGAGGGCAAAGAATTCCCAAAGCTTTACAGACAGCTTGGAATAGTTTGTGTTCCCACCTGGCAGATACTTGGAATCGGTTTGATCCTTTTGAGGTCTGTTTTAAAGCTTCTTTTAGAGTAGATTTGGAGCAAATTTAGAACTATTTCAGCTCTACTACTAAGGCAATATCTTCAGAACAGTCTAGCTGGTGTCTGTATTATGAGGTTTTTCTGTTTGCTAGACTAAAGACGCCAACAATAATTGAGTCTTGACCCTTGTCTTATAACATACATAAAAACCTTCATGAAATGGATCATTAACCTAACAATAAGAGCTAAAAATATAAAATTTCCAGAAGAAAGCATGAGAAAATATCTGTGACCTTGGGTTAGGCAAAGATTTCTTGAATAAGACACAAAATCATGAATCATAAAAGAAAAGTTTGTTAAATTTCATTTCATCAAGGTTAAAAATGTTTGTTCTTCATAAGACACAATTAAGAAACTGAAAAGTCAAGACACAGATTAGATGAAAATATTTACAAACATGGATCTAACACAGAACTTATATTCAGAGTGTATGAAGAACTCTTAAAATATGATAATAATAATATGAACAACTTGATTTAAAAATGGGATAAATCAGAAAGTAAGGAAGTGTTCAAACACAAAGGGATGAGGCCATATCAAAAGGACACAGTAAATACTGTACAAGAATACGACAGAAATAAGATTAAGTATCTCAACTATAATGAATTTGTTACATACCGTGTTAAAAGAAAGAATTTCAGATTGCGTTTTAAAAATTCAACTATGTGTGTGCTAGCAAATGGTAAAATCCAGGTTTGATGGGACCTGAAGCTTGTAAAAGTTTGTGGTTCTCTTTAAGAAAATGAGTGCACCCTTATAAATACAATCTATCACACAGCTTTTTGATATTTTATTAGTTTGGTGTTAAAGCTGCCTCTAGTTACAGGATTTGCATATAAAACAAAATGAATGGGAAACCTAAAAATACAGATTACCAAAGGCAAACCTAAACAAAAAGAATAACACTAATAAATAAATAAAAATTCAATACAAAAATAATTAACAAAAAACAGAGGGTCAGTTTATATTTACAAAGTTGCCCCAAAAGTATAATAATCATAAATAGTTTTGTACTGAATGAGACAACATATATTTGCAACGTGTCTGGAATAAAGAAACTTGGGAGGAAAGATATTTTTATACAGAAGTATCAATCTACTGTACTTTAAAGGACATTAAAATATAATTAAGGGCTTAAAAATTTGAATGATGTAATTTGATTTATATATATTATTGAATGATACAATATATGACATATAGATTTTAAATTTTGAGTATAATATTAAGTACATATAAGTCTAATATATCATAGAAACAAAACTTAGAATTTTGTTAAGAGAGGCTATACCTTTATTTGTCCATAGAATTTTTCCTAAACATGACCCAATGCTAGGCCATGCTTCAGAGGAACTGTCAGCTGAAAACTCATTGAAAGATTTTCATTAAGACCTAACTTACTCTATTAAATATTTAAAGAGCCAAACATTTTATTTATATGTAGTGGTTATCTGGTTTATTATTGTTCTTTATTTCTCCTTTGCCCTTTAGTTTCTTCCAAAGTTTACAAGAGACATTTTCCAATGTCTTTTTGTGTTGGATTAGAGATGATTTCTCCCCCTTTTCAATTTTGGACCACTATAGGGGCCAGCCCGGTGGCGCAGCGGTTTAGTCCGCGCTTGGCAGCCCGGGGTTCGCCGGTTCGGATCCCGGGCGCCCGCCGACGCACTGCCTGTCAGCCATGCCGTGGCGGCGTCCCATATAAAGTAGAGGAAGATGGGCACGGATGTTAGCCCAGGGCCAGTCTTCCTCAGCAAAAAGGGGAGGATTAGCAACGGATGTTAGCTCAGGGCTGGTCTTTCTCACCAAGAAAAAAAAAACAAAAACAATTTTGGACCACTATAGAGAGGCTCTCTCTATCACCCATTACTGGGCTTAAATAGAGTTATTTGGTAGAAGTTTGCAAACACGTGGCCTTGGGTAAGACATATCCGTGAACTGAATGCAATGATACCCATTCAAAACAACTCACAAAAATACTTCAGAGATTAAATTATGAGAGTCTGAGAATTTTAACCATTTAAAAAGTACTATTCAAATACGAGTCTATGACTGTAATTGTTCTTATTTCATTCACTGCTATCATATTCATCTTTTCCTGATATACATGGGAAAGAAGGATTCTTTTCTTTCTTTTCTGATTTATCCTTGAGATTGTATATTTCCAACCAGTATGTCTCACTTCACTGCTTGGCATATAAATGAAGTCTCATCTCATTTTGAAATTTGAATCCATTATTTAAACACTCAATGGTCTTCAAAACCTCTTTCTTGGTCCCAATCCTCCCCTCAAAACTGCCCTGGAATCCTAAAGACTCAAGCAATACAAAGAGGTATTCTTGTTTCCAAATGCCTCATTTCTGAAAAAAAACTGGAGTAACTCTAACAACTCAAAAGAAGAACCCAAATTTTCTACCATGGTGACTTTAATCTCTGCCACACATTCTCCCTCTTAAAAACAGATACAGTAACGGTTATACTTGTTGACTGCTGAGATGATTCCAGTACTGGTCCAGATTCCCACAAAGGCACTGGGGTAGTTCTTTTAAGAGAGAATGATCCCATTCCTGTTGAGTTATATTCCTAGGCTTTTGCAAATATTCCTATCTTCTCATCTTCCAGAGGCTAGCTCAGGAAACTATTTGATAATGGGAAGGATAACCCTCTTAAATACAGAGAAAAAGGAAATGTTGATATGTTTAAGAAAAAACCTTTATGACAAAATTCCAAAAATAAATTGACAAGCCTCAAACAGAAATAAAGGGAAGACAAACTATACAGTCCTGCATCGCTTAATGACAGGGATGCATTCTGAGAAATGCATCATTAGGTGACTTTGTCATTATGCAAACATCACAGAGTGTACTTACACAAACCTAGATGGTATAACCTACATGCCTAGCCTATATGGTACTAATCCTATAGGACCACCATCATATATGTGGTCTACTGTTGACTGAAATGTCATTATGTGGCGCATAGACTCTATTTGCCATTAGATCTCACTGTGTAGCTTTGTAAAGCTGTCAGGGAGTTGAAAGCTGGTAAAGTTATGTCTGTCACGGAGGCTAGCCTCACACTGATGAGGGCAAAGCAAAAGATGGAAGGAAGAAATGTGAGGTCTTGATGATGTTGCTGAGCTGCTGGTTTAAGCAGTTTTGGAGACTCATTATCATGGACTCTGTTGAGTGATATAACAATTTCCTATGGCTGCTGTAACAAATTACCACAAACAGTGGCTTAATCCAGCAAAAGTTTATCATCTTACAGTTCTGGAGGTCAGAAGTCCAAAATGGGTCTCAGTGGGCTAAAATCAAAGTGTTGGCAAGGTTGCATTACTTTCTGAAGATTCTAGGAAAGAATCCATTTCTTTACCTTTTCCAGTTTTTAGAGGCTGACCATATTCTTTGGTCTGTGGCCCTCTTTCACCTTCAAGGTCAGCAATCCCATCATTCCCACCTCTGCTTCCATTTTCACTTCTCCATGACTCTGCCTCTGCTGCTTCCTTCTTTCACTTAAAAGGATGCTTGTGATAAACTGGGACCACCTGGATAATCCAGAATGATCTCCCCATCTCAAGGTCATCTGATTAGCAAACTTAATTCCATCTGCAACCATAATTCCCTTTGGCCATGTAAGTAGCATATTTGAAGGTTCCCAGGATTAGAACAAAGACATCTTTAGGGAGCTGTTAAGTTGCCTACCACAAGTGATAATAAATTTCCCTCTTGTTTAACTAGATAGTTAAGGTTTTTCTGTTGTGTACTCAAGTCATCTTGACACATTACTCTTTAATTGTTTGTAGGTGCTACTACTAATTGGTACCACTTATCGAGTCCTTTGTGGAAGTAAGCATTTTAACCCACTTAACCCATTTGATTCTTACAATAACCCTATGAGTTAGGCATTAACCTCATCCTCTTACAGAGAGAAAACTGAGGGTTAGACGGATGAGGTGACTTACTGAAGGTCCCCAGAGCTTGGGGTTTTAACTACTATCCTACATTGCTTTTCTGTATGTTTGACATTTACATAAAGAAAAAGAAACAGAAATGGAGTTCAAAACTTAAAATAATAAAACAAACTTTAAAAAGTATAACCTCAGTGATATGAATCACTCTTGTCATTTTAATAATATGGCCTGAACCTATCATCACAGGAGTCCATACATTGCACACTGTGGTGTGAAAATACCTGTCACAGGGCTCTCTTTGTTTTCTTTTCTGAATTGTCAAAATAGGCTCCTCTTTAATTGTCAGTGAACTTGTTGAGAAGAGTTCTTGTTTGAAGATCTCGTTCTTTTGCATTTTCAGTGTGCTGTTGTGGTTCTGCCTGTCTGGCCATCCTGACTGATGTGTTATGTTTTGCATTGAGTCAACAGTATGTTTCATTTGCTAGGTGTCAACTTCAGTTCCTGAGAAGATCCACTTGTTTCTTTTCAACTTGAGCCTGCTTTTCAATGTCTTCAGTTATTCTTTCATTTTAGGATTAAAAAATTCTATTTATTCTCAGGCATCAGTTGTTTAATGTTTTATAAGAGGTAAATTTCTAATCAGATGTCTCTTGACTATGAACAGAAGTCAAGAGAAAATTGTAAATAATGATTTAACATTAGGAAAGGTTACTATATATACCAAGCTTTTTAATTTTTATAACAAAATGTCATTGGTGTTCAATTTATATTAAGCATTATGTTAATATGCCTTGTATATTAGAAATAATAAATATATGAAGTTACTCTACACTTATTTAAAAATTGTCTTTTAATCAAATTGTGGCTTTTTCATCTCTTTGAGTGGAATGTGGAGAGATGATCATGCAGAGTACATGCAATGACTCAATTCAAAAATGTTTACTATTTGTAAAGCACTATGCTTTACTATGGTGAATTCAAAATTTGACCCAAGTTTCTAACTCTCAAGGGGGTTCAGTTTCAGAGTGGAGTTAGACTTTACACATAAAAGTGTATTTTAAAGCAAAACGTTAAAAGTATTCTGAAGAACTTACAAAACTATTGCAAAGAATGTATCTCCCTGGCATGTATAGATTTCATGCAATTCAACATTTCCCAAAAGTGCCTGATCACAAGACTCATTTAGGGTGCTTGTTAAAAATACAGAATCTCCACCTTTTCTTGCATGTCCTGATTTGGTACCTTCAGAAGGACTTGAATTTTTTTTTTCCACAAGAAACCGTCATAAGTCTTATGCTCAGTCAAGTTAGGGAATTACTAATATAGAAGAAAACCTTGGCACTAACCTTGAAAGATGGGCAGTTATTCAAGGAGGTTATTGAGGGGAAAAATATTTCAAGTACAAAACCTCTTGAACAAATGAGGCTGAAATGGCAGGATGGCTTCCAGTAATATTCATTCATCCATCTATTCATTCATTCATCAAGCAATGCTTGATGTAAAAGTGAATACAAATATCAAAAAGACACAGAAACTCTCCTCTAAGAATCCTTTGTAAAGACTGAGAAATATGTATACAAATAAATAGTTATGCAAATACTCCTTCAAGTTTATAGACATCTATGAAGGAGCTGAATGATCCCTTGGCTTTGGAGAATGAAGGACTCAGTGGTCAATAGTTTTGTTCATGAACTTCAAAGCAGTGTGTACCCTGCAGAACGTCAGATTGCAAAGAAAAGCTGCCAGTGCTAGTGAAATGGTAGTTCAAAAAGTCAGACTGTTGAAAATTCTGGATATGATGACAATTTAAACATACACAGCTCACTACCCCTGTTGCGGACTCGAATAGAAATGAATATTGGAATATAAAATTAGCTGTAGACAAGAGGAGAAGGAAAAGACAATTGTAAAAGCTGGTGTAGTCATTTCTCACATTCTCGATGCCTCTGGCTGGGACTGGGGTCTTTGATTGCTGGGTTAGAAAGGTAGACTCATATGACAACTGGAGGAAAGTCACTTTGTAGAGGAAAGTCACTTTTGTCTTTTTAGAAAATTACTTTGATGAACATTCTGGTTATGAAAAGCAATTTAGGCCTGGTTCTGGAATGAGAAAGTTAAGACAAAAGGAGCAGTTACATAAACGGCATGCCTACCTGGAGGTAATGGGAGATGGGTTTTGGTATCCTAAAGATAGTCTCCAGATAAGACTTTATTTTGGGGAATTCTGGAACATGAAGGGACAGGTTTTTCTGCTGGGAAGGCTCATTGCTTTGCTTCTGTCTTCACCAGGCTTCTAAAGAATGGAACTGGTAATGTACCTTTTCATTACCAGATCTTCCAAGGAAATGACAATGTGTCAAAGAAACACCAAAGTACATCAATTATGACTGACTGCCTGAGGTCAAATCCCACCTTTGATATGGCCTCAGTGTGTGGGCCTTTTACTAAATCTCTGAACCTTCTCTATCTCAGTTTCCTCCTGTAATAAAAATGGAGAATATTAACACTTGCAGTACCCAGTTCACAGAGTTATTGAGAGAATTAAATGAATGTACTGTATAATGTATTCAGAAAGTTGACTATTGCTTTTGGAAATAAAATGAGGGAACATAAGAAAAATCCACTCAAGCTATTTAGAGCCAAATAGGAGGCATACATAGCTTTTTTCCTTATTTGAAGACAGTTAACAGAATGCAGCATTAGCATGGGAACTAATAAATGATTCTGCAATATAAAATAAGGAGGTGACTACAGTAATGCAAGAGCCAGGTGAAGAATATATCTTTGAGTAAAAAGCTCTACTGTTGGAAACTGAAGTCAATTTTAGACATTATGCTTAGTACTCTCAAAGAAATTTAAAACAAAGCCAAAATAACTTGTGATAATGGAAAAGAAAGAAGGACAAGACAACTAGCTCACCAAACAAAGTTAACAATTCAAAGGAGAAATGTAAGAGAATAAGAGCAGAACAGTAGTAAAAATCCCTTTTGGACGAGTAAAACAGAAATAGTGGTATAGGGCATGGGCTTGAAAGCTTAAGCAGAAACCATAAGAACTTGAAGAAAATGAAATTGAATAATACTCTCCTGGACTGCTGGTGGATTTCTCAGATGGATGACAAAGGTAAGAACTTTAGAAAAAAACAATGATTAGCTGGATAACATCGAAAGGTATATATTGCAAAGTGAAGAAAATTAAAAGACAAATAAACTGGGAAAAATGATCCTATCCTGTATGAGGTTGAGATTTCTTGGCATGCTCCTAAAAATCTCTAGACAAACTCAGAGTAACTCCAATCAAGTTACAACACAATTGGTTTTAACAGATTCATTTCATTGTGTAGTGCGTCACATGAAAAGATAAATGTTTACCAGGTGTATTCGTTTCCTAGGACTGCCATGACAAGTTATCACAGACTTGGTAGCTTATAAAGAACAGAAATTAATTCTCATATAGTTCTGGAGGCCAGAAGTCTAAAATCAAGGTACCATCAAGGCCACACTCCCTCTGAAAGCTCAAGGGGAGAATTCTTTAACTTTTCCAGCTTCTGGTGGCTTCCTTGGCCTGTGACTGCTTACCTCCAACCTCTCACCCCTCTTTCTTCACATGGCCTTCTCTTTCCCCTGTGTTTCTCCTCTGTGTGTCTCTTATAACGACACTTGTCATCAGATTTAGAGCTTACCCAGATAGTGCAGGATCATCTCATTTAGAGGTCTTTAATGTAATTTCATGTGCAAAGACTTTTTTAGAAATGAGGTCACATTCACAGGTTCTGGGGATGTGGACGTATCTTTTTGACAGCTACCATTCAACCCACTATACAGAACTGTTATTTATCCAACTAGAGGTAATTTTGACGTTACGGTGGATTGTTCTAGTCAAGGAACACTTGTTTTTGAATCCTAAGCTTAGAGTTATCTTCTTTTCTATGTAACTAAATTCTTACCAGAATGTCTGTGTGTGTGTGTGTGTGTGTGTGTGTTTAGAAGAGGTGGTGGATACCAATAGTTTTAACTGCTGTATTTTAAAATTCAACATCAGTTCCAGGAAAAGAGAGTTGTTTACTTTTTGGATGTGACGCTTGCATAACTCTATGAGTCTCCTTGTGCGCTGGCATTTTTAATAAATCAGAGCTGGATTATTTTTTTTCTGCTTTACTTATAGCAAAAAATTTAACTCAAAATTGTATTGGTCAGAAATTTAGTTTATGAAGTTTCCCTCCAGCATATACATATTTTAATGTTTAAAATATCTTTCTTGAGCTGAAGATCACATTGTCTACATCCTGTATCTCATGTCTATATTGGAAAATCAGGCCCTGAGGTCAAAAACAATAAAATCTGACCTCAGCTGTGCCAGGAACATCATAAATGTTCAGTAAACAGTTATTGAATGAATGACAACTGAAAGACTGAATGTGTTATTACAGCTTTGTGTAAATATCAGAGCAAGTTCAAGGTAAGGACAGCTTCTAAAAATCCCCAAATTTTCCACCCCTCAAGGAGAACTGAAGCAAGTTCTGGTGTAGACCTTTAAGAGCCTGCAAATTCTAACGTGATTGTGATTGAAAGGAAGAACATGGTCAGTGCCCGGTCAGACCAGCACTGTTGCAAGAGTCCTGCGGTGAGCTCCTTAGTTATTTCAGAAACTTCTAGAAATCACCATGAAGATGCCCCCCTCAGGAGCTGCAAGGACATTGTTCCCATACAAACCTTTTCAAATTCTATACCTCTATCCTTTCTACCGCCAACATTCTTCAGTCACAAACACACAAGTTTACTTTATCATGTATCTCCAGGGAAGAAATCCATTTTATTTAGAAAAGGGAAGTAAGCAAAGATAAGTGATTTAATCAAGACCACACTGCATGCCTACCACTGAATTAAAACTCATAACTGTGTCTTTTAGCTTCCTGATAACTTCTACTGAAAATAATAGTGAAATTAACTAAATACAATGTGAAATTGGGCCTAATGATAACTACTGCTTTACTGAAAATCCGCTTTCTCTCATAACATACAGAATTGATGAATGTACAGTCAGACCATAAAATATATTATGGCCAGCGATTCAATAAATGATGTAGTAGATTCAAGGAAAGATCACGTTAAAGTTTATGAGAAGCTTAGGTCCAAGAAGAAGCACGCATCTAAATTCTGATGGTGCTCAAATGTGTCAGTGCCTTATTAATCTGCTCGGTCTACACTGTCTTTGAGACTGCAGCAAAGAAAAATATGATTGATTGTGCTGCAGGATATGTGCTTTTGCATTTCCGTTAACTATAAAACAAGCACTATTTTAATTAAGCTGCTTCCAAGCAATTCAGGTGCTCTATAAAAATATAATGAAGCAATTAAGATGTGTTACAAGTGACTGAGATATCTTTTTCATTTGAAAATGTAAAAGTAGAAGTCAAGTCTTTTTTTTTACATCTTTTCCCACCCTCAAAGCAGGGAGCCCATTTAATCTCAAGAAAAAGAACACTGGGTTTAAGTGAAATATAGGTTGATTTAACAAATATAATTAACTTTTCCTGAATTTAGCACACAAGCAAACACAAAGGAATTATTTTTACTATTATTGGAGGTTTGAAGACATGTGTAGGTGTTACAAATTATATTATGGCCATGAAAATGCTCTTATATTATTATCAAGGAAATATTAATTGTGGAACGTGACTAGAGCACTATGAGTTTTTCTAAATCATGTGTAAGAGTGAAATTGAGACAATAGTCTGGAAATTGTATTTACTTGAATATTTAAAATTTTGAGAGACACAGGAGAGTTGGGACCTTTCTTATCCGGCACGTTAATCTACTTTGGGGGCATCAATATGACCTATATACAGAATGATGTACTCTTTGCTTCCATAAGAACAAATAAGCTTTTTGTCTCCATCATGAAATTATCATTTACTAGATTCTGTCCTTCATTCATTCAGTCAACCAGCAGTTATGGTACCAGGCGTGATGTTGGTTCTTGGGATACAAAGGACATCACTACCTACTTAAACTGCCCATGCAGAGCTTAATATTCTAGTGTGCAACAACTACCAAAAATAATGAAAAAGTGAACGATAAAATAATGTAATAACACATCATGGTAAATATCAAAATATAAAATAATATCAACCTCCACACCCACTCTACGAGGCTGGTCAGGGTAGGTCACTCTGAGGAGCTGATAGTATATAGCCCTGGAGGAAATAGAAAGCCTTGGAGAAAGGGCAGGAAAACTTGATATTTAGAACGACAGTCCAGAAGGAAACCAATTTTTAAAAATGCATAATATATAAAAAGAGAATAATCTTTACTTGATTTTGAAAATGTGACTATTATAAAATTTACCTGTTTACCTAGACTAAATGTCTTACGCTTCAGGTTTAGGCAATTTCCATCTCAAGGGACGTAGATAATTGTGCGTGATTTCCAAAGTATGCCATTTTAATTACAAGTCAGAGGAAATGGAAGCTAAAACAAATACAGGGAACAATATAAAGCCAGAAATTAGCAATACAACCACTGGTACAACAGACATCATCCTTGCAGATGAAAATGTAGAAATTGGAGCGTTTACATTAATTGTGTGGTATTTCAGAGGTACAAAGTGGCAGAATCAGGATATAAAATCAGAGGTAATACGACTACAGGTCTCAGGTAGGAAGATAGGTAGACATAGGTAAATAAGATGATAGATAGATAGACATAGATAGATAGATAGATAACCTTATCTTGTATTCTCCCATTCTCATTATTGTTTTCTTTATTCGTGGCCCAGCATGAATGATAGCACGGAAAAACTCGTTTGACTGTTGATTGCTGTTGTTCTATAATGCTTTATTTATAATTAATGTGCTAATTCTTTGGTTTATTCCCTGGGGCATTTTCATTATGGGTGCAATTTTATAAAGCCACTGAATAACTAAATAAATGTTACAGCCTTCTAGCTAGCAGACTGGTCCAGATGGAATTGAATATCGTGTTCCTGAGGAACTTCTATCTGCCCAATGGCAACAACCTAAGCCAAAGCCAAACTGAGGTGTTAGTAATTCAATTTCAAGAATTCTCTGAAGGACCATTAGCTGCAAAGACATCAAGGGCAGGGTACCTGCCAGCAAAAGCAACAAAGTGGGTAGTCTCCTGGAGAGGTAAATGCTTCCCAGCCTAGATTAATGACAACACTGCAGAAGGGACTGCTGAAGGGGGCATTGTGACTTGTGGAGGATGCTAATGCTCTATTTTTCAAATGTTACTACCATGGGTTTTCTTCTCCTGCTGTGATGATTTTTAGCTATTGGGTGAGAGGAGCAGAGGAAAAATAGTTGGCAAAGAGTGCTGTGTATGTGTGTGTGTATGCATGTGTGGGAGAGAGAGAGACTGAGAAAAACAAGGAGAGGCTTCATCAAGAATAATAGGAAACTCAGGGCTTGCCTCATGCTGTAGTGGTTAAATTTGGCACACACCACTTCAGTAAACTGGGTTCATGGGTTTGGTTCCCAGGTGTGGCCCTACACCACTCAGCCATGCTGTGGCAGCAACCCACATACAAAATAGAGGAGGATTGACACAGATGTTAGCTCAGGGAAAATCTTCCTCTGCAAAAGAAAAAAAAAAGAATAATGGGAAACAGACTAATGTTATGCTGTCCTGCTTTATTAGTACTACAGGAAACTTGAAAACTGAGATTTTCCTACATAGGTCCCAGCCTTCCTACCTTTCTTTACCACACGCCTTCTTACTGGCTTTCTTTATTGCTTACCATTGATCATTGATTGTGTACATGGAACTATGCTAGTAAGTGTGACTGTGTGCATATGAGCCAGCTCCTAAAACTAGCGAGAGTCAATATTTAAAATAATAGGACATTTTACAAACTGATTGTTAAACTGTTGGTAGTTTGAGATTGGACAGAGAGGGGTATTTACATCACTAAAATAGGCAAACACAACGGATCACTGCTTTTCTTTTTTCCCTCTTTGGAGAGCCAGTTTACTAGCACACCACTTATGTATACATTCACTTGAGAGGGAGTGTGTGGCAAGGGAGCAGGGCACATACATTTCGCCTACCCTTGGAGACCTAGAACATAGGAGGTGAACAAAGTTGAAAAAATGAAAAACTACAGTATAAGGCAGTGGGAGGTCACTTCCATGAGGGGCAAACTGTGGTTATAGGTGTGCAGCACATGGAGAATTCACATTCAGCTGGTGAGTAAGATGTCAGAGAGTAGTTAATATTTGAACTTGACTCTTAAGGGCTAGTAGGACTTCAGTCTGCAGAAGTATAGGAAGGAAGGAGGGGCGGGAGCAGTGACTGTCAGTCAGAGGGAAGACAAATGAAGAAAGTCCTTGGGGCAGGAAAAGGTGCCTCGAATTGGCTCCTTTCATTTGGCTAGAGCCTACGTGATATCCAGGGCATTTATGGGAGGATAGGGAAGCAAGTGGAGCGTTTAGCTCGTGGTAACTATGCAACAAGGTGATAATATTTTATTGCCTTGGCTAAATCATTCATCTTAAAAGAGGCAAAGTGGAAATCCGTGACACCACTAGATTGCTGACCTTGGTCATGTTTTTTAAACTTTCTGAGTGTAGTTTCTTCAACTGCAAAATATAGATTATAGTAACTGCCTTGTAATATTCCCAAGAAATTACAAAGAAAATCTTAGTTTTAGTATGGAAAATTGCAAGCTTTAAATGCCAAGATTTAGAAATGACTATGGCATTTGTTGAGTACTCCGTGAGTTCCTCTAATGCTCAGGAAAGAACCATGTGGGAATGTCAACAGCGTGGAGAAGACCTGGTTTCTGTCCTTATTGAAGGTACGTGATAACCTCAGGAAGGTTTAGGGGCATAGAGTTCAAATCCCTGTCCCCTCCAAAATAAAACAATAACACACATGTGTGAGGGGGTGTGTGTGTTAGTTTTTTTGAGGAAAAAAAGGACAAGTAATTAGTAGAAATTGTGTTGTTCAATAACTTAGGGGGCAAAAAGAAAAATATTCATTTGGTAGGATCTCTATGACTTCATGTAAGTTTGTTATTTGCATCCTGACGTAAGTTATTTGGATTTATATAGACACAGCTCGATTAGATTAAGAGATGCATGAATTGGTAAATGCTGTTAAATGAGCAAAGGTTTAATGCAGGAAATTAGCTTTAATCTTGGATTTAAGGCTGTAAGTGATGTAGTGTAGAAGATAAAACGTGAGAAGGATTAAGTGTTGATAAAACCAGTGGTGTGGGAATGACATTCCTTCAAGTGAATTTGCTAGTTCTCATTGATTCAGATTGGTTTTATTAATGAGTCAAAATTCTTGCAATATATATAGCGTGATTTATATCACGGATCTGAATGATAAAAGCAGGTTATAAAAAGTGCCCTCATAAAAAGTGCAAAGGTCACAATTAAGCTTAATTTCAGATGTCTCTATTGTGAATAAGCTCACATATATGAGTGAGCTTTCTGAGGGCAGGGACAAGCAATAGGACAATTGCTCAAAGAACAGACTATGGAACCAACCTCTCTGGCTTCAAGGCATGGTTGGCCATTATTAGTTCCATGACCTTGGAAAAATTATTAAACACATTTGTCCTTCATTTTCCTTCCCTGGAACAAGGAGAAATAATAGTATCTACCTAGTAGGGACATATTAAGGGTTAAATGAGAATACCCATTTGAAGCACAGAGTAAGCACTATTCTGCAATGTTTGAGCTCCTACTGTGTTTCAGACTTATTTTAGGACTTGGGATACATATGTGATTAAAATATATTTCTGCTCTAGTAGGTCTTGTACTTCATCACATTTTAGCTAACATTATCATAATTTCTGTTGCTATCTTTGTTTTTATAAAACCCAGCACAGTGCCTGACTAGTAAGCGCTCAGAAAAAGTTGCTGAATGAATGTTCAGCTAAAGCTGCATTGATGGCAAATAAACAACACACATAAATGAAGAGAATAAAGGAAAATACTTTGACAAGTTAGGAGGTTCTAGGAAAGAGACTGAACACCGGGCAGAACAGAGTTCTTGACTGTGAAATATATCAGAAGAGTCTGTTTGTTAGTTGTACAAATAAACAAATCCTACCTTGAATCTTTTTCTAATAGCAAAAAAAAAAAAAAAAAATCTAAGGGAAATTAGATATTGTCTATGAATAATTGTAGAAATAGGTTGTTCTGTTAGCTGTATGGGTCTTTGAAATTTATCCAGACTATTAGAGAATTAGAGATAATAATTCAAATGTCTGATAGAGTTACAAAGGAGACATTGGTTTACTTTTCACTCAATCACAACTGCTAGAAAAAGCTAAATAGATGAACCCTCCCAATTTAAAATATATTGGTATTAGTCATCTCAAAGCAGATATTTCAGGATGTATTAAGGAATTGTAGCTCATAGAGTTAAGTATGTCTAATACTATTAGGTAAAAGAGAGAAGCACTGCTTAATGGATCAATTCCATTAGGAAAGAAAAAAAGAAGCAAAAATTGCAAGTGGTTTCACTTTAGAAAGACAGCAATGAAAGTCAGTTACCTGCCCGCTGAAATTCTCTTCTGTGCTCCCAATGCTGTTTCTGTTCTGTCAGCATTGCCAGTATATGTGGCTACTGTACTGTGGAAAGTAATTATATTATATGGCAGATAAAACAAGGGGGTATGCATCAGATTATAAATAACTTAATTTTGCAAAGGAATTTTACATCTTAATCTGCTGGACTATCACTTTCACTTAGGCTCTGAAACCAAATTATGTTATTGTGTTCTGTGATATAATTTAATAACTCATCCATAAGGAAATGTCAGGTCGCATTTGCAACAATCCAGGGGCCATTAAGCCAGATGGAAGGTCATTCTGTTTGAGGATTGTAAATGAACCTGTCCAACAAAGTTTTGGTTAGGGACAGCCAAGGACTCATTATGTAGTCAATTTACCCAACCGCTTGCAAGAACCACGCCAGCGCCAAGGCTGTTCTGTCCTTTGAAGTTTGAAATGGATTTGAACATACAGGAATTTTTACTTTCATCAGGCCAAAAAGGAAATTGCTTTTGCAAAAAGCAGTCATTTCCATATATTGCTTAGAACATTAGAATAAAAATTAAATGCATTGTTGAAATGCCACTTGTGGGATTTTTGCTTTTTTCTTATTTTTTCATCTTTCCCTTCTAAATGCTGCCCTTCCTCGGGAGTGGAAGACACAAACACACACACACACACACACACACACACACACACACTCACACAAACATAAAATAAACTATCCAAACAACATAGGACTGTAGAAAGAAATGTATGCTTCTGAAAGTAAAAATATTCAGTTAAAATAATTATAATATCTTTCTTGATTTACTTTTTGAGTTCCTTCTGTGTAACTTTTGGTTATCCAGATTGTGATTTACTATGAACACTCTAAAATAGATAATTAAATATCGGTTTTTATTTAGATTTTTAAAAAGACATCAGAAAAATCTGGATGCCTTTGATAGTATGTAAGTTATTCTCTAGAGCAAAGAACACAGAATTTGTTGTTCTATTAAAAGATTATTTTATAACGAGTATATTTCCTTTTAGAAAATGAAGGATAAATAGCTAACATATTTATTCATAATCCCATGTCTATGATAAATTTCAACATTGTGTGTGTTTACATCCTTCAAAGAATATTTTGCTGACTTGGGTTTACTGATTTGGTTGTGTAAACAGGGGTTTACTGACTTGGGCTTACTGACTATATATAGAGTTGATCCTCATTAGTCGTGTGTTTTGTATTTGTGAATTTGCCTCATTGCTAAAATTTATTTGTAACCCCAAAAATCAATACCGGCGGTGGTTTGGCAGTCCTTTGTGGATATGCGCAGAGCGGTGAAACATCTGAATCAGCCATCATGCAAGTTCCCAGCCAAGGTGGATCAGAGTCTCTTGTCTCTGCCTGCATACAAGGGGACCAAAGGATGGAGAAGGTAGGAGGCACTGCAGCGTAGTGCATGGAGCTCTGACTCTGGGGATGGTTGGACAGGGTTTGAATCCCAACTCTGGTACCTGGTACTGGGAAGCCTCAGGCACGTAGCTTAACACATCTGAACCTCATTTTCTCTTTTGTAAAATAAAGAAAATAAAATCTACCAGGATGAGTTGTTTTTAGCATTTAAGATTATAATCTATGTGAGACGTATCTATATGTACATAATTCCCTTAGGGACAATGGTTAGTATTTGCTAATTCAGTTCACAATGACTTTATAAAACATAACTACCTTGAATAATAAGAATCAACTATATATGTATTTCTTTATATGTATTATTACCATTTATATATATACTCATGCCATAACATGGAGTGAGAACAACACAAATATATATTTCATATAGAATGTAATATTTTCACACGTTAATAAATATCTTTGAAAATATTCTTAAGTTTTCTTTCAATATTATTCTATGCATGTTTAGATTTTTTACTTAGAACTGTTCTCCAGCTAGATATTTATTTGGGTTTTCCAGTTCTTTGCCACTCTAAACTGTAATGAATATCCATATCTATAAATTATTGTACTTTTCAACTTATCTGAAGAGGCAGAAGTTTTACTCTTTTGGAGATATAGTTATTTAGTAGTTACAGTCTTTCTCTACTTCGTAAGTTCTGAGCACTGTTTTAAAGTATATTTTCCCTACAGAGCAGGAAGAAGGTACATGTGATGCTTCCACCAGAGTACAACACCAGAGTTGTACTGGAGTCCAGTGAAATGGCAAGAAGAACCTTGGAATTGTATCTAGAACACCCACTTGTGTGAGTGTATCTCCTACCCAAGAGAGGAAAGAAAAAAATGCAGAGGCTGTCTTTGTGGGCCTAAGCAGAGCAGCCAGGATGGATGAGGGAAGTTCTCCCTGATTTGGGGATTCTGGAGCTCTTCTGCAAATGAGCAGACGAAGATCTTTACTATGACTTACTTATCCACACATCTCTAAGTGGTAGCCGTAGGCAAGCAACTAAAGTTAATGCTTTTACAGACTGGGATCTTCATAGAGGACATAGACCGGGCAGTTCACACCATCAGAACCAAGACTCCTACCTAGAAAGTAGTGGCACGTAAGCTGAACATCCCAGTAAAAGCAAAGCCAACACAGTGCTAGAATACTGGCCAGTGGAATCCTGGTCCTAATTCTGAAAATATCTGATTGGGTGAACTTGAGCAGAATTCTTGAATATTTGGATTAAATGTTAGGATTAAATGTAGTTAATCCAAATGAAAATTTGGATTAAATTTAAAGATTCCCTTTATTTTTTCAAAGTAGGTTTCTTTGTAAATTGTGAAATAATCCAGAAAGCCACGCACTGCTTTTGTCAAAAAGTGATTAAAACAAAATGTCTTATTCAGTATGAGCTAGTCAACCATTCCATCTTGTCTCCTTTCTCTTGTTCCCTGCACCATGAGACAACTAAAGAGCAGTATCTCTTGAGGTAAAAGCAGTTAAGGGCAATCTGCCTTCCTACTATGAAGCTTGCTAATTTTTATTTTCCTGGCTCCCATCTTAGCCATTTGAGAAAAGGCACTGAATCATTCAGGATCAAATGCATCCTGCAGAGTACAGCAGAATAAAAGAGAATAAGATGATTAATAGGTTGATAATGTCAGAAGGACCTCGAAAGCATCATTTGTAGATACCATGTCTGCAGAAAATGGAGATATAAGAAATACAATCAAATTACTACTTTGCTCCATTATGCTTTTCTTTATAGTGCTCAGTAAGTCAATGGACAAATTCTCTTCTAAGTCCACAAAAAGAAACATCAGCCTGTACTATTAGAATGTAAATAGTAACTAGAGATGATAATATTTCTAATTAAGATTAGATACTATTTTGTAACAACGACAAGCAATGAGTCAAATCTATGTCGAAGCTTTGATAGACTCCATTGAGCACCTAGGGGATTTGAACCTATGAGATTGAAAGATGCATCTAAAGAATATGATAGTAAACCTGGGTTAATAGGCTTTAGCGTGTTGTTGATGCTGTTGTCTTTTTTATCTACATGACAGCGAAGAAATCACTGGACTAGAAACCTTTTTTAGTGTTGCTTGTATCAGTGAGGATTTAGAGAAGCAGAAAGCAAAATCAGTAGGACATATATATTTAAATATATACATTTGGGTAAATAAGTCTGACATCTTTAGGGCCAGCAATCGGGAGGGACAATTCACAAGCAGAGTGGAATCCCAAGCTGAAACTTGTCCACAGTCAGTGTCCTCTTAACTCAGGGAAGGTCTAAACCCTCTTTTAAATACCTTCCAACTGATTAAATCAGACCCACCCAGGATAATCTCCTTTTTGATTAATTTACAGTCAATTGATTAAAGACTTTAATCACATTTGCACAATCCCTTCACAGCAGCAACTAGATTATTGTTTGATTGAATAACTAGGAGATGGTGTTTGCATGCCACAAGATGATTGCTTCTTTCCTTCTGTTTTGGACCTCTTGTAAGAGAATATCCCTTGTAGCCCACGCTAACTGGGAACATACTAGAAAGGGAAATATGGGAACTGTAGTACAGACTAGTAATTTTGACATATTAAAAGCCATCACAGTTCACCCCTTGCCAACTTAGCACCCATGCACGTCTCTTAAAACCATAGTTGCTCTCCAAATAAGATAGCAACAGAGTCATACTTCTGCCTAATATGATACAAATATTCCATGTTCAATCAAAAACATGCTAACTGTTCCCCAGGGAAAGATGTGAAGTCTCTGGGTGATCTTTTCTCGTTTTTGATTTCCTGTGACTTGAATACTGAGACAAATGACAGAGGGATAAGAGAAGGGAAACCACAACAATATTTGGTTAATATATATATACAAACATATTCATATAAAAATATGGAAGAAATACTCTTGACTATTGCAGCCCTCTTTTCTGAAACTGGTCACACAGTTGCATCCGGTGTTTATAACTACCTTCTTCCAATTCATTCCATATTCCCTGTGCCCTCAGCAGCCATCTCAGTTGGCTGTGGTTCTTTACCCAGTGGGGTGATGTAAGCATTCATAGCTGAAAGGGCTAAGCCATCAGCGTTGTGAACACGTGGTAGAATTAAAAGAACACCCACAAGTTTCACTACCTGGGAAGTATCCTTCCATCGTGAGTAGGCAGCCACTATATCACCAGTAGTGATAATCTGCATATTTCTTCGCTTTTACATAAATAAGGGCTGAGAACTTGTCTATTTGGTATAGGATAACAAGTACTGGAAACAACTGAGTTAATTCTGTTTCCTAATATCTAGTTTCATTTCTTATTATAGAGAACATAGTAAATATGGCCAAGCATGTAAATGACAATAAAAGTCACCATTAATTCTACAGCCCATCAGAGCTAACATCATACTCAACAGTGAAATATATTTTCTAAGTAATACTTACATATTTAAAATAATAATGGATCTATAACATTGTATCCTTTTTCATTCACAAAACATCGTGACCATTTTCTATATCTTTAAGGACTCTGAACTTCTTTGTTCGCATCATGAGGAGACAGTATAATTTATAAACCAAGTTATTTTACAAAGTTGTGAATTTAAAAATAAATATATAAAAAGCATATTTGGATATATCTTTGCTATATATTAGATTATTTATTTAAACGGATATCCATGAATTCAATATTTTGTCTCAATATAAAAAATAATTTTTTAATACTGAAAAATGGGAAAACGAAATTTTTTCTAGCACCTTGGGTGACTTTTAAAAACTAACAATATTTGTGAATTAAATTTTCCCAATTTAGTTGGGTTTTGCTTTTTTTGTTTTAAATTATCCTTTTCAAATAGATCATACTCGCCACCCACTTGGTTGTGAGTCCTCCTAGAACAAGAATTTTATCTTCCTCATCCATAATAACATTCCCATATGTATGGTATAAAGAAGGTAACTGGCAAGATTTAATTCAGTTCCTTTCTAATTTACACCCTGATATCACTGAGTTGCAAATTCAGTGACATGAATTATTTTCCACAACCCAGCCTGATTGCCTCTTTCTCTGTCATCTTGATAAATCATTAACTTTAAAACATACAGCAAGTAATCTAGTAAATACTACAACCTTCTTTCCATCCACATACCTCACACCCAAACTCTGCCTCTGGAATACTGAAATTTTGAATAATTATTGTTCCAAACATTTTTAAATTATTGCTTAGGATTGTGGTTGCTGCAGTCATTTAGAAAAATCCCTCAGTCTTTCTCAGAATTCTATACCACTTAAGCTTCTATTCTATCTAGACTCTAGATCTATGCTTCCAATATGGTAGCCGACAAGAACATGTGGCTATTAAGCACTTAAAATGAGACTAGTCCTCACTGAGATGTGCCGAAAGTCTGAAATACGTGCCTGTTTTTCGTTTGTTTACTTTTCTGAAATATAATTACTAGATAATTTAAAATTATGTATGTGGTTCATATTATATTTCCATCCATATTTTCTACTCTGGATGAAGGAATCTCTTTGATTACCACTTGTTCCTTCCTAACGTTTTCAGATTCGTGTTTAGATTGTTCAACTTTGTCTAGATCAAACTAAATCATGGTTATAGACACAGCCTCAATGTTTATTCTATCAATCTTTCTCCCACCTATTTGATATTTGAATAAAGAAAAATAAGTTGGGAACAGATGTGAAAAATAAAAAGCAAAGTATATTATAATTGGACAAGCTACTAAATAAATCAAGTCTTCCTGTGCATACACACAACCTGAGAATCAGGTATTGGGTTCTGGTATCGTAGCAGAAAGTCAGGGCAAAGCCCACCCGAGAAGTGGAGGGAGGCAGCTGCTGACTCGAGCAGCACATGCTTCTCCGAGCAGCAATAAACTCCTGGTTGACAATTTTCTCAGGAATTTTCTGACAAATAGCACACACTGTTGTTTACATTTTTGTGATTTAACGTCTCACTTAAATTACACAGGTGCACATAAATGTGTTCATTTGATCACAGTAATTTCACTGCCACTAACGTTAGTAAGTAACTCGGTATGAGAAACAAGCTAGTACTGAATTTATTACTTCCCTCTGGGGCTAATGTACTTGAATGAAGCTGTAGCGACTGCTAGGTGCAGTTAATATCACATTTCATCTTGGGAGGAATGACGGCAGTATAATGCGCCTTTAAGTGATTTCCTTTTATTTTTTGTTTTATTAATTTTACTCAGTTATTTCTGTCGCTACATCTTTTTCACACCAGGGACAATCCTAAATAGCTACATTCACTAGTTACGCATGTATTTATTTTTTCCTTTTTTCGCAAAACACCCCAGAGGTCATATAATTTGTGTTTTAATGTCAGGGGTAATGATATCCTTTCAGACGAATATCAAATGTTCATTAATGCAAAAAGATTTATGACACTGAATTTTGAAAACAGCTGTGGTGAAAATATATAAAAAAATAATCGAGTATTCTATACCCTGATTCCTTTTACTTATATCTACATATTAATATATAAAAATACTAGTACCTTACTATAGCACTGTAGAAGTTTTAAAAAAATACCATAAACAGGTGTTTCTAAGCTATAAATCCATGGAGTATCAGTTACCGAAGTACTGAAGTGAAATCATATATGGACATTTTACTGAAAGAGATCTAGCACGTCAGGACAAGATGGAATATTAAAAATGAAAGAAAGGAGGAAGGAAGGGAAAAAAATCACTAGAATATTGTGATCGCTATGTGTATTTTGGGGATCAATGTTATCTTATTTAATCCTCACAATATCCCATTATTCTCATTTACATACAAGAAGAATAAAAGCTTACAGAGGGGAGGTAACTGGCCTATGTTTCCATGGCTAACAGTGTAAATATCTGGTGGCCAGGCATTCAAGTACTGCTCCTTTGCACTCTGTTGTCAAGGTAGCAATTTGGAATGGGCCCTAAAACAAACAGGTATAGGTAGGGCAAATGGTTGGAGAAGCAAGAAGACCCCAAACAATGATGTCACACCACTGTAACTGGTTGGAATCATTGCTGAGAAGAACACGGGAAAAACTAGAGCATTCAATAATATTAATTACAGATTAGGTGGTCTGTTAAATACACACCGAAACATCATTTATTTCATCCTCACAAAAATCCTGTGACATTGATATTATTATCACCAATTTATTCATGAAATAGATGCTCCTAAAATTTGAATAGTTTGCTCCAAATGCAAACAAGTGGTAAATGTCAGACCAAAGAGTGTCTGTCTGACTTCAAAATTTATTCTATCAATCACTATGCTATGCTGTTTCCAAATTAGCTGATTATTATCATAAAGAATGACAAGAATAAGCCCAAAGAATTTAACAGATATAAAGAATTGCCTGACAGCCTTAGTCTAGAAGTTCAAAGAAAATGCTTGGTGTACGAGAATGGAAACTATAAAAATTGTCTTACTTCCTGAAAAACAAAGACTGAGGCAGAAATTAACTTTCAATGCTTTTGTGGGGAGTTTCAATCCCAAGGCAGCATGAATAAAGGAAATTAAGAGGGTGAGGCAGGAGAGGAAAGTAAACAAAGCAAGACGGTACCTACCGCAGCAGCCATTGTTTCATAAGGAGTCACAAAGAGACGTGGCTAGAATAACCATCCCTAGAGCAGTCTACCAAGAGGAGTAAGAAAACTTACCTGCCTGATCTCACCCATTCTGCCCCTGTCCCACCACCCCCCCCACTTCCTTTTCAAAATTTGTCCCACAGGGAAGAAAGTCCTCTATATTTCAGTGTTGCATCATCCATTGTAGCATTTCACTGGAGTCCAGAATTGGCAGGACAAAGAACCAGAGATTTTAGGCATGTGACTAGTTGAGCACTCAGGACAGGAATGACTGTTGGTTGACTGTGGCTACAGCAAGACAGAGCAGGGGGTTTTAGGTTCAGGCAATAGCTAAGACTGAGAAAACCTGTGAGTACAGCAAATGGTCAGGCACATTATGTGTCTAAGAAAAACAGGGAGATGGTTGGGGTAAGAAGGGAGAAATTAAGGTAAGAGAAAAGCATCAAGAGAATGAAAATCATAAGGACAGGGCTAATATAATTAATAGTATCCTTTTTTTTAATTAAACTTCATTTTGAGATAATTGTAGATTCACTTGTAGTTGTAAGAAATAATACAGAGAAATCTCATCTACCATTTACCCAGTTTCTTCCAATGATAAAATCTTTCAAAACCATTGTATGATATCACAATGAGGATATTGACGTTGATAGAGTCAAGATACAAAATATTTCCATCATCACGAGGATCTCTCATGTTGTCCTTTTATAGCCACACTCACTTTCTACTTCCCTCATTCATCTGTTCTAATCTGTTCTCCATTTTTATAATTTTGTCATTTCAAGAATGCTTTCAAAATGGGATCATACAGCACGTAACCTTTCAGGACTGGATTTTTTCACTCAGCGTAAATTCCTCAAGATTCATCCAGCTTTGTGTGTGTATCATGTCTGTTCTTTTCCTTGGTTTAGATGTACCACAGATTATTTACCATTCATCTGTAGAAGGACATCCGAGTTATTTCTAGTTTTTGGCTATTATAAATAAAGATGCTATAAATTTTCATATACATGTTTTTGTGTGAACATAAGTTTTCATTTCCCTGGGATAAATGCCCCAGAGTGCAACTGCTGATTCATAAAGTAGTTGCGTGTTTAGTTTTTTAAAAAAGAAATTGCCAAACCATTTTCCAGGGTGGCTGTACCATCTACAGCCACCAGTAATGCATGAGTGATTCATTTTCTCTATATCATCACCAACATTTGTTCTCTCACAATTTTTTAATTTAGCCATTATGATAGATATGTAATAATATCTCATTGTGGTTTTATGATGGCAAATGATGTTTAATGTCTTTTCATGCATTTGTTTGTCATCTATGTACTTCAGTGAAACGACTGTTCATGTCTGTATCCTATTTTCTAATTGCACTTTTTTTGCATTGTTGAGTTTTGAGAATGCTTTATATATTCTAGATACTAGTCCTTTGTTGCATATCTAGTTTGCAAATATTTTCTTACAGTCTTTGGCTTGTCTTTCATTCCTTTAACAGGGTATTTCACAGAACAATGTTTTTAACTTAATAAAGTTCAATTTATCAATATTTCCTTTTTTGGATCGTGCTTTAGTATCAAGTCTAAGAACTCCTTGCTTGGCGTTAGATTCTAACGATTTTTTCCTATATTTTTTCTAGACATATTTTAGTTTTCTGATTCACATTTAAATTCATAATCTATTTTGAGTTAAATTTTGTAAAAGGTATATGTTTAGGTTCAGACTCAGCTTTTGGCTTGTGAGTGTCCAATTGCTCAAGCACTATTTGTTCAAAAGGCTGTCTTCCTTTCATTTAATTGCCCCTGCACCTTTGTCAAACATTAGTTGGGCATATTTGTCCGGGACCATTTCTAGGTTCTCTATTCTGTCCCATTGATCTATTTGTCCATCCTTCCACCAACACCATATAATCTTGATTACTGTCACTGTATACATTTAAATCCTGAAATCAGATAAATTAATTTCTCCCAATTTATTCATTTTTTTCTGAAAATTGTTTTAACTATTCTAGTTCTTTTTCATGTTCATATAAATTTTAGAAAAATCTGGTATAAATCTACAAAAATCTTGCTGGTATTTTGATGGGAATTGTGTTAAACTTGAATATCGATTTGGGAAGAATTGACGTCTTTGCTAAGTTGAGTCTTCCAATTCACAAACACGGTAGGTCTCTCCATTTATTTAGATCCTTTTTGATTTCTTTTATCAGTACATTGTAGTTTTTATCATATAAGTCCTGTAGAAACTTTGTTAAATTTACATGCAAGTATTTCATGTCTTGTTGAGCAATTATAAATAGCATAGTATTTTAATTTTGGTGCCCATGTGTTTCTTTCTAGTTTATAGGACTACAATTGATTTCTGCATATCCTATGACATAGCTTTCCTCACTCATTTTAGGAAGTTTATTTTGTGCATTCCTTGGATGGCCTACATAGACAATCCATGTCTTCTGAAAATGAGGACAGTTTTATCAGTCTTTCACCATTAATAATAATAATGTTAGCTGTAGATGCTTTATAGATGTACTTTTTCAAATTTAGGAAGCTCTTCTCTAATCCTACTTTTCTGAGAGTTTCTATCATGAATGGATGTTAATTTTTTCAAATGCTTCTTCTGCTTTGATTGATATGATCATATGATTTTTTCTTCTTTAGCCTGTTAATATAGTGGTGCAATGGATTGAATATTTGTGTCCCCCCGCCCACAAATTCATATGTTGAAATCTTAACCCCCAATGTGATGGCATTAGGAGGTGAAGATTTGGGAAATAATTAGGTCATACAGATGGAGCCTTCCCAAATGGGATCAGTGCCCTTATAAAAGAGACCTCAGAGAACTCTCTTTCCCTCTCTTTCTGCCATGAAAGGATGTAGGTAGAAGATGGCAGTCTGCAACATGGAAGAGGGCTCTTGCCAGACCCTGACCATACTGGCACCCTGACCTTGGAGTTCTAGCTTCCACAAATGTGAGAAATAAACGTTTGTTGTTTAAGCCACCCAGCCTATGGTATTTTTGTCATAGCAGCCTGAACTAAGACAGGTGAATTATATTGATTGATTTTCAAATATTGAACCAGGCTTTCATCCTTGCAATAAATCCCACTTGGTCCTCGTGTATAATTCTTTTTATACACTGAATTCTATTTGATAATATCTTGTTAAGGATATTTGCATCTATGTTTATAAAGGATATTGGTCTGTAGTGTTCTTTTTCGTGCCTTTTCTGATTTTGATATCAGGGTAATATTAGCTTCATAAAATGAAATGGGAAGTGCTCCCTTGTCTTCTATTTTCTGGAATAGATTGTGTAAAATTGATTTTAATTCTTCTTTAAATATTTGGTAAAAATCTCCAATGTAATCATTTGAGCCTGAAGATTTCCTTTTGGGGAGTTTTTAAATTATGAATTTAATTTAATTAATAATTATAGAGCTATTTAAATGAGCTTAAAATGCTTTTCCTTCATCTGATAATGTCTTGATTTTCTCTTCATTCTTGAAGGATATTTTCCCTGGTTATATGATTCTGGGTTGACCATTCTTTTCTTTTAGCATTTGAAAAATTTGTGCCATTTCCTCTGGCCTCCTCAGTTGCTGACGAGAAATTTGTTGTCATTGGAATTATGTCTCTTGTACAGGTAAGGTTTTTTTCTCACTGCTCTCAAATTTTTTTCCCTCTCTTTTGTTTTCAGAAGTTTAACTATCATGTGTTTGGTGTAGATTTCTTTGGGTTTAGCCTGTTTGATATTTGCTCAGCTGTAGGTTTATGCCTTTGCCAAATTTGACAAATCCATTATTTCTTGCAGTGCTTTTTCAGCAATGAACTCTTTCTCCTCTCCTTGTGAGACTCCAATGACATGAATTTTGGATCTTTTTTTTCAGTTCCACGAGTCCCTGAGACTCTGTTCATTTTTTTTTAGTCTATTTTCTCCCTGTTGTTTACATTGGGTAATTTCTATTGTTCTATATTCAAGTTCACTGATTTTTCCCTCTGTCCTCTGTAATCTGGTGTCAAGCCCATCCACTGTGTTTATAAGTTTTGGTTATTGGATTTTTCAGTTCTAAAATTTCCATTTGGTTCTTCTTTATATAATCTACTTCTTTGCTGAAATTTTTCTATATCTTTACTGATATTTTTATTTTTTCATTTGCTTCAAGTGCATTAATAATTGTTTCTTGAAGCATTTGTATGTTGCTTATTTTAAAATTTTTGTCAGATAATTCTAATAACTCTGTCATTTTGGTGTTGGTATCTATTTTTTTTCATTCATTTTGAGGTCTTTCTGATGAGTAATCTTTTTTTGAAGCTGAATATATTGGGTTTTATGTTATAAGACTCTGAATCTTATTTAAACCTTGTATTTTAGCTGGCTTCCTCTGAACTTCTCCAGCAAGAGAAGGAGGTAGAGGGTTGTAGGATGGGTTCTCCATCTGGCTTCTGCTGACACCTGAGATGGGGGCTCTTTGTTACTGCTCAGTGAGGGTAGAAGTTCCAGTTCCCCTTCTACTAGGCTCCACTGATATCTCCCTGTCTAGGAAGGGTAGGAATGCCTCATCACTGTCTACACTTGGCCTCCACTGCCAGTGGAGGGATGGGGAGTGTAACTTCATTATCACTGGGCAGTCATCTAAATCCTGACATTCCACCAGACCTCACCCAACACTACCCCAATGGGGAGGGAGAGGGGAACCTCATTACTACTAGGTGGGGGTGGAAGTCCAGTCTCACTATGTGGCCTCCACTGACATTGCAGGATTGGGGGCCTCATTACTGCCCAGTGAGGTTGGCTGTCCCAGCCTCCTGTTAATTCTTCTCTCACACCAATGGCAGGGGCTGTGAGGTGGGTACACTTGCGGGGGATAGTGATTAGGGCATCCCATTAGAGCATTTTGAAGGTGAAAGCCAAGTTTCCCACTTGGCCTTTACTGGGTGGGGGTAGGGACTATCATGTTTTCTGTGATATTTGGCTAAAGGAAAGCAGTTATTATCTAAAATTTTTCCATCTTGCTAGGCCGCCCCCTTCCAAATCCCCTGACCAGAGAGAGCAGCCTCTTGTTAGGGCTTTTTTTGTCTCTACTCATTGGTGTTTCCACTTTGCTGGCTTCTTCAACTCTAAGTCTAGGATATATGAGGCAAAAAGCAAATTAAAGGGAAACTCAATACTGTGTGGTTTGTTGGGTGCCAGGGTCCCTGGCTGGTCTGCCTTCTTTTCTCTATCTTTCAGTATTCTTATGTTTATTTTGTATAATGTCCAGGGTTTTTAGCTGCACTTAGGGGTAGGAATAGGGAAAAGATCTACTAGTCTTCCCTGAAGCAGAAGTCATCTTCGATACCTTAATTTTTAGAAAATTGTAAATTCACAAACAAAATATAACTATTAACTAAAAGTTTGGTTAACTTCATTAACCAAACTATTCCATTTACCATACTAGACAATGTGTTTATTAAATAATGAAAGCATAGCTACATTGAATTACAGAGTTATATTAGCTAATATTTAATGAGTGTTCTCTCTGTATCAGTTAACCTGAAAAAGACTTTCACATGAATCATTTAATTCATTTTGTACAGTTCATTCAATTTGTACAGTAACCCCGTGTGGTAGGAACCATTATGTTTCTCATTTTAGAGATAAGGAAACTGAGGCTGATGAAGGCTGAGCAGATTTCCTTTCTTTCAGCTAGAAAGAGGCAGAAACACCCTTTGAATCTGGGCAGCCCAACTCCAAAACTAGTGTTTCAAACCACTGTGCTTGTGCACATTTGTTTCCTCGGCCAAGAATGGTGCATGTTCCCCTTCTCCACTTTAAGAGCTCATCCTTCAAGCTCCAGCCCAAATGTCATGTCCTTGGTGAAATATTCCTTAAAACCATATCTGTTTTTTTCAACCTCTAGTCTCCTACAACTCTGTATGCACCAAATTTCCATGTTCAGATATTTCCATTATCTGTTTTGTCTGTTTGTTTATTTCTCTCATTGTACTGTGGACTCCTTGAGGGGAGGCATTGCGGCCCATTCATCCTTACACACCCTCACTATGTAACAATATTGTAGCAGTTACTCAATGGCTATTTGAATATAATTGAATTAATGAGTGGATGAATTGATAGATTTATCAATCAAAACTTAACAAAGTACACAATAGACTTGTGTCATAGGAAAGGGACCTCTGACCCATGTATCCTGATCAGACAGAATCAATAATTAGTGCAAATGTGTAATAAAAATTGTCATTGCACATTAAACAAGGCATTGAGAATTGAGACAATGTAGAATATAAAGTGTACTTTTTCCAATGAATCTGAGCCACATGAGAAGCATGATGGTGTAATGGAAAACACTGGGAAGCTTTGAAGTCACATATCCCTAGGTTCAAGTCCTTACTTCTTCATATTCTAGTTCTGTGAACGTGGCATAGTCGTTTAAAATCTAGGTTCCTCATCTGTAAAATGAGAGTAATTTCTTTCTCATGTTAAATGTAAGGATTAAATGAGTTGAATGTATATAAAATGGTTAATGCAAAGTAATTTCTCATCTGTTTCCCCAGTGACTGTCTTCCAACCCTGAATTTTTGAGGTCAAACACTTGCTTTGGAGCCTGATAAAAACAATAACAATAAGTTGCAGTAGTAATAGTAGCAGTCTTGCATTCTTCATGAGGAGATCTAATGAGATCAACACATGGTCTCATTATTCGTCTCAAACTTGGTAACGTCCCTCTAGTTATCAACCACTTTGATTTGGATCACATTTTCTATTTTTTGAAGTTTCTTCCTTGGGATAGCCCATGTTTTCAGGATGAGGCCTCTGGCAAGATGGAACCTGGGAAGACCAAGTGGCAAGTGGAGAGCAGGTGCAGGCAGCTATTTATACGCTTCTGCCTCCTACTTACAAGTGTGATACCCTAACCCCAGTAAAACTAATTGGCATTTGCAGTTTACGCATCTCTGTTGACAGAGAGGACTGGCAGAAATGCTATTACACATCTGTTTGCTTTTGCTCTTGCATTGATTTCAGAAAGATGTTTCTTTCTAGAGGTGAGTCTTCCAGAATGGGTAATTACCACAGGAGATGCGAAAGAAGAGAGGTCAGACTTGAAGGCATTTTATTAACATTATTCCTCTCCAAAATAAAATAAAACTGGTTAGAGTGAGTTAGTAACCTATGCTTGTATGCTAGCAAATGGCAGAAGGGTCAAGAATAAAATAACAGGTAGCTCTTAAGTAAATAGAAATGTATTTCCTAGAGCAATTTCCAGGGCTGAAGGACAAATGAGTTCAGCCACTCAAACAGTACTATTTTACTTCAAAGAACGTATGTCCTTTGGTTTACGTTCTTCATCTAAAAAAGAAATATAATATAAAAATAAGGATTTCTACCAGATATTGACTTTAATAAAGAATTTCAAATACAACCTCTACAAAACCAAACTTGTATTTTGCACACGCTCGTTCCTTCTCCACGAATTTCCCTATCTCACTTAATGACTGTCATAAAATCAATTTTCAAGCCAGAAATGTTAGATTAGATGTGGCTCTTTATCATCCATAGATTCAATTGTTCACCAAGTCTGGTCGATTTCCCTTTTCAACATCTCTTAAGTCTGCTGCTGTCCTCTCTCTGCAGAGCCACAAGCTGAAATCAGGCATTCAGCAGCTCTCACCTGGACCACTGCAGTAGCTTCTGCTGCAGGATCAGATAGTTGTCCCAATATCCTTTTCTCCTTCCTGTCTCAACAATAGAAATCCTGAATTTTAGTGGGATATATGACTTCCTGGAATAATAATTGCATTTCTTAGCCTCTTTTACAGCTAGACATGGCCATATTGAGGCTAAATTCTGACCAATAGGACAAAATTAGAAACGGTAGGAGTGAATTTTGAGATATGTCCTTAAAGGAGGGTGACATACATTTCTCATTTTTTTTTCTTTTTTGCTGGCCAGAATATATATGTGATAGACGGAAATGGAACAGTCATCTTGGACCATAATATAAATGCCCAGTGTTGCAGATGGTAAAGCAACAATATAGAAAAATTCTAGATCCTTGTCAACTGAGGAACCATTTTGATAACCTTAGATAGACAAAGTTTAAACTTCTTTTTGTTTACATTACTGATATATTAGGTCTTCTTCATTTGAAACTAAACCAAATCATGACAATCAGAGCTTCTTAACTAATTCCTTTGCCTCACTCTTATTTTTCTCCAGGAAAGGGAAACACTGCCATAAGGCCGTACTTTCTGAAATATAAATGTTAACATGCAATTCCCGTGTTTAACAGCTATCACCTACAGAAAAGTCCAAAATGATATCCGAAGAGACCCAGGTCCATCATAATCCAGTTCCTACAGCCCTTGGCAGTCTAGCACCCACTGCAGCACACACATGCAATGTCCTTGAGCCACTCTGAACTACTTGGTTCCTAAACATACCATTTTCTTTCCTTATTATCTATTCTTAACTCTGCAGCACAACAAACCGCTTGAATCCTGACTCAGGTGTTGTCACTCTTTAACTCAAAACCTCCAGGACCCTCCCATCTCACTCAAAGTAAAAGTTAAAGAACTTGCAGCAGCCTTCACGCCCCCCCCCCCCCCGATTTAGGGCTTCATTATATCGTCTCCAGTTCTCTTGTTTATTCTGCTCTAGGTGTTCTTTGTCATCTTGCTGAAATAGCAAGATACAGTTCCACTTCAGGGACCTTTGCACTGCCAGCGCTTCCACCTAGAATGCTCTTTCTTAGATATCCTTCCTCTCATATCGTCTTTTCAGTGAGATTTTCCTTGACCACACTATCTAAACTTACAATCTCCCTTTCCTACATCAATTCAAACACTTCTAATCTTCTCTGCTCTATTTTTCTCTACAGCACTTATCACTTTAACATCACATAACTTAACTTATTTATTTTATTATCTGACTCTCTCAACCCTACCAAATATAAGCCACATAGTATGTGCAGCCGCATTTAAGTGCCTGCCACATAGTATGTGCTCAATAAATATTTTTTAATATTGGCTAACTTCTCCCAAATTTATGGTGAATTCTTGACTTGAATACCAAATGATGACTCTACGAAGACTTCCATGACTGTGTCCTCCCTCAACACAAATTCACAACCACAGTGCTCCCGTAACACTTGGTATATATATTTTTTGCAAGAACAAGAGTATTTTTAAATAAAAATGAAATTTAAAATCAATTTAAATTTAAAATGTATTAAGAGGTACTCATTATACTCCACAACAAAGCTTTATGAGGAATAATTTCTCTTTCTGTTCCATATCTCCTATTCAGAGTCTGAGTGTGAGGAAGTCACGTTCATGGGGACCTGTTTCCACGTTCACCACTGCTACTGAATCTTGAGGTAACTGAATGTGCATTTCATGTCTGCAGTTGGGCAAGTCTTGGTCTGAATTCATGTCATTTTGTGGTCTCTCATACCCTGTCTGCTGTGGAGCAATGTGATAGGAGAGTGTTTGCTGTCTGAGCATGGTGAACACCTCCACTAACATTTATACCCTTGTTTGTAATCATGTATATATTTTATGTGATTATTTTGATATACATATATGTAATATATGTGTATGTATATATATCCTATAATATCCATTTTGTCTGAATATAATAATGCATATATCTATTTCCTCCCTTATAGTTATAAGCTCCTTGGGAGCAGAAACTCTGGTTTTTATTCTGAAAATCTGCAACACATAGCAGAAAGCATGTGTATCAGTTAGGATCTTTTTGGCTATAAGTGTCAGAAAACATAGATGTGATCTGGATTAACCAAAAAAAGGTAAGGTGGACTCAAGACGTATAGTGTTCTGCAGCCAAATGATGTCATTCAAGACCCAGATCCTTTCCATCTATCTTCTTTGCTTACGTTAGGAACAGCTTTATACTGAGGCTGAATCACCTGGTAGTTGCAAAACACATGCCTGTAACATTCAGATTAATATGATTCATTGTCCTTGTCCTTTAGGAAAGATAGATACACTCGTGGAGAGAGAAGAGAACATTTAAAGGGAAAATAATACCCTGCTCCCCTAGCATGGAAAATAAACCCATTCATTCACATGCCTATCCCTGGACCAAAGGGGGTGCCATAATCTGTTTGGTCAGCATATCCCTAGGGATGTAGACGAAATAAAAACATGAAAAAAATTGATATTCTTGAAAGAAAGGGATGATGAATGTTGGAACAATCGACATTATTAAGCAATCAACAGTGCTCATTAAGAATATAGGAGTATTCAGTTCTGTTTGTTGGATGAATGTTCATTGAATACCGCTTGCTTTTAGAGACTTGTAAATATTCAATTGAAGGGCTTTGCAGAAATTTGTCAAACAAATAACACTGATATTATATAACAGCACCTTTCAAAACAATCTCCAATTCCCTCATAAATGATATTTACATTTATAATAATATTCTTTTGAAACTCACATAGGTTATTTTAATATTGTTATCTATTGCTGATAATTTTTGCTTAGAACCCACCACATCCTATTTCCAAATTAATGTTTAACCTATAAAATTTATATTACAATTTTATTTTGTCCCTTTATGGAAAACTACACAAGGCTATCTAGTTAAAAGTCCTGTCCTCCCATAAACCCTTGTGTGAATTCTAAACAGTACCTCAGTTTCCAATGATTTCTCACATCTGAGCCACCATAAAGCCCAACACCACTGATGGACTCTTGTAACATCAATTCCTCAGTAATCTCACAAAGAATCTCCTTTGTCCTTGGCAATGCCTTGCAGACTCAAAGATCCCACCACCTGCCACGGCTAACTTGCTTGCTTTTGAGCTATTCTTATATAAATTCAGGTATATACCTCCCCATGGCTTCCACCCAGGACCTATAATGTGTTTCACATTCTCCTACTCCACATGGTTACATGGCTGTGGCTGACTGACCTGTCCCAAACCCGCATCTCAAGGTAATACCAGACTCCACTTAGCCCCATGCCCTGTGAACATCTTTAGGATCCCGTAGCTCAATTCACCTAGAGAATCTATCTAATATTCTTATTTCTTAGAACTGAATCATGAAATGATCGACCCATTCTTTTCAGATCCTTATTGCCTACACAGGAGATTAAACGAAACAAAAAAAATTTTTATGCATTTAGAAATAATCTCTGAATTACCTATCAAAAAATAATCACGTTTCGTTCACACTAAAGGAAATGCTATGTGTGAACAATCAATATTACTAAGCAAAGCATCCCTGTAATTCAATATTAGAACAGAATGGTATGATAAAACAGAGGTAGGTGTTTGAGACACAAAGGCCTAGATTTGATTCCAGGTGATAACTTCTATTATCTATGTGGCCTTGTGAGTTATTTAACCTTTAGGAGTTCCCTTTTTCTAATATTGAAATGGGAATATAATCATTTTATTGAATGGCTATGGTAAAGACTAGAAGTAAGTCTTTTGGAGGACAGGGAACAGTGCCTGGCACAGAGTAGGGCATCAAAAAATCACAAATCTCTTAATATAGTTATTATAATCAGCACTATATCAGGCTCCTCTTGGAGTTCATCCAAGATAAGGCGACTATTGGATGGATAGAGCAGAGGAACTTCTTTAGCATAATGCTTTAAATTTCCGTTGTAGATGTCTTCCCATGAAAAACCACATAATTTTGACCCTAAGGAGAAAATTATAACACACATTATTTTATTTTAAATGAAAATACCATGACTTTCACAACAGAATCAACTACTGCAGTATTTTGGACATGTTAGAAAATAAAGTTGGCAAACAATACCATACTTTTCTGAAGGTTTCATAGTGAGGGTCAGGGAGAGAGCACAAAAACAAAAACATCTATTATGTGTATGGAATATTAAGACTAAGGATATACCAAAACCCTGTAATTTTTCGTTAAGACAGAGACCAATCATCAAAAGAAAACTCACAGTTTCAGACTAAAACTGTGGGTAAAATATCAAATCCTTAAGGACTAAGAACTCAAAATGACTCCATCCATTTAGAAATAGTGATGCTAATATCACCTGTTTATTGGGCTCCCTTTTTATGCCAGATTCTGTACTGAGTCCTTGGGATCTATGAGATCAATGCACCTATGAGAGAGGTTCTCTTATTGCTAGTTTACAGGAGAAGAAACTGAGACCTGGGAAGTTTAAGTGGGCTGTAGAGGTCTAAGAAGTAGCTGATCTTTGGCTGGGAATCAGGGATATGTGATTCCTCTTAGTCACTGCACTCTACTGTCTCAAGTCAGAAAACTGAAACAGCCAAACCTCACGGGCAATAAAGAGGTGGGTTAAAATGGTTGGTAGGCTACCAAGCGAGAACAAATTTCTTAATATTATTTATTTCATATAATCTGTACACAGTCTCATTTTCTTTGAATTTTCTATATGTTCTTCAAGGATAAGTTTTATAATTGAAAGTAAGCTGTTTTACCTTTGGCCAAACATAAAGATAAAGCTCAAGTCATTTGCCCACTTGACCAAACTTTCTACACTAAATTCCTTTATGTCCAGTTTCCCATGAGTTTTGTGGTGTGTGTGTGTGTCTGTTGGGCCGAGGAGACTGGTAGGGTGGCAAGTCAGGAATCTCTCATCAAGGATGCTTTATGTCCAGAGGAACTAAATTTGTTCCAAGGAAGTAGGGACAAACAATTGAGGAGAAAAGGAAAATAATTAAAAATACACAGTATAGAATGCTCAAAGGAACAGAGCTAGACAAAAATCCAAGTAAAACAAATACTATAGAGGTGTAAGTGGGAAGAATTAGAGATCTTCTCTTCCTTTTTTTCTTTCTATTAAGTCGTGTGTTTCTGTTCAAATTCACCATTATTTCAAGAAACAAATGATATTTTCATGTTTGCTCTTTTTTTCCTCTTTTTGCATTGAAATAGCACACATTCCTTAAATGTCTTTTTTTTTTTTAACTTCCTGGAATCCAGACCAAGGGTTGACATTTACAGCTATAACTGATTCAAGTGCTACATTAGCATCTATTTATTAAAGATGATCTTTCATGTACAGTACAACCTGAACATTTGGCCTAATTTACTATACTAACATTTCCAATTTGGCTCCGAGTGGGGAGTTATGCCAACAGCACCGTGTCCTATGGTGAAATAGTGCCTAATCAGTATTTATGAATAAGGTTTCAGAAGTCACTAAAGAGTACAGGAAGAGATTTTACCTTCTTAAAGCACAAATATTGCTGAGCTCTGGGAATCTGTATAGCACATTAGGATGGAACAGCTTTCCTTTATTTTTAAATTGCGGTTAAAAATGTGTAATGTAATACTGTCAGTAATTTAAATGGAGTGTACCTCTTTCTTTCAGACATTAACGCTATTTGTTAAACTTTGTAATTACTATGCAAATGAAGTGCTGTACTTAAAAAATGGCAGTGCCAAGAGTACAACAGAGAAAAACAGTTGGAAATTCAAACTAATGCAAAATAGCCTTCAAGTCCTGTAGAAATCAAATATTGTATTATTTTATTCCTTTGAATGCAGCATTCAGGTGAAAGCAATGAGGGCTTGTCTTTGTTCTTAATACGTAGATAGCAAAAGGCTTAGAGCCAGGGATGTGGAAGCTTCTGAGACACGGTAGCTCCCCAATCTTCACAACAGGTGGCTGGTATTTTTATCCGTCTTTTAGAGATGAAGAAACCAAGTCCCAGAGATGCTTAACTCATTTGCTCCGGGTCACTTGAACAAGCCAGTGACAGCCAGGAAAGGAGCTGAGCACTCCCTAGCTCAAGGCTGTGGGGAGAATCCCCAGACAGCAATCACTTGAAAGGAACAGAATTTATGGCTCAAATGATGATTTCAGAATATTAAACACAGAGGGAACCAGTGCAATCTAGTTTCGCTTCATGCCAGGTAGATATTTTAGAAGAAAATGAGCAAATTTTGTTTCCTGAGAATTAGCCCCTGACAAGGAAATATCTGTGAGCTACCGAGCACCCTATATATGAAGAAAGCAAACATTATGAAAAAAAGTGAGTAGGTGTTAAATATTTTTGTATCCCCAGTCCCTAGTGCTGTGCCTGGCAGCATAGAAACTCAGAAATATTTGTTGGATCAAGGAATGAAAGAATGAAATACCATTTGTTATTTAAGTCAATTTCCACCCACATCGCCTCTTTTTCCCTTTCAGTCACTTTTCCTACCTTTACTTCCCACGCCTGCAAAACAAGCAATTGAAAAACAACAACAAAAAAAACCAGTTTTACCTTCCTCTATTAATTTTTCTTTTCCTCTACTTGTTTCCTACTCTTGAACCTGAATCAATATATATATATTTTTACATCCCATCTCTTTGGAACTTTGATCTTTGCTTGAGGTAACTGCATAAACTTAAAGAATCTAAGGAGCTGGCCTGTTGATGGCAACGTGTTGTTCTCCTTAGGGGATACTCTTTATATTTTAAAAGGAAAATTTTAAATTCTTAAGACAAAAGAAAGAGAAACAGAAACTCAGGTGTAAAGTTGACACTTATCAGGGACACGGGGAGAGCTGGTGACGATAGAATTTTGAGTTTTGGTGAAAGGGGGTGACAATCTATAATAATAGAAGCTGAAAATATCAGAGACTCGATATCCCAGTACCCTCTGTGAGTAGAGTGTGGGTGTGTGACGTGGGCTCAACTAACCAGACACTCCCAACCCCACTTTGACTTTGAATTGGGAAATATCAGGCAGAGAAACTGGGGCACGCTGGAGGAAGACCGCAGTGGAAAAGGCGACTACCTGATTTTCCGGGGCAGTAGTGGCCATGGGCAAAGGCAGTTTCTGGTGTTTGGACCTTACCGTTTTGTCGAATTTATAATCTACCTATACTCTCCCACCTCACCAGAGTGGTCTGGCCCAGACAGTAAGAGATGTTAAGACAGAATAAATATCCAGAAATAGAAATAAAAATTAAGTGCATGTGCTTTTAACAAGGCAAGTGGAAGCCAAGAATATATATGAGATGTTGGGTTACAGGCTAAACTTCTCATGATGAACATTTACTGCTCAACCCATGCAGATACCATCCAAGACATGGTATCACACAATAAAATATCCGGAGACGAGGGCTTGCACATGATATGCTTTTCTTCACCTCAGGAGTGTTATTTGAGGTGTTTGAAGAAGCAAGATGGATATCAGCGTTTGCTAATTTGAATAGGAAAGTTTGTATTCTTAAAGGATATCTAATTGACCAGGGGCAGCAGCTAACACAAAGGCCCTGGACCATTGATTCATTTCCATTATTGCTACAATGGCATGATTGTGGTTCTCCTGATGTGGAGGAAAAGGACGTTTTGTTTGTTTTGTTGTGTATCCTACATAACTCTGGTTACACTGTCTTCTGAGACTGAATAGAACTGTAGAAGGCTGAGACAATCTCTACTAAGAGTATGTACCATTGGGCAAGTCATTAACTCTTTTGGGGCCCCATTCTCCTTACTGCTAAAATAGTGATCATGTTTTCTCTCTCTTGGGTTGTTGTGAGAATTAAATGAGATCATGCATGCAAAGTTCTGAGCATAATGTCTGGTTCACTTTCTTAAATAGCTACATTCACAGAATGAGATGCTGCCGCCACTTCCAGTCCAATAAAATACATATTCATAGAGAATTGGGTCACACTATTTCTGAAAGACAGGTGTCTGCAGGGACGTGGGTTTGCCAGATCCACCAGCTGTCTTCACATCTTTCCGTTCCCATGCGATTTCCGCACATTTTCCCTGCCCTTTTAGTGGCTCCCCAGAGGTGGGCTCCCTCAGGAAGGAAACAGGGTGTAGGCGGATGCTCCATTAATTTTCTTGTTAGCATTTTACAGCCAGTGGTGTGGATGACCCAAGGGCAGCCAGGAAAGGAGACAGCTAGACAGAGCCTGCAGGCCCCTCTAGAGTTCTTTCACTATCAGAACACTGTGACTGATAAAGCTTTAAACAGTCCTGTGCATTACAGAGAAAGCTTCCAGTGAAGAGAGAGGTACTGGCTGAGTCTAGGGAATGGAAAAGAGGAAAAACAAGATGGTAAGAGCAAAAACTTCAGGCTGCATCCCAGCATGTTCCCGCATGAGTCTTTCTTTTCTTCTTAAAACCTTAATTTAAATATTTAAAAATTTTAAAGACTATATAGCATTATAGGATGTTTAAGAAACGTGATGAATAGATAAATAAATAAATATCACTCCGCTCTCTACCCAAACACATCATTAATTTTAAATTTTCAAATCTCATCTAGTATTTATCCATATGGAAAACACAGTTTGGATATTAGTAAAAAGGGTTCATTTTTACTTCATGCAATACTATGTAATTTTCAATGGTGCCACATAGATTTCAGTATCATTACTTTTAATAAAAATGCTCATCAAACACATTTCTATTGTGTATATTGTCAAATGTTCATAGTTGGACAATGTGATTGCGTTCATGTATTTCTTACTACAAATAATGCATAAAAGAACATCTTTGTTCTCTGACCATAGCATGTTTACCTTATGGATAATTCTTTAAGATAAATTTCTCAGAATGGTATTAGTCAACCTAAGGGTAGGAATATTTTTAATCTACATTGAATATGACATGAGATTATACTAATTTTATACACATCCAATTTTCTTTTGAAATATCTTAAAAATAAAGAGAAATCTTACAAGTCCCTAAAGTACTCTTGGGAGGTAAAGACATAGCAAGTATATAATATCCGCCTTGCACAAATGGGGAGATTCAAGTACAAAATGTTTAAATGATTTGCTTGAAGTGACACCTCCAAGCCATTCAGAATAATGTTCCAGGACTTAAGCCAAGCTTCCATTAGTTTCAGATCACTTCATTTGCCTTGACCCAAAAGACAGCTTTGCAAACAACTTAATTTCACTACTCACAAGTCATCCAGAGGATGCTCATTGCTGTCCCATTCATGCACTGCAAAATCCAAGACATAAAGTGCTGCTTATTCTGGAAATAATCTTAACGGGTCTTTGTGAAAGGAAAACTCAACTTGCTTCTTGGCTCCATCAGACATGAACTAACAAAGCCTAGAAAAATTAGTCTAAAGATGACTGCTATTTAGCAACCCACATCTGGTTAGCCAATTCATATTTGTTTCTACTTCACAGTAACCTTTTTCTTCTGGTCAATGAATTAACTTAAATTTGCAAAATGAGAAAAGCAATTTAGGAGTTAATAAGAAAACATGTTTTTATTTGGCATGCTCCCAATTCGATCAATATCACTGAGATCATTTGAAATGAAACTGTTTCAATCAACATCTTGTTTCCTATTATCTGATAGAGACATGCAAATTATTACAGATTTTAGTCCTTTGTGACCTCCAGCAACCCTCCATGTTGCCTATGATTCAGTGTTTTCCTAAAACTGTTGCTGCAGAATTTTCAAAGGGAGAGGAGCATTCGTCATTAAGATACAGGGCAGCCCTTTACAGAATTTTCCCTGTGGTATACAAACACACTTCTGTCTCAGAAAGGTAGAATCTTTCAATTGGGAATGATTTATGCCTGTAAAACCTTGCTAAATAATTTATTGTGACTTCAAATTTGGGATGATTTGTTATTAGTCTGTAGGTAAAGTCTCAGTGAATTGTTCTGGAATATGAAGATTAGTTTGATTTAGGCTTCCGGGGTAGCACTGACTATCCAGTTCCAAGATAGTGCTTACCTTGGGATAACAGGACAGTTACTATATAAAAAAAGAGAAACTGTTGCTGACTGAGGTTAGTTGGGTGTAACATTCTTTCTGGGCATTTAAGGAGATGGTTTCTTGATCAGATCAGAACCTGTACTTTTATTCCCCTAAATATTCTAACCACTATATTTAAACATGGTTCACCAATCTCCATCCTCTGGTGCAGCAGGAGGCTCAGTGACATGTAGATTAAGAAACTGTCCTTTGTGGTAGCCCCTTGTGTTGCTCTTAGTGTGGCAGGCTGAAAAATGGCCATCAAAGATACCCAAGTCCCAGAACCTGTGACTATGTCACCTTACAGGGCAAAAGGGACTTTGCAGAGGTGAATTAAGTTAAGGATCTTGAAATGGGGAGATTATCTTGGATTTATGGGTGGACCCACTATTATCATAAGGGTTCTTATACGAGGGGAGAAGGAGAAACAAAAGAGGAGAGAACAATATGACGACAGAAGCAGTGATTGAAGTGTGGCAGCCACAAGCCGAGGTATGCTAGCAGCCTCCAGAAGCTAGAAGAGGCAAGGAATGGATGCTCCTCTAGAGTCTCCAGAAAGAATCAGCCCTGCTGACACCTTGGTTATAGCCTTGTAAATTCATTTTGGAATTCTGACCTTCAAAACTGGGAGAGAATAAATTTATGTGCTTAGCCACTAAGTTTGTGGTAATTTGTTACAGCAGCAGCAATAGGAAACAAACAGTAGCTTTCTGCAGAGTCTCTCCTGTCCTTGTTAAGAAGCTGCAAATCTCTTGGATAATTCCTTCTGTTTACAAGAAGGGTGTTTTAAAACCAAATAACTTGATGTAGCAACTTTTGCTGCTATGTAGGACACAGTGTTTTCTAGCCAAATTCCAAAGGTAGACTTTTGGGAGAGCAACTGGGGTAACTCCGTCACCAGTGATTAAGTTCAGAATAATGAAAACTTTTATCTTTCCTCTTCTGGAAAAGCAATCCTAACATTTATATGACATTATAATATTACAGAAAATTACTACCATAATTATGTAATCTGCTAATGTCTGTATAATTCTAAAGTGAATTAATAGTAGTACTGCACTTGAAGATTGAGAGAAAAATTCCAAGCATTATTCACGTCTCTGCCAGCATATTCTTTAGCTATTCATGACATAACTGGTACAATAGTTTGTCATCTATAATTGTTTGCTGAATAGCTAGGCACACCTCATAATGGAAAAGACAAAATTAGAGGAAAAGAAAAGGTAGAGAGAATGGAAAGATTTCAGTATCGTCTTTTATTGTGCTTGGTACCCACACTGTTTAGGAATCTTGTGTGGGCCAATATGACTGTAAAAGAATGAAATCATGTGGACTCATTTCTCTATGGTTCTGTATTTCTGGCACTCAAAATTTACGACTCCTACATGAGTTTAATTCTTGGTGAGAAAAATGGTTATCTTGTAAACTAAAGAATGCATCTATTATGCAATATCCATTATGCCACTCCATCTCTTACCTCATCTCCATATTGAATACTTACAAATCACACATTTTCATTCAACTATTTTGCTGCATAGTAAAGATAGTTGTTAAAGACTTTGAACGAAGTGGAACCTATATATTTATTGCATATAAAATGTGAGTTGCAGATTTTATTGCAGCCAAAATATACAAAAGTAAAGACTTCTTGTAATGTTAACAGAGAGCCATGGCATGTATGCTTCTGTATTAAAACCTTAAATACCCATAAGAAATTTGCCATATGTGAAATGTGGATGTGGTAAATTTACTATGAGGAGCTTACATTTTGCAGTACCCTCACATCCACATCTAAATACACCACATTATCTGTATAGGATGTTGTAATTAACCTCTTTACTTATAATTTGCCTTGAATTATAAATAAGACAAAACCCATTATGAAGTATATGAAATCATGTAATCATGTACACATCCACTAACCTGCTTTCCTATATACTTCATTGATTTTGAATAAAATTCAAAGATTAGAACTGGGAAATTAGCTCAACTCACTTATTTAGGATCAGTTTCAGAAGTAAGGAAACAGATCCTTGAGGATTACTTGAGGTCACAAAGTGAGGTTTTGTTGTTTTGGTACTCCAGTATGTTGGTTTTAATTAAAAATATTTTTGAGAAATATTAGCTCCCTGTATATTTCTAACCAAGCAACTTGTTCAGAAGTAGTTATGGTCTGTATGACAAATATCAATTCTGAGAGGAACTTTCTAGTTAATTGTTTCTCATACATTCAAACTTTGCCTAAAGTCCTCACCAGTGAAACCACCTACCATGTTGGGCATCACCTCTCTATGCTGTAGTCAATGTCTGTCCTGAAAACTGGCCATGTGGTATCTTATGCTTAGGAAGTTGCATTTTTTTTTTTTTTGCCTGGTGGTCCTAGAGAGAGCTTAGATGCTCCTATAGCCCAGCTCCAACTATAGGTCAGTGCGATAATCAGGAGGTGGTGTGCCATCTGCCTCTAGAGAACTATACATCCAGGCCCATCTTCCTTCACTGAGTTTTGACAGAGTTTAAACAGTGTATTAAAACTAGACAAGTAGCCCCAAAATGCAGAAAGACTGGAGCTTGTGACTCCATCTGATGAACTATTCCATTCTATCCCATTGTGTGATTATGGTGGTGATGGCAATGAAGGTTGTGTAAAGCCTCCTGTAGTGTCCCAGGTAAATGGATCAGACAACCTCCATAACTCTTTTTCCTGAATAATTTGGCATTCTCTTTCTGCAGTTGCTTTTAAACCAACTGAGAAAGTAATGAGGGCATGCATTCCTGACAACTGATGGGCTTAGCCATACCTGAGAGTAGAAAGAGAGTAGAAATTAGTTAAATCCTGTATCAAAGTTTGGTCCCTCAATAAAATTACATCTTAGAAAGTCTCATATATCTCATAAAACTGAACAAAATAAGGTGGGAGTTGTGATTCTACTCCATGCTTCATTAATGCTCCATGCATCATTAAATAATAACTAGCAGGATGGTCCTGAAAAATCAGGCTTTTAGACTTGAAAGAATAGGTAAAGTAAAAAGGTGAGAGCTCTGTATTTTAACAATAATTCTGAATTCAAGTAAACATAAAACCTTGATAAAGAATTGATTGGCTATACTTTTCAGGGAATGAGCATGCTTTCTTAACTGGTCTTGATATCTTGGCCCTTGGGGTTCATTCATTCTATTGTCTGTATCTCTCTTTCATCTGTCATCATCTATCTATCCATATTTCCAAGCTCAGCTACAAAATTCTTTCTCTCTTTACAAATGAGAGACTTACTTTAGCATGGTCATTATTTCTGAGTTTCACTTTGAGTCTAGGACTAGAGCACTAAGCAATACTAGTGTGGTTTAAAAAAATAGAGAGAGAGCACAGGAGACAAAAGAAAAAAATAGGTAAGTTGGACCACATCAAATATAAAAACTTCCGGGGATCAAAGGGCACAATCAACAGTGAAAAAGCAACTTAATGGAATAGGAGAAAACTTTTGCAAATCATAGATCTGATAAGGGGTTAAGATCCAGAATATGTCTTTTAAAAACTTCTATAATTCAACAACAGTGAAACTGTGTACTTAAAAATGGTTAACATGACAAATTTTATTTTACCACAGTTAAAAGCAAAAGTGACTTTAAAAGAAACAGTAGCAAAAAAATTGGTGAAATCATTAGGTTTTTTTGTATGTCCCGTCTGGTAGGGTTTTGCCTTTCATCCTTCATTATTTTGAATCTCGAGCTTAAGCCTTACTTCATAGAGTTACTTGGCATTAAATGAGCTCCCTTGGCATAATGTGAACTCCAGTCCTACTAACGCCCCTGAAAAGGGAGTAGTGATCCTGACACAAACAATATTCTTCATCTGGGAGGATGGATGGATTTCCTTGTCCTCGTTTTCTATGCTGTGTCACAAGTCACCACAGACTTGGTGACTTAAACAGTACACATTTATTGTCACACAGCTTCTCTGGGCCAGGAATCTGCAAACTGCCTAGTTGGGCTCTCTTCAAGGCTGCAATCAAGACACCAGCCAGGACTGGGTTCTCATTTGGAGGCTCGGTGGGGAAAGAGGCACTTCCAAGATCACTCAGGTTGTTGGCAGAATCCATTTCCCTGTGACCATACAATTCCCATAAGCTTGCTTCTTCAAAGTCAGCAAGTTGGCTAGCAAAATAAAGTCTTACATGGCATGACTTCATCAGCGGAGTGACATCTTATCATCTTTGCCATATTCTATTGTTAGAAGCAAGTCACAGTGTTTCTCACAGTCAAGGGGAGAGGGTAATACAAGGGCAAGAACGCTGGTGGTTGGAATCATAAAGACTGTTTGTCACATTCCTTTACCCATATTTTTCTCTCATTTATATTGTTGGCATAGTGTGAAGGGTAGTCCTATGAATAACACTCCTTGGTTAGATTGAAAAGTGGCTACAATTGATCTGTTGCTGACCTTGAGGATTTAAGCGGGTCCATTTCCTCATTTCTACTTCAGTGTACAACTTTTTTCAAACTCTCTTTCCAGAGTTTAGGCCTTTAAATAAACCACAAAGCTGCTGCTTATTTTCTTTAGCAATCTATATTAAACCCAGGACACTGGTCGCCAGAAAACTAATGGTCTGTTTTCCTCCCTTTCCGCTTTCCACATTAGACCATACACTTCAATCTCTAACATAAATTTACATTAATTAACAGGCAAGACTCAAATGTTTTCTTTGAAATATTCAGGGATTTAAAAATCTTCGTTTAAAATTTTTCTTGTTATATCATACTACAATTCCTTGGAACAAATTGGCACCCAAAGGTCTAGCAAGTTCTTTTTTTCTTTACAATTGCAGAGAAGTCCCACCATCATAGTCACAAAGAGATCTGTCATGTTAGGGAGTCTTCCTTGTTCTCTGGCCTTTCATCTATTTGATCCTGTGCTGAAATCTCCCAAACTTTTTCATGAGTCAGGCTTGGTTTCTCTTATCATTTTAACTCCTTCTTCATCGATTTCTAAACAAATATAGTCTGTTGCCACTCAACAAAACTGTATATTTATGACAACTTTTTGATAAGCTCAGAAAAGGTCTTCCTCTGTTTTCCCAATTATTCTCAGTGTGTTCTCTGGGTAAAATTCAAGTCTTTCCATTTCCTCTCTCGTACATATTCATTACAAGCTTCTACTTGCTAGACATTTTGAAGGCAATGGTTAAGGTAACCATCTACGTACCTTCTTGGGGCTCTAACTCTAAAGATTAGTTCTGATATATTTGCTCTCTAATACAGAATGTTTTTTAATAAAGGTATCTTATCTGTTTCTGGTTAGAACATCACCAGAAACAATTGCTTTTAAAACACCTTCAAACAAAATAGAAGAGAATTTTAAAGCAAAATTATGGAAGGAAACTCACTTTGTCATCCAAACAACTGATACTGAGGAACACACTCTCAGCAGAAGTGATCCCCTTTAATGTTTCATTCACTCAGAAATTAATTCAATTCTATTTTCATGCATAATAACCAGATTGGGAATTTTGTCAATTTCTGATTCCCTTCTGTTTCTTACTTCTAAAGGATATCTGATAAAATTTTCTCATGGAGCCTCAACATAACGTTTGCCTCAGGATCTAATGCAACCTTTTTTAAAAATAGGTGAGGCTCTAAAATCTAGTATTAGCTATTTTCTATTGAGTGACTACTAAAGATTGGTCACGCTACATCACAGACATATGTTGTTTCATTTCCTCTTGGAAGGGGTGTGAATTCACAATCTGGATTTTTTTTTTTTTTTTATGTCTCTAATAGGTAAGGAAAGGAGGTTCTAAGATTTTAGGAAATGTATACAAGATTATATGAATATTTAGATAGTGGCACTGGGATTTGAATCCACACCTACCTAACCTCATACGAGATAGGCTCAGAGGTGGTGAGCAACAGATTGAGGGGGCAGGGCTGCTGAGCAAGCCCTGCACAGGAAAGAGGATGCAAAAGTGGAGCTACTAGTTCTCCAAGCCACTCCAACAGAAGAGATGTCACTTCAAGATTATCAACCCATTTCAGACAGACCACTGGTCATTTTATAGGCATCTGTCCGGCCGCACGCCCAGTTGGGTGAGCAGTGTGAGACAGGTTGTGAAGAGACTGAAGAAAAGACCTAGAGACGGTGAGTGAGACGTATGGATTTACGGGGCGTTACTTACAGGAAATGTCCAGTGGCAGCTGGCTGGATGGAAATGTGCACCCACAACCGCAGGTGGGGAGGCGTTGGTTACACAGACAGGGAACACAAAGGCTATATGCTTTTTAAGAGGGGCTGGCCCTGGTGAGACCAGAGTTCCCAGGAACACGTGGAGGGGCTCTGTGTTCCTTTAAGAGGTGATATTCTTTGAGGGGGACAAGGTAAGATCTGGGCTAGCCAGGCCCTGGATTGCTACAAATCCCAGCAGCTGGGCATCCTGACCAGAAGGGAGCCAAAAGGACACATAGCTGCAATGGGCTTGTAGGCTCTTGCTGAGCAAGCAAGGCCCAGGCCCTACAGCATCACTGCATGAACTCAGCACAACATCTATCCTCCTCACCCCATCTCCAACCTATGTGGCAACTGGCCACGCAGACTACAAGGGGAGCAAACTGGAGACATACCCAGCAGGTAAGTTTTAACAAGTTCTGACCAACTGCTACCTCTGTCCTCTATGGCTTAAATACTCCTGAATTTAAGGCCCATTTATTTCAAAATAACTTGCTGTTTTAAACTAATTTGATTTCCTAATACCTTGATTGTCTAACCCACTATGGTGAACAAAGGAAGGAGCCATAAAATAGAACAACTAGTTCTGATATGACTGACCAGCCCTATGTAAAGGACAGGCTGGAAATTAAGAGTGAACGGAGTTGAGTATTTTGTGTCCTAAGCCCACAGATTCATTTAAAAATCCCAACTCTATATTTCACGTCAGATAATTCCTTATGCATTGAGGAAAAATTATATGTGGGTGTTCATAGGGAGACAGGTGTGAAATTAAATTCCTGAGAGCTTATTATTCAGTAGAAACTTTACATATACTATAACAATTAATTTCACACTAACTCTACAAGACATTTAATATCGGCCCCATTTTATAGAAAATGATACCGATGTTCAGGGAAGTTAAATGCATGTCCCGGGCCACAGAGGTGGTAAGTAGCACATCTCATTGCAAATTCTGTGCTCTTTCCTCATAGGTATTAACCAGTTGTGGCGATCATATTTGCAATACTAAAATCAGATTTTAACACTAGTTTCTTCAAACATGCAGACAGATAAATCTATCTAAAACACTACGTAACATTAAATGTTTATTTCCAAGGAGTAGCTACTCTATTTAGATCTCTAAATCAGTATGCAATTTTGACCTAATTAAAATATGTTGTCATGCAAGTAGAACATTTTAATCATTTATTAATAATTAATATTTAAATATTTACTTTCTCTCTCTTGGGGATTCTGTTGCTTCGTGAGTAAAAGTTAAAATTTTTTAACTTTAGATGCTTTTAAGAGATACATACGTCAAACCGGAACTACCTACACATCCCTGAACTCCTCTAACAGGGACAGATGTCACTGCTGAAGAAGGTGATCAACCTTCATACAGGCCACTCGTCATTCCATAGGCGTCTGCATACATCCAGCATCACGTTCACCCTTCCCACAGTCAGGAGACGGGCGGGGGATATCTTTAAAGCTGCCACAACTCGGGCTTCCTTTTGATCATAAATATTCACTCTACTTCCCCATGTTAAAAGTACTCAGTTCCTCTCCAAACACACCCAAAGTCCTGTGTTTTCATGGCGTCAGGCTTGATCAGGTCCTGCTGCAGTGCCCATGCGTCTGGAGGGCTGGATAAATTGTCTGTACCTCTCCCCTCCCGTGCACCCAACAGATGATGGTGGAATAAAAACAGGATAACAATACACACTCCTACTCGAGATAGAAAGGTGAGGCAAAGAGCAGTCAGTAGTCTACAGCAATTCTGAGATCCTATTGAGCAAATATTGCCAGAATGCCACACCCTGGAGATGGGAAACTTTGACTTGGCCTCAGTCCAGTTCAGTCTATTGTTCTCTATAGCTCTTGACCATTCCACTCTCTGGGAATTTCTCCTTTGCATCACTCTCCTTGGCCATTTTTGAAAAGGGCATTGAGCAGATTTCTTGGTTGGCTTCCTACTGAATGTCTTTTAATATCTAACACATCTCATATTCTTTTAGTGCAGGCAGGTGGCACCTTTGCCAGTAAAATTCTCTTGAAACATTGTGTTTTTTTATGTATTTGATTCCAGTTAACTCTAGGTGCCAAAAGTCACCTCCAAAATTCTTTCAAAAAGTACCTCTCTCTCCTTAATTACTAGTAGTTCGGATACGTCAGGATTCTATGGGCCTATGCCCCTAAGTTTCCTAGAATCTTGGCTTGGCTTAAAAGATCTACTAGATGCATCTTAATCCTTTCAGAGGTTTTAAGGATGAATGTCACAGTCACAGGCTTGATTTGATCTTTTCTCTGAGGTCGTGCCTTACTGCAACACGCAGAGGAATTGTCCTTTGTCTGAGGCTGTTCTTCAATGAACTGTCAAAGAAAAATTGCACGGGACGAAGTTAAACTGACAAGGAAGACTTTAAGATTATTGCAATAGGGGAAGGAGATTGAACTCAACTCTGCTGAAACAAAAGGTGGGAGGGTTTTAAATGGTGAGTGAACCAGTGGAAAAGTACTGGAGGACATTAGGGAAGGAGAATTGTCATTGGGATGTCATCACATTGAGTTGTTTCTGAGTTTACAAATGTTATTCTCTATGATTAGGCCATCTGTGTTCGCTAATTGGTGCCCATTGAAGAAATTAGGTTCCTCCCTTCCACAGAGCCTGGGAGATGAGAGCACTATTCTCCTTGTAGATTACATTTCAAAGAGATGGCATCCTGGTTTTAAGAAAGACATTTTAGGGTTATAAAATTGGTAAGAGGCTGAGAGAATTTTTGCATCTCAAAGGAGAAGAGAAGAATTTACAATAGAAAGTTTTCTAGAGTAAATACCCTAAGAAAAGGGAAGCCAGGGTCCTAGACTCAGGAAGAAACCTGTCTAAAGTTTCGTTAGCCTGAGGGCAACATTAAGGCCATGTTGATTATGATCCACCATTGATTTGAAATTAGACAGTTCCTTATTCCAGCCATGCAGTCTCTGAGCTCTCCCTATTTTCTCTGAATTTTGCTCGCAAATGGGCCAGTTGTGGTTTTTCTTTGTTCTTTAATGAGCTCATCATTTTCTTGTAGTACCTTAATAAGAAATCAACTCATGCATTCAACATTCTGCCTCAAAATTTTATTTTCTCTCTTTTAAGTAACTATAACTAAAATTTTACTGAATGTATCACCATTATATAACGTGGATCATTCTTCCAGCTTCCCATAACACTTTCTTTGCTGACTGCCACCCTATCCCAAAGAAATAGCGCATATTTTAGGTTTTTCCATTTGTTTGTTTATTTTGTTTTATGGTATCACCCTGTCACCATTTTTTTCATTAGCCAGATTTTGCTACATAAAAATCGAACACAAAATCTCAGTGGCATACAAAATTGAAGCATTTTTCTTGCCTATGGTCTTGGGTCAGACTGAGTCAGCTGTGGGCTCAGGGGTAGGGTATTAAGATGCCAGAGGAAACTTTCTTATGACAATGGCAGAAGCACAAAAGAGAAAGCAAAAGCTGAAGCATGTTTTAAGCCTCGGCTGTTGTCAATTCACAATATTATATCAATCCATAATATTCCATTTGCCAAAGCACGTCACATGGACAAACTTCAAGTTAAGGGGAAAGGAAGTACACTTTGTCTACTATGGATAAGAGGAAAAAGAAGCGAATAAGGCACATGAACAATGACTTAGTCTACAACAGCTATTTTTGTTTTGTGCTTTTTACTTCAATTTTTAAATGGGAGAAAAATGTATGTTTTGTAGGGCTGCTCTGGGAATTATATAAAAGAGCATATGTGAAACATCTAATAAAGACACTGGCAGATGTAGAAATTATTTAAATGTTAAGTTTTTTTGTACCAAGTTAAATGTCACTCATCAAGGAAAAAATTGAGACTTTACATCTTAAATTTATACATATAACATTATTTTTTCTTTAACTTGTGTCTCCTTTTTCTCTTTCATAATATAATTCACATTAGTATTTTTGTCATAATTTTTTAGTCTCAAATAATGTATAGTTCATATAGGTTAAAAATTTTTAGTAGAATATCTTCAGAATATCTTCTGATATTCTAGTTCTAGTTTGTATCTGTTACAACCTAAGATCCAGGATGGGACATTTTTTTCATAGGAACATATGTAAAAGAGTATCTAAAGAAGAGCCTTTTGTGGGTCTAAGTGTCAGGACAGTCTTGACGAATATTCCCACCAATAATCAATTCCTGATTCACAGAATTAGGAAAGTTATGGATCTCCACTTGGCATAAGTTAATCATTTGAACTTAATCTGTATGAATCTAGCAAAAGGAAAACTAGAGTAGTTTCAAACTGGTAAGCAGATGGCCAGTTTTCCTCTGGTTAATATTCTCTCAGTTCCCTTCCTCATTCAGTTTGCATCTGCTATCTCATAAGTGTTTTTAGGAATATTCCCTGGGGGTTTTTAGAATGTGTGATATTCAGTGTGGGTACTCAGTCTGCTTAGATAGAAAATATTCCAGGAGAAAGATGAAAATATATTGGCCCATAATAAAACTGCCTTTGGTCTGCTTAAGCAGTCCTATCTGGCAGTATTAGGTGCATTTGTTATCAGTTAAGAATGATTTTCTTGAAACAGCAAAGAATATATTTAAAATGAAAATAAACATGCTGCATAATTACTTTAGACTTTGATGTCTTAGTGTTTAAGTAAATTTTTATTTATATAAATATGTTACTAAACATATAATGCAGTAACAACAGATAGGAGTATCAGCTTTGGAGTTAGACTATTTGGGGCTTGAGTTCAGATGTGTGACTCTGGAAACCACATATTCTAGGCAAATTTCAGTATTTGCATCTGTTAAATGAATTTAATCCTAGCACATTCCTTGCATGATTATTTCAGGGATTAAGAGAAATAACTTAGATATTGCATATACTGTTTGGGAGAATGAAATGAGATAATGCATGTAACACATGTGTAGCACAAGACAATTAGTGAGGACTCAAAAAATACATACCCATGTTTATACTATATGTCACGCATATTATATATGTGCAACAGGTATTAAATATTTTGCTACAACGTTACTAATGTGACATAAACACATACCCATTAATATTCTTCAAACAGGTAATAATGAGCAAATCTTTGGATTAAAACAGGTAGACAAGCTTGTTGTGTAAAGACCCAGACACTAAATATGTTCTGCTTTGTATGACATAAGGTCTCTGTCACAGCTTCTCAACCCTCAGGGGGGTTGGCAACAGATGTTAGCACAGGGCCAATCTTCCTCAATAAAAACTCAAAAAAAAAAAAAAAGAAGAACTACATTATCACTGAAAGGGGGCATTTAAAGAAATAAAAGAAAGTGGAGCACTGATCAAAAAGGCCTCAGAAGCCAAAGAAATCACTATGAAAACTTCTCTAAAATGTTTAATTGCATTACTCGTTATTATATTAAGACATAGCTGAGAGATTTACTTAGGTCTGTAAAACTCAGTAGTAATTTTTATTTCAATTGAAAAAAGAAATTAATGATCTGACAGGCAACCTAAACTTGGCCTAAAACAGTTCAACTCCCTAAGTTTTGCCGTGGATCACAGAAAAGTGAAGGCATCAGTTGACCATCTTCAATTCACATGTACCCTTCCTGTGATGGTTAATTTTATGTGTCAGCTTGACTGGGCTAAGGGACAGCCAGATAGCTGGCAATACATTAGCCCCCTCTTATCTGTGGTTTTGCTTTCTGCGGGTTTCAGTTACCCTCGGTCAACCACAGTATGAAAATATTAAATGGAAATATCCAGAAATAAACAATTCATACATTTTAAATTGTGCTCCTTTCTGAGTAGTGTGATGAAACCTCACTCTGTCCTGTCCGGGACATGATTCACCTCTTTGTCCAGCATATCCATGCTGTATATGCTACCTGCCCATTAGTCACTTAGTAGCCCTCTGGGTTATTAGATCAACTGTCATGGTATCTCAGTGCTTGTGTTCAAGTAACCCTTATTTTACTTAATAATGGCCCCAAAGCACAAAAGTAGTGATACTGGCAATTCGGATATGCCAAAGAGAAGCTGTAAAGTACTTCCTTTAAGTGAAAAGGTGAAAGTTCTCAACTTAATAAGGAAAGAAAAAAAATTATATGCTGAGGTTGCTAAGATCTATAGCAACTTTAATGTAGTATATTGTTATAATTATTCTATTTTATTATTAGTTATTATTGTTAATCTTGTACTGTGCCTAATTTATAAATTAAACTTTATCATAGGTGTGTATGGATAAGAAAAATCATAGTATATATAGGGTTCAGTACTATCTGCGGTTTCAGGCATCCACTGGGGGTCTTGGAACATATTCCTCTCTCATAAAAGGAGACTACTGTACTTTATTTCTGAGTGTATCTGTGAGGGTGTTTCCAAAAGAAAGTATCATTTGATTCAGCAGACTGAGTAAATAAGATCCACCCTCACCAACGCAGGTGAGCATCATCCAATCTGTTGAGGGCCTGAACAGAACAAAAATGAAGGAAGGAAGGGTGAATTCTCTCTCTTTCTTCTTGAGCTGGGGTGTCTGTTCATCTTCTGCCTCCAAACATTGGAGCTCCTGGTTCTCAGGTTTTCGGACTCAGACTGAATTATACCAGTGGCTTTCCTGGTTCTCCAGCTTGCAGGTGGCAGGTCCTGGGACTTCTCGGCCTCTGCAACAGCATGAGTCAAATCTTATACTAACTCTTCTTTTCTGTATATCTGTATCTAAATATATCCTATTGATTCTTTTTCTCTGGAGAACCCAGACTAATACTCTTCCTTTTGCTTCAGAGGAACTTCTTCCTGTTCTCTAAGAGCCTTTTTCTTGGAGACAATAGTTTCCAACTATGTGGAAAAATATTCTGATCCTAAAATACGACTGTTCTACAACACAAAAATACTGTCGTTTGCATTGCAACAAAAAGAAAAAAAAATCCCACAAAGATTGATCCTTCTAACATTGCATATTGTGGTAAGATTTATAAACTTTAATGTTCAGAAGGGTCGTTTGACAGGGTTGTTGAAATAGATTCTCTGGTACTAGGTCCACTAACAGTGTTTCCGAGGCAGATATTCTTGGGGGCACATGGAGAGATATTTTAGGTGGTGTTAAGTCCTTCTACATAACTTGGCTTAGATGTTATATTAAGGTCTTTTCTGACTACCTTTTATATGTAGCATCCTTTGCTATTTTTGAAACCTGCACTTTATTAATTTGTAATTTTGCAAATAGTTACTGATTCACTTGTTTATTGAATATTTGCTGGACTGGATTGTAATTTTTGCAAGAGTAGGGGCCAGCCTGCTGTTTTTACCAATTTGCTCACAATATCCAGCATCATGTCTAGTACAAACTAGCATCTCAATAAATATTTGTTCCATGGCCATCTAACAAAGTTTCCAGTAATTTCCAGTTCCTGCTGCTTTTCTGGGGAACCTTCCTTCTTCCATATGTTTCCCCAAGGAAATCTGTGTCTGAAATGCCTAAAGCAGTGCCAGGCACTGAGCAGACATTTAGTAAATATATGTTTAATGGATGGATCTACCCTGAAGACGTTAGCATAGCTAATATCTCATCATGAGCTCTCTAGAGATCTAGATGATCACATACTCTAGCCATGGTTTACTTTTAAAAGTCATATGTAGTAGACAGACTATTCCCTCCACCCAAAGATGTCTATGTATTAATCCCCAGAATCTGTGAATATATTATACTACATAACAAGGGGTGATTAGGTTGCAAATGGAATTAAGGTCACTAATCAGTTGGCCTTAAGTAAAGAAATTTTTCTGGATATTCCTGGTGGGCCCAGTGTAATCACAAGCATCCTTAAATGAGGACAAGAGAGGCAGAAGAGTCATAACCAGAGGGATGGGATTGTGAGAAAGACTCTAACAGCTAGTGTTGAGAGCTATTGTTAATAGCCAGCTATTCCTGTCTTTGAAGATAGAAAGGGGTCAGGAGCCAAGGAATTTGAGCAACCTCTAGAACCTGGAAAAGGCAAGAAAATGGATTCTCCCTAGAGCCTCCAGAAGGGAGCACAGCCCCGCCAATATCTTAATTTTAGCTCAATGAGAATAATTTTGGATTTGGGAACTCCAAAACTGTGAGATAATAAATTTGTGATGTCTTAAGCTATTAAGTTTGTGTTCATTTATTACACTAGCAATAGGAAATGAATACACCACACAATGACTTTGATGATATACAGAATATACAAGAGCAAACAAGAAGAGTAGAAAATGAAGAAGCAAACATGCTAGCCAAGAGGATTAACGTTGTAACATAAATCTTCCTGGTATGCAAGGAAAAGTGAAAATTACTTAAGATACCTAGATTTCTTTATCATAAAGAAAAAATAGCCAACTAACTTTATTTAGTTATTTCAAAGGAAATGTTTAAATTCCAGGTATTAAATTATAAAAAAATTTCCCAATATTTTACATACTTAATACACCTAAAAGCTATGACAACATTATTACCATAATTGTAGTCACCGGGGCAGTGATTCCTGGGCTTGGGGCAAAACATCAGGTACAAAATCTGAATATCAGAGAGACTAGGAACAGAGTATCGTTTGAAAAAAAATTACACAGGTAAATCTGACATACTTTTTCTTCTACAGTTATGAATCAAAGATAAGGAAAGCATTGAGAGATATAGGTGATACTTTTTAAAAATTAGATTCACAAAAAAATTAATCTCATGCCTCCTGTTTTAAAAAGAAAATATTAAGCTGTAACTCAATCAATATGAGTCTTTTTTTTTTTTTCTTGGTGAAGAATACTGGCCTTGAGATAACATCTGTGCCAATCTTCCTCTATTTTGTATGTGTGTCACCACCACAGCATGGCTTGATGAGTGGTGTAGGTCCGTGCCCAGGATCCAGGCCCATGAACCCCAGGCCGCCAAAGTGGAGCGTGCTGAACTTAACCACTATGCTACTGGGTTGGCCCCTCAAGATGAGTCTTTAAGGGACTAAGCTAATATGGTCCAATGAGGTGGCCTCATTGTCAAATTTTATTCTGAGATAGAAGGGGAAATGTCAAGGTGATATCAAGATGAAGTGCTTATCATCTTGATAATCTTTATAATCTTTGCTGATATTGTTTCTTTTCATTAGGCATTTAAAGAGAGAGTCAACAGTTACATTCTCTTTTAAATTATTGAGTTAGGTTCTTTCTCAATTCTCATATGGCACTATTTATGCTTCTTCATACTATAAGTTGTGATTATTTGTATACAGATGGTCCCCGATTCACAGGGTTTCGACTTAATGATTTTTTGATTTCATGATGGTGTGAAAGTGATACGAATTCAGTAGAAACCATATTTGGAATTTTGAATTTTGATCTTTCCCCAGGCTAGCGATATGTGGCAGGATGCTCTCTCTTGATGCTGGGCAATGGCAGCAAGTTGCAGCTCCCATTCAGCCACGTGATCAGGAAGGTCAACAACCAATACACTTACAACTATTTTGCACACATACAGCCATTGTGCTTTTCACTTCTGGTACAGTATTCAGTGAATTACATGAGATACTCAATACTTTTTATTATAAAATAGGCTTTATGTTATTAGATGATTGTGCCCAACTATAGGCTAATGCAAGTGTTCTGAGCACGTTTAAGGTAGGTTATGCTAAGCTATGATGTTTGGTAGGTTAGGTGTATTAAATGCATTTTTGACAACGAATATTTTCAATTATGATCAGTTTATCGGGACGTAACCCCATCGTAAGTCAGGGAAGATCTGTACATGTCTGATTTCTTCATGAAAGTACTATTTCCTCGAGTAAAGCATCATACCTCTGATCTTTATAACTAACTGTATTGCTAGGCTTGATAAATGCCTAGTAAGTTAATGAATCCACTTTCATAAAAGAAGTGAAAAACTTTTGACTCACACAAACTTACATAAAGGAGAAAGGTGATAGAATATGTCCCACCATGTTTTTTATCTGGTTGTTGTTGTTTAATCAACTCATCAAATACTTTTGTATGTATTTTAGGGTCAGGTAGTAGGCTTTTATTCAACAAGAATTTTTGAAAGATGAAGTTATGATATGTAGAGTATTTTTTTTTCCCTCATGGTTTATTATATACAGATTATTAGCTCTTATGGCACATTGCGTGTTTACTGCTTTAGAAAAATAGCCAGAATTTCCTTTTGATTCTAACTGTGAAACATTCTTTGGCTAATTATTATTAAATTAACTGCCATTTTTTCCAATATGTCTTAGTGGAAACTAGAAATATTTTCACTACTGGCTTAAAAAGTTAGTGAATCAGGGCTTTAAAAGGGCAAAAAATGCACAGATGCACAATAAAAGTTTAAAGAGCAGGACCTGACATTTTTGGAATACCTTTAGTGAATATTAACTAGAATTCTAAAGCTAGTACTAATTCTCACGTTCAGTGTCTTGTTCTCTGCTATGACTGGTGACTCGGTGGAACTCCCAGCTTTTTTCTTCGCTCTGAGCAACTCTCTAACGTGATGTGATTGACGTTGATTCTTTCTGTTTACTCTTTAAATTGTTTCAAATATTTTAAGAACTGAATTGGATTCTTCATGCAGCAATCTCATTGCTGCATACCCTTGCATATCCAAGGACTCAAAGCACAGATAAATAAAGCACAAATGTCATGAAAAATGTTCTGTTTGGTTTTATAAGCTGGAGGTAAAGCAAGAGTAGAGAAAAGTTGAGGGAATCAGACAAATTATACAGAAAGTTTACATTATCTCTAAACTAAAATATTCTTTATATTCACAGTAAGATACACAGCGTAAAAAGCAGGCTGAGTACAGTTAAACATTTATGGCCTTCTTTTGTCTAAAACATTTCATAAAATCTGGAAATCCCAACACCTGATACTCAAATCTTTCCCTAACAAATTATGAAAATGCGTTAGGATTTTCCTTCTGTAGACGTCACATTACTTTAGGAACAACCTTTGTGGTTTGGTTTGATATTTACTAGAAAGACATTTTGAATACATTATTTTTTGACTTATACTTCTAGCCCTGGTATAAAGACTGTTGGGAAAAATTTCTCTCCGTTTCCTAAATTAGGAATGCATGTGTGTGCATATAAATATATATATATATATTTAATTAGTTGATTAGTTAATTTTTGCCTAGTGGATCAGCCCATGGACTAGTGGAACTTATAAATCATGTTAGAGTTTGTGTCACACTTTTTTTTCATGTTTGCTGCCAGAAAGCTCAGAGCAAAATTTGTGGTTCATCTCTGTTAAGTACCCTGGATCTCATAGGATAAGGTTTCTCCCTCTCCTTTCTTTTTCCAAAGAAATTATTAAAGGAAATACATAAGCCAAATGATCAAGTTTTTCCTAAACTGTACACTGATAAATAGAGATGAAAAAGCAGACTCTTTCTAACCGATTAAGTGTCTTCCAAAGTTTGTTTGACAGATGCTTACCAAGCCTCTACTTGCCTATTTCCAGTAATGGGAAGTTCAGAAACTTACAAAAAAAATTTTCATTTTACTATGCAGAAAAATTCAACTCTTTTCAGCCTTTACACAAAAAATCATTTCTGTGCCTCCTTTGCAACTTCAAGGCTTGTCCTTTGAAGCTTTGTCTTTGGAATGCCTTTTATTTTCTTTCTTCCAGTTAATCACTTGTGATTACTTTTGAGATTTAAGTAGTGATTTCCAAAGATAGAGCTTTATAAGTTGTGCTGCCTGCTTTAGGATATACGGACATCCAAAAAGTTAAGGAAAAGACAAAGAAGTATCAATTAATGTACTTAGAAAATTTTTTGATGAATTATCATTTTCAAAGAAAAAAGAACAGCTCTAGGAGCTGGTACATACAATCAAAGTAAAGTGGAGAAGATTGACACAATTCAAAGCATAGGGAAGAGAATGCTAGCATATAAATCAGCATTTGTTAAAACAGAGCTTTGGGATACACCTGAAAATGGTAAATAGTAGATGCACTTAGAATCGGGCTTAGCTCTGTTTCTTGGCTAAAATAATAATAAAAAAAAATTAGTTGGTAGATGTCACATTTCATATAGGCATACATGGTTTGCAGCACTGAGTTAAGGTTTAACCTGTTAGTTTTTAAGGACTTTATTTTACAGACTTTTAGAAAGAATTTAGCATTCAAAACCAAACAAGTTGGTTTTGTATAGGATACATAGATCTTTCCAGATGTTCATATTTGCAAACAATAATTTCCATATTTGCTTCAAACAGAACATTTCATCAGCTGATGCTCATGCTGTTTACATGACTTGGTCACCCAGAGTGGACTCCGGTATAGAGAGTAGGCTTTGGATATGTTTTCAAACTTAACACCCTATATTTGTATCTGTGATAGTCATAAAGTTTTTAAAAAGTGGATATCTCAAAATTCTCAAATATAAGAATACCAAAATATACATTTTACAATATGTTTTCTACACAGTTGAAGTCTGTGGTGTATGTCTGACTACCACTGATTTCTGGCCGGGATGGTCAAGTCTCATGCAAGGGAAGTTTGCCTAATGCTTGGTGGTCGTTTGAGTATGTACTCAAGCAACTGACACAGGGTAGGACACTTGCTGAGAGAACCATAGGAAACAAGGAAGTCAGTTATAGGTGACAATGATTATGGAGTCCTAGACTGGATGTTCTACAAATAAGAAACTTAAAAGAATAATCATCATGATTGTCATCGAGATGGTTTGTTGCATATCTCATCTTGTTTATATATAACTTGTCATTGGATTTTGTCATTGGATCACTGAGTTATCCCTCTTTGCAGCTATGCCCCTCATTAGCGAAAATTTCTCTAATACTGAGCAATTTTGAAATAAGCCAGGACTGAAAGGGAGAGAGTGAGTTAGGATATGGCTAAAACTCACCAAAGTAAAAGAGAGACGGTAACATTTAGGGCTTGTTTTATTTTGTACACAGAGGATAACAGAGTAGGAATGCTTTAAGATGTCCTGCCAACATCAAGTAAAAAGCAGAGTGTGAGATGTTAGAGGTCCCAAAGACACTGGTAGAACTTTCCTCTTTCCTCCCCATCTGGCTTTGGTGATCTCACGCAGTCCCTTGGCTCTCCATACTTTCGATGTTCCTTTAACTCCCTGGCATGATGCCCCACTGTGAGCATCAGGCTGGCTATGTAAGTTGAATATTTAAGATGCAACTCAAATTTAATGTGTTCAAAACTGTGCTATCTCTTCCCCCGCTCCTGTCACCAGCTCTACATTATTCCATCTTCCTCTAGTTTTTATGGTCATGGTAAATTGTACAATCAGCACACAATGTTCAAGCCAGAATATTACAGTCATCCTTGATCCTTCCTTCTTCTTCAGGTTTGACAATAATGTTTGTTTTATTTTTAATTTATTCTCTTTTGCCTTGTTGAGACCAGCATCAACTCTTACCTGACTATAATAAAATTCCATTATTCTCCTCACTGTCTCTCTTCCTTCTCTCAAGTCTATTTTCCACACAGTAGCCAGAGTTATCTTAAAAATAAAAGAAAAAAACAAACAAAATGTGAATTTAATTACACCACTGCCTGGCTAAAATTATTTATTTTCTTATTTTAATTAGAATGAGACTAATCATTGATAAATGTTAAACAACCAGCTCTCTGGAATAAAAATCTCTGTTTTGTGGTGATCAGCTTACCTATTTCCTTTGTCTCAAAAGTCCCACCAATTTCGAGCTACCAATGTGATGTCACTGAATGCAGACTGGAAAGAGATGTGCAGTAGCACTCGTGATATTGCATTTCCACCATATAGACACAATAGGTGTAAAATGTCTATTGTGATCATAAGAAACTATGGCAAAATGTAGGAATTCCTGAGCTTTGAGTATTGATTACCTTTGTTTCCAACATGATTTATTTAATTGTGAGTTTAAATAATTCAACAAGTTGAACTTTTAAAGACCATTATGTTTAAAAACAGATTCACAATATTCCTGAAAATTGACCAGTCAGCTCTCACAGGCCAGTTTGAGCAGCTCCATCACCTCCACCTAGTGAAAATGAAGACCTCTTCTTGGGCTAACAAAGTCCTTCATAATCTGGCTGCTACTCCTCTCTCTGTGATCATCTCCAGTCTCTGAGTCGCTCTTTTCCAGCTCAGTTGACTTCCTTTCTAGGCACAACAAACTCTTTGTCTTCTTGGAAATTTTGTATGTGAAGGGACTTGGGTGGATGTGTTTTTGTTGAAAATGAAAGAGCTTAGGAGACATGATTAATTCATTAATATTTATCTTAAACTTGGGATATTATATATTTATATATATTACACATATAATTTAATATTTAATTTAACCACTTATCAGTAAGCATAAAGACACCTAATACATGCAATTATGAATTCACATGCTTTTTATTTCATTGTAAGAAACTCGACAATCCACAAATTAACATAGTGTTAGAAATATTGCAAACAATGTGATATATTTTATTTCTTTTATCTGAATATATTTCATCTGAGTTTTCTGAATTAATATTAACTTTAGTTATTTCTTACCATTTTTCTCAGGTCCTTTATGTAAACTTGTAACAATTCTCCTTGCTTTTTGAATAAAGTTGTTTTATGATAATGTCTGAGATTTTCATTTGGATTAAAGATGATTTCTCTGCCTTTCTTGCAGTAGGAAATCTATCCTCTGTAGAGGATACTGTACTGCACTCCCACCTCCCAAGGTTATTCCCCCTCCTGGGGACAGGCTGCAACCAATGACCAGTCTACATTGAGTAACAAAGGTCCTGAGTCCTTGCCTCTATTTGGGGCCATCCGTACTCTGATTGTTTGAGGTCTTTGTAGCAGCAGCTGCATCACAGTTCAACTTCTCCCTTTGCCTAATTTTGGTTCCCTCATCCTTCATGGGTTATATGGCTGTTGGCACTAGCCAGTATATTTCCTATAAACAAATTGCCATCTGAGTTTGTTTCCCAAGGACACTGACCTAAGAAATAGGTGGAATAGATTATTAATTTCCTTTACCAATACTCCACAACCAAAACCAAGTAGGTTTATTTGGATAATTTAGGAAAATCCTAACCACCTACACACCCACCCCACTCCCCAGCAACCTCCCACACACGAACTTCTTCAAGAATGATTTTTTTAGTATTCCATATCACTCTCTACCTGCCAAATTCAATGTTTCCGTGGTCGTGGTCCAGAATGGTTCACAGCAAATCTTGTTTTTATCCTACACTTAGCATCTTACAAGCACTTCTGCTTCTTTCCCTAACCCCATAATATGGATGAAAACTCTAGATGGGAATCCCTAAAATCCCTCTAGCCTGATAGGTGTTTATTATTCTACACTCAGTACCTCTCTTACATCCCACTCTGGTCCTCTCAGCTTTTTAGAATCCCCCATTATGTACTGACTGTTTACCTTAAGTGAATTATTACATTCTTCATAAGATAATTATAAATTTAAGTGAGATAATTAGGTAAAGCACCAGGCACAGGTGTTCTGGAACATATTAGATGTTCAATAAGGGATATTTTATTAGTAGTAGGAACCATACCTTGGTCATATAACTTCATCTATAAGTGGCCCATAATTCAGCAACCAAAGCCTGACAATAATAATAATCCTGGGAAAATAGTAAGAAATGCCCAGTATCAGAATGCTGTACCTGAAATCTATTTTTCTTTGCAATGGATTTTATTTATTTATTTTGGGAAGGAGGAATGCCATTTTTAATTTAAAAAACACGAGCAAATATAAAGTCTACAGAAAGGAGTCATAGAGAACTTTCCATTCTCATCTCTCACCTTCAGTTACATTTTTTTTAAATTGAGATATAACTTACATATAACATTGTGTAAGTTTAAGATGTACAACATGTTGATTTGATCCATTAATATATTGCAATGTGATTACCACTGTAGCATTAGCTACCAGCTCTATCACATTATCATTTCTTTTTGTGGTGAGAACATTTACGATCTAGCCTCTTAGCAACTTTGAAATATATAATACGGTATTGTTAACTGTAATTACAATGCTGTGCATTAGATCTCCAGAACTTATTCATTTTCTGACTGAAAGTTTGCATCCTTTGACCAACATCTCCCCAATTCCCCTGGTCACTACCATTCTGCTCTCTGTTTCTACAAGTTCAACGTTTAGATTCCTCACATAAGTGATATCACACAGTATTCATTTACTCAGTTCTACAAAATACATGGATTAGTCTCAGAATTATTACACAAACTACTTTCACAGATTTCTGATATTATGGAATTTAGCTTTAATATATTCCAAAAATATTTTTTGAGAATCAACTATGTGCCAGGAAACATTCTAAGCCTGTTAAAATGGGCTATCATCTATAAAATGTATAACCATCTTGTACTTGCAGGTTCATATTCTTGTCCCCAGATTTCAGATGAATTAACTGAGACTCAAAAAGTCTAAGAAACACTCCAATACACACAACCGGAAGTTGTGATGCAAGATGCAAACTTAAGTCTTACTAACTCTAAATTCTGTTCTCTTTTCAATAATCTTTATTTCCACTCATATTTAACTGAAGTAACACCGATCATAATTTTTAAAAATGCACAAAATCACAAAAACTTACATAAATAAACAAAAGTAATTGAGTCGCTATCTTTGCACTAATCACATTTGCATTATAATAAAAGGTGACAGAGGGGTGATGTTGTATAGGCCACAGTGACAACCCTAATTTTTTAGGTCATAAAGACTTATGGGTTTCAAAAGTTGAAAATATCTAGCACATAAAAGAAAATATATTGAACAAAAATTAATCCTGGTCTTTGAATTTCTAATCACCAATTTGGTAACTTTTTCAAATTTTAGTTTAATATGCTTCAAAAAACTTAGCAACTCCCATGTGACATGAATGCATTTAAAACAGATTATCTTTTTGGATTTAAAAACGAAACAAGTGTAAATATTTAATATACCTTTGAGCGGCTTTTATGTCATGGTTACCATCCAAGTATGTACATAATAAAAAATTAAATCATGCTGAGATGCAATACACAGAATATGTGTTAAGAGAATTAAATATGGTAGAATATTAACAAGTCAAAGACAAACATATTTACCATTCAAAAATTATTGTGAAGGTCAGTGAGTTTGAAACTATAGCTCCTTTTTCATCAGTGCTTTTATAATCTACAGGTCATAATCTATTTGTTTTCAATTTTATTAAGTAAATTGTCTTTTTACTGTGCCTTTTTTTTCCTCCAAAGCTTACAATATAGCTATCCTAATTAGAACCAAATAATTATAATAAGTTTTTATATTTATGAGGCACTTAATATTAGAGAAATGGGTGAATTATAATGCTTATGAAATATTGGGTTTATTATATGGATTATCTTGTTCGATTTTTCCAAAAAAACTACAAGGAACAGCTATCAGATTATCAACCTTCTTTCCTCCTTTTTATTAGACATTCAGCTAGTCCACATTTTCCAGCCTCTCTTGAAATTAGAATTCGTCATGTAGCCTACTAATGAGCAAGAGGAATGTGGATGTCTACTAGGTCTGGCTCATAAGAACCTCATATGCTGACTCTCATGTTCCTTTTCCTTAGGCCTACTTAATGTAGTTAAGCAAAACAACCTTGGGAACTATGTATTAAAAATAGCAAAGCCCTAAGATGGAAAGAATCAAGATTTCTCAATCTTAGCAGATCATAGCTCCCCACCATTTTGAACTTGATATTGTGTGAAAAATCAATGTCTATTTTACTAAGCCTCTTAAGTTTGGGGACTTAATTATTAAAGAAGGCTGGTGTTACCCTAATAATATTATCATTTTCATTTTAACAGCTATGGAAGTTGAAAAATAGATCACAGATAATTTTATTTCCCTGGTAGATTCTGCTGGATTTTCTCCTTGGTATACGGGCAAGAAAATATCCTTCTTTTTTTTCCATTCACCATTCTGGATGAAATGAAATATTAACTTATAGACACTCTCTGTTGGCCTATCACTTTAAGCTTGTGTGTGTGTGTGTATGCATACATTGATTTGTTGTGTGGTTATTTTTATTTATTTGGTCAGTGGAGAAATACACAAATTATAACAGTTATTATCTGAATCCCATTTTTTTTGCATATTTTTCACTTGCTTCTTTGATTTTATCAGTGCTAGTCCACTTTGCATGTTTTGCCCCTTCACCTTTGTCATCAGACTCTCTGATTATGTACAGTTTTATTTCCTTCTAAGTCTTGATTTTTTGCCTACCATTTTCAGTTCTCTTTAATGATCTCCAGTGGTCATTGCTCACAAATTTTTATGAGTGGAAGGAATTAAAGGGCTTAAAGCCATTCTCAGGATAGGTTTTATAGTTGGGATTCTGGTAATGAAGGGACAAAGAAAAAAATAAAGAAATTGGGAAATTGGCTACAAAGGCTGATGCTTTCATTTCTCACTGATAGACTAATAGATTGAAAACAATTGTATAAAGTATATAGAAGGAAATGCTATCATAAAATTGTGTAACTTGACACTAATTTAAATTGGGGGCATAATAAAGCCACATAGCCTCAATTTGTTTATTTATAAACTTTGCCCCATTAGCATCTATCTCTATCCTCTATTCCATCAGTGGCATAGCTACTTCTTGAGTTAGAAAACCATAATGGATCTCTATATCATACAGAGTTTGGAGGACTTATTCATTTTTCCTGCAAAAGTTAAATAAAGTGCAAAACTTTCAGCCCATCAATCCTTTAGCAAGCTGTCCAAGGTGACATTTCATTAGCACATTTTGTCAGTGGATAAATCGTACAGCATGCTCTGAAGGGAAGGTGGAAAACATCTAGTCCTTTTTCATTAGATCCATCTGAACTTGAACCACTGGAGATTACATACAAAAAGCACATGAGACAGAAGAAGCGCTATCCTGTCTATAAACTGCATTAATCATTCATTCCCTTCAGAGTGTCTTAAGTCAGTGCCATGTCTCTGGTTAAACCCCAAACTGGCTATTCAATTTTGAGCTGCATGACAGATACATTTCAAGGAAAATCAGAGACATAACGACTCCTGCCAGGCTTGATAAAGTCCTCATTCATCAATTAAGAGGTTCCAATAAGCTAAGATGGATACAAAAAAATAAGGGAACTTGCATGAGAACACTTGCTGATTTTCTCTCCTTTCTTGATTTGCTAAATTCCTGGGAATAGGGATGACAAAGGCTTATACAAAAGCCTGGATTCGGAAGGGAAGTCCTATCATCTGAGTAAAGAGAGTTCCTTTCTTGTATTGCCTAGATCCAGCTCTATTCAGAACCAGTAGGTAAGGAAAAGTTTTATGGGTACCTTCATAATTCTCAGATGAAGTGGTTTTAATTCACTTAAAGTTCTCCCTCTTTTTTTCTTTTGAACATGAAAGTCTGTGGAAATAGGAATCTACCCCCTGGTCTCATGATTTCAATTTTGTTGGATCAAATCAAAGTGCTAGGAATATTTCCCAGTTTTAAATAGCTTCAGTGTCAAAATGTTTCTGAAACATATGCTCAAAAATAAATTTTTGTTCTGTAATCACATCCAGGGGATATTTCAAACTAAGAATTTTATGTATATAAAATGGGGAGAATATATCTCTATAAAATGTACAGCATTTCATTAGGCAAATTATCAAAGTGAATGAAAAATGATTGCAAATGGAGGCTGTTATTAAACAAAATAATAAACAATATCTGGTCAAATCCTAAGTGTGTTGAGAGAAGTAGCCAGTACCCTAAATATTATCTGATATAACTGAGGTCAGAATTTTTAGAAGATAATGCTAAATCGATGAGAACTGTGAGAAAAGAAAATATAATTTGTATTGCTTATTTATATGAACTCACAGAGCTAATCAATCAACAGATACATCCAAGATCTCATTGTACCAAAAGCAGCATTTGGCAATGTCATGAAATTGTATTATGATTAAACTTTATTTCAATTACTTCAAAGTTCTTTGTTTTCAGTAAACGAATGGTTTTCATACTATATGTTTCAAACTATATGTACTTTTACATATAGGACTTCCCAGTAAGATTTCCTTTGAATAAGAATTCTGCAGCTAAGAACCATTAGAAAATAACTGTAATAACTAACATTGATGATATCTTTCTTCTTTCACTGTCACAAGACACAATTTATTTAAAAAACACAACCAGAAATTTCCATATCTGAATCGAAGCCAACCACTGGCTCAGAAAATTTGGATGAAATATCTTGATTGCATTGATGGAATTACTGAAATTGGTTTGATGATCAACAGCATAGCCAACACGAACCCATTTATTAAAGTGATTAATCATGCTTTGTGATTAAGCAGACTCTCCAAGTGTGTGCTTTTTTCTTGGCATTTTGTCTTATTAGATAGAACTTAAAAGAAGTATCTCAGATGATCTTTTTCTGTTGTGAGAGTAAGTAAACATTTATTCATCTTGATCTGAGCTAAGTTTTCTGGGGCTTATAACTTACATTTGTTTAGTGATTTTGACTCTTTATAAATGCTTTCATGGCAATTTCATTTGCTTATAACAATTGTGTGAATTTTATAGAGTCTAGTCAAGCTATAATAAGGTCTTATTGCCCAAATTCACCTGATTAATAAGGTTGCAGAGCTAGAACTTGATCTGGACAATCTGCTTTTCAGATCTTGGGCTCTCCTCACATACACTTCCCACTCCTAAGTGGGTTGAGCTCTAGAAGAAGGCTTATATGTGTACATATTATAAATGATGAGATTCCATAGCCACATAGATATGGCTTGAAAAGAATGTTGGAATAGTGGCCACAAGAGGAATCCTCGGAAGCTTTACCACACACATACCCAAACTCTTTTAGTCCACTTCATAAGGTCACTCCAAATAATAATAATAACCACAACATCCCCCGATATGGACAATTTACATTTTCTTCATGTCTTGTACCTGCAAATAGAAGCCTCTTTACTTGACACTTTAGACAAAAATAATACCCAAACAAGATGCTCTTTATATATTATAAGTAGATTTGACTTGTAAGTACCTTGGAATATACCCATGCTTTTAGCCAGCCTGTTGCTTTGACTTATTTATTTACCATTGATAGGAATTAACTTGATGAGAGTTACTAGAAAAGAAAAGAATCTTATGTAACTTGATAGCAGGTTATTTGCACTGATAAGGGCAATTAGACTTTATTGTTGGTGGTGGTGTTGTCATTATACTGAGTGGGTGATAAATACCCAGTGGAGGCAGGTCAGGTAGTGTCAGAGTGCGGGCAGTTGTGTTAGAGACACCTGCAACTAGGAGACGTGGGTCAGAGGTCAGGCTCCCCTTGCTGTTTTAAATGCCTTGAGTCATTTAAAGGTTGATTTAGGAAGAATACTTTCCATCTACCACAAATATTTTTTTACTATTAATAAATAAATTGGGTGTTTGCACATAGATGATTTACCTAAAATCACTACAGTGGAGTATAAAGATTATTAGATAGAAAATGAGGACCTCCACATCCAGTTCAGTGGTAGATTTTGACTAACACTAAACCTTGGGGTGATGATTTCACCTCTCTGGGCCTCCGTTTCCTCACCTATGACGTGAGTCGGTTGGACTCAGTGACATCTAAGGTCCCAAAAACATTAAGAATCCTGCATAAATAAATTATGAAATGAAAAAACACAAACCCCGTATTCCTCTTCTCTACTGTCAATTCATTAAGTTTTCATTGATTACCCCAACCTGTTTATGGGCAAAATGTTCACAAGAGCATAGACACATATTCTGCCTCTTGCCACATTGCAAAGGTCATCACAAAGCATAAACACCAGAATGAGCAGTAAATTAATTATAAAGAAATATCCTGAGTGCGGGTATTGAAGTAAGTGTAGGAGTTGGTGAGGAGAAAGATTTATGCGTGACAGCCTCAGTTTGTTTCAAAAACACTTGATATCACCACTTGCTTCTTCTTACCAGGTACTCCCCCAAATCACAGATGTCAGCAGTAAAAAGGACTCCCTAATATGTGGTTTGGGAGATCACCATAAATGTTGAAACATGCTCAGTGATTAAGATACCGACCTGTCTCTATAGGCAGATAATTTTTGAAAGCTCCCACTCTAGAAATTTTACCAGTTGATGTCAAGTTTGGCTATTTAAACAAATAATTTGATTTTTATTTAAATAACAAAAACACTAAGAAATATACTAAACAGACACTCCCCCTCCTCCCATTTGGGCAGGACTGGGATTTAAACTGCATTACGATAATAGTGCCCATGATAAACTCTCCTACTGTGACCTGGTGACAGCACACACTAATGAGGAAAAATCATTTGGTTGAAAAATACAGTTCCTTAATCACTGACTCTGCAAACAAAAAGTAATAAGTTACGATATGTTAGTTAAAATATTTCATTACTGGTAACAAAACCAATTTTGATTAAGCCAAATAGGCAAATCATTATAAGACGGAATGTTTCATTGAACCCAAGGGCAGGAATATCTCTGATCTCAAGGAGGGACTGTGATGGTTAATTTTATGCGTCAACTGACTGGATCCCAGGGTGCCCAGGTTAAACATTATTTCTGAGTGTGTCTGGGAGGACACTTCTGGATAAGATTACATTTGAATCAGTGGACTCTGTATAGTATAGTTTTCCCCAGTGTGGGTGGGCAACATCCAATCTGTTGAGGGTCTGAATAGAAAAAAAAAAAGTGGGAGAAGGGAGGATTCGTCCCCTTCCCGCCTTTCCAGTTTGAGCTAGAATATTTCATCTCATTTCCTCCTGCCCTTGGTCTAGAATTTACACCATCAGCTCATGGTTCTCAGCCTTCAAACATGGACTGGAATTACTCCACCAGCTTTCCTGAGTTTACAGCTTGTGGACAGCAAATCATTGGACTTCTCAGCCTCTATAATCATGTGAGGCAATTTCTCATAATTATCTCTGTCAGTATAGATATCTCAAGAGAGAGAGAAAGAGAAATATGAGAACTTATAGTTAAAGAGAAAAACCACAGGCTAAAGCCCATGATACCAAACCTAGATTGAATATCTAACCTAGCTGCAGTTTCATCCTTCCCCAGAAATGTAATCTTAATTAACTAGTCTGGAATTTTCTGGTCAGTAGCGATGAGGTAATCTGTCATGTGGGCCCTCTCCCTCCACTCCCCCAGGAGGAAGAAGAGGCAATCTGCATGATAAAACCCTCGCTTTCCCTCCACTCAAGGAGAAGATGTCCTGGCCTAAAATAATCCTTACTTTTCTTGCCAGTAACTCCCTTGCCATACCCTTCTTCCTATAAAAACCTTCCATTTTGTACAACCCCTCCAAGCACCCTTCAAGTTGCTAGTGTGGCATTGAAAAAGATGGAGTCTCTCGTGTTAGGTCTGAAATGCATCTGCAAATCTTTTCAAGAAAGATCTGATTATCAGGACAGAGACCTCATTCCTGTCAGGGTCATTTTCCACATTCCTAAGTTTTAATGGCTTGTTTCAACTGACCCTCAAGCCAATGATTATCTTGCACTTGGAATTTTGTTAAAAGACATTCTTTCCCTTGCGTTTGTTAACCACGACTACAAAAACCTCCTTCTCCTTACGAGACAGATGAGACAGGATTCAAGTGTTACTTGAATCTATGCTTCCCAGGCTGCAGTCCTAACAAACCCTGAATAAACTGCTTTATGTTTGAAGTCTATCGGAATCTACTTCACAATTGGTTGACACTAGATGGGACGCTGCCTGATTCATGAATCGCCTAATAACTACTTGGTTTGAGTCGGCTGTCAGGTTGTGGACATCTAGTCAGCTAGGGCTGGTGGAGCCTTGGAGCTCAATTTTGTAATCACTAACGTGGCTACCAGAGGCTTACTCCGTCAGCTGGGGGTGGGGAACGGGCCTGAAGAACAGGAAGTAGCACTAGGAAAAGGAAATAGGAGATATGGTCCCTGGTGAGGTAAACTGACCAAAGTGGTCTAAAGACACCAAAATCTGGGTGATTTAACTGGGAGAACCAATATACACTTGCTACACTGAGGTAACACTTGCCCATCCTTGGCGTCCACATTTCCTAACGTGCTGGCACCCATGATCGTGAGGCAGAAAAGAATGCAGAAGATTTGAACTCAGATGGGTGGAGGAGTTAGGCTCCTAATAAGAAAAGCACAACAAAGTGGAGTAAACTCTGTGATAAAGGTCACCACAGGGTGCTAGTGAGGCCTGAGGAGGAGAACCAACTGAACTCAGGAGGTTGAAACAAGCCTTTCCTGGAGTGATGACCCCAAGCCTTCCCTGCATTGCAAAGAGAGCCTATTAACAAGGTAAAAGGGCCCTGCTGTTGTGTATTAAATAATTAGTCCAACATCCCTTTCAACTGGCTAGGCTTTAATGAAAACTAAATGTTTGGGCTTTAGTAAATCCATGGTAACCAACAGCTTACAATTGTTGTGGAGTTGAGGAATTGCCTTAGATAACTAAAACTATCAACTGACTGCTCATATATCGAAGGAATTAATGTCTTAATCTGTAAACCTGGCTCATAATTCTTTAAATTTATTTTTACTGCATAATTATACTTTGCTTATACATGTTGCAATAAAATTGTGGCAACTCTGCAGATACCATTCTTCTACAATTTTTTTCTGCCTCAATCAAGTTATTATAGCTGGGTCTGGGAAGATTTATTGTAATTGTAAATATGAATAAACTACAGTGGAGTTTTATGGAAATATCTGTATTTTCACAATATTTTACTCTAAGAACTATACATTTCACTATAATACAAAATAAAAAGTACAGTAAAACACCGTTTCAATCTTCTCTTCCTTAAGAGTAGATATATTGCGTGTCTTAGGTACATGATGTAAATAGAGGCTTCATTTCCAAATATGTACCTGCTGTTTAAATAATTTTGTTAAATAAAAGTGTTTGAAAGTTTTCTAGGCTCACTAAATTAAAAGATTATGTTGAAGGTAAGGTTTAACCTTAAAGTGAACTTGACACAAAACGTCAGTGAGCTACTGGGACAAGTGTTAGTAGAAAAACTGTTAAAAAAAAAAAAAGCAAGAACCAATTATCTGTCTTCCAATTAAGTGTGCATTTTGAGAACTCATATGTGTCTGACACCATGGATGAAAATGTTCTAGAACATATGGTCTTTATTCTCATAGCAGCTCATTGTACCATTGCATAGACCTCATTTGCAAAGTTCTCCCTTTATTCTGCTTTCCTAAAATGACCGTACATCGTTTCCCAAACAAGGTATAAACACTCCCAGGAGCACGTGGCAGTGAAGCAGAAGATTTTCAGTGTTATAAGATAAAAATGGGACACAATGCTGAAATAGTACTTTCCTTAAAGATTTGGTGAGGAGGGAGTTAAATGATTTAAGCAGTAAATAAAATAAAAATATTATTTTTTAATATACTAATAGAAATTAATATTGGGTAGAAAGAAAATTCTCTTGGAATAAAACCAGAGATTTTAAAGAAATGTGGACTTCGTGTACAATTCCAAACTCTCTGCAGGTATTCCTTTACTCTCTTCTGCTTTTCAGAGAAATTTTACCAGAATACTTCGGAACTTCCACTGTAGGTTACATTCTTTCACATGTTCAGGTTCCTGAAAGTGATAATATGGGAAAAATTCAAACAAATAAATTATTGCTATCTATCAATGTTCTTCTGTTTACCATGTATCTATTCGAATGCCTACTTCATGCTAGTCTCTGTGCTCAGATTAAAACATATATCCTGTCCACAAGGAAGCTTCAGAATTACTTTCTTGAATACCTGACTTCAGTAAGCTGGGTTGGACCCATAGAAGGAAACTTAGAAGCCTTTTTATTTATCATGCCCCAAGAACAAATCCTATCACCATTCCTCTGATTCTCCTCTAGGCTTTCTTCTAGAATCTCAAATTTTCTGGAATGGCATCTCAAGTCTCCCACATTAAATGCCTCCCATTAAGAATATATCCAATATTTCATTTTTCACAATCACCATCTGAATAGCTTGTGGAATCCCATCAACCTTTCTACTGTAGATATTCTCCATAGGCCGAGGATCCATGAGAAGAGAGGACAACGGAGTTACTTTTCAATCACCATCTATTCCTTACCTACATGTATTCTTGTTATTCATAGCTCCCTTTATTTTGTGATCTTAATGTCTTAATTGTTAATATGGTGATAAGGAATTTTACACTGATGCATAGAAATTTTGTTCTATAATTTTCTTTTTTTATAATATCTTTGTTGATTTATGGTAATAGAATTATGCTGGTCCTTATTTTTGTTTTCTATTTTGTGGGTTTCTGCTCTTGTCTTTATTATTTTCTTTCTTCACCAGTTTGGGTTCCTCTGCTCTTTTTTCTTTTGTAGCTTCTATAGTGGAAACCTGGGAAACAGATCTTTCTTCTTTTTTTCATATAAAGATTTAAAACTATAAATTTCCTAAGTATTTCTTTAGCTGTGTTTGTTTTGTTTTTCCCTTCTGTTTATTGCTTCTCTTTCCTCTTTCTTATCTTCTTTTTGATTACTTGGGTATTTAGATTTGTAATTTATTTATCAAATGGCTTTTTAGTTACATTTCTTTGCCCTAACGTTTTCATGTTGGCGCTAGGAATTGCACTATGCATTGTTAACTCCTCACAGTCCGTTTATAGTTAATATTGTAAAACTTCACATAAAATGTAAAAACTTTGCAATTTTGTAGGTTCATTTACCTCTATTCACACTTCATGCTATTGTGGTCATATGTATCCCATCTACATACATTCAAGATAATGCTGTAAGTTTCGCTCAAAACAGTCGTATGTATTTTAAAGAAATAAAGATATAGTCTTGCCATTTGCTATGTATTTCCTATTTCCAACGGTCTCCATTCATTGCAAAAGATCTGAATTTCCATCTGCTATTATTTCCCTTCAACCTGAAAAGCTTAATCATTTAATGAAGCGAAGGTGTGCTGGCAAAAAATTTCTTACTTTTCTTTTATCTGAAAATGTCTTTATTTACCTTCATTTGAAGAATACTTCCACTCGATATATAATGCTATATTGACTATTTCCTGGCCTCTACTGTTTCTGATGAGAAGTCAGAGATTTTTAAGCAGCATATTTCTTGGGTAACTGAGTGTCAGGCACCAAGTTCAGAGAAGCCCCTCAAGACAAAAAGTATCAGAGGAGGAGACAGTGATATTAAAAAGTGAAGTGAGGGGAAACTTCTGGAATAAAGGCCTCCACAGATGTTCTTCACAACAAAACAATTTAACTGGTCAAAATTATATAAACAGAAAACAATCATTCAAAGTCTCCAGAAATTGTCTTAAAGACACACAGAGAATGGAGAAACATTTATTTAAGAAAATCTACTCAATCTTGGTAAGAATGGAGAGAGTCTGTGGCATTTGCACCACTCTTTCCCTTTACCATGCTGTGTTACAAGAGCTCTACTTCCAACATGTGCAGCCGAGAAGTTTTTGGCTGAAAGTTTTCCCTTTCACCCCAGCTCCAGTCGGGGGCTATGGTCTCATCCCAGAAGGGGCAAGCTGCTGGCCTTTCTCATGCTGCACCAACCCCATCTTACAGAAGCTCTAATTCCAGACAAGCAAAGCCTAGAGGACTGGGTTTCTCTTCTCCGACTCAGCCTCCACTTGTAGGGAAGAAGCTCTACTCTAGGCGCAGCAGGCCTCTAACACTGGAGAAATTGGAACCTTCATACACTGCTGGTGGGATTTTAAAATTGTGTAGCCACTTTGGAAAACAGTCTAGCAGTTTCCCAAGAGCTTAAACATGGAGTTACCAATGACTCAGCAATTGCGCTCCTGAGTATATATTCAAGAGAAATGGAAACATACGTCCACACACAAACTTGTACATCAATGTTCATAGCAGCACTCTTCACAATACCCAAAAAAGAGGAAACAACCAAAATGTCTATCAATCTACGAATGGATAAATAAAATGTGTGCTGTATCCATACAGTGGGATACTATTTGGCAATACAAATTAAATGACACATATTATAATATCAATGAACATTGAAAATACTATGCTAAGCAAAAAAAAGAAGTCAAAAAGGCCATGTATTTTACGATTCTATTAACATGAAATATCAAAAATAGGCAAATTTATACAGACAGAAAGTAGATTCGTGGTTGCTTAGGACTGGTGAGGGTAGGCATAGGGAGAAATCAGGAGTGACTGCTACTGGGTATGGGGTTTCTTTCGAGGGAATCAAAATATTCGTAAATTAGATTGTAGTGACGATTGTGACTAGAATAAGAAAACGTTGAATTGTGTACTTTAAATGGTGAATTGTAGATATGTGAATTATATCTAAATAAAATTTTAAAAAATGATGAAAGCCCCACTGTTTTCAAACATGTAAAAGAAAGGAAAAAAGGAAAGCTGGCTGACACATTATATCCTAATCTTCAACACAGATTCAATTTCAGAGAGAGCCCGATTTTTAGTACAGGATACCAAATATTAGTCAAGGAGTATGTTTTGAGTGCCTTTTGAGTGTCCAATTCTGTCTACGCACTGTAGGGAATACAGGGAAATCTAGATGAAAACCAAAAAGCTCATCCAGTTATGTGTTTTATCTACAAGATTGCAAATATCCAGATGGTGAAAGCTACTTTTGAAAATATAAATGCTTAGATAAAATCATTCTCCCTTTAAGTCTCTCCCTCCATTCTGTTCTCTGTCTGTCAACATTTCACACTGACGTCCAATTAACTGTGCTGCAAAGTCCCACTTGGTAAGCAAGAATGTTGACTTCATTATGTTTTCATTACATTTCCAATAGTTTCTTCTGCAATGGAAATTAAGTTTATAGTATGATCAAAGACGTTAACACACCACCTGTCCTATGTCATAATACTTACCCTTTTTAATGGAACAAAGGTTATGGTGGGAATTCTTTTAAACAACCAAGGGGAGATATGCATATTATATTGCAGATTTTAAGACACTTTTTCTGCCTATTTAGCTTTTTGCCTCCCCTTTCTCCTTTAGCTTCTATAGTTATTTAGTGTGTTGATTTTTTTCATCACAACAAATATTATTTAAGCCAATATTGTAGTGAAAAGATTTAACTTATTTTTCATTAAAAATTACTTGGGGGGCTGGCCCTGTGGTGTAGTGGTTAAGTTTGCGCACTCCACTATTGTGGCCCAGGGTTCACGTGTTTGGATCCCGGGTGGGGACCTATGCATAGCTCATCAAGCCATGCTGTGCCATGCGTCCCACATAAAGTAGAGGAAGATGGGTACGGATGTTAGCTCAGGGCTGGTCTTCCTCAGCAAAAAGAGGGGGATTGGCAGCAGATGTTAGCTCAGGGCTGGTCTTCCTCACACACACACACAAATTACTTAGAAAATATTGTAAAACTGCTTCAGAATGTAAAAAAATGGTGAAAATTTCTTAAACCCTCCAAAGTTATTTGGATATTTCCAATATCTTTAAAACATTATACAACAAATTTGGTAAACTTCTTGGAACCTAGGGTGGTTATTTTTGTATATATTTCAAGATCAATTAAGTCTTAAATAGGATTTTCAGTATTATAGTTACTTCTTTCCTGCAAGAAATGGTTTTGAATGCAAATGATTTCTGGGTCTGGTTTTTAAAGAGAAAGTAATTTTCATTGTGGATAAACTAGACAGGAACACTATTTCATAAGGTTATAGTAATGATTAGATTAGCTAAAGTTTTTTAATTCCTTAGCACATTGCCTGGAACATAGTTTGTACTCAATAAATGTTGGGTTAGTTTTTACACTCTCTATATTAATTGTTTATATTTTAGCAACAAGTGCTAGTATTTATAGATGATAAAGCTGGGCTTCCTGGAGTTGCAAACCCTACTGGAGTTGGCAGATGACAGGCTTTTGTGTTACCATTCTCCCTCCTCACACCTATAACAGATATCACTGAGGGATCACAGAACTTTGAGTATTGTTGGGGTGTGCGAAAATCCCCTTTCTACCCTTCTTGTGTTCTTATGGCTGGACTCATAATAAAATTGACACGAGACACAAGATTATAAGAAGAAAAACCCAGTTTAATATGTATGTATTGGAGATCATAGTGAAATGATGCTCAGAAAGTGAACAAAGCAGGCAGTATATATATCTTTTACACAAAGAAACAATAAATTTGTGAGGAATGACAGGACAAAGAAACTTAGATTGGAGGTACGTAATTAGTGAGGAATTTAAGCAAAATTTAGGCTCGAGGTAGTAAATTAGCAAGGTTTTTTATGCAGGCTTCTCGGCCCTGAATTTCCCAGCTCTGGTGATAAGGATGCAGGGAAAGCACCTTTCACAGGGGAGATTTATTTCCTGCTTTCAGGAGGAACAGAGAGAGGAGGGTCAGAATGTCCTTTTTGCTTCTCAAGTAACTTTAATTCAAAATAGTCAATATGCCATTGTGGGATATGTTGTGGTGGCCTACCTCGGGCCCCAACAGTATGTATCTTAAAGCCAAGATGTTGTATCAATATCTTTCTCAATACTGCTAGTAGTAGCCACTAATGATGGATCTAATTTGATACATGAGTTGAAAATTACTTGTCATTCCCACTTTAGGTTGTCAACAGACACTTACAGGCAAAGTGGCAAGCTGGGGTGGCAGGGATTTAGTGACGGAAGCTCTTCCACAGTGCCACTCACATTTCCTTATCTGAAACTATTTCCACAGTTTTAGGAAACTTTTTGCTTAAAAACATTCTCACAATGACCACTGTGGACCATTTAAAAAGTGAACATTTCCTTCTCCTTTTTACCTTTGACCTAAAAGATCCAGAACCAAATTCACTCATGTTTGAACTGAGAACTTTAAGGTTGGAAAAGAGTAAAATAGACTAGGGGTCTTCATATTATTTTGATAACTTGTTAAAACTGCATTTGTTTTGATGTCTGGAGGATGAGATGATTCTTCTCACTGTCTACCAAGAAAGTGCAATTAAGATAAAATGGATCTGACTTCACAGAGTTATGGCAAATATGGGGCTTCCAATCCTAGATCCTGGCCTGTAAAATACTGATATTTGGCAAACAAGACAAAACAAAGAAACTTTGATATGTGAAGTTGCATCCAAAACGCTGATTGGACGTGGCTACTCCCAAACCATCCACAATACAACTATACATGTACCCAAGTCCTTAAAAAATCTAAAGTATTCAGGACGGTAGACTTTATTTTGTATCTCTGATTCAGGCCTGACCAAGTAGATTTTAGGGCATCAGGTATCATAGGTGAAAGTTGATAAGAAATGTCAAAAGCCTCATATTCTGCAGGATACTTTCCTTATTATTATTAAATTCATAAACAATGTTAACTTTCCCAAAGTTTATAAATAAAAGTAAAAACATAAACATCTGATGGAATGTTACTTGTGTGTGTGTAATACGATTATAGAGTCCCAAAATAAAGCTATTGCTTAAAATGGTATATGATGAATTATCTAATTCCCACCTCTTCCCCTTCTCATCACTTTACCTTTGCTTCCAGTAAGTAACTACTTTTAACATTTTCATGGATATCTCTTCAAGATTATTTATACTTGTACAAGCAAAAATGAAAATTTTCATTTTCCCCAAATGGTCACTTACTACATAATTTTCTGAAAGTTACTTTTCACAAAACAATATACCCTGGAGATCTCTTTTCTTTTTCCTTTGCTAATAATTAGAAATATCCTAATTCTTTCTTTTTTTAATAACTGCATAGTATTTCATGGTGTGGATGTACATGATGTATATACCATAACCAAACTTCTAATGATGGACAACCAGTCATTAGAATACTAGACAGTCTAAAAAAATGAATTCGAACAGATTTCTGGTTTAAGTTGTGACGTAAAAAGCTTAGAAATCATCACTTCCATCCTTAAAACAAAAAAAAAGCTGAACAAACTGAAAACCCATGATTTTCTTGGATCCTTCAGAGAATTGAGGTCACAGGGCAAACTGCCACCCAGAAATCTGGAGAGACAGGCAAATACAGAGAAAAGGCCAAGATGAGCTTACCTGAAGCAGAAGCTTCTGGAGCCATAAATTGTTAGAAAGACTTGAATGGTAATTTTCCCTAATTGCTGGAGGCTGAGTATGGACTAGCTTGAGAGCAAGAAACTCCAGAGGCCCAGTCTCAGACGTAGCCACACACTTTCACGGGATTTACCTCAAGGAACTCTACCAGGTCCTCACCACGAAGAGTCAAGAAAAATCCACTTGCATTTCTGTTGGGGTAAGAGAAAAGTAACCCTTTGAAATATGCCCAGAGGATTCTCAAAAACAAAGGACTCCCTCCAAGAGAAAAGACTTTATCATGAACTTACCCAACCTGAGAGAAGGGCAACTGCCCAACTCCCCTCGATCCTTCCTGTCTCCCCTTCGGAGATGAAGGGTAAAGCTAAGAACAATCTGTGAAGGACATGGCCCACTAAAAGACTGAGACTGAATGACAGATTATAGAATGCCTCCCCTTCCCCACATTTTACCAGCATGTCATCAGGGTTCCAGTGTACTAACAATGGATTACAGATGAAAAAGCTGCAAGAAAGGGACTCTATTTAAGAGATAGTACTTATGGAAACTCCAAGATAATGAGAGAGACAAAAACGAAGATACTAGAGGAAGCCTCAGTCATCTACAACTGCAGAAAATACCAAACAGAGCCCAACTCCTAGCAAATTAACATAAAATCTTACAGTCAAGGCCTATTTATCTTAGTTCCTGTTACCCAATGCATCATGTCTGATTTGGTTTCTATAAATAAAACCCAAACAGGATAAATACCAAAAATCTACACTCAGGCATATCATATTCAAATTACAGAAAACCAAAGACAATCCTGACAGAACCCAGAGGAATAAAATACCTTCACTATAGAGGAACAAGGTCAAGAATTATAGTGGACTTCTCATCAGAAAACATACAAGCAAGAAGAAGTTGGAGTGAAACACTTAAAGTGTGGAAAGAAAAGAAAACACCAGCAACTTTGAATTCTATATACAGTGAAATCATCCTTCAAAAGTAAAAGAGAAATAAAGACTTTCTCAAACAAACAAAAATTGAATGAAGTCATTATCTGATCTACAAAAAGGTTAAAAGGAGTTCTTCAACAAGAAGGAAAATGATATAGGTCAGAAACTTGTATCGACAGAAAAGAAGAAAGCATCAGAGAAGGAATAAATGAAGGTAAAAATAAAATCTTTTGTTTATTCTTAATTGATCTAAGAGATTATTCAAAGTAATTGCTTTTTTCAAAGTAATAATAGCAAAATGTATTGTGTCCTTTTAGTATACGGATAAATGAAATAAATGACAGCAATATTATAAGGGGTGGAAAGGAAGAATTGAAGATAATACTCTTTTAGAAGTACCTGCACTACCCGTGAAATGATACAATGTTATTTGACATTGGACTTAGATTATTTGAAAATGCATATTTCAAACCCTATACACTACATGATTCCAAATATATGATATTCTGGGAAAGGCAAAACTAGAAAGACAGTCAAAATACCAATGGTGCTCAGAGGTTGAGGGGGATAAACAGTTGAAGCATGGGAAATTTTTAGGGCAATGCGAGTATTTTTTAGGATACTGCAACAGTGGACACATGGGATAGTTGTCAAAACCCATTGAACTATACACCGAATAGAAAAAAGCCAGGACTAAATTGTGGGAACCCAACATTGACCCCCACCCCGATGACTCTGATCCAAAATCTACAACTTAAAAAAGTTCGATAGAATGGTAGCTTAAATGATAAGGCAACAAACTATAGTGGGCATATGACAGCGATGAGTTCTGAGCTGTCTTCATCCTCATTAAATTTTATAGCACAGTGATTTGGTACCACTGTTTCAGTTACTTGAATGCTATCCTTCTACAGAGAAAAAATAAGCATTATTTTTCCTCTTCATAAGACATGGTTTTTATTATTTCCACAAGCATGGATTGCTTTGTCTAATTACTGCTAGAAGAAGGACTATAGATCATTGATTATAAAACTAATCATGATTTTTGGCAGCCATTCCCCAAATTTTGACTGCTTTATGGCTAATAATCTTTATATTTATAGAGCAAACAGAAGAATAAAAAAGCGCAGTAGGCAGGAACAAAGAGCCATATGCACTCGATTGACCCTTGAGGATATAACTCTAACACAGTATAACAAATGGGTCTCATAATAATAATCATAGAATGTGCGATTAAAAATTGGAAAGGAGCTAAAGAAAGCACTGACGAATAACAATCAATTCACATCCCCAACACAAGTGCAGCAATGAATAGAATTTTGAGGCCCCGTCCCAGAAGGAAGGAGCTTTGTAATGGATCAGATATTTCTGTTAGACGCTCTGGTAGGAACAGCGGTGCCATGCCATCACGCCCTGCTTGATATTACTTAGTACCTCATTTTACTAATTAGGAAACTATACAGGCGGACTTGCCTAAAGTCAGAGAGCTAGTAGAAACCTCTTTCTGCAGAATCTAGTGGTTGTTATTTTTGATTCATCTGACCAATATTGAGAGCCAGATTATCTGGTGCTTTTAAATACACTGTCTCACATCCAAGGTCAGGGTCCACTTAGTACTTAAAAGAGCTCAGGCTAGGTAAAAGCTGAACACACAAATCCTAAATCCCCAAGTGGTTCAGATTGTCCTTTGGTTTCTCCAAATGCTAGAGGGCAGGATCCTATTCAGTGGTTCTTTAAAAAGCAAATACATTGGCTTAGAAGTGAGGTCTGAGGAAAAGGAAGGAATTAACATTCATGTAACAGCCACATGGATCTGGTGGTAGGTCAGGAACTCCACATATATCTCATCTATTTCTCACAAAACACCTAGAGAATAGTGACATTATTCTCTCTTTGAAGATAAAAAAATGTGAGGCTTATAAGTTTAAATAACTTGCACAAAGTCTTACAGATAGAACATGCCAAAATTGGATTTGGACTCAGGTGGGTTAAATTAAAAGATTGTGTTCTTTTTGCTTCATCCTAGTGCCTCCCTGACAATGGGCAGAGAAACTTGACTGATTGTTCTCAAGTACGATGTGAGGAGGTGAAAGTTGTATACTTAGCTTGCTGCTTTCAACATAATGCATATTATATTAATAAATGGGAGCAACTCTGAGGGAAGTGACAGAAAAAAGTCCAGTGAAAGAAAGGGACAGTTGTAAAGAATCTAACACTTTAATAATCTATAAAATTAAGATATATATATACAAACATATGAAAGCATTATCCTTATTCTTAAGAGATACCAGCTCAGAAACAACAAAGACAGACCTCATACTATCCCCCGTAGTTTGGGATGAATCAGTGTCATCAACAGTGACCTTTCAAATAAAGGGACATTTAATTGATCTTTAATCTGATATCTCTAGACAGTGCAAAGAGTTCTGAAATATCAAGCTTTGAAGATGGAGAAATTCAAAAAACATACACATTTTTGGTATGACACCATCAGCTGAGTAATAGGAGTGGTAATGGAATAAATGACTTGACATTTGTAATTTCTTGTCTTATTACTGTTGTGAAAGTTGTGAAATAAGTAGAATTCTACTCCTCAAATGAATGTCAATTAGTTATACAGGAAATAAAAGGAGATGTTCCTTTGGCTACTTATCTGCAAGGTGTGAAAACATTGCCTAAAGACCAGGATTAAGATGTGAGAAATATCTGCTGCTTCATCTCACAACTAGGGAACTGATGATGATACTGTAGTTTTAGGTTAAATAGACCTATACAGCAAGGTTTTGCTTAATTACTAAACATGTGTTTCTCAGAAAAACTTTATTTCTGCTGATTTACCACCTTGACAGCATGTGAAATAAAGCAAGACCTTCAGTTAACCCATTTAGGCTCATTTTTCTCTTGATATTTTCTTTGGATTTTTTTGTGGGGTCTATTTTTCAACCTTTCTGAATCTACTTTCTCCTTTTCTATACACTTGATGGATTTTTAGATTTCTCTTTATAAGCATTCCATTCTCATCTCTCTAGGATTCCTTCCAGAAAGTCCTTGGTTGAAATTCTCTTTGATTCTTGGTTTCTACATATGTTACATAGGATAAAATACTTCCTTCTTATGGTTAATGTTTAAATAAAAAACACAATAATGCCTCTGCCACATAGTAAGTGCTCAAAATGGCTCACTAGTATGGGATTCTAGAGAAAAGGGATCATGTTTTATTTATCTTTTAGCTCAGTGTTTGTCCTGTAGAACTTGCTAAATGAATGTTTGTTGAATGGACAGGGACACAGGTGGAAAATTTAAAACAAACAAAAACATAAACAAATGTCTTGCCCTCCTGGACCTTATAGCAAAGAAGGTGAAAGAGATATATGCAATCAAATAACTTCAATACAAAGAAATGAACAATATCATAGAAATGTGTATCAAAATGCACAAAAGGATTATAATAAATCACATTTGCAACATTGCTTCACTTGGACTCTCCCATGCAGCAATGCATGCAGAATGGTGATGGGTTCTTCAGGGATCTGTATATGCTCATGAAGGCTTGATGTTCTTACAAGGACAAGCTATCAGTAAGGTGTGATTCTGTGAGTATTTTTGGAGAGCAGTAGGGTTGGAGGTATCCCAGCCAGGATCTCCTCTGCTTGTGCTCCCCATACTTCTCCATGATCCCTCAGATGAATTGCACAGAGGAGGCCATGTGCATCATATACTTCCAAAAATGAAATTTGGTAACTTGTTAAGGAAGCAGAGATAGAAAGAATTAATTGTTCTCTTTGGATGGTCTTTCTCTAACCACAGGCAGAAAAGTATGCTAAGATGGAAGACTCATTCTTTATTCATTATAAACATCCTCCCTGAGTTTCTCAACTCTCTTTTTAGAAGAAACACAATGGGGCCTCCTTAAAATGTGGAATAACATGTCCCCTTTTTTAGATTAGAGCATAAAACCTTTCAGTGTCAGGGGAGAAGGAGCTTTAGAAAGCTTTCCCTCCTATGCTTTTGTTTACATTTCCCTTTCTCGAATAATTGTCATGGGGTGGTCAGACTTGGGACTTGGTAAGACATTGGCTTCTATGTGATTAAGTTTGGAAAATACCAAAAGGACTTGGCCCAGGGAAACTAGAGCGATAAAAGATGTAAAAAGGTTAAATATGGTTCTAGGTTTCGAATGAGGAAAGCTAGAAGAGCTAACAGAGATTCAGCATTGTAACCCTATTAGGAACATGGAAGGTAAGTTTTGCTGCTGTATCTCTTGCATCTTAGTTTCAGAGATCATGGTGCAGATATCGGGCTTGATGGGGAAACTATTTGGCTGAGGTCAGAGAAGCTAATAGCTTACTTTTACCACTACTTCTAGACCTGTCTCCACCACCTTGTAAGATGGCATGACATAACTGACTATCAGCACTTGGGAGCCCTGTGCTCCCAGACCCCACTTCCCAAGACAGAGAATGTGTACTCAGCTTCTCTAAGGAACTAAGTGTTTTTTGCCCAAAACAGAAACAAGCGGTGTCAGCCACATTGATGACAGGTCGGCAGGAATAGTCCCAGATATAAGACCATGAGCCAATTTTCCACCTTGATAATTTCCGCTGCTTTTTCTATGCAGTATTTACTACTGGAGTTGGTGGTGGGGATTTTCTAAAATAATTCACCATTGTGACTCATGGCTTTTTCTTTCTGCTTATACCGTACTCATTTCCCATAGCATGAGTCAGATAAGGGGTCAGAGGAACAGAAGAAAATAGAGTGAAATATATTATTTACTTTGTACATGTGACAATACATGTATCATCTTTAATCTTCACAGCCAACATACAAGATTTATATAATCATTCCCATTTACAAAATAGAAAACTGAGACTCAGAGATAAGAAGTAACTTAGTTTAGCTGACTCAGTCAAAGTTCAAAGCCTGGATTATGACTTCAAAGACTGTGAATTTATTTTACACTCTCTGAGATACTCAAAATATTTAACCATTTTCGGAAGAGAGATCTTCAAGGTACAAACTACGAAAGTGAAATCTGAGTTACAGTCTTGCCTTGCTTAATTTATCCTGATTTACATTACTGCCAATTTTTACCAGATCTTCCTAGTTCCATGTCCAATTTGGTGCCTCTCTGAGGGCCAAATAGTCTAAACTTGGGGATTATTATCCTGTCTTGTCCATATGTTCCATGTTGGAGCTGTTTTGCTAAGTTCCTCATTGAAGTAACCACAGGTGGAAACTCTTAATCCTGCTCATTAGCCCTTCGCTATCTCTGCTCTTAGGGTGTCTTTACTCTTTTCTATCTTCACAGATTCACTAAAATCCCATTCACAGCATGGCTATTTCTCAGGTTATCAACTGAAGTTGTAATTTATGTCATAAGTACAAAATGGTATCCGATTGTTTAAATTTTGTTAGACTGTAGCCTAAGCTCTTTCAGGCATTCTCAACTTTCACAGTGAGCCCCCTATGCATGTGTATTCTTACTGAGTTAAAAGTCTAGAGGGACCTTGCTTCTTGGAGTGAATGAGCAGAGTCGGGTTAAGAGGATTTCCATGCTGTGCATATGTTCTAGATTGTCACATGCCTTCCTTAACTGAGCTATTTAGTGACAACTCTTGGTCTATGTCTCTCTCTTGCTCTAACTCTGAAGGTAATGCCAATTTTACAAAACAGAAGTCATGTAACCCAAACTGTAAATGTCATAGGGCCTTGGAGTATTGAGTTAATGTTACTTGATATTGATTTTAATGCATCCAAATATGTAACACTTTAAGCATAAACACCAAGTGTGATTGTGTTTTGTATGACTGGCATTTCTTCTCCATAAATGATGATTGTTGTAACAAGCTGTTGCCCTATGGGTATGTTTCTTTTGTAACATATGTTGATTAACAGCAGAGGGCGTAGAAAATATGCATAAGTGAGTGTAGATGATACAAAATGTGAGCAAATTGTAAAGGAGAGTCCACACATGGTTCTCACTATTTCTATTACTGTTTCTAGCTAAATAAATGATGATAATTTGACCCAATTTTTTGTCCTTATACTAAATAGTTTTTTCCACTGCATTTTGAAAGAGTGAGAAGAAGATTTGGGAACCAGGGTGCCTGTGGAATTGCCATGGAAACTGCAGCTACACTCAGCCAATGAAAAGCTTCCAACATGCTCCTTCAACTTCACTCCACTTCCAAATTTAGTGATTTAAAACACCTGTTCTCTAGCACATGATTACTGTGATTTAATGGGGGTTTATTAGAGCTGTAAATAGGATGGATTTTTTTATGAAGGTGTTGAATATTGGTGTGCGTATCTATTTTTGAAAAGAGTAAAAATTCTCTCCAAATGATATTTCCATATATATGAGATTCTTTTTCTCTTATATTTGGTAACTTTAAAAGGCAGAATGAGGTGAAGAAAGCATCTTTGATCTTTTCTTGTTGCTACACAAATAAATAAGGCTAGTTCCCAACTAAATTTCATTTAAAAATATGTATTTAGCCTGAATCCCAAGTATATCTAGGGCAGTGGATATCCACGGTGCTGACAACCACACAGAGATAACCCCTTCTAAAGTCTGCTGTGAATTCATCCATTTCTTACCTCTGATCTCTACCTCTGTCTCAGTGGCCAGTGTTTCCTCCACTGTTTCACTTATATTTAAAATCAGAACTTGTAGCATGCATTCTGTCTTGTGAAATGCAAAGATCACTTTTATTTTGATCATTTTTGATGTTAGTTTAAATGTTGAAGTTTTGCAAAGGCCAGCAAATTGTTTGCAATTACTTGCCTTGCTTTATACAACTGAATAATATATACATAATTTGTTTTGTGAAATATTTTTAACGGAAAAATAAACAATTCATGTGATAGAAGGGGTTCAAGGATATGAATATGTGGGAACATTCTGAAATTAATAACTTTCAAAAAAGCTATATTGGAAATATGCCCAGAAACAATGCATAAAAATATGTGATATTCATAGATATTAAGACTGTTTTTATTTTGATATTATCAAGAAACACTGAAATTATTGTGATTCCTCCAAAACATAGAAAAAAAACAAGATAAAATACAAACTTAAAAAATGTTACAGAAATTTGGAAAATGTAGTCTATATGATATATTAAGAATGCAATAAGAATGGGGCCGCCCGGTGGCGCAGCGGTTTAGTCCGCGCTTGGCAGCCCGGGGTTCGCGAGTTCGGATCCCGGGCGCCCGCCGACGCACTGCCTGCCAGCCATGCCGTGGCGGCGTCCCATATAAAGTGGAGGAAGATGGGCACGATGTTAGCCCAGGGCCAGTCTTCCTCAGCAAAAAGGGGAGGATTGGCGACGGATGTTAGCTCAGGGCTGGTCTTCCCCACAAAAAAAAAAAAAAAAAAAAAAAAAAAAGAATGCAATAAGAATAATTGCATTTACAATAGGACTGCTGACACTGAAAAATGATCGCTATTTATGTGTTTATTAATGATCCACTTAGCTATATAAAATAGGATTGTCCTTTGACATTGCCTCACAGGCAAATTACAGTGTATAACTAGTTCATTTTTATCTTCAGCAAAGACTGAAAACTAAAATGCTCATGAAAAATAAATCAGTTAAAAAATTGAATTACATTTATAAAGTCTATGAGATGTGAGACCAATGTATTTAGCCTACTCAGATTTTCTGCAGACAAAATAATCATTTTTCATGAATAAGAACATTATCCAAAATATTATTTCTGTATTTTTGTGTGTCATATGAAAACATACAATAAAATATACAGTAAAAACTTCCAGGCCTGTACAAACACTTTCATTGAAATTCTCTTGACAATCTAATTCTTGACTGGAAGGAGCATGCAAATGACTAAAATTTTTTATCATGACAATTTCCATCTTAAATAAAATAGGCTATTTATTTCCTAGATTGCCATTCTCGATCAACATTTTTAATGTACCCATTCATGGTCTCTATTCTGGATGCCCATTTCTAAGTTATTTCCATATCCTTCTATTAAAAATGTATCTTTTTAAATTTTTTCCAGGCATCCAAGTAGCTAGTCATTAATTCAGTCATCTCTCCATCCATATCCAACAAATATGTATATATATATATATATATATATATATATATATATATATATATATACTTTTTTTGGTGAGGAAGATTCTCCCTGAGCTAACATCTGTTGTCAATCCTCCTCTTTTTGCTGAGGAAGATTGGCCCTGGGCTAACATCTGTGCCCATCTTCCTGTACTTTATATGTGGGATGCCTGCCACAGCATGGCTTGATAAGCAGTGCGTAGGTCCATGCCCAGGATCCGAACCTGTGAACCCCGGGCCACTGAAGCAGAGCATGTGAACTTAACCACTATGCCACCGGGCCAGCCCCCAACAAATATATTTTTAATGGATACTATGTGCCAATGCAATGTGCTTATTAGCCCTATGGATATAAAGATGGAGAAGAAAAAAAGTCTATAGGTGGTTCAAGAGAAATTGCTTTCATTATAACTCTAATAAAGATCAATTAGTAAACTCTTGGCATTCTTCTCTGACAGACTTTATTTTGGGGTGTGAGCTTGTCTTTATACTGGTATTTCTAATTATCAAAGAATTAACAGTTGCTAAGGTAGTGGTGAAAAAATGTGTCTTTGTACACTGAAGACCTATATCAAGACGAAACATGCATTGTATACCTTCATATTATGTTCGTATACTCAGCTTTTCTTTGGTCCCCACGCTCTAAGCTGAGAAAAGAGAGGATTGGTTCATTGATGACTGTAGGTTATCAAACAATAGAATATCTTCTTTCTTTTTGGGCTCCCACACTTCATTATGGTCCTTTCCTTAATTTTATTTTACAAGGAAATGGTCTTGACAGATGAAAACTATACTGAGGTTTAGAAAGGTGTACTTTGAACTCTATTGACCTGACATACATATTGCTGTGGGTAGGGGTAAACAAATCTGATGGTTACACTGGGATTACAGGAGGCAGTGTGGTATAGTGGGGATCGACAGATCTTATTTGTAATGGGTAGTTTGTTACTTATCTTTCTTATCCTTCACTTTTCATCTCAGTGCATCATATGTCTTTCTTTGGATAGTGAGAATTCCCCTGAGATTTTATAGTTTTATCACCAGTTCCCAATATATTTAAATTTTTTAAATTCTTTTTGGTTTTCATGAGTACTGCAATTAGGTAATAGAGGCAGGCAAATTAGTCATTGTCAGCCATCATTACTGAAAAGTCCTGCAAACATATACATTTGAAGGCATTGTTTAAATAGCATGCAATACAAAACCAAGTGACCTTGTATTATAAGGTTTGGTTCAACTTATTCTGAAGTTTGTAAAATTTCGACCTGTCTTAGGCACCTCATTTGATTTTCTCAATCCATTTTTCTTGCCACTAAGATCGTCCTTAAGAACCTGGTAGATTGGTTCTTGAGATGTGGGATTCTGATAGCCCTTTCTGTATATGAGCACTAAGGTCAGTTCATTTAAATTTCAGTTCTGCAGCACTTGGCACATAAAGAGAGAGATAAAAAGAAGAAATGTATTTTGAGAGGAATTCCATACCCATATGATGAAAACTGAACATTAGTCTATACTCTATTGCCTAAGGCACTAGGTGCTAGCCTTTATAGTTTTTGAATGTTATATATAGTAAGAAATACATTTCACAACATAATCCAATACACACACATCTATATGTATATGGGCGTGCATTCAAATATATGTATAATCAGTAACAAATTTCCCAAAACAATGCTCACTCTTGCTATGACAAACTCTAATATTTTGATACTTTCTGTTCTAAATTATCATAATTAATTAAAATATACTTACTGAGATCCCATAAACAAATTCAATGACCTGGTAAAGACCCATAGTTTGAAAAACATTGGTTTAAAGTATGATTGCTAATTGGTTTCTCTTTACATAAATTGCAGGTACAAACAACCTGAGTGTTTCTCAACCTTTAGAGCAAGTCTTACCGGAGTAACTGTACTAAGAGAATATTGCCATGTGAATATTTAGGGAATCAATTTTCAGATCCTCAACTTTCATATGGTTCTTTTCTAAATTTGATTTGTCTGATAATTGGCATAAGAATGGTTCCTCTTCTTCCATTCAAAACATTATTTTCCTTGTTTTTCAAGAGAAGGACAAACCCTTCACATAGCATGAATCTGTGCATTGCGGAGATTAAGGATCCCCACCCCCACCCCAACACACACATTGAAATATGTTGGTTTAGGGAGACTCTTTTAATGGTCTCAATTTAGATTTATTGTAAATTGGGTGATGAGATCACTTATTGCCAAAGAATGAATTGCTCTTGAGGGAAGATTTACAAAAGTTAAGACAAATCTCAAATCTTAACACGGAATTCTTTCCCCACATATATGCTGGAGATACTGACTCCATTGATAAAATCCATTAAGGGCTCTGTCACAATATGCATCATCTGATTCTAATTATCTAAAACAATAACATATACAATTAATTTTTAAATTTCCTATGATACAAGACAGTATTAAAATAAAACCCTTGTAGCTTAAATTACCATTTCATTTACAAAGCATAACTGATGAATCCAAAGAATATAAATACGTTACACATTTTGATACATAATTATTAAATATAAAAAGGTAATTTGGGGGGAAATGCCTTTTTAGTGAGATATGTTGAATTTTGTACATCTTCATTACTTATCAATTTATCAGTATTATTTACTGCTAGAATGAAACAGGGTTTGAATCAATTCTATTCCACTTTCCCATTTTAATAAAAGCATTAAGTGAAATTGTTTTATAAAAAAATAGACAGGAATATAAAAAAGCACCTGGAGATAGACATTTTTTATAATTGCTAAGTTGCTCAGTTTTTGAAAACTATCTGAATTACATGACACAATATGTCATAAAAATGATTTTTAATGATCTTTCACTTGATGACTAGCTTAGGAGACAATTTAAAATTTTTGAAAGCAATGATTTGGAAACCACCTTGCTTGCACAAAAATACATTCACCAATAAGTTCACTCACTTTCTTAATTTTGGGGGAGTATTCTAAAAAGGATTCACCAGGTTGTTCTTCCTATTATTAGGAGCACATTTTTAAAGCATGAACCGTTCAGAAAGGGTTGGAAAAATATTAAATAATTTTAATACATTTTTCACATAAACTTTTTTTTTTTTTTTTGTAAAATGCTTTAACTCATCCTATGCTTAAAATGGTTTTCAAAATGCTAGAGCTGAAGATTACCCTCATTTATCCCAACTGGCACAATCAATCCTTGTTGTCAAAACACCAGTTATACCAGACTTGTTTTCTATTAGAAACAGTCTCACTAGATTTTTCATTGAAAAATGTGTTAATACATGTTTTTGAAGCATCTTTAAAGGAAAAACCCACTGAAAATATAGTTTAGAATGCTCCACGTTAAGACAAATAATGAAAAGCAGTGAAATCAAGATCTAAACAAGGTAGATCTAATATAGTTATAATTATTTCCATATTTTAAGAGGAAGAAAATTTTTCATTCCTTCAGTTATAATGCTATAAATCTCTTTATATACATCATGTGAGCTGCAACCCCAAATTTTTGTATGTTGCATTTTGTTATTTAAAATTTCAAATTATTCTCAAATGCCTATTGCCATATAATCTTTGATTTATCAGGGATTTTGAGAAATATATCTAGAATTGATTTTTAGTTTATGTGCATTGTCATCAGAAACATACTCTATTTCAAACCTTTGGAATTTCCTGAGTCTGTTTTATGGTCCGGTGTGTAGTAATTTTTTTTGTTGTTACATAGTCGATGTATACGTTAATGCGTATTCTGTGTTGATTGTGTATAATAGTCTACCTATGTCCATTAGGGCATTTGTTAACCATGTTATTTAAATCTTCCATATACTCACTGATTTGTGTTTATGGGTTCCAAAACTTATTGAGAGAGTTATGTTAAAAATGTTCCTCACTGTGATTCTGGATTATATTATATATTTCCTCTTTTAGCTCTATCAATTTTGTTTATGTATATTTTTGAGACTACTTTAATAAACGTATGTAAATTTAAATTTTGATATCTCTTGATTATCATTATGAATTATTTATAGTTATAATTTTGCTTTAACATCTATTTTGTGTGATATTAATACAATTATGTAAGGTTTGATTTGGTATGTGTTCACCTGGCTCATCTTTTACTATTTTCTAGCTTTTCAATTTTTTGTATTCTTTTATTTTAGTTGTGCTTCTTACAAGATCATAAAGTTAGCTTTTGTTTCTGAATCTGCTTGCTTTTTAATGGGAACATGTAGTCCATTTACATTTTATTTTTCTGCTGTTATTTTGTGGTTTAAATCTTCCACTTAAAATGCCTTTTCTCTTTGTTCTACCTATTCTATGTTCTTTTGTCCTTCCTTTCTTGATTTATTTGTGATTGATGATCTCTTATTTATTTTTATTTCCTCTATTTGTTTGTTAAATATTCTTTCAGTTCTAGAAATTAAAACTTGAATCCTTGATTTATCAAATTCTAGTGTTAATGGAAAACTTTGCCCTTCTCCCAAAGGAAAATTCAGGGACCTTAGAAAATTCTAATTTTATTTACCTGTTCACAATTCATAAGATACGTTATGATTATTATAAGACATAAGATATGATTATTATTTTAAACAATTTATGTTCAATTAAAGTTTGCACATAATTTCCTTTGCATTCCTATTTACTTCTTCCTGTGTGTCTGTTTTCCCTTTGAATTCATTCTCCTTCTGACTAAAGCTCAACTTTTAGTATTTATTTTTATGTAAGTTTCTATTTGTTTCACTGAGTATGTGTTTATTTTACTCTCATACTTAAATGATATTTTCACTTAGTATGTAATTCTAGGAGGCAGGTATTTTCTTTGGCTTTCATGGTTATAATTCAAAAGTAATTTATGAATATAACCTTATTATCTTTGAAGATAATCTCTTTCTTTTCTCTGGCTGATGTTAAGGGTTCCTCACTTCACACACACCCCTCAATGTCTTTGGTTTACAGTACTTTCACCATAATTTTGGTAGGTGTGAATTTTGTCTTATGAATCTTCCTTGAAAATTATTGGGCTTTTTGAACCTGTGAATGATATCATCCATCAATTTTGGGATGTTCTCATCTCTTGTCTCTTTATATATTGCTTCTGTCCCATTCTCTCTCTAATCTAAGACTCTAATCAAATGAATCTTAGACCTTATTAATGTATTTTTTTCTTATTCTCTCTTCTATATTTCTTCTCCATGCTTCATATGGGATAGTTTCTTTTGTCTAATCTGCTGTTAAATCTATCCATTGAATTCTTAATTTAGGTTATGATGCTTTTAATTTTTAGAATTTCTAGATTATCCTTTTTCACATCTTTAATAATACCTTGTATAATTTCCACTTTGCTGAAATTTTTAATGTCTGCTGTTATTTCTATGAACATATTAAGTGTACCTGTTTTAGCATCTATAAAAGTAATCCCACCATTTGTAGTATCTGAAGGTCTGTTTCTTTTATCTGTTGTTTGTGCTGCTTCTCATTTATATTGTTTTATCTCTTCAAAGACCTAGTTATACTTGAAGGTGTAGGACAATGTTTTAAAAATAAAAGTAATATGATGCCTAAGGTGATGCTATTTTTCCTCATATAGATACATATGAAATTTTCTTTTATTCTACAGACACCTGGGAGCATTAGCAATCTAGAATCATCAAAATGTCAAGGCTTGAGATTATTCTAGACCACCCAATGATTCAAAGATCAGTCACAGTTCATGTGAAGGTTGACTTACTTTCAATTAACATTAACTTCTGTAGCCTTTCAGGTTCCTAACACTAAGTAGGAAGTATTTTACTAGGGTCCTTATCATTTGCAAGCTTGAGACAATTTTCAGAGCAAGACTTCCAAAGACTTTCTCAGCCTCTTAGGTACTTTTTTTGGATCAGAAAATCTTTCTACACAATAACAATTTTAATGGCTGTCTTGTCTCATTGTATTTTCATCTTCTCCCACATGATGGCACAATACTTACTCATTCTCCTAATTTCTTAGTCAGTTCAGGCTGTTATAACAAAATACCACAGGCTGGTGACTTAAGCAACAGAAACATATTTCTCAGAGTTCAGGAGCTTGGATAGTCCAAGATCAAGGTGCTGGGAGATTCAGAGTCTAGTAGGGAATCTCTTCCTGGTTTTCAGATAGCTGCCTTCTTATTGTATCCTCAGACAGCAGAGAGCTCGCTTTCTCAGGGATCTTCTTATAAGGGAACTAATCTCATTCTGAGGGCTCCTCCCTTATCATCTCATCTAAACCTAATCACTTCTCAAAGGCCTCATCTCCAAATACCATCACATTGAGGGATAGGCCTTCAACATATGAATTTTGTGGGGGACAAAATTTAGCCCATAGCACCTTGTAACTATTTTATACTTCTAGGAAGATGTGTTTACACTTTGTTAAGTGCTACTAGTTGCCATGCTTTATGGAGCATGAAGGTTGGTCCAAATAACCAAGACTATTATTACTACAAAATGAATTCTCCTCTCAAGGGAGCTTATTCCACTTCTGCGCAGCTTCATATAGATCATCATTCTTTTCATGCTCCTTAAGTGTAAGGATTGATTGTGTCTCACTTATATATTCCTCAAGATGCCTATAAGTATATATCTTTTAAGGTAATTTAGCCAACATTAATATAATAAATTTTATGATCAAGTGAAAATAAAAGCACTTGCAATCATACCAAGTGATAATAATTATTAGCATTAATGATAATAATTATTAGCAATAATTTATTATGATAGCATTTTCTGTCATGTGTATACACATGTATCTACATTCCTCCTTTCAAGTACAGATTTTTACTCATGGTTGCTTTTTAACTTAAAATATCACAACTTTTTTCATTTCATTAATATTATCCCATAATCTGTATTGAAATAAATACATAATACTTCATTCCATAAATGAACCATTAATCAATTCCAGTTGTTAGATATTTAGAGCTTTTTAAAAAGTGTTGATTATAATTGTGTGTGTGTGTGTGTGTGTGTGTGTGTACTGGTTTCTAATTCATTCATATTTATTTCTCTGTTTACATAGGACTTTGCTTGTTGAATTCCACTGAGAGCTAAGTTTAGTAAAATATTACTAGTAGGGTCTTGATGGTTTTATTGACCCAGGTATTATGATTAAAGCTTTCAAAAACAATCAGGGTTAGTTTTTGATTTAGGGAGTATAATGAAAGAAGGTCCCCTATGGCATCTTTACACTCTTAAATAGATTGAGTCTTACTAAGCTGTAGTCCTTTGTGTTTATTTTGCATATGTTTTTAAATAGAAAAAAGACAGAATGAGTTTCTTTCTTCCAATTGTCAAATGAATATATTATGCAGGCTCTTCAAAATTAAATAGAGTTTTGATCTGTCACATAATATGTCCACTATGATCACTTTCAAACAACAAAGCATTTTTCAGCTCAGTGGCTATGACTGTAAGAACTGTGTAGCCTTATGGGAAAGGCTTCAAGTTCCTTTGACTATAAAAAGATATCCTGATCACTACCACCACCATGTTTCAAATCAATAAGTCCAGAGATGCAAATAGGGGAGTTATTAAAAATTAATCCCTACATTAAAATGCCTGTGTGACTAATAGCAAGTAAAAAAATATATGGTGTCATAAATCTTTGTACTGGCACTAAACCCCTCTTCTCATAAAAACATTGTGATTTGCATGCACTGGTTATGCCTTGGAATTTATGAACAACAAATAGCAACATGACAGGAAAAAAATATCATACTGTGAAAGAAAGATGGAGAAAGCAGAAGGAATTTAAATAGCCGAATTGGCTCAAGGAGGAGAAGGACTTAAGGTAGACCTTTAATACTCACAGTCTTTTTGCTTTTCTTGAGTGGAAAGATTATACACATGGGAAGTAATTTAGCTACTGATAAAAAAAAACTATGTGTCTGATAGAAAGACATGATCTTGGACCTTTTCTTTTCTTTTTTCAATTCCTTTGTATTCAGATACAAAGGGATGTTAGAGGCCATCACTTGGTTAATGTAAGACCAAAGCATGAGTATTACTAAAGAGAAAAAAAAAAACATGGTGATGGGTTGAGTGTCATATTATTCTTATGTAACTTTTTGTAGATACGATTTATTATACATTTTCTGCAAAAATCTTTTACATTTTTTTTAGGATGTGTAACTGTTTAATGCATAAGGGCAGAAGAGGATGAAATGATCAAATGGAGGGGATTCAGGATAACTGCATTGATTTGGATTTACAACAGTCTGTCTGAATTATTCAATGGATCAGTTAGGATATTTTTATCTTAACTGCAAGTGACTCAAATCCAATTCAAATTGGCCTATGCAACAATAATAGAAAATGAATTTATTTGCTAGGCAACTAAGAAACCCATGGATAGGTCAAACTCAAGACAGGCTTATCCAGGAGTTCACTTATCTCTCCAAGTTCCATATTTGCCTTTCGACCCTCTGCACCTGGTGTCTCCCAACAATTTTAGCCGCACATTCCTCCATGTTAAAAAAGCACCTGCAACATCTTCCAACAATCTCAGAGAAAAGGCTCTTTCTCTTTTACTGATTTTAAATGTGTATCATTGATGTGTGTATCCTTGAATGAATCATAGGAAGCAGAGGAAATATGCATTCAGAATGAATCATGTCTGGGTTACATGTCAGAAATGCATGGACTGAGAATGAAAAAAGAGGGTGATTACACAGATGCAAACAATGAGAAGAGTAATTATGTACTATGTGTAGCAAAAAAGAGGTCTTCTCTAATCCAGCCTGACGGCTGCCCAACATTCTTACACATATTTTTTATTTATAAACACCTTTGAAAGATATAGGCAACCCACATGCACCTGAAGATACAATAACCTCTTTTCCAAACAAAGAAAAAATTCCAGATATCAATCTGTTACTGCATCCAGCTTTGAATCTTGGATCTTTATGGGATATGTATTCCTCTCCAAGGGAATTGGATACAGTGTCTCATTGCTAAAGGAAACAATTTATCACTCCCACTACACCCAGGATCCACTGGTGGCACAAGAACAAGAGAAGGTGAAATAAGTGCTGAGCAGTTAAAAATAAACAAACGAAAAAAACAAGACCAAGCACCCTGGGATGTGACACAAGATTCTATTATTCTATTTCTCTCCAATCTAAATTCTTACCTAATAAGAGGAAATATGTATGCTTCTTGTGTTTCTATCTCTGTCTGTCTATCTATCTATCTATCTATCTATCTATCTATCTATCTATCTATCTATCATCTATCTATCTATCTCCTTGCTAATGCAGATGTAAACTCAAAAGATTTAGTCCCAATTGTTCACTTCCGTTGCTTGATGTAATAGTTGCACGTGACTTGAAATCCGGGTCAGGAACTGCGCTTAAAAAGTTATTCAAATGAAGACGTGAATTAAGGCTCTAGATTTGATTTATCAACTAAAAAGGGACACACCTTACTAAATACACCCGCTTTAGATAAATTATCTATCACTAAATGAATAACATCACACGGCTCCTCAGCTTATAATTTTCTAACAGGATCCCACTCATTCCCAATAAAGGCAACATCTTTACAATTGCCTATCTGCCCTACCCGTACTGGACCTTTTTAAGTTTTCTGACCTCTCTTCTCACTCTTCTCCAGCTAATATGCTGCCCAGGCCATTACTCACACATGCCATGCAACCTCCCACTCGGATATTTGCTGGAAATGCGTTCGCCCAGAGAGCTCACAGTTCTCTCCCTCTTGTCTTTCATATCTTTGTTCAAATGGCACCTCTTCATCAGTAAAACTTTTCTTGAAAATTGAACCTCACTTCTGGAAATCTTCGTCTCTCTTAAATTTTCTTCATTGCTCTAGTCCCCATGGACATACTATACGTTTCGCTTATTTATTTTGTTTATTATCTTTCTGCTTCCATTATGCTGAAGCTCCTCCAGGGAAGATATTTTTGTCTTTTTTGAAAACTGCTGCATCTACGGTGTCTAGAACAGTGTTTGAAAGAGTATTGATGCTCAATAAACATGTATCAAAAAAAAAAAAAAAAAAACCACCCTATATCACTGTAAACCTTGGGATAATCGGAATAATCTAAGAAACACTATACAATCAGGTTACTAAACTTTTAAAGCCTTAATTTTAATATTTTTAAAACGGGAATCATATCTATTTCACTAAACTTGTATAAATCTTAACTTAATGAGATACACTCAAAAGTTGTTAGTGCAAAGGCTGTGATACATACTCAATAAATATTAGTTTGCTTTCTTCCTTTTTTTCTGTTCCATGTCTATTCAAAGACCATCTCTATTAGTTATTTAATATATGGCTGTTTTAGTTTCCTAGAGCTTCCATAGGAAAGTATCACAAACTAGGTGGCTTAAAACGATAAAAATTTATTCTCTTGTTGTTCTGGACTTTATAGGGCTCACCCTAATCCAATATGGCTTTAATCTTATATTGATTACATCTACAAAGACCTATTTCCGATTAAGGTTACATTCACAAGTACTGGGGAATAGGACTCACACATTTCTTTTTGAGGGACACAATTCAACCTACTACACTGACCTTCCCTTGTTTATTTCTCTATCTCTGTTTCAACATGGTCACTCTTTCTCTTAGTATTATCCCTCTCAGAATGACTGTCTGTATAACAAGGATGGTGAAACTAAAAAGTTAAAGTAGATAAAACAGAATCCTCTCAGATACTATCAAGAGTATTTTATATTTAAAGGAGTTTATATCTGCTTTTGGCTACCTTTTAGAATTTCCCGATATTCATATGATAAAATACATAAACAGATTTAATTTTGCCTTATAAATTAAAATGCATAATTCACACAAATAAAATATAGGTAAATATTCAGCTTTACAAATATTGAAAGAAATACTAATCAAAACCATTTTGACGTAAGATTTTTTTTTTACCAAAAAAATAATCAAAGACCAAAAAGAAGCAATACAATCTGTCAAGTTATATAATCTTGCTCTCTCATACATTAGAGTTGGTGTTTAAATTAGAACAAACTCCAAAAAGCATTTTGACAATACACAGTGAGAGTTTTTAAATGGTAATCTATCCTAATAAAATGTCCCCAAATTCACACAAAGGCACACAGATATTACAGTTTTGATTATAGTAGTGAAGATGTAGAAGCAACTTCAAAATTAAAAAATAAGGGACTGGTTCTATACTTAAATTAGGACTCTGTGACATGCTTTTACACAGGCAGAAATTTTACTTGTGGGTGCTTTATTTCGAAATGGAAATAACTTCACAATTTTATGGTTATAAATATATCCTCATATAAAAATTCAAATACAGTTGTGTCTAATATAGAGATAGAAAAATATTCATAATCCCACACTCCAGAAATAACTCCTAGTTAACATAGGAGAGAATTGAGATGTTTAATGACAATAGTAGCCCTTGTTTTGGCACACAGGTGGATCACTTTGCTCTAAAGGCACATCTGAAGATTGGACACCAACTCACTAGCAACTGAGCGTTTTCTTCTGGACTTCCAAGAGTACTGTCTTTCTAACTTGACCTGTGTTGCTTTGGCTTCACAGCTATTTCTTTTAGAAGTTAGAGTAACCTGCACCTCTATTAACCCTGAGCAGGGCAATCAAGGCAGGTTTTATTTTGTTTATATGTTGGATTACTTTGTTTTGAATATAAATGTTGAATGACCTCATCTTAGAAAATTGGGAAAGCACATACATGTATAAAAAAGCGGGGGGAAAAGATTTTGATCCTCACAATTCAGAGACAAACAGTGCTGTAATTTTGCATATCTGTTTCATCTTTTGTCTTTATAGTTTTTACATTACCAAGATTATCTTTCTAAAACATTAATGTCCTGATACTTTTACTTAATATCACGGACTAGGAATTTTTCCCAATTTTAGCAATTTTGCCATCCCACGATATACAATGATATCGAAATAGGTTAAAATTTTAAATTCCAAAAAAGCTCAAAAAGCTTGATCACGTACGTTTTGACATGCACATGTAATAAATATACTTAATTAGATAAAACAAATAAATAAACAGTTAAAAGCACAAAGTGCATATATAAGGATATTTATTGCCATGTTACTTATAATTAGAGATTAAAAAAACAACTAAATGTCCATAATTGGATAGTGCTTAATCAACTACCGTACTCTACATCTAGTGCAATGAAAGACAGTGCAGATAATTTTATATTGACAATGGCAATCTTCAAAATATATATTGTTGGTTGAAAAATTCTGGTTGCAATTGCAGTGTACATAGTTGGTCCTGTTCTGAAATGTGGATTTAAAATGTGTATGTACTTTTCAGTCACTACTTCCTTCTAACTTTGAGTATGAACTCATTCTGCTTAGCTTCACTGTTCTGATCCTTTGCTCCATTTTAAGTTGCCAAATTTGCCCCATTGGTATTGACTTTTTCCCTTCCTCCAGCTCTCCCTGTTCTAAACACTTCTGCTAACCACGTCCTCCCACATTCGTGCTCGTGAGCCCCACAAAGCCACTGGCTTACCTGCTTGGCACTGCTACTAACCTTGCTTCAATTTAGTCACCTCTACCAACATAAATAAGTAAATGTGTAAATAAGTAAATGCTTAGCAATCTCTACCAACAATAACTTTGTAACATAGTTATTCAGAGTATACTTTAATTGAGAAAAATATCGTGGCACTCATCTACAACTCTACATGCATGCCCAAACAAGAGAGATGTTCTAATTCAGTAGTTTGTGACATCCAACATGTGTTTTGCAAACTTTTCCTTTCTGAAATTAGGGAATTCCTGGTTCATAAGACAGCTGAAGAAATTCACTAAGGATGGCATTTTGTTTTAAGAATTCCTTCAATCTTTCCTGAAATCCTGAAGGCCAACCAGTACACTGGGCATCTTTTGATAAACTGATATTAACGTAACTTGTTTATTTAACCAATTGTAGCCCTGGGGTGTGAGAACAACAAAAGCTTTGTTCTTTTCATCTCTACTTCTCCTTCTCTGCTTCCTGTCACACTCCACAGCTTTCTAAACATTTTCAATTATCAAAGACCAATCTCATTTTTTAGGTTTTAAAACATCAACCCAATCTTATATCAAAGCTTCAGTCTCTCATTCAGTTTAAAACTTCTCCCCAATCAAAAAATGACTCAGACTGTGGAAGGGAAGAAATGCATGACTATCTTTTTTTTTTGAACTATTTCACCACTTCATTGTTTCAGTATTCCTTCTGTATTCACTATCCTATCCCTGGGTTGCTTTTGACTGGAAAGGGGTGGTCTCAACAAAAGGGGTGAGGTAGAGGCAGAAGGGATCTTACCTGTAATCTCTTGTAATCTGGCATTGGCATATTTCAGATGTGGATGAAGCCTCATTTCTCTCTCTCTTTTTTTGTAAGACTCTTTTATGGTTTTCCTCCTGGAGAAATGATGCACATAGGCAATAATCATCAACAGCTGCTAAAACCACTACCTAATGGTTGGTTGATGCAGAATTAATAATGAATTGCTCAGGCTGACAACATCCAAAGCACTGATCAATCTTCACATCATCAACATCAGGAAAACCAAATCGTTTTATGTCTCTTGATTTGATAGAATAGAGTGCGCAGTATCACATATGCAATAACCTTGAAACAATTGAACTTAAATTTAATCCAGCTTGAACTTCTACTTGTTTCTGCTGCAAAGGGACAGGCTCCAATCTTTCCAAGGCAATATGGGGACAGACAAGAACACAACTTAGAAGTGTTTCCCTGTTATGGACTGAATGTTTGTGTGTCCCAGTGAACAAAATTCATATGTTGAAGCCCTACCCAATGTGACTGTATTTGGTTGGACAGAGGGCCTCCACCAGAGTAATTAAGGTTAAACAAGGTCATAAGGGTAGGGCCCCATCTGATTTGATTAATGTCCTCATAAGAAGACTTCAGAGAGCCTGCTCTCTCTGTTTCTTTGAAGCTGCACAAAGTGGGTCACGTGAGCAACAGCCAGACGGCTGCTGTCTGAAAGCCGGGAAGAGAGCTCTCACCAGGAACCAAACTGACTGGTCCCTTGACAGTGGACTTCCCAGCCACTGGAACTGTGAGAAATAAATTTCTGTTTAAGCCACCCAGCCCGTGATATTTTCTTACAGCAGTGTGAGCACGTTAATACATTCCCTATCTGTCTTACAACTAGAGTGCCACCAATGCCAGCTCCTAACAGCCTTTGACTTCCCAGTGGCTTTTTATTTTTTATGTTCCTTTCCCAAATCCATGCTTCATGCTTGCATTTATAGCTTCTCTAGTTTCTATTTTCAGGAAGGGAGCCAGCTGCCTAGGCCAGTTCTGCATCTTGTCAGTGCCCTTTGCTTTTTCCACATGCATAATGGTGAAGATCATATGGCCCTAATAAATTATTGAGTGTAGTGATTAAATATGCTTCCCTTCCTGTCAGAAGCAAACATTTCAGCAACCCACGGACTTCAGGGTGCTGTTAAAAGCTCTGGCCAGCATGATTTTTGTACTTGTTCTTGTTATTATCCTGATTAGGTTGGAGGTTGTTTTCTGTTTATCTCCCTCAGAAAGACCATCTTATTTAAGAACCATCTATGAAAAACACTCAGAAAAATATAAATTACTTGTCAAGTGTTATGTGTACAGAGGGACTCTATGACTTTCATAACATAATTGCTCCACATATAATTGTGAAATTAAAAGTTATAATTTTCAATAGTAAACTCCATATATCTCATTTGGGGATCAAAGTCGACCATAACACTTTGTCATTTATGTGGGAAATATGTTATTGCTAATGTCTTGCATAATGGACACTCGGTGAGGAATATTCTTTTTTATTTTCAGGCCACATTCTTATTTTTGTGTATCCTTAAGTATACATCAATGTACTCTTTGATTACTTACTTTGGATTGCAAATATGAGTCCTTCTCTGGAGTTATGTGATGTGAATATTTAAGTCAATATTATTAAGAACAGACATTCATGTTATTGGGATATAAAAAAGATATCATATTTGGGCCAGTGTTTTGGGTGGTGCCAATAACCATAATTGCACATGATTGATAGACATTCATTTATTCATTAAAGAAAGTTCATTTAATAGTTACTATGTTTCACATACTTTTCTAGCCAGTGTGTTTAATATGAAAATCTTGCTTTCATAGCAAGAAATATTTAAGAAGTGGAGGGTAGTACATACAAAAAATATACAATGCAATTATTATTTAGAAATAAAATAAAAAATTGGATTGATTGAAATCAGCTTCAGAGATCAACTGAGATAGAAAAGATGTTTGTAAGTTTTCTACACAGAGAAGTAGGGTAAGAAATTCTTAGAGGAAGAACTGTTAACTGTAACATAGAATGTTACACGTTAATGAGAGAGAGAGAAGGAGGAAAGGAGGAACAGAGGGGGGGAAGGAAAGAAGGCAGGGAGGAAGCAAGGAAGGAACAAAAGAAGAGAAGGAGGCAAGAGCGAAAGAAAAATAGGCAGATAGAAAGGGAGGAAGAAAAATATGAAGTATTTGGGAACATTGGGAAGTTTCATGTGCAAAGAAATGACACTTCTAACTCTTCATTCTATACCCAATCTAGACATAGTGAAGGGCAGGGTAGGGGTGCAATTTAAGTAGCTGGCTGAGAAAATTATTCTGAACGTTGGTCAATTTATAGCACCCCATCCATGACAGACATGTCAGTTTCAAGAATATGTTTCAAAAGGAATCTGCCTACCATTTTGTGAGTGGAAATATTGTATGCATATTTAACTAACCTCTGAAACACATGAACAATAAATTTACCTTAAATATTTTTAAAGACATTTGCACAATCAAGGAAAAATCATGGTAAATTAAGGACAAATTCACTTGCTATAGGTAAGTTGAGCACACAGATTTAAAAAATGCTATTCATTTTACAACATTAACTTACTACCAGGCTTCTCTTCCTCGTCTTGTTGTTCAGTGAAGAACTACACTTTGGATCCTTTTCCTGCCTCTAGCTGTTTATATGACCTTGGACCTTACCTGACCTTACCTGAGCACATTCAGCCACTATCTATAAAATGGGAATCATGGTAATACCTACTTTGTAGGGTGGTATAAGGATTACATGTACAGATACATGAAAGGAAATTAGAATTTTGCCTAACTCATAGTAAGTGCTTAAAATATAACTCCTCTAACATCTCTTTCACATTTGAAATCTTAATAACTGAAACTCTTCGGCTCCCTTTGTTTTACATACCCTAAACTCTTGCCCAGGAACAACATTTTGCTCCAGAAGAGCAGAGACACCTGTCAGGAAGCCCGTTTCCCTGACTGCTCTCTTCAGCTTCCCCTATTACTCCCCGCTTCTGAACTGATAACTGCCAGACTCAGACTCGAAGTAGGTGTGATTTTCAGACCTATGAATTGTCTTCCAGTTAGAGGTGATCTTCCCTTTTAATGGCAAAATCAATTTTCATCCTTGAGCCAGTGGCCAGATGTACCTGAAAGTCCCCTCTGGACCTTAAACAGGGAGGTTTGCTTCTCAAGCTTCCCAGTCTCAGAGGAGCTCACATTTGTCTCGCATCCTGGGTGACAGAGGCAGGACTACCTCTTTTGCTTCCTGAGCCTCCTTTGAGAGGGCCTCACTTCCACATACACCAGATGAGTTACTATGTGTTTGCTCCCACTAATGGAATAGTGAGAGTCTCACAGTGATGTTGTGCTAGTTGTCTGTAAGCATTCTTGTCCTCTACCATCTGAGTCAACATTCTAGCGAATAAGGACCCAGTTATCCTTATCACTTGCTTCCTAGCCTTTATCATCCTGGTCAACCACAAGTTCAACAACTGCAGCAATTTATTTATTTATTTTTCCTCCTCGTCTGTCCTTTCATCAGGGTCTATGCTGTCTGAAGTCCTTCCAGCTGTATGCCTAAGTTACAATACCCTAACTTCACGTCTATAGACCCAAGGCCCTACCTTTCACCCCTGTATGTCTATCCCAAATTAAGCTTATTTGTTAATGCTCCAGGAGTCCGCCTTACTACTCCCTTTCACCAATAACCACCCCAACCCAACTCGCTAACCTTCCATTTGTACATAAGAACACAGCTAGTTAATTAGCTAGCTAGATAAAGATATCCATCCATCCATCTATCTATCTGTACTTACATGATTTTTGAGCATAATCTACATGGTTTGCTTCTGACATTATAATATCTGAGTGTTTCCATGTCAACAAATAGAGATCTATAATTGTCGTTTTCATTACTGAGATTGAACTTTAAGGAACAGACGGTACTGGGCAATTAAAAGAAAAACAGTGTATATGCCCTATCAATAGGACATATCCTCTCGTGTGTTCAGGTTGATTCAGGCAATTCAAAATTGTTGTATCAAATATTTGATATATCCATTTAATGGAAAATTATTTGACAACAAAAGGAATGAAGTAATGATAAATGCTATAACACGAATGAAACTTGAAAACATTATATATTGTGATAAGAGCTAGTCACAAAATATTGCATCTTTTATTATCCTATTTATATGAATTGTACAGAATAGGAGCATATACAGTGACAGAAAGAAGGTTAGGGGTTGCCTAGGATGAGGGGGAAGTGGTCAATGGGAAGTGATATAAAAGTTCTTAAATTAGATTACAGTTATGTTTGTACAATTCTGTGAATATACTAAATACTATTGAATCGCACACTTTAGATAGGAGAACTTTATGCTACATAAATTATATCTCAATAAAGCTGTCAGAAACATCTTGCTTTGGCTGGATTATTTACTACTCTGAATTGTGATTTTTTTTTAAATTTGTCTTTCCCTTTAGAATGTCATGTCTTTGAGGGCAGAGAAAGTTTCTATCCTGTTCATTATGCAGTACATTTTTGACACATAATATGAATTTTAGGAATTTGATTGGATGACTCTGTTGAATGAACGCCATTTAAAAAAAAAGAATGCCATTAGCCAATAGGTAGGTGAAGAAGTGGACTAGGTTCTCAGTGGGGAGTTAGTAAGTTAAGTTTTCAATATGCTGAATTTACACTGTCTATTGTACATCAAGGTGAGCTGTTCAGTAGAAGTCGTAATTATGAACCTGGGTATCAAGAAAGCAGCAAGAGCGGTGGCTTACTAATATAATGACTGTTGGAACTTAAGAATGGAAAATTGAGAGAAAAGAGACATATTATGACTCTATGGAACATTATTTTATGGAAAAACAGAATAATTTTAAAGTCGTACTCATAACCTTAACTAGTATCACTGAATAATATAAAAGATGAAATTACTGAGGTTGAAGTACTAAACTACTGATGTTGTATTGGTCTTTAATGAAGCTCCACTCAAAATATTTTAGTTCAGTTGAGCTTACAATCTCTGCAGAGATTCAGTCTTAGAACATTGACTGATTTGGGGTAAACCAACTTTCGTAGATTTCTTGGGGGTGACCGCCACCTTCTTGTGGAAGAAACATACACCAGCAGACACTTAGTCATTGTGGACTTACCACATGCCTTGCATTATGCTTAGCACTTTAAATTCATTCTTTTGCTTAATCCTCATAACACCAATAATTAGCTATTTTAGATAAGAGAACAAAGACATAGAAATTTTACATCATATACTTACTAAGTGATACATCTAAGAACTAAAGCCAGGTCTTCAGATTCCTAAGCCTACGCCCTGCCAACGATTCATTTGACAGGTTGGCTAGAAGGCTTTCTTGAATTTGACAGGCACTGAGAGATTTCAAACCCACAGAAACGAAAAATAAAAGCAGAATTAAAAATGTGTAGCCCATTGGGTGAAACCACAATGGACACAATTAGAGGCAAAATTCTATTAAAGAATACAGAATCGTGTGGCAAAACACAGCAAAATCTGTTTTTATATGTATATATAAATATATTTCTAACATTTAACTTTGCCATCCTCGAAAGAGTCTTCATGGATAGAATTTCACATTATGCTCTACATTTGGTATGAAGCAATTTGGTGTTTTCATAAACTCCCAAAGCCCAGAAGAAGCTTCACTTCCTTCTGAGTGAACAGATATTTGCACCTTCTTAAATAAGGCTAGCAAACTGGGGATGGCAAGGGGCAGGGCCCAGAGCAGCGTGGCAGTTTTGCACAGATTTTTTAAAAGCCAGGAAGTTCCTTTTGGCCTTTCTAAAAGACAAACACTTTGCAGAAAAGCTGTGCAGTAAGAGAAACTATCAAAAATCATTCTTGTAGAACACTGTGAGGCAGTAAGGCAAACACTCTCTCCCTCGTGGTTTTAGAGTCTGTAATAGAAATTAACAGTGCCATCTGCAGCCCGATTATGCACTTTAAGATTCCCGCATGGTTTATAGCATGCATTATGGTATATAGCAGCAATTTTTGCTAAGCTAGTCACAGTTATATTAATTTCCACAAAATTAAAAAATCCTAAGGACATAAAGATTACCAAGACAGAGGTGGGGAGAGGCCATGTGAGCATTAAAAAACCTTCTTCGTCTGGGTTTATCTGACATTCCCCAAGCCACTGGCATCCATTCTCTCTAGTTCCTTACTATCATCTTCCCCCTCCTTTAGAAATAAATTTTGTGCTGCTAAACTAAATTATATTATCTGCTCCAATGGTCTAACTTAGCAATTTATTCCATATGTTCACCATCTTTGTGTGAAATAAGTCTCCCTGAATTTTCTATTTGCTTTTAAGAGCTCTAATTTTTGAAGATGGCCAAAAACTCTGCATAGCTAAAATAGGGAGAAAGAGGTTGGTAATTCCATCGATGATTCACCCCTTGATCCATGGACAGGAGAAATGTAGGAGACTTTCTTTGAAACTTAGTTTAAAATCAGTAAATTAATTAGTTAATTTAGTCTACAAATTGTGCCAGAAGGTTATTGGTCACCAATGTTCATTTGAGAGATGGAATAAAATGGGTATTTAGGAATTAAAGCAGAAACAGATGGGTCACAGTAAAATGCTACCTGTCTTACATGGGCATGTCATAAAACTTGCACTGTAAAGTATATTTTCCTCAATTTTTCCAGCTCAAAAGGCAAAATACAATGTATACTATAGAGCATGTCTCTATGAAACAATCTGCTTTACTGAGAATGGAGGAAAACTAGCACTTACTGGACTCCTACCTAAATAAGCACTTGAAAGGTATTTTCATGTTTAGTTTATTTAAGACCCGTAATAATTATCTTACGTAAAATTATCAACCTCCACTTTCCAAATGAGGAAAATGGAGACTCATGAGATTTAGTTGTATCTTTCTATAATATCCATTGCCCAGTTGATCACCAATGTGGTTTCAATTCCTTTAAGTCAAGAGAACTATCATGACTTATCTCTCTGTATTCCAACTCTCCCCAAGCTTCAAACTCAGTGAAAGAGGATTATCTCCTTTGATGAAGATGGTTCTTTGGACAAGGATATATACATGGGTATACAAAGGTATATGCTACCTTCTAAAGCTTTTCATGGCTAGCAAGGACTGGCCAATAATTGGTAGCAATTGTAACCTTGGCTGGAACCTACAGTACCTAGAATAATCTTGAAACTATGGACTATTGAAACAGAATTTTCCTCTATACTTTCAAAAGAAGGACCAAAATTATGCTAGAGATTTTGCAAATGCAAAGAATAAAGTAGCTGGAGATATAACATTACAGACAAGTCAACAGCCTTTATCACTTTTAAACAGAAATCTCCAGTAACTAAATTATTATATTCTACCTTAACTTTTCAACTCTGAGGTTAACCAGTCTAAAATTTGTAACATTGTAACATTTGTAAATAAATAAGTACTTTTGAATTGTCTCTTGAATTAATACTTTTAAGTTTCCTGGTTGGTTCGAAATGAACCAAATATATACAAACATCTTTTGGGATTCTATTTTATTTTTAAAAATTTCATAAATTCACTCTCTTGATTGTATCCATTTTGAAAAATGTAGTGTTTTAGTCAGAAAAGACTAGCTTTGCTATGATTAAAATAAAACAAAATTCCAACATCTTTGAGGCTTAGAAAAACAAAGGTTTATTTCTTGTTTTTGCTAAGTGTCCCTAGCACGTCTGCTGCTGCTCTGCTCCTCATGTCTTCGCAAGGGCCCCAGGCCATTCATGGGGCAGATTAAAAAAAAAGATATATTCTGGATTATGGGCTAGCACCTTAAGCACACTTACTGGAGAGAGAGATCTCTTCTCAGATTTTATTTGTCAGAGCAAGTTAGATGGTCAAACCTGAGACAACGGGCCAGAAAAATATTATCTTTCCCTAAGACAGGCAGCAAATATTTTTAAATCTGTCATTAAGTAACCTGCAGTAGCTCAATCTCATAATTATGAACACATTACATAGAGTGTAGTCGGCGAGGTTTGGGTTAATGTGTACTGAACTGACTATATCAAATACAAACTGGGTAGAAGTCACTCTTCTCCTGCCAGATTCCTGCAATATGTTTTTATTCCTATGATTATCCTCTTAAATATTCCAGTCCTACTGGACTGGACTTTAGATTATTAGATATCAGTGAGTCTCAGATTTATTTGCATGTGCATGGATTTAGCTAAGTTGATTTAGAAATGTAATTTCTCTTACCAGTCCTGAATCAGAAGAAACAACCAACCAGTGCCAACTTTAGGATTCTGTATCTGCATTGTGGTTTCCATTTCTTACATAAATTATTTAAATACTGATATCAAATAATCATACAGGATGTTAGTCTGAAATATACTTACTCAGATACAATCTTTAAGTAACCACAGTAATTTTGTATTTTAATTGTCTTTTCAAAGAAGTTGATTATTCTGTTATCTAACAATTATTCAAAAATATGCTTTTCAAAAACATAATATATATTTTTAAAAACAAGGCTTGATTGATCATTTAAGCAATGCTGTAACAGCTACTGACATCATCAGCTGTTCCTCTATCCTTAGTTTTTCAGGTTTTTTAATGACCAATATCTGCACAATTATTTGGCTATATTGTGCAGCTGATCTGACTTGGATGATAAAACGACCAAATATTACTTTGCTTTAAATGAACGACTCTTGCTTTATAGCCATAGCATAAACATATCATGAATTAGTTACCCCTGAGGGCAACCTTCAAAAGTTCACATCAATACCAGATATAGGATCAGTAAATGAAACGCAGCAATGGAAGGAGCTAATTTTATCTTATGCATATTTTCTACCATGGTTCTGATCATCTCATCCAAGTCGTTGTAATGCTTTCCAGCTTGTACTGCATTTGTTTGATGGGCTAGGCATTGTGGCAAGTGGTTTTCATGTGATATTTCACTTAATAAACTCATGGGTTAGGTGCTATTGTTATCCCAATTTTTCATGCAGAAACTAGTTATTAGTGAGGTTGTACTCCTTGTCCAAGGTCACATAATAAGTGGTACAACAGGAATTCAAACCCAGGTTTTTCTGAGAGCCAAGTCTATGCTTGAAATCAGTGGTTCTCTAACTTGAATATGCGTAAAAATTAGGAACGGATCTTATTGATTTTAAGGTTTGGCAGGTCTTGAATATGGCATGGAATTCTCTGTTTCTAGCAAGCTCTCAGGTGATGTCCATCTGCTAGTTCTCACTACATTTTGAGTAGCAAAGCTCTAAATCTCCATACCGCCTCCACAGTTCTGTTACAACTGTACACAGAAAATAGCAATTGACTTTTCTAGGAGAAAGGGAGGTAAAAAAGAATTGCCTTTCCTATGTCCTTTCCTATACAGTACCCTGTTCTTCCAACAAGCCTCTCCCCAATGTCCACCCTCCTATGTCCTCCTTCACTCACTCAGGAACCTAACGTCCCCAGGCTGCCATGATTTTTGTTTTTTTAATTTCTGTTTGTTTGTTTGTTTGTTATTTGTTTTGCTGATAGCCTCCATTGCTTCTCCCCAGCAAAGACTTATTCTTTCTGGTCATTTTTGTATATTTACCAAACAGTTGATTAGTCTATACCCCAACCTCACCAAAACACCGTTTGCTTTATCTTTGAAAACCAATTTCCTTTAGCAACAGGGAAAAACTAAATATAAATCTATTCATCTTAATTACAAATGAACAGAGGTGGAATTAAGAAGCTAACTCTCCAAGTTATGTTAGCATTTTTGAAAAAAGGCTTAAAACTGAGTATTGTGAGATTTGTCCTTGCTGGTGTTATAGGAAATGAGGTTAATCCAATCATTCTTACATTACAGCGTGTGGGCTACTACCTGAGCTGACCCTGATCAGACTTTAGCCACAAAAACAGATTTCCCTAAAACCCAATCAGAAAAGAATTAATAGGGGGAGAGTTTAAGCCACACTTTTACGTTCTTAACTGGTGGATATTAGCTAATCTTTTTAACTTCAATAAGACAGCTGCTTACCTGACTTTCTTGTTATTCTTTGTAGATTTCAACAACTCTCCCTATTTTTTATTAGGTCCCTAAAACCTCACTGGACCTCTTGTAATAAATACAGACAGACTTTAATAAGATGCATTAAATTGTATTCTTTCTTCTTTTCCTTTTAGTTGCTTGATAAGTTCTTCCTGTTCTCTTTTCTTGTGATGGATCCTGCATGTTTCGTGCTTCTGATAAGCATTCTCTAAATCACTTTGTCCTTGCTCACAGTTGACATTTTTAAAAGTCTGATAATTTTGTGTTGGTTCCTTTAGAACTTGGCCTCGTGAGCATTAGAAATCTAGTGATGTTATGATCACTCGATCTTAGATGCTCCCAATGTGAAGCTTATTTAACATAGTTGGCATTTTTTCAGGGACTAAGTCCAGAATTCACTGGAGTCATGTTGGCTGCTCAACAGACTACAGAGAAAAGCAATCCTGCTCTCCAGGCCCTGAGGAAACATGGAGTCCCTTCTTTCTCTAATGCCGCCAGGACTAGTTTCTCTAGTAATTATACCAGCAATGGAAATTCGCATGCAGGCCCTATTTTTAGCATGAGTCTTGGAATATAACAGTTATCTTGTTCAAAAATCTTGTGTGGAAATCTGATGAGGAAGCAAGTCCTTTTCATCTGTTTCTTTGTAACCATCTGTTGTTTTGGCTGGCTTGGTACCTTTGATTCTCTTCTTTCCATTCCCCTTTACTTTTCAGAATTAACAGTCCCGGACCTGAAGCTGCTTCTGATGCCCTTTGAACTGTTACATGACCAATAGTCTGGGTTTTCAAAAGTGGGTTTGGGGGAAATATGCACATATTAGATGTTTGGACTCCAATTTTTCCACAAATTCCAATGAACACACAGTCTCAGTAAAAATCTAGTCCATATACTTGTGTTTAAAATTGCTTTAAAGTAACACATTTTATTATGAAGAAAAATAATCAATGTTCAAAATTTAGCAGGTATACCGTGGTACAAAAAATTATATAAAATTTTCTTTAAATCTTCCCATCCAGGAGTGATGATAGTATTTAGATATGATTTCTCCTTGACTTTTCCCCATCTCTATTAATAACATATTATATTTTATATATTTGTATGTTATATTATTACAATACCTATTATTTTATAATCCTTGTCTCTTTAAAAATGGCTTTATTCTTGTTCTGTCAACCAAACAATTAATTTGGACTTTCAATTGAAATTTTGCTTTGTAATATCATGGAATCATCTTGCTCCAATAACACTTATAACCAAGAGAGCAGAGTTCTGGAAATTATGTCTGTTTGGATATGGGAAATCAGAATTCCAACATTTTTCCTTAAACAGATGTGAGTTCACTTTCATTCAAGAGAGGATAAAAGAAACAACAAATATTTAAGCAAATGTCCTAAACAAATGTTTCAGAAACTTACAAATTATTTAAGGCATAGCTGCTGAATTAGATCTAATTGAGACCTACTGATAACTTATATGTACCAAGGCATACTCTAAGAACTTTCTGACATATAGATTAGGTATTATGTTTAAGTTCAGTTAATATTAGCTTAAATAATAAAGATATTTCAAAATTTTATTAGCTTGACACAATAGGTTAATCTCTCATCTTAAAAACAAGAGAAAATAAAACAAATGAATGTGGACTGTCATATCTAGACAAGTTGGGATTAAAAGGAACAGATTTATATTACTATCTTTAATAAATAAAAACCAGAACACATATGAAAATTTGGTTGTTCAGACATTGAATATCAAGTAGTGCAGGGCAGTGACATCAGAGGGGGAGAAACTAAACTGATAAGCATGACATTTGCCTCAGTGTATAGTCTATAGAGAGTTTCCGGGTAACAGTGAAGTAAGAGAAAACCCAGAACTTTCTGGGCTACCAAAGTCAAGAAGACAGAGCTGAGGATTTGGGAAGACCAAAGTGGCTAGAATTCACAGGGCACAGTACTTGAGAAGGGCATGCAGCTTAGAGTAAGAGCCCCAGAAGTCTTCCAAGCATTCCTCTCAAGCCATCAGCTAAATACAGATAAATGCACTTATGTGAGACAACTGTTTGAAGTTAGTAAAGGAATGACAGAAATGAAGCAAAGCAGACAATATATGCAACTTACACAGGGCTGGATGTAGTTCACCATTCCAGCTGTTGGAATAAAGAAACCTCATAATAGTTGGGTATGGGAAAGAGTACTTGAAAGTGTACTGCCTCAGTCATGGGGCCAAAGTAGCCCTTGACTAGAGATTGCTCTGATACCACCTAACAATAATTGAAAACAAGCTTTAAAAACAAAACTGTTTATAATGAACTTAACTGCATCCCAGGCAAAGCTCAATAACATTTATTGTAATAAAAAGATAAACAGAGACCAACAAAGTAAATTCCCAATGTCTAGCATCCAATCAAAGAATACCAGGAATGCACAGAGGAAGAAAAATACAACCGATGAAAGGAGAAAAATCAATCAATGAAAACTAATAAAGAACTGGCAGAGATGATAAAATTAGTAGATGGGGACATTAAAATAGCTATAATAAATGTATTCCATATTTTGTTAAGTTAGAGGAAAGCATGAGTCTACTAAGGAGAGACATGACAGATGTAAAAAAAATGAATTGAAATTCTAGAGATGAAAACTATAATGTCAGAGATAAAAAATACAATGGATATGTTGAACAGCAGAAGAAACACTGCAGAAAGATTAATGAAATTGAGGACATAGAAATAGACACAATCCAAAATGATACAGAGAAGAAAAGACTGAAAAAACTGTCAGAGCCTCAGAAAACTGTAAGCTCTCTTGAAGTACCATAATATACCTATAATTGTAGTTCCCAGAGAAGGACAAGGACAGAAAAAAATATTGGAAGAAAGAGTAAATACAATTTTCCAGATTTGTTGGAAGTGATAAATTCATAGATTCAAGAAGCTCGAGCAACCCCAAGTAGAAGAAATGTGATGAAAACTTTCCCTAGGAACATCCTAATCAAATTGCTTACAAGCAGAGATAAAGAGAAAATCTTAAAGGAATTCAGAGTAAAAGAAACATTTTACACAGAAGAACAGAGATAAAAATGACAACTAACTTCTTGTTCAAGACAACAAAAGCCAAACGCAGACCAGAAACATCATTAAAGTACTGAAATTAAAAAAAAAAAAAATCTGTCAACTTAAAATGGTATTCTCAGTGAAAATATCTTTCAAAAACAAAGGCAAAGTATGGATTATCTGAGAAATAAAACTGCTGGAAAAAGTTATTGCTAGCAGGACAGCATAATGTCAAGAAATGTGGAAGAAGGAAAACAATACCTGATGGAAATATGGATCTCCACAAGGAAATAGAGTGCTAGAAACGCTAAGTACAGAGGGAATATCAAAACATGTGTTCAAAATCTTATTTTAAAGATAATTATTTTAAGGTGGAATTAATAACTCTTCTTATATATATTTGTATTTGTTTTCTGTTCCATGCTACCCTGGCCCATATTTATAAATAAATACAAATATATATATATATATATATATATATATATATATATATATATATATATATAAATTTGTGTGTGTGTGTGTGTGTGTATATATATATATATATATATATATGCATGTATATATATTTGTGTGTACATATATATAAATATATATATTTGTATTTATTATCTATTCCATAGCACTCTGGCCCATATTTTTCTCCTCAAAATCCATTCCTTTCAAAAAAATGATAAATCCCTTGGAGAAAAAAAACTTTTACCACAGATAATTTCAAAATTGGATCAATAAAACATATGGCAACAAAAGCACACTGGCTAAGAGAGGAGAAATGAAAGTCCACATTTGTAAAGTGTTCATTCCCTATATAAAATGCTATAATATTAGTTGAAAGTTGTATGAGATAGATTAATTATATATTCCATAAATCATGAAACAAAAACTAAAAAATAAGGTATAGCTATTAAACTGATGAAGGAAATGAAATAAAACCTTAAAAAATACTCAATACAAAAAAAGGCAGAGAAGATTCTGGGAAGATGGCAGCATAGGAGGACTATGAACTCACCTTCTCCCACAGACACCATAAATCTACAACCACCTGTGGAACAATTTCCTCTGGGAGAGATCTGGAAGCTGAATAAAAAGAACCCCCACAATAAGGGACAACACTGACAGAGGTGGAAGAGGCAGAAACACCCCTCTGCTGAGGAAAAAAAAACCATCCTAGCTGTAGCTCTTCATGGCCAGGAGCAATCTTAAAGGTATGAAGCTTTTCCTGGAGAAGTGGGGGGATCTGAGCAGGAGATCTGTGCCACAATAGGCATCTCAGCCTTTAGATTCAGCACAACCAAGTTGAGATCCCATAATACCTGGTTTTGCTGGCCTTGAAAACCAACAGGGAATACCCCTAGAAAAACTATCGAACTTTAGAGAAAGAAAAAAACATTCTTAAAGGGCCCATGACAGATCCACCAGTTCCAGAAACCAAAATAAAAGCACCAGAAAGAAATGGGCACAGTCCATTGGTAAAAGAGACTCACTTTTTAAGCTCTGAGCACATCTCAGAGAGGCAGGAGGTGGCTGGGCCCATGCCTCCAGGGACTGAGACAGGGATGCTGGTGGACGCCATTGGACTCCTTCTTTTAGCCTGTTAGCACAGGAGTTTGCCCCATCTACTAGAGCACTGATTTAATCAAACTCAGCCAGGGCAGGCAGCCCACCCCAGGGACTGGCCCTGCCCGAGAGCAAGTGCACAGTGAACTTATGGGCCCACATTAGGTTGAGTGTGTGGGACCTCTGCCAGTGGTCCACTCCACTGGGGTGTGTGTGCAGGGTGGACCTTCATTGGTGGCGTATGTGGGCCCACAGGCAGTGGGATGTGTTAGCTGCAGCTGACTTTTGCCACTGGCCATCTCAGACAGCCACACAGAGGATCTTCTCTGCCTTCCAATGCTTGAAACAATTGTGTGCTGCCATGCCTGGGTGTGGCTCCTGATAGGGCCAACAACAGCCACACACTGCAGAGAGTCACACAAAGTTGTACTGCAGCAACTGGGAGCCCCTGAGCCTAGCAACCAGTCACACTGGGGGCCTGCCTCGCTTGACAGCAAACAGTAGTGGTTGTGTGCTATTAGACCTTGCAGCCAACCATGCCATGAATTGCCCACCCAATAAAGTCACCATAGCAGCCACACAAGGCTGAGCCTTACAACCAGCCAGCCCAGGGCAGCCTAGCCTACCTGTGCATCTGCTGCAAGAGCAATCCCACCACAACAGACTGGCACATGTAGCCCACACAGGGAACACTCCTGGAACATTTGGAACAGGTGATGAGAGGGAAGCACATTGCTGGGCCCCATAAGGCATCTTTTACATTAGGCCACGTTTCCAAGATCAGGAGACACAGCTGATCTACCTAATACATAGATATAAGCACAGAGAAGTAGGCAAAATGAGGAGACCAGGGAATACATTCCAAATAAGGGAACAGGACAAATCCTCAGAAAAAGAACTAACTGAAACAGAGATGAACAGACTACACGATAAAAAGTACAAACTAATAGTCATAAGGGAGACTGATCTTGGGAGAAGAATAGATGAACACAGTGAGAAATTCAACAAAGAATTGGAAAATATAAAAAAGAATCAATCAGAACCAAAAAATACAATTATGGAAATGAAAAATTCACTAGAGGAAGTCAACAGCAGAGTAGATGACACAAAAGAACAGATCAGTGATGTGGATGAAAGAGTAGAGGAAATCATCCAAGCTGAACAGAAAAAAGAAATGGAATTTAAAAGAATAAGGACAGTCTAACGGATCTCTGGGACAAAATCAAGTGTACTAACATCTGTATTATAGGTGTCCCAGAAGGAGAAAAGAGAGAGAAGGGGGCAGAGAACCTATCTGAAGAAATTATAGCTGAAAAGTTCCCTAACCTGAGGAAGGAAACAGACATCCAGGTACAGGAAGTACAGAGAGCACCAAACAAGATGAACCCAAAGAGGCCCGCACCAAGACACATTATAGTTAAAATGACAAGAATTAAAGATAGAGAATCCTAAAAATCATAAGAGAAAGGCAACAAGTTACATACAAAGGAAACCCCATATGGCTATCAGCTGACTTCTCAGCAGAAACCTTACAGGCTAAAAGAGACTGGCACCTGTATTCAAAGTGCTGAAAGAAAAAAACCTACAGCCAAGAATATTCTACCTGGCAAGATTATCATTCGGAATGGAAGGGGAGATAAAGAGTTTTCCAGACAAGCAAAAACTACAGGAGCCTATAGATTGCTTATTCTGTACTAACTTAATATAGGTTGCTACTTACATACGTTACTATACATGAATCTCATGATAATCACAAACCAGAAACCTATAATATATACTCAAAAAATAAACAGAAAGAAACCCAAACATAATACTTAAAAAGCCATCAAATCATAAGGGAAAAGAGCAAGAGAAGAGGAAACAAACAGGGAAGAACTACTAAAACACCCAGAAAGAAAGTAAAAAAATGGCAATAAGTACATACTTATCAATAGCTACTTTAAATGTCAATGGACTAAATGCTCCAATCAAAAGACAGAGGGTGGCTAAATGGATAAAAAAACAGACCCACATATATGCTGCATATAAGAGACACTCTTCAGACCTAAAGACACTCACAAACTGAAAGTGAAGGGATAGAAAAAGATACTCCATGCAAATGGAAATGAAAAGAAAGCTGGGGTAGCAATACTTATAGCAGACAAAATAGACTTTAAAACAAAAACTGCAACAAGAGACAAAGAAGGGCACCGCATAATGATACAGGGAAATATCCAACAAGAGGATATAACACTTGTAAATATCTATGCATGCAACACAGGAGAACGTTAGGCCACAAGATAAGTCTCAATAAATTTAAGAATACTGAAATAATACCAAGCATCTTTTCTGACCACGACAGTATGAAACTAGAAATCAACTACAAGAAAAAAACTAGAAAAGCCACAAATATGTGGAGATTAAACAAAATGCTACTGAACAACTATTTGGTCAAGAAGAAATCAAAGGAGAAATTAAAAAATACCTGGAGACAAACGAAAATGGAAATATGACATACCAAAATCTATGGGATATAGCAAAACCAGTACTAAGAGGGAAGTTTATAGCAATACAGGGCTACCTCAAGACAAAAGAAAAATATCAAATAAACAATCTAACAGTACACCTCAAGGAACTAGAAAAAGAAGGGCAAATAAAGCCCAAAATCAGTAGAAGGAAGGAAATAATAAAAATCAGAGTTGAAATAAATGAAATAGAGACTAAAAAACAATACAAAAAATCAATGAAACTAAGAGTTGTTTCTTTGAAAATATAACAAAATTGACAAACCATTAGCTAGACTCACTAAGAAAAAAAGAGAGAATAAATAAATAAAAGCAGAAATGGAAGAAGAGAAATTTGGACACCACAGAAATACAAAGGATTATAAGCAAATACTATGAAAACCTATATGCCAACAAATTGGATAAACTAAAAGAAATGGATAAATTCTTAGAATCATCAAACCTTCCAAAACTAAATCAAAAAGAAATAATCTGAGTAGACCAATAACTAGTAAGGAGATCAAAACAGTAATCAAAAACCTCCCCCAAAACAAAAGTCCAGGATCAAGCTTCCCCAGTGAATTCTACCAAACATTCAAAGACTTCTTTGGAGTTTGTTTGTTGTTGTTGCTGTCCTTCTCGAACTCTTCCAAAAAATTGAAGAAGAGGGGAAGTTCCCAACTCATTCTATGAGGCCAACATTACCCTGATACCAAAACCAGACAAGGACAACACAAAAAAAGAAAATTACAGGCCGATGAACATCGATGCAAAAATCCTCAACAAAATAATGGTAAATCGAAGACAACAATACATTAAATTGATCATACAACATGATCAAGTGGGATTTATTCCAGGGATGCAGGGTGGGTTCAACATTTGCAAGTCAATCAATGCAATACACCGCATTAACAAAATGGAGAATAACAATCATACGATCATTTCAATAGATTCAATGAAAGCATTCAACCAGATACAGCATCCATTTATGATAAAAACTCTGAATAAAATGGGTATAGAAGGAAAGTACCTCAACATAATAAAGGCCATATATGACAAACGGACAGCTAACATCATACTCAACAGAGAAAAACTGAAAGCTATCCCTTTAAGAACAGGAACCAGACAAGGATGCCCACTTTTGCCACTCTCACTGAATGTATTATTTGAAGTCCTAGCCAGAGCAATCAGGCAAGAAAAAGAAATAAAAGGGATCCAAACTGGAAAGGAAGAATTAAAACTGTCACTATTTGCAGATGACATGATTTTATATATAGAAAACCTTAAAGAATCCACTAAAAACTATTATAAATAACTAATGAATATAGTAAAATTGCAGGGTACAAAATCAACATACAAAATTCAGTTGCATTTCTACACATTAAAAACAAACTAGCAGAAAGAGAAGTCAAGAATACAATCCCATTTACAACTGCAACAATAAAAAAATAAAATACCTAGGAAAAAATTTAACCAAGGAGGTGAAAGACCTGTACACTGAAAACTATAAGACACTGTTGAAAGAAATCAAAGATGACATAAAGAAGTGGAAAGATATTCCATGCTAATGGATTGGAAGAATTAACATAGTTAAAATGCCCATACTTCCTAAGGCAATCTACAGATTCAATGCAATCCCTAGCAAAGTCCCAATGACATTCTTCATGGAAACAGAAAAAATAATCCTAATTTTTTTTTTTTTTTTTTTGTGAGGTAGACCAGCCCTGAGCTAACATCCGTTGCTAATCTTCCTCTTTTTGCTGAGGAAGACTGGCCCTGGGCTAACATCCGTGACCATCTTCCCCTACTTTATATGGGACGCTGCCATGGCATGGCTGACAAGCAGTGCGTCGGCGGGTGCCCGAGATCCAAACCCGTGAACCCCAGGCTGCAAAGCACGAACTAAACCTCTGCGCCACTGGGCTGGCCCCCTAAAATTTATATGGAACACAAAAGATCCTGAATAGCCAGAGGAATCCTGAGAAAAAAGAACAAAGCTGGAAGCATCACACTTTCTGATTTCAAAATATACTACAAAGCTATAGTAATCAAAACAGCACTGTACTGGCACAAAAACAGACACACAAATCAATGGAACAGAATTGAGAGCCCAGAAACAACCCACACATCTGTGGACAGCTAATTTTTGACAAAGGAGTCAAGAACATACAATGGAGAAAGAAAAGTCTCTTCAATAAATGGTGTTGGGAAAACTGGACAGCCACATGCAAAAGAATGAAAGTAGACCATTATCTTAAACCATACACAAAAATTAACTCAAAATGGATTAAAGGCTTGAATGTAAGACCAGAAAACATAAAAATTCTAGAAGAGAACATAGGCAGTACGCTCCTTGACATCAGTCTTAGCAGCATCTTTTGAATACCATGTCTCACCAGGCAAAGGAAACAAAGAAAAAAATTAACAAATGGGACTACATCAAACTAAAAAGCTTCTGCACAGCAAAGGAAACCATCAACAAAATGAAAAGACAACCTAGCAATTGGGAGGAGATATTTGCAAATCATGTATCTGACAAAGGGTTAATTTCCAAAATATATAAATAACACATACAACTCAACAACAAAAAAACAAACAACCCAATTAAAAAATCGGCAAAAGATCTGAACAGTTTTCCAAAGAACACATACAGATGGCCAAAAGGCACATGAAAAGTTGTTCGACATCACTAATTATTAGGGAAATGCACATCAAAACTAGAATGAGATCTCACCTCACACCCGTCAGAATGGCTATAACTAACAAGATAAGAAATAACAAGTGTTGGAGAGGATGTGGAGGAGAGGAAACTCATACACTGCTGGTGGGAAAGTAAACTGGTGCAGCCACTATGGAAAACAGTATGGAGATGCCTCAAAAAATTAAGACTGGAACTACCATGCGATCTCGCTATTCCACTTCTGGGTATTTATCCAAAGAACATGAAAACATGAATGGAAAAAGATATTTCCACCCTATGTTCATTGCAGCATTATTCACAATAGCCAAGACTTGGAAACAACCAAGTGCCCATCAATGGATGAATGGATAAAGAAAATGTGGTATATATAACCAATGGAATACTATTCACCATAAGAAAGATGAACTCTTGCTGTTTGTGACAACAGGGATGGACACTGAGGGTGTTGTGCTAAGTGAAATAAGTCAGAAGAGAAAGTCAGATACCATATGATCTCACTCATAAGTGGAAGATGAAAACAACAACAACAAACACATAGATACAGAGATTAGATTGGCGGTTACCAGAGGGGAAGGGGGAAGGGAGGAGGGAGAAATAGCTAAAAGGGCACATGTGTACGGTGATGGATGGTGGTTAGTCTTTGGGTGGTGAACACCATGTAGTCTACACAGGAATTGAAATATAATGATGTACACCCGAAATTTATACAATGTTATAAACCAGTGTTACCTCAATTTATATAGATCCGCTTGAAAAAAATAGAAAAGAATAACACAATTGATGCAAAATGCAAACTGAATGTTGAAAAGAGAGGTAAATAAACAGAAGCTCATCTTGCCAAGAACGAGCTGTAAATGTTTAGAATTCATTGTGGCATCATAACTTCATGTAGTACAACCACTCATCTGCATACAGTAGAATCTTTACTCACCTTGGTGTCTTCTTCTCTAGCACAGGATAATAAATAATCCTTTAATATAAGCACATTTATTTTGTGATCCCCTCTAACAAAGTAAGGATTAGAGTATTAAATGTTGAACTATTTTTCAAAACCATAAAGTCAGGGAAAATCTAACTTGCATAGGATAAAAGATAATACTTATGAGAACTGATAACTCTCATGTACTGATTTATCTCTGTGTACTTCAACCCTTAGCTTTACCTACCTGCATAAACTCTGTCAGAAATATTAACTTTTATTTCAAAGAGTTTTATATTTTTTCTGGAATTATGTGTTCCCACACACATACTCAGAATATGTGTAGATGTGCAGATTCAGAAATACCCATTTTAATAGTATTGATGTTTTTATTTGAAAATTTACACTGAAGTGTATAGCATTTATAACATATCCATCATCCCGAACATGTAAACTTATTATAAAATAAGTGTGTTATACAGTTGAGAGATCACCAACAATACTGATACACTTCAGATATCAGGAATTATACATTAAAAATTTGGGGAAACATCTATGATTCTGTAGCTATAATTCATTTATTAATGTTTATGCATTTATTGAATGCTTACTATGGGCCAGGTATTCTGAAAAGCACTGAGGAAGAAGAGGAATAAAATTTTCCCTACCCTGTAAGAATTACATATTCTCCCGTGACTTTAATAGGAATGTAAAAGAAAATAACTCCAAGAAATGTAACAAGCTAATATGAATACATAGTAATTTGTTACTTGCTGGCTGTCTCCAGTGCTAGAAGGTAGCCTTCACAGGGGCAGAACTTTTTCCATTTTATTCATTGTTGAACCTCCTCTGCATCAAATGGCATCTGACACATAGAAGCCCTCGATAAATGTGTTGAATTCAGAAAAGTGAATGAATAAATGAAAAAAAAAAAAAAGGCTATGACATCACAGTAAGGAATGGTTAACTCTCTATGAGAGGAGAGTAAATAGCAGAATGATGATGATGGTAAGAATGATAAAAAGAATGGGAGGTAGAATTCATTGTTTACTATATGCCAGACTGTGCTCAGCATTTTATATGCACTTATTGATTAATCCATATCATTGTTTCATAATAGAGTTACTGTGTGTATTCCCACTTCATTAGTAAAGAAAAGAAATGAGAGAGAAGGTAAGAAATCTGCTCAAGGTCACAGATAAGTGCGTGAGTCTTGTCTTAAGCAGACGCCAAATTCCTTGGTCTAAACCACTAAACTACCTTGCCACTCACAGAATTCTCTGAGCATATTAGAACTGATTCTTAAAGCATGAGTGGTAGTATGCCTGGCAGACAAAGAAATGTATGAGTCATTGAGAGAACCACAAAATATTATAGGATACTGGAGACAGTGTGCCTATAAAAAGGTGTGAGGATAAACCTGTAAATACAGCTCAGCCAGATTACAAAACATATGCAGTTCAGGCTAAAGATTCTGTGTGCAATCCCAATGGAGATGCAGAGCTATTAACATATGTATTGAAGAGATAACGTGAGAAGAGTTGCATGTTTATTGATTAGTCATTATTTTTAAACTCCTTGAAATATTACATTTTGAATAACATGTCAAAAATGTAGAACATATCTTTACTTATTTAAATACAGATTTCTTTCTCTCTCTTAATTTGCTAAAATACTAATTTATTTAGTACAATGTGTTTTAAATATCATCAGATTATATTGCCACAAAATCTGTACATACTTCTAAGGGGTAGAGATACAATAATTTCTCATATTGGAACGAGAAGAACAAAGCTCAGAGACACATTACAGAATGCATGTTTACATTATATATTTTATCTGGGAATTTCCTTGGTGTCTTTTAATAGAACATTATATTGAAACCTTCTATCAAATTGCTAAAATTTTTACATTTAATATAACATACCACTTATTATCAGAGAAGGGACAGATATTTCATGATAATAATATTTTATAAAACTACCAAGAAAGTTGTGCTAATTACACAAAGAACATCATCTGGTGAATAGCAAAAATCCATATCAATATTAAATAATTCTTGATTCTGTTACACTCAAGCCTGCAATATTTTGTAAACTCACTCTTTGTCAGATTTTATTTATATATAATATACTATATTTATTTAGTATTTATTATGTATTAAGTAAATATATGATATATATGCAAATATATATATCTTTAATAAGGAAAATACACCTTTCAATGAACTTTTATATCTTGTAATTTTATTGCTGTTGTTCTTCGAGAAATGAGAAATGTCTAGAACTACTAATTTCAACTGAAAGTGACCATGACGGAATATTTTTTTATCAGTTTTTTAAAACTGGAACCACATTTCCCAGAATCCCCTGCTCTGAATTGTTCCAGGTCAGAGTTGGGGAGACAAGGTACAGTTGTGGGATTTGGGAGGCAGAAGTGAAGCAACAGCCATCACTGTCTGTGGGAAATGGTGGTAGTTGTGGTGACAAACAGACACAGAATTGCTGGCAGATTCCAATTTGTACTTGTTTTTCTCTCCTCTTTTTTCAGCTCTTCTTTTGGACCACTGACCCTTTTGACCAAAAAAGGCCCAGGTCCATTACAAGATGCTTTGCTGTAGACCTACAGACAGACTGCTGTCATAGATTCTTCACCACTTTCTCCTTTGCAGGCCTGACTGGCCTCTCAGAATTGCTGGTTGTGGCTCCTTCCATCTTCCTCCTCCTCTTGTAGACTTTTACTTCCCTAGTTTTTTTGTACATTTGTATAAAGCTTAATTCCTATAATAAATTCCTTATCTGATAACTCATAATGGCTCTGCTTCCATGAGTGAACACTGACACTAAAAATTTTTTTTTTCCAACACTCAGTTGGAAAAAAAAATGTGGAGGAAAATTTAAGAACCACTGAAAGTAAATATATAAAGATGAAAAAATGGCTATTAGCTCATCAATTCAGTCAGTTTTAACCTCTCACACTTCAGCATGCCCTCTGGAACTCTTATCAAATCTAGTATAATTGATTGGCAACTTTATTGTTTCCCTTAAATATTGGATTTACAGTGTGCATATGTCATCATGAGGAAATTGTGCAAATTCAGCCAAGGTTTTATTTGCACCATTTTTTATCTCACTAGCCTTTGTGACATCCTATTTGATCCACCTTTGTCTATTCACCTTCATTGTCAGATATTTATAGTCTTTTCATGAATTTCCTCTACAAACATCCAGTAGGATGGAAAAGGGGAGAAAATCAAATAATTGTGTTTTTTCCATACACAGCAATATAAATGTCAATTTCTATAAAACCACAAATCTAATTCAGAAAGACTTTCATCTTTATGTAAAAGAGTTAATGATTCAAATTCTATAGCTTAATTATAAATTTTAAAGCACTGAAATTTGCAGCATTTTCTGATGTTGGCAATGACATTATTTTAATCTTCTCTTCCAACCTTATGGTTAAATAGGTGCTCTTTGAACAACCCCATAGATGGTACCATGGATTGTATATGCACAGGGGAGCACTGCTATCTTTAAGTGGTAGGAAAGGTCTCCAAAACCCATTCCCTCTTCCTCTCCCTTCCGAAAAAAGTTGTCTGATGGCAGAGTATTGGTTGCCAATGAGGGTAGGTTTTCCTTAGAGGAAAATACAAATAGCAGAAGTGTATTATGATACTAAGTCTTGGATCAGCTGAAAAATAGAAAAGCTGATGCTGAGACCCAACACTGATCCATAAATTTTGAAAGAACCCAAAATGCTTTTAGTTCAGTAATGGCCACTGGATATTGGCAGAAGTAAAATCAAGTCCTTTCTGGAATAGGGTATCCTTAATGTAATCCTAGCATATTCACAAAGATTAGGGTCAAGCAATGAATTCACAATCAAAGGCCAACAAACACACTAGAAGGCAAGCAATCTGTGTGAGAGGCAGCATGAACAGAAAATAACCTATTTTGACCTTGAGGGACTACAGGTATTGAGATTATCAACTATATAATATAGAACCTATATGTAAGACATATGTAAAGAAAAAAAAGATGCAATTAGAGAAATTGCAAAAAAAAAAAGGGGCATCAGAATTGAATAGGAAGGTTTGAAAACAAACTATAACAAATAAATGAAGATTCTGTAAACATGAAATAAAATCCTGGAAAAAATTTCAATGGATGTATTAATATGCAAGTAATAAACAACTGAAGAAAGAATTAGAAACTTGGAAGATGTACCTGAAGAAATTACCCAGATTTAAGCATCTCGCAGACAAAGAAATGAAAATTAGGGAAGAATTAAGAGATATGGAGGACAGAATGGAAAGATATAATGCACATTTAATTGGTGTTATAGGAGGAAAGAATTTAAAAAAATGAATTAAGATAGTTACACATTTTCCAGTACTGACAAAAATGGTAATACTAATAAAAATTTATGAATCTGTATTCTAAGTTGGACAAATGAAAAATATATTAGGCCCAAACTCATTATACTGGAGCTTCAGAACAGAAAGTAAAACAGCCTAAAAAATGGACAGAGAGAAAATTTATTTATGAAGGAACAACAATTAGAAAGACAACATATTTTTGCATCAACAAATGATACTAGAAAAAAGTGGAAAAACATTACTAAGGTGTTGTGAAAAATAAGTCAATGTAGAACTGTGCACCTAATAAAACTATTCTTCAAAAATGTACGTGAAATAAATAAGATATCATTTTACACTCACTAGATTGGCCATAATTAGGAAGCCTGAAAATAACCAAATATTGAAGGAATGTACATCAATGAGAATTTCACAATTCTTTGTAAAATTGTACTTGTACAATTTCTTTGGAAAAACTTAGTATTACCCTATAATGTTAAATATTCACATATCCATTGACCTAGCAGTTCTATATGCACATGAAAAGATGAATATAAAAATATTTATAGCAGCATTGTAAATTCAAAAACAAAACTAGAAAATACTCTAACAACCACCCACACTAAAACAGGTAAAGAAATTGTGATATGTCGTGAGGACTATTGCACAACAGCAAAAATGCTGAACTACAGCTACGTGCAATAAGACAAATAAACCTTTGAAATGTAATATTAAGGGAAAATGGAAGTGCGAGAAAACTGTATAATTATATGCGTGACATTTTCTTTATGAAGCTCTCAAACAGGAAAAATTCCACAATATACTGTCAGTGCTTACACAGATGAATGCTAAAACTAAAGCAAAAACAAGAACAGGAAAAAAGGAAGCATAAACACAAAATACAATAAACTTATTCCCTCCTGAGGGAAACAAGCAGATAGCACAGGAAACTAGAACATGAATAGAACCAAGTTATAAATAATATTCTCATGCTTGGATTGTGTATTGGGTTATTGAGTGTTCATTTAAATATTAAAGCAATAAAATTAAAATACAACAAAATACATTTTTTGATTAAATATATGTATAAGTACTTGAATTTATTTTTCCATTTTTTTCATACTCTGAAGTAATTATCATTTTTAGGAAGAAACGTATTTGGCATGATTTGTAGGAATCAAATTATATAGTCAATTCAACTGCTCACTGCCATTCTTAGATTCCCTAGAAATATGTCAAAGGTTTTCTTGATGTTTTTTCATTGGATCACAGTAGTTCCCTGCTATTGAGTCATAAACTCTAAGGGTATGCTTAAGGATTAGCGTTTTCTAAATACTCTAGGTAATTTTTAACTACACTAAAGTTAGATAATTATTGCTAGAAGAAATGGGTGTTCCCCTCAAATTCACACTCAGTGTATGGGGCCAACTGTTGCTGTCTCTATTATTCAAGTGAGCTAAACAGAGACATGTGGAATTCTCAGGGATTTACTTGAAACTCATTCCCTTAAATTATAGCTGGCATTTTTAGAATGAGGGTTACATCTTGCCTCATACATAACTATGAAATAGATTGGTATCCATTAATACTATTATTTCCTGATGAGCTAGGATGTGGCAACAGAGCATCCCAAAAGCCAATTCCAAATGATCTTAGTTGACAATATAAAATTAAAATCATTTTCTGTTCATACCTTAAAGTTTAGATTGGATCCAGGCCTGAGAAGCTATCTCCTTGTTACTACGTTGGGCCCCAGTTGGGTCTCATACCCTTCCAGAAAAGAAGACATTCACTGTGTTGAATGTATAGACACTGCATTTTAACATTCTATAAAGATAAAAGGAACAGGAATGAATTAAAGAGGAGACTTTATAATTAATTCATTGATATAATTAAAGTCAAATACTCCTAGTTCTGTGGACAATCTCACAGTTTTATTTCTCTGTGGCGACTCTTTTCTGTGTGTCCTTTGCATTTCCCCTATGATGGAAAGTGAATAGGCACAGTGCATTTCTATAACTGCAAGCATGGGTGAGTTTAACAACAGCACGTGTTCGCTGATACTTGAAGCTTGATAGAGAAGGGATGAAACTTCCATCAGTCCTCATATGTGTATGTAGAGGCACAGTGCTACTCCAGTGACCACAAACCTGGGGAATGAGTAATGGCAAGGCTGTCTCAGAGATGGAGTGTGTAGGATATAGGTGGAGTACATGAAGTATTTGGAACCTATTAATCTGGTGACAAAACAACGTGTCAATTCACCTTTCAGTTTTCAAATGTTTTTCACAGTTGTATTGTAGATATAGATGTTATCTGGGTCTACACTAGATAACAGAAAAAGAACAGCTTACCCACATTCTCGATGGGAAGCAGCATCCTTGCATTGGCCTTTTCACCAAATGTATGTTTATTAGAATCCACATAATTGATAACAGATCCCAACTCTAACTTTGCCTTGATTAGACATCATTGGAGCATCTGGACATCATGTTTTCATCTATAAATGGTAATGAAATATCTGCCCTGCCAACATAATTGAAATGTGATGTGAGGTTTTAAGTGAGCTACTCAATACAGTGTAAAGCATGGTATGGCATAACTTATGTTTATTAGTGTATGAACATTTATCACTTTGGACTGGGATAACTCATTCTTTTGGTAACCAGGTAGTACATATATTTATAGATGGTGGCCTTCTTCATATTTGAACTCTAAACATGCTAAACATGCTAGGTTAGGTCCCATTATACCCAGATGTGGTATAAGATGTGGGTGAGCCATCATTTGTATTGGAATTTACAAGGTCGAAATTATAAGCCTCTTTCAGGCATAGTTCAAAACTATAAATAGTCTGCCTCTCAGATATCTTCAATTCCTGCAAACAAAAAAGGAACTCGGTGGCCAGAGCTTCAACCAGTTCGATACAGCAGTTATTCCCTGGGCAAAAAGTAGTATTACAAGTGAGAAAGAACGCTTTAGTCAGATTAATTTATGCAAAACTATAGGACGATGCAAACAAGCCAGGTGGTGATTCTCCTCGAATGGTACATATTACCTTGAAATGTTGGGAAGCAGTTGGTGTGAAGTTCTGCAGCAGTGCCACAAAGGGGCTCTGGGGTCCGAACGGATCTGGGTTCAAATCTGATGCTCATCTCTTAACAATATTGAGAATTTGGGGCAAGTGCTCACACTCTGTATGGTCTCCATCAGTCAAGTGGAGACACTACCCATGCTACCTCTTTGGGTTGCTGAGAGGATAAACAAGAAAATATGTGTAACACAGTGAAGTCGGTGCTTGGAATATCGGAGTTTAATGATAACAAGCACAGGGTTTGGAGCCAACAACCTCTGTTGGAACCTTGGCATTGGAACTTACCAGATGTGTGGCCCTTGGCAGTTTGCTTAAGCACTCGTTGGCTCAATTTACTGCACTTACTTCATGAAGATTAAACTAACTATTAATATTTTAAAATGTTTTTAAAAGTACCTAGTACGATAGCACATAGTAAGTGCTATGAGGTTGTTTCTAATAAAATAAATGCAATTAAAAATTCTATTAGCAAAACCAGATTAATTTTTACATAAATTCCCTAGTTCCTGGAACTCAATAGTTGAAATTGCTGTGTTTATGGTATAGCTTCTACTCAGACAATCAAATTGTTTGGACAATACTCTCTGAGAAATCAAGGGAAGAAGTTTCCACAAAGCTGAAACCAAAGGCTATGGTCCAGCGGTGAATAATCACAGCTGGCTCGCCTTAAAAGGTTAGAGGATTAGAATGTTAATAATTTTGTATTTCTTAAGCAAATATGTTCAAACATGCAGTGAGCAGCTGTTCCCGTGGAAGAATGAGCCAGTGACAAGTTTCATCATTTGGAAGGAAAGCTATTTTTGGTCAAATGAGAGTGCAAAAAAAGTGCTGTTTTTAAAATGCTTTTTAATGACAGGAAACATAAATATTTTTTGCAGCTCTTTAATTCAGAAAACAGCTTGCACAATGTTTTTGAACTTGAGAAGAGTAGATATAAAGCTGATCCCAAATCCTAGAACTACCAATTCTTAGAGACTTTTTTGTAAGAATAAAATATACATAGTTTCTATCACGGTTGAAACTGAGGTCAATTCAATATATATAGGAAAAATCTTGCTTTGTTTGAAGCAGTATTTCTCAATCTTTTTTTCTTTTCATTATCAGCCCCTTAAATAGCCTTTGCAGACATTTTTTTCTACTAGCCTCTCACACGCAATTTGATGCCATAAACACAATGTACATGTGTTTATGTATTGTATGTACACTTGCTATTTATACATAAAAAGATTTTGTTTTCACCCCCTGGAGCAAATTTTCTTCCCATTGGGGGCAATAATTCATGGTTTAAAGTGACAATTTGCAAAAGAAGTGTCTTTATTTCTGACCTTTGTTTAGACCCAAGTGCCATTAGCTTTATATAACTGTTTTCACTAGGTTTCTTCGCTAAGATTGTTTCTATTTTGTGTGCTGATTTGTTATGTTTAATTTTGCTTGGTTTTATTTATTTAGTATCAAGAAACCTATTTTAGACTCTCTAGCTGCAAGTCTAGAAAGTCTATGTTTAATTGAGCATAGGGATGGGTTCGTAATGCATTTAAACAAACACTTCATTATACTTTTGATAATTTTTTGTTCCACTGCCTTATATAAAGGAGGCATAAGTTATGGGTAAATTATATGACCTCTCTATGCCTCAGTATCCTCATCTATAAATGAAGATAGTAGTAACACCTACCTCATTGGGGTTGCAAAGCTTACATGAGTTAATAGGCATAAAGTTCTTAGAACAATGGTAAATAAGAGCAATAGATCTCTTTCTTATTTTTATTTATTAAAACTAGCCAAGACTTTATAATACCTTACCTTATAAAGATACAGATTAGCTCAAGAAACCAAGTAGAAGAAGTAGAGTCAAGACACAAAGGGTGAGGCCAAAAAAAATTGCTGGGAAGTAAGGCAAGTCCTCTCTCAGGTGCCACGTGGCATCTCTCATCTCTGATCCATTCTTTGTAGACAAGTGATCTTATTTTCTCTGTTCTCACAACAGGTCCTCCATCCTAAAGTTTACATTACATTATATCTAGCATGTCTAACCCAGTTTCAAACTTCTTTCAGGGACTGTCCGATTGGTTCAGCTGTCCTTTCCTCATCCAAACCTGTGTGGTCAGTGGGGTTGGGACAGGTATAGCAAACTTGGTAGAGAAACCCAGATTTTGAGGATGAGTGACAATTGGGAAATAGAGAGGGTTTCTTGGAGGACAAATTATGTAAAAGTTGTCTACCCCAATTGGGTAAGAGACAACAGCCATCAAATCATCATTTATGAGGTGTGAACTTCAACTTTTTTCCTGAATTAATAATCTCAAATGTAGAAGAAATTAATAGTGACAAATTAAATTGAAATATACGAACCTAAGAAGTTGATATATTTACTAGGACAATACATGACACTGGCCAAGACTAGTAGTTTGGCTACACAATGACCCAGATATCACTAAGGAATACTCTCTCTTTTATATAAGGCATTTGAACAGTAAAAATATCAAAAGTGTTTGTTTAAGCACATTAAAAACTTTCTTCATGCTCAATTAAATATAAAAAAAAAATTAGGCTCCCCAAATGTCATAGCTGTCTTTAAATATCATGATCTTTTTTTATTTCAGTTGCTGGCAAGGACTGAGCTATATGTGTGTCTCTCTTCTTTATTTTTAAAATATCCTGTATAAAATATCGACGGCGGAAATAGTTTTGGGAAAAATGTGACTGAATGCTACTTGATATTTTGCATCAATTAAACATGTTTACTCTTGTGGTGGTGAAAAAATTTTACACTATGTTAGAATAACAACATACTGTGAAAGTTCAAAATCGTAATATCTCAGAAACATATTGCCTGATAGTGTTTAAAAATAGTCCCAAGAAATGGAAGAGCTTGAATATAAAATCGTGAGAAGTCATTGCTTCTTTTATTCAGGTATACTGGACATTTAAGCATTATGATATAGAAGATGCATTTAACATCTCATCAAAATAAAAGATTGTATTGCTATTTTGTGACGTTCTAGATAACTCAAACCCTGTTGGAATTAGGCAGGATTGTATTGGTACATGGGAAAACTATATGAACTTCTGCCACCCCAACTGTCAAACTGGTCTGGTTTACTATCACAATTCTTCAAATGAGAGAGAGAGAGACAGGATTTTATCACCATGTACAACCAATGAAGTTTATTTGCTTCCAGTTGGGATTGTGTTGAGGGTAGAATTCCATGAAGGACTTTCTGCTTAGAATAATTTTGCCATGGTATGGGAAAACAAGGTGATTCAATTGTCAACACAAAAATATTTATTCAATATGTTATAGGTTATTGTCCTTAGACAAATTGTATTACAACAAATATAAATAATATCAACTCCATTAAAACCTTTCCCTAAAAATATTCACGAAAATATCTATAACCAAAATCAGATCACTATAGTCTATATAACTTCAAATTAAATACAGTTAAAATAACCAAACTATTCATTTTGAGAGTCATTGTATTCATTTTAAAAACAAAGTAATTTTGTCCAGGTGCTGATAATATCCTTTCTTTTTTCTTGACAATTAACATGTTCAAGTTTCCTTACATAAGGCATGTCCTTAAATGTTTCTTGTTTGTTTAAAAAAAAAAAACTGTTTTGTTAACTCACTGTATACCCTGATTCTTCATTTGTCCAAAAAATAGGCCTAAAATATGAAATGCATTGCTTAAACTCTAGAAAATAATTTAATAAAAATTGAAAAATAAAACCTTTCTCATCTAAAAAAAGTTCATTAACAAGGGAAGAGGAAATGCAACATTCATATCCTACATACCTTCCAGAAACATAGTACTTTACAGATAGACAATATTTCTAGACGTCACCTGATAAAATTTCTCAGTTCATGTGTGAGGAAAAAATTTAGAGAAGTTAAGGGGTTTTGTTCAAAGATAGTTATTAGCAGAGCTACAAGGAGACCACAGACTTCTAACTACTTGGGACAATGTTCTACAGAACACATTTTATCTTTCTCTCATTTCATACTAAATGTCATACTACTTGAAGATGACCTCCTCTTCCCTGATTGTCTCCCCATTCCTCAGACTACACACTGAATACCAGATCTTCCCTTGACTTTTTCAAAAAAATGTGAAAAATTGGCAAGAAAGTAAGGACAGCTTGCTCTTTCTATCATGCTTCCAGTCACTGCTGTGAAAAACTTCTCGCATTTTCTAGGAAGGTTGGACTAGGCTTTGAAGTAAGACATTTCTCAGTTTCATCTGAGAAGACTGATCCTTAATTAGCATGTCTGCACCTGAGTGAAAGAAATCCCTTAAGCTTGCATGTGCAACAGCTAAAAAATAAGTTATGACTAAAATCCAGATCATCTCACCTTTTTGAAGTCCTTAAGTGTACAGTGTGAAACTATAGCAGGACTTTGTATTTTAACAGCTGTATTGGGGTATAATTAACGTATGATGAGCCTCACATATTTAAAGTGTAGTAATTTATAAGTTTTGAATATGTATATATCAGTGAAACCATAACAATAATTGAAATAACTAACATATCCATCAATCCCCCAATTTTCCTTATGGCCATTGTAATCCCTCCTGCCTGCCCCCCTCCCCATGCTCCCCTCTGGTCCTCAGCAACCACTGACATGTTTTCTGTCATTATAGATTGGTTTGCATTTTCTAGAATTTTATACAAATGGAGTCATACGGTATGTGCTCTTTGTTGACTGGCTTTTTTACTCAGCATAATTATTTCTAAATGTATGTATGTTATTATATGTATCAATAATTCATTTCTTTTTATTACTGAGTAGTATTCCATTGTATGGATACACCATAATTTGTTTATACATTCACCTATTGATAGAAACTTGGGTTGTCTGCACTTCAGAGATATTTAGAATAAAGCTTCTACGTACAAGTTTACATAGTATACACATTTACAAGTAAAAAATTGTACAAGTTTTTGTATGAATATATGCTTACTTTCTCTTGAGTAAATACCTAGAAATGGGATGGTTGCATCGTATGGTATGTGTATGTTTAAACTTTTAAGGAAGTGCCAAACCATTTCCCAAAATGGTTGTACCATTTTACATTCCCACCAGCAATGCATGAAGAGTTCTATTTTTTCCACATCCTCTACAATCTTTAGTGTTATCTGTCTTTTGATTATGGCCATTCCAGTGGTTATGTATTGATCTCATTGGGGTTTTAATTTGCATTTCCCCAATGACTAATAATATCGAGTATCATTTTATGTGCATATTTCTTATTTGTATATCTTCTCTGCTGTAATATCTGTTCAAATCTTTCTCCCATTTTTTAATTGGATTGTTCGCCTTATTGTTACATTGTAAGAATTCTTTATGGGTTCTGCATGTAAGTCCTTTATCAAACAAATGGTTTGCAATTATTTACTCGCAAACTGTAGTATCTCTAATTTTCTTCATGGTCCCTTGAAGCACAAAAGTGTGTGTGCATATTTATTTATGCATGTGAACATGCAATTGCCCCAGAAGGATTTGGTGAAAAGACTATGCTTTTTTCCATTAAATTGTCCTTGCACCTTTATTGAAAATTAGCTGATTATAAATTATAACGTAAAGATTTATTCTGTATTCTCAGTTCTGTTCCATTGATCTATATGCCTATATTTACACCAATACTACACTCTATCCATTACCATGGGTTTACAGTGAGTTGTGAAGTCAGGTTGTATAAATCCTCCAACTTAATTCTTCTTTTTCAAAGTCATTTTGGCTAGTCCTGATCTGTTGCATTTCCATATACATTTTAGAATCAGCTTGTCAAATTCAACAAAAATTCTCTTGGGATTTTGATAGGGATTGCATTGAATTTGTGAATCAATTTGGAATGAATTGCCCTACTGACAATATTGTTTCTTACAACTCTTGAACATGAAATGTCTCTCATTAATTTCAATCTTCTTTAATTTCTCTCAGTGTATTTTTTCAGTGTACAAATCTTGTATTTTTTATTAAATTTGTTCTTAACTTCTTTATTATTTTTGATGCTATTGTGAATGGAATTGTTTTCTTAATTTGTTTCTTAGGTTCTTTATTGTTAACATACAGAAATCTAATCAATTTTTGTATCTTGATCTTGTACCCTGTGGATTTGCTAAAGTTGTGTTTTAGTTCTAGTAGTTTGTTGTATGTATATTTCTTTCTTTTTATACTTTTTTAAATTTATTTTTTATTGCAGTAACATTGGTGTATAACATTGTATAAATTTCAGGTGTACATCATTATACTTCTATTTCTGCATAGATTACATCATGTTCACTACCCAAATACTAATTACAGTCCGTCACCACACACATGTGCCTAATCATCCCTTTCGCCCTCCTCCCTCTCCCCTTCCCCTTTGGTAACCACCAATCCAATCTCTGTCCTACATGTTTGTTGTTATTTTTATCTTCTACTTATGAGTGAGATCATACAGTTTTTGACCTTCTCCCTCTGATTTATTTCACTTAGCATAATACCCTCAATGTCCATCCCTGTTGTCACAAATGGCTGGATTTCATCATTTCTTATGGCTGAGTAGTATTCCATTGTGTATATATACCACATCTTCTTTATCCATTCGTCCCTTGATGGGCCCTTAGGTTGCTTCCAAGTCTTGGCTATTGTGAACAATGCTGCAATGAACACAGGGGTGCATGTATCTTTATGTATTGGTGTTTTCATGTTCTTTGGATAAATACCAGCAGTGGAATAGCTGGATCATATGGTAGTTCTATTCTTAATTTTTTGAGGAATCTCCATACTGTTTTCCATAGTGGCTGCACCAGTCTGCACTCCTACCAGCAGTGTATGAGAGTTCCCTTCTCTCCACATCCTCTCCAACACGTGCTGTTTCCTCTCTTATTAATTCTGATGGGCATGAGGTGATATCTCACTGTAGTTTTGATTTACATTTCCCTGATAATTAATGATGTTGAGCATCTATTCATGTGCCTGTTGACCATCTGTATATCTTCTTTGGAGAAATGTCTATTCAGGTCTTTTGCCCATTTTTTAATTGGGTTGTTAGATTTTGGTGTTAAGATGTATGAGTTCTTTATATATTTTGGAGATTAACCCCTTATCAAATATATGGTTTGCAAATATCTTCTCCCAATTGTTAGGTTGTCTTTTTGTTTTGTTGATAGTCTCCTTTGCTGTGTAGAAGCTTTTTAATTTGATGTAGTCTCATTTGTTTATTTTTTCTATTGTTTCCCTTGCCCGGTCAGACACGGTACTTGAAAATATGTTGCTAAGACCAATGTCAAAGAGCATACTCCCTATGTTTTCTTCTAGAAAAGTTTCATAGTTTCAGGTCTCACATTCAAGTCTTTAATCTACTTGAGTTAATTTTTGTGTATGGTGTAAGATAATGATCTACTTTCATTTTTTTGCATGTGGCTGTCCGGTTTTCCCAACACCATTTGTTGAAGAGACTTTCCTTTTTCCACTGTATATTCTGGGCTCCCTTGTCAAAAGTTAGCTGTCCATAGATGTGTGGGTTTATTTCTGGGCTCTCAATTCTGTTCCATTGATCTGTGTGTCCATTTTTGTGCCAATACCATGCTGTTTTGGTTACTATAGCTTTGTAGTATATTTTGAAATCAGAAAGTGTGATGCCTCCAGCTTTGTTCTTTTTTATCAGTATTCCTTTAGCTATTCGGGGTCTTTTCTTGTTCCATATAAATTTTAGGATTGTTCTATGTCTGTGAAAAATGTTGTTGGAACTTTGATAGGGATGGCATTGAATCTGCAGATTGCTTTAGGAAGTATGGACATTTTAACTATGTTAATTCTTCCAATCCAAGAACACAGAATATCTTTCTATTTATTTGTGTCTACAATTTCTTTCAACAATGTTTTGTAGTTTCCAGTGTACAGATCTTTCACCTGTTTGGTTAAGTTTATTCCTAGGTATTTTATTATTTTTGTTGCAGCTGTAAATGGGATTGTATTCTTAATTTCTCTTGATGCTACTTCATTGTTAGCATATAGAAATGCAACTGATTTTTGTATGTTGATTTTGTATCCTGCAACTTTACCATATTCATTTATTATTTCTAGAAGGTTTTTAGTAGATTCTTTAGAGTTTTCTATATATAAAATCATGTCATCTGCAAATAATGACAGTTTTACTTCTTCCTTTCCAATGGATCCCTTTTATTTCTTTTTCTTGCCTGATTGCTCTGAGCAGGCCAGGACGTCCAATACTATGTATATTTCTTACGATTTTCTATATAAGAAATACTGTAATTTGCAAATAAAGGGAACTTTTTCTCCTTTTCCAACATGGATGTCTTTAGTGTCTTTTAAATTTTTTATTTATTGGAATAGCTGAATTTTCAGTACAATGTTGAATAGAAGTAGTGAAAGCAGACATCCTTACCTTTTCCTGATCTCAGGAAGAAGGAATTCAAGTCTTTCACCCTTAAATATGATGTTAGATGTGGGTTTTTCCTATACTCCCTAATGAGGTATATGAAATGTCCTTTCTACTTTTACTGAGGATTTTTATTGTGAATGGGTGTTGAGTTTTATCAAATGCATTCACTGCGTCAATTGAAATTAGTATGTAATTTTTGTCTCTTATTCTATTTATGGTGTGTATTACATTGATTTTCTTATGATAATCCTATCTCACATTTCTGGCATAATTTTCACTTCATTGTGGCATATTGTCCATTTTAAATATTGCTAGATTTGAGTCACTAATACCTGTTTGAGTATTTTTGTATTTATGTTCATGTGGAGTGTTGGTCTGTAGTTTTCTTTTCTTGTGATAACTTTGTATTGCTTTCAAATCAGTGTAATATTGACCTCTATAATCCAAAAGTATTTGCTAAGGATTAGTAGTATTTCTCTTCTGTGCTATACTCCTCTTTGTTGAAAAAATTTTAACTAGTATTTCAATGTCTTTATTTATTTTAGGTGTACTTTTATTTTCTTTAACTTCTAGAATAAGTTTTGTTATTGGTGTCATTCTAGGAATTTGCCTATTTTATCTAAGTTGTCCAAAATGACGTCCAAACTGATCACAATAATCCTTTATATTTTTTAATTTGTAGGGTCTATAGTAACGCATTCTCTTTCATTCTTGATTTTGATCATTTGTGACTTTTCTCTTTCATTCTTGGTTAGTCTAGACAAATATTGGTCAATTTTCTTGATACTTTAAAGGAATTAACTTTTGGTTTCATTGACTTTATTTTTCTGTTTTATATTTCACTGATAACTGCTATAATTTTTATTACTTTCTTTCTTCTGCTTGCTTTGAGTTTAATTTAGTCTTTTTCTAATTTATTAACGTGCAAGGTTAGGTTATTTATTTGGAAACTTTCTTCTTTTCTGGTAATGGCATTTAAAATTACACATTTTCTTCTAATCATTGCTTCAGATGCATCCCATAAATTTTGATCTCACTTTTTATCTCAAGCAGCATATTTTCTAATTTATATTATATCTTATCTGAACCATAGATTACTTAGAAATATGTTATTTAATTTCCATATATTTAGGGGTGTTAAAGATTTCTTTCTCTTGTTGACTTATAATTTAATTCCATTGTAGGCTGAGAATTTACTTTGCATAAATTCAGTCTTAGTTTGCCTAAACTTGTTTTATGGCCTAGCATAGGTTTCATGCATGTTTGAAAAGAACGTTTATTGTATTGTTTAGTGAAGTGTTCTATATATCATTTATGTGGAGTTAGTTAATAACATTTTTCAAGTAATCCATAGGTCTGCTAATTTTCTGTCTAGTTTTTCTATAAATTTTTGAGAGCAGGGCATTGACACTTCCAATTGTAGTTATTGAATTGTATTTTTCTCCTTTCTTTTTTGTTGGGTTTGCTTCCCATATTTGGGGGCTCTGGCTTTAGGTGAATATGCATTTATAATGGTTTTATCTTCCTGAGGTATTGACCCTTTATCATTATAAAATGCTCCTTTTTGTCTCTAAAAAAATTATCTTAAAGTCATTTTTTGGTGTATCTATTTAAGCTGTTGATTTTATTTTTACCACATTTTAAATTTATTTTTGATATGACATTAAATGATGCATCTTATCACAAGCTACTGCAGATTAATAATTATTTCTGGTAAAATACAGAAAATTTGATCAAATATAGCTCCATTTCCTCCCACATCCTTTATGTTATCATTGTCATATATACTAAATTTATATATGTTAGAATCCAAACAACACAGTGTTATAATATTGCTTCGTTTAATCTTGTGTCAATTAAAGAAGTAGAAATAGTACATGAGATAAATATATAGCTATTGAGTCTTTTATATTAAGCCACATATACAGCACTTACAGTGATCCTTATATTTCCTGCAGATTTGAGTAATCATCTGGTGTCATTTCTTTCAGTCCAAAGGATTTCTTTTATTAATTCTTGTAAAATAGGTCTGCCAGCATTGAATTCTCTCAATCTATGTTGTTTTGAGAATATCTTTATTTCACCTTCATTTCTGAGGTATAGTTTGGCTGGATCTAGAATTATTGGTTGACTTTTTTTCCCTTACACTACTTTCAATATGTCATTCCTCTCATTTCTGGCCTCCTTGTTTCTGATGAGAAGTCAGATGTTAATCTGCTTGTGGGTTCTTTGAACATGATTAGTCTTTTTTTTTCTCTGGAGGATTTCAAATTTTTTTCTTTGAATTTTTCTTTTAAGTCTTTGCTTATGATGTGTCTATGAGAGGATCTCTTTGTACTTACCCTATCTTTTCTTTCTTTCTTTTTTTTTTTTTTGAGCTTTATGATTATGTAGATAAATATTTTTCATCAAATTTGGGAATTTTTCAGCCATTCTTTCTTCAAATATTTTTTCTGAAACTTTTCTTCGCTCCTCTTCTTTTTGGTTCCAATTACATATATATTGGTGTACTTGATGGTGTTAGATTTCTGAGTCTCTGATCATGTCAAATATTTTTTCCCATTCAGATATGTGTATCAGATTACAGAATTCCTATTGATCCATCGACAATGTTACTGAGTGTGACTATTACCTACTGCTCCAAATTTAGTGAGTCTCCTTCAACCTTTGCAGAGAAGATGCTAGTCTTCATGGCCTGTCCTCGTGTGGTAAACCCCCTTGCCTATCATACTGGGGAAAATTTTGGTGCAGCTTCAGATAAGAATGACAGAGATTCTCACTATTCTTACTTTAAGTCTAGCAGGTTTATAAACACAAACACTTTTTATATTGTTGTATACCTTGCTTGATTTCAGAGTGTCAAATAATTAATTTTTGTCAATTTTGTAGAGTTTTAAAGTTGCTACTAGGAGAGAAGACTTTCTTTCTGAAAGTCCTGCCTCTTCTTAACTTTTTGAACATAGAGAGGATCAGTTTAATAACTGTTTTAATGTTCTTATCTGCTAATTTTAATATTTGTGCCAGTTTCAGTTGATTGGATTTTCTCCTCATTATTTTCACTCTTCTCTGTATTCTTGCTAATTTTTGTTTGTGTAGCAGACATTATGAGCTTTACCTATTTGAGTTCTGGATATCTTTTGTTCCTATGAATATTCTTGAGCTTTGAGCTAGAAAGTAATTATTTGGAAACAATTTGATCCTTTTGGTCTTACTTTTCGTATTTGCTAAAACATACTTCCATGTAATCTACTCAAAGCCATGTGAATCATAGGCATTATTTCTAGCCCTATGTGAGTGCAGGCACTGTTACCTTAAATCTTTTCTGATGGTTCTTTCCCAGGCCTCTGTGTTTCCTCACACAGTTTACTGACTAGTACTCTGCTGAATACTTGAGGTGATCCCTCTGCAGATACCCAGAGTCACCTCTATGTAGTGCTTCCTCCTCTCTAGCACTCTTTCCTGTGCTCTACCTTCCTTGTTTTCCCAGACTCTCAGGTCTCTGTCCTTAACTCAGGGAGTCTTCTGAGCTTTTTCTAGGCTTTACCTCCATGTCCCTTGGCTTGGAAACTTCATCAGAGCAGTAAGCTGGGGCAATTTTAGATCTCACTTATTTTCCATCTCTTAGGGATCTGTCGTTTGTTGCTTGATGCCCAGTGTCTGGAAAAGTGTTGTTCATATATCTGATGTAGTGTTTTAGTTTGTTTCAAACAGAAGGATAAACCTGGTTCCTGTTACTCCATCGTGAGTGGAAAAGTGGAAGTCTCTAACTGGTTTTTTTAAGGAAGAACAAAATTCCTTGTTAACTTGAACAAGTTTACATTGACAGAGATAAGAGCTCCCACCATTGTGGCCAGGGTGTGAAATTAAAATGTAAAGTGTGATCCCCCATTAAACTTGATACCAAGGAACAAAAAAGAAATCAGCAGAGTAGCAGATGGTACTGTTTGCAGCTCTGGGAGAGACTTGAGTCTCACAGTCACCATCTGCCTGCACAGCATTTTCTCAAACTTAGTATTTAGCAAAGTTTATTGCTACTAAGCTTATGAGCATTACGAGACAGATTACCAAATTCCTGCGTTCTACCATGCTTTAATTAAAAGAAATATATGTCATGGGTTGGGAAGCTATGTGAAATACAACTACCACTGCCTGTTACTCTTCTTAATAGCCTCTGCATTTTTAGTTCAATATTTTTTTTTTCTTCAAGAGGAAACATTCACTAAGTTATGCAATGTGCCTTACAGAGGTCTATGGGATCAATCCATCATTAGGTTTTGTGCAAATTCTTACATAAATCCCACCTCTGAAAACCTTCATTAAACCTGACTCTTCATGGTTACTGAAGTTCTCATCAATGCAGTGTATTTCCTTTTATAGATTGTAAAATGCTGATACTTACATATTTTGTCTTCCCAGCAACACATGTTCAGTAAATTTCAGAGCATTCATTGGCTAAAAGCATTGTAGCTCCGCTTATTGAAGTTTACTCAACTGGTAGAGAATTTTGGTAAGATATAACAATGCACAATTAATTTCAGTTTTGGATAGAGTTGCAAGTTCTGCATCTAAATCTGTGGATAGTGTCCATAGTTTGCATAATCCCTATTCACAGTATTAGGTTGAAATATAGAAAGTGCCATTTTCGTAGGTCAAAACTGGTCAAATTTGGCAACTTCGCACAGTTCAAACTGACATAAGGCAACTTTAATGATCATCTTTTGCCAACACTTAGATGATGCTTCTGTTAATGATTTCCAAAACAAGAACATAGGTATCTTTCTACTGTTATTGCTTTCAATATAAAAATACACAGTAAATACATTGGGAACTAATATTTTTTTTCCTGTACTATTTCTGATTATAAAATCACTGTGAACTGAATAAAAATGAATTTATAGTTTCTAAAGTGTGGTGAATCTTCTCTAAATGCAAAGGCTTAAAATATATATTTCAAATGATTTTCAGATTTATACATAGAAATGAGAATGTTACAATAACCAAAATAGTTTGAGAAAAAATTAGGGGGATGGTGGTCCTTGCTCTAGTTTAAGGCTGTAATAAATAAACTGTGCTTCCAGGCAGCACAATGAAGAAAGACTGGGTGTGTTTTCTTCTGGCTTTGTTATTTCATAGATATGTGACATTAGGCATGATACTTGATATTTCTGTTTCAGGGTTGTTTTTTTTTTTTTAATCACTAAAATGAAGGTAGTATTAGTACCAACCTCAAAAGATTGGTGTAAAGATGAAATTAGTCAATCCATGTAACGTATTTCAAAGTCTCTTAGGCACAGTGAGAACTCAACAAACGTGAGCTGTTTTGTAACTATCGTTGTTTTAGGTGTATATGTAGTACCTAAGAGTGAGCAGCACGGATTTGCATTCTGGCACTTTATACTCAGTGACTCAATTGTCTCATTATGAAAATGTAGATAAGAATAGTACTTATTTCATGGGTAGTTATGGGTTTAAATGAGTTGAATAATGTAAATAACTGAAGATCTCGGTCTTTGAGACTTATTAATAGACAAACTATTTTTCTACCTGTATATAACTTACACAAGTTTTAAGGAAATTATTGTAATTCAGGGCCATAGGACATTATACAATTTACTGCTCCACTCCATCCCCAGCCCCTGAGCGGGCTTAGACACAAAGCTCTCCAAAAATTGATACATTCTCCATTGCTTAAATCTCTGGAACAAATATGAACCCAAACTAACACATTCATTTATGGAACATAGAAGTTGTTTTCTGGGTTGTGGGGCTAAGTGTGTAGGAGACACACAACAGCAAAATAAAGATTGTAGGGGGAAAATACTTATATTGCTTCATTTCCATTATTGTAACCCAACTGTCTTTCACAGATGCCACCAGGGTCTACGGACTACCGTGAATCTCTACTCCTTTTGGCCCCAAAGCAACTCCTTGAACATCTCAGCATTTCTTTATTTTTCTATAAAATCTTTCTGGTTCCACTAGATATGTGCTATAGCCTGGGCACAGGTGTTCCATAACGGTAATGTGCGTCGAGGGTAGAATATGGCAACAAGTGGGGAACGGGAGAGAAAAGGTAAATGGGAATGGTGCCAGAAAGGAGTAGCATCGCCATCTTTTAGAGAACCAATATAATAAATCACCACAGTTTTTAGTACCAGTCATCATTTTTATGTGGACAAATGATGTTCATTTGTAAATTTTCAGGATTGCATCTTCTAAATTGAAGATAATTAGATCAATAACCTAATGTGTTTTTTCAGTGATATTATAAATAAAATTTCCCTTTGTTTATATAATTTTTAAAGGAATATCAATCTAGCCTTGTGTACAATACCTATAGATATATAAGGTAAGGCAGACCGATTAAGGAAAAAATAGCTTGTCTTAGACAACAGGCAATTTCATTATCTAATTTACAGAATACACAACAGCCTTTACTCCCTATATAAAGCAATCAGGATCTTGGCTATTTTACTAAATAGGAAATACAGTAGCTTATTTTAAAAATGAAATTAAGAAATTTCATTCGCTTCCTGTGCAAAATCAGCACAATTTTTGCTTTAAAGATGTACTGAAATTACTTTAGAAGAAATGCTATAAATCTTAGGGGAAAAAAATACCTTAAAGGAAACATAAGACCATTTCAGTTAAATCAAGCTAAAAATATTCCTTCTTTATAAAGTAATATTTATGATTTATTTCATTCCTTCTTCCATATAATAACCTTTAGGAAGTCATGATAATCTATTTCTCTGGTGATTTTAATTCCTATAGTAGATCAGCTCCCATTATATTAGACATAAGGTAAGTATTTGCATATTGCTATTACTCCTCTCATATACGAAAAGATATAAATGTGGAATAATACTCCCCGCTTTTATGTTACGAAAGAAGTTCTGTGTGTCTGGGTGAATACTTTTTAGGCTCAGTATAGGCAAAGCAAACATTTTCTAGAATATTTTTGTGTGGACACTGGTCTCTGAATTTCTGAACTGTAAATGAGAATAGTAAGCCTGCACAGTCGTTCTGGTGTTATAAGGATGTTTCTTTTGATATGCCCGTAATATTCAAAGGTGATATTCAAACGGAGATCAGTAGAGTGGTGTTTATCACATAAACCACACAAAAGTAAGCACATGAATAAATAAATACACTTTGACGCAGTATTTCCACTTTAGGAACTTAACTTATCAAAGAAATTAGAGATGTGGACAAAGAAGATTTTGGCAGGTATTCCTGCTTTAGTAACACTTGCAAATAATTAAAACAGTATATAATTTGTGTACATAATAATGGGAAATTTAAAAAATAAATTATAACATACTTCCATGTTGGAAGACTAAAAATAATGGTTTGTAAGTGTATGGATAGACAATACAGTGTAACTGAAAACAAAACCAAACTCAGAGACGGAGTGATTTGTACAATAGATGCTAAGAGAGAGATGGAGAGAAATACAGAGAGTATTAAACTTGTTCAGAGAAAAATGTTAACAGTAGCTATCCCTTGTTGTGGTGGATTACATATGACCTTTTCCTTTTTGTGCTCTTTTGTATTGCATTTAGGAAAGTATATACCCTTTTAAAGTTCTCGCATAGAAAGGGTTAGATCATCTACCCTGAATTAGCCACATAGACAAACTACAATAAATTTGATGCATTGCCATCATCAAACATTTGTTGAGAGCTTTGAATATAAAAGATATTAAACTAGACAGCCATAAGTGCTGGGTTCTTGGGTTTCAATCCTTGAATAGCTAATGAAAGACAAATCATGGCGCAAAAAGTAGTGATATATTGCTTTATCTATTTATCCATCTATCTATATTGTAAATAGGGAACTAAATAATAGCTCCTTAAATAAGAATGTCTTACAATAAGTTACTAGTTTGCAAACCTATGATACCAGTGGTAGAACTCTGACCCACAAGTTATTATTATTGTCCAGTTAATTGATACTTGACAGCCATATGATTATAGTAACTTATGGAGAAGATATGGATAGTCAACCAATTTTGATGGTGCTGAAATCATTAGATTACAACTCTATGATTTTAGCTGCCTGAATGATAAAATCCTTTAAACTCAATCAATCCAGTTTACTCTGAGTGATCCACATGGAAATTGTCCCATTTTACTATTGCTGAAATTTACAGTCCATCTCAAAAGTTATTTCGAGGAATTGAATTATTCTTGAGCTTTCTGTGTGTATATTCCAAATGATACCCCATTCAAAATTACCTATTTCAACCAAATAAAGCCATTCTCAATTGAGTATAGCTTTGTTTTCCCCAATTGTTTAGATCAGGGCTCAGCAACATTTTTTGTAAAGTGCCAAAAAGAAAATATTTGTGATCGTATGGTCTCTGTTGCAACTGTTCAACTCTTCCATTGTAGTGCAAAAGCAGCCATAGACAATATGTGAATAAATAAGCATGTTGCATTTCAATAAAACTTTATTTATAAAATGGGCAGCAAGCTGGATTTGGCCTGCAGGCTATAGACTGCTGACCCAATATGGATACTTGATTCAGTTGTCCACTCTGTGACATTTGCCTAAATTTAGTTCTGAACTAATAGTGCAGATGCCTAAGTGAACATCTGATGGGAGGTTATGAATCAAGGGTTACATAGTTTTATATGAACATGGACGTTCATTCTCATTGTCCTGAATTTGACAGAGATCAGGATGACGAGTCAGCCAAATTTGCTGAAGGCTCTCCTCCCTAACCAGGCCAATCCCAACATATTTACTCTAGCCTGAAAGAAGATCATTTAATTTCTATCATGTGGCAGAGGTATTATCTCATTTTTAATCTTCACAATGATGCTGAAATATATTTTTTATTATTCTCATCTCATTGACAAATAAATTGAGGTTCAATGAAGCTAAACAACTCATATGGTGGGATAGAAAATATCAGCTCTACACTGTAAACAAAGGCTATTGACTGTAGCATTATAGGAGAGAGTTCGTCTTCAGATTAAACCGGTGATTAGGCCCTCTGACCTTGGTAAATGTAATGCACAGTTTTATACAGTAGGATAAATAATGGTTTTAATGAATTAATGGAATGTTAAAATTTTTGTTCTTTAGACCATTTCTATGATTAAGTAATAAAAGCAAACTTGTCTAGCTAACTCATCATTAGCTAAATAATATCTTCAGTGACTTTGTGAACAACTTACATCATAAGTTTGGAATATATATATATATGTGTCTGTATTCTTAGCTCCAAAACATTGACATATTCCATATAGGTGTAAGAATGTTCTTTGAGCTAAGAATAAAGGGTTTTTAGCTCTTCTCCTTAGAAAAATTATTCTTACTGAATTTTATAAAATGAATTTTATGACATCTGTATTATCCTTTAAACTTTTTGGGGGGTCTGTCTACCATTCTAATTATTTTACCCAGCTCTTTATCCAAAGCTAACTAGTTAGAAAATGCAAACAATATAAAACCTAAGTATTAGAATGAGTGTGTGCTCATTCTACTTCACAAGCAATGTAGCAAGACTATAGTTCAGGACATTTTGTATTAAATAACTTTTAGGGGACATCCCTGAAAAAGTTAAATGCCATTTATAACATTTCTGCTATGAGAAAATGCAGTATACTCAGCTCTTATATTAGCTTTGGCTCTTGTTTCTTTATTTATTCAAGTCACAGTTATTGAGCCCTTAATCTTGGTTAGGCACTATGTCTTAATCTGTTTTCACACAATAACATGCTAAGTTCGATAATAGGAATTTTCAAGTGATGAAACAGAAAGCAGAAAGAAGACTTTAATGTAGACAGGGGTACCAGGGACAGTTTACTAGATGAAATGCTGCCAGAATTCTCTGAATCAATGACTATGTTAGCCAGGTGAAATAAGTGGGAAATTGAGAAAGGCAACGGCAAAGGGAGCAGAATGGGCAAGAGTCTATCAAGGATTTCCACTCTCCCTGAGAGCAGAAATGTGGGCCCCAAGGAAGGGTTGCCAGGAAAGGGTATGTTTAGACCTGTAGGTGTGTGGGTGAGGTAGGAACGGGGGTGGAGATTCGGTCACAGTCACAAAGGGAGGCTGAGATTTTGGTGGTAAAATGGATAGGATGTGGAAAGAAATTTCTGGTTTTTGCGTGAAAGGGGAAAGTTCTAGCAAATCATGGACTCCGTGGTCAAGGCCATTCCTATATGTACCTTACATTACAGATGCCAGATTTCAACTCTGCATCCCCTGAAAGGTCAAAGAATTTTGTCCTGAGTACAGTGTAAGTTGCATAATGTAGCAAATTTACTTATATTATTTACAGTTGCGTTTTATTACTGACACCATCTTCATGCAGAATTTATGTTTAGTAACACTAATATAGGATGAAATGCAAACTTTCTGACATTAAATCTTCCTGTAATGACTAAATTGATGAAGGAGGTAAAGTAGCCAGAGATATTTATGACACTGATTTAACACCTTCCTCAAATTCAATGTATCACAACATTTGGGGGTACTGATTTTATATGTGACACTTAACTAGTACATTATACATTAACTAATTTAATCCATATAGAAACCCTAAATGACTGGAGAAATTATACCTGCTTTTCTGGCGAGGAAACAGACTCAGAAAGATTTAGTAAATTCTCTAGCTTTTTGCAGCTCTAAAATGACTAAGCAGTATTAAACTTTCTCTTTTGCTATTCCTTACTATAATATCTTAGTATAGATAAATTCTAGGGTACAAATATGAGTCACAAAAGACAAGAAATCACTCTCCTAAAGCCATTGGCCCTAAATCCAATTTTCTTTATGTTCAGTTTGCCTAAAATCAATATATTTTGAGTGGTTATAATGAAAAAAAGTAAATAAATAGCAAAGTGAAATATAGTTTATTTACATTAATATTTGAAGTTAGAGTACCTGAAAACACTGTTTCAAGAGTCCTTCAATTGTTCCATATATACAAATTAGAATAATCCCACATGTGGCAGATTGAATTGAATAATTCAGAAATAAAAATGTATATATTATTCAGTGGGCCCATTGACAATTTATTTTAGAGTAAGTTTGAAATGATAAAGAATTTAGTGGTTAAAAAAAAAGACACCGATGGAAACAAAACAAAACTAAAAAGGGTGGCAGCATGGTCTTATTTTAGGTAAACTGGTCATTATGCAAATTGTTCATAAGATGATTTGGTTTGGCATAAATTAAGTTTAGTTTGACTAACCTGGGGTCCAGTCAGGGCTCAGTCTAGGGTCAGTGGATGAGCAGCTTGAGAAGGAAAAGAGGTTGGAAAAAGGAAGAAATGGGACTTAGAGGATCAACAGGATTAAAGAGCTGGTCTCTAACAGATGAGGTTTGTACCTTAGTGTTCAATGGGGCTCTGTTCGTTTCCTATGGCTGCTGTGACAAATCACCACAAACTTGGTGACTTAAACAATAAAAATTTATTATCTTACAGTTCCAGAAGTCAGAAGTTTGAAATCAGTATCACTGGGCCCAAATCAAGGGGTTGGCAGGGCCTCACTTCTTCCAGAGACTCTAGGGGGGAATCTGTCCTTGCCTCTTCCGGTTTCTGGTGGCTGCCAAAATTCCTTGGCTTGTGGCCACATCACTCCAATATCTGTCTGTGGCCTTCTCTTCTGTGTGGTCAAATCACTCTGTGCCTCCCTCTTAAAAGGATACATTTGATTTCCTTTAGTGTCCACCTGGATAATGGAGGATAATCTCTCTATCTCGAGATCCTTAATTTTATCATGTCTCTAAAATCTATTTTTTTCCCCATATAAAGTAACATTCACAGGTTCCTAGGATTAGGACATGAACATTTTTGGGGGGCCATTATTCAGCCTACCACAGGAACATAGTTTAAGATGGTATTTATATGTATATTTGCATTCTTTGGTATCCAAATATCAAACTAATTTCTCAACAAGGAGGAAAGAGGAAGCATTGGAAAAATTATAATGTGGTTCACAGAATAGAAAGAAAGAAAAACTGACTAAGTTTTAGAAATGGGCCAGGATTCTTGGGTAAGTCAAGTACTGCAGGGAATCTCTACTTCTGACCTCCTCTTCCCTTTGATGGATGGTTTTATTCCTTAAAACAGTCTTACTCTATATTCCTGGATGTCTTATTTGGGTTCCCCAAGAAGCAGATCCTCCAAAAGTAGTATATTTGGAGTGCATGTGGTTTTTTGGAAGATGTTTCCTGGAAGGCCTTGTAGGAGATTAAAGGAGGGGGGGGAGGAGACAGGGAAGGAAGGAAAAGATGGAACATTACCAAGTCTCACTGGAGTGGATTCTACTGCAGGTGTCGGAGATGGTGTAGATCCTGCAGCTCCATGTTATCCCACCCAAAGGGTGAGGGAATTAGGGTATTTAACCTACCAGCTCCTGTCAGTCATTAATGAGGGCTTCTCTCATGGAGTGTTAATTCCTCATCACTTTTTTTTTTTTTTTTTGGTGAGGAAGACCAGCCCTGAGCTAACATCCGTTGCTAATCCTCCTCTTTTTGCTGAGGAAGACTGGCCCTGGGCTAACATCCGTGCCCATCTTCCTCCACTTTATATGGGACGCCGCCGCGGCATGGCTGATGTGCGTCGGTGGGCGCCCGGGATCCGAACTCGCGAACCCCGGGCTGCCAAGCGCGGACTAAACCGCTGCGCCACCGGGCCGGTCCCTAATTCCTCATCACTTTTGACCCATCACACATGTGTGCAGAGAGGGCGCTAGAGGCCAAGAAAGTCTGCAACGTGATACAGGTGTTCTCAGATGCAGGTTGAGCCAGCATGCGTGGAAGCGGCAATGGCTAAGAGGATATGGGTGGGGCATCAACATTATCTACAATACTATATCCTATAGCTATTGCCAGCTTTGGGTGTTACATTATCTTTCTTTCATCATGTAAGTGGAAGTGGCTCTTTCTCCAATTCGAATTTGAAAAATCCTAAGGAAACAGTCTGTTAGGGCCGGCTTTTGTAATTTCTTGAACAAATCCCTATGACTAGGGAGATGGGTTCTAGAGAAAAGGAGATGACTCCAAGTCAGGCTACATGGCCTGAACTTGGGGGAAGCAGTTTGCAACTAAAGGTAGACAATATTCCCAGAAGAGAACTGTTTTTTGCTTTTGTCTGTTTAGTTTACAGACAATAAAAAGGAGGTCAATATAAAGGGACCTGTCAATAAAAAGGGACACAAAGTTCAGGTATGTTCGTCTCTATGGGTGAACCTCACAACTCGGTGAGCTGAGACAGCATGAGTTGTAGATTCTACAGGGAAGAGAATGAGAACCAGTCATGGTGTGGGGGTTCTAAGGAAATACCTGGGATGAAGGGCATCAGTTGAATTTCAGTAAAACTGCAGTACAATCAGAATCTGACCCAGGGATCTCGTTACAGTGAACAAGCAAACGTGGCATTCCTGTAAGCCTAAACTGTAGTTGAGTGCACACGCTATTCCTCCGTAGACTCACAATATACATATCATATACTGGAATAAGAATAGATTTGATAGCTCCGTGTTCTACTTCTGGTGGTAAGAGGGCTTACTATGTTCTGCTTCCTAGGTGGGAACTGGCTTAAACCCTTGATCAGACTGAGCTCCTAATTTGGAGCCTCAGTTTCTCTAACTATGGGGGGATCAGGAGAAGTTGGAAATAATACTCTCTATAACAACGAGTCTAAAGAGTCATCTTTCTACTATATTTTTATTACAAACTTATTTTAATAAATTCAAGTTCAAAACTATGTGACCTTAAATAATGCTCATTTTTAAGTAGGCTACAATGCATTACAGATTCTGAGAAGACAACTGTAGAGATTGCAACAAACCTAATCTAGTTTTAATTATTTTTGACAAGAAAAAATTGAGAACTGAATCAATTTCCATTTACCCTGTTGTACCTGCACGTGTGCAGTCTGTATAAGGGCAATTTTTTATAGGGTTTTGCTTTTCTGTAGATATATTAAGATCTGCTACCTTTATACTTTATTTTCATGCTTCCAGGGTTTACAATAGAACTTTAATGCTCATGCTTTGGTTTCACAGGATTAAATATTAAACAATATCACTAACTAGATATGCTACATTTACTTTCCAAGTAATTGGATTGTGGATGAACCTGCTGCTACTGTTCATTAGTCTGTAACTTCATAAGACTTTAACTCTATTCTCCGTCACAACACTGCAATTTGGAAACTTTCCATAGAGCTGAGAGAAGTTGGATATGGCGTTACATTGCCTTTGGGATGTGATATCATGCTCGTCAACAAAGGTGTCATGCCATCAGTGTCAAACTGTAATACCCAGCATGTCACATAGTTCAAAATTTCCCACCTAAACATAGATGTCACTACTAGTAATTTAACAGTAGCTTTGCTCTCTTTTAAAAATTAGCTTTAAAGTGATAGATGCTCATTGTAGAAGATGTGGAAAACTGATGAAAATAAGAATCACCTATAATTTCTCTGCTCAGAGATAATACTAATTTTTTCTTGCTTATATGTGTATTTTTATGTACGTTATAATTTTATACATATAAAATCTGTTGTTCTTTTAACATTGAGAATTTTCCATATTTTAAAATTCTTCATATGTATATTCTATAATAGCTGCCTACTCTTTGTTCTTATGGGTGCACCACAATATAGTGAATCATTTATCCCAGGACATTTGGATTGTTTCCAATTGTTTGCTGCCATAAATAATGGCATGATAAAATCTCAGTACATAAATCTTTGTCCTCATTTCTGATAATTTCTTTAGGAGAGATTCCCAGAAATGGAATTGCTGGGTCAAAGAGAATGAATATGTTTAAAGTTTGGATATCGTTCCAAACTTGCTTTCCTAAAAGGCTTTATGCACATATTTGCATACTTATCATGAGTTTATGACCATGCCTCTCTCACTACACCCTACCAGATTTGTATGTTAAAAAGTGTTTTAATTAATTACCCAGTACTAGTCTAATATTTGAATAAGTTATGATACCATCACTAGGTGGAATAATATGCATTTCATTAAAATTAAAATTATGCATATTATGTTGCAACATTAAACTTATTGATGATATGCTATTAAATAAAACACATGATATAAAATTGAATATACTCCATCATTGCAAATATGCAAATATGTATGCATATGGAAATTATTGGACAAAGATGATAACCAATAAAAATAAAACCGAATAATAATAGATTACCTTAAAAACTGACAGCTTATTACGTAATTAATAAACAATAGCATAACACTACATGCTTACGATTCATTATTTCATTCCATTTTATAATAACCATGTGCAAAGATCTTATAATCATACAAGATGTCACTATGGTTCTGGAATTCAAACCCAGGTTGCTGGCTTCAAATCCACAATCAGGATAGTAAGCTTACATTTCAATCCTTTTCACATTTTTCTATTTCCTAAACTTTGTAAAATGCTGCTGCATATTCTTTATGGTAGAATAACATAAAATGTTATATTTAAGAGAAACCACCATGAATAAGCTTCCTATGATTTCTTAGAATCACTAAGAAACAAACATAAAAGGACCTGTAAGACACTACTCTGAATAGAAAAAAAAAATGTTTCAGAAAACATGAAAAAATAATATTATACCTAACCATTAATCAATGAAATGCAAGCAAAACAATGAAATAACATCCATTCAACCCAATTCGAGGATGAAGAATCCTTGAATGTTGCCCAGAATTCACTATTTATATTTTATTATTATGACTCCGATAAAAATAAATAAATAATTATTTTAATATCACAAATGCTCAATTTCTTTTTGTTGCCATGAATAAACATATGCATTGTAGTAAAGTTCTAGGCTGACTCTTCATATAACACATGAATTTATTTTTCTTAGACATCCAGTAAATTTAATACTTTTTAATTGAAATGGTAAAATGCATTCTTTAATTCTTTCCAGAAATATTTATTGATTGCCTTTCAAGTGCTAGGCATTATTGTAGGAACTGTGGATATATGACCATATGCAACAAACAAAAACACTTACCCTCAGCTATCTGATATTCTAATATGAAATACAGAGAATAATCAAGATTAATCATTAAACTATATATTCTATCATATAGTGATAAGTATATAAATAAATGACTGCAATAAAGCAGAGAAGTGAGACATGAAATGTTGGAAAGGAGATAGTGAAATTTTAGACTGGATAGCCAGAGAAGAAATTATTGAGAAGTAACTTTGGAGTACAGACTTCAAGGAAATAAAAGAGTATATCGTGAGGAAATTTGTGGGAAGAGCATTCCAGGTCAGGGGAAGCAATCTTTGCAAAGACCATGTGGTGGAGGATTTATTGGTTTGCTTAAAGGAGCAGAAAGCCCTGTGTAACTGCAAAAGCATAGTTAGGGGAAGACAAAGGAGAAGATCAAAGAAGTAATGGGGGGTACATAAGATTTTATAATCAAGGTGACCGTACGCTCCAGTTAATGCCTGATGTTCTGGTGTGATTTTTTTTTTCTTTTCTTTTTTTTTTTTTGGTGAGGAAGACCAGCCCTGAGCTGACATCCGTTGCTAATCCTCCTCTTTTTGCTGAGGAAGACTGGCCCTGGGCTAACATCCGTGCCCATCTTCCTCTACTTTATATGGGACGCCGCCACGGCGTGGCTGACAGGCAGTGTGTCCGCGAGCGCCCAGGATCCGAACCAGCGAACCCCGGGCTGCCAAGCGCGGACTAAACCGCTGCGCCACCGGGCCGGCCCCCTGGTGTGATTATTAATAATGTTGTTTTCATTCTCAAAGGTGACTCACTTTGGATAATAAGTCACCATGATTGTAGTAAGGAGTTTGAATTTTATCGTAATAGTTTGCCATTGGGTGGTTTGAACAGGTGGATGATAGGATCTGTCTTACACTTCACCTGAATAGCTCTGATGACTCTGTTGAGAGTAGACTGAGGCGGGTAGACAGCCGAGGTAAGTAAATTTATTACTTAAATTTATCCAAATTTAATAATATGTTTTGAAGCAAAAAAAAAAAAAGTGTCTGACTCAGGATTATGTGTGATGTTTAGTTGCCATGCATTTTTAGCCCTTTTTAATTTGGAACGTCTCCCTCTTCCTTTGTCTTTCATGACCTAGCTATCTTTTTAAGAGTACCGGCAATTATTTTGTGGGATGTACCTCAATTTACATTTATCTAATATTACCTCTTGTTTATAAGTGATATTGTGTTATTCTCAGTGCTTTATGTCAGGATGTCATGATATCAATTTGTCCCATTACTGATGATCTGAACTTTGGTGGTATTTGCCCAGTTTTTACAACTGTAAAAGTGTTCCTTTTGTCATTAACAAATATCTTTTTGCCCAATAATTTTAGCATCCATTGATTAGTTTTGCCTGAATCAATTATTACTGTTATGGTTTTCAAATAGTGATTTTCTAATTCTGTCAATCTTTTCACATTTATTAAAGGATATTCCATTGTAAGAAAAGTTTTCTTATTGTTTCCCATTCTTTTATTTATCCACTTCATTATGGACTCATAGATGTACATTTTAATCAAAAAATTATAAAGGTTCACAATCATTTTTTTTTATGCTCAAATAGTTTCAGATTTGTCCACTGGAAATTCCTTCAAAGTGTGTCCTTTTCGCAGGGCCCCATCATTCTTTGAAACTTCTTCACAATTTGACAATATCAAATGTTATATGTTTCATCGTGTGATTTCCCAGGCCAGGACCCTGGGTATACACACACACACACACACACACACACACACACACACACACACACACACACACATTGTTACACTGTCAACAAATATTGGAAGCTATTGGTTTATGTAATGAAAATAGAGAAGGGGAGTTGTAACCCAGGGGATTAAAACATGATGCATATGAATAGGCTGCTTCCTATACATAGAGGCTGAAAAGGAACCCCTCAGTTCATGTGAAAAGAAAAATTCAGTCATTCATTTGGATGTTTGGGTCTTATTCTGCCAAACGTCTGGCTTTTTGGAGGCACACTTTGAGACTTGTGCCAAACAAAAAGCGCTGCATGCTTCATTCATCCCTGGTTCCAGGCCAGGGAAGACACATTTGACTTTCAGAATCATAATCAGAAGTTGTGTTTTACATGTTTTTCTTGTTCTGGCAAGAAGATTCATCTTCCCCTGCTCTTCTGTAAGTCCTTTCTGTTCCTCCAAACTCTTGCCTTTATACATTTCTCAGAGGTCTTTTAAGGCCCAGCTCTAATGAGCAGCTTCCTGTTTTCCAGAAGTCACTTTTGAACAGTTGCTATTTCTGAGTGGAAAGGAAACATACCGGCATATTATTTTTGAGGGAGAAGTTAAAGTTAATATTGGTAATCATATTTAGCAAAAAGAGTATTACTTTTTCCTGTGCTGAATTATGGTAACTATCCTAGGACCAGTATTTATGAACACAGTATCTTACTCCCTGTCGACAACAGAAAGAGAAGCAAGTTAGACTTGTAAGGGTAAGAATAAGTCATCATAAAGGAATAGAGGCCATACATTCCACATCGGACCAAAGCATCAGGATGAAAATTGTCAGGACTGAAGGAAATAAGGATGAAAATTAAAGGAAGGAAGGAAGGAGGGAAGGAAGGAAGGAAGGAAGGAAGGAAGGAAGAAAAGAAGGAAGGAAGAAATGGTTCACTTGCTCTTACCTGAATGATTCCTAATAATAAAACTTTTTCTATTATGTCACCTCCACCTATATTTTTCTTTCTTTAAAGATCGAAGTCCATGAGTATATAAAAACATGTTGATCTGTTCTAGCCCGTAATATAACATTAGTATGTGACTGAAATGGGGATAATGATAATAAAATAATATCAATGCTGATGACTCAAACTAAAGTCGATTTCTCATTATCTCCAGTTTGATAAATGAAGTAAAAAGCAACTTCATGTTTGGCTACTATCTCAAAACATTAGAAAATATGTTAAAGTTTAAATACCCTGAACCTTAATTACCTCCCAATTATCCCCGACATTAAACACATAATTGTTGCCTGTGTTTAACCCATAAACTTCTGATTTATTTCCTGCTAACTTATGTTAAAATTATTTTTGCTCTCCTTGACAGATTTAAGAAGGATTTTTTCTTAATAAGTCACTTTAAGATTTCATCAGAAGGTTACAGTCCAAGTCATTACTTTAAATGTGTAATTTTCAGGTATTCTATCAGGTTCAAACCATTGAAAGAGTTGATATATTTCTTGCCCTATACTGCACAGATGTTAACAACATTTGAAATAAGGTATGATTAACAGTGTAGTTAAACAGTTTGCAGTAACAAGGTGCTGAGATAAGAAATTAAGATCAAAATAAATTCTGGCAGAAAATAATTCATATCATTGTAAACAAAAAACATTTTTTTTCTTCTTCTTCTTTTTTTTTTTTTTTTGCTGAGGAAGATTAGCCATGACCTAATATCTGTGCCCGTCATATTCTACTTTACATGTGGCACGCCTGCCACAGCATGGCTTGATAAATGGTGTGTAGGTCCGCACCTGGATCCAAACCTGCGAACCCAGGCAGCTAAAGAGAAGTGTGGGAACTTAACCACTACCACACCAGGCCAGCCCCCCACCCAAGAAAAATATTTCTTTTTTGGCAATAGAGAGTTCTTTCCCTTGTGTTAGTCCTTTCAAAATTTTAAACTGAGTGTAAATTTTCTGCCTATCCAATCCAAATTTCAATGACTTATGTTGTCTTTAAGTTTCTGGAAGAGTTTAAGGAGTTAGTTTGTAGGTTCTACTACCTGTGGCTGTTTAATAGTATGTGTCTCTGGAAAACAAATTTTTATATTAGGAAAAAAAATACTTCATACTCAAACTGAAAATGAAGGGTTGAGCAAGGGACATTTGGGAAGATAGGCTAAAAAATAATTACAGTTGAATAAAGCTCATTTTGACTTTGATGAAAACTAAATTAAAGGTGAGCCATATTCAAGACTGTTTCTTTCAATGCTCACACTCCAAATCAGAGAGCAATAGATCATTTATTATAAATGGAATACAAATTTCTGTTGATATTTACAAGAGATTTTTGTATTGTGATAGAAGTCGAGTTAGATGGAAATTGTATAATGTGTGTGTATATTTATAGCTATATATTTTAATGTATTCATATATATTTTAACATTTATATATTTAATTGTATATAGCTCCATATACATACATAAATATGTGTGTTTATATGTGTATATATGAATATATGAATTGTATGAATGTGTATATATGAATATATGATATGTATACATATGATATTGCACATCAATATATACATACAGATATGAATTTATATGAAATATTATCAATGTGTATGAAAACTACTTAATAAGCCTCCTGTTTCTTGAAGCTGGAACCATATCTGACTTACGCCTTAAGCACTTCAGCATCCTCTACTGTAGAGTCTCATACAATAATGTCACATTCTTTAATGCACAGTGCTCACAGTGAATAACTGGATTGATCCTTCAATCAAAAAAATCCTCAATGTTTTGGCACAACCAGAAAATCAGGAAAGAGTGTGCAAGACTGGGCAAATGGTAAAAGTGATCCATTTTCTCCTTTCCTGTCTGAGCCCATTAATCAATCTGTCACAACACTGCCTATGATATTTATGTCTGCCTAGAAACAATAAAAGTTCACTTTTCCCTTTTCTAAAACGTTGCTGTGCTATGTTGACATCTTCACCCTGGAGGAAAGCCACATTGCACTGAACAGATGCTGCAAACTGGTTCATTCATGCTAATTCCGCATAAATATGCTTACCTGTCGTGCTCAAGAATAGAATCACAGCAATATATTTCAAGGCATATATACTACCCCCAAAAGAGTTTAAATGCAAATAGAATTGAAAAGAAAGAGTTTCCATTTGACTTGTTGATATGATAAAAAACATGCATCAATACTTCTTTGCTGATATTTTTAACTTAGATCTATTTATAGGGAGAAACTGAGCTTCTTGGGGATAGAAAACTTGCCTTTTCAGCCTTGTATGCTATGAATCCGTGGGTCTGACCCAACTTGGATCCTCAAAATATGTTTATTGTACTCGTTGAAATTTTAAACCTTAAATATAAAAGCATTTTAAGTCATATTTAATGTATGGATTTCGTTTTTGTTTTTGTTTTTTTTGGGGGGTGAGGAAGATTGGCCCTGAGCTAACATCTGTTACCAATTTTCCTCTTTTTGCTTGAGGAAGATGGTCCCTGAGCTAACATCTGTGCCAATCTTCCTCTACTTTGTATGGGATGCCTCCACAGCATGGCTTGATGAGTGGTGTGTAGGTCCACACCTGGCATCCAAGCCCACGAACCCCAGGCCATGGAAGCAGAGCATGCAAACTTAACCACTATAGCACTGGGCCGGCCCTGAGGTATTTACTCTTTAAAGCAACACCTAGACGAAGTTTTTGTGCTAAATAAAATCTGACTGTCATTGCTTTAATTGGTGTACTTACTGATATATTTTGATCTAAATTTGTCATGTTACTATTAGATTTCTCTTTGATCCACCTGTTCTATATTTCTTCCTCTTTTCTTTTCTTCTTTTGTAATTAATCAATTGTTTCAGTTTTCCATTTACCCCTTTATTAGCTTATTAAGTATACATTCCCTTTCTATTTATTTAAGGGCCACCCTAGATATTACAACATGCAATCTTGACCTATTAAAATTTAATAGAAATAATTTTATCACTTAGTTAATGGAAAAATCTTATATGCTAGCCACATTCAATTCCCTCTGAACCAATGTAATAATAGTGTAACATTTAATTGTGTGTGTATTATATACATGTATGATATAATAACATTTATAACTACAAACATATCACATCTGTTTTACACAGACATTTTCATTTAGATTTACCCATATAATTACCATTTTCATAACTCTTCATTTCTCCTTCGTCTTTGACCTGGGATCTAGGATTAGTTTTCTTCTGCCTGAACTACTCCTTTTAATAATTCTGTTAGTGCAGGTCTGTTAGTGAAAATTTTTCTCAGATTTTGATTGCCTGAAAATGTCTTCATTTTTGAAGAATATTTTCATTGGTTATAGAATTCTAGGTTGTCAGTTATTCTCATTCAAAATGACGTTTTGATGTCATTTTTTGGTATTTTTTCTTCCGTTGTTTCTATTGAGAAATGAGTTGCCAGTTTTATTGTTGCTCCTCTGAAGATATGTCTTTTTTATTTGGCTTTTTAGAAGATTTTCTCTATGTCTTTGATTTTTGCATTTTAGTTATCGTGTGTCAGTTTTGGTTTTCTTAGTATTCATTCCACTTAAATTTAATAACAATTATTTTTTATAGATTTATTGAGTTATAAAATTGGCATACAACAAATTGAACATATTTAAATACATAATTCATGAATTTTTGACATAGATACTTCCAGTGACAATCAAAATAAAAGACATTTCTCTCCCCACCAGAAGTTTCCAAATCCCCTTTGTAATCCTTCACTCCATCCACCCCAATCTCCAGGCCACCACTGACCTGTTTTCTATCTCTATTGATTAGTTTGCATTTTATAGCATTTCATACAAATGGAACCATATAGTAGGTTCTCTTTTATTTGTTTCTTTTACTCTGGATAATTATTTCAAAATTTGCCCATGTTTTTAGGCATATCAATAATCTGTTCCTTTTTATTGCTGAGTAGTATTCCATTGAATGGGTATAACAAAATGTGTTATTCCCCCACCTAATGATGGAGATTTGGCTTGTTTCCAGTTTAAGGATGTTGCAATTAAAGGTCCTGTGAACAGTTGTGTACAATTCTTTGTGTGGATGTATGCTTTTAACACTCTTTCATTACCCTTGAGTTATAGCTGGGTGTATCTATATGTCAAAACTCATAAAGTATCTGTATGTTTAGTTTTTCACAACTACCTACCTTTTTTGCAAAGTGGTTTTATTCATTTTACAATCCCAGCAGTGGATGAGGATTCTGGTAGCCTCCACTCCTTGCAACACTTGATATACTCAGACTTTCTCATTTTAACCATTCTAGTGGTATCTCATTATGATTTTGATTTGCATTTCTCTAATGACCAATGACATTGAGTATATTCCCATGTGCTTATTTGCCAACTACATATCTTTGGTGAAATGTCTGTTCAAATCTTGCTGTATTTTAAATTGGCTTAAATTGGTTTTAAATTAGTAATTTAAATTTTAAATTAGTAATAAAACATTACTAATTAGATTTATTGGGTTATAAGAGTTTTTTATATATTTTGTATATTTTTTTCAGATACATGTTACCTCCCAATCTAAGTTTTGTCTTTTCATTTTCTTAACTGAATCTTTTGAAGAACAACAGATTTTAATTTTGATGAAGTCCAATGAGGCAGCTTTTTTCTTGTATGTTACATTTTTCTGTTTCTATTTAACTCAAGGTGATTAAATTTTCTGTAATATTTTCCCTGGAAATTTTATAGCTTTGGCTTTTAAATTTAGGTTTATGATCCATTTCAAGTTAATTTTTGCACATAGTATGAGGTAAAGGTTGAGGTTCATTTTTTTTTTCTTTCTTATTTGCATGCACTCAAAAGTTCAGTATTGAATTAACATGTGCAAGCCCACTGGCTTGCTGTATTCTATAGGGAAAGCAAAGACAGCTAACTTAAGATCCTGTCCTTAAAGAAATTACAGCTCAATAATACAGAAAACAATAAAGATTCTAGAGTATGTATTATGTAGTTGTTTCTCAATACAATATAAGCTATTTACATTTTAATGCACCAGTAATTTTTAATTATCACTACTTCTTATCTGTTCCTGGTAGAAATTATCTTACTGACAGTTGAATACGTAATTTTTTACCCTAGACACTTAAAATAACATAACTTTGAAACAGTGGTATGTCTTTAACTTAAAATGTAATTGTAACTTTTTGGGGGGTTTCTTCTGGGTCCAATCAACAGCTTTTACTCACCCTTTTCTTCCTGATATTTCTCTTTCTCTCTCCCATTCCCCATTTCATTGCGAGAAGAGCAAGTTACGACTCTCAGGTGACAAGAAGTGGCTGCTGGGAAGCGGCATATTTCTTCACTACTGAAATTGTTGTTTCTGCCTTTGGATTTCCTGTTATTCTTGCTCATGTGTCTGTGGTGGGTTTTGTTTTCTATTGTTTTGCCCAGTTGTCACTGAGTTTACTTCAAAGGCCTGTGTTTGGAAACTCAATTTCATTTCCATTGCTTGGACTTTACACTCAAAGCCAGACTTATTTTTAATTTCTCTATTTCTCCATTTTCCATCTACCTATCAGTATTTTGGCCATGTTTTCAGAATGCTTTCTTTGTTTCTCTTACAAATTTTAGCCAGAACATGTTATTTCTTACTTTTTCTACTTTAAGCTATTCTCTGAAATTCTTCTTAAACCCTTTCCTCTTAAATCTTGGGACAATCCACAGACAATGGCCGTACTTTCTAGTTCCAAAATGAACGTCATATCAAATTCTTCTGGAAAAAGGATCATGGACTTAATTCTCAACTCCGTACAATAGATATATATTGAGGGACAACTATGTAGCTACTAGAAAATATGGTAAATAAGATAACATCTTCACACCCAAAATAAAAATTTTCTTTTTTCTGCAATTGTTTCATTTTTAAAAATGGATTTTAGAATGTTAAAATAATCTTGAATTTGGTGATAAACCTCACTTGGTCACAATCTATTACACTTCTTACATAATTTTGGATTAGATTTGTTCCATTTTAAGGACAATTTGTGTAGCTATATTCATGAAAAATATTACTTTGTGGTTTTCTCTTCTGCTAATATCTTTGTCTAATTGAGCTATGGGGTAATGCCTGTTGATGAGAATGAGTTGAGAAGCATTTCCTCATTTCTATTATTCTAGAAGAATTTATACAGATTTGGTTTTATTTCCTTTTTAAATTTTTGGTTAAATTTGCCAGTGTAGCCATCTGGGCCTGTGGTGGTACTTTTTGTTTTGTTTTTGTTTGTGTGTGTTTTGCTGCTTTTTTGAGGGGGAGATATATAACAATAATTCTAATTTCCTAACAATAGTGCTATTCTCTGGAACTTTGCCTCACAAATTCTAGCTCTCTTGGCCTTTTCAAATTATGGACTCTACTGCTCAACTCAAGAAGACTACTAGTGTCTGTTTGGGTTCCCTCCCATACTGCATCCTGGAAACTCCATCCAGGCCTCAAGCTTGTTAATCACAGGGCTCTCATGGTTCGTTCCCCTTCTTTCAGGAATCACTGTCTTGTGCTGCCTGTGAGCCAGTGCTCACAAATACTTACTTCATATATTTACTATTTTAAAAGTCATTTAGTGTGTGGGGATGTATCTCGTTCCTGTTAGTCATCACCAGAATTACAGCATTTTTATTCTGGGCAAGATGTCTTCAATCAATTTTAGAAAGTATCAGTTATTATCTTTTTATACATTGTATCTGCTCCAATTCTCTCTTAAAATTCAGTAACACCAGTTACACATTAGATTTTTCACTATGTTCTATAGATTACACTCATTTCTCTATTTTTCCCTTTTGACCTTATATGCTTCCATTTGGATATCTTCCACTAATCTAACTTCAGTTAACTAATTTTCTCTTTAGCTCTATATAACCTGATATCAAACCCATCCATTTATTTCCCAATTTTAGTTCTTCTATTTCATTTACATCATATCCATTGGATGTGTCTGCAGTTTCCAGTTCTCAGCCAAAATAACTCATCTTAACATTTAATTTCTTTGCATATCAATCACAACTTTTAAATATTTTTGTCTAATAACGCCATAATCTAAATTGCCTGTGTGTTTGTTTGTTTCTTTTTCTTTTGGTAAAGTTTTCTTTTCTTGCATGTATATATTTTTGTATATATATATATATATATATATATATATATATATATATATACACACACATACATATATACATAGAGAGAGAGAGAGAGAGAAAGAGAAAGAAAGGTAGAAAGGGAGAGAGAGAGGGAGGGTGAGAGAGAGAAAAAGAGAGGGATTGATTTCTAAAGACTGGTCAAATAAAACCAGGTCATAATAGCTGAAAGGGGAAGTACAACATCACTTTGAAATTTTTGCTATAGTTTCATCTTCAGTTTAAACAAATCACGTATGTAATGCAAAATGTGATGTCCTTTGTATATGGCAGTTCAGTGTTATCCAAGCTGAATTTATAAACAAACCACTGAAGAAACTGTAGAAGATAACAAAGGCTATTCAATTTGAAAAAGGGAAAAAAATGTAACTTCAAATATTTTGAAGCATGTCATGTAAGAGTAATTAGATTTTTATAGCTCACAATAAAACTGTGTATGAAAAGTTACATAAAGATATATTTTTAATCAAAATAAGATTTAATTTTCTAAAAGTGTCAGTAACTAAAATTTTCCAATGTTGTCATAAGTAGCTGACTAGTCAATTAGTTTAACCAGACACTAAACAATCACATATAAAGCTCATGAGAAGTGTTGCTGCTTTGATTAGAAGTTGGATATGAAATCAGAGGTCATTTAGGGGTGAAGGGATCTTCCAGTTGTGAGTTTCTTGGACCCATTCCCCCCAAACATTCCATATAAGACATTTTATAGTTCTCCTTTGATGAAGTATTCACCAAGCATCTCAAAATCCCTTGACATTGTGATGGTTACTATATAGTTTACTAAAAAGACTGGTCAATGTCCCTTGCTACAGAGAATTTAAAATTCCCTCTCTCAGTTAAATTTTCTCTATGGTCCTTGATCCTCCTCTCTTCTATACTGCTTAACTCTATCTTCCATTCTCTACTGTAAGATATGTGATGTGAATACCTAATTCCAGCATGGTTTGTAGGTTCAATACGTGGAAATAACATTTTGTACTCTGTATGTACCATCAAGGAGTTCTTGAAAAAATGGTTATCTGAAAGAACAAAACAAGGGCAAAACTTCTGACTTTTTCTATCAAATCACAAAACAATCTATCAGAATACTCAAAATGTATGCTAAATTCCCTCTCTGACATAGGCTTTTCAAATGAATAGATCTAATATTTTATTGATAATAAGGGTCTAGAACAACTTCAATCTCCTTGTCATCCTTTCACATTCAAATAATTGATGTGCTGTGATCTGTGCTTGAATTCTTAATTTTTCCTTTTATCTTCTTCCCAATTTTTAATAAAAATTGGCTGGAAGTTTGTAGTTTTTATTACCTGCTGGAAGTAATGCTCAGACTTTTATTTTTCAAACAAGAGTGGCTTTTTGTTTCTAATCCCTTTTTTGTATGTTGAAACAAACTAAATTTTCTCTTAGCATGGCTTTTAATCTTTACGATAAAACACTTCTTGATACATAGTCTTTATCATTGTTCTGTTGATAATCCTCAATTTCAATTTTAATAAAATTTCTCTTGGCAGTAATGAATTATTTATTGATAGCATCAGTGTCAGTTTTATTTTTAATATTTAACAGTGGACTAATAATTCAGTTGTTAAAACACTAAAATCTCTTGTCTATTCTCTTCCCAGAGAGAAATATTTTTAATCCTAATAATTTCTAATGTGATTAGTATTGGATGTGTTTCCGTTGTGTTTTCTTTTTTAAATTATCTCATGAAGTAACTCTTCTCTTTGGTGGCATACAGTTTATACATGATAGTCACTTGAGGTAATCAGCTATGTGTTACCTGGTCTGTGAATGCTAGAATACTTCTCTAATTTTGATGTTAACTTCTGATCAGGAGCACTGCAAATTTATTTTTTATACAATGGGGAAGTCAAACATCTATTTTTAGCCAACCAACATCTTTTTTAATTTTTATTTTTCAGGATTTTGTCAAGGAAACTGAAAATATTAATGTACTAACTTTAATGAGTTTCCTACTAACAACCTTAACATCTGTCAAAAATTTTCTATTGAAAATAATCTTAGGAATTCTACTTATTGGTGATATGAAAACCATATTTCCGATCCTACTTCTCCAATTATATTCTAGCCCAGGCATTTTAAAAGCTTTCAGAGAAGACTTATTAGATTGACCAAGGCTGAGAAGTTATGTTCATACAAGACTAATTCTGTGTGAGGTAAATTCTGAAGTGAAACCTCCCTTCTTTACATGATGTATCTCTCGTTTTGATGCCTATATTTACTTAGCGCTCCCCAAATAGTCAAGCTGCCCTCCACGGCGTGAAACTATTCTAGTGCATTTGCAGGCTATGCTGCCAGGGAATAAAATATCTTCTGTAATGACCCAAGAGGTTTCCAACTCTTTGCCTTTCTTCTCTGAACCTTTTCTTTCATGGTGTGGTACCAGCCTTCATAAGCCAGCCTGCATTTGGAGCCGTTGAAGCTACGTGCAATTTTGCTAGCAACACTGTCACAAGGACATCAGCTTTCTCCCTGTGCTTCACTCTCTCAATCATGTCACAGATCTCGAGATCATACAAATGCCTTTCACAGAAGTACTTGGGAGGGTTAATAACATATCCACCTCTAGGATTACAAATAATTGCTTCTCTATATATATTTATTTCTTGCATAGTTCTTCATTACTTTTATTGTGGAAGAATAGATTCTTAATTATGAAAAAAAAAACCCACAAAATCACAAATTGCTACCAAGTGCCTGAAGTTCAATGTTTATTCAGTACTAGATTGTAACATAAATAACAATTTCTGAACCAATAGTTTTTTTACAATTACATTTATAATATTTTGATATCTACAGTGCTTGCATGGTGTCATCACAAAGACTGATTATGTGGCCTTTCACCATGCAGTCACTTTAAATCTCCGTGACGGAAAGAATATAAAAAAGACAGCCTTTGTGAAAGTGGAAGGAAGGCCACTCACAGTGTGACAGGTAGGTAGCTCATGAAAACAGACTGACAGAGTCAGGTGCACTTACCAAGTGTAAACTGCCAACAAACTGTCAACTGCCAAAATGAATTAGACTCTCATACCAAGGAGGTCTCAAATCTTAAATGTTTCAACATTCGGAAACTTCACTAAGACATCTAGTCATGCTATGTTTCCATGGGTGTCCCTGCCACACCTTCAGTGCTGTTCAAAAGTAAGAAAAAAATAAAAACATGTTCTTTATCTTGCATGAATATTTTTTAATATGCTTCTTATTCTGAAAGAGAGAGAGGAAAAAATAGACATTTCTTGGAAAACTGTCAATGTGTCGTATAGTATCCATTTTCACTTTGATTTTTTACTTATGTTATATCTTTTCCAAAGTTTTTGTTTTCAAAGTTGTATGTATCTTTTGTAATATGTCCTATTTTGTTTCCAATACCCTGAGCATAATACATACACTATATACACAGCATCACTTTGGCTAATTTCTGAACCTGTTAATCAAGGGCATGGAATTGTCTCCCAGGATATTTTCCCTTCCTTTCTTCCCTCTGTGCCACATCATATCTTCCTTAGTTAAAAAAAAATAATAATAATGCCAGACAGAGAAAGACAATACAGTCATGCACCTGTATAACAACATTTCAGTTAACGAAGGACCACATATACAACGGTGGTCCCATAAGAAAGTACCATATAGTCTAGATGTGTAGTACGCTATACCATCTAGGTTTGTGTAAGTACTGTAGGAGAGGAAGAAATAATCTTCTACCCTTCTAGGTTCTTCTGGCTGGTCTAAGAGTTAAGTGGACATGAGACATGTTAATAGGAAAAAAACAAACAAAAGTTTAATAAATGTATACATGGGAGAAACCCAGGAAAACAGAGTAACATGCCCAAATGCCCAAAGCCCTCACCTTAAATACCATCATCAGCTAAAGACAAAGGAAGATATTGGTGGTGGGGAGAGCCAGGAACTTCAAAGGGAAGGAAGGAATTTCACAGGGAGGTGAAAGGTAGCAAACGTTTGGAAAGCAAGTGTTTGGCCACACAGAAACAGAAGAACACAGAAGGAGCCCAACAAACAGGCTTTTCTAGGTTCCTCTCTGTCCACCACCTAGTTCATGTTGTACTAGGGTAATAGCTCACTTCTTGAGGCAGCCATTTTTAATCTGAATTCTTTTAGGCAGTTAAGGGGGAGGTAAGAAGAAAAATTTTTCTAAGTCTTTTGTTTCTTAAAAATAATCAGCCTAAAATGATCCTCATGTTAAACAGACACATTTTGGGGTGGCAAATTTTGTTTCCCTTCAGTACATTCTATGATGTTCTCACAATGACACAATCACCTAATGATGCATTTCTCAGAATGTATCCCCTTTGTTTAGGAATGCATGACTGTACTGTATGATCTCACTTAGATGTGGACTCTAAAAAAACAAAACTCATAGAAATGGAGAACAGATTGGTGGATGCCAGAGGCAGGGGGTGGGGGTGGGAAAAATGGGTGAAGAGGGTCAAAAGGTACAAACTTCCAGTTATAAGATAAATAAGTTCTAGGGATGTAATGTACAGCATGGTGACTGTAGTTAACAATACTGTATTGTGTATTTGACAGATGATAAGAGTAGATTTGAAAAGTTCTCATCCCAAGAAAAAAATTGTAACAATGTGAGGTGATTGATGTGAAGTAAACTCATTGTTATCATTTCACAATATAGACATGTATTAAATCATTATGTTTTACACTTTAAACTTATACAATGTTAAGTATATATGTCAATTATATATCAATAAAACTGGAAAAAAATAAGGCCTTAGGTACTCCAAATGCTCGTGATTTCCTTTCTCTTATTTTCTCTTTCTCTCATTTATTCCTGTAGCATTTATTGAGGGCAGCTGTGTGTCAGACACTCACCTGTGGAATGAGCAAGATTGGGACACACTAATTTGGGAGCTGAACAAACAGTCTGCATTTTCTTCCTCCACAGAAAATCAGCAGAATATACTAATTGGGAAAGTAGCTTCATGGTTTTCTTTTTCAATAAGTAGCAGGAAACATCATTTATAGGCTCTTACCAAATATCTAGTAAAGAAAAGATATCCATAAGCGTAACATGGTTCTTCTGCCATTGTTGACATGATGGATAGAAATAATACATACTCCTGCACCTGCCACTTAAATCTTACGGCTCTCATTGATTCCCTTTTCAACTGGTGTTACAAGGACATTCTGTCACCTAAAATATTGGAAGGGGTTAGCTCCTTTTCTCTCCCACACTTTTGGGTTATTCATGGAGCTCTTTTATTTCCCTCAGTGCTTTCTTTTAAAGTCATAAAAGATATGTTGCACTATTGTTCAGTACTTGAATTTTATACAATATTTTGAATTCCATCAGCATTATAACTATTCAAAGGAATTATACTATAAAGAAACTATGAAATAAAATGCTAAATTTCTAAGCACAAAACTAGTGTTATCAAGCATAACCAAAAATTTTAACATATTGTCATAAAGTTTTTTTTACTATTTTTAGTGGTGGACTTCTTAATTTATGGATAGTTTTCATGGCTGAATCCTTCTCTCTGGTTTTCACTGAAAGTCTGTGGCTCTTGTCTTTCTTTCCTTTAATCAACACAGCATGACTATAATGACATAGCTTCATCTTGAGTGATGACTTTCCTCCACCGTTGCCCCAAACAACTGGAGATCAATCCTTTCTTCCTTCAGAGTATTTGTGACAACTTTAATTATATACTTATTTATAAGTTTGTTTCATTGCTTCTCCCTAGACTGTAAGCTTTTTGAAGATATAAACGATGTCTATTTATTCTCCAATATACATAAATCTCATGTGTGCCACTTAAGAGCTGCTCAATAAATATTTGATTGAATGAGTGGATAGTTGGATGAATATTCTTTTAGCTTGTTTTTAGCTTAGTTACACTGTTTATTGGCATCAAAAGAAATTTGGGCCATTAGAAAAGGCTTGGCTCACCCAACCCTGCATTTTTCAATCAGCCTACTAATACATTATGAAGTTCTCTTCATAAGGAAATTATAAAATGGGTCTTTGGTACAATTTCTGGCACCCAATAAGCATTCAATAAGTATTTTCATTTTAAATACAAATCTGAGCTATTTGCCAGGCAATCCTCCTACAAATCTCTGAAGTCTTCAGTTTCTCTCTCTCTCTCCAGTTTACTATTTGTCTTCTTTTATTTACATCCTCATTGGATCCTGCCATCCTCAAGCTCCAATCATGGCCATGTTAACTTCATCTACTACATTTATGTTATAACATGGTTCTTTTTAGGAATGTAACAGAGAGAAGGAAGGAATTTAGAGACAAGGGTAGAAACATAAGTCCCCAAAGTGAGGCTTTACATTATAAAGAAAAAAAATCAGAAAAAAGAAAAAAGTGTCTAGTGATAGGAGAGAAAAAGTAAAATCCCATTACCAGTTAAGAATAAAGGATTTGCATTAGATGATTTTTGTTTAATTTTGTTTATAGAAAAGAATATATCACCATGCCCCAAAATAAACCAGAGATCTCTGAGACTTTTGTAGATTCCAAGAAGGACAGAAATGGAAATGAGCTAACATACAGGACCAAGTTGTTAAATTACATTTTCACAATCAGTAACCCTACATAGTATCAGGTTTATTAAATAATTTCCAGTATATACAGAGGCCCAGTTGACAAGTAGATTAAGTTAGGTCATCTACCTTATTTTCTTATCACAGAAGAGGCATATCCATCTTCTTGATGCTGCCCCCCCCACCCCAGCACATGTAGTTATCCAAATAAGAATTTTAGAGGCTTATCAAAGCAGATAGGAGAAAGAGAGAAGTACATATTTAACTCCATTTTGTGGAGATAAATAGCAGACTTAAATAAACAGCAACCAACCAAACAAAAGACCTATGTGAAATATGTGTTAAATTCAAGCCTCAGTACTTGGTCTCCAAATAAGAAGAAACTCTCAAATGCTGAGTGAGACATGGAAAAAGGATTCATCATGTTTTGCAGAAAAGTGTCTTTAGACAACATACCTAAATAGAGACTTTTGTTTACTCCAGCTCATTCCCTCTCATTCCTTGCCCTCTGAGCAAGAGATGTATTGAATAATCAAAATCCAGTCTTTCAGCTAAGTGCTAATGGAAACATTGCATACCTAGACAGCAGAACAAAAGAGAATACACACTTTCAAATAGAAAGAATGGGCTTCCATTCAAGAACTAACAAATCAAAAGAAAATACAATTGTCTTGCTTGGCTACTAGCAAAAAGAAGAGGAAAAGACAGAGAATTAGGACTCTAAATATAAAGTACTGATGATTAATACACTTCAGAATTTCTCAGACATTCCAGGGAGAGAATACTTTGAATACGAACCTGAAGGGGAGGAAGACTATTCTCTACCCACTCTTGGTCCTTTCTGGCTGGGCTACACATTAAATTGACATGAAACTGAATAGCAGGAGAACAACAAACAAAGCTGTATAGCATGTATACATGGGAGAGACCAAGGAAACAGTTTCTTGACAAAATGGTGGAGGTTCTTCTCTTAAATAGAAAGACAATGGAGGATGTTGGGGGTGGGTCAGTTATGGGAGATTACCAGAAAAGCACAGTAAGGTTATTAAGCAGTCTCACCTTCAGCATCAATAAGTTTCTAGAGATGAGGTCATTCCCCCTTCTTCTCAGTACAGAGAGGGAGACACCTTTACAAATGGAGATTTCCCTTACAAATGTAAATGTTAGGTAAACAGAACTTTGATAAGAATGGGCTTAACAAGGACCCTCCCAGTCTATCGATACCTAGATTTATCTATGGTGATGGCCTGTCCTGGAGACAGGCCTTCTATCTTAAATCCTTTTAGGCAGTTAGTGGAGGGGGGGGGGTCAAAGCCTCATTCAGAGAAAATAATCAAAGTAAAGAGACATATTTTGAGGTGGCCAATTCTGATCCCCCACAGTCCTGCCTTTGAAACTAAGAAGTTTCACAGTCTTTTTGAAATTTAAAGAAGTTTCATAGTCCAGAAGCTGAGTGGTTGATTGTTCCATCTCACTAAACACATTTCTTAGTCCTGACAATAGATCAGTCCAGTTAAATTCATTTTAGAAGGCAGTAATGCAGGTGGGCTCCCAAAGTTAGGCCTATATTGTGGAAGCAAGCAATCAAGTATTTAATAAGAAGCATTTCTATGGAAACAAAAGAAAAACAAGATTAATGGTTCGAGCAAATTATAAACCAGTTTCTGAGTTCAGAGGACAGTCAGTTAAGAAGATTTCTAGGTGTCAGTGTTGAAGCATCTTTTGCAGCTTGAATTGTCTCTGATGATGTCATCAAGTGTTCAGGTATCCTTTTGAGTGGCTTACACAGCAACAGGCATGTTATCATGGTGATATCTCTTAAGTTTATATCAAGTTGTCCTGCTGGAGTTTGCAGAGCTTCAGGAAAAAGTGTAGGTTCAGTTCTCAATGATTCCAAATAAAAATGATGGAAAAATTGAAAATGTTAGCTCAGAGATTTGTAGCCAGGTATTTCAGGAGACTAGAAGAATTTAGGATCCAGTCCAGTTTATATGTAGAAAACAAAAAACCTCAAAGAACAAAGAATTAACAGAACTAGGATTTAATATCCACAAATGTGTACTATAGTTTCCACTGAAATAATTTTTGTCTGTAAAATTACCCTCATTTTTACCAAAGATAGCCAAATTAAGACTAATTGGTTTATAAAATGTCTAGTTTTAATAAGTTTGGCCCAATTATTTACATAAATACAGCAAGAATATCAAGTGAACATATAGGCTCTTTTAAATCTGCTTTGCTGCAACTTTTTATTAGGAATCTCAGATTGAACTTCAAAGGCCTCTCAAGGCCAGGAAAGACAATCTAAGGATTTTGTCATCAGACGTTCCCTGTAGTACCTAAAGATTTGGGTGAATTCCTCTCTTCTTTTGAGGTTCCCCAAAATATTGAGGTTCCATGCAACTGCCAGGTAAGTGACCTTCCTTACTTACCCAGTAAGGTTGCTGGAAACCCTGTAAACAAGGTACCAGGCCAATATTTCCAAGTGATATTATTTCATAAAATCCAATCTTTGTCTTTCAAAAGCTGTCTTGTCATATCTGAATTTGTATGCTTTTCTCAAATATGATATTCCAGTAAAAGCCTTGGTAACCAATGTTTCCAATTGTGTCCTGTTATATGGAGAACAGATTCTTGTTGAATTTATGCAAATAACTATATTGCCATAAAATAAGAACATTCACTTACTAAGAGTTTCCAAATTCTGGAGAGATCAGTTAGAGAGAAAAAGACAAATGTTTTAATCCTGCTTACAAAGGTGTAATTTACCAAATTGCTATAAGTCACAGTCAGCTTAAGAGAAAAGAGAGAAGGTTTTCCTTAAATCTGAAAAAAACAAAACATTTAAAAAAACCCAGCAATATTTCAAACAAAAGTCATAAAAATTATAATCATCCTCATCTGTTCATTCAGTCCAGTGTAATAGATTCTTGATCTTAATCTTCTTTTATTAGTTTCATGAAATCATCAGTTTCTCCATTAGAATTCTGTAATTTCTTACCCAGTTCAGTTTTATGATCTGAAAATTTGTCAGAAACCTGTATTCCAGAGTAAATGTTAGAGTCCTTTCCATGAATGTCTCTGAATGAAAACATTAGCAAAAGCATCAGAGTAAAGCAATAACAGTCTGTAAACAACAAAAGACGTAAAAATGATAATTGACAAAGAAACGTGGCTATTTTTGTGACACACAACACTTTAAGATAATAACTAGAATTATGACTGATAACCAGGACAGATCAGAATTCTAGGAATGTTATATAAGTTTTAGAACACTTAGATCAATAACATTTACCCATACAATATCATAAGTCCCTATGAAACAATGCTTAATTATCCATTTAACTAGGATGACAGTTAAAGATTTCTGGGCAAATGCAGCAAATTAAATAGCTGTATGAAAAACCTTAGCACCCGTGATTAAAGACCTGATAAAAACAATATAGGAAATTTATTTTGATAAAACACAAAATCCCTACTCTTCTGGTAAACTACTCAAAGAAAAGACCTTTTATAATCTTGTGACCAAGAGCAGACTAAAAATTCAAGAAAATTACCCTTTTAAGAGAGAGAGAAAAAAAGAAATTTTAATTTTTCACCAGCTTACTTTTGACATTAAAACTTATTTACTTAATTAAATTCATTTTAATCTAGCCAACTTGACCATGTACAAAACTCTTTTTTTCAGAATTCCTCTTTTACAAACTTTCTATAACCTTTCTTTTTACATTTAGAATTTGTCCCATGCCTTCCTTTCTTCCCTTCTAGTACTTCAGGACAAATTTATCTTTCTTAAGAAAACAAACAAAAATATTTCCATTCTTCATACCTTCTTTACTAAAAATGTATATCTTACTTTCCTTGAATACAAACATATTTTCCATATTAATTTTAGTAGCTTTAATCACATATTAGAATTTTTAACCCTTAGAAACCTTAATTTTTAAGTAAAAACTAAGTAAGCAATTATAAACTGTCTTTTACATTAGTAGTCTGTGGCTTTACCAATTTATAAACACATTATAATTTCTAGAAACATGTTAGTTTATAGTACAATCTTAAAATACAAGACATGTTTACCAATAGACCCAAAACACTTTTTAGTTTTTCTGTAATAAGAAGCCAAAAGTAGATAAGCTTATACTTAGTAATTAATATCTAATATCTTATTTTATTTGAAAATGATCTAAATACTCAATGAATTTTTATCATTTAAATTAACCTAGCAAACTTTAAAGTTTCAAGTTACCCAAGAGATTTTAGAAGTTATTTTAAGTACAAACTGTACTTAAACTGTTGATTTGTCACAAACTGTAAGTATTGCTAAAAGCTTATCTATAAACTCTAAATCACTTATATCTAAATCATTTGTTCCCAACAATTATGTATAGATTACCCAAGAAAACTTCATGAGACATTGGACAAAATTAGCTACCATTTAAAGCTATTATTCTGCTGACAGATTTGTAACTGGGATAACATGAGTTTGTCTCACTAGTAAACCCAGGCTGCATGTCTTCATCATTATCCAATGCTAATAACTCTGAGGACATGTCCATTTTAATCAAACCAACAAACTTAAACAAGCTTTCATTTACCAAAGATTATTTCAGATCATGTTAACTTGAAAGACATGTAAGTGCTTACTTTAAGCCAATTAAACAGAGCTCTTAATTTTGGCTATACCATCTGGAGGTAAAATATCATACACATGTAACATACATAGTGACACACATAAACAGCAGACAGGTGCAACAAAGATTTTATAGCCTCTGTTAAAAATTTTAGCAGTTTGCATCTGCAAAAGCTTCTTTTTCCATTTTTTTTTCTTTCTTTCAGTCTTAGGAATTTCCCCTTTTGTTAAACACTTGCACAAGTCTCCAGAGTTCAGAGGGGAGGCTTTGTGATTGGCCAATGAACTTTGAACTGCTTTCTAGAGCCATACCTCTGGCCTTGCAGAGATTTGAAAGACAAAGATAGTTGCTTCCAGTTCCCCAAAGAACTGGATTACAGTTTGAATGACAAAGAAGTTGACTCACCCTTCCAGCTACATTTTTTTCCAATTGCTTTTTTTTTATATCAAGGAAAATTTTAACTTAAGAGGTGAATCAAAAGATTTATGTGTTCTAAAACCTCAGGACAATGTATCACACCTTTAAAAGTCTGTACAAAGCATTTAACAGAGGTCTTTTTTCTAAGTGTGCAATTTAACCCTAGACGAACTTACCTTGGTGGGGGGGGGCTTTTATTATCCTGATATTAGCCTCTAGCTTTTATCTCATACAGTGTGGGCTCAGACAACCCTATTTATTACCCCTTTTGTAAGTTTAATTACCACTATCTTAAGGGCAGATTTATATGCTGTCTTACAATCAGGTAGGGGAAAGATTCCCTTTTCACAGTGAGACACAATGTCTATCCCCACAATACAACTTATAATACAAAAAGAGATACAATCATTTCACATAAAAAGCCCATAAATATATCAATTTTTCTACAAAATTTCATCTGAATTCCATCACCTCTTGTACCTCTAATCACAGATTTCATTAGGATTTTATCAATAGGTCTTGGTCTTATAATTTCAGACAGGGGAAGCATTCCCAGTCAGATGTTTTAAAATATCCTCAGGCAAAGTTGATATAACCTCTTTACATGAAGTTAACTCAAACATTCCAACCTTTATAATCTTATCAACACTTACACTTTTACATTTTTTTTTCAATTTAATTGTAACCTGAGTTAGGGTCTCAAGGCTAGTCATTATTATTTTTTCCTTTTTTAAATCTGGTCTTTTCATAGGTACCAATAAAACAACTACAGTGAGAGCTCTCACAATTTTTTCCCACAATTTAGAAGTCTTCCCAACTTAAACGATCCATCATCTGACCACATTGACAAGTAGGATCTTAATCTTAACAGCGACTCATACCAAAGCTTTAACTATGAGTGCAAGAGGTGTCCCCAAAAGAGATCCAGAGGATTCACTCCCAAAATTGCCTAAGAAAGAACAAAGGTTGAGATGACAAAGGCCCCTTATGAAGGCAAATGGGACTCCTTATGACAAACCCCTGAGAGCAGACACAGTTGGAGAAAGAGCACATCCCAGAACCCCAGTCTACTCGACTGGCCACCAAGATGCGTGCCGGTATACACACCCTCTGGATGGTGGAGACCAGAAAGGTCACAAAGCCAAGCTCTCAAGACATGCACATTAACAGCTTTAGCTAAACCTTGGGTCTCTGGGAGCCAGAATAATACCCACGGGAGTAGGTGCTGTGGGGTTGGGGACTGTGTGTGCTTTACAGAGTACCTTGTCATTGTGCAGACATTTTCTTGAAGTTGGCAGGGGACCCGTGTCATCCACCCCATTATGTGACCCAACTCATCCTTTCACAGGAGACTTCTTGAAGTGGCAAGTGCCCTAGTGGCTCTTAACTGCTTTACCTGTGCCCACCAAATTTGCAGCCCTTTTGGCTTCCAAGATACCCATAGCAAAGATTTTCACGGCATATGTCTATTCCCAGACAACAGGCTCATAGAGATGCCTGTGTCTTATGACAAATGACAAAAAGACAGAGCCAAGGAGAAATAGTGACTCTTTCTGGGAGGAAAAGGATTACTTAACCAATGGGTACTCAACCAGATCCTAGAGTCACTGAGTCCAAAAAGCTAGCTTCACCAATATTTTCTCCGGCTGATCTTAATTTAGAAAAGAAAAAAAAAAAACCTCACCATTCTCGCTTCTGCTGGACCCTGCAGGCAGAGATCCAGGAGACTGACATGGTAAGAACTCTCACCACCTGCTGACTCTGTCAGGGGTCCAGAATCTCTCAGCTGCAGTAGTCCAGGAAGGAAGAACATCCAGCCAGGGAAATTTCCATCTCGTCCTCATTGCCAAACTGAAGGGGAGGAAGACTATCTTCTATGCACTGTGTGTCCTTTCTGACTGGGCTACAAATTAAATTGACATGAGACTGAATAGCAGGAGAAAATCAAGCAAAGCTTTATAACTTGTGTACATGGGAGAGACCAAGGAAACTGAATTTCTGGACAAAATGACAGAGGTTCTCCTCTTAAATAGAAAGACAATGGAGGATATTGAGGGTGGGTCAGTTATGGGAGATTACCAGAAAAACACAGTAAGGTTATTATGCAGCCTTACCTTCAGCATTGATGTTTCTAGAGATGAGGTCATCTCCCCTTCTTCCTGGTACAGAAAGGAGATATCTTTACAAATGGAGATTTTCCTTACAAATGTAAACGTTTGGTAAACAGAACTTTTATAAGAATGGGCTTAACAAGGACCCTCCTAGTCTATGGATACCCAGAGTTATCTATGGTGATGGCCTGTCCTGGGGACAGGCCTTCTATCTTAAATCCTTTTAGGCAGTTAGTAGGTGGGGGGGAAAAGTCAAAGTTCTTTCAGAGACAATAATCAAGGTGAAGAGACATATTTTGAGGTGGCCAATTCTGATCCCCCACAAACCTCTCTACAAATGCGAAATTAGAGATTATCAGCTATAGAATGAAGAAATAAAATTAGTTTGTCAATATGTAGCAATGAAATAAAAAGCAAGTTGCATTAAAAAAACTGTAAAACTATGTCAATTTTGCGAAATCTATTAATATAATACATTAAACTAATAGGTCAAAGAGAATAACACATGATCATAGGTTTAGTGCTGACATGACATTTGATAAAATCAAATATCAATGCTTCATTAATCTCTTAGTAACATACAATTAAAGTGTATTTTCTCTCTCTAACAAAGATACGCATCAAAAGTAGACTATAATATTATCATAACTGGTAGAAGATTTGACTGTATACTTGCAAACTACAAAAGAGGTAGTCAGGAAACTATTCACAAATGTTAAAAAAATAATGTGGTGGCTGGTTGAAAAAGTTATATAAAAACAATATTTTTTCTAATGATATATGGTAGTAAGTTTATTGCTATAATTTACAAAGATCTTATTAATTTTATAAAGCAAAAAAATAGTGAATTACTTCACTAGGAGGAAATATAGGAGAAATGTTTATAACATATATAGAGAAGAAATTAAATACTGTTCAGTTACACAAATGAAAACCTAATAAAAAGGGAAAGATACACCTTTTCTCAGATCAGAGAACCCAATAGTATAAATATATTAGTCCTCCTAAATCTATAAATTTAATGCAACTTCAAAGAATATTTTAAAATATTTTTTGGAGCTTGAAGACATAATTTAAAAGTTTATCTGAAAAAACCCACACATTGGAATAGTCAGTAAAATTGTAAAATATAATGAAATGAGGAAGTAGTTGTATCAGATAGCATATCTTATAAAATTAGAGTAATTAAAGATATATTGTTTACTGGTACAAGAAGAGGAGAAAAATAAGTTTAAAAGAATGATAATCTAGATTTTGGACAATTGGATGATAATTGAGATTAATAATTAAAGTTAGAGGGCTGGCCCCATGGCCTAGCGGTTAAGTTTGGTGTGCACTACTTTGGCAGCTCAGTTTTGGTGCCCAGGTGCAGACCTACACGACTTGTCAGTGGCCATGCTATAGCAGTGACCCACATACAAAATAGAGGAAGACTGGCATCAATGTTAGCTCAGGGTGAATCTTCCTCAGGGAAAAAAAGTTAGATATCTAACTTTAATTTAAGATAACTTAAACTTTAACTTTAATTTAAGATATCTAACTTAAATACACATATACACACACAAACATTGTATAAAAAACAAAGTCCATGTGTATTGAATATTTAAATGTAAAAATGAATAATAAATTATCAGAATAAAACTTAGTTAAATATATATATATTTGTGTGTGTGTGTGTGAGGAAGACCAGCCCTGAGCTAACATCCGTTGCCAATCCTCCTCTTTTTGCTGAGGAAGACTTGCCCTGGGCTAACATCCATGCCCATCTTCCTCTACTTTATATGAGACGCCACCATAGCATGGCTCGAGAAGCGGCATGCCCAGCATCAGAACCCGCCAACCCTGGGCCTCCGAAGTGGAGCATGCAAACTTAAGTGCTATGCCACTGGGCTGGCCCCTGTTAAATATATTTTTGAAATTAGAATGGCAAATTCTTCAAAATGATAACATAAAAATCAGAAATCCTTAAGAAGAGATGGATAAATTTGAATACAATCAAATTAAAATTTATTTAAGGCCTACAAAACGAATGCATAAAAAAATAAAACCCAAATGAACAAAACAGGAAGTATTTGCCATACGTGTGAAATACAAAGAGTTATCATCCTTAATATATTGTCTTTTTAAAAAAATTTTAGAAACAGGTAATATTTATCAAGCATTTGCAATTTTCTTTAATTGAAATATTAATATAAAGAATATGCTATTATTTTTCTCATTTTACAAATGAGGATGCTGAAATCTTGAATAATTAAATAAGTTTACCAAAGTTATCCGGTAAGTACTGAATTCAGGAAACACCAACACACAAAAGACACAATAACTCAGTAGAAAAGTAGTGTAGACGTCATTTACAAAGGAATACATATTGATAGTAAACTTATAAAAACTTATACAAAATTAGAAATAATTGGAGCAATATAATACAAATTGTCTTGTATCCCCTCTGACAGATTGGAAAAATGAAACGCATATCAAATGTCAGTTTGCCTTTGGAAGCAGTGACTCTAATTTATTGTTAGACAGATTTGATGTAACAACACCTAAATGTTTATTGTTGGATAAATACGTGGGAGTGTAAATCACTGCAAACTTTTCACAGGGCAGCATGTCACTATCCATCACAGTTTGGAACATGCCTAATGCTCTTACACAACAATTTCATTTCTAGAAATGTTTCTTTCTGAAACATACACAAATGTAGGTATAAGAATATCTCATTTTTTAATTATAATAGGAAAACACTAGAAGTAGTCTAAATGTCCGTCAAAACAGAATAGGATACAATTTTCATGGTATATTGGATGATGGAGGCTTATGGAGCTTTGCAAAAAAAAAAAAAACTATAAATCTACATAAGCTGACATATAAAGGTGTCTAACATCTGTTAAATGAGAAAGGAGTCAAATTGAAATATTTATAGCGTGATCTTTTTTCTAGAAAACATCATAGTTACATCATTTTCTGGACTCAATAAAGCATATATTCCACATCCCTCTGCCCCAATTTAATGAGATTATGATGTTTTTAAAATTCATTCCAAAGATATTTGCCCAGGTCCAGCAGAGATGTTGTGAATTATTTGTCATTTACTTGCACACACACAGATTTAGTCATATTATATATTGTATTTGCATTGTTACAAGCAGATGTTATCTTTTAACTTAGATTTGGATCCCTATTTGCCACCTATAAGTGTTTAAAATGCTCCACTATGTTCACTATGAGCATTGCCATGAAATTATCTACCTAAAATACACCAGAAAATAAAATTACATCTATAGAAATTACCATATATCTTAGAAAAGTTTATAGGATCTCCAACATTCAGAAATGTTGTGATAACTATCATTTACAATACTTATCAAAATTTTCTGTCTGACTTCCAGTTATGATGAAGTAACTGATAATGGACAAGTCCTCTGGTTGGAAACAACCATAATCCCGGGCAAGATACATGAGGCAAAAAGTTTTCCAACATTGGACAAGAGGCATTAGAATAGTATAATTCCTGAAGGGAAGGAAACTTTGATCTCTATGATTGCCTTTATTTTCCACCTGGGGACAAATTTCCAAATAAGGGGCAGAGAATTGGAATCCAAGCAGAGCCCATCTTTTATGCTGAGCCGAGGAGAAAGAGTTCAGAATTTGAAGCACCTGAAGGAGCTGGACAGAGCAGTAAAGAGATGTGCATCAGAAGTGCTAGAATTCTGTGTGTGGGTTCCCTGCAATTCCCTGGATTATGGCTGGGCTGCACACAAGCAAGCTAAGGTTACACAAACCCTTCCAAAAAGCGGCTGCTACAGAGTTGAAAACGGAACAGAGACACGAGATGTCAAGCCGTAGAGGGCAACATTGGAGTTCAGCCCAGTTCAAGTGGAGACATTTACTTGGCCCTTCATTAATGCCTCCGGTGTTTATCTGAGGCACCAGAAAAGCCAACCCTTAGGAATAAAGACTATATTATAAAATAAGTTTCATTTTGGACCTGCCCAAATGAAGCCTAAAATCAAACCCTGTTAAGTTCCAAAGAGGAGCCAGAGTTTGGATATTTAGCACCTCCAAGATAGAGGGTCTTGAAAATTCTTTGAGTTTTCCAGAAATAGCCTTAACAAAGCAAGAAATCAAGTCTACATAAGTGAAAAGTGATCAACCAGTAAAATAATGACCGGCTAAAACAAACATCTTCTCAGGGAGATAAGAGAACCAAGAGTCCCTACAAGGTACTGTTAGCCAGGTTAGTGCACAATCAAAACTTTTGAGAAATACAAACAAGAAAAATGTGACATACTCAAGAAAAAAAGCCAACAGTAATCAACCCAAGATGGCAAAATGTTGGACAGTCACATAAGACCACGTATTGTATGATTCCATTTATATTAACTATCCAGAATAGGCAAATCAATAGACAAAGTGGATGAGCTGTTGCCTGTGGAATGGTGATGGAAATGGGGAGTGAATGACAATGGATATGAGATTTCCTTTACAGAATTTGAAATGTTCTAAACTTAGATTGTGGTGATGGTTCCACAACTCTGACTTTCCTAAAAAAAAAAATGAAACTGTACACTTTAAATGCATGAATTGCATGGCATATGAATCTTGTCTTAATAAAGATGCTAAAAAAGTAAACTTCAAAAGTATTAAAAAATTAAAATAAATACAGTCTTAATGAGTAATCAAACAGGGAAGCTTACCAGAGGAAAAACAATTACAAGAAGATGGAAATTCTAAAAGAGAAAATGAAATGAAAAATTCACTGAATGGGTTTAATGACACGCACAAGAAGGCAGAATTTTCAGTGAACTTGAAAACAGATCAATAAAAAGTATTCAATTTGAAAAAAACAGATAAAAATGTATGAAGAGTTTTGGATACATATGAGACAATATCAAATAATCTGACGTACATGTAGTAGGAGTCCCAGAAGGAGAAGAAAGTAAGAATGCAGCAGAAAAATATTTATTAACATAGTGGCTGAAATTTTCTTTTCTATGGCCAGATTATTCTCTTTCTAAATGTGGCATCTGCACAAGATTACATGCTCTAGAGTCAGACTGCCAAAATTAAATACCCCCTCCACCACTCATAAATTGTGTGCCCTTGGACAAGTTACCAAGTCTTTCTCTTCCATAAAATGGGGATAAAAATAGCACTCATCTCATAAGTAATCTTATCTTATAAGGTTACAGTGAGAATCAAATAAGAAATCCCCATTAAGTGCTTTTCTGTGTAATAAATGTTATTAATAATTGTTTACTCTTATAAACTAACATTAGCACAGACATTCATGTTTATGTGTGAGCTTATCTAAGTATTATCTTTCTAATTATGAGGAAAATATAAACAAACATTTATTGATTACTTACTAATATGCCAGGGAGTTTAAACACTTCAAATAGCTTATCTTCATAAACTTTATGAGTGAGATACAATATCCTTATTTAGACCAAGATATTGAGATATTAAAAGGTTTCCTGACCCTTTTATTAAGTAGAATAGGATTCAAATCTAAATCTCCTTGACTACAAAATCATTATACCATTTTACTCCCAAGAGCAAATCATTGCCTCCTCTATTTGAAAACAAAACTGTAAAATTACCATACATACAATTACCATATATTGAACTGTAAAAAAGTGAGTCGACTTAAACCCCACCACATCTACCTAAAGAATTTTGTGTCTTCTGAGCAATACCTATGTTTAAAGTTTTTCCCAATCATCCCAGCTTCTGAAATTTGGGAGACAGTTTAGATATAAAACATTCTTTTGTGTTGGTCTCAGAAATCATGAACACTAGAAAATTCAACTAAACTTCTAAACTTTTAAACTGTTTATCTTCTAAGATAAACAGTCTCTTGCCCTGAGATATAGCAAAAATAACAGCAACAGCAATAATCTTTTATCAGATCATGTATCCATGTTTTGGGTTACAGTACACATACTGTATACATGGCTCCTCTTTAGAAGAAAGAGACATAACTTGGGCCCAAATATTTTTGGAATATTCAAAAGACACGAAGCAGAAGTGATCATGAGAATTGCACAGTGTTACATCTGTATCACTTATGCCACGTCTACCTCAGGTGGAACAGACCCTTCCATCCCGTGCGAAAGGCAGCCTAAGCCTTTTTTTTGTTCTTGTCAGCCCTGCTCCGCAACCTCAAGTGGCAATTCCTTCAAATCCCAAAGTCCTTACATTTCCTAAAGACTTTTAGGCAGCAATTTTATAAGATTTGAATTTAATAAAATTATATGAGATTTACCTGGTCGTTCCAAAAATCTACTTTTCCCCCAAACATTGGACACATCAGATTGATTTCAATTAGTCAGTAACCCTTTGAGAACAAACGAGAAGCACCTGAGATGGACCTTAAGTGTTTATTTAGACATAAAGAATGAGAGTAATGAAATCCTAAAACCCTTCATTTCAATGATTTAAAACTTTTTCTCTCTTGTCAGAGAAATGAAGTTTACCTTCTGTACAGGGTGATTACTCCCCTCCCCTCCCTCTCTCCGGTGACCTAACCACAACTTCAGCTTCTCTCAAAGAAGGTGTGAAAAATGCAAGTTAATTAGATCACATAAATATAACTTTAAACAGATTACATAGTTTATTTTAAAAAGGAAATCGCATAGACTTTTCTTTAAGTTGACCATTATCTGTGATCAAGTCATTATCACGTACCTCAGGAATGATCACAATGTATCAGTGTTTGTTTTTTTTTTTAAGCTTTCAGTGCACAGTTGTGTACCCTAGCTTTTAGTTCAGGTCTCTGTGTGAGCTGCCGCCACAGTATGAGAACTGACAGAAGGGTGGCGTGGTTCCACAACTGGAGAAAGAACCTGGGCTGCAGGGGTGAGAGAGCCAAATCTTAACCGCTAGGCCACCGGGGCTGGTTTGTGTCAGTGTGTTTTGAACCCTGAAGTTTAGAACCTTGCCTTATTCCATTTCGTCATCTTCTCTTCCTATCTCTTAAACCCGTCTGTATTTTTTCCTTGCAGTATACAATGACAACAACGAAAAAGTCTGAGTAGAATAGACGGAAGATACTCTTCATGGCCATGTAAGAGTATATGCCTTATTTAACTTTTTTGGCACAGGCTCTCCATATCTTTAGGAAACAATGGAATTCAAGTAAAAGAGGATAGACTGAACTGAATAGAAGTGGAGTAAACAGTAAATAGTGGTTGTTTATCAGTTTTAAGTCAATTAAGCCCTTTGGAAATTAGAATTGAAATTAAGAGTGTCTCGCACTATTTTTGGCATCCAGAGCCCATTGTAGGTCCGGCACGGGCAATCTTGTGCCTGCATACACAGCGTTGCTCATTTCAAAGCTCTGATAATCACATTCTCATGTTTTATGGACACATCCTCCTGTCTGTGGATCAGACATAAGCATGCAGCTGCCGTGCGCGACACAGTCTGCTGCATCTCTTCAGCAAATCATGAGCCTTCAAATTAGGCATTCTGGAGCATAAGCAGAAGTAGGAGAGGAAATTTGTTTTTCAGATGTAAACTTCCAAACAGCCTCTTTTAATGGTCACATTTTGTTCTTTGATTCTGTGAAGGTAAAAAAAAGAAAACAAAAGTTGGTCACTATTTGGACAGCAAATAAACTTTTTACGTTGACATTACTTTTGGAGTTATGGAGCCAGTTTCTTGGGAGAAGAAAATCATCAAGGCTGTCCCCACCTCATTCCTGTTAAAGGTTTACCTCATACTTTACCAAATCCCCAAGGCTTCACCCTAAAGCCTTACCCTGTAACAGCCATTGTCACCATTAGGCCTTGCAGAGGGCTCTCTTTCTTTCCACAGGTGGGCAAACTTTCCGCATGTGAGGATAATTCATTTATCTAGTTAACATTTATTAGAAGTTTTCTTTATGTCAGGCCCTACTCAATATTGGAGATGAAAGATCAAATAAGATTTCCTTGCTTTCAAGAAACTCATCTTCTAGTAAACCAGATTTTATTCTGTGGTTAATCTGAGAGAGGTAGGAAATTGTGATGCTACTTTATTTAATTTCAAAAGAACAAAATCAACAAAGTATAAATTTTAAAAATCAATTTGCACATATCAATCATAGTCCCAAACCTCAGAAAAGTCACCGATTGAAACAGCATATATATGTTTTAATTAAGGGTTTGGGGTTTGTTTGCTCGGTTTTGCAAGTAATAGAAGCATGGAGAAGCTGCATTAGGTTAAAACGATGCATCTACTGGTAAGAGAACGGAGGTGTAATTTGGCTTCAGGTGGAGCTAGAAGGAGAAAAAAGAAAGTTATAAACAAAGGAAGCTACTTCTCCCCAGCTCTCCGGGAAACATGGTATCATCCTTATTTCTCTCTGTTTCATTCTTAATTCTGTTTCTGTATGCTTTCTGGTCTTTCTGCTCCACTGTGCACTTGGCAGAAAAAGGTTTTCTTAGCTTAGAAAATATATTTTATTCCTATTTTCAGCAAAAAAAAAAAAAAAAGCAAATAGACAACTGATTTCCAGTCCTGAACCCCCTTTACAAAATTCCAAGAGAGAGAATCTGATTGGCTTGAGGGGCCACACCTTGCCCAGTCTTGACGGTGGGAGGAGTGGGTAGGGTTTGAGGGCAGAGTCATGGAGTGCAGATTGGCTTGCTGCTGTGGCTTCAGTGACAATTGCTGCACCATGAGCTTGGGCTCGGTAGAGAGATTCTAGAACAGATCACAGGACAGACAAGTCTTGCTTTTATGCTGCTCCTTTCTAAAGAGTACAGTACAGAAATCTAACAATTTCATGTATTTGTCATTCTTCTTTCCTTCTGAAGAGAAATTTCTAGGATAATCAAAAGTGACAAAGATATAAACAGATAAATACAATACAGTGGAATAAGAGCTATAGGAAAGGTGGATGTCAAGGCCAGCCTGCAGAGTGACTGTGAGAAATTACATTACACAGCAAAGATGCATACACTTGTGAGGCTTTATTCTTTACGTTTTATTTTTGCTTTCCTAACAAACTTATTGTGGCTTATTCTATATAGGAAGTCCCCTTATTTTTGAGATTTTTCAAGAGCCTTTATTGAATTACAGAAAAATGCACCAATAATATGTGTATAGCTAGATGAAGTTTTATAATGAGCACGGTCATGACTCAGACATTACCAGCTCCCTGGGGTCCGACTCCCAGTTCCTCCCTGTCAGTATTCCCAGTCACCACCTAAAGGTAACCACTGTTCTGTCTTCTCTCCCTGTTGGTTAGTGATGCCTGTTTTTGAACTTCATATAAATGAAATCATGCAGTATGTCCTTTGGTAGGCCTGACTCTTTCAACATTATGTTTATGAGAATCACCCATGTTGTTTTCTGCAGCAGGAGTTTGCGAAATTTTACTGCCATACTGAATTTCATGGAATGAATATACCACGATACATGTACCCATTACACTGTTGATGGACATTTGGATGCTTCTGTTTTGGAGCTAGTGTGATAAATGCTGCTATTAATATTCTCATATATATTCTTTTAATACATGTATGTGTGCAGCACACATAGTCATTATGATGGGTGTATAGTTATATCTGCTAGCTGTTTTAATTTGTATTTCCTGATGACTGATGATATCGAGTACATGTTGACAGGATATGGGCTAGTTGGTTATCATTTTTGATGAGGTAACAATTTTGCCCTTTTTTTAAGAGTTGATTGTCTTTTTCTTCTTCTTCCTTTCTGTGGACTTCATTAAAATTAACGAACTTCTGTTGACCAAACGACACAATCGTGAGATTACAAATAAAAATAAAAACACCCCTTGTATTTAAAGTATAGAATTTCTTTTACCAAAATTTGATTCTCACTCAAATCTTTAGAGTTGTGTCTATTATATGAAATAAGAATGTCTCTATTAAGACATATGCAGCTTCACAATATAGTCATAATATTCTATAGAGGAAGATTTAACTCAAAGACTTGTATTTTCTTTTAATTTGCATAAGAGACCAGTATTGGGAAAGCAGCCTACTCATTAGGAGTTATATATTTCGTGTGTAATCTCAATGGTCAAAATCTCTAAAAAACTTATTCTCTGTCGGCACTTCATTATTTATCTTTTTGATAATTCACAGAAAAATTTCCCTCAAGTCTCAGAATCAGAAAAACCTGTGCTGGACAATTGGCTTGGTTTTCTCCTATGAGCACTGTGGCTTTTGTGGCAGACTATGCTCCCTCTTTGCTTAGTTTCCTCACATTTTATTTATGTTTATAAGGTTTATCCCACATTTATAAATTACAAAGGACTCTATGTATACATTTCTCCATACTAATCCTAAATTTATTTTGCCATTTCCCCTCAGATATTTCTATTAACTTTTAATATAAAATATATAATCAATATAAAAGTAAAAAAGAAATGTAACAAGTATATATGTATGTGTGTGTATGTAATTATACTATGTGTGTATATACTGTATATACATACATTAATCTAAATAAATATAGTGTATATATTTAACTAAATATCTATGCACAACTAAATACATATATCCTAAATGAAATACATATAAGGCAAATGTACAATATATATTATATATATAATATAACACATATATAATACACATACACACACAGGACAAGTAAGTTTATTTTTATGATCAGTCAAATTTTGTAAGAGAAACATAAATAATAATTTTATAGTTAATGACCTTAATAAATATTTCCATTCTTAGGTCTCGTGGCATAATATTGTTTTTGTTCCAGTCTTTGCCATATGCTTGCTTAACTTCTGTTTCATGCTACAAAGTGCAGATTAGTACTGGGATCGAAGCTGCCTAAAGTATTCTATGCAGCATCTTATTTGTTTGCAGTGCTCTTGAACTATGAATAAGGATAAAATTTCAAAGCCAAAGCATGGAAAAAAAGACTGGAGAAAAGCATTTTTATGCTAATGGCCATAGCCATGATTATAAAGCAGAGTGCACACAGAATGCACTGTGGAGCTGCTAAAGAATATTTATGGAGCATATGGGCCCTGCATAGCAGAAGCAAAAATGTTCTTTTCTCAAATTCTGTTTGTCAAATTACTTTGGACATTAAGGAAAATGCTGAAGTTTCATTTGAACTGTGGACTGAAAACCCTGACCAAAAACAGGGCTGGGATTTGTGAGCTGTCATTTTATTCACCACAACCCTAAATAGAACTGTGACATGCTAGAATGATTCTGGATAAATTGCCTTTTACTTGCCTGATGTAAGGGTGATCTGAAGGGAAAAGAAAGTGGGACAAGGAATAACAATTTCAGAAAAGTTTAAATAGAGAAGTTTATGAAATTCTTAATGGAGATAGTATGAGTCCAAGGGCTAATAAACAAATGCTCCTTTGTATGCAAATTATTGCTCTAAATATTATTGTAATAATCTGATGCATCAGTGGATATTTTGGGGATCTGGTAAACATTTTTCAACTTTGAAAAATACATAGACACCACATTAGTCATCCCTAATGAATCAAAATAGCACATCTTCACAGATTCATGATAAGTCAGTGTTGGTCTTCATTTCATTTACTCAGATTATAAGAATAAAGCACTTGCTAAGTGTAAGATACAATGCTGACCTTTGTACCTCGAGTGTTGCAAGATGGATTTTATTCCACTGGTTTTATAAATGAGAACGTTGAGATTCAGAAAGTTTGGGAAGCTTGTCCAAAATCACAAATAGTAGTGAAACTGGGATTCGGTTCTACCTAATCAAAGGCCCCATGCTTTTCAATATACCACTGCTTTATTATAAAAAAAAAAAAACCCAAACAAACATGGATCAATCTCAGTATGAATCACCAAGTGCTATAACAGAGATGTTGAAATAGCATCAGTGAGATAGGAAATTACCACCAATTCTCATTCCATTTATAGGAGAAACTTACCAGAATGATTTCTGGATGACTGAAGTCAGTTCCTATGTATCCTTGAGTAATTCTGAAGGAGAGCTCTGTGTGTTTTAAACTGTGGATATTGTGGAACTGGAAGTTTACTCCCCTTGCCTAAGATTTAAAAGTCCTGATGATTTTGAATGAATTTTGGTGAGAAGGCCAGCTCCTCTGGCCTAAACAAATCAGTCTGTGTATAAACGGGATCTCAGTATGGATGTTTGGACAGTTGAAGAATAGGAAATTTGACACTCAGTGGGACTTTCACATTTCCACCATGTATTTTCCAAATTTGCAGGACAAAACCTCTTTCCTCCTACTTCTAAAGCACAGGCAGAGTGATCCTTGCCGCCAGAAAATATATAGCTATTTTCTCCTTTTGGGTAAACAAAAGACACCATTGGTTCTATAAGCTGCACACTCCAGCTGACGGAATAAAAAAAAAGTTTGGAAAAATCACGTGCAGGAGGACATATTCACCAAACTATTCCTTCTTTCTGTGATGATGCCTTATTTAGTTTCATTAAATCAGTTACACGAGAATTCACTCCTACTTCCTAGAAAATTTAAGTCCATTATTTCTGCTAGTATAAAGTATTGGGGTAAAACCTATTTGTAGTCATTTTCTCCTTGATGATGTATATAAAAAAAATTAAGTACTAAGCCTTTTTGTTGAAGTCAATAATCCTTTTATTGGGGTCTGGCCTGGTGGTGTAGTGGTTAAGTTTGTGCACTCTGCTTCAGCGGCCCAGGGTTCGCAGGTTTGGAACCAGGCGCAGACCTACACACTGCTCATCAAGCTTTACTGTGGGCAGTGTCCCACAAAAAAAAAAAAAAGAGGAAGATGGGCACAGATGTTAGCTCAGGGCCAATCTTCCTCTCCAAAAAAAAGAAAAAAATCCTTTTATTAACAATTTTATAAATGTACTCCTAAATAAAACATAATTCATCACAGCTTGTTCTTTGCCCTATTTATTGAAAACTTCCTAACAATATACTTTCTTGAACATAGGTCATCTCTTTGCCACTATCAGGTGAATGCAATCATGATTTACTTGGGGAAAATGCCTATACTGCTTTTGTTCTCAAGAGTTTTCCATTAGGCTACTGGCCTAACTTTACACCAAACTTGCGTCCTTTCTGTGTAAGCATTTCTAGTAAAGAAAACCACATGCACAAGCAGTTCATCCCTGTAGTAGAAGTTTCAAACTGAACCAAAATGATGTGTGCATGGATGTGAAGCAGATATTTATGAGGAAAAAGAATTGAAAGAGCATGACCTTAGGAAGCTTGAAGAAGAAGAGAAATGGGTCAATTTTCCTGATACTAGTGGAAATATTCGCCCTCTGTAGACAATGGCGGCAGGGAACTTAACCCCAAGTAGGACTAAACAGGAGAGAAGACAGACTTCCTTTGGCTTCAAGAGTGACCTCCCTTGCTTCTTTATACTGCACCTGTGCAGGGGGATGAGAACAAATGCAGATGGCGATTCCTACAGCAATATTCTTTAGCACTTTCCAGTTTTTTGTCTCCCTGGGCAACCTTAGGTGCATATCTAACTTTATAAAGTTTTCTTTCCTGGTAAATTTTCTACAGTGCTTTCAACAGAGTAGACACATACGTTTTATTTATTTCTGGAGACTCAAAATATAAGCACGACTCAACAGTGATAGACAACTAAATAATTAAAAGGGGAATGACTAATAGTGATGACTGTAAATAGTAAGTTACGTTGTCACGGCATTTGAACATATATAAATTCATTTTTATCTTCATAACTGCACTATGGGTTAGGTTGGGGAGTTTTATCGGCCCCATTTTAAAGATGATGGAACAAAGGATAAAAGAGGGAAAAAGAAAGGCAATTAAAACTTGCTTAACATATTCTGAGAACCAAGAACTGTGCCAAATATTTTAGATAAGTATTTCATTTAATCCTGACTAAATCTGTTGAAGTTGGTATAATTTTCTCCACTTTAGAAAAGAGTAAACTGAGGTTCTAAGAAAAAGCTATGAAAGTTCACAAAGTTAATCAAGAAGAGAACTTTTTTCTTCCAATCTGAAAGCAAAGTTGTGTAACTTATTATTTACTCTTGGAGGATATAGTTTCCGGAATGATCATTAGATAATACAAATCCCAGACTATCCATTTCACAAGGAGACGTGGGGACACACATCTTAAGCATGTTTAACCGTTTGATGATACACATAAGACAACACACACCAGCCTCTGAGTAGCAAAATGAATTCAGCTGTGGGCTTAGTACAGATCTAATAACAGAAAGATCTAGGAAGAAAGTATTTTATTGTCCTTAAAAATTGGGGGCAATATTATTTAGAAGAACATAAAACATTTTTTTGCTGGAACTTCTGAGTTGAGCTTTCGAGAAACTGTGCCTCAGCTGGTCCTTCAATCGTTCAATAGAGAGATCAGCATATCTCTTTAACATCTTAAGCCAACAAAGCAGAGTTTCATCCTTTGCTGCTTCAAACATATGGTCACAATCTCTCAGGTTTTAAGAGAAGAATCGAATTTAATCTTTTCTTCCCTAATGGCTTTGTTCTTGTATCTGAAAGGAGGTAGATTAAACCTATGTATGTCTATAAAAGTAACAGCAGTATTCAATTGTTTGATAAACCTCGACCATCTGTATGGATGATTGGAACCAAATGACCTAGAATTCAGGCTTCAAGGTTAGACTGCTAGAGTTTGAATCTCTGTTTCAATAATTTCTGGCTAATTACCTTGTGCATGTTTACTAATCTCTCTATATCTGTGTTTTCTCCTCATTAAAATGGGGCTATTAATTATACCAGCATCATCAAGTTGCTAGGAAGCTTATCTGAGGTAATACTATGATATAAATTGTTTAAGATAGTGCTTGGCCCACAATATACATTCAACAAATATTCACGGTCATTATTTTTAGTATTATTATTAATTTTTTAAATAAAACATAGATATTCTGAGACATACTGAATCACAGCATCCCATGCAACTGTATTCTAACTAATTCAGCATTAGGCCTCACCAATCAACCCACCAAGCTTTACCCAAGCACCCCCAACAACAAATTCCTCATTACCTCCAAAAATCGGTCCCATATAGTTTCAGTATTCAAGTTCTAAGAGGCTTTTTCCTCACACTGAGCGCCAAACTGCCTTCCTGTAATTTGCACACAGATGGGTGGGTTCTGCCTCCTAGGAATACATAGAATGAGTCTAATCCCACTTAAAAAAGGAAAGCTTTCAAATATTTAAAGATAGACAGCACATTCCTTTTGAGATTTCATTACTTTACTTTCAACTGAACATTTTTCATTTGTTGTGTTTTCCTAACAATTGACAAGTTTATTCTGACTTCTTCAATTGCTGTTCTTCTTTGTTTTACTGGAAGATTTTGTATCATTATATTAGAAGAGAGAGCAAAGTATAGAGCTGGCTCTCAACCCTGGCTGCACATTAGAATATTTGGAAAGCTTTAACAATATCAGTGCAAGGGTTCCATATCCACAGATTCTGATATAATTGGTTTGGGATGTAGCCAGGTTGGAAAAGACATTGGAGTAGAAGAAAAAGCACAGAATTTATAGTTTAAAAAGTCTCACATCTGTGTGACATTTTGAGCAATTACTTAAACTCTTTGAGTCTTGTAGTCCTTTGTTCATTTAATCAGAAAATACTATTAAGTGCTTCCTATGGGTCAGGCATTGTGCTAAGCAGAGGGAATACACAGAAATAAGACATACTTACTGCTTTCTAGTGGCAAGATAGTAATAATCAATGTCACAAGTGAGGGTGTATTATTCGTTTAGATGAGTGCTATAAAAAGGATCATGCTTCTCTGAGATTCAACAAAAGCAGATCTGGCTTAGTCTGTATTAGAGAGAGGAAAGAGTTTAAGTCCAGAAATAAAAAAGGCATTTTGGGCAGGGAAAGAGAAGCTTCTGTGAATGAGTCATATAAGTTTACAAGAAGTAAAGGACCCTTTCTTATCAAGAGGAAAAACCAGCTCTAAGTTTCCCTGACCTCTTCATGGAAAACAACCGCTTTTTACTTCCTTAAAAATTTGAAATGTTCAGTGGTGAAGGGTCTGCCTGGGGACTAGGATATGACACAAAAGCGCTTGAGGTGAAGAGTGACGATGGCAGCTGCTTTGTTCCTCTCCCAAAGGAAACTTCCAAATCAAACCTCTGAGTCGGAAACTGGCCAGGTACCAGAGCAGAGCAGCAGCTCTCGGCTAGAACACCACCTTGTTTGCTGGCCTCTGACCTTCAGGGGAAATGAGATGGAGAAAATACCTCTTCTGGAAAAAGATGTCCTCTGTGCTAAAGAAATTTGTCATGACATCCAGAAAAACTGGACAGGAGTTGTTAGTTGTTTTGGCCTGACTTGGGGAGGGTAAGATTTTCAAAGCTATAAAGGTTCCAAAGAACTGCCTCACAAACTCCAAACTGTATATGCACCTTGTTAAAAGCAGATTCTGGTTTAGTAGTTCTGGGGTGGGGAGGTGCTTGGGATTCTGCATGTTTAACAAATTCTCAAGTGATGTCAATGTGGCTTATCAGTGGATCACCTGAGTAGAAAGGGTGCAGCCATTGAGTCCTCTGCCTCATTTTGCCCATCACAAAGGCTTTGTTCGATATAATTGCCGTAAGTGTCAACTACGGGATTGAACTAGTTTCTGCCTGGGTTTAACCTGACTGCCTTTCCTGAAAATCTTTGAAGTATTACCATATGAATCTGCCTTCCCTAAAGTAGAAATGCTTGAACATTCACCCTACATGCCCTTTTCCCCTTAGTCATTTCTTTGATTGGTTCGATAGTAATACAATATCCTAGGGGGTATCAAGCCACTTTAAGATTTCTAGACGCTCTTTCTCCCCACCATCTTGCTGCATGTCTTGACCATTGACTGAATATGCTTACCATACCACTGATCGCCAGTTTTTCAAAGCACTCTGCAAACTGCATTGATTAATATGTCTAAACGATCAAATTACTTAGCTGAAAATCAATATTGCATTTTTAATATTCCACAGAAAGACTGCTTACTCCTCAACTCTGGAGAGGAGACTAAAAGAATTATATTCTGTACCTGAAATTTGTGCCACATGCAGCATAAGTTGAAATATTATTTCTTATCCGAGAGCTCATATAGTAAGAATTCTCCCTTAATAGTATAGAATCCCCAATTCTAATTGCAGAAGCAGTCTTTCTGGGAGGCTTGGGGAGAGCTCTTAATTTTAATCTGCAAATCTAAACTAAGAAGGCAAACAAAACAGGCTTGGTAGAATAGGTGTAGACGCAATCACAGCATATTAGGACCAGAATTATTTTAGAAAGTATCTAACTGGTCTCCATATTTTGTAGTTCAGGTATGAAGGTAATAGAAGGTAAAAGAATTTCTGTGACTTGGCCAACTTGTTAGTGGCAGTGCTGGGGCTATCATCAGTTCCAAGACTTACAGTTTGTTGACTAAAAATCCAGAAAATTAGGTCTGTACAAAGCCATTGCATTTTTGGAATTTTGTTTTTCTCACCTGTAATTTAAACATTAATTTCTCTAAGACCCAATTGAAGTTGAATATGCTCAGAATCCATGAAAACCAACATTAAAAAAAACACATATAACTTTTTGTGCTTACTCATTTTTATTTTTGGACACACCATACAATCTGAATAAATAATTTTGATGAGTAACAGAAAGCTAACATGAGTTAGTAGGATGAATGAACTACCACCTGCATATCACTGGATTAATTTTCAATTTCATAATTTAATAGTTCAATTGAAAATGATACTTAATATTATCATAAGTAATAGCAGATCTCACCAGATATAATGAGTAGTAAATTTATGACAAACAAAAAATAAGATGTTATCTGAAATATTTTAATTCAGATTAGTAAAATCAGAAACTCTGTTTCCATCCACTTAAAATATTTAAAACAAAAGTTGTATAAAAACTGTGGGACATATGACAGCTATAATAACCATGATGATACCGTATCTATAGATTTCTTTTGCTTTATAATGCACTATGGTTAAGTCTACATTCATACAGAAATTTTTTGTGTATAAAAGGCAGAGTTTAGGGGAGCATCTGTTTTTGTTAAGCTACAAACTCTATTTTGTACTAAATAAAAACTTCCAAGAAATTCCCAAGATACCAATAATACATTTCACCCTACACAAAGCATTTGGGTAACAGACAGGGACACAAAAAATCTACATTCTCCTTGATTCTCTGGATAGGTAAGAAAAGTTCAAAGCGTTTTTCAGTGAAGTGTAGAGGCTTAAGAAAATGAGTATTACCCAGTGTAAATCCCCAGACATGTAAACTGCCCAAATGAGAAAAACAGACATTTATTTTTCTCCCTTGGATTGCCTGTTCAGTCTACACTGGGGAAAAATTGGTCTTCTTGGAGCCATAAAAACAATATGGTGTCTAGTTACCATCCAAGAAGGGAGTCAGGAACTGTTAACCAAGGAGCATGTCTGGAACATTTTTTAACATCCCCAAGTTTGTAATATCCCATATATCTGTCTGTTTCCCTATAAAAGAAATGGCCGAGTGTTTGGTTCCCATAGGCCTCAGGGGAGGGACAGGAGAGACACTGTCTGTATACAGCCAGATATGGAGAATAACCCACAGGGACACGCTGGTGGTGAGGACTGTAAAGTGAGGAGGAAAGGTAGCTGGAATGTTAGAGCTTGCAGGAAAGTTTAGGAAACTGTTTGGTTCCATAGCAATTACATCCCATATTTTACATCCCAAAGTGAATAACTGAGATAAATGCATAGTCATTTCAGGAAGGAAGGGCTTTGAATTATCTATACGAACTACTTACCTGTCCAGACTCACTAGAGAATTTCCACACTCCACTCCACATTGCATCAGCAGAGCCTCCTTAAAAATAACCCACGTCCTGTCTAATCCCTCTGGAGCAAACAGCTCAAACTCGATCAGTTGCAGAATAATGATAAAAGTGTTTTGCCGGAGAGGGGTAAAGGAACCCCTACCACTGTCTGATTTTGATGGCATCATTTGTTAGATAAAAGCTCCAGTTTGAAAAGAAACCCAGTAGTCTGCCTTGGCACGTTTACAAAGTGGAGACAATTTACAAAACCATACAACTTGCAGAGATGAAAGCGATGTCAATGCCCAGAAGGCTTTGTTGTTATCGTTGCTTTATTGTTGTTTCCGCGTTGTTGTGACACTAAGAATTATGATCATCAGGGGAGGTGACCTAATCAGGACGAGAGGCCCCAGCTTGTTCAAGTGAAGCAGCAACCAGCTGTCAAAGCATGGGTCGTGGAGAGACACACATTCTTTATATGGAGGCTGCTTGCTGTTTGATAATTGTCCCTTCTTTCCAGGTAGTCACCATTCTGCTCTCATTCCCCAGTTAGCTCTCCTTCTCAAAACACACTCAATCAGAGGACGTTATTTATGAAAACACTTGAAGAATTTGGATGAAGGCTGTATGGTGTGTTTTGCATACTGATTCAAAAGAGATTGCTATTTTAATCAGGGGAAGATCTTCAATAAGTACGATCCCCATGGGATTCCAAGTGAAGAGGAAGTCACACTCCATGGATTGTATTTGCTTCCCAGTGCCTTCCATCTTGACAATTAGATTGCTGTCTTGAGTCCATAGAGGGTGTATGCGTGTTTGTCAGACCAACTCACAGTCTCTTAAACTTTTATTATTAACTTATGGAATATTTGGCAGAATAGTTATAAAATAATAGAATGTCTGTGAAGAGCAAAGTAAAAAAGGATGAAAAAATTGCCTAAAATACCGTTACCCAGTAGAAGCCACTTGTCTTAATCTGTTTGGGCTGCTATAACAAAATACCAGAGACTGGGTGGCCTATAAACAACGAACATTTATTTCTTACTTTTCTGGAGCCTGGGAATTCCAAGATCAGGCGCCAGCAGACTTGGTGTCTGGTGAGGGCCCAAGTCTCCGTTCATAGATGGCTGTCTTCTCTCTGTGTCCTCAAATGGTGAAAGGGGAGAGGGAGCTCTCTTGGGCCTCTTTTATGAGGACACTAACCCACTCATGAGGGCTCCATCCTCACCACCTAATTACCTCCCGAAGGCCCCATCTCCTAATACAATGACCTTGGGGGTTAGGATTTCAACATATGAATTTTGGGGGAAACACAAGTGTTCAGTCTATAGCACCACTGCTAACATTTATACCAGATTTTTACTTCAAACTTTTTCCATGCATATTTTCAAGATAAATAGCATTATGCTATATATACAATGTTTTATTTTGTTTTACTTCATTTTAGCATAAGCTAAGTATTTATTAGACAAAATATCAAAAACCTAAATTATTAAAAAATTCAAATTTGTGATTATAATAAAATATAAAAGTTGTGTACATCATATCACTAAATACATAATGAAAACATAGGCTATTGTCTAATATATTTGAAACACGTATAAACAACAAATGATTGGTATATATAATATTCTACAAAATCATGAGCAAGACAACATGGAAATGTGGGCAAATAACATTGACAGAAGAGAAGATCTGAACAGTCAGTAAATGTAAGGAAAAATGCTGAATTGAACTAGACTAAAAATATTTAAAAACATTCACAATGAAGAATCATTCACACTACAATATTCACAAAAATATTGAACTCTGAAAATGCTAAGTATTGGGCTTTGGTGAAGACATGGTACAACGGGAAGTCTTAAACACAGCTATCAAAAATGCATACTTACTTAACTTGGAAGAATAATTTATTATTACATAAAAAGTAAAAGAGGTATATATTCTAAGACAGCATTTCCATTCCTGTGCCTATGGACTCTACAGAAAATTTGAGGCATGGGAAGAAAGAGACATCTAAAGAATGTTCATAGCAACTGTGTCTTCCTAGCATAAAATTAAAAGTAACATAAATGTTTATTAACATAAGAATCAATAATAAAATTGAGGTATAATCATATATAGAATACTTGAGTGAATTAATTACAACCACCCATATCAACACAAATAAATCTTAGAGTATAATATTGAGAGAAAAAGTGAGTTACCAAAGAATATATACAGTATGGTGATATTTAGTTAAAAATTTTAAATGTGTAAAATGTTATGTACTGCTTGATTTTATGTATATATAATATATAAATTGTACATATATATTAAATTTATCATTTCTCTGAATATATATGTTCATATATAGTATATATAAAATATATATATTCCTCTCTCTCTCTACATATATGATAATGATAAATATTCAATTGAAGATAATAGATACCTTTGGAGTGAAAAAAGAGTGATGTAGTCATAGAGGGAGTATTTGGTAATATAATTGTATTTATCAAGTTTTATTTCTTAAGTAAAAACAGGAAATATCTACACTGTGCTTTACTAAATGCCAGGCACACATCCAAGTATTTTACATATATTAATACATTTATTCCTTCCAATAATACTAGGGTTTTCTTCTAATTTTAACCCTTATTTTGCAGATGAGATTTCTGAGGCACAGAGAGGTTAAGTAACTGGCCTGAGATCACTCAGCTAGTATGTGGCACAGTCAGGATTCAAACCCAGAGGACCCAATTCTAGAACCCATGTTTTCCTCACTGCACACTTCCTGGCCTGAACCCTAGAGAATTTGGTATAATTTTAGAGTTAAAAGGAAAGTTAAAATCTTGCCTTTTGTGAATTAAAAGAATTAAAACCACTTAGGCATGAAGTCTGAAATCTGTGAAGCTTTCTCTCGTTTGATTCAGAGGGATAAGTGGAGTCCAGTGGAGCAGTTTCGGTTAGCAGCAAGAGAAAGGTTACATACATAGGGGTGCTCACTGTAATGCCTGGGGCCCCTCCAAGTCTGCCCCTCCCACCACTGCTAACTGAAGCCTGCAGCTACCTAGGGAGCATTCTGCAAGGAGTTGTCAGAAGCAGAGCATGATGTGAGATGATGAAATTGTTCTCTTGGGCAGATATAGAAAAGGGGATGGAAGAAACATTGTCATCTACTGTGAACTTTGGGGGACAATGAGAAAGGTAAACTCAGGGTTCGAGTAGCATTTCTTCTTGTCATTTGTTTCCTCTGCATCTCCTAAGAATCATCCCATTACACCACCATCATCGTAGTACACATTTTACTTCAATGTTTACTTAGTTGCTTATTATAATTTCCTGGTTTGGCTTTCAAGTCTGTACTACTCAACAGGAACCTTTGCTTTCACATAAACGTGATTCTGTATGAACCCTTCACTGCTATGTATCATGTCAATTAAGTGTTCAGGAAAATTAAAGCATTTTTTGAGACTTGCATAAGAAGGGAATGCATGTGCTTGCATACAAATGCTCTTTTTTTCTTTTAGGGAACATTTTCTAAATAGCAAAAATGTGTTTTGCTGATTTATTATAGAAATGAGAATTAATTCCTTACAACCACTGGCATGATCTTCCATTTAAAACATTATTAAAGATCTTTAATGCTAAAAATGATTTCATTTTTTTCTAATTAAAAAATGGAATTGAATCAAACTGCTAAATGTCGTATTTAAAGTTTATGACTATTCAAGCAAATGAATTATTAGCAATATTTTAATTGCATCCATAATTTATACCAAAAAATGGTTAAAATGGTTCTAGATATCACCTGAAGCTTCCAAACTTTTCGACTCTTCTGATAAAAATGGCCATTGTCTAGCTGCACCTATTATTGTAAAATATGGGACTACATTATCTAAAGAGAGCACATACTCTAAAATTAGGAGCAAGCCTAAAAGTGTTACCATCAGAATCTGAAATTACTAAGAACCACTGAGAGGGACTTGTCATTTACAAGGTGATTCTTCCCTAAGAGATTGTTTGGATATGTTTTCCTAATAAGACCAGAGTGCTTTCCAAAATTCATGGCATAGTTAGAGCAGGACCAAAACTTTTCTACTCTTGTATCCACGCTGATGGGTTGGAATTGGCAGCCTGAAACACTGTCACTAAGGATTCCACATGCCTGGGTCACGATGCTGTGATATTTGCCATGACCATTGGGATAGGGAGGGGAAACGTCCAAGATACATTTCTATTATGTTTCAAAGAAGTATCTATAGACTCATTAAGGACTTGTTTTTTCTTAAGGTGATAATCGTTTTCTACAACATGAAGGCGCAGGCTTACCCACTGGAGTCTAGTCGATGGAAGATAAAAATCTGCGTACATCAATGCCCAGAAGAGTTAGGAGATGACGCAAACATTCATTCTGTCTGGCCGATATAACCCTAGATAGTGAAAGTGGATAATGTGCACTACCGTAACAGCAACACTTACCTTAGGATTTCCCCTTGCCCTTTTTTGGGAATTCATCAAGAGATGTATGACTTCCTTTTGGGGAGTGAATGTCCTTAAAAGCCAGTGTAAGTATTCTGGTCTGCAGAAGCAGGCATATTTCCTAATTAATAACTGGCACTGCTTTTGGAATTTGTGATTTTGGTTAGTGAGGGTCCACCTTCCAAAGACTGACCACCTCAGAAGTATCAACATGATGGTGTTTTTCAACCAGAAATCTGGGCATGACTATTTCTGTGATTATCTTATTAGACAAATACATCAAATCTTAGTCTGCTGCTTCCTCCATTTACCTTCTCCTAACTGCAGAAGATTAATTTATTTTTCAGGCCAAAAGATTACTTCATTGGGGTAATCCATGTATCCGACACAAAATAACCAGGGCTGAATGGTTCCTATTGACCAAATTCAGTTAACAGGTCATCAGTGATGATACAAATTCAAGTTATTCAGAAAACTGTCAATGTGTTATGATACCACAGAGATAAGATCCATAGGCTATGATATATTCAAACAAATCTTTCTGTAAATGTACCTGTCACTATTTCATGTAATGTAGCACTCCGAAATGCAAATCTGTCTTGAACACATTATATGTTTCTCGTGGATGTTTGATTACGCATGTGTTTATCTGAACTTTTGTTCTTTTGTTTGGTACTGAATCTTGATATTCACAAGCACCAATTTTCACCCTTGGAGATTTGTAATAATTCTGTTAAGGACCCTCTTTTGTCTAGCCTAACTCTCTAGAGGCATTTGAGAAGCAAAACTCCGTGACTAGAAGCTGCTATGCTTTAATTTGTACCAACACATGGTATCAAAGATCATGAAAGCAATGTTTTCATCCAATTAAACTAGCTAGAAACTAATGAAAACTGCCCAGAGAATTTCCCTTTGTAAATTAAAGATACAAAACAAGGATTGTCACTCGACTTGTTTTCAATTGGCTTTGTATGGCACTAATAATCTTGGTTAGCAATAGCTGTGAGGAGTTTGCATCTGTGAAGGGCAGACCACAGAGGATGCAGAGATTAGCCAGAATTCGGCTAAGCCGCCACCAAAGTTTCAATGTTTATTCCAATCATCTTCAAACTCATTAGGTCTACAAAATTGAGTTGCAAATCTCTGGAGCACATGCTTTATTAAGAGATGGCTGGAATTTCCCTTTTCCAGTTGGGCAGAAGCCCTGTGAGGACTCCATTCTTTTCCCTGGGAGAATGTTGGCACATCTGTCAATAGCCCAAGCCAGAACTAAGAAGTGCATCTGAGTGTGAAAGAATGCATTATTAAAAATATTATTTTTGGACTCATGGTCTTGGACATTTTCTAAAATTTTAATCTGGCTGTGTACTAACTTTAGCCATTTCTTGTTTAGAAGAACTCTTTAAGAAGTAAAATATTGAACTACCTGGCAGAGGCTCTATTTTTGTACACAATGCTAAAAATTTCCCAGTATCTGGCCTTTTCCAGTTTGGCTCATCATTTCCCCTCAATGAGCGTATCTTTCAGCACTAGTACATTTCAGCACAACAGCCACTAGGAAGAGGTGTGTGGTATTTTGCTTTATATTTCTTATCTGTCATAGGGTTAAGACCGACAAAGAAGTCCAGAAAATTCTAACTTCTCATATCTTGGCTTCCACAGGGTTAAGACAGATGGAGAGGCCCAGAAAATACTAGATTGGGAGGATAAAGTCCCTGAAGCAGCTAGGCTTACAGCTATGGAGTCCAATCCTGAGGCAGGTCAGATGCCAGGATTTCAAAGGTCATGGAAAGATCAGCCAAAAACAAATTCCAGTAGAAGCCAGTTCAGGTGTCAGCAGATTCCTCACGGAGAGAATTGGGAATGCTTTGTTCCAGTACTTGTCTGTCTCAGAGTTTTTCACATTAAAGGGGGAAAAAGGCCAAAAAGCTGGTTGTAAAATACGGTTCATTTATAAGAAGAAATAGAAAGGCATTTTATAAAGGCTCATTTCATAACAGTGGGGAAAAAAGACAAGACTTGGAAACAATATCTTTGAAAGAAAAAAAATGAAAAATTTACCTTGAGGATAGAAATAATTTATGATCAAATAGTTGTACATTGTACCATCTACATAATACCTATGAGCATATATTTTAGCTGATGACGTTAATCTATATAAATTCAGGTTTTTTTTTTTTTTTCCTGTAATTAGGCAACCTGGATTTGTGTAAATCAATATTCACTTGAAAGAAAATCTACTTCAATAAAAAAGGTATATAACCCTATGGTATTTCCTATAAATGTTTGAACCTACATTCTCCCAAACCTCCATACCCTAGAGAAATGGGTCTCTAAACTATTAATGCGACCAGTGGGGCCAAGCAGTGGCATGACCAAGCATAGGAAGAAATTAAGAAAAAGAGATTAAAACAAGAAAAACAAAAAACAAAAACTAAACAGTGAAGTTAACCGGAATGAGCACGGAGAAAACCCAGTCAGTATGTGACCTTGTGACATGACATAAACTTTCTAGACCTCAGTTTTGTTATCTCAAGGAAAACTCCCTGTAGTTCTAAACTGGGTTTATTTCTCAATGTTGTTGTTTTCATAGAAAGGAACCAGAAAAAAATGTCTACTTGTTTGCCCCTAATTTTATTTTCCTAAAATTCCCCATTTCAAACATTAGTCACTGGTCTAATATCATTTGATTGAATAATACAGAGCTAACAATTGTCTGTGTTCCAACGGCTATTAGTGAAACTGGTTATTTCCTAGATCTGATTAAGCTTGTCCCTGAGTGAAGTATGTTACATACCTTGTAGCTTGGAATCTTTAAATTTCCTTTTATATTCAGTGACCTCAGAATTTATTTAGTACAGCATTGTCACAACACTTTGATGATTTTTTTTATTAGTGAAGACCAATAGCATCTTAATTATACAATTAAAAATCTGACAAGTAAAAACAATAAATAATGGCAAAAAAAATGAAGCCATTTACCAAAGGCATAGACAGAGATGTGTGCCTCAGGACAAGAAAACAAAAGCCATTAATGAATGTTCCATATAAAGCAAATTATAACTTGCAGAAGGTATGCAGAAAGCTCTCGTTCTTTATCTCCTGACAGTGGACTGGAGCAGAAAGAGTTCCGCTAGGCTGAACTGCCCAGCTGAACTCTGGGCGAGTTACACCAGTTCCCAGTAAACAGTTCCTTCATGTCAATCATGAGGTTAGGGAATCTAATTTATATTTTGGGGCTGTCCTCCATGGAAAGAGGTAAATGCCAGAGGCTCTAGTGAAATTTTGAAAATATTTTTGAAAACATATTTAGTCTCAGGGCCGGCCCAACAGTGTAGTGGTTAAGTCCGGTGGGCTGCGCTTCAGCAGCCCAGGTTCATGGGCCCGGATCCCAGGCACAGACCTACACCACTTGTCAGCCATGCTGTGGCAGTGACTCACATACAAAATAGAGGAAGATTGGCACAGATGTTAGCTCAGGGCTAATCTTCTTCAAGCAAAAAAACAGAAAAAAAAGAGAGGAAGATTGGCAACAGATGTTAGCTCAGAGCAAATCTTCCTCACCAAAAAAAAAAAAAATAGTCTCTAAAAGAGGTTCATGATTACCTTGAAATTTTGTGTAATATTTTGTATTTAATAAATATGTGATTTTTTAAAATAAAATTTTGAATTGCTTTCATTTACCTTTCAAAGTAGTCAGTGCCTTCAAAATACCAAGAGCCAATATCCTAAGCATTACGGAAGATAAAAAAGGGGAGTATGAGAAGGGGGATGGAATTTACATTTCAGGATTACTCTGTGGTAGATATTTAAGAATATTATTCCTATTAATCATGACAATAATTATATAAAATAGGTGTTTATTCTCACACTACAGAGGATAAAATTAAAGCTACTAAGACAGTTAAGTCACCAGCCAAATGTTACACAACTGGAAAGTTGTAGATGTAGAGATTGGGTTCAGGTCAGAAACCAAATTCCATGTCTTTCTGGTAGCATTATATATTTAAAAGACAGAGCAATTCCCTAGACATTTTGTAGTAATGACAACATAGGACTTTCTTTTTGGCAACTTTGATTAAAGACTTTTAAACAAACCTTAAATTTTCAACAACAGGTTAGGAGCTGGCCTTTATTGTTCAAACAGAATTAACTCTAGAATCCTAATTACTAGAATAAAGTCAGATGGAGAAGAGGGAAGACTTAAACAGCCATTCTTAAGAGTATTTTACTCAAAAAAATTTTACTAAAATTCAGTAAGTACCTAGGAGCAAGCATTTCCCTCCTGTTTCATATTCTCTCTCTCTCTCCCCCAAATTTTCATCAGGCTCTATAAGGGAACACGTAAGATGTTGACCATGAAGTATTTTTGTGAACAGAGAGAATAGTTACATGAACTGTAGGAATTTCAATATGGAAAACAGTTAAAATGAACAAATTAGATGGAAACACAACATGGACAGATTTTTAAAACATAGCACAGAGTCAATTATGTAAAACGAAGGTAGCATGTATGTAAATGAAAATATACAGACCCCAAAACCTCACTACATATTTACAATATGTACCAATTCAAGGACATATATCCACCTACCTCAACCATTGCCTACAAGGATACAGAAAGGAGTCAAGGATGTGGTGAAAGGGAAATAAATGAAACATGAAGGTGACTTCACAGAGACCAATGTTGTTGGGGTGCTATGAACTGAGGAGCTTAATTCAACCCTCTTCACCTGACATTAAATTATATGTTAAACACAATTTTTGCATACTGTCTTTGTCCTGATATTCCAACATTTATGAGCTTGGCAGTTCTGATTTTTAAATTGTTTTTTCCAATTGACTAAGGGTTACTTATTTTTCTTATGATTTCAGTGAGTTTTGAATATGAGCTATACTCTTTGGAACTTTCTCTGTGGAAAGCTGTTGAGAGGTGGGTTGAAAGTGAGTTCCTCCATAGCAGGCTCGTGATTCCTTTGCCAGGCCCTTGGAAACACTACCAATCGGGGACCAGCTTTTAAGTCACGTTAACCCTCACTTATGCAGCATTCTGGTTAGAATTCTCAGAGCAAGCCTTGACCAAGACGACCATGCATCATTACAGTCTCCCTTCATAGATTTCACAGGGGTTGGGTGTATGTGTGTGTGTATTTCTCTTACTGAGAGTGTTGTCTCTTGGGAGTCTTGGGTCCTGGCTTCATCCATATGTAGGGTATTTTTTTAACAGGTGATTCTGATATATTTCCAGGTTCTGTTTTGTCCCAGCTGTTTAGACATATGTTTAAATACATTCAGGTCCTAATACATTAAAGCTATCACCAAATACCTTTAGGGCAAACTTCAGCTACAATGCTTACTTATTTTCATTCTTGGCACCAAAAATTTCCTTTGTATTTGACAGATCAGCCATATATTAAAATAAATGTTTTTGGGGGATGGCCCTGTGGCACAGTACTTAAGTCTGGTTCCCTCCAATTTGGTGGCCCGGGTTCACGGGTTTGGATCCCTGGCGCAAACCTACACCATTCATCAGCCATGCTGTGGCAGAGACCCGTAAAATAGAGTAAGATTGACACAGATGTTAGCTCAGGACTGATCTTCCTCAAGCAAAAAAAGATGAAGATCAGAAACAGCTCAGGGCAAATCTTCCTCAGCAAAAAATTAAAAATAAATAAATGTTTTTATATCTATCCAGCATTTTAGATGTTTCTCTCAAATAGATGAAAATGAATGCAGCCACAGTAAATATCATTCTTAATATTTAAAAAATAGCTTATCTACCAAATCTTCATTAATAGGATTCATACTTTAAAGACAGGACATTTGCTCAGGTTGAATTGACATGGAAAAAAGTATCTTTTCCTAGATAGATTCAACATTTATAACAGATTTTTCCAAGGAATTGTAAAATAACAAATAATGTCTGTGATTATGTTCTGTATGAATGGTTTGACTCTGATATGGGCAATTTATGTTTGATGTGAGCATTTACACAGCATCAGCATTTTAGAATATGACCTCAGACAACCAACTAGCTATTTCTGATGAATCCGAAGTAAGAATCATTTATGTTAGTCTTGGAAATAGAGTAGGGCATTTTGTTTTATCCTCAAATGTATTGGGAGGTATAAAAATATCTTTTGCAAACTTTTTCCAAAAGATTACTGCTTTCATTTTTTCTTGTATTACTATTGATGTACTTCATTTATATATAAAATAATTGTAAAATGAATTATAAACATTGTGATTGACATAAGCTTCAGACAAACAAATGTGATATAATGCACTTGAATATTAGTACCAGAATCTGAGTGCATTCTCTAGTACATTGTCATTATCTAACGACTAAAAGTAGTAGCTACCACGTCTTGAGTGGTCAAAATATGCCAGGCATTGTGCTAGACCCTTTATAGACATTTAACTATGACAGTATCTCTCACAATGAAAACATCCCAATTTTATCTATGGTCAGTAGATTAAGTTATTTTCCCCACCATGGAATACTCACAAACTACAGAAACCCAAGGGAAAAATAATTTGTCAAAAGACTTGATACATACCGTAGTAAATATATTAATAGATAAATCTTCATTTATATTTTAGCAGTTTTTCGTTTCCATAATTGATGCTTTCAATGTTTCTTTATTTCCTTATTTCACATCTATTTTTAGGCTACAAATTATTGCCCTTTTCCATTGTCAGAAAAGTGATAAAATGTCATGGCTTCAATACGAGTTCTATATTGAGATTGCCTGAGATTAAATCCTGGGAACATCATTTACAGCTGTGTGACTTGGGGTACGTTACATCATCTTTCTGAGCCTCAGGTTCATCATCTATGAGATGGAAATAAATAATAATTCATGGTAATAATTTATGAAATAATCTATTTCATCTTGGTGGTGTAGCATTTAGGACAACAAAGGCCAAATAGTAAGTGCTCAATAAGGTTTACATATTGATGCTATACAGTGGTCTGCCTCCAGCAGTCCTTTCTATGCTATTACTTCTAATGTTGTCTGAACTGTAAATCCATGTTTTGTTTGTTACACTGGGTATTAATGAATGCATTTTGCAAGATCTCTTCTTGTGGCTCAGAAGATATCTTACTTATTTCTGGTTTTTTTTCTCACAGTGTTTGAATAACTGAAAATGACACATTTGTGAGCTCTGAGTCTGTAAAATAACTGTACATTGTAATATTTGAAAATATTACTTTATTTTTTTAAATGAATGATTAACAAAACCAAAAGGAAGAATGGTTTGCCACCCCTTTCAGTGTGTAACTTTATGCCCTTACGAACAGTAGAAAGTAGAAATTTCCCACCGAGGCTGTGAAAAGAGAGGAAGACAATTCTAAAGCTGGGATATCCAACCGTCACTGAAGCTTGAAGTGAGTGGTTCAGTGTATTGGTTGTGCAATTCACAAGATGTCAACATTCATAGCTTTAGTGACTAAGCAAACTACTTTATTTATTTTGAACAGAAGGCCAAGCTTTCTCACTCTTGCAAAAACTCCAGTGAACTTCCTTTCTAGAGTTTATTACAGCATCATCCTTGGATGATAGGTAGCAAGAATCATCGTAAGTCTGTGTACCATTGAAAGGCTTGCTTTTTCAATATTTCTGGATTTATATTTTCAATATATTTTTGAGACCACGTGCTAACTTCTCTTTGATTATAGTGTAAAACACCAATGTTACACTGAGAGGAAAAGAGCCAAAAATAAATTACTTTTCCTTCCCAGTGTCAAATATTCCGGAGAAATCAACACTGACTTGTTCAACTTTGTTCAAGTCTGGGGAGAGATTAGTTTCTTTTTTTCTTCCCTAGGACCATGGAATACTTGAAATTAAATGGATATTAGAGAAAATGGGATCCAATCTCCTCTATTTTACAGATGAGGAAGCTGAAGTTCAGAGCAACCCACCTTTATGCAGCTCAGTGCAAAAAGCTAAACCAGCCTGTTCCACTCATTTCTTTGCACTCCCGTTATGTCATTTGTGAAAACATTTGCAATTATTTTATTCTTAATTCCCTCATACTTTATTTATTTTTATTTCCTGAAGGGCTAGTAATTTATCTAATCATGTGGACAATATGAATGAAAAATATCTAGTACGTTTCTGGTGACATCAAATATAATAAGAAAAATCACTTCCATTCAAAAATTTTACCCACGTTTCAAGTCCTTATGACTGAATACTATCAGTTAGGCACACCAATTAAAATTAAATGTAAAATTTATGCTGTGGACTCATTTGCCCTCATTTTTATAGTTGCAAAATAAGTTGTAGTAAATGATGGAGGTTAGAGGCTGACCGGAAGCAGAGTGAGTGATCCTGGATCTTTTCGTCCTCTTTATTTTCAATAATAAAAGCAAAGGTACATACCTTATTTTCCACAGCTGTTTCTATGATTCTCAGTGAGACGATGCATGCTAAGTACTAAGTATGATACCTGAGACATAGTAAGCACTCTATACATGTTTGTAATTCATAACTTCATCAAGATTAGGAATTAGGGAACTGAATCAGATAACTTGCAAGCTCCCTAAATTCATTTCCTTTTAGATTCCACTGGACTTGGATCTCATCTGTTTCTGCTAAGTAGGAGTAAGACTGTGGATGTCAAAGGACATAGAATGTGTTGCCTTTGGCATCAAGCTATTCAGAGAGGGAGGTCCCAGCATGTTCTTCTCCTCTAAATTAATAGACCAGAAATTCTCAGTGTATAGAGAAAAAATTAAACGAAGTACTACCTCTGATAGAAAAGTAACCAGTGCATACTGAATTACAGAAATATTTGTATACAGCAAGGTTAATTCCAGCAAATACCGAAATTGGTGGTATTTTGCATTCTAATCTTTGCAATGCCTGTGCTCATTTTTAGGAAATGAAATTCTTTCATAATATTTCTGAATTACATTTAAATTCATCCGTGGAGCTGTGAACAATTCTTATGTGAAATCCTAGCATGTTAATCTTGCAAACTCATCCAGAATACCTTAAGATCTATGCTGGGAGAGGAGATAAGAATGCTAATGTCATTTATTTTTCTACCTGTTTGCCTCCTATATGGAAAGTGAATTGTTTTAAAAAAAAGTTAATTTTTGCACCTCATTTTTATGGCTGATATGACTTTTAGGACTGAATTGTTCTTGCAAGCAAAAGCTAAACATTAATTGGATCCAAGGGGGTAACCACTCTCAGAGATACCTGCAATGTGAATTTTTCCAGGTAACGAGCTGAAAGGAGAGAGTTTCTGAGAGAAATTTATTTCTAAATCAGCATTCCAATATCATTTATTCAATAAATACTTGTTAGACATCTACCATGTACCAGGAACTGTCGATACAACAATGAATGAAAAACTGTCCTCTTTTCAAGGATCATTGTATATGTGACCTTTGATCTTACATAATGTAAACTCGGAATATAATATAAAGTAAAATATAAGGATGAGCATAAGAAAGGTACAAAAAGAAATGCTCTGAAAAATCAGGGAAGAAAAAGCAGTTTTATTCGGTGAGGTGAGAAAAAACTTCATAATGGAGAAGACATTTGATATGGACATTGAACAAAGGTAATATTTTCACTGGTGGAGGTGACAGAGCAGGAGTAGAAAACTTCAGGGGAGAGAAAGGCATGAGCTGAGCAAAGGTCTAGGGCATGGATCCAGCACCTGGAAACAAAGCTAGTCAGAGAACTCAAAACAGGTGACGTTTCAAGGCGTCAGGGTAAATAGAAGTGTGCTAAACACAAAATGGCAACTTAGCTAATTTTTCACTCATAGTACTGAATTGAGCTGAAAGTAATAGTGTCACTTTGTGATACTGTTTTTAGTTTTTTTTGTGAATTAACAAATATAAATGTGAGGATGGTATATGGTATCCCTAGATGTCCCTGTAAGAGGATACAGGAGTCCTCACTTCTCCATGGTTTCACTTTCCATTGTTTCAGTTACCCACCATCAACCCCAATCTGAGAATATTAAATGGAAAATTCCAGAAATAAACAATTCGTAAGTTTTTAAATTACAAGCGGTTCTGAGTAGCATGATGAAATCTCACCCTGTCCTGCCTGAGACACGAATCATCCCCTAGTCCAACAGATCCGTGCTGTAGATGCTATCCCCCCGTTAGTCGTTAGTAGTTGTCTTGGTTGTCAGATTGACTGTGGTGGTATCGCAGTGCTTGTGTTCAAGCAAACCTCATTTCACTTTATAATGGCCCCAAGGCGGAAGAATAGTGATGCTGGCAATTCGGATATGCCAAAAAGAAGCCATAAAATGCTTCCTTTAGGGAAAAGATGAAAGTTCTCAACTTAATAAGGAAAGAAAAAAATTATATGCTGAGATTGCTAAAAGCTATGGTAAATTTTATTACAGCGTATTGTTATAATTGTTCTATTTCATTATTAGTTATTGTTGTTAATCTCTTATTATGTCTAATTTATAAATTAAACTATCATATATATGTATGTACAGGAAAGAAATAGTATATATAGGGTTTGGTATTGTCTGCAGTTTAGACATCCACCGGGGGTCTTGGAATGTATCCCGGTGGATAAGGGAGGATGACTGTACTTTTGACTGTAAGTGACATAATTTAAGGTAGATTATGCAACATGGCCACATCACTTATTTTGATGTCCAATGATAGACTCTTTCCAGGGCAAGTTACTTCAGTGACTCAATTTTCATGGATGCCGGTTCCTTCCAATATACATTCTGACATCTGTAACATGTTGTCTTCTCCATCACCACAGGGGTTCCCAATTGTAAATTCTACAGAAATCACATTTTCAAACAAAACTACCTACCCCCAAACCAGAAGAAGGTTAGAATAGCATCTAATTCTCATAACCCTTAAGAGAGACTTACCTAAAGCAACAAAGACAGCTTTCCAGTATATCTCCTTAACCAGAATTGCAGTACAGGTTGATTTGTATAAGGAAAATAGGGTTACCAATGAAAGTAATGAAATTTCACCCATTGAAGCTGGAGACACCAGTTAAAACCCATGAATATTTCCAGTAACTGATCAAAATAGGGGTTTTGCGCTTCTACTGACACAAACTGGTGGAGGGAAGAGGTAGCTATTGGGTATGCAATGAAGATGTTTACCACATCATTACAGCTTTTATGCCTTTTTAAACTTCATATGTACTTGTAATGTAGCCAGTGTTTCCAAAGATAAAAACTTTTTATTTGTCCATGCAATCCAAAATTATGTATGTCTTTACTTAGCAGATTTGAAGAGAAATGGGAAAAAAAAGCCAGATATAAGATATTAAGCCTATGCAGGTTCAATACTTACACAGACACACACATATGCAAAAGTTTAAATATATATATTTTAGAATAAGTTAAAGGGCTTCTTTGGGCTATAATGGGACAGATCTTAGAGACTAACACTTTGGCTGCAAAGATCTAGAAAAGTTGAATGAAATATAAAAGAAAAATCTATTTATAAGCATTAATGAGCTTCAAAAGCAGTCGAATTAGAGAGACCAGAATCCTGGGGAGAAGAGGTCATTGACCCAAATCTAATATCGCACTTGTCACTTTTCCCCTCAGGGCATTTGCAAATGTTTAGGCTGCGTGCAATGCCAATTGAAGATGTCCAGTAGAGGTCGGCTGCCAAGAGGAAAGAAACCACCAGAGAAAAAATGTGTAGAAAAAAAGTAAAGTTCCAGCTTGCTAAAGGAGCCCGGAGCCAGGTGTCCTAATTCCAGAGAGAAGGGAGGCATAAGGAACTAAACTTGACATGGTACCAGTCTTCTCCTGAAATCATTCGCTATCCATAAAATGCACAACACAGGAGAATTAGAAGCCTGTACATAATGTCGAAAAGCTGAATGGATCTTTCAGTAGATACACAGTGCTGAAGATAAGAAAAAGAAAGGATTTTAGCATTTACCAAGAGAAAAAAAAAAAAAAACGGCCTTGGTAAACACAATGGACAAGCAAGCTGTAGACTGATCTTCTAACAAACTCTAAAGCACCACCTGTGGTCAGCTCAGTCCCTGGTTGGATTGCGTCGGGGAGGAAAAATAATTTTCCCTCTACCCTTCTAGGTTCTTGGCTGAGACCCTCCTGTAGGCTGAATAACATGTATACCTCCTGTATACATGGGAGATACCCAGGAAACTAAGTAACCCCCCGAAATGGTCCAAGCCACCACCTGAAATACTATCTCCAGCTAAAGGCAAAAGAAAGATTTCAGAGGTTCAGGAGCAACATATGGGAGTTTACCAGGAAAAGCACAGTAAAAAGGGCATAGTTATTATGCAGATTTAAGTCCATGCTTTCTCCATTGATAAGAGTTTCTCGAGATTTAGAGTCATCCTCCTCTTCCTGGTACAAAGAGGGAGACACCCTTACAAAAGGAGATTTCCCTTATACATGTAAACTTCTCTTACAAAAGGGTAATTTTTACTTCATTTTCAGAGCCTCTCCTGGCGTTGCTGTTTCTTAAAAATAATGAGCCTAAAATAATCCTTATGTCAAAGAGGCATATTTTGGGGTGACAAATTCTGCTCCCCTACAATTCAAATGATTTTCCCTGTTTTGGGTGCTTACCAAAAAATAAGGCGAATATTCAGTAGAAGACTATAACATTCTGTTTTATGTCTTTGAGATTTCTCTAAGAAATAATATAAAATTTTGTCTAGCTTTTTTGACCTTTTTTTCAGCTTTTACAACTGTGGCCAGTAATCAATCTGGGGCAATATTTCACGACCTCAATATAAATCCTAGATTATTCACGTTCATGTAGAAGAAAGATGGGAGATAAACAAAAAGTACAATTCTCTGTGTGTGTATTTTTGTGAAACATAAATATGTGCATTATAAATATATGTCTATATGTAAATACATATATAACTATACATGGCTGTAACAGAGCAAAATTTTAGGGGAGACAAACTTTTAGGGAGTAAAAATGACTGACCCTTTTTTGTCTGATTGCTTTAAGATTTTAAAAATTTGTTTGGAACATGTGAACACTCTCCCTGCTGACAGCCCATAGAAAAGAAAGCATGTAAAAAAAACAGAACAGACTGTTGTTTTTTGTTTCCCTGAAATCTTATATTTAGTTTAAATACGATACAGAAGATCTTTACTGAGTGTTTCCTATGTGCCTGGTCACAAAATCCCATGTAGAAGTATTATTTAATGTATTAAGGGCACAGAGACAGAAGTATCAACAGAGTCCTTGAAATAAGTACAGTGTGGGTGGAAAGAAGAGGAGTTTCCAGCAAGAAGAGATCCTGAACAAATAGTCATACAAGCAGCAGATCTAGGCGAGACGAGGAACGTAAATGATAAAGCGTGACAACATCAGGGGAGATCAACTTTAAAATCAAATTAATTTAAAAAATTATTATAATATTTCTAAACATTCTAAATATTAGGATGTCTCTAAAACAAGTAGGATGGAGATAAAATAACACGGTAACATAGATTCAGTTCAAATTCATGAAATATTGTGTGAAGCCAATGGGCAGTTTTAACATCATCCTTACACCACCTTTAAAGGATAGTCGTTTTTCCATTCATTCTGTGCTCTGCATAATAAGGTGTGAAACTATACTGCCACTAGTTCTCTGACTAATAGTGTGGTGGGATTTTTCTGTGTGATGAGAGGCTACGCATTTTGAGACATGAAAGGTAAAGGCAAGCTGGTTCATAATCTTGTACACAATTTTTGACTAGAAGTAATTTTTTAAATTTCTCATCAAAATAAATATTATAAAGTCTTCTCTTGTAGAAATTCAAACAAGCCTTTCACAAATATTCTTCCAAAAATTAATTTTTCAAAATGACCACTCTCAGAAGTAAGTATACTGCAAAAGATGAAATATTTTGAGAATGAGAGGAAATATCTAGATCCAGAAATTGTACCAGCGTCCAACTGGCCTCATTTGATAGTGCAGCTGCAGAAGAATGGTGAAAAGGAAAGATAAATTAAAAGTGACTCAGGCTGAATTATGAAGTGGGACAGCAGGTACAGCCTTTCATGAGGTCACAAAATATGAGAGTTTTTTTGGTTGAGAGAGAAGTCTCAGGAATATTTTACATGCCCACATAAATTTCCCACTTGACACTATTATTGAAAGCACAAACAATTCATAAGCCATGAAATTTTCATCAAAGTCAACTTTACATTTTGACAAAACACAACTTAAATTTTGTTGCAAAAGTAGTGAAGTTACAGAAAAAAATAATTTCCACCTATCAGATTGGGGTTAGTTAAAAGTTAGGTTGGTTTGTTTTTCACTTAGCATTCACTCTCTCTCATTTGCTCTCTTTTGTGATAACACCATTTTTTCTCTGGGGAACACCCTTTCTCCCATCTGCAGCCACTTCCACCCCCAGTGGGGAATGGAGCAGGTGTTCTAGGCCCAGGCCCATCTGAGCATTCCATTAACTGTTCACCATGACAGGCACTTGAGTTAATCAGAACGAATGGAAGAAGATAATACCGTTGGAACTTCTGGGAAAGAAACCTGCATTCTACCACCTGATTCAAATTGAGCTATGTCAGATCTAAGGCTGCTATGAGTGTCTTAGAAAGACAGGAAATCTCACCGAATGTGGAGTGAATCAGGAGAAAGGTGAAGCTGAGAGATAGAGTGAAAAAGAGATACTGTGGCCATGACACAGTGTTGGAGTGCTTCCATCTGCCTCTTAAACTAACCTTGTACTGAATATTACAGTTACATCAACCAGTAATTTCCCCTTTAAGCTAGTTTGACTTGAATTTTATGCCATTTGCAAATCAGAGTTCTAACTAATATACCAACTGACCTTATTGATGCCAAAAGTTCAGCACCAGTATTTAATTCTTTTGGAGAATTATCCCGGCCTCTTCCTGATCTTCTTCTAAGGTGGCGATTTACATGTTAAGTCACTACATATCAATTTCAAGGAGATTACAGATCACTTTTCATGAAAACTAGAGGAGCTACATTGTCATGAAAACTGTGAGGACCCCAGGTGAATGATATGGTTGGAATAGTATAGGAAAAGGACTCAGGGAAACAATTGGAGACACAATTTCAGAGCATTACATTTTTTCTCGCATTGGATTAGATGCAGCAGGTCCTTTTACAATAGTTATTTAAAAGATTATGGACTAAAATTTGACACGTGATTAGTGCTCTCAGGGGTCGTCTTGGTTTTAGATTTAGTTTTCTGAAGAAACATTTTGAGTTTCATTTTTTTCCCTGCCAAAGTATATTCAAACTTATTTAAACAAATAATATATGAGTTATACAGTCAATGAAAACATGTGGGTAATGAATACTATTCGCTCTTCAAAAAATTATAATCAAATCATTAATTTTAATAAATCTCATCAATATCCAAACTCCTTGGCTGAACATTCAGTTTACTCACTGTTCCAGTCAATGCTGACAACTGCTAACTTATCACCTGCACTATTTCCCTGCTTACATAGTCTACTTCCGTCAAATTAGAGCTCACTCTTTCCTGGACTCATAATAGGTATTTCCATTCCCATAATTTAGCTCTTTTGGAATATTTCCAGTTCTTTATTTGATGATTTCTGTATTTTCCAAATTTTACCAGTTTTTTAAGAACATGTTTAAATACAACTTCTATCACACCCTTCTTTGTTTCCTTGAAATGATTGCCTATTCTCCTGAAAACCTAAATATTTTGATCTGTACACTTTTTTTTTATGAGGAACACCAGCCCTGAGCTAACATCCATTGCCAATCCTTCTCTTTTTTTGCTCAGGAAGATTGGCCCTGGGCTAACATCCATGCCCATCTTCCTCTACTTCATATGGGGCGCCACCACAGCATGGCTTGACAAGTGGTGTGTTTGTCCACCCCAGGGATCCAAACCTGAGAACCCTGGACCGCCGAAGCAGAGCACGTGAACTTAACCGCTACACCACCAGGCCAGCCCCCTATACACTTGTTTTTGCAGTTATCACAATATATTGGTTTTTTATGGTTTTATTTTTTGTTGTTGTTGTTGTTTTTGTGGGGAAGACCAGCCCTGAGCTAACATCTGTTGCCAATCCTCCCCTTTTTGCTGAGGAAGAGTGGCCCTGGGCTAACATCCATCCCCATCTTCCTCCACTTTATATGGGACGCCATCACAGCATGGCTGACAGGCAGCTCGTCGGCGGGCGCCCAGGATCCGAACTCGCCAACCCTGGGCTGCCAAGGGCGGACTAAACCGCTGTGCCACCGGGCGGCCCCTATGGTTTTATTTTTAATACAAGAAAATTTATATTTTTATACTTTTATACTGAAAAATGTTTCTACAAGCTTTTAATCATCAAATATGATTCACATTCCAGAAGAATGGTATTTACATAATAAGTGAAAAATAAATATTATATGTGAAATTAATTAAACAAGGAGGCCATTACACTGAAGTGGCTTTAATGCTTTGGTGGTCTACGTAAGCAAAGCAGAACCTAAGCCTGCAATGCCTCAACGTTAAGAAATCGAAAGCTAAGGCAACTAATCACAGCCAAACGAGGCTTTCAGCTGTAGCCAATCCAATAATTTCCTTTCTTTGCTTCCATACCTTCTCTATATGTGTAAGTCTTTCCCCTAACTCCTATTTGAAGAGTGTGGGTAACCACTTCCGGTTTGTCACTGCTGATTTGAATCAATTTTTGCTCAAACTCTTAACATTTTAATATAACTCAGTTTATCTTTTAACATATAACTAATGATTTTAGATAGTCAAATAACGAATCAATAAAATGCTTTCTTTGCCACATCGTTGAGACAATCATATTTAGAGTCCTTGTCTTCATTTCCTGTACAAATACAGATAATGCCAGGGTAACCTCTTGAATTGGTTTTACGTTAGAGACACTTAGAAAATTATAGTATAATAATATTTTATAAAACTTGTAATAAAAACTATAAAATTTCATACTCCACGAAAATTGATGTTATGTAGATATCATTTAGTGTTTCTAATTCAGGTTAATTAGTTTTTATTACGAATTTATTGTGCATCTCCTCTATACAACCTGATTAATTCAACTGGTCTACGTCATTGTGAAGGATAGAGAAGCCAAAAAGAAAAAAAAGTTTACTACCCTGAGGAGCTTTCATGATAGTTTGAACGACACATAAACTTCATTCTTTGAAAACAAAAATATCCAAGAATTGTACAGTTATCTAACATGTCTGATCAAACAAGACATTTGTCCTAACTAATTTAGATCTTAAAACTTATTTTTGGCAGAAACTATTCAGATAACTATTTTGGCTCTTTAATACACTTCATCTGTACAGGCATAGCCTAAATGATTTGCCCTAAACATACTTAACTAGGCATTAAATTGAAATTTAATAGGATCATTATTGAGGTTAAATAGATAATGATTTCTTAAAAGACACTTATGAGTGTATAAAGCAATATATCCAGTATGAAATTGTAAATCCTCAAAAATACCTTATATTAATAAATTATTATTTAATAAATATAATTAAATTTCACAACGATCTAGTTATAATACACATGGCTTATTATGAAATAATCATTATTAAAACATATTTTGGGGGACTGAGCTGTGCAACATCTAAATATTGACATGCTTACAGATCAATTGTCTGTGATGAATATTATGTGAACTTACATGAATGAGTGTTATATGAACTTAATTTTTTTTTAAATGAATATCATGTGGAATTTGATCAAACTATTTTTCAGATTCTCCATCTACATTTATATCATTTATTAGATATAATTTACTTGGACTTCTCACTGATTTTCGAATGTTCTGCTGCATCATTGTGTATGACTTAGGACATATCTTCAGGAATAGAATATTTTAAAAGTGATATCACAAATAAATGGAGAGCACTGATAAATGTATGAATAAATATCTAAGATATAAGATACCAATAACAGAAAGATCTCTGGAAAATTCCCAAATACTCAGTAATTAAATAACATGCTTGTTAAATAATCAGTGTATCAAAGAAGAAATCAAAAATGAAACTAGAAAGAATATGGAACTAAATGAAAATAAAAATGCAACATATAATTTGTGGGGTGTAACCAGCTATAAAATAATGATGAAAATGTCATTAATAATTGATAAAAATAAAAAGTTATCATTAAATGATCATAATAGAAAAAAGGAAGTTTCAAATCATTGATCTCATCTTTCACCTTATAAAATAAAAAAACAAATTAAATTAAATTTAAATGGATAAAATAATATAATAAATATGAGGCCAGGAATCAATGAAATAGAAAGCAAAAAAAAAAAAAGATAAAATTGAAACAGTTCTTTGAGAAGATCAATAAAATTGATAAACCTTTAGTCAGATTGTCAGTAAAAGTCAGTCCACAAATTAGCAAAATCAGGCATGATGGAGTTGATATCACTACAGATTCTAGAATTATGAAAAGGATAATAAAGACATCTTGTGATGACAGACAGCTATCTGTGTTTGCTTGCAGATGAGCAGCAAGGGTGGGAGAACAAGAATGAGAGAGTACAAGGGAGCACGCACAGACTTTGGGGTTGATGATTGTGTTCATCATCTTGATTGTCATGATTTTCCAGTTTTATTCATATGCCAAACCTCATTGAATTGTACACTTTAAATATGTACAGTTTATTTTATGTCAATTATCCCTCAACAATTCTGTTTTAAAAATTAAGAGATGATGAGGTCATGAAGAAATTCAGAAGGTAAAGGGGAGAGGTCGCATGCAGAAAGGGACAGTTGTATCAGTTATGAGAATTCAAAGGATAAAAGATAATGAGAGAACAGGTGAAGATGCAGGTAGTAAATGTAGTAATCAGAGTAAATTTGTTTTGTTGGTATAAAGAGATGGACAAGATAAAAGAAACACTAAAAAAATCATCATATTAACTATGTCTGGAAAATTTAACTATAGTTTATATTTCCCTATCCATTGTGGCTTTGTGGAAACGGATCCATCTAGCACATGATCGGTTAATGCGCTCTCCATTTGACCTGTGTAAACTGCAGGATGTAAGATTTTAAACGGTATGCCAGTTATCAAGTTATTCCCTCTCTGCTCCAAATTCTCCCTTCAATATTTGCTTGGCCATCATGGACAAAATTCTTAAGCATCCCTCCTGTACGGTGAGTGGCACGTTATGCTTCTCAGTAGAGGGTGCTGGAGAGACACTGGGGGAGGAAATGACTCTCTAGCTGTTTCCTGCTGCTGCTTGTTGGGTCAGCTGTTTGAAGGGGAGAACATCTGAAGGATCTCTGCCCCAATGCTGAGGCCTAGGCCAGGCCTGGCAATAACCTTCAGCAGGCCCTGTACATGGAAATTAGCTCTGGAAATACCCCCCACCTGCTTCTGCACCATGATCCCTTAGACAGGCCTCTGTGCAGCAGTTTTCCAGAACATTCCCAGCAAGGTGCTTCACCCTCAACACACTGGGGTTGCTCCCTGTTTGCACAGTGACTGCAAAACAGCTCTGGCCTGGGCAAACCAGTAAACTCTACCATCCAGCAGACCAAACTGAACCTTCTTCAGCAAAATTGGGAACCCACGCAAGTTTTTCCTTCCTTGGATGCCTCATCCCTCAGGCACCATATAGAGTTTCCTTATACTTATGGTCACTCCGTTAGCAGAGTTTCATAGTTCTTTATATCACATTTTTCCACTTTAACCTACTGGATGCTTTCTAACCCTTGATTTGATGTAGACTGATATAAATGGTTAGACAGTAAAACCCCAGCAAGGAGTATCAGGGAAGACACTTTCAACTGAATCCCAATAAGGAAATGCCTCTTCCTGTCAGAGAGATTAAACAATTCTCCTCTTTCTATCAGGTGTGCCAAAAAAATATCATCCAATGGGAAAAACAATTATGGCAGAGAGAATTCAAAGACAGTGTGATATGTCTAATGATTAAAGGAGATATTCAATGGTTTTTAGAAAAAATGTTTGTTTCCAATTTCCATCATTAGTAAATAGAAATATAATTGATGTTTTGTGTGTTGACTTTTTATTTCAATTTCCATCACTAATAAATAGAAATACAATTGATGTTTTGTGTGTTGACTAAATTCACTTACTAGTTCTGTGATACTTTTTGTAGATGACTGGTATTTTCTGCATAATCATGTTATCTGTAATTAGGGAGTATTCTTTCTTTCTTTCCAATCTGTATGACTTTAATATCCTCTTTTTCTCTTATTTCACTGGCTAGAAATTCTAATACAATGATGGATAGGGGTAGTAAGAGCAGATATTTTTATCTTGTTACCAGTCTTAGAGAGAAGGAATTCAGTTTCTTACCGTTAAGTAGGTTTTTTGTAGATGCCCTTTATAAGGTTTGAGAGATTTTCATCTGGGTGAATATTGAGTTTTGTCACATGCTATTTCTATGTCTATTCAGATGACCACATGGTTTTTCTTTTTTTAAAAAAGGTGTAAGTATGTTAATTACATTTTGATTGATATTTGCATGTTAACCAACTTTTTATTCCTATGATAAATCCCATATGTTAATGAGTATATATATTTTTAGATATTGTTAGATTTCTTTTTCTAAATTTTTGCTTAGAATTTTTGCACCTGTGTTCCTGAAGAATACTGTAGTTGTATTTCCTTTTCATGTCTTTTTATGTTTGTGATATTAGTGCAATACTGGTCTCAGAATTAATTGGAATTCCCTCTTCTTCTATTTTCTGAAAGAGTTTTGTATAATTGCTCTTATGGTTTCCTTAAATGTTTGGTAGAATTCACCAGTGAAGCCATTTGGGTCTGGAGTTTTCTTTGTGGAAAGGTTTTTAGATACAAATTCAATTTTCTTAGTAGATACAGAGAGATTTAGGTTACTATCTTCTTTTTTTGAGTGTGCTATAGTAGTTTGTACCTTACAAGGAATTGTCCCTTTGTCTAAGTTCTAAAAATTCTTGACATAAAGTTGTTCATAACATTTATTACCCTATACTTTTATTATTTGTAGAATGTATAGTGATGTCACCTCTCTCATTCATGATTTTGGAAATGTCTGTCTTCTCTCATTTTTTTTTTCTGATTAGTGTGGTTAGAAGTTTATCTTTTTTATTGATATTTGCAAATAAACAGCATTTAGTTTCATTGATTTTCTCTATTTTTTCCCATTTCATTGATTTCATATTTCCATTCTGATATTTTTCTTTCTTTTTTCACTTATTTGCTTCTAATTTTATCTTTGTAGTGTCTTAGCACGGAAACAGGTCATTAATTTCAGATATTTTTTTCTAGTATAAGCCTTTATTGCTATTAATTTCCTTCCATGTACTGCTTTAACAGCACCCCACAAATTTTGTTATGCTGTGTTTTCATTTTCATTCAATTTAGAATACTTTCTAATTTTCATTTTGATGCTTTTGTATGTATGGATTGTCCAGAGATCTTTTTGTTATTGATTTCTCTTTTAATTTCATTGTAGTCTAGGAATGTACTTTGTACGCCTTCAGTTCTTTTAAACAATTGAGACTCATTTTATGTCCCAGAATAAAGTCTATCTTGGCTAATGTTTCATGTGACTTTGAGAAGAACGTGTATTCTGCTGTTGATGATTGAGAATCTACAAATGTCAATTAGGTTAACTTTGTTGATAGTACAGACTGAATCTTCTATATCCTTACTTATTTTCTGTCTACTTGATCTGTCTATTATTAAGAGAAGAGTATTAAATTCTGTGCTTATAATGTGGATTTGGCTTTTCCTCCTTTCAATTCTATCTTTTTTTTCATGTATTTTGAAGCTCTGTTATGTGCATAAATCTTCAGGATTGTTATAACTTTTTGAATGATTGAGCTCTTACCATGATAAAAGAAACTTTTTATTTATGGTAATATTCTTTGGTCTATAATCTACTTTGATATTAATATGACCACACCAACCCTTTTATGATTAGCGTTACCATAGTATATCTCTTTCCCACACATTTTCTTTCAATTTATACGTGTGTTTACATTTAAAGTGCATTTTTTGTATACAGCATATAGGCAGATCGTGGTGTTTTATTCCTTATGACAATCTCTGACTTTTAATTGATATATATTTACATTTAATTTGATGATTGGCATCTTTATCCTTAAATTTATCATCTTGCTATATATATATATACTATTGAACTCAACTGTTTTGTCCTCTTTTTTCTCTTTTTCTAACTTCTTTTGGATTAATTTATAATTTTTGTGGTCCTACTTTATCTCATTTGTTGGCTTCTTTTCTACAACTTTTTGTTTTGTTATTTTAGTGGTTTATGTAGGATTTACAATTTATACCTTAATTTATCATAACCACTTTTAAAAGTGATTTTATACTATTTTATATATATGATAAGAAATTTACAATACTATGCTTCCATTTCTCCCCTCCCAACCTTTGTGCTATATTTGTCATATATGTTACCTTTACATATAATATAAAACCTATGAATCATTTTTATTGTATTATTTTCCTTTTGCTGCTATAATAAATTACCACGAAATTAGTGGCTTAAAACAAAAATTTATTGTCTTAAATTTCCGTAAGTCAGAAGTCTGACACAGGTCTCACTTGGCTAAGCAATTCCTATCATATTTGAATTACACCTACAGAGTGAACAGACTACTTTGGAGAGGAAAATAGATGATTTTAGTTGTGTTTAAACCTATTTTTCTGTATTTTATTTTTTTGTTTAATCATGTATTGGTTTCAAAATTAGAAAAATGTATATGATACAGTTTCATATGTATTTATTACATATACCGAGGAAATAATTATTTAAGACATATATTTCATTTTGTATCATCTTAAATACTTTTTGGATTCAGGTAGGATATTAATATATCATATATTAATTTGAAAATTTTTTCAATTCAAACAATTATACAAAATAAAAATGTGTTGTTTGTGGTAAAATATAGATTTAAACATAATAATCTAATAATTTAAAAATGAAAACTAAACCTTCAGTCTTTTTCAGGGTATGCCCATGTCTTTCTATGTACCTGTAGACAGGAAGTTTTCAATTTTTTCCCCTTGAATTCCTTAAAGAAAATTGACTGTTTATTCTATCTTAATTGAACTTAAAAGAACTACTGTGTATAAATTCACATTTGGAAGCACTTCATGTATAACTGTTTACTTGAGAGTTTCCAATACTTATCTCAATTTTCTAGCCTTCTTTGAAACTAAAGAAGTTCTCATTCACCCCAGTTCTTGCAATGGTACAACATAGCAATTAAGCTTTGCAAAGAGGATATATTCTTAGCAATATGTAATATAGCTATGTACGCTCCATTAGATAGTATTTAAACGTGGCCCAGCAATATATTGACTAAGCAGATGCCATGAACTATGTATTCTGGATTAGGAATTTGTATGTCCCATGGTGACTACCCCTACACTATCCTCTGCTGTTTATTGAAACTGGTTGGAAATATTGCAAACTTTCAGAAAAATGAGAAGAAAAAGTGGCACGAGCAGAAGGAGGAGGAGAAGGAGAAAGACATAAGCCTTGAGAACCATGTTATTTTCCATCTTTGAACATATCACTCTGCATTGTTATTGAGCACCAGCTGGTCACTTTAGACATCAATGCATTTGTTTCCTCTCTATAAGTATAGTCTATGTGGTGTCATTTGTATTCACCTCGGGCAGACACAGAGCCTCTGCTCATTTCATCAAAGAACTATTTATGAGGCTGTAAAAAAGATGAGTTTTCCGAATAGTCTCCAAATTAAACTTTTTAAAGTTTAATGTTGGCACACAAGAATAATTACAGTTATAAACCATTAAACATTTAGAAGAAATTTATAGGATTGGAGCGAGAAAATTTACAGCTGTGGCCTAATACAATAAATTTCCTCTGTAAAAGCAGAACCACGGAAACATTTCTATTCTGGACTCCAGAAAAGGAAAATGCTTTATTAACATTACCCAAACACGGAGGCACTATATTCGGACATTATTTATATAGAAAGATGAATACTTTTTAGAGATACAGTTAATTAACCTTACAAGTAAAAGTCAATATTTTTTGTTTTTTTAACATCAGTAACCAGAGCTCACTAAACTCATTTGTAAGATTAGGCTATATATACTCTCTTATGCTAGAAGACAATCCAATGCCTTAGAGTATTTTTATTTCTTGCAAGAGTTATTATACATCAATTATTACACTCCAGGGTGGGTTGGAGGTAGCGGTGGTGTCTATCGAGTTCAATCAAGATATTAAAAAAAATTATGCAGCCCCATAACTGCAGTTCAATTTCTAGGGAGATGTCTTCCTCTGAAATTCAAATATGCCTTCATAGTGCAGAATATGCTTGTTTTTTACTGTGTTTGCTCTAACAAGGACTGCGTTCTAATGCCCCATTAGTGTGATGAAGTAGAGTGTCAGGCAACCACTCAGTCCTTGTGAGAGAGTATCTAGTCACCCAAACAGATTGGCTGTTCAGTTAACTAATCACCCACTGCTCAGAGCTCAGTTCTACCTGCCATGCAACTTTAGCCCAAAACACCCAGGCCTTTATATTTGTCCCAGTCTTCTTTTGTGACTTTTAGTAGCATTTAAAATTGTTCTTCCAATAGATCTTGTACATTTCTTATTGATTCCTAGATATTTTCTTTTTCTCTTCTTTTGCTTGTATAAATAGATTTGTTTCATTAATTTTATTACCTCACTGGTTGTTGTTGCCCACTTCTTTATTGAACTATCATTTCACTTGTAGTTTTAATTAATTCTCATGGGTATTTGAGGTGAATAGTAATATCATCTACAAATAAGAATAATTTTACTTTCTGTTCTCTAATTTGTACCCCTCATTTCTCTTACATACTTTTAGAAGACTTTTAAATGATTGTGGTGATAAAGGAGCTCTTAAACTTCCTTGACTTTATTGGAGAAGCTGTCATAGTTTGCTCATTAGACATGTTAACTTTTGTGCTGGTTGAAATAATGGGTAAATAAACAGACAAGTCAAATTATGTTTACAAAATATGTTTTCTTTCTTTCTTTTTTTTTTGGTGAGGAAGATTGGCCCTGAGCTAACATCTGTTGTCAATCTTCCTCTTTTTGCTTGAGGAAGGTTTTCCCTGCGCTAACATCTCTGCCAATCTTCCTCTACTTTGTATGTGGGATGCTGCCACAGCGTGGCTTGATGAACAGTGTGTAGGCCCATGCCCAGGATCTGAACCCACAAACCCCGGGCCACCAAAGCAGAGCACACAAACTTAATCACTACACCATCAGGCTGGCCTCACAAAATATTTTTTATGAAGAAGTGTTTTAATAAGACTTTTAGAAAGTGTGTTTTTAGAATCACTGAGTTTTTAGAAACCAAGGAGGTAATCATAATAAATCATTAAAATTTTGGTCTATTGCTGTAGTGAATTATGTTAATTGAATATTAATAAAAAGAAATCCTTACATTCCTGGAATAAGCCCCACTTGATCATGCTATATTATTATTTTGATATGCTGCTGGATTATTTCACAAAATTGTAGTAAAATATAAGACTGTCTTATTCCTTCTAGGAATGATGATTCAGTAATTAATCATAAAAATGATAATGATACAAAAGAAGACAAAGTCATAAACATTCTTTGTTAAACTTATGTGGGAGATGAAACCAAATAAAGTGGCGGGTCAATTAGTTAACTGCATAGCCTATTTATTCGTGTTTTTAGAAAGCCTAAAATAATCACTAAAACTAAATATGAGTTTTTAGCAAGTGACAATATTTATTAGTGCATGTTTGAAACTGATTATCTAATCTTATAACTTTTAAAAATAGATCTATTACTATGGTGAATACGTTAATTTATTAACAAAACAAAAGCCATACATTCTTGTAATAAATCCTATTTTTACTTCTAGAATAGTGGAGTGAAGAACTTGACAATATTGACTCCAGCAAAAAAGCTATTTAACTGGAAATAATTATAGCAAAAAAAATTAAAAAATAAAGTCTCTGGAAAATGCCCTAAGTATATACAGTAAGTAGAGAAACATTCATTCAAGAAAATCTTCTAAACCTTAGTAAGAATAGCAAGAGTCTGTGGCATTTAAACCACAACCTACTCCCATGCTACTCCTTGGCTCTGCCTATGGAAACTCTACTATGGGCGGGTGTGGCAAAAAAAAGAAGTTCCCTCTCCCTCTAGCTCCCAGTGTATGGCTTTCACCCCAAGAGGGGAAGGGCACCAATGTATCTTGTCCTACTCAGCCCCATGTTGCAGAAACACTCTTCCAGGTGAGCATTGGCAATAGGACTGATGCTCCCTTCATTGTCAGAAACAACAAAGATATTGGGAGAGAGCAATGAAGAGGGTCTACTATCTCCATAATACTGATTGCAACAAACAAAACAGCAGAGCCATCAGAAATTTAACAGAGAGCAATAGGGAAATAAAGAGCCCCCTTGAGATCATACTCAAACTTGGGAATCGGGAAGATCGTGCACATTCACCAGGCTGTGCCCAATCCCAGAGTAGGATGTGGAGCACACTTGAAAACAGATCCATTAACAGAGGGCAGAAAACAACTAGCAGAGGGGACTTAACTACAAACTCTGATCAAATGTTGGCTGAATATTAAGGTACTCTAACCAAGGAACAACTTCTAGGAAGCTTTGTTATTTAAAAATAAAATCACATGCACCTCTGCAGTCTGGAAGATTGTGTGTATGCCCAAGGCTGTGCCCTCTCAGAAGTCATCAGAGCGGGAACAACAAGTGGGAACTACCAAGCTACTAGTTCCCGGCTGAATGTTTGGCAAAAACTGACTGTGACAACAGCCCACAAGTCACAAACATATACAACAATAAAGAGTAGAAATATAACTGGTCAGAGGGCTTAAACACACTCTTTGATCAATAAGTGGCTTCTTGTGGCACTTAAGTGCCAATCCTTGGTAGCCAGGCTAAAAGATAAAAATAATAATTAAAAAAAAATCTAAGCACGAGCATAAGAGGATTCAAACTGCAGGGAAAATAAACTCTACAGAGTCATTTCAACCAAGTCACTAAACAAATATAGAAATGAACGATCAAACAACAAAAACAATAACTCCCTATATGTGTTTATGAGTGGGAATCAGTCTCTATAGTTTTGACAATATATTATCTTAAGATACAGTTTTTAACCAAAAAAATATGACATAAATAAAATTCTGGAAAGTGTACCTCATACAAAAGAAAATACAATACAAACTGTTTTTGTTGGATTCAGATTTTGGACCTAGCAGACAGACTTCCAAGCAGCTAGTATTAATTTGTTCCAAGAACTAAAGTAAACCATATGTAAAGATTTAAGGAAATCATGATGACATCAGCAAAAAATGAATATCGATAATGAGATAGAAATTATACTGAAGAACTAAATGGAAATTCTAGAGTTAAAATGAAAAATCACTGGATTCTCAACAGTAGATCTGAGCAGGCAAAACAAAGATTCAGCAAACTTGAGGACAGATTACAGAGATTATCAATCTAAAGAACAGAGATAAAAATAAATGAAGCAATACAAACAGCCTCAGAAAAATGTGGGGAATTATTAAGAATACCAACATATGCATAATATCAAAAGGAGAGAAGAGAGACAAAAAGGCAGAAAAATATTTGAAGAATTAATGGCTAAAAATATTCCAAATCTGATGAAATACATTGATCTACACATCCAAGAAATATAATGAATGCCAAATGAGATAAATACAAAGAGATCCACACTCAGGTAAATCACAGTTAAATAGTGAAAGATAAAGACAAAGAAAATATTTTGAAAGCTGTAAGAGGAAAACAATCCATCAGATTTGAGGGAAACCTAATAAAGTAAATCACTGACTTCTCATCAGAAATAATGGAGACCAGAAAGCAATGGACAACATATTCAACGTTCTGAAGGTAAAAAAACCAAGAATCTTTCAAAAATTAAAATGAAAGAAAGATAATTTACTGCTATATATCTATGTTATAAGAAATAATGAAAGAAAATTCTTCAGGTTGAAAGCAAGTGACTACAGATATAAATTCAAAGCCACACTACAAAAACAAAGAGTGCTAGTAAAAGAAATTATGTAGGTAGTTAGAAACGATAGTATAATTGCATATTTCTTCTTCCTTCTCTTAACTGATTAAAAAATTAAATAAAACAAGATGTATATAATTGTGCTATTGGTATTGTATTACACAGTGCAAATATATTATACAATAGCAGTGCAAAGGAAGCAGGTGGGATTAAAGATGTATTGGAGTAAAAAAAGTAAACCGGATGGTAACACAAATCTACAGGAAGAAATGAAGAGAATCAAAACTGGGCTGATGAAAACGTTCTCTATGAGAATCTGGTAATGGTCGTCCAAGTCTGTAACTTTACTGAAAAATTGGAATTGTGTGCTTTAAACTTTCTAGAGAAAGTATCATTTGAGATTGACTTTTATAAAAGATGATCAGATATAAATATTCATTCATTAGTTCTTGCCACAACTTTCATTTAGGATATGTTAAGTAAAATCACTTTGCTTGGTGTTAGATTTGTAAAGTTGCTTAGCTTGTCTGAGAGATTAAAGAAAAACTAATAACACGAAGGTTACAACTAAGACTTTAAAAAATGTTTTAGGTTGAATTTTGTATAGTGAATACATAAACATCGATTATCAGAACAGCCTTCAGTAGAGAAATGTTGAGCCATAGTATATGGATTAGGAGATGAGATAAAAGAGCAGCATTGAAAAAGAAATTCAATCTGTCTACCTTGTACATTGAGAATACTTGAGGAGAAAATAGAAAACAAAGGGAGAGGATTAAAAAAGAAAAATAGGCAGAAAAATATGTTTATACTAAAAATGAAATCATATTCAGAATAATATTTAGTAACAACCTCACATTACATGGGACTAGGTTTTTTCAGAAGCTCTTTGTTAATTCAGTTCTTAAGAAATAGCACATTAACGGGCATTTTGAAAAATCACATTTCTTCTTATTCTGTTTGTGTATTGGATACTGTTTGAAATGGAAGAAGATGGTACAAATTTGGAATGGTGAGAATCAGAGAAAATGATACAGATTTCTTTAGCAAAAGAGGCTTGCACTGTTTCTTATTTCACTGTCTTCCTGCCCAGGATTTGTTGACTGGTGTAATCAAGTGAAGGAGCAGTGGTGATGGATGTCAGATGATTATAATTTCTGTGTTGTTGTTCCAGCCATCACAAGTCTGAAATATTTTCAGAATGCTGCAGCTGCAACTGATGCCATTTCTGAGCAATGATCATAACAATTTGCAAATATACATGGATTAGTGCGGTACTAATGTGAGCTTTGGAAACCAGTGCACAGTGCAGCTGCTCATTTACAGGGTGTAAATGTCCAGTCCGACGGGAGCGGTGCCTTTGTACCAGGATGAGGCTACCCACTGGCTTTCAGAATGGCACCAGTATAAATTACAAATTAAATACATACCTGAAAGCATATTATCTCTTTTTATACCCCCAAAGTCAAGAAATTAAAATTGAAGTTTATATCTATGAACAACTTCATCTGTAAAGAATGTTCATGAAACTCTGGATTGATTAGCTGTTGGTTGAGTTAAACTAAAGGTAATGAGTGGAGCCTCTTAAAAATCGTTTTTAAGCTGAAAAACTTCGGAGAAATGGATTCCCATAAAATTTAATTTTTACTTCAGAATGGAGCTTCACCTGTGTAGTCTTTTAAGACACATATTTTTCCTGATAAAATTCACAGAATGATTTAAGGCTCATACCCATAGGAAAGCAAAACAAAGACAAATAAACAGGAGATTTCAATTTTTCCATCAATTATATTTTGTGTAAGTTTTTGTCTCTCTTAAAATATATATATATATATATTCATATATATATGATCTTTAGGGAAAACAAAGTGATATACGTTGAATTTTATTTAGTAATCTCTTTTTTGGAATAGATCTATTTTTAATGATTTAAATCAATTTGCTATTCAGTATGTAAAGTGTTTCTTTCACCATAAAACTAGATTTCAAAGTACATCAACTATGAGATCATCAGAAGAGCTTTCGTTGGTGTGTCTTATTTTCTTTTAGAGATATTCTATGTGTTACCCATGGAGAATGTATATGGGGAAATAGAAATACATATACTTACCCTAATAATACCTTGTTAGTTAGTCTAAAGGTTCTAAAAATGTTCGACAAATTTCAGGATCCTTTTCCATTTGATGCTCATTAACATTAAAATAAGGTGAGAAGTAATGTTTGTGCATTAGAGATCTAGATCCAAACTCAGTTGCCCCCAGTCTGTAGTGTGCATAAGAATAAGAGAAGCTCCTTTTAAAAAGTAGAGGGCCTCACTCCATGATTCTCAGACCCAGGGCAGGCTAGAGGAGTTTGTATTTCATTAAGCTTCTAAGTTATTCTTTGTCTTTCACCAAAGAACCACAGAATAAAAAATGCTGCACTAGGACAAGATTCAAACAAGAATTAAATTAAATGATGCTCATGGCCTGCTATATGCATAATCAATGCTTGGGGCTGTTAAAGATAAAGCAGAAACAGAAATCATGGCCATTAATCTGAAGGAGCTGATGATATAGTTTGGAAAAAAATTAAAATGCAGAAGATGTCAATATAAAAGGGGTAATCAATTAAATAAACAGTATTAACTGAGGAGTGTTAGTATCAAAGGAGATCAGTGAGGGTCAGAGTTGTCTGATAACGTGTTCTAAAGAAGATAAAGGACTTGGTTGTTTTCTTTAAAAATGAGAACAATTTGAATACTCAGAGGTGAGTAGTTAGGGTCTTCTTGGTCAAAGCTGTGATCACAGGTTATGGAGGTAGTATGAGATAAGAATGCTATTTGCATGTGGATGAGAACTTAGAAAGTATATTGAATAAGTACTGTGACATAAAATTATGAAGAAAATTGGAAACCAGGTGGAGTACGGATTCTGCACTTATTACTTTGTCCCTTGCATTGTTAGAATATGCAGACTATTTCACGCAATGCAAGAGTGACTCTAATAAACTGGAGTAAACACGTGAATAAAACACTCTTTTATAAAATAAAAAATGAGAATATTGAAGAAGTGATTGTTGCTTGTTCAACAACCTATTCTAACCTTAATATACGATGTAGAGCAGAAGGGCAAATATTTTCATTTTAAACCAAGAAAAGGCCACAAAAGCTTTCTAATCCATTTCCCTCATTTTCTAGTGCATAGATTGGAGACTACATGTCATAATACCCACTTCCATTTTTTCCTGTATTACATCTTACTGCAATATGTTGTAAAAGACTAATATTATATATCTAGGGTGTTGAGTTATAGTTACTTTATTTTAGAACATGCAATTAAAATTTGTAAAAAATAATTCAATCCTAATTTGCCTGCAAAATATCCTAAAAGTATAAAATAAACAATGAGGTTTCTCCTCTATTCTGTGATTTTGCTATGCAAATTGTGTTGTTTACTGCTTAATTGGTGGTATATACTTTTTCTTTGTACATTTTATGAAATCATTGGCTATAAATAACAGAAGAAGTAGAGATGATAAGAACATAAATGGAAGATTTACCCTAAAAAAATAGGATCACTACTTCTGCAGTAAGAAAGAATAAGAAGAGAATGGGTTGAAATTCGAGAATGAAGGGCAGATATGAGGGACTGGTTGTAGAAGTTTTCTCCATAAGAGAAAAAATTGTCCCACTGGTGAGAGAGCAGCAGGCTTAATATTTGAGGGCTGAGTGGAGTTGATGTTCTGTTATAACCACCAGGAGAAATAAGAAATGGAACTAACTTGATTAAAAGTTTTGAATTCACTTATATTTTTTTGTTAATTACTACATATCCCCTGACAGAGCCTCAGTTAGGAATCCATGAAGCCTGGCCACAGTGGTGAAAAGTGGAGTTAGAAAATATGAGATTGTTGAAGAACCAATGACTATATTCATGTTTGTTTCTTTACATAATGTTTAATTATCTACCAGAAATAGAGATAAAAAGGGTATGACAATTCACCTAGATTGGAAATTGATAGCTGGGAGGAAGTGAGGTGAAAATACAATGGCATGGGGAGTGACAAATGTCAGTGTGTGTCAGCAATGGTAATATGGGATCATATTGGGACAGTCACTTAATCGCTAAACTGGTTTCCTTATTAGTAAAATGAGGATAATTGAATTTTATGAGGTTATCGTATACATAAAATCAGACTATGCATATGAAAGCACTTTCAAAGAAAGAAAATACTCTTCATATATACCATTTTAGAAAAGTCTGCAAAAGAGAAACAATTCCTTTGTTTTCTCATAAATTGACGCATATTTTCTAAGGTAAAAGACAATAGATTAATAAAAGGGATAATGGCAGATTTCCATTATTTCATTTTTTCTACTTGGATCTGTAATGTTCACTGTGTTGTGTAGAAATGTATATTTACTCAGAGACAGTTTTGACATTCTATGACCAACAGTGGTTACCAGGCAATCAAGTTTATTGACCTGTGGAGAAAAATGGATAGTCTTGAGCTCTCTACAAAGGGTACAGTAAATCTAGTAGCTGTGTAATTAAGTTATAATTATGTAAGCAATAAAGGCATAATTATAAGATTATTAATATGTTAAAATTATAAGGAATTTTCTGGCATTTAATTAACATTTACCAAGGCAGGCTACAGCAAATTAAATATCAATTAATAAAAATAGTGACATTTATTTAGATACTCTATTAGTTGTCACAATTATTAACTTGTTATCACTGGCTTTTAAAATTCTGATTAAGTGCCTAAATATTCCTTACAATTTTTATGTGTTAAAAATCTAATTATATTAGTGTCCTATAATTTAAAATTGATTACGCAGCATCTCTCATAATAAATCTCAATACTCTCTTCACTGTCAATTGATGCATAATGGACATGTACTAGCTTATAAAAGCCAAACAAACACTTCCACAGGAACTAAACAATCTTAAAAACTCTCTTCCTTTAAAATACCCAATCATATAAACCTCAAATTTAAAAACAAACAAATACTGTATTAAACCTATGGAAGTGTCTATGTCCAGCGCAGAGCACTGGATGTGGCTCCTCTACAGCTGTTCCATGCCTTTGGGTCAGATCCATGATTTAGAATATGTGCTTTCAGACATACAGTTGACTGCCTAAGATATTTCTATGTAAATTTAGCTTATCTGCTTTAATCTTAATCACATGGGCACCCTTGGGAAGCTTACAGTATAATAACATTTCCCAAGCAACCACTGACTCCTATGACCAACATAGGAGGTATAAAGCGTGCCTACTTAGTACATTTATAGTGAAAGATGTCTTAACTAGCGAAAAATATTCATCATGGCCATGTTAATCCCAAACTCTCACAATTCTGTTCTTTCATCCATAGCTTTCCAGTTACCAAGACGAGATAAGAAGTTTGAGAGATCTACTAACAGATAAACCAACATCTTTGTAAAATGTAATGATTGCATTAAAAAGAATTGGTGGAAGTAAATCAGGAAAGCCACCAAAAGTAATAGGTTAAATAGCCTTTGTTTTATGACATCCATCATATAATGTAGAAACGATTGCTATTGTTTTTATCTAGTATTAAGTTCAATTTTACCAATGTATAGTCCGCAAATCCTGACCAGTAAGAATTTACTTGAAAAAATTCTATGGTCATGTGTGTTTGGTAATCTTTTCTTCAAGAGTCAAGGGATGTTCCAGCAAATAGAAGAGTATGAGAAATCCTGCAGTGAAGAAATATATTTAAGTTTGCCAAACATGGCATTTAAGCACAGAACTTTTAATTCACATCATGCTTATTAACCTATCAACACACTAAAACACAGAAAGGCTCTGTTGGAAGATAATTATTTAAAAAATAAAAATACTTAATGCAGTGTTCTCTGGACTATCTTAATCCCAAGAGTTTTAGTTAGAGGATATGATGTGTGTGAAATCTAGTGATAAAAATTTCAAGGCTTTTCTGGTTAATTTATGAAGTGAAGGATGAACGTGTACCTTTTAGCTCAATGTGTGACATCTTAAGGGGGTGTGTGTCAAAATGTTATTAAAAAAAGAGAGAGAATGTGTTCATTACTTGTTTTATTACACAATAGAATAACATGGCCAAAAGAAAAAAAAGGTAGGCCTAAATGTTTGACTGTCAGCAGGTCCTCAAATGTTACAGACATTTGAATAGATTGATATCACATTAAGGCAAAACACAAACTTCCTTTAAATTAGAAAAATTTTTAAAGATTAAAGTATATTTAAATAAATAATAATCAGGTAAATTGTGATATATTCAATGTCTAAGAAATATATTTGAGATCCTAAATCAGTAAGAATAAAAATAAGCAAATGACAATAAAGCAGAGCTTACTATCTCTGTGTCTGAGATACCCTCTTTAGGAAATATGTTTTTGACTCCAATTTGAGACATAATTATCTTACTTATTATAACTGCCACTTAGATTTTGTGGTTCTCATTCATCCTAACTGTTTGCCTTGCTAATATCCCCTTAACTGATCTATCTTGGAAATGAACTTTTCAAAACTAAAATTGGCATAATCTACTTGTCATGACACAATGTGTCATTCTCACAGCGCCTGTCAATCTTCCTTTAAGAATCAGAATGCCCACTTAATCTAAAACATCTCTTAATGAATCACACATACATTTTAGTTTTTTAAATTTTAAGCTTTTTAATTATGAAATTTAATATATAATATGCATAAATAAAGTGCACAAAAAGAGATGTACTGTCCACAATAGCCTTTACTGTCAATTGATGCATAATGGACATGTACTTGCTTCTAAAAGTCAAATTATTCTGAAGGAACCCTTGCATAATGCCCACCAGGTCAAGAAGTAAAGTATCACCAGCATTTCAGGTGATCCCTGCCCAACTCTTTGAAATTAAAATTCCTTTCCTCCCCACTAGATACAAACACTATTTTGATTGCAAAGGCAAATAAATGCTTTCCTCCTTTTTTGTATAGTTTTACCAATTGAGTATGCATTTGAAATACTATATTCTGTATTGCCTGTTTTAAAAACTTTATATAAATGGAATCATATATACTCTTTCATCTCTAGCTTTATTCAAATTATACTTGGAATTATCCATTTTGTTGTGTGTTGTAAAGTTTGTTCAATGCTCTTTGAATACACTGCAATTTATTTATGCATTCTTTTCTTGTGGATTTTTTCCAGTGCTTGGTTATTATAAATAATGCTTCTAGGAACATCCCTGTACGTGTGCAGGCACATTCATTTCCGGAGTAAAGAGGAATTACTTTATGGTAATTGGTTCAGTAAATGTATGTCCCATGTTAGTAAATACTGCAGCACAATTTTCCCAGCTGATTTTACCAATTTACTCTCCCAACAGAAGTGCATGGAAATTTCCACTGATCTACACCTTCAATAAACTTTGGTATTGTGTGTTATTTTTATCTTGCCCATTCTGTTGGCTGTGTGGCTATATCTAATTTTTATTTCTCTGATGAATAAGCATTTTAACATCTCTTAATATTGCATATTGAACATTGGAAAAACCTCTATTGAAGAGCCTGTACAAGCCTTTTACCCATTTTTATCGGCCTGTCTGCCTTTTTCTTAGTATTTTGTGGGGTTATTGTATTATCTGGGTACAGATCTTTGCTAGATGTATGCAAGGTATACATCTTCTCACACTATTTGGTTTGACTTTCACCTTCTTAACGGTGCATTTTAATTAATACCAGGACTTAATCTTAATGGAATTTAATTTATCAAATATCCTTTCACATTATATTCCACTGAAGAAACTTTGCCTGCTTGAAGCTAATAAATATGTTTTCATCTAAAAGCTTTATTGTTTTACTTTTCTCCTTTAAATCTATGATGTAGCTGTAATTGACTTTTGCATATGATATTAATCAAGGTTTATCATTCCCTTTTAAAAAAATGTGGATGTCTAATTGAAATAAAACCATTTACTGAAGAGATAATTTCCCCCTTTTCTGGCTGTAGTCATTAATCCAAAGACCATTAATATATGTCCCATTGTTTATCGTCTGTTCTTATACCAAATACCACAACTTCTAAACTACAACATATTTGTAATGGGTTTTGATATCTAAATCTTTAATTTCTTCAGTTTTATGTTTCTTTTTCGAATTTTCTTTGCCTATTCAGGACTTTTAATTACCATGTACACTTTAGAATGGGGTTGTGGATTTATACAAATGTACAAACTTATAGAATTTTGAACATGATTTCACTGAGATTATAGAACAGTTTTAAAATATAGAGTTTTCACATCTTTGAACATTTTCCAATCCAAGAAACTTTATTTAGATTGTTTTAAAACTCATACTTAGTTATGTTTTGTATTTATAAGTGCAGAAATTTTGCACATATTTTTTTACATTTATTCACAGGCATTTAATGTTTTCTAATGCTGTACTAAATTACACCACTTAAAAACTTTTTTGTTTTCTACAATGGCCTTGCATTCCATAAACTTGATACATTTACTTTTAATTAAAAAAGTGTGTCCAGAGAGTCATTTAGATGTTCTATATAGACAATCACATATTTGGCAAATGGTGACAATTCCATATCTTGTTCCCTAATCTTCATAAATTTTATTTTCTTTGCCTTACATATCTGGCTCATACCAAGTTTACCCTGTTGAATAAAACCGTGACAGATAGTGTTCTACCAGAATACTGCACAGGATTAGCAGAAGATAGGATTGATGAAAGAAGGTCAATAAAAATGTTCAAACAAGTAATAGAAAAACAAATGGAACATGAAGAAAACAGCATAAGAACTTAGTGGAACATATTGAAAAGTTCTAATTAAAGTATACTTGGAGAAACACTTAAGATGATGCCTGAAAATATTCCAAAACAGAAAAAAGTTATTAGTTCACAAGCTGAAAACATCTAGTAGGGCAACAAAGAAAAGATACCGAGGCACATGCAAGTCCAACTAATGAAAGCAAAAGGCAAAGAAAAATCTTAAAAGTTGGTATCAGATAAGATACTTCACTTTGAAAAATTAAAAATAAAAATGATAGTGACTTCCATCAGAAACTAAGTTATAAGACAATGGAATAGTATGTTTAAAATGCTGAAATAACTTCCAAACCAGAAGTCTATGTGTACTGGAAATATATTTCATAATGGAAGAAATATGTAAAGAAACGTTGAGAGAAATTCTAAAATGAGTCAAAGAAAGCAGAAGAAAATAATTAGTAAAAATGAGAGAAGAAATCAAAGAAATTGGAAACAGGAAATTAGTAAAGAAAATCAACAAAACCAAAAGCTAGTTCTTAGAAAAGGTCAACAAAATTGATAAACTTCTAGCCAAGTTAACCAAGAAAAAAAAAAAGAGAAGATACAAATTGCTAATATCGGAAATGAAAGAGTGATCATCACTACTGATCCCTCGGACATTAAGAGATAACGAAGGAACATTATGAACAACTCTATGCCCCCAAATTTGATAGCTTAGATGAATTAGATAAATTCCTTGACAGACACAATCTACCAAACCTCACTCAAAGAGAAAGATATAATTTAATAGTCTTATATTTATTAAAATAATTGAATAAACATAAGAGAAAATACCAGGCCTAGATGTGTTCACTAGTGAATTCTACTAAATAATTAAAGAGGATATTATACCAATTCTCTACAATCTTTTCCAAAAAATAGAATCAGAGCAAATTCTTCCTAACTCATCCTATGAGGCCAGCATTCCCCTACTACCAAAACCAGAAAAAACATTACAAGAAAAGAAAACTACAGACCAATAATTCTCATGAACACAGATGCAAAAATCTTCAACAAAATATCAGCAAATATTGAATCCAACAATGTACAAAAAGAATTACACAACACAACTAAGTGGGATTTATTCCAGGTATGCAAAGCTGAATCAGTATTTGAAAATCAGTTAATGTAATCCATCACATCAACGGGCTAAAGGAGAAAAATAATACAAACATATCAATAGACGCTTAAAACACATTTGACAAAATTCATCATCCATTCATGATTAAAAAATAAACTCTTAGGAATAGAGGGGAACATCATCAATTTGATAAAGAACATCTACAAAAAAATCTTCAGCTAACATGCTTTTAATGGTAAGGAACGAGTTGCTTCCCCGCTAAGATTGGGAGCAAGGCAAGGACGTCTGCTTTCACCATCCCTGTTCAATGTCAGACTGAAAGTCATCACTAATATGACAAAAAAAGAAAAGAAAAGGAGTTCAGATTGCGAAGGAAGAAATAAAACTGTCTTTGTTTGCATATGATATAATTGTATATGTAGAAAATCCTGGGAATCAACCAAAACAGTCCTGGAACTAATGAGCAATTATAGCAAGGTTGCAGGATATAAGGTTAATATGCAAAAGTCAATTGCTTTCCTATATTCCAGCAGTAAACAAAGGGAATTTGAAGTTAAAGACAAAATACCATTTCTAGTACCACTAAAAAAGAAAAATATGTAGATATAAATCTAACAAAATATGTATAATATCTACATTACTATAACATCTCCCTAATTCACCAAGGCAGCTGGACTCGAGTTTCTCTCCCTCAGTTTACCGCCCAGAAGTTGCCTCTAGCCTGAAAGTCTGGGTATTTAGAGGTACCCTCATAATAAATAAAAAAATCAGAGAATTTATGATTCCTGATAAAGATTTTTTCTTCTCTTCCTTGTGAAAAATCATATTGCAAAGCAGTCAAGTTTCCAAAGAACCAATTGGCTGAATTTTTAGTTTTTATATGACTGTCAACCATATTCATTGAATTATATTTGTAACACAATTTTGATTAAAATATTTTTAATTATTAAATAACCAACCAACAAACCAAACCAAACAATAAAAAATATGCATTCATAAAAAATAAAGCCAAGCAAACAAATGAAACAACATCCTCGGTCATCTCTAGGTATAAACATAAAACTTAAATCTTCTGGTCATGTATATGATCTGTTCCATGGCAGACAGGGAACGAGGTTAAAGTAAAGACTAAATGTTAGTTTCACCATTTTTATTCCATAATGGTTTTGCATAAGCATCTGTTGGGTGTCTATATAAAAGAGGCCTTGGAAACATGTTTATTGTAATTTTCTTTCTTTCTTTTTTTTTTGGCTTTAACATCACAGATCTTATAAATTTGATATACATAGCCGTGGAAGCTGAGGCTTAGACTAAGATTTTTCAGGAGAAACACCTTCCTCCCCAAATCCCAGATCTATGTGCAGACAAGTGTTAATGCTGTACCTGTGTTAGTGAGATGCTTTTTCTTTCTGGTCCAAACTACTGTTCAGAGGTTATCACTTTAGGAACTCTTATTTTATGAATCTGTCATTTTCTGTCTCCTTAAGTCCAAGTCCTGTCTCCAATCCCCAGTTGGAGATGAATATGATCAACTTAGCTTACTAGGACTGAAACCACTTCTGACACAAGAGATTCCTGTTATTTCTCTTGTGTTCAATGCAGAAAATGCAAGAGGATTTGTATTAAGTAAATGAGGTTGGATTTTTCAAACTTAAATATATAATTCAGAAGATGCTAGATTAAGATAGATACCATTTGGGATAACGTATTTTGAACTTTTCAGTATGTCTTTGTACTTATATTTCAATGGGTGTGGCAAATATCTAGTTTTTGGCAATGCTTCAAGACAAGTAATAAACTGTTTCTTACTTACTTAGATGCTTCAAAATAAATGATGAAGAATTGTTACCCGAGGAAGGTGTCAGCCAGTTGACCTACTTCTCTAATTGCTAACTTATCTGACACTTTTGTAGGGAGAGTTTTCCCAGCACCATGAAAACAGGAGAAGAGTTAAGTGTTCAGGTTTCAAGGGACTCCTGTGCATACAAAGTAAACGATACAGGTGCAGTTACAAATAAGCAAGTGCTGAACTAGCTATCAATAAGGTTGCTAAAGGAGCCATCAAATCTGCAGAGCAGTGACACTGCCAGTAAGTTGGGGAGTAATTTTTTAGAGTAATCAGGGATTGATGATGCAATCAATCATAAACTAGCCTTGTATTTCTTTCTGGATTATTCTAATATTTTAAAATTAATATTTGTACATTAATCAGTCAGCTAAGGTATTCACAATTTCTGAACTAGTTTTGATTAAAATTTGAATCCTAGTAATGCTGCTATGATATTCTTTTTTTTGTATGGGCTAAAGTATAGATCTAAGATAAGCAAATGTGTAATGAATTTAAAATTTCCTTCTGACTCTGTTTGCAACACCAGAATAGTAAAAATCTTCATGTTCCCAGCAACTGGATGATTTGGTATGTGAGGAGTAGGAGTGGTAGTTATTCATAGGCTGTGTCCATGTAAAATTTTACATTGTACTGAATGCTTGTCATGGTAAAAATAGGAGCTGGCTTATGATGTCCAAGAATTTATTATAGATATATAATGGATGAATATTTATGCTTTCTTTTATGACTAAAGCTATTTCACATTATTTATATCAATTATTCACTAAGATTTGGATATACAGGTAATCAGTAGGAAACTCCTTGTTTTTTAATATAATCCTATAAATCAGAAACATCTACCTGTTATTCTCTTCATGCTTCATCAGAGAAATTTAAAAAAAATTCCTCTTACAATATACCAAAATCCTATCACCTGCACTAGGTAAACACAACTTCTTTGATGCATGATGCAAATTAAAAACAAACAGAAACATTGACCTTTTCAGAATGGTTTTATAACCAACTTACTTGGAGATGGCATAAAAATCAATTTGTGTTTATTGAGCATACAGTGTGCAAGCCATGACACTCTCTCTTAAATATTTAAGCATTGTTTTTAAGAATTGGCCCAGGAAACAAAACTTGTCTCATATTTTGGGAGATTAACTAGCATTTTATCACAAAAGTTGATTCTCAAAGAAATTAACAAGGAAATTTAATTATTGTGGAAATTTTGCCTGAACTTAAGTTCTTACTTTATATACCATGTGTTTTAACCCAGTACATAGTTGAAATATGCAGTTTCTGATATTTGTATTCAATAAGGCTATTTTTTTTGAAGGGGGAGAGGGCTTCTATATTTTCTTGGAGAGCTCATCCTATATATTTTCTGCCTCAGAATGGGAATCAGTTGTTTTTCCATAAAACCCTGGTTTCTTCTAATGGGAAATGATATATCGGGTTGTTATTAGTACTACAGAAGCAAATTGCTGCTGTCTTGGTCATTGTTTCTAAGTTTTCAATGGACAGAGCTAAGGATATACACTAGCTAAGAACTGTGTGTGTGTGTGTGTGTGTGTGTGTGTGTGTATGTTGCATATAAACATTTAAAGGTAAAATTCCTCATGTTTTCATACTAATATTTCTATTCTATATGTGGCATTACAGGTTTTTTTACTTAACCTCTTCTAAATTACAGCTGAATCTCCTTAATTCCACACTGAGAACTCTAGTATTCTAGAACAATAGGGGTGATAGGATTAAAATAACCCACAATTACATATTTTAACATCTTCTTTACATACAACAGTTTTAGACTAACAATATTAATACTTGTATCACCAATTATTTTTACTGAAAATGGTTAAAAATGTTGAAACATGCTAACCCCAGTTATCCTCCCCATTTTTCAATCATTAAATTGTGTCTAACTTGTCAGGTCAGAAAGGCATTGCATTTTACCTTCTCCCCTCTTCATTCCTCTTTGGTTTTGGTTCTCTAAGAACTGCATACTTAATGCTCACCACCTCTTCCCTGAATCTGTATATCTCCAGTCATTAGAAGCTTGTTCTTGGGTAAGATCTTTAGGAGAGACTCATAGGAAGTATATTCTCTGAGCTTTTGCTGATTGATAACAGTTTCACTCTGTCCATTATACTTGAAGGTCAATTTTCCTGGATATAAAACCCATGGTTCACACATTCTTTCCTTGAATAACTTAAATGTGTTACCTTTTTTTTGCATAAAAATTGTTATTGCAAGTCTGATAATGATCTAATTTCATTTCCCTCCCAAGTCACATGCTCAATTTTTTCTTCATTTTCTTTTAAGTGCAATAATTTTACTAGAATGGGTCTTGTTGATCGTTATTGTCAATATTCTCAGGTGCACAGTGGGTATTTTAATGTAAAGTTTAAACTTTTTTTAAGAAAAGTTTTCCTTGAAATGTACATTTCATGATTTTCTCTGATGGTTTCCTTAGGTTCTTTAGAAACTCTAGTATCTGTATGCTCAGTCCTCTTTATTGCTCTTCAGTACTTATCACTTTCTCTTGAATCCTTTTCATCACTTCCTTTGTTACTTTACATTTTAAAATTTTTCTTATTTTCTACATCTATTTCTCTTAAGATAGTTTTTATTGTGTTTATTCTATCATATGTTTCTTCTAGTTTAGTCTTCATTGTTCAAGTTATCTATTTTGATATTTCTAGCTCTGTTTTACAGTCTGTCACCTTATTCTTGAGTGTTTGTAGTTCTGTTTATATTGCTCTTTCATTTTTTGTATATTTTCTTCATGTCAAATCTGTTTTGAAATAGTACATGGTAATCCGGGTCTTTTGGTTTTTTTTTTCCTCTGCACTTCAATATTTTCACTATCTATAAGGATGCTGTAATGTTCTACATTCTTTTTGCTTAAAGTAATTTTCTATGGAATTTAATCTTTACACTTTTCTGCATACATTTCTATTTGAATTTAGTCTTCCTAAATGAAGGCGAAAAAGGCTTGATTCAAATAGTGCTTCTAACTTCCCAGAGCTCCCCCTTCTGTTACTTTAGAGTAGTGTTAAAAATTAACGTAAACTGCTTTCTGAGATTCTCTCTTTCATGTTCCCCTCCTCCACTTTCCTTTTGACCTTCTCTTGGCTGCCTCTCTGCGGTTCCTCTCCTGATTAATTTTGACACCATCCTCTGCAGTTCTTCCTCAATAGGAAGGGAGATTTCAAGAGTTCAATGGGATTAAATTGCTTCCAATCTTTTAGGCTTTACTTTAGCTAATCTTTAGAGTTAAATCCTTTTGGTACATACAGTAATCCAATTGTTTTGGGTGGGACTGAATCTGAACCCCGTTCCCAATACTAGAGGTTTATTACCATTCTCTGACCCATTTACTAGATTAAAAATAAAATGTTTCAATATCAAAATCTATTTATAGGAAAGAGGTAAGTATTTTTCTCTTGTATCAAAAGCAGAAAGTGAAAGCCCACATTTATTTTCTTTCACTGAACATCTTTCCTGACTTTAGCTTTTTTGCTTTAGGAAAAATTCACAAAAGTAAACTAGAAATGAAGACAATCTTGGAGAAGATTCTGAGCAAAGATCACAATGTTTATTTAGATATTCAAACTCATTCAAGGATGTTAAAATTAAATGAATTGCTTTTGATGCCTGATACTGGCGTAGAAAGTGAAAAGAATATCGAAAGACCAGGTTCCATAATTATAAGGAGTCTAAATTCCCAAAAAGTAGGAGGTGAATTTAATATCCGTGGTTAGAGCATTTTTGAAATATGTTCTTGCAGTTGTGACATTTGGAACAGCAATTACCAATTCAGCAGCAGTGAATGAAGAGGACACACACACACACACACACATATATATGTATACACATATATATATATGTATACACATATAACATTCCTCCTGGAAAAAAAATGCCATAATTCCTATAAGTACTAATATTGTAAACAAACTCAGCTTTCTCTTATTATATATGTGCTATATAGTCTCCTAATGAACACACTTGCCATAACTTTATTTTTTAAGACACTGTATATGCTATGTTTTATCTAAATATTTCATGCCGTTTGATTGTGCAGTGTGTACATACTGCAAAATGCCAAAATATGTATCAAAATACATATGCTTGAAGCAAAGTCTGAATAATATTATAGAAGTGAGATGATCACCACAGCGCTTTAGGAAACATTTTCAATTAAGCAACCATTTGTTTAAAAACCAGGGGAAGAAAAAGTTCATGTTTTATTCAAAATTAATAACTCCTTAAGAAAATCCTAAAATATCATGGAATTTTGCTCTTACTTCTTACTATCCTTCCCCATGGGCTTGTTAGTCTTAATGATAAAAACTCAGCTTTTGGGATTTTCATTGCTAACCATCAGAATTCTCCTGGAAGGGTGAACATGTTCATTGAGAAAGCACTGACTGTACAATAAGTTAGAATGAATAAATCTTATTCAGGAAATTGAATGTTCATCTATACAAAGATAAGCAATTATTTCAGGATTCCAAATATCATGTGAAGATGTACATACTGTACATTTTACTTTCCCTCACACATAAATATACACATTTATTTACTAAGTGTATATAAGTAATATAATAAGTAAATCATAAAAATCAGTAAAATAGATGCTATTTTTATAACAGCTGTTTTAGTGTATAATTTACGTACATACAATTCACCTAAGTGTACAATTCAATGGTTATTAGCATATTCACAGAGTTGTGCGATCTTCACCATCATCAATTTTAGCATATTTTTATCACTTCAGAAAGATACGCTGTACACATCAGCAGTCACTTTTCATTTCTCCTTAACCCCTCACTTCCTCCCCTCACCCGAGTGCTAGGCAACTACTAATCTACTTTCTGTCTTATAGATTTGCCTGTTCTGGACATTTTATATAAATATCATAATGCAATAGGTGGTACTTGTAACTGGCTTTTTACATGTAGCATGATGTTTTCAAGGATTATCCATTTTATAGCTTCCATCAGTACTTCATTCCTTTATTTTATTCCTAAATAATATTCCATTTGATTGATACACCATGCCTTGTTTATTCATTTATCACTTCATGGACACTTGGGCTGTTTCCACTTTTTGCTTATTAAGAATAATGCTGCTATGAACGTTTAAGTATAAGTTTTTGTGTGGATATATGTTTTCATTTCTCTTGGATATATCCAGTAGAATTGCTTGGTCATATGATGACTCTATGTTTTACCTTTTGAATTACTGCAAGAATGTTTTCTAAACAAGGAAATACAGCCTCATATAATGAGTTAGGAAGTATTCCCTCCTCTTCTATTTTTTGGAAGAATTTGTGAAAAATGGTATTAATTATTCTTTAAATATGTGGTAGTGTTCTCCAGTAAAGCCATTTGGTGCTGGGATTTTCTTAAGGGTAGTTTTTTTTTTTATTATTAAAGCTATCCCTTTACTTGCTATGGATGTTTTCGGATTTCCTATTTCTTCCTGAGTCAGTTTCAGTACTTGGTGACTTTCTTGGAATTTATCCATTTCACCAAAGTGTACTAATTTTTTTTGCTTTAACTACTTCTCATAAGTGTTAATAAGTTTTCTTCATTTTTAAATACCACAAAGTATTTTCTAATTTCTTCCTTAACCCATTGGCTGTTTAGGAATGTAGTATTTAATTTCCACATATTTATTAATTTCCCAAATTTCTTTCTGATTTTGATTTCTAATTTAATTCCATTGTCATTAGAAAACATAGTTATATGATTTCAATTCTCTTAAATTTATTGAGTCTTGTTTTATGGCCTAGCATATTGTCTTTCACAGAGAATATTCCAGGTGCTCTTGAGGAGAGTATTTATTCTGCTGTTGTTGGATGGAGTGTTCTATGGATGTTTGTTAGGTCTAGTTGCTTTATAGTGTTGTTTAAATCACCTATCTCCTTGTTGATCTTTTGGCTAGTAATTCTATCCATTATTGAAAGCAGAATATTGAATTCTCCAACTACTGTTGAATTATCTATTTCTCTCTTCAATTTTGTATGTTCATATTTCATGTAATTTAGGGCTCTGTTGTTAGGTGCAAATATGTTTAAAATTGTGATAACTTCCTGCTGGATCGACTGTTTTATTATTATAAAACACCCTGCTTTATCTCTAGTAATGTTTTTGGTTGTAAAATCTATTTTATCTTAAGTTCAATCTAACATCCAGGTGCTCTCCTAGGTAGTTCCCATTGCCTGATATTTTCCCTATGTGTTGGTCCCACTGTCCTGTGTTTTCACATTTCTCAAAATTTTTTTTGTTAAAAAGTAGACATTTTAGATAATATATTGTAGCAACTCTGAGTTCTGATTCTCACCTCACATCCCAGCTTGTTTTGTTGTTTTCACGTTTATTTATTTAGTGATTTGATTGGAATATTTTTGTGAAATCTATTTCTCCCTCCGTGTGAAGCCTGTTATCTTGTTCTTCAGAGGTTCAGCTTTGGACATGTGCACAGTTACGTCTAGATGACTGTGGTTTTTTCAAGATTCTCTTTGTCTCTTCCCTTGATCTCTCTCTTAATCTGTTTGTCTCTGCTGGCAGCATATCCAAGTTTTAGGCTTTACTAATGATAGCTGATTGCTCTATAATTTTTGACAATGCTTTTGAGCATATCTCACTCCATAGACTGATTCAATTAAATTTGGGGCCCTTTGCAGGGGTAGTTTTTGAGGCAAGTCACTGGTTTGTTCTTACCCCAGGAGGGACTTTTGTCTTAGATAAATGTTTCTTCATTTTCTGTATACCCTTAGAACAATTTCCACAGACATCAAATTATTTTTAAAGTAACTTTTACCAGTTTTGTTTGTTTCACTCACTAGGGAGTGAGTCCATGGAGTTTCTCACACTGCCATTTGAAAGTAGAAATTGTATATTAACTTATAAAATAAAACTTTCTCAACTTTTGGCACTCTAATTGGTATAAGCAAATTTAGAGCCAACAAGTTTATTTGTTTTGGAGTCCTTATAAACACATGCAGAAATACATATATTGATGCTCAAAGGTCTAGAATAACTAAATATCTAACAATTGAAGTTCCCTACTCCATGATGTTAACTTTCTCCAGAATACCCCATTACCAAGCTCTACCCACTTACCTCATCTTGTATTGTCCTATCATCTTTCCCACAACCAAAACCACAAGCTATCTTAAGTCAGATACATGGCATGAAAATTATAAGAATTTAGGTAAGATGGCACTGATAAATAAAGAGGCAGTGAGGCAAAGCACTACTTCCTTTGATTCATACATCCAACTTGTTCAAAAGGTATGATTATATAGTGGAATTACTAGGTATAAACCCTCAGAAGTAAAGAGTGTAAGACTGTCAGGGACAGAGCAATGCAGAGTATAGAGAGATAATCAATGAAAAATTTCAGTTTATTTGATAACATGAAAAACAACTTAACTAGTGGTAAATATAGATTCAGGGAGGAGATAACCACAGCCTAGAATAAACACAGCTAACGAAGGATCCAAAATGCTTCACAGGATACAAGAAAGGCTGCATACTATATGTATGAAAGAGCAGAAGAGGGAGATATTTGTCCAAAAATCTGGGTTAATTGAAATCCAGGACATGGAAGATGATATCCCAACTAAATTTCTTACTCTTCTGCATCACTAAATATTGTAGGTATCCCAAATAATTAGTTCCATTTCTTTAGAGGAGAAGTCTTGGACTTTTGTCAGGAATAGAAACACCTAGTTGAACACTCAAAACTTATATCTTTTTTTCCATTTACTGAATATTGCTTAAAATTATTTTAACAAGGAATTTTCCTTTAATGATAGTGGTTAAACTCATGCATTCAAGTCAAAGCCTATCCACAAGCTGTGGGTGACCTTCTCAAATTACTTAACTTTTGTCTGCCTTGGTATCAGTGCACATTAAATGGAGACAACAATAGGACAATAGAATATGATTAAATGTTAAATCACATAATCTTCATAAAGCATCACTGTTATTAATTTCATAATTTCTATCATAATTAATTTAAAAAATTGAAGTTTCATCTATTTTCAGATTTTGATCTATTTTGATTATAGGACTGCTAGAAATCAGGAAGCCCTTGTGTTTTGAGCTGAAGGGGAAGTAAAGAGATAGCACTGAAAGGGAAAAGTAGGCCTAAATAGGATGTTTTAGACATAATGGTGAGATTTAGGAACATATCAATGTGAGAACAATATCTACCATTTAGTAATAATTTTTGCTTGTGCTCATACAGATAGAAGATCCTTTAAATTGAGAAAATTACCTGTTCCTGTGTTAAATAACAGCAGTACAGGCATAATTTCCTATGTTAGGCAATACTGAGGACAAGCAAAAACAACTGAACTACTTGGTCCGGGAACTATTTGCTCCTGGAAAATAGGACTATGACCCAATTAACAATGTACTTATCAAGCCTGAGAGCTTGCTCATACGACATGCTTCAAGATCCTTGGCTTGTTGCGCTGACCGATCCTAAGCTATTATGTCAAAATTTTGACCAACCCAACCAGTACCCTCTCTTGCAAGATCCACCTTAAAATAATGCAGGTCAGGCCCTAAAACTCTATATATATTCTCCTCTGGTGCCTCCCTTTAAGGCACTGTTGAGACTCTTTCAAGGTGGATTCTCCCTTAAGGGTCTAGGCCTAATAAATTTAACTTTTTGGTCAAAAGGTTTTTCTGGTGGTCTCTTTGGGAGGCAAAACATGACAACATCTCTCATGGAAACAAATGTACACACCAGTGGGACTCAAGCTGGTGAAATGATACAGAAGAAATTTGACTTACTAGATAATTTGACTTTATGAATTAAATCATTTAATTTTCAAATATTTTTAAATTTTTAAAATGATTCTTTTGGAAAATTGCTATTCACTTATATAACTTAAATTTAGATTTTCTAGTTCTTTATTAATGAAAAAGTAGGATTTAGTCTATCAGACATAGTTTTATTAACTATATAAATTTTCAACTAAAATGTGAGATTTGTAATAATATTTAAGTTACATTTTAATGACTTTCCTAATGACTACATACGGAATTTGGTTGACTTTAACATCCTACCCTCAACATATCCATGCCTACACATTTCTACCTGATGATTAGGATTACGAGAACATATTCATTATACTTTTCCAAGTGACAGTTGATAAATGTTGTTAAATATCTCACAGGTATTTAAATTATCATCTCTTGGTTTCAAAGAATACTCAATTTCTTATTATAACTTTCCTCATATATGTTATGCTGTAATAATTATATTCTCCTTCTGTGCCCTGTACTTCTTCTTTTCCAAAAGAGCATAATGATACTGTATCAGTTGAAATTCTGATACAGATCAATAATATAGGATTAGAGAATGTATCTTTTTTAATAGAAAATTCAAGAATGCACTGTTAATGATTGATTAGAAGAACAAATCACAATTAATAAAAATTTGGATCAAGAGACATTTTCAAGCACGGTTTCAACAATGCTAAGTTTACAAAACAGCTCAAATTAAAGTATTTACTGGCAGATATTCTTCATCCATTTTCTATTAGTGATGAAGCATAATTTATTCACTATGTCTCCATTGTGCATGTTATAACATAAAACTTGCTTATAATATTAATTTTCTTAGCAAAACTTGTATCCATAGAATCAAAGCAATCTTTAGTACTATTTGCTTTATATATATTCTAAATTAAAATGGGGTCTGCATTAAAGAGGTTTCTCTATATTAATTATTATACAACTGGGGCAACTGAATTTTAAGGAGAGCATAGAAAATACACGGAACGCTTTTCAAAGGTATAATTCAAAATTCAACCCAAAGCCTTGAACTTTGGTTTCCTTTTCCTCCTATTAAAGTGAAAGCACCGTTAAACATATACATGTGTAAAAGTAATTGTTTATTTTCTTTCTGCGATAGCAATAAACTCCAATCCATGTGAAGAGATGATTTGTTGCTGGTATTTTGTTCTCATTCTCTTCAAAAGTGAGATCGGTTTCTTTAGATATCAACATTGTCCCTGGTATCATAAGCTTTTAGCAAATAGAGCATATCATAAGTTCTGAGGTTTGATATTCAATGATTATTATAGCTGCATATATGTGGAAATGCTCTTTCAAGGTTGTTTTATTTCCTATTTGCTACACTTCATACCGCAGAGTAGTACCTAAAAGTTATATGCATTTTCTTGAAATGAGCTACATGATAAAACAGTGCATAAGAAGAAGGCAATAGGGTGCAGTGCAAGTGTGCTGTGAAAATGAGTAAACCAGATGTCAGCAATGCTTGAGCTCAGTTGTGGATGTGTTAATTTTCCCCTAGATCTGCTCAGGAAGCCGGCAGGCAGAATCCCTTGCCTCACAGATCAGGGAAATAGCTCAGAGAAGGCTCAGAGGCAGAAAATGCAATTGACAGGGGAAATTCATTGAAGGCCTTTTTTTTTTTTTCAGAGAAAGTGAGATTGTTTTTAAGTAGTGTCGTTGTTGTTTGTTTAAAAGCAGACTTTACTACTAATAACTTCAAGATATAGAAGGTAACAGAGCTGAATAGAATAGGATTTATTGAACTTGGATTACCTGATTAAGCTAATCAACCCCATTCTTTATTGGGTGGATCCAAAAGAAGAAGGAGAGGTTGAGTTGGTGATCATCATCTCTGAGTCTACGGCAAAGCTAATAGTCCAACCCGTGTGTGTAGATTTTATACACAGTGTCTTTCTCCTAAAGCAAAAATGAAATATTTCAATGAATGTCCAGCATTTATCCTTGCAACAGTTTAAGAACTAAAAACAACCAAGTCTGGGCCACCACCATCATATTTCCATATAATTGATAATATTTTGGTTTTTTGAATGAACTAGGTTTGCAATTCATAGACTCAAAATTGAATTTAAAAATCAGTTGTGTTTGAAGCAGTTTTCCTACAGACATTTAGTTAGAAATGTTCCAGAGTCTGCAGGTTGTCCCATCAATGTCTCTTCTCCCCATCTTCTATAATAACAAAACTACGAAACTTTGGCTCTATATCTGGCTGCCTAGAATACTCTATCTTACAACCTCTCTTGTGGTTAAATTTGGTTGTATACTAGTAAATAGCCAATGGTATACACTGGAAGTGGTGTGCACAACTTCTGTAAAATGTCCTTCAATGGAGGGGGTGTGGCCTTCTTCTGTCTCCTGCTCTCTGCTGGCTAGAGTGCAGACATGGTGGCTGGAAAGCTGGAGCTGAAGCCAAAGTATCCTCTTGAGGCTCCAGGCTCTGTGATTTAGAAACCCATGACGCTGACAGCGGAAGCATCACATTAGCCCTGGGATGCCGGTGGGGGGCTTTTATGTGAGAGCAAAACAAACTTCTGTTTTGTTTAAGCCGCTGTTACTTTGGATTTTGTAATTGTCAGCCAAACCTTGTTCTACCTGTTGTAGCCCTACTATGTACCAGGAACTGTTGTAGGCAGGAGAGGAAAAGAATTCCTGTTCTCATCGAACTTGTATTCTGGTGTAGGCTAATAAAAATAGGATAAAGAGATGGAAGATCCAAGATGGAGGATTTTCTCTTTATATAAGGGGGCCAGCAAAGCTCTACGATAAGGTGACATTTGAGCAGAAACTTTAAGGAAGTATAGAAATGAATCATGCAGAAACCTGGGGAACAAAACATTTAAAATCCTGAGGTAGGAGCTTCTTTCCCTTCGAAGGCTGGAGGATCAGTAAAGAGGCCAGTGTGCCAGGAGCAGAATGAGGGGTAGAGAATATAAGACCTCATAGGCCACTAAAAGCTTATGGCTTTTACTTTGGTTGGGGTGAAAAGCTATTGGAAAGAGTCTTGTACAAAGAAGCAACACATTCTGGCATATTACAAGGGTCACTCTGATAACTGTGTTAACCTGACCAAAGGGAAGTCACAGTCTTGCCAAGTGTTGGAATGATATTTAAAAACACATGCTCCCCTAATGCATTATTTTTGCTCAAGACCAGAGAATGTGATGACTTTTTCTGAATACAATCCATGATTTCCACATATGAATTGCTATGATCCATACACAGAGATTTTATACTCAGCAATGTGTGTGCTATTTACATTTAATCTTCACAAGAATCCTAAAATGTTTTGAATCCTTGTTTTACATATGAACACAAAGTGAATACAAGTTTCCCAAGGTTATATACAGAATAATTAGTCGAGATCGTTTTCAAACTTGGAAAATCTGAGTCCAGACCTGCCTGCCTTCTTAGCTACTCTCTTAATCCTTGTGCAATATTGCCTTCCAATTCCATTATTCTATAGCATGTTTAAAGACAGAAAACACCTGTGGAGAGACTTTTCAACTAATAAGAAAAAAATCATATAATACAATCAATAAGGCATATGAAACAATTCACATGTAAGCCACAGTTTTACTTTCATGCACTTTGTGTCACTAGAAAAGATATAGATAAATTTTTATGGTTTAATTTCATTTAAGTCTGTGGTAAATTAATGCAGTAGTCCAAAAAGAGTTAAACAGTCCCAAATTCATAGTAGTTTATAAAAGCCCTTTTGGGTTTTGTTTATTTCTAACTGGTGGAGAATTAATTTGTCATGCTCCAGGGGGTGCCAAGCTCCAATTAACACCCCACGTGTGGTTAGCACATTTGTAATGTATTGGCTGCATAGTATGGTAGAAGCAAGAGGCTCAGGTCCATCCACGAACAATTGCTGGGTCCACAGTTTCTGGGTCTCATGTTAATCCATGGGTAGATACAAGGACTGAGCTAGTTCCTTAATTGCTTATTGAAGACTGCAACATCACCCCCAGCCATGCTCTATTTGGAAGATATCCAAAAGACTCCTTTGAGGGGCTGGCCCAGTGGCGCAGCAGTTAGGTCGCGCTTTGTCAGCCCGGGGTTCGCGGGTTTGGAACCAGGGGACCTGCTGACGCACTGCTTGTCAGCAATGCTGTGGCAGCGTCCCATATAAAGTAGAGGAAGATGGGCACGGATGTTAGCCTGGGGCTGGTCTTCCTCATACACACACAAAAAATTGATTGGATGCTGTCCAATAGGTTAATACTTTTTTTTTTTCCACCTGAAAGTTTAAAGGAGTTCAAATTCTTAAGCTATATAGTTAATGGCATTCTCACTTACACTAAATGTGTATCAGCTCGTTTCATTCAACTATTAGTCAATTTAGTAAACAATCAAATTACAACTACCTATTTGTCATGAAACAGTCAGATTTTTAAAACCATACTCTATTTTCTTCGTCCTACTCATTACCAGTATATAGTCATGTACCGACCAAAGAAATATTTTGACTGAGCTCTAGTTTGGATTACTTTAACAATAATTTTAACTTAAGTTGTCAAAAGATAGAATAGAATTTCAATTTTCAATTAGTGCTTTATTAATGTAATAAAAGTCGAGCTTCTTTTCCAATTGCAGGGTTATTTCAGTAATTGCTAATGTCCCCTAGCCTTCGTATTTAATATGGCAATGCTTGTAACCTCGAGTGAATTTAAAATGATGGGGAAATAACTGTAAACGTACCAAAGTGAGATAATAAAAAATAGTAAAATTGTGAGAAAGAACTGGAAAGTGCAGAGATGCAAGTGAAGTATTAATAAAGAGAATTGTGCCAAGTGCAACAATCACCAGTCGTATCATGCTACAATTCTCCTTTAGTGTTTTTTGCATTCCAGTCCATTCTTTTCAGGACTTTGGGAATAGGAGTGGCAAACTAGTACACTATGCTTCATAAGCAGTCATTTATAAAGGTTTTATTTCATTTAATATAGTAAAAGACATATAACCTTATTTTAGAGAAAGATTGGAATTTTAGTGAGTGTGAGATTGGAATTTTAGTGAGTGTGCCAAAAGGCGACTTCCACAAATAAGAATGAATTACTATTTAAAAGTATTGTGTCTTACTTTATTCATTATCTCAATACATCAGTGCCTTAGATGATCATACCTATTGGTCAGCATTTATTCCTTTTCTGTATCCTGTATCCCATGCTTCTTCACCCCATAATTGCCCATTCTGGTCCTTTCCTTAAATCATAGGCTTAGGGTCATTTCATTTCAACTTGGAAGCATTTTTTGAATGAATACTCTGACAGGAAGCAATAAGAATAGAAACTCTCCCTGCTCTGTCATCTGCGGAGTGCACAGTTCTATTTGTAGGAGTCTGGAAAAGACGTTCATCACCCCAGCTACCGCAAGTCACTTTTTGTGAAGAATATGGCCAAGTAAGAGGGCAGCAAGAGAGAAGGTCAAGAAAGCTGACAGGGAGACTGAGGTAGCCAGGCTTTTTCCTCCATTCAGAACGTTAAGTGATATTGCCTTGCTTATGATGTCAGTGAAGAGAGTGGTCACTTTTGTTGTTGTTTTATTTTTTTGTCTTTAATGAGAAGGACACTCGTGAAACTTTTTCTATTTAAAAGCACCCATTACAGAAAGGAATGGAATACTAACAGCAAGGCATCCAATAAAGCCTTTTATTGAATAATGAAAGAAGGATGATATCAATGTTTTTTATCTGGTCAAGAAATTTCTCTGTAACAGTCTTTCGGTGCCCAGAGTTCTAATGGGCTTATGACTACTAATGGCTTTTTAATCTCATCGTCTGTAATGTTAGAGTTTTAAATCTATTTACTTCAATTTCCTGACATGCATCAGAGACAAAGAGGGTATTTACTGGCTTTGTGGGCTTTGCGTTACATTTTTTATTACATTACAATGTGCCCAGACTTTTGCATCAGCAACTCAACTGGATGGTTTTGGGGGAAGGGAAAACAGAAAGAGAAAAGTTATCAAATACATAGTTTCACAACTATCATCCTAAATGATATAAAGGTTCATGTCACACTCACAGTGTGTAAGTGCTTTTGTGTACCTAGAAAATCTTGCTAATGTTGTCGGCTTGTGAGTTTTGAACGGGCTGGATAGAACAAACATGGTTCTCTTCTATTTAATTTACAATAGATTAAATTTATATTATCTTTGGCTATTTATTTCATAATCCTTTATGGTTCAGGTTCTTGCTTTGCTTTGACCTGGGTTATATATGTATCTATAGCTAATATATTTTTATTTTCTCCTAGTAGGATGATGCAGAGGAGAATTACCTGGGTCATCTCAGACAATTCACTGAGTTTCTCTTATTTTGACTTTACTCAGATGTAAAATTAAAAGGTAGAGGAAGTGTTTTCTTACCTTAAAGCTTTTTAAAAGTAGATCATGTATGTCAAAATTTTTTTGTAAACGTCCACATTTTAGGGACAACCTAAGCACAGTCTACACTGGAGAAAAAAATAGAGAAGTAAAGCAAGGAAGAAAATCATAAATGCCAAATAATAGCATATGCATTAAAGATTCTATTCATTCAATTCTATTCATCAGCACCTTCTCTCAAAAATAGCACTGTGAAACAAATTGAACATGTGTCATTTATTTTTAAAATATACAGAAAAAAATTCACTTTTCAATTAGAGACAAATAAAAACAAGATAAACTAAAATCAGGATTTAGAAAAATCTTTAAATGTATATTCAAATATTAACTCTTTTATTGAGCCAGTTATCACTAACCAATTTTGTCCTTCTCTCCTCTGTGCTTTCACTATACTTCTGTTATGGGGCTTAATACATTATTTTTATTAAAAATTGTGCAATACATCAAGTCCTATGACTTACACATTTTTTTAGAAGGTTGGCAATAACCAATAGTGCTTGGCATAGAGTAGAATCTCAGTTGTTTTGGTTGAACTGAGTCACCAAATCATTTCAGATTATAAATGATCAAAAGTAAAATCATTATATATTTAGTGTTTAGATAAGCCAACAAATTTATTTGTGAAAGATTTTTAACACCAAGTATTGAAAACAAGCAGTGTTTCCTATTGTCCTTCCATTAATCAGAATAGCTAGCTCTTTCAGTACCCTTGGGAACTGAGATTCCTACTTTATTGTATTTAGAAGGAAAAAATATATATTATTTTATTAACAAAAATTGAATTAAATTTTCTTTGGAGATCTAAATTATTGAAGTAAATAATTCAAATATATTTTCCACACATGGCTCTTGCCACCATTTAATTTTAGCACATATGTGGAAAGCAATTCCTAACATGCAATCACAGCAGATATATTAGTCAAAATGGGCTAGATGTGCTGGGATTGCCCTGAAATCTCAATGACTCAAAACAAAATTTTATTTCTCACTCAAAGTCTGATATAGTTCACCGAATTCTCAGGGCAGTATTCCTCTGTGCAGTGAATTAGCAGCCTACTTGCTGCCATTGTTGAGTCTGTCAATGCCAACACGTGGCCACCAGATCTGCGGAAAGGAAAGAGAGAGCTAGAGATGGGATGTTTAGATCGCCACGATCTAGAAGAGATACACATCATTTTCTCTCACAATTCACTTGCCAGAACTAGTCTAGTGGCCCTCAATTACAAGGGGATTGTGGAATGTGGGAGAGCACATGGATATTCAGTGGACATTATATGTTTTTGCCACAGGAGAGAACAACGAGACTAGCCCATCCAAGAAGCTTCTGTAAGGCTACTTGGAAAGGATGATTCCAATAAGCTGGGAAAGTTTAATAGAAAATGGAGAAATACTAGATATAACAGGCCAGCCTGGCTTATACCTGAAAAAAAAAAAAAAGAAAGAAAATTAAAGGCAACTCTTTAAATATGCTGCAAGGCAAAGGGACACAGCTATTTGCACGCACACACAAAATGCCTCTGATAAAAAGATTGGTGGTGGGGCAAAAGGAAGAAAGGGAGAGTTAGGACAGCCAGCACCTTCAATTGAAATATGTTTTTCTGATACTGTATTATCTTATCTACTGGGTTGGTCTTGCAACCCAACAGATCAGTTGGTCTTGATAAGCAGACTAGTGATGGCATGTATATTATTTAAAACAAATCGTTTTATAGATGATATGGCAGTGGTTAAAAACATTGACATTAGGGCCGGCTCGGTGGCGCAGCGGTTTCGTCCGCGCTTAGCAGCCCGGGGTTCGCGGGTTCGGATCCCGGGCGCCCGCGGACGCACTGCCTGTCTGCCATGCCGTGGCGGCGTCCCATATAAAGTAGAGGAAGATAGGCACGATGTTAGCCCAGGGCCAGTCTTCCTCAGCAAAAAAGAGGAGGATTAGCAACAGATGTTAGCTCAGGGCTGGTCTTCCTCACCAAAAAAAAAAAAAAAACATTGACATCAGAGGCAGAATGTGTGGGTTCGGGTCTTAATCCCACCACCTAGCCGTTGTGATTTTGAGCAAGATACTCAACTTGTAAATCAGTATCTTTATCTGTAATTGCAGAAATTAGATGTACCTAAGTCAGGGAGTTACAGTGGTGAGGATTAAAGGAAGTGATATTTGTGGAGATCTTAGATTAGTGCCTGGCACATAAAAATAATAAATTAGTGTTCGTAAAACAATAAAAAAATTAAAAACCACTTTATTGATTTTCTCGACATATTCTAAATAGGTTTGAAGAAGAATTCTAAAAATTAAGGGATGATTTAGCTATTATAAAAAACAACCCAGCAGATAAGATAATACAGTATCCAAAAAACACATTTTAATTGAAGGTGCTGACTGTCCTATCTCTCCCCTTTTTCCTATTCCCCCACTACCAACCCTTTTCTCAGAGGGACTTTTGTGTGTATGTGCAAATAGCAGACCCAGATTAGAATGAATTTATCCAAAGCTGAGTCATAAATTGAAAGACTCTAGAATGGGGAGCTTTGCATAGAAACCAAAAATAAAAGAAATAATAAAATAGAAATAAACAAAATAAGAAAACAGATGAATAATATACATCACATTAAGGATTATGAAAGAAAATATAGTAGACTCTAAGATAAATGCCTTTGCATTCTCTCAAAGAAATTAAAATGAAAATATTTAGAAAAAAATGGAAAGAGAGATACAGTTATTTTAAAAAGATAAAGCTACAGAATAAAAAATTGGAAGAGTCCAGGAAACAAATTGGAGTTAAATAGTAAAGCTATTATAGAAGTGCAATAGAAGTAATGGGAAATATGCTGAAAACAGAGTTAGTAATGGAAAAGAAAATCTTTAGAAAATCACACTAAACAAAAATAAAAGTGAAATGATAAAAGAGAATAATACAAAGAATATTTAATGCATAATTAGTGTTATCTAAAAAGAGAAAAACTCAAAGATATTAATTGAAGACAAATACCTAAAAAAAGGAAGGCCTGAATCTGTAGTTTGTTCTTTTTAAATATGTATTGTTATGACATCTTGTCTTAATGTTATCACTGTATTCTCAGCAAGGTTTATTTATTTTAATTCTTCCTTTGTGCCCTTTTTTTTTTTTTTTTTTTGTGAGGAAGACCAGCCCTGAGCTAACATCCATTGCCAATCCTCCTCTTTTTACTGAGGAAGACTGGCCCTGGGCTAACATCCGTGCCCATCTTCCTCTACTTTATATGGGACACCGCCACAGCATGGCTGACAAGCAGTGGGTCCGCGGGCGCCCGGGATCCGAACTCATGAACCTCGGGTTGCCAAGCGCGAACTAAACCGCTGCACCACCGGGCCGGCCCCCTGTGTCCTTTTTACCTTTTGGTTGGTTTTCTTGTTTAGATTGTATACATATGTATTTACCTCAATTGTGAAGGCCTTATTTATATTTAATTGTTCAAGTGCTTACTTGGATAAGTGTAAATTATAAACAGGTATCTATTTCCAGATTTTCCAAATTTTAGATACTACTTTACTTCATTGAGAAAGAGACGGGAATTAGAACAAAATACACACTAAGAGATGCCTCTACAATACAGAGATTCATTTTGAGAAGAAAATGATGAACAAAAGAACAAAAGTTTATGGCAAAAAAAGCCAAAAAAAGAAAAGAAGGATTAGAGAATTAGCTCCTAATGAAACAATGCTCCTGCAAATGACAATTACAGACTTTGGACAAAACAAGACAAAAACATACCAACAACAACAAAAATCCCGAAAAATCCGGCTGGTTTTGGAAGGGAGTCAAAATTTGTTGGAAGGAGTGCGTACCAGTGGTTCTCCACTATTTGAGGCTTTACCCTGAAGGCCACCGTGGTTACAGTCGTGGTGGCTCAGGGTGGCTAAAACTCCCGTAGTAAATAAACCCCTCTGTCTTTCTAAAACCAGAGCAAAGAACTCCAGGACAATCAGAGAAACCAAAACATGAACAGGGAGATCCAGAATAGAGAGTTACAGAAGGGGAGCCCTAATTCTTTGCATAAATTCAGCCCAAATTTTTGGCTAACTCCTGAACCATGCCAGCACAGGCTAAAACTGCAAGCAGTTCACAGCGAGACTTAAAGTACCCAACTGAGACAGTACCCACTGCAGGCTTGGTCAAGGCTGTAGTTTGAGTCTAACTAAGTTGATTGACTGCTAAGATAAAAAAAATCAATACACGTCAGAAGAATGTAATTGAATCATAGGTATATACAATATTAATATGCACATTGTCCAGGACAGAGTGAAAATTACTAAACTTAAGAAGAACAAAGAAAATGTGACCCATTCTTAAGAGAAAGGAAAATTAACACACGGTAATCCCGGGATGACTAGATGTAGCACTGTCAGACAGTGACTGAAAACTAGCTGTTAGAACTGTGCTCAGTGAAGTAAAGGAAGATACTCATGTAACTGAAAAGATATAAAATCAGCATAGAAAAATAGAAAATATAAAAAGGACCAAAATGAAATTTTAGAATTAAAAAATATAATATCTAAAATAAAACATTCACTCATTGGCTCAGTAGCAAAGTATAGATGACAGGAGAGTCAGTGAACTTGAAGATGGATCAATCAAAATTATCCAGTTGGAGGGAGATGCCAAAAATTTCACAAAATGAAGAGAGCCTCAGGAACCTCCAGAATAGTGTCAAAATGTCTGACATATGGCTCATCAGAGTTCGACGAGGAAAGAAGAATGATAACGCGGCAGAAAAAAAAAACCTGCTTGAAAATCTAATGGCCCTCAAACTTCCCAAATTTGGTGAAATATATGTTTACAGTTTCAAGATGCACAGAGAACTCCAAACAGGATAAAGTCAAAAAGAACAATGCATAAACACATCAGAGAAAAATTGCTTAAAATGAAAATCGAAGAGTAAATCTTAAGAAATCAATGAATCGCATCATATTGCATACAGGGGAACACTGATTTGAATGACAATAGGCTTTTCTTCGGAAACCACAAAGGTCAGAAGACAGTGGAGCAACATTTTTAAAATGCAGAAAGAAAAGATGGTTCAGAATTTATAAATAACTCTTACAACTCAATTAACTGAAGAAAATCAATTAACTTCAAAATGGGCAGATAGTTCGAACAGACAATCAAAACATATATATTTGTGGCAAATAAACAAATGAAAAGACGTCCAATATCATTATTTATCAGGGAATGCATATAAAACCATCAAGAGATACTGCTACTCACTCATCAGAGTGGTTAAAATTAAAGTGACTATAACAAGTGTTGACTAGGATAAGGAGGAACTGAACCTTTCATATACTACTTTTTAACCTCTTTATTGAAAGACTATAAGATTTAGAGAAGATAAAATGTCAGAAATATGTTTGCGTCAAATAGCCAAAAACGGCATCAAAATACATACATAAACCAACAGAAAATGCAAAGGAGAAATTTTCACAGATGCAATAATTTTAGGAAATTTTAACTCATTTCTTTAGACAAAAAAAGTAAGGAAATAGACTGAGTAATTTATGTATTAAATTAATCAGTTAGAGATCTCTCTCTCTCTCCCTCTGAAAGCAGATAGTTTGTTTTTTTTTTTTTTTCTTTTCAATTGGCCTTGACCTCTTTTAAAAATTATCTTGGGCCATAGAAATAAAGTCACATTAATTTCAAATAAATTGAACACATTTTTGAGACACAACGTGCTGTTATATAAATATGTGTGTGCATTCATTCATTCATCTTTTAAAGCTACAAATATGAACATTTTAAAATTTCGTTTTGTGCAGGCCCTGCCCTTCTGCTAACATATGGACTACTTATTGAAGTTGCTTTAAATTACATAGTTCAAGTCTAAATAAGACGGCCTAAAATACAAGAAATGTGAGTTCATCCTGCTAGCACTCATTCTACTCAATTCAGCCCTTCCATTTCCAGAAATTCTTCACAAGTCATTCTTCGTTGTTATTAACATAAATCCTCATGCCTTCTCTACCCTCATCCCTCTCCTCCTGCTTAGACCCTAGAGACCCTGCAAATACATATCTCCCCTAGACTTTGTAAAATGTTTATTAGAATGGGCATAGGCAATAATCAACATAGAAATATGATCATTGAGAAATGACAAATAGTGCAGTTACCAATTGTATATTAATATTGAATCATTTAAAATCTCCATTGCTATTACTTTGGAACTTTCTCATAGATCTCATTTACGTTAGAGAGAAGTGGAATTTGGGAAAGGAGTGACTTGATCATTTATCTTCCATAATTTTGGCCTTGTTTTTTCATTATAACTAATTTTCCAGGAGGGACAGCATTCTTATATTAGTCTTCCACACCTATTTCTAGCACACTGGCTAAAATACTAAGCCATGGAATAAGATAGACCTCAGTATACATTTGAGATCCACTCACTGCGTAACTTTGGGAGCTTGAGCAAATAGCAAATACCTGGAGATTCATGTCCCTCATCTGTGAAATGGAAATCTTCGTACATCCTTTGGGGTGCATAGTAGAAGCTAAGTAAGTAGCAGTCATTATTATTATTATTGATCACTCTAATACTTATTACCAAAAAAGAATCACTGCCAGCCCCAATCCATTTGACAGATGTCACATCAACAACCCTATAACATACAACAATGGAAATGTTCCATGTTCTACCATGTGCATCCCCACTCCCTTCCAACTTGCCAATGACAAATCTCATGGCTCAAAGTGTTTGCTTTTTTTTTTTTTTTTTCTTTTTTTGGTGAGGAAGACCAGCCCTGAGCTAACATCCGTTGCTAATCCTCCTCTTTTTGCTGAGGAAGACTGGCCCTGGGCTAACATCTGTGCCCATCTTCCTCCACTGTATATGGGACGCCGCCACAGCATGGCTGACAGGCAGTGCGTCGGCGGGCGCCCGGGATCCGAACCAGCGAACCCCGGGCTGCCAAGCGTGGACTAAACCGCTGCGCCATCGGGCCGGCCCCAAAGTGTTTGCTTTTTAATGCATATTTAAATGTAAGTTATTCTATCTTGTTGAGTTTTTGCTACAATGTAATATTTTAGATCCAATATCTTACCACAATAATAGTGGAGAGAAATTCTCTGAACAAATATAGCAATTACAACATGGCACAATAGAACCAATCTAGGGGAACTTTAGATCAACTCTGATTCCTTGGGGCAGATTCAAACCAAAATTTAACAAAGATGTCTCTGAAGAATACCTAATATTGTTTTAAATGAAATTTTTTAGTTTCTTCTCAAAAGTCAATTCAAAAATAGAACAGCAAAAGAAGTATGATCTTACCCAAAAGATAAGAAATAGAAGAGTTTCTGACAAAAATGATCATCTGTTAATTTACACATTCAAATGTTTTTACCAGTTCTTATTTATCATGACATTTTTTTCTCTCTCCCTATTAAAGTGGCCAAGAATAAAAATCTGAATTACTGTTAACAGTCAGTGGGTTAAGGAAACTTTAGAAGCTCTGGGTGAATTATAACAAAAGTACATTGCTACGTCTGTCATCCCTTTGGAATTTCTTGGATGTAGCATGTTTGTAAGTGTTGCCTTCTTTTAACCAACCCTACAGTTAGATATTGAGTACAATTCTCTGGATGGGTTTTATAGTTTTACAGAGATTCCTACCCAATATTTTTGATAGAAATACTTTGTTAACTTTGCACAACAATTTTTTTGTAGGATTCTTTGGCATATCTCTAGATAGACATGCCAAGGCTTAACTGATATGGCCTTGTAGTTCTCTGGCTGAGTTACAAGATAACTCTCAGGCATTTTTGTGAGTTGCTCAATAAATTCTCCATTGAAAGTTAAGGGCAAGTATGTTGAAGTGCTCTTGAAAATGATTTACCATATCCTCGTTCATTTTCCCATAATTTGGAGAATGTGAATCAAATATAGTTCTCTGGTTTGTAAAATAACACAGGATTGTAAAATAAAATTTAAAAGAGTAAAATAAAGCATTTTCTTAGAGAAGAGTGAATAGTTGGAAAATTAACAATTAGACAGTACAGTAAAGCATCTATATTCTTGAAATGTACTTGGACATATTTGAGCACCTACTATGTGTTAGACACTCTTCTAGGCTCTTGCAGATTTGGTGGAAAACAGAACAGATAAAGTCTCTGCTGTCAAGAAGTTTCCATTCGACTGATAAATCCCATGGAGTTGGAATTAACTTTTCATTTTAATACACCAATGTACATAATTTTTGCAAAAGGCCTTTTTGTAGTTCGGTGTTGTATCTTAAGAAATGGGAGTCAAAACATTTACAATAATGAAGCTATCATATAAAATAGTTATTTCTAAGTCTTTTCCAGCATTCAGTCTCGGAACATCCATATAATCCTTTTCTCTCCTAAGATTAAAAAAATGATTATTGTTGGTTTTGCCTTTGTACACTGTATTGAAGTATTGTGAGGAACTTAGGGTGAGATTATTTTTAAGCCTATTGAGGCTAAATAACAAGTCGCCCATTTAGTATTTGGAAGCCAAGAAAAGATGATTGAGGTCAGATCAGATTAAATACAAACACTGGACAGTTTCCATCTGATGGGGTATACTTATAAAATGCAGGATAGTTTTATCAATATCATTTTTCTACTTCATTAGCTTTATTTAGCCTGGAGGCTGCAGAGAGGGACCACAGATCTCTTCACCATTAGTCCACTTCTATCAAGCTGTGAGGAAAATGGCAAGAAAACTTCATTAAACCCTAAAGCGCAACTATGAATAGATCTACTTCCTTTACCTGACTTCACCTTCAGAACTCTGATGCTTGATGCACGTTCAAGAAAAGCATGTACTTTAATTAATAGAAATGTTCACTCACTCTCCCTCTATTGCATCTGTAGGAATTGTGCAAATGCCTCTTGGAATCTAGTGGAAAAAAATTGGGTTTGTTCTAATCAGAGTCAGCTAGATAAGGCCATTATTTAATTTTGTTGTTAGTTCCAGGGAGTGGATTCCGACTTCTAGCGACCTTGTGCACAGTAGAGTGGAACGCTACACCGTGTTTGCGCCATCCTCTCACACTGTATCAGACAATGCTCGCACCTATTCCTGTGGTTTTCATGGCCAATTTTGGGGGAAGTGGGTGGCCAATTCTTTCTTCTTAATCTGTCTTAGTCTGGAAGCTCTACTGAAACCTGTCTACCATGGGTTTGAAATAGTGCTGTATTTGAAATACTGGTGGCATCACAGCAAGCAGCCACAATATGACAACCAACAGATGGATGGTGTGATTCCCTGCTTAGGAAACAAACCTGGGCCGCTCTGGTGAGAGTGCCAAATCTTAACAACTAGACCACCAGGGCTGGCCAATTATTTAACAGAGATAATTATCTGGTTTATATCAACCACCTAGACCCACCATGAAGCCAGATATGCAGAGAAATTTTGATGCTTGAGATGCAAAATTATGAAAGCAAACTTCAACCTTCTCAGACTAGCAGAGTGGAGGGGGGAATAATCCTCATATGTGTCCAGCATGATTCTCCCACCCTTTCTCACTACATAGAATTTTAGACAGCCCAGGGATTCTCATGGTAATTCAATTAAAAAAATATTAACTCTTAATCCTCAGTTCCATCAATTCCTTTTTCATACATCTCAGTTGAGTCTGCCTTAGACACTGAAACATGTTTCTTAGACTCTAGTGTACTTGCTTTATTTATTTATTTTTTAAAATTTCTTCAAGTCTGCACCATTAAAAAAATCATCATCATCATCATCATTGATTCTTCTCCTTTCATAATCATCTGTTTTTTTTTTTTTTTAAAGAGAATATGTGTCAGGGGTTTAGTTTAAAAATAGAAAAATCTTGATGGGGTTCTCTGGGTTTAGGTCCTCAAATGGAACCTGAAATGGGTTTCTTGAGATGCGGTAACATTGATTCACCTGCTATATAAACTCTTCTCTGAAGGCAAGTCAGAATCAGAAATCCCAAAAGGCCAATTGCAATGCTGAGCATTAATATTAGTAATACATTGCTGTTTGCCTAGGCGGTCATCAGCTGTTACACTTTTAAAAAGAGTAATCATATCATTCTCTTCTTGCAGCCATGAGTCCTAGCTCAGCTCTTTCCCTAGAATGGCATTAGATAGAAAGTTGCCCAGGTTGAAAGCTTCTTTCTATTTGATATAGTAGCTCATAGCATTTGGGGAGAAGCAATGTATCTTTAAAGTTTCAGTATCTTTTCAAACAATCTTTCTTGGCTTCCCCTGCCACGTAGCTACTAAAAATCTGAAAGGCATGCAGCAAAACCAACTTGTGATTTCAAAGAGTTTGACTGTTTTCAAGCCAACTTTGTTTAAAAAGAATTTAAACATGGTTCATCATTTGAAAAATTGAAATTTGTACATTATAAATAACTCAAGGGCAGCCCTGGAATTTCTGGAGCGCTGGGGAGTGAGGCAGCCAGGTGTGCAGAGAGCCGAGATGCAGTGCATTCTTGCGGGTTGGGACACCGTCGATTGAAAGCATTCTGCAAGTGAGTAAACCTCCAAAACTACCAAATCAGCTTTCTGCTTCATACCATCCAGTATGCATTAGAGCATCTCAAAAGCAATAGGTCAGCCCTGAAGTTTCTCTTTCCACTTAAAGAAGTTATCTTGAGGACTTAGTAATAAGAGCTAATTTAATAAGTTGTTAACTCAATGCCAAGGTATTAGAAATTGCAGGCAGGGACCAAGGGAAAAATTAGGAGAGGTAGAAGGCAGTGTTTAGGATGCCAGGGGGGTAGAGTAAAGAGAAGGGTGAATGATTCTTAAACTATTTCAGAGAGGCTGCATCCAGACAAACTAGATTTTTAAAAGGTAAAAGTTATTCCTAAGGTGCTTGCTTTTACCCATCTATTCAATTATGATTTCAAGTAGCATTTAAGTATCTCATTTATAAATCTCTTGCCATGTGTAGATGCTGTCCTGGATGCTGAGGGAGAAGCACCACAAAGAAATGTAATCTCCTTACCTCCAAGGCTCCTATAATCCTGTGGAGGAGATAGAAGATAAACGATAGATAGATACATAGAGAGACAGATACATAGAGAGATAGATACATAGAGAGGCAGATACACAGACAGAAAGATACATAGATATACCCAAAAGTTATAATTTTCACTGACTGAAGAAGAACTGGGAGAGTGGGGTACAGGATTCTTGAGGAGATGAATTAAGAGAAAGACAAAGTAGTGTGTCAATGGAGGGGATGTGTGGAGAAGAGAAGGATGATCTGGTCAGAGACAAAAACCATAGCAAAAATATAGCCATATGGAGGGCAAACACATTCTGGAAATGGGGTCTGGTCTAAGGTGGTAGAAATGCAGTGAGCACAGGAACTTGAAGGAAGAGGAAAAAAGGCAACTTGGGTTCAGATTTTGGAGGTCTTTATCCCATTAAATATATTTTATTTTTAATCTCTTGGTAATTACAAGGCAACAGACCTCTGAAATAAGTGCATTTATCAACTTTTCAACTACATAAATAAAATTCTGACTATGCTGCGTCTCGTCCGATGGAAGAGAGATGAGGATGAAAAACAACCAAGGTCATTGGCTATTGAAATAAAGTAAGAGAGCAGCAAAACAGAGGGAATGGAAAGGAAGTGGTCCATTCAAACATTCTCTCCTCAGACTTGCCTCATGTAAAATTTGCTTGAGATGCTTTTTAAATGTGTATCTTTCCATGAACCTATCAAGGGAGCCAGAGATTTTGTTTTGTGTCTGAGATGGAGCTTGGGAATTTGTTTAATAAGTATTCCAGGTAATTCTTATCCCCAGGGGAATTTGGGGGGAAACTAAGGTAGAGGGCATGTAATCAGGGTTACTTATGAGGAAACTCATAGATAAGGACTGTGGTAAGGAGTTGCTGGGGTAGGGCACGCAGGTAAGAGACCCCATATTAATAACACGTTGCATAATCAAAGTATAATTCGGTCAGGAGGGCTGGATGTTGAGTGGATTTATTTGGTTGCTTGTAAAATTGGATGATTACAGCAGGAAAGGTGTCAAAGAAGCAAGTAGACACACAGGTCTTGAATATAACATAAGGAACTATAAAGTAGCACAGAATGGCTTGTCTTTTGGCATCATCTCTCTCTAATATAAAAACTATATATGATACTAACTTTGCTTTTTTATCCATGTAGAGCCTTTGACAAAAGGAATAAAATTTCTGTGTTATCAAGACAAAAGATCATTTTTAATAATAATTAAAAAGGTATCACTTTGTTGTGTTAATGAATCCACCCGCCCCATTTATGATGACTTTTTATGTTAGGGTTTCAAATAGAGAACATAAATATTTATGTTTCCTACAAAAAAAATTAGTGAAAACCCAGGATTTAATATTTATATGCGTAGATTCTTCTTTTTTTTTTTTGCTGGAAAAGTTTCAGATTTAAAAGTAAATAAATCTCAGTGTGATACAGAGATTTGCTCCTTTTCCTTGTCTTGCAGACCTGTTTCCTCTGACTTAGCAGGATATGCAGAAAGTTGGATCTTATCACATTTTTGAGCTGTCTGCTTAGGAGAGGCTCTTTTGAGCTCACGCTGTTCCCGTGTGTTTGGAGCTCCAGCCTGGCTTTCTACTTGCTGTTCTTGCCACCATGCAGTGTGATGCTGAAAACTCCTTCATCTCCTGGAGGAAGAGTACTTGATAGGATGATGCTCAAGCTTCAGAGCTACTGGTGCTGACATGGGCAGAGTCTGGGAAGGCCCTGCATCTTTTCATTTTCTCCAGGACTATTACTCCAGACTCTGTTGATACCAAATGAATTGCTTTAATTTAGTGTGGAAAAGAAAAAATGTAGTACAAAGAAAGATTTTAATATAGAAGGAGATATAGTTTTCTCCTTAAAATAAAGAAAATTTTCAGGATCCAAAGTATAAATTCAGAGGTTCATCCTTCACAAGGGAATATCCCTTGTGTGATCATGGGTAGATCCTTCAGATTCTAACCTGAGGCCCCTGTTCTCAGCTGCTATGTCACAAGAGTCCTTCTTCAAATACCCTCCACTCTTAAGAACTCCACACTTCCTTGTTTGAGGTCTCTTACTCCCTGAATCGCTCCTCTTTCTTAGGTATGTTTCCCCAAGTGTGTTTCTTTAATTTTTAAAAATTAAATCAGAGGCATTCCCACACATTGCTCAAGGGAAGATTTTAGTTCTCACGAACAATGTAGTGTCTACTCAGTTGAAGAAAGACATACTTCTTTGAAATCATCCCTTGTATTTGGTGATAGCCCATTATGCTTAAGATTGTTTGATTTGGTAAGTGATTTTCATTGCAGTTTGCAGACTACAAATGAAGCCCTTCTACCTCCTTTCTCCACTCTGTTCCATATGCGATTCAATTTTACAACTTTTATAAGAAGGAGTCTTTAGAATACCTATTTCAGGAAATGCTTGATTCAAGCCAAAGATTACTTTAAAATACACCATTACTACATAAAGCAGTATCCTTAAAAAAGGAAGAAGATGATATTGCAAATAAATATTTGTTTTTAACCGTCTCCACTTCAAATTTTGGACCCCTCTTCACTCTTTGGGTTTAAACAATGATATCGACTTTCCATGTATCTTTCTGTATTTTCAAATACATGTTTTCATTGGAAATAAATAGAAGTGGGTTTATTACTTTATTACTGAACTGGCCATAACTTTGCAACAAACATGATTGAATGGTCAAACTTTTGTCATCTTCAGAGGAGTCATGTGGAACTATGTCTCAAGACAATGTAACATTGGAGGAAAGGCAAATGATTTATCTATTGGATCCCTCCAGATTCCCATCTCCCAATGGCCAAATGCCTCTGCACTTCTAGGATGTGTCAAATTGGTCCTCTAGGCAGCTACTGAGGCAGGTAGAGTCTCTCTTTGCAAGTCAAGTCCAGCCAGTGTTCAGGAATCCAAGTGGGAGCTTGGAGACATTGGTTCCACATATGAAGAACAACCCCTGTTTTTAAATGATGGCTTGCAATGCTTGATTAAGTGAAATGAAATTTATTCCCAAATATGACACAACAGATTTGGCCTTAGTCTCACAATCAATTTATTTTTATTGAGCCCACACAAACAACTATATTACCATGAAAATATGGCACTTCAATAAAAGTATTTATTTCTGAATTTTGAGAAGTTAGTAAAAATTGAATATCACTAAAAATGTTTCATTTTTCAATAGTATAATTTATTAAATCAAGTAATTTAAGAGGAAAAAGAAAGGATTTCCTCACAGGCCCATCAGAAAAGAAAACATTAAAAACGTTACCCATAATTTCAAGATAATAACCACAATAAAAATTTATTCAATCAGTGTATTCCATCCTGAGTAAATAATTCTTATTTATCTGGATCTTAGGTCAGCAATTTGCTTTTATGAAGTTTATCTGCTTCTGATCTAAAATAAGTTCTGGAAATCCTGATCTAGACCTCTGGTGTTGTCTGAAAGTTGTCTAACCAACGTCTGCTCAGAACCCTGTACAAAGACTCTTTTTTTTGGTTCATTTTTTTAAAACATAACATGAGATTTATCCTAAGAAATTTTTAAGTGACCATTACAGTTTCGCTAACTATAAGCACAATGTTGTACAGCAGATCTCTAAAACGTATTCATCTTGCATAACTGAAACTTTATACCATTGAACAATGATTCCTCATTTCTTCTTCCCCCCAGTCTCTGGCAACCACAATTCTACCTTTTGCTTCTATGAATCTGGCTTCTTTAGATAATACAAGTACAATCAAGCAGTATTTGTCCTTCTTTGACTTAGTTCACTCAGCATGATGTCTTTGGGTTTATCCATGTTGTCACATATGATGGAAGTTCCTCCTTTTTTAAGGGTGAATAATATTCCATCGTACGTGTATACCACATTTTCTTTTTCCGTTCATCTGTGAATGGACATTTAAAATAGAACTACTATATGATCCAGCAATCCCACTTTTGAATATTTATCCAAAAGAATTGAAATCAGGATATCAAAAACTATTCTTTGAAGCATCAACTTCTAAGATTACCTGGTACAACAACTGCCATAAGGATCTTGGGCCGATCTTTGCTGAAGGTCAGTTTCTGCTTCATAATTTATAAAGAACTTTTAGGCAAACATAACAAACATGAGAGAAAAGCAGAAATTATTTTTTGATTGTGGAATTGAATGGCCGTGATTAACTTGTTATAATAGCTAATCATAGAATGGAGGATAGTAAAATTCTTTACTGGGGTACAATAAATAATATTTTATAAAGATATGATTAATTTTTCCTTTGAAGATAAACACGTGTTTTGGAGAGTAAGGGCATAGACAACTTCCAGGATTATCCTGTAATGTGCACAGCCTTTAAAAATATGTCTATATTACTAACACTTTGCCTACACAGAAATAGATATCACCTACTATATCATTGTCCTATTTCTAGGTTGCCTTAAATTTGAATGTGAGAAATACCGGAAGGTGATCATTCCCAATGCCTGAAAACAGACACTTCTCCACTGGTCCTCACGCCATTGCACAGGGTTCCATTACAAAGAATCACAACACTCTTAGCCTTTGTGTTAGAATGCAATTCTCATCTCTCTTCAGCAGTATATACAAAAAATATTTAAAGAAGCTCAGATGAGTTCATTTTGTATATTAATTTGAAACTATATTTCTTCCTCACATTTTTCAAAATGATGAGCAAGAGAGATTAAAGTGTGTTTATATTTATGTATGATTCAATTATCCCCTATAGTGGACATCTCTTCAGATTGTCTACCTGGCCTCTCAATTCCCTAAAGCCTCCCTCCTTCCTCACCATTCACACAGCCTTCATGAAAAAATGACATATTCCAGGGGCCGCCCGGTGGCGCAGCGGTTTAGTCTGCACTTGGCAGACCAGGGTTCGCGAGTTCGGATCCCGGACGCCCGCGGATGCACTGCTTGTCAGCCATGCTGTGGTGGTGTCCCATATAAAGTGGAGGAAGATGGGCACGGATGTTAGCCCAGGGCCAGTCTTCCTCAGCAAAAAGGGGAGGATTGGCAACAGATGTTAGCTCAGGGCTGGTCTTCCCCACCAAAAAAAAAAAAAAAAAAGACATATTCCTGCATGTATCTACCCCCTGCTGTGTTTAATTGGCCCAGGGATTGGCCCTTGACTTCAGCTGGGCCAATGATTTTCTTCCTTAGAATTTTGGACCTGTGTCAGAGCGTCGGAATGGCACATTATGTAGAATGTAAAACTTGCTATAAGACCCTCTCTACTGCCACATGAATAAAAACAATAGTCAATGAGATAAAATAAAGCTAAGGCATAGAGAGAAGTAGAAATGAAACATAGAGGCATGGGGTTCAACTTGTTAGTTTCAGGATTTGCTGAAGCAAGGCGGGTTTTGTATCTGCAGTCACACAGACATTAAGTAGAAGAACCAGTTCCAAAACACAGGTATTCTTAGTCCTTTTATTAACTATTCCACTAATATAGACTCCAGGAGGGCAGAGATGTTTGTCTCGTCTCTCTACCATGCTATCCCCAGGGAATAGAACATCATGGATATCCAGTAAATAATTTGTAAGTAAATGAATTTAAATAACTGAGTATGACACATTCTACTTATATTATTAACCAAAATTAAGCTTCTCCATCCAGACAATGGCTTGGGAGTAGCAATACAAACTGGCACAGACATATGGGGATTTTCTTTGCATAAAAAATATAAAATCATCCTGCTTAGTACACTGTCCTCATGATTAGTAAGTGTATTTTGGTAATACTGGCAGCAAAATAAGACTATATTTATACTTTTATTCCCTACATAAAATAGTTCCTGTGTACTTTCTAAAAACCATTTTGATGTTATGACAATCTCTAAGGATGATGACATTTAAATAAAACTTGCTCTGACAGGTATTGGGTGATGGACAAACGTCTGATTACTACATGTACATGTACATTTGTGCTTTACAAGAACTTGAATTGCTTAATTCAGGTTTGGCCTCTCACTAATATTTCTTAATTTATATGTTTTAATTGCATGAATGTTGAGTCAATTGCTGGTCTTTTTGTAAAGTATCACACAATGGGGAGATAGCTTAAAAGCATGAATAATCTGTACATTCTACTTATATACAAACACAGCTACTATATTTTTATCACAATTTATGCAAACTGCATCATGCCCTGGCTCATCTCTAGGGAGTACTAATAACATCTCTTGAAAATGGAAAGACAAAAATGACAGAGACAAAAATTGATAGTCAACCAATACTTGTTAAAACCTGAAAAATGGCAGCTTTCCCTGTTTTGTTGCATTTATTGAAAGAAAAATGATGACAATTGCCCCCATTGAAAACAGTAGAACGGGGGCCGCCCAGTGACTCAGCAGTTTAGTCCGCGCTTGGCAGCCCAGGGTTCGCGAGTTCGGATCCCGGGCGCCCGCCGACGCACTGCCTGTCAGCCATGCCGTGGTGGTGTCCCATATAAAGTGGAGGAAGATGGGCACGGATGTTAGCCCAGGGCCAGTCTTCCTCAGCAAAAAAAGGGGAGGATTGGCAACAGATGTTAGCTCAGGGCTGGTCTTCCCCACAAAAAAAAAAAAAAACAAAAACAAAAAAAACAGTAGAATGGAGCAGAGGAAGGGAGTCAAGAAAGAAACTAGACCTGTCTACTAGAAGACGATGTCCAGCCAGCAGGTGACACTACCTAAAAATGTGTGGCAGCCAGAGAGGAAGTTCCCAACAAAAGAATGGATGGCTCAAGAGTAAGTGACACAAGCAAAAGGCATCCAGAAAATCCATCAGCAAGAAATTTCTGATTCCATCCTAGTCACCAGAGCCTAGAGGCAGGACTCAGGACCCTCAGTGTCAATGAACAAGAATGAGGCCACTTCTTAGTACCAGGGGTGGGATACCAAGATTAGGATCCAGGAAGGAAAACTGGAGCATAAGGTGATGATTAAAAATAAGGCAAAATTCCACTGAGGAGTGCTACAGTACCAGGTCAGAGCAGGAGTACGAGAAAGGGAGGGTTCGATGCTGATGTGCAAAGAGGCAGTCTAAAGCTCTTTAAACTTTCTCCTGCTGGTCAGGATCGGTCCTAGAGAGGTATCAAACGGTCACCGATATGAGAGATAGGAAGAACGCAGGCCCGGGATATAGGATCGGTATCTGAAAAAATTTTCTTAAATAGGCTAGTTGGGGTTGGGCAGCAGGACTGTTGAGACAAGAATGAGGCAATTTAGCACACATTTTCATTGTTGAGCAGATTAGTTTTAATTCTGACTTTGTCTCTTATTAACTGTATGCTCTCAGATAAACAAGCTGCTTAACTTGAACATGAAATGCATATACTTCATTTTCAAAATGGGAATAATAAGACTATCATTGTTTTTGAAGATGAAATTGAGTGTTATAATGCATATAAGCCTTTATCACAGTGTAAATAAGCAGTTGCCTAATTAGCCATATTAGCATATGGGTACTTACTTAAAGGTAATCAGCACTTATGCCTATATAAGAATTCATATAAATTATTGACTAAACAGTAGACTTCACTGGACTCGAAAGTTAGCTAAGAACCTGTTATAGAACTGAGTATGGACAATATTAAATAGTAATCTTTTTAGGAGACAAATTAATTTGAAGTTTTTATGAATTTTGTCCCAGCCATAACCTATACATAGTTAACTGTTATAGCAAATATGCTCTTCATTTTTGATAATTGAAGCTTTTCAGTTTCATATGTAATATTAACAATTAAATGTCTCAAAATAATGCATTATAGGGGCTGGCCTGGTGGAATAATGGTTAAGTTTGCACTCTCCACTTTGGTGGCCCAGGGTTTGCAGGTTCAGATCCCAGGAGCAGACCTACACATCACTCATCAAGCCATGCTGTGGCAGCATCCCATATAAAAGTGGAGGAAGATTGACACTTAGTGGCAATCTTCCTCAAGCAAGAAGAAGATTGTCAACAGATGTTAGCTCAGGGCCAATGTTCCTCACCAGGAAAAAAAATAATAATGCATTATAAATGTTAGGTAAGTTTTTTTCATTATTATTCATTACTACTTGCTTTTTGGACATTTGATAAATATCTGTCTATGGTTATTGGCTTTTATACACATTTCCAGTGTTTCTAAATCAAGATAATAAGAAACAGTGGTTTCAGAAACAGTGTTCTACAATATAAATTTAGTTTACTAGCATCATGGAGATGATATGGATACAAGATTCATCTCCAAACTGAGTATGACCTTGTAAATCTCATGTCTATAAAATGGCAGGGTTTCTGGAGCTAGTTAGCCAGGTTCTACCACAACTTGCTGCAAAATGTCAATACGTTCACAACAAAAGATTCCTAAAAATGCCTTTTTTTATTGAAGTCATATTTATTCTTCAGTATCCTTCTTGACATTCTTTTTCTTTATTATTGGCTTATACCTTTTGACCTCCTTCACCTGTTTCACCCATCCCCTACCCACTGCCTCTGGCAACCATCCATCTGTCCTCTGTATCTAGGAACTCAGTTTTTGTTTTCTGGTTTTATTAGGTTCCACATATATGTGAGATCGTGTGGTATTTGTTGTTCCCTGTCTCACTTATTTCACTTAGCATAATGCTTACCAGCTCCATCCATGTTGTTGCAAGTGGCAAGATTTCCTTTTTTACGGCTGAATAATATTCCATACATATATATACCACATTTTCTTTTTCCATTCATCTATCAATGAACACTTAGGTGGCTTCCAAGTCTTGGCTATTGTAAATAATGCTGCAAGGAACAAGGCAGTGCAGATATCTTTTTGAGTTAGTGTTTTCATATCCCTCAGATATATACCCAGAAGTGTAATTGCTGGATCATATGGTAGTTCTATTTTTAATTTTTTGAGGAACCTCCATACTGTTTTCCATAAAACCTGCACCATTTTACAATCCCACTAAATAGTAAGCAATGATTCCCAGAAATAACAAGTGTTGGCTAGGATATGGAGGAAAATGAGTCTTTAAGTGAAGAGAAAAACAGAGGAATATATTGACTCTTTTTTTTTCCTTTGAAATAAATCTCTTTTAAAATTTCATCTGGCTTCCATAATTAATCTTATTATGAGTGCTTTTTATTAAAAAGATCATTCTTGGAAAAATTATCTAATCATTTAAACTAGTAATAATACTACACTTTCATGAAGGTACATTTTTAATTATATTCCTTTTGTCTCTCCATAGCTACTAATTTGTTCAGGCGATTCACAGGAATTTCTAGGGTTTAGTATTCTATCTTGGCAAGTCCCATAATAAAACACTTGATTCATTCATGACTAAAGAATATAATTACCATAAATCATTTAGTAAAATGCTTGCAATAAAAATGATTTACTACTGAAATTCAGATAGAGCTAAAATAAGCAAATACAGTGAAAAAGTAAAAGATTTTTAATTTACAGGGAAAACATAAGTATTAGATTAAAAGTATCACCTCAAACTTGCACCTTTACTCCTACATGTTCCCACATTAAGAAGATACTTTTACAAGCATATATGAGTATGTTGGTGATTCTCATTTGTAAAAGCTAATCAGAGACTGACTTTTATTTATTTATTTATTTTTTGCTGAGAAACATTTGCCCTGAGCTAACATCTACACCAATCTTCCTGTTTTGTAATGTGGGTTGCCGCCACAGCATGGCCACCAATGAATGATGTAGATGCATGCCCAGGATCCAAACCTGTGCCGCCAAAGTGGAGCACACCAAACTTAACCACTAAGCCATGGGGCCAGCCCTGAGACTGACTTTTTATATTGAGTTTCTATGTTTCTCTTTGTAGCAAATCATCCTTTAAGATAAAAATTTCACTAACTATACATTCAAATATCACTGTTGGGAAAATACAATATTTCTAGAAAATATTATAATCTTAGCTAAATAAAATTATTTCATAGATATATACATAGCTAATGTTCTAATTTTATAATAAAAGAGTTACTTTTCTTTGGAGGAATTAGCATTTCATTATTTAACATAAATAAAATTAAATCTGTGATAAAAGAGATAAATGATAAACATATTCCCACAATTACTCTAATTTGTCAAAACATAAATTTCTAAAGTTCCAGTTGAAAAAAAATTACAATCACAAAATAAGGAAATAACACAGTTTGTGCATAATATATCTCTGAACTTTACCTGCCTTAAATCATTTAATCTTTAAAATATCCTGCGATAGATACAAATATCAAATCATTATGTTGTACACCTGAAACTAATATAATGTTATATGTCAATTATAGCTCAAAAAATCCTTATGAGGTTGATTTATTATGCCCATTTTATGGACAAAGAAGCCTAAGTTTGAATTGAAAATGTTATGTGCCCAGAGTTATAGTCAGTAGAGATGTTGGTTTTATTATCAAGAAATTATGTGCAACCTAAAAATGGAAATGCATCATTTCTCTAATTTGGAGATGCACGCACGTAGGCATGGATGCCATGTGGGCCAGGACAAGGATGTGGCTAGTAAAGTGCCTGGGGCACAAAATTTAAGGGTCACTTGCTCTTACAGTTGTAAAAGTGTAGAGTCAGTACTTGCATGATCTTAATAGTGGATTCTTCTTTAAATTGTGCACCCTAGATACCTCATTTGCCATAACCCAAAAAAGTAGAATAGGTGTGTTGGTCCTAGCAGAGCGTAATCTAAAAATCTTAGTTTGCATCTGCCAATCTTTCTTCAGCATTTCTGGTTTTCTGCTTTCGTTACAGAAACCTGGGCCACTGGTAGAGACTTTTGATCAAAAACTCCCTCAACAACTGGTTATGAATATCTGCACTGGAACCCTTTTTTTCTGACTTCAAAATGCAAAAACATAGCATCAGTTATCTGACACTAAAACAAATACATTAAGCCTATTTTCAATACTAGAAGTTGAACTTTACAGAAACTCTTGGGAAAAAGCAGAAAGGAAATTAACTTATGTTGAGGGCCTACTCAGAATCAAGTACTTTGCTCAACACTCAGTAGATATTTATTCAGAACCTGCAATGTGATATGCATTATTCTAGGCATTTGAGATAAACCAGTGACAAAACAGATAAAAATTTCTGACCTAAACAGAGTGTACATTGTAGTAGGGGAGATATAGACAATTGACAGAATAAATTAGAAAATTATCTAAGAGGTTAGAGTACAACACCGCACTTCAACCCCAGAAAAGGCTGCACCACATTAGGAGCCTGCGCTCTAGCCCTGTTCCTCATGACCATCTTCTTAGGTAGGGAGAGTCCTCCGTGCGTGCACCTGTAGACCAAGGAACCAAGGGTTCCTGTTCGCAGCAGGTGTGCACAAACTTTCACCTGCTGCTTGGGAAGGACACAGGATTCTCAGGATGAGGAATGGGGCCTGAACTGGGGAGATGAGGGGTTCAACATTTGAGCAGGGAGTTGGAAATCTGAGGAGTCTGGGAATTTTAAATGCGACACCAGACTTCAAGGTTGCTGTGAAGGCATGTTTGTCAAGGTAGAAGGATGAAACACATTTCATTTAATATTTTGTTACTTTGATTTAAAATAATTAAATATTTACATTTATAGTATGTGGGTCTCCATTTACACTCTTGCCCCAGGCCTGGCAAGTGCTAGATGTAGAGCAGTTAGAAGAAATAAATGGTATACAAAAAGTAATACAGAAGAGCGAAGGGGATTAGGTAAACAAACAAACAAACAAAAACAGTGGGATGATGGTTGCAATTTTAAACAGGATGCTCAGAAAAGGACTCACTGAAAGGGGATAGTGGAGCTTGGAGGAGGTAAGAGAGTTAACCGTTAAGTTATATGGAGACACCCTGGACAGAGAGAAAGCCTTCCCTGACAGGAGTATAACTGGAGAGTTTGAGGTTTGAAGAATAGCAATCAAGCCAGTATTTATGGAGCAGATTAAAAGACAAGGTCAGAGATGGGGGAGATGGGTGCATCATTGTCTCAATTTAAACACTCTGGCTTGTTTTTTCCTGAAATATGGAGCCTTTGGAAGGTTTGAAACAGAGGAATGATGGGAATCTGATTAACATTTTTTTAAAGAATCATTCAGGCTATTATAAGAGATCATTCAATGCTATGTGTTGAAAATAAGAGGTAGGGGATAATGATGGGAGATGGTGAGCAGTTAGGATGTTACTGCAGACAAAAGATTATGGCGACTGGAATAGGGATGTTAGTGGTAGAGTTACAGAAAAGTGCTTGTATTCTGGATTCTAGATACACTTTGAACTTTTGAAAACAGGAAACTAAAGCTCCTTTCCAGGACAAAGCCCCGTAAAGAATTTTTGATTACATATCACGTACAATTCTTACTGATTTACTGAAAAAAAGTGGTATAGTTGTACAACAGATTAAATTAGTTATTATCATATGATTTATTTTAAGTATGAAATTCTGAGTATTTTAGTAGAGAAGTTTCACTGTATGCATTTCATAATTTTGCAAAATGTGTACAATGACTCATCTAATATATACATTATCCTGCCAGTATACTGGCATTGTTAGTTATCAGAGTGATCTACACTAAAAAATAAATTTGATTTATCTGGGGTCATATTATTTGTTCACTTATATAATATAAAGTACTGCAATGAATAGAAAGTCACTAGGATGCAGCAGATTCAAATTATGATCAGAATTTTATAACATTAAAAAAGCACTAATTCTTTAGACAGAGAAATTACAAGCTGGCCACATAACAGTTTTGTAAGGAAATTGTTTTTAGTTATTTTCAGTATAAATACTGTGGTAGGCAGAATAATGGCCCCCCAAAAATGTTCGTGTCCTAATCCTTTGCACTTGTGACTATGTTAGGTCACACGGTAAAGGAGAATTAAGGTAACCTTAGTGGAATCAGCCGAACTTGAGGTAGGATCATATTCTGGATTATCCAGGTGGGTCCAATGTCATCACAAGGGTCCTCATATGAGGGAGGCAGGTGAGTCAGTTCCAGAGATGTGATGACAAAGCAAGATCGCAGCGATGTGATGTGAGGACTCAATCCGCCATACTCGTCTTTGAAGATGGAAGACGGCCATGATCCAAGGAACGTGAGGGCCCCGAGAAGGAGGAAAATGGAAAAAAACAAAGAAACAAAAAAAAGCTATTTATCCCCGTAGAGCCTCCAGAAACTAATGCAGTCCTGCCAACATCTTGATTTGAGCCCAGTGAGACCTATTTTGGATTTCTGACCTCCAGAGCTGGAAGATGATGAATTTGTGTTATTTTAAGCTGATAGATTTGTGGTAATTTGTTGTAGCAGGCATAGAAAACAGGTAAAAAATATGAATGTAATGTGTATCAGATTGATCTGTGGTTACAATTGTAACTATTTTAGCTGAAACTTTTGAAAGACTTTTGTTCTTGATAAATGGGTCGGGGAAAAGAAATCCAACATACCTTCCAGCAAAGGGAGGTTACAAAATATCCTGTTGACTTGGCCTCAGCTCTGATTAGTAGAATACCACCTTCCTACCCACTGCCCCACACCAGGAAAAAAGAAACTAATCTGAGCATTTATAATCACAGCTCTGCCCTCAGATACATTTCGGGTTTTAATTTTACATAATTTGTGTGGTCATTGAAAGTACAATGTAAGAAATTAATCTAAAATGGTCTTGAGTTGGAAGTGCACCTTGCAGAAACAAATGCAAGTCTTTTCCCTAGGAAAGTATCTTTACTGGAGGCCCCTCAGAATATCCACCAATTATGATAAAACAAAATATAAGCACAAAACTAGCAAATGGATGTGGAAAGACACCATTGTGAAAAACCAGTAAAAACAATAAACATAAAATTAAATCCCAACAACTTCGGATATGGAATTATCAACTACAAAATATAAGTATATTTAAATAGAGATAGTATTTAGGAAAATGAAAATTCAATCAAGGATTAAGTTTATAAAAATGCTCTAGGAGATTTCTAAAGAACAAGGAAATCATAATTATAAAATATAAAAATTCAATAGACAAATGAAATAGCATATTGAACAAAGCTGAACAGAGAACGAAAACAGCAAAATCCAGAAAAATAATTTGAAGAGATCAAAGAGAAAAAGCAGATTACCAATCAAGGAACCACAGTTATTTTGACATTAGATTGTTCAAAAGCATTGACAGAAACTAGAAGATGATAGGGGTGCTGTTTTAAAGTACTGAGAAATAATAACTATCAACTTTAAACTATGTATTAAGCTAAATGATCATTTGAGAATAAAGTAAAATTAAAGTTATTTTCACCAATAGACTTGCAATTTAAAACAAAACAAAACAATGAATGATAAACTGAATCGTATACTGGATAACTCAGGATTTGGGGGAAAATGAACGCTACGTAAAAAAGCTTAAACCTGCGTTTGTTATATTTTATCAAACTAGTTGTTGGATCATCAATGATTATTGTGATTCTCTATAGCTTCTTTTGTTTGAGAGACTTCATCAAATTTTAAAAGAGATTGTAATGTGAGAAAATGGATAATAAAAACACACAGTGCTATAAATGACAATTTAAGAATACTCTCTGAGAATTCAATGGAAGAAAATAAAGATAAAATGTAACAAGTTTAATTTAGTGGTGCAGTTTCAATTGATAATTAGCATCTGGAGTATTGAAAGTAAATAAGTAAAAAAACAAGCAGAGGCACAATAGAATAATTAACTGAGTTTTCACTGAGTTGAAAACCATAGTCGCCTTAACAAATTCATGTGCAAAGTTACTCTTCCATTTCTCCAGATCAAATGAATGCAAAGAGAATATAGCAGATGGATTTCACATAGCAATTTAAAAACGTCAGAGACAAAGTCCTTGTGAGTGTCCAGAAAGAAAAGTCTATTGCCTAAATAACAAAAGAATCAGAAAACCTCAATTTTCTTTTATCATCATTATTTTAATAATGAACACTTGCAATACAATGGCACCATATATAAATATCAATGCTGAAAAATGATAAATGCAGTTGTTTTGGGAGACATTGAAATAGCCGTCTCTCTAACGTTGAAAAAACTAGTAGACAAAATGTAAGGACCATATTGGGGCCTTAAAGTGAAGTTAAAGTAATTAATATGTTAGTACCAATAGATATGTTAATACCAAAATTAACACCTAATAAACACATACTATACCTTATACTCAAGGCTTTGTAAAACATCTACAAAACTCCTCGTAATCCATCCATCTACTTATTTATCATTGTTTTATATATATATATATATATATAAGCAAATATATATTTATATTTTATAAGTATATACTATCTACAAATTCATACATATTTATTTATTTAATATCATTGTATTATGCACAAAATAAGGGAATAGAGGACAAAAATGAAGTAAAAGCAGGAATTGAAAAGGTAAATAATTTTGGGGTTGAAGCTTCTGGCTAACCTGAGAGTATCCTTTATTCTCTGGTGACCTTTAGCTTTTTTTTCTTGATCATGCAGGACCCAGTGGGCCAGACACAAAATCAGGGCCCATCCTAATGGGGGTTACTCTACATAAAGCTAAGATTAACTCCATCGAGTATGAACTAGGAAAAGACAATCCAAAGAAAAGGGCATTGTGGAAACTTGTAGACTTTGGCATTGGGTAGAAGAGGAAAGGAAAGAAAAATAATCTAACAAGAGAAAATTTTAACTACAAGTGGCCCTTCATGCAGGATTGTGTTCCTCAGTCCAACTCAGGTTGAAAATTGCCCCTCAGTGTCTTGTAGATGTAAACACGAATCCTCTCTGGAACAAACACACCTTAAACTAAGGTCTCAAAAAATTCCACAGAAAAAATTCTAAGAAAAAATGAACTCATAGTCAAAAATCACAAAACAGCTGAGGACACAAAGTACCATGTGGATGGGCCAGTAGAAGTAACAGACAACCTTCCAAAAACCTCAAGGAAAGAGGTCAGAATAACAAAACACGAAGGGCTGTCTAATTTCTGGTGGCGTTTGCTTTCCTTATGGGAATGGTGGAAGATTAATGAGGGCAACTTTATAACGTTAAATATTATCTAGATTTACATTTTTTGATTCTATAGTTACATTAAATTGAATGTCGTAATCCTTCTTAAATACATTTAATGCAGAGGATTAAAAGGTCTGGGGGAGATCTAGGGGAATGTGAGAATTATCTCCCGTGTGTAATTCTCCTTCTTTTGAAAATTCAGTAGGTCTATCCCCTTGAAGATCTAATGTTACAGCCCTAGGATTTTGTGTCTCCAATTCAGGATCTGGGTTTTGAGCTGATACTGTCTTGTTAGGAAGGAAACCTCAAGGAGTCCAGATCTGTTTTATCAATATATCACCTGAGCATATTATTTTTCATTACAAAATAAAGTATCAAATTAGTGTATCCTAGGTCCCATTTCCCAGCTAGATAATTGCTAGATAACTTTACAATATGACAAACAAACAAAACAAAGGATATAATTTTGCTGATTGCTAGATAATTTTATAATGACAAAAAAAGTTATAATTTTGATGATTAGTATCACACCTTTCCAGTTAACATTCTCATTTTGCCTTCCAAGGGCTGCTCCCCTTTCACACACGTGGAAATTGGGAATGGGCGGGTGTAGTAGACACTGCTGGTGCTCTGCACAGACCCCTCTACTGGGACAGTGCACCTAGCCCCAGCTTCTGTTAGTGTTGTCTGCTAATGGCTCACCATTTCCCCCTTCTGAGAACGGCCTAAGACACAGAGGAGCCTCCTCACCAGGAAATGCCTAGGAAGTGACGCCCTCTCACAAGGGGCAGTAAGGCCAATGGCTAATTGAGTTGCAAGTACAAAAGGTTGGCCCCTTGCCGCAAGGTGTGACAATTTTGTGGTGGCAATTATTTTGCAGAGATCCCTATGGACTTTAGCTGAACCCATATCTTTGCCTGGCTTCTTTCCTTATCCTGCTCCCTTTACCCCCTTACAGGTTTCACCTGAAAGCCCTCCCTTAATAAATCACTTGCACAAGAATCATCATCTCAGGTTCTGTTTCTAGGAGACCCAAGCTAAGAAGAACTGTTATGTGGAATTGTTGTAGGTTATTTGTTATGGTAAATGTTTGTTGCCAAACTTTCGGGAGTTATCATGTAACATCCACAATATAGGCTCCTCCTCCCTATGAGACACTCCTTTACGCTAACTATATATGTGTCATGAGTGTATGTATGTGAGTTTAAAAAATCTGTATGTAATTGTGTTTACATGTATGTATTAATAAACCAAATATATCCATTTTTGTGTGAACTTCTGATGGAATTATCCAGCATATTTAGACATTTCCGGGCAATATTGCTTACTTTCTGTCAAAATAAAATAGGCTCCTTTGAAATATTTACAGGGCAAAATTCAGGAACAGGTGTGTGTGTGTGTGTGTGTGTGTGTGTGTGTGTGTGTGTGTGTGTACGCACCGTCTTTAGCTAAAGGCTGGTTCTTCAGAGAAAAGAGTATCCTAGGCTGTTTCAGTATGTTGCTATTTTTATAGCCCATCTTGTGAAGAACGCACCTATTAGAAGAGGCATCATTAGGATGAAAACAAAAAACGCAGATTAATTTCATAAATTTGAGGTTAAAGCAGAATAAACATTTTTATAAGGTGAGATTTTTAGTTAGAAGTTTCTTCAGTTATGATGAACCACAGCATAAAAGAATTTAAAAAGACGATTTCTTTTTAAACAAACTTCAATTTTTCCCCATAGTTCTTCCTTTGGAAGTGCTTAGACATCCTTCCCACTGCTGTTATGACTCTGCAAATGGTTTCACTAGTTCTTTTTAACCATGGCATCTGATTTTAATGCCCATGAAAGAATTTTCTTGATTCAAGTCCCCCTGTGCTTCTGTCAAAAAGTCGGGTTGATTTCAGGCCTCATCTTTAGCTCTACCTTGGGTTCTGGGAAGGCAGCCAGTACAGTAGAGAAAGAAAAATGTCTTGGGCCAAATAGTTGCATTTAGTAAGCTAAGAGGACTTATATTCTAGCTAGTTAGCCTTTTATGCATACATCCATGCACCCATCCATTCAATAAGCATTCCTTGAATATTTAATGTGTGCAGAGAATTATATGAGAGTCTCAGAGCATTAAAGATGGGCAAGGCACATTTTGTGTTCTAAAGGAGGTGGAAGTGTAGAATTGGAAGTCAAACATTTAATAATATATCACAAAGCATCGTCCGCTAAGAGTCATAGAGGCAGTGTAAAGAAGGCCCAAGTACTTCAGAAGGAATAAAAAGGAAACAAAATAGAGGTTTGTTCAAAAGAAAGGGGTTCTCAATTTTTCTCTGCTCTGGTTAATCAGAAATGAGGAAATCTCTTGCTTAAAAAAGTTAGAAATTGAACATATAGCATCAAGAATTCATAAGATCACACGGACACATACAAGCAAAATAGTGGATTAGTATATATGAAAATATTGAAAGGTAAATTTTGAGGGCAAGGAAACTCCACCTCATTCAGTCAGAAAGAAATGGAAAGGAGTATCTGAGCTCCTTTTATAGACCATCAAATTTCTGTATCTTGTAAGACTTTGAAGCAGGCATGTCAGATGTAGAACAAATGCTGTCAGAATTCTCTTCAGTTTCATTTCAAAGCATTCAAAACGGACTTTTGACTAGACCTGAAAACTTTTAAAAAGTTCATTTAATCTACCATTCTGTCCTGGGACTAAGGGTCTAGGATTCAAGGACAAAGATTCTAACCTGGCAAAAGCCTAACTTTTCCAATCCATCAAATGCCAACTATGTTCCACAGATATCTGGTTGAGTACATTTTTTTGTTAGATGGTCTGAGAATTTTTTTTCCAATTGTAGGAACAACATGCAGACTATATTTAGGGAGGTTGCAAATGAGAAGTTAACCTCCAAATATACAGTTAATTTTATTTGCACGAGTAAAATACAGCATAGAATTCTCCAAGTGACTATTATTTAGGTTTTCTACATTTTGTAACTGATTTTTGCCTACTTGACCTATTAATTATTAAAATATGCATATAATATCTCTAAATAGCAGAGTAGATTAGTCTCTTTCTGTGCAGATTTGTCAAGTTTTGTTTAATTTTGTGGCTACATTGTTAGATGCATACAAGTTTAAAACTTGTATCTTGCTGGTGAATTAAAATGTTTATAACTATACAATGACCCTCTTTACCTCAGTAGTTTTATGTCTTTTAAATATATTTTATATTAAAATTAGCATGGAATAATAATTCTCTTTTGCTTAATATAGCTCCAGTATACTATTTTTTATTTTTTTACTTTCAACCTTTCTGTAGCTTTATGTTTAATGGTGTCTTTTGTGTACAACCTCTTTCCATTGTTTTTTTATTCAACCCTTTGTCTTTTCCTTCTGTGAGGATTCTGTTTACTCCTGCCAGGCACCTGGGAGCACTATTCAGTCCACCTTAAATTCTCAGCTTGAGGTGTTTTGGGCCAGGTGATATGAATTTTTCTGCCAATCATCCTGAAGGCTAGATAAAGGTAACAAATTCTTGGGGATAATTCAATCTGTTCAATCAGCACCAAGATTTGAGACTAGAAAATTTTCCTGCATTCCCCTGAAAAGTTGGGTAAATTTTAAGTTGACTCCCACTCTGAGATCCCTGAGGTCTCATATTTGTATAGAGGGCTGGGTGATATTAAATATTAGGAGATAGATACTACATAATTATCAATACCCAGAGTCCATATTATGCTGATAGAATTAAAATATCTCTTTTTAAACATTTTTTGAGGACTTAATAAGTTTCCATATAACACAAGATAATGGGACCAAACCTTCAACAGGCTTTTAGTCCAGCTATTGCTTGCCTCAGTCATTAAACTACACATGTATTCTGCCTATTTCCCCTCTTGTTTTGGGCTGTTCTTACTGAGTTCAACATAGGTTTACCGCTTTTCTTATCCCTATAGGATCTCTCTCCAAAACTTCTTTCCCTAATATCAAGTCTCAAGTTTCCAATTGCATTCAAATCAGTCATCCTTGAATATACAAACTCACTTTAAAGTCAACATTTCTCAAATTTGAGTTCACGATTTTACCCTCTTAGGCTATCTGGCCTATGGTCACACGGTGCTCTGAAAATACAGAGTCATTACTGGAGTATACTAAGTGTACATTTTTACAAGGTATAATTTGCAATAGACATTCACGGGCGGGGGGGGGGGCGGAGACAACTACCAATACAGAGCCTCAATAAAGCTCTCAATTCTATTTTTTCATAATTTTCCACTGCCCTTTTAATCTTGGAGTTTAAAAGAATATTAAAGTTCAAGTTATATAACCCATCATCAAATGTCAAAAATATTCTGAAATAGTCCAATTACATGGCTATTCATGTAGCCTGTTCCAGACACTTCCTCTAATATGCAACTCATTTAATCAGGAGACAATCACGTACATTGCTAGCTAGCTCTAATTGTTACCTTTTTAAACAAAATAGAATATAAGCTATGTCTTTTTCCCTCTCCCAATCTTGATTCTAAATTGATTCCCTGAAATTTCACTGAGACTGGTTACATTTGCCTTGAATTCTTCACAGTTTCCAACTAAGGTTAGAACACGATTTTCATCAGAACACCCACCTACTCAACAACTCAGATGGAATCTTGAATGTTTCTTGGGTCAAATATCAGCTCTCATCCATTCAGGACTATATGTCAGTTAGTCCCAATTTATGGATTGAATGTTCAGCCATCAGTGGTTCTCAATCCTGGCTGCATATTTTGATTACTCCAGAGTCATTTAAAAATATCCTTCCTTGGACCCCACCCATGCAAATTAAATCAGGATCTCTGAGCACAGAGATTGGGACACTTTTGAAAATCCCTCAGGTGATTCTAACATGTGGCCGTTTGAGACCCATAGTTTTCAGAAAGCCTTCAAGTTCCATCAGTAGTTCTCAAGTAACTAATGCTTTATAAGGCTTCTTCTCACAATTCTGGTCAACACTAATTTTTCCCTAGATAAAAAACTTAATATAGAATAATTTCTTGAGAAAAGATCTTCCTTATTTAAAAATAGTGAAGCACTTCAACAGCATATTGTGCTTTTACCATATAGTATATTCTTTCTGCTCCCATTTTCCTCTCTGCTTTCATCCAGCAGATCAGAGATTTTCTGATCTCTAGTCCCAGTATAACAAGAAATTATCCACTATCAACCTTTTTCATCTTAAGTAGCATTATGTCATATCTATGTGTTTATACTCTGAAATCTTTCATTGTCCATCATGGAATGCCACATTCTCTCCTTCAATGCATTTACTTCTCTGGTTCTAGAAGTTATGTGAGTCATTGCAGAGAAGTTGGATAATACTAGGAAGCAGAAAAAATTTTTAAAAATCTTTGAGATTCTTTTCCCATGGAAATAGCTTTGGGGTTATCTTGCTTTCTATCATGCCTATTTTTAATAGACATCATATTTTGTGTTTTGCAACCTGCTTTGTCACTGAGCAATGTTACATAAACATTTTGCTGTGCAAATTTGCTAAATACATATTTTATTTTTCCATGGTGCTATGGATTGATTGTGTTCCCCCCAAATTCATATGTTGAAGTCCTAACCCCCAACATGATGGTATTTGAAGATGGAGCTTTTGGGGGGTAATTAGGTTGAGATGAGGTCGTGAGGGTAGGATCTTTATGATGAGATTAGTACCCTTATAAGGAGAGACCAGAGGATGCAAGTGTGTGCATATGTGTTTGTGTTTGTCTGTCTCCCTCCTTCACTCCCTCATTCCCGTCTCCCCCCACTGCTCTCTACCCATTTCACACTTTAGGTGAATGTTTAACTCATTAAGAGACAGTCAAACTTTTCTAAAGCGGTGGTATCATTTTATATTCGTACCAGAAGAGCCAGACTCAGAGTTCCAGTTCCCTTACATACTTCCCAACACTTGGTATGGCCAGGCTTTCTATTTTAGTGATATAACAGGTGTGTAGTGGTATCTTGTGATTTTAATTTGCATTTCCATAATGACATGATGTTGAATAATTTTTCATGAGTTAATTGCCAACGATATCTTTTTTTTATATAATTGGTCATCTTATTACTGAGTTTTGATATCTCTTCATGTGTTTTTGATAAAAGTCATCTACTAGAAATATTTGCTAATATTTTCTTCCAGTCTTGGTCTTGTCTTTTCAATAGCTTTTCCAGAGAAAAAGTTATTAATTTTAATGAAGTATAATTTGTTCATTTATTTTTTTACTGGTTATTCTTTTGGTGGTGTATGTAAGAAATGTTTGCTGAATTTAAAGACATATTTCTTCCTATGGATCCTTCTGTAACTTTTACAGTTTCAGTTAATTGATGTATATGATCCATTTCCAGTTTATTTTTGGAAGTTCTTTTTTTTTAATATGGATACTCAATTGCTGCAGCAATATTGATTTAAAAGATTATTCCTTCTCCACTGAATTGCTTTTGTACCTTTATTGAAGGTCAATCATTTATTTATAAGTTTATTTCTGGACTTTCTCTTCTGTTGCATTTATCTATTTTATTTATGCCAATACTTTCATGTGTTGATTAATGTGTTTTTATAATAAGTCTTGAAATCAAGGTCATACACTCCAACTTTCTTCCTCTTTTTCAAAGTTGTTTCAGCTATTCTTGGTCCTTTGCGTTTCCATATGAATTTTAGAATCCACTTGTCAATTTCTACATTACAAAAAAGCCTGCTAGGATTTTCTTTGGGATTGTATTTAATCTTCAATTTAGAAAGAAATATTGAGTGTCCATCTCTCCTCCTCCCCCGCTTCCCCATGTGAGGATACAAGCCTGGAAGTGAGTCCTCACCAGGAACCAAATTAGCTAACAACCAGATTGTGAGACTTCCCAGCCTCCAAAATGGTGAGAAATAAATTTCTATTGTTTATGCACCCAGTCTATGGTATTTTGGTATAACAGCCAGAGTAAACTAAGATACATGGCTTTCCATTTTATATTTTATCCATTCACCTACAGTTATTTTAAAATTGTTTCCTATGATAAATAATCTCACAATAAACATTTTTATGTATAATGATTTAACTATATTTCGGAATATTTTATAAGGTGGTTTTTTTTTCTCCTCTCAAAGGAGCTCCAGGCATCCAATGATGAATTCCAAGCTAGAACACACTGTCAACTTTGCAATATCAATGCTTAGTGCTACCTAACTGGGAATAATTCTGGTACTTTTTCCTTATATACTATTCAAATCAACTCTTTATGGTATGTTGTCTTATAGGTATCCTTTTCAGTGCCCACTCATGTGTGAATTTTAACTTTTTCACATTCACAAATTTTCTTATGAAAAAAAATTAAGTAGATTCTTTAATGCAGAGCAATATCATTTATTTCCTTTTCTTACAGATCTCAAGACATATAGCAGATGTTTAATAAAGTCTTGATGAATCAAAACAAAAAGAGGAACGATATCATCTTAATTTATCACTTTTCTTATGTTTTCTTTATATAGCGACCATGTTTAACAGAAATTAGTATACATGGCATGCCATTTGTGAATGTGCTTTTGTGGGCTTGTGCTTGTGCTTATGGGGCAGAATAACTGGAACTGGAGATTTAGACTGTCACACAAAATTAGGAATGTTTATTTCAGTAACATTATATTTTCACATACAAATGAGCATGGTAAAATAGCTGAATAAAATATATCTATTCTTATCACTATGTTTTAACATAAAAAGAAGACCTTCTCCCTTACTGACCAAAATACTATTTTCTCAGAGACACCACAATTCAAGCCTATAACTCAGTCAAAAACGCTGTACAGGATATTTAAAACTATGTATTTCCTAAGTCCTTATAAAATTAATTTATCTGGCAATTTGAAATCTCAGAAAAACAAGCATAAGCTGAAATTCAGAGTTCCTCAAATTATAAATGGAAAATTGCAAAATAATGTAATTTATTTTCATTTCTGAAGTTAAACAACTCTTATGTCAATAATGCTTGTTACTGCTTTCCTCCTACTTTTTTCCAGTGAAGAGTTAGTCTCGTTTAAATAACATAGCATAATGAGAAGTAATAGTAATAGCTACTTTTTTTAATTCACTTGGAAAGTGTAAGAGAATGTAATTACTTTGAAACTTATGATGACAATTCTAATATCTAAGTAGTGGATTCCAATAGGCCTGCTGATTTTTTTCCCTATAACTTTAGGCTTTTACATTTTTATCTATCAAGCCTACTTTTATCCTAATATATATCTCATTTTAATATTTATCTCAAATATTGACCCTAAGCATCAATGGAACTGTCCCTAATTCCTCACCAATTATTGAGCTAATCAAATGAGCTAATTTCTGTGAATCTGCTTTCAATTGTTACTTTGGGACAGTAATATATTCAGCATAACGTGAAAAAAAATCCTTCATTTTTATATTAAACAATACAAAACAAGCATTTAAAAATATTTATAGTAAACCTTATTTACTAGACTATTTATTAGATACCCCAGTTTTAAAATTCTAGCCTGTCCATAAATATGATAATTTTAACATTTGCCATCTATTTCCTTCCCAGAAGTAATACTCTCAGCAGGCTCACCACTTCTGACATTTTCTTTCGTTTTACAGAGATAAGTGGCATCCTGGAAGTGCCTTCCCTTCTCCCTATCGCATTAGCATTCATAATATTAATTGCCAAAAATTACCAGCTGCAAGAAGTTTTATCTAACAAAGCTGCTCTATAGCTTTCTCAAGACAATTTAGTACCATTTATGTCCCAAGCAAATACTTAGGTATGTAAATAGGAAGCCCACAGTATAATTAATATTTAAAAGGTAAAATGTCAGACTGAGCTAAGCAATTTTTAACATCCTTCATCCCTCCACCCCCTTTGCTTTAACCGCATGTTCTTCGTAGAGATGAGCTCTGGGATTTTACTGAGAAAGCTACAATTGATCATAGCTAAGTGCTTTGCTATAAAGTGCCAACAATTACCCAGGCATGCAGTGCTGAATTCAGGTTTGGGAATGAATATATTTAACTCTGAAACTTCTGTTGCTCATTTGAATATTTCCATTGAAATAATTTATTTAACAAAAGACAGCAAATTATTTGACTTAAGTTAGTACAACAAAGACATAAATCAGGGTCAAGCAAGTCAGAAGCAGTTGGCAGGAATAAAATTCTTCACAATTTGATACATATTGATTAATCACCTGCCAATAAAAAGCTGAATATTGCATTCATCTCAAAAGTACAATGAATTCAAATTACCTCTATTAACCAAGAGGTCATCTTTATTCAGATGTGTTGGTGATTCATGAGAGTCACATCAATTTCTGTCACTCTTAGAAAATTCACTGAAGTTAAAGGGTCTCCTCAAGTTAAAAAGATGATTTACAAGAAATAAAATATATGCAGTTATCTGAGATATTTATTTATTATAAAAGAGGGGGACATTATGACTTATTTGAAATTCTAATTTCTAAATCAAATTCTCAAGTTCTTTCTTGAAAGTTTCTAGCTCCTTGAAGAAGCTAGGAAATTAAAGGAGACAGCATAATGGAAATGGAAATCCCAACTTAAAACCAGCAAAAAATAAAGAAGAAATAATTAGCTAAAACCAAGTCACTCTAAAATTAAAAGGAAAAGAGTTTGGATTTTAGCAAATGGCAGTACTCAGTAAGAGCAGGACCAAGCTAGAACCAACAATAAAGCATTCGCTGGATATCCTGGGACTAGCAAGTGAGACAACAATGAAGCATCAGAAAAGAAGAAAAGGATATTTCCAAGACATTCAAATAAATAATTGGGAATAACTTGCAAAAGTGAAGTTGTGCAAAAAGGATATCTAGGCCATTTCCAAAATATATTTCTTGAAATCTCTACTTACACACAAGCATATGTTATTTTCTACTATACTGGTGTGTTTTGTTGTTGTTGTTTTAACATATTTCTGCTACTTCAAAGTTAATATCCCAATTGTCTTTAGCATCAATCTCTTACCATAGCAGGAAAATTATTCCAATGTAGCAGAAATCCTTTTTCTTAAATGTTAAGATACAGTCATAGGTTTAAGTGACATTGTCAGAAAATTACCTGTAGCATATAAGAACTGTAGCTCCAGAAATATGGACTCTAACTTAGTTCCTTCCCATCACCACATATTAAATATAAAACAATTTTTGTGGAAATTTTTCTAAGATATCTCATACATACTTCTTTATTAGACAGAGAATGTTAAACCTAATACTATTTTAAATTTTTAATGTTTATCATTTGCAAAATGTATTATCAGGCCATAGTATAGAACTACTGAGTATGTTACATATCAATTTCTAAATGGACTTATCCCAAACTACTAGCTTGAAAAAAATTCTTCTATCTACTATCTTTTTCACCTCTCTGAAAGATTATCAGTAAACTTCCCTTGTAATAAGCATTGGATTTCCCTTTAGTACTCTCTACCTCAGTTTAAATTTCGTGTCTATAATTTAAGAATTGAAAATGCAAATTGTTAGAATTACTTGTAAAATAAGGAGTAAATTATCTCTAAGTGATTGCCTGTGGGGTTTATATATTTAAATGTGCACATATGTGTGTATATAAGAATACATTTTCCAATACTTATGCTGGCTTCTCAAGCATCTTTAAAATTAGTTAGTTAAAGCAATGGCCTGAAGTTCTAGTTAGCTGAGTTTGCTTCATTAAGTAAGGTGTGATTTAACTTATTTTTTTTAGATATAGCCTTTTAACAATTCTGCGATTGCCAATAATAAATAAATCATGGCTGTTTCATTACAATTATCTCTTCAGTAATGGTTAAGTCATCTATGTGCTCAAGAATAGCCTAAAAAGAGTCATAAAGAACCATACAATAGGACCTTAAATGTGGCTAATCTGGAGAAATCAAGATTATGCTAAAAGATTAAGTGATGGAGAATAAGAAAATAAACGACCCAATTAAGAATAGGGTAAAAGATGTGAACACTTAACTAAAGAAGGTATATGGATGAAAAACACATGAAAAGGTCATCAATGTGATTAGTCGTTAGGAAAAGGCTATTTAAAACCACAAAGTATATTATAGATCTTTCTCATTTTACGATGAAGTTACGTCCAGATAAACCCACTGTAAGATTAAAATATTGTAAGTCAAAAATGCATTTAATACACCTAACCTACCAAACATCATAGCTTAGCCTAGCCTACCTTAAACATACTCAGAACACTTACATTAGCCTACAGTTGGACAAAATCATCTAACATAAAGCCTATTTTACAATAAAGTGTTGAATATCTCATGTAATTTATTGAATATTGTACTGAAAGTGACAAACAGAATGGTGGTAAGCGTATCGGTTGTTAACCCTCGTGATCACATGGCTGACTGGGAGTTGCGGCTTGCTCCCACCGCCCAACATCACAAGAGAGCATCCTAGCACATACTGCTAGTCTGAGAAAAGATCAAAATTCAAAATTTGAAGTACAGTTTCTATTGAATGTGTATTGCTTTTACATTATCATAATGTCAAAAAATCATAAGTCGAACCACTGTAAATCGGGGATCATCTGTATTCGACCAAAGTGCTGTCATCAAGTTCATATGTCAGGATATAAATCAAGGTCATGCAAGTTAGATGGAGTGGGCAGGAAGAAAATCCTTCACAATTTGATAATTATTGGTTCACTCCCTGCCGCCCTCAAACACTATATAGTTAATTTGTCTCAAATTTGAATTCATATTATCTCTATTAACTGAAGATATTTATTTATAGAAATTTCTCAAAAGTGAAATATTGGGGCCAGCCCAGTGGCATGGTGGTTAGGTTCGCACACTTGCTCTGCTTCGGTGGCCTGGAGTTCGTGGGTTTGGATCCCAGGTGTGGACCGATGCACAGCTTGTCAAGCCATGCTGTGGCGGCATCCCATATAAAGGAGAGGAAGATGGGCACGGATGTTAGCCCAGGGCCAGTCTTCCTCAGCAAAAAGAGGAGGATTGGCAACGGATGTTAGCTCAGGGCTGGTCTTCCTCACACACACACAAAAAAGCGAAATATCAAGTGCTGGTGAGCATGGGGAACAAGTGGAACTTTCATATATTGCAGTGTGAATGCAAAGTGCTACAGCTACTTTGGAAAATGGTATGGCAGTTTCTTATAAAGTTAAACCTTCACTTATATATTACTGAGCAACCCTATTCCTTTCTCCAAAAGAAATGAAAACTTAAGTTTATACAAAAGCCTCTATTCTAATGTCTATAGTAAAGCTGTTCATAATTGCCAAAAATTGGAAACAATCCAAATCTCCTTCAACAGGTGAATGGATAAACTAGTACACATCTATATGATGGAATACTACTTAGCAATCAAAAGGAATGAACTACTGATATATGTAATAACATATATGAATTCTCAATGTGTTTTTCGAAGTGAAAGTCAGACCAAAAAGCTATATACCATAAAATTCATTTCTATAACACTTTAAAAGGTAAAACTATAGGAATGGAGAATGGATCAATAGTTTCCAGGAGTTAGGAGAGGTGGGAGGAATTCACCACAAAGGGGCAACATGAAAGAATTTGGGTGGGAGGGGCTGATGGGACTGTTCTGAATCTTGATTGTGCTAGTGAATATATGACTGCATTTTTCAACACTCATGGAACTGTGTACCACTAGCAAATTTTACTATATATACATTTTTAAAAAGTAAAAATGAAGAAATGAGAACATGTAGAGTTTGTGTCTACATACTCAAATAATAGTTGTATCAAATAATATCAGAATATTTTAGTTGTTATTAAGCCTATTTAAATAAGGTGTGTTCTGTTTCCTAAAAAAGAAAGAAAAAAAAGGAAAGAGGCAAGACCACGAATCCAGTTAAAGGAATAACAAAATATGTTCAAAGTCAAACGTAATATTGAAATACCACACACTATATAATCTAAACATGAAAGCACGAACAGAATGTAGTCATGGATAGCATACAGATTTTATTCCATTTGCCAACTTCAGTAGCATGCTAGTGACTGTCCAGGCTCGGGCAACATGTTGAGAAGAATGCTGAGGCCAAGTCCAGACTCAACATTAAAGAACACTATGATTGATAGTTGGTGCAAAGGGAAAGTAGTGGCATGCATATTTGCCATTTCTAAGGAGATTACTGGAGTATGTGGCACAAATCAATCCATCAGAGCAGAACAAGCTAAGGGAGTTAGGAGATTTCATATTATAGCAGAATCATCCTCCTCCTAATACAAATTTGGACACATAACTTCTCCCCATTGAACCTTTATTCCACCATAGTGAAAATAGGAGGTCATTTGTAAAATCTATTAAAATTCTACAGAAATAATGTTTCATAGAACACAGTTTGGAAATTGCACTGAAGTCATAAGTGTTCAAATACAAGACAGTGGTATTTACTTTCACCATCACTACCAGGACAGAAACCAACAAAGAGAATGAAAATCAAGGAAACGATTATAAACAGGTAAAAGGAAGGATCTACATTTGTTGGAATACTAACTATATTAGAATGCCAAATGTTTCCAAATACAGATAAAAATGAAAACATCACTATTCAAAATGACAGTGGATATTTTTTTAGAATAAATGTAAATGACTGTAAATTTTACTCATGTGGATAAAAAGTGAGAACATATGAGAACCTTTCAAAAAAAGAAATGTTAAATGGGCAAACTGGGAAAATAGACTAATCAAGAAAGCATAATAAAAAGTACAGAAAAAACACCTGCATGTATAAATAATTATGTGAATCCATGCATATATGAATTCAAAGAACATTATAAGGGAAGCATTCAATAAAAGTGTAAGTGAAATTATTGGTTAAGGAATACATAGTTTCATGGGCATGCACATTTTTCATGCTTTGAATATACAGTAGGAAAATATCCTACAAGAAAATTGCATTTTATTTTCACTAATTAATATTAAAAAAACACTCATGCAAATGTGAAAAAATGTAACAAGGATGTTTAGTACAATGTTATTTATAGTAGAAAAAAATCTGAATAACTTACACATACAATAACTAAGGGTTTGTTAAAGGCATGATGAATAATCCATTCAGAACAATGCCATGCAACAATTAAAATCATTTTGTTGGATATGTGTATGTAAATATAAATGTGGGTGTAAATGATATCTTGTGATACAGATAATTTGTTTAATTTTGATAATTATGTATTTTTAAAGGACACAATTTCTGTTATTATATACATAAACATATCTACAAAAATAATGTTATTATTTTGAATAGTGGACAGTGAGTTCAGGAATGAAATCTGTGCGTATTACAGTCCTCTAGGATTGTGCTCAATTTGGAAGAGGCCACACAATTTTCTTGTCTAGGCCTTTGTGGAATCCATTCTTGCCATTCTAGTTCTATTAACATGGAATTTGTTGTTATGAAACAATAGATATTAAAGTCTAGTGTCCAGAGGTAAAGGCATCACGGAATATGAGCAAGACTCATGGGTGGGATCCATGTATATAGACATGTATTCAAATGGGCCTGACTTCTTGCTTTTCAGATATTACCTTACATGATAAGAATTCACACTATATAATCTAGAACACAACTAATTTGACTTCACAAATAGGCAAAATAGGAACTCTCATTAAGTTTATCACAAAGACAAAAGGTGCTGGCTCTCCTTGCATAATTCTCTATTAGAAATTTTCATAGTAAAAGTAAGAAGTCTTTGTTATGAGCAACTTTTCCCCTCAGATGTTATAATGTTAGCTCATAAAGATGAGCTCTAGATAGATAGTAGAAACTCCCAACTGCTTAGATTCCCAGGTTGACTAACACCAGGGTTTCCCAACTGCTACCTTCTGGTTGGCCATATCCACTGTGTAAGACTGTGGCACACTGGCTTAGACTGTGATATACAGTATAGCTACACTATATAACGTCAGTGTTCATTGTAATTAAAGACACAATATAGGAATAAAAATGCTTTTGAATAGTTAACATTCACTGAACACTTAATATGTGCCTGGAATTATGCTAGTCCGTTTATATTCATTAATTCATTTAATCCATACAACATCATTTTATTAATGAGTTTTTTTAATAAAGTTTTTTATTAAAGGTATTGAGTCATTTTCAAGATAACAGCATATAAGAAACATATTCAGGACTCAGATTAAGATCTGTCTCTTTCTGAAATGGTTTTAGTAATTTCCTCACATGTCTATATCGATGAAAGGAGAAGTAATAGTTTATTAAATAAAAATTATATATAAATGTTTGTGTTGTGTTGGTAGGAAGACTACATTACAATATTCTCTGGATATGATTTGTTTCCTGTCTAGAAGATCATAAATAGAATCTTTTGCAGTATTGGATTTTGAGTGAGCATTACTGGTGGCAAACCCTGAGCACTGGGGCATAAATGTTTAACATGGCACTATTTTATCTGAAAGGTCTTATTCTCATATCTCTATATTCTGTAAAAAAGGTCAAGTTTGTATAGATCATTATCAATGGTGACTCATCAAAGAGCTCAAGAAATAGAAACAAAATGTCTTTACTGATGATGGCTTTGAGGGTATCACCTTCTTCTCACAGTTTACCTATTTTTATTAGTTCTTAACAAAAGTGACCTAAGCTTCATCAGGTAACAGAATAGCTGGATAAGGAAGTCTTAATTGCTGAATTTTGGATGTTTGTGAAATCCTGGGAAGTGGTGTTCGGGAATAGTGTCTATCTGTCTCTACCTACCTACCTACCATCTATTCATAAATGATTGATGTCTTCCAATCATGCCATTTCCCCCCACTCCCTACCAATGCCTTTTGCACATTCCATTTCCTGTGCCCCACGTTCTCTTCTCATACCTCTACAAGTTATTTTTATGTTGCAGTATGAATGTGCCTTCCTAATGGAATAATTCCCTTCCTCGTAGATTAGGTAAGATTGCCCTTTTTATTCACTTTTATAGCATCATGTACATCATGCAAAATGTACACTACAGCACTTTTCAGAATTTTAATGGTGTTTGCTCATCATCGCATCCACAAAGCCAATTGCAGTGACTGTTACATAATAGGCTTCTAATAAAAAATTTAATAAATCAGTGAATATATAAACGGTATCCAAGAAAATGGTTCAGTCATATTTCTGGCAAATGCAATTGCAAGAGATGAGCTTTCATGGCTTTATAAATGCTCTGAGGATCATGACAATTTTGGAGCAGATCAGGGGAGATAGGAAGCAGGTCTGGCAATAGGCCATACATGCTAAAACTAGCTCATCTCTTTAGTATAATGTCGTCTTGAGCATAAACATTTTTGTCTTCACAGAGAACACAAATAATCCTCTTTTACATAAGGTACTGCAATTTGCTTGATCTCTACTCCTGAAACATGACTTTGCATTATGCGCTACATTCAGATAGTTTCTCTCTTAGATAGAAAGCTTTAGATGGTCCATTCGAACAGGTGTTCTATCTTCAAGAAAAACACCTGTCAAGGGGTTAACGTCATCCTCTGTATGTTCAATCCCAGGATTTTACAGTCTAGGTCCCAAAACTACCTGCACTCTGGTGTTCGCCTGCTCAGTAGCCTCCCACCATAGACTCCTACGGGCAGCTTGCCCCTTTATCACTTCGTAGCGTTTCTAAAATAAGTACAGTTTAACAATGGATTTGATGTTAGCATCAAACCTTTCATTTTCTTAGAATTTTAGTTGCTGCATATGTAATTTAGATCCTGGATTGGATCCAAATGAACTAGTAATCAGGATCCCCACCACCAAGTCCCTTGTGAGGTAGCTCTCTGATCCCTTGTAAAACTAACTGGCATGATAAAGTCTTCCTGGAAGAGATTCTCCAATCCCTTCACAGAGGAACTGCTCAGGTGTTCTTCCTGTGTTCACTTAGGGCCTTTAGAAAAGATGAAAGACAAAACAACAGGACATCTACATGCAAAAACTGAATCTAGATACAGACCTTATACCCTTCACAGAAATTAGCTCAAAATGGATCACAGACCTAAATGTAAAATACAAAACTATAAACTCACAGAAGATAACATAGGAAAAAACCTAGGTGACCTTGGGTTTAGCAATGACTTTTTAGATACAACACCAAAAGCACGATCAACGAAAACAAATGATAAGCTGAACTTCATCAAAATTAAAAACTTCTGCTCTAAAAAGACAATGTCAAGAGAATGAGAAGACAAGCCATGGACTGGGAGAAAATATTTTCAAAAGACACATTTGAGAAAGGAATGTTATCCAAAATATACAAAGAACTCTTAAAACTCACCAATAAGAAAACAAACACTCCAATTAAAACATGGGCCAACGACCTTAACAGATACCTCACTAAAGAAGATACACCGATGGTGAATAAGCAAATGAAAAGATGCTCCACCTCATATGTCATCAGGGAAATGTAAATTAAAACAATAATGAAGTATCACTACACACCTACTAGAATGGTCAAAATCCAGAACACTGACACCACCAAATGCTGGTGAGGATGTAGAGCAACAGGAACTCTAATTCATTGCTGGTGGAAATTCAGACTTGTACAACCCCTTTGGAAGACAGTTAGGCAGTTTCTTACAAAACTAAACATACTCTTACTATATGATCCAGCAATTGCACTCCTTGTCGTTTACCCAAAGCGGTTGGCAAAGTGTGTCCACACAAAAACCTGCATGTGGATGTTTATAGCAGCTTTATTCATAATTGCCAAAATTTGGAAGCACTCAAGATGTCTTTCAGTAGGGGAAGGGATAAATAAACTGTGGTACATCCAGACAATGGAATATTATTCAGCACTAAAAATAAACAAGCTATTAATACACATAAAGACATAAAGAAACCTTAAGCACATATGTATAGGTGAAAGAAGGTGATGTGAAAAGTCTACATACTGCGTGATACCAACAATATGATATTCTGGAAAAGGCAAAACTAAGGAGACAGTAAAAAGATCAGTGGTTGCCAGGGGTTGGGGGAGGGGGACGGATAAATAGGTGACGTACAGAGGATTTTAAGGCATTGAAAACACTCTGTATGACATTATAATGATGGATACATGTCATTATTCATTTGTTCAAACCCATAGAGTGTACAACACCAAAGGTGAACCGTAATGTAAACTATGGACTTGGAGTGATTATGATGTGTCAATGTAGGTTCATCAATTGTAGCAAATGTACCACTCTGGTGGGGATGTTGATAATGGGAGAGGCTATGCATGTGTGGGGATAGGGGGTATATGGGAAATCTCTGTACCTTTCCCTCAATTTTGCTATGAATCTAAAACTGCTCCAAAAAAACTGTCTTTAAAAAAAATAAATAAATTAGCAATTGGTGGAGGGGACTGGAAACCTCAGAAGAAAAGAAAGAAATGAACTAATAAGCAAAAAGACATGTAGAAAACTTAAATGCATATTGCTAGGTGAAAGAAGCCAATCGGAAAAGGCTAAATACGGTACGATTCCAACTACATGATATTCTGGAAAAGGCAAAACAATGGAGACAGTTAAAAGATCAGTGGTTGCCAAGGGTTCAGAGGGGGGAAAGGGAAGAATGAATTGTTGGAGCATAGGAGATTTCAGGATAGTTGAAATACTCTGTATAATACTGTGACACTTTAATGGTAGATACATGTCATTATACATGTGTCAGAACCCATTAAAAGTACAACATGAAGTGTGAACCCTGATGTAAATTATGAGTTTAGTCGATAATAATGTATCAATATTGGCTTATGTATTATACCGAATGTATGTGTATATGTTAACAATAGGAGACACTGTAGCTTGATGAGTGAGGGAGTATATGGGAACTCTCTACCTTCTGCTTAGTTTTTCTGCAAAACTAAAACCGTTTTAAGATAATATAACCTATGAGAAAAAAGACAATGGGGAAAGAGAGTATAGAGGTATAGAGCAACAGAGAAACAGAAAACTTAGTATGGCTCCAGTAGAGCAAACCCAGGGAAGAGTGGTGCAAGATGATGCTTAGCAGTAGGAACTACATCTAACACAGTTGTGTACAAACTCGAGTTTATAGTTCATCAAAGTGCTGATAGAAGCCATCAAAATGTATCAAGCAATGATACAATCAAACTGTAATACAATAAGAATTATATATTTGGTCTTTGTCCCCAGTTCCCGACACAGAGCTCAAATTCCCTTGGATTTCCTGAGTGATAGGAGTGTCTTTTGTTCTGAGGTGACTCTTGGTGCCTATAGAGAGCTTCTGGATGGGCCTGGTTACTGGAGGAACAAACTATGTGATTAGAGGGTTGGAACTTTCAACCTCATATCTGGACCTTTGGGGAAGGGGGAGGGGCTGGAGATTAAGTTCAATCACCAATGGCTAATGATTTCATCAATCATATCTATGGAATGAAACTTCCATAAAAACCCCTAAATAATGGGGTTTGGAGAGCTTCTGGTTTGGTGAATGCATCCACTTGCCAGGAGGTTGGCACACCCCAACTCCATGGGGACAGAAGCTACTGTGCTTGGGACCCTTCTAGACTTTGTCCCATATATCTTTTCCATTTGGCTCTTCCAGAGTTGCACCCTTTATAATAAACTGGTAATAGTAAGTAAAGTGTTTTCCTGATTTCTATGAGCCATTCTAGCAAGTTATGGAAACTGAGGAGGGGGTCATAGAATCTCTGATTTAAAAACTGATTGGTCAGATATATAGCTGGCAACCTGAGGCTTGTGACTGGCATCTGAAGTGGTGGCAGTCTTGTGGGATGGAGCCCTTAACCCGGAGGGTCTGCTCAACTGCAGTAGTTAATGTCAAAATTGAGTTGAATCGTAGGATGCAAATTCAGCGTCCAGAGAGTTGGAAAATTGGTTGGCATGGGAATAAACCCATACACGTGGTGTCAGAAGTGTTGTGAGTAAAAACAGTACAGACAACCTAAGACAGACAAAATTTTGAAGACAAAGTTTGAGAAAAGATTTATGGTGGTGGGGGGGCAAATAGGTGGTCACTGCAGCAGTAAAGGTATAAAACTAAGTCAGGGTAGAATAGATAGAAGGGCTTTCATGGAAATTCTATTAAACCTAAACCCTCTAAGGCATTGCATCTCTGCAAATAAAACGGGAGTTCTATGTATTTCTTAAGGACAAAGTAGGAACACTACGAACTGCATTCAAAAAATGAAGGTTATAAGCTCTGAAACAGGAATAAATAATAGCAAATTTGATCCCAGCTACAAGGATTTGACAATCCACCCAGAACTTTAGACAGAGATACCATGGATTTTGTGTCCTCCTCAGGAGAGTAGAGAAAGAGGATAACCTAGATCAGATAAAGAAAAAAAATCAATCCTGTTACAACCGCTTAGAAAATATAAACAGTAGATATCAATGAAGTTGCCACAAGTTTGGAAACCAGCAATATTAAAAGGAGCAATTTTTCATATCATCATCTGAAGGTTGATGTTACCTGGAAAAAGTTACTGAAAACCAACTCATGGTGAATAGAGGAGATTGAGTCCTTGAGCTTTCACATCCCCCAAACTGAGAGTATACGTTATACTCTGTTAACAGGAGGGCGATCACTGTCAATTTTAAGTTGAGATAAATGGCCAAATTTATGTCATTTTTATGCATAGTGATAATTTTTTTTAGCTGTTTTGAGCTCAATGCCTTTATTAGGTAAACTCTCCTTGACAATTTAGGTAGTATTATGGAGTTTTCTAGTTTTCTGTTGAGTTTTCCAGTTTTACATTGATCTCTTTACATATTTTGTGGGAAACTACAGCAACCCCAAGAGGAAATGTTTCAATAAACTGCAAAGCATCCAGGGAATTGGATTCTAGAACAGTAGGAGCCCAAAGACCTCTGGTAAGGGACAGAGGGAGGCATCTCAAGGAACCTTTTTCCCAGATAAGGATCTTTCAAGTCATAAAAAGAACTAACATCTCAAACAATAGAGAAACTGAGAGAAATGTATAAAAGCTGATAGGTTTAAGGAGAGATGAAGGAGGACATGGCATATATCAAGTGTTAGTGAGTTAAGGCTCCCTTAGATAATTCTTATGACAACTTGAAGGCACAATTTATTACCCCTATTTTGCTGAAGGGACAACTAGGCTTAGAGAGTTAAGGATCCTATCTAAGGTCAAACAGATGGTAAAGATAAAGCTGGGGTGTAAACAATTTACAAACTGGTTAATTCATCAACTCATCAGACAGCCAAATGGATAAACATTAGATATATAAACTTAACTTTTTACTTGCAAAATGGCAAAAGATATGCCCATTGTTGCAGTATCTATGATGACAATTTCTGCAAGTTTTCTCTGTCAGTGTCACTGAACAGTCACTGGCTGGAAGAGATGGAATAACCTCTCCGGGAGGTCATTTTAATGGAGCATTTTGGAAATTATAACTCTAGCCAAACTACTGAAGTGAGGCTTCCAGATAGAAATGAATCTGTTCTGGTAGTTTGGTTTCACTCTTTGAAGTAAGTTGATAACACATTGGCTTGACAGAAAACCTACTGTTCATAAAGTATGAAGGCATGATTTCTTTTCAATTCAACTACTTTCAGAGGCAATGGAGATACTGCAATTGAACTAAAATATGCAGTTAAAGTCAGTCTAATGATTCAATTTGTACAGCTTTTGATAATAGATTTTCAGGTCAAATGAAGATACAGTGAAAGAAGCAGTACACAGGCAAATTGTCTCAATTTAAGTTTAATATGACAGTGAACAGATGGAAAATCTGAGTTATCATTAAAAACGTAGAAAATATGGGAAACAAAATATGTGAATGTAATACATTTATGTATGTGTGCACATAATACAGGCATAAAGAACTTATGCCTTTTGTTAAAAGTATGATTTTTAAATTATAATTTCAGTGATGTAGGAAAAATTGGAATTAACTATTGAAGATCCATGAGACTCAAAAGAAATCGCTTAATAAAACCTATAACACTAATAACAGCAAATATCTGTTTGAAACAAATAACTGGCATTAATCTAAACATTTTACGTGCTTTATCATATTTAAGTCTCAGAAAAGGCCTTGTTAGGTCAATATCTTATCAAGTTACTCTTCGTGTTGGAGAAAAGGCATGACACAGAGAATAAGTGTGGACTCCAGAATTTCAATCCTACTTCCTCTGCTAATTAGCTGTGTAACCTTGGGTAAATCACTGTTTCCTCACTTACAAATTGAGATCCATGTAGTCATACTTATTCCTTTAGCTTGTTAGGAAGTTTAAGTTAGATAATACATGAGAAGTTCTTTAGAGCCCAGAGCCTGGCCTAAGTAAGTGCTTAGTGAAAATGAACTTTTCTACTCAACGTCAACATTTATGGATGAAGGAGAAGACTAAGAGAGCAGGAAGTTGTGTAATGTCACAGCATTGGAAAGTGACAAAACTGAGACACTGATGTTTAGAAAGACACTTTACAGTCTCTCAAGTGTCATATAGAAACATAAAATCTAATATTATTATGCTATTTTGATTGATATTCAAAAATCTGCCTAACTTCATTATCCATTTTGATTAAGGAATAGTCAATTTTTTAGGTTAGTATTAAGCACTTTTTAAACTTAATGTTAAGGATCAAATTAAGCCCATTTTCCCCTTCCTGAAAATATTTAGATTTTTCTTTCACATAGACTGTAACACACAAAACAAAACATTTCTAATGTCTAAAAAGTATAATAAAATAATGAGATTTCTACAAAATAGATCTTTATGATACCATCCAACTCCCTCTTTTTATTTAAAATTGAACTTTTAAAATGACAACCTTAACAATTCCAAATTCCATTTATTCCTTAATTCATTTGAATCATCCACATCATGCACTTTAATGAAATTCAGCACCATAATTGCGAGCATATCCAATTTAACTTCTTTACATAGATTGACTTGAGTGACTGCTACTTCCTCATGGAACCCTCTCTGAAGTACCCCTTATATCAGACTGTTCCTTCTTAATCTCCATGTGTACCTCATTCAACCTTCTCATTTGTCAAAGATGCTGGGGTTTGTTTTGGCTGGTCCTTGTCCTTGTTTTCTCTTTTGATACCTTCTTACAAAAGAATTGTATCTGAGCCCATAGTTTCAACTGCTACCTATATGCTGATAAACTGAAATATATATTTTAATTCCCCCCAAATTCCCAGCCTCTACCCATATTACACTAGATATTCCTACCTTGACGTTTTGTACACATTCTAGCTTAACCTATTTATAATTGACCTCTGATTATCTATAAAATTCTGTCTTCTCTCTTCTATTTCACTATACACCTGGTCACTCATGTCAGAAACCTTAGAGTCACATTCAACTCCTATATATCTCTGAGTCCACCACATGTAATTAATTTCTAAGTATGATTGATTCTGCAATAGAACCATCACATAAATGTAGCTTCATTGTTTCATCTTAACGGAGGCTGCCTGTGTTCAGAATCACAAGAACTGCTTGAATTGTTGCTATATTTTCTCAATTCCTCACTCTAGTCAAATTTCCATGATGGTAGCACAGTCATCTACGAAGAAACTAAACCTGCCACACGTTTACTTGGAAACATATGTTGTATCTCCCCACTGATTACAGTCGTAACCACAAACACATTGCATTGTCATGTTGAAAAATATGTCATGGTAGTTAATAGTAGTTAAATAGTTGAACATAAGGTCTGAAGCCAAGCTTTCTGGATTCTATTATTAGCTCTTCCATCTACTTGCTGTGTGATCTTTGACAACTAGCTTAGCTTCTTAGAGAATGTGAAAAGAGCCCAATAACTACTAGCTACTGTATATAAAATTGGAGTTAAGTGAAATGTAATGGTAGAAACAGAATAAAGAAATAGATAAAAAGAGCACACAAAAATACATTCAACCAGATCCACACATTTTTCTTTTCTTTTTTTTTTTTTGTGAGGAAGATTAGCCCTGAGCTAACATCTGTTGCCAATCCTTCTCCTTTTGCTGAAGGTTAGCCCTGGGCTAACATCTTCCTCTACTTTATACGTGGGATGCCTGGCACAGCACGGCTTGATAAGTAGTGCATAGGTCCATGCCCAGGATCCGAATCTGCTAACCCCAGGCCGCCGAAGTGGAGTACACAAACTTAACCACTATGCCACCAGGGCGGCCCTGAGATCCACACATTTTTAAGGGGTAGATAAATTTGGTTTTGGTCCTCCAGTGGCCAAAACAAAAGGAGAACCATAATCAGACTGTGCTGTGTGTGATCACAGCAAAATAGAAGAAAAATGTAAGAGTCCAAGATTTTATTCCTTGGTCAACTCTACACACTTTTATCATCTCCCATTCTCCTTTGCTCTTGTCTCTTCATCATTTGTCTAATGGAATTCAAGAGAATTGCTAAGTATTACTGGATATAAGATCAATATCTGAAAACCAAGTACATTTTTATATATCAGCATCAAGGAGTTAGGAAATGTAATTTAAAATAATGACATTTAAAATAGTAACTGAAATATAAAGTATCTAGGCATAAGTCTAACAGGGTATGTGAAAGACCTTAATAAAAATAATAAAAGTTTATTGAAAGACATTAAATAAGATTCAGCGATCAAAGAAATATACCATGCCTAAAGTTAGGAAGCCTCTTTGTCATAAATATGCTGATTTTCTCCCAAATTAACCTATAAATTTAATGCAATTTCAATCTTTTATTTCATAGAAATCAAGAAGTTAATTCTAACATTCATAAGAAGATCAAAAGTCCAGGACTAGCAAAGGTTATTTTGTAGAAAATGAGATCAGAAACTTACCCTTCCAGACACAAAAACTTAGTAAAAAGCTATGGGAATTAAAACAATGTGATACTGAAGCAAGATGTATACAAATTAAGCAAGGAAATATGATATAGATTCCTCTAATAAATGAAGTAAATTTTATGCATACAGATTTTTTTGCTGCAGATCACCAGAGAAAGGATGGACTATCAAGAATATGGTGCAGGAAATTTTGTGGAAAATTGTATAAAGGAAAACATTCATAGATTGGAAGAATCAATATTATAAAGACATCAATTCTCCCCAAATTGATGTAAAAATTTAATGTAATTCCTATTAAAATACCTACAAGGCTTTTGAAGATACAGACGTGCTTATTCTGAAATGTACATGGAAAGGCATAGGCTCTAGAATAGCTAAAAAGCAATCTTTCAAAAAAAGGAAGAATAAAGTTGGAACAATTACTATACCAAATATTAAGCCTTTCTATATAGCTACAGTAATCAAGACCATGTGCTATTGACAGGAATAGACACATGGATCAATGGAACTGAATAGATAACCAAGAAATAGCCCCATACAAGTACAGCCAAATGATTTTCAACAGAGTGCAAAAGCAGTTCACTGGAGGAAGGACAGCCTTTTCAACAAATGGTGCTGGAGTGATTGGATATCCATATGCATAAAAAAAAAGAACCTGAATGCAAACCTTGCATCTTCTATAAAACTTAACGCAAAGTGGATCACAAACTTAAATATAAAACATAAAACACTAAAATACAGGAAAAATCTTTGGAACCTAGAGTTCAATGAAAAGTTCTTAGACATTATACCCAAAACACGGACCATACGAAAAAAGAAATCAGTACGTTGGATTTCATCAAAATTAAAAACTCCCTGTTAAAGAGCTTGTGAAAAGACAAGCTACAGACTAAAAGGAAATATCTGCAAACCACATATCTGACAAAAGACTTACATCTAGAGGATATAAAATACTCACAAAACTCAATTTTATATATATATATAACATATGTAATATAAGTACGTATGTGTATATATACATAACATATATAATGGGCAAAAGACATAAATAGACACTACCAAAGTGAATATAAAGATGAAAAGATGTTCAAAACACTAGCCACCTGGAAAAGGCAAATTAAGACTTTGGTGTCATTGCTCTACACACCTATCAGAACAGCTATAAAACAATTATAAAAATACCAAATTCTGGCGAAGATGTAGTGAAACTGAATCTTTGATACATTGTTTGTGAGAATTTAAAGTGGTGCAGTCACTCTGGAAACATTTTCTCATTTAAAAAAAAAATACTAAACATACATTTACCATAGGACCCAGCAATCACATCCCTTTGCATTTATCCCAGAGAAATAAAACCTTATTTCTACACAAAAACCTCTACATGATTGTTCATAACAGTTTTATTTGTAGTTGTCAAAAACTGGAAACAACCAAAATGCCCTACAATTGATGACAATTGAACAGATTGCTACATCCATAGCATGGAATGCTTCTCAGCAAAAAAAAAAAAAAAAAAGAAACAAATTATTGATAAATGCAGCAACTTAGATGGATTTATGCTGAGTGAAACAAAAATTTAAAGAGGTCATATACTAGATGATTCCATTTATATAACATTCTCAATATGACAAAATTATGCAAATAGAGGACAAATTAGTGGCTGCATAGAGTTAAGAATGGTGAGGGGAAGGGAGTGGGTGTGAAGGTGTAGTATAAAGGAAATCTTTGTGGTGAAGTAATATTTCTATATCGTGATTGTGGTGGTGGATACATGACACTGCACGTGTGATAAAATGACAGAATTTTCACGCACAGTGTGCCAATGTTAATTTCCCGCTATTGGTATTGTACTATAGTTGTCTAATATGTGACCAGTAGGGGAAACTGGATGAAGGGTAAGGGGGAACTCTGTACTATCTTTGCAATTTCCTATGATCTAGAATTTTTTTTAAATTAGAGGAAAATATGAAAGACTGTGATTTCAGGGTAGAAAAGACTTCTTAAAAGGCATACCAAGCACAAACTGAAAAGGAAAAGACTGAGCAATCAAGCTAAATTACAACAATTTTTGTCAGTAAAAGATAATATAAGAAAGTGAAAAGCCAATCCATAAGGAGAGAAGAGATATTCATAAAATATAATCATATATATATGTCATATATGTGACTACAAATAAAGAAGGAAAAGACAGACAAAGGAAAGATGAAGGAAAGCATAGACAAACCAAAGCAAAAATAGATCAAGAAGTATACTAAGAAATTCACAGAAGAAAACAGAACAGTCAATAAACATATAAAAGGTTATTCTACCTCATTGGCAACCAGAGAAATGCCAATTAAAAGATCAGATAACATTTTGTTTTTTGAGTACATAAATGACATTTTATTTATAGCACTGAGGCCTGTTTGATTTTCTCCTTTATCTCCCTGTATATATTAATTTTATTTTCTTGAATGAGCAAGGATTTCTCTATCTTAGAAATCTGGTCTCCTTGTCAGTCTCTTTCTCATTGTTAATCATCCTCCACTGATTTTTAGAAAATCTGGTGGCCTCTTTAGTGATATAAATTCAAATAATATTTTTTTCTATAAGCTTTTCTTCTTTTAGATAGAATTCTTGTTATACTTTGATATTTCAGTTGATTCTCATCTTCGGGTGTATAAATTACAAATATTTTGGATCACCTTGACATATGTTCCATAGCTATAATTTTCTCTCTAATACTGTTTAACTTTTTTCTCTTTTACTTTTTGTTTGTCTTGCTTTTATTCATTCCTATCTTCCATATGGCTCACTGCATATCAACTGGGTCTATTCTCCTTTATACTGTTTCCAATGTGGCTTTCAATTCTAGGACAGTTTTATTTTACCATCTCCTCCTTTTTCTGAGCTCTGGTAGTTCATATTTCATCTTTTTCTGTATTTTCCCAGAGTTGTTCCACTTCCACTTGGAGTTCTTTGGCTGATTTATTAAGTTCTCTGACCTGTAATACGTTTAGAAGAAAATATATTTGTTCAATAGGGTCTCTTTTTTTTCTACCAAGTGTCCCTTTGCAGATTTTGTTTTAATTGTTCATTCTTCTTGATCCAGAAAATTTGTAAAAATGTGTTTTTGTGTGGGTTTGTGTGTATGAGTGTGCTTGCGCTACATTGTGTGTCTTGTTTGCATGTGTGTGTGGGAGTTATTTAGCTTTTATCTTTCCACGGCCAATAGAGATTAGCAGTTTCAGGGATGCTGGCTGCCTAGAGTCAACCCCCACCCCAATGTTTGATTTCTCATTCAGCTGAAGCACCACCCCTACTCTATGGTGTCATAATGCATCCCAGAATCTTCTGCCATCAGACTGTATATCCCTTCTCTGCACTTTCAAACAAGAAATTTAGTTTTCCCTGCAGGGTACTCTGCCTCTTTTGCAAAATCAAATACTTCTGGTTTTGTTCCCAATCTGCCAGCTCAAGCATCTTCCATTATCACCACTGAACCTTCAGGGCATTTAGCGCCCCTATTTTGTATATTGTTGCTCCAAAATTTTACTTCAATGTAGTGTGTGCTTTTCTTTTTTATTATAACTTTTGGTGATTTCTGTGAAAAGGAAGGAAGCCACTGTGTTATTCTGCTATTTAAAACTTGCAGGATCATCTAGTTATTATATTTATAATAATAGGAAGAATTTTCCCTGTAGATTTAGGTGATTTTCAATAGATGAAGGGTCTAGTACTTTAAGAACAGGAATTGTTCACCCAGTTTATTGTAGTTAAAACAAAGCTTCCACGGAACATTGCATTTTGCAAAGTCACATTTCATACGGATATTAAACAACAACAAAAAGATGTTTCCTTTCATTTACAAAATGTCACTGGACAGAGTAAGGGCAGAAGTGGTAAAATTGCTTTGTAATAGGATCTGTTAATCTCTGTTCTACAAGACCACATACAACAAAGAGTGAAACAGTTGTTACAACCTAATGCTTTTGTGCATTATATGAGAGGGCTAATACATTATGGGAAAGTAAAAATCTCAGCAGTTTTGAAATTTGGCATGGTCAGGGCAAATGTATCAATAAAGTTTTGTTACCAGAAGGACTCATGCTGCATGGGAAGATGGATGTAATCAGCATTATGCATTGTAATCGAGTGAATAGTCAATACAGATTAAATATTGACAGAAGTTTCTTTACCAGTGCTAAACCGAACAGTCCTTAAGAGGTTCAGGAAGCATTATCATTATAACAGTGAATTTGTATGACAATCCCACTCGTGTTACTCATTATACATTAGTAGGCTCTGAAGACAGGTTTCCAAGTGCAACATAAAAGGAAAAAAAAGGCCTGAGGCTGAGGGGTAAAAACCAATACTGGATTTAGCAAGAGCATAAAACAGAGCTCCTTAATGAGCCGATTCATAGATCATTAACCCATCCCACAGCAAGGGACGTGACTGCAGATTGCCTATACCTAGAAAACTGAATTTTTCTTGGCTTTCCAGACTTTGGATTCTTGTGAATAGTTTGGGTCACCTATATTCTATTTTATTTTTAAGAAGAAATGGAAAGAGAGGCTGGGGGAATCTTTCTCTTTTCTTCAAAAAAAATTTTTAAGTGTATTTTATTGTGGTAAGAACACTTAATATGAGATCTATCATCTTAAAATTTTGGGGTACAATACAGCATTGTTGATTATAGGTACAATGTTGTATAGCAGATCTCTAGAACTTATTCATACTAGGCTTTGAAGATTTGAGATAGTGTTTCAGAATTCATAGCAGTAATTGGGTAGTTTTCATGTTTACTAAAACATTAACTTGAGTATGAAGTTGGGTTTTAAATCATCAAGAAGAATGTCACTGGTATCAGTTTAAAATGGGATTTATAAATATAAGATATTTTATGTGACCTTCATAGCAACCACAAAGGAAAAAACCTATAGTGGATACACAAAAGATTATGAGAAAGAAGTCAAAGCATATGTATATATACACCACATTTTCTTTATCCATTCACCTGAATTTATATAACACTTTAAACCAATGTGACCTCAGTAAAATAAATTTTAAAAATTAAAAAAAAAGAAGTCAAAGAATACTGTTCCAAAAAAACATCAAATCACAAAGGAAGGCAGCAACATAAGAAGCATAGAACAAAGGATTTACACAACAGTTAGAAAACAATTAACAAAATGGCTATAGGAAGTCTTTATCTATCAGTAATTACTTTAAATGTAAATGAATTAAATTCTTCAATCAAAAGACATAGAGTGGCTGAATGGATAAAAAAACAAGACCCGACAGTAAGATACCTACAATAGACTCACTTTAGCTTTAAGGACACATACGGACTGAGAGTGAAGGGATGAAAAATGATATTTCAAGCAAATGGGAACTAAAAGAAAATAGGGATAGCTATAGTTACATCAGACAAAATAGACTTTAAGCTAAATATGGACAAAACAGGCTAAGAAGGTCATTATGTAATAATAAAAGGGTCAATCCTTCAAGAAGATATACCAATTATAAATATTTCTGTACCTAACATCAGAGCACTTAAATATAAAAAGCAAATACTAACAGAACTAAAAAAAATAGCAATACAATAATAGTTGGGGACTTTAATACCCCATTCTCAACAATGGATTAATAATCCAGAGAATCAATGAGAAAACAGTGGATTTGGAACACTAGAGATCAAATGTACCTAACAGACATATACAGAATATTCTGTCCAACAGCAGCAGAACACAGTCTTCTCAAGTGCACATGGAACATTCTCCAGTACAGGTCATGTGATAGGTCACAAAACAAGTGTTAGCCCATTTAAGAAGACCAAAATCATTCCAAGTATCTTTTCCAACTACAGTGGTATGAAACTAGAAACCAATAACAGAGGGAAGGCTGGAAAATTCACAAATGTGTGGAAATTGAACAATACACTCCTGCACAACCAAAGGGTCAATGACAAAATCAAAAGAGAAATCAAAAAAATCTTGAGACAAATGAAAATGGAAACACAATATACCAAAACTTATATTACGCAGCAAAAGCAGTTCTGGAAGGAAAGTTTATAAAGATAATTGCATACATTAAGAGAAAAAAGATCTTAAATAAACAACCTAACTTTATACCTCTAGGAACTAGAAAAACAAGAACAAACTAAGCCCAAAGTTAGCAGAAATTAGGAAAAAATAAAGATTAGAGCAGAATTACATGAAGTAGAGAATAGGAAAGCAATAGAAAAGGTTAACAAAACTAAGAGTTGGTTCTTTAAAAAGAAAAACAAAGTCGGCAAACCTTTAGCTAGACTAACCAAGACAAAAGAGAGAGGACCTAAATAGGTTCTAAGAGCCTTAAAATTCAGGACTTGTGATTTCCAAGTTGGTGCCCTCATTGATCATTTGTATTCTCTGGAGAAGTTTTTGGTACCTGAAGAAGAATTAGGATACCCTTCACATGGCTTTAGAGCCACACAAAGATCTCAGACAGACTATTGTGCAGGTGTTCCCTCTAGGTTCTTCCTTTCTTCTCCACATGGTGTAAGCTTCCAACCACTGTTGTTTGGAGGATAAGTCCAAGCTGATGATGTGCTGGATGCATTATCAACAGCTCAAAATTAGCTATGGAACTCTCTCCACCGCATTTAAATCCATTCTCATTTCCTGTGTTCATCATCAAGAAAGGCTGTGCTTCCCTACATAGTATGGAGAGAGGACTTCAGTTACAAGTACACTTTTGTTAAACAACATGGAAAGAAAATAGTGCAAATTCAAACCATGACTCTAAGTCACAACATCCAAGAAATCTATATATCCATTAAAATTATTAGTGTCTATATTTGTGAACTGATCACTTATTCAAACTAAGAAAAGAACAGTTACACATTAGTATTTGTTTTACTTTCCATTCTGAGGGGACAAAGCTCTTCCTGCCCACCCAATTTGGCCATAGCTCTTCCTAATTGTCTCTAAAGGAATTTTTAAAGGGTCTTGAAATTCCCATGACCTTTTATCAAGTTCAATCTATTATTTGCTATTGGCACTTTACATTTTCTTTCCTGCTCAAAAAAAGTCACTTTCAGATTTTCTTTCTCCAAAAGGAGAAACTCAGTAATCTGTTCCCTGGAGAATAAGGTCCTTTGCCCTCATGGTATGCAGTGAATGGATTGTATCTAACAATGACATCAGCTGGGTTTTATTTCTCACAGAAATGACAGGTCCCTCCAGAATTAAGTTGACCTGATAATTCAAAAATGGCAGAGCTTTAAGGTCCTTCGTTTCACTGAAATGAGTAGTAGATGTCACCCTTTCTACCAGGCATAATATATTTGAATTTTCATTTGTGATTCCTTTCCTAACAGACATAAATTCAATGTTTCATTAGTTATCATGTGCATCTGCAGCACATGTTCTACTTCTCCCTGCAGTGACTTGTAAGCATGATTTCAGTACAGAGCTATTTCTGTAAATAGAGCTATTTCTATTTTGTGTCTCAACTTATTCTCACCCATCTCTCCCACTCCAGACTTCCTTATTATTTTCTTCATTGTTAATACTGGATGCCATAAAATATTGTAAGTTAGAACCTCCTAAATGATACTTACTGGGAAATGTTCTCATATATAAAGGCTATATGAATCTAAAATTTGAATGTTTAAATGGGATATTTTATCAAATTCAATATTGAACTGACGATACCCTCTATAATAACAATTTGCCAAATGGAGAAATGTCATACTCTGAATGAGCATTATCCTTCATGCTGATAGGTGAAATTAATGAAATAATTAAAAAGCAATAAAAGGAAAATGAAGAGTGTCAGAAGACACCAACAGGATTGAAAACAAAATATTTCTGGCATGGTGATGTGATGGCCAAAAAAAAAAAAAAAAACCCAACCTTTCTCCAATCTCAAGAAAAAATGAAGTTTCATTCACAAACTGAACAATTTTCTACATAGTTAGCACATTTTCTTTAATATTATAGAACCAAATAGATTTGTCTTATGTCACAATGGAACATTGTTCCCATAATTTGTCAGGATTAAGAAAGATAACCAGACACAATATATAGGCATTTTTAAAGAAAAATTTCATGCATCTTGCCATATTTTCTGTGAAAGATCCAATGGTCTTTGCAACAGAAAAGTTGAGTGACACCAGCAGATGAAGAAGCACAAAGTACTTCAAATATCCAGCCACATTGCAGGGACTATTTCATTTTTCTGAACTAGAAAAGCCGCATAAGAAAGCATTCTTGTTGGATATAGTATTCCCCATTTGTTAGGTTCAGACACTCTGTTTTCTCATCTTTTTCATAGTATAGTACCTACTAGAAAAATAAAGGATGAGGATGAGAGACAACCAAATTTCATTGTTGTGATTTTTCAAGAAAATAACACAATCTAGAAACCTTCCAGTTGAACAATTCCCAACAAAATGTAATTTACTTTTGAACATTTGACTTGTGCTAAGAGTCAAATGAACTTGTTCTGTAATGAGAACTTATTCTATAATGAGAAAAACTTGTTCTATAATGAAAGAATCTTATTTGTTTATAGTGTTCTCATGCCAATCAGAAGGAAGAGTAATAGTTCTCTGGCATTTGAAAACTGAAGGCAATGGAGAAAGGGTGATAGAGAGCCCTGTTGTCCCCAAAACAGCCTTGCGTTCATTTGCTTTTTGCCCATCTTCTCTAGTTTACACCCTATTGAGACCCATTGGTGTTTCCACAGGTAGGGGTCATACAGACCACAACAAAAGGATGAAATTCTTTCCTTTATTTCCCCCATTTTAGAATGAGATATTATTTTTGAGCCAATTCTTGTGGCTTAATGTGTACAGAAGAAGGAAACAATTAGGTGCTGCAAATGGCCAAAATTCCAGGAGAGGATGTTAAAACACTGATAATTATTACTCACAGCTATGACTATTAGGCAAAGTAGCAGTGACTGTCACAAGGATGGAAATTTCCATCTCTGTCCTATTGTGAGAGAGGAAAATGATCTCCTTCTTTATGGCTGTGAGGTTATTCAGTCTAGGAACTAGTATATACTAGATTTGAACTTCCCATTAACACTGAATAAAACAATCATTTCTGCATCTACCACAGGGCATTTCTATTTACTCATACTTGTAAACACAACCTGATGAAAGATTATTTTTTCTTTCTACACGCACACACATCCTTGTTAAGTAGATAGATATGAGGACAGAGAAGCATAAGCTACTTTGTTGTTTTGTTGAAGCATGGGTAGTCGCATTACTGAGGTATTTTGAGCAAGACCTAACTCAGTATCTCTTGCAAGAGGAAGAAGTCAGGCATCTCTTGAGAGATGAGGCACATCTAAGCTCTGAGCAGACAGTAAGTCAGGACTCTGGGGAGTCTGATATTTCTGAACTGATGATCCAGCAAAGATCAGCAGAAGAAATGAGTGAACGTCATGTGTACATATCTTGAGGGACTGAGGATGTTTAAATCATCAAGTGAGATAAAAGTCCAGACAGCCAACACGTAATGAAGGATTTATTTCTCCAGCTGCTGGCAGTGCTACCAGGAGACAGTTCTCAGTTCCCAACCCACTTTGGGTCATTGCCTCAACTGAGGAGAGCTGTCTTGTTCAAGATTATTCCCCTTGTCAAGGATCTGCCTCCAATGACTGATCATTACAGGCATATAAAGAATCAGTCACCTCACCCCAACATGGGACAGTTAGAATTCCCTGTGAGGTCATTTGATGTTTCCCTTGAAATAAGTTGCTGCTCAAATTCTCCCTCTGCCTAGTCTGCTTCCTTCCCTTCCCTTTCCTTCCCTTCTTCAGGTACTGATTCCAGAAGACCTCCCAATAAACTTCCTGCATGCAAAACTGCTTATTGGGGAAACCAGCCTCCGACTTCCAGGTAATTTGGGCCTCCACCAACAAGAGCAAAAAAGATGAATGCTTCCAGGGCTAGAGTCATTTGTCCTTTTTATATTTTTCAACCACCTGTGGTGACGCTAATTTTTTGAGTGTATACTGAAGGCAAAGGAAGGTGAGAAAAAGGCAGACATAAGTATTCCTAATTGATCCAAGATAGAGATGTTTGAACTCCCCAAAATTTCTTATGCACTTCCAGCTGAGAATTATGACAGTCCTTTCTCTTTATTTTCATAGCTAAAAGGATGAGAATTATTTCAGAAATATAAGTGATGGTAATTCCTACTTTCTCAACCAACTGACAGAAATGCACTTTGTGATAATTACAACACTTATTCCAACAGTCTCATGTAAATAGATCAGTAAAACTAAGAAATAGAAAAGTAACCTCAGGCAAAGGAAAGAAGTGACATTTATTGGGCACCCACTGTAGACATGGCACTGTGCTAGGCATCTTACATATGTTGTCACTCTTCTGACAACAATGCCGTGCAGTTGATATTCCACATTCTTTCTGCAAATGAAGTAATGGAAGCTCAGAAAGATTAAATTATTTGCCAAAGGTCAGGAAATTGAAGGTGGGACTTAATGACCATCTGAAACACAAGTCCATGTTCTTTCCCTATGTTATACTCTTAAAGATTAGAAGAAAGGGGGAATATTTTCAAATCAGATAACACTTTGAGAATGTGGATTTTATTAAATAAGGGTTTAGATGGAACAAATCACAGTATCTTCCCCAGGCTAGATTATGGAACACATAAATCCCTCCTAATCATGTAATAACTTCACAGATTTGCTAAGTCAAACCATTTTCTGACTTATCACTTGTGCTCTCCATACTGGTATTAAGGCTATTCAGTAAAAGATTTATTGTAGTCAAACCAAGCCTGAAAATAGCATAAAATTTTATGTGCAAAAGTTATTTCTTGCAAAGAAAAAAATACCTACGCATAATAAAGGTCATGTCTTGAACTGCAATCTGGACATTTGTATTACTGTGAGCCAGCAAAGCCTTTGCCCTGATATATTCCAAAGTGTGAACTGCCTGCTTTTAAAATTACACTTTTACTCATTTCACAGAACAATGTTTTAATCCATGGTCATTACCAAAAATTAGTTACTTGACACAATTTCTCATTGAGAAGATGATGTTTTCTGAAGTCAACTTATTTTTATTTTTAATAACCACTGTAGATGCTAATGACAATGAAAATTTGAAAACTATATTTGGTCAAATTTCAATTTTGTTGAAGATTATATAAATAAACTAAAATGACAGTAAAAAGAAACTAAGACAATTTCCTCAGTTAACTTAAAATTAATCTAAAGTTTCTAAATAGCAAGTGCAATAATTAAGCCAAAATAATGGAATGGGGTAATACGGATTGTGTATTTTTAAATAATCACATCAACTGATTATGTCAGTTTGTAAATCCTTGGAAAGTTAATTAAGGTGCCAAAATTAAGGGCTTCCATGTGGCAAAGAGATCACTTCTACAATGTAATTGGTCACTTAGACTGAAGCAAAAGTAAGACATCATGCTTATTATCAGTAATGTGTTAATTGATTATGGAGTGAGAAGGAGACACGATCTTAAAGCCACAATGAGTTTTTGCCTCTCTTGGGTGCTGGACCCCAGCCAAAGAAGGGACAAACAGAATGACTCACGAGCAACAGATCTTGTCCTTCACTCCCTCCATCCTTCCAGAGTCAGAAGTTGTGACTGATGAAAACGGAACTTAACTTCATTCTGGCTAATGGACAACAGACTATAATTGTCTCAGGAAGATGCATTAGTCTTATCTCTGTGAATTTCTACTTGTATCATTATAATAAGACAATTACACTTACACTGGACTGTATAATAGACCTTGATGTCCGACAATGAATAACTGTAATTGACTATAGCTCATTATATTCTCAAATAATTTGAAGCAGGGTTTTTCTTATTCTGCAGTAAAATTTAGGAACTTGTTGACTCTGTCTAGCCTGTCCATTATCTGAACCCAATAATGGATCAATACTTTAAAAAGTATGATTGATTACACAAACATTAGATTTGAATCCGTGAGCCTGTGCACATCTATTAAGCAACTGGTAAGTGCAAGACAATGTCTAGCTGGTGTGGGGATTTAAAAATATATATAACACATGACCCTGACTTTATGGATTTTATAATATAGTTGAGACAAAATACCAATGCAAAAAGTTGATGTTGCAGAATTTTAAGAATGTAAAAAAGAAAAAAATACACACCAACAGTACTAACAATAACAAAAAAGAAAAACCCACACCTAACAATGCAAAAACATTCTCACGGTACATTTCTTTCTCCTTCATTACCACACATTTATTTGTTAATAAAAGCTAAAGCAAAACAAAGTCAATGTTGTTCTGTAATGTGCTGACAAGAACTGAAATGTTTCAATCCCACAAAATCATTTCTTGGTATTCTATAGCAAAGAAGTATTTGAAAATTGAATCTTTAAATCAGTTTATATTTTACTAATCTTATTTTTGAGTTTCCTAATTAGATGTCCACTTATATTTTCAACTAGAGGCAAATAATGTACATAAAATGAAGTATTTAGCTTGTTTTAATTATAGAATATACTTCATCTGCTCAGTTGAAGTAAATAATATTTCTGAATTTAGAACTAAATTTAGAACCTCTCATTTTATAGTAAAAATTTAGAGATATTATAAGTCTTGTCCAAGGTAATTTAGCTGGTTGATGACAGAAGTTGTGCTACTGATCAAGGTCTCTTTACTCAAGAGTCTAGCGCTCTCTTTCTCGCCATCATTGAATAGAGCTTTACATAAAAAGAAAGTATTTTCATATTTCACATCCATTATTACACTTGGCCATTGTAACACTCCCGTGAAGTAGTCCGTGATGATGTACTAAGGATAGAGGTTGTTATTTACTAAGAGAATGCTGCAAGTCAAGTATTTTTCTTGGCACTTAACTGTTCAGAAGAGTGGGGTTCATAAAAGGTTAAGTCTCATAGCCAATGTTGCGTAACTAATAAGAAAAAGGGGCTGGGACATTAAAGTATTCTGATTGTTCAGTGTCTAGTCCAATTTGCTGCTCTCGCACCAAAATCGTTATATCTGATTTTCCTTACCTTAAAAGCAAAAATCATTGAACAAATACTATGTGCTAGCGAAAGATATGAGAGCTGAAAAATGGAAATAAATAAGGCTTACATCCTGCCATTGATGAGTTCATAGACCAGATAGTAGTTAATATGTATTTAAATAAATAATTATATTGCAATGTGATGAGGGGCTGTACTGGGGGTACATTCCTTTCAGGGGCAATGGAGACATAAAGCAACTCAGAACTCCCTCCTCTCCTTAATTAAGTTAAAAAGCAACTATGAGTCATATATCTGGTTATAGAATTTGGCATGTAATAATTTTTCAAGCTGTGTATTTATCAGAATCTACATTTATTATTGTGTATCTGGTTACATTTATATGGGAAATATCTCAAGAATTGTATTAACTGTGCAAATTTTAACTATGTAACCCATATACATTTATAATCAATTATTGTTTAGTCATACTGTTTATACTACTCAAAGATTACAAAACTGTCAAAAGTGGGTATCAAAACTTGAAAGTAAAATGGAAGAATGGTGTTGGTTTGTACATTCATTTTAGCCTTGGGGGGAAAGCACCCACTACACTGAGAAATAAGAATTAAATTTAGTCTACCAGGTAGAAAATGGATTCCTCCCAAAGAATATATCACTTTGACTGTGAAAACAAGTAACCCTCTACAGGTTTAAAATATGTTATATATTAAATCATGTATCTATAGAATATTGCTAAAGTGAACTTGTGATTTTGATTGTCTTTCCTGAATTAGAAATGTGCAAAGTGAGCGACAAATCTTTAAATCAAAAGGTGGTATTAAGTTTGTGCTTTTATTACCACTGCTAATGATAATTCCAGAATGCTTTAATTTTATAAAGTTTTGAAAAAACTTCTTACACACATTATATTATTCGATCCTTGTAAGCATCCTGTAAGTTTGACTTACTATCACCATCGTATTTTAGAGATAATGAAATTGTAACTCTAGGAGGTTAAGTGACTGAAGCTATTTCACCCTGCTAGTAAGAGGCCAACCCAGGTCATTATCCCTGCCCTTTCCATCGTATTCTGTTTCTGTTAGTCGTATGATGTTCCACATTTCTCTGGAATTATCAATAGCCATTCTTCAATAACAGTTAATATATGCTTCTTTATAAATGTAGGTTTTTAAAAATTAGACTTATACAATTTACATAGAGAAAATTTTCCCTTTTTAGTGACCAGTTCCATGAGTTTTGACCTACACATGGAATTGTGTAACCACCATGCCTAGCAAGACATAGAACAGTCCAATCATCCCAACATAGTCCCTTATGTCCTTTGTAGTCAACTCTCCCTCTCACTCTAGTCCCTGGCAACAACTGATGTCTTTTCTCTCCCTGTAGATTTGCTTTTCAAGAATGTCACAGCAATGAAATTGTATACTCAGTGCCAGTTTCTTGGGTTGCAACCCATGCAGTCACACAGGCCCTGTGCTTACAAAGGCCCCACGCTTAGTTTAATGCTCTGCTGTCACTGTATTGAAAGTCTTAATTTCTGAACAATAGGCCCCATATTTCCATTTTGCACTGGGACCCACAAATCATATTTTGTCCTTAGTGTCGTAGGGTCGATTCTGACTCCTAATGACCCTGTGTACAGCAGGGCAAAACCCTGCCTGGTCTCTTTGCACCATCCTCGCACCTTGCAGCTTTATATCAGACAATGCTCTGCTGCTATTCACAGGGTTTTCGCGGCCAATTTTGGGGGGAAGGGGGTGGTCAGGCCCTTCTTCTCAACAAATTATGTAGCCAGTATACAGCATGTAGGTATTGGAGTCTGACGTCTTTCCCTTAACATAACACATTTGAGTTCATCCATGTTATTATGTGTATAAATAGTTTGTTCCTTTTTATTGCCAAGTGATTTTTCCATTGTAAGGGTCTACCACAGCTTGTTTATTCATTCACCAGTTGAAGAACATTTTCATTATTTCCAATTTGGGACAATTATGAATGACAGCACTATAAACATCCACATACTTTTTTGTGTGTGAACATCAATTTTTATTTCTGCTAGATGAAGATCTAGTAGTACAAATGCTGGGTTGTGTGTGTGTGTATAAACATATCTATATATATTGTATTTAGGTGTTTTGAGAATGTGTGTGTGTGAAGAGGGTATTAAATGACAGTAAGGAAGAAATAAAACTTGTAGCTGGTGAACTGTATGGTCTTGAATAAGTCATCTGATCTTCTCTTTCTTGACTCAGCAATATCTTGTATATTGGAAGAAAATGAAAATAATACTTATGGAAATGTTCTAAAGTCGTTGGAGAGGAAATCTATAATAAAATTTTAGGGCAAAATGTGTTTCAGAATTTCATAACAGGCAAGTTTCATTTGTCTCATTTTTAAAATAAATATGCTTGTTGCCCCAAATAGATTTAGCCTAAATTAGATCTTAGTGTAGCTTAATACAGCTTTCTGTACAGCTAGTGTTCACTAAATTATTTTACACATCTAGACTCAGTTTGAAAAACTGGAATGTTAATCTCAATCCGTGATTTTTTGGGGAAAGAAGAGGAATACTGAGGGCACAATGAATGACTTTTGTATGGGTTTATAACATCTGCTTCATTGTCCGCATCAGGGACTGCCCTGTGGAAGACGTTCTCTCAAGACTTTCCTAATGCTCTGTTTCTCCGCTCCTCATTTCTCCTTCATCTTTCCACACTTTTGTGTTTCTATCTTACTCCCTCTTCTCACTTTTACTTTGTTGCCCTCTCCCTTTTAAAAAAAACATAATATTGATGAGTTTTCCCCTCTGATCTACCAGATTATTAGCTCTTTAAGGACATGAAGTATGTCAGTCATTTCTGTCTCTTCAGACCTGGCAAATTGAAAGTACCCCCTACAAGTAAGCAAGAAATTTGAAAACCACAGTGTGGTTTCAGCACCACTTTACCCAGTTTTTATAGTGTTCACATACATAATCCACTATTCATTTTTACAGATGTTTTCTCACAACGTGGTGAAGAGGCATCTTGCAGATTAATGACACCAGTAACGGCCTAAATCGTCTTGTGGAAACCAAGAATCTGTCAAAAACACTTGGGTTTTCTCATGTTTGTAATTAACATAGAAGATGTCTGTAAAACTCTAAACTCTTTCTGAAATTACTTTTCAAAACACCAACTCTCAGTCCAAATGCTTTTGTAATTTTATTATTCTTTGCAAATTAAGACAGAGGGAAACATTCCATTTAAAAAAACCACAAACTTCTAATCCAGACAAGATGGCAGAGACTCATCTCTACCTGTTCCTTCCCACTGATGACAACTATAAATCCTGGAAACAACTCAGTCGCAACCAAAGGAGAGTTCTGAAAGATGGGAAGAGGAAGGTTGGAAGTTAGCATTGGGAACCAAGGCCTGGAGGAACTGTGTAGTAGCAGGGCATCTTACTACCCTCTCAACCAACTGAAGGTGGCAATCCAGAATGTCCTGACCTGCAACCAAACAACCTGCAACCAATGGTGGAGAGGGAGGTTCATTCTTCCCAATCTAACAAGAGTCCTGCCTATAAAAGGCCAGCCTGGCAAAACAGGCAAGGAGGAAACATCAGAAGTCCTGCTGATGAGAAGCCACCAGGGGAAGTTCATCTCTTACCAGCTAGGCCTGAAACTGCCCTCCTGCCTTTAGACAACATGTGGCTGGGACACGGGACAAGGGGACTCCCTCCCCACAACAAGTGGCCAGTGGGGAGGAGCTCTCCATTCTCCATAGGCAAGAGGATCTCACCACAACAAGTGGCCAGCACAGGAAGTGTTCTTCGTCCCTACTTGCCACCTTCCTCTCCCCCCAAAACAGCTTTCATCCAATGATTGAAAGAAGGTGATGAAGCTCCCTTATCCCTTGAAGGCATAATAACTCAGAGGCACCTGTTTTCCATTGGCTCAGAGAAATTCTCCAGAGGGAATAAGCTTCAGTTTCCTACGGTGTTATCTTGCTTATTAATACACTCTTTATTGGCTGCCTACCTTCCCCTTTCTCACCTCCCCACACTCTCACTGGTTTTTCGAGAAAATCATTCTAAATAAAATACTTTTACTTGAATCTTTGTCAAAAACCATCTTAACACTCTCTCTATTTTGATTCAAGTAAAACTTAAAACAATACAGAACAGGGGCTGGCCTGGTGGCATAGTAGTTAATTTCATGCTCCGCTTCCATGGCCCCTGGGGTTTGCAGGTTCGGATCCCAGGCACAGACGTACCCATTACTCATCAAACCATGCAGTAGTGGCAGCCCACATACAAAAAAGAGGAGGACTGGCAACGGATGTTAACTCAGGGCCAATCTTCCTCACCAAAAATCCCCAAAGAAAACAAACCAGACAAACACACAAAAACTTCCATGTTTCCCTTCTACTTGTCTTTGTAAACACTATTTTAGACATTTGAGAATTTATAGATGTATACTTAACAAAATTTAAGATTAATCAATATCACATCCTCCTAAAATATACAATGACCTTAGAATGTCTTTTACTCCTCTCACACTCCCATGCTGTATGATATTGTTCTCTTGGTTTTTAGTTATCTCCTACCCTTTAAATTAGATAGTAAAATAATTATTTTAGAAATTTATTGATTTGATTTGCCTACATGTCACCAATTTGTATGTTCAAAGTCACGTCTTGCAGCACAGATGATTCCTTAAAATATTCCCCCTTTTCTCTAATGTGCATCCTTTAAAAGTTCCTTTAGTGAAAATCTGTTGATGGTAAACAATTCTCTTGATTATTTTCTTGTATTTTTTTTAGAGTTCTTAAAATTTGCCCACCCTCTGAATTCCCTGTGTATAAAATTCTAGTTTGATAATTATTTTGTCTTCTATTATTTAAATTCAGAAGTCTGTTTCTAATTATTAATTTGTAATGTTCATTTTTTTTCTCAACAGTTGATTCTAAAATCTTATCATTGTCTTTGGAGGTCTGCATTTCACAATGATGTAACCAGGTTTGACTTATTGATATACTGTTTGGGACTCCTCATGTTTACTTGATCTATGGATATATGATTTATAAATTCTGGAGAATTTTCAAGTGCTATCTCTTTGGATATTGCCATATTCTTTTCTTCTGGAACTGCTATTAGAAAAATGATAGGTCTTCTTATTTTATTCTCAACATTTCCTAACCTCCTCTTCTTTTTTCAAAATTTTTTCCTCTATGCTTCATTCTGGGTAATTTCTTCAGAACTCTTTTATATTTCACTAATTTCCCCTTTAGTTCTGTCTAATCTGTAATATACATATCCACTGAGTTTTAAAATTAAATGTTTTATTTTCCACATCTAGGATTCTATTTGGCTAATTTCATATATACCTTGTCTTTTCTTTAGACCAATTTTTACTTCCTATTTTATTTATTTAAATACCTTAATATACTAATTTCATATTTTGTGTATAACACTTTAATTACTTATATTTCTAAGAGTATGATTCTTCTACTTTATGAGGCTTTTTTTTTTCGCCTCCTGAAAGTCATGGTGAATTGTTTTTCTTCCCAATTTTCAACTGTGAGTTGATGTTATTGAGTTACGGGCTTTCACTCCCAGAATGCTTTGTAATCTGAGCTAAGGACATGTCACACTTGAAAATATTTGTATTTTCTCATGCTAGCTACCTGTGCCAGCATAAATTCTGGGTCAAGTTAATTTATGGACAGAATTGTTTTTTTCTATGTCAATAAAATTATTTAAATTCAAACTCCAAATTTGAAATAAGAAAGGCATGTGCTTGACTATTCTGAAGGGAGATCACTTTTCATCTAGAGGCCATGATAAGACAGGAGAATTTCCGACAGCCATATACTATTTTCTAGTTCACTCTTCTCTTGAGATTGTAGCTCTTCAATGGTACCAACTTCATAATAATAGATAAGCAAATTAAAAGAGCTATGATGTAGCCACTTTCATCTATTCTATTAAAATACCAAAAAGTTTGATAACTCGTTACTGACAAGAGCACGGTAAACTGTTTTACTTGCATATTGTTAACTGTGTGAAAACTGTGTAATTTCTATGCCAGACAATTTAACAATATCTAAAAGACTAAAGATGAACAAACAATTCATTCACCATATGCCTTTAGAATTTTAACCTACAAATAATATCACATGCAAGCAAACATAACATATGAAGATATTCACTGTAGAACGGTTTATAGGAGCAAAAGACTGGTAATATGCTAAATGTTCATCAATGAGGGATTGTTAAATAGTCCATTTAATGGAATACTAAAATAATAATGCTACTCTCTACCCACCAATATATGATAATTTCCATGATTTTTTAAGTTAACTAAAGAACAATAATAACAGAGTATATAATATGCTAACAAGGGTGTATATATATTGAATATATGCTATATATGAATAACAATATGTTATGAATATAGTTACATATGAATAATATACTTATATATTCACATTTTGATAGAATATCTTAAAACTTAAACATAAGGTTATACATAAGATAATCATATTTGTTTCCAGAGAGGAACTCTGAGTGGTCATGGAATATAGAGGGAATGAATGTAACTTTTTCATGATCCCCTTTTATCCTTCTAAATTTTGTACCATGCACAGTACAATCTATATCTCCACCTCTCCACATGAATAGGTGTTAGATTTTAAAAAGTTAAAACTTTTTTCCAAAAAGAGAAAAAAATGGCTTTTCCAATTCTTTAATAGTTTTCCTGAACCACACATATGTTCTATGTGCAATTAACATAAAGCAAACAACTACTCTTGCTAGAGGAATGCCTAAAGAGAAACCATGTCTCTGTAAAATGGGGAGCAATTTTCAAGATAACTCCAATTATGGAAAAATCCTTACAAACCAAAAGGACATGGAAATACTCTTCCCCTGTAACAGGTTACAGAATAATGCAGACTATGCAGAAAGAATGAGGATTCTAGACCAGACGCTCTCAAATTTGATTGTCTGTTACAATAACTATGAAGGGCTTTTAAAACACTGATATCTGGTCCCCACTCCCAGAGTTTCTGATTCGATAGGTCTTAGTTGGAATCTGAAAAATTGCATTTCTAATAAGTTTCCAAGTGTTGCTGATGCTCCCTGTCTAGTGATAACAATTTGAGAACCACTGTTCTAGAGCAAGACAAGATAAACACAGAAAAGAGAATGCAAACACAGAAAGTTAAGAAGAGAAAATTTATGTAGTCCCAAATAGCTAACAGTTTCTGGAGGAGATTGAAGGATGGTAAAAATGCCAATTAAATTTAAAGTACTGGGGCCGGCCGGGTGGTGCAGTGGTTAAGTTCGTGCTTTGGCCGCCTGGGGTTCGCGAGCCCGGATCCCGGGTGCCCTCCAATGCACCACTTGTCAGCCATGCTGTGGCCGTGTCCCATATAAAGTAGGGGAAGATGGGCATGGATGTTAGCCCAGGGCCAGTCTTCCTCAGCAAAAAGAGGAGGATTGGCAATGGATGTTAGCTCAGGGCTGGTCTTCCTCACACACAAAAAAATAAATAAAAATAAATTTAAAGTACACAAGCAACAAAAAAATAAATATGACTTACAAATAAGAGACCAATAGAAAGAGGCAGAAATCTCAGACAGATCATTTTGGGTCAAGAACACTGTGAGACACACTGAAGAGGATGAAATCACAGAGACACCAGTACCCTGGACATACTTACTCACGGTTTAGTGGGGCCTTACATTGAAATCCTAGGGATATCTTTTAGGAAAATGCATAAGTAGTAGGTTTTATATCATTCTCCTTCTGAATCATCTTCAGTAGTGACTTCTTTTTCCCATCATAAATCATGAATTAATTCCATTCAGGTAGAATATGATATAAATAATTGGATTGAACACATTTTGCTGAAAAGTCAAAATTCCAGTGTCCAAAGTAGTCAACCCTAGGTAGGCATCATCCCTTACAGAAGACATCTTACAAGACTGATGTGCTACTAAGTGTGTTACATACATTACACATTCATTTTCTCATTTAAACTTCAAAGCAACTCTATCAATTAATGATATATTATTTTATTAATAAGGAAATTGAACCTCAAATTTAAAAACTTTCTTAAGGTCGCATACTCAAGAAGTATAGCAAAAATTAAAATTTAGATTCTCTAGTGAAAAAGTCTGTTTTCAAAGTATAGCCTATAATTGACTAGGCAGAGGCTGCGTAAAAAGACTTATTACTCATTAGGCTATTTTGTCACATCATACAACACAAGACCTTTTTTGTTGCCCCATAACTATTTTTATAATTTCATAGATATTTTTTCTCATAGTTTTTGTAATATATAGTGAAGTTTCACATTTTCTAGAAAGGCCTATATATTTTCTAGAAGAAAAATGAGATGAAAATAAATCCAAATATTTCATTTCACGTTAAGAGAAATCAGAAATATATGCTCTAACAATTAAATCCCTGCCTATTTGTAATTACCAAGTGTGGACAACTGCATTTTCCAGAGATGGCCTCCACAACATATCTCATCCAGCATGCTCTTTATTTAATGAGAAGTTGACAATCCTCTCACTGAGTAGTGGGTTCAATATGGAATCTGGGTAGAACACTGTGCCTGCCTTGACTAATAGAAAATAGTGGAAGCAATGTTACATAATTTCTAAGACTTAGTCATAAAGGAAATCTAGCTATGGTAGACAGCTTTCAAAGATGGTCTGCAATAATCCCACCTCCTGGTATTCATGTCCTTGTGCAATCTTCTTCCCTTGAGTCTGAGCTAGACCTAGTGGCTTGTTAAGGAATAGAATGTGACAAATGAGATGAGATGTAATGTTCATGATTAGTTTAGAAAAGACTGTGATTTCTCTCTTGCTGGATTTTCTCTCTATTGCCTTCTTGGTGTGCTCATGTTGATGAAGCAAGCTACTAGGTCACAGAGGCCCACCTATCAAGGACCAAGGATGACTTCTGGCTAACAGCCAGTGAGAAACTAAGGCCCTTAGTCCAATAGCCTATGAGAGACTGAATCCTACCAACAACCAAGTGAGCAAGCTTAAGAAGCAGAAACATCTCCAGTCATACTTTCGGAAGACTAAACCCCAAGGTGACACCCTGATCACAGCCTGTGAGAGACCCTGACACAGAGGACACTGCTAAGACATGTTCCGATTCCTGACCCAAAGAAACTGCAAGGTAGTAAATGTTGTTGTTTCATTCTACTAAGTTGGGGGGTAATATTTTAAACAGCAGGACCTAACTAATAAACAGCTTCCACCTGGTTCTGTAGGATGCTTGCTCCTGGAAACCAGCTAGCATTCTATGAGGACAGCAAGCAGCCATAGGTAGACGTTCTGACAGACAGCTCCAGCAGAGATTCCAGCTGACTATCAGCATCAACTACAAAAATGTAAGCAAGTAAATCTTCATGCGATTCCGGTCTATAGTAGTTGAGCTCCCCTAGGTGACACTTTGTGGAACAAACATGATCTGTTTCCACTGCACCTTGCCAAGATGCAAATTTGTGAGTAAAACAAATGATTATTATTGTTTACATCAGGAAATTTGGGGTCATTAGTTATGGAGCAATAAATAACTGAAACATGAGGAGACATAAAATATTTGTGTGCATTTAGTGTCTCTGATTTATTATTAAAAGCATAACTTCAAATTCAAGCCAAAAATAAGTTTTATTTAAAGGTTAGAAACAAAAAAACTTTATCTTACCAAGAGAGGACTGTTATGAAATGTTTACAAGAGTTGGAGAATTAACCCATTTGCAATGTGCTTATTATACTACAAATGTTTTATTTTTCCTTTTTTAAAAAATTATTTACAAAATATATTTCCATACCTGCAGAATGGAGGGCACACTGTTCCATTTCTCCTTCCTTAAAGCCCAACAGGACCATTAGCTTGTGATTCTGCTGAACAATTAATTGGGTTGTGGTAACTTACAACATATTGGAGAAAAGAAGGGGTAGTCAAATGTAATCTCAACTCAAATATGACTTTGTTTTTTACAATTTCATTTATCAATAATTGAAATATATTAAATCTCATGTGTTTAAAGTACACAATTGGTTCTGCTTTGACATATATACAAACTTGTGAAACTATAGCTACAAATAATATAACAAACATTTCCATCACCCTCTAGAAGTTTTCTCATGCCACTTTGTAATCCATCCCTCTCTCCCCTCCTGTCCCCAAGAAACCCACTGATATACTGTCTTTCCATATAAATTAGTTGGTATTTTTGAAAATTTTATAAAATATTTAAAGCTAGCACTCTTTTTTGCCTGCTTCCTTTGCACAGCATGATGATTCTGAGATTCACCCACGTTGTTGCATGTAACAACAGTTAATTTCTTTTTCATTCTTGAGTAGTATTCTAATGTATGGACATACCACAATTTATCTGCTCATTTGATGGTGGACATTTAGTTGTACCTATTACTAGTCACTCTGCGTATGTTTGGAATTCATTGCACTCTTCTTAAAAGACATCTTGAAGCATACTTGCTGACTATTGTTCTAAACTAGGTCAATTTGTTTTCTTTATACTCAGAGCTGAGTTCCAGTATTTCTTATATAATTATATCCTGTTTCTAATTGTTATTGCACTTTTGCCAGAAAACATCCTTATGAAACTTCCTGAGAAAAGGTTCATTATAGGTATGCTTTCTGAGTTGCATTTCTAATAGCACCATAATTAAAGATATTGTTAGGTAACACTGTTAAGGTTCAAAAAGTTTTCTTGCAGTGTTTGTCTCCGTTATCTTCCTCTCTCACCAAGTTTCTAATGAAAAGTCTAAATGGCAGTCAGATTTCACGTTATTTATTTGACTTATTTTGCGAGGTGAAATTCTAACTCTCTCCTTGGAAAAAATTTCTTTGGTGTCTTGAAATTTCATAGTGATGTATTTTGCTGTTGGTTTCTTTATTTAAAAGTTATACTGAGTTATAACTTACCAATATATAAATTTTATATATCCACCAGTTATAAGTGTATATTTCAAGGATTATTTATCAAATTTTAATAAGTTTATGGATCTGTGGAATGACTACCATAATCCATATTTAGATCATTTACGCCACCTCCAAAAACGTTCCTAATGCCCATTTGCTCTCACCTCCCAGTCCCAGGAAATCACTGATTTGCTTTTTTTCTCTATAGATGTATCTTTTCTAGAAATTTTATATAAATGAAATCACACCTTTTAAAATTCATTTATACATATTGAGATACAGATATATATCTCAATAGTTTTCTTATTGCTGATTAGTATTTCATTATATGGATATACCACATTTGGCTTATCCATTCATGAGTTACTGTATGCTTGGGTAATTCCCATTTGGTGGCTATTACAATCATTTCACACAATCTTTATGCGGACAAATGTTTTCATATGTCCTAGGTTGATATCTACCTAGTTGTGGAATTTCTGATTTTTTATGTTAAGCATATGTTTAACATTTTAATAAACTACTAAACTGTTTTCCAAAGTGCCTGATTCATTTTACATTTTCTTCAGCAATTTATAAGGGTTCCATTTCTTCAACATCTTTGCCAACACTTACTGAATTCCTTTATTATAGTAGCTGTTTTGTAGATATCTTATGTTCTTCTAGCTAAATGATCGTGCTATCTGCAAATGAAGACAATTTACTAATGGTTTTCTAATCTCTATACTATTGATTTATTTAGCCTTATTAAAATAGCTAGAATATCCAAGAGATTATTGAACATAAGTGGTGAGAACAGACATCCTTGTCAAGTTCCCTATCTTAAAGAAGAAATATTCAGTCTTTCATTGTTAAATACAAGGTTAGACGTATTTTTTTTTTTTTTGGTGAGGAAGATTAACCCTGAGCTAACATTGGCTGCCAATCCCCTTCTTTTTGCTGAGGAAGACCAACCCTGAGCTAACATCCATCCCCATCTTCCTCTACTTTATGTGGGACGCCTGCCACAGCATGGCTTGATAAGTGGTGCGTGGGTCCGCGCCCAGGATCCGAACCTGCGGACCCTGGGCCATTGCAGCAGAACTCGCAAACTTAACCACTATGCCACCAGGCCGGCTTCAGATGTATTTTTTTATAGATGCCCTTTGCTAGGTTAAGGAAGTTTCCTTCTATTTGGATATGCTGGGTATTGTGAATAATACATTGTTGTCTGTCTAGACTTCATTGTCTTTAAAAAGTAATAGTTGTTTTGAAGACAGTTAACCGTAGAGTGGTGTAATCTCTTTGAGGTTTATATTCAAGCTTTGTTAGGTATTTCTTGAGTATATGGCTTGAGTATATGGGCTCCTAGAAAACATCGCTCTTCTGGAGCCTCTACTGAATGACCAGTTTTCAAGGAAGTCTCTACACAGACTGATTAGAACTTGAGCATTTTCCTAACATTGTGTATTCTTCAGTCATTTCGTCTTACAGCACTGATAGTTCTTTCCTTGTCTTGCAGAGTTTCACCCTATGCATGCGCTACTTATCAACAGACTCCAGTGGACCCCTATGCAGATTTCTGAAGCCCTCATTTTACATGGCTACCTCTGCTCCAGTGATCTTCCAGTATCCCAGACTTGCTGAACTTTGATCTCAATCTCCTAAACTCCACCCGACTACTGTGTTCTGCTTGGCCTTTCCCCTCTCTGCAGCAGGTTTCTGAAAGTGCCTCCAGGCAGAAAGCCAGGGTAATAATAATGATTGCTTCTTTTGTTTTCGTTCTTTGCCTGTTGTCCAATATCTAAATACAGCTATTTCATATATATTTTTCAAAATTTTTAGTTGTTTTCGGTGGAGGGCATTCTTTTACCAATTAAATCATGATGGATGAAAGCAAAGCAGTCCTCTCCACCTTTTTATAAAATCTAAAGATTTGCTAAATTATTGTCCTCCTGGTCTCTTGTCTGATGTCATTTTTATTCCTCTGCTACAATTTTAATAAACTCATCATGAAGGTTAGCCAATATCTTTGAACAGACTGCCATTTTGAATGAACAATCTTACTATAATTTTGTGCTCAAATGTTTATAAGAAACATCTTTTGAGAAAAAGAGCACCACCTGTGTTAATTGCAATAAAAGTTCGTTAATCAAAAAGGATCTGGGAAATTTCTGGATGCTTCATGGAATTATAAAGTGTGTTATCTTCCATAGCATCTGGTGCAGTGATTTTCAAATAGTAGATAACAATATGTGTCTCCAGATGCTAATGCCCTAGGCATGTGATAAACACAATCCCATCCAATGTTTGTAAAAAAGAATCATATTTCAAAAAATATTATCAATGCCTAACATTTTAAAAATTCATTCAGAATCTTGGATACAAGGTAAATCCAAGGGAGAAATGGTTTCTTTCCTTAAACTCGATGTATGCCTGTATAACTCGTGCAAAAAAAAGATCTAGCTTGTCTTGCTCTATTTCTATCATTAAGCCACAGAAAGATTTTTATCAATCCATCTGTCAGTACCTGAATATCACTGCTTAGAAATCACAAGAGAGTTCTATAAATGGAAGTATTCTAACATATTTAAGAGATTAATCCTACAGAATAGAATGTTTTGACAGGACTCTGATCTCCTACAGGCAAAGCTCTAGAGACATTTCCTTTCAAAGTGGCAAACCATTATCCTGTCTCAGTATTCTAGTACTAATGACAATTTTTTGTCATGTCAAATGATTAAAAAATAAATATGGCAAAGAAAGAAGCACTCTGGCTGACCAACTAGAAGACCATAATCACTAAGAGGCAAGGTCAGGAAAAAGCAAGGGTGCCTGTGCCTTTACTTCAAAGGTTCTTTATTCTCCCAGTAATTATATGATTTCCCCAAAACAGACTACCTCTTCATAAAAGGGAAATTACTTTTTCCAGGCAGACAGTTATTGGGTTCTGGATTCTGTCACAGGGTGTGTAACATTATTGAATTATATTATAGACGTTTAGGAAACATGGGGGCCTATGAGCCTGAACTATGTAGCATGATTTCACCCACTATTTCGGCCAGTTCTGACTTGCACATAAAGGTGTAAATCTCATGGAAAAAACATATTCACTCATCTCATTCAGAGCCATTTTAGAGATATGGTTTGTTTCAGAGTTGTTCTATACCAGAAAGCTTCCAAATTTCCAAATCGCATCAAATCCCATTAAGAAGCAGCCAATGTGAGAATAGCTGGGAAACTTTCCTGAGTGTCCCCTTCCTACCTTCCCTGCACCAATCCCTTATTGGTTTAGGTATGATGTTCTGCATACTCATAGTACCATCAAGTACTGACAGTACCTGCTTACACAAATTTATTCTCCTATTTGCTTATAAGTTGTTTGAATATTGGGGCTAAACCTTCACTATCTTTTTATTCTAAATGCTTAGCCGAGTGTTTTGCGCACAGTTGAAACTCTATAAATGTTAGCTGAATTATTCCTTCTCTAAGAACAGACTATAACCTCCAGCTGATCAACAACTTTTCTATGAACACCCCTAGCAGACTCTACACCAGGCACCATGCAAAGATTTAAAAGGCAACTAACCGGACACATCAAAGAGCCTCTAGAACATTGTTCAGCAAAAAGCGTCAGAAGGTCTTGGTAGATGGAGACAGGAAGTTACTATTGCCATAAGCTAATCAAGACAAACAAATCCCTGATTAAATGACCTTTCGTTCCTCTTTCTTGGATAGTATGATTTTATTAGTATTATTATATATTTGTTTGTTTCTCAGATATTCAGAGAACAGAAGATTAAATACACAATTAGGATGTGATCAAACAATTACTATGCTGTAAAATAGAACTTCATCATCCTCATTTTAATATCTGCTCAGATGGATTTTCTTAACAGTGCAGACAGTGCTTCTGTCTGCAAAAGCCAGACACCAAGTTTTGAAAGATGATTAATATAATACAAAGGGGACAAAGGTGATTTTTTTCTGAAGATGAAAAATGTCCAATTTTTAGATTTTAGTGAATGAATTCTAATAACTTTTAAATATTGCCCCAAATTACCTATTATTTAGCTGACTTTATGAAGCATGACTAAAGTTCTGGAAGATTTGAAAATCTCTAATGAAATACTTACATAACAAAAAGTGAATATCCACACTGTCCAAGTGAAATTTCAAAATTTAGACTAGTATTTGGAAAAAAAAGGAATGGACGCAAAACTAAAGAGTCACATATTTCCAGGGAAATGTTTTCTTAATACAAAATTATTTCTAGCATTAATAATGATGACAATAATAATAACTAATACTCCTCAAGTGCTAACCATGTGCCAGGCACTGTACTAAATACTTCATGTGCTTTGCTGCATTGAGTCACAGCCCTACAAAGTAGATTTTACTATTCTTCATTATAGAGATGAGCAAACTTAAACTCAGAAAGATTTAGCTTTTTTTGCCTAAATTTATTTAGCTAATAAATGGCAGAACTTGGACATGAACTCAGTATGTTTGAGTTCAATCGCCATGGCCTTACCATGATGCAATCCTGCCTCCTCTGAATTTATTTTTTGGGAAGAGATTATCATTTTGAACTCTAAATCAAAACAAAAATACTTAAGTCACACATTGTATAATACGTCTATTCAACTTCCATGGTTAATATATATGTACAGATATAATTAGTCTTAAAGTTATAAAACTCTAGGCTTGCAAAAGACAATTGCTTTAAACTAATCTAAATATCTCATTTTATGGACTAGGAAAGTGAAAACTAAATATTACAAGTCAACGAGAACCTGAGTACACGATAGCCAAGTCTACCCTTCACAAATTCCACTGCTGCAACTAGCCAGATACATGCTACCTAAAATTGCAAATAGACTTGGGTCTCCTATTAAAAGGAATTATTCCTAATTTAAGAAAGTCATAAAATATTAATTGAACATGCCCAATATCAGTAAATATGAGTATGCCAAATAAAAGATTTTTCATTCATTCATCGATGTATTCACTACAACATATCTAATAACTATTTATGATTTGCTAAACCCTCTGGTATGTGTTAGGGAAAGGATGATGCCTGGCATCATGGAAAATTTTCAGTGAATGTGGAATAATTATAAAGTAAGTCAAAGATAGGATTCTTGCCTTTAAAAATAGGCAGGCATGTAAACTTACCATAGGAACACAATAAATTCAACGTCAATAAATGTAAGTAAAAATGCTGTGAAATTAGAGAAGAAAAATAATGACTGTGAACAGGTTAGAGTAGTCAACAGAGTGGAAGTGTCTAAAGAGAATGTTAACAGAAAAGTAGGAATGGTTAGTTGACATGTAATAGGCAACTAACAAGTATACTGTAGAGTGCACAAATTTTTTGTGAAAGCTTGAAGACATAAAACATTCTAGAAAATAACTCCCAATCTCTTTGGGTTGCAGATGACAATATAGACACAAAGGGAAATAATGCAGAGTGAAATACTAGAGACAGCCAAAGGAATGATGGATGTATGGACTCATATGGCTTAGAAAGTTTTCACTCAAGACAGAATTGAGAGTTACAAAAAAGGAGTGCTCTTATTGGTGGGTTGAAGGGATGGCTGTTCCACAAGAGAGGGACATGTATGACAAAGGCAATGAGAGAAAAAAAGTATTGTTTTATTGAGTGAAAGGTTACCTTATATCCATACAAATATCTGGTTTGTTAATTGGTCTCTGAACCTATCAACAAACTTGTCACACAACTGAGTGCTTCCATGTAAATACATGTTCTTTTACTAAAAGCAAATATAAACTGGTACAAATATACTTATCTCAAAGAGGAAGACCAAAAACCAATCAATCTATGTACCATAGAGGAATCATTTGCAAATTCATTAATTCAGATTTTCTTACATTTTGTGTCCAAACTGATCATGTTCTTATATAAATTATTCTTCCTTCATTAATATGAATAAAATTTATTAATAATTAATTTCTTTGAGTTTTCACTGTCTTCCATTTCCACAGCAGAGCCCCAGGCTCAGTCAACACATTAATATACACTTTCTCTTAATTAGAGTGCTCATTCTTTCTTTACTAACAATGCAAATAAAATTTTGATTCAAGAATTTGCTAATTTTTCTTCTCTGCTGCAGACATCAAGTTCTGTTTAGCCACTAGCTATGAACACACACAAAAAAAACCACACATAAAACCACACATTCATAAGACTATACATTTATTAACAAGCAATTCCTAAATAGATATTTAAGCACTAAAATGTCAATGATGGAAACATTTCATAGCCATCTTCTTAACACTAATAAGGTACTGGGCTGAGAATAGGTACTTAATAAAGTCATTTTGACTTAAAGTGATAGTTGGAAACTAGTCAACGTGTGGGTTAATTGGCAAATTTCTAAAATTAAAAGCCTAGATTCCTGAGGACAAAATTTACACTATAATATGGGAGTGCTGCTCCTAATAAAGCACAAATGAGGCAGGTTGCTATAAACCCCACCAGGGAAGGCAAATCTCATCCCCATTCAGTGATGAAGTGTGAATGTTGAACAAAAGATAAAGCACTACTATCATGAAGGAGAAAATAGCAGTTGTTAGCAAAGGATACGTTCAGAGCCGAGGATTCAACTCTGGTTGGTAACCACAGCATGAATAGAAATCTATTTCCATTTGAATTGTTATCCAGTAAGTTGGGTGGCTTAGTGAATGAGAAGAAAAGGTCTGGAATTAATGCCACATGAGCTAGAATAGACAGGTTTGAATACATTGTGTGTGTTCAACTGTATTCTGTTGAAGTTGGGCAAAAATTTTCTTGAGTTGAATATATTCAAATGTGTTTTATTTCATTGATAACTTATCACCTGTGTCTGCTACAATAGAAAAAGGGGCTGGCTCTAACACATTGAATTTCATATTCTCCATAGATTGTTTTAGGCTCTTTGGCTTTCAGAATAGTCCTTCCAGTTTGACTTAGTACGTTTATCTTCTACACCCTTAAGGCTAAATACACTTTTTACTTGCCTGCAGTTAACTTAACTGCAGATGTTCACGCATTTTACCTTGTGGTCTACAACTCAAATGAAAAAGAACCAAATTTAATTTTTTTGTCATCATAGATTGAATAGAGTTGAAGGGACATAATCCTCTTTCCTTTTTCATTTCTTGTCACAGAAACTCGAGAAGCATTACAACAGAGTGAGTAATCACACGGTGGTTGGAATCCTTCAAAGTTGTTCAAATCACAGCCCTGCCACTGTGCCATTATTAGATACCTAAACTTTCTGACCGTAAGTTTACTCATCTTTAACACAAAGGTAGAATTCTTCAAACATCTGGTTAATCTAAATTTATCCCTCACTTTTGTCATTAGAGGCAAGATTTTGCCATGTTTTCCTGAGAAGATGTTTTGGACCAAGATGAAGATGTCTAAAAGAGTAAGACCAAGAGAGATGGAACATACCTCCCTCAATTAAACATAGTTCTAAAGATATTCTGTTAAACATTTTTACTAATCAAAAATAAAATAAATAAGTCATGGGGATGTAATGTACAGCATGGTGACTATAATTAATAATACTGTATTGTATATTTGAAAGTTGCTGAAAGAGTAGATCTTAAAAGTTCTTATCACAAGAAAAAAACTTTTAACTCTGTGTGGTAATAGATGTTAACTAGTCTTACTGTGGGGATTATTTTGCAATATATGCAAATATTAAATCATTATGTTGAACCCCTGAAACTAACATAATGTTAGATGTCAATTATATCTCAATAAAAATTGTTTTTTAAATTGTGCTTTTTAAGAAGAGTTAATACTACTTGTATATGAACATAGTTACCTTAATTTAAGCATTTGCCAGTGGTCTATTGGGATCCTCAAAATGTTGGGAGAATTACTGATAACCAATCTGACCCTAAAGCAAAAAAGATTAATGTAAAAATGGCTAAATTCTAAGGAGTATCAGCTACCAACTTTTCTATCCCTTCACCAATCAGCTTAATCCTAGTCCTCTCGGCTTTCTAAATGGATCCTAATGGAACCAAAGATCAATACTTTCAAAGATTCATCCTCATTAACAAATGCATCAATAGATGGTCAAAATCTTCAGTTAATTGAACAGTTTGCAGACGCTGCAAACCCCAGTGCTTATGTGAGTCAGCGGGAGAGGTAAATGAGAAAAAAAAAAAAAGGATCTACCTGATATCATAGAGGAAAGCAAGGACTATAGCAAATGAAGGAATAGAGCAAATTTAAAAGGGGGCAGAAACAACTTAGCTCTCAAACCTTAGCTTGCACACAATTCATCGGGGGATCCTGGTACATGAAGATTCTGATGAAAGGGGTCTGAGATGGGGCCTGAGTCTTGCCTCTTTCACTAAATCATAAAGAAAAATAAGTGTGGCCTCAAATTATTTTCCTCAGGCATTAGCTTCTTCTATCTCCCAACACTGACAGTCCACGGCACTCACTCTTCATGTAACTCAATTAAAAAGAGAAAACATCCAAAAAATTCTCCTTTCTTATTAATGTGACTCAAATCTGAATAACACATGTATACGGATATAATCTATTTTTTCTAAAATTAAATCAACACACCAATAAATTACAAAATGACCAATATCCTTCTGTCCAACACCATGCTTTTTACGTTTCTTCTTAAAATAATTTTTTAAATTTTAGAACAGTTTTAGATTTACTGAAAATTTTCCAAAATGGTACCAAGAGTTTTCACATACCCCACACCCAGTTTCCCCTAATACCTTATTTTAGTATGGTACATTTGTTAAAATTAGTGCACCGATATTGATATTGGCCCCAGATCTCCTGGCTCTGATAGCCAATGGGGCTTGCATTCACGAGTCCCACATGCCTATAGCAAACAAAGAAGCAGTTTTGAAACGGGCCCAAGAGCTCATTCCTCAGCTAAGTACTGGAGCTCCATGAAGAGGGAGCAGGCAAAATTGCCCATCTCCCAGCTTCCCCCTGGAAGGGGTTTACCTGCATAGGCAACCAGCTGCTACCAGAAGGTCCAGCGTGTCTAATCAGCCTGCTGAAACTAGAAACTGGAAATCTTCACTGTGTGTGTGTTGAGGGGGTTTCTAGTACCAAACTTATAACACATTTTTTGATCAAAAATAACTTGCTCTTGCTACTGTCTCCTCATCTGGAGCTTATTATTGTTATTTGCTTATTTACTTATTTAATGACTTACTGGATTACTTTAGTGACCTCTATTTCCTCTCCACAGTATGAAGCTTCCAATGTTGCTCCTAGGTGGCAGAGTCTTGGGTATGCTTACAGTTGCCCTGGGATGACAGTAGTTTTGGTAGGGTTTTCTTTGGCTGTGTCTTTCCCTGGCCACACCCCCTGTTAAACACCAGTAATTGCCAGATGATTGCTACATGGTTTTCAACAATGCCCCAGGGTATAAACTGCTTTACAGACTAATCCAATAAAATTTAAGTTTCTCTAAAGGAATAAATCCTGAGGTAGGTGTTTGAGATTTGTTCTAATCCCAGGAAGGCTCTCTCCAATTGTCTTTTTCCCCTTTTCTGTTTGACAAATTAGCTGGCATACACTTTAGCCAATGATTCTGTCAATCTCCTCCCAATTGCCTTTTACCACAAATTCCACTGTTTTGAGAGCACCCTTAGGATTGAACCTCTCCAGACTCTCGCAGATAAGGTAAATTTATTTGGGGGAGGTATTTGTGGCTCTCTGTCCTAGGCAGGTTTATACTTCTACTCCTGGGCAAAATCTCTGAACTAATGGTCTGGTGCTGGGGGCAAGGACAATGGTGTGCTTCTCTCTGAGTGACATCCCCACTCTAGAAGCTGAGAGCTTGGTGGTGGGGAGGGGCAGTGCCCCAGATCTCCCTAGCTTGCCTTTCATGATGTGGAACCCCCACCCTATAAGCCCAGGCAAAGACAATTGGGCTCAAACATGCTCATCAGTGCCATGCACAATATAGTGCCTCTGTCCCACAAGTGGTAGCTGGGTAGAAGAAGACAGTTCCTACCTCTTGGCCTCACTCATTTGAAACTTAGCCTCAGTGGCAGGTAGCTGAGGGAAGAAAGAGCAATGCTGGCATCCTACCCATACCAGGACAACAGGACTCTGAAGGGGGCTGCAGGGAGAGGCAGCCCTGTGTTTTGGTTGCACCATGCTGGAGTGGAGTTTCCACCTTGCTGAGCTGGAAAGGTGAAGGGAGAGCAAGTTTCTTGGTTCAAATATCAGACTCCCTCAGCTCTTACCAAGTTTTAGATTTTTTTGAATAAACATGTCATCATTTACTGTAAGTCTGCAGGGCCATTTTCAGAGACTTTAAATGGTTGTTTGTTTTTTAATAGTTTTCACCAGTTTCACTGGGAAGCAGTTCCACAGGGGTCCTCACGGAACCATGCCGGAAGTGGGACTCCCCCTACACAAGCTTTTCTACTTGAAAAATCCACCTTTTGAATTAATAAATAAAAACATGTCTATACTCCTTAGCACAGTGTATCCATTCTGCTTCTAAACAGATGATATACCAGAATTCACAGTCTTGTATCAATGATGTCATTGTTCAGACTTTTACTGTGTATGCTTAGTTTAGAGGAGTTTTAGAAACATTATTAACCTAATTGTATCTGATAAATTCAGCGGCAGTTATTAGTTCTAGTAAGAAGTGGCATATGATTATGAAACTTAAGATAATAAAGAAAATTGGAAATGAGAAAACAGCACATGTCGCATATTGGCATATATAATTTATTCAATATTGGCAAGCTTTTCAAGGACAAAATATTAATCATACAATATGTGAAATGTGTTATATGCCCACATAAGTGTAATTCATCACACTCAGCAACATATAATGGTGGCAGCATATTCCAATTTTGTCAATTGAAAGGCTTAATATTATTACTAGAAAATCAGCATCAATGTTAGATGACTATTTGTCTGAAGTTAATTCAAGAGAAGTCCAGAAGTTTGTTCAAGAATATAAAGTCTACGTATGGTAAGACTGCCCTTGATGAAATGTTAGTTGCAAAGACGAGATAGCAAAGAATTATGATACTATAATTTGAAAGTCTGCTTGGTTGTGTACAGCAAAGTGTGTGCAGAGAAGATGAACGCAGATAGAGAAATTTGATGGGATTATCAGGGAAGAATATAATGTGGCTTCCCAAGAGATTTTAAATTCAAACAATGTTCTATTTGGAGGAAAAAAACCTGCCCTATAAATTGTGTTTGTTAAAAAGTAGAAGCATATGCCTAGTTTTAAAGGTTCAAGGAATGACATATAATCCTATTTGTTGGATATGAATCCACAGCCTGGAAGCTTAAACCATGCTCCATCAATTGGATATAGGAACGACTTTTTGGAAGTTAACATATTAGAAGAGCCTGTACCTAGATTTATTAAGAGGATTGAAGGAAATGAGACATGTAAATCACCTATTAGTTTCTAGATAAATATAAGCCCCTTTTTCATCCTGTGGGAAGCTTAAATTACTGGATACTTAAGAAAAAGGCTGCCTTGGATTGGGCTCCCCAGAAAACTGACTCTGAGATTCTGAAATTTGTATGCCGGAACTTTATTGGACAGTATTTTAATAATTAGCCCCTTCAAAGGAATGAAGAGAGCAGGACTGGTCAGAGGGAGAATTATAACTGTGGTGCACTTGCAATAGAGGATTCAGATAATCCCATGGAAAGTTCTGGGGCTGACAAGTCTTTTTAGAAATATTTTTTCAAATTCGGCAAAGCATCTAAGCCTTTATACCCCTACATTGAGAAGTCATTGGATGGAGGATGCAACTGAATGAGGGTGTAACCTTGGGGAGGTAGCTGAAGGCAATCCACAAAGAGTGACTCGGCTCTGAATCTTAGCAGGCAACATTTCAGGCAGCTGGGGAATGAATGCCTTCATCCTGAAGGTAAGTATCAAAAGGCCAAAAACATTATTGATAAAAGACATTTGCAGAGGATACAATGAGACCACAAAGAAGTGGTGGTTAATTTTACCAGGTCTGTTGGGTAAGAAAGGTTTATGAAGGGATGTTTCTTGAGTTAAATCTTGACGACTGGAGGTATTGGCATTATAGAAAAGAGAAAAGTGCATTTAAGAAAGAGGAAGTATCTTTTCAAAGCTCTCCAAAGACATCAAAGATTTCAGAAGTATGTAAGCAAAGAGAAACCCGTCTCATACATGGACAATGGATTAAGAATTTTTACATGTATCTAGGTAAGTTAAGCAATAAGGCTGTTTTTACTTTAACTGAAAATCCCAGATGATATTTCATGTTAGTATCCAGTTAGTAATTGTTTCAATACTCAAATTGATTTTGTATGAATAAATACACATGATAATGTAACCAAAGCCTTAAAATGTCATCAGATCATAGGGATATTACAATCTTGGGAAAGCATGAATATGTTTGAATTTAACTGGGAACTTTAAGAATGCCGTACATTAATTCAAATTAAAATAGATTTACTAATATCACCTTGTAATTTCTACAATTAGCATAACAGACATATAATATTTTTGAAAGAAAACATTTTGAAAATAAATGGTCCGACTTGAATCCTATGACATACCGTTTAAATTTACATAGCCACTGTGTAAATGTCATGTTGCTCAAGATGCCTTCAGCCATTTCAATATTTTTTCCCGCCAGGTCAATTTATGCATTTATGATGTTCTTCATTTTATGGCAATTACCTTAAATTTCTCAACAAGCCTATTCCCGAAAACTTTCCTTTGAGAACCTTAATTCTCTTTACCACACTAGGGGGGAAATAATAGATCTTGGACCTAGTGAAATGAGACACAAGCAAAATGTCTCAAATAGTGAAGAACTTGTTCATTCACCCATCTTTAGTCATTTATTTATCCTTCCACTTAAACCATTTGAGCACTCACTAAATGCAAATCACCATGAAGTTGAATAGATTAAAGACCTTCAAAGGAAGGCCATAACATTGAAGGTGATTTCTCCACGTGGCATCTTCTTTTCACCTAAGAGTCAGGAGTCCCTCTAGCCCATTTACTAGCCTTTGGTTCCCTTCATCCCTGCTGATGTGATGCATAATCCTTACACACAAATCCCTGCATCACCGCAACTAGTCTTTAATGTTCTTTTTTTCCCTCGATTTATCTTCCCACCTCTTCATTCTTTTCTCACAGTAGTTTCTCGATTATGCAACAAGCTGCACAGGGCAAACAGATCCATTTAACACTCTGTCCTTAAAGTATTTTGATCTTCACATGTCACATGATCTTCCATTTCATTATAGCCAAATCTTGAATCTTAACATTAACCTAAAATTGATAGACTGGGAAAGGGCAAATGAGAAGACAAGCTAGGTGAGAGGCCATTATACTTCATCAGGTAAGAGATGACATGATCCCAAACCATGGCAGTCATAATGATTGCTTTTGAAGAAGAGATGTTGGATTTAAAAGATTTGGGAAGGTAAAAGTAGATTTGGTACCTAATTGGAGGTGAGCTAAAAGGAAAGCCCAGGAGTGTGAGGTTTCTATCTGAGATACCTGGGTGGTAGAGCAAGTAACCAAATATAGGAACCTAGAAAAAGAAATAGATTATAATATATAACATAACATAATATAATATCACCAATAACATAGGTAATAAAGGGAATAAAATGTAATACTAGAATACTAAATAATGTAATATTAAAAATATATTAAGATCCAGGAAAGTGTAACAGAATAAAAAAGAACAGGTAGAGCAAATAGAAAAATGAATATAAAACAGGTAGACTTAAAACCAATCACATCAATAATTATATTAAATGTAAATGGACTATACACTCTAATTAAAAGGCAGATTTCAGTCTGATTAAATAGCAAACCCTAACTGTGCTGCCAATGAGTGATAGATACTAACTATAAAGAAAAAGATAGTAGAATGTAGTTGAATGTAAGAGGATGAAAAAAAGGCACAAAATTGAGGATATAAATTTGGTGTGACTATATTAATAGCAGACAAAAATAACATGGAGTTCAAAACATGAAGTAATTACATGTGTAAGGAGAAAAATTTGATAATAAAGTGATCACTTCATCAGGGATATATAAAAATCCCAATTATTTTTATACCTAATATCAGAACTTCAAGTAAAAATTGACCAAACTAAAGGAAAATAAAGCAAACCTACAATCATCGTTGGAGTTCTTAATAATCTCTGTAAGTGTTCAGAGAAAAAACAAGTAAGAATATAAAAAATGTGTGAATGTCATTGTCTACCATCCCTACTAACCTGCCATTTATAGAACACTACAACCAACAGCTGCAGTATATAATCACTGTTCAAATGTATGTGAAACATTCACCAAGATAGGACATATGCTATAAAATAAATCTCAGTTAATTTTAAAAGTTAAATAGTTTACAAAATCTTCAGGAAAGAACCTATCAAATGTTTTAAATGAAACAGTGTCCAGCACTCACATAGGACTAGAAATAGTACCTTTTTCCAGCAGCCAGACGGAAAAACACAATATTCCAAAGATGAGCCTTGCCTCTATAGTAGGGAATAATTTGGCCTAGACTGATACTCCTTCAATTCCTCATCACAAAATTTTAAAAGTCAGGACCCAAAAAGGATCACACTGCTCCCAAATAACTAACTTCCAACCCTAAGCAAAGCTCAAGCATAATTTATAGGAATGAAAACATATCTAAAAGCCAAAAAGTTAAAATTCACTTTATAGTGAAGAACTATAATATCACTTAAAAGTAGCTGTGATGAGTTAAAGATGTAGACTAATCTCCTATAGCAACATCTAAATTACCAATACAAAGAGTTATAGCTAATAATCTAACAAAGGAGATAAAAAAATCTTTAAAAATTTAAAATAAGGCAGTAAGAGTAGAAAAGGGAACAGAAAATAGATGACATAAACAATAAACATATAGCAAGATAACATATTTAAACCTAACCATATTGATAATCACACTAAAAGCACAAATGTGCCAGTTAAAAGCAGAGATTGCGAGACCGAATAAAAAAATACAAGATCCAAGTATAAGTCAATTATAAAAAATGCATTTAAAATATAAAGATACACACAGGTTAAATGTAAAAGGATGAAAAAAGATCTACCTGGCTAACACTTATGTAAAGAAAGCTACAGTGATTATATTAATATCAAACTTTATTTCAGAGCAAAGAATATTACCAGGCATAATATTCTTTGGATGCTAATTACCAATGTTACAACAATATTACCAGGACTGCACAAAGACTACTGCAATGTTTTGCCTGCATTGGATGCCATCTCTAAGTGTCTTGAAGTTTATTACCATCTGCCTCCCCACAATGCTCTTTAAACAGTGAATGAGGACCTATGTAGATGCAGCAGTATTACATTCCTACTCCCTTGCCTCCAGTTGGGACAAACTTTGAAGTTTAATGTATAGTCCCCGATTCCCCTATGAATCAGGCTGAGTCTGGAACTTTGCCTGAAATTGCTTCTTGACTTCTTCCCCTTTCTGTCCTCCTTTTCTCACTCCATTACAGATTTCATTTGGAAGCAGTTCCTCAATAAATCATTTGCATACATACTAATCCTTCTCTCAGGGTTTTGCTCTTTGGAAACTGCCCTAAGACAGAGGTATTGGTAAAGATGATAGTTCAGAAGCTTTCCCTAAAAAGAGGACAATGTTGAGTAGGGAAGAAAATCATAGAGTCCATTTTCTAATGTTGTCAAAGGCATAACTCTCAACAATTTTGAGGACTATTTAGGCAGTATTTTTCTCAATTTCCATTTGAGATAGTGTTCTTGATTCCTTCTATCCATTTTAACCACGCTAAGGAATGAGGTTTTCCTGGGATTAGGTTTGTAAATCAGAACCACTGGCTATTCTGCTCATATACATTCCCATCCTTATAGTCATAGTTCAAATTAATTATAAATAAGGAGAAAAAACTAAGTAAATTATTGAGGGTGGGGCAGGATCTGAAGAGAGAGTTCTGGCTTCCATTTTATAATTTTTTTTTTTTGGTGGGGAAGACCAGCCCTGAGCTAACATCTGTTCCAGTCCTCCCCTTTTTTGCTGAGGAAGACTGGCCCTGAGCTAACATCTGTGCCCATCTTCCTCTACTTTATATGGGACGCCACCACGACATGGCTGACAAGCAGTGCGTCGGTGGGCGGCCGGGATCCGAACTCACGAACCCTGGGCTGCCAAGCGCAGACTAAACCGCTGCGCCACCGGGCGGCCCCCCATTTTATAATCTTAATCTATGTTTGATCCTTAGAACTTGTTCTAGAACTTGATTCTAAGGATCAATTTCAGGTATTGTTTTTCTTTCAAAGTAGTTTTAATCTAGAGTCCCTAGATGAACTTTAAAAAATTCATGGATCATCTGAGATGAAATGTAAAAGGTTTTGTACAGATCATTCATATTCTCCTAGGGAGGAGTCAAAACTTCCACAAGATTCTCAATAAGAATGGACTTTCCCTCCTCCTAATTTAGTCTTCTTGTTTACGAATGCAAGGAGATAAGGCATTCTGGCCCTTCCTCACACTCCACTGACTTCCCAGAACCAGTGCTCTTCCCTCCTTCTTCATTTCACTTTTGGGAAATGTGCCCTCTCAGATCTTCTAACTCTATGTCTTTATTTTTCTAATATTCTGTCTTATTTTATTCTTCTAAACACTTAATTACATTTCCCATTAATTATTCCTTGACTGCTTTTGTTTCTCCCAGTTCCCTCAATGAATTCAAGCAAACTCATCACTTCAGATCACCTCTTCTATTAGAATCACTTACAAATGTTTGCCTTCCAGCCTGATATTTCTCAAAAGATTCGCTTTTCCTCTCCCCAACTTCCTATTAGCATATCTGTCCAGATGTCACATTCAAAATAGTCAAAACTGGATATATTTCTCCTAACTGCTGTTTATTTCTATGGTGTTACTCTGTCAACAAGACTGGAAACCCTCAAAGTCAAATCTGATCCCTCCTTTGCGTTTACTTCTAATTTCTGACTCTAAGTCCCATCAAGTCTTCAGAATTTCTCTTGAAAATATTCTCTCTATTCCTAGGGCCATCATCCTATTTCAATCTCTTTACATTTCCAGTTTTCTCTATTCCAAATTATTCTGTACATACCAGGTATGGTTTCCTAAAGCTCACCTCTGTTCATGCTTTTCTGCTACTCACACTCCTTTATGTTAAGCTACTACTTGCTAAATAATATCCTTATCTCAAAATTAAAACAAAACAAAACACACCGCCATATTCTGCTCATACCACCATCTCACATATCTTTCGTTCCCATTCTCTAAGCACCACATAAATCTCAACTCAGCCACTTTAGATATGCTCCAACTTTCTCAGCCCTATGACTTTGCTTAGAAACATAGTTTTAATGCCATTTCCTCTGTCAACAATTTCTTAATTTTCCTAACTCTAGCACTCATAAGATTTTTCCCTCTTGCTGTCCTGCAGGAGCCTCTCCCCTAATCAACTTCCCTTGAAGATAATCTTAACCTTATCTGTCCTCGAATTTGACTCATCCAATACCATATTAGGTACTGTAGTACCTACTACATACTAGGCTCTTAATGATTTTTAATGAAAAAAAGGTATTATCTATTTTATTTACATTGGTTGGTTAAAATAAGGCTTGAAGCTCCACCTTTAAGATTTTCTTCTCCTTGAGGAAATTGCCTGTAAATTAGGTTTCAACCCATGTTAGCAACATTTGGAGCCACAGATAAAGGCCAGGACCAAGAAGTGTTAAACAAACTGCCTGCCCTGTACACAGAAGGACAGCCATTGGTCAAGCCATAAATACAAGAGGTTGGTGAGAGGCACATATCCACTAAGTCTTTGAAAACTATTTAGAAGGAGGAATTGCTATTAGCACAGCAATTTGGCTAAATGAATATTATGCCAAACAATTTCAAATTTATAAGGTAACAGCTCAAGCAGTTTTATGGAAAATTGCTCCCAAAATTACACCCCTAGAAATAGCAGGCATTAATCACGTCCTACTAGGATGCATACATTGTGCAAGAGCCAAATCCTTTTGTAATTAGGTATGATGGATAATATAACATTTTAACAACATCCACATATATTTATTAAATATATTAATAGTCTAATAAAACATAGATTACAGATTTAAAAGCAACACGATTGCAGGATCTACCAATCTACAAACAAATATGATATAAAAAATTCTTGACTACTTTTCAGCACCAAACAAAACAAGCCTATGGACATACGACTAGTTGGTTTAATCACATCCATCAGATAGCTGATGAACTCAGGAAAAAAAAGCGTAATTGAATAAAGTTCACGTTATATTTTTTCTTTAATTGTTAGCTTAAAACTGAAAACTTCAGATATTTTACTTCACAAAAGTAACTGAAAGCAATGGTTTGAATAATTAGGAGGTGAATCATTCTCAACACGCAATAAATCATAAATATTTTGTACATATTCCTCAACATATGTTTAATATTTTATTGGTATTATTTTTTCCCAAACAAGTTAATTTGCCTAGTTTTATACCTAGGTAATCTAATTTAATCCTTTCAACAACTCTCTGTCAAGTGTGATAGTCCCATTTTAACAGATGAAGAAAACTATGTCCAACGTTATATTTGCTATTAAAAGCATACTCTCAGACAGAAACCAACCATTTAAGAATTGGAACTTTTTATCTTTGGAGTATTCAATGATCTTTTATGTTTAGTAAACACCTGAGCCGCCCTTAGAGTCTCATTATTAGCTTATACTTCCTTCAATAATAATAACCATTACGTGTATATATATATTTTAAATATTTATGTTGTATAATAAGATAACTACATCATAGTTATATATTATATATAAGGATCTAAATTTAGTATATAAAATATTTCAATGCAAATTTACAGTTATATTTTTGTTTCAATTTGACCAATGTCTGAATACCTAAATGTATATTATTTATAGCTCTGTGTAACATATATAGTTATATATTTGTACCCACATATAAATATATATATTTATAGTTACATAACATACATTTTATACCTCATGCACTATTATGCGCAACTCAGAGTGCGGTTATGGTTTGTCCTCATTAATGAAGGACAAAGGAAGTATTGCCTATTGGCTTTCTAGACATGAAGATAATCTCCATAAACATGCTATGGTCTCTTAAATTTTTCAGATGAGATGTAAGTATAAAGCATGAGGAACTATAAGCATCATCCATGTCAGGCTGCTGTCTTAAGAGAAGGAACCAAATCAGAGAAATAGATGGTAAACATCAGTTCAACACTCACAAATTATAAAGGCAAAAACATTTTAGCATCACAATTTGTTAATTAAAAGTGAGTTTTAAAAAATTATTTTTGCAAAGGGTCATTGACCTTTGTAAGGTGCATTGTAAGAAACTGGAAATCTCTAACATCAGGTGGAATTTCTGTCCTAAATAGACTGTACTTGCTAAGAACTCATATAGCTAAAGAAACCACTACATATATTCACAACCCCAGACCACAGGTGCCTCACTGTAAGCTTGTTTGAAGGATTTCATTTAATGCTTGCTCTCAGAAAGCTCACAAAGAGAAGGGAAACTTCCCGTAGATGTTAGCAAATGGTACATGAAGGCCTACTACTCACTAGGCCTTCTGACTCTGAAGCTCCCAGTTTGCCAACAGGCTGTAAGATAAATATGGAATTTTCCTTAATTAATTGTCACAGAATATAATTTGTTTAAGAAAACTTATCTATGCATATACAAGTTATTTATTTACATATGCTCTTATTTTGTGGCAATTCTATTTTGGTGTCTCTAAACGTCGTTTTTTTTCAGTGAATGTTTTTGTTTATATTTTGTCTGTTTGAGGTCTCCGTCAGTTCTGTAAAAGAAGGACATTAATCAAGTGAAGGCACCATAACGTTTGTGAATGAGGCTGCAGTAAAGAACTGCAAAGCAACATAGAATTCTGTGTCCTTCCTTTGTATTTGAAAACAAGCTCATTTCTGAACTGCCAATCTTGAAAAGTAATGTGTATATCACTATGCCCCGGTGCAGAACTTTTTTCTTTTCCTTAACAAGAGTTCACTTAAATAATGCTTAAACATTTTTTCTGAAAAAATGTATTATTAAATAAAAGATAAGCAATAAAAATATATTTTACAAGATATTCCATGAATATGTGGAGAAACATGGGGAAATTATTCTTTATAATAAAAAGAAATATGAATGACTATAATCTGGGTAATATTAGCTATTTGTAGACCATCTAAGTAGTTAAATAAATGTGTGACTGATCAGAGTATCTTCCACTCTAATCGTGGAAATCAGTGTTTCTCATAAATTCAGTCAAGGAAGTATGATTTCCATACGAGGCTAATCAAAGCATATCACTAGAAAATATGACTTAAATTCATACATTTAATTTCTAGATTAGGTGTAGATTAGTGCCTTTAAAATCTTGTACTCATACATGTGGTGAAGTTATATGTAACCCTTGCCAAAAAACAAACAAAAACCAGAATTAGACATTTAAACTGTTCCTAGGGCCTTGCCTCTTGGAAAACAACTGTAAATTCTATTTCCCAACATTTTTTTTTTACCTTTCTGAACTCTGACTTTGTTAATTGACTCTGTGTCTCTTAGTGTTCTCCCTCCACCCTGTCACTGGGATCATGGGCTAAATCATTATTCGTCACCAGTTTTCGTCTCTGCCCACCTCCATACTGTATAGGCTACTTGCGAACATTGGTTTTTTTCCCTAAAGAAATGATTTGCCGTAAAAAAAGGTTGATTATGGAAGCTATGGTAGAGAAAGTAAAAATGTTAAATGCATTAATGTTCTGCCAGTACTATCCAAAGGAGAAATATTTAACATCTAGCTGAACCAAGCCCTAAGTTCAGTAGAAAGCATTTTACTGAAACCTAGATAAAATCTCCTTTAAGATCGTTTACCTTCTGCTCTAATTCATGATCACAAAGTATTTACTCACTAAATTTTATTTCTGTGTCAAATTTATACCCAGCACTACATTAAACACTGGAACAACAAAAATGGAAAAAAAAAAAAAACAGTTCTAGCCCTTCAGGTGAATATAGGGAAAGGCAAGTAAACATAGATAGATAGATACATACATACATACACACACACAGCACACACACAAAATAATGAGTTTTTACAAAAGTCATAAAATCAACTACCACAGCTAGTGAAAATTAAAACCTTCTTGGTCTATCTTTAATTTTCCCACGTTTGATAGAGGCATGGTAACAAGATATGTTTTATTTTTTTTCCAGGTTCTACTATAGAGAAAAACTGTGAATATGATGATAAATGAGAACTGAGAAAAGTGCTTCAGTGTTGGGAAGACAAGAAGAAGTATAGGGGGATTTGGATATGGTACCAGGTAGAAATAACAGCTGAGCTTCACTACACTATCCAGTTTTTCAAGAGAAGTCAGACATCACTATTTGTTTAAATAAAGCCACTGACTTTTAGATGTTGATGACTTATTCAATTTATTCTTAAATCATGGATCGTGCCATCACTCTGCCAGATCTACAAATGTCGAGGTCCTGCTTTGGTGGACAGGGGGCCTTTTTGTTAAGAACAAAAGTAAATTTAGACATCCAGACAGAAGTTGTTATCTTCTGGTGTATTGCACTATGTGATACATGGAGCCCCATTTCTCCTACCACAACTGAAAAACTTTGCCAAACCTCTATAGATTCATTTGAAGGAGAATACCTTCCCATATGGAGAATGAGGACAGATGGGTGAGGTGGTGTCAATCTCTTTTGTAAACTTCAAAAACCACATCCAAAGGAAGGTTTGAACTAGGTCAGCCCGAACTGAAAAGATAAAATTTTCTTCAAGAAGCAGAACACTTACATCTATTCCCACCCATGCCCCCTCAGGCCACTTCCTTAATTGCTATTTGCAGATATATTCTGCTGCCCTTTCCACAACATCTAATTTGTCTGTCCTTCCTCTCTACAAGCACTTCTAATCTATTTGAAGTATCTAAGACGACAACCTTTGATATGACACATTAGCAGCTGCTATTGTCACCCAAACACAACGGGCATGAAAGGGGCTAAGCAAAAAAAACCATTCTGCTGTAGTTAGTATACAATTGAAAGCATATAAAACTAACAGTGGGAAATAACTCTTTGCATACATTAAGAAACACTTCCTAGAAATATTCAGGGTAGAAAACATCCTTCATCCCTCTAAAGCCATGATACAAACAAGGGGCATTTTCAGAAGGCGTTCACATGTAGAGGGCACACTACCGTTGGCATTGGCTGAGTGTGAGCACGTTCGAGAAGAATCATCCCTCTCACACTGCCTTCTATGTACAAATATCTGCCACATCAATCCAGGGCACATGGCAGAACGGTGAGGAGAGGTATTTAATTGTATTTAATTCAACTCCTTAATAAACTACTTAGTTTGACATTTTAACCTGTAGATTTGTTTTTTCCTCAACCAAGTTTATTGTTCTCCATATCAAATTGTCTGTTAAAGTTAAGTCTATTCTGGGTTAATGATCAACTTTCATATTAATACGTATGAACAAATGTGTACTGTTGTGAGGTTTAAAAAAATACATGTATATATATAAGTGCCAGTACCTAGCACAGTCTCCTATACATAATAGGTGCTCAATAAATGTTGCTAGATTCAAATTTAAATCTTGATGATCATACCCATAAATATTTTTTCCCTTAAAAAAATGTGATGAAGAAATTGGCCACTTGCTTCCTATCTTTCCAAGTTAGCATTTCTTGTCGTAGCTATTCAATAAACCTTTAATCTTAGAAAGTTGAGAATTGTTTTTATGACTCTTTACAGTGAGGTAGCACCTAATTTGGGGAATTGGGTTTTAAAATAACCTCTTTAGCAAACACTGTATGAGCTGTCATTGTCTTATACTGTTAACAATCATATCTCAACCACCTACTCTCCTTTCCTTAAATTGTCTGAATATACATCAATAACTTGAAGTAAAGTGAATCTCGGAATAAAGTTTTTTCTTTTTTAACCTCATTTACCCTGAGGGCCACAATGATATGTCCTCTCAGAGGTCAAATAGAGAACTGTCTCTTGGGTTATTATTGTGTTTAACACAGAGTTTAATATTTCTAAGTGTATCACAGGAAGCATGTTCACATCGAGAGACTGATATTCCTTTGGGATCTGTTTAAGTCACTCAATCCTAATATTCTAGTATCCCCTCAAGAAAAATCACTGTGAGAGTCCATCTGTATTGTGACATTTTTCTCAGTTACCATCTCACTGATTCCTGACAGTTCTTCAATACCACCGGGTCACAGAGTTCATTTCATGAAAAGTCAAGACTTTTTGCATATCTGTAGGTTACCAGTGGTTCACAAATGGTATTTCAGGTTTAAAAAAATACGTATTTCTGTTACAGAACCTTGTGTCTCTTACCCTTAGTTTTTCAATATGTTTTATCTTTGTCTAAATTTCCACCATTAAAATAAAATTCGTGAGGGGGCCGGCCCCATGGCAGAGTGGTTAAGTTTGGCATGTTCTGCTTTAGTGGTCCGGGTTCGTGGGTTCAGATCCTGGGTGCGGACCTATGCCATTTGTCAGCCATGCTGAGGCAGTGACCCACATACAAAGTGGAGGAAGATTGGCACAGATGTTAGCTCAAGGCAAGTCTTTCTCACAAAAAATAAAATCCTTGATTACTATAAAATTTCCTGTGAAAGAATCAATAAATTTACTAAGGGGCTAGATTAGAATTGTCCTGGTTGGTGAAAACCCCATGCCCTATATCTTCTAGATAGAGTGGATTCATAGAGAGGAAATATGAGAATATCTTTAACCCATTTTACCTTCTCTCACTTTTAATAAGACGTTTATCATAGACACAAAGCATTTTTAGTATAAGATATTATTAGTATTTGTTATGGTCTGAATATCTGGGACCTGCTCCCCCAAATTCATATGTTGAAATCCAAATGCCCAATGTGATGATACTAAGAGGAGCCTTTGAGAGGTGCTTAAGGCATGAGGGTGGAACTGTCATGAATGGGATTAGGACCTTATAAAAAAAAGGTCCAGAGAGATCCCTAGCCCCTTTTACCATGTGAGGACAGAACAAGAAGGCGCCAGCTACAAACCAGGAAGGTGACCCTCACTAGAAGGTGACAATGCAGGTGCCTTGATCTTGGACTTTTTAGTATACTTATAAGCTACCCAGTGTGTGGTATTTTGTTATAGCAGCTCAAAATGACAAAGACAGTATTCATTAAAGTTTAAGCAATCAATCCACCAATTTTATGCAAGGAGAAACTTTAAAAATAATATTGACTTAGACCTTCATTTTAATTCACTGAGGATATGCCAGAGCAATTATTTACAATGTGATTAGGAATTATTTGTGCACACTGGAATTGAGAATAGGTGACTTTGGCTTCAAAAATTGCAGTTCTTTCTTTCCAATTTGGTTGCCTTTTATTTCTTTTTCTGGCGTATTTAATTGCTCTGGCTAGGACTTCAGTATTATGCTGAACAGCAACAGTGAGAGTAGACACCCTTGTTTTGCTTCTGATCTTAGAAAGAAAGCTTTCAACATTGAGTATGATGTTAGCTGTGGATTTGTCATATATGGCCTTTATTATGTCAGGGTAATATTGTCTCTGTTTTCTGATGACATGATCATGTATATAGAAAATCCTAAGGACTCCACCAAAAAACGTTAGACCTAATAAATGAATTCAGCAACATTTCAGGATACAATATCAACATATAAAAATCAGTTGCATTTGTATATATTAACAATGAAACATCTGAAAAAGAAATAAAGAAACCAGCCCCCTTCACAACAGCATAAACAATAAAATACTTTGAAATAAATTTAACTAAGGAAGTGAAAGATCTATACACCAGAAACTATAATACATTGATAAAAGATATTGAAAAAGAAACAAATAAATGGAAAGATATCCCATGTTCATGTATTGGAAGAGTTAATATTGTTAAAATGTCCATACTACCTAAAGCCATCTAGAGATTCAACATAATCCCTCTCAAAATTCCAATGGCATTTTTCACAGAAACAGACAAAAACAATCCTAAAATCAGTATGGAGGCACCAAAGACCACAAAGAGTCAAAGCAATCTTGAGAAAGACCAAAGCTGGAGGCATCACACTTCCTAATTTCAAACTATATTACAGAGCTACAGTCATCAAAACACTATGGTACTGGTGTAAAAACACACACATAGATCAACGGAGCAGAATAGACAGCCCAGAAGTAAACCCATTCATACGCAGTTAGTTAATTTATGACAAAGGAGCCAAGAATATACAATGGAGAAAGGATAGTCTCTTCAATAAATGGTGTTGGGAAAACTGGACAGCCACACGTAAAAGAATAAAACTGGACCTCTATCTTAAACCATACACAAAACATCAATCCAAAGTGGATTAAAGACTTAAATTTAAGACCTTAAACCATAAAATTCCTACAAGAAAGCATAGGGAGTAACTCCTTGACAACAGTCTTGCAATGATTTTTTGGATTTGACACCAAAAATAAAAGCAACAAAATCAAAAATAAACAAGTGGGACTACATCAAACTAAAAAAAAAAAAAAAAAAAAAAAAAGCTTCTGCACAGCAACTAGAACCATCAACAAAATGAAAAGATGACCTATGGAATGGGAAAAAAATATTTGCAAATCATATACCTGATAAGGGGCCAATATCCAAAATATATAAAGAACACACACAATTCAATAGCAAAAATACAATCAATTAAAAAATGGGCAGAGGAACTGAATAGACCTTTCTCCAAAGAAGACATACAAATGGCCAACAGGTACATGAATAGGTGCTCAATATCACTCATCATCAGGGAAATGCAAATGAAAACCACAATGAGATATGACCTCACATCTGTGAGAATGACTATCGTCAAAATGACAAGAGATAATAAATACTGGCAATGATGTGGAGAAAAGGAAACATCGGTGCACAGTTGATGGGACCGTAAATTGTCAAGCCACTATGGAAAACAGTATGGAGGCTCCTCAAGGAATTAAAACTAGATCTGCCATATGATCCAGTAATTCCACTTTTGGGAATTTATCTGGAAGAAATGAAAACACTAACTTGAAAAGATATCTGCACGCCCATGTTCATTGCAGCATTATTCAAAATAGCCAAGACATGGAAAGAGCCTAAGTGCCCATGGAAAGATGAATGGATAAAGAAAATGTGGTATGTATATACAATGGAATATAATTCAGCCATAAAAAAGAAGGAAATCCTGCTATTTGAGACAATAAGAATGGACTTTGAGGGCATCATGCTAAGTAAAATGTCAGACAGAGAAAGACAAAGTATGATGTCACTCATATGCAGACTCTAAAAACATTGAACTCATAGGAACAGAGTAGAATGATGGTTGTCAGGGACTGAGAGGTGGGGAAAATGGGGAGATGCTGATCAAAAGGTACAAACTTTCAGTTACAGTATAGATAAGTTCTGGGGATCTAATGTACAGCAAGACGACTCTAGTTAATAATAGTGTATTATATACTAGAAAGTTGCTTTGAGAGTGGAGCTTTATGCTCTCACTATAAGAACAACAAAATTGCAATTATGTGAGATGAAGGATGTGTTAACTGACATTATTGTGGTAACTATTTTGCAATATATTCATGTACGAAATCATCACATTGTACACCTTAAACCTGCATAGTGTATATGCCAATTATATCTCAACAATGCTGGAGAGAAAAAAAGGAAATATTTTAGTTCACTTATTTCCTTTCCACCAATGAAATAAAACCAATCAAAATCATTAGAGTGATGTAATAGCATTAGAAAAAAGCAAAAATTTTTCCCATTAGTATAGAATATTTTCCTAAAACAAACAAACACATACTTCCGAGCTTAGTTGTGAGAGAAGAGTCATCTGGTTGGAGGATAAAGATGACAGAAAAGCCTCACACTTCCCAGGGAGCACACTGGCCAAGAGTTCAGGTTCTGAAAATAGACGGACCTTCGTTCAAATCCTGGCTCTTCCACTTCATATCTATTTGGCTTTAGGCATATTTTTAAATGTTCAATTATCAGTTTCATCACCTATAAAACAAATACAGTAGTTTCTTCCTCATAGGGTCGATGAAGTATTAAACAAGATCAATTCCTGTAATTCATTTAATGTAGTACTTCACAATAGTAGGCAGTCAATAAATATTAACTGGGGTAGTTGGTCACCCCAGCATCTGCTCTAATTCTCTTTGCTCCCACTACAAAGACTGGCAAGAGTAAACTCTCGGTAGGTCAGATATGTTTATAAATTACTCTCCTTGGGTCCTCTTTAGGACAAATGTGGTGGAATAGAACCCTTAAAAAGATCTAAAAGCTAACGTTAGCATGTAGATGTGAACTCAGAGGATAAGTCTAACATGAGACAGTGTACAAAGTCTGAAGGACCTACCTGCCAGTCACAAGTGGCTGGCACAAGTTTGCAGGACTTCTCTGGGCCGCCTCTTTCTGTACCTGGCATGCTTGTACATGCAAGATAACAAGTTAATAACAACTTTTCAAGACTCCCTTACTTTAAATCTTTCCTGATTCTTATTTTCAAGCAACAGAAACTACTCTTCTGCTTTAAGCACAAAATACATTGATTGAAAGAATTTTAGGAAGTTTACAGGATGGCCAGAAAGGTTGCTGAGTAAAACTCGAGCCATGGGCAGGAATTCAAGGAAGTCTAAGTAACAGCCAGGGCCACATCTGTGGTAACCTCAGCCTCTGTGACAGAACATTAAATGTCACTGTTTTCACAGTCAAAGACGTCACCAAATAGATGGTACTGCCACTGGTGCTGCCGCCTGCTGTCAGAATAGATTCTGCACAGCATCTGTGCCTTTGCTTTTATATTTGAACTTTGGGAATACTGCATCTGATGGGCAAAGTCTAGGTCACGTGTCGATGCCTTGGATGCAAAGGAAGCTAAGCAAACAAATACTTGTCATTTTTAACCTTTATAATGGGAAATAGGCTCTGCTATCCAGGAAAACTCATAAGTTGATGAACCGTCCAAATACAGAAAAATAATTTAGCCTCTTAGCAACCAAAAAAAAGTGTCCCTCACATACAAGACCAAGAAAAGCCAAACATTTTTCTTTTCACTTTCCATCTGAGTCTCTCCCTTTTAAATTCTCTCCTTCAGATTTGGGGGACCTATCTCTACTCCAGGTGATTGGCAAGATTGCATAGGTTGCTTCATTTTCTGCATCCATCAAGAAAATATGTCTTAGCTCAATTTGGTAGCATTTAACTTGTATAACAGGAGTCACACATAAGACACTTTGTAAAGCAGCTAACCTGTTTGTTGGTATGAGTGATAGTAGGTAATGAGAAAGGAATAATTGGATTTTGCAATATTTGAAAGTGAAATAACTTCAGCAGATTGAGTCGTCTCCTTTTCTCCAGCCTGAATCCTTCCTGCTCTTTAAGATGCAGTTTCTCCAGGAAATCTTCTCTGTACATTGCCCCCTTCCCATCCTACACCAAGACATGTAAACCAAGATAGGCACTACCATTCTTTCCTCCCAAACATGTTGTCCTTGTTTCTTATAGTTGCTACAATATGTAAAAATTCTCTTTTAGCTTCTATGACCTTTTTGCCTCAAATCTTGTTGCTTTCCCAGTGACTACGATAGTGCCTGAATCATAACAGGTCATTGAAAAATATCTGTTGAGTGATATATTTTGCAGATGTATTCAAATATCGAAAGCCCAACTGGATACACAGGGGAAAAAAAAACATTAAATTACCCAATAGCAGCATCTTGCAAAGATCCTAATTTAAGTAGTTTTGATAAATAAAAAACTTCTAGTTGCTTGAGGTGCAGGGTAGGAAGAAATATGGAAACTCTTGACAAGTGGAATCAGATCTGCTAATAGAAATAGGCAGACTGTGTTCCTTCCATGAGAACAGCCAAGAGAGAAAGGGTTGCAGAATGTCCTTGCTTAATAATAGCTCAGGATTATTGTGTATTTACTTTGTAAGCATATTATACTTGGTATTTTCTTCTTTCATTTACTTCTCACAAAACCTTGGGTTGAAGGTGTTATTTTCATTCTAGAGATAACTAAACTGAGGCAAATTCATAGCAATAGCAATGTAAAATTATTCATGATAAGAAAAAACCGGCAGATCACCACTCCCTACAAATCCTTGACGCATTCTCACTCTCTCTAAGGAAATTATGGCAGTATTTAAGAAAAATAAATCTTAGTAGACAATTACTTTTGGTGCTTTGCTCATCAATCCTACTTGAGTAATTGGCAGGTTTATTCATCATTTTTCAATCAGCAGCCATTAAGTATTCATTTGCAATTCATCTATAGTTTCTTGTCTGGATCACCTAGGCAGGATACAGGTAGTAGGCAACCATATTCTGCATTGTCTCATCAATTTATCCAGGAGGTTCTCAGTGCTCCTTCTTTTCATGAGCTATTTATGATTTCAGCACTTTCATGCCCATGGGTGTCAGCAGTACACCTATTTTTAAGAGTTTGAGTTTCTGTACCAAAAAGAAAGCTTATTCCCTTTGGAAAAGTGATTTTGGGAACTGAGCTTATTGTCTGTTTAAAAGCTCCCCTGATTCATCAGGGAAGGCCGACAAATCTCAGAGAGGTAGTTCAATCTCTTCTCTTTTCCTAACCCATTTGTCAACATTTCCTTGGTGAGCACAGTGATTCTACATAATGGAAGAGAGCTGAGTATTGGGTTGACAACTATTGAAAGAGCTCATTGGCACTCACTGTATCATTCTTCTGGTCTTGGAGATAGACTTATTTTTGGCAATGAATTGCTTGATTAGGAGGTCATCAGCTAACTCTAGTGTTCTTCAGATTTTCTGCTAAATGTCCTTTACAACAGAGAAAAATAAACATACAACCATGAGTCTAAGAATATAACTTAAAGCAGCCTGTTACAAGATCTAAACATCTTCGAAGTCACCTGCTTTGTGTTTACAACTCATATGAATGTTGTACTCTAATTGGTAACAATGTATATATTTGTTTTAACATAAAATTGCTGTTCAGTAAAATTGATACTCCAAGAACTTATGTCAGACTTACCGCCTATTCTTATGCTTTCCAATGCCAGCAACATAGTGCCTAATATCCCCGAGTACTCTTGTTTGCCATAGACAGAGCTATATAAAAAGTGAAAATTCCCCCATAACATGAGTAAAGCCTCTATGAACTTGGTGGTCTATTTGATGTCCCTCAAGACATGTGCTTCTTGCTATACACCTTCATCACACGTCACTTACATTGACTCATCAGATAGAGCGAGTTATAATGCGGAGTGAGCTAGGCAATCGTTAAGTAATGGTAAACCATCGGAACATGCTAATTTTAATATTTCAACTGCCTTGTTCTCTGTAATCTCCTAACTGGATTTTAAACTCCCACAGGTAAAGAAGTAGCACTTTAAATTTTCATGCATCTCCTCCAGTCCTCCTCCACCTCCACAGTTCAAACATAATGACTTTCACAATATAGATATTCAATAAATGTTGACTTCCACTTTAAGATTCTACAGAATTTTTCAGTGGGGATGCTCTTGACATTTAGGGGAGTGGGATTCTTCATTGTGCAAGAGAGTTGCACATAGTAGAAGATGTGTGTTATACCTGGGATTTTGGATTCTGAATGCCATTAACATTCCCAGATAACAATCAGAAATCCTTCTGCACATTCTTAAATGTTATTTTAGATATCAGCACCAGTCCTTGAAGAGAAACAATAAAAATACAACCTAAATATCTGTCAATGAATGAATGGATAAAGAAAATGTGGTATATATACACAATGAAATATTATTCAGCTTTAAAAAGAGAAAAAGATCTGTCATTTGTGACAACATGAATGAAGCTTAGGGCATTATGCTACGTGAAATGGGCCAGACAGAGAAAGACAAATACTGCAGGGTATCACTTATATGTGGAATCAAAAAAAAGAAAAAAAGCAGAAGTCATAGAAACAGAGAGTAGAAAATTGGTTGCCAGGGGCTGAGGGTGGGGAATATAGGGAGAGACTGGTAAAAGGGCACAAACATTCAGTTATAAGATGAAGGAAGTCTGAGGATCTAATGTATAGTGTGGTGACTATAGTTGGTAACACTGTACTGTATAATTGAAATTTCCTAAGAGTAGAACTTAAATTTTCTCACCAATAAATAAATAAATAAATGAATAAGAAGGTGACAGATGTGTTAATTCAATGGGGGGAATCCTTTCACAATGTATACTTATATCAAATCATTATATTGTACACTTTAAATATCTTATAATTTTATTTAATTATACCTCAATAAAAAAATGCCATGCAGGGGCTAGTCCTGTGGTGTAGTGGTTAAGTTCAGTTTACTCTGCTTCAGCGGTCCAGGTTTGTGGGTTTGGATCCCGGGCACAGACCTACATCACTCATCAGCCATGCTGTGGCAGCAACCCCCATACAAAATAGAGGAAGACTGGCACAGATGTTAGGTCAGGGGTAATCTTCCTCCAGCAAAAAAAGAGGAAGATTGGCAACAGATGTTAACTCAAGGCCAATCTTCCTCACCAAAAACAAAAACATGTGTATATAAATCCAAAAAACAGATACCAGTGAGAAATGATGACACAGAAAGGAAAAAACAACTAAAGAAAAGCCAGCAAGTGAGTCAACATTAATTAAAAAGGGACAATAAAAGGGAAAAAGAAATAGAAAAATTCCAAGAAATGGAAATGATCAATATTCCAAGTTACTAAAAATGTTGTGAGCCACTTGGGTTACTGGGTAAAGGGTAGACAAACTCAGTTAAAATTAAATTGCAGACATCTCCCTATCTATGATACAACGACTCCAACACAACTAACTAATCAAATACTTTTTAAAAAGGTCTCTAGGAAAAAAAACTATAAATAAGAGAAATAAAGAATTAAGTAATTATCATCTTAAAAGGTATAACAATATTCTAACCCTCTTACTTCATTCTTTTAAGCAAACACTGAACATCCAGTATTTGTCAGACTTTATCATTTAGGTGACGAGGATATAGGCTCCTCAGATTTGAGGGACTTATAATGAATTAAGCAAAGATATATAGTTATTCAAATAAATATGATGACAGTAGTTGCCCAGGTAAAGTTGAGACACAAAAAAGGTGAGGTAATTTCTACCTGGGATGTAAAGTGAGTGGAGGATGGTAAAGAAGTGGAGAGAAACAATCTTTTTCATCTTTAAAAAACCAACTCTCTCACTAAAGTTGATCATTACAAATTTCCTACACATAGTTCAAAAAAAATCTTTAAGTAATTTTTTTTCTCAAGAATTTTGTGCCATTTTCTCTAAACAAGGCTATAACTCTAATGTAAGAACACTTAGGCTCAATAAGTATTGGTTCCACTTATTGTTGAATTGTGAGCCATGTTTGGGCAAGTCCAGTATCCAAACTAGATTATAAGAGCCTTAAAGGAGAGGTAGAGATGGCATTTAGTATAGATAGGATCAAAATGATAATTGCAATAAAAATTGGAGAGGAGCCAAGGGCAAGTTCCCTGGATATCCAGGAAAGAGAACTATGGAGAGGGCATCTTATGTTAGGGAAGAGGTGGAAGGTGTCTGAAGGAAATCTCAGAAGAATACAAACTGTAGTTCTTTTTAGTATAGTCTTGCAGAATAGCTGTTCCTGCTAAAATAGTAACACAAACTCTGCAATGCTTTCTAGACTTGCTCACTTCTATTTATTTTAATCTTCTGCTGGGAAATAAAGGTGAAGGAGGAAGAAGGGCATTTGAGTCCACAGAAATTTAAAAAGGAAATCAAACTGAAAGGCTCTGAGGCCATGCAATGTAACAACAGAGCAGGGAGTTAAAAGCGTATGAGAGAAAGCCTACACCTCTTGAATCCAACATAACTTGGTTCCCATCCTATTCAGTTTCCACCTAGAGATCCCACTGGACACTCTCTAAAGCTCCTCTTGCCTTTTTTAAACCTCTACTGACTTTAAGACACATCTTTTCCTAGTAAACAGACATTCTTTGGTTAGAAATTTTACCCTCTCTCCTCAAACCTGAGTTGAAAGGTCTTTCCTGTTAATGGGCCTAACTGGATGCAATTGAACCACAAGAATGTGTTTTCAGTCCCTATAGCCAGACCAGTAAATAGAAAAACATGAAAGTTGTTTAAGTGGTGTATAAGGTAGCATTTATTCTAATTTCAAGAGTAAAAATGCATCTTCTATGAGTTAACTAACCTATTGGATTAACCAAACCACAATGGTTATTACAGATCGGTGTTTGTTTACAAAGAAGCATTCAAATACGTCAAATACTCTTTATCATATGAAAGTGTGTGTTTGTATCTGCATTTTTGTGTTTTGTATTAAGATAAACTTAGAAAAAAAGAAAGTACTTATCTATTATATTAAAATAACGGGATAACGAGGAAGCTTAGTATCATCTATATTTATTATTCTAAGCCTACTTTGAATTTTTTTTTCAACATGTTCTATCTCAGCCACTGTATTTTAGAAACTAGATACGGTTATTATCAGGGGTTGCAGAAGGGGACTTTGAAGGGCATGAAAAAACTTCAGGGATCCAAATTTCAAATTCACTCCTGGCTTAGTGATTTATCTGGTAGGTTGATTCTTAAATAAAACGAAAGGAAACAGCAACGATCAGCAACAACAAAATCCTGACACAGATAGTTCTGAGGAGAAGAAAAAAGAGTATCATCTCCCCAGTCTCTAGTTTTTGACATTGTACATGTTTTTGCAGGAGATAATGTCGTCCTATATTGCTGAAACTGTTTCTCCAAATGTCATAGTTCGACCCTGCTTTTAAGAATAAGACTATACATTTGGCATGTGTTCTAAGAACTCCACTTTTTCGTGTAAGATGACAGTTGATTGCACCTCCTCCTCTCACACTGGGAAGGTCTACTGCACAGGAATGACCGTGATCCCCTTGTAAGTAATTTGTTTATGAGAACTTTGTTTATGATACTGCACAGAACTGCTGGGCTTACATATTCCTTATGAAAGCTCACTGAAATCCAAATGCAAAACTGTATTTAAGAGAAACCATATTAATTCATAGTAGAGTGTTATGATGACTTAGTATTTTCATCTCAAACATGATAGAAATAACAACAAATAAAAATTAAACAAGCCTAAGGTCCTAGTTAAAGTTATATATACACCTTTGGAGAGGGCTTCTTATATTAGAGTATACCTAAAGTGAAGAGATATCACCTTGCAGGTCGTACAAATTCTTGTCCTCAAGAGAGTGTTTTCATAATTGTTTTCCTTTCTGTTAAGTGACATTTTTGTACTTGCAGGCTCTCATGAAAATAAATCCATTAGAACTCTACTATAAAATAGCGTCTATATAATCACAAAATATGTTTTATAGCCTATAATACTGTGGGTTTTTATCATTGATTACCTACCAAGAGTATTACATTTAGGCAATCCAAAAAGATATTAAGATAGCAATTAAAAACCAAAAGAGTTATGAGGATTACTTCAGCAACAATGTCGATATGCTGAGCTAATTAAGAAGAATAGTACATTGCCCTTTACACTAAAATTTCAGCCTGTATTTGCCAGCAGTTCTGTAGGACACTATCAGTAGATTAATGTACTTTAAACCCACAAACTCTTTTGTAAAGTATCTAATATGCACCAGGAACTGTGCTGGGCATGCAAAACTCAAAGATAAAGCAGAAAAATGCCCGCTCCCTCCAAATATTTATCCTATGTTTTTGAAATTCTAAGCATGAATATCATGATTTAACTGTTGTAGAGACCCTCTTTGTGCTGTGCCCCATATCCACTAAGCCAGCTTGTGATTTCAGCACTGTGGTAGTGGACAGTTCCACATATATTGATACAGTCTTCCTGAAGCTATTCTATGTATTTCTGCCCCATGACTTTCTTCAGATCCATAGGAATCTGCTTGTCTCAGAAGTTCAGGGGAGTTAAATCCCATGAGCAGAGGATTAGGGGCATCTACTATCTTGTCTCCATCTCTACTTTTGGGAAAACCTGAACTAAGACCTTCAGTGAAGCAAATGTATTTAGAAAAGGAAAATTAAAGTGCCTACCAGCAACTAGACACTATGGATGTCCAATATATGTACCTGATATTAAACACTTATTATGAACTGAACACAATGCATCTCATTTTACTTACATTTTCTCTAACACTCACAACAATTCTGCAAAATTGAGGAGCATGAGTTCAGAAAGATCAACTAACTTGCTTACATTCACACAACTAATAAATGACATTTTGAGAATTTGAAACCTAATTTTTTTCTAACTCACACGTTCTTAGTCATATTAATAAACCATGATAACTCACTTGTAAATGAATCACATAAATTAGATGATTAATGGGCATTATCTTCAAAAAACATATAGTCTAAAAATAGAGACCAGCAAGTAGCATACAAATCAAATTTAATAAGAAAAAGTAGACATATAAAGATAAGAAGAGGCTGGCTCTATTCAATTGGCAATATTTTCTCTAGTAAATTTATATATGCTATTTATTGGGTCTTGCAGACATTTTACTTGACTTCAGATTACCCAAATGTCCATCTTTTCTTGTTCTCCAGTCCCTATCTCTCCAATTGACCTCTGGCCCTGAAAAATCTGTCCACCTATTTCTGCCCTGAGGTCATAGCAACTTAAAAACATGACTAGCATCCACAGTTTAACCAGACAATTACTCTCATATTTTGTGATCTTGAACTCATCTTTTAGATCTCAACTTCAGGATTTCTCCTGTAGTTCAATACCTGCTTTTGCCTTTTCAATGTGTTTACTCCCTGGCCCTCACTCCTAAAGTCTAGGCCTCAGCATGCTTCTTGATCTTTGACAGAGATAAATCAATGAATTTTCTCTCACATACAGAAAGACACAAACACATACACACTTTTGGTTTATGCTTCATACAAGGCCACTGAATACTCCACCTAATGCCATTTTTCCCATAAAACCAAGACTTCTAAGTGTATATAAATATAAACAAGATTATATAGAGAGAACATAAAATATATATTATACATAAAACTTATATATAGAATATATATCTTCTAAATTTTATACCAATAAATAATTTTTATCACCAATTACCAACATTTAATTTATACAATTGTTTTCTGTATAGATAAATCTTCTGGAAAAGAGAAACAACTGTTGTGCAAGTTGAAACGATGGCTGAGATTAACATTTTCACTACATATTCCCTTTCATGTATTCCCAATAAAATAGAACATCTTCATCAACAGGGTAGAGAGAAACTTCTCTTGCATGCTATCTATTAGTTCTGTAAGGGAGGTGTACTAATGAATTCCAAAGTCAAATGAACCTTGAAGATAGTAATCCACATAGCGAAATACTGCATCATTATCAATGTGGTTTTAAGGTTGTCGATTCATTCTTAACTTATTCATTAATCATCCAATTATTATGCCTGCATATTGCTGAGCTGTAGAAATGCAAACTGGATCCCCTCAAATTTCCATTTGTTCTATTATTTTTCCCTTTTCTTCTTCCTTTTCACTTCCCTTCTCCATTTCTCTCTCAGATAATGCAGTAAATTTGCAGCCTGTTATCAGAATAAAGAAGGCAGGAATGTGTCACTGAGTTTTTGATATCATAACTATTATATGGACTTTTGGGAATACGCCTAATGAATTACTTTTCATGCTATGCAAGGCAAAAATTTGCAATTAACGTGACAAAAGGAGTTATAAGATTAAACAGACGGGTAAAGTGTGAATACACAAAATAACTTGGAAGCAAATGAAACTAGAGTCTACCTTCCCCCCTCTCTGACAATGTCTGCCTGAGGTCTCATAGTTGAGAGTGTCCCTGAAATGGTAATTGATTGATGAAAAAAATAAGTGGTCTCCTGTAATGAAAATTTAGCACTGCTTAGAACATACTGGAGAATAGACATTTCAGCTAGAAATCCCAAAGTTTACTTTCCTCTCTGGAGAACAAATTCAAATGGATAGCCAAGATAATATTAATTCCCATCTTCATTGACCTGATGAAAATAACACAATTATTATTTGATATCTTGAGATTGTTATTATTATGATATGGACAACACATAAAGTATTAAGTGTGACTAACTGTCTTCTATACAGGCCTTGATTAAAATCAATATAAGGCATATTTAGCCAATGAATCGAAAACTTTTGCAGACTCTTAAATTACCTGCCAAATTTTCTGTAATACTGTAACATCCTGTCTAATAAGATTTGCTTGCCATTATCTGAGAGTGCTTTTAATATGTCTTTAATTGATATATTTATTTAATAGCTATCAATGACTATATTTAGAAGAAAATTATCACATAGATTAGAAGGACCAAATCTCACAAACGCTTCATTCCAGCTCCTCTCTTTCTGCTAAGCTGGGTAACAGCTCACTGACTCAAATCATTTAGTTATCATTAAAAGAGGGAATTGCTGTGGCATATATCAAAAAAAAAAGTCAAAAATCCTTTTAGAGTCATGCTTTTCTCTGGAGTAATTCAATGAGTTGTCACAATATGACAACTGTGTGATTTCTTGTAAAAAGAGAAAAAGTAGCCATTGTGAAGCACCAAAATTACATATTTCACTTCAAAAAGATTGAAGCATCTGAAAACATTTCATTTACAGAAACTTTGATGCCAGCATCTACACAAACTAAATAAATTAGGTATTGTGGAATAAATAAATAAGGTTGGTCATGTTTAAAAGAAAAACCTGAATTAACAGTGAACAAAGTTTAACCAACCTTTTAGCAAAATGGAGAAGGATGTGAGAAATTTGGATATAAATTTAAAACAATTTCATACCCAAGTCAAATGTGTGAAAATCCCTTCTAGGAAATTTTGGAAGGAATAGCTATCTTGAGACTAACAAGAGGCATTTTAACTGTAACCAATTCAGCATCAGTAGATGAAATTTTTGGTTAAACCTTCATAACATAGCAGAAATCCTAGCTTAAATGGAACTTCTGAAAACACAAAACTTCTGCTCTTTCTGTCAGCTGAAGCAAGTATGTTCATTTGATTTGATTGTTCTATTCTAAACATGTTCAACCATAGTCATAAAATTCACTATGGATTTCAGTAGAATATTTTAAATTGCCTTGTTCATATTATTTCAGACTCATGTTTCTTTTAGATTTGTCCCAGGTGGAGAATTTTTTGCACCGGTGAAGCCAAGACATCCTGTTGATATCTGTGCCAAGAGATTTTTGTCATTTCCTGAAAATCATGCAACGGGCAAAAGTTGATCTTAAAGGAAGGTCATGCAAAACTTCTTCAAGGATTAGAGTTCCTTCTTGTGAATATGAAATAAGAAGTGCCGCTTTTCCTATTTTATTTAGCTATGCAAAGGCTATCTCTCCCCGATGACCTGACACAGACCCAGCCAACACCATCCATAATGAAAATCAATGGCACCAAGTCACTAAACAATTACTCCGTCTTCTTTAAAAATGCACAAGTCTTCAAAAAACAAGGATTTAGAGACTGATTAATTTGCCATTTGTCTAGGAGATTGCACTAGCTGCATTATTTAAGAAGTGCCTTGTCTTTCTGCCCTCAAAAGCTAAAATGAGATCAAAGATTCGAGAATCACCAGTTCCCATGAAGGACATTGGTGACAGCGTGAAAGGCAGCCAGAATTTGTGCCCTGGGCTTGTAGCACTCAGAATCTTTCTCACACATAAGACCACATAGCTTTTTCATATAAACAATATAGAAAAGGCACTATGGCTCAAAAAATGGTTGTGCATTTGTTTACTCATAGAAATATTCATGGGAATATATATTTTCTAGGCATGTTTTCTGAGAGAAGGAAAACCAATCTCAGCCCATTTGAACTGATCCCATCTTATTCCCATCTTGATTCCTTCCTTTCCTTTGTCTCCCCACATTTTAAATTTATATGTGTCGATGAGTCTATCATAAAAGTAAGGATTATCTCTCCCTCCTTTATTTTTATCCTCTCTATACCATGCCTCAACACAAACTCCCACTCTCATAATTTCTACTCCAATAGACATAGTAGAAAAATTTGCCAAGATGTTATATTGTGTGTGTTTTCCCTCCCTTTCTCCTACTGACCCCAGTCAAAAAGGGTAGCCAAATATTTTTCAAAGTTTTTTTAACTCTTAGATGTTTATTTCATTTATTCAGTTATTTTCAGGGCACAAAGAAAAAATTGCTAGAAGCTGTTTTTCTCTTTATAAAATCTTACAGTAACTGAAATTATTTTAATAGGAACACAGGGTAACAGGAAACTGTAGGAAGAAATTTCTCTGAGACTGAAGAGTTAGAAATGGGAGGTGAGAGAGAGTAGAGCCCACGTGCTTCTCTGCACAGTTCCCCAGCAAGTTGACAAAGGGGCCCTCTGGAAGAAGACAGAGTCACCTCAGGAAGTACAGCAGTGTGGTTGCATCCATGAGAGGTAGGTAGACCCCAGGCAGAGGACTTGGCACATCACATTACTGATGACTTAAGCAGAAAGTATTAGAAGTCATTCTTATACGCTGTCTTAGATTTTCTGAGTATACTCTGCATTATATAGTCAGATAATATTTGCTTCCTCAGTCTGTTTCTCACTTCGTGGTGGTTTAAGGTATTCAAAGTAGCTTCCATGTGAGTTGCTTGGAAGATTCTCTAGAAGTTCTTGTGTTTCCAGCTGCTGAGGAGCACGTTCTTAAGAGCTGCACATTGCTTCTGGGGCTGAAATCCTTAGTTCAGACTCCCCTGTCCATTGTTCTCACAGAACTTCCAATAGTTGTCTAACTCTTCAATTTCCTGTGATAAAATGCTTCAATAATGGAAAACACAAAATAACTTGAGTTTTCCTGACCTAACCCTGCCTGTTACAGAAAACATCATTAGAAATGCTAACTCAATACAAGTTTTGCCTGTGTGCGCCTGTAATGATGATTTTACATGGTTTAGGAAAGGTACTCGTGCAAGTAACATAATTATGTCGCCAAAAACAATGCTTTCAGAAGTCAGAATTCCCACTAGGACTGCGAAGTAGATATGCTATTGATTTATTTTTTTTCAACTGATCTGATCTACATGCTACTAAATATAAAATAAAGTGGGGATAATAAGAATGACTTAAATCTTTATCTCTGAATCAAAGTAATCAAAGGCGCCTATCACTAAAATAACTTATGCATTCTAGTATTTTTAGGACGTGTTGGATTCTACACATGTACTTTAAAAAGGTGGCCATTGACTTATTAAATCTTGTGTTCTATAAACTAGCACTTGGCTCTGCCATGAATATTTTGTTTACTTTCAAGGTCACAAATAATTATTTTCACTTAGATGAACGTAAAGCAATCTTTTGAGCCTGCAACATGATTCAGTGTAATTATAGAAGAGGCCAACACAGTAAGTTTACTTTTATTTTGAAGGACATTTATTTAAAACCAGAAGAAAACAAGGACTAAGCATTAATGTTGTTAGGTGTGATAATGTCTTGGTGACTATGTAAGAGAATATTCCTACATTTTAAAGATGAAAACCGAAACAGTTATGGGCATGGCATAGGGAATATGCTTTTTCATACTTCGTTAAAGAAAAATCAATAAATAGGTGAAACATATCTATTAATTAAATGTAGCAAAACCTTAGTAATTTTAAAATCTGGCTTATAGGTTATATGAGGATTTCTTGTCCTACTTTCTGCTTTTTTGTATGTTTCAAATCTTCATAAGAAAATGCCCATACATATAGAAAGATAAAGCCTTAAACTTGTTTTCTTACTTTTTACATCTTCAGAAAATTAATTCATTGTAGGATATGAAAAAAGAACAGTCAGCAAAAATACTTGAGAGTAAAATAACTAGGCCTAAACTGAGTAAAAACCAATATTAAAACAAACAAAAACACTTAAAAGAAATATGAACTACATATATATTAAGTGCACACATAGGCTTTATCACCTGTCTTTTCTTTCCAGGATTTTCCAACATGCAGTCCTTCTTAGGCACCAATTAATGAAAGTAACTAATGATTTAGTTCATATTCTATTTAAGCACATTGCAAAATCTCAATTAATACTTATATTACAACTGATGAGTAGATATTATTTGCTCTATTTTACAGAACTGGAAACTAAAGCTGAAAGAAATGAATAACTTGGGCACATCATACACCAAAAAGTGAAAGAAATAGTATTTTAGAACATGTCTATGTGACTTCAAAGATTTCATTTTTCTTGTTTCCTATATGTCTCTTTTGTGATGGCTTTGAATATGGTTTGCAAAATAGTGATGAAATATATCAGTTTATGTTATGTGAGATTTTTCTAGTTTCATGATTCCTCTATTTCCTATAAATAAAGAGGGAGATGTGTATTTGGCAAAATATGTTCTAGTTTATATGTGTTTTTATTAAGACAGTGTAGTTACATTGGTGATCCATTATTTTTTTAAATGAAGCATTTCTAGACAGAGTAGTTGTATGCTATATTCTTTGTTTAAATCTTAACTTCTCTACATAAGTCATTTCTTTTGTCAGAAGGAATAAAAAGGTCCAATCTACATGCATACTTGAGTTAGCTTAAAGAGGCAGCTTGTAAAATAGCGCTGGTAAATATCAATATGAAAGTCCATGATAGAGAGACACTGTGGAATAGAGGAAGGTATCGTGGACTAAGAGCTACCAATATTTGTATCTAATATCACTTTTTATATTAATTAATGGTAGGATTTAGGATTAATCATATTACATTTCTGGATCAATTTCAACATCTATAACATAAACCTTTTAGACTAGAGTAGTGTTTTCCAACATATATTTCTTAGATGTCTAGATTTCTATTGAAAGGCTTCAGGGTCTCCGTGCATTTAACGAGGAGGAAGCTCACCAGATGGGAATCCTGGCCCCTTGTTTGCTTCCAACAAAGGACTAGTCTGATGTTTCTTTTATATATCGTAAATTCTGTTGCCTGAAGTGTTAACACCACTAAACTATATAATCTCCAAGGATTTTCTCAGCTATCAAGTTCCGTGAAATATTTAACATACCTAAGGTTAAGAAGAGAAAGCTGGTAATACCTTGAATAAAAATGTAACTGCAATAATAAAAGCCATAATGACAGATGCAGTGCCAACAACAACTCCTATTGCCATTCAACGAGTACCTGCTGTGTGCCACACATTTTAAACACGTTTAATCCTGTGTACAATCTCAAAGGTAGGGAACATTATCTCCATTTCTAGGATGAGGAAGTGGAGGCTCAGAGAGATTAAACACTTTGCCTAAATCCATGTAGTTATAAAGTGTTAAAAGCATAGAACAGGCCTAGCTACAAAGCCCATACATTTGCTAGTACTACACTGCTTCCCAAATTTTTCCATGCTAAGAGAGACAACTAGTATGCAAGAAAGAGTTTCTGAAGCCTTGTGAAACAGGGAGAAGGATTTGCCTAAAATGCAACAGTGATATCAAGTGAGAGCTGGATTCTAATCCACATGCTCTGACTAATCCTATCCCGTTTTTGACTTGTGTCATGCTACCACAATGGAGTGAGGGGCCCTGCAAGACCATGATGAGAAGAGAGACATTGGGTACCTTCAGGTTTGTAGAGGCCATCAAAAAACCTGGCTCATTTCTATATTTTGGCTACATTTAAACTTAATTTTGCCATGTTAATGGAACATGTTCCTTGAACAGACGAAATCCACAGGAAAATATAGTTCCAACGACTCATCGTTTACCGATTGCCCAATAATTAAAGGAAGATTTTGGTGAGTGCCATTTCTACTTACTTTAACTGTTGGTCAATAATTTAATACTTTTTGAAAGAGCTTTTTCAAAAGATTTTAACAAGAGATTCACTCTCAATTACAACTCATCAAATTAATAACGGTGGTCGTAGAACCTCCAAGAATCCAGCTTTCTACTGTAACTTTATTACACATTATTATCTTAGCATTAAAGAAACCATAGTTTTACTCGCCACTGTGCACCATTTGTCAGTTAGTGGTGCTGTGCCTCTCATGACTAAGCCAGTTACCCTCTAGCTTTGGCTGTGAAAAGACACCAAATGTGTCTTTGTGGTCAAATACCGGCTAAAATTGGAATTTCCACATAGCAATCTTGCCATTGGCTTTAATCTGTTTGCCCATTTAAAAAAATATTACCTTTCTTTCAATTGCCTTATTTCTCTATATTTTTATCCTTTTATACTTATGCATCTCTGAAAGCAAGCACGTCTTTGATTTTGAATACGGTTAGGTCTGACTAATGAACAACAAAATGGTGAATTTCTGTTGATTTATCTATATCCCTTTCTTGAATCCTCCTTTTGACAAAGCCAGAGTGTGCAAGGCATACGTCATTACATGCAATGGAAGAAACAGAACAAACCCAACTGAATAACCGGCAAGTGGAAACCTTAATGGGGAAACCTGAACCCAGTGAACCTGTCTCAGTTTTCCAGAGAAATGGTTCCTCAGAGCAGAAGGTATTCTGAAGCTTATCATAGATCCAGTAAATAGTAGCATTTAAATACCAGAAAAGTGATTTCTTATCATTTGTCATTTCCATATTGATACCCTAGGTGTTAAAAATAAAGTTGTAACTATTTTTAGAAACTAATTTGATTGCCATAAATTTGTTTTAGTTCCACTGGTCTGTTGGTGGAGCCAAAAACATTCTGTGTACCCAACAGGATGAGAGTCAGACTGCTGCTTTCCAGCACTCGGTGTCTGTGTCCCCGGCTGGATCATGTGCACTGGCAGACGCTCCAGTGCTACCCAGATGGAAGTCCCCGAACACCTTGTAAATCTTATATCATTGCCACTGACATCTGATAAATGTGGGTCTGTCACTCCATGCCAATAACAAGATTGCTACTGAAATTAATAAATACATTGGGAGTGTAATAACAAATATTTTTTACTTTGTATTGGAGCAAATGGTATCTCTTTATAATGACAGTATAGTACTGTATGAACAAAATGTTCATATGCCATACAAACTATACATAAAGTACGTACAAACATTAATCTTTTTCAATGAAAGTATTGGAACATCTAGAACCTGTATGATAATATTCAGCACAATAAATTAAACTATGATAAAAATTGCTGATGGTTTCATGTCAATAATATTTAGGTTTCCCCGAAAATAAAATTATAGTTATATTACTGGCAAGATTTTTCTAATATACTTCTGTGTAAATGTACCTTATGGTTCTGTGTTGATTAAAAACAAAATCCAGACCCCAACATAAACAAATCATCTGATATGAAATGGGGTTTAACATTTCTTAACTGATACACGCCTTATGATAAGTTTGCATTAGTTATGAGTATATGTTATCACAGTGTAGAATCTCACAACATTAAATGACTTCACAGGGAAATCTAGCCCATTCATATATAGTTCCTTAGCTCTTGGACAATGTCTATTCCTAATTGTATCAATCATGTTTTTTATTTTCTGTATTTTATGATGTCTTGACATCTTGGAGCTTTGCAGACTCAGGAAGGGGCTGCCTCTCTCATGGATAGCTAATTCCTGGAGATGGCAAACAAGCTGCCAGTAAACATGCCTTTTAAATGCAAACCAACCAATCCCAAATCCATACCTCCAATCTCCCTTCTTCTATCAGGCTCCTGCAATCCCAGGACACTATCCTCCTCCCATAAATCACCCCACGACCAGGTACTGAGCAACTAGCACCCACCCATATAGTCCAGAGACCAATGGAATTATTCAAACTATCCAATCCTAAACCTTCTCAGCTTGCCTAACCTGCTTTGCCCATTCCTTCTTGTGAAAACCACAAAAAAAGCCTCTGGCTCAGGGTTTCTCCTAGATCCTTCTGACCCCTGACCAACCCTGGTGCTTCTCCAGGTGGCCCTGAGTGATGTGGTATGCTCCTCCCTCTTGGGAACTATGAGTAACAAACTATTTCTTTAATGGCAATAGTCTCCAAATCTGTTGGCCTCACCATAACTAAATAAAAACAAAATCCCCATACATTTTAAAACACTAATCAAATCCACTTTCTTTCAATAGATTCCAAGTCCACCTCAGTTCTGTGCATTAGAAAATTGGATGTACATGATGCAAAGCTTATGGCTCTGTAGAAGAGAGCTAATAAGGAACAATACAGAAAGCAAAGCTTTCTTAAAGAAAAAAATATTTAGCCTCTAATCTTGGCTCTGAAACTTATTTGAAAATTAAATATTTGGCAATATGTTAACCACATACATTTTCCTTTCTTTTGTTTTTTTTTATGAGGAAGACTAGTCCTGTGCTAACATCTGTCGCCAATCCTACTCATTTTTTTTTTTTTGCTGAGGAAGACTGGCCCTGGGCTAACATCCATGCCCACCCTCCTCTACTTTATATGGGACCCCGCCACAACATGGCTGACAAGCAGTGAGTCTGTCCGCGCCCAGGGTCCGAACCTGTGAACCCCGGGCTGCCAAAGCAGAGCACGCAAACTTAACTGCTATGCCTCCAGGCCGGCCCCCACATGCATTTTCTTATACACTTTCTCTTCTACAAATGGTGATTTCTACTTGCAAGGACAGTTGTTAATTTAAAAATTGGCCAGCATACATTAAGTGTTCAAAAAATGTAGAATTTTTATTCCCAAATTAAGTAATTAAGTAATCCTTGAAATTAGAAGAAAATTGATTTTCAATGTCCCTTAATTTTTATTTACAACATTTATGTGTGCTCAATTTATTGTAAAACAACACAAAATTTTATTTAAAAAAGTAAATACCCCCTCAACCCCAGTTCATCTCACCCTGATGTTAATACCTAGTAACAAATCCTTCAATACTTTTTCAAAGAAACAATTGAATAACTTAGATTTTAAAATCACAGTGTTGATCAGGAAAGCTTTTCTTTAGAGTGATGCCAGCTAATAAATGTAAAAAGAATGATAGAATTATTAAATCAGCCATTTTCAATCCCCATCATTATTTCAGGCATGGTTCATCAGTGCATTGGAAACCATTAGATTAAAAAGTTCTTGGGGGAAACAATATTCCCCAATACTCCCATGGTGCCAAGGTATAACCCTTGGGATTACTCGTAAACCACACAGGGAAAATCAGCCTTCTAAAATGAGGAAACCTACAGGTTACCTCTTTAAACAAGTGATCCAATTTAGCATCACCAATATCATGACAAGTTGACATGTGCCTCTTGATGTGACACAGTTATGAAGTGTCTCCCATTAAAAAAGTAGGATTGTCAAAAAAGTTTAACCTGAGTATAATCAGTCCTTTAGAGCTATTTTTCTGTTTACAGAAAATAAGGTGGATAGAGTTACATATTACATGACACCACTGGAAATCAGACAAATCCAGACTGTGGGGCATTCTACTACACCTTGGTTTCTTCAAAAGGCAATGTTATTAGAAAAAAAAAAAGAAAGGTATGTTTTAGATTAAAAGAGATTAAGAGAAAAAATTTAAAAATATATATAATATGTTGGAGACTCTCTGTACTTTCTGTTCAAGTTTGCTGGGAATCTAAAAAATAAAATTTATTAATTAAAAAATGTAATATGTAGACCTTTATTGGATTCTGGTTTAGAAAATAAGTCAAAGACAATAGAGAAAATTTGAATATTGTGTAGATATTAGGTTATATTACATAATTGTTCATTTTCTTAGTTGTGATAATTATATATCCTATACATAATTACATAGATAGGAGAAAGTCCTTTTCCCTAGGATATGCATGCTAAGTATTTAGCGACAAAGTGTAGTTATATCTTCAACTTCTTTTCAAATAATCAACAATAAAACAACTACAGCTCTGTGTGTATGAGTGTGTGTATGTGTACACATAGAGATAAAGCAAATACGTAAAAACTCTAACTAGTACATGCTGTTAAATCTAGGTGGGGTATATAGGGATATCCATAGAACTATTCTTTAAACTTTTCTAAATTTTTGAAAACTTTTATAATAAGAATTGGGGGAAAAACCCTGTAGGTTTTCCTATGGGCCTGATAGTTGCTCAGATTTTGACTGTGAGGACTGGGGTTCTATAGACTCAGGTCTTCAGCCTGGATCTGTACCACAAAAGGAGAAGAAAACACCCATCCCATTTCTGTATATTTGGGGTCTGGATTTCTGGATTGTTTATTTATATTTTATTGACTTATTAAGTCTCTTTCTTTGTCCCTATTGTTCTGAAGAAAATAGAGTCTGAGAGCTGTGAGGATGATTGGATAATATTAGAAGCATCGGAGTATGGAAGAGAAGCTGCTCTCTGGCTTGTATTCTACTAATAAGGTTAAACTATGATAAAATAAATGTCACCAAGATGAAATTGTAAGTACTAAAATCTGGGAACCATAGGCGTTTCCATCTTAATACAAGCAAGTACTGCTCCACTAGGTTTTTCATCTGCTTTAATAGCAAGTTCAGTCACTTATAAAGGCTTGACACATTATTTTCTTTGAGCTGTGTTTTATAAAAGTGCCTATGTTTACATCCCTTAATTGTGCAGAAATCCCTTCAAATTTATGATCTCTTCTACGGAGTAGGACACTAATTGGTATCTCTGTCAAACTATTACTAGAAATTTTTCCCATTCTTACTGAGACACAGCTCAGTTCTAGGCCAAGTTTGCATTCTTTGCTCCTTTTCTTTGTTTCCCTTGGCTCTGGACACTGCAAGCTTCAGGTCATTTGTCATTTTTACCAATTAAAACAATGAGCTTTGCAAAATTAAAAGGGCTGCTACCCCTTTAAGTACGTATTTAATAATTCATGCACGAAATAGGACTTTTCTTTCCCTGGCTGGAATGAACAAAATTTCCTCAGAGACTGCTTTAGTGTTATATCTAGATAATGCTTTAGGATTACAATCTAAATCATGCTAGAATAACTGCATTAGAATTACTATGATACATCATTCTAATGTACAGGCCTACAGTATAATGTTACTGTTGGAGTAATCCAATAAAACCAGTGGGTCCCAGAACTAGAACTGTGTAAGAAAGGCCTTGAAGATTGCCAGAATATATACTGTTAGAGAAAGGAGGAGAATTTGTGGATTTGTAACCAAACAAATATGTGGGCATTCTAAAGGGAAATGGGAATAATTTTACAAGTGAAGAGAAAAAGCAGGCTGTAGTTATAAGTCCATGTTCATGAAATTGCAAACAACGCAAAAATCCTTGGATGCTAAAAGCAAGTCATCTTGGCTTAATAAACCTGACATGCACGCACTCGAATTTGAAATTTGGATCAATTACCCTTGGGTTAAATGATTCAGCTTTTCACACTTGGCTAGAAGCAGGGCAGTAGGAAAGAGAATGGTCTAGATTTTGGAGTTAAAGATTTGAGTTTTACTTCCTGCTGCACTACTTCCTAGCTGTGTAATCATGGGCCCCACATTGACCACTCTGTAATTCAGTGTTTTTACCTAAAAGATGAAGATAACAAAAGTTATATTGTATCCTGGCAAAACAAGATTAAATAAAATATCTGTAATTCTCCTGACAATAGGTTTTCAATACATATGTTTATTAATATGTGTGGGTACAACACCCTTTGCCCATCTAAAACAACTCCCTTAACACCCTGCTGGTGTCAAAAATGTCCACTATGATTTTCAGAAAATTCTTTGTTCATATGCAAATACATTCCCTATTGAAAATCCTTCAATGACTGCTGATTGCCCTTAAAATGAAGTCATATTTGGCTAGCATCTTTTACACAACTTGTCATCATTGGGACTATTTATCTCTCCAGCCCTATTTTTTGAAATTCTTTCCAGAATCATTCTAAAGTTCTTTATATTTTCTGTAGGATACATTCAATCTCCTCACCCTTGTATGACCTCTGCTCTTTCTCAGCTTCAGAACTAGTCCCTCTGCCTGGAACATTCTTCCCCATCCTGCCCATGAAGCTAATGTCTACTTGTCCCTCAAATCTCTATCTACATACAACTTAATTTGGGATCCCTTTTCTCATTCCCCAAGTCCAAATTGGGTTCCACTGCTCTGCATCCCCATATCTCTCACAGCACTGTCTCTCCTCTATCATGTAATATTAGAGGAGTCTATTTTTCTCTACCACTAGACTGAAAGCTCCAGTAACAATCCATGACGGATTACTTCTATTAAGTGCTTATATTGAAAAAACAAACAAAAATCAGGAAACTGAAGATCAAACTACCAATTAGATTTGACTGTAGAATTTTTGGGGAGATCCTCATTCATTTCAAATGAACCTAATATATTGAAACTGTAATTATACAATTTCTAGGTCAAGGACTTATTTCAGCATATAGTTTATTACCTATGTTCTATAAAACATTTCATGGGCAAATTTAGCAAACAATTCAATGAATGCCCCTTGTGCCTCAAAAGGCCTGCTTTTTTTAAAATCCATGTTGGGATTAGTCTAGACAAACCTGCTCATTTCCAAACACATCTATAAGCATCTAAAAGCCTTTAAGACTTCAGTTCCTTATGGACTGAGTTTCGCTCATTTACAATTAATAAGGTATGTCCTTATACATATATGATGAAATAAATGTTTTGGTCCTTAAATTTTCTGGTAATTAAAAATCTGTTGCAATCTCAAATATGTTTGTATTTGTTTTAGGGGTGATAATTTTTCCCAGAGGCACTTTCTTATAATGAAAGTCTATGGAAAATACAATTCCATATAAAATTATTCCTTTCACTGGAATTTTTAAAAAACATTCTTTATAGTAGAAACTTATTGTTTTGAATGTTAATACAGCCCCCTTTGGGAGCAACCATCTCCCGCTCTCTGGGAACAGCCTCTCCCTTTGTCCACATGGTCATAGGCACACTCAGAACACTCGACTTTTCACTTTTTTGGCCACAACTGGCCACAGCTTTGAGAATCTGACATACGTTGTGCCAACCAAAGTTTGGTTTGGAGATTTGAAATGTAGACTTAATAATTTGTTCTATGTGACTGCACATTTAAACAGGAAAGATTTTTTTTTAAGTAAAATACTGAAAAAAGGAGTCTGGTCTTTATGAAGAAAGAAGTATGAGGTCTGTATGAAGAGAACAGAGGGGGTTGTATGAAATAATAATGTAAATCAGAGAGAGAGACATTGATTGATTGATTAACTGATTGATTGATTTTCCTGGGTCCCAGGCTAAAATACTGGGTCCCAGGCTAAAATCTGTCTCTATGGGTTAGTTGTATCCTGTTCCTTAGATAGTTAGTGATGCTTCTTCTGTCCTTATAAGAAATTTCTCTTTTTGGTTAAACTCACTCACTACACTGTCTCCACTTTGAAACCAAGAGAACAAACAAAAACATTCCTAAGGTGATATATACCTGTTTTGGAAGGCAGTTCAAAGGTCACCTAATGACCATCGTATTAGCATGTTTCCATTCTACGTCCCAAGCTTTCATTTTGATTGTTTTATATCAAGCAATCATGTAAACAAAAGGTGACACACTTTGTTGACTCTAGAAAAATAGTAGGAAATATCTGTGATTTTCCTGAAAACTACAGATTTTATGTAGGTCTCTATTTGGAATTTGGAGTTGACTAATTAGATAAAATACATATTGCCTGATATATCCCAGGCACAGATTCTGTGAAATGCACCCTAAGACAAATGTTTTATAATTCAAGCTATTCCCATAAATCCTCATTGTCAACCAAAACACTACTTGGAAAAAAAAAGGTAAGAACTAAAAATTAATGCAGTTTCCTAATCTTCTAATATCTACAATTCAGGCTGTTTTATGAATACCTTCCATCTCTCTACTTAGCATATTCTTACCATCCCCGGGGGATAGTAAGTTTTACATTTATAGCTTGTTCAATACCTTACTTCTCATCATTTTTATTCGTGGTTTTATTGTTGAAGGTATCTGTTGAGTATTCAGTTCTCATCACTCAAACATGCACACCACTGCATGTATAATAAGTTTACGCCAACTGCTAACATGCTTGATTTACAAACGTCTTTAGTAGGCCTCCAGGTAATCGCAGAAAACACCCCCTCCCCCCATGTGTCTGCCCTTTCATTCCTCATTACTTAATGGAGAAAACAGATTGATCTGTTGTCTGACAATTTGTCATCCTCCACAGCCCGCTGGTGTCAATCAGGGCTAGGGGACAGACATTCATCAGAACAACCTGGACCTTGTCATTAAAAGTGGAAGTGTATTTCCTGTAAAGTTGATCTGAAATCTGAGCACCCACAAAAAGGGCAGTAAACAGGACACTCCTGAAGGTCACTTGAAGGTAACTATTAGCTATTGAAGGATAACAACACCATTTTGCTCAAATCCATGGTTATGTCTCTTTTAGATGAAAGGCAGAACAGAAGAGGAGAGAAAGGAGGAAAACCTAGTGATGTCTGAGAACTGTGAACTGAATAACTGGAAAATTCTTTAGGCTTTAAATGTGACTATTATGGTGACATGCAGGGATGAATTGGTTACATTTCTCAAAGAAATAAAATCATTCAGACAACTCTAATAAGGCTGTCTTTTATAAGTTGCAATTGCCAAATTACACCCTTTAATAGCACTATATAATATTAGTAATGGCCCAGTAAAACTTCAAAAAAAACTTCAGGGGAAAAATGAGTTAAAATAGTTTAAAATTACATTTGTTTCAGAATAGAGTTCATAGCAGTTCACACTGAAAAATCTTCTGTCTAAAAAACATTTGTGAAATATATGTAGTTGTTCATTACTTAGATCTCAAAAAAGAGTTCATCAGCAATCAATTTTTTATTGCAGTTACAATTACTTGGAAATTCCAATATTGCAATGAGAACAATCATTTCTCTTAAACTATGTTTGGAAAAATGCTCATTAAATTGATTAAACCTTTTTGTTGTGTAATAGGTTTTCTAATAGTGAAATATTATTCTCCTGATTTTCTTGTCTGGTTCAATGTCAATGAACAAGTCAATGACAAGATGAATTGAAAGAATACTATCCTATCATTGAGCTGGTGATTACTTGTTTAAATTATGTTTCATCTGGATGTTTCTTAATTAAATAATTTATTGACTAACCTAAAAGAATGAAATAAAATCTTGTAATTTCAATGAATTTTGAAGTATTGTATTATGAGTTACACATATTTAAAGTTTCATTTAATAATTCATTGAAAAGAAAAATGAAATAGTCTCTTACCTCCAGTCATTCATTCATTCAGTCATTCATTTGCCCATTAATTTAGCAAATATCCACCTAGCCCTATTAACTTCTAGACACTGTACTGGGATCTGAATGCACAGTGATGAATGAAAATGACAAGATCTCTTGGCTGTAACGGAGTTGTAAACCTAGAGATTGAAACAGATAATAAAAGTTCTAACAATATATTAATAAATTTTGTGAACTGTGATGAATGAAGTAGAAAGGGGCTGTGAGGAAAACAGTGATTTAGAAGAGGGGCTACTTTAAGTAGCAAATCAGGTTCATACTCTGAGATTTATTTTAAGCAGAGAACTGAAGAATAAGAAAGATCTAGGATATAAGGATCAAGGGAGAGCATTGCAGGTGCAAGAAACACCATGTATGAGGTCCTGAAGCTTGGTCAGCATCTAGTGAATAAGGCAAAGAGTTTTCCAAGATGCTGCTAGGGAAGTAGGCAGGGTGAAGGATTTGGATTATCATTTATCTGTGATGTAAATTAATCATGGTTGTGAATCAAATGCCAATATATCATACAGACATACATATATACATACATACATATATTTCTAGTGGGTATATTAATTACGCTTCAACAGCCAATAAGAATATACATTCACACTAAGACAAAAATCCCACATCTGTAGAAAAAAAAAATCATGAAAAAAATATATGAAAACTGTGCCAAAGATTTTGGTTGTAGCATTATTTATGAAGCCAATAATTGGGGAAAATCAAAATTTTCAACTATTATTAAAGGATGCATTTGAACTAATAATAAAATCAAAGTACAATTATTTATATCTTAAATATTTATACTATAAAGCCAATAAGAATGTCTCATATTAACATTCACGAGGTCTGGCCAAAGTGCATGTTTAGGCAAATATATAGTTTTAAATTACTACATTCTTTATAACTAGAAAAAATGTGGAATGCCTAAATGTTATTCAGTAAAAGACTGACCAAATAAATTATGACATATACACTGTTATAAAAATAATGTAATGTTTTATACATATATATACAGTTTTTTTCCAATTAAAAAATAAAATGAAAGTTTAAGAGACAACAAATGGTTCTTTACTGATCATAGGAAGGGGGAGGTTAAAATGATACCTGATAATTGCTCCTGCTTTAATCCTGGTTGAATCTAAGTATGACATAAGCCTCAACAAATAAAGAAGAATGGCATCCAAGAAATAAGAAAGTCTGTATTCAGTAGCCTATATGCAAGATAAAAATATAACCTTGGGGCTGGCCTGGTGGTGTAGCAGTTAATTTTGTGGGTTCTGCTTCAGCAGCCCAGGGTGCACAGGTTCAGATCCCAAGCGCGGACCTACACACTGCTTATCAAGCCATGCTGTGGCAGGTGTCCGATATACACAAAAAGTAAAGGAAAATGGGCATGGATTTTAGCCTAGGGTCAATCTTCCTCAGCAGAAAAATAGGAGGATTGGCAATGGATGTTACCTCAGGAAAATCTCCCTACCAAAAAAATATGTGTCTATATACATATATAACCTCACTGGCTGGCCCCTCTTCCCTCTTTTTTTTTTTTTTTTTTTTTGCAGATCCAGCATATTTGGATTCCATGGGTGCAATATAAACCTAAAATGTTTCCTGAATGACAATCTACCTTGCCTCTGTATGTGGAGCTCTGAATTCACTCGGGGTGTCTCATTAAAAGCTTCTAAATTATAGTTGGCAATCAGTCCATTGCATGCAAAGGAGGAAACTTGGCCCTAATATGTTCAGAAATGTGTTAGAACAAAAAGAGAGAGAGAGAGAAAAAAAATGTATGCCAAGGCACTCAGTGTAATTCAACTAAGTTTAATTAAATTCAACCAACAATATACCTGGAGAGACTAGAAAAAAATGCCATATTATTTAAATATGGCAAATGTATTTAAATCCAAGTAATTTCAAATGCTCACTATTTTTTGCATGATCCACTGTGTGCTAGTGACTCCGCTAGGCAACTACAAACATCATTTTTAATCTCACGCCTGATGAACAGGATTGTAGAGAATCCTGGGTTGCTTACTTTCTGTTTTTAAATGTTTTCAAGGTATAACTATGTTGTATTTAGCTTGATTTACAAGAAATACACTCACATAAATGAACAAATCCACGTGTGTAGCCAACGACTTTGTGAGGCATATAGGCAGTCATTTTACATGCAGATTATTCTCAGATGTGTTTCTCCATCCTTGATCTTTCCCTGAACCCATCACCCCTACCATCTACTCAATATTTCCCTTGTATGTCTCACATTCATCTCAAAAGAAAAGTGTCACAAAGTACACTTATTTTTTCCACAAAGCTTCCTTTCCCAGATTTTCTGTCAGTTGTCGGTTCCACATCCATCTAGATAATCAGGCCAGAAATTTGAGGTATCATCTTTGACTCCTCCCCTTTTTGACATTATGTCCTATCAATTATCAAGTTTAATTACTATTATCCCATGACTTGATTGAGAATCCAATTACTTCTCACAACACTTCCCTTCCCTCAACTTAATAAAAACCATGATAATCTCCTATCTGACTATTTGAATAACCTCTCCATGTCACCTGTGTCTCCTGAAAATTCATTTTCTGCCCTAAAGCCAAATCTATTTTGTACTCCTTTGGTCAAGAAACCTTCATTCTAAGGGTTGACACCGTGGACATCAAGATCTCTCTTCTGAGAAGTCCTCCCTAACTCTTCCATAATGTCTCAGGGTTTCTTTTGTCTAATCTCACTTTACATAATTCCATTGCAGGATTTTTTTACCTCTACAGTGCGATACAAAATTGAGTAGGTATAACTTGGCGGATGCTGTCATGCCACAGCACAGTTCCTAAACTGATTGACTGTTCTATACACATCTCTAATCCAATAAAGCCTGCCATATGCATAGACATGCTCTATCAGCCAAACTGATCAACTAAGATGTTACAGCTGACTCACTATAGAAACTGACTAAAGTGAAACAGTAATATGTTTTAAGATATACAACATAATTCTCTTAACCTATTTGGTTTGTTTGTTTGATTAGTGTACCAAGTGAAAGGCATCCATGGTAAGATGTCTCCTTTAGGACAGTGCACTTGCTGATGAATTTACACAGATTTATGTCCTATACCTTATCAGCCTCACCATCATTAGGGATGCTTTTCCTCAGCCTGATTTCCTGCACTGGCCTGCATGGCATAATTCTGACACAACCTCTAACTCTCACCTTCAGCATTACCTAGCTCCTTGACTACTACACACAGAGTTGGGAACTACATTCCATATACAGAGTTGGGAACTCTGTACACTTCCATTGTAATACTTATGCCTTTTGGTAATTTCCATAAAGGTGTTTGTCCTATGACTATAAATTCTTTTAGGTCAGAGAACGTGTTTTCACTATTTTTATACCCAGAGTCCAACACAGTGGTTACAAGTGTTGGCTAAAGGAATGAATAAACTCATATTTTGAAATAATAAGTGGTTAGTTACTGACTAACACACTGTTCCCATACTCATCATAGAATAGGCCACAAGGAATGAATGAAAATGGGTAATCTATCACTATCCTTCCTGTGCTGATAAATCAAAATGAAATCAAGTGCTCAAAATTTAAAGACTTTTCAAATAAAACAAAGTGTACTCTGTGCAAGATACTGTTAAGTAAATAAAAAACAAGTACTGAGTAACATCAAATGTGAATCATTGCAATTTGTGGGCATTTGTTAACAACAAACAGACTTTCGTAAAATCAGAGTTTTAACATGTTTAATCATGTTTTAACATGATTTGGAAGATAAGATTTTAACTTGTTAAAAAATACATGAGTGCCATTGTATTAAGCATACATGATGAACAAATACTATTTTAGATCAATTTAAGATGATATCCCCAAATAAAGATAATTTAAAAGTGCACATGAAGCTAGACTTATTACAACCAAAGTGGCTTATAGCAGCACTAGTACACTCATGATTTATTCTCTCAAGAATCTCTGCCAGTAAACTAAAATTATCATGAGGAAATGACAAAATCAAATAGTACTGAAGAAAAGTTCATTTCTATTGGCTTAACATGGATCTCTTTAAAATGTTTTCCCTTTTTAAAAACCTCGTGCTGGGTATATATTAATTTAGAAAAAAAGACACACACATACATACACACATACGGACATATCTGACTTTGGCTACTAAGTGGGATCATTTCCTTCTTACCAGTCTAACTGCTTTTTACCATATCAAAGGGAATTTTAAAACATATTTGTACCTCGTGGTGCAAACTATAAGCCTGACTTATTGGAAATTAGTTAATTTAATGCCCTTGGTTGAGCAATACAGCTGCCTGTAATTTCACAATAAATCAGTACACATTTTGTGTTTCCTTAAAAAGAAAAAAAATAGAAAATAGTTTAACACAGCACATTGGAATGTTAAAAAGATTTCAGGGAAGATTAATAATATCCACATGATAGTTATTCTCTTGCTTTGCAAGAAAACACATTATCTATTCCATAACAATTGATTGCTTTTCTGAGGAATGTCCTTGATTTCAGTGGTATTGTTCGAGCTTTTGATACTAATCTGTAAGATGTTGTGTGGAAAGAACCTCACCTCATCAGACATTCTGCAAGGGACAAAAAAATCCTGCACCTGATAAATCATCCATATTCTCAAAGTGACAATTTTCACTTGAAGAACTGGTTTCCCCTGAATACTTTCAAAATCAAAAATCAGAGATATGTTCTAGAATTTTAAAAACCCACAAAATTTATCTTCTTAAACAAGAGAAGTGCCATAAAAATAGAAAATCAAACTTGCCCTTTTCAAACTTATTTTGTTATTTTTTGCCTTTTTGAGATGCACTTTCCAGTTTTCACTTGGTTGAGAAACATCTGTTGATTTAAAAAAATGGACACAGAACAATTCATTGCCCATCACCAAAATCATTCAATCTACTTAGCAAAAACCTTGGGAAATTTGGGGGCAGGTTTCTTCACTTAAAAAAAAAGTTGGAGAGTGACGTCTGCATCATGGTGGAGTGAGATTCCCTCTTTGAATCTCTGCCCCCTAAGACACAATGAAAACATCATTCGCATTCCAACAGAGCTCAATCAAACACTACAAAGGACTTCTAAGAATGAATCGACCCAGCGTCAGGAAAAAGGAGGCATCTGAAAATGTACTATCTTATCCAGGAGGTTGCTTATATAAACCTCACGGTAACCACTAAACAAATAACCAGAAGAGCCACACATGACAAATAAAGAGAAAACTAAGAGAATGAGCATGCAGAAATACCAAATTGAATTTGCAGTCTGAAACACAAGTGACAAGAAATGAAGGAAATGCAAAAGAACCAGAAAATGAACAATAAAATAGCAACATTAAACCCTCATATATCAATAATCACCCTAAATGTAAATGGATTGAATTCATCAATCAAAAGACACAGAGTGGTGGGATGGATTAAAAACGAAGATCCAACAATCTGCTGCCTCCAGGAAACACATCTCAGCTCTAAAGACAAACACAGACTCAAAATAAAAGGATGGAAAACAATACTCCAAGCTAATGGCAAACAAAAGAAAGCAGGAGTAGCCATATTTATATCAGACAAAGTAGACTTCAAGATAAAAAAGGTAATGAGAGACAAAGAAGGGCAACATATAATGATAAAAGGGACACTTCACCAAGAAGACATAACAATCATAAATGTCTATGCACCCAACACAGGAGCACCAAAGTACATAAAACAACTGCTAAAAAACCTAAAAGGAGATATTAACAATAACACAATAATAGTAGGGGATCTTAACACCCCCCTTACATCAATGGATAGATCATCCAGACAAAAAGTCAATAAGGAAATAATGGACTTAAACGAAAAACTAGATGCAATGGACGTAATAGATATATACAGAGCACTCCACCCAAAAAAAGCAGAGTACACATTCTTCTCAAGGGCACATGGAACATTCTCAAAGATAGACCATATTTTAGGAAACAAGGCAAACCTCCATAAATTTAAGAAGATTGAAATCATTACAAGCATCTTTTCTGATCATAACACTGTGAAACTAGAAATCAACTGCAAGGAAAAAACTAGGAAAGGGGCAAAGATGTGGAGACTAAACAACATGCTACTGAGCAACCAATGGGTTGCTGATGAAATTAAAGAAGAAATCAAAAGCTATCTGGAGACAAATGAAAAAGAAAATACACCATACCAACTCATATGGGATGCAGCAAAAGTGGTCCTGAGAGGGAAATTCATAGCAATACAAGCTCACCTTAACAAACAAGAAAAATCCCAAATAAATAACCTTAAATTGCACCTAACAGAATTAGAAAAAGAAGAACAGACAAAGCCCTGAATCAGCAGAAGGAGGGAAATAATAAAAATCAGAGCAGAAATAAATGAAATTGAAACCAAAAAATAAAAAAACAGTAGAAAGGATCAATGAAACAAAGAGCTGGTTCTTTGAGAAGATAAATAAAATTGACAAACCCTTAGCCAGACTCACTAAGAAAAAAAGGGAGAAGACTCAAATAAATAAAATTAGACATCAAAGAGGAGAAATTACAACAGATACCACAGAAATACAAGGGATTATTAGGGAATACTATGAAAAACTTTATGCCAACAAATTGGACAACCTAAAGGAAATGGACAAATTCTTGGACACGTACAACCTCCCAAAACTGAATCAGGAAGAAATAGAGAATATGAACAGACCAATCACAAGAGATTGAAACAGTAATCAAAAACCTCCCAAAAAATAAAAGTCCAGGACCAGATGGCTTCCCTGGAGAATTTTACCAAACATTCAAAGAAGATTTAGCACCTATCCTTCTCAAACTATCTCAAAAAATAGAGGAAGATGGAATACGTCCCAACACATTCTATGAGGCCGACATCATCCTGATACCAAAGCCAGACAAGGACAATACAAAGAAGGAAAACTACAGGCCAATATCACTGATGAACATAGACACAAAAATCTTCAACAAAATATTGGCAAAGCGAATACAGCAATATATCAAAAAGATCATACACCATGATCAAGTGGGATTTATACCAGGGACACAGGGATGGTTCAACACCTGCAAATCAATCAACGTAATACACCACATCAACAAAATGAAGAAAAAAAACCACATGATCATCTCAATCAATGCAGAGAAGGCATTCAACAAGATCCAGCATCCATTTATGACAAAAACTCTCAACAAAATGGGTATAGAAGGAAAGTACCTCAACATAATAAGGGCCATATATGACAAACCTACAGCAAACATCCTACTCAACAGAGAAAAACTGAAAGCCATTCCTTTGAGGACAGGAACAAGACAAGGGTGCCCACTCTCACTGCTCTTATTCAACATAGTACTGGAAGTTCTGGCCAGAGCAATTAGGCAAGAAAAAGGAATAAAAGGACTCCAAATAGGCAATGAAGAAGTGAAACTCTCACTATTTGCAGACAACATGATCTTATACATAGAAAACCCAAAAAATTCCATTGGAAAACTACTAGAAATAATCAACAACTACAGTAAAGTGGCAGGGTATAAAATCAACTTACAAAAATCAGTTGCATTTCTACACACTAAAGATGAACTAACAGAAAGAGAACTCAAAAAGACAATCCCATTTACAATTGCAACAAAAAGAATAAAATATCTGGGAATAAATTTAACCAAGGAGGTGAAAGACCTATACAATGAAAACTATAAGACACTATTGAAAGAAATCAAGGAAGACATAAAGAAATGGAAAAATATTGCATGCACATGGATTGGAAGAATAAATATAGTTAAAAGGGCCATTCTACCTAAAGCAATCTACAAATTCAATGCAATCCCAATAAGAATCCCAACGTCATTCTTCATGGTAATAGAACAAAAACTACTGAAATTCGTAGGGGCCAACAAAAGACCCTGAATAGCTAAAGCAATTCTGAAAAAAAAGAACAATGCTGGAGGCATCACAATCCCTGATTTCAAAATATACTATAAAGCTATAGTAATCAAAACAGCATGGTACTGGTACAAAAATAGACACACAGATCAATGGAATAGAATTGAAAGCCTGGAAATAAAACCACATACCTATGGACAGCTAATCTTCAACAAAGGAGCAAAGAACACAATGGAGAGAGGGAAGTCTCTTCAATAAATGGTGCTGGGAAAACTGGACAGCAACATGCAAAAGAATGAAAGTAGACCATCTCCTATAGCCATATACAAAAATCAATTCAAAATGGATCAAGGACCTGAAAGTGATACCTGAAACTATAATACTCCTGGAAGAAAATATAGGCAGTACACTAATTGAGATTGGACATAAAGGGATCCTTTCAGATTCCATGTCTACCCAGACAAGGGAAACAAAAGAAAAAATAAACAAGTGGGACCTCATCAGACTAAAGAGCTTCTACAAGGCAAATGAAACCAGGATCAAAATGAATAGACAACCCACCAGCTGGGAGAAAATATTCGCAAATCGTTTGTCCGACAAGGGATTAATCTCAATAATATATAAAGATCTCATACAACTGAGCAACAAAAAAACAAAGAACCCGATCAAAAAATGGGCAGAGGATATGAACAGACATTTTTCCAAGGAAGAGATACAGATGGCCAATAGACACATGAAAAGATGTTCAACATCACTAATCATCAGGAAAATGCAAATCAAAACTACACTGAGATATCACCTTACACCTGTTAGAATGGCTATAATCACAAAGACAAATAACAACAAATGCTGGAGAGGTTGTGGAGAAACGGGGACCCTCATTCACTGCTGGTGGGAATGCAAACTGGTGCAGCCTCTATGGAAAACAGTATGGAGAGTCCTCAAAAAATTAAAAATAGAAATACCGTATGATCCAGCAATCCCACTCTTGGGCATCTATCCAATGGACATGAAATCAACCATCACAAGAGGCATATGCACCCCTATATTCATTGCAGCATTATTCACTATAGCCAAGAAGTGGAAGCAACCCAAGTGTCCTTCGACTGATGATTGGTTAAAGAAGATGTGGTATATACATACAATGGAATACTATTCAGCCATAAGAAAAGAAACAATTGTCCCATTTGCAACAACATGGATGGACCTAGAGGGTATTATGTTAAGTGAAATAAGCCAGAGAGAGAAGGACAGACACTGCATGAACTCACTCATATATGGAATATAAATGAACACACGGACAGAGAGAACTGATTGGTGGTTACCAAGGGGAAGGGGGGTGGGGGGTGGGCACAAGGGGTGAAGGGTTACATCCACATGGTGACGGACAAACAATAATGTACAACTAAAACCCCAAAGTCTTATAAACTATTAAGACATCAATAAAAAAATTTTTTAAAAGTAAATAAAACTTTTACAAATTGCAATTTTTTTACATTTGCATACTCTCTTCCTGCTAGGCTGCGTCAAGTCCTGCATTCAGAGATACCCCAGTGGCAATGCTCTCTGCCATTCCCTTCATGGAGAGACCTAGCACAATTACTTAACTTCTTAACTTTTCTGTATCTCATCTTACTCATAGATACAAACTGAATCAACAATTCCTACCACAAAGGTTGTTGTGATGTCTAAATGTGAAACATAAGTATTGGGTCATATGATTTATCAATAAATATTAGTTTCCATATTTATGGCAGTTATTTTGACTATCTGAAAATTCTTTTCTATTTTACACAGTGATTATTAGTAAACTTTCCAACAGAGTTGTCAATAAATAAACAGAAAAATTATTTTACTAAATCAACAAGTATTAATTAAATACCTCTTACTGTTGCACATTATAATTGAATACATACTAAAACTTGAAAAGCACTATTCTAAAAGATTAAACGTACCATGTAACAGGCTGAAGTGGCTGATTAAATGAGAGGAAATACCATTTAAAGGCAGGCCAGACTCTCTAGACAATTACAGAGATTCCTTAAGTGTTGATTTTTAGGAGTGTCAACCTAGCAACATAACTCAGAAAATCTCAGTGAGGCAATTGCCTTTGCTACCAGGTATGAATTTATCCAGCAGTGTTAGGGTTACATATAGGCTGAGAAGTTCTATCTCCTTCCCAATAGCACAAAAATACTATTCTGTCCTAAGTTATTGAGCATATTCAACATTGTATGAATTTTAAAGTGTACCAGACTACACACAATTAAATGAATTATATATCCCTATCACCTAAATCTATATATATCTGAGAGAGATGTATACACATATATGTATTTTATATATATATATATAGTATATGTATATTATATTCTTTCTGTTCATAAGTCTATGGAAAACTAGGACGGAACTGAAATTCTATAGCATTGGTAAAGTACCTGTTGGAAAATTGGTCGTATTTCCATTCTCTCAACTATTAGTCTCTCCCTTTCACTTGAATATTTTCTGTGAGTGTGGAAAAGGACCAAGATGGCAGGAAGCTTCCAGCAAGAGTAGACTGTGGAGGACATAGTACAGATTGATCATACTTGTAGCACATGTTTATAGAATTACTAAACTCAAGGATGGTTAGGATTAATTTAAAAAAGTGGAGAATAGGTAAGGGATCAGCAACAAAAGAGGTGAAGAAAATGGGGTGAGATTCAAGAACTGGAAACACAGTACTTTGGGATCAAAGACTGTCCCCTTGGGACTTTTACGTGTGTGTGTGTGTGTGTGTGTGTGTGTGTGTGTGTTGACCATTACATTCTTCCCTAATTCAGGAGGAGTAACTTTAAAAGCTACTATATAATCATCTGTATTTTTTCCTTTCCTCACTTCCCCCAACAACTTTTTCTTCTCCACTCCTACTTTTTCTTTCCTTCCTGTTTGCTCAATTATCATATCTTTTTTTCCCCTATTCCATTTTTATCTTGAGCAAGACTGATCCTGAATATCATTTTCCTGAGAACTAGTTTTAGAATTAAAACATTAAGTTTAGGAGTATGAATAGAATTGCTGCCGTTCACTCCTGCAAACCCAAGTTTGCTGACCTTAATTTAATAGCATGAATCACAGCTGTTCCATTGATACTGGCAGTGATTGATAATAAGGGGGATGGGAGTAATTAAAGAGCATGGGATGTGTTTGTTTGCATTCTGAGGGACTGCTGTAGAGTATACACAGTCAAAGGCACGGCACATTAAATAAATCAAATAGCTCAATAAATCAGCATAACCTGCCAAAAAGGAGCAGAGGGAACTCGCGATGCAGCAGGCCTACATGTCAGGCCTTAGGCAAACTGTTTTCTCTGGGGTGAAGTCATAAAATCAGACCCCAAAACCAAAGTCAACTCGCCTTTTGAAGTGTTCAGAATCTCAGCAATATATGCCTAAACATAATGACAGTATTTAATATTGTGCAGGAATGTACAGTTTGCGAACCTGGTTCAGATGTGTTTTCACATTTTATCCTCTCAATAGTTTTGTGAAATGTTATTTACAAATGTGAAAATGGAACCTCATAGAGGAGAGCTATTTAAGGCCACGTGACGAAGGAGAATCCTTCTGAAAGAAAATTTCTCCATATTTCACACTCTTTCCTCTGTTCAGAACATGTAAAGGATAATGCTTCTCTCCTCTTAACATCACAACTGGTGTTACCTGCTCAGGTTAAACCCCTTAATAATTGGTGAGTCTGGGGGTCGTGTGTTAATTTATTGACAAATTAGAGAAGTTACAAACATGCACATGAAATAGTTAAATGGATTCGGAACATACACGTAATGGTTTTAGTAGGGAAAAAAACACATGGCTATAATGTAACTAAAATAAGATAAAACAAAGTTTGTGTTATTTTGTAGAGTAAAAGTGAAATGAAGTGACATGATCAGAGTAAGAGTATAAGACACCCAGTCAAGGCAAAGGCCACCATAACTGGAAAAATAACATCTCATGTCAAAATAAAGATCTGGCTCCATGAGAAATGTCTTCAAGTAAATTAATAGCTATAGCATGGACCTTAAAAATAACTGAATTAATGAACTTTATTATGTTCTACTATGTGCCCTATGGACATCTTCGCTGGTTTGTACCAATACAGCTATGAGATAATTTCAGAGTTGTCACCTCGTTTATATTCCAGATTTCACCTCATACTTGCTAAAGGAACATCCCAACTATGGACAGTTAACTTAGTAGGAGAATATTTTGCAGATTGATTCAGTCACCAATGATATTACTCATCATGGTTCTGGAATTAATAAAATGATTTCTAGAGCATGCAACTTTTGTTGCTAAGGTTCATATTCGTTTGGGGGTCATGAATATCTTTGAAAATATGGAGAAAGTTTTAAGACCTCTGTCAAGGAAAACACACACACACTCTCTCATGAAAACAACCACATACTATTGCATAAAGTTTGGAACCCCATTTGTTGACTCCCCAGGATGCCCAGGACTCCTGTTTAAAAACTATGAAACAATCGCTTTCTTCCCTTTATGAATATGCGAATTTACCTTTGTCCTTCTGTCAACATTTGGTTGTGAATTTACTGACCATACCTTATGTATTTTTTGCAGAGCAATTAGGTTTAAAATAGTAAGCATATTGTCAAACTGCAGCATATTTCTTGCTACTAACACTTTGCAATTTTAGTGGGGCATATATTGGGGACAAACAAAAAATTAGTAAGTTCTTTAGTGTTAAGAAACATTGCCTATGTACAAATGTATATATACATATACATAAAATATGAACTGAGACAATATATTACAATAAATTAGAGTATGCATCTCAAAAACTTACTCAAGTATTTATTAAAATACATTCAAAACAAAGCAATCACTTATCATTAAGATTAAACAGTTGGAGCAGCTGGTACTCAGTTTGACTAATCACCCGTCAGCATACTTTTCAAAAACATTTGAAGAGCTAGTAAGGAGTATACAAATAGAAATTGTATATTGTCCCAATATACTCCTCAGAAGCTGGCAAAATATTATTGTTTAAAGCCAAAATTGGTTTTAAAAAGTCACAAAGCCCTTTTTAGCTGACACTGAATTTACAGTATAAAAAATCACTTTTGAGACCCATAAAGAATTCAAAGTGAAAGATGCACAAGGAGATTTCCAATCCTAATTATAATTTTGTGTTCTGGCAGAAATGTGAATTTAGAACCCTGGATATTGGACATCTTACACACACACACACACACACACACACACACATTTGGGTCATTTTTGTGAAGCTCGCAGCGTTCTGAAATGGCAAGTCCAGTGACTCCACCAGTAGCAGATATTCAAACCGAGGAAACAGCCAGCAATAGAGAAATGGATAGAGTATCACAGGAAGCAAGGCTTGGGAAAAACAACCTCCTAAATCCGAAGTCACAGACTAGGACTCCTCTTTGCATGTAGAAAGAAAGGAGGAGAGAGTCAACAGTGACTTGCATGTAAATATAGAAGAGCGTATTTCAATTGCATGTTGGTGAACTTCCATGGGGAGCGCAACCTTCTACCTTCATCAAAGCATCATAGACTTTGAGTGCAGTCATTTATTTACTCATTCAACAAATACTCCTTGGGTGTTTACCTCCCTCCAGTCAGAGTGTTGGTCCTAGAATTAAAATAAAGCCTAAGATTTAGTGGACTGTTGTACAGAATCCCAAAGTTTGTTAGGAGAGCAAAATACGAATGTCTGTGTGTACATCATACAAGAGCAGCAAAAGAATAGAAAAGAATAAAATAATTACCTAAGTTTAGGGGACCATCTCAAGGAGATCCTTCTCACCAAGACGACCATTGAAACAGGTCATGATAAACAAATGGGAGATTGGCAGATGTGTGAACAGGAAACCTGTACACCAGCAAGGGAAAGTGGGAACAACGAGGGAGAAGACTCAATTTGATAACATCATAAAGTTCATTTGCCTTGAGTATCTAGTATTAGAGGTGTCATATATATGCTGCAAATCCACCAGGGGATAGGAGCCTGTACTTTAGTTTGCATTCCAAAAAAGCACTGGATGTTCTGAAGGGGAAGTGAGTTTATATAATTTTGTACCTCAGTACAATGCCATTAAACGTAAAAGCAATCTTAATGTTTGTATATTTGGGGAAGGAAGCAGGATATTCAGCAAGTTGTCCAATATCTCTATGCTTTAGTTTCCTCAAATTCATAATAGAGGAAACTAATAATACCACCTAGGATTGTTGTTGAGGATTAAATGAGATAATAGCTGCAAAAAAGAGTGGTAGAAGGCATATAGTAATTATCGATAAATTTAGCTATTATTAGAACCAATATAAGTAATATATTTTTAAATAATTTAATACGTTTGCAATCTAAAGGTAGGGACATTAAACAAATGAAGTATTATATCCACCAGAGTTCATTTTGTTATTGAGGCCCTAAAAGAAGTATAAATGTGTGCATCTCTAAGGCCTACTTCATTAGAAAGGTGTTATGACTGGCTTTCTAACAAAGTCATTTTCACTCACATTTTGTTGAAAATAATCTTTACTATGCCAGGGTATTTTAACATTAAATTCCTTAGTCAATTGACATAATGAGTGAAACTTAACTTTATATTCACTTCCATTCTTTTTGTTCATTGCCTCATAAATTCTGTCCACGGGATGGATAAAAATGAGGGGTCCTCAATCACTAAATGTTTTTCAAATAAGATGAAAAAATACTTTTGCAGTTATATCATGAAATCACTCAACATTTTATCAAAGCTCTACATAATTTGTAACTTTGAGATGAGGCCTGGAAATAAGCAATACTGCAATTACTACTTTCAATACTATGGGATTTGCAATTCTGTATGGTCTTATTCAGGAAATGGATTCGGTAATCTCATTTAATATATTGGGTTTCGTTCTAGTGAGATACATTGGTGGCAGGGAAGGGGAAAGCACAAAAACAAATTCCATTAAGTCTGCATCTTTCAAGCTGAGTATTTACAAGAGTCTACTAATTGAATATTTTCCTCTCCCCAAAGAGTTCAAAATAGTATTATATGTAGAGGTTAAAAGTGCTACAAACATTAAGAAAAAATATTTTCCATATATCAATTAGATTATATTCTCAAGTAACAAGTAAACGTGTGTGTATGCATGTGTGTGTGTTTAGGGAGAGAAAGAAGGAAGTACTTATGGTGTTATTTTACAAACATAAAACATTTGGTTAAATGGGAGCTGAAATCACTAGCATATGGCAAAATCAAATAACATCTCTTTCCCATTTTTCACCATTAGTATTTGATTAATTGGCATGTGTCAATAAACAAGTTGACAAACACCAGGAAAAGAGGCCAGTTTTATCAGCATGCTAAAACCACACAGGAAGTCATGCTTAGGAATTAGGTGTCCAAAAACTGTTATGCTGTTTTATGCATTTTTCTCCATTTATTTCTATTCTTCACAGATTATGCAACAAATTTAAATTGCCAAAAACACTCTTGAAATAAATGCCACTATATTCTAGTGGATAACTACAGTCACTGATTCATATGTAAGCTTTGACCCAGAGACAGAAATCTTGCTATTTTTTCTGAGAGCAGCTCACCCAGAATGTAACATGGCAGGTCTAATTTTCGTTTGCTTCAAACTATGACACTGTACAGTTCCACAACAGTAAGGATATAAAACACTGATCCTCCTATGTTTCCTTTTACTCACCAGGATTAAATCATGTACAGGGCTTGATACTGCCTATCACTAGAAGATTATTGCTATTCAAAAACCAAATTTGAACTTCAAAATCCAGAATTATTGGGGTAGGTGTGGGGGATAGAAGAGCATACATCAACTGTTCTCTCTGTGAACAGTAATGAAGAAAACAGGAGGGAGAAAAAGAGGAATGGTAGCTCATGTACTGATATTTGGAAAACCCTGTTCTAGATTGAGAATAACAAATTCTAAATCCAGTTAGATGCCATCTAATGATGCACCATCATTTCAGTCATATGATCCCATTAGAGGAGTGTGCTGATGCTCCCTTTCCGGAGCTATGGTTCATGCAGGGCACCAGGAGGTGAGTTAAGTGATATTTCAGGAATACTTTGTTGATTAATTGTCCTCAGGGGAAATCCAGCTTGAAAGACTGGATTGACTTCCCATACGAACCACACGGGGCAAAGCTCATTGCTGTAGAGAAAAGCCACAGCCAACTTAGAATCTATGATTGCTAATAGAAATTCTGAATCATTATATTTTGTGAAATTTTAAAATCATTCTTTCCAAGTTTGGTTTGTAAAAAAGCGTGATAATATTTTATTATTTGGGGAATCGCCCTTGATGAGGAGTCAAAAGAAAAAATAAACATTTAAAAAGCAACATCTGTAAATGAATCTATAGTAGTAATATCCCTAAGGACTAAAACAATTCTACATTTCAAAAGAAAAGACAATGAATTATATAAACTTAACAGAAAAGCATCAAATTTATATAACATAAATCTTCAGAAAAAATGTTAGAATGTCTACAAAATTGGTTTTCCATATTCAATAAATTTCAGTAAATCATAGTCAAAATTTTTTGAATTTTGCAATAAAAAAGAAAAATATCTCATAAATCCTTTTGAGTAGAAAACTTTTGTACAGAGAAGAGCACCCAATGAGTTGACTATCAGCAATATAATTAGCTTGATCAGTTGTTGAGGGGTTCAGATTCAGGTTATGTCAGTTCAATTTAATTCTATTCTATGACAATAACATAAATTCCCACCCTCACCTCTCTATCCCAAATGTAATTTGACAATAGTGCTTAACAGTTCAGCCCATCTCCAGACTATTCTGGTACAACTTATCTTTTCCCCTACTATGAGAGCAGTTGTTTTAAAATTACCTTGCTTAGCAGAGCCCAAAGATTCTTCTTTGTCCTAGACATCAAGCCAGACTACTTAAGAATTGAAGAGTGCCTTAGCCTACTCTTTGAGAAAAACTATCCAAAATCTGAAAATAAGATAGGAAAGTTATTTCCTGCCCTTTCAATGACATAATAGAGCATTGTCTAACAAGCCCACTTAATGGGTTATCTGTTGATACAGGCTATGAAATTTTATTTGACTCATCTTCACTATTAATATTGTTAGTTCAGGTCCAGACTCTGCAAAGGAATTGTAACTTTTAGAAAACTGGTAACTTGCCGCTAATTTTTGTCTATAGAGGTGCAAATTATTTCTATCTGGTAGAAAATATTACATTTTTATTGGTCTATAGAGTATTAGCCAGTTCTATATTGAACTTTGCACCTTATTGGATGGATGGATGGATGGATAGATAGATAGATAGATAGATAGATAGATAGATAGATAGATAGATAGATAGATAGATAGATAGATAATGGATGAAAAGATTGTGTTTTATTTTTAATTGTTTAAAAATTATGATTTGACATCTTTCTATCTTCTAAAACTATCTTCTTCCTTCTATTTCTTCACACAGAAATACTCACATTTTCCCACGTGTGAACTTCTCTCAAGTGTCTCCAAAGAGGGTCTCTGTATGCTAGACACATTGCTTAGAATATTTTTTTCCCATTAGTTCTGACCAATTCATTTTCATCCTTAAATGTATAACTCACATCTTCTATGAAGCAGAGGTAGATGTATCATGAAGCTAATGGAGATCAGTATTCAGAGGTCCTCACTTTCAAAGGGCCCCTTCCAAGACCTTGGGAGGAACCCTAGAAGCGTATTCTCAAAGTCATATACATACATATTTTTAACTATGGAAAAGTGAAATCACCATTGGCTAAGGCTACTACTAACTTCCACTTAAACATAGATGCCTCCACACATCCATTTTTTGTGTGTGTGAGGAAGACCAGCCCTGAGCTAACATCCGTTGCCAATCCTCCTCTTTTTTTGCTGAGGAAGACTGGCCCTGGGCTAACATCCGTGCCCATCTTCCTCTACTTTATATGGGACGCCGCCACGGCATGGCTGACAAGCAGTGCGTCGGCAGGCGCCTGGGGTCCACGAACCCTGGGCTGCCAAAGGGCGAACTAAACTGCTCCGCCACTGGGCGGGCCCTGTGCATCCTGTTTTGTCTAGTGGTTTTGAGAATGACCATGAACATTAAGACCTGGATAAGGGCAAATTGAGTTGTAGAAATATTTAGTTTGATTTACTGGAATGTGATGTGCAGTTACCTCCAGGTATAATGATGTTATTACTAGCCACTCTGATGAAAGAAGGGTTTCCAAGAATATTACTACTTACCCACTGTTGTGACCCTCCCAGCAAGATGAAAAATACATCCCAAGGTCTCCAACAAATGTGTAAATTGTTGAAGAAAGACAGGGTTTGAATGTATGGAGCTAGGCACTAATCTTGGAAACATTTTTCAGCATCCAATATGTAAAATTGTAAGAGGAATATTTGGAATTAGTGTACACCTAGTTCAAATATAGAAGTTCTCTATCTGTTGATAGTGCAGATTATGCAATCATACAAGTTCCATATTTTTATTCCTTTGTGGGTATGAATTGTGCACATATCCAGAAAGGGGTTGCAGTGCTGTAGCTGTCCATTTTTGAGTGGTGCCTGCATTGTCCAAAACCATCTGTAAACCAGGCCTGAGCCTTCTCTTCCTCTGTCAGTTGATCACAGGGAACTTCCCATGAGGCCATAGGTGCAGGATAGGAGAAAGAAGGCAGTGTAGCAGGATTAGGGACTATGGGCATTTGGGTCACTTCTTCATGTAACTTACTTGTGCCGTCAGGGTCTACTTAGCCTGATCATGCAAATACCACTTCCATTTGATGATGAAGTGCTGCTCTACACACTCAACTTTGTGGCCTGGTGGGTTGGATGACACCCAGTTCGTGGTGGGTAGCTCCGGTCACATAGTAACTTGGTGGCCCATGGTTAGGCATTCAGTCTCTACTAAGGCTCAGTCCAAAATCTGTTTCTCCAAAAGAAAGTAGTTATCTGTGGAGGGTGGTAGGGCTTTCCTCCAAAATCCTAAGGATCTATGCTGCAATTTACCTATAGAGGCCTGCCAAATGCTCCAAACAGCATCCTTATCTGCCATTGATATTTGAAGCACCTTTGGATCTGCTGGATCATAAGGACCAAGTGGCAGAGCAGCTTGCACAGCAGCCTGAACCAGTCGCAATGCTTTCTCTTGTTCTAGGCCCCACTCAAAACGAGCAGTTTTTTGAGTCATTCAGTAAATGCACCAGTGTAACACAGCCACATGAGGAATATGTTGACTCCAAAATCCAAAGAGGCCTACTAGGTGTTGTGCCCTTTTTTTGGTTTGCAGGAGGGGCCAGATGCAGCAACTTATCCTTCAGTGTAGAAGGGCTATCTCGACATCCTCTTCCCCATTGAACTCCTAGAAATTTCACTGAGGTAGAAGGCCCCCTGAATTTTCCTCAGGTTTATTTCCTACTCTCTGACACACAAATGACTTATCAATAAGTCTAGAGTAGTGGCTACTTCTTGCTCACTAGGTCCAATAAGCATAATGTCCTCAATGTTGTGAACTAGCGTGATATCTTGTGGAAGGGAAAGGTGATCAAGATCTGTGTTAAATTATGACATAGGACTGGAGAGCTGATACACCCTGTGTTAGGACAGTGAAGGTGTATGGCTGTCCTTACCAGCTAAAAGAAAACTGCTTCTGGTGGTCTTTTCTAATGGGTGTCAATAAAAAAGCATTTGACAGATCAATAGCTGCATGCTAGGCACCAGTGGATGTGTTCATTTGTTCAAGCAATCAAAGCATATCTGGTACAGAAGCTACAATTGTAGTCACCACCTGGTTAAGCTTACGAAAATCCACTGTCCCTTTTCCAAGGTCCATCTGTCTTCTCTAAGGCCAATGAGATGAGTTTAATGGGATTGTTGTAGGAATCACCACACCTGCATCTTTCAAGTCCTTAATGGTGGTACTCATCCCTGCATTCTGCCCAGGAATGTGGTGTTACTTTTGGATCCATATTTTCCTAGATAGAGTTAGTGTTAGTGGCTTACACTTGGTCTTTCCCACCACAGTAGCCCTAACTCCACAGGTCGGAAAACCGATATGAAGATTCTGCCAGCTTCTGAGTATATTTATTCCAATTAGACCTTCCAGGACTGGGGAGATAGCCACAGCATGGGTTTGGGAACTCACTGGGCCCACTGTGACATGGACATCAGCTAAAAGTCCATCGATTACCTGATCTCCATAAGCCCCTGACCAATTCTCCAACACCAGCTGGGTGTCCTACAATTTAATTCAGTTCTGACACTAACCAGAGTTAGTGCAGATGCCACAGGTTAAGAGCCCAGACCCATAAGGCTGCCCCCCACTTTAGATACCAATAGCAAGTAGTAGGTCCCCAGGTTTCCCATAATTTCTGTCCAACTTTGCTATAAATTGGAGGTTCCCATGACCCCCTGCTCGGGTTGAATAATTTGCTAGAGCAGCTCACAGAACCCAGGAAAACAGTTTACTTACTATTACCAATTTATTACAAAGGAGATTTTAAAGGATACAAATGAACAACCAGAAGAAGAGATACACAGGGCAAAGCCTGGAAGTCATGCACACAGGAGCTTCAACCCCTGTGGAGGTGGCGTGCACCAACCTCCTCGTATGTAGATGTGTTCCCCAACCCAGAAGCTCCCTGAGTCCCAGACTTTCGGGGTTTTTAATGGAGGCTTCATCATGTAGCCATGACTGATTATTAACTCAATTCCCAGCTCCTCTCCCCTCTCTGGAGAATAGGAGGTGGGGTTAAAAGTTCAAAGCTTCTAATCATGGCTTAGTCTTTTTGATGAAAGACATCCATCCAGGAGCACACCAAGAGTTGCCTCCCTGGAACAAAAGACATTCTTATCACCTAGGAAATTCCAAGGGTTTTAGGATCTCTGTGTCAGACACTCCTATCACTTAGGAAATTATGAGTCCTAGGACCTCTGTGTCCTAGGGGCACAGGGGCAGGGGCCAGAGACATATATATGTATATATGTCTATATGGTTTTTTTCTTATTATTTCACACAGACTAGTACATGGCCACTCAATCACTTCCCAGGCTTGAGTCAATTTACAGATCTAGAACCCTTTGAATGAATAAGTTGAGTACTCTTGAGGAGGAATCATAATATACTATAAAAATTGTATACCATTAATCTTTCTCATAGCCTTTCCCATAGAGATCAATAGCCTTTTCCCAGGGTGACTGTGCATTGGACAAAAGGAAATAATCAGATTTTTCAGGGATTACCAGACCCTGATTCTGAACTGACACTAACTGCCGTAGACCCAAAACATCACCAGTCAGAGTAGGGGCTTATGGAGGTCAGGTGATCAATGGAATTTTAGCCTAGGTCCATCACACAGTGGGTCCACTGGGTCTGCAAACCCATTTTGTGGTTATTTCTCCAGTTCCAGAAGGCTCAGCAATTAGCAGAATATCCACACTGAGAGGACTCAGTTGAGTTGAAAACTCATGTCCATAAAAAATGATTCATGTAAACATTTATAATACTTCTATTCATAATCACCAAAAACTGGAAGCAACCAAGATGTCTATCAATTGCTGAACGTTTAAACAAACTGTGCACAACCATACAATGAAATACTATTCAGCTATAGAATAGATGAATCTTAAACTTAGTTTGCTAAGTGAAAGGGGGCAGCTTGGAAAGGCTACATACTGCATGACTCCACTTATATGACAATTTGAAAAAAACAAAACTATAGAGAAGAGAAGTGAACTGTAAACAGTTCAGTGGTTGCTAGGGATTGGCGGAAAAGGGAGGGGTGAATAGATGAAACACAGGGGACTTTCTAGGGCAGTGAAACTATTCTGCATTATATTGTAATGGTAAATACATGACTCTATGCCTTTGTCAAAATCCACAAACTTTACAGCAAAGTAAGTTAGCCTTATTGTATGTATTTGTGTGTGTGTGTGTGAGACGAAGATAAGCCCTGAGCTAATATCTGTTGCCAATCTTCCTCTTTTTGCTCAGGAAGATTGGCCCTGGGCTAAGGTCCATGCCTATCTTCCTCTACTTTATATGTGGGATGCGGCCACAGCATTGCTTGATAAGCAGTGCATTTATCCGTGCCTGGGATCCAAACCCACAAACCCTGGGCTGCTGAAGCGGAGAGCGCCAACTTAACCACTACGCCACCGGGCCAGCCCCTATTGTACACATTTTAAAAAAAATTCATATAGTGCCAGAAAGTGAGGAAGTGTTCAAAAACACCACAGAAATGGAGCTATGTAGAAGGGACATAGGAGTCAAATGAAAGTACACACAATGGCTAAATATGGGCAATAAAAAAAGAAGCTTGGATTATAATCTAAAGTATAAAATAAATATCCATGTGTTCATACTGATGAATAGGCTCATACTGATATAAATAAATAAATAAATTTAAATTTAAAAATTAAAAAAAGAGACAAATCTTCCATGCAGATTAGTCCAAATAATTTATGTAGATATGTAGCCCTCAAGGAGGTGCAGTATAAGTCCCTACTCCATGAGTGTGGTCTGTGCATAGTGACTTCCTTCCAAAGAGTACATATGGAAGAGGGGATAAGAAGAGTAACTTTACAGTGGAGAAGTCTGACAAGCACTATTTCAGCCAAGTGATCAAGGTCACCATTAACAGAGATAAGTCATCTTAATAACATGTACCCTTCATATGATGTGATGAAAAGGATACTTTATCTCTATGATCTTCCTAAAAACTCATAATTGCAGTCTAATCATGATCAAAGCATAAGAAAAAAACCCACTGAGTGACATCTTGCAAAATATCTGACCAGGGATCCTCAAAGCTATCTAGAATAACGAGAAGTGTGAGCAACTGTCACAGTTTAAAGGAGTGTAAGGAGACTTGATGACCAACTGTAATGTGATATCCTGGATGAGATCCTGGAACAGAAAAAGGACGTTAGATAACTAAGGAAATCTGAATAAAGGATGGATGGACTTTAGTTAATAATAGTGAATCTATATTGGTTCATTAGTTGTGACAAAGTAACATACTAACACAAGGTATTAACGATAAAGGAAACTGGGTGTTGGGTATATGGGAATTCTCTGTACTACCATCTTTGAAACTTTTCTATAAATCTAACACGGTTGTAAAATAACACATTTTTTATTAAAATTGATTCTCAAAGAATATACAGCCAAAATACATACAAAAATATATGAACATGCCAAGCATTGAATTAATAAATATAGATGTTGATTCACACTAAGAGATAAGACGTTCCTTGGCTTCTGCTGAGATGGCTGAGTGGACCCACAGTTCACATGTCCATTGTCTTCAAAAAACCCAGTGTGAGGGAATATTCTGAGCTTTGGATCCTTAGAGGCAGTAGCCAATAGCTGTCCAGCCTCACCCTTGACTCTTACTTCAGAACAGGCTATCCTAACAGTGGATCTCATAATAATTAGCATCTTTCGCAATCTGAATAGACTGAGAATTTTCCAATTCATCAAACACTCGTTTATTTTTGCTTATTAGTCTTCACTCAATTTCTCTCTTTACTCTCACATTTTACTATAAGCAGCAAGGAGAAGCCAGTGTGCGCCTTCATCACTGTCTTGTGCATCTCACCTAAATATCTAGGTTCATTGCTCTGACTTCCACAAAACTGTAGGACACAGTTCAGCTAAGTTTTCTGCCACTATATAACAAGGCTCACCTTTCCTCTAGTTTCCGATAGCATATTTCTCATTTCTTTCTGATCCCTCACCAAAAGCACCTTTAATATTCAAATTTCTACTAACATTCGTTTATGATAATATATCTAGTGTCTTAGACAACATAGGCTTTCTCTACCACGCTCCTCAGTTCCTCCTGACCACTCACTGACAGTTGTTAGCATCCATATTTCTACCAACAATCTCTTCAAGTCAGTGCTGACTTTTTGTATCACACTGCTCAAAATTCTTCCAGCCTCTACCCATTAGCAATTCCAGGGCCACTTCCACATTTTTAGGTACTTGTTACAGCAGTTCTCCACTTCTTAGTAATAAAATCTGTATTAGTTTCATATGGCCGCTGTAACAAATCAGAGAGCCAATTGTGATACAATTTAATGAAGGTCATTACCATTATCATTTATTTTATCCCTTTTAGAGGTCAATACTGAAATCAAAATCAAACCCTATTTCTAGGCAACTTTAGTCAGAATCACTTTTCTTAGTTCTAATGAGGAAAACTTAGGGAGAAGACTAATTCTAGAATAAATGGCAGGTTTGAGCTTATGAAGATTAGATATTGAATAGGGTTTAAATAAAAGTCATAGAAAGACATTTATTCCAAAATTAACCAATTAATTGCGCTGTTTTAGAGCCTGAACTCTCTACCTTTCTCTCTCCTTGAGTAATTGTGGAGTTCTTTATTAATTGCATAGATTCTCAGGTGTGATCACTTTTCCTGTGATACACTCTGACATACAGGCGGCACAAAGGAACAGTTTGGTGTTATGAAAAGAGCACTGCATCAGGAATCCACAGACTTAGGCTAAGTCCTTTCTCTGTTATTTACTCTGTGTATGTTCTTAGGGAAGTGGCAATAGCTCTCAGCCAAAATTTCACCATCTGCACAATGGAGATAATAATAACTGTGTTATCTACCTTACAGGGTTATTGTGAGGAAGAAAATAAATATGTATGAAAGAGATATGCTAATGTGAAAGTGATAGGCAAACAAAACCTTAAAAATATTAGTCATATAAATTAGGTGTCTATTAAACTCTTCTGAGAATATACCATGGTATAAATAAGTTACAAGAGTAAACAAAATTTCCATTTAAAATTAAGACATATGGTTCTACAGTGTACAAACAGCCTTCAGTAGACAAGAACCTGGTGCTCCAAGAGAAAACACCCTTGAAATTGCACCATTAGGAGGCAGGAAAACTGAGTTCATAACATCAAGGGCTGTGAGGATCTATGAGAACAATTCCCCCAATCCATAAGAGTGGAAAAGCAGCAATTCCTATAGAGGAATTCCTCTCCCATCCAAACTTCTGCATTGTCTGAAGTCTCGGGACCTTACGTGGGAAGACATCTATATTTGTGGTCAGACTAGGCCTCATATCAGCCTCAATCTAGGTGCAAATCTTTTCTCAATTTGTTAGCATTCTGTCTCTTTATGATCCAGAAGAATTTCAAGTAAGCCCAAATCCCACGTGATACAATGTGAAGTATGTTTTGAAGAATTTATCTGTACCAACATAGCCTTGCAATTCCCCCAGATCTACCATTTTTCCCATTTGGGGCATAACTTTCAATTCTTCACTGTTGCAATGAAGTGTGGACAGTTGAAATGTATGCTCATAAAATCCATGTTTGTGGACATAGATTTCCCTGCACATTTTTCTCCATTCTGAATGGCATGTGTATTTCAAATTCCTTGAGAAGGTGTTCACTGAGATATTTTGATTCTGATTAAGACTCTAAATTTGAGGGGGTTTTAAAAAGGATTTAACCCATAATTATTAGGACTCTTCAGTATTAAAAAAATGCAAGAAATAACACCAAATATTTTGAACTGAAGTTAGACCTCCTTATGTAAATTATGTATTTACATACCCTTTCTGGAAGTACTTCATTCAATGGGCAACATGCATGGCATTCAAGAAAATGAGCCTTGATGAACACATAGATGCCTTGAAAGAAACCAATGAGATATAATGAAAACCATTTGATATTGATCAATGTGTGCAAAGGAACTGCTCAGTTTGAGAACCAAATGGATTTTTTTTTCAAAAGAAACATTTTCAAAAGATGCTGCAAGAATGTACTTTTATGAGACAAGAAGGACGATATTCTGCATCCCTGATTTACTTGTTCTTTTCAATGGATCTTCAGTTTCCTACAGAGTCCATCTCCTTTAGAAAGGCTATTTAAAAAGAAGGTTTAACAATCCTGGTTCAAATATTTCTGTCCTCATAGGTGAGTGTGAGATGAGAGCAGGGGTTTATCAGAGACCATTTGATTGGCTTCTTTGAAGGCATACTTAAATACCAGACTGAATGTGACTAACTGGTCAGTGGCAGTGAGTAACTAGAAAAAAAGTAAAATTGATACTGAAATTTTTGAGGTTTGATTTTTCATTAATTGACACTAGTCAGATTTGATCCCTGTCTTCCTGAATGAGGACACTCAAGACAGTGGAGTCAGCAGGCAGAACCTGGGGACAGATTCCCTGAGGCAGAAAGACACTGAGAGAGATTTGTAGGTTCACAGAAAAAGTAGAGAGGATACCCAAAAAGAAAGGGATTCCAATTGCTTTTGTTGTTTATTAGCCTTTTGAACATGCTACAGTTTGAAATCCAAAACATCTGGAAGCAAATTAGAAAATTGTGTCAATCACATGGGAATTAACTTAATTTCTAAAATCTTTGTTCTGTGAAGTCTGTAATTGGGTGAATTTGTTGAGCTTTCCTTCCAATATTTGACCTTGTTTGTGTTCAAAAAATATTTAACTAATTAAGCTTAGTCAGAAAGGAAGGGGGGTATCATTAACAATCTGACATCAAGTATTATTTCAGTGGGGCCATCCATTCCAATTCACCCTGAAAGAATCACAAATGCTCAGGCCCGTAGTACTTTCATTAGCTGATCATTATTTCAGGCAGCCTTGCTGACAAAGAAAAATCTTTACCTGTGTTATTTCACAGCCTCCAAATTTTCTCTCTGCCAGATGGGTGCTTACCTAATTGCAAAGCAGATTGTGTCTGTGTCTACAAGAGCAAATTGAATTGGAGACTTGAACATTAATCTAGAGGCCATATGTGTGTGTGTGTTGTCCTAAGTAAATATGACAACAGCATGCAACCATCATTAAGTTCTACTCATCTAACAGTAGAGCTCCAATTGCATCGATTCATCTATACATCAGTATTTTTCTAATAGAGTTAGATTTGCTTATATAGGAGTCACCTGGTGTCCTTAGTAAATGCATATTTGTGGGCCCCACTCAAGACCTACACTATCAGAATATCTGAAGTTGAACCCTGGAGAATATGAATTTTCAACAAACACCCCCAGAGATTCTCTGGAACCGTTAAAGAAAAAATGATTCACGTCACTTGTTAAAGAAAAGTAAGACAGATTTTATTCAGGGGACAACTGTGCAAGAGGGAAGAGGGCTTAACTCTGAATACAACGAGGAAAAGTGGAGACTTATAGCCAAGGAGCAGGGTGGGAATCTGCGAATAGAAAATTACTAAAACGAAACATTAAGAGTAAGGGAGATTCTGGCTAAACCAAGTTGACAGGATTTTTGCTGAAGTCAGGCCAGGGTGATAAGATATAGAGGGTGAGAATAAGGAATTTGAACAAATATCAAGCGTGATCAGATAGCAAGCGTGGGGGATGAGGAATTTCATCAGTTAGCAAGGGTGGGGGATTTTTTCACTAAACTGACCCAGCAGGATTCTTGCTACAACTGGAATAAAGACGCTAAGGACAGAGCAAGGTCTGGTCAAAAAAGAGGATTTAGAGGAGCCTGACTAAAGTTTAGTTAGGGAAAGAGTCTTTGTCAATAATCAAGTCTGAAAATGAGGTTGTCTCTAAAACAGTGGCTCCGTGATTTTGCCCCCCAGGGAATATTTGGCAATGTCTAGAAACATTTTTGATTATCACAACTTTGGTTGACGGGGAGCAGGTGCTACTGGATAGAGGATACGGATGCTGCTAAACTGAATAACACACAGGACAGTCTCCACGACAAAGACTTATCTAGTCCAAATGTCAATACTGCCATGGTTGAAAACTCATGTTCTACAGTGACTAATATGTAATGGCAAGACTGTAGAACACACCAAGATTTCTGGCTTATTGTCTATCAAACACAGGCCATTTACCTGAAAGGGATAGGGAATTAAATTTTGGCTTCAGTTTCACCCGAAATTTGCCTATATTCTCCTTCACATTTGAAGGCTTTTAACTTTAATAGTTCCACTTTAATAGTTCTTTTATAGGTAACAGCAGGGCCGGCTTCGTGGTGTGCAAACAATACAGTCCCACAGGACCCCACACTTAGAAGGGCGCATGCTTGATTAACAGGACGCTGCTGTTGTGTCTGCTGCCCAGTAATTATTTAGTAAGGGGTCCCACATTTTCATTTTACGTGGGGCCCTGTAGATGATGTAGCTTGTTCTGGGTGATGGTATATTTCTTTATAAATCTTTAATTGATTTTAAATGAATTGTTCTAAATGAGATATAATTATATTACAAGGAAGTTCTCAGGATTTATTTTGCTAAGGTAAACTTCAAAATTCTCCTAGAAAGCTGTCTTAAAATCAGGTGGTGCTGAGAAAAAGTGATTGGTTAGTTAAGGAATTTTAATTCATTTTATAGAACAACAGACAGTTAAAAACTAAAATTATATCAAAGCTAAATGGAGAGAAATGAAAATAGTGAAAAGTAAAAACAGTGATTCGTCTTTTTCACACTTCAAAAAATAATATAAGCTAGAAAAGAAACTGAACTGAGAGAAATATTTATATGACTCTCATCCATATCTATCTGACTTTCTGTTCTTGGAGAGAAAGGAAAAAAGTTAAGAGAAATTTGGCAGAAATTTGTGTCCCCCCCAAAAAAATATATTGCCTTTTGTTCCCATTCGATGTCACAGGCCCTCCTCTATTAGGTGATTGAGGAAGGCTGTGAGTTATGATTTATAGCCCTCCCTGGGTAGGAAAATGTGAGCACTTAGACCAGGAACTTGGCTCTGCAAAATTCAAGGAATTTTGATACAGAATAAGGTAGATGAGGTCAACATCAAGGAAGAAGTAACAGGTATTAGACATAAAGTCACCAGAATATGACTTTGCTTGATGTACATTTAATCCAAATTTACTCTATTTTATTATTTTTATATTTACTATTATATGTCTGCAATACCTAAGTGATGACATAGTTTTTGTGTAAAAATATTTAAAATAAGCAATAGTAATTATATAATCCAGAAATTTGCAGCTTCTGGTTGGATGTCCTGCCACTATTCGTGATTCTGCATCCAACTTGTTCAAAGAGTGTGTTCCTGCTGATGGAATGCCAACCAAATTTGCTTGCTGATTTTTTTCTTTTGTTGTTGATTACTTTTCTTAGAAGACTTCTGGCATATTAGTGACCCTCTTCTTAAGACAATTTTAAAGGGCCTCTTCTTTTTCTTTCTTGGCTTATAGGCTGCTTTCCATTCCCACTTGGACGTTAAACTTCTTGAATCACCACAACAAACGTCGAGTATTTTCAGGAGGTCGATATTGTCTACACTCTCAGGTGATAGAACAGAGCTATAGGAATAATCAAGATGAATTTCTTCCTAAGAGTGCCAGCCTATTGCTAGAGATCTTGCACTACTCAAAGAATTCAAAGACTGGACATTTTATTTAAAATCTATAACTTTATAGATTTTAGTAAATAGGTTTCTAGGTTTATAGTATATAGGTTTATATAAATCTTACAGCAGGTTTCTATCTTACAACCTACAGGAAGACTGCGTGCCATTAATGCCTCACTGGTTACCAGATGCATCTGGTGCTCCACGCTGTATTCTCCTTTTTAAGCCCCAGACAACAGGCTGCTCTTAAAACTCTTGCCAATCGCCTTGATAATTAGAGTCACTCAGCAGACTGTTACTGAACAGAAATATTCAATGGGAGCTTTCAGCTCTCCATCTGAGAAAAATATTTTTGGTTGCCTTTTGGAACTCCTGGGTGCAAACTAAATGTTATATCAGTTTTAAAATCCATTCTTACTTCTGCAGAGGCCCTGCCAAGTTTCCTGTTGTCATTTTGTCAACAGACCTGTACGAACATCTTCTTTGTGCAAAGCACAAGAGGTAACTGGCTGTGTTTTCTAAAATACACATTAGAATACATGGTCTGGCAAGGATGAGCATATTATTTAATATTAATGATGCAGTAGAATGATGAGAACAGTCAAATATTGCTAATGAGAATTTAATCTCTACAATCTTTCTGAGCAAAAAACCAACAATATATATCAAATGCCTCAAAGAGTGATTCTGTTGTTTGCCCCAGTACATTTATTTCTGGATATCTATTAAGGAAATAATCAGATATATAGACAAAAATTGTTCTTGCTTTTGTGAATTTCAGTATTTCTGATACTGTTGAAAATAGGATAATCTTAAGTGCCAAACATTGGAGAGTGATTAAAGATGCCAAAATGATTAAATAAAATATTATATAAACATTAAATTATTTAATGGTAGAGTGCATCTAATATAATGTTAAGAATGAAAATGAGAATTTTAAAAATACATATATAAAAATAAATTTTAAAAATAAAAGAAAAATATATGGTCAAGTTTCAGTCAAGGAAACAGAAGGCCCTCTATGTATTCCAGGAGTGAAGGGTTTCAGTTTAGGTTTAACTTCTCCAAAAGGAGCTGTTGCAGTTCTCAATAACCTCACAGAAACTCTAAGCAATTATCTCAGTCAACAGCAGCTAAGTGGGTAGCTCTTCAGTGCCCACCGGGAAAGCCATTTTCAATCTCGCGTATGCTCCTGGGTCTCTCTGCCACTTCCTCCAAAGAATAACGGCCTCTCATTTTCTTCTGCTGTTCACATCTCCTTCCTCTCACTTGGGAAACTCTAACCGGGATTCACAGAGAGAAAGGAATTTTGGGAAATGTAGTTCTCAGCTTCTCTGAGGCGCCTTCAGAAGGCGCTGAATTCACAACTAAGAATCCTGCACCACAATATGAGGTTTACAGAGTTTATTGCTAGATAATGGAATTGTAGTGGGGGAGGTTGTTATAGTCCTCTTAATAGTTCTCTTAGTCTCCATATCTTTCATAGGTTGATTATGTTAGTTTTAAAATCAGAAAAAAAATGTTTAAAATGAGTACGGGCAAAGAAATCAAATATTCTAAATTAGGGCTTTTTTGATTTTTGATCCAGATTTTTTTTTTTTTTAGTAAAGGATGTTAGCATCTCAGAGGTTTACTGGGTCCTTCCTGAGAAATCTCATCTGTTGGTGTCTCAAAACCCTAAACACAACCATTTCTTCAGTTACAAATATACTGTTTCTGCCCAAATATTAGCAGAAAATATGTGCTATGGACCTGCAGAAAGAAAGCCTCTCCCACTCCACTCTGGAAAATAACCTTAGGAGTCAGTTAGGCACTCATCTCACATCCCCATCTTGACAATTCAGTCACAAGTGCTGCAGTCAGAAATGGGGGAGAGTAGGAGGAGGTCGGCAGATGGTTTACAGGACGGGACACAAGACTTTTCTCCATGTTTGTCAGGACTTGAGTTTGGGGTTATAAACCCAAAAGAAATTTTGCTAAAGGCTTTAACATGCAGCCTCCTGAACAGGCTGCCTGGGAGCTTAATTCCTCTGAATTCTTTTACTAAACTCTACTTCTGCTGGGCGGTTGACCTTGGGCAGCAATGACTGGAGCAGGGACAACCCAAACTCTATTGACTGCTGTGGGAAGACACAAAAGACAAATTTAAGGCATTTTGATGTAGTTGAAGAAGGTAAAATCCACAAGTATACACATAAATTACGTGTGAATTATTATGCAGCTTTACACACTGTGCAGTGCTCAGGCATTAGGTAAGTCCTGGTCCTTTGGGCTTTAAGAACTCATGATGAGATCTACTTGAGGGCACTTAGAGGGTCATTTAGCTATTTGCAAGCTCTGACTACTCATCTGTAACGTAAAGGCGTTTGCTCACATGTTTTCAAATTGTTTCTCCAGCTCTGGCATTCAGCATTTCTGTGAATCCATCATAGCCGGGACCTGGACGCAATGCCAAACTTGGAAATATTGTCTTCACTTCCCCCAACCTTGCATCTTACGCTCCTCTTTCTGCTCTACTGTCCTCTGGCCATATCCCAAAGCACCCTCTGCTTGAGATTTTCCCAACTGTCTTCTCTTGGAGTTCATCAGCTCAGTGTCTCTTCCATATCTAATATAATACACAATACGTGCTGCTGTGATGGTGTGAGCTAATGAGGTAAAGGCTTGCCAGATGGCATATTTGCATTTTAACAGAGGCCTTCTGGAAACAATGCTTTAGTACAAAGGAGTGCTTTAATTGGTGAAAATGCTATCAAACAAGGTAGGCCTTTTAAGGAGAAAGACCATGTATAATAAACGATAAGTCAATCAGAGTTTACCAACCAGAAACTGTACTCCTATTCTGAGTTCACAATGCAATGACAAGGATAAGATGTTTTTTAAATCTCTAAGGCATTTGAACTGTACCTGAAATGAAAATATTTTCTTTCTCTTGGTGTCAAATTTTCATGTTTTTAATGAAACTAGTAGACACAGGACTAAGCGAATGTCACAATGTGATTAAAGGGTAAACACAATGTTAAGCTACTGCTAAAATAAAAGGTAACCAGTGGATATTTCAGCTTGTATAAAAAGGCATTTTCTACATATTATGTTTCATTTTAATTCACAGACTGAGGTTGGTATATAATCTGAGATGTTGCTTAAAAATTCAGGTAAAATTAACACAAGTGCAAAGGACAATGGTTTGGAATTCTGGAAGCATACAGTTAATGAGATATTAAAATAAACTTTCCACACGTGTAAATGCCATTTATTTAGGGGCAGATATCCTCAAGTATTCCAACATGAGTTGGTTTTGCTCTGAATTCTTTTAGGCAAAATTTCTTAGGATATGATTCTTAGGTGTGCTGTAGTATTGCTGACTCTGAGTTGTAGCAAAGATAAGCAGAATAAACATGAGGCAGAATACAAAGGTCCTGAATAGCATCTGATCCTTCAGTTTCTGTTGTAATTTGTTCTTCTCTCTGTCCAGATCTTTATTCTCTCCCAGAAGGAATTTTTTCTTACCTAAGTCGGGGCACTCTAAATTTATATGTATATGATCCATTTCTCCTTCTTGATACAAAAGAACACCATCTTTATCGACCATTATGGTATGGCAAAGGCACTCCTCTTTACAGAGAAAAATCTCAGTTAAATATAAGGATTGAGAAGGTCTTGAAAGAGCATGCATGAGTCACAGTCACTATTGCCTGAGTGGAAGTAGCATTAATTTAAGGATAATAATACTTGAGTTCTAAGCCCTAATAAAGATCATATGAGAGAGTAGGCCATGTCGCCTTCCTTGTCTTAAAATATACATCTTAAACCTTATAAATTGCTTAGTTGCTTGTCACAATTTTTGTCAGTTATTGACTGTGCTTCTAAAAACAATATTTGAATATTTTTTAGTATTATTTTAAAAATATGGACATGATGCCCTCCTTCCATCAAATTCATAGATGAAGAATCTTTTCAAATAATAAAGTTTTCTTAATCTGTAAATTTTGTTTATTCATGTATTCATTCATTGAATAAAATCATATTAATTTTCTAATTCATTTCATAAATATGGCCCAAATGGCCTAATCTGTGCTAGACCAGCGAATCTTAACCTTTCTTGCAATTTGTGTCAAAATTTCCCCTCACACCTCCTTTAAAACTCATTGATGCTGTTTATAATTTTAAAAATTATAAATGTAAAAGGATAAAAAATTAGAATATATTTTAGTTTTGAGATAATAATAAAATAATACATGAAAAGTGTGTGCCTTAAATATTTTTCAAGTTAACTGGTTCAGTGGCTTTCCTACTATTATATTGTTCAGTATTATTCAAGAAATGAACTACTTTGGGAATTGCCATATATTTTATCACTTCTCTTTAGGCAGTTGCTAGTCTTTGTACTGATGCATAAAAGTGACAATTCTCCTATGTCAAATACAAACAGTGTCTTGTCCAATAAGGAAGAATTTTTTTCTCTCTCTTGAGAAAAGTATTGGTTGGTATTTATTAAATTTTCCTAAAGAGGAGGAGGTTGGTTTGACTAAGGAGCCTAGAGGTTTTTTGAGAAGGAAGGAATGAGGGACCCAATCACCCATTCCAAAGCTTCTCAATTATTAACATCCATCAGATTGAAGCAGGTCACCCCCACACAGGGACAAGAAAAAGTGAAGCATGAAAAATCGCCCCGGAGGTAAAACGTAAACTATCATTAGTTGATAGAGGTAAAGGAGGACCTTTTCTCATCTATGAAATTGCAGACTCTGAATCATGCTCAGCCACAGCCTACCAAAGGATGTGCTCTCTCCCTGATAAAGTGCTCATGCTGCTGAATCTAATGGGCTGTTATATGGGGAATCCAGCACAATTTTGTAGTGTAAGGCAGTTGACGAAAGAATAGCGGGCTTAGGGCAAAACTTCCTTCTAGAGCCTGAAGGATCCAAGATGGCCTGAGAAGGAACAGTCTCTAAAGTGGGCAGGATTGAAACAAGCAGCTCAGCCCTCACACCGATCCTGGATGCGACCCTGTGGCAGTGTGATGAGCTCTTGGAACTTTTGGTGCTTCGTCTGTCTCTCAAGGAGGCAAATCTGTGCTCCAATTCTTACGGCAAGGTTGTTGCAACCAGCACTGTCTCTTGGACAAAATTAACAGTGTTGTGTTTCAGTAAGAGTGAGATGAAAGTGGTGGCAGAAATGACAAAGGCTTAGGTGAGCTGAAGATCTCGGAATAGTCTGGGTTTCAGCAGCAGACAGTACTCACCCTTTGAATGTGAGCAAGCAATTAGGCTTGACATCTTGGGAGACAGAAATACTGAACTTTTTGACATTCGGGACAGTTGGGTGGAGCATGCTATATTTTGGGCTACCTTTGGGAACAGTCATTTGCGCACCCATACTCTAAAATAGAACACTCCAGTTTCCAGCCTATGTAGTCCCTTCGCTAGTTATAAAAATAGAGCTAATTGAACAAAGCAAATACTCAAGCTTCATTAACTTAAACTTTATTCAGGTTCAGGGATAGACCAGTATATCAAATCACCATCACTGACAAAGTTGAAACGAAATGAGTTCAGTACTGTCACATCAGTTACTGTGGTCAGTCCCTCATTTTCTAAAACAAATGCTCCTTCAAGAAAATAAAATTTAGTTAAAATATATTTTTCAGAATGCTTTATCAAAACAAGTAGTTCTTTTTAAAATACAACATAAAGTTTCTCTTTGTATTCTAATGTGTTCTTCCCACTTATTAGCATATATTTATTGACCTCGCTTATGGAAAAAGCACTTATATTTACTGGCAGAAGGATAAGCTTTCTTTTTTGCTAGGTCATAAACTAAAATCTGATTTTCACCCCTTTCAAAAAATGTTAGTAACTATCTCTCCCCAGGAGAGCCACCTCACATTTGTTTATAAAAGCACCATTTGCTTAGTATCTGTTTCTCTGATAAAATCTCCAAGGAGACAAAGTTCAGAGTATACATATGATGTTATATACTGTGCACAGCACCATAGAAAATCTACACTTTAAATTGATTGGCAAAGTCTAAGTAGCAAGTACACAAAGGCACAACATACATTGTAAGATCATGATATTTTCTTCACAAAGACACAAAAAATCTCAGTTGCTTTTTGTAGCCAACCCAAAGCAGTCTTGGTTTCCTAGGCTTCCTAAAGAAGTCTGTGATATGATTGAACACATTGATTCCTTTTAGATTAATCATATTTTTTCAAAGCACAGTATCTGCTCTGTGATCACTTTCTTCTTTACTTACTTCACACATATTAGTAACTTAAGAGATCCTCAACATCAGTTGACTAATCAAGCTGTGTATACATTTTATAAAGACAAGCTTTGATAACATAGCACAACATATCCTGTTTCACCTTATGTAGAGAACAAAGGAACAAAAGAACAAAGAATCCCACTGACAAGAACAGGCATTCCACTGAAGCTTCAGTTGTGCAACCGATGTCAATAAAATTTCTAATTACATAAAGCTTTACTGATTTTGTTGTATGAGATTTTGTTACTTGAGCAAAATATATGCATTTTGATTGGCTCTATGTTAATTTATTTAAATAACACAAACTCAAATGCCCTTAAGATTCTGTTATTACCCAAATCTTCTCTTGGTCCTTGGTGTCAAGGCCATGCTCAGCTGCACTACTGGATAGTTTCTGACAATTTTCTAGCATGTTTGATGGTTGAAGTTGTATAATAAGATTGTGGTCATTGAGTTGTATCAATTTTTGATATACAAGTCCACAAGTATTGAACACAGCTACAATTTGATTTTAATTCTTTGATATGGTTCACAAAAGTATTCTGATTTTTTCCAGGAAGATTGTTGAATTTGGTGTGGAAGTACCATATAAGTAACACTCATATAACACTTAACTCAATAACTACGTATAACTCATGAACTATCCCAAAACATGGTGGTACCAATTTAGACTGTAACAGCACAGTTTAACACAAGCAATTCTCCACTGTGTAAAACTTGATAATGTGCTTATCTCATTGACTTATATTTTTAATCAGCAGTTTGTACATGAAGAAACAGAGGCATGGAAAGATTACGTTGTTTAAGGGAATATAATTCGGACTCAAATACAGAAAGTTTAACCTGCGTCATTACATCATACTGCCTGTCAGTGCACTGACAAGTTACATACTGCCAAGCGGCAAATTGGAAACTTTCTTCATTCAAGTCATGGCTTAATTTGTATATTTGAAGATTTGCCTTTTAAACAAGTCTATAATAACTCGTATCCCAGAAGAAAAATTTAGTAAGTACCTTCAGTACACTAAGACCTGTTTAAGGATGAACAGATATAGGTGCTGCTTTCAATGGATTAATGTTTTAGCAGAGAAACAATCGAATAATAAAAATACAATAAGAATCAATAGGCAGGATGGTCCTGTCCTGAAGGCTTGTCCCATAACTAACAAATGATAAATCCAGACTGAAATATGTTCCCACCATCTTCTAAACACTTCCAATGTCTATTACTTGATTGTCCTGTTGGCTTGTTTTATGAGCAGGGAGCCCTCTCTGTCTGGTCTAGTTGCCCCCTACTCATCTCGGAAAGTTTCCAATTTCTCCAGTCTACACTGTATCATCGGAGATGTCCTATGATGTGGTAAAACAGAGCAATTCCTTCATCCTTAATGCTTTGCAGTGCCTAAGGTTACTGAGAGCAGAAGCAGCTACTAAGAGTTTTAGTCATTTTAAAACCTTTTGGTCAAAACATTGAGATATAATTATAATTGGACAGTTTTCAATTCATTACAAAAAGGTTTTCAAAATTCTTTGTACTATATTATATAACGATTGGCCATATATTAACAGTTGTACCTTCTGTTGTCTCTTTTGCTTCTTATGATTTAGTTATTTTTATATATACACTTCATATACTTATGGCTCTAAGGAGATAATTAACATAATTAATTAATTAAAATTGATAACATTGTAGCCATAAAATAAAGTTCTAACGTTATAGAATTTTTTAAGGATGATTCTTGAGATAACATTTATTTACTCTCACATCTAATATGAAAATGAAATCTTTACTCAATGTTCTCTGATTTTGTAAAGGAGGTTTGCTAACTTCTCACTGCCCCCCTTTCCCTTATCCCCACCAAGTAAACAATTGGGATTTAATCAAAAATCAAAGAAGTGATTTAATGTATTTTTTCTGAATTTAGTATGAATTTTATGGCCACATAGCTACCTTTCAAATTAAATAAACAAAAACACATTTTCTCTTTCTCATCAACTTTGCATATGCTGAATTTATTGAGCTATATATGGTATCATAAACACTACAGAATAATCAAATGCTTTTGATTTTATAGTCCTTGGCTCATATAAATAAAATATGTTTAAAAAGGAAAAATACAAGAAATTATAAAAATCCACCTTTCTCCTAGTAGTTCTTCAGGAACAAATCATAAATATAACCAAAAATAGCCACAGATAGTCCACTTATTATTACTTATTATTATTATTAGCTTCCTTACAGAGTTCAACTAAGTGTAGGACCCACTTTGAACACTAGTGAAACCTCTATAATCAAATGTGGTCCCAAGAAGAAACTTTGAAAATAAAAATATTTTAGTTCTAGGTAAAAAAAAGCATGCCCCCTTCATTAATTTTTAACTAACTATCCCCATACTTTTTCCAAAAAAGCATAAAAATCATCACTCCAACAGAATAGTTATGAACTCTTTATGCATTTGCTCACCTCTTTATTTATGTCAATGAATTTGCATAGCGTCTTGAGACATTTTAAGTTTGGCTTTTGGTATGTGTATTCATTTTCTATTGCCACTTGAAACGTTATCACAAACTTAATGGTTTACATTTCCCACTTTATTGTCTCAGTTTTCAGAGGTCAGGTATATGAGCACTGTTTAGTGGGTTTCTAGTGCAGGGTTTTTGAGACTGCGATAATGATAATACTGACAAGGATGGCTGCAGTCTCATCTGAGGCTCAAGGCCCACTTCCAGGCTCACGGGGTTGTTGGAAAAATCAACGTTCTGGCAGCTGTAGAACATGCCTGCTTGCTTCTTCAAGGACAGCAGGAGAGGGAGGTTCTCACCTCCAGATCCTCTCTTAAAGAGCTTGGTTGCTTAGGCCAGGCCCATCAGAGATAATCTCCCTTTTGATTAACACAAATCAAATAACTTAAGACCCTAATTAAATATGCAGAATTTCTCCATATAACATAACCCGATCACATATTGACAGTCTTCATATCCACAGGTCTTGCCACATTCAAAGGGAGAGGACTATCCAAAGTAGTGGGTCTTTATGGTGTCATTGTAAGATTCTGCCTACCACACTGTGCAATTTTCCTACCTAAAAACTTTTTTTCAAGAAAAATTAGTTTTTCCTCTATTTTATTCTTTCTCAATATATGGACCAGTTATCTTGAAAGATCACACTTTAATTGGCAAACTTCTCTAGAATTCTTTTCTTTGGTTTCTTACCAGTTATTATGTAGCTCTGTATTTTAAAATAATAAAAATAGCAGCCTTTCTATGTGTCAGCTCTATTGCAAGAGCTTTACATACACCATAAAGCAAGAGCTTTACAACAACCATATGATATAGACGTTATTATTATCCGTATATTAGACATGAAGAAACTGAGATACAGAGAGGCTAGATAATTTGCCTAAGGAAGTGCTTTATAATTATAATACAAGAAGTCACAAAATAAAAGTTTGATAAATTTAACTTTATGAAAATCTAAACATGCCACCGTCTGGATTCACAACTAGATTCAGACAGAGGTCATGCTTTCCTCCAGGTTGCTCAGAGCCAATGACTGAGCACCGCAGTGGTTCTAGTGCCATCTCCTCTAATAGGTAATCATTTAGTATTTCTTTAAAGATTTTTGGCTAGAGGATTTCCCATCAGCTTGGCTAACATTCACTTAAAATTGCTCCGAAATCAGAATCTTCCCACCCAATCATCCTTCTTCTTTCACAGGTGTCAGCCTTGCAGAGTGGACTGAAGCCTCTTCCCACCTACTCCTACTCTCTTCTCCTTTATCCTTCATAGCTGTTTTGCCTCATTAATCTTTTTCACATCTAACACCATCTAAACATCTGCTTTTTGGAGTACCCTTACTAACACAAAATCATTTTGTACCATAGCCATGTATTGTAAGAATATTAAAGTCACATATTTCAATTTAAAGTAAACATATATTTATGACAGTAATTTGGCTCATAAAAGGTTTTTAACACACTTGTAAAAATACTTGAGAATTCTCAAATTTTCTTTGAGTAACTGTTCATTCCACACCTCATATAAACTTGGTGGGGTTGTTAGTCAAGATGCCCCAACCAACCATCTTTGGAACTGACTGATTTGAGGAGGCACCTCAAAGAGGTCAACTTTTAGTTGCTACTACTGGGATCTCTGAAGCCTCCCTGGTTCTTGGGTTTCCGGAAGCTCGGCTTTCAAATTATTCTTTAAGTCTATGAGCTGTACTCAGATATTTCTAAGAACTGGGGAAAAAATACAGATTTGGAGATTAAAGTTTCATGAATACTAAAATAATACTTTTCTAGGAAGAGTAAGATATTATTGATAACTTTTTTAACCTGCTTAACTCACCCATCATGCCTGTGTACATATTGGTGACCACTGAATGTTCTCATGACAGACTGGAGAGTATGATCTGTGGGGAACTTTGACCTCACTCTAAATATAATACCCTTCCTTCCGCTTGTCATCTAAAGGAAGAAGATTTTGCTAAGTTTTTCTTTATTTCTTCTGTCTTAAGAAGCCAAAACCACATCAAGCGAGTTTTATTAAAACGAATGCTGCACACTTCAAGACTCTTATATACTCCACCTCTACCCATACCATGTCCATAGGCAGTAGGGCATATACCAGTGCTTTGATTTCCTGTACTGAGAAACGCTTGGCTTAATCAATGTTTCTCATAAGTTTGACACCGACTAAAATTCTCCTATTAGAATTCCTTTGTTTTAACTAATTTTTAAAATTAATGAGTGCCCACTATATTCAATGTTCATGGTGCTTTGCCTACATCAGTTGTAATGCTAACACCATATTACTTGTAACATTGGAAGTAAGATACTCTAAGTCCTATTTTAAATAGTCAGAGACTGTGGCTTATGGAAGTCAAATAACTTAGCAAAGGTCACTAGAAAGTAAGTAGAAAAAATGAGATTCAAATCAACCTTTGATTCCAAATTTCATTCTATTTCTACTCGAGTAGAATACCTTTCATAAAATACAGATACTTATGTGAAGGTGATTCATCCACTTAGTCAACACTTATTGAGCACCAAGACTGTGGACAGTTCTATACTGGGCATAGTGTTAGAGACTCCATGAACCACTCCTCTTTGATAGCACCTTCTCGGAAACTTACTAAGCACTCAGTAAGTGTGAACTATATTGAGTTATAATTTAGTTATAGTAAGTAGATTGTCAGGCATAAATATTTTAAATATAAATCAATTTTATTCGATACTTGTTGCCAATAACTAGCTTTGAGAATTGGAGTGTAATTGGGGAAAGGGAGTGGAACACTCTTGTTACAAGGCAGGTCTATGGTGGAAGATACTGGCAAAGACTCTGGGAAATCAGACAGGTAAAGACCAGGGTAGAAGATGCCCACCAAGCGCTTAATGGTTGGGGAAAGAAGAAGTAACAAGAGGAAGGAGATGGATGAAGATGGAAATTTATGAGAACTCTAAAAACCAAAATCCCTTAAGATAAACACATATAAGACATCTAACCCCTCCAAGTCGACTTCTTAACTATAAAAATGGGGAGGTGGCTGGTGCTACAATCTCTGAAAATCCTATGTCTAGTTCCTAAACCTCAAACTTTCCATAACTAGGTAACAAGCTTCATGAGGGCAGGGACCATGCTCCTTCACTGCTGTATTCCCAGCCTTAACCATAGTGTTTAGCACCCAGTAGCCACTCAACGAATATTTAAAATAATGAATTTGAATTAATGAATGGAGAGATAAGTGTAAGACTCACCTTCACAATTTGATAACATGGTAAAAAAGCATTCTAAAAATTTACTCTGGGAATTTGATTGCATCAATGTAAATAATGTACTCCTTGCTTTCTGCAACTTAGACTTGATCTCCACATGCTTTTGATTGTGTACGTCTATCAGGAAAATAATGTTGAGTATGAACTCCCAATATATATATTTATTTATTTTAATTTATATACATTGACTATGTCTGTTTGTATATTAGCTGTTAGTAATGTCCAGCTTTCTTATTTTCAGTTAAGAGGAGTTTAAATTTTTCTTCCCGCACTCCTGCATACCCTCTGAGTAGCACAAACTCCTACACTGGAGCCACTGATATGAATTGTGGACACCAAATCATCCAGAAGAGTCAACTGGCTCTTTAGGATCCAGCGAGTACACAACATGATTATAGAGGCTCACTTTCCTATTCCTAGGGCACTGCTGCCAACATCAAAAAGAATCACCTCTTTGTTCCACCTCCACAGTGTTATTCCAGTTAGTGATCGCTGCATTTGTAACAAACTGTACAGTGTGATGGAAGCTATACTAGCTGAGGATCAGGGGACTTGGACTTTACTTATGACCGATTAGTTGAGAAACCTTCAGCAAGGTCCTTATATCTCTGGGCTCTGGTTTATGATTTTATAGGTAATTATCAATCCTTATGTACCTTAAGGAAATAAAAAATATAGTACCCCGTGACAGCCTGTTGACAAAAGAGCACAAAACTATTTCAAGAGAGGATCTGATACTGGAACGTGTGATTTGGTCATTGTTATGAAAGCCAAATAAATGCAGTTTCCTGGTGCAACCCCTTGGCTCCTTTCTTTCTAAACTATGATGATCAGTAAATGACTGGTAATGGTCAATCCCTGCAGAGTAGTTTTTTAGAAAGAAAATTAATGGTTTTTACATATAATAATTAACCATAAACATTATTAAACATCTATTTATCAATTTTAAACACTAAAGACTTTTCTCCCATTATTAAGGACTTTATAAGGTTATAAGAATCAAAGTTAACAGCTTCAGTGATTTCAAGCATATGGATTCATCTGAAATGAAGTTTCTGTACATTAAAAACCATTATGCAAATATATGCACAAATATTTACTGTCCAGTATATTCTACCAACTTGATTTAGCTGTCTTTTAAAAGGCTCGCCATTCTTCACATGTCTTATTATGACTTAAACTAACTTAACTAATTAAAATGTATTTGTATTTGCTTGTGTCATCATATAACAATAATAATATTATAATAACCACTTATATTGCACTCTGAATTTTTCAAAGTTCTTTCAAACGAATGATCTCAATTTTAGTGAATTACAAAGAATTAAATAGTAAATATTTGAGAATGAACCAGGTTTTTAGTCTTACTCTCTGTATTAATTCAACTTTGCCCTAAACTGAGCCCACTGTAACCCTGAAATTGTAGAACATTTTTTATAATAACTATTGGGGACTGAGAGACATTTGTCTCACTATTTATTAATTTGTTTGAAATAAAGGGTAGCCAAAAAATAACTTAACACAAAATTTAGAGAGACGCTTTTTTCACAGAGGTTCACATTTCCTCTTTTGATGGGAATGTTTTTTTTCAGGCTAAAATCTTGCTGTGGGAACAGCAATCTTTTGCTTTATTTATATTTTTTCATCTAGAAAATTATTCTCATCTTTACCCTTTTCATTTCCTTATGCACTTCATCTTTTTTGGGTCTTAGGTGAAAATATACATTATCATTCTACTTTGTTTTTGTCTCCTGGCAGACCATTTTTATTTCTTCAGCCCCACTTCAGTACTGCTCGCAATAACTCACACTCTAGCCCAGGCTGCATTATTTTATCATGGGGAGACCCTGTGTATGAGTGTGATAAACAAGGAAACAATCATATTACCCTTTCCACAAAAGGGTAGAAATTTTACCTCTACAGAGAGAATTTTAAGTTTAAATGAAATAAGACTCTCAGATTTAGAATTTATACACTATATTTTCAATCATATACTTAGTGATTCCATGTTTATGTTTCTCCAAGCTTTCTTTTCCATTAAAGTGTTAGAATTTTCCTCAAAAATTTCAGCAAGTTGACATTTTTGTCTGACACTCTTGCCTTACCTACCAGATTGATGAAGAAGCAATTTACATACCTTTCCACACCTGCCAGAGTTGGGACTGACATCAGTAGGAGAGTGGCTAGGACAAGAAAACAATTCTATTATTATAACTCTTGACCTAGCAGATAGGAGAAAACTTCAGATAATCTGCATCATTTTTCTTCAGAGTAAATTTCAACTTAATGCATCTCATAGAATTTAAACAAATTCATAAAACCAGGGAATGCTCACTATCAGTTCTTTATATAATTGGTTTAAATTTTCCTACTTAAAAAATACTACATGTTTATTGTTGAAATATGCAGACAACACAGTAAGGTTCAAATAAAAAAAGTCACCAGTATAATCGTCAAAGAAAACATACATCCCCAGAGTAACTCTACCAACCAATTCCATTGACCATCAGCCATTACAAGGTGCATTCTCTGCTTTCTCAGAGACTTCCTTCATATTCAGCCCTTACCCCTCTAATTTCGTCTAAAATTCAAGATTTTCTACACCCATTTCCCTTGAGTACCTATAGCTTCCTTAGAGTTCTTGACATATATTTAACATCCTTCATTGACTCTCGGTGCTGATGTAGGCTTGCCCTACTGTTTACTTCCCCTTAATCATTTCAACCAGGTTAAGAAGAAAGAGCCAAAAATATGTTCACGTCACAATCTTCTCCAGAAATCTCTAAGGATGCTATGTTTTCAAAAATGAAAATTAAATCAATAATTTCAGCATTTTAAGAATATTATTTATGAACCAAAGACAAACAAAACAAACTCTGCCAGTAAAAGTCAGAATTGATAACCAGTATTTTTATCACAGAAATAAACAAATATATTTTAAAAATTAAAAACATAGAGATTATGCCCAATAAGTAAAATAAAAAAGCCAAAGACGGGTGATAGGAATAACTAAAAGTCAAATGAAGAACCAAAGAGAAGAGAGAAAAGTGGTTGGAGTAGATCATTATATGGATATTAATTTGCTGGTTTATTCTCAGGAGTGGTAACGTGGCATGCAAATTCCCGTCTTTATAAAGGAAAGAAAAACAACAGAACATATGTGAATTTTTTTTCATTTTACACAAAAACTTGCAACAAGAGCAACGAAAGGCATTATCATCACCCATTAAAAACTTGATGAACATTTTCTCCAAAAACTTGAGTATCAAATGTTATGAATTACTCCTCAGTAAAAAGTCACAATATTCTTTTTAGTTATGTTTCATGTGATATTACACCTCACAATGTCTATTTTACAAGAAACTTAAAATTAAAATGCGTGTATACAGTCAATAGGCATCTGTGCATACTGGAAAAATGAGCCATAGTAGCTTGAAGCATATCTTAGCAAGGAAGTGGTAATGAAGACCCCAAAGTAAAAAACAGCTAATACGTCAGCAGCAGCATTTTGGTGTGGTGCGGTGGTATGGGTCAACGGAAAGTCCACTGGACTAGTGGTCAGAAAACCTAGATTCTAATTTCAGGCTGAGGCACTGAATAGCTGTGATTTGGTACAAGTAAATTAATAATGATTGTGACCTTAGAGTTTTCAGTCAGCAAAGTAAGGAGATTGGACTCATATCCTAAGAGACTATTCTTTTAGCCCTAAAATGTAGTTTCCCAAACACTGAAACCTACAGTAAAGATATAATAAATAATAAAGATAACAGGAAGAGAAAGTGTATACGCACCTAAAATTGAGGAGTCCTATTGGGTCATAATCTTCAAAATAAGCTTGTAACAGCACATTTATTTTTGGAAGACATTAAAGTTTTTTTTTTTAATTCTATTAATGGAAGTTTCTATAACTGAACTGATATTTTGCAGATGTTTTAGATGGCAATTCTATTTCTACCTATGTAACAAACATCTTAAATCTCTTTTTGTGTTACACAACAACAGATATATTTAGCCTAAACATCAGCCTTTTTTACCACAACTTTTATACAGACAAATGAAAGATATATTCCCCTAAGGTTTAAATTAAAACTGTTTTTCTGATGGAAAATACATATTTCCCTTTCTTAATAAACTACCGTCCTACTGAGTAGACACTCACTGGATAAAATCACCTCCCTACCACTCCACCAATCAAAACCACACATACACACTCACACACACACACGCAGACACACACAGAGTGTATGTATGTGTGCTTTTTTAAATCTAGAAATTTTAATTTCTAAAATTATTATTATTATTATTTTGTGAGGAAGATTAGCCCTGAGCTAATATCTGTTGTCAATCCTCCTCTTTTTGCTGAGGAAGACTGGCCCTGGGCTAAGATCCGTGCCCATCTTCCTCTACTTTATATGTGGGACGCCTGCCACAGCATGGCTGACAAGCAGTGCGTAGATCTGCACTCTGAATCCGAACTTGTGAAACCCTGGACCGCTGAAGTGGAAAGTGCGGACTTAACCACTATGCCACTGGGCTGGCCCCTAAAATTATTATTTTAAAAAGTATTATTTTTCATCAGCAAGATCACCAAATCACTGGCACCTGAGATATTATCTTGGAATTTCTAGAATAATAGGGAAGTAGAAAACCCCCACCAAAATGCTTCCCTCATGTATTCTGGAAGCCACATCTGGAGAGGAAAGTCCGAAAGATCTTGTCAGAGTATCAGATAATTATGGAATCTCACCCTTTAAATCGTTAACAACATAAATTCTAAACCCACTTAGCTATTATTTTTTTTATTTTTTTTTTTTTTTGTGGGGAAGACAAGCCCTGAGCTAACATCTGTTGCCAATCCTCCCCTTTTTGCTGAGGAAGACTGGCCCTGGGCTAACATCGTGCACATCTTCCTCTACTTTATATGGGACGCCGCCACAGCATGGCTGACAGGCAGTGCGTCGGCGGGCGCCCGGGATCCGAACTCGCGAACCCCGGGCTGCCAAGCGCGGACTAAACCGCTGCGCCACCGGGCGGCCCCCCACTTAGCTATTTTTAATTCTTCTTATTATCACCTTGAAAATGATTTTTAAGATATAGTCAACATCAATGTTGAGTACCACCTCAACTTTAAGTATTCCAAGAAAATTTCTTATAATCGTTTAAAAAATGAGAGTATGATTATGCTTGTGTGGTAATTTCAAAAGATCATATATTCTAAAATTCAACAGAAAGTACACAGAATCCTACAGAATGCAAGACATCAAAGGTGTAATTTGGGAGAAACCTGACCTCGCTCGTGCACAAATACCTGCTCCATATCACTGTGTGATTCTTTACGGAAGTTACTTTATATTCCATATTGTTCTGCTATTTGAAAGCAGAAATAATCAATCTTTTCTTACATATATATTCTTAGAATTTTGTCCCGGGTGTTTAGAATATTCAACTATTGATGATAGCATAGTTAAGCACAAAAATGAAGCAAACATCTTGCTCCATAGTGTCTATCTGTGTGAGGGACTTAAATAATGTGAAATGAGAAGGTATCTGGGATAGAAGGGTAGGCAAGAGTAAACTAATAGTGGCAGAGATTCTTTGAAGGACGTTAAGACTGAAAATAATTTCATTTGCAGCAAAATGTCACAGAGAAGGTCAAATGTTCTAGTATGGTGAAAGAGGGAAGGCAGAATGAAGAAAAAATTTAAGATCTACTAGAGCTGGAAAAATATCTGTTGTCATTAAAGAAACACTAATTATCAAAGTATTAACGAGGCATACATAGGGCTTAGCAGTGATGGACATGTAACATCTGGCTTCCAGAACAGTAGCAGAGTATGATTCAGTCTTTACAGTGCCCAAACATTTATGCATATTGCAACCAATCCAATGTCAGAGAAAATTTTAGCATACATCTATATTCTTCAAAAATAATATCTGATATATAATATACATTTTTCTTTGGTAATTTTAATAGCATTTTGTTAAGGTCTTGAATTGGGTTGAAAAGCGTCCCTCCAAAATTTGTGTCTACTTGGAACCTCAGTATGCGACCTTATTTGGAAATAAGATGTATGCAGATGTAATTAGTTAGGATGAGATCACACTGGATTAAATCCAATGACTGCTGTCCGTATAAGAAGGTGTTGTAAAACATAAACACATATAGAGCAGAAAACACCACGTGAGGAAGATAGAGACAGAGACTGAAGTAATACATGTACAAGCCCAGGAATGCCAAGGATTGCTGAAAGTCCCCAGAAAGTAGGAGAAATATATGGAATAGATTCTCCCTTAGAACCTCCAGAAGGAACCAACCCTGCCAACTGCTTGATTTCAGACTTCTATCCTCCTTAACTGTGAGAAAACAAATTTCTGAATTTTTAAACTATCCAGTTTATGGTATCTGTTACAGCAGTCCTAAGACACTAATACAGAACTCTAGCAATGTGTCGAACCATAACAAATTCTATGCCAAATTGCGTAAGTGCTCGAGGGTGTTAGGCCATGGGAACATTAAACCAGTGATTTTTCTAAATTAATTGCTAAGGAACTAGCTTACAAGAATGTTACAGTGATGTCCGATTACAATCTAACAGAATGCATGTGCTAAAATATAATATTTTCAGAATGATGATGTCTAATGGTAGCATAAGAAATTTTTGACATCTTTTTCTAAGCCCAGCCAAGTATCTATCACAATCTCTCTCCATCTTTTGTCATAAGAATTTTCCCCAGTAATCACTAATATGGCATATTTCAGGACAGATAATTCCCAGCACTCCTAAAGATAGCTAAAATAATAGAAAATAATCAATATATTTTTTAATACACAGAGAGTAATCTACATCTAACAATTCAGAAATTGAGTAGACTGAATATGTGAATTCCTTGTGAACTAGCAAATAAAGACTTCAGCACCCACATGTTTTGTCTTTAGTATTCTGCTTCCCCAGGCCTAAAATCTATGTGCTGACCTCCATCACCTCACCGCCCAAGATGGATGCATCTCGCTGGAGACAGTGGCTCATCCTGCCCCAAGGCCAGTCCCTGATATGCTTCCTAAATCAATCACTGAAGCCAGGAGATAAAATCAGTAGCTTAGTTGCCATCTTTCTTCACCTTCTGGGAAACAAATGGCAAATTAGTCTATGTTGATTTCCTATCTGGTCTCCCGTGGATCCAAATCTCAGAATCTGGCCAATTCCTCAATAAAAAGGACAGTTAACTTTATTTTTTTCTTGTGATCACAAACTCATTCCTTTAAAAAAAACAACTCTTTCAAATGTCTAATTTCCACTTTCCTTTTGTCTTCTTCAAGGAATGTCTAATAACACTTGGGCCCTGCTTCACAGGTAGTGTTATACTCAGAGATTGTTACTATAGTATTTTTCTACAGTAAATGTCTATAGTATATCAGAATATGGAATATATACAATATTATATTTAGATAATGTTTTTAATGCAAGTACTACTAAAATATTTTAAATATAAAACAAAACTAAAATTAACAATATCTGGAGGAATTTAAAATACTTTGAAAACCACCTGACCCTTCCCTACCCTCACGCCTCCTCAGACTGTCATAAAACTAGATTTTATAGTAAGCTCTACTTAGTACCCGCTTTTTACTTTGCTTATGTAAAGCCACATTTCTACAATTTTTGTAAATAAAAGGATTCACAGAATACTACAACAAATAGTTCTTCAATGTAGACATCAATTGTGATAAGTACATAATACATGTTAATAGCTACTGGGTGGGAAAAGGCACTGTCATCTATGAAAATAATTGTGGAGAGGGACTGAAAGGAGGTTTGGGGAGGGAGGGAGGTGGGGAGAGAATGGAAGAGGAGAGAAAAGGGAGGGTAGGACGGCGGAGGAGAAATGAGAGAAGAGAAAGGGGGGAGGATGAAGAAAAGCAGTCAGGGAGAAAATGGCAAGGAAAGAAAAAAGGAGAAGTGAAAATAAGGGAGAAGAAGAAAAGAGAAAGCAGTATAACCACTAAGATAGGAAATATTTCTCTTTCTAAAAATTTAAAAAAATAAAATAAAATAAGGCAGATACAAAAAGGAATTGTTGTGCCCAAAATTAGCTAGCTGGGATTTCCATTATGTGTAACTTGGGACAGACACCAGAAGACAAGGGACTTGTAGTTCAGAGGTAAAGCTACACAATAAATGAATATGAGATTCTCTATTCAACATGGGGTTGACTTTTCATGGTAACAGAATGAAACTGAAGAATATCAAAACCAAGGATTTTCAAAGTGTGGCCCCCAGTATCTGAAACATCAGCATCACTAGGGAACTTGCTAGAAAAACAAATTTTTAGGTCCCACAGGACACCCACTGAATTAGAAACTCTGGGAGTTGGGTCCAGGAATCTGTGTTTTACCAAGCCCTCCAGGTGATTCTGATACATGCTAAAGTTAGAAACCTCTGATTTAAACCACACCTTTTCAGGCATGTTTTGCTCGGCCAGTAGCATGATGGCACAGTATACATATCAACTGATGTCATTCTACATGAGTGCTAGTGAACCAACTACTCTAAGATAAAAATCTGAGGTCTACATATTCTTCCTTTTTTTCTTGCATTTTTCAGTAATGTATGGACTCATTTGCAGCCGTAATGTCTAATTCTTCTCTGCCCAACGTCCTAAATTCCATCAGGGTCCTCTAGTCAGGGCCCCTGAGGCTGAACTTTCTGGAGACTGGAGTTTCAGTGATGAGGCATCCTGAGATCTTATCTCTGAGTTTCAACATGGTTCCTACTACAAGGATTCTGAATACTCCGACAGTATGAAACAGAAAGCTTTCTACCATGAGACAAAAATCAAGACCTTTACTCTCAGGACTGCTAGGCAACTAGAAACGTAGATTCAGTCTCATGTGAGACTGAAATAACGATTTTGAGCTATTACTGAAAAATTATTGCTGATGTCCCATTTGACCACGCTAAGCACCAGTAGTGTTCATACTGAACTGAACCACACTTTTTCCTCAGAACTTATTGTTAAATTTTAAGGAATCTCACAAATCAGTTGCTAAACACAGCTGTTTATTAAAAATTATATTAAGAAGCATGGTATGAAAAACAAAAGTAATACATACTGAAAGAACACTTCATAATTATTTTACTCAATTTTACTATTACTATGAATTAAGGTCATCTCCATCAATTGTAGCCATATGTCATAACACTATGTAATGACGTGTTACTGCATTTTCCTCCCAACTCTGCATCCACTGACGTCGTGTTTCTACTCCACGTCAGTCCTGGGGGGGAGTATTTATACCATGAAAATTGACAAACATGATGAATCATGGTGCTTTCTTCTTTCTGGAGAGTCAGATATTAAATATTTACCTGCACACCACTGCCTATGACTGAAGATTTCTAAAAGATTTTAAAAATTGCTTTTGAAGACTAGACAGTAGCCACTGTGGAAAATTACTGTAAAGCTGAAGAAATGTCACATATTTCATAAAATCTAAAGTTACTCAAATAACAAAATTTCTTATTTAACTTATTACAAAAACACTGGCATTATTCCATTTCATCAAAAACTTAGTGTGCAAAAGAAAGGGTGAATGGCCAGACTGCAAACTTTTTTAAAACTCTAGGATGTTTTTTCCTTGTGTTTAATAAAGCTCCGAACAGAACTATATTACATTTTCTTCACAGATTTTCATCCATTTGTGTTTCTCTTACTATGATGACACTCTCATTCACTTTAAGCTATACCTCTGCTCCCTCTTTTCTGAAAATGCGAAATGTTCTTTTGAAAATTGTCCTTTACTAGTGAGTATGAAGCAATTAGTTTCTTTTTGTCAACCTTTTAAACAGGAAAAATAAAAGGATAGGGCACACTGGAATTATTGAGGCAATTGAACCTGCATGTTTCATTCTTCGAATTAGTATTGTTAGGTGACTCTGTGAAGATAAAATCTCCAGCCTTGATAAATTTGTATTGTGAAATGGTTTCCTTATCAGTGAGGTTAATGAAGATGTCAGCAAATGGGATGAGGCTTTGCCAAATGGAATTACATTCACCTCCAATCCAACTTGGAAAAGGTGTTAATCAGCATATTAATCTTATCAGCAGCTGTGAAGGAGGATTTGGATGTGGTCATTTCTGCTCTTCATTAGAAAACCCTGAAAAGATAATTGTTCTCAAAATCCATATCATCTATACTATGAAAAAAACCTCTTTTTTGCTAAAGTACAGACTTTTGTAAAGCAAAGACAAAGGTGGATAGATGTGCCAGAAAGAGTTTTGAAACAAGAATTTATACAGGAACATATCCAAAACAGGTTTAAAGTTTCCTGGAATATTCAAGAGATGACCAAGGAAAAGTATGCCAACTAAACATAATCTTAGAAATAAAGCATCACATCACAGAGAAAATAATTACTTAATTGAACAGGATCAGTACCACATTTGAAAATGATATACTTGTTTAAAAATGTCAAGGTGTAATATAGAAGCAAAGTTTACTGCTATAAAGTTTACTACCTTGGACATACAGTCTGGATATAAAAAATGGACAAGAACCTCTACCTCACACTATATATAAAAATAAATTCTAGTAGGACTGCAGACCTAACTGTTAAAGGTAAAATGATAAAACTTCTCAAAAATAAAATAGCAGAACATCTTCCTGACATATGGTGTGTCAAAGGTTTTTTAATAAGACACAGAATCATCCAACCATAAAGGAAACAATTGATAATTTGGATTTTATCAAAATTAAGAACCCCATTCATAAAAATCAACATTAAGAAAGTGAAAAGGCAAGATATATGAGGCAAGGAAAAGATCTAGGAAATGCATATAATAAAGAGCTAATATCAAAATATGTAAAGAGTTCCTACAAATCAAGAATAAAAGACAGAAAACCTAACTTAAAAAATGGGCAAAAGACTTGAACAAATACTCACAAAGAAGGTGTTCTGATCTCCAGTAAGTTTGTGAAAAGGCACTCAGTATGATTAGTTATTAGGAAAACGTACATTAAAACCACAGTGAAATATTATTACATAACAACCAGAATAAAAATTAAAAGACTGGCAATACCAAGTGTAGATGAGGAATGTGCAGTAACTGGAATTCTCATACACTGTTTTTTACATACTGTTTTCATACACTGGTGATGAGAATGTAAACTACTTTGAAAAATTGGTAGTATTTACTTAAGTTGAACACACAAATACCATACAACCCTGCAATTCTACTCATAAGTATATACGAATAGAAATGTGTACAAATATCCCAAAAGGGCATCTACAAGAATGTCCTTGGTGGCATTATTCATAATAGCCTTCAACTAGAAATAACTCAAATGCCTATAAACATCAGAACAGATAGACAAATTGGTGATATATCTATGCAATCAAATACCATAAAGCAAAATAAGAAAATGTACTACCGATAAATACAACATGAATATTTCGCAAAAAAGCATGAATATTTCACAAAAGCCAGACACAAAAGAGTACTTATTATTTAATTCCAAACTATCAAATTACGGAGAGGAAAAACTAATCTGTGATGACTGAAATCAGACTATTGCTTATTTCTGGAATGGAAGTTTGAAGCAGTGATTCAGAGGTAGGTTCAGGGATTGCAGGTAATTTCTAAATTTTGATCTGGGAGCTGCTTAAATGGGTATGCTCACTTTTTATAATTTTATTGAGGTATACACTTAAGATTTGCACAATTTATGGATGTTGTATTTAAATATGAAATTGCCAGTTAAATAGAAAAAAGAAGTTAAGAAATTGCAGATGGGTTCTAGGATAGCTATAATGGAGAAACCTGAAGAAAAAATTAAGAAAAAAAATACCTTGGTATCTTCCATCTGGAAAATTAATGATAGAGGAGTGGAATGCAAAATGATCGTTTGAAACAGATTAGAGTGTTTTAGTGTTAGTTTTAATATGCTTTGAAATAGAAAACCTGCGATATTTCCTTCTTCTAAATGCTAAATCTAGAAGTAATATAAATTACTTACATAAGCAATAAGGAGAAATTTTTATCGTCTCAGATAACGAGAAATCTTGAGGTAAAGATTTTCCAGTGTTAGTTAATTTATTTGTTGGATAACAATCAATAACTCAGTTTTATTTCATTTTTCCACATCCACATGTTGGTTTACGGCTAGAAGAATTAAATCACCCTGATGAGCTTAAAACAGTCAAGATTCACGCCCTTGTGCTGGAGACAGATCTTATGTCCTTTGAGAGTTCATGTCTTTTAGGAAGAGAGTAAACAAAATCTTCCCTTAACAAGAGGAATGGTTGCAATGAAAATATTGACATATATCCCACACCCCCATGTAGAATGACCTCTTGAATGTCCTGTAAAACTCCCCTGTTACCAGGGCATAGGCCTTTCTGAGCAACATCTGATGCCTTCTATAAATTTTGGTTTCTCTTTTCAGTAAAAGGTGTTTCTTCCTTGGGGATTTCATCTCTCTACTAGGGATTAATCCTTGCTAATAAATTCAACTAGACAATTAAAATTAGCAGCCACTAGATGCATTTTCATATTTAATTTTCACAAAAACCCTCAGAGGTAAGGTAGGTAAAACTGAAGTGAAGCTCTGAGGGGTTAAGTGCCTTTCCCAAGGTCATACAGCCAAACATAACTCAAAAATGCAAACTCCGTCCTGTCAAAAATGACATCCTTAAGTCGGGGGCCAGCAAACTTATCTGAAAAGTGACAAATAAATATTTTAGGCTTTGCGGGCCATATAGTCTCTGTTGAAACCACTCAATTCTACGTGATTCTGTCATTGTAGTGTGAAAACAGCAATAGACAATACACGTACTAATGAGTATGGCTGTGGCCAATAAAACTTTATTTACAAAAAGAGGTGGTAGGTTTTACCTGGATCTATTAATGAGGAAACAATAAGACAAATCCAGGTTGCAGAATATTCTACAAAATAACTGACCTGGACACTTAAAAAAAAAAAAAAGGTGTGTTGGGCAAAAGGACCATTCAAAATTTAAGAAGACTAAAGAGACATGATAATTAAAAGCGATGTATGATCCTTGATTGAATTCTTGATGAATGAATTTTAAAAAATACTTATAAAGGACAATTTGTGAACAGTTGGGGGGATATCTGAATATGGACTGCATAAGAAATAATATTACTATATTGGCGTTAAATTTCCTGGGTAGGATCATGGTGTTATGACTATGTAAAGAAAGTTCTTTTCTTTGGAGATACAGGCTAAAGTATTCAGGGCAAAAAAAAAAAAGTGGCTGGCCATGTTTGTTCTGTGTCCATGGTTTGTTGATCTGCACCTTGCATTTCATAACACTCTGGGTGCCCAGCACACAGCTTGAAGGTAATAAAGCTTCCGAGAATTTTATTTGTTTATTATCTAGCACTCATGCATGGAAAGATCAAAAGGGCCTAATTTTGACCAACATGGCCTTAATGTTTCCCTCAGTTTGACCAAACTTTATACCGTTTTCTTCTTAACTATAGGCCCCTGACCACACTTTTCTTAGAACAATTACCTTAGAAAACTTGCAATTATAATTTCTTTCTCTACCCCTTTGAGATGTAACTCTTCCATAACCCAGGACTGTCTTTCTCAAGGACCTCGGAGCCAGCCAACACTTTGAAATGTAATCATCAAGAATGATAGTGCCCGTCTCTCAGTCTCTGTGTGGGGGGTAGGAGCCTAACTTTGACAGTTCCAATAAGTAAACCTTGATGGTCTAATCACATTAACCAACCTACTCCCTAATGTCCTCCAGTATTTTCCACTAGCTCACTCAGTGCTGAAAAACTCTCCAGTCTTTTGTTTCATGGAGTTGAGTTCAGTCTCTTTTCCCTAGTGCAACAGTCTTGAATAAAGTCTTCCTTGCCATTTTGAACAAGTGCAATTTTTCTTTTGCTTTACATCCCAGAATATCTATGGCAACTAAGTCTCAAACTACTAGGATTTAGGATTGGATCGATTAGTAATTGTAACTCAAAATTAATGTAATTAATTTTTAAATGTGGTTCTGTTTATATTTGACTTCTTCATGAAACTAGGGTCTTAAGAAAGAGATCAAAGATAAATTTGAGTGATGCCTACATATGCCCTTGAGTTATGTCTAATCTTTACACAACAAACGTTGCATTTCCTGAGTCACCATCCATCGACAGAAAATCATGTGGGTCACCTGCTTCCCCAATAAGTCATCTTCATTTTTAAAAAGGAATTCCCAGGGTGACTTTAATGTGACACTCTGGGAAACTGGTGAAATATTTAGGGATGATCAGGCTTTCCTTCATCCACCACATCATATGACATGTGGTCTTCCCTGGTGATTGGCAAGTCTAACTCTTGAAAAAGAACCAGAAACAAATTGTATTCTACTGGTGGGTCTTGTTTACCAAAGATCACCAAAAGATGATCCCAATCCAAGATAATGGAGCTCTAAATCTTTAATTTACTGAAATGTTTTAGTTTCAGGAAAATCAGACAATGCTGATTTTTCTGTGATCATCTAACTCTTGTTCCAGACTTGAGTTGCTTGTTTGTTTTCCTTTCCTTGAAGTTAATTTGAAAAAAAAAAAAAGATAGCAAGGACAGGAAAAGTTAGGTAGAAGAGAATAAGCCCATCGAATGTGGCTGTGCATTGCACAAAAACTCAGCCAAGGGTTGAGTAGCAGTTGAAAGCCACTATCCAAGCCTTGATTCCTGACTGGGTCACATCTACCAGAGGAAAAGATGGCTTTTCCTTCACACAAAGGCTTCCTTCATTCTCCTAGCCAGACTAGGGCCACTACTGTTTAGAAGAGAAGGATTTTCCGAATTTGCTCTTTTTCTAGAGAAATCTCTGTCTCTCTCTTTTTTAATAACAACAAATATTTAGTATAGCTCTGGACTTGGATGAGAAGCTAGTGTCTCTAGACCAAACTATACTCTGAATTTATGCCATGGAGTGATTACATCCTGCAAAGTTAAAAGAAAAAAAAAGTACTGGGTACAGAAACTGAATCCTAGTTCTGATTTTTCCAACAATCCCCCAAACAACTTCATACTTGACTCTTTAACTCCTTTAGCTACAGAAGACGATGATAATAAAGCCAGAGGCCCATGTATAGATTAAATGAAATGACATCAAAAATCGCTTTGAAAATGATGCAGACATTATCTAAATACAAACATGACTGCTAGGCAAAGGAGATTTGTTGTTTTGTTTTGTTCTTTATGGCATACTTTTTTGATTCTAGTCTTTTTTTGTCTGCTTCACATCATCTCCTCTCCCCTCCCAATACAGCATTAAGGGCTTAATAACTACAGTCACTTTTCCCATCAGTAGTCACAGTATGTTTAAGTTTGTTGTTGATTTTCTTTTTAATTTAATTAGAATTTTAATGAAATAATTGCAACTTTACATACTTCGCATGGTGGTTTAGAGGATTATGTTTACTTTGAGGATTTTTTTTAAAGTCTTTGGAGGAGAACAGACAATAAACAAAAATGAATAAAATCATCACAGCAATTTATTGAGAATAGTGAAAAGGAAAATGCTTGGGAAGTTCCACTGAAACATCGATCTTAAATATCCTCAACGAAGCCGTTCAGTCATTTATTCTGACAGTATAAGCGAAGTAGGAAATCTCTTGAGCCTTGCATTTTGCCTGTCTAATCATCTACCCCATGTTCCTCAAAACCACCAAAAAACTTGATCATACCCTCTCAGGTGCACACTCTTGTGCTGTAATTCCTTCCCTTGGTCAGGGATAAATTAGTTTTGTGGTTGTTCCTTTATTTGAATATTCTTTTGGACTAGGAAGCATAAGTGGATCATAAAGGAATATGAATCAGAATCAGTCAACATAAAAGTGTATCATTTTTTAAATAGTAGATGCATGTACTGATCTATTACCATCTACCGTGCCCTAGGATGAGCATTTTACCTACATTATATCACTTAATTCTCACAACAACCCTATATGAAAGGACTAGTTATCTTTACTATTTTATACGGAAGTGAGATAAAGCGATTACAAGGAGCAGATCATTGGACAAAAGTCTGCCTCTTAAGTATGACTTAGCAAAGCAATTTGCAGTGGCACCTACTCCAGACTAGTGGACATCCTCTGAGAGGTCAACACGTACTGGAGAGTTTTTACCCCAAATCCCTCACTTCTACCCGACCCCTCAAGCTTACTTTACCTCGCTGGGCCCTAAGTCTTCACTTGTCAACTGAAGGAATGGGGTTTCGTGATCTCTAATGTTTCTTCCAGTTAGAACAGTCTGTGAGTCAATGGGGAATGTGCCTATGACTTTACGACAAGTCAGTTTAAAATGTTTTATTCCCCTTTTATGAGTATTTTACAAACTATGCACAAAAGTTTTATACGCCTAAATTATCATATATACATTTTAAGAAATCTCCACAGACTTTATTTCCACAGACTGATTCTTAGTTTTCATGGAAATTAAAGTGGAAAGCAGCTCATATTTGCAAGTTAGACTTCCAATTACAGACTTTGTAATGCAAATTTAAGGTTCAATTCTGGAAAAGAAAAGGATAAAAAGGAAAACTAAGGCCTTAAAAAGGAGGATTCCTTTTTGCCTTTATGAATGTAATGATTTCTAGAGCAAAATAAGTAACAGCATCCTGATTTATCTTCACCTCCTTTTCTCCAGATCCCACTGAGTTTCTCTGTCTAGCATGTTGCAGTTGGACAAAGTGAATTCATTTTTCTCATGTTCCACTTCTAGTAAGAAACATAAAAAAAGAAGAGTGACTATATTTTACCTGCTTTAAGAAGTTTAACTACGTTGTTTTTAGAGAGTGGCGACCAAAACTGAATGAGAGGCCTGATAAAAATTATTATGTATTAAGCACTTTGCTCCAAGCAAAGTATAACTCTTTATTTAGAATGAGTAAAATCAGTGCCCTAGCAGTAAGACAGCAGGATCAAGCTCTGCCCTCTGCCTGTTTATCACTCTTTCATGCAGGACCTTACGCTTGAAAGTTACCAGTCTGGGCAGGCAGAAACCTGCCCCTATCAACCTCTATGCTGTCCATCTCCAAGACTGCCTTCCGAGGATCAGCAGGTGGCTAAATCTAAGCGTGGGAAAAGTAAAGCTCTGGCTCCAGGAACCCTCCTCCCTCTCTTTAAGTTCTCTTTTATCGGTGTCAAGGACCTTCTCTCACCTCTAATTCCAGGAAGAACCCCAATATTCTCCTTGCTCACTCATTTTCACTTGTACACCCGTATTTATCATTCAGAATTCAGCTTAAGATTTTGGGGGAAAAACTCCTGGAACCACTAAGACATATACTATCTTCTCTTGGCCTCTTTGGCTGAGACAACAGTCATGATCCTGTATTGTCATTTATCTGGCAGATATTTGTTGAATGCAGTGCTCACTGGGAAAATAGGTGTGAAGAACACAGGGCACTTACCCTCATGCAGCTTGATGTGCTTTAAACAAGCAAGCCAAAAAATTATGTAAAATAATACTAAGTTAGTGAACGATATGATGCCAAAGGTGAAAAGGCAGAGAATCTTCTTTTGAAAGGGAGGATTTCTCTGAAGAGGTGAGAGTAATTCAGAATATATATTTACTTCTCCCACTAGTCTTGGAAGATGGGGAGATACGTGTAAATGGTTCTATTTCTACCACTTTCAAAATGCTTAATATACATCATGACCTAAATAAATATTGAGTAATGAAATAAACGAGTGATTTATTCACACTCAATTGGGGAAGCTATGATGAGTTACCTTTCCACTTAATATCTTATTACTGGTATATGCGGAGGGTCACCTCAGTTACTTATTAGATGAGGGAACTTGTATGAAATGCTTTTCCTACCCGAGGCTCTGTTTCCTTATTGTTCAAATAGGAATGATAATATCTATCTTGAACAAACTATTTTAGGAATTAAAAAGTACTGCCTGTTGAAAGTATTTGACAACTACTATGTATTAAAAACATATGATTTCTCTATCCTGGAGTTTCTAGTACCCAGCCCCTAGCAACAAAGATACAAATTATTGTTAGGTGACAACACTCATGCGGTGGCTTACCTTTCCCCTGGCTACATTGCTCCTGGCTTCATTGTTCTTGGTTGTATAGCCTTCAAGATTGGTCTTTTAACATTCCTGCAAATTCCGTGAGTTATCTAACCATCTGTGAGCAATTAAGAATCCTGTGTGATCAAAATTCATTTTCTCTTAAGTCATTACAACATCATATTAAATAGGTACTTTAATGGGTCTCCATTTTAAAGATGAGGCAGTTGAGGCTTAGAGATGTGAAGTAATATGTCCAAGGTCCACAATTATGATGCGGCAGAACCTGTATATTATCATCAGTCTCCTGACCTGAGAGCTTAGACTAAACCTTCCATTATACATCATACATCCCATTCTTTCCTTCTGCATTCATAGTTTCCTACAACTATTAAATTATGGAGAGTGGCAATATAAGAAATTGACTCAAGTTCCTAATAAAATCTTTGGCAAATGTGAATCCATTCTCTGCTTGAGCATTTCCATCAACATATTGTTTTTTTCTCCCAGAGTGTCCAATACACATATATACATATGTATGTATATACACACACATATACATACATACACACACATACAGAGGCATACATTATATTGTAGAATATAAATAGTATTATTAAAATATATAAGTTAATTCTATTGTATATATAATGTTACATATATAACAAATACGTTATATAAATAACATATACAAATACAAATAACCACACACGTTCATATTTATTATATACTATTATGTTATATGTAATATATTATATTATTTAAAGTTAATAATACTCATTATATAATAGCTCATTATACTATAAAATAATAATTTATATTAAATATAAAGTTGATTTTTAAAAAGTACCAAAGTAATTGGTTCACCCAAAAGCATTTTGAGATAAATGATGAAAAAACTCAAACTTGGGGGGGCCGCCCGGTGGCGCAGCGGTTTAGTTCATGCTTGGCAGCCCAGGGTTCGCTGGTTCGGATCCCAGGCGCCCGTGGACGCACTGCCTGTCAGCCACGCCGTGGCGGCGTCCCATATAAAGTGGAGGAAGATGGGCACGGATGTTAGCCCAGGGCCAGTCTTCCTCAGCAAAAAGCGGAGGATTGGCGACGGATGTCAGCTCAGGGCTGGTCTTCCTCACAGAAAAAAAAAAAAAAAAAAAAACCTCAAACTTGGAAAGTTCAAATACATTAAGAAATCCACTCAGCTGATAAGCAAAATTAAAACAACATTTTTAGGCTCTATGTCCAATATTCTTTCTATTTTCCTGTCAGACATTTCTCTTTTACCTTGAGTCAAGATATTTCTCCTTGTAAATTCTAACATTTGACCCTAGTCCTAAACTTAAGGGTAATCCTAGAAGTTTACTCTCTGCACTATAGTAGGCCCTAAAAATAGAGATTCTGAATGTTAAATGAATATTGGTTTGAAAGCAGCTGTTTCCAGGCTAAACAATCTCTGCTTCTTCATTTTCTATATTCAATTAGACATGGCATTTAGAAAGTCATCATTCAATGGTCTCTGAGCTGCTTCATAGGAGTAGAGATTACAAGAAATACAAGAGACAGAACTGACCTCAGGATATGAATAGAACTTATTTTTTAAAGATATCTGATATCCATGTATTTTATTGCATGTTTCTCATCTTACAAAATCGGTGAAAGTGAAAAATAAATCCTGATTGCGAAAAACAACCTGCTTATATAACTAAGAAAAATACCAGCTATAAAGAGTTCTCATATATGGAATACCGGTTAATTCAAGTCTTTTTATGGATCTTAAATTAGTGTAGATTCCTGAAGCACAGGCATTCACAAAGGTAAGGGGCAGAGAGTCTTGTTCCATTTCAGAAGGCCCCACATAAAAGGCTGGATGTAGGACCAAAAAAAAACAATTCTCCAGTCCTGTACAGCACACCAACAGCTCTGGCCATTTGTTTCTTAGATGGGAACTCTGGGGCCTGAAGGCAACAAAATTTCTGTGAATCTAGAAATTTCTCCTTGAATTCCCTGAGCTCAGGGAGTGCTGCGTGAGGTGCATAAGTGTACTCGGGTCTTGACGATGGATAAAAGGCTTCTTTTCAAATTGCAGTTGCCTGGACAGCACGTTCCCTTACAATATAGTAAATCAACCAGTCAATGAAAAAAGTGGTGGTACCCCAAACAGCACAGCCCTCGTGTTCAAAGTCTATTTCTCTGTTTTGTATCCCGGAGTTCCAACAGAGATTGTGACAACAGGATGATTTTGCTGACCTCACAGAAAACAAAATAACAAAAGGAAAATAATCAGACTTGTTGTGTGAGATGCCAGCAGATGCTCTGAATAAAGGCAGAACAGCCGCCATCAGCCACGTTCTGCTACCGGCAAAGTTTAGCTAATCAATATGGGATTTGTGTCTGGAAGTGCCTGAGTCCAGGCATGAATTAGCAGGACACGTTAGGAGATTTTCTCCTTCATTATATTTGCCCTATTCCTGAAGCTAAGAAACAAAATATGGTCAGTAAACAATATAATTTTTGGATTTTAAATTTCACATATTTCCAACTTTATTACTTTATTAAAGTAAAACAGAAATAACCCTGATTTTCTCTCCAGTTTTTATTAGAAATCAAATAGTAAAATTTTATATTCAACCCTTTGATAGTAAAATATTTAAAGAATGTATTTCTGCAAAGGGTTTATACACTTCCCTCCTCTAGGAAGAATGGAGTTAATTTTGATCTTCTTTAAATGTATATGTTGAATGTTTCTTAACATACTTCAAAAACACTAAACAAATGAAGTTTAAAACTATATATATAGCAATTTTTTCCCCTGGCAGGAAGAAGTAGGCATTACAATTTAAGACTAAGAATTGTGATTTTAGATATTTGGTTGCATAGATTGCTGACTAGTACACCTCAGAAGCTTTTAAAACTATTTATATGACCCACACCTTGGAGATTCCAATTGAGTGGGTCCAGTGTGGATCCCCTTCCGCAAAATAATGTTACGTTCCCCAACAAGGCTATTAGTGGGTATAGGAAGCAACAAGAACTCTCATGCATTCCTGGAGTGAGTGTAAATTGGTAAATCACTTTGGAAAACAATTTGGCATTAGCTAGTTAATTTGAAGATACACATATGTTATGTCCCAGCAATTCGACTCCTCGATGTATAAACTCAAGAGATCAGTGATTGTTGCACGTGGGCAAAAGTGTTCATAAGAGCATTGTTCAGAACAGCCTCAACCTGGAAATTACTCAAACAGTCGTCACTAAAATGAATACATAAATTGTAATATAGTCATATAATGGAATACTACACAATAACGAAGAGGAACAAACTACAACAGACACATAACAAATGAAGTTTCAAAAGCATAGTGTTGAGCAAAAGAAACAGGCACAAAACAATACACACAATGTAACTCCATTCATATAAGGTTCAACTTCAGGCGAAACTCACTGTGTGTTTAAAAGTGCATGTATTTATAAATAAAATGGGAAATTATTATCAGAAAAAACAGGATATGGTTACACCAAATGGGGACAATCTATTGTTCACTCTTGGTTTCACCTACTTTTATTTTGAGTTTTTTTTTTTTCTTTCCCTTTAACTACTTGCAGCCCTCTCTTTGGTTTCTATTTCCCACTATGAATCATATTTAATTGGTAAAATTACTCAATGGTGCCTACATACTGGTCAATACTAGTATCTTCTCCTCCTGTATTACTACACACAGTCCATTGCCTGATTCGCCTGCCAGGGAATGAAGAGTAATGCTGGATCCCACTATGTGAAATCACATCAAATAGCACTTGTAGATGAAATAAACAAAAAACACCCACCACTTCAGCTGGAATTTGTGCCAGCTTCCAGAGCCTCTCTGAATTTCAGTACCTTCTCTGTCTGAGAAATGTTGAATCAACATAAAGTATATCACATGTTCTGTCACCTTTCTTTAAGACTGCTGTAAAGGTAGCAGGAAGAAGCTAGAGTAATTTCCTTTTTAAAGTGCACATACATGGGGTATTTGATGTTACCTACTTGCTGTGGGTGATTAACACACTGGGGAAGAAGTGTGCAAAATGAGCAGTCAGGACTGTTTCCATGGTTGCCAAGCTTTTTGCATAGAATAAAAGTAAGGAGGCCTTAGAAGATTCCTCAGTCCTGGAGTTCAGCATGATGGAGTGCTGCAAATGCAGATGGAGGAGGTATTCATGGCAAAAGGCAGTTCATATATACTAATAATCTTGTAACCCCATTAAGACAAATAGGTCACTAAAATAAATTTTTGACGATATATGACAATGCTATTGTAATGCTATAGTGTAGTAGAATTTTATAGAGAACTTCATGGGGGAAGGAAATTGACCTTTACTCGGCACATTCTACATGCTTGGAAGTAGCTAGACTATCCATGTACCAGGAGACACAATTATCCTTTCTCTTATTTTAACAAATGAGAAACTAAGACTCAAACAGATCAAAGTACCTTTCCCAAGACAAACACCTGAGCCTTTTTCTCTCCAAAGCCAAAGCCAGTGCTGCATCTGCCATATTACAGACTGGCATCGTGTAATTGGTTTTTGTGAGACATTTTATGGAACATTCTGACAAAATGTGTTGCTGTACGGTATTTACACTAAAGAAACTATTCATAACATTACCTGCATCCCTTTAATGTGGGCTCAACTTTAAAGGAAAATTTTATACCAATATTAGAAATCACTGTGCTTCTTTTGAATGATTAGTTTGATTTCATGTAGTGAATCCTATGGATTTTGTAAGCGATCACGCACCCGTCTTTGCAAAGATCTCAAGAATGCTCAGCGTGGTACCTGGGACCTAGATCAAGCTCTACAGCTTGTGGTCCCTACCCTGCTCCCACTTCACCTCACCTGTCCTCACTTTCCTTTTATCTAGTTTTTTCATCCATACAGTTTTAATTATATTTCCTTTTGCTGAATCATATACATTTATGTCAGCAGAGACAACACGTGGTATGAATAATTATTTTCTTTAAAGACAAGCTTCATGTTTCATCTCTTTATAAATTTCATAATCAGGTGGTTATACTTAGAGAACGGCCTTCCTACCCACATCTCTGATTTCTTCTTCCACGCCTCTTTTAAAAGCGTCCAATATGTTGCATTATAGAGCTATTGCTAGGGACAACTGAAAATCCATTTCGTCTTGTTATATCTTTGTCAGAAGAATGAATTCTGTTCTATCTCAATCTGACCTCTAGAATGTTATGCTTTGACAGACTCTCTCCTTCACCTGTCAGACAGTCCTGGAAATAAGAAGACAAAAACACCTAGTAAATCACTCAGGATGTATCTATATTAGAGAAGAAAAGTTAAATGCAAGATTGAAATATACTGATTCCATTTCCTTCCCAGGGAAATCTGAGGGGGGGGAAAGAGATGACAAAACTTGTCCTTTATATTTTGAGGGACACACGGGCACATCACAGTAGTTACGTTTAAATTGTAATCTTCAGCGAAAGAAGCTCTGTTCTCCTTTCGTTGTTCACTTTTGTCACCCCCCTCGTCATACACAATGGGTCATGCAGGCAAGAAGTCATTTTTATTACAATGCCAAAATATACTTTGTAAACAGCCATGGCCCTATGGGATCCCAAGGACATTTAGGACCAGCTTCACTCAGAATGTCAGGAAATTTTATTGGTATTTGTCATATTGGTTTGCCTGAATCATCAAATGGCCAGTCATAGGCATCTCCTAATGAGAGCAATGGGATACACTGTAAACAGGACTTAAGTGTCATCAAAATCCCTCCTTTTGTTGTTTGAGTATCTCTTGGTTCTCTTCCAGTTCTAGTGCCCACCACTCCCATTATCTTCGTCATCATAACATACAACCAATGACAAAAGGCAGAGAGCTGTACCAAGAGAAACAGGAGGAGTCATATTTGGGCCCAGCTTTGGTCTTTCAGATCTCATATAATTTTCCACTTCCAAGTTCTCAGCACTTGCTCAGAGCACGAAAAAGTTTTTCTGCATAGAACTGAGTTTTACTCAATACTTGAACACTAATGATAGCACTTGGAGTAATCCCTGTTTCAGTCTCCATATACAAGATGAATTCCAAAATTATATAATTATTGCATGTCAGCTTAGAGAAGGTCAAAATGAAGCATATGAGGTCAAAGGCAGAATGAAGGATGATAAAAGCCTGTAAATGACCCCAATGCTGAAGAAAAAGAAAGAATAAATAGGAATCTAAAGGTGACTGCCACCATCCACTGCTAACTGGGAATGCAAACCCCTCAGATCCGTATGGAGAATACTCCTAGCATAGGTCTAGAAAATGCCAGATCTGGAACTTTTGAATTCTGGAGTTAGAAAAAATGAATTAGTGCATAAGTGTAAGAAGGTAGATTCATACCAACATAACTGAGCACCAACCATCTCTCTCTCTCTCTCACACACACACACACACACACTCAATTTGTAGATGAGGGATGAGGGCAAGAATTAAGATTTTAGTTAACTTACTCAAGGTTGCACGACTTGTAAGTTGTAGAACTGGGATTCAAAGCACTCCAGACTAAGCTTTGTTTTTCTATATTCAACTATAACTAGCTTTTGGTCAAATCCAGTGCAAATTTTCAGACCATCTTGACCTATCTGCTGCACTGGATGCTTGGATCACCAGTGAAACCATCTTCTCCCAAGAATTTAGTGAACCCACACTTTTCTTATTTACTTTATCCTTTTCTTTTCAGAACACTTCTTCCTGTATTTTTCTGGTGAACCAGTTTTTCCTTGCACTTCTTAAGTGTTTTTCCCCCAGCCCCTCTGTGGTGGTTTTTCTTCTAAATTTCCTTGCCATTCTCACCAAACCCCCATCATACCACTGATATGTTAATAAAGTTTAAATCTTCATAGTTTAGCCTGTGCACCCCTACCCTGAGCTCTAGACTCATTCTCCTCTGCAAGTTCACCTGGTTAACTTGCAGAAAAAGGAAAGTTAATAAAGTATCTAATATTTATATTAACCTTTCTTTATACAGTAATTAAATGTAGAAAATATAGCTATAGCTACTATAATATATGAATAAATCATACTCTATGTAATATATAATGTATGTATGCTAAATATAATATATACAACTGCTATATGTTTAATATGAAATATAATATTTATAATGTATGATTATATATAATTATATCTAGATATAAACCTACAAATATAAACATTATATAAAATATATATTATATAATAATGTAATATAGATACCATATATAGTACAGATATCTAGATATATCATATATAGTATACAATGGTAGATATATATTAAAACTATAAAGGCTCAGAGAGGTACAATATCTCATCTAGAATCATTTAACTGGTTATATACAAAGCTAGGCATAAAGCCCCAAATCCTTGTTTCCAAATTCAATGCTCTTATCTACCACAATTTGCTGGTCAGTTATTTGAGTAGGAGCTATACTTTGAACATCATTTGTCATTTTCTTAATGTTACTGGAGTGCCATACAAAGATTAGGTGCTCAATACATTTGTGATGAATGAATTATAAAACAAACCTTCATCCTGATACTTTAACTTATCAAAATGGATGGGATGTCTCATACTTGGACATGACATCTTGAGTTAGCTAATATCAACCCTCTATGCTAAGCCACTGGAGCCAAGAACAGCAGGAATCATTTCCTAAAATAGAAGAAAATGAGACCAAGCTTCCAATGGAGTAAAAGATTTACTCCATTTTTGAGTTTCTCACTGATTGAAAACATACTGTGCTATGTAGCCAACTATCCTCCTTGGGTTTCAGTATAGTCATCTGATCTGTATAACAGGTACATAGGAGGGTTGTTTGGAAAATTAAGTGAAAATGTATATGTAACAAGATGAACATCAAATTTATTATGAATTAAAAGTCACTATATAGGTATAAAAATAATTTTTGTAATATATTTATTCAGGTAGGTACTATTATAATTTATATACTTCTATAACAATGTATTTATGATGTTTTGCAAATTATCTTACCAAATAACAGAATCTTAATAAATGTTCATTGAATTCACATGCTTCACCCTGAGGCTACAGATTCTTTAGGCCACTATTATTTATTTGTTTTCCCCTGTATACAAAATATTCACTTCTTCACAATTTTTGCCATCATTCCAATATTGTATGCATATTTAAATGGCTCTGTTAATATTTAAGCAAGCTACACATTTTCATTAGAGCAATTTTTCCATGCCCTTCACCATGGTATATTTGTTCTAATAATGCTAACCCATTCAAACGTTTTTTACTATATCCCATCTAGATAAAATTTATTGAATGCGTTGGGTTACAAATATTGGTTCATAAATTGAATTGAAATTCAGAACATTTTTTCTTTAGTTGCAATGGCCTGGGAATGAACAGGTCTAAATTTTAATCCTGGTTCTGTCCCTAGTTAGCTTTATGACACATGGGAAACTATTTAACTTCCTTGAAATTTTAGATCTTTATCTGTTAAAATTAGTGTGGTGGATCTTGTTATTACTACCATCTAATTATTTTTCTAATCTCATGAAAAATATAAGGCACAAGTTAATTTATAAGGAAAATTGTGATTTGGAATTAAATGTTCTGCATTAAGCAATTATTACTTTTTGACAATGTTAAAGGTAAATGTGGCTGGACAGAAGTGACACTATCACTCACACACACTGCTAATGTGGTACTAAACTGCCACAACCTTTGTGGAAAGAAATTTGTAAATATATAAATCAAGAGCCCTAAAAATATTCATAGCCTTGACCTGCTAATTACTAATCTCAGAGACTATTCTAGAATTATAATTTGTACAACTGATAAATATTTACACACATAATATATTCCTAGTGAGTTTATGATAACAAGAGTAAACAATTTACTATACAGCAATAGAACAAATTCATACAATGAAAACTTATGTGGTCATTAAAATTGTGTAACTGTTTCATATGACAAAATCCTTAATGTTAACTAAAAAAATAATGATTCTAAGCTTACATAATATCTAAACAATGAAAATGTGCCTAGAAAAAAATAATGGAATGAGACATGCCAAAATATTAACAATGGCTTTCTTTAGAAGATGAGATTATAAATACACTTTTCTAAAATGTGCATTTTTCTAGTATATTCAGAAAAAAAAGATTTTTTTAAATAAAAATAAACATGGAATGTCAACTGCTGATGATCAGGGTTGCCAGATTTCAGTCTTAATATAAAGAAGCCTGTTTTAATAGTATTTAAATCTGTCTCGAGTTTCAGGTGTGAAGACGATGTTGTAGGGAGCGGTTTCCCTACTTTTGGAAATCTTTATTCATAGGATAGTTTATCGCTTTGTCAGCATATTTTGTTGAATATTAAAACTGCAAATGGCAGTTGGACTAGAACAATTGAGGCTAGATCATTCCAAAAGTTCTTTTCATTCTAAAATTCCCTGATTCCCTTTGAAGTTAATTTTCCTGGCTAGTCCATTAACATCTACTAAAAAAAACCCCTCTCTACAATTCTAATAATATAGAAGTAAAACATTTATAACTTTTGTCTAATGATAATAATGGTTCAGATTTATTGACCTCTGTGAGACATTTCATTCACCATGCCAAGCACTTTACATGTATTATCCTGGCAGCAACCTTATCAGATGGGTTATATGACTCCATTTTACAGACGGGGAACTGATGCTGAGCAAGACCACATGATTTGGCATGGGACTAGTCTCAGTTTTGTTTCTCAGGTGAAAACAATGAGTGCAGAAACTTATCGCATAACTCTGGCAATTTTGTAACAGTGACAGGTAGCACAGTGATTCCAGGGGACAACTGTAGTAGGTACAACCCCCGTTGTTCTCTCAGATGGGTCAGCAGTTGTATCAGTGTGTCTGAGTACGATGGCAGAGGTGTTTATATATGTGTCAGCACAATGTTTGTGTTCGTCAGTTATCTGCTTTGAATTATAGAATCTTCAAAAAAAAAAATCTAATGCATAATCTAATTCACTTCCCTACAATTTAAAAGAAAGCCAATCCTCAGGTCTGAAAGCAACATTTTAGGTGTGGTTACCTAGAAACAGTGTCCATATGACACCAATCCATCAAATGGAGGCCTTCTGGGGTAATAAACAAAGAGAAAAAAAAACAAATTGAATTCTTCATTCTGCCACTAACTAGTTATGTGGCCTCAGAGAAATTACAGAAATTCTTTAAGAACTCAATAATTTAAAAAATTCTTAATTCATAATTTATTCATAATTGGAGTGATTTATCTACTTTTTCTTTCAGTTTTACTATGAATTAAAGTCTTGGAACATCTGAATCATTATCTTGATATTTCAGAATAATCCAAATGTTTTACACTGACCTGATACTGTATCTGAATATTATACTTATGTAATATTGCAGTTCTATATGGATGAGCACAGATCTGAAAAGCCTTTGTTACAGTTTATGGTGTCACCTTTATAAACACAATACATCCTGCAACTAGACAAATGCATTCAGGAAAAAATACTTTACAAACACACAAAAATAAAAATCTTTTTTTATAAAAAAAGTAAAGGGAAATGTGTCTTACCTCACTACCTTCTCCCAGTGACAACTACCTATCAAGTAGTTAAATTTTCTGAAAGTATACATATTTATAGATGCATTTCAAGTAATTTGACAGCCAAAATAAACATTAAGGAATTGTTCACTTTGTTTACTTTGCTAGTCTTCAGTTCTTTTTCTGAAATACAATTTTAGCACATCTGTAACTTAGTATATTGTATAACTTGTTGCTTTTGTAGACCAAGGTCATTATTGTTTCTGTTATATGACAACATGGACCATGGAGCACAAATATATTTTATTTGTGCTAAAATATTACAGCCTACCCTATTTTAATTTTCTGAAATATATGAGAGCTAAAGTATACAAACTTATACACAGAAGGGTTCCAGAAGAATTATAAGTGTGGGATAGATTCTATTCTATAGCTGAGGAATATTTTGAGTTATATCCTAAGCCAGATGATCTCTCATTTGACTCTTTTCTTGTACAACAACGGAGAAGGATGTTTGAGTCATCCATAAAAATGTAATAATGATCAGGTTGCTGTCCTTTAAAGTCATGCCCTTGGGTTTTATTGAGGGCTGATGCAAGGAACAGCCATATGCAGATGGCTTCTGCATCAGCTATAAAATCATTTTTGAAGGCATTATCCATTTACATTATTCAATGTTCCCTGTAAAAAAGACCTTGAGTGATATCCTTTAGGACATCATATCAGGGGAAAAAAGTGTTTTCTGCAGAACTTATTTGCATCCTCTTACTATTAATAAAATAAAAATAAATTTTAAAATGTTTGTTTTTTATTTTTGTCCTGGATGCCAGGAAGCTCAGAATTGTATGTAATACTAACTCACATAACTAAATAAATTATTATGGCTAGTATATTTGCCTCATAAATTTTATCTGAATTTATATTTGTCTACCTCATTGAAGGTAGATTTCTATCATAAAATGTCTTAAAACATTCTTGCAAATGGAAAGAGTATGGGAGGGAAGGGAGAACACTGACATTTTTTTAATCATCTACCCTGTGAAGCACTGTATTAAATCAGTTACATATAAAACTTAACTTAATCATTATAATGTTATCAGTAGAGCTCATAACCCATACTTCACAGATTTAGAAAAACCTGAAGGGTATAAATATTAAGCTAACTACGCAAAGTCACTTAAATTTGTAAACTAGTTTTGTTCATCTGTAGCTTTAATCCATATGTTTTACAAAATCTATGCCTTTTCCTCTAAAGCACATATACTAATAAATATAAAAATGAAGAAAAGATGCAAATTAGTTCACAGGCAGGACCATGATGGAGATCACATGGGCAAACCACTCAGGACATATTCATATGTGCATGCAATCATTTTGGTTTGAAATTGCTAGTTTTTCCAAATTAGTTAACTGCACATGAAAACATGAACACACTGGCTTTACTGCTTATGAGAACAACTTAATTGTTTCCTTCCATAACCTGTACGGCCTACCAAGTGGTCTACTAAGTAGAGAGGAAAAATGTGTGATGCACCAGGTGAAAACTATGAGTTTCTAGGAATATTTACTCATAATAGCAGCATCTAGTTTTCTTTATGCATTATCCACCTGGATGCTGATATCAACTCTTCCCTTCCTTCCGCTCATCTCAATATATATTATAAGAGAAAAACAATAAGGAGGTAGGATTCTTATTCCAAACCTCTCTAATTGCATATCACCATCTTAAAGCAGGATTTCCCTATTTTGGCCTCAAAATAAAAATATCTGCTTTTAAAGAAGTATTCATACCTGTGCTCATGCCCAGAGACCACGATGAAATTGGTCTTGCATGGGACTCCAGCATTAGTATTTTTTAAAACTCCCTAAGTGATTCTAATGTGCAGTCAAGTTTGAGAAACACTATCATAAAACTGGTTTGAGGTGATTAATAAGAAATTAACTCCATACTCATTCAACAGCTAATCCCCACATACTCACACAAACACAAATATGTACTCACTTCTCCCTAATACTACTTGATAGTTTTGATTCCTCCTTAGCTCTTGATTCCTGTCTCTGTAACCTCTATGACTCTGACTTTGAACTCTGAATTTAGCATTCATTTCAAATCTCTCCCATTAGATTTCTGTTCTCACCAGTGGACTCTGCTATAGCTTACTTCTCTAGCACTGACTTTCTCATATTGTCTCAGGTAGGAATTCCCTGCTCAAACCTAAGCTGGAATTTAATCATTCCTATTGGTCATATGGCCAGCTTTGGAACCCAATGTGGAAAGGATGTAAGAAAACTGTTCAGGGCACTCAGTATACATGACCATGACTATCTTTTACAAAAACACAACTATCATATAGATGAGGAGGACAAAAGACAACCAACTCCCTAGAATTATTTTCTTACCATAACATTATACAAACTTTGTCATAAAAGTGGATTAACTGATTAACTCAACCATGAACTAAAGATTGCTACCAAGAGGGGCTGGCCCAGTGGTGTAGTGGTCAAGTTTGTGTGCTCCACTTTGGCGGCCCGGGGTTTGCAGGTTGGGATCCTGGGCGCGGACCTGTGCACTGCTTATCAAGCCATGCTGTGGCAGGCGTCCCACATATAAAGTAGAGAAAGGTGGGCATGGATGTTAGCCCAGGGCCAGTTTCCCTCAGAAAAAAGAGGAGGATTGGCACCAGATGTCAGCTCAGGACTAATATTCCTCACCAGAAAAAAAAAGATTGCTACCAAGAAATACTAACAATTTTACACCATAACTTATGCTACTAGCTTATCATTAAAATTCACTGTATAAAACAATGTCTGGTTACTTTATTAAACAGTGCTTCATACATAAAAGATTTTTAAAAGTCTAGTTTAATGTTCTTGGAAAATTCTTATAAAGTGGATAATTCCAAAAGCACAATCTTGTATTTTGGAACTGTTCACTGGTCAAATATTATACAATGGCACCACACAATGTCTCTGACTGAGTGTTTATGACAATTGCACTCAAAATAAATAGCTTCATATCAAAACTTGAATCACAGCTGGGAGCCAAATTGGACTGAAGGACGGCTTGCAAGAATCTTCAAGTTATATATTCTTCCCAATTCCCCGCTAAAACTGCCTTTATCATTTTAATCCACATAATAGTTTCCACCATTATAAATTTATCAACCAGATTATTATTCATATGCACGGCATGCATCATTATAATTAATTTGCTGAAGGCTCATTTTGGTGCTTCTATTAATTATGATCCTATGGCTTTAAATAAATTAGTGAGGAGGGAGAAAACCTAAACTAGTGAAATATAGTAAACTAGACCAATAAAGTATATCACTCAAATGACACTCCTTGATGGTGTTGGGGGGATAACTTACCGGTATTTTGAAAATCAGCACTGAATTACAAATTTAACTAATGAATCTAAAGCCACATGATTTTGCCCTATTCTCTCTTCCAGATCAATTTCTACTAATAAATCACCAGACCACAAAAAGGAATATAAGCACTAAAATATGGCAATAAAAAACACAATAAGCAGTGTAAATTACAATTCCCAAGGAATTTAATTAGGTTTTCAATTAAAACAAGATGAATTTTCCTTTCCAATTAAATAAACAACCCCATCTTCCCCCGGCCCACCAAACACAAAACATAACAACAACTACACACGTTCCAAGTTATTAGAAGTCCATTCTACCTAAATAAAATGTAATCAGGGGTTGGAAGACACCTGAATAACACACATTTTCACTATCTCTTCCCTGCTTGCTCTCTTTGAAAGGTAAAACTCTCAACTAAAGTAATCATGGTGGGAAAAACCCAACATATCCTAAAGAAACTGCAGGGAAGATCTTTGATAATTTATTGAAGACACTTTTGCAAGTGAGTAGCCTTTGATCATAAAAACCAATTTTCAAAAAATCCCTAACACTTTCAGGAGGAAAAAAAGTGAAGGCTGTTTGGGGATATTAAGCAACACAGTGTTTCTGAACAATAGTCTCCCGTTTCTGAACAAGAACCTCGGAGGAGAACATTGCATTATAGCCCCAAGCTATGCCTAAACCACATTTTTAGTGGTTGTTTGAGTTGAAGCATGCTCTATAAAAGATGTTTCCTTCCATTGGGATTCAAATATAAATGGTACATGCATCAAATTCCTCAGAAAGCTACAGGAATCCTCGATGACTGGAGGTGTTTTTTTTTAATTGGTATGTATATTTTTATAACTGGTTCAAAATCTTTGGACATTCTTCCTTCCAATCCTATGAACCAATATTCTTTATAGTAGAATTACCATCTATCCCTGTTTTTGCCCATTGCCTTAGCAATTATTAATAATACTCCCTTGCACTATCAAAAGTATCTTGGTTTAGAAAATAAATTATGTGGTCACCCTATTTATAGGGATTTCAAATTAATTTTAAAAAGAAACAAAAAAAAAATCCCACTTTTGTCATCTCTCTCTGTGAGGTCAAGTAGTTTCATCTGCTTTGTTCACTGATATACCCAGAACCTTGAATAGTCTCTGACACTTACTAGGTTCATATTAAATAGCTTTGAATTAATGAATAAATCTCTAAAAATGAAAGGCTAAAATGTGGTCCAAAGAGCAGCACCCTTCACAAGAGGGCTGCCTGTGAAAGTCACATTCAATTTTAAATCAGAATATAATGTTTTATATAATAATTTTAAAAGCTAGTTGCATACCAGAAGGTATAATAATATACCAACAACAATCAGAAGAACTTAAAATTATCTTATCTCCTTTTAGAATAAACTGAAAAATTTTCCCAAGCAAAATTCACTGGTCCACATTTTTTTAATGAAGACTTTATTTTTTTAGAGCAGTTTGATTCACAACAAAATTGAGGGAAAAGTACAAAGATTTCCCATCTATACCCTGTCCCTACACATGTATAGCCTCCCAGTTATCAACAGCCCCACCAGAGTAGTACATTTGTTACAACTGATGAACCTACAACACATCATAATCCCTCAAAGTCTATAGTTTATGTTACAGCTCATTCTTGGCGTTGTACATTGGGTTTGAACAAACATATATGACATATATCTATCACTATGGTATCCTGCAGAGTATTTTTCACTGTCCTAAAAATCCTCTGTGGTCCACCTATTCATCCCTCCCCCACCTTAACCCCTGGCAACCACTAATCTTTTTACTGGCATCATAGTTTTGCCTTTTCCAGAATATGGTAGAGTTGGAATCATACAGTATTTAGCTTTTCCACACTGGTTTCTTTCATTTCGTAATATGCCCTTAAGTTTCTTCCATGTCTTCATAGCTTATTTCTTTTCAGCACTGAATAACAGTCAATTGTCTGGATGTACCACAGTTTATTTATCCATTCACTGACTGAAGGACATCTTGGGTGCGTCCAAGTTTTGGCAATTATGAATAAAGGTGCTATAAACATCCGTGTGCATATTTTTGTGTGAACATAAGTTTTCAACTCCTTTGGATAAATGCCAAGAAGTATAACTGCTTGATTGTATGCTAGGGATATGTTTAGTTTTGCAATTTTTTTTTCAAGGCAAAGAATCGTTGAATATAATTGAGGAAGCAGATATTTAAAAGATAAATGAGCCTTGCCAAGTTTAAAAGTGGATTGATTTAATCACTTTCAAGTAAGTCAAATAAGAGGATTATTTAGAAGGGGTAGGAGCTTACAACTGGCAAAACAAAGGATTTAAAATCTATACATTTCCCATTTTCATATTCCCCCAAACCATGTTTTCGTATTACTTTAGATATTTGAGATGGCAATATTTTTAATAGTATGTTAATAGAAGTAAAAGGTTCTTTCTCCACTTTTTAAGCAGTATCTTGATAAGGCAGGACAGCAAACAAAATAATAAAGTATTTGTTTATTAAGCCATATTTTATTGAATTGACAAAAAATTAAGAGAAATGAGATATCTATTATTTTTGTATATTTACATACTTAGGAAAAGAAAAGAGGAGTGAGAAATAAATTAGTCTGTCTTTACCATGCTACCTTTTCCTTTTCCATTGACTTCCCTCTAGTCCTGAGGTCCTGAGTTTCCACTTACCCTGGCTTCTTGGGTCATTTTCTCACACTCCCCACAGTGGCACTCCAAAGGACAGCCTTTGTAATTGTCATCAACTTTCTCTTTTTCACAGAGATTTGTATGTAAATAATGCTTTTTATATATGATGTCATAACTTTGAGAACATCATAGATACTAGGAATATAGTTAAAATTTAACAAGGCAGCAACAGCGGATTAAACTGTCACTGTGGGATGGTAGGATGGTAAGATGGTATTCAGTCCACTAGCCTGTTGAGTCTAGGCTTTTTTTGCATTTCTAACTGGTACTCATCTTTCCACTGTTGTTTCTTTTAATCCATTCTCCACAAAGCAACCACAGTAAATTTTGGAAGCAAAATTTTTTTCATGTAATTTCTTAGTTTAAAACCCTAAAACAGCTTACTTTCCTTTTTACTTTGGATAAATCTCAAATATTTAACATTGACACTGTCCTGAAGCAAGGTTGACATGAAGGAAGCCATGTTGTAACTTAGAATAACCTCTGACTAACTCACCCAAGCTGTCCATGTTTTACCTTGCATGTAGCCTAGGAGATAAATAGCTACCCTCTGAGAAATAATCCTGGCTGACACATGTACCTCCTAATAGTGATAGATAATAACTTTGTTCTTTTGAGTTTCTTAGGAACATGGTGACCTCCTTAGAGAAAAACATCTATGCTGGCATAGATGACAACTGAAAGACCTAGTGTGGCATCTCCAGTCACCAATGCCAGATAGTCAACATTCCTGAGCCCCTCCTTCATAGCCCACTAGTCCCTGTATAACTGCCTCAAGATTATGTGCTTGTTTAAGGCGGTCTTTGGGACATGAGTCTGCCATCTTCCAATCTTGCTGGCTAATCCAATAAATCCCTTTCTTGACCACCACCTCGTTTGCAATTGATTGGCGTCAGGGTTGCAGCGAGCAGAACAAGCTCTTGCTCGGTTACAACATGACTTCAAGATTTCAATTGATCTGGTCTCTGCCCACCACAGGAGTTTCATTCTGTGTCACTCCCCCTCATACCACCTTGCCCTCTTTCAACAAAGCTCTTTGTCTCCTAGTCTTCCCTTTTATTGGACTGTTCTTGCCCTGAATTTTTACTGATACATCTTGTCCTTCATGTTTTAGCATCACTGCAACAGAGAATGCCCAGATCCTGAATCCAAGCCAGGTGTTCCTGATATAGTTCCTTGGGATTACCTTTATTTTCCTTGATTAAATTTACCAAAATGTGTAAGTGCTCACTGTTAGTTCTATTTATTGAGCTAAAGTCTTATTTAATGAACTATAAACTCCCTGAAAGTAGACACTAGCTCTGTTTACGTTGTCACTATTATATCCCTTGTGCCTTCAACATAATAGGTGATCAATACATATTTGCTGAATCAAATAATCAATTAATTAATGAAACCCCATAGTGCCACTGTAGGACATAACTCAATATTTCATTATTCAGAGGGTGGGTTTTCATTTTCAGGCCAGGATAATTTATGAAGAATTTTCAAATAATCATAAGCCGCATTACTGATACCCCACATGCATCAGGGAAAATTGGCATCTAAAGCAACAGATAAAATCAAAAGCACAAATCTGACCAGCATTTGGATAAGGCATATATTTGCATGCATTTTACATTTCATAAAATGAATCCTAAGGTATAAAATATGTCCAACAAAATGAATACAGTCCAAATAAATTGCACATTAGCATATATTTAAATATCATGAAAATTGGCCAATTTTGCACATTTCTAGTTTTCTAAAAATCGTTCCATGCTGAATTTCAACTCACTACCCCAATAAATTCCAAATGGAACTTTTCTGCATGATAAAATAAGAAAAGAAACCAAGAACTAATACAATCTCTACAGGCTATCTACCATAAAGATCATATATATGCAAATCATTGAAAAAAATTACTATTAGTTCTAGAGATAGTTGGCTGTTGTCTACAATTTAATGTTTAAAAATTCAGTAGAGTATATTTTAGGCGAATTGGAGTAAAAATTGAAGCTGGTGTATACAAAAATAATTTTAAAGAAAAAAACCATTATTCAACTTAATATGAAAAAGCTATGATTAACCATGTTCATCAGTATGCCACACTAGGTACATTACTGACCCCTCTACTGAATGATTTATATGTAATACTAAATATATATATAAACACACACATACATATACACTAATATTGCAAACATACTCACACATATATTTTCTTAAATGAATTTCTAAGTTGGCAAGAACAAAAGATTATCCAAAAAACAAACAAACAAACAAAAATTAAGACAAGAAGGGAATTCAGGAAAGAAAGCTCTATCCTAAAGTTCGCCCTTGTCTTGAGATCATAGCTAAACCGCATAAATTAGATCTTCACTTTTCAGGTCCTTATAGGAATTGGGAGACAAACGACAAGGCCCAGGTTCATTCAAGTTAAGCAGTTTAATAGGAGGGACTTCTACCAAATAAAGTATATCTACAATCTATCCCTTATTGTAAAGGTGCAATAAGACCCTTTCCACCACCCTAAAGAGGGAAAAGTCTTATAGTAAAAGTCTTCTATCCCACCCCTGATAAATAACTAGGTGTCAACTTGACTTGGCTATTGGGTGCCTAAATATTTAATTAAACATTACTCTATGTGTGTCTGTGAGGGTGTTTTCTTGGTGAGATTTACATTTGAATCGGTAGACTGAGTAAAGCAGATTGCTCTCTCCAGTATGGGTGGGTCTCATCCAATCTGTTGGAGGTCTGAACAGATCAAAAGGTAGTTTAAGAAAACATTTGCTCTCTCTGACTGACTTTCAAGCTAGGACATTGTTCTTCTGCATTTGGACTAGAACTTACTTAATTGTCTCTCCTGGTTCTCAGGCCTTTGGACTTGGACTAGAACTTACACTATTGGTTCTTCTGGTTCTCAGTACTTCAGACTCAGACTGGAACCACACCACTGGCTCTCCTGGGTCTCCAGCCAGCTTGCAGATGGCAGATCATGGGACTTCTCAATCTCCATAATCATGTGAGCCAATTCTTTATAATAAATCTAGAAAGATAGATGATAGTAGATAGATAGACATATAAATATAGATATAGATATGTATTCTATTGGTTCTGTTTCTCTAGAGGATGCTAATACACCACCAAATGCAAAAATAAAGACTTAAAAAAAACTAGGTGCAATTAGTTTAATTTGGAGGTGATCCTAGGAAGGAAAAGTGATGAAATGAGAAAAGCAAAGCAGAGAAGAGAGAAAACCAATAAAGGAGCCACTAATAACTAGTTGTGAGCAACTGGAACTCAATCACACTGATTACCTAAGAAACCCTTTGCAACATGCTCAATATCATCTCAGTTGAGGGAAGGAGTGATGTGAGATCAACTCTCACCCCTATTGCTTGAGGATTTTGGGAGGATATTAACTCCCTGACATTACTGAGTTTTGCCTACCTGAGGCCCAGCCAGCTTCTATGGTGCTGAAGAAAGCCTACAGCCAGAGAACAAGAGGGACCCAGTCACTTTAGTTGGGAAGCATCTAGCTGTTGGAAACTTTCTGCACTTATAGCTGCAGGTGAACTTAGTTAGGCCAAAGGAACATGCGGTGGGTCATGAACACAACATTGGTAGAACACTTACTACAAAATCTACTGTAAAAATTCTTCCTGGAGAAACTGAACCTCCTTCCAAATTTCAAATATCCAAATTTACAGATTAAGTTCAAAGAAATGTGGTTTTCAGTAAAGCTGTCAAAACATGAGAATAAAAAACACAATAAACAGGTGCCCTGAATAAAAAGAGAATATTTTTTGCCAAAATATTAAAATGATGTGTTGAATATATTTTAAAAATAAGAGAGGATGTCAAACAGATTAAAAAAGAGAAAAAATAAATTACTAGGAAAATTTGAAACTTCACCAAATATTTCCAAGTCTGAAAACAATAAAAATGAAAATTAGAAGCCCAAGGACTTGGCTTCTGACCAGAATGGAGTAATAGAGACTAAATATACCCTCTCACCTGAATCAATCAAAAAACAGAAAACGTGCGTAACGGACGTTTAGACATCAAGCAATAAATGACACTGATCCCTGAGAGATGAGAAACATACAAGGTGAGCCCTACAATTATCCAACTTGCCTTGAAGGAGTTTCCAGCCATGATGCACAAAGAGGAAAGTCAGGAGCATCAATCTCTCTGAATTAAGACATTTTGAGTTCAGGGAGATAAAGAAGGATAGAGTTCTCAGGACAGAGTACTGGAGAAGAGAGAATTGCACAGATAGACAACTCTGGAAATCAGCAGAGTCCCTATAAAAAGATGTACCAAGCAAATATGAAACAATAGAAAATTTATGTAGCTTTATTAATATCAGAGAAAATAATCTTAAAAGTGAAAGCGCTACTAGAGGGAGTCAATACGAAATGATGAAAGGTTCAATTTTTCAAGAAGGTTTTCTAAGGTTAAACTTTCATGCACCCAACAGCACATATTCAAATATATAAAGGAAAATTTACAAAATTGTAAAAAGAGATAGAAAAAATACATTAACATAACATGAAATTGTAATTGATAATTTAGGATGACAAAATTTATTATAGGATATTAAAGGCTTGAAAAACAAAAATCTCAATCTAATGGACATGAAACTAGACCCAACAAGGGGATAATACATATCATTTTAAGTACAAATGAAAGATTTAAGAAAAGTGAAAATTTACTATATTTTCACACACTAAACAAATTTAAAATTTCAAAAGTTTGAAATCATACAGAAAATATCCTCTGACAACAAAATTTAAAAATCAATAGCAAAAAGGTAACTAGAATATATCGGTATGTTTAGTAATTTAAAAAGATCCCCTGCAATAATTGGTGGATCAAGGAAGATATCTCATTGAAGATAGTTAGAACTAGATGGCAACAAGATGAAACAAAAAATAATTCAGACTACATGACAAAATACAGCCATGCATCGCTTAGGAAGGGGATTACATTCGGACAAATGCATTGTTAGGCGATTTCATCGTTATGCGAACATCATAGAGCGTACTTACACAAACCTAGATGGTATAGCCTACTGCACACCTAGGCTGTATGGAACTAACCTTACGGGACCACCATCGTATATGTGGTCTGTTGTTGATAAAAACACTTTCATGTGGTACCTGAGTATATATCAAAATTTATGGAATGCTGTTAATAGGAGAAAAAGTCAATAGACAAGATGACCAAGGCCTAAAAGTAGCCCTCTGAGGACTACAATGTTGACAAAACTTTAGCAAGCTTAATAAAGTAATAATGATAAAAAGGCATAAATATACAAGATTAGTAATGAAATGAGGGACATACCTACAAATTCTGAAGGTGTTAAAGAGATAACTAAAAAATATCATGAGTAATTTTTTGCCAATACATTTGGAAACTTTGGTGAAATGGAAACATCCTGAAAAAATTATAGCAAAAACAAAATTGACTCAAGATAACATAGAGACTTAGAGAATTGAATGACTGTTACAGAAATTGATCAATGAACTCATAATGACAAACTCTAAGCCTAAAATACTTTATTGGTGAATTGCATTGAGCTTCCAATCATACACAAATTCTTCTAGGTTTTAGAAAACGAAGTGGTAGTTCTAACTTTTTTTAGTAAGTATTCAATGATAAAATTGACAGAAACTATATGAGAAATGGAAATTAAAAACTGATCCAACTTATCATAAATACAAAAATCTTAAATAAGCTCTAGTAAACTGAATCAAGAAAGTTTTAAAAATGTCTATATCATGACAGGTTAAATTTATTCTAGAATACATTTGCTTTAACTTTAGAAAATAAGTAATTTAATTAACCCTTTAATAAACTTAAACAGAAAAATCGTATAATCTTTTAAGTTATACACAAAACTTCTTTGAAAAAAATTAATAACCATCCACTAAAAAATCTCTTAGCAAACTAAGAATGGAAAGGCTTATCTTTAACCTAATGAAAGCAAACTTCATACTTACAGGTGAAACAATGATCATAACCATCACAGTAAGCATTGGAATGAAAAGGCAAAAACTACATGATGATTTTTAACAGATGATACGTTTGTCTATGAAGAAAATCCAAAATAAAGAACCAATTATTTTAATTAATAGGAGATTGTTATAAATTTGCTGTATAGTAAATCAGTATACAAAATCATTTGATTGTCTATACACTAACAGGGGACATTTAAAATATGTAAATTTAAAATACACTATTTTAAATGGTAATCAAAATATTAAATACATTGGAATAAATCACATGTAAGATTATTACAAAACTTTATTGAAAGATATTAAAGACAACTTAAATAGGGTTACAAATTACAATCCATACAATGAATCCATGCAAATTCAATATCATAATAATGTCAAGTATTGCAAAATTAATCCATAGAATCAATGCAATCTCAGTCAAAATTCAATTTTTATTTGTTGTTTCTATAAAATTGATAAGAGAAAAGTGTAAAGTGTTCTAAGATACTCCTGAAGAAGATCAAGGCGGATGGACTTGCCCTAATAGCTTTGGAAATTAAGATTGTGACTTATTGGCATAGGGATGGACAGATTAATGGAATGAAATAGCACAGAAATACATATTTGGAAACATAATTTATGATATTATGTTTATCCCTGGTATTATCCCAAAGTGGGGAATAGATGATCATTTCAATATACGGTATTGACAGAACTGCTTATTCTTAAGATAAAAATATAAAATTGGATCCTTACCTCACATTATGCATGAAATTCCATTCCAGATGGATTAAAGACTTAAATAGGAAAGTCAAAATTAAAGATGAAATCCAATCTTATTGTCTACTTGTCAGGAACTTCACAAACTGTCCATATTCTCTGGATACAAATATATTGCCCACTGTTGCCCAATGGGAAATCTTTTTTGTGGTTTGATGAGCCTCAATCCCATAATGCTTCTTGAACTTTTTCCTAGAATGATCTCTTCCTTCTCTCTATTTCCAAACACAACCCATTCTTTAATTACTAATTCTTCAAAAATTTTGCCAACTTTCTTACTAAAAGTCACCTCTCTCTTCTCCAAATTCAGATTGCATTTAATGTCTATACGAACATTTGCCAATGCGTGTACCCTCAATATCTCTGAGGGGAAATAGGGTTCCATAGTCAAATAAGTTTGGAAATCACTACAAACTCGAGCTACCTACTGAAAATTCACAATGTACATTACATAGAATTTCAAGAAACTTTGTAATAAAGAAACTTTGTAATAAAGAAAACAATGGAGGGGCCAGACTGGTGGCGTAGTGGTTAAGTTCGTGCACTCTGCTTCAGCAGCCCGGTGTTCACAGGTTCGGATCCCAGGCACAGACCTATGCACTCCTCATCAAGCCATGCTGTGGCAGGGTCCCATGCACAAAGTAGAGGGAAACTGGCACAGAAGTTAGCTCAAGGACAATCTTCCTCAAGCAAAAAGAGGAAGATTGGCAACAGATGTTAGCTCAGGGCCAATCTTCCTCACCAAAAAAAACCCACCAACCGATTAACCTTGCTAAAGCAAATACTTGCCTAACTTATTTAGCCACAGAATCCTTTATTTGAGAAGCACGGCGGGATCTGTCTTAGAATATATATAGCAACATATATCTGTACTTCTAGGGGACACACTCTAGGAACATTGCCCAGGTAATCATAATGCTTTGTGTATATTTTGAAATTATAAAGGTTTTATGATTTCCTCATCTTCCTTTTAAATTTTCTTCTCAGAGGCAAACATCACACTAAAAAATTAAGATATCAGACAGAAAACCAAGTGATTTATATATATTTTCAAGGTGTATCTTTATACCATAATTTATGCTTTATTAAAAATTCATTTTTCTGAAGAGGAGGTGAGGTTTAAAACTTTTTAGGAATACCATCACCATGGCAATGCTGAATTCTAAAAATTATTATTGAATTGAATGGCCTATTTAGTCATCACTCATCAGGCCTGTATAAATCCAAATCTGGAGTTATCTGAGAATCAATAAGATATATATGCATATGCAGTCATAAATTGGTAGAATTCCATTGTACTAATCATTTTGGAACTCACTATATTATTTGGCTACACTGAAATCTTGTGTCAAATATTTCTTGAGATAAGCAATTGGTGCACTGAATACAGTAACGAGATATTGAAAATGTTTGCCTTTGTATTTACATGGAGAACTTTTTAAGATCCAATATTTGCAGAAATGGAATTCAATATAGAAAAATATTGAGATACACATAAATATCAAAGCTAAACATAATAACATCGAATGTAATGGAGAAGCTAAAATTAAATCATAAATAAGTTTTGAATCATATCTCTGAAGGTTGAAGCAATATCTGTAATTGTTGGAAAACAACATCCTCCTCCATATTTCTTATTGCTAGTCTAGGCAATGCCTAAATATTGGAAATGTGGTTATATTCAGTGTGAGTACTTGACATCATTTTTCAAAGTTTGCAACTATTGGATATTATATGGTGTGCTATCAAAACAAAGAGACTATCAGAAGAGAAATCAAGAAAGATAAAAGTATATTCTGCACATCTGAACTTTTCTTCTGATCACTATATAATTTATAAATGTATAGCTGCATTCTATAGGCTTACTGCCAAGTAAAGCTTCCATTATGGAGTTAAGAAATATTTATTAATAGTATCTCTATCTATGTATCTACCCACTTACCTTCATCTATCATTGAGATAAATTCACCTGCATATAATTGATTTAAACTTGGCATTCTGGAGCCATGGACTAGGTGGAAAGGATGTAAGCAAACACAAGATGACACTGTGTAAAGTACTGGCTTATAATTATTAGTTTCCAATGACTAATGTCTGATTTTCCCTTACTTGTGTATAATTATTCACAGTCTTAAAAATATTTTCATGCACATTCACAAATTTGATTAGTTACAAAATACAAAAAAAGTCAAATACAGGAACCAACTAGCTACAACAAACTAATCCACTACGTAGAGATTATCTTCTTTTAGCTTTTTGAGTGGTGAAGGAGAAATTCAGAGATGTCAAGTGGCTTGCCCAAACACACAGAGTTACTCTATGGTCAAGTTCACCCAAGAGTAGACTTAGTTCATGACAACCAGACTACGATTCATCCACATTCTGAAAAGGACATCATGAGGAATGGAAATAAATTAATAGTAGCTAACATTCTGAAGCACTGTGATAAAGTCTTTAGCTCTCTGACTCTCAGAGCAAACATTGGGTAGACGTTAAAAAATCTCATTTTACAGATAAGAAAACTGAAGGTTAGATGTAGGGACAATTGGTTATCTATATTAAAAAATTAATATAACGTAAAAATAGGTCCTCTAAGAAGCAAACATAAAAATTGGCCATGTATGAGATTTATTGGGAAAAACTCTTAGGAGTGAAAAAGGGAAACGGGATGGGGGAGGTGGAGAGAGAGATATCACACTATGATGCAAGTCTGGGAGGGAGGAGGAGGGAAGGCAGAGCTTGGTAGAAAGAGTCTCAGACTGCAGTTCAATTTTTAATGGGGTGCCCTTGAGCCAAAGTCACAAATAAGAGGCATCTGTTACATCACGGGAATGGGCCTGTCTTAGTATCCCTGCCATGCTAATTCATTAGGAAGAGTGTCCTCAGCACAACTGAAATAGACTCAGAGTGTTGTCCCTTCACTACACTCCTCACGGCAGGAGATTTGAGTGGCACATTTTCATGGTCACCACATACCCTCACCCCACACCACGCACAGAAATCATTTCATGGTGGATTGAAGAATTAGTAATAAAGGAAAAACAACAAAAATTTTAGAAGACAATACAGAAAATAACTTTCTAGCTTTGAAGTAGGAAAGATTTTCTTAAATAAGGCACACAAAATACTAACCATACAGGAAAACATTGATAAATTTGACTACATTAAAATTAAGAATTTCTGTTCCTCAATAGACAATAGAAATGAGTGAAATAACATGCCACACACTGAGCTAAGATATCTGCAACACACATAACCAATTAAGATCTAGTACCCAGAACCAATTAAAAGAACAACTGCTAGGAGTCCTGAATAGGATTTTTACAAAGGGGAGGCTCATATGGCCAATAGGCATATGATATGATAGTCAACCACTTTAATAATTGGGAAAATGCAAATCAAAACACTAATATGATAAGATCATGAACCTACAAGGTTGATAAAAAAATAATGACTGGCAATAAAAACAGTCAAAAGAAATGAGAAATCTCACTGCTAGTGGGAGTATAAATTTGTACAATATTTTGGAAAGAGTCAGGCATTAATTAACTAATGAAGTTATGGATGCACACACCACATCATCCAGCAAATCTGCTCCTAGGTATATATCTACATGCCAAGAGATACATGTAGGAATGTACATTGCAGACTCACACTGGGGTGTGGGAGGATGAAATTGCCCACTGACAGTATAATACACAAATAATAAATAAACTGTGGTATATTCATGCCATTGAACACTGTCCGATCTAGAAAATAAATGAACTAAAGCTATATATTCAACACAGAACAAGCCCAAAACATAACAGTAAGCAAAAGAAGCAAGTCACAGAACAAGAAGTCAGGATGATTTTCATGGAAGCAAAGCAAAATTATATTGTATTGTTAAAGGATTTATACATATAGGGTAGAACTCTAAAGAAAAACAGGGGAATTTACACAAAAATACAACATTACTTCTGGGGGAAGAGCGTGGAAGGAGAGAGCTGCTAAGTGGAGGGAGGGACAGGTTTTTTTTTCTAAAAGATTAAAGAATACACTCCACGGCTTGGTTATTTTTTTCAAAATGTAAATTTATGTTTTTTATTCCTATTTGTGTATATATTTCACATAATTAATAGTCCTTTTATTGTATATTTACAATAGAAATGAAAACTTAGAGGAGACGAGTAACTTATTCAAGGTCACACAGTTGATAAGAAATGATGAAATTAAAGTGCTATGCGACCTAATTCCAAAATGTGTGCTCTTTCTTCATGATTTGTCAACGAATAAGTTTTCTCATAAATCTACATGATTCTTGGCCTCTTCAACAGCACAGTCTTCACTCAGAATGTATATCTTAATCATTTATAGAGGAACAAACTTGTTTTAAAGGTCACATTTATTTTCCCCATTGTTGGAAGCCACATTGCACAGATTCTCAGAGGGCAGCCGTCATATTTACTATCTCCATCTCTACTTTCTCTTTTCCCAACATATAAATAAACCCATCTCTTTCATCTTAGACAAATTCTCAGCTATTTATTCTTTAGCTTAAGCCAAATTTATCTCCTCCTTTTTATAGACAAACAAAAAGTTAGGGTGCAGAGAAAGAGAAAGAGCATGACAGTCCTTCTGCCTGTAACACCCTCCCTACAGCTCCTTCCTCTCCTTCCTTTCAAGTAGCCAACTCACAATTAACCGTCAATATTTTTGCTAACATTTGTTGAGCACTGAATTATGTACCAAATGTTTTAGATTAATTTTCTCATTAAACCCTCACAGAAACAGTGAGATAAGTAATTTTATACCTATTTTACAGATGGGGAAATTGAGAATTTAAGGCACTGAGAGGCAGAAATGTACCCAAGGTGCCATTGTCAGTAAATGGTGAAGCCAGGATAGAAGACAGGCAGCCTGCCTCCAGAGACATTGAATGGAACCACTACAGCAGGCTGTCCCCTTAATAAATCTAAGCACGTAGTCTTTTCCACAAGACCTTCCCCCAGGCTCACATCTCAGGTTAGGATCTCTTCCTATAGGCTCCCATACCACTCAGTGGGTATATCTGTCACAAGGACAAAGCATAAAGGTTGAGGGCATGGGGCCAGGAGTCTGCCTGGAATAAAACCCTTTCTTTGCTATCTGCTTGATATATTTACTAAGTTTTCAGATAAATTTACTAACTCTATAAAATGGGGGTAAAACATATCAACTTCAGGGCAGTGGTGAGTTTCAAATGAAATACAAGTACTTAAGATACTGTTTAAAACACAGTGAATGCTCAGTGAAAGTTATTTCTCTGTTATATTTGTCATTCAGAAATGCAGTCGTCTTTCTACTTGTCAAGTGCTACCTTTACAAAGGATGGACAAACAAATATGGGTTAAGTGGGGAAAGCGTTCCCTTCATTCAGAATTCATTCCTTCTCGTGCCAGGTCCTGAATGGGGGGAAGAAAGAAGGCACTCCCATGCTATTCCTGTCCCTTGGAGATCACAGGAAGTCGGTTCTGCGCCTGCTGCCATCTGCAGGACTGAGGCAGTAAAGTGCGTGAAAGGCAGGAGAATCAAAACTGCTGTTGGTTCTCCTATAGTTCAGTGGAGTCCAGCATCCATTTATGAATATGTCTTTATCTCTGTGGATTCCACTGCTGGGACAGAGGAGATTCTGGCTGGAGAAAAAGCCAAGCAATTCCCTGAGGTTTCTTGAATGGTCTGCTGTTCTTCAAAATTCTGTAAAGTATATTTAAGTTCTCATTAAACCGAAATTGAAGATAGAGTGGTATAAGCATGATAGGGTAGATCACTATTAAAGAACAGCCCCCAAGAGGACCATAAAGTTATTTATTGATAAAATAATTAGTGCAGTTTTATATAAATAATCCTAACACACCTCTAGAACATAAGGGTGCCAGAAGCAAGTAAGTTACAATAATATCTAAATCAGGATTTCAATAAGCTATCTCACTGGAACATTCTTGTTAATATAATTTACATATTATTTAGTAAACTTTCCACTATTTTAGACATCAAACATGTTCCAGATTATAACTATTTGAGGGATCTCCTAAATTCAAGCTTCTCTTTTATCTTTTCATATTATCCAGCCTTGAATTTTGCTTAGTTAGAAGGGGAGCAACTTGTTTCCAACATATTGCGCCACTTCTTAAGTGCAATCTTAGTTATATTAATTTTTAAATATAGAGAACTAAAATTTAAAAATACTAAATATTGAAATAAGATCAACTGAAATTCATATATGTGATAAGATCTTTCAAAGAATTTTGAATATAGATTACTGTGGGCCACAACCACGTTTTCAGAATAGTTTAATATATAGAGCCATAAAATTTATCAGTTGTACAGCCTTCAAAAAATTACCTTTGTGAGTCTCAGTTTTATCATTTATAGAATGAAAGTTATAGTATCTACCTTATAGATATACAGTGGTGAATGAAGGAATTGAATGTGTAAAGCCACTGGCATATTTCCTAGGTCTCAAAGACAGTCAATAGAAGCAAACTTTAAAATTCTTCATCCCTTTCTGTACCCACACCCTTTACCATGCTACTTTGCAAATCTGCTTTTGACTTTGATCATGACCATGCGACTTGCTTCAGCCTAGGAATGTTATCATATATGGCATAATCAGGGGAGTAAAATGTGCATGTGCAGTTCGGCTTGCCATCTCCATGAGAAAAGCTGCCACTGCCCTCTCAGGCTGGGCTCTGCACACGGAGTAGCCCTGAGCCCAGTCCTCGGTGAGGAGCCATAGCTTGAAGCAGATCCACTGAGCCAAACCACACTGATGTGTGATGGAAAAGAAATTGTTGCTGTCAGCCACTGAGTTAATCCAGTAAATGTCGGGATTCTCCATTATGCAGCATTAATATGCCAATAGATAATTGATACTATAGCTTCAAAGTGTTGCCTACTTTGCCTTAAAAATAACTTAAACTTTACAATCTTTTATTTCATCATCTGTTCAAAGAGACTAATATTTATTTTTGTGGCGTTTTTGTGGGAATTAATTAGTCAATATTTGTAAAGCACTTAGGATGCTTTACACATGCTGGCACATAGGAAGCGTTATAAAAATGTTACCTCTTATTGTTTTGTTGCTGTTAATAGACCTTAATTCCTATGTTATTAAATTGTTATGTGCTGCCATCATTTAATCCCTGTGCCTCTCTTATCTGAAAAATAATTTAGCACAGGAAGGTTGTGTTCCTCCAATTTGGATGTTTTCTAGTTAGACAAAACACCTCTGATTGGGTCCACAAGGGAACAGCCTCCAACTTAACCAACATGTTGTTGACATGTGTTTTAGGTATGTATGCAGACAGAATGACTTTTAAACTTGTAGCAAACACCAGAAGTGATGTTTGAGAAGAAGGCACAAGAAGTAGCTTATGATTAGAGACTTCTGCACAGGGGAGAGTTCCTTCCCTGTTGTACACAGTGTGAAAGCTTTTCTTGTTCCACCAATTTCTAAGGTTACTTATAAAATGTCTTTATTGCACGAATCGGTAAAAATCATATAGCTGGAAGAAGAGAAAGACATAGGATACAGCAGCTGTGATGGTTAACTATGTTTGTCAATTTTGCTAGCCTATTGTTCCCAGTTGTTTGGTCAAGCATCAGTCTAGAAGTTGCTGTGAAGGCACTTTTTAGATGTGATTAACATTTAAATCAATAGGCTTTGAGCAAAGTAGATTGCCCTCCATAATCTAGGTGGGCCTTGTCCCATCTGGAGCAAAGCCAGAGGTTTCCTGAAGAAGCATTATGCTGCCACAAGACTGCATCATTGCAAATCTGCCTGTTTCCAGCCTGCAGATTTTGGACTCAAGTCTGTAATATCAGCTCTTCCTCGAATTTCCAGTCTGATAGCCTGCCCTAAAGATCACCAGCACCTACAATCATGTGAGCCAATTCCTTAAAATAAACTACCTTGATAGATAGATAGATCAATAGATAGACAGATAATTCAATAGATAGATATCCTCTTGGTTCTGTTCCTCTGGAGAACCCTGCTAATACGGTAGGATATAGAGAAATCACTCTCAGGGTAACAGGCAAGGGACACTGTGCAGCAAATGGGAAGAAATCTCAATTTTTAGTAAATCTCCATTTAGTAATTCAGTAATTCAATAAATATACAGTGAGCTCTACCATATTATGTAATATAGATTAATGAGATGTGGTTGTACCCTCCAGGATTCTCTAGGGACAAAATCAAACTGCTAATCACCCAAAGGAAGGAAATTAGATGACAGGAATTATTGTAGCACTGAGAGGCAGGGTCCTGGATCTGAGAAATGTGTTTCAAAGAGAAGTCAAATTTGAAATGTACCAAAAGTAAGAATTATTAGACAAAGTAACAAAGCGATGGCAATTGACAGGAAAGAAACTAATATAACCAAAGCCTTAGAGATAAGAAAATGCATGTTATGAACTGGAACTTCAGGTATTGTGGATCTGGTGCTGTAGCCATAGCTGCAGAGAAAAGAAGGCAGACAAGGTCTCTAGTTAAAGAGTTACTATTGACCAGTTACAGAATGAGGAGCTTCTGGACTTAGGACAACATCTGTTCTATTTGGTTTTATTTGTCTTTCAGCTTTGTTTCCTTGAACCTAGCATAGATCCTGGTATATGTAAATGCTCAATAAATCTTTATTTCAATACAAATAAATGAAATATATGAAGGAATAAAATAGATTTAGTGGAAGGATATTGGGGTGAAACTCCAAACAACAGAGACCAAGAAAAGCATACATTTTGATTCAACAAGCATTTGTTAAGCACTCAAAATGGTCCAAGTCTTGGATAAAGCATTCTGTGAGAGGCTGGCAATTTGGTTGTAAGTAAGGGAGAGGATCTTTGTTCTAAATGAGCTTAATTTCTAATAACAAACAGGATGAGAAATGAAAAGTTTCAGAGAAGCATAAATATAGTACATTTTTCTTTAACCTCATCTGGGTAAGCGTTTCCCAATTCCTTAGGAAAAATGGGTTAAAGACACACATTAGTTGCACAATGTACCTAGCTATATATTTTTGTGCTTTTTACCTGCATAGTACATTTTATATAGTTCTTGTGGTTATAGCCAGGCCTGGCTTATCTTTGTGATGTAATTAGAGTTGTCTGACATACACCACTTTTACATAGTATTATAGATAGAATTAGGCCAGGTTAACCTTAGTTGGCAATTTCAGTCAAAAATTTGGTGCCCATGGTAGACAGGCTTGACAAAACTTATATAATGAAGGCTGATGAAACCTCTTTCTAGATGAGTCTGGCCCATATTTCACACACATCAGAATACTCATGAACTATATCCTGAGCCTTGAAATGTAAGATTGGACAAGTTACAAAATGATTATTTCAGAACACAATAAGGGAAATTGCAAAAACAAGACGTCAGAAATTTTTCTGCATTAGTATAGGGAGCCCCACGAAAGGTGACATCAATAATTCAGACATAGACTTACAAATAATTTTAAGATAAAGATTGAGTAACCCACAAGCAGAAAAGAGAGTGCTCATGACTTATTTAACCATGTTTATTAAAAAATAGCACCATACAAGATCACATATAAAATTCAATTGCACTTCTATACACTGGTAAAAAAAAATTGGAAAACAAAAATTTTTTAAAATCTAAAATATCACAAAATACATGAAATTCTTGAGAATAAACTTAATGAAACATGTGTAAGTGTTCACTGAAAACTATAAAACAGTTCTAAGAGAAATGAAAGACAATCTAAATAAACGAGGAGGTGTACCAAGTACTTGAATTAGAAGATTCAGTATTGTTAAAATGTTATTTTCTGCCTAAATTTTCTATAGATTCGGGGTAATTCCAATCAAATCTACAAAGTCATTTTGTAGAATTTGACAAGCTGATGCTAACATGAATATGGAAATGCCAAGGACCTGAAATAGCCAAAATAATTCTGGGAAAAAAATAGAATAAAATTAAAGGACCCTAACTACGGAATTTCAGATTCACCATAGAATTACATTAATTCAGACAATGTGAATTGGAGTAAGGATAGACATGCAGATCAATGCAATAGAAAAGAGAATACAGAAAGAAATTCACACATATATGATAAATTGATTTTGATAAGTAGCAGGGTATTTCAATAGAGAGATGAGGCTGGAAAACCTAGATAGGTATTTGAAAAAAAATAATCATTACTTTCGCATGCACATAAAACTCAAAATGAATCAGAGACAGAAAAAAATATCTGTGACCTTGCAAAGGCCAAAATTCCTAGACAGGACAAAAAAAACCCCACAAGTCATTAAGAAAAATATTATAAATTGACCTCAATATCAAAACTTTCTGTTTTTCAAAAGATTTTCTGAAGAAATTAAATAGGAAACAGATTACAAGAAAATTACATATGTATAATGTATATTATATTTGATTTATAGAATATATATAACAAACTCCAACAACTCAAAAATAAGGTGATTTTAAAATGAGTAAATAATTTGAACACTTTTAAAAAGCAGATATACAAAAGGCCAAGAAACACTTAAAAAGTACTCATCATCATTAATTACCATGGAAATGAAATTAAAACCAAAGCGACATACCATTACATATTCATCTGAATGACTAAAGTTAAAAATAATGTCTGCACTAAGTAATGGTGAAGAGCAGCTGGAATTCTCACATATCAATGACGAGAGTATAAAATACGTATAACAACTTTGGAAAACATAGTGACAGATTTATAAAGCTCAACATTTACTTATCATAAGATGAGTCAATTTCACTCCCAGGTATTTGCACAAGAGAAATTAAACTATGTGTCCCGAAAAAGACTTATACATGAGTGTTCATAACAGCTTTATTTATAATGGCCCCAAACCGGACGCAATCCAAATCTCCTTCACAGCTGAAAATAACAAAATGTGGTGTATGCAGACAATGGAATACTATGCGGGAATATAAAGGAATATGGATGAATCTCAAAATAATTATGCTCATTGAAATATGCCAGACACAAAAGAGTGTATCTTGAGTGTATTTCTTTATATGAAATTTAAGAACAGGTGATATTACTCTAAAGTGACAGAAAGAGGACCTGTGGTTGCTAGGGGCTTGGTCAGGGTTGTGAGTGAAAGTTTTGGGGTGATTAAAAATTTGTATACCCGGTGGATTTTATAATATACAAATTGTACCTCAATAAATATTATTTACAAAAAAACAACATGGCTAATTTGTACTCTCTCTGCTTTGTGAAAAAGGGCTTCCTCCCCCTAGGAGAAATAGTCTGAGAGAAGATAAAGTAATCAAATATACTCGTGTAGATAATTTCTTAACAGATGGTGCTTAAATTTCTCCCAAGTGGTATCAGAGACTAAAATGGCAGTTCTACAGCATTTTAAAAAGGAAATAGATGTTTGACCAGTGGTTAATCACAGTTATTAATTTTAGGGGAATGGGAATCCGTCAGCGGCTCTGGCCATCTCTGTATTCTCAGCTCACAGAGGAAGTCGAGGGCTCCTGCAGCGAGTCTTACAAAGCGACCATGTTTAATGAAGCCAGAGAAAGCTCATTCCACCTCTATGTGCTAACATAAATAGACTTATTTAATAATTATCATTTTATTTCTCATTTCGACATATTCAAAGGGAAAATTTCAGCTTCACGGTTCTGTGAGCAAGCTTTGCACAAATGAAAACATGAATGCCTTGAGGAAAACCTGGGAGTGGAAAATTTTTGTTATTCCTATGGAGAAAAAAAATAGCCAGAGACAATAGTTTTGTCAAGTGTGCAAAGGAATAGCACAAAGAATAGTGAAAAGACTTTCTTGATATTCTGAGCAATGAATTAAGAGAAATCATTTAAACTTCAACGGCAGAATCACTCAAATTTTTTAAAAATTTTATAATAGAAGAGTTTGTGAAAAAAATTAGAAACATTTCAGAATTTGAAGAAATCTTGTTCTATCTTCAAAAGTAAGTAAATACTCAAGAAATTAAAATATTTAATTTTAAAAATTACAATAAAGGAAAAAATTTTAAATTAAAATATACTCAAAAAATTAAAATGTGAATCATAAACTTCAACAGATCAACCTAATGAAGTAAATTAATCAATAAAAGAGTTTGTGAAAACTCAGAACAAATTTTGGAATTTAGGTAAACTCTTTCTGATATCTTCAAAGGAAATAGATCTGCAAGAAACTAAAATAGTTTGTCCTCACTTCAGCTTTGAGAAAAGAATCTGACTATAATCTTGCAACATATGCTCAAAGAAAATTCAATGTTCCAGAATATTTCTCTAAATAGACCCTTGGAAGGAAATATGGTCACTTAAGAAATATTAATTTCACTGTATCATGCAAATAGCTTTCTCCAGTTCCCCAAAATGAGATGGATTTCTGTGATTAGGACCAGAAAAGAGATTAATACTATAGAATTTGATAAATTACTCCATCACATCATTGTCAAAAGTTGCAATCAACCTACGGTGTAGAGGATCAGTAAGGCATGTAGATTTTTTAATAGAAAGGGTTTCATGAATTAGAAGTTTTTAGTAGTGAGGGGACAGTCACTGATATTTATAAGGGGACTGGGCATACAGCTTTTCTTTCCTTTTAGATCAATTGGCACATACAGTTGCTAATTATTCTGTCACTAGGTGTAACTAATGCTCATCAAGGCTGTTAGTTGCTGCTGTTTGCCTTCTGAGCCTCCCTTCAATGTCATGTCAAGCAAAATTACAGTGGCAATGTAGCAAAACTAATTAGGCCACACTGACCTTAGCAGTGGGCAGTTCTCATCGATCTCAGCCCAAGCTTGTTAGAATTTTGAAAAATGAAAACAAAGTAGAAAAATATTTCTAGTTGCTACTAGCCCTTTCTAATCACCTATTCATTCCAAGTGATGTGAAATTAATGAATCCTCTATCAAAGGGGGCAACATTCAGGAAAGAAAGAAGAGGTAAATCCTTTGAGATACACTTTTAATTACACGTCTGTCTTAGACAGTTTGGGCTGCTATAACAAAATACCATAGACTGGATGGCTTAAATAACAAACATTTATTTCTCACAGTTCTGGAGGCTGGGAAGTCCAAGATCAAGGTATTTATACTAATGCCTTGTGCCAGCAGATTTGGGGCTGAGGACCCTCTTTCCTGGTTTGCAGACAGTCACCTTCTTGCTGTGTCCTCACATGGCAGAGAGAGATCATCTCTCTCCTGCCTACTTATATATTTGCACTAATCCCATGGATGAGGGCTCCACTCTCATAACCTAATTGCCTCGCAGGCCTCACCTTAAATACCATCATCTTGGGAATGAGGGCTTTGACATAGGAATTTTAGGGAGATACAAACATTCAGTCCATAGCAAAGTCAATCTCTCATTTAAATGTGTGTGCTGCATTATTTTTTTAAAAATATTTTATTCATTTAAGTGATATAATTTTAGTATAAATACTTTTTAACAGTGCAATATAAATGACAGTCATTAAAATGTCATAGTCACATTAAAATGACAGTCTCAATTTAAAACAGTGTGAAATTACATACTTATTTCAAGATTTAATACTCAATATTGAATATTTTCAAGATTCAATATTTCCTAAGGTTGCTTATTAAGATAGGAAGAAGTACAAGGTTTTGTTTCAGAACAAGCATTGCCCTATTCTGATACTGATGACAAAGAATTTTATTCATCACATCATGATTCCTGAGAGACATTCAAGTGGCAGTGCTCTCACGTAGTCACATTTAGGCAGCATTAGCACTGGCATTTCTTTGTTTTCTAAAGTGTGTTTTTCTTTACAGTCATATCATCAATAAAGCCAGATTCTGGAGTTCCTGCATTACTTGTTGACTTTCTTATGTAAGGTAAAATTTCTCATTCATTCATGTTTCACCCAACGGTAGCTGTAAAGATGTAGAAATTCTGGCAGAAATATAAGAAATAAAAGGCTAAAAATGTCAATCTATCAATCTTCTATAATACATAGATAAAGATAAAGAAAATGATTGCTTCAAATGTAACCAAATAATACCTTAAGTAGTGGAGCTTATGAGACAACACACTTTAACTTTTTGAGCTATATATAGTCATGCGTCTCATAACGACGGAGTGCATATGTGACCGTGGTCTTATAAGATTAGTATCATATAGCCCAGGTGTGTAGGAGGCTGTACCATCTAGGTTTGTGTTAGCACACTGCATGATGTTCCCACAACAACAAAATCTCCTAACGGCGCATTTCTCTGAATGTATCCCCGTCGTTAAGCAACACACGGCTGTAATACCAAAATAAAAACAGGAAGTCATAGGCTACACTAAGCATTTAGCTTCTGAGGGCAGAAGCTTTGCTTTTGGTTTTTTATTAATAGCATTGGGTTCTGAGAAAAATTCATAAAGTTGTGTGCTGCTGAAGTCTAACTCCAAATACTAGGAGAGTAAATTCTCTTTATAGAAGGCCTGGTGGTGCCAGGTCAGAAAATATACTTCTAAACATAACTCATTAGTAGCAGCCATGTATTGTATGATGTTAACAACTTTAAAAAGGAATCAACATGGGAGAAACTAAAGAGAAAGTATGGTGCAGGTACACGTATCCCATAGATATTCCACATACAAAGACTAACAATGTTTGCTACCTTAATGTCCAATGGTAAGAAGAATAGAAGAATGATAATGTTGGCATAAAGTGTTTGAAGCTTCATGCAGCCTTTAAAAGAGAGAATTATGTAGATTATGTAAAAACATGAAGAAAGTTATGCCAAGTGAAATGTAACATTCAAAATCATAGCTCTACTAAGTTACAGCTACAAGTTAGTAAACTTACATTTTCATGTTTCTCTCAACTCTAATAATAGGTCACAAAGTCCTGCTGGTTAAGTTTTTTAATTGTCTCTCCCATCTGATGCCTGTTCGCTTTTTCACTTAGCAGTGTCACTTCCTTAGTTCAAGAGCTCTTTTCCTTTTTCCTGGATTATCAAAATATGCTGGTCCTCCTGTCACCAAATGATTCCTCATACCCCACTGCAGTGTCATTTTGCAGCAACTCCCATCATGAAGTGGAGTCCATTTCCCCAACCATTCAGCCTTACCACTGCAGCCTTGTGATTTGTTTTAACCAACAGAAAAGACTAGAACTGGCATTTTTCTAGCCTCAGGCAATCTTACAGTTTTCAGCTCTCGGAGCCCTGCCCAATCACTATAAAATACGCAAGTGATGGATGAGGAGAGAGCCATGTAAACCATTCTCCACTCCCCACCCTGTCATTCTAAGCGAAATTCAGTCAACTCTCAACCACACAGCCTCCTTGCTAAACCTGCAACTGACCCTAGACAGATGTGAATTCCCAGCCAGTCCAGAAGAAGCACCAAGCTGAGCCAACCCATAGATTTGTGAGCTAAATGAGTTCTTTCTTTTAAGCTATTCAGTTGTGGTATGGTTTGCCATGCAGCAATAGCTAACTAGTACTGTTATAACTATATTCTTCAGCTTCAAAAATTCTACAGTATTGGGACCAGCCCGGTAGCATAGCTGTTTAAGTTCACACACTCTGCTTCGGTGGCCCGGGGTTTATGGGTTCCGATCCTGGGTGCGGACCTATACACTGCACATCAAGCCATGCTGTGGTGGCATCCCATATACAAAAAATAGAGGAGGATTGGCATGTTAGCTCAGGGCCAATCTTCCTCACCAAAGAAAAAAAAATCTACAGTGGATGCCAGTCAAACACAATTAAACCCAAACTTTTTTACATCAGGCAAAGCCATTCCTCCTTGAGTCTATCCAGCCTTGCATCCTCCTCTTCCACCCTGTACTTAAGTGACAAAGGGTGGAATACTGTAATGTGTAAAGGCACCCAAACAGATGGACTTACCCCACAAAATCCCAAATGCCTATGTAGCTTATAACTTTTCAACACTTATCACACAAGAGGAGCAGTAAAGATTCAAGTAAATAATGTTTACCTCTAGAAAAAGGACACTAGATTTAGGGTGCTGAGTCAAAACAATCTGCACTGAGCTGGGTCTGGGCTTTGTTGCAACTTTGATTCAGATCACCACTTCACTTGAGGGGAGCATGAGACTTTGCTGTCAGCAGAAACTGGAGTCTGAGCACTGATGAGATTCAAGAAATCTCTTTTGCTTTATAGCCTACTCACCAGCTTTTTAAATTGCTTTAATGCCTAGCTATCAGCTATTTTGAGGGCCATGAGGAGTTTCTGCTCTCCAGGCTTGCCCCAGCTTTCTGAGCCTTTGGAAGACAGCTGCCTTACTCTCTGCAAAGGCCTGGAATGCCTCAGAGGATTTCTTTCATTTCTCCTGTCCTGTCTTAGAGCTTGGAAGGTCCTGCCTTGCTTTTGCACAAGGGCCTGCATATCCAGGAGAAATATCACTTTGATTTCCCTTTCTCCTCCCAGGCTTTATCATAATACTGCGTTTTACTAGATGACAACCCATGGGAAAGAGTAAACAGATGGATGCAGACTCAGGCTGTGACTGGGCTCTTCAGGCTAAAAGTTTCTTAAAGGTTCAGCTAGTTTCTCATTACCCCAGGCTACGGTATATTTCTCCTCTTCCTACTACTCCACCAGGTATGAAAAGTAATCACGGGTCCTCATGCTCCAGTAAAGGGCTCGTTACTTTCTGGAATTTAGTTCAGAAATTTCTTTTCTTCCTCATCTCTCAGATGGGCTAAACCAAAACAACGACAGTAATAACAACTATAATTTCTGTAGTCATCCAGATGGTTTGGTTCAGGCAAGAGTGACGTCTCTTGCAACTTTCCACATTCTAATTAGAAGCTTAAGTTTGCCTTCATGGAATTTTACTTGCCATTTATGATAGAGATGTTCAGTTACCAGCTGTATGCTTGAGAATATACATATGCATATCACTGCCTGACAATTTTATCCCTAGCCTGATTTCTAAATTTAATGTTTTATACAGGTAAACTTAAAAGGGATCCCTCCATTAATTCAGCCATATTAGAAATAGAAGTATTAGGCTAAAATGTCAACTTTTAAGATTGGTCAATATTTTCCATTCCAATTATTCAATAAATTGACAAACTCATATTAATAAATTAATGTTAATATATTCATAGTTAAACTGCATAAGTAGAGACTGAGTATAACCAAGCAGAGTCAAGCTGAGCCTAGCAGTGTGAGAAGATTTTTCAAAGTTATGATAAGAAAAGTACTATGTGCTTTTGAAAAAACTCTGTGGGAGAAGAAACAGAAACTATGGAATATCGCCAAAATTTGAACTAAAGCTCATAAGAAGCTTGAACAATTCCCAGTAGATGAAAATGGTCCATTAAGAACCACCTTGAGGATCTAGGACTGAAAAATATCATACAATGCCTATCACCTTGTTATTCCTGTGATTTCATTCCTACTCTTCTCATCTTCATTCATTATGTTCCAGCCACACCAGCATTTTCCCCTATGTCTCAAACAATACAAGTGTGCTACTGTCCTAGGACATTTTCATTGACTCTTACTTACTCTGCCTAGAACATCTTCCTCTCAGTTAGGACTGTGATTGCAGCTCTTTACCTCCTTGGGTCTTTGCCTGAATGACACTTTCCTGGCAAAAGCATTCTCTGATGACAGTATTTAAAACTGCAATCATCATTCCTGTGTTTCTTATCTTCTTTACTTGCTTAATTTTTCTCCAGAGGACTTATCACCATCTAATATATTATATAGTTTTCTGACATTCTTTTTTATCTGTTCTCCCCCACTACCTTCCCACCACCACCGTACACACTTGACCATAAGCTGTAAAAAGGCTGAATTGAATTTTTTATTTGCTTTTTCACAGCTGCCCTCTAATGCCTATAATAATGTCTAGCCATTAGATAATAGAATGGGGAAGGAAGGAAGGAAGGGAGGGATGGAGGGGTGAGAAAGAGAGGGAGGCAAGAAAGGAATAAAAAAGAGAGAAACCTAGAAGTATGGGATCTGGAATCAGATTACTTAGGTTAAAAATCTCAGCTCTCCTACTTACTATAAGTTTTCTTGACACTTAAGAATTATGAATATTAATTCCATAGTCTTTAATTTGAGAGGTTTTAACATCTACCTTATAAAATCTTTATACTATTTAAATAAGATAAAGCATATGCTAGAGTTCCTGGAAAATGAAGAGCTTGAACCCTTGATAAACATTTTTATTACATACATTTTAAAAACTGGGCCAACACAATACTGAAGGAGAAGAACAAAGTTGGAGGACTGATGCTCTCTGACCTCAAGACTCACTATATACTACCATAATCAAGACAGTGTGGTATTGTTGAATGACTAGACAAATAGATCAATGGAATAGAATAGAGAGCCCAGAAATAGACCTATGTAAATATAGTCAACTAATCTTTGATATAAAAACAAAGACAATAAAATGGAGCAAAGATTCTCTTTTCCACAAATGGTGCTGGAACAACTGGACATCCACATGTAAAGAAAAAAAATCTAGAGATAGACCTTACACTCTTCACAAAAGTTAACTCAAAATGAACAAAAAACTTAAATGTAAAATGCAAAACTCTAATACTCCTAGAGTGTAACATAGGAGAAAACCTAGATGACAGTGGATAGGGCAATGACTTTCTAGCTACAACACCAAAGGCACGATCTACAAAAGAAATAATTGATAAGCTGGACTTCATTAAAATGAAAAGCTTCTGTTCTGCAAAAGACATGTCAAGAGAATGAGAAGACAAGCCACAGACTGAGAAGAAATATTTGCAAAAGACATATCTGATAGAGGACTATTATCCAAAAAATACAAAGAACTCTTAAAACTTGACAACAAGAAAATAAATACTCTGATTAAAAAATGGGCAAAAATTTGAACAGACACTTCACCAAAAAAGATATGCTTATTTTCCATAAACAATGTCTATCCTCTAAACCCCCAAAATTCTAAGCACATGAATAAACTAGACCACACAAATAAAACCAGGAATAAAAATAGACAGTAGAACAGACCCATTGTGTTCCTGATAATGATATTATTGGCCACAACTTTTCAAATAACTGTGCTTAATATCCTCTAGGAGATAAAAACTGAACACTATTTTTTAAAAAAGAGCCAAATAAAAATTCTAGAACTGAAAACATATACAAAATTTGAAAATTAGTAGATGGTATATGTTCAGATTAGGCATAGTTGAATAAAGATTTAGTGAAGTGAAATCAATATATAAACAAAATATACACAATGAAACATGGAGAAATGACAGAATGGAAATTAGCAATTGAGAGTAAAAAACAATAGCATGAAGCAGAGGTTGGAAAGTTGGCAAATTATAGCCCACAGGCCAAATCTGACCAATGGCCTGTTTTTCTGACAGACACCATATGTGGCTCACAAAGTCTAAAATATATATTCTCTGGCCATTTATAGAAAATGTTTACTGACCCATAGAATACAAAAATAAAGCCAACCAAATTTGTAATTGGAATCCCAGACAGAAAAAAGTAAGATAACATGAAGAAGCAATTTTGGGGAGATGATGGATGAGAATATTTTGAAACTGATGAATATAAAGAATACCACACCTGGAAACACTACATAAGAGAACAGAAAAATGAAGACGGGAAATTGTAAAATCAGCTAGAAAAAAGACTGACTACCTTGGAGGGAGCAACATTAGACTGACAGCTGATTTTAGAAACATTCATTGTTAAAAGGAAATGTATTAACCCAGCAAAGAGTTTGCCTCCAACAGATCTTCACCAAAGGATATAGTAAAAGGGGTGTTGCTCAGGCAGAAGAAAAAGGATCTCAGATGGAAAGTCAGAGATTGAGAAAGAAATGAAAGCATTAGAAATGTCAAAAATGTAGCTACATCTAAATATATAGGAATTGTAAAAAAACAAACGCTTGCAGGTTTAAAACATTCATAAAATTGAAATAACTGTCAACAATAGCACATAGGTAGAAAGAAGTTAAATGATGCTAAAGAGGTCTAAGACCTTTCCACATTGGGAAAAAGATAAAAATATAATTTTACAAAAGCTTTGAGAAGTCAAGTTTGCAGGTTCTAGTTTCTAAGGTAACTGAAAGGAATAGTGAAAGAGTCTACAATGGCCAAGCCTATAGAGGGATAAAGCGGAATAATAAAATAATAATCAAAAAGAAAGCAAGAAAGAAGAGAAAAAGGGATGTAGAATAGAAGAGACTAATAGAAAGTAAGCAATATTATGGTAGATTTAAACTGAAACATAGTAATTCTATTAAATGATATTAGAATAAACGTTCTAACTAAAAGTCAGTAATTATATGACTGGATAAAACCCAACTACATGCCGCTTGTAAAGGATAATGAAAACAAGTATATAGACATTTCAAAGAAATACAGTGGAAAAACACTTTTCATGGATGCTCTATAGCTTTTATAGCTGTAGTACTATCAAACAAATGGACTGCAGCTAAAAGCATTACTAGAGGTAAAGAGTTGTTTAACAATAACAAAAACTATTAGAGAAATGCAAATCAAAACCACAATGAGATATCACCTCACGCCCATCAGAATGGCTATTATTAAAAAGACAGAAAATAACAAGTGTTATTATTAGCATCCAAAAATGCTAAGCAAAAACTGACAGATCTAAAAGTAAAAATAGACAGATCATAGTTTCTTTTTAACAAAATTTCTCAGTAACTAACAGAACAAAGACAAAAAAATCAGGAAGGATAAAAACTACTTAATAAGATTAATAGAATTGACTTAATTAAAAAATGTAAAACAATACACTAAACAAATTCAGCATACACATTCTTTTCAAATGCACATGGAACATTTACCAGCTTTCAGCCTACATGAACTTCAAAAAAAATCCTAAGAAATCTCTAAGGCTTAAACATATTTTCTGACAGAAGTGGAATTAAGACAGATAGTGAGAGCAAAGGATAGCAAGCAGAAAATCCCCAAGTATTTGGAAATTAATAAATGTATAAATACCTCATACATCAAAGAAGAAATCACTAAAGAAAAGAGAAAATAACTGAATAAAACAAAAAATATACAATACATAAAAATGGGTAAAATGTAGCTTAAGCTGTGTGTAGAGGGAAATTTATAGCTTTAAATTCATATCTTTGTACTGAAGATATGATAGAAAGCAATTATCTGGGAATTATCTCAAGAAATGAAAAAAAACAGCAAATTTAACTCAAAGTAAAAGAAAGCACATAAGAAAAATAAGAAAATAAGTTAATAAAATAAAATAAATAATATTCAATAAAAGGCTCGATAAAAACAAAAAATTTTTTAAAAGAGTGATAAAATTGATAAATTCTGTCAGGCTTGATCAAGAAAAATGAGAGGGAGAGGAAAAAGAGAAAGAAAGAGAGAGAATCCAAATAAATAATTTCATAAATATAAAAGAGACATAATTATAGACATTGAAAATATGATCACACCATATCATAAGTGACTTTATGCCATTAAATTAGAAAATGTAGACAAAATGCATAAATTCCTAGGAAAATACACCAAAACTGATAAAAGAATAAATAAAACTCAGAATAATTTGTGCTTACTAAATAATTTGAATCTATAATCAAAAATCCTCCCAAAAAGAAATCTCAGCTTTAATGGTTTAATTTTACAAATATTATCTAAGGGATAAATAATACCAACACTACAAAAGCCCTACTTTTTGCTGAGGTAAGGGAACACAGTTAATCCCAATCACAGTTAAGGATGAAATATTGAAAATTTTTCCTTTGACGTTGGTTACGAGAGAGATGTCCAATAATATCAGTCCAGTGGAATATTGTATGGGAGCTTATAGATACTACAATAAAGCAAAATAAGGAAATAAGATACATGAAGATTGAAAAAAGAAAGAAAATTCTCATTATATTTAGATCACATGATTGTCTATAGACATTTGATAAATTGTAGAATCTATAAGTAATTTGAGCAACGTTGATAAATACTACCTCAGAATAAATTTCATTTCTAAATATCAAAAATAATAAATAAAATTTTAAAATACTATTTAATTACAGGTCTCAATATTGTAAATCTATAAATTTTCCCAAATTGTGATATAGTTTCAAATAAATCATAAAAAAATTTTTAATTACCAAGTTTTTTGTTTTGCTTTGTTTCTGCGGGGGGGGGGGGTGTAGAAATTGATGAAATGATTCTAAAATTTATATGGCAGTACAACCTGCCAAGAAGAGCTAAAACTCACTAAGAATAAAGCGGGAGGTTTGCTCTACAGAACATCAAACTTAATATAAAGCTACAGTAACAAAGATGTTGTGGTATTGGCCCGAAATTGAACTATGAGACCAAAGTAACAGAACAGAGGGTCAAAAACAGACCTACATACATAAGGAGACTTGCTTTATAGGAAATGGGCAAAGGATAAACATTTCAATATAAGGTAGGTGCTTGGTTAATTAAATATCAATAAAGAGAAAGGATACCAGTCCCCAGTTTCAGATTTCACATATCCAGCAATCCCTGGTGAACTCTAGATCTCATTCTGAAGACCATTTTAATAAAGCTTTTAGAAGGCCATACAGAGACTATTTTTTTATTTGGGGTAAGGAAAGGATTTCTTAAATTGGATACAAAAGCACCATAAGAGAAAGAACTAATAGACTGATCAATATCACTACTAAGACCGTGAAAAGGTAAGTCACCCAGTGGAAGAAGATATTTGCAATACCTAAAACAAAATGCTCATATTCAGAATAATATAAAAGAACACGTATGAACTGATAAGAAAAATACTGAAAACTGAATAGAAAGAATGTGCAATAGAGTAGAAAAAAGATATCCAAATGTCTCACAAAACTTTGGAAAAGGAACCAAACTCTTTAGTAATCAGGACATGTGAATCCCCTCACTAATATGGCTAAAATGAAAATAACTAAAAATGCCACATATTCAAAAGGGTGTGGAGCAACTGGATTTCACAAACACTGCTGTAGGAGTGCAGGTTGGTTAAACCAGTTTGTAAAACTCTCTTATTATCTACTAAGAGGAATATATGCTGACTTTCTGAGCCAGCAAGTCTATTCCTAGATACATATGCTACAGAAATGTGTGCACCAAGAGACATGTCTAAGAACGTACATGGAAGTTTTATTCATAAGAGCAGCAACTCAAATGTTCACCAGCAGTAGAACAGATAAATAAGGACATAACTAACTAAATTAAAATTAGTGAAGTATAGCTACATGCAATAACATGGATGATCCTCTCAAACCTTATGTTGGATGAAATAAATCAAACACAAAAGACTACTATTTTTTATAAGATTCAAATTATAAGTCAATCAAAACTAAATAACAAGGTTCTAAGTTGGGATAGTGGTTACCTTTAGGGAGGAAGAAAGAGTATGACTGAGGTATAGCAAGAGGAGCCTTCTACAGTATTGTTTACTTGGGTTTCATTTTATAATAAGTAATTGGGTTGCACAATTATGCTTTTGTACTTTTCTGTAAGCGCAAAGTACATTTTTTTAATGTTAAAAAAAGGAATGGGAAATTCACACAGGTTAGTTAGTAAAAATAGCAGATCTCTCTTCCTGGTTTCTTTTGGTAAATTGTATGGAACTTGACCAAGAAGGGAACAAAATTCAATAGCATCTACAACAGACATCAAGAATATGACACTTTTAAGTGTCGGTAAGAACTTCAAGCAATTGGAACTCTTGTACATTGCAGCAAGAACTGTAAAATGGTACAAGTATTTAGGAAAAGTTAAACATACACCTACTCTCTGATCCAGCAATTTGACTTTCAGGTTTTTACCCAAGACATACGAAAACATGTGCCTATCAAAAAATGTGTTTAAAAATGTTCATAGCAACTTTATTCAAAATAGCCCCAAACTGGTAACAACCCTAATACCCATCAACAGAAGAATGAATAAACAATGGAATGCAACATAGCAATAAACATAAACAAACTACTGATACACACAACAACATAGATAAATCTCACAGCAGGATGTTGAGCAAAAGAAAGCCAATACAAATGAATACAATGTATGAATCTAATTATACAAAGTTCTAGAATAGGCAAAAACAGCCATGTTGATAAGAATCAGAACAGTATTTGCCTCTTGGGGGTGGAAGTTGAATGGAAAGTGAATGAGGGAAACTTCTGGAGTGAATGGAAATGTTCTATATCTTTATTAGGGTGCCAGTTACACGTAGATATACATTTTTCAGAATTCACTGAATGTGTATTTTCACTGTATAAATGATATGTAAATTTAGAATGAGATACTGAAATAATTAGAATAGCTGGCCCACTCTCTTATTCCCAGATTTACATCCTGACAAATTGAGACACAGTTGAGAGAATACAAGGTCCAAACAGAGCTGTAATCAATGTCTAAATCATGATCGTGGCTTTTAATCTTGTGATAGAGAGCAGAAATGGAAAACAGAGTTAGAGGTTTCAGGCTATTCATAATTCAATACTGAAAAAAATTAATAATCCAGGAGGGGTGTAATTGTGATTCTTGGGGATAGGTGATTATTGGGGATAATGGTATGAAAAAATTTATTGAATAAGTTAGTCACAAATAATGCCAAAGTGATATCTACATTCAAAATCCTATAAAATATGACAGGAAACAACATAATATTGTGTATTATTCAAAAACATTTGAAAAGGAAGTCTCACTAATTTTATTTAAAAAGAAACAAGATGACAGTCCAACAGTAGTATATATAATGATTATGGCTTAAATTTACTAATGAACAACAAAATTAGCAAAGACAACAAATTAAGACAAAAATAATGTTTAAGAAACCCCAATAACTTGTGACTAACGATAGAGTCTCAAAATACCATAAAAATACAAAAGATTAAATAGGAAATGATGGCCAGACTAATTCATAAATTTAACAAATATTAAATGTGTATGGCACTAATTTATGCTACACAAAGTTTCTGTATAATTATTTATGAAAATCTGATACTATTTTAATAAAAATATGATGCTTAAATAACCTTAATAAACCTGAAAGTTTCAATTAACCCCATAAAAATGCATAAAGCCAAAACTAATAGACACCTTAGGAGAAAATTTTACAAAAAAATTAAAAGGAAGATTTCATCCAAGTTTTAACTTATAAAAGCTATAATGGAGAGAAATTTTATACTAAGGATCTAGATGAAAATATAATACATGAGATTAGATATTTACCAAATTCTTTTCACCCTAAACCATGTATCATTTCTTGATATGTCCATGATTCTTTTCCCTAAACTTATCTTATAATAGACCTCAAGAAAAAAATGCATGAGGAAAAACAATCAATTTATCAGCCACAGTTCTCAAAGTTTTACTGGATGAAGATACCTCCAAAACATCAATTTCCAGGACAAATTTTTGAAAATTCCAAAACCATAGGTTCAAAAGCGCTACTCAAACAGTGGAAAGCAATCTTAGGAAAACTGAATAAAAACTTGAGAAGAGGTTGAAATGAGCATATATGGGATTATATGCCATAACACCAGGCACCATGATGAACTCCAGCAACAAGGAATTTCTTAGCTTTGAAATCACAGAAAACAAAATTGACAAATTTAAACATATAAACTTTTCAAACTTTGGTCTTATGAAAATAAAAATAGATCATTATTAAGACAACATGTAATAGTTCAGACAATTATCAGAAAAAAATGAGGGTTCTAATATAAGTGTATGAAAGGTTATGAGGAATTTATATAAAAAGAAATAAAATTACTACAGTAAAACTTTGTTGCCAGTATTCTTTCTTGCAAGTTATCAAAGAATTGCCAATAGGAGCACCTAGAATAGGCAGCAAAATTTTTATAACAAACAAAACATAAATGGTCAGACTAAATGGACATAGTTGTCATAATTGGCATCTTTATTCAGAGTTGGTGGCATTACAATTTTGTTCACCCCTTTTGGAAATTATTATAACTTACAGTAAATGTCTCATAATTGTACATTCCTTTTCTAAGTCATTCTGATTCTAAGATTTTACCCTAAGGAAATAATTCAGCAGAATTTCAAATGATACGCATGAAAACATTTGTTGCATTATTATTGGGAATACTAAAAAGAAGTCCAGCCTCTGAGGACACATCAAATAGAGCCTGGTGCATTGAAATGGTAAAATTATCTATTGCCATTAAAAGACTAATTATGACCACAATTCAAAATTATTAAGAGCAAAGGTTTTTTTTTTTTTTTTGGTGAGGAAGATTGGCCCTAGCTAACATCTGTTGTCAATCTTCCTCTTTTTGCTTGAAGAATATTGTCCCAGAGCTATCATCTGTGCCAATTTTCCTCGATTTTGTATGTGGGACTCCACCACAGCATGGCTTGATGAGTGGTGTGTAGGTCCGCACCAGGGATCTGAACCGGTGAACCCTGGGCCACTGAAACAGAGCGTGCAAACTTAACCACTACCCCACTGGGCCAGCCCCAAAAGCAAAGTTTTGAGGCCAAAAAGAAATATATAACATGGTATCTATACTATGATTGTGATTATGTAAAAAATATTATGCATGTGGAAGAGGATATACACAAATGAAAACAGTGATAGAACTTTGGCTGATGTTTTAAAGTTGTTATTCTTTGAGAATATGTACGTCTTTAACGCTGTAATGTCTATTTATAAGAAAAAATTAATGAGCCAATTTTTATTATTCTATATTACTGCAAACTTACAAAGTGCATAACAATGAACAGGATGGAAACCATTGGAATAGAGAACATCAGTGACCTTCTGCTTATGGAAGAATAAACTGACCTTCAAGATAAAGGGGGAAAAAAAGAAAAGAAAATTATTATGTGTTAACCAAGTAACTTTGCTAATATCTGCCAAAGAAATGAGATAGGAAACAGGCACAGTCCTCGCTGACCTTCCGGATACCTATGACACAGTATAACTTGGAGGGCTCAAATAAAAACTGCAGTCTATTGTACCTGACAGCAAGCTTTGCACTTTCATTATGCATATAATATCTAATAGATCTTTTGAAATCATTACCTGTCAAGAGGGGAAAAGAAAAGCAGAGGAAAAACCTTGAAGAATAGAGTTTGTCAAGGGTCAAAGTAAATGGCAATATACTTTAATAAGCAATAAGCTCCATATTATCTCTGGGTGGCCTATACACTCAATGGACTGTGGTATCATATATTGAATTGCAGAATAACTTCTTAGTGGCACAGAATACCCTTCCAGGATATCTTTCTATTCATCAGTTTATATGTAGTCCAAACAGAAGTCAATGCCGTTGTTACCCTAAGTAACGTATCATTGGGAAGATAGACTTTTGAGCAACCAAAACCTTAAGATATATTACATATTTATAATTTTTGATGATTTTTATATTATCTACATTACTGTTTCTCATATTAATAGTAACACTGAGAGGTAATCTTGTGTTTTTCATCTTTTCAACACTCAATATCTAAATAATATATGCACGCCAATAATATAGGCACAGAACAGACATCATAAAATTCAAGCTGTATTTGCTAACAATGAAGGGAAAAAATATTTTTCAGATAAATGGCTCTTACCACTGCATGCCAGTAAAATGCTGCAAACCAGCTTTTCACAGTCTTGGATCTAAGATCATGGAAGATAATCATTCCATATTCTCCCAAATATCCCATGTATCACGACCTAGTGGAAGAGTGACTGACATAGAAACAGAAATAGGTAGAAGTCAAATTACTCAGGTTCTAGCTCGTGCTCTATTGTAAAATACTTGCCATCTTCTCTAAGTCTTTGGATCTCAATTTTTTCATTGTATAAAATGAATAGACGTCAATACATAGGATGGTCTCCAAAGTTACTGCCCACAGCAGGTCCATAATTCTATTTGGATGCTAGAGTAATTTTTTCCCCTTCTCTTCAACTGTGCATGTAAGAAACTAGCAAAATCACTGCCTTGGTCACTACTACAATATGCTTAAACAGTTTGGAAGGTGGTTGAAGTCATGTATATAACAAAGTTTCAATGATAATGTGCTACAGAAAACCGCAGTCTCCCTCCTCCTTACACTACAAAGTTAAATGTGAAAATTGCCCTTGCTGTGAACTTGCAATGGGCCTAAGAAATAAAACACAGAATTCACTACTAAATTTCTTCTTTAATCTTTTTTTTTTTTTTTTGTGGGGAAGACCAGCCCTGAGCTAACATCTGTTGCCACTCCTCCCCTTTTTGCTGAGGAAGACTGGCCCTGGGCTAACATCGTGCCCATCTTCCTCCACTTTATATGGGACGCCGCCACGGTGTGGCTGACAGGCAGTGCATCGGCGGGCGCCCGGGATCCGAACTCACGAACCCCGGGCTGCCAAGCGCGGACTAAACCGCTGCGCCACCGGGCGGCCCCTCTTCTTTAATCTTAAAGGAGGATAAAGTGACTTCCAGGGTTTCCCACCAGTTATGCAGTCTAGCAGAAGACTAAATTTCTGGATTTAGTGGATGGCACATAGTGGGTTAGTTGTTCCCCCTTTGTTGAAACTTTTATGGCAAAGGTCATTACTTTATTGGTGCATTCAGTGGTACCTTTCAAGATCCTAAACATAATATACTGGTAAGAGACACAAAGAATCCTAATATTAATTAAAATTCAAGTGAATGTTATGGAGAAAAAGGCTTTACTGATATACCTTAAAGATTTAGACTCCATATATAGCATTTTTATTTTCAAGCTTCAAAGATGAACTTTAAAAACACAGGTTCTACTTAAGAAGAGAAGATATTATAGTTCATTGGATTCAGGAGACAATTTTGGGTGCTACCAATGTAGAACAATTTATCTTGGCAATTATTTCCAACCCTAAGGCATACCAACACTCTAGTAACTCCTACAACTATGTATATATATTTCTAACTTTCTTTTATCCTAAAAGTAAATAGATATCTAACTGCCATTTCTAAAATGAAATACCCTTAGGCCTACCTTTTAGATATGGGTACTTGCTAAATACAGTTTAAAGCGAATAGCTTGACTTTTAGTTAAAGAGCTATTTGACTGGATTTGGTGAGACATTTCCTTATCCTTCTATTTCTTTCTGTCACAGAAGTCCCAGCTTTCCACCATCGCTGCTAGGATGTCTCCAAAACATTACCATTTTTGCTTATTAATTCTCTTATTAAATCAATATGAGTTCAACTCATTTCACTTTATTAGTTCAATATTAATTTAACTAATATTTACTATCCAACAAGTTCAATAGCTATTTGACACTTAAAGAAACTAGGATTTAAAGAGAATTGCATCCACTAGTAATATACAGGCTGGCAGTTCCCTTTGCAATCTTTGTGTAAATGTAACATGGAATAGCAAGATGAATAGGTGAAAACATATTTTCATTACTCTGCATTTAATTGAAAAAATACTACACAAATTGCCTATCAGTATTTTTAACTGCCCGTCTTACCAATAGCCCTTACATTCAAATCATCTCCAATTTTTTCACTTTGTTTTAGATTGTATACCAGACCAGCACTGTCTATATCATTAGACAGTGACTCATATGTAATGTTATATTCTGAGCTGACTTCCTGCCTATTTATCTCAGCAAATGCTAAGTAACAGCAAGCAATTCAATCAGGAGAATCAGCAGGAATTGTAAACACAATACACTAAAAACTGTGTATGCTGTAGTTCACTCAGAAACGGATTTAATGGCTGCCTAAATTTAAAAAGGAAAAAAATATTTTGTCTACATGTTATAGAAAGGTAAATAGATTGATAGAGATGGGTATGCACTTGTGTGTATATATTTATGTGTGTATATACATACATTATATATGTTTGTATATATATATGGTTTGGAAACAAAAATATTATTTTTTATATATCTTAAAATTTACACATGTTGAGGGGCCGCCCGGTGGCGCAGCGGTTTAGTCCGCGCTTGGCAGCCCGGGGTTCACGGGTTCGGATCCTGGGCGCCCGCCGACGAACCGCCTGTCAGCCATGCCGTGGCGGCGTCCCATATAAAGTGGAGGAAGATGGGCACGGATGTTAGCCCAGGGCCAGTCTTCCTCAGCAAAAAGAGGAGGATTGGACGGATGTTAGCTCAGGGCTGGTCTTCCTCGCCAAAAAAAAAAAAAAAAAAAAATTTACACATGTTGAAATTAACTAATTGGTGATAACCCCTAAGGACTAGCTTGTTTTAAAAGGTAGCTGTCTGTCTCACAAAAGGTAACATGGAAAGTATGGATTGCACACTTTTCTCATTGACTCTCACTTCAGTTCTCTTTCTAGCACACCATGTCATTTACCATGTACTTCAATTTCACATAGGTCAAATAAAAATTTTTAGGGACATACTTTTCTATGAAACCATCCAGTGTTAATTCACACCTGAGAACTACTTAATTTGGTCTTTAGCCAAAAAGGAAATAAGCATACAGTCTATACTCTCAAGGTAGTATCTCTCAAGAGCCAAAATATCCAAAAATTTCAGGGTTGTTTTCAAGAGATATTATTCATAGAGTTAACATATTGCAAAATATTTATGGTATGACATTCAGCTCTTGTTGGCTTTACCTTGGGAACATTCGATTCTGTTTTAGTAAGTGCAGTTTCTGCTCATGGCCTACCACTCAGAGATCAGGATGCACCCCCAGTTGTGGTAACATGTGGGAAGCACAGAGTCGTGACCAATCACCAGATGGGATATGTGGAATATTGGTCAGAGCTCTTTCTTTTCCTGGCCACCAGCTGACAAACTCCATCTTGCTTCATATATTACCAAAGCAGAGAAAAAAGTAGAAGACAGTCCTGAAAACTAAGGCAGTGAACTGCTAACCAGGAAATTTTAAAGTCTAAGGAGTCGGTAGTTTATTCATTGAGTCTTTATTATTTTCCCTTTACTAGCCTTATTTTATTGTCGTCGTTGCTGCTGCTATTTTCGTTTAGCAGCAAGGTTGAAGGGAGACAGACTTTTTGGGGTTTGATAGACCAAGATTTTCATCCTCAATTAGTCAGTTACTAATTTACTGGGGAAACTGCTGATATGATCTTGGCCAAGTCATTTATTCTTTTTTTTTTTTTCAGTGAGGAACATTCGTCCTGACATAACATCCATGCCAATCCTCCTCCATTTTGTATATGGGTCACCTCCATAGCATGGCAGATGAGGGGAGTAGGTCCACACCTGAGATCTGAGCCCACGGACCTGGGCTGCCAAAGCAGAGCGCATGGAACTTTAACCACTCAGCCATGGGGCCAGCCCCCTAAATTATTTATTCTTATGAGCTTTATTCCCTCACACATAAAACTGTGATTAAAAATATCTTACTTGCATGAATATTAAGGACTGACTTGCACGAATATATAAAAAGTGCTTATCACAGTGGTAAGCACATAGTGGGTTCTCAATTAATGAGAGCTACACATATTATTATCTTATTAATGAGTTTTAGATCCTTATTTAACATCAAGTGACTAGAACAGAGGTTGATAAACTTTTTCTTAAAGGACAAGATAGTAATACATTAGGCTTTGTAGATCAAGAGGAAAAAATGAAGGATATTATGTAGACACTTATATAATCATTTAAAATGTAACCATTTATAAAAGTAAAAACCATTTTAGCTCATTGGCTAATAAAAACAAAAACAGAGGGTGAAGCAAATCAGGGCCACCAGCCATCGTTGCCCACCTCTGAACTAGAAGACTAAAATTGAGAAAAGTAGTAAAACAACTCAGCCCATTTCCTGCTATTTTGGCAAAAAAGTAGTTAGTCTTAGCTGAAATGAGGAACGATCTGGGAACTGCATCTAATCGCTACTGTTATTATCCTTTAGAATAAAGTCATGTTCTATGGAGCTAACCTCAATTGTCTAATACTTCCATCATCCCATGAATCCTAAGACACGAAGTACACAAACCTCTGTAGGGAGAATTCATGATAGGGAAATGAGCGAAAAAAATGTACAGAGAAAAATATTCCAAAAAAGTTTTCTTTGCATTCAAAAGTGAAATATGGCCTGGTAAATGGCCAAAACACTGAGACTTCAATACTCATTTCTAGATAGACTAAAGCTAGTACTGATTTGGTTATTCATTTATTAAAGTGGCATTTATTGCACACTTATTATGTTCTAAACACTATTCTAGGCCCAGGGATACTGACATATACAAAACAAACAAACATCTCCATCATTTTAAAACATACATTTTGATGGAGGAATATAGGCAATAAATAAACAATATGGTACCGTAGATGGTAACGAGTGCTACGAAGTGTTACGTGTTAAGTACTCTGAAGAAAATAAAGCAAGAAGGGAAGATATTATTGAGCAATTCTGTGTGTGTGTGTGCGTGCGTGTGTGTTACATGGGACAGAGCAGCTGCAGTTTTATATAGGGTAGTTAGGGAGGGTCTTACTGATAAGAAGCTGAGGGACGTAAAAAGCTAGCCCAGCAGTTACCTGGGGAAAGAGTATTCTAGGCAGAGGGAAATGAAAAGTCTCTAAGGCTGGAGAATGCCTGGCATCAAGGAGAAACCACATGCAGGCCACGTGACTGAGTCAGACGAAGGGAAAGGGAGGAAGGGGAAGGATGTCATAAAAGGTTGTGCCCTGGAAGCCATTATAAAAAAGGAAATGTTTTTTATCCTCTGAGAGAACTAGGAAGCCATTGGAAGGGTTATAACAGAGGAATGACATGATCTAATTTCCATTTTGGCAAAATTCCTCAATAGGGATTTGTTTTTGGGATTCTTTTTGGTATTTAGTTTGACAATGAGTATAAGTAAATTACATCACCATAATGAGAGATTCTCTTTAGCCTGTAAATATCATTTATTTTATTTATTTAGTTTTATAGACTCATTTTTCTTTCAAAATAAGAGTTTTCAATAACCAAATTATCCATTTACTCATTTATTATGAAAACTAACAAAGATATATTCAGTATATTTTGGTGTCAGATTCTGTGTGTGTCGCCTACAATATAAGGATGGTTCAGACATATTAAAAGAGCTTATAGTCTATTGGGGAACTGTAATAAAACAATAAGAAAATACAGGGAAAAAATAGTTACAATGAAGAGTAATCCAATAAATCATCAAGCTATACTTGCTGTATCTTATTATTATCACTAATTCTTCTCCTAACAATGCTAATCATGATGATGATAAATTAAATGGTAAAGCAAAGAGTAAATGGGTGGCTTCTTGGAACAATAATTGCTACTAATTCTATGTGTGATCCAAAGGACCTCATTTTCCACTTATATAAAATTAGAAGTTACTATACTCTTCTATCTTTACTTCCCTATGTCTTTGAGCATTTGTAACTGTTATTGTTGGTTCAACTTCACAAAAGTCTCTACTTTTCTAGAAGTCTAACAGTTTTTACCTTGAAACTGAAAAGAATTCAAGTTTTCTTTGAGATTTCCATAAATCATTTGCTACCAACTAGAAGCAATCAAGGTGCCGCAAAATTAGAATTGGTAATCGATAGCATAAAATCATGTAGCAGTGTGGCATGAATTGCCTATGAGGTATATGAGAAAGGACACGGGATTAGACATAAGAAAGGACTTAATTCAAATGCTAGCTTTATGACTTTCAGTTGCTGTGGGCATGTCACTTTTGTATCAAGTTAAATTTATTTGTTGTCTTATTTATTTCCTTTCTATCTAGGATGAAATTTTATCTCGAGGAAATTAACTGACCTGACCATAAAGGAAGTCAGAACTACTGGGACTTCAGTGCAATTGAAGCTAGATGAGGAAGTACTTGAAATATTGGGTGACTGTTAACAATTGCAACTCAGGAACAGACACCCTAGGCATTGGGTGATAAAAATCAGAAGAGTGGTATAAATGGTAAAGACTGTCTAAGGGCTCAGAGGATATAGAAATCACAACTAGAACAAGTGATCAGTAAAAACTTCACAGAGGAGGTTGATCAAGCACATGAAAAGATATTTAAAGGAGAGATAAGGCTTAAAGAAATGGTAACAGAAAGGGCATTCCAAAGGAATGGAATGGTTCTTGATCCTAGTTGGTCAAACATGGGGAAGAAGCCTGGATTTAGCTGCAGTAGAGAGCTCAGAGAAAGAGGTAATAGACTATGTGGGAAAGGTAGCTTGGGGCCAAATTATAGGGATCTCAAAATTCAGATTTTTATTGTTTTAAAATTTTGTTTCCAAGCATGAAGTATGTAGCTTACATTACAAGTTCTTGTTCTTATATTTATTATTTCTTTTAGGCAATCATCCCACATTTGACTAGATGATATTCTATATTGAGTTTTTAAAATAACCAATATAATGGTCAAAGAGATCAAATTTTCGTGAATATGGCCGTGAGGATTTATAATAATGTTGTTAAAACTTTCTATGATAAAAGCTCATAGTTTTGTTTTGTTTTGTTTTGTTTTTCCTATGTTTAAGCTTTCCAAGCTAAGAGCTTTTAGCTTAAAGTTAGAATTATGGGTTACAGTCTGCCTTACCTATGACTAGCCATGTGACCTTAAAAATGTTACTTAAACTCTCAAAGTGTATTTTGTAAACTTATGAATTGAGTAGTTTGGATTAGATAGTCTCTGATTTCACTTCCAAATGGAATATTTTAAATTACAATTTTAGCTTTTAAGGAAAAATTTTCATGTGCAAATTAATGCTAATACAATGTAGATCATGTCTAGACAACACCTTGAGAAGGTAAATCAATTTACTGTGACATTTCTAATAACAAAACCAATCACTCTTGTCATTTAAACAATTTTCAGCCTGAACTGTTGAGAGAGGACAGACGCAAGGAATAATGGGAAAAGCACTTATTTTATAAATCAGTTACCAGAGTTTCATCTTTGATCTTACTACTCTAGTAACCTTGAATACATTACTTAAACTTAACGAGCCTCATTTTTCTTCTCCACATAATGTGGCAAATAATACATACATATATTCTCTATGCCTGTTTGCTTTTGAAACACTGTCCTCAAGTCCTTACTGGCTTTGCCATTTGCCTTTTTTTGGCAGAAGCTGAAGATAAGGCTGGTGGATCGTATTTTTCTTTGTAGTTGACTTAACTTCATCTATTTAGATTGATTTTGATATTTTTGAAGAAAGAATTTATCTCACCGGTAAATCACATAACATAGAAACATAGTATGTTTGATCTGAAAAGCCAGTCTATTCCTCTCATTTTACCCATGAGTAAACAGTCAGAAAAATTAAATGACTTGCTCAAGATTAACCAGTGGTAATATTTCCTCAGTGATTCCATTCCAGAAGAGTATATAGAGACCTCTATATAGTCATTGAATTTTAATTCAATTTCTAAAATTTTACTCATATCAGTCTTACTGGTTGATTGCAAGTTAACAATAAGAAAAAAACAAAATATCTAGAAATTTGGACTCTCTCCCAAACGGTGGACTCCTGAAGTTCAAATGTTATGTTGTATTAAGCAAAATATTGGTCATTGGTAGAAAGTTTGTAAAAGTAAAAAATTAAGCCTAAAATGATCCCTAGTTACCTCTTTACCTTAGTATTTATTATACTAAGTCTGTCATGATTTGAGCACAGATTAAGATCAGAAAACCTGAACAGATGTAACAAAGTGGAAATATGTAAAAAAAAAATTGCAAAACAGCATCACTTCTACGACACTAATAATGTTCTATATTTGCCTTTCTTCTATCTTTCTATAGTCAAGACAATTTCCTGAAAATAGGATCTTTGTTTTCTGAAAGCCCATCTGCTCTTGATGTTTATATATCATCTCATGAATTGACTATCATAATTTTCATCACACACCCCAGACTTATTGCAAGATGCAAGTTTCAGCTTAGTCCTCTCTTGATGTAAACTTGCTTGACCACCTCTAAACATAGTTAGCACCTATTAGAAGGCAACATCATTCTCTCTGCACACTCCCAAGACTCAGGGAGTAACAAAATAAAGTCTTTTAGCCAACTTCATATCGAAAAGGGAAAAGGTGAAATCAATGGAACAATAAAAACTGCAATCTCTTTTTGTCACATTTTATGACCTCCTCACCAACAAACTCTAGAAGGTCATCACTCCTTGTATTAGTCTGTTAACGGTTAGGGTACAATCACTGCTACCTTTTGAACTGGCATTTTTTTAACAATATTGCTTTTTGTTTGTTTGTTTTATTGGACATTACGAAAGGTTCCCCCCCTTTGGTTACAATGAACCTCAAAGAAGAAAGCTATCATAGAATGCAATAAACTCATGCAAGAAAGATACATGTGGTCCTCCAATACCATCATTCTAGGCAGTTTCTGTTGCCCAGCCGTATCAATTCTTTACAGATTACAGTCAATTTGGATATCAAACCAAAAGCAAGCAAAATTAATGCACTTGATATATAATTGATCACAGTTCCTACTGTAACTTCTTGAAATGTAAATGAAAAGAAAATACTTTTCTAGTTGTGAAAAATACGTACTCTAAAATATAAGTAATGCAGCATGGAAATAGATAACTTTTCTTTCAATAAATAACAGAATTTTTAATGAAAACTGAAAGATTCATCCATTTTGGCTAACATTGATTTGGTTGATTATAATCTCTGGTCCCTTTTTAATGTATCACACAGCCAAGAAGGTTATATTTTGATCCAGGATCAAAAAAGTTTCTTGTGATGGTTTTTAATGTTTATTTAGCAGATTTTATTTACTGCAGAACTGAGTTTGATAGTGTTTTGTTTTCATGAAATATTGGAACATTAGTTGGGGACTCTAGCTATACAGAATCTATGAATTTCACTCATAATAGTCCTCTTTAGACTTAGCATCAAGATATTTTCTGTCCTCTCAATATCCTCCATGGGATTTTGTTTTTCTTCTCCCTGATCTCTCTTCTACTTTTGATCAGAATACTGACTCTTTCCATCATGTTGTTAAGAACATATACATCCACAGTATTTTATAGGAATTTTGCCTACTTCTTGACATAACTGAATCCTGGCTCTCATTCACAGTTTCTATCTTTTAGACAATCTAAATTCTTCCATCCTCCATTTATCTCAGGGCCCAGACATCATGTGAAGACTCACTTGTCTTCTTATTGCCAATTCCAGGTCATTATTTTTGCACCAACATACCCATATGCCTCCTATTTTGAATTTCATGGCAACAACCTTACATTGTATTTCTGTTCATAACTCTCACATATCAATATCTTAACCAATTCTCCCAATTATTTGAGTATATAGGTATGTGGTAAGTTATACTTTCCACTTTTAGCCTTCATTCTGAAATTAAGACATGCTTTTGAACAGCCCATACAATGCCCTAGTTTAAAAAGCTTCCCCTCCTGTTGTATGAAAATAAGCTTCACTCTCTCTCTTCCTAAGCTATCAGCTTTCAAGTCCAAAATGGACTTTTCAAGTACATTTGAGGTAGACAAAATGGACTTGAGGTGGACCTAAAACGGACAAAATGAAATTTTCAAGTTCAAAATCTTAAAACTCTAATCTTTGTACAGCGCTTCCCCTTCTTCTCTCTGCCTTACTTCCTCAATCCCATCACACCTGCTTCCTACCCCTTCAGTGTGATCTCTATCATTCCCTTTCCCCCAGTTTCAGAAGAAAAAGAAGTGTTTTATCTTTTTCAGAGTTGGACTCAGATATGAGCTCTATCTTAATTACCTGTGTAACCCTAGGCAAGATACTTACGTTCTTAAATTTTTAGTCTCTCATCTATAAAATGGTGTTATTCAACTTCCATCAAAATAATTAATTCAGTAAAATAATACATATGAATGCTTAGCAAATTTCCTGGCATTTCAAGTATTCTAAAATGCTGTGAATATTTGTTATTTATCTTATTTGTTTAGAGGAACAATTAGAAATGTTTGCAAAAATTTATGCCCCAAGGTCGTAATGAGGTGAATGGAGGCAAACATCACAATGTCATGCAGTGCAGGTCAAGGGACAGGCTTTGAAAGGAAAGCCTGGAAGTCAAGAGTCAGCAAGAGAAGACCTGCTGTTCACTGTACTATGATCATCCCGGGAAGAGACTTGCAGGGGCCAGTGGGATAGTGTCCCCAAAGAGGGACAAGGCCCCCTGACACTTTACCAATGCATATAGTGTAAATAAAGGAACACATTTTGGGAGGGATAAACAAGGAAGACTTAGGCATCAAGCAATCTACACGTCAATTCTAGCTGCAAGGAGAATTTTCTGAGGATTCTTAAGAAAGCATTCCAGATTCTTATGAAAATTCAGATTCAAGCTTCTGAGGGGAAGGTACAACCTGGAACTGTAGGAAACTGAGTTTCATTCAAACATTCCTGCTGAGGAGGAGGGAGCCTATCTCCTGTTTACTCTATTGCATGGCAACTTAATATTCTGAGGCCAGTAACCCTATAATACTTATCACTCTATAAAAGGATGTTTGGTGAATATAAGTGAAAAATTGGAATCAATCTCCATTGATTAATAGTTTAAGTAATAAGTTATACCCATTTGGTGGAAAACTATCGAGTCATTAAAAAAAGTTTCTTACTAAGAATTTAAATTTTGAAAAGGAAAACAAAACAATGTAGAGTAGTATCTTTAAAAATAGCCTATGAAATGATAGATATAAGAATATGGTATACAATTAAAGTCTTGCAGAAATCGTAATGAATTTGCTTCTATAGAAAGAGGAGTAAAACATAAAAAATACAGAATGTAACTTGACAGAAAAATAATAAACGGTGAGAATAATATAAATTAATATTATATAAACTATGTGTTTCAATTAAGGAGATACAGAGTCTTCTCACAGAGACTCTAAGTACTCATGACTAGCATCATTTCCAATTCAAGGAAACTCTAAAAAGAAGTTTATGCTTGGTAGCAAACTTAAGACTTGGGGGAAAAAAGGAACGAACATAAAAGTAAGTAGTCTATTTAACATCACCATCAATCCTATGGAAATATGAGACTTTGTGGAATTTTATTGATTTGCATGTACATTATTCTATTTCTGTTCTTAAAGCCAACCCCAAAAGCCAACCCTGCTGAGAAAGCCACACACGTCAACACCAAGCGTCAGCAGGAGTAGCAGCAGCAACAACCATAAGAGCAGGAAAGAAAAGGCCATAAACATTAATTTAGTTCACTAGAAGCCCCATTATCATCACTGTAATCTTCAAAGTTGGATCACCCTGTGGGAGCCTCAGATTTAATGTTAGAATCTTCTGCGACTAAATTGAAGAAATCAACTGCTATCATCTTCCGAGCAGGGAAATTTATTCTGTGTAATTTAATGTAAAAGAGCCTTTTATACTTGTGACCATTATGCCTTTCCACATTAGAGCAATAGCAAGACACATGGAAAAGCCAAGGGAAGTTTTATAAGCTAGACTGCTTTGTTGACGTTACAAAGACAGAGAGAAACTTGCAACCCAGGACACCGCATGCTGATGATATTTCCAAAGCATTTTTCCCTAGTTTGTATGTATTGCTCCAAAATTGGATTTTTATACACCGAACTCAAACCTATGTTTATGCTGAGAGGGTCGACTTCAATGGTGGATTAAAGAGTCTCTTAAAGAGCTCTGTTTGTACTTTGAGTCTGACCTTGGGTGATTTTGACTCAAATAATCTATTCAAAAAGAAGTCTCAGAGACTTGTAATCTCTACATCAAAACCAAAACCAGTATTCCTTTACGCCATACTTGCCATTCAGCATGTTGAATGGGTCCTAGAGTCTCCACAGATGTTGGGTTACATGGGCATTAAGATAAAACCAACATCTGTAACATGGCCTCTAAAATCTTGTAGGATCTGGGCTCTGCCTAATTCAAGAGCAATTTCGTGGGTTTTTCCCCCTCTTGCCTTCTTCTTTTTTTTTTTTTTTTTGTGGGGAAGACCAGCCCTGAGCTAACATCTGTTGCCAATCTTCCCCTTTTTTTTGCTGAGGAAGACTGGCCCTGAGCTAACATCCGTGCCCATCTTCCTCCACTTTATACGGGACGCCGCCACGGCATGGCTGACAGGCAGTGCGCGTCCGCGGGCGCCTGGGATCCGAACTCGCGAACCCCGGGCTGCCAAGCGCGGACTAAACCGCTGCGCCACCGGGCGGCCCCCCCCCCCTTGCCTTCTAATAGAGATTCGCCCACAGCAGCTCTACCACAGTCCTTGGAACTTATCACTCTCTTTCTTGACTCAGGACCTGTCCTCTTCATCCTATCTGTGCTTTACATTCTGACTCAAGGAAGTCTCTGCTGCCCTCCGGACTAGGTTAGGTTTCCTCATTTGTTAATTATTACAGCATCTTGTACTTTTCCTTTGTAGCACTTTTCACAAGTATATTTATTTAATTATGCAATTAACAAATTGGTTAATACTTTCTACCTCTGTCCCAAGCCACTGAAATGCAGATTTCATGAGAATAGAGGCTGTATCTCTACTGTTCTTTACACTATCCCAGTGCCTAGACAAGGGCTCTGCAAAATAGGTATGCATTGGTTGCATGAATTTGGAGATGTCACTGCCAAGTCCTTTGCATGTGCCAGCAAAGGAATTTGGGCATTAACCTGACAAGGTCATAGGGGCCAAAGTATGTCACTTCTGATGGACTATCAGTCCCCCACTATGTTTTGGAAGAGACTTACATTTCTCTTCTTTTTTGTCAGGTGCTCTAAGGAAGAAAAAAGATGCTCTCCTGAATGAGTAAACTCAGATTTCTATCTTCAGACTTTAAAGTGTCCACATCTACCTGGAAGAAAAGTGGTATTAGTCTACCCGGTATTGTCCTGCCATTTCCTCATGAATTCTCTCAATTCAGGCCCTTTTACCAAATGGGTTCTCCCTAATAATCTCTGCATCTTGAACAAGCTGTGTGTTCACACGCCACCAGTCAATACAAACTAAAAGCCTATATTCTTCCTAGAAGTGCTCACATTTAGGCATACAGAGGACTTGCCAACAACTAAAATTTTTCTTTTTATGGTGACTGTGGGGCCGAGGGTCAGTCATACAAATGGAGCCTGAGGAATAGGTCTGAGCCTCTTAGGTTCCTGCAGATACATAACTGACTATTTCTACTAATATCCCTGGCGTCTATCAGAATGGGATGGAGCAATGGCCTTAACATTCTTTCTTTTTAGCCAGGGAACAAAAACTTTTTTCTCACTCAAATTCAAGAGATGTAAGCAAAAAAACTAATTAAGAAAATGGTATTATAGGCATTGTAAGTATACTACAATGAGGCTAAAAAAGAAATTATGCAAGTTTTTATGATCTGCTATGTTCTGTGGTGACAATAGCACATTAATGACATTAAAAGTGAGCCATTAATCTCAGACAAACATTTAGCTCATATACTTGCTACACTAGGCAATACATACCTTTCAATTAAAAAGAGCATATATTTTATAATTTAAAGGACAAAATAGTTGAGTTCAAGGCCAAAAATGTAAGGAGGACTCCAGAATTTGAAATTTTAAAAGTGCAATTTGGTTATTTCATATACCATATATCAATGTCCTGTGTAATCAAAAAAGGAAAAATGAAAGTCTGTCTAAATTAATAATAGTTGAGCAGCCCATGTATATTAATCTAATCTAACAGGTTTTATTACTCTGCAGAAATTTTCTCAAGGCTTAATATCTTTTATATAAAAAAGAAAGGATGACTGGGGATGATTAAAAAATATAATTGAGGAAAATACTCATTTCAACTATAAATGAAAACTGGTAATGAACGAGCAATGAATGACCATGAGTTCTGTCATTGCTCAGTAATCATATTTAACAGAGAAATATAGTTCAGATTAAAATATGCTGAAATAGAGCTGGAGAGGAATTTAAAAAAAACACCTAGATATTTTAATTTCTAATTAGGTGCCTTGAAGCAGTGAGCAATTTCACTAAGACTAAATTGCCCTTGCTACTTAAAGCTTTACAGCCAGATAATATGGTCTAACAACCCTAACACTTTCACAATTAAAATGCATAGGGTTTTGTATGTTTTAAAATATTTGAATAAAGCTTTAAAGTACAATAAAATAACTGGCATTATATGAAGAGAGAATATATCTATTAAGAAAAATATCAAAAAATGCTTTTGTGTATTTAAATGTTACCTTACAATGACTTTGAGACATTTGAATAATTAAATATTTATCAATTATTCTCTGCTAGGCAGCCTACTAGGCGGTAGGTATTGAGAAAGTGAGCAAGACAAAAAATTCTTTACTCACTAGATTTTCATTCCAATTGAGAATGTCATAAAACAACTTTCAACTCATTTTAGAAAAGCTATGTTGGGGAAGCACCTGTTTGCTGTTGGAGCACACTGTTAGCATGAGGAATTTCATGGAGTTTTTACTTACAAAGGTATAAATATACTTGGTTCAGGTCAATGGCATCATACCAGAACATATTTCAATAGAAGCAGGTCTTTCCTGGCATAAATAAGATGTGGTATCTGTGCATAGTTTCCTAATGCTCTGATATAACCAAGGCATATCAATCGTGAAATTGATGATTAGCATAACCTTCAGCCAATCATTCCTGTTTCAGTAAGGATAGGTCAGGTTATGATATATTAACAAAGAGTCACCACATTTTAATAGCTGAAAACAACAATCATTCATCCTAAGTCTCAGTACATATTAGGTATCCCTGGTGTGGTTTACTCTCCTATCTGGACCATCACCACAGCAGGAAGGAGGAAACGTGGCAATTCACGTATTGGTTCTTAAGTGCTGCTGTCTTAACATGATGCATGTCACACATTTATTTGACCAAAGTTAGTAACAGGACTACAACTGACTTCAAGAAAATGGACAAAATCAATCCTATCCTGGAAGGAAAACCAAAAATGTTGGTAAACAATACTAATGATGACCATACCTCATAAACGATGTCTACAACATGTAGAAGATGCAAAGAGCAGCCATGAATGAGATTCTATTTCCCAATGAAGACTTGAAACACAACTAGGGTCTAAGACTAAAATCTGCCTGCATAATTTAAGGAGAAAGCAAAGTCTTGTGAGAGGAGAAAGTGTCCACGAGGTCTGACTTTTTCTTCATAAATTTGGGGATGATAGTAGTAGTAGTAGTAGTAATAATAATAAAGACCTCAAAGTTGTGAGCCATATTGTGTGGCTACACTATTTTAGTCTGGGACTTTAAGTAGTGATAAAAGTCCACCTGATCTACAGAAAAGTCTCAATAAAGCATAGCAGTGGAACTCCTGGGATGCCTATGAAAATGAACAAGCTATAAAACCTATGCCAAGATAACTAAATGAGGAATCCCATTGGATAGGTGTATTAGATATAGTTCATTTAAAAATTGTGGGATGTGTACCCCAAATGATGATTTTATTTGAGACTAGATTTAAAGTCCTTCTTTCTGGCAGTAGTTAGATAGAATGGCCAGAATTACCTCATAATCCACACAAATGAGATTTAGTAATAAATCAATAAATAATCCTTCTTCTATCATTCTTTTCACAAATTCAAGCACACATGTATGCACAGACATTGAAAACACACACACACACACTTTCCTCAATTAAAGAGAAGGCACTTGGCATAAAGACGTATTTTCACTGAGCACCTACTAGACACCAAATACTAGTCAGCTGCACCCTATATGAGAATATGATTCTCAGTTTCGAGTAACCTGATGACTTACTCAAGACCATGAAGATCATGAGGTCCAAGCTGGGATTTCAATCTGGGTCTAACTTTAAAGCCTCCATTTATTCCACTATACTTAGGTTAGAACTGGCATATTATCTCATTCTGGGAACAACTATTAGCAAATTCATTAACTAAGGTCATGTTGACACTTCTATTTTCAACTAAAACATCTGTTAATTCATACAGAGGTCTCCTTGGTTTAAACCAACTTGTCATTACTGCCTCTCAATGAGGGATAATGTGCTTGGGTTTTACAAGTACTCTAAGTGTGAATTGCAAAGATTAACAGTTCTTGCCAATGGGCACCCTCTGTCCATATTTTTACATAATAATAGTTATCAGAAGGCACAGGGTCTTTAGATAATAAATGATCATTCCTCACAACAGATCTATAAACAGGATCAGGATTAATGAATTTGCTGGCAGCTATTGGTTTTAATTAGCCCAAGTTCAACTGCAGCAGAATCAAAACTGTCCAAATTATTTGGATTGTACTAATACAGATCCCCAACGACTACTTCTGTCAATTTAATAAAGCAATTGATAAGATTCTAATTTTAAAGCCAGCAGTGCAAGTAATTTGGCAAAAAAAAAAACCTTAAAATTTTTCATCTTTTTTCTTTTCTCTTTACTTGGCTGTGATTTACATCTTTAATCCAATCTTTTACCCTACCTGCCTGCCTTTTCAACTACTTTCGATACTATCTTATTCATCTTGTCCCTTTACTTTTACATATGCCTTTCTCTTGTGTGTTTACTTTTAGACAGTCCTGGAATTTCCTTCCTCTCTTTCTTATCTTGGAGAATTACAATTGATTCTCAGCTTACTTTCTCATCTTGGATGTCAGCTCCTCTATGAAGCCCTCTCTTAACCTCACACTGGATTCTAACCTCCAATAATATTTTCTGAATACCATTTGAGAAACCTTCTCATGCTGGGCTGGAGTTCTATAACTGTTCATTATTTTCCCTAACTGGACTCTGAAACTCTTAAGAAGTTAATGGAACTTGCAAGAAAAGTATATTTAATAGACCACTCATAATGAACCATTAGCAGTCTGGCTATCAGATTAAAAGTCTTTATATTCTTAAACAATTGTCTACTCTTCAACTGAGACACATAATATCTGCATTAATGAAAAAATTTTTTCTGTTATTTGTGGGCTGTTTTAAAACAGCCAGTTTGTACTGACGCAACTCAGCCATACTCAACTCTCCTCAGTCCTCAAACTTCCCGCCCTAGTCTAAACAATTAAACACCCAGATATTTAGCAAGAATTTCAAGAAAGGTTCCTGGAGAAGTGCATTGCCTCCTTGGAGGTAGTGTTCCCCAAATCACTAAACGAGGGGCTATTCTGGAGATTGGGGTTTCTAAACACTAGGTCAGATACGAGTTTCAGAGAATCAAGAAGTTCTGGCTAGGAGCTGGGTGTAATTTTAGGCCAGCAGAACTGCACCAGAAGAAAACCTTTCGCAATGGGCAATGAGAGGCATGTTAAAAGAATCTTTTATTCAGTTCTAGACTTGAGAAAAGGTTATGACTGGAAACTTTTCTTGGGTTAAGATGAGAAGTTCCAGAGGTTAATGGAGGAAGAGTGGGGAAAGAATTAGTTTACATTTGGGCAATAATTGGGTCCAGTTATTTGGAAAAGATGATTGGGAGCAGAAGATGAGGCATATCGTGACACTTCAGAGATACTGAAATCGGGCTCTCTACATTTTCCTCAAACCCCATGCCTAGTCCCTGCCATATATGGCCAGCACTACCTAAAATGGGATTCCAACACACTCTTTTCTGGATTGTTGGTCCCTATCCAAATTACGGCCTTCATGCTGATGAGCTCCACTCCTCTAAGTATTTTATGTTATTACTAATGTTCTCATCAACATTGCGAAAGCCGTGTTGCTTAGTCCTGCCATTCCAGCTGTAAACTTAATTCTCTCTCTTGAATCCATTTTGGATTTTCCAGTCTACTCTACTGCCTAAACAATAGAATTCAGAGGAATCTTTGTGGGAAATAGCTTTGCTTGAGGGACCCTAGTAATGGAAGTCATAGCTATGTTTCTTTGTAGTTATTCTTGCTGTTTTCTTTTCTTGCTGTTTTTCTTAACAGATCGAAATGTTATTGAAATGTGAATGTAAATGAAAAGTAAATTAAAGCCTGCATTTATTAAAACCTATGGACTCCCTACCAGTTTTAGATTCTGTAGTAGGCATGAAAACAGAGATGAGGTAGGTTTATTTGTGACTGATCAGGTGTACTAATGTGTATGTATCTGACACCAAATCAAATTTTTCCTTCACCGTGCTACTCTTTCCCCATCCTCATCATAAAAGATCATTAGAACTTGAATTTCAGTGACACCCTCATCTTAAATGTAATTGTTAACCCGTATTTTTGTTCCAGTTTATTGTTATAGTCCTCAAATTAGTCTTTGTTATAGTTATTACTTAATATAATCAAATCTTCTTTGGATTATCCATGTGTCTACTGGTTGATTTGTGCATCCCCCTATTTTACTATAGACCTTTCTTTGCCTTTAAATGTGGGTCTGTAAAAGGTAATTTTGCTGAATATAGATATATAAGTTGACAATTATTTTTCACCATCACTTTGAGGCTAGTATTCTAAATTCTTCTAGCCTTTACTAGAAGTCATTGAGAAGTCATTTACCTTTGTGGGTAATGACTCATTTCATTCTGTTTCTTTATTTCCCCCAGACCTTCTATGTTCAGTTGCACTACTTGTGTCTGGGTGTGTATCCATTGTTATCAATCTAATGCATGTCTCATTTTGCTTCTTCAATGTGAATATGCATGCATTTTTCTTATTATGAAACATTCTCAGCCACAAACTCTTCAAATATTGCCTCTCCCCAAATCTAAATATTCTCCAGTGAAAATCCTGTTCAACATACATTGGAACTTGTCATTTAATTGTTGCAAATGAGAGAATTCTCAATTTCTTAAGTCTCTTAAACACTCTTTCATATATTGATATATTTTATATATTTATAAACTATAAATATATACATAGGAACACATTTTCATGCTTACGTATTTTACTGCATTCTGGAGAATTTTTCTGAAGTTCATTTTCTGAGACAATGGTTCTTTCTTCAGAGATATAATGTACAGTTTAACACACCTCAAGTTTTTATTTAATCACTCCCCTTTTTTAATGAGTTTTCTTACCTTTTTTTTAACTGGATTTTCCTTTTATCGTAAGATCTTTTTCTTCCATTATGTATTTTATGGCAACTTTATTAAGATATAAATCACATACATTAAAATTCAGTATACAATTAAGTGATTATCAGTATATTCATAGTTGTGCAACTATCATCACTATCTAAGTTTAGAGTATTCTATCACTCCAAAAAAACCATGTACCCATGAGCCATATCTCCTGATTTTCTCCAGTCCCCAGCCCCTTAGCACCCACTAATCTACTTTCTATCTCTATAGATTTTCCTTATTCTAGACATTTCATATAATCAGAATCATAGAATATGTGATCTCTTGTGACCGGCCTCTTTCACTTAGCACGTTTTCAAGATTCATCCATGATGTAGTATGTGTCATTTCTTTATTAAATTTTATTGTCCAATAATATACCATTGTATGGATATACCACATTTTGCTTATCCATTCATGTTCGTGGACATCTGAGTTGTTTCCACTTTTTTGGCTATTATGAATAATGCTGTTAGGAAAATTTATATACAAATTTTTGTGTGAGCAAATGTTTTCATTTCTCTTGAATATATATCTAGGAATAGATTTGCTGCATCACATGGTATCTCTATGTTTAACATTTTGAGGAACTACCAAACTGTGTGCCAAAGTAGTTGCATCATTTTTCATACTATCGGCAATGAATGAAGGTTACAGTGTCTGCACACCCCTGTTCATACTTGTTATTTTCTGTCTTTTTTATTAATATCCATTCTAGTGAATGTGAAGTGTATCTCCTTGTAATTTTGATTGCATTCCCTTAATGATTAATGATATTGATCATCTTTCATGTGCTTATTGGTTATTTGTATATCTTCTTCAGAGAAATATCTATTCAAATGCCTCACCCAATTTTTAACTGGTTTGTCTTTTCATTTTTGAATTGCAGTCATTTATATTTCTGGATACTAGTCTCTTATCAGGTATATGATTTATAAATATTTTCTCTCATTCTGTGTTTTTTCATTTTCTATATGTTGCTCTTTGATGCACAAATGTCTTGAATTCTAATCAAGTCAAATTTATCTATTTTTTCTTTGGTTGATAGTGTTTTAGGGACATACTGAAGAATTAATCGCTAAATGAAGATTTATCCCTGTTTTCTTCTAAGAGTTTTATAGTTTTAGCTCTTATATTTAAGTCATTGATCCATTTGTGTTAATTTTTGTATATGTGAGGTAAGGGTCCAAATTCATTCTTTTGTACATTTGTTTAAATGATTGTATGTTCCTCCATTGAATTGTCTTGACACCCTTGTCAAATATCAATTCACCATAAATGTAAGGGTTTATTTCTGGACTCTCTATTCTATTCCATTGATCTATATCTATATGTTTATTCCTATGTAAGTACTACACTGTCTTGATTACTGCCCCTTTATACTAAATTTTGAAAGTGGGAAGTGTAAGTCCTCCAACTTTGCTCTTTTTCAAGAGTGTTTTAGCTATTCTCACTTCATTGCCTTTCCCCATAAATTTTAGGATTAGCTTGTCAGTTTCCTCCTCAAAGCCATCCACTCTTTTGATTAAGTGGAATCTGTATATAAATTAGGGGAGTATTGTCCTCTTAACAATAAATTTAAATATTCAAAAATTCAAATATTCTGTAAATCCATGAATGTGGAATATCATTCCATTTATTTAGGATTTGTTTCCTTAATTTCTTTCAATAATGTTTTTAGTTTTCAGTATACAAGTCTAACTTCTTTTGTTAAATTTATTCCCAAATTTTTATACTTTTTGATGCTATTATAAATGGATTTTTTTCTAATTTCATTTTTGAATTGTTCATTGCTAGCGTATAGAAACACAATTGATATTTGTTAGTGATCTTGTATCCTGCCATTTTGCTTACTCATTAGTTTTAATAATTATTTGTACATTCCCTAGGATTTTCAAAATATCATGTCATGTCATCTGTGAATAGAGATAGTTTTACTTCTTTGTAAGAAATCTGAATGTCCTTTATTTTGTTTTCTTGTCCACCTGTCCTTACTAGAACCTCCTGTACAATGTTGAATAGAAGTGGCAAGAGCAGACAGCCCTGTTGTTCCTGATGTTAGGGTAAAACCATTATAGTTTTGCTTTCTTCTTTTATGTAATTATACAATTCAATCTTAGCTATATAGTAGTCTTTGTAAAATTAACCTATTATCTGAATTTCTTGATATGATGACATTTCTGTGTGTTATGTCTGCTGACTCACTAATGGTTGATTTTTGCTCTATTTTTTTGTAGTTTCAGAATGTGAGATAACCTTTTATCTGTGATAATTCTATGTCCTCTATGTTGAAGTTTTTGCATTTCCAGATTAATTTTTCTCTTTGCATCTGCCAAGTTCTCATGGAATGTCATCAACTCGCCATCAATTTCCACCTCTATTTCTCTGTTTGAAGTTCACAAACTATGCAATAGTGTAAATTCAAATCTGCAAAAATACTTGTGATGAAGACCATTGTTATAAATTCTAAGAAGAGACATTTTCCCATCTAGAAGCCAGTCAGGAAAAGACAAACTTCCATAGTGTTTTCTAACAGGTTTAACTTTTAAAATCCATTTTACACTAAGATTTAGCTTTTTTAATGCCATAACTGCAATTGAATTTTTTAATTCCAGCACTCCTTCTCCTGAGGGACCAAACCTTTGTCTATTAGACCTGTGTGGGACTTAAAAACCAGAGCCAGTACTTACTCAGGTTAGAAATCTCCACATTCATTCCATCCTAGAACAGCTCATTTACATATTTATCATTCTTACCATTTTGATTTTCAGATGTTTTCAAGTTAATGGTTCTTCAAAGAACTTCTGTGAGTTCAGTGTTTATGATTCTTATCCTGTATTTCTAGGTGCATATGTTGAGAGAGTTTTCACATTATTTAGTCCATTGTCATCCAACAGAAACACTGTAATGATGGAAATTTATTTCTGCACTGTAAATATGCTAAATATGTTAGCCACTGCTCACATTCAGATTTTGAGCACCTGAAATGTGGCCACTGTGTCTTAGGAACTGAGTTTTAATTAGTTGTAATAAATTTGAATTTAAATAGCCACAGCTATTTAAATGGTGGCTGACAGCTACTGTACCAGGTAGCTCAGAATACAGCCATTCTATTGAAGGAAGTGGAAAACCTTTACATTCAAAGGTTTTCAAGCAAAATCATTAAAACTGCAAAATCATAAAGATATAAATTATAATAAAAAAAAACCAAACTGATGTTTTTGGCTTTTAGGGACAGAATTGAACACTTAGTATTTATAGTCTTAAGTATACCCCATACTTAATATCACTGAAGAATAAAGAGTGCCCAGTGTATTGGCCAAAATTGGGCCTATGTCATTGGACTATAATCCCAGAGGCTGGAACTTCCTCTGAGTTGTGCTCAAATATAAAAAGAAAATAAAAGGACATATATCCTGTATATACAAGAATCTCTCTCTTCTTCTCTCTGTCTCTCTCTCCTCTTATTTCTATATGACTATTAAGGTGAAGCCAGCTGGGAAATGTGCCCACTGTCCTGATTTCAGAATACATGGAATTCTTTGCCTCTAGTAATATGAAATATTCTCTAGGATCTCGTGATCTCTTGTACTTCTCGCTGGTTGGCATGCTCTGTGGTCTAGACTCATCTTTTCACACCTGTGAGTGTGAGTTGAGGGAGTAAAAAATCAGAGACATTTGAGCTAAGAAATATCTATCTCGGGTAAAAGGAGTTCTCCTTGGGGTTAACTTCTGCTCACTGGATGTAAAATAGTTATTGATGTCTAAGTGCAATAGTGATTATGAAAGTTCATGTAACATCCTTTGTTTTCTCTGGAGGGTCCCCTGGAGGAAAGCGGTTATGACAGGTTTGGATTTCTGATTCATGTTATGTGTTTGCATATTTATCTCTAACTCTAAATCTATTTCAATCTATTTTAGAATGCCTAGAGTCAATATTTGTGTTTGGATTTACAGTACTCATCCTTCCACCTTTTATTGTCCTTTAGACTTATCCCTTCCCCTATTTTAGTCCATGTTATTCAGTAGAGATTCTCAACCTTTTCCAGGAGAGGGCATATGACATAGGCCAGGATATCAAAACTCAAGTCCAGGATTTTAGCTAGAAACTCATTTTATATTAGATTTCCAGTTGTAATATTATGTAAGTCTGTAATTTTTGAATGGCATAGCCCACAGAGAATAAAGCTGAGCTGAGAAATGAGAGGAATATTGAATATTTGGAGTCCTTGAGTCCAGTCATTCCTAAATCTAGCTACAGCCACAGATTTGTCAGTTATATAAAGCAATAAATTCCCTTTTGTGGTTTAAGAAAGTTGGGTCTCTAACACATGGGGAAAAATTCCTGAATAACAGAACTGCAGATACTCTAATGCCAAGAAATAAGCACTTTTAGAAGAAAATTTGTTCAATATTGTTTCTCTTTTTCCAAAGTCATTTTTTTTACCCTCACTAAACTCTATTTGGGGGTGGGGGTACTTTTATTTATTTTTTCCTATATCATTTTTTTTATTAAGACTTTACTTTTTTAGAGCAGTTATAAATTCAGGCAAAATTGAGTGGAAGGTACAGAGATTTCCCATATACCCCCAGATACACACATGCATAGACTCTCCCAATATCAAGATTTCTCACCAGAGTAATACATTTGTTACAACTGATGAACCTACATCGACACATCATAATCACCCAAAGTCCTTAGTTTACATTAGGGTTCACTCTTGGTGGTGTATACTCTATGGGTTTCGACAAATGTATAATGACATATATGCATCATTATGGTATCATACAGAGTATTTTCACTACCCTAAAAATCTTCTGTGCTCTTCCTATTCATCACGTCCCCCACCCCACTTCTCAATCCCCAGCTACCATTGATCTTTTTTACTGTGTCCACAATTTTGCCTTTTTCAAAATGTCATATAGTTGGAATCATACAGTAGGTAGCCTTTTCACACTGACTTCTTTCACTTAGTAATATGCATTTAGGTTTCCTCTGTGTCTTTTCATGACTTGGTAGCTCATATCTTTTTTAGTGCTGAATAATGTTCCACTGTCTGGATGTCCCACAATTTGTTTATCCATTCACCTACTGAAGGGCATCTTAGTTCCTTCCAAGTTTTGGCAATTAAAAATAAAGCTGTATAAACATCTGTGTGCAGCCTTTTTTGTGGACATACATTTTCAATTCCTTTGGATAAATACCATGGAGTGTGGTTGCTGAATCAAAAGTAAAAGTATGTTTAATTTTGTAAGAAACTGCCAAACTGTCTTCCAAAGTGGCTGCACCATTTTGCATTCCCACCAACAATGAATGAGAGTTCCTGTTGCTCCACATCCTCACCAGCATTTGGTGTTGTCACTGTTCTGGATTTTGGCCATTTTAATAAGTATGTAGTGGTATTCCATTGTTGTTTTAATTTGCAATTTTCTGACAACATATGATGTGGAACATCTTTCATATGCTTATTTGCCATTATATCTTTTTTGGTGAGGTGTCTGTTGAGGTGTTTGGCCCATTTTTCATAGGTTGTTTGTTTTCTTATTATTGAGTTTTAAGAGTTTTTCTTTTTATATTGTGGATAACAGTCCTTTGTCAGATGTATCTTTTGTGAAGATTTTGTTCTAGTCTGTGGTTTGTCTTCTCATTCTCCTGATACAGTCTTTCACAGAGCAGAAATTTTTAATTTTAATAAAGTCCAGTTTATCAAATATTTCTTTCATGAGTTGTGCCTTTGGTATTGTGTCTAAAAAGTCATTGCCATACCCAAGGTCATTTAGGTTTTCTTTATTTTATCTTCTAGGAGTTTTATACTTTTGTACTTTACATTTAGGTCTTTGATCCATTTTGAGTTAATATTTGTGAAGGGTGTAAGGTCTGTGTGTGTGTGTGTGTGTGTGTGTGTATGTAACACACACACACTATATATATATATATTATTTTTTGCATGTGTATGCCCATTTGTTCCAGAACCATTTGTTGAAAAGACTATCTTTCCTTCATTGTATTGCCTTTGCTCCTTTGTCAAAGATCAGTTGATTGTATTTATGTGGGCTTATTTCTGGGCTTTCTATTCTGTTCCATTGATCTATTTATCTAGTCTTTCAATACTACACTGTCTTCTCAACAAACTCTTGTTATTTATTTTGACTAGTCCCTCCAAAAATTACCACATTTTTCCCCCTTGAATTAATACTTGTCAACTCTGAAACTAAACTAGAGCATAAATATGCATCCCATGAGTTCTTTCCCCTTCTCTTCTACAGAAAGATCAATCTGCATATGCTACATATAAGAAGTCATTCTCTCAGTCAGGAAGATAAACAGAAAACAAAACATTTATTTTACAGATCATTTCAACATTCCTCTTGATAGTCCTTCTACCTTCTTGTTCTAACACACTTTTTATGATTTCTCTAAAGATGCTTCTTGTAAACTCCCATGACACAGAGACTCCTTAAAGTTTCTATTCACCAAGCATTATATAAGAAGATTATAGGAAGCAACATTTCATCTTACTACTCTCAAACTCTTCTTTCCACTCCTCTTTTAGTATAAGCTGTTAGAAATTAAATAAAGTGATTAACAGTCTCAAAGTGTCAACTCATCCCTTCAGGAGATACACACTATTCTCTGTGTTAGTAAGCTTTTCCTGTATAACAAACCATCTGAAAACATTAAAAGAGCATCTATAATTTCTAATAATTCCTTAGGTTGACTGGGCAGATTTTCTGATTTGGGCTAGCTTGTATGGTGCTGGCTGGTCTAAGAAGGCCTCAATCACATTTTTGGAAGTTGTCAGGCTGGTTGGTCTAGGCTCATCTGGGATCCCTTGTCTCTGCCATGGTCTTTCATCCTCCAATAGGCTAGTCTAGACTTCTTCACCTGTCTGTATCAGGGTTCATTCAGTGCATAAGAGAGCAAATGCTAATGTGCTTATACCCATTGGCCAAAACTAGTAACAGGGCCAAGCTGAGATTCAAGGGATGGAGAAAAAGGTTCTCTACCTTGATAGGAATAACAAAGTTACATTCCAGTAGGATGTGAACACAGGCATGTAATGAATTTGTGATCATATTCTTTTTTTTTTTTTTTGCAACATACCTTAGCCTGATGCATCAATAATCCATTAGTTTTTCTTTCTCATTTTCTGAACCTTTATTTTTTGGGCTTCTGGTAGTAATAGACAGCTTCATGGAAGGTAAAAGAAAGAATTTGTGTTAGGTATATTAGAGTGGATAAAATTTGGAAAAATGAAATGGTGAGTAGTGGAATCTCAGCCAATCAAATTTCCATGATATACTTAAAATCAAATATAACATAAAATTCATAACTTGCATTTTAGTAGAAAATAACAATATGCATTTATATACACATTTATAAAGTCCTTTATAATCTGCAGCATGTTTTCACATCCATCATCTCATTTTAGATAGAAAAATCTTATCATAAAAATATGGAAAAAGTAATAGAAAAATCAATCAATGACTGATTAGGAAAGCATGTGCATACACCCCTCTATGGCAATATTTTGATTCACAATAAGTCATGTAGGGATAATAAAGTTTTGGATATAATAAACAAATCAATCACAGAGTATGAAATGTAGACCCATCATCCTGTTAGAATGGAAGGACTCTCACGTATTATCAATAGTCAAATGCAAGGCTCAGATTAACCAACTGATAACTAATTAACTCTGGGACCAAAATTGTAAGCTCTATTTTTACTAGTGTTTCTTACTGAAAATACAGTTATGTCATGCAGTTCAAATGATCATGTCTGCATTTCAAAATGGGAATCAAGCTTTACCCAAATAAAAGTTGAAAATTACATCTTATGTTCTTCTTCAATATGTAACGTAATATTGTCCCATATTATAAGGCTGAGCTATAAAATTTTGTCTTATGTTATAGATTACATAAATAATTAGCACTCCACTTTAGTTTCTCCATTGGGTTATAGGTTGAAGCACAAAACTAACCTGTATGCAGAAATATAAGATGTCAGAAACACTTGCCCATGCACAGTCTAGGCAACAGTACCACGAACCCCTCTCCAAATGCCTTTTAATTCTAGGAAGGAAAATTAGGGATTAAGCTAATTTCAAGACACTGATGGGGCCTGAACTAGGCACTGTACAACACAGACAGTAAAAATTCTGGGTTATCTTGCTCTTGTCTAGGGCTTAAAAGCTATGAAGTCTTCTCCTATGGACAGCTCTCTTTCAATTACTTTCTTTTCTTTCAAAGGTTTCTTGTAGAGACCAGATGAGCTCATAATAAGAGAAAGGACTTTCACTTTGTCTTTGAAAAGGAGTCTGAAGGCAAGGAGGCTTTTTGTCAAATTTGCATCAGAATGCACCCCTTTCCTTCATTTCCTGCTATCTTGCTATTAACCTCTCTCCTGCCTCATTTATAGAACTGGTTCTCCCGTATTCTTAGCTTGGTTCCTTCTATAAACTATCCTAACACCTCGTATTTCATTCTGGCTTTACTCTCTTATATTGCAAACTGCTTTTCAAATTTGATGGTTGTCACCTCAGCTACCAGAGCCTAGCCTAGTTTTATTTTTAGTTTATAACACCTGGTGTATGTATAACTCTTTTCTTCTTACTCATAACTTTGTTTTAGTCACTTTTCTTATGTCCAACTAAGATTTTTATCATTCCTTGATATATTGACGAACAGTTAAAACATATTTGACCCTGAAAAAAACACATCTTTGGGAAATATCCTCAGGATTTTATTACAAGCTACAAGGAACATAAAACAAGAATGAAAACAAACAAAAACCGCATGGGCAAACATCTGTGCCTATAACACAGGCGAATGTGGAAGAAAAGAAAGAATGAAATGTAACGGTTAATTTTATGTGTCAGTCAACTTGACTGGGCTAAAAAATGCCCAGATAACCATACAACGTTATTTCTAGGTGTCTATGAGGGTGTTTCTGGAAGAGATTAGCATTAGAATTGGTAGGCTAAGTAAAAAAATCTCCCTTAGCAATGACAGTGGGCATCATCCAATCCTTTGTGAGCTGAATAGAACAAAAAGGAGGAGGAAGGGTGAATTTACTCTTTTCTTGAACCAGGACATCTGTCTTATCCTGCCTTTGGACATCAGCACTCCTAGTTCTCAAGGCTTTGGACTCAGACGGGGACCTACACCATCACCTTCCCTGCCCCTGATTTTCGGGTCTTCGGACTAGGACTGGGACTTACACCATCAGCTTCCCTGATTCTCAGTTCTTCAGACTGAATTACACCACTGGCTTTCCTAGTTTTCCAGCCTCAGATAACAGATGATAGGACTTCACAGCTTCCATGATAGCATGAGCCAATTCCTATAATAAATAAATTATATTTTATATAATACACACACACACACACACACACACATATTTATATGTAAAATCTCCCATTGGTGCTATTTCTCTAGAGAACTGAGATCAATACACCAAACTTTAGAGAATGCTTGGGTTCGGCAAGCTAGTATATCTGGCCCTTTGCTTATATTATCTTAGTTAATGTTCGCAACAGACCAATGGATCAGGTATTAGTACCTCTATCTTAAGGATAAGGAAGCAGATTCAAGAAGTTAAGTATTCTTGCCCAGAATTGTGTAATTAGCAAATGGTGAGTCTGAATTTGAATTCAGAATTTTCTCACTTTACAGCTATGCTTTTTACATTGGACCATACAATATTTATTTCAGACGAACAAGCAGACTTATTACATCTTCTTGGCGATATGTTATAGGAAACAATCACTGAAGGATTATTTGGGCAGAAATATAGTAATAGCAAGCAGAGTTCAAAAAGAAATAGATAGGTCCCAAAGGGTATTAGACCATCTACCATGAAAATTATGGAATGTCAAATGCCGACATCTATCACTTAACTGCTCTTCTAAGGATATTTGACTTGAGTTTCAAAAAGTCCTAGAGTTCCATATTATAAGCACAGCTTATTATTTTAAAAAACCTTATTAAATTTTCATGTTCTATAATCAAAGATATTTCAATAAAACAGAGCTTTAGTGGATTACAGAAATGCAAATATTTCAGAAAAAGTGCCCTTCCTCTGTGAAGTAAACTATGGATATTATGGGTGGGTATTCTCACTAATTTCACTTTATCTGAAATATATAGTTGAGTAGACTAAATCCTTAAAATCAAAGTAAGCAATTGGAAGGTCTCTCAAAAGAGTTGCCACTACAGACAACTGATGATGGGTAATAGGTATTTTCTCTATATGTATATATTTTTTACATTTATTGGTTGAGCCTTACTTAAGTAATGTTTTTCTCCCTGAGGAAAAACCAGACTTGAACTTTTATCTATAACTGGGAAACAGCTATTAAATAGCAATTATGACTCCTATTTTATCATCAGATACAATTATTTGTTTCAAATAAGTCCTTCTTAGTGATTATAGTCAGTTATTATTCCTCTCAGTAAGAGATCTTGTGCTTATATTCTAAAGTATGAAATGTGAGATATTACTAATGTTACATTTTATGAAGAAAGGATCCAAAGCAGGCGATATTTTCATAAAATTACATTTATCAACAAGGTAGAGGTTTTATTTAAGTTTACAAGTGATTATTATTTGCTATGAATTTGTAAAATTTTATTCTAATAAATAATTATACAAATAGCTATCAGCAAATGACTGGCACTTGAAAGACTGAGTTCATAATGGCTGTGTAGGTTCTGTGCATACCACTCCCAGAGCTGAGAAGGAAATGTACTGAAAAAATTAATAAAGAACTGCAAAGGCTAAGACACATTAAGACATATCTATATGATAATAAATTACCCTTTCTTGAGTTACCTTGGTGTATATTCATTGTCTTGGTTCTGATTAAGAACCCAATTAAACATAAGTAGAGTTTGTAAGAAATGGACACTGGAAGAAAGCAGCTACCATTTCAGATAATCTCATATAGATGTCTTTTTGAATGACCTAAAAAAAATTTGTCATTATAAGATATCATGACTTTTAATCAAGTTCTTTGGAAAGGCTATGTGTCTCCTTAGATAAAACATATGCCCCAATCTACAAGTTGAAAATGATATACATCTTACAAGTGGGTACGTAACGTTTATGAACATTCTCTTGATGTATTTAATGCATGTGAATGCAGCTGAGACCCAAGGGTAAAAAAAGGAACTCTGCTTAATTTGAATAAGAACCTTTCTGCAGTGAAGGCAGAAATGTATTCTGTAATCCGGTTTAGGGCAGAAAATTCCATTTATGTCTGACTTTAATAGATTGTGGACCTCTCAGAGGGAAATCCACCCAACACAATGTCATTTTAGGGAAGGTTTGCTTTAATTTAAGAAGGTATAAAATGAATTACAGTGTTTTCAGAAGAAAAAAAATTGAACTTGGTTTAACAACTGCCCTTGAATAACTAAAAATGCATTGGCAACAAATCCCTTTGACAATACCTATGAAAATAGCAATGTAAACTCTGATTTTCTTCGAAATCACACAAACCAGCCCTATACTTGGTATACTCTTGTTCCACTGACAATTCAAATAGAAAAATATATTTGCTGCTGAGTTGGAGAACTACAAACATTATTGCAAAGGCACAAATTTCTTATTTACTACAAATTTTATCAATTTTTGAATATGTCCTTAAAAATTTCAGATAAAAGACATAGGTAACCTAAGTCAATGGATAATCTTACCAATGAATTATATTTGGCTGTGAAATGCATCCTATGTCTATATATGTAGCATATTTCTGTTCTTAATATATTTCACTTAGACAACTGCATTTAGAATCTAGGTTCTACTCCTAACTTTGTCACTAAGAAGCTGTATTGCATTTAATTCATTTTGCTTTGGTTATAAACAATAAGACTTGTTTACTCTAGGTCATAACAAGGGCTATTATCAAAAATGGAGTTAGGCATCTTATGGAATTCTAAAAGGGTCTATTGTATAAAACCAGACACACTGACACTGGGTCTAGGCACCCACTAGATTTCTCAGAATTTCCATTCGTGTTTTTAACATGACTCAAGAATCTCTCGGATTCTATTTAATTCATTCACTTTTTTCCTTCACAATATTTTATTAAGCACCTATTATATTCCAGGCATTTTTCTAGGTATTTGATTTCACAGTAGTGAACTAAACAAAGTCCCTATCTTCAAACAAATAATTTATATTATACTGGGTAGAGATACAATATGTGTGTACGTATGTTGATAAGTACTATAAAAAAATAAATCTGAGATAGGAGGATAGAGAACTTGCATTGCTGGTAGTGGTGGTGGTAAGTGGGTGCTTATTTAACATAGGGTGATCAGAGACGGGCTATATGAAAATGTGGCATTTGAGCAGAGACCTGAAGGAAGTGAGGGAATAAATAATGACAATATTTGAGGAAGAGCATTCCTAGCAGAGGGAACAGCAAGAGTAAATTCCCTGAGTTGTGAGCATGTCTGTTGTCTTTTTCTATCCCCACTATCAGTTGGGTTCCCCACTATCTATGCGTACTCTCTCTGTGATCTACTTGCGTTAGTTACTGTTTCCTCGTTATTTTTACATGTTCATAATGAAATACGACCTCTACTTTACCCCATTATCCCCCAGACTGTTTTGTCCATACTTCCCAATTCAAATTGTAAAAAGCGAAAATCTCATTGGCATAGTTTCTCTGGCTATTTATGATTGTTGGCCAGTTTATAAAGTGTGTAGCAAAGTTGAGAGTTGGGTCATGTAATACCAAATATCTAGGATAGTCATATCAGGGATATGCCTCATCAACAAGTGTGGATGAACATTTGTCCTTAAAAGGAACTAAGAACATAGCAGAATCAAACATTCAGTAACTGTCTTTACCTCATATTCAACATCTATCAAGTGAGTAATTTAATTTTCAGGTTCTAAAACATTTAATAATTTCATATTCTCAACATAACTTCAAGTTATTAAAAAGTAAATGTACTTATATTTTGGACCAATTTCCTCAGACGATGAAAACTCTCACACAGTGAGTTGAATAGTGGCCCTCAAAATACATGCCCATCCAGAATCTCAGACTTTATTTGGAATAAGAGTCTGCAGATGTAAGTTAAAGACCTTGAGATGAGATCAACCAGGTTTTAGGGTGTACTCTAAATCAATGACTGGTGTCCTTATAAGAGAAAGCAGATGGAGATTTGAAACACACAAACATGGGCACACAGAGAGAAAATCATGCGAAGACAGAGGTAGAGATTGGAGTGATGCATTTATAAGCCAAGGAACATCAAGAATTTCTAGAGCCACCAGAAGCTAGAAAAGAGGCATGGAATGACTTCTCCCTCAGAGCCTCCAGAAGAAGTCAAACCTACCAACACCTTAATTTTAGACTTCTAGTCTCCCGAAATGTGAGGTAATAAATTTGTGTTGTATTAAGTTTGTGTTAATTTGTCAGACAGCCCTAGGAAACTAATACATCCACACATGTCCTAAAATATCTAAATCAATACAGATATCCAAACTAACATCTTCAGAAAACTAAATAGAAAAATCAAAAGACAGCAAGAATAGATTTGTTTTCAAACTTTTGCTGCACACCTGGACTACTGTTTCCAAGTTACGATTCTTCATCTATTTTATTTTGCTTGTTTCTTTTTGGTTAAACATATGAGGCTACTCTCTCTCATAGTTGTATATATAAGCACATATGCCTTATTTTAAAACACTCTCTTGTTTCTAAAATAATTTCAATTAGCTGAGAGGAATATGTATAAAATGTAACTTCATCATAAAATAAAAAATGGAGCTAAATTACAAGAAAAAAGGCAAGGCAGTAGGGCACAGTGGAGACAAAAATGTAGCTAATGATGAATATCATGAGGATTTAAACAATCTTACATTTGCAATTATGATCTATCTATTCTAACAGTCATCCTGATCATTTGTACAGTAAATAAGATAAGCACATATAAATGACTATTATCAGAAAGGAATTTTTCAGGTGGGTGAAGGGGAGAAAGAGCATTCTCTACCCACTCTGGGTCCTTTCTGGCTGGGCTACAAATTAAATTGACATGAGGCCAAATAGCAGGAGAAAATCAAACAAAGCTTTATAAAACACGTATACATGGGAGAGACCAGGGAGTTTCTCTTGACAAAATGACAGACTTTCTCCTCTTAAATAGACAAAGGAGGATTCGAGGGTGGGTCAGTTATGGGAGATTACTAGAAAGGCACAGTAAGGTTATTATGCAGATTTAAGGCCTTGCCTTCCACATTGACAAGTTTCTAGAGAACAGGTCATCCACCCCTCTTCCCAGTACAGAGAAGGAGATACCTTTACAAATGGAGATTTCCCTTACAAATGTAAATGTTTGGTAAACAGAACTTTGATAAGAATGGGTGTAGCAAAGACCCTCCCAGTTTATCCTATCCAGAGTTATCCAAGGTGATGGCCCATCCCAGGGACAGGCTTTCCATCCCAAATCCCTTTAGACAGTTGCAGGGGGAAGGTCAAAGCCTCCTTCAGAGAAAATTGACATTTTGAGGTGGCCAATTCTGATCTCCCACATGGATATATGTAAAGACAGTAGTAAATGATAAAATGGACTGTATAATTTTCAATATTGTTACGTGGATACAGTGATAAATTTCATAATTTTCTTTTGTAAATTCATTAAAAAAAGGAAATCACAGTAAACACAATTGTTTGAAGAGGCGTGTCAGAGAAATACAAAGTGGTCTAAGAATCCAGTTCTCTATGTGATCTGAATTAATATGGGAATTCAGTTTAATATCTAGATTAAGAGGGACAGACTTCATGCCCTTCTTGCAAACTTCCTTGAATGATATTATCTCAACCAAGCTTTCAATAAATATTGATAAACTGTGTATTCAACATTGTTGTCTCTGAATTATGACTGTATTTCTGCTTTTTAATCCCAATAGGAAAAAAGGTCATACACCCTGATAAGCAAATGTACTGTGGGTAGGCTTAATACCCTTCTGTGAAAGCAGACGAATCTAATGAGGAGGCTTAACCAGACATAACGCCATTCCACCTCTCTCTGAGATGTGCCTGACAGGGACAAAAGTCTCTTTTGATGATTGCTTTGGATCGGCTTCAAGTACAGATAAATACATAATCAACACACTAAAATTCTGTGCTATATAGAATGACTGACATAGTCAAAGCCCGAAAAAAAATTGAGGCAAATATAATTATATACATACTTTGAATAGATTAATATTTTAATAAAGTACTCAGAGTATTGCATAGCTCTGAGGTATGCTACTTCCAGCTGTACTGTCAGATACATATCCTTTATTAAGTGAAAAACAATATTATTAAAAGAGTTATCTTGTTTTAAGAAATCGTTACTTTAAATGTTATTTAATAAGGAGGGAGGTGGTAAGTCTACCAAAAATCACAATCCTAACTTTAGAATAGTTTATCTTTAGTTCTTCTTTGTGGCATTAATTTACCTTGCATAGTCAGTTGACTATTCAAATTATAAAAATATATAATATGCATATAAATAATATTTCTTTTTCTGAACTATGTGCGAAGAAAGAACACATTTATTTTTTAAAATGTAGTACCATATCATTCAGAAAAATAGAATTTAAAAGAAGATTGCTGTAGCAGTCATTACCAGCAGTCCATCCACATTTTTTCAGCATTCATTTCTATCCTCCAAAGGCCACTTACTGTGAATGTCTAAAACTCTCTGCTTGTGGGATTGTTGTTTGTTTGTTTGTTTGTTTGTTTTGGTGAGGAAGATTAGCCCTGAGCTAACATCTCTTGCCAATCCCTCTCTTTTTCTGAGGAAGATTGGCCCTGGGCTAACACCTGTGCCCATCTTCTTCTATTTCATATGTGGGACGCCTGCCATAGCATGGCTTGAAAAGTGGTGCATAGGTCCATGCCTGGGATCTGAACCTATGAACCCTGGGCAGCCAAAGCAGAGTGTGTGAACTTAACCACTACACAACCAAGCTGGCCCCTGCTTGCGGACTTTTTGCCACAAGATTATACTAGACCTGTGAGCAAGGCATGCCAGAAATACCAGAAAATCAATGTCTCTGGAAGTATTCCTTGATAATGAGGTCCCTAAACAAGATACATGTACAGGAGAAAGTGGAGAAAAAAGCAAAGTAACAATTAATTATTAGCCAGTATACCATATTGAATGGTGTCCCCCCAAAATTCATGCCCACCTGGAACCTCAGAATGTGACCTTATCTGGAAAAGGGTCTTTGCAGATGTAATTAGTTAAGTAAAGATGAGGTCATGCTGGATTAGGGTGGGCCCTAAATCCAATGACTGGTGGCTTTATGAAAAGACACAATGTGAAGACACACAGTAAAGAAAGCCATGAAACAATGGAGGCAGAGAATGGAGTAATGAAGCTAGAGCCAAGGAATGGCAAAGATTCCCTGGATCCACCAGAAGACAGGAAATTAGGAAGAGGCAAGGAATGGTTCTTGCTTAGACATTTTACAAGGAACGTGAGTCTGCCTATACCTTGATTTTGAACTTGTAGCCTCCAGAACTGAGAGAATACATGTCTGTTGTTATAAGCCATCCAGTTTGTTGTACTTTGTTACGGCAACTCTAGGATACAAAAATACCCCGTTAACCCAGAGAAGTGTTGACCGAAGCCTGCAGCTTCAGACTATAACCTAAGAGTCTCCTCACCTGTCACCCCCATAAACACACCTACCCCCCAGCCCCTCCCCTGCCTAAATCTGAGCCTTAGCACCTTCCACAACCCAGAAGTCTGTGTGGAAGGAAGAGCTAAAGAAAAGTGCAGGCTCTAGAAAAAGTTGACCTGGACTGGAGTGAGAAGCAGATCCTGGGTCTGTTTACTTGACTGGAAGAAAAGAAAAGAGAAGCCACATCCACTTTCAGACTTTGAATGCACATTGACACTATGTCAATATGTACCAATTGGTGTTTTGGAATTTAGCTGGTTAAATGAGTAACTTCTCCACAGAGAAGGAGAAGAAAGAAAGAGAAGAGAAAAAGATAAATATTTCCTTGGACAGTCCTCTTGCATCAGAGGACAACTGTTCCCTATTTTGTTCTCTTTACTGAATATTTTGAGCTTTCTATTCAAGTTTTTGGTTAACTAAAGCATAACTAGACTATATATCCCAATGGGAGAAACTAGGACTATTAGGACTGAAGGAGAGGAAGACTTTCCTCTACCTACTCTGGGTTCTTTCTGGCTGGGCTACAAATTAAATTGACATGAGACAGAATAACTGGAGAAAATCAAACAAAGCTTTTTAACATCTATACATAGGAGAAACCAGGGAAACTGAGTTTCTCAACAAAATGGCAGAGGTTCTCTTCTTAAGTAGAAAGACAAAGGAGGATGTTGGGGGTGGGGAGAGTCAGCTATGGGAGATTACCAGATAGGCACAGTAAACAAGTGTAAAGTTATTATGCAGATTTAAGGCCTCACCTTCCACACTGACAAGTCTCTAGAGGTGAGGTCATACCCCCCCATCTTCCCAGTACAGAGAGGGAGACACCTTTACAAATGGAGATTTCCCTTACAAATGTAAATGTCTGGTAAATAGAACTTTGATAAGAATGGGCTTAGCAAAGACCCTCCCAGTCTATCATACCCAGAGTTATCTACGGTGATGGCCTGTCCCTGGGACAGGCCTTCTATCTTAAATCCTTTTAGGCAGTTAGTGGGGGGGTGGGTAGAGATCAAAGTTTCTTTCAGAGAAAATAATCAAAGTAAAGAGACATATTTTGAGGTGGCCAATTCTGATCCCCACAGGACCATCCCAATTCTGCTCTCATTTGATCATGTTCAGTTTTCCACAGTGCCTACCTTCTACCAGGTGACTAACCTTTTCAGGAAAGCCTCTATAATATTGCTCCCAAACTCTTTAAAAATTATAACAACATATTCTTTAATTGAACTTCAAATCACACTGTCAAAGAAATCACCCCTATTTAGTTCCCATAACAAATTATGACCAACTACTATTAATGGGATCCAAACTCATCATAGACTATTCATTGATTCTCTAAGAGACAACATGCCCCAGACAATTAAGGAGATAATTTTATTCAGGCTGCTGCAATAGGGAGAATGTTTATTAAAGAAGAATGTATTAAAGAAGTGGGAGAAAACCTGAGATTTTGTAAAGGCAAGTAAACAAGGGAGTCCTAAGGAAGGATGGACAGCTAGTACTGAGTAAAAATATAGCCTACAGAACAAAATGACCAATACCCAAATCTCCAAATTAAAAAAATCATAATAGCTATGAGCTCCTATTATGATCTCAATGACTTCTTATCCTAACATGGAAATACAATGTCCTCAAATATAATTTCCTCTTGCCTTGCTCTCAAGATATAGGGAAAAAAATAGAGCCAATAAAAGTCATATCAAAATGAGAAATTATAAACAAAATATTCCCCTCTCTAAATCTAAATCTTTTTTTCTAGTATGAGTTGAAAGCAACTAAGAATGTTGAACTTTATCTAAGCCCTGTGTTCCTGGAAAGGAGCAAAGGTTGTTAAGAGATCTATCCCTCCCTCAGGATACATTTTTATGTTCCAAGACACAGCTAACCAAAATAGACCACTCTGCTCTTGCATATTCCAAAATAAGTCCCCTATCCTTCCAAGTGGAGATTCTTTGTCCACCTTTTCTAATGACTCACTTGTTTACCTGCCTCTGTAAAACCCCAGGTTTTCTCTCTTTTCTCTGACATGTTCCCCATGAATGGATGCTACCCTATTGCCATAGCCTGAATAAATCTCCTTAATTATTGGGGCCATTTTTTTTCCACCAAATCGATCAAGAACCTACATTGAGTTTGGATCCCATTAACAACAGGCGTAGCCTGAGTCATCTCCATTAGATCTGCTATTGCTGGTTCAGCACTTTGAAAATTGGACCCATCACCAGATGATTAATAAATCATCTCATGGGTTCCTCTTTCTAACTTTCCAGTGGTCATTAGACTCATAAGAATATCATAGAATCAGTTCCATAGACACAAAATGCAAGAAACATAGGCACTCCCCAGGCACTGGAATAGTTTATATCCTAAGTACCAACTCCCTTAACAAACTCACAAAAAGGTATGTTTTCTGAATATAATATGTATCTTAATCTATACCCCATGTTGTTTCAAAGTCACTCTGGAGATCCAAGATTCCAGTCGAGAAACAGACTAGAAAAGATAACAATGTCAATAGAAAAGGTAGAAAAAAGAGAGACTGATTTGGGTCAACTAGGATTCAAGTTTGCACAACCTTGCTTAGTCATCCCTCCAGTGACTCTTTCCTGGAATCTCTTCTCATTGCTATATTTAATGATCAGTAACAGTTTTCCCATAAGATTTTTATTTTAGCCAAGTCTTTTTCAAGGCAATAAAAGTTATAATTACCTTTGTATTTTATTTGATTTTGAGAAACCACTTCCAAATTTCATATGGAATAACTATAACCTCAGTAAAGTTTTATTATTTATCTGTTAATTTATTTGGCTACCTGATCATACTCATTAAATTTAACATTAGGAATATGAGACCTGCATTTCTTTTGACACTTTAGAGTTAAAGCTGGTTTTAAGTTAACCAAAATCTGCAGCCATAGGAAGAGAGGGAAAACTATGAGGCACTTCTCAAATAAGTAGACAAATACTGAAAACAAGTAAATTCACCTTATTCTCTTTGCCCTTTGCCCTTGCTACATAAATAATGTATGTAAAAAGTCTCTAGGGGAAGTTAGGACCTGGTTAAAACAAGAGGGAAATGATATGTTCTAAATGATTTCAAGAAAGATGACAAGCATAAACACAGTAACAGAAATACAGTCTACTGACTCCAAAGCACAGATGTGAGGAAAACTCCCCCAGGTTTATCCCACATTACTAGTAAATACCAAATTGTTCTGTCCAAAATGAATTTATAGAAGAGTCTCAGAAATAAATATATCTACCTCTAAAATATTCCCTAGAGAACACATCATACCATTTTCCATTAATTGTGCCACCAACCCTGGCATTCAAGTCTATGCCAAAAGTTAGATCCACTATGGAATACTTAAAGTTTCAAATAGATTATGGTGATGGTTTCACAGGTGTATATTATCTCCAAACTCATCAAGTTGTATACATCAAACATGCATAGCCTTTTGTATGTTAATCATACCTCAATAAAGTGGTGTAAAAAACTTCAGTATGAAAATATTTGTGCAAATATTCCATGGACAGGTTGCTGGGAGAAATTATTTCTTTATTCAGTGGCTACTAAATGAGTATCTTTTATGTGCCCGATCCTCTTCTCTGTGCTAGAATATGTTAAATAAATCATATTACAATTGTTGAGGAAGAGTATCAAACCAGCCGAAAAAAATTCTGCCACATGTGTTAGGTAGCTCAAAATTAGCCTCTCTCTAACACATAAGATTTTTTGCATGTATGGATATGTATTTACATTTTAAATTAATAACCATAATTTTATATTCATGCATATAGCATATACATGACCATGTTTGCAGATATATATGAAAACAAATATATGTATGTGCACGTGTAATGAAGAAGTTCAGTGACAGTCATGACTACTACTAAATTGAGAAATTTGCCAAAGTACCCTATAAATCACAATCCCCAGAAAATTAAAGGCCTACTCCTTTTTTTAAAGATGTATACATTTTAAGTTAAGAAGCAAATAACAATGGGTAAGTTATTGTGCCTGTATTCATTTTTTCTGATTTATTTTGAATTGAACATTAACCGTTTAGTTCCCCAAAGTTAGAAATTAACTCCTTTAGCTTCCCATCAACAAATTTCTTTTCAGCACTTACTATATCCTAGGCATTTGATTACTGAACACTAGCACTGACATATTACTTAGGGGAACACACAGAGAAATATCATGTCTTCCCTGTTCCAAAATTATATCTTATTGTAGTAGTCATAGAGTTGAGAAAAAGAAATTTGAATTGCTAGTATTCTACCCAAATATTAATATTCTTGTGTCTTTGTGAAAATTACTTGTTTTTCTCAAGAAGAAATGAAAAATGAAGCAAAAAATTTTCACTAATAGCTGGAATAAAAATGTAGACTGTAAACTTTAGTTATTCCAATGATCCTCTGTGATCATATGTAACTGCTTCCCAATTTTTTTGTTTCTCTCTTTTTTCTCATATTTAACATGCACAAATTAGAGAGTGAATAAAAATACAAATGGGCAAAAGAAATTCCTTTCGAACACAACAAATTATAATATTGGAATTTTTACTTTTTTTCTTGATTTTTGTTCAAGTTTGCATGAAGACAGGGATGAGAGAGGAAAGCCTAGACCGGAATGAGAAGTCTAGCAGAGTCAAATAATATTACTGCACAACAGATATAAAGGAAGATTAAGGGTCAGGGTTCAGTGAATAAAGAGAGGAGAAAATAGAGTTCAGGTGGAAAGCAGAGACCTGAATCTAGATGACCAATTAGGTCTGGAAGGTGCATGTTACTACTAGAATTACAATAGCGAAAAAATATGAGAATGCTTTTTTTTCAACTACGGAAGAACGCTTTATGTTTTGCTGTCTTTTATGGCACCCGCTGGTGATGAAGAGGTCTTCTAGACCCATAAGTATTGAGTGTAGCAGAAAGACATAAGAAGCCAAGGTGGAAATCCTGGTGACAACATTATCATTGTCATCATCATCATAATATTGTCACTATCATAGTTTATACATTTATACTATGGACACTGTGCTAAGTACTTCAACTCTTTCAATTATTCACTTATGAAATTATTCAATTATTACATACTATTATCTTCATTTGATAGCTAAGGAAATAGATTCAATAACTCATCATAGTTCACTTTCCTGATAAATAGCAGAACAGGGATGAGTTAAGGTCTGAATTCAAAAGCTCAGCTCTTCAACTTTGCAATACGATCCTCTCTTATTTGACATTTTTAGAAGTATGGCCAAGCAACATCTGTAGGCATATGTGTAAAATCTACTCCACCATCAGGTCAAAATATCAAGGTAATGTTGCTATCCCATGGTCATGGTCCTTAAAACAGAGGTCCAACCTAAGGGATCCCCCCTGTAAAGTTCGCCAAAGTGCACTGGGCATTGGGAGAAATTTTCTAATTTTGCAAAGCCTCAAACAAAGTATACTTTTATCCAAATTAAAGTTGCACAGACTAAAATGCCAAATTTTGTTTTCTGTTGCAGTTTGATCAAATACATATACTAATATTGTTGGGCTCATGGTGATCAAAAATAATAATGAGACTTTCTAAGACTTTATTGTGTCTTTAGTTTTATACTTCTTAGATAAATAAAAATTGGAAGCAATTGTGCCTTAATCCTTTCATTTTTATAGATGTGAAGTATCTTTCTTCTAACCTAATCAAGCTTATAGAAGAAAAATTCATAAAATTTGATCTCCAGAGAAATAATCAAAAGATACCTTGTTTTTAACTGATTTATTCATTCTTTCCACAAAAATGTATTGAGTATCGTCAATATGTTATGCACTGTTCTAGTCTCTGACAATAAAGCAGTGAATGAGACAAAGTCTTTCACAGACCTTCTAATAAACAAATACAAAATGCTATATAATGTCAGGTAAGTATAAGTGTTATAGGAAAAATTAAAGCAGGACAAGTGATAACAGAGGAACAGAGTTTGTGATTTGGATAGGACGGTCAGTGAAGGATTCTCTGAAGAGAGGACATTGGAACAAGACATCAAAGAAGGTGACAACCAAGCCCTATAGATATGTTGAATATGAGCATCTCAGACAGAGGGACTAGCAACCACAAAGGCATTGAGGCAGGAATATCCCTGGCTTTCCAGAATAAAAGCAAGAAACAAGTGAAAGAGGTGACTACTAAGAGACAAAGGGAGAGATAGCAGAGGCATTCATATCAGGCCTTGTGTCATGACGGAAACCCAGTGGAGGATCTTAAGCAGAGGAATGACATGATCAGCTTTGCATTTTATAATTTTTTTTTGGTGGGGAAGATTGGCCCTGAGCTAACATCTGTTGCCAATCTTCCTCTTTTTGCTTGAGGAAGATTGTCCCTGAGCTAACATCTGTGCCAATTGTCCTCTATTTTTTGTATGTGGGACACCACCATAGCATGGCTTGACAAGTGATGTGTACATCTGCTCCCGGGATCCAGGCCCGTGATCCGCAGGCCGCTGAAATGGAGTGTGCAACCAACCTTAATCACTACACGACTGGGTCAGCCCAGCTTACATTTTAAAGAAACACTAAGTCTTCTGTGTTGAGCACCAAGTGTGGAAGCAGGAATGCCACTGCAAAGCTACTGCAGTAGTTCAATAAAGAGATCATAGTGGATGGATAGACTGTGAGGATGATAACTGTCATGGTGGTGAGAAATGTGCAAATTTGTCATGTATTTTAGACATAATGTATAGGACTTGCTTGTGGATGGGATATGATGAATGAGAGAAGGAGTGAAGGATAATGCCAAGAGTTTTGACAGGAGCAACTGGAGGAATGGAGGTACATTTCACTGAGATGCAAAAGACAGTGGAGGAGCAGGTAATGAAAAGTTTGGAGACCACAAACTTACAATGCTGTTGTTTTGACATGTCTCAAGAGTAAAGAACTCCTCAGAGAGATGATGCATGAGTAATATTATCAAGCCATAAAACAAGGGAAGAGTAGAAATAGATGTAAGAATAATAATACTAATTTGTAGTTAGTGCTATCTAGTGGATTCCAGCTCCTAAGGACCCTGTGTACAGCAGAGAGGAGCCCTGCTCAGCCTTTTTGCACCATCTTCTTATCTTCTGGTGCTCTATCAGACAATGTTCCACTGCTATTCATAGGCTTCTCATGGCCTATTTTTTTTCAGAAGTGAGTGGCCAGGTCCTTCTTCCTAGTCTGTAAGCTCTGCTAAAACCTGTCCACCATGGGTGACCTGGCTGGTATTTGAAATACCAGTGGCATAGCTTTCAGCAACACACAGCAGCCACAGTGTGACCACTGACAGATAGGTGGTGTGGTTTCCTGGCCAGGAAGCGAACCTGGGCCGCAGCAGTGAGAGTGCCAAATCTTAACTACGAGACCACAGGAGCTGGCTGTTGATAATAGTAACGGTAATAAAATAATGTTTGTTGACTACTTAAAGCAAGCCAATTCCTATGCTAACTTATTTATATGCATTATATCATAAGTAATTAAAACTAATAATGATCTACATCTATACAGGCCTTCACTATTCATTCAGAGGTTGCACATATATTATTATACTATTTGGCTTTCATCACAATTTGCTAAAATAGACACATATTACTATTATACCTATTTTCCAGATGACTCAATGAGATTCAAGACTCAAAGGGATTAATTCACTTCATGAAGATAACAATGGATCCTCTAATTTCTAACTAGGCTCTTTTCACTATACCATACCACCCCATGTATATGGGCAATTGAATCTTCTGGTACTGAGAACATTTCTTATTCTATACCATGGTGTAGATCCCTTATGCTCCTAGAAGCTTTCACTGTTGTGATGATCACCAAAGACTCTTCACTACAGGCTAGTTAGGTTGTTAGCTATTCAAAGTTACAGAGCTAATTTTCTACACTTCAAATGTCCCTCAGAGTATCTCATATTATACTGGTAACACAAATGTTGTTGAAGAAATTTTGTTTCAAAGGAAAGACAGAAGGAGGAAAAATAGAATACTGAGGAATATTATACTAACATATAGTAAACAATCACATAAAAGAATAAGAGGATGATGTACTGAATGAGTATATTTGTATCCTTCACATTTTTATATCTACAGATGAATCAAAAAATAAAATATGCATTTTTGGCAGATCTTCTATATCCTCAGTTATGCTGAATGCAGTGTTCCCAGTTGTTTTAGTCACACAGTTTTAATTAGTTTTCATCGTTTGTTCTGGCATAGGATACTCTTTTGGGGACAAGCTATGGTATGTGGAATTGTTGTTACTTTTCCAGGCTATCTAAGAATGAATTCATAGTGATGATGGTGACAATGGAGTGCCAAAGAAGAGTCAATAGTGGCATAAAATAAACGTCACCCAGTGCGAAAATGTGAAAAATGCATCCGAGTAAAACAATATAGAACAGTCAGTGTACTTCACTGCAAACAAAAGAGAAAATAAATGCTGGCTAAATAAGCAGAAAGACTATTTTTGTCAGAACATTGGAGAGTTCAGTAAATCAAAAGATAAGCTGGTAAACTGGGCTGATAATTCAGACAAGAACCAAGATAGTCTAAGAAGCCACGAATATAGTCATTGGGAGAGTTTGGTTATGGGAAAGATATTTTGGATGCTGCTACGATCAGACATCATTGTCTAACGGGTCTGCTGGAATCTCACCTCCACACTACTTTCACCATTCCCAGTGGGCACTGGACTCTGGATATCAAGACCAGGGTATATTCTAAAGTTCCTAAGAGTAGCATCCAACTGACCAAGCCTCAATCACCTGCCTTCTTCTGACCAAGACAGCCTTAACATTCCCCTCAGCTTGACTACACTTGAGACAGGTTTCTTCCTGACTATGTGCCTCTGACATCCCTTTTCTTATAGCATTTGCTTTAGAAAATTTGCAATTGTAAATTCTTTCTCTGCTCCTTTGAGATGTAAATCTTCTCTCAGCCTCTTGCTAGCTTTACAACTCAGGAATGTCTTTTCAAGGACTTGAGAGCCATCCCTTTGAAATGTAATCATCAAAGAAGATAGCACCTCTATCTTCCAGTCTCTGTGGAAAGGTAGAAGTCAATTTGGATGAGATAAGTACCAATTAGCAAACACAAATGTTCTAATTATGTTTGCTAATTGGCCCACCTCCCCAGTAAACACTCTCCCATACTTTTCCACTAGCTCATCCCTGCATTTAAAAACACTCCCACCTCTCATATCAAGGGACTTGAGTTCAATCTCTCTCTGTTATTTCAATAGTCTTTAATAAAATCTTCCTTGTCTGTTTAACTGGTTTGGTTCAATTTTTCTCTCATGCACCCCAGCTTCTGCGGGTCCCAGACTATAAATATCTGACCTTTCACAATTTTCCTGGGTGGAGGTAGAATCACACCTCTCACCAAGACTCAGACTGCAAAAAAATTCCCCAAACACAGAAGGAAGTATTCATGCTGGATGGCCAAAAACAGACTAATGCCCACTATTCTCTACAATATAATGTCTACAGGAGGATTGTTCTTTCTTGTATACACTGAACACTAATACACTCATAAAAATGATCTTTAAGCCTGTCTCCCTGTTACATTGAATTTCTTGAAGATCCTTAGACTGGGTTCTGTGAGAGTAAGCAGCTTCCAAAACTAACTTGGCTGGCCTGAGTTCATCTGTAAGGTTGGAAGTGGTAAGTGGCTCCCATCACAATGATGACTAACATTTGCTGAGTGCTTATCAGGCACTTAGAACTTTTTTTTAATCAACTGTTTTACAGCTTAGAACTTTTTCTTGTTTTTGCTGAGGAAGATTAGCCTTGAGCTAACATTTGTGCCTCTACTTTATATGTGGGTTACCGCTGCAGCATGGCTGACAAGTGGTGTAGGTCTGCACCCAGGATCCAAACCCACAAACTCAGGCCACTGAAGAAGAATGGGCTGAGTTTAACCACCATGCCATGGGGCAGCTCCCAGATTAGAACTTTTTAAAATGTTATTTCTTCAAGCCTAAACATCAACCATTAAAGAAAAAAATCCACCAATTACCACCACCTCACAGGCTGTAAATTGACTCCATGTCTACACTTGTAACCAGCACTCTATAGAAATAATTCAAAACTCTAAACTAAAAATTAGAACATACATCAGAACAGTGTATAGATTTGAACTTGGGTCTGCCTAACTCTTATCAAAATTGACTGTATATAGTAGAGTCATTTAAAATGGAATTGGAGCTGCCTTTCCAGAGAAACTGTCTTGCTGTCTTGAACCTCGGACTGGGGCAAACCTTTGGACTGGGCCAAAATGGCAATTGTTTCACAAGCAATTGTTTGAGAAGTCAGCAGGAGAATGGACACCCTGATCACAAAGACTGATGATTGGATTTTTCTGAAGATAGAATCAATAGTCAATCAATGTTTAGCTAAGACCATCTCTCTGCCTCCAACTCCAATTAAAATTTTTTGTAATACAACCTCCCTCCTCTGGCTTTAAAAGCCCCTGACTTTTAGTCCCTAGTGGCACACTATTTGGGTTTCCACCTGAATCTGTGTCTCCTGAATTGTAATTCTAATTGCTAAAAGAATAAATATCTGCTATTTAAATTGTAGTGCTTTTTTCCTCAGTTGACACTCCAAAATCCATACTTTTGCTGCAATAATAAAAATTCTATTGAAAACAGTAACAATTAAACAGCAGCCTATGAGGACCACAGTGTGCTCCTTTCATAGAGAGGGCTTAGTTGTCATCTTTTCTACTTCAAAGAGAAGAGCACACATAATACTTCTGGCTGAGCATTTTTGTTAGTTCTAATTCAGTTGAGAATGTAACTCATGTAGAAAAGGCTTTGAATGACAAACATACTGCAAGCAATCTTTTCTCCAAGAAATACAGCTTTCCCTTGACCCTATAACTCTACCCAACTTTTCTGCTCTTCTTTACAGCTAAACTTTTCAAAATAGTTGTCTATATTCTAGGTCCTCTCCTCTCTTGACCATCCTATTTTGAACCAACTCCAGCTGGGATTTGTTACTACTACTCTAACTAAAATTATTATTCACAATGTCATTTCTTAGTCACTTATTTGATCTTTTGGTGATATTTGTTAAAATTTCCTTTTTCTTGATTTTGGGGCAATTTTTCTCTTGGTTCTTGTTTCACCTCCCTGGCTACCCCTTGTTGGGTTCTTTTTCTGGTTTCCCCTCACCTTCCTGAATTCTGAATTAACTGAATGTCTCAGGGTTCAGTCTTTTGACATCTTCTAACCTCTGTTTACATTACTTTACCACTGTAGGAGATCTTCTCCCTCCCAGGGTCTTTAAACATTGTCTAAATTCTGATAACCCTCACATGTTCGCTTGTCTCCCAGACCTCTCCTCTGAAATCTAGATTTATATATGCAATTGTCTACTCAACATCTCCATGTCAGGAAGCAGTTGCAGCTGGGTATAATTAAAAGTAGACATTATTTTTAAAAAGACATAAAAAAGTGTATCATGTTGATGTCAAAATTTATGCATGAATTAGCTCTTGCCTGCTCTACCGATGATCACGCCTACTTTCATTTAGAGTTGGTCTCAGTCTGTCCTGTCTCACTGCTAAACAAAGTTGCATTCACTATGCTTTGAAGAGGTTGTAAATCAAAGCAGAATGCCTTCCACTTGTTATGAGTTTCCAAATTACTACTTTATGGGGTTTTTTTTCATGCTTTTATAAAGGAAGACATCTGAAAAGTATTTCATAGTGTTAAAATAATGACATGTGAAACACACCAGTGGGATGTCATTGTAGTAAAAATTTTTCAGTATAGATTTGAACTTATCAATTTAAGGAGTTGTTAAAACGATTTGTGACTAGGTCTGAAGTAAATTTGATTTATCTACTTCACTTATTTTTCTTTAAGATTGCACAGCCAGGAAACATTTGAAATAATTCCTAATATCATGGTTGTCTTCCATTTCTGGTTCCTCAAGAAATATCAATAGTTCATTCACATATTGATTTAATTAGAGTTTTTATCTTTATTGAAGACTACATATAAAGAGGCCTGACTTTTTTTTTTTTATTGATGTCTTAGTTTATAACACTGTGGGGTTTTAGTTGTACATTTTTGTTTGTCCGTCACCTTGTGGATGTAACCCTTCACCCTTTGTGCCCCCCCCACCCCCCTTCCCCTTGGTAACCACCAATCAGTTCTCTCTGTCCGTGTGTTCACTTATATTCCATATATGAGTGAGTTCATGCAGTGTCTGTCCTTCTCTCTCTGGCTTATTTCACTTAACATAAGACCCTCTAGGTCCTTCCATGTTGTTGCAAATGGGACAATTGTGTCTTTTCTTATGGCTGAATAGTATTCCATTGTATGTATATACCACATCTTCTTTAACCAATCATCAGTTGAGGGACACTTGGGTTGCTTCCACTTCTTGGCTATAGTGAATAATGCTGCAATGAACATAGGGGTGCATACGCCTCTTGTGATGGTTGATTTCACGTCCATTGGGTAGATGCCCAAGAGTGGTATTGCTGGATCATACGGTATTTCTATTTTTAATTTTTTGAGGACTCTCCATACAGTTTTCCATAGTGCCTACACCAGTTTGCATTCCCACCAGCAGTGAATGAGGGTCCCCATTTCTCCACAACCTCTCCAGCATTTGTTGTTATTTGTCTTTGTGATTATAGCCATTCTAACCGGTGTAAGGTGATATCTCAGTGTAGTTTTGATTTGCATTTCCCTGATGATTAGTGATGTGGAACATCTTTTCATGTGTCTATTGGCCATCTGTATCTCTTCCTTGGAAAAATGTCTGTTCATATCCTCTGCCCATTTTTTGATCGGGTTGTTTGTTTTTTTGTTGCTTAGTTGTATGAGATCTTTATATATTACTGAGATTGATCCCTTGTCGGAAAAATAATTTGCAAATATTTTCTCCCAGCTGGTGGGTTGTTTATTCACTTTGATCCTGGTTTCATTTGCCTTGTAGAAGCTCTTTAGTCTGATGAGGTCCCACTTGTTTATTTTTTCTTTTGTTTCCCTTGTCTGGGTAGACATGGAATCTGAAAGGATCCCTTTATGTCCAATCTCAATTAGTGTACTGCCTATATTTTCTTCCAGGAGTTTTATAGTTTCAGATCTCACTTTCAGGTCCTTGATCCATTTTGAATTGATTTTTGTATATGGCGATAGGAGATGGTCTACTTTCGTTCTTTTGCATGTTGCTGTCCAGTTTTCCCAGCACCATTTATTGAAGAGACTTCCCTCTCTCCATTGTATGTTCTTTGCTCCTTTGTCAAAGATTAGCTGTCCATAGGTGTGTGGTTTTATTTCTGGGCTTTCAATTCTGTTCCATTGATCTGTGTGTCTATTCTTGTACCAGTACCATGCTGTTTTGATTACTGTAGCTTTATAGTATATTTTGAAATCAGGGATTGTGATGCCTCCAGCTTTGTTCTTTTTTTTCAGAATTGCTTTAGCTATTCGGGCTCTTTTGTTGCCCCATACGAATTTCAGTAGTTTTTGTTCTATTACCGTGAAGAATGACATTGGGATTCTGATTGGGATTGCATTGAATCTGTAGATTGCTTTAGGTAGAATGGACATTTTAACTATATTTATTCTTCCAATCCATGTGCATGGAATATTTTTCCATTTCTTTATGTCCTCCTCGATTTCTTTCAATAGTGTCTTATAGTTTTCATTGTATAGGTCTTTGACCTCCTTGGTTAAATTTATTCCCAGATATTTTATTCTCTTTGTTGCAATTGTAAATGAGATTGTCTTTTTGAGTTCTCTTTCTGTTGTTTCATCGTTAGTGTATAGAAATGCAATTGATTTTTGTACGTTGATTTTATACCCTGCCACTTTACTGTAGTTGTTGATTGTTTCTAGTAGTTTTCCGATGGAATTTTTTGGGTTTTCTATGTATAGGATCATGTTGTCTGCAAATAGTGAGAGTTTCACTTCTTCATTGCCTATTTGGAGTCAAAGAGGCCTGACTTTTAATATGCTGTATATTAATTCTAGTGTACCTATTTCTACTTTTGTTATAATTTTTAAAGTGTGGGTCATATGGAAAATCTAACCCTGCCTTAAAAAAAAAAAAAAACGCAGAGCACAGCTGAGATGTGGATAATTATCTGGAAAACTATTAGAAAATAGAAATAGTAAAAGATAAGTATTTTCCATTATTAATTATTCAGTTTGGGCATAAGTTAATAGAATTTATTAAATATCAAAACACTATGGAAAAGGATTATATAACTTTGACTTCACGAGTTGAAGGAAACTTACCCAATGGGTCATTTGACTCACATGGCTCTCAAAATCTGCCAGGTACCTGGTCCCCAAATCCCTCCTTTTCTAGAATTACAATTCTGGACTCTGACCTTTGGACTAAGCACTACCCCAGAACATGGAACCTACTTGTTAATCAGGAGGGATTCAAGGACCTTCAATTCAAAGCACAGGAGATTTGGAATCAACATCATTTTCTGATAATCCCACAGGGAACAGGTGTTTCAGATCTGAAGGCACAACATTCTTCTTCCATGTTCTTATGACTAAAGCTCCACCTTTTACCTCATTTCTGGTAATTGGATTTCTACTTTGTTCGCTTATGCTTGAGCCCAGTCTTAACAAAGTGTTTGCTAGCTTTGGCTTTCTATTACTGGAGCTCCTCAATGCCCTTTCCAGTTCCTCTCTTTTCACCAAGAAATTGAATCTTAAGCCCCAATTCAGGCAAAAGCTTACTTATTTGTAATAGATTTCCCAGATCCTAACTGCCTTTCTGCCTATCTAACTGGGTCCTGATCAATTTATCTAATTAAAAATAGTGACTTTTTTGACAATAACTGTGCCAAGGTTTTGTATAATTGAGCCAAACTGATCCTGTGCTCCAAGAATCCTTAAGAAAGTGATTCAATATTGGCTCAGAGTTATTTAAAGAGGTTAACTGTGCTCACCTTGCAGGATAATAAGTGATTAGCAGAAAGCACCATAGAATAATTAATAGACTGTGAACATAGGATAGGAATCCCAACCTAGTTGTCATGTCAGGTATTTCATAGCCCTTGTGAGAGTTGCTATTTGGAGAATTTTTTTTTTTCTATGCTCGTTTACTGAAGATTGCCAGGCCATGATACAGCCAAATATTTTAAAATACCTTCTTAGAAATTCCCAACCGTAATTTTCAGGTAACGATCCTCCTAGAATCCATAACATTTTTGCTACAAACACACACACACAAGGTCACTCAAAAGCATTTATGTTAGGTCCACAATGAAGAGAGTGAATTGAATTCCTATGGATGCCATTTATCTTAGTATCCTGTCTTAAGAAACCATGGTGGAAATTCACTGGAGAAACCAAACTTTGGATAAGGGTGTGGCAATAATGGCTACACTCTCCCAGAAAGTAATGGGAAGTATTTTTTCTTTAGAGCATTTTTATCATTAAGACTTTTACTTACAAATGAGAGAGATTGGAAGTCCTTTATTAGGGAATCTTTGCTATCAAGACTGCAGTCATGGCATGGTTACATTACCTAAGAGATGTTAACTAGCTATAATTGGTACTTACTGATCCAAAGATTTTTTTAATAACTATATGTACAAATCTAATTTCCTACTCACAAAAATCTCTTTCTCTTTCATTTTGAGATTTCTCCATGATCTGCCAAGTCACCCTATCCACTGTCATCTTTCACTTCTCCCTTTCCCTCATGTTCCCCTTCTGATCAGGTTTTCTCCATCATTCCATTTGATGGATTGCGTAGAGAATTCACCTCTGACGCAAGAGTGAACTCCTCTCCAAGTAATTCTAGAAATTTATCTATATCTGACCTCCCAAGGTGCAAGGGAGGTAATGGTTTCCAGAAATACCTGGCCACCTCCAATGAATATCATTCATGAAAAACAATCTGAGGGTAACATAAGAAAACCTGAATTAATAGGTTGTTTTACAGAGCTGAACACATAAGAGCAAATCAATAATCTGGAGATGAACTGGATTATAGAGTACGGAGAAACAGGAAAGTGAAGTCACCTTGGAGGACAAGTAAATGGGAAGCCAGTAAGATACACTAGAGTTGAGATCAAACTCAGAGAAGAAGAGATAGAAAGAGACACAGAGGAGAAGAAGGATTCTGATCATCTCTCCTCTTTACATGCCATCTTGTAATGTTTTCATTGTGCAAGGAGCAAAGTCATGAGTAAAAACTCAAAACTTAGAATTTGCTAACACCAAAAGCCATAACTTTCCAATCAAGTCATTTATTTTGTTAATCTCAATGAATAATACCAAGATTTCTTCCCCATCATTTTAGGGAATGTATCCAAAGGTCTATTATTATATATCTTCCATCTTTAACACTCCTCCAAACTCTCATAGTTCCACGTTTAAGTAGTTAAAATAGGTATGAAGAGGTTAAACTATGTATTAACTGAGACTCTTAGGCAGCCAGTAAAAGAAAAAAAAAATGATTAAACCTCCACAGAAATTCTCCTCTAAGGTAATAATTGACTAATTTCTAATCAGTGAGTTTGACCTTAATATCTCTTTTCTCTGATCACATCTGTTGTTGACTTCCAAATGTCAATATGAGATTTCCCTCTTCCTGACTCAAACTAAGAGGCTTTAGTCTTCTTGACCTCCATTCAGGTCTGATACTGGTATAATAACTGGACTCAGAGTTCTCTTATTTTAGATATTAATCTTGAATTTTCCTCAAACTGTAATTAATCCTATGGCAGTTCTTCAGTATAAAAATTATGTATACGTCCAGTCAGAACAAAGAGCATGAATGTCTTCAGTGACTTCAGACCAAAGGAACAGTTGTAAATATTTTAATAGCATAAGTGCTTCACTTCTGACCAATATGCCAGAGCTAATACAGAAAGTCTAGGACATGGATGCCACTTTAACAGATGTAGCTATAGATCAGATAAAACTACATAACTTATTCTATAGTTTAATTTCCTACTATAGCCAATTACGTTATCGTCTATGTGAGATGAAGCAGAAAACATTGCAACTCGAATTTTATTTTTCACATAGGCAATTTCTGTTGAAGACATATTTGATAAGACCGTTCAAGATTTAGGCAAAAAGCTGTATTTTGCTCAAAAGTTTCATCCCCTCATTCAAAAAGATTTTCATGGAAAGAGAGCTATGATGTTGAGACTTGGCCATTTTAATTATTTCTTAGTCTTTATCATAGTGCATTTTTATTAGAAAGTGGCATGTACTGATTTTGAGATAACAGTTCATTTTCCTACCATTTTACATGCACTTTTTAAAAGTGTGAGGGCCATTAGCATACTCTTCTAACTTTGCCAGGATATTTTGGACCTGTAAAGGCAATGGAAATATGTTTGTTTAGGAGTCTTTCCCATCATAAAACCTATTGCTAAATATTTCTGTACTGCTTCTTTATTTAATCAAATCATCGTACCTTTCCCTTTTAGCCCACTGAAAGAATTTCCCATTGTAGGATTTTCCTATCAGTATCCATTGAAAGTGCCACATCTGCGTGGCTTTATATTTGCTATTCCACAGGAGTGTCGAAAGCAATCAGAGGGCCAGCAAGTGATGAAGTCTACTGTGTGTAGGTATGAGTTCTTCATTTTCTATCCTGCCAAGTCTCTGTTTAGTTGTTTTGCATTCTCTTATTGTTCTCCTGGTATTTCTGGCTTTATTTCAGCTTATTCCTCCATGGATGTTTTTAAAAGAGTTAGACATTCAATTAAATGTTTTATATTTCATTCCACATAGGGTTCATCTCATTCTTTTAGCTATCCTTTCATATTTTAAGTTTTGTCTTAATAATATATATTCCCAGGACTAGAACTAGATCAGCAGTTTGAAATGTTGTCTTTTTTAGTAGAAGATTTTTAAATGTTTATTATTATTGTTTGTATTTTTACTCATTTCTGAGAGTAAAGTACTGTTTTAAGCACTCTTTTTTATAAAATGTAAAGACTGAGTTGGTAGTTTGTGAGTCTTTTGCATTAGGTAACCTCACCTCTATGGAGATAAAATTAAAATAAGATTTTTGTTCATTTCATTCCATTCCTACCTGCTATTGAAAATCACCAGCTCTCTAATAAATTTTCTATAATGTTCTAGTCCTCTCAAGTGAATTACCTCAGGTTGATTTGAGAAGAGGTCCTTTTGGCTACCATGTACCATGCAACACAAATAGTCCAGAACACTGCTGAACCTATCCCCTGATATTCCATAAATAATCAAATACTAGTTTAGATTCAGCTTAAATTTTCAAGTTGAGGTCACTTGGAAATAATAAACAAACGAAATAATCTGTGTGCTTTTCGAAAGAGTGAGTTAATTTCAGATCCGTTTCCAGCATTATGTTCAACACTGCCTCTCTTAGACTGGGGGGAAAATATCTTCATGGAGAGGCAATAAATTTCTTAAGGTCCTGTCTCCAAAAGATAAATATGTTATAAAATCACTTCCACTAAATCGACTGGGCAGATTCTCATTAGCGCACCATCAAGCTGTGTTGTGAGTGATAGTTCGTGCCTTCATTTAATAGAGTTAAATATACATTCTATCCCCACTGACTACTGAGCCAAAGCACAGGCCAGTCAGATTCACCAAGCCATTCAAAACAAGATCATAGAACCAGATTCATCCTAAATGGGGCATAAAATTATTAAATTTTAGGAATAGACTGCAAATGCATTCTTTGGGAATGAGAGTAGACACCAAAACCAAAACATATATGTTGGTGGTTATTTTGTTTTTAGGATCTTGATTTTCACCTCAGTTTATGTCTTTACACTATGTGAGACTTGATCTCCTAGAGGAGCAGGTAATCATTAGAGTACCAAATAACATTCCTTAATAAGAACTTGATAGTTGTGTTTCTGAATATGATATGTATAAATAAATGTTCACTCTTTCAAGGAGAATCTAAGATCCCCTTAAAAAGTTCAGAGCCTCATTTTTGAGTGTAGAAAGTTCTTTGTTTCCTACGGAGAGTAAAGTGAGGAAATCTTATCCTAACTGTACAGTGGTCTTCACTTCCTTAAAATAGTCTGACATTGCACTGACAATGCAGACGTTTTGATCATCTCTCTCCTTCAAACCTGATGAAGTGAAAAAAAAAAATAATAAGAATTTCAAACTTGCCCTGTAGGTTGGGCCTATAGTTGAAACTAAATAGCCTATAAATACCGCTGTCCTGGTTTTATGGAAGTTTAGGTTGGACAGAAACAATGGTTATCTAGCCATCAATTTACAGACTCTTGAATTGAAAGGGATAGCTTCCCTTCCTTTGATATACGATGAGGCTGAATTCCTAAAACAACAAAGTACTTTTGCTAGGGCCTTGTCAGGGCAACATGGAGAAGGGAATTTAGGTTCTGTCTCCACTGAATTCTGTCAGATTTTGGTAGGCTATATTGTATGCATTACTTTCAGTTTTCCCTCACTTATAAAACAATGACACATGAAGGAAAACTGAGACTAACAAACATTAAATAGCCTCTTCCTTAGTATTGTTTTAATATAATTTAAGCCTTAAATAAGCAACTCACTTACAATAAATTTTAAAATCTTATTGTTGATTTTTATGGACATTATGAAAATTGAGTGATGAATTATTTTCTTCTAGATTCTCAGAACTGAATATCCAACTATATACTCAGCATCTCCATCACAGTGTGAAACAAATCACAATGAAAGAACCTCAATCAAAATGTGAACCAAAAAGATCATATAGATTTCCCTTTGGGGGGACAACGCAGCTTCCATCCATGTAACCCAAATCTCAATAAAAGATATTACTAGCTCTCAATTTCTCAAGCCAGAAACTATAGCCAAGTGCTATTGGGTTGACCTCTTGAACATCTCTAAAATTGATACAATTTTTCTCTTCACAGCCATTATCCTAGTCTACATCAACTCCATTTCTTACTTGAATTATTATCCTAACCACTAAGAGGTCTTCCTATCCCCAGTTTTGCTCATTTTAACCCATTCTATAAAATACAGACTGCATGAGCTTTTAAAAATGCAAATCTGATTATTTCACTGGCTCACTTGAAAGGGTAAAATAAGTCCTCATTTCCCTTAGATGATATCCAAACTCCTTAATAGCAACATATTGTTATGGACTTGATGTTTGCATCCCCCTACCCCCAGATTCATATGTTGAAGCCCTAACCCCCAGTATGAGGGTATCATGAGGTAGAAGCTTTGGGACATAATTAGGTTTAGATGACATCAAGAGGATGTAGCTTCCATGATGGGATTAGTGCCCTTAGAAGAAGAGGAAGAGACACCAAACCTTCCAACCTCTGCCTTGTGAGAACACAGAAAGAAGGCAGCAGTCTGCCAGCCAGAAAAAGCACTCTCACCAGGAACCAAACCTGCCGGCACCTTGATACTGGACTTCCTAGCCTCCAGAACTGTGAGAAATAAATGTCTGTTGTTTAAGCCACCTGGTGTATGGCATGATATTATGACAGCCTGAGATGACTAAAACAATAAATAATACTAAGAAGTGGAGATACTGCTGTAACAAATACCTAAAAACATGCATGTGGCTTTAGAACTGGGTATTGGGTAGAGGCTGGAAGACTGCTGTCTAAACATTCCCCCACCATAAGCCATGAATGTAGGCATACAAAGGAGCACTACAACATCAAGTGGGAATGGTATGTAAGAGATCAGACTCAAGCTAGTCCTAAAGACACAAGTAAATTACGTGAATCAATGAATCAGATTTCATAGCACCAACCCCTGCTATACTGCCTCTTCTCTCTCAACTTTCATCTATGGCCTCATGGGGAGTTCCTTATGTCCAGTTGACTAAGGAAAGAATATTTTGGGCTCAGTTTTATAGGTAAAACTGCATGATATGCTGGAACTGTATACAACTGCAGCACAACAGCCTCAGTCTTGGGGACCCAGGAGGACAATGGAGAAAGAAAATGCTCCTAAAGGACAGAACTTTAAGCAGAGTACCTGGTTGTTTATTTCTACCTGAAAAGAGAGATGACCAAAGGCACAGATATGCATTGATTTATAGCTGGTAGCTAAAGTTAGTCTGGATGTTCAGGAACTTGGAATGAACATGATTGGAAAATTGGTGACAAAAAGATCTTTCATTGCCCACAGATTGCTAACACAACCTTCTAAGTGATCTTCCTCTTTCCAGTTTTACCCGGTTCCAATCTATTCTCTAAAATATAGCCTGAAGGAGCTTTTAAAATGTCTATCTGATTATTTCACTGTCCTGCTTGAAATCCTAAAAAGGCTTCTCATTTTTCTTAGATAAACTTCAAACTCTTTACCATAACTTACATATTCTAACCACTTACTATCTGACTCCAGTTTATCTTTCCAGTCTTGTATCTCATTATTCTCCATGGAAAAAAACTATATTTTGTCTCCATTTATGCATGATGATCCTTCTTCCTGGAATCCCCTTTACATACAACATCTTTAAATCATTTAAATACCAGTTTAGACATTATTTCCTCTGGGAAGATTTTCTGACTCATATTCCCATCTTCAGATAGATATCCCTTTTATATATATTTATAGTAGACCATATTTCTATGCAAATCTTCCAGGCATAGCTCAACCCTACACCCAGAACCATTCAAAGCTTATTCATGCTTCAGATTCTAGGCTCAATTCACCAGACAATGAAGAAGGATGGAGATATTTGTTCCTACAGTCACTTCCTGTTTCTTCCTGCCTGGAATTAAATTCTTGGCAGGAAAATTCAGAATAGTAATGATAATTTCTTTCAGTGGAGACTACTGCAAAGTAAGTCCATCATTTGGTTCTAATAAGGTGATCACTAAGTAGTCCAACACTGGAACATTTCACAAAATTGGGTAAATCATAGGTATCCACAGTCCCCTTATTGCACATGTACAATCTTTTTATAAGTGCATGTATGCATATGAATATACATATAGAGCGTATAAAATTTCAAAGCTGAAAGAGATCTCAAAAGACTCTCAGATCTATTCTTAAGTTTCAACAAAATGCCTTCCAAGTGGTTGTGCATTTATGCTTTACCATCTCCAAGCACTGAAAGCTCAATACCTTACTAAGACAATTCATTCCAACATTAGATATTCCTGACATACAAGTACCAATTGTATATCAAGTCAAAATTTCTCTCCCTATACTTTTAACCTAGTTCTATTCATTAGAGGCTGTATTGCACAAGTTTAATTTCGCTTACAATAGTCCTTTCAGTATATAAAGGCTATGACTGAGGTTCCCAAAACATCATTACTTTAACTTTTTCAAAATATGTGTCCTCATATTGCATATAAAAAACAATATTTAGTTGCTTTGGGGAAAGAGGAAAAGGGAGAGGGAGAGAGAAATAGAGATGAAACAAGAGAGTTGGATATATTTTTGAAAGAGTATTAGACTATCTATGTGTGAAAAAGAACAGTCTGGGGTATTATTTGTTTCAATCATCACAGTTAAAAGACATTATGGCCTGTATAATAAAGGATGAAGAAATTTTTCTTGAGAAGATAGTTAAATAAATAGCTACATGTAAACCTGGGAAAAGGAACTTTGCCTTTCTCAGGAACAGGAAAAACAAGTTATTTTCAGATGAACAAATCTCCTTATGTAAGTAATTTTTTGCCATTGTTGGTTTTCTTCTATAATTTCCCTCACAAGCAATTGCTGTTAAACCTTCTTGTCATGCAACACTAGTAAATTTTAGAAAAGTAAAATCCAACAGCTTTTGAACACTTTCACCTTACATTTCTGGAATTTGTTTGGGTGACTAAGGCAAGCAGATGCTTCTTTGCATCTTGTAAAGATCGAAGCAGATTCAATGCTCAGTGCAAATGGCCCTGCATATTCATCATACTCCCCAGTTATAAATGGCAACACCGTGATCATGTTAATTAGCACTAGGCATCTGGTATTGAGGATCATGGTGAGGTTAAGAGAATGTTCTGGGTGTCCTTGAGTCTAGAAAAATAAGACATGGTGAAAACAGACACAAACTGCCTTATGAACAAAAAACATTAGTAAATGTTAATACCATCATTCATATTCATCTTAATTTCCTTTCATATACATTTATCAGAGGTGATATAAGTGAATACATTTACTATGAGGTAACTGATGGTTATTAACACATTTCGGCAATATTATCATGAAATGAATATTGCCCTGTTACAGGACTAGCCAACAAAACCTTGGCACAATTCATAAGGATTGCTATGCTGTTGACTGCAATGTCAAATGGTGATGCCTAAAAAGCAAGCCATGGAATTAATAATTAATTGTTATCAAAACATATTTTTGGGGGTCAGTCCGGTGGCATAGCAGTTAAGTTTGCACGTTCCACTTTGGTGGTCCTGGGTTGGCTGGTTCGGATCCTGGGCGCAGACCTACTCACTGCTCATCAAGCCATGTGGAGGCGGTGTCCCACATAGAAGAGCTACAACTCTACAACTATGATACACAACTCTGTACTGGGGCTTTGGGGAGAAAAAAGAAGAGGAAGATTGGCAACAGATGTTAGCACAGGGTCAATCTTCCTCCAAAAAACCCCTCAAAACATATTTTTGGTCATCAGAACCACAGAGTGGGATTGCATAGACACTCTCTATAACTTTCATATACTACAACTGGCAAAGGAAGAAGGAACTGACACAATTACTGCTTATTCTAGAAGACCTGGTGCATCATCAAGAAATCTCTCCAAGATTATTTACATGAAGGAAGATTTTAGGGAAACCTGAAGTTTTCTTTTATCTGAGAAAAACAGGAATTGTATATAGAAGTGACCAAATCCACCATGGAATATAGACACATAAATGGGGAAGTTGATGGAAGCAATATCTATATATCATAGGTAAACTGGACTGTGTTCTTATTTATCCATTTTTTAAATTAATACTGAGACCACAGCTAAATCAGTTTTGTATGTTTTTACACTCATAAATAGAGCAAACATACTCAGATCAATTACGTACCCTAAGAGAGTGAATACTCCTCATATCCCCACTACTCCAGATAGTGAGCATTTGTGATGCAGTTTTTAAAGAGAAGACTACATAGGTCCCCATTTAATCAAGAAATTGTAAATTTCTCTGCTTCTAATTTGATGATGAAAAAGAGAGAAGATCCTTCTCCACTTACTAATCCAACTCAAGATAGCATAGACACATAGAATGGGTAAGACAGATCTGTAGGCCAAGGTCAGCCCTTTTCAGAGCTGCAGAGGCTAGACCATGATATCAGTGGCCCAGCAGCTGTTTTCTCTCCACCCATACTAAATTTTTGTGACCCACCTAAACAATCACCTAATTCTGACCTCAATTCCAAACTCTGTTTTCATCCTTATGTTCTCAATATCCTGAAGATATTCATTCCCTTTACATTGCATAATAATGTGAAAAATTATGTTTTTGCACATGTCAAGCACTATACTCACATGGTTTTACATAATCCTCACAATATCACTGTAAGATAGGTATCATGAGCTCATTTTCCATAGGAAGAAACAGAAGTTCAGAGATGTTAAATAACTTAATAAATATCCTACAAATGGTAAACAGCATGGCCTGGATCCAAACATGGGACTGGACTGTATGACTCCAAGATCCCATGCTTTATCTACCAGAGATCAAAGACAGCAGTGCAACTCACCTGTTTTACCGAGCCCAAGGTATATATCTTATGTCATGAGTAAGCCAACTTTTTCTATAAAGGAATATATAATAAATATTTTCAGCTTTGTGCAACAGCTGATCTTTGTCACAACTACTAAAATTGCTGTTATAGCATGAAAGCAGCCATAAACAAATGAACATGGCTGTGTTCCCACAAAACTCTATTTACAAAAATAAGCAGTGGGCCAGATGTGGCCCACGGGATGTAGTTTTATGAACCTTGCCTCATACAATTTCATGAAATGTTCAGCTTGATAAATATTCAACCAAAAATTATTTCATACCATAGAGTTTTCATCCAGAACATTATATAAGTTTTCATTCGGAACATCATGTATACAACTCATATAAGAGTTTTCATTCAGAACATCATATAAGCATAATCAATATCAGGGGTCAGCATGAAGGTCTCAGTGCCATTTGTAGAACCAGTCCTCAAACTTAAGTCAGACACTCACACTTTGGGTGTGGATGGGGTCATAGGGCAGAGGTCATCCTCAGTATATCTGAGGGTAGTCTAAGAATCATTATCAGGCTTTCTCTTTATTAGTATAGCCATATTTTCTTATATATTACAGTATGATCTCTTGAAATCAAACTTCCATATTTTAAAATCTCAAGATAGAATAATAAGTAGTATGATAGCATTGGGTCTGTGCTAAGAGAGGAAGAGAGATACATGCATAATACATATATGGATTGATATTTAGAAAACACAAGATGTGTGGATACTAAACTAACCAGTAGCTAGATAAAAAATTCACATGAGAATTTTTAGCGATGATTATTTTTGTCAGATGAGAGATGCATCTTCATTTGATGACATTGATTCAGAAGCTTTGCCTTCAGAAATGAAATATTTTCTAGAAAAAAAGAGTTACCAGCCAAAGCAAGCGTTCTCAAAGGGAGCTGACCACAGGAAGGCCAGAAGATTCCCGTTTTCTCTGATGACCTGACTTTAAGTTCACCTCTGTCCGTATCTTACCTAAATTTGATATACACCTTCATACTTATTATACCTCCAGATCTGCAGATATTACTAAGTTCTGACTAATGTTAATAAGTAAAGATATGATGATATAACGTAACACAGAGATTATTTTATTGTATTGTAATAGTTCTATGAATTTATTCAGCATTGCTTTTCTAAAATCATTAAGGTTCTGAATTGGTCAGTTAAACTTTTTATGCATACTTTTCGGGATCTAGGGGTAAAATTACACGTGTTAAAGTTGAATTTATGCATTTATAAATGTAAGAATTCTTAGGGCACGTTCCTCGTGACTGTGAAAAGTGTGTGTGTATGTGTGTGTTCACTCTGTACAGAATGTCTCCATTGTGCTTCTCTTTCTTCTACCTCCTTACATCATTTTGTACTGATTTGTGACATACTGAGTCACCTAATGAAACATGACATGTTTAATTAACTGTTCAGTATTATTCTTCCATGATAGATTAGAAAATCCATGAAGGTAGGAACCATATTTTTCTTGTTTCCTGCTGTGTTCCCAGACACAAGTACAATGTCTGAAACTAGTAACCACTTAATAAATAATTGTTGACATCATAAATTGAATGATGTATTTTCTTTTACTTAGGTGAAATAAAAAGAAAAAACTGTGCCCCAAACACTCTTTACACAAATAATCTTCAATGAGTAAGGTCTGTGAAGAGTTAATATCTCATTTCATTTTTAAGATTGATTTTTACATTTATTTTCGGGAGGATGCTGATAACCCATCCTCGCAGGCATGCACCAGAGGAGAGAATGCTTTCATCCAGATCCTGAACTCCGTCAAAGAGGAGAATCAGTCTCCAGCCGCTCTCTACATAGATGGTTGCACTGAAATTGCTCAATTAAGCCTCTGATAGATTGTCAAGTAGATAGCCACTTTGGGCTACTGGATCAATAATAATAATTCCTTGTATTTGTATAGCAAGCACTTACACCTCCAAAAAGTACTTTCACATCAATTGTCTAATTTTATCCTTACAAGAAAGAACAGGGTCAGATATGAGGGTCAGATCACCTTTTCCATTTCACAAATGAGGACAATTCAGGACCAGAGAAGTTAACTGGCGTCGTCGGCAGAGACTGGGGGGAGACCTAAGGTCTCCTACATCTGAGTTAATTGCTCTGTTCACTAGATAACCCTGCCCCACGACATAACCACCTTTTATGATGTACATGTAGTTATATTTAAGTTCAGCAGCAGAACCACAGTAAACCATTTATCTACCATTTCTAAGAAGACAGAAAGGATGAGGATTAAGCCCAGTAATTTAATGATCTTCTACCAGATCAGAGACAGCATTGCAGGGGAAACAATGTGGTGCACTGCAAAGATCATAGACCTTGGAGCCAGGCAAATATGGACTGTATTCCCAGCACTGGAAGTATTAAACTTCATGGGCACATCTGAAAACAGGGCTATAATTTATCATCCCTAAAGGTTTTGTTTTGTTTTGCCATGTTTTGAAGATTAAACATGATAATGTGTGTGGAAGTGGGCAGTTTAGCATCAAATCCATTTTTATATACCTTGTCTGAGATTACTAGATACCTTCCCAATGTCCATTTGCCTCTTCTATATCATCCATATCAACAAGAGAAATTTGATTTATTAGTGGTGGCACTGTATTCACTAAAACTCTTGTTTCCCAGACTCCTGATAAATAGGGGCTAACTGACAACGTTTTGACCAAAAAGAGGTAAAAGCAAGTTGTTTTGTAGGATTTAAATGGATGTCAGACACAGCAAGTGCCTTTTTTCCCTTTGCCCTTCCACCTCTTGTCTGGCACCTGAACAGGAAGGTGGGACACCTGTCTTGTGACCACAAGGGGGCAAAAGTACGTGTTAAGGATGGTTGAACAGATGCTAGAAGGATCCTAAGCCCCTGATTGCATCATGGACCCACCATATTACCCCTAAATCCCCTACATTCAAATCTTCACTTTGTGATAAAAAGTAAAGATCCTAATTGTTTAAGTCCTGTTTGGGGGAATTTCTGTAATAGCCAAACAAAATTCTCATCTGATATAACTAATTTCCTTTTATTTAATTTCTTTAAAGGGTCCCATAATCCATCCCAAATAGCAATGCTAGATTAACATTTTTAAAATAAAAATAAATAATATATTGAAGTGCTCTGGGTCAACTACTATGCTGAGAACACGCCTTAGTAAGAAAATTATTTACTGGTGGAGCCAGAGTCCAAATTCAGATACGTGCATCAGACCCAGACCATGAGCTCCTCCCCATGATTCAGAGTCCAGTATAATGTGAGTTTCAGTTTTCCGATTTGTCAGCAGTGTAACGTTGCCAGGCAGATCTAAGTGCTTGATTTGGCATTACATAGTAATCAAATCCTTACATCACTTCTATGAGTTAGGGACTGCTATTATTACACATTACAGGAGCATGCATCTAGTGAGGAGCAGAGCTATGTAGATTCAAATGCAAATCTATATTTCTAATGACTATACTATGCTGTCTCCATTCCACAGGTAGAATGTCAATATCCAATTTCTGCTAAGAGAAATTTGAGTACCAAAAACCGAGAACCTCTTCAAGAAAGTCTAGAAGTTTATCTGTACAAAGAAGCCTCTTCTGGTTGGGGATGAGGCCACACCACATCAGGTTTTCACTCAACTCAGCTGTGTTTTAGAGGGTCCCCGCTGACTAAATCCATGAAATACGATATGTTCTCCTGTTAAGTCACTAATAATGTGACAGATTTCACACAGCTTAAAGACTCAAATAAATTCCTCAGCATATTCTGAGCAGTGTTCTTGGTGGCAGATATCTACATTTGTAGGAAAGTCCCAGTACTAACCTTTCAACCCCTAGGGATAGAGAGAAATCAGTCTCCGCTGTCTAGTACATTATCAGACTTCTTATTTCGCTTTTTAAAAAAACTCTCTCACATGAAGCCAGACAGCAGCATTTCTGTTTTCTTCCCCCTAGCATCTGGAATATCCATGATCTAGGATATATTTCTGTGGATTCAGAGCCTAAAATGCCACCACATGCTGCTGCTAATAATAACACATAATAATAACTGCTGTGAAAGTTCCTTAGCTGTCAGCTCTATTTTTATTTCATTTAAAAAATAATAATTTCAGTGCCCATTGCTGTGCCTCTGAGTGCATTTACAAATCAAAAACATATTTCACATTAAAAAAAAAAGCAAAAGACCAACATCCAGCTCATTCAAATCTCAAGCCTCAAGCAAAAGAATTGCCTAGGCTTCCAGGCAAAGAAAAGTGGTAATTTTTAAGTGGTCAAGAACCGAATTAGGGCAGCAATAGAGGTTAGATTCATAGCATCAAGAAAGTGGGTAACCTTTGAGTTTATCTGGTTCAATTTTCAACTGTCATATTAATATTTCCTCCTTCATGACCACTCACAAAAACACATAAAATATACCCCACGAAATTATTGTCTGCCCTGATATTTCCCTCTATTGATGGGAAATTTATTCTGAGTCAGTCAGTTCCATTTTAAGAGTCTTTAAGTCAATGGCAAGGTGTTTTTGTTTATTTGTTTTGCTATTGTTGTTTGTTTTTATGTTAGGACTAAATCATACTCCCTGAAGATTCTACTCTGAGTTTCTATAGTAGAACTCTCTGTAGTAGGTCTTCTACTCTGCAGCTCCTTTTCTGAGCTCCGTAGCCAACAGACTCTTCTACACTTAATCTTTCAATTACTTAAAGACAGCAAGCATTTCTTTAAGTCTCAAGACTTTCTTTATAATGTAAACATCCTATATATAAATTTTAAACAACTCTATAATATCTAGGATAGAACATACTTAGTTGACTTTACAGAAAAGGGTCCATATTCAAAATTAGCCAGAATTCTAGATGTGGTTTAAGGACATGCAGCACTGTAATGAAAGGGACAGACATAGTCTGTGAAAAACCCTTCCACACAAAGGATGTGAGGATGGTCTGGACACCTTCAACACCAGTATCTTCAACACCAGTCATCATGTAAATGCTTCTTCTTGTCTGATAGTATGGTAAGTGTCCCCCTTTCACCCCTATCCCTCCTCCTCACTTTTCATCACCTCCTTCTTCTCACCTCCTCCCTGGAGCTGCAATCAGTAGAACACTGCTATAGGACTGTGGTATCTTTTCCTATTTGGAATATACTCTTAACTCCTAATCTTCCTTTGAATAACAACTCATTCACTGCTTCCCCAACCTCCTAAGTCAAATTTCATGTTAGATAGTCTCAGAACATCATTGATCTCTGCATCCACAACTTGTAAAACACATCAGCCATTTTGACTTTACATTTATTCAATAACCATCTGTCTCTTCATTTAGATTATAAACTCCTTGGGGAAGACAGATTGGTTTTGTTTTTGCTTATGTATTCTCAGCACTGAGCTTGAATCTTTAGTTCACGGTGGACGAGCAGTAAATATTTGTTGAATAAAAGATTGAATGGATGACTGAAAGGAAAATGAGATAAACACAATTTTCAGAGAGAGAAAGTGAGTGGATTGGTAGCAACAGATTTAGTAGAATGAATAAGCTGAAACCTAACTGACTCTGTGTATGTGTGTTTGTGAGTGTGTGCATGCAAACACATACGTGATTGTGTATGTTTATGAGTTAAGGTGATTTCATAGAATGGGGATGGAGATGAGTGATAAGAAGCAAGCTGAATCTCAGTACATAAACCAGCATGTGGGGTAAAGAAATTGGTAGAATCTCTGAATTAGACACTCTTAGACTCCTGATTCCCTCCCTGGCTCATACAGTGAGGCCACTGTTCTTCCCTGACTCCTGCAGAAAACTGGAGGTTTTACTCTCTGGAGAGTTAGACCAAAGAAGTCTATGTTTAGAGATATGAGGCAGTACTGAGAGTGATGGTAAGGGTGGATGTGAGATGAGATGAGGAGACGGGGATAAAATGAATGTCTATGAAATTGCCAGCACATTCCCTAGAGTACGGGCTATCAGGCTTATGCCATCTAGGTTGGGAATTGAAATATTCCTGTGTTCAGGTCCCCAGAGAAGTAGACGTCAAGATAGGATTGGACATGCGGGAGATTTAATGAGGAAAGGACTGTAGAGACTAGAGGGGAAGAAGGGAGAGTAAGCAGGGGAGCCTTCAGACCACATGTAGACGAAGGAGAGGCATAAGGAAGAAGATCAGGGAGGAAGAGTCTCAGACCCCAGTGTACTTCTAAGGAAGTCTTGGCCAGGCCAATGGGGAGTCCTTGAACCAAAGTGGTCCCTTAAAGGAATTTCGAATTGTACATGAAGCAGCCACATTAGTAAACAAATGGGAACCTGCAGTGCTCAATCATTGTCTGGGACAGTCTTGGAAAGAGTGGCGTCAACTCAGAGGTGGATCCAGAAAGCAGCAGCTGTGGCCATCAGTCAGTTATGTTTCCTGCAGTGGGAGATATGAGCAGTAAATTTTTGTGGACAATACTATTTCTTTTTGGGAAAAATGAACAGCCTCCTTAAAAGATATATTGACATTTGAGGTTGTCCATAAAGGACAGTAGTATTTTCCATGAATACTTAAATATGTAAATAAAACCCAAAACACATGAATGGAATTGATATATACAACTTTTAGCTCAATTTGTAATGTTTTACATCTGTAACAAAGAATAGATCTGAAAACAAATATGGCAAAATATTATCAACTGTAATCTCATTGGTGGGTATAATATAAGTACATGGGAAGATATAGATGGAAATCTAAGACAAAAAATAAAATGTGGTGGTAGAAGTGAGAGGAAGGAGAAGGTTATAGATACAGAGAGAGCTAATATTATCTAAAACATAGAGATTAAGTACAGCAAATTCACATTTATTGCTGGAAGTTGCTGTTACTATAGCCTCTACGGAGGACAATTCAGAAATTTTTTATCTATTGAAATTAAAAATATATATGCTTTGTGTCAGAAGTTCTTCTTCTAAGAATTTATTCTGTGGATATCCTTGAAGTACATAATGAAGTTTGCAGAAAGATACTTAATGCAGCACTTTTGTAATAAAAAAAAATGGAAACAAACTAAATATGTATCCATAGGACATGTATTAAATAAATTATACTGTGAGGCCATTATAAAGGATGAGATACTTCTAGTGAAAATGGTACACAATAATACCCAAAATGTATATTTTAAGGGAAAACATCAAGGAACACAAAATATATAGAATATGTTACTTTTAGTGGAAAAAAATATATGGATCCTTTCAAATGTATGGAGCCTCTCTGCAATGGATTGCAAAAAAACTGTTAATAGTGGTTGCTCTATGAATATAAATTAGATTACGAAAGGACAGGGAATGAAGGGAGACATTTCACATTTATTCTTTTGACCTTTAAATTTTATAGTATATGCAAGTATTATCTATTCCAAAAACAAACAATTTATTTTTTAAATGAGTAAGGAGGAAGCAGAGCCAGAGGACTTCATAACTGAGATTCAAAAGGAACAGTCATCTAGGATGGGGTACAAATAATATGAAATGCTGCTGCAGAATCCAAAAGAATTTTGAGGAAGAAGATGTGCTACACAATTTCAAAGAGGACAAGGAAGGTAAGAGTTGAAATGTTTCTTATTATGTTTACAATTGCAAATAATGTCTAATAATGCAAAGAGATTTTAAAACCAATTACAGTACAAGAACGAGGTGGCAGAGAAGAAGTAGTAGCAGCATCAAGGCATGGGTTCATGTTCCTAAGGCAAGAACATAACACATTCCCTCTCAGGGTATGAGGGGAAGGGAAGATTTCAGGATGTTTGCAGAGTGGGTTCAGCTCAATTCCAAGCCCGGAAAGGAATTAAATTTGATCTATACAAAAAAAAAAAAAAAAAAGGAAGGGGGATAAGAAGAAGAAGAGGAAAATTTGGGGTCCAGAAGTAAATTAAATACTACTTACATAATTTACTGATACAAATAGTGCCTTCAGAAGATTACACTGAACTCAAAACACATCTTTTCTTCTAGTTCTTCATACTCAACTTCTGGAACATCCATATGTTTTCAAACTAAATATTAGTTTTCATTTCCCTCCTCTGAAATCAGGTTCTGAGTCCTCCATGTCTTGTTCACTCATTACTGGGTTTTCTACACGTGCATTTATCAAAACCCTGACACCCAGATAGCTCAGCAATGGTTTGTAAAAAAAAAAAAAAAAAAAACTTGGTTTGGAGAAGAGCTAGTTAAGATCACGGCTGAAACAGCTACACTGCAAATGCACAAGTGCCTATGGAGGGCAGGAGGGTGAAGCAGCTCTGACCGTCTACTCCTCAGCAAGAGAGAGAAATCTGCCAGTTATGTAGAGGATGTGAATATATATTTTCTCATCTAAATTTATTCCTAAAGCATCCTCTCAAGGTAACACTAGTTATTAAATCTCCAGTTACATTTTACAACTGAGCAAGACTTGAAGTGAATGAGCACAAGGATCAGGAATTACAATTTCTTTCATTCTGAAAATGCAATCGCCCCCAGTGTGCTACGCTCTTCACATCTGAACTGTAGGTGGAGAAACTACCGGGTGTGTGTCAAACTTTCAGCTTAATATTATTTTATTAGTTTCTACTGTTAATACACATTTCTGTTCGTAGTCATTTGTTGAAGTTTAAATTATAGCTATGATAAATCTTTCACATCAAATATTTCATAAAATACTCCTATCTTAAAATCATCAGGAAGATGCCCAATATGCCGAGGGGGTGGGGAGGACACTTGGTTGTGCATACATGAGAAAACCATATCTTCTACATTTCCTGTTCAGAAGCTTCTATCACAGCTATATTAAAGGTATCAAAATATTTGTTTTGAGTTCTTCACTATCCCCCCTTTGTTTGACTAACTCTAGAATACAAGCCACCGAAATCAAAATCAATGTCCCACATGTAAAAAAATGCTGTTTGAGGAAATAGGAGAAATTATTTCAAAAATAGAATATCTCTTAAAAATATCATTTCTCATCATGGGGGCTCTTGCTCCCTATAAATTTTAGACAATGGTTTTTACAGAAATTTAAGGCTTATCATATTAGAATGTCTGACGTCTGACAGCAAAACTCACTTCACCACATTCTGTCCTCTTGCTTGTTCCTCCATAGTCCAGTGCAGAGCTGGGTTACATTTTTGATTTCTTCATCATTTTCCCACATGCCATTTTCTGTTATCCTCTTAACCACTGACTGGAAAGAGAAAGCTGTTACTACCTTAGTCTTTTTCTGAGCCACCTGGAAATACTAAAATCCTGTCATACAAACATTTTCTTTTTTGATGAAAGTATTCAACAGACTCTGTTATGATGACACAATCCCTCAAAAGATTTGAGAGATGAAAAGTTTGTGTGCCATTGGCTAAGTATAATGACCCCACAGTGCGCATGCTCCTGGAGAGAAAATAAATTGAGTGGTTCACTTAAAGCTGGTAATATCCAAGTTTCCCAGTTTCTTTCTCCATGCCCTAAAAGATGATTTGAAGGAAAAACATTAAAAAAATCTCAAATTAAATCCATGATAGCTTATATGTGTAGAAAGAGAGTAAATGTGTGAATTTTCTCAAGGTGGTACTAGGAAGAAATTTGTCAAGAGCAATGAAGTTAGAAATCTTGATTATTGTTTCCACCATTGGTACTAGATAGCATACATCAATAAAGAAGATGGGAAAATTTTTTAACTTTTTATAATTCATATATAAAAAATATTTTGAATGGCTGCATAAATATTCATTAAGCAAGTCCATAATATTTAACTATTGTCTGCTTTTCTCATTGTTAAATTTGCTTTTCTCATAGCTCAAAATTTTTGATGAAATTCAAGAGAATCCTAAGGATATTATATTCCAATATTGTGGCAGTAAAGAGAAGAAGGGAGGAAAAACGGCAAAAGCAAATATAATTCGAGACAATCATCTGACATAACATTTAAACATAACTTCTGCACAAACCAATATAGTTGAAACAGTTTTCAGGGAAAATAAGGAATGGTATTCACAAAGAATTCTTTGGCTTTTATTAGCATTAAAATTCAATAAATATTTGTGACACCCTATTGTGTTACCAAGAAACAGGAGTCAAATATTTCTACTTAGAGAAACGTGCATGCAAGTCCTACTAGCCAGTTTGACTTAAATAAAAAATGGCCTTTTCTTTGGTTCCATATACTCTAATCAAAAGAGTTGTTCATTTATCTTCAGCATCTCAGTTTGCTATCCTTTATTCTGCATATGTTTCTTCAATTGGTTTGATTTTCAGGGTCATTAGGACTTCATTTTTCCCCAAACTTGGCTCCTTTTAGTTCTTGAGAACCTATGTCAAAAAAAATGTCCTAAAATAAAGGACTCAAAATTCAGTTCAGCTATTTTCCATCTTAGTCATTTACTTACAAAGTTTGGTCAGAGACAGGTCCTCTTCCACTCTTAATAGTGGAGAAATATTCTTATCTAAGTTAACTCTTAGTTTACATTTTATATAAGAGCACCATTGTAGACTATAGGCCAGTGAGTATGAAATGGCAAAACAGAAAAAGAAAAAAAAAAAAAAAAAAAGCCTGACCTTTGTTAGATGAGAGATGCTTACTAGATTTATAAAGCATTTGTCCTGACATCCATGTTTCTACGCTAGAGAGGATTCATTTTCAGCCATATTTAACTCTGGCAATTAAACTTGTCAAGAAAATTTATCCAAAACTTGGAAAAAGGCAAAGAGATTATTGGGGGTATTTCCAATATAGTGTTGGGAGCAGCCCACTCTTCCTGAGGAGTATCTGATTTTCTAGAGTGTGTACCTTTGTTTGACTGCATATGTACTATGTATTAGGATATTTTACAATTCTGTAATATTAGAGATTGATTTTTAGAAAAGTGATAGTCATATATACGATTCTTATCTAAGAGCATTGCAAATAATCCTCATCTAGGAGCATTGCAAATGATTCTTCAACAATAACAATTTAAATGATTTCTGGTCAGGAGGAAAAGTAACCCAAAGATTACCATTTCTTATCTAGTAGACATTAACCATTAACCAATAATGTATCTATTAGCAAATTTATTTCTACATTTCTTTAACAGACAAACTATAAAAATCCCAATTCCTCAAAATCTTTTTCAAACCAGGTTTAATATCTTACTGATTCTCTCATTAGACTTAAAGAAAAACTTTGACATGTTCATTTTATATTATGATGAGAATCATGTTTTTAACTTTTTGAAAATTATACTTTAGCACTCTTTCTAACAAAAGTCTTCAACTGATAAAATAGCCCTCCAGTGGTAAGAGCAGGAACAAAAGGCTGATCACAGGAACACAGAATAAGCTGGCAGGCAAACAGAAAATACTTAAATTAGAAAGCAAGTATAAAAGCCACAGAGTTAAACGAAGGGAAAATAAGGGAATCCAGTACAAGAGTCTTGGAGCTCAATGGCACCAAAATGGTGAGCAAGGCCGACTTCTCATGGAGGATATTGATAAAGAGCAGCAAGATGGCTTACTATCTACCTCCAAATGACATTTTGAAAATAGACATGAAAAAGAAGAGCATAGAAGAGGAACATGAAAGGACTATTTGGGAGTAAATGTAAAGCATTTCCAGCAAAAGTATATTATGAGTTTAAGAGCATAAGCTATTGGTTTATTGAGAACTGAGTTCAAATCCTAGTCTCAATCCAAGTCTCAATTACCAGATGTTTTACAAAATATAGGCAAGTTACTTAAATCTCTGTGCCTGTGATTTCTTATTTCCAAACAGAGGATAACGACCCTACCTACCTCTTAGATTTGATATGAATATTAAATTTGAAAATCTACATAAAGCACTTAGCACAGTGTCAGGCACTTACTAAAGTAGCTTGATAAATGTTAGCCCTTATTATTTTTAATGACTTGAGAAGATTTTGAAAGGTGATAGATCTACAGTGCCTTGAAGACAAGAAGCCATCAAACTTTGACTATTAATATTTGATCTTATTGTATGTGGAGGCTGGTGGATCCTGGGAAGAGCTGGGTTGCATTGATGCTAAGATAGACATAGATGCTAAATGCTAAATCTCCCTCAATAATGGTATTTAACAAAGAGTATGATCCAGATACGAGATTGCAATATTACAGTGCAATCCAGATTGGACAAGAATAGTGTCAGACATATTAGAACAGATCCACACAAATCTAGCTAAGTCAAAAAGAAGTAAAATTTAACAACAGAAGTGAAGCCTTGAGGTTGACTGAAGTAATTTTTTCTACCCCTAATAAATTGTCAGCTTATATCTAAATCTTTCTAAATATTAAAGTTTTTAACCTACAATTGTGCTTATGTTCACTGCATAGAAAGAATATATGTCATGCTGTCATACCACTATAAGTTCAATCAATTATTTCTAAATCTTGATATTGTCTTCAAAAACACCATTCTGAATATAACCTGCTATTGCAGTAGGCAGACCAGTGAAAAGTACCCATTACAGAAAAGTGTAAGATCAACTGCAGGATTGCAGAACTGAAGAAGTAGTAAAGATTCAGAATATAAATTTCTGTTCTCACCATACATTTCATCTTTTTATAAATCATAAAACGGCAATGTTGGAAACACCCCATTTATCTCTCTAGTCTCAAGCAAAATCTGATCTCAAGAACAAGAGAAGATCAACTGTTCATTTCTAACTGAATGAGATTTAGGGTAAAAGAAATAGTAAAAGCCTCTGAAGATTCTCCCTATTGGCCTGACATCATTAGAATTTTATCAGTTTGTATTGTGCCAAAACTTCAGCTCCACAAAATACACATACTTGAACACAATGCTCCAAAGAAGGAAAACACATAACTCATTGTCCCTCTTAAATACTCTGTTCATAACTAATGGCAACACAAGAATATTTGCCTGGATCCTCTTTCCAATCTCTTGCTTATTTTGCTTCAGATAAAGTAGAAGAAAACATGTTAATCTGGAAGCTACTTGGGCCTCAAACTGAGAAAAGGATCCTGACCCACTGTGGCCAATGCACTGAAGCCAGGATAACCAACGCTCCTGAGAGCCAAGTGGCGTGAGGAGATCTCCATGGAGCAGAAGGAGAACTTCTATGGGATGACCTAAAGGATTTCTTTCCAAGGTCTTTTAGCATAGAATAGAGGAATATAAAACATCCCATTGTCTAACTTTCTCTTTCTCATCTTTAAATATTGCTAGGTTTCTTTCATATTTTAGATACATCAGATTTTACAGTATTCTCCTCTTCAGATATTTTAAACGTCTATGTTAAAATGAGAATTAAAAGATTACTGAGGTAGGGTGAAAAAGAGATATGGTAAGATAGTTAAATTTATTTCACTCTTAATAGTAGAAACTCTCAAAACAAATAATAAAAGTCATATTTTGTAATCCAAACTGAATAACACATTTGGAAAACCAACAACTCTGACCCCAGTAAAATCTAAAGGAAGTACATAAGAAAACACAACCTTTAGAATCAAGAAAACTAATAACCATAAAATTAAATGGGAATGAGAAATTAAATTTGAAGGCTATTTTTAAAACAATTACATACTTTATTTAAACATGAGCCTTCCCTCTCACAACAGCAATTCTTGGAGAGGAAGGACTAAAAGAATTTAATTAAAAGTGTCCTTATTCTCAAAGAGTTGACTTTCAAGTAACTTTGAGAATAAATTTTTTTAAAGATAAATAAAGCCCCCAACCACAATTGGCCAGGAAAAGAGACACGACATGCTTTCTTGCCACTTAACTACATCGTATTTTTGACTATCAGATCTGAAAGTAAACAGCTGAGTACAAATATTTGAATATATTGTTCAGACACAGCCACCTTTGCCCACTGTTTAAGCAGCAACATCCTCTGATGTTAGGGAGTAGATGAGGTTTTCTTTTGCTCCCTTAATGCATCTATTGAGTTTTCTTTACAGGGTAGGAAGAAAAAAAATCAAGGATTTAAGAAGTGCAGTGCGGGGGGGGGGGGGTACTAATATCCAGACAGCAGCTGTAGAAGATAATGGATGGACTAACTTTTTTCATTTTTAATCACACAGACTAGATAAATAATTTAAAACTTTAAATATATAATGCTTTCAAAGAAGGGAAATGGACCAGGTTTCCAAAGATATTGACTTCCAAAGTGCTATATGGAGTGGCAAAGTATTAAATTTTTAAATATTCTGATGCTAATCTTTACATTACAGACTATCTGTGTATTGATTGGAGCAGTTGTGTTTTCTTTCTTCTACCAAAGACCATTTACAGATATCACTAGCTGTCATTCTGGGAAATGCATTATTGCACCATCATTATCTCCCCACATAATCAGAATCTCTCAGAGTTTGTTTTATAAGTTTTTTAAAAATACATAAAGCTTGATATGTGGTCCTAATTTTCATAAAGAAAAGTTGCCTGTGTACTTACTTTTCACTGGAGTTAATTGAGTATTATGATGGCTATTCAAGTCTGAATTTGAAGATTGAAATTGGAAATCAGCTATTGCTAAAACTTGTTGAAGAGTACAGTGCAGAATCTGTTAACTTCTATAAGGACAGAGCAGTGACTTTAAATCATTAGGTCAGCCCCCAAAATGAAAAAGAGATGAGCAAATTGATAACAAGCTCCCTCTCTGTGGTGCTATTAGAAAATGAGGATTTACTATAAAAGCATTTATTGATTCATACAATAAACACTATGCCTTCATACACATATGCCTTCAACTACTCAGAAACTTCATTCTTTAAAAAGGGTTCCAATTAATGAATCTCCAACTATACCTAGTGTAGACGGCCGCATCAGGTATAAGTCTGCTCTGTCAGTAAGTATGCCTACAAACAGGAAGGTCAACGGATGAACTTCTCTTTTCTCCTTTTCATGAAATACAAGCACCATGGAAAATATCACAATGAGGTAATTTATTGCATAATCATCCATTTAAAATAGCAGCATTAATACATCCTTGACTAGTGCTAAAATAAGTGGTGTTTCAGTGAGTATCAACCCTTCCACATACTAAAAAAATAATTAGATGAAAGGAAACAAAAGTGAAAAGAGCAACTTTTTAACATATAGGCACATTGAAACACTTTCATAAACAATGTTTGGGGCCAGTAAATCACAAGGATTCCATTGTTGAAACAATAAATTTGTTAATTTTGTCTTTTATTAAATCACATCATTATCAACCAAGATTTTGCTCTTCCTTCTTCCAGTCCTGACTCTAACCTCCCCATGTCATTAACTCTGCCTCTTATCTCAGCTCTCAGCTCTATCTTGAGAACTTGCAGGGGAACTTTCCTTATTCTTCTTAATTAGATAATATGAAACTCCTAGCTCCCTGTAATCCCTTATTATGATATTCACCACAGTTTCAAGGCCGTTTACCTTTGTCATTCTTTTATTATTGTCTGCCTCACTCACCAGACTGTAAGCTAAATAAGGGCCAGAAGATGTCTCCCCCACCTCCTCCCGCCCCACTCTGCCTTGTCATTGAGTCTCCAGAGCTAAGGACAGTGTTGGACAGCAGTCAAGCAAAACTTGTCGGATAAAGGAACAAATGAATGAATAAGTAAACCAATGAAACCATGAGTCTCAAATATAGATAATGAATAATTAAGTCTTTCCACAGGTCTTATAAAGATAGATTAACATAATAGCTCAAATGAAAGTGATGTCTCTTGGCCAACCGGTAATTTTACAGATTGGGAAACTGAGACCTAGAAAGCTTAAAAAATGGTTAGTGGTAAAGATTCTTTGCACATTGCCCTGGGAATTGATATTGGTTTATTATTTAAGAATTTGAGATCTTACTATAGAAGGATTATTAATTCTTGTCATAAACACTATGTGCATAATGCCCTCAATTATTCAAAAGGACTTCATTCTTTAAGAAGTGGTCCAATTAACACATCTCCCAAATGCTTATAGTGTCGATGACAAAATGAGGTGTAAGCACATTCTGCCTTAAAGTGCTCATATAGACTACTAGTGAAGATACTTTTAATAACGTCTAATTTTTATCCAATGCAAATGAAGATGTTTATTCCTTAAAGGCCTAAATGTCTGAAAGTTGTACTCTTTTTGCAATCTTCTTCTTATATGCTACTATGACATTAAAGAAGAGCAGAGTACCCTGCTGACAGATCTAAAAATTCCATATATTTTAATATATGCTGCTACCTGACATTGTGCCATCTTATACATTCTAAATAAATGTTTCATCTTCTCTTTCTGCTAGGAGGTGATTTTACCCCGCAGGGCACTGTTTTATGAATTCAATAGCAAATACTACAGTAGGCCTAGAAGGGGCCTTAGGGGCTTTTCTTGATCTGTTCTTGAATCTTCAAACAGGAGACTATCTTAACCATTACATAAACAAGTATTGGCCCATGTGCTGACACCGTAACGAATTAAAGACAGGACTAATAAGAATTAAGCAATAGACGTTCAAGTTTAATCATCTCTAACTCTTTACTTTAGTTCCTTTCATTCTGATTTTTCTGTGGATGCTGAATGTGGCAGAATGCTATAGCGATGGGTTGTGCTGATTTAGAGATACGGAGAGCAGCATAAAAAAATATGAAAAGTTGTGATGGGAGCTTGGCAGTCCAGCCACCACTCTTTACCTAGGGAAGAGCCGAATGCTTGCAGGGCTGCTATGGAAGACACTGCCTACAAGAGTTCTAGATTTCAAATTTAAAAAAGGAAAAGGAGAGAGAAATCTTCTATTCTCTCCCAAACACCAGCAATGTGCAGACAATGGCTGCATACCTAATCAGAATCTCACTTTTCATTTTAAGGTAATTTCCCCATCTGGTCTTTATCTGAATTTTCTGAATATTTTAACTTCTATATTGATTTCTCTAATTTATGTGATTTTGTGTCAGACTGTGACAATGCATTTTAGGCTATATACTCATTTTACTTAGCTTTTTCTTTTTTATGTGTTGCAATTCTTATTTATAAGAAGAATTACACAAATCCTATTTTTGTTATATCTTAACAATATAGTTCATCATTCTATAATTTTTTACATTGTTAATTAAAGAAAGAGTTTTTTAAAAATTTATTTTGTGACTGATTCTTCATTCAATATCAATTCAGTTCCCTCTCTAGACATTTGAATATAAACACGGAGAATATGAAAGAATGCCCATTATTATCCACACTACTAAAGAAACCCAACAATTTCCTCTCCCTGCGTCTGGGGTAAATTACCTGTGTGAGCAGGTGCATGATAGCTCCTTGGAAGATGAGTTAAAATGAAAATAAAATAATAAATACATCATAAAATATAACCAGGGCTGGCCACATAATTTGTGAGGTCCAGTACAAAGTGAAAACATGGGGCTTCTTATTCAAAAATTACAAATTTCGAGATGATAACAGCCAAATATTAAACCAAGCCTGGGACCCTTCTAAGCCTGGGGCACTGTGTGACTTACAGGCTGCATACCCATGTAGTTGACCCTAAATATAACTACCATTTTATGTTAATTACCAGGGATGATTTCCTTAATACATGTTCTTTTTGAAGTAGTAGGGTACCAATGATTCTAATGGAAGTTCTTCTCTTTGGTTAAGAGTTGGCCTTTATCTGTTTGGTATTTAAACTGTTCATATAATACTGGCTGCTTTAAGACAATATTTCATTACTAGACTGACTGACTGAAATAGGTGCAAGTAGGCACAAAATAAGCACCAAAAAAATCCCCTCATAAATAATAAGTTTAAGATCCTTCTTAGAGAAAGTAACAAAAATGCCAGAGAAGTTTGAGGCTTCATAGTACTTAGAAATGCTTTACACTCATAGACAATGTTAGTGGACAATATAATAGCGTAAATTAAATTTTTATCTGAACCTAAATAATGAATTTCGTGAGAGGCGAGATGTTGATTTGAAAATGATTTGTAGTTAACTGTCAGTGGAAGCAAGGGGGAAAAAATATTTTCTTAAGTACAAATAAAAGTTGTTAGAAACCACATGCCAATATATACTTAGAAGTGGCTTTTCTGTTCTGTTCTTGCTGGAATATTTTGTGCTTTACACTTAAATGTGAAGTTGGATCACTAATAGATTTGTTTAAGTAAACATAACAGTGGTGTGAAGCTATTGAATGATATAGCTCAGCTTTGTCTCCTATTTAATAGTGACATTAATGGACCTGAGGTTACTATGCTTCTTCAGTGAGGCACCCCAGATCATACTGTGGCAGGCTGCAGAAGGGAACGAGTGTGACTTCCAAAGTTAAAACTGTGCCCCAGACCTTTCCTGAAAGCAGGATCTCATATAAAGTCACAGAATTATCACAATGATAAACCTCACCGAGGGACTTAAAATAACAGTGCATTTAAGGGCGAAGTGTCTTAGAACTCTGATTTTAAAGCCTATTGCCATTCATTTAGGGTTTTTAAAATCATTGTACATAATAGATTTGGCGTTTGATCAGCAGCATTTCAGAATTAAGTACAAGAGAAGGTGCACTATCTGCTTTAAGCGAGTCCTTGTGTATAGAACAAGTATAGAACGTGCTCAGGATAGGAGTGAGTCAATATATTTAATCCATTTCTGGAAAACCATGCTTGGAGGGGTGGGAAGAGGAAAGAAGTCTTACAAGTTGTAACCGACTTCTTGAAATAATTGAAACTGATCAGTAATAATTGTATCTAATGGAAGTAAAAAATATGTCAGGGCTCCATCTTCAAAGCTGTAAACTTGTGTTAGTCAGAAGATCCATTTCTTAATTACTACCCTCTCTCACCTTACTTATGTGATGAAGAGACTGAAGTTAAATTTATCAATAATGTTCATCCAATAAATTGGCTGCATTGCCCAAGGTTACTATACTTGGGAAGGAGCATTTTCACTTAGAAAGCCAGTTCATATAATAAAATAATATGACAAATTGTATAAACAGCAGACTTTTGAGATGGAAATTGTTGGTTATCTTTCTTATAAGAACCATGAGATTCTTCAGTGAAACTTCTTTTTGAACATAACTTTCCTGAGCCATTGGTTTTTCTTTATAAGAGCAACCCTGTGTCGAGAGACAATTTTGCATTGGACTCACATTTCTGCACATCTTGCAAACAAAGATCTTGATTACCTTTGTTCCAGACTGTCTTTTGAAGGGTGTTTGTATAGCAGTGAATGGCCTTGGAAGACAGAAATGGTGTCTCCCTCCAGAAGAGAGGGTAGTTGTAATTACAGCCTCCAGAGCAAAGGGAAGGCACACTCACCCCCACTGTAAGATGAATGCGGGTTTCCCTTAGCTCAAGGTTCCTCTGCTGTAATGCAAGCCATGTGTGTGCGGTTATCACTTGGCCCTCTTTCTCTCATCCTTTGGGAAATGAGGCTTAGTTTGAACCAGCACAAGACAGTGGGCTGATACTTTCTCTACTGCTGTTATTGTGAGTCCTAAAGGCCTTTGTCTCTCACCCAAGAATCTTGTGGTTCCTGCCAGCTTCCATGAAACAATGTGCCAGAGGATAACTTGTCAGCTTGGAAGTAGAGTGTATTTGTCTCCTGGGCTACCATAAAAAAATACCATAGACTTAGTACCTTATTTTCTCACCGTTCTAGAGGCTAGAAGACCACGGTCAAGGTGCCAGCAGGATTGGTTTCCAGTGAGGACTTTCTCCTGGGCTTGTAGATGGCCACCTTCTTGCTATGTCTTTACGTGGCCTTTTCTCTGTCCATGCACACTTCTGCTCTCTTCCTCTTCTTATGAGAACAGCAGCCCTCCTGGATTGGGGGCCTACCCTTATGAACTCATTTAACCTAAATTACCTCCTTAAAGGCCCTATCTCCAAATACAGTCACATTAGGGGATACCTCTTCAACATATGAATCTGTCGGGGAGGGAGGGAGTTCATAACATAGGGTAAAATCAGTTCACAACATAAGGTAAAATCTCAGATCCTTCACAATTCTTGACACCATGTGAGTATTTCAAAACCTCTTAGTATTGTCTGATATTTCTCTCCATTTTCTTTAGGAGTTTTTTATGTTTTATAGATAATTTATATATTGACATAGAGTCTCTCACGCTAGGGATTGATGCATCAAAACTACTAAGGAAAGTGGCAACTATAAATTACAAATTAAACAAATAATTAAAGTAAAATGACAAATTATTGTTAATTTTAAGAACAATTCAAATTAATTACAAACTAGCAAATGTTTACATTGATGGTCACAACCAACAATATGTCATTATAATTAAGTTATATAATGTATCTTACATCTACTATAAAGAACCTACTAGTTATAATATTTCAAATTTGAATTCTGAGGGTAGCCTTATAAAAATCAAACAGGTGAAATGAGGGAATCATTGATATTGAGGCTGAGATTATACAATTTTCACAATTTCATACAGGAAGTCGGTAGTCAGTTTGCGAGTTAAAACTCAATATACTGCCTGCTAGTTTAGCAATTTACTCATTAAACCCCTCACTACTAGATACAATAATATCCTGCCAACATTAGATCAATTCTCCAATACAATTGTAATAGAAAGAGTTTTAGAACTTCAGTGAATAGTATAACATTTCGATAGCTGCTGTTATTGTGTGCTGACTAAAAGCTTCACCTCAGACCATGTTCTGCCTCCCTCAACATGCTCTGGCCATTAAATTCCTCTACACCCAGCTTATTTGCATTCTAGGGCCTTTGTATATGTTGTTCCCTCTGGCTCAGATGCTTTTCTCCAGGCTGTTCAGTGGCTGGCTTCCGCTAGTCAGTTTTCAACTGAAATGTTATCTCCTCAGAAAAGGCCCACTTTATGATCAACCCATCTAAAACACACTTCTTCTCTAAAGCAATGAACCTTTATCATTTCACCTTGGATCTATCACTCATCATATCTTTATCATTTCAATTTGTAATTGTCTTACTTGTGTATTTGTTGACTTATTTATTAACTTTCTTCTTAAGGTCAGGGAACTTCTGTTTCAGGTACTGCTATGTAACTAGGACTCAGAACAATTCTAGGCACATATTTGTTGCATAAATGAATGAATGTTTTCATTAAATCCTAACAACAACCTTCAAATAGGAATTAATATTCTTTATTTTTAGATGAGGAAAATTAGGTTCAAAGAAGTTAAGTAAGTTGCTCAAGGTCACACAAACAGTAAATGCTAGAGTTGTAGTTAAAAGCCATATCTGATTAAACTTTAGAGGTTGTAGAGTTAACCCTATGCTTTCAAAATCTTCCCTCCTTCTATAAATCAGAGCTCAGCTCCTTTTCTTGTTCCCCAGGAAGAGTCCACTTTCATCTTATACCAGTATCAAGAAATGTACTCAATCAAAGGAGAACTAGAGGAGAGACTTTCCTCACACATCCTGTAGCAAACTGATTAAAAACCTTATTGGCTGTAGTCTCCCTTCTTCACCTGATGCAATTTCTTCTTTCTCCTCCTCCCCCTGCCCTTCCCCCTCCTTCCCCTCCTTTTCCTTCTTATTATTATTCACAGTAATTCAGGCCTTTCCAAGTCATTCCTCCAAATTGATATAAATATCCACTTCTGCAATCAGCAGAGAGCCCTCCCTCAATCAGGATTTCTTCTCCCAGTTCAAGTCCATGTGAAGATTATAAAGGAAAACTATGTTGTTCTTTACATCAGGTATGTCTTACTTTGGCACCTTAATAAGTAAATCAACTGAACCTTCTCATTGTAGCATTCCCATTCCAAAGAGTATTATGACTGAAAGAACAAAAGAAAGAAGTCCTACCTATAGATAGACTTATAATACAGAAACCAAGAGCAGTACAAAGTTTGGTAAGGTAATGTCTTCTCTATCCAGGATAGAAATTCTAGACATATTGGGAGGTTTTATGCTGAATATGTCCTAGATTATACATCTTTTTGGATTTTAAATGGCACAATCAGGCTTTTAATGAAATATTTCAATTTGGACCCCAGGAGAAGGCACAGTAGTTGATGATCACACTGTAGATGGTTCCAAAAGTACTTTCTCTTGAATAGTATATTTCACATATTTTGCCCTGTTTTTTACTACCCAAAGAGGGCAATGCCCCTTGTGTGGCTGAAGGTATTTTGAATTAATAGCCATGGTTGTGAATCTTGCCTCCACATATAAACACTACAAAATAAGATTCATTTTAGAGAAAATGAAACTTAATAAGAAAAAAAAAGAAAAGACCAACAAAATGGTACATATATTTATAACGGCACAACCAGGCTTATGGCATAATGCATTACAGTTTCACAAACAATCAATACAAATTATTGGATATAAAATTACTTTTTGATGACCACTGTGAAAATACAAGCTGTTCAAGTCATTCCTCACACTGTTATTGATTTTACTCTACTTTTTCTATTGCATTTTTAAAGCACTTGATGTCAATTTTTAAGTCTCTAGTCTACAATAAAGTACTAAATGAATTCATGTAGACTGAAATTTTCTAAGGGATATCAGGGAATAAGGGATTCTGAGAAAACTTTTGCTTTGAATTTCTCATTCCAACAAGCATCTCTTTTTTTAAAGAAGATACAAAAATGTCTTCAAAGTCACACTTCCAAAAAATATTTGAAATTATCCCAGCATTTTAAGACTTGCAGTAACTTTATTTTATCATATCATTTTTTACCAGAGTGTAACACTGACCAATTGGTTCCCATGAAGATGATAATGTTACCTGCCAAAGATGAAATCACACACAATTGTCATGTTTAAATGCAGGATTTTCTGTATTTTAAACTCTTGTTCATCAATGGGTACATAATATTAATTTAGGATATTTAGAATTAGACGTAGTTGACTCTGTGACCAAATGTTGATAATGCTAATAACTTTCCAACAAGATGTTTTAGGCTGGGATTCCCAGGAAACAGACTCTGAAATTGAGATCTGCATGTATAATTTTTATCAGGGAGGCCCCTTGGTTAAAATATATGGGAAGACATGAAAGAAACAGAACTGGGCAAAGGGAAAATTTGGTTTGTCGTGTAGTTGCAACAGAAGCCTCAATCGATCCCAGTGGGAGTTCTGAAGCTGGGAAGTACCTTCAGACATGGTTCAAACTAAAGAAAGGGAGGTGGGGCAAAACTTTGTATCACAGCATCAATCAGTTCTCAGTTGCAGGCTAACCCAGGGAAGAGGGAGGGTATAACTTCAGGCAACATACCTCTTTTGGCTAAAGTCAATTTCCTAGAATGACAGGTGAAGGAATGATACCTCCATCCCAAAAGGGTGACCTGAAGTCTGTATCACAGCAAACACTGTAAGTAGAATAGCGGTATTTTTATATCATGAGACCATGCAGCCTAGAATTATGTGCATATGAGATCTTGCCAACTTCCCAACCATTCACATCTTGCCTCTCTCTTGATGCCCTCTACTCTGAAAATAATTTCTACTTAGCTGTCTCATTCTGCCCTTTATTTGTCTCTCCCTGAGTTTCTGTTTCTATATGAACTTCTGTCTGTTTTTCCACCTATTTCAGCATTACAATTTGATTCCCACGCATCCAGTAAAACTAAACCAAATGTCAGGCAGAACAGTAGTTTTTGAATTTTGCTTAGGTAAATGCTAAAGGAATTTTCAAAATAACCATGGGGCCCTCACACATTTTAAATTTGATTTTTGTAATTTTTATCACCTTTTTAAACATTTATAAAGAATATAATGTTTAATGAATTTTAAATATTGAAAATTATAAAAATATGTTCCATCATGATTTTAAAGGTATTGCATAGCATCTAAATACCATAGACCTTGATGCCTACTTCTTAAGAACTTAAAATTATACACTGTTCCTTTCACTCTTTGAACTCTACCTATTCCACTTTTCCCCATGGAATCTTATCTTGGTGTAAGATATTGTTATACTGCAAATTTTATTATTCATACTATAACACTTACCTGCCCCACAAATACATATATGAACTGAAAATAAATTTTTTTAAGTTCTCGTCCTAAAATGCCCTAAATGTTAAATCTCTTCTGATTTGAATCATTATCTTTATTAGTAGTGCGCAGTTGATCAAAGTGACATGATATTTTATTTTCCTTAATACTTATAACACAAAAAGTAAATTTTTATTGAAAATACATTTTTAATGAGACAGTGCCGGATTATTTTTCAATTTGTTCAATTACAAATGGATGAAAATTACTGATTGCTACAATGAAACATGGCTCAGCAACAACTGTATCCCTAATGGAGATGTAAGCCCTAAAAAGTACTGCTCACAAAAATGTGTTTCAAATGGAATGTTTTTTATTATACTAATATCAATGGAAATATTCAGACTATCAGAGCACATAATTTCTAACCAATTCAAAGAGAATAGTGATGTGAAAAAATATGGTTATACAGCATCACTAGCCAGCCCTGGTGGTCCAGTGGTTAAGATTCGGCACTCTCACTGCTGTGGCCCTGGTTTGTTTCTCAGTCAGGGAACCACAACACCCATGGTGGACACGTTTCAGCAGAGCTTCCAGACTAAGAGAGACTAGGAAGAAGGACCTGGCCATACATTTCTGAAAAAAATTGGCCATGAAAACCCTATGAATAGCAGTGGAGCGCTGTCTTACACAGCACCAGAAGTGAGAGGACGGCGCAAAAGACCAGGCAGAGTTCCACTCTGCTGTCCGCAGGGTCTCTAGAAGTCAGAATAGACTCGATGGCACTAAAATAAATGGCATCGTAGATATGAAATATATGATGATTTACTTACTTATTTCATGTTTCTTCTTCTAACTTAGACAATTTATCTATACTCATCTGGATATGAACACATTAAACTTGCAGATTTTTTATGCTTCAGAGTATATTGTCCCCTCATGTTCCCTCCCCTCTGGTTGATTACCTGAATGGAGACCGGAGAATGGAAAATCTGAGGCTCTCCCCAGAGGGCCAGACCTACATGGTATATCCTGTATCATTTCCCTTGCAGGTGAGGTAGATGCCAAATATAGAACAACTTGGCCCACCCCTACGAGATATGGAAGCATGATGCCCATGACGAATCAAGTACGGATGATTCTAAGCAAATGGAGTCCTCTGAATATTTCAGAATTTGATCAACCAGATCAATAATGTCTCCCTGGGGTAAGGGGCCTAATAAGAGGAGTGGGTAGCACATGACTGGAAGTAAAGGGCAAAGAGATGGAAATAGACAACAGCATTGACTAGTAACTACACTTGAATTTAATTACTTAAATACAATATACTATTATAAGCCACAGGATAACTATTATTTTACATTTATGTCTTCTGCATCAGTTGGTAAACCCCTTGAGGCCAGAGACTAACTCCTAGTATGGTCCCAGCATGAAGTAGACCCTCAAAAATGTTTTTCAAAGTTATCTCTTTTCATGTCTGCTTTTCACACCTCTTGATACATTTTAATGAGTTCCAATATCAGTGCATATGATACTCTCCTAGCCTGAGAACACTTTGCAGTTAAAAACAAAAAACAAAAAACTTTTCAGGAAAAAAATCTCTTTTGTTTTTTCACATATGTTTGTCCCACAGTCTTTTAATAATAAAACTCTACATCTTTGTATTTCCTTTGCCACCCAGGAAATAATTACTTCCTCATGTGTCATTTTCACTTTGACCCTTTTCTGAGGTGAAAGCTAAATTTCCTGCACTCTGTCTCTGGTAAGTCTTTTAAATTTTCCACATTTATTAGCCATTATTGGAAATGTTCTCCTTCACAAGGATGTGGATTGACATATCAGTCATGTAACGAATGTTTATTCAAAGTAGTTTGACGGTAAGAAGAAATATTAGACATAGTTCTTGGCGTAGGGAATCCTGAAATGTTCTTGGATAATTGAGATACATATTTGAAAAATAATCAATAATGAAAAGAAGAATATGATACTAGGGAGATGAGTTAGTGGAATATCCAGTCTATTGTGAGAGGAGATGGCCATTCTACTGCCTAAAATCCTTCATCTGCTTTCCAGTGTCTTTCGAATAAAGGTGCAATTTTTCAGTCACATCTATTATACTCACTTTCCAACTTTTGCTTATTTCTCCAGTATATTTCCTTACTATTCTAATCCTAATATCATCAACTCCATTTGGCTCCTCACCATTGCCCTTGGGCTTTCAAAAACGTTTTCAGCTTCCATGTGCTTGCTTGCTTTCTTTCCTTCCTTCCTTCTTCCCCTCCTCCGTCCCTCCCTTCTTCCTTCCCTCCTTTCCTTTTTCTTTCTTGTCTTTCTCTTCAGACATGACTTTATTCAAGACACTCAAAGCTGTCTTAGATGGCTCTCCTCTCGTCCCTCAGTGCCCTGTATGTTTTTCTGTCATGGTTCTTAGCACACACCGTGTAATGATCTCTCTATATCCCATGTCAAATGCCAAGATCTCTGAAGCTAGGGGCCATCTAACCTATTCACTGTTGTAAATCCAATAACTAGCGTGCTGCCTGGTAAATAGTTCAAACATAAATAATGAAATTAAGAAAGGTTGCCTACTAGAGGCAGCAAACTTTGCCTTTAAAGGGTGTGTGGAAATTGAACTGGAAGAGAAAAAGGAGGAAAGAATTTCTGGGCTTCATTTCTTGAAAGATGACTATATGGCTATATCTCTAGAAATATCTTAAGCCAACCACAATATTAGTAGAACAATAACAAGTTATGCTTCTCTGACAAATTTAAATAATGTATCTTTACTGACCAACTATAAAGATCACATCTATATATCCCATTCCTTATCCTTCCCAGCAGAGAACTTCCAAATAAGGGAAATAAGTTTGGTCTCTGAGAGTTAAAACTTAACATAAATACGTAAGAGATCAGAGTAGTGATAAGCAAATGTGATATTAACTGAGTACTCTCTATGTTAAAACTCAGCTTGTTTCAGACATTTATAGCACTTAGTCCTGTGGTTAAAAAACCAAAAATTCTAAATTTGCTACATCACTTGGGCTCTGTCTATAAAATGTAAATACATCTGGTTGATTGAAGTCTCCAGATGTTTTGGTGTGATATAAAAACATCCTTAGACTACCAACTACTTCACAGTAATAATTGTACTTTAAATAGCTGATAGAATTATTTTATTGTTGACAGCTCTTGAACCTAATTTGGGTGGAATATTGTTCTCTTGGAATAAAACTATCTGCAGATCCATTTTTCTTGCAGAATACAATAAAATTCACTCATGCCTCCAGCTGCTTCTTATTGAAACTGTTTATAAGGTCTGCAGATATAAAACTTTCATATCTACAGTGGCTATGAGACTACCAGAATTCTTTTTTATCTCTGCCACTGACCAGTTGAGTGACCCTGAACAAATCATACTATGACTTTGGTCTTAGTTCTTTCATCTATAAAATTCGGATATTAACAAGGTGATCACCGAGGCTCTTTTCAGCTTTAATATTCCATGACATTATAATTTTAAACCTCCCCTAAAAAATGATATTGTGACATTCTTAACTGAGCAAAATACTGACTTGTGCCGTGGATTTTTATTTTCCCACAGACAAAGGTAGAGGCCACTGGCCTGTTCAGTCTTTTCTGGGCCTCTGTAATGCAACATAACCTGTTCTAGTGCACCCAGACTTTGCCTTTCATCTTCAGTAGTTTCTTAAATTTAAGCTAAAGTTAAAGAGGGAGTGGATCATTCATATCCTTTACTTCTTTCCTGTGTACCTTTTCTTATCCATTTTAATTCCAGCATACATCATTTTCTTATAAGAATGATTCATAAGCAAGAATGCAGTCACTCAGAGACACATTCCTGAGCTATCATGTTGGTAACAATAATAATGCAATAGTAATTGCTAGCATTTATGAAGCAAAGATTATGTGTCAGATACTTTGTAAAAGAACAACCCTATGAAATACGAATTATTATCTCCATTTTTACTGAAGAACAATCCATGTCCCAGAGGGACTTGTAAATACTGGTAAGTAACATGGTCAGTATTAGAAACTATTTGGAGACTTTTTGTGTCACTGCAATACTGTTTCTAAAGAGAGCACAGAATCTAGGGTTAATGAACACGGGCTTTTCTGTGTGAACTTCCTTAAACCTCATCTGGCTCCGCAGTAGAAGTCAGAAGAGTAGAATCTAGCAAGAGACAAAACCCTCCTATGAGCCAACCACTTCTTTGTTCCTATCCACCCATCTTTTGCTAGAGCTCTTCCCTGTGTTACTGACTACATCTAACATCGGTGATTTAATACTTTTTCCCAGTTGGACATGCAAGAAGAGAAGGGGGAGTAGGAACAGGGAATCTGGGAATTGCAGCGCTCTTTCATTACAGGAGACATAAAATTTCACCTCGAATCACTAGCAGTCATTTCAGGAATGTATTTTAATATTATAAAGCAAAATTTATTGATATATCCAAAAGTGTGCCATCAGTTGTACTTCCTCGTGGCAGTTTTATTTTAGACTGAAGCTCACGTATAGTAAAGGAACGTGTGAAAGTCTGCACTTGATAGGAATCTCAAAGAAGAGGGAGCGAGGAACAGGCTAGTTCTAGATTAGAGCAGGCTCTCTACACTCTCTCTAGAACAAATGATAGCAGAGTACTAAGCAGTCCACAGTTAAGCTCAGCAAGCATTTTTCACTAGAATAGTATTTGTCAGACTTCCTAAGAAGAAGGTGAAACATATCCATGTGACAGAAGCGAAACTGCTTTCATGAGATCATTCTGTTGAAAGAAAACCGGGGGCAGAACACAGGCTGATATATTGATAGCCTTCTATTTGAGTAAAAACAAAAAAAAAAAGGAAAAAGATTTATCACACATGAGAGAGAGACTTGGGAGATATCCTTTATTTTTATAAGATTCTTTAATCAGAAGTTACTTTTCTTTGAAGTGCCCTTTTCCCTTGGCATATTTCTCAAGATTTCCTATATTTTTAAATCTGGTTTGAGGACAGGTACTGAATAGAGTCTGTGATATCTTCATAGATTGCTTTTTGACTGAACAAACACAGCTTAGAGCGGGCAGTCAAAAGTCAAGCAAATCATTTGGCCACAGACTGAGTCTCTGTGGTAAGAACAACTGGTCCTTAATACGGAAGATTCTGGTGGTTCAGTCCACAAAACACAATTGACTAAGGCCGTGTTGAGGTCATGGCTAAAGCAAGCAGAGAAAGCCAGATATTGCATAGCAGTTAAGGTGAAGATTGCATTTTGATGTGGCTGCCTTTATACCACATTTTAAGACCAACATTTGGCTCAGCTATTTTGTTACCACATATATACTGGCATGTCAAAAAAAATTGAACTTTTATCTTGTTTTCTTACCTAGTAATGTTCAAAATAGATAAGAAGTGAGGGATGGTGTAGGTATCAGGAATTCGTGATGTTAAGCGATGCTAGAAAGTTAATAATTGAGTAAAAGTTGAGGTGAGGATTAGATGAGTTGACCATGGGTGGAATAAAGGGTGTCTGTATGCACATTATTGTGTCACAAAAAATAATAACACAGGGGATCAAACATTTAGTAATCTATAATTAACCATATGGACTGTATCAAAGTCCCAATAAAATACACCAATTAGGGGTAAAAAATGATCTTTGGAGTCAAAAAAATACATTTAAATCCTATCACTACTAGTTTGAATGTGTGTGACTTTTCATAAGCCACTTAACCTCTCTGAGTTTCAGCTTCCTCATCTGTAAAATTGGGATAATACTATCTACCTTGGAAGGAGAGCTTATTCTAAGGATTAAACATGGTATTTGTAAAGTTTATAGTATAATGACTGACATCTGGAAAATCCCAAGTTAACAGTGTATATTTAATGGGAGATATATAACAGCTTCAGTGACATGATTATCTTGCATTACTGAGAAAAGGCATGTGAAGCTAGAACAGATCCCTTCTATGATTACTCCACAAGTGGTGGAAATCAGGAAGGGAGAAACATTTGATCAGTTTGACTGTTATAAAATGGCCTCATATTAATCAATTTATTTACTTAGCTTACAATGGAAATTTTGATAAAATATGGAAAATTGATTTGGGGTCAGTCAAAATTGTTAATTTAAGCCATGGAAGAATGTGGTGGTAATGATGATGTTGATGATAATAGCACCTTCCCTTTATTAACTACTGCTTATCTCCCAGATCATTTTCTACGTGTGTTATGTGAATTATCTCATTAATCTTCACAAGGACCCTAAGAGTTAGATATTAAAATTATTCCTTATCTACATATGAGAAAAGCAAAGCACTGAGAAGTGTAGTAACTTTTTCAGGGTCTCGTGGCTAGGAAGTATTAGTGGGAATTTAAACCCATTAGTTCGGTAACGAAACTTGCATGCTTAAAAATGATATACTGCCTTCTGGAATTATCCTAATGTCATCTGCTCTATATCTTTTTCCCTCATATACATATGTAACCATAAGCAAGTCTTGCTAATTTTAACTTTTATTTTCAGTCTAAATCTAAAGTTACTGTCCTCTGCAAGGACTCCTGAAATTGCTTCTATTGATACCCTTACATCTTCTCTTGTCACCTAAAAGATGAATGTAACAAGGATAATAATTAGATATGAAGGTAAAGCAGAGGAAGAGAAATCTCCTTCCAGGGAAACTGGGGAGAGAAATTTCACTTATAAACTTATATAAACGTATAAACTTAGATATGAAATCAGTTAAAATTATATTAGGGAATGATGGGGTTGAGAAAGTAGAATCAAATGTAGCAAATTATCCCTTTGAAAGCATTGTTTCCTTCAAATTTCTTCTTCATCCTTCTCACACTACTACCTTAATCTACATACTCTTCATTGATTCTTCCAAGATTGGACCCAAGGGAAGAAGGCGTTAGGGATTAAGAACGACAGTGTTGCATGGCCAGTACACTCTAATCTGTTAGGGAATACTTCTGGATGTCAACAGACAATTGCCATCACTTACTCTAGCGGAACACTTTTTTCCCTTAGCACTACTGAAGCTCCCTCAATGCACAGCCCAATCTCCTCTGAATGGCCACTTACGACTCTTTCTTAGGCCCAAGATTTTAATGGTCCACCAGTCTTTGGAGGATTCTTTGCCCTTTCAGACAGTCATCTTTAGCAAAATTCATTTTAGGATGACCTCAGGTCAGATCCCATTTCTGTAGTCCAAATTTGGTGCAAGTGGAGCTTTCCCTTGATAAAGTCTCCATTATGTGTCTATAGTCCACCAGACAGGTACCCCTTTTAGTTTAACAGTTATCTGTTAAATACCAATGACTATGTCTTTCAAACTTAGAAGCAATTGAGAAGTTCTATAAATTATCTCCTTAAAGCCCTTCTAGCAAAGTTTGGAGTGAGGTGGAAGTAACCTCTTCCACCCAAATCATTGTAAGAACACAAAATAAACACAGCACAAAAATAAATCTCCTAAGAACTCTTCTGAACTGACTTCTTCAGCCTCTTTTTTGTATGGCTTTTAGTTATCCCTATGTGTAATAGACTAATGCTAAGTTGCCAAAGGGCAGAAGCTTCATAATTTGTACATTGTGGACAAGGTTTAGAAGAAGCAAACTATAAATAAGGAAGATGTAAAGGATGCAACCATGATCACTGCTATTTTATTTTACATGGATTTAGCTCTATCTATAAACACTTATCTCAGTGCCTATTCCTAATGGATTTTTTTTTCTTTTCAGCCCTTATCATTTTGCCCATGTTTTTGACCTCTTCTAATCTCTACTAAATTTTCACATAAATCCTGTCCCTCCGCCCCGATTTCTTGATTTGAAAAAATTATATATTGGAGAGAAAATAGATTCAGAGTTAAAAATTTTGCTGATATCATACTTTCCTTGGAAACGTCACTTTACTTCTCTTAGTCCCAGGAACTCCATCTATTAAAGCCTACAATGCTGATAATCTCTCTACAGATTCCAGTTGTCCTATTCTCTAACTCCATTTCAGTCATTTTTCCAAGTCAAAAGCAAATGAATATTACAGGCTACCAATGCAATTATTCTTATATGCCCAAATTACAGTATTAAGGAACTGAAAAGTGGGCAGAAAATGGTAGCATTTTTAGATGACAGAATATATGTCTGTTTTCTCCAAAATGATGAGAAATTGACTCATGGTTATATTAACAATATAAGAGAGTAGATTTGGGAAACAAACAAAACATAAAACATACCATTTTAGCTACCAATATCATTACTATTTAACTTCTTGACTGAAACTTTCTTTCCAAAATATCAAAACAAAATTTCTGTAAATGTCTGTTTCATTTACATTACATTGAAATGTAGCATGAATCATTTTATTCCAAGTTGAAACTTATTTACCTTTGTGTGGATAAATGTTTTACATAGAAAAATTGGGGATGTTAAATTTTACTTTAAAATACATACCCTAAATAATTTAAAAAATTTGGGGGGCGTAAATAAAGCAATATTCAGTTGATGTTGAGACTTCATTTCAAATATATTGACAACCATACACTGTCTCAGATTTAATTAGTGTTATTGCTTATCTTATAGTCACAGATTACTGAACCAAGGAAATAACTGAAAAGCATACTTTTTCGTTTAGCTAGCTAGAGCATTTACTTTAATATAAGCCCACCACCCTTTACCTAAGATATATTTTTCTTGTTTTTGCTATGTGTTTCATTTCATACAGAGGTTTCATGTTTGCATCCTAATTTTCTAACCTTGAGTGCTGGGGTCTTCCATATATTTAATGAAGTCAGCTAATAAATCTCAGTTCTCCTCGAGTAAGCAATCCTACTGCAGACTCAGCTCTCTCTCCCTTGACTTTCCTGGAGCCCAAATAAGATTTGTGCTCTGACAGGGTGAGCATTTACTTTATCAGAAAGCATATTAGGGTGGGCATGTCTCAGCATAATGTGCACCAGAATCAGAGAGGATGACTAATTTGTTCTGCTATTAAGCGGATAATAAAATGATTTAGGCATGTAGATATGAAACAGCCAGCACTTTAGGAATTATATGTAGCATATTTCATCCTAAATCTGGCCAAGTCCAAAAACCTTTTATGTATTAAGTGACATTTACAGGAAAGGCAAGGCTTTACCCAGAACTTAGAAATGTTTACCTAAGATGAGTTAAGAAGATAACTAAGAATTATTTAAAGGTAGTGTCAGTTATGTGCATTTTGTAAATTTTGTTTTATACTAGCCTAGCTTTAGCCAATTTCTTCCATGCTTAACAGTTTTTAAAAATAGCACAATATCAGGGAATACATATAAACCAAAGCAATACAAGAATATTTATTAGAATTTTATTCTAAACTGTAACTTGCTGATCACCAAGATAATTGTTAATGTGTATGCATGCATGTGAGTTTATGTGTATACAGAAAACACTGATTATCCTTAAAAATATGGTTTATGCTTATGAGACAGACAGTCTCTGCTAGGATTGTAAATTGGTATACTCTTTCTTGAAATAATTTGAAAATATATTAAAAGCTTTAAAAACACAAATGTTCTTTGAACTGGCAATTCTACTTTGGAAGTCCAAGTAAATGTCCTGAAAAATCCTCCGTGATCTTTAGATTAAGATGTCCATCACAGAATAATTTATAATTAGAATAATTCTGAAAATATCCAAAATATTTAACAAAAGAGGAATGGTTAAAGTTTAATACACTGTAGAATAGAATATCATGCTATAATTAAAAATTACATTTTCAAAGTTTTAATTGCATGGAGAGAAATACATACACTATAATTCTAAATGAAAAAGTCATATATATATATATATATATATATATATATACACACACACACCCCTTCTAGGAGCAGTATGGAAACCAATCTTTTTAAGTAGTTACTTTATCTCTGGTTGAGAAATTTTTATTCTCTTTTTTAAAGATTTTAGTGTTTTACGTGTTATGATGAAATTGTGCCTCTTTTGTAATTAAAAAAATAACATATTAAAATAACCATTATGTCAGTTGTTTAGCATATACAGTAACACTTTACTGATTATGTTTTATTAAATCAAAATATTTATTAAAGTTTTCAAAGATCTTTTAGAAAACTGTTCAATTATGTCGACTGTGAGAGCCATAACTCTAGAAAAATGGTTTGAAAAATGTAGACAATTTTGCAGACCTACTTAAAATTTCCTTAACTTTAGATCTTTCTCATCTACCTATGCTGTTTATAAGAAGTTTTATAAAGAGTTAACATTTAATGTTTCAAGGACAAAATATTTAGACTTTTAAATTAAATTTTTCCAATGATTGATCATTTTTATTTAGTTTCATACGGTTGTGCATCACTGTGAAGGTAGCTGTAGTCTTTTCGTATGAAGTACACTGGTTTCAAAGCAGTCTAAAGGGTCAAACATATAAGAACCAAACTTCATTCACAGAACTTGTGAATTATGATTTTTAAAAAAGTGAAATCGTGACTCTTGTACAAATATAAAATGAACCATGTCAAAGATTTTCTTCAATTTATTAATGAATAAGAGAACTAATAGGCTATTAAAACTGGTTCAAATAAGAATTTGACTTGCAGGGATTAATATTCTGTACTGGAAAAAATTCATTTTCCTTCCTATGGTCAGGAATCATTTTCACTGCCCTCAGTTTTCCACAACTTACCCTCTACTCCCAATTAGTTTAAAGTAAATTAAACAATAAAAAGTCATTCAAAGAATTAGATAATGTCCCTTAGTCTCCTCTGCCCATTTCCTAGTCCTTGACAATTTTTCCTGACAGCTTCAAATATTATTCCTCATGAATTTAGGTGGAACATTAAAAATTTTCAGATAAGAAAAAATGTACTTTATACCAGAACCAAAATTTCTCTTTCCCACAAAATTATCTGATCTTCATCATCCATAGATCATATACCTATGCATCACCAGCCTGTGTCTCTAGGTTACTGTCTTCCATTTTTCTCTGTCATTAAAAGAGTACATAGGAAAAATGTCTCTTCAGATCCTTTGCCCATTTTTCAATCAGGTTGTTTGTTTTTTTTGTTGTTGAGTTACATGAGTTCTATATATATTTTGGATATTAACCCCTTCTCAGATAAATGATTTGCAAATATCTTCTTCCAGTTGTTAGGTTGTCTTTTCATTTTGTTGATGGTTTCCTTTGCTGTGCAGAAGCTTTTTAGTTTGATTAAGTCCCATTTGTCTATTTTTTCTTTTGTTTTGCTTGCCTGGTGAGACATGATATTCAAAAAGATACTGCTAAGACCTATGTCAAAGAGCCTACTGCCTATGTTTTCGTCTAGAAGTTTTATGGTTTCAGGCCTTACATTCAAGTCTTTAGTCCATTTTGAGTTAATTTTTGTGTATGGTGTAAGACAATGGAGATGTAGTATATGTGTATATATATAGAATACTCCCTATCCATAAAAAATGATGAAATCTTGCCATTTGCAACAACACGGATGAAACCTGAGGGTATTATGCTAAACAAAATAAGTCAGACAGAGAAAGCCAAATACTGTATGATTTCACTCATATGTGGAAGACAAAAACAACAACAAACAAATACCTAGATATGGAGGCTAGATTGGTGGTTTCCAGGGTGGAAGGGGGAAGGCAGGGGGGTGAACGCAATGAAAGGGCACATGTGTATGGAAAACAAACAAAACCATTTATTTCTTCCTGTTTCAACTATTATTTGCAATATGAGTTGCAAAAAAGAGTAGATAGCAGCTGACTTAAATAATTGTCTGAAGAATATGGAGAAATCTTCCATAATGAACTAGAATAAAAACACAGATTGTGGTTTTGAGTGTGTCTGCTACAGTGGCTGGCATATAGTATAGGCCAAATAGACATTTGGGGAACGAAAAGCGAGAGGTTAGGAAATCCTTTTTGTACTAAGTCACCTTAATCCCTTAGGAAATATAGTGTAGAGGATATTACATTTCCTGGAAACTGAGAATAAAGCCCTTAATCTAAGTTGGTGAGTAAAATAGTATTCCAAAATATTATTCAACTGTAGGGAAAGGTGCCAATAAGAAAACAGAAAACCTATTCTGAGGTGAAGAAGAACCAAAGCAGAGTAATCCTATTTCAAGGTTGGGATTTTTATCAAAGAATAATCCCTACTGAAGGACAAATTCTCACTAAGTTCCCCCATATTTTAGGCTCTGAAAAATTAGGAGCAATTGTCTCAAAAGAGGGACCACTAAAAAGAACATAATTTGGGAAGCTGATGAGAGACTGGATTAAAAACGTGTAATCAGAAGTAAGAATGTCTACAAAGGCAGGAAGAGCTAGAGAAAATAGCTTCCTTTTCTTTGGAAGCAGAAAGATCCTGTGGCCACTGTGGAACAGAAATAGGGTTCATTTGTGTAACATCAACAGGCAGCCTTAGTATAAGTTTAGCAGTAATGTGAGTAACATTAGCGTGCTAGGAGTGAGAGAGAACAGCAGCAAAACCAGGAGTGTTGATGTCCAGAAACCATGGAAAAGTGGTATCTTTCTCACTGCAAACATTCTAAACAGAAATGTGAATACGAAACTGGACATATGCAAGATGATGGTCCATAGGTTAGTCCAATTTTTTAAAAAATGGTATGGATCATAGTCAAATGTTGCTATGATTAGGCCCAAATTTTGATTCTCCCAATGCTTGGTAGTGTCTAGAGATGTAAGAGCTATGTGCATCTTTTTAGATGCTCTCCCTGGCCTACTCGGTTGAAATGACTGGGCCTGAGGATTTATGGTGACAAGAGCAAAACTACACAGCAAACCAGTGCAGTTGGGCCACAAATGCTGATGGGCAATTGCCTGAGGGGTGTAAGTGCTTGGTAGTTGTTTCTATCAGCAAACCTAAAACTAACCGTGATCCCAGGTTCACTAAGCCTCCTACGCAGTAGCGGAAGGGAATCAGAGACTGGAAACCCGAGAAATTGCTAAAGTCTAGTCAAGTTAACAGTGCCTAAAAAACTGCATGTGTTGACTGGTGAGTGCTTTAAATGCCAATATATAGTCTCTGTATCCTTTTATTTCCATGGAGATGTGAATTTCCAGTGGATATAGGTTACACACTATCCCTGCATCAATCTCTTAATATTGGCTTCTTCCATCTTACATTTAGAAAACATACTGTGGTAAAGAACTGTAAACCAGGATCATTTTTACTATCCTCCAGATGTTGGGGCAAAGTAACATCTGGCCAAAACACTTGCTAATATGACCAGCTTTATTCTCCCTTCAGCACACATAAGCTCCTTCTCCATGGAGCAAAGTTGTTGCTAAATACTAAGACTTCTTAACATTATAGGATTTTCACAAATTCCCAATAAATTGAAAAATCACAATGTTATCTTTTACTACGGACATGCATCAATTTCCCAAACACACCTGTATAAAGCCTATCAAATCAATCCTGATATTTTTGATATTTTTAAATCAAATATTCAAAGAATCTCTTCAAATGGCCTTTTAAAGTCTTTCCAATTTGTCATTGGGTAATCCCCAGCTCAGTAATTCTGTTCTAACCATGCTACTTTCCTTAGGATCCTGCAGAAAACTCTTGGCAAAATTCCATTTATCATGACTTGCCTCATGCTTCTAACCCTATACATTATGTTCTCTCACTGTTAATCTGTTACTTCTTTCATGCTTTTAAAATTTTGAATTAATATATCTTAGAGGAAGCATGCAATGGCCAACCCCATTCCACTCCAATGTGTCTTCTGTTTTCTCAGCATCGCTCTGTAAGGAATTGACTACCATGCCTCTGTTTATAGATCGCCTTGTAACTGTTCCCTGAGTCAATTCACTTTAATAATAATTACAATAATTCTTCCATAATTACATATTTAGAGTTCTTAATGAATTCTGAGGAAGAAAGAGACGGAGCAAGAGAGGAAGAAAGGGAAAAGAGGAAATAAAGAAAAACTCATTTGCTCTTTTTTACGTCTATAAAAGCCAAGGCATCAGTGATAATATTTTTTCAAAACTCCCAGAACAACTCAGATGCACTGAGAAGGCATGTTTTGGCCACCATGAGTAATGCTGCAATGACCATTCATGTACACGTTTTTGTGTGGATACATGTTTTCACTTCTTTTGGGTATATACCTAGGAATGGAATGTCTGTGTTGTATGGTAACTCAATGTTTCACTTTCTGAGGAACAGCTGGACTGTTTCCAAAGTGGCTGCATCATTTTGCACACCCATCAGAGATGTGTGAGGGCTCCAACCCACACTCTTGTCACCACTGGTCATTAATTATCTTTTCAATTGTAACTACTTTTAGTGTGTGTGAAGCTGTATCTCATTGTAGTTTTGATTTGCATTTTCCTCATAGCTAATGATCTGAGCCCCTCTTCATGGGCTTACTGGACATTTGTATATCTTCTTGGGAGAGATGTCTATTCAGAACATCTGTCCATTATATAATTGAGTTGTCTTTTTATTATTGGTCTTGAAAGGGAACAAAATTTGCCACCCCAAAATGTGTTTTTTTAGCATGAGGATTATTTTAGGCTGATTGGGGAAGATTTGCCCTGAGCTAACATCTGTGCCAATCTTCCTCTATTTTGTATTTGGGATGCTGCCACAGCACAGCTTGATGAGCGGTGTGTAGGTCTGCACCCGGGATCCAAAACTGCAAACTCTGAGCTACCAAAGCAGAGCATGCGAACTTAACCACTAAGCCACTGGGTCAGCCCTCATTTTCTTTATGGTACTCTTTGAAGCACAAAGGTTTTTAATTTTGATGAAGTTCAATTTATCAGTTTTTTCTTTGATTGCTTATGCTTTCGATGTCAAATCTAAGAAGACTTTGCCTAATTCAAGATCACTAATATTTACTCCTATATTTTCCTCTGAGGATTTTATAGTTTTAGTTTATATGGTTTTATATGATTTTGTAGTTTATGTTAAGGTTTAAGGTCCATTTTGAATTAATTTTTGTATATGATGTGAGGAAGGGATTCAACTTCATTGTTTGGCATGTGGATATGCAGTTGCCCCAGTATCATTTGTTGAAAAAAACTATTTTTCCCCATTGAATTATCTTGACATCTTTGCCAAAAATCAATTGACCGAGAGGTTCTGACAGGAAAATGGTGGAGTAGGGAGCTCCAAAACCCCATCTTTGTAAAAAAGCAGTGAACAAGCTGGCAAAAATTGTCAGACTCAATTGTTTTGGAACTCTAGAATCACGTCCAATGCCTTGGACATGTGCACAGTCACCCTATGATGACAGTGGTTTTAGTAAATGTCTCTTTGACTATCTCTTTCTCTGATTTCTCTGTTAAGCTACCCGCCTCTTGGTATCACAGAGAACTCTTAGCCTTCACTAGCTGTGGGCTGATTGTTCTATTGTTTTTGACAATTCCCTGGGGGCATAAAGTGCTCCACAATCTGATCCTATTAAATTTATGGTCCTATTAAATCTGTCTGAGGCCAGTCTTAGAGGTTTTTCTCATGCCAGGAGGGCTCTCCTTAGCCTTCTTTTTCCCTGGTTCTCTCTACTAAACTGCTAGCCCAACTAAGGTTGAACTTACCGCTCTCAGAGAGAAACTTTCCCCTTATTGCTTACTACCAAAATCTCTATTTTTTTCAAGGAAGCCCTTAAGCATGAATTTCCTCACACTCTATTCCAAATAATGCCAGTTCCATTAGGAAAAACTTCACAGCTCTCTGTTTTCAAGGCCATCTCTCCCACTCTTTCAAAACCTCTGCTACTGCTTCTGAGTCAGGAGTGGGAAGAGTGGTCTGCTTCTCTGGAGCGACACCCCTGCTTTATGAGCATGGCACTGGGTGGGTGTGTAGCCTTTAGTTCCCTCAGCTTGACTCTCCAAACATGGAACCTCTCCCCTACAAATAAGCTTGGGACTGGGTCCTTAGAGCCCTTGTGTTTTTGGCCTGTGGCCCCTGGGGTAGAACTTCCACCATACAAGGGGAAGCTGAGTGAAAGAAGAGAGTCCCAGACCTCTCAGCAGCTTTTGTCTAGAATAGAGATTCTTCAACATGGAGCTAGGGGGAAATAAGAAATGTTAACAGCCTGCCCTCATGGGGATATACTATAATCCTCAACTTGGAACCGGAAGTGAGGGAGCACTGTGTTCATCCACCCAGGGTGAGCTTCCATCATGCTAAGTCAGGCAGGAGAGAAGTGGGGAGTGACCAGGGGAGTGGGTCTTGGATCAAAAGCCACAGACTCTCATTGTTCTTGTCAATATTTATTAAATTTTCGTAAATAAATATTTCTTATTTACTGTATGACCTTCAGACAATTTCCAGAGACTTTAAATTATTGTTGTTTTAATCATTTTCACCAGTGTGGTTGTTTTGGGGAGATGGTCCCTGAAGCTCTTTTTTTTGAATTGCAAGGCTGCAATTCAAGAGCTTGGGTTTATACAAATATTTTGACCTAATTGGCTTGTAGTCGGTTGGATATTGACCAATCAATCATGCCAAGTAAGTCAGAATGTGGGAAATCAGAGCTGATGTGAAAGACTATGTTTTCCACACAGAAGAGCAGCAGCCTTGGAGTTCGTAGCTCTTTGACGCCTGGCTTAACCCATTCGTTCATTTGACCACTTGTTTTAAAATGTCATCTATGCAAAGAAGCAATGGAATTTGCATACTGGAAGTACTTAGGATGAATAGAAATGATCTTTACTTTGGGAGAACTTCCACTCTATCACAAGAGATAAGAATACAAAAGAATAAAAGAGGAAGGGGCTCCAGAAAAACAAACAAACAAAAAAGCAAGTGTACAAGGAGAAGGAATTTAGGATTGATTGGAATCATTCTAGAAAGCTTCCTGGACATGGAAAAATTGAGGAATTTGAAAAGAGACTGGGGACTATCGTAATTATGTAGTAAGGTTGATTTCAAAGGAGAATGATTTTACATTGTCAATAAAAAAAGGTTTCTTAGCCGCTCAGTTGAGAAAAGATTTTGTCAAGTTCAGTTATCTGACTCCAAGCACACCTGAGAGCTTTAGACCAGGGTTGAGGGAATCTGGCAGTTGAGTTTACATATGCTAGTGGTTGCTGAGGAAAGAATGATGGCAAGTCAAGAAGTAAATAAAGTAGTGCTGGCGAAAAATGTTGGATAAATAAGCCATGAAATCTAGGCAGGTTAGGGAATCAACCGAAGCCAAAGCCAGAATCATGAATTAGCAGTATGGGATGTGATTGTTGAGTAACAAGAAACCACAATAGAAATATTACTTAGAATCATAAGGAATGGAATAAGAAAGGTTTTAGGGATGGAAATTAAAAAAAAAAAAGAAACTTGTGTGTCTCCCCAAAATTATTTTCATGTCCTATAAAGCAGGCACTATTCTAGCTATTATAAAACAGTAATATAAAAGAAAGACTGTAATTTTACATTCAATGAGTTTATTGTATGTTTAGGGGATGGGAAAGACAATGAACACTGAATTTTAAATAATGACAAAGCCTAAATTTTAACCATGGCTATAAGTTAAGTAATGATTAAAGTCATTGAAATTGTATTTCTGTAAATTCTTTAGCTGAGAAATGAATGGTTGGGAAAATAGGATCTTTGAGACCTTTCATAGCTCTATTCTTCTTTAACTTCTACTCAGAACTCAAGGATTACTAGATGCAACAAAATGGATGATATTATTACAGATAGCAAGTTATAAGACTGAAAGGAAGACACTGGGGTGCTAACAAGGTGAATGGTTGGCACTAAGAACAGTAAAAGTAGGTTATAGGGAAGAAGTCGAGATGCTAAAATGTGGTGACCATGGAGAAGCTAGGGAGAATCACCTGATGGGATAAAGCAAAGGATTCAGATTTAAAGAAACACAATTCAGATCTTGCTTCCATTACTACAATCTAGTTCTACAATTTGTATGTGACAGTTATTTCTCTGAACTTAACTGGTGCTTGGACCTACCTTATAGAGGTTTTGTGAAAATTCAATAAAGTAAATACATGTCAGTTACATTTCTGAGAAACAGAGAGTTCTAATTAAGCAGAATGTATTTTACTGTAATAATAAAAAAATTTGTAATATTTTTTCAGAAAAAATTTATTCAATTTATTTAATTTACCCCATTCATTTTATTGTCATTTTCTTTGCCTAAATTAAAAAAATATATATATCATCTTATAACTAAAAATATCTGCTTGTTAAAAATGCAGACTCTGGGGTCCAACCAGGTGGAGTAGGGATTAAGTTCACACTCTCTGCATCGGCAGCCTTGGGTTCGCAGTTTCAGAACCTGGGCATGGACCTACGCACCACTCATCAAGCCATGCTGTGGCAGCCGTCCCACATATAAAGTAGAGGAAGATAAGCATGGATATTAGCCCAGGGCCAATCTTCTTCAGCAAAAAGAGGAGGATTGACAATGGTGTTAGCTCAGAGCTAATCTTCCTCACCAAAAAAAAAATGCAGACTCTACATCCTCACCACCAAATATTCTGATTCAACACATTTGGGGTTCAGTTCAGGAATTTATTTATTAACATCTGGGGTGATTCTGATGTAGGAAGCCTGAGGACCACATCTTGAGAAATACTGCTTTAGTACTTGGATTTGCACACGTAACTGCAAATTGGATTCACATAGAGAACTTCTAAAAATACTGAAGGCTGAGCCCACAAGTAGGGGTTCCTAATTAAATAGACTGGAGTGTGGCTTAGGCATTGGAGTTCCAAAATCTCCCCAGGTGATTCTACTGGGCAGCCACGGTTAAGACCCACTGATTATTAGAGGATGCTCCTGGAGTCTGTTAATTTTGTCTTCAGAACTTATTATGACAGCTTTTCAATGATATTTAACAGTATGTAGAAACTGGAATTAAACAGTCCTCAAGTTTTTGGTATGATATAGACTATAAAGAATAGAATTCATTCTCACCCTTTAAATAAAAAACTTGCTGAGGAAAGCAGATTTGAATAGTCATTTGATTTTTTTTCCTTCCTGTCATCATATCTCTTATGTTGGCAATTTACTATCTATTTTTCTATTTTCTCTCATCTATTCATTCTCTATAGTCATGCTGTATCCATTGCTTCCTTTACTGTCCCACATGCATTATTTGGCATTATTATTCATTAAACTTAATCCCAAAAGACTCCACTGAACTTCCTCCATTCTCCAAATCTTCCTATTCCAAAAAGTTTTTACAAACCTATTGTGGTGGCAGTGATAAACTGCATTTTTTAGGTTACTTATTATTTAAGAAAACAAAAAGAAATAAAAATGACTTTGTTTTTCCAAAGTACACTTTCTCTTCAGAAATAACCCTTGTTCCTCACTCCATAACAGTCAAATGAAATTCCAGAGAGACCAGCTTTGTAAAGCCAATGTGAAAAATAGCTACTGCAATAGTAATTCCCAACTATGCACAGAGTCAACAACAAACTGCATTATTCCAAAAGCATTCCTCCCAGCAAACTGAACTCCCTTTGAAGTTAATAGTTCTACATTTGCAAATATATACAATTACATAAAATGAGCTATCATTCTCTCCTTAGTACCACTAGTCAACCAAATGATTTGTTTTGGATCCACCTTGTTAACTTCCAGGATTGCTGGCAAATCATAGAAACCGACTAGCTAAGATGCAAGGCATCTGGGCTCTCTCACAAAGGAAATGGTCCAGGCATGTGAATTTTCATGTTTGTGAATCTAGTCATAATTACCATTGAACAATTAATTAAAATTAATAGAATCTCATATCCCCCAAACAAACTATAAGGAGCATACACGTACACATAAAATATGTCCTCGTAAAAGGAATGAGTGATCATTCTACGAACTAGCAAGTTTTCAAAGAAATGGGTCGTGCTTTCTCTAAGTCTCCCCTAATATCATTTCAACCACTCTGACTAGAGTAAATCAAATAGTTTTGAATTGAGCTTCTAAATAACCGATGAACCCACTCTTTTGGCAAGTGGTTATATTTTTATGCATGAAGGCGTATTATCAATTAAGAAATTAATTTGCTTCTAAAAAACTCTAAGGGGGCCAGCCCAGTGGCGTAGTGTTTACGTTCAGCGTGCTCCGCTTTGGTGGTCCGGGTTTGTGGGTTTGGATCCTAGGTGTGGACCTACACCACTCGTCAAGCTGTACTGTGGCAGCAATGCACATACAAGATAGAGGAACATGGACACAGATATTAGCTCAGGGCCACTCTTCCTCAAACAAAAATAACAAAAATCCTCTAAGAATATCAGCTAAAATTTGAACTGATGTTTTCTGTAAGTAATTGAATGAATAATCAGAAGAACTTTTTTTTTCTTGCTGAGGAAGATTCTCCCTGAGCTAACATCTGTGCCAATCTGCCTCTATTTTGTATGTGGGTCACCACCACAGCATGGCTGATGACGAGTGGTATAGATCCGAGCCCAGGAACTGAACCCAGGCTGCCGAAGCAGAGTGCACTGAACTTAACCACTAGGCCATGGGGCCAGCCCATGAATAATCAATTTTTAATTTTTTTCTTTATTATGCTTTTCTTTGTTTTCCAAATTTTCCACAACACTATGTATTTTTTATCAGAAAAATGTAAATGCTATTATTTAAAGAAATCAATTTTACTCTCTAAAATATAAATGATATTGGTAGACATACTGGCAACAAAAAAGGATCTTATACCTAATCACAAATAAGATATCATTTTTCAATCTCTCTCTCCCTACATATACATACAATTTTACATATATATATGTATAAATATAATGATACATATATATACATAAAATTTTCATTTGGAATTTATTTTTATTGAATTGTCTTTCTAGAAATACAAAGATGCCCCTTTATTTAAGGTTCTGAACATTTATAGTAATAATGTATTTAAATTAATTCTAAGTTAAATTTCATTAATATCTACATGGCCATTTCATTTATTTCAAATATCAATTTTAATCCACAATGAATAAAGAGAATCAGTTACAAAGATGAATCTAAAGAATAGATTAGTGAAGTCATTTCTAGTCATTTTTATAACTATGAATTTTATTTTCTAAAATTTCATTTTATAACTCATTTACAGATGAGAGACAAAAATCTTTATTTTACCAAAGAAAGAGAGACAGATCAAAACAAACATATATTGGGACTGGCCTGGTGGTGTAGCGGTTAAGTTCTCACACTCCACTTCTGGCAGCCGGGTTCTCAGGTTCGGATCCTGGGCACAGACCAACGCACTGCTTGTCAAGCCATGCCGTGTGGCGGCATCCCATATAAAGTAGAGGAAGATGGGCACAGATGTTAGCCCAGGGCCAGTCTTCCTCAAGCAAAAAGAGGAGGATTGGCAATGGATGTTAGCTCAGGGTTAGTCTTCTTTACATACACACAAAAAACTCCAAAAAATAGATTAAAATTTTTTTCTAACTATAAAATAGATGATTTTATCATTTGACTCTATGTGATCAAGATTTTTGCAATATTACACCAACCACTTAATGGTGAATCTACTATTTTTTCCTGTGTGGTATTTGACTTTTGAGTGGTCTTGGTTTGTTGTGTGAAAACACTGAAATAGGCATGTAGGTGATGATGCCGAATAACAGATCCAGTTGGCTTCTCGTTAAAATTTAGCTATTGGGAGAAATTCACATACACAAATTCAGTTTCATACATATTAAGATAATCTGATCATGTGAGTTTAATCTTGATTTCAAAGAAATTCATGGTTCTAGACCCTGAAGTCTCTCATCTTGCTTTCAGCATCCTGGTACTTTTCTAAACAGTAACTTCTGGTGATCACACCATTGATCAGAATGCTTTAGTGAGCAAAGACATTCAATTTAATAATTTACATTTGCTTTCTATTTTCTGTCTGCTCTATATTGTATTACTCTAATTTATTTTAAACATACACATAACTAAAATTACTATTGACGTTTTAAAAGTGTTGTTTATCTGCCCACTAATGAATGTAGTGATCTAACTTGCAATAGATTTATGAACTTATCTTAAGCAATTATTTGGTTATAAATTATGCAAGATTGTCTTCTCGTATATAATTTTAAATTACTGAATGGTTTATTGCACATTCTTATCAGTATGTATATGGATTCTTAGCCATGGAATCATAAAGTAAAGAAAAAGTTAAAATGAGAAAAACTTTTAGACATTAAATAAATCTTCTGAAGGATTCACATTAGATCTCCCGTATGTTGGAATAATATCAAAAGATTTAGTGGTTCATTTTCTTATGACATACAATATACAGTCAATAAATCATCTGGAAATTGAAGCCATGTATATGTAAGACCAACATTTGCATGAATATTTTCAGCCAAGGTTCCCCAATTCATTTTCAAAATATCATAAAGGAATAAAAAATGGTCTGAGGTACGTTTAGAGCATATATTTGCTACACAGAGTAAAGAAGTAGAAATGATTATGATGGATTAATGTTGAATATAAAGAAATAATATTAACTTTAGTTACGGAATATAGAATCATGTTTACTTGAACAAATACAATCTTAGGATACTGACAATTATTAAACAAAAAAGGTGAAAATTATTTTGTTATTGATTTCTTTTTAATTGTAAGGAACAAAGGAAATACAAATAAAATATGAAAATTAAAATGTTTGATCCTTCAAGATGCTTTTTATTCCACATAAGAGAAAATCCAGCCTGGACTGTCTTAAACACAAGAAGAAATTCATTGACTTATGCAACCAAAGAGTCAAAGAGCAGCCTTTCCTCCGAGGTGCCTTGTTTTTGTGTTAAACATTGTCAGTAGTATCCACTGCCTGACCTTGATCTGTGTCACCTTCAGCCTCAAGCTGATTAACTCCACGATGGCAAGATGGCAGTAGAAATTCCGAGGCTCACATCATCACAGCACTAAGCACATTTCAAGCAAAAGTCCCAAGTTCATTCTGCTTTGAATTTAACAAGCCTGGATCAGTCATTGCTCGCAGGGACTATGCTCTGAATGACTTTGGTCAAGGTTAGGTCCTCCTTCCAGAACCAATCACAGGGACAAGAAACATGGGCTATGCCTTTACACAATACAGTTAGACATTAGGACCAACAAAATAATGGGATGTTTTATTGCCACATAACAAAACCACGAGTGAAAGGTAATAACATTTCTTTCTTTCTTTCTTATAGGTTGGCCACCAGCTCCTCCAACACTGAATAGCTGTAAGATTTGTTCATTATTCTTGAAATTCAGAAGTGTCACAGGTATAAGTTTAGAGAGGCATCCCTTTTCATAATTTTTCATGTCATTTTGATCTGACAAGTCTAATCTTTCTCAGTTTAGGAAATTGTAGTTTATTATTTCATTTATTATTTCACCTCCTTTTGCTCTGTTGTCAGTTTACATATACCTATCTCCCTCTTTTTATTTATTGCAGTCATCTCTTTTGAGTTCTGAAAGAATCTCTTGAGCAAGTTTTTTCTTTTTAATCAGTTATTTGGTATTCTATTGTATCATAACAACTGTTTGGTTAACTACTTCATTTTTCAAATTTAACAATCCTGTGTTTTAACTGAAAGTAAGCTTTACAGGGTTCATTATGTCTCCTTTACTTGGACTCAACATCCTTTTAAATCTTATGTAAACCATAAAATAATTATGCATGTGCACAGGGTGTGTGTGTAATTTAAAAAATATATATATATATACAATGAAATTGACTCTCCCTTTCTGTTGTACAGTTATATAAGTTTTAATACATGAAGATATTTATGTTGCCACCACTGAAGTCAAGATCCAAAACTGTTCCATCACCCCAAAAACGTTCCTCCGGCTTTCTCTTTATAGTCACACCCTCCCCCAATCCCTACTGCCAGCACTGCTCATCTGGTCACCATTACTACAATTTTGTCTTTTCTAGAATGGAACCATTAATATGTAAACTTTGAGACTGGTGTTTATCACTCTGGAGAAAGATCGTGAAGTCCATCAAAATTGTTGTTTATCAAAAGTTTGTTCTTTTTATTGTATGGATGTATCACAGTTTATCCATTCACCTGCTGAAGGTGAATTCCATTTTGAGTGAATTCCTATTGGGAAATTTTGCATAGAGCTGCTACCAACATCCATGTATAAGTTTTAGTGTGATAAGTTTTCATTTCTCTTGGATAAATACATAGGGGTGGGATAGCTGGGTCATTTGGTAGTTGTGAGAAACTGTATAGCTGAAGTTTGTTAGTTTCCCATCAACAAAGAAGAGTTACATTTGCTATACATTCTCATCAGCCCTTAGTATTGTATTTTATTTTAGCCATTCTAGAAGGTGTGTAGTGGTATCTCATTGTGGTTTCTCATTTGCATTTGTCTAATGGCTAATGATGTTACCTTTTCATGTACTTAATTTGCCATCCTTATAAACTCTTTTGTGAAGTGCCCAACTTTTTACCCATTTTTAATTATGTGTTTTGTTATTGTTGAGATTTGAGACTTGTTATACATTCTGAAATTCTAGTCCGTTGTGAATTTTTGATTTGCAAATATGTTCTCCAAGTGTGTAGCTTGTCTTTTCATTCTCTTAATAGTGCCTCTCAGAGAGCAAATGCTTTTAATTTTGATGATATCCAATTTTTTTTTCATTTTATGGATTGTGCTTTTGGTGGCATGCCTAAAAGCTCTGCCTAACACCAGATCTTCTCATGTATTTCCTTCCAAATGTCATATAGTTTTATGTTCTACATTTATATCTGTGAGCCATTTTGAGTAAAGTTTTGCATAAAGTGAGAAGTTTCAGTTTGGGTTCTCTTTTTTCTTTTCCTTTCCTTTTTATTTTACATATGGATGACCAATTGTTCCAACACCATCTCTCTTTTTCAGTTGGATTTCTTTTGCAACTTTGTCAAAGATCAAATGGCCATATTTGTGTGAATGTATTTCTAGACTCTCTGTTCTGTTCTGTTGATCTGTGTGTCTATCCCTTTACCAAAACCACACTCTCTTATTATTGCTTTATAGTAATTCTTAAAATAAAGTAGTGTGACTCCTCTAATTTTATTATTTTTTTGAAATAATATTTATTTTTTTGAAATCCAATATTCTAATTTCTTTGCCCTTTCATATACTTTTAGAATCAGTTTGTCCATATTTGCAAAAGTCCTTTGGGTTTTTTACTGATTTGCATTAAATCTATAGATAAGTTTGGGGATAATTAATATCTTTTTTATGTTGAATCTTCCAATATGGGAAAATATGTCTTTCCATTCTTGTAGGTCGTCTTTTATCTCTTGTATCAGCATTTTGTAGTCTTCTGAAAAGAGATTCTGAAATTTTATTAAATTTATACTTTATTTTTGTTGGAGTTATTGTAAGTGGTATCGTATTTTTAATTGGTTTTTCAGTTGTACGCTATTATATAGAAATATGATTGTGTGTTGACCTGTATCCTGTAACTTTGCTAAACTCTTCATTGTTCTTCGAGTTTTGTCATTTTGTTTTTTGTTTGCAGATTCCTTGGGATTTTCTACAAAGACTTTGTGTTGTCTGTCAGTAGGTAGTTTTATTTCTTCCTTCCCAATATTTATGCCTTTTAAAAAAATCTTCTGGGGCCGTCCCCGTGGCCTAGTAGTTCAAGTTCCGTATGCTCTGCTTCAGTAGCCCAGGTTTGCAGGTTCAAATTCCAGATGCAGACCTACTCACTCATCAGCCATGCTGTGGAGGCATCCCACAGACAAAAAATAGAAGGACTGGCACAGATGTTAGCTCAGGGCAAATCTTCCTCACCAAAAAAATATGTATATATTTTTCTTCCATCATTGCACTGGTTAAAACTTCCAGTAGGAGTGATGAGAATGCATAGTCTTGACTTATTTCCAATCTTAGGGGGAAACTTCACATGTATGTTGTTAACAGTTTCCCCTCCCCAGTTTTTTGTAGTTTCATTTCTCTTGAAGGTATTTATAGGGTGATGATTGCTCAGACTTTTCACATGAACCTGCTTCCTTTAGAAATTGAATGAATTTATTTGCTTGTTATAATTAGAGAACAAGATTGCTACCAGAGATCGTGGGGGCCCACGTTAAAAGCTTTTAGTCCCAGATAAACGCTGGAAGGGAAAAGATATGGTTTCCTGGAGAAATTGTCTGCTGTTTACTGCTATGGCATACCAAAATTAGCAAAGGTCAGTCCCAATTATACAAGTCGATTAACATACATTAACATCAACTGTTTGATCCCAGTAATCAAAACAAGACAGCCACTGGAAGACACCAGGAAGAACTATGCCAAATTTGACCCATATCTATTTATTATAAGACTATATTAGAATGGATGTGAAAAGCTACATCTGAGAGATATTTCTTTTGATATCTGATCAGATACAGGAATTGAAAGAGAGTGAGGACTATGTCATTTCATATGAATATTTAGAGTGAATATACCATTAATGATCCAGTGGAAGTAAAATAGATTTTCCCTATTGAAGACTCTTTATATTTAGAAAGAAAAAACAAGTATAACTTCTACACACAGATGGAGAGAGTTATTTTTCCTTTTCATTTAGTTGCACACGAACTATTTTTTTCTTTATAAGCTCAAGGAAGTGGGCTGAAAATTAGACACTAACTGAAAACTCCTACAAATCATATGCTCAATGGTTTTAGAAAATCACTATATAATTCATAGTTGGACAAGGCCAGAGGGCAATTATTAGTCTGTGTTATTTTTCGTCAATGGTTAGCTCATCACTGGTCAATTAATCTTTACAAAGCTCTCATTTTACATAAATGAGAAAGATACACTCATGAGAAAATTTTTATATTTCTCCTGAGCCATATAACACCATACATATTTCTTTTATACATTTGTTTATATATTTATATTACACATATATACTTTAAAATATACATTTCTTGAAAGACAAACAAAAAATGGCAATTGATTGTTACATAAAGTTGATTAGTCTATTCTCTTTACTTTTGTGTATATTTGATAATTTTCAAAATAAAAAATATACTAATTTTCATGAAATCCCATGATTCTTATATTTCTATAAATATTATGAATAGGTTTCTAAAAATTCTAATATGCTTGCATAAGTGAAATAATAAAATGTTACCTAAGAAAGAATTAAGACCTCATAGAAACCAAAACTGAAATTAAGAAACTCACATGCAGCCTGAAAGATTTGGCTCAGAAATGGGACAGATGGAAAATCATCCACCAGAAGAGTAAGATAAAATAAAGATTGGTATAAAACAAAAAAGTATTAAAATGGTGAACCAAAAATAATTTTTAAGCAATATGAGCAATATTTGAGTTGTAATGTTTTAAAGTCAGATGTTTTATTGTTCTATGGTATTCACTTACCTTATAAAATTGCTTTGTATGTGGGTAGTAGGGGCTAAATTAATTGACATAAAATGGCTAGATTCGATTTTTCATTCACAAAAAGAGCTAATTACTGAACAATCTATGGATGGTACTGTTTGTTAAATTTCATTTTCCACCAACTGCGTTATTGGCATAATTCAGCATAATGATCAATTTGTTTGTAAGGAGATGTGACATACTAATTGTAGATCAACCTCCAAATAGCCACTCCTAATAGCCACTATAGGCAATATATATCATTGTGTTATATATATATATATATATCTCATTGCTTAGAGCCATTATCTAATAATAATAACTAAAATGTATTGAATACTTGCTCTGAGCCAGGAACTCTACTACATGACAGGGGTTGGAATTCCATTTAATCCTCACCACAAAACTATAATTTAAGTACTGTCATTATCCTTTACTACATAAACGAGGAAATCAAGGTTTAGATATTTTCCCTTCCATGTAGTTTCAGAAGCTTACCTGTGTTTAAATATGGAAATCAAAGTACAGAAGACTGACAAGGGAACGTAATGATAGTTTGTTTACTGGTAAAAACTATCACATTTTCTCATTTCTAAATTATACTGCAATCTTTGAAAGCATCATAGTAAAAATCAAAACCCTAAGGAAGTTATTAAAAATTTAGCACTCTCTGCTCATGTGGGAGTATAGATTCCACTTTCTGAAGAGATTATTATAGATATGCCTAGCATAAAATGCAAATATCATACAGAGTGGGCTGGATATCTTGGTTGGGTTTCCCTAAAATTTATTACCTCAAAATCTTAAATACAAGAGTACATGTATATCCAAGCAAATGTACAACTCTAAAGGAACATCTTAGTGCAAGTTAGCAGAATTATGAAACTAAATAATCAGCTGGATACAGAAAAACAGAGTGAGATGAGTGTGAAGTGGTGGAAAAGTAAGGATAAAAGAATGGAGGAGGGGCCGGCCCAGTAGCACAGCGGTTTAGTTTGTGCTTGGCAGCCCGGGGTTCATGGGTTCGGACCCCAGGTGCAGGCCGACGCACTGCTTGTCAGCCATGCTGTGGTGGCGTCCCATATAAAGTAGAGGAATATGGGCATGGATGTTAGCCCAGGGCCAGTCTTCCTCAGCAAAAGAGAGGAGGATTGGCAATGGATGTTAGCTCAGGGCTGGTCTTCCTCACACACACAAAAAATGGAGGAGGGATGGCTAACAAAGCAGGAAGAGAACAGTGTTCTTTGAGTACAGGATTTATCTGCAAAATGCTGAGCTCTTTCATTCTGCAAGAAACAAATCCTTTCCAATTAAATTTACATTTTAAAAGCAAGAATACATAATTTCTAATTTCTGTCTACTCCAAAACCTACCTTCACTGAAGACCTACTTTGTTCTAAGAAATTCTGTGTGCTAAGCTCCATCGAGCAGCTAAGAGCGTACCATACCTGGTACACTTTTAACCACATTTTTTTCTGAAATTCTAATTCAGGAAGTAATTTCAAAGATAAAAATTAATGACTCAAATCAATGGCCTAAGAACAGCAAATATAATGATTTGCATTTATATAACTATCATCTGTTTTATTAAAATGTTTTCATTTTCATGATTTCATTTCCAGTGGTTACTGATTACTTCAGAAAAGATTACATAGGAATCACGTAAACATTCCAAATAGAACCACACTAAAATGTAAGTTCCTTTGAGATCTGGAAATGTGTTATTTTAGCTCTGCATCTCCTTTTCTAGTACAGTGCCTGGCTCCAGAACCTCCCTGAGACCTAAGCAAGAGGGGACCTGGCCCTGAGCCTGGAGCTTCTGAGGAAGCCGAAGATCTAACTCTGATGTTCGTCACATCCCCACAGCTGCACTTCCTTCTCTCCGTGAGGCAGAGTCCTCAAGGCCAAGAAGCCTTGCTCACTCTGAGCCCACATCCTCCAGCTGTCACTTGGGGTTTCCTGAACCCCAGATCTCCCTTGCAAAAATGGCCCAGAACCCCCATCCAGGCCTGAGTGAGGCTTTCCCTGGGTCTTTCTTCCTAGAGAGAACTGCACAGCTGATGTGGGCATCCCTAGGTCCCAAGGGTGTCCAAAGTGACCCTCGACATGTATGAAAGAACCAGGGCACAGGGAAAAACAAAAAAAAGGTGAGCTGCAGACCAGGGCTGGTTGCTGCCAAGTACTAGTGTGGAATCTAAAGGTGTCCAAAAATTCTAAATTTGAACTAGGCCTCTCAGGAGGTTCTGAGGGTATATATTATGTGCCTGTTAGGCACATGCTCATTTCATATAGATATTGATAAAATTAATTAATTAAAATAAAGAGCTAACTATTTTTTGGTTTTTGTTTTTTTGGTGGGGAAGACCAGCCCTGAGCTAACATCTGTTGCCAATCCTCCCCTTTTTGCTGAGGAAGACTGGCCCTGGGCTAACATCCGTGCCCATCTTCCTCCACTTTATATGGGACGCCACCACGGCATGGTTGACAGGCAGTGCGTCAGCAGGCGCCCGGGATCCGAACTCGCGAACCCTGGGCTGCCAAGCGTGGACTAAACCGCTGCGCCACCAGGCGGCCCCAAGAGCTAACTATTAATCCATGTTTTAATCAGAATGGACAGTACAAACAGCCCCCAAATCTCAGAGACTTAATATAATAAAAGTTGCTTCTATTACTGTTTTCTCATGCATGGCCAAGTCCAACATGGGTCACCAGGGGCAGCTGGTTCCCATCATTTGCAGGACCCAGGGTAAGAGTATAAATGGAGGCTCACGTAGTTTATATATGAATATTAAGAAATATAAATCAAGATAATAAACCATTGACTGTGTTTTCTTCCTATCTTGAAAAATAAACTTTCATAACAATAAAGTTGAAAATTATGAGCAAAGGGGGGCTGGCCCCATGGCATAGTGGTTAAAGTCTGGCACACTTCACTTTGGCAGCCTGGGCTCACGGGTTCAGATCCCAGGTGCGGACCTACACCACTCATCAGCCATGCTGTGGTGGCAACCCACAAACAAAATAGAGGAAGATTGGCACAGATGTCAGGCTCAAGCCTAGTCTTCCTCAAGCAAAAATAAAAGAAGAAGATTGGCAACAGATGTTAGCTCAGGGCCAGTCTTCCTCAGCCAAAAAAAAAAAATCATGGATAAATATATGGTTTTATCTGACAAAGTTGGGCTAAATAGCTAAGATAAATTATGAATAGAATAAATAGAAGAATAAATATCTAAAATAAATAGAAGAATAAATATCTAAAATAAATAAGCCTGTGGTGTTTGTATGAAAAATACAAGAAAATATAAATATAATAAAGTCTTACATATTTATTGCATAAAAGTGCTTGCATTTTAGCAAAATCACTAATATTGACATTATAATCAAGACTTTCACATAATTTGACAGATTTTTACCTAATTAGATAAATTTTTTGAGTAATTGTCAACATTAATTTATTTCTTAGTTAATTTCAATTTAAAGAAAATTGAAAAGGATAACATGGTAAATTATTTCCATAAAATATTAAAAATATTTTAATGTTTTCTATATAAAACCACTATCAATTATATTATGGTTTTTACTGAATCTTGAAGAAATATCTAGCATGTGAAAGAGTATTTTTTAATTTTTCTCTTCCACTTTTCAATGCTGAAATATTATAAATAAAATTGAAAATAGCAGTATATTGTTCAGTTTGTTTAAAATGTCTTCTCAATTTAAACTATACCTGAAACCTACAATGGACAGAAATAGAATTATATTACAGAATTATTTTTAATATTTTTACCTGGATGTTCTCCTTCTTAATTACACAAATATATTTTTCCTTGTTATAATTTCTTTATATAAATAGAATGTCATATTTTGTATTTCATATAAAATTTGTTTTAACAAATTTCTCATTTAATTCTTAAAAAGTGAAATAATAAAACTTGATTTTTTTTACCATAGTTGTAAGGTTTTACTAACAGCATTAATTATAAGTAACAATTCAAACAAGTATGGATAGTGCAAATTAAAATTTAATTCCATTTTTCTGTCAAAGAACATGATTTGCTTCTTTTTTTGAGAACTTTCTGTTTTTTTCCTTAATTTTTCTAGTGTATTTCATAAGGTCTAATACAAATCTAATTGCTTTGACAGTATTCATTCAGAATTCCCATAGTGTGCCCAAGAGTAGTTGTAAGGTCAAATTTGATATAAGTTTCATCAAGATATTTCATCTTTGGGAAGATCTAGGAATTACTGAATGTTATCTTTCACTGGTCTGAGGATGTAATTGTTAGCAGCATAGTTGAACCATTGTGTCTCTTAGTAAAAGTTCAATTAATACTCTATATTAGGCATAAAACTCTTATGATGTTTTGGGCAAAATTCTGTCTTGCACACTGTTCTTGACCATCTTGTTACCTCCATTTTCATTGACTTGTCCTCAGTAACACTTCAAATTAATACTTAAAACTGAGAATCTTTTCAGGGTTCAGGTTAGTCTAAAACTGTACTTTAAAAACAAGTGTAAAACCAATGAAATACTCATTAATTTTGACTTTGTTTCCCATTTACTCAATTATAAGGGTAATAAATATTTTTTCTACATGATTTCTATCCCTGACACACTATATTTGAAAGACTTTTGTCTTCGATACAATCTAGTTGAAGTAAGAATTATTTACTTTTTATTTTATATATAATTTCTTTTCACCCCTCATTACCTATTAAATTAAGTTTATTTTGAATTTGTCCCCCTTGATAGTGATTATTTTATTATTTCCATTCACACGTCAAATTAGTAAATCATATCTATTTTATCTATAAATTTGAAATGCTTTGCTATTAGTACCATGAATATAAAAACGTTTGGTGAAATATTGAGCACACAATATTATTCTTTTAAGAAAGTCATGCCAAAGTCCTATATCATAATTTACTTGTCTTTATTTTATTACATATTGTTTGCTATTTATTCAGTCTTTTTTTTCAGATCCTGTAATCAATTGCATGTCATTTTTTCTGTGCCAGAATTAGTATTATACTCTACACATTACCTCTATCCCTATAAACATACATATTGATAAGTAATATGAACCAAATTGCAAAACGTTCCTTAACCCTCAAGAATGACTACTGCAAATATTGTGCTAATTCATAAGTAGCTACAGAATCATGAATAAATAAAAATACAGAAAGAAGCAGGTAAATGGATACACAGCAATACTGGAAAATGATGCTTTATAATGCAATCTTAAGGAAGGCACACTTTGAAGTATTCCCTTCCAACATAAACTATAGCAGCATAAACCACAAACCTGCACAGTATTCTAGCACAGTTGTCTTTTGTTTTGAGGACATGGAAAAAACAAGGTGGAGCAGCATTCTCTTGGGGCCTGAGTACTGCTATCTGAAATAGCAGAAAATTCAGGGTCATGAGTGGAGTTCTGTCACGCTGAGAGCAGGATCCTTAGTGACAAAGGTGCCCAGGTGCTCTTTAATAAATTTGTTTTGTATTTCTAACATCTAGAAATTATTGACCCATATATTATTTAGAATTGTGTTTCCAAATATTTGGAACATATTCCAAATATTTTCCTGTGATCTTTCTCTTACTGACTTCTACTTTAATTCCATTGTGGTCAAAGAACATGCTTCATACGACTTGAATCCTTTTGAACTCATTTATTCTTGTCTTATAGACCAGAATACATTCTATTTGGCAAATGTTCCACATACTCTCGAAAAAAATGTATATTCTGTTACGTTTGGCTGAAGTGTTCTATAAATGTCAGTTGGGTGAAGTTAGTTGGTAGTGTTCTTCAAATATTCTATATTTTTACTGATTTTCTTTCTAATTGTTTTCTGAATTATCGAGAGCAAAGTATTAAATTTTTCAACCAAAATTGTGGATTTGTTTACTTCTTGAAATTTTATCTGTTTCTGATTCATGTACCTGAAGCTCTGTTCTGAGGTTCATCAATTTTTATCATTATGTCCTATTGATGAATTAATAACTTCTTTTGTCACCATTCAACAGCCTTCTTAATCCTTGGTAACATTCTTTGTTTCAAAATGTACTTTGTATAGTGCGCCACATTTTGTTAATGAGCATTAGCATTGTATATCTTTTTCCATCATTTTACTTTTAATCCATTCAAGTCTTGATATAAAGAATGTTTCTTAAACACAGCATGCAACTGTCATGCTTTTTTATCCACTCTCCCAAAATGTGACTTTCAATTTACTTTACTTTTACTTTTAATGTGATTATTAATATATTTTGGTTTATTTCTATTACTTCACTGTATGTTTTATATTTGTCCCACTTGTTTTTTATTTCCTTTTCCCTCTGCATTCTTTTTGATTATTTTTATGATTCCACCATATCTCCTTTGTTAGCTAATTAGTTACAATTCTTTACTTTTTCCTGCTTGCTGAACACTTTTTATTTATCACTGTCTATCTTTAAACGATATTGTGTCACTTCACATATAGTATAAGGAACTTACAATAGTGCACTTCCATTTCTCCCCTCCCAAACTTTATGCTCTGTTGTCATTCATTATATGGCATATCTATGTAATAAGTCCACAACATGTTGTTATTATATTATGTGTAAATAGTTACCTCTTAAAGAGATTTAAGTAAGAAAAAAATGGCTTTGCAATACAAAATAACACAAGGAAAAATAAACCTAGCCACGGATGGGTACAGCATGTTTGATTGACCATGCTGCAAGTATATTAAAGAAATTCAGATAATTTCTAATTATTAAAATATAGCTCTTAGTCTTTTGCTTCTGGAATCAGAATTTCCTGCATATTAATAAAAAAAAATTCAGATTTCCCCTTATTTCCAGTTTTCAATAGCTTGATCCCAAATTTTATGCTTTTATTTTCAAGTTGTCAAAAGGCTGACACCTCCAGATTTAAGATTCAATTTTATCCAGACGCTTTTCTAAAGTTGACAAGTATGCAAACTGAAAAAAAGAATTCATCCGTATGCTCTAATTTTAATTGTCTTAATGGGTTGGTGAATACAGCTTTTCCATTCATTTATTTTGATGTTTCCTGCCAGATTCTCAGTAGCTCTGAAATAAATCATGAACACATCCGGATCAAGAACATAATATGGGATAAATCACTTATTTTCCAAAAACTGTGACAAAGATTTGTTGTCAGCTTTCCAGAGAGACACTTCATTTTTTAAGAGGCTACAATACAATATGAATTTTAACCCAAGAAAAGTGAAGTCTCAATTCAAGCTACAGTTATAGCTTTGAGGACATCAAAAAAGCTTCAGATTTCATAAGAAAATACCTCCTGGACAATACAAAGATATATTCAATGATCCCAATAAATTAAGATAGTCAAATTATCCCTATAGTCAGAAGACAAGCCTCTTCTAGAAAATGTTAAAACTTTGAACTACATAAATTGCATATTAATTAATGTAACATAATATTTTCTAACATAAGAAAAAAGACATAATACCAACAAAACCCAAGAATAAACTACTACAGCAAATGTGGCAAAATTTTAAAATCTGTTAAATCTCAGTGATATGTGTATTTATATATTTATATATCCATTGTATGGTTTTCTGAAATGTGTAAGTCTGAAGTATTTAATAATAAAAAAATATAAAAAAAGAAAAACATTGTTTTGTGAAAAGAAAAATATTGCTGGGAATCCTAAAAAAGTATTCTCATTACAAAGCTCTCTGACTTTTTTAAGACTTATGATGATGAAATTGAAGATTTGTTTGTGTGTGAGGAAGACCAGCCCTGAGATAACATCCGTTGCCAATCCTCCTCTTTTTGCTGAGGAAGACTGGCCCTGGGCTAACATCCGTGCCCATCTTCCTCCACTTTATATGGGATGCCGCCACAGCATGGCTGACAAGCAGTGCGTCGGCGGGCGCCCGGGATCCGAACCCGTGAACCCCAGGCTGCCAAAGCGAGAACGTAACTGCTACGCCACCGGGCGGCCCCGAGATTGAAGATTTTGTTTTTGAAAATTTAATTTTGCTTCAATGAAACTCTTCTGTTATGGAATGTGGAATATTAATCATCTGTAGATGACTAATATGTAGATAATAAAACTACCAATTAAAAGATAACCCAAAGTTCAATAGCAGCAACATGATTGCCAAATTAGGTCCTACCCCATAGGAAAAGGTATGCAATAGTTGAGGCAAAGGAAAAGAGGGGTGCTTCCTCCATCACACCTCGGAGTCACAAAATACAAAAGTACACTCCACTCTAGACATACACATGGAGTATGCTCACCTCTCAATATAATTCTATAAGGAAAGTAGCTAAACCTCAGGTCCCAGAAATGCTCTTTCAATCAAACTATCTTTTCCACCAAATTTTTGGGTCCTATCTTGTTCTTTGATTTGATCTCATATTTCAGGTATCTTGACCCACAGTGTTTTTAGGATTATATTTTATAACTCTGGCTAAAAGGAAAATCTTGTTTGTTATGGATGCAAGTCTATACAGTTAACTCTTGTAAAGATTCAGTTATGGTAGAAGATGTGGTGATTTTCCAACATTTTAAGACAGGATATTTTGAAGCACTACCAGTATGACTTAAAGATTGCATGATTTTGTAACAAGCAATAAAAATACTATGTTATATTTGGTTAGAACTACAGTTTTATGAATTATATTCCTACATTTTAATTTATTCATTTTATCCTGGAAACAAGAGTATGAGGTTGGAAGAAAACATTTCATTTTATTCTTATTTTACAGAAAAGAAACCTGTAACTTAGAGAGGTTAAAGACTTAGTTGAGCAAAATTCATTAATGAAGTTGAATATGAAAATTTGGCTCACTAACAGAGGTGGGGATGATAGAATCCAGAAAATATAGACAAGTGGGTAGTGTTGAGCTCTTAGAAGCAAGGTGAGCACAGATATCATAAATGAGCGGCAAGCTTTGAGTGATATCCACGGAAGCCTGACTCACAGATATCTACGGAGATAATTATGAGAACTCAGTGTCCTTAGGGGCGAGACAGACCGGCAGCCAATAGGGTACTGCTCATTCATACAATCAAAAGAAATCAAGGACAGTCAAGAGAGTAAGGCAGCAACTCCAATACAAACACAATCCTTGATCAGTTTCTGGACCTGAGCCACAACCCTCTGAGGGAGAGGACAGTCCACAGAAGGAACAAAGCTGCAACACCTCAGCAGGTGTATATGATCGAGACTCCCCATTCATTTCCCCAAAGGACGTATGGCTATTTACTTGGTAAACTATACACTCATGAAAAGAGAATATACAGATGTTTTGAGTGAGTGAGTGAGTGTATACCTTAATTCAAGAAAACTCAGAAACGCCATCCTAGTTCCTAATCACCCTGGGGAAACATTTTATAACTGCATCTTTCAGCTGCTTCACAGTTCAGCACCCTCTGTCCAGATCTACCTAATCTCTTCCAGTTCTTTCTGGAGGCATTCCCCAATAAACTTTCTGGATGCAAGTCCACATCTCAGAGTCTGTTTCCCAAGGAACCTTACTTAAGACAGAGGTTAAACTTGGGTATTATTTGAATACATGCACTAAAATGCAAAATAGCTATCATTTGTGTTCATCAGATCGGCAAGGTTAAAACATTAATATGATCAGTATTGTTAAGGATGTGAAAACAGCCATTCAGAGACTGATAAGGAGAGTTTAAATTGATACTAAATTCCTAAGGGGCCATTTAGAAAAATATTTTTATTCAAAGTAATACACATTGATTCTAGCAATTCTTCTTTTAGGAATACGTACAGAAAATTATGAATAAGAGGGCAGATACTATATATGCAAGTTTTTCATTTCGGCATTGTTCATAATAACAGTAGATTAAGATTCTATAGGAAAAGAAAGTCTTGTCATATCCTTATGCTTATATTATGTAGCAAGATTTACACATTGCATGACATATGTGTACATATATATTTAAATGTTTATTTAAATAGCATAAACATCTTATGTAATTGGTTATATATATTTAGGTACAAGATAAACCCAAATGTAACACAGAAAACCATCATATTTTATGCATATTATATTATCACTTATAGTATGATTTCAGGTTTATGTCTTCTTTACATTTTACGTGTTTCCTAATTTTTTTAATGAATGAAAATTAAGGATAAAGTTATTTTATTAAAAAAATGATGACAAATTTAGTTGAGTAATTGGTTCTAGGCCTCTTGATCTAAGTGCAAGTTAAAAATTCATCCCTAAATTTTCTTCAATGATATAATTTCCTAGCCTTGATGCAGCAGATGAGAAAATTGAGGCCTCTATAAGTGCATTGTCCTTAGAGAGAATAATAAATTAAAATGTTGTTTCTACTCTGTCTTCATCCAGAATTTTATTTCCCGATTAATTTTTATAAATTACAGGTAACATAAGAAATACCAAAAGAGACTCACTTCCCTCTTTTCACACTCTTTCTCTCGGTCCACTGTTTTCTTCTTCCTTTAATTTTCTCCTTCTTTTTTCCCTTCAACTTCAATTTGGACTTTTGCCTATTATTATCAGATCAAAGCTTTTACATTGATAAACTGAGATAATGAGCACAGCACCGTGGTTGCCACATAGAAAAGTTCTAATACTTATGAAATATGTGGGTTAGCGGCAATCACTGGCATTGTTTAACTGGGTTGGTGGGAAATGGGGTGGTCTTTTTTGTCAGTGTTTCCATGTTACTATCCGATAACTCTCTGAAATAGGGCAATACAGGGTTTGGTGTTCTCAGAGTCATGCTCTCTTAAATCTTCCAGGCACTAACAGCATAAGTACTTACTATAAAAGTCCCAGTCACTGCCCACAGCAATCCAGCAAGAAAACTGCTTATTGCTTATGTCCTTTGTGTATGTTGCTTGCCATGACAGACAGGAACAAGAAAGAAAGGGAGTTTCAACTACATCAAATTATGGCAGATATTGATAGAGCAGAATACACATGCATAGTTGGGGTGATGAAGAAAAAAATGCCTCAGCAGTTTTAGAAGGAAATCTACCCTCAGTCAGACAAGAAGAGAGAGGACAGGAGCCTCCAGAGGTTACGAAGCCTGAGAAGAGATGGATAGCTTGAAGAGAAAAGTGAAGTGACATAAAAAAATCAAAGAATAGCTTACCCACAGAAAGAAAATCAATAAAAATGATGAACTGCTATTCAAAGGAAATAAACTGATTATTCCAGTTTCCACAAGAAGGGAAGTACTGCAGGTAATCCATCAGGATGAGCAGGATGTTGGAGGGTAAGGGAGAAAGCCTGGATGTGATCATCTAACTATCTTTCTTATTCTAGTCCCAAAAAAGTATTAGTTGTTGGAAACATAATTCAAAATTAATTTCTTTAGTACAATAAAGTTCATTGGCATGTATGTATTTTCTAATTCTTTCCTATGCTTTTCTTTTATACTTCATTAACGAAATTTTCCAAAATATTAAAGACATAATAATGTACATGCAAAGTTTAAAGAATAATAATAGAATAGAAAGAAGAATAGAATAGTACAAACCAAACAACTTAAGAAATAGAACTTTATCCACATCTTAGAAGCTCCCTAAGTTTCCCTTCCTGACGATGATCCCCCTCTCACCCAGCAGAAGTAACCACTCTCCTGATTTCTGATGAAATCATTCATTTGATTTTTTTTTATATCTCTGTCAACTATAAATATATATACATCATTCAATTTATTCTCTTTTTAATGTCTTTATAAATGGAATCAAACTATGTATTTTTTAACTTGCTGTTTTCATTCAACTTTATGGTTTTGAGATCTACACACGTTTCTCTTGTACAGTCTATTGTATGATGTACTACAATTTAGCCACTCGATTGTTGAAAGGTGGTTGCGCTGCTTGCAATGTTGCTGTTACAAACAAGGGCACCTTCTAATGCAGGGACCTACAGTATGTATATGTTCAAATTTATTACACAGAAAAGTTTTTAAAGAGATTTTTTATTAATTTTGTACCTCACAGCACTGTATGAGAGTTTCCTTTTTCTCCCTCCTTGACAAAACATGGTATTGTTCTATTTTCTAATTTTTGCAAATTAAGTATTCTTTGCCATGTTTCTCATTTATATCTGCCTGATTGTCAACAGGGTTGAACATTTCCTCATAAGCTTATTCAATATTTATATTTACTCTTCTGCGGGCTTCCTGTTCATGACTTTTGCTACTATTTTGCTGCGATGTTTCCCTTTTACTAACAGTTTTGAACAAGTCCTTCATATATTCTGGATACTAAAACTTGATTAGCTATAAATTGCTATAACTTTTTTGAGATTGTGACTAACATTTTTACTCTTTTTCTGATTTCCTTGTATGCACAGACATCATCAAACTTATCAAATGTTTTGTATATGGTTTGTATTGGTGACCTTGTTTTAAAAGAAATTTTAAAAAGCACTTATACTATACGATCAAAAGAATATATTCTCCAATGTTAATTTCTAAATAGAGTCTTTCTTGTCACATTAAATTTAAGTGGTGATGTTTGCATAGCAGTGTAACTGTAATTAATCCCACTGATTATACACTTAAAAATGGTTAAACTGGTGAATTTTAAGTTACGTATATTTTACTACAATAATACAAAAAACAATCCTATAAAGAGATTCAATCATTGCTTGAGGAGAACCAGAATTCTTCATTCTTTTTCTAAGAGCCTAAATCAAATTTTCCAACCAAATAACAAAGAAAATGAACACCAATTTCTGAGGTGGGTAGGATTTTATCTATTTCCCTTTTCTGGAGGCAGACTTTAATTTCAACTGCCTAATTTGAGAATTGGTGAGAAAAATGTGGGTTTAACTGAAGACATGTTTTTCCCTAAACTTCTCATAAAACTACTCCAGATTGAGGAAGATCTCCCAGTATCAAACTGTTTTCCAAGTATCATAGCTATAAGCCCAGAGCAGATTTTCTTTCCATTCTATGCCAGGAACACACATTTTTGACCAATTCATCGTCTGTCGCCATGAGGGTAGGAGAAGAGCACAGTGTTGACGGAGGGTCTAGCTCGGGCAAGATATATCTCTGACTTCTTTTCCAAACCTCTCATATTTAATCCTCATAACACCATTTTACAATGAGGAACCTGAGGCTCAGAGGTTAAAAATGTATTCAATATCAATTTGCCAGTCTGTATTAGAGCAGAAATTTGAACTCAAGCTTGTCTTATTCCAAAACCTGTGCTATTTCCATTTTCCACCCTGATATCCCAGAAAGATCTGTCAAAGTGAGAAGGGTAACTGGCCCTTGTTAAATGTGCCAAGTGCTTCACTAAACCTACTGAATACTCACAGCCGCTCTACTAGGAAGCTGGTATTAGTCGAATTAAAGAGATGAGAAAACCAAGATTCTGTAAATTAATTGACCAAGTGTATGTCGGTGCCGGGATTTTAATCATTATTTGTCTGGCTTTAATTAACGCATACATTTCCTATATTCCTGCAAAACAACGTGGCATGATAATGTATTGAGATACAGTAGTCTCCCCTTAACTGATGTTTCGCTTTCTGTGGCTTCAGTTACCTGCGGCCAACCTTAGTCCGAAAATATTAAATGGAAAATTCCAGAAATAAACAATTCATAAGTTTTAAATTGCATGCCATTCTGAGTAGCATGATGAAATCTCACGCCGGCCTGCTCCATCCTGCCTGGAACGTGAATCGTCCCTTTGTCCAGCGGCTCCTTGCAGTATATGCTTCCGACTACCTGCTGCTCCCCTGTTGGTCACTTAGTAGCAGTCTTGGTTATCAGATAACTGTCCACGTACTGCAATGCTTGTGTTCAAGTAACCCTTATTTTATTTAATGATGGCCCCCAAACACAAGAGTAATGATGCTGGCAATTCAGATATGCCAAAGAGAAACCATAAAATGCTTCCTTTAAGTGAAAAGGTGAAGGTTCTCAACTTTATAAGGAAAGAAAGAAATCATACACTGAGGTTGCCAACATCTGTGGTAACTGTTATTACAGTATATTGTTATAGTTGTTCTATTTTATTATTAGTTATTGTTGCTAATCTCTTATTGTGTCTAGCTTATAAATTAAGCTTTATCATAGGTATGTATGTATAGGAAAAAACAGTGTATACATGGTACTATCCACAGTTTGCAATTTCAGGCATCCACTGGGGGTCTTGAAATGTATCCCCTGAGGATAAGGGGGCACTGTATTCATTTTTTTTTTTCTTCTTGTATGGCATTTGTCTCACCACAAAGTCTTTTTATAGTCAAATCCTTTTTCTTCCTCTTGTCATAGGATGGCATTTCTTAAGGTGAGGACACTGGACTAGCTGCATTAGCTTCACCTGGGACCTTGTTAGAAATGCAAATTCTCAATCCCCACCTAAGATCTACTGAATCACAAACTCTGGGGGTAGAGGCCAGCAATCTGTGTTTTATCAAACTCTCAGGGGATTCTGATACATGCTAAAAGCTTGTGAGCCATCGATGTTGGGGAAAGTTCATTGTGTGCCAGATCAAAGAGAAGTTGCCTCTAAACAGATTGCTTTCCTGGCTTTTTATTTCCAGAATTATGGGCTCTTTGCTAGAATAGAAATATTCTCAACACTGAAAAATGCACAAAGGTCTGAGATTCTGCTAGCTGTGGAAACCCATGATGCTTTGCCCCAGAGAGAAGTGGAGAATCCCTTTTTTGGTGCATGTTTACTGTAATAATTTAACTTTGCTTCCCAGGCTCCACAAAGATTATCAAATGTATCAGAGAAGTAGAAGAGCCACTAGACTTTAGACCCATACAGGCTTGGCCAGTGATAACTATCACCCTGAAGAATGTCTCCAAATGTAAAGATCATGAGATTGTAGGCAGTGGATGGGGGAGATTCCTAAAGACTGAAATCCAATGAAGTTGAAAGTGGTGGTAGGATTACACTGGAATTAAATCAAGTAATATAGTGTGAAAAAAAGCTTATATTTACTGTAAAATGATTTCTAAAAGGTATACTTCTAGGTACTTTTACTTTTTAGTGTCCTTAAAAGAAGAGAAAGAGACTAGAGCTCATTCTCTCCACCATATGAGGATACAAGAAGATATCTAGCTGCAAACCAGGAAGAGTGCCCCCACCAGACACTGGATCTGCCAGCACCTTGATCTTGGACTTGCCAGCCTCCAGAACTCTGACAAATAAATGTCTGTTGTTTAAGCCACCCAGTGTGTGGTATTCTGTTATAGAAGACCAAACTGAATAGGACAATTTTTAACTGTCCTCTGCATCGTTCCTCTTACACTCAAATGCACTTTTGCAGTAATAAGAAGGGACGTAATGCTTCCTCTTTTCCTTATTAAAAAAAATTAGCTAGTACTCCTACTTGAGTTATAGACTCTCTCTCTCTCTATATATATACACACACGTAGACAATAATGTTTACAGAAAGCAAAGTGGCGGTTTACACTTTTAGATACGTATACAATAATTTATTTTAAGAGGCATAAAGTAAAAAAGATCTTTTAAATTTGAAAAGCTTATAGATTGGTTGCTGCTTTTTGAAAGAAAGCCCAATGATTCAGGATTATGTGAAGGAGATGTTTAGATCTGAAAGTATGTTGCATGTGCAGAATTAAAGAACCTAGGTCATCCATAGCGTTACTCTCTGTAAGATGCGTTTGGAGCCACATTTTATAGAATGGGTGCCTGGGATGAAGAATACCTCTGAGGTTTGTCCAATACTCTAACTTTGGTAAATATCAGACTTGCTGTCCATTCAATTTAATTCCCCAAGTAATAATGACAATAGCTAAAAATTTTTGAGCACGTTCTATGTGTCAGCCATTGTTTTAAGTGCTTCACATTTATCAGCATGCTTAATCCTCACAACTAAATTATAGACTATTAGAAAAAGCATATTCTTTCCTATCTAAATCAAAGAGAACTATTTCTGAGGAGCTTAAAAATGCATATAAACAATATTTAAGAATTATTGTTTCTACATTCCTGAATCAAGTATTTACTTATTTTCTCAGCCTTTAACTCATATATATTGAAAGCTAGGAAATAATTAAAAATTCAAAAGTAGGTATGAAAATAAACTTAGATATATATTTAGAAGTTAAAAATTAGTATTAAATTACTTTGAATATAGGTTAAATGTATGTAAAAATATTCACATTTTTAGCCAAGACTAGAGTCAGGACAGAGCTGGCAAAAACTGAAAAAGTCAGTGCCCCCAAGTCTCCAGTTATCAAATATAGCCTTGTCATTAGCAAAGACCCTAGTCCATTGAACCTATATACTTAGTGACTGTGACGTAAAGACATAGTCACCATGTTTGCTAAAATCAAAGGTTGAGGAAACTGGTAGGACAATTTCCTTTTCTCATCTGTCAGTTTCCTTACATTTAATGAATAATAGTATATATAATAAAATTATTCACTTAAGGAATCAAGTTTACTTGAAAAGAGTAAAATCTCTTAAAATAGAAATTGTTCTGGAAGATAGAGGTGTATAGTCAACGTGATTATAAATCATGTTAATGAAACACAATAATTTGGAATAAACTTTTGATTTTTACTAAATGTGCCACAATTGTTAAAACTAACTCTACAGGGGCCAGCCCCGGAGCATAGTGGTTAAGTTCAGTACTCTCCGCTTTGGCAGCCTGGGTTCAGGGGTTCGGATCCCGGGTGCACACCTACACCACTCATCAGCCATGCTGTGATGGTCACCCACATACAAAATAGAGGAAGATTGGCACAGATGTTAGCTCAGGGAAAATCTTCCTCGGCAAAAAAAAAAAAAGCCTAACCTAACACTTCAAAAGGAAATCTTAGGGCAGAAGGGACAGATGGGGTGTTGTTTAATAAGTATAGAATTTCAGTTTTGCAAGATGAAAAAAGTTCTGGAGGTTGATTGCACAACAATGTGAATGTACTTTAACACTACTGAATTGCACTTAAAAATGGTTAAGATAGTAAGTTTTATGTCATGTGTTTTTTACAATTTTTTTTAAAAAGGAGCAAAAAGAAAAGAAAAAAGGTGACTTTTTTCCTGCACTGCTAGTAGGAGCTACGTTTTCCCAAACTGCTCTAAAGGGAAAGTGAAAGAGGAGAGCAGAAGTGGGGAAATCAAATCAGCATTTGTTGACTAACTATTCACAACTACCTATGGAAGGTAGTATTAGCCTCTAGTTTTTAGATACAAATTTAAAGTCAGTAACATTTGTCCAATCTAATGTAACTAGTAAGTGTTAGAATTGATATGCAAACACAGTTTCAGGAGGATCCAAACTCTTTCTCCTATGCTAGAGTGCTTTTCAAAAGTACACCCAATGCATACACCCAATGCAATTCTATCAGACCAACCAAGGTTTATACCGAGTAGGTGCTCAAAAAGTAAATAATGAGTATCGCCTAGTTGAGAATTCAAATAGCATCGATCTTACTGACACTAATTATAAATCTCATAAAGTTAAAATCTATCAAAAGCTTAGATATATAAGCAGCCTCCTTTTATTCGCCAGGTTAGCAATTTAATTCAGTACATCCTAATAAAAATATATCCCACCCAAGATGTAAGAAATACGTCATCACAAATTCAAACCTTCACTTTAGTGTTTGACAATAACTGAGATGGTAGGTTTAAAAGCAAAGATGAGTCTTCTCAGGGAAAACTGGTTTCATCTCAACATAAGTACACATAACTTTGTGGACAAGAGCATAGACAACTGTGATAACACTTGCAATGGAATAAAATGGGGAGAAAAATATCAGGGAGGAATATATATATATATTTGCTATTACATGTTCCCTGTATCGCGGAGTCAAAGCCTGGCCAGAGAGAATGATTGGAGTGACTGCTACTTTTAATGTTTTCCAAGGGGAGAACAGTGAACAATAGGGCAACTTTGGATTGAGGTAAAATTGCAATGGAGAAGCCAGTCTTTATCATGACTCAGAATGGAGCTAAGGAGGTAGACATGTGACTGATGAAGTAAAGAGTTAACTTACTCATGGAACTCAGGACAACTCTGATGCTCTCACAGATTTCCCTAAAGCTGTGACTCCTTCTTGTACTTGGCCCGAATCACGGGCTGAGCTTTGAGAGCAGTTGTGTTTAGCTGGGTGACATTGTTGTTTCTGTAATATGCAACTCTAGTCGCCAGTTACTAATAATGATGTCTGCAAATTATCTCATTATTAAAAAATGATTAGACTCAAAGTTAATTGAATAATGCAAGTTCACAAATGTCTTACTTGACTGGCAAGGGTGGATTTGCAGCTGGTGAGTTGAGGTGTATATGGGCGTGATGCACCCATTAGAGAGTGTAATGCACATCAACCTCGAAGACAAATGTCTTCACACTTTTATAACCAAGACTCTCTCAGGAAGAATGACCTAGAAGCTGTGATATCCCACATTTTCTTACATTCTAGTGGGAAAAAAAACTTCTTGATAGCAATGAAGTTTCACTTGCAAGGAACTTTTTGGATTATGAATATATCTGATCTAGCCATAGGGTTGCAAGGGATTTATATTTGAAATGCAATAGATATATATATCTCAAAAGTAATCATTAAAACTGTAGATCAAAAATACTGTTGATGCACATACTTACATATAAATTTGATAAGATTGAAGTTAAACTAACAGTAGTTAAAATTAAAAATCAAGACTAAGAGAAATAAGATCACAATTTTAGATAAAACGGAGCATAAATTCACAAAACAGCCTCAAGATTTAACCTAGCCTTCAAATCCACAGGGAAATGTATTCTAGAAAAGGAGAAAATCATAAATTTAGGAATATGTATATGTGTATACGTGTGTGTGTGTATTTATTTAGAAAACTTAGGAAAAATATAAATATCTATATGTGGATCTATGTTGGCATATAGAATATCTCATTATTAATAAATTGGCAGCAATAAATGCAATTATTTGTCTTAGTTAAGGTTCCAGCAAGAAACATGTCACACTCAAAACAGATGATGGGAGAAAGTGTGCTGAAGGGACTATTTATGAAGATGTGAGGGAAAAACAAAGTAAAGTACCATGAAGTGCCTTGGGCTAGTGACAGCAGGAAGCCACTGCCACTCCTGGCCTGAAAGGGCCAGGGAGGAGCAGATACAGGACTCATCAGGATCTATAGATATAGGAGAAGGAACACCCAAAAGGAGTTGTAGATATTGGTAGAGAAAAAGAGCAGAAACAGTCAGTGGCAAACTGCAGCCAGGCAAGGAGGCAGCCAGGGGAAACACACCTTGACTTCTCCATCCTCCCCTCTCTCCTACCTTTGACTGGTGCTTCCCGCAGGCCAGCTGAAAGCCAGAGGGCAAACGGGCCTTGCTGAAGCAGTCCATGGGGCTCAGCTCCTTGGGCACAAAGCAAGGTGGAGAAAGGCAGAACATGAATCTGGAGAGGCAAAAGGAGAAGGCTCAGCATAAATTTATATACATGCTTTTAGATTTCCAACAACCATTCACACAAATCTATTTTATTCAAACAGTCTTGAAAGATAAGTAGAGATAAAGAAATTTGAAGTTCAAGATTTTCAGAGTTTCTCAACACTACCCATTTATATGTGTAATAGAGCCAGCAATTAAACTGTCTTCTAATTCCATACTCAGTATTTTTCAGGCTATTTGGAGAACTCAGAATGTAAAAAAATCTAAATAGCTTAGAGAGATGCTTTGGAACTCTTTCTCTTCTTCCATGCTGGATCTTGAAAATGTTAATGTAGAAATGGAGTATGTAATGGAGATATGGAGTTCAAACAAACATTCGCCAGTCATATCCATTTTTTCAATGGCTTAGAAGAATCATACAGATGTTGGAAGTTATGTGTCAATCGTTTAAGAGACTCATTAGCCAAGTACATGTTGGAGCATGTCGTAAAGTATACAACAAGACATCTAAGACCCTAGATCCTTCCACAAGGAAATAACTGGAGCTGAATTGGAATGATAAAGCCCACGTTTTTTGTCTTAATGAGAAGTAATTGAAGAAATTTACAGGAGATATGAAAACCAGAAAGTAAGCCCTCTGTGTATGCACAATGAGAATTCTGGCCATCCTCTTATACAATCTTGTGCCCTTACAAAGTTTAGAAAGCTCTTTGATTCAAAAGAAGTTATGTTGCCTAAAGAAAGAGGCAAAATTAACAGATCAATGTGAATCGTAATAGTAGGTACTGTTAAATTAGGCTGTGCTACATATGTTTTTAGAATAGCATTAGGAGGAAGAAACGGTAATCCCAGAAAGATAGAATTCAAATAAAACCAGCCTTTCAAAAAAGTTCTGTTTATTTTGATAGAGCATGGTGTATGTGATGTATAATGTTTTGAGGTGTGCATTTGAGGTGCAAAGTGTGAGGAGTTTGAAGCACACTGACAAAGTTAGAGAGCTTGAATGATAAGCCAAGGCTAGTTCATAAATAATAGGAAATGAGAATTACCCCCTCCCCCCATATATTCTAGAACCGAATCCTAAGAGTAAATCTCTCTGGGGACAGTTCTGCAAGCATTTTGCAACCTTAGAAACACTGAGTAGCATATACATTGCATTAACTGAGGTAGAGAATTGCTTTTTTTTTTAACTGTACAAGCTGCATGCCATAAAGGTGCTGTATCATTCATATGATTTGTAATAAATCTTTTGTATTCTTTCCCCACAATAATTTATCTGAAATAGAAGCCAATACCTTCCAGGTTACTAAGCCTAGCTATTGAATTAATTCATGAGCTGGACTGAAAAAATGGGCCATTCTTCACCACCAGGATCATGAATATTTTAATGTCTGAATAAAGTTAAAGCAACTCAAGTTTGTGGAGATGCCACCAGGAGAAAAACATTTGCACCTATAAGCCCAGAATTCTATTAATTCAATAACAAAAATATGTTTAGAACTATTCAAAAAAATATGTGTAGAACTATTCCCTAGAATAGAGTGAGCTTTCCTTCATGTACAGGACCAGAATTGGATATGTGAAGAAATTTGTGAATAATCTCAGATAAAACAATGACTTTTTGAAACTTTTGGGCTCCTGTCAACCATAATGATCTAAAACACAAAAAGGAAATTGGAGAATAGTAGACATAATTTTTCTCTGTTCTCCAACAACTGTCAGTTTATTTTCACCCAAATCAGAAAACATAAAGGAAAAGAAAAATGCACAGAAAACTGATGATGAAGATGTATGTGTGAAAGTATGTGCAATGTTTTAATAAGTTATTGCTTTCCTGAGTCAATGGAATAAATGGGCAATTGTATCTAACCTAATCTGAACCCACCAGTAGATCCTCCACATTTCCCACAAATAGTATCAGCAAATCCACGGCATCACCACCACCAGAAGCTTAGCGATTAAGTTAATCCTCTAACTCAGTGGTTCTCAACATTGGCTGCATATTAGAATTACCGAGGGGAGCTTGAACCAGAATTTCTGGGGGTTGGAACCGCCATCAGCATTTTTTAAAGCTCTCTGCATGACTCTAATGTACAGTTAGGATTGAGGACTAATGCTTTCCTATGCAAAGATGTTGAAATGTGAATGTGAGTTTATTTGAAATACTTTTATGACTCGGAAATCATTGCTGATAACTAAGTTTGCTACCTTCTTTCAACACTAGTACAAATAATGTCCTTCTTACACTAAAATTATAAGTATTTGGTGAGAATTCTGTAGTCAAAATAAACATTAAATGAAAACTTTACCATGTTCCGATATCTTAAAGTAAATTTCTATTCCTGTGTGACCGTAAGCACACTAATTCTTATTGCTTGTTTACATACTTGTAAAATGGGGATGATTGTATCTACTTTCTAGGGTTATCATGAAACAAAATGGGTTAAAACATCAGAAAGTACCTAGTAAAATGTTTGCATAAAATTGACATTCATTACATAGTCACTACCAACAAATAATTATACATTGAAATTTTGAATATGTTGTCATAGTCATAATTACAGTAGTTAAGAAGCATAATTGTCATAACTTTTTACTTAAAATTTATGCAACAAATATTTATTAAAAACTTACCATGGCTAGGCACTGTCCTGTATGCTGATACACAGCAAAACAAAGTAAAATCCCTGCTCTTCATTAAATTTAGCTTTCAAGGAGATACTGACAATATATTATGTAAAACAGTCACTAATGATGGGGATATTTTCTGAGAAATGTGTCGATTTCACTGTTGTGTGAACATCATAGACTGTACTGACACAAACCTAGATGGTATAGCCTACCGCACACCTAGGTTATATGATACTAATCTTATGGGACCACCATCATATATGCATCTGTCATTGACCAAAACATTGTTCTACGGTGCATGACTATATAATGATAAGGGCCAAGGTGAAAATAAAGTGGTGTGGTGGAGAAGCATTCATGTTAAATAGGATAAGAAGGGAAGTCTTCACTGAGACATTTGAGTAAAGACTTTGGGAAGCTAACCATGGAGACATCCGGGGTGGGGTGGAGGGAGGCATTTTAGGGCGGGGTAACAGTAAGAACACGCCTGGGCTGTGCAGGTAGCAAGGAGGCTGTTGTGGCAGAATTAAAATCAAGTAGGAGATAAGGTCAGAGAGGTAATGTGGATATAGGAGTGAAGTGACCATATAAGGCCTTATGGATTGTGATTCTGCTCCCTTTCTGGTACTCTTTCAGGTAAATTTCTATTTCCTGCCCCCAACCCCCTTGTCTCAGCTCAACCATTAAGAGAGTTCTGGACAAAGGGTTGTGATCAAAATATATGATTCCTGTAGACCAGAGCATATACTTGCTTTAGCATAGTGACAAGAATATTGAGATGATGCCTGCTCTATCAGTCTTTGTCCCTGGATGCTCGGGAAGGGCAGAACTCACAGCCTCCAGAATGAAATCAGAGCAGAAGGCAGAAATTAACTTTGGTCGTTCAGATCAGTAACATTCTGAGTTGTTTGCAACTGCTAATAAAATATCCTGACTCATACGTAGCTCATACTAAGGACTTTTGCTTTCACTCTGAGTAAAATGAGAAACTAGTTCAGATTTTTAAGACAGGTGTGAAATGATCTGACTTATTTTAGACAAGATCACTCCACCTACCTTGTTAAGAATAGGCTGCAAGCCTTGGGCGAGGGTAGAAGCTCTGAGTAACAAGAGAAACTATTGAGAATGTGCATGCTTGGGTGAGGTGGGGCAGCACAAACATCTCTGTAATCAAAACAGAGGGGAAGTGAGTGACCCATCCAGCCTTAGGATCCACATGGTTTCCATCGGTTTACTTTCTGTTCTCTCTTTGGACCCTAATCTTTAACTGGAATGCTTTCTTTTCAGTTTTTTCCTATGTTCAACTGCCTGTGGTTCAATCCTTACACAAACATTAATCATAACTAAAAGTATGTGATTGATTTAAAAACGTAATAACGTATATCAGGATCTACTGTGTGATAGGTAATAGAGATTTAAACAGATATAAACCCTTTTTTTTGCCCTTGATGTCTCTCAATCTAGTTTGAACCTCAACACAAATACAGTAAAAGTGCATGTAATAGTAAAAGTACCAAAGGTCTTTAAGAATCTATGTGTTAGAATAGTTTAGAAAATGGATAAATCAGATAATTAGTGTTGACTTCATAAAGCAGGTACAATGTGGGCTTTGGGGGGAGGATGAGACAGACTTGTGAGTGAAGAGTTGGGAGGCATTTTAATCAAAAAATAAGTGCATAAACATTGATGAAGAAGTAGTATCTTATGGCAATCATTTTCAGACAAAATATGTAGACCAATTTGGAAGGAATATAAAATTTATTAAAAAGAAAACCAAAAAAGAAGGTAATTTGGAGACATAAGGAAGCAGCAAATTATAAAGGGCCTTGAATAACAGAATAAAGAAAATACAAGATAGCCAAAGAGACTTTATTTCGGTATCATTATAGTTCAACATGACCGAAGGGTGTTACAATTTTAATATGCAAAGGTAAAAAGTGATTTAAAACATGATTGTGGCAACATACCTGATTCAATTATATATACAATTTTGTCCCTACTTAAAAAACAACACTAGTTTGACTATTTCATTATATAGTATTTTATCTCAAATCTAAATCCAGGAATTATAGTGAATGCCTAAGGTAATAAAGGAAGATTAAAGTTAGAACATATTTGCCAGCTAGGGAGAAAAATTAAAGTAAAGAAGAAACAATTGTATGGGGGGTTAACAAAAATAATTTACTTAAAAAATCTCATAAATAATGTTTAAAGACCATTACATTATTCATTTTGCTAAAAATATTCCTATGTAGAAAAGAGCTTTTGAATATTTACTAATAAACCACTATCTTCAAACAAATTTCTAAAGTCTTAGAACAAATCTTATCATTTCCATTGGCATAATGTTCAGTTATAAGTCTAGTCTTCTGTAAAGGTCAAAAGGATTTCTAGGGGAAAAAAAAAAGATAGATTTGATCTAGTAAACAATTATTCAAAGGAAAATTAAATTACAGGATATTCTAGAAAGGAACCGATATGACCTAGCAGTGCACAAAAGGACGTGGATAAAAAGGTTTCATGTGTCCTTTGGGATCAGTTACATTGCCATTCTGAAATATAAAATATTATAATTGTGTTAGCATAGTCATCAATGACAGAAAATAAAGAATATTGTGTTCTCAAGCAAGCATTCATATTTCAGCCTAATCAAAGATACTGTCTAAATTTTTTAATTGTTTATGTTTGAGGGTGTTTCACTCTGATGAAAAAGAAATGTATTTAATTTCTTTTAAGCATTAAAAAATCTAGTTACTAATAATAAAATTTCAAGCCTCAATACAAAGAGTTTAACACCAAGTAAAGCCTTTAAAGATAGGTGGTGATTTCAGTTTCACATGTAAGTTCTTTGAAATATGATTGTTTTATAATAAAAAGTAAATAATGTTGCCCTGAGAATTCAAAACTTATATTTTTGGATGTGAGCTCCAATTGGCAAACATTATTTAGAAAAAGATTGTCATTGAATAACAGGAGAGAGAAATGAAAAGATACTAGGTGTACAAGCTTGTGTGTTTATCTCTGAGGGCTTGACAGTAGAACTGTTCTTGATTCTTTCAAGAAGAGTAGAGGAGATAGGAAGGGGAGGTAAGGTGAGGAATATCAAGTATGGTCCAGTGCTGTTCATCAAAGGAGAAAGTCTGCTATCACACCAAGATCCCCAGGATAATTACTCAGATCTCTGGATGGCGTAGAGGACACATAAAAAGGCCCAAACAAAAACTAATTGAGTACCTTGATTTATGAAAGATACTTGTCAATGCTGAGAGTTGGCACTTGGTCTATAATGTCTGAGTGGGTGTGATCTTTGTACGGTTCCTCTAACTCTAATTGTTTCTACTTAAATAATCCATTGCCTCAGATTGGTGCTTTTACTTACTAACATAAATTCTCACCCTAGGCCAGTCTGTCTTCCTACATCATGTACTATCTAGTGACATTTCTTCAGCTTTCTGGGTGAGTGCACCCAATCTACAGCAGTGAGGCCTCCTTAGGTACTATGCGGGGGTCAAGGCATGCACTAACCCCCAGAGTATTTTCTATGGTACACATCCTACTTAGGTCTGTACAACTATAATTAGTTTTCTCTTTCCTCATGTATGTTCAAGGGATCATGTTTAAATTTCCTTCCAACTTCTACATCAGGTCACAGGTTTTATATAAAGCATGGAATATCCAACACAATTTATCTTTTTAACAAATATAGGTTTGTGTGTTTGCTTTGTTTTCTCCTGCTCCTTTACTAGGTCACATAAACTGGAGGCCTTATATGTCTACAATATATCGTCAGTTTTAAAACCCACATTCCAGATTGGTGAAGCAGGTTTTGAACCAAGTATATATCCTTATAAGTCAGAGGTCAGCAAACTTTTTCTGTAAAGGGCCACACATTAAATATTTCGAGCTTTCCTGGCCACATAGGTGTCTGGCTCATATTCTTCTTTGTTTCCCTTAAAAACACTTTAAAATGTAACAAATATTTTTAGCACACAGCCACGAGGAAAGTACACAGCGGGATGAATTTGGTCTATAAGTAGTAGCAGATGTGAGTTTCAACTGGTACACATTATTTAAAAAATTAGCATTGAATAACGGAGAGAGAAGCTCACTTAACACAATTTTCTTCATCTATGAGACTATGTGAGAATTGAGTAAGTTATATAAAAAGCCTAGATCCCAGTAAGTGTTTAAAAAATGTTCACTATTACTAATGGCAATTTTATCATAGGATGCCTGGAAGCAATAGAGACAGTTAGGAAAGAACGATATATTTATTGCCATTTGAGGGGTTTGAATGCTGATAGACACGCTGATAACAGACATTCTGAGAAGGGATTAGAGACATTATAAAAGTGTATCTTTTGCCATAAGTGAAATGCAAATCAAAACTACATGAGATACCAACCACTTCACACCCACTAGGGTTGCTATAGCCAAAAAGGTAACAACAAACGTTGACAAAGATGTGGATAAACTATGAATAGAGCAGAAAATTAAATCCAAAAACCAGAAGAAAGAGAATGATAAAGAACAGAATGAAAAACCAGCGAAATAGATAAGAGAAAAATAATAAAGAAAAGAAATTAAATAAAAAACTGGTTGAGAATATCAAAAAAATCAATAAATCTCTAGCTAGAATAATTAAGAAACAAAAAAGACACAAATTATAAATACCAATAATGAACGAGGTGATACCACTGAAGATTCTATAAATATTGAAAGGATAAAAAGAGAGTATTATAAACTCAGGCCAATAATTTCAATACCATAAATGAAATGAAAAAATGCATTGAAATACTTAAACTACCAAAGTTCACTCAAGAAGAAATAGATTAACTGAATAACCCTATGGCTACTTTAAAAATTTGAATTTGTAGTTAAAAATCTTACAAAGAATATTCCAGGTCTACAAGGCTTCACTGGTGAATTCTAGCAAATATTTAAGAAAAAAATAATATCAATTATATACAAACTCTTTCTGAAAACTGAAGAGAATGTAATAATTTCCAATTCATTCTATAAGGCAAAACTTATCCTGATACCAAAAGCAGACAAAGATATTACAAGTAAAGAAAATTATAGACCACTATCCATGAACAAAGATGCAAATATTCTAAATAAAATTCAGCAGACAGAAAACAGCAATATATAAATTGCAATTCATCACATTAAACTAAAGAAGAAAATAATATCTTCTCAATAGATGAAGAAAAAAAAAAACCTATGACATTGTTTAACAACCATTATTGATGGAAAAAAATAATTCAGGAAACAGAGGAGATAAGAACTAAATTAACTTAATATAGGACAACTTTGAAAAATACAGATCTAACATTATACTTAATGGAGAAAACTGAATTGTTATCTCTTTGAGATATTATTATTGTCTTGAATATGAACCTAGATACACTTTCCTCCAAAAAGACCTTTCCATTACTTTCTTTGGTAAAGAAAAAGAAAACAACAGGAAGCCAGAAAGAAGTAGTAGATCAAGTGTACACACACACACACACACACACACACACACACACACTTTTTTTTCAAAGAATAATCTATACTCTTCAGGAGAACGTATAATTCAGTTATTTTCATAATTTGCCCCCTGTACATTTGAGGACATACCAAGTAAGATGTAGAAAACATACATATAACTTTATACAAAGTAATCATCTTCTATTAGGTATCATTCCTTGTATGGTCTCAAACAAATCCATCTATCAATTTTCCACTTGAAATTTCTGTCTCAAAAAAATTCTTTAAAATTATAAACTCCTGATTTTAATATTCCAAATAACAGGCATATAAATATTGTCTTTTCTCTCAGTCTGGTGAGCCCAAATGTAATATATTAGGAAGAGAAAACATAAGTAACATAAGAAAACATATGTACCTAAGTACATACACAGATATCATAAAGTAAATGAATATGTCGTGGAACTTTATAGTTTCGCTTTAATTTTTATCTATCCTGGCACAAGCTTTAGAAGGGAGTGGTAGGGAAAAATTATTTAAAAAATGAATAACAGGCTGTAAGGCAAGTATGAAAAGTAGCTTTCACAGTCAACACGAGTTTCAAATCTAAATTTGATTGACTCCTTGAGTATACATATTAAAAATAGGCATTTGATCCACTCTCAAAGATTTTATGCTAGAAGTGAAAAAAAGGGTGATTTCTATTCCTTCAATTATTTGGATAAAATAGAAAATCAAATTGTTCAAAGTAGTTAATAAAGATCCAAATTATTTTTAACATATAATAAATGAGAGCACTATCAATTAAAATCATTTACTTCTAGTCAACCCACAGACTCTTGTTGATGTCATTGTATTCATCCCAACCAATATTTTTGCTGGTTCAAGCAAATTAATATATACAGATACAGATTAGATATAGATATAGTATAGCATGAAATAAAATAATCAGGTTTTGAGTCGAAAGAAGTCTGGAGGGAAAGGATGAAGGAAAGGAAGAAAAATCAGTGTTTCTATGTTCTCAGGTCCACATCTAACTGAGATGTAACAAATCCCTAAATAAATTTAAAAATAAATGAAAACACATTTAACTAGGTGGATGTGTGTATAGATACATAGGAGACAAAGAAAGAGAGAGAGCGAGAGGGTGAGAAGGAGTAAGGGTGGGAGGGGAGAAAGAAGGAAAGAAAGAAAAACTTCCTTGATATTATTCTTCATGTAACATCACCCTATACCTCATATTGTGGGACTTAAGTATTAGTACTTCTTTTGAGTCATTATAAAAATTACTTAAAATTGGATAAAACTAGGTAACATTGTAGTCCATGCATCCAGAGTAAAGATGTTCTCTAAAAACAACTCTGGAAGATGGTTATTTCTCCTTTCCCCTCCTGTTGACTAACAAGTATGGATTAGCAGACTGCACAGAACAACCTCCTTCCAGCTCACTCTGAAGCACTGTAATCTAGTAACAGTTACCGACAGAATAGCAATTACAGCCCACACAATTCATTACCCCTTTTAACGGAGTTCTTTTGTTTTGTAGCATAAAGGAGAAAGAAACCATGAATTGATACCCAGTCCTGTATTGCTAAAGCTATAAATTCTGTGGAATTATGTACCGAACTACCATTTGGTGCTACTATCGAGGGCTCTGTTTATTTGTTTGCTGCTCTGTTTTGACTAAGAGAATAAGAGTCTTCCAGAGAAACAGCTTGCCTGCTTCCCCCAAAAGCTTCCTTTATTCTTTGAAACCACAGACTTATTTTCGTTTTAAAAACCATGTCAAATCTGACTTTAAATTTGGAACTAAACAGGAATTTTCAGGCCCTTTTTCTTTCTCTTTATTCTTGGTGAAATAAAATGTTCTCTCTCTAAGAAAAATACAAATATAAGAGGCTTTCCCAATATCTAATTTTTAAAACATTTAAATAAATCAATATCATATCGATTTTCTTTCCCTTACAATATATGTTTTAAGAAATCTGTAGAAGAAAATGTCTTGCATTTTTACCTAAAACAAAATCTGTCAAGAAAAGTCCTCAGCTGCTCGATACAGTGCATTTACTCCATTCTCCAGGTGTCTAATAGCTCTTTCTGTCCTGCTATAAGTCATCTATTAAGGATGGTTGACTATCTAATCCAGATTAGGGAATCTTGGCAGGTGTTAGAATAAGGAGCCTAAAACTACCAATTACTTTGTCTGAATAAAGTTTCTAAAGTACTAGAGAGAGGACATTTGAATAAAAATCAATGGTCCCTACACTATGTTTTGATGTTTTAAAGGAATGAAAATTGCTTCTCTTAGGTGTTCACCATAAACTTAAACATGATGCAAAGCCAGGCAGATGGCATTGGAGTTGATCTTTTGAGAACTGTTTCTAGATAGAGTGGCAATAAGGGATCTTGATAAAGTTCATCTACATTCTATTTCTTTTTTGGTTGTATAGAAAAAAGATAAAGTGGATTATGTTGACGGCACTTTCCTGGCTGGACTAGAAAGAAAGCCCTCCTACCTTATTGCCCCAAATTATGGTTCTGTTTAAAAAAAAAAAATTACACTGACTATACTTGTGTACTTTACTTATATGTCTTCCTTATTTCCATTTGATTCATTATATCTTCTATTAATTTTTTTAAAAAGGTAGGAAAACATTTCTCTATAGCAAAAAAAGCCACCCTGTGCAATCGGGTGGTGGTGGTAGGAACGATAAAAACTTCAAAGGGTATCTAATTCTAGCTCTCCCAGCCTTGTTCTTCTATGCTTTATTATGGGCACTAAATAAACCCTAACCTTATTTGAGATTTAAATAGATAATTCATGAAAAACCCTTAGCACAATGTCCGGCACACAGTAACCATTCATTATCATTAAATGGTAGCTACTTATTATTGTTAATTTGTGTTTGTTGATGCTTTTATTATTTCAGTTATAAAATTGCCCTCTGGTGAAGTGAAATATGTAGAGGACACCTAATATTCCACTAAAAGTATCAATATAATAGTGTAATAGAATATTACATTAGGAAAAAAGCAGTCAACAGCATCTGGTGCAATTCTGTCATTTTATACCTAAGGTGGCTAAGAATCAGAGTGATACACTATGTTGACTAACATCCCAGCACGTAGTTCAAAACAGGGACGCTCTACCAGGAAGGCTGGTGTGCCTGTATGCAGGCATTTCTCTTTTGCTCTCTTCCACCTAAGGTGGCAGAATACTAGGAGTCTGAAAGCTGTACTGGCTCTCCAGATAGGAAACACCTGGTTTTCTGAGCGCTCTGGTTTGAGGGAGTGCCAATAATGTGTTTTCCTAAATGCTCCCACGTATACACACGGTAACAACACCACAGCAACACCACCATGGTTCTACCTTCATTCTGCAGTCTCCACAGTGGCTGCATTTGACCTCTGAGACTATCATCTGCCACCATAGATACATTCTACAGGAGAGCAGACGGGAGAATCAGAGCGATTACAGTCCTGAACCAATGACGGAATTCCTGAAGTCCTTCAGATCCTATTTCTTCCCTGCTTTTGTCCCTACTATACCAAGTATATAACTATATTTTCTGTGTACAACAGCCTGAGGCAAAAATACAACTATGAAAATAGAATTATAAAATATTATTTCTGACCCCAAATATCTTCTCTGTGGGAACTTCCAAATACTTCTGAGAAATCTTGTCTATGAATTAGTCTTCTAGGATACTTCTTGAAATCATTTTCTTTCTCTCTTCGTCTAGTTGCTAACCCTTACTAGAAATTCCATTTCCACTGCTAGCACTCAGCAGAAGTAGGTGTTGCATCTGTTGCTCACCAGTTCCTGAACATCAGTTCAGGAACACCAGTCTGGACTGAAGCCGGCAGGGTCTCTTGTGAATACGGGTGACCACAGCCAAGGAAGCAGGGGAGGTGGTACCTTATGACTTCGAGATTCTTATACCAAACAGCTCATTAGTTGAAACATATGAAATTACCAATATCTGATCAATTATACATGGTTCACCCTAATAGCTTTATTGGCTCTTATACTGTAAAAATTTCACTCTGGAATTCAGAAATGAGTCCATGGAGACTGGGCCAGAATATAATCTGACTGAAGACCTGAGCTCAGAAATCACCTCTCCTTCCAATTCTGACCCATTGTCTAAACTGCCCTCAGTCCCTTCCCACAGGAAGAATTCTGTCTCAGAATACTGCATGCTTCTTCATGTGGGCTACCCCCATCTAATACCCCTAGACATATGTAAATACAAATCTAATTATAGTTTAGGAATAAAATTTGTCTTTTGCTATGTATAGGCCCTGTGTGATGGGTTATTGCATATAATGACAGTAATTGAGCCACTCTTCATGCAGAAGAGTCAGAATTCAGCCACAGTAAATTATTCTCAACATTATCAATGTTAGCGTCATCAACAAACAGAGATGTTTAAATCATAGACAACTGTTTAAATATGTCCCACATCCCACATATTTAAATCTGAATTTCTTTCCTTGCCGATGGAATTCCAACTCATGTCCCTCCACTGTCTGACTCCTCTAAGGCCTTCTGCATTTTTTTCTTCTCCTTCCTGGTGTCACTGGCACCTCCCAATTTAGTAAACAAGTGAATTTAATTAATGAACTTCTCACTCTTCCTTCCAGATAATTAGCAAAGGCATTAAATAAAAACAATCCTAACACTTATTCTCTCGTCTTCTCACTGGCAACCTCCTCCCAACTGTACACACTGCTGTACATTATCACCATTAATTTAAAATTCTGTAGCCAAAAGTAGTCACAGCTGGGCCCACTGGTGTGCATTTACTTAAGCAAACAGTAAATGTATTAGTAAATTTCCATCATTTTGGTCTATTTTACTACAATAAAGTATGAAATTAGAGAAAATGTTTTATATATAAGAACTAAATGTAAATTACAAATCAATCTTCTAATTAAGAAAAACTGTGAAAAAAGTCTTCTAGACACCCTCCCCTTGTTTGTTGAATCTTAATCCTGAATTCTACTTACTTGTTTTTCCCCTCTCCTCAATACCCTGGCACTGACCTGCTCTCATACTTCCCATTCAACATTCAGTCCTGGGAAAAGATTTTGAAAACTTGTTTATTCATTCAACAAATTTTTCATGCCTATTATGTGCCTGGCATTGGTCTAGGCATAAGTGAACAAAAGAGTCAAAATGCCTACAGCAAAAGAACTTACATTCTAGAAATAAAATTAGCTATTAAATAGATAAATATATCATATGTCAGATCATAGTAAGTGCTACATAGAAAACTAAAGCAGGTTAAGAAATTAATGGAGTGTCAGGTAAGGGAGGGGGACTGTTTCAGATAGTGTTGGTAAAACGGTCTTCACTGATAAGGTGACTTTTGAGCAGAGCGCCAAGGAAGTGAGGGACTAAACCGTGTAGTTTCTGGGGAAAGAGCATTCCAGGCAGGGAGAAAAGCAAGCACGAATGCCCTGAGTCAGAGCATAGTGGGATTCAAGGAAGAGCAAGGAGATCAATGCAGCAGGAGGGCAGTGAGTCAGCAGACATGTGGTGGGAGGGAAAGGCAGAGGGTTTCATGGGAGGCCAGATTATGCAGAACACTCTAACCTGGTAAGGATTTAGGGTTTTATCCTACTGAGGTAGAAATCCATTCTGAGTGAAGGAATGATATTATGTAACCTGAATGTAAAAAGAATACCCTTCATCAGTGTTTCTGTCATGTATAGAAGAATCATCTTGGACTCATGTTAATATGAAGATTCTGATTCAGTGGGTCTGAATGGAGCCTGACATGCTGCCTTTTTTACAGGCTCCCCAGTCATACCGACATTGTTGGTCAGTGGATCTTACCCTGAGTAGCAAAGCTCTAATCACAGGTTCTCAAGGGATGGTCCCCAGACCACCAACACTCACAACACCCAGGAACTTCTTAGAAGTGCAAATTCTATGGCCCCACTTATTGAACCACAAGCTCTGGGAGTGGAGCCCCACAATCTATATTTTAACAAGGCTTTCAGGTGATTCTGATTCATGGTGAAGTTTGAGAACCACAACTTAATGATGTATTACAAATACACTATAAGGTCAAGAGTGGAAGCAAGGAGAACAGTTAGGAACTATCAGGATAGGATAAGACAATAGTAGCTTGAGCCAGGATGTTCTGGTGGATGTGATAAGAAGGGGCTGAATTGTGGATATATTCTGAAGGTAGAGCCAAAAGGATATGTGGAGTATATGAGACTGAACGAAATAAACGGTGACCCCGAGGCTTTTGTTTCAATAATTGGAAGAGTGAAGTTGCCATTTACTGACTAAAAAGATGAAGATGGAATGGAGCTGACACAGGAGAGAGTCAGGAATGTGGCTTGGACTTCTTGAGTTTGAGATATGTACTAGACATATTCAACTTGAGATGAGTAGGTATTGGAAATACGATTCTAGAGGTCAGGAGAGAAGTGTAAGCAAGAGATACGAAATTGACAGCTGTACTTGAGAGTCGATGGCATTACGTGGAAATGAATGAGATGACCTAGGTAATCCGTGCAAACAGAAAAGAGAAAGGGCTCAGTACTATGAGCTCTGGGTTCCAATTTTAGAGGTCTGAAAGACACAGGAATGACCAACAAAGGAGCCTCAGACGGAGCAACCCACAAAGCGGGAGGAGAAACCAGGAAAGATAAATGAGGATGACAGTGCCTAAGCTGGGGGCTGTTCCACTTTGAGAACAAAAGGTTTTTGACTAAGGCAATTTTTCTCAGATTGTGCATTTCAAATGGAGAGGTGTGGGGTTCAGGCCAGCAGGCAGAGTTCCCGAAGTGATTATCACATAGGTCATTCTATGACTACAGCATGGAGTCATGGAGCCCTATCCTTTGGTTTGATGATCTTTTAGATGTTATAATCAAATAGGATGAAATGGATAAGACCCATCTATTTCGCCACTGTTCATAAATTGGCTCATCCTTTCAGAAGTACTGCCTATCTCATGCTTCCTCCTTTCAATATACTGATTAAGAAACTTAATGCTGGGATGTGCCAGGCCCAATGGGTTCATAATTAATATCTGCATCTTACACAGATTCATCATATGTACCTGCCCACTCTGTACATGCCCTTCACCCTGTGTCAACCATGTGTCCTGTCTGTAGTAATAGACACACAACAAATACATTTTTTAAAATGCTGAATTAATGAATTAAAAGGAAAGCCCCCTAAACTCTCTATTTCTGTGTTTAGGAATATATTTTTATAATATTAGTTATCTTTGATTTCATAGAGTTATATAATTTATATTTGAAAAATGCTTTAAAGTAATAAAGTATTTTCACATATATTGTCACATTTAACCTCCAAACATCCCTGTGATGTAGACCAGGCAGGTAACATTATCACTATGTTATAGCTGAGAAAAATAAGTTTCAAGGTCAGACATGTGGTTAATGAAAAAACTAAGGCTAGAATCTAGGGTCCCTCAGGTCCTGGGCCAGGATGCTTCCCATCATACTCACTGCTTCAAATATGCTACACCACACACGAGAAGACCACGGCCCAAGTCTGATTTTCTCCTAAAGGATCAACAGATATGATTTTAAATCTGTTCTCATTTTACAACATAATTTCTTCACCAAATGAATGTGATGCAGTTTATATTATTTGAAGCTACAACCAAATTTAAAAAGTAAAATACAACTGCGTTTTTAATATATATGTACATGATCATAATTAATTATATCAGTATGGGGGAACTGCTCTAGCCAATTTGCCACCTCACAGGGGTGTTGTAAAGATTAATTAGAAATAACTAGGTGAGTTATTTGGAGGCAAAAGTCATTATAAAAGTGTTAAGCATTGTTATCATTTCCCTTTAAGATGAGTTTTGAGTTAAAAAGCAATCACTGGTCAGTAAACTATTCCTGAAAACAATTCACCCCACAGATGTTTGCATTTCTGATTTGCTCTTAAAGAAGATTGTAAGTAGTGATCTTTTTGGTTATGATCAAATACCGTGAATGGAAACGAATTTGATGAGATAATAAAAGGATTCAAGACAGTTTTATTTGGTTGAAGGATATATTTGCCTGCTATTTGTTTCATTATTCTTTTCCTCCATCTCCAATGTGCAAGCATTTAATTCATATTATTATTCTCAGTATTAATTTTTTCATAATACACCAAAAATGTCATTTGATAAAATCCCTATCTGCAAGAGAAACAAAAAATATATTTGCCACATCAGGCAGCATTTAAAATGTTTAAGCATTTTTCTTAAATGTGGTTTTGTTAAAATAGCTTTCATTTTAAAATGTCAAAACTTATCAAAAAACATTTAGCATGACTGTAATATTTCACCTAAAGATAAGGAAAGTTGCTTTTATATAACACATTTCTTAATGCATGTCAGTACTATTTAAAGCAACTCTATATAAATATTTTCACATTATCTTCTTTCCTTTGGCTAAATTTGTTTTCAATTCTACTTGCCTTACTTATCTGTAAGATTTCATTTTAAACATATATATGAAGAAAAACAGATCAATGTTAGTGACAGTAAGATATTGACAATTGCAAATTTTGAGGTAAATTTTTATTAATATACGAGGGCTCTAAGAGAATATTCAATCATTTCAAATATAAATTTTAAAATCTAATCTCATACATAACTCATATGAAAGGCATAATAAATTTCATTGGGTATAGTAAATTAAACAAACTAGAATTGAGGATTTTCACTGGCAAAGAAGAGTTGTGCATTTCTCTGATGTCAGAATCCTCTGTTTAGCCCACCAACTCATCATGCTGTATGAGAAACTAATCAATGTGAGTTAATTTGCTTAATAGATTTTGAATAAATGGTCTGCTGACTGATACCTTCCTCCTCTGATTACTTCTAAAAGGCAGAGCAGAGCAGTTTTTGTGGAATATTAAATGTATTCTCTATTTTCCTTCTTTAAAAAAAAGCTTTAGTAGGATATTTCTGGAAAAGGCAGCACCAAACAGTCTTCTTTTTAATAGAGATCAAATCAGTTCCTAAGTTGAGGAAATTATCCGGCATTCTTTACATACATATATATATTTTTTTATCAATTCATTCCCTCCCTTCCACAGTATTTAAAATCATTGCCCACCATTGCCCAAATGGTTTTTCTAGAATAAAGTAAAGCTCAAAAACTGAAAATCTTGCTTATGTGTACTAGTTCCAATTGCCATTACAAAAAAATTAAAGAAGTACAGTACGAAGGTTTGCATATAAATGTCATTATATAGGATGTAATTAATTGTTGAGGAAAGGGATAATTTCTCTTCCCCCTTTTTTTTGTTTTTTAATCTTCCGTGTGTAGGAAGCAGGCGGCAATGGAAAGACTACAGACTTTGGAATCATTCAACCCAATAATCAAAATTGATCTCTGCCTCTTACTGATTTTGTAACTTTGAATATTAACTCTCAGAGCTTCAGGTTCTAGGTCTTTAAAGGACAATAATAAAACCCACCTTACAAAGTTGAAGATTAGATAATATGTGCAAAGCTCCTACTAAAGTATGGCACTTACTAAGCACTTGGCATACAATAGTCAGTGCTCTTCCTATTATACTCTTGAAATGGGAACTGATATCAATTTAAGGTTCACTTAATCTGAAAGCACATAGAGCTTTCTCAAACACACCATTTATCAGTGGGCACCACTGATTATTGAATTGAATATAACTATACAAGTTTCAGACAAAAGTGAATAGTTGAGTAGGAACAGGGAATTACTGTAAATGAACCAAGCAAATACTTAACAGGAAATGCATTTACTATTTCCCATAATGTTGTCAGCCTGCTTCAAATAGATCACAGGATTATTTAAGTTCTGGATGAATCATTATTCAACACCTCTTTTCTTGATTCATGTATTTATAAGCCTAATGCAGTATTTGTTGGCATGAGCCCATAGAGAAGTTTAAACATCTTTAGACACAAACCTTCTTAAATTCTGCCTGTTTCCCTATGGGACAACTACAGTCTGAGCATCGTGGATTCCTTGCCACTTCTAATATCTAAAATACTTAATATGTAGGTAATTTTATTTACTTATCTCCTATCTTTTTCAAAAACAGGATTTATGGTAGCAAAATATAGTTTGCATTTTCAACATATTGTGCACTTAATGCATTTAATAAAGTAACTGGATCCCTACTAGTTAAAGATGAATCATCCACAGTCTCATCCATCTCCCAGGAGCTTCATACAACATGACGACTCCAACATCTATATCTTTTGAGACTTTTTTTTCTTTTTTTCGATGCTCCAAACCTATTTCTAGCTTCTACTGGAAAAAATCAACCTGGATGAATTCTAAGTATTTCCCAGCCAACTGTCCACAAGTGAACTCTTGAACTTCACCCTAACAATTCCTCTTCCTGACCTCCCTTTGTCAAGTGACAATACCACAGTTTAACCAATCACTCAAGCCAGACCTGTTATGTCCGACTCTTTCCTCTTCATCTAATAGTCACAAAATCAGATGAATTCTACATCCTATCCTGAGTATAGGATGTTGAATCTACGCCATTCTGTTGTCTTAATTCTGGCCCTCATTGTCTCTCACCCAGATTATTTCAAGTTCCTCTAATCTAATCTGACTGTCTTTACTCTCATCATCCTTTCAAATTGGGTCCAGTATATCCCTCTCTATTGCAGCTTCAGATATGTCCTTAGAACAGTGTTTCCCAATGTGAATTTTGAGTTCCAGTTCTAGATATTACTAATATGTATCACATGAAAGGCAAGTTTTGTGACCAAATAAATTTGGAGAGAACTTTGGTTAAAATAAAGTGTTCTCTGGACTTGACCCCTGGCCAAGTGGTTAAAGTTCTATGTGTTTCGCTTTGGTGGCCCAGGTTTGTGGGTTCAGATCCCAGGCATGGACTTACTCCACTCACCAGCTGTGCTGTGGCAGTGTCCCACGTGCAAAATAGAGGAAGATTGGCAGAGATGTTAGCTCAGGGCTGATCTTCCTCCAGCAAAAAAAAAGAGGAGGATTGACAATGGTTGTTAGCTTAGGGCAGATCTTCCCCAGCAGAAAAAAAAGGAGGGGGGTTCTCTATTATTACACTTGCCATGACATTTAACAGACATGTAAATTTTCAGGTAATTTTTAAACAAAAAGCCTGGGGGGGGCAGTGTGTGTGTATATATATATATACATATATATATATATATAAAACGTGATGATGGCAGGACAACTCACAAGATTAATATTCAATAAAATACACTCTTGAAATTGTTGAAAAATATGGCCTTAGACCATATTGAAATTTTTGAAAAATATAGCCTTAGACCATACTAATTACATATCGTGATGGCTCTGACATGGTTTTTATTTTTTTCCTTCATCTCTTCTTCATAACATGTTATTCCAAAATTGGCTTCTCTACCTTTAGGTGGAGAGTAAGCCTCATAAGGCTTACATAGGGTTTTTCTTTTTTACGTTCTCAGAAATTACCTTCCTTAGAAGTAGACAGCTGCTCCAACAGAACATTTAATTTAATCACACCTAAATTATGGGAAGGAAAAGTTAAAGTAAGAATACTGGCATCCAAAAAGAACTTACAAAAAATATTCTCTTAAAATCTAAGTATAGGCCCAGCGCCGGTGGCCTAATGGTTAAGTTCAGCACACACCGCTTCAGCAGCCCGGGTTTGGTTTGTGGGCATGGACCAACAGCACTCATCTGTTAGTGGTCATGCTGTGATGGTGGCTCACATACTAAAAGAGGAAGATTGGCAACGGATGTTAGCTCAGGGCAGATCTTCCTCAGCAAAAAACCAAACAAAAAAACATAAGTATACTTAAAAATATATTCATTTTACAGATCTCACTTGAAAAACTAAACGGGAAATGTAAAGCTTAAATGATTAAGAAGCACTGTCTACTGAAGATCAACAAAAATGAAAATAAAAAATATCACCCTAGTGATACTAAAGTGGAAGTCAACGTAAAAAGGGCAGTTGAATTCCACTTACAAGTACGCAATCCATGTAGCGCATGTTAGCAACTGATTTCAAGTATTAAGTGAGACAACCTGAAATGTACTGTGATTTCCCCAACTTTTCTTAAGTTTCCCCCTTATGTTATTGAAACAATTTGGTGAGCACTAAAAAGGAAAGTCGATGAAGTCTGTGATCCATTTGCAACTCCACAAAGATCCTAAAGTAGTGGGAAAATGCCAGGCCTCTGTGGCCAGAGAGATGTAGGTTTAAAACCCCGTCGTGCCATTTCCCAAATCAGGGGACCACTTGGAGTTCAGTTTCTGTTAGTACTACGGAGAAAGTACTTTTACCTGAGCTTAAACAAGGCAATGGATGAAAAGCACCCTGGCACAGTCAATGGCACATAATAAATGTTCAAAAAATGTTCCTTCTCCTTCCCTGAATCTTCTGATATTTCTACCTTACTCACAAATAAATTAAAGAGGAGAGGGTATAAGATAGCAGAAATTCTAACAACATATACCTCATAACCCTTTCTAAACTTCACACTGCCCAGAATCAAGTTAGTCTCTTGCTTAGTGTTGGACATTTTTTTAAAGTCATTCTCAATTTTTTCATAAAAGCAATATCCGATGCACTCTTCTTTAATTATTAGGCTGTTTACAGGCTATGTGATTATATTTATGTCATGAATATAACAATCCTGCAAGTCTAATCTTGAAGGAAAAAAAACTCAATTATCTTTGAAACTATCACAATTATGCCATAATATTTATTAAAAGGGAAACGTTGTATTTGTCTGACTTTTCAAAAGACAAAAATAATTTGTTTCCTCATTCTTAAGACCACTAGTATCAAAGAGTGTCAACTGGACTAAAGTCGATAGTTGTTTTTGCTGACCAAAGTAAAAAAAATCTAATTCCACATAATTAATATTTAACCTATTAACATTTGTGAAAAATTAAACATTCAAACATATTAAACAATTAATTAAGGGCAAAGCAAAAGAGTTGGCTTAAAAAACACAAAATAATGAAGTCTGCATTGGTTTATGGAAAGAACATGGATTTTAGCTCCAGAGAGAACTGGTCCAATTTCTGGCTGTACCACGAGAGTTGAGCCAAATTCATCAGCCTTTCTCAGCCTCAACTTTCTCAGTTATAATTCATAAATGATGAGATTTACTTCATGTTTTTTGTGTGTATGAGAATTAAATGAGATGATATATAAAGTTCCCATCACATTGCCTGGTAGAAGAGAGCCACTTAATTACTATACAAAGAAAAAAAAAGAAAGAAAATATGAAATATATCTCTCAATATTTTAGGGAAAATATGTGAAAATAACACTCTTTATATTTCATTGATTTTTCACATACTCTCCAACTCCAAATCCACATTTTAGTACTTAAAACTTCAGTTTTTTTGTGTGTGTGGGGAAGACCAGCCCGGAGCTAACATCTGTCGCCAATCTTCCCCTTTTTGCTGAGGAATACTGGCCCTGGGCTAACATCGTGCCCATCTTCCTCCACTTTATATGGGACGCCGCCACGGCATGGCTGACAGGCAGTGCGTCCGCGGGCGCCCGGGATCCGAACCCGCGAACCCCGGGCTGACCAAGCGCAAACTAAACCGCTGCGCCACAGGGCGGGCCCAAAACTTCAGTTTTGAAACAGTATTTCAGTTCTGTTATTCCAGTGTCCCAAACGCAAGACACTGCTGCCATTGAGATACAAGAATAAGAATTTGTCCTTACGACATATTTGACAAGCGGCTTGTTTTTACCCTGGTTAAGTTCAATACTTGACCTTTTTTGGCCAGAAATATGATTGACTCCTGGTTTGATATTCCCTGTGTATGTGGAATCTAACTCTGTCTTCAGGACTGAGGGAGGTGAGCTATATCACTCCACAGACTAAGTAACAGTAGGAGAGCACTTAGTACTCTCCAGTGCGCCTACTGGTCAACAGTCCAGTTACATATTAGCGCCATCTGCAGGCACAGCTGGCACGTGCCCTACTAATCAACAGGGCTGCATACACTCTTTTCATGTTGTAAATATATACTTTGTGAAATGTTTTCTTTTTTCTGTCTTTCACCTTTCTCCTCTTTTGTATTCCTTTCAAGGATAGGAACAACCTCTTAAATATGTTTTAACATTTCTTTGTATAATATGGTAAATAATATGGCTGCCTTATATAAATGATTTTTAAGTTTTTACTTTATTCCTTAATTTTTTAATTTAAAAATGCTAACTCTTTTAGTATGAAAGTTACATTTGTATTGCATGGATAGTAACCAATTTACATAGGCAAACATTTAGCACAGAAACGCTGAGAACATATGAACATCAGGAGAATGGTTCCTTCCTGAAAACTCAACACTGCGTGCGTGCTCTGAGTACTTGAATTTGTGAGAATTCTTCTATAGGTGAAGGAAATCTGAATGTCCCACCACAGGATGAAGAAGAAAAAGACTCTTAGATCTCTTTATGGAAAAGTCAGTGCCTTGGTCAGTTGAGGAGACAACTTCTCAAGATATAAAGTTGGTTTTTTTTCAGCTGAAAACTTGGTATTCTACATTATTAAGAAGTGTTTAAAATTATGTTCTTTTTTCTTTGTCCAATGCCAGGTAGAAAACACTTGATTGAAATAGGTAATCAAGAGTTAACTCAATAGAGCTTATCTTGAAACAATGGGAAGGAAAATTTATGCAAAAATGTGAGTATGTGTAATGTTTGACTATTTGGAAGCACACAGTGCTGACAATGTTTTAAAGTGCTAAAAGTTTAATATTTAAACTTTAATTTAATACAAAATATCTAGTCTGCTGAATGTTTCCATCAACCAACTTTATCAAATCAACTTTGGTATTTATTTAGCTTGATCATCTTCTTGCCTTGAAAGGCATTATAGGTCTTTCTCATACCAGTGTAGCCAGGTGAACCCATTCTCAGGGAAGCATAAAACTTCTAGGTATGACAGGGCTCTGCATTCTCTCTGCCAAGGCCCTGATATGAAACCACATGTTTTCAGCCTCTTTTTGTTGCTTCTTCTGGAAGAATGAAGGGTGCTGAGATACAAAAGGGAGCAGTAAATAGACCCACAAACTAATGTTCCCTGTAAGTCAATGGAACTTGCATCATTTACCAAATGCACCAGGTCCCCCTCAGGGTTCCTAAGTTTTCATTATATGCTCCAGGATGACATCTACACAAGAGAAAGGGGGCTCCTTTTAAAGGAAGAGAGACAACTTGGATTTTCCACTTTGTTAGGCAGCTGCTCTCCCCTCCCTTATTATGGTGAGTTTTGTTCATTCCAAGAAGTTAGCTCTGTTTTGTAGAATCATGTGGCCTAGGTTAGCAATGTTTAGAAAAGTGTTCAATATGCTTCCACTGTTCTTTTCATGTCAAGCCGATACAAATACTATAATCTGAAGTCTCTTAAAAATTTTTTGCTGTTTTTTTCCTATTGTATGCAATAGCAGTGATTAGTTTACTTATACATACCAAATAGAAGACAAAATGCGCAGAAAATCAAAAGACTATTAAATTGCTGTCTAAGTCAGTTTTCCTCCCTACATATATATATATATGTATAATGATATCTTAAGGATAGATTTTAGAAACTAACGTGTCTCCTTTAAATTTCCAATTCTAGAATTGGAAATTTTAGAGTTTCCAGTTGTTTAATACTCCTCTTTATTCTAATTATTTCTCTTTTCACATGCTACCATAAAAGTTTACTTCCCTGGAGCATTTCTAAGGAATAATAATAATTAATATTTATAAATACATAATTAATCATTAATTATTTAAATATTCTTTAAATAATATTAATTATTAAAATAAATAATTAAATTATATTTAAATAATAATTATTATTATTCCTTAGAAATGCCTTAGGAATGATTTCTTAGGAATAATGACTCTTTGATAAGAATCCTTTGATAAACTTTTGATATCCCCTAAATTTCAATATAATATTCTTCATTTGTAAACATTTTACATCGAAATTAACCATTTGTAATTGTAATAGGTTTTACTTTTACAACTCAATTCAGGGTCTCCAATATGTTTAGATTTTAGAATTTCTAATGCATTCCAATTTATTTAACTCATTACAATTGTTCAAAACTTGGTTCTCAACTCTAGCCACAAACACAAGAGTACTTTACAGTCAGCCCTTGTTAAACAGAAACACACAGAAGAGCAGAGATTGGTTTTCAGTTCAAGCTATTTTAAGGAAGAAGTCTCTCTGTTGATTCCTAGCCACATGGGGTAGAAGTGCAGTTTCAAACAAGCAGATGAATTAGGGATCTAGCAGGTGATAGTTCATCTCCTCCTCCCTGCTGGTTCACGAGATTGACGACAGATAAATAACCAAGTGTTACAATTGCCACTGGGATAGCAAGTCTCTTTCCTATCCATTTGAATTCATATTTGTTACAATAAAAGATATGGTTACCAGCACATGATAGTACTTTGTTCAAAGACACAGTCACCACATTGATTTCCCAACTCAAAAATCTTATCAGGAGAAGGGAGAGACACCAAACTGACTAACAGATTGCAGAAAGAAAAGGTCAAGAGATTTGTTAGCTTAGAGATTTTTGCAAGGTTCTTTTCCTTATTAAAGCTTCATAATATTTTCCTTGAGCATTTGTTCCAGCAAAGAGGAATTTTGGTTTTTAATTTTCCAGGTTTTTTTTTTTTTTTAAAGATTTCTTCATGCAAACCAATGAATTCTCTTCTGGGATTGATATGAAAAGATTTTATTAACCTACTTTATGGAGTCATTTTTATTCTCAAGTAAGTGCTGGATATCTGAGACTTTTAAAGAAATTTCATTTACTAATCTCCCAAGGGTGAATGTACAAGCTTACCTTGTGTATTTTCTGTAGAACTGTAGCTGAAGCTAGAATTCTTCTCTCTTTTGCCCTCTAGTGCAGCTTGTCAATATAACATTGCTTATCCCTCACACCTCCTTCAGAGAGTTTACCTATTTGATACAACTACTGTCTTTTGTTGAGGCTTATTATTTATACTCCACTCATAGCAGACAAGGGCCCAAAAGATAGTGAACTGAGATAGGGAAAGAAGGGAGACTGTACAGAGTAAAGGCACTGAGAGTTTAGGGGGAAAAATGCTGGTTGAAAAAAGTTTGTGCCATTTTTTGTTTCTAAGAATACTGCTGCCTACTAAGGAAAAAATTAAAAAGACACAAATCAAGAACTGTCTATCTGAGTCCACTTGTAAGGATGAAGAGGACAAAAAAAGCATAAGCTTGAGGAGAAACAGGACATTATCTCTCCTTGTTGCTACATGTCCCACCACACCCACAACAGACAGACTTCAACCGCAAAATGTTATTTCTTTTCCTTACAAGGATAAAAAGCCATGTTAAGATAATATATGAATATTTTTGACAGTGCTGATTTTTGAATAAAGCTAAATGAATGATTGTCATAGATTCTTCTGCTTTTCTTTAATTTTCATATCTGCTATCTCTGTCTTCTTGCATTTAAATTAAAGTCTATAATCTTGAGGGCATTGCCAAAGTATACGGATATTCAGTGACAAGATGAAGAGTTTTTATCAGTCTTAAAAGAAAAAACCCTATTGTCAATTAAGATGGCATTAGGTCTTTGCCTCATCCGTGTCCCAACCCAAATCAATCATGTATATTACCCTTGACTACATTTCAAATTGAATTGATATGAATAAAATGCACGAGCTTATATAATAAATATAAACTCAAAACTAATGTTAGTAAAGAAAGTTGTGCTAAGCTAAAGTAATTATGCTTTTAGCCATCCTCTGCAGCATCGATTCTCCATAATCCCTCTCATTTCCTGAAAATAGCTAAGTCGAAAGGTGGTGCAAAACACAGACCACAGAATAACTAACTCAGGTCAATGGGAGATCCAGTTCTTAAGTCCTTGGCTAATTTGATCAGGAGGTAATTATAATTCAGACACCATATGTCTTAAGCAACTGGAAAATTTGAGATATTTCTATTATGTTATATTAAGGGCAGAGGCCATTTGCTTTAGCCTAAAATCAAGGTAAACATAATGGAAAAGTGAGGCCATCTGGTATAGATGCTTCCTAGTTTAAATTCTTGGAATCTGATGCAGTTAGTGTAAATGACGACTTTTGTCTTTCAAGAGAGTGATTTGACTCTCAATCACGTTTCTCAATCGAAGCACTATGGAAACTTTGGGCCAAATACTTCTTTGTTGTGGGAGACTGTCCTGTGTATTGTAGGGTGTTGAGCAGCATCTCTGGACTCCACATACTAAATTCCAGTAGCACCCTCGCCCAACTTGTGACCATCCAAAAATGTCTCCAGATATTAGCAAATGTCTCTGAGCAGGAAGTGTGGCAAAAAAAAAAAAAAAAACAACCTTCCCCTGTTGAGAACCACTGATCTAAACCAATATTTTCACTTATGTTAATAACAAGAAGTATAATAATAGTAATAAAAGAGGCAGTGTCTTGAACGAATACGATAGGCAAATACTATACTAGCCACTCTGCTTTTATTATCTCTAATCCTCTACACAATCTTACGTGAGGTTTTTATGCTATTTTATAGATAAGCAACCTATAGTATGAGAAACGGTTTCAATATTATACAGTAACTGGAAAAGCCAAGAATTGAATCCAGGTCAGATAGATTCCAAAGCCAGTATTTTTCCACTAGCTACTTTTTAATAGTTGATGCTTATCTATCCCCTAGTACCAAACATTATAATGATCTCCAATTCTAAATGATAAGTCAGTACCTGGTACTGTCACTGTCATTTTGAAAAGAGCAAGGATCTAAGCAATTTCAAACGACTTATCCAAAGTCCAAAAAATAGAAAGCATAACACTTTGTCCTGATTATATCCAAATATATCAGCAATTATCCAAAGATTTGAGATATAACATTCATCGAGAGAGAGAGTGCTTGCTGTTTAATGGATCCCATTCACTGTGCTAATACCCAAATCCAGAAGCTAATGTAGGACTTACACTGCAAATAAAATGATCAGTTGTTAGAGGCTTAAAATAAAACATGATCCCAACATTTCTATGTAAAAATATTCCATCACCTCTGCTTCATGACCCAGAATTTGTGATGTAAATAATTTACAATAATATAAGTGAGATATCACCTGGTATGTGTGGACCAGAGATAAATTTAGGTTCAAAAATGAGTGGTAAAATCTGTAATGAGTTGCAGAGGAGAAAGGTTGCTGTAACCAAACAAAGCCAAATTCGATTTCTGACTCCTCTTTTCTTTAACACTGTCTCCTCATCACCCCCAATAAATGACAATATTTGATTGATATTCTTATACAGGAAACCGTCATCCTTTTTAAGAGTCAGCTTTTTTCTTTAGTTGTTGCAATCACATATAATAATACATAGATAAGCAGCATATGCACACTTGTTCATTGTTTTTTATTGTGTTTGTTATAAACAATTCAGAGAATAGAAACTCATCTCTATGTAGCATTCACCTTATCTTATGCATTGGCCCAAATACAGACGTATATATAATTATTATTTACTCACTCATTTATTTGTATATTCATCAAAGATTTACTGAGCATCAACTATGCCTTAGGAAACATGTTAAGGGGTCAGGCTACAAAGAAAACTAACACAAGGTTCACACCCACAGGGAGACTATTGTTTTCATTTAAGGCTTTATATTTTTCAAATACTTTCACCGTATAATTGCTCTAGTCCTCACAGTAACCAAATACAAGAAAGTCAGGAATGGGATGAGTTATTGAGCAGAGATGAATGGTGATGAGTACCTTTCCTATCACATTCGCCTCTATTTCCACTGTATACAGAGAACATCTTTATTTGACTACTGAGCAAGAAATAAGAATCTGCTCCTAGAAAATGCCTGATAGGAACAGGGACACAGATGAGACAAAGACCAAATGTCACTATAATTAATACTATGATTTTATTCTTTTTTCTAAGTGTGATAGAACTATCTTCATGTCTCCACTGAGCAACTATCCATCTGCATTGACCTGAAGATTGTGGACTATAAATACATGGGGATGAAGACGACAAACATGAAATCAAAGAAAAACAGAAGACCCATTACTCACATGGGCTTTAGAGATTCTGTCTGCTGTAGAAATGACTCTTTTTTTTTTTTCCAAAATATAGAGACAAAAGTAACATACATTTTAAACACACAGATGAACACCTTTAATGCAAAGGAGTTCACTGATGTTCACCCTTATATTGTCTATCATTCAAATCAACTGCAGAACAAGTAGAAAAGGAGCAGAGTAACTATTTCAAATGCCATGTTTCATTCATTCAGAACATTAGAATTAGTTTATATTAAATAAGAGGCATGCTAATACATATATCATAGAATTTCTTGCTGAAAGGAATGCTAGCAATTATGTAATCTAATTGTTTTGAATAATTTTAACCACGTGGACATGTATTCAAAAGAATTGCTCGAAGGAAATCTTATATGAAACATAAACATACTCAACACACAGTACCAAAATTCCTCTAAGAATAATGGCCCCCTGTTCTACAGTCTCTTCCCCTCCATCCCTCTCCCATCCACAGTAGGGTTCTGCAGAACCCCTAGTCTTCAAAGGAGCACTGTTTGAATATCACTGATTCTAGTCCTGATCTCTCACTTCATCAGGGAAGACAATGATGCTCAGAGGAGTGGTGGGACTTACCTAAGCTCACTTGTTAGTGATATGCAGAGTTAAATCAACTTCTCTTGAAGTTCACAGTAATAATAATAATGCTGAATTCATCTACTCTGTTGCAAACCTGCTATTGGGGATTATATGCCTACCAGATAACTCATTAGAATGCTTCATATCTCACCAGAGATCAGATGAGAATGGTCAAAAGCATGAGACTCTTCCATTTTCCTTTTAATCTAATTTCAAGCATGTCACAGGTCCAGAACTGGCCTAAAAGTTCTTGCTTCAAAGTATAACTACTCAATAGTAAATCCAGGGATGGTGCTAATACCAGAAAGATCTCAGAATATGGTTGCTCTCCCTTACTTTATACTACTTCTTGTGTGAGCTATTATTTGTCTTATTATTTTTAAGGTTGGTTTATCCAACTGACAGAAATTCTAAGGTTACTCTCACCAGTGAGGATAAATCACTGTGGAGGATGGGCATCTATCTAGCTAAGGAGAGCGACACATATACACAATTTCAACATATATTCCATGATTTTGATGTATTTGTTTTAATCCTCTTCAAATATAATTTAAATTGCTTTTTGGTTGGTTGTTTGCTTTGTTTGTTTATAGGCAAACCTCCAAAACTGAAAATAGATGTGTAGGAAATGAATATGAAATTCAGGATACTCACCAGAGCATTTTCTTAAAGAAAAAAAAATGCTTGCTCGGAGGTTACATTCCGACATACTATAAAACTTTTACTTTACAAATTATTAATAACACCAAACCAAGTTATGGAGTAAGTGAAAACTCAATCCTTGTTACTGCTACAGTATACTGTGTGTTGTTGCCATTGTGCAAAAGAGAAGAAAGCCCGGTGCCTGTGTGTGTGTGAGTGTGTATGTTAGAGCATATGGGCATCTGAAGCTCACGTGCTTCTCCATTTAATGAAAACTCTCCTCTACAGGTTTATTAAATTACATCAGCAGCTAGACGTACATTTTCTTTTCCAACATTAATGTTAAGGAAAGTGTTTTAAAGCTCTCTAAAAGAATAATTTCCCATTAAAGCCAGCATATCAATCCCCGAATATATTCTATACAAGCCAGGAAATACAACTGTTTTAGATACAGCACTAAACTAGGTAGAAAAACAACAGCCCAATTGTTCCTTTATACCCAAGAGGAAAAAAAATGTGTGTGTGTGTATGTGAGGGAGAGAAAGGGAGAGAAACAGAGGTAGAGGGAGAGAGGGAAAGAGAGAGAGGGGGAGAGGAGAAGGGAGGAGAGAAGGGGGAGGGAGAGGAAAAAAGGCAATTAAGCTAATGCAAGTTGGGTGTCACAAGGTTATAGATATTTCAAGAGCTGAGCAATTTACCGTCTGGAAAAGGAGAAGAGCTCTTGCATAAAATGTCCCCCAGTTCAGATTTATTATGCTTTTAGTTGTGTTATATGTGATACAATTAGCAGGAGGTGCCAATAAGGCGTTCTCTCAAGGACGTGGTCATCCCGTGCCATCTGTTATTAATTGCATTGTCCTTTCCACATCCAGCTAGAGGGGAAAAAGTTCTCTGAGAAACACCTGCAAATTCTCATCATGCAATGACTAGAATTTAAAAATACTTAAAGAAGGAAGGATAGGTCAGATCTCTAAAAACTGCCCACTCTGAGCTGAAAAAGAAAGAAAAATATATAATGGATGCAATAGAATCCTCAATTACTGGGATTGTTTTCCTGTCATTGTATTCTGGTATATTGATAGCTTTTCAGGCAACATAATATACTACCTAAAGAAAATGAATAATTAGAACATTCTCCTAGAAATACAGCCATCCTCTCTAGGACTTAGTGAAGATTCAAACATTTAAATAGATTTTTTATAAAATAAGGAAACAAAGATAATAAAAATTGACTGGGAGGTTTTTTTTTTTTTGTAAGCTTTTGGCATTTGGGGTGATTCACATCAGTCCTAAGAATCCAGTTCTGAAAATTAATATTCCTATAAATATGCAAATGCCTTCTCAATTTGGCACCTATCTTCATAGATATAATTTCAAAATATGAATCACTGAAGGATGCTGTTAAAATACAAATAGCTATTAGAACAATTTAAACTAATTTCAGAAACACTAACTTACTTTTACCCATCTGTGCTGCCTGTTGTTTTCTCTGATTCCACTCGAGTTGAATCTTTGAAGCAGGCAACTGCTACAGCCAGTCTTGTTTTCCGTTCTCTTGTTTGAACAGGAATGAGTACTCCCGATGCTACAGCATGAAGCTCTAAAGCACTTCACAGGACTGTTTTAAAACTCCTTTATGACCAATAATTCAAAATATTTTTAACAATAGCATTGAAATTCTTTTGAGGGGCTGAGGAAGTATTTTGAAGAAAATGAATCCTATTTAACTGATTCTTTCTTGAAGAAAAACAACAAGTGTTATGTAGACTAACTACCTACATTTGCCTGACAGTTAGATTACCTACCTCATCTTATGCATCTAGTTGTATCAAATTCAACTAAATTCTATTTACTAAAACTTGGCAAGAGAAAATAAAATCTTTCTCAAAAGAGTGTCATAAGTTATGGCTAATACAGGAAAATATAAAAACAGGGAAACATTCTCTTTACACAAGATTTCAGATACTAAATTAGGAAAGTGCTCTGTGCCTATAACATATAGTTACATTAAAAATCTGTAGTAAAATTAATTTCACGTATCAAAAAAATCAAATAGTAAAAGAGTATTTAGAAATTTGGTTACAATTGATTCATTTTACTGAAAGAGGTAATTCCCTTGCACTAGCATCCCCAGGAACTGCTCACTTTGTGTGCTAAGCATAATTTCCTGTTTGAGCACATTATCTTCTCTCACTTTTTGGTTCTTTTGAGATATGCTTCACTTTGCCCTCAGTTTAAAAAATATCCATTTGCTGCCATAATTCCCATCATTTATTTCACTATTTTAATTTAAAAGCATGTGATTTGATGGTTATATTACTAAATTAATTCAAACATCTAGAATAACCATCTCCTGATGAATTAACAGATGTAAAAGCTCCCATTCTCATGACCTGTATTTTTGATATATTTAATCGAACTGCATGCCCAAACTGCTTTATATCATTACTGTCTTTCTTTCAGAAAGAGTCCATCCATTCCTTATGATTAAAAAAGAAAATCAAAATAAAATATTGCATGCATAAATACATGCCTTGAGTCAGTAACTACGTTAATGCTGTCTAAATAATGATTTTTATTGGCATGAATCCTGCAACTATCAATCAAAATATCAAACCACTGAATTTCCTTCCTTTCCTTTTCTTTGTTTTCATGCTTGTATCCTGTTGCCATTTGGTACTACTTTTAGTTGACAGCAAGTGACTTTAGGGTCCCAGAAGTGAATTAGTATAGACTGAATATGAATCTCTCCTAGGGGAAGATTCACATTAGAGCAATGATCTGATAAATTGTTCTCTTAAGAACCTAGCCTTTGGGTCCCTAGTCACCGAGGTACCAAATCTTAGAATGCCCACTGAATAGTTCATCTGGAAAAGATGTGTTTTAGTCAGCACAGCTTAATATGAGATAACAACATGCCATGACTGTCAAAAATGCTAATACAATCTTAAGTAGTATTCACAGAGGTGGAACAGACCCTTGACATATGCAAATTCAACATCCTTGCATTAGCAATTCACGTGTGACCACTGAGGTACATGATACATATTAATTTAAATGGCAATAATAACACCTATATCATAATTGACAGTTAAATGAAACAATATAGTTAAAGCCCCCACTCTGGACTGGAATCCTATTTAGTATGCAGGAGCTTAATCAACCACCCAAATTCTGCTTTTTAGGGAGCTGTTTTTTCTTTTTTTAACTGTTGGTGAATTTTTAAGGTCTTAGCCATATCTTTCAAGAATACAAAGGTTTACATCATGGTGTGCAGAAAAAGGCAGAAAATATAGCAACAAAGTGGAAAGGGGAAAGCTCAATTTTTCCTGTCAGAAAAGACAAAGGTTTGAAATCTGGCTCTCTCAATGACTAGATGCAAGTCCTTAGGCTAGTGATATAACCAGGCTGGATCCCAGTTCCTAAGTAGAAGAATTGACTGTAATAAAATCTGCTTTGTGAAGGTTCTCGACATAAGGAGAACTAAATCATCTACAGCCTTATTATGGCATCTAGCATATAAGTGATAAATTCTTGTTAGCTGGGATGATAGTAATGTAAGAGTAGTTATTAATAATCCCACTGGGCACTAGTCAGATCTTTCTGGAGTCTCTATTATGTTCTGGCCATGGTACATATAAGGAGACATTTACAAATCAGAATGATGGAATAATTACTTCTTGAGAAAACCAAGTCAACTGAGAACAAGTGAATGTTTTACCCAGATAATGGTCTACATAAGACTGTGATAATCCCTGCAATCCAATGTTTAGGGTTATTAGATGGTAGAAAGTTTAGACTGACTCTGTGAAGTTCCAGACATTAAATGCTAGCACCAATGAGCAAAAGCTAAATGTATTCACAATTCATCGTAATTTAAGGAAAATATTTTGCAGGACAACAATATTAATCCATCTGCACAAGTTAGAGGACTGCCATATTAGGTAAGAGGATACACTAAATAACATCTAATTCTAAATTTCTTTGATTTCCTTGTATCTTATTCTTATGAAGCTGTGGACATTTTCTTCATTTGTTCATTTATTTATTGAACATATACTAAAAAAGGCCCAGTGCTAGGTGGGTATTATGTTAGATAATATTAATACTTCTACTAACATTAAACAATATTTATTGTGCACTATCAGGTATGTCTAATTGTGTTACATGGATTACTTCATTAATTATCATAACATTACTATTATTATACCCATCTTAAATATGTGGACCCTTAGGCCCAAAAAGTTTAAGTAGCACCTTGCTAGTAGAAGCTAGAAGTTGGCAGTCTGGGATATTTTATTTTAAAAAAATCCTTATCTAAAAGTTAACAGTGTTGGGCAGGCCCTGTGGTGTAGTGGTTAAGTTCGTGCTCCGCTTTGGTGACCTGGGGTTCGCAGATTCGGATCCCGGGCGCGGACAGACACACCGCTTGTTAAGCCATGCTGTGGCGGCATTCCAGATAAAGTAGAGGAAGACGGGCACGGATGTTAGCCCAGGGCCAGTCTTCCTCACACACACAACAATAAATAAATAAATAAAAATAGATAAAAGTTAACTGTTCTGGATAGATCATAACAGAAAATACCATTTTCCTAGCCCCAACCTACATTTAATATGGAATGCTCATAGCTAATTTCAATTTTCTTCTGATTTAGTTTTGCTTTCTCCCATAGACAGGGGATGTTTACTAAAGAAATATGTTTTGGTGTTAACTGAACCGTTACATACAAAACCATCTTGTCAAAAAAAAAGTAGTTTTTGAAAAACTCTTCCAAGGCTATGTTCATGTCCCATTCTCCTGCCGTACTGCACAGCATGTCTTGATCACACTGACACAGCTTCAGGGACGTCATTACAAACATCAAGTCAGCAACGTTAATACAGTAAAAATGTTAATATAAGTATGTTAATATAGTAAAACCCTCAAGACGCTTTTGAGAAATTTTCCTGAAATTTCAAGATTTTGTGGATTTTTTTACTTGATTTTTCAGTTGAAGCAAAGTGGAAACAAAAAGAAAAGGGATTTTAATTGAGCTTTTGTTTGATACACTGAAAGGTCCCAATATGCTTTGGCTTTCCAGTTGATACAGTTTCTGAATCTTTGTGGCTACTTCACTCTACTATTACCTCTTTTGCTGTAATAAGTAGGTTACAAAGTTTTCATTGCTCCCTTTGTATAAGCTGTGTGCAGACTCTGCCTTTTGCTCCTTCTACAACAACTTGAAGCCAACCGAAGTCCTCTAGAGAAAGAGAAATAAACTCTATGTCTGAAAAATGTCAAAGACTTTATGATATTTATTTTCCTTTTGGTTTACAGTTTTTGATTCACAAATATTCCAGACAGTTTGGAACAAATCTGTATATTTTTACCTTTCCCTCCCAAAACTAAAATGCCCTTTGATGTGCTTTTGCTATCAAGATTGAGGTTGGCATCTGGAAAAGGATGATGTAAAAATCAACACCCAACTTGAAATCAGTGCAAGTGTCTACTTGTGAAGTAAAAAAAAAAAAAAAAAAAAAAAAAGGAACAAAAAGAAATGTCTCGGTCCCAAACGAAAAGATTGTTTAAGGACAAGGTAAGGACTAATACAGAAGAAAAAGAGATCAATCAGTCCATTAACATAAAAGGAACAAGTGCAATAATGTGCCACAGAGAACGTGCCACAGGGGAACAGAGGGGAAGACCTCTCTGTTAACACAGAATAGAGCAAGCAGCTTGACACTAGAAATACACTGAGATGAACAAAAATGAAATAGATCATGTCCCTATTCCTAACCTTAACCATACATAAAACCCTAATCATAATTCCTTACACAATAACCCCTCATTCTAACCCCGAGAGAAATGCCAGCTTCCTGAATTGGAACACTGATTTCCCAAACAGATGTCAGACATTAGCCACTGGCCTTAGCTGCCATCAATATTAATCAGCTAATCTTAACATTAGCAAAACATATGCATCTTAAGGTTGAACTTGTGATACTATTATGTGGAGGACAATTATTAGCAAATTCAAATAATTAGAATGATGTCAGTACATATATTGTCAATTACAATAATCTTAAAAAAAACCACAGATGTCTCTCCTTGTTTTATTCAGGACATTATTGTCACTTAGAATTTATATGCTTGAATTTCCCAAACATATGGTAATGACACGTGAAACATTTCTTTCCTTCAAATCAGTAAGAATAGACTTTTTTAAACTATTAATTATCTTTTATTATCAAAAGGCTCTTAATTACTAATTGACTAATGGTTATTACTTGTGTATAGAGATTTCTAAAAACTATAGCAAGACTATGTTCGTGTGCATACAATTTGCTGACTGCATATTAGTTGGTTTTTTCTATCCTTTTTTTAGTAGTTGGACAACTAATTATACATAAAAATTGTTCTGAAAACTTTGAAATAAAATGATCTTATTTAAGAAAAATAAAATAATTTTGTGGCACAAAAATAGAAAACTTAATTTTTCTTAATTTTGACATGAAAATGGCCCCAATTGTACCTTTCATCTGGTCTAGCATGTCTGAGTCTACATCAGAGGGGTCTGTCAAGCCCTCTAAATTTTGCACTTTTCTTCTCTTCATGCAGCACCACATATATCTCCATGGACAATTAAGCATGTACAAGCGTTTTTGTGATTATTGCTGCTATGGGCAATGATAAACATAGTAAATTATTTCCTCTCATGATGCAACATGAATCAGATTCTGTGCAATTCTCAGACACCCCCGTTAGTAGCTGGACTAAAGAAACAGCCCTGGTTATTAAGAAGTTCAAAATGTAATGGAATCACAAACAGTTACATTCATTCACACAACAAAAATGTACCAAATGCCTACTATGTGTTATACACTGAGCTGGGCTGTGGGGATACCTCATTTATCAGGATAAACAAAGGTCCCGCCTTTACAGGATTTAGTCTGTGCACAGAGCGGTAGTTAAACACAAATGCAGCCCTGGCATCTACCATTCCGAATGTCAGTTCTGTATGCTTGAGGATCAGTCTCTTTTAAGGATAATATAAGGAAAAGGCAGGTGCAGGAGGAGTATGGACAAAGCTTGTATCATGGAAAGTAAAAAGGAAGAAAAGGGCTAATAACTCAGAATGGAAAAAAGGATAGATAATAAGACAGTGGTAAGTTAATGTGTATTCATGAGACCTTTCCCAGGCACAGAGGAATTTGCTCAAATCAGAACAAGGTTTTGAAATAAAATGAAGGTCAAGTTATAAGAGAAAGGATAGAGTGAGGCTTTGGCGTTCCCTGCAACAGTGACGTTTTGGGCCTCCCATGGTTTTCACTCATGCTAAAAATGCAGGCTCAATTACCAGAGTGATAATTGAGAACCGGTTTTACCCAAAAGCATTGCAAGAGTCATTAGGAATGTGGCCATAGTCACAGAATGGTAGCAATACTAATTTTGGTCCTATGAATACAGCAAAAGTTATGGGCTGTCTATAGAGTGTGTCACCGACATCTGTGTACCTAAGTAGCATTTTTAGAAATGAAACAGACATGGCATGGCCTTGGCACTGCTTTATTCTGTTTCCTTTATATAAGGAATTTAATTTCAAATTGGAGTACACGGGTGGTAAGAGAAAGGAAACTTTAGGATTCCCCAGGGAATAAGAAAGCATAGGCCTATGTAACACTGTACCAATTCATTAAATATACGCCAATAAATTTTCTGCTCCTGAGGTATGTTTTCATTTGTAAACATGTATAATATTTATATTATTTTACTTTTACTCCCAAACTGATAACCTTCCCTGGAAGAATTTCTCTGAAGAATTCTCTTCTCTGCCTGCTCTTATAAATGTTTTGATGTACCAAACATGTACTAATAAGCACATACCTATAAAGGCAGATTTTATAAGTCATGGACATTAGTCAAAAGGCCTAAATCAAATTAGGATTCAGAAGTTCTTTCAAAACAATAGAGACTAAAGTAATCTAACTTACCTTTTCTGATAAGTGCACATTCATCATGCCAATGTTCTCATAAAAGTGCCAGATTAAAGAAGCTGAGAAATTCTAATCTTACAGGAGGGACAGAGGAATGTTCAGACCTGTTTCTGCTTTCTGCACTTTTTCAAGGTAGTTCACAATCACTTGTGTGGTTTTTTCCAAGAATGTAAGTATACAGTTACCTGACAATAGATTTGTTCAAATAAAAGATGGCTAACTATCTTCTAAGAATTAAGTGGACCAGATTTTACAGAGCCAGGGCATATGGAGGGTGATTTCTTAATCCACCATGACACATTTAAGAATCAAAAAAAGAAAGACTCTTTTGACTTTCCATTTTTTCAGGAAAGAGAGAAAGAATCACTTCAAAATACTTACTAGTGGCACAGGAATGTGATCTATATATATCCTAGAAGTGGATAAAGAAGTATTCCCTGGAAAGAATTAAACGAAAACAGCCTGCCAAATCTGCTAAGTCAACTAAGGGTAAGGCTAATGGAATTGAATTGTTAAAAAACAATTGTCTGTCTGTCCACGCTATCTTGCCAGATCAACAGAAAGGTCTGACCTGCTTCCCATCCTATCTCTACATTTTCTATCTTTTGGATTAGAAAAACACAGACTCTGATAAACAGATATGTAAATATTACATGGGTATTCCTTTTTGAAGCATTCATTCATTGATTTATTGAACACATATTTAACTAGTACTAATTATGTGCCTGGCACTGTGCTAGACATGGGTATGGAACTCTGAATAAGATAGCCCCACATCCTCTCTTCATGGAAGATACAGTCTATTTAACACAGTTAACAAATCATCCTTCAAATAAAGCATGGTTGAATGCCTACACGAATTTACCCCATTGCTCTTCCCAGGCTCCACCAAACTGATGGTAAATTATTAGAAACTCGAGGATAGAAAATAAGAAAACAGTACACAAGTTATTTCCAGTTGTTGAAGGAAGAAAGCGTATGGAGAAGTGATAACTGGCTTACAAGAGCAGAAGTGATAATACAAATGCCTGTGGGGCAAGGGAAGCTGAGGGACCTGCCTTCTCCTTTTGGAGGAAATTGAGCCAGAGAGGCTTCAGACTCATGGTCACTGGCCCAGGTGAGGGCAGATTTCAGGAGCAGGCTGGAAACAGACATGAATTAAACAGCTACATTTGAACTGCGGCATGTTAGTGTGTCTTTCCCTAACTCCTATCAGAATCCTGGCAGCCAGGCATAATTCCCCCTCACTGAGAACTGACCCAACCTCACCCTCCAGCCAACGCATACCCAGGAGGTGAACTGGAAGATTATTTGACAAGAAACTAAATGGCACATGGGAAACAAAAAAACAGAATCATACTGAAATTGGAGTGGCCCCAGTAAAAAGGCTGACCCAACAATCTGTCATTCTACCAAATACTATTTTTTTTTTTTTTAGGGAAACTCAAAATGTTTATTCATGAATTTTCATTCACTTCCCTTTAATTTACAGGATGTGCACTCTGACAACAACAGAAAAGTGAATTATCAAATTTCAATAGTAAATACTGACATAACAGATTAAATATATTTCTTAATCACCATGTATATATGTATTCTTCCACGTTCCTATTGTCTACTTCTGAGGTGCTGAGTGTTCTGAGATGCTGTCTCCCTTCTGACACTGCTCTAAGCAGACTCTTCAGCATCGAACAGCGCTCAAAGGTCAAATCTTCTTTCCCAAGGTAAATGGTCAGGATTTGAATCTTCTTTAGAAAATGCTGTGCTGGGTCTCATTAGGTGGCCTTTGTGGATTTTGGAAGAACTGAAAGAGTAATCAACATCACTTAGAAATCGCAGATTCTGGGAAGAGTCATCCCATGATATCAACTTTGGATGTAGTTTCTGGAAGTTACCATCAAATGCCTCCTTTTAGGACTGGAGTGAATGTGTAACTGTGTCTGTTTTAATCATGTTAGACAGGGGCATCTTTGGAACTGAGGAGTTTGTATATTTGTTTCAGGTAAAGAATGGAACGTGTAAATTAGTACAATCATTCTGAAAGCCAGTTTCCTTAACTTGATTTAAAAAGCCAGTTTAGCACCAACTACTTAAGTTGAATAAATACACACTTTCTAACCTATCATTTCTACTCCTCCCAATATACCCAAGAAAAATGTATGTATGTGTATACCAAGAGACATTACAAAAATTTTCATAGCAGCATTATTTGTATAGTTCCAAAACAGAAACAATCTAATGTCCATCAACATTAAATTAGATAAAGATATTATAGCATATTCATACAATGCAGTAGCATTATAATGAAAATGAATGAATTACCTTGACTCAAACAACATATATGAATATAAAAAATATTGTTTGGTGAAAGAAACCAAACCAACAGAATACATTCTTATGATTCCATTTACATATTCTTCAAAACTATAATAGTGTTTATAGATATAAGCTTTAGTGGTAAAACTTGGAGGGAAAGCAAGTAACCTATTTTCACAGAAGTCAGGAGGACGACTACCTGTGAGGGAAGAACAGAGATGAGAAGAAGCACAATAGCGGCTTCTCAACACTAAAGATGTTTTATCTCTTGACTTAGAGTTTATCTGGCTGTTCACTTAGTGATAATTCATTAACCCGTACTTTTGGGAGGCATTTTCCTGTAAGTGTGTTATATTTCACAACCAAAAAAGTGTTTTGAAATATGGTTCCATATAAAGATTATGTTTCATATAAAGATTAAAAAGAATTGAATAAAGATAAGATTTATTCATGATTCTTAATGCAAATGCCTGAAGAACTCTTATTGAATCAGAAAAACAAATGGAATATAACCTTTGGTTACTCCTGTGTGGTTTTGTGAGGCTTATTCTCTGCCAGTGTATTTTATTTCATTGTGTACCTATCACCAGTGATTATTTCAAATGCACAGGTATACTTGTTATGATTCCTCTGAAAGGTAAAAATACCAAATTATTGTTACCATGTAAGTAAGTCTATGCTACTTCTTCCTTGCTCGTAAGATTTACGAAATACAATAGTCAAAATGAAGTATTATTGCACCATATGATGTATCAAACAAGGAAGAAAAGAAGTCATTTGTTTCATAAAAAAAAATTGCCTTAATATTTAATATTGTTATTGACCACCATAACAATGGTGCTCATTTTGCATTGACTGGGAATATGCAAAATCTATTTCTTCATGGACAGTTAAGCAAATATGTCCTATATTATGTGTCTAATGTGGTCATATCACTATTTTTATTTGTTTCTAATGAAAAAGGAAGAAATGCATGTGCATATATACTCTATTAAATATGAGGATATAGCTATTCTATTTAGGGATATAGACATTAGTTATTTTATTTCTTAACAGTTATTTCTAAATTCCAAAGGGAAAATATTTTTCAAACTTTTTTCAAATATACTGACTATAGAAATATTAATTATTTTTTAGACTTATTTCTAGATTTCCCAAAGTAATTTAACCACATTTTAAAAGATGTGATAGGTTTGCAACAAGTGTACTTTATCAAAAAAATAAGAAGCTTCACAAGTAAATGCAAACTTGGGAAAAGTATATTTGTCTTTGAAAAATATGAATTTATGATATTTTAAAAGATTATGGCTTATTGGTTAAGTCAACTAATATGAGGCTGACAATACTTTAATAACAGACTAAAATGTATCATTTGTATATGTAGAGACACGCTTATAAAAGCAGAAAACTGTCCCCTTAGTTAGGATGAACATGCCTTTGACAGTATGAAATTTTCAGGTCAATTTTTAGCTAGGCTATAAATAGGTAAACACTTGTAGGAAATATGAATAATTGGTGTTTGAATTAATATTTTGCCTCATCAAGGAATGTATTCCTCATCACCACAGGATTTGGTTACAATCTATACCTTAGTATAAAAAATCCAATGCACAACGTTTTACATTGCACCAGTAATGCAGTTATTAAGCAATTAACCAAGAGGCATTTATGGATGGTAATCATCTCTATTTAAATAAACACAAAACTTGGGTAAATATATATAAATACATGCACAAACAATACTCACACCACACACACACACACATATACACACACACACACACACACACACACACACACTTGGGTAACTATATATATATAAACTGTAAGCTAGAGATGGTAAGAAGTTTGCCTGATTAAAGTTAATATCTCTAACTAGAAGAAATGCAATAAAAATTAACTTTTTTCTTATTAAGTTAGGAAGAAAAACTCCAACAAAGTGATGAATATTTTCTTGACTAGAATTATTATTCTTGGTAATGAGCAGTCTTCTATGAAAATGAGGATTTAATATGTAACCAATTAGTAAAAAAATTAAGCCAATTACCAAACACAATTTTCCATGTTAAACATTAATTAAATTCTGTAGAATTTTTTAACAAATGTAATATAAAAAAGAGAATTAAAAGAAAAGGTCAATTTAACCTATTAATCAAAATAATGTTTACCATTTTATATAGATATATTTTTTATCAGAAAAGTGTTATCCATGATAAAGTACTTATGCATTATTTTAAAGGCTAATTTACTATTTGGCATTCTAACCACATTTTATGCAACAGAGAAATAGATGTTTTTTGTAATTAATGTTTAGCTGACACACGACTAAATATCATATGAAATAATATGGTAGAAAGGAGACTATTGAAGACTGGAGCAACATGAACACTAAATCAAAATTGCTCACTCGAGTTCGTGAAAAATATGATAGAATTACAGAAATCAGGGTAAGGGCCAAAGATTATGTTTTTGGAATAATGTTTATGAATATAGTCACACATACACATGTACATAATATGAATATATATGCAAATTCATATATACGAACCCAGAAATTAGCCTACAAAAAAAGGTATAAGAAAAGGTATCAGTGGTTCTCAGTTTCAACCATTAGAAACAACTGGGGAGTTGAAACAGTGTGGACCTCTCCCCAATATTTCTGCTTTAATTGGTCTCTAGGAGGGCCTGGTGAATTGGTATATTTTAGAAACCCCATCTCACATTTTCTAATTCACAGGATAAAGATTATGATTGATTCATTGTGAGTCAGTGGCTCATCTCTAATCCAATAAGCTGGAGCCTAGGGCAGCCTCACTCTTTCAGCTGCCCACTCAGCAGGAATTGTGGGAGAAAGGGTATGGATTAATGCAGACATTACCAAGCAAAGCAGTCATTTTACCTGTGTGAGAAAAGCAAACATATAAAAGAAAACATAAAGAGAAACACAGACTTGATTAGAAACAGCACAAGTAAACTGGAAAAATAAACTTGGATACCATTCCTGCTTTTAAAGTAACTAGTCAGGTGACTTCAAAGCAATCCCTACATGAACCTCAGGGTCTTCACACAGAAAACAGGGCTCAGGTGACTGTTAAGGTGATCACTACCTGAGAATACCATTGATTCTATAATCCTAGGGCAGAGAAACATGAAAATGTTACCAAGCTGATGACTTTTGACAAGGAGGAAACTGAAGCTCGGTGGGTACTAAAGTGCACGAGAAAGAGAGAGAGACTTCTATCAACTTGCTTTTCTACAACTTAATAACGGTGGCACAATGGGAATGAAAGAACAATATTTTGGAGGAGAGAGGATTTGATTTTGGGAACATACACATTTCATTTTATAATCCAATGATCTAACTCTTCCCCAGCAACTTTAATGTTGTATACCTGTTCGTCAATTTTAATTTACTTCCTAGTAGTGAGTTGGCCTTCAGCAAATTTAAACTACTTTAAAAATTGGTAGCCTCTGTAGGGAGATGAAAGGCAACTATGCTGTTCTCTCTGAAACCAAATGAATATGGAAAAATGACTGGTTTCAGGAAAATAAGGGGAAAATTTATCAAAAATTGGATTCGTTTAATACGCAATGGGAATGTTAATGGGGATATTCTCTTAGATGCTAATCAGCAGCATTCAAATGCCTTGCAATACTTTGCTAATTAGAAACTTTAGGGACAGGAATTAAAATGTGACAAGATCTACCCATAGTTGGCATAAAGGAGCATTACAAGAGGGTAGGAGTAGGTGGGGGATGGCTAGAAACTTTGAATCAATTAAGATTGAATATTTAAATCTTACTGAAGTGCTAATATTTTGGAATAGTAAATAAAGATTTATTTACTGAATAACAGATAGATGCATTTACAAAAGAATAGTAGCTTGGTAACAATTTTTGGAATTTAAGAACTGAGAGATAAGGGTGAGAGAGAAGTTGGTAGTGTATTGCAAAGATCTTGACAGTAATTTCCCGAAGGCGATTATTGTATATATGATAAATACAGAATTAACAGAAGTTATTGAAGATTTCAATATGGAGGCAGAAATGAGAATGAGTCAATTATGACTGACAAAAGACTTCACTTTTTAATATTTTCATGGTTTGAAAATTTGGATCAGGTTATTATTTTCCATTTTTTAAATATGTATGAAGCATTAGCTCAGATATTTATATTAAACACCACTAGTTTATTCTGAGACCAGTTATTCAGTCATTTTCTTTACCTTTTATTCTCTTTGTTGAACTTTCTGGTTTATCGGTTTTTGGATGGCTGAACTCATAATGTTTATATTTTAAAGAAACCAAAAATCAAAATTTCCATCTGAATTTCAAATATTTTTTAATAGTCAGATATATTTGTAAATTCGGTAAACTTTTCTGCTACAGTTAGAGGTAAAATATAGATTTTCATATTCAAATGTAATTAAGACTAAAGATTGTTGATATAAATCTTACCAAAAGAATTAAAACATTATGCCAATTTGCACTGTAGAAATTCTGAGGCACCGACATGTGGAATATAAGCAGGAAAACAACTTTTAAATACAACCTGATGAAATTTTCTTTCCGCAAGTGAATTAATGGAGTATAATTAGAAGCAAACCACTTGCTGAACAATACTCTTATAGTTCTTATTTCAAAAAATTGAGAGAAAAATAATCGACCATTCTCATCTATTTATGAGCAGACCCTAAAAGCCTATGGCTGGCCTGTGGCTTATTGGGTAGGTGCTGTTTGTGTAGAAGTTTGCCGGGTCAATAAGCTATGGCCAGGACAGGGCAAGACACGTTAATCCAGTGAGGAATGAAGTATAGCAGGCAAATGACTTGCATGTGTAGCATGCTGGTTTCCCTTTCCCAAGGTCATAAGCATGTTATCCTATATTGTTTTCTACAAGATTTAGATCTAAAACTTTGTGCTTGGTATCAAATTTCACTGTTTTCTTATGGAAATGCCACTGTTCTAAAATAATTTATTAAAGAGATCAACCTTTCCCCATTGTTCTCCAAGCCCACTTTGTAAACAAAAGTCCACAAAAACGGGTTTTTTCTCTGGACTTTTATTTCTTTTAATCTATTTTTCTATTCTTGTGACAATATCAGTGTCTTAATTACCGTAATATTATTATAAGTCTTAGCTGACAGAGTAAGTCTTTCCTACCTATTCTTGAAGTGTCTGCTATTTTTGGACTTTTTATTTCTACATAAATTTTATAATCATCCTCTACCCCCAAAAAAGAAGTGTTTGGATCTGGTTTGGGATAATTTAGACCTTTTCAATACTGAAACTTCCAATCCATGCACATGGATTTTCCATTTATTTAGGCCTTCTTTACTTTCTCTCAATACTGTTCTTACAGTTTTCCATATAGTGGTCTTACATATGTTTCATTAAATATGTTCCAACACATTTCACATTGTTTACGCTATTAAAATATATCCTTTTTATTTCATTTTCAAAATTCTTATTGTTGCTGTGTGGAAATACACCTGCTAAACTCACTTGTTAATTCTAATTGTTTAGATTCTTTGGGGTTTTCTGTGTACACAATCATTAACTGCAAATCATCACAATTTCATAGTTTCCCTCTCAATCTCTACACCTTCTTTCTTTTTCTCATGTTAACATACTATGTAGACTTCCAAAACAATGTTGACTAGGAGGAGAGATAGTGGACACCTGACCAGATCTAAAAAGAAAAGTTTCCAATATTTCCTCATTACCATGTTCTTTGCTGAAGGTCTTCGGAGATACCCTTTAACTGATTCCAGAAATGTCCTTTCTTCCAGTTTACTAGTACTTTTACTTTAATGAATGAATGTTGCTAATTGTCTTTATTGTTTACCATTTTATTAACTTCTACCCTTTCTTTATGACGCACTCCATTTGACTTTCTTTATTCTTTCTCTAATTTCTTAAGGATACTTAGCTAATAGATTTTTTTTCAGCCTTTTTTTCTCCTTAATATATATATTTAAGTCTATAAAGGACCCTCTAAGCATGACTTCTCCAACATCATACAAGTTTGGATTTGTAGTATTTTTATCATCCTTTAGCACAAAATATCTTCTAATTTCCATTGAGATTTGTTATTTGACCCATGGGCCATAAGGCTTTGGGTTTATAAGGCATAATGATTTCAAGAGTATTAGAAAGTTTCCAAACTTTATTTCTGCAAATATGACTTTTGCCACATTCCTTTTCTCCTCTCCTTTTGACACTCCAATTACATACATATGTGAGAACTTTATACTGTATTCTCTATATGTCATATCTATTTTGTATTTTTCACCTTTTTTAACTCTTAGCTTCATTTTAGATAACTCACTTATTTTTATATCACCTGTATCTACTGGTTGTTAAACTCAACTTCTAAACATTATTACTTACATTTTTTCATTGCTTCTTATTTTTCATGTCCTTTGTTATAGTTTTTAGTTATTTGCCAAAGTTTTTAGTTTTGATTTTTTTATCTCTAGAGATATAGTATAGTATTTCAGAGTCTGTGTCCAACATGTCCAATATCTGAAGGCCCTTTTTCTTCGTTACTTCTGCTTGTTATCATTCAGGTTGTTTTGTCTACTTATCTGCCTGGTCATTTTCTGTTTTATCCCAGATATTGTGTTTGAAAAATTACTTGTTGAAATAATTTAAGGACTAGGATGATGTTATTTTCCTCCAGAGAGGACTTACACTTTGCAATGGCCAGGCTCCTGGGAACAGTAATAATCTGAGATCACCCTAGTTGAATCTCAAGCGCAGAAATCATTTGATGCTAGGCTTCAGACTCTGTGAGGGCTTACTGACTTGTCACTGAGACTTACTTCTGTGGCAAAGCTCTTTAGAATTCCACCTCAAAGCACTGGGGTGGTAGTAGGACCACGTCAGGCCCTCAATTCCAACTGTATGCCTATACGCTCATGAGGCTCTCAAAAGTACTTTTCAGTCTCTCAAAGATCATGACCCCTTCCCCAAATCTGAGCACACTACCAGAACAAATTTCAGCCTCATCTCCCTGGCTTTCCGTCTTCTCCCAAACTTTAGCTCTGGAATTCTTCAGTACATTCTTAGCTCTCCGACATCCCCAAACATACATACTTGGTATGTTTTCCCGATTTTCCAGCTATCCTCTGTGAGAGATGTCTTCTGAATTCTTGAAAATAGAAAATCATTAAACCAGTTTTGAAAGTATTCCAGGCTGAGGAAATTAAAGTTAGTCCTCTAGGCAGTGAGGAGCCACATCATGTCCTACAACTTTTTAAAGAAATTTATATGAATCAAATATATAGAAAAAATGGTTTCAGTAAAGGACCAGAGGGAGCAACTGTATGTCATAATCGTCAACAATGGTCTAGGTGGTGCACGTAAAAGAGAAGCATGCAATCAACACTCCAGAAGGAGACACTACAGATTTTGGAAATAGATGGAATGAAATGAAAGAAATTTTTACTCTTTGTGACCAGAAGAAAGGGAAATCAGGATAAAGGACTAGTAAGTGTGTGAGGCATTAGCATTTTAATGCTTATTAAAAATAACTATTTTTAATATATTGTATTTATACTACTAGTGGAATATTCTCTGTAGAGATCTCAGCAAGCAATTTGAAAAAACAATCTAAAATTTAAAAGAGAGTTTGGAGCTGGATTCACAGATCTAGAAATTATTACCTTAGAGACAGTAGTTGTTTTAGCCCCAGCTCTGCCTCTGAACAACCATAGAACAAGTTATCAACAGTAATGAAATCCATAAGAAAAGTGGATTAGATTATCCTAATTCCTATTGACTCACCTATAAAGCAGAATTGAAAACTTTAATCCACAAATAATATGTTTCCTTGGCACACCTGAGAAAATAAAACTCAACATTCCTATTACACAGCTCATGAGTGATAGGAAACATTTCTACTTCAAACCTTATCATTAATTCAGTATTGTGTTCTGAAACTATGCAGATTTGGTATCATGGATCCTATCATACCTTATAATGTCTTTTCCATCTATATTTGGCTTTATAACTTTAACAACAGCAGAGGAGAGAGATTTCCCTCTCCTGCAAAGAGCTCCTATCTGTCTTTCATGGAATGGCAGCTACTATTTCAACAAAACCACTCGTATTTTTAAATGAGGTAAATGAGTTTCACAGTGGTTAAGAGACTAGTTCAATGTCATTAATTGATGGAAATTTCAGCTCCTCGTATAAGTTGATGTATTTTCTACAATATCAATACAAAGGTGATCAGATTTGAACCACGCTTTAAAGCCCACAATGAATTTACTATATAGAGTGGATGGAGTGGTCATCTCAACGGAGAAGAGGACATGTGCAAAGGTGTGGATGCCTGCATGTCCACAGCATGCTCTGGGAGGTGATCAAGAGTCCAGGCCCATGAAATACCTGAGAGAGAAGCTTGTAGGACTTCCTCATTGCCTGGCTTAAACTGTGGGGTGAAGTATATGGTAATAAAAGCCATGAAAATAAGCTTAGATTAAAAGGACAGGAGGAAAACAAGGACTTTAGTTTAACTGTAAGTCTCACCTCTTAAGCTTAAATTTCAAATTCAACCTTTGCCTATATATTCAATAAAAGACAAGAATGGGCAAATCAATTATCTACTCTAATTTTCTGTTTTCATCTCATAGAATTAGCAGATTGGTGTTAATGATTCCTGAATTCTCTTCCCTTCCTGACATTTGATAGCAACTTACTGTTCTTTCTCAAAAGCTGATGACCAGATTGAGTGCTCACCTATTTACCTCAGACCTCCAACTCTGAATTGCACAATTACACTGGGTAAACTTTCCCTAGCCTCCATCCTCTTAGTTTCAATCCTCCTCTCTTCTGTTTCAGATAGATCTGAAAGGTTTGGAGGTCTATGTGTTTCTTTTTCCTTTATCCTCTTTGAGTTTACTTTTGAGGATAAATCACAGTTTCTCACGCCTTATGGCAGAGTGTCATTATAAAATATTTCATACCTGATGACCTTTGAGCATTTCTTATTCAAAGATTCATGAAAGCTTAGCATGAGGTGCATCTAATGATCCCTGTGTAAACACACTGAAAGCTCCCTCCTACAAAGGCACAGGCAGGTGGAAGACATATTTTCGACACTCTGTCTTCAATCTAAGCATCACTGGCAGTGCCTGACAGGTCTCATTTGCTAAATAAAGTACAATGTGTCAATTTGAAATAAATGTAAATTATCACCTTTCTTCCTTGTTAATTAAGGTCTGATTAATGCAATACAGGCAGTTGTTGAGAGTACAGTAAGAGAATGGTTTTTGTTGCAAAAACAAAACAAAAACCCTCCAATATAACTCATGGTCTGCCTCATCCACTGAACTTTGGGTTAGAAAGGTGACTTGGAATGATTTGTTCAGTTGGAACATGGACAGATGTTCACATCTCAGCCTCTTAATAAATGAATCCCAAGAAGTGGATAGCAAAAGGCACTGATGCTTTAGAGGTAAGAGCAGTGGAATGACCTAGACTTGTGATAAATCATGAAGGGCTAAATTCTAGGCTCAATTTTACAAAGAAATATCCAAGAAATCTAACTCAAGAACTAGGCGTGTTGTTTATGTTAGTTAAGGAATATTTTGTTAGGATAAAAGATGAATTTTCACATAGGTCTCCTTTTTCTAGAGGGTTTAAGAAATGATATATGGGTGAGGGTGAAAGGGTTACTGGATAGAAAGTGGTAAAGGCTAATTTTAGAAGGAATATCATTACATGAGAAAATTTAATTCAATATAACCTGGAACTCCATTTGGTTAATTGTGTAATGTTAAAGTAGCTAACACTGCATACAGAACATGTTCTTCGAGTCACGGAATTTTTAGAAGTAAAGGGAATGTGGATATTATATAGCACAATTATCTGAGTTTACAAAAAGTAAAGTTATTTTTATACACAACACAGCTAGTTAATGGCACAGTCAGGTATAGAATACATGCTTCCAGACTCACAAGTACAGTGTTCTTTCTAGTTTGTTTCTAATTTGCTGCCTCCCTCTTTTATACATATTCTTCATATCTGTTGATTTTCTAAAATAACACTGTTGAAAAACTGTGGAAATTTTCTAACTTTTCACTAAAATATGTTCATATGTGAATATATCAGACCATTTCCTTAAACAGCAGGTTTTAAATGCAGTAGTTAATAGGTTCCTTTATTTGTTAAATAAGTTCCTTTATTTTTTATTCTTTTCTTGGACAAAAATGTGAATTTTTTACACCAAAATACTATTATTTATAATTTGATAATAACTAGATTTGATTGCTAATTTTTTCTCTCTGTATTTCATATAATTCCTAGAAATGATGACCATATAATTATGATCATGAAAGTAGCAAGAGCCAGGTTTTAAAACGCAGATCTGTTTGAATTCAAAGCTAGTAAAACAAACGGCCTTGCTTCAATTAGAATGGCTCATACTTTTGAACAATGAGAAGAAATTTATTCATTCATTCATTTATTCAACAAATACGGCTCTAATCTTAGAATGATAGAAAAGGTCCTCAAGTTCTAGAAAATAGTCAGTTGCAATGTTAGACATTCTTTAAAGTGTAAATGTGATGACACTCCACAGCAATATCAAACAGACCCTTACTACATTCCTTGTATGCTTTCCTTACATCAGTCAGAGGTAATGAACACAAACAACAGTTGTCCCAGGTTCCAGAGAGAGAGATGAATATGATCATGGTGACCCTATAATGAGTCCTCCATTTAATTTGGCTGCCTCTTGTTAGGGGCACAGATATAAGATGGAAAAGACATCACAGATTCAGAATCTGTTAAAATTAGAAGCTGATTCTTTTTCTGTAATGGCAACTGGCCTCAATAAGTAAGAAAGTTGATAGTGTATTAATAATGATGTTTAGAAGTGGTAGAGATTTCATCCAATGAGCCTGAAAAACCTTTAATTCAATTGGAGTGACTACTAGAGAATTTATTTATTTATTTTTGCTGAGGAAGATTCACCCTGAGCTAACATCTGTTCCAATCCTCCTCTATTTCGTATGTGGGTCACCACCACAGTATGGCTGATGAGTGGTGCAGGTCTGCCCCCGGGATCCAAACCTGCAAACACTGGCTGCCAGAGGGGAGTTCACCGAACTTAACCACTATGCCATGGGGCCAGCCCCAACCAGAGAATATTTTGAATGACTCAAGGATGTATAGCAAAGAAATTCATCCTATGCCTACCCTTAAGAATCATTTGGAAAAATAGCACAGTGCTCTAAAAAGAGTACAGACTATAAGTTTAGAGGCACTGATGAGGTACTGACTCAAAATCCACTTCTACCATTCATAAACTGGGTCCTCAAGAAAATTTCCTAGAAAGAAGGAAACTAATCAAATATATGCCTGGAACTTTCCATTTATAACAATGTCTAATGGTCTAAAACACCTGTAAGCTGGTAGTGTTATGCACATTTTAACAGTAACATTACTAAGGTTCAAATGAAGTTTAATAAATCCAGTTGAGGGTGTTGGGAAGGAAGATACAGTTTACGGCCTATCTCTCCTGGGAAAATTATTTACTATGATTATCTTTGCAAAAGAGGGACAATACTACATAACACTTAAGATTGTTATAGACTAAATTTAAAAAATGTAAATGATAAATGTTAATATCCATCTTCTCTTTCTCAATCCATACTCTAACCCACTTACCTTGAAAATGTGTACATTCCAGTAATCATTTGATATGTCAGGTAAATAGTTGGTCTGTCCCTGAGGACAGAATATGTGGACTGAAGAGGTACATAAGAAAGAATATCATGCTGGAAATTGTCAAGATATTAAGATGAGAGGGAGAAAAACAAAGAAATGTTTCATAACAGCCAAGATTATTAATATGGTTGAAAAATTCCGTATTGAGGAATTAAAGCACAGGGGCCTGAGACAGAGTATCTTGGACGACGGACAGCAAAAGTAGGCTGGCTTTTATCTAATATGCTGGGCTTCTTTTCAAATATGCATTTCACATTTTAAACTTAAAATTATTAATAAACAATCAAGAGTGGTTTATTAAGCACCAACTGTGTGGAAAATATTTTTTAAAAGAGTAAAGAGACATGTTTATTTGCTAAAAAGTTCATATTGGAATCATGAAGTCAAAAGCAAGTCAAGATGAATCTATAAGAAAACGTTGAATTCCAATTCTGGCTATGATGAAATAATTTATATTGGATGTGTACTCCCACCAACTGTAAAAAATGAACACAATATATAAGACAACTCTTTTCAGGCATTATACATCAAACAGAACAGAACGATGATCCCTGACAGAGAAAAAAAAGCAAACACTCACCCCACTCTTCTAACTGGAAGTACCTTCTCTACCACAGAAGAGAGGTAGAGCCCAAGAAGAATCACAGTCTTGTTGAGCTAAGGAAGAAACCACTGAAGCTGCCGGAATTTGAGAGCAAAATATTGGAGAAGGGAAAGTTGGCAGGGGTAAGGAGCATGGAAGACTTCACAGGGGTTAACAACATGTCGTTTGCCAATGTCTGGGTTGCAAATGTGTAAGTCAAAACTCTACAAAAACTAGCAGAATAAAACTCTTGCAGAGATGGAAACTGAAAAGAGATATTAGAAGTCTCACATTGCTGGGAGATATCGGATTCTCAGCTCTGCAAGAGTAAAGAGACCCCTATAAGCACCTTGTGCATCCAGCTCAGACCTCAGAAGGTCAGAATCTAGAAGTAAGGACCACATCCTAGAGTGTGAAATGCACTAGTACTAATGACAAAAGTGAAACATACTCACTCTCATAAAGAGTAAAACCAAGCCTGCCAGAGTAAAAAAGAGCTCCCAGGATGTTAATTTCTTTTCAGAACAAAATTCAAAAACTTTTAAAGGAAGATGACATAATTCAGACTACCTATAACACACTATTCACAATCATCATTATGAAATAATTACCACACATGTGAAGAAGCAGAGAAAAAGAACTCAAAATCAAGAAAGCAAGCAATCCATAAAAAGAGAGCACAGAAAAGAACTTTGAAGCAGTTAATGTAAATCTGCTCAAGGGCTTACACAAAAAATACTCATTATGTATAAGCCTATATAATTGGTTCTTTTTATATATTTTTATGCTTATATGTTTATTAATACATGAAAGTTGAGAAAGTCATTACCAGCAGGCCTGAATTAGAAAAGGCATGATGGTTAGTTCTTCAGGATGAAATAAAATAAAATCCAGATAAAAAATGTGAGTCTACAGAGAAATGTAAATTGTAAAAAAGGGGGCATTCTCTTAATTAATTAAAAGATGACCGTTTAAAACAAAAATATCAGCAACATATTTTGGAATTTATAACATATGTAATAATTGACAATAATAACACAAAGGATAGGTGGCTAATGGAATTACATTGCTGCAAGGTTCTTGAATTTTACAAGAGTATTGCAATACAAATCGTTTAAGTAGAATGTGATAAGTTAAGGTTGTATATTAAAATGCCAAGAGTAATCACACACACACAGTTATGAGTTAAAAAAAAGCAGAATAATCAAAATGGAGTACTAAAAAGGAAACATATTCAACTAATCCAGAAGAGAGCAGAAGAGACAATAGTAGAAGTAGAAAGCAACAGCCAGATTTAAATTTTCCAAATACTCCAGTGAAAATCTAGATTATAAGATTAGATTAAAAAGTGATACCTAGGGGCAACCCGGTGGCGCAGCAGTTTAGTTCGCGCTTGGCAGCCCAGGGTTCGCGAGTTCGGATCCCGGGCACCCGCAGACGCACTGCCTGTCAGCCATGCCGTGGTGGTGTCCCATATAAAGTGGAGGAAGATGGGCACGGATGTTAGCCCAGGGCCAGTCTTCCTCAGCAAAAAGGGGAGGATTGGCAACAGATGTTAGCCCAGGGCTGGTCTTCCCCACACACACACACAAAAAAAGTGATACCTAAACTATATGACTGTAGGAGATTTACTTTAAGTATAAAGACACAGATAGTTTGAATATAAAGGGATGGAAAAAGTTATGCCATGCAGACATGAAGTATAAAAAATCTGGAGAGACTATAATAATATCAAAGTAGACTTTTTAAGAGACGGAGAAGGAAATTCCATAACGCAAAAAGGGTCAATTATTCAGGAAGACATAAAAATGACAAATGTGTATGCATCATAAACAGGGTTTCAAAATAAATAAAGCAAAACCTGACAGAACTAAATGGAGAAACAGACAAATGTTTAATCATAAGAAGAGGTTTTAGCAATTCTCTCTCAATAATTGATAGAATATCTAGACAAAAGTGCAGTAAGGATGTAGATTTGAACGGTACTATCGATTAACTGAAATAACAGACATTTATAGAACAATACCCTTAATAATTTCCAAACACACATTAGCTTCAAGTGCACAGTGAACATTAGCCAAGATAAACCATATCTTGGACTATAAATAAATCTCAATAAATTTAAAACAACTGAGTTCTTACAGCTTTATTCTCTGAACCTTTAATTCCATGGAAGTAATTAAAAAACAGTAAAAAGACAAAGAAAATTCTCAAATATTTGGAAATTAAACACATTTCTAAATAAACAGTGAAGAAAGAAGAAACAATGAAGAAAGAAGAAACTACAAGAAAATTAGAAAATATTTCAAACTGTAATAGTTAAAGCAAGACTTAGAGAAAATTTTATTATAATTTAAATTTTCAGTTTAGAAAAAAGAGACTTAAAATGAGTGATCTAATTTTCCACTTTAATATGTTTGAAAAAAGAGAGCAAATCAAACCTGAATTAGGAAGAAGGACATAGTAAAATACTGATCAGTGATCAATAAAATACAAAAAGCAGAGAGACAAATCAAAAGTGAAATTATTTCTTCGAAAAGATTAAAGTAGATAAGCCATAACAATAGCAATCAAGCAAAACAAAAAGAAAACACACATCACAAGTTGAGGAATGAAGGAGAGATTACTACTACAGAGTCTAAAGACATTAAAAGGATAAGGCAATATTATACACAACTTTACACTAATAAATTTGACAATTTAGAAAAAATAATTCTCCGAAAATAGAACATTATCAAACTTGACATAAGAAGAAATGAAAAATATTCATGTTCCTATATCAACTGGTAATCAAGTCCTCCCCCATTAAGAAAAACCTAAGCCTAGATGTTTTCACAGGTGAATTTTTCCCAACATTTAAAAAACAAAAAAAAGCAATTTTTCACTAACTCAAAAACTAGTAGGCAGAGTATATTCTATGACTGCTTTTATAAGCTAATCATAATTCTGATACCAAAAACTGAAAAAATAAAATATCAGAAAAAGCAACTATAGATCGCTCTCGAACATAGATTTAAAAATCATAAAATTATCAAGAAATCATATTCAGTAATATATAAATGGGATGTAGTAGCATATTAAATGAGGTTTATCCCAGGTATGTAAGATTGGAGTACCATTCAAAGATCAATTTATTTCATCACTGTAACAGAACAAAAGAGAAAAAACACATGATCATTGAAATAGATGTCTACAGCTAACATTATACTTAATGGTAAGAATTTGAATCCTTCCCCCCAAGATTAGAATAAGGCAAGAATTTCTGTTCTTGCCACTTCTAATCAATATTGAATTGGAAGTCCTAACCAGGTAAATAAAGCAAGATAAAGAAATAAAAGATAAGTAAACTTGAAAGAAGGAATTAAACTAGTCTCTACTACCAAATAACGTGATTATCTACATAGAATATCCTAAGGAATCTACAGAACAAATATCAAAACTAATAAGTAAATTTAGCAAGATTGCAATATATAAAGTCAATATTTTAAAATATATTTTTACATATTATCAGTGACGAATTGGATAATTAAATATCAAATGTCATTTCCAAAATTAATAAAAATCTTGAACCATTTAGGGATAAATTAACAGCATCTTTATCTAAAAACTACAAAACTATATAAATAAATGGAGATACATGTCTTGTTCATTGATTAGAAGACTCAAGATCATTAAAATGTCAATTCTCCCAAAATTGCTTTATAGATTCAATGCATTCCAAATTAAACTTAAAAAACATGTTTTATAGAAATAGACAAGCAGAGCCTACAAATTAATATGGAAACATAAAGAAACTAAGACAACCAAGACACTTGAAAATGAACAAAGTTGGGGAACTCACATCATATTTGAAGATTCAGTGTAAAGCAATATTTATCAAAAAAAGTGTTGTATTGGTTTAAAAACAGACAGATCAACGGAATATAACAGAAAAATTCAGATATTCTCACATACATATGATCAACAAGTTTTCTTGTTTCCAAAGTAAGTCACTGAGAAAGAAAAGTCTTTTAAACAAATGATTCTGGAACACCAGGATAAATATATGGAAATAAATGAATTTTGACCCCTACCAAACACCAAAATTCAAAATTTATTTGAGTTGAATCAGAAAACTAAACATAATGCTAAATGTATAGCTTCTAGAAGAAAATCTAAGAGAATATCTTGATGACCTTTAAGTGGACACATATTTCTTAAATAGATGATGAAAAGCACCTGAAAATGATGGATTGGATTCCATCAATGTTTAAAACTGTTATTAACAAAATATGAGCATTTTGAAAACAGAAAAGGTAGTGCACAGACTTGTAGAAAATATTTGCAGCGTACATCTGGCAAAGGGTTTTTAACCAGATTGTATAAAAAATTCTTATATCCCAATAACAAAAAGACAACTCAATAAGAAAACAGATTAACATGAAGAACAGAAGAAGGAAACAGATGATTTGTACACTTCACAAAAGATATATGAATGGCCACTGGGTACAAAAAGGTGTGTTTAGCATCATTAGTTACAGGGAAATGCAAAGTGAAAACCACAGGGAAAAACTACTTCACACAAGAATGGCTAAAATTCAAAAGACTGTCAGTACCAGTACCAGAGTTGTTAAGGATCTAGAGCAAATAGCATACATCCCTGATGGGATGTAAAATTATACAAAAACTTTAGAAAACAGTTTGCAGCTGTTGTCATGCATCTACCCCAGGATCCAGCAATTTACTCTTTTCAATATTTATCCAGGAGAAATAAAAACATGTGACCACAAAAACAGATATCCAAAAATATTCATACAGGTTTCATTTTGCCACAAACTAGAAGCCACCCAAATGTTCACCACTAGAATGAATAGTCAGTGTGTGGTATATTCACATAATTAAATACTACTTAAGCAAAAAAAAATGAACTACTGACATATGCAACAACAGGTATGAATCTCAAAAACTATGCTCAGAAAAAGAAACTAGATCCAAAAGAGCATGTAATCTATGATTGTGTTTAGATAAAGGTCAGTAACAGGCAAAACTAATCTATGGTGATGGAAATCAGACCAGTGGCTGCCTTGGCACGGGAATGGAGTACCAACAGGAAAGGGCACAAAGGAACTTTCTAAAGAAATGCAAATATTCTTGATTGAGGTATAGTTACATGTCTACACACATGCAGGAACTGTACACTTAACGATCTGACCTTTCTCCAACTCCGTGTTCAGTGATGTCATTTTGGTAGCTTGAATTTGGCTGCGGTGGAAGTATTTACACATGGAAATCTTGAAATGCCAAAAATCAAGCCTTCTTTTCATCAACCACTGCCAAGATCCCTCTCTCTCAAGGTGATTGATGTTGGAACAAATAATATCTGAGACTATTGGCATCCAGCTACCATATGGAATAAGCAGAGAAAAATCCTGTCTGCAGCAAGGGAGAGAAGAGAAATGAAAGAGATACTGAAAGAGAACCAAAGACAGGAGACTGAACAAGATATCCAACAATACTGGAAGAAGGACAGCATCACTGACAGAGAGGGGATGAACGGGGAATTCCAGTTCAATGACTTTGGTTAGCTGCTGTCTTTCTTAATTCACTAAAATACCTGTGAAGAACCAGTAAAAGGTGAATTTCACAAGACTGAAAACAATGCTGGTAGAATAAAGTTATCAAATGACATTAACTATAAGACAAAGGAGCTAATTTTATTTTTGTCATTTTGTTCATGGCCTCTGTCATTATCTGACATAAAATATCATGTATTGGTTCATTTTGTTGCCATCACCCCATTAGAATGAGGGCAGGAGCTTTTTCAGACTTTTCACTAAACTAATGCCAGCACCTAGACCATATCTAGTACATTGTAGCTGGACAAAAGATACTAGTAGAATGAATCAAAAAAAGAGGAAAAAAAACAGGTTTCTTACATGGAAGTTGGGGTAAATATTCTGTTATCCAACAGATCAGTGACTACAGGAGGAGGAAGTTTGGTCATTCATAAGGGGTTCAATTTCTTTCCTTCTGACTGAGATATAGACAGGATAAGCCAGGGGGAGATACACAGAAGACAGTCGACCCTGGTTAGACTTTTCAGGGAGTAACCAGAGATGAACATGCAGATCTGCAGTATAGGTGATAGCTGCTGTGTGTAAGGGGCTTTGGGCCAACTTTTTTGTTCATCATAATTTTATTTGTCCTTTTATCCTTAACGAGAGCTTTGGGAGACCCACATCCACCCAAGCCTAAGTATTTTATCTTGTTTAATTAAAAGAGAAAACATTTTGAGCATACATTGATGTGAGAAAATAACTATCGAGTGATTCACTGAAGGAAATTTTTAACAACAAAGAAAAGGAGCAAGCACACAGACTCCTGGAATTACTCATTTTTCAGTGAACTCTGGAGAAAACAGACTACAACAGAATCGCTAGTGCTGCCAATTTGACCTCATGCCAGAAGTGGTGAGATCCTGTTTTGAAGTAGCCTAGCATTTTCTTTAGCCTCAAGTGAGATTGTTAACATTCATTTCAGGCACAACTTCACTTCCTGACAGAGAGAATCAAAACCTGAGAAAAAGTAAAGTTCTCAAATATCCCAACAATGTGGAACAAGCAGTAGTTCAGTCTCTCCTATCCCTCACTTCCCATGTAATCACCTCCACCGCAAATCCCTCAATAAAAAGCAATCTACCCCCAAAAATATTACATTTGTTGACACTGAGATATGTTTTTCCTGTTGATATTTGTTTGTTTTTAGTAAGACATTATCAATTTCTCCCCCCCCAAAAGAAACTGCCTCAAAAAATATTAGAAAAAAGAACTTAGAATGGAATCTTCATCTTCAATAAAGAATCTTATGTTGAAAATACTAGAACTTTTCTGGGCAATATACAGATTTTATTATTTAATAGTGGGATTGTGCTTTTCATATAAACTCAACAAGGATGGGGAAAAAAGAAAATCTAAGGGTTCCTTTTATTTCCCCCTGCATTCACAATGGTGAAAAGAGAAAGGAAGTCAGATCCTGTGTATCCTTTCTCTTTATCCTGGTCAGTAGGCTATATCAGAATGAATGGACATTACCAACCATATCTGAGTCAACTTCCTAGAAAGTTTCACAGATGATAGCTCATTCAATCCTCACAGTAAGCCTGTGAGGCAGCTGATCAGATATCATGTCAAAATGGTGGTGTCCATTGATATATTTTTATGTAGAGGGAGATGGCAGAGACCCAGGAGCCCTGAAACAGAGTTTGGTCCACAAGCAGCTACCCCTACTGCTGCCAGTGGGGAAACATAAATGTACAGTAGAGTGAACAATAAAAGAACACATTATTTCTGGCTGGACTTGGGCTCCACACTCCAGGATATTCCTTAGGGTGACCTAAACTATTTCCATGTCAGAAAGCATTTTGCCTAGACTAGATGCAGAGAAAGAAGAAGCCAGAAGGAAAGCTTCTTTATAACCCTGGATCATAACTGGCTTTGTACTCCCCCAGGTTTTTTTGGAGCTGTATCATACCCCCTCACCTACACAAAAAAACAGAGGGAGTCAAAGATGTCTGGGCTTCTATCCAAGAAGAACTGGATACTTCTCTGGCTCATCTCTCCAACCCTCTCAGAAGTAAGAAGAGCAACAGAGAGGGCAATGACTGTGTTATTTCTAAGAAAGAGAGACTTCCTACCTCCAGCATCATAAAAAACATGATTAGAAAAGTGGCACTCCCATATGAGCTGAACTTTAACTCTTTCCATTAGCACAAAGGTAAGTAAAATGATTTCAGACTTATTTTAGCCAAATATTTTGAATTGTTTTTATTTTTACTACAAGCAGTATATCACTGAAATGCTGAAATTTAGAAAGGAACATTTGTGAATTCATTGGAAGGATATGGAAGGGGTTTTACACATGGCCAAGATCCATGAAAAGATGGAACTTGGGTGGTTTTGCAGTACCCCAATACCACACAAGGCCCTTCATGGTCAGACTTTCCCACACTCACATTTTAACATTTTTCTCCAAATACATGGAATTTCTTACAGCACGCCAAATGTTCATTATGCACTTCCAGCCACTGCACTAACCTTTGGTCTTCCCTCCCCTACCTCTTCTGCCTTTCCTAATCCCTACTTATCTTTCAAGCGTCAAGATACAGATTGTCACTTATTCAGAAAGTCTTCTGTGACACTCCATCTCCAATGTCCTTTCTCACATTCCGTATCACCATGTGTATGCCTCTATTATATAATAATAAACACAATATCAACAATAATCCAGGCTGACCTATTATATGCCAGGCACTGGGATACATACTTTATTGAATCATTTTATTTAATCTTTATAACATCTTTGTGTCTCAATTACTATTGGTATCCCCAAAGACGTTCAATGACTGTCCAGGGCAATACAACCCCAAGTGATAGAATTTAGACTCCCAGTCCAGTTGTGTCAGACTCCAGAGCTGAGACTGCTAGCTACTGTGCTATATTTCCATTTATAACTATTTACTATAATTTCCTGCTTATTTTTCTGTCTCTCTCTACTAAATTGTAATCAACTTGAATGCATTAACTATCTTTGATATTTGGATTCCCCCAAAGTTGTACATTACCTCGCCCAATTGTTGGTCATTAAAATGTATGAAATAAAGGAGTAGATGAATAAATAATACTCCCTTTGTTGATAATAATGAATAAATAATACTCTATTCTCTATTGCTTCAACTATTCCAGTACTGAGTGCTAGAGGGAAATGGTGAGAACAAAAGAGAAATAACTGAGGTAAAGGCAGCAAAATCCAGCATCAAGACTCATATGTAGAAGATCAGCATTAAGCACTTCCTCTGTGCCATCACTCTGTAATCATTTGTTGGCACACCAGGACACTCAAGCAGCCCAAACATTGGACTTAGGCTCACACAGTCCTCACCCGATTCCTTCCCGTCTTCCATTCACAACTGTTTAAAGGAATGGTTGTTGAAGATCTAAAAACATATTATCAGACCTAGTGGAACACAATGGGCTTTACCATACACTGGCTGAAAGCTACTACGTGACATAAAACAGGAGCTTAGCCAGAACCATTTCTGCAGTAGCAGCAGGAAAATATCTCTAGTAAAAGACCATTTTCCAGAATTTACTATTATGGTACTTTGTGACCATCTTTTTTGTGTGTGTGAGGAAGATTAGCCCTGAGCTAACATTTGTTGCCAATCCTCCTCTTTCTGCTGAGGAAGATTGGCCCTGGGCTAACATCCATGCCCATCTTCCTCCACTTTATATGGGATGCTTCCACAGCTTGGCTTGACAAGCGGTATGTTGGTCCACACCCAGGATCTGAACCCGCAAACCCCGGGCTGCCAAAGCATAGCACAGGAACCTAACTGCTACACCACCGGGCTGGCCCCCGTTGTGACCATCTTAAAGCCAATTAACCCAAGACTGGTAGGAGGTCAGATTACCTGGGTGGTCTTTGTATTACACAACCCTGGAAATACAGCAAGTGAAGCAGAGCAACCATAAGTATATTCCAAGAACCATGCAAGATGTTTCAATCACACCACAAAAATTATACAAGAATCACTCAAAAATTGGATGATTTTCTACATCATTCTTAGAATTTCACAAAACATGCAGAACTGCTGCTCAGCAAATTGTTGGAAAATTCTCCTAAAGTTCCTAAGTAGAATTAAGTGGAATCACTCACAAGATTGCAAAAATTTCTCCCACTGTGTGATCTTGGATAAGTTACTTCACTCATTTATGTACACAGATGTGTCTGCATATATTTACCTTTCTCCCTCACTAGAAAGTAAGCTTCCTGAGGTCTTGGATTTTGGTTTTATGTTCACAGCTGCATCCTAGTGCTTAGAAAAATGACTGGAACACAATAGGCAGTCTATAAATATTTGACAATAGACTTCCTGCCTGTCAGGAAATATGAAGGTATGAAACAGAAATAAATAACCACCTAAAGGACAGGAGCTACTGAGGGCCAAAAGGAGTGAAAGCCAGAGTCAGTGTTACGATTCGGTCCAGAATCAGGGCCTATCAGTAGAAAAACTGGTAGAAGAAAGTAGGAACTCTCAGAGAAGACAAGGAATTAGAGTAATCATATATTCCTCTGTAGGGAATCAGAGTAGTCTAATATATTTCTGGTGAATAGCATCTTCACATATGCGGTGTTAGAATGTGACAGACGTGTGCCTGGTCCCACTGCAGGCTATCTGAAGGGGTGAGCCGCTGACCAAATTGACAATATAAGACCAATATTTGAGTTCTGTCTTTTCAGTATGGACACATTGGTGACTTTACTTTTTTGTAATTGTCAATTCCTAATTCATGATTGAAATTACAATATGTGGCCCATTTCCTAATAGAATCAATTTCAGGTTTTTCACATTATTTTTAAAAATCCTCAGGTTTCTTCATCCCACATCCCTCTAAATAACAATTCTATTTCTCTCTTCTCCTTTCAATTAAACTTTTGAAAGAGTTCTCTCTTTTTGTTTTTATTTATTTGTCTCCAAATTATTTTTCAATCCACTACACTCTGGCATCTGATCCTATAATTCCATAAAACAACTCTTGCTAAGATCGTCTTTGACCTTACACAATGATCCCTATGTAATTAAATTCAACAGCCATCTTTCAATTTTTGTCTCATATGAGCTTACATTGGACAATAGTAACCATTCCCTTTTTCATGTGCATTTTTTCCCTTAATGTACACGACACAAGGTTTTTTGGTTTTCTTCCTATCTCTCTGACTAATTTTCCTCTGTCTCTTTAAAAGGCCCATCTTCTCCTATCCAGCCATTAAATGATAGTGTTCCTCAACAGTAAGTCCTACTTCCTTTTCTGTTTCCACTCTATATTTTCTCAGGGGCAATCTTATCCACTTCCATTATTCAATTACCACCTAAACTCTCTTGACTCCTAAATTCATCTGCAGTCCAGACCCTTCCTCTAATCTCCAGACCCATATATTTAAAAGCTTACTCAACATCTCTACTTGAATGTTGAAAAGGACCTAAAATTCAACACATCCAGAATGACTTCTCATAATAATAATAGTAACTTATTAAGCTCTTGCCCGGTTCCACATAATCCTCTCAGTAAATTAGGTAATATTATCATCATAATCCTCATTTCACAAATGAGGAATATGAGGCACAAAGAATATAAATAAATTGTCCAAGTCCATACAACTAACAAGTCTCAGGCCCAAGAGTTGAATCCAGGCCTCCTGTGTGCCGAGATCAATTTCTCAACCACTATACTATATTGCTTCCAAATCTTCTGGTCTAAGCCTGGTCTTCTTTCAGTATTATCCCTCTTTGTGAACACTCCTTTTCTGGTAACCTATCATAGGATGCAATGAGAAACAGCTTCATTCTTCCTCCACCTCATTTGACTGCCAGTTCAACTATGCTCTGTAGAGAAAGTTTTTCCCTTGCTCCTTTGGAAAATCTCCAGTGTACTCCATTATCTTAATGGCTCACTCAAGACACAAAAAACAATCTAATTTTACTAGTTAAAATACTGAGGCCCATGTAATAGTTATAAAATCCAAATCCATTCATCTATTTTCATGACCTCCACTCTCAGTGGATCCCTGGTCCAATCTAACATTTTCTTTCACCTTGACTGTTGTTTAATAGCTTACTGGTTTCCCTCCGTACACTCTGGTGACCTTAAAGGTTTTCTAAACTGAAGCTTGAGTGATCTTTTCACACCTAAATCTGATCAGATCAGCTGCTGTTTAAACTATTTCAATGGACACTCTCTACTCTGAGGCCAAAACCAAAATCTTTCACCTGTCCTGTGGGGCTTTGTGCAGCCTGGACCTATCTCTTTTGCAAGTTCATCACATAACTCTCTGCGTTGATTCAAACATCTTTCAGTTCCTTGAATTAATTCTACTCTTCTTGCTTCAGGGTCTTTGCACATACTTCTTTCTCTATCTGGAACATTCTCTCAAAATTCTTTACCTTAGTTAACTCCGATTCATTTTTCAGATCTCAGCTCAAATTTATTTCCATCATGAGAAAACTCCCTTCAGCACCCATTGTAAGCCAGGTTTCCATGTGCTCCTAAAACCAGGTTCTTGTCCTTTAGGACCTTTATATCAGTTTTAACCATTCGTTTCCTTGTGTAAATAGACTGTGACAGGCAGCTTTGTCTATTTTATTCAGTGATATATCCCCAGTACCTTGCTCAAAACCTGCTGTATTATAGAAAGTAAATGAATATGTTAGTTCGGTGAGTAAATTAACTATGACAATATGCTTTTTAAGCTATAAAGCCTATTAGTATGATAATATTCTATTTATAAAAAATCTGTCCTTAAAATGATCCTAGTATTCAATATTTCAGCTTGTATTAATTAGAAAGATTAAAAGATAATATATATTTCCATAAACATATTTAAGAAAAATATGAGTATACAAATTATATTTTTCATGTTCATAAACTTTATAAGGATGGACTGATTCTTTTAGGTCCTAACATCTTAAAAATCCCCACAGGGATCAGTCAGTGTCCTCCTTCCATGACCTCAGACCACACCATCTGTGCCACAAACACATGGCCTGGACTATAGGGAAGACAGAGTGGTTTACTTTAAACAGATTAGCACAAAATTAATTGCCATAACATGAAAAGTCACTGGTTAGTGTTAAGTCATATCATATTATATAGAATATTATAATATTGTTTCTTCACTCTGTAGAGAAGTAATGAAATAACAGTATAGGACAGTGGAAAGAACACAGGCCCAGGGACCAGACAGAGCTGAATTTAAAACTTGCCTCTGCCATAGATCAACTATACAACCATGAGAAAGCATCTTAACATTCATAAACCTAACATTTTATCACAAAAATGAAAATTATAAATACCTTCTTCACAGAATTGTAAAGATGATTAAATGAGATATAAGACCAAACGTTATAAATGAGTTTTCCAGCAACCAAGAAATTATACATAGATTTACTAATCCTGAATTAACCAACGATTAGATGTGAGCTTGGTTTTATCTCAACCCCTTGGTTTTCCCCATACTGGTAAGTTTCCAATTACATCTGCAGCAATAAACTTTTATTTTCTATTTAACAATTCCAGAGAGTTTTTGATCATATTTTGCCAGTGGTTTCTTTTCTTTAAATAATCTTACATTTCTCTCTCTTCGCCATATACTACCAATTGCTAACACAAATTACAAGTAATTTATACACAATATTCTCACCAAAAGAGTGTAGGAATACAATATGTTTGTATTTATTCAAGTGATGGTGGACAGCCTCACTCATTTGGAATTCAAAATTTAAATAAATCAGGTGGCTTCTGTGAGGTAACTTTGTCCGAAGTAAATTTGTCCTCCTTATGTCCAACGAGTTTTGCAGCCTGAAATGAGGAAACTATTTGAAAACTACATTTCAATGCTTTAAATATATAAAGTAAAATATGTATCTAGTGTACTAGACAGGTCAGTTATTCATATGTCAATGTAACTTTTATGTATGTTTTATTATGACCTTGCATAAAATCAGCAGTTTCCAAATAGTAATTATCTCCCAAAGAGTTATCATCCAATTTACAAGAAAATCACTTTTTCAATTCAGACTTGTGTATCAATTTTCACTTGATGGAGTTAACTTTTTTCTTCTTTCAGACTAACTTCAAATCAGAAGCAAGGTTCTTTGTCAAATTGAATACTTACAAAGGGACTCATTTCTCTGTGTAACTTGCATTTATGATAACCCAAGTGCTAAAGGTAGTGCAACGAGTAAGTACAGACTTAAAATATGTGAGCAACTTGAAGCTAAAAATAATCGTCTTCACACCCTAGGATCACCTCTCTGTTCCTTCAGAAAACTTAGTATTCTATACACAATTAATGCTAAATAAATATTTCATGAAGAAGAAAGTGGGTGAGGAAGAGGAGGATGCTATAAATTAAATGCCAGAAGATCTCTGCCATACTGAATTAGGCTAGATTTGCTTAGTTTGTCCTCTGAGGCTACTTATTTCTCCCAAAAGCCGATAGCCAAGAATTGTTATAAATATCTCATTTTAATGGCATCTGATACTGCAGCACAGTTACTTCTTTATCAATATCTAGTGGAATAATGGAGTTGGATAGAGCTTTATAAAGTTTATTCAATATATTTTGACAATCACTAACCATTTAGTACTTGTCAAACCTGATTTGGGAAATTTAACTTTAAGATGAGGATATCTGGGTCTAGGACTAAGCTATAGATAAGGAGTTAGATGTCAAAATCATGGGAATAGAGGCGATTAAGTAGAGTTACAACTGAATAGTTAGAACAGAGGAGAGTCCTGTAGAACACTTGCAATTAAAGGGTCAAGAAAGAAATTGCAGGGGCCAGCCGGTGGCACTAAATTCACGCTTGGCAGCCCGGGGTTCGCGTGTTCGGATCCCGGGCACCTGCCGATGCACTGCTTGTCAGCCATGCCGTGGCGGCGTCCCATACAAAGTAGAGGAAGATGGGCACGGATGTTAGCCCAGGGCCAGTCCTCCGCAGCAAAAAGAGGAGGATCAGCAGTGGATGTTAGCTCAGGGCTGGTCTTCCTCGCAAAAAAAAAAAAAAACAAAGAAAGAAATTGCATTCTGCAAAGGAAAATAAAAAGAGCTGGTCAGACAAGAAAGGAGATGAGTAAAGAAAATAGAGAAAAAAGTGAATTATGCTATTTAAGCAAAAGTTAGTGACCTTCTCTGCCAAATGCAACAGAGGGCAAAAAGGTGTAGACTGAGAAGATCCATAGGATTTTGTCGTGAGGACGTGATAAACACATCACCCCTCACTTTACATTTTATAAAGTACTTTTATATGCAGTGTTTAGTTTAATTCTCAGAACATAACACTGCAAGATCAGCATGACAGTGTATTAGGACAATTTTTACAAATGAAAAAAAAACGAAGATTTAGAGAGACCCAATGATTTGTGAAAGATCTTACAGCTCCTAAATGAGAAAGTAGGGAAAAACATTTTATTTGTGATAACAATAACATTAACAAAATTAAATGAAAGTTTATACTTAATAAGTATCAAGTACTGTTGTTAGCTCATTATCCTCTCATTTAATCCTCAAAATGACCTTATGAGGTATGTTTTATTATCCCCACATCACAGATGCAAAACCTTTGGCCACTAAGGGTTAACTACCTTGCCCAAGGTCACACAGCTAGTACTTTAAAGGCTATTTCGACAGGACAATTCTGCTTTTCCAAATTCCCCTGTTTCTCTGAGTCATCTGTCTGATGTTGTGAGATAGAATTACTTGATTATTACATCCTAACAAAACTCCCTACTTATCCCACCCTTCAGAGTCTGGCCATGTGTTGGGATTTTCCTCTACCCTACCAATATTTTTCAGTTCCAATCCAGGTCAGAGAACAAGCTTCCAGATTCATGTTAAGCACCGTCATCAAATATTGTTTACAACTCAACTTGGACATGTGTGAGAATTAGTTCAACCATTCCAGTGGTTTGCCCCTTGTTTCATGTTCTGCATCATCTAAACAAAACTAAAAATAATTTTCCTGTTAGTTTCCATCCCTCCTGAATACATTTATCCTTTTGATGGGGCTAAGAATTAAATATGCATCAAGATATTTAGTCAATGTGATTTAATTCAGCTAAGTGTGGACATTGGAGTTGAAATCAAAATGTGCCCTCACAGGACACAAGCTTTGACTAGTAATTTTTCCTTTTGGAAGTTCAATTTCTTTACTTAGTAAATGGAAAATATCAGACCTTTGTCCATGAGGTTGCCATGAAAATGAAATGGCACAGTACTTCCAAAAGTGTCTGACGCAAATCAAGACTTCATTAAACACATAAGATCTAATTCCCTTGCTAATATTGTCAATAAATTCACAAGAAAAAAATTTTGTACAAAAATTAGCTTTAGAAGGTGGACCAATGTTTCTCTATTACAAATTTATTTGTTATATCATAGTTTAAGTATAGTTTCTTTACTTTTGACTTTTAATAAATTAGTAAAAATATGATAGAAGTTATTTATTCATTGTTGAGACTCAGTAAATATTTTATTTTAGCCTCAGTAGAATCAAGTGACTCCATTACTTCCTGGTCATATTAAAACAGAAGTTTGAATTTGACCACACTGTTATTCTGGATTTTTCTTTCGCTTTAGTCTCAGCTCTTTAAGCTCACTGCCTAGGTGGCTAGTAAGTTGTATAGAATCACAGATGTGACTCTGCAAATTTTACTGCAGTAGATCTGATAATTGGAATCAGTACTTAGGTCAATACCACATTTTGTTTAATTACTTAACCTTTACCTCTGCGGGCAACACATGTCTTCAACAATTAAACTGTCTTTTCCAAATTATCAACTCCCTGAGCCCACCAGATGTACCTTGAAAAGAACAGTTACATATTCAAATTTGTCAATCCTTCTCCTAAGATTCCCAGTGCGCATATTACCTTTTTCTGAAACCTCAATTAGCATCTAAGAACATACTTTGAGTAATGCTAATACAGACTGTTCTGCTTTCAAAAAATAATATACACTGACCATGAAACTCATTATTTTGTGGAAATGTTGTATTCTCACATAACCGAAAACTCCAGAAGTAGGGCAGATTTCCAGTAAAGCTTGATCTAATGGTTCAAATTATATCACCACGACCCATTTTCTCTAGGCTCTCCACTGGCCTCATGCTGTCTGTACACTAGGACGTCTCTGCAGCTACTTCTCCAAAAAAAAAAAAAAAAAGAAAAACAAAAGTCTTCATTTGTAGCACTTGTGATTTCTATGGTGTAAATACTCCCAACATGGCCTAAAACATGATGTCACTGAATGCAGTGTGGTCTGTACAATCAGCTCTTGTGAGGCAGTTAAGAGCCAGCTCTTAACTGGCAGTTGCAGCTCAGTGTTCATATTTTCACACCACCAACTCTTGGGGGACAGTCAGAGTTTCATCTGGTAGCTCCTAAGAAAGGAGGAGGAAATGTATTTCCCCTAAAATCTTCTGCTAATATTTGCCAGTTATCTCATGAACTCTGATCGATTTACACATACCTATCCTTGATGCAATTTCTAGGGAAATGAAATGTAATAATTGGCTTAAGACAGTCCAGGGCTCACTATTTGATCTGCAGATCATGCCGCCCAAATATCTGTCCATTTGGACAGAGCAGAGTGAAATCCTCGTTCAGAAACAAAGGGACTGCTAATTTAAAAAAAAGAGAAGGAAGGAAGAATGGAAGGAAGGATGGATGGAAGGAAGGACAAAAGGAAGGAAGGAACCAAAAAAATGCCACTAGAGTACAAAAAGAAACTATTTAGATTAAAATATCAGCACTATACTTGATTGCAAGCTCTACAAAGACAGGCATTTCTGTTCCCATCCTCCTTTTATTGATACTACTGATAAATGTACAATAAACAGTTGTTGAATGAAAGTTAAAACTCAAATATTTTTGACTGGATGAATGAGAGAAGTCAAAATTTTCACACAAATAACTTAGCTACTGGCTTCTCATTATTAAAATTCTCCTTGGATCTTGATACATGGACCAGCATCAGTGTCAATAGTTTTGTAAACAGTCCTACTACTTAGAGTAATTCACACTCCCAAAATGATCCACAGCCATTATATTAAATTCTAGCCTATCATAGGTTATGCTGAGGTACTAGTATATATTTCTGGGTTTTAGTATGAGAATTGGACTATTATCATGTAGCAAATAATGCTATTGCCATAAAAGAACCCGTTTTAGGGTGTTAATAGGCCTTTCACTCACTGCACCATCCAACTAATGGAGCGTGTAGTGAGATAGTCTAGTAGTTAGCCATACGTGATGTCGGGGGGGAAACAAAGATCAACCACTTAAAGATCCATCTGTGTTCATTCACAGGTGCTGCTTCAATGTCAGCAGGTCATTACTGACTAATTTAAGGGCTTTTTCTATCTTTTTGGGGAGACTTGAAATAATTTAGAAGTAGCAAACAGACAAGCATCTTCTTTTTATTTCCTCTCCATATAGCATTTTTGCAAATGTTAAAATAGCTACTCAATTGTTTTCTCCCTAGGGTCCTGTGTATTTTGTGGACTATGTGGAGATTAATAGCAGACTACAATAATCTGTTGTCCTTTGTGGAAAAAAACTATGCTGCTGTTTCTGGAAAGAAATAATTGGTACGTAGCTTATAGAGTCAACGTCTGAATTTAATGGAGCATAAAGGGGTGGTATTTCTCATGAAGGAAGCATATTATCCGTTTAAACAGCTTTCAGTCTTGCACATAAATTAGGCCTTCGACAAGCTTTGGAAAAAGAGAAACCACACAGTAATAAATTAACATGCTTGCATATTCCTAACAAAGAAACCATCTCTTTTGAAAAGAAGAGAAAGCTCCAGTGTGTCTGCTACATTTGGAAATCTGAAATTAATTATTGACTTTTCCATATTGTTTGCAGCCACTTTGTTTGCCCATTTATTGTAAAATGTATATATGGTAATTGTTTTACGGGAGCTCATAAAACTCAGACTGCAAATGAGATAATGTATGACCAATTTATCACATATGCCCTTCAGACATAGAGCTAAACCTGGCATAAATGAAAAGTGGTCAATGCACACTTTGTCAAGGTCTTTTCTTACAGCCCCAGAGGAAAAAAATGAAATGGTAAAATTCTCAACAGCTGCAATTGGAAAACATTTTATATTTTTCTCTAAAATATTCCCTTTACCACTTAAAAAACCAATTTAAGGTGGTTTCTAGAATTCATCTTGGTGAGTATGATTATGCTAAAAAGGACAATAATTCATACAATATGGAACTTGACAAACTCTTTTCCCATCTAGTATATGTAATACCACATTTCTATTCTTTGAAAAAACTTGCATATATCAGTTATTAAACTTGCAGCAAATTTAAGGAAAAATGAATATGAAAAATACTTTTCGAGTTATCATTCCCTGTATATTACAGCAGCTGGGTCAGCTAGGAGGAACCCCATTGAATTAAGCCCAAGCCCCTAGGCAGGACTGAAGAACACTGACAGAGGTGACCACTAATGTCCTCCAGGAATGAAGATTCCATACCTTATTTAGTTGCTTATTCCAATAGTTAAAGTCAATAACTTATTCGACCAAGATCTTCCTTCCTCCCCTGAATTGAAACTTTTCTGCCTCACAGTTGACCCATTCAGCTTCCTCTTATGTCATTAGGTCGTAAATAGGTAGATAGTAAATTTTGTTGAGACCCTCTTTTAGAACCCTTTGCAAGATATAACAGAATTTGGTTAACTTCCCAATGAACTGATCAGTAACCGAATACAGCTGTAGTGCTGAAAAGAGGTTGCGTTTAAGCAGAAAATATTTACTTCGCATACTAGAAAAAATCAGGAGGAAACTCAAATACTTGATGACAAATAGAACTCTGCAAATAGAGAAAGACACAAATGTAAAATTTTATATTAATGAAAGGTAGTATAATGCAAAGGATTATCAACAATAAGAATTAGTTGTTAAAGGGTAGTGACCATGAAGTTCAAATTCAAATAAGGGTTTCTCCCTTGACTCTATACTTTGAAGACAAATCTGTTCCTACAAGGACCAGAATTAGAACTGAACGTAGTCCCATATATTAGGCCACAATGCCTCACCCACTGTCAGTTTTTCAGAAATATGACAATTCATTAGGCACAGGAGAAGTATGCCTTTTATCTTCTTTTAATTTTGGATAATAAAGGATGAAAGAGAGCTTAGTGGTTAAAAGAAAATAAGTAAGGAATCAGTCAAAACGGGGTTGAGAATGCAAGCTCTACCACCTGGCAGCTCTGATCTGGTACAAAATACCTAACCACTCTGTCTATTCTCTCATCTCTAAGTGGGATTAAGAGTACCAACCTCTTAGCATGAGAATTTTATAAGATCACGCATGTAAAGAATATAAAACGCTATTTGACACACAGTATGTGTTCAGTGATGTTACTTATTGTTGGCTGTGTTCTCATAATTATTTTTATTGCTATATTTTAATTTCCTTTGAAGGGAGGAAAGGAGTAACACTACATTTGTCTAGTATTTATTTAAGGTAAACTAGATTAACATCTGTGCCTTTTTTATACACACTATTAAAGAAAATTGAGGCCATGAGGACTTGCAATAATCTATCTGAAGTGTTGAGCACATGTCCGGCACATGGTAGGCCTATAATTAGCGGCAGTTCTTTTTACTTCCCTCACAGTCTTCCGCTCCATGACTCTCCCATATCCAGGGTCTAAATTCTACCACCAACTTGTAGCATCCCAGGGTTTCCTGCTTTCCAGGAGCTCACAGCCATCCTAGCAATATATTAGAAAAGAGGTAACTGGTGCTTTGAAAAGTCTGCAAAGCAGCTTTAATTTCTTCAAATAACAAAGATCATTCTTATTCAAAGAGCCTTAAACTGAAAGAAAAACATGTTCATTTGGCCACCTCCATGTGGGTGGTCCAAGTGGGCAGCACATGGCAACTGTGGTTATTTTCTTATATGTCACACACTTCGTCATCAGTACTTTCAAGATATGCCCGCTAAAGGACCCTAGTGTTACTGGATTCTCACTCACCACTATATATTCCTCAACTATTGTTTCTAGACTCCTTGCTCCAAACTCTCTATAAGAAGAATGATATAAAAAGTTTATGTAACATGGCTGGAGAAATAATCCTCAGACAAACATAGCCTAAATTTCTCAGACATTATCATTTATGTCAAAATTATTATCAATTATATATAGACATCCATTGCTAATTTTCAATAACACTGCTACCAGCAGGGACTGGGACCCCAAGCAACTCAATATTCCAGGCTTTTCTTACCTCCTCCATAGAAGCAGAGTTTTGGTTAAGCAATTTTTAAGGTCCTATGAGAGTGCTTCCTTGAGATACTACTCCAATGGTCAGGAGAGGTGTGGGAACCTACTAAGGACACAAGTAAGGGAGAAAGCTAAGGAAACACTTTTTCTGAGGTATCTCCCTACATGGAACTCTGTGTGAGCTCAAGACTTCTCTCTCTCAGTGTTCTACAATCAGAACTCAGGTACCTGCTCCCCAGCTGGCAATTCTGTCTCTCTGGAATGAAGGATAAAAGTCAGGAAACAACTGAAGATCCTTAGGGAAATGAGATTGCCTAGAAGTGGAATGGAAAAAGAGGGGAATGTGGAGTCAGACTATCCAGGAAAAGGCTCTTATTCCTGGATTTTTGGAGGAAAGGGAACTAGGTGAACTAGTTGCCAGGACAACCTGCTGTTGGGGGAGGGCGGTTGGGGCAAGGAAATGGGAGACCTGTGGTTATTCCTGCTCCTGACCCTGACCGCCTTCCATGGCGTCAAAGGCTGTTTGGAATGTGACCCTAAATTCATAGAGGATATTCGGTCCTTGCTGGCAAATCTGGTACCCTTAGAAGTCCCTGGCCGAACTCATCTGCTTGAACGGCAGATTAAGGAGACGATCCGTTTAAGCTTCAAGGTCTCCCACCGGGACAAGATGCTTCGGGTGTTGGGTGAGGGAAGCTTGAGTCCCTGAGAGTTTGGGGGGCTAAAGGGAGAAGGGAGGCAGGGAAGAGAGGACCTGGGTCCACATAACCTCCTCCCTAGATGTAATTATTCCCCCACATGCACCTTTACCCCTTCTCTCTAGCTGTTCAAAAGGTTGTCAAGTTGAGAATATGGCTGAAGAATGAACTTTATAAACTGGGCAATGAAACATGGAAAGGTGAGGTACTGTTTCAGTGTTAAAAGATTGTATTGTGCAAGCAAGTATGAGGAAAGTTTGGGGGGGGAAACGAGGCAAACAATTAGGATTAAATTTTGAAGGGAAGGGCCACCCGTATTTTCTGATGTCCCTTCCTCCCCCTCCCTCTTAGGTGCCTTTATCCTTCAAGGCAAGCTTCTCGATGTCCGCCAAAACCTGGAATCCAAACTGAAAGAAATATTAAAGAACTTCTCTGAAGTTGGTAATAAAAGATGTCTATCTAACAACACTGAAATTACATGAAAGGGATGAGAAATGAGGGGTGAGAGGAGGAATGTAAGAGGGGTGAGAGGAAGAAAACACCCAATTCATATTAGAGTGATTTAGAATGGGTGGAGGGATGGCTGGAACTTAATGGATAACCAAATAAAGACCACTTGGATATAAATATGGCAAACTCCAAGTTGATTCTAAACTCATTAGAACTTTCTGATTCTCTTTTAGCTTGTTCTGAAGATTGCGGTGAGTACAATACATGTGACATTTTGAGGTTTTAGCCCATATTTTCCCATCTCCTTTGCTCCGTATGGCCTTCTCTCTCCCACTCGTTATACTTAGAACCCAACTCCTAGAGTTGTGGTTACAAGAGAGAATGTCAATGATATCTGACAACAAGATCTAGTTGATGAAATCTCAGACACCCCACAGATTTTGGAGGTCATCAGAGGCCTTCTAAAGTATAGTTTACAACCTATGGCACCAACATAAGCTGAGGCATCATTTTTTCCACTTTTTCCCCAGAGATCTGACTTAAATCACAGACGATTTTGACCCATCAAGAAACTTGATTGCTAGGGAAAGAAGGAATTCACAGCAACGTAATCTTAAGAGTCCTGTAAATGCGTTAGATCTAATCCATACTTGACGTCTGAGCTAAGGAAACTCCATGCTATAACCCTCTTGAAATTATCTTTATTCCCTTCATCAGTCGTGACTGAAGGTCCTGTCCTGGATTGTTGGACCTGTCTCCGCCTCACCACCCGGTGCTTCAGAGGAGAGTATTGTGGAGGTAACCAAGACTGTGGTGTGGCATTTTGAGGGGCCAGGGATCAAGGTACTGAGCTGTTAGTTGATTTATTCAGCAAATATTTGTTGAACACCTTCTGTGCGGGTCATGCTAATGTTACAAATAAGAGCTAAAATGCTTGGACAAAATTTGTACCAGTATGAATTACTGGGCACTGGACCAATTGAAGGGCTGAGAAAAGAAAAGCCTGGACTAAAGGTGGAGAAACAGGCCAGGGGCAGTAAGGGTGAAAGTTTTGTAGAGCCTAGGGGTCTAAGAGTAATAAAGATCAGAAAAAATAGAGAACAGTGATGCAAGTGGCAAACAGAGCAAATTGAAGTTAAAAAGAGTCTTCTATTATGATAAAAATTCTCAAATTACTATTTTTCTTCTTCAAAGCTCACTTTCTTTTTCCCCCTTTCTCCTTCCAGAAGAGGATTCAAGGAAGGCTGAGAGTCGAGAGATTGCACTATTTCTGATATTGCTAGCAGAAGCTGTAATATTGGGAAGTGCTTTGTTACTGTGAGTTTTCCTCCCTAAAAAAACACTGGGTCAAGCATTCCTTTGGCAAAGAGATTGCCCAAGCTTCCCCCTCTTTCCAGCGAAAATAAGGTGAAAGAAGTCATTTCAAAATTTGGGATATAATACTGACAGGAATGAAATGGATGGAAGTTTGATGGGATGTAAGCTGGAACATAGGAAATGAAGGAGGTACAATGAAGTATGAGGAAAATTTTAGAGAGGTATCCAGAAAAGGAAGAAAAAAAATGTATAATTATTTTCAAGTGTTGGGCTACTACTATTGAAGCTGGGATTGTCTTGTTTCTCTACTCTAGATTCTATATTTACGTCTCTCATCAGAGGAAAATGAAGGCAATACGAAGGTCATTAAAGAAATATTTGGAGAAGAAACTTGAAGAATTAATGGAGAGGATAGATGAGAAGGAGGAGAAAGATTTTGGAATCAGAAAATAGATTCATGGACACAGACAGGAGGTCTCTCATGATTCTCTTAAGTGTTGACTCAGAGTAGAAAACTGGGGATTAAGCTCTTTTGTGGTCATAAAGTCATAGCATTTTAAAACTGAAACAGAACTTTCTGTAGTAAAGATCCTTATTGATATCCTGATGCAACTGAAGCAATGAGAGGGCATGTGATCTACCCAGAGTTGTACAGAAAGTAATGCTGGTGTCTTGCTATGCACATAAAAGATGATATGCTGCATGATAATAAAGAATGCATGGTTGGTAACTCTCATTGATGGTCGTAATTAGGATAACGTTTACATTTCTAAGGCTGCTTTTTATCTCTATCTTTTCATTTTGTTCCTGTTTCCATATTTATCATTAGGTTCAATGTGGACAATTTTTCTTTGATATTATATAATATTTAATCTTCATGATATGACACACACACAAATTCCAGAATGTTAGTCCCCAGTAGTTGAGGCTTGTCCCATTCATTTTTCCCTAAGTCTATGCTCCATGACTGAATTGGATATTAATTTCTGATTCTTTTAATTGTTTATATTGAACACTTTGTATGTGTATAGTACCCTAATTCGTGCTTTACATCCACTAATTGAATTCTTACAATAATCTTGTACTATTATTTTTATCTCCACACTGGGGATGAGAAAACAGGAGAATATCTAACTCAAGGTCACATGGGGGGCTGGCCCAGTGGCGTAGCGGTTAAGTCCGCACACTCTGCTTCTGTGGCCTGGAGTTTCGCAGGTTCAGATCCCAGGCGTGGACAGACGCACTGCTTGTCAAGCCATGCTGTGGCGGCGTCCCATATAAAGTAGAGGAAGATGGGCACTGATGTTAGCCCAGGGCCAGCAAAAAGAGGAGGATTGGCAATGGATGTTAGCTCAGGGCTAGCTAGTCTTCCTTACAAAAAAAAAAAAAAAGGTCACATGGCTACTAATCTGGGTTATGACAAACTCCTCTGGGGACTGAACTATGCTTATCCAAACCATCTGATTGGAACATATAGTTATGATAGATAGATTAGTGGAGAGATAATAAATGTGGGTTTATTGTCTTAACATATTCTTCATTACAGATAGTAGTGGCAAAGCCTGGAATAAAACTGAGGCCTGGCTAACAGTAAAATACATGAACTTTCCACTCTATTTTGTTTCCTTTTATTCTGGAAGCTTATTTCAACCGCCCCCCCCCCCCCCCGCCCCAACACACACACCACGGTTTAGCAGCAAGGGAATAGTTTCAAGAGTTCTGCTTTAGTCAGGGGTAGGAGTGTTTGTAAATCTTTCACCTGCTGTAGATCTTTGAGTGCTCACATGCTGTTGTTGCTATATTAATGAAATATTGAATGAATGGGAATGTATTTAGGGAGGACCTGAACACTGATTTCCCTCAGTTGCTCAATTTGAACTTCATGTTAAAAATCCCAGATAAGAGTACTGTTGGCATCTACCATTTCCCAATGACTTACGGCTCATTTCACTAAAAAATCTTGAGATACGTTAACTTCATTTATGGTCTTAATTAAATTATTGTCTTTATATTGTTTTGTTTTTCATTGTAGGTAATTATATAAATGGGATAAATGGATTTTGTGTGTTTGTGTCTGTTTGCTTTGGTGCAGGCTTTTAAATTTCTTGTCTTGTTGGCTTATTGTCTTCTCCCCACTCCTCTCCTACGCCATTCTCATCACTCCATTCTAGAAAACCTAGGTTAACAAGTCAGGATGTATCTTTCATTATTTTATCCAAACCTCAATAGTTATAAGTAAACAGATACAAATGCACACATACAAATATATTTACACATGCAATTTTTTTGCAACTAAAAAATTATGCACATTTTTATGCATGCTGATGTTCACACTTACTTCGTGGAAATTATTTTAAGATAACTGGTATAAGTCTATTCACTCTTTTTGGTGGTTGTACGCAATGCCATGGTGTGGTGGTACCACAATTATTCCAATATTCCTCTATTTTGGGTATTCTCTTCATTTCCTTTTTTTTAATCACTATGAAAATCGCTGCAATATACATCTGTGTAGACATATCCCTCCTTACTGATACCTTCATTTATAAGAGATAGTGCTACAGAATTGGGATATCTGAGGTGAAAGTTATATATACTTTGAAATGTAATAAATATGATAGAAAGATTGTAATAATTTGCAAATATACCAGCAATAACCAATAGACCATGTTTGCCATATATCCACAATATCCAGGCAATAGGTTGTACATATCTTTTAAGTTTTGCCAGTCTGAATAATATGATAACTAATCTACTTTAATCTGCTAGTGTGTTGACATCTTTTCAAATGATTCAGTGTCATTTCAATGGGCCTTACACTGAATTGCCTATTCACATACTCTGCTAATTTCAGTTTGAGTTGTCTTTGTCTTGTCAATTTAAAAGAAGCCCTTCCTTAATATCGACACTAATTCTATCATCTCCCTTGCAGATATAAGTATTATTTTTCCCCAACCTACCCTTTATCTGTTGAATACATAAGGTGTTGTTTTAGCTATTTATCTACCCACTTATTTCTAATTCTAAGTCTTTAATACATATATAACATAAAATAAATACTCATTGATTTTTTAATTTATTTTTTTTGTGTGTGAGGAAGACCAGCCCTGAGCTAACATCCATTGCTAATCTTCCTCTTTTTGCTGAGGAAGACTGGCCCTGGGCTAACATCCGTGCCCATCTTCCTCCACTTTATATGGGACCCCGCCACGGCATGGCTGACACTCAGTGCGTCCGCAGGCGCCAGGGATCCGAACTCGCGAACCTCGGGTTGCCAAGCGCGAACTAAACTGCTGCGCCACCGGGCCGGCCCAATACTCATTGATTTTTGGATAATCATCCTATATGCAGTCACTTAACAAATTTGTTTCTTAATTTTATTTTTTAAATTAAAGTCACTTGTATTCTCTAGGTATTCAATTGTATTACTATCCAAAACAAATGTTTTATATATATTTTTCTACTATTTATACCAATTACTTTGCTTTCTTATCCTAGTGCTTTTGCAAGAACTTCTAAAACGGTGCTGAAAAATAATTGACAGTTGTTATTTTAACAAGAATGAGAACTCGATCACTGCATAATTTTTATTCTTAAAACAGCAACTATCAGGGAAAGTTAACACATTAACTCTTAAGGAAATTGTAAATTGCTATACTGGAATTATTCCATAACAACCTGACACTGTATTTGAATACCGGTTATGGTGGCTTCTTTGGAGCTAAAAAAATCTAGTCCTCTAGAGAACTCACATGCAAGTGTTTTTAGATAACACCATTGCCTTGAAAAGTCTGAATCTCAAATTCCTTCATTAATTGATTATAATATTTCAAAATAAGTTAGATGAATCCTCATCAATAATATGGCTTATTTGTCCTCTTGGTCCCAGAAAATACAAAAGACTGTTCAGGACACAGAAAACAAAATATCTTGGAAAATAAGGAAGAGATACTCAAGAAAATATCACAAGGAAGAAAAACTTTCTTTTTTATCCCTCACAATCACCTCAGCTATTACGGATCTTATCAATTCTCTTTGTGACATGAGAGTTTATGTAACAGAGGTAGGAAAACGATACACAAATCACAGTGGCAGAAGGAAAATTTATAAACAGATATTAACATAATTAAATATTGAGTATAAAATAAACAAAACAATTTTTGTGTTTAAAAAAGGGGAAATAGGGGGCTGGCCCAGTGGTGTAGTGAAATTCACATGCACCACTTCAGCAGCCCAGGGATCGCAGGTTCGGATCCCAGGCGCAGACCTACATACTGCTTATCAAGCCATGCTTTGGCAGGCGTCCCACATATAAAGTAGAGGAAGAGAGGCACGGATGTTAGCCCAGGGCCAATTTTCCTCAGAAGAAAGAGGAGGATTGGCAATGGATGTTAGCTCAGAACTAATCTTCCTCACCAAAAAAAGGGGGGGAGAATTAAATATTTATGTTAAAAAAGAGGGGAAAAGTTAAATGAAAGATGGAAAGGGATTTAGATAAAAGCAGTAGTTGCTAATAGGGTGTATCACACACACACAATAACTTTATACTTTGTGAAATATTTGAGTGTTGTTCTTAAGGGATGAAAATAGAATATACAATATTCATGTTTTAAAAGAGAGAAAAAGAGGATGAATAAAGCTCCAATGATCCAACCAAAGAAATAAAAAAAGAAGCAAAATACATGGCAAATAGAAAACACATTAATAATCAAAATAAAAATAAATATAAATGAAATACATTAATCAGAAGATCAAATATTAGATTGAATATTTTAAAATATAATCATAAGCTACTTATAAGAGACAAACCTAAAACAACATAGACAAGCTAAATATGAAGTAAAAGAACTAAATATCAAGCAAAACGCAAACAGAAGAAAGCAGGTATTATGTTATTAATATCAATTGTAGGAGAATTTAAGCCAAAGATCATGAACAAGAATAAGAAATGATATTATATAATGATAAAAGTAATAAATACACCAGAAATATGTAACAACAATAAAATTGTATGAGCCTAACAATATACCCTTGAAATAAAAAAGTGAAAAAAAAATTGACAATTTCCACAATCATCATGGGAAAGTTTAATACACCTGTTTAGAATCTGATAAAGCTAAAGAAAAAAAAGGTTAATAGAGTTACAGATTTTTAGAACACAATGAACGACCTTAAACTATGAATATTAGTTGTATTAAACCCTGTACCAAACTAATATATAGATTTTCTTCTTTCTAACACAGATGGAGCGTTTATAAAAATTGACAATGTGCTTGGCTTGGCAGACAGTAGCTAGTTTTTCTCCTGACTAAATTCTCATTCCCTCTGGATACAAGGTTAGACTACATTTTGCAGTCTCCTCTACAGTTAACTGTGGTTATGTAACTGAATTCTGACCAATGGAATGTGAATGGAAGTGATGTAGCTGTTTCTAGGTCTGGCACATATAAACTTAAAGGAACAATCCTCCAACCTCTTTCTTCCCTGTCTAATGGTGGGATGTCAATATTCAGGAATATCTTAGAATATTGAAGATGTCTCTGATTGGCACATCTATTTTGTATTTCATAAAGCTTTCATTTGGAAGCTTATTTCATTAAGTTTCTGAGATTTTAGGATTAGCATTACATATTTACATAATTATCTACTACACAGGCCAAAAAGAAAATTTCAACAAATTCCAAAGAATCAACATTATGAAGAACAATTTTCAGATCATGGGCAATAAAATTAAAAACTTACAACAAAGTATAAACAATATTTCATAGATTTACAAAGAAAAAATCATATTTCTAAATAATTCATGAATTAAAAATGAAATTTCAAAGCATTTAGGTTTTCCAATTCAGTGGCTGTGGTTCCCACTGTAAGTTCTGGCCTACAAACACAGAGCTCTTCAAAGATGAGCCCCAGGGGCTCGCTTCACAAATTTATTCCTCAAAGTATTGGTAAAAAGCGTATCTTCCGGAACTCTCCCACTATAGGTTGAGGAAGCCACTTTTGCTGGGGGTGGAGAGACCTCTTCCACTGACAAAAAAGACTCATCAGAATTTAGGGGCTCAATGCCCCCAGCTTCATCAGGGTCTTTCCACACATCCCCATCCCAAGTTACAAGATCCCATTCTTTCCTAATTAATGCCCTCACTTTAACAGTAGACACCTTATAAGGCTGGGAATTCAACTTGCATTGTAGTAGAGCCAATGGCAGGATAAGGTCCTGTGTTTGATTTTTAGTAATTTCAGCCCTGTGGCTACAGGAGATAAGGCTCTTTCTAAGGGCACACTTAGAATCTTTTAGGTCATATATTTGGGGTTTGAGCTGGGAATGTGAATCCTTGAGCTCATCCTTTTCTTTCACCACTTTGTCCAGCAACAGTAGGAGCAACCAATCAACATGATACATTCCTCAGTCTTCAAAAAATGTTTGAAAAAATCATATACAAAATTCACCTAACTTATTGCTTCTTATAAGTAGTTGATTAGAGTATCCAATGCATATATTTTACATATCTCTACAAACAGTTCACACCATGGACTATCAGTGCTCTCTTTACTACTGGCAATAGAGTCATTAGCATTTTTAAATCTAATCAGATTTGAATGTCAATTCCAGAAACCCCAAAACTAATTCAGAAATCTCATCTTTAAAATTCTTTTCCTCTAGAACTACTATCAAAATCTGTATTAGTCAGGGTTTTTCAGAGAAGCAGAACCAATAGGATATATGTAGAGAGAGATATGTAAGAGGAGAGTTATTATCAGAATTGGCTCACACTATTATGGAGGTTCAGATATGCCACAATACGCAGTCTGCAACCTGGAGAACCAGGAAAGCCAGTGATATAATTTAGTCAGAGTCCAAAGGCCTGAGAACCAAGGGGACCCACTAGTGTAAGTCCTGGGGTCCTAAAGTCCAAGAATCAGGAGCTCCCATGTCTGAGAGCAGGAGAAAATGGATGTCACAGCTCAAGAAGAGAGAGAGAATGTGCCTTTCCCCTGCCTTTTTGTTCTATTGGGGCCCTCAATGGATTGGATGATGCCTACCCACATTGATGAGGGGAGATCTTCTTTACTCAGTCTACTGATTCAAATGTCAATCTCTTCCAAAACACCATCATGCACACACCTAGAAATAATGTTTCCCAACTACCTGGGCATCCCTTAGCCTAGTCAAGTTGACACATAAAAATAACCATCACATATGGCTGGCCCGGTGGCATAGTGGTTAAGTTCACGCACTCCTCTTCAGCGGCCCAGGGTTTGCAGATTCGGATCCCGGGCACAGAGCTATGCACTGCTCATCAAGCCATACTGCGGTAGCATCCCATACATAAAATAGAGGAAGATGGGCACAGATGTTAGCTTAGGGCCAATATTCCTAGCAAAAGAGAGGAAGATTGGCAACAGATGTTAGTTCATGGCCAATATCCCTGACCAAAAAGAATATTTTTTTAATTTAAAAAATAACCATCATGAAAACATTACCCATCAAATCTTGTGAAGAGTGGCTAATACATGCATTTGAGGCTATAACCTTCTATTAATCATATATCATAAAGAATTAAAAATATGTAAAAATATTGAATAGCGCATTCAAAGTATCTAGGAAAAAACAAAGTAAACTCAAAGAATGTACAAAAGGGGAAAATTAGATCGCATCATAAATTAATGAAATGGAAAGCAGAAAATATAGAGATTACATCAGATGCTAATAAAGTAAAGCCTTCATCCACACTGAACAAAATTTTTTTAAAAGTCATATAAAAAGGTAGGAATAAAAGGAGCAAAACTATAGATAGATTTTTTTTTTTTTATCTTAAGAGACTCTTTTAAACAACTATTTGGCAATAATATCTAGGACTTGGATAAAATGTGTACTTTAGTAAAAGTCCAAATTACCAATATTGACATAGGAAGAAAAAAATAACCCCAAATTGCCATTGGTCTTTAAAGAAATTTAAAAATAATATTAGCACTATTAAAAACAAATGCCATGCCTAAGGAAAAAAATTTTTAAAGGTATGAGCACAATTATGGAAAACAAATGCCATGCTTAAGGAAAAGCCTAGAATGAAATACAACATGTTGACTTTGACTTTACCTGGATGGTGAAACTATGATTTCCTCCCAGCTTAAGTGTCTGGTGGTTGGTTGTATCCTTCACTAAAGTAGAAAATGCAGGAAGACAAGTAAGTTTGATGGAAAGAGCCCAAATTGAATTCTGAAAAAACTAAGTATCGATTCTATTGGGATATCAAAAACAGATATCCATTCAGGGTTTGGATTTACATATATGAATATGCAAGAAGATCAAAGCTAATGAAGCATATTTCAAGGCACTTGAACAAAATAAATAGTGAACTTGAAAATATGACCAAGACCATCCAGGTAGAAGGTACAGAAGAAGTGATAAAGATCTAGGACAGAATACTAAAGATCTCCACATGATGGTAAAATATAAATATAACTCTAAGTGGGCTGAGAGGAGCAGCCAGCAATATTACATGTTATTAAATACCTATAATAGTTAGATAACTAAAAATTGGACTTGTTCTATATAGTCTTACTCCTTTGAAAGTCTTATTTGAGATGCAGACTTTTCATTGAATTCCCATCAGCTTTGGACTATGTGTTTCAAATTGTGATCCTTCTATCTACACAATTTACTGCAATTGCTTTATAATATAAATCTAAAGTCTGTTTTTATCTTTTCTAGAATCACCAGTATGATGAGGTGCTGGATGTTTTGTGTTTTATGTGCTTCTGATACAATAAAATGAAGATGATCTAATTAAACTATGTGTTCATGTACTAGGAAAGGTCTTGTGGTACTTCTGTTTTCAAATGTAAACATGATACAGAATTAATTGCTTACGATCCTAATTTAAGCTTGAGCTAACTGTTAACATAAAAAAACAAAGATATGTAAAAAGATCTTTCCAACAAGCAAATGTTCAACCAAAAACTCATTTATAGCAACAGTGAAACAATACAAACCATTTTGTTACTGGAACAATTATATTTTAAGCGCTAACACATATTCCAATTTCCCGATGTCAACCCCACATGAAGTTTAGTTCTAACATTTCCCTAGGATATACAAATCATTAGGGGAACATATTTCTCTGATGGTCTAAGACCCTGGCACAGATGGTGCAATTTTTGAGACCCCGTATTCTTGGGGCTACCTTATTAACAATCAGTATTTTCTGAGTATTTTTCAGGAAAAAGAGGATAGAGGAAAGATTTCACTTAGCTTTTACTGAATGAGAATTTAAAAATTCATTTTATCTAGAGATAACATCAAAAGGTGCTAGCCAATCTAATTAAGGTACTCAAAACATAAGTTAGTAGAACATAAAAAATAAAAGCTAACAGGATAAAACAACAGCTGAGTTAACACTGGATGTCTCTTTTTTTTTTTTTTTTTTTTGTGGGGAAGACCAGCCCTGAGCTAACATCTGTTGCCACTCCTCCCCTTTTTGCTGAGGAAGACTGGCCCTGGGCTAACATCCGTGCCCATCTTCCTCCACTTTTATATGGGACGCCGCCAAGGCATGGCTGACAGGCAGTGCGTCGGCGGGCGCCCGGGATCCGAACTCGCGAACCCCGGGCTGCCAAGCGCGGACTAAACCGCTGCGCCACCTGGCGGCCCCTGGATGTCTCTTAATTTCCAATTATTAATAGTCTTTCTAACTTTACTCCCTTACATTCTGACTTAAAGGGAGGTTTATACCTATCTCCATCAGAGGCAAATGCTTTCTTTTGTGATTTATATTTCTTGAACTGCAGCCTTTTCTAGAACATTCCTTTATTATTTATCTCCCATCATTTATCTCTCTTCTCATGCTCAATACTCGGTGTTTACTCTCAGTATCTATCACTATAAATTAAAGCCTCTTTTCTTTATCCTGTATCCACTTCTAACTACCACCCCAGCCCTCCATGCCAAACTTCTTAAAAGAACATTCTATATCTCATGACTATTTCTTCGTTTCTGTTCTCCTCTCAATTCACTGCAATCTGCATTCTGCTTCTCACCACCACATGGAAATTGCTCTAAGGTTGTCAGTAATCTCTTAGCTGTGATATTCAGAGTTCTTTTTATTCCTCAAGTTACTTGTCAGTTCTAAGATTTGTCAGAGTGCTAATGGCTTCCACCTTAAAGTACCCTCTTCTACTAGGTAGGTTTTGTTCCTATTTTTTAAACCATGTTTTAATTGCTTGTGGCGGGCTCTTCTTCCTCCTTTGCCTACTTATTTAGGTAATGAACACCAGAAAATTCACTCCAAATCTTTTCTTACTTGTACCTGGTGGAATCTCATGCACTTATGTGATTTCAACTATCATCTAATAATTATATCTCCAAATTCTTAGGTTTTTATTAAAACCTCCTTCTCAAGTCCTCGACCTCTATTTCTGAATACATACTGGATATATCCATCTAGACGTAAAATACCCACTTTAAACTTGGCATGCCTAAAAATGAATTCATTATCTTACACTACTTCTGATTCTACACAATTTATCCGGATCCAGAGTGTCCTTCAGTCCTCAGGAAGAAAATATGTGTTGAACATAGATTATGGACAAGGTGCTTTGCTAAGCATTTTCATAATTATCTTCCAACAAATCCCACAAAATTATTTTAAGCCATTTTTGTATAGATGAGAAAACTGAGTGTCGGTGAGTTTAAGTAACTTCTTAGTGGTTACTTGGTAAGTGGTGGAGTCAGGATTCAAACCCCAAATCTTGAGCCTTTCCACTAGCTAGCAGTGGCTCCATGGAAACCATCAATTACCCAGAAGGTAGAAATCTCAACATATTCTAGAATCCTCTCTTTCCTTCATCTATCCTATCCAGTCACTCTTCAATTAGCATTGATTTTCACCCCTAAATATCTCTTAAATCACCCTGGCTACTTCCACAGCTGGTCTTTCCCTCCTCTCTGAGGGCCTATTGCAATGGCCTCCTAATCAGTCTCCCTGAGTCCAGCCTCTCCAGGAGCCAAATCCATTCTTCCTTTTGCAATCTGAATGATCAGTCTAAAAACACAAATCGATTTCAAACTCCTAATTAAAATACTCCAGTGTCTCCCCAACTCCTAAAAGAGAAGTATAAACTCTTTCACACAACATTTTACATGCCTTACATTTTACCACCCCACTGTATATATAATCTCACCTTTGGCCAATTGCCTTCCTAGGCCTTCTCCTCTAATTAGGGTTTGACAAACACACTGGGCTTTTTCTTCCTCGTAACCATTACTTGCCATATTCTCCCTAGTTTTGATTGCCTGGTAATCCTCCTCAGCCTTCAAAACTATTGTCCTTCAAAACCCACATCTAAAGCCATCTCATCTCATAAAGGCTTTCCTGAGGCTCAGACAGAATTATTCACCCACAACCTTCAGGATCCACTACAACTCATATGCTTCTATAGAGCACTTTTCACAGAGGACTGTTATTATTGGTCTGCATGTTTCTTTTCTAGACATGAACTCCTCAGGGAAAGGGACTATAACATGTTTATCTTCATTTTCCCAACATTTAGCAATGTATCACAAAATTTCACATTAGCTTAAATGTCACTTACTCAAGGAAGATTTTCCTGAACTCCCATATTACATTACCACTTCCAACTACACTGAATCACTGCCCATTCTTTTTGTGCCTTGGAGGAATTAAGGGATATTATATAACTGTGAATTTATGTCTGATTCCAAGAGGTCAGAAATCTCGTCTGCTGTTTGTTCATAGAGCTCATTGCAATACCTGGCACAGAAAAGATAATTATTAGCTGGGTGAAAGTATGAATATGTAGAAAGAACTGATGAATGCTGTTATTTGGAATTGAGTATGCCCTAGATATTCTTAATACTACCACATATACTTTGTCTGCCATATTGTCCACTCAAGCCTCAGTCCTCACCTTTAAAATTCCTTCCAGCTTGATGTCCAACATTGCCATGAAATAACAGCTATCTTAACATTGTTTGGAGCTAACACATTCCACAGAGTTTAGACCAGAACTAAAATAAGTACCAAGTTCCCAAATCAACTGCACAGGTGCCTAGTGTGAAATCTAGTTCAAAGGCACCTATGGGAAGTTCTCAGCACCTCCAATCGTACCTCAGGCGAGCTTGGTTGACTTTGCCCCACCAGCCTGCCTACTGCCAACTGGACCAAAAACCTGAAGACACCCCAGACTTTCTAAGAGTTCTCAGGAATTTGGCATTTATCTAAATTAAGAAATCATCTCAGAGATCAGGAGACTGCAGCATATTCCTGAGTTACTCTGATTATGTAGATAAAGTGGGAGTTGGGTAAGAGGCAGTAAAGCAGAGATGTTGATATTCACATGACCAGTAGTCTTAAAAATCAATAAATACAGGAAGTTCTGGAACATTACACCGAGTCTTTGCTTTTCTTAACTTCAAGACACGTGGTTTTATTTTTCAACTCACCTAAAAATAGTTTGACTAGCAAGCCTGAGTAAAGGGACAGTAGCTAGACTAAAGCTGGAGAATGGAAGTAAATATCTGAAGGATAGGTGAAGGACACTTTGGACTCTACTTCATCTCAAGGAGCTGCCTAACTTCAACTCCTTGGGTTTGCATTCCCGGATCTAGCACTGCTAAAATTGCCAAGTGATTTTGCACCTGCATGCACATCTTCCTCTCATAGAGGAAACACAAACTCCTTCCAATCAAAGGGCAGTGTTGGTGGGTAGGTATGTTTGTCTAGCATCCACTTTAGACTGTTACAGGGCTGTCTGTGAGGACTTATTCTCGAAACACTTCAAGCCTTTACCTAATGAGGCTCCATCAATCTGCCTGATGAGGTGGCCCTTCATGATTTCTGCGGAAAGTACTAATAAGCACAGGCGCTTCAGGATTCAGAATTCATGTTTCCTCTTTCATCCACACTCTCTTTATCTTACTAATAGTGTCAGAAAATGTTCAACAAGATTTTCTAGTGAATAAAACTCTGCCTGGCTTTATCTATGACACTTTGGAAATCTATGTGACATAAATCTATTAAGACATACCAAACTCTATCTAAAAACCAACCGTGTTTCCTCGAAAGAAAATGTAAGCAAAATCTACAGTCATTATCTCTGGGTGGTGTACGTTGCAAGTGATTATTATTTTCTCATTTTTGCTTGTTGGTGTTTCTGATTTTTCTACAGTGAGCTTACATTTTCCTTATGTAGGGAGAAAGGCTATTTACCTTCAATCTGAGGGCACTAGGACGTCCATGGCGAACACAATGTAAAGCAATTTGCTCCAAACTGCCCGATGGATTAATTGAATCCAGTACTTAGTTTATGGAATAGATTTTACATAACAAAGTGGCCCAAGTAACTGCTTCATTAGATTTCTACTCTTGGAAATGAAATTTGGTTTAACGTTCTTTCTCCTGTCCTATAATTCTGGTATCTTTTGTTTTAAATGCTTATTGTGGTAAAATCCTTTCAATGCTTCTATGTAATGCACTCAACACCATGTGGGAGGCTAAAAGGAGATGGAAATGCAGTAACGCTTTTTAAAAATGAAACTAGTAATAATTGAAATTATTATTGTTGAAGTAGCAACATATGTGTCATTTATTTTAGGTACAAAAAGCTGAAAGGTCATGTTTTCAATCCTGAGTCTTTAAGCCAGTTCAGGTATTACACACTACTCATCTGCCAACACAGTAAGGTCAGCTAAGGACCTGCTTCTCTTTTATTTGCCACCTACTCTTACTACATTGTCATCAGTATCTCACTGTCGTTGCCATTTCCCATTTATGATCTCTGTATCTCAAGGATATTTCCATGTGTCTTCCTCTTTGTTTTAGACAGCACCGTCCAATAGAAATATAATGTAAACCACATATATATTTTTAAAGTTTCTAATAGCCACATTAAGAAAAAATTTAAAAACTAGTGAAATTAATTTTAATAATACATTTCAACCCAATATCCAAACTTATACCATTTCAAAGTGTAATCTATATAAAATTATTAATGTGCTATTTTACCTATTTATTTATGTATTAAGTCTTCAAAATCTGGCTTGTATTTTATACTTTCAGCACATCTCAACGTGAAATTTTTGATTGGAAATACTTGATTTTCATTTTTATATCATAAAATGTATAGTCGAAAAGGTAAATCCAAAGTTGTTCCGAGCATGCTTAGAAGTTTTCCAATCACTGAATCCAGGGTCAGTTTTTAAATTTATCTTAATTAAAGTTAAATAAAATCAAAAATTCAGTTTTTCAGTCACACTAGCTACATTCTAAGTGCTCAATAGCCACATGTGGCAAGTGGCTACCATACGGGCAGCACAGGTTTAGAATCCACAAGCTGTTTCTGTTTCAAACTTTCAAAAGTTGGATTTTTCTTCCAGGTCCTTGGGGATCAACTCTCGGCTCTGGCCCATATACCAAAGCCCAATTGTCACTCTTACAGATAGCGTCCACAGGACACATATCCAGATAACAACCACCTCCAAACCACACACACACAGGAAAAACACTTCACGATACATCCCCTTCTGATGGTGACTCCTGGTATGCGATGGCTCCCTGCCTCAGGGAACAACTAGTGCACTCGGAATTTAGATGGAGGTCATTCCTGGAAGAGGCACGGTATTTTAAAAATATAAATGAAGGACTAATCTTAGAAAATGCAAATGAAAGCATAAGTGGCTTACTTTGGGATATATATGAACTCTTTCAGGCGTTAAAGATTGATTTATTAAGTTATCAATCCAAAGGCAGACTATTGTAGTACTCCAAAGCAATAAATCCCGAGAGTCACCTATTGTGTTGCTCTTGCTTATGACTACATTTGGGGCTTTTCCCCCCTTAATTGATTCCACTGTTGACAAATATATATCTTAAGAAAAGAAAAGAAAAGGAGCAGATGGTTTATATGGGCTTTTTGTGGGAGGAGGAGTACTGTTTTGTTTTGTCTTATTTCTGCAGGGATGGATGAAGGGGCTTGGCAAAGATTCTTGTATAATTGATTTGTCTTGTAAAATTCTTCAGTGAAAAAACAAATTTTCCACAAACTTTCAGACTATCTAGGGGAAGAGTTTCCTTTGTAATCCCAATATCTATATTAATATGGCTGCAGGGATTACAGGCGGGATCTACTATTCAGATAAGAAACATGTAACTAAATGGATATTTCATGTTTTAGATTTCGCAATGATATCTTTCCACACATATATAATCGTAGTCTATTTTTCTTGTGCCTTTTTCTAATGCATAATGTATTTTAAATTATATGGTTTATATGCAACCGTTTACACACAACTTAGAACAAATAAGTTTTACGGTCAGAAGGTGAGCCACTTTAATGCAGTTCTGAGAAGGTCAAGACTCTTTGTTCAGATTTTATTTCCTTTATCAGCAGTTTACTTCTGAGTCCCATAGAACAACCCTATACAACAGATACATAATTCAAGCCATAAATGCAAATCATATACGTAATTTAAAATTTTCTAGTCTCCATATTTTAAAAAGTAAAAAAAAAAGGTGTAATTGATATATTTTATTAACCTTAAATATCCAAATGAGATATTATACCTTCTCTTTTTTAATTAAAGCATTGAAATCTCGTGTGTATTTTAAACTTACAGCCCATGTCAATTCAGACTAGCCACATTTGAAGTACTCATAGCCACATCTGACTATGGCTAGTGGCTGTCATACTGGACAGCACAGGCCAAGACAATATTCACAGTGAAACTTTAGTGTAAGTTGCTAAATACACGTTACTTTGTCAAGCAAGTTGGAAACATAAGACCAGGTCAAAATTATGTTTAACAATCAGTTAAATGTCAAATTTCATATTAACTAAAACAAAAATAAAATCTATCATTATTTTCTGTAAAAAGTATTGCCTGGCCTACAGAATGTAGCACTTTTTCTGTTCTTTCCTATTGGTGCTACCAGCAAATTTTCAGGAAAGGTTCACTAGATCCATACAGCAAAGACAGCTGCATATTCTTGATCATGGTTTAAACTGGTCCTTGAAATTAGTTCACATAATTACTTGTCAGTGGAATATGTCATTGGTTTTTCTTTTTTCAAAACATTTTTTTTAATCTAACATCTTCAGAGCTCTCTTAGAAAATTGAACGAAATATTAGAACGACACATTCTGAGTGAAAAATGTTAATTTCTATCTCATCCTTTCTTCTATTCAAATGTATGATTTTTTTTCTAGTGTTGAAAAATCTACAGCATTAATCTCTGTGACTTAAAGAATAACCTTATTTTACAGCACAGTTCAGTAAGACACTGGATATTCTTAGGACATATTTACAGAAAGAATATATCTACAAGCTATTACATTGTCATACATTGGTGCACTTGTCTGCCTATGTGATATTTTTCTCCATGTTCAATGGTGCATATCAAGTTAACAACCACAATTTATTATCTAATGTATTGTGTGATTAATGGGATAGCTCATATTTTAATCAGCCATAGATTTCTTCTCAGTGAGATCTACTTGCCTTAAGCACAATATAGTCATAGAGTCTTAACTTTTTACAATAGTTTTTCTTCTACTTTCCTTCCTATTTATTTTTAAAAAAAGAGATTTCAAGTGAATGCTGTTAATAGATTTAATAAATCTTTTTGTGACACCTCTATATTTTAAAAGACCTATTTGTTTAGCTCTGTAAGAGTGCTTTGGATATGGAGTTAGTGATAACTATTGTAAACACAATAACTATAGTTTATTGACACCTTCCACTAAATCAGAAATTTTTCTCCTGCTTGATTTTCCCTACCACAATTTTACCTTATATTATAGTTATTTGTGAATAGCCATTGCATCCCGTGCTTGATTACGAGCTACTTAATAAAAGGAATGATGTTATATTCATTTTTCTATTTTATAAAAACCAGCACAGTAACTTACATATAGTAGGTGCTTCACAAAAATATGTGGACTCTAGGGGCCGACCCTGTGGCCTAGTGGTTAAATTCAGCATACTCTGCTTTGGTGGCCCAGTTCTGAACTGGTTCAGTTCCCGGGTGTGGAACTGAACCACTCATTGGCGGCCATGCTGTGGTGGCAACCCACATACAAAACAGAGAAAGACTGGCACAGATGTTTGCTCAGGGTGAATCTTCCTCAAGCAAAAGAGGAAGAAAAAAATATGTTGACTCTATATATGAATCTCTATAAGGCTGTGACTTCATTATAAGTCTAACAAATGCGTGAACCAGTCCAAACCAAAACATGGAGTCATAATAGCTATATTAGCTATTATATATTATACTATAATAGGAATATTCAATGGTTACTCTGTTTTAGGCATTAATAGATTAGCTGCAGTGTTTTAATTATCTTATAATTTTTTGATTATCCTGTAAGAATAATTAAATACTATGAAGTAGGCACTATGAATAGCCCTGTTGCAAAAATGAGGAAAGTGAGGTTCTGAGAGAAAAGGGTACTTGTTTCAGAGCAGAGTGATTGAGTCAGGGTTTGGACATACACCTGTCTGATGGCAAAATTCGAGTTCTTAACCACTGAACAACACTGCCTCTTGAGGCCTCTGGTTCTGGGAATCTTAGATAACAAGGCCTTTAAACAATGGAGTTCCTAATTCTGGGGATGAATGATATGCATTAGACACATTAGGCAAATACAAAATAAATATATCACTCATAAGTATAAGAACGTTGAGACCCAATTACTGAAATCTTATCTTCAGCAGTAACTTTGTTACTGGTATTTGGTAACTTTGTCATTATTTTTTCTGAGTAGGCTTTATGTACCCATCATGAAACATCCTAATTCTCTTTGAGGTTTTGATTCATTTTTTTTCCCCAGATTCTGACATATTTATGTTAGACTGAAAGAATTTCCGATATTTGAGAATGTCTTTAAGTTTGGTTTATAACTATAGCCAAATTTGGAGTGGCCACTATTGATTTCTGAACCTGACTAGACACCTGAATTTTCTCACTGACCAAAGGCTATAAAGATTTTATTTGATTAGAGTTACTTGTTTCATTTTAGTTCTAGGTTGAAAGATCATTCACTCTCAAGCTAGTATGACATCTATTGAAACATGTTCCTGAGGGAAACAACAAACAAAGTAAACAAAACAAGCAAAAATATACACACACACAAATAAAAAGTAATTTTCCTATGCTTTCATTTTCACATATTTCTCAAATTTGTTTCCTTGAGAAATTGCAAAATGTCCTCGTTTTCCTACAGTTGCATTTTTAGTTATTTATACAGCTAAATATATATTTTATATACTTAATAGTATCTTAAAATATATTTACTATATAATAATAATATAAATAAACATAATATATTCACACTACAAAACTACGACAGAACATAGATTAAAAGTTAAGGATCATAACAAAAGCATTCCCTACATTTCCCAGTAATGTCTGGTTGTCACATTGCAAGTTCCACTGGTTTGTTCTAGGGATCCTAAAAATATGATCTTTTTAAATGCCTCCATCTGGACTAGAAGGAAAACTAGAACATCCACTTTTCCACATCCATTTCCTTTGTCCCTCTGCATCCCTTGCCAGTTCCAAATTGAGCAATACACTTGAATTCCGGAATCAAAGAGGTTTTTAATTCCCAAGTACTTTGGTTTCCTTTCCACAATGCACAAAGAGAATTGACTATGGAAAAGTATTGGCAGTTTTCTCGCTTAATCTGCTTTCACAAACTGAATGGACAAGTGGAAGTAACTGAATAAATATTTCCAAGTGAGCATAAAACAGTTTGCTTGCCGAAGTTCAAGTTTTTGTCAAATGGGGCTCTTATATCTGTTATTACCCACACCCTTGAATATGCCTACAAAAAAAAGAAGAAAGAAAGGAATATGTGTGATGTGTATTCCTAATTAGAAAACTCTGAAATCTCCTTTAAAGTAATGATGTCTTTAGTACGCCGGGAAACGAGAGACGGAGGATCGAAAGTCCAGGGGAAAAGCAGTGTTTCCTGAGAATAATTATTTTACCAAACATGCCGTCTTCTCATTCTCTGAAGCTTTTCAGCCAGGCCCATGAACTAGTCCAGCTGCACGTCCCACTTACTCCCTAGCTAATGCAAAGTGATCTCAGTTTGGCTGCCTTGTTCAGCACTCGAGAAGCCCTAATTGTTTCCTGTACGTTCAGAGTTTCATATTTTAAAAAAATTCTATTTATTTTTCTTTCTCACTGTTTACCCCCCTAATCAAACATCACCAGCAACTTCAGTGTTGAAGTATAAAGAATTCTTGGGAAAAACACATTCCATATGTTTTCATTTCAGTCATCTTCTGGGCAGGTTTTCCACTCCACTGACCTCTTTTATTACACTGCCACTTGGAATAGCCACCACTTTTATTAGACTGTCACTTGGAAGAGCACCACTATAGTGCTCTTAGCTAGGTATCTTACATGCACTGTCTTGAATCTCCACCAAAAATCTATGCCGTGGAATCTAGTCTGACTCCAATTGTACTAGTGAGAAGGAAGTCTCACTCAGTTTAACTAGTTAAATATCATGAAGCTTGTGAATGAAAGAGTTAAACTTAATGTGCATCTAAATGTTAATAGAGGCACATGTTTTACCCCATTTATAATCAGAGACAGAAGAGGAATTGAATGTTCTAGTCTCTAGATGCTCTTCATTGTTTTAGACTGAGCCCCCTGCACCAGAGCGTTGGAATATAATGAATGCTATTTGAAACACACTCCAGCATCAATCTGCAATTGCTGACTTTAAAAGATATCTCAGAAACATAAAACCCACTCCCACATAGAGTTTATGCTACCCCATCTTCCGCGCCAGACAATACGATGAACCACAAATGATTTGTCCCATTTCCTAAAGGTGAGATTAATTTGAATAGAGACAAAAAAGAAATCCTGAAGGGAAAAAAATACTAGCCACAACAACAAACCAAGTCACTTAATCTGAATTCCGAGGTTCTGGCTAGTTCAAACAACTAATAAAGAAAATAGGAAGAATACAATTTGCAGCAATTTTGCAAAAGAGGAAAAAACCTTACTTTACAAATAGCTCTGGCTTCATATCTAGCCAAGCAAGCAGCAAGGCAGAGGCAGATAATAATGTGATTACTCTGGTAATGATATGCATTAGATACATTATGGGAAACAATAATGCTCCCTACTGAATGCAGTCAATCCAGTTATTGATTTTTCTTAATGTTAAAAGCGCTACTCTAAAACTGAAAAGAGATATCCTTTATTTATTCTCTTTCCCTTTCAGTTTCCAAGTCCATAGATCCTTTGATGCAGAGTAGTATACCAAGATAATGGAGTAATGTATATCTAATCTGACACCTACTGGGCCAGGCTAATGTTTCAGATAAAAACTGCTAGGATACTGCTGCTTGTGGAAAAAGCAATGTACAATAGGAAAAAAAAAATCTGAACTTTCTTTTCATTTTTGTTTGCTTTTGTTTTCTAAAGCATCCTTGCAGAACAGGCATATTTTTCTTTCAAATCATAATGGTAACATATTGCTTAGTCCACAGATTAGATCCAACTGATGGGTTGACATTAAAATGTTCTCTCCAGAATATGTTTCGTTGATTTAAGCTTTCAATACATTATCATTGTATAGAAAACAGGTACCTATGCACATGGATATAGTTCCCTCTTCTATCTTCTACAGCTACAGTTTAAATCACTTTCCCTTACACACACACACACACACTCCTAGCCTGTCTTGCCCTCATTCTACACTTTATGCCTCCTCTTAAGCAACACTCAGTACCTGGAGCTGCATATTTCTAATGAACATCAGAGTAAGTATTTCTACAAATACAAGACAATATGGCAAATCCAATGTTTCCTTTTCATTCTCAATATAGAGAATTTTTTAAAATTTGTATTAAATATTATTTCACACTGTCTTCGTCAAGCGAATAATTAAGTAAAATAGTAGGCTGATGTCAAAGTTCATTGTATGACTGATCCGTTCCATCAGGAAAATCAAACAATGTACTTGTACAAACCTTTGCCTGATGCCCAATACTCATTTCCTTCATTCATCTCATGTCCCCACCATTTTTTTTTAACTCTAGAAGAGAATAAAAAGCATTTCTTCTTGTCATTTTCACTTGGCCAATTTCATTTAAACTGCCCCCAGAGGATCTGAAACAGCATGTCCAAGGCGACAGACCTAAGATCAGTAACACAGAAACTAAAAAGCATCTCCAGACCTCCCTCAGTTTAATCAATGGAAATAATATGTGCATTTCTAATAAACCTTTCCAATACATTTTAAGAGTGGAGAGTCAAAACTAAAAGGTAAATTCAGTTTTATCAATGTACCTAAAATGAGATCTTCTCTGGGTCTCTTAAAATTAATTATTAAGAATGAGAAAATTGCTTAATTTTTAAAGATCTTTCCACATGACAAACTTTTCATTTAGCATATTGCTTGCTTGGCCTAAAGCCATTTAGGTGAACGGAATAAAATATTTTGGATGGGTATAGAAAAACAAAAAACAACAGGAATTAATTATGTCGTTTTTCTAAATGGCTCTAGGCCCAGTTCAGATCATTTCTTCCAAGTTTTAATAAGGAAATGTGAAATATAGAGCACTTAGGATGAGAAACAGATTCTTCATTCTCAGCTCACTAAGATCACTATTTTCCCCTTTCTGCCCAGTAAGGCTTTGTGAGAGACTAATTCAGATATCTTGTCATTTAAATGGTTTTCTATAGAGAATATTTTATCATGTTCTCTCTCCCGCTTTACACTTGAAAATTCTCTTCAAAAGAGCTTTCTCTGACCTCAAAGAATTCCAAGACCTCTTATTTATGTACCTGAATTGGCCAAAAAAGGCTTGCATATAAAAACATTCTCCATCTAGTTTCTTGAACATTTGCCAAACCTTGTGCTACAGACATTAGAAAACCTTGAAGTTAGTACAAGAGGGCTAAAAGTCAGTATGTGTATCAAAGGTCATGTGCATCCTGAATATAGTGTATGTCCTACACATACACATCCTAATTTAAAACTGTGCAGAAGCATACAAACTAGAAATTAATTTCAAAGCACTATCCAAATAATAGTGATATTTGGTCCTAATCTCTCCTTTGCTGAAAAAAAAATTAAGTGGATCTGAAAAAATTTCTATTACAAAGGTCTGAAATATTTAGGGAATGACTGCTCTCAAGTTGTCACAAATATCTATAAAAAGTGGAACCCATAAAACTTTCAGCAGATAATGCCAAAGGTAATATATACAAATGAATTACTTTTGTTTTACTTATTCCTTGTCCACGCTTAAAGTTATCATAAAATGGAGAAACTAACCTAACCATATATTATTTCCATCTAGAAAACTATAAGATGGTTTTATTAAAAATAGCTATTCATTAATTTCTTTGCTAGTTTGATGATTATAAATATAATATCTGGTATTAAAAGGACTTTTATATCTTAAATATTGATTTCACACACTTTCATTGTATTGGATTTTACATGAGTCACAAACTCTTTTAGTTTTGTTTCTTAATCTGTAAAATGGGAATATTAACATCGATTTATCCGATTGATATGGGGTTTAGATAATTTATGCAAAGTACTTGCAGCAATGCATGCCCAGTAGTAGGTGCTCATAAATAATAGTTTTCTCCTCTTCCTTTAAACTTCACAACTACTGAGCAAAAAATAAAATTGATATCAGTCCTTACTTAAAGTGAGAAAAATAAAATGCAAAAATAACTGACAGATTCTCCATGTTAATATAGTGAGGCAGGACTGGAACCCACGTATTCTGCTCCTAGCCAAATTTACCCACTCATTTCCCTCCACATACTACGACTTCTGAGGATGTAGCAATAAACAAAAGAGACAAAGTTCCTGCTCTCGCGGAGCTTGTATTTTAATGGGAAGAAAACAAATAATATGTCAAGTGATATTAAAGCAGGATAAAGGGATAAAAATTGATGTGGTTGAGAATGGTGGGTCATTTTACGTTGGATCAAGGGAATAAGCCTCTGTGATGAAGTCCTACTTGAGCAGAGATCTGAGGGAGTAAGGGAGTGGTGCATGTAGGTATCTGGAAGATCATTCCAAGGATGACTGGTGTGTTCCAGAGACAGCAAGGTAGCCAGTGGGTCTAGAGTATGAGGTAGGAAGATGAACTCAGAACAGTCTGAGCAGAGAGCAGATGCTTTAGTGCCCTGTAGTCCTTTGTCCTTACCACATTGCTGCCCTCTTCAGAGAATCAATGCAGTTTCTACTTTGTGGTATAGAAACTCCTTTAGTACTCCTCTTCTCTTCCACCCTACCGTTATTTAGGAGGCTTTGTCAACGCTCCAACAATAATGATATAAAATTTGAAGTTCATAAAGCTTCTCCAAATATACTACTTCTCAGTCACCACAGTGAAGGTGCTGTCTCTCATATTTCATAGATGAGGAAATGGAGACAATGAAGCACTGGCTGGTTTTTCCAGAGCCCTAACGCCAGAAAGTAATATGCTTAATCTTGGAACTCAATCCCATTGTACCATGCTGTGTCTACCCCACCATTCTACTTCTCAATGTGCTCTTAGAATAAAAGCTGCATTTAGAGTCTTCTGTGACAGTAGGAAGGCTTGATTCAGAAAGATGTCATATCTCAAAATCACCAAATGCAGTTTAAAGTAATGTAATGTGAGATATTATGTATCATAGATGCTGAGAAGAATAGGATTTGCTTAGAGGAGAAACTAAATTCTTTACTAGAGCTAGGTTTTCACTAGCTCTAGTAAACACTCAAGAAATAGAAAACACTCAAGTTTGATGTCTTAAAAATGTATCTGATTATGTGGATTGGATATGGTTCTTTTTTAAGTGTACTTTAGGGAATATGATTCCTAATTTTGTACACACACACACACACACACACACACAACGGGTAAATAAATTTCCTTAAAAAATAAAACCTCCATCTAATTTTTACATATTAAGTTGGTTTAAAATCAAACATCTTTAAAAGTACATTTTATAAAACACCTCCAGTAACCTCCACCACACAGTACTATCACACCTTTCTGACTTACTTTTGATAGACGTGATCCACATAACAGCGAGGCAAACAAATATAATTTGTTCCTCAACTCTAACACCTAAAGTTAGAAAAGCTGGGTGAGTGACATACATTAGCAGGAACTTCCACAAATATTTTGTCCATAGCCAGAAAACATTCAAGTTTTGTCTGTAGCAGAAATAATCTACATGCTGGTCAGCCATCACACTTAATTAAATTTGTAAGGGTCACATCAGAGGTAAAGAGTATTATCCACATGGGTAATGCTATAGGAATACTAATTCACCCAAAGGGGTCTCAGTTGCCCTTTAAGCTTCACCCTTTCTTACAGAAATTCTTATTGTCAGAATAAAAATATCAAGCTAAGCATATCCACTAACTCATACCCTTGTTTAAGCCCCATTTGAATGTCTCATAAAATCATCCATTACTATGGGCAATAAGTATTTATACTGAGGCTTCATCCATCTGTTCTCATTCAAATAAAAGAGGATATTGTTTGTATACAGGAAAAAATTGTATCCCAAGGAAACGCGTCTTTGCCATTTGCTCACCACAATAATACTCAGAGTACAATAATTTTAGTGTGCTTCATACCTGCAGGGCACGGGCTGCTGATCTAAATATTACAATTAGCAACTGTACAAACCCTGATCAAAATTCGCCACCACACTCTGGTATTTCCTTCAAGCAGGTTGCCCTTTCATGATATCTTCTCCCCGTCAACCTGCTACTAACAGACAAGCTGATTCTTGATATTTCAAGCTCAGGTTCTACCATGGACTAAGACTGATCAGGATTTTCTAAAGAGTAAGCTTGTGTATATCTTGAAACCGTCAATATTCACCAATAGATTATTACTGTGCTAGAATTCTGCACTGCTTGATTTCTTAAGCAGAAAGTCAATGAAAAAAAGCACAGAACTTTGGAAATGAGTAGATCTCAGTTAAAATCTTGACTCTTACTAATTGTGTGAAATCATGCAGGTTGCTTAACCTCACTGAGCCTGTTTTCTCAATGGTAACATGCTGATAATATTTCTTATCTCATAGCATTGTTTTTGGCTCAAATGAGACAATGCACAGGAAGTATTCAATAAGTATATACATATTGTAAGTATATAAGTTTATATGATAAGTATATACAAATATTATAAGTATACAAGCATATAGTACTTATTTAACATCTAAGTATTATTATATGTGTGTGTGTGTGTGTGTGTGTGTGCCCTTCTATTTCCCTTGGGTACGTATCCTCTGTAAACACCACACAAAAATAAGCTTAGGCCCACAAACTCCAAATGAACTGGTTTAATATAATCCTAAATCATTAAAACCTAAGTCAAATCAGTGGGTTGAAAGTTACTGCATCTGCCAGCTATCTTGTTGTTAAGTACCACATGCATTAGAAAATCAGGTTAAGTTTGGTTCCTTATCTTCAACCTGTATCATTCATAACACTGACTTCCATTCCATACCATTCATAAAAAAATTTCCTGACTCCAAGTTAATTTCACTCAATAAATATAAATTGAAAATCAATTTTACACAAGACAGTTCTACATGCTGAAGAATGGAGAAAAATTAAGAAAACATTTCCTGCTAAAAGATAAATAACTCTACTTTGGAATTATTGTGTACTCACCCTAGGATTCACATCACTACTATCAAAGGGTTAAGCATATGGACAAATGCTTGTGAAAATTCATCACCGAAGTTCCTCCGTATTGATTTCAAAGCAGTGCTTCAATAATGAAACAACAAATAGTATAATCAACCTGTTTTAGGGAAATGAATAATACTTTGACACAAAAGAGTTCTAGGCTCTACCATTTTACTATCTGGGCCTCAATTCACCCATTTAGAAAATGATAAGTTTGGAGTATCCAATTTATCTATTTGTTTATCTATAAATATAATTATTTTCCCCAAATTTCAAATATTCCTCCAATTAAAAATGTAAATTTTTTTAGCTCTTGGCTATTAAATGTTGGAGCATTTCAACCAAATATGCTGACTGGTTGTGATGTTTCCTGAAAACGTTTTTTCTAGGAATAATCATATAGCTACTTTCATTATAAAACAAATGAAAACTCATTTAAAGCATAAGGAAAGCAATTAAAACTAGAAACAAGGGCTATACAAGGTTTTTTTCAGAAAAATATTCAAGTTAAATATGTTGAAGTATTTCTTATCCAAGTGTGTTAAGAAACACGCATGCATGCTCTCTCTCACATACACACTTTTCTTTCTAAATGGTTATAATCATGACTATTGTATACAAAAGATTTCTTAAAATTTGCTTTGCGATTATCTCACATTGGGAGTTGGAAGGGAAAATGTTTGCTGGGAATTTTCTTGGTCAGAATATGTGCAAAATAAAAAAATATTGAACACATTTTAAATGTAAATAAATCAATTTATTGGAATTTGATTTGCATTGCCATTCAGACAAAAGATGAGCTAGAATTTCTCTTTCATCTTCATTTTTTGAAAAGAAAATACAAAATCCTAGCACAGTGTTTAGGGTAAACCTGGCCAAGACTGACTTCTATTTAAAGCTACAGTCTTCCTCAACTGCTAAATGTACCACACACACACACACACACGCCTCAGAATTGTGCGAGTGAGAGTGTGAGTGTGTGTGTGCAGTGTGTGTGTTTGGCTGGTGGTTGATATCAAGAAAAGATAAAACTGCCAGGAAAAAAGTCTTGACTCATAAGCTTTGGGTAAAGAGAGTGACTATTTCATTACACTTGCAATTGTCATTTCAAAGCCCTGTCTCCAGTTTCTTAAGGCTCTGCTAGCTTTGTGATATAACTAGATGGAGATCATTCTACTGTGACCAAGTTACATCTCAATACAGAACCCTCATTTTTCATGTCTTCTGCTTACAAACAGTGAGCTCCAGAGAAAGACATGCAGTTAGCTGATATGAACCTAGACTAGAACAGTGGCATTTTCAGAAATGAAATGAACAATTCTCAAAGGATTCACATCTTAAATTTTTATCTGCAAAGAGCTTTCTAAAATCTTGCTCTTTGAGATGTGAACTAGTTTTTATCTCCCAAGGCAAGTCAGCACTAAGCCGTTTGTGATGCTGGTTTCCTGGCAATTTGGGGGGGCAAGAATTATTTTCTTCTGAATTTCTCACCTGAGAGCTAGAATTCTTGCCTCTCACATGAATATTTGTGCTTAAGATTTTTGTATTCAACAAGTAAAATTTCAGAAGCTATTCATAATTTGAGCTAATAGCTCACACATAACCAAAACATCAAAAAGAATGACACATAGAATGTAATCAAATTATAACTTTATTTTTGCTTCCACCCTTTCCATTTAAAATTTAGCCAGAGGGGAAAGCAATTTCCTTTATATTTTGGTAATAGATAATTCTACAATAATTTCAAGTTACAAAGCCTTGTCTTGCTTCAGTAACTAAATATGTCCTATTCAAGGTATCAACACTTGCATCTTTCTTTACTAGGGCTAAGGCCTATGGTTGGCAGCACCCTCGCCTTGGGGGAGAGGGTGTAGTTGACTCCTGCTCTCTTTCTTGGCTCAGCTTTTCCACTTCTTCCTCAAATCCACTGCTGCTTTTTAAATCTCACTAAGGTCAAAGAGCGTGGGGGAAGAGAAGTCAGGACAGGAAAGCCCTTACTTGCTTGTTCTCTGGGCCAGGCAGAAGTTAGAGCGTGCTCATGCCTGCAGGGGCTCCTCAGTGATCTCCTCATCAGCCTCTCTGATTGCAGCCTCCTGGCCACTCCTCCATGCTCAGCCCTGGCTCTCCAGTTGTCCATAACTTCCACTTGCTGCTGGAGTCCTCTGACCCTCTCAGGAGGGCCCCCTGGGCAAGACTAACCTCCAGTTCATATCCTTCTCCATCATGTTCAGTGAAGTGTGGTTACTTCCTGACAGCAGCTCCCTCGTTTCCCACTTTGCCCAGCCGAATTCGGCTTTAGCTTTCCCTGATGTGGTCAGGCATCATCACACAGGGTCCTTCCACCACAGGGAATGCATATCAAGCCCTCCAAGAAGTCCATTTGAAGCTCCAAACCTTTCAAGGTGGAGAGATCATATGCTCTCAATCCCTCACTATAGGAAAAAATCTTCACCCCAGAGCCATGGAAAGAATCCTCATGTATAAAATTTGACAATTTCTCTATGGTGGTCTCACACTTAACTTGAGGAAGTGACAATTTTGTGGTTTTGATGCCTGAACAGAAACTTTGATTTTATCTTGTTACAGTTACACATGTAAAATATATCTGACATATAGGATATGGTACAATATCTGATAAACAACACGTGCTTACTTAATGGTAGTTGCCATTGCTATTATCATCACCACCATCAATATAATATTTACCACCAAGGGAGAGGTCTATGCTATTCACCATGTCTTAACTGCTCATGTATACATGAATGTTTATAGCAGCTTTATCTGGTATAGCCAAGAACTGGAAACAATCCAAATGTCCTTGAACAGGTAACTGGAAAGACAAATTGTGGCACATGCCTACAATGCAATACTACTCAGTAATGAAAAGGAATGAACTATTGATATGTACAACACAGGTAAATCTTAATACTTAATAAATCAAAATATTTATGATGAGTGATAGAGGCCATATTCAAAAAGCAGTCCATAGTGTATGATCCCACTTATATAAAATTCTAGAAAATGAAAATTAATCTGTGGTGACAGAAAACAGATCAGTAGTTGCTTTGGGAAGTGGGCATTGGCAAAGGAGAGAGGGTGGGAAATATTACAAAGTCATGGGGAAACTTCTGAGTTTGATCAAAGTGTTTATTGTCTTGACTGTAGTGATGGCTTTACTGGTATATACTGATTGGAAAACAAAATTGTCTGCTTTAAATATATTCAGCTGATTGCATGTTAATTATACCTCAATAAAGCCATTTTTAAAAAATTTGAACAACAAAAGAGTGGAGCACCCACTAAAAGGTACCAAAATGCTATCATGCTTTCATTATCATCTGCTCAGATAGGTTTATGATCATTATATTTACAATATTTAGTATGAGGCTCTTGGTCTGTCTCTCCACTGATCCAGACGGTCAAGACTCATATCTTGTAAAGGGTTCAGCTTATGTCTTATTCAGTTTATTTCTAGCCATTTTTATATATTTTATTGTTAATTTGAATATAATATTTTTCTAAAAATATTTTCTATCTGATTTATATATTGTTATAAACATCACTGACATATTTATTTTTAAATTTGCCATTTTGCTGGAAATTTACATAAATTCTAATAGCTTTGCAGTTGACTCTCTTGGTTTTCAGGGTAATCTACTTAGAAATTTAACCCGCTAATATAATTTAATCAGTATTTTCATTAAAATATGGAAAGGGGTATATCTGTCATCACTGTACTGCCAACCTTTGGCCAAAAATCCTTTGCCTTGTTTTTAACACCATAGTTATATTTCTATAGATAAGTCATTAGAAGAAAATAATTTGCCCATATGATAATATCTATACTGTTCTATACTATCTTTAAGACCCAGTATCTTACTTCCCTATATGTATTTCTCTGTTAGATAGAAATTATAACATAAAGATCTCTGTTGCATAAAAGCTGTGAAGTCTGCAATGCTGTTTTTAGGAGCTATGCATTTTTTTAAAGAAATTTTAAATAACTTTTCCGTTTATCATTTAGTTTTTAGATTAGAGCCCACTGTCTCAAACTAAAAGTTTGGTTAGAATTCTTTTAATAGAGTTTATACTTTAGTCTTAGGGCACAGCAAAACTGAGTGGAAAGTACAGAGATTTCTCGTATGTCCCCTGCCCCGATACACGCATAGCCTCACCCATTGTCAATATCCCACAACAGAGTGGTACATTTGTTAACAATTGATAAACCTACATTGACATCTTTATCATCCAAAGTCCATGGTTTACATTAGGGTTCACTCTTGGCATTGTACATTCTATGGGTTTGGACTAATGTATAATGACATGTATCTACCATTATAGCATCATAAAGAGTAGTTTCACTGCTCTGAAAATCTGCTCTGCCTATTTATCCCTCTCCCCCCACCCCAACCTCTGGCATCACTGATCTTTGTACTGTCTCCATAGTTTTGCCTTATTAACAATTAAGAAATTGTTTCTAAGGAAAGAATAAATTACATTTATTTGGGTAGTACCAAAATTTTCAAAGCACTTTCACATATATTGTCCAATTTTCTCCACAGAATATCCCTGTTTTATGAGTCAAAGGTAGCAAAATCTAAAACCACTAAAATGATGAACTTAAAATTCTGAATTTCATGTTTTTCCACTAATCTCTGGAAGTATGGGTGGTGCAATAGTAAAGTGTATGCCCTGGAGTTGGACTGTCTAAGTCTTCAATCTACCCCTGGATATGGAACTTTAAGCAAGTTTTCTTACCTGATCAAGCCATGTTTTTAGCATCTTTAAAATAGGCACAATAATGGTACCTTCCTCACTGGACTCTAAACTCTATTTCATTAAAATATAAACTCTATTTCATTTAATGAAAATGAAATGAGACACTGCACACAAAGCCCTTCCATAAACCTGGAACATAGCATGTGCCCAGGAATTATTTGATGTTTTACTATCATATTTTAAATGTAGGGACAGTAATAATTATTTTATAAACCTGAGTCAAAGATGAGTGGAATGCAATGATAAGTGCATTCATTAGCTATCCAACTATGATTATGGTCTATTTTCCTGGTGATCTTGGTTAGCAAGCATGTGATTTTAAAATGGAATCATTTGAATGTATAATAAATCTATTACAGGATAAAGACTAATAGTATGAAATAGAATTTTATTTTGTGTTGCACAAAGCTTGTTATTTTCTGTGATAAGTTACTCAGCATTCCACTGATACTAGAACACATTATTTGAATAGCAAGATTCCTGCATTTCAATGAGAACTTAAAAAATAAAAGCTGAGGGGCCGGCCCAGTGGCATAGCAGTTAAGTTCGCGGGCTCCAGTTTGGCCGCCCGGGGTTTCGCAGGTTCGGATCTCGGGCACGGACAGATGCACCACTTGTCAAGCCATGCTGTGGCAGCGTCCCATACAAAGTAGAGGAAGATGGGCACAGATGTTAGCCGGGGCCAGTCTTCCTCAGAAAAAAAAACAAAAAGAGGAGGATTGGCAACGGATGTTAGCTCAGTGCTAGTCTTCCTCACACACACACAAAAAATAAATACATAAAAATAAGTAACTAAAAGATATCATAATGTATTAAGAGAGGTGCTATCATTGTACCCACTAAAAGCCTATGTAATCTATGATGTAATCATGACATACACACATACAGACCCACTTCCTCCCAACACACAACCACAAGTAAGAGCACAGAAAAATACAACTATGTGCTTAATGTTTGAAATTAAATAACTCAGATAATTCTTCAGAATGCCGCATTTGGAGGAAGGCTGGCCAACTCAGCCTCAAGTACCTAATTAGTAAAATAAGGAAAACATTAACTACATTAAGGGTTTTATTCAGGTATATGGCTTATAGTAAACACCCCTAGATTCCTCCTTCCTAACCATTCTGAAGGTTCTGGCTCCATGCCTTCTGCTCACCAAGTAAAAGCAACTGGTGCAACACGATCTAGCATAATCCTAACCAAAGATCAAATTCCTACAAAACTTATAATCATTTACGCAGAAGATTAAGTATTTCTTGTAGAGAGGGACAAAGAAAATGATCATATGTTTCAATTGTAGGGAAACAACACAAAAACTCTTGAAAAAAAAAGTGCGTTATACTAATCTGGTAACTCCACAACTTGGCATGGATTTCAAAACAATCGACGCCACGACATCCCAGACCTTGCTGAAATAGTGGGTGGACCAGTCAGAAGACCTGGGGAGTGAGCCACTGTGACTCAGAGAGAGAAACCTTTGTTCCATCTTATTCCCTCAGGTATAATACTTCCTAACAGGAAAATCATCTTTAATCAGAAGTTACCCACTCAATGAGGCCCTCTCTGACATCTATCTAAAATTCCACTTCTCTTCCCTCCCTGATGTATTTTCATCCTTATCATTATCAATTTTACTTATTTAGGTGATTATCCATCTACTCCTACCAAAACATGAGCTCTAGTGAAGGCTTGGGTTTCATGCTTCATTAGCTATTGTTTTCCTACCACCTACAACAATGCCTGACAAGTGGAAGCTCCTCAATATTTGTTGAATTAATGACGAATCATGATATCCAGGTTGAACCTGAGGGAGGAGCAATGAGGCTAGACACGTGCTCACTCACAGTTTTCTGTGTCTGGCTGCTGAATAAAAAGGAAAAATCAAATTCTGGCACTTTTGGAAAAGCTGATCTCTGGGATGCGATTTCCAAGAGAAACATGCATTTGCTCCTAGATTGAAAGCTATGCATTTCTCCAAGTCTTAATCCTATCTGCAGCCTCTTTCCTTTGGGCAAATCTCAAATTCATGGCAGGAGCTGCCCAACTGACCCACTTCTGCATGTTGCGCATAGAATGGACTGTTGCAAGTTGCACACTGGTTTAATACCAAGCCAGCTTTCCATTAATATCATTTTTTTATTCTTTATTAAAAGATACTTAAGGCTTCTAATAGTTAAAGCCACTAAGCTCCAGGACTGGCAGTGGCTAACCACAGGCCTTGGAGTTGGGATTCCATTTTCTCTTCACCAATCTCTGCAAGTGGTATTTTAATGCTCAGGCTTTCTGTAGACTAGATTTAGACTGCCTCAGTCTTCAACCCAGATCTGGCATTTACTAGCCTTGTAATTTTAAGCAAGTTACTTAATATTTCCAAGGCTTAGTTCTCTCAGCGCTAAAGTAGGCATGATAACAACTTCTCCCTCATAGAATCAACATTAGTGTAAAATGAGGTAATGCATGTGAACCTCTTAGCATAATGATTGACAATTGTGTCTGCTCAATAAATATTAGATATTGTTGATGTCAAATTTTAAACATATGAAAGGTAATAATTTATGTTTTCTTTAGACTGAGTAAATAAGAGGAATGCAGTGATAAATGTATTCATTAACGGCCCAACTCTGATTGCCGGCAGTTTTCTGATAATCTTGGTCAGCAAGCCTGTAATTTAAAAATGGAATAATTTGAACTAATATTAAATTGACTACTATCCTAAGTTAAAGGTATCTTAGGATAGTGTCAAGTTTATTTTTAATGCCTTTTCTTGAAACTTCTGCATAAAAATAAAATCATTTTCTTTTTCCTTCCCTCTCACTCCCAAGTGTTAAAAGAGTAGGTGGGCAAAGCCAGAGAGTGATCAAGGAATGATGGGGCTGGTCAGAGGAAACTTCTCTGAGGAAGGGCATGCCATGTTGAATTCTATAAAGAATGATAGCTACATCCACCTTGGGGGAGAGGGGCAGGGTAAGCATAGGGAATGGGCAAAGGCATAGAGGTTAAAATCTCTCAAGGATCCCAAAGGCAATATTGTTCCTGAGATCAATGGGGTTGTAACAAAATCCTTCCTTTCTTTCTTCACTTATGTGACTTATTCTGAAACTTAATCTTCCCAATTGTTGACTTTGTCTGATATGACAATGAACTGGTGACAGATTCCCATGTTCAAGGCTCCATCTCTCAAAGTCATGCCATATTGGATAGATGAGAGAAAAATGTCACATCACGTCACTTTGTAAAATGTCATTCTAGTCTTTAAAAAGGAATAGAGGTTACCTATTTCAATATTCCTCAATGTCTAACCCTTCGCATAAGCCAATGGTAAACATTTAGCTTCGAACCCTTTACCTCTAATGCCACCTGAGTTCTCCTCACCACATATAAAATAGCAGCCCCATCTCCCACAACTCCCTATTCCCACCACCCTGCTTTGTACTCCTTCACAGCACTTATTACCACCAGACATATTATGTAATAATTTGGTTGTATTTATTTTCTATCTTCCCACAATAAAAGGTAGGCTTCATAAGAGTATAACTTTATCTATTTTGTTCACTGTCCTTCTCCCATTCCCTAGAGATATACCTGGTACATAGTAGGCATTCAGTAGGCATATGGACATGAATTAATAATTTCATGAAATAGGAGAAAATGACTCCAATCTTTGTCTCCATAAGGAAACAACCTTATGCTATCTAAGTGTTTTATCTAAAGCTAGATAGTTCTACCAAAGAATCATTGTAGTATAAAGCAGAATAAAGCCAACAGTAATGAAAATACTTAGGAAAAGTTTTTACATAATCAAAAAGTATAAACTAGAATGCATGGCTCCCTACCAGTACCATCACTCAAATCACTCATGAATGGAATTAAATATTTCAAAATAAAAGATTGAAAAAATCTAATCTTGTTTGCTTTCTTATAAGAACTGGAATATCCAGATATTTAGAAATATCTGGAGAGTTTATTGAATCTCTCAATTTTACCTGAATAAATGAGATCACTCAGAGACAATGACAAATACTGTCACTGTCTTACAATAGGACAACTATTATAATAATATTTTTTGCATTTTGAAAAATGCATTTTTCTAAAATTGGTCATAGTAGTAAATCACCAACAAGAAGAACACCTACATTCTTTTCCTACTTTTTTCCTTTCCAAACAAACACCAAAAAAAAAAAACAAAAAAAACAGCCAGTTTATCTTATGAAAGGCCCTGGATTTGCAGAAGGAACAGTTAATAGCAAGATCAATCCCAACTTGCTTTCCACAGAAGTCTCACACTCAGCACTTGAATCTGTCCTTTGTCAGCACAGTGGGATTTAACATGCACAGCTCCATTAGCATTAATGGTTGTCGTGCACACATCAATCCCCTGGCTATCAATGACAGAGCAGACCCAACAGAAGACACTTGTTGAACAGCTGAGAGGATCATGCCAAAGTTGTCCTCTACAGCATGACTGATATCCTTTCATTCTTCCCTTTTGTACTCAGAAAGTCAATGGCTATAATAGAGTCTTATTGCGACAAACATTGAGCAGTGCGATCTGAGCCCATCTGACCTCTCCCAAGACACATCTCCCAGAACATTTGGGAGACCTCTATTAGCACTTTTACAAATAATATGTTCCCAAATCATATAAGCGTTTGGCTACATGGAGCTTAATAATGGCCTTTTTTAGAGGAGTCTCTAAGACCCAGACTTGTCTTTGATATCCTCTTTGTTTTTATAAACATTAAATATTTCCATCACAGATTTTGCCTCAGTTCCTTTATTCAAAGAAACAAACGAAAAATGCCACCTGTCACTCAGAAGACCTACACCACATGGAGAGGCTATATGGAAAAGACCTAAATCCTATTTTCCAGTAGCTACTAACAATAGTAAGGAAATCAAAACATGGCTTTAAAATTATGTTCCTAATATCAATCTTTTAGGCTAAACTTACAATAAAACATGAATATAAAAGAGACCAACTCCAAGAGATGTGTACTACCAAAAAAAACAAGGATATGTCTGATCTCTACCTTGTCCAAGAAAACCAGACTTGAACATTGCCTACATTAGAAATCTGGCATACAAAATTGATCCACTAAATAAATGTTCAGCATGCAAGTTTTGAGCATATGTATATACAATATTCATTTTGTAGCACACAGTGAAATATCCTTCAAGCATTTATCTGGAAATATACATTCAACAAGAGAAGGTACACTGCAGTATTCAAAGATTATGACCTAGATTAAAATTCCTGGCTCTGTTATTTACAAGCTTTGTAACCTTGGAAAATTACCTAACCTCTCCAAATCAGCTTTCTCAGTAATAAAATAAGGATAATTGTATTATCAAAACTTCTAGTTTCAATGTGTATCAAAGAGGACACTCCCTACATGAGAGGTTTTAGCATTCATTATTTAGTCTACATTAAAGACATTTTAAATAAAATTTAAGTATTTTAGAGAGAATACTACATAAACAAATGGTGTGTTTGTGCATATATATCTACATATTGAAGCACAAAGATATATGCATGTATATGCACATGTATAAGTACATACATAAAGCATGTAGCATGAGACACCCATTTTTAAAATATTTTAAGGTCCCCTATATTTATAGAACCTGGATTACTACATAAAATATGAGGAAATCATAAATATGTAAGTAAAAAATCTCAAACTATGACTTGTTCAAAAAGTAAAGTCAAAATACTGAAAATTTTAAAAATTAATTAAACACCTTTTACAGTAATTTAAAATAAAGTTGTTCATTCCATGACTGAGAAAAATCACTTGGGGTCATTAAATATGTTTTTTTATCCACCTTTATTTCTACTTGTCCTAGGAGACTTCAAATTTGTCCTCTAGCAGCAAGTTTCAGGGGAGACGTTTCTACTAAAACACCATACCAGGTAATTTCTCACTTTGTAAATCAGCCATTGAGCTCTTCATAATTCTTTGCCTTAAACCTATTTTCTCTTCTCAACTCCCGTGCTGGTAACCATTTCACTCAAAATCAATGTGCTCCCAGAACTGAATTCCCAGAGAGGAATCTCATGAAAGCCATGACTCCCCAATGTGGCTTGAACTCTGAGTACCAAAGTGCAAAATATACTGGTGCGTTTAAGCCCCGTGACTGAAGTGCCTGCAATCTTGACTATGGCCACCCTTCTGTAATTAACTCAGTGTTGGATGATTTCCTGTGTTTGTCTTTCAACAGAAGGGGATATAATGCAATAGCTTGAAAAATGAAAGACCTTCTCATTTACACATGAAAACCCATCTTATGTAGCAGCTCCACGGGACTGTCTGCAGAGCTCTGTGTATACATTGCATTTAAGGGCTTAGATCTCTCGGCACCTGCTGTGTCACTACAGACTCCCACTAGTTTGAAGCCTGTTAGAGCAGGAGACTTCTCAGGCTGTCTACAGGATGCCAATACAGCTGGTCAATTCAATTCATTTGACTAGAAAAAAAAATCAGTCACTCCAGTAGGGGAAAATTCATCAAGCCATTTCTTTAGTGTTGTGTAGACAAATAAACTGGTTACCTTCGTTTTCCATTTTGCCACCTGTTCTGTGGGGCTGTGTAGACCCAGCTCAAGGCTCATCATTTGTTTTAATCACACTAAATGCAGCACTGAATCAAGTTTCCAATCTGAAAGCTGCCATCTGTTCAACGCCAGAGAAGAGATTTAGAAGATGCTACCAGTCACGGCCCCACAGAGGCCTGAGGCGGCTTTTCCCAATGAAAAATGCAGCTGTGGTTACTGTTTCTGTGAGACTGCCCTTAAGACAGAGTATTCTGTGTATTACTATATAAAGAGATTTATGTCACTGACCAGTTGTTTATAAGAGGGATGTAGTGTTCCTGAGCTGATAAAAGGACAGTAACCATTATCCAGTTAATAGAGTTATTAACTAGAGCCAAATTGGTTCAATAATCTGAAAGCAGCAGGGAGTAGCTCAGAAATTCTTTGACCACCCACACACTGTGAAGGACTCTAAGAGAAGTCACATAAATGGTCTACAGAAAACCAGAGAACATTAATAATACAACACACAGCATATTTACATTTTACACATGGCTCATCTATGAGCCACTTGGAGTATTTATCCCTCTTGGAAGATTTCCTCTCTGCCACCTCGTTACTGGTATCAGCTCCTGGAAGTAGGGAATTTATCTGTGGATGTTAACACATTAACAGAAGTGTGATATTATTTAATATAAAGGATAAATATGTATTACCTATGCTTCATAAATTAATTGTATTGCACAGAGATATTTAACAGTTGTATTATAGAAGTAGGCATTTTACTATATATCTAAATTTTATATTAATCATATTTTCTACAAGAACCTATGCTCAAGACCTAACCATTTGTTTTCACTAAATCAGATCCAATAAGTGTCCCTAAATATGTTATTGTTTATCATTATATAAAGAGAGAAGAAACCATCAATAAATATCATTTATTTAAAAATCATTTAGGATTAAACTTATAGTTTGATTGGATGACTAATAATATAGTCCCATAGTCATGGCAATGAGCCAAAATAGGAATTTCCATGAAAGTAGTCTATTCCAAAGGATAGAAGGTTAAATTAGTAAGACTTTCAAGGTAAGTAAATGACCAAATTCTCTTCACATTTACCAGATTCAAAGGGGTATTATGCTGCAGAACTGCCACATCAGAAGACTATAATTGGCTAAAGTTGTGAATTGCCTAAAGTTAGCTTTCAAACTATAGTCTCCTTTATTTTGTTTTCAAGATACCATGCTATGTTAAGAAAAAAATTTGTTTTCAAATTTTGGGGGGGTGGAAGGGAGACATTGCCCAGCTGGCATAAGAAGCACACACAAAAAAATGGACTTAAATAGCAATTGGAGGGATTTAACTGAAACATAAAAAAGAAATTCTTATCAGTGGGGAATTGCTAAGTGTTAGAATGGGTCACAAAGGGAAGAATAAATTTTCTTGTAAAAAGTAGATTTTAATTTGTCTAGAATGTTAAAGTGCAATCCTGCCAGAGGTAAGAGGATGAATTCTGAGTCTTGCTGGCTAATTAACAATTTGCTTTAGCAAAACTGGCAAGTAACTCAGTACTATGAACACCTAGTATTTATAAAACATGAGGTATCCTGGATTTTTTAAATAGATAATCTAAAGACCAAGTCCCTGCTTTCAATGAACATGTGTCCTTCAAATTTGGGGTGCAGGCAGGGGAGAGGAAACGATGTTACAGCACTAGTGTTTTGTGATATTCTAAAACAAATGACTACTTAACAAAATGAATGAATGCTTTATGCAATAAAAACGTTGTAACAATTTGCTAGGTGCAAAGATCCAGGATAAATACCAAATAGAGATGAAGTCTTCAGTAGGAAAGAACTGAAGGACTATGACTAAATACATGCATCAAGATCCTCTGTTGCACATTGAACTGAATTATATATGCTGATACCAGTTGTCAGTGCAGGAAGGAGCGGAGGGAGCAAGAGTGGGTGAGATCAAAGACAGTTGGTTTATTTAGTCTGTAATTTTTCTAGGTACCTATCAATAATCCCTCCCCACCCCTTTAATAGAACTGTGAAAGCTCTCCACCAAGATAAATTCCTTAGGAAATCTGTCAATTCTATTGTTTCCCAAGAGTTCTCCTTCCCAATGCCCTCTGTCTGGTATTCTGGACTGATTCTTCTCTACGTGAGCTGCACACTTCTCTTGCTGGGATTTCCTCTTTCATGTATATACTATAACTCCTGTTTCCTCAGTCTAATCTATTGTTCTTGCTTATTCCCCAATTGCGGCAGAGTTTATTGATAGAAATTTTCTAAGAAAGAATACATAGGAAGCAAATTTTTGTAATCATGTATATCTGGAAATGTCTTTATTCTCTACCCTCTGATTGATTGAAAGCTTAGCTACATATAGAATTATTCATGGAAAATGTTTTATTCCAAATTTTAAAGAATCATCTTCCAGCTTCCAGTATTGCTATTCAGAAGTCCTATACCAGTCTGATTATGATCCATCATGTGTAACCCACTTTTCTAAGACAGCTAGATCCTTCTTTTTATTTTTGACATTGGGACATGTTATGTTGCCTTGAAGTAAGTCTTTTCTCAACCATTTTGCTGAATGCTTCATGTGTCCTTTCATCCTAGGGACTCATACCCCCTACCTTCCTGACAAAGTCTTCTCTTAGTCCCTTGATATTTACCATCATCTGATTCTTCGCTTCTTTTTCTCTTTCTGGGAAACTCCAATCAGTTGGGTGTAGAACTCTCTATGGTTTTTTTGTTGTTGTTGTTGTTCTGCTGTCTGGGTTACATCAACTTTTTCTTTTAACACTTCAATTTTTTTTAATGCTATCTTTTTTTTCTTTTTCTTTTCTTTTTGAGGAGGATTGGCCCTGAGCTAACATCTATTGCCAATCTTCTTCTTTTTCTTTTTTCTCCCCAAAACCCCAGTACATAGTTGTATATCCTAGTTGTAGATCCTTCTAGTTCTATGTGGGACATCACCTCAGCATGGCTTGATGAGCGGTGAGTAGGTCCACGCTGAGGATGTGAACTGGTGAACCCTGGGCCCCCTAAGCAGAATGCGTGAACTTAACCGCTTTGCCACTGGGCTGGCCCTTCAGTTTTTTTAACTATTATATTTTTAAGTTCAAAGAATTCTTTCTCATTTCCTTATTGTTTCCTTGATTAATATCATATTGTTTCTGTTTGATGAGTATAACACTTTCTCTTATCTCTCTGAGAATATTAGTTATAGTTTTATGATGCATTCTTCCATTCACTGGATGGACTCTGTTTTTACTAAATTTTTGTCTCTTTCTCTCAAGTTGACATTTTTACTCAGATTTCAAGTGGTCCTCAACTGTTCACTCATAGAGCCAGAAATTTAAAAACTAATTTAGAACTGTGTGTATGGGCTGGCCTCATGAATTCATTGGCTGCCCTATAAGTTAATAGAGTTTCAAGACAGATTTTTATAAGGAGATCCTCAAATGTTTGATTCTCACAATGATAATGCTTCCATTATAGGAATTAGACAAGTAAAGAGGTAGACATTCTCATCATTAGAAATAACAAAATTTGCTGAAGCCCCCTGTTTTCAAGAAGGAAACTCATCTCACCTCTGCTTTGCCTGAGATCCCCGATTCAAATTCCCTTTCAAGCCAGTTTCTCTGGAAAATAGACGTAATTTTTCCTTCAGAGCTGGGAAAGAAGTAGCTGCCTGGCTGTTAGAGGTTGGAGAGGGCATCTGATGTTTCTAACTGCTCATTTCACAAAAATAAACCAATTCTCTTGATTTTGTCTCCTCCAAATTTTGCCATTTGCAGAACCTGCTGCCTCTAATCCCTTAGAACTGAGGGACTTTCCAAGGTCCAGTGGGGACAAAGTGACCTTCTCCTCTCTGATATCCTTCTCTATAGGTACCTAGCGCTCCACGTCTACTCTGCCAAATCATTCATTACACATCCATCTGCTTTCCACCTGAAGTTTGATGTCATCTCTCAGCTGCTGTTGTCTTCGCTCCTGTTTGTCCTGTAGGTTTTTACCCCTCTGACTCCCTTTTGTTATCTGAGTTGGGTTTCAGGAGGCAGTGCATGCTTTCAATGCACCACGTTTAACCAGACTTCAACTCTGTTTGTTCAACTGTGAAATAAAGAAAGATGATGTCTGCAGACTTTCAGATGCCAAAGTATAAATCTCAGAGGTTAGAGAATCTTATATGTACAGAAAGCTTGAGTAGTAGTTATAGATGGGAACAGAGAAAGGGGGGAAATCCAGAGAAATGATCACTGCTGTCCTACCTCTGAGAAAGGGGCAGCCAAAGTCAAAGAAGCTTGACCTCTAGAAATGTAAGCTACTCACATAGAGGCAGAGTGCCAGCAGGGAGAAAGCAAGGGGAAAGATTCAAGAAAAGCCAGGAAGACAACTCTGAATGCATTAGCATTTACAGTGTTCTCTCTAGCCCAGGTTCAAGGACAAGGGAAGATCCAGGAGCAGAGGAAACATATGATCTGACTAAAGAAAATAATGGAAATGAAGAGGTCAGGAGCAGAAATGGTTTGCAGAAATAGTCGTGGCAGAGTACTGGGACTATGGAAAAAACATAAAAACAAACAAAACTAAAGGAGACATCAATAAAGATCAGGAACAATCAATTCTAACTATGTTAAAGCCCAAAGGTTACAGAGGTAGCCATTCAATTTTTAAGAGAACGTCAAGGATATTTTTTATTGTAGAATATAAACAGCTAGTGAGAAGGAGATTTAACAATGCTCCAAGGGTCTGCATTTGGAAGAGTTCCACATGCTTATTTTAATTATATTTTCTCTTACTTTACATTACAAAGCACGCTCAATTTTGAAAACTCAAGCTGGAAGCATAAAATATTTTATGTAGTCCATTTCTTTGGCAACACATATGTAATAATTAACAAAGCTATGGGGAGAGGCAGAATTGTGTTATAAAAGATAGTTATTGCTGTAGATTCGGGACTGTTTTATTTGCTAATTCACTTATTTTATCATACAAGTAATATTTCTGAGTGCCTACTATGTGATAGGTATTAGGGATTAAAACATTAACAGAAAAAATTCAAAACAACTCACCAGAATTTTGATAGGAGGAGGGAAAAAACACAAAAGTAAGATATTCCATGAAATGGGTAGTCATTTTCAAGTAAACATGCAACTTAGAATATAACCTTTCTTGTACTTAAAAATCAGGTATTGCTATAAAACTCCTGATAGCACAGCTATATTAAGTACTTTAAAAGGAGGTAATTTGCAGGAATCCTTTGCAAACATTTTAAAATGTATACACTGGGCACTTTTGCACTTGAAAAGAGCCATGATTTTAGCAACTCCAATATAGACACAAGTTTATACAATAGCAAATTGAAAGAAATAGCAGGAGAAAACCAAACTCAAGAGATGAAACTATGTGTGTCAGATCAAAAATCTCTGGGCTTCAAAAATGAAATATTTGGCAATTGCAAACAGACAGGATGACTGTCTACAATTAGTACTTTATCTCCGACACAGAAAAAGTGATCAGCACCTAGCCTAGTGAATGCCTGGATCAAATATTTTTTGGGTGAATGAATGAATTAAATACGAGTGCAGTAGAAATCTGTGTGGACTACTGTGGGATAAAGAAGCACATCAAGGAATCATGCAAATACGGACACATAAGACTATAGGGGCTACCATAGCCAGTTTTCTCTAAATTGTTACTGTAACCTGGTGACTAACATGAAACCCACATTATTTGTAGCTGCTGCATATGTACTTATGCTTAACCAATTATATAAATAATCATTCGTTCCATGGTGTGAGTTCCCTTCTTTTTAATAAATTCTCTTGTCATCTTTATAAAGGTCCAAGTTTAAAATGTCCTTTCAGTTAATGTGAAGAGGCCGTCTAAATGCAGGGTAGGCCTGCAGACATTCGCAGTCAGGATTGGGTAGACTGGAAATTTTGGTTCAGTTTGACTGTGATGCAGCCTAGGAATTTGCCCTTCACAAGAAAGGAAGTCTGAGGACTACTAACTTTGAAGAATAGTGCCTTATAGCAGGGGCAATCCATTTCAGTGACTCCCCTTTTAAACTTACAGACTCCCCCAAAATTATGACACAGAAATACTGGCTCAGCCAAAATACGAATAAAATGGTTTTAAGAATGAATTTAGTTTCAAGTTTTGTTTATACTAACATGGAGATACAATTGGTAGATAAAGCAAATACTAGTCAGTCAGAGCAAATTACTGATTGAGGAATCAGAGCAGTATTTAATCTTAACCACGCCAAAAGAATTTATTGTAGCATCACTCTTCCATCTATCATTGTGATGTCATTCCCATCCACGTGTATAATGAAGAATGAAGCACTCCTGCTGAGGAGGGACAGAAAGTACGAAGTGGTAGTTCAAGCATCATATTTGACACCATTTTGTAAATGTGGGCTTGAGTTCCAGTTTTGCCCTTCTGAGCATTGTAACCTCATTTTTCTTCTCTGTAAATCAGGTACAGTGTGAATTAAACGAGTATGTATGTAAAATATTTAGCAGAGTGCTAACACCAGGTTAGCTAAAGATCCTTCACTATCTACCACGTACTACTAGTAGTAGTAATAAGGTTTCTTATCTTTTATAAACCGTATGGCAATTAATTTGTCAGAAAGGAAAATGAGGCCCATCTATAAACTTCTACTAATAAAAAGGCAACTAATAGCATAGAATGTAAAGGAAATTTGGCCTTCCTGAAATCAAAATATTAAAGAGAAAAATGAATGTTAAAGGCAGAAAAGAGAATTTGACTGGGAAATGAGGATTTAGCACTTTTTTGCTAAGAGATAAAAACAATGTTGAAGTAGTCAAATAGTGTCAAGAATTCTTTTAGTCTCACTTCTGAAATCCCAGAGTGCAGACCAACTAAAAAAATGTACCAGTTTATCAAAATAACCTGAACTCCCTCATTCCCATAGAATGATACCTCACTGCTCACTTCATCCCGGCAAACACTAAATCAGGCTTCATTCATTCATTGATTTTTCTCTCTGAAATGCTGAACACCTACAATTTCCAAACACTCTGCTGTTAACTGGTGATGCAAAGAAGAAACACATGTCTGCCTTCGTGGGCGTCTAATTCTAGCAAGTGATTAAACAAACAATTATCAAAATATCACAAATTATAACAGGTAGGAACGTAGGTACCCAGGATGGTGAGACAAGAAACTAATGGGTGGGGGTGGAGAAGAGCAAGGGACTATCCAGGATGATCAAAGAAGTCTTCCCCAAGAAAACACTTTTGAGCTGAGAACTGAATAAGGAGTATCTGCCATATACATTAAGAACAAGAAGAGCAGAGTATTGCAGGCCAAGACCCTCAGGCAGGAAAGGGCAAGGACAAAAGAAACAACAAAAGAAAACCATAATGGTTGGAGCATAAAGAGAGAAGGAAAGGGGTCTTAAGATGTAGTTGGAGAGGTAAGCTAGATCCAGAATACATGGGGCCATAGAGGTCATAGTAAACAATTTGGATTTTATTCTAGAAGTAATTAAACAATATCAACATGTATGTGTATTGTGTGGTAGTAGTGGTTATGATCTGATTAACCTTTTGGAATAAAATCACTCTAACTGCTATATGGTGATTAACAGGAGCAAGCACACTAGAAGGAGCAGTAAGACCAGTTAGACGCTACTTGAATTAGCTCACATATGAGATGGTTGTTTAAACCAAAGTAGAAGAGTGGAGATCAATATAAGTAGATAGATTTAAGATATATACCAGAGATATAACCAATAAAATTTGCTGTTAAATTGTATTGGGGGATTAGAAAAAAGTAAGTCAAGGATTCTTGCTACAATTTTGGTTTGATTAATTGGGTAAAATGTGTTGATATTTACTGACTTGGAAAAGACTGAGAGGAATAGTTTTGGGGGGATAAGTATCAAATACTGTATTTTAGACCCATAGAATTTTAAGTGCTTGTTAATGGAGATATCAGATTAGAAGTTAGATATATAAGTCTGGATCTCAGGGTGAAGCTCTGGGCTAGAGGTATACAACTGAGGTTCATCATTGTATAGATAGTATTTAAAGCCATGTGAATGGATGAAATCTCCTAGTGAATGACAGCAGAGAGGAAGGAGGAACCAAGACTGAAGCCAAGGACAAGCCAATCCTTAGAGGATATACAAAGGAGGAAGAGCCATCAAAGAAGCAGGAGAAGGAATGTAGGCAAAAAGCCAGAAGACAGTGGCATTAATTTTGTGACTAAGAATCTTCCCTAAGACCTTCCATAGCTTTGTTTCTATGACTTGGACTTCCAAGTACATTATTCCCATTCCTCACAATTCCATATATAAAATTAGTCTTTTTTGCTGGAAAACCATGAGTTTTAGTTGAGTTTTAAGACTGCATTAGAAAAAGGCACTTAAATACCAGGACTCCTTTTTACTATGGCTGTACTTTGCAGCCTACTTAAATTCTCTGAAGTCCAGTTCTTCATCTATAAAATGGAGGGGAAAAACATTAGGTGGTTGTGAGGATTAAAATAGATAATATATGAAAAACACTTAAAACAGTGTTCGGAATATAAGCACTCATTAAATAAACAATATTGTTATTTGAATTTGTATTATTTCTCAAAACCTCTCTACTACGCTACGGACAAAAGTTGACCACTGTCACAGAAAAAAATACTAACATGATGACAAGATAAAATAATCTACTGAAATTAAGGACCAAGAAGAAGAAATGAGAGAAGTATACATAAAGGTTACATAAAAGAATATGGAGGGGCAGTTACTTACAGCCCATGAACAAACCTGTTAAAATATTTCCAAAACAAAAGAAAGAGGCAAAAAAGGAGGAGGACGAGGAAGAGGACAGGGAAAAAAAATACAATAACTTTGCAGGGAAAGTAGGACTGCGTCTTAAAAAATTGTATACAAAAACTTTTCTGATTTGTTCTGTGAAAAAAAAATGTAGATAAGAATTATAAAAATATAAAAAAGTTCTACCTTTAAAACTTTAGATAAAACAATTTTTGAAAGGTGTGGTATAAGTAGCAACATAGAGAAACTAATGAATGATGGTGCTCAAAGAATATGATTATTACTGGCACAAATGGTTTTATCACAGAATTTCAGGTCTTAAAGGAAGACTTTGGCAACAGTTATCAATGCAATTCTATATATGTATAAAAGATGACTCAATGACACAGGGTCCATTGATTATTGTGTTTAAGGAAGAGCAGGGCAGGACTTCAGAAATTGAAAGCTCTTAACATTATTGAATTCAGACCATAAAATATTTGTGGGGATTTTATTGCAAAGACAAATGGTTACATCCATCAGAATGATATGTGGGATCCAAATTTGTGCAATAAAAGGAAAATGGCTGACTGCCTAGTCTCTTCCACAGAATTAGTTGTTATTACATGCCATCAAGTTGGCTCTGACTAGGGGTGACCATATGAATGAGTGGCGTCCACAATGTCCTGTCCTCAACAGCCCTACTCAGCTCCTGTAGACTCATGCCTAAGGCTTCCTTTATGGAGTCAATCCATCTCATATTTGGTCTTCCTCTTTTCCTGCTGCCTTCCACTTTTCCCAGCACTATTGTGTTTTCCAAAGAATCCTGCCTTCTCATGATGTGCCCAAAGTAGGGCAGCCTCAGTTTTATCATGTTTGCCTCCAATGATAGTTCAGCATAAATTTGCTCTAGGACCTACTTGTTAGTCTTTCTGGAAGTCCAGGGTATCTATAGAGCTCTCCTCCAATACCTATTTCAAATGAATCAATTTTTTTTCCTGTCAACCTTCTTCACTGTCCATCTTTCACACCGTACATAGTAATTGGGAAATATAAGGACGTGAATAATCTTGGCCTTAGTATCTCATGACCCTTCCTTACACTTGATCTTTCCTAATTCTTTCATTGCTGCCCTTCCAAGTCTCAGTCTTCTCTTGATTTCTTGGCTGCAGTCCATTTAAATTAATGATTGAACAAAAGTAAACTTTTTAACAATTTCAATGTCTTCATTGTCTACATTACAGCTGTGTAGTTCTTCTGTAGTCATGATTTTTGAAGTAAAATTAGTAGAACACAGTAAAAAGGATAAAATGGTTCATTACCTAGTAACTCTACATTAGGTAAATGCTTTTGACTAGAGACAACATCCTATATGTTCAGTAATAATGTACAACATACAGGGGTAGCTATTCAAATGTGTAAGATATAGGAGAATAACATAAGCAATGTGATTAGTAATCCAATAAAAATGGGTGAAATTCACAGGAAATATCAGTACACCTGTGGCAGATACAGATTCATGGTTGTAGGCTTCCACTGTACACATTGGCAATTGATGGAGATATGTAACTTTTTATATGGCATCATCCTTAAATGATTATGGAATGCCACTGATAAAGACATCTAAATATTGAAATCCATGACAGATATTTGTCACTATTCTCTCTGCATTGTACAAACTTTATACAATCTCAACTGCTTATCTAAAGGTGGGGTTACAACTATTAGTTACATTTTTTAAATGCCCAGATGAATACTAGTCTAGAGAACAAGGGTCATCCCTGGCCTATAGTGTGAGTTCCAATGTTCTCCTACAGTCACAAAGACCCTGGAAATAACAGCATCCTCTCTGGACATCTGGATTCCAGTCAGAGGCCCTGAAAGAGAGAGACATGCCTCTCAGGTCACTTCTAACTCAGAACTTTACCAGTTGAATTAAGGAGTCCCAAATCCAGATTCCAGCACAGGACACAGGGAAGCATTAACAGCCTCCAGGTTTCTACAGCACACCTGAATCCAGAGAAGAAAATTTAGACAAGAATAAAGCCTCTCAGCTCAACTCACTTCAAATGCAAACATGAGAAGGCTTTTCTTGTGTAGAAAATATTTAGGCTGGAAGCAAAAGGTTGAGGAGTGAAGCAGACGGGACAATTGAAGCAGTGAGAAGAGTATTGTAGGCAGAGACCTGGAAGTGAGAAAGAGTGAGGCATATAAAAAAAAACCAGAGTCAGTTCAGTTTAGTTTGAGCATAGCCTCAGAGAGGAGCTGTAGTAACTACGAGGAGCCATGAAAGATCTCTGCATTCAAGTGAGAAGTAATGGTTGGTTCTATAAATATTATAAATATATACATATATATATATACACACCTATACATATATGTCCTGAAAATAAATCACCCTTTGCCTTCTGTCTCCAAATATCTATCTCTTCATAATATTTTGAGGTTGTTATGTGGACTCAGAATACAATGACCAAGAGAGAAGCATGATATCAGATAAACATCAGATCTATAGACAAAATATTTTTAAGTGAAATTTATCAAGTCATGCCTATGTACTACCAACTCTTAACTATCATATCTGTTTTGAGTCTATAGTTTACGGTTTATGAAGTGCAATTTAATAAATTTATTGACCATTTAATTTGGCCAGTTGTGGTGTAGGAGAGGAAGAATGCCTAAAAATATGAATAAGTTTGAACTGTTGTTGCCCTTGTTCAACACAGTGTAAGGAACTGTTGGAATTAGAGCCATAGGTGAAAGGTTCAAAAGAGAGCTGCACAGAGCACACCATGAAGCTTCAAAGGAGGGGTTTATCACATGGAACCAAGAAAAGACTCATGAAAGAGGGAACTCTAGAAATGAACTAAAGGAAGGACAAATTTGGGCAGTTTTAGAAGGGATGGAATTCCTACAGTGACCAACGGTTCATGTTTTGTGTTTTATTTTATTTTTCTGGGTTTTTTTTCTTTTTTTTTTTTTTATGTCAGAGAGTCTTCAAGTTCTTAGTGTATTAATATGTGAAGCTCCTAGGTGGAGTTACAGCCTGATTTGATCATAAAACCATAGATTCTTCCTCTCTCTCTTAATATTTTATGAAGCTAGCATTTGGTAAATTCACTTTAGAACTTTGCTTCTCAAAGTATGATCTATAGTCCAAGAGCATTTGCATCGTGGGTGCTTGTTAGAAATTCAGAATCATAGGCCTAACCCAAGACATACTAAATTATTAAACTTTCAGAAACACTGGTCTAGAAAAGGAGTCAGTAAACGTTTTCTGTAGAGAGCCAGATAGTACATATTTGTGGCTTTGCAGGCCATACATTCTCTATCACAACTACTTAATTCTGCCATTTTATTGTGAAAGAGCCATAGACAATATGTAAATAAATGGATTTTGCTATGTTCCAATAAAACTTTATTAATAGAAATAGGTGGCAGCACACATGTGGCCCCAGGTAGGTTGGCCCTAGCCAACCCATGGTTTAGAGCATAGGGTATGTGTAGATTAAAAAAAGGGCCATAAATGAGAACCCTATGAGGAATCTATTAAAGAAGCCATAGAAAGCAGCTTTTAAAGGATTGTGACCAATATCTCATTCTAATGGTACAGCAGTTAGGATAGAAAAAATGCTAGAAATGGGGTGCCAGCTTGAAGGTCATTGCAGTCATTTGAGCTGTTAAGTACTGTGGGACTGAATTAAAGTCATAGCAGTGAAAGTGTAAAGGTGAGAATAAAGGAGAAATCCCATAGGTCAAAGAATCTGATTGGATGTAGGGTTAAGTCAAAGTTATTGGATGCAGGGCACCAAAGTTCTTTTTTAGCATGTGGAAGAATAGGGGTACCATTGCCAAGGACTCAATTATCAGAAAAAATTCTGGTACTAGAAGGAAAAAAAATGATATTTTATATGTTGAGTATAATTTGCTGATATTATATCAAAGAAAAGATGTCTGGGAGGCATTTGATAGCAGGATCAAGGGATGGACATATGTCAAATAAAGCTGGAAATTATCATGCAAAAAAGAAAATGCTTACTGAATCAGATAAGATCTACAAAAGCATTTGGGAAGAAGGAGCAAAGGAAGCTTAAAGAAAGAACCTTGCGAAAGGCCTACATTAGGAAGGAGATGGCGAGAAGGCAGAAAAGTAGAAGTAGTTCAGGAGTATACAAGCCAACAGAGAAGTTAAATTCAAGAAGAAAGAGGAAAATAAATACAGCAGATAATTTGACATCCTAAGATTCCCACATACATTTAAAATACTGAAAATATAAGGTTTATTGCCACAGGAGTAAATATTCTAACACTATATCCCAAGCTCAAGCTTCTGTTTTCCTTGCATCTTATCAACACAGTTCAGAATATTCAAAGAGGGAAAATTGAGCAAGGACCAGAGATAGTTATGACAGATCATGGCAGGAACAGCCTAGATCAACTTAAGTATAAGCTGTAAACATTGCTGAATAAACCTCAATGAATCCCTTCCAACAGGTTTACAACCTGCAACAGGTCCTCGGAATTAAAAAGACTTAGAAGAAAGATGATCTTTGCTGTATTTTCTATTTTGAATTTATATTGAAAATGTGCATTTTAATCATATGAGCTAACAGACCTCAATTCATAAATGACCGCAAATTTTTTTTACTAAATACTTTCTATCTTAGTAACACATGGATTGCACATATCAACTAGTAAGCTATGACTTATTCAACACTAAGTTACTAAGGTTAGAGCATGAGCTTTCTTGCTTGGGATTGTCAATTATAGATCATGAATAGCTGAATTCACCTTTCCTTTATCTATGCAGATATAACATCACTCTCTAGTTGGCAATTGTACCCTAGTTTTACTATAGAAACAGTAAAAGGAGTAATAGTAATAATAGATAACATTAATTAAGAACTTATTATGTGGCAGGAGCTCTTAGAAGAGCTCTACATGTATTAATTCATTTAAACCATACTGGTTTTGCAGATGGCAATTATTATCTGGAAGGTGTCTTAAAGATCATCAAATCCTTGACTGCCTCGATTTTTCTTCTCCATGCTCTGTTGGTACTGTTTAGTGGATTCAGCCCAAGCAGACTGGGATCAAAGGCATGGCATTTGCTCAACAGGTTTTGGCCAGCAATACAAATGTTTTGCTGCATGTATGTTGATCAATTCAAGCCCATGGAGCACACATGCAATTGCCCAGATCAGCTTAATAAGTAATCAGTTCATTTCTCCAGTCTGGCTTGATTCAGAGGCAACATCTGCACCTTTTAGAGGTATGGAAAGATGCCCAGAAATAGCCAAGTGAAGGACAGCAAATACACAGAATTTAGTTTTATTCCTACCTGTGCTCAGTTAACTGTGTTGCTGAGTGCTGATAAGGTTTAGAAATCTTTACAATGGAATGTTACTCTGAGAGGTAGAGTTGAGATTAACAAATATACCTTACGTTGCTTATGGATGGAATTTCAGCTAAGCACCCATCACTACTTTAAAATCATTTAAAAAAATTATTCTGTTTGCTTTTTATGTTTGTAACTGGTCCCTATCCCACCCCTTCTTTCTGTTCTTTTTTTCTTGCTAAGATCAGAAAATGAATTTCATTGCCTCTGTTCCTCAATCAGATAGTGCATGCACCATAGACACTTGTTTCCTTTGCTTCTTTATGCACATACATCAAAACCTGTAGATGACAGAAACAGACTTTTGAAACACATCACTGATCCCAAAATAAAATGCAGGTGATTTCTGCCCCTATATGACCCCTTACATCTGTGATCTATCATTTCCCAGGTGTCAGTTACTGACTAAAGAAATAGAAATAACATTTAAATGATGCCTTTCAGACTTAATTAATTCAGAGTAGCAAGTAAAACATGTATGGTTAAAAGATCAGTTTTGGTTTATATAGAATTTTGCTTTACAACCATATTAAAGATATAAAAACAAAAACAAATGGCCTATGTATAATAAGTGCAGTTTTGATTCTTCTAGATACTAAACTGTCAGGGAAATTCAATTCCCTCCATAAATCATGACACAGTATGTAATACCTATAATTTCTGGTTTTCTTTAAAGATTATAAGAAGAGAAACCAACATTAAAATGCTGGGTGCTGCACTAGGGGTATTTGCATATATTATTTCACTTAATGCTCACACAAACCTTAGACGGTTGGCATTATAATCCCCATTTTACAAATAAGAAGAGTGAGTTTCAAAGAAGTAAAATAACTTTCTCAAAACCAAAAAGTTGGAAAATGGCACAGACAGAATTTGAACCTAAATCTTCTGGCTTCATCTTTCCTCTTTGCCAACTTCCTGGAGGAAATAACTCTCTATGCATTGTATTTGAGTATGTAAAGAAAAGATGAAAGAGTGAAGAGTGGCAGAGAGTCAGACAGAAATGGAGAGAAGAGAGAGTCATAAAAAGGGGAATTGTGTCCTTGAACAAACAATATATTCGTTTTCCATTTTCTGCACTATTTAAATACAAACTAATCTCACTGGTTTCATGGGCAAAATTTAGTTTACATGATTACAAAAATGTTTCTGTGGGGACTGAGTGGGACAGCTGCTTTCATTCTAAACTGTTTTCTACTATTTCTACTTGGTAGCAGATATCAGAGAAAAGTTAAGTATACAGCAGTCACTGACTTCAAATTAAGTGGTAATGAATGCAGATTTCCATGAAGATTCCACGAGTTAGTAATTACAGTTTTATTGCAATTCGAAATGGTGAAATAAACTCAGTCTCCACTGTCCCATACATGTAATTGATGAGTTAATTTGTCTTCAGCACTCTCGCTGTTCTAATCTTTCTCCATCAATGCCACGAAAATTAATACGATGCAAAATGTATAAAATTATACCCACTAAAAAAAACCATTGTACAGTACCAGGGAGGCATATTTATTTCATCTGTGGATGGTACGGGGTCACCATCTTTTTTTTCCCCCTTTCCCAGTGACATTTTCAGATTTGACATTCTGTGACATTTTCAGTTTAATATTGCTAATACCCTGGCTGCAGAATTAAAAGTACACCCTGAGGAAGGGTTGAATGCAGACACATCAGGAGAGTGTAACTATTCCCCCCACCGCAATAAATGTTTATATGTAAACAATATAAACATTAAGAAGCACTGAACAACTCTATTTATCCTTGATTTTTTTTCAGGGGGTGGGGGAAGAGTAGGTGGTCAATTCTCCATTCCCAGGGGTTGACTCTTCATTAGAACCTTGATGTGCAATGAACCAATGTGAGATACTACCTGCGTGTTACCCAGGGACTATATGATAAATGTCTAAAGTAGGGATAGAATGAAAGGTGCTCAACATACAGCAGGTGAGGCATTCTCCCCTGAAGACAGCTGAAGAAACATATCTACAATTATAATTCAGGAGCCACAAGAGTCCCTACACTATATATCCCTAACTGATGAATAAGCCACAACATTAATTGAATGTTACGCTCACTGACATTTATATTGGGTTCTGTTTGATGAATGAAAGGTTAGATTCAGTTTTTTAAAGTGTAGTTGATAAGCTCCATCTGACTGTCCCTTGGGAATACCTGTGGACTCCTATTGCATTCCAAGGATGCCACTCATCTCCTCCCTAGCCCAGTCACTGCTTACTTCCCTTCATCCATAAGCAGTGCAATTTTTCACTGGGACGGAAAATACTCTTACAGGAGTCAACCATTACTATTGAGTAGAAGAAATATGGGCTATATCTGAGCTATGGTATTTGGCTCTATTTATCATTTCCCAATGCCAAACAAGATATTCACCTACAATTGATCCAATCTTCCTTTTCCCCACCACCACTAGCCCATGATCTGTTTGAAGAACTCAGCCTCTCCCCAACCTTTAAATATAGACATTTATATGAGTGATGTTTTATCATGAAATGGAAACAAAAGACAACTGGATCTATCAGATCAAGTGACGAAATGAGACTGCTTTGAGGGAGGGGGGTTTAGTAAGGGGTTTTTGTAGCTTTATTGAGTTATAATTGACAAAATCGTATACATGTAAAGTATACAACGTGATGAGTTGATATATATATATACACACACACATACTGTGAAATGGTTACCACAATCAAGCTATTAATACATCCATTACCTCATATATTTACCCTTTTGTGTGTGTATAGTTAGAACATTTAAGATTTACTTTCTTAGCAAATTTCAAATATACAATACAGTATTATTAACTATAGTCACCATGCTGTACATAAGATACTCAGAACTTATTCATCTTATAAGTGAAAGTTTGTATCCTTTGACCAAGAAATAAGAACTTGTACCTCAATCCACTTTGATGTTAGTTCTAGCCATCCCTGGTTTGCCTGAGGGCTCTGCTTTAGGGTCCTCAAATTACACCTTAGTGCAGACACAAGGTCCTCTCAGGCAAAGTCTCCGTATGCTAAGTGCTAAGCACTATCTCACAGAACTTCTGAGAGACACATAATACCACAAAAAGGCTGTGGCCCTGCAGGGAATTGAGCCTGTTGTGGATTCATTCTGTTGAAATTTCAGATTACAAGAGTCATATAAACAAAGTAGTGACTTTTCAGTCTGCTAGACGCTGTGCCCTATTGGTCATAATGTTGCAACCAAAGATTTATGCAGAAGGGCTATAAGGGTGCAGATGAGAACAGTGCAGCTACTTGCCACTGGTGGTAAGCTTGAGCTTAGCACTACAAAAGTTTCTTTATAAATAATACCAAGCATGACACTCACTGTTATTTTCCTTTGCTGTATCATTTTTGTTTGCTGTTGTTTTTAATGGTTAAGCTATGGGCTTTGCAGTGAATAGGTTTGAAAAGCTCCCACTTCCTATCTGATTTTACTAAGCATCCAGATGTAAATGGTAGCTGGATATTTTTTTCCCTCTGCATGGATGGGTCTTATGTCTCCCTTACTTTTTATGTGTGGTTAATATAATCTAACAGCACATATACTTCCATCTATTTGCATTATTTGGCAACTATTTTTGTTTTACACCTATTTAAGATGTACTCAAAGTTAAGTTGCATAAAAATTTCCCACTACAGACTTTTTATAAGAAAGTAATTTTGAGGGTTCCTTTTTCCTAAGTGCTCTGATATGCAAGAGACAATTGGAAGATTTATATGTAAGAGCTAGGAGTGACTATCTTAGCCCACAATATCCTTCCTCTTGTTTTTCCACATTGTGACACAGAGGTGGTTGCTATGAAGATTTATCCAAATTTACACTATAGTCATATATCATGACAGTATGCCTGTGGGCTTATATGAGGTAAATGCACACTTATCTAAATATAAGTACAATATAATCATCAATGTAGTAGATATTAGAATTAACAGTTACATAATCCAGGGAAAGATGTTCTATCGAATTAATAAATTGGCAATATTTTTCATAACCTGCTCAAAAAAAGTGTGCTCTTTTGTTTACAGTACAGAGAGAAGTTACAAAGAAGAGAATAACATTTGTTGAAATGGATCAGGAAGGTAGACATAGCACCTGGGTAGATAGATGTAGGGAAGGTAAATGAAGGGAACATTTATTGAGTGTCTTATATATAGCAAAGTACTGTATTTGTCCCTCTAACATAGGTTATATGCTAGAATGACATATTTGTTTATTTGTTTTTCCTTAAGCATCTTGATATGCTGAAGATAGTCAGGTATTTCAGAGACAAATACATAGGAGCTTTGTAAACCTAAGAGAAATATATTTGTAGCTTTCAATGATATGTGTAAATGCACACACGGGTGTTTTATAAATATACTCTATATACGATAGGGCCATGTCTTAAACACTAAAATTAATTAAGTTGGCACGGACATGTGGATTTCTAGTATCTCCACTTTCAAGCTTTTCTTCTCCTTCTATGTTCTCTGGCCCTAGTTAGGCATTTTATATGCTTAAAAAGGGTTTATTATTATGAGGCACTAAGGAATAATAATGTGAAAAATATGATTCTTCACCTTAAGAAGCTTTTAATCTAAATAGAATATCCAACATAAAACAACATATAGTGTACAGAAAATTAACACAGAGGCACAAACACAGGGCTAAGGAAGGGATGATTCAGAAGAGAGATGGTATATAACCCCTCTGAGTAATGAGTAAGATTTCTGTAGGTAGAAGGGAAGTCAAGGGAAAAGAAAAACCATGAGTATAAAGTCCAATGTCTACAGTTTGATAAAGTAATTAATTGCTTTGTAAGCTACCTCCAAATCTTTTTGGGTATAGATATCACGTAAATCAAAACAATGGAATAAAATGTAAATGATGACTACATATCGAATCTGGCCATGGATTTAAGAAACAAAGTAATATCAATGTTTTCCCTAGGCAAGAACAAAAACTTATGAAGTAGGTGACAGCAGAGCACAAACAAGAACAAATTGGTAAAAGCTGTAGATAGGTAGTCAAAGAAAGAAGGCAAAACATATACAGAATACGGCACACATCAGAATAATTTTAGTATCTTTACATTCTCCCCTCTCTTCGCATGTTTCAGAAAAAAACTTAGTTCCAAATTTTATTCTATCAGCAAAATCTATAATTTAAAACATACATCCCAAGGAAGATAAATATAGACCAATAAATTATGAAAGTAAAAATGAGTGGATAGCTACATCTTAAGAATGAAAAGAAACTGACAAAAGATAAAAAATTCCCACATTGGTTTAAGAAGAAATAACAATGAAAATTAGAAAATATTTTTAAATTAATACTTTTTAACATTCTACATATTAAAACTTGTGAGATGTAAATAAAATATTTTTAGAAAGAATTTTATCATTTTAAATGCATATTTTACAAAAGAAGAAAGACTAAAAATCAGATATCTAAAGATCCATCTCAAAAAATTAGAAAAGGAACAGCAAATTAAACCCAAAGACAGCAAAAGGAAGAAACTCATTAAGAACAAGAATTAATGAACTAGAAAGAATACATATGATAGGAGGGAACAATAAATCCAAACACTGGTTTGTTTGTTTGAAAAAAACTAATAAAATTGATAAACCATGGTGAAACTATTGAAGAAAACACAAATATGAAAGCGAAGAATAAAGAAGAGAAGATCTCACAGATATTAAGATAATAACAGGGTGTTATTATACTAAAAATTGAAAAATTTAGATGGAATGGACAAAGTCTGAGCAAAGCACAACTTGATAAAACAGACATATGATAAAACAGAAAACGTGAACAGTTGTATATTTTAAAAATATATTTAATCCAAAATTAAGAATCACCCCACAAAACAAAACAAAGTCTCAGCCCAAATAGCTTCCTCAGCACATTCTACCAAATATTTAAGGAAAAAGTCATGTCAATCTTTCACAAACTCTTCCAGAGAATAGGAAAAGAAGGTAAGTTGCCCAAATAATTTTATGAGAGCAGCATGATTTTGATATCAAAATACAATTAGAAGGAAAAATTTATAAGCAAATCTCTCTCATAAATACAAATGCAAAAATGTTAAATAAAACATTAGGAATCCAAGCCAATAATATATAAATAAGCTAAAATGTCATGACCTATCTGTGTTAATTCCAGGAATGCAAAATGAATTAAGTTTTTAAAATCAAACAGTGTAATTCACCACATAAACAGAACAAAGGGAAAACTGGCATATGATCACCACCTTAGATGCTGAAAAGACCTTTAATAAAATTCAACATCAATTCTTAGTTTTAAAAAAATGCTTAGTGACAATGATGTGAAGAAATTGGAAACCTTCTGCACTGTTGGTGGGAATGTAAAATGGCGCAGCCACTACGGAAAACAGTATGGCAGTTCCTCAAAAAATTTAAAATAGAATTACTGTATGATCCAGCAATCCCACTTGTAGGCATATATGCAAAAGAATTGACAGCAGGGACACAGGTATTTGTACCCATATTCATAGCAGCATTATTCATAATAGCCAAAAGGTGGAAGCAACTCAAGTGTCTATCAATGGATGAATGGATAAACAAAATGTGATATATACCTACAATGGAATATTATTCAGCCTTAAAGAGGAAGAAAAATTTGACACATGCTACAACATGGATGTACCTTGAGGACATGATGCTAAGTGAAATAAACAAGACGGAGAAGGACAAATACTGTATGATTCCACTTCTATGATGCACCTAGAATAGTCAAATTCATAGAGACAGAGAGTAGAAGGATGGTCGCCAGAGGTTTGGGGAAAACGGGGTATGGGAAGTTACTGTTTAATTGGTACAGAGTTTCAGTTTTAAAAGATGAAAAGAGTTCTGGAGATGGATGGTGGTGACAATTCTACAATAATGTGAATGTACTAAATTGTACTTACAATAGTTAAGATAGTAAATTTTATGTTGTATGTATTTTACTACAATTTAAAAAAAAATTTTAACGAATGAAAAAAGTGCTTAGCAAACTGAGAATGGAAAGAATTTACCTTAATTTGATAAAGGGTATCAAAGAAAACCTACAAAAACATTATATTTAATAGTTAAGAGCTGACAGTTTCACAAAGAAAAACAAATCAAAGGTATTGTTTGAATTGGAAAGGAAAAAATAAAACTCTCATTGTTTACATATAACTTAACTGTGTTGAAGAAAAACATGCAGATTCTACAACTAAATTACTAGCATAACTTACTGAGTTCACAAAAGTTGTATGATATAATGCCAATATATAAAAACTGTTTCCATTTCTCTGTATCAACATCAAGTATTAAGAAATAAAACAGGGACCAGTGGGTAAGTTCAGCAAGCTCCGCTTTGGTGGCCCAGGTTTGTTTCCCGGGTGCAGACCTACACCACTCGTCAGCAGCCATGCTGTGGCAGTGACCCACATACAAAACAGAGGAAGACTGGCACAGAAGTTAGCTCAGGGGAAATCTTCCTCAGAAAAAAAAGAAAGAAAACATAAAAAGTTGTCAGGTATAATAGCATAAAAATTCAAATAACTAGGAATTAATCTATCAAAAGATATGTGATACCTCTGTGCAGAGAATTATGAAACATTATTGAAAAATAAGACCTACTAAACAGAATTATGAACTACGTTTACTGATACAAGATTCAATACTGTAAAGATACAAATTCTCCTGCTAATATGTAGATTCAATACCAACCAAAATCTCAACAGGGTGTGGGTGTGCGTCTGCATCTGCTTGTGTGTTTATATTGAGAAGTGGATTCAAAATATGCCCAGAATAGCCAAGATAATCTTTAAGATGTTTGATGGACTTACCACACCAGATGTTGCAACTTATTTTAAAGCTACAGTAATTAAGAAAGTGTGATATTTCAGAAGAAATATACAAATAGAAAAACAGAGTAGAGAGCCAAGAAACAAATTCATGAAATATGGCTATCCACTGCTGATGAGAGTGAAAATTGGTACAACCACTTTGGAAAATGGTTTAGTCTCATCTAACAAAGTTGAAGATACACAGACTCTATCAATCAGCAATTACACACCTGATTATATAGCCAACAGAAATGTGTGCAATTGTGCACCACAGGACATGAACAAGAATGCTCATTGCTGCATTGTTTGTAAGAATCCAAAACAGGAAACATTCCAAATGTTAATCAACAGTATAAATGATTTTTTAATGTGGTGTAATAATACAAAGGAATACTGCACATCAATGACAATAAACAGCTATATGCGCCATCACAATCTCACAAAGATAACATATAGCAAAATAAGCTAGACATAAAAGAACACATACTGTATGATTCCATTTAAACTAAGTTAATAAAAATAGGTGAAACTAAACACTCTAGTGTTTAGCAATGCATACTTAGGTGATTAAATTATAAACAAAAGGAAGTAATTAAATTAGTGAGGGGGAGATATGCGCTAATAAATTGGGAAGAGCTGTGAGGGGGCCTGCTGCTATCTTGGCTGTGTTCTATTACTTAACATTGTTGGTATAAAGCATGACGGCTTTGTGACAAACAAGAAGCTATAAATTTGTTTAATTTTGCTATATTTCACAATAAAATGGCTAAAAATTAATCATAGAAAAATATGGGTTATTCAAATCAAATGAATGTAAAAAGAATGCCTAAAAAGTGTCTAAATAATATAGGGGAATGTTGACTTCTTTTACTAAAACTCTTTGTTATGTTTTATTACTGGTTCTCCTGGCTATTAGAGAGGCTGAGAGACACTAGCAGAAATTTATTGATACCTGAAAAACACTAAAGACCTAAAATGCCATCAATTTTGCTCCAGGAATGGAGTTAGATTTCACAGTAAATGACTGGCAAGGAAGATTTAAATGTCTTCTGCTGCAGCAGCTGCTGCTTCCTTTCAATTTCTTAATTGTGAACAAACATTCCTATTTCAAGGCCCAAATAGGTGATTTTGAAACCTCCTCTTGACTCTGATGTTACTTTCATCCCCAAAGCCACTTGAGGTGGGAGACCCTTCTTCTTGGTTTGCAGAGGAGTTCACAGCACTGAGAGGGGCGCAGTGTTGGAAATTTAGCTTACACACAAGCATGTTAGTCTTCACATTCCACACAAAATGGACAGGGATGGGACAAGCCATGAATAGCAGAAAAGTAATCAAAAATATGGATCATTATGCTACCACACAACATATCCACTTTATCACACACCTCCCCTGCCAATATGAAGAGTTTGGATTGCAAAGCAGATGTTCTGCCCCACTATCCCTCCTCAGGCCTCATCCCTTCTGATCCTGCTTGCATGAGCCATGCTCTGTTTAGTACAAGTCTTAAGACTTAGCACCACCCATCCATCACATCACAGGTCTGCTCAAATAGATATGCAGATACCATTGTGCTGCTCCCCAAATGAAGACAGGCCAAAGACTATATACACAAACCTCTGGTTACCTCCAACACAGAAAGATTCTTTGTTGCTGTCCTGAGCTACGAAGAGAAATAGGGATGGAAAAATCGCAACTTTTAGTCAATTAGAATAAATTTATAAAAACAAATGTGTTTGTGTGTGCAGATGCAATGTGATATGATGTGTTACAGTAAGGTAGCACAAAAACAGAAGTTGATCACAGGCCACCAATCACACAGAAGCCAGTGGGTAATAGAATATGTAGAATAGTAGGTAAAAGAAATCATGTTAGACAAAGCGGAATGATGTGTGACTTAAATTTACAAACCCCAAGGTCTACACTGTATTCTGAAACAATAAGAGGATAAAGTTAAGTTAAGAATGCCTTCATTTGTTTAACAACTAGAAATATGTTCCTTTCTTCAGGGCAACCCTATGGAGGGTTTAGCTGATCTGCTGTGCTGAGCAAACAGAGGGTTGCTCACCAACAGCATCTGCTGGGGACTTGAGAAAGCTGTTCTCTCTTAATAGATACCATTTTCCAATTTTATTTCTTCTTGTGTGTAAACTCTTAAGGAAATGATGCATTGCATGGAAATTCATCCACAGCTGAGAGTGCAAATAAGGGAAGAAAAACAAAATCATAAAAGACATTAAGAGGTACACTTCAGAAAGCAAGTTTACTCAGTTTCTTAAGCACTGAAGCATTCTTGTTTTCAATTTTAACAGAGAGGCAGAAAATGTAAAAACAAAGTGATTCCCAGGGAAAAGATTCGTTTAACATGGCTGAGAAAAGTTAGTTATTTTTAAACTTTTCCCTTTAAGAAAAAGGGAAATTGTGTAGCTGCGGATTTCAGTTGTCTCCTGAGAGTCGGCATTCTTGCAGTTTGTGTGTAGGAGGCAAACACTTGCTAAACTATTTGAGAAAGAAAGTACCTATACGATAAAGCAGCAGGAAGCATGTACTGGATCATATTTACCATCCTATAGCTGAAAGCACCTTGTTATACTGCAGTACTTTCACTGTCATGCACTGGCTGATAATGGTGAACTATATTTTGAGAAACCAGTGGCTATGGTTCAAAACTAACTCTCTGAAAACCAGAATGTGTTGCTGAAAATGCACACCTTTTTAAGGTTTACATATATTTAGATGTCTGATGTGTAATTATAGCATGTTGGTCTCGAGAACACTCATCTAAGCAATTCCTTTTTTGCCAGAGGAATGAGGTTGATGAAATTTGCAGACATTAAAGCATTTTCTCTGCACCTACTAGCTGATGCATGTGATTTGAAATTCATTGATCTCAGCAAAGCTTAAACATAAAATGAAGAATGGTAAAATATCTCCTTCAATCTTTGCTTGCAATCTTTCAAGTACTTAGGTGACCTTCTTTTTTTCAACTAAAAGCACTTTAAACATACACACATTTACGGAGTAAAGAACTAACTAGAAGTCATTGATTTTCAAATTGGTTTTACTTATATTAGATTCAAATATTTAGAAATATATGCCAAGGAAAACATTTGTTTTATGTAGCTTTTACAAAAACTATATTTTCTAGATGAATAAAGTTTCCTGTTATAAGAAAGTATATTGGTTTTATTTACATGAATAATTAGCAATATCTTACGTAAAGCACTGTGTTGGACCTGCTTTATTCCCCTTGATTTGTGTTCTTGGGTCACCTGAGTTAACGTGGTCCTTTGTTACATATGAAAGCATCATGTATTCAAGTAATAATAATAGCTATTAACAAATGACAGCTGATGTTTATTGAAAGCTTATTTTGTGGCAAATAATGTGCTAGGAGTTTTACATGCATTATCTCAACAAATCTGCACATCAATGAGTATATTATTTGCCCCACTTAGGAAGTTTAATTTTCCAAGGTCAGCACGGCCAGTGGTAAAGATGAGATTTGAACCTAGACTGGTTTGATTCTAAGAGCTTGTGTTCTTAAATTACACTCTCTATAGATAACTAAGTTCTGAGAAGAGAGCTCTCATCAAGGCAAAAACTTGCCCACCTCATGAGAAGAGACTGCACTGGGGGTTGAGTGGACTCAATCATCAATGTGACTAAGGCCAGCTTCACGCCAGTCAGACAACCGAAGTTCACTGAGGGCCCCCTCTGCTCTAGGAAGAGGAGGCCAGGCACATAGCTAGTGAGGGTGTATATCTGTCTGAAATGATCAACAATTTATTTGCAAAAAAAAGAACGTTTGTTGTTCCAGCAACTAGAGCAAATGCCAAAGATGAGAGACTGTACTCAGGGATCTGGTGAGTGATCCCAAAAATGTCTGGGCTTGGCACAGATCATGAACACTTGGAGCTTCAACAGTATTCTAATTTCTCACTTGACACTTGTGTAAAATCTCAACAAAACCAAATTCAAATTAACAGATTTGATTTGATATCCCTCCCACTCTAAAAGAAGACAATGGCAGGGAATCAAATGGACACTAGAGATACATTTTTGGCTCAATGCCCCATATCTTCTGCATTTACAGTCTTTTTCAAATACAAATTTAAAATATTCAAAGTAATGCTATATTATTTCTGCGTTTTGTACTGAAAGGCAAGTAAAATAACCTATCTTAGAAAAAAATTACCAACCCAATTACAAGAGCTATACAGATCTTTTTTCTTGTGGCAGTTGTTATTAACCACCTCTATAGTATTTAGTTAATCGGAACATCACCTTTCCCACAAATGATGGTTATTTTTAACTTTCTATTGGAGTAAAACACACATAGAAAACTTTATAATTCATAGGTCACAGCTCAATGAAAAATCACAAAAGGAATATATCCATGTAATTACCAAAAAGGTCAAGAAACAGTGCCCCACTAAAGCTCCAGAGCCACCTCCAAGGCAACAGTTATTTTGGCCAAGTCATAGATTATTTTTGTTTATTTTAAAAATTTTATATAAATGGACTCATATAATATGTATTTATTGGCTGTGTCTCTCCCCTTTGGCTTAATATTGTGGAATAATTCATTGTGGTGTTGCATGTCGATCATTCATTTTTATTGCCATATGTTGTTTCACTGCCATGAATATACCAAAATCTCCTGATTCATTCTGGTGTTGATTAAAAATTTTAATGGTTTCTAATTTGGAGATATTACGAATAATTCTGATATAATGTTACTATACATTTCTTCAATACATAAGCACACTCATTTAAGGAGTATATACAAGGAAAACCGTTGGACAATAGGATAACTGTTTTTCCAACTTTGGTAAGTAATGTCAAACAGTTTTCCAAAATTCTTGTACCAATTTATACTCCCACCAGAAATTCATGAAAGTTCCAGTTGTTTCATATTCTCACTTCACATTGTCAGAAGTTTAAATTGTATGCTATTTTAGTTTTTAATAAGCATAAATAAAAAGATAAATTTAGAATTAGCATTTTAATGTAATAGTTTATGGAGGCAATCACTATGATAAAGAAATAAACACTAGTGCTTGGGAGTACAGATCTGAGGGTCCAATACTGTTTGACCCCTGTCCCTGATGCTTCCTATCTTTGTGATGGTCAACATATTTCCTTGCCTTTCTAAGCCTCAGTTTCCTCATCTGAAAAAAATGGAAATAATATCTGAAAGAGTTATTATGGATTAAAATAGTCAAGCTTGCCATAGTATCATTACAAATAGAAATCATTCCAAAAATAGAAATAGAAATTATTCAAAAAGCATTCTGATATTGCTACCTAAAAGCATTCTGAGAATAGCTGAAACCATCAAGCAACCATAATGTTGCCTTTTGACACCCTATGCTCTGTGATTTAAAAACAAAATTGGAATTCAAAGTCCTTTTGTCTCCCTCTACTCACGATTTATAAAATCAGAACCATATAGAATCTAAATGGACCTCAAGTTCCCTGGCCCATTTCCTTGTCTTCGAGTAGACAGACATCACTTAAGATAGTTTTTGATTTCCCTTACAACATTATCTATAAATATGCTCCTTTTTCTCCACTAGATAATAACTCTCTTGTTCATATCTCTCCCCCACCCAACATAGAGACTTTAAAATAATCTTCCATATAAGAAGCAATCAACGACTGTTATAGAATTGCATTCATTTGTCCATATCACAAAGCCACAACACCCAAAATACACCGACTATGTCACACACATTACTTCGAAGCACAAGGCAAATTATAGAATTCTCTACAAATGCCAATGAGAAGTATGGTGGTAACAATAGCAATCAAAATAACATTCAAGAACCACTAGACTGCTGAGTCTTTTTCAAATCTCTCAGTTTTCCAAACTTCTTTATTTTCCTAAAAACTTGGAAATTGTGTTTTGCCTAAGATAAGCCAACATATTTGGGTCTGTTTCATAATTCTGTGCACATGAATTCTAAGCAGCTCAAAACTGGCAGAACACATACTTCTGTGTCTGATGCTTCACTCCTGTTCAGTGAATGAAGATCCAAATAATCAATGGAGAGATGTGTGCTTTGCATAAAAGCAGAATGGGGAATAAACTAAAATGAAGAAGTTCCTTTTTCTTCAGTTTTACTGTTACCCATCTCTCTATGATAAATACTTCTTACATAGCTACTGCATTATTTATGTTTTCAACAGGTATTTAGTGAGCATCTACTCTGTCCAAGGTACTGAGCCAAGGAAGCACCACAAAGTTGGATCCAATGGAGTCCATGCTGTCAAAAAATCTCATCCTACGCAGTAGATAAGGCACATGTTTAAATAAATCTAAAATAAGGTATATATTTTATAGAGGATAATCACAGATAAGATGCTATAACAAATCACAGAGATCATCTTTCACTGAGAGGACAAGGAAAGATTATTTGGAGGAGAAAACATTCAGTCTGGGTCAAGAAATAGAGAAAAGCTTTTATATCCACACTACACTCTTTCCCTAACACTGCAGATAACTCTAACCTTGCCCATCCAAGTAAGTAAGTCAGTATTTTGCTTTTCCAGCAACGATCATAAGTGACACTGATTTGTGTGGGATTTTAATTTGACCCTGATGCCCACTTTTCAAGGAAATGTGCATTTCACTTAATAACTAGGCCTGTGTTTGGTGACTCTGGTCACGCACAGTAAATGCACAAATGAGTATTTGGAACAAGACTATACTTGTGGAAAAATTACTTACTTAGCAATTAATGAGCCTATTTTCATTGATGCCTGAGGCACTTGAAAAAATGATGAGAATAAATTGAGGCAATTTATTTAGAAAATGCAAAATTATTCACATGGATAGTATTTGTTACCTACTACCTTTTACAGTAAGACTCTCAACATACTTCAGAATATGGTGGAGGAGACAATATTTACAGAATTAAAACATTATAAAAAGTACTCAAGAAGAATTATAAAAAAAAATATTTGACCTAATACTCAGAAGCTGTGATGTGATATATGTGAAAAAGAAGAGTCTTGCATGTGCTGATGTAATGAAGAAGGGACTGGGAAGAAATGGGAGAATTCGTAGGTAGAGGTTTTCCCTACACAACTTGAAGTCTGTAATAATATACAGAGAAGAAGAATGAATAATACACAATAATAACATTCTCAAATGTAGTTCAGAAATATCCATGGATATTGACAGGAAGGGTAAAAGATTAAGATAATGGGACTGAGTCTATTGCTTTGCAAATTCCCTAATAACTTTTTACATATATTTCAAAAATAAAAATGGTTTTAAGAAAATCATTCCTATTATCTAATCTAAAATCCAATACATATTTTTTTTTCCTTTTAAGGATAGGAGAGTCGTCCTAGAAGTTGTCACAAGATAAGTAAATTACACAATCAAATTCCAGGCCATAGCAGTCAGGGACAGATGTTGTAGGATGCTTCTCAGGAGTGAGTCACAGCTTTTCACATTTATGTTTTTGTTTCGATGTGTTTGGTAAAAGGAAAAAAATTTTTTGACATATCAAAGTTGAAGCCAAAAGTTGAGGTTGAAGTATCCTCTCAAAACTCAAGGTATTGATAAAACTTTACTGACTGCAATAGTACAGGTGGAAAGAGTCCATTCCCAGATATTAGCCAAATATTTTACAGAATACATATCAAAGAAGTATGCATCTGTTTAAAATCATACAAGTAATTTCCAGCACTGCATGGATCTAGGCTCTAAGCAATCTGAACAGAAATAACTAAAGCTCTAAATATAGAGTAGACAAAAAATCTCTTAAACTTGAAATACTACAAAGAAATTACCTGGGAGTTCTCCTGGCTTTGACTCAAGAAACTGGTTGTTCCAGCACCGATTACAAAAGAACATGGATAAGTTTGAAACACTGAAGGGAATCAATAAACAAACCCCAAAACTAGAATACTAAAAGCAGGGAATTAAGATAAGAATATTGAACTAACACAAGCCAGACACATTTCTGTTTGTTACTTCTAGATAAGAGCTTTACTGATTCCTAGGACACACTGGTAAAAATAATATCAGTATCACACTGTTAACATATTTACATATGAATTCAAATTCATTTAATATGCACATATACAGGTATAAAGATACATCAAGGAGACAGTTGTTTACAAAGGTAATATCTCATGTCCACTGCCAGGATTCTAAAACACGAAATCACTGCAAGTCTACTGGGGGAAATGGGATTCATGGGTCTCTGGTTTATTCGCAGGAAAATCTTAAGGATGAGGAAAGAGTTTTCCTCCTATATAGGCAAATACCTGTGCAAGTTCTTGGTCCCATTTGGTTGATGTTTAAATATTTAAACCTGTATTTTGTGACTAAGTTACATATTACTGTGTGTGAACAGGTGGTCCTGAAGGTCTAAGATTCCTAGAAATTTGTTTTTTCTTCTAGACACAATTATGAATCTAACATATTGTTCTCATTTATGCAAGAGTATTCAGTTATATTTTACTGTAATATTTTAGGAGTTATATTCCACAGTGATATTTACAGATTTGTGTATTTACAAATGTTTAAAGGACATATTGTTCAAAAATATCAAGAATGGAGTGACGTCAGCATCATGGCAGAGTGAGATTCCCTCTTTGAATCTCTGCCCCCTACGACACAACGAAAACATCATTCACATTCCAACAGAGCTCAATCAAACACTACGAAGGACTTCTGAGAAACCCCTGCTGCCATACATCGGACGGTGGAGGCGCGGGAAGCCCAGGAGAACGGGAGGAGAGGTAGGAGGTTGTACTCCCCCTCCCCAATCGATCGGCAAAAACAGCGCGGTTCGCGGTCAGAGGGGGGAGGGGCGGCCCACAGCGGGGAAAACTAGCGCCATCCAGGTGCTCTCACAGACTGTCGCGAGATCGCCACGGGGAAGCGACGACGGACTGTTTAGGGGGTGTAGCAAACACCCTAAGAGAGCCAGAAAGGAAACCCCCGGGTCAAGCAGGAGAAAGGGAGGACCCCTCCCCCCACACACCCGGCGTTTCAGCATAATCCCTCCGGGGGCTGCAGCCGCCTCAGAGCAAACCGCTCGCGATCTCCATCTAGTGGTAGCAGGGGGAAACTGCAGGACTAACTTTAATCATGAGTGGTAAAAATAAAGCCGTCCCGGTCGGATCCTTGCGAAAATATGTCAGGGCTACAGACCAAAAGGAAAATGACAAACACCCAGAAACCAACCCTGAAGGCACAGAATTTGATAACCTGAACGAGAGAGAATTCAAAATAGCTATCATAAACAAGCTCAACGAAATACAAGAGAACACACAGAAACAAATCAACGAATTCAGGGATTATGTCACAAAAGAGATTGAAACCCTAAAGAAAAACCAATCAGAATTATTAGAGATGAAAAACAAAATCAACGAGATAGTGGAAAAAATGGAGTCTTTAAAGAGCAGAACTGACAATATGGAGGAACGAATTAGCACTATTGAGGATAGCCACGCAGAAATGCTCCTGATAGAGGAGGAGAGAGAGCTAAGACTAAAAAGAAATGAAGAAATTCTTCGAGAAATAGCAGACTCAATGAGGAAAAGCAACATAAGGATAATAGGTATTCCAGAAGGAGAAGAAAGAGAAAAAGGAGCAGAGAGTTTGTTCAAAGAAATAATAGCTGAGAACTTCCCAAACCTAGGGAACGAGAGGGAAATAACAGTGAATGAAATCAATAGATCACCTAAATATATAAACAGGAATAAAAAATCATCTCGCCACATAGTAGCAAACTTGAAGAATACCCGTGACAAGGAAATAATATTGAAGGCAGCTAAACAAAAAAACAAAATAACATACAAAGGAAACCCCATCAGGCTCTCAGCTGATTTCTCGACAGAAACTCTACAGGCTAGGAGAGACTGGAATGATATATTCAAAATCATGAAAGACAAAAACCTTCAGCCGAGAATACTTTATCCAGCAAAAATATCCTTCAAATACGATGGAGAAATAATAACTCTCCCTGATAAACAAAAGCTAAGAGAGTTCGTCACCACAAGACCCCCACTACAAGAAATGCTCAAGAAGGCCCTTAGGCCTGAAAAAAAACAAATGAGAAAGGGGATACAAAGATTTCAGCAAGGAGAAAAGCAAGGAGACTAAACCAGAACAAAATACAGTTGGAAAACATCAAAAATTAATTCAAGCTCATCACTGGAAACACACATTCATGACACAATCTGGAATAAAGAGATAACAAATAAGGAGGGGAAGAGGTAAGGGATTGAACTGACCCAGCCTCAGGAAAAAGGAGGCATCTGAAAATGTACTTTCTTATCCAGGAGATCGCTTATATAAACCGCACGGTAACCACTAAACAAACAACCAGAAGAGAACCACACATGACAAATAAAGAGAAAACCAAGAGAATGAGCATGCAGAAATACCAAATTGAATTTGCAGTCCGAAACACAAGGGACAAGAAACGAAGGAAATGCAAAAGAACCAGAAGATGAACAATAAAATAGCAACATTAAACCCTCATATATCAATAATCACTCTAAATGTAAATGGATTGAATTCTCCAATCAAAAGACACAGAGTGGCAGGATGGATTAAAAACCAAGATCCAACAATCTGCTGCCTCCAGGAAACACATCTCAGCTCTAAAGACAAACACAGACTCAAAATAAAAGGATGGAAAACAATACTCCAAGCTAATGGCAAACAAAAGAAAGCAGGAGTAGCCATACTTATATCAGACAAAGTAGACTTCAAGATAAAAAAGGTAATGAGAGACAAAGAAGGGCAATATATAATGATAAAAGGGATACTTCACCAAGAAGACATAACACTTATAAATATCTATGCACCCAACACAGGAGCACCAAAGTACATAAAACAACTGCTAAAAAACCTTAAAGGAGATATTAACAATAACACAATAATAGTAGGGGATCTTAATACCCCCCTTACATCAATAGATAGATCATCCAGACAAAAAGTCAATAAGGAAATAATGGACTTAAATGAAAAACTAGACGCAATGGATTTAATAGATATATACAGAGCACTCCACCCAAAAAAAGCAGAGTACACATTCTTCTCAAGTGCACATGGAACATTCTCAAGGATAGACCATATATTAGGAAACAAGGCAAACCTCTATAAATTTAAGAAGATTGAAATCATTACAAGCATCTTTTCTGATCATAATGCTGTGAAACTAGAAATCAACTGCAAGGAAAAAACTAGGAAAGGGACAAAGATGTGGAGACTAAACAACATGTTACTGAACAACCAATGGGTCATTGATGAAACTAAAGGAGAAATCAAAAGCTATCTGGAGACAAATGAAAAGGAAAATACACCATACCAACTCATATGGGATGCAGCAAAAGCAGTCCTGAGAGGGAAATTCATAGCAATACAAGCTCACCTTAACAAACAAGAAAAATCCCAAATAAATAACCTTAAATTGCACCTAACAGAGTTGGAAAAAGAAGAACAGACAAAGCCCCGAATCAGCAGAAGGAGGGAAATAATAAAAATCAGAGCAGAAATAAATGAAATTGAAACCAAAAAAACAGTAGAAAGGATCAATGAAACAAAGAGCTGGTTCTTTGAGAAGATAAATAAAATTGACAAACCCTTAGCCAGACTCACTAAGAAAAAAAGGGAGAAGACTCAAATAAATAAAATTAGAAATGAAAGAGGAGAAATTACAACAGACACCACAGAAATACAAGGGATTATTAGGGAATACTATGAAAAACTTTACGCCAACAAATTGGACAACCTAGAGGAAATGGACAAATTCTTGGACGCGTACAACCTCCCAAAACTGAATCAAGAAGAAATAGAGAATCTGAACAGACCAATCACAAGTAAAGAGATTGAAACAGTCATCAAAAACCTCCCAAAAAATAAAAGCCCAGGACCAGATGGCTTCCCTGGAGAATTTTATCAAACGTTCAAAGAAGATTTAGCACCTATCCTTCTCAAACTATTCCAAAAAATAGAGGAAGATGGAATACTTCCCAACACATTCTATGAGGCCGACATCATGCTGATACCAAAGCCAGACAAGGACAATACAAAGAAGGAAAACTACAGGCCAATATCGCTGATGAACATAGATGCAAAAATCCTCAACAAAATATTGGCAAACCGAATACAGCAACACATCAAAAAGATCATACACCACGATCAAGTGGGATTTATACCAGGGACACAGGGATGGTTCAACATCCGCAAATCAATCAACGTGATACACCACATTAACAAAATGAAGAATAAAAACCACATGATCATCTCAATCGATGCAGAGAAGGCATTCGACAAGATCCAGCATCCATTTATGATAAAAACTCTCAACAAAATGGGTATAGAAGGAAAGTACCTCAACATAATAAGGGCCATATATGACAAACCTACAGCAAACATCCTACTCAATGGGGAAAAACTGAAAGCCGTTCCTTTGAGGACAGGAACAAGACAAGGGTGCCCACTCTCACTGCTCTTATTCAACATAGTACTGGAAGTTCTGGCCAGAGCAATTAGGCAAGAAAAAGGAATAAAAGGACTCCAAATAGGCAATGAAGAAGTGAAACTCTCACTATTTGCAGACGACATGATCCTATACATAGAAAACCCCAAAAATTCCATCGGAAAGCTACTAGAAACAATCAACAACTACAGTAAAGTGGCAGGGTATAAAATCAACTTACAAAAATCAATTGCATTTCTATACACTAACGATGAAAAAACAGAAAGAGAACTCAAAAAGACAATCCCATTTACAATTGCAACAAAGAGAATAAAATATCTGGGAATAAATTTAACCAAGGAGGTCAAAGACCTATACAATGAAAACTATAAGACACTATTGAAAGAAATCGAGGAGGACATAAAGAAATGGAAAAATATTCCATGCACATGGATTGGAAGAATAAATATAGTTAAAATGTCCATTCTACCTAAAGCAATCTACAGATTCAATGCAATCCCAATCAGAATCCCAATGTCATTCTTCACGGTAATAGAACAAAAACTACTGAAATTCGTATGGGGCAACAAAAGAGCCCGAATAGCTAAAGCAATTCTGAAAAAAAAGAACAAAGCTGGAGGCATCACAATCCCTGATTTCAAAATATACTATAAAGCTACAGTAATCAAAACAGCATGGTACTGGTACAAGAATAGACACACAGATCAATGGAACAGAATTGAAAGCCCAGAAATAAAACCACACACCTATGGACAGCTAATCTTCGACAAAGGAGCAAAGAACATACAATGGAGAGAGGGAAGTCTCTTCAATAAATGGTGCTGGGAAAATTGGACAGCAACATGCAAAAGAATGAAAGTAGACCATCTCCTATCGCCATATACAAAAATCAATTCAAAATGGATCAAAGACCTGAAAGTGAGACCTGAAACTATAAAACTCCTGGAAGAAAATATAGGCAGTACACTAATTGCGATTGGACATAAAGGGATCCTTTCAGATTCCATGTCTACCCAGACAAGGGAAACAAAAGAAAAAATAAACAAGTGGGACCTCATCAGACTAAAGAGCTTCTACAAGGCAAATGAAACCAGGATCAAAATGAATAAACAACCCACCAGCTGGGAGAAAATATTCGCAAATCGTTTGTCTGACAAGGGATTAATCTCAGTAATATACAAAGATCTCATACAACTGAGCAACAAAAAAACAAACAACCCGATCAAAAAATGGGCAGAGGATATGAACAGACATTTTTCCAAGGAAGAGATACAGATGGCCAATAGACACATGAAAAGATGTTCCACATCACTAATCATCAGGGAAATGCAAATCAAAACTACACTGAGATATCACCTTACACCGGTTAGAATGGCTATAATCACAAAGACAAATAACAACAAATGCTGGAGAGGTTGTGGAGAAACGGGGACCCTCATTCACTGCTGGTGGGAATGCAAACTGGTGCAGCCTCTATGGAAAACAGTATGGAGAGTCCTCAAAAAATTAAAAATAGAAATACCGTATGATCCAGCAATCCCACTCTTGGGCATCTACCCAATGGACATGAAATCAACCATCACAAGAGGTGTATGCACCCCTATGTTCATTGCAGCATTATTCACTATAGCCAAGAAGTGGAAGCAACCCAAGTGTCCCTCAACTGAAGATTGGTTAAAGAAGATGTGGTACATACATACAATGGAATACTACTCAGCCATAAGAAAAGACACAATTGTCCGATTTGCAACAACATGGAAGGACCTAGAGGGTATTATGTTAAGTGAAATAAGCCAGAGAGAGAAGGACAGACACTGCATGAACTCACTCATATATGGAATATAAGTGATCACACGGACAGAGAGATCTGATTGGTGGTTACCAAGGGGAAGGGGGGTGGGGGGGCACAAGGGGTGAAGGGTTACATCCACAAGGTGACGGACAAAAATGTACAACTAAAACCCCACAGTGTTATAAACTAAGACATCAATAAAAAAAAAATATATCAAGAATGGTGAGAGTTGTATGAGGGGGTTACAGGTATATAAAATGCAAAATTATATTTGTAGTCAAGATTCTAGTGCATAGACCTGGCTGACTGGGTGGGCAGCAACCTTTAGGGATGTGGCCAAATGAGGCTCATTTTTACAACATTGCTCCTTACATTTCACTCAGACCTAAAGCAGTCTGGAATATTTTGAACCCAACCCCATAGCAGCCAAAGCAAGGAGTATATGTCAGTTCTGCCCCTACTATTATTTTTGCCTAAAAATCTGGCACAGATAATTTCCCCTGTGCTATGAACTCAGAAGTCTCTGCAAGAATAACCCGCTTCTGGAAAATAATCAGATAATGCAGTGATACTGCAGCTGAAAGCCTGCCTGTCCATTTAATATCACAGATTTGAATTTTTAGATCCAGAAACAAATGATATAGCAGAGGCACCAGGGCAAATGTTGACTCTCCAACAGCTGCAGAATTTGATGGTCCATTTGAATTTTCCCCACAAGGTTTTCATCCAAGCTTTTCATTGTGAGGAAGCTGAGCACAAGCTACATCCAGACTTTGCCACAACTATGCCTAAAATGCAAAATCATTCAGTTAAGTTCTACTCAATTCAGAAGGATTAGTTTTAGAATGTGGATGATATTTACTATGAATGCTGGCTGGTACTCCTTGCTTTTTGTTCTATAACTATTCTTTCTTTACCCACTTGCTCTGTTAGGAAAAAGAGAATGCTCGGGCGTGTGTGTATTCCCCTGTATGAAGGACCACTCATATACTATTAAATGATCACAGAAGTGGGTTCTGGCAGGGCCACTCAGAGGCATAGTTTATTTGGAACAGTTCCCCTCCACTAATGGTGATGGGAACCATAGTTGGCAAACAGTGGGTTTCCATTCAACTCCAACAATCTGGCTGGGGTGGAAATTGTTCGTAAGCAAACAGTGTGTTCCAATTTGGTAATGTGCTTACTGAGGCTCCACGGTTATACTCTCTGTTAGGCAATATCTAGTGTCATGCAACACAGGTCCCTGAAAGGTGAAAGACTCATTTCCAATACAAAAAAACTGCCTATTGACTTCTAGTTACAAAGGCAGACTCAGACACACTCAATATGTTTGCTTTATTCTTCTACTGTTATAAATAGAACATCTGTTTTCTAAAACATTCCTTTCTTTTCAGTAGCACTTAGTCCTGAAGGTGTTATCAAGGAATTCCCTCCAACTTTACCTTCTAGCTGTCAACATCACCCGGAAAATTTGACATCTAGGGACATGTGAACAGCTGAAGCAGAAAGCATCTGGTTTATTGCTCAGATTCTTTCTCATAACACCTAAACAAAATGGAACTCCAATAGGTAGTTCAAATAAGCAACCATCACAATAGACAGTTTCAACTAATTAAAGTAGTTTCCTCATATCTCCAGTAAGATGAAAAGAGGGGAAAAGATATAAAACTTAAGATACTAGCAATTTTATTTCAATATTTATCCTACCATATTTGAAAATTACACATTGAAATCATATCTGAATTCATTTGGAAAGGCTCAGAAAATTAATGTGTATCCACTCATATCTGAAAAACTCAAATCTATTTTACACATACAGTCTAACTTTCATTCAACCAGGCTTACAAAAGGCAGACATGTGATGAAGTTGATTTTTTCATAGTAAACATATGGTTTTATCATGTTCAACACAAAGAAAATCATTACTATACTTAAGCAAGATATTAACTAAATCAATGTTAAATTATAAAAAATTCTATCTTAATCCATTATCTAGAATACTTAACACTTTCAAAATATGGTAAAGATTTCTAATTGTTTACGAATATATCCTTGCAAGAAAGTCTTTAATACACATTACGAAAACCTCAATTTGTCTGCTAGTATTTCCAATTAAATAATCAATGGTATGAAAGAAAATGGCTTGTAAATAAAATACTTACTTCAGAAGCATATTAATCCATCTCACTAAGATAAACTATATATCTATGGAGAGTCAAAATATCTATTTTCTTTCATCTGAAAAGACTTAGAAAAATTCTAGTTTTAGTTTAAGTTTCCAGTCAAACCTCTATATTAGTTTATCAAAAAAAAAAAAATTAAGACAGAGCTAAGTAATTTGTCAATCCTAAGAGCATTTCTATGTGACAGGTAATAATTAACTTAACTATTTACTTTCTAATTGACAAATAAAGTCAGAAATATATGTACAAAGATGTCTCTTTACTATGATTAAAGATAAACTTTTCCCTTAGATAAATACAATCACAGGGTGTGGTGAAGAATAAAATCCAGTAATGTTTCTGACAATGCTGTAGACTAGATATGCATAGAAACCATCTTTCCCAGTACACAGGAAGTAATTCTGGTTAAACATGGAAAACATTTTTCTAAAGTATGACTACACTGAGAATAAAGAAAGGAAAAATGTAAGGCCCCAAATTATAAAGGAGTTTGATTCAATGTGAATAACCAATCACTGGAGATAGTATTTGCCCTAAGGGGATCTGGCAATTTCTTGTGGCCTAGAGCCTGACTTTTAACTGGCCACAGACATACAGGGTTAAGAGACAAAGTCTGAGTCTTTATTTGTATCCTGTAAAATAGGAGAAACACACACACATAAATCAAGTGAACTAGGGAGAAAAAAAGTCATCTCTCAGCTTTGGTTCTGCCGAGAAAGGCAAAAATCAAAATAGTCTTCCATAAGAATTCCTAACCACAGCAGCACACTAATGATGGTATTTGAATCAAAATTCAAAGTTCTTATTTTGAATGAAAAGCTCTAAGCTGAAATTTTAGTTTAAAGTATTCTTAGGTTGGTACTACACCCAGGTGTCTGTCAGAAGCAAACACATTTCCTTGCACAGGAAAACAATTTTAAACACAGGCCTCAAAATCTCCCACAGATATAGTTCCAAACAATGCAATTTCACTTTTTGTTTTTTAAATCACTAAACAAATCCTCTATAAGCAAGAATTAGAAGAAATAATATATTGCAAAATCAGGTCCAAGAAGATATATCAGATACAGAATATGAAATATTTAAAGAAATAAAAGTTATTTAAATTATTATGAAGGAAAAAATGTCTATAAAAATGGGCCAGGCAGACTGGAAAAAATAAACAGCAGTGAAAAATGTAATAACTGAAAATAAAATCTCAATCTACAAGTGAAAATGGAGATTAAATACAACCAAAAAAGAGAATTAGTGACCTGAAAGTTAGATCTGAAGAAGTTACCCAGAATGGGGAATGTAATTCACACAGACAAAAAGATGGAAAATATGAAAGAAAGGTTACAACACATGAAAGATAGAGGCAGGAGGTCCAACATACATCTAACTGGAGTTCAAAAGAAAAGAATATTTAAATATGTAATAGTAGAGAATTTTCCAGAATTGTAAAATATCAATCCTCTGATTCAGAAACACCAACAAATATCAATCAGGACAAAATTAAAAAACAAAACCTAAGCGTATCACAGTTAAACTACTAAAAAATAAATACAAAAATAAAAATAAAAGTATCCAGAAGGAGGGAAAAAAAAGAGACTGCCTACTACTACTTACTAGAAAGGAAGACAATTTGATGCCAGCTACTCAGCAGCAAAAATGAAATAACATCTTCAAAATACTGGGGGAAATTGTATATCCAGTGACACTGTTTTCCAGTACTAAGGTCTAATTAGCAATTTCTAAAGATAAGCAAAAACTAAATAATTTCAAGATTCTACCAAAGAAGAATCTTTGGTACAATTTGCTCTACCAGATATCAAAACTTACAAATAAGCCAGATAATTTAAACACTGTGGTACTAGCACAAGGATAGACAATTAGACAAATGGGACAGAAATGACACCACAGAAACAGATCCACTCATACATGAAATGGAGTATGCAAACAATTGTGCTGGAGCTATTTGTAATTCATCTGGGGAAAAAATTGAAATTTGATCCCTACCTCACACCATATACAAAATGAATTTCAGACAATTCAAGACATACATAATAGGCAAGACTAAAATATTAAAAACACAATGTAGGAAGCTATCATTTACCCTGGAGTAGAGATGTATGCCTTAAAGAAGATATAAAATCATTAACCATAAAAGAAAAGATTTAAAATATTTAAAAACATTTAAATTAAGAACTTCTATTTTTCAAAAGACTCCACTAATGGAGACCAAAGACAAACCACAGAAAGGCCAAAAAAAAAAAAAAATTTCTGACTTATATAATGGACAAAGGTCTACTATTATATAAAGATATATATTAAAGGTCATTATATAAAGAACTCCTTCAATTCAATAAAACAGAGGCAATCCAACAGAAAAGTGAGCACAAGGTATTTCACAGAAGAGGAAACACAAAGGACCTATCAAGAGTATGGAAAAATATTCCACCTACTTAGGAACCAAATAAATTCCAAAAGAAATAAAATGTAACTCATCACTATTTTACTTTGGAAGTTAAAAGAAAAATAAAAATGTTCCACTCTCTTTTGGAGAGGTTGTGGAGCAAGAGAAATTCTCATACACTGTTGATGAATATGCCAATTGGTTCCATCACAGTTTGGCATTATCTAGCAATGTGGGGTATAACCCAGACCCAGCAATTCTATTCCTAGATATATTCTTAGAGAAATTTTTATACATATGCATTCAGAAATGTGCAAAAACATTCTTCCACATATAGCATGGTATATTCATACAATGGAATACTACACAGACAGTGAAATGAATGCACTACAGCTACAGGAATCAATATGGATAAATCTCAAACACATTATGTTGAATGAAAGAAGCAAATTACAGAAAAATATGAGTGTTCTGGTACTATTTATGTAAAATTTTTAAAATAGAAAAATTAAACACATTGCTTGAGGATACTTGTATATGTGGTTAATTTACAAAGAAAAACAACTAAATCATTATTATAAAATTAAGGAAGCCATTGTTTCTACTAGGGAAGTGGGGGAATATGATTAGGAAACTCACAAGGGATATCAAATTTTCTCATAATGTTTTATATCTTAAGCTGGGTAGGAGGTATGCAGATGTCTATTTTATTATTATACATTAAACTGTATATGTATTCTGTATAATTTATATATGTATATTAGTAGTCTAAAATAATTTTCAAAGACTGTAATATTTGTTTTGAGTTGCCCATGTCTTTTCCATTCCTTCCTATTTTGAAATTGTAAATCATGGTGCAGCATCTAAAAATAGATATATGTTATATTACTCCTCAAATACATTGACATGATGCATTTCCGCTTAAAATCAAGGGTCAATATTTTATAAAGCATTTAAAATACATACTGCTTGAAATTTTACTGCACCTTGAGCTATATTGCATCATTAATGATGACATATGCTCTGATACATGGAATTTTACATTTTCAATTCTAAAACTTTGTCAATTACATACAGTAATGTACCATATACTTTTCTAATACAAAAGCTCTACACATTAGAATATATTTTTGTTGCTGAAATTAAATATGAAGGGGATTTCTTTGTAAAAATTCTTTCAGAATCACACATATCCTAAGACACAATTAATAAAACTAGCAACCCTGAATTCTTTCCTCATGATCTGGACTTTTCTGTTTTCTTTGACCATAATCCTGGAAGATTTCCTTTCCTGAGTCCTCATAGCCTACAGAACTATTTCAACTTAAGATGATTTTAATGATAATGGAGGATCCATTCACCACCAACCAGGATTTAGATATTCATGTCTCTATTTATGGAAATAATTAATGAAGCAACATTTTTATGCTTGTGTGTGTGCACATGCATGTGTGCATGTGTCTATGTGTGTGAGTGTACTTTATATTAAACTACAAGGATCTAGAGCAGGGCTGGACTTTTTTCTGTAAAGAGCCATATAGTAAATATTTTAGGCTCTGGGGTCATGGAGTCTCTTTCATAACTATTCAGCTCTGCTGTTGTAGCATAAAAACAACCATAGATAACAGTAAATGAATAAGCATGGCTGTCTTCCAATAAAACTTTATTTACAAAAATAGACAATGGGCCAAATTTGACCTGTAGGCCATATTTTGCCCCCACCCTAATCTAGATAATTATCTAAACTTCTTACTTTGCTAAAAATGTAAATATGTTACATAAGAATTATGCATCGATTGGCTGCTACATAACTTAATCACACTTTCTTGGGTTAGTTGAGCCCCTCACTCACTCTACTGCAAAGATCCTGGCCTCTTTTAATTCCTCAAACACAGCCAGTTGTTTTCTGATTCCTGGCTGTCTCTCACAGATACTCATTGTTCTCTCTATTGGAACACGCTTCTCCTAACTTTTTACCTAAATAACTCTGGACACTCATTCTTAAGGTTTTGACTTGGATGTCACCTAGTTAGAGAGGGCATCATAGCATTCACTCAATTTTTTGTGTATATACATCAGTTGTTTATTGTCTAATATCTTTTTGTCCCCTATTAGACTGTAAGCTCCATGAAGGCAGGAGCCATACTTATTTTCTTAACCACTGTGTGCCCAGTGCTTAAGATAATGCTTGGGAAAAATTAGACAGTAAATATTAATAGAATGAAAAAATAAACTGCTTTCAGAATGATTTGTTCTAAAATTATATCATCAGTTTTTTCTTTCAAAATCTCTCACTACGCTGAATTTCTTACACAATAACTCAAATTCCTTAGTATGGCAAAGAGGACCAGTCTCTGACAATCCTTCTAGCCTCATTTCCTGCAACAATACAGTCTCCTCATTTCCCAGCCTAAACCCCACATTCTACTCAGTGTGAAATTGCTTACAGAGCCCAGAGCCACAAAAGTTCTACAATGCAGAAAACTTACTTTCTCCTTTTTGCCTTTCTACAAAGAAAGATCATCTCTCCACTTCCTCCAATTCCCCAAATTTTACACCTATCCCCCTGATAAAAACTTGCAAAAATTCTCTGTCAAAACTCAATTTCAAGAAGAGTTCACTCATGCAGCTGACCCACTACTTAGATGCTGTTATTTCTCACCCTTTCCTTTGGAATCGCTTCTGAAACCATCATGGGTTTTTCCCTTCTTCTCTCACATATTTGTTTTTCTATTAATTCAGACCATACTCTTAAGTTCTTCAGAGGACTCAGACCTTGATTCACTCACCTGTGCAGCCCCAGCACAAACATTGTGTCTGTCACACATATAAAAGAAAAATTATCTCAAACCTCTCTCAAGGAATAAGTTAGCATTCCTGTTAAAATGCTTAAGGAATTTAATGATAAACTTTAATGGAATTATATAACTTATTCTGGGAGGCTAATTGTCCACCCTGCCCAGCTATCAACAGACTGTCAGCCAAAAGTCTAATCATCTTTGACCAAATATATCCTTATTTTTGTATTTAGTTGCATTTCTATACACTAACAACAAAGTAGCAGAAAAAGAAATTAAGCATACAATCCCATTATAATTGCAACAAAAAGAATAAAATATCTAGGAATAAACTTAATCAAAGAGGTGAAAGATCTGTACACTGAAAACTGTAAAACATTGTTGAAAGAAATAGAAGACACAAAGAAATGGAAAGATATTCTGTGCTCTTAGATTGGAAGAATTAACATAGTTAAAATGTCCATACTGCCTAAAGCAATCTATAGATTCAAGGCAATCCCTATCAAAGTTCCAACAACATTTTTCACAGAAATAGAACAAAAAATCCTAAAATTTATATGGAAAAACAAAAGATCCTGAATAGCCAAAGGAATCCTGAAAAAAAAGAACAAAGCTGGAGGTATCACATTCCCTGATTTCAAATATACTACAAAGCTAAAGTAACCAAAACAGCATGGTGCTAGCACAAAAACAGACACACAAATCAATGGAACAGAATCGAAAGCCCAGAAATAAACCCACACATCTATGGCCAGCTAATTTTCGACAAGGGAGCCCAGAACATACAATGGAAAAAGGAAAGTCTCTTCAACAAATGGTGTTGGGAAAATTGGACAGCCACAGCAAAAAAAAAAAAAAAAAAAATGGAAGTAGACCATTATCTTACACCATACACAAAAATTAACTCAAAATGGATTAAAGACTTGAATGTAAGACCTGAGACCATGAAACTTCTAGAGAAAACATAGGCAGTATGCTCTTTGACATCAGTTTTAGCAACATATTTTCAAGTATCGTGTCTGACCAGGCAAGGGAAACAATAGAAACAATAAACAAATGGGACTACATCAAACTAAAAAGCTTCTGCAAAGCAAAGGAAACCATCAACAAAACGAAAAGACAACCTAACAATTGGGAGAAGATATTTGCAAACCATAAATCTGACAAGGGGTTAATATACAAAACATATAAAGAACTCACACATGTGAACAACAAAAAAACTAACAATTTGCCCAACTGAAAAACGGGCAAAAGACCTTAACAGACATTTCTCCAAAGAAGATATACAGATGGCCAACAGGCACATGAAAAGATGTTCAGTGACATTAACTATCAGGGAAATGCAAATCAAAACTACAATGAGATATCACCTTACACTCCTCAGAATGGCTATAATTAACAAGACAGGAAACAATTGTTGGAGAGGATGTGGAGAGAAGGGAATTCTCACACACTGCTGGTGGGAGTGCAAACTGGTGCAGCCACTATGGAAAACAGTATGGAGATTCCTCCTAAGACTAGAACTACCACGTGATCCAGCTATTCCGCTGCTGGGTGTTTATCCAAAGAACATGAAAACACGCATGGATAAAGATACATGCACTCTTGTGTTCATTGCAGCATTAGCGAAGACTTGGAAGCAACCAAAGTGCCCATCAAGAGACGAACGGATAGAGACATGGTATATATACACAGTGGAATACTACTCACCCATAAGAAATGATGAAATCCAGCCATTTGTGACAGCATGGATGGACATTGAGGGTATTATGCTAAGTGAAATAAATCAGAGGGAGAAGGTCAAATACCATAAGATCTCACTCATAAGCAGAAGATGAAAACAACAACAAACAAAGACATAGAGACAGAGATTGGACTGGTGGTTACCAGAGAGGAAGGAGGGAGGGAGGAGGGCAAAAGGAATGATTAGACACATGTGTGGTGATGGATTGTAATTAGTCTTTGGGTGGTGAACATGATGTAATCTATGCAGAAATAGAAGTACAATGATGTACACCTGAAATTTATATAATGTTATAAACCAATGTTACCACAATTTAAAAAAAACAAAAAAAATTTTTAAGAGTGAATACAGGAAAATAAATAAATAAATAAAAATAAAAATGAGCCATACTCAATGGGATAAAATACTGCACAAATGCTTATAGACAAAACTGGATGTTCAACTTAAATTCAAAAAGCATACCAACTCCAATTCCTCTAGTAACTTCCTCACCTTGTGAAATTATTCCTATCAATATTTTAACTTCACTGAGTCTGAATGAGAGAGAAATGTGGCTGCTTAGGCAGATGGTTGTCACAGACTGCATACCACAGTTAAGAATTAGTATATAAGTGGAATTAGCCTGATATACTATAAACAGTTTCTGAATACCAGTGCCACCTAAGCTTAGCCTTAAAGAATACACAAGACCCACGGGGGAAATAATAGCCATTTTCCATGGTCACCTAAAAATCTTGCCTAATTAAATCAAAATTAGGATTCCAGTTCAGTGAAAATGTTTGTTTTCTTTGATTTCAAGTTTTATCCATCTGTGCTGCCTGTGCTGTCACTGGCTGTGTAACAGTCTAGGGGCCCCCAAGGATTGCCAAATGTTCCAGCATATGCAGTGATTGGTATATCCAAGGAAGGGCATTCCACTGACACAGCATGGGCTCCAATCAACACAGACAAGGTGCCCATTGGATACCCCTGAGCTAAACTGTAATCTAACGGAAGTTCATTTTCTACTTCACCTGAGTCACTATTCTTGACTCAGCCTTCCTTTAAAGGGTAAAACCTCTGCCAACATACCCTGTCTCCCTCTTAAATTAACATGCTTACAGCACAAGATCTGAAATCAGGCCTTAGCAGAAATCTCAGCCATTGTGTCATCTCCATCAGAGGTCTTTGTTTTTAAGCCTTTTCTCTAATGTAGAATGAAAGAAGAGAAAATTCCTCCATGAACATATGGTAAGTCTCTTTAAGTAATAGTAGAAGAAATTGTTCTGATACCCCTGAAATAATATTCTGTCTAAACTGGTCAGAATAAATTCTAAATTTTATTCTAGAATTTATTCTATTTAAAATTGCAGTTAAAAAGGCTCTCAGAGACTCCATTTTTCTTTAGGATGAGATTCACAAATAAATTTCTTGAAATAGTTGTATTACATCATGAAAAACTGTTTATTTTGGCTGCAAAAGAAGTGGAAGGCTTTGAATAAGCCATTGTCTCTTTCTGGGGTCCCAGTTTACTCACCTATAAAATGGGAAGATAAATACCCATCCGCATTACTTCATAGGGGTATGTGGTAATGCTCAAACAGAGAAAACTCACGGGAGTAGATCCTGAAATGGATAAATGACTAAGTAGGCATGAGATATAACTACCATAATGTCCCCTTTAAGGAAGAAATGAAAATTCAAGTTTGAAATTAAGTGGTCATGCCTCTGCTCTCACCCATATCTTTCTGTAATGCATGGTTTTCTTAAAAACCCAATTGAAGACATTCCTTTTTTCTTATTTTCTAGCGAGATCTATACTTTTGGGGGGAAGGTGCACTTTTCTTGCTGTGACCTTATGCCATTATACTCACTTCAGAACACAACATGCCATTAGGAACATCTCAAGAAATTGAGAGGTGGTAGCAGTCTTTGGCCCTTAACAAAACACTTGTCTCTGTGTCACAGAGGTGGCGATTAGAGTTTCTTCCTTCTGGCTGTACCATTTTTAACCCTGTTAAGGATCTGAGCAAGTGAAGTGGGGTTAGGTGACAGAAATGGAGATAGAAAAAAAAAAGTTGCTAAGGAAGTACATTCCCTAGAAATAGAAAAGAGATCTTGAGATTATAGGTTCAATAAATTGATAACCTTCAGACACGAGCTGGCTGTACAGGCTTTGGATTCTCCACTGAACATTACGATGGGGCCCAATGTCTAAATTTAGAATTCCTGAAAGAAAATTATAACATACAGAATTAGAGGACCTGGCAGAAAGGACTCTCGTAGGACACTCTATTTATTTCCTCTTCCTAGATAGAACAATTTGATATTTAATTTCCAAAAAATTTAATAGGTGTATGGGGGGGGAGGGAAGAGATTTGGGTAGGGATAATGTTACTCTATTACAAAACATGAGTCCTACAGACCAGGTAATCATTTGCTAAAGCCTCTCTCTGCAGGAGATGCTATTCACAAAACTGCCTAGGCTCTCTTATCCAAATATTCGCTCTGATACACAGCATTATCACTGTTATTTAGCATATATATTGCTCTTCACAATCATATATTGCCTAATCTTAGCAACACATCCCCAGTGAGCATTATCATCTCTATTTGTAGATGAAAAGAATACAACACACAAAGGTTAAGTGACTTACGCATCATGAAACAACCATTCAGTGCTGAACAAGAAACTGAGCTGAGGACTGGACTATAAAACAACAGGCGCCCCATCCACTAAATTGTAAACAGAGGGCTCACTTCCTGAACATATGAGGAGGGGCTCAAGTTCACTTTTTTTAATGCCTTGTCTCAAAGGGAGAATTAAATCATTAAATCTTGGCTTATCCTTTCAGCTTTTTCAAGATATCTCTTTTAATCTCAGCCTGAGGAGTAGAGCAGTAATGCTTTCAAACCTGCCACCAAGAGTCACCTGCAGGTTTAGATCAGACCTGTTTCTAAAGGTAAAGAAGGTTTTCTCCATTCCCTGCAATAACGGTTGCTCATGCCCTCCCTGCAAGTCACAGTATTCCACCTTCAGCCCTTACTCGACTAGGTTGTAACTGAACAATACCAACCGTGTGATATTGCTTCAGAACTCAAACACTCTTGTGTATGAGAATTTCCATGAATGTACTCGCATGTGTGTGTGCTTGTTATCTGTTCCTTGGGGGAGAGGGATAAGGAGAAGAGTCCTTTTGCTCTTACTTAACTCTCCCATAAGACTATACAATTAGAAAAGGTAGGAATTATACTTCTAATCCATATTAAATCCTTTTTTAAAAGGCAGACTACGAATACGTAAATAAATAAAATTTTCCAATTTCTATTCAAGTTATTCTGATGACTTAGTCTAGTTGCCTCCCTTTCAATAGTCCTTAAATAATCTTACTGGCTAAGAGATTTCAAACTCGCTAACTAAGGTCACCATATATGATGGTTTGAACTGACCTGATACATTTTGGCAAATACAAATTTCTAGCTGTTTACTTTGTTTGGAAAAAAGATTCTCTGGAATTCTGAGGTTAAAGGAAATTCAGAGGTCACCAATGTATCTGACTTGATTAAGACAATATACAGACGAATTTTATTACCTTTAGTTTATGGCTGGGCTAGCATAAACTTTAATCTCACAATAGACAGCCTCCAATCTCCTTAATAATCTCTGTAATAGGAAATAGTTCTTTAGTATGTCTAGACAGTGTATAGGTCAACATATTTCACAATATGCATTTGTGGTTTATATTTTAAAAAGTCAACCAACAGTTGCTGTGATACATTACATTATCTTTCTAAATGGCTTCCACAAATATATGGCTTTATGATTTTCCATCAAACAACCCCAGTGACACTGGTGTGCTTTTGGCAGAAAGCCTTATTCCAAATCTCAGGCTCTATATACATGCTTTTAAGTGGTCCCATTAGATGGGTAAGTATTATTTCCCATGAGAAATGGCTGTTTCAATATCTGTTTATCTCTGGGTTTCAGGTAACAGAAATATAATGCTACATTAGAAAAAGAGGCATTGCTATTTTTTTTTTAAATCCAGTGAGAGGCTCTTGAATTTTCCGTAGCAATTGCACAGTACTTTCCCTCTGATAACATCAAGGAAACAATTTTAGTTTGTATCTACTGATGGATTCAAGAATCAAGAAAAAAGAAAATAAACATTTTAGGACCTGTCATTAATATAACAAGGCCACAATGTATATATCAGGGTGATACAACCTCTAGCATGAAACAGAAGTAATCCTGTATCTTTCTGCCTCAGTCTATCATGTTTAACAACAGCTAATTTACCTGATTTCAAGATTTCATTGATGAGCCGTGGAGGTGGTTTTGTGAACGGCTATTTTTCCTTGGGAAAAGAGCACACACATACACAAATGGAGATTGGCCAGCAGAAAGAAATGATCTGTTATATCTTACTGGCAATGCTTTCCCTACTCCTTAATTTCATAAAGGTCAGAGATACTACTTTAAACAGGGGCCTATTAAAATTCTGAAGGATGGAGCCTGTTCATCTCAAATACCTAGGTGGTGGGTGACAGAGGGAAAAGAAAAAAAAACAATCCCACCACTTTGTACAAGGTTAGATTAGGCCCCATGTACATATAGCTATCTGAGGGGAGGATCAAGCCCTAAAGATTTTAATTTCAGTGAAGTCATACAGAGCTAATGGAGCCACAGGCGATCAATAGCTCCCACTCTCCTGTGAGAAGGAGAGATTTATTGAGCTCTCCCCACTGATCCTGCATCAAGTACAGCCAGCAATGCTGATCACTGGGCCCCCCAATCCCTGCACTGTACAAATGACTGACTCCATTGCTAGTAGCAGTTCAGGTTTCATAGCCAGCATAGAGTTCTCTGATAAGCTGTTAATACATCCATTGGAATAATATCTTTAGGACAGTTAGACTTAGAGATAAGAGAACCAATAAATCACTTCTCTCAGTCCAAGTGCAGACCCAATTAAGGAAAAGATGCAGGAGTTGGGCTAATGGCAATCAAAGTAGCAGCTTTATTGCTGGTAATCTAAACCCGTTGGCTCTCTGTCCCTTCTCTAGTCCCTCGAACTCTACTCTACGATAAGATTTGGTCTGCAGCACACTTACCCAGCTAATTGCCTCATGATTAAAAGTAAAACTTGGGGGCCAGCCCTATGGCGTAGTGGTTAAGTTCGGTGTGTTCTGCCTCAGAGGCCCAGGTTTGCGGGTTTGGCTCCCTGGTGCAGACTTAGACCACTCATCAGCCACACTGTGGTGGTGACCCACACACAAAGTAGAAGAACATTGACACAGATCTTAGCTCAGGGCTAATCTTCCTCAGCAAAAAAAAAAAAAAGAAAAGAAAGAAAAACATGGAACAATGGATCTTAGACCCCCACTTCACCAATCAGATAAAGCACTTTCGTCTGAGTAAGAGTGGAAAGAAAAACCAAGAGCGTTTCTCCAATACTACATCTCCTAATAGTGGAAGTTCTCACATAGGAGAGGGTTCTCACAAATACTGAAATCAAGCCTGTATGTTTGGTCTTTTTGGACACTTTTGAGAATTATTCATTTATTAAATGATAAATATAATCACTTATAAGCACTAGAGAAAACAGTAAGGCTCATTCCTGGCCAGTTCATTCAATGGTGATTATTTCTGCCAGTAGCATATGCAACTGCTGTTTTATCCATTGCTTCCAAAGTCAAGAATTCCCTACTGTCCTCTACAGAGATAAGCATTACATGCTGGCAGATATTCAAGCAGTGGTTAGCAAGTGCTACACACAATTCACAAGTAACCTGGGTAGTTTGCTGCTCTTTGCACACAAAGAAGTTAGGTTGGATGTTTGCCACTCAAATTAAATTAGATAACAGTATTCACGAGTGAAGCTGGAATTTGACAGTCCCTGACTTAAAACACTACTGCAACTAATACTCATTGAGCTGCCAGAGAAGGGCAATGGAAGTGTCAGTCAACAACCACATGGCTTCCAGACCCAAATATATTTGCTTTATCTATTTTTCTCCCCTTACACCGTTTCTCACTGCTTCTGAAGTCATACACTCAATACTATGCAATTGACTAAGGCAGATTTTCTAAATGACTTCTATTTATTAGCAAATTTCATTCCAGCTTTTGTGCATCTAGAATGCTTACTTAACTTAAACTTACTGGTGAACTTACTAAAACCAGTGTTCCTAATTTTCTCAGAATCATAGATCTCTGAAACAAGGAAAATAAACAAGTTTCTTGGATTGCATTCAAAATGACCACTTTGGTTTCTTTTTCATTTTTTGCATTTATTAAATTTGCAAGTTAAAAACATTAGATCAATGTGCTATCTATTTCTGAAATGAAATCTTCAGATCAAGGGCAAGTTCACTGAACAGAGGACTCACCACATCATAGGTGTGACAGCCAGCAAAGACCGTGTAATCAGGTGTAGGAACAATGTCTTTTTTTGTTTGTTTAAATTACAGATAAATAATGAACATAGACACGAATTTTCTAGTAAACCAGAAGATAAACAACAGGCTTAATTCTCAATCTTCTAAGAAAGTAGAAAGAGAGTTTCAATAAAAATGAGTGACTGTGTTGTGTATTAGACCCTGAGGTAGGTAGTATAATCCCTATTTTGTAAATTAAGAAATTGAAGTCCAAAAGTTTACATAACCTGTCACAATAGCAAGTAAGTGGTAGAGCCAAGATTTAACTCCACATCCTTTGATTTCAAAGCCATGTTATACTGACCATTATACAAGCCTGGCCATTACCAAGCTGTTGTATGGCTCATTAAGTCAGATTCTTTCCCTGCTTAAATTCACTTCAAAGGAGAATAAGTAAGACACTGTTAAAAGTAGTATAAACTTTGAGAATTAAAACATTTTTAAATAAAGAGCTATGCATACTGAAATATATAGTGATATATACTTAAGCAAATAATTTACAGAAGCAAATTTATTTTTTGAAAAAGATGTATTCATAGGTGGAATGAAATTTGTTAATAAATCAAGTTATTAGAAAATCTGACTTAGTTGATTACATAGGATTGAGTATACAACTTCAGAAGCAGTAAGAAAGGGTATAGGGAAGAAAAATAGATAAAGCAAATATATTTGGATCTGGGAGCCATCTGGTTGCTGGCTGACACTTCCATTGGTTCCATTAGTTTTCAATGCAGGTCAAGGAGAAAACAGTCTACAGATGGAAATTACCATTTATTGAAGACATACTATGTGCCAAGAGCTTAATGTCCATTATCTTATTTAAACTTCATGCTACAAAGCATTATAATCTTTATTTAACAAAAAAGAAAACCGAGACTCAGAATGATTAAATTCCTAGACTAAAGTAACAGTGTGAGGGGAAAAAAAGGTATTCAAATCCAGTCTGTTGACTCCAGCCTAAGCTTTCTTCACTCCAACATTCCAACTCTTAGTAAGCACCAAATGATATATACACAAGCATACAGGTGCATACTATACAACACTATCACTGGCTTAAAGTTAAAAAAAAATTTGTGGCAAACAGCCAACTTAAAAATTGCTTGCAACAAGTATTTTCTGTACTATAACAGTTAAGACTTTTTACTAAATGATATTTTTAATGATACAAATGATATACAAAACTATAAAATAATGTCTCTGCCATTTGCAAGAAAAGAAATGAGACAGATAACAATTACATCTCATTTCAAAAAAGTAAATAGCTGCCAAGGCAATATAATAAGACTAGACAGTATATGATTAATTATTAATAAGCGGCATAGACCTGCATTACCCAAAGTATGTACCCACACATGTTGTGGAAGTAAAATTATCCTAGGTGGCACAAAAGTGCACAAAGTTTTAATTTCTGTCTTTATCTTATGGTTAATTTCCTAATTATGGTCAGTGATATTAGTTTTCCTTTTATAAAAGTATTTAAATTTCCTTTTAAAAAATTTTCTCCTTGATTAATCATTTTGGAACACTATTTAACAGTGTTTACTAAATTTGAACATAAGTATGAACATCTTATGACCTAGCAATTCTATTCCTAAGTATATATCCAACAGAAATATATATACATGTACAGCAAAAGATAAACATAACAATATATTCATTGCAGCATTATTTGCAATAATCCCAAACTAGAAATTAACCAAACGGCTATCAACAGTTGAATAGGTAAATAAATCCTGATGTATTCATACAATGAGATAAAATCAGTATTGGAAATGACTATACAAAACAGAGATGAGTCTCATAAATATTGAGAGAGAGAAGCCAGACAACACCTAATAAAATGTAAAGCTCCTAGAAAATAGTAAGCATTCAATGCATGTTAGTTGGGTTTTTGAGTATTATTTGTAGTAGTATTGCCATTATTTTTATTCATTCCCTCCACACTCATGAACAAACCCTTCCTTTACTTAGAAGCAGCATGATATTGTCCTCTTGGGACACTTCACTACACTCCCCTACAGGGAGGGATGCTCCTATGATGATGATTAATGGCTTTATATCAGATATTCCACATTGAGTGGAATGACTAAGTTATCATATACACCACTATGGCCTTTTCAAAAGATACCATTAGGCTGGTAAGACAGGCAGAGAAGTTTCTCCCTTTCTCTATTGTGCCCTCCTTCTGCATTCCTTACATTGGAGAAGTAAAATCCAAGGTGCAAATGGAAATCACAAAAGATATAACAGTCAATCCAAAGTAAGTGGAAAGAAGATAATCATAAAGAGCATAAAATGAACAAATGAGAGAAAATTAACAAAGCCAAACATTGGTTCTTCGGAAAGATTAACAAGCTCAAATAACATAGGAAGGCAGGTCAAGAAAAGAAGAAACACAAATGATCAAATCAGAAATGTTAGAGGTAATGTCATTACAAAACCTACAGATATTTAAAAGAATAATAAGGCAATATTATCAACAAATTTATGCAACAATTCAAAAACACAGATGAAATCACCAAATGCCTTAAAAATTACAACTTACCAAAATTTACAAATGAAATTAAAAAATCTGTTTAGCTCTTTAATTCCATTAAAGGAATTAAATTCATCATCAAAAATCTCTTACAAAGAAAACACCAAACACATATGGTTTCACTCATGAAATCAATCACTTAAGAAAGTAATAATACAAATTCTATACAAATCCAGAAAATTAAACAGGAGGAAATACTCCCAAACTAATTTTATAAAACCAGAGAAAGCCTGACGCATATATTATGAGACAATAAAATTACAGGCCAACACCCTTCATGCACATAGATTCACTGATACTTAACAAATAGTAAATTGAATTCAGCAATGTAAATTGAACTCAAACTTCATACTTTTTATAAAGTATAATATATCATCACCAAGTGGCATTTATCCTAAGAATGCAAGGTTGGTTTAATATTCAAAAAACTCAACCAGTATAATTTACCAGAGCAACAGAATAAAGTAGAAAACCCTTATGATCGTTTCAGTGAACAAAAAAGCATTTGACAAAATTCAACTCCTATTCACGATAGAACTCTCAGCAAACTAGGAATAGAAGAAAATTTCCACAATCTGAAAAAGAATATCTATGAAAAATAGTGCAAGACTGGATACTTTCTACCTAAGACTGGGAACAAGGCAAAAATGTACACTCTTACCACTTGCATTTAATATTTTTTCAGAGTTCCTATTTAGCGCATTAAGTAGGGAAAAATAAATAAAAGGCATTAAGCTTTGAAAGGAAGAAATAAAACTACTACTGTACACAGAAAAATATAATACTTTACACAAAAAAACCTTAAAAAAATATACAAAACAATTATGAGAATTAAATGAATTTATGAAGGTTACAGGATACAAGATCAATACAAAAACCAATTGTATTTCTATACAGCAAACAAATGGAAAATACTCTTTTCAATGCTTAATTTATAATAGTGTTAAAAACATAGAGTACTTAAAAATAATTATAAATATACACAAATCAAAAACATCAACAGTGAAAACCGCACATCACTGAAAGCAGTTAAAGACTTAAGTAAATGAAGAAATATATCATGATTTAGATTAGAAGACTCCATATTATAAATACACCAATATTCCCCAAATTTATCTACAGATATATCACAATCACAATCCAAATCAACAGGCTTTTTTGACAAATGGTCAAGTTGGTTCTAAATTGCACAAGGAGAAGCAAGAAGCTGTACTAGCCCAAATAAACTTGTTCAAAAACAAGAATGTTGGAAGATTTGCTGCCTGATTATGAGATTTACTATAAAGTTACAGTAATCAAGATAACGTATTATTAACATAAAAATATACATACAAATCAATGAAATAGAGTTCAGAAAAAAATACAGAACTTATTTTCAATAATTGCTCTGAGGCTATTAAAAGGAAAAAAAGAGTCTTTTTAATGGTACTGAAATAACTTGATAAATAAAATACACAGAAGAAAAATGAACCTTGACTCCTACCTCAGATTACATACAAATATTAATTCAAGATGGATCATAGCACTAAACACAAAAGGTAAAACTGTAAATCTTCTAAAAGAAAACATAGAAGATGATTATTGCAACTTGTGATAGAGATTTCTTGAGAAGATATTTTAAAAACCTAATAAACATGAAAAATAAAACTGTAAATTGGACTCCCTCAAAATTAAAAACTTCTGGTAATCAAAATGTTCCATTTAAAAAATATAAAGGCAAGTCACGGATTGGAAGAAAATTTTTGTTACAAACCTATCTGACAACAGATTTGAAGGATTATAAATTCCTATAAATCAAACATACAATCCAATTTAAAAAAAAAAAAAAACTTGGACTCAGGTTTGAACAGACATGTTACCAAAGAATTGGGCAATAAGCTCATTAAAAGGCATTCAATGTCATTTTCAGAGGAAAATCCAATAAAAAAACACAATATGATACTATTTTATACCCTCGAGAATGGTATAATCAAAAAAGCAAGACCAAATATTGGTAAAGATATGTAGCAACTAGAACTTTCTGATATTGCTAATGAGGTTTGAAAATGGTTCAACTACTTTGGAGAATTGTTTGGTAGTTTCTTATAAAGTTAACACATAGCTACCTTATGACCAAGAAATTTCTTCCCTAAATATCTACCCAAGAGAAACCAAAACATGTGTCCTCAAAAAGACTTGTATAAGAATTTTCATAGCAACTTTATTCATTATAGCCCCAAACGCAACAACTCAAATGCCCATCAACAGTGGAATGGAAAGGCAAAATACGGCATATTCTCACAACAGAATATTACTCTGAAAAAACAGAAAGAAAGCTCTACTGACACAAGCAACAACATAGATGAATCTCAAAAACACATTGAGCAAAAGAAACCAGACACAAGAGTATCATTCCACTTACATGAAAATTCAAGAATAGTCAAAACTAACCTATGGTGATACAAATCACAACAGTGGTTACCAAAGTGGAAAATTGGAAGGGGGCACAAGGAAACTTTCCAAGGCAATGGAAAAGTGTTATACCTTGACTGGAGTCGTGGTTATAGGAATGCGTACATTTATCACATTCTTTGAATTATACACTTAATATGTGTGCATTTCCTCTCAATAATTTTTTTAAATTTAACAAGAAAAATATTAATGTGATTCTGATACTCTACTCAACAAACTGAAAACTGGTACAAAGACTCTGAAAAATCATTTGGCAGTCTATACTGAAGCTGAATGTATTCATATACATAGATCTGGCAATTCCACTCCCAGGGATATAACCTACAGAAATGAGTCAAAATGTTCACCAAATACATGTACAAAATTTTTCACAACATTATTCATAATATCCCTAACTGGAAACAATCCCTATGTCCATCAATGATAGAATGGATATGAATAAATTGTGGTGTATTTATATAATGGTATTCTAAACGTCAATGAGAATAAATAAACTATTGTGGATGGACCTCACAACATTAAGTGAAAGAAGACAAAAAAGAGTAGAAGTTGTATGATTCCAGTTCAAAAATAGACAAAATCAATGTCTAGTGATAGGAATCAAGATAGTTATCTCTGGAGGAGATAGTGACTAGGGAGGTCATAAGGGTGCTTCTTGAGGCTAATATTCTATTTCTTCATTGAGTTCTGGTTACATAGATATATTTACTTGTGAAAATTCACTGAGCTGTACACTGATGTTTTACTCATTTCATGTATGCTATACTTCAATAAAAAGTTTATTAAAAAAAGAATCTGTAGTAAACCAGAGAAATACATTCCACAGTTTGGTCAGAGATGTCATTCAAAACTGTCATGAAACAATGTAGCATAAATTCATCTACCTAACGGTGAGTAAAAGTGATAGAAGAGAGGTGTGATTTTTAAAATCTTGTTTGCCATGTACTTCAGAAATAAGTTTATTTTTATTTGAGCATCTGGCTATTTCAGGTGCCCCTGGGGCAAGACCAAAATTTATAGTTCTGTGGTTATATAGGCCACTTGTTTATATAGAGAATTTTATGGCTTAGTTCCCCAGGCTTATGCCAGTATTGCTGTTGGAGTTTTCTCTGTTAATTATCCTCCGGGACTTCAGTGTGCACACAGATGTCAATTCAGATGGGCCAGCGTGTATCTTTCTGGAAGCAATGGACTCTGAGTTTTAACCAGATGGTTGAGGCAAGTTCCCTTAAGGCCAAACTCATTCTAAACTTTGTCTATGGATTTAATTTGTGAAGAGGGTTCCATTTTCAACGCCTAATCTGATTTATCTAGTCATTAGCTCCTTAAATTCCTTTCTTATAACATTTCTTTTTAATTTCATGATAAATGCCTAGATAGATGAACATTTTTTTTAGAAATTTACTATGTGCCAAGCACTGTCCTAAATCGTTTATATGTAATCCATTCATTTAATCATTACAACTAATCTATGCAATAGGAACTATTGAAATTATCCTCATTTAAAATAAAGAAAATGAAGCACAGAGAGTTAAAAAAATTGGCCAAGGTGACACAGAAGATAGACTTAATGCCAGGTAGGTAGGTTCTAGCATCTACGCTCTTAATCATTATGTTAAATTGTTCTCTAGCCAAGAGTTAAGCATTCATCAGTGTGCAGAAAATGTGCTCAGTTCTCGTCTCTCATTGCTGCAAATCTGTATTCCATCTTGATCAACTTATTTATATATGCATAAATCTCAGATTCCTTATAGATAGTGTGGACAATAACAGTACCTAAATAATAGCATCAGCTTAAAGATTACATGAGATAATGCATGTAAAAGCACTTCACACAGATGTATGATATATTAAGAACTTAAAAATTAACCAGGATTATTATTATTTTTCCCATTTTTGGTATTAAATTATTGTTACTGGGAACTAAAACCTCTGCATTATTTACAAAGGGGGCATCTAGAAAGAAATCTGAGTTTGGATCCCCTGCAAAATTTCCTGAGGCATTAAACATCATAAACACTGTGGCTGAGCTTCCCATTTGAAAGTTCACCCATTGCCAGATCATCAGCTGCCAACAGAACCTCTGGAGCCTTTAGTTCTGTGCATCCAAGTCCTCCAACCATGAACATCTCACACCATCATTGTGACAAGGTGTTAACTAACAAAATGGAAAATCTCAGGGATCTTTTACCAGATTTCACACATTTTTTTTTTACTTTACTTTTGTCCTTTGGATTATTTTTCAACTTCAGCAGAAATTAAAACCAAAGAACTATTTTTTTGTCACAACTTAAATTCCACTTTCTGCAGAAAGATAATTCAACATGTAAACTTATGTGTAAACATGATATTCTGAATCTTCTTTCCTATTAACTTTTACTTCATTGAAAAATAATCTCAGACATAGGCTTTTTCTTTGGATTAAAAGTACGTAACACCATGGACTCGCTTTTACTAGACATAAATGATGTGCTCTGGGAAAAGTCTCAGCCAACTTCACAGAGAATACAAACAGTACTGTTAGTAACTCTGGTGTAGTGCTAGACAGAAAATGCAATTGGCTTTGCAGGCTCAGGAGCCCACCAGACTTGAAATATATGCACCAGCTATCAAAGAGGATGGCAGTGGTATGGATGGTTAACATTTTTCTCTTGTTGTCTTTCCCTTTGTTATTTTAACTTTCACTGAAAAGGGTAATAAGGCAAATAAATATATTTTCTTTTAAATTCCTTTTTCAAATAGTTTCCATGAATAATGTCAAAAATGGTATCCCTTACTCCTCCTACAGGACTGGGGATCAAAAAAGTACCTTATTGTTTTGCTGTTGTGATTATTATTAATACCAACTGTTGGGCATATACAATACTCCAGAAACTGCATTGTAGGGTCTACTTTATACACTTTTCTAATGTAACTTCACAATGACCTTAATAGATTATTGTCATTAAACATTTGAAGTAACTAATACCCAGAAAAGATGTGTGACTTTCTCAGATTGCACAGCAGTAACTGGAAGAGGTCGGATATGGACCTAGAACTGCCTGATTTCAAAGAGAATGTTTGCTTTTCCCACTGACAATCCCATCTAAGTTTCTTAAAACTAGAGTTTAGGTGAGTATCAGTGATGTTGTTTGCATTAGAATAAGGGACTCCTAATTCTGACCAATATGGTAAGGAATAGATTCCTGTTTTTTCTCTCCTGCTTCATTGGTCATTATCCTTTGCTCAAGGTGCCACTAGGGCAATCCTCTTTCTTCTTACTTATGGCCCCCAGAGAGGGTTACCACTTGGGGTACCAGAGCAGTACTATGCACAGCCATGAAGCAGGGAATCCCCTACCCTTATCCCGTAGCCCGTGTCTCATAGAGCTCTTCATGAAAACCTATCCTCTAGAGGTAATACCTCTAACCACTCTTTCCATACAGGCTCAAAAATGACAAAAATGTCCCCGAGTGCAGAGACCAACCTCATCATGTCCCATCCATTGCCTTTAAGTCCTCACCCTTTTCAGGTGCTCTCCCTCAGCCCTCCATAACAAAAGCCACCATACAAATCAATTAGCACAGTTAGTCCCTTTATGATCCAACCAAACAACTCTGGTTGTGTTTTAGGCTCTGCAAGAACCATCTTCATTCCATTTGTGTTCCCAAAACTTAACACGGTACCTGGTGCATTCCATACTCTCCAAAAAAAAAAAAAAAAAAAAGTCAATTAACTGACTTTCAAACAGTTGCTTTGAATGCAAAATGAAACCATAAGTGAGAGTTACCCCTCGGGAACAATATATGGATGTGAAAGATAAGAGAAAGGTGCAGAAAGGATGACTGTACTTATAAAAGTAAGTTTAACTATGATGCCCTTCAATGAGATTGGGAATTCAGGAAAATGATCAAGTGTGTAAGAGGTGAACAGTAGGGTAGTGAGTTCCTATTTCAAAATGCTGATTTTGAGATGCCTGTGGGAGACTCAGAGTTGGGGGAACATCCAACATAATTTGGAGTGTAGAATACAAACCAAGTCTGGAGATGTAAATTGGGAGTCATTATCCCTCAGATACTATTAAAAGTCGCAGAAGTAGATAACATGGTCCAGAGGGAGGGAAGAGCAGAAAAGTGAAGAACAGCAAAAGAAAAACGAACATGTAGATTTCTCATCTCCTGTTTTAGTGTGCTTTCCACCAAGCCCTCCAAAGGGAACCATATTCCAAGGCTAAGGTAAAGAATACATAAGTATTAAATCATTAGTGGTGGAATCTTGGACATCAGTAAGTAGCCAGCCAGACTTCAAAACATACTCCCCTTCCCTGCCATGTATTCCACTGAATTATAAGCCAGCTAATTATCCTTCTTGTTTTATTTTTCTTCATAATATTCATCACCATCTGACATATGACATATTTTACTTAATACTTCTTGTTGTGTATCTCCCCATTTGAAAAAGATCATAAAAGAAGGGAATTTTTTCTACTTTGTTCACTGTATAGAACATCGTAGGTGCTCATCAAATATTTGTTGTAAGAAAAGAAAAGAATAAGAGGGAAAACAATAAAAATTCCTCTCTACCCTCACATGGCAGGTAGTACTGAAATGCAATGTAATATTTAGCAAAACTGTTTTTTCCTGTCTCATTTCAACTAGAATGTTAGGAATGAGATAAACTTGTATAAGCAGTTAAACCACATCTTATTAACATTGAAACATACAATCAAAAGCCATTCTATTACACAGTTTCTTTATTCTAATAGAGAAGCTATCAGAACATAGATAAGGAGAATTAGCTGGCTTGTAATTAGACTTCTGGGACACTAAAGGATAACTGTTTCAGTTTCAACAGCCTATACTGAATGCATTAAATATACTGTAATATATTGACAAAATGAAAAAAGTGGCATTAGCATGCACTTAAGCAGTACATGTTTGTTAAGAATTTCCCTCTTCAGTGGTGGTACAAGCTGTTTACATAGCACTTCTGCAAAACATCCCATCATAATGCATAGCATGGATGGGAGACATTCCTTGAAGGAATTGGCATTCTAAAAGCAATGTTTATAATTGGTGATTATCCACAATATTGACCCATGTACTGAAATGTTTAGAAGCTATTTCAGGTAATTCTAACATACTGATTTGTTGTTGAAGATGCTGTCTTTTAGCTCATTATGCTTTGAAAGGGGCTGGGTGTGAGGATGATCAGCCTGTACTCCCTGACATCTCATCACTCCCCAGGGTCCATTCACTAATCTTCTGTCCAAACTTAGAGCTCTAGGACCATACTTCCAGAAGCTTCAGGCATGTAGCAGATGGCATTTCCAGATAAAGAACCATTCTAAGAATACCCACAAAGAGCTCAGAACACTGGATTCCTCCCAGCTGGCTGAGAAAGTATTGATGTTAGCTCAGTAGAGCTACATTTCTACCACCTCCACAGTTACCAGCCATGCCCAAACCTTCAGTGCCTCCTTACTGGGCCACTGTGTTCCCCCTCCTTCCATTTTGCCACTGACAGTCTTTTCTCCACACAGAGAGAAGCCAAACTTGTTACTATGTTCTATAAAGCCCTATGTCATCAAGTTTGAATGTCTCTCTCCCACCTAAATCTCCCACAACAGGGTACTTAGAGCACCTCTAGTCTTCTTGCTACTCCTCAAATTTGGAAAAACATTATTGCTACAGACATTTCTACATTTGCTGTTCCTTCTCCCTTAAATAAACAAGATTCTCACTACCTATTATCCAAAAGACCACATTCCATCAACTACCCTTTCCATAAATTAATTAACTCCATAAATTATCCATCACTACTGCTTTGCCTTTTATACCCTACCTCTGAATCATCCAATCTCAGGGGACATGGTCTTTCACCTGTTGCTTTGTAGGAAGGAAAGGAGAGAGGACAGAGAGAGTAAAGAAAGGAGGAAGGGAAGGGAGAAAAGAAGAGAAGAAAAAAGGAAAAGAGTCATTCTCTTTTTGAGATTAAAAAAATAATTAAATATTGTGTATTAATGAATTGTTGTTAGTGCTATTGAGTTGGTTCTAACTCCCTGCAAGAGGAACCCTGCCTGATGGTATTTGAAATACTGGTGGCATAGCTTTCAGCACTAAAGCAACATGCAGTGGCCACAGTATGACAACTGACAGACGGGTGGTGTGGTTCCCTGACTGGGAAACAAACCTGGGCCAAGGCAGTGAGAGTGCCAAATCTTAACCACTAGACCACTGGGGCTGGCTGTATTAATGCATACATTAGGATATTAAGGTCCAAGTCTCCTACACATCCTCTAACATACACACTTCCTGTCCCCCATCCTCCCAATATAGTTATAGGGCAATGCTTTTATATTTGAATCAGTATTTGGTAATGCACATTAATATAACTATGTGAATAAAACTTATTTCTGAGCCACAAAGTCCACTAGGATTATATTTATTTTCTTAAATATTCCTCTTTATTTTTCTTGGATATAATAATTGTCGTTTTCTGTTTTTCTAGTTGCCTATGTATTTATCTCCAATTTATCCCCAAATTCTGACCAGAACACTGAAACTCATTTCCACTTGGTCAAACACCTTGAGAATTTTTTTCCCCTTTTGAAATATCCACCCTGGAGTCTTCCCACATCCGGGTGAGACTAGTTGCTTTCCAGAAGCTCCACACAGCCACTATTCTGGGAGTCTCCCTCAGCACCATGTTATAAATTCCCCTCCCTTCTCTCCTTTGTTGGACCTCTCTTTCTTGGATCAGCTTCCAGTGAATTTGCATTAAGATTCTAGATTTTTAAAGACATTGCTTCATTGTCTTCCAGCCTCCAATTTTACCATAAATCCAATGCCACTGTGACTTTAATCCCTTATATGAAACGCAATTTTGTTTGTATGATTGCTAGATTGACTTTTCTTGAGAATCTTTTAGGACCTCTCTTTATCTCTAAGAATTCACAGTGATGAAATTTGTTTGGATCTTCACTGTGGTAAGCATTTGGCTGGCCCTTATAATTCTAGAAACACATGCCCTTCAGTTCTAGGAAATGTTCTTGTAATTTTTTAAATTTTACTTATGTATGTATTTATTTTATGATTTAATGTCATCTTTATCATTAGTTTGATTACATTTAATTCTAAGCCAAATCCTTATGTACACAATGCCGGAAAAAGAATTCTGTCCATGACTCGCCTTGCTGAGAAGAAACACTATGCTCCAACATGAAAGAACTTCATGGTTTCCTTCGCTTCCTTTTCAGTCCTAAGAGCTTGAGGCATCTGCCACTTGGTGCCCTCAATACAACAAGCCAGGTTTCGAGTAGATGGAGAGCAAATGGATGTGAAGTCCTGTGCCCTGAGTCCTTCCTTATGGCCTCCCTTCAAGGTCTTCTCGGCCTTGACCCCGCCCACCAGCTACTAAGAGCCCAGGGAAGGTGGAGCCAGCTTCACTTGGGACTCCACGAAGCTGGTACCCCAACAGCCGCTCTTCCTGGCACCAGAGGGGGCTGCCACCTGGAGTCTGTTCCTTTTTTTTTTTAAGTAGAGATTTTAACTTAAGCAATTAAACATATTGTCAATCTAATATCTTGGTCTTATTTCTGTTGTCGACGTTTATTCTATCTGCTTTTTCTGCTTTGTTTTATTTTCTTTCTTGTTTTAGTGATCTACAGTGATTTGGATGTGATAAATCATGTTTTCCTACTACTACTGATTATCTTTAAATTGATCAGATATATACCTAAAATTATATTTCTCGGTCTAAAATAAAATATACCTACTATTAATTGAGCACTTAATCTTTGCTACTTGCTTGACAGACATTAACTCATTTATTCATCACATAATCCTGTGAGGTAGGCATCATTGGTATAATTATATGCAGAAGAAACTGAAGTTTCTAGGTCGTTTGAAATACTTGCACTCAAATTATCCAAGAACTGAAATTCAAATCCTTATTGGTCTGATTCTAAGACTATGTTCTTGGTGCCGGGCCCAGTGGTGTAGTGGTTAAGTTTTCATGCTCCGCTTTGGCGGCCCGAGGTTCACAGGTTCAGATGCCCGGCAAGGACAGACGCACTGCTTGTGGAGCCATGCTGTGGCAGTGTCCCATATAAAGGAGAGGAAGATGGGCACTGATGTTAGCCCAGGGCCAGTCTTCATCAGCAACAAATGAGGAGGATTGGCAATGGATGTTAGCTCAGGGCTAGTCTTCCTCCAAAAAAGAAAAAAAAAAAGACTATGTTCTTAACTAATACACTATACAGGAAAATTACTAATTTTTATATACTCATTTATTCTCAGAAAACTCACAAAACTTTTTTTGCACTGACTGTTCAGTTTCTTTAAGGTTTCCAGGCAATTATCAAATGATCTTCTAATAATGGTAATTTTATCTTCATTTTCCTAATATTTACTCATGCTTTTCCTGTTTTATTGATTTAAGTAGAACAATATTAAAGAATAACTGGAATAACAGGAAACTTTGTCATAAACTTGATTTAATGGGGGTCTCTGTAGTGTTTCATTAAGTATCTTTTGGCTGATGGTTTGACAAAGAGATGATTTATCACATTGAGGAAATATCCTTCTATTCCTAGTTTCTTAAGAGGTTTTATTTTTAATGAGATGGATATTAATTTCACTAAATGTACTTTTGGAATCTTTCAAGAAAATAATAAATATTTCTCCTTTTACCTTTTAATTGTATGAAAGCTTAACAGATTAATGGATATAAGACTATTATTTCATTCCTAACACATTCAAAGGTCAGTATACTGTTAAGTATTATTTACAAGTGTATTATTTGGTAGTTTACCCCATTTTCAAAGTGTCAAATGAATCTGTCGTTTTTACTTTTCATTTCTCTTGTTAGGTTTGGGAATTATGATCATGGTAGTTACTTAAAATTAATTCTAAAGCATTACATGATTTTTACTCTTTTGTGAAACAGTTCAGACAAAGCAAGGTGTTGTCTGTTACTTTAAAATTTCAAATAACTTAATCTTCAAGTTCTTGAGAAATCTAGGTTAAAAACATGCGATACTCACCCATGCAGAAAAAATATATCAACAAAGGAATGATGTGGACCTAGAATTTGTATGGAGGATATTCCTTTGATAATTTCTTAAATTTGTATTCACTTCATTATTCTGATAAGGCTTCCACATTCATTTTGACACATCTGGTTACTTGTATCTCCTAGAAAATGATAATTTATTACAGCAAGATTTCCAAATTGAGTGCTATTGGACCTAGCTCATGTATTGTTTTTAAATCACTCCTGTATCTGTAGTAACATTTCTATTCTCTAATTTTGCATAAATGTTTTATCAATACTCTTATAATGTTTTGGAAAAGTTTCACCTGTTTTTTTAAGAACTCACCCTTAGATTTAGTTATAATTTCTACTGGTTTTTCTGTTTTTATTTTTTGTCCTATTCTAATACTAATTTTTCCCTCCACCATGTTGGTTAATGTTGTAAATTGTTTTTTCTTAAAATAGTAATAAGCTATTGAAAGTTATAAATTAGTGTCTGATATAAATCTTTTAGATTTACATTATAACCTTTATATACGATGATCAATTTTATGCTTTTGCCTTGAATCTTGTTGTTATTACCATATCCTTATTTTGCCTTGTATTTGACAAATATTTGCCCATTCTCTTCTTCTTAAGCTATCTTGGTCAACTAGTTTTAGTTCCCTCTCTCCCAGACAATGTGTAATTTGATCCACTCTGAAGGTTTATTTTCAGTTGGAGAATATATTCATATTCTTTGTCAAAATACATGTTTTTATTTCTTTCATCATATTTCTTAATGCTTTCTTGATTTCTATATTTTATTTTCTGTTTTAGTTTAGATTCCCCCACTGAATCATGTTTATTTCGGAGGTGATCACGGGAAGTACAAGGACTGAAGAAGTGAGAACAGTTTTTTTTTTTTTTAATGCAATAAAAGTAACATGAATGCAAGCAGTACCAGCATGAGCAACTGTGGCTTAATTCCGCTGAAAATCCTCTAAGGAACATATAGAATGGATCTCAGTATTGTTCCGCTGAAAGACAGGGAAGTCGGGAATTTTATTCGCTGATTCCCAGCCCTCACTGGATGAGGGTTCTCCTTGAGGGTGTTAAATTCCTGGCACTCTTGTGCTGCTTTATGAGCAGGCTGAGAAAGTTCCTGCAGTTTCAGAGAAAACCCTCAGGCAAAGGTGGAGGAAAGTGAGACACAAGGGTGTTTGTGTGGAAAGCTGTCAGCGTGTGTGGGGACTGCCCACTGCAGATATGGTGAACCGAGGAGTGGGCCAAGAGGACATGAGGCACTAACAGTATCCACTGCACAAGGTTAGGGAGGGTGTCCCTCATTTTACTCTAATCATATAAAATGTGCACACATTATCTTTAATTCTACAAGTATCTGCCACTGATATTTTTAAATACTTGACTGTATACATTTCCAATTGTCATCATCAACAATAAAACACCCACTTTAGATTTACCAAAATATAATCAAAATACAAAGGGAACATATTTGAACTCTGTCCACCTTGCTCTTTGCTGCTACACCTCCCAAATTAGCAGGGAGGAGAGAATATAACCTAGAATTTTAAACCACTTACTATCAGTATTATTTTATATTACATAACTTTTCCACAATTATTTGTAATATGTGCACCATGTTAAATAATTTATATATATTAATAACCATATATATGGTTATATGTATAAATAATATGTATATGTTAATAAATAATATGTATATATTATTTGTATATAAATAGTTTTTATATATAAATAACCATATATATAAATATAATAAATATATAAAAATAACCATAATTGTAACAATTCAACCTAATTCATTTTCTTTATTTTCATTTAGTTTTTTAGTTGGTAACAATGTACCTACAAACACTTATTTGTAAAAAAAGGGGCTTATATGTTTTGTGTGCCTGTCTGCCATGAGATGAGCTGCTTTCAAATTCAGGATCAGGGTATTTTAATGGTTTTTTGTTTTGTTTTAATCTCTGAAAAGTTTTCTTTTAGTATATCTTTCTACATCATTTCCATATGTTTTATTTTGGATTATTCTTTATAATAAAATAACTACTTATATTTGAGGTCTTTATTGTCTGTCCCTTTCCCAGTCTCTCCTCTGCTTATCTCTTTATTCCTTTCCTTATGTATTCTCTGAAAGCTTCTTATGCTTTTCTCCACATGTAACTTGTCTGATTTTCCTATCATTATTGTTTCTATTTCAGGTGTTCATTCTGCTATTATAGTTTTTCCATCCTTTCCTTAACTCTACCAGCTCATGTTTTTCTCTTTTTTTTTTTTTTTTTTTTTGTTCTGAGTCCTTTCACAGAGTCCATATTCCTTGAATTATATAAAAGCACAATGTGAATTTCTTTAAAAATATTTCACTCCAGTACTTTTTTCCTCAAATATACTGTCTGCCTTTACCTCAAATGTTACATTTATCCTCTTTTATATAAATGATTCCTTTCAGTGCTTGTTGTTTTATTTTGTTTACATGTAATTGAAGAGAAGGCACATTTAGACCAGCAGTTACTCACAAAGATGTATTTCACTTTGATCATCTTAGGGTTTTCTTGGAAGTTATTTAAAACTCTTTTCAGATCTCAAGATGAAAACTGGCTTTAAGTAAGTTTATATTATCCCTTTTGTGCTCTAATTGCCTGCCTATTTTAAAGCATAATAGTCATGTTGTCATTGGTAAATCTCCTGTGAGAGGTGCTAACTTTTAAATTATTTTTCTTTGGTCTATTTTCCATTTTCCACATGGTGCGACTGTCCTTTCTGGGGCTGCTGTCTTCCACCCGTACTTCTTCCACTTCTGGAAATACCCTGCAATCATTCTCTTTAAAACAGGCTTTCTTGCTCTTGTTTTTCTTAAGTAACCTGATTCTGAATTCAATTGATCTATATTAGCAGAGAATTTCCAACAGATTTCTCTCCTATCCCACAGCCTGTGTTCAACTATAGTCAATATAACAGACTAGGGAAATATTAAGTAATTTCTTTCTTCATCATCTTTGTTAAATTCTTGTAATTCCATACTACTTTCTCTGGAAAAGGTTTGGAAGGAATTCCCATTGCCTTCATTTAACATTGCCCCATCCTTCATATTTCTGGCATATGGATGGCATCCTCCCATATTTTCCATCAAAAATGCTGAATTTTCCTTCTGTTTTTATATTCTTTTGTTCATTTGATGGTGATTTATAAAAGAGTGAAGATTTATATACTGATGCTCAAGTTGCTTCTCATCCACGATTCCTGACTACTCCATATTTTAGATGTCACCACGCAGATGTCTCCTTAACTCTCCATCTGCTTCTCATAAAAAGTCATTTTCAGAAATTTGCTTTTTTTCCTCTATGTCTTCAGGGAAATGTTCTCTTTCCCTTTTGTTACCATATGGATTTTTTTTTTCCCCTTTTTTAGGCTCTGTCCTCACCCTTCCAAATGGGCAAAATGTCTATGAGTCTCAGGTTTGACAACAACAGTGTGGGTGAAGTGTCATTTGTCCACTTTGCTCTCCACATGGGAGACACTCTCACAGCTTCCCCATCTCATTTCTCATCTGAGCGCTACATTGCTCTGCATAGCGTCTAGGGCAATTTGTGATACCTAACAAACATTCATCAACTCTAGGTCCACAGGACTAAAACTGGATCCTTTCTTGCTCAAAACGGCAGTTTCTCTGACTAAGCTAGAGAGTAAAATGCAGTTGGTCTGTCTCTCAGCAGTATAAAATATGAAGAGCTTTCCTGACATACATAATCCCAGCCCTCTTCTGTCCCATCCCTGTTTCTGAAGCTTTTTCATATGTGATTAAGCACCTAAGTGTGCAATAGGCTTTCACGTATCCCCTTCTACAACATTGTTTTCTGGAAGGTCAGTCTCTGAATATGTATAGAAAGAGATGAGCTGCTGATGATAATGGACTAGAAATTTTGGTTCTAACCAAAGTCAGTTTCCATTGAATTAAAAGTTTGCCTAGTTTATTAGGTTAAGGTTCCTCCACATCTTGGGTTTTTTCAGATCTCAGAACATAGTGATGAAACAGCACAGTTCTCCTATTTTCTTTTTCAATGGATCATTGGATTTACTTTAAATTGCTGCTACCTTTTTTTGCTTATTTATTTACTTTAATGGAAGTCAGAGATAATTTTATCAATCACATCTAGTCTGCTCTATGCAGCCCAGAAGCATTCAACTTATTCTTTATCTCGTTATTATTTCACAGTTTCCCCATTTAGCCATTATTTCAGTCACCTGAAAATTTAATTAAATAACAACCACATATCCACAGTATGCTATGTTCTGGACATATCAGGGCAACTAAGATATTATCATTGCCTTTAAGAGACTTAGTCTAGCGGTAGGAAAGAACCTGTATATAAATAAGCCGCATGCTCTGCTATGGATGTTATGATATAATCCATTATGCTAGATTTTCAAAGGAAAAACTGGTCACTTCTTCCAGGTAGGATTCAGGAAAGTGAGGCGACACTGGAGCTAAGTTTAAAAAGAGAAGTAAGTGCTATAAAAAAAGACACACTGGGGGCAACTGTGGTCAGTCAGAGAGGATATTTCAGGTAGTAAGAACAATGTCTGGCATGAAACGGTCTGGTATCCTTAAGGAACTGAGAGCAACTTGGCATGGCTGAATTATACAATGTGAGAAACACCCAGCTATTGTTAAAACTAGAAAATAAGTGGCCCATTAAAATGTGAAACTAAGAATAGTCCAATATAAAATTACTATAGTCTGCATCTAGTACTATTAGAGTCTTTTTTACACTTCCCCTCCAGACATTGGTCTGATGTAGTAGTTTCTACCTCCATTTTTATAATTATTATCATTTAGAAAATATTTGCTATATAAATCATATTTAAGAAACATTCTAAGTATTCCCAGTTTGTCATGTTAGTTTGAATAACTAAAATTCACTCTTACATTCCTCTTCTCTTACCATCTAAAAATCTAGAAATATTAAAATGGCCTTACTGCTTTTGCTTTAGGTAAAATAGGTCACAGATATTTAACTCAATTATAAGACTATATATTTTCTAGATCTAAAATAGCACAGATCACAATTTTTCCCTTCATTGACGGACAAATATTATTCATTGACTGAAGTGGCAAAGCACAAATGTATGGCATATGGCATACAGTTGAGAAAATTAAAAGTGCTTACACTGGGAGGAGGTCACAACCTAGTGGGCATAACCAGAACCTAGAAGGTTCATTCCGTTACTGGAATGTCAACTAAGAGAATGGCAAGAGAGAGTATTATACATCAAAAGTATTTACAATGCTAGAGAGATATAATTTGACAATGAAGAGTGGGATGGTAAAGGACTTGAGCTTAAAAATGCAAGGGATAAAACTAAAATGACTATCTGCAACAGACCATTAGTATGAAAGGTGAGTGACAATGAAAAATTGTAAGTCAACACTTTATACACTCTCAATTGCTCTGTCTCGTATTCAAAGGGAATTTCCAACTTTTGTACATTTTTCTGGGGTAAGGATAAATAATAGTGACAAACAAACAATATCAAAGCATTCCTAAATTATGCAGAAGACAACTTTGTGACTCAAAAGCAAAAGATCATGAAAAATAAGACTGTATTATCTCTCTTATATACCAGGAAAATAACACTAGCCCATGGGCTAGTATCCACAGGCTGCTGTAATTGAGAGTGGCTTTAACCAAAATCTTATGGCACACTTTTGTTGAGTGCCACTATGAGCCAGGCACCATCCTTAAGCACTCAGTTTACATCAATGACCAAAACAGATGAAGAGTGCCCAAATGGAACTTAATGTTTAGCTGGGATTGGCAGAAAACAAACAATTATAATAACTAAGTAAATTATATCTTGTTAGCAGTGATAAATGCTACATAAAAAGAAAAAGTAGAGTAGTTTAAGGAGGGAGAGTTAGAGTGTCAAGGTTGAGGCAGGGGTAGGTTACAGTATTATATAGGCTTTTAACAGTATGTCTTATTAAGAAAATTGGACTTGAGTAAGTATTTGAAGGAGGTGAGGGAGTTAACTAAGTGGATAAGGGCAGGGGGAATGAATATCAGTGGAATCAAAGGCCATAAGATGCCATGACTGAGGAATAGCAGATTGAGAAACAGAACGAATGATTTACCTTATGTTTTCAGAGGATCAGGTGGCTGTTGTGTTTATAATAAACTATAGGTAGACAAATTCAGAAGCAAAGAGAATCACCAGAAGGCTATTGCAGTAACCTTAGGTGAATGGACGATGGCTCCGCCAAAGAGTAGCTATGGAGTCTGTGTTTGGATTCTAGATATATTTCAAAGGTTGAGTCAACATGATTTGCTGGTAATTTGGGATGGAGAGAAAGGAATTAGGTAGGTGACTACAAGTTTTTGGACAGAATGACAGGAAAGATGGAGCCATCATCACATGAAATGAAGAAGGCTGTAGATAGAGCTGAATTGGGGGAAAGAAGGTTACAAATAGGGATTTGGGATGCTGATTTTGAGAGGATTTTTAGATATCCTAGTGGAGATGAAGAATATGCAGTCAGATATAATAGTCTGGATTTTGAGATATTCTGGGTCGGATATATAAATTGGGCACATCAGTAAGTAGATAGTAATTAGACAAGATTAGATCACTAAAGGAGACTCAAGATTGAGCCCTGAGATATTCAAATATTAAGAAGGTATAGAGAAAAGAAGAAACCAGCAAAGGAGACTGAAGGGTAGCAACAATTAAGAGAAAAAAATCAGAAAAAGTATGGTATTCTAGAAGACAAGTGAAGAAAGTGTGCCAAGGAGAAAAATGCTGCTGGTAGTTCAAGTAACACAAGGACTGAAAATTGACCATTTGAGTTAGAAATGTGGATATCAGTTTTTTTTATCTTGACTCAGTTATTTCTGTGGAGTGATAAAGATGAAAGTTTGATAGGAGTGAGTTAAGAAAGAACAGAAGATTTGGAGAAAGCAAGTATAGACAACTCTTTCAAGGAATTTTGATCCAAAGAAAAGAAATGAAATGTGGTGGTGACTGACAGAATGGGGTTTTCTCCACCTTGATAGTAGAGCAAAATAATTATATGCTGAATCAGTCAAGATTCAACCAGGTAAGCAAAACCACTAAGAGTATTATAGAATGAATGATTTTAGGAATAAGATTTTATGACAGTTAATTTTATGTGTCAATTTGACTGGGCGGTAAAACATTATTTTTGGGTTTGTCTATCAGAGTGTTTCCATTGGCATTTGAATCAGTAGACTAAGTAAAAAACATTGTCCCCACCAATGCAGGTGGGCATCATCCAATCTGTTGAGGGTCTGAGTAGAACAAAAAGGTGGAGGAAGACTGAATTTGCTCTCTCTGCTTGAGCTGGGACATCTACCTTCTTCTGCTCTCAGACATCAGTTGCTCCTAGTTATCAGACCTTCAAACTCAGACTGAATTATACCACTGACTTTCCTGGTTCACCAGCTTGCGGATGGCAGATCATGGGACTTCTCAGCCTCCATAATTGTGTGAGCCAATCCCTATACTTTATTTATATATGTGTGTGTGTGTGTGTGTGTGTGTGTGTGCATGCACACGCGAGCATGTCAGGGTTCTGCAGAGAAACAGAACCAACAGAATACAGCCTATATATTTTTTATATTTGTATTTATATATAATATGTCACATATCAGTCAGGGTTCTCCAGAGAAAGAGAACCAATAGAATATATATATATATATTATTGAACCAATAGAACATATACATATATATATATGATATATAATACATATCCTATTGTGCTGGTTCTGTTTCTCTGGAGAACCCTGACTGATACAACTTTACACATTTATGGCAGAAGCTGAGGAAGTAAGTGTCCAAAAGCCAAAAGGTGGAGTTGAAGGTCAGATAAAAGTAACTAAATTGCTAACTAGCCTTCCCTGAGGCACTGAGGTGATTGAGTAATCAAACCTTGAGAGGAAATCTGGAAAGCCAGACATGACCAGGTATCAGAGTGGGATCATAATAAAGAGCTAATGGAGACTATGAAATCTACAGCTTCTGCATCTGATGTTGGGCCTGGAGTTACTGTTGGTCAGTAGGGCTGATAGCCAGGAAGAAGTGCCAAGAAGGGGAGATGAAGGAAAGCTGGAATCTGCCAGGACCCCTGCATTTGTTTCACACCACAAGGGAGAGCAAAGAAAATCTAGAATCTACTGGTACCTATGCACCTGTCTCATACCATGTTGATTCCCAACGACCTTAAGAGAATGTCTGCTGCTACACTTCAACCCTCCAAATCTCATGCAAATTTCTCTTTTGGCCAACTCTACCTGGAGCCACGCAAAGAAGAGGTCTGGAAAATTTAGTTATAACTTAGCATAATTGATCCAATGTAAAACCACACATACGCTGATCCACTAGAGAAAGGGAAAAATGATGATGTAGGCAACAGAGAGGAGTAGATCTGTAGCAATGCCCTTGAGTAGGCGAGAGGGCATCATAGGTAGTATACAAGCAGAGGAATTACATTTAGAACAGAGCAAAGGTGTTTGGGTTTATGAAAACATATTTTCAGGAAATGGCAATCATCTCTGCTGAATGTACTGATAACAAGTATTAAAATCAAACATTAAAATCATCAAGTTAGAAAAATTTTGGTATATTTTAGGAGATAATTACCACTTAGCTGAATACCAATCTTCATAGGAGAAGGTCAGTTACTAATAGCAAGAAATGTTGTATTTGTTAGTGTAACTCAATAATTTTATGGTGTATTAAATGAAAATGAGGATACAGAATGAAAAAAAATAACAGATTTGTTTATTTCTAAAGATTAAACAACCTCACACTTGGCCCTGATTTCAATTGCCACATATACTCCCATGAATTCAATTTGTTTTCATTTTTTTCTCTACTGTAGATGACTCTTCTGGTCAGTATATCTGATTGTCTATTTGACAACTCCACCCCTACAATCTCAAAGTCAACTCTGATTCAACCTGGCCAAAACTTAATCCATGATTTTCCATATACTTTACCCCCTCCAATTCTGGTCCTTCTCTAATTGTAAAAACCACTCTTTCAAGCCAGAAATATAGTAGCACTCCTACCTTTATCTCTCTGACTCTTACTCAATCCCCCATTTAATTGCCTCATCCTGTTCCTTTTACCTCTTACACATCTCTAGAATCTGGTCACTTATCTCAATTTACATCACACTGTCATCCTAGTCTATGCAACCACACACTTTCTCCTGGGTTATTAAAATAGCCTTATTGTTGATCCCCTTCATCTTATTCATTGACTCTCACCCTCGTCCATTCTCCTCACTGTGTCTAATAAATTTGTTTGGTATTTTCTTTGTTTTAATGATTGAATCTTGCTCTTGCTGCTAAATGACATTCTTCAATGGTTTTCTTTATTGCTCTCAAAATAATTACCACTTTAATAAGAAAGTGGTAATTGCAATTAGTAATGCAATAGTAATAGTAATAGAATAGTAATGCAAATTACCAATTTAATAATAACTACCAGTCTGTGTGTGATCCAGCTTGTCGGCTTCTCCAAACAGGAACAGTGGGAGAAAAGTGAGCTTGCTGTGTTTTTAACTATTTAGTAAAAGATATAACCAAGTTGTAAGGATATATTTTTATGTTAACAGAAAGGGAAAAACATTGTCGTTTAAAATGTACATGTGAAATCACCAATTTGATGACTGAGAACTTTTCTTCACAGAACTCAAAACTAGTAGATTCCAGAGGCTATGGAAGATTTTATCAGATGCTTTGAAAAAAGAGAAAAAGTTTAGAAAAACATTAAACAAAGATTGAAAAAGTTAATGGGTTTGTTGCAGCATATCTCAGATCTTATAACATACTAATATTTGTGATAAATGTCAAAGAAACATATAAAGTATGTAGCACTTGGCAAACTTTGTTAACCTTGAACCTTTTTGTTACCAGAGTGCATCATAAAACAATCGCTCTATAGAACACTTTTGGGAATGCTGCTCTAAGCATTTAAGGAGGAAATGCAGGTCCAAAGAAGTTAATGCTGAAGTAGTCAAGCATATATCAAACAGAGCCTGAATTGCTCTAAGGGTGTTAAAGGGAGGAATCCCATGTGAATTATGTAGTAAAGGAAAGTTTATTGGACAGGAACAGGGTAGAGAAAAGGGGAGTGGAACCGATTATAGGGAGGAGTTGAATATGTGCGATATCATTGTCCCAGTCATGGAAGGGGTAAAGAGTTCAAGGAGATCAGCAAGTACCCTCTAAGTACTTAGTACTTATGAAAAGAAAGTGAAGAGTTTTGTTTCCTGGCTATTGAAGCTTGACACTTGGTTTACAACTCACTCATCTGCATAAGTTCTAGCCCTATGTGCATTATTTTATAACTAGGTTGACCAAACCCAAATTATCCCAAATTTACTGAAACACCAGCATACAATTTTTTTTAAGAGGAATAGTAATGTAATACATTTTTAAAGGTGACAAGCATTGAAAATAGCAAATTATAATACAGAGTTAAAAATAGAAAAATTAAAAAGAACTGGGGCTTTTGAGGACCTTGTTTGATATACTTGAAAGGAAAAGATAAGATGAGCAAAACCACTTTTCACTTAAGCAGTACACTATGAGAATATTGTTGAAAAATAATTTGAGACCTTTCTGTTCCCAATTCTATATATCTGGTACAACAAAAATATATATATGGCACTTCTAAAGAGAAGTATGGGCCTTGTAAAATTCCAGTGGTCATTCTAGAAAAATGAGTTGGATGGCCTCCTAGAATATTCTCTGATAATTTCTCTAACTTTCCCAATAAGAATGTAAAGCCATGTTGTATAATTATGAAAAAAATGAACTTAAACAAGACAAAGACAATTCAAAGAAAATCTTCTTCACAACACAGCAGCCAATTTTGTGATTCAAGATCTAAGTACAAAGAAAAAAAAAAATGTGCCCCACATTTTTGTTTCCCATGTGATTTATGCAGAAAACCACGTGGGCAGTGCTTTTGCACTATTTCTTCTTAATTATCCCATGAATCATAAATTACACCTTATATCAGTGTTCAATTTCCATCCTCACTGCATACAGAAAGTTACCACCTTACTGATCATTTACATTAGAATATGAGAAAGAGATACAGGAAGTCTCTCCCCCCAGTCAGGACACAGAAACAAAGGTACATGGATGTTTTTATATTATTTAAGCATACTCTTTATGTACATACCAAATTAAAATTCACAAAATATTTCATCCATGTTAATTGCAACAGGACAGGAAGATGATGTTATAATAGGGACTTCCACAAGATCAAACAAAGTTTCTTGAAGGAAAAGACGGAACTTTGGATAAAAATTCTAAGCATGGCGACTCTGTTTAGTTCACCATGCCCTCCCACCCCCTACCAACTAGGGCGGTCCTACCATGAACACAGTATTTTTTAACTTATCAAATAGCATGAACTCAGCTGTACCTAATATTAATGAAAGCAGATCTATATGTTTTAAAATTATTTTTATGAGAGAAAAATAGGAGACAGATTTTGTTTCTTTGAACAACTTTCTCTGTGAACACACTCTAAATGTTCCAAGATAACTGATGACAGAAGGAACAAGAAGTAGTAAAACCCACAAGTAGAGAGCATAGTCCAGACTGCATCTCACTAGTTTTCACTAATCATATTTCTCACGAAACCTTTTATCAGGGCTACTAAGTACAAAATGACCAACCTAAGTTTCACCCTCTTTGCCTTCTCAATGTACTTTTTTTCCTCCAGACACTGTAATAAGCAGTGAAATGGTGCAAAGGTAGACATCAAGAAGTAAGAAGAGAAGAGGTAATGGTCTGTATAACCTGCAAACTATAGAATCAGTTCTTGGGTAATTGAGTGTTGGTGGGACTTGGCAAAAAGAGAGCTACTGGCTATAATTCATTCAGACTTAAAAGAAACTCTCCTTCCAATATCAAAGTATAATGAAGAACTGAGTGCAAAATGCATTGCCAATTTATGATTATAGCGTTCAGTGATCCATCCAAGGACTAATGCTGTCCAATCATGAATATGAGAGAAGGGCATATAATGGGTACAAAGAACTGTTCTAAAGGCAGGGCTACAGGAGACAAGGGCCAGATTTTAAGTTGTGAAATCATGTTAAGAAATTGGATTATATCTTAATAAGGAGCACCAAGAAGGTTTTAACTATGAAGATAGTATATCAGGTTTGTCTTTCAGTAAGTTCATTCAGCCTTCCAGGTTGAGAATAGGTTGGAGACGATCAAGACTAGCACTATGGAATACAACCAGTTAGGAGGCTCATCGAGTAATCCAGGTGAGTGATGATGGAAGGTATGGCTAAGAGTAATGAATAGGAAGATGGAAAAAGTGGTTGAAACTGAGCAATGTTAAAGAGATAGCACAGAAGAGAAGGTACTTGGTGATATTTTGGATGTGAGTGTGGTGGTTTAGATAAAAGCATAAGAGGAGGAATAAGTCAGAGAAAATATTTTGGACATGTTGACTTTTCAGTGACCAGGCAGACATCCAAATCAGATATCAAATAAGCAGTGGGGTGTGTGGGTCTAGATTAAAGTTTAAGAGAGAGAACAAGCTGCAGATTTGGGAAACATTAATCTACAAACAGTAATTGAAGCTATGGGAGTGAACAATATTGTCCAGTTTTAGTTTCTAAAGGATGTAAGATAGAAACAAAGCCAACAAAGGAAGAGGATCCTCAAAAGTACTAAGCAGAAGTATCCAGAGATAGGAGAAAATTCAAGAATGTGGTATAGACGAAGCCAAGGAAAGTTTATCAAGAAGGATGGAGTGTTCAATTGTGCCATATACTGCTGAAAGCTCACATGAAAACACTGAGGAGTCTCCATTTGTTTAGCATAACCCTCTCTCTATTCTGATACCTTGGGACGCATACCTATGCCTCCTCTAGGCAGAAAATTTTTGTTGTTTATTTTTGTTTGGGTTTTTTTTTAACTTCAAGTAGGTTTTTTGCATGCTTCCTCTTTCACTAGTGGAGGCTTTACTTTCCACCAGTTTGAAATTGGGTTTTTAGTAATGCCTATTCCATAACCAAATTAAAAGGAGTAATCATGGCCATCGGCACTAAGTAATTATTTCTCAAAAAATGTGCATTTGTCATCAGTTAGATATGCCAAATCATGCTATGATATGAATTTATAACACTAGATTATAGTCTCTATGAGGACATAAAATGAATTTAGTTTCTGCACCATTGTATGTCCGAGCATAAACATAATGACTGGCACAAATTAGATGCTCAAAATATATTTTTGAATGAATGAATAAATAAATGAATGAATGAAGCACCAGAGTCAAGAGCTAGAATTATCTGATATTTCCATTATATAGTCTGCAAAATGGAGATGGATTCTGGGAAGAGAATCAATTGAAATGCAAAAATAAATATTAACTGATCTTCTGAGAAAAACTGAAAGTTCTACATTAATTAGCAAAAATAAAAATCCTCTGTTCAACCCTCAGATGCATTCATGCATATATTATCTAAAAGTATTTAGCTGACTAAACTCTATTAAGGATTACTAGAAAATACAAGAAAGCCAAAAATAACTGAACATGAGAGTAACGTGACAACAAACAGAATCAACACCGACAAGGGCAAAATAGGGCAATGTGGAAGCAACAATTTAAATGACTCATTCATGATAATATGTTGTGAATTGATGGTAGGTCTTCAGTAAATCATTTTTAGTCACTTTCTTTAAAGCACTGGTTACTAACCACCACAGTGAATGTCATCTATTTGCTCTCCTTTTCTCTGCCACAAAATGTTAGAGATAATAACTCTATTGCAATCATCAAACTTCCTTAGTTTCTTGTTTCTTTTATAGCACATTCAACTAAGTGTTTTGAGGATATGCATCTTCTGAGTGGACAGAACTACTGCTCCAGGCTACAACAGGAAGTAAAACTTGGAACTAAAAGGCACCCCCCACACCAACCACCCAGGTCTTCCAACCCAAAACATCCTTACAGAAGCAATTATAAGCATGTTAGAGGGTTCTGTAGGATAAAAACAAAATGTCAAAGGTGAACTAGTCGCTAGACATGGAAAAGTTTCACTCCTTTCTGCTGCAAGCAACAAAGCAGTCAACCAGAATAGTTTAACGGTAAGTAAAATTATTTTCCTCAACACAAATCCAAAGGCAGGTAGTTCAGGGACTGGTTCAGTGGCCTAGGGATCCAGGCTTTTATTTTCCTGCTCTGCCATCCCACTGGGTTACTGCCTTCATCCTTTGCCTTGTTGCCACAAGATGGTTGCCACACTGCAGATATCTCATGTAGATAAAATACAGCTTAAGGTAATTTTTTCTCTCTCTCTCTCTCTCTCTCTCCCCCCTTCTCTCTCCTTCTCTCTCTCTCCCTCTCCTTCTCTGGGAGATAAATATTACCCAAAAGCCCTCCAAAAGACTTTTCCTCAAGTTTCCTTATCCAATGAAGGTCACATATCCACACCCTAGGTGCATTCTAAACTCAAGTTCTGCCAACAAGGACAGAGGGAGATGAGAAGTGGTGGCAAACAACAGTGTCAGTCTCTTCTTTTGGATAGACTGCTCACAGCTAACACACTTGGCATTTTCTTTCCTCAATCTCATTTCTCCCACTCAACTTTTCTAAGCTGACTTCATTGCCTTTTATATAAGCCTAAATAAAGGTAGCATTTTGTCTTATATTGAGTTCACATGTGAATAGTATTGCAATTTCCCTGCACAAAGTATTTTGCCCCTTAAATTTTAGGGTTTGGAATTGATTACATTTACAAATAACATATGAAAGTAAGAAGGTCCAATTGCCCAAGCAAGAGAGTTGGAGAAAAGCCATCCTTGTACATACAAAACTGATTTCTTTTGTTGGCTAAATGAACCGTGAAATTTTTCAGTGATTTTAATATTTTATTTAAAAAGTATAAATTTTTTTGTAACAAAGTAAAATCTTAATGTGTTTGGAGTATAGAAAATGAAAAATCTTATCCAGAGTCTTGCTATTTTAAATTAATGACAACAAGAACTACTCTACATTTTTGGTACACTAGCATTGCTCTATCTACTAAAAACTGAACACTCTCTTGTGTCTATTCTTAAAAAGGATACAGTCTACAAAGCAAAGAGGTTTTGTAACACAAAGAAGAACAGGATGTTGAAAGTGCTCTAAAATCAAGTAATTTTTAAATCTGGAAGTGACTATTAGTGTAAACCCCTTGTTTCATAGATAAGAAAATGGAGACTGAGATATGAAGTGATTTGCCCAGAATCACTCAGTAACTAAGAAACAGAGATGAGATTTTAAGAAGTTGTCTAACTGAAATTTCTACTTTTTTTCTGGCTTCAGAATTGCGCTTTATACTAACATTTAGGTAAATTCTCAATTTCAGTCGAAGAACTAAAATGCTCATGGACTAAGGCCATCTGGTTAACCGAAAGTTAAGCAGAATAAATATTTTTGTTTCAATTATGACTACCAAATCTTTCTAAAATATGTTTCATTCCTTGCCTTATTGAAAAGGTTAGAATGAATATTACTTAATGCATTCTGGATTATTTCTGATCTGGAAACATTTTGATATCTTCACAACAAGCACCATTTCTTTATGGTTCTGTGACCAGATTTTGAGTTTATAAAGTTAAGCTGAAATTTTACTACTGGCCCTAGAACATTTCTTGGACAATGTTGATTTGATCACTTTTACGTTCGTGTAGTTATTTTTTTCTAAAACAAAGATATGAGTTCCTTTCTCTAGATGTCCATCTTTGCGTTAAATAAGATGTCACACACAGAAAAAATTAGGACAGGGATTTTTTAGGTACTTATTTTTTGGTTATTCCTTAGTTCTGATACCATCTGTTTTTTTACAGGAAATGGCAGATCAATGATGAGTGATTTGAGGATATGAAAGATTTAGTCACTGTTCTAATTCTCTGATCTGATGATGCAAACCAGCATTAATAAAGGGCATCAGGAAGCCTTCCAAGGGTTTGTTGAGGGAAGGAAGACAGCTTTTCTCTTCTTTTGCACAGGAAAGCTGAGCCCTTCTGTTTTGCCTCCCTTAAAATTAGGCCCGTTAGGTGAACCTTTAAGCATTCTTCTAGAAGTGAAACAATTACTCTTGCACACATGCTCCATTATTTTCTGTGCTTCTTAGTGAAGCAGTTGTGGAAATATCTAGGCTGGTAGCTTCAAGGGCTACAGACTCAGAATTAACTTCCCTTCCCTGATTCAATTCAGGGTTGGGGAGAGTCAGGTTGGGTGGGACAGGATAAGATAGGGCAGGGCAGAATATGATAAGGCTTTCTAAATTGGGGAGTATTCCAAATTGTTTTCCATCAACTTGGAAAAGTATCTTCTCAAAATCCATAATTTAGTCAATAAATAGTATTTAAAATAAGCATGAATACACTTATTTAAAAATATCAATTCCTTGCTAAGATTTTGCCTTCCGTGCTTTTGCTATGGGACTTACCTACAGGTAAGATTGACTTAAAATGAGGTCCTCTTCTTATTTTGGTTGCACAACACAAAAAAAGTACAATGCGCATCTAAATTTAGACTAATTACAGCATAAGAGGAATACTGTTTTAGTAACATTTGGCATACCCCAGCAAAGTGAAAACGAAGGATGATGGTATCATCATTTCCAAACTATAGGTAATATGACTAAACACTGCTGTGGCTGAATCATCATCACCAACTTAGATGATTGAATACCTACTGAGCCCTGGATATTATTGAAGATATCATGAGTTCTACAAACTATGACTTTACTTCTAAGATACTGCCTCAAATGAACTCAATACGATTCACTGATGTAGAACTTCCATTAGCTCTATTTTTGGAAGTTTGTTCTACTTCATGGAAGTTCTAATTTCCCATTTCCAAAAGCATGTGTTAACTCAGTAATTTGCTCTATACATATTGGTGTGTTACATATATTTTCTACCTTTATGCCTATATCTTTATCTTTCTGCATACATTTTTCTGTCCCATATTTGCTGGACGTTTCCTAAGACATCACTGATTATTAGATGCACATCAATAACAGCACTGGTAAAATAAACAATAAATACTATCTCCAATTTAAGATACCTTCCTTTTGACATCCTTTAAGACATATTTCTTTTTAAGTGCATCTTAGAGAAAGGACATATTATCTACTCATGTTGCAAGATGATTATGCTTTCCCACTCCATCTCTACCCCGGAACAAAGTATTTCCGAAACAATGGTGGAAGAAACTAGTAATCTATAAATGAGTCTCATTTAAAAACTATAAGTAACAACTTGGTCCCTAAAAAGGAACAATTTCTTCTCTTATCACAGATATCAATAACTGTCAAACACAGGATTGATAACAGGCTTTTAACAAAAACTTGAGGAGTGACACCAGCAAGATGGTGGAATAAGAGATTCCAGCCCTCATCACCACACAGAAACACTGATTTTGGTAACTTCCTACAGACAAGAATAACTTTTTCAATAATGGTGCTGGGAAAACTGGATTATCCACATGTAAAAGAATGAAATTGGACCCATATCTTATACTATACACAAAATCATCTCAAAATCAAGGCTTACATGTAGACCTGAAACCGTAAAACTGCTAGAAGAAAAGACAGGGAAAAATCTCCGTGACACTAGTCTTGGTAATGACTTTTTGGGATATAAACCAAAGCATAGGCAACAAAAGCGAAAACAAACAAGTGGGATTACATCAAATTAAAAAGCTTCCGCACAGCAAAGGAATCTATGAACGACATGGAAAGACAACCTATGCAATGGTAGAAAATATTTATATATTCACTGACATATTTATATGGCATACCATATATCTGATAAGGGGTTAATGTCCAAAATATATAAGAACTCATACAACTCAACAGCAAAAAAAAAAAAAAAAAAACCTGATTAAAACATGAGCAAAGGACTTGAATAGACATTTTTCCACAGACGACATACAAATGGCCAACAGGTACATGAAAAGGTGCTCATCATCACTAATCACCAGAGAAATGCAAGTGAAAACCACAATGAGATATTGTCTCACTCACATTAGGATGTCTATTATTTAAAAAGGGAAAAAAATGATAAGAAATCTTGTCAAGGAGGAGGAGAAAAGGAATCCCTGGTACACATTAGTGGGAATATATTGGTATAGCCATTGTGGAAAACTGTTTGGAAGTTCCACAAAAATTAAAAATGAACTATCTATGATCTAGCAATCCCACTTTTGGGGACTTGTCCAAAGGAACTGAAATCAGTATCTCAAAAGATATCTGCATTCCCATGTTCACTGCAGTATTATTCACAGCATCCAAGATATGGAAACAACCTAAAAGTTCATCATTGGATGAATGGATAAACAAACTGGTATACACCTACAATGGAATATTATTCAGCCTTTAAAAAGTAGAAAATCCTGCCATTTGCTCCAACAGGGATGGACCTGAAAGTCATTATGCTAAGTGAAATAAGCCAGACACAGAAAGATAAATACTGCATGATCTCACTTATATGCAGAATCTAAAACAGTCAAACTCATAGAAGCAGAAAGTAGAATGGTGGTTGCCAGGGACTGAAGGGAGGGAAAAATGGAGAGGTAATAGTTAAAGAGTACAAAGTTCCAGTTACGTATGATACAGAAGTTCTGGAGATCTATAAAGTGTCGTGTCTATAGCTAACAATGCTCTACTGTAAACTTAAAATTTTCTAAGAAGGTAGATCTTATGTTAAGTGTTCTTACCACAAAAATATTAATAATAATAGTAATAAAGGAGGCAGGAGGAAACTTTGGGAGGTGACGGATATGTTTAGAGCCTTGATGATGGTGACGGTTTCACAAGTTTATACTTATCCCCAAACTCATCAAGTTTATGCATTAAATATGTAAAGCTTTTTATATGGTAATCATACCTCAATAAAATGTTTTCAAACAATAAAAAAATGAAAAATATAGGTTATTATGGTAAAAAAATACAAAAACAAAAAACAATTTGATGGAATTATAAGGTTTGAGGGCCAATATTATGGGCAGCTTAGGGATGGTTTCTCATTTCTGCACTTGCTCTGAATTGGCAACTAATGAGTAGTTGTCCTCACTACTCTTTTACTGCTTAAGATGGAGGCTAGAGAAAGAAAAAAATCTCAGAAGCAGTGAAGTTTTATTTGCTACTGCCAATAATATTTCCTGATGCTTTTTTTCCCCTCAAGAGGGAAAAGTTATCCATCTGATGCAGCCACACTTTCCCTATGTCTGAAGCCATTTCCTCAAAACATATTTCCTCTGTGCTGTCTTGATCTAACAAGATAGCACACAAGAGTATTTTAATCATTGATATGGACCCGGTAGGGTGCCTCATGTATATAAATACTTTAGCTTGCTCAAAGGGCTTCCATCTTTAATATCCTATTTTATCCCAGAAACGTTTTTGTGGTATTAGACCTAGAATGAAATTCCAAAACCAAGAAGCCCAAACACTTCCATTTTCAGAAGACACTCAGCTGTGACCAGCTCAGTGACTTTTACAAAGCTAAATTCAACAAATTCCTGGAACCACAGCTTTCTCACCAAGTCACAGTCTATTCGGAGGGCACTATACCATTAGGGATTTTAATCGTAAGCAACAAAACCAATTCTGGCTATCTTAAACACAAAACAACAAACAAAAGGGGTTAATCAGCATAACTAACAGAAACAAAGAGCGAGCCAAAGGAACTAGGTCAATAAAGGGAAGGAACAAAAGTAGTGCCAGCGATTGAGTAACAGGAATTAGTAACAGTATCTCTTAGATGCTTTCCTGGTGATGAAAAAATCACCATCAGTTTTGGTCTTTGTGTCCCTGCTCAAGTTTATAATTCCAGGGATCCATTTCTTGAAATTTGCTAAAAAACAATGGGTAGGGCACATTTTTTGACAATTGGCATCACGACTATATATCACAATAAAGGTGTTAGGCAACAGGGAAAAACCAGGGGCTGATACCAGAAGAGGAGGAATGTATGCTGGTTAGTTAAAACACTTACCCCAAAACAAGCGTAACGGTTAATCTTACACCATCCCCATAAAGTATTCAAGGTAGTTATTATTACCAAAGGGTAAGAACTCTGAGGAAAAGAGAGTTAGGAAATTACAAAAATAGTCAGGAATAAAACAGAGCTATGGCAATTTTCATTTTGATGTGCTTTGCAGCGTACAATCAGTGTTTCAATATATGATAATAACAGTTGGCACAAGTTGTGACTGCAGTTCAGATTCTTAGCACAAGAACTAGAAGAATGGGGGAAAATTTCATTGATCCAGGAAAGTTTATGTTAGTGAAATGTCTATTTTAGAATATTTATGTTACTGTTAAATGCATAAATTTGATCCAAATCATAGTAGAGGTCTAGACTAAATTTCTCTTCTGTTGGCTAAATGAGGCCCAGAAATAATGTTTTAAATTCTAACAAATAGTAATAAGCACATTGCAAATACAAGTTTTGCTAAAACATTGGAAGAATATATATGCCAGGTAATGCTTAAGCACTAGATGTGTATTAACCCATTATCACAATTCCATGATGTAAGCTCCGTTAGTACCATCATTTAATGGATGAAGGAGCTGAAACAGTGAGAAGTAGGTACTATTATTATCACTGTTTTCCAGGCAAGAAAATTAAGATCACACAGCCAATAATTGGAAAGGTACAAATAATGATCTGATAATAATGATTTTCAGTCTAACAAATGTTTAAAGTGCCTGTATAATACATTTTCTTTCTCAACCAAAATCACTCCAAAAATCTTATTAAGACTGTTATTTTTCTTAGCAATCTATTTCTTTGGATGACAAGAAGAAGAAAACTTCAGGCATTCCCTTTGGAAACTATCCAAAATCAAGAATCACCAAAGTCTAGGCTAATGAAGTATTACTGCATTTGCAACCACCACCTGACATACCAACAGCACCAGAAGAGATATAAGAATGGGTCACAGACAGCAATACTGTCAACTAATGTCATAAAACAAATCAAAGTACGAATATTCTTGCCAACAAAGTTTTTTTTCCAGTTAACATAACAGAATTTCTTTAAATACCACTGAGTCATCTCTTTAAAAGGTGGTTTAATCTGAGTCATCCTAGCTAAAAAATCACATCCTTAACAAAATTTAGAACCAAGTCTGAGTGCAATTGTGTGCCCTCCTGAAAACTTGGGTGCAAGCAGGGCTAAGAAAGCAGCTGTGAACTGTCATTTACTGAAGCTGATAGCGTTTGAATTAGAAGAAAATCATCTTCTTTGGCAAAAGTTCAGGAAATAAATTGTCCAGAATGCCTTTGCATAATATCTGGTTTTAGAAGTAATAGTCAAAGTTGTAGAACTTAATGACCCCCAAGCTATGCTTCTTAGAATAGTACCCTCTTAGTAGGATCTTCATGGCCCATAGTTTCATGCTTTAACCTATTAGCCAGTAAATAAAGTACTGAATACCAATTATTTACTTACCATGGTGCTGCTGCTACTAGCAATGCAAAGGATGTGACTGTTTTCCACAAATAGCTCATCTCACCAATCAAAAGTTTTCAAGTATATAACTGGGTAGGCTGAATTTCACTTAGTATAACTAGTAGAGAAACTGTCCAGCCTTTCCTTGAGAAGTACCGAGGCCACATCTCACACATAAGCTCTCTGAATTCAACCCAATTTTCTTTTCATATTTAAGACCAACAGCCAGTATTGAGACAGATGGAGGACATCAATAAATAATACAGAATATTTGTTTGTTTGGACAAGTTATTTTCTTACCCCCAACAATCAGTCCATGAAAATTTCAAAGTATAAACTATAACATGTTTAAAAACATATCTTTAAAGCAATGAGGATCATTAATTCAATGACATTGTAACACAGCATTTTTTTTCTGGTAATTCTAGCCAACTTGAAAATAAAGAATGACTTTCACTGCCAAAGGGTACTTTTCCTTTATAATTGTAAATATTTCTGTGCAAAATAAGTTGAATAAGTTGTATAGTTTCTCTGAGTACCAAAAGCCTAGACACCTTGTCTTTTTTCTTTTTTTTTCTTCAAGCCCTCACTGTGGTCCTGGTGTATAGTAGGTTATAAAAGCATTTGTTGAACAAATGAATAAAGATAGGAATATGACAAAAACTAATTATGCATAGGTAAAATATTTCAATATTGCAAAATTGTATTCCTAGGCTGCATCTAGTGCAGAAGCAGGACGCTTCATAACTCCCACCCACTTGATGAGAGATTATTGAATGGTTAGGAAGCTGTACATGTTACTGGAATACTTCATTATAATGGCTGAATATTCTTGTCCTTTTCTTCTACAAAATGTGTAATAGGAGATAGCAAGTTAATCTGGGCATGGTAAGCCCATGTTACGGAGAAAGAGTCAGTGAAGATCACATCCATCTTTTCTTTTTTACCTGCAAATAAGAGCTGGAGAATTCAAACATCTAAATTAGTGATTTCCAAATGGTGTTCCACGTGGGGCTGCCTCAGCAATCAGGAGAAAATTGAGTAGATGGCATCTGGGTTTTTCACCATTACCATTCCCTCCACCAAATTTCAACAAGAAAAAAATATGCTTTTATACATAAAAAATACATTTTATACATAATATAAATAAAATCATATGTGGAACAAAAAATGGGATATTAAAAATTAGGGATCACTTATTTAAATGAGTTTTGTTTCCTTTAAAGTAGCAAAGTTGAACAATCATACATTTATTGCAGTGTTGCAGCCATTCAAAACATTGTGGACACTTCTCTGGAAAGTGTCTTTAGACAAGACAGTCCAAACCTTTTAGTTTCTTCTTTGATGGAAAATATTCAACTCTTAAAAGCTGACAGTCTTACAAAGCAGTCAGTTTCTTCAGACCAGTTCTGATGTTCAAGGTAGGAGATTAGGCTGGATAATTAATATCATGTTTGATCAAATGTGACTATAAAGTGATGAGATGTTCAATTCCCATGTGGATGAGGGCCAAGGAGGTGTTGGAAGATGGAAAATGTGTCATCCATCATTGCTCATATTTTTATGCAGATGAAAATCCCAAATTGGACAGGAGAGTTTAGTTAGAATGTTTATATGACCATATTATTCTGTATCTTCTGCTGACTTAACATGTGTGTGCGTGTGTGTGAGAGAGAGAGAGACAGAGAGACAGAAAGAGGGAAGAGGTAGGGATGTCCCTATTTCCTTCTCAAGAACCAGAAAGAAGTTAGCAAATGTTTGGTAGCTTGCCCCTCACAATAGATTTCACTAATTCATACCTTTCCTTGAATGGCCCTTAAAATCCACTACTTCCTGCCAAGAGAATCTTCTAACTTCACTGTACGTGGGCAAGACCAGGACTAATGACCTTCAGATATAAAAACGAAGTGAATAAGATTTGCTGTATGAGTTTGCTGCCAATCCCACAGGCATTTTCAACAAATTAAAGGCAATTTTTAATAATAGGAAAGTAAGATATGCTAAAGCGGTACTTTAATTATTAGTTTGGGTTTATTAATAATGTATATTATTAGTAGCTCCCAACTTTTGAGTTCCTACTCATTGCCACGCAATGGGCCTTTACGTACATTGTCCCACTCAACCTCCACAACAAACCTTGCCCACAATCACATGGTTTATGAGTGGTAGAGACTCTATGTGAACCTACTCACATTCTCCCTTCATCCAGGTCTCTGCTCAAATCTTGCCTTCCTAGCTGCCTTCTCTATCTTGTTTTGTTTTCCTTCACAGCACTTATCCTCCCCCAACAAATCATACTTAGGTTTATTTGTATCCTCTATACACAGTATATTTTCTATTTTGTTTACTGCTGAATTTCTAGTGCAATGTAACAGGTTTTTGGCCCATAACAGGTCCTTGATAAGTATTTGTTAAATAAACGGATGTATGACTGAATGTTTGACGAATGAAGAAATGGGCAAATGGACAGATTCCTCTCTCCTTCAAGATCCCAGATGTTTTCACTATACCATACAGCTTCACAATTTCAAAGACATTTTATTATTTCTAACAACAGCAAACTCACTTCCACCTATTACCCTGAAATCCTTATTCCCCAATCATTGCCCACCCTCTTAATAACACAGGGCAGGAAGGCTAGATCTCCAACTGGAGGCTACAGGATAACAACAGGGCAGCAATACTGTCCTGCTGGTGTAGAGAGCCAAAACAAGGACTGCAGCAGCCAGATGCCCTCCCTCCTGAGAATCCTGCTCACTCTTCATAGGACTCAGAAATTGTAAAGGACAGTTGCCTTCTGAGCACAAGAGCAGTGCCTGAGTAGAGAGATTGGAAAGTCCTCTACGGTAGGGAAAAGGGAGTGGTGAGCATAAGCCCCAAACTCACCAGTATCGTAGTTTTAACCCACCCAACAGCTGGCAGGCCTGGCCTTCTGTTGTTTCCTTTCTTTCCAGGAAATAAAGATTGACTTACAGAGAAAAATTAAGAGACATTTAAGGAACATGAAAACTATTTTAGAAGACAACAAAGAGAAAAACTTTGAAAGGAGGAAAATAAAGAGAAGGGACAGTACAGAAATTTAAAACAAGTTAAGAAAACAAGTGAAATATATTTAAATAGAAAAAGGAACATATTTGCAACCTTCAGTAAGACAATCAGATATTTCTAAAATGGAAATATTGGACATGAAAGATTTGTGAAATAAATAATCCAACGGAGTAGCAGAATGAATACATTCAAAATTACATTACTTAACTGGTAGACTGGGGCAGAGAACTCTCCCAGGAGGCATGAGAAAAAAAATAGAGAAATAGAAGAAAAAAATGAGAAAAAAAGACAAGAATGTTGGAGAAAGGAAATAGACGTGTCAAAACTCATTGAGTTGGAAAACCAAAAGAGAAAATAAAGAGCGCCAGCAGGGGATAAAATAGTTGATAAAATTATAACCAAGAATCTTTTCAAAACTAAAAAAGACTTTATTAGGCTTCATTTTGATAGTGTTCTATGGCAGAGACAATTCTCTGCTTATGCCAAACTGTTTCACTGACTTCCTCGGCACCCAAGAAGAGTACATTTTCCTTCCCTTCCCCGTGTATCTAGGTGGAGCTAAATGACTAATTCTAGATCAAAGAAGCCCGGCAACTGACTGACCATACTGGACAACTACCTGCCAAACAGCGAACTGGACTGTGGTGAGCGTGAAAAATATACCTTTACTGATTTTAAACATCTGGATTTGGGGGATGTTTTTTATAGCAGTTAGCCTAGTCTGAGCTCACAGTGCGCTGGGATAGATAGTAAAAAAACAAAACTCACACCCAGACACATATCCACAAAGAAAATGCCAAAATCAAATCATGTATAAAGGAATAAAACAATCATAGTAACATGTCTCTTCAATAGCACCGTGATATGCAAATATTGAAGGAAAACAAAATTGAAACCTTACTTCAATATTTATCTGAACTAATATATACACTTTTTGGTAAAATAGGTTCAGCACAAAAATTCTCAGAAATTTTATCATAACATGTATCTTTTTTTTATTGCAGTAACATTGGTTTACAACATTGTATAAATTTCAGGTGTACATCATTATACTTCTCTTTCCACATGGATGACATCATGTTCACCACCCAAATACTAATTACAATACGTCTCCACCCTCATGTGCCTAATCATCCCTTGTGCCCTCCTCCCTCCCCCCTTCCCTCTGGTAACCACCAATCCAATCTCTGTCTCTATGTGTTTGTTGTTGTTTTTATCTTCTACTTATGAGTGATTATGATGTGTCAATGTAGGTTCATCCTTGGTAACAAATGTACCATTCTGTTGACTGATGTTGATAATGGGGGAGGCTATGTGTGTGGGGGGGGCACAGGGTATATGAAAAATCTCTGTACATTCCTCTCAGTTTTGCTGTGAACCTAAAACTGCTCTTAAAATACACACACACACACACTCACAATGTTGTCCAGATGTGACACATTTTAATAAGGGCAAGGGCATAGAAATATCGTGGGAAAAGCAAGGTTTAAAATATATACCTTTTGAACCAAAAGAATCGAACCAAATATGAACCAAAAGCTGGATATTAATTTTAATATCAGCCAAAATATAATTTCAGATAAAAGCAAAATCACTTCTTTATTCTACTACTGTTTCTTTAATGCTAGGCACTGTTTCAACAGTCAGATTAGAGCAAGGATCACATCAAAATAGTCCTTGCCTTCATGCAGTTTATATTCTAAAAGGATACAAATTAAAGAAAAACATACACATAAAAGAAAACATATAAGATATCATGTGGTAATGAGTACTTTTAAGAAAAGTAAATTGGGATACAAGGAATTAAAAAGCAAGGTGGCACTTGAGCAGGACCCATAGGAAGAGAGGTAAATAAACATGAAGCTATCCAAGGACAGCTAGCCAGGCTTCCAGATGGGAAACAGCAATTACAAAGACCCTGAGATGGAAGATGGAAGCAAGACTTGCATATTCAATATCATCAAATAGGCCAGTGTGGTTGATGCAGTTGGCAAGTACAGATGGATAAGTGAGGTTACAACAATCATATAGGACTTTTTTTTGCCATCATAAGGATTTGGGTTTTAAATATGAATGAAATGAAAAGACATAGCGGGGTTTTAAGCCAGATGAAAAACATGTTTTGAAAGGGTACTGTGTCTGTCAAAGCAGATGGATGTGTTAGGAGGCTACTGAAATAATCTAAGCAAGAGATGATGGTGGCTTGGACTAGAGGGATCATGACTGAAGTACAAAGAAGGCATTCGGATTCTGGATATATACTGATAATAAAGCCAAGAGAACTGACTGATGGATTGGTGGTAGGGTATGACAGAATGTTACAAGTCAAGGAAAACTTTAAGATTTTTTAGTGCATTTAGCAAAATGGGGGAAGACTGTGGAGGAGTATAGCTTTTTTGGAGGGAGAGGATGGTGATCAAAAGTTCACTTTTGGAAGTGTAAATTTTAAGATACTCATTGAATATCCAAGGACACATTAAGGAGGCAGTTGGATATAAAGTCCTTTATATATGGACTTCCAAATTCCATATAATTTGGAAGTCATCAGGACATAGATGATGGTCTCATATAGACCAATGGTTTTAAAAATCAAGAGAGTGATTATAGATTGAGAAGAGATGATGTTCAAATATAGAGTCTTCTGACACACCAATATTTACAGTTCAGGGAGATGCTAAGGAGGCAGTCAAGAAAACAGAGCAGTACCAGCTGGTGAAGATGTTGGTGGCTAATAATAATTACATAAAGCAATATTCAATCTCACTAATAAGATAAATGTAAATTAAGATAACAATACGGTATCATTTTACATCCCTAAATATGTAGAAAGAGCATATCAAATAGCATCTTCTGTTGGTAACTGTAAAATCTTGTCCCACTCTGTGGGAGTGCAAATGGATGCAGACATTTTAGAGTATAATCTTAGTACTTAGTAAAATAGAGCATGCATATAACCTATTACAGAGCAATCCAGACTCTGGGTTATATACCAGAAAAACACATGGATGCACAAGGAGAAAGAAAATAATGGGAGGATATTAATAAATAATACATGCTATATGCATAAAATAGAAAGCAATGAAGCAATCAATGGGAATGAACTAGATCTATGTATAGTAACTAATATTTTTGGAACATTCTTTTGAGAGAATGAAGTTTAGAGTACATCCTTATTATGAAGATTAAACATATACATAGGGACAGTTTTATCCATATTTTACAGATACATATATGGAATGGAAAAGTAAAAGAATATATATTAGATAAGTGAGGGGTAAGATATATAGAATGAAGGCAAGGGGAATAGGCTTGGTGATGAAATGTGAAAGGAAATAATGATAAAATTGTATAGAGTGTTCTTGCCTAGACCAATTATGATTCTGTGCCTTGAACTGAATAATCATCTAAAATCTCTTGATCCATTTCCTGAATAGGAAAAAATAAATAAAATTTTCAGTAGTTAGGCAATATTTACTGTGGGAAGTTTCCTATTAAAAGCATTTTTAAAAATGGACAGTCAAATTACCTCTAGGAGCCATATTCATTTAAGAACTAAGGGTAATAAATGGAAAATACACTCTGTCTTGAAGTATGATACATATCAAATTTATCCTGACCTTTTCTATGCCAAGAACCTTAAATAATTATGACACCCAAATATCAGAATCACAGAAGAAAGCACCCTTCTTTGTGATACAAATTTCCAGCTATCTGAAAGATAACTTTCTACATAACAAAGTTTTCTTCTTTTTTTTTATATAACAGGCATTGGAATATGTCTAATACATACTACATAACTCTTTCTTAAATAGAAGGTGATATTAGGAATTTAAAATCCATTACTAATTTGTACTCTAGTAGCCAGTAAGATAGTAATAGGTCCATTTGCCACTACTCAGTAGAATCTTCCTCTGTCCCATAGATTTGATTATCATTTTCTGATCATCATTGCCATGGTCTCTCTGCTACCATTTATACTATTGGCCAGATACTTATCTTCTTTCTACTTTTTTCTTCCATTTTCTTTCTACTTTTCTTCTCTCTACATTTCTTCCTCTTTGAACCCTGGATCCTATGACTCCTTTTCATTCTCTGAATTTTCTCTTACAGTCCCTGGCTTCTGTTTCAAGTGAGTCTGACTTCACAGCCAGCAATAGTCAATTTGTTCAGCATACCAAACAATTAGACTTTTCTGGGAGTGGCAGTCAGGTTTGGGTCTTCCCTAGGGAAGCAACCATTCAGAGCACCAGAATTGAAATTGGAAACGAAATGGGCATTTCAGTTCTGCAACTTAATAGTTGGGTAAATTCAATCAAATTGATTAATTTCTTTAAATCTTCAATTTTCTTTCATCTTTAAAAAGGGACTAATAATAACACTTATCTCATAAGGCTATTTTGAAGATTAAATGAGACAAATGCGTGTAAAGCACTTATCTCAGTGCCTAGTTCATAAAATACTTAATATTCCCAATAATGTTGACACCAATTTTCAAATGTAAACTACCAACTATGCTATTTTTTTCTAGATTCTATAATGTTTTAAGATTCTAAAACAGCCAAAAATCTATCCAACCAATGAGATGTTCTAGGTAACTGAAATGCTGGGTTTTAGCCCTAAACCTCAAAATCCTTTAATATATTTTTAATAAAATTAGAAGACGTATAATTATCTTAAACTACCTTTCAAGTTCTCTAAAATATGTTCACCAACATGAACATGATATTGCAAAAATGAATAAATAAAATGCTATACTACCCAGATTTCACTACAGTGACCACTTTATATTTTCATGACACTACATAGTTCTTAAATACTTTAGCTTAGGATGCTAAAAAGCTTTACTGCAGTGAACTATATGTATATTTCTTCCAGTTACACACCCAGAACAATTTTTAATCTTAGAATGATACCTTCTATATAACACTTGAGAAAAGTTGAAATTACAAGACACAGATCTAATCTCAGCTAACGCAAGCTTGGGTCTGAGGAGGAGTTTGTGGTAATTTGCAAGGGTGGCAACTGGGCCATCTCCTACTTAAACTCTGGCTCAGTTAAATGTATTTCCCCTCTATATAATTCTTAGGATTGCACAGAGGAGAAAAAATGGTATGATTTTTACCAGACTTGATGCTACTCTATTGTTTGGGGGGAAATTAAAATTTTCATGAAAACTTCCAGACATCTGAAATTCAAAATCTCTTTCTCCACTATTTAACTTCATGAGCAGACAGTGTTTGTCCAAAAGTTCTTGTCTGCGAGCCAACAGAACAAAGGTCACGGATGTACCAGGAGAGAGAAGACTGAAACAAGACAAAGATGGATGGTACAGTGTGCTGAACACAGTCTCACATATTGGGATATCCTTGGTTTCAATTTTGAGGAAACATACCCTAATTAAATTCCAACACATAACTTATAATTTTAATGGAAGAAACAAGTTTTATAGGGCCTGTCTTAGCTCTGCTTCCCTCCAAAAAAGCAGATCTAAGACAAAGGTTATGTGTGAGCAATTTACTAGGAATGTGATCACAGGTAACAGGAGTGAGGAACAGGAGAATGAAACAGGAAGTGAAAAAGAGAGCCAATACAAGGATACAGTTGTTCATTACTCTGGGAAACTGGTTATTCCATCCCTCAGTAATCATCTGAGAAGCTTAAGAAATGTGTCTAGGAGCCATCTGTCCACTGGAAGAGAAAAGGAGGCATTTATCTATCTGCTTCCATCCCCCACACTTCTAGGTTTGTATATGCATGAGTACAAAGTACAAAGGAGTTCCCAGAGGTTGCCCATGATGTGGTATCAAAGAAGATCTGGACCAGGAAGTTAGAGGCACCTCAGTTCAGGTCTGAGGCTCTGAGATGCAGTGGCAAGGTGCTTTTAGGTTCACCTGCATGAAGATAGTGGAAGCCAGCAAAGAACTGACTGCTGCAACAGTGGCTGGAATAGAAAGTATGGCCAAAGGATTTAAAATGATGTACAAAAGGCAGCCATATTAATCATCTTCGATAGAGAAAATAGATGACTTTCTCATAAGAGATAATTACTTTTCCAATCTGTCAAGTCACCAATAGAATAGTTGCCAGGATCACAGTCTTGCAATTGAGGGCAGAGGCGGATGGTTAGAATACAACTCTTTGCTCTTGGAACTTTAGTATTATTGTCTTGGGAGAGTATTGATAGAAAAAATTTAGTTCCCTAGTCTTTAATTCAACAAAAGAAAACTTTAAGAAACTTTGTTAAACCAAACTTCAGCCTGAGTTTGTCCTACATGTTAATTTATTAAATAAGGTTGCATTTTCATTGAAACTTTTTCCGATGCTATTGATTTAAATCAACATATTCAAGATTGAATAGTCTGTGTGAATTTCATTTCCAAGTCACTCAGCAGCTTGGAGCAAAGTAATAACTAACTCCCACCAACAGGAAAAATTAAATAAATAAAAACAAAATAGTAATCCCAAATGCCTCAGTTTCATAATTAATATAAACAAAAACATGTTTAATCTGCTTTCAAGAGTACATAACACCAACAGCATATTCACAGCTCACAAATGCAATTTGTGAAACAATTTCACAACAATAAAGGAGGAAAACAAGTTTATCACAGCATACTTCATGCTTCAAAAAGAATAAGTTGCTATAACTTTAAAAAAGGCAATTCAGAAAATTTAAGTTACAATAGGGTAAATGAAATCAGTCTGGCTTTCCAAGAAAAATTATAACAGTGACTATGTATTACGTTTTATGACACCTGTTAAAAATCTAAAGGAATTCCAATTAAACATTTTTCCTCTCTTTCATTCTCAGTTAAAAGACAAAGATGGTTTCAATGGATAGAATGCAAATATTCATATTAATTTAAAAGAATGACAAATCGAATTCATTAATAAAATTAATATTAATATAATAATATAAGTTACTATCATCATAACTGGTGATTGATAGCATTTACTGGCATACTTTTGGTGAGAATTCAGCAACTATCAGCTACTTCCAATCTAATAGTAACCTATAGACTCAAATTCTTTGCCATACTATTCTGGTAAGCCACTCTGATTAGAAACAGTCTTAAATAAAACTTGGCTTAGGGTGAAGTTCTCTCTGAAGCACCTCCCTCTTTTTGTGAGCTCTTCATCACTATATGCTTCTTTCTCTAATAAAGGACAAGCCAGAGATCTCTTTGTCTAGCCATGCCCTACCTGGCCTGTCTTCTCACGCAGCTTCCACACAGTGGAATTGTCCTTCTCAGATGCTATCTCCTGAGGATTTAAAGAGATAATTTAAGAAAATTAAGAGGTCTCTGTGATGGATTAAAGATGGCCATAAATTCTTTAACTCTTCTCTCATTTAGAGAGATGGTTTATTTTTCCTCCCTAGAATCTGTGCTGGCTTGTGACTACTTTAACCAATAGATAACAGAGGAAGTGGCATATGCCAGATCCAGGCCTACCATCTAAGAGAACTACCAGTTTCTGCTTTACATGTGAGAGCCCTGAAACACCACATAAGATGTTCAACTGCCTTGCTGGAAGGACTACAAGGAGAAGTCTTGAAATTATATGGATAGAAAGAGGGGTTCAGTTGTCTCCACCAAGATGCCAGGCAAATAAGCGAAGCCATCTTGGATACTCCAGATGAAACTAGTCTTCAGTTAAATATCACCAAGTGGCCCAATCAATACTAGATGGCACAGAAGAATTGCCCAGCAGAGACTGTTTGAGTTCCTGACCCATAAAGTCACGATAGATAACAAAAATGGTGAAAAAGTAAGTGTTGGGATAGTTTGTCATTCAGCAATAGATAGCTGGAACAACCATATAGTCCTTTTCTTCCCACATCTGACTGATCTCCAGACTAGCTACTTCGGTGTAACATGGAGGAGGGAGTTGTTCTTGTTGTTATTGCTGCTATTTTTAATGTATATGACTTGACTCAATTCTTAGGATATTCTTACTCAATGGGTCTAGAGCAGAGCTTAGAAATATAAGCACATCTTATGTTCTAATATGAAAAGCTTTCCTTGAAGAAATCCCCTTTAAAACAAGCTTGACAGTTATCTATTCTCTGCTTGAACATTCAAATGATAGGGATGTATCCATCTCACAAAGTAAGCCCAGTCTTAATTTCCTTAATTATGGAAATGCTTTTGCTGAGGGTAGAAGAGAATGATTCATAGGTCAAATGTCTCTGAAAAACTCCATGGCAGGAATTCATGAGCCACTAATGCTTTGCTATTAATCGATCCAACTGCATCACATGCTTCTTTTGGTCCAGCTTTGAACTGAGACTCTTGGTTCAAAATCATAAAAGAAAGAATCCATTTGGCTCAGTTCATCTATCTTTAGGCAGAGCACTTTATGCCAAACCTTGTCATAGGCAATTGATCAGCCTAGAATCTGTCTTCCCTAGGTAAAGTGCCCACTCTGGTTCAATCAGCTGTGGCCATGGAACCAGGTAATGTGCTCCAGAACATAACTATTTATGGTGGTAGAAAATAGGGTCAGACAATCTCCAAGAAGGAAACATAAAGACATCAGCATTGTGAAGTATATCTAATATATTTTCCCTCATATGCAAGTCTTTACTATTTGAAAAAATCTATTAGTTACCCACATTCCATAATCTACTCATCTCTGGTTATAATCATCAGGGTCCAGTCAGAAGACAGAAACTACACTGGTTATTTTAATACAATTTAATTAAAGAATTGTTACCCAAGTATATTAGAAAACCGAAAAGGCAAAAGGGAACACTAAGGTATCACAGAGGTAGTAACTGCAGCTACCACCCTAAAGCTGGGGAATAAAGGAAGAGAATAGAATTATCAGAACTTAGAAGCTTGTGGGAGGATCCTACAAAGCTAGGACTCAGACCTCTGAGGAAAAGGTGTAGCTTTGCTGGTAGCGATGCCTCGGGAGCTCGAAAGAGGGAACTTATGAGACTAGGACATGCGCCTCTGACAAGAAGGTGCTCTGAGTAGTGCTAAATTAGTGCAGCAATAGAACTAAATAAGTAAATAAACAAATCTCAGTAGAACAATTACTTCATTTTTCAGGCCATCATATTCCTATCAGAGGCATGGTGACAACCATGTCACACTGTAAATCTACATTGACTTTTCAGTGAACTGTAGGATCTGGTTGGGTTTTTTTTATATGAATTCCTGCTGTACTGGGTTTTACCCAATCTTTGCTCAGGTAGTTGACTCTTTAAACTCAGGTACTGGACTACAATTTATCCACAAAAATGTTCATGCTTAGTTTTGGTCATTCTACTGAGATTTTTTTTCCTATTTTTTTCTTTCTTTTTCTTTTTTTTTCATTCTCTGTCATCCAAAATATTTACTGTCTCCCCCAACTTAATTCATTTAGAGTCGCTCGGTCCTACTCTACATTTTAATTTCTCTTCATGTGTTTGATGATGAAGAACAAAGAAGCAAACTAGATGTTAGATCATTCAAATTTGTCTGAAACTTTTTCCATGAAGTGGACCTATTTCTTTTTTCTTCTTCCTCACTTCTGAACATAGCTTTAAAATGTATTTTGTGATGTCCTCACCATCTTTTCCCAAGTCCACTCCATTCTGTTAATGCAATTTAGTGGTTTGTGCTCCTCTTTAACCTTCATCTTTGACTAGACATCCTTACACCCACATACATTGATTATTTACAACTGAATTTTTTCTTAGTATCATTCTAGAAAAGGAACAGGGAGAATTATAACCATTAAGAGAGCAGGCTAAACTCAGTAAAGCTACATGGGAAACTGTGGCCAAGTGTTTGAAATTCAAATAAGAGAGATTTAAGCAGAGGCATTTAATATAAATGACCTAAAGAGTTATTTCATTGATTTGTGCACCGAACATGTGTGAGACACCATTGAAGATCCTAATTTAATTAGTTCGTGCTAAGGCTCTAGAATATGTATTTTGAAGGGAAAAAAACTCCAAGGTGATTCTGCTGTGTACCCCCAATTAAAAATCAGAATTTTAGAATATCTCAAATCACCCTTTACAGAAAAGCACTCTTTCCATATCTAATCTCAAAAACTCTTTACCTTGATAACCTAAGAAAAACTCAAATTCTATCCAGTCAAATGACTTGAAGTAAACATTTCCATCTTGAATAATTAAAAAAATTTGTCACTGAGAATTCCCTACTAGATAAAGTATTAAAGTGAAACCACTTTTGTTACTAAAGTGACTGTATTCTTGTCTGGTTCTTTGGTTTAATAGTTCAAATATTAATGAGTGCCTATCTGCAGTAGACACTGGAGGTGCAAGTGATTTGAGTCTCAATTTATTCATCTGTAAAAAAGAGAATAAAAAACACTTCTCATAGTTTGGGTATTAAATGAGAAATATTATGGAAAAGATAAATGCTTAGTAAATAGTAATTCCCTGCCCTCTAAATATATATGACTAAACAGAGTTGAAATATAAGTTTCTAGCAGATGTAGAATTTTCCATTTTGATTATTTAATACTATGACCATATATTAACAGGCACTATAGAAGCACAGCAGAAACAGAAATGGCTATGATATTCTTGTCCCCAAAGAGTGCAGTGTCATGTGAAATGGAAGACTAGCCCCTTCTCTGAGTTATATTCTCATGAACTCCTTGGAAGTCCCCATTTTAGCATCTTAATTAGTACTACCTTTAAAACAGTACTAATCACCTCCATCACTGGGACAACCATAACTACTTATTTTCCCAGTCAGTTTGGGGTCAGACTGACCACAACTGCTGTCTGATCCACACATCTATGAAATCATTGGCATGACCCTGAGAGATGGCTGTCCAAGGTTAGCACACGAGTTCAGAGGTACAATATAATGGCTCAATATTTATATAGACTGCAAAAGGATCACCACAATACACACCCCCAACTACATGTCTGGGAAGGAGGAGGACCTATATCAGAAGCCAATCCAGAGAACAATCCTTATGATGGGTCGTTATGTGGAGCCCATCGAGTACATGCCTTGCAGGAACATCGTGGGCCTAGTGGGCATTGAACAGTTCCTGGTGAAGACAGGCACCATCACCACCTGCCAGCACACTGACAACATGTGGGTGATGAAGTTTACCTTGAGCCCCAAGGTCAAGGTTGCCATGGAGGCCAAGAACTCCGCCAAGCGGCTGGCCAAGTCAAACCCCATGGTGCAGTGCACCATCGAGGAGTTGGGAAGCACAACATTGCAGGTGCTGGTCACTGTACCTGCAGATCAGCCTGAAGGACCTGGAAGAGGCCCATGCCTGCACTCAGGAAATCCGACCTGGTCGTCTTATACCGTGAGACCATCCACGAAGAGTCGAGCATGCTCTGCCTCTCCAAGTCCCCCAACAAGCACAATCGCCTGTACATGAAGGCGTGGCCCTTCCCAGAAGGCCTGGCTGAGGACATCAACAAGAGGGAGGTGTCTGCCCGCCAGGAGCTCAAACAGCGACCCACCACCTGGCCGAGAAGTACATGTGGAATGCCGCCAAGGCCCGCAAAATTTGGTGTTTGGGGCCCAACAGCACCAGCCCCAACATCCTCACTGAAGTCATCCTGGGCATGCAGTACCTCAAGGAGATCAAGGACAGTCTGGTGGCCAGCTTCCAGTGGGCCACCAAAGGGGATGCTGCACGAGGAGAACAGGCAGGGCAGGTGCTTCTATGTCCACGTTGTGACGCAGCACGTGGACGCCACCCAGATCCTCCCCCACACCCCCACGTTACCTCTACGCGGCGCTGTGACCACCAGCCCGGGTACACGTGGTTGGTGGCATCTACGGTGTCCTGAACAGGAAGTAGAGCCCCGTCTTGCAGGAGTCCCGTGTGGCCGGCACCCCCATGTTTGTCGTGAAGGCTTGCCTGCCCATCGGCGAGTCCTTTGGCGTCACCACTCACCTGAGGTCCAGACAGGGGCGGCCAGGCCTTGCCCAGGGCGGGTTTGACCACCAGCAGACCCTGCCCGGAGACCCCTTCCACGGTACCAGCCATCGGGACCAGGTCTCGGCAGAGATGCACAAGCACAAAGGCCTGAAGGAAGGGATCCCAGCCCTGAAGCACTTCCTGGGCAGGTTGTAGGCAGCCCTCCCGGCAGCACCCGCGCAGCACACCGACGATGGACCACAGCGATAAGTTCTCGCCTTCTTCACGGCACCGCGAGACTGTTCAGACAGAGTGATGCTCCGCCTGACAGGTGCCTGGGGCCCAGTCTGTGCCATCGCTCAGCATGAACACTTGATGTTGTTTCTTTTTTTATTTCAAGATTTCAGAGGCAACAGAAATGCCCTTGCGGTAGGGACTTATTTGCCCAGTTGGGGAGGGAATCGGATACCCAACATTTTTTTTTTCATTTCTTCAGAGGGAAATTCAAATATCCCAAAAAATTTTAGAATAAACACATGAAGAGGTTTCAAAGAAAAACAGTCCCATAAAAATGTTCATTTATTAACAGATTTAACCTATAAGACACAATGTACTTTTTCTCATTCTTGTTTATTTTAATGTATCCTTTATCATGTTTATAACTTTTATCTTTAAGATCTTAAGCCTTCTTTTGCTCTCTTCAACAATTTAAGCAACTAATAAGGTGTTATCTTCCTAAAAGCTATTTTGGTATCCACTCTTTTTTAAAAAGTTCTCCAATTTTGTGGTTTTTAATGATTCAGGTAACTTTTGTGAGCTCTACCACTCATCTTCTAAAACATTTAATAAAATGTTTATTTTATTTAAATAAAATGTAATAATCATGAAAAAAAAACAGGAAAAAAGCTAACTAGATAGTTAACTTGAATTTACCAGACTCACATCTGTTCTTGGCCTCATTAGAGCCTTACTAGCAAAATGCAAGCTCATAAGCCACAAACATTAAGTCTAGGAAATACCTAAAGAAACCCACAGGATGACCTGCAGATTATTTTAAATACATACTAAATATTTCTTTACTGCTTGCTTTCTGGGAAGAATTAGACAAAACAGGATAATAAAAGTAGCCATGGGTAGTACTTTAGCATTTACTTATTCCTCTATTAACTCAGTCTTCTAGTCCTCATCAAAACCTTGTTGGTGGAAATTTAAAATGGTATAGCCACTTTGGAAAACAGTTTGGCAGTTTCTCAAAATGTTAAACAGAGTTACCATATGAATGCAGAATTTCCATATGAAGCAATTCAACTCCTCGGATTCTACTCAAGAGAAATGAAAACATATGTCCAAATAAAAACTTGTACACAAATATTCATAGCAGAATTATAGTCAAAGTATAATAGTCAAAAAGTGGAAATAATCCAAATGCCCATCCACTGATGAATGGATAAACAAAATGTAGTGTATCCATACAATGGAATGTTATTTGGGTAAAAAAAGGAATGACGTATTGATGCATGTTACAACATGGGTGAACCTTGAAAACATTAGGTTAAGTAAAAGAAACCAGTCACAAAAGACCACAAGTTATATGATTCTATTTATATGAAATTTATACAATAGGCAAATCTATAATGAAAGATAGATTTGTGTTTACCTAGGAGTGGGAGTGAGGAGAGAAAAGACGGGGGTGATGAGTAATAACTGCTAATGGCAATGGTGTTTTTTGGGGAGTAATGAAAATATTCTAAAATTAGATTATGGTGATCCTTGCGCAATACCATAAATATACTAAAAACCATTGAACTGTGCGCTTTAAACGTGTGAACTTTATGGTATATATGTAAGCTATGCACCAATAAAACTGTTTAAAAAGAATAAACCTTGTTGCTGACTAAGGTGCCATTCTTATTCACAAATGAATAAAAGGGAGATTCAGAAGTTAAGTGTCTTGGTCAAGTTTCAAATTCTAGAATTTGCTAAAACAGAACTCAACCTCTGTGTTCAACTCTAATGCTATTTCCACTTTATGAGCATTTCCCACATAAGGCAGAAACTAAAGCTTATTCACGGAGACTACTTGGACATTGAAAGGGTTTGCAAAATATTACCTGTGAGGAAAAATTAAAGGAGTTAAAGATGACAAAGACAATTATAGTAATAATGAATTATTTGTAGTGATGTTCTGTGGAAGAAAAGGTAGAATTTTACTGCAAGACAGAACTAGAGTCAAATAGCATAAAGCTTGGGACTGGACAAGGGAGATATATTAATACCATAGGGTTAAAAATGTGAACCTGAGAGTAATCAAAATCGGCTTTGAAATAAACCCCCCACCTAACACTGGGAAACATACTTAACATCGTTAATCCTCAGTGGATTCATCAGATATAATCCAGTTTTTTTTTTATATGATTCTTAACTAAATAGAGATGTTCCTTGGATGGTCCTTTAGTAAGCACCCAGTAGGTATGAAGAGTGTTTAGTGGTGGGCACCAGACACACCCTCCCAGGACTTTACATAAAGAATCCAGATTGGAGATACTGCTAATCCCAAATATTGAAGGTCATTGTTTTCTTCTGTTATTTTGCTCAGAGAGCACACAGGTGACCTTGACCAAAATAATGATATGATGATTGGCTCTTACAGAGATCTATGCAGCCCCCTCAGTGAAAAGAGATAGAATAGGCATAGGGTCAAAACAGTGGAAACTATCTTACTGTTACCACTTCAGTTGATAAAGCTTCATTAGAAAAGAGCCATACATGTTAAGTCTAGGAAATGCCAAGAAACCCACAGGACCTGGAGATTCTTTAAAATGCATACTATTTCTTTTACTAATTGGTTTCTGGGAGGAGTTGGACAAAATAATCATGAGGGGGAAAAGAGCAAACTTTGAGTACTCATGAAGATGACCTCACCTTCTGCTTTACTAATGGAAACCATCAGATATGAATCCCCTCAAATTCCTACCCCAGACACACAATCTATCGCCATTCTTGCCTCCCATATATATGAACAAGACTCCCTTTTGTTGAAAATTAATCCTTTTATGTTCTGGTTCCAAACCATTTTCATCTCAAAGGAATTCTTTAATTATTTCCTCTATTTCTTTTATCTCCTTCTCCTTCTGGTGACTCTTTCCCCTTAGCACACAAAAGTTCTCAAGTCTATTTCCCTAAGGAGAAAAAATCCTTCATTTCTATGTCCCTTCATAGCCAAGCTACTTGACAATAATCTTTACTTGGCTTTACTTCCTTCCCTTCATTCTATTCTTCATATCTTTAGAATATATTCATTAAGATCACCAATAACTTCCTAATTTTGTTAACAAATCTCTTTCTTGACATTTCTTTCTTCCTTAGATTCTGTAATACCTGGTTCCTCTCTTACTTCTTGTACTTTCCTTATACATCATCTTTTCAGTTTCTTCTTTCTCCACCAGCCCATGAGGAGGTGATGATTGCCCAGTGTTTCATCCTCACCCACCATACTGCCTCTGTTCTGCCCTTCAGATCTGTTCCTCATGGAACAGTCATCCATCCAATTGTCCAAAACATCAACTTGAGCATTATCCTAGATCCTTCTCTTCCTTTATTTCCCCTTTCCAGCCAAATGATCCTCCAGCGCCATCAATTCTGTCTCTTAAATATATCTCAAATGTGTTCATTTTCCTCTTTTTCACTTCCATAGCCACAGTCTTGAGGACATGATCAAGTCCTCATATTACCAATTATAAAAGCCTTCTAGCCTCAGGTCTTACCTTCCTTCAGCTAGCATTCTAATCTATCCTCTACACTGATGTTAAAGTAATATTGCTAAGATATAAATCTGATCACAGTTTTCCTTTAAAAAATCTTTTTATGGCTTCCAATACCAACATGATTAAATCTTAAATACTTTGTGTATCATCCAAGGCTCTTTGTGACCTCACCCTTTACCTTACACTCTACTCCCAATTACGCACATGGTCCCACCCACAATTTGCTGGGTGGGGCATACTTCTCAAGCCTTCCTGCCTTTTCAAATACTATTTCTGCTGCCTAGGATGTTCTGACTTTCCTTGTATGTCTAATGAAATACTATGTCTTCTTCAAGACACTGATCAAATCTCATCTCTGCTATGAAAGCTTCCTGGGCAGCTCATGGAGGAGTTTTGTACTCCTTCCTCTTGAACATATTTCTATTTTATACTTATTGTAGAGTATTATAATACTTAGCTGTTTGTAGTTCATGTAATAATAATAGTAATGTCAATAATAATGCCCACAATTTTTTGAGACAAACGTGCCCGGCACCACTCTAAGTGCCTTACAGGTATTAGCTCATTTAATCTTCACAAAAGTCTTAAGGTAACATTTATCATTACTGCCATTTTACACATGAGATCATTGAGATATAGAAAGTAAAATAATTTGTCTAATATCTAACAAGTGGAAAGGAGAAGATTCAAACTAAGGCAGATTGGTGACAAAAATCTGTGCTCTTAACCACTATTTCAAGCCTAAAGTCTGTGAGCTCTGGAAAGGCGGGGTCCATGTCTTACTCCTTTTTGTAACCAGTGCCCAGCATATTGTCTGCCACATAGCTAGTGCCCTGTTACTGTTTGGTGAAATAAAGGCCAATCCCAAGGGAAGTTACACGAAATTCCAAATATATTTTCAAGTGAAATTGATTTATGTATGTCTCCAATGAAATCAAGGAAAATATGTTTTATATAAATAAATTTAAGAACCTGTGCAAATATTTTTAAAATAATTTACAGTTGCAAGAGACAAAAAGTATATATGTAGGTATTAGTCACTGCACATCAACACAGTAAACATATATCACAAGACAGATGGCAACTCCAAAAAGTCATAGGATTATTGATCAGATAGGCGCTGAAACAGAAACTCCGTTACTCCATTGGCCTTCAAGGACATGAAATAGGAGTTTGTGCCATGAAGCATTTCTGCAAATACACTATGAAATATGGTGTTCCTCCAAGTAGCATGATGCTTCAATCCAGAATCATCGTTTTAAATCACCACGGGGTCTTTCCTTCCCTTTTTTGTCCATCTTATAAGGCATTAAAATTTCAGAAATGAGAAACTGCTTCAATGGACACAGTATGAAAGGGGTGTTTCTCCTTATAGCAAGGAGCACATAAGGTTAAAGAAAATAGTGTTACTGCCTTCAAAGACCAGCCAGTGAGAAGCAAAGCAATTGTCAGCCCTAGAAATTCTTTATTTGAAAAGTAAAATGGTATAAAGTTCTGTTTCGTTTGCAGAAACTATATCCGAGAAGAATGTATCAATGGTATCAATTGCAACTTGTAAAATTTCAAGTCACTCTGGGCTGGGGGGCATGTTTTGAGTGAAAGATGTGCCAACACTGGTTTTCAAGCATTGCAGAAAACTCTGCAAGTCAGTCATAGTTTTTTAAAGTGTGTATATACATAGAAAGATTGATAAGCACCCTTTCCCTCTCCCTCCCTCCCTCCCCACCCTCACACACATTCATAAACGTATATAATGGGCAAAGAAAGGCAGCATATGATAGTGGATTGGGCATAGGCAATACGGATATATAATTCTCATCTGGCTCTACCATTTGTTCAGTTTGGGGGTAAGTTACTTTCTGTGTTTTAGTTTTGTTTTGTTTTGTTTTGTTTTCATTTTTAACATGAAAGAAAGTACTTTCCTTACAAAATTATTGTGAAAATTAGAGCTGTTTATAAAGTGTCTATGTTCTTATTTAACACTTCTTATGCACTCAATCATTGGTGTGTCATAATTATTGATAAAGAATATTCAGTATTAACATAAATGGGCATAAAGAGCCTAAAACAAGTCCCCTAAAAGAAAGGTGGCTGAAAACTAAAATCACATATGACAGAATAAAAGAAAGAAGGAGGATAGACATAAAAATGGGGGCAGCAGTGGAATGAAAATGTCTCATGGTGTTAAATAGCAGCACTTGGCAAAGGTGGGAAGTAGGAGAGCTGGCCGTATACCCATCCCAGGCCTTTTTAGAGAGGCTTCTTAGTAACCTGCTTAGAGCCCTTAGGCCTTTTCCTCTATCCCTTATCACGCTTGGTTCACACAGAGATGTAAATAACTGATAAAGGGATCTTACCTGCTCTGTGGTCTTTGCATTTTATTGTGGATCAGAGCCTTGGATCCCTGGGCTAACAGTCTAAAGATCCTTTGTGTTGGCAGTATAAAAACAGGCAAGGGTCAGGCATTATTATTACAAAATGTGCATTATTATTACAACGTTAAAAACACTGCTCAGCTCACTCTAATCTGCAAAACTGTCACATTAAACTCTAGGAACACAAAAACATTATCAGATATTCCTAAGGAAACAGTGCCTTAAGCTTCAAGACCCATCAGAGACATTACACACAGCGATTCGAATTCTAGATCGGCCCTATGACATTTTTGAAATAATAAAATAGCCATTAAGTAACCCAGGCAAGAAACAGATAAACTTACCTGCAGAAATTATGTGGGGAAAAAAGAGAAAGAAAATCTAGATATTTAGGGTAAGTAAAGATGAAAAGAAATATAAAGAATAAAAGCAAAGATGTATAGTGAGGTTAAATGTTATGCTGCAAATAAGGTAATAATCAAAAATGCCCTTGATAATGCCTTAGAAAGGTACCATATTGGAGAGGAACATGCCATCTCTCAATAAGTCTAACAAAGTCAGTTTCTTCCTCCAGCATTGGAATGAATCAATGTTTATTTGAGTGAGCTTGAATTTGAGGCCATGTAGTAAAAAAAAAAAATTAAAAAAAATGTGTTTTTAAAACAATAGGAGCAAACTCAGTGTGGGGAGACACTCTCAAAATGAGCCATGATAGAAATACTCCTTGAGTGGAAAGGCATGTGTAATCAGCTATGCTATTTAAACTTCTTAAACTCATATTCATTCTCTTTCTCGCTCTCTCTATTGAATATTTGTAATTGAATTTATGTAAGTTAAAAACTCCCATGACAGGAAAGCATTGCATCTAAGATAAAAACTAGAAAGAGAAGAATCAGACAGTCTACAGTTTACCAAATCCTCTAAGAAATCTCAAAACACTTTGCTGTGTCTGCATTAATAGGAATTATTTTAGCCTATCTTTCATTATTATTAAAGTTTTCACTCATTGACATATACACTGGACTATAGATCCTAGGAAAGGCACTGAGAATGATCACTGATTGAGGGAGTCCTATTAGGTGCTGACACTCTCGTAACAGTACAAAGCAGGTATTCTCCTTTTACCCTTAAGGAAACTGAGAATACAGGGTAATGCCCAAAAGCAGAGCAAGAATCAGAATCCATATCGGTCTGACTCCCAAGTGCCCACTCTTCCCACTCCCTAAGTCAGTAAAGCAATGAGCCTCTAAACCATGCTCATAACAGACACACATAATTGAGCAGATCATTCTTTCCCTCCATCACAGATGTGGCCTTAAGATATCTCCAAGCATCCCCTAATGGTACATCTAAAAAGGCATAAAAAATGAAACCTGTGGGTCATGCCCACTACCATGCTGGGACAGTATCGTTCATTTGGCTGCTTCGTCATGCCTAGGGATGTTACAGATATTTGTTGAAAGAATGAATAAGTACTAACACTGAAAGAGAGAAAAACAAGTTTGGGAATAAAAACGGAATAGCAAACTAACAATGCATACGAATAGAAAGGAATCCTTTGTTCATTTCATGCACATTGGGATTTGCATGAAATGAATAAGCTGAATAGACCAGCAAACTGAATTTTAGCAGTGGTTTGACTATTCACAACAGAAACATGATGAATATTTCAAAATAAAGGCTCACCACATTTACTTGGAAGATGGCTCCCCTTAGATCACCTCACTTTCACGCTAAAAAATGGAAAGGTCAGAATATTTCTGGAAACATTTTCCTCTAGGGAGACAACATTTCCTAAAATGACAGCCTAGCAAGGCTACACAGCATCCCAAAAGTTTGGTGGCACATCCAAGTCCCTTTTCAGCAATGGGCTATTTTAATTTGCTCCCAAACTCTCTCTACAAATTAGCTTACTGACCCAAGATAAATCTCTCTGGAGACTGTATAGTTATTTTATTCTTTGTAACCATTTGGATTAATACTAGATGTCCTAAGGGTTGGGAGTAGGGGGAAGGATTGAGATAAAGGATTGAAATTGGCTGGATAGTTTTTGTGCATAACTAAAGTGAAATAGCAATAATTACCAGTGCAATCAGTAATAATCTACCTTGAAGCTGGTATGGTTTATATTAACATCGATGGGTTTCAGGGTCAATGTGAAGCAAGTGTATGTCCCCCAAAACGGAGTGTACAGTAAAGTTTCTTCTTTCTTCCATTAAGTAGTCTCTGTTAAATAATTTTAGGAAAAAAATGCATACTTCAATCTTTTGCCTTAGACAGGTTATAATCAATTATAGCCATTAGTTGTTATAACAATCAGAAATGCTTAATACATACTCTGAAGAGCTCATTTTTCTCCAGGTCATGAGCAGATACGGAGGAAACACAAAATGCAGGCACGATACATGGAATTTTGTGTTTCTGAGGCCATAGTAAACATATTGCTGAATACAAGGAAGCAAATATCCTTCTCTGTGGTTAACACCCCAAGCTATGGAGTGGAGGAACAGGGAACAGTAAGGTATGGTTTGCTGGCCCTCCCCACTGTTTATACCCTCCTCTTCCCTACCCACTCTCTTTGCGCGATAAGCCACAACATCCCCTGTATCACCACTGTGTTACTTGCTAATGTGTCTTTCTTCCTCTATTGAAAATGCTTCGAAGGCTGGAGCTTGCCTTAGTCACCATTCTATTCCCAACAGAGTCATTGGTTCATAGTATATTCTCAGTAAGTGTCAATGGAATGTTGTTTGTGGAATGGCTGCTACCCCATCAAGGTCCCCTAGTCACCTGTGAATGGAAAGGGCTGAATAAGAAGTCTCAGGTATTCTCTGTCCCTGGGTGTTAATATTGCACCAAGATCCCTAGGTCCTACCTTATTCCAACCTAGCAAAATGTCCCCCAAACTCATTTCTACTTTAGAACCTCATGAACAGTGAAGTGAGTGTTCCTCTGGTGTCCGGGATGGAGAAGGGAAAGGCAGGGTCAGGCAGGACAACCTTAGGTCTGCCTCTCCTCCACGACTCCCTCTCTCTCAGGACTTAATTTGATACCCTCCAGTGTCAGACAGCTGGGACAGAAACTATAGATAAGTCACTAAAGTCCTTTGTCTCCATCCAGGTGTTGAACAGCTCCTTCTAATCTGTTATTCATTTCTTTCCACATGCCCATCCTATATACACAGAGAGCACAAAACCCAAACATCTCAAATTACTGTCCCATCCCATCACTGCAGAGTATTTTAACAATGAAAGGATCAACATAGTCTGACTGTTACCCTATTTATTGAAAAAAAAAAATATTCTGTCATTAAATTTCCTTAAAACCGAAAAGCATACTATTTCCAGGGATCTATTCCCATTCTTGAATATTCCATATTCATTATATCACAAATGCCATTTATATTTCAATATAAAATGGCATGTTTCTTTCTGGGGTAGAAGGGAAATATTTCTCTCTTTATGGCTTTATTGTTTTCCTACCAGATGGTTAGAAAAGCAAACTATGGGCTTTATGGTCAAAAGCAATCCTGTTCTGTCATTTTTTCATGCACATGCTGACTCAATGTCATAGAATAACTGTGTTGCTTTCTGCTTTCCCTGACAGTCCAAAGAAAGAGTAATGCATACAAATCATTTTACTGTTTAAAAGTTTTGAATAAAACATGCTAACCTTGTCATACTAAGTGACAGACAGAAATGTCACCATTGTTTGCCAGGGACAAATAATCCATATACTTCATGTATAATTCATCTGATCTTTAAGAATGTTTAACAATATTGAATTTAGATAAATTTCAATGTTATGATGCATCAAACTTCCTTTATCAATTTACACATGTGCCTCATCAATTTAAGTCTTCATTTGTATTACTCTATTTTTGTATTAACTATGACAGATCTAGAGGATATTCTTATTTCCAGGAAAAATTTATAGTTTCATTGCCCATATTACAGCTGCTTCTCCATGTCTTTCTCCCATCAGGTCTTAACTTGGGAACCTCAAATAACCCAAGGGCTGTAAATCTGTCATGGAAGCCACTGTTGCAAGTACAGGTATCTACAAGTCTTGTGACGTAGAGCCTTTGGTCTCCAAACAGAGATTGAAAAATTCAGAGAGATAAGATTTCAATCCTTTCTAAAGTAAGATTTCAATGGCTTCCAAAACCTTTCTGTCAACCAAAGCTAACCAAGGGCAGGTCTGAAAATGAATTGGCTTGGGGTAAAATCGATAGACAAGAATATTTTGAACAGGCTTCAAAGGGAACTGGAATTTCCTATGCTGTGAATCAGGAGAAATGATGTTCGTTCGTCAACTGCTAAGTATGATGTCCCAAGCAGCTGTTAACGCAGCCGATCTTGTGGTTTCCCCTGAGTCTGAAAGGACTTTCTCTCTGTCGTCACCATGTAAAACCAATGCTTTGAAGAGGAGAGGAAACCATTTGGTTGACAGTGCCCTCAATATGGTTAGAAAATAAAATACTGCAGAATCATTTAAGAAATGATCCACTGAGCTTAGGAACAAATTGGGCAATAAATGTAAAACAGGTTGAAATATCCAGAAGCAACTTCTGAAAGCCTATTTCCTGTTTTAGGAAGAGTAACTAATCATTTCCCTACAACTTAATTTTGTCAAGGACCATCCCATTGTCCCCTTCTCCCCTACCTCAGAATTTTTCTTCCTCTGTGACTCTTAGAAAGTTCTTTCTGCTTTGGAGATCATTTTACTTCAATTAAGAACATTTGATAAACATTTTCTTCACAATTTATACAAATATCAGACTGGTATGTTGTACACCTGAAACTAATATAATGTAATATATGTAATAATACATATTACATTTCATAAATTAACAATTCATGTATTCTCTTCAGGTTCTTACCTTATCTACATACTTATGCATATGCCAGTTCACCTCTGAATTACTCCTAGTTATGCACATGGGCACATACAAACATTTAATTATAAGTTTTTGTCTTAGTACATTGGAAAAGGCAAACCCTTTTTCACTAGTTGAAAAATGTGGCCATTGACAGAGTAGTAGAAAATTATATGAGAAATTCATTTACATCTTCAAAGGAGAAAAATCTCATAGTATAAATAGAGTTAGATAAATAAACTTATGGGAAATTATTTAAATTTATATGTTGGACTTAAAAAAAACTTCCTTTTGAGATGCTAAATGCATTAAGAGACTCTGTAGAACCCCTCTTTCAAAAAACTATTTGGAATAGGGTTTTTTTTCACTGCTCAAGTTGCTTCTAGCCAGCCCTGGTGGTCTAGTGGTTAAGATTCAGTGCTCTCCCCACTGCAAACCAGATTCGTTCCTCGGTCAGGGACCCACATCACCTGTCTGTTGGTTGTCACACTGTGGCAGCTGCAAGTTGCTGTGAGGTTGAAAGCTATGCCACCGGGATTTCAAATACCAGCAGTGTCACTCATCATGGACAGGTTTCAGCAGAACTTCTAGACTAAGACAGACTGGGAAGAAAGACCTGGCCACCTACTTCTGAAAAAATTGGCCATGAAAACCTTATGAACAGCAGTGGATCATTGTCTGATGGAGTGCCAGAGGTGAGAGGATGGTGCGGAAAAACCAGGCAGGGTTCTGCTCTGCTGTACCCAGGGTCACTGGGAGTTGGAATAGACTGGATGGCACTAACACAACAACAACAAAGAGAAGTCGCTTTTAATTTTTTGCACAGCATCTTTTTCCCGGGTTGAATGTCTATAGTTTTCATTTGATCTTCCAAAGTGTCACGGTACGCATCAAAAATATTTAAGAACCACTGTTCGGCAGTGTGGGAGCTCTTATTGCTCTAGAAGGATTTCAGTTACTTCTACCTGGAGGTAGGAATTTACATCAGTGGTAATATAGAAACAAGTTTTGTTGGTCTAAAAGAGTTAAGTTAAGAGTTAAATAAGTAATTTACACCAGATATCACTGACAAATTTTCACATTTCAGTCACAGTATACATATGTCCATAGATTTCCATTATTTTCCAACAGTTCTAATTTCGCTGTGGAACATTTACCAGATGGAAAGGGGCCATTTTATGGGCTTTTGGCAGGTAGAGTAAAGTTGGCTCTGCTAAATGAAAATCCCATGTTTGAGGAGCCCATGAAATTGGTAATAATTGACTTTTGAACACATAGAGAATTTTAAACTTGTTTTTATTCGCAACAAGACAAGAGATTACTTTGAAGAGATTTTTGTTAACCCTTTAAACATTTTTTTGGTTAAATCTGGGCCTTGAAAGGGCATCAATTTGGATAGATTTATTAAATGAGCTCCAGTACTAATTCTCATCATTAACACTACCATTGCAATCATTATTTTGTTTACACTATTAAGTGAATATTTAAAGGATGGAAACTATAATTCATTGAATGATACTTTGGAAAGCTCCTATTTTCCAGACTACTTTAGAGAAATGGCAAAATGGAGTGCCCTGATTTTACATATAACACCTATATGTGATGAATACTTGCTAAAGTTATTTATCCCTACTTAATAAAGTTATCATTTCTTCTAACTACAATTTACTTTCCTTTCTCCAGCTTTTGGGATCTTCTAAAATTCCTTCTATTATTTTCAACCTACCTTTTCTTCTACTGTTGTTTTATTTTGGAGATTCAGTAAAATATTTAGAATTTCTTTAGGACAGACTGGATTTAGGATTAAGATTGGTATATTGGCCTTATGGAATCTTCCCCCATATTTTCTACTTAACACACTTTTGCTTAGTATTTTTTTCCACTTAGAACTAATAAGCTGGTGGGAAAAAAAAGATATTAACACCTAAGTAGGGAAAAAAAGATATTTACCAGACCAATGCCAACAGTCCAGCAGAAAGTTGGATGACTTTGACTATGGGTTTTTGACATGTCCTGAGTGTAATCAACAAGGCAGTGTGGAGAAAAATGTATCGCAATTATGATTCTTATAACTATAAACAAGCTTAATATTTTTTAGCACATCAACGAGCCAAGAGGATAAAAGGTGATAACAGATGCTTCATAGCATTCTGTTTGTCATTTTAATGGCAAAATAAAGAAATAAAATAGTGAAACTTCTCCTTTCATTTGAAGGAATATTTCCTATCAACCAAATTCTAAGAGAAATGTTCATAGGAATGGTTAAATCAAGAGTATGCTTTTCATCTACTATGATTAAAATATTTTTCAAAACCAAAAACCTCATACACCTCAACAAAATTTATATTAATGTTTCACTATTTAAAACTCATCATTGTTTACCCTGTCTCAACAACGGTATAAGATCAATTCACTTAGTGCATTTCACAAAATGAAGTATGCTAGTCAAGAAACACAGAGGAGGCAGCAGGCAGCCCTGCCTGTCTTCAACTCCATTTTGGAATCCTAAATGTGAGGCTACATTTCCTGTGCTCACAATTTTTTTTGATTTGGTTCAGCAACTGTTTCTTAAAACATGATCTTCAGGTCAGATGAGTATACTTAAACAGGGAAGGTAAATGCTAAAAGGTGAGTAATCAAAAGAAGAATGAGGAGGAGAAGGAAGAGGAGGTGTACAACTCACATAAGAAAAAGTGGGCCACGGGAGACTGCAGTTTCCATTGTAAGCATGCAATGCACGGCAGCACGATTCTGTAGCATTGAGAGGTAAAACTTACTTACAGAAAGCAGCCATATAATGAGCCAAATGGTGAGAATTTACTTTTGTTTCACAAAACATCTTGATGGGTGACTTTGAGGTAAAAAGATTAGCCCAGGGAGAAGACTGGAAGGTAAAGTAGAAATGAGGGAGATCTGAATTACTTTGCAGATAAAAATAAGTGTGGAGTTTGAAGCTTGGGGAAAGTTTTAGGGATTCTTAGCCAAATATCAGATATGATTTTTCCTTGCCAATGCTCTACATAATTATTTTGTTCCTTTTATGAGGCACTAAGTAAGAGATTTAGAACTCCAAGATAACAGATACTAGTCAAAAATGTTTTCCAATAAAGTCTCTTTAATTTTGTACTCAAAGGAATATTAAAGAATAATCAGATCTTACCTACATAGATGTCCCAGCAATATGCTAGTAAGATTTCTTCCTTTTGGTTACAAAAGTCTGAATAGTGACACCCCATGCCTTCTGAATTAAGCTGGGCAAAGAGAGGTCACTCCACAGCCGAGGTCCATGAACATAACCTTCCCTGGTGTTGAAGTGACTCAATACTTTGTTTTATAACCAGGATAATTGTACAGAGTAACTTTCAATCATAGCTTTTCATTTCTCATGTGGGCCACTGAGAGACTCCCTTTCTCTATTCTCTAAAAGAAATAATCCAAAATAGTAAGCCTACATAATTTCTCATAACCTGGAGAAAGATGTAAACATTTTCCAGGACACTTAATGCTTTCACTCTCTCCTCTGTTGAAACTTATGTAAACTTATCTTTTGGAAATGGAACAGTCCCTGTTCTAGGAGTATTAATGATAGTAGATCAGGTCTGTCTATTTCTAGATGAAGGAAGGGTTGTCACGTCATAGACCCTCACAGCCTGTTTTTACAAGAATCCACAAATAGGACATGGAAAAATAGGAGGAGAAAAATGAGAATTTGGGAAGCTGTGACACAATCTAAGAAGAATAGAAGCTGCTTGTCCAGAGAGCAGAAGGTTGAAGCCCCTAAGAAAAAGATGATCATTGAGAAATACTCGTGGTGGTAATGCCTGGGAACTTTAAAAACAGGGATGTCTAAAATGCAAATGTAGTTCATCTGCAGAGCTAGCAGGTAACATAACCAACGTCTGATGCCCCCAAGCCCTCAACAAAATCTTAAGCTATAGAAATACCTTTGCTAATGTTACTTAGGCAAAAGTACCGGGATAATCTCAATACAGATAAAAATTTTCTTTGCAGGAAATGAGATACTCAGCAGAGATTTAAAAATTCAGAGGAAAATAAGAAATCAGGGCAAAGGTGACTAAGAGAAACTTAAGCTGTACAGGAATTCTCAGGGGTGGGGGTGAAGGATGGGATTTCCACTAAAATGTGCACATCGGCCAGCTGGTGATGGTGGTGGCAGGATTTTTGTTTGCTGGTTTGGTCTGCTTGCTTGTCTGTTTATAATATTAAAGGGCATAGGATATCTAGCCAGCTGATGCTTGGGTGATGCACATAAAACCAATCTATCTCTTACTCTGATGATCATACCAGGCCCACAATGACATAAGACAGATGACCAAATTAGAGATATTACAAATGTGCCATAAAGGAATAAATAAAGATGGATGTTTTCTCTTACATTGTTTTGACTGGATGTCACACAGGGTGCTTGTTTATTTCTTTTGTTTGACCTTTTTGTATTTTTGCCTGAGGTGATAGGTAGAAAAATAGCACATGGAAGGGGGAAATTGAGCAAGAAAGCCAAATGTCTAAAAGGAGATTTGTATATAGACTAAGAATGAGGGCTACAGGAAAGCATATCAGGCCACTAATATATTTAAAGCACTGACCTCACAATTAAATAAGGTTCTTGCAATTCTATCCACAACGAATGTTGTCTTTGCCCATGCCATTGCTCTGTTTTAAGAAAGGAACTTAGTTGAGAGGCACACTAATGAGCCATGTGATCATCAATGTCCAAAACTCCATGTATTCCTCAGAAAGCAGATCAATTTTTCTTTCATCCACCTATACACAGATTCTAGAGTCTTCACCTGAGGCCATTTATAAGAGGAAGTAGTTGAAAGCAGGGACTCAGGGAAAGTGCATTTCTAGGCTGAATCTAAACTTGGCCACTATGTAGTTCTGTGATGCATAACCTATCTGGGCCCCAGTTGCTTCATCTTTAAATGGGGAACATAGTCTCAACTTTGTGAGGTTTTTATAAGAATTCAATAGGTTAATACATATAAAGTACTTCAGAACAGTGCCTGGCACATAAAAAGCACCATAAAAATGTTAGCTATTACTGTGATTCTTATTAAAAGTAGTGTTGTACAAGGCAGCAAAATACTTGTCACATAGTAGCTACTCAGTAAAAGGAAGTTCCCTCCCTTCTTTTCCAACACTTCTCTCCCTCATCCAATTTTAGACAAATATGGACATCCCTTAGCCTTTTCTTCCTTCTGCACAGTACCTGGCACATTCCCCCTGTTTGACAACCACACTAATATAGTTATGCCAGAACTCAAATGTCCATCATAGATTGATGGAGACAGGTGATAAATGAAATACTGTAGGGATATTGATCTCAGTGCTACTTACAGCCTTAGAGCTTTAAAGATGGAAAGGGATTCACACATCGCTGATTCCAAATCTGTTACTTTCTTTCTCTAGTCTTTAGATACTTCTACTTAGTTCAGCCCAGTACTCTATATTAGTCTATACTTTACCCTACATCTAATTTTCCAACTGCTATAACCATAGTTCTCATTCCCAGCTGCACAGTAGAATCATGTGAAATTTTAAAAATATCAAGCTCATGATTATAATGGTTTTAAAATATGGCTGATCATTAAAATCACCAGGTAAGCTCTTCAAAACCGCATATTCCACCCTTGACCGATAGAATCAGTGTACTTGGTGTGGGGCCCTAGAAGCTTTTTTCAGAAGCACCTAAAATAATTATAATATTCGTCTTAGTTTAGACAACACTGCTCCATTGAGATACATGATGCTGCCCTTCATCTCACCTCGTCGAGTCATATCTAACACTTGAACTTGGAATTAGGGATAGAGGAGCAAAAATCCATCATAGTAAGAGAGAAAAAAAGACATTCTCTTTAATGTCTTTTGACATCTTGGATATGAAAAAGACATGCTTAAATATGGGTCCTATCTGCTTGGGAAGGGTTTCTATCCCTCCTCAGGCAGCTTTTGGAGTCATTCTGACTTCTTTAAAATTTTACTTCTGGAATGTCACCAAGTGCTCAGTCTGTTGCCAATTCTCAGAAACCTTTTCAACAGCAAGTAGAATTCCCCTCACTCTGACAGGAACACCTATAGACTGAAAAAATGTAAAAGACTGAGTGTGAAAACTGCAAATCAATATGCCTAGAGCCATGATAAATATGCAGACTGGTGGTATAAAAAGGAAAAGCGTGTATGACAAGCATTAAGGGAAGTATAGGTACTAAACAAGACTTTTCTTCGGTTGGTCTCTTTCCCATCTCTCACCTCCTCCTTCAAAGTTTATTTTCGTACATATCACATTCTGAAAGGAAATGAGCTATCCTGCCAAACAGGTACTTGGGAGCTGGCTGGTTGCCAGAAAGTATTCTATATATATAAAAGATTTTACCTTAAATTAGACTGGATACGTGCTATTATAATATATTTCTTTTTCTGTGTTTTCACTTCTTGTTATTTTGGGGATAATCGGTAGAGATAGAGTGGTGATAAATCTTAAGATGAACCATTAAAGGCATTAAATTCTGTCACACAGAGTATCATGGCTATGTGGCCATTTCTCTCACCTTGTCTGAAGATATTCAACTTAGAACACAAGACCAAGGAGTCAGATTTGCCCACCCACATTTTGTTCCAAGAATAGAGAATCTTCCTCCCTAGGGTCTGAACAGGAGAGTATAAAAACTACCACCCCTAAGGTTTCATTTGATCTACAGACCACAGTCCATGAAGCAGCCCATCTGATCTGAAAAAGTCAAAGAGCTAACTAACAGAGAAAAAGATATGAATACGAGGCTTTGGAAATCATAGGCTATTTAGGGCCTAGAGCTCTAAACCTCATATCAGCACTTCTCTAACTCACTTAATTGTTATGGCATCAAAAACGGAAAGAAGAAATTCCCCTTAAAAAGTAGTCACACCCTTAAAAGAAAAGCCTGAGTGAACAGGAAATACGTTTGTTCTCCCACAGCATGCTGTGACTGCGGCTACTGCAGGACTTGTCACCTGCTTACCTGCTGCCACCTATCCCGTGACGCTGAGAGCTCCTTAAGGACAGAGGCCACGCCCCGCCTGGAACACTGACATCTAGTACAAGCACCGGCTGAATCAGTGACTATAATAATCCCCCTTTCAATTTAGAAAAAAATAATCCTCAACTTATAGAGAGGGAAAATAAAGGAATAAGGTGGGGAACTTAAACACCTTCTTTCTATAGCCTGACTGCCTGGATTCAAATCCTAGCCCCTCCACTTAACGAGTTGCGTGACCTTGGGCAAGACAATACCTCTGTGCCTCAGTTTGTGCATTCTAAAAATAAGATCATAATACCTACTTCATAGGGCTGTTATAAGGATTAAATGAATCAATATCTGTAAAGTGCTTAGACCATGACCTGAAACATACCATGTACTAGAGTATTAGCTATTGGTATATGCTTCTATATGCTTCCTCAATCTTCCCAACAATCATCTGAGTCAGACACTATTAGCCCACTTTACAGATAAGAAAGCTGAGGGCTAACTAAGCTCTTAATTGGCACATGTCTTATTTAAATTGGTTCTGCCTATTTCCAAAGCTTTTGCTCTTTGCCCTACTCCAGAGTGTCTCCCTTTTGAGCATCTATTTAATTAAATTCAATTTATCAAATTTCTACTAGATGTAAGGTATTGTATGTGGTGCTGCTCAGAATGTGAAAAGATGAACAAGACCGGGTGTCTCTTTTCAAAGAGGATAAAGTTAACACTGGAGGAAGACGTGGGTAACAACTAACTTTGGTACAAGTAAGACATTATAAGTAATACAGTAGAGTTTCAAGTTTCGAGGAATTAAAGACAGAAGGAAGGTTCTCGCCAAAGGCAGTAAAGGCTAGGTAGTTTATCAACTGGCATTATAAGACTTGTGAGTGGGAATGACAGGCAACAGAGACTAGGGAGGTGGAGGAAGGGAAGACATATCACATGGAAATCATAGGTGAGCAATGCTAGAAAGGCAACAAATAGACACACAGACACGCCTTTCTCAGGGAGAGTGAGACTAGTTAAGTTTGCTGCCATGAAGTATAACGAAGCTTGGAGAGGTAGTCCCTGGCCACTTCAGGAAGGGCCCTAAAAGCCATGCTAAGAAATTAAAAGTTTGCTTTGTAAGTCATGGGGAGTTAGTCTAGTTTTCTAAAAAGGCTTGTGAGAAGAAGGGTATGAAGGTGATCATACGACCAAAGCTATTTCTTAGGATATGTAGGATATTTTAGTAAGGGAAAGGAGATGAAATGCTACAAAGGAGGGCCAGGGAAAACAATTCAAACAAAAACTAATAATGTCCTGAATCAGCACAGTAACACTTAGAAATATAAGGCTAAAAGAGATAGAAAAGGCAGGAATAGAAAATGACTAGAAGTAGAGAGTGAGGAAGAGGAAGACCAAAAATGATTCCAAAATTTACAGAGCATTTACATAGTGCCTGAAAATACACTACATTATCTCATTAAATTCTCACAAAAACCTTGCAAGAGAATTTTATACCATTTCTCACAAAGGGAAATAGATGTCTGAGTTGGAATATTGACTCTTGGCACTTACTGTATGAAACTGGAAGAATTACTTAGCCTCTCCAAGACTCAATTTCCTCATACGTAATATGTAGATGACAATATCTATCTTATGGTGGTGGTATGAAAATTAAATTAGATAATGCTAATAACTTGCCTTAATGGAACTAGCATATATTATCTGCTCATTAAATTATAGGAATATTATGAGGAAAATTTTACTCTGTGAAAGAATTGTTAAATTGCCCACAATCATGGTCCTAGTAAGAATCAGAGATAAAACTCAGTCTCATATCCTTATAATTCCAAAGTCTGCCCTCTTTCTAACATTCCATGCTTCACCTCTCAATGTAGGGGAACCACTGTAATGTCCTTAGAGTAGGGGATGGGAACCAAAATAGTGGATAGGAAAATGAGATCACAGAAGTCCACAAATGATTCCCAAATTAGCATTTAAACAGAAGATTGTTTTGTTCAAAATCTGAGTTGAACACCATTTATCAAATAGACTGTTTACAAATTACATACCATTCCATATGTAAAAATTATAATTCAAATACTATATTAGAAAATTAGGATTCACTGCCTGATATATAACTTGCTGAAAGTTTCATGAAGCATAGGGCACTTTGGGGAAATCTTTTTAACTGGCAATACCCATTCACCAGAGGTTGCCTTGTTTTTCAACCCCATTAGCTATGTGAGATCATTTGGAAATATTTGACAAGATTTTTAACTTTTCATCCAAAGGTGTTATGAAAATATTAAAGCTGGTATTCACTCTGTATGTCAGGTCTTGGAAGGGGAACACCTGTCCTTTAATGGCTGGAATGGCAACTGGAATTTTTTTGCAGACGTGCAATATTCAATAAGATTAATTTTTAATTTTCTAATTTCTTAAAGGGCAAATCTTAAAACTGAATTTTCTCCCTCACAATACGGAAAACATAAAAATGTCAAGATCATTGATCAAACAGCGGTAATTACAGAAGGGTAGGACTTCTGCTTTAAATCCAAATCACTTAGGGCTGAGTAACTGATGTTTGGATAGGAGAATACCAGCTAACCACTCAGACACCAGAAGGTAAGGGCAACCATAGTTTTAGGCAATTCTTATTAAAAGGCATAATTTTTCTGCTTCAGCTTATTTGGCCTCATTCCCATCCCAATGTTCAAAAGAAGGTAGCTGGCTGGAGCCACAAAGTCTGCCTATTCTCAACAGTATCCTGAAGGTTATTAGATGACAGAAAAGGTTCCACAAGTAGCGAAATAGCTCACCACATTTTGTACACTGCATGCCCTGCCTTCTTCCTCCATATGAACACTGGAAAGGAGGAAGTGGAATGTGTAAATCCAAGAGGAAAATTGTTATCTCTTGTCAGATGAAGTCAAACACCAAATAAAAATAGGAACAAAGAAAACTCCAGTCCCACAAATGTACCATCCAATTGATAAATCTGCTATCAGTGGATGACAAAGAATAAAAAATAAAAGAGAAGCCAGGAAAGTGGTTTCACTAAGAATAATTAAAGCTTTCCTTCACAGAGAGGTGATGTTACTGATCTTCCATCAGGAGCACTATTCACATGTGTATTCCATGCAAATCCAGACCTACTTTCTAGCCAGGTTCCCACTGAAATACACTACACATATTTATAGGATAACTAGGCTGGGGCAAGACAGGAATCTCCAATTCCAGACAAGAAAGGAAACTGCCACGACCAACATCAGTAACTGGCTAACCAGATACTGAGCAAGGGAGGAAGCAACTTCTCTTACAACAGAGAGAAAACAAGGCTGAGGTATTTAGTCAAGAGTAGCAATACAGAGGGGAAAAGTCAATGAAGGAGATTTCTTAAAGTTCAAACTAAGATAGAGAATATTTTTTTTTTAAAAAAGGTCCCATGTTTAAATCTGTAAAATTCTCCTCCAATACCATATTTTGGTAATGAAACACCACACCTTCCCCCACCCCTAAAAAAGAGAAAGAATCCATTTTCATTGACTCCCTTTGCCTGAAACCAAAGATTTCTATACAGAACATAAATGAAAAAGTTGGGATCGAGATTGTCTTAAAAAAAAAAAACTGCTCCGTTTCAGTGTGGTTTAAAATAACATAACATAAAAGAAAGCATTTGGTTTTACTTAAATATTATATACTCACTGCCTTCTGCTCCTCACATATTTCAACTGTATGCCATTCTCTTTTGCTTTAGGACCAGGGATTTTGTCAGCAACACAAATGGCCAATCTGGAGGAGACCAGACACAGACATTAGATTGTCCCACTGGAGCCAGACCAGACAGATGGAGAAGCTGTTAGGAAAATCCTCACAGCAAACTAAAGGAAGAATGGTCAGATACTGAAGGAAGTTCAGGCAGGCATATGTTAAGCTTTAAATAGGTCTAGAAGTAGACAACAGGTGGACAGCCCTGCAGGTAGACAGTTTATTATCAGGTGACTGATGGCCGGCAATAAGCAGAGATTCCATCAATCAGACAGACAGCATCTGGGGATCTAGCCACACATGCTGGAAACCCAACCACATCAACCAAAGATCAGTAGCAAAGCTCAGCTAGGGGATCCAGGACCAAATCCAGAAGCAGAACAGACTCAAGGCAGAATCCATAAGCTCTGGATCCAGAAAGTCTAACACTTCCACCACTAGGGCAAATTTCTTCCTAGAGCTAAGGATAGGGATCAACATGTAACGGGATAAAGAATATCCACAAAGTACATGAAATATCTGATACAAGATCTAAAAGATAATCCCTAAGCAGAAAATAATTTCAGGAAATCTAAATGCTTTCACATATTTGACCAAATAAGAGAGAAAAAGGGAAAGACTATACTAGGCTATGGTATGATTTAACTAGAAGAGGGGAGACCCATATTATTCCTTTAGGCTCACCAACTGCTGACCCCAACAATTAGCAGCAAGAAAGACTTACAAGGGTCTGTTGATTACACCTGCTGTGCTGGAATCTGGCCACCAAGAGCCAGAGGAATGAGTGTGGGAAGAATGAACTTTTATTCAACCATGTTGCAATGGTGTACAGTGTTATGACTTTAGCAGTCCTGAGAACTCTTACTGTCAAAGGCTCCACCCCACATCATTTTAAATATTATAAAACACAACCACATATCACCATAAATAAAATTTATAACACTTTGAGTTGTGTGGAATTTCATTTGAGTATACAGTATTGTTATATTTTATATATTGAAATATTTATTAATTTTGAATCTATAGGTTTTTAAATTATTTTCAGCTGTCGTTTTTCTAATTGCAAGTATTTGTGTAGGCTCAGGCCTGATGGTGTTGTTTTTTGTTAGTTTGTTTTGTTTCGTTTTTCTAAGTGGCAGATTTTTGCAATCCTCCAATGAGGCATTTTAAGGTTATATGAAGAGAGGGATTTAACGGATAAAAAAGGATTCTGAGCAACTTACAGTTACACTTGTCAGGCTCAGTAAATGGCTCAGAGGCTGTGGGTAGTAAATTGCTTTGAAAGAATTGATTAGCATTTGGAGTTGAGTATTTATTCATTCAACACACAGGAGTGTCCACTCTGGCTGAATACTATCTATGCTTGAGACTAGAAATGTAGCAGTGAACACAAAGACATAGATTTTTGGTCGTGAAGTTTTCAATCTAGTCACCCAGATACCCAGAAATATATGATCCATTACTTAATTGCATCCAGTGTTCCTCCTTAAGTGACTCCTGTTTCTGCAGAGTTCTTACTCACCTGATGAGACAGCATTTATTAACCAACAAACGGTGGGCGTGGTATTTAACACGTGCAGAGCATGAAGCTTCGGTTCTTCTTAGGAATGTTGTGGAAAACTGTGTCCATAATTTCAGACAGTCCATATAATGAAGCTGTGAAGTGCATCACGAGACTAGAGCTTGAATCCCAATTCTACAATTTTCCTGGTGGGACCTTAGGTAAGTTACCTCGCCATTTTTAATCTTCCTTTCTTCATCTGCAAAGTAGGTGTAATAATAATATCTACTTCGTGGGATTGTTGTGAAGATCAACTAACATAATGTAAATGAAGGGCGTGGCACACCGGTGTAAGTACTCAGTGTGACGCTCCTGCTGCTGCTGTTGATATTTCTGCAGATGAAGTCGATTCACCTAGTTCCAAGAAAGGGAAAATAAGAAAAACAATTGAAAGGGCATTTGAAACCATCCAATTGAATGAAGCTTTTATAGAATTATAGTGTAAGCTCGCAGTTCTCTCCTTCTGAGACTCCAAGGCAATTCAAGAAGAATAATGTTATTAATCTCAACCTTTCAAAAGTCAAGCAGGGATAATACCACTTTCTGAATCTCTTTTAAGAAAATAAATCAAAATATCTATGCATGTAACTAATCATTACGATGTTATTTAAAATGCTGAGGAGTTGCAAGCAGCCCAATGCCCAACAATGAGACATGTTTAGGCAAATTATGCCATATGTCTTAGCAAGATAATATAATCTCGGGGCCGGCCTGGTGGCGCAGCGGTTTAGTCCGCGCTTGGCAGCCCAGGGTTCACGGGTTCGGATCCCGGGCGCCCGCCGACGCACTGCTTGTCAGCCATGCCGTGGCGGCGTCCCATATAAAGTGGAGGAAGATGGGCACGGATGTTAGCCCAGGGCCAGTCTTCCTCAGCAAAAAGGGGAAGATTGGCAACAGATGTTAGCTCAGGGCTGGTCTTCCTCACAAAAAAAATAAAAATACATGTAAGAAATAATTTAGAAGAGTCCACATCAAAACGATACCAGATGTGTTAGAGCACTAGTGTAATGGTAATTTCATTTTTCTTCTTTTTCTGCCATTTCATAATGTCTCTCTGGTACTTCTACACTTAAGACAATAAAATTGATATTTAAAAAATAGCACCTGCACATCATGATCCTGACATCAAAACTTGGCAACCTATAAGAGAGCTAAAGAATCTTCTGAATATTTGACAGGCTAAGGGAGATGGTAATTATCTCCAACATCACCTCGTCCATCGTTACTGCTACTTCTTTCTATAAGACCAATATAGTACCCAGACTTATCTCTGTGGATTATACTGATGCCAGCGAGTTGAGTGGGCTGGAAACAATCAGGTTACCTACACAATGTATTCCGTCTCCAATAAGGTTTTCATGCACACTGAATCCTTATTAGCAGAAGAGCAACTGATTTGTCAGGATTCTGAAGATTAATTTTATTCTGGTCTACATTTAATTAAATATTAATTGGCTGATAACACTCATGCCAAATTTGTCAAATGAAATTCTCCCCCCAAAAGAGAAAAGGAGAGATCTCTGAACAGGTCTTTTTTATAGTCTACCGAGGACTTATTCCTCCACTGAATTAACTGGGGTAGCAAGGAGAGGGTGAGGGGAGAAGGCTCAGATCACTTGGGAGCTGAAGGTGCAGAGCTGAGCAGATTTGGAAACCAAATGCACTTGTTAATTCCCAAAGTGATTTTAAGAGCAGAATCCTGGAAGGACTGCCAAATAAAATTAATCCTTTAAAATGATAATGCAAATTTTCAAATCATAATGGAGAGCTGTAAGTTTAAAGAGAATGCTTCAATATTGCACGTGTCTTAACTTGAAGCCAGACGGGTCACCCATGGACAGATGCTTCTATTATTTCTTCCAGTTATAAGTTCAGATCAGGAGTTGTATATGTGTGTGTGTGTGCATCTGTGTGTGTGAGAGAGACAGAGAGAGGGAGGGAGGGAGGAAGGGGGACAGAGAAGAAAAAGAGAAGAAAGATTTGGAAAATCCATAGCTAATATCACTCTAAAAAAATAAAGGAAGTTTTTATCTATCTTTGTGTGTGTATGTTTATGTGCTTGTGAATCGATATGTAACCTTATAACGTTTTAGCAAAAGATTAATTATAAATACCACTAGTTTGCAATAAACAGTGCAGACAACAGAAAGCAGTAATGACTAATTCCTATGCTTGGTCAATGAAGGCAGCAGGAAAATCCAAACATGAAAATTGTTCTTCAGCTATAACATAATTAAGAATAGATTACTGCACATTTGCTGTCCTTTGCAGATTCAAAAACCTGAAAAGTAAAAATAAATCTTAAAAGGCAGCAGGGCACTACAGACAACATGAGTTCTCAGTGCTTATGAAAAATTGCCTATTCAGTCAGCCAACAAATATTTATTGTTACTACATGCCAAGCACTCAAGTGATTCCACAAATTTCAGACCCTACAGATATGGCCCCTACCCACCCAGAGTTTTCAGTCTGGTGGGAGACAGATACCATACATACATTAAAAAGATTACAAACTGTGATGGGTACTGGATGGAGAAACACACAGAAATGAGATATGAAGGACTGGTAGAAATTCAACAGGTAAAGAAAGAGAGGAAGATCATGGGAACAGTATAGGCACTGGTTCTGTGCCTGGATGGAACTTGACCTTAAAGGATGCTCAACTAAATTAGGTGACATAATAAGAATTGAGTTCGGGATAACAAAAGAAGTTATTAAGAAACAAATAAAACTTAGTTTCTCCTTTTCCATGCTGACATAAGGAAAAAGAGGCCAGGAATATTTATCCAAAGGCTAAGTAGTCATTTTATCTCCACCTCCTCACCCTTTCCCCTCTGCCCTCTCCACCATCAGGTCCATTGCATGGTATTAGACTAAGAGAAGGGATGAGGTTGGGGTGGAGGTGAGGGGTTTGCAGTGTAGCAGAGTCCGAGGTCTCAGTGTTTCAGTGTAGGATGCCTGTAGAAGGTGGACAATATGAATCATGACCAGAAGAACCACAGTGAGAGTTCCTGTGGGTGTGGCCAAGCATTGAGGCAATGGAAATCGGAGCAGGCAGTGAGGATGCCCATGGCACCTGGAGGATGGTCTTCACTACCTCACATCCAGCACTATGCTAAGAGCTTTACTGGGATTATCTAATTTGATACTGACAACCACCTGTAAGTTAAAGACTACTGCTATCCCTATTTTACACCTGAGGGAAGAGCATGAGGCATTAAGAGAGAAGTAATTTGCCCCATCTCATGTGGCTTGCAAATTCAGTATTTGAGCTCAGATAGTCTGACTCTAGCCCCTCTGGTCTAAATTCACTGTACTGGCTCAGACTGAATTTCCCAAGGAGCTCGGACCCAAACAAATTGGAGATTCAATTTGTCTATAGAAATAAAAGTGTTCTTACACTCTAGTGTTGTGGAGAAGAATCTATACCAGCTTCATTGAAAAAGCTCATTCTGAGAATGAATAGGAGAGGGGAAAGGGTAAGTGTAGGAAAATCAGTTATGATATCATTAAATGTCATAAAAATCAGTTATGACATCACCAGAGTGATACGGTCAGATTTTAGAGATATTTAGGATGTAAAATCACAGAACATGGTGATAGTTGTTACAGGAGGGTCAGGGAGAAGAAAGTATTGGAGATGATGTCCATCTTTCTTGCTTACTCCACTCCAAATCTCCTTTTGTATTAGTATATATGCTCTTGAACTAAAAGGGTGTGTCTGGCAGAAGACACAAATTTGGAAGCCAAGCACACAGTGATGAATTCCAATTCATATTTTAAAATGGTCCTTCCCAACTATTAAAGTGTATTAGAACAATTTTTATAAAAATTTCATTGCAAAAACTTTATGGTGAAAGAAACAAAATAACAGGTTGTATAGTTCTAAATCTAATCTTAAGGCAAGAATATGGAAATATCTTTTTTCACACTAGGGTTAGCTACGTATTTTTCAATGCCAAGATTGAAAGTGGAACCGAATGACTCATCGCCAAAGTGGGCCAGTTGTCTGCAAACTGATGGGAAAATATCAGTATGGTTATGCACCCAGGGATAGTCAGCTTCAAAAATAATTTTAAGTGTATGAGTCTTATATCATTTTCTTAAAAGCCAAAAGACATGTCTTCTGATGTGTCTTTTAGGATAGGATACTTCCTGTGGTTGATAGGACTAAATTATTTACTATACTATTAATGCCCTCCCAAAATAACTTACTCCAGCAATCAACCCTATCCTTACCAATACCAAGAACAGACTGTCACCTACCTGATATAGTATCAGGAAACTAAGAAGATTTCCTGCCATATTACTTCTATTTCAAATGACCTCCCCCTCTTTCTCCTTCATTTTACCAAAGAACATTTAGAAAGAAGTGTGTCACTTACTGTCTTTACATTCTCATTCTCATGCATCAGCTTTTCTAAATGGATTTCACCTAACCCAAGTCTGCATGAGTTTCTAAAGGATGAGTAGGAGTTTTTGTGATAGTAAGTAAGTAAGTAAAAACAAATAAATAAGACTGAGAGAAAGGTCAAGGAAATATATACCTATATCATAATCATCTGCCACATTTCAAAATCAGAAATCCAGGTAGAGAGTAGCTTGATTAAATTCTTCCAGATCAAGCATCTATGTTTGCATACCATGGCTAACTAACAGGCCCAGTCCACACCCCTGGTAGAAACTGTTCAGAGATACCTATTTTACTTGAGTACTACAGAGACAAATTCATTATTCAAAAACCACTTTTAAAAAAACCCACTGTCTTAGTCAATTAACAAAGTACCACAGACTGGGTGGCTTATAAACAACAGAAATTTATTTCTCACAGTTCTGGAGGTTGGAGGTACAAAATCAGGTTGCCAGTATGGTCAGAGTCTGGTGAGTGACCTCTTCCCTTTTACAGCGGGCCATCTTCTTGCTGTGTCCTCATGTGGTGAAAAGAGCAAGCTAGTTCTCTGGACTCTTCTAAGGGCACTAATCCCGTTCATGAGGCTCCACCCTCAGGACTTAATTACCTCCCAAAGGCCCCACCTCCAAATCACATTATGGGTTAGATTTCAACGTACAAATAGGGGGAGGCACACACAAACTTTTAGTCCGTAACATCCACATTATAGCGCACTTCTGGGTTGACAGATATGCATCACTCATGACCCAGGTCTCCACCACATACAGAGCATACACTGCTAAACAATTGCTCTCCTCTTCCTCTCAGATACTGGATATAGCCTAAAAATCCTGAACACAGCACCGTAGACAGCCACTACCTATTGATCGCATATTGAATGTGTGTTGAAACTCACTTGCCATCCCTGAAAATGTGGAAAAGCACTGAAGACGCTTGTTCTAAATTACACACTGCCCCTTACCAGCGGTGTGTTTTTGGACAAGTTACATAACCTTTTTGAGCACACAGGTCCTTTCTGCCTCACAAGGTTGTTGTGAGGAACAAATTAATGTTTGCGAAAATGTTTTGAAAACACTTTAAAGTGTTCTACAAAATTATTTCCTGTTGTCACTTTTATCTAGAGCTGTACAGGAAATGGGAACATGATGAAGTCAAATTTAAATAATTCTAACGAACACTTTATTCAACATTCTTGGGCTACAATCGCTTTACTTTACATATTCTAAGATTTGGTTCCACCTGAGATGGCAGAGGTTCTGAGAGCCATCTGGGGGCTTGACGTGATGTGAACATTCCTTTTATACCGTTCCTTTTTCCCATTTGCATTTATGTGACTGACCCTGTGTGCTCTCAGTAGACAAATCTTTCTGCAAGTATGTTCCTCGATTGTTGTGTTCATGCTCAAAAGGAAATGGTACTGAGTAAATAGGCATCTTAGCTTCTGCAGGGAAGATACAGACAGGAAGGAATCAAGGAGAAAAATCTCTGCTTTGAAGAGATAAAGAAAACCTATAATCAGAGTTATCCAGGCAAAGGCATTACCTGTGGGAGGCTGCTCTACTTTGTACTCACGTAGCACCTTTCATCCAGAAAGCTCGAATCACATACTATGTATTAAGCCCCTTCATGTACACGGACCTCATTGATCCTCTCAGCAGGGGTATAAAAGCACATTATGGACCCCGCTATGTGAATATGAAAACTAAGCCACTGGGAAGTGAAGTGCTTCATCAAAATGCACAAAAGTAAACAAATGGAAAAAATTAAGAATATAAGGATAATTAAGGGTGTGATTCGCTTTCTTTAGTGTGAGCCCTGAATTTTAGCTACTGATTTCCATTAAGACCCAAATACTTCCGGAGGCAGCCATGCATGCAACAGAGCATGTCTGTGAGTAAGGGACACCTTTTAGTAAAGCAATCTGTTACCTAACCCCCTCCCCTGCGTTTTCATCCAACTGAGAAGTACAGAAAATGCCTAAGACTTTCAATCAGGGGGAAAAAATCTACCAGCTCATTCACAAAAACCTAAAAATAACATTTATTTATTTATTTAAATATGGAGGTAAAACAAGGGCAGACATCCACAAAACACACTCTAGCCAGCTTTGCAAATAGCAATTCACTCCTCTCGCATAATATACTTAAAAACTCAGTGAGTGTGTTAAATCAAAATGCAAACAAAGCAGGCGCTGCCTTTGCTATATGTCAAACCTTTCCCACCTCGGAACTCTGCGCCTGTTTCCCAAAACATTTCTGACACCTTCAGTCAAATTGATAGAGTTCTTCTTGCACAGCAAACAAGATCTGTAATCCTACGCCCACCTTTTCTTAAGCAAGAAAAGAGACAAAAACATGTCTTCCTCACAGAAACTGACAGAAGGGGATAAATATAGCCCCCTTCAGTAATCCTTATCTCTCTAGGTCAAAGGCTAAAGGTCTCAGTGCTGCCAGCTGAGTGATAATAAACTTTCAAGAAGGAAAGGGAATTCAAAATTAGAGTTATTTCATCTCTACCCTGACTGTTGACTTGAGGAGAAATTCACATTTCCCCTCCATTTAGACTCCCATTGTGATCAATAACCTGAACGACAAATCCCTGAGCTAATTGTCTGCTCCTTGCACTTTTAAAAACAGGGCATACTAGAGTTTCTCATAAACATTTAATAAATCATTCTTTTTCTTCTTCCTACATTCATGATTTATAAAGTAAACAACAAAAAGGCACATTTATAAAACAGGCCACAAAGCCTGTTGATCACACCAGGCAATTCTTCTTGTGATACCATTTCCAATTCTGCTGAAACGTGTTTTGGCAGGATTTATAAAGTTTTCATAAATAATATATATGAAAAATAAAATTAGACATCAACAACAACAACAAATAACTGAGGTGCTATTGTCACTAATTTCCTAGGTGGTATTTATACGTCTCTTTTTTATATAAATGTGCCACAAAAATAGACACAATGACATACAAAAAAAACAGCTCATATCCCAGAGAGAAGTTTCCACCAAACCAAAAATAACACTGTAATTGCTAATCATACACACACACACCCTGAGAAAACAAGTTTAAAAAAAAATCAATGAATACATCATTGGAACAAAATCTACTCATGGCAAAGCACTTTTCAAATTAAGCTAATGTCTTTCAACAATAAGACAGCATGTTTGGCTTTAAGAATGATGCTGTTAGAAATTAATAAAAGCCAGAAAGTTTATTTTGGATTAGAAGATGCACCTGAATGAGCAAAACTCACAATAAAACTGTAGCAAACAGCTCTTTGTGCTCAAACTTCAAATATTAATCTTATAGACAAAGCTGAAAGAAAGACAGAAGTGGAAGAAAAGAAAATCTTCCCAATCTATTTCTGGCAATTCCTGTGGGTGGCTTGATTTCTCCACCTAGATTTATCCACTTGTACTTGTTTCTACCTACTTATGACTCAGCACCCTATTTTCCCAACACCTTAGCACCATGGCAGTTTAAGTTTTCGTGTTTTAAAATGTCAAAACTCAGTATTATGTGCTTCAACGTGAGTACTTTCCCTTATGCCGGTACAGCCTTTCGTCAGGGAGACAGGTACATGGGTCAAGGTTGGAGATCAATAAAAAATAGGTTATTATCCATCTGGAAGTAGCAGGGCTACTTAGAAATATTGAGTATACACAAGGTAAAGCCACCCATGGGCAAATGTAAGTTATGTGATGGATAAACCAAGGTCTCCATAACCCTCTAGGATTACAAGAGTAATGTTTGCACATAGATAAACGTTAAACCATTTCCCCACTTTAGAGAAAAATGGAAAGTACAAGGCAAAATGCTTGAGCTTCTTTAAAAAAAAAAAAATGTTGAACATATATCAAGTTCCATAGTGTACTTTTTTCAAAGTACAAAGTCAATCTCTGAAAGGAAAGCATTCAGGAGAGAGTGATGTCTTTGTGGATTACTCAAGGTCCTTGCTTTTTTTTCCACTGTCTCTAGTAACCTTTTCAATACTAATTGCTTATTATCCACTCTACACAAAGGATAAAGTCCAATTTTCTCAATTACAATAAGATTTTGATAAAATACTACATTGATGAGGCAGTTGGAATGAAGACACAAAAATTAGACTTTAGAGTTGTACAGTTGTACAGAAATTTATTTTATCTGAGGCATTGTTTGCTAGTATATTTTTTTCCTTTAAAATTGTTTACTTTTCAACTACATACCTACACCCCTATTATCGAACTTTCGACACCTGCATCCCCTTCTCACTCTCAGCTGTGGAACTTCCTTTCTATTTGATTGAGAAAATGGAGGCAATCAAAAAGAACTTTCACCAGCACTCGCCACCACATCCACAAACATATACATACCTATACCTGCACCTGTTCTTCCTTACTTCCTATTCTTATATGAATGGTCTGTATACATCCTCTCCATCTTTGTACTAGATGCCACAACCTCTCTGTTAGCCAAGAATATTGTACCAGCAATTGTCTCTTTCCAGAATCATCAATTTTCTCTCTCTGCAAGAGCTTTCCAATTTATACATATTAAGAGATTCATTATAAGGAATAGGCTCAGATGATTGTGGAGGATGAGAAGACCCAAGACCTGCACTCGGCAAGTTTGAGACTCAGGAGAGCCAGTGGTGGAAGTTGCAGTCCAAGTCCTAGTCCAAAGGCAGAAGAAGATTGATGTCACAGCTCAAAGATAGTCAGGTGGAAAAAGAATGAATTCTCCCAACTCAGCCTTTTTTTGTTCTATTCAGGCTTTCAATGGATCGCACGAGGCCCACCCACATTGGGGAGATTAACCTCCTTTACTCAGTCTACAGATACAGATGTTAATCTCATCCAGAAACACCTTCACAGACACACCTAGAATAATGTTTAAACAAACATCTGGGCCCCCCACCCCATGGCCCAGTCAAGTTGACACCTAAATTTCAAGTTGACATAAAATTAATCATCATAATGTCCCACCTGCAAAAAAATATAACAAACTCTCCCTTGACCTCCACATCCTCTCCAACTACTTTTCCATTTCATGCTCTTTTATAACAAAATTTTTCGAAAGATTTGTGGATATCCACCATGTCTAATCTTTCTCCTTCCATGCTTCTCTGAAGCTTATCCATTCAGCAGGCCAATACAAAATGCCAAACTCTCCCTCAACCCCCTTCCTCTGCTTAATTTATCTCCATAGAAATTATCACCATTTGATATATTTACCTGTTTTTTGCCACCCACACTAGAATTTAATACATATGGTGGATGCTCAATATTTTCAATGAATAAATATTGAAAGCACGTGGAGGTGCTCATGAATATATTAGAGCACATGGTTATTTTAGAGCACACGGTAGGTGCTCAAAGTTTAAAATGAATAAGTGAATGAAAATAAAAATTCTTGAACAAGCACTCACTCATTACCTGTGTTTTCACTCCTAAAATAAGCCAAATAAGAATACAAGGCTGCTACAGTTTCAAAAACAACAGGTATTGGAACTCCCTGATGGTGTCTGGAGCAGGAAGACCTTTGAAACAATTCCAATTCACCCAGAAATTCCAGGGATCTTTAGAGTCCATAGAAAAAAGCAAATTTTTGCCTCCCTGAAACTGCAGCATAGGAGAAAATATACTAAAGTTGAAACAGAAGATCTGTGTGGGAAGCCTAGCTTTGTCACTGCCTAGCTACAAGACTTCTAGTTTATTTAATCTTTCTGAGTATTGTGTCTCTTCTATATGGGGATTAATAGATTGACCATTGTTTCAGCCATTTTCCAATTCTCTGGGAATTTTTTTTTACACTTTCCCCTCCCACCTCAATTTTCCAGCTATCTGTCTCCCCTCACTGTCCCCAGCCAATGACTTCACTTCAAACATCATAGACAAAACAGATGCAAACAAAGGAACTACCTTATTCACAACTCACAGAGGTCCACTCATCTCTTTCCCATCTGTCTGCACCCAAGACCAACTTGCACACGTGAGCTTTGGATCTCATTTCCTCTTGGCTTCTCAAGGGTTTCATTTCACTCATTTTCTCTCTACTCTATACCATCATTTCAGCACTTTCTTTTCAGTTATTTGCACCAGCATACTAGCATCTACTTATACCTCTCATCTTAAACAACAAAGCAAAACAAAACAATAACAACGCAACAACAATAGAAACAATGACAATGAGAAACCTTTCATTGTACAAATATATCACAATTTATTTCATCATTCCCATATCAATGTATATTTGAGCTATTTCCAGATTTTGGTTCTCTGTTTCTTTTTTTATCTTTTAAGTCTGCTATGAATATTTCAGACATGTCTTCTGATAAACATGCATAAGAGTTTTTCCAGATCAAATACTAGTGATAGTCCTAGGGCCCAGATTGCACACATCTTCAATTTTACTAAATAACACCGATTGTTTTCCTAAGTATCTGTACCGGTTTGCATTCCATGAACAATTTAAACTGCTCCATTTTCTCACCAAACTTTTTATAGTCAGATTTTTTAATGTTTGCCAATCTGCTGAGTATCAAATGGTTACTCATTATGATTATAATTGGCATTTCTCTAATCATTAAGGAGACTGAGTAACTTTTAGTAAGTTTATAGACAATTTACATTTTCTCTCTCTCTAAAATACGCCTGTTCAAGTCTTTGGCCCTTTTTTTCTGTGAAATTCTTTATTTTTTTCTTATGGATCTTTTAAGAGCTCTCGCTACATACTCTTTATACAGATCATTTGTTGGTGACATGTGTTATTGAGGTGTATCCCAGTTTGTGGTTTGTCTTTTTCTTTTCTCTATGATAACTTTTGATGAAAAAAGTTTAATTAAGTGTACTCAAGTTGGTTAATATTTTGCTTTATGGTACATGTATTTGCGTCATGCCTTAGACTAAGGAAGGCATGCTGGCTAGGAGCATGGCTTCTAGAGTTGAACTGCTGGGTTGGGTCCTACTCCACGTCTCAGCAGCCACACAACCTTGGGTACTTAGCCCTACATGCTTCACTTGCCTCATCTGTAAAGAGGGATCATCTCAGAGGCCTGTTGTGAGGATTAAATGTGTTAATATATTTAACTTATTGTAACTGCACTTAACATTTTAAGTACTTAAGTATTGACTATTTTTATCTAAGAAATTCTGACTCCCAGGTCACAATATATTCTCCTATATTTTCTTCTGAAAGATTTAAAGTTTGAACTTCAGACTTAAATCTTTAACCAACACAAATTTTATATTTCTGTAGAGTGTGAGATGTGAGTCTGCAAAAATACATGGAGCATTTCACATATTTGTATATTACCTCTGCTCAGGGATAAGGGATCATCTTCTTTGTATTGTTCCAATTTTAATATATATATATATAGTGCCAAAACAGGTGCTCTCGCAACATTTGATGCATTAACCTCTTATTTATTAACTTACTTACTTAGGCATCCACAACTTACCCTCAATCAGATTCCCTCCCTCCTCATCGACCCCCACTTCTCAGTTCTTTTGCAGGCTCCAGATCCTCTGATTTGACCTCAAAATGTTGAATTGCATTAAAACTGTGGGATCCTATTCCCTCTTTCTTCTCTGTAGTCTAGTGCCTGGAAACTGGGGCCAGATTACCTACATTCAAATTCTGATTTTTCCATTGACTGGGTGTGTAACTGAGCAAGTTATTTAACCTATCTGTGCCTCCATTCCCCATCAGTAAAATTGATATAATAACATTTCTTCTAGTAGGGTTGTTATGAGTATTAAATAAATGAATTAAGGCATGTACATCATTTAGTACAATACCTGGTATTTGGTAGGTGCTGAATAAATAGTAGCTATTATTTTCTAGAGGATTTCAATTAATCCTGATTTTAAAAGTCACCTAAGTGCTGATGATTGCATAATGCATGCATTCAGCCCTGAAATCTCTCTAAACTCAAGACTTACATAGCCAAATGCTCACTTGGTTGCTTCATTTTTTAGATCTGTAACAAGTATGTTAAACTTAGCATGACCCAAGCATAACCACCAGCCCAATCCAAGTCTTCCTCCTCAGAGAAAATGATAGCACCACTTACCCATTTGCTCAAGCCAAAACCCATCACCCTTGATTTATTTTGATACTTTCCTCCTACATCCAGCCCGATAAGTTCTACCTCAAAAAGGTATCCCAGATCTGACCATTACTCCCTAACCCACTCCAGTAAGCAACATCTTCTCTCACCTGGACCACCATCACAAATCCCCAGTTGTTCTCCCTTACTCCATTCTTGACTCTATTATGGTCTTCTCTCCATTCAGAAGTGAGAATAAGTCAATCCACTTCAGTATAAATCCAGTCACTAACCTCCAGCTTGCTTAAAATCATCCTGTGGTTCCCCACAACAAACACAATACAATTCAAACTCCTTCCCAAGGTGTAGAGGGTCATAGGTGATCTGGCCCCTGCTTACTTCTCCAAGTTCCTCTTCCTGCACTCACCCACAGTCACTATGCTCTAGCCACATGCCTTCTTTCTGCGTCTTAAACATGTAAACTCATTTTTATCTCAGGATATTTGCACTGTTGGCTTGGAACAACTTAGATCTTTGCATGGCTGCCTCCTTCTCGTCATTCAGGCCCCATCTCAAAAGGTCACCTCATCAGAGACACCCTTCTTGATCATCCTAGTTAAAACTGCCCCACCTCCGATTGATTATCGTTTTATTTTATTTTCTTCATTGCACTTATCAGTATTTAAAATTTTTAATCTGTTTCTGCATTGTCTGTCTCCTACTGGAAGTAACCTCTTTGAGGACAGGAGCATTATATTTTCCTACTCCCTAGAACAGTGCCTGACACACACACAATCAGTTCACAGTACCTAATTGTTAACTAACTGACTGCCAGATATTGTTCTAAGGCCTTTATACGCAGCACTTCATTTCATTCCTCACAGGAGATGCATGATTTCCACTTTATAGATAACAAAACCTAGACACAAAGCTAATAAATGGCTAAAGTGGAATTCGAAATTATCTCTTGTTTGTCGTTTTATCCCCTATTGCTTAGTACATTGCTGGATGTTGAATAAATATTTGTTTAAAGGAGAGATGTATAAAAACATCAAAGAAAAAATTCAAAGGAATGTTAAAAAGAAAAAAGCCAGAGTGCCATTTTTAGTCTCCCACACCATGAAATGAACTTTAGAAGGTCAGAATTGGGCTTCAGAATTCACACCCCAATAGGATCTATAGGAAAAGTTGCCACTTCCTGCGAAGTGCCTCAGGATACAATGGTTGTGAAAAATGCTATAAAAATGTAAAGTTGTTCTTCACACCTTTTCTTAGTGCTATTGTCTCTGTTTGTCAAGTTGCAGCCTACACAAGACCACAAAGCCTTACATAATTCAAGTTTACAGGAGTATAAATCCGATTTGTCAGAGAAAAATAACCGAGACTTTCAGAAAGAAAACCAAAATTCAGAGACCCCATCTGTTAGGTCCTATGCATTCACATGTCAGAAATCCACATGGTATTGATGGGGAGAAAGAGCATTCTCCACCCACTCTGGGTCCTTTCTGGCTGGGCTACAAATTAAATTGACATGAGGCCAAATAGCAGGAGAAAATCAAACAAAGCTTTATAAAACACGTATATGTGGGAGAGACCAGGGGGGTGTCTCTCAACAAAATGGTGGAGATTCTCCTCTTATATAGACAAATGAGGATTTTGGGGGGAGTTGGGAGTGTCAGCCACGAGGGATTACAAGAAAAGCACAGTAAGGTTATTATGCAGATTTAAGGCCTCACCTTCCACATTGACAAGTTTCTAGAGATGAGGTCATCCACCCCTCTTGCCAGTACAGAGAAGGAGATACCTTTACAAATGGAGATTTCCCTTACAAATGTTCTGTTTGGTAAAGAGAACTTTGATAGGAATGGGCATAGCAAAGACCCTCCCAGTCTATCGATACCAGGAGTCATCCAAGGTGAAGGCCCATCCCAGGGACAGGCCTTCCATCCCAAATCCCTTTAGAGAGTTGGGCGGGTGAAGGTCAAAGCCTCCTTCAGAGCAAGGTAGAGAGAGACACATCTTGAGGTGGCCAATTCTGATGCCTCACAGTATCTGGTCCCTATGGCAGTGACTCATCTTTGTCTAGGATCTGCTCCCACCAGGAGCACAAATAGCCCAGGGTGGAGCTGCTATGCTGTGAGGTCCAGGAAAAGGAGGTCCCCCGACGTGCACACAGAGGGCATTGCTTCCCTGAAGGTCAGAGATCCAGCCAGCTTGTAAGAGGCTCAGTTTTATTTTTATAATTTTTAAATGTTTTTTATGAAGTTACAAAAATGTTTAAAAGTTTTATAAATTATAACAAACATATGAAATCACTTTCCTCAACCTCTAGTTCTGTGGTTCTGAGCCTAAAAGGCTACTAAACCTTCTAGGAGATGGAACTGTGTCTATTGATTCTCTCATTGCCTTAGGTGTGATTGGTTCCCAAGCTGCAGGGTAACTCAGCCCTTAGGTCTGTGGCTGCTAATGGAGCCAGGAATAGTGAGAGACAGACTAGAGTAAGAGAAACAAGAAGAGGCAAAAGGGGGTAGTGGAAAAAGCACACAGGTGTTGGCATCAGAGGCGTCTCTATCCCAGCTCTGCTCTTCATAGCATCATGGCTCCACCCAGATCCCTCAGGTTCCTTTGCTGTTTCGGTGCACTCCTCCCCAGCTTTGATGTTGGTTTTGTCTCCAGCTTGCCACACACGTGACTCGTCTTCCTCAGGCTGCCCTCAGGCTACTGGAGCCCTTCGTCCTCAAGCTCAGAGCCTAGGAGTTTATATCCCCCCTTCCCCTGGGACAGCCCTTACCAAAGGTAGAGAATGGGTGACTGAGGAAAGCCCAGCATCCACGCCTCAGGCTGGGATAAACCCTGAGGCATGCCTTACACTCCAGAGGGCCCCTGAGGGATCAGACCGAAGTCACTTTCTGTGAGTCCTTGCCCTAATTTGCACCCTTGCTTCGCTTTTTCCCCTGCTCTGTCCTGCTTTCCCCACTCCTTTATTGGTTTCTCCTGGGAGTACCCCTAACAAATCATTGGCATTTGAATCTTTATATCAGGGTCTTCTTCTGGGAAACTCAGCCTAAGAAAATAAACTACCTCAAAGGTTTGCGTGGGGGACTAAATGAAATATTATTGCACCTAGGAATGGTGCTGAGCACATAATAGACCCTTGATAAATGGCAACTACTATCTTTTTTTTAAGAAGGGAGCTGAAAATCTTTTCACTTTTTTAGCCTTTTAATAGATCTAATCTGGGGCCCTCATGATGGAATATACCTGACAAATGCAGTTCTTGTCCAGCCAAACTAATGGTTCTGGTCCTTTCTGAGCAGGCCCCTTGCTGTAGGTAACATTCTCCCCCCCAGAAAAATTGCATGGAAGGAGTGCAATTAATTTAGAAGATAAAATGCCACTGGTTTGGGGCCATGTTTATCTGAACTTTGAATTTATATCTGCCACTTACTAGCTTAGCTATTTGATCACAGGTAAATTGCTTAATCTCTCTAAGTCTTGGGTTCCTCATCCATAAAATGGAGGAAAAAGTGTCACCCATTTTGCCAATTTGTGAAGATTACACAATGTTGATCAAATAAGAGACAGCTCAGCGTATTAGTTAAGAGCAAGGATACTAAAGTAAGACTGTCTGGGGTCCAAGCTCTGCCTCTTGCCAACTGTGTCGGTCAGGGTACTCCAGAGAAACAAAACCAATAGAAGCTAGATGATACATAGATAGGTAGATGATAGACAGATAGATAGACAGACAGATAGATGATTGATTGATAGATAGATAGATAGACAGATAGATAGATAGGTAGATAGATAGATAGATAGACAGATAGATAGATAGTTAGATAGAGATAGATAGATGATAGATAGATAGAGAGAGAGAGAGAGATAGACAGATGGACAGATAGATAGATAGATAGATATTATAAGGATTTGGCTCACAGGATTATGGAGGCTGACAAGTCCAGACCCACACCATGGTGTAAGTTCCAGTCCGAGTTCAAGCCCGAAGACAGGAGAAGATTGATGTCCCCAGTCAAAGACAGTCAGGTAGAGAGAATTCTTTCTTACACAGCCTTTTATTCTATTCAGGCCTTCAACAGATTGAGTAAGATTCACCGACATTGAGAAGGCAATCTTCTTTACTCAGTGTCTTAGTCTGTTCAGGCTGCTATAACACAAAGTACCATAGACTGGGTAGCTTATAAAAAACAGAAATTTATTTCTAACAGTTCTAGAAGCTGGGAAGTCCAACATCAAGACACTGGCATATTTCAATGGCTGGTGAGAGCCCACTTTCTGGTTCGTAGATGGCCATCTTTTTGCTGTGTGCTCACATGATGGAAGGGGCAAGAGAGCTCTCTGGGGTCTCTTTGATAAGGGCACTAATCCCATTCATGAGAGCTCCGTGCTCATGACCTAATCACCTCCCAAAAGCCCACCTCCAAATACCATCATATTGGGCTTTAGGATTTAACATACGAATTCAGGGAGGGGGAGGAACACAAACATTCAGTCTATTGATTCAAATGTTAATCTCATCCAGCAACAGCCTCACAGACACACCTAGAAATAATGTTTAACCAAATATCTGGGCACCAAGTGGCCCAGTGAAGTTGACACATAAAATTAGCTATCACACTAATTGTGCAAACTTGGAAAAGTAACCCAATCTCTGTGATCCTTATTACAAGACTAAAGATGGAGGTTAGTTCTGGAAACGGATCAAGTTCAAACATATAAAGTACCTATAATAGTCCTTGGCATCTAGTAAGTACTCAATAAATGTTAGTAAAATTGCCTCCCTGCCAAGAATAGAAATTCAGGAAATGTTAGCTTTCCTTCCCCTTGGAAGAAGAGAGTGAACATGGTGACTATAAATTTGAAAACTACTCTCTTACAGACACGTTGAAGAGACTGATGACCAGAATTTTTATTTTCTTTGAGTAGAGAACAAGAATACTGGGTTTAATCTTAAAGCAGCACATGGTACTTAGTTTAGAGACACAGAATTTCAGGCTATTAAGTATCAGTAGATGTTGAAGTGGATTATTGAGAAGGTTGTGGAATCTTCTGTTTCTGGAGGTCTTTAAACTAAGAAATAATAGCATGTGTCTGGAATAGCTTGAGTCTAATTTTGCCTAAAGGTAGGAAAGAGAAGCAAATTACAACCCCACCCCCCCGCCATGTTTCCTTCTGATAACTTCATCTCTTCAGCTTCCTGAGAATCTGAACAACGATATAAGAATTCGATTTTCCTAACCATGCTCTTCCTTGTTTGTGGGATTAATATTTTTTGAAACAAGTAAGGAAACTTTTTTTTTTTCAAATCAGAGGGTTACCCCTGCCTACCACCTATGAATAGAGCAAACAACACTTTAGATTATCGCTCCGGTGCTCGCTATCACAGACACCTCCTACAGGTGCTACATCCTCTGTAACAAGGTGGTTCTTCGGGGATTTTATAATAGTTTTGTGTTGTTGCAAATCACTGTCTGGATCTCTATCCTGAGATGTCTGAAAATGCCCTTATCTAATGTCTGCTTTGCTTTGATGTGCTATACTGATACAATTTAAAGATTTTAAAATCACAAAATGGTATTGTTGCAAGAATGTTAAGAAAACAGGCTTTCAATTAAAAAAGGCTCCCATTAGCAAATAAGGGACAATTTGAACACCAAAGTAAATAGTGGCAGAAACAAGTTATTGACCATTGAATAAAATAGGAAACCAAAAGTCTATAATTGACTAGTAATCATAATCCTTAAAAATAACTTAAGATATTAGTATCTCCCTTTCACCCATCGGGAACTGAGCTCAGAATGTTGAAGTGACTTTTTCAAACTCAAACAGCTATAAGTGATAGTCTTTTTTCTTCTATTTTTTAAAAACTTTTCAAACTTACAGAAAAGTTATAAGTATAGTACAAAGAACTATTCTCTTCCTGAACTATTTGAGAGTTGTTGACCTGATGTTCCACCACACCCAAATGCTTTAAAACTAGGACATTTTTATACATAACCACAATACAACCATCAAAATCAGTGGCTCCATTAGGCAAATGGAAAGAAGCACCTGAATAAAGCAGGCATTCAGTTTATATTTCCAAATTTCATCTGAACAAAAGATAGGTAAAATGTAAATATATCCATTCCCAGGCTTAGGTATAATGTGTGATGATCCTAAGAACAACTATAAAGGAATACGTCACAAAAACGTGTTCATTAATACAAGAACATATATAAATGGGAAGCCTATGTAGTAAATTTGCATGTAAATATTTCATTCATTAAACCTCAAAATCAACTTCTAATTTCACAAATATAAAGATGTAGAAGTAAAGATATGACAATAATGACATAACATATGTTGCCATTTAATTTATGGACTATTATACACATATAGATACATATACAATATATAGACAGTATAAATATAAGTGATTATAAATTGTGACTATATTTTTGTCTAAAATATATAAGTAGAGGGTAAGAACCTTAACATTCCTGTAATTTAGCAGACCCTTCCATATTTATAGATTGACTAATATCTTACATTTTGGGAGTAAGCAATATTTTCATTATGTACTTTTTTGGATAAATATATGAAAATATTTTGTAATATTAAGTAAAGACATCAATATAGAAAAAGTATATAAACCATCAAAAAATTTCCACCCACTCATACAACTGTCAATTTCGTAATGTTTTGGAGACACAGAAACAGTTGCACAATTCCATGCTCATGAAAATTCCTACTGGGCATGAGCAAAAGCAATTTTTCAGACACTTATAACCTCATTATTCTTTAATATTTAAATTTATATTCAGTGAATTTCCTGTTTCCAAGTGTCAGCTTTATTCATGTTAATAGTGCTAGATGCTACTTCATTTCAAACATAACAGGATTCCTGACTGATAGTCAACAAAATCCTCTATAGTATAGTCTGATAACTGCTCTTTATTAAAGCTCTTTTTGAAAACCTAGATTCGTTTCCATTCTTAAACATCATACATTCTGAAAATCCACAAAATCCAAAGTACACACACACATACAACACAGAGAATGAAGGGAGGGAGGGAGAGGAGGTGGGTGGTGAGCAAGACAGAATTGCAATGCCCCAGGGATGCTATGAATGTAAAGCTATAAACAACAGCAGGCAGAAACAGAGTTCCAACTCTAGAATCATAGTTTCTCAATGGAGTCTCAGAATTTGCCAGGTGGAATGTCATATATGGGGTCATTTTCAAACCCTTGAAACGAGTCAGAGAGGTAGATAATAAAATGAAAGGAAGGAGAGATGTACTGAAAATCAAAGAAAAATTCTATAAGCCCAATTTATTTACTAGGAAAGACAAGCAAAAAAGTCAACACAATCAGTATGAAAAAATGTGTAAGAAATAAATTCTAAGTCAGAATAAGAATAAATCTATACATTCATCTAATCTGAGAAGTGTGGATTGTACTTTAAAAGTCATATAACCTCTCTTAAATATCTGTGTATGTTTGTTTTAATTTCCTATTTTATTTCCAACAATTATCATTATGTGGGGGCAGAATGGTCTAGAGTAGTACTGTCCAATAGAAATATAATTTAAGCTGCATTTGTAATTTTAAATTTCTAGTAGCTACATTAAAAGAAAGCAAAAGAAACCAGTGAAAGTAATTTTAATAATATATTTCATTTAACCCAATATATCCAAAATAATATCATTTTAACATATAATCAACAAAAATTATTCATGAGATATTTTATATTCTCTTTCATTATTATTAAACTTCAAAATCCAATGTGTGTTTTACACTTAGAATCAGCATATATCAATTTCACAGTAGCCATATTAGCCATATATTAAGTAGAACAAAGTGTCAAGGGCCTCATCTTTTTATTTTTTTTAAGGCTTCACTTTTTAGAGTAGTTTAGGGTTTACAACAAAATTGAGAGGAAGGTATAGAGATTTCCCCTTAACTCTGCCCCTACACATACATGGCCTCCCCCATTATCAACATCACTCAAAAGAATGATACTTTTTTTACAAAGGATGAACCTACATTGACACATCATACTTACCCAAAGTCCATAGTTTACCTTAGGGTTCACTCTGGTTGTTGTACCTTCTATGGGTCTGGGCAAAAGTGTAATGACATATATCCATCATTATAATATCATACAGAGTATTTTCACTACCCTAAAAATCTTCTGTGCTCTGCCTTTTCATTCCCCCCTTCCCCCCACCAAACCCCTGACAACCACTAATCCTTTTATTGTATCCAGAGTTTTGCCTTTTCCAAAACATCATATAGTTGGCACAATAGAGTATTTATCCTTTTTCAGATTGGCTTCTTTCACTTAATAATATGCATTTAAGTTTCCTCCATGTCTTTTCATGACTTGATGGCTCGTTTCTTTTTAGTGTTGAATAATATTCCATTGTTCAGACATATCACAGTTTATTTATCCATTCACCTACTAAAGGATGTCTTGATTGCTTCCAAGATTTTACAATTATGAATAAAGTTGCCATGAACACCTGTTTGCAGGATTTTGTGTAAACATAAGTTTTCAGTTCCTTTAAGTAAATACCAAAGAGCATGATTGCTGGATCACATGGTAAGAATATGTTAAGTTTTGTCAGAAACCACCAAACTGCCTTCCAAAGTAGCTATACTATTTTACATTCCCACCAAAAATCAATGAGAGTTCCTGTTGCTCTACCAGCATTTGGTATTGTCAAAGTTCTAGATTTTGGCTATTTTAATAGATCTGTAGTAGTATCTCGTTGTTTTAATTTGCATTTCCTGATAACATTTATACTGAACATCTTTTCATATGCTTATTTGCCATCTGTATATCTTCTTAGGTGAGGTGTCTTTTAAGGTCTTTGGTCCATTTTTCCTTTGGGTTTCCTCTGGGTTGTTTTCTTATTGTTGACTTTTATGAGTTCTTTGTATATTTTGGGTAACAGTCCTTTATCAGATGTGTCTTTCACAAATATTTTCTCCCAGTCTATGGCTTGTCTTCTAATTCTCTTGGTGTTATCTTTTGCAGAGCAGAAATTTTTAATTTTAGTGAAATACAGCTTATTGATTATTTCTTTCATGGATCACATCTTTGGTGTTGTATCTAAAAAGGCATCACCACACTCAAGGTCATCTAGGTTTTCTTATATATCATCTTCTATGAGTTTTACACTTTCGCAGACATAATTTTTTTAAGGTGGTAGAATTAATTGTGATTACTATTCAAGTATGCAGATGTCTCTAAAAGAAAAGACATCTAACCTGATATTATAAGTTTATTTCACCACCATTTTCAAAATGTAGACATCAACGTTTTTCCAATGTTCTCATCCAAACATGATGAGAAGATTGATGGATAAATGATTAAATGAATGAATGAATGAATGATACATGAATATCAAAAAGACTGACATTTCTTACAACAGGCCAACATTTTCTGTTTCAGAGTCAACGTTTCTTATGCAGCTGCCTTGAGTTTTGGTGCATTGTTTGCGATTACCTCTTGCTTCTAATCATTAAAACATCTTCCTTTTTTTCTATGATTATAGTTGCTAAACCACGTGACCATACCCTAGTGTTTTATTTCCTTGCTGTCTTTTATTGCAAATCTCTTTCTCTCTATTTCTCTCTCACTGTCTCTTTCCCTGGCCCTACTATAAATCACTCCACCAATGTAAACATTTAATTAAATTGGATTCTCATTGTGGCAAACAATATATTTTTAATAAAGTGGTGTAATAAAAATTTACTGTTACAATTAATTATTTTGAATATATGCTAGAAGCCAAATTGAACCAATTTGATAAATAAATCCATTGGGGAAGTTTCAAAATGAATCTATCTTATACCAAATGCCAATTTTTAACAAATTGGGGTAATAAGCTTCTGAAGAAAAGCCAATAGAGTAGCAGAAATGCAGTATATAATGCAAATGTAGGCACTTGTACTAATAGTAACATACCTTATAATAATTTATTTTTGTATTTTGAAAATAATGATTATTATTATAGGTAGAAGAATGTACATGTTCCCTAGGTATCTACCTAAGATCTAGGTATCATATCACTATATGATTAACTTATAACAAAAGTCTATATCTCCTTGGGATAGTCTTTAAAATCTGTAAGTTGGGTTCCCTATTATATTGTGGGTATGTTCCAGACACATTAAATATGTGATCTTTAAAATTCATTTAGCCAGGTCCTTAGACTGCAACTCAACCCTAAACCTTTTTTGAGACCTATGAAAACTGCTATTTAAAAGTTACAGTGGTTATCCATCATTGTAGGAAGAGACCTCAATTCTCCTTTGTGGAAGGGAATGGAAACCATTTGTTGGGGCGGGGTGGGGGCTCTTGAATGAGCCACAATTCTGCAAATGGAAAGCCAGGACACACATATTTTCTTTAGGGAAAAATGTAAAATATTCACTGCCATGAATTCTATTTGGCAATGTAAATTGCCCTGCATAAAAACTGTGTTTCTGCAAAGCATATTCCTGGACTTTGTGTGGATTAAGAAAATACTGTTGCTCTTTGGAACTGTGTGTGTTCTTGAGCAGATGAGGTAGGATGTGAGGAGCTGAGTTGGAGAGAACGATAGAAAGGTTCTATACAGACATGGTTTTCTCCTCAAGCTACTGTTAGTGACTTGAAAAGAATGTGATTGGACTGGACCATTGATTTTCTATACATGATGTCACTTAGAGAGAATAATCCAAAATACACTGATATTATTATCATCTCACTTACTCCACTGAGGAAAACTACATTCATTTTGGTTAATCTAGACTTTCTTCAAAAGTGAGTTGGTACTCTACTGTCAGTCAACCTGGAAGGAGGAAGATTCTGGGGATGGAAAATGGGGAGTTGGAAGACAGATCTTAGGCTGGGATGAGAATGAAGTATTTTCATCTCCCTGGGCCTTGGGGTAGTTGGTTCTTGGACATAGAGCAGTCACTCTCAAGGGCATTCTCTTTGGAGGAGGTAAACTAGCCCTTGCTGCCTACATGGCAGCCAGTTGATTTATGGACATCAACATACTCATCAGGGCTCCCTGGAAAACGCTCCTATGGACCCCAAGAGTAGCTATATCAAAGAACACTGTTGAATTCGTACCATCATTGCTTCCTTCTACCACATCCAAAACTTCGATAAAACTGTTAAAAGTTGCAGCCAGGGTCTGTTCTGCGGGTGCTCGTTTTGTGCTTGGAATGGAGCAGCAAAGGGAATCGTCCCTCTCATAGAGCCTCTCAGAGCAGGGTCAGCAGCAGTCACCACCAGATCTTTGCGTGGTGAGCAGCATTTCCAGGAGGCCTTGCAGCAATAGAGGCAGAGGCACCTCACCTTACTAACAGGTCTCACTTTACATTCATTTCCTTCTCAGAGGGTACTCAAGCCTGCCTGGCAAGACTAATACATTTCCTTATAAGTTGACATTCCCTCTCCCCTCAGTGACTATTTCACATCTTCCCTTCTCTCCTTAAACCCTCCAAAACCCCTCTTCCTCCCTGCTCACTCTTCAATAATAACCTTACCTTGTTCTTCACTGAGATAATGGAAATAATCAAATGGAAGTGTCTTCAATTTCCCCCCAGAATGAACCTAAACCCTCTGCTTTCTCTTTTCCTACAATGGAAGACCAGTCTCTGTCTACCAGATGCCAGTCAAAGTACCAGTGTTCTATAGACACCATCTCTTGCTCTCTCAAAGATTTCACTCTGGCAATGATTCCCTCTCTCTCCAGAACCATGAATTTATTCTTCTCCAAGGGTAATCAACATTGGCAAATATACAGGCTCTAGCATCTGCCATTTGGAAAACAAAAACAAAAAAAACTTCCTGGGCTTTTCATGTCCTTCCAAAGAGTGTCTCCTTTCTTTACTTCGCTCAACAGCCAAACATCTCGAAATAGTCACCCATATCCACTTCTTCAAGTCCTATTGTATCTTCAACTTATTTCAATTGGGTTTTCAGTCTCTGCACTCCAATGAAATAGCTCTTATCAAGATCTTATCAATGATCTCCATTTTGCCAAATTTTATTACTCCCTTCTCTGTCTCTTGCCTCTCTTCTCAGCAGTATGTTACATAGTCAAACACTCTTGACTTTTTGAAACATTTTTCCCTGAATTCCAGAACATAATGCATTATCTCATTTTTTTCCCCAATTTCATTGATTCTCTCTCTCAATCTTCTTTACTTTCTCCTCTTCTCTAGCCAACCTCTAAATATTAGAGTATCTGAGGGATTGATCCTATAACCTCTTCTTTTATCTTCCATTTTCCCAATAACTCCACCAGACCTATTGCTTAAAATGCCATATATATTTTCATAGCTCTCAAATTTAAATCTCCCACCTCATCGCTCAACCCTGAATTTTAGATTGCATATCTAACTGCTTGACATCTCCAATAGTAAGCTTAAGCATAGCTTGTAAAAAAAAAAAAAAAAAAACAGAATTCATGCTCTGTACTGCATCCCCCAGCCATCACCAAAAAAAATTATTGTATCACTTCCCCATGTCAATAAGTACTCCTAAATACCTAAACCTAGCCATCACTTCTGAATCCTCCTTGCCCCTTTACCTAATCTGTCAACAAGTTATATCAGTTCTACGTCAAAGTAGATCTCAAATCCATCACTTCTCTCTCTCCACTTCTACATCCTTGCAAAGCCAGCCACCTTCTTCTCTTACCTGGACTACAGTAATAGCCAAAATAGTTTCCCTATTTCAACTCTTGTACCCATATTCTTACTTACCCAGCAGCCAGCCTTATCTTTTTAAAAAGTTCATTAGATATGTGGCTTACCTGCTTGGAACATGTCAATATCTTCCAATCATTCTAATTGTCCTCGGATGCCCTGCAAGGCCTGACAAGATCAGGCCCCTCCACAACTCTCAGGCTCACTTTGTACCACCTTATTCCTTTCTCACTATTTCAGCCATGTTCCCTGTGATAATGTGATTTCTAACAAGAAATATCTCTTTGGTCTTTGATCCCTTTTCTGGCACAAAGCTCCTAAAACCCTTGGAATTTCCTAAGTGCTGAGAGTGATGCGGGTGTCTTTTGGTATGTTAATGGGGTGACTTTTGGAAAACCTCTCGGTCATCTAACAAGGGGGGCTGGTGAACAGAGAAACCAACCATTTGATTAGAAGTTTGGAACTTTTAGTCCTACCCAACCCCCACCTCCAGGGAGGAGAGGCGGTTGAATCAATTGCCAATGGCCAATGATTTAATCAATTTGCCCGTGTAATGAAGCCGCCACAAAAACCCAAAAGGACAGGCTTCAGAGAGCTTCCAGGTTGGTGAACAGTTGGAGATTTGGGGAGAGTGGCATACTTGGAGAGGGCATGGACGCTCTGCGCCCTTTGCCCATACCTTGCCCTATGTATCTCTTCCTCTGGCTGTTGATCTGTATCCTCTGATATTTCTTGCATTAAACTGGTAATCTAGTGAGTAAACTGATTTGCTGAGTTTGTGAGCTGCTCTGGCAAATTAATCAAACCCAAAAATGGAGTCATGGGAACCTCTGATTTACAGCCAGTCAGAAGCACAGGACTTGTGATTGGCATCTGAAGTAGGGGGCAGTCTTGTGGGCCTGAACCCTTAACCTGTGGAATCTGATGCTATCCCTGGGTAAGTAGTGTCAGAATTGAGTTGAATTGTAGGACACTCAGCTGGTATATAATTGCTTGGTGGTGTGGGGAAGAAACACACACGTCAGAATTGGTGACCAAAATCATACTCCCCTTCTCTCAGCTGCTCTAACTCAGTGGTTATTCCTCAGAACTTTGCATTTTTGCTCCTTCAATCTGGAATGTTCTTCTTCCACCTCCAATCTTCACTTAGTAGGCTCCACCTCACCATCCAGGTCTTAGCTCAAACATCTACTCCTTAGAGAAGATCATCCTGACCACCATTTCTAATGTTGCTCCCTTACATCACCTTACCAGTCAATTTCTACAAGACCTCTCTGCTTTATTTCCTTCAGAGTATTTGTCCTTATCTATAATTATTTATCTATTTTGTTTGACTCCCTCACTCCCTACCTGCCATCATCTATAAGTTTCATGAAAACAAGGACCTTGCCCATGCTGTTCACCACATAACTCACGTGTTAGAAAAGTTCCTGGCACAAAATAGGTACCCAATAAAAATCGTTGTTATATGTTATATAAACGAATATCTTGTCAAAAATAGGACAGAATAAAGAACCTGAATAAACCTGTTCTTAGCCCATGTAAGAGAGAACCTTGTGTTGTTTCCAGAAATAATTAGGGCATGTTTTAAGGGGATCCATCATGCTGCTATTAACTCACACCATCATAATATGAATATTAAAGCAAATGGACCTCATTTTGTATTTACAGACAGTCAAAAGCTGGCTATACCGGTTATGTTTGCAACAATTTGAGCAGGTGGATGTTACTATCTCTACTTTAAACTAGCAACATGAGGCCCAGAGAGATATAATAATTTGCCCAAATCCACACAGCAAATAAATGATGAAGCTGGAATTCAAACCCCTGTGTGTTTGATTCCGAGGTCTATGCCCTTCCTTGTATTCTAGAAATGATAGACTGCTGAACATAATGGTGAAGCATCTTCTTTTCTGAAAACGTTTATTGCTATTCATGAGCCCAAAGGAGAACTAAAAATGTGAATATAGAAGTTGATCCATAGCATTAAGAGGGGGAGGAAAAGAAGAAACTGTGTGTATAAAAAATGCAGCTGATGGGTGTCTTTTCAAATACCATAGAGTTTCAGTAGGGCCTGTTGAATCACACATACACATAATCAGTGTAATTCCAGGAGCAAGCCCGCTTGGCTCAGCAGTTTTAATATACAGATCAATTTTGCATTACCTCCTTCTGGCTGTGAGTGCTCATAGAGGGAGGTCATAAAACATTTATTGGGCCAGGGATGCAAATTGAGCAAAGAGTGAATCTTCAATCTGTGGACAGGCTCTTGAAAGAGACTTGTCAGATGAGCCTGTGATGAGCGTTTTCTCTGCCCTACACCCTATGAAATTTTTATTTTCATTTCCTTTAAAGAATTCACCTCTTTGTGGGGTGGAAAATTATATAGATACACACACACACACACACACACACACACACATACACATATATATGACTATAGCATAATAAATCATGTTCCATTTATATTTTTAAAATAAAAATGTGTGTGACAAAAGCTATTAGAAAACTAAACTTGGAATATTATGACAGAAAATCTCTAATTATAACCTATGGGTAAGACAACATTTGAGGACAAGAAAAAGTACAGAATGAGTTGATTTCAACCATGAACTAGGACTCCAGGCTTAAAGTCTATATTATGGCACAACATCAAGATAAGCAGTGAGTTAATCACTGGTATATGGGGATTTCAAGGCCTGAACTGGAACCCAGAGAAGTGAAGCAACCAGGATAATTCCCATACTTGCTGTGTTCCATTTAATTACTCTCAAGGTGGCCTGGCCTGCTGCTGCCCATCTTACTCCATCTTAACCATGTCTCCTTATTCAGCTAATGAGAAATGAACAATGGTTCACCCTAACGCAGTCATCTTGGCACATGAAAGGCAAGAAATAAGAGAATATGAGCAACACCCAAGAAAGGAGGAGGGAAGGCATTTAATAAATTTGGCTGGTCTAGTTCAACCCTTGAAAACCCTGTACACACTGTTTCCGGGCATAATCTGAAGCTTTCACCACGAAGCCTCGCCCGCCAGTTCCAGCTAGGAGTGGTTGACTCCTTTTCTAATCCCCTGGAGAATTTAGGTCTGCAACATTCTTTGGAACTAACTGAGGCTACCTTGCATCATTGTTTTTCTTTTTAGGGCAATACCCTGGGTAACAAGCTAAAAAGGGGGTAGGGTATGTCTTATATTGTTTTTATTTGCCTAATGGGTGGCAAATGCGCTACAGAGAGCAAGAAGTTAATGAAGGTGATACTTAATTTGTGTTTGTATTTCTCTCTTAGCAGATCATGACAAACTTATGACAATTAACCATAGCTGGACATCTCCTGTCATGCCAGATAAAATAGAATATAAATTGGAGGAAGAGAAGCAGTTAAGAAGAAAAACTGCCAGGTTGCACATATGTAAGGCCACCACCACCCAAGCCATAAGCTTCTTGAGGGCAAGACCAGTCTTCTTTATTCAGTAGCCCCAGTAATTAACACAGCATCTGGTCTATAGGCAGCTGCTCAATATTTATTTGTTTAACGAATGTCATCCTGCCAGCTCAAACACACACGCGCGTGCACGTGTGCGTGCACACATGCACATGCATGGCATTTTCAGAACATTTACAGAGATGGATGTTATATTTTGAGAACATACTATACACACACACACACACACACACACACACACACACAAGACTTTCTATGACCAGCAGCTCAAATTTCTTGGGCACTTTAATAGCTTTATATGTTTTTAAGTTGATCCTTGTTGTTCCACTTCATTCTTCTTTATCCAAAATGATTTTTTATTTCTGTCCTATTTGTAAGCCTCGGTTAAGTCCTTACTGCTCTCCCAGTCACTGTAGTTTTGCCTGAAGTCAGCATCATTCCTCTAGAGCCCCAGGGCAGGGAGGATCACGGGAGCAGCTGCCTCAGCCTACACCTTCCCAATAAAGGTTTCAGTGAAAGAAGAAATCAGGTTATCCTAATTTGCCCTTTTACTTTGGAGTTCCAGAAATGCAGAGTTGCTATATGAAAAAAACATTGCTTGTTCCTAATGACACCCCTTTCAAATCATTGGATCAGGACACACCTAGAAAATAATGTAATTAATTGTCAACCAAGCAACTAACTGTCATAAGTTGTCTTGAAAGGAGCAGAGCCCAGTCTAAAATATAACAGGCAACGCTCTCCCACACATCTGTTGTACTCTTGACAAAAATATCTCATTAAGAATCACAGAACTGGTGCAATCTAAATAAAGTATTGTGTTTAGTTGATGCTAATATGCCAACATCGGTTCTGTAGTTGTGACATATATACTATAGTAATGTAAGACATTAACAATAGAGAAACGGCAAGGAGTATATGAGAACTCTGTGCTACCTTTTGCAACTTTTAGTAAACCTAAAACTACTCTAAAATAAAAAAGTTTTTAAAGAACTTTTTGAAAAAGAATCACTGAATACAGAGAGAAACTCTATCAGACAACTAGATATCTCCGAAAGCTTTCCTGAGAAAGAAAGTTCCTTCAGGAAAGGCCCAAGCCCTGTTCACAACTGTGGACCAAATGTAGACAAGACTGAAGGCCTGGCTGACGAAGGAGAGCAATGGCGCTCAGTCAGATTCAGCGATACAGCACAGCACTCTGAGGAACAGTCACTGAGGAGTGAGGAATGAGATTCACCAGGTCTTAGCAGGGTTTGGGGTGGAAGGAAAGTAAACTGTGGTTGAACTTAAACCAACTCACCCCCTTCCCTCCCCTCCAGACTGTTTATGTACCTTTGACAGGAGACAGTCACTCCATTCAGACAATCCTCCATTGAGACAATCCTATCCAAAAGAGCTGAGTACTAAAATTAAATCAACTGCTTTACAGCCTGTAAAAGAAGCATCTCCAAGAATGGGAAAGGCTTTTCCAAACAGTTAAAAGGATAGATGGGTAATAATGATCCTAGCGACAGTGGGGAGAATGCCAGGCAAGGGCGGTGGTAGAAATGGATGACCCACGCCTCAGGAAGGTGGAGCATGAGAATCTCTCAGAATCTCAGGTGTGAGAGGAATCAGAGGTGGGCCACTGGTCCTGGAAGAGTGGGAGATGTGGGAAATGATATGCAGGGCCTGCATATTGTGCAAAGAACAAAACAGCATTGTAATTACAGAGGATGAGGGTAGCCATCAGTCTTGGTGAGAAGCTGCTCGAGTGACTTTACCTAGTATCCTATAGCTTGTGGGGCCTGGAGAATGTTTGGGTTACTTTGAGATATTTGATGAGGGGCTTCTGAAAGTCTTGGATCTTCAGCAGTCAAGGAGGCATTAGTAAGAAGTCATGGAATTCAGGAATAATGCTAATGGACATGTTCCTCAAGTTCAAGTAAAATTGGGCTCTTTTGAGTTACATTATATATCTGGATGAAGGCTTACCACAGCCAAACCACATCAAACAGCACTGCCTACCGGTCTAAGGGAGTCCTGAATGTCTACAGACCTGGTGGAGCCCCCGTGGGCCTATAATAGAAGGAGAAGATGGCTAATTATTTCTTATTAGTTACAGAAGTGTTGAGTCCACTGAGGTTAGGCTGAGCTATCCATGACTTTGACTTCAGGGACAAAGAGAGTCCAGAAAGACACATAAATGGTGGAATTTTCCCGCAGGTGAGACATGGAAAAAATGGCATCTGATTGTGTGGACACCCCATCCTGCACATAGTTAGGAGCTAAATCCTGAAATGAATTATTGACTGATTTCTCTTTCAGAAGTCAATGCATTATAAATTGTTAAACTATAAAGTACATTTTAAATGACTACATGTTTATTCTCCCAAAAAATCTGAGATCTGCTATCCCGGGTTTATACTTAAGGCTTTTCCACAATGCTGTTCCAATCCACAAATTAGACTCAGCCATTGGGAGGATCTTTCGCCTGTCTTATGTGTGACAAAGGAGCAACACGTAGCTGATCCATATCGTTTTTAGTCTGTAATTAACAAAGGAGTTCCTGATAAAAATTTTAATACAGAACTATATAAAATAAAAAGTAAACATCTTTATTTTTTTCTCAGTCTCCAGGATTTGCCACTGTTAACAATTCAGTGGCTATGTTCTAGGCATTTTTCACATTATTTTACAATCGTAAAAATAAACATATGTTTTACAAAGATGAGATTATACTCTACGTGCTACTTTGCAATCTGCTTTTGACACTTAAAACTTTCTTTACATACAGAATCCTCCAACTACACTATGACATAGATAGTATTATACCTATTTCAAGAATGAGTAAGGGGGCCCCGAGAACATTGTGTATTCTGTTCAAGTTCACACAGGCAGTAAATAGGATTCGAGCTCAAATCTATAGTTTCTCTAACGCAAGCTGCATGGAATAGAAATGGTATGTTTAGATAGCTTAACCTCCATTGTTTAGTTTAGGAATTGGCAAATGTTTTCTGTAAATGGGCAGATAATAAATATTTTGAGCTTTGGGGGCCACATAAGTTCTTTCACATATTCTTCTTTGCTTTTGGGGGTTTTTGTTTGTCTTGTTTACAACCCTTTAAAAATGTAAGAACCATTCTTACTTGGGGGGCCATACAAAAACAAGACTCAGATGATGGAGATTTGGTCCAAGGGGCTATAGTTTGTTAAAACCTGATATAGTTCCAGTTGCACAATTTAAAAATACAGACTTTTAAAATGCCAAAATTTGCTTCCTTGCCACTGAATGTATCTTTCCTTTTGACTAGACGTATGCATTCTTAAAATACAAATCAAGCTTTGGAAAGTTTGGGATCACTGACTCCATCCTTGTACATGCCACTCACCATGACATCATCCACCAGGCAGTAAGTTACAAGGCTTCACCCAACCCACTCAGGTCAAACTGATGTGGAGATTTGGTTTTCCTGAAACTAACACTTTGGGAAAACAAAAAGAGAAAAGTGTAAATCTCTCACATAGGAGTAACAGTGGAAGCCTACGTCAGAGTGTTTGTATTTTGCTTCTTTTTGTTAGTTGCCAAGAATTTGCCATCACCAGAACTAAATTCTTTATTTTGAGACACTAATGAGCAGGCCACCAGAAGATTGGCTGCCATTTTTTTTTGCAATGAGGTCTTATTGCTTCATGTTATCAAGACACAACTCCTCCATGCCTCATCCTCCTCCTCTGAGTAGAAAAAGAAAAATAACTTGGTATGATATTTATTTCCATGAAGAAGCTGCAGGGTGTACCAGAAAAAATAAGATCTTTGGAGACAGACACATTTGAACATCAATGTCTTTATTTATAGTTAGTTGATATTGGGCACATTACTTAAAGCTTCTGGGCCTCAGTCACTTTATCTCTAAATTGCAAGATTGTTAAAAGAAAGAGGATTGTAAATTCATAGTTACTTCTTATTAATAAAATAATATGATTTTTAATTATTAAAAGGCAATAATTAAGACTGCGGATAAATACGGCAAAATCATCCTAGATAGCAATCCTTAGCTGGCCTATGTAACCCAAATTCCAGTGTACTTTTTTACATCACAAAAACCCATCAGCATAATTGCTTTTATAATTCTACTAAAACTCCCAGGGAGCAGGGAGCAGATTTTAGAGAATTTGTGAGATCATTCTTTACAATCTAGCATTAAGATATACATTGTTCTCACCTAAAACAACTTAAAAAAAAGGGTGTCTTCTTAGAAAGCCTGTTGTATTTGTAAATGCACATAATAAGAAAAGTAATACTATTTCTTTTAACTATATCTAACACATTTTTTCTCCATCAACCTGAGCAAGAACAAACAATGCTAACACAATGTCTGTTCTCTGTTTAATAATGGATTCAGCAAAGGAAGAATACATCCTAAAAGATTAATAAGAAGCAAATATCCAGGACAGTGAAAAGACGAACAGCAGAGTGACTATTGTGCTTTACCGTCTATCAGTAAATATTCATGCCTGGCTTTGGTCTTTCTCTGGGCCCATGCTGCTAAGCTTGGCCTCAGTCTCAAATTTCTGTCAATAGCCTAAAAGCTATATTCAAACAAACTTTCAAATGTGCATCACTCTAGCTCCTTCAGACAAACTGACATAATGGGTTTCCATTTTAATTAGGGAGGCTTCTAAAATGATTTACATCAGAGCTGTCCAGGGCTTAGTAGCAAATGATAAAGATGAGGATTTCCTTACATATTTATATCAATATATTCTTAAATTGTGGGGCAGCATGGTTTGAGGGAGTCCAAAAGCAAAAAGTCAGAACATATAATGCTTAAAGTAGTATGAAAACCACCTAAAGAATCCCAAATTATTAAATACAGATCAATTGTCCAAAAGGTGAGGTGTTTTTAATCAGTGCCTCTCAATCCTATCAGAGTCATTAAAATTTCCCAGTTGAGCTTTTTCCAAAAGTGAAAAAACAAAGAGATTATCTTTAATCAGAGGCGATATTTCTGGAACCCTTGCATATCGCCCCTTATCAGACTTATGATTTGCTCCAAACAATCTCACAGTCCAGAGCTCTCCTCTTTGCATTGCACTGTCTCAGGTTTTTCAAATCAATCTCACCAAATAATAGATATTTTCCCTGACACACACATATATACCCATTTCGGTTGCTCCCCCAATACGTACCAATTCTTAGCAAGACACCCTTCAACCCATAATCTGGGTACAGTCTATTTTTTCCACTCCATTATACCTCTCTGTATTCACTTGTGCTTGCCATTCCCCGAAAATACTATACACATTCATGCCTCCATTTCTTTGCTCGTCGTGTTCCCGTGGCAAAGCTGCAAGAAGAAAATGCGCAGCATTTCAAGGGACAATAGTGTCTGGCCGGTACTCTCTTCTGACGTATTCGGCTTTCATCATTTTTGCATATATGTTGACATTTATGCTCAAGAACCGGGAATAAATGTAATTTTCCCCGAAAAATATTAGCACATCCTTCTTTCCATCTATCAGCACCAACTTGAAGCATAAATGAAGTTTTAAAATAATGCACTGAATATATGTTTGTTTAGTACTATGTAACAAAGAACTCTCTTTTTCTCTATCCTACACCACCCGCCTATGCCATTAAATAAAGTAATACTTAAAAGAAAGGACATTCTGTCCACACAATATGTAGGCTTGAGGGATATCTCCTATACACTGGAATTTTATTAATGTGGTGATTAGAAATTTTGCACTACATTTGGAAAAAAAGCTTTGACTCCAGTTCTCCCTGAAAATCATTCACCTTGCTGATTACTCAGGGTATAATGCCAGAAATTAGATACAATCTTAGACAAAATTTCAACATAACGAGGCTGTGTTTAGCAACTCCCAGCCAATATCTGATCCCTCTATTACATGCTTTCACAGAGGCTGCACATCTACTTTTCAACATTTCTCACAGTTTTTAGTTTGCATTTTTATGTCATTTCATTAATATTTGTTCAGCCCCACAGATCTGTAGGTTCCATGGGAGAGGGACCATGTGTGCTCTGCTCACCATTGTGTGCTTAGCACTTACCACAGCCTGGCACTGAGTTAGCATTCTACAAATATTTGTTGAAGAAGTGAACAACATTATACATTGAGAATCTGCTTAAATTACAAGTTATCTAAGTGAATCCAGAGCATTAGCCTAAGAAAATAAGATGGAAGGGGATCTTAGGCTTAAAAGGGCAATATTTACAGTATGAATGTTTCATGTAGAAGTCAATTTAAAAAACAAAAAATACATTTATATATGTAAATATGTATATAATAACACATAAAATATAAAAATACATAAAATATTTTAAAAAGATATATACCTGTCTCCTTCAATTTTAAGAAACTTCAAGTCAGGTTTGAAGTTTTAAACATTCTCTAAGATCTTAAAACATAGTGGAGTACATGAAACATTACTCTTCAAATTGAGAGCAAGATAAATACAAAAAAAAAAAAAACTTTAGATTTAAGGACTTTGACTTTTATCTGTCAAGCCACTTCAATTTCTCTTTGGAATTAGGCATCATTTATATAAAATCTGATACATACATTTGTAGAAATTTGGTGGGGAAAATTTTGCAACAACCAGATTAGAATTCCTCTTAAAATGGAAACTGTCTTCATTTGGAAAATTAAAGGCTTAGGGTGAAAATTGGATCCCACCAGTTAGGGTGAGAACAGACTTCGAGACTTCAAAAAAACAAAATAAGCAGAGGAATTTGTTATTGTCAAAGAGGAAGAAAAGAAAATGAGAGAATAAGAAAGAGAAAAGGGATATGGAAAGAGGCGGCAAAAAGATGGAGAAAAGTTGGCACTAGATTCCAACGAGGACCAATGAAAGTCTCCAGGGGTGGCATGGTCAAAAGATTATTTTAAGAATAACTATGACTTCATTCCATCTCAGGCATGATGGGATGTCATGCATCAGATTAACCCACCCTCTGAGGTCAAAAATAAAAGCTGGGGGCCGCCCGGTGGCGCAGCGGTTTAGTCCGCGCTTGGCAGCCCGGGGTTCGCGAGTTCGGATCCCGGGCGCCCGCCGATGCACTGCCTGTCAGCCATTCCGTGGCGGCGTCCCATATAAAGTAGAGGAAGATGGGCACGATGTTAGCTCAGGGCCAGTCTTCCTCAGCAAAAAGGGGAGGAGTGGCAACAGATGTTAGCTCAGGGCTTGTCTTCCCCACAAAAAAAATAAATAAAAGCTGATTTATTTTGAATAAATAAATATTTGAAGGCATCATACATTGTCCAAAGAAGACAGGACTTGAAACATCAGTATCACAGACAGTAAGCTTACTGAGGTGAGACTCAAATTTGCCTCTGCTCTGTCCCTGGAGCATTTACCAATTTGCATCTCAGGGAGGAGAGGCAGAAAGAAGTTCCTGGAGCTGGAGGCAGTTTCATCAAGGTGGGGAGGCAGAAGCTAGAGTTTGGAGATGTCCAGATTGCAGGGCCAAGATGACAGAGAAGAAGGAACTGAGCAGAATTGAGTTAGAAATTCTATGTACAATTTCCCTGCAAGGCATTAACTGACACCCAAGCTGAACATGCAAGACACCAAGAAGACAAGTGGAAAGTAAGGCTAGGAGGCTAAAATTCTGAGCAAAGACATCTGAAGTTTTGTGGTGCTAGACAGACAAGGTTAGGGATCAGGGCCTGCTGAGGTGAGGTTCCTAAGCAAACAACTCAGAATTTCATATGAGGCCCTAAAAGGCTACCCTGTAGGAACAAAAGAACAAACTGCTCTAAGAAAGACTGAAACCAAGACTTGACTCTAGTAAGATGATTGGTTATTCCTTTATTTGCCTATAAGAAGAAAACTGAATCCTCTCTGGAGAAACATATCATCTAAATGTTCATACACAATGTCCAGCTCACCATCAAAATATAAAATAGTGCCACTGGTAAAACAGATATTGGAGATATTAGACAGAGACTTTAAAATGACTACAGTTAGAATGTCAATAAAATGTTGGTAAAGATGGAAAATTTCACCAGAAAATGAGAATCAATAAAAGAAGTCAAATCAAAGTTCTAGAACTGAAATAATAACAACAACAAATGAGATTAAGAATTTAATAGATGGGTTTAATAAGGAAATCTAAATAAAAAATGGACTTTAGTTAATAATGTGTCAATATTGGTTCAGGAATTGTAACCAATGTTCCATATTAATACAAGATGTTAATAATAGGGGAAACTGGATGCAGAGAATACAGAAACTCTGTGTATTACCTTGCAGTTTTTCTGTTAATCTAAAGCCATGCTAAAATAATTTTTTTTTTAAAAAGCAGCCAGAGGGAGAAATAAAATGGAATAAAAATAAAACTATCTTCAAAGTATCAATAATAAGACCCACAGCTATCTTTTCATCAGAAACAATGAGAGAAAAAAACAAAACAAAACAAAAAACACTTCTTGAAAACAACTTGAAACTATTTTTAAAAAACTCCGCCAATCTAGAATTTAATACCTACCAAAGATATCCTTCATAAATGACAAATAAACCTGAGATTGTTTATTGCCAGGATACATCACTGAAACAAAAACTTAGTAAGTCTTTCAGGAAGAGGTAAAATTATCCCAGAAGGAATCCTGATGATGCACAAAGGTATGAATGATGTCAGAAAAACCAAGAGTAGAGAAAAAAAAATTTAAGAAAAAGAATAACTTTGGAAGGAAGACACACCCAGGTATTAAGATTTCTTGTGTAACTTTAGTAATTTAAACATTGTGATACTGGCACAAGGTTAAAAAAAAAGATTCTTTGTAACAGAAAAGAGATTCCAGAATCATACTCATGTTTACATGATCAGTTGCTTTTCCACAAATATGCCAGTGCAATGCTGTGGGGGAAAGAATGTTCCTTTCAATTACCAGTGCTAGAACAACTGGAATAATGAGAATAATAAAATAATAAAGCATCTAGAAGAAAACAAAGGAGAGTATGTTCATACACTTGGGTTAAACAAAGATTTCTCAAGGAGGAAAAAGTACTACTAATAAAGGAAAACATTGATAAATTGGATTTCATTAAAATTTAAACTTTCTGTCACTCCAAGACACCATCAAGAGAATAAAACTGTAAGCCTTACATCGGCTAAAGACAGGTGCAATACAAATACCAATAAAAGGCTAGTGTTAAGGATATATATTGAGAACTTCTACCAATCAGTAAGAAAAAAGATGAAGAGGTACTTCAACAAGGATGTCAGCATGGCCAGTAAGCACATTAAAAGGTACCCTACATCATTATTCATCAGGAAAATCTGAAGTAAAGCCACTGTCAAGTACAACTAAATCCACCAGAATAGCTATTTTTTTCTTTAATAGTGGTAATAGCCTCACCAAATGTTGACAAGGATGTGGAGAACGGGTATTATCATGCTGCTGAGTGTGACTTGATAGAAACCTTCTGGAAAACCATTAGCATCTACTAAAGAGAACATGCATGTTATATTCAATTATAATTAAGTGATTCCACCCCAAGTATAGGGCCAGCAGAAATCAGTTCATATGTGCACCAAAAGTGTTCACAGTAGCTTTATTTATAATAGCTAAAACTGGAAACAACCCAACAGTACTGTCCTTCGACCTGGGAAAGCAGGGCCCTACCAAGCAATGCCCCAAGAAGCCCATGCCTTCCTTGAATTTTCTGTCTCTTTCCAGTGGGTAGGATCCGCCGGAGCTGGGATTGTGCTCCGTGTGGGGTGTCTGAGCCAAGACTAGGACTCACACGGGTCCTGGTCCCTGTTTCTCCTTTTACTGACTTTCCAACCCTCTACCCCACTCATGGAGTCAACTAGATGCTCCAAGGAGGTCCAGAACTCCTTGGATAACTAATTTTTTTAATAGTTCCATATGAGATTGACCAGAATGGTGCTAATACACTGATTTTAGGTGACACATGATAGAGACAGGGCTCTGGGCAACGAACAGTCCACTGCGAACCCTTGAACTTGAGTCATCTGTGTAGTCCCATACATCAGCTCTTACCTCAGTGTCTCCTCTGGTCGACTGCACCTGGGAATGGGGGGCTGGCAGCACACATCCCTCCATGGGCACCCAGTGCAATCCTCTACCCTCTCCAGAGACTGCACATCACATATCAGCCAGTCCTCCAGGGCTGGCCATGCCTATCCCTCCACAAGCTATCCAGACTGATGCTCTGTAATGTCAATGAGTCCTCTTGGTCTGTCTTTTCTTGCCTGCAGCAGAAGGGGCAACATAATGCTTCCCTGGACTCGTCTTAGCTGTGTTCAACAAGGCAAGGATATTCCTTGTGTGAGTGGGACCACACTGTTTGCTCTGCTGATGGGCCCTTAGCCTATCATCTCCAATGGTGAGAGGATATAGAAGGCAGGGGTAATAACCAACATTGAAAGACATCATATTCTAGGATTATAGTGATTATGGTCAAAAGAGTTCAAGAGAAGACATAGTTAGAAGATGTATTGATCTATGTTCATTCTATAAAATTCTAAATGGTAAATTTAACATGACTAGAAAATGAATTATTGTTGATATTTTCCTATATACTATGGGTAAGACTTGCATTTGTGGTCATAATCAGTGAAGTAAAGTAACAATCTTTGAGAGAGTCATTGGAAGCTAATGTTCACAGGTAGCACAATGCATGCTGTGATAGCATGGGTAAGGAGGTAACTAGCATTCAATAAAAGGTATTAGAAAAATGCAAAGGCAGGAAGATCTATGTTGTTTCAATACCAACAGGTTCTGATGAGTCATGGCATTGTGGATAATAACAGTGTTGCTATCTTTTCCTTGTGGTGAGAACAAGGAAATTCGCTAGTAATGGGACACTTGACAATAAAGAGCACGAAGAGATGGTTCCTGGACCTGAACAAAAAGATACCTGGACATTATGAAGAATCTTTATATCTACTGATTGGACAATATACATATATGCAAGTACTTCTTCTCTACTTATTATTCTAAATATTTATTGATAAATCACTATATTCACATGGGCCCATAAATGTTGTAATTCATTTTTAATCATTTATATAGACAAGGACCTTGCAAAAAATTAAGTTTGACTGAGACCCTGCATACCCTAGGGGTGGCCCTGTAAAACAAACATCCTTTAACAGTAAAATTAATACATGATGTGTAGTATAGTCACACAATGAATACTGTACATCAGTGAGAATGAATGCACTAAAACTAAGTGCAACAACATGGATGAATCTCATGGGTGAAAGAAGAAAGACATCGAAGAGTACATGCCATATGATTCCATGTGCATAAGTTTCCAAAGTAGGCAAAACTAACCTATGATGGTGGAACTATCAGAATTGTAGCAACCCTTGGGTAATGGTATGTGTGTGGAGGGTAGTTATTAACCAGAAGAGGGTTTGAAACTGAGCAAATTATTGCAAGCAAACTTAAAGCTGAACATACTGATATTCTTTGTTTCAATCCTTTTCTCTACCCTTAAGAATAAGTAGGGCCATTTCACTGTCATGTCAAAAATGTTCTGGGCCATCCCCCTATTTTATTTTTGTCCTACAGAAGACATGTAAAGGTCACTCACAAAAATGTTTTTCAATGTTTTCAAGACTTTATGCAGTGGTCAGTCCTTCCAGAGACAGTACCTTTATTGTTTGTTTGTTACAAGGCACATTATGAAAAGGATAGAGATCAACTTTCAGTAATCTCTCATGCTACATTATGTTGAGATCACATATCTGAATCTCCAAATGAATTGATTCTCCAGTGATGCCCTATGGTTTCAGTTTCCCTTGTTAAAAAGTTATAACCTTTCTGCCTTTCTACACTTTCCTCTCCTATATTTCTCTGTTTTCCTGACTAATACATTGTGAAGTAAAAAACTGGGAGGGTGGAGCAGAAAATAGAGAAGGAAAGGAAGAAACATTCTAACATTGGAAGTATTCTAGTGCTTCGGTAACCTAGTTGGTTCATTTTTCACCTCAGAGTAAATATAAGCATGCTTACTGGTATAACATTATTTAGAATTTAATTATACATTTGTTTTTTCACTTAATTATTTTAAAAACAAAAACATTTAAAATCTATTGCAGCTAAAGTTAAGCCTGTAAGCCTTTTGCAACAACTACCTCATTCTCTATTACTTACCAGTCAAGATGAAGTTGTCCTTCTGGGGGCTAAATTGTCCCTTCTTGGCCTCAGGCTTAAGGCAAATCTTTGGCAAAGTTACAGCAAACAAAGTCCTAAGTACAAGCATCTTGCTTGGAAAGTAATTGAGGACATTAAAAAGGCACAAAACCTAAAAAATCAATTGGATTTTAAAAGACAAAAAACTTTCCAGTTGTTCAATTCAGGCTAAGAAATAGTCTCTTGGGAATTTATGGGGGAAAATATGTTTTAGAAAAAGTATATAAAATGCAACTTTAAAAAAAAAAATGCAATTAGAAGTTCCCAGAGCGTCTGGTAGTTTATTTGAAGCCTCCAAACTTGTTCTCCACTTCTTTGATATTCATGAACATAATAAATACATAACAGAGTCATACCATGCCTCAAAGACTCCCATGGCTTCTGAAGCCCTGCAAAAGATTCGTGCAGCAGGTGCGAGCTGACTGCAGTGCTCTAGGCCAAGCTTAAACACTTCAGTTGGAAAGGCAGTTTTAGCTGGCCACTGTTGAATTGTCGGTATCCCTCAGCCCAAATCAATCAGATTTGTGCTACTGTTTCTTAGAAGGAAACATTTCTGCCTTTGCCATTTGATTGTTTTCTAGTGTACAACTGAAACAAAAAGTCAGAGATGGAATTGTTACTGTGTTTCACATGAACAAAACCAATTGGATCTGCACAGCACTGTTGTCTGAAGGAAGTGCATGGAATGGCCCCGAATGCTCCTTGTGATGCTTTTGCTCCAGAGAGGATCCAGATCTCAAGAATGTTACCTGCAAGTTTAAGATCACAATCAAATTGCTTAAATTTTCGGGAACTCAGTCTACCCATCTGTAAAATGAGCAGAATTATAATTAACTCAACAGAGATTGGAACTTGATTGGGATAATGTGCATAAAAGTTCTAGCACATTATCAGCCACATAGGAGGTGCTAGACATTATCAAAATATGATTGAAATGATTACCCATATTTATTTGTGTGCATATTTAATGAAATCTCTTAATCAGGTTTTTAATCACTTTAAAGTTATAGTTTTTCATTTATCTCTATCACTGGCAGTTTGAGTAGCTTTTTCCAGTCATCTAGACCATTTCTTTCACTTATTTTCCTTCCAATTAACTTTGAGCACTAAATATCTCATTAATATCACCATCATTAGATAGATCTATAATAGTAAGGAAAAGAAACTCAATCCAGTCAATTTTGCCACTAAAATTTAATTAGATGGTATATATAATGATGCTTCACAGGAGTGAATTATATATGTTTTAAATATTCTCATGGGAAGGATGGTTTATGAAAATGGTGGGTATGTACAGCAGGATTCAGCAAACTTTTTCTGTAAAGGACTGGATAGTAAATATCAAGCCCCTGACATGGCCCTGCTGCCTCTGTCATAACTACTCAACACTGCCAATGCAGCATGAATACAGCCATAAACAATATGTAATAAGTTGGTGTGGGTTTTTTCTAATAAAACTTTATTTACAAAAACAAGCATTGAGCTGGATTTGTACCATGGGCCATAGTTTGCCAGCCCCTGTCCCACCCTCCTACTGAAGATAAAATAGTTAAGTCCTCTCCACCTTCCTGAAAATTCCTAGTCAAATCAATCAAAATATCCTAATCAAAGGGAGTGGGTAATTACCAGGTGGAGATCAGAGAATACTAGAGCTGAGCCCTGCTTCTGCTCTGGAGATTTTACAGGCTGACTGAAGCTAACTGGAAGGTGGAGGTTTGTTTTTTGTGGACTCATGGAGCCGAGGGTGACTAAGACAGGACAATTGGATGAGTCATCACTGCTCTGGGTTCAGGCCTGGAGGCTCTGTACTCTGACAGTGAGAGATTGGACTATATTCCAATGGGTTACTTGTGTGTCCCAGAAAAACTCAAGCCTTGGCCCTAGCAAGGAGCCTAAGAGAATCAAAAAATACATATACTGGACATCAGCATCATGGTGGAGTGAGGTTTCCCCCTAAGACTCTCCCCCCTAAGATACAACAAAAAGGACATTCAAATACCAACAGAGGACATTCACACAACACAAAAGATGTCTGGGACACCCATGCAGCCTTACATCTGAAGGTGGAGGTGCTGGTACTCCCGGACAAAGTGGAAGGAGGTAAGGAGAACGCCTCTCCTTCCCCAATGACAGTGACCCTGAGACCAGAACCTCATGGCTCTCTAAGAGAGAGGGGAGAAGGGCAGCCCTCCATGGGAAAACCATCACTCTCCCAATTCTCTCACAGCCTGTGGGAAATTCCCATATGGAGGGGACTGAACTATTCTGGGGGTGTCTTCATCAAGCTAGCACCACAGGAGAGCAGATAGTGAGGGAAGGGTGAGAAGCCTCCAGGATTGGATAGGCAAAAGAAAGACTCATCCCCACCACCCAGAGCACCAGCACAGCCAGTCAGCCAAAGCACCCATGGATTGTGGTGGGCTCAGAATACACAGCTTTTGACCTCCAACCAGTGGCAGCAGGTGGAAGCTGTAACCAGATATCTTCAGGATGAGGAAAAATAAGCCCACAACCTCAAGCACTATGCAAAAATATTTCAAATCTCCAGACCAGAAGGAAAATGACAAGCACCCAGAAATCAATCCTGAAGACACAGAAATATATAACCTAAATGGTAAAGAATTCAAAATAGCTATCATAAGAAAGCTCAATGAACTACAAAAAAATACAGATAGACAATTCAATGAAATCAGAAATTTCTTCACAAAAGAGATTGAAACTATAAAGAAAAACCAATCAGAAATGTTAGAGATGAAAAACACAATGAAGGAGATAAAGAAAAATCTGGAATCTTTAAAGAACAGAGCTAAGAGATCTTTAAAGAACAGAGAACTAAGACTAAAAAGAAATGAAGAAATTCTCCAAGAAATATCCAAATCAATTAGAAAATGCAACATAAGGATTATAGGTATTCCAGAGGGAGAAGAGAGTGAAAAAGGAGCAGAGAGCTTGTTCAAAGAAATAATAGCTGAGAACAGCCCAAATCTGGAGAAGGAGCTGGAAATACATGTGATTGAAATCAATAGATCTCCTAAATATATCGACATGAAAAGACCCTCTCCAAGGTATATAAGTAAAGCCAACAAAATTCAATGATAAAGAAAAAATATTAAGGGCAGCAAGACAAAAAAAAAAAAAAAATACAAAGGAAGTCCTATCAGGCTCTCAGCCAATTTCTTGGCAGAAACATTACAAGCTAGGAGAGAGTGGAATGATATATTCAAAATTCTGAAAGACAGAAACTTTCAGCCAAGAATCCAAGAATACTCTATCCAGAAAAAATATCCTTCAGATATGATGGAGAAATAATAACCATCCCAGATAAACAAAAGCTAAAGGAGTTCATTGCCACAAGACCCCACTACAAGAAATGCTCAAGAAGTCTCTCATGCCTGAAAAAAAAAAAAAGAGAAAGGGGATACAAAGCTTTGAGCAAGGAGAAAAATATGTAGACAAATCAGAAAAATGGCAGCTATCAGAATAGGTTAGCAAATGCTTATTTATAACACCAAAGATTAAGGGAAGGAAAACACCAAAAATAAATATAACCTCATCACTTTAAACACAAACTTACAACATAAGATGGAATAAGTTGTGACAATAATAACTTAGAAGGTGAAGAGGAATGAGATGGAATTGACTTAGTCTAAGGAAATAAAAGGCCATCAGAAAATGGACTATCTCATCTACGAGATTTATTATACAAACCTCATGGTAACCACTAAACAAATAACCAGAACAGAGATACATATGATAAATAAACAGAAAACTAAGAAAACCATCATACAGAACTACTAAACTGAACTGGTAGTCCAAAACACATGGGACAAGAAACAAGGAAATGCTAAAGAACCAGAAAATAAGCAATAAAATAGCAACATTAAGCCCTCACATATTAATAATCACTCTAAATGTAAATGGATTGAATTCTCCAATCAAAAGGCACAGAGTGGCAGGATGGATTAAAAAACAAGACCCAACAATATGCTGCCTCCAGGAAACACATCTCAGTTCTAAAGACAAACTCAGGCTCAGAGTGAAAAGATGGAAGATAATACTCCCATCCAATGGCAAACAAAAGAAAGCAAGCATTGCCATACTTATATCAGACAAAGAGACAAAGAGGGGCAATACATAATGATAAAAGGGACAGTCTACCAAGAAGACATATCGCTTATAAATATATATGCACCCAAACAGGAGCACCAAAGTACATAAAGCAACTATTAACAAGCCTAAAAGGAGACATTAACAACACACAATAATAGTAGGGTATCTTAACACCCCACTTACATCAATGGATAGGTCATCCAGACAGAAAGTCAATAAGGAAATAGTGGACTTGAATGAAGAACTAGACAAGATGGACCTAATAGATATATATCCAAACACAGAAGATTACACATTCTTCTCAAGTGCACATGGAACATTCTCAAGGATAGACCATATGTTGGGAAACAAGGAAAGCCTCTATAAATTTAAGAAGATTGAAATCATAACCAGCATCTTCTCCAACCATAATGCTTTGAAACTAGAAATCAACTACAAGAAAAAAAACTGGGAAAATGACAAAGATGTGAAGACTAAACAACATGCTACTGTACAACCAATGTATCATTGAAGAAATTAAAGGAGAAATCAAAAAATATCTGGAGACAAATGAAAATGAAAATACACCATTCCAATGCATATGGGATGCAAAAAAAGTCCTGAGAGGGAAACTCATAGCAATACAGGCCCACCTTAACAAATAAGAAAAATCCCAGATAAGCAACCTTAAACTACAGCTAACAGAATTAGAAAAAGAAGAACAAACAAAGCCCAAAGTCAGCAGAAGGAGGGAAATAATAAAAATTAGAGCAGAAATAAATGAAATTGAAACCAAAAAAACAGTAGAAAGGATCAATGAGACAAAGAGTTGTTTCATTGAGAAGATAAAAAAATTGACAAACCCTTAGCCAGACTCACTAAGAAAAAAAGAGAGAAGCTTCAAATAAATAAAATTAGAAATGAAAGAGGAGAAATTACAATGGATACCACAGAAATACAAAGGATTATAAGATGATGCTATGAAAAACTACATGCCAACAAATTGGACAATCTAGAATAAATGGGTAAATTCTTACTCTTACAACCTCCCAAAACTGAATCAAGAAGAAATAGAGAATCTGAATAGACCAATCACAAGTAAAGAGATTGAAGCAGTAATCAAAAACCTCCCAAAAAATAAGAGTTCAGGGCCAGATGGCTTCTCTGGAGAATTGTACCAGACATTTAAAGAAGATTTAATACCTAGCCTTCTCAAACTATTCCAAAAAATAGAGGAAGATGGAAGACTTCCTAACACATTCTACAAGGCAAACATCACCCTGATATCAAAGCCACAAGGAGAACACATAGAAGGAAAGTTACAGGCCAATATCACTATTGAACATAGATTCAGAAATCCTCAACAAAATGTGGCTAAACCAAATACAGCAATACATTTAAAAAGATCATACACCATGATCAAGTGGGATTTATACCAGGGACACAGGGATGGTTCAACATCCACAAATCAATCAATGTGATACACCACCTTAACAAAATGAAGAATAAAAACCACATGATCATCTCACTAGACACAGAGAAAGCATTTGACAAGATCCAACATCCATTTATGATAAAAAACTCTCAACAAAACAGGTATAGAAGGAAAGTACCTCAACATAATAAAGGCCATATATGACAAACCCACAGCTAACATCATACTCAATGGGGAAAAACTAAAAGCCATCCTTCTGAGAACAGAAATAAAACAAGGGCGCCCACTCTAGCTACTCTTATTCAACATAGTACTGGAGGTTTTGGCCAGAGCAATTCAACAAGAAAAAGGAATAAAAGGAAATCAAATGGGCAAGAAAGAAGCGAAATTCTCACTATTTGCAGATGACATGATTTTATATATATAGAAAACCATAAAGAATCCATCGGAAAACTATTAGAAATAATCAGCAAATACAGCAAAGTTGCAGGGTACAAAATCAACTTACAAAAATTAGTTGCATTTCTATACTCTAATAACGAACTAACAGAAAGGGATCTCAAGCAGACAATCCTATTTACAATCACAACAAAAAGAATAAAATACCTAGGAATAAATTTAACCAAGGAGGTGAAAGACATATACAGTTAAAACTGTAAGATATTATTGAAAGAAATCAATGATGACATAAAGAAATGGAAATATATCCCATGTACATGGATTGGAAGAATAAACATAGTTAAAATGTCCATACTACCTAAAGGAATCTATAGATTCAATGCAATCCCAATTAGAATCCCAATGACATTCTTCATGGAAATAGAATGAAGAATACTAAAATTCATATGGGGCAACAAAAGATTGCGAATAGCTAAAGCAATCCTGAGAAAAAAGAACATGGCTGGAGGCATCACAATAGCTATACTACAAAACTAGAATAATTAAAACAGCATGGTACAAAAACAGACACACAGATCAATGGAACAGAATTGAAAGCCCAGAAATAAAACCACACATCTATGGACAGCTAATCTTCGACAAAGGAGCTAAGAACATACAATGGAGAAAGGAAAGTCTCTTCAATAAATGATGCTAGGAAAACTAGACAGCCACATGCAAAAGAATGAAAGTAGACTGTTATCTTTCACCACACACAAAAATTAACTCAAAATGGATCAAAGACTTGAAGGTAAGACCTGAAACTATAAAACTCCTGGAAGAAAATATAGGCAGTACACTAACTGACATTGGTCATAAAGGAATCATTTCTGATTCCATGTCTACTTAGACAAGAGAAACAAAAGAAAAAATAAACAAGTGGGACTTCATCAGACTACAGAGCTTCTGCAAAGCAAAGGAAACCAGAACCAAAATGAAAAGACAACCCACCAGCTGGGAAAAAATGTTTGCAAATCGTTTGTCTGACAAGGGGTTAATATCCATAATATATAAAAAACTCACACAACTGAACAACAAAAAAACAAACAACCCAATCAAAAAATGGGCAGAGGATATGAACAGACATTTTTCCAAGGAAGATATACAGATGGCCAATAGGCACATGAAAAGATGTTCAATATCACTAATCATCACAGAAATGCAAATAAAACTACACTAAGATATCACCTTACACCCATTAGAATGAATATAATCACCAAGACAAAAAATAGCCAATGTTGGAGAGATTGTGGAGAAATGGGAACCCTAATTCATTGTTGATGGAAATGCAAACTGGTGCACCCTCTATGGAAACTAGTATGGAGATTCCTCAAAAAATTAAAAATAGAAATACCTTATGATCCAGCTATCCCACTACTGGGTGTTTATCCAAAGATCCTAAAACCAACAATCCAAAGAGGCTTATGCACCCCTATGTTCACTGCAGCATTATTCACTATAAGCCAAGAAATGGCATGTGTTCCTTCACTGATGATTGGATAAAGATGTGGTATACAATGGAATACTACTCAGCCATAAAAAAGACAAAATTGTCCCATTTGCAACAACATGGATGGACCTGGAGGGTATTATGTTAAGTGAAATAAGCCAGACAGAGAAAGACAAAAACCACATGATTTCACTCATATTTGGAAGATAAACTAACACACAGAGAGAACAGTTTGGTGGTTACCATGGGGAAGCAGGTTGGGGGGTAGGCACAAGACGTGAAGGGACACATTTATATGGTGACTGACAAAGAATAATGTACAACTAAATTTTCACAATGTTATAAACTATTATGACATCAATAAAAAAATTGTTGTACTGTTTCTGCAACTTTTCTGTAAGTCTAATTTTTTTCAAAGAAAAAAATACATATACTATACTTGTTATTGCATATTTGCTCTCCAGACCTACTTTATCCCCTTCTTTTCCCCACTCTTTGCTTCAGTGTCATTGACCCCTAAATGACTGCATCTCCCGTTCCCTTGTCTTCTGGCTTCTGGCTGGTTTTGGACAAAGGGAAGCATGGTCATGATCAGAGGATGGGAGGACAGAGAAATCAGGGCATTGCTTCCCCCACCCCATGCCTGCTTTGGTGCTGCAGTTGTGGCAGTGACTGCATCCGTCTACAAGTAAAGCTCCCCAGGTGGTCCTCCACTGCTACCTCTCCTTGTCCCTTCAATTTCAGACTGGATGACTCAACATCGCTTATTGGTTTCCTACCCCACAACATTCTGCAAATAGTCCCTTAATCCTTGCAAGTGGATTCTCTTGCTGCCATGGCCCTGACTATCCTATCCTCTCTGGAAAATAAACACCATTCTAGACCTCAAATTATTTCAAAAAGTAGTTTTTGAATACAATGTCCAACAAAGAAAGATAATGAGACACATAAGATGAGCCAAACCAGGAGGAATAACAGAATACAGAAAGAAATACACTGGGAAGCCAGATATTGGAATTATCAGATATAGGCCATAAAACAACTATTCTTACTATATTCATGGAGGCTTCAGCTCAGAAATGCAGGAAGGCATGATGAGCAGAGAAAATGGTACATATGTGGCAAATTTAAATAAACATTGATTACAGAAGATAAAATTAAAAGTGTTTGTGGGGTTTAATATACAGAAAGAGAATTAAAATACATAAAATAATAACATATAAATTGGGAGAGGGTAATTGATTCAAAGGAGTTCTAAGATCCTTGCATTTTATGAAAGAACAATTCAGAAAAAAATAATTATCAATCTTTGACAAATCGTAGGTGCATATTATTATCTCTAGAGTACACCCATGAATCCGTGAGTTTTAAAATTTGGAAGCTAAAAATTTTATAACTTCCAAACTCTTATATATATATATGTCTGTGTGTGTGTGTGTCTATATACTGTGGATATATACATATTTATGCATATGTGTGTGTACACATGTGTGTCTGTGTGTATGTCTGTATAGTAACAAAGAAAAAAGGGAATATAGAATAGGCAAAACAATTATTAATCACTTAAGAACATAATCAACTTAAACTCAAATATTTTAGTAATTGCACTAAATGTAAATTAACTACATGCTTAAGTTAAAAAGCAGTGATGTTACACTGATTTATAAAAATAATAACTAGCTATAAGCTCTTTTTAATATACCTATTTGAAATTGGAGCTTATAGAGAGTTTGAAAGTAAAATGATAAAAAAAGATCAATCAAGCACTCCAGAAAGCTAATGTAACTACAGTAATATTAAACAAAACAAATTTTAAGGCAAAGAGAATTATTAGAAAAATGGTCTCCATGAGGAAAAAATGTTAAATCTACCAGAAATATGTATTAACCAAATACTAATACTCTTGACCTAGCAATTTCACACCTGAGAATGCATTCTACAGCAGTGGTTCCTGAAGTGTGGACCCCAGACCATCAGCATCGGCATCACCTAAGAAGCTGTTAGGATGCAAATCCTCATGGAAATCTTCTGAAACAGAAACTCTAGCGTTGTGTCCCAGAATCTGGGTTTTAACAAGTCCATTAGATGATACTTTGGCTTTCTAAAGTTTGAGAAGCATGGTCCCACAGAAAAGTGAGATTATGTGCACCAGGACACAGGCACAATTATTTTCATAATTGCAATAGTTCGCAATAGCAAAAAAAATGGAAAAAATCAAAACCAACAATATGTCCAACAATAGCAGAATGAAAAATAATTTACTGGTTTTCATTAAACAGAATATTACACAGAAATAAAAATGAGTAAACTACAACCATAGATGAATCCTAAAAATACAATAAATGATTTGAGAAAATTGGGTATGCATAACAACAAAAACGAGAGGGGAAAAAATAAAATACATAGAATGACTATATGGGGTGTGATCCCAAGTACGTGAAATTCAAAAACAGGCAAAACTAGTCTAAATTGGCTAGGGATGAGTGGCAGGCAGACCCTTAAGTAGCCCCTCTAACCCTCACCTCCTGATGTTCATGCTCTTGTGTGATCCCCTCTTCTTGAAAGTGGCTGGGACTTGTGACTTTCTTTTAACCAATAGGATACAGCAAAAGTGATGCGATACATATGTTTATGTGTGCATGATTACTTTACATAGGACTGTAGCATCTGTCTTGCTGGCGTCTCTCTTTTCCTTTGCTGGTTTTGATGAAGCAGGTGACCGTGTTGGGGGACTCATGTGGCAAGGATTTCCAGTTGAGTTCTCATAAAGTTTTCTAGCTGACTGACAGCCAGCAAGAAAATGACGCCCTCGTTCCTACTGCAAGGAAATGAATTCTGCCCACAACTGAAGTGAGCTTAGAAGTAGCTCCTTCCAGACTCAAACGTTCAGATGAGACTCCCGCCCCAGCCAACATCTTGATTTCAGCCTTGTGGAGAACCGAGCTAAGTCAATCCTGGGCTCTCTCAACCCACAGAAACTGTGAGATAAGAAGCGTGTGTTGTTTTAAGACATGAAGTCTGCTGTAATTTGTTATATGGGAATGGGAAACATATGGGATGTGTCTTAGCTCCGACTCAGAATCAGAGCCTGAGACAGGGATTCTTGTTCAGGAGATTCATTTATTGGAGGAGTGTGCTGCCAGGAGACAGAGAGCAAAGGAAGCAGATAAGGCAGGGAAAGAAGCCTGCAAGAACGAGTTCTCAGCCAGGGACTGGGTCTGATCCCAAGGTGAAGGCCCGGAGCAACACACAGTTAGTTCTACCTCGAGTTAGGGGATTGGCTGTCATCCACAGAAACAGTCAGTCAGTACTGAGGCTGCAGAGAGAGGAGGCACGGCCTCCCAGGTAGCGATTCCCATTTGGCCAGGAGCAATTCTCCAGATAAGTGGGCAACTGTGAGTTTTTGCCATGCAAAACTCATAGCATCTGCTAAAGGAGATGTGGGAGGCAAGGTAGAGGACTAACAGCATCCACTACAGACTGCATAACTGAGGTAAAACTTAAAGGAAAGCTAGGAAGTGGATAGCATGAAAATCAGCAGAGTTGGGATGGCTAACACAGAGATTTTCTGGGATACTGGCAATGTTCTATTTCTTAACCTAAGTAGCAGGGACATAGCTGCACCTTTTGTACCAATATTATTTATTTTATGCACTTTTCCATATGTCCATTATATTCACAATAAAATAAAATTTTTAAATTTCTGCCTGGGCGGAAATGAAATCTCTAAGCCAAAGAAATTTGGGGAGGATCTCATTTACTTCTCTGACAGCGTGTTCTCTTATATTGCACTGTACTGTGGTACATCTAATACATTTTTTAATTTAACTATCACCATTCGTATACTCTGAATCTTCCCAGGTCCAGAATTCAGAAAATTTTGTCACAATAACAATTAGGGAAACTAAGGAGAGGCCACATCCCTGCAGACCTAGATGGAGAGCTGGACCTGGAGTGGGGAAGGGGAGAAGATACACAAAGTATAAATACGTTAACTAGAGAACAAAAGATAATTCGTGATCACACAAACCAGTGAGCAAAGACTGAAACTGCTGGCACTCATCAGAAAGGTTTTCTGGAGGAGGTGATTCTTTGCATTCTAATTATTCTAACTAATAATAAAAAGGGAGAAAGCATAGAAATAAAGAATAGACAAAGTAAAGCTCAAGTTTTCAGCACGAAGATTTTTGCCAAATAAAATTTAAATCACAAATCCCAGTCTCCATATTAAAAATGAAAAATATCAGACAGGATCCAGAGTAAGCCACTTGGGTCATTTTAGGTTGAAATTCATAGTAGTTCCTACTATTTCTCACTCTGTTTTTCAAACAGCATGATGGAAGCCCAAGAGACAGATTCTAACGTGATGACCAGCCATAATCCACATATTCCCTGGAAAATTGCAAGCTGTTACCATCAATTACAGGCAGATAATTATCTCTCAGTGACTTTCATAAACCATGATTTTTCTCCAAACACGGAAAAGGAATTAAAAAGGTGAAAGATAATGAATATCTAAGGAAATGAATATATGAGAAAGCTTCACATGTGCAGCAAATAATTAAGGAAGTTTGACTTCTTTATAATTTTTTCAACTCAATCATCAAGTCAGGATGGGTAGGTAAAATACATAGGGCAGAAAAATGTTTTAGATGAAAGAAATAATATAGAATATCAGAGGCTGTGAGTTCTCATAGAAAGATCCAAACTTGAAGTCATAAAGTACATCTTGGGTCACTTAAGAGCCGAGCCAATGTAGATGAGTCACTTCTTGGGTCTCTTTCATGGGACCACTGACTACCAAATAATATTGCATACATGAAAGCATTTTGCAAACTATTCTACTCAATAAAAGTCAAAGGCGTTTTTGGAGTTCCTGAATTCACTTTTAGTTTAATAACTTGGAAAAGAGACAGGGAGATATTTCTAGACTTCTAAGTCTTATTTCAGAATATTTTAAACAAGACTACCAAACCACACACAAAAAAATTACACTGTGAAGATAAGCCAAATATTAACAGTTTATCTGTGGCATTACCTTTTCACCCAAAGGCATCAGCCATTATACTGGAAGCATGGGAAAAATGTTTCTATTAGGGAATGTTTTGTGAAATTATTCTAAGCTACAACCCAGGACACAATGTTAGAGGAAAAGATAACTCCCCCAGGTAAAAACTTCCTTCTCCACTAAGTGGATCATGAATCAGTTTTAGCCTATGGTGTTCTACTCCATTGAGCCCAGAACATCCAGCAGCTTCCGGAATCTGCCAAACCATCAAGCATGGCAGACAATTCCCTTTAAGCCGATTCAACTGCCGAAAAGCAGTGGGCTAGAACTTTCCCCCCAAATCTGGAGCTCAATGATGTGTAAGCTTCATTCTTCTTAAGAAAAATAGCTCAAACTCTATAGTACTTTTTTAAAGATATATTTCTAATTTGGGTGCTTTTTATTCTTTGCTTTTGTTTTGTTTTATTTCTAAGTGAATATAAAACATACAGTTGGAGTTCTGATGGTGACATTTACTTCTTAGCTTTCTAAGCACTCCTCAACTATATATTTGTAAAACAATGTTTTATTTGAACAAGGTAGCAGGAAGTAGAAGAGAATTAAAAAGGTATTGGTGGAAAGGGTTCAAATTAAGAAAATATGTCAAATTAGATGTAGTGTTGGGCAGTAGTAATCAAATATCCAGTCATTACATATTACATGGTGATATGCTATTTATATACATAGAGAGTGTGTGTCTGTGTATATACAGAGAGAGAATATACATAGAGAGAGAGAAAATGCTGAATACATATTTAGTGGATTTAATGGAATTCAAATAATAAAGGCATATAAATGTAGCATGATGCTAATAAAATATCATACCATAGAGAGGGATGGTCACTGGATAGCTGAAAGGGAAGTGTGACCCTAAGAGAGATTAGAACTTACACTTTAGCCAACTAAGGAAAAAAATGATAGAGGACACACATGGAGTAATCAGTTTTTGGGGGCTGATATTCAATTATTACTATTATCTACTATCACCACTATTTCCTTTTATAATGAATATTTAAACATCAAAAATGAGATATATCAAATTTTTTATAAAAATTGACTAAATTTAACTTACGGAGAACACACCACATTGTTTTTGTTTTTCTAATTTCTTGTCCGACCAGCGAAGTTCGCCAGACTTTCATCTCTGAGTTATCATTTTGGTTTTGGAAACACTATCATAGAATACATGAGATATAAGGTCTTGAAAGATAAGAGATGATCATGCCAGCTGAGATTCAAGAGCTGACCCATGAAATATTTGAAAGCTGACCATTTCAAATACAGGGTTGAAGAGCATCAACAGATTGGAATTTTGGAGGTCTAGAGAATATGGACTTCCCTATAAAAAGACTTATTTCATGCTTGCCATGTGACACTTTTAATTATTAATAGGTGTATAATCAGATAGTTACCTGGCTTAGTATGCTCAAATTTTATTTTATATTTTCCCAGTTTTATAGAAGGGTGAGCTAGGTTAAAATGGTCAAAGTCCGTGAAAGAAAGTATTTGAGAAATTTAAGAATGCACTGCCATGGGCAATATATACATAAGCTTCAAGTCCGTTTTGAGTGAAATCCATCCAATAAAGCAGCTTCTTGGGACACTAATGGTATGAGTCTAGATAAAGTGGTAACTAGTGACTAAATGATTTAATATTCAAGGTGCCAGTTTGGCAACCAATGTTAACTAAGAAACTGAAGAAATCTGGCAAAGCAAATGAAAATTTTCTGGTCCTCTTTGAAGAAAATCTTTGCTACAAAGCCCTGACTTATTCAGTAAAATATTATTTCCCCCTTATATTATGAATGAAAGTACTAATAAAAGTTATGAAATTCTCTCCTTCACTATAAGGAAGATCATCACCATAAGAGTTAATATTTATTGAGCTTTTACTGTGTGGTTGTCAGGTACAACATATTCTCCTGCATATATAATGTAATCCTCACAACAATCCTTGTAAGGTAAGTACTGTCATTACCTCCATTTTATACATGAAAAACTGAAGACCAGAGCAGTTAAGGAGCTTGCCCAAAGCACTCCATATGTCTTTGTTTTCTCCTTTTTTCAATTCTTTCATTTATTCAAGAAATATTTATGGACCACCTAGTATGTAGAAGGCCTTGCAGTACTATGGACATTTCTAACAGTTTTTAAGGAAGAATCTGCCTGAACTAGACAATTTGTTTCTCTGCAGACCACCTGCCCTCATTCCCATTAACAGTAATTAAAGCATAGGGATATTTTTTTAATTTTCAAGGAAATGGCACTCACTCTCTTTCTGAAATTTTGGTCCCAAATCAAACTGATCACTGGTAAAGCCATATCACAGAAATAAATTTTGAGGGATTCTGGGAATCTCTGCCTAACAGAAACAAATCTTTCTGACCTGACAATGGGAAACCATGAATGCCGCTAAGAAATGAAGTAACTTCTGTGCGCATTCACGCTGAACGTCGTTTAATAAATCTGGCCCCTATCTTCTTTCATACAACCTTCAATTTTTAAGAGTTCAGGGGCCGGCCCAGTGGCACAGTGGTTAAGTTCACTCACTCTGCTTTGGTGGCCCAGGGTTTGCATGTTTAAATCCTGGACATGGACCTGCACACTGTTCATCAAGTCATGCTGTGGTGGCATCCCATATACAAAGTAGACAAAGATTGGCACAGATGTTAGCTCAGGGACCATCTTCCTCAAGCAAAAAAGTGAAAGATTGGCAATAGATGTCACCTCAGGGACAATCTTCCTCACCAAAAAAAAAAGTTCAAACTGGGGGCCAGCCCCACGGCCTCGTGGTTCAGTTCAGCGCATTCTGCTTCAGCAGCCTGTATTCAGTTCCCAGGTGGGGACCTACACCACTTGTCAGTGGCCATGCTGTGGCGGCGACCCACATACAAAATACAGGGAGATTGGTATAGGTATTAGCTCAGGGAGAATCTTCCTCAAGCAAAAAGAGGAAGATAGGCAAAAATGTTAGCTCAGGGCTAATCTTCCTCAGCAAAAGAAAGAAAGAAAGAGAAAGTTCAAAATGTTTTTAGGTACTTGATTTAGAAGGAAACACTTGTCAACTAAATCTATCAAATATTTAAAACAACAAGAATCATCAACTTATGTTCATTATCACTTTTATCCAGAAATGTATCTTTCCTCTCTCCACATCTATATATATATGAAATAAGATGTCTTAACATGTTCTTAGTGAAATGATAAAGAGTAAGAATAATTTGGCATTTGCAAATATGCCCAGCAGATAATAGGAGAAAAAAATGCTGTCTGAGAGCAAAAGCTGGATAAGTTTATTTTTTCATTGATTACCAGCTGCAAATAATCAGCTTTTAAAGACTAGATAGTGTTTACTAACAGAAAAGAGATTAACTTGGGCTAAATCTTAGCATAGGGTATGGTTTACCACTATATTAAACTGGAAAACCACTATTTGCCATAGTCCTCTGTTACGTAATTAGGAGTATTAATTTTAAAAAAGAAAAGAAAAGATAAATCTAAATGTCTGTATTTGCTGAAAATGAAAACAGAACTATGTTACAAAAAATAACAGATGTTAGAGGTGATGATATTGATCACATGACTGACTTTCTTAAAGGCCCTGCAAAAAACTGCAGAATTCAGTTAGAAGGGCAATTTATTTTCCCAATGAATCCCCAAAATCGTGGACTGAGTAACACCAAACTAGAAAGGCACACAAATTAGGTCCTGGAAATAATATCAGGGCTTGGGGGAAAAAATACCCAATACCTACAAACTACCAACTAGCTTGAATCTTCTGCCAATGGAAATATGATTGGACTAATTTATTTACTAAGTGCCTTTTGTACAGTAATGACGTGAACAAAGTAGGGCAAAGGGGATGAAAAAAACAATGACTGGTTCAAGAGAAGTAAGAGTTAGGCTGGACAGGAGTTGATAATGGCGTGGAGCATATAGAATAAGGATAACCCTCCTTCTTCATGACTGGCTAGGCCAATAGCTGTCTGCTGGCCCCATTCCCTGACAAAGGAAACCCAGCAGAGAGAGCTCACTGGAAGAGGATCAGGGAAAGATAGTAAGTTCACTTTTGCACATATTGAGATCGGGGTTCCTGTAAGACATGCAAGTGAAGATGTCAAGAAAATAGGTATTAAGAGTCTGACCCTAGAGAGACATCTGGGCTGCTAACATTATTTGGGAGTCATCTTCACTGGGTGGTAATTAAAATCATGAACATGGATGAGCTTACTCCAAAAGTATGTTTACAGATAGAAGAGGGCCCAACACAGTCATGAGAAACACCAATGAAAACACAAATAAAAGAGAATCCACAAAGCAGAACTGACCAACTTAATTTCCATCTGGAGACAGAAGAATCATTTTTATGAGCTTCCAAAAATAGGATTATAGAAATTATCTCCCTCTCTTGCCACCATGGGTGGCCTTAAGTGTGTACTACTGGACCAAGGGTCATTTAAGCAGGGTTTTAGGTGGCTTAGCGCAATCCCCTGTGCACTTCTGTGTACCACCTGTGAAGCAGTGGCAGACAGCTACATTCCTGGCAGTCAGAGAGGTAACTGGTTGCAGAAGGGAAATTTCTCAATTGCTCTCCGCTCTCAAGGTTGAATTATGGGAGGGCTTTCTCCATTGTACCTTCTCAAGAAGGTGAAATTGGGAGATTTAACCTGAATAATTCACACGAAAATAAAACCATCGGGAGCTTGTCATTGCTTAATGTAGAAATCCATCATTATTTTAAACAATTGGATACACTTAGTTCTTCACTTTTACCACAGAAACTCAGGAGGCATGTAACTATATATTCATTCTCAGTAAAACTCTTTGTTGCCAAGAAGTATAAAAGCTGAGAGGTCAGAAAAAGTGTTCGTTCTCTTAGTGTTTCAGGTTTGAGGTGACTTCACTGGATTGCGGAATACTTAACCCTGATCACACCCGGCCTTCTGCACAATAGTGAAGTGCAAGGCTTTAGATGTATTGAAATGATTTTCCAGAAGTATTCCATGGGATATGAAAGAAATCCAACTCTTGAATGAAATAAAACGTTCTTTGCCAGAAAATTAGCACTATCATCAGAGGTAGCATTATCGGAATGCATTTCAAGAACTAAACTAAAGGATACTCACAGTCCAAATGGATAAAGACATCTACAGTTTCTCTGCAAGGGAAAACTTCCCCTGCAAGATCCAGGACCTCCTAGAAAATACTACTTCAAGCAGCTTTTTCCTTTGGTCACACGATGATCTCCTAATCCACAATAATTGAAGCCTACTAGAGTTCTACATTATTAAAATAAATATTATTTTATGAGAATGAAATAATTTGAATTTAGGCACAAAAGCTACATCTGATTCATAAGAAGATGATATTATTGATGATATAATGTAAGAGGACCCAAGGATTACCTACATGCAGGCGTAGCTCATCTCTAAAATCCCTCTCTGCTCCCAATAAAAGCAACAATCATACCCAGTTAGCTTCCGAGAGGAAAGAGTCCTCTGGTCCTCTCCCTGGAGCAACTTAACACAGCATGACACATTTCTGTCCTTGCTATTGCTGTTGCATCTGCAGAACTCTTCTGCTAGTAGGAGAGTTTTCCCTGCTCTGCCTGAACAACATTCTGTCCAACATCAGCATGTACCTGCCTGGAGTGGTGCAAAATTGCATCCTTTCTCCCCTCTGAGTGTAGGGAGATAAGAGGTGAAAGTCACTTGCTTTCTGTTTTGCTTTTATAGGGCGAGTCGCTGTTCTTTCTCTCTTCAACTGGAGGAAAATACCTGTTCTTAGTTTCATCTTCAGGCTTAAGAAATTCTTCTTCAACCAAAATGGTAGAGCCATAATAGAAGCACGTACAAAGTACATCATGGCAGAGAGGAGGCAGGGAACCTCTCTCCCTGGAAGAAGCAGAGAACCCTTTATAAAGTAGGTGTCTCTTGAACTTGCTCTTGAAGAATAAGTAGATGTTTTCCATAAGGGCAAAGAAGCAAGAGTACGTTTGACAAAATAAATAGCATGTGCAAATTCATAAATGAAATGGGAATATTCTCTAGGATAACTACACAAAAAATTTCAATGGAGCCTAAGGTGTAAGAAGCAGCACATGAGTCTAGTAGATAAGGACTCCAATTGTGAGCTGTGGACAATGCAAATAATACTGGATTTTATGCTCTAAAGGTGATGACTTTCAATGAAAGGTTCTAAGCAAGGAACGGCATGATCAAATTAGCATTGTAGACTGACCAGGAAGATTGTCTCAATTAGAAGGCTCAAGGAACAGCTTCTCAGAACCTGGGGCCAGCTGTGTTAAACAACTCTGCCTTGCCATCTACTTTACACAGAAGAGTACAATGATCATATATCACTATAGTATTAAAAATAGTCTAGACCTGCATATGCATGGCCTTTGGTCTCACTTCAGCAGCTAGAGAAAGAAGCAATTTACAAGAAATGCCAGCAAGCATATTTTTTTGGATGGAGAGGGGTGACATTTGTGCACAGGAAAATGCCAGGGTAAATAAATTAGCACTATCTCCCCCTCTCAGCAGAAAAGCACAGAATATATATTCTCTCTAAAGGGATTGAGAGTCAAGAGGCTTTAATTTTACACCAGACACCATTTTCTCCTTAGTTAATAACTATAATAATCTCATGCGTTTCTTAAATCATTAAAATTATAAATTATTATCCAATTTAATGTCTCATATAATCAATAAAACATCCCTGTAAGGACCTAGAGAGCTATGCAGGACCTACTCTTTTATCTTCCCTTTATATATATATACATACACATATATATAATATATATGTGTATGTATATATACGCATATATACACATATATGTGTATATACATACACACATATACATGCATATATATATACACATATATGTGTATATACATATACATGCATATATATATATATATATATACACCAAAACTAAGGCCATGCAGCTAGGAAAGAGTAGAATCCAAGTAGTAGTTCTAGAATCCAAATCCTTCAACTTTAGATTTATTGCTTTTTCTACTACTCAATACTACATATGTAGAAGATAAGACTCGTGCACACCCTTTGCTTTAACAAGTAAGGATTCCAGGAAGGCAAGCTAACTAATTTTCAATGGATTGGGCGAGCTCCTCTTAAGTTCCCCAATCTGTTCTTGCTCTCAGCAGCTGAGGAAGGTCAGGTCAAGTAGGACATCTCAAAGACAAATCCACCAGACACTCCCTATGATCTCAGTAGCACTTTTTCCCCCAACCTTCTCCTTTCCACCCCATCATCTCTTCCCATGAAATTACCACCCTTTCAACAGGCTAATTATATACTTCAGAATACCAGCACAGTAATAACAACAACCTTGGATTTATACACTTTTTTTTTTTTTTTGGAAACTCAAAGTACTTTTGTAATTGCTTAATGGGGATTGGTGGGAAGTTTTGTAGTGAGCCTGTCTTTCCCTCTATGCTAAGTTGTTTGACTCCATGGTATTTTCCCTTTCTTACCCCCTGCCTCTACCAAAAGGTAGAAGATGAAATATAAGAAAAAGAAGGTGGTATACAATCATCACATGATTAAAATACCCACCGTTTTCTTCTATCCTACGTGGCTTATGAGGGAGGAATGCCAAAAGAGCTAGATATGAATTCAAACATTGAGTAAAAGCAAGTACTGAGCAGTTCAGTTCTCTGAGTTTGCCTATGGGGTGGTAACCATCGCTCTTCTGTCTGCTACTAACACCAGTGTGTAGTATAAAAGAGCCGCAATAGCCAGCGTTTGAATTACACAGTAGTCAAGCTAGATAATTAAATTTCCCTTCCAGAAAGAATATGTCCCTGCTGAGGAAACCTTATTGCACACTGCTGTTCATGGTGACCATTATTAAATTTGTAGGACATGTCTCTGTATTATAACAATTCATTTAAAAGTTATCATTACACAACCCAACGTGGTTAGAAAAGGCAGCAAAAATTCCAGCGTAGTTTGAAAAAGGATCTGAAATTCTCCCAAGATTTACTTCACAAAGTGCATCATAGCTCTGCATCAACAGCAAAGAGAACAACTACCCAAAGAGTGCTTGCTCTTCCTTGATGGATGGTAAACGGGAACGTTCTGCTATAGGAAAATTGCATCAATCCCCTAGAAGCTTCTTCTCAATTGTTCTTTTGGGATGTTTCAGTGTAGTGAGTTGACTTAGTATAGGAGGAAGGTATAATGGCAACCTACCAACATGAAAATCAATTCTGTTTACTTTTAAGGGAATCAAATTCTTATACTGATTTCACTTTTGTGCATATATTATTGCAAATGTTTTCCTCAAATATTAAGTGGGCACGTCGACGTATTTTTTAATGAAATTTAAGAAGGCACCGCATAAGACACAAATATAAATTCAGTATATTCACAAAAATCTCTCTTAAAATTTTTGGCTGTTAATATCCTTCCTGGTTTCTTTAATGAGACAGATGTTACTATTATGCTATGTGACCTTAAAGTGCATATGTCTCTCAGTTCTATTTGGTTTAAGTCAAGGGTAACACCTAAGGAACAGTGGCTACATATTATGCCTTTTCAATCCCCTGTAGCACCTAGGGCAGAGATAATGCTCAGAAAAATTTCCAAATGAAGAATTTGTCAATCACCAAGTAATTACTGAATATCTTTGGTGTATCATGCATGATGCTTATGCCCTATGAAGGATAAAAAAGTCTAAGATAAGAGCCTTGTCTTTAAGAATCCTATCATCTTGTTGGAGGGGCATTAATATTCATATTTCCAAATGTTCAGGTATTTTAATTGTATCATAAGTTTTAATCCTAAACTATAACCATGTATGTAATATGGGTCTTTAAGGGTCTCTACTTCTTCCTTTGAGTTCATCATATTAAACTTTTATTTCTCATTCATCCTTTTTGCATCCCTTCATATCCTTCTGAAAAGCAGATTTTTTTCCGTCAGTGAGATTGACATAAATGGGTGTGGAATGAAGTGGAAAATAGAAAAGATGTTATTTGTTTAATTAATATAGGTCTTCAATAAGATTTGTGTTCCCAAGTATTTTTCCTGCTCTGTATTCAAATATCATTTATCGGTGGAAGAAAGGGTATCATATGGTTAAAATGCTAATATATTTTACTGACAAATTTGGGAAAGGAAATTCAGCTACAGGGTATTTTCAATCACCGAGGAAGCCTTAGTTGGCTACTTCAAACAGCTGCCTTCTGGTTTTATCATTATAATTTTTTACTCCAACCAGAAATGCATCATATCAGTCCCTTCTTAAAAACTTCACCTGGCTCACTGTCACACAGAACAGGATCCAAGCTTTCTATCTTGGCAAAATAAGGCCTTTCATAAATGAGCTCTTATCTACCTTTCCAGTCTCATTTTGGGTGGAGATAGTTGGCAATTTTCTAGGTTGACATTGAGAAAGCAGCCAAAGAAGGTCACTCTTATTTTGGCTGGGAATGGAACCCCAACATTTTGGAAATTTTCATTTAAAAGAGGCTTATATCTGTACTTGCTTCAAAAGAGAGCATTTTAGCAACACAATAATAAGCAAGAAAGCTTAGATGTTATCAAGGAATCAAAAGCACAGAATTGAGCAAATTCTGCAGCTGATTGCTTTTTATTAGAATACAACATATATCAAAGGAGTAGAAATTCACAGACAGCTCATTATTAAACAGAGAGATGAATAAAAGCAGACTGCATTTTATCTAAGTTATCCAACTGATCAATCAATTCAAATGAGACTTTCTATTACTGGAATATCAGCCAAACTGGCACTCCAATCGCTGATTGATACAGGAGAGTAGGATTAATTTGGGGTCATAAGAAAAGAATGAAACAACCATTCCCTTTTTTATTTATACATCTCTTAAAGAGATGATAAGTCCTTAGACAGTTAGATATATAAGCAAGCATGTCTAGGACATTCTTTTCAAAAATCCCAGACCATTGTTTCTGCTATTCAGTTGATAACAAGCTATCATATAATTCTCTTCTAATCAACTGAAAGAATTTAGATTCCCAAATGCCCAACCCCAATCCCAGGATCTATAATCCAAGCTAAAAAACAGTTTGAGTATGTGGGAGGCTCTGCCTTTTCCCTGTCATACTTGATACTCACAAACCATCCAATGGTCTTTGGGTTACCCACGGTTTTGGCTAGCTTTGTACTTCCTTATAAGTTCTCCTGCCCCTTTGACCAGCTTGAAGGTCCCAGGGATGTTATGTTTCTCTTAAATGGGCAGTCTGAAATGTGCTGCAAGTGACAGATTATGGTCAGGAGCCAGCTGTTCACGTGTGTGATCAGCCAGCAGGAAATCTTTCAGCAGCTCTTAAGTAAAAAATACAGGATGGTGTCAGTATTTGGTGACACTGTTTTTAATCTTCACATTTCTTACTGACAGGAGGTAATGGTTATTCATGGGAGACCTGTCACATGACAACAGCTTCTTTACCACCAGGAGAGTCACAATATGGCGTCCCGGATACCTTAACCATCATAGCATTTTGGGCTACTTACTCTTTCTGAAAAGGCTATGTCAGGCCAGAGAGGTAAAAAGAAGACTTTTATTAGTTCTAGAATTTCTTTTTGATGTGAAAATAATTATAAAATGCCTTCTCTGATATTAACATTACTGTAATCACAGAAATTAAAGCAGAACATAATGTTGCATTTCTATTCTCATACCCTTAAAATTAGACCATAAAGTGAACTGATTTATTGATAGGTCAAATTGGTAGCACCATACTGATATCTACCATTCCAGTCACCAGCCATGGGAGGTGAAACTTTACTTCTGCTGCTGACCAGAGTGGAAGAATGGGTTTCATTAGAAGGTCCTCTTCCGGGGAACGTTTTATCTTGAATTCTGGAACTGTTCCAGGAATATCTATCACTGATTTATAGAAGGGTTGGCTTCACTGTATTCTGTAGTCAGTCCCTTAAAGTCAGCATGTATAATAATAACACAAAGTATCCAGGCACAATGCAAATATAAAACCAAAACTTGATCAATAATTTTTAAAAAGAAACCTTCAAAGAAAAGCATTAACTTCCAACAAGATCACAAGGAAAGATAGTCCCATCCTTTGTGACCATAAGCTTAACGTGAGCTTTGCTAGTTTCTTTTCATTTAGTGAAGAGGGACTATTAGATATGACGTAATTTGCAAAAGTTGTTAAGTTGTTGCCATGCTGACAATAGAGAAGGTAATTGCAGGAGAGCTTATTTCTGGTGTGTGTGTGCACGTGCACACACACACATGTTCAGGTGCTCTACTTTGTCATTGGAACATGCAGACTGAATGTAAAATATACTCCTTTAAACATACAAATCACAATTGATTTCAAGCTTTCTCATGCCCACATAGGAATCCCCTCAAAATATCTAAAATTCAGGGTTTCTCAACTTCAGCACTATTAACATTTTGGATCAAATAATCCTTTGCTATGAAGGGCTGTCCTGTGTATTGTAGGTAGTTTAGCAACATCCCTGGCCTCTACCCTCTAGATACCAGTAGCCCTCCTCCCCCACCCACTCCAAGTTGTGACAATGAAAACTGTCTCCTGTCATTGCCATACGTCCCCTGGGTGGCAAAATTACTCCCAGTTGAGAATCACTGCTCTAAATGGTTAAAAATTAGTTCCTTCCATTTTTTTTCCCCAATATAGGACAAGCCTTTTCCTTAACTCTCCACAGAATGACTAAAACTAAGATATCATTTTTAAAGAAACATCATGGAAAGTTTGAAATTTAAAAAAAAAATGCTCAAGAAGAATTTACGATTATTAAATGCAGCAGTTCACAGCCCTCTGATTCCCTTCCTAGGAGTCATCCTGCCAGGCTCCTGTGTGTTTCTCGCATAGGAACCACCTAATCCCCTACGCCTGACAGTATTCTGAGCACATTTACCCTCGGAAACCAGTCTTTCAAAATGCTCAAAGAGAGGAAGAAAGTTTTACCCACCACCCAACCTCCACACCACTTAGAGCTGCCTTTTCTCTTCAGGGCAGCCACCTGTCATCAGTGAGCACCAGGAATGGCTGCTAAAGATGGGAATCCTGGCTGACAATCCCCAGACTCTTTTATTAGCTGTGAATTGAGTCCCAAGTTTGGAGACTAGGATATGAGTTGTCTGCTGTCTCATAAGTACACGATTAAAGAGAAATATACTATAAACTACCTTTCATCTTCTACCCACCCACTTAGTTACGGCCTAAGTCTGTGGACAATAATATCCAAACCAATAGTCCATCATCACTATTCTGGATTATCCATTCTTTACTAATACAATGTGTAGGATATTAATATCCCAGTTCCTTTTTTGTAGCTTTTAACCCAGCATGAATGAGTGGAAGCTACAGTTCTCTCCATCTATACTCATCATCTTCCACTAAATTGAGGCAAATGAAAAACATCGAAAACTTTGCTTGGAGGGGTCACGGTTTGCATACGGCACAGTGCATTCTAAATAAATAGAAAGCCAACAAATATTTTTTTCTCTCCACCAAGAAAGAGAAAAAAAGAACACTGAGAGAGCAGACTCAAACAGCACACTTGACCCCTTAGTTTGAAACGGAGGTATTAGCAGTGGTACTTTCCACCCAGGATGAACTGCAGTCTTCAATTCTGAAAGAGCATAACTGCTTGTAGCTTTGAAAAGGTGGCTTTTAGAGCCCTAACTTTTTAATATTTCAAAATTCATAGAGGCCAATCTCAGACAAGGTGCTCCACTCCACATGCGTTTCAGTAGGACATCAGTCAAACTTCACTCAAAGTATTTATCAATTATTCATGCATACTGTGCAGGCAGCAAACAAAACTTGTAGGGTTTCAATAGTCATGTATATATCTTGATTTTTGAGCAATAAGACATGCAAAAAATAAATGCAATGAAGAGAAGAAAGACACTGAAAATTTTAGAATATTAAAATAGACCATTGGCTTGTATATTTGTAAAACATAAAATATGAATATCTATCCACATATATAGTTGATCAACAGCTCTAAGTACAACTCTATTTTGACCCATACCTTCTAATCATTTATGTTTATTAGGGTTTTACATTCTATGCTTTTAATATACTTACAGTGCTTAGAAATAGAAAATATAACTAAAGCTGAAATTACTGAAAAAGTAGAACAATTAATCATATTTGATAAATATATGAATCATTATTATATCTTTTAAACTATATTATTTTGCTCATGGCTCAACTTTTTTCATTTATGGTGGAACAAAAGTCCTGTTTAAAATGAGATAGAGAGGTAGGTAGGTACGTAGATAGACAGATAGATAGATAGATTTGAAAGCTTGGCATTTTCCCTTTTGAATTTCCAGAACATGTATTTTCCACTATGCTACCTGACCTAGTAAGAGGTGTCGAAAGCAATGAAATGGTTCTGATCCATAGCCCCCAAAATCATGGACAGCTATTTCAGGAGATGATTTTTAAAAAAAGATGATCCTTCTGGTTTATAACTGTAACATGTAGAGAGTTTGGAAGTCATCACTTTCATCTTTATAACAAGTAAAAGTTGAACAACTGAAAAGAAATAATGGCAATATCAGAAGGGATAGGAGAGAGGAATTGGAAATGCTCTCTTATAAGTTACTGGCTCTACATATGAAGTGATTTAGTGTTATTTGAAGATAGACTTAGATTAGTTAAAAATGTATATACCAAATTCTACAGCAACTACTAAAAATCTCAAAAAATAAAAGTATAATTGATACACAAAGAAAATGATAAAATGGAAAAACACAAAATAATTAAAATGAGAGAAGACAAAAGAGAGGGAAAACAAAAAAAAACAAATTCAATAAATAGAAAATGGTTTCAAATATAAGGTATATTATTTAACTATATCAATAATCACTTTAAATGTGTATGATCTAAATATGCCAATTAAAAAACAGAGATTGTCAGAGTGCTTAGGAATAAAAAGACAAGATTCAACTATATGTTGTGTACAAGAAACCTACCTACAAGAAACGTAAAGACTCAGAGAGGTTAAAAGTAACAGGCCGGAGAAAGGTACAGCCCGCCAATAAGAAACAAAAGAAAGCTAGAGTAGCTATAATTGTAGACAAAGCATACATCAAAACAAGAAAAATCACCAGGGATAAAGAGTGGCATTATGTATGATAAAGGGGTCAATTATCTACAAAAACATAACAATCCTTAATGTGTATGTACGTAACAGTACAGCATTAAAATACGTGAAGCAAAGACTGATAGAACTGCAATGAGAAATAAACAGATCCACTACTACCATTCATGACTTCAACACCTCTCTTTGATAGATCAAGCAGGCAGAAAATCAGTAAGGATGTAGATGACCTGAACAGCACTACCAATCAATTTGATCTAATTTACATCCGTAGAATAGTCCATCCAATAACAGCAGAATACACATTCTTCTCACATTGAACATTCACCAATATAGAACACATTCCGGGCCATAAAACACACCTCAACCTATTTGAAAGAATAGAAATTATACAAAGTATGTTCACACGCCACCATAGAATCTAACTAGAAGTCAGAAAGAGTGCTGGAAAATCCAGAATATTTGGAGATTAAATAACAGACTTCTAAAAACACATGGTCAAAGAAGAAGAGTCAAGAGAAATTTTTTTAAAAATTGAACTAAATGAAAATAAAAATACAACTTATAAACATTCATGAAATACAGTTAAAGTAGTCCTTAGAGGGAAATTTATAGCACTAAACATATACATTAGAAAAGAAGAATGATCTAAAATCAGTAATCTAAATTTCTCTCTTAAGAAACTAGAGAAAGAAAAGTAATTTAATCCTAAAGCTAGCAGAAGAAAAGAAATTATAAAAACTAGAGCATAAATCCATAAAATTAAAATCAGGAAAATAGAGAAAATCAACAAAACCAAAAGATTGTTATTTGAAAATGTCAATAAAGTTGATAAACCTCTATCCAGACTAACCAAGAAAAAAAGAGAGAATACACAAATTATCAATATCAGGAATGAAAGAGGGATCATCATTACTGATCAAATGAAGAGTAAAAGGGCAAGAGAGAAACACTATAAGCAATACTATAGCCACAAATTTGATGACATAGATGAAATGAACCAATTCCTTGAAAGACACAATCTACCAAAATTCATACAAAGAGAAGTAGGTAATCTGAATATATTTATATCAGTTCTAAAAGTTGAACTAGTAATCAATAATCTTCCATAAAGAAAGAACCAAACCCAAATAGTTTCCCTTGTGAATTCTATCAAACATGTAAGAAAGAAATGATGTGAAGTCTCCACAATCTGTTCCAGGAAATAGCAGAAGGAACACTTCCTAACTCATTCTATAAGTTACTTTACTCCAGCCACACTGGTCTCCTTGGTTTTTCTTAAACAAACGAGGCACATTTCTACCTCAGGGCTTTGCACTTCTGTCCCTTCTACCTGAAAATGTCTCTAGCTCAAAACTCAAACTCTACCTCAAAATGTCCATATAGTCTATTTCTTTACCCCTTTGAAGTTTTTTATTCCATGGGATGTGACATCTGTTTAAAATAGCAACACTCTTGCACCTCCACAATCACTGTTTATTCCCTTTCTCTGCTTCCTTTATTTCCTCAGCACTTAACTCTATCTGGCATATTATATATTGCATTAGTCAGTCTCTGTCTTCACTCATGGAAAACTCCATAAAGATAGAAGTTCTTGCATTTTTTTCCACTGTTGCATCCTCAGTGGAATAGCACCTCATCATAGTAGCTGCTCAACATATAACCACAATTCTTGAGTAAATGAATGGATAAGTTGTGCAAAAGAACATTTGACTTTTTTCTAAGCCTGGCTTACATTGAAAAGGGTAACTCAAGAGCTACAAATGACTCTTTTTTCTTTAGGAATGAGGGCACCAAATCCTATAGCAAAATTGATTCCAAATTTTCTCCTGGATGAATAGGTGATGTGAGTGCAGGTGTCTTTGGGGGGAAAGGAAGGGTACAGTTCATCATCCTATTAAAATCTTATTAACACCTTTTATTTAAATCATTCATGTGTCATTCAATTATATACTTTCTTTGTATCTAATAATATTATCTTATATTGTCATTTAGATTCCGGTATGTTATAGTGTGTTAATAAATGTGATGCTATATATAAATACTTAGGACTAGTTCCAGGCACGTAACAATTTCTCAGTGAATGTTAGCTATTATAAGGTTGTCCTCAGAGAACATGTGCCTGCTATTTGCATAAATAGTCACCAGATGGCACTCTGGTTCACTTTGGGTAAACACATTCATGAATTTCTTCTGGAAACTATCTAAAAAATTAAGAAATCTTAACCACCATCTTCTGTTAGCCAAACTCTTTACTACCAAACACTAACCATCAAAACTGACATAGCTAATCCTTTATATGTGCTATGAACAGAAATCCATGACCATCATAACCATCTCAGATGGGCACACAAAAATCCCACAGTGTTCAATACCAAAATGCTGTTCAATCTTTTAAATATTATTTAAAGTTCTTTAACTCAGTGAGTTTTTCCAGCTCTAATTCTGCAAGTCAAATATCAAGAAAACATACCTTACACCTCTATCTCCCTCACCCACTAGATAGATTTTATCACCAAATTCTGTTGACTTTATTTCCTAAGTATTTCTCACTCATCCATTTCTCTTCCCACTCTACTGTTCTTACCATAACAAACTAACATCAACTCTCCCCCGGACTAAATCTGATCATATTAGATGCCTAAGGAAAACCCTTCAGTTGAATGCCATTGTTCTTATAATAAAGACAGAAATCTTTTAACAAGGCAATCAAAGCCTCCATGCTTACTTCCCACTCTTCCCCAGCTCTGTGTCCAGGTGCACTGGCTTACTGCACCATGCCCCCTTCTTGTATCCTAGCACCTCTGACATGCTGTTTCTTCTCCCTGAAATGTCTCACTCTCAGTCACACCCACTTTTTCCACCTATTTAACATTCTTTCTAAACAATGAATGGTCAAATAGAAAAGCAAATATTACTTCCTTGTAGAAGCCTTTGCAATCTTTGTCCACTTCACATTCTAATTGTTATTTGTTATCATAGAACTATATTCCATTTCTTCCTTTATATCAGTTTATAGGTTTGATTAATTTTGTGAGTGTTTGACTGCAGTCTTTCTCTCTCTCAATCATCTATAAATTCCTTGAGAATAGAGATTATATCTGATTTTGTTGTCATTTAATCCCCAGCCCCTGCTTCGTGCTTGGAACATTTAAGGAATGCAAAACGTATTTGTTGAATGAATGAATGAAGGGAACTTCTCTGTTGATTACCATTAACATGACTCAGCTCCAACAATTCCCAGTCTTTCTCTGTCCCACATTTCTAGTTCCCGGAAGATGAAATCTAACTATCCCTGCTTGGATCACATCCAAACTCCAGATCAACAAACTATAGCCAGAAGTTTAGGGTTAAAAGAAGAAATGTGATCACTGAAAGCTCATATATTTTTCTTAGAAAAGGGGAGATTACTTTGAGCCAGGAACTCACCTAAGGAGTATTTGCTATAAACCCCTATCTCACTGAATTGCTATGAGGAGTAACTTGGATGTCATACTTACGGCCTGGTGTTCTGCACAGTGTGGAGTATGTGTCTGGCACTTCTGAGACCTGCTTTCATTTTTAGTTACCTTTTCAAGTATTTTACACACACACACAAAGATTAGAAGCCTTCACTCAAATATTTCAAAATAGATTTTTTTTTCTCCCTGCCCTATTCTAAGGTTATAAAATCTTCAAATAGGCAAATAATTCACAGCATGTATCCATAACACTTAATTATCTGACATGGATTATAAGACGGTGACCATTCATTAGCAATCACATATTGAAAACCAATTCTCCACAAAGCACTCGCTTCATAATAAATAGTGGATCAGGAAGCTCTACATCCAAGGAGCTCGTAACTCGGGTGGGAGAAGACATGCAGTCAGGACGCAATGAAAAGTCTTAGGAGAGAGCTGAACACCAGATTACACAGAAGTACAAAGAGGGGAACATGTCACAATGTATGGGCAAGCAGATTTTTGCAAGGATATTTAAATATACGCATGAAACATCATCCTGCATAAATTGCTGTTGGGCATTTTATTCCTTCAGAGGCTATATGTGGAGGCTGCTCTCCTTTTCACTCGAAGAGCCTTACATAGCTCTATCAAATTCATAAATGCTAGGTGTCTTTTAGTCATAGAAAACCCAGATCCCATGAACATCTCCATCTTCCCTACAAAAACCCATTTCCCTACTATTTAATGGTGAAAGACCTACCCTGCTAGTTTAAATCTTGTAAAAATTAGAAATAGGAGACAGATACTGACAAGTGGGGACTACACTATGTTTCATGACCCTCAAGTATACACTCTTTCTTGAATTCTTGATTCCTGAGACTCCACAGTGATACTGATTTTCTCCTCAAACTGACTAATACTATAATTTTCTTAGTTAAGAAGAATCAAGCTAAGAACACAGTTCAAATACGAGCTTAAAAGCAACTGTAGCATCATGGGGCAGAGGAAGAAAGTAAATTTCAACATGGTCTGATTCCAAATCAGTTGATCAGGCATAAAATATTTTATACACTTATAGGATTTCTAGGTTTAGACCTGTTCGTACATTCTCTTTTCTTTCACAAATTCTCGATTAGATCTAAACCTTAGAAAAGCTGTAGCTAATTCCACTGAGAGAGTACCCACAACTCCCAAGCAATGGGTTTTCCATCTATCTTTTATTTAGCTGAAGCTGTCTTACATACTCTGAGTGATTTTAAATCACCTGAGAATCAATTGCAAATGTTAGATGGTTACTTCTGAGAAGCTAATACTATTTGTACTCATCCTCAAGATAAATTCTATTTATTTTTATTATCTGCACTTCTCCATGTTTCTCTTCATCTTATATTTTTTTGGTTAAACACTGCTTAGTAAGCTTTTTTCCAAGCAATCAATTCATTTTAGAATAGATCTGTTTTGCTTTGCTTTGTTAATCCATCACCCAAGAGTAAGAAAGATAAAATGTATTTTCATTCAAAATTTTATTTACAATAGAAATCACTAACTTCGAACTGTAAAAAAAACAAAAACTCTCATGTTGTAAAATATGATATTAAAACAGACGTGAAGAGCATTTAATGAAAATCAAACCCCAATAAACGAAGTGCTATCCTCACATGATCAAAAGCACACGCTGTAGCTCAGCTCTCTGACTGAATGCACACATGTTCAGAGAAAACACTCACAAATTTGCATTCTCTTCTGTTGCTCCATTGATCTGGCCTTCCGAAAATGCTTTCCTTAGAGACAAAGCAATTCAGCAATATTCAGAATCAGCAAGAAGAAATAAATGAACCACAGTTATGTATCACTGGGAGAAGAAACAATCTCATACAATTAAAACAATGAAGTGGACTAACACGTGCACATAGAAAGACCCAGAATCACACACAAGACAAACTCGAACATCAAATGTACAAGTGACACCACCAGTAATGGGAGTAAAGGAGACGTGCTGACAACTACATCTGTTACTAAAATAGATACCATGACAAATAAAAATAGCAAGAACAAGCCTTGTAATGGGACTAAGACAGAGCATGGGAAACTAATGACTGAGAATAAAGATAAACGTGGTGACAATGGCAGGTGGGGTGACAAATGAAATGCTTGGATAAGCAAAATTCGGGAAACCAGACAGCTGAAAGACCCAAGACCAAGACTGAGACAAATCTGTCAGCAATACAGATAGCATCACACTGTGCCAGAAGACAGTGCTAAATTATAAATGTTAATGATAGATGGATTCAGCAAAGCCACAAGCAGAACAAAAGAAATGGAATGGAAAAATACCCTTGCTGCAGCATTTGATGTAGGTCTTCATTTTAAGGAAGATATAATAGTCACGTTCTCTGATGAAGGGGCATCTTTGGTTTCAGATAGAATGGCAGCATGCTATTAAATGCCACCAACTCTTCTCTACCATCGTCCTTTAGTCATTAGGAAATGTTCACTCACATATAGAATCTTGAACTCAGCAATAAAAGTGTCTTCACAAAGTAAGATGAGAGAAAAGAAATGAGGAATAAAGAAAGAGAATAAAGGAAAAAGGAGGAAAGGGGGCTAACAAAAGAAGAGAAATAAAAGGTGAAAGAAAAGAAAAAAAAGGTGGGAGAATTTAAAAAATCAACTATTCAAATACTTACTAAGCAACCACTGCACCAGGCATTAGAGATAAAGAAGTGGGAAAAACAGTCATGGCTTCTGGCCTCATGGAGCCTATAATTTGGTAGCAGAAGAAGACTTTAATCAAACAACCACACAAAGAAATGTAAAATTGAAATGCTGATAAGTGTCATGAAGAAGGGGTACATGATATGCTGAGTGTACATAACAGGGATTATAGGAAGGCCAGGGAAGACTTCTCTAAGGAATTGATAATGAAGCTGCGATGTTAAGGAGCAAACGTTTGGGGGTGTAGGTGGAGAGTCCTCCGGGCAGAAAGACTGGCACATACAAAGGCCGTGTGGTGAGAAGAACAGTGAGAGAAAAAGACCAAAGAAGGTGGGGGTGAGAGTTGGGGTGGGGGCTGGAACGGAGAGAATTGGGGAGGGTATGACATGTCTGATGGGGCTGAAGGATAAAGCTTTCAATCAAGCTTTTGCATCTTCATCCTAAGAGCAATAAAAGCCATTGAAAATTAAACATAAAAGTAGCACAATCTCCATTTACTGAGCAGCTACCCCACCCATCATTATGGGCCAGTCCACCTGTCCCCAGTCATCTCCTCACTCACCTCCCTCACTCCATCTGCCATGTAAGCCTTGTTTTTCATCCAGCATACCAGACTTCTTCTCAACTCAGGGCATTTGCATTTGCTGCTCTCCCTGCCTGGAACCCTTTTCCCCAAGGTCCACATGTCTCGCCCCTCACTTCACCCCAGATTTCTGCTCAAATGTCTTCTCATACAAACTTTTCCTTAAAACCCAGATTTAAGGCTTATGGTATCCCCATTCCTCTTTATCCTCTTAACCTGCTTGATATAGTTTCACTATTCTTATCAGTAATACAAACTACATTCTAAATGTGTTGTTGACTTGTGCATACACACACGCACACATACACACAAACAGAATTTGGCTCCAGAAAGGCAGAGACTTTATTGCTAACTATGCCCAGTACACAGTAGTGCTCCATAAGTATTGAGTGAATGAATGAATGATTCATAAAGAATGAGTGCTCACTGTCACTTAGACTATAAGCACACAAAAGACCTATAGTCCTCAGGCAACCTCATTATTTAGATTCTCTCCACAACTTCATCCAAAAAGGAGAGCTTCAAATTTAGAAAGAATTATCAATCAGAAACACTGACTAACCTTTCCTAGTTGCATCAGAACACGATGATACATGGAGAAAAGCATGTATATAAGATTATTCTACATCAGGCATACCAAAGAGGAGAAATTTGCAACTCCACAGCTAGGACTGGTAGGATTAGAGACATTATTTGTAAAAACAGTGTTGCTGTCCTAAAGTACACAAAGGCATATAGAACAAAGAACAATTGCATCACCAGAATCTGGAAGGGGAAAACCAAAAATCCACAAGTATTGTCCTATATCACTGAAAACCAGCATGGAGAAGAGTGACCTCAATTGCCAAAGAACCAGGGCAATTAAATATCATGAACATTTATGAAGTGAGTATTTATTCACTGAGATTTTATTGCACACATTAATATACAAAGCACCATAATAGATGTTGGGGCAAAATTAAGTCATACTGCTAAGCACATTCCATAACAATGAGGGAGGAAGAAAAATTCTAACTCTGGTTTTAAAAAGGCAATTACAGAGACGGGAAAAAAAAACAAACAGACTACAAGATATATGTTAGAGATATAGATTGCCATGGGGGCTGGAGAGAGAAGGAGAAAGAAAACTAATCTCCTCCCAAATTAAAAGTAGAACCCACGGCTCCCATCAACTAAGACATAAAGAACATTCAATCAATGTATCTGGTTTTTTTTTCTTTTAAAGGCAGATAAAACAAAACCAGCATCTTGTACATGGGAGGTTCTTCACATGAATTTGTGAGGCAGACAGGGAAGGAATGGAAGAGGAAGAGGAAGTCATTTGTTCATGGTTGAAAGTTGCGATCAGTAAAGAATAATTTGTTTGATCTTTTGGGCTCTTTCACATAATGAGCTCAAAGCGGGGTTACCAGAATGGACCTCACACAGAGGCAATAACCACCTGACTATACATTGTGATACAAAGATTGTCAAAAATACACTGCCTGAAATTCCCATGTTGAGTCACTTTTTTGGTTAAAATGGTGATGTCCTCTGTTAAAATGCAAATATTTTAACTATTATAACAATTGCTTTGTTGCTCAGAGTGTAGCTAATGGACCGACTGCATCAGCATCACCTGAGAGACAATTTAGAAATACAGAATCTCAGGCCCCACCCAGAGCTGCTGAGTCAGAGTCTGCATTTTAATATGGTCTCTGGGTGACTTGCACATTAAAGTTTGAGACACACACACGTGTGTGTCTACCTAGAACATTTTCACACCATCCTGAGAAGAGCAGAATTCTGGAATAACTTGCACAAAACAAATACAGTATTTGTGAATCAAGAGTAACAGAAAAGCTATGAATCTTGGGACACAGCCAAAATGGTAAGCCTGACTCTAAGACAATACTCAGAGCATCTATAGAACCATGAGTTCCTGCACCTGGGGTTGGGGTGAACTAGGAGAGGAGGGAAGGAGGAGGAAAGAAAGGGAAGTGGAAGAATATTACTTTATTATTTTCTTGATGGGTGTCCCTGGGTTTTATGCAATTTACAAACAGATTTGCCTCAGGTGCCATTTTACAATAAAGCCACAGTTCCCTAATTTGCCCACACATTTTAGAGAGGGTAGGCAGGGCATAAGTAACCCTGGCATAGGGGTTTTCCGGCTTCTACCTCTCTCTGGGCTACTAACTAGCCCAGCGCTCCAAAAGAAGGCATTTAGCTTTCTGGGCCTCTGTTCCCTCACCTGTATAGGAGGTTTGCACCACAAGCTCTCTATGATGGTGTACAGCTACAGTATTCCATGATTCTAGGTGGCATCTTACCAACATGTGGCAAATCACGTTAGAATCACACATTTCTAACCAAACAGAGTATTCAGCTGCCATGGAGGAGACTGTTCTCTTTCAAAAAGTAAAGTGACTATGCACCTTAATGAGATGCTTATTTGCAGAAGGGCTGCTTTTAAAATAGTGCAGCTCTTTTTATTTTGTAAACATCTGTTCCTCTGTCTTCTTCCCTTCCAAGTGCTACCCTCACTACCAATAGAAATTCCCTCAGAGTCAGAACCTGGGTAAAAAAAAAATGGCATAAAGAGCTAGAACTGAAGTAGTGGAGGAGATATTAAGTATGCATGTACACATCAACAAATCACATATATTCATCCATATGCAAATATGTATTATATATAAGCTGTAAATAATGCTTTTTTCTTTACTCCTAATATTTCATTAACTTTTCACTTAAATTTTAACCTAGCTGCCGCTAACAGTGAAAGAAATTAATGGAAAGTATCTATGTCTCTCTCTATATAAAATATGTTAACCTGAAGGAACTCTCTCATCCAGAAATGGCAAAAGGAGATTTGTAGAAGAGACTTGGCTCATGAGTGGAGTGGAGCATTATCCCAAGAACAAATTTGTGTAATGTATAAGCATCCTCCAAGAAATCCCCAAAGTCCTGGGAAGATGATCCTGTAAAAAGCCATATCTCCTTTAATAAAGCATGGCGGAGACCTGGAACTGTTGAATTTGTAGGGATCATTATAGAAAGTTTTTGAAAAAATGCAGTTGTTTTTTCAAATGCTCTGTTGAAGATTTTTTAAAATTAACTTCATGTTTTCATGAGAGTAGGATTAGCACAATTGTCTGAGTGGTTCCAACACTGACATAATGGGAGGGGATTGTGAATGGAAGGGTGGAGCCCACATTATACTTTGAATGGTTGATTTGGGATCCATTTTTAACTAATGATACACCCGGTTATACTTGCAGTGGATACAGAGATTAATCAGACCCAGATAAAATGAAAGTCTCTGTCCTTTCTGCGAGTACCCATCCATGCTGGAAGGAATGAATAGAACAAAGGTGTTTCCATAGGATAACGCACAAGAATTCTCCCCCGAGAAATGGTCTCAGTTTCTCTCCATGTAGTATTCCCACTCCAGGTCCTAGAGTTCCCAACTGTAGCTTCTAAAAAATATTTCTTGTCCTGTCATTTGACAGTCTGGGGAAAATCTGCTTGAGTAAGTATTCTCCTGCATTCTTTCCACATGTCCATTCTTCATCAATGTTTTTACTCAAATGGCCACTGATGTTATTTGTTTATCATTGGCAGAAGCATCGCGCTCCTGATCCACATATTTGCACCTGGTGAACCAACCATGTTATTTCATAAGCTATGCTCTCTTTTTCTTCGCTGCTCAGACCAATGCTACAATAGCAAACATCTGAGTAGCAGCAGGACCTGCTGGTCTGAGCACAAGTCTGGGAGTCGAACTTTGAGTTCAAATCCCGACTCTGACATGGGTTTGTTCTGAAGATGTGAGCTGTCCTATGAAAGCACTCACCATGTTATTCAAACGAGCCTGGAAACTACTGTGCTTATGTGCTAACACAAAGAAATCTTTCTTGCAGCTGTGCTTGTGGCATTTTTCAATAGCCTTCTAATGGAGGTTTGGTCTGCCACAAAAAGCATAGTGAAAGGCAAAGAGCAAGTGGCCCAGCCTGCCCTTCAGTCACAATGACTTTGACTGCTCAGAGTCCAGTAGGCAGCAAAAGGAAGATTTCAAGGTCAATTTCCTCACCTTTCAAACCTGTGATTTCATATTAGAGGATCAGGCTGTCAGCCTTCCTGTGTCGACAATTCTCTCTGGGAAGGTTAATGTCACTTCTAAGCTTAATAATGCCTCTAAAGTTAGGAATGTACTGTAAACATCCCGAATGTGATGAATAAGTCAAAATAAACAAGGATGATAAAAGCAAACTGTGCCTGAAATTCTTTACACCTAATACAACTAAGAGAAGGGGAAAACACCAACTAAGGTTGAATCCATCAAGGGTCAAATTTGTGTATGAAAATAAAGCACTTAATTAAAAATGCAGATGTACCATCCTCCCTCTATGAAATCAAATGTAGCATCTTCATGCGATGAAATTGAAAATTTCCAGTTCAGTGTTTCGCAACATATAACCCAACAAATATCTTCTGAAAATTACTGACTTAAGTACCTGATGAAATTTACAAAATTCATATAAAGTCTCAGCATTCTCTTCTGAAAAAATGGGTATAGCATCATCTCCCTCTCTCATGTCTCAAGATCATGATGGGTTTAAATATGATATTTATGTTAAAGAGCTGAAGGGAACTATAAACCACTAGAAAATCATCAGATTTGGCCCCTGGTCTTGAAAACTTATCAAAAGGTATTTGCTCAGTTATTCTAAGCTATCATGACTTTTGCTTTTCTCTAGTGCAGCGGTCCTCAACCTGGCTGCCCATTAAAATCATCTAGGGAGCTTTTTATAAATTCCCAATTCCCAATCCCATCCTAGACCAATTAAACTAGAAGATCTAGAGGTGGAACTGAGAAATGACTATTCTCAAAGGGTGCTTCTAATGTGTGGTTAGGGTGGAGAGCCACTAATGGAGTGCAAATCTACTTACATAATAATAAACTGGAAAGCCAAGAGCTAACAAACGAAAGCTGGTGTGCTCCAGGCTGTGATGCACGTTTCTTCCTAACCTTTACACTATTCCTATGTGCACAGCTTTCCACTGAACTTCTAACTATTATCTCACCTAACAGAGCTTGGAAGACCAAACAAACAGTGAAGAGAGAAAAACTTGCACAATTTGGACTAATTGGAAAAATCCATCTAAATTAATGGAAATTCAACATGTTAGAATACTTTAAAAAAAATGTAATTTTGTGCCTCAAAATAGCATCTTTATCCAAACAAAGGCTTACAAGTTCAACCAATGCATCTTTCATTCATTGAGTGAGACTTGTAGAGATCCTTAAGAGATTTCTTGCAATGAACAGGTTTTTAAAATATGTGTAATTAGCAAATAAGTTGTATAAGTATATTAAAAGCATAGAAGATGTTAACACATTTTTATTAATGATTAGATGACTGTGACTTTAACAAGGGGCAAATATAACATTTACAGTAGCCCCTATTTTTCTAATTCTCCCCAGCTACAGTTTCCGATACTTTCTTCTACCTGTAGACTCAGTTGCATGCTCCTATGTCTCATTTCTCATTCCAGCTTTCTCCCTCTCTCTCTCTCTCTCTCTCTCTCTCACACACACACACACACACACACACACACACACACATGCACATAATCTTTGAAAAGGTACATGTGTCATCAGCTCCACTCCGTAAATAGTAGAGCCTAGAATTAGTCTTGTTTCCCATACCCACTGGGCTGAGGATGAGAACTGGCATCTTAAACATCATTGAGACTGTATTGTCTCATCATCATCTGACTAAACTCAAAACTAGACTGAGGGACTTGCCAGCCAGGGAGAATAAAATATTACAAGAATCATAATTATTACTGGAAATGTAATGAGAAAACTGATTAATCAGAACTCTTCTCAAGAAAAGTACTATATTCCACTGGGAGGACTGAGCCACCTTAGAAGGAAAGAGGAATAAGACCATCAAGGAAGCTAAACTGTCTTCCAAAGAGTAAGGGTCTGGCTAACTGCAGGACTTTTGAGATGAATGAATTTAGGACTCCGGGTGACTTGCCCAGAACCACAGTAGCAAGGCAGGCATGGCTACCATCAGTCTTCAGTCTCCACATTCCCTGCCTGCCCCTAGCTTTTCCTTTATATCAGTGGTTCTCGAAGTGAGATTTCCAAACCCGCAGTACTAATGTCTCCTGAAATCTTCTTAGACATTCATATTCTCAGGCCTTTCCCCAGACCTACTAAATCAAAAACTCTAGAATGGAACCAGTAATCTGTGTTTTAACAAGTCCTCCAGGTGATGCTAATGCATTCTCCAATTTTAGAACCATTGCTCTAAGGGTTGAATAAAAATTGAAGAGTGATAAACAAAATTAATGGGTGTTAAATTAGTCTTCCCAAGACACCATGCTACAGATAGTATTCCATCCCTGACTAACATTCTGCACAATCTCCTGTCTAGATTTCCAGTTCCTCATTAGGAATGGAACCATTTCCTCATCTCTAACCCATTGTGGCTGAGATCCTCTCACTATTTAGCCATTATCACTCCTCCATTTTCAAGGATGTAGATCCTATACCTTTATCCATTCAATCACCAATGAAACAGAGTCGTGAATGTACTAACGACCTCTGATAACAACTACCAATCCTTCTTTTGTCCCTTCCATCTTATGACTACCTGAACTTCTTCTACAATGCAGAGTCTACTGGTGTGTCTCCCTTACAGAGCAGTGATTTCCTTAACTATGACTGACTAAATGAAATCCTAGCACTTTATACAGCAAAGGACCTGGCTACAGCCCGTAGCTGAATGGGTTAGGTCTCTCCAGTATCAAATTACCTTCCTCGACCTTTCACACATCATCCAACAACCAGTCATGTGCTAAAATATGTAATAACCCAGTCTCTGAGGAAAAGACCTAATATGTGGTGTTTGCCAATTTCTGAGGCGTAAATCCTCCCACTATGGCTACCAACATGATGTCGTCAAATGCTGAGTTGCAAAGAGATGTGTATAATCAGCTCTGGAGAACCTGTGTAAGCCAGCTGCAGCTCACCACTGCCAGAAGCCCATACTAACCCAAATAATCCCTATGACCCAGTCCACTCAATTTATAAATATAGAAATGTTAAAATGAAGATATAAAACTATAGCAAATATGAGAAGATAAACCTACAAAACCTCAGGTTAACATAGTTAATGTATATAATTTATTTTTCAACAAACATCTATTGTGTATCTACTAGGTACCAAGTACTATTATAGGCACTGTGATAGAGCAGTGGACAAAATAAACAGAAATCCACATCCTCATGGTTCTTCCATTATGAAAAGCAGACAATAGGCACGACAGGTAAGTAAAATCTGTATGTGAGACTGTGATAAGTGCTATGGAGAAAAATTAAAGGAGATAGAGAATGGGTAGGGTCTCAATTTTAAATAGTGTGGACAGAGAGAGTCTCACTGGGAAGCATACATCTGATCACTGGCTCAAATGAAGCAAGGGAAGAGTTTTTCATGGAGAGGCAACAGCAAATACAAAGGTCCTGAGGCAGGAAGGCATTTAGTGCTCTCAAGGCACAGCAAGGAGGCAGGCGTGTCTGGAGTGAAATAAACAAGGAGATGACATAAGAGAATGGTAAAGACAGACAATGTAGGGCCTTGTTTTCTTTTCACAGCGAGATGGGAGCCATTGGAGGGTTTTAAGCAGAGGAATGACATGATCTGACACACAATTTAACAGGATCACTCTGGCTCATGTGCAGAGAACAGATCGTTCCTGTGCCAATTGAATGAAGTGTGCAAACAGGGAGACAGGTGTAGGAAGGTATTACAACAACCCAGGGGAGAGATGGTAGTAGACTGAAATGGAAATCAGGAGAAATGGTCAGATTCTGAATGTGTTTTGAATACAGAGACAACAGATTTGCTAATGCATCGGTTGTGAGGTATAGAAGAAAGTAAGTGATGACAACAAGGTCTTTGATTTGAGCAATGGGAGGGATCCAGGTGGCATTAGATGAGACGGGGAAACTTTGCTAGAAGCAGACTGAGGAATTCAGTTTGGGATATGTTATGTTTGAAATGACTATTAGATAGCTAACAGAAGATGTAACATAAGTAGTATATATAGGAGTTTGGAGTTCATGGGAGAATTCCAGGCTAGAGCTATACGTTTGGGAATAGTCAGTATATAGATGGTATTTAAAGCCATGAGACTGGATGATCACAACAGTTAGATCAGGCACAGAATATAAGTCCAAGAACTGAGCCTTAGGAAAAACCAGTAAAGGTGATAAAGACAGGAACCAGGAAAGTAGGATCTCCTGGTTAATACTGGGACTATAACCTGATAGAGAATCAGACAAGAAATAAACTTGAGCACTTACTAAATGCTGGGCACTATTTCATGTAAAGTGTCAAAGTCTTATAATACGAAATTACACTAATAATGAAGATAAGATTGATAAGGAAATCCTACCCTTGCTTGGGAAGGATGGTTTTGTTTAAATTACTCCAGTTTCCAGATAAAGGGTATCAAAATTAAGGAAGATTCACTGTTCTCATTACAATTTATAAATAAGAACAACAAAAAAAGAAATCCAATATTATTTAAACTTTCATTCCACTTACTTCAACTGCCAACTTCTTCATGAAATATGTCTTGGTTGTAATCCTTCAAAATTCATCTTATATTTGATTTACTACTCCATAAATTCTCCTGTGTTCCTTCGCAACTATATGTTAACTCTCTCCTTAACCTTTCACAAGAGTAGGGTTGGTCTACTCTTACAGCATCCACTTTACTGCAACTTGTAACAGTCATTTACAAATGTTTTTTCCGATTCTCTGCCCTTCCTTCCTTCATTTCTTGCATCCTCTTTCCTTCGCTCCATCCTTCCTTTCTTCATATATTCATCAATCAATCATTCCATCAACAAATAAGAATGTGCTAGCTACTGTCCTCAGGACATGTGATCTTTGCATTTGTTTATATCTCTAATTTCCTTGCAGGGAGCTTTGCAGACTTTAGGAAAACAATAAATATCAAGCAATTTGAAGAATAAATTTCTCAACAGTTGTTATTAAAACATCATTTTTGTCTTTTCTCTAAAGTTAAATATCTGTGCCAAGCCATAGGCAGAGCCCAAGTCATAGAACAATGAGAGAGAGTTTGGTGGAGTGGAAAGAACTCTTGAACCACTGCTTAGTAGCTACCAGTTTCAATACTTGTTTGTTAAGGAGAAAGACAAAGAGTTTCTGTGAGTCTTAACACACCATGGACAAAACAAACGCAGTCCCAAGGATACAGTCCTGAGGCAGGAAGGCATTTAGTGCCCTCAAGGCACAGCAAGGAGGCAGGTGTGTCTGGAGTGAAATAAACAAGGAGACGACATTACAAGGAGATAATAAACAAGGAGAGTTCATTCCTTATATAAGTTTACCCCCTGCTTCCGTCATCAAGAATCAGAGTGAACATGTTCCTCCAGGTTGCATTTTCAGAAGTGGGAGTTCATCCCCAATTGGCTGATTTACTCCCAAGATTAGCTCATTAGAAGCTGTTTCCTGCCTTCTGGCTCTTTTCTTTTTGAACTAAAGTTTAATTATTCTACAACAAAAAAGCAACATCTACTCTTGTATATATGATCAAAAGATTACATTCCGAACCAAACTTTTTTAAATTTTTCATACTCCTTACTTTCTTTTTTTCTAAGGAAAATCAATTTTTTTTAAATCTTGGGGAAATCATTCTATTGTCCCAAAAGTTCCAATGATCAGAACTCAGTATTTTACTTATGGATAGGGCTATATTTGTGCAAAAATATCCTGTTTTATGGGAAATAAAACAATATGAGTGAATATGACATATTGTCTTTGCACTGCATGTTACAAATGATATACAATATCATAGTAGGTTTTTAAGTTTCTTCATTTAAAGTATTAGGGTTTTTCTGCAGAAGATAAACTCTTCGTATTTGGATTTATAACTCATGAATACCTAGAAAGCAATAAATGTGCAGTTAAATTCGTGGACAAAAAAAAATATGCTTTTTCTTTTCCATTGACAGAATGATCAAAGGAGTAAAAGAACAAAAGTTTGTCAATGATGTGTTTTATCCACCAAAGGCTATATGAAGTTCTTAATTATATGTCTCTACGTGTAAACCACAGACATTGGAAGCAAAGAACTTGAAAGTATGTAAGTTGCTTTGCACTTTAGAAATTTTGCAAAAATTTACTTGGCTACTTATGTCAGAAAGATAAAAAATAAAGTAAACAGGCAATCCTTATCCTTTATGTTCTTTATGCAGGTCTAATCAAAGTATAATTTTAAGTAGAATAAATCATTTATGAGCACTGTCTATTAGAGGATCAATCGAAATAGAAAGTTCCACACCATGAAACTTTCATAGATTTCTGAGAATTAGAAATAATAATGTATACAAATGTTCCCATTATCAAATTGAAATCAACTGTAGACTAAAAGCATAAGAAATATATGACTTTGCTTTTAATATTTTAGTTTTTATGAAATACATATGCAGAACAGTACATAGAACACGCAGTTATCATGTAGTTCATAATTACTAGTACAATTACTAGTAATGATACAGCTAACTCCTGTGTAACCATCACACAGGTCAAGAATAGAGAATTGCCAACACTCTAACACGTAGAGAATTGCTGAGTTATGGAAGAGGAAGGGAGGAAGGAAGGAAATAATGTAAATAGTTAACTTAGTCCACAAAATCAACCACATTTTGGTACTAAAGTAAAAGAGGAATATGTAAATTAAGCCGTTTACAATAAAAACATAACTATCTGAGCAAAATATTAATACACAAATAAAATCCATATGTTATAGATTTAGAATCAAAAATAATTCATGAATAATCATATGAATCTATTTCTTAAATCAGTATTATAATTCTATATTATATCATCTAATGGAATAATGTTGCTAGAGTTCTATGTAATGGAGAAGAATACAAGTTTTATATTTACAAGGTTTTTCAATGCCCTAAAGAGTGAGGAAAAATCTCAGACAATTCAAATATTGCAATGTCAATGGGTTACAAACAATATTAAACATGGATTCATCATCAGACATGACTTATCTTAGACCTGGCATATAATGTCTGAAATTCCAAATGTCTTTTGCATAAGCATGCACATTTATAACAGACAAAATGGAAGACATAGAGGCCTACTCTATTGATTTGAGTATCTGAAGACTGGATTCTATTTCAGGTCTTGCTCTGAACTTGTTATAAGACCTTTGGTAGCTCACTTACCCTCAGCTGACTCAATTTCTTTCCCTTAAAATAAATACGTGTGTTTCTTTACTTATCCATTCAGACACTCATTCAGCAAATATTAATTAAAAACCTACTCTTTACCTAGCACTATTTTAGACACTGAGAATGTAGCAGTAAATATGCATCTTACCTTCCCATGTACATGCAGAGGGGATGGGAATAAACCATAAATAAGCAAGCAAATGAGGAAAAAATAGTGAGATGCATTATCAAGAGAATCCACCTGATAATCCAGTTTCTGAGTAGCTGGAATTTTTCTCTTTAAGGTTCAAAATTTTACAGTGGGGAGGGAAGATTCACATTTGTTTCTAACTATTTTCACATTTATCTAAGTTGATGCTCACCCATTCCCAGAGAAACGTGGCATCTCACACGAGACATTTCATTCACTCACCAAAGATCTACATAATTACCAGAGAATTGCACAGGGGGAAAACACTTCTCCTAAACACAAAAGAGTAAGAAGATGTGAGCTGACATTTTGTTTGTTTGTTTAGAAGACAACACATTGCCTGAGTTTTTCAGGGTGAAGAGCTCATTTTACCAGAACATGAACGGAAAAAGTAAATAACCAAATTCAGGAAGGGACGATTCTAGGAGCTCTTGCATGCTTTCCTCACAAAGATTGGTTTTAGAAAATTCAACTTTCTCTTCTCCTATGTGCCCTCCTTAAAACTTTGTATCAGGACACTTGTCATTCTCAATGCATAATTTCCATAAATTAGAGATATGTGGTGTACATTTGTTATGGAAACAAACCAGTTTTCAGATAGATCAATCTACTTGCAGTAGCTTAACAGGGTTGTCCATGTGCAAAGAAGCATTGAGAGAAATTCAAAATGGTAAATGGAGGAAAGCATGTGGTTAAGATAATGCCACTTGATCTTGGAAAAATAAGCAAACAAATAAACAAACAGACCTCCACTACCATGATCACAGTAAAACAGGGCCTTAGACAAAGAAGTTCCCTGCCAGGGAATTACTAGCTCTCTACAAATGGACCAAAGAACTAGACAGTCCCATTGGTGTTCCAAATTAGATATCTGATTCACAAAGATAACTTTATAAAGAAGAAAAAGAAAGCAGTAAAAGTATGCAAAAGTATAGAGAAGCATGGGAGAGAGAGAGAGATCTAACTTGAGAACCATTAATGTAACTAAAGCTGCTCCCTCATCTTCAAAATTCCCCTATGTAGATGACCAGTCTCTACAGCCAGTCTTTCCTCCCAAGGTCCACACCCACATTTCCAACCATTTTTTGAATAATTCTGCATCTGAAATCAGATACCTCTAAATCCTTCAAAATGTGTCCATTTGTAGAATTCGACTTTTCGTGATTATTCAATTTGGAAAGTCTACTCTAAAATTTAAAAAGTCTTCTTTATTTTATTCAAAACTAGAAACAGGTTTTCCTTTCTTTATTATTATATGCTGGCATGAGCCCTAATATCCAATAAGTGGACCCTATTTTAGATACATACAGCCTTTCATTAAAAACTTGAGAACTTCTCAAAATTCAAGTCAAACCCAAGTCCCATTTAAAGAAGAGGGGCTCGATCCAAGCCAGAACTCACCTATTAACCAAAAACAGAACTTTTTTTTTTTTAATCTGGAAGGCAACACTCAGCAGAGAGGGGAAAAGCAGCGCAAATTTCAAAGTCTAACTTAGTAACATATATATATCACATGACCTTGAGAGAGTGCTCACCTTTCTTCCTCCCACTTTTCTCCTCTACAGAAGGTAATAATCCCAATCTCATAAAGTGGAAAAATTAAGGCAGTGATTTACGTCAGGGAGAAGCACAAGCTCCCGCTACACTAGGTGAGATAATTAGAGCTACGAGTACAGGGAGCGGGAACCACGAAGAACCTACAGACTGTATGGCAAGTCCCAGAATAAGGTCAATAAGATCTGTGTCAGACAGAAGGGCTAAATCAGTGTTTCCCAAAGTTTGCCCCCTGAGAACCCAAGTCCCCAAAGAGGTTATCTCTTAAAAAAAAAAAAAGAAAATTCTGTAGTCACGTGACTTTTGGAAACACTGTATAATAGATACACGTCAGAATGACTCACAGTACACAGTGTATTAAAGCCCCAGAAATCTTGGAGTAAAAAGATTTCTTACTTTTTTTGATGCAACTTTCCTGAACTTCTTTGACCATAGAATCCTTTTTTGTCAAAAACTGTCTAAATAAAGCAGTTTCTGGCCTAATTTAAGTTAGTATTAACAATATATCTTCTATTTCCCCAAGCCTGTGAAGTCCTATCTTTCTTATCTTCGCTTTCACCCTATGGAATCCACAGTTGATTCAGCTTAAAGTAACTCTAGAGTTTTCGGGGTTTTTTTTCCCATTATTAAATGAAGCTTCACTTTGACATTTTTATCACTCTCTATTTAAATCTTTTGAGAAGTGCTTTCATTTACCTTATTGCCTTTTCAATCTCTTACATTTTTACCCAGACTTCATATCTGAAACACCTTCTGAAGGATTTTTGAAGAATTGTATTTTATAACACTAGGGTATTTAGAAGAAATATTTCCTTCATCCTGTGAGTTTATTTGCTTTGCTAACGTCATCTGACAGAACTTTACCTTTGCATTTGATGAAGCCTCTTTCAAGGGGTGTTGACATGTCAGTTGATGGTCTAGCAACTCTATTAGATTTGTAGCTGTTAAAGTGTGCTTTTCTAAAAATGTATACACCACTTGAAAAATCAATCCAGAGAGTTCTACAGTTCAACCTTTACACCTATGCCCTAATATCAGCTTCACTGTCAAAAATGAAGTAACTAGAAACTTGGTTGACCAGAATATTCCATTTCCCAAACAGACTAGAATGCCCAGGTGTTACCTAACTGTCCAACATTGTCAATTTTCTGCTCTTCTCAGTCCCGGAGCTCTAGGCTGTTTTATGCTTATGCTCACACCCTCCTCTAATATTATTTGAAATATCAAGAGAGTTAAGTGATACAACTAAAAGCAAATTTAAATAATCATAATGTTAAACATGCCTATTTCAAACACTTCTTGTGCTTCTTCTGGAAATTCTGAAAAAATCCCCAGAACCAAGTAGGAGGAATGAAGCTGGGGAAGGGGATGCTAGTTAATAATAACAGACCTAGGTTATTTATAATATTTTTAATTGGTATTGATGCCTTCCTTTCTGGTCCTACCTCCTGCATTTTCTCTTCACATTTATCATTCATTCATTCTTTGGAGTTCTAAAGGCCATCATTTATGTTGTCACATACTTCATAAATCTGAAGGATTGTATATAAATGAAAGGAAAAAAAGAGACAAGTTATTTGAATATTTACTAATTACTACTCCATCTAGATTATCAGAATTTTCTAAACTGGTGATGTAAAATACTGGATATTAATAGATGTCTTCTACGAAAGTGTCCTGTGGTCAAATGACCTGGGCATGGTTAAAAGAGTTTAGAAACACTGAGTTAAACAGAGTCAATCAGATTTCCTTATTTTAGGACCTCCCAGATTAGTCAATATGCCAATGTTCATTATGACTCTCTAAGAAGAGCATTTAGTATACAATGTTTCCCAATTGTTTGACCATGGAGACCCTTTAATTTGTCACATATATTAACATATGCCAGAAGTGACTCCAGTGGAAAAATGCTTTCAAGAAATGTGGGCTAAATCAGGCCTCCACAGTGATTACTCCAGGGACAGTGACAGTAGAAAGCACCACTCTAGAGGAACTTATATTTATTCCTCCCTCCCACCCCCCTAAAAAAGGCAGCAGCCAAAAATAACATTGAGATATTTTCCAAATGTGCTCAAAATACACTGAAACATTGAATTTATCATTTAATGATTTCAAACTTTAAAACAATAAAGTAAAGCAAATCTAAAATTTTCCAGATTAAATTAAGTTCAGAATGACATATTCCTTATAAAAAGAAAAATGCAAAAGTCATTTGATTATAACTTTTAAAACAAAATATACCCTTCAGTATACAAAATTTGGTCTTGAAATTGTTTCAGTTACTATTCTTGCATTAAAAAATCACCCCAAAACTTAGTGGCATAAAACAAGCATTTTTACTGCGCTCACAGAAAATGTGAGTCATGAATTCAAAGAGAGTACAGCTTACTTCTGCTCTTCGATGTTTGGGGCCTCAGCTGGCGGGGACTCAGATAGCTGGAGCTAGAACGGTTGAGACTGAAACCCACTTTCAAGACGGCTCCTTCACCCATACGTGTGGCACCTTGGAAAGGATGGCTGGGAAGCTGGCCTCAGATGAGATGGTTAGCTGAGCACATCTACACATGGCCTCTCCAGCCTGGGGCCTCAAAACACAGATTTCTCACATCACAGTTCGTTTTAACAAACACGTCAGAACACCATGGCCTTTTATGACCTGGCCTCAGAAGTCACAAAGTGTCACTTCTGCCATATTTTCTTGGTTTCAGCAGACACAAGCCCACCCAAATTCAAGGGGAGTGACCCCGTATTTCAATGGGGAGAATCATCAAAGAATTAAACTGTCACAGAAATACTTTACAAGTTCCTAACATTTTCTCCACCAAAAGAACCTCTAGATTTCATCTCTCAGATCCACCTGAGATAAAGTGAAGTGGCATGAGAGGATGATTTGGGGCAACTCAAAATATAAACTCTCAGGGGAAAATGACAGAGAATAATTAAGTGTGAGTGTTGGTGGGGGGATCGCTATCTCCATTTTTGCAGAAAAGAGAAAAATAAACAAATACAAAATGTGAGATATGGTTGAAAATTTAGGAAAAGACCTTATAATTTGTGAGATCTGATCAAAACTCCCCCTATGATTGACATTAATCAGACTGGTTGCCTCAATACATTAGTAAAAAGCACATATTGTCCTGGATTAGACATTCATATCTAGGTGTAACAGACTAACTCTATATGAGCTATGGATAAATCAACTCTTCAGGTGGATACATGCATTTGTGCCCTCACTCTATACTAGTCTATTCATCTATTCATGCAGTCTCTCAACAAATAAGTACTCAGCTCTCCCTATGGGCCAGTACTGTACTGTTTGCTGAAAACACATAGATAAAACAGTATTGTTAGTTCCTGCCCTTTGACATCTCAGTCTAGAGCAACATTCATACATTTGTCCAACTTCTTTTTTTAGGCAATCCTATCACAGTAGAAGCTTAATATCTAGATATTTTAATAAAATATGAGCTAAATGATGAGAAAACCAAACCAAAAAAGTCACAAAGCAGTGTATTCACAAGTCATGAAATAAAGTTCATGGGAGGTGGTCACTATGGAACTGGGCAAACTAAGAAGACATCATGGAGGTATTTCAGAGATTTGTTCTCTAAAAAGAGATAACCTACTAATGACCAAACATTGAGCTTTATTTGTACCAACTATATATTTCAAAGGTATGTGACAAAGTTGTGTCATATAACTCATGAAGTACAGGAAATGTTATGTGCCTTTAATTTATCTACATAAATTATATTTAGCTCCAGTCTCCATTTGGTCTCCACTGGCCAAGTTTGGTCAAAAGAACAATAATTTTTGTGTTTCACTAATATATTCCACTCCCCTGCACGTCTCTCTCTCTCTCTTTCTCTCTTCCCTCCACCGCTTCAATCTTCTCACTCGCTCATTCATTTTATATTGTACCAAGACATCAGAACTTATGAAGTCTAAGAAAAATAGGGGAAGTTCTCCCCCAGTGGTCACTCATGGCCATTGGTAAAAGCACTCATTGTTCTTGTTAATGGTTCATTCAGAGATGGCCAATGCTGCTACTGGCTCAATTCCATGTTGTCAGAATTATCTCTCTGGACTTTCTCCTAGTCTGCCAAGTCATTGTTGGGGCTAATTGCCCAACCTCTTGGGGGCACTTCCACATAAAAATGCTGGTGTAAACTCTTCTCCGGGGTGAAAAGGACTAGAACACAAAAACACAAAGGACTGCCTGACTTTTCTGTCCAGAAAATGTGTAAAATTATTTTTTATTCTGTTGTTGGTAAATCTACTCCAGCAAAAAGCCTAAGGACAAGGTAATAAAATTATTACTATATCTCCCCACCACAAGTGATAACTGCACTTTGTCTTTTATTTAAATGTTACCAACTTCCAGAAAAGAACCACCTTGTTAAAAAGGGAGATTAAAGTACATGAATCCTGAATACCTATTAGCTGTCCAAATGTGAGAGGAAATATGTAAATGGCCTTGGTAATAAGAAAATGAAAAGGCATTTCTGTTTAGTTATACATGTAACATACCTAATATCAGTCATTTAGTTCTAACTCTCCTATTTTTAAACTACTTGGTATTCATTGTAATTCATCCAATCATAATAAATTCATTTGACATTTGGAGATTATAGCCTGAATTATTATCATCCAATTTGTATATCATTTAGGATCAATTGCTTACCAATACTATGAATTTTTTTTCAATTTGAAAACTCTGCTGAAACAATAGTTTTTCATAATGGACAAGAAGCACATGGCAATAATCCTAGGTTGTTGGGGTTTTTTTGCCTTTTTGATGGAAGCACTTATAATCAGCATCTCAGTATCAAAGATTACCATTGTTACCAACATGTTGCTTCAATCTGTCTTTAATCTATGCCACCAACTGAGAGATATTAACCATATTTTACATTTCAGTAGTCAATCTGTCTTTTCTATTTATTTTGTGAATAAAATATTTAGGTGTAATTCTTGGCTGATCATATTAACAAATGGTGTCATTATGGGTATAAAAATAATAACATTGCATTTAAATATGATTTCTCAGTTGAGAGCCTCGTTTTACAGGAAGACAAAATCACTCCCATCAGGGATATAAAAATTAAGTGTTTTGCCTAACACACCGAGCCATTAAGATTATCAAAAATGTTTTTTCCTAGGTTCCAATCTTTATGCTCACCTTCATCCCTGCTCCTTACTGAGAACTATCTATAAATGAATAGACTCTGTACATTTTAACTACATCTACCAAAACAAGCTGCACAGACCCATAGACTTGTGGAACATTATTGCTCAAAAATTCTTTGGAGGTTTTGAGACTTGGTTGCACACTAGAATCACCTTGGGAGCTGTTGCCTGGGTCACGCCCCAGAGATTCTAATTTAATTGGTATAGAGTGAGGCCTAAACATCATGATTTTTAAAAGCCCCCCCAGGTGATTCTAATACACAGTCAAAATTGAGAACCACTGTTCTAAACCATTGTTTTACAGATGAAGCAATTCACCCTAACAGTGACACATACAAATTTGATGATGGGACTAAAGCTAAAACTCAAGTCTTCAGAATTCCAGTTAATAAGTCTTTTAACTAACCCAAGAGTTTTTTAATGTGTTTCCCTGGGCCTAGGTTTCCTCAGAGGTACTACATGGAAATGATGGGAATGAAAGAACAGAGGTCTGGTCCCACTTACCCCTCAATATGATCAGCTTTAATTTATCTTTTTTATATGCTCGACTGCTTTGCAAGATTTTTCTAGGAAAAAAAGAAAGAACAGAGGAAAAAAATGTGTGTCTACTAAAGTAAAAATAAGTTTCAAACTATTGCAAATAGACCATATATATAGCAAGAGATCCTCTTCTCAAACTAAAGAGTGCCCACTTCGGAAGCATATACGCTAAAATTGGAATGATGCAGAGAAGATTAACATGGCCCCTAGGCATGGATGACATAAATTCATGAAGAGTTCCATTAAAAAAGCAAAAAAAAAAAACAAAAGACTGTGACTTTTTAAGGATAACCCCAGGCCAGTGGATAAAGTTATATATGTTAAAATGTAAATCTGGGGCGTTGATCAGTTTAAATCTAAGACCATAAAGAGTCCTTCAGGCCAGAGAATAACTGCTTTTAACATCCCAGTGTGCATTTTATAATTGTTAAGGAGAGCTGTGTCCTTCCAAGTTGTGAGGTGGATTAAGAACGCCCCCGAGGAACCTTAGTTTTGAGAAGGTAAGAGGGCTTTTCATTAGACAAACAAGAAAGGGAAACTGGACAGAGTGGAAGGTCAGGAGAGGAGGTCAGAAAAGACTGTAAGAACAAGGGCAGGGAAGCTGGATAGAAAATGATAAGACAGGAACTCTGGTTCCTGGAAGAAACCAGACTTATACTTACTTTATAGGCTATCTAAGAAAGGCATACAGCCTGAGAAGAAGCGAAAGTGGAAAACAGCTGTTTCATCATCACAATCTTTGTCTGGAAAACCTCCACCCACCTTACCTTTGGAGCAGGCTGGAGCTGTGAAAAGTTAAGCCATAGTGCTGAACGCGGCGATTCATCACCTATGATATCAGCTAAGACTCAACCAACATCTACCAAAATCTTGCAAGTTGCTACCTAACATTTGTCTCGATAGTTTTATTTATTCACATCTTTCTGCCTTTGAATTTCCAGCAGTCATCCATTCTTTTATTTTTATTTTGATAGGTTTATAATATTTCCCATTACTGCATAAAATCTGAAATATAATCTCATTAATATATTTTTGTTATTAATAACTGGAGATAATATATAATTTATAAGAATAGCTATCATACATCAATCACCTACCATTTGCCAAAAAACATGAATATCACCCTGTAAATATTGTCTTTTATATTTACTATGAAGTAATGTTGTTATCTTCTTTCTACTCATGGGGAGACTTGGGTTCAAAGAGGTTATTTTGCCCAAGTCACACAACTTTAAAATATTTTTGTTAAGATTTCCGAAGCCTGTGTTCTTTTCTCTACTATACCATGCTGTTTCATTCTCTCCATAGACCCCTGAATCAAGAGGAAATGACCCTCATGTTTTTGAAATATGTAGCCCATCAGTACAAGCATATTTGAAGCTACTCTTTTTCCACTAATGGGACTCCATTTTCCTTTGTATCCAGAGACTCTTGGGAAACTATTACTTTACCATGAGTCGCAGATTAAAGAACAAAAAAGAAGTGATTATAAAAAGCAATTCATGACTTAAAAAGATATTTATTCCTGAATGAGACTTTGCAAAATTTCATCAAATTTTATCAGCTTTAAGCATTGTATATTAATGAATCCAGAAGTCTATCTCCATCTAACTATACAATAGTTAATCTTCTGTACATCTACCTTATAGCAAGACAATTAAACATATTTATTTTTGAAAATCCTTGTTTTTCCTTTCCTCCTGCAGAATATCTAGTAAAAATCCAACATCATCATTACCACTCTGAGTTTAAAATGCTAAATTGTTTCTTATTAAAATTCTTAAAAATATAATGTAAGGGTCCTTCCTTTCTTTCATTTACCAAGGATGCATGTCTTAACTCATCTCATCTAACATAAATCTACCATCGTATAGATCTAACCCACATAACACTAAGGTAATATTTTGCTGGATGATTTTATATTTCAAACCTAGTATGTGGGGTTTTGTTAATAGTTGATATAGACTTGCAATATAATAAATATTCAGCTTCCAAGGGTGACTTCACTTCCAATTCTCTCTTCTTCAATATTTAAATTATGTTCCAGCTATCTCTGCTTGCTGAAATAAAAATAGCTAAAAGTTGCTCAGTATTTAATATATTCTAGGCATTTCAATCATTTTAAGTAGAAAATCTTGATTTATTCTCATAACAAATCTATAGAGAATATACAAATATTACTCCCATTCTACAGATAAGGAAACTAAGTTTAAGTAATGTACCCAAAGTTACTCCCTTAAGTGTGGAGCATTGATTCAAACTCAGGTAGTCTAACTAGAGCCCTTTGATGACTTGGTTACTATTTTACATACAACTTTCACTCCCTTCAGCCACCACTCTTATTCTGCCTTAAATTATTGTTATACCTCACTGTCTACACAAAATCAGAAACTGGACGACAGAGTCTCTGTCTCTCTTATTCCTTTTCTCATCTTACTATCTCCTAAGATAAGGCCTTGCACAAAATAGGTACCCAACAACTTGAACTAAATTATTAAATTAAATTGCACTGGGGCCGGCCCAGTGGCACAGCAGTTTGGTTCGCACTTGGCAGCCCTGTGTTCGCGTGTTCAGATCCCGGGTGCCTGCCGATGCACTGCTTGTCAGCCACGCTGTGGTGGCGTCCCATATGAAGTAGAGGAAGATGGGCACGGATGTTAGCTCAGGGCCAGGAGGATTGGCAACAGATGTTAGCTCAGGGCTGGTCTTCCTCACAAAAAAAAAAAAATAAAAAATAAAACAAAAAAATTAAATTGCACTAATTACATTAATCATTTATTCATTCCACAAATATTTTTTAAGCATGTCTCTGTGTCAGTCACCGTGATATACGATAGAGATAGAATAGTGAACAAAATAGGGAAGGGCCTTCCTTGTCCTCCTAAAATGCATATTCTAATTTGGTAACATTTTATTTTAAAAAAAATCTAGGTAGTCAGTGATTTAGTTGGAACACTTTTAGTTGTCAGTGAAAGAAACTCAACCAAAACTAGCTTAAATTAAAAGGTAACTTCATGACTTACCTTCTTGAGAAGTCTAAGAGGTGACTGACTTCAGACGCAACTAGATCTAAGGCTTAAAAATGCCATCAGGAAATTCTCTCTCTCCCTCTTGGTTTTGCTTTCCTCACTCTGTTTTGTCCTTAGGCAGAGCTACCTTCACAGAATGGCAACAAGAACTCCCAGCAGCTCCAACTTTCATAGTAGCAACTAAGGGGTGGGGGAAGTATGTTTTCCTGAAAGTTCCTGCAAACATTTTTGGTGGAGCGCTCACTGGCCATGCTTGGGTCACACATCCTTCTCTGAACCAAGCAAAATGGCCAAACTAACTGGCCATTCCTTGGTAATGTGCTCATAGCTCATCCCTGTGGTGGGGAGTGGTTCCTAGAACATTGGGGAAGGGGAAGCTTGTCAATAAGCCACATACCTATTACTGTCAAGGAAATAAAATTGTTAGCTACTCCATAACCTCACTGGGCAAGAAACGTTTCTCTACCCATATCCTTCAAAGAAATTACACCTCATAAAATGATCAATACCACCAAGAAAGATTCTTTTAAACCTTAGTTTAGATTATTTTGTTGAATTGGTAACTTTACTAAGCTCACCCATTATATTCAACCCATTAGTTTAAAAAAAGACAATCCCACCAGCAAAAGCAACAGGCTACTAGCCAGACTCTAAACTGATATATGCATTAAAATGGCTGCATTTGAGAGATATTTCATATTAAATAATCCAAATTTGAACAAAACATTTTATTGCTTCTCCTAGATTATTGGAATTATAATCTCTTCAACCCATATTATGTCCATAGAAAACCTTTCCTGAACTCAATTTAAACAATCCTTATTCACATAGCATTGGCTAATCCCAAAAATGCTTGATAAAGACTGTCACAAAATAGCCCATACAAAATGAATTCAAAGGCAAACTGATTCACATATTAAAATTCTGAAAAACAAAATTCTACAAAATACAACCACAATGTATAAAACACACTGGAAGACTGAAATTAATGGGAAGGTCAGGGAGTGGGAAGCAAACAGAAGTAACTGAAGTGCTCATTAGCTCCTTTCACTTTGGGGGACTGAATATATAAATAGTGCAAAACAACCACCCAGTTGATTATGGAAACATGGGGAGCAATCAAAGCTAAAAAAAAGGGAACAAGAAATCAACGCAGCTAAAGGGAATAAGTTGGAAACAGATAAGAAATAAAAATAAAGAAAGCAGCTGACAAACTGAAAAAGGTGACTGGGGAATCCTTAGGGGACAATGAAGAAAAGTGAGCCTTCGCAAAATGTGGGGACAGATTTTCAGCTACAATCAAAAAGCTCAAGAGACACTAACATTGAGCCTACTAGTTAAGATCAGAACTAAATGCAGCTGGTATCATTTCAGAGTCCAGTAGATAGCATCAATCCATAAGGAAAAAAATCCCTTGAGCATTATTAGTGAAAAATTTAAAGGTAGCAATTATATATGCACACTGCATGAACTAGGCTAAATATAGAAGCAATAAAAGGACAGTTTAAGGCACTTAAATAAACAGACAATAAGACAGAGAAACAAAATTGATGGGAGGCTCTTCTTTCTAAGGGATTTGGCAATATCGTATCAGACAAGACCAGCCTAAGATGATAGGTTCAGGTATAAGAAAGAAATTTTCACTAAAATGCTAGTAAAGGAGTGGAGACCCAGATTAGGCTTCTATTTAGCAGATCAACCTAATCTTTTTTTAAAGTGTGACAGAAAGACTCCTGTACATTCATCACAGAACAGTTCGTTTTCTCTGGATCAGACATTCTGCACCGTCTCTTGCAGTGAGGTGGACTATGTGAATGAGTTCTGAGCAGTAGAATGCGGGAGGAACTGATAAATGACAATTCCAGGCCTGGTCCTAAAATCTCTTGAGCCACACTTCAAGTTCTTTCTCTCCTCTGTCGAAGGAGATGGTAGAGCCACTACATAAAAGGAGCCTGGTGCCCTCAATGACTGCATGGAGCAGAGCCTCCCTGTGGACCCGCAGCAAACTATGACATACATATTAAATGTTTATTTTATTAAACAACTGATATCAGCCTACCCTGGCTAACACACAAACATAGGCCCAGAACTTACTGAAGAAAATGGAAATGTTTACATTATAAAACCAGATGATTTTTGAAAGCAGAGCTAAAGAGAAACAAGAAGAGTCCTGCAGTACAATGAAAGTCCAGGGATAGATGAAGTGGGATGATTAGAGAGTTCACATTATTTGAGAGGGCAGAGGGGTACTTAAGAGAAAGGACATCTAATATAAATTTCAGTTGTATGCTGTGCTGTGCTGCATTGCATGTTAATCCCCCCCTTGGATACCAAATCTTCAGTAAAATTTGCTAAATGCAAAGCTTTGAAAAAATGTTACCTTGATAGTGAAAGAATCTATTCAGGGTGTGTCTAGAAGGATAATATAAAGGAGAAAAGGAGCAGTGTGCACAGGATGTTAAACAAAGAGTAAAGATTAATAATTTAGTAACAGCACCTTCCTTACTCATTCTGTGAGGACAGCGTTACTGTAAAACCAAAACCAAATAAAGACATTACCAGGAAAAAAAAAAAAAACTATAGACCAATAACTCTCATGACCATAGATGCAAAAATCCTCAACAAAATATTAGCCAATCAAACCCAACAATGTATAAAAAGAATTATACAGCACAACCAAGTGGGATTTATCTCAGGTATTCAAGACTGGTTCAACATTCAAAAATAAATTAATGTAATGGTACTGGGAAAACTGGATATTCACATGCAAAATAATAAAATTGGACCCCTATCTTACACCACTCACAAAAATTAACTAAAAAATTGATTAAAGAATTAAATGTAAGACCTGAAACTATAAAACTCCTGGAAGAAAATATAGAGGAAAAGCTCCTTGACATTGGTCTGAGCAACAATTTTGGGGGATATGACAACGAAAGCAAAAATAAACAAGTGGGACTACATCAAACTAAAAAGTTTCTCTGCTCAGCAAAGGAAACCATCAAAAAATGAAAAGGCATGGAATTTTTCCCACGGAATGGGAAAAAATACTTCCAAACCATATATCCTAAATATTTAAGAAACTGATAGAAATCAATAGCAAAATAATAAATAATACAATTAGAAAATCGGCACAGGATCTGAAGAGACATTTTTCCAAAGAAGACATACAAATGGCCAACAGATGCATAAAAAGATGCACAGCTCTAATCATCAGGGAAATGTAAATCAAAACAACCTTGAAGTACCACCTCATACCTGTTAGAATGTCGATCATCAAAAAGACACAAGAGATAAATGCTAGTGGAGATGTGGAGAAAAGGGAACCCTTGTGCATTGCTGGTGGGAATGTAAATTTGTGCAACCACTATGGAAAACAGTGTGGAGGTTCCTCAAAAAATTAAAAATAGAACTACCATACAATCCAGCAATTCCACTTCTGGGTATTTATCCAAAGGAAACAAAACTGTTATCTTGCAGAGATATTTGCACTCCCATATTCATTGCAGCATTATTCGCAATAGCCAAAGTATGGAAACAACCTACGTGTTCGTCAATGGATGAATGGATCAAGAAAATGTGATAAATATATACACACAAACACAAAATAGAATATTATTCAGCCTTAAAAAAGAAAGAAATACTGTCATTTGTAACAACATGGATGAAACTAGAGGACATTATGCTAAGCAAAATAAACCAGACAAAGAAAGACAAATACTGTATGGTATCACTTATATGTGTATCTAAAAACAAAAGTGTACTCATAGAAACAGAGAATAGAAAAGTGGTTGCCAAGAACTGAGGTGGGAAACATAGGGAGAGGTTGATAAAACGTTACAAACTTTCAATTATAAGATGAATAAGGTCTGAGAATCTAATGCATAAGTGGTGACCATAGTTAATAATGCTGTATTGTATCATTAAAATTTGCTAAGAGAGTAGAACTTAAATGTCCTCACCAAAAAGGGAGGGGAGGTGGTATTGCATTTTGCATTCATTGTAAAAAATTTTGAGAAAACACAAAAGTCAGAGAGCTAAAAATATGGACCATCCATAATTCCAACACTCAGACAACCACTACTGTTGTTTTCACAATTACAACGTAACGTTAATAGCTGACATCACCTTCTATATCGTTATTTTTTTACTACTTAACCTTTTCTCATCAGCCTCATCCTCCGTCTTGAAAACCTCTTTGTAAATATTATTTTAAGATAAATATGCCATACCTGTAAATACATAAGTTACATAACCATTCTTCTAAATGGAGCATTTCAGTTTTTCTAAGTTGGTTAATTTTAAGTTGTATTGCAATAATAAAAATTACACATACACATTTTTTCTCCGGTTTGCATTATTTCCTTAGGATAATTCCTAGAAGATGAATTCTTAAGTCATGGTGAGTCATGTAAACTGAAGGCAGAAAACATATGTTGAATTAGAGAACTCTAGTTATTTTTTGGAGATCTCTTCTTCTAGCTGTAACTATAAAAGTCTCAAAGAAGCGACATAAATACTGCTAAAATTAGTAATGGGGCAAAAGTATTGACATATTGCAAATTAATGGTATAATCAGGTAGATTGGAGTTACTTCTTGAATTTGATGGCAAGAGTCATAAAGCTTGGTTATTTATCCAGTGGAATAGATTTCTGAGTTCCTGTATTATTGGAAATATCTATTTTAAGTACTTGGCATGACACACACCTACACACACACAAATTTGGCATCTTATTCCAAATGTCTAAGATGGCACGACTACTAGATTTTTCTAATTGAGAAAAAAGCAATATTTCTCAGTCCTGAGAGATACTAAAAAGCTGTCTTCGTGAAAGATAAAGAACAAGGACGTATGTTTCTCCTAAACTCCTTGTTCTGGCCCTGCCTCATTATGATGCAACCAGTTTTACATAGGGAAGTTGCCTATCCCCGACTTTCCTTCAGTTGAAGTCCGGCTGCATTCCAGATTGCTAATAATTGAAAGATCAATTGCATCATAGGCTTGGCTAAGTGTCATTTCAAGTGGCACATATCCAAGATGGCAAAAGCTATAATATTGACCAGAACAAAGAAACTGCTGAAGTTGTTGTAACAAAGGCTGATAGATCCATGTGTGATCTTTCCAGCAAACCTCCAACTCTTGAGTTTACTTTTAGGCTGTATTCTGGGAACAAAGAGATGGGATTTAACTGAGCATATTTAAAATACATAATACAACAACATAACTTTTAAAAGATGGTACTTTCTTGAAAAAAAAATGGAAACTTGAAGACAAAATAGAAGTCAAGAAATAAATATACATGCATACAAAAATTTAGTATATGATAAAGATGATTGATTATTCCACAAATGATGTTGTAAAATTGGATAGCCATCTGGGGGAAAAATAATTGTATCTATATCCCTATTTTATGCCAGTAAGCATTCCAAAATATCAACATTTAAATGTAAGAATGAAACCATAATAGTTCAGAGGAAAACATGGGAAAAAACTTTCATAACCCAGGAATGGAAGCCTTTCTAAGTATGACAAAACAGAGAAGCTATAAAAGAAAAGATGGGAAAATTGGACCTAATTTTTACAAACGAAATCTATATGACAAAAAACACACCAAAAGTTATGTCACAGACTATCAGCAAAATAACAGAGTGAGAAATTATTTGCAACTCATATTACAGACAATGGACTAATATTTCTCTAATATACAAAGAGCATCTGCATCTTGATAAGAATAATGTAAAAAAAACAATAGAAAATATAGGCAAAGAATATGAACACACATTTCACAGAGAACTGTAAATACAGATGGCTCTTAAAAATGTGAAAAGATACTGATGAGGGAATAGGAATTAGAATTGTTGATCTTATTTTCAGGACTTACCGTTATTCACAAACAATTAAAAGGTGGACATTTAGGAATGATGATGTCACCTATAATATTTGCAATTTCATAATCTTAATCTTCAGGTGGATTTTTCTTCCATCACTGTTTAATGTAGAGTGAGTTTGTTAGATCACTTGTATTGAACATAACAGAAAAGGAAAAATTAGAAAACTTTGCCAGAAGTGGGGAAGAAGAAAATATAAGGCTTGGTTTGGTTTTTGTTTTGTGCCTTTTTTTAGCTGTGTCTTTTTGGGAAGGGGAGTGTCAACTTTTTAAAAACGCATCATTAACAAATTCTGAAAAGTATAGAAGGCATAATAATAATCACCCATAACCACACCTGAATATGGTCACATTGAGCATTTTAATGTAATTTCTCTCTCCATTTCCTATATAAATATACAATCTTTTAGTACACACACACACACACCATACATATAATATATAGTGTATACAGAATATATTATATACTTTAATATAGCAGAATTTTCTAATCTGCATTTTTTTCACTGAGCATAGCATAAACCGAAAAAAGAGTTTTGAACAGCTTTGAATGAAATATAAGGGTATCTTAGCATATGGGATAGCAGTACCAAGACCTTAAGCAAGAACGTGAGGTTGAGGGAGGGAGGTTGAATTTGAGTTTCTTCACAGCAATGTGTATGCACCTGTTGGAGAAACCAATATTTTCTGTCCTCGTGTTTCCTTTCCATGCAGAAAGGCTTACCCCCAAAATAGCACTTCCAATTTCTTTCCTATGTGAGGTAGAGTAACTTATCTGATTGGCGAGTTTGAAAACAGAATGGTCCATGTGCAGGTTTGCTCCTTCAGATTTCTCTCTGCCCCTGTGCAGGAAGCATTCATTCCCTTTGCTCTCCGCCTCACAGTAAGTTACCTGTCCCGGTGGGCAAGACTTGTGCCTGAGCAGGTAAATTTAATTCTGGAGTAAAGCTTCAAGAAGCACATTAAAACTGTGATCTCCAGTACAGCTTTAATCTGTATTCAAGCTGATACTTTGATCTTGAGATGTCTGCCTCTTCCCATTTGACCTCAACTTGCAAGGTGAAGAAAGGGGTAGTACATATTGACTCTCTAAAACTCCAACTTTGTCTATCATTACATGTTTCCAATTCACAAAGTATATTCATGTCCATTATTTTATTTAATTTTCACAGCAACCTTTAGATGTAGGAGGGAAGATTTTAACATTTGTTGAGTGAATGCCCACTGTTTGTCAATAATGTGCCAAGAGTTTCAAATTTTTTTTGTCTTAATTAATCCTCACAACTTTGAAAAATAGAATTTACCCTTATTTTAAAGAGTAGAAAATGGAGTCTCGGGGAGGTGTAATGATCCGCCCAGGATAGACAACTGGTAAGAGGCAAGACTGGAAGTTCAAAAGGACTGTAAACACCGAGATTATATCCCTCATTCACTTTTGCATTCCCAGGTCCTGGTCTCTGCCTGGCACAGAGAAGGCACTCAATAAATACGGTTGAACAAATGACTCCAAATAAATGCTCTTTCCACTACACCATAGAGTGAGAAGAGAGATTTTTTTAAACTATCAAACTCAGGAAGCCTTCAAGCTACAATCCTGTTACCATGGGAGTAGGGGGTGGAGTGGGAGTGGTCAGCAGGGGGGAGCCAATGGTCATGTCTGGAGATGTTTACAGAAATCCCATAAGGTTGTATGTGACAGCAGAAAACAGAAAGGACTGTGAAATGTGAGATCTAGTATTTCATAGGCGCCTGGTCACTAGTAAGGCAAGTGAGACCTTTAACAAAATCATTTGCTTGCTCTCATCCACAATTCTTTCATCTGTACGATAAAAGTGTTAAAACAAATTATCTTGGAAGTTGTACTCCTAATATTCTACCAATATGTGAAGCCCAAAGCTCAACCTTAAAAAGAACAACTGCTGTTGCTTTCTAAACAACAAAGACTATGTATTTATTGTGTGGTTATATAGAGGAATTAGAATTTAACACATATTAAAGGCCCTCTAGTTTTTAATATAACAGAGTTCTCACATGTCTACAAGTCTACAAGCCCAGAAACTCCTGAGGATAGAAACACAGAAGACACTAGTCCACAAAATCAGAACATTCTAACAGGAAGTGATAGCACAGATTCTATTCGAAAAAGGATTGTTCCAAAAGTCATGATTTAGAACTTGCAGTTACCACTGAGCAGAAAGAACTAAGACCAAATAGAAAAATCTCTTTGCCTAAGAAAAATAAAAGAGATATATCTACCTTTCAGCTTTTTCTCTCTTTGTGCCTCTTAAACAAACAAACAAACACACACACTATGAATGCCATTTTACCAGAAATACACACCAGACAGGTATCTTCTTTTAAAAGATTGGAAAAGGAAATTAAAAGAAGCAGTCATTTTCTTTGTCACATCTGACAATGCGCTAACAACAGGTGACAATGAAGGAACTCTGCAATGATACGCATTCTGCTCTATCTTTGCTGACCTGAAGCAACAAGAAAGCAAGTAATATCCTCCATTAACAGAAGAAAAGCTTTAAAAATTGCTCAAGTTTACCAGTATCATTATTATGTTATCTGATTTTTTTTTTTAAGATGCAGGTGTAAGATTCAAAGTGACAGCATAATGTACATGTCAAAAAATATTCTATTTAGTGACCTGCCTTTTGAGGAAATAAAGGAGCCTGAAAATTAGCTTAATCTATTTACAACAGGCTTAAGCCATAATGTTCTAGAAAAAATAACCACAAAATGCATTAAGATCATCATTGCCTGCATCCAAAGGCATATAAATAATTAATTGTCTACTGGATACCAATTTTAGCCAAATCATTCCTACAAAGTATCAACAAAGGACTGTTTCTTGCTAGATAAGAACCGAGTATTGTCTTACCAATATTCAAAAGGAAAGGGGGCAGAGGGAAGGCCTGATGTATTATTATTGTCAAATAAGGATGCTATATATAGCTTAGAATTATTAAGCAAGGACTGTTAAAACAAAGTGGGTGGGGGTGGTCTATCTAACATCGATACATAAATGATTATTGTTTAGTCCAGCAGAATTTTGTACCCCTTACTCCAACTTTTGACTCCCTATTGAAAAATCTAACCCTGACAGCAGTTATCTAGCATTCATATCAATAAAAGTCTCTTACTTCTGCTTCAGCAGCTTTGTAGTGATAATCTAGCCAGAAGTTTAAAAAGTCCCTTACAAATGTACCCTTTAGCCTTGAAAGCACTTAAACATACATTACCAAGAATTAGAGAATACATAAACAAAAAGGGACATCAGGTCTGATCTTAAATCTTGTTATTGGAAAAATTGTTTAATTCAATAAATACCACTTGTGTACCTGCTGAGGAGGTGCTATGCTCAGGATAGGGAGAAACATAAAATATGTGCAGATGCTGTCATTGAGGGGTCTACCCACTTCCCCAAGTTCATCTGATTTATAAGAGCCTGATCCAGGACTTGTGACCAGAGTTCCTTACTCATAAGCTCTCCTCGGTATCCAGCATGCCATTCTGTTCTTTTTTGGTCCTCCAAACCGCTTGCCAGCCCTGGTGGTCTAGTGGTTAAGATTTGGAACTCTCACCTTTGAGGCCCTGCTAGGAATCGGAATGGACTCAATGACACAAGCAACAAAACACACAGCTACTATTAATCTCATTTGACAGATAAAGCAATGGAGGACTAAAAAATTCATATAATAAGCTCAAAATCACGTACCTAATAAGCCAGGCTTTATCCCATCTTTCCAGACACCTAGCCCAGCGCTCTCACTACTATGCTGGAAGTGGTAAGTAATACTCTAGGAATAGGTAAACTCACATAATTTGGTAGTGGCTGCATGAACTGCATGGTCAAAGAGGCAATTGTTGGCTATATCCAAATTTAGGGGGGAAACAGTTCCTTAACTGATTAGTGATGTCTGCCATGGACACAAGAATGGGGATGATGGCAAGTGTGTTCAATATTTTCTATCTGTATGCAGAAGTTTTACTACCTCAACGAAAGTCATTTATATTGTCAAAAAAATATGCTATTATGATATAATTTAAAAGTTATGTAGTATTTCTCATCTTTATCCAACAAGCACTAGTGCTATTATGTGATACTAGATATTGGTAATGTAAAAATGGATAAGATTTGGCCTGTGTCCTAAAATAGTTCATACTGTAGCAGAAATCTAAACAGCTAATGTAATAAGCACTGTACTTGTAAACATAGCTCTAATATTCCGATGTAGCATCTTTAATTTTATAATATGGGAAAAACAAGGTTTGGTATCTTCATATACCAATTACCAAGTGAATGTCTGAATATGACCTATAATTATCATTATAACCTAGTTAAAACGCATATGATGCCTGTAACTGTCATAAATTTGTTGTGCAAATTAAATGGTATAATGCATTTTACGTGTTTAATACAGTGTCTGAAACATAGAGAGTAATACCAGCTACTATAAATTAACCAACTGACCCTTCTTGAATCTCTAGCACAAGTTCCACTAAAATGCTCATGAAAGCGTAGACAAATATAAAAATTCACAAAACTGAAAATTGAACTAAAAATCAAACTTATTATCAAAATTTGGAATGAATTTACCCTAAATACAAAGGTTATGAAACTGGATTGAAAAATATCAATGAACTTTTGCTTCTTAGTGGATATAGTAAGGTGTGACTGGTAATAAGTAGGAAAAAATGGATAAATTGGAACAATTTTGTCACGGGCATATTGGAGAGCTTTGAAAGCAAAGACTAGATGAATTGAAATTCCAGAGGAAGGTCACTCCTAGGTATGGTGGGTGAAACTGTGTCCCTCAAAAAGATAAGCTGAAGTTCTATCCCGCAGTACCTATGAAAGTGACCTTTGGAAATAGGGACTTTGCAGTTGTAATCATTAAGATAAGGTCGTTAGGGTAGGCCTTAGCCTCCAGAACTGTGATAAAATAAATTTCTGTTGTTTAAGCCACCTAGTTTGTGGAATTTGTTACAGCAGCCAAAGGAAACTAATACACTAGGTGAAGAAAAATTTTTGACCATTTTCTTCCCTGAGGGTGTTTCCTGATTCTGGCCATGGCTGAGGACCAGCCTTTTCCCAGGTAGAAGGACTCTACAGTAGAGCTTCTGGCAGCCCTGTGAGATTGGTATGGCAGATTCAAAGCTGGTGAAGCACAAACTTAAGCCCATTTTCCCCATGAGACATTTGCTGAGTCCTAAAGCAGAATGAGAGGCCAGGAGGCTAGATCAAGAGGCTTTTAAATGCACAAAGAGATCCCTAAAAGTATTAGGAAAAGGAAGATAAATGTAACCAATAATCGGGAGAAAAAAAATAGCAGAAGCAGATCCACAGATTATCCACCTATTGGGGTGAATAAACAAGGACTCTAAAATACTATGATCAATAAACCCCTAGTAGGACTGTCGAGAGAGAGAGAGATCACATATTATCAAAATCAAGATAAAAAGGCAACATTAGTAAAAATTGTTAACATAATAAAAAAGAGGAGGGGATATAATGAACAACTTTATGCCAATAAATTTGAAAATTAGATGAAGTGGAAGAACTCCTTGAAAATCATAAAATAGCACAGCTGAAGCAAGAAAAACATCTGAATAGTCATTAATCAATTAAAGAAATTTAATTTGTAATTATGACCTTTCTCACAGACAACCGTTACTGCTTAGCTTCCACTTAATCAATAAAGAAAAAATATACGAAACAACAGTTTTCAAGACACTTGACAGCAGGCTGAAGGACAGTTTATTACTGGGAGATACAAAAGAAATGGGAGAAGCCCTGCTACTACCCCGGCTTAATGCCTTTAGGGAGTTTCTAGGCACCGAGACAGAAGGGGAAACCCAGGCAGAGACCAACAGACTCCCTGAGTTGAAGAGATCGTGATGAAAGTCTGGAAACACCAAGGCAGCGAGAGTTTGCTAGAAAGAGCACCACAGAGGAGAGAACAATAAAAAGGAATAATTTCAGAGAACTGTAGAGTCCCCTCAAGTATTCAGCTGAGTCTGGTCAGCACAAGTGTATGAGGAAACCATCTGAGGCCAAGGAAAGAAAACTAAGAGGATTCGAGATAACAATGTCTGATGCTTACATAGGTCCAGCAATCCTGCCTCTTCCCACTAACAAAAATGGAAAAAAATCACGATTCATGGGGAAGTCAATAGAGTACACAGAAGGGATTTATCTCAGTAGTGAGGAAAATTGAACCATAGACAGAGCATGACTCCAGTCCCACCTAACAAATCTTAAAAAGGATCAAATCATTTCCAAACAATTTAATTGCATCCCAGAAAAAGGTCAAGAATATTTATAGGAAGAGAAAAACATCCAGAATTGAAAAGGTAAAGTTCACAGTATCTGACATCCAATCAAAGATTACCAGTTAAGCAAAGAAGCTGGCTAATATTACCCATAATGCAATGCATTGAAACAAAAAACAATCAATTGAAACCGAACCAGAACTCCACAGAAGTTAGAATTAACAGACAATATTAAAACAGTAATGATAACTGTATTCCACATGTTCAAAGTAAAGCAGAGATACAGAAGATATAAAAGAGAACCAAATCTCATTTCTAGAGATAAAAACTACAATTCAAAAGATTTAAAGAAATGCAACAGATGTAATTACTGGCAGATTTAAATGAACAGCAATAAAAATACCTAAAGTGAAACACAGAAAGAAAAGAGAATTTTTTTTAATGAACGGCATCAGAGAGCTTCATTACAACCTCGCGGAGCCTAATATATGCGTAATGAAAAGAAAAGCCACAGAAAAAAATTGTAAATTACATACACGACAAAGGACTTGTATCCAGAGTACACAAATAATTTTAAAAACTTAATGATAAGAAAGCAGATAACTCAGTTTTTTTAATATGCAAAAGACCTGAATATACACTTCATCAAAGACGATATACAGATGGTAAATGAGCATATGACAAAACGCTTAACGTTATTAGACATGAGAGAAACACAATTAAAATAAGAATAAGATACTACCACACATCTATTAAGATGGCTAAAATTAAAAAGACTGACTGTACCAAGTGTGGATGAGGATGTGGAAGGACTGGAACTCTCATACACTGCTGGTAGCAATATAGATGACACAACACCTTTGGAAAACAGTTTAGCACTTTCTAAAACTTTATATACTCACCTATCATTTGATCTAGTCATTCCACTCCTTGATATCTACCTAAGAAAAATGAAAGCAAATGACCATACAAAGACTTGCACATAAAGATCTTAGCAAGTTTATTTGTAACAAGCAAAAACTGGAAACACCCCAACAAGAGGTAAACGGATAGCAAACTGTATTGGAGGAAACAATCCAACAAGAAATAAATTAATAGATATGGTGTATCTCTACAATGAAATACTGAAAAAAGAACAAACCATTGTTACACACTACAACATGAATGAATATATAAATGATTATGTTAAATGAAAAAAACCAGGGAAAAAAGAGTATATATTGTATGAGCTGGTTTACATAAAATTCTGGAAAATATAAACTAACATTAGTTACAGAAGGCATATTAATAGTTGCCTGGAGTCGGGGAAGTGGAGAGAGTCAGGAGGGAGGGATTTCAAAGGGTTATGAGGAAGCTTTTGTAGGACATAGTTATGCCCATTATCTAGATAGTGGTGGTGGTTTCACTGGTGTGTACATATGTCAAAGTATCAAATTGTTTCGCAATTTCCATAATTTATTTCATGTCAATTATATCTCAATGAAGCTTAAAAAAGAATCCCACAAAGAATACTCCAAGCCCAGATGACTTCAGTAGTGAATTCTACCAAACATTTAAGGAGAAAAAGATAATATAAATTTTATACAAACTCCTCCAAAGAATACAAAAAGAGAAAATACTTCCCATTGTCTCTGATACCAATATATCCCTGTTACCAAAACCTGGCAAGGACAGTACATAAAAGGAAAATCACAGCCAATGTGTCTTATAAAAATAAATGCAAAAGCCCTAAAAAAGATATTAGTAAGTTGAAATTAACAATTTATAAAATATATCATTTCAAAGAAGAAATGCAAGGTTGGATCAACATGTGAAAATCAATCAGTGTAATTCACCATTTTTAACAGAATAAAAAAATTATCATCTCCATATATGCATAAAAATCATTTGATAAAATCAAAAACTTGTTCATGGTAAAAGCTCTTATCTTACTAGTAATAGAAGGGAACTATCTAAATCTGAGAAAAGTTAGCAATGAAAATTCTACAGTTAGAATCTTACTTAATGGTAAAATATTCAACACTTTTCCCTTTAGTTAAGAAACATGATAAGGATATGCATATCACCATTTCTATTCCACATTATACTTTCAATAATACTAGACAAATGAATAAAAAGTTTTAAAATTGAAAAGGAAGAAATCATTGTCAATATTCATAGATGATATAATTCTGTACACGGAGAATCTAAAAGAATCTACAAGATATTAGGATTCGTAAGTAAACTAATAATAAGACATAGTGAATTAGTGGTCTATGGATACAAATTCAATATACAAAATGTACTTTTATACACTTGCAAGAAATGATTGGAAAATGTAATTTTAAAAAACACCATTTACTTAGCATTTGAAATCTCAAATATGTAGGAATAAATCTAATAAAATCTATACAAGATCTCTACAGCAAAAAACAATAAAACATTATTGAGAGAAATTTTAAAAACCTTAAATAAATGTGGAAATGTGCAATATTCATGGATAAAAACGCTGAATGTTGTTAAAACATCAGTTCTCTTCAAATTGATCTACAGAGTCCATCCGATCCTCATCAAAATACCAGCCTGTGTTTATAGTGTGAGAGAGAAATGACAAGTTGATTCTAAAATTTATATGAAAATTAAAAGGATCTAAAATAGCCAAGGTAATCTTGAAAAGAACAGAATCTGAGATCTTAAGCTGCCAGCCTTCAAGACTTATAGGAAGCAATGGTAATTAAGATAATGTGGAATTGGCAAAAGGATATACAAATACACCAGTGGAACAGATTAGAGTCCAGAAAGAGATTCACACATATATGGCAACCTGATTTACTTTAAAGGTACCTGTACTTTTTAATACAGGAAGGATGATCTTTGAAATAAATGGTGTTAGAGCAGCTGGATATATAAATGGGAAAGAATCAACCACGGCTACTTCACACCATACACAAATTAATTTGATATGGATCATAGACCAAAATGTTAAACAATAAATCTTCTAGAGGAAAACAGGAAAATATCATCATGACCTTGGGCTAGGCAAAGCTTTCTTAAAAGAACACAGAAAGCATTAACCATTAAAAAAAAGTTAAGAAACTGAATTTCATTAAATAAGATATTCTGGCCATCCCAAAGCATAATTAAGAAAGTGAACATGTAAGCCACAGAGAAGGGGAAAATATAACTATTAAAAGGGCTCATACACCAAAAACATAAAGAACTCCCGAAAATCGTTAAGAAAGAAACAGACATCCCAATTTTCTAATGAGCACAATTCTTAAAATGGTACTCATGAGAAAGGATATCAAATAGCTATTTATATATAAGTAAAAGTACATAATTAGTCATCGAGGAAACTGAAATTAAAACAACAGTGAACTACTTCTACACATCAACCATAATGGCTAAAATTTGAAATGATTCGTCACACCAAGTGTTGGTGAAGAGATGGAGTAACTGGAATTTTCATATGTTGCTAAGTGGGGTGTAAATCTCACATATTACTAATTGGATTGTAAATTGCACTGGCAATCTTATGACCCAGCAATTCCACTCCTAGGTGTTTATCCAAGAAAAATAAGTGTATTTGTATAACAAAAGACAAGTTCAAGAATGTTCATAATTCCTTATTATAACTCAAAAAAGAAAGAACCAAAAGAACTACCAACAGTAAAATGGAAATATAAATTGTGACATGGGATACTACACATGGATTTTTTTTAAATGGACTTACCATCACATGCAACAAGAATTGCAAAATTAATTCTTGGTGATAGATGTCAAAATAGTGGTTATCTTTGCAGAGGAGTGGGGATATTACTGATTAGGAAAATGTCCAAAGAAACTTTATGTGGTGCTGTAAATGTTCTATATCTTGATGTGGGAGACAGTTATATTGTTGTATACCTATGTAAAAATCATCGAGCTGTACACTTAAAATTTGAGACTTTATGATTATGTGTGACACCTGAATAAAAATAAATATAAAAATTAAAACATTAATAATTTTGTTAAAAAGTTAAAATTGAAACAGGGCCAAGGAGGTTACATCTTGCATTCTAGGTAAGCTACAATGTGCTAAATAAAAATCTGCTAAATAATGGCATTAGAAGCTATCACATCAACTTGGGCTCTGATGGTCTGAGAAAGTAATTTCTCAGTGGAGCTATAAGAGCAATGGGCGAATCCCATACCCATTTTGTCAGCAAATGCTGGATCTGAATAGGTTTTTTCTTTACCTGAAGATGAGTAACAGAAGAAAATTAAAAAGAAAAATTTAAAAATACTGCAAAACTAGGAAAAGGGAACATCACCCACGTATTTCAGAGGAAGGGCATACTGCTGATTGACTTATTACAGGAAACTTTGTGCAAGATTTTGGACAGCACACAAGAAGACATAATATGAGAAAAAGCTATAAAAGTAGAATAAGGTTATATGATTAGCCAACAGGATAAGATGAAAAACTGTGTTTGTTCTCAATTCAAAAATATAAGTTGGGGGTCTGGCCCAGTGGCATAGTGGTTAAGTTTTCATGCCGCACTTCAGCGGCCTGGGGTTCACAGGTTCAGATCCCAGGCATGCACCTACACACCGCACATCAAGCCATTCTGTGGTGGCACCCCTCATACAAAATAGAGGAAGATTGGCACAGATGTTAGCTCAGGGACAATCTTCCTCAAGCAAAAAGAGGAAGAGTGGCAGTGGATGTTAGCTCAGGACCAATCTTCCTCACCAAAAAAAAAAATATATATATATATATACACACAAAGTTGGATAAGTATAGGAAGTTCTAAAACCCTTCATACAAAAAAAATAGTGATAATTATGGGTTTTACTTCAGGAGAGAGGAAAGTTAGGGTAAAAAAAGAATGGATTATAGGGACGAGAACACTTGGAGGCCCTCGAGATTAAAGTTTAAAAAACTACAGGAATCTACATAAGGTTATAAGCAAAGATAGGACAAGATCACATAATACTAAGGTTAATTCAGTCACCAACCATTAAGCAAGCAAGGAGAATAATAAAAAGCAAGAGGATAGTATAAAAACATGAGTAAAATTCTGCCATTAGGGCCCATACGCGATCCAAAATATTAAATTAAGTTCCAGATTGTATTATTACAAAGTTGGGAGCAAACCACCCTGGAGATCCAGGACCTGACGGCGCTTTACAAATTTGCTCTGGTCTACCCGCCATTTGGCACCACTTGCCCCTTGGTGGTAATTGCTCCTCTGGTTTAAATAGTAATGGGGATGATTCTGGGTCCTGGAGACTTCCTAGGACTTCCAGGACAGGGCCAATTATTCCAGGAATCTCTGTTAGTTGCTGTCCTTTGTTGGCTCTACCAGGGAGATTGGGCCAAAAGAATCCTGGGGAGGTAGAAACTCACCATCTGCTTTCCCCCTACCATAGGCGGGTTGCCTGCAGCTTTCTTGCTTGGCCTACAAACACTTTCCCCCCAGAAAATAAGAACTCTACCCTATGCTTTTTGATAGAAGAGGTGGTGTCTAAGTGAAAGATGGTAGCCAATGAACAATTGTGTTATATCTGGATTTGTATTATCAAGGATGACATAAAACACTTTTACTCTACCTCTGTAGTATTTTGGGCCTGAACCAGTATTGTTTCTATAGAAATATCTTGGAAATATATAATATGAGAGTTCTGAGGAAAAGTATTTGCATAGGGAAACAAGACAACAGGAGAACAGGGGGAGGGAGACAGAAGAAAGATAGAGGCATATAAAGAGACTAAAGAAAAGAAAGGACATTTACGAGAGGTAAATGATCTGAAGGAGATGAAGAAGAAAATTAAAAAGGAGAGAGAAGAAAGAGAGGAAAGGAGAAAAGGAGAGTGAAGGAAAGAGAGAAGGAGGAGACAGAGAGGAGGAGGTAGAGAGATAGGGAGGGAGGGAAGTAAGGAGGAAGGGAGCATCTTACAGCATTATTCTACACTACAGGAATTTGTCTTGAGTAAAAGTAGTAGTCATCTTAATTTCATGTTAGAGTACTCACCAAACAATGTTTCTCAACTGCTTTCTTTAAAAATACTCTCCCCATTCTCCAAGACACCATGAGGGAACTTAAAAAAAAACACCAGGAGTGGTTCTTTCCAGGATTCCTGCCTTTCACTGTCTAATAGTGTGGAACAAAGGAATGGCTCCTTCAGTAAGGAGAAAATCTTTGAACTTTGTTGTGCCCTTTTTCCTGACTGGAAAAAACGCCTATGTCCCCAACAGGATCTGATAAAGAACCCCCTGAGTACTACAATGTGAATGCTCAGGGATTTATATTCATAACAGAAGGAAAAGATTAAGAGGAGAATCCTGAGAGACTTAAATGCCAGATATCAAGCAAATGTTTAAGGTTAACAGGGTCAGAACAAGATGGCATTGCTAGAACAATATAAATCAACTGATCTTAAAGCAATTTAAAATACATTTGGTTATGTGAAGGATGATAATGGGAAAGAGTGATAAACTACCAATTGTTTACATCCCAAAATTTATTTTAAAGTGCTCAAGTAGAACACTCAGATGGCAGAGAGTTCAAGGAAGGGAAATAAAATGTTTTCAGAAATAATTAAAGCATAACCAGAAATAAAATTTCAGTGCCTAAGCAATATGTGGTGGACCATCAGCAATATTTGGTATTCATGGGGTGATTACTTGCAGCAGAAAGAAAGGGACCTATTTGTGAGCATCTTCTGTTTGGTAAGAAGGCTATCCATGTATCTTAACAAAAGCTAATAGCATTATTATATTTGCTGCTAGTGATGAATATTTTATACCAAAGGCAATTGTAGAAATGTGCTAAACAAAGGAATAATTCCCCATATTAAGGAAAATGTTGATAGTTCAAAAACCTAAGCAAGCTGTGACATTGAACATTTAACAATTTAAGGATATGATCATAACAATAATTGCTACTTTTCTGGACACTAGGAGAAGCATCCACAAGATTTGAAACACCTCAGGCACTGAATGTTCCAAAGTGCAGCTGGTCATCTCAATCCAGCTTCTACTATCACTATGAAGTCCCTTCCAATTGCAGAATGATAAGAAAATAACATTGTGCAAGCTGATACAATAGGAAAGAAAACGTAAGACTTGTACATTGTAGCTTTATTTTTTGAAGTAATAAGTGTATTAGTTTTCTGTTATTATTGTAAAAAGTTACCAAAAATTTCATAGCTTAAAACAACACTGAAGTCTGACACTAGTCTCACTGGGCTAAAATCAGGCTGTTCACAGGGCTGCATTCCTTCTGAGGATCTTGGGGAGAATCCCTGCCTTTTCCAGCTTTCAGAGGCTGCCTGCATCCCTTGGTTAATGACCTCCTCCATTTTCAAAACCAGCAATGGCTGGTCAAGGCTTTCTCACATTGCATAATTCTGATGCTTATTCTTCTGCCTCCCTTTATCACTTTTAGGGACCTTTGTGACGGCATTGGGCCTACCAATATATTCTATGATAATCTCCCTATTTCAAAGTCACCTGATTAGCAATCTTCATCTGCAACTTTAACTCCCTTTTGCCATGTAATATAACATATTCACAGGTTTGGGTGATTAGGGATTAGCACAATGACAGCTTTGAGGGGCCATTATTGTGCCTACCATACTTGGGCACCCATTCATGATCCAAATTCCCCCACATCTGCCATCTCAAGATGTAAATAATACCCTGAACTTAGTGTTTATCAATAGCATGTATATTTTAAGCTATTCTACATGTTTGTATGCATAGCAATACATAGTGTCCTTTTAAAGTTTTTCTCTGGACATCATAACATATGTAAAATTCTGAAACTTACCTTTTCATTTAACACTATGCTTTTGTATAGCTCTCTATCATTTATTTTGGATGATGTTCTATATGCGTATATCGCAATGAACATTCTCGTTCATATCAAATTGTGTCTATGTGCAAAAGTTTTTCTTGGGTAAATACCTAAAAGTAGAATTGCTGAATGAAAGATAAGAACATCTTTAAACTAACTTGTTATCAAATTGCTTTACAACGTGGGTTTGCCAATTTATATTTCTATGAGAACTGTATTAAGTTCTCATTTCTCTGCATCCTCACAGCCTTTTAAATATTTTCCTTGCTGTTATAGGCTGAATTGTGTTCCCCAATATATCATATGTTGAAGTCCTAACCCCTAGCACCTCAGACTGTGACTATTTGGAGATGAGGGTCTTTAAAGAGGTAATTAAATTAAAATGAGGTAATTTCGGTGTGCCCTAATCCAATAAGACTGGTGTCTTTATAGCATATTTTCATAAAGCTATTGGTCATCCAGATTTTTTATGAGTGTTGTCTTTCTTCTTATTGATTTGTATGTACCTAATAAATCTTAATGTAAGTCCTTTCCTTAAATAGCTACACACATTGCAAACATCTTTTTGTTTGCCTTTTATCTGCCTCTGATAAACACAGCTTATCTTTCACGTTGTTCAACAAAAGTTTTAAACTATGTACTTAAATGTATACATCTTTTCCTTTACGTTTTTCTCTCTTCTGTTTCTTTTTCACCAAAAATGTCTTTGTCCCAATGCCTTACAGTCCTCTGTATTTTCTTCTCAAAATTTGAAGATTTTTGTTTTACAAATTTTTATATGATACAGATGATATGATGTGCCACCCAGATCCCCTTTCAAGACCAAAGCACTCATTCCCCATACATCCTCTCAGCTGTCAGGAGTGGCTGCTCCTGGCCCACAACTGGGTCTCTAAGAATTGCCTTCAGCCACAGGATGCAGCCCAACTCAAGAATGCGATCCCTCCCTGAGGGAGGTCCATGTACAATGACTGCTCAGTGAGAGGTGACAAAGGCCGGGTCCTCTATTTATTGTTTTTATCTTTCTAACACATAAAATTTAGTGGATACCATTTCTTTTAGCAATACTTAATTGAATGTTATCAATTTTCTTAGTCGTCATTATTTACTTTCTCTTCTTCCGTCCATGTTTGCTCTTTGCTGCAGTGCATCTATTCATGCTTCTTTTATCGAGAGTCTGTGTGTTATGAGCATGCTTATTTTCTATGTCTAAAATGTCTTTCCTCTCCCCTCTTTCTCAAGTAATTCTAAACTGATAATATTTTTCCTTACCACACTGAAGATATTACTCTATTGTCTTCAACTATTAATTATTGCTAAGAAAAGTATTGTCAGTCCAACTGCTTCCTTTCTCCATATTCTAATTTTCTCTCTGAGAACTTCTGATATTTTCACCTTTTAACCCTGATGTTCTTCAATCAAACAGTGTCTAAGCACAGACTTTTTTGGTATTTGTATTTATCTTATATTTGTGCATCTCCTTTAAATTCGATGACTCATGACTTTATTTCTGGAAAATTTGTAGCCACTCTTTCTACAAACTGTGCATCTCTGCCATGTGTATGGAATCCTATCAACCTATTCTGTGTCTCTGACAGTCACTTTGAAACTTTTAACTGTTTCTCTTTTGCATTCTGGATATTTTCCTCAGTACCACCTTCCAATTTCCTTATTCTTTTCTTGACCATGGCCATTCTTGAGTTTATCTCATCCATTATGTTTGTAATTAATACTTTAGTCATTACATTTTTTTAATTTCCAAGATTTTAATTTGTTCTTGTATTATCCACCTATTCTTGTTTTATTTCTACAGGTTTTGTTTTATAATTTCATACTCTTTTTAAATGAAAGCTGCTTTTTATTTCTCTCATTGAGCATTTTAATCTCAAGACTGTTTATTGTGAGGTTTTTGTCAGACTGTTCCATAAAATTAATTTAATGTGGAACAAATTTATGTTTCAATTCTGAATGTGTTGGCTCTCATTGTTAGCATTAGATATCTTCATGTGATTTGGATTATTGTGGGAGAATTTTTAATGCTCTCTCAATAATCTATCCACCAATCTATTCTTTTGTCCTCTGTGTTCACCCCTCTCTCTAGTAATTTTGCAGTTGTTTCTTCCCAGCCCTATCCTCATGTCCAAAACCAGGTCTTACAATGGCATTTGACAGCTTCTGTCTCTTGATGAGACTGAGAATATCACAGATTCAGTCATGCACCCCTGGAATATATCTTAGTACCTTAGTACCTCATCCTGAAGTGGTGTCTATGTTGATATTCCCCACTGGATGAACAGCTTGCTAAATGCTGTAGCCACTAGCAAGGATCTAAAATGAACTTTTTGTTTTGATTTTTTTTAGCTTCCTTTACGTACAAGAAATTAATATCCAAGGCCCTAATTTCAAGCAGTAAACTTAATTTTCATCTGCCCTTTTCCTCCCCTCCCTCTGTGCTGAAGTACTTCTAGTCACCTTCGCCCTAAATGTATTACACTCCTGGCTGCCACTACCTGTATTGGATCAAGGTACCAGGAGGTCCATGCTTCAGCCCCACGCATGTTGTAATTTTTCTACTCCTTTTCTGGTTCTCAGAAGTACTGATCTTATGTTTGAACCCTGCTAGGTCCACTTGGTTTTCTCTTGTTATAAATTATTTTCACTGCTACAGTTTTGAGGAGGAAGTAGTGCATGAGAACTTGAACTTATGCCTGTATTTGATTTTCACACCAAAAAATTCTGATGAAATTTCTCCATTTTCTCATTATATAAAAACATTCAGGAATTAAATATAGAGTATAAAGAGGTCTCATTATTCTGTGTGGAATAATGCCCACAGGTTTTTTTTTTTTTTTTCTTAAGAAAGAACGATTCATTTAAATCAGTGGTTTTCAGAATTTCTGAGTTTTTTAATAATCTGAGGATCATGTTAAAAATGTGAAATTCTGGGCCTTAATTTTCAAATTCTGATTTTGTAAGTCTAGCACTAAGTCATGGGGGATGGAACAATTTTAATGCACACCAGGTGATATATCCTATAAAAATGGTTTTTAAAAACTAAAAATTGAACCTCATATGTAGTGACTGGTTTTTAAAAACTGACCTGTTCCAAACCTCCATGCCTTATAGCAAAATGAGAGAAAAAGATCATTTATATCAGAAGGATCTTTTTTCCTTTCCTCTCAAAGTTTCCATTTTTTTTTAGTTTAATTATCTCGAAGAAAATTGGTTTAAGAATAAATTATATCTAACAAAAAATGACGTTATAACTCTCACCTTGATCATAAATGGCCCAGTTTATACTTGTTAAGTTAAATGAGGCACATTTTTTTCCATAATGGCTGCTTCTCAATGTTTTAGTGAAGTTAAAAATAGTCCCTCTTCCATGGATGGGTAGGTGTCTTCCATGCTTTGAATCGCTTAATTTTTTTTTTTTTTTTTTTTTGGTGCAATAGACGTGGAAAAGGGAGGGGTTATAAGGAGGTACAATGAAATATATTCCAGTTTAAAGGTCATTGACTTAGGTCAGAGCAATGAGGGAAACAGTAATAAATGCTAAGCCATGTTGAAAAAGTCAAAGTGACTGACTAATTACCGCATACCCTTCTCTTCCCAGCCTCACATTTTGTGAAGCTATGTAGCTTAGTACCTCAGTACTGCCAAAGCCAATTACTAAAGCCAATTTCATGCATGGACAGCACTGAGTTTCACCCTCTCTCTTCTTCCTCCTCCCTATTTAAGCTAGAGAAAATGTATTCCTAAGCTAGGTCAAATTCAAATTTATAAATGAGCACAAATACTAGGATCCATATTTTAGAATGTTTTGCTATCACTGAAACTCATGCTTCACCAAGCCAACCTGGTTACAAGGGGTAGTTGTTTATTGTGGGCATCTAACATTGAGGGCAGAGAGATTTCACAAAGGAAATTAAACATTCCTCCACAAAAGCTTAGTTTAGGAAAAAAGATGCAATGCGAATGCAAATGTCAAAAATGTTCAGAATTAAAATCTAACTTTATAAAAAAGAAACTGAGACAACCTCTTTTAACACATTTATTATGTCACTATTACATATAACAATGCAGAATTAATAGGGCAGAAAATAAATATTTCTCTGATCTGTAATAAAATATATAATCATCTTTTAATAATATAAGAAACATAAAGAAAATAGAGAGGTTCTCACTATTCTTCCTACAAAAATTTGATAGCTTTATGAATTTTTTAATTACATTGATTCCTTTCCAAGAATAAGATAACCACTTGTCAATTTTTAACCACAGAAGATGTGTCATTGCAATCTAGAAAAAAGATAGTTATGTTTCCAGCTTTTCTAAATAGAAAATAAGATGATTACTGGATCAAACTTAGACATGACGGGTTTTTCACGGTTTCTTAACACACCACATTATACTCAGAGTTTATGTGTTCTTTGATTTTGGATGTGAAAAATGATGTGGTGTTGATGGAATTAGACGGTGGGGATGTAAGACATGCTTTTAAAATCTGAGTCAAATAATGACTTAGTGAAACCAAGAATTGAACTTGGGGATCTTTCTGAAGCATATCCTCTTCCCATTTCACATACTGCCTAGGATGTCCTGCCTTCCATCTCTTCATGTCCAATTTTTACGTTTTCAACACCAGGTAAAATGAAGTCTTCTCTGACTCCCACGACTGGAAGTAATCTCTCCCTCATATAAAACACAACACAATTTTTATCTATGCTCCATCTCTTTCAATAGACTCATAGCTTTTTAGCCTATTATTTTAGTTAGTTTGAGTGAATGACAGTATCCCCTGCTGCAAGGTAATTTTGTTTGGGGTAGGCTATTTGTCATATCTTTACAGCACCCAATGAGTTAAAGAGTCTGCCTTGTCCCTAGTACATATTTATTATTTTTAAAAAAAATGAATGAAGAGATGAATAAAATTCAACTCTTTTATACTATAATTGAATTAATAATGCTTTGATCTAATCACTATAAAATAAGGTTTTATTAGCTAGATTTAGGAACAGGTTCAGAATATTGGCCCTTATAGTTAAACAATAATTATTTAAGCTAATAAAATTTCCATCATTTTTCATGTAAAATATCATTATGCTAGTTATTGCCAAAAGTCAGGATTTTATGTTAATTGCCATTAAATTTTAGGCTGTTACTTTCTTCCAATCATCACACCACTATTCTATTTCTTTATAATGATTCTGTAATCCAATGCATAAATTAGCTCTTCTTGTTTTGAGGCATCTATATCTGCTAAGATTTTATATTTAAGTGATCAATAACATGTTGAATAAAAAAGGGACAAGAGGGGCCAGCCCGATGGTGTAGCGGTTAAGTTCACGTGCTCCACTTCAGCAGCCTAGGGTTCACAGGTTCGGCTCTCAGGCACAGACCAATACACCACTTGTCAAGTGATGCTGTGGCAGCATCCCACATAAAGTAGAGAAAGATGGGCACAGATGTTAGCCCAGGGCCAATCTTCCTCAGCAAAAAGAGGAGGATTGGCAAAGGATGTTAGCTCAGGGCTAGTCTTCCTCATAAAACAAAAAAAAAAGGACAAGAACAGCACTAGAAATCTCTCAAATGAAAGTGACTTATTAACAGGCCTTCTTTCAGTAAGTTTTTGAAATCTGACTATGCACTAAATAAGGCCACATTTCTGTATCATTTTCAAGAGCTCATTACCATACTCAATATCAAATTAGTTGCTTAAATTAAGATTAGCTAGCTATCTAAAAATCCCTATTTGGGGCATTTTATTTCCAAAAATAGAGGAGTAGCCTATTTCAAATTACCTTCCTAATGTGAATAAATAGAGATTTAAAACAAAAAGAACTTGAAAATACAAAATATGGTAAAAAGAAATGCTAGAAATTAAAAATACAATTACTGAAATCAAAATCTCAATAAATGGAGTCAATAGCAGATTAGAGGTAACTAAAGAGAATGTTAGTGAACAGAAAAGTAAGTCAAAAGAAAATATACAAACTAAAGTCTCAGAGGAAGCAAAAATGAAAAATAAAAGAGTGTAAGAGAAAAATGGGAAACAGTGATAATGTAGTGAAAAAGTCTAGCTTACATACAAGTAAAATGGACAAGAACTTTCAAAAACTAAAAAAACACATGAAGTCAGAAACTCAAGAAGTGCAAGCAGGATAAATATGAAAAAATTATACCTAGGTACCTTAGAGCAAACCTAATGAAAACTAAAGACAAAGAAATATCTTAAAAGCAGCTAGAGAAAAGAGATATCTTAATTTTGTGGGAGAAAGCAGTAAGTTTGATAAGTAATTTCTCAATAGAAACAATGAAAGCAAGTGGATAGTAAAATGATCTTCAAATTGTAGGAAGAAGGTAACTTCCTGGAGAAGGAAATAAAACTTAAGAAGCATTACTGAACATAAAGAAGGATATTTGATAATGACAGAAAAGGGAATTCACCAGGAAAATAAAACTTTTAAATCTGTATGCACTTAATCACATAGCCTCAAAAATACAAAAGAAGTGTAAAGAGAAATAGACAAATCTGCAATCATTGCTGGATTTAACATACCTCACTCAATAACTGATAGAATAGGCAAGGGAAAAAAGAAAAAATAGTATGTCTATAAACAATTTGAATAACATGATTTAAAAACATGACATGTTGGACATATAAACAACACTGAATTCAAAAATGGCAGAATAGACATTCTTTTTAAGTGCCTATGAATTTAGGAAAATTGATGATATGCTGAGGTAAGTCTCAACAAAGTTCGAAGGTTTGAAGTTACAGAGCATGTTCTCTAAACACAGTGAAAATAAAGCTAGAAGATAACAAGAAAGAGAAATCTCAAAAATCCACAAGTGTTGGAAATAAATCAATTACACTTCTAAAGAACCCATAGGTCAACTAAGAAATCACAATAGAAATCAGAATATTTTAACTTAATGATAACTAAAATATGATATATCAAATCATATGATATGCAGTTAAAGCCATGATTATAGGAAAAATTATAGCCTTAAATCCACATGTTAGAAAAGATGAAAGGTTGAAAATTCATGCTTAAAGTATCTGTCTCAAGAAGTAAGAAAAGTAATAGCAAATTTAACCTAAAAAATTTAGAAGAAAGGAATGATAAATATAAGTGCAGAAATAAATAGAAATAGAAATTAGCAAAAAGGAAAATATTAATAAAATAGTGGCAAGATTTATTTTAAAATAGGAGGAAAGGCACAAAAAATGAGTAACAGGAGTAACTAAGGAGATAATACCACATATCCTTTAGACATTAAAAACAAATGGATTTTATAAATCTAAGTTGGGTTTATTTCAGGAATTCAAGATTCATTAACATTCAAAAATTAATCAATGTAATTCGCCATATTAACAGAATAAAGGAGAATAATTTTATTACCTTAATAGACACAGAAAAACCATTTGATAAAGTTCAATGTCCAGTTATTACAAAAACTGTGAAAAAATTAGGAACAGAAATACATCTCCTCAGATAAAGGGTAACTAAAAAGTGTTATTGAAAAATTTATCCCTGTGATTGAGAATAGGACAAGGATGTACACTATCACCACATCTATTTAACATTTTCCTAGATGTTGTAGTCATATAATAATACAAGGGAAAAAATGTCAATATTAGCACAGAACACTATTTTGTACATAGAAATTCAAGCTCTACAATGAATTACTATAATTAATAAGTGAATTTAAATAGGGTTCTGAATACTTGGTCAATATAGAAAACTGAATTGTATTTATATATACTAGCAACAGAGAATCAGATTATAAAACATTCAAAATGTACTACTTACAGTAGCATAAAATCTCAAATAGCAAGTAATAAATCTAATAAAAATTGGACAAGCCTTCTGCATAGTAACAGTTATATGGTGGAGAATAGGGAATCTTAGTGCACTGTTGGTGGAAATGTAAATTGGCAGAGCCACTATGGAAAACAGTATGGAAGTTCCTCAAAAAATTAAAAATAGAATTATCATATGATCCAGAAATTCCACTTCTGGATATATATCTAAAGGAAACAAAATGTTGAAGAGATATCTGGACCCCTATGTTCACTGCAGCATTTTTCACAGTAACCAAGACATGAAAACAACCTGTGTCCATCAACAGATGAATGGATAAAGAAAAATGTGAGATATATAAATGTATTTATATATATATACACACACACACACATGTAATGGAATACTCTTCAGCCATAAAAAAAGGAAATCCTGCCATTTTCAACAAAAGGAATGGACGTTGGGGGCATTATGCCAAGTAAAATAAGTCAGACAGAGAAAGACAAGTACAGTATGATCTCACTTGCATGTGGAATCTAAAAAAAAAAAAAAAAAAAGAAAAACTCATAGAAAAAAAGATCAAGTTTATAGTTGCCAGAGGTAGGGGAATTGGGTGAAGGTAGTCTAAAAGTACAAACTTTCAGTTATAATGATAAAAAAGTACTGGGAATGTAATGTACAACATGATGACTACAGTTAACATTACTATATGGCATATTTGAAAGTTGCTAAGAGAATAGATTCTAAAAGTTCTCATCACAAAGAAAAAAATTTATAACTATATGAGGCGATGGATATTAACTAAACTTATTGTGGTAATCATTTCACAGCATATGTACGTCAAGTCATTATGCTGTACACCTTAAACTTATATAGTGTTATATGTCAATTGTATCCCCAAAAAACTGAAAGAAGAAAACAGAAATTGAATTACTTTCAACAAATGAAAAACAAATTACAATTATCAAAATTCATGGCATACAGCAACAGCAATGCTCAGAGTGAAATTTATACCATTGAATGCATTTATTAGAAGACAGATCTAAAATCAATCTTCTAAGCTTTTACCTTAGGAAACTAGAAAAAGAGAAAATTAAACACAACGTTAAAAGGAGGAAAGAAATAATAAAAATTAGAGCAGAAATCAATGAAATTGAAAAGAGTAAATCAACAAAACTAAAATCTGGTTCTTTGAAAAGATCAATAAAATTGATAAGCCTCTAGCCAGTTCAACTAAGAAAAAAAGAGAAGACACATGTTACTATATCAGAAATGAAAGCAGGAACATCACTACAGATTTCACGGACATTAAACGGATAAAAACAAATATTACAAACAACGCTATGCCCATAAATTTGAAATGTAGATAAAATGGACCAATTAATTGAAAGGCACAATCTATCAAAACTCACAGAAGAAGAAATAGACAATCTGAGTAGGTCTATAACTAATAAAGAAATTGAATCAATAATAAATAATCTTCCAAAATAGAAATCACCAAATCCAGATGTGTTCACTGGTGAAATCTACCAAACGTAATCATCTATACGGAAAATCCCAAAGAATCAAAAGAAAAAAACAAAACAACAAACAAAAACCTGAAAAAAAAAGCAACTCTAGCAAGTTTGCAGGATACAAGGTTAATATACATGTCAATGACTTTCCTATATACCAGCAATGAACAAGTGGAATTTGAATTAAAAGCACATTACCATTTACATTAGCACTCCAAAAATGAAATATTTAGGAATAAATCTAATAAAAAATGTACAAGATCTATAAAGAAAAACTAAAGAACTCTGATGAAAGCTATCAAATAAAACTAAATAAATGGAGAGATATTACATGTTTATGGATAAGAAGACTCCATACTGTCAAGGTGTCAGTCCTTCCCAACTTACTCTATAGATTCAATGCAAGCCCAATCGAAATCCCAGCAAGTTATATCAAAAGGCAAAAACCCAGAATAGCCAAGTAAATACTGAAAGAGAAGAACAAAGGTCAGACCATACTCAACATACTCAACTTCAAGACTTACTATAAAGCTACAGTAATCAAAATAGTGCAGCACTGGCAAAAGAATAAACAAATAGATCAATGGAACATAATAAAGAGCCCAGAAATAGACCCACATAAATATAGTCAACTGATCTTTGACAAAGGAGCAAAGGCAATACAATGGAGCAATGATAGTCTTAACCACAAATGGTCTGGAACAACTGGACATCCACAAGGACAAAAAAATGAATGTAGACTCAGACCTTACACCCTCACAAAAATTAATTCAAACTGGATCTCAGATCAAAATATAAAATACAAAATTATAAAGTCCCTAGAAGATAACATAGGAAAAAAATCTAATTTACCTTGGTTATCATGATGACTTTTTACATATGACATCAGTGGCATGATCCATGAAAAAAAAAAATGATAAGCTGGGCTTCATTGTAACCAAAGACTTCTGCTCTGTGAAACACAATGGCAAGAGAAGGAGAACACAAGCCACAGACTGGGAGAAAAATCTGCAAAAGATATAGCTGATAAAGAACCGTTACCCAAAATATACAAAGAACTCTTAAAATTCAACAAAAAGAAAATGAACAACTTGACTTAAAAATGGGCAAAAAACACACCAAAGAGGATACACGAATGGCAGGTAAGTATATGAAAAGATGTTTAACATCATATGTTCTTAGGGAATTGTGAATTAGAACAACAATGAGATACCACACGCACCTATTAGAATGGCCAAAATCCAGAACATTCACAACACCAAATGTTGGTGAGGATGTGGAGCAACAAAAACCATCATTCATTCCTGGAAGGAATGCAAAATGCTACTTTTTGGAAGCCACTTTGGAAGATAGTTTGGCAGTCTCTTACAAAACTAAACATACTCTTAACATACAATACAGTAATCACACTCCTTGGTATTTAACCAAAGTAATTGAAAACTTGTGTCAACTCAAAAACCTGTACACAGATGTTGACAGCAGCTTTATTCATAATTACCCAAACTTGAAAGCAACCAAGATGTCCTTTAATAGGCTAATGGATAAATAAACTATGGTATATCCAGACAATGGAATATTATTCAGCACTGAAAAGAAATGAGCTACCAAGCCATGAAAAGACATGGAGGAAACTTAAATGCATATTACTAACTGAAAGAAACCAATCTGAAAAGGCTACATACTGTATGATTGCAATGATATGACATTCCAAAAAAGGAAAAACTATGGAGACGGGAAAGGATCAGTGGTTGCCAAGGGCTAGGAGAGAGAGGGATGAATAGGTGGAACACAAAGGATTTCTAGGGTCGTGAAACTATTATGAATGATACCACAGTGGTGGATACATGTCAACATATATTTGTCAAAACTCATAGAATGTACAACACTAAGAGTAAACCCTAATGTAAACTGTGGACTTTAGTTGATAATGATGGTGTCAATGTAGGTTCATTTACTGTGACAAATGTACCACTGTGATGCAGGAAGTTAATAGTGGGGGAGGTTGTGCATGTGGGGTGATAGGGGGTAAATGGGAACTCTCTGTACTTTCCACTCAATTTTGCTGTGAACCTAAAACTGCTCTTTAAAAAATAAAGGTTATTAATTAAAAAGTAAAAATAGAGGCTGGCCCAGTAGTATAGTGGTTCAGTTTGCGCGCTCTGCTTTGGCGGCCCAGGGTTCACAGGTTTGGATCCTGGGTGCGGACCTACGCACTGCTCATCAAGCCATGCTGTGGCAGGCGTCCCACATACAAAATAGAGGAAGATTGGCACAGATGTTAGCCCAGGGCCAATCTTCCTCAGCAAAAAGGGGAGGATTGGCAACAGATGTTAGCTCAGGGCTAATCTTCCTCACCAAAAAAATAAGTAAATAAATACATTAAAAAATATAAATATATTGAAGAAGATCTAAATGAATAGAGGTGTATATCATGTACATGAATTAGAAGTTATAATGTTTAAAAAATATCAATTCTCCCAAACTGATTTATACACTCAACGCAACCCCAGTCAATGTCCCAGTCAGATTTTTTATGGAAATTCACTAGCTAATTCTACAAATGCATATGAACGGAAAGAGCCAAAATAGCCAGGGATCTTGAAGAACAGCATGAGACAACTTACAGCACAGTGTATCAAGAGTTAGTATAAAGCTGCAGTATCAAGAAAACTTGGTGAAAGGATATACAATTAGAAAAAAAAAGCAGAGGAAAGAGTCAGGGTAAAGATATATATATACGGACACGATTTGTGACAAAGGTAACACTATAGAGCAGTGGGGGAAAGACAAGATTTTTAAATAAATGGTGCTGGTTCAGTTGTTTACCATGTGGGGACCAAAAAAATGAAACTTGACACTCTCCCTTCACTAAACATAGAAATCAATTCCAAGTAGATCGTTCATCTAAATGTGATCTAGTAGGTAACATAATACAGAATAATATTTTTATGACACTGGGATATGAAAAGGTTTTTTAAATGGGAGAAAAAGTTCAAACCAGCTACTTCTGCTTAAGCAAAAACACGATTATGAGTGAAAATGCAAGCCACTGAGTGGGGGGAAACATTTGGGATACTATACAGGTATTATATAGAACTCTTAAATATCAATAAATAAATATTAGACAATCTAATTTTTAAAATAATCAAAATATTTCAGCAGACACTTAGAAAAGAGGATATTCAAAGGCTAAAAATCATATGAAAGTTGCAAACTTCATTAGTTATTAAGGCACTACAAATTAAACCGCAATGAGATAGTACCATAGCTCTACCACGTTTGTTAATATTAAAAGGATTGACAATACCAAGTGTTTGCAAGGAGGTTGTCTTAGTCCATATGGGCTGCTAAACAAAATGCCACAGACTGGGTTGCTTATAAACTATAAACATTCATTTCTCACAGTTTCAGAGGCTGGGAATTCCAAGATCAAGGATTCAGCATGATCACATTTTGGTGACAGCCCTCTCCTTGGTTCTGAGTCCTTCTCTCTGAGTCCTCAAATGGTTGAAAGAGGGAGGGAGCTGTGTGGAGTCTCTTTTATAAGAAGAGCATTAATCCCATTCCTGAGGGCCCCACCTTCATGACCTAATACCTCCCAAAGACTCCATCTCCTAATACCTTCACACTGGGCATTAGGTTTTCAATATATAAATTTGGGAGGGACACAAACATTTGGACCCTAGTAGATGTGGAATTCTCATACACTGCTGGAGGATATGTAAATTGGTAAACTGCTTTGGAAGACAGTTTGGCATTATACTAATAGACAGTATATCACATAGATACATACACCAAGAGATATGTATAAGAACATTCATGTCAGCATTATTCATAATCACCTCAAACTAGAAGAAACCCAATATTTATCAATAGATAAATAAATTATAATAGATTCATACAATGGGATATTGTATACAGCAACAAAAATTGATAAACTTCTGTTACATTCAAGACACAGAAGAATCCCACAAACAATATTGAATGAAGAAAAGCAGGTACAAAGGACTGCATCCATCTATTTTAAAAGCTCAAAAGCATGCAAAACTAATCTATATGTTATAAGTCAGAAGAATAGTTAATTTGAGGGTGGAAGATGGAAGAAATGATGAAGAGGGGTCACGACTAACATTCTCTTTCTGGATCTGAATACGTTCACTAGTGATAATTCAAAGATTTATAATTTTTGCACTTTTCTACATGTCTGTAGTACTCGAATTAAAAATGTATATTAAAATCCCTACTTTAAAATCTACTACACCTTTCTACCAAGCCGATTTTTAAAATGAGGTAATTTTGGCGTGACTTATTAAAGTGGACTCATGCTGATAGACAGAAGTGATCAACCTATTCTTTTTAATTGCATATCAAGTATCTGTTTACTAACCAGTTTCTTTGGTAATAATCGGTTTCTCCTTTAATAATTAGTTTCTTCACACCTTCATCATATTGGTAAAGAGTGATCAAAATGAAGTTTATCAGTTAATAATTTCTATAGTCCACCTTTTTTTGCCTTTTTGTGAATTATTTGCAGGTTTTCTGATGCCTCTTTCAGTACTTCTGTTTTATTAAAAATTAGTAGCAATTTAAAGAACAGATCCAATATTTGGATTTTTTTTTTTTAGATTCAGGAGTGAAAACTAAAATCAGATAAAAGTAATAACTAAAAATACAATTGGAGAAAACATAATAGATTAAAAAATAAATGAAAATCAGGGTCTGCAGGTTGACCCCTGCTGGGTCACCATGTTCCAGGGGGAAAAAAATGAGACAAAAATTCAAACACCTATTGACATTTTCTAATTTAAAGGATACAGAAAAAAAAAAAAGTTATGTAAACATCCAGGAAGATTAGAAAGAAAATTAAAAGATTATCTATAAGGGACCAAAATCAGGTTGGCCTCAGACTTCTAGACAACATTAAAGGCTGGAAGACTGTGGGATAATGATTACAGGCTTTGGGGGGAGTAGACGAATATTATTTCCCAAGGGGGAGTAGAAGGAAGATTATTTCTCAAGGAATCTCTTCCTATCAGGCTGTCATTTGTTTGGGAAGACAACAGAAAGATATCATTAAATATACAAAGATTCAGAATACATTATCTTATTGAAATACTTACTCAGGACACACTCCATCTGACCAAGAATGAAAAGAAAGAGCTCAACCATGAAGAATCTGGAAGTGAAAGACCCTATAGTGAGCAAGGCTAGTATTTAAACCCATGATATTGTTTTAAAAAGTTACGGAAATTATAGTAAACTCAAGTGAAAAATTCAGAAATAATTCTTAAAAGAGAATATAGATAATGTAAAAATAATTCAAGAAAAACAAAACTTTTAAAAGTTTAGTAGCTATAGTTTTTTCAATCATGTACCTAATCTTATGCATCGTGAATAAGAACATGAGCGTGGAGCCAAACAAACCTGGATTCCACATCCTCACTATATTAACTGAGGCAAATTATTGATGTCTCTGATTCTCTGCCTTCTCATCTATTAAATACCCACCTTATGTGTGTTGCTCTAAGGATTAAATGAAAGAACAGACTAAAGCCCTTAAACATTGTAGAGACTCTGCAGAAAGAGTCCAACTCCCTTCTCCCCGACAGCATTTACTTTTCCGAGAAAGTAATTTTTCTTAGCCAATCAACTAGAAATCATTTTCATGTTCTTTTTTTTAATCTTCATCCATGGTTAATTACCAGTTGGCCATGGCACTATTCTTCCAAGTTCATCCTCAGTTATTTGTCCTGCCTTCCATCACATCCTTCAAAAATATGAGCTACCTTAGAGGGCATCCTGTGCAGACACATTGCTGTATTAAATTGCCTCACTCTTTTCTTCTCTTATTGTCAGCAGCTAGAATCTTGAACACTGATATGGGAGCATCAAGATGGCAACGAAGACTTTGCCATGGGATGTATATACTTAGCTAAAGTAAAAGTTATTTTCCATGTCATAGATTTTTATTCTTAAAAGTCTACTTTTTCTGTCCTAAGTGAAGCTAAATTTTTCCTAACTTAGATTTATGCTTGTGGAAATTCTTCAGAGTGTATATACTTTAAGTTGACTTAAAATTAATAAGAACTCAGATTATCTACATATTTAATTCAAAAGTTTAAAACACATTATTTCTATGCCTCCAGTAAAAGTGTTTCTTCAACTGTAATAATCTGGAATTGTATCAAATTTTCACCAATGTTTATAGAGATCAAGAGAATCTGATCCTCATAGCCCTTCAAGCTAAATAGGGAGCTTATTAAACTAATACTCAAGTCATATTTAGAGAATATTTTAATATCCAAATGGCAGTCAACAAAATAAATATGTCTGTATACCTGAAATTGTACTTAATTAGGTGTATCCATTTGATCAAATTAATTGTAGAAATTGCATCAGTATCATAATCTAATAGTTCATTCCTAACAACAATTAGAAAGTACTCTTCTCATGATTAGGAAGTCAAGAAAATAAAAAGAAACATGTATCTGATAACATATTGAATTCATCCATAGATTCAAGTTAAACTGCTATTTTTATAATTTTCAGATTGGAAACTGGCAATTTTTATAGCTACACAAAAATGATTTTTCATTTATAGAATCTATGCCAACCTCTACTATCATGAATTTTTGGAGAGGGTTAGTCAGAAATTAATCTTTTAAAGTACTGCTCATACTAGAATAAAGAATCAGCCAGCATTCGCACATCCCAAAAATCACATAACAACTCACACCTCTTCTCTCTGAATCCTTTCTTTTTCATCCACCTGATCCACAATAAAGGATAATTCCACAGGACTTGAATATCTGCTGGAAGTAGCTTATTCAGTCAATTTGAGCAGAAAGTGAGCCTTCCCATTTTTTTATAGAAAATACATTCCATGCTTTCACACTCTGGTACTAAATGACCTAATATATTCTATTGAAAAGCAATATAACTGAACAAATTATCCACATGGAATTGGACATAAAATAGATACTCAAATATTTATTGTTTCCATATATTTATTGTTAGTGCTTATTCTTTTTAGTAGTGAAATTTTGAAGTGTCTTTCTCAGACATTGCTAAAATCATTACTTCTTCCATATGAGCTACCTGGATCCAAATATTACAGCCATAGTGGACTGTCAGGCATTTTTTCTCTGTGAGATAATTTATGGAAAAAAACAACCCATTTTTCATTGGCCCAATCTTTTTTTTTTTTTCTTTTTTTTTTTGGTGAGGAAGACCAGCCCTGAGCTAACATCTGTTGCTAATCCTCCTCTTTTTGCTGAGGAAGACTGGCCCTGGGCTAACATCGTGCCTCGTGCCTATCTTCCTCTACTTTATATGGGACGCCGCCACGGCATGGCTGACAGGCAGTGCGTCCGCGGGCGCCCGGGATCCGAACCGGCGAACCCCGGGCTGCCAAGCGCGGACGAAACCGCTGCGCCACCGAGCCAGCCCCCATTGGCCCAATCTTATTGGCAAATGCCTGGGAAATGTTCACTGTAATCAGGACCATTCCACTAATACTAAGCAAAAGAAGAAGCAAAACAGTATTATCTCATCTTAGCATCTTATTAGCCATAAGAGCTGATCATAACTACAAATCTTGAATTCAGTAATAAAACCATCACAGGGAGGAACTCCCAGGTGCAAAAAATTTGAGAATGTAATATTGGAAAAAAGAGAACACATAAAATAAGTTCAATAGTTGAGAGTAACTGATAAAGTGACCTCAGCAAGAAAGAAATGAGCTGAGTCAATTTTAAATGTGTGTTTATACCCAAGAGGCAGAATTTTAAGTAAGCCAAAGTCAGTATAGGATATTGTCAGTAGAGGTTAATATAATATAATCATAACTCAGGGCAAATGCATGGGTTCGCATAATTTTTCTCATCACTTATTGAATAAAAAATAAAATAGTGATCTGGATAGAAACTCATATTTCTCCTCTTTATTATTTTTAATCACAGTCTCTTCTGAGACTTCATATGATAGAATTTTCTAAAGCTTTTTCACATATTTCCATGGGAAAAGATAAATACTGTTTTCTTCTAAATGGAATCTAATTTTCATCTCTGCTTTGGTAGTTTATTAACTAGCCATAAGCAATTGATTGGTCCATTTCTATGAGAATAAATGGTTGTGAACACATATTACAGAAAGAAAAAATGTGAGAGGAAGCCGTCCAACTTCTGACACCTCGGCGGCTCTGGGGAGAGGGAACATTAATGAAGCATCTCACCCCAGGTCACTAATTTGCATCACGAGCAAGTTGGTTCATAACTTCAGAAGTTCTCTGCAGTCTGGAGATGGTCTGATGACCTGGGTGAGGTGAGATAGTCTGTCCTGTTCCCAGAGCACAGGTGTCCAATCAGCCCTGATTGACACTTGGCAGGCTCTCAGGGTGGCCAAAGGCTGAACAGATACAGAGAGCAGGCAGCGTAGCCTTTCCCACTCCAACAGTGACTTCTTCCAGAGCAGGCTGAAATCCTCTAATCTCTGAAGAATTGAATGAAAGGAGGAGGATGACTGCAAATTCAACAGAGGGAAACGTAGAGTTCATGTGAAATGGTCATTTAGGCCACACCACTTCCATCACTTTTAAAATAACCTCTTTCAATTAGTCAATGTAGGTCTTGTTGTGAAATTATATCATGCTCATCTGCTATCATGTGAGCTTAAAGGACTTCCTCAAACAGTGCAATTTGCTCTAGAAAAAGTAGAGTGACAACCAATGGTCATATGCCTCAACTTCTCCAATCCTTGTATTCAGACAAAGTTTATATTATAAACTCATCATTCATTTTTCCAAACAATGCTTAACACACAATATTCTTTTATTTTGTAACTAAAAACCTAAAGGAAACACAAACATATAGAATTGAGGGGAAAATGGTCCAAGATAAATATCCATACATACTTATATTTCCCATAAAGTTCCCGTGTTACTCCATAAAGAAATAAAGAAAAGTCAATAGAACATATTGCTCTAGTATAAACAGAGAGAAAAGTATACTGCATGGCTTTAAAAATACATTTAATTTGTTAAAGTTTTGTTCAAAAATAATTATAATAGTTTTTTTAACAGCTTTCACCAAGTAAACAGAAAGGTTCAAATCAATAAAATTAACATTTTTCATTGTCCAAAAAAAATGTCTTTCACTATGTTTTCTTACTCAGTTTTTTGATAGTAAACATTTTAGGCTATAGTACAGATTTCTACATTTCAGAAGGGCAGCAGGAATCCAGCATCTTATATAACACATACAAACAGACCAGGCCCTTCTTTCCAATACCGATGTTATGAGAAGGGATAACAACCGTACTGTAGCGTTTCTAGATTAGGAAAATGTGTTAGAAATCATAGTGTGGATGGTGAATATAACTGGGTTCAGAAAACAGCCAATTCATCCATACGTTACGGTACACAGCAGGAGGGTTTTATTTTATAGATACATATCCGCAGAAGGAATCCATAATCACTGGTTTTGCGTGTGTGTTTTACAAAATCTCCACTGTCTAATCAAAAGATGATTTTATAAAATGCTACTAATGGTACCCTTGTCCAATGTGGTTGGATAATGGATTGAATCCCCTATTTAGTTTTACATTTTTCTTCCTAAAATTTATGAACCCGATTACAAATCACGGCTGAGTGACATTCAGAAGTATTGCAAGGGTGTCGACTCTACCTCCCTTGTCAAGCATGTTTCAGCAGAGGGATTATTGATGGAAGCCTGAGACACAGATGAAGAGGAATTAGAGCTGAGAGGTGTAGAATTGCAGAAATTGCATCTATACAAACAGCTGAAAGTAAGATGATATTCTGTTCAAATGTTTCTTATTTCAAAGAACTCTCTAGAGTCCCATTTACTCCTGACAAGTGCTAACAGTGCTTACAAGTTTTCTTCAACCTGGCGAATTGCTCAAATTAAGAAAATGGTTTTAGTTAAAAAGAAACCTGTAGCAGGACTTGAAAGCTGTAGAATAACACGTGAAAAGGATTTCATCAGACAATAAGATCTAGCTCTGATGCCTTCATCTGCAAAATAAAACTATGAAATAACTGGTGCTTGCTTAATGCTATAGTACAAGAGAATTATTTCAGCTAGCCATAAGCCAGAACCAAAGATTCCAACAGATTCTTCTCAGATGACTCTAAAATATCAGGACTGAGAAAGCACAAGGAGTACGTTTCGGGAGATGTGAGACTGTAAACATCCCACTCCCAGAGACAACTCTCTCCTCCATAATACCGGACACGTAATTCTATTTTTTCCTGAGTGTCAATTACAGGATTTCCCAAAGTATGTTTTCCAGATCATTAGCTCAATAGGATGTTTATAAAAAATTCTTCGATACAGGATGCCAGTGTTAAAGTCAGGGAATCATTGAACTATTCCCTAATTAATTAGCTTTCTTTTAACTGCAAAACTTCATATGCTAATATATATTGTGATGATCCATCATTGGGGCATGACATTCAGCATTTCCAATCTTATTTGATGATGAAATTCCTTTTTTTTTTTTTTTTATGGAATGCCTTTGACTACTATTGTAGGGAGTGTATATCACAATTTTGTAGGCTTGGGGTTGGGATTATTGGCATAGAAAGTCACTGGTTGTTTTTCCAAAGACCAACATCACTAGTTGTTTCACTTTGGAGGACATGTACAGCAGGATAAAAACACATTGTCCCAGTGACTGCAATTTTGTCCCCACCTTTCCACACGGGCACTCTCCACCCCAGCCAGTCGCATTAGCAGGCTCACTAGCAGTCAGGTAATCACGGCATATTCATATAATCACAGATGTTCGTGCTGGCCACTCATACCAACATGTTCCCTGAAAATATACCCTAGATGTGAAAAGTAACATCCTTTCAATTTTTATAATGGCTTGTCTTATTTTTGTCTGCAACATACTATTACTGTGCTGAAGACTGTCACTCACATCCCCTAAATCTTCCAACCTTCTCTCAGTAGTCACTTTTCATATAATGACCAGAAAACTTTTGCCAAAGTCTGTTCTACCGAAAAAAATTCTCTCCCAGATTCTCTTTTTAAAAAAAAGTCTAGCTTTGCTTTACTTTTTTTGTTTGTTTGTTCATTTAACAAACAAGATTGAGAGTTGAAATACCACTCGATTTGAAATAAGAATTTGTTCCTACAGGATATATGTGACATTCATTTGGTTGGGAAATCGAACCATCGGTGAAGCAACTGACACTTTGCACTTGTCAATTTGTACTCACTTTTGATTTTTTGATGGCCTCCATTTAATGAGAACCTACTCGATGCAAGAGATATTGCTCAGCACTTTACACATATCATCTCAATTTAGCCTCACAATATCCCATACGGAGGTTATTATTAACCTCGTTTTATAGATGAGGAAACCGAGTCTCAGAGAAAGTAAGCTTATCACCAAAAGTCCCAGTTATTAAGTGATGAGCTGAGCTTTGAACTTATATCTGTCTGATTTTTACATCCTTGATCTTCCCTGGATAGTAAGCAGACATATATATCATCATTTCTAAAACCCCTTAGTAAAGTAACGGTCACATGTTATGGCAGCATTTGATAAGAAATGGAAGGATCTTTCCCATCCCAGCCAGAGGTGCCCTTCCTCATGTCTTCTACCAAAAAACAAAGGATTTGAGCTTCTGTGAAACTGTGCCTGAACTGATGGACAAAAAGAATGAAACAGAAACAGAACATCCCCAGGATGAACTAGGGGAAGCAACAGCAACATCCACGTTAGATCTTAGAGACTCTGCCTCAGCTTATCTTAGAACCAGCTGAGCTACACTCCCTCCTGTAATATTACTTATGGTACGATCTTTCTGTAAATGTAGTCCAGTATGTCCTTATACAGGCATTGAAGTTTTCTTATGAGGACTCCTCCCTATAACCTCTGGTTCATAAATCTTAGCTATGAAGTGAAATACAAGAGAATTATTGTGTAAGAAATGCCTCTTTGTCAGCAAATGTGCTGACTAGTCAGGTTGCATAGCATCAGTGTTAATAATTAGGCAGAATTGGAAGGTCGTGAGAGAGAGAAAAGCAGCTGAGGCCACTGTGGCATGAGTTTGTTAAATGACTTTCTCTTTAAAAAACATGTTACCAAATATCAAATATCTTGGTTATGTGACACCTTAATCCATTTCTCTGCTCCACTCAATCTAGCATGTCTCAGCCATGGTATGGACAAGACAATCTACGAGTCTGAGAATAATTAGATTTTAACATCCAAATATTTGAGGCTCCGATACAAGAGATTGACAAGCTTCTGTTAATCAGAATAAAAAAAGATGGAAACAGAATTAACATTTATTAAATACCTACTATATGTCAGAATCTCTGCAGTGACTTTGGTCATGTTATTTCATTAACCCTCGCAATGCTATAAAATAGGTGTTCTGCAAATGAGAATTACTAATGAAGTGATGCCCCGCCTCCCTAGATCTCTCAACTCGTATGAAGTTCAGCCAGGTTTCACTCTGAGATTTGCGGGCTCCAAAGACTGCATTCATTCTACCTCCTTTGTATTATTTTCACTGTCCTGAACATTCTGTGGAACCAGAATGCTTTAAAAGCTAGAGGAGGCCATAGAGATTTCCTAGTTAACTCCTCAGTTTACAAATGAGAAAATTTAGACTCTCAGAGGATTTATAACTTAACCCAAATCAAAAGCTTCTTGGTATCAGAATGAGGAATTAAACTAAGTCTCTTGAATTATACTCATTTTGTAATTTTACTATTTCCCACTGGTTCCCTGTCTTTTTAAATGATGGTTAAAATCAATGTTACCACGTTTCACAAATCCAGAGGATGCTGTTCATATTGTAATACAGCATCCTAGGTCAAAGCCATGTCTCCTGGTTTGTGCATTTGTTTTTAATGTAATTCCAGTAAAATATTCATCTTTAAAAAACAATAGCTAAAGTGAAAACATTTTTATGTGAAAACAGCCAAGATCAGTATTACATGCAGAGGAGCCTATCCAAGGTCATAGGGGTTGGAGCAGGATATCCAGTGTTCTTCCCTCTGTCTAAACTTGACCCCACCCTGACACTTAACACACTCTTGGTCATCTTTCAAAATCCTGTTTGTGTATCATTCCTTCCTGGAAGCATTGTTGAGAATCTCTTCATCATATCTGCCCCTAACCCCAAATTAATTACTTGATACTCTGGTTACTTCAACAGTGTGTACATAATTCCACTATTCTACTTATTGAACAGCATTGCAATTTATTTTGTTTGTATGCTTACTCTCATTGTTAGATTGTACATAGTGAATGTATTTTATTCATCTCTGTATGCTGAGAACATAACACAGTATTTGGCTATACAGGTGCTCCATAAATGTGTGTTGAAATGAGTTTAGTTGAATTGAATTAGCCTGACTTGTATTGAACTGAATTTATTTAAATTTAATTGGCAGCTGTTACCATCTGATCAATCTGGTTACATCACCAAGATCCCAGTAACTTCCAGTCTTGCTGAATTAATAAAACACTTTGAGTTAAGTTTTCAGAGCTACCTGACTGAGAAAAAGTTTTAATGACTTCTGTTTACAATGTCAGGAATGCATGGGCTAAAAGCAGGATGAGAAAGACCCAGCACAGAGGGTCCTCATACCTCTTCAAGTTGGCTTACACAGGTAAGAATTTAAGGTTTTCTTCACACTTTCCCTGACACTTTATGTGGATTACCATAAGCACTAGAAGCACAGTGAGGCACAGAAGCAGAAGATTAGACATGCCACACAGCTAAATATAGCACCAGAGAGAAAAATCTAAGGTTCCAAAGAAAGCAATGTAGAGGAATTCTTTACTTTGGTCTCTCACTGGATATACTGTCAAACGTTCTTGTCAAACATCTTCATGAAATTATTCTAAACTTTGTTTTAATATATTTTAATGATTTTTGTTTCAAAATATAATACTTTAAAAAGATACATTTCATGGCTAAAATCTGTAAGTTGTTCACCTAAGCCATAGGCAAGTTGTATAAGTTTCTGGTGGGTCAAACTACGTAGCAAGGGGGACTCATTCAACATAGATGCAACGCAAATACCTAATGGAGTGACATACTGCATACCAAAGAAATAGAACATGTAGTCAACCATCATGAAGTAGAGAGGAACAATACAATTAGACAAAAATAAACCCAGAATCTTGAATGCTTATGGTCTAGAGATGGTGATGGAGATGACCTCCTTTCTAAAGCTATAAGAGATGACATGCACTTCTAGAATATTTAAGGCCAGAAAGACAAACTCATGGCCTCCCTTTGCCAGTGTTAGTAGGAGGCTAATGGAGAATTGACAGCTGTGGTGGAGACAAAACCTTGTAAATGAGAAAGGCCTGTTCAGAAGGACATTATTCCCTGCAGAAGTAAAGTTCCAGCACTATGAATCATATATCATTCAAATCTTATATGTCATAAATGGATCGATGAAACTTTATTTCAAATCTGGAATTTGGGTAAGTCAGGGAGATATCTCAGTAAGTCTTGATATGTATAAGACTAGAATGACTAAGTTATAGTTTATAAAACTTAAAAATTTCTGAGATATATAAATATTAAGGATTTTCTGGGATACATAAATAGTTCTTAGGTATACTTGATCAAAAACATGCTCTTTGAATATAAACATTGAATGAATTACGGAACAATCTTAAAAGGAGCTTTTCAATTAGAAACACTGCTATGTCTTAAATTTGACTGTGGCACCACGCGATTACAAAGAGGAGGATACAGAGTTCCTGATGTTGGTACAAGTTATTTTCAGAGTCAAATTCAAGGAGAGAATAAATCTCTTAAATTTTACTCTGCAGTCTCAACACTAAAGTGATGTACATGTCACACTTACCCAGGGCTTTTATTCAGGAAATAAAAAAGGAAGTCGGCACATAGCTCTGACACTCCCTACTCCTAAAAAAAGCACCTCAGTCCCCTGCAATGTATCTAAGAAAAATATAAAAGTCCAGTTCATAAGTTTTAATGATTTGATTTCTGAGGAAAAAACAGAATGAAATATTGTATGTGATTTTGACTCTCTGAAAATATGTAACTATAAGGTCAAAATAGGCAAAATTAAAAACTGTTTCATTGGCATACAGGATTGTACCAAGGGCTGAGGGGGATGTGTGTTGAAACACAGATTTGAGGAGATGCCTGCATAGAGGTAATAGTGGCGGACATGAGTGAAGATGAGAACTCCAAACGCGAGATCTGGCAGAAATGGCCTTTGGTTCTCAGATGGAGGAAGGGTGAGAAGCAAAGCGCTCAGATTCATAATGAAGTACTGTATGTTTCACAATAGCAGGGAGCAGAGCAGGAGATTCACTAGGCAGCTGACTTCTCTTTATCCCTGTGGAGTCAGAATACTGGGCGGGCTCTCGTTCTGATGATTGTTCTTCTATAGCTTTTTAGCTACATCAGGCTCCTAAGTCACAGAAAGTGCGCACCAAACTCAGACTCAGAAGTGTTGTGACAATGACCTAGGAGAGAAGGGCCGTGCTAAGCTACCAGCTAGAAGACTCATGTCTGAGGCAAACCATACTTCAAGATAATTTTGTTGTCTCTAATTCTTTCTTGCCATATGGCTAATATTTATATTTCCTGTTTTTAAATCAACCACTCTTTTCAAAACAATGGCTAGAAATTTAAACATTTTTAATTTTGTTTTTTTTCACTCATAAACATCTTCCCTTGAACTTGACCAAGAAAATCATCAGACATGCAGAGCTTTTATTTTTGTTAAAACAAAAGTACCAGTATATTTCTCTTGATGTGTTATAAATATAAATACATAGATATATACATACACACATGCATGCATCACTTCCTTCTTTCCAGGCTATCTTTCCCCATTACTAATGAAAAGTGAGCCACCAATTGACCTTTCTATTGTTATAAATTTCAGCACGCATTCATTCATTTAACAAATACCTTTGAGTGTCATTATTACTAGGTGCATGGAAAAGACAGTGCCCCTGCCCTCATGGAGTTTACATTCAGAAATAGATCTTTTTCCTAATGATAGTAGATTGTGATAAAAATAAAAGAAAATGAAAAAGAAAGGAAGGCTAAGACAAAGTTTACTGTTTTTCTATATGGGAGGAAAACAGCAAAACATTCTCTAAAATTTTGCTGCTGTTTCAGATCATTTTGTTCAGTTTAGCAGCAACACGTGATTATGTTTCTCTAATTCTCCAGTCCTCTAATCAGATATAATTGAGCAGACATATGTCAACATGACCCTGGAAACGATGGGCAGGTTACACCATAAAAGATCATATAGATCCAAAACAGCACTGGAGATATTAATCCTCTCCTTCATCCAGCAAGTATATTGACCGTCTTCTATGTTGCGGGCATTCTTCTAGTTCTGGAGATTCAGCAGCGACTAGCACCCCTGTCATCTTGAAGCATAAGGTTTAGTGTTAGAGCTCCAGCCAGGCCCGCACGCTCTGCAGAAATTAGGAGATCAGCAGAATCAATATGACAAGCAACCTCCCTAAGTGACATTACTTTCATCCCCTCCCTTTTTTTTTCATATCTCCAGATACAATAGAATGCTAGAATTGGAAGGTATGTTACAACTTATCTAGATTACCTACTCTAATGCCTTCTATTTATAGATGTGTGAATTGAGGGCCTGAGGTTTTAACTAACATCCAACGATTATTCAGCAAGTTATAATAATGACAAGACATTAGACAAATATTTCTTGTGTGTATACAGGGATGTTTACATGGATGTGCTGAGGGGACATGCAAAGACCACACTGGCTCAAAAAGAAGTAGACCCTGCACTTCCTTAAACACTATTTTCCACACTTTTCCCAGTTATAAACTTACTACCTTCCTGTTCAGAGCATTTCTCTTTTATAACTAAATTCTCCTTTGAGCTCTTAGACTTGGCAAACTGAAAACCCTGCAAAGTTTTTTCATCTCTTGATGTCCCTTTCATAAATTAATTAAGATAACTCATTTTCTCCCACATTTCCCATAATCCAGAAAATGAGAATCAAATGTAATTTTTTAAACTCAGTAAAAAAGCCTATGACTTTCTCTTTTACGATTGCCTGTTTTTGATCCTCTGAAAAATACAAGGCAAACTTCCAACACAGATGAGTTAATGTTATACCCTGACTATATTTAAAATAACTCAATCATGTTCATTAATACAAAGATAGCAAGAAGCCCCCACATTTAGTCTCAAACAACATGAGGTCATCAGCATATGAGGGAATCATATACTCCTGGTCATTAATCTTAATTTTAGAAATTACATTTGAAGATTTAATTCCCTCTTCCTATGTCTAGACAGGCAATGAGGAATAATCTTTTCAGCTTTAATTGCATTTGCTCCTATGACTTCATAAAAAGGACAATTCTAGTCCCTATTTGCAAAAGAAAAAAAAAGATCATATATAATCCTCATGATCACGTTATAGTTGTCAGTAACCTCAACAGCTGGGCCTCCATGGGAGACATAAAAGAAATACAAAACAAAGTTTCTATCCTTAATAAAAATCACAGTATTCATCAAGAAATCATTAATCCTCTGCCATGATTACAAAGGAATGCAGTGCAGAGATTCCTTCAAGTGGCTTAGCTTCTATTTAAAGGTGGAAGGCATATTACTTTGCTAAGGTTGTTTTAGCAAAACACCACAAACTGGGCGGCTTAAACAACAAAATTTATTTTCTCATAGTTCTGGAGGCTAAAAGTCCAAGATCACGGTGGCGGCAGGTTTGATTTTTCCTGAGGCCTCTCTCCGTGGCTTCCAGATGGCCACCTTCTCTCTGTGTCCTTGCAAAGTCTTTCCTCCTGGGCACATGCCTCCCTGGTCCCTCCCCACATGTCCAAATTTCCTCCTCTTATAAGGACACCCGTCAGATTGGATTAAGGCCCACCCTAAAGGACTCATTTTAACTAATTACCTCTTTAAAAGCCGTATCTCCAAGTACAGTCACATTCTGAAGTACTGATGGTTAGGACTCCAATGTGTGAATTTTGGGAGGGGACGCAATTTTGCCCATAACACAAGGCATTGTATATATGTATACTAAAGCATAATATATGCTAGTAACTCAGGAGAAGATGCTGGCTGGTGTATTAGTAAGGCTCTGTACCAAGTATGAGGACAACTGGAAAGGAAGGGAAATACCATTTATTGGTTACCCCTTATGTGACAGTATCTTACTAGATGCTGTACATGTGCTATCAGGTGCAAACCACAAGGAAATCGCAATCCAGTCAGTAATCTCCATTTTATAAATGAGGAACGTGAGGCTCAAAGAGGGGGAAAGACTTCCCTATGTGATGCAACTAGGAAATGGTAGGGCTATTTTAAGAATTTAGGGGGCCGCCCGGTGGCGCAGCGGTTTCGTCCGCGCTTGGCAGCCCGGGGTTCGCCGGTTCGGATCCCGGGCGCCCGCCGACGCACTGCATGTCAGCCACGCTGTGGCGGCGTCCCATAGAAAGTAGAGGAAGACGGGCACGGATGTTAGCCCAGGGCCAGTCTTCCTCAGCAAAAAGAGGAGGATTAGCAACGGATGTTAGCTCAGGGCTGGTCTTCCTCACCAAAAAAAAAAAAAAAAAGAATTTAGGTTTGTCATCAACACTTATCGGCCTGCGACAAGAATATGTTTCCTCCCTGGTGTTAGTCCTGATTCTGCCACTCACTAGTTGTCTTGGACACCTCATTTAACTGACCTGGAATTCAACTTTCTAATCAATAAAATAAGAAGTCTTTTCAGCTGCTAAGTTTTCAAAATTCCCTATTACCTATTTTTCTTATTGTAAAAGTAATATAACCCATTACACACACTTTGGAAATCTGGAAAAAAACTAAATGCAATATGCCACTCTAATAAAAGCACTGTTAAGTCTTTTGATAAGATTCTTTCTGGTCCCTCTAATCCTCCTAAATATAGGAAGCTAGAGTTTCCTTCTTGCCTCAATCGCTTTTGAAGAAAAGCAAGTGACCATGTAATTAGGGGACCCAGACCACGTTAGCAATATAGAAGAGAGACAGAGAACAATTACATTCTAAGAGGCCCCTTCATCTTAGTATCTGGAAGGTTTGTCTTGTGGATGCTTATGCATGAAGCAGGACTGAGTTGTGTCATTTACACACACACATACACACAGACGCACACGCCAGCTTTTTGGAAAAACAAACTCAATGGAATCTAGGGGACAAGAGGAAAGAGAAGCCTAAAGTTGAGGGAATAGCCAAAGGGTAAAGACAAAGAAACATTAAGGGAGGGAGAGAAGAGAGTAGCCCAGACAGAAGAGACTCCTTGATCTCCATCCAAATGGACTCATAACAGACCTGAAAGTGACTTCAGACAAAAGTAAAGAATGGTATTGCACCATTCTCTGGCTACTGTGTGTGCATTCGATCATCTAAGACTTTCCAGTAATGGACTGCATGCCCTTCCAAAAATTAAGGGCATGGCAAAGTGGTTATATAATATATCTTGGAGACTAGATATAGACGTAGATATATACATATGTATATTAAACACAGAAGTATTGTACAAATTTGCGACCTGCCTCTGCTTCTGCCATTTAGTAACTCATAAGCATATTGAATATCATTATATATTCTTCATAACGTCAATTTTAATGCCTGCATAATATCCAATTGAATAAGTATAACAACCAGTTTACTTAGTCATCACTCTATTTTTGGACCTTTGAATTATTACCATTTTGTGTGCTAGTGTAGCAAGGTACCCAGTGAAACAGATTGTATTTTTAAGACAGGAAAATATCCCGTAAAAGCTGTTAGTAGTTCCTTGGTGAAGATATCAGTTATCTTAGAGAGAATCTTGGTTTGGGGAGGGTAAAATGAAAGACACTTTGGTTAACAGTATAAAGCAGCAAGCATCCACCCAGGAATATAGCAGATTCCTTAAAATATAAGTGCCTAGGACTTAAAATACAAGTAATAGTGGAAATGGGCAGCACTCCTCTCCCACAAAACCAGATGCCCTAAAAATTTATGTAGGGCCAACGAGCCTTCTAAAAGAAGAATCTATCCCCTAGGATGTCTACCATTATTGGAATCTCCGTAAGGCAAGATCATGGGAAAGAACAGGTGTCCCAAGAGACAACCTCCTAGAAAAAAATATGTGATACGCTGGACTGGGGAATGGGCCCAACCTTAAGCTCTAGAAAGTCATCAGGAAGGGCTGGTTCTGCAGCATTTGGCTGATACTGGAGCCACTCTTGGTACAGCCACCGTGATGTGTCTTGAGAATAACAGCTGGGTGTATGTACTGAATGGGCTGGTCACTAAGAATTGTACCATCTGGAAGCCAATATCTACTTTGATGTGAAGCAAACATATTTTAGGAAAAAGTGCCTTCTCTCCCTGCACACAAAGAAAAAATTGCCAAATCAGCAACAGCCGTGTTCCTTGTTTGTCATGATGATTCCAGCAGTGTTCAAGACCTGATTTTGGACTTCATATTTTTCAGAAGGAACTCCATACCACAGTGACGGCCGTATCAGCCACAGGGAACACGTCCTTTGATGAGGCAAATAGATTTTTTTTCTTACAGATCTTTTTCAGTGAAGTTATAATAACAAATTCTTTGGACAAAATAAATATCCCTGGAGACCTTAAACTTAACTCGGGAGAGGAACTCTGGGAAGAGAAAGCAGGATAGCAGCCCAGATTCATTGGATGTGAATGTTAAAAGGGAATTTGACCTACTTTGTACTCTTAAACTGGTAAAGCAGGATACAGTAGCTTCACTCTTAAAAACAGCAATGCAATGAGCATCTTCCAAAAGAGTTTTCCCAGGATTTTTTAATCTGCCTTCATGATAAGTTCCTAGAAGCAGATAAAGGTAAATTACTGTCATTTCTAGATGTCAATGAAAAATGTAAAGCCAAGGGCTGGCCCCATGGCCTAGTGGTTAAGTTTGGCATGCTGCACTTTGGCAGCCCAGGTTCAGTTCCTGGGCATGGACCGACACCACTTGTTAGCAGTCATGTTGTGGCAGCAACCCACATACAAAAGAGGAAGATTGGCAACAGATGTTAGCTCAAGGCAAATCTTCCTCAGCAAAAAAAAAAAAAAGTAAAGCCAGATAAGTTGTAAAGATGGTACACACCAAGGTCCAAAGAAAGAGAAAGAGAATCACTGTGAGTTAAAAGAATGAGATGAAATATGCCTTCAGGGAAAATGAGAGACTTGAATATAGATAATAAGGGAGGATTTAGAGTATAGTGAATGGAAATGGTGGAAATGTCCAGTGTCACTAGTGCATTCATTCACTCATCCAAGGAATTAGCACTATTATGTGCCAGTGATTGTTCAAGGTACTGGGGGACAAGGAATCATGCTGATTTCAATTAATTAAAAAGTTATCAAAGAGAACTTCAGTTAATGAGTGTGTTCATTTGTCTTTCTTCTTGCAGGAAAAAAAGCTAATCTTATTTATATATGGAATTTAGAAGGTCCTAAGTCAAACCAGGCTTCATTCATTCATTCATTCATTCACTAGTTCATCTAATCATTCAACATTCACTGAGCACTTCCATGGGCCAGGCACTCTTCCAAGTGCTGGAGATGAAGAGAGAAATGACAAAGTCCTTTCCTCACCATCTGGAGATACATATATATGTAAATGTATAGATAAATACTCATTTATTGTATTTAATAGTGGGTTCATAAATTCACAAATTCTACAGATTATGACATTCGAAAATTCCTCTCCCTTTTTTCTAAGAAATTAATATTTCCTTTATAGTTTAAACTTCTACATTAAAGTTGTTGGATTTACATTCTTTTTTCTTGAGATCCAGCCTTCTAGGATAGTCGTTTTAACACATTGTTAGCCAAAAAGCTGATCAATAGGAACAAACTGCCTGAAGGCAGCTTTGAGGTCTTGCTATCAACTTATATTAGTTGACCCCGAAGGATAAGACTAATGCATTGAGCTTTCTCATTTTAGTATCCAAATCGTTAGAGATGTTTCATATTGTTTAATGTGGTTATCTGAAGCATTAAGAAAACCCAAAATCAAAAGAATAGTAAGCAGAATGGGTAGTTTCAGATTATCACTTGACTCCTCCCTCCTGAATTGAGAAAGCAAACACTTTTCCATATGGGGTTTTGGTTTTGTTTGTTTGTTTGTTTGTTGATGAGGAAGATTAACCCTGAGCTAACATCTGTTGCCAATCCTCCTCTTTTTGCTGAGGAAGATTGGCCCTGAGCTAACATCTGTGCCCATCTTCCTCTACTTTATATGTGGGAGGCCTGCCACAGCATGGCTCAATAAGTGGTGTGTAGGTCCATGCCCAGGATCCAATCCTGTGAACCCTAGGCCATCAAAGCAGAGCACATGAATTTAACCACTACACCACCGGGCTGGCCCCCCATCTGGGTTTTTAAAAAAGGATTTATTTGCCTCCACATTTAGACACAGTGACAGGATTAAGTATGCTGTATCCTGTCACTGCCAGGCTATGTTGGCCCCACAGAAAAGATGACAATAGTTCAAAGAAAATGAAACCACACGTCAAGTCAAAGGACCTCTTTACAGCACTGCTACTTATCAGATTGATAAGAATCTACCATCCAGTATTTCTCAGACAGCCTAACTTTATATAATGTTAGCCTACTAGAACCCAACTAACCTATCAGAGGAGCTTTGGGCAAAATCTAATCTATTATTCTTTCTGGCAGCCATAAAGCCGACAATAGTCTCTTTATCTATAAGCTCCCTTCTGTCCCTGAACCTCCTATTTAAAAAAAAACCAAAAGCTTACCTAGAATTCTCTCCTTCAGTAAGATTTATCCAGCTTGTTTACTTGAATAGTAATGCCTAAGGTCAGGCACTAAGTTTTCTTTATTTCAATTGCCCTCATTGTGCCTGGCACACAGCAAGTGCCCAATGACTACTCACTGAATTGATTTATATAATTAAAAATATCTGTATTGGTGGGTGAATTTTCCCATTATATGCAGATGTTTTAATCAAGTCTAGGGAGAAATCTGACCTAAAGTAATTGATTCCTGAAGGTCACCTGAACTAATTCAGGTCTTAATACAAGTTGTTTCATGTTTAAAATATGTTTTTTGAGCACCTTTTACATAATCTATGAGTCTCAACAATGGAAGAGTTCTAGAATTGCTTGTGACATATCTTTTAGTCTAAATTAATAAGTCACTCATCTATCCTTTTCATTTTCTTCCCTTCTGAAAGAGTTGACCATTACGATAATCCTTACTATTCATGTTAGTTGAGGAACGGAAAGGTCATTTAGCCAAGAATTTGCTGAGATAAACATAACTTAGATATACAACCAAAATAATAGACGACTCCTGATGCACAAGTTATTGCTTTTTCAATAATGAGCCCAAATCCGCCCCCACATCACTCTCAGGGTGTATTTTAAACATTAGGGATTCACCACAAGCATAATGTTTAGAAGATTGCTATTGGGTTCTGGGGAATGGTACATCCATTACCCTCTAAAAATGTTTTCACTGCTGTAATCAGAACAAATTAAGAAGTAAACCTACTAAAAGACTTACAATTATTTCATTCTTTTCTATCAGTGTTGGGAATGAAGATCACTTCCCCTGGAAGCTTTATTGCATGTTAATTTATCTGTATGGCGTTAAGTGACAAGCATTCTGGAAGGCCAGCAGACAAGTGGAGGGGACTTGCCTATCTCTTAGAGGCTCCTGTCGCTCTGCTTAGGAAGATTACTGACTCAGTGCTTCAAATACATTATTTAGCATGAAAGTAGAACTATAAGTAGTAGAGAAAAACACTTGTTTATAAGCATATTTTAAATAGTTCCAAGACTTGCACTTTATTTCGTAATAAGATCTTTGATTCTAAAGTAGTGACATTCTCAAGTCTATAACTAGAAGAAAGTGACTTAGGAACACACACTTTTAGATACTGAAAGGGAAAGAACAACATATAGTCATTTGTTGTTGTTAGTGCCCTCCAGTTGATTCCTACTCCTAGAGACCCTGTGGACAGCAGAACGGAACTCTGACTGGTCATTTTGCACCATCGTCTCCCCTTCTGGTGCTGTATCGGACAATGCTCTGTTGCTATTCATAGGGTTTTCATGGCCAATTTTTCAGAAGTGGGTGGCCAGGTCCTTCTTCCTAGTCTATCTTAGTCTGGAAGCTCCTCTGAAACCTGTCCACCAGAGGTAACCCTGCTGGTATTTGAAATACCAGTGACATAGCTTTCAGCATCACAGCAACATCCAGCTGCTACAGTATGACAGCTGACAGATGGGTGGTGTGGTTCCCTGATGGGGAAACAAACTCAGGTCACAAGGGAGAGAGTGCCAAATCTCAACCGCTAGACCATCAGGGCTGGCATAGTCATAAGAGGAAAGACTTTGTCTTTTTTTGGTGAGTAAGATTGTCCCTGAGCTAACATCTGTGCCAATCTTCCTCTGTTTTGTCTGTGGGATGCCTCCACAGCAAGGCTGATGAGTGAAGTAGGTCTGTGCCCGGGATCCAAACCCGCAAACCTGGGCCCCCAAAGCAGAGCACGTGGAACTTTGACCACTCCGCCATGGGGAGGCTGACCCCAGGAAAGACTTATTCTGCTGTCCAGTCATCTCACATCTCACACCTTGTTTCCATGGTTTTGAAAAGTTTCCAATATTTTAAGTGTATAATTTCAACTTTGAGACACAGTATGATTAACACTGTGTAAAACTTTAGAACAATACCACTAGAATTTATTTTAGAGTACCTTCCAATCCTTCTCACCCCAATACACACAGATGTACATAAAAATACATTTATCTACACTTCTACTACCATAGAATATTAGCTCAGGAATTCACATCCCTAAATTAGTGGAGCTCGGAGATCCAAGCCCAGGTGGTTGCCTCCTTTTAGAATGCATCTAATTTCAATATGAGTGTAAATTAATTACCTTCCCCCTCCAATTGACACAGACCTATTTGTACTGGGAGGTAAAGGTGGCAAGGCAGAGGGGTGATCAATAGCCTGTTATACAGGGTCACAAGAAATCGGATCCCCAGGGGGCTCAGAAAGCCAAAGAGGGCAAAAAGTTAATGGGGGCAAGATAGCAAATCTACACTATAATTTAATTTGCAAGTTGAAAAACTGAGACTATTTCACCAAGAAGTCTTTTATCCCACTTTCTTTAATAGCAGAAATCTGTGATTATCAGTCTTTCATCCAATTTGAATTAAACACACATACAGAAGAGAGAACTAAAACCCAAGGGGGATTTTATTTCAATGTGACAAATATTTTAGTGGATTTAATAAAATAAATTATTGTTCCAGAAATGTACTGGCCTTGCATGAGAAGAATCAAAGTGTCACTTTATTTAAAAATGATCATATCACAGCCACATCTAGAAATTAGATCAACCTAGACCCAACCAAGATTCATTCAAATATTTGGGGTATAGCTACCTGTACTGGTTGCTCTTCCTATTGTCATGGATGCAGAGATACAAGATAAAAGATATTATCTAAGCCCTCAAGGAATTCACAGTTTAGAGGGAAGAGAAGTTAAAAAGATTATAAGTAGTATACTGTGTGCATCTCTAAATTAGAAATACTTATAACTGTATCACCTATTTCATTGCAAGAATTAAATGAGATCATCCATACTAGTTATTTAGCAAAATTCCTGGCACATAATAATTTAAATAAATATTAGCATCAGATGATCATAGCAACTATGATGGTGATGATAATGGCTATGGTGATGACGATAATATGATGATGCCACGATCCCAAGAATCTATGGGCATAGTGAAGAAATAGAATGGAGATCAGGAAAGGACTTGTAAAAGAAAAACTTCCCAGTAAGAAGTATAAATCTGAGCTAAATTTTTAAAGATGAAGAATAAAAAGTAATTCAATTAGATAAAGCATTAGGGGGGAGATAGAAATGTCCTAGACAGATAAGATAGAAGATGCAAGTCTTCACCCCTACCCTCAGCTCTTTAGGATCCCTTCTGAGTCTTGCAGCAGCCCTGGACCAGACATTCAGTACCTGAATCCCCACTGACATGATGTTGAGGAAAGCCCCCAGACACCTTGAGGGACCCTTGTATCTGGACACAGGATCCAATTTACATGTGTCCCTGGATTTCCATCATCTTACATTCTGGTGAGAACCTCTTGCATGATCAAGACGTCAATAAACATCAAAGTGACGAGTATTATGCTTTGTTTGGTGCTTCCTCTTCACATGAAATCTATTTGTCCTGGTATTCAAAAATATAAATCTCTCTTTTCCTATTTAAGTAAATGTCACTAAATGTCCTCAAATCTTACCTGTAATACATAGTGCTTTATTCTACTCTTTCAGAATTTATACACTTCAGTATGTTGTTAAATAAAATTATTTTAATTTATTCAGCCATCCTTTATTCTTTCTATATGCCTGTAACAACCAGCCATATATTTGTAAAATATATGGTGTCACATATAATGGGAGGAACATGAGTATTTTCCCCCATACAGCTTGAAAACTTTTAGTGGTCTACATCTATTTTAAAATTTGGTTTGAATCCACAAGTGCTAAAAGAAACTCTTAATTCTAAAAAAATATAGTAAGAAAAGGCTTTTCAAATCACATAGTAGGCATTTTATGAAACTACTATAAACAGTGAAGAACATAACCCAGAATACATATCCCAGACTAGACCCTATCATACAGAATAATTTAAATGGATTCAGAAAGCAGTAGGGAAAGTCAAGATTCTATAGATGGTGCTGTAAGTATTGGCTTGGAACTTGAAAATAGGTGAAATTAATATTCATTCTATATATGTATTAAAAAATAAATTCTAGCTGCACCAGAGCATGCTAGATGATTTCTGTTCATCCTCCAAATCTTCTCTCTACCCTTTACCACCATACCTTGGACCCCAAGACCTTTATGACATCTACGAATGACAACAAGAGGCTACCTTCCCCTCTAGCTTCTAGTTGGGTTCAATTAATGAAAGATTCCAGCAGAAGATTGTAGAGTAAGAAGAAAACAAGAGGAGGAATTTATTCCCTAGCTCTCTGCCACGTTACCACAGGTTAGTTATGCCTTCCTACCAAAGCCATGGCTCCTGTTGCATGGCCCAACTACTCAGTTCCAATAACTTTTCTCTCTACTTACTCCCCCATGTCTGGGGCTGGTAACAGGACTCCATTGGTTTTAATCCTGGGCACTTCACCATCCCTTATTGGTTTCCTTTAATCCTACCCACACCATTTCAATAGTCCCCCATAAAACACTCTTCAATTACACTGTTTAAGTGAGCTGTTTGCTCCCAGTACCCTGACTGATACAGAGATATATAGGATCTAAGACAGTTAGCCATTGAATTTCATTATTACTTTATACACAACATAGGGTACAACCAATGTCTCTATGGTTACTAAAGAAAACTTTGATTTTCACCATTTTGTTTTTTACATGATGAGAATCATGTGATGCCTGTGGAGAACTGATTCATCTGTGAATCAAATAAGGACAAAAAAAAAAAATCCTCCCAGTCAAGTTCTTCTCTTCCAGGTGACCTAACATGTCCTTAAATCTTGTATTTAAGAACGTTTTCATGTCTAAATAAAATCAGTATTGACTTCTCTCTATTTACATAACAGACCAAAGTCAAATGGGAACAAGAGTTTGTCTGGATACACTGAAACCAGTCCCAGTCATAAACCTATAATGTTTGGACATGCTTGTCAAATTATTCCTCAGATTCTTAAGTTATTCAACAAATATTTATCAAGTATCCAATATGTGTCAAGTTTTATGCTAAGTGTTGGGGATACACAATAAATGAAAAATGCTATTCTGATTTCATGGATCTTAAATCCAGGAAAGGAGAAAACATTAAAATAACAGTGATGATACCACAAATAAATATTTGAATTATAATAACTGTAATGCAAGATGCACTAAAACTGCCTAATCACGGAATCTTGTCTTCATGGGAGGTCAGGAAAAATCTCTTTTAAAGAATTATTCTTAAATCTGAGACATAAAACATAAATAGGAGCTCTTTCAGGTAAATGGAATACCATTTATGAAGGTCCAGAGGTGATAAGATACTTCACATTTTCAAGAAAATTAAAGAAGCTGAAGCTTAGTGAGCAGCAGGGAAGGAGGGATACAGGTAGAGAGACAGTGGCCAAATCATCCAGGACTTTATAAACTATACTAGAGACGTTATATCTTATCCTAAGAGTAATAGAAAGACTTTGAAGGAATAAGACAGACCTGAATTTTAAAAGGTCACTCTGCTGCCAGACACCAAAGACAATTACAGTTGTAGTAAAGAAAATATCATGGTATTATTCCAGGAATAGGCAAGTAGCTCAATAAAAATAAAATAGAGCCCAAAATCATTCCTATAATTATGAAAATTTAGAATATGCTAAAGGTGAAACTTCAAATTAGAAGATAAAGAACAGATTGTTAAATAAAGTGTGTTGGAACCATTGACCTTACAGTTGGGGAAAAGTTAAGTCGTGATCTTACTCTGTGTATTGATTATACAACTGCTGGAAAAGATAAACCCTAAAATCTCAGTGGCCTAAATCTATAGAAAGAAGTTAATTTTTTGCCCACAGAGTCCAAAATGGATGTTTCTGATTGGCGGATGGCTCTCCTCTAAGTGGTGATTCTCGGATTTAAACACTTTCCAGATTTGACTTCACCATCTTCAATACATGGCCTCCACAGTCATTTTGGAAGAAGACCTCTCTTGGAAGGTTGTTATGGGTCAACACTGGGGGTAATGTACATCTCTTCTACTCTATTCTTTGACAGCAATCCAGTCATATGGCCTCACCCAGCTGAAAGGAGGCTGGGAAGTAGAATTCCACTATGGAAATGAAAAAATGAGATAAGTGTAGTGATTGCCCAGAAATCTCAGCCATAACCTATATCTTATGCAAAATTAAATTTTGTAAGCATTAAGAATCTAATGTAACAAAACTATGAAAATTCCAAAGGAGATTTTGAAAGAATATTTTTATGGTCTTGATTTGGCAAAGGCCTTCTTAGGCAAGAGATAAAATGCAGAAACCACAAAGGAAAAAAAAATGACAGATTTGACTACATCAAAATTTAAAATTTTTCTGTCACAAAAGATAAATTTAAAAAATAGAAGGTACCCTTGAAAGAAATATTTTCAAACCACACAACAGACACATATATAATAGCCCAACTGGATAAAGAGAGCCTGCAAAGAAAAAAATTATCCACTATAAAAGTCAACAAGAAAAATATAGGAACTCCACTGGACCAAGAAACGTGAAAAGATGTTCAAGCTCACCATTTCAGAAACAACAAAAACAAAAAAATTTAAAGATGATTTAGCACTTTATCCAATTGAATAGGCAAAAAAATATCCAGAGTTAATGATTAAATAAACACCACTAAATTCTTGGTGGAAGTGTAAGCTGGTGGAGTTTGGGGGGAATTCAATATTTAAATTGACCTAACAATTCCACTTCCGTGATCTATCCTACAGAAATACACACACATACAAAGATATAGTTTAGATACATGAGAGGGAAGGAGGGCGAGAGAGAGAGGACAGGACACCAAGGGAATAAATAAGGAGACTATGAATATAGATGTTCATTGCAGCATTTTTTGTAACATAGAAAAATCGTAAACAGCCTATATATGCTAACGGTTAAATAAATGATGGTACATTTATACTAGAATGATAGGTAACTCTTAAAATGAATAGGGTAGACTGAAGTGTACTAACATGAAAGGTCTATAAGGCATATTTAGTGATGCAAGTGACATAATAATGAAACTAATCACACACACGCGTGTGCACATACACACACACATAGATATGTAAATGGATAAATGCATAGGAGAAGCTTTCAGAGAATTGACATCAAACATGCAGAGGGATGTATGAACAGGGGCTGGGAATAGGGAGGAAAGCAAAGAACATTTGCTTTTTACTTTACACATTTCTGAATTGTTTCAGTTTTTTGAAGTGTATGTGTCTCTCTGAAGTTAAAATAAAAATTTACTCCAACTGGGAAAAAATGATAATATGGATTAATGCCCCTGCCTCTTTGTCCAGGTGGATAGCCTTCTCCCTTCTTGAGTGGTAAGAGAAATTCTACTCACTTTTCAGGGCCCAACTATTCATCTTTCAGGGGCCAACTCATCATCACAATCATCATAATATTTCTTGATGTTTAAGTCATAGCTCTTCCAAGCTTCATATAAGAATCCCAAACTTCCTTGAGCATGGGGCACTTGGATGCCTGAAAACTTCCCAGGCACAGCTGCCCAGGAGGCTGGGAAATACACCCAATACGAGCATCTCATCTGTGCTCCTATAGGTCTATAACATAAGAGACTTTACACTGTATTGCAATCATTTCTCAGACCCACCAGTGAATTTATTCATCTGAGTCCTCACTGTTTATTAAAGAAGATATTAAAGAGAAATTTTTCTTCACAAATGCAACTGAGAACAAAATGCAACTAAGAGGAGTCATCTCTGACTTTCACCCTCTCTTCACCTAATAAGTGATGCGGGAATGTGAGCCATTTCCATAATTCATAGGCATCCTGTGATGTGCAAGGTTATTTTTGAATTTGTTTCTCCTGTAAGAAAAGATTTTCTTCCTAAAATTAGATTGTGAATCTACTTCCAAAGCCACTAATCAAACATAAGGTAAAGCTACTTAAATAAGGCAGAGAAAATTTTAGAGCTCTAAAATCACTAGAAATAGGTCACCGAGAGCTTGAATAAAACTTCAGAAAAGATTCCAATAAAAAAAAAGGTATTCTCATTAAGAAGCTGTAAAGTAATCCTGCCTTCAAATAGGAAAAAAATCGCATATGCAAAAGCAGCAAAATGTAGTCTATAAAGTCATTTAATGAAGCAGAAATTTGTATCTATGCCTTATCTAAAGCACTTCTTGAAAAACCTTGGCATATCCACTAATTATGAACCATATATTATACGTAGTTATTATGGGTATTATTCAGCAATACAAGATTTAAAGTTGGTTGTCTCCTTCACCATACTTAGCAAAGAAATATTGGCACACATATGATCTGCTTAAATAGGTTAGAAAATAGGAGGGAATTTACTAACTAGCCCTTTAATTATGCAAACAGAGTTTCCATAATTCTGAAACTGAATTCCATGACACCCACAGATTTCCCTACAATCTAGCTGTAAATAGTAATTACAGTGTTCATAGTAGAAACTGCTGTATTTTAGGTTGCAAGACAGTCTCTATTATTATATCCTGTATTAAGTCCTTTGATAACTGTCTCAAACTCTCCTGGTAGGGTGATTTTTATATTCCTTGGAAGTCATATTTTTCTTTATTTTCTTAAAAAGTGTAAGAAAACTTTGTTCAGCCATTTTCAAATTAAAGGACAATGGGGAAGGAGATTTGCCGTTAAACTCTAAAACGTTATATTTAGCAGGTCCTCGGTGGGTTGCATAATCAGTTCAAGACTATGGATTAACAATCAAAGGGAGCGCAGACATTGACCTACATTAGAGGAACCTTACACACACAACCAAGAATTCATCATCCCCAGAGAACCTGAAGCCTTCCGGGTAACCTGCTAGCTAAGCAGCACATGTCCCAATATTACAGTGCTAGAGACCAGGGAAAAATCATCCTGGAAGGCACCACATTAAAGAAGTAAGAAAAACAGTCAGAATCCTATGTGACCCTGCATTAGTTTTCAGACCGAGACAATAGTGCTGCAAGGCAATGATCATTTAACTATTTATTATTCAGCTGTAAACGTACATCTACCTGAGGGAGCAAATTTGATGGGTTTATGTTCATCCTCAGGATGCTGAACGTACAAGTTACCAAAATTACTTGATCCACATCAGAAGCAGGATAATTTCAACTACCTTGAACTTCACACCCAAACGTTTCACCATCACTCAACCTGACATGGGTACGAAACTTATTGTATTGCCATCAACCTCTCCTCCTCCTCCTGTGTGTCCTATCTCAGTAAACAGACCCTCTATCGACCCAACTGATTGCTCAAGCCAGAAAATTAAGCATCGTCTTTAATAGCTCCCTCTTCTTATCTTGCACATCCAGTCTCAGGTCTTTCAAATTTCCTTATACATTCATTTCTCTTCATCCACACTGCCACCACATAATTCAGACCATCAAAATCACTTCTCTGGATCTAGAGATGGATCTAGAAGAAAACTCATGAGTCTTAAGACCCCTTCTAGAGCTTTTTATTTAATTTTGTATTCTATTTCTTAAAGAGGATCCCAAAATATATAACCTGTGGACCTGACAGAACCTATATTCTCTGCTGTCTGAATTACTGCAGAAACCTCCAATCCCCTCAGCACTGTAGATGAAGTGGTCTTTCTACAACACAAATGTGACTATGTTCTTCCATTGCTTAAAAACCTCCAATGGTGCCATGTTTATCTTAGGATTTAGTCTCAACTTCTTATCATGACTTAAATTTTATGTAGTCTACACACATTTTATGATCTACATGCATCTTCTCCAGCTACTATACAGCCCTTATACCACATTCTCTGGACATATCAAAATGTCACCCCAGTATTTCCCATTCTCTCTTCTTGAGAGAGCAGGTCTTTGTTACTGTTAAATCAGCAGCACCTAACACTATTGTGTCACTTAGTAGGCATGTCATAAATATTTCTTGAAAGAATACATGAATGAATAATGAATGTACTCTGCATCACTGGTCCAAATCCAGGCACAGTGATCAGAAGTCCATGAGGGATCGATCTAGCAGAAAAAGCACTGATTGATTCCTGGGAATAAATTGCAGTTGACTTCCCACATTCATGAATAATGATACTGGAAAGAATTTTGATGACTCATATACCAGGGGGACCAGTCATTAAATCCCACTCTCCGTTTCTCTCTCCCTTAGAAATCTGCATTTCTTCACAATTTCCTATTCCTTTGAATGTAATGCCTGATACGCCAGATTTTTCCTAGCTGACATTTCCCTACCTACCAAAACTGAGGACATACAAAAATTATCTAATCCAGGGCCTAAACATAGATGATCCCTTCCCTTTCCCCAAGCTACTATTTTCTGATAGATTTTTTTTCTACTCATTCACCAACATGTAATGTGGCAAACTTCAAAGTTTTTCCTCATCCATGTCTCCCTACCTCCTTCAAATATATTCTTTCCAAGTAACTAAAATAAAATGTTTTCCCCAACTATTCCCCCACTGACAATTACTTTCTCTATATTAATACTTACTTAGATTACATCCTATGTTGATATAAGCCTTCCAATAACTGATTACAAAACACTGCAAACTTTTTTATATTCACTCATTTAAGAAACATTCATTGAATACTTACTTTATGTGCTAGGCAGTGTACAACAAGGTATATAAAAGAAATTAATTTTGTCCTACAAGATGTTTCTGAAGTAGGAACATAATTTAATAAAGTTTCATACCACTCAGTAAAATTCTGTAGATCCTTTTATATGGTTCCTGCATATTTTCTTAGAAAATGTTCCAAATGTACATAGATTATAGATGGATGGATAGAGATAGATTTGAATATTAGGATTAAGACTTAGGTAGGTAACTAGATAGCTAGCTAGATATTTGAATATTATATCCATGTATATGCTTTTTAAAATTTCACATACCTATATATCAATTAGAGTGATTGACTTACAACACAGTTTTTAACCATTGAATTAATGTTGTCTTTAATAGCTCATGGGGCAAAACTTCCATCCATTTCTTTTCTTGTCAATGTTTTCTTAGCTCTTCTTGCTTCTTCCCTCTTCTAGGTGAATTTCAATATAATTTTATCAAGTTCCAGAAGACTGTATTGAGATTTAGAGGAGAATTACATCATGCCCATAAATTAATTTGTGAAGAACTGGCATCTTCGACCTTACATAGTAATCCATGAGACTCAGTGATAATGATCAGGCACATCCTGCTGTTGTCTGTGCTTATTCTTAGTGTACTGAAAGCTCCAGATCCTACAAAATATTATGAACAATCCATCCATTTGATCATTGCTTAGCCAAAAAGCAAAGAAAAAGAAAAAAATCACACCATGTCAAAATAATGCTCGAGTTTAGTTTTATATCCCTACATCAAAAGCCATACCAGAGATGCAATGGTGTCAAAGATTTAATACAGTTCACTGGCTGGAGGAAGCCATAGTACACAGAATTCAATAGAAGCAGGAACTTTCCACCTGGCATTCTTTTCATAGAAGAATGATCGTCTGTGAGCACTTTCACTCAATCCCAATAAAGGTGGTCTACTTCCTTAATACCAGAATAGAAATGATTTAAAGTCTGGATACAATGGTGTTTTAACTCTGAGAAGCTATGAAGGAAACAAATAAATCAAACCAGGGAGATTAAGCAGAGGCATATAGGAATAAAAATTACCTGCTCTGTCTTAGTAGCCACATGATTTTGAGTCTATGCAAAGTGAAAAAGTGTAGCATGTCAGCTTGTGAGTACCTTGAGGGCAGAGATCTCTTTATTCTATCACAAATTTACACCCAGAATATGGCCTTATAGAGTCAGAACTGGGGGATTTTTCAAAACAGCCTAGCTGTAACTTTTAGATCCTAAACAGTATTTTCTGAACATTCAAAGTGAAAATACTGTAGGCCACAGCATATCTTTTGATCAGCATACATGTTCTACCAGATAAGAATCTCTGTAAAGTCAGACCCCTGTCTGACTTATCTTTTTACCAACAGCATTTAACACTGCCCAATCTTGAACACATTAAATCAAAGTAGTGAGAACAATGGCATCATCACCAGAAATGAAAGGTATGAATAAGTGTGCATGTGTGTGTGCATATACATATATCTGCTTATTGTACCCCAACATAGAGATACATATGGCCAATGTGAGTTTATGCTTTGAAAAGTGTGAAAATAATTGGTTTGAAATTAACAAAGTTACTGACATTTCAAAAGGCCAATGCTAGAGAAAAAGCACATTATTTTTGACTAAGTTGTAGGGTGAGACTTTAGCAATTATGTCTGTGCATATACCCACACAACTGTGGATGTCAGAAGTTTTTTAAAACCAGTTAGGAAGCACTAGTTGACTTTTCCCTGTCTTCCTTAGAGTGCACCTTTATTAACATGCCCTTCAAAAATTGCAAACTGCACAGAGACATGAAAACAGCACTCTCCCAAAGAGTTAGAGAGGGATGTAAATCACGGATGACTCCAGCTCCTGGCAGACTCGCTCACACCTTGCTCCCTGGATAGGTCTCCCTTTTTTGTCAACTCTAGAAAGAAAAGCAGAAAATAAAAAGATATTTGTGATTTTAACCTACAATTAAAAGATAAATAAAATGCCACTGTTCAGAGAAACACAAAAATGTTAGCATTGAAATCATCGTAGCAGAGACAAAGAAGATGGCGGAAATGACAATACGACCCGCAAGGATTGTGTGCAAGGCCTCAGCGCAACCACCGCTTGTGTGTTCTCTAACACATTTTCATCACTGAACCAAAGGTTTGAGTTCATAACAGTGTTTGGTTTGGAAAGTAAAGTGACAGCACCAAAAACATTCTAAAGGATGCCTGTTCCGTGATGGAGTATCTGCCGCTAATATAACCTTTGCTCTGATTATGTGTTAGCTAGCCATGGAAAAGCTCTTCACAAAACAAAGGATGCCAACAAGCACTGAAGTAGCCATGCTCTTCTACACAGGTGAGAAGCGTCATTGTATTATCACGATGCCTATTAAGTCCTGCTACAAAGTGTGAGGATACCTCCTCCCAGGGAAGCCTCCTTTCTTCTTTCCCATCGCTCAGCCTCAAATGGGAGAGCTGATTAAGTTCAGGTCCTGAGAGTGATACTGGGCCTGAGAGTGAGAATAGTAGGAGGAATTTTGAAAGAAAGAATGACCTGCATCTCTGTGAATAAACCACTCTATATATCTGTTTTAACTGCTCTGTTCTCTTCAAGGGTGTTCTAAAATGTTCTTTCCTAATCTCCTTCAGGAGCTAGAGTACTAAAAAGTTATTTAAGAAACTCATCCTACACCTCAAATATGCCCAAGAGAAATGGGCAGTAAGTTGGGGAAAATGTGTGCTGTGTGGAAGGCCAGTCATAGAGAGCACGAATGTATGAAGAAGAATCATATCTTCCTCAGGCCATAGTCTCATTTGTTTTCCATAAAGGGGAGAAGACACTGGATCAAAAAAACATAGAAAAACGTAGTAGATAGACTCTCATCTCACATCATATCCAAAAATCCATTCCCAGATCACTGTAGTTGTAAATATAAAAGTAAAAACAATGAAGCTTCTAGAAGATAATGCAAGTGAATATCTTCTGGATGATTATAAGGTCAAGAAATAGTTCCCAAACAGAGGACAAAAGGAACCAAAGGAAAAATTAACAAATTTGACTACATTAAAATTAAGAACTTCTTTTCATTAAAAGACACTATGAAGAAAGTGAAAAGTCAAGCCATAGGCTGGGAGAAGATATCTGCAAAACATACAATCAAGAAAGGGCTCCTATATAGAATTTTTTTAAAACTCCAAACTTTCAATAAGAAAAAGGCAGAACTCAATAGAAAAGATGGGCAAGAGACTGTGAACAAGACTTTTATGAAAGAGGACATCCAAATGTCCAGGAAGCATAGTAAAGGAGGCTCAACCACATTAATCATCAAGGAAATGGAAACACACATCTCTACAAACTCATCAGAATTCGAACGGCTAAAAATATTAAGGATTGGCTCATCTTAGGCTCAACAAGCAGTCACATGCTACTGGCAGAAATGAAAATCACTTTGGATTCCTGCTTGGTATTATCCACTCAGGTCAAAGATATCACATTTAGCAACCCAGCAACCCAACATGTGCACATCTTAACCAAAAGACACACTTAAGAACATGCACAGCAAGATGATTAGTAATTGCTGAAACTGGAAACAACTCCAATGCCCATCAACTGTAAAATAAATAAATAAACTGTGATACATTCCCATAATGAAACAGACTACAGCCTTCAAAATGCACAAACTACACCCACATGCAATAACAGCAATGAATCTTACAAACATAATTCAGCAGAAGAAGCCTGGCCCGAAAGAATACATTATACATAACTTCATTTACACAAAGCTAAAAAAAGTAGGCAAAACCAATCTATGGTAATAGAAGTCAAGACAGTGGTAACTTCTGGGGAAGAGGGAGGGCTCAGTTGTGGGGGCATGTGTGGGGCTTCCGGGGTGCTGGGAGTGTTCTATTTCTTGAATAGGGAGGTGTCTTCACTAGTGAGGTAATTAATTCAGCTGAACACTTATTATTTCTGCACTTTTCTGTGTGTGTTATACTTCAATTAAGAGGTTTTCTTTCTTTTTTTTAAGTGACCAGGTACAGTCTTTCTTTGGAGAAATAAGAAACAAGCTATTAATATACTCAATTCCTATCAAATGCCAAGACTTTATCAAAATAATCTAATATTTTTAAAATTAAGTCTGGGCAATTGTCCTTTCAAAATTAAGTTCGACCCAGTTTTAAAGATGAATAAAGTAAGAGATTGAGCGATTTGTCCAAAATGTAAAGGTTAGTAAGTCAGGACTGGGTACAAGCACCAGGTCCTACTATTTCACGCCCAGTACCATTTCTATCATTACACAAGTGCTTTGAAGTTTCAAGTGTAGAGTTTTGCTTCACATCTCAATCCACCAAGAAATTCTGCTTAATAGGATAGATATGCTAGTCTCCATCGTGCTGCCAGGAAGTTATGTGTGCCGGAAGGCGCCTGTTGGTGAAAGTGCCCCTCCCAAAAAGCCTCAAGGCATCCACCATGCCCATAGGGCCCTTCTGGGTGCATCCATTTGCAAAGGTCTCTGAGCTTTGAATACAGTGACCCTGTGACCTGGCCTCTGCCATATTATAGTGGTGAAAGGCATGGGTTTGGAAGCCAGACAGAGCTGAGTTTGGGTCCTAGCTCTGTCGGTATTTCACTTTTATGAGTCTTTGTTTCCATATCTATAAAGCAGGCATAAGAATCAGACCTGCCTCTCAGGGCTGAGATGAGCAGTAATCTGAATTCCTGACACTGAGTAAGTTAAATGACAAGTAAATAATGTTCTTGGCACTGTTTTTTGGGTTTGGTGGTTGTTCTAATGCCGGGTGAGTATTTGACTCAAAGCAGACCAGCAGCTCTGAGATGGGCCTGGCAGGAGAGCAGGGGGCCTCGGAGGCACTCTCTCCTCTGCATGGGAACAGGTGGATGCAACCACACACTCTCTGTGGCAGGGGTGAATGCAAGGCGTGCAGAGAGTTGGAATTCAGTGAGAGTAGAAGTTGAAAACCCACATTAAAGGGAAAGAACCCACACAGTGACAGGAGCTCGGCAGGCAGAGGCCATGAAGGAGAGAAATGAGCAGAGAAAACTTTGTTGGCGGCACTACACAAAGAAACTGGAAGAGGGATGAGTAGCTGACAGGCATGGCAGAGCACAAAAGTAGTGAGCAGCGGACACCATTTATGAGGGCAAAGTTTTAACTCACCACCATCAGAGCTATTGTGTGGAGAGCGCAGCATTCAGAGGGACAAGGAATGGAGCTCAGGTTCCCCGTGAGGCCTCCTCCGTAGCTACTGAGAGCCATCTCAGTCTTCTGCCCAGTACACGACTAAGCTGAGCACATCTCTGCACCCAAAAGCTCTTCAACACCTGAGAGACCAATTCGGAGAGACAGTTAAAGCATCTGTCTCAAAGCCAAGTAAACTCCAGTTTGATTAAGCAGAAGGATAAAGGTCCAAGTTGATACAAGAAAGCAGTTAGCTTTAACCTCGTGAGGATTATTTGTAGTCTTCTTAAATCTGTCAATCAGAGACTGATTGTTCAGTGAATAATTATTTCAAAATCTAAAGAATAATTTATAGGATCATCTTAGCTTTCCATACAGGAAAACTTCCGGAATTTGTCCACTTAGCCACAAACTGAGGCATTCCTGGTATGTCTCCAAATGGAAAACCTGACCGCAGGAGGAAAGAAAGTCTTCCAAGTCTACTCAATGGTAAGCCAATCTGAAAGTGACAGTAAATATCCCACATGCTAAATGATCTAGACTGAGACCGAGGATTTGACTCTCAGTACAATAGAATTACCACATTAATTATTTGTCTTGTTTATATGAGAAAAATTCATGAAAAAATAGAGATAAACAGTTTTACACATAATGAAAACACAGAAAATCTAAAAGCCATTGCTACCAGATATAGTCATGCTTACTCTTAGGGGCTGAAGTTTTGAATGTTACATAGATATTTCCTTAGGCTAATATTTAAACTATATGAGTTCCTTTGGTTTTCATCCCCCACCAAGTAGGTGATGGGAATATTGCTGGATGTCCAGAAAAAGTTGATCCACAAGCTTATTTGAATAAGTGGAGGTTAATGTATTGTGTTATTATTTTCAAAGTGAATATTATAAATTCTCTTCTAGATGGTTTCTTAGAAGAATTTTACCATTACAGACACCATCTGACCACTGATAATTTGACGGTCACATGAAAAAAATATCACATCTGGTAAAATTCGGGAAAAAACAGCAATAGGTTGTGAACAAGGGCCATGTTGATTTTGCTGCGTTTAGAATAATGTAGCAGTGCCTATAACAAGTAAACAGGGGGCAGGCTTTGTTCTGCTGGATTTAGATTAACCTTTACAAGCGATGCAGAATTAGATTATGAAAATAAATTGAAAATGGCATCTCCTTAGACTCACTTTGTACTCTGCATTTTCTTAAGCTTTCATGTGCTGTCAAATATTAGTTCAGGGCTCCATTTGTATTTGGAGCATTTTATCTTTTTCTTTTTTTTTTTCCCTGAAAAGATAAGCACCAGTCTTCAGAGAAAGCTTCTGACTATTGGACACAAAAAACAACTCTTTCCTGAATGGTTAATGTTTCAAATATGAGAACAGATACCAGATGGCAAAAAGGGGAAAAAAGAATTCAAGTTGTTTCATTGTTCAATGATAAGGATTTTTCCATCTGCTGGTTCAATACTAACTTGGTTTACATTCACTTTAGAGCCAATACAATTAAAACTCTATTTGAAGTGAAATGTTTCAGAAAAATAAAACTAGAAACCTGAGAATCTTCTATGGATTACATCCATCCTTCAAATAGCTAAGCTTTTATACATGTACAAATGTGAGTAATGATAAAACAAAGATACCAAACATGTTGTGAAAAATTCTAAAGTCACATGCATTTAAGTAATTCTAATGAAGACTATACGTGATTGAAACGTAAGTGGACAACTGCTAGAATTTAGAGTCATTAAATAAATAAGTAAAATGTATCTAAAGTAATAATACACTGGGGTAATTTTCACAAAGGATGAAATGGGAGACTACTGGTGAGTGAACAATATGGCAGCAGTTAACAAGGAAACAAGTTTGAATGGCTAATCCACAGAGATCAAAGAGCAGATGGTGAGGAGAAATAGCATAGCAATCACTAGCAACAGCATCTTAGAAGATAGCAGAGGTCTTACACACTAAAACGGATGTAATGAAGAAAGGAGTACCCAGAAACGACTAGAATTCATGAGAACAAGCCTCAAGTAAGAATCACAAACAAAAAGAGAGTTCTGGGACCCCTCCTGCCAAGCTGACCCTTTTTCCCACAGTCCTTTGATAGAAAGAGGTTCTACTCAAAATATGATATTCATAATATTAAGAAGTAGTTTTCCAGGGTAACCTTACCTTTTGTTCTGAAAACACTGCTAAATTGGGCATCTCTTTGGTGCACAAAATCTCCTCAAGAATGAGGGCCATTACTTACTTCTGTATTCCTGATGCCTGGCACTTAGCGTATGATAGATGCTCTACAAATATTTGATAATCTTAATAGAATTGATACAAGAATTCCACCTTCTAAACTGATGTTGCTTTGTTATTGTGCATTCCCCTCAATTAGAGTAAGCTTATGGAGATCCAAAAAAATGTTTGTTTCTTTACCTTTTTTTCGTGAATCACTCACAATAGTGTTAAACATAAACTCACTCTTAATAAATCATGAAAAATCTAATGGATGAAAATGAATACTTCCTCCAAGTCTGTAGCATGACTAGATCTGCTTCCTTCTTTCTTCCTTTTATCACTAGGACAGTAGCCTCCAAAGAGAGGGGCACAAAAAAAATAAATAAATAAGAGAGTGGCATGCATCCCGGAGGTTGGCAAAGTGATCTATTGAAGTCCAGGAAAAAAATATTAGAATTTCTATTTCTATTTATTTTTCATCTCATCCTGTTAAAACATCAGAATTCTGTGCATTATTTATAATACATGTATTACCCATTAATACACGCATATAATTTGTAAATAAATAAGCATATTTGATGCATAAAGAACTGAGGGCACCATCAAAAAGTTTGGAGGCCACTGCAAGAATACTGAATTCTTACCACCATATAAGAATGAAAGAAATATTTACAGAATTTAATATATTTTTGATAATATATCTGTATTTTTAAATTACTACCTCAATTACTTTCCAAATGTTAGATTATAATCGTGTGTTATATAACCTGGTTTGAAATGTTACTTAGACACAAAGCACTCAATCAATAAAAGATGTGAGCCAAATACATGTTTGTTGAATGGATGAATGAATGAATGAACATTCTGCCAATATTGGAAAATATTGTGATAACCTGAGCTATGAGTAATTTGGTATTTTCCAAGTGTTTTCTATAAGTTCTTGAGGAGCTCCATGGAAAAAGAAATTGAAGTTCAATTAGTTATTTTGTAAATGCTGCATATACTACGGTCCACTCTTTCAGGTTCACAACACAGATGAGGATGCTAAAGGGTCTGGGAAATCCTGCAAGGTAGAAATCTCTTTAACTTTGTTTATCCTAGCATTTCCCATTTCCACAATTTATTTGACCACAACGGCTCTCCTCCATCTATAATATCCATCAACTACCCAGAGGGGATAGTGTTGCTCAGAGCACATGGCAAAATCCTATTTTAATGGGATTCAACCTGAACACTGGAGGCTCATTCTTATTGCTTGTATATCAAGCTAAAGGACAGCCCAAGCATTGTATTTGCAAGTCTGTACTATGCAATGTCATTAGTAATGACTTGAACTGTGGACATAGCAAGGATGCTCATTAAACATCCTATTGACATCTATAAGGATGAACTTCTCAAGCACGTTATTTAGATGAATATGTTTTTATCTCAGATATTTAGATATTAAGTATACAGAGTCCATTTGTTCTGAAGGAAGTTCATAATTTTTATAAAAAGGGAAAAGGAAAAGAGGAAAGGACATTTCTCACTAAAGTATTTACTCCGTATCAGGCTCCATGCTAGAAACTTCTTTTTTAATATTTAAATTTCTGAACAGTTGTATTGGCTCGATATTTTTGTCCCCTTTTACCAAAGAGGAAGCTGAGAGTCAGAGAGGCACACGCTACTAATGGCAGAGTCCAAGGTGACCATGCAGGTTATCATCCAAACGAGGGCACTTTGAGAATGTCCCATAATTATTCTGAGACAACTTTTTTAGCCTAATTGCTCTGTTCCAACATATCTTACAGAGACATGGTTTGAACCCAGATCTCCCCAATCTATCTTCTTTCTGTTACACCTTGTTGCTTGAGATAAGAATAAAGTTTAAACAATGGGAGGAAGTCTTTCATAATGCATACATGTATCAAATCATCAGTTTGTATACTTTAAATATCTTACAATTTTACTGTCAATTATACTTCAATAAAGCTGGAGGAAAAAAAGAATAGAGTTTGAAGACTGCTAGAGAAATCATCCATCAACAAGTAAGAACTTAACAGGACTGATCTAAAAATATTTTTAACTGCACAAATAGAAAAGGGATGATCAAAACATCAAAAAATAATTGTATCTTCCACCAATTCAGAGCTGCCTTCAAAAAATCCTGACATGATACTAAGCATATCATAATAGCAGCATAATGTGAAATGGCTGAGAATAATTCCTTATAGCAGGTTTAACATCACTTAGAATCTTTTTTTTTTTTTTTTTGGTGAGGAAGATTGACCCTGAGCTAACATCTGTTGCCAAACTTCCTATTTTTGCTTGAGGAATATTGGCCCTGAGCTAACATCTGTGCCAATCTTCCTGTTTTGTATGTGGGTGACCGCCACAGCATGGCTTGATGAGTGATGTAGGTCTGCGCCAGAGGGTCCAAACCTGTGAACCCGCGCTGCTGGAGTGAAGTGTGCCAAACTTAAGCACTACGCCACTGGGCTGGCCCCTAGAATCTTTTAAAAATACTATGTTGCCTTTTTATTTTACCACATATAAGGAAAATGTCAAGAAACTGGAAAATATCCAGAAATTAACAACTAAACTGGCTTAAAGCTTTGTAACATAGAACTCATGAGAAAGAAAGCAAATGAAATAGAATTATTCAGTCTAAAATGGAAAGTCCAAGGGATAACGGTAAAATTGCCTTCAAGTGAATTAAAAGCTGCTGAAAGGAGGTCTTCATCTCCAAGAGAATAAAATAAGGATGAGATTTAATTACCAACTGTGAGATGTAGCATGTGGAATTATGCCACAGTGGTGAAGACTATGAAATGGCACAAGTTACAAGGGGGCATCTCCCTGACTCTTTTATATGAAATAAACAGTCCCCTGCAATGCCTCATTTGATGATTGCTTTTCTTGACAGCAAAGAGAAAGACACAATGATCACCTTATGTCACACATGTCCTATGATTCCTCGCTGCAATTTTCCTGATGTTAATGTTTATGTCTGATATAAATCATCGGTCATTCAACATCCCCCACTGACTACAGTGTAAAGTTCAAACTCCTTATGATGTCATAAAAATGTTGACTCATGTCTCTACTTATCATTCAGCATAATAACTTGCCACTCTCTGAACACATCCTGTGCTTCTGTCATACCACCCAGAAAACCACAAGGAGCACTCCAAAACCACAAAGTCCTAACACAGCTCCCTACCTTTACACATGTTATTTCCTCTAAACAGGATGTACTTCCTTCCTCCCAATCGTTCCGTCCTCCCACCCTGCCAAGCCCTCAGTCCATCCTACAAGCCATTCTCATTCTTGAAGGTAAAATTCAAATGCCTTTTCTATGCTGCTATAACAGGTGATAAAAATCCCCCTTGTCTGCATCTAATTCCAACAAATTTAGTTCTTCTTTCTGTGCTTTCAAAGTACTTATGGCACATTATTCTTAAAACTCTCTACTTGCCTGGCCCCTGAGTAGACTGTGAGCTCACTGGTGGCAGCACAGTGGGAGAGGAGGAGCTGGGAACAAGACATAATTTGGCCTAAATCTTTTTGCTTCTCAGCTCCCTAGCACATAGTAGGTTCCAAAATTTTTTGTTAAATCCATGAAGCCATTAATTACCTGTTACACACAAAGAAATATTCCACATTCAAATTGTTGCTATAGAAACCATATCTACAGACTTCTACTGGTCTTTAAATTCAATTGGTTTAGACTTGTTTTCCAAGTTTCTTCAGAAAGCATTTTTAACTTCAAATGATGGAATCAATAATGTATGTTTAAATGCTCTGGAGCAAACATGTGTGTCTGATCTACTCAATCAGAACCACCGAAATATCCAGGACTCCAGGGGCAAAAATAGTGAAGAGCACGTCTGTATAAAAAGGTGGTTAGAAAGTGTAAATTTTCTCATCAAATCAGTTCCAGAAAAAGCTTCTGGGAGGGACATAGGCATCCAGATCCCCCTTCAGCTTTATTTGTATATGAATAAGGACAGCAGGGTTTTCCATGAGGAAAAATAGTGCATAAGAATATTTCATTATTAATACAGACATAAAGCAATATCAGATATCTTAAATACAACTGGTCTCTTGTTGCCATTCGTAAGATGTTTGCTCTTTGATGTAAAGTTAATTTATTTCTCTACATTTGCAACATTTGTTAAAGTATTTACATTTTGAAGAAAATGAATAAATATGTCAAGTGCGAGGATGCATATTTTAAAAGTAGTGTTTACCTTCATAAGACAACACACTTTCAAAATATTTCCTTTTAAGCATTTTTACTTCTAATTGGATCCATTTTAGATTAAATTATTCTTAATTGGACCTTTCAAAAAGCAAAGGGGAATTACATATTTATGCATTTCAATGCATTTGACTTCTTTTGACTCAATGTAAATTGTCTTTTTAAAAAACTAAAAAGAGCTAAAAAGTAATAGCTTAAGGTAACCAAATTTTGTTCTATGCAGCTAAACTGACTTCAGTTTCTAGTAAATCAAGAAACTAGAACTCAGTTGCCTAATGCTAGTATCTCAAAATCTTCAATATTTCCCTTTTTATTGCCACTTTCCTCTCGGCAATTAGGCTGGCCCAAATTCCTCCTGTATTTATAAACCAACAGACTAACACAAACAAGTTGTATTCTGGCTGTTTCCCCAGTTCTCTCTGCCCTTTTACAGGCAACCTTCCCGCTCCCTGTACTTCCTTCCCTCCATCCTTTCCTCTGGAAAACTTCATGTAGCTAAAGGACCTCCATGATCTGACGCCTGCTTGCCTCCCACCTCCCATCACCACAGCAACCAGTGCTTCCATCACTCTGAACTACGTTCCGTCCCAGCAATTCGCCATACTTTTTCTTGCTGCTCCAAATTTTAACATTCTATTCCTTCTTCCTGAAACATTTTCCTTCCCTCACTCCTTTTCCCCCCTCTTTTTATCATAATTTTAGATAAAATGTGGGCCGAACACCCTAAACTTAGTTATTCTGTTACATTTCTCTATTTCTATCTTTGTGTCTTAATATTTGAAGGAAGTGTCAGATTTTAAATTGATTTACATTTAATTATATCCATAAATTAATTCAAGGTGGTATTTTGTTTTTCAAAAAAATGAATTTTGAAATTCCTTTGGAAGTAAACAAGACGAAAATTTTAAAAAAATTCAAACAAAGAGACAGTGAGGGAAGTATAAACCTTCAAGAAAACAACAATAACCAAAATAGTGTAATGAAAAAATACAGCTAATGAAACAGAATGACTAGTTCAGCAGGATCCATCCCGCAATAACACCAAACTATGATAAAGAAATCTCCTAAAAGTAAGGGAACAAAGGACTATTTTCTTAATAAATATTGAAGGGATAAATGTGAAATATCCACATATTGAACCAAGTTCCAGAGGTTTCATAAGTGAAATATCAAAACTGAACATAGAAAATTATCAGGAATCAAACTTAATGTTTATCTAATCTTCAGAGAAATGATTTTTAGTTCTCAGGCAATAGAAACCATCACAAAGGAAAGGCTAGCAACATAACAAAGTAAAATTAAAGGAATAGTATTTGATAGAGAAAATATATTTACATCTAATATGGTTATCAATAGTATATGGGGAGTGTATTCAAATATATGTGAGAAATAAAACATTAAGACTTCAAGAGATGTATGAGCAAAAATATATTCCAAACTATACCAATGTACAAATTTTTTTTTTTTTTTTTTTTTTGCGAGGAAGACCAGCCCTGAGCTAACATCCACTGCTGATCCTCCTCTTTTTGCTGAGGAAGACTGGCCCTGGGCTAACATCTGTGCCCATCTTCCTCCTACCAATGTACAAATATTAAACTAACTTCTGGAACTATACCCATGCTCACTTGTAAAAGAAAATACCAAACTAAAGAAATAATGAAAAACAAAACTTTTGGCTAAAAATGTTAATGAAAACACATAAAGCCAGCAGGATTGTTGCTAAATTTATTTTCCAGCTGATATTGCTGTGTAACAAAATATCCCCAAATTTAGCAACATAGAGCAACCATTTTATTTTCCTCACAGATTATGGTCTGTGAATTTGGAAAGGGCTCAGTTAGGGACAGCTTGTCTTTGCTCCACGGTAACTGGGGTCTCAGCAGAGAAGACTCCTAGGGCTGGGGGTGACTCAAATGGTTGGGAACCGAAATCATCTGAACTCTGGTTCACGCATATCTGGCACCTGGGCCAGGAGACTTTCTTTGAGTGATGGGACTGTGCAGGGAAAGACCATTAGGATAGCAGAAAATAAATGAAAAGACATCCCTTTCAACTACTGATTTCAGGATCTGCTTTCAGTAAAATCTACAGGCCTATCTTTAGCAAGGACACTTAAAGTAATGCATTAACACAAGTGAGATTGAGGCCCTAGTGAAAGTGAAGCTGGGACATTTGCATCCAGGGGTCTATCTGTATGAACACACTGTTCATGTGCCTCCAAAACAGGACTTCCTCTACTTACTGCCAGGTCTCCAAGTTTGGGGAGCAGCCCACAGTTTGCCCAGAAAAACTCTCTCTCTGGACATGGTCTGTCCAGATTCAACACTCAATTCAAGTCACCTTCAGCTGGAGGTGACTCCAGGTCAGATTTCTTCCATCCTACTTAAAATGTTACCCCACCTTTGAGTGTTGCCTAATTGGCACTGTATTAGATACTGTTTTTTCATATAATAATCTGCATCTTGTAGCTTGTCCTTGGTGATTTTATTCTGCTGTGCTCTCTGGGGTATATATGTCCTGCTTCCCCCCCCGAGATGGTGAGCTCTCTGTGGGTACATACCATGCCTACACTTCTCTTGTATCCCCTCCCTGTACCATGTTTCTGTGCCGAGGACATAGCCGGTATGTAATCACTGCTCTATCATTAAAATACTTAGTTTTATGTCATCAAGATTCACTATATTTAGCATGCATCACTCTCTTAAGGTTATTTTGGTTACTAGGACTAGGTCCCAATGATTCCCCAGTCATACTGAAATAAAATATGATTAAGAATAAGTAAGTCAAGGAAAAAACATAAGAATATACACAAATATACACATGTCCTCAAAAAGAAGAAATTTACAGATTTCCTTACAGGCAAGGAAACAATCCATGAAAACATTGGCCAATACAGCGTGCAGACTGGTATTTAAGCATTAAGTTGTAGTCACAGTGTCTGGCATATACTCCTACCTCTTAACCTCATTAAATATGACCCTTAGTAGACAGGTATAATCCTTAAAATGTAGCATTCTATATGGGACGCTATTTGGGTGTCTGTGTCCATGCTGAGCTTTAGAATTTGACTCCAATTTTCAGCCAAGACTTGTGAATCTACCCTAGCTATTTGAATCAGAATTATATTGTGAAATATTTGTAGATGAGTTTTTCCTGCACTCTTCCTGTTTTATTTTTTATTTTGTTTTATTGTGATAAGAACTCTTAACAAGAGATCTAATCCTTAACAAAATTTTTAAGTGTACAATACAGTATTGTTGACTATACGTAACATAATGTACAGCAGATCTCTGGAGCTTATTCCTCTTGCTTAACTAAAACTATGCCTATTGATTAGTAACTCCTCATTTCCCAACCCCTGGCAACCAACATTCCATTCTTCAACTCTATGAATTGTACTATTTTAGATACCTCATATAAGTGAAATCATGAAGTATTTGTCTTTCTGTGACTGGCTTATTTCACTTAACATTATGTCCTCAAAGTTCATCCATGCTGTCACATATTGCAGAATTTCCTTCTTTTTTAAGGCTGAACAATATTCCATTGTACATTTTCTTTATCCATTCATCTGTCGAAGGACATTTAGGTTGTTTCCACATCTTGGCTATTGTGAATAGTGCTACAATGAACATGGGGGTGCTAATATCTCTTCAAGATCCTGATGTCAAGTCTTTTGGATAAATACCCAGAAGTGGGATTACTAGATCACATGGTAGTTCTATTTTTAGTTTTTTGAGGAACCTCCATACTCGTTCCCATAGTGGCTGCACCAATTTACATTACCACCAACAGCACACAAGGGTTCCTACTTCTCCACATGCTCCTCAACACTTGTTGTCTCTTTGATAGTAACCCTCCTGACAGGTGTGAGGTAATATCGCATTTTGGTTTTGATTTGCATTTCCCCAATGATAAGTGACGCTGAGAACTTTGTATATACCTGTTGATCATTTATATATATTCTTTAGAGAATCAAATCCTCAGCTCATTTTTTAATCAAGTTATCAGTTTTAGTTTTGGTTTTTTGGTTTGTTTTTTTTTTTTTGGCTATTGAGTTATAGGAGTTCCTTATGTATTTTGCATATTAACCCCTTATCAGATATTTGTTTTGCAAATATTTTCTCCCAATTCATAGGTTGCCCCTTCCCTCTGTTAATTGTTTCCTTTGTTGTACAGAAGTTTTTTATTTTGATGTAGTCCTACTTGTTTATTTTTGGTTTTGTTGCCTGTGCTTTTGGCGTCATTTCCTTGAAATCATTGTCAAGAAGATTTTCCCCTATGTTTTCTTCTAAGAGTTTTACAGTTTCTGGTCTTACATACCTGCACTTTTTCTTTAATGGTGAGTCTCTCCCATTCAATCCACAAGACTGGAGTCCCCACTGTGCAAAGAGGGCATATCATAGAGGAATATGAAAGGACAGAGAACAAAGATGGCAAATTCTAAACTTTTACACCTGCCAGATGTCAGATAGAAAATTCAAGCGTAAATAGTTATAGACCCAGATTGTGGAGGCAATTCTTTTCTGCATACTCAAACTAGATAAAAATCCCACAAAAACCCCAGGAGTTTGAGAAGGTAGGGATGTGAAGGTTGGGTAGGAATGGTAGGTAAGGTTGAGGAAGGCTTAGAAAGAAGAGTAATATGAGGACTTACTCCTGTGGAACTTTGCAGGAGATCCTGCCCATATTCCCATCCCTAGGTGAGCTCTAAGGCATAAGAGAATCATAGTACCCTGGAAAGTTTTGGGGATCCAGGAATAGGGAATACTTAAGCCCTATTTCCTATCTGATTGCCCTAAAATTGACAAGCACTACAGAGAGTGTCCACGATACCCCAGCCCCAGAGTAGTGCAGAGAAGCTACATGAAGTACTCTGGCAGATGGGCAGTTTGACATGACACTGGAAGCAACGAAACATTTTCCCAAGTGACCCAGAGTGGAGTGGATATAGCTATGAATGCAAGTGGATCAGGCTAGGCTAAGAAGACACCACAGAAGGAGCACAAGTTTGGATGCTATGTCAGTTTCCTAAGACCGCCATAACAAAGTTCCACAACCCTGGTGACTTAAAACAACAGAAATTTATTCTTTCAAAGTTCTGGAGGCTAGAAGTCCAAAATCAAGACGTCACAGGGCTATACTCTCTCAAAGGCTCTAGGGAAGAGTCTGTTCCATGCCTTTCTTTCAGCTTCTGGTGTCATCAGCAGAAGCATTCTTTGGCTTACAGCTGCATAACTCCAATCTTTGCCTCCATTGGCACCTGGCCTTCTCTTCTCCTGTCTTCACATCGTCTGCTTATAAGAAGACATCAGTCATGTTGGATTAGGGGTCCACCCTACTCCAGTATGACCCCATCTTAACTAATTACATCTGCAATGACCCTACTTCTAAATAAGGCACATTCTAAGGTACTAGGGGTTAGGTCTTCAATATATCTTTTTGGAAAACACAATTCAACCCATAACAGATGCCCCAGAAGATTCCAGTGAGGAGTTCGGGTCATGTCCAAGGACCAGACAGGATTCTAGTGTCTTGTGGATACCCACTTAGAAGAAAAACGGCCCTGAACTAGATCTCTTTCCCAACTCCCGTGCTTCAAAGTCCCTAGCACTGCAACCAATTCTTGGGAAAAGGAGAGAAGAAGTTGGAGAGGAAAATCTTGAATTAAATGAGTTTAAAACTGAGATGCCTGGTTTTATCTTGAATTGATTAAGATTTTTGTTGTTGCAATCAGGCAATATGAGGGCTCCAAAAATGAAACTAAATGGAGGTATTGAAACAATACATTATATTTCTGGCACACTGAATTTGTGAAAATAAATATCATAACAGTTATAAATCTATCTATTCTATGACAATCCTTGGTGGAGGGGAGATGTTAGTCTTCTTTAACTGAGAACTTTATAAAGACCACAAAGGGATTAATTAAGAGTAGCTAATGTAATGAAAACTATATACAAACAATTTACTTAAACTACAAATAACAAAGTAGGTCTTATATTGTTTTTTAATCTCATTTCATTAAAGAATTTATGACCTTCCATGCCTAGTATGACTAAGAAAATTGCCCCTCTGCTCCTTTGCGTTCATTGCTCGATTTCTGCATCATCAGCTTTCTCAGTACCCCCCACAGTTCACTTTCAGCAACAATATACACCCTCAAAAATCTACTTTGAAATGGTAAGTTTTTATTTTTTCTTAAAGAGAAGTATCATTCTCATCAGACTTTAGACACAAATGTTTGTTTTCCAATGTGCTCTGAAAAAATGCCGGGACAAGCTTCTCTGAGCCTGACGATGTCACGTTTCTGTGCTCAGCACACACTGATTACCCTTCCAGCTGAGCAGCCTATGGTACGGGGCTTAGAACATGACTTGATATACCAGTGGCCTTCGTGTGAATGCCAGCTCTGCCACTTACTAACTGTGTGAGCTTGGACGCATTATTTAACCTTTGTGTGCCTCAGTTTCCTTAGGTATAAAATTGTGCCTATCTCATAGGTTGTTGTGCGAATTAATTAGATGTGTTAATACCTATAAAGTACTTAAAGTTGGAGTCAGTTTAAATAGTCAGCACTCAGTGTTTACTATTATCAAACATATAAAGAGTTCGTTCAAGTCAATAAGGAAAAGACAATCTAAAATGGATCAAAGAGAGGAGTTGGCAAGTCACAAAAGAGGAAACGCAAATGATCAACAAGCAGAGAAAATGTACCACTTCCATAGTAAACAGGGAAATGCAAATTAAAACAAGATACCAATTTTTTTGCTTGTTGGATGACCATGTAAAAGTCTGATAACCTTCAGCGCTAATGAAAACCTAGAGAAACTGGCACTGTCATTTATTATGGGTGAAAGTGTACATTTTTATAATATTTCGGAAATTAAGATAGTAATATTAAGTTTTCTAACATGTATACTTCCTGAATGAGTATTTTCATTTCTGGGATTCCAACCAACAGAGCAAAAAAAAAAGAAAGAAAGAAAAGAAAAATTAGCAATGTCTAATTCTCTGAAAGCCTTACCCAAAAATACATCTAAAAAATGTATAATAACAATCTCTGTAAACAAGCTGAATATGCATATATAGGAAAATGGTTGCCTAAATCATGGTATATTAATACTATTGAACACTAAGCAGCTATTAAAAGAACAATATAGATCATTATGCATTAACTTAAGAATAAGCCCACAATTTAACATGCTATTAAGCAGGAAAAGCAGATCCCTGTTAGGCCCCATGATTTTATATATATATATATATATATATATATATATATATATATATATATATATATATATACTTGTTTGTATTAACAAAGGAAATAGTATTTAAAGTGGTTACATTAGAGAATGAGATTAGAAAGAGAAAGTGAGAGACTATCAATTTCTCTTTTGAATATATATTGTTTAGGTTGGTACAGTAAGCAGGTATTATGATTATTTTTCAAGTAATTTAAAAAATTATAAAGAATAGAGGAAAAACTAGAAAAATGAATGTAAGAAAACTCAAAAATCAGCTACTACATAGAGACTTTTCTCAGGACACAAAAAAAGTGTTCATTAGTTACATATGAAAATGTTTCCAAAAACATGTTTAATAATGGAAAATAATTCTTATATACAAATTATAGAGTTCTTTAAAAAGTTTAGTGCTGAGTTAAATCAACCAATGTGAATTAAATCACTTTATGCTCACTACGTCTATCAACAAAGGGCTACATATCTCCATGGTACCATGGAAATGGGGAATATACTCTGCCAAAATTTGGAAATGTAGTTAGGTTTTCTCTCCCTAAGAAAAATTTAATTTTCTGAGCATTTATGACAGGCCTTGGGGTAGATGCTAAAATACAGCCTAGAGTAGAGAGAGGAACATACAGTGGATAGAGTCACAGTGCACAGCAGGATTTCTCCCTGCAGGATCAGAGGTATGGGGGGAAGAGATGCCTCAAGAATAAAAGAGATGGGACCTGATCAGAATCTGAGAAGCAGAGGGGCTGCCAGGTGGCACAGCGGTTTAGTTCACGCTTGGCAGCCTGGGGTTCGTGGGTTCGGATCCCGGGCGCCTGCCAACACACTGCTTGTCAGCCATGCTGTGGCGGCGTCCCATATAAAGTAGAGGAAGATGGGCACGGATGTTAGCCCAGGGTGCATCTTCCTCAGCAAAAAGAGGAGGATTGGCAATGGATGTTAGCTCAGGGCCAGTCTTCCTCACCAAAAAAAAAAAAAAAAATCTGAGAAGCAGGAAACAGAGGCTATCCAAAAGCATATTCAACACTTCTTTATTTCATTGATTCTAAGAAACACAGTTTTTCACATTTTAATATCTCTAAAATTGGAATGAGTCTTAGATTCAGTGGCATGTTACAGTCACCGCTGGATAGGTGACAGTTTTGATGTGGTTGTCATTGCCTTGATTATAAATATTCACATTGTCATCATTTCCATTGAGTTTGAGTATTTTGGGTGCTTCATGTGTTCAGTTTAATTGCCATTTAAAATGTCTTCTATAGGATTACACTATGATTTGGCATTGAAGCAGAAGTCATTATATACGCAAAACTATACAAAAATAGAGTAGTGGGAAATAAATTTGATTTAATGAAGCAAATACTCATCATATCATGAATGACTAGAGCCTCAAATTTTCTTACAAAACAATAACCATGTGTTTTACAGAACCTAAGAAAAGAAAATATCACAAGTAGATGGAGCTGTATTAGGTTTTGTTACTAAGATGCATATGAGAGGGATTAGCTATCACATGCCAAGCCGAAGAACTGAAAATAAAAGAAACTGCTAAATCCTTTGGCATTGATGGAAGACAATGAGTGGCTGATGTGACCAATTCATGTGTCATGTAGGGCTATCTTTAAGGCATTATGTCATAATTCAGTTGATAGCATTTTTATCCTTAGTAGAACATAGTCCAATAGTGTGTCTTTCAATCAATGGCATCATAGACTTAATGAAATACAGATAAAATACATTTTTCAATATTGAAAATTAAAAGTAAACCCATTGACTTTCTGATGGATAGATGAAAGACAAGGCAAGGCAGGAAGGCAGGAAAGAGAAAGAGAGGAGAGAAGGAGAAAGAGGGTGAGAGGGAGAGAAAACGAGAGAATGAAAGAACGAAGGAAAGAATGAACAAAGGAAAGAAAGAAAGAAGGAAAGAAAGCTAGGAACAATCTTCTAGGCTGGTAGAAACAAAGAGCAGTATTTTGTAGCTAAGCAGGGAATGACAGGTGGGCATGTGGGCATTGAACTCCCTTGGGTTTATTTTAAAAAAAAATGGATGAAAAGGTTTGAGAAGCATTGATTTAGGATTACCTGCATTCCATCTGTGGCTCTTCTGTTTATATTTTACATGTAAATAGGCATGATAATACCTGCATCAAAGACCTGTGAGGTTTAAAAGCGTAGCTCAAACACATAGTCTATCAGGCACTTGGCCTGCAAATGTCCATTAAACCCTAGTCCCTCTGTTTTCCCAAAGGAGGCTGCCATCTTAAAGTGAAATCCTTGTTTGGGAGGTCTATGTCATTGGTCTATTAGGAGTATGAGGTGTTAAAACTTTGACCTTGGAACACCAGCAGTTAACATTTAAAAACTGGGTAGTGAGTTGATTTGAATAATATCTTGATTTGATGTGACACTTCTTTTCCGATGTGCTTTAATCTCAAATATTTTCCTGAATATAATTCTACTCTTAGAAGCTGCCACAAGCTGAGAAATAGTCACCCTCACCTGCTGTTTCCTCTAAAATAAGGAACTCAGAGGTGGCCTGGGGAAAAGACCTCCTCTGCCAGAAGTGATAAATCAGAATGTATTTTTTCATTGAAATCTTAATTTTCATCTCTAATTATAACTTAGAAAAGAGTTTGGGGGGCAAAATCAAGCCAAGAAAAAGTTTACTTTTATAAATTTGAGAGGGAGAGATTAATCTCCAGGAAAATTAGAGGACATCCTTATTCTGCCTGAGTCCTTTTAGTCCATGCTTAATTTCAGCCATCACCAGAGGTGCTAATCACATAAACGTCAACATGTGAATAGATAAAATGTCACAACAATACAATAAATTGGTTATTTTAAAGAACATAAAGTCATAAAAAGTTTCCAACTGTGCAGATGAACGACCGAACTCTTCTTTCTAAACTCTTATTGTAGAGGGATTCCTACACAGCATTGTGGACAAGGACTATGACTCTCTCTAGAAACCATAAGAGAGAATTGTCTCCATTCTCCTGTGACTCATCCTCCTCTTAGGGTTCTCCCACCAGGATTATTACAACCAGGAAACGGGCATTCAAGGGTGTGTTTCTCCCTCGTTTATGCACTGGACTGAGAACGATAAAAGAGAGAGAGAGATCCCATACTTTGGTTCCACTTAGAATCACTAAAACATACTGACATTTTGAAGAAACTTTACAAAACAAAATGGGGGAAAACGACATGGAAATAAACATAGAGTCAAAGAATAAAGTGTAATTCCTTTCTTTTAGTTTTACAGACATATATTGACTGTCTACTAAGTACTGTATGCACTCTGCCAAGAGCTCAGAGCCTAGTGCGGGAAGCAGACGTGTGAACAGATTCTCAACATCTAATGTTGTTACACATGCTGGAACATGCATGAAGATGGCTATACTCCTCTGCAAGCGGGTTTCAATGTTCTCCGGACTTACTTCATTCCGTCTTCTAACTTGAGACACGCATTTCAATTCAAAGGACTGCAAAGTTTGCAGGGCACATGCCTACCTCCATCACCTCCTGAATCCCAGTCCACCTCCACATTCTAAGTATCATTTCACGTGTAACATCAACAATCCCACTCCTAGACACTTTACTTCTTTGCAGTCAAATGAAGGCTCTATTTCTACTCCAGTTCTCTCCCTATTTCATGGAGAGGAGCTAGAATGTAACAGTTAAGAATACAGGCCTGGGGGCCGCCCGGTGGCGCAGCGGTTTAGTCCTCGCTTGGCAGCCCGGGGTTTGCGAGTTCGGATCCCGGGCGCCCGCCGACGCACTGCTTGTCAGCCATGTCATGGTGGCGTCCCATATAAAGTAGAGGAAGATGGGCACAGATGTTAGCCCAGGGCCAGTCTTCCTCAGCAAAAAGGGGAGGATTAGCAACAGATGTTAGCTCAGGGCTGGTCTTCCCCACAAAAAAAAAAAAAAAAAGAATACAGGCCTGGTATTGAATCCAGGTTTCATTACTCAACAGTGTGGCCCCAGGAAATTTATCTCACTTCTCTGAACATCAGTTTGATCCTTTGTAAATGGGGCTAGTAATGCTTACCTTATAGGTCTATATGTAAGGATTAAATGAGATAATGTATAAAAATGATTTACTGGGTCTAATACAAGATAAACTCTCAATAAGAGTTTGTAATTTATTATCATGTTACTTTTCTCCAATTAATCCAAAAACAAGCTCATCATACAGGTAAAATCTTGTTCCTCATTATCTTCAGTCTAATGCAATAGTACCGCACATGATCACACCATTCACTTAACAAGAGCTACATAACTACTATTTCTGGGTTGTAATTTAATTTATATCAGGCATTTACCAGAAATATTCATCATGTTTTGGAGGAAACTAGTTAACTTGAAGACATTTAAACCCATTTAATAAGAATAAATGGGTGAAGGGAATCAACAGGTACAAATTTCCAGTTATAAAATAAATAAGTCATGGGGATGTAATGGACAGCCTGGCAACTATAGTTAATAATACTGTACTGCATATTTGAAAGTGCTAAGAGAGTAGATCTTAAAAGTTCTTATCACAAGAAAAAATATCTGTAACTACGTATGGTGACAAATATTAACTAGACTTATTGTAGTGATCATTTCACAATAAATACAAATATCAACAGTATGTTGCACTTCTGAAACTAATATAATATTGTATGTCAATTATATCCCAATTAAGAAAACTTTAAAAGATAGATTTGAGATTATTGGTGTATAAACACACATATACACACAAGCAACAATAAAATATAAATTAAAAAACTCAGATAAAGGGGAAATGTGTTTGTACTAACTAGAATATTAAATGCTATGTTTAACCATTACATTTGCCCTGAGCTTCCTGGCAACAGAGCAAGATAAATGAGAATGAAATAAGCTACATTATTGGAAATGTGAACTTATCATTATAGGAAGGGGAAAGCATTCATGGAAGGGGATAGCATTTTCCTCTGTTAAGTTCTAAAAGGCATATGTTTCTGAAGCTCTATGTATGAGATAATAAGTGATATAATGGACAATATCTTCAAAAATGTTTTTTATAAAACAAGTCCAAAATAGGCTATTTCTTGCAGTGGACCTCAAGTCACAATTGAGAGTATAGCCTCAAAGCATAATTCCTTCAATTTCTCTCTATAAGAGGCAAAGGCAACTAGTCGAAGTGTATAGGCACCTAATGGTGTGACATAATCTACAGGAAAGGAAATCCATGCATATATAGTAGTATAGTAGATAATAGTATAATCCTTATGCAACATCCCTACATATCACTCCTTTAAGAAGGCATTTGGTAAGAAATGAAGAACTTACAAGCCAGTAGTGTTGACATTCCACAATAGATTGAGGTCTTATCTGTCAAATTCCTCTCTCTGGCAAGGGCAGTAAATGGGCATGTGCCTTGTAAGTGGAGATTCTAATCCAGAGAGCCAGAGGTTAACTACCAGAATGATCTTAGAGACAGAGAGCTAATGCAGAAACTTGTCCAAAAGAACATAGGAGAAGAATGAGGCCCAAGGTAATCCAAAAATTGATCAGTAATACAGAAAGGATGAGAGTAAGCAGAATAAATTTGTCAGAAATTACAAGGAGACAGCAGGGATGAACACCAGAGAGTGGGGGCTAAAACATGGCTGTAATCTTGCATAACGCTGGCATTCGTTTGAGTGGGTGAGGCAAATACATTTAAAGAGATTGGATGAGATGAACAAAATCTATACATTTTTGAAAATAAGAAGGTAGTATGGTTGCTATCATTCCTACTAAAAATGAGTCACTTAACCAGTATTCCTTCTAGAATGAAAGGCAATCCCAGTTCTCCATTACAGCAGATAGAAAGAACATATCTGTAAGATGTTTTTGAAAGAATTTTCTCAGCTTTGGCCTGTTAAAGCTAAGCCAAGTGTTTGAAAAAGTGCTTGATAGACTCTCAAGAGTTCCCACCAAGATCATGAGATAGACAGACATATTTTTTGGTCTGAAATTACTCCCTCATCTGTATTATCAGTCACCTACTGTGGTCATAGGAATGCCTCCATTATGTTAACAGAAGAGCTGGCTGTATACAGAAAACACAACCATGACACCAGGATGAGTTACCTGCAAAAGTGATCCCCAGTTGACTGAAGGACTTGACTTGTTCATTAATATTAACCAAGCAAATTGGTGAATGTCTATCAAAGACAAGGATCTTAACCTAGTGAATATGGAGCCATATCTTCCATCAAGAGGCAAATTTCCTTTTAAGGCCACTTCTACCATGGGTCAATAAAATCATGCCATCTGCGTTTAGGAGCATGTTTCTCCTTCTAGGTACTATGGCAGAAAAAAAGATCATTTTATGTCCCTTTCAACCATAAAATCCTATGGTTTCATTTTTTCAAAATTCATAAGATATCATAGTTAGAGATTAATCAAAACAAATAGATTTCATTCAAAGAAGAACAGTTACAAATACACAATGATAGAATGGACGTAGTCAGGATGTGGCGAGTTAATACATAGTGAGAGGTGTGTCTCTATAAATAGGTGGATACTACATGGAGCTGATATTGTAGAGTGATAATATTTGGGGCATGATTTATATAATGAATTTGTGGATAGACTTGATGACAAGATATCTTCCAATCCTAAAGTTCTATGCTTCTTGATACTGGTACAGCCTTTTGTCCAAAATCCTTCCCTGGATTTCTGAGCTCTTATTGCTAAGTTTTCTTTGTTAGATTACTGATCTCCACAACCTACTTTATTCCCAAGTTTATTCTCATCTTACCCTTCCCACACCCACAGACATCCTCATTTCTTCAACCTGCATTCAATCACTCACTGCTAGTACTAACATTTCTGCTTATTTGGCCGTGGCCTTCTAGCCTCAATCTTGCACTTATGTCCTACCCTGACCCACATCCCAGGATGATAATTGTTCAGACATGAGTCTAGTAAATCTTTACAATGATGGTTGACTCTTAGTAACTCTAAGTGTCTCACTGTTCTTAGGCAAGAAGAAATGAAATTTTCAACAGTTAATGTATTTGGAGTAGAACTAAGATTCTATCTCACTCTCAAATTCTACATGTTGAGCTCTGAGTTTACCCAATAAACACACTCCTCCACCTGAGTTGTGAAACAAATAAAAAATAGAAAAAGGAGTAAGACAGTTGAAATAGCAATATATCATCTTTTATACCGATAAACTTAATTTTGAAGAATGTGGTTTATACATTTGGTCAACCGGGATTCCTATTATTGAACATCAGAATTAGACAGTCTTACCCATCCAGTCTTAGGCAGTGCCACACCACCACAGGTTTCCCTGTACGATGCCCTGCCTGTAAAATTTAGGACATGGAGTAGCAGAGCAGAATGCATGCCCCTGTGAGTAGCTGTGCTACAAGAGAAAAAGGAGGGTGAGGACATGAACTATGCATGCTTAATTCCACTCCCAAACTTACCAGTCAGCTACTCTTTCTTACTCTAAAGGGAAGTATAATGATGAGACAAGAGCCCAGGAATAATTGGAAGAAATCCCTCCTCTTAGAAACCAGAAGAAGGAAGAAGGGCCTCCTTCTCCCAAAACCGAGTATTATAATTAAATCAAGAGGTGGCGAGGAAGGATTTACATGATTTGTCCCAAGTTGACTGAGAGTGACGTCAGGATTGGTGTAGGTGAGCAGTGAGAGAGGTGCAAGGAAGGGATCTATGAAAACAAATATATGTCATCAACCATCTCCTAAATGAACACTCTCTTTTACTGACCATCTACCAGGACTACTACCTGGCAAATATTATTCTACTCTCTAAAAGCTGTGTTCTTTTGTTATTTAATTCAAAAAACTCTTATTTAGCACTCACCCTGTGCCAGGCTCTGGGATGCAAAACAAAACATAATGGTCCTTGCCTTCAAGGAGCTTACATTCTAGAAGCTAGCAATTATAAAGACAATCATCAAGAGACAACTCTAATAAATCAGGAAAAGAACTATAATCAAAATAAGCACATGACACCATGGGATGCCTAAGATGGACTCTTAAATCAGATCAGTTAAGACTTACAGGGAGGAGGTGATATGTATCCTGGGGTTTAAAGGATGACTTGAAGGTGCAAAGGTAAGAAATGTAGACAGATCAATATGTAGAACAACAGAAGGGGCTCTGGGGGAGCACGGTGCGTCTGAGAACAACACTAAATTCAGGAGTGATAGATTTGCATTTTTTTTAAATCACACTGAAGAATGGATTGGAGAAGCTAAAACTGGAAGCTCAGCAGCTTCTAGTAATCTGGCAAGTAATCTAGGCAAGAAATGAGGGGAACCTAAAGCAATAGAAATGCAAATGAAGAGGAAAGATAGATTTGAATGATACTTGAGGGTTAGAATCAATGGGACTTGGGTGTCTTTGGGGGAGACAATGTGGAGACAAGAAGTCAAGGATTACTTCTAAATTGCTAAATCCAGATGCCAAACCGGACAACTCTCCAACTCCTAAGGCAGGGTCTTTCCTCCAAAGCTGTCACACCCTGTTTGCAACGTGTCTTCGGGGTAACCCAAACATTCCAGACAGAGAGATCAGCATATGCAGAGTTGTATGCCTGTGTTGTGCTATAGTGTCACAGCCCTAGATTTCCAAGAAAATCAAGCGTTAACTGTATTTACAAGGTTGCTATGTTCTATACCCATCCTCCTCCCTCTTCGTGTCATTATAATCACTCAGCTCTTCATAATTAACATGACAACTGACCCTTTGACAATCATATTAAACTGCATGACTTTTTCCATCTCCCGTACTAGATGGTAATCACATGCATGATAGGGAGTGGGAGATTTCTCGTTTAATACATTGGCTGGGGTTAAAATATTCAGAGTGTCAAAACAGATGGCATCAGGCACTATATTCTATATACAGCTCAACCTACTCCATATCAGCAGTGCAAAGGACGCTGACAGAAAATCTATGGCTCAGGCTCTGGCACAGAAAACATTAATGCAAACATCCTCTGCCCAAAGGACTTGGCATTTACCACACTCTCTACTGGAAACACAAGGTTCCTGTGCCAAAGGTCAGGGGCAGAGGGATTAACTTTTCCCATATATTTAAGCAAACTGTCCATCACACCAAAAGTGCAGGCACACACACATACACGCACACTCCACTTATTGTAGTTGATTATGAAAAAGGTCAGCTGAGTGATTTGCTGCCAAACACACACACACACACACACACACACACACAAACACGTGCTAACATTAGCAAAATAGAAAAAGAATGACCAGCTCTTAGATTTAAAACAACAAAGAAAATCCAGTCATTCCTGTCAATAGAAACCATTGCTTTCAAAGATTGAAATGCAAGAATGTTCACTTTTAGTTCAACAGGTCATTTACCCCCCAATGACTTTGCAAAACAAGAAAATAAAACAACCAACGGCGTGTGCGCCAAACGTTAATATGTATATACATATTTGATGTTAATAAATGAATTATTTGATAAATAATGCTTGAGGATCACATCACCTCTTCAAATATTACAATATATTTATAACAAACACTTAGGTAATCTCTACATGACACTTAGCAAAGAATATAGCACTTATAAAAAAGTAAAATATTTATTTCCTGGTTTTTCTATTTGCTTGGGGCTCTAGAACACTACATATATATAATACAGCAAACAAACTTGTATACTGCATATTGCATATATTTTATACACTACACATACATACATTTATGTATTATGTAGCCCATGTCATAAATTATAAAGCACATGAAATATAATATAAGAGGTTACAAATACATGTACAAGTTTATATTTCTTCAAAATTGAAATCTAACATTTTTATTTTACGTTATAAAATTATATTTATATTACTTCCATTTTGTGCATTCCTATTTCCCCCAAATCAAAATCTATCTGAAGGGGTAAAAAACATGCACCCCAGTATAGTATGTAAGTTCTAATCATCACTGATTCCTTCCATTTTCTTTTGAGGGCATTTTGTGAGTCCCAGGGAGGTATTTAATCACTAGCTGTGAGTGATGTCATCCACTTATGTGTCATCTTGCACATCCGTTTCAGAGCACACCCTGGGAGTGTACAGCATCTCCCATAGGGTCAGATGAAAAGAAGAAACTACTTTCCTCCACTGATAGGTTTGAATGATGCAAAGCAGGTCAGGTTTTAAAAAAAGAAAAGAAAAAACTGCTCTGTAAAATTCAAAGCCATAAAAGAGTTTAAATTGCATCTTTGACAGAGACTGCTTTTAAAGAGACCTCCTATCAGTAAAAAGTGCTATTCTCCAGGTGATTTTGCATATATTTTTAATGCCAATTCATGTCAGTATTGACACTATGTTTTGACAGCAAGAGGAATTAAAATGATTCTGAGTACCTGAGGTGACTCTATTGACACATCAGATTACACTTAATGTTTTAACAGCAAAGTAAAGTGGAGCAAAGCAGTCATCCTACCAGGCCTGGCTTATTAAAGCCATTTCCAGTGCACCTTGAGAGAAAGAGACATCCCAAATAGAATCAGTAGGCTTTGAATATAAAAAAGACTCAGAATAACAGATTCTCTACCCTTTAAAGGTTAGGTTCATTCTTTTCAGTGGGAATATACAAGAACTGGCTCTTTATCAAGGACTCAGAATTTCCTCCCTCAGGAATTCCCTGACTCCAAAAGCTCAAGCAGGAGGAGAATAAGCAGAGCAGCTGCCGCAAGACCTGAGCTCCAGGCCTGGAGGCTCTGAAAGTCCACCTGAGAAAGCAGCAAGGGTCTCGGGTCTGCTTTCAACAAGGTGCGTTACAGCAAGGGGTCTAAGGTGTCTAGAGCTTCAGGAATCATCACATTCTCATGCAATTCGAAATCTTCTAATCATGCAGAAGGGGTCGGCTTAAAGAAGGTCAACTGTGCAATTTGTTAAGAATTATTCCCATAGTTCATGTCTACGTGGAGAAAATACAAAGGACAATGAAGACTGAGCTCTCCTTGGGCAAACGAAGATGCCAATTCTAACAACCCTTTCTCTCTTCAAAGATAAAAATGTCACCCAAGTAGACCCTACCAAGAGGGGCTGGGTATGTTTTTTAAGTGAGGAAGAGATAGTACCCCTTTCTTTATTATTTTCTCAAACATCCAAAAAATAGCTGGCACATTGGTAGGGAACACCTGTTCTATACCAGGAGAATTATACCTTGGAATTTTTAGACTTAACAGGAATTACCATAGAATAGGGATTTGTTACCAAGAGGTAACAATTCTTGTTTGTTTATTTACAACTGAATATTTAGCTTACCTTTTTATTTCTCAAGGTTTTTTTTGTTTTTTTTTTTTTCATCTGATTCAATGCAACCTGGAATAGAAAGTATCTGCTCACACCTAGGTCTATGGGATTTCCAAGACATATTTTTTTGTCAGTGTGTTTGTATATGAATCTAAGTGGAAGAAAGCAGATAATTCTCCCTAAAAGACATATTTTGCAGCTATCTGTGGAAAACAGGCAAGCCATTGCTCGCCTAGTGCTGGTAATCACAAAGCATTTTTCTGAAAGCTTTGTAAATGCTTTTCACCCTACAGATAAGAGATTTAAAGTAGACAGAAATAAATGACAGAGCTCACAGTGACTTACCTCTATGGCACCGCTGCTTGTCTAGAAGGCTAAAAACTCTAGGCTTTTCACAGTCCCTGTCAGGTTTGACTCTCCTGCTGCCAGCCAAGATGCGATGGCAAAGAAGGCAGCATGCAGAAGAGAATGTGAACAGGACTCAAGTCAGCCTGACCCAGTGTTGAACCCGGCTCTACCACTCACTAGTCATGAAGCCCAGCTTCTACTATGGTAAAATCAGGATGATGAACCCATATCAGAATGCTATTAGGAGTAAATAAAAGTCTCTGGACTAGTGCTTAGAACATAGGAACTGATTGTTTTTCCTTCTTGGAGTACATACATTGCTTTTTTTTCACATTTCATCACTTTACTTAGGGCATATATGCCTTAAAATCCTCAGCAGTATCAGCCAGCTTTTTATGAACACCCCACTGCAGAAGTCATTGGGTACGTTTTCTCCCCTAGGTGCATTCTCTCCAGTTTAAAAGAGAGTCCAAGAGGTTGTTGGGCTTACAGTGGAATAGATGTCTAACATGTTAACTGACCATTCTCAGCACTGCTAAGCTCCAGAGTATGTGCAGAGGATAACTGAGCTAGAAAAAGCTTTTGGTAATGCTTATGTTTATAATTGTTTGCTATGACAAAAAAAAAAAAAGACTTTCCCCATTTGCACCCAGGGGTAGTTTCTTCAGTGTCTTCCCTAATCCAGAGGAATGCAGCCTTGGCTCTGTCCATGGTACCTCCACGGCTGAGCATGTGGGAACCCAGTGCACCACTCTGCCCTGGCTCCTTCTGCCCTTGCATCCACTGCTCCTCCATGACAGGCAGTAGAATGAAGTTCTGAAACCCCGTGTGCTCTGCCTCTGCTTCTTCCTCTCCCCCAAGGCTGGCTCTCAGAATATATATTTTGGCTTTACCATCATTTGACTTCCCTTCTCCTTCCCCAGCCCCAAACTCTCTTTTTCTGATTGTTACCCACATCAACATAGAACTATTCGGCAAAAAGATTACACTGTATTTAAAAGTTTTTTAAATTATATATGTATACACATATATCCATATATATTAACACAGCCATCTTAAAAAATAAAGATATGTATTCTAATATATTTATTTTACACCTCTTTTGGAGGAAGCTAGAGAGAGAGAGAGAGAGAGGAAGGTAAAAAGAGAAGGGAGAGAGGAATTTAAGTATTTCTTCAGTTTTTCATATGAGTGTCACTATTTCCACACCTTTATGGTAGTCTCCAATTGCTTTCCTCAGGATCAATATGCCCCAGAGGTCCAAATCAAATCTGAATTAAGATCAAATCCTCTTTCAGCTCTTAAGTCTACATATTGCCCAATCCCCCCAAACAATAGAGTTCTTCTCTCCAAACTGGTACCTCCTCATCCATTATCCCAATCAAGTTCTGCTTTTATCCTTGCATCCATATGTTGTTTCAACAAATATACATTGAGCATCCCTCACATACCAGGGATTGTACTGCGCTGGGAGTACAAAAATAATAAAGCACTGTTCTGGACCCTAAGGAGCTTAGAATAAATGAGGGAGACAGAGAAGCCAGCAATTAAACTAACATGATGGATACAAATGTTGGTATTAGACACACGATACTAGGAGGGCTAGAGAAAGAGCATAACTTGAACTACAAAGCCAGGGAGGGCTTCCCAATGAAGAGACATGTGTTTGCTGCAAATGGACTTGCAATTTCCAACCAGGTACCAAAGGTAACAAGGTGTTCCCAGCAATAAAAATAGCATATGCAACGACATGGAACTATGAAATCACTATACTTATGGAAAACTGCTTTTCATGTATTGAAAGGACTCCAGAGTATAGTGGTAGGAAATAAGATTAGAGAAGCAAGCACAACTATATCATGAAGAATTTGGGGTGCTGAATTTACCCCGTGGGCAATAAGGACTGTCAAAGTATTTTAATCAAGGAAGTGATGTAATCACATTTGCATTTAAAAGCAATGGCTGCAGGATAAAGGCTAAATTAAGGTGGAGTGGAGGGTAGAGGCGGAGAGCCCATTCAGCTAGTAATCCAAGCAAGAACTGCTAAAGCAGTAGAGTTGGCTATAAAAGGGTAGGGAATTTTGGAGATAAGACTTGACAAGCCATTTAGGGCTATTAGGTGAGAATGGAGGCTGGCAAAATAATATGAGATGATTCCTGGTTTCTATCTTTGGTTGACTCGTGGTGCCATTCCCTAAGACAGAGACTACGGATGGATGAACATACTTGGAGGAAAAATGAGCAGTTCAGTTTGGACACCGAATATGAGGTATCCATGGAACATAGGAGAAGAGTAGTCTATGACAGTTAGATATGTAGTTCCGGAAATCAGGAGAAGATCTAGGCAGGAAAAAAAGGCCGTTGGCAAAATAGTTTATATTGAGTTTCCTGAATAACTACTAACAGAACACCTTCTCCCTCCTGTTTTCTTTCTTCCTTCACTTTCACTTCAGTATTTCCTATTCTCTTTGACCCACGATCACTTTCAATCACAGTACAATTAATCAACTACGGCTTTCTGTGGCCCCGACGATATACTAGGGCAAAAGAAAATAACAAAACTAACCTAATGATATCAACCAAGTTTAATATAATCAATTTACTAAATTGTTGTATACAAGAGAGCAGGTTCTCCACACAAGTTAAAGAATACTCTGAATTTTAAGTTCTGAAAAATTGGTTTCATGCTTCCCACCTTGTGGCATTACTAAAGAGGATATTGCATTATTTTGTTGTTTACCAAATGCCCACACACGTTAGAGAAAGGGGACTGCATGTCCCACTTGCTCCTTCTTATCTTTTCCAGAATAACTATCAAGGATAATCACTTATATTTGCAATACAGAAACAGTGAAGACAGGACATTTGGGGTTCCTGATTCATGTTTGGGGTTTTACATAACACCCCTCTTTGGAACAAAATATTCACAGCTCCTTCTACTCTTTCAGATTCAGAGCTGAAGGTGTGGAGAATCTACTCCAAACTACAAATTATTTTGAATTGGACACACATGCCACGCATTTATGGACAGTCTAGCATTTGGCACCTGTCACGTGTTCAGTCAACAAATGCAGGAGAAAATGATTTTCCCCCCCTCAGGCACTATGCTACAAAAAAACCATGAAGACAGTTCTTCTCTGGTATTATATTTTGTGGGAGGAGAGAGATTCATTTCAAATTAATTTATGATCTGTGAAAAGTGCTAGAAACATGCTCCACTGCACCTCGAAGCATGGTATGCACCGCTCCCTTGTAAAATCCATTTGAGGGGCTCTCAGGGCGGGATGATGCTGCCCGCTCCTGGGTCAGGCTGCCAGCATTAGCTGCTGGTATTCAGAACCATGGAATCAATTTAAGGAGTCAAAGAGGCCTGTCACGTGGAAAGGCTTGGAGAGACAGCACTAAGTGCCACTGCAGTGTCTGAGGGCCGAGCCTAAAGGAGTTTCAGTCCACCAGAGGTATCACCTGGGCCAGTGCACGTATGTTTTTCAAAAACAAACCAAGTCCCTTTCTTGTACAAGAACCTTATTTCTCAATATTGGAGTCTGTGCAGGGCAATAGCCAGTTTTTCATCCAGTTTTGCACTAATGTAACGCTTGTCAATAGTCAATTGGTCCCATTTGATCCAGGGCTTACACATACCAAGGGACTTCGTTACAATCACCCAATGTGTCAGGCCCTGATTAAAGTTGTTTTTCCTGCAGGGCTTATGGATCCATATCTATTTTGCTGCTCTCCAGCTGTCTCATAACTCAACTATGAAGCTTTCCTTCGAAGTCAGGCTTTTTGGTCGGTACCTGTTTTTGTACAGCAGTATTACTACTACACACAATTACAAAACAATTTTTTTCAGAGATTTAAAAACTTTTCCTCAGACTCAGAGAAATTCACACCCACCATATCTAAACCAAAGTTGTGTTAATTAGCTGAGAGAGAATAGAAGACTCTGGCATCAAACTCAAATGGTTCAGGACTCCTATTTTTTATTATAAAGATCATTGTATTGACAGTCAGACTTGGACCAGCTACAAGGTAAAGAAATATTTGTTCAGGGCTTCTGGATAAGGAGGGAAGCAGTGTTGTTATGGAATCCAGAAGCCCTTTCCGTAGGTTTTGGTAAATATTTGTTCTGAAACTGTGGGAGGCAAAGGGATCTCAGAGACTGGTAAGAAACAGAGAATGGTGACCTAGGGTTAAGGCTAGAGCTTGGGACAGATACCAGAGTGGAAAAATTACTGGAAATTATTAGTTAAGATAGAACCCAGGTGCTTAAGAGCTTGATAAGTTATATGTGGAGAGAAAAATAAAGTACAAAATACCCACAGCAGAAATCAGGACACGCGTGAATCAGAGTTTAAGGTAAGGTTACGGACTAGCAGAGATAAGCAATAATAATAAAGTGAGAACCCAGGTAGGGAGACAGGTATCTGGGAATCAAGTACTCAGAGCGGCTATCCAAAATCAAAGGATAAGAAAAGCAGCCACAGGCTGCTGCCAGTAAAAAGACCTTGTAGAAAAGCAATCATCTGCCCCAGCCGAGAGCCTTAGTGTTTCTACAAGGGCACAAAGCAATTCCATAGCGGAACAGTCTGTGAGAAGTAAATAATTGCATCTGGACAAATGAAGGGAAATGCTCAGCAAATTCAAACAAATGGGTTTCACATGAGAAGGCCCTTTCTCTCTCAGCTTAGCCTTTTCTTTTTGGGAGCCGTATTGATTTTAAATGGAAACTGTCCACTAATTTTTGGATCCATTCTATGGACTCCATGTGAGATATTTGCACATGTTTCTTCTTCAACTCATACCATTTCCTCTGGCTTCCCTAAGCTCTAGGGGGAAGTTAGGAGTGTGATACAACCAAGTAAAGTAGAATAGACAAGGAAAAGGTTGGAGGTCAAGGAGACTGCGTTTTCATTTCTGCTGCACAATCCATTCAGAGTTTGGATTTGGTGAAGTCTTTACATTTCAAGAGTTGCTTTAGAATCCTCATTTGAAAAAGAGCAGGGAGGTATTTATTCATGAAAATCATCCAGAAAGATTTTTGTTTTAATCAGGATGTTAATACTCAAATTTAAGAGAAGACTATTGAACAAATCTGTTCTTTTCTCAGGAGCCATTTAATAATATATGTGGCGACAGATCTTTTAAAAATATTCTACCAAGGGTGAGAAATCGATTTTTAATAACATATTTTATTCAATAGATGTTTTTCCGGTGAAAAACCTTGACTAAGAGCCCTAACAAAATACTTTTTATAATTTGGGCCTTAAATTCCTCTCTCTGATTATGACCAGCTTCAATTATTACTACTACAATGACTCAAATTGATAATGATGCTACAACAATAGTGCTTCACTTCTAAAAGCTTCCTGTTGGCTTAGGACTTTTTTTTCCTATCATTTTTTTTTCAATCGTGATGAACAAACAAGTATCAAATGATTTTGGGGGACATTTGAAAGAACTATTAGAGCCTTGAAGATTGACTCTAATATTCCTCCTAGGACTGTCAAAGTAAAATTTGATCTGAGCATCTCTTGATTATTTTCTGTGTTGTGTCTTTGGTGCTGAGAAATAAGATTTAGTATGTCTCGTAGCTCTGTTTATGGTCAGATTAATATCAAAGAAAATAGATATTCTGAGGGAAAGAAAGGGAAATTTACTCTTTATCATATGAATTTTCCAGAGGAAAATACTCATAAGTAATGATGGAAGAGCAACATTATTGGTTTTCTAACTTTTTTATTAATAAATAAAAATAAATTATTTCTACAAAAATATCTTGAAGACACAGAAAATCATTTTTAAATTTTGTTTTTAACCAGTCATATATGTTCATAAAAAGTGGGATGTTGCTGTCATTTCAAAAATCTGAAAAGAAACTTATTTTGCAGACATTTTATTGATAAAACCCATTCCAAGAGGAGCCCCTTTTTTGACTGACTGTAGATTTCTCTCCAGAGCCATGGTAGGCTTATAAAAATATAAACACCACTCAAGGCCAAAAGTAAGATACTTCCCTTGAAAACTTCCCAGGAAATTTTTTTTTAATATCTTGCTCTTTAGAAAATTAGACAGGAAGCAAATTGCATACAAAGTGCAACTCTACCATGGTCAAAACTAATGTGGGTTGCACTTCAGTGTGGAATCTATGTCTCGAAATAGAAACCTTCAAACATCACCTCGGGAAATGAGGTGAGAAATCGGAGCACACCTCTATGCTCAGAAAAATCGTCCCCAATCCTCCCGTCGTGTTTATTTTCTAGATGTTATTGAGAGCTTAGAGTTTCAAGAATGAGAACCCACTGTTTATAGAGAGAACTAGAAAGTATTTTATCGATAGAACAATCTCACCATCCGTTGACTGCTGTGGCGGTGATCCCTGGGGCTCTCATTTAACTAAATGAAAATTTCACTGCCCCACTGGAAGAAAAAGTGTTCTGTGAATGGCAGTGTTCAGTCAGTGGCATCTACTGCTGATGTTGCATTCAGCTGAGATCAAGCAGCAGGTGTAAAATAAGAGCAAGAATTTTGTAAAACTTCCGTTTGATCTTATAAATGTATAGATCAGTGACCAGGATTCTCAAATAGTCTAAGAAATGGAGGTAAGAGATAAATGTCACTGATTAAAAATATCTTGCCAAGCAAGAAAAGCCCCTTTCAAACCAAAAGTAAGGCAAAAGATCTTATGACACGACCATATATTCTGACATAAATTCCCTTTTCCTCTCGTGGTTCTCTTTACTTAAACTCCTTTCTGTCATCCATTTTCCCTTATATATTTTTCCAGTTTTTGCACCATTTTCTCTTTACCAAGCTGCTCTTTTTACTCCCTCCTCATTTCTTGACATTTTAAAGTCTCATCTCTTTGTCTTTTCCTCATTTTTATTCACACCTGCTGTGAGTCTTCTCTTCGTAAAGCACCAGACTAGGTTCAATTCTTTTGTGCTTTCATTTAGAAATAGTATAAAGCATCAAAAACGAGATATCTCAAATTTAGATAAGAATATGTTATATGTTTTCAAAAATGAGTGCTCAACCAGAAAGACCCAGCATCCAAAAAGAAAATCGTGTCCAAAAATTTAAAATCCCACTCAATTAATGAAACGCTTTTCAGCACAGTCAATAGCACTGACTAAAATATCAACATTTTCTTTTGTTTTTAATTGAAGTAACATAGGTTTATAACATTATATAGATTTCAAGTGTCCATCATTATAATTTGACTTCTGTATACATTACATCATGTTCACCACCAAAAGTCAAATTGCCATCCATTACCGCACAAATGACCTCCTTTACCCATTTCGCCCTTCCCTCACCCCCCTTCCCCTCTGGTAACCACCAATCTTTTCTCTGTATCTGTGTGTTTGTTTGCTTGGTTGGTTATCTTTCACATATGAGTGAAATCAGATGGTATTTATCTTTCTCCATCAGATTTATTTCACTTAGCATAATACCCTCAAGGTCCATCCATGTTGTCACATATGGCAAGATTTCACCATTTTTATGGCTGAGTAATATATATATACACACCACTTCTTCTTTATCCATTCATCTGTCGGTGAGCACTTAGGTTGTTTTCATGTCTCAGCTATCGTAAATAATGCTGCAATGAACATCGGTGCCCATATCTTTTTGAATTGGTGTTTTAGTGTACTTCGAATAAATACCCAGAAGTGGAATAGCTGGATCATATGGTAGTTCTATTCTTAATTTTTCGAAGAGTCTCTGTACTGTTTTCCACAGTGACTGTACCAATTTACATTCCACCAACATTGCATAATGGTTCCCTTTTCTCCACATTCTCTCCAACACTTATTTCTTGTTTTTTTAATAATATCCATTCTGACAGGCATGTTGTGAGTATCACCATTTTCTGCAGAGATATTCAAAAAGAAGATTCTATAGAGGAATGGGGTGTCACCCAACTGGAAAGGAAATAATGGCTCAATAGCTGCACAGCTTCACCATTACATCAACTTTTAAATTCAGGGTTGACCTCTAGCTCCAAGCACAGTGACATTCCCATAATCAGCACTTAATAAATGTGTATTGAATTGTATTAAAGTAATATCTATCCTGATTCAAGTTTTCAACCACCATCAAAACCTCCTGGTTAGTTAGATGCCTATATTTCTTGTGGTGAGTTTCCTGTATTCATATGCAAGTAAGAATAATGAAAAACGATCATCATAACACTGACTAATTGTAATAGCTAAGGATTATACATCATCTGCTATATTCAAGTACCTCCTGTGAAGATCATTAGATTATTTCCAAATTTCCCAACAATATTTTGAAGTAGATATTATGATGCCCATTTTATAGATGAGGAAGTAATCCCAAGATTTTGACTAGTCCATATAACTCGTCAGGTAAGTAAAGGAATGAGGAGCTGAACAGAAGCCTGTCTGGTGCTAAAGGCCAAGCTTTTTCATTACCCCACACTGCAACGGGAGCCTTAGGAACAACAGATAGGATTGAGGTGATGCTACAAAGGGAGATTCTGAGAGTTAAAACAATTAATACAACCCATAAAAATAATTTTCTTTTCAAATTTCCATTCCAACAAGTCAGGCCTTCTTGTTATTCATTTTTGCATGTAGAGAGCCACACTGTTTGAAGTTGTATTCAACAGGATGTATGTCCCCAAAATGCCTGCTGTCATCTCTCACTTGATTACAGGAAAACTAAAATTTGCAGCAAAGTATGCAAGCTTACCAGCATTGGTTACATCTTCCTCCTTATTTACTGCTTGAAACTATGCCTCTTTCTTTAGCAAACAAAACACTTAGTTAAGAATAACTCTATTATTCTTCTGTAAACAGGGCTACTGCAGAGGTGACACTCATTTCTGCAGCAGAGGCAAGCAGATGGCTCTTCATGGCTCCCCACTGGCCAGGCCACAGAGTGGCTTTGATGGCAACCAGTTGCCTGCCCTCTCAGGGTGAGACACACGAATACAGCTGCTCTTTGGGGAGAGAGATGGGCAAGAGAGGCAGAAAAATGACTGTCTAGAGGGGAAAGAAGCGGGAGGGAGGTGACCAGGACAACAGGCTCACTTAGAATTGGTTCATTTTAGCAAATAATTGCTGCAGAGAAATAAAGACCATTGATATACAGTCTCAGTTATGTCATGGGACAAAGCATAACATTCAATCTGATGCCTGGGCTTCTTGCCCATAATAAAATGTATCGCATAATGAGACTGATTTCCTGCATAAAGAAAGAGGTGCATAATCTTTATTTCTGGTGTAAATTATCACCATTAGTTCACAAAACGCTTCCCTTGTTCAGGAATTACAAGAAGGAGGAGATGTCAAAACAGAACATAAAAGAGAAGCAATTTAAATACATTACTAAAACATAATCCTTTTATGGAATCCTATAGTTTACCAAACATTTTCACCATTATTAGGCTAAATTGGACCAAAACCAAGCCTTAAACAACAGGGTCTATTTTCCCTTTTTAACAGGTGAGAAATTTGAGACTAGTTGGGTTACATAACTTGCCCAAGGTCTCACTGGTTATGATGGTTAATTTCATGTGTCAACTTGACTGGCCACAGATGAAACATGTCTGGGCGTGTCTGAGAGGGTATTTCCAGATTAGATTAGCGTTTGAACTGGTGGACTCAGCAAAGTAGATTGAACTCCCCAACATGGGTGGGTATCATCCAATCCCATGAGGGCCTAAATAGAACAAAAGATGGAGGAAGGAGAAATTCATTCCTTTTTTCTGCCTCACTGATTGAGCTGGAACATCTCATCTTTTCCTTCCCTTGGACTGGGATTTATATCATCAGTTCTCTGGGGTCTCAGGCCTTTCTACTTGACTGAACTACACCACCAGCTTTCCTGGGTCTCCAGCTTGCAGACAGCAGACTGTGGGACTTCTCAACCTCCATAATTGCATGAGTCAATTCCTCATAATAAGTCAATTCCTCCTTTTGTATATATAGTCTCACTGGTTCTGTTTGTCTGGAGAATCCTATAAAAAAAACGAAGAAGCTGGGACTTTAACAGGGACTTCAAATCCAAACTCCAGGAATGCAATTTTTGGTTTTTTTTTTTTTTTCTATTATGAGGAAGACTAGCCCTGAGCTAACATCCGTTGCCAATCCTCCTCCTCTTTATATGGGACACCGCCACAGCATGGCTTGACAAGCAGAGCATCTGTCTGCGCCTGGGATCCGAACCTGAGAACCCTGGGCCACCCAAGCGGAGAGCGCCAACTTAACCGCTACACCACCAGGCCGGCCCCTTCAGGAATGCACTTTTTATAAGACTACACAACTTCCAACGGTGCATTTTCCTTGTGAAGAAGCATCTGTGTAGAGCAAGCTAATTCTCTTGCATTTCCACTGCCAGGGCATATGACCTGTGCAGTTGCATGAGGTCCTGCAACCAGAAGGTCTCCGCACTTGGTTTAATGCCCTGCTGTCACCATCTTGACGTCTGAACAAAGTGCCCTACATTTTCATTTTGCACTGGCCTCCACAAGTTATGTAGTAGGGCCTGTCCACAACACCCAGCACAACTCTACTAGCATAGATTGCACTGAACATTGACCATGGGTTTAGCGATCATCTGTCCCCAGCAGAGGGCTGGGCCTTCTGAGTAGGCCTCTAAGACCTTCCATGACTGGCCCCCCATTACCACCGATCTCATCTTGGCCCTGCGCACTCTCTATTCCAGCCACATTGCTTCTTGGCTCCTTTCCACTACACTGAGCACCATCTCCTCTGTCTAAAACACTTTTTCCCCCAGATACTCCTGTGCCTCACTCCTTCTCTTCATTTCTCTCTTCAAATGCTATTTTAACAGAGAAGCCTTCTCTGACCACCCTGTTTACAGCAATGCCCGCCTTCTCATCCCATCATTTCCTCTGCTTAATTTTCCTTTATGGCATTAGGATACCATCTTAAATAATACATAGTCATTGGTTTAATTTTCATTGTTGTTTTGGGCTGAATTGTGTCCCTCCAAAATCCACATATTGAAACTCTAACTCCCAGTACCCCAGGAAGGGACTGTATTTGGAGACAGAGACTTTAAAGAGGTGATTAAGTTAAAAGGAGGAGTTGGGGTGGGCTCTAATCAGCTCTGACTAGTGTCCTTATAAGAGGAGGAAATTTGGACACACAGAGAGACAGTGGGGGCATGCACACATAGAGAAAAGACTGTGTGAGGACACAGCAAGAGGGTGACCATCGGCAAGTGAAGAAGAGAGTCCTCAGGAGAAACCAAACTTGTTGACACATTGACCTTGGACTTCCAGCCTTCAGAACTGTGAGAAAATAAATTTCCATTGTTTAAGCCCCTCACTCTGTGGTATTTTGTTATGACAGCCCCTGCAAATTAATACGGTTATCTTTGCCATCCACCAGAATATGATGTCTCGGAGAGAAAAGACTTTGCTTCATCCACTGCTAAAGGCTCTATGCCAAGCAATAGACACAGTAGATATTTTTAAATTGTTGAATAAGCAGTGGATGATTTCATAATTACTTAAGAGAAATTTAAGAGAATCTCCAAATACTTTGTGATATTGAAATGTCTTATTCTATGCTACCTGAATTAATTATGCCACAGAAAGAGACTTGGGAACCATTTTGTTAAGCAAAAGTTTTCATTGTAATGGGACTTGACCAGCTCTGTGTTTTTTACCCACGCTTGTAATGCAGCCACTAATGGATTATGTCACGACCAAGAAATCGAGAATCACAATACGCGCTAGAAGGAAGGCTATTGTCACACAGTGTTTGTTATTAGAAAAATTACAAAAACAACCGACAGCAAAAATCGATCTGGAACTAAAAGGCCACCCCACTACCTGCCTCTCACGCATTTCTTTGATAGTCAAGATCAGTTACAACTAATTACTTTTAGCTCTTCTGGAACTACGTAACCAGGGCTTCATTCCAACAAACAACACATTCAAATTGCTGCGTGCTCTTCAGGTTGTGTCAATATTACCACAGCTTCTGTCCTCACATTAACAGGACAAACAGGGGTAGAAAATTACCAATCAACACATTGATTGATAGTCCCACAGTTCTCTTGACTCCTATGCCCGGGGTGACTCATATTCTCTAGGAGCTGACAGATATTGAGCTCGTTCGGGCATTTCTGCCTCTGATGACATTTTTGACATGGGCAGTTAGGGTCTGACAGCTTCCACCGGGTAGATAAAGAGAGCTACCTGAGTATCGCAAGGTCCTAGAAGAACATAAGAGCTACAGTGATCCCTTTGTGCACAGGATCTGTCCGCTTGCTGCCTAAAGTGCTCTAGACCTATAGGAAATATTGTACAGATGTTCTTGATTTCCATTTGTAAATGTATGAGATCAAAAGGAAAGTGAAATTGTGGTAGAAATTTCAGAGAGACTCCTATTTTATACTTGGCTTCCTCACAAATCTTACTTCCATGCTACTGAAAACAGGGAAATAATTAGATGAACTAAGGGTACGTAATGCCCACTATTCTGGGAAGCTTGTTAATACCTTAAGCCATTTAACTATCAACCTAAACCTCTGGAATAACTATCTGTTATCAATAGGAGATGATGAATCTGAACCTTAGTTCAGAAAGGCCAAGAACTTGTCCAAGTTCATGCACTTAGGAAGTAAGAGTAATGGGCAACTTCCCAGCATTCCAGTTTCTGGTGAAAGAAGCTATCTCCTCCTTTTGGAAGGCCAGCTCTTATCCTATTCTCAGCCTTTGTAATTTGATTGGGGCAGACCTACCAGCTGGTGCTAAGAAATGGGTATGTAACCTAGGTCCTCTTGTCCACAGCAATAAGAGAACAAGGATGACACCTGGCACTTTTGCAGGAATTGCTAAACAGGTAGGCTGTTACACTGGTCCTACCACTTGTCATCATGGGAAGAAAGCCTGGCTAAGAATTGAGCTACCCCAGAGGAAAGCAAAGCAAGAAATGGAAAAGAGGTGGTCGAGAGAGGGAGCAGAGGAAAGGGACTACAAAAGCGTAATTTGAGCTCTGCATCTGGCCATGCCAGAGAGTTGTCACAGATCTACGACTAGGCTTTTCCATTTGTCTGCCAGTGAATTTTTTTCTCCCCTAAAGCACATTTTTTGTTTTTGTTTTTGTCACCTGCAATCAAGAGTCCTGTGAAATACCTAGGATAGAAATGGGTATGATTTTTGACCAATCATCTACTCATTTTGTAATGTTCTTTTCCCATGATTGACTCAATTGTTTAGGCTTTCCTAATTTATCTATTTAGTTTATTAGTGAAAACTAACACCCCTCCAAAATCATGCCAAAGTAATCTCTCTGAAACAAAGATCAAATAATGCCCCTCTTTCATTTAAATCTTTTCATGGCTCCTAATGTCTCACATGATAAGGTTTAAATACATAAGCAAGGTGTAAAAGATCCTTTATGTGCTGTCCCTGCCTACCTCCAACACTTTGTGCTACAGACCCAAAACTGTTCACTCTTCCCAAACATGGGGTTACGTGTGTGTCTGCATTACTATTTCCTCCACATTGAACGGTCTTTTCCCATCATCTCTGCAATCCAGTGAATTTCAACTCATTTTTCAAAGCCAAATTCAAATGTCTTCCTCTGTGAACTTGTTTGTTTCCATTTTCTCCTCTATGTTACACTTTAAACACACTTTTATTAGACTCCACTATTCTGTAATCTCAAGGTCTCATTGTTTACTCTTCTGGCCAGGCACAGTGCTAATTAAGCTCCCTTAATTTCCTTAATGTATCTGAGAATAGAGCAGTTTAAAGAGTAGTACATCTGACCATCTTCTGTGAAGGATTTTAGACAAGGCCAAACATCTCCGACATAACATCCCAGAAGATCCATTAGATAATCATGGTCATCTTTTAAATCGCAAATTACGTAATCACTACATTTGAGAAACAATGGGGGCAACTTCCAACATGCCCCCGAATGTTACTATGGTTTTTCATGCACTGATCTAAAATTCAGACTTTTTTAAGTTAAGCCTTCTTAATTCTGGTCCACTCCACAACCCCTTGTATTGAAGAAGAATAAATAGTGTATCCCCATCATACTAAAAACTTCACCAAACTATATGTAATACAAATGTTCCCACACTTGTAAAAACCCACATTTTTATGGTTCTGACCCTCAGTTTCCTGCTCTAAAAACTGCTCCCAGGTATTCTTGGGGGTACCCAGAAAATATCAAACACAAGCTCGTAAATAAATACTCTTTCATCAGCCTGAACTTATGCCTACTGGAATTTTACTGGGAACTATTACTTCCTGCCACATCTGAGACGCTGCGGTGCTCAAGATACGAAAGCTACTCAGCTATTCAATGGCAAAGTGGGAGCATGTTTCTCTTTCCTTTGGATTTCTCTCTGCTGGAGGAGGTTGCAACCTCCAGTGTTATTTGTCTCACAGCTCCTTCAATACTGACTTCTAATCCCACCGCTTTCTTTGGGATTCATATATAAATCAAGGGAGGTTGAGCTTAAGGAATTGATCTGGATGGGAGACACTGTGTTGCACTTGCCTCTCTCCTCCAATTGTGAAGGCTTTCACTTTCCTTCCAACTTACCTCTTCTCAGATGAAACTTCCCAAGAAGCTCTGAGGTCCTCACACAATTGTTTTCTACCAACCTCACTCCACACGTCTGCCAGGCCTGCCCAGGCAAGACTGTTTCTCGTTTAGACTCAAGGTGTGCTACTAGCTAAACATATAAAATTCCATTCCTGGCACATATTAGGTGTTCAATAACTGTGTGTCAAATAAGTATTTAAGAACAACGTTGGATTGATACATAACTCATTAAATCAACCAACAGGCTCCAGATAGCTATTTCTTCCCTGTAGCATTGATCTTTGGGTATTTCAGTCTTTTCTTGATGACCTCCAAGTCATCCCTTCTGTCACAGCCAGAAAGTGTTCTCTCCACAGGGACCCAGTGCCTGGATCAGTATTGTACTCCCGCTATTCCTGTGGGAGGCCAGTTCAAGGTGGACTATGGCTCTCAATTCATGAGATTTGGATGAGGCCAACCTCAACCTCTAGCTCTGTGAATGTGTACATGATTCAAGCTTTGCTAATCAAAGACATAAGCGCTCAGATATTGGGACATTCATCATCATTTTTTCATAGACCAGCCCAGTGAGTCTCAGTACGCTGAACTACGGCTGAAAGTATTGGGAAAGAGACCTGCTATTTCAATAGGAGCTGCTAAGCTGAAAGGATTTAAAGCTAGAATTGCGGCTAGCTTCTTTTTTCTAAGACTTGAGGAAAGCCTGACTGAAAAATAAAATTTGAAAAGCAAAGCTGAGAGAGGGAGAGACACTGATTCCTGATGGTACCACTTAAGGCCTTTATCCAGTTGTACTTCCAGTCAGCAATATCCCTCAAACTTTTCAGTTGCATAAGTCAATAAATTCCCTTTGAGTTCAGTTTTTGTCACTTACCCTAAACATGCACCACCAATATGACAAAAGAAATTATTGCTCATGTTTTCTGAATTCTCTGAAAGATACTCTCATTGATATCTTTCCCTTAGAATCAACATTCTGGGTTCTGTCCAAAACTATTAATCATTTTCATCTCTCAAACCACAAGTCAAAACATTCCATATTAGTATATTTAAAAAAAAAAACCTAACAAGTCTAAGATACAATGTGATCATGATTACTTCCGCTCCTTGGTAGCAGATGATATTTTCCAAAATCGGCCATAGCAGTATTTCTGGTTCCACATATGCTTCCAGCACTTTGCCACTCCCCATTAAGAGATTGATTCTATTTCTCTACCCCAGACACTAGGATGGACTTTGTGGATGCCTACATGAACAGAATACAGCAGAAATCATAACGCCTGACTTGCAAAACTAGGTCATAAACAGCAATACAGCTTTCTTTTCTTTCTCTCTCTCTCTAGCTACCTCTATCTCATCTCCCTCTCTGTTTCTATCTCTATCTATCTCTCCTACTCTCTTTATCCTTGTAATCCAACTACCATTTTGTGAGGAAGCCCAGGTTGGATGAAGACGCTATGTATGGGAGTTCTGACCCAAAATTCAACCAGGCTTTCTGGCATCAACCACGTGAGGGAATAAGCCTTCAAATTATTCCAGCCTCTACTCTCAATTCTTCCAACTGAGGCTCCAGACATGAGGGAGCAGAGATGAGCTATCCCATTATGCCCTGTCTAAATTCCTGACTTGTGAAAGAGAATAAATGATAATTATTGTTTTAAGCTACTACATTGTGGGATAATTTTTTACACAGCAATAGATAATTAATACACCCATCCCTATCCTATAACTGCCTTAATTCAGATGATTTTCATGAGACCTAGTTTTCACGGCTATATTGGCTACCCCATACTTTAAGGCACTTAACACAGCCCTCAGTCTCCGAACTTTCACTAGAGAACTCTTTTTACTATTTCTTTCCATGGACCCCATACTATGAAATTTGTCTGCTTAATAAGCTACAATATATACACATCACTTTGCTTTTCTTCTTCTCATTAATCAGATATTCTATAACATTGATCAGGATAAAATAATCAGAATTTCTGCACTACAAATCTAATCAATAAATTTCTAGTCAAAGCCAAAGAAAACTGGGAATTTTAGATTATGCAGTCTAATCAGAAATATTTTAATATTAAACATTTGTATATATAGTCTCAAATTGGAAACCACTGCCACAAATGAAAAAATGTAACTCTAAACTGAATACTAAAAGTAAAGGCGTTCTTGCCACAAATAAGTTAATGCGTATTACTTTAATAACTAATTCATTGGTAATGATGAAGTTTTTAACCATCCAATACACTTTTTGAATAATCTTTGAGAAGGCATCTAATGTTTCCCAGCAATAAGAGAGTATTGTTAAACTGATACTTATTGGCACACTATACTTTTATTTTGCCTACACACTCATAACTGGTCCCTCCTGTTTGACCAAAAAGCTAGTCGGTTCAAACAACTAATGACCTAATTTTTAAAATTAAACCATCTAGTTTGCCTGGATTGAGTAGTTGTTTAAACAGCTAATCCAGTCAAAATTGTCAATAGAGTATGAGTCTTTCAATTTCATTCTCCACTTGCCCTTTCCACAATCTCTTCTCTGAAAGTGTTTTTATATTCAATTCAATAAATATTTACGTAACAGTGGAAAAGGTGCTGGGGATACAGAAAAATATAAGCCAGCCCAGGTCCTTGCCTCAGGGAATGTACAGCCTAGAGGGTAATACAGATAAGGAAAGGCCATCCCAAAGCACGGAGGAAAGCCACTTTGGCAGACTGCACAGATGGTCACAATAATTCCTCTCATCCTATATCACTCCCCATTGCAATGTGACTTTGCCAATCCTCCCATCAGGAAGTGACATCAAGTTCTTAATCTCTTGAATCTGGGTTTGCCTATGTGACTTCCTCTAACCAGTGGAATATTTGCAAACATAATACAAGCAGAAAATTGAAAAGTGCTTACACCTTCTCCTACCCGTGGCTGCAACTCTGAAACTTCTATGTGAATGAGCCCAAGCTAGTCTATGGAGAGGCCACATAGAGAAAAATCAAGGATTTGACAACCTGCCAAACACCTGTCATGTGAGTGAGGTCATCTTAGACCATCCAGCCCCAGCTGAGCTGTCAAATGACTTGGGTTGCATGAGCCACACCAGGCAAGACAAATGGTCCCAGTGCCAGCCACCTTATCCCAGCCCAAACTGCTGAACCACATGATGATAAGTGAACAAATAGTTGTTGTTTTAAATCACCAAGGTTTGGTGTAGTTTACTCTGCTGTAACAAATAATTAATACAGCCACGAAATCCAGAGTCAGAGTGAAGGGTTAGAAAGAGGTCAAAAAAAAAAAAAAAGACTTCTTAAAACTTATGTACTAAAGAAAGAGAAAATAAATGACAGGACATAGGCAGCAAAGGAACTTAAATTCTGAAAGAGAAGAGAGACAGCTATCATTACAGTAACAGCAGATTTAGATCACTGCCATGATTCCAAATGGATAAAGCAGGAGGACATGGTGGTAGCCAGCCTCTAAAATGGCCCCTTATGATCCTTGCCTCTTATGACCCTATGTGACCCCAACAGAATATGGTAGAGATGACAAAGTGTAACTTCTGAGGCCAGGCCAAGGTTTTGCAATTTCTACTTTGGTTTCTTAGATGTCTCATTCAGATAGAAGCCAGACGCCATGCCACGAGGAAACTCAAGCAGCCCCATAGAAAGGCTGGGGAACTGAGAGGAAGTGAGGCCTCCCGCACACAGCCAGCACCCACTGACCAGTCATGGGAGGGAGCCACCTTGGAAGTGGATCCTCCAGCCTCAGTCAATCCTTCAAATGACTGTAGCCCCAGCCAAAAACTGACTGCAACCTCAAGAAAGTCCTTGAGCCAGAACCTCCCAGGCAAGCCACAAGCAAATTCTTGACCCACAGAAACCATGAGAGATAGTAAATGAGCATTATTGTTATAAGCCACTAAGTTGTGGGGTGATTTGTTATGCAGCCATAGTAACTAATACAAGGAACCTGGCCATTACACTGACAAGTCCTGAGACAAGGGGGCATACGCAGCAGTAATTCCCCTGTTCATCATAACCCTGCCTCAATTCTCAAGAAAACATGATCGCAGATCACTCTCTAGGAAATCCTCCAGGAAAGCTGGTATCCCTGTTAATTCAACAGATAGGTTAAATTAATTATTTTTTAAATTATTTTAATAACAGGTCTAAAACACAATGTCTTTTTTCACTTATGAATAATTCAGAAAGTGTCAAGTAAGTAACTGGGAGAGAAAATATGAAGTAGAGAAGTTCTGGGACTTACATCTTCAACAATGTTGTGTCATTATAAGTCATTTCTGTTCTTTCCTACTGCTTAAAAGCTCTACATCTTAGAAGTAGTGTATATTGGTGGAGTCTCCAAGGAAAATAAAATTCCTGTAACAATGATTATCATAATGTGATGTGATGAAATATCTTTCCCTAGAGTTTTCGAAAATCGAATAGGTTGATCTCTGTCTGAGAAAAGGGAAGTTCTTTCTGAGGGCACGGAATGTAGAAGGGGACTTTTCAAGGCCTGCCTGAGTCCAATAACTTTTCATAGGGTTTCCTGGCATATGATTCCTAACTATCAAATTTATCATCCTTGGCAAGGTGGTAAAGAACAAAGCATAGGCCATGGAGAACCACAGAGTTATATTCTACTTGTTGATTTGCCCCTTTCTCTTAGCTCTGCCATGGTACTACACTATAGGATCTGGGTTAGTGAGTTAGTGAGTTAACCAGCCAGCACTTCAGTTTTCTAAGCTGTAAATAGCATAATAACAGAGCAGAAATACTCCTATCAGGCACCATTGCATAATCATAAAATGATAAGTACATATTTAAATATTTTATTTTAATCTGACATGTATAAATATCCATTCATTGGCCAATCACTTGATTTAGAACCAAGGTCTTTTCTTTGAGATCCTGGAATTTCTTTCAAGTGGAATGAAAATTTAAGTACAATTGTAAAGTAATTGTTAGTGAAGAATTTTTCTAGAATTTTATTATTTTCTCCCAATTCTTTACAACTGCATCAATCACACCTAATTTGGGTGAAATTTTTTTTCAACTTGCCTTTATTAAATCTTTCCATCCAGTTTAGTTTTCATGGAAATAATAATTCTACTTCCATATTCATATATCATTGGTTTATGTAGTCACTAAAATAATTATACAACTACAGTAATATGGTCAACTGATACAAACAGGTTTGGAAACTAGGCAACTATAAACACACAACAAATGTGTAAGCATCCTAGAAAGTAGCTCACTAGTCAAGAGCACTGAAGATGCAGTGAAAACCAATCTGCATATCTTACAGAAGTGATGGAGAACCTCAGTTACTTTGCCAGGGTGTTTGAATGTGGATCTATTGACAGAGCTTCTACCATACCAAGTGTGGTCTTTAGAGTCAGAAAACCCTGGAACCTCTCTGCCTCTTGCTAGCAGTGTGAATTTTAGCAGATGAAACATCTCTAATATAGCAGGGATAATAATAATAATACCTAGAAAAGTGACTTAGAACGTGTGCCTTGGACTTAGAGCACCCTGGGTTCCAGTCTAGATCTGCCATTTACCAGGTCATGATCTTGAACAAGTTATTTAATCTCTCTAAACCTCAGTTTCTCACTTACAAAATGGCACTAAGAATTGTACCTACTTTCTAGGGTTGTACTGAGGATTTAATTAGATAACATACATAAAGCAATAAACTCAGCAATTGGTAATTTGTAAACACTAAATAAATACTAGCTGCTGTCATTTTTACTAGGGTTGGGAAAATTAAATTAGGCATGGATTTAGAGTACCTCATAAAGTTTCTAGCCCATAGCAGCCACTCAATAACTGGTGGTTATGAATATTAAATTAATATTAGTAAATGTTAATCTGATAATAGTTGAAGAGTAACTATTATTACCACTCTTTTCATAGAAGATATATCATAGAAGCTTGGTAACTTATTAAGGACACAAATTAAGCCTTAGAAATAACCTCTACATTTGGAATACCAATGAAACTCTCTATTTTATAGTGTATCCCAGTTAGAGAATTTATTTTATCACAAAAAAATAAATCACTCTGTCTTAGCAATTAAGAAACACACTTCATCCTGAAAGGCAGACATGATAACTCTTAGCCCAGAAAGACTTTTAAGGCCATGGGTGAATTTCAATACCCTTAATAGAAAAAATTCAGTTTATTCACTCTTTAAATTATTAAAGAAATATTTTAGGATTCTATGTATAAATCTAATACATTTTACAGGTACATTATACTCTCATCAATATCTGCAAGAGAGCTAACAGTCCCATCTTTTGCCAGCTTATTTGCAAGGAGTAACTATTACTCTAAAGTTCTTTCTAAAATGCACAGTCCTATAAAATAGCTAATAAACATTTTGTTAGATTACTTTTGAAAACAGCAATATAAAAAATGTCTCTACATCCCTGTGTTTAAGGTATTTACAGTAAATCCACAAATGTTCCTACATCTGGACTCACACAGCACCACACTAAACAAGGAAAAGAAATGGAGTGTCTCATCTGAATGCTTCCTGGGGGGTTAGTAGAACTCTTTAGGGGTCCAGCATATTTTAGACAATGGCATCTCCTTAGCCTCACCTTTCAACGATAACTCCTAAAAAAGAAAAGGAATCTAAACTGTCTTGGTAATTTTCTGGCCAGAGCTGAGAATGCTCACTCACACACAAACTATCCACCTTGCTGTTCTTTGTTGAGTATAAGATTGATCCATCTGTCCAACTGGTCTTCTTATCATTTCTCATAAATTGCTTACGTCCAAATTAGCCAATAGACACTGTACCTAAAACCATTAGGCCCTGAAAGCAAAATATGTAATTAAGGTCTACCCTCCCCGTCTCCATTTCCACTGTGAAAGCACTCCACAGCAGTTGGTGAAATTGTTGCTTTTAAGTTTGCTTTGTGAAGAAGGATTTGGTGACTCCTGACCCTCGAGGGTTGTTGTTTGACCCATCACTTTTCTCCACCATCTGGCATGTTTACTTGAAGCAAACGCCCTGGGTCAGAGGGCAGAGCAGACATGTGGAGGGACAGCTTTGTCATAAGAGCAATAAAGAATGATCAGGCGCTTCAGAATATAGCACTGTGCATTTCGTCCAGCTGCTGAGCAGGGTGAGGTAAGGTTAGTCATATGGCTGAAGAAAAATAAATAAAAAGTCAGTTGCCACACAGCCCAGCAGACAGGTAAAATGGAAGACATCTAAGTTCAAAATCTGAATGCTGCTTCCCTTTCCATTTCTAGGAGAGTTACTTTTTATGCTTTACTGGGCACATTACTAAACAATATGTTATGCCAGACACAAGGGGGAATGTGGTTTATAGGCTAAATTAACCAGATTGATTATTCAGGAAGAGTGTTGATAGTCCAATAATCCCCAAGCAACAAAATTAGAGATAGATAGTGTAGACTAAGGAGCTAAAGATCAGGTAATCAATTTTTTCATATCCAGGGCCCGTAGTATAATGAGATAATAACTATGATTTTATTCTTGATAAATTGGAGATTTTGTTTTTTGTGTGTGTGAGGAAGACCAGCCCTGAGTTAACATCTGTTGCCAATGCTCCTCTTTTTGCTGAGGAAGACTGGCCCTGGGCTAACATCCGTGCCCATCTTCCTCTCCTTTATATGGACGCTGCCACGGCATGGCTGACAAGCAGTGCATTGGCAGGTGCCTGGGATCTGAACCCACAAACCCCAGACTGCCAAAGCACGACCTAAACCGCTGTGCCACCGGGCCAGCCCAATAAATTGGAGCTTTTTTGAAAAGAGCAACTCAGAAGTGAACATTGACATCAATTGTATGCACCCATTTTAGACCCCTAGACAAGGAGGTCTGAGCAATAATCCCTCCCCTCTTATTTTGGCATTTGTCCTAAAAATTAGGACACATCCAATGAAGCTTGTAAAATCTTTAGCATAGAAATCCCTTACCAAAAACCTTAAGTTTCATTTATAAATAACTACCTCTGGCTCCCTTTCTACAACTTCCCTGGATTCTGAAGATCTTTCAAAAGTCTATTTCTTCTCTCTAGTTCATAAAGATTATAAATGATCTTTAATGGACTCATATTGCTTTCTTGATGCCACAGGACACATTCTTCACAACCCTGGAACGCACAGAGAGAAAAGAGACAGAAAACTTCCAATTCTGCTGAAGTCATGGTGCTATTCCCACTTCAGCTTTCTGTTGCTTACCTTTGAACAGTTCAGGAGAAAAAGGATGCCCTGAAATAGAAACTCAGAAATGATTTGTGTTTATACTCATTCTTATGTAAAGGGGGAAAATTGCTAAGAGTCTGGAGATGAAAATGATTAACGGGAAGAGTTAGTCAGCACAAGAAAACGAAAAAGAAATTTTCCCCACAGAAAAAAAAATAATAAAACAAAGGAAAAAAGATTAAAGGAGACCTCCCTCTTCCAGTCTGATTGTCAGGGGATAGTTCTTCACATGGCGAACACGCTTTGATCCTGGAAACTCTGCATTTTTAGTCTTTGCCAAGTTGGTAAAAGGGATGTCCCTGGTGGGAGATTTTCTCATATGGAGCTTTTAAAAAAAAATTCATATCTATCAAGACTTCCATCCCTTACAACATTTCTCTTGAAAAATTCATGGCACAGAGCATAGCCATTCTCTTTCCAATTCCAGACTTTCTGTAAAGAAAAGCTATTTGCCCAAGTTTGTCCTGGCCAGTTTCAGAATTGATCACACTATAGAAAATTTATAGATGGACATGGAGATCATACTAATGTGTCCACTTACCGCAGAGAAGGGATTCCTAGGCTTGCTTTGAGGAAAAAGCCTTCTAGGGATGTTTCCCCCATTCATATTTAATAAACTAGTTCTTGCACAAAAAAGCAAAACGAGCAGGAGCTTTGGAAACAGACCAGGGCATGAGCACTAGCACCTGCACTTACAGAGGGGTGACCCTGGGCAAAATATTCAATTACTTTGAGCCCCAGTTTTTTTGTAAAAGCAAAGATAATAATCTCCGCCTCTCAGGATTATTGTGAAGATGAATTGAGATAATGTGGGTCAAAATACCTAACACAGTGCACCCAACAAGTGTTACTTTCATTTGGTACTAGTTTTATGGAAGAGTCTGGACCTGTTTCAAATGATGACTAAACTCAAGTTTGTCCCTTGAAAAATGGCCCTTTCCTAAAGAAAGACAACCACAGGCACAAGACAATTCATTCTGCAAACTGTCTTTTCGTCTGATGCCCTAACAGGACAGGTTTTTTTTCCCAAATCCCTCACTTTTTAAGCAACTTCTCTGTGGCTCTCAGAGCAGATGCATTACCAAAATTTCCCCAAAACCACATGTAACCCTTTCTACACATTACTCTTCCTCGGGCAGTAACCACATTGCTTTCAAGGTTGAAAATGAAAAATGGACCGACATAGAGGGGACTAATGGGGGCTGAGGAAGCTGAGAGTAGTGCAGGAGGAGATGACCTCTAGGACCTGACTGGAGGAAGTAAAATTTGTAGTGGAAAACAAAACACGGTAGTGGGATTCTGAAGGGTGAGAACTAGATCACAGGCTGTATGATTCTATATAAGAAACCCGTATTAAAATCTGAACTTTAATTAGACAGGAGACAGTGATAGACAGAGAGAAATTCATTCCTGTTTAAGAACCACAGCACCCTCACGCCCATTCGCAAACCATCTCTCCTACAACCTGTGTGAGAGCTCTTACCACCTGGTTCAATGCCTCCTTCTGCTGTCGTTTAGTGACCTCCTTGACACTGGCCCATACTCACAGGAGACTTGAGTATCTGATTCCACGTTCACTACCCCAGGGCCTGCTACAATCATCAGAGTCGTGTCCTGGAAGGAACAGGGACTTCAGACTTGGTTTGGAATACCAGCCATTCTTCTTACCAGCTGTGTGACTCTGGACAAGTGGCTTAAGGTCGCTAAGCCTTGGTGTTCACATCATAAAATGGTGAAAAAAGTTCCTATATTACAGGGCTTTGTGAGGATGGCATGAAGTATCATAAGCAAAGCTCAGGCCTGGGTCCCTGGGGGCTGGGTCAGGGGATGATCGGAATGACAAGCACTCTATGTACCCAAAGTCACCTCTCCCCTCTAATCTTAGTTCACTGAACTCAAACCAAACTTCCACATCTTGATTTTTTCCTCTTTTCTTTTCCCAAAAATTTTCTCAGTGCTATTATACATATTAACTCATTTAAGCCTAACAAAAACCCCATGAGGAAGGAAAAATTATGTCCCATGCTATAATTGAAGAAACTGGGGCATGGAGTGGTAAAGTAACTTGCTCATGGCTTCACATAAACAAAGACACTGAAGATTAACGAAGCATCTGGGTCCATCCTCTAAGAGTTGTGGGGCGTCAACAAATAACGCTTCTTTCTCTGCCTAAGTGTGCAACAAACTGAGAGACATGCATCAGTCAGACAGATGGATTACCGACAGAGAGCTAAACAGGGGGAGGTGGCTCAAATACAAAGAAATAGGCTGACGGATGCGTCCCTGAATTGAATTCACCCTCCTCCCTAATAAAAGACTGTTGATCGTACCCACAAAGACAGAGCCTACACTGCCAGGGAGCAGCTCAAAATGCATGTTCTCTCCACACAGGTAGAACCCAAATAAAGAGAAGAGAGGAAAGGGCTGGGGCAAAGATGAGCAGCTTGAACTTCCCTACGAATGGGATGTCAATCTTCTTACCATGAGAAGAAGAGAATGAGGACAGAAAGTGACCAGAAGCCAAAGTCCCTCCACGTGAAAGGACACATGAGGAGTGGGGAATAAGTGTCCCCCCCAACATATCTGATTCCAAAATCTGGGCTCCTATCATTACACGAAAGAGAAGCAGAATAGCTCAGTGCACATTAAAGACTCAGGTCCACTGATTTTTAATTTAGTCCTAAATCGACCACTCTACCATGAGCTCTTGGTCATATTCCTTAATTCCAAACTCTCTGACCTCCTCAATTGTAAATAATAGCGCTACATATATAGGGTTGTTGTGAGGTTTAAATGGATACACACACACACACACACACACACACACACATACATATATAGCCTTAATTTAGTATCTGATACATAACAATTGCTCGATAAATGTTAGCCTCACTGAAAAAGAATGTTCAGATTGTTTGTAAGATCAGAATCTGTGATTACAAACCCACACTTTGTATATAGACCCATTAACCAGCTTTTATGAGCAGAGAAAAAATATAATAAATTAATCTCATTAACAGAGCTTTTTCAATGTGGTAATATAAGATACACATTAGTCTTAAAAATTATGTCTATGGCAAAATCATGCCATTTGTGACAAATGAATGGACCTTGAAGGTATTATGCAAAGCAAAATAAGTCAGACAGAGAAAGACAAATACCATGTAATTTCACTCATATGTGGAAAATAAACAAACAAACACATAGATACAGAGAACAGGTTGGTGGTTACCAGTAGGGAAGGGGGTGAATGGAGGGCGAAAGGAGTCAAGGGGCACATATGTGTGGTGATGGATAAAAGCTAGACTCTTGGTGGTGAACACAATGCAGCCTATACAGAAACTGATGTACAAAAATGTACACCTGAAATTTATACGTTATAAGCCAGTATGACGTCAATAAAATTATTTTTAAAAATTATGTCTATGGGTTTTGAAATTGTAAACTACTTTTTAAATTTCTTCTCTATGCTTTTATGTTTTCAAATTTTCTACAGTGGATAAATACTATTTTTAAAGCAAAAAAGGAAAGAAAATGAAATATGAGTTAGCCAGTGGTCAATAGATATCTATTGATCACCTACTCTATATCAGGCACTGGGTTAAATGACATTCAACTCAGTAGGATTCTCTTCCTGGAACCTGTTACAAATGGTTATGGGAAAGGCGTCTTTACAATAACACTAAAAGGAGAGGCTACTGATATTTTATTCATAATTACGAAGACTGTCTCTTTTCTCTCATTTTTGAGGTTTTCTTCCTCATGAATATAGACACACTGACATTTTCAAGTTTTTATGAATGGATATTTATCTCAAAATGGGAATTTTCATAAATCATAAAATGCATCATCATTGATTAAGCATCTAAAGATTTCAGGGGCTTTGAACACAGTTTACTGACACTATCTGTAATGTTCACAACAGAATAATAACGTAGACATTAGTATTCCCATTTCGTGGAGAAGGAAACTGAGTCCTAGAAAGGTTGTGACTCCCTCAGGATTCTTGGAATATCAAGTGCTCCAGGTGTATTTTAAAGCATATTTCAACTTACACAAACAAACGTTAAGGCACCCATCTATTTCATAAAGCAAGGTACACCTATAAAACCATACATGCTGTTGGGTAGACCACAAGGTTTTTTAACAGCATCCCATATTTCTGTTTTGAGTCTCTCGCCGCTTGGGTAAACATTGTACTTTTCATTGGATATACTGTAAGTCATTAAAGTCAGTAAATAGCAGAAATGAATAAAACAGCAACTTAGATATTTTTAACACCTCTGAGTTAAAACCACTTTGCAGTGGGGAAGAAGAACAGATGCCCGCTTCTAAATGTGAGAGCCACCAACTGGGAATTTGCTAGTTGTAACTGCTGCCATCTGTTTTCCACTGTTCTTTTTACCTGCCTCTCTCAGATTTAGTGTTTGAATTCTGGGCCATGGGTTCTTGGTATAAGCAGGGGAGGAGTGGGAGGGACTCCAATTTGAAATTTTCCCAGGTGCTCTCTCCCGCATTAAATCAAAGGTAACTTCTCAGGAAAAAAGTATCATGAGGGCGATTATTTAACAACTGCACTTTTATTCTTCTATGCGTACTTTGTACTCCTATTTCCATATGCATTTTTCCTATTTAATCAACTTCCTGCTTTTCCTAAGGGCATTACGGAAATGCCTCTCTGATGCCAATTAGGGCACTGCTGTGTGAATTAGTTTCTTCCCTGACTAAATAATTTTAGTCAAGCCACACATACATTCAGAACTCGCTTAATCAGCACGTAACTAGCTTTCGGCACCAGCGTAGTGGGCTTTTCCCCTTAAAGTCAACATGTTGAGGGAGATCCTGTGTGCCAAAGGGAAGTAGATGAAATAGACAGGTTAATAGGACTATAAAGGATAATAAGAGATTGTTCCAGCTCACCTTCTGCCTTCAAGTAGAACTGCTCCTAACCCACACTAGAAAGAGAAATGTGCCCTCTTCTTTGAGGAACATCTGTAGGGGAGGTTTCTCAACATTTGAATGTAATTCTGAATGACATATGTGCATGTGCATATAACTTCTGGCTAAAGGCCAATAAAGAACAAAAATAGTCATCCAACCTGCAAATGAGCTTTCTCTTTAAGTCTACATGATAAAGGCATACATCCCATTTTTACAAAAGAGAAACAGGTTCAGAGAAGTTATGTATATTGGTCAGAGTAACACAGCTAGTTAGTGACATAACAAGATTTCGTGTCAACTCTTGCCTGATTCTGTATTTCACCCAAAATAAGAGAGAAGTGCATCAGAAGGCAAGCCCATAACTTCAATTAGGAGTCTCTTCTGCTGCTTTCTTTTCATAGTTAGTTTGGAAACATGTAAGAAATAAACCATGTGGAAGGATCTTTCAAGCTATATCCTCAACTGAAATACCATGTCAAAGGTCAAGCCTAACTAGTCCTCTCCAGCCAAACCAGGACGCTAATCTTCATACTGTAATACCGCAGATGGAGAAACATACTTAGGTAAAGCCAGTCTTTTTAAATCACAAAGTATACTCAATCACACAACTTTGGTTTATTTGGAAGTTCCTTCAACAGCTGTGTAATAAGTGAGTCAAAATATTTGTAGAAAAATAAGGGATATCAACACGACAAAAGGGCGGAGAAGATGATTACCCACTTGAGAGAGTTTGAGGTTTACTAGGATGGACCACCTGATTCCCAACCCAGACCAGCAAAGTTTATGTCTAATACAGAGGCTTTTCATTTAAGACACAAAAACCACTGGGAGATGTAGACGAGTGGCTCAGAGTAATTCTTTTCAACAAATATTCATTGTTCATATGTTTGTGCTAACGTGTCCTATTAGGCACCATGGTGCCTGGGCTAACATCCAGGATTGGATTGTCAAATCTGCCCACACAAATCAGAGATCTCACTTGGAATCAACCTTTCCGAATGATTTCAAGGATACAGGCAAACAAAGGGAGACAGAGCAGACAGAGGTCTGCACTTCCAGGGTGATTCCTCAGGCCCTTTGTCCCTCCTTGAATATGGGCCTCTGCTCAGAAACAATGGTTGAGTTCTCTAAGTGGGGCTTGCAGGTTTCCCCCACACAATAGGGAGCATTTAAGTTCGAAAGCATCTTTGTTTTATACCCTAGATCAGAGTTTGGCAAACTACAGCCCACAAGCCAAACACATGTTTTTGTAAATAATGTTTCACTGGAAGACTGCCAGGCATACTTGTTACATATTGTCTATGGCTGCTTTCCCACTACAAAGCAGAAATGAGTAGTTGTGACTGAGACCATGTGGCCCACTTGCCTAAAATACTTACTATCTGATCTTGAAGAGAAAGTTCATCGGGGCCAGCTCCACAGCATAGTGGTTAATTCGGTGCACACTGCTTAGGCAACCCAGATTCACAGATTCAGATCCTAGGCGTGGAATTACGCCACTCATCAGCCATGCTGTGGCGGCGACCCACATATAAAGTGGAGGAAGATTGACACAGATGTTAGCTCAGGGCTAATCTTCCTCCGGAAGAAAAAGTTCATCGACCCCGCCCTAGATTATCATATAGCCCATGTGACATTCTCCAGGGAGCCAAGCCTCATATTTCCTGGGTTCTATTTAGTATAGGTAATCCTTGGCCAGGGACATTCTACTACAGGCATTTGGCAGAGAATGTTTCTTCCCCCCCAGCAAATATCATTATCCTACTTACCTGGAGGTCAGGTCAACAAGGAGATTAGACCAGGATGTCTGCCTTCTTTTTTTTCCCCTGGGGGCATCTTTTACCTAACCCTCACCCCAGTAAAGGGAGTAAATGGATCCCATGCCAGATGTTAGAACTTCTTCCTCCCCTGTGCTGAAATGTCAATAAAATCGATGTGCCCTCAAGGAAAGGAAGAATAGAAACAGACAAATTACAAATGATAATGACATGGTGTAAATGTCATAACACAGACGTGTACTAAGTGTATGAAAACAAAGGAGGAATCTGTAATTTCAAGTTGGGAGAGGGAAGATAAGAAAGAAAGAGAAAGTAGAGATGTGAAGAGTAAAAGACAGCTTAGGGAATAAGTAAATTTGACAAGTGGAGCTAAGAAAAGAACAGCAGAGGAAATAGCATGAGTTAAAATTTTTTTTTTTAAGGAATGCATTTGACGGGTAAGGAAGAAAGAATGAATCTGAAAAGTCATTTGCAGAACACAAGGTCCCTGGGCTCCAAAAGCTGGGGAGAGGGACCAAGAAGGCAAAGAGGAAGAGGTCCCTGAGATCATGGTTCTGAGTAAAAGTGGAGAAGAAAATTTCCTGACTGCAAACTTAGTTTGAGGAGTTTTTTGCCTTAAAAAAAAAAAAAAAAATTTTTTCTTGTCTTACATTTGGTCACTGCACGACTCCAGTGAAAACTGATAAAATACTTAAAGGTTAAGCGCCACAAACAAATTTGCCTCATGATGGGAGAAATGTCAGGAAAAGGAATTAATTAAAAGAGAAAACGGTATCCCTCAGTCACCAAAGTCCTCATCTGCAGTTAAATCAAGATCTTACCATTCCAAAATGTCAAATTTATCTCTTTTGACTCACTCCATTTTTTAAAGGAGTTATTACCTCAACATAAATTAATAAGAAACTTCCCATGAGAAATGATCTTCACTTTTTAAGTAAAGAAAAGGGTTTCTATCATAAGCTGAACATCACAGGGAATAGTTGGATTCATTTATTTATACATATATATTTACACATATAAAAGCAAAAAATTAAACTCCAAAAGCTTGTGTTCGTGAACAGAATCCAAACAACAAACATTTATTTAATTATTTATTTTTGGCTCTACAGCATCTTTCAAGAAAAAGCAATTTTTTTAAGTCCAAGTTCAGTCAGCATTTTTGGTTTAAAAATAACCTGCTGTACGTCATTGAGTTCAAAAATAATTTTTTTTTTACCCCCAAAATCATTTTGACTCTGAAGTAGCAGAAAGTGTAGTAAAGTATTTCAGTCAACAAAGAGAATGTGTTCCAAGGACACAAACTTTATTGTCAGAAATAACTCACCAGAGGGAGATATAATGAAGTTCTGAGAACCTTTGAGGGGTTCCCTTTCCAACAAACAGTGTATCCCTCTAATCAAGGCCCCACCAACTCCAGGTTATCTAGTCTCCTCTCCGTCCACTGTGACTGCTCAGATGCCTCAGGGCATCCCTCCTTATTCGCTACTTCCAAGATGACTTAGGTTAGGAGAAACATTTTATCCCAAAGAGTTTGTTAATCCAGTCTCCTTGACCCTCTTTTCAATGAGAAAATGTTGTCAGGCCAAAGACAAACCAGGGGTCTCCCTTATGATTCTATGACAACCATTTCAATATGCATCAAACAGATACCACATTTAGGGGGAAACAACTTTTAGTTGATAAGAGCAAATTGTAGGACATGATACTCCCTTTATAGTGCATGTCCTTTGAAGCTTTGTGACCTGAATCAAAAACACCTCTGCCCTATCCACTAACATACCAGCTGGGATGCAAGGACCCAAGACGACTACATCAGAAGCAGTGGAATTTCCATGACATTCTATATGGTGCTCAGAAAAACCATAGAGAGGCTCTTGATAAAGTCTTCCCGAATTTATAGAAAAATGGATTTCCAACTCTTGTGCTGAATTAACTGTAGGAAAAGAAATAGCATAGAGCTTTTGTAAATGGTTCTTCTCCATCCAAAGGGGAACTAAAGTGAACTTTATTTGTAATAAAAGATAGTTTAGCAATAAGAACAAAGTCAGTAAATACAAGGTCTCCCGATATATCATTTGGGGCCCAAGAAATGCTATCTTTGGCATAAATATTACAGGTCTGTCATTTCTTACCTTGGCAGCAAGATTTTCTGTAGGTGGCAGGAAGTTCTTCTTGCTCACTGATTTGGAAGGTCTCTGTTTTAATCTTTTCAAGGCAGAAGATTCTTATATAAACCCAAAAGGCTTTAATAAATTGATAGAGATCTTTTTATAAAACACAGAAAATCAGTATTTAACAGAATAACCTAACTCTGGGAAAATATTACATCGATATAACATGACATCTATTTTTCTGTGAGGCGTTCTCCTTGACTTGCTGTTTTGTTGTTATTGCTGTTTTGGGAGGGGGGTTGTCTATTTGTTTCACCTTGTGTGGTTCTTTTTTCCAGAAACAGGCATGATAAATGTGGCAGTCTCACTTCTGCCACATTCCCATTATGGATAAATCTCTAAAACAGGAATTCCAAGACTTTAAGGCAAGTTGGTGGGAAGCCCTAGTTTCATACCTCAGAAGATTCCTTGTGGCACTGAATTTACTCACCACTCTAGTGATTGCTCCACTTCCAAGACCACGTGTGCAACTTACACCCCGATAACAGCAAATTGGGACCCTTTATTTTCTTCTTTTCATATATGTAATTAATTATTTATTCATTAATCAAATACTGGATTCCTCCTCTATACCAGGCAATATGTTAAACAACGGGGGTCATAGTGATAAAAGAGAAAGATTCTGCTACCTAGAAGTTTATGGATGACTGTCCCCGTGATGACCAACTTCCCTCCCACAGGTCCTACTCCTCTGATACTTTGTAACAGACCCTTCCTCCAGGGACTTGAATCTAATCCCTGAACCCAAGCACTTCAGCTGGGTTCTTTTAGTGGAAGTCTTTCTAATTTTTCTGTAAATTGCTACTAAAGTGAGATTTGATCCAGAATCTGGAAACAAGCTGAGCTTCTTGGGCGTCAGGTGATCCTTGTTAAAGACAGAGCAGAGGTACAACCACAGCATCAGATGGATCACTAGATCTGGAAGTAACCCCAGATGCTGATTCAGATCCCACTGTGATCCCTGATCCCCAAGTCAACCAGGTTCCTTACGAAGCTCTTCCCTTATGAACTCAGGTCTCTGACAACAAACACCTGAAACATGTGTTGGTTTCTTTTCTGAAAAAGAAAACCAGTAAAAGGGAGTAGAGAATTATGTTTTCGAAAGTCACATTTGCTGACTCCTAGGGAGAGAAGCAGGCTTACTTATAAAGCCCAGATAGCTAGTACAATCCTGACCTCAAATGCTCCCAACAGCACCTGGGTGACACAGGAGTCAAAAGAGATTTTTTTTTTTTTCATTTTGTGGGGAAAACACCAAACCAGAAATATCAGCCCATTTTGGTAAATCAGTCTCAAATGCCAAAAGTTTTTTAATTGAAAAAATGTAGGAGGGGGGGATATGGCAAAATTATGTAAACAAACAATGTGACCAGAATCTAAAACAAGTAAAATCTCAGCTCATTTGTTCACACAGTATAACAACTACAGAATCTCCTGAGAAAATATGCCATGATGTCACAATACTTAAATACTTCCAAATATTTACAAAATACCTGTAGATTGTTCTAAGATTTGAAACTGAACTAATTAGCAAGTCAGTTCTGAAACAGTCAATAAATGCATCAGAACTAGAAAGTTTCCTCTAAAACACTGTTGTTGAGATAACGTGTGCTCTATCATCTAAGATATGTTGACATCAGATCTGTGAACTGAAGGGGCCCAAGAGGATAAGAGACTTTCCCACGGTGGGTCCTCCTGCCCCACCTACTCCCACTTCCACACCCATTCCCAGAGGCAATTTTTAACTGTTTCTTTTCTTCATTCATCTGTGGTTTCCTCCATACACATCTATTTATAATCAAAAATGCCAAACATCACATTTATAATATCTCTCAACCCCCAAAAGCAACTTTTATTCTTATTGTCGGGAGACTCACTCCAGAAATCACCCCCGTGCAACTGCACACACAGAAGCACAGATAGGCAGAGAGAATGACAAAGAATAGCGGTCCATATGGATCATACTTATTTCTAATTTCTAAATTACTTAAATCTACTTGAAGTTTAATTAACTGAATAATGTAAAACTGAATAAAGTAAAACTATAGTTTAGACACCTGTTCATTCACCAGCACGTAATATTGGTTCCTAGAAGATTCCTTTGAAGTTAAGAAAAAATATTTTAACATGTTAATAAAAAGAAATCATTACTTTGGGGGGGAAAAAAAAACTCATGATCTAAATTTAGACCATGACCTTGAACCTTTACTATAAAAGATGAGAGGGCCAGCCCAGGTGGCCTAGTGGTTAAGTTCAGCACGCTCTGCTTCAGTGGCCTGGGTTCAGTTCCTGGGCACAGACCTACACCACTTGTCAGTGGCCTTGCCGTGGTGGTGGCTCACATACAAAATAGAGGAAGACTGGCATAGATGTTAGCTCAGGGAGAATCTTCCTCAAGCAAAAAGAGGAAGATTGGCAACAGATATTAGCTCACGGAAAATCTTCCTCAGCAAAAAAAGAAAGATGAGGAAATCAGCAGAGGAATACTAACTCCTATCTCTTCTCTCCCCACCTTGTAATATTTAGTTGTTAATTACAAAGTTTATAGCATTTATATTCTGTTCTGCTGAAGAAATTCCCACAGTTATTTAATATTATATAATTATAATATATTTCAATGTAATTATATTTGGTATATTCAGTGTATAAGTAATTATATTTCAGTATATTCAATGCCAAGCATGTGTCTGCCATCTTGAGTTTTTTAATTTGTTTTGTGAATTTTTGGCTGGGTATCATTGTCCAGCTTTTATATTTTTTCCAGCTAAGGTTCCTGGGTAGAGCATTGTTTGACTTATTTACTTGAGAATGTCTGTCCATCGTCTTGTTACTTGAAGGAAATTTTGGTTGAGTTTTAAGTTTATTAGGACATACTTTCTTCTCTCAGAGTTTTATAGACATTGATCCTACATCTTCTTACTGAGACTTACAGAGAAGTCTGAGGCCAACATTATTTCGCATCCATATAGGTGACTTGTACTATTTGCCTAGACATCCATAAATTTTTTTATCTTGAGGCTCGGTAACTTCATAAGAGTATGCCTTGTTGATGTTTTATTTACATTTTCCCTGGTGTGCATTTCAGTGCTGTGGAATACAAATTCCATGAGAACAGTCACCTTTCCCATCTTTTTTAATACTTTTTTTCCAGTGCTTAGAATGGTATCTGACAAAACTAGTCACTTAATGAATATCTTTTGAATGAAACAATAATATAAGTGCTTATTTCAGCAAAGTTTTCTTCTAGTATATCTTTAATTATTTTTCATATTTCATTTACCCTTTTTTTCTTCAGTATCACCAAAAATGCAAACGTATAAACTCCCTAATATGTCTTCCATATTTGTTAACCTTATCATAATTTGAATCTTTACACTTATGTTTTGTATATGCTCATCTACCACATCTCTGATTGTATATACAGTAGTCCCCCCTTATCTGTGGGGGATACATTTCAAGACCCCCAGTGAATGCCTGAAACCACAGATTATACTGAACACTTTACATACTATGCTTTTTCCTATACACATATACTTACGATAAAGTTTAGTTTATAAGTTAGGCACAGTAAGAGATTGACAACAGTAACTAATAATAAAATAGAACAATTATAACAATATACTGCAATAAAGTTATGTGAATGTGGTCTCTCTCTCTCACAGTATGTTACTGTACTGTACTCACCCTTCCTCCTCTTGTGATGATGTGGGATGATACAATGCCTATGTGATGCAATGAAGTGTTTAGCATATCCAAATTGCTGGCATCATTACTCTTGTGCTTTGGGGCATTATTAAGTAAAACAAGGGTTACTTGAACACAAGCACTGAGATACCACAACAGTCAATGTGATGCCAAGATGGCTACTAAGTGACTAACGGGCAGGTAGCATAGAGTGCAGATATGCTGGACAAAGGGATGATGCAAGTCCTGGGCGGGACAGAGCAGGAGGGTACAAGACTTCAGCACACTACTCAGAACAGCATGCAATTTAAAACTTATGAATTGTTTATTTCTGGAATTTTTCATTTAATATTTTTGGACTGCAGTTGACCAAGGATAACTGAAATCACAGAAAGTGAAATCATGTATAAGGGGAGACCACTGTCTTTTCAGTTGTATTATTCATTTGTGTTGCTTTTAATGTGGTTCTCAACTTAAAATACTTCAGGGATGTTTTTTCTTCCTTTTCTTTCCTGAGGGCTGGCCGCTACCTGTTTAAATGCCTGTTCAACCGTTCCACCTAGATATCTGAAAGATATCCACATGCCCCAAACCTAATCTATAATCTACCCCAGAATCCTACTTCTCCTCCAGTAGCCTCTATCTCAGTAAATAACACTGCCATCTATCCAATTTGATGAGGCTGAAACTAGAGTTATTTTAGGATAGCCTTCTTTCATCCTCCCATCCCAATCACCAAACTAACACTCACTCCAATAAATCCTTCCCATAAAACATGTCTTCAATGCATCTACTTCTCTCTGTCTGTTCTGCCACCAAATAATCTTAACCATCAATATCTCTTGCCTGGATTCAGGAAGCAGCTAGATGGTACACAGTATTGTGAACACTATGGTAAGGAGTTTAAATTTCATCAAAATAAAAAATTGGGATCTTGGTAGCTAAGCATTTTCATACTTTATCTCATTTATGCTTCCAACAATCTGAGGTTTTGCACATGCCTAAACTGAGTAGTTTCTCTAAGTCACAGAGCTAATAAATGATGGAGCTTGGATTCAAATTCAATCCTGTTTGCATCCAGAGGTCAGAGTTTTAACTCTTGTACTACATTGTCTCTCATCTAGGTGGAAGTGACAAATGAAACCATAAACACTAATAGGGGATTCAATATGCAGAAAGAAGAGGTGAAAGTGAAGGATGTGCCTTTGGTAAACAACGGTATTGAAAGATAGGAAAAGGATTCGACGAAGGAGACAAAGAGGTTTCACTTTCAGTGTCATGGAAACGAAGAGAGGAATGTTTCTTGAAACACATAATATGCTCAGGAGGGATGGTGTGCAATGACTTCAGAAACCTGTGATCCGTGATAATGCCGGTGGAAGTCCTAATGAGGAAGATTTCTGGTGACCTACGATAGGGCCATTCTTTTGTAGTGATGAGGACAGACTTCAGATTGCAAAGCATTCAGGAATGGTGGTTGCAAAATTTGAAAATGAACGTAGCAAATGGATGTGGGTTTTTTTAAGAAATTTGCCCATTAAAGGAAAGACAAAACCTTATATTTCAGAAGGGTGGCAATAGAGAAGAAGTTGCTAATGGAGGAGGGACATTTATATGTTCGTGCCAGTGCAGAAAAAGAACATTGGTCGGATGAACTCTTACCTCAGCCGTCTGAACAAATCACTTAGCCAAAGCTCAGTTCACCTGTCTAGAAACTGACATTAACAACACCCACCCCAACCATCTCACAATTATGATAAGAATTATATGAGATATTATTTATGAAAACTCAGCAGTGCTATACAAACATAAAATATTTTCATTAAAAGCATATATAAATATTAAAATTGCTTCATGTACATAAAAGAAGCAATTTAATATACAGGTTTTCTATCTTGTGCAAGTTCACTAATGTAAGACTTTATCTGTATGTGCCTATTGAAGAAAAGAGTTTTCAGTTGAATTTCTTAACTAAATTAACAGTCAATTTCTTTGTAGTAGACAAGATCAGTTGTGTCATGTAGGTAGTCCAATTGATCAGAAATACATTTAAAACCAGCAAACAATCTGTATTTTGATCTTGTATTTTTTTTTATGTCACAAGTTATAGATGGAATGCCAGTTAATGTGTACAATAGGGATGAACAATTAGCAAATTCATTAATTAGAATTCCGTTAGCACATCAGTGGTTGATTTCAACAAAAACTAGCATTTATTAATGTCAGTTAGTAAGTAGATTTGAATTTCCTCATGTGTAATTAATTTTCACATTCTTTTATTTTGCATCAGAGATAAAACTGTATTGTGTCTTAACTTAAAAATGATGATGATGATTTTTACAAAAAAAAAATCATTTTACCAAAAATGATATTTCCTTACAAAATAAATATGGAGCAAAGTCTGATTTTCAAAATGCATTCATTAGTCTTCCCTGCCACAATCCTTAAATAGTTCTGTATCCAGATATGCCCTTTCAGGGATCAAACACATGTGCTAGAGATGCAGTGGGCAGAATAAGTGAGTTATTAAAAATATAGTCTCTGGAATGCATAGACACAGTTTCAAGTCCTGGCTCTACCACCTAGTAACTGTAGAATTTGGACAAACTATGTAATTCCGCTAAGCTGAATTTCCTCATTTGTGAATAAAGATAATAATTAATAAATAAATAAATAATAAAGATAATAATAATCATCAATTCCACCTCATATTGTTGTGACGATTAGATAATTTAATGAATCTGCAATTCTTAGCTCAATGCCTGGGAAGTGGTAAGATTTGTTTAAATAGTAGCTATTTTTTCTCTTTTTTTCACAGTTATACAGTAAAATGTGGGGAGGTAAGGATGACAGGTCAAGATTAAGTATACAGGAATTGTACTGAGGCATCTCTTGGAACAATGCCTGTGGGGGAGTGAAGGAAGCAGGCAGCAGAGGGAGAAGTTGAGTTGCCGTGCTGTCACAACGAAGGCCTCAGCCAATCCTACGGTGAGCTTTGCAGCTGAGATGGCCTGTCAGAGTTGTCCCAAATTAAGGCAAGAGGACCAGGTTTTTATATTTCCACTAGAGCAGGCACGGGGTGCAGGCTGCCCCCAAAGATAGGTTGTGACCTTGGTCAAGATGACACTCTTTAGTTGAGGGCAATTCTCAGAGAGGGACTCAGCTGAGACCCTTCAGCCAACAACATTTCCAACAGCTTGGGGATGAGTGCATTGGTCCTAACGGGGGATCTGGGAGGTGCACCAAGGGATCTACTATTGTAAGTTACCTAAATTTTTCACCAGTAAGTAAACTATAGTAAAGCACTATTCAGATCAAGGGAAGATCATTTTAAATTACAGAAAAATATACAGAAATATTCTTACATATATTTGATTATTTTAAGAGTCTCATCTAAGTTAGAAACAAGAGTTTTCACTCTTTTTTTTTTTTTTTTTTTTGGTGAGGACGATTAGCCCTGAACTAACATCTTTGGCCAATCTTCCCCTATTTTGTATGTGGATCACCGCCACAGTGCAGCTGACGAGTGGCATAGGTCCACCCCAGGAACCGAACCTAGGTCGCCAAAGTGGAGCACAGGGAACTTAACGACTAGGCCACCAGGCTGGCCTCAGAGTTTTCAATCTTAACGACTTTTCAAAATTTGTTGTGTGAGTCTATGTGTGCATGTGTGTGTGTGTGTGTGTGTATCTGCATATGTGTATCTCCTGCAATCTTAACTATATTTATCTTCCTGGTAAATTTCTTTTTAGAAATAACATATTCAAACTTCAGCTCAATGCAGGTAAAATTATTACAAATTCAGCCTTACTAGAGCCTATTTCAATAAAGTTTCACTGTTTTCTCATTATAGGCAAAGTGCAAGTACTTTGCCTGCAATGAAAGAAAAGAGAACATTTCATCCTTAGTTACCAGGAGAAAACTTCCTGGAGAAAGTTACATTTCAGCAGTCGGAGAAGAGGAACTTGCGGAGGTGCAGAAGTTCTTAACATAGATGTAAATTGAGTGGATTTCAAAACTTTTGAGTAGATAATCAGGCACATGGGAGAGTGAGTCAGTCTGCCTCAGTGGCTATTTTGAGAAAGCCTGATTAAGAGATTTAAACCAAGAGTTTTGTTCTTATGCCTAAGGTAATTAGACTTTCACACAGAAATATAAAAAAAAAAAAAATCTTATTATGGTGGAAGTAGTGTTCAGATAACAGAAATGTGACTATGGCATTCAGTACTGACTCTAGGAGAGGATGTTGGGACTTGGAAATCAATGAGGGTGAGGATAGAAGCATTCTATTGGAAAGTGACCAACACATGGGCTATAGATATATTCTTTAAAAAATTAAGAAAGACAAGATATAAGAAAGGGTATTATATATTTAAATTCAGTCTAACTATGAAGGATATTAAATTTAGAGAAGTTAATTAAATTGTTTAACTTTTCTCTGAAAAAAAATGTAGTTGAGATGGCAACATTCTCAATTCAAAAGAGAAATAAAGCTGAGAGAAGAGATTAGAGGAAGAAACAGCTCTTGATATTTTTTTCTAAATAAATGCATTTATTTTTGCATTAACTGGAGAGAAAAAAAACCAGAAGTGATAATTGGCATTCAAATACCAGAAAATCCAGCAATTCAGAATCATAAGTCGTAAAATTTTCGAGCTAGAAGTGACTTTAGATCCATCTAGGCAAAGGGATTTTAAACTTCTTTTAATTGCAGAAACTTTTCTTCTTCTTCCTTTTTTTTTTTTGCAAAAGAAATCTTTTTCAGTACTTCTTATATAAAAAAAGATAAAGGCACAGCTTTCTTGCTTAAAGCAGGGACAGAGATTCCAAAGCACCACCCATCAGGATCATCTTCTCATTCTTAGAATAAAATTTAATAATCCCTGTTCTAGTTCAACGGTCTTCAGTCTATGTATAAAGATACAGAGAACTAAAAAGGCCAACTTACGCAGTCAAAAAGCAAATGCATGGCCAAGCCAAGACTCAGAACACATACTAAACTCTCTGCACAACTTGCCTTCTTACAAATTGTTCCATATAGATAAGACTTTACTGTCATTGGAGGAGAAATACAGACCATACAGGATTTAATATAATTTTTAAAATAGGTAAATATTAGTGAAATATAAAAGTCTAGAAACATACTTTAAATTTTCTAATAACACAAATTTGTCTGTAAATATGTATCAAAACTTTCAAAATGCCTTTCACCCTGAAATTCCACTTTTAGAAATGTATCCCACAAGTATATACTAACACAAGGTTATAGAGATTCAAGCTCAGTGATGCTCACTGCACACCATGTGAAATAGCTAATAACTGGGAATAGTCTTGATGTCCACAAGGAGGGATGTGAATTTTACAAAATTACACCCTTAAAATCTAATACTATGAAAACATTAGAAGGATGGAGTTACATCTATGTGTAAGTGGATATGAAAATATTAAAAATATATTACTGAAGACTTCTGATTTTTGAGATTTGATGGACTAAATATTCTGAAAGATTCCCATATTACCAAACAACTAGATGCCACACAAAACATATTATATTGACAGACTCCCAAGAAGTAAGAAATCTCCAAGGGGAATAAATATTCCTATGAGCTGAAACTTGATTAGTGAATGATAAATACACAAAAAAGGCAGACATATCAGATGAATACCATTATTAATAATGCCATTATTAATACCACAATCAAGAGACAAATGTCTTAAGCTGAAGGTCATGGGTATGAACCAGAGACTCCTTGTTTAAGCTGGAGATCCTGGAAGGGGCTAAAGTAGAACCAGGTTAGTAGTAGCTATTGGTGTTTGAAAGAAGTAAACGCAAACCATTTATGAAGGATAGGACTTATAAATTCAACCTTTAGATCTTCCACAAATTAAAAGCAATCAAATACGGTATCATAAAAATCACAAGTACGCAACTTTTTTTAACGTATTATAAATATCAGGCAGATTTGAATAGGAAAAAAGGTAGAACTTTCTTTCTAAAAGTTCTACTCATCTCCTGTCCCTCTACAATTGTGCAAAGGGTAGAAAAACATCCTAAGCCCCACCACAACCAACTATTTTTGGGTTGAATTGTGTCCCCTATTGTGGGCTGAATTTTGTCCCCCCCCAAATTCATATGTTGAAGCTCTAACCCAGTACCTTAGAATGTGACTTTAGAGATAAGGCCTTTAAAGAGGTGATTAAGTTAAAACAAGGCTGTTAGGGTGAGCCCTAATCCAATTTGACTGGTGTCCTTATAGGAAGAGGAGATTAAGACATACACAGAAACACCAGGAATGTGTGTGTACAGAGGGACAACCATGTGAAGAGGCTGCAAGAGGGTGGCCACCTGTAAGCAAGGAGAGAGGCCTCAGAAGAAGCCAACGCTGCTGACACCTTGACTTTGGACTTCCAGCCTCCAGAACTGTCTGAAAATAAATTTCTGTTGTTTAAGCCATCCAGTCTATGGTATTTTGATATGGCAGCCTTAGCAAATTAACATATCCACAAAAAAAGATATGCCAAAGTCCTACTGCCTGGTATCCATGAATGTTACCTTATTTGGAAATAGAGTCTTAGCAGATGTAATCAATTTAAGATGAGGTCATACTATATAAGGGCAGGTACTAAATCCAATCACTGGTGTCCTTGTAAGGAGACCACGTGAAGACAGAAACACAAAGAGGAGCATGCCATGTGAAGAGGGAGGCAGAGATTGGAGTGATCCATCCATAAGCTAAAGAAGGCCGAGGATTTCTGGCAACCACCAGAACTTAGGAAAGAGGGATGGAACAGATTATCTCCTAGAGTCTCCACAAGGAACTAACCCTGCCAACACCTTGATTTCCAAATTCTAGCCTCTAGAACTGTGGTAGAATAAATTTCTATTGTTTTAAGCCATCCAGTTTATGGTAATTTGTTATAGCAACACATAGGAAAGTAAGACCCTCCCCTGCAGCTGGAGGAAGATCACTAAGACCCCACAATCAGGACCCAAGAACACAACACACGCCTATGACAGAGGCTGAATCCGAACCCCAGAAAGCCCTCCATCACCCCCACCATACACAACTAAGAAAGTAAGAACCAGGTGAGAAATAACAGTAGTCTACTGCTGGAGGAGAGACAAGAGCAGACAGAGAGAACTTCTCTGAGGTACAATTTTGACAGAGAATGTCAAAAGCTGAGTGTGGAATGAGTACACAGAAAAATGCCCCATCAACTCAATCCGCATCCTAAGCACAAAGTAATGCTACAGGAATTTTAAAACTTTGGAGCACTAGGGAAATTACAGCAAGAAGAAAAAACAAACCTAGTTCAACTCCTGAATAGACTGGCTCAAGGCCCAGCAAAAAGAAGAGGCATGCCTGTTTAGAAACATTAATACTATTAACCTCAGTCTCTAGTATCCTACACAATATGTCCCATTTTCAATCAAAATTACGACACACAAAAAAGGAGGGAACAAAAGGAAATACAATGTCAAGAGTAAAAGCATGTAACAGCACCAGATTCAGATATGACATATGTTGGATATAACTATGATTAATATTTTAAATACCCTGTGGAAAAAGCAGACAACTTGCACAAACAGATGGAGAATTTCAGCAAAGAGATGAAAACTATATGAAAAAAATCAAATTGAAATGATAGAAAAGAAAAGATGGTAGCAGACATGAAGAATATTTTTGATAGGTTCACAAATAGAGTTGAACAAGCTGAGAAATGAATTGATGAACTTGAATAAAAGTCAGTAGATATTACGCAAGCTGAATTTTAAAAAGAGAAAGAAGAGTAGGTGGAGGGACCTGCCCAGTGGCGCAGCGGTTTAGTTCGCGCTTGGCAGCCCAGGGTTCGTGGGTTCGGATCCTGGGCGCCTGCCGACGCACTGCTTGTCAGCCATGCTGTGGTGGCGTCCCATATAAAGTAGAGGAAGATGGGCACAGATGTTAGCCCAGGGCCAGTCTTCCTCAGCAAAAAGAGGAGGATTAGCAACGGATGTTAGCTCAGGGCTGGTCTTCCTCACAAAAAAAAAAAGAGTAGGTGGAGAGAAAACAGATCATTCAAGAGCTGTGGGACAATAAAAAATGGTCTAACATGTGTAATTCGAATACAAGAAGGAAAAGTGAGAAAAAAATGGGCAGAAGAGATAATAACCAAGAAAATTCTAAAATTAATGGAAGACACAAACCCCAGGTCCAAGAAGCTCAGCAAACACCAAGGAGAACAAATACTAAACAATATCACACTCATATCATATATCATATCATATTCAAACTTGAAAACCAAGATAAAGAGAAAAATCTTGAAGAAAATCAGGGCAAAAATACAAGTCACACAGAGAAACAAAGATTTAAATCATATAGCAGACTCCTGTCAGAAATTATGCAAACCAGAAGACAATGAAATAATATCTTTAAGTTACTGAGGGAAAAAAAAATGTAAGCCCAGAATTCTATACCTATTGAAAAGATCTTTCAAAAACAAAGGCAAAAATTAGACTTTTTCAGACAAACAAAAGCTGAGAGAATTCATTACCAGCACACTTGCACTACAAGAAATGTTAAAGAAACTTCCCTAGTTAGAAGAATTATGGTACCAGAAAGAAACTTGGATCTACACAAAGAAACAAATAGTTGTGGAAATAACATTAATGAATGTAAATATAATTTTTAAATTTATCTAAAAAATAGTGGGCTGTCAAAGCAAAAAATACTGTGTTTACACCATATGTGAAATTAAAATTATAACAACATCACAAAGGATGAGAGGGGAGAATTAGAAGTATAACATAATAAGGTCTATATACTACATGTAAAACAGTATAATATTATTTGAACATAGAATATGACTAATTAAAGATGTAAACCCCAAGACAAATATGAAAAAAAAAATTGAGGTAAAAAATAATAAGCCAATAATGTAAATAAAATGGAAACATCATATAAATGAGTACTCAATACAAAAGAAAGCAAGAGATGAATCAAAAACAGATGTAACAATAAAAAATAATAAGCAAGATGGTAAATCAATCCAAAAATATCAATTGTTACATACATTGCCAAAACACACATCAATTTAAAGACTAAGATTCTCAGATTAATTAAAAAAGCAACACCCAACTATATTGTATACAAAAAACTCACATTAAACTTAAGTACATGGGCAAGTAAAAAATAAAAGGATGGGAGTGTATACACCATGCAAACATTAACCCAAAAAAAGCTGTAGTGGCTATATAAATAGAAAAAGTAGACTTCAGAAAAATAAATATTATCAGAATAAAGAGTAAAAACTCATTAGGAAAACTTAATCCTGAATGGGTATGCATTTAATAATAGAGCATCAAAATATATGAATCAAAAATTTATAGAATTGAAAGGACAAATAGACAAACTAAATTACTGTTGGAGACTTTAACACTCTACTCTCAGTAATCAATAAAGCAAGTGAACAGAAACTCAGAAGGAATATAGAAGACTTTAACAATACAATCAATCAATTTAACCTAACTGACATTTACAAAACACTCTACCCAACAATGACACATTACACATTGTTTTCAAGTACATATGTAACATACTGTAAGACAGACTGTATTCAGGTCATAAAACAAAACATTGACAAATTTAAAGCAATTGAAATGATACAAAGTAAGTTCTCTAGCCATTTTGGAATTAAACTAGAAGTTAATAACAGAAAGATAACTGCAAAATTCAAAAATATTTAATTAATAAACAATACACTTCTAAATAACCAAAAGTAAAAAAGGAAGTCACGAAGAAAGTTAGAACATATTTTTGATTTAATGAAAATGAAAAAACACCTTGTCAAAATTTGTGACACAGCTAAAGCAATACTTAAAGGGTTATTTATAGCATTAATATGCTTATATTGGAAAAGAAGTAAAGTTTCAAGTAAATGATCTAAGAATATATATTAAGAAAATAGAAAAATAACAAGACCGGCTCGGTGGCGTAGTGGTCAAGTTTGTGCACTCCACATTGGCAGACCGGAGTTTGTGGGTTTGGATCCTAGGCACGGACATACGCACCTCTGATCAAGCCATGCTGTGGCAGCATCCCACATACAAAATAGAGGAAGATGGGCACAGATGTTAGCTCAGGGCTAACCTTCAACAAAAAGAGGAGGATTGGCAATGGATATTAGCTCAGAGCCAGTCTTCCTCACAAAAAAGCAGAAAGATAATAGAAAAATAAGACCAAATTTTACCCAAACCAAGCAGAAGGAATAAAATAATAAAGATAAGAGTGAAATCAATTAAACTGAGAACAGAAAAACAACAGAGAAAAATCAATGAAACCATACCTGTTTCTTTGAAGAAAATTTTAGCCAAATTGACCAACACAGTAAAAAAAGAAGACATGATTTACAAATATTAAGAATTCAAAAGAGGAGACATCACTACAGATACTATAGACATTTAAAGACATAAACTATGAAAACTCACTCAAGTAACAGATAACCTGAATAATCCTATGCCTGTTAATTAAAGCGTATTCCTAGTTTAAAAGTTTCCAACAAAACATACTCCAGGCCCAGATGGTTACATGGGAAAATTCTCCCAAACATTTAAGAAAAGTAATACAAATCTGACACAATTTCTTTCAGAATAGAAAAGAAGAGGGAACAAACAGTTCCCAACTCATTTTGTGAGGCCAGAAATATGCTAGTATCAAAACCAGAGAAAGACAACACGGGGCGGGGGGCAGCTACAGACTAATACTTCTCCTGAATACACAGACAAAAACCCTCAACAAATTGAATCAAATTCAGCAAATTGAATCAAGCAATATGTAAAACAAATAGTGCATCATGACCAAATGAGGTTTATTCAGAGAATTCTGGGCTTGTTCAATATTCGCAAACCAATCAATGTAATCACCAGATCAATGGAATAAAGAAGAAAAAAACACATGAACATCTCAATAGATGCAGAAAAATTTGGCAGAATTCAGCATCAATTCATAATTTTTAAAAGCTTTCAGCAAACTAGGAATAGAAGGGCATCTACAAAAAAATCTATGGCTAAGCATTATACTTACTAATGAAAAATTGAACGTTTTCCCCTTAAGATCAGAACGAGGCAAGGACATCTGCTTTCCTATTCATCGTCATACCAGACATCCAAGACACTGCAATAAGGCAATTTTAATGAGAAAATGAATACAGATTGGAAAGGAAGAAATAGAGCTGTCTCTAATTGTGGAAAAAAGATTGTGTAGATTTTTTCAAGACCCCAAAATCTGTGCTCACTTCATCAGCACATATATTAAAATTGAAACAATACGGAGAAGATTAGCATGGCCTCTGTGCAAGGATGACATGCAAATTTGTGAAGTGTTCCATATTTTTCAAAAACACTAAGTCAAAAACATATTTACACCCCTAAGTTCATTGCAGCATTATTCACAGTAGCCAAGACTTGGAAACAACCTAAGTGTCCATCCATTGTATATATATACACACACACACAATGGAATACTATTCAGCCATAAAATAAGATGAAATCTTGCCATTTGCAACAACATGCATGGACCTTGAGGACATCATGCTAAGTGAAATAAGTCAAAAGGAGAATGTCAAATACCATATGATTTCACTCATAAGTTAAAGATAAAAACAACAGCAACAACAAATAAACACATAGACACAGAGATTAGATTGGTGGTTACCAGAGAGGAAGGGGAGACGGAGGAGGGCGAAAGGGTTAATAGTGCATATGTGGGCGATGAACATAATGTAGTCTACACAGATATTGAAATATAATGATGTACACCTGAGATTTATATGATGTTATAAGCCAATGTTACCTCAATTTAAAAAAATCTATTCTTAAAAAGCTGTTAAAACGAATAGGTGATTTAATCAAGGTTTCAGACACAAAGTCTACATACAAAAGTCAATAGTATTTCTATATACTAGCAATGAACAACTGGAAATTGAAATTTCAAAAGTACCATTTATAATAACACCAAAAACATTAAATACCTAGTTATAAATCTAACAAAATATGTGCAAGATCTGCATGCTGAAAACTACATAACACTGATGAAAGATATAAATAAATGAAGAGATAAGCCACTTTTAAAGGACTAGAAGACTCAATATGGTTAAGATGTCATTTCTCCCCATATTGATCTATAGATTCAATTTAATTTCAATCAACATCACAACAAGTTTTTTTGTAGAAACGACAAATTGATTCCAAAATTTATATGGAAAGACAAAGAATTAAATATCCAATAGATTGGCTCATTTTTAAATGAACTACCCAATTTCACACTACCTGATTTCAAGACTTGGTTTAAAGCTACAGCATCAAGACAATATGGAATTGGTAAAAGGGTAGACATATAGATCAATTTTTTAAAAAAAATAGAGAATCCAGAAGTAGATCACACATATGTGTTCATTTGATTTTCAACAAAGATGCAAAGGCAATTCAACTGAGAAAAAAACAGTTTTTCAACAAATAGTGTTGAAACAATTAGCTATCCATATGCAAAAAAAAAATAGGAATGTTGATCCATCTCTCACACAGTATACTAAAATTAATCGAATGGATTGCTGATGTAAATGTAAAATCTACAACTATAACACTCCTAGAAGAAACCATAGAAAAGAATCTTTGTGACTTTGGGTTAGACAAAAAATTCTTAGCAACAACACCGTAAGCATGATCCATAAAAGAAAAAAATTGATAAATTGGGTATTAACAAAATTAAGAATTTCTGCTCTTCCAAAGACACTTTAAAGGGAATGAAAAGGTAAGTCACAGACTGAAAGAAAATATTTGCAAATCACACATTAAGGACTTGTTAAAGGACTTGGTTTTGTGCATAAAAATTTTCAAAACTCAATAAGAAAATAACCCATTTTTTTAAAAGGGCAAAAAATTTGAACAAACATTTCACCAAAGAAGATCTATAGATGGCAAATAAGCAGATGAAAAGATGCTCAACATCATTAGTCACTCAGGAAGTGTAAATTAAAACCCAATGAGATGCACTAAGAAAAGAATGGCGAAATATGAAAAAAATAAAAAATGAAACAACTGACAATATTAAGTGCTGAGGAGGATGCAGAGAAACTGGAATTTTGATAAATTGCTTGTGAAAATGCAAAATGATATAACCCCTTTGGAAATATTTGCTGTATCTTTCATAAAGTTTCTTATAAAGTTAAACATACACTTGCCATATGACCCAGAAATGTCACTCAGGTGAAAGGAAAATTTATGTTCACACAAAAAAGTGTATCCAAATTACATTCGTAATTGCCAAAATGTTCTTCAACTGATGAATCCTTAAACCAAAGTAAGTATATCCGTATAACAGAATACTACTTATTCATAAAAAGATATGAACTACTGATACTTACAAAAACATGAATGAATTTCAAATGCATTATGCAGAGTGAAAGACAGATCCAAAGACCACATGATTCCACTTATATGACATTCTGGAAAAGGCAAAACTATTGAGACAGAAAACAGATCAGTGGTTGCCAAGAGCTGGGGAGAGGGGGAGGGAGTGACTACAAAGGGACATGGGAAGATTTTGAGAGGTGATAGAACTGCTCTATATCTTGATTGTGATGGTGTACACATTTATCAAAATCTACAGAGCTGTACACCACAGTGGGTGTAATTTACTATATGAAAATTATACCTTAATTTTGAGAAATTAAATAAATACGCATTTATGTGATAAAACCATTTTAGAAAAGGAAATGATAAAATTCAGGTCACTGTGTATATATATAAGGAGGAGAAAAATGGATGAGATAGGAAAAAACACACAATCACATAACTAACAGTCTAAGTCCTTACGGATGGCAGATTCACTAGAGTTCAATATTATTATGCTTTATTACTATGTATCTGAAATACATATATTCTTTTACATTTGTCAAACATGACATCACTTTAATAGAGAACAAAAGGAAGTGTGTTTTAATTGAAAAACCAAGCAACAAAAATATATTATTTGTGAGAAAAAAGCAGATGAACCTCAGCTATGCCTTCATGTGAAAATGTTAGGTCAAAGGGTATGCACATTTTAAATGTTTGGGATATATATTAGCAAATTTATTTATCTAACCGGTTTCCTTTCTATAAAAAGTAATACATTTATACATTTTATTTTTTAATGACATAATACTTTATTCTAACCCATTAATTTAGAAAGCTTTAATCCCTGAAAACAAAGCATTATCTTTCCTGTTCCTTTTCTGTTCCATCACTTCCATTTTGAATTTTAACAAATCCAGCCCAATTTCAATATCATGTACTACTATAGCATTCCTAAAACTTGACAGTCTTCCTCTGAGGTATGTATGTGAATTGCATATGTAATGTTCAATATCTTTACACAGCCACATCAACCCAAGAATTATGATAATTCACTGATTGCCTGTATATTTTAAAAGAAGAACCCTGCTCAGTCATGCAAAAATTCACACTGGGATCTATAAACCCTCCAAGTCTTTGCCTAAATATTTCAAATACTCTTTAGTAAGAGTAATACAAATATGAATCACTTTCTCCTTAATTGTCAATATGTGACTGCTCGAGATACACATGCAGTTGACATACCACTCTGCCACTTGCTACTCAGAGGGTTGGAAAAGCAGCTGTCACCCTGATAGTAGTGATCAGATCAGGGGTGCAATCAGGCCAGGCATGCACAGATTCCATTACCTTCCCAGCCTTAACCCTACTCCTGTCATCCCACTGAGCAGGGCATTTAGAGGATGATCCAGCCAGCATCCCAGCTGCAAGTGTCCTCTTAGTTCTCCCTTAGCTGCCATCAGCGACACGCCACCATGGAGTCTCATGGGAAGTGCTGGTCCACAGCTTTCATCTACAGACAGTAAATCAAGCAGCTATTTTTTTAAGGTTTTGCAAATCGTCCCTCCCTCGCCCTCCCACCCCTATATCCCTAATGTGACTTATTTATATTTTTAAAAGCTTTGCAGGCAGTCTTTCCCGTTTTTATCATGGACTAAAATCCATCTGAGTTAAAATTGTTCAAGTCTTTATGCACGATGGGGGAAAGGGACTGTGCAAATTAATGTATTCATTCCAGATTGTATTTAGCTAACATCTTTCTTCACTTGAGCCTAACAACTCAAGGGATTGCAAAATTATTGCATCAGCTTGACTGTGATGTTTTGTTCATTTAAAAGAAATCAATCTTTAGGCTCTGGTATCACCCTACCTTAAAATACTATGATAGTTTCCTAGTGGCTACATAGTCAAAGGGACTGTGTAGTTTCCTTTAATCTCTTTGACTTTCAGAGATCTGCATACCCTACCCGTCTCCATTACCTCAGGAATTATGATTGGATTTAACCTTCTGCTCATTGAATTAGTGTCAGCTATCATTCTTAGTGTACATTTGTTAAATTCAATCTCTCCTATAGGGGAATGCCAGGCGGAGAAACGATAAATGTATTAAATACCCAGAGATGGAAGACTGCAGAAATTGGGACTTAGAATCACTGTGCAGATAAAGAGAACTAAGTTCATGTTGCTGCTTCGTTTCTTTCAAGGAGGATATAATCGCAGCAGGAAGAGTAAGCCTTTACAGTCAGCCTTCCGGAGTGTAAGGAATACTAAGTGACTCAGGACTTTCTTTTCCCTAAAGTGAAGAGGTGGGTTTTTTTCTAAGTCAATGTTAGCACAACTGGGAAAGCAACCATATGGAAAACCCGAAAAATTCAGGTCTTCTGTTAATCTTGGTAAAAAAAAATTACAACACAGGCAGTCACTGCGAACACTTCCCTCCAGCAAAGCTCAGCATCTTCGAATGCTGGTTCAGAAACGAGGCCATCTATCTCTCTTAGTCACACGGGTCACAGTATGGAACCACCCCTGATCTGCAAAGGTCCACAACTCAAGTTAGAGTACGTATTCATCATGCTTTCATAGGAAATCCCCGTGTATGTGCCAGGGCTGTACTAAAAATAAACAAATCAACAAAATACTAAGAACATATGGCAAAACAAGCCAAGAACAAATTAACAATCAAAATTTTACAAATTGGTCAGCAGAAGAAAGACATTATGTTGCTAAAGTCAGAAAGGAGAAAGACAAATAAGGTTTAATGGGAAAAAATCTAAACCGATACACCTACGAAAACATATCCCACTAGACTTCCCAACTCTCCCAAAAAGAGAGAGCTGGCTGATCTAAGAAGCCTCCAGAACAGAAACATCCACAAGCCCAAAGATAGGATAAAATATGAAGGAGTGGCCAAACACACAGAAACGCTATCCTGCCTGCCCAGGGCCTAAAAGGAGTCAAGGGTCCCAGAACATAAATTAAACAATAGGCCTAAATGAAATTTAATGTAGGCTGCCTTTCATTTCATTTCACTTTTAGCTTAGTTTTCAAAAGAATTGGTTCCTCGGGGTGAAACTATGTGTTTTAGCTTCGGGGAGAGAAAGAGATTTTGGCCTCCTAATACAAAGTTTCTCTAACTTTTTTCTCCCCAGCATCCCATAATACAGCAAAACAGCCTGAACCTTTAAATAAAATTAAATAAAATAAAAATTTTTTAAAACCCTGGGAAGGGTTTCAGGATCAGACTGCTAGAGAAATGTAAAACCATATTGCCAACATGTAAATGCAGAAAACAACAACTGAGGACTATGTGGGGAGTAAGGAAGGGAAGCAGTATCAGAGGTTTTATGAGGGGGAATAAGCAAAGGAGAAGGACAGGGATAAGCCAGCCCTGCTCACACCACTATGGCAAGAAATCCATTTTTTTTCCTGCCTAATTTTTGTGAAGGGAGGGGTGGCTAGATAAATGGGGACATCCAAAATAATACAAGCTCTAATTTCTCAGTGTTTTCTTCTCCCTCCTTCCTGCTAGGAGACTAAGATTATAAGAAAGGACCTGAAGGAGATATTGTATCTCATGATGGAAGAATGAGAGTTAGAAAAGAAACATACATATATATTTATACATATTAATTATATGATACATTTATTATATTATATATTAATATATACTAATTATATATCCATCATCGCTAATAAAAATAATCTATGTTTAACAAAGTTTCAACACTTTTCATTTATCAAAATAGCAAAGATTAATACAAGGAGAGAGACTGGCATCGTGATAAATCTCTGGCAGGAGTAAAAACCGACGTGACTCCTTTGGAAAGCAATTTGCCAACTTGTATCAAGAGACTTAAAATGTTTGAGATGCTTTAACCCAGTAATGTTCTTCTGGGAATCCATCTTAAAGACATAACCTTGAAAAATAGAAAAAGCTTTATTCAAAAACATGTTCAGCACAGTATTCACTATGAATGAAATTATCAGAAAATAGAGGAATTAATAAATTCATTTTGTAATATATTCTGCAGTCACGAAAATGTTCATGTAGACTGTAATATTAAAAAATGTTTACAATATAATGTTATGTAAAAAAGCAAGATGTGGAATTTTATGTATGATATTATCCCAGTACTATTTTTACAATCATATAATAAGAAAAGACCAGAAGAGGAAAAAACTATTTACATTGATTATCTTCAATGTATCCAATTCTTTATTCATTCTCTTTTTTCTGTATTTTTAATTTTCTCTAATAAATATAAATTTTATAAGAAAAAACACTGAGCTAGAAGCAATGTAAGGGTAAAAGCTTAATTAAGATGGGGAATAAGTGGTAGATGTAAATGTGAGCCACACCTATCATGTTTTCCTGCGTGATTTTTTTAAAAATTAATTTGCAAGCCTGGTGCATAAAATTTGATGGCAGATAAAGGTAGGGTTGTTTTTTATGTTAGCATTTTACTGTGAAGCAGGCAGGCAGGCCCCCATCTTTCTACACAAAATCCACTAGCACACTAGAATGGGTAAGAACCGGGTAAGTTAAGGAAATGAGATTAAATATTTGGTGATTATGGGAATAATAATTAAACTTTCTAAACTCATTAAAGATTGAGTGCTAACTGTGGTGTAAATAGGGATTAATTTCTTACATTAACTTACTTTCAGGAAAGATTTAATAGAGCACCTGTGGTAGGACTTCTATCTGTTAGGCATTTCTATTATCTCATTAAATCCTTAAATTATATCTGCAAGATAGGCATTATCCCCTTTTAACAGATGAAAAAACTAAGACTCAGATTTAAAAATCTGCCCAAGGTCACAATGAATTCATGGGTTAGAGAACCCTTGTCATTTTTCTCTGACACCAAATCCAGCAATAAGGGTAGAGGAGTAGGACTTGAATGCCACCTCTAGTACCTGAGGTACAACCAGTCAAAAACAGGACAATAAACCCCAGCAACTCCTCAAGCCCCAGATTAGACAAAAGCTTAAAATTTTTTTTGGTGAGGAAGATTGTCCCTGAGCTAACATCTGTGCCCATCTTCCTCCATTCTGTGTGTGGGATGCCGCCACAGCATGGCTTGATGAGCGGTGTGTAGGTCCATGCCCAGGATCTGAATCCGTGAACCCGGGCCTCTGAAGGGGAGCACGCAAACTTAACCACTAAGTCACTTGGCCGGCCTCTGAAAAAATTTTTCAAGTCTTGCATACAAGATGCAAGAAACTCAAAACCATGTAGAGGATATCCTATAACATAAAAAAAAAAAAAAAAAAATGAAATTCGGCATGTATTTTATGCCTGAACCAGAGAATTCTGCTACATAGCTACATATCAACATAATGGAGTTTTAGAAGTAGTCCTCTATCTTGGCAATCCCTTTCCCAGCCTAGTCAAGAAATTCTTGCTTCTTGGCTACAGAGGTAAAACGAACCCAGAATCTTGCAGGAAGATGTGATCAGCTATCTTTTGTGGACAAGATCAGACAGAGGGGACCACAAGTATGGGCATGGCAGGCAGAGGAAGTGTATGATGATCCTACCCCGGGTCCAGCTTCATGGGTATGCAGCCTGCACAGGGGCACTTGCCCCAGCCTGGGTTAGTGTTCTTCTATCATCATCTTAAAATTTTTAATAATTTTACCTTTAAACTTGTGTATTGCAAGTGAAGTCCACTGGGACAATCAAGGATGTGCCTGAACAGAGCAGACAGGTGCCATATGGGTGTCTGCCATTCCTTGCCACCCCCTTCACATATGGAGTTCAGATGCCTCATGAGCACAGAAATCTGGCAGATCCACAAGGCATGAGAGTTCATCAAGACAAAACAAGTATTAAGTAAGAGCGTTACAACCATGACTGAGTAAGCATTGGCGCTGACAGCCTCGAGAGGCCATGCTTTCCCTTCAAGCCAGAACTTGATTCAAACACAAATAGAAAGTGATGGTGCTCTAAAAAACACAAATGACCAAGGAACCCTATTTATCCTTTCTTACTAGGGCTACTTCCCTGTAGTAGCCTACTTCTTATACTGAAAATGATGACATAGAAGGATAAGATAGGGCAACCCATATGTCCTTTTCCTTTTAGGCCTTCCTTACTCATCTCTAAGCCAAAGACTGAGAGGATTAGTAGAATGTTTGTATATCAAAAAGTGACATAAAAATAGCTGAGTTAGTTTTCTGTGGGGTTCCCACTCTTCCGGTAAGAAAGAAATACATATGCATGTATGAACCACAAAACACAAATTGCATAATATTGGTGATTTCACATATGAATTAAATGCTCTCAAATTGCATTTAAAACTGGCATCACACTACGTAAAGATGAACAATAAAATTTATGCCAATGGTTTAATTTTTTAATTTTTCTTTTCTTAGAATGACATTAACAGCAAATATAAAACGTGATGACAAATCAAAAGAGAGAGACCATGACAAAATGGAAAAAGCTTTACCTCTCAGTAATTTTAAAGGCCTTTTTTCCTGCTTTATGAATAAAGGGCTCCACATTTTCTTTTTCCAGTGGGCCTCGCAAATTAAGTAGCTGGCCCTCCCTTATACCAATGAAGCATTGCCTTGAAATTCCAGGAAAGAGCCATAAGTAGGGAAAGAAGAAAATCATTTGGGAGTGTACCTATAAGAAATGGATGGTTCTATTTAAAACAAAACTGTTTTGTCCTGATGCTCTGTGCTTTAGCAGACAGAATATACAGATTCACAGTAGGAAGAGTTCACTTGTTTCCTTAGACATGCCTGCAGGGATGCACAAAACACAAATAGCCTTTGAGATTTTGAATGCAAAGGACAAGTGCTTTATCATGGCAAAGGTCATTTAAAATTCATACCCTGTCCTACAATGTTCAAGCCTCCCCTTGCAGTCTAATGTCTTTTCTAAAGTTAATTAACAGGCCTGCTATTTCTCTTCCATTACCTTGATCATTGATGAAGATGTTAAATAGATTGGTTCTCGGACTGACCCCGTGAAGATGAGCACCAGTGATGTCAACCCAAGCAAATGCAGCTTAGAAGTTCTTTTTAAGCACAACACTCTAATAATCTGAGCAATTACTTAACAGGAGTGTCTCTCTATTTGTAGACAGCATGTCATGCAAAAAGGAAAAGTCTTACTAAGTGAAGATAAATTACAACTGATGCCTTCCCTAAGTTGCCATCCCTCCTCTTCACCCACCCCCACACTGTCTATTAAGCCCACCTGCCTTGTCTCAGAATGAAATTAGATCCACTTGCTTTAGCTTAGAAAGAAAACAAATGAGTCTCAATGGTCTGACTTGTTTTAGTCTTGATTACAATTTGAAAAATAAAGCTGAGGCAAGAAGATATTTACCTTTGCAGAAGGGAGACTGCTGAGGAAGAGAGATTGATTTCAAGTCAAAAAAATCTCTCTTCCTCACATCACCTACCTCCACATTTTGACCCATTCTCCATTCTCCTTGGATTCTTTTCAGTTTCCCTTTAGGGTCCTTCTGCTCTTATTCTTCTCTTTATTGAAATATAATTGACATATAATGTCCTATTGGTTGCAGGTGTACATCATAGTGATTCAATATTTATGTACATTATGAAATGATCACTACAGTAAGTCTAGTTACCATCTGACACCATACACAGTTATTACAATATTATTGACTATATTCCCTATGCTGTACGTTACATCCCCCTGGAAAGTACAACTGGAAGTTTGTACTTCTTAATCCCCTTCACCTATTTTCTTTATTCATATGTCCTCACCCATGGGAAGTTTGAAAATTTGTATTGGCCCTTAGGATATAGGAATTCCATTTCCAAGATAGTTTGGAATATCATTATCCTGTATTCATACAAGAAAATACTCATTCTCTGATATGGTTGGTATATAAAGTATCAGGCACCTAGAACAAGAGAAATAACACATTCAGTTTCTCTTAGTTCAGTTTATTTTTTATGGAAAAATATATTTTTCAGGCAAACGTATTTATTTTTAGTAAATTCTTGTGTTCTCTTCTTGTGAGATGGGTAGCATAGGACAGAATTCCCTAGCAGAAAGTAGAAGTAAAAATTATTTATGAACAATCCAGAATTGATAATGTCAGTAAGGTTAAAACTGGACACCAAACTGCTGTAGTCCTAATCATTTTTTAAAGTCATCATTAGACTAGCTTGTTAAGACTTTGAAGGATCCACTTCATAAATATTTCCAATTCCCAGTATACTTCAGTAATCTAACTGCACATTTGAATGGGAAATTTTACTAATTCATCTTTGACCAATATACTGAAGAATTCTCTCGTTCATACTTCTATAAATATGGTTGCTAATACTACAGCAACACCATCCTTTAACTCTTTGCAAAATCTTACCTGCTCCCCTAACACCACCCTTCCCTCCAAACATTCTGCTTTAAATAGACCGGACTTGCATTGGAAGAATTGTCCAGGAAATAAAATAAGAAACTGTGATTTAATCATAAATTTGACAGGTAAGAACAACATGGACCCACTGCTTGTTGAATTCTTTTAAAATGTTTAATTTTCCCATATCAGTTATAGATGATCTTGTGTATATGGTAACAATAACTAGTTATTTCTAGACCAGACAGATGAACTCCTGGACAAAAATTTAATAAAAAATTTGCTTTCTGCCTTGCAGAGATTTTCACTGTGAGCATAGAGATACCATCTTTCCTTTGACTGTTATGAATAAGCTGAGAAAATGGCAGATTACTAAGATAGTACCCACATATTCCCTGTGATAATGGCTCGAAATGAAATTAAACGTGCGAACAGTTACAGCATATAGTGGTCCCTTTCCCATCCACCAAAATCCCTGAACTCTTTCTTTAGTTAAATCATCATTAACAGAACAATGTAGAGGATAACATTCCAAACTGATAAATTACTAGATAAGAGAATCGTCTTTCTATTCTAAAATTCTGATGTGCTGGTGGATTTCCCCTCCAGGAAATTAGAGAAGTATCTGTATGTCCTCATCTTCTAAATATGGTTATAGATTTTATGCTTGTGCAGGCACATACAACTATTGATTTAAAAAAAAAGGCTGAGGGATCCCAGAACCCCAAAATTGATATGCCTCTTCCTATAAACTAGAATTCAAGGTGTAAGAAACCACACGAAATTATTAATAGCAGCTTCTTTGCAAAGAAATACATCCATCAATTTCTTTTAACTCTTGAAAATCTAAATTCTTTAAGTACCTTAAATTGTAGAAATGTAAAATAAATACATTAAATATAGTAACTAATGGGACATTTTATGGTTCATGCGTTATATAAGCTTCCAACTCTAATGTATTTGTTTTTTCTTTTTCCTTAGGGTTCACTATTACTTCCCAATTATTTCTTTTGATTTTTATTATCACAGAAAAATATAATATTACATTTTAATACAAGAAATATGAAATTTAGGGATGAAAATGTGGCCTACAGCAGTGCTATTTGACAGAACTTTCTGTGATGATGGAAATGTTCTAAGTGCAGCCCAGTAAGGTAGCCACTGTCTGCACGTGGCTATTCAGCTATTGAAATGTGGCTAGCGCAACTCACGCACTGAATTTCTGATTTTATTTGGTTTTAATTAATTTGAATTTAAATAGCCTCATGTGGCTAGTGGCTACCCTATGAGATAGCACAGATCTAGACCAATCAACCTTCAGATGGTTGGGACCACTCGGCAACATCCCCCTGAAGCTTCTGTCTCCAAATGATCACTAATAACTATTCTGCATTCTATTTTGAATTTTATTATATAATTCTAAAACAAAACAAAGCTCAGATCTGATGACACTAAAATGCCATTGGTGTGTGTATGTGTGTATTGGAAATTTTCTATTTGCTCAGGTTTGTATTTCACGTAATGGGGGTTCTAAGAATAAGGATGTGCCTATTCCTTGCCAAACAGCTTAAGACAAACACATACAAAAACAACCGTGAACAATACACGGCAATGTGTGATCACGTATCTACGTCTGTGAATGTTGGAAGACTTCAAAAGAGAAAAATTAGGAAGGCTTTCTTCACTAACTCTAACCAATATGGCTTCCTAAGAGGATAATAAGACACTTAAGTTACACTATGTGCAAAATTAGTCATCTATTCTCTGAAGAGGGCCTGGTTTTCATTAAAAAAATAATTGCATGGCCATTTTAAAAGCAATATATTATCAAGAGAAGTTCCATCGATAACCAGGGGGTTAATTAACTGCAAATCGTTAACTTCTGAGTACAGTGCTTCAAATGTTTTATTGGTTAAATAATGATAACAATATCATCTTTGTAATTTAACTTCAAGTACTATCATAAGGGTAAAAATATCTGAAAATGCTTTTGAAATTAAATGTGTAATGTAAGTATAGTACACTGTTTTAGGATTAAGATCGAGGAAGAAAACGGTACTACAAATGACAAAGTAAAAATACTTGGCTACTGGCTGATTTTTTCAAAATTCTAGAGGAAAAGAAATATAGCTCAAAATAAAAACGTTACCCTAGACAGAAAAGTACACAACGCTTTGGATGAAATACCAGACAAACACCACTTCCTCTAAACAATAAAAAAGCAGCCCGGGAATTAATGAAGATCTGGCAGCTTGTCTGTACGGGCTACTCAACAAGGCAGACAACCTTCAGAAAAAAAGATACAAGCTGTCAGCTTCCTCCAGCTGTAATTGGAGTATATATTGACTTTGGTCAGTTTAGCAAAGAGAAAATCAACTCACAAAGTGTTAGCTATGATGGAGATGTGATAACTGAAGATCATTGTGAAGATGTCTGCCACTTTTAAAGATTTGTCTTCAGAAGTTAATAGGAATTTTAAATTGCTGCAACAATTGCATGTCAACATGAACTATTTCTCGACTATTAAACATAAATTTATAATATATTAATTTGCTTGAGCATGTTCTTTCTGTCATTTAATTCAATTAAAATTGAATAATTGTAAACATATAAATAACTAGAGCCTAAAATAACTAATTTTCAAGTAAAAATAAGCTAAGAAGATAACAAATTATTCATATTCAATCACATTTTGCCATCAAGCTTATTTTTCTGATGAAATAGTCTCAGCAAATAAAAACTTAAAATGGGGTGCTATAATAGAACCATTAATAGATCCTTAACTCCATATAAAATGATTAATTCTTCCCTTGTATATATTATATATTGTTTGGCTTAAATATATCATTGTATTTAATAAATAGTTCAATTGATCTGCTTTCTCTTAAATTAAAGCAAATCATTTCACAAAGAAATATATATTTTAGAAGCATATATGATCAGAAATAATGGATATATTTGGATGCGTGAAATTGATAATGCCTTGGTTTGATAGACCCCAAAACTGAAACTGAAATTATAGTCAGTCTAGATAATCTACCTTTTGTTTTATATAGTTTTGTTTCAAACTTAAACATTAAGAGAAAGCAAAAAACTAAATTATTTTCACTGAAGCAGCAAAACATTGCACCATAACCTGAAATCCAAAGTTTACAGTGACCTGAAAACCTGACCAGGCTTACTTGGCTGAAAGAGCATTCTTAGACCACCAACTTTTGCTAATTTAGTAACAAGAAAACCAGGTTTAAAGATTCTGTTCTTCATTCTCATTTAAATTTAAAATATGATTTTTTTTAAGTTACTCAGAAGAAAATATAGGAAACAGTTGTCCTGATAGCATAAGCGAAACTATCTTCAGTCCAGCATTTAGAACCATCTCTTTCCCCCAGTCTAGTTCCTAGCTCACTAAATGACATTTTATAAATCAGAATAAATGAGAAAATCCATTTCTGCCCTACTGAACTGGACTGTTGTCCTCACTAGGATTTCACGAAACAGTTTCAATGACACAATGCAATTACAATAAAATATTTTGAATCATATTAATGTGATCACCTTAGCTTCACATAGGAAATATTGAGAATGTACAACTTTTTTAAATTTTAGCTTAGTAAATCCTACCATGTTTTCTATTAAAGTACTACTAATGCTAAAAGGTGCACAATACTTCTTCACTTTAGGCTCCACGTGACTAGAGACTTGGCACTTGATGGCTCCAGGGGAATCACTAATGAGCTACAAAGCCTTTACACCTCCAGGTCAGGAGTTTGGATTAGACCTAGGTTGGGCATGACAGAAAGTCGTTACCATCTCATGATAGTTCAATGGTATATGTGAAGGGAATTCGTTGTTTCAGGCCACTTTCTAATGAACAAGCGTCCACCTCACAAAAAGTCGCGGCCGCTTTTGACAGTAATTGGCAGAGACCTAAAGAATGAAAAATTCAACCAAGAGTTGTGTTCCCTCCATGCTATGACTACCATATCCAAGTCAGGAATTTTTTAATGGAAAAGGACACAATGCTTTGCAGGTATGTCTGTGGAAGGGAAGGCTAGAAGAGAAAGAGGGAGGAAGAATGAAGGGAAAATAGAGAGCCATCCAGAACAGACTAAAGCAAAATGCAATAAGGCTCATTATCAAAAGCTTTACTTAGTACTTATACAACTAAGGTATTTAATTCAGAAAACACATATATTTTTTTAATCTGTTTCTCCCCTAATAAGAAGGCAATACAAATTCAATAATGTTACTTGAGGCCTCTCCATTAGGGAGTCAAAAAGATGCTAAATGCCTTGAAATAGTGTTCCCTTAGCAGAAAGTTGTCACTACATGTCACACAGACACGCACACATGCCATTGATATTTTAGTGTAATCACATCTGAGCTTTGTTTTGTTTTAGAATTATATAATAAAATTCAAAATGAATTTAGTGATTAGTGATAGTTATAAGTGATCATTTGGAGACAGAAGCTTCAGAGGGATGTTGCCAAGTGGTCCCAACCATCTGAAGGTTGATTTGTCTAGATCTGTGCTATCTCATATGGCAGCCACTAACCACATGAGGCTATTTAAATTCAAACTAATTAAAACCAAATAAACTTAGAAATTCAGTTCCTGAGTCGTACCAACCACATTCAATTGCTCAATAGCCACATGTGGATAGTGGCTACTTTATTGAGCGGCACTTATGTAGAACATTTCTATCATCGCAGAACGTTCTATTGGACGGTACAGACCACATTTTCATCCCTAGGAAAAACATTATTTTTAAAATGGTATATCACTTTAAGATGCTTTCAGATGCCTGTAACACAAAACCTCACCAAACCAACTTAAACAATAAGGTTTGGACTCTCATAAGTGCAAGTCAAGAGGGGGCTAGGCCTCAGGATTGGCTTGATTTAGTATTTCAATTCTATTTCTCTGGGATCCCCTTCACTCTTCCTTCCTCTGAATTGGATTCTTGTTCAACATAGCTTCCTTCACGCTAGAAAAATGGCTGTGGCAATCCCAGCTTCATGTCTACACATCCTGAAATCTAAAGAAAGAGAGAAGATCTCTTTTGATCTCTTCTGGGTCAGAAAACGTTGTTCCTTGAAGGTCCAAACAACTCTGTCTCCCTGCATTTCATTGACCCAAATTAGGTTCCACGTGCCTTCCTGAACAAGACACTGACTTGGGCTGGCAGGCTTAGGCCTATATTCCTGAACAGTAACTGTGATAAAAGAGTAAGACTGATGAGCCTTAGACCGACCAGGCCCTACTCTTGGAGTCAGTATGCCGTCACCCTCCTCTGATGCACTTGGACAACATGGCAGAAGGCTGGCTACTGAAAATTTGGGGGTACCCTTATGAGAAAGGAAGGGTGATAATGAATGCTGGGTAGGCAAACAATAACAGTCACTATTGGCAGATAAAATTTCTTGCTTTATTTTACAATTTTTATACATGTACTAAGACTTCCTTTGAAATGTGACAGTTTAGGAGTCAGTCTTCCCACCCACTTGCCCCAAAACAGCCAAGCATAAAAATAAACAGCAGAAACATCTTATTTTTAAATTATATGAGGCTTTGACACTTGAGTGGGTAGAAAAAAGTGAGGCGAGTGACAAGGGTTGTGCTACCATGGAAGATAATTAAAATATAACATAAAAAGAAAGAACTTCTAATCTGGGGGGGGGAGGTTAGAGAGAAGAATCGAAATTAACATACCTAAGAAAAATGTTCTGTCCCAAGGCAGATCTTTAACAATTCTTCCAAACATAATCTAATTTATTTCCTCTAGAGTTTAAAAAAAATAAATCTGAGATATTAAGCAAGTCCCTAGAGATGGTCAGTGGCTGAGCCAGAATGCAAATCAGATCTAACTCTAAAGCTCCTTCCAGATCCCTTCACCCAAAGCCAGGATATCTGAGCCAAAGCCTATATGCCACATAGTTTCCATTAAATCCCCACGTCAATATGTACTAAGAAACACAGTGAGGAAAGCACTGTATCTTACCTCCCTCTTGGGGAGGCAAGATAAAAATTTAAATATATGCATCAGTGCATGGAAGCCTATGCTGAGGGCTCAATCAGTAATTCAGACAAGGAGCTCCACCAGAGTGCAAACATGGGGAGAAAAAAAGAAGAGAAACCAGTTACTACAGTCCCAAAATAAACTAAAGGGAAAGGACATTATGGATTTTGGTGAACACTGAGCATATAGAAACCTTCAGCCATATGAATCTGAGCAGGATCAACATGAAAAGTTTTCCCAAGAAGAATCCTAATTCTTCATTTATAAAGCACTCTGTAAATTTTAAAATATTTTCACATCCATAAATTCCAATGACAGCTACTATATATCAGATATTCTACATGTACTCTCTCAATCCTAATTGTAGCTGGTGTAGGCAGGTCATGTGATTTGGCCGTAGTCACCCAGTGAAGGAGCAGAGAAGGAACTCAAACCAAGATCTGTCTGACTCTAAACACTGTGCTCTTCTCACTACTTTGTGATTTCTCTCATTGCTTTATTTTATCTTCAAAATGATATTCAGTGATAGATAGGGTATGAAATTTTATAATATTTCAACTGAGTTGGGTTGGGAGTTACATAGTAGAGAGATGGATAATTGGAGATAGCAATATGCATAAAATTTTATATGTAGGAAATGGGAAAAAATTGATTTTTATTTTTGTAACTTACAGGCAGTCAAGGTAGACTATACATTCCTAGGTGATGAACATGCCAAAAAATCAGCATTGATCCTCCATGAGAATTCTAGAATCCCTTCTGGAAAGGATGGGGGACATATGATTTTATGTTTATGATTGCTTATGATTTTTCTTCCTCCACTCAGTGTGAGATTCATCCATATGTGTGGATACATTACCCCAAAAGAAAATGTAGATTAACAAGTACAGAAGGAATTATACTAGGATTCCACAGGCACAAGATTCAGTCTTAAAAGATAGAAGAAGAAAATATTCAGAGAAATAAACTGCATCTGTAAGTCTTAGTTCACCTAAGTTATCCTACCAACTTTCAGCAATGGACAGAAAGCAAGGGTTTGAGTGTTTGGAGAAAAGAGACTTGCTATGAACACCAGAACTTTCTCCACTGAGCTGAAGCAGCATACAGCAGCCCTAGTATTATGTCTTGCATTTCTCCCATATACCTGTCCTGGAGCAACCACATTCTTGCAAATATGAACAAAATTAACAGCAAACCCCTTTTGAACAGAGTGCTGTTGGTTATACTATCACAGTTGATAGTTGTTCCCCTCCAAAACCAAAACTATCCAACAATGTACATCTTTGTATGTGAGAAGAGAGCTGAAAGCAGGAAATACAAAGAGAGATTCAACCTAGAATCACTTCAAAGACAAGAGTAAACAAAATCAAAATCCCCATAAGAAAACATGCTGATACGAAAGTTTAGCAGAATGTTATTTTAAGTACTATTTTAAATACCTTTATTGGTTCTGTTATTAAAGTTATTTTGCTCATTGAAAAAAGTATCAGAAAATATATATGGCTACATAAGATATATATCATATATATACATGAATATATAAAGATACACATACATAAAGATTACTGTTAATATTTTATTGTATACTTTTCCAGACTATTTGGAATATTGTGACATATATCAATAATTATAGATTTATATTATAATTTATAATAACTGACAAAAAGAGGCTCCCCTCTTCAAATATAAGTTTAGGAATCACTGGAGTAAATTGTCCTTACTAAAATCAGAGTCAGATACAAGTTCTATTTGTCATAAATGTTAAGAAAAATATTATTTGAATTTCAAGAAAATGTAAAGGAAGAAGTTGATGACAGGAAGGGCAAAAATCAAAGATCAATTGGAAAAAAGATTCTGGCAAAAATCTCTTCATGTTTGTATTTACAAACTAAACTTTTAAATTTTTATCACTAATCTGATTAATGTACTTTTAATCTGATGACAAATTTAAATCCTTTTACGATACTATTTTAATTTTGAAGATACTTGTATTCAAGAACCTTAATAAAATGTGTTTTCTTTTACAATGGAAAGCATAATGCCACGTGAGCACTGTGAGACCAAACAGAAATGCTCAAGTGATAGGCTGTTTCTCTCCTCTAGACTCTCAGGTGCATCTTTTCTCTCAGGCTAGTGGTCTCTTCATCAGCGCCAAATGACATATCTTCAATGGCTGAATTGAAATTTTAATAAAAGTTAAATAAGCGCATTGGATTTAAAGCAGAAAACAGTATTGCTTTCTCCAAAATCCTTTTGTTCCATCTCTCGATGTATTGGCAAATTTCTTAAAGGCATGGACATTTCTTATCCCACATGGGTAAAATGGGTAAGTGAACCCAGAAAGGACAGGTAGTCTGTAATATGTACACGAAGGCATGGCATAAATATTGTTCATCTTTCTTGTCAATTTTACTCAAAGACTTTAAGGGGGACCAGTTAAGCACTCCCGACTAACACCAGTAAGAATTTTAACATGTGTTTACATTGTTTAAACTCCAATGCAAAAATCACATGTAAAGAAAAAAAAAAAAAACACTTGACAGAAATGCACTGGTGGTTTGTTTGGGGCTGTTTCCCTAGAACCCTGAGGGTAAGAGATTCCACACTCTGCATTTGGGATTTTTGGTAGAAAGGTTTGAAAAGCAATGTCTTACAATTGTCACAATGCATCTTACACATAATGGAAGTTCAGTAAATGTTGATTTGATTCGAGTTGCCTTTAGATGTAACTTGGAAGTCTTGGAAAGTTTACTTTTGACACATTAGACAACATATCAGAGGGAAGAGAAAGGAAAAAATTTGAAAAAAAGAATAAATTCTATTAACTGACTTCTTCACACCTCTCACAAGAATATTGGAATTCTTGGTGGAACACTGAATTCTCCAATGGCTGCATTAGTGCCAAGTGATTTCTCAACTGCCTGTGGAGTAAAATCCAAATTCTTTAGCCTGTCATGCATCCAGAATCTTAACACATCCTGAGTGTCCCACTTTATTTGCCCATTTTATTACTCTGTTTCAAGCCAAATCTCACTACCCGCTCTTCTCCGTACACATCCAAAATTTTCCTATTTCTTCTTCAGCCAGTCTATTCCCTCTAACTTGAATGCCTTTCCCTGTCCCAGCATTATCATCTATTAGACATAGTCCAAATGCCACTTATTCTAGAAAGCCTTCCATGATCTTTCATCCTGAAAAGTTATGCTTCTTTCTCACCTGAATAAGAAATGTATATATGCCTTTTTCATTGAATTTATTTTCCGCCTTATATTTACATATATGTCTTACTTTCCCTATTAAATTATAAACTCTTTGAGAGAAAGTCAAATATGTGTGTAAATGCCTAATAAGTAAGTAATGAAGGAATGAACGTATTCCCAAAAGCCAGAAATATCATTAACTTGTTTGAATTTTATCCTTCAAATATATTTAACATGTATATAATGAGAAACACAGAATGAAAGGACCACTTAGGTAGCCCATGGATCAATTTCATTATCTCCTATAACAATTGTTTCATTGACTGGAGAAAGCAGGAAGGGAGGGAAACACCCTTTAATAAAATTTGCAAAGATCCTATCTCTTCAAAGTCTGTATTCAGAACGCACTGCCAAGTTCCTTTTGGATTCTGTCAGCAGGCTTTCAACCATTTTAATTTAAATGAATCATCCAAAAAATTTATGGCATTTAATACACCCACTTCTCAGAGATATAAAATTCAGTTTTTCTTTATGAAGATAATTGATGGTGCCAGATAATGTCAAAAACTTACTGATTAATACCTGTTTCTGGTTTGGCAGAAATAACCAAAACACAAGTTCGATCAATTATTTTTTACGGAGAGGTTTGGTCTAAGTGCAGAACCAGACTCAGTAGATAATCGCAGGACCTTCTCAGGACTGCGTGTAACTATTACAGACTGTAGAATGCACTTTGAACTGGTTTAAATGAGGGCATGATTACAGCAAAATATATATTTGTAATTTGCCCAACCACACACAAACATAAAAATAAGTTTGTTGTTGTTTCAGAAAGGGTTGGAGGCATCTGAGAAAACAACACAAAAATAAAAAATAAAAGCAATACCACCCCAACATGTTTCTGAACCCAGAGATTGCCAACAGGAAAATCTTATTTTAATTCAGCTTAAGCTTTGGAAAGTAATCGAATGCTGAGAAATCTACAGAACTTATTGTACAAAATCTTATTCCTTCTATCCATTGAAGTGAGTATAATATAATGTAAAAATTGTTAACCTAAAAATAAAGAGACAAAAGGAGAGACAGAGAGGCATTTATTTTGGGATCAAGAATTGCAATCCGGGGAGCACAGACTCAGGTAGAAACCCAAATAGTGTCCTGATTACTGGAGAGGGGTTCAGGATTTTTATGGGAAAAAGTGAGGATGAGGTAAGTTGTATTAAAGAAGAGTTCATTGGTGCTAGATGAGGTAAGGCTAGGTTTGTACTTCACAGATTGGCTTGAGATTCGGTCATCAGGCAAAACGCTAGACTTGTACTTCTTGATTGTTTAGTAATTCGGGATTCAGTCATCAGCAAAATTCAATTTTATCGGTTCTTACAAACAGGATATTCTTGTCTTTACTGACTTCTTGGAGTGTTGGTGGTTTGGTCCAGTTTGGAAGATAAAGAAAACAAGATGTGAAAAGCAACTCCTCCGAGTTGCTCTGGCTGCTCTGGCTCTATTGTAATATAGCTCCGCCCATGTCATCTTTCACAAAACAAATTCACATGTATGTGTGTGATTTCAATAGCTTTCTTTTTATTCCCAGCTTTACCAAGCTATAACTAAGAAGTTCCTTTTGGAGTTACTTCCAGAGTTCTTCCAGGTAACTCCAAAAGGAACTCCTTAGTCTGATTGGCTTAGATTTATGCAAAACTAGTTTTTGTTAGAGGTAGCTTTTTGAATTGCTTATTTTCCTTAATTGGAAATTATCATTTTCAAGGACCCTTGACTCTAGTCTTTCCTCCTCTCTTAGAATTTCTCAGATTCTTCATCCTTATCCATCATTCATAATATGCACAAGTATTTCTGTTGCACAAGAGCAAATAAGTAAGATTTTTTGGCAAAAGAAATAAATTTTATTAGCTTACTCTACTTTTCCAATAACATGCTATTCAGAAGCATAAATAATTTTATATCCTTTAGAGCTGGAAATTCCAAGCAAGATGAATTATGAAATATGCCCAATATCAAAATACACTATCAACAACTTGAGAGTAACTGAATATACATCTATTATCAAGAAGTAGACTTTGCTGAACTTTTTTTTGCTTTTTGCTTTGTGTGTGTGTGTGTGTGCGTGAGGAAGACTAGCCCTGAGCTAACATCTGTTGCCAGTCCTCCTCTTTTTTGCTGAGGAAGACTGGCCCTGGGCTAACATCCGTACCCATCTTCCTCTGCTTTATATGGGACGCCGCCACGGCATGGCTGACAAGCAGTGCATGTGTCCATGCCAAGGATCCGAACCTGCAAACCCTGGGCCGCTGAAACGGAGCGTGAGAACTTAACCGCTACACCACCAGGCCAGCACCTTTTCTTTTTTCTTGAAATCCCAGCTTTATTGAGATATAATTATATACAATAAAACTCACTCTTTTAAATGTGGTTTGATGAGCTTTGACAAATGTAGCACGGTCATGTAAACACCACCACAGTCAAGAATCAGAACATTTCTATCATCTAGAAAAGTTCCTTTGTGACAGTCAGCCTCCTAACCCCTAGCCCCATGCAATCGCTGATTCATTTTCTGTCCCCATAGATTTGCCTTTTCTAGAACGTAATATTAACAGAATCCTGCAGAATGCAGTCTTTTGTCTCTGACTTCATTCACTCAGCATAATGCTTTTGAGATTCATCCATGTTGTCTCAGGTCTTTGTAGTTCACTCCTTTTTATTGCTAAATAGCATTCCATTGTATGAATATAACACAATTTATTTATCCATTCATCATTTGATAGACATTAGGCTTGTTTTCAGTTTTCGGTTATTATGAATAAAGCTTCTGTGACATTTGAGTACAGACAGGCCTTTGTGTGAACTTGGTTGTAATTTTTTTGAAATGCTAGAAGTGGAATTGCTAAATCATATGATATGTGTTTATTTTCATAAAAAAAAAAAAAAAAAAAAACCTGCCAAAGCTGTTTTCCAAAGTGGCTATATCATTTTGTATTCCCATCAGCAACATATGAGATTTCCTGTTGTACCACAAACCCATCATCACTTGCTATTGTCAACCTTTTTAATTTCAGCCACTGTAGTGGGTCTATAGTGGTATCTCAATATGATTTTAACTTGCATTTCCCTGCTAACTAATGACGTTAAGCATCTTTTCATATGCCCGTTTGGTGAAATGTCTATTTAAAAATTTTTCCATTTTTTTAAATTGGAGAGTTTGCCTTCTTATTACTCTAAAAGCTCTTCATAAACTCTGGGTTCAAGTCCTTTATCAGATATGGGTTGTGACTTTGCTGAATATTGTAGTACATATCCCATTGAACACTCAGCCAATGACTTTATAGGTCAAATTAGATATGGACTGTACCACTTGAGATCAAATTTCCTAAGAACTGTACCACCCAAAGGTCAATTTCCATGAAGACCGTATTACCCAATGATCAACTTCCAAAAGACTGTACTACTCAAAAGTCAAATGCCATAAAGGCACCTAAATGGCAAATTCCATGAGTACTATACCATTCAACGTCTCAGGAAGAGAGTAGCTCTCATTTATCATATTCTGAAATCAATTACTGTGTGTTTATATCAAAGACAATCCAATTCTGTCATTCTCATCAGGTCATATCTTACACCTTGAAAACAAAAATGTTTAGAATTTGCACTGAGGGCAATTTTTAAAAATATTTAGCTTTGGGTGCTGGCCCAGTGGCGCAGCGGTTTAGTTTGCGCTTGGCAGCCCGGGGTTCGCCGGTTCCGATCCCAGGCGCCTGCCAACGCACTGCTTGTCAGCCATGCTGTGGCGGCGTCCCATACAAAGTAGAGGAAGATGGGCACGGATGTTAGCCCGGGGCCAGTCTTCCTCAGCAAAAAGAGAGGAAGATTAGCAACGGATGTTAGCTCAGGGCTGGTCTTCCTCACAAAAAAAAAAAAAAAAAAATTTAGCTTTGCTTTACCAAACATAATTTTGAAGATTCAATAACCTCACTAACTCTAGTTTCTCTTTTCCATGTCCACACTCATTATTGTGCCACTTGGCTGTAGTATTTGGATTTGTATATTTCATTGCAGATGTTCTGGTGCCTGTTTTTTGCTTGTTAGTAGTGTCTCTCCTAAGTTGAGAATCACCCTCTGTTCTGTCTAGAGTACAGAGGCTAGTACATTGCTCAGTATTTAGCTGTGTGTCAGTCAGGCGCCCAGGAGGAAACAGATTTCACATTCCAAACGGATAATAAAGGGACTATTTACAAAAGTGTAGGCAGGCATAAGGGAACCAAGCCACAGTTGCTATTACTTCTAGGTCTGAAGAAAAATGGAGAAGTTGCCAGACCTTAATAGAGTAACTACAGCTAAAGAAGCAGCGGTCTTTTGTAGACAGATTCAAGAAACCTTATGGAGATATGACAGGAAACAAAGCAGGAAGAAAAAAATACCCAAATATTATTCTCCTTCAGCCCTCCAATCTCCTGACGGTGACTGCCACTGGGAAACCTCAACAGGAAGCCAGAGAGCAGGGGATCACTTCCTAAAGGTCAGCCTCACAGGACACAGAATAGGAGAGACAACAGTGGAGAGTGGATCTGGATAAGCCACAGAAATTATTAAACATAAGAAGATAAATGTGCTCTAATCACTGAATAGTTACTCCAAGTAGAACTCTGGATCTATAGAGGAAATAATATACAAAATAATGAGAATTATTAGTGTCCCCACGAAGAAACAAATGACTCTTATTAAGTCAGATGTTCAACAGACTCTTTATGCTTGGACACAAAGCCATTCTACAGGGCAGAAATAGAGCATATATTTAGGTTTTTTGTTTTGTTTTCTAAAAAACTAAAATATTAAATTAAATTCCTAAAATGAGATGGTTTGGGGGAAGAAGGATGAGGGAAAGTAACATGCCTGATTTTTAGTTCCTTATCTATCAACATCTGGGAACAAAATTGCTGCTGCCATTCTTGAACTACCTCTGCTATACTAAAAGTTACATCAATTTCACAGAAATGTTAATTTACCTCTTTAATCTAAGCATTTATGCTACTCTCAAGAAAGTATATGGAAAATAGCGTGGAATTAGGTATTTGGTAGACTTAGGTTGGTATCGTGGCTCTATCTTTATTAGTGGTATGACCTGTGGCAAAATAGTTAACTTCTCTAAGCAAAAATTTCCTCATTTGAAAAAAAAAAAAAGGAAAAATAGTAATAACCATTCCTCAGGACTGGGGTAAAGTATAAGCAATGTATGAAGAACTTCTCATCACTACCTCTGGACAGAGATACCCCTCTATAAATATTAGAAATACCTCCTTCCATTTTTACTTTGGGGCAAAACCTCTTCGGATCCTAAAGAAAGCTCTCTAGATGCCACTTTTCAGATAATTCTAGACCCATTTTATCTGTACAGAAAAGGACCACCAAATGATGTAGACTATGGGAACACTACGGCCTAGATGGTGGAGTCCAGTACTCTATTCCAATTACCTTTTTTCTACACACTCTGGGCTCACACTCTAATTTCTTTCAGCCTTGAGAAAAAAAAAGTAACATTTTAGAATTCACAAAACTCTTCAAATCACCCATAAAAATATGCTAGAAAATAACTATTTCCTTAAATCTCTAACTGAGTGGAGGTGGGAAGCAAAGGAAGAATGCAGAGAAATTGATAATCTCTGAAAACGGGCCCTGGACTGAGTGAGCAAATCTCACATTTGGACAGCAGAGATGATCCAAACCCAGGGAGAAGCACAGGATCAGACTAAGGAGATGCCCTGATCCTTGGAAAAAACAATCACATTTGAACTGACAAAATTCACACACTTTCTAAAGCAACTGATATTCGCTACGTATCCTACTTCCAACAAACTTTGTATGTGGCAACTCAAAGTTAAGGATTAGTAACAAAAATTATAATTTTATCATAAACATTAGCTCATCAGGTACTCAGGATTTCAAATACAGCTTAACAAAATATTGGACAATTATTTATTGTGAGTCCCAAAAGCAAGATGGTGAGGAATGTTTTTTATTCTATTCAGTTGAGAAAACTGTCTAAATAAATGTTTGCATATACATTTACTTAATTTAAATTTCTGTTATTCACTATTTGTGGGAGTACTACTGAATTTAATTTTTTGTTATTCATTATTTGTATAATTACTACTGAGAATTATAAAAGTGATATCATTTTCATTTTTTCTATTAGATAAATTTAGTACCTACTACTGGATCACGACATATTATGGTATTGGAAAATACAAAAGAAAGTAATATTTTGACATTTGGATGCTATTGCTATCTAGGACTGGTTATATATACTTAGCTAGAAAAGATAGGTAACATTCTGTGAAACATCTGTGTTTATCACTGGCAGGCCAGTTTTATACCTAAAATTATTATGTTATATGAAGTGTTAAACCTACTAGCGCTCAACCTACTGCTCAGTCTGGATAAAAAGTAACCTCTACTAGGTTTCTTGGCCCCAGGGAGGAAGCAGATCAGTGCAGTCGATGAGAACACTATCAGAGGAGCATTCTCTACTGTGCTGTGGGACTGAAATAGGTAAGTAAAAAAATGATACCCAAAAAATCACAGCAGAACAATTAGTATGGAAAATTTCAAAGTAACCAAATGAAAGAGGTGGGAGGATGTTAAATTTCTGACAATGAATAAACCATCCCACCTGCTAATTTCCCAACTGAAATTATATCTAAACCACCAGCTTCAATTTTAAATAATAACAGGTACCATTTATTGAGGAAAGAGCTTTGCATACATGTGTCATTCAACCTTCAACATAACCCTGTGAGGTATATATTATGGTTTCTATTTTATAAATGAAAAGATTGAAAGTCAGAGACGTTAACAATATGTCTAATGTCATACGCTTATAAGAAAACAAAGATTAAACACACGTTTTTCAGAAAACAAAGTTTGCACTCCTGGCCATGAACCTAGGTTGTCGATTACTTCAAGAGCTTCTTAAGGTAGAAAACTCCTTAGGCCAGAAACAGCCAAATAATCAAACCAGGACAATTTTGTATTGTTGATAGATTCCAAAAGAGAATGACAATGATAAAAAGATTATGAGAGGTAGGTATATGTGGTCTCTTATGTTTATTTATGGCAATCTTTGTATTACTTGGTCTTTTCAATTGTTTTCAAAATTAAGAGTGTAACAATAACATCAAATTAGAAAGTTGATCAACATTCAGTACATCAGAGCACTTCCAGAATGGCAGAGCTAGGACCTCTGAAAATCTGCCTTTCTTTAAAAGCAATGAGAAAGAACACTGGCAAAAAATATCAAAATCAACTTTTTCAGAACTCTGAAATTAACTAAAGACTTGCAACAATCAAGTGAGTGTTTATGCAAGAAAACAGCTAAAACTTGATAAGAACAGCAAATTTCGTGGCATTTTAATTTGCCCTAGTTCCATCTCCTCTTCCCAGTCCTGAGGTGGCCTTGAAAACACCTAGCTTCACAATGATGGTAGCTGTGAAACCCCTGAGCCTAGCAACCACTGGAGAGGGCAGAACGGGTTTGGAACTCCCCTAAAAGCCCTACTCCCCAGAGAATATCAGTATTTGACCTGGCTAACGGCTCCCTTGAAAAGCACCGTTCTCAAGGTTTGTCTTTATTTGACGTGATGCAGAGGGTACTCTGTGCAAATTAACCTATCCTCAGTGCATTTGTCAAAAACAATCGACAATGTTTAGCGTCGATGAATGTGGCAAATATTTAATGTAGCAACTGCCTGAGGCAGTATTATTAGTTAGGGCTGATAAGAGGATGACCCAAAAAGCTTGATAGGAAAACTGGGGAATGATGTATTCACAGGGGGCTTTGCAAAGCTCTGACATATTACTAGAATCTAGAAGGCCATAAGCATGTTGTGTGCACGCCCATGAAGACCTAAGAACATACCAATGTCTCACCTCTGGCTGACCTTGAGGCTCTGCACAAGCAGAAAGTTAAAGCTAAAGCAGAGTTATAAGCTGCCCATTGGAACATTCAACACATGGCCCAACACACACATAGAGCCCCTCAGCAAAGGCTGGGAGACTTACCCATATAAGGCATTTAACCAGCCATTCGTGAGTTGACCACTAGGCTAACCAAGTAGAGGCATCAGTGGTCAGACACAGCAAAGAACACAGACTTTACATAACGATTCCAGGAAAGTCACAAACAAACGAATGGCAAGAAATTGCAACAAAAACAAACCCTAGAGGTGAGGGGAATCTAATATCCAACATTACCACATTATATTATTTTAAATGTCCATTTTTCAACAAATAAGTGTAAGACACTCAAATAAACAGGAAAGTATAGCCAATGTACGGGGGGGGGAAAGCAATCAATAGAAACTGTCCCTGGAAAGTCCAGATTATGGACTTACTAGACACAGACTTTAAGTCAGCTATTATAAGTATGTTAAAAGAATTTTTAAAAACCACATCCAAAGAATTAAAGAAAATTATTAGAAAAAAGTCCCTACCTCATGCCATATATAAAAATTAACTCAATATAGATCATAGATCTAAATTTAAGAACTAAAACTATAAAGCACTTAGAAGAAAACACAGGAGTAAATCTTTGTGACCTTGGATCAGGCAATGGTTTCTTAGATATGATATCAAAAGCACAAGCAACCAAAGAAAAACAGATAAGTGGACTTCATGAATATTGAAAATGTTTACGCTCAAAAGAACACCTCAAGAAATTAAAAGACAACCCACAGAATGGGAGAAAATCATATATATAACAAGGGATTTGTATCTAGAATATATAAACACTTACAACTCAATAATAAAAAGACACCCAATTTAAAAATGGGCAAGGATCTAAACAGACCTTTCTTCAAAGAAAATGTGTAAATGGCCAACAGACACAAAAAAAGGTACTCAATAAAATTAGTTATCAGATAAATACAAATTAAAACCACAATGAGGTAGCACTTCACACCTACTAGAATGGCTATAATCAAAAAAAGGATTAACAACAAGTGTTGACAAGCAAGTGGAGAAATTGGAAGCCTCATACATACCTGATGGGAATGCAAAATGCTATAGCCACTTTGTAAAACAGTTTGGCAGTTCCTCAAAAGTTAAACATAGAGTTACCATATGAACCAACAATTCCTCTCCCAGGTATATTCCCAAAATAATTGAAAATATGTCCACACAAAAATTTGCATATGAATATTTACAGCGGTATTATTCACGATAGTCAAAAGTTGAAACAACCCAATAGTCCATCAACTGATGAATGGATAAACAAAAGTGGTATACCCATGTAACAGAATAATATTCAACCATAAAAAGGAATGAAGTATGATACATGGTACAACATGGATGAACCTTGAACATATTATGCTAAGCATCAGAAGCCAGACATAAAAGACTACAAATCGCATGACTGCTTTTATACCAATTTTCCAAAATAGACAAATCCATCAAGACAGAAAGTAAATTAGTTGCTGCCAGAGGCTGAGTGGAGGGAGGAACGGAAAGTGACTGCCAATATATGGGGTTTCTTTTTGAGGTGATAAAATGTGAAAACTCTTCTGGAATTGGATAGTGATGATGGTTGAAAAACTTTTTGAGTATACTAAAAACCACTGAACTGTACAGTTTAAATGGGTGAATTGTATGCTATGTGAATTATATCTCAAAAGAGCTTTTACTTTTAAAAGTATAAAATGTGCTCCGGTTGCTGTGGCCATGGACCTTGACAGCCTTCAGATTGGGGCCCCAGGGTTCTGAGCCAGAAGCCCCTCTTGCTGCCCTGGGCCCCCCTTCGGGGGGCCAGCCACGTGCAGTTCACTCCCGTGCACAGCATATAGGCGAGAACATGTTCCCAGCACCTGGCCGCTGGGCCTCTGGGGTGAGGTGCCACTGCACTGTGACTGATTGGAGGGGGTCAAGGAGCCCACAAGGACTGGGAATTACATGATAGCTGGTGTCAGCCAAACTCCTTATGTACAAGTTGGCACTGGGACACCCAGGTATTTCTCATCCCAGGACTCCCTGCGGGCCTCCTGAGATCCAGCGAGATTGGGCTTCCTCTGGGAAGCCTGGTTGAGGCTGCAGCCCCCCAGGCCTGATTTTGCATTTCTCTGAGCCGCCACTGACTCTCAGCACATCCCAGCCCATCCTCTCCCTGCCCCTCATCAGGACCTGCACTTACTTCCCCCACACACCCGAAGTCACAGACCCCACCCCGTGAGCTCCAACTGCGCCGTTTGCCTTCCTGGAAAACTCCACACTCCACCTAACCAGACTTGGCCCTGGCCCCTTGGCCTCAAGCATCATTTATGGTATTCAAAAGAGCAACTATTTCCTGATGGAGGGGCTTGGGTGAAGAAGCCAGCTCCCGCATCACATAGTGGCAACAGAAGTCAGAAACAGAGAGTAATGCCCTGAGGCTGCTCTTCAAGGCAAATGCTCCAGGACAGGCAGATGGTCGCCTGGGATGCGTTTTAGACACGTTGCAGCTGCCAAGAAAACTAACCCTGAGGATGTGCATGATTGCCCGGGACTTTTTTGTATTTTTGTATGAGAGAATGAGTGAGTGTTTGTGTTTGTTTTTAATTCTCCCTACTGTGTGAAGTGCACTAATTTGACTGAGCATCTTGCTCTTTCTCCAGAGCAACGTCCAGATGGGGAGCCCAAGGTGATTGAGGACCAGGTGTAGACTCAGTGTACCTTGGGTTCAGGGAGTAAGGGCCATTTTTAACCCTGGGCTGACTTGTGCTTAGAAGGCCATTTCATCCAGTGGGATAGCCACCAGGTCTAGTAGTGAGAATGTCTAGTCTGCCATAGTCGGGGCATCGAGCTCTTGTTTGGGAAGGTTGGCGGGTGTGGGTGAAATGCTGGTGCCTGTTGACTACAGAGACCTAGCGGGCCTCTCCCTAGGGCATCAGGGGTGGAGTAAGGCCAATGCCTTATGGGCCCTGGATCTGTGGGCCCAGATGATCGCACAGCTGAGTGCCCTGCTCCTTTAGCTATTGGAGGCCCTAGGCAGGTGAGGGTGACAGGATCTGTGGTTTGTATGGACGTAGAGGCAAGTGATCTTTGGAGGGCACCATACTCACATCTGCAGGAAGAGGAGAAAGAGGCGGCCAAAGCTGGCAGCACTGGGTATTATCAGGCAGGCTTCCATTCAGGTCCTCTGCTGACCTGACACACCTTATTTTCCGATTTCAGAAGGGAATGGCGCATTCGGGTTGCTTCGGCCTTGGACTTGGGCAGACGTCGGATTTGGGCCCCAGAGTTCTGTGCCAGAAGCTGGAGTGGATGTCCCACGCCCTTCAGGCTCTTGGGAGGATGTAGATGTGTGGCCTGCACTTGCACAGTTCACTCCCCTGTCCAGCTTAGGGTGCTCCCTCCCATGCACAGTTTTTGGGCCAGAGCTAGTGAGTGAGTGAGTGTGTGTGTGTGTGTGTGCGCGCGCGTGTGTGTGTGAATGTTGGACAAAATCCAACAGAGCTGAGAAATGAAAAACCTCAAATGGAACCTAAAATCACAAAAAAGAATACCCCCCAAAAGTCAGTTTTTCTGCTGAAACCCGAAACAACTTCATGATCAGAAACAGTGAGAGCTGGGAGAAAAAGTAGGCCTTGGAAAGAAGGCTGATTCCTTCATTAGTATTTAGCTCTACTCCAGGGAGAAAACAGAAAGAGCCCTAAGACAAGTGAAATAATTCATTGGCCCTGGTAACTTACAGCCATCATAAGGGACAAAGAACCTCCTCATAAAAAAGAAAAATCCATCCAACAAAAGTGCCACACAGTCATAAGACTCAATCCCTTACTTCCACAAAACTATGAAAGCTCTAATACCTGTAATAGAAATCTGCAGTCACTTGTCCTAAGAAGGGAAATCCTCAGTCAGAGACTACAATGATAGCTACTGATACAGTTCTTGTAGACCCTAATCTATAAATACAAATGGGCAATATCAAAAATCACCAACAATTAAGATGGGCAAACAATGTAAAAGAAAGAAAAACAAGAGAGGAAAAGAACTCTGATATAGAACTAACTGCCAGGGATCAGAATTAACACAGGAGAAAGTGGAAATTTTAAAATTACATTTAAAAATTATTCTCAGAAAGTTTTGAGAATATTGCTTGTGTATTTAAAAAGTAAAAGAAAATAAGTGATAAGCTCCAATAAAAGAGAACAACTGAAACTTTCAAAACATATTTGCTAAAATGAAAATTTAATAAAATGGCTGAATAACAGAATAGGTATACATGAAAATTAGTTAGTATACTGAGAGACTGAAATATGAGATTATCCCATAATGCAAGGCAAATGGAAAAAAATCATAAGAAATAATGATGTAAAAAATGTAAGATAGATCCAGAAATCCCAGAATCTATTAGAACTTTGAAATGAATAGGAAAAAGAGAATAGAAGGAGAAAATAATTAAATTACTTATTTTTCTTAACTGAAAATTCAGATCTTTAGATTGATAATTCCCCAAAGAACTGACAATGAGAAATGAAACTATACATAATGAAACTATACAGATATATTACACAGTCTGTCTAGTATGTATAATTTATTTCTCAATAAATGTTTAAAAAATTTAAAAAGGCAAAACAAAAATTTAATAAGTGAGAAACAAACTAATGATAAGGAAATGCTAACAAAAAGATAGCAAAAGTGATAACATAAATATTGAAAAAATAGCATTCAAGGGGAAAAAAGCACTAAATGTGAAGTGACAAAAAGTGATATTTTATACTGATAAAAGTTACATTAAGAAATTATAACAGTAATAAATATTAATGTACTTAATTACACAGATTTAAAGTATAAAAAGCAAAAGCTATTAGAAACAGGAGAAAATGATTTCTATTCCAGGGAATGTGGGGCAACAGATATCTTGAATGACTTCCCACTACAAAACATTTAGATCCAGGGTAAAACTTTTTACTGTATTATTGATCTTTCAGGAAATTAAGGAAAACTCCAAGAGAAAAAGAAAAATAAAGCTATAAATGAAAGAGAAGCAGTAAATTCTAGGAAAATGTAAAAGGTAGGAGTACCTGAAGCATAAATGATGTGCCAGCACTGCACCAGGCCTTGGTTCCTAAGTGAACCAAGTGACCACATTATTGGTTTAAAGTCATTAGTATCCTCTAGTCTCCAGGAAAAGCAATGGTAAGTATGCTCCAGGGGGAAAGCGCCATGAATTTAGGCCCTTAAGGGGCCTCCCGGTGGCGCAGCGGTTTAGTTCGCACTTGGCAACCTGGGGTTCGCGAGTTTGGATCCCGGGTGCCCGCGGATGCACTGTTTGTCAGCCATGCCGTGGCAGCGTCCCGTATAAAGTAGAGGAAGATGGGCACGGATGTTAGCTCAGGGCTGATCTTCCCCACAAAAAAAAAATTTAGGCCCTTAAGATTTCCACAAACTCAGATCAAACATAGATGAGCCTACAGTCAAGGGAATAAAACACTGAAGGAGACAAGTTTCTGTGAATGAAACTCAGCATCAATAATAATCACAAGTTTGAATATCCAAGAACTTCAGGTATTAAAATTATCAGATATACAATATAAAAGAACTTGTATAAGATGTTTAAAGAAATTTTTAAAAAACAGAAATACCAAAATGAGCAAGTAACAAGAGACTATCCAGAGAGACCAGGCAGATTTTTTAAATAAGCTAATAGAATTTTGGAAATGTAAAATAAAATTGTTGAAATCAATGTATCAACGGAGAAAACATATTAGACACTGACAAACACAATTAATGACAACACAGGAAAAGAAAGAGAATGGAAAAGATGAAAGAGAACTCAAGAGACCTAGAGGATAAAATGAGAAGGTCTACCATGCATCAAATCAAGTTGCCAGGAGAGAATGAAGAAAATAGAGGACAGGAACTATTTGAAGAGACAATGACAGAAATTTCTAGAACTGATGAAAGATATGAATCCACAAATACAAGAAACACCATGTATTCCAAATAGGATAAGAAGAAATTTACACCTTAAAAGTTGTAATGCATCTGCAGTACACCAAAGACAAAGAAAAAGGAGTTGATTAACATGTAGATAAATCTAATTTAAATAGTCTGTATTAACTAGTAATAATAACAAGAATAATAATGATAACACCTAATTTTGAAGGTTAAACAAAGGCATAGTGCTGAAATATTCTAGCATGTTATTCAGGAGGTCAAGTGTACTTTAATTGTACAGGAAGGGTGTTAATATATGAACATAAGATTTTTGCTTAAATATACATGGTAACAATACCAGGGATAATATTAAAAGAATAGAAATAGAGAATATAACATCAAGACACTAGAGGAAAAAATGAAGTAAGAAAAGAGAACTATAGCAAACTCTGAAAAAAGTAACAAAAAGAGAAAGACAACAAGCATCTGTAAAGCTAAATGAACGGATCATAAATAGTAAAACAAAATTAAGTAAAGATATAAAGGATTTGAATAACTGCTTAAGTTTGATTTAATAGATCTATGTAGCAACATAGAATTTTGTACTCAACAGTGAATATGCATTATGTTCAAATGAAAATAGAATATTTATATTTATTAGGGTGTCAGTCAGGGTCCAATTGGGAGACAGAACCCACACTGGCACACTAGGCCTCAAAGGAAATATCAACAAAATTTAAAAATAAGAATTTAGACCACATTTCCTAATCACAATTCAGCAACACTATAAATTAAAAACAAAATGCTCCACCTTACTACTTACCAGGGAAGGAAAATTCAAGCATCAGTGCATTAGTTTTCTATTTCTGCTGTAACAAAATATTGCAACTTGGTAGCTTAAAACAACACAAATTTATTATCTTACAGCTCTATAGGTTAGAAGTCAAACACAGATCTCAACAGCTAAAAGTAAGGTGATAGCAGGCTGCCTTCCCTTCTGGAGTCTTTGGGAAGAATGTTTCCTGTTTATTCAGGTTGTTTGCAGAATTCAGTTCCTTGTGGTTATAGAACTAAGGTCCTGGTTTTCTTTCTGACTGTAAACTGAGGGCCATTCCCAGCTTCTAGAAGCTACCATATTCCCTGGCTCATGGTTTCCTACTTCCATCTTTAAAGCCAGAAACAGTGGGTCAAGTCCTCATGTTGTGTTTCTCTGATCCCCTCTTTCACCTCCCTCTTTCACTTCTAAAAGCTTGTGTGATTATATTGGGCTCCCCTGGATAGGATAATGAGGATAATCTCTCATCTCAAGGTCCATAACCTTAATCATACCTGCAAAGTACAATTTGCCAGGTTCTCAGAACTGGGATATGGGTATCTTTGGGGGCCATTATTCTGCCTACCACAATCAGATTGGCTCACACAAAAAAGATTGACATCTACTGATGATGAGGATGAAGGAAAACAGCACTGTTGTGTATGTATATTAATAAAACCTTTTAGAGCCCAGTGGATGATTTATATCTAATCTAAAATATAAGTTTTGGCCCTGTGATTCCAATTCTAGAATGTTCACCTGAAGAAATACTTGCACATATGCACAGAGATACAGGATATTTTTGTAGCACTCTTTGCAAGAGCAAAAATTCTAAAGAATCTAAATTTCCACTTATATGGTAATGAATAAATAAATTATGATACATCTATAAAACTTAATGCAATGTAACTTTTAGGAGAATGAGGAAGACCTTAGTGAATGTACTGACTGAGGAGAAAAGTAGAAATATATCATGAATCAAAAAATAAGTTGCTCAATATATGTGATGAAAAACAGCTAAAATAAAATCTCTTTGAAATTTAAAAATGCCCTCCTAAATTACTCACATTAAAGAGGAAATTAAAAAATGAAATTAATGACTATTAAGAAATTATTTGCAAACTCTTGTGATGAGCAAAGAAGCACTTAGCAAAGAAATCGTAGACTTAAATGCATGTATTAGCTGACAAGAAAGAATTGAAAATAAATGAACTAAGCATTTAATACAAGAAGCCAAATTATAATAAAAAATCAACTTAAAATTATAAGTAGTTGATATTTATAAAATAATAGAAAAATTAATGAGTTAAAAATAGAAAAATCAGAAACAATTTTAAAACTAGTTCTTTAGAAACAAAAAGTTTAGAAAATCTTTTTTTTAGAAAAAAAGGTACCAATAAATAAAATTAGGGACATTTGGAGGTATTTTTTAAAGTAAAGATAATAACATAGAGATTGATTCCCATAGGTTGGGGATGGGGAGAATTAGATGAAATGGACAATTATAGAAAATTTCCCAAAAACGCTTAAGCTACAAAAATTGAGTTTAAAAAGAGATAGGAATCCTAAATTAAACAATAATGAAAAAATGTATTGAAAGCATAGTCAACATCTACCCTTCCTCCAAAATGCACAAGGCCCAGTTTTACTGGTCAGTTCTACCAGATTTAGAAAGAACACATAACTCTTGTGTTATTTAAACTTATTCAGAGCATAGGAATAAAGACGAAAAGCTTATCAAACATTGTATCAAAATCACTATTGTTTACAAAGAAACTATAGATTCTTCTCACCATGAATAGAGATTTTTATAATGATAAATAAATATTGGCAAATCAGGCCTAGGATTGTATCATGTTAGGGTTTATCACAAGAAAGAAAAGTTCTACATTAAACAATCTATTAATATCACTCAAATCATTACAGATTGGCTTAAAAACTATGACAATCTTGATAAATGCTAAAACATTTTATATAATTTCCCCACCTGGTGGATCCAGTCTAAGGCACCATCTGTACCCACAAGTTCAGGATGAATTCCACAATGTCACATGGTATAGGTTAAGCAACACACTTTTGGAGGGAAAAGAGAAACAGGTATGCCAGTAGTTAGCGAGGGAAGAGATGGCATAGATGGACACCACTTATCCTCCCAACATGTCACAGGGAGGCCAGCCAAGCCAGCACCCTGATGGTCTAGAATATATGTAGGCTGTTCTAGTAGAGGTATCTTAACCCCTACCTACTACCACACCCACATCCTCATCTCTTCCTTATAATTCTAGCATGAGATTCAAGTCCTATGCGTGTCTTTTCAAATCTTCATAAGCTTGGAGTAGAAAAAAATTCTTTTGCTTTATTGAGGAGAATCTACCAAGAACCTGAAGCAAGCCTCGTATCTGATAATAGCAGATCAAAGGCACTCCCTATTTAAGCAGGAATAAGATAAGGAGAACCTTACTTTCATCATTCCTGGAGACCTTCCTAATACAGTAGGAGAAAAAGAAAGATATATTTTAAAAAGACAGAGTTGTCAGTATTTGAAGATATGATTGACTACCCAAAAAACAGAGGTTTCTCAAATAGTGATAATTTTATTTCTTGACCTAGCTGATGGTTATATGGTATGTTCACTTTGTAAAAATCATCAAGCTTTTTACTTATAATTTGTGCACTTTTTGTATATATCCTATTCTTCAATTTTGATCCAAAGAGAAAGAATGAAAATCAAGAAATAACCATGTATATATGGATATTTAGTATAAGATAAAATTAACATTTCAAATCAGTGGCGGAAAACTGACAACTCAGTAAATAATGTTGAGACAGTTAGCTATCTACTAAGGGAAAATTTAATTTAGATCACTTATAGTTGGATAAAATTATAGATGGATGAATGATCTAAACATGAAAAAATCTATAAAACTACTAGAAGAAACTATAGGGGAATATTTTTATAATTTTTTATTGAAGACACAAAGAAAAAATTGATAGATTTGGCTACAAGATACCAGAAGCAAAGTTAAAAGATAAGTGACAAATGGGAAATATTCACAATATATGTAGGAGAAAAAGGAGTAATGTCAGAATTTATTAAAGAGTTCACAAAAATCAATAAGAAAAAGACAATTCAGTTTTTTTTAAAGAGCAATGATATGAACTGGCAACTTACAGAAAAAGTAATACAGCACATTTAAGTAAATATGTTTAGTCTCATATATTGAATGAAAAAATTAAAAATAGTAATGTAATATTATGGTTCACATAGCAGATTGACCTAAATGAAAAATTTGACCATATCCAGTGTTGGTTAAGATATGGGGAAGCAGGTGCTGTTAAGAAACATAGAGGGGCCGGCCCGGTGGCGCAGTGGTTTAGTCCGCGCTTGGCAGCCTGGGGTTCGCTGGTTCGGATCCCGGGCGCCCGCCGACACACTGCCTGTCAGCCATGCCGTGGCGGCGTCCCATATAAAGTAGAGGAAGATGGGCACAGATGTTAGCCCAGGGCCAGTCTTCCTCAGCAAAAAGAGGAGGATTAGCAACGGATGTTAGCTCAGGGCTGGTCTTCCTCACCAAAAAAAAAGAAGCATAGAAATTTGTATATCTCTTTAGAAAGCAATTTGGAGATATCTATCAAATTTAAAATAAGCATACTCTTTGAGACAACATTAACACTTAATACTATTCTATAGAACCACTTCTACAAGTGAACAAAAGAACAAAATATTTATCGTGTCATTGTGTGTAATAATAAAATATTACAAATATCCATCCCAATGGTAATAGTTAAACGAATAATATATATTTGAGTTATTAAAAGCATAAGAGAGCCAATATATACAAACAGAGTAAGATGAAGAGAAAAATAAGGTCAAAAAAGATTATAGTCTAGTCCCATCTTCAATGAAAAAAAAAGCCTATACATGTTGCTGGGGATTTTGAGCAGAGCCTATCAACACTGCCTCTTCTCCATTTAGAGTACATCAGAATTGAGATTCTAAGACCAAACAGATGTAGATAGAGAAAAAATATCATCTTTATGCTACATCTATATCTGACAAGGTTATCAGATGGACTTTCTCCTCTAATAGAATATTTAGTCAAGTGGGAAAGAAACTGATAATAAACAGATGAAAAATAAACCAACAGGATCCTTTCAGATGCTGATGAGTACTGTGAGAAGACTAAAACAGCCACGGAGAAGTTAAGGGGTGGGACTGGGATGGGAGGAGCTACTTGAGACTGGGTAGTACAGAATCTCTTTGCAGAGTTGAAAATTCCAGGGCTTAGCCTCTAGAGATCTGGGAGATGAATGCAAAGGCCTTACAGGGTGACAGAGCTTGATGGGTTGAAGGAACAAAAAACTATGACAGAATAACTAAAGCAAAGTAAATAAAGCAGAGAAAATCAAGAGATGAAATTTTTTAAAGTAGGCTGGAAACACACCCTGTGGGACAATCAGGCTTAGATAGGCATTTGGATTTTATTCTGAGTACAATGGCAGGGTTTTAAACTCAGGCTGGATACGATCAGATTTAATATGTCAAAAGGACCACTTGGCTGTTGGGTGCAAAGTGTAAGGGGGCAAGATGGAAAGCTGAGGGAGGCTGTCTCTGGTTAGTCCTACATCAAAAGCAGAAACAAAAATTAAGGAAGCTCTCAGCTGTTAATGGAGTTCTGACCATTTGGGGCTGATTGTTACAGAAGTCATTGTTTTTCTTCTTAGATTGTTTCCAGAGATAGCAGTCTGGCTTCCTGACCTGTAGCAGGCTGGCTTCCTGGGCTGTTTGTTGTACATCAAGGGTTAGTTTCCTGGGCAGATTGCGGGTCAGAGTTCCACTTTTATATATGGTCTGGCCATTGTCCGTTTGTATATTCATTCTCTTGAGTGGTAGTGGTTTCAGAGGGAAATGACTGGACTCACAGCGTTATCTGGTCATGGACCTGATAGGATTTGTTAGTAGATTGGATTCAGGGAGATTAGGGAAAAAGAAGAATCTGGAATGACTCCTAGTATGGAGCCTTACCCATTATGTATGATAGATCGTTACTCGTAGAATCAAAGAAGCAAAATGTAGCTTGGGCCACAGAGCTGAGCCCTTGTATTCAGAGCAGGGGTCAGCAAAATTTTTCTGTAAAGGGCCAGATGGTAAATTTTCAGCTTTGCAAGCTGTGTGGTCTGTGTTCTAACTCCTCAACTCTGCTGTTGCAGCACGAAATAGCCACAGACAAAATATGAATGAATGAGTGGCTGTGTTCCAATAAAACTTTGGATATGAGTAGTGAAATTTGAATTTCATATAATGTTCTTTTGATTTTTTTCAACCATTTAAAATGTAAAAACCATTCTTAGCTCACACGCCTAACAAAAACAGACAGTAAACAGGATTTGGCCCGAGGGATATAGTTTGCTGACCTCTGATTTAGAGTCACAGATTATTAGGTGCATGTGCCAAACATCACGTCGTCACCTAATACAGATTATTTTATAATTCTTACAACTCTATGAGGTCACAATTATTATTACAGTATGCCCATTTTAGTAATTAGGTAACTGAGTCTTACAGAAAGTAAGTAACTTTTGCAAGGTCACTTGTCTAATAAGTGGCAATAACATTTGTTACTGAACTAACAATATTTGACTTGGATTCAGTGTAACACCTCTCTTCACTAGGCAGCTAACCTCAACTCACTTTGCCTGTATCAACTTTAGTTTCCACGAGATTAAGAATGATAATAATATGTCTCTATCTTCCTATGGTTGTTGTGGAACTCAAATAAAATAATACACTTTGTAATGCATTTTATAAATTGTAATGTTTTATCTCTACTCTTCCCCCAGAGTAGCCACATGGTTTGCTCCCTCATTTCATTCAGGTCTTTGCTTAAATTTTACCACATCAAAGAGGTTTTTCCTGGCCATCCTATCTGAGATAGCACCACCTGTATTATGATGCTTTTTCTTCATAACACTTTTCACACTCTGATACATTATAGATTTCTTTATTTGATTATTGTCTGTCTTCCCACACAAGAACGCCACAAGAAGCACCATGAGAAAAGCTACTGTCTGTTTAAGATGGATTTTACTGTCCCTGGCCACTAGGCATTGTACAGTGAGAGTTACAAATGTGTGTGTGTGTGTGTGTGTTGTAATAGCAATACAGTGTGATAAATGCTATAGTAGCAGTAGGGATCAAAAGACGTTTTTAGCTGCCTTGGCAGAATTGGAGAAGGTCCTTCACAGAGAAGGTAACATTTCATATTGCCAGGCAAATAATATTTGGGAAGTTGCTGGGGAGGAAAAATATCCAGACAGGAGAAACAGCATGGTCAGAGGCACAGAAATGTGTAGTCCACAAAGAGACATCCAGTGGGTTTCAGGGTTGGAGATGGCAGAAAATGTGACTGGTAACAAAGGGACTAAATGACCATTCATCAGGGATGTCTGATAAAGGACTAAAAATTTAGGAGGAAGGTTGGATTCTAAGATCTCTTTCCACTCTATAATAATATCAGTCTATATTTATTCACTCTCAACAACTTACGTCATCATATATTGTTCTTGCCTTGGTGAGCTATTTGTCAAGTGAACAATCAGCTTCTAATTTACTTGTTAGCAATTCACAAGTTCATATAGAGTTTGCTAACACTTTAAGTGTCCCTGTACTGACAATAATAATTGAAAACCTGATACTATCTATTCATGAATCATTCTTGGAAACTGTTGAACGCTATTTCATTTTAAAATGTTCTTGGAAGGACCGGTACACACCTTAGTTACCATTTGCCTTAACAAAGTGTCTCATGGGTAAATGGGTTGAAAACTTCTATAATGGCTGTACTAAATAAACAGATAAAAATTATTGCTTTTGTAGTTATAGTCAAATAAATGACTCAAGATAATATTAATAGCCGATTCCTCCACAAGAAAATAAAGTATAATCATGATTACAAGAAGCCCAGATATTTTATCTGGACACTTTCAATTTCAAATTATTTTACACACAAAACTGTGTCCATGCAAAACCCAAATATTCATAAACATGTTGCTTAATAATATCACAGAACTCAACATCTCTAATTTTAAGAATTAGTGTTTTTAATATTCATTAGCCATTTGTGAAAATAATTTCAGTGTATTCTGCTCAGTTCATACAAAAATTAAATTTGTGACATTATATATTTTGTTGGCAAGTTGAATAGCCTAGCATCTGATCCCAATATCTTGGAAAAGAAACTTTTTGTAACAGTGGTCCTACCAGTTTTCCCAGTCTAGCCATATCTCCAAGACCTGCCAAGTTCTCAGTGTAGTAGAATAAGCACAGACACACTTTCATGGAGAGAGTGTGCCAGTTTTTAATCATCCCTTTAATCACCTCCAACATCTGCTCGCTTTTCTCTTTCTGAAAGTGCTGCCACTTTTAGGATAACCCCCAAGAGGCAGGTGCAATATACAAAAAGCGTGGTGTGGTGCTTTCCAATTGAGTCCCTCTTGGCTTTCAATTGAATGATGTCCCAGCCTGGTTTGGCTGAGATCAGATGGGTAACTCCCCTCCCCCACCTTTCAATATGACAACACCACAGGAGTCCTGGAGTCCTGAAGGGTTTTCCGGCAGTTCCTGAAATAAAATAACATAAAGGAGAAACCTCTGAAGAAGAGGTTCAGAATTCAAAAGGACAAAAATAGTGTGAGGTGGGTGGACACAATATATATGTGAACAAAATCAAATCACAGGAACTATGTGGGATTTATCAACAAATCAGATGCCTTCGTTTAAAGTAGCAATTCCGATTGCAAATTAGCTGGGTAGGATGAAGTATTGGAGACAGTTTACAAATCAGATAGATTCAAAGAGTGCTTCTACTGGGGCTTGGCTTAGAATAAATCCTGCCTGAGTACCCTGAAATTCTGAGTTTAAATAATCAATTGCTATTGATTTTTCACTTTTGTTCTGCCAACATTTGGTTATTCCCTGCGTCATGTAGCCTTGCCATTTGAGCCAAAGTCAATAAAGAATTTATTCATTCATTAGAATCTGTAAAGGTAGAATGTAATGCTGAAAAATTACATTTAAGATTTTCTACAGTAAATATCAAACATTTTGTGTGGAATTTTAATGTCCATGACAAATCTGTATTAAGGACACGAGCAAAATAAACTAATGGCTTGTGAGGGACTGATTTTGATGACTTGAATTGTATTACTGCAGGAGAAAAGCAACTTAGAATCCACTAATAATTTTGGGGGGGCTTGTAGCAGGATTATGAATATTAATGATAATGGAGTATTATTATTATTTTCTTTAAGCACCAAATATAAATAGAGTATTATGGTCTGACCTCTATTGGCCAAGTTCAGTTCAGTGATAAGCTGTTGGTAAGCACATAGAAGTAAAGATTTCTGTAGCAATATCAAAGTGCAATAGCTCCCAGTTTGTCTAATCTTTACAACTAGTGCTTGTGAGAGCATCTTGATTAACTAGAAAAAATTTATTCATTTCTCACTTATTACATTTACTCTAAGTATTCTCTTTAATTTTTATACAAAAACACCAAAATGCCTTGTAGTGCTTTTCAGTAAGGAGAAAGCTCTAGCTTTATCAATTACTTCCAATAATAATATCAAATTGTTTTTTTTAAGTGCACGAAGATGGTAAATGTTGCTCAGAATATTTTCGTAAATTAATAAGGTTCTATTTCATCATATCATTTAGCAATTATTTTCTAAGCAGTTATTTCTTTTTCGAGTCATTTGTTGATTTCTACCTGGGAACCTCTTTGAGGGTAACTGTTGGTGTAGTCTTAACCTCCTTCCTCCTTCCTTACGTGATTCAGTATGTGAAGCTCTCAAATTTGTGACTGACTATGAAAACTTCCTGGATCTTCTATATCTTTCCTAATATTATGTAGCCTTTGTGTAGTGCTTTATATTTACAGAAATTTCCTCATGAGTTTTCCATCCTATCCTCACATCAGGCATTTCCTCTGTTTTACTCATGAGAAAATGGATACAAAAAGATAAAGTGAAACCAAGGTGTAAAAATGTTACTTGTAGATTTCAGATTAGAACCCATCATTTTCTCCACTAGATCACAGTCTCCATTTGTCCTGCTTGAGTTAAACTTTAAGGATAATAGCTCCTACAATCTCATTAGTTTCAAACAATGTTCCATAAATTCAATGATTTTTTAACTATACAAACGCAATCTGGGACAATGAAGATAAGTGCCATTATACTCAACTTTTAAAAATTAATTTATGAATGTTAATTTATAAAATTTACAAAATACTAAATCACATGAACAAGATTTTCTTCTCCCAAATAAACGAATATATTAACATAAAATTGGATTTTCCAAAAATGACCACATATCTTATATTTCCTTCGTAATTTTTGTGAAGAATTTTAAGTTGTGGGGGAAGGTTAAGCCTTGAAGAAAATACATAAAACAAATACCTGCCTTAAGTTTCTTTTCATTAGCAACCATTAGAAACCCACATGTGGATTTTCCAAGTTCATATCCCATCATCCACAGTACATATTTTAAACAACTCTTTAGATTCATACAGATTTTTGTTCTTTTTCACACCAAATAATTCATTCCTATATTAAGACTGACATTTTGAATCATAAGATATTTTTACCAAATAAAAAATTAAATGATTGACTATCTCAACATTTTCATTTTACAAATACAAAATGTAGATTTCAAAGATAGATTCAACAGTGTTTTTTGTGACTCTAAATGGTATTTTCTTTCTGCTTTTTCAAAACAAGAAAAAAGAATTAAGTGAGGGTTTGTGTGGCATACAAGTGAACACAATTAAGGAAACCCTCATTGTTGTCTTCTGAATAGACTTGTCACATTACTATTCACAGCTTTGTCTAGTGACAGTGGAATATCAAAAAGATACTGAATAATATAGCAAAAATCTATTGTGCCACTGAGATCTAATCTTTGTCTGAATGTAATTGCCTTATTAAAAGATTTGCAAGCTTACTCTTTCTGTGATTCTAAAATAAGCCAAGAAAAACCATGCTGTAAAACTGCAAGTGTAGTCTCTATGATATGACAACAGCGTGTAAGTCAAACTGAAAATTAAAGCCCCGTTCCATGGTTCCCCAGCAATGGCATAGATGCTTCTAGTCCTGCAATTATCCCTGGTGGTATGAATGGCATTTGGAAGACTTTCTTCCCATGAACTTAGCTTAGAGTGCCTGAGGAACTGCTTATGTAAATACGAACATCTCATTTAGATTGTAATTTATGTTACGTGCCAGTGTCTGCTCCTTAGTACCTGTTCATTATAGCTAATAGATTCAGGATAAGCTCCTTATCTTTTTTCCCCACCCCCAGTCCCCAGAAACACCTTGCTCTAAGCCTTCCTGGGGGGAGAAGTTTCACCCTTCAGTGGAAATAAAGAAGTAATTGCACGTACTGATGCCAATACCCATTACAAATTGTCAGCTTTAGTAAATAGTGTGAGTGGATGAATCTTCTCTCTTTTTTTTTGTTTTTGCCCTTCAGCTTATTCCTTTTTTATATACCGCAATGTTCTGCTTTTATAATTTCGTAAAAGGCATTGGTGCCCATTGCCCCACTCCCTTCACTCAGATATAACAATAAGACATAATACAATCTCCACAGTCATAACAGCATTAATTCACTTCAGTTGTGGACTCGAGTCCTCATTCTTAATAGAGAATGAATAACAACCAATTTCATTTTTCTGTGATATAACTCTCTCACTTAGGAAACAGTGGCCAGTTTAACACAGCCCCTCCAGTAAGAGTCCATTGGGATAGGGCAAGGGGTGAGGGCTGTTGATAGATTCATGTATATTTTAGCAATGTGGAAGTCAGAATTTTTTGTTATTCATCCAGCCTTGATGGGTTTTTGATATATACTAGATATGTATAAGATATGATGTATATAAATTAGACAAAGTTTTTCTTCAATATTCTCTTTGCACTTCAATAGCATAGGAGCAATCTATTGACATAATTGTGAATTTATAACCACTTGTTTGCCAAAGTGAAAGTATAACGTTGTCTATTCAGAAACTATGATACACAACTCCGTACTGGGGCTTTGGGGAGAAAAAAGAAAAAGAGGAAGATTGGCAACAGATCTTAGTGCAGGGCCAGTTTTCCTCAAAAAGAAAAAAAAGTGTTTCTGGCCCATTGTGAGCACTATGAGTGTCAGCTACCATTATTTTAAAAAAAAAGAAACCATAACTCATCACTGTCATCACCATGAAACATCAATTTAGCACTAAAAATTACATTTGAGCTCATTTTCAAAACAAAAATTCGACATATCGACTACACAAAATGGGATTTGTGCGGTGAGTGTATGACAAAATTCCCAGAATGGAAGCTTGTTTATAATAGGAAGCTTCTCCTTGCAAAATCCAGTTCTTTGTTAGCTGTTATGGAAATTAGGACTACATAACTGTCCTAAAAAGAACATTTTTATTCAGATTATATGTATATGAATTAAGAAGACCAAATATATTTGCACATAATTTGCATGTGCAAATATATCTGTGCCTTCACATCTGAATAGTCACAATTTAAACACAGTTATTACTTCCCAATAGAAGCCCATTTCTTGATTTATTTTTTCCCTTCCTTTTTCTTCATGTCCTCACCAGATCTTCTAAGTTCCTTTTCCCTTATATGGGAAATTAGAAGATAGAAGCAGAAAACTAAAATATATTGTCTCATAATAAGTCCAACTATTAGTGTCCTTGAGCAAGAATGGGCTAAATGCTGCCTTACAGTAAGACTAACCCAAGTTTTTCAGGTATACAATACACAATTGTCCAATTAAAGCAAAATTAACGTGATAAAACATGAGGCTTCTAATTTTATGCAATTCTGGCAAAGCTGTTCATTCATCCTCTTTCCAAAATCTCTTGGATTAGCTGGGAGAATGTAAGCAAAAAGGAATATCCACTCCACCTCAGCCCACTTCTGCTCCATCTCACTGCATGAGCACTGTGTAACCAAATTAAACACTCAGTATCCTAGGGTTTCCAAACTTAGATGGACAATTCTGAGTGTAAAAGAGGAAGCTATTAGTAATTATACCAAGACAAGTGTACACAGAAGTCTTTCATGAAAACCAGGAAGAAGGAGTACTACATCCTTCCCCGCTAATCTTCCCATTTCCAGGGCAGGATATCTCACACTTTTCTCTCTTAGGATGGAGATAGTGGGTAATAGATGTGATGTTGATGATGTATCTTGGACAAAAACTTGACTGTTCCTGGAGACATCCTTTTGTAGTCAAAGGGGTAAACTGTAACATTTCAACCTGTGGGGTTCTCAATTTTTCATCTGTAGAATGAAGATGTTGGAATGGATAATTTCTAAGATCTCTTTTCTGTTGTACTATTCTAGAATTTCCCACATGAACCTGAAGTTCTGAGTTGTTAGGAAGAGGAAAACACAGAAAATGTTTTGCTCCTTGTTTTGAAACTGTTAGTCATATGTGAAACATAAGAAAATATCACATTTTTTTCCTCTTAAACTGAAATCCTCGAGAGCTTGTTTTTAGAGATGGTATACAAGCTGCGGTTCTAACATCTTCAAGGGAAAAAAACACTTATTTTACTAAAACCTAAGTATAAAGCAAAATCAAAAAAATTGTAAGTACTGCAAATATTGTCATAAACCAATAACATTTTTAATATTTTATAAGGCCAATAGGGATCAAATAAATATTACATATAATGATTTTTATTTCAAACTTCAATTTATGCCAACATTCCTCTTCTTAGTGTATCTCCTTGTATCATTTTACACCTTCAGTGGAGATTATTTTATCTCTCCCATTTCTGAAACAAATTACTTTATCTCTGAGATATCGAATACTCATTTCTTTCTCACCAGACAGGAATATTTCTTAAGTTTCCTAGGTTCCTTACAAGCAAGATCAGTTATTATTTGAAGACAATTACTTGAAGCAAATATGGATGCTTTTTAAATTAAATCATAAAAACATATCCAGTACAATCTCATGAACACCCATTATAAATTTTCCATTTATTGACATCAGTTGGTTATATATTTTCTCCATCTTTTGTTTTTAATTTTACCTTACCTAATAAAGGTGAGCCTAAATGTTTGTAGAGTTTGTGCCAAATACATAAAGTCCCTAATATCTCTATACAGTATTTAGGTTATTTTAGAAACCATTTTCTGAATCTAGCCATGATTCTTGGCTACAAAGTATTGGAAAATATATTTATCTGTAGGTATAATTTTAATGTAAATATCATTAGGAAATGATATTTTCATCCCTGTGATATATTATGATGCTATAAGTCTTGATTTTAAATTGGAAGATATTCCACTGAACATTTTCGTCATTGTCACAGCCTGTATGACAACAGGTATCCCATTGAAAAACTCCAATTCTTGTCTAATACATTTAGCATATTCATACCAAATGTAGACTTTTTAAATTAGTATCTCCTTAAAATGTAAAGTACTACCTTGTAAGTCCAAAAAAATGTGTTTTCTTCTTTGAAATTCCTGAAATATGATTTTTGAACTACATTTATACTATACCATAATTCACATTTACTTTGCTTTTATTTTATCAGAAGCAAGTCTTTTGGATTATATGCTTATATTGACTACAATACAGTGCAGCTATAACTAGAGAAAATCTGCTATTTAACTTTGTTACCATAGGCATTAAATATTCTCTAACAGATCTTATATGGTATTGTCATAAAAAAGTAATAATTCTTATCTTGAGAAATCAATGTGGATTAAATATGAACATCACATATACATTTCTTAATTAACCTATTGGTACTTTCAACAATATTTTCAACTTTATGGTATTTTAAATGAAATTTATGTATGGATTTCTACTAAAGTCATTTTTACTATAACTTTTTGTCTTAAATGTTTTTATTTTATATTTTATTATATAATTAACACATAACTATTACCCTAAAATTTGTAAAATAGAGAAAACTAAAAGGAACAAAACATATCCACTATCTCAACATCTAAAGACAGTCCTTATTACCCCTTTGGTAATTTTCCTTCCAGTCTTTATTCCATAGACTGTCTTAAAGTAGATTTTAATTATACTGTGTAAAACTGTGTATACTGAATTTTACATTTAACATCATATAATGTTTCTTCTAGTAATGTAAACTATTTATGAATGTCAATTTGAAGGATATTGTGAGAATTAGACGAGATAAGGCATAGAAAGGATTTAGTATAGCTCATCATCCGCGGTAACTATATGTCAGCTACCATCTTCATCATTATATTATTAGATAATACTGAACTATAAGGTTCTACCGTAATATTCATAACCATGGAATTATTAAAAGATATTTAGTTTCCTTACATTTTTAGCTTTATAAATAATGCTGGATTTGACATATTTTGTACATAAAGCTGTTCCTACATTTTATATTATTTCCTCAAGAGAGATTTCCAGAATGGAATCACTGAATAAAATGGGATGCTCATATCAAAGTCTTTTAAAATACATCACCAAATGTATGGCAGTGGGTTGTCCCAATTTTTACCCCCACTATCGGTTTACAATATCCCACTGACATTCAATACTCTCTCTTTATTTTTTTTCCTTGGTACACATTCATCTACTACTTTAATCATATTCTTAGCTATATCTGTTTCTAATACCATATCACCTTTTTTATTTTTGAAGAATGAACTTATTGACATAATTTAAGAATAACAGAAAAGAGAAGACGAATACAAGGAATTCTCCAATACTGTTTATCAAATTTCCTAAGTTTTAGCATTTTATTACATTTGCTTTATCCTTTTTCTCTTTCTCTCTCTGTTGATATAGATACAATTTTTTTCTGAAATGTGTAAGAGTAAGTGGCATAAATGACACATCTACCTGTAACTACTTATTTTGCATGAACACAATACAATTATCAATATCGGTAAATTAACATTGAGACAATAATATTGTCTAACCAACAGATTCAATTTTTAATTAAAGTATTTGTGCTATCTCAGGATTGGTTTCTATTTTCTGCTATTTTTTCTGGACTATGGGTCCAGAAAAATTAGGTCCACATTTTCCTGTTTTTTGCCTGGCTAGAAAAAATTGTATCATATACTGGACATTGTGGATGACACATTGTAGAGACTGAATTTTGTTACCTTCCTTTGAAGAGTTTTGAGATTTTTGTTCTAGCATGAAAGTTAAGTTGGTAGGATTCAAACTCCAAACTATCTCCCCTCTGGTAGGCAGCAGCTGAAATCTCTGCTCATCTTTTTTAGCTTTCTGACTTGACATCACCAGACTACTTAAAGTCTTCCCCATGCGTGCCCAGTTTGGGGGTTAATCATGGGTTTGAGGAAAGATTACATACAGATTTAGGGGCTCTCCACACTGTGGAGCCCTCTTTTCTCAGATTTACCCCCTTTCAATTTTAAGCTGTTCTGAGAGCCAAACTCCATACTTTGACACCTCAAGCCAATAATTCTGTATCTCTTTACGCAAGCTACCCTGCACTACACTGAGTAGGAAGGGTCCTCAGGGAAAAGTCTGTATAAATGTGGATCTCATTCAATGCAAATTTTCTTCTTTCAAGGATCAATTTTCTTTCAGTACTTTTTCCTGCTTTTGGTTAAATTTCATGCCTTCCATTTTTTTTTAAACTTAATCCACAGTTTACAATTGTTATATGCAGGATGATTATTCCAATACAAGATCCCTGGCTATGACTGGAACCAAAATTTAGTGATTTTGTTATCTACATCAGAATCTGACCGATTTACAGCAGCATTTCCCAAAGTCAGTTGTACAGAACACAAGTAGTTCCTTAAACTGAACAATCAAGGGAAGGTTGTTATATGGTCAAATATTTAGAACCCTGCCTAGTCTTTCATCCACCCTGCCCCTTAGATATTTACAATTGCATACACATATTGAAGTTTTATTCCAAGTCCTTAAGTAAATAAAACTGTTAAACTTTAACACAGTGTTTCTCTGATTTAATAAATACTTATGAAGTGACAGTATAATGTTTTTTTCCAGACATATTTCATTATGGAACTCTGTTTTATTCTCTTTTAACATTTTTTTATATTCCATAACCTAGTTTTATATGTAACACACTTTAAAATACGGCATTAAAAGTATAGCCCTTACATAGAATTTTAATTTTCTCTCCTAGAACTTCCTTTCAAAAATTTTCTGTTCCACAAAACTGGTGTATTACCTCAAAAGACATCTCATTTGTTTTTTACCTCCATAATTTTATTTAGGGCAGTTATATTTATCAATATATTTCCTCTCTAACTAGTAAATTTATATTTCTCAATTATTTTACCATGATGGTCGATACATTTTTATTGTTTTTATTCAAACAGGAATCCCACTAATCTAGGAGAGTCGATAAAATTCCTCCCATAGGTGTAGCACATATCAGGGAGAATGCAGAATAAAAATGAGAGCAGAATTACAACACATAAAGCAAAATGTCTTTTGTTGTTTGGTTATTTCCTACTGTGAAACAAACACTACCCCAAAACTTAGTGCCTAAAACAGTAACCATTTTATTATATCTCACAATTTGTGGGTCAGAAATTCAGGTAGGATTTGGCTGGCAACCTCTCCTCCATGTGGCATCAACAAGAATTACTCAGGGACAGTCGGCGAGCTTCTGGGCTGGTCAGTAAGGTTTAGATGCCTTCACTCACTTCCCTAGCACCTTGATTGGGATGGAAGGAGCCCTCTGCATCTTCTGTAGCCCCAGAGCCTCTCCATGTGATGTCTCCTGCTGAGGAGTTATAGTTTTTCCGTGGTGGCTCATGGTTCCAAGAGAGGAAGGTGGAAACTGTCATTCCTCTTCAAAGCAAGGCCCAGACCTGGCTGGAGGGTCCCTTCTCTCATAACTTTTTGTCACTGCAGTCATTGCCTATCCCAGTTTCAAAGCAGATGAGGAGAACTTCAAAGAATTTGTGTTCATCTTTAATCCACCATGCCATTCTCATGGTAAAAGGCAGTAGACACTCTGCAGAAAGAGGTATGAAAGCAAGGGAATTCTGTTCTATTCAATAATTACATAGATAGGGACAGTAAGTTAGTAGAAATTGCTAGTGTTAAGACATATAATTGACAAAATTATTAGAGACACTGCAGACACCAAAAACATATGAGTATATGATGAACAACTTCATGCCAAAACATTTGAAAATTTAGATGAAATGAAAAATTTCTGGAAGGTATAGTTTATAAAACTGATTCAGGCAGAAATAGAATTATCTAGGTAGTCCTATACTATTGAAGAAATTGAACCCAGATCAAAAATCTTGCCACCTGGAAAACTCCAAGCCCAAATGATATCGCTAATGACGAGTTCCAAACATTCAAGGAATAAACTATTTCAGTCATATTCAAGTCTTCAAAAGAATAGCAATAGAGGTTGTATTCCCTAAATCATTGTATGAGGCTAGCATAATCTCATGTATGATACGCTTATTGGAGACACCAGCCCATAATTGCCTTTCCTTGTGCTGTCCTCAGCAGACCAATAACTCTAGTTTGTCAATATGTAAATATATAAAAAATACAAAATATAGCTTATATCATACCTTCAAATATTAACTTACATGATCAAAAACTAATTAAACATTAACAGGTGTTAATGTATGATGATCAGTCCCTCTCAAGAACTTAAGGGACATAGATGATTGGATTTTTTTCTTTTAGCTTTTCTGGATACAACAAGGAAAAAGGTTTTTAATTTTAGTGTTCTCTGTTTTCCTCTCTTTCTCACACCACCACTAGAGATAATTTTGTCATTACCCATTTAGATTCTCTCTCTCCCTGCTTTCTGATGAGAGGTCCATCTTTGCTGGACCTGTTCTTTTGTGATGCAAAAGTAGGAGGATGAGAGTGGGAGAAGGAAGAAGGAAAGAGTCCTTAGCCACAAAGGCCACATTTATTTATACAACAGAACTGGGAGAGAGGGGACAAAGGGATTGGAAGACCTGGGTATCTGGGAGAGTTTGGGGAGGTTCTTAAGTAAGATTTTTCAGAGAAACTACAAGATGAGTAAGGTGTATTTTAGAGAGTATAGTTTGGGACTATAAATGTGATCCCCTTTTTTGTTCTGTAGATGTAGGGGAAGATTGAAATTACTCTCTAGTGAACAATGTAGTAGTAACTAATGCTACAGTGTCAGTCTTTGCTTATTTATGACACCCTTGAAAGAATGAGCAATGCAGAGCACTACAATGACTATGTTCCATTTTTACAATAAATATTAAAAGAAAAAATTACTCATTTATCCCAGATATCAGCTGGGGTGCCCTGTGACTTGAACAAACTTGGCTTGATCTGATTTACAAACTACAAAACTCTTCCAAAAATTACAACAAATTACTGAGACGTTCGTGTTCTCAGCACCTCTTTTGCCACCATGGCTTGCTAGCTATCTCTATAAGGCATAGCTTGAACCTGGACGTACAACTCAACCCTCTCTCCAATGTACACACACAAATGACGTGAAGTATTCATGATTTTAGTAGACTTTACTGACTTTGCAGGGTAGGAAGGGAAATAGGCTTATATCTCAGCAATTCAAACTTCCCTTGGAATATTAAATCTGAGCTATTTTTAAATGCCTTTTATTTTAAAATGGCAGAAGGCTGCCATCCCAATGCTGTAATATAGTCCCAGGTCTTTTCCAACTTTCTGAAACCCCTCCTCTCTTCTCCCTGTCTCTTTTTCCATATCTTATGCAGAGCTACTTTCCCTCTTCAGATGATTAAAACAATAATAGCTAACATTTATTATTTCATATATTTCAGATACCGTGCTAAGTGTTTTACATGTATTATCACATTTATTCCTCACAACAACCCTAGAGGCAACTACTAATATTATCATCCTTTTTACAGATGAGGAAACCAAAAGGTCTAGTAATTTTTCCAAGTTCACACTTGGAAAATTTATAAGCTATTTAGTAGTAAAGCTGGGATTTGAACCAATATAGTCTATAGAGACTGTCCTTTCAGCTACTATACCATACTGCCTCAGACTATAATATATGACTCTAGCAATTGCCATGCCATTGCAACAAAATACAATTTATCCCATGTGGGCTTTTTACCCAAAATCCCTTCTCACCATGAGAGGAATTCTGAGGCCAATTGCTAGGGTGATAAAATATATTCTCATCTCATTACACTTATATCTTTAAAATTTGAGACAAAAATTTGGCATGAAATAAGGTAAAAAAAGTATTATTATTTGATCACACTAGCAATATTGATAGACAAATCAATACTTAGACTCAAGGCATGATGATCTGCTTGGCAAAACAGGAAAAGACAAGAGGAAAAGGTGGGGGTGGAGGCAGAGAGGATCTGAAATGATACCTGTATCCTAAAACAAGTTAGGTCATAGGGAAAGTGCCCGGGTTGCAAAGGTAGATCCAAGTAAATAATGTGGTATCCTACATGTATAGCTTTCATATTCTCAGTCCATTAAATGGAGATCTGAATCAGGAAATATAGGAAACAAACAATAACTAATAAATTTGATGAGCTGGATGGTAGAAAGGTAGTAATTCATTGTTCAGTATAAGGCTTTATCCTGTAGGCCAGTTGAGGGGAGGCAACCAGTAATATAAGTTCCAAGCGAGAAGTTAGCTCTATTGGCTATACAAACACACAGTGGAGGGGCTGCAAAGGAGGTCCTGAGACCATTAGAACATGAGAGTCAGATGGGCCTCTGGAGGTGTTAGTACCTGTCAGCGTTCTCCAAAGAAACAGAACCAATAGGAGATTAGATAGGTAGATTGATTGATCAATCAATAGATGTAGATAGATATTATAGATAGAGATATTATTTATAGATTTTATATTATACACACACACACAGATTTTTAAGAAATTGCTTTATGCAGTTGTGGGGATGGGCAAGTCTGAAATTTGAAATCTGTAGGGCAGGGCTGCAGGCTGGAAACCTGGCAGGATTTCTATATCACAGTCTTGAGACAAAATTCCTTCTTTCTTGGGAAATGTCAGTTTTTGGTCTTAAGGTACATGATTGGGTGAAGTCCACCCATACCATCTAAGGCAATCTCGTTTGCTTAAAGTCAACTGAATGTAGATGTTAATTACATCTACAAAATACCTTCACATCTAGACTAATGTTAAACCAAACAACTGGGTACCGGAGCCTAGCAAAGTTGACACGTAAAATTCAGCTATCACAGTATTCTTTAGAGACGTTCAATCCTACATCTGGTTCCTTGGGAAAAATTCATCAATCAACAAGAGGATTTCCCTCAGTTAACACAGAATCAGGACTGAGAGGAGAGAGACAGACTGGTGTAAGAAGAGTGGACCTTTCTTTGAGAAGCTAATGAAATGGGAGGCACTACAGAATAACTTAGAGGATCATGATTTTTAAATGTTGGGTTAAATAAGAATCACCTGGGAAGTTTGTTAAAAATGCAGATCCCTGCATTTTTGATTCTGTAAATTTGTGCTGGAATCTAACAATCATCCCAGGGGATGTTGATGCAGGTCACACAAAGATGACACTTGAGGAAAAATTGAAGTTAGTAACATCATTCATCCCATGACCAAAGAGAAAGTGAATTCCTAAACATAATACAATTCAGTGAGGACAGGCTTCACCCACTGAAATGATAGAATGACCAGCTAGACCTGATTCCTATCATCCCTAGAATGAAGATAAGCTCCACAAAACAAAAGGAAATGATAGCCTAGATATGCCAAGCAAATTTAATTTCAGAATAGCCCTTTTTGAATGTACAAATGGAATTAGAACAAGTCATAATTGAAAGCCAATTCAGGATATGGCCTGTACCCTACTTCCCATCCCTATGCCTTTCATTTGTTTGTAGTAATAAAATTAGAGCATATCACAGAGAAATAGAACAAAGTAACTGCAATGCTAAGTGAACAGTTTGTTCTCTGCACCCAGTTTTCCAAACTGCTGTTTATGAAAAACAACTGCATTCTTTTTGCCAAATGAGATGCCACCAGTTTGAATGACTTACAGAGGGTATTAGAATGCAAGCATACCAAAGACAAAGCTTCTGACAGAAGATGAGCTCAAAATAAAATTTCAGTTAAATTAATGTTAGTAATAGAGATGGAAAGTGGAATCAAACTTTCATCCTTAAGACAAGGCACTATTACTATCATGGGTTTGAAATCATGCTTGTAGCTACACAAGTAGAAAATGAAAACTTCTGCCTCTCTGAACTGATCTAATTCATTATTGCCATCCAAGGACCTCTAACCATTGTCCTATGATTTAGAATCATGGATTTCTAGAATCTTCAATTTACAAATGGGCTTGATATTAGATCCAAATATCCATTTCCCTACACAGTATATTGGCCAAAGGACTTCCAGCTCTCTATAAAAACGTCTGCTGACAGGAAAGTATTACCTCAGAAGTAATGCCCCTGTATAATTAGAAACCTTAATTTGAAAATTCCTCTCTTTGATATGTTCTGTTTTCCTCTCCCTACTTTCGTACAGCAACCCTCACCACCACTCCATCCTACCCCTTACCTCCCCACAATCAGAAAAAGACACCACACACACCACATCCCACATACCACACACACTTCAATCTTCAGAGACCTTTAAAAACATTGACAATGACAAGGAAGCAGACAAGCAGGACTAGAAAATATTTCTGATTCCCCAAAGAATAATATGGATTCCCCATGGTAATCATTTTTTAAGTTGAAAGTACTGATATTTTATTTAACACAAGAGAAGTAACTGACCTTCAGCTTACTACTCTTAATCTTTAATCAGAAAACAGACTGGAACTATAACTATATAAGACAAATGTTTTCAGGCATTATGAATTGTTCCATTCAAACTTCTTACTTCATTCTTTATATTGAAGGTCTCTAAGATGGTGGGGAGAATGAAATACAATTTGATATTAGACTGATAAAGAGGTAGACAAATAACTAGCCATGTGATTTCTGAATAGCCAATCATGTGGCTCCTCATTTCAGAAGCAAACATTTTGCAACAATACCTTTAATGATACTTTCTTCAAAATGAATGCTCAGATCCTGTACATTGTTAGTCAAGGTTACTAATTCCTTCTGTGCACCTAATTAATGTCCCAATGCATCAAAATAGATGAGTAAATGTTAGATAAGATTTAACTTAATATTTTTAAATTTTTGTACCTATACTTAAAAGTTATCAACTTATAAAAATGTGTTTCTAAAATATACTAATTTTGCATATAGTATGAAATTTTCCTAAATTGTTTACTGCTTTATTTACCAATGTTAATAGAAAGAATATTAATTTTTTTACAACCTGATACCCCATGAGGTTGGTAAAATAGAATTATTTACTGACATTTCTTTAAAAATTTACTGAAAGTTGATTTACAGTTGAAGCAGTGACCTAGCCAGCTGCTGCTATCTCCAGACTCCCAGATCCTCATCATATCTTCTGTGGCAGGGAACACTTCTGGCCTGTATGGACAAAACCTAGTAGCCTCCGTGGTGACGTCAGCACCATTGCTGAGCGAGCTTTTCCCTTAGACTCTCCAACCTAAGATACCATGAAAAGGACACTAATAAACCAACATAGGACATTTACACAACACAATAGATGTCTGAAAGACCCACACAGCCATACATCTGAAGGTGGAGGTGCTGGACCCCCTGGGAGGCAGTGGAAGGAGTGGTGGCAGGTGGAATCTGCAACCAGATATGACCACTATATGAAGGAAAAAATCCAGCCCATCAAATAGTATGAAGAGGTTTATTAATACTCCAGACCAAAAGGAAAATGAAAAGCACCCAGAAATCGATCCTGAAGGCACAGAAATTTATAATCTAAATGACAGAGAATTCAAAATAGCTATCATAAAAAATTCAATGAGTTACAAGAAAACTCAGAAGGACAGTTGTATGAAATCAGGAATAAAATTAATGAACAGAGGGGATTCTTCACAGAAGAGATTGAAACTACAAAGAAAAAACAATCAGAAATGTTGGAGATGAAAAACACGATAAATGAGATAAAAATCTGGAGTCCTTAAATAACAGAGCTGATATTATAGAGGCTAGAATTAGCAATTTAGAGGACAGAAATATAGAAATGCTTCAGATGGAGGAGGAGAGAGAACTAAGACTAAAAATAAATGAGGAAATTATCCAAGAAATATCTGACTCAATTAGGAAATGCAACATAAGGATTATAGATATTCCAGAGGGAGAAGACAGGGAGAAAGGAACAGAGAGCTTGTTCAACGAAATAATAATTGAGAACTTCCCAAACCTGGGCAAGGAGCTGGAATTAAAATTAAAAGAAGCTAATAAAATTCTTAATTACATCAATTTAAAAGACCTTCTCCAAGGCATATATTAGTAAAACTGGCAAGATTCAATGATAGAAAAAAATATGAAGGGCAGCAAGGCAGAAGAAAATAACCTACAAAGGAACCCCTCTCCAGCTTTCAGCAGATTGCTCAGCAGAAACCTTACAGGCTAGGAGAGAGTGGAATGATATATTCAAAATTCTGAAAGGCAAAAACTTTCAGCCAAGAATACTCTACCCAGCAAAAATATTCTTTGGATATGATGGAGAAATAAAAACTTTCCCAGATAAACAACAGCTGAAGGAGTTCATCACCACAAGACCACCCCCTCCAAGAAAAGATCAAGAAGGCCCTGATACCTGAAGAAAAAACAGAAAGGGTTTACAAAGCCTTGAGCAAGGAGAAAAATAGGCAGACAAAATCAGAAAAATGCAGCTCTCTATCAGAACAGGTTAGCAAACACTTAATTACAACATTAAAGATAAAGGGAAAGAAAACATCAAAAATAACTATAGTCACTTCATTTTAAACACAAACTCACAACACAAAATGGAATAAGTTGTAACAACAATAACTTAGACAGGGAAGAGGAAAGGGATGGAATCTGGTTAGACTAAGGAAATAAAAGGCTATCGGAAAATGAACTATCTCATCTATGAAATCTTTTATACAAACCACATGGTAACCGCTAAACAAAAAATCAGAACAGACACAAATGATCAATAATGAGAAAACCATCATAGAGAACGACAAAACTGAATTGGCAGTCCGAAATACATGGGACAAGAAACAAGGGACATACAGAACAACTGGAAAACAGGTGATAAAATAGCAGCATTAAGTCCTCATATATCAATAATCACTCTAAATGTAAATCGATTGAATTCTCCCATCAAAATACACAGAGTGGCTGGATGGATTGAAAAACAAGACCCAACAATACACTACCTCCAGGAAACACATCTCATCTCCAAAGACAAACACAGGCTCAGAGCGTAGGGACAGAAGATGATACTCCAAGCTAATGGCAAACAAAAGAAAGAAGATGTTGCCATACTTATATCAGACAAAGTAGACTTCAAAATAAAAAAGGCAATAAGGACAAAGAGGAGCAGTATGTAATGATAAAAGGGACTGTCCACCAAGAGGACATAACACATAAACATATATGCATCTAACACGGGAGCACCAAAGTACTGAAAGCAACTATTGACAGAGCTAAAAGGAGATATTAACAGCAACACAATAATAGTTGGGGACCTTAACACCCCACTTACATCAATGTATAGGTCATCCAGACAGACACTCAACAAGGAAATAGTGAAATTAAGAGAAAAACTAGACGAGATGGACTTAATAGATATAAATAGAACACTCCATCCAAAAACAGCGGAATACACATTCTTCTCAAGTGCAACATGGAACATTCTCACAGATAGACCATATGTTGGGAAACAAGGCAAGGCTTAATAAACTTAAGAAGACTGAAATCATATCAAGCATCTTTTCTAACCATAATGCTATGAAACTAGAAATCAACTACAAGAAAAAAGCTGGGAAAGTGACAAATACATGAACTAAACAACATGGTACTGAGCAACCAATGGATCACTGAAGAAGTTAAAGGAGAAATCAAAAATACCTGGAGACAAATGAAAATACACCATACCAACTCATATGGGATGCTGCAGAAGTGGTCCTAAGAGGGAAATTCATAGCAATACAGGCCCACCTTAACAAACAAGAAAAATCCCAAATAAGCGATCTCAAACTACACCTAACAGAACTAGAAAAAGAAGAACAAACAAGGCAAAAATTCAGCAGAAGGAGGGAAATAATAAAAATTAGAGCAGGAATAAATGAAATTGAAACCAAAAAAACAGTAGAAATGATCAATGAAACTAAGAGATGGTCCTTTGAGAAGATAAATAAAATTGACAAACCCTTAGCCAGACTCACTAAGAAAAAAAGTTTAGGCTCAAATAAATAAAATTAAAAATGAAAGAGGAAAAATTACAATGGATACTGCATAAAAACAAAGGATTATAAGAGAATACTACAAAAAAACTATATGGCAACAAACTGGACAATCTAGAAGAAATGGATAAATTCTTAGACTCATACACCTTCCAAGAACTGAATCAAGAAGAAATAGAGAATCTGAATAGACCAATCACAAGTAAAGAGATTGAAACATTAATTAAAAACCTCCCAAAAAATAAAAGTCCAGGACAAGATGACTTCTCTGGAGAATTCTACCAAACATTCAAAGAAGATTTAATGCATATCCTTCTCAAACTAGTCCAAAAAATTGAAGAAGAAGGAACACTTCCTAACACATTCTACAAGGCCAACATCACCCTGATCCCAAAGCCAGAGAAGGACAACAAAAAGAAGGAAAATGAGAGGTCAATATTGATGATGAACATATATGCAAAACTCCTCAACAAAATACTAGCAAATCGAATGCAGCCATACATTAAAAGGATTAGACACCATGATCAACTGGGATTTATACCAGGGATGCAGGGATGGTTCAACATCTGCAAATTAATCAAAGTAATACACCACATTAACAAAATGAGGAATAAAAACCACATGATCATTTCAATAGATGCAGAGAAAGCATTTTACAAGATCCAACAGCCATTTATGAAAAAAAATCTCAATAAAATGGGTATAGAAGGAGAGTACCTCAACATAATAAGGAACATATATGACAAACCCACAGCCAACATCATACTCAGTGGCAAAAAACTGAAAGCCATTCCTCTGGGAACAGGAAAAAGACAAGGATGACCACTCTAGTCACTCCTATTCAACATAGTACTGGAGATTTTGGCCAGAAAAATTAGGCAAGAAAAAGAAATAAAAGATATCCAAATTGCCAATTAAGAAGTGAAACTCTCACTGTTGGCAGATGACATGATTTTGTATATAGAAAACCCTGAAGAAGCCATTGGAAAACTACTAGAAATAATCAACAACAACTACAAAGTTGCAGGGTACAAAATCAACTTACAAAAATCAGTTGCATTTCTATACACTAATAATGAACTAATAGAAAGAGATCTCAAGAATACCATCCCATTTACAATCGCAACAAAAAGAATAAAATATCTAGGAATAAATTTAACCAAGGAGGTGAAAGACCTATACAATGAAAACGATAAGACATTATTGGAAGAAATTGATCATGACATAAAGAAATGGAAAGATATTCCACGCATATGGATTGGAAGAAGAAACATAGTTGTCCATACTACCTAAAGCAATCTACAGATTCAATGCAATCCCAATCAGAATCCCAATGACATTCTTCACAGAAATGGAACAAAGAATCCTAAAATTTATATGGAATAACAAAGGACCCCGAATAGCAAAGGCAATCCTAAGAAAAAAGAACAAAGCTGGAGGCATCACAATCGCTGATTTCAAAATATACTACAAAGCTGTAGTAATCAAAACAGCATGATACTGGTACAAGAACAGACACACAGATCAAAGGAATATAATTGTAAGCCCGGAAATAAAACCACACATCTATGGACAGCTAATCTTCAACAAAGGAGCTAAGAACATACAATGGAGAATGGAAAGTCTCTTCAATAAATGATGTTGGGAAAACTGGACAGCCACATGCAAAAGAATGAAAGTAGACCATTATCTTTAGCCACACACAAAAATTAACTCAAAATGGATTAAAGACTTGAAGGTAAGACATGAAAGCATAAAACTCGTAGAAGAAAATACAGGCAGTACACTTTTGACATTGGTCTTAGAATGATCTTTTTGAATACCATGTCTACTCGGGCAAGGGAAACAAGAAAAAATAAACAAGTGGGACTTCATCAGACTAAAGAGCTTCTGCAAGGCAAAGGAAACCATGAAAAAAGGAAAAGACAACTCACCAACTGGGAGAAAATATTTGCAAATCATATACCCAACAAGGGGTTAATCTCGAAAATATATAAAGAACACACACAACACAACAAGAAAACAAACCACCCAATCAAAAAATGGGCAGAGGATATGAGCAGACATTTTTCCAAAGAAGATATACAGATGGTCAATAGACACATGAAAAGATGTTCAACATCACTAATCATCAGGGAAATGCAAATCAAAACTACATTGAGTTATCACCTTATACCCATTAGAATGGCTATAATCACCAAGACAAAAAATAACAAATGTTGAAGAAGATGTGGAGAAAAGGGAACCCTCATTCACTGCTGGTGGGAATGCAAACTGGTGCAGCCTCTATGGAAAACAGTATGGAGATTTCTCAAAAAATTAAAAATAGAACTACCATATCATCCAGCTATCCCACTACTGGGTATTTATCCAAAGAACTTGAAATTAACAATTCAAAGAGATTTATGCACCCTTATGTTCATTGCAGCATTATTCACAATAGCCAAGATGTGGAAGCAACCCAAGTGCCCGTTGACTGATGAATGGATAATGATGTGGTATATATATATATACAGTAGAATACTACTCAGCCATAAAAAAAGACAAAATCATCCCATTTGCAACAACATGGATGGACCTTGAGGGTATTATGTGAAGCAAAATAAGCCAGACAGAGAAAGACGAACACTGTATGATTTCACTCATATGTGGAAGATAAACAAACACATGGACAAAGAGAACAGAGTAGAGGTTACCAGAGGGGAAGGAGGTTGGGGGCGGGTGGGCATAAGGGGTAAAGGGGCACATATATATGGTGACTGACAGATAATAATATACAACTGAAATTTCACAATGTTGTAAACTATTATGACCTCATAAAATAATAAAAATTTACTACATCACAGACTCACAAGTCTATTTGCACAGATGCCATAACAGTATAGAGTGAATTTACATTATATAAAAGAAGTCTTGACCCAGCTGAAGAAAAGAAAAATAAATTGGAATCCTACCTCTGTTACCATGCATGCAACAATGAAAAAATTATTTAACTTCTCTGAGCTTTAGTCTCTTCATTTGTAAAATAGGCATAAATTATTATTATTGTTATTAAACTATCTTACAGCATCACTGTAATAATTACAGATATTTCTTGTGAACTAAGAAACACAATACTTGGTACATAGTGAGACTCAGTAAATCATAGCTCTTGTCGTCATTGTTTTGAATGACCAAAAGTCAAAGCAAAAACAATTCGAAACAAAAGCAGGGAACTTAAACGGTTTCTATTGTGTTCATGCTGATCTTTTGATTTCAGAACTTGTAACTATGGAAATAACCTGTTGATATAAGAATTCTTATATTTAGTGAGTTTCTAGAAAAATCTTTCATGATAAATATTACAATTTTTTTTTTTTTCCTGAGGAAGATTCGCCCTGAGCTAACATCTGTGGCCAATTTTCCTCTATTTTGTATGTGAGCCACCACCACATCATGACCACTAACAAGTGGCATAGGTCTGTGCCTGGGAACCAAACCCAGGCCACCAAAGCAGAGCACACTGAACTTAACCACTAGGCCACCAGTGCTGGCCCACAATTATTTTTAAATGAATATCAAAAAAAAAAAAGAGGTGGGAATTATCACCATATGATTTCAACAAGAAAATTGTGCCTGAGAGAGGTCATTGCTTTATCAGGATCACACGGTTAGTGCACTGGAAAATCAGAACTTGAGGCAAGGTCTTCTGAAACAATGTTCAGTGTTTAGAGTAATAAAATAATAAGGAAAATCAGAGCCAAAAAAAATCAATTTTCTATAAAATAGGAGTGGTCCGATATGAGAACATGAACCAAGATTATACAAGCAAAGGTATTCCAAAGTAGTTGACCATTTTCATATATCCAAAGTGGAAAAGACCACTTCTTTCAATTGTTATTTGTTCATAAAATAATGAAATCAAATGTAGGCTCTGTTTGTTAAAATATCCCCTTGCATGTTTTCATCATTAAGTACAGTCGCCACTTAGTATCCATAGGTGAATGGTTCCAGGACCCCTCCGCAGATACCAAAATCTGAGGATGCTCAAGTCCCTTATATAAAATGGCATAGTATTTGCATATAACCTATGCAAATCCTCCTGTATACTTTAAATCATTTCTACATTACTTATAACACCTAATACAATGTAAATAGTTGTTATACTGAATTGTTTAGGGAATAATGTCAAGAAAAAAGGTCTGTACATGTTCAGTACAGGTGCAACAATCATAGGCCTTTTGATCTGCACTTGGTTAAATCCAGCCAATGTGGAATGCACAGATCAGGAGGGCTGACTGTATTAACTTAACTATAATAATTATATATTAATTTTTATTAAAATATATTAATATTTCAATATAATTAATTTTAATTACTATATAATTAATGTATATTATATAATGTATTTATACTATAAACATATACTATATAATATATGCAAATATATATTTTATATAATACAATAAATTATATATATAATTATATTGATCACTATTATTAATTATTCTAAACATTTGGCAGGAATCATAGAAGTAACATTCACTACACTTAGAAAAAGTCACTTAACTCAGTATCCATTAAAAGTATGCTTGACAGTCAATTTTGTTAGAGAGTTGGATTATTACTTTATGATATCTAATATAAACAATTCCATCACTAGTGATTTATCAAAAGGAATTACTGTCTCCCCCTAAATTCCAGTCAGTCAGTGAATGTGAGAGTGAGAATACTGCCAAACAGATCAGCTAGGTGATTCAGCAAAAAGGAGCTTAATAAATACTTGTTGATTATTTGACTGATCTGTCCATCAAATCTAAAGAAAAATACTATCAACTACTTTTAACTTCAATAATTTCAGCTCCTTATCTTCAAAGCTATCCTGAAGAAAGGGGATTTTCCCATTTAAAAAATGTACTGAAAATGCATTTTAATTAATAAAGGACAAGGCATCAGATGATAACAAGCAATCATGATTATGTGAGATGTCCAGACATTTTAGAGATGCATACTAAAGTAGGCTGTAGTGTGTAAAGGTGAAATGACAATGTCTGGAATTTCCTTTAAAATACTTCAGCAAATGTATACACACCAGAAGTGCACACATATGTTCACCAAAAGACATGTGCAAGAATGTTAACAGTAGCACTATTTCTGATACCAAAGACTGGAAACAACCCAAGTGTTCAACAGGAAAATGGGTCAATAATGACCTATTCATACAACTGAATACCACACCACAAGAATGAACAAAGTCCAGCAAAATGCTATAGCATGGGCGAATCTCATAAACATAGTGTTGAGCAAATGAAGATAGACACAAGAGAGTCCATACTATATGATTTCATTTATGTAAAATTGCAGAAACAGGCAAAACTAATCTTTGCTGATAGAGGTCATAATACTCAAAGTGGGGAGTAGAGGCTGGAAGGGGGCATGAGGACACTTCTAGGATTCTGCTGATGTTATGCTTCTTGATGTGGATGTTTATAGGGTTATATTCTTATGGTTTGTCCATTTTTCTGTAGTTAGCTATTCTTTTTAAAAAAGTGTATATAAAATACTCCTGCAAAGTAATAATTGTGAAGCAATCATGGTAAAATCTTGATAATTGCTGAATTTGGATGATAGGTATACAGGGATTCACTTTACTTTTCTTTATATGTTTGTGTCTGTTTGAAAATTGTCATATTAGAAAAATCTAAATGTAATCTAAAACAATACTATATCATTAGATGGGGACCTCAGAATTTAAAATTTATGAACGCTTCAGAGATACAGATTCAAGAAGAATTTAAGTATATTACATTGAATCTTGAGAAAAATAATCAAGATTCTGCCCAAAATGCCCTTTCCCTATACACATAACAGCTTATTGTTAAATTAAATTGAGTCACCCACCCTAGAGAAATTACCTGGCTAATGCAAGAATAATCACATTGTACTCCAATGCATCCTTATAAAAAAGCCTGAAGAAATTAAACCAATTGCCAACAGGACATCTTCCCTGACATCTGAAGAAAATAGCTATGCGTAAGTGATTCTTATTAATGTTTATTATGTGTATTCTAAAGACTAGTTCTAAAAGATTTGGATGGGGTGGGAAAGGAAGTAAATAGAGAAGGTGAGTACTTTGAGAGCAGTCTACCTATAATTTTCAGCAAAGCAACTTGAAATTTAGATGCAGTCAGAGTTGGACAAAATATCATTAGGCTATTGATTTAAGGAGGTAAAGAAAAATTTAGCCTACAAGGAATAGTACAATATTTCATTGTGTTAACACGAAACCTCAAGTGTTTTCTGAATAGAACCCACTGGGTATGCATGGCCAACACTTTGTCTTTCAAATTAGGCCATTTTTATACCCGCTATGAAGAGTGCTCTTTCTGAGAGTGTTATTAGTTAAGCTTTGCAAGCCTAAAAAGGTATTCTCATGGTATCTGAAGAAATAATTGATTTCCCCCTCTTTGTTTTACTTCTGTGAATATGCTTTTTACATTATATATAATCTAATCGGAAAACTTGATGTCTGAGTTGAGGCTGGAAATTACCAACTCTAAGTATTGATTGATTTGTTTTTCATTTTGTAACCATTTGCTAGATTATTCCTATTTTTTCCCTAACTTAAAAAAATGTTTTACAGCAGCTAGTTACAACAGAAGTCAGTTTCTTTTTAAGCAAACTAGCGCTGCTTGTTGCTTTTTTATGTTAAAACTCAAAAGGAATTCACACCTAGTCACAGGGTGTATGAATTGTAGGTAATAAACCATTACTCTCTGTGAACATTATGATTCTGGGTTCTTACTATTATACATTCCTTAAATTAAAATTTTAAAAAATCTCTTTCCATTCAGTACAAGTAAAATAGGCTTAACAGTAAGTAATTGCTGATCATTTTTGCCAGATATTTTTATTAGAATTGCATGGTAACCATTAAAATGGGTTTGCATTTTCTTCAGGAACATTAATTTTCAGATTAAATAAAATACATGGTCTTATTTTAAAGCAGGCTCATTTTATACAATAGACCAATTTTTTAAATGAGCTACCCTACACTTAATGTCATTAGTAAACAATGCATGTAGTCACACAGGAATACCAGTCTCATACATTTAAAACACTTCAGCATCTTGTTATGCCAGCTGAACCCCTACACACTGATATAACCCAACAATAGCTACTTACATAACCAAATGAATATAGGAGACCAGATTTTCCAGCACAGATGCTGCCTCTTATCTAGCTCCTCTAGGACAATGCCAAAATAGCGATCCTTATCTGTATATGTTGAATCTCTGTTTGCAATTTTTCTGGGAAGAGTGAGAAATTGATTGTTATCCACATCCTTTCACAGAATTCCATGGAAAGGCTACCAAGTGAGATTTTCCAGGAGACTGTTCTTAGCTCTAGAGCTTATTATGGTATATCATAGGCGCTGTCATAGGTTACATCTGTTATGCATGAGGGTAAAGTCTACAATGTTAATGTCATTCTATCATTAATAGCCAACAATTATCAAGCATTTGCAAGGCAATGTGCTAAATCCTTCACTCGCTTAATCTCATTAAATACTCACAAAAGTCCTCCAGTAGGTTCTATTTCCCCATTTTACCGGTAAAGAAACTGAGACTTCAAAGGGGTAAACAATGTGCTAACGATTATACAGCTAGAAAATGGCAAACTCAGGATTTAAACCAAGTCTGTATGACTCTAAACAGAAAATCACTTCAGCAAACTTTCTAGCTTTTTAAAATAGTGACATCTATTTTTTTGTCTTACTTTATGCTTTCTATTCTTCTCTAAAACTGAAGCCCCAGCATTTACTGGTCAACTGAAAGCTTTGGCACTAATTCCAACACAATTGAAGCACCCGTACAAGTTATGTGCAAATAAATGACTTATTTTCTTGATTTTAAATAATCATCAAATTGTGATGCTTCTATAAGAGGTAAAATAATAAATAAAAATCAGTAGACACCCAAAAATTTTATTAAATTCAATTTCTTAGTTGCTATTCTCATAAAGATGACAGTTCAGATCTTTTAAATAATAATATAGAAACATAATACTTTTATTAATAAAGAAAGAATTTTATAATATTGGAATCGCAGATACTCTGGGGTAAAAGTCTATAGGAATCAACCGGTCCTCTTCTGCCACACCATCCCCAGCTCCAATCCACTCTCCACAACGTACACACACAAACATACACACCCATCAGATTCTTCAGTATCCTCCAATAACATTGCCATATTTGGAGATTCTATCTCTGCTCAATTGCTCACCAATGATGAGAAACTCTGTCTATCTTATGAGGAAGCTTATTTCATTTTTGGGGTAGCTCAAATTGCTTAAGTTCTTCCAAAAATAATGCTTGCCCTCCAGTCTCACTAAGTTAGGTAACTAAAATTCAAAATAATTAGTCAGAATAATGATTGCAATGTTAATAAATGTTATCTCCCTTTTCGTTCTATTTGTCCTTGTGAATTTTTATCTCTTTAACTCCTTGACTGTGGTTTTAACGTAATTTCAGGAGGGAACACAAACACATGTTTTCAATGGGTATATTTAAGTGGTATGTTATAAATTTTTTTCACCTCTATAGCTGTCTCAAGAAAGGTCTCTTGTGATATATCCACCCTCAGAACTTTAACTAGAAAGTGTATGGTGTATACATTTTGCACATTAAATATTTCACAACTAGTTTCCCTATAAAATACTCAAATTTGGGGCCGCCCGGTGGCGCAGCGGTTTAGTCCACGCTTGGCAGCCTGGGGTTCGCGGGTTCGGATCCCGAGCGCTCGCCGACGCACTGCCTGTCAGCCATGCCGTGGCGGTGTCCCATATAAAGTGGAGGAAGATGGGCACAGATGTTAGCCCAGGGCCAGTCTTCCTCAGCAAAAAAAAGGGAAGGATTGGCAACAGATGTTAGCTCAGGGCTGGTCTTACCCACAAAAAAAAAATAAAAAAATAAAAAAAAATAAAAAAATAAAAAAAAATACTCAAATTTATATAAAACATATTCTCATTTAAGAATGGAGTTACACACACAATTATAACACTTTCAGTTAACAACAGAAACTGAGATTTTTTTATTTTATGAGATTTTTATTTTATGAGAATGAGTAATTAGAAGGAAAAATAACTCTTCATTCATAATTTTTAAATGAATTTAAATTGTATGTATAGATTCAACATGAATTAATTTAGTTAATAAATTCCTATTATGGCTCAATAAGAAAGAAATTAGAAAAGTCATTTTACCTGTGTTGTAATCTCAAAATAAGTCAACCAATAGCAGTGACATCTGAAAGACTAACCTTCCTTCCTGGAAAGCTGTTTGTTGTTTTCTGCTTTCAAAATTTAGTATTATAATAATAAATGATTGCTTTGTTATTTACTTCTGAGTATTCTGCAGGTGTGATGATGGTGAGTAACTTTGTTTTTATTTATTTTTGAAACACACTTCACAACTATTAAGTTGTAGACAAATGTCAGTGCTATTGCTTTGAGTCCGTTTGATATTCAAGAGAGGACTAATTTTCATCTTTGTTCATTTGAGATATTAGAGCATCCTCATTCCAGACTGTCTACAGCTTCAACTTGCAAAGAAGTCCAACTAAATTATTTCAAAGCCTGGAGCCAACCAGACAGGTCTAGCTGTTTCCCATTCATTTACTACAGAAAGTGGTTCCAACAAATTTTTGTCACACAGTAGAACTCGCATTTTTAAAGCAAAAGTGAGCAATGCTATCAGTAAAAGCAAAAGGTTAATTAAGATATTTGTTGTGCATAACATAATCTTAATATTTAAATTTAGATTAACATTTCGAATTATTCCCACTGTTAAAAGATAGCAACACCAAAATTTATCCCAAAATTTGAGAGAATACTTGAAGTTAATGCCACTCAAATGTTAACAAAATTATTTTGAATTATTTATTTTCAGTTGAAGTTTCAATGAAAAGATAATGTAAGATAACCCCTTAAAGAAATAATTCAATTTATTTGAATCATGTCTTTAAATATTATGTTTAGCGATGGAAAAGGAGCCAGAGAACTCTATAGGGAAGGGGAAAATGAGCAAACAGCACATTACAATTATCCCTGTTTTGGGTGCAGGGAGAAGGGATTGGGAATTCTGGAAGTGGTATATTCCCACAATGAAATATCATAATACAACAATAAAAATGGACAAACTACATCTGTAAGTAACAACGTGGATGAATTTTATAATGTTGAACAAAGGAATATAAGGAAAATAATACATATTGTATGATTTCATTTATATAAAGTCAAAACCAAATACAACTAAATTATAGTGTGAGAAGTCAGGATGGCAGACAGGGACATTAGTGACTGGGAGGGGGCATAACCCATACTTCCGGAGTTTGGGCCATGTTCAATTTTTTGACCTGGATAGTGCTTTCCTGGTTTTTACTTTGTATTAAGTCATTGAGCTATACGTTTGTATTTTGTGCACTTTTCTGTGCAGGTGTTACATTCAAAGTAGAGCAAAACAAAGAAATAATTGAGAAGAAAATCAATGAGATAGTGACAAGACATAAAGCCAAACACTAAACTTCAGTCATAAAATTATCAAGGCTCAAATACTAATACTGTTTCATCTGCATGGGCCTCACTGCCCAGAAAAAAAAAAATTTTTTTTAATTAAAAAAATTTAAACCAGTGAACTAAAACATTTTTAAAGGTCAATTTTTTAAAGTCCTTTAATTGAATTAAACAAAAAAGGTTTTAAATAAACATTAAATACCAACTATACAGCACTGAGCTTAATAGAGAAACAATGAAAGCATTCCCATTAAATCAGGGAGAAGTAAGATATTCTTTACCATCATTACTGTTGAACACTCATTCATTCATTCAACAAACATTTATTTAGAGCTAACTGATGTTAGGCACTATTCTAGGCAGCTGGGACAAATTTTTGTACAGAAGAGCTAAATACTCTTCCTTCATAGAGCTTACAGTATTAGGGGAAAACCAATAAATGAACAAAATAAACAAATAATAGATACACGTTGACTTAAAAAGCACACTCACCAGTTATTTTACCCTCAAAATGAGTTTCTTTGGGAATAACCAAAAGAATTACAATTCAAGATGTACATGCTATGGCAAACCATAGGCAAATCTGGAGAACAAAGGAGAGGAGCTTGCTTTTATAGAGAAAAAGGGCGACTAGGGAGGGGCTGTTCTGAAGGAGAGTTGTCCATTGGGGGAAAGTGACATTTCAGAGTGGCAATGGCTTCTCATTGGCTGAGCTGCAGCATTTCTCATTGGCTCAGCTGTTGCTGGATGGGGAAAGAAATCTTCATTCAGTAGGAAAGTAGTTCTATTTCCTGTCCAAGTTGCAAGCCTAAGTCTCTTCCTGTTTGGAATAATTGATGATGCATGAAAGGGTGTTAGAGCTCCCCCTATAGGTCTTCCCAGCTCCAATTTAGTTGAGGTTTCCTTTATAAATTTCCACAATAGGGATAACTGCCATGGGCAAAAAAATAAAGTAGGGTAAGAGAGAGAGCGATGTAGGTTGTAAATGATGGGTGAGGCATTGCCATTTTATATAGAGTGATCAGGGACATCTTCTCTTTTAAGGGGGACATTTGAGCAGAGACTTGAAGGAAGTGAGAGAGCAATCATGATGCTATGTGGAGAGGAATCATTGTGGAGGCACTAGTCAATGCAAGTGGATATCAGAAAGAGTAAGAGAGGGGCCGCCCGGTGGCGCAGCAGTTAAGTTCGCGCTTGGCAGCCCAGGGTTGGTGAGTTCGGATCCCGGGCGCCTGCTGACGCACTGCCTGTCAGCCATTCCGTGGCAGCGTCCCATATAAAGTGGAGGAAGATGGGCACAGATGTTAGCTCAGGGCCAGTCTTCCTCAGCAAAAAGGGGAGGATTGGCAACAGATGTTAGCTCAGGGCTGGTCTTCCCCACAAAAAAAAGAAAAAGAAAAAAAAAAAAAGAAAGAGTAAGAGATATAAAAGTTGGAGTGGAGGAAATAAGTTATCATTATTAGTAGACAGTAAAATCATTTACCTAGAAAATCCAAGAGAATCAGATAAAAAGCTATTCCAAATATCAGTAAGATGAGTAGGTATAATACTAATATTTAATCAATAGCCTTCATATATTCAAACAGCAATTTAGAAGATATAATGAAAAAATCCAATTAAAAATAGCAACAAAAGATAAAATGCCAGGAATAAAATTAACAAGTAATGTATTAGCTCTATATGAGGAAAACATTAAAATGCCACTAATGGACACAAAAGAGGAGATAAATGTGCAGAAAGGCATACCATGTTCTTAGATAGTAAAGTTTAAGCTCATAAATAGTTTAATACTCTATAGTTTAATTTTTAAACTTTAATTTTATCCCAATAAAAATAGTTAGACAATATTTTTGGAACTTGACGAGCTGCTTCTAAAGTTCATCTGGGAAATAATCAAGCAAGAATGACCAGAAAATTCTGAAGAATAAAGGTACTAAAGAGTTCTATTCATTTCAAGTATTAAGGCATTCCAGGTGGAGAGCCATACCCATTCCAGGTACTAAGACATTGATAAACTACATTAATTAAAAGAGGATAGATTGGCCTATGAATGTGTGTGTATCAATGAAACATTAACAGACCCAAATACATATGGGAATATAATACATGATAAAGGAGGCATTACAAATAAATGAGAAAAAAGATTGGGTTAATCAGGCAATAGTGTGGAAATAAATACCTGGAAAACACAACTTTGAATCCGCACCACATACCTCATATTATTGTAAATTCTAGATGAATCAAAAATGTACTGTGAAAAAAGGAAGCCATAAAAGTTCTCAGAAGTGGGAAAGCTTTTTAAAGTATGATTTTTAAAAAGAGATACGTTAAAAATGTTTAAATTCACCATACAAACTCAAAATTTTCTATGTAACAAAAAACAGCATAAACCAAGTCAAAGATGGGCAAATTCAGGAAAAATATTTGCCACTCACATTACAATCATTTGATTTCTTTAACATATTCATTTAATGATAGGAATCTTAAATTCCTACCATTTAGTTTTTTTAAGTCTCCCAAAATGAGCAAAAAACATAGACACTTCACAGAAAAGGAAAAACCAATGCCCCTTAAATTATAAAATGATTTTACTTTCCCTTATAGCAAAAGAAATGCAAATTAAAACAATACGATAGATACAATTATTTTATTTATCAGATTGACATGTCAAGAAGTTTGATTACACATTGTATTGTATTGTCCTGTGTGTCATAAAATAGGTACTTTCATAAGTTGCTGATAGGAGTACAAATTGATATATACCAAAATTTTTAAAGTACAAATCATTTTATTCAGCAATTCCACTTCTAGGCATTTTTGCTACAAATGTGGTTGCACAAGTGAAAAATGACACATGTAAAAAGAAGTACAGAATTGTTGGTAAAGCGAAATATTGGAAAAAACTTAAATGCCCATCAATAAGAAACAAGCCAAATAAATATTACGGGTTGGTAAAATTGAAGTTTCCAGCAAGACATATATGAAATTCCAAAGACAAATCGTTACATATAGAATTTACAAAGCACGTTTAAAAACAAACTTAAAAACTTGTTCATCAAAGAACGCAATCAACAGGGTAAAAGGCAGCTTACAGAATGGGAGAAAATATTTGCAAACCATATATCAGAAAAGGGGCTAATATTCAAAATATATGAAGAACTCTTAAACTCAACAATAAAAGATCAAATAACTCAGTTAAAAAATGGGCAAAGGACTAAAATCTTCTCCCAAGATGATATACAAACAGCCAACAACCATATGAAAATATGCTCAACATTAATAATCAGCAGAGTAATGCAAATCAAAACTACAGTGAGATATCACCTCACACCCATTAGAAAACCAGAAAATAACAAGTGTTGGTGGGGATTTAGAGAGGTTGGAACCCTTGCACGCTATTGGCAAGATTGTAAAATGGCGCAACCACTATGGAAAACAGTATGGCAGTTCCTCAAAAAATTAAAAATAGGACTACCATATGATCCAGCAATCCCACTTCCGGGTATATATCCAAAAGAATTGAAAGCAGGGTCTCGAAAGAGATATTTGCACACCCATGTTCATAGCAGCACTATTCACAATAGCCAAGAGGTGGAAGCAATCCAAATGTCCATCAATGGATGAATGGGTAAACAAAATGTGCTTTGTACATAAAATGGAATACTATGTATCTTAAAAAGGAAGGAATTCCTGCCACATGCTACAACATGGATGAACTCTGAGGAAATTATGCTAAGTGAAATAAGCCAATCAGAAAATGACAAATACTACAGGATTCCATTTATTTAAGGTATCTAAAATAGTCAGATTCATAAATATAGAAAGTAGAATGGTGATTACCAGGGGCTGGGGGGAGGAGGCAAAGGGGATTTGTTGTTCAGTGGGTATAGGGTTTCAGTTCTGCCAGGTGAAAAAGTCCTAGACATCTGTTTCACAGCAATGTAAATATACTTAACACTGAATTGTACACTTAACGATGGCTAAGATGCTAAATTTTATATGTGTACTACAATAAAAAAATTAAAAATAATCACTAACATTTAATTTTTTGAGTGCCTGGCATTACTACAAGCACTTCATATGGATTGATTCATTTAAACCTTACAGGAATTCCATGAGGCACATAATGCTTTTATCACAGTTTCACAGATGAGGGAATTGAAGTTCAGAGACTTCATTTGTAACTGGCAAGGGCAGGGTGTGAACCTAGCTAGTTTATTTCTAGAGTCTGTTTCTTCAAGTGCTAACCATAGTACTTCTTCATTACCTATTCAGAGCCAATTTCAAGACTAGTGGATGTCTCCGTTGGATCAAGCTATAAAAACAACTCAAAGTACAGAAAAAGGGTGGATTTTGTGAAGCAATTTTCTTGGAGAGAAGAGTTGCATTGATGTGGAGGGGAAGGAATGAGGGGTTTTCCCTCTTTCTGCTCAAGAAAGGAAAAGGGCCAAATGCAGAACTTAAGGGAGCTATCTTTTGGCTATTATGAATAATGCTGCAGCGAACATTTTTGTGTAGACATATGTTTTCATTTCTCTTGGGTATATCAGTGGAGACAGAAAGTAGATTAGTGGTTGCCTAGAGCTGGGGGGAAAGGGAGGATGACTGCTGATGTGTTTTGGGGGTTAATTAAAATGTTCTAAAATTGTGATGATTGAAAACTCTGAGACTATGTTAAAAACCATTCAACTGTACACTTTAAATCTATAAATTTTATGATATGTGAATTGTATCCCAATAAAGCTGTTATTTAAAAAAGGTAAGGAAATGCCAAAAACATAGCAATCAACATAAATAATAGTTTAATGCAGGATTTTAAAAAATCAAAATTAATGCAAAACCAATCCACATTGAACAAAATATCAAAATTTTAAATAAAAACAGGCTGTTTGTTTTATGACCCGGCATTATTGTGCAGTGGGAGAGTCATTTCCATACAGCCCTGGTTCTGGGGCAGCACAGCTGTTGTGTCTTTCCCACTGGGCATGTTTATGCGGGCTGACAAAGGTGTGCAAAGACGTTGGATAACAGTGAGGCTTTATATAGGGTCATTTGCATGGGTGGCGGGGAAAGAGCTTTTAACTTTCTTCCACTTGCTTCAAAATATGGGAGGATATTTTGATAAGTGTATATAGGGGTGCATGTTTTCCTTTTGCCTCGGACACTACTGTAGCTCAGCAGAGTACTAGAAGGGAGCTTTCACTGGGGCCAGTGAGAAAGCTTGAGATGTGTTTCCTGCAGGAGACCCCATGGGAGCTGAGAAGTTCAGCTGGTAAGAAAAGGGCTAACTAACCACTTAATGATGAAGCCAAGAGAGTTCTGCAGTGGTGAGAGTGTCCCACAATCCCAAGATTGTCAGGGGAAAAGATGTGATTCCCTACAGACTAGCTATGGATAGAAGAGAAAGAACCAGGCTGGGGCCATCTTTAGTTTGACCTAAGAGGGCTTCTGGAAACTGGCAGAGGGTGAGGGGGACTCGTCATTCAGTGACTATGTAGGGTGGACTGCCAGAGAAATGTAAATTGAGGCAGGACAGGAAGGGGCTTGCTGGAGGAAAAGGTACACAGCCCATGTCAAGAGTGTCATATTCAGCAGGACCCAGCAGAGAACCTCTGAAAACCCCACCCGGGAGAGTCCAATTTAAACATATGCCCAGTCTAGAGGGCATGAAGAAATGCAGCTTACAAGGGGTCAGTCCAAATGTCTTGCCCTTCCCCATCCTCCCAGCTCTGACCCTTGAGGGCTCAGAAACCAACAAATTTCAAGTGGTTAGGGGGGAAGGTGGTTGGAGGGGCTCATTAAAGGAAGAAGAGTGTCACATTAAAACAATCCTCTGTCCCTTTCCCTCAGCAGACTTCCAACCTGAAGTTTGATGTGTTAAATCAATTTCAAATTGATTATCTCTGAATCTTGAATGATCTCTGAGATAGTGCATTCTGATTTCTGAATTCAATCTGTGTTTGTGACAAAATGACTGTAGGACTACCATTTCCTAAGAGGGAGCGAAAAAATCACGGGAACATGCCCAAGTTTCCACCTAGAAGCAGGGGAAGATTATGGCCACTGAATAAATTTTAAAGGAGCAGATGGGGAAACAAAAGTTTGTTTTTATTACATCTTGTGAGTCTGAGTTACATAATTATGCACGAATATAGAATGAAATATTATGCACAATTGAAAAGAATACAGCACTAGTATATGTTTTTATATGGAACTACCTTCAAGATATGTTTTTTTAAAGTATAAAACTGTGTGTGCTGTATGCTGTTATTTTTAATAAAAGAACTAAAAAGAATATATATGTATACATATATACACAGAAACCATTTCTGGAGATTTACTCTAGAAATTGGTAACTGTAATTGCCTCTAGGGAAAGGATCCATATAGATGGGAGATAGGAGTAGGTAGGATACTTACTTTTCCCTATATACACATTTGTATCTTTTGCATTTTGTACTATGTATTGCCTTTTCAAAAAAAAAAACTGTTCATTAAAAAGAAAAAATTACTTTAGACTTACACATAAAGATGACCAAATGAAGGTAAATTACAGAATTGACTACAAAAAAATGTAAAAACCAGACAAAAAAATATCACATATACAAGAAAAGGGGCACAGTCCAAGGCCATTAAAAAAAAAAAAAAAAAAAACAGGTAGCCAATGAAATGAGTAGAGGATTCTGGAAGACAGCATGATGAGTCTCCCAACATCAACCTCCAACCTGCCCCAACCACACCCAAGCCATACTTTTGAGGTCTCTGAGGGGGTCTTTCTGGCCTACCTGTGTTCTGATGGGTAATGAGAAATAACACAAAGTATAGGCAGATGGGAGACATAAATATCACATTTATAGCTGAAAGCGGCTCAGTTGATGTCATAGCATAGGGTAAGAGCAAAATGGGCCACCAACTAAAACCCAGAATCAGACAGATTTGTCCACCAGGTCAGAGGCATCATTACCCATCAGAGAAGTCACTCCATCTCCACTGGCACTAAGAGGGCTAAGGAAAGGCCAGAATAACTTCTGACTGGGGAGTAAAGGAAACAGTCACTTAAGGGGAAGGAGATGAAACAGGAAAGTGAACAACGGGGTGGGCTCTCTCTCTGAAAGAAGTGAGGTCTACACTCAGAATTAAGACAGCACCCTAATTCTAATATTCCCCAACAAGAGTGAGATATACCACCACTGCCCAAGGAGAAGCAATGAACCCTGGTGGAAGACCTTGAACAAAATGTGCAAAGTGATAGCAGAGCCCAGATGTTTACATAATCTTGAGTTCTCCCTCTTCCCCACTTTGCCTTCATGGTCCAGGAAAAAATAGAATCTTGTACACTGAATTCCCAGCCATCAAACTCTATATAAGAGGAGAAAACAAACTGGTCTTAGTTAAGGTGGCAAGGTTGTCAAAATATTCCTTTAATTATAAGAAAATAAATGCAGGTCTGGACAGATCTCCAAGCACATGCACGATGCAAAGAAATAGCAAAGCAACAATGCAAACAAATTAGGAAGGGAGGAAGAGTGTATAAAAGACGAACACTGAACCAAGCCTAGAAAAAACAGAATGCAAGAAAGTGAATTAAATTCTCTGCAAGTGCTTTGCCATTTAGAACAACTTAAGAAGAATAAAACAAGAATTCAAAAATGAGTTTAAAAATAGCAGAATGAAGACAAGGGATTGTAAACCTAGGGAAATAGAGGACTGAAAGAGTATCTTTAAAGAACTAATAATAAATTTCAAAAGCAAGAAAGAGAGGAAAGACCTGAGATAATCATAGTAAACGGACGAAAAAAGAAGAAATTGGGCAATCAAAAAAACGCTCACAGAAGTGGAGGACTGACAAATTCTGTGCGATAGGGCAGTGTCTCTTACGTAGAAACCCCAGAGGAAAACAGCAGTGTTTGCAAAGATTTTTTATTTTAATGAAGAAGAAACTTTCTCTGAAATGAAGCAAAATTTAATCTACAGATGGAAAAGTAACATATATTCCAAGGTAATTTGATTGGCAACACTATTCACTGAGATAAATCCTTAGTTATAGTTAAATAACCAATACCCAAGGATAAAGAATTCTTCGGGCATCCAAAAAAGCAAAGCAAATCACCATCGAAGGGAAACATCCATGCTGGTCTCATATTATGCCACAGTAACCTTCAGTATTATTACCTTCAGTAACAGAAGCCACTGGAAAATAGCTAAGAAATTTTGAAGGAAAGAAATTAACAATAACAGAAACATCCAAAATATACTTGTCTACAAGGTATACAATGGCAATAGGTAGAACAGGCAGATGTTTTCAAACAGGAAAGAAGTCCGAAGAATATAATACCCATGCACCCTTCTTCACCAAAACCAAAACAGAACAAAACCCAAAAAAACAGATGAACACACATTACTTGGTAATGAAATCCAGCTACTTAAAAAATGGCTGAAAAATAAAGAAAAGTGGAAATGCATAAAAGGTCCCGGGTGAACATTGAATCAATTTAAAATACATCTAAATAACTACAGAACACAATGTAAATGTTTAAACCTTGGCAATAAATAAATAATATAAATGACAAGATTAGGAGGAGGGAAGAGGGAAAAAGAGTGAGGCTAATGTTTTCATCTTTTGGAACAGGGAAACAATTGATGCCAACTACAATTGAAATGTGTAGGTTTTAAAGCTATGATGTCAACATTTTGATGTTTTTAATAATTTCTCCTTGATTTTAGAGGGATCTCTTAAGAAATAATATATCCTGTACTGAATACTACATTTATTAAAAGTTTAACAATCCATTCCAATTCATTTGGCTTCTTTCTAATTCATTACTTATTTATAAAAACAGCAAGTATTATATGTTAATAGTGGTAAAAAGGGATTTGGAGTGATTTTTTAACAAACCTCTTTTTACTTTTCTGCATGACTTGAACTCATTATAATAAGCAAGTATTATATCTACAAAATCAATAAAGTAATTTTTCTTTTAAAAAGGAACAGGAAAGATAAAAACAGGAGACGTTTAATTTTTTTTAACAAACTTATGTCCAGCTCAATAGAAAAGTGTTGTAATTTAATTATTTCTCAGACTTAAGATTTTCTCTGCGCTTGGATAGATCTCATCTCTAAATTCCAGATAAGTACTTCCATTTGAAAAGCCTTTGATTCTGTAAACAGAATTTATCATGCAGAATAAGTCCCAGCACTTAAATTACCGACTTGGCTGCTAAATCTACAACATACATGGGATCCAGGGTTGGAGCTAGAGGAAATGATGCAAGTTTGAGACTGGAATTATTGCGTCATAATAAGAACGCAAAAAACTGCTTCCACTTTTACAAAACCATCTTTTGTTCTGTTTCTTCTGCTTACACCTGTACCCGGTCCAGTTAGATCTCCATTTCTTTGGGAGGGGCTGGTTTTTACAAATGCTTTCAGGTTAAAAACAATTCTTACAGAACATGAACTCCAGAACCATATATGCTTTTAAAAAGTTATATTCACACGGTCTACTGCATAACAATTTTCTTCTCAATCTCATTAGAATTTTCAGTACATTACGTGGATTCCCTAAAGTCAAAAAGCTTGTCACATTGTTATTCGTATTTTGTCTTTATGAATCCTAGAGAATAGATGTCATTCCAGTCACTTGTTCACCATGAGAAATGTTTCTTCACTATGTAGATGTAGTAGGCAGAATAGGGTCCCCCTCTAAGATGTCCATGTCCTAATCCCCAGAGATTTGTAAATACGGCAAAAGGAAATTAAGGTTGTAGATGGAATTAAGGTTGCTAATCAGCTGACCTTGAGACGGGGAGAGTATCCTGGATTATCCAGGTGAGTACAATGTAATCACAACAGTCCTTATAAGTGAAAGAGGGGGACAGGAGAGTCAGTGGCAGAGTAAGAAAGACTCCACCCACCATCACTGGCTTTGAAGATGGAAAGGGGCCACCAGCCAAGGAATGTAGGCAGCCTCTAGAGGCTGGAAAAGACAGGGAAACAGATTCTTCCCTAGAGCCTCCAGAAGGAACACAGCCTTTCCAACACCTTGATTTTAGCCCGGTAAAACACACTTCAGACTTGTGACCTGCAAAGTTTTGTGTTGTTCTGTTGTGTTGCTTTAAGCCACTAAGTTTGCAGTAATTTGTTACAGCAGCAATAGACAACTAATACACTAAATAAAAGGTGAAAACATGGCACAACTTTCCTCCCTGGACCATGCTTCTGATGTCTATGGCTACAGGGCTGGCCTTAGGCAAAACATAAAGCAGCTGTCTTGGGCAACTTGCTCCCTGTCAGCGTCTTACTGCTCCTTATGGGGAACTTTGCCTCATAGACACCACAGAATTTGAACAATGAAAAAGACTCTGTCCAATGCATACCTATACGTCACCACCTTTCCAGGACTAGACAAGTAACTGGTGTTTCACTTTCCTCCCACTGCCGTTCATTTCTAAGACCTGGGTGACGGGTGAGGCAGCCGCAATGAGACCGCCTGTAATGCACAAAAAGACTGGGCGTCTGAATGTAGAAACAAGGTAAGACATTCATTATCCAAAAGATAGGGCTTCCAGGGGAAGCTTTCCATCTTTTATCCTCCTGGGGAGGTGTAAGGGGAATCAGGGAGTGGAGCAGACAGGACACAAGCACAACCTGCAAGTAAATGCTGGAGCAAAAAATGAGCAGATACTCAGGCAGGTAGATGGTTGTTTAATATCAGGGAAGTTGAAAGGCAGGTATTGAGCACTAGGACAGGTGATTAATAAGATCTGTGCACGAGCATGCCAGTCAGTTAATTGCATAAGGATCTAATAATACCCCTTAGCAAAGAAAGTGGAGAACAAAGCAGATTTCTTCCTAGAAAATCTTGGTCAAAGTAGAAAAACCTTTAGATCAAATCAATGCTAAGCTAAACACTTCAAACACAGAGATCCATATATTGCCTTTGCCCTGAGATAGGTGTCATCCAAATGTGGGACTGGAGTTACAAGCTCACCTCAGGGAATGGTATAAAGCTATATGAGCAGGACCAACGCTTGTCATTATAGACTTACAGTGTTCAAAACATTATGTTTCTGAGTCCCATTCTCACTGGAGCCTTATATTCATTCGTTTTCACTGTGTGAGAGTGAACTTAACCAGAAAAAATAATTGAGGCAGCATAGTGCAGTGCAGTAATACTTCTCAACCTCTGTTGTTGTTAACCCCTATACACCTGGGGACTGGAGAAGATAAATAAACCCATCAACAACAAGAGTTTACTATAGCAAGGGTTCCCATAGGGCGAGAGTGGGGAGAGGATTTTTCAGTCCTTGAAGGGGTGGTCTGAACAATCCCCTTAGAGTGATTCTGTTACATAAGACCTCCTGCCCACATTGCACCACCAGAGGGAATCCTTCTGCCTGTTCTGTAGAAAATCACTGGTGCAGTCTCAAGCTGACCTCCCTGAGAATCAGAAGACCAAGGTTTGAGTCCTGACCCCACGACTGATTTGACTCAGCCTTTCTTGGATAATTCATGGCCCACCTGCAGCAGAATCACCTATTATGCTCATTTAAGAATGAAGATTCCTCTGCCCACGTCAAAACAACTCTGAGGTTGTTGCTCCGGGTCTCCCGGGCAATCAGAGGTGAGTATTTGGCATTATAAAGATTGAAAACTTTATATTGTGAATCACTTTAGCCAAGTTATTGCACTTCTCTGGTTTCTTTACCTCAAAAATAAGAGGTTTGGGCTGGAAAGTTTATATAGTCCTTCCAGTTCCCAAAGTATGGCAGAATGGAAAGATGGTCTTGGGTGCTAAAAGGACATGGGTTCCAGTATCAACTCCACCACTTATCATGTGACATTGAGTGAATTATTTAACCTATATTACTCTCAATTTCTTCATCTGCAAAATGGAATTGATAATAATATCCACTTTGCAGGGTTGTTGTAAGGATTAGCAATGATGTATATAAATGGCTTGGCAATCCTTAAAATGATTTTTCTAAAGCAAATGTTATCACCTCACGGATAATGTGATGCCTTAACCTCATTAAAATGTTATCATTGTAAAGTTTCTTTAATGAGGTAGTAGAATAGTACGTATTCTACACATTGGGTAGGGTGTATCAATTCCCATACTGCTGCATAACAAAAACTCAATGACTTAAAACAATAAGCATTATTGCTCACGGGTCTATGGGTCAGCTGGGCAGTTCTTCTGCTCTTGGCTGGCCTTATTCATGCATCAGCTGTGGGTCCTGTAGGCAGCTCTCCTGATTTTGGCTGAGCTCTCTCACATGTCTAGGGGTTGGCTCCTGTGCTGGTCTGAGTGGCCTCAGCTGGGACACTCGGGCTCCTCACCACGTGCACTCTCATGTTTTAATAGGCTGCTCTGGGGCTGTTTATATGGTGGTACCATATAAATTAAGAGAAAGAAAAAGTACAAGGACTCTCGTGGCCAAGGTACAGAATTAGTACACTATCACTTACTGCTACATTCTGTTGGTCAAAGCACTTCACAAAACCAACCCAGATTCCAAGGGTGTGGATAGAGACTCCTTTTCCTGATAGGAGGAGCTACAAAGGCACGTTACAAAGAACATACTCCTTTGCTCCAGCCTACAGCAGTGGTTCTCAAATTTTAACATGTATCAGAATCTCCCGGAAGGCTTGTTAAAACATAGATTACTAGGTCTGTTTCTGATTCAGGAACTCTGGGATGAGGCCCAATAATTTGCATTTCTAACTATTTCCCAGGTGATGATGATACTGTCTGCAAATCACACTTTGAGAACCATGGTCTACAGTAGAGTCTTCTCTATAACAAAAAAATTTTAATTTAACATATATGTAATTTTATTTCTTTTTTTATGTGTGTGAGGAAGACCAGCCCTGAGCTAACATCCGTTGCCAATCCTCCTCTTTTTGCTGAGGAAGACTGGCCCTGGACTAACATCCGTGCCCATCTTCCTCCACTTTATATGGGACGCCGCCACAGCGTGGCTGACAAGCAGTGCATCGGCGGGTGCCCGGGATCCAAACCTGTGAACCCCGGGCTGCCAAGAGCGGACTAAACCGCTGCGCCACCGGGCGGCCCCCTGTAATTTTCTTTCTAAATAAACTATTTCCTGCATAGCATAACATATATTATTCATGGTATATTTCTCTTCTAGTAAAATATGAATTTTTAAAAATCTAAATACTTTTTAGAGGACTTTGATTTTCCCTTTTTTCTAAAAAATATAATTTCCTTTTTGAGACTGTACCTTAAACACATAATAAATTCTAGTCAATCAAAAACTATTGAAAGATTTTACTTCATTTCTCCTTTATCTCTTTCTACCCCTTCTTCATTGTCTTCCTTGATGCCAAATACAATTAGGTCAGTGAGGGGAAGGTCTTGTTTAGTCAAATGAGAAATTTGTATTTTATATTTTCTTAAAATTAACTAGAAGCAGGGGCTGGCCCAGTGGCACAACGGTTTAGTTCACGCTTTGGCAGCCCAGGGTTCATGGGTTCGGATCCCTGGTGCCCACCAACACACTGCCTGTCAGCCATGCCGTGGCGGCGTCCCATATAAAGTGGAGGAAGATGGGCACGGATGTTAGCTCAGGGCTGGTCTTCCTCACAAAAAAAAAAAATAATAATAATAACTAGAAGCAAATAATTGAGTAATTGAAAAGTACATTCATATTCCACTTCCTCCTTTAATAGGTGAAGGAACAGGCTCAGAGGAGTTGAGTAACTTGCACCCAAACGCTGATTTTTGTTTAATCATCTCTGCTTGATATGTCATAAACACACATGATCTAAATCAACAGTCATCTAGCTTGTACTTTCATCTGAGTTCTCCGAATAATGAAATACTTCTGGAGGTGTTTTGCAAACCCCAAGTTAATTGTGACCTCCTGGTTCTTAGAAAATGCATCCAGTTTTCTATTCTTTCTTAACAAGGAAGAAAGAAGTAATTACCAGATTCTTACCTATTTTTTGAGAACATTTCCCTGGGAAGACAGGCATTAGCTATATGATATGGAGGAAAAATGGGACTTGGGTAGGTTGAGATTTATCTCAATTGATACCCTGGAACAGTTTCTTTCCACCGCATCAAACAAAAAAATAAATATCCAGATTACTCCATGTTAATTATCCATGATTAACTCATAATTAACTCATAAAAATTTATTATTCATTTCTTTAGTCTATTTTTCAAAATGTCAAGGAAAACATCTTTTTTCCATTAGTTAGCATTTCAATTCTTTACATTTTTCCCCTCCTAATAGATGTAGTTCTAGGTTGGAGGAGCAGAAAGAGCGATCAAAGAAAAGTGAACTTAGTAAAATGTATATTCTCCAGAATGCCTTCAAAACTGTTGAAAATTCGAGTTTTGGAGTTGCAGTTCTTGGTAGCAACTCCTATAAACAGCCTAATATTCTTTACATTTTAAGTATTTCAAAGACTTCACTATTTGCTTAACATGGTATTATCTTAAGTGACGCTTAAGTAAGTTGATCACTTATTATAGCCAAGCATTACACACAAAGCCCATATTTATTATCCTACTTAATATTCACAACTCTCAGGGCCAGCCTCATGGCATAGTGGTTAAATTTGTGCGCTCCACTTTGGTGACTACATCCCAGGGTTTGTGGGTTTGGATCCCGGGCACGGACCTACACACCACTCACCAAGCTATGCTGTGGTGGTGTCCCATATACAAAATAAAGGAAGACTGGCACAGATGTTAGCTCAGGGACAATCTTCCTCAAGCAAAAAGCAGAAGATTGGCAACAGATGTTAGCTCAGAGAAAATCTTCCTCTCCAAAAAAGAAATATATATTCACAACTCTCCAAGCTAGGTACCATTTTTATCTTCATTTTACAGATTTAAAAAAATAGGCTTAAATGATTAAATAATCACTCAAATCACACAGCTAGTAAGTAGCAAAGTTGGAGCTCAAATGAAGTTCTGTTTGATTCAAAATCTTTCTACCTCATCCGTGACATTATTTTATCTTGCTACTTGTACTTATTTTTAAAAATCAACTATGGTAAAATGATGATAGTACTACAAAAACGTCTTTGTGTCAGTTGAACACTGAGCCTGTTTCAGAATAAGAAATTTGTGACAGAATGGAAGGGGAAAGGTGAAAAGGAAACATCTGGTTTATTCAGAGAAATTACAACTGAACATAGCGATGAGACTGAAGAGTTTAGCTAACACACGTGACCAAGTGAGGGACCCTCCCAAGCAGTCACCTTGGGAAGACATATGTTGATTTGATCAATGCCATCACTGCTACAACACATCGTCAGACCTGTTTCAGGTCTGATTATTTTGTGTACACATTTGTTTTTTTACAGCAACAAAAATAATTCCAGTTTGTGATTGCTTACTTAATTTACTAGATTTGACTCTGAACAACTTTTGGATATTTTCCAAAATCAAATCCAATCTTCAGAGAACATATTTGTTGACATTGCTGTCATTCCCTAAAATTGTGATTCAGGTTCTGAACATAATTCCTAAAATAGACATTTAAAATTCTTTTGGTTATGGCAGCAAACTAGAGTCATCAATTAGAGTTTATACTCTTTCAAGGTGAACATTCTAAATATTTCAATAGGAATACATTTCAAGGTGACTATGCCTATATGTTTGAAAACATAAGCAAAGAGAAATTTTATTAGGAAAGGAAAGGGGAAAGATATCTGGACTAGATAAACTTTAGTTTCAACCTATTATAGGACAAGTACAGGAATTCCTCAAAAAGAATTGTCAGTTGCAGGACTTCCTCAAATAAATGGTCCTTACAAACCCACTCCTGCTTTAATAATTTGAGCTGATCACCCCACCCAGTACCAGTGACCTGGTTATGGGTGGGGTCTCAGAGAAATCTTTTACCAGGAATTCTTCAAAATGGCTGACATCCAGGGTCATATGAATAAGGAAGGCAGATTTCATTCACAAGCAGGAAACCACAACAACAGTAGCAGACATGTCAGGAAAGATTCAAGTTACAGAATATTCAGCTAAATATAACTTGAATAAAGAAGTTTATTTTTTCATATAAAACAAAAAGTCCAAAGGGAGGCAGTCCATGATTAATTGAGCCACTCAAATATGCCATCAGGAACCCAGGGTTTTCCTATCTTTCTTCTCCATCATCTTTCAGGATTGGCCTTCAACTTATTGCTTCATAACTGCAAGATGGTTGCTCCACCTCCAGATGTCACACAATATCTAGGTAGGAAGAAGGGCGTAGGGCAAAGGGGAAAAAGGTGGGGGCAGCTCTGTCTACTCCTCTTTCATCAAGAAAGCCAAGGTTTTTCCAGAAGATCCCTCAGCAAATACATATTTACATTCAGTTTGCCAGAAATGTGTCAAGCAGCCACTACTAGCTGCAAGAAAAATTGGGAAATCAAATAGTCAACTTTCTAGTCTCTCAATTAGAGTAAGATAAGGAGGGAGGAGGTTGAGAATTCATGTTGAGTGAACCCATTACAATGTCTGTCTCAATAGGGCTTACATTTCACGAGGCAGTGTGTTCTCATAATTTGTATCATTAAATCATCACAACAGTAGGAGTTGGTCCTTCTTTTACTTTTACTAAAGAGGGAAGTATGGTCTAGAGTGGTTAAGAGAATTGCCCAAGTCATTCAGCGTATAACCATTGGAATCAATTTCTATATGACTCCAGAAACCCTGCTATCTAAGAAGGGCCAAGAAATCATAACAGCTTGAAAACAATGCTTTCCCAAAGACTGAGCATTGAACTTGCTCTTAAAAGGAAGCAAGCAAGAGAATCTTTAGAATCCTTATAGGAGTCTTACACAGGGATCTTGTCCTTACCTGTAACAGAACTTGTTGAGAAGTTCCTAAAAGGAAAGAGCCAAGGTCACTCGGAATTAACCATTGTACTCCATGCATGACTCTCAACATTTACCCACTGGTGGGAGATTTACTGATGGTGACTTATTTAATACCTAGCTTATATCTTTTCCAAACTTGGTTTGCTTTTATGAATTATAATCTAGTCCCTGGTGTATGCCAAAGTATCTATTTTGTCCTCTATTTTTCCCTGCCACATACAGCAGGGCCTGAAATTAATAAATATAATATAAATAATAAATAAATAATTAAAAATTAATAAATAAATATAATAAATAAATTAAAAAATTACCTTCTTCAGGTATTAAACACCCTCTTTTCAGAGTGTACTAACACTGTCATATAGGTTATTATGGAATAAGCTAGGAAATTTTGGTAGGATATACACTTGCAGGATGGTAGTTTTTTGGTTTTTTTTTTTTTTTTAACACATATACCGTTTTTCTTTGAGCTTGATATAGCCTTCCTTCCTTAAAAAAAATTTCAGTTTACATTTAGGTATAAGATTCTTGCCAATTCAGTACAAGTGTGTTCCACACTCAGTTCAAGTTCTCCTCATTAATGCTGAGTGAGTTGATGTGTCTTAATAATCTCCAACTGTGTTCACTCCTCCCAGGTGCAATCTTATGTGTCACAAGGTTAATACACTTAATGCATATACACTTACTGGAACTGGTTTTATCACATCTTAAAATTTTCATTTGTTAAAAGACACAATTTCCAAATTTATTGTTTACTTCTTTAGTCTGTTTTTCAAAGTGTCAAGAAAAACACCTTTATTCCATTAGTTGACTTTCCCATTCCTTCTGTTTTTCCTCTCTTAATAGATGTAGCTCTAGGTTGGAAGAGCAGAAAGGGAGATCAGAGAAAAGTAAACCTAGTAAAATGTATATTTTCCAGAATGCCTTCAAAACTGTTGAAAAGTTCATGGGGGCGGGGTGGAGGGAGGGGATTTACCCAGCCAGCTAATGAGCCAGTCTTTAAAAAATTTCCTAGTAGTTTTCAACCAGGGGAATATGTTCAGAGAAAAGTATTTAGTATCTTGCCCATCTAGGTCTTGAGGAAATGGAGAGCTTTTATAACATCATAAACTTTTATTGTTTGTTATTATACTTACAATTAATAACATACTACAAAAGCCATTCGCTCTGTCACCACTCACAACTATTTTATGAACTAACCCTTTTTACATTATGCAAATTATTAGTAAAACAATGTAGGAGGAAATGTTTTCAGAAGTTTTTGATGCCCTTAAGAGAGCTATTTACATAGACACAATTATTTTGTTAATTATATATAATTCTTATTCTTACTCATTAAGGTTTATCTCTGAGGATTTCTTCTAAGCATGCTTTATTAAGTTGGTGTTACTGTTAGTCAATAAATTAATTAGTCAATTAATTTAGGTTTCTGACTAATTCCAATTGGTCTTCCCTCCTTCTCAACCTCCCCCCCTACATTTAATTATAAGAATATGTGAACATAAGTCTGGCACAACCTTTAAATCATGGAATTGTAAAAAGTTGTGAAAAGTAATTGGTTAAGAAAAGAACAAGGCTTCTGTGCCCTTGAAGGTTTATAAGACTTGAAGGAACCACATAAAGTCAACACCACACCCTTCTTTTTTCTATTCTAAGTCTGACAAGATCTCTCCTTCCTGTCTGCTAAAATGGTTTCTTATTAGAAGCAATTAAGAGCTTCCGGCTCTTTTACCTTCCCTATGGATCAGAAGCTCTTTGAGGAGCGGCATAAAAGTCTTCTTTAGTGCTCTCCCACGGCCTAGAACAGGCTGCACAGCCTATATACACAAATTTTAAGTGATTAATAAATAAATAGCTGACATAAAAGGGGAGAGATGCTTCATTAGGCATAAATGTCCTGTTTTCCCTCTGCTTCTTGCTTTCTCTTAGCTGCTATAAGGCATCAATGATGAAAATATAGAAGTCGATTACAGTGTCAGAGAAGTGGTGCTCCATAAACTCTAATAGACGTAAATAAATATCATCCACACGGTTTGGGGAAATCGCTCAGGATGTTTGGCACAGGTGCTTTGTAGCCACGTCTAGAGTGTGTAGCAGCACTGTAAGTTGGAAATGGAGAGTGTAAAGTAACAGTCTATTTGTCCACGTGGGGAAATAAAGTATCCTGTAAGGCTTTCTTGAAAAACTAGTGCCTGTGAACTGGGTCCTTCCGACCCTTAACAAAATTAAAAGGGAAAAAAAAGAAAAACAGGTATCCGCGGATGTTTTCAGTGGGGCCATGGAGAGGAAGCGAAGCAAAGATTCGAGACTGTCCACAAAGGGACTAAAGGAGAGACGTTTTTATGTGCTTTCTGCCTTCGGGGCAGATGGGTGGGACGGAGAAGGGAGTGCGACTGGACGGGGGAGTCAGGTCTGTAGGGAGCAGAGGGGAAGAGGCGGGGGTCAAGTCCCTAACCTGGTGACTTCGCTGCGCACCTGCAAGGGCGGCGCTCCGGGGCGATGGAGCAGCCCCGAACTAGGAAGCGGGAGGGGGGCGTTGGCCCCAGGGGTACCCAGCGGCCGGGGGCAGAAGCTCTCCCCCGATCCGGCCGTCTCGGACCTCGGTCCTCTCTCTAACGCCCTGGCGGCCCCTCCCCGGCCGGTCCGGCGTTGGGTCTGGGGTCGAGGTTCCTCCCCCGCCGGCCGTGCGCCCTGCCCCTCCTGCACTCTCCTCCCAGGCCGGGGCCTCTCGGGTGGGCTTCAGTCCCCCCTCCTCACCCTGCTGCCGGCCCCCCAGCTGGCCCCGGGCCCCTGGAGGAAGGCGGTGGCGGGGAAGCGGCGTCCCGCGCCTGCGGGAGAGGCGCAAAGTGGGTGGTGCGAGTTGACGGACAGGTGCAAACTATTGGCTGTGAACGTCCCGCTCGCTCCCCCACCCGCCCCACCCTGCTCTTCTCGCCCCCTTCCGCCTGTATTTCAGATTTTTAGGATCTTCTCTTTCCTAAAGTGTTTGGATAAATTCGCTATCCATAATCTGTTCAGATGGAAATGACCCGATGCTTTTCATACTTTTTTGAACGCTGACTGCAGAAAATGTCATAGGGAGGTGGGGAAAGAGGAAGGAAAGTGTGTGTGTGTGTGTGTGTGTGTGTGTGTGTGTGTGAGAGAGAGAGAGAGAGAGAGAGAGAGAGAGAGAGATCGACGTCTAGACCTAGGGGGAGGGTAGGGGGCTTCCCTCTCCTGGAGGACAGACAGAATGATACATACTGTCATTAGCAGTTCTGACCCACCCAGACCCCACCCTTCGGTTGCATCCATCACACAGTCATTACAAAGGGGCAGCGCTGTCACACTGCTTGCCCTGCTCCTGGGGCTCTCGGGCTGGCTTAATGAGGTGCACCCAGCCGGGGCTATTGTGCAGCGCGAACGAGGCAGGAACGAGACGGCACCGATCCTAGCAGCTGCTCGCAGCAGCCCCGCAGCAGCAGCCAAGCCCAGACCTCAAGTGGATGATGCCTCTGGAAGTGTTTTCCTGAACGAACCCATCAGGCAGTAGAAGACTGTGGCAGGGCTAGGGAACTTAGATGGGGCATTCCTCTCCTGCAGTTGAGCTGGCTGGAGGCAAGTGCAGTCACTCGGGTAATCGCGGGGGTGCTGGGGGCGGGGGGTGACGGTGCTGGTCATTTTAAGCCAGTCCTCCATCAAAAGGCGGCTTGGATCAATTTCCCCTCCAACCACTCAACTCTCCCCTTTACCTTTTGTTTTGTTAGCTTGGCTTTTCCCACCCCCACCCCCTCCCTGGTAAGGTCTGAACCGTGCGTCTGGCTCTGGGGTTTGTGCATTTTAATGTAATTCTGATTGGTGAATGTTCTCTCCTTTTTGTTGTGATTACTAGAGATACTTTAGTCCTGCCTTCCCAGTTCTGCGCCCTGCACAAGCAGTTTTGAAAAATTAAGTGCAAAAAGCATGACAAAGCAATATGAGGTTGCCGTGGTAAGTGAACTTTTAAACCAAAATTACCATTTCTTCTCGTATGCTCGGTTTGTGGGTGGCTTGAAGGAGAATCCTCACACACAAAGGGCTGGGGGCTGGGAGGAGGGGACGGTGAAACAAAAAACCAGTAGTTCTGATTTATTTTTCTCTTTACTGTGCTCCGTGGATGTGTTCCGTATTTATCTGTTTGATACTCTTGGGATGGTAATGAGCTTGATGCATTTAAAGTGGGTGAGAGTTGGCAGTCAGTAGGATCGAGGTGCAGGGGAGGGAGGCGAAGGGAACTGGGTTATTGTCTGGTTTCAAAAGAAACGTGCAGCTCTGACTTCTGAACTCAGCACAGTAGTCGGGTCATTCCTGATCAAAACCCTTAAGGAGAAGAGGGACAACGGGGTCACCCTCAGTCACTTCAACTATCTCTGTGCCCTCACCTGCGCTGTCAGACCTCCTTTCTTCCTCACACTTCTTCACATAGCAACATTAGAAGCCATCATTCTTGGGCAAATTTTAAACGCTAAAGGATGATCAAATAATACATTTGGAAAGTTGTGGTCTTAAAAGGTTTGAGGCTGGAGAAAGGAATTGCTAACTACTTCCCACTTCTCCTTTCTCTCCTCCCCCCCCCCCTTTTAAAACTAAAGTTTACAGATTCATTTAAGGGTCCTTCCTCAACGCTTTTATTCGTTTAAAAATGGGAGATATATTCCAGGGAAGGATTTCTGAGTTATGCCCTTTTATCTCAATCACTTTCTGAGAATAGCTATCCAACTTAACATTTGTAGTAAAGTTAACAATTCCAAGTTTGGTAAAAGGCCCCTCCACCTTTCCTTCTGGAGAATTCTAAATTGGCCCGCTCTGCACTTAAAAAAAAATAGTTAACAGTGCTCAGTAGTTTTAACTTTTTCTGTTTGTGAATCTAGTTGCCTTTTAACTTGTCAAGGGCTGTTGCTATGGAGATGACTGGGAAGCCCTATGTTGGAAAGGACCTGCATGTTCTCTGACGAGGCAAGGCCATCTAAGTTTTCTCATCTGAAGGATGGGATGGAAACAAAAATGACTCCCTGAAAGGAATTGTTTTCATGTTTTGTTGACACTATTCTTAACTTTCATCTATATGTGTGCAAACACAGTTGCATGTGCTTACATTTCTCAAGATCTATTCTGAAATAAAGACTTTTAAAGTTATTACAAACTTCCTCTGATCATAAGAAACACAGAAAATAACTTTTTTGACTGACTATATTACAATTAAGATTAATGTATTTTATTGGGCATATACTTTTATAACTTATTTTAACAACAGACTTAATTTCTTGCCTGTTCTACATACTGTTACTATAATTTACCAGTAACCATCACAGGAAAGTGACACCTTATGCAGTTGGCTTCCAAAGTCATCAGTATTGCTCTTAGTCCTGCTACTTGCAATTACCATCCTTAAAACAGTTTTCACTTTGAGAGCTTAAACACCAAATGGCTAACTAAACTACGAATCTTCTGGTACAAGTGGAAGCAATTCAGTAAAACGTTGAAAAAAAAATCTCAGAAAAGTTAGGTTAGAATATAGTATTTTATATACTTGTAGTAGCAAGAGTTTCAATTGGGAAGCTCGCTTTTCTTAGTTACTGATATTCTTAGACTATAGTGAACTAACAATATTTTTAACTCAGTTTATTTTGGACCATACTGCTCAACCATCATACCTATTTAATTTTGTAATTAATCTTGAACTATACTAGTACTAACTGGGTTTTTTCAATAAACATGTTGAACTGCATTTATGTACAGAATATAAACAAAGTAAGAATTCACTACTACTGCTGTACAGGTATTTTGTAAATTTATGACCTGTATATATATAAACTTAGATTACTTTGATCTTTGAGAAAAATACCCTTAGGGTTACTTTATTATACTCATAATCTCAAACAAGCCCTCAACTTTACTGTAATTTTCCACCTACATATTGAAAATACTATTTTAGTTGAAGACATTCATAAAACATTATTTAAAATAAGATAATTGAAAGTTGTCTAAAGGATGATAATAGTGCTAATAGTTTAATATCCTATAAAAGAACTTAGACTGTTTAATGTCATATATTCCTGGCATTTTCCCTCACTAATACTGTAATTCTGTAGCAATTTTAGATTTGCTAAATATTCTCAATATGGAAAATTTCTTTATATCAGAATGTAATACAATAAAAATCCATTTCTTTCCTCAGTGTTCTAATTATATGTTATTGGCACTTGAGAAGTACAGTGGCCATGTTCTGATATTTCCTCTAGACCTCAGTCCATTCGAATAAATTTTACAAATAACAGAAAGCTTACAGTGTTCATAAGGACAAAATTCTAAGTGTTTTCAACTAAGCAATACTCTCATAGAAATATTCATTGCTTCCCATAATATTGACTCAGTTTGAGTAAAAATGGATGAGATATAGGGAGTGGAGGTGGATGGCAAACAGGGTCATCTAATGTGACATTGCAGATTTTACCCCCTGTACCATATTTAGGACATGAAATGTGCCTGCAAGCAAAAAAGTAAGAAAGGAGTGGCTGAAGTGATACCATGATTTTAAAAATTCAGAAATAACCTTCACTTATTACTTCTAATTAGGATTAAACTTAATGTGTATCTTATATCAAATACACAATCTAAAACAGCTAAGAAGTTAACTTTAATAGTTAACATTTGTGGTCTACCTGCCATGATCCAGGCATAAATCCAGTCATGTATACAAGGGCTGTGCATATATAATCTCAGCTAATCTTCAAAACACTTTAGGTAGTAGGTTTTATTATGCCTAGCAACTGACTAGCATAAGGTCAGACAACTCAGTGAAGATTTGAATCAAAATTTATCTGACTCTAAACTTAGGTCCAAAATCAAAAAATTGAGATAATTAGATATTTTACTAGATAATTAGAAATTAGATAATTTACTAGAAAATAGGAGATAATTTACTAAATTTAAATAGACCCTCCACATAATCTCCACAAATTCCAAAGATAGGAATGATTACCTGTTAATCTTGGCACTTTCCTCCATAAAACACTTTTGAAGAAAAAAAATCTTACTGAAATATTCCTAACTATAGTCCCAAATTGGGTTTGGATACATTAGGCTAGTTTGGCTGGCTGTTTCTCTTTGGGCGCAATAATTATGGAGAATTTATTGCATTCTCTATCCCACCCCAAAACCAAAAAGAAGATTAAATCAATTATAATGACAAAAGTGTTTTCAAATAAATACCAGCAATGGCTACTTAATAAAAGGAAAACCTCACTGCAAACACAGTTTTCCTTAAAAAAGGACTTAAAATCAAATAAGCAGGGTGATTGTTTTCTCATTTTACCAACTTAAATGGGATTTAATTTTTCATTTTAAAGACTTTAAAATTTCAATTATAGTAACATTTGCTAAAGTAATGAAATGTTATGTGATTTTATAGGTAGCAAATCACTTCATTTTTTGACATTATATATATTTTCTAAGTTATTATAAATAATAAATATTAAAGATGATAGACTCTCAAATACTGGAAAAAAAGTCTTTTCCCTTTAAAAAGCTCTAATTTTGCTCCTTTTTTTAATTTATAAAATCTTTGAACCTGAGAGATTGGAACATAGATATTGCATCTGCTCAGGTTTATTAATTAACTTGGATCTGCAAAAATGGAGGCTAAGATTTTATCAAGATAATCCATTCAAGTCCCCCTAAGTAAATAAAAAATGTTTAATGACATCATTTACATTTAACAAAAACTGCTCAATTTTTCACTTTCACCTGAGAAGACATGAAAGCACTCAAAATAACTGTCTGCACTTTATGCAATAAACGAGCTCCTGAGTTGTTTTGTATAAACTTTTAAAAAAATTGGGTTCCTTTTTTTTAAAGTGCAGAGAGCTCACATGTTAAAAGGGCATTTGTATTAATGCTCTTTTTAAGTGAAGAACTTTTTAAAAATTGGTTCGTCTGTTTTGTAAGTTTCGGATTTTTATAAAGTAAAATCATCTAGAACTATCATGTTTAAACCCCAATTACTATGAGAGTGCCAATAGCTTTTTTAAAAGTCTGATAATTTTGGACTTTTAAGAACCATGTTATACAGGTGAGACTTATGAGGCTTGAGTGTTTCAACTCCACAATATTCTAGCAATTGGTCACATACAACTCAGCTCCATTTCACTTTGACCTTGGAGACCACGCCTTGAAAGACCCTTGGATTCCCCCACCCCCAACCCCCGCCCAACTAATTCCATTTACTGGCTTCATTTTAAATAAAATTCAGGCTCAGATTTTATCACAGTTAATAAAATATTTGTATAATTTTCTATTTTATCCTTGATTTGGAAATTTACATTATTACGTACTAAAATCATAGGACTGTATCTAGACAATTTCTTTCCCTTCAAATTTATTGAAGGGCAAGGTTCTGTATATATAAATAATAAATAGATGTAAATATACATATACAGAAAGTTATGGTTATATTAGTATGCAGCAAAAAAGGTTATTGAAGCAGCTTTTCATTTTTAAACTTATAATTAATGCCACAAAACTGAATTTTATCTAATGATAAGAATGTTAGCTATATTTATTATTAACTAAAAATTTACAAATATTTTACTATAAGTCTGTGGAGTCTATTTTCTTCTACCTCTCTACTATTGCTTTCCCCTAACTTCATACAAAATGATAATCTCACCTGAAAAATTAAGAGGAAAATGTAGACTATGTTTAAATTAGGAAAAGAATGAAAGGACTTGAAGATAGTTCCTGCATAGGTCCTGGAATCCTTCAAGGTATGCACCTCAAATATCCCTTTAAATTCTTTTACACACGAAATCATTACATTTTGTGTTCAAAGTAAAGTTATATCTTATGGACTTTCAAAGCCTCTCAGACCATGAAGGGTTTACAGAAAAGGGCAGAATAATACAAGCTAGACACAACTACACCTGACAGACATTGACAAAGGCTAAGAAGGCAGGGTTAATGGTTTTAGTTAGAAAAAAAAAAAAGAAATATTAAGCTAATGAAACCTCAGGTCATTACCATTAAGAACTGAGAACTCAGCTTTTTGAGTGTTTCCAGTAAAAATAATTAACCATGAGACACATTATAAATATTTAACAAAATCTAAAAAATTACCACTATCCTTTGTTAAGGATAATGAGAGTGAAGATGGCTATAGAAGTCTAGACTTTTGAATTTCTAATTTCTCAGGGTTTAATTTATGACCATTGAATTTGATATTATGGCAGAGATTGCATTTAATATATGTTTGATTCTTATCATAGACACTGTAACATTTTGATGTGTTTTGGAATACACATTAGTGATATACTTCACTCGGCAAACATTATTGCATGCTTACTAGGTTTTAAGCACAGTGCTACAGCCCGGGAATACCCCGCTGGAAGAGATGGCTTTGCTGTCAAGCAACGCACAGTCTGGTAGGGGACAGACATGTCAACAAATGGTTATAATACAGAGAGATAACTGCTATCAGAGGTATGTACACAGTGCTTTTAGGAACACAGAGGAAGCTATCACCAGTATGCCTGCAGTTGGCTTTAGTGTGGGTATTCAGGAAGTGCTCAGTGGAGGTAAAGTTTGGCATAATGACTTTTTTTTCCATTAAAAAATGTTTAATAGTGGACCTTCAAATAATATAAAGAAAGATGAAATATGTATTTTTCTAGTTTTCACATATTGATAGGTATTTATGATAAAGGACAGCAAGTTTTCTATGTAGGATGCTGAATTTTTCAAGATTCATTAGTGCAATTTCGCAGATACACTGCCTTTGACAAATGTGCACAGCCGGGAAAGCCTTTAATATATTGATTATGTTAGTGTTTTGTTGCTAGTAGGATAATGGATAAAGCAAAGGCTCCATTTTTACTCTTCTATGCTCTACCAAAAAAAAAAAAAAGTATCTTGCAAACCATGAAAGGCACACAAAAGCAAAAGTAATTAAATAACATAAATGGAGAGGGAGATTGCCTGTGATCTGGGCTAGAATTAGAAAGGAGGTATAAGAAAGAGGTTATTTGAGAGGAAATGATATGAAAATGTTTTTAAATAGGAAAAAGGGTGCTGCTTCCTGACAATAGGGTATCAACTTAAGGAATTTCACTTTGCTTTGTATTGCTTTCACATTTACAACAGAGGAGGGAAATACGGTTAATCTAAAATTTTCCTTATTTATGATTAAGTTTCATCATTGAGCAGACTAAAACACCCTGTTTTCTTTCATAAACTCCAAAATGTGTGAATAATCTTCACTTCGGTGTGATTAGTACTTTATGCGAATATCATTATGCATTTTGCTCTCTGATATCTTGACAATACAGTTTAGGCCATTCCCACTGGGATTCTCTCCTGGCAACAAATTTTTATTTCCTTGTGTTCATTTTTAGGAAAATCCTCTCAACATTGTTCTATGTATTATTTTATAGAAAGGAAGCATGTAAAATACTCTTGAACTCATTTTACTTGTGAGTTTGAATAGCATTCAGATTAGAATGATTTCCCCAGAATTTTATAGGCTTGCCCAATCCAGCTGTATATTTTATATGCTAATGTAAATTCTATTTTTGTTCCCCTTGGGGGTTTAAGTGATTATAATTGTTGCTCTTCAAAAGCCAAACAGATGATGATTGCTGCTTCAGGAGTATACCAAAAGAAACTGGCTTTCATTAAACCTGCTCATCCACTTCATAATTATCTCCATTTTATCTAGCTAAGAAGCAGGAAAAAATGGCAAGTACAGTTCATTGAAGCCAGTTCAGTTATTTAAACATTGCTTTATTGAACTAGCAGGAGGTGTTCAAGTAGGGGGAATGTTTTCATTCTAACACTGATATGTAGCCAGTGGCCCAACTCAAGAGTTAGTTGAGCATCAAATGCCAGAGGCCACAGGGAATGAGAGGGGAGATATTTTGAGCTATTCTGAGAGGAGTCCTCTAGTGGATACAATAAATAGTACTGCAATGGCAGCTATTCTGAAATATTCTTTTTGCTTGTTCTTCTTCCTGTAAGTTCAAAATGGAGTTAGCTCTTTAGTATCCACTAAGAAAGACTCAAAAATGCATCCTAAATGAAAGGGAAATTTTCTATATAGTGTAAAAAAAAAGGAGGGGATATTGATAAATTCTAAAAGGATACCAAATCCTGAGGCTGACATCACAAGGCTCAGGCTTACAAGGCTCCTTATGATCACATGAGTCTTGTGATCTGACTGTGGGTCAGAAGCAGATTCTTATGGAGATTGGTTTTCCTCAACCTAGAGAATGTCTCTCTCATTCAGGTGACACAGGGGCTCTGAGTTGTCTCTTCCCTAGTCCTAGGGAGTATGCAGAGAAGGGGGCCTTGGAATTGAGTAGCACTGGAACATGTTTCTGACCATATACGTTGCTGGCTGTCCTCCTGACAGCACAGTGAGGGTGCCTGAGCCCTCACCCACGGGAACAGAAAAGTGCCTGAGTCAACAGCTGTTCAAGCTTCCAGACGTGAGAAAGCAATTCTCTGTTGGTTAAACGAAAAATTCTGGAAGGGCTCTCTCTAAAATTTCAGAGCCACGATTGAGAAACCAATTGTCTAAGGCTATCTTAGATAAAATGTTACATTCATAAACAAAGAAAATGGAAGGTTTCACTTTTTCTACAGATTTTTATTTTCACGTTCCATGACAGTTCAGCAAGTTTCAGGCAATTTCACTTTTTGAAGTTTTAACATGAGTTGTTATCTGACAACTTGATTTTGAAACTTTTGGGGAATCATATTGAAAAAGGAAAAAGAAAGTTTACTTAATAAGAAAAAGGAAATATGTTCCTGAAAGGCTTTTGGACAATTTACTGGAAAATTGTGTGCATTAAAAAATAATTATTTTTCCTCTTGGTTCCTATGCCACGACAATAAAAATTTTTCCAGTTTTCATATATATATAATTTTATTTTGGCTTCACAGTAATCCCATGAAGTAAGAAAAGCAAATACTATAATTTTATTTTATGTATAAAAACAGAGAGATTCACAAACCGTTTTAAAACTAGAATCTGGGTATACCAGCTCTTCGATCGACATCTTGACCTACCAACAGCTTGCCAATACATGATGTTGAACTATATCTAGGCTATAGTCGTTTCTAAACCCTGGGCTGTGCAATGTTTCCAGAGAACAAGTATTTTCCCAGTGAGCTCTTAGGTAATCTATGCAATTTGCACCCTTAGATCCAGGGAGGGGTACCTCATGGGGCTGCTCTCTATTAAAAACTATCTGAAAAAAAAACAAAAACAAAAACAAACTCTATCTGGTGGTGTGGCAGTGTCCTAAATGTATGTTATCATTTGATAAGACAGACGCACTCAAAGTCAAGTCCAGTCATATGACTGCCAGATTTCTATCACAGGGGAAGATATTGAGGAGAAGGGTGGTTTCAGTTAATATTTACAAGTCGCTCCCAGGGAAAATGCCCTCATTTTTGTTAAACAATCATGCCGAGTAACTTATAGGGTAGTCATGTCAGGCCAAAATATATATTTTTCTTGTAGTTGTTTTTTTTAGTGGCACTCCTTGATCTCTATCACTGAAGAGACTACTTGCTTATCTCAAAATTGGACAGTTAGAAATGGACTACCTCAACTAGTTATTTTTTACAGAATAACTCTGAAAAAATGGATTTGGTAGCATTGGCTTATCTGCCTGTGTTTATTAAATAGAAGTAAAAGCTACAGGATACAGTAAATACTAAAATATATCCATGCCAATGGAATGACTCTGTAATTTCCCAGGGTTATCTCATGTCTGTTCTTTTATTGTAATAACAGGAAATTGTGGAAAATCACCCTTACTCTGTGACCTCACAGATAAATGAATGTAAATAAAATCTTTTAAACGTCTCCCAGTTAAATCTCTTTTAGCATAACACAAAGTACAAACCTGGCAATTTTTCTAATTAATCTGCTCAAGAGAGAGAGCCAAACCAAAATACTTCAAGCCAGAGTTGGCTTGAACTCCTTGTTAACTGAGCAACTGAAAAATCTGTACTGTTTTTTGCTTTAAAGCAGTGGTTCATCAGAATCATCCGTGGAGGTTTTGATAAACACATGTGCTTAGACCTCACTTCAGAATTACTGAGTAGAATCTCCCAGGGTAAAGACCAGGCATCTGTACTTTAAAAGAGAAAGCCTCCACAGGTAGGTTGAGGCATTGATGCTCGGCTCTGTGAGAGAGCCAGTGGGCTTGCATCTCGAGTTCTGCCACTCGCTGAAGAGTCACTCCGTGCCAGTGGCAAATATTCTTTCACTTAATGCTCACAACATCCCTAAAAGGTGGCTATTATTTTTATACTCATTTTACCAATGAGAAAGTTGAGGCTTGGAGACGTCAGGCAGTGGGTCTAAAGTCATATACCAAGGACACGGGAGAACCCGAACCAGAATCCAGGTCTGCTTGAATACTTTGAACCACTACAGCCCTGAAAAGGCCTTTTTAATATGCAGATTGAAAATGTATGGCTGTCTTTTATGGCTGTAATTTCCACCCTAGAAGCTTCCATTTTACTGCTTTGCTTACCCTAAGATTACCCGGAGCATACAGGCATTGTTTCATTTTATGGCCTTAAAAGAGAGCCACTATGTTCCTGTGAAAGGAGACATGGTGTAATAGGTAAAAGACACTTTAAAATTATAGGTAAAATGTTTTGCTTTCTTTGTCTAAAGGTCACGGATGACTTTCTACCTTAGTTCTTAATTCAGAAACTCAGGAGCTGCTATAAACTACCTTTTAATTTCATGGCTAAAAAAATATACAGAAATGAGACAATGTTAGAAGAGCACAATTTTCCTTCCAGGTCAATTTCTTATGTAAAAAATATTAAAAATTGTATAAAATCATTACAGAGGAATGCAGTTTCCGGTGTGGAATATGCAATTTTAGGATTTGTTCTTTCTGGTGTGGGGCTGACACCATTATTTAGAACAGTGATGACTCATGTCTAGGACTGAAATCTGTTTTTCATGGGTTTATACATTTTTCCCCTTGAATTGCACCAAAAATGGTTTTTTAATTGGCTTTAACTCATGCCCAATAAATTGGACGAAAATTGATTGCCGCAGTCATGTTTGGTTTAAAATTATTCAAGACTGCACCATGAGTCAAATGAGAGGACGAGCCAGGGCGGCAGCACTTTATGTCCTCTGTTTATGACAAATAACTTTTTTTCAAAATGGTCATAATTCATAGCTAAAAGTTAATATATGTTTGCAATTTATAAAGCTTGTAAGATAGTAACAGGGCCACATTAAAACACATCATATTAAAAAATAAATTTCTCCTATTTTGATATTGTTTCTTAGTACCTTCTTTTCCGGTTCCATCAATACTACAAATTTAATCATAATATTCCTTTAAATATAAGTAATACCTGCAGGTAGCTCTTGTTAGATTCTTGGTCATAATATTAGAATATTTGTAAATGGCAAAATTCAATAAACAAGTGAGGATGTTCAGACTGTACCATCCTACAGAGCTGAGCCAGTGAGCCAGTTTCCCATTCTCTGAAGAGTGATTTTAAAGACAAAATTTGAACAATGTGAAAATTGAATTAACTCAGGTGACCGTTTAGGGCATTGAAATAGCAATTCACTAAATGGTACCTGTCAGGAAGCCAGTTTTTGTTCATCTCATTATAATTATTTACTGTATTATGGTTTTCATTTATTTATATGCTGTAGAAATATAAGCAAATCACTTTAAGGGCTTTGCTAGCTGGGAATAAAGGTTCATTTTATGAGATTCTCCAGCAACTGCGGAAGTGGGTATAAGAGGAAAAAAGAAATGATTAATTAAATGAAAAGAAGAACATCCCTTGACCATAATACTATAGACCAGCAGTTAGTGAAGGAAATAGTTGATGTTCTTGTGTATAATTAATATTAGCAAATCTAATTGGACAGGATACTTACATCTGATATTGTATGCTTCTAAGAAGCTGGGAGAGCAACTTCTGAGATTTTTATCATTTTGCTCTGTTATATTTATTTTTCATATGTATTAAATCTCAAGATTTGTTTTTGTAAGTGAATATTATTTTGTTGACAAACTGTAAAGCTCCGGGGCTGTCCATCTGTCCTCCTTCTGAATCTAAGTTGTCTTTTAAGAGGTCACTGGTTCTCACTACTCAGCATCTACCACCTGCTCCCACCTGGTGGCTATAGCACTGAAACCTGAGCTTTTGAGCTGTAGTCCCCCACCCCAAACACAAAACTATCTATTGTTCTGATTTATAAAAAAGAATGCATACTCAGAATTTTTACAAATCCAATGATGCAGAAAATGTAAAGAAAAAAGTAACTAAGTCTAACACCCATTACCTGAAAATAGCCGCTGTTTAAAGTTCTAGTGACCATCTTTAATATGTTTAATACAATCAAGAATATTTCACAAAGATCTTTATATGTCATTAAATCATAAGTATATACTATCTTTTTTAATGGTTTTATAACTGTTTGCTATATGGTTATGGACTTCTGAAAATTAAAATTTACAAAAGCTAAATTATTAAAATTTCTTCAAACCCCCAAATAATATTACAAGTGGTTAGAACCTTCTAGACATCTTATATAATATTTCTCAAAATCCTATTGTATTTGACCTGAATCATTTTAAAGAAACAAATCATCCAATTATCACTTTTATCTCTCTTTCATTTGTCAGCAGTAGGATGGCAGGACAAGAGTATGATTATTTCCATTATAAAAAAGAGAGTTTTGCCTGTTTATGTTAATTGTAATATCTATTTTCCTTATGTGAAAGTACCTTAGAGGTCATCTAATAAATAGTGGCTAAGGACTTAGGCTGTAGAAATGGACTTCTTGGGGTCAAATCCCAGCTCTGTCAATTTCTAGTTGTGTAATTTGGGGCAAATTACTTAATTTCCTGTTTCCTCATCTTTAAAATGATAGAACTGTTGCTAGGATTAAATGATTTAGTGCAAGTAAAGCATTAGAATTCCGCCTAGCACATGGTACACACTCCATACTTGTTACCCATTATCATTATTTTTGCTAATCCATTCTTCTGGGAATCATGAGGTTTAGTCAGAGTGACTTGCTGAAGGGATTAGTGGGAGCAATAAGTGGGAGAAATAATACCAGGATTCATGTCTCCTTTCTCCAAGCCTAGGAATCTTAGCTCAATGCATCCTTTCCTAGCATCCTGTCTTTAAAGCCCCTTCTTTACAAAGGCACAAAGGTGTCTTAGAGGCATCCACAGCTAAGCAGGGTGTAGCCTGATAGGCTCTGGTTCCTGGTTTCTCTCCTTCATAGCTTTCTTGGGCTTTTTGGCTCAAAAGTATTATTTGTTCAGAACCCCATATTTTTCCCAGTGCCTGCTGTAAATATTTTGGCCATCAAAACGTTTTCGTTATTATCAGTGCGAACTCCTCCTTATACCTGTCAATCTTCCCCTCATCTCTATTTATCCCCTGACCTTGCCACCTCATTCCAAGGAGTCTTAGAGTTTTAGACAAAAAGCTTCTTAACCCTCCTATGTCTTGATTCTGAATCCCATACCTTTAGTCTCTTCCTATTTGGCATATCCAAAATTTACACTTGTCAACAGATATACCCTGTATCCAGTAGTTTTATGTCAGTACTTCCCTCTGCTGGCTTTCAATGCCCTCCATAATGTGACTCCACAATACCTAACCAACCTAATATCCCGTTGCTCTCCGGCCCACTTCCTCTACCAAAGTCTTGCAGTTTTCACCTCTGAACCTCATTTCTTCTGCTCTAAACACACACATGCACACACCAATAAAGTAGACTTGTATGAAGATCTTTTAAAACTAAGGACTAAAACACCATAATATATATTAATATTTTCCTCTTGTATAAAAACCTTGTAAAGAGACTCACATTTTTATGTATCCTTTTGATATGACTCATATGGAGACACGCCTCTCTTTTAGTATTCATTTTACATCTAGGAAATATTAGTATTCTAGAAAACATCAGTGCTCTATGAGTTAAATAATGAGCACTGACATAAAAGAAAGGCTTTTCTTTTTATTGCCTGCGCACGGAATCTAGAAATATCAGCAGGAGAAAAAAAGAAATTTCACAGTAAATTGTGTCAAAATAATTCAAGGAAATGTCTATTTGTTACTCAAACAGCTTAAACAGTCTGTAACACCATTCATTTATGTTACATTTTCCAACTCATGTTTACACAAACTGACATTTCAAACAACCATATTCTCTAACTTCTGATACCAGAATGACAGTGACCGAAGGAACAAAACATCATTTCTCTTACAACAGCCTTAGAATGTACATCCGTATGCTCAATCAGAGAAATAGATTTTCCATTTAGTCACATCAACATGAAGGGTTAAAAGGGGTTGGTGTGAAATGGCAGTAAAGAGGAGCTCTGGCTATTCTGTGTGTATCTTCTTGGTGCTAATTACACTTTCTTATAGAAGTTTGGCAGTACTTGACTGGGCTTGACTTTGAGTGGGTCAATCTTATCAAATTATAAGATACATTTAGGATACAGATAGATGCCTATTGTTTAAAATAAAAATATTCAGTCTGTCTTTCCATTGTAACCTATGAATTTAGACATTCACAAGTTTAAGGTTCATTCTTTTATCAGGCTGCAAAGTTTTGCTTCCTTCCATTCCACTCACTCACTGGAAGTCCACATCTGTAGCTATGTCTATATCAATCCATAGCAAAGTAAGCCCAGGAGGGAAGTGCAAAACTATAAACCATAAGCAAGTTTTAGTATTCTTTTGATATTCTATGTTTTACAATGTCAAGTGGACATTATTTCTCCATTTTGTTTCATTCAAAACAAACAAAAAACTATTATAAAAAGCATATTCTCTTGTGCCCTTTATGCAGTCTACCTCTATACTCCTTTGGATATTTATTTTGATAGATTTTTCAAGCACAGACAATCTTAGAAATAGAAAACTAGAGCAGAAAGTACTGTTAGCCTATGTAAATGGGATAAATATTATAGCCTATAAAAATATATGTGGAGAGAGGGAATGAGTCTGGGGAGAGGCGAGTGATAAGAGATTGAAACTGATTTCTTACAAGGCCATAAATGACTAATAACTTTTAAAATCTTGCCTTAGAGTTAATACAGAGTGGTAAATAAGAACGGATAATGTATGCATACACACATATATATATATAATTGAATAATAAAAGTGTCTCGGCATAAAATCAAAATATTTTAATTTGATTAGATTGTGATGGTTATGTATTTGACTTAACTTGATTTCAGTGAGTCATTAACTGAATTATAACCTATACTTAATGCCAAACACTAACATTTTGAGAATAACTAAGGTAACAGTGGTCATAATTAATACCAAAGAGAATACTACCTTGCAGAAAGACTGATGTTCATGAAACCTGTTCTCCATTCCTATTAGTCTTAGAAGCGTTACTTAAATTCCTAACACCTCTGTTATGCCCCTGAAAATGAGAAATAATTTATGTCCTTTCTTACCTTCTGGGTTACGATGATAAATATATAAAAGTGCATTGAGCTTTTTGTGATAAAAGATACTATAAAAATCTAAGGTGTTTTTATTATTATATCAATCAAATGGGATCTCAGACCAAGTTCCTTTTCGAAGACCCACAACTTTTTATGGGTGAAGCATGAAATCCTATTGGGAAATATATTGAAGCCACATAACGGGGCAGACAGAAGATTTTATGCCTTCTGGGACCTTTTAAACTTGGTTACAATTAGAAATGTGAGAAGATATTTATCACAGGATATTTCAGTTAGGACATTAATGAGAGAAAATGAAAATACTTAGGAGACAGTATGTAAAAGCAGGAATTCTAATTCTGGCTTCATCACATAAAAGTGCTAAGTCATCATTTTTGTTCCTATAATTGTAGTTACCATGTATCTATCGACTGCTTCCTCCATGCCAGGAAGTTTGACTATTTTACACTTGTGATTACATTTAACCTCACAGTGATCCTAAATTAAGGATTATTATCACTATTTTATAGATCAGGACGTCAAGACTTAGAAGATAAAGTAATTTGTCCAAGGCCTCACAGTGGCAGAGCCAGGCTCAAATCCAGATGTGCCTGAAGTAAAAACACAAGCTCTTAACCATTTGCAAAATTGTAGCTCCTAGTAGAGTAACATTACAATTTTTATTTTAAGGACTAATTTTTGACAAGCTGTACTACTAAAAGACTTATAAAAGAGGTATTGCACATAACTTTAGAGAGAGAATAACGACAGATCCAGACACATTGTAAAGATCTTTTCTACAACACATCGAGTTATTTGAACCTCCCAAATTTTCCTTTTACTAGGATTTCCTAAAAATGTAATCTGATTTTTTTTATGCATTTATTGTCTTTAATCTAGTTTTTTTTATTCTGGCACATGATAGGCACTCAAAAGATGCTTGAATCAAACTGTAACGGGTCTTTTGTCAAAGATCAGGAATAAATATTTAGAAATAGGAACTAAGTATCACTCATTTTACCCTCACCTGAAGATAAATGTTATATCTGGAAGGACACAATTACTTGTCTGATTTTTTTGGTAATAGAATTATAATCAGTTTTAAAGAAAAATATTACAATTTTAAGATATTTCCAAAGCTTCCAATATTTCTACCTTTATACATCATAAAGAGACTGCCTTAAAAATCTACTATCCCATTTCCCACAGAAAGGAATTAGTAAGAGGGAATCCCTTTTAAAAATTTTTGCAGTTTTGGATTTTGTATTATTTTTCATCATTCATAATGAATTGCTATGCCTTTAGTAGCCATATATATCATTTATTTGTGCCAAAAATTAGACAGGAGTGGTTTTTACATAATTTCATGCTAAAACATTTTTCTGTCTAATAATGAATATTTTCTGTTAGTTTTGAAATGTTATAATAATTTAAATTTGTAAAATATGTTTTTCTCACATTTCGAATTTAGTGAGAGTGCATCTTTTAACCTTATGTAAATTCTCATCTTTTAAAAGTCCTACCCGTATTAATAAAGAATAGTTTAACCTATTGTATGCATATTTTCAATTTAATTAAGAAAAAGAAAAATAATAACCACAGTTTAAGAGACTCATTAAAGCTGGCAATTCAAACTTGTTTATTTGTAACAAGCAGAAAAATATCTTGTTATCTGATTATCTGAAGATAATATAATAGTGCGTAAAAAGCTGGAATTCATTAAAAGAATACTTCTTAAAATGCTTGTATAGTAGCCATTATTTAAACCAATATGATAACATTATGGAAAATGCTGGTATGGAAGGGAAAAGTTCACAAAAAAACATAAATTTCTCTCTCATTAAAGAATAAATACAGCGCTCATTCATCCATGCACTTGAATTTTTTAAAAAACACCTGTTCTCTGTGTTACACGATACGAAGGACTTTTGCATAGTTTTCAACTGAAATGTGTTTGAGATTCCATGACATATTTATTTGCTTACCTTCCTGTGAATAATCAGATAATAACATCAAAGTTTAAAAGAATTGTTTTTTTAATATAGCTAAATAGTTTAATAACTACTGAAATGTATACCAGCATCTTAAACTTTTTCTCATCACTTTTCCCGACAAATTCATCTTTAATTCTTCCTCACCCCACTGTGATTTAAGCAGCCTTTATATTGGCAGTTAAGTGCACTCTGACATTGATCAAAGTTTGGGGTTAAATAAAGTAAAAACTGATTGATTTTCTAAAGCTGCATTAACTATGTATTATCAGCTGAAGGTATCTTTTTAGAAATGTTGCTAAAACTTAAAATATAAATGCTGTTGTGGAAAATGCAATGCATCCTCTCATACTTATAACTCTCATAGATGCACACCAGTGAATCTACAGTCCACTCAAGGACACAAAGAACAAGGTACAGTGCAAAGTCATTAGTGAGTCAAGACAACAAGGTTACTGGCTATATTTTGGTCATTATACATTTTAAACTTTTTGTGAAGCATTTATTCAAATAATGCATAGAATTTCATGCCTTATATCCATGATATTAGACAGAAGAGTGTAGATATAAAGTGTGCTGTAAGACCTAGGTGGTGTCAGAATACACACGTGGAATTTTTTGAGTTTCCTGAATTATCCCATAGTAATTATCTGGGTAAAGGGAAGGGGATGAAATACGTCTTATTCCTATAAGTAGCTAAGCAGATTCTTTTCCCTGCTTAACAACTTCTTAGGCTATTTTAAAAACACCCTGGGATCTCTCCTGTGGCCCTATCACTTCCATAAAAAGGTCAAGTTAACCTCAGTTTATGGTAACTCCTCTGTATCCAGTTGATCTGTTATTCTTACAACAAAAGGAAAACTTTAGAGTCCATTTGGAATCTAATACTGAGGTCAGAGAGCCTCCTTGCCCCATGCTCTGACAAAGACAGAATTCTGTTTTATATCAGATTGGTTTAAATTGTTCCTTAATCTCGATCGCCCCAAACTTCACACAACTTTATACTTTTCAAATTGTTTATGCATTGAGGCTATGACGAGGAATTATGACCAAGATGCTGTGTCCCTTTGCTATTTCTCTCCACAGCTTCCCCTCCCCAAATAATTTTTAAAACCGATGTGTTTTTTCTCTCACCGCTCCCCTCCTCCCATTAAAAAACAAAACAAAACAATATCCCATTGCAGGCGCCCCCTCTCTGCCTGCCGAAAGCATTTTAATGACAGTTTACTTGAGCGGTCTATCGGCAGACTGCTGCCTCTGCCACCTGAATTTCAATTTCTTAATTTACAGCCCAGATAAAACAGAATGGAGCAGGATCTGGGCTGCTCTCTACACTGGGCTGGCCTTATCAAGCGTGAAGTTTGGCGCATTGCAAACCTATTCAAGTGATTATCTGTTGAGGACCTCTCGAGCCATCTCCATCTCTGCCGCGGGCTGATAAGACAGCTGTTTCTCTGGCCGCTGTGTCTCCCCGGGCCTCAGTCTTCTTCTGACACAAACTCTGCCTTTGTCACCGTGCCCCGGTGCGGTCACTTGCTCTATGGGGCAAGGGTTTGATGTGAACACACGTGGGGGAAAAGTGTGAGTGTGTGAGAGAGCAGAGGAGGGAGGCGAGGGGAGGGAAGGGCAGGGAGAACGAGGGGGGGGGAGGGAAAGCGGGTTAGAGACCGCAGGGAGGTGGGGGCAGGGCGCGCGCCCGGCGCAGTTGATAGCTCTGATTGACTGGTCGCTCAGCCCGGCTTTATTATTTCAAATTAGACGTGCATCGCACACAAGTGGAAACATAAATCTTCAATATAAGAAAGAGCCTCCGAGCATCGGAAGCAGAAAAACCGTTTCTTCCTAGGTCCCGGTAAAGGGGCCGGCGAAAAGACTGATTGGCACCAGCTGAGACAGATGGTTTCCTTTAACTTTGGAAACTGCTATTTTTAATTACTTGTATTAATTTTGCATGAGATGTATCGGCTCCGGGAGGAAGCTCAGAGACGACTGTTAGCATCCCTGAAGAAAACTGACACAAAGTTCTGATTTGCCCTTTCTCACCTCCAGTTTTTCTTACCTCACCTTCGCCTGGTCGCCTAGATCTCCCTTTGCATGCTCTGGAAGGACGTGAGTTTATCCTGCTAAAAGTTGCTACTGAGTAAAAGAGGGGAGGAAAAGATATCTAAGGACATTTGTGGGAGCGTTTACAGAAATGATCGTCGATCCGAAGCTGCAAATATATTTTCCGAGACACTGTGGGGCACGTGCAACAGATCTTAGTCTGAATATCTGCAGGCAAATCACCTAAAGGAGAATGAACCTCATACAAATTTTGCCCAGAAAAAAAGGTGGTGGTGGTGGGAGGGAAGAACAATCTACGCTGGTCTCAAAGATTTACCGCGACACTAAAATACATTTAATTTTTTTTAACATTTAAATAAACAATTCACGTGTCTTTAAGTGTAAACAGTAACCTCAGGATTTAGGGGAGATTCTCTCTTGAGTCTGCTCTCTTTACAGTCTTTTTCCTCGAACAGGAGTTTAAACACAAAATGTAAAGAGAAAGTAAAGGATGTTTGTGATCCTGCTCAGTGCCGCCCCTGGCACTGTCCCTAATGGAAAGTGTTTGTAATATAAAGGGTCCTTTGCAACACACTCTTGGAGTTCACTCACCTTCGGATAAAGGGCTTTGCCCCTTTGCCAGGAGGTGGAGGGAGCCGGGAGAAGAATTGGGGGAGGGGAGCAAGGGTGCGCGGGTAGGCGTTTTGTTGCCATTCCCGCTGGGAATTTCGATTAAAAACTCTTGAGTAGGTTAGCAGACTCTTCGATGACTACCTGGATTTGCATTTATTTTGCATTGCCACTTTGATGAAAGGCAGGGCAAGGGAGTGTATGAAAAGAGGAGAGTGGAGGGTGCGCTGTGGGTTCGGGGCTCTAACCCTCCTGGCGGTTTGTCACGATGGCCGGGTCCTGGCAAAAGCCAGTCTAATTCAAAATAAACTTGTTTCTATAGAGTAGGACAGCCTCTTCCTTAAGGTATGTGGAATGAAAAGTTCCCAAGAATTGCAGTTTCCGTATCTCACAGGGAGGGACAGAAAACGCTAGGAGGCTTTGCAAACCTTTATTCAAGGTCGGCTGGTCTCTGTCCATGGTGCTAATTCCTGCCTCATTCTCTTGCCCGGTTGCCACGTTCTAAACTCACGTTGGTGTCAATTTTCTCAATAACTTTTTTTCTGTTTTCTAAACTGTGGAAGGAAAGTTGACTTACTTCTTTAAGGAGAATAAATAAAAGAGTAACCGTCAAGCTATATAGTATCTATACTTCTCACGCAGGCATTAAACTGTCACATTACCAAACTTATGAACCACGGACCCCGCCTCCCCCCAACAGCCCAACAAACTAACAGAGAATGATATTTTTATTCATCTGAAAGGGCATAATCTTTGGAACTATCACCCTAAGCCAAACATTGTAAACTAATTTAAATAGCTTAACTGCTTTAATATTTACTTTAAAAAATTTTTTACAATAGTAGTTTAAAATGCCTTTTGTCACAAAATGCTAAAATCCACACCCCCCCAACTAGTGTAAGGGGTTTATTTATCCTAACAGACATTGCCCACAATAAGTTATGAATATTCCTGTGAATGACTGTTCCTTTATAAAGAAACTTTAGTAAAATAATCAAATTCATTACTTTTTCAGCTTTGAGAACCATTTATTTTTATAACTTTATCCATATTAAACTTTTTCTCCAAGCTCTCAGTGACTCTGTAGATCTCTCCTTGCCCTGCTGCAGTTTAAAATAATGCCAAGGACTTTGAAGATATATCAGAACTAACATGACAATCATAACTCAATGTCTTCTAAAAGATTTTCTAATGCAAGTTATGATGCTGTGGATAATTCTTTACCTAACTATGAATGAAGAAGGGTTGATTACAATTGCTTAATGTGGAGTGTGATGTTTACACATAATCTTTATTAATTGCAAGGTAGAATATGTTAATATTTCAGGCTATGACAACATGGATTTCACAGTGAAATTTACATTCAGATTCATTTGTTTTAAAGTGGCTGTATTCAGTTTTTATTTTTAAAAGCAGGAAAAGTACATGCTATTTATGGTATATCTATCCATTTAAAAGTTTGTAAGTTTAAAAACATCTGTTTTATTGAGGAGGTAAACTAGTATTTTAAGATATTTTCAATGTCTTAAATAATTTAACTCCATTTTACCTATATAGAAAAAACAACATGTTGAAGATGACAACATTTTGAAAATATTTGCTCCTCTGCCCACACTGAAAAAAGCATATATACTGAATCCACAGCATTTAGCATTTTACATTTGAATGGGCACGTTTACCATTTTCCAAAAAATGTCTTTAATTACATAACACACATACTAGATTTTCATCACTCCACACCACACCCAGCTTTCCATATCTACCCTCCCCCCAATCCTTTGGAAAATATACCACTGTAATCTACAAAATATTTCTTGTGGATACAAACATGCACCAAAAAATAAAACAAAGTATTAGCTTTCACCTAATTAGAAGACATTTATGTAATTGTAAGTTAATGGTAAAGATTTTCTTCAAAGTGCTGAGAATTTCGTGAACACATGCTACTAATTCAATACTAACTTTGGAGCATGTTAACAAGGAAAAAAGACAATTCACTTCATAGTTAAGGCTGATAAACAGTATTATACTTTTACCCAAATTGTATTTATTACGTTAAGAGTTATTTCCCTGCACTGAGCTGGGGATAAGGGGAGGGGTTGAAGGAGCATGACAACAAACCAAATCTTTCCACTGTTTATTGAGACAGTGATTAATCTATTCTAGATGAGGTGGAGTCTTTCTTTCTTTTCCCTTCATTTATCCTTCCTTCAGCCCCTTGACTCAATTTCTTCAAACTGCCTTTCTTTCTTCTTCTCATGAGCTCCACTCAGGTCTAGAGAATAGGTTTAAATGAAAATTAGGACCCCAGGCCTGATGTTATATAAAAAGAGGGGGCAGGGATTAGGGTATGATTATACAAGCTAATGATAAGATAATATATAGACTCAGGCCTTCTTGCCCAACCTCCAGTTTTTACCATGCAAAGTATAGAACTTGGACATATTATACGGGCTATATGGGGAGATAAACAGGTCAGGTCTTCTGTTCTTTGCCATTAATCATTTATCAACACTCAAGGACACTCTCAAGGAACTCTGATTTACTTCACCCCTCACTTTCTAGTCATTTTGCTTTGTGACTATCTGTCCCTTTCCCTCCAACCCACTTCACCCTCCTGCAATTCTAACTCTTACCTGTGCTTCCTCTTTGCTTTCCTGAGTTCTCAAAGATAGCAACTAGCAGTAAATAAACAGGTGAAGGAATTCCTTTTAGAAAGGCATGAGCCTCTGGAGAAGATATATCACATTGTGTAAGAAACGTAAGTACTGTCTAGGAAGTTGGCGCTATCTTTCAAGATTAAAAGAAGAAATTCAGGCTGGAAAAGTACCTAGGTCAAGTGAATATTGTCTCTATTTATACGTCAAGTCGATCTTGAGGACCACACTTTCACTTGGAGGAAGAAATAAAAGCTATGAATAAAACTATTTTAGCCTCCTGAATGTTATTAAAATATGGAGTTTAATAAAGTAGGCTTCATCCATAAAGTAGAAGCTTTGACAGCACTTGGTCTTCTGGTTAAACTATCTAAATCCGGAGAGAAAGAGCCCTGATAAAGGCTCGACTATCTTTACTGTCAGCAATACATGTGTGGTCCAAGAACTGTACCGCCAGCAAATGCAGAGTGGTGGCTTGTTCTAATTTTATATACAGCTGCCCTTTTTGAGAGTCATCATACACCTCAAAGAAGGACCTTTGCTTTACTCAGTACCTCCTTTCCTGGACAGGATGTTTATCCTACACTTTTCTATTCTAACACGAAGTGAAAGCCAATTGAAACCGTGCAGCTTTATTTGAAAGCATTTCTGACTTCCTTCTTATCCTAACAGGATGCTTTAAAAGAAAATAAACAAGAGAGTTGCAATATGCATATATTAAAATAAAGACATAAAATTGCCTAATATCTAATACTGAACACTGGAACACAAATCGAAGAAGGCATGCGGGCAAGTAATGGATGTACATTCATCCCTTTCCCTCAGATCAAAGACGGGGAGATCTCAATGACTCATACATACCCGACAGAGTTTAATGTTATAAAGAAACGTGCCATAGATGCGGCAGTGATGGCAAAGAAATGAGTCTTTCGGAAGCAGAAAGATTTAAGAGGGAAGGAGATCGTGCCATATCGCAAACTCTGATAGTACAGTTCCAACCCTCCCACGTTGCTCTCTCCCCATCTCTTTTTGCTTCTTGCATTTCCCTTCGCCGCCAGTGTTAAGTGTGTACCTCCCCGCACAACTTACCTTGAAACGGGACTCCATTGAGCTCTCGAGAGTGACACAAGCTTCCAACCAATCACATCACGCAGCCTCGTCTGGGCGGCCTCAGTGGAGGCATCTGGACCAATCAGAATCCCGGGGAGATGAGCAAGTTGCGTTGTGGTACGACTCGGCGTATACTTCCGCGCGTGCTGCCCGGGATCGGAGCCTGGCAGAGCAGCTGCACACACGGCAGTGCGGAGGCAGAGAAGGGGTTGGTGATACGGTGCTATAAATCTGTGGTCCAGTCCACCTCCCTTTTAAGACGTCCTCCCCCCTTGTTTCTGTTCTCAGTTAGAGATGCAGCAGCTTACTCCTGTAGCGACCTACTAAAAAGCAACAAGGAGAAAGACATCGTCTTTTTGAAAAAACGTTCTTTCGTCTCTTTTCTTTGTTCCTTCGTTTGTTTTTCTTGCCCCTTTTTGTTTAGTTGAACGGCAATAGGAGGGTAGTCTCTCCGTCTTTTTAAACTCTCTTTTTTAAGTTTCCCCTCCCCTTTCATATTTTTTTTTTCGCCATTTCTTTTAGCGTTGGACTTTGGGGTCGAAAGCATTTCTTTTTATTTGCTTCTTTTAAGCCGAGCACAGTTTAGGTTTCGTGCTGTCTTAAGAGAACTATCCAGCAGCTTCTTGCTCATCCTTATTGGGAGAACTGCACCGTTACTTTAAAAACACACATACACAAAAACCTTAAGGGAGAAAGGTAAGTTTCGGTTTGGTTTCTTTAATCATTAGTTGCAGCGATGCGCTGGCAAAACCAGAAAACCTGTAAGTGAGCGGAATACAGAATATGAAGTTAATTGCACATGTTTGTCTCATTTCAAAGCTACTGCTCTGCTTTTTAATTCTAGAGAGCTAGACTGAAAGGCGATGGACGCATGCTTGACGTACTGAATATTCGAAATGTCAATGGCAGAAACTTAAGTGGTAAACGTGGCCAGGGCAGAGCAGGGGTACAATGGGAGTCTAGATGCGGAGTGAGCTTCGGGATTGAGGTTGTAAGTTCATTTCGTGGGAAGAGAGGGATAACTTGGGCTTTGGGGGATGCATGCCTCTACTTTCGCAAAGCAACCGAAGGACCGGAGAGGCTTGAGTACCGTTAAGGGGAATCAGAAGCCTGGACTTGTAGATTAGACCAGCGAAAATCCCGGACTTAATTGCATTAACCCGATAACATGTGCTGGGGAGATGAGATTGCCAGATGGAATTTAGATGCTGCACCAGGCAGCGAGTTGTAGTTGACTGAAAAAGTACATGCTGCCTGAGGGCTGGGGCTGGGCTGGGGCTGGGGTGGGTAGAAGCTGTCAGAGCTCATCATTGCTAGGTGTGCGGGCTGTAATTCACGGGCGCCAATTACCGTGATTCTGTTTCAAAAGAAGATAGCCAATTTGGGGCCGAATTCTTAAGCCTGTACCGGATATGAGATTCCCTTTGTTCAGAAAAGCGTAAATAAGATCCTGGGAGCTGTGTCTGTGGAGCGGCGGCTGCCTGGGAGCCTCGTTGTGCTGGGCGCTGGGAAGCGGATTCCAAGCTCTGTCCTTGGTCCTACGCGGCTGACTTCGCCTTCGGGGCGAGGGGGAACCCCTTCGCAGCCACCCCGGGAGCCAGCTAGGCTACGTAGCCCTCATCCCCTTCCTTACCGCTCCCCTCCCCTTTTTTCTCGAATAGCTATTGTTAAACTGACGCCAGGAGAAAGATGGTTGGGGATGAGACGTTGGGCAGGCACATGCTTCATTTTAACTTTTGCGATTTCTCAGGGTTTAGGAGAAACCAGCAGGCTTTTACTGCGAAAAAGAGAATCCAGGGTAGATGTGGGAAAGGGGGAGGGTGTTCGAGGGGCGGGGAGGGCGGAGGGGGTGGTGGTGGCGGTGAACGAGGTGCTGCCTTTGCCTAAGAGAAGTTTAAATTATTGGCAGGAGGAGGTGTGGGTGAGTGTGTGCGTGAGAGCGCCCGTGTGGGGCTTGAGAGGGAGATGATGGGGAAAAGGTACAAAGCCGGCCCGGGTTGTGAATTTCTCGCTGCTCTCCACCCCACCCACTCTCCGGGTTCGAAAGCCAACGCGCGGCCAGCCTCCTCCAGACTCGACTCTGCCATCTCCGGGGCGGTGGGGACTGGGGATGGCAAGGTGGCAGTGCCCACCATGGGAGCTCCGCGGCGAGCAGGACCTCGCGTGGCCATTGTTGCTTAATTTATGCCCAGCACGTTGCTACGTACCCACCTATTTCACGTCTGTAAAGAATTAATATGAGAGCTATACAACTGTGGCAAATTGGAGGTTGGATACGTTCCCCGTTTTCCATTTTCAAGTACGGGTTAGGGAAACTGATGTGGAGACTGGGTATTTTCTCTAGTAATTACCAGCTGCAGATCTGGCTTTATTGTGGAGAGAGTGAGAGAAATAGTCAACCATTTAGTATCTACTCTTAACACTGCTGGGGCGGGCTGGGTGTCTCTGTACTTTCTCCCCGAAATGCATGGGTTCTCTCCTCTCCCCCACTCATGGACAAACATTTCTGCGGGTTAAGATTCTGAACCTTCAGCCCTTCTCACACCCCTGTTTATTATACCCATCCTCTAGATGTTGGGAGTGGGAGGTAGATGGAGATGGTTAATTTCTTAGGCCTACACTGCAACCTATGAAATATAGGCTTAAAATGGGGCCAGGGGTGCAGAGGAGACAACAGTAACTGAATAAATTATTTTCCCACTTGGAAATCAGTTCCTAAAGGTCAGGAAAAAGATGTGCGTGTTTTGATGGAAGGGTAGGAAATCTCTTTGGGCCCGTAAGACTTCCTTGGTAAAATGGCTTCTTAAATGGGACATTGGAAAGATTTGTCAGAATGTGAACAAATAAATCTGCAAAAAAAAAAAAAAAAAAAAAGAAAAAAGAAAATGCTCAGTATTTAAAAGTCGCCTTTTGGGGAGTTAAGAAAAATAACTATCTCCCTTAGTTATTGCTGTCATTCCGTGTGTCTGTCTTACATCAGGCATTCCTGAGTTCCCCTTACCTCTTTTTACCAAGTGCTTCGGCACCCCACTTTATAAAGCTGACCTGTTCTGGAGTTCTCCATCAAAACGGAACGTTTGCAGGTAGAAGTGGTTTGGGAGACTTGGGTAACTCTGTTGAGAGAGAGGTCGCCCATAACTTCAAGAAGTCAGCTTGAGGAAGTAGGGCGTAGGGCATTCTAAGAGTTTTAGGTTTGGATTGTCAAATTTGGTAGGCCCATTTTTGTCTAACGTTTGGAAACAGGCATTTTTAGCAATCCTGCCTGCCTGGGATGGGAATAATATAATTAACTGTTTAGAGGGAGGTCAAAGAGGCGCAGGCGCTTTGAGCGGTTTTCCTAGGAACCCGTACAAAGTCAATTAAGGTCATTTAATTGCTAATAGGATATGGGGTGACAACAGAAATGCTAATATAGAATCAATTAGCTCTTTCTGGTGTCCCCAGTATAGGTCCCCCCAAATTGAGGGATGGACTGTCTCCATTTCGATCGTGGTTGAGCCCCCTACTTTACCACGCCTGAACTGACTTCGCCCAAGAGAGTAATTTTGCCTCCCCCACCCCGGCCCTTGGTTAGAGGAGTCCTTCCCCGCTTCTCCCCCAGCCCCGCCCGTCGCGTGGGGGCGGGGAGCGCTGGGCGCCCTTAGCGGACCTTGCTGCATCAAACCCGCATCATGCCCTTGAAGCTGTAACCTCGGTCACGTTCTTGCGGCGACTCAGTCGCCCACTGCTCAGTTCCTTCCTCTTACCTCCTGCGATTTCAGGTAGGTATGACAGGTGATATTTTTAAATGTAGTCTTTTAGGGGGAAGGGTTAAAACGGAAGCCTTTGCAATGAAAAAAAAACCCCAAACCCACAACCCAACACGACAGGTGCTCTCGTAATTAAACGGCTAAGCAGGTGTAAAAACGTGCTCCCGCCGCGTGGCTCGGGGTCGGTTTTGACTCCCAGTCGTGGGGTTGGGTCTGAGGACAGACACAGGTTTTTCTGGGGAAAAGCGATTGAGTCGGGCGTGGGGGCGGGCCAAAGCAAGGCAGCGATGGGACGCCCCCTCGGTGAAGAATTGGCCATTTCGGGGCTTCGGTGGGGGACGTTGGAAGGATGCGGCGAGCGGCAGGCACTTGTATAGTCGAGTGCAGGATTTCCTACTTTGCGTTTGAGGCAGAGTATAGCACCCCGCACAGGTACCTGGGGCTTCTCTGAACGTCAGATTCCATCTAGAGAGGCAGAGAGGGACGGCGGGGGCTAAGCCTTTAGTTTTCCGCCAAGGGACGGGACCCTTCGGCTGTGAAGTAGGGGAAAAAAAGAGTCTTTTATCTCTGCTTGGAATTTATGGGTACATATATGTATGTAGATGTATTTGATACACATATGTATCATAGTAGCCCCCGCGCGAATCGCTCCTGCTCCCCGTTAGCGCCCCGAGCCTCGGGGTTTGCAAACTTGCACCTGGAATCCGCCGCCCCTGGGCGCACGCGCCTCTCCGCGCGGCCTGGGGAATCTGGTCAGGGAGCTCGCTCGGCGGCGGAGGCCGGGGGCCGGAGCCCAGCGGCCGCAGGCGGGCGTCTCCTCGCCGGCCCCGACCCGCCGGGCGGCGGGGCAGGGCACGCGCCGGCGGCGGTAGATGCGGCGCCGCGAACTCGCCGCCGGCCCCGCCTCCTGGCGCTCCTCCAGGCAAGCCCCTCCTCCCCGCCCCGCTACAAACGGCGGGCCCGCGGCGCCGGGGCGTCACTGAGGCAGCTGCCGGCCGGGTGAGGAGGCCGGTCGCCGGCGCGGCGCGGGTGGGGCGGGGGTGCCGCCGGTTCCAGCCCGCCTTCCCGCCACCGCCAGGACTGGGGACGCCGCCGCCGCCGCCGCCACCGCCTCTCCGCCGGGCCCGCCCGGAGCGACTCCTCCGCGGCCGTGCTGCCGGCCGTCGCCGCCGCAGCGCCGAGGGGCAGCAGGCAAGTGAGGGGGGCGCGGGGAGGGCGGGCGTGCCGCGTCCCGCCCGGGTCTCTTTTGGACGCCGAGGTGAAGGCTGTGCGCGCCGCCGCGGCGCCGTGCGGAATCCGGCCTCGGCTCGGTGGGAGCCCTCGTCCCGGCTCAGGGTTGGGGGCGCGGAGGTGGTGCACGCGAAGTTCCTAGAGCTCGGCCTCTCGCGGCGGGAGTGGAGGGCATTGGGCGCCTCGGGAGGTGGCACCGCCCCTCCCGTGGGCACAAGCCGGTTGGGGGCGGCGGGAGCCGAGCGGGGCCAGTCGCGTCCGGCAGCGTGCACAGGCGTGGACGTGCCTGGGGCTGGCCGCGTGTAGCGCGAGAGGAACTGCGCCCAGACGCAGGTGAGTGTATTGGAGGGAAAGTGGGGGAGGGGGCTTTTCTAGAAAAAGGGCAGGATTCCCGTAGTGGCCTGGCGACCCGGCCTGGTGGAAGGCTGTGTGCAATGGTTCTCCAGCTGGGTGGTGGCTGCTGGCGTGCCCACTTGTTCCGGCGGCTCCTCGCGTGGGGTCCTTGGAGCTCACAGGGAGTCTGGAGACTTGCAGCGGCCGCGCAGCGTGCGGAGGTGGCATGGGGCCGTGGGCGCCCGGGGCCGAGCCAAGAGGATCCCCCGGGCCGCTCTCCCCCTTGCGCGGTGTTAGGGGAGGCCAGGCGCAGCCGCGCGAGGTCGCCGCTCGCGGTGGCATCCCGGGTTTGCGCGCGAGCGGAGCGCTGGGCGGGAATCGCGGGGCGCGCCGGGCCGCGGGGCGAGGCCGGCTCCGGGCTCTGGCTTGCTCGCGGGGGTTGCGGCAGCTGCGCCTCCGGCTCGGCCGCGAGGGCCGGCCAGCTGCGGCCCCCGTGCACGGACGTGTTTGCGTGCACTGGTGAGATTGGTGGAGTCGCGCGCAGACCGGCATCGGTCCACCAGCAGGTGCTCCTTCAGCGGTCGTGACAATGACCAGCAAACAGTCTTTCCACGGCGTTTCCTTAAAAGCTTACTTGTTATCCTAGAGGGCCGGGGCGCAGAATCTTGCCTCTGGATGTGAGCTGCGAGCACGGAGTTGTAGCTGTCCAGATGGTCATTTAAAATAGTGTGCCGTTTAAAAGATCATCTTTATGATGAAATTTTCGTCTCCTGTCTTCTCTCTACCTTTTCTGAAATGTGAGGCGGATTTGTTACCGGCTATGTACTCCTCCTTTATTTCCTTTGCTCCAAAGAAAGGTGCTTAACAATGCCAAATGAAATACCTCCAGCAAGGACAAAGAGCTTTTTAAAACTTAATTTTTTGGTGGACCTACCGGTAATCATTCTGCCTTCATAAAAACGTAGCTCAGCTCCCATACCTATGGCAAATAAGTCCATATAAAATCACTCCAATACCAGTTGGAGTGTAATTTTCCCATCCCTTTAAGTAAAATCGGTTTGTTTGAAATACTGTTTAGTTGCCCTTGAAGACAATTTTCTGAAGAATCGTTTCCCCAGAGTCGTTTGAATTTTTCATTTGTGCTAAGGTCGCTCCTTCTCGCGGAAGCTGACCTGGAGTCTCCATTTTGGTGAGCGGGTGGAAAAGCTTTCCTGGATCTACTTTCTCATCTGGATCTTTGGGTCTAGAAATGGTGACTCTCTTGCTGGATGGACTGGAATATTACTGCATATGTTTTTGGGCTATTCTTTATAAGAGGTTTGTAGAAATGTTGATGCAACACTGCTCAGGTGTGTGTGGGGGTCCATACTTAAACTTCCCTTGGAAATGGGGGAGGAGAGGGGAAGAGGGGGCAAGAAGAAAACATCTGGAAGATAATGGCTGGGGTGGGATAGGAAAAATTAGATTATGAAGGAACACTTTACATCCAATTTTCTATGACTCCTCTGCTTTTTTCTTTTCCTTCTTGAGAGAATATTTTTGTGTTTGTGTAATCAAAACTGGCCCCTTATGGCCTATTTGGGTAACTTTGTGCTGCCACCTTTTGGGGAATGAGATTTTTAACTTCCCCTTCAAAGACAGAGGCTTAGGCATTTAAAGCCCCGGGGCTTGAGGTTTTTCCTCCACTGTGTAGTGTTTATTCTTAGGAATCTTGTCAGGTCAGCTGTTTTGAGCTGCACATACTCTTTCCCCATGGTTTAAGAGAACTTTAGTTTTAGGATATCTCCTAGAATAGAACAGGTACCCCAAAATGGTCAGTGTCCACCAGGCCCTCTGTTATTTACTGCTAAACCTTATTTTCTTTTTCTAGGCTCTGGATGTGTTAGTTGTTAGAGTTCAGTTTTTGGTTTTGGTTTTTTGGTTCGTTTGCTTTGCTTAATGCTTCTCCACCAGAGAAACAGGGTCCTTCCCTGGGTTTCGGTGCTTTTTGTTAAGACCCAGCTCCCATTGGGTTATGAAGAACTGTGCTCTCAGTGGCATTTCTACCACCCCCTTCCTTAATCCAGCCTCTTGGTTATTTGTACACAGACTGATGTTCCTGGCTGAATCCTGATCACTTTCAGCCATTCTAGCCTTCCGTGCTGCTTTTCTTGTTAATGTGATTGTAATTTTTAAAAATACTGCTTTTTTTCCCCCAACCTGTCTTTCTCTTCTTCTCTTCTAGAAGCAAGTCCCAAGTTCTCTTTAAGGACACAACAAAACCATCCAGAATACCCTGACTTCTAAGCTGGGATCAACCTTTTTCTCTTCTTTTGGGGAAATTTTTTTTTTTTTAAATCTGTGATGCTTTTCAGGTGTTAGCATGGCACAAGAGCACCACAGTGGCAAATTACCTTTCATGTTCTTTTCCCCCAAAGAACTGGATACTCTGAAATAGCATCTTATCGAGACTGACTTTACCATTCGCCTTTTGATCGCTTGGCCTGCATGGTAGGGTCAGTTCTTTTGCTCTTATTTGAAATCCTATTAAATCTACCACATTACCACATTCTTATTGCCATCTTTGTCACCAGTAATGTTTATTGAGAAGTAAGGGAGGCTAGAGATCTGCAGTACTTAGCCTGATCAGGTTATTTTTTTGATGGCATTGATGGGGGCGGTATAGGTGAGGTGGTGTGGGGCTGGATGGTGTGCCACCCTGTGGAAAACCTGCCCATAGCAGTCCAGCCCAGCTCTTTCTGATTGTTTGGATACTCAGCTGGACAGACCAATAATCATAATAAGCTACCACGTTTAAGTGATTTTTCTTTTTTTTTTATAATATGGGTACTTGGAGGCAGGGCTGCTTTATAGTCATGTGACCTGTGCAGTCATAACCCCTCTGCTTTGAAATTCTTAAAAATTTTTGAACAGGGGGACCCCATGTTTTCATTTTTGCACTGGGACTCACAGATTATGTAGTTTATTCTGGTTAGAGGCTTTCTCAATTGTTAATATTTAGCTGCCAGCATTACTGCTTTATGCTAATGTATTATAGAACTGTTGGAAATGGAAGGCTTTATGCACTGGTGCGGCCACACCCAACTCTTGAATTAACTCTATGGAGGATAGTAGATGCGTAGAATGTTCACTTTGGCCAGTTTCATTTTACAGATGTGGAAGTCTTCACTGGTTCTGGTTACTCACAGGACCTATATGTTGTGTACATTAATGCCAGATCCATTGTTTTATATGTTTCTGACTTGGGAAGAACGGTTATCTATTTATTTGATTCTAGACAGTAGTCGGTTTGCAATGCTAGTTGATTTTTCTTTCTTGGTTTCAGATAATATAAATCTGTTAAGTAGAAACAGAAGGCACTTAAGCTTGAAAGGCAATTTATTTTAAGGCTTTAGTGTATTAAAAGATATACTTTTTTATGGTTAAATAGGATTGGCAACTTGAAATCTGAACTAAAAATAGGAATTAGTATAGCAAAATTCTATAGAGGTTTTATGGAGTAGTTAGAAATTTTTCACTAACAAGAAATGAACAGATTTGCTTTTAGCATGCATGATGGATATCATAATGTTAATTTTAGTAAGGTCACAGGAGAATTTTTTTTAAGGGAAGATGATTTTCTATATCTATAGGATTGTATTCCATTGCACAAAACAAAACAAAAGGTGACTCTTCTGTGAGCAACACTACTAGCTGCATTCCCATAGACTTCCTCCCCTTTAATACCAATGCTAAGTTTCCAGAGATTGGTCTACATAAAAGTATCTATTTTTGGTAAAGGTGTTAGTATTTATTTTCTCAGAGCTATGGGTTAGGCTTTTAATGCATCAATTTCATTGATACTCTTAACTGCATGTTTCCTTTTTGGACGTTGCTGAATAGTTTTGTGTGATGACAGTTAAGGGAAGGGTTTTCCTCGTAAGAAATCTTCAAGCAGGGAAGGATAGGTGCTTTGGGAAGGAGTGGAATAGGTAAAATAACCAAGAAGGTCAAAGGAATAGGTGGCAGGGGGTTAAAACCAAATCAGTTTAGAGGTTGCAATATTAATTGCATGTAACTGTGTGTGTGTGTTTTTTTTTAGCTTGGGCTTTCCTAGTGCTTGTCTATATTACTGATTTCCATTTGTCGCTTTCTGACTGAAAATGAGTAGATTTGACAAGCGAGACCCCCTTTCCCACTTTTAGAAATTATTTATTTGAAAAAACTTGACAGTTTTTCTCAGTAGACTTATTTATTGTGAGACAGTTGTAGTAAAATGATAGGGTATTTTTTTTTAACATGTCGAAGATTTTAAAAGCTTTAGATAAGTTTTGAACTCCTAGGTTGAGGCATCTGTATATTTTTCCCTTGTTTAATCTCATCGTGATAGATTCATATTAGCCTTTTTTACCTTGAATTAAAAAAGGAGTCTGTCTCATGAAAAGGAAATTTATATTCTACATGATTAGCTTCTCTTTTCCTGTAGAATTTTTCTTGTTGTGGGCTGTTTATTACCGGAGTTGATTTCAGCAACTTGAAAGACTATATTAATGGAATATCACAGAAAAAACCTATTTCATAAGTATCAAACGGATTAACTGTGCTTTCAGGATGAGTTTTCATTTTGCTTTTGGGTTAGCAGTGGTCAAACTCACTTGGAGCTTCTGTAATTATTTTCTTGACTAGTTTTATCTGCTTATGAGAATAGAGGCAGTTGTTTTAGAATTCTTAGCTTTCCTGTATTTCCTCATTATGGAGTCACTGCAAAATTGAAATTTCTTGTTAATATTGAGGAGTTCGGAGTCTCTTTGAGCATCCGAAGAAAGCTGTGGGCCCTCTCTAAGGAAATGCACATATGCAGAAATTTCCATACAGTTTTTATCATCTTGCCCTCCGGAGTAAAGAGTGTTAAAATACGGTTCTATTTGGGAAATAGATCTTTGAAAATTGGAGTTGTCTTCTTACCTTGGTGAGAGTGGGGCAAAGTCATTCAGATCAGTTCTTGTCTGCTGTAGTGTTTGCGATGTGGGCCTTTACCTTTCATCGAAGGCAGACTCGAAGCTTCCTTCTCTCCTCATGGTGTGTTTTAAAATCCGTTCTGATTTTTTAAGCAAATATTACACATGTAAGGTCGTCTTGTGACACAATGCTGCCAGTTTAGCGTCTGAGTTGTCTTGCCTCAGTAGGTTTTGTCACTTAGGTTGAAATTCTTAATTTAACAGAGCCAGGTGGAAAATACTAGGCTGAAAGTCTGAGGTTTCTGTCATCTGGTTTTGGCTCAATTACTTATGTCCTTAGTTTCTTAACCGTTATTTGAATATAAAACCTCACCCTCCACATCTCAAGGACCGGTGAAAAAGAGCACATTGAGATACGAGATTTTTGGCAGTGGAATGACGGTTTATTGAATTGGAAAGGTGGTAATAGGTGGTCCCCATAGATTAGTTATATATATATTTGGCCTTCAATGTGTTGTTATGAACCGTTGTTTTTAGTGATTCTTTGTAACGTTCCATCATGTGTTTTCTATTCCTATCATGGAGAAAGAGAAAATTCCCAGACCGCAGGGAGGTTTTCGGGAGAATTGTGACTTTGAACATTTCAGTATGGAAATAGATATAAATATATCTATGATGATGGAATTTGGAAGGGAAGCTTAAAATGAATTTTTTTCTTGAAAGTATAAATAATGCTAAAAGATTACATGTGAAATTATGAGAATTTAGCCAGCTAACATTCCAGGAATATAAATGTCTTGATTTAAATTTTCCATCTTTTTTCAATGAGAAATCAAATTTTTAAATTTAAGCATTTACATTAAAATAATCTGTCCATATTTTCATGATTTGAATTTTGTTTAATCTCTTATCAAGGATCTATTCCTCTACATCACAAAATGGAATTTACACAGAAATACATTTTTTACCTGCTTGTTTCAGTTTGCTCTCACCACCCCAAGTGAAAAGTCCCTGATGGATGTCCTGTCAAGTAAGTTATTGGAAATTGCTCACTTGTTCAGTTTTTAAAGGACGTTTAACACTTTTTTTATTCTTTAGGCATCATTTGTGTATACCAGAAGTACAAGAGGTATTTCTCAAAGCAAATAAATCACAGTATATTTGAAAATAAATTCAGTGAATTGGATACGGAGCGGGAAATATTCCTGGAATTGATCGTACGTGATCTTGAGTTTCCTCTGAACTCCTTTTCAAAGGTGAGATTTTTCTGTCTCACCGATGCTGCCTGTACTGGAGGTACCTCTGGTGGTGTGAGGATCACCCACCTTTATTGCAGAGCTATCCAGAAGATTTTAAATATACAAAGTTTATTATAGAGGAAGCAAGTTTTTATAACTTGTTTCCAGGTAAGGCCCATTTCTGTACCCTCACTGTCTCTCCCCTAAGTGCTTCTTACTGGTTGCTGGCTTATTTTGTTTAAACCCTTGGGGTCCTTTCTGGCCTCTGGCTGTGAATGACTCATGGGCTTTTTCCAGATACCGGGTCATCAGTGCTTTTGACTTTCATCCCTTCTCTGCCATTGTCTCTGCGAGGAACTTGAACTATCCACAGCCTTCCTCTCCTCTGTGACGCCTCTGTGCTAGCCCTCTGTACCTGAGTCTCCTGTCTATGCTTCTGAGCCCTGTGCTAGTTCTACTTCTAGCCTGGCAATTCTGGGACACTTGTCTCTTTATTTTATCTGGCTCGCACTTTTGCATTGGCTCTTAAGAATATTGTTACATTTTACTCATTGAAGAATATTTTCTGTGACCAAGTGAGTTGGTGCTATTAGAGGAGAAGAGGGAGAAATGGGTATCAAAGGACTGATAGTTTCTGCCACAGATCCCAAATGGTGGCCCATGGGCTGCGTGTGGTCAGTAGCTGTTTTATTTGGCCTAAACTATATTTTTAAAAAATAGTGAATTGTTGATTTAGGTGTTGGAAAATATCTTTTAAAGATCTAGTCATATTTCATGTCTCTTGAAAAGTTGGAAGGATAGAACAACGCTGAGCCCGTATCTGTCCTTTTATACGGAGCGAGATTTGTTTCACTTCAGGATAAAATACTGCCTGGTTTTTGTGGGTATTTGAGTTTGTGACTCCAATGCTGTAGTTCCTGAAGGCATGGGAATTAAAAAATTTACTCAAGTACAAAGACAAAAGCAGTAGTTCTAAAGACTTCATATTCTTTTGGTTTTCTTTGTGTTTGCAAATAATTTTTGGATTATGTTAGGTGGCTCCTTATGAGGTAGAATCTTGTAGTCTACTTCAGGTGGAGAAGTCTTGTCTTGGACCTCTCTTTCCTTACTCCCTGGTTGCAAGACAGTTTCTCCTTCCTTTACAAGATGTGCTTCCATCAGTTCATCTTACCTTTTCCCCCTTCCCCCGGGATTTTAGACCTGCCCTCATTGGGAACAGGGATTTCTTCCTGCAGGTTGCCGGCTTGTATTTGTTCAGATGCTTTGGGGTCAGCAGAAGTTGTTTGGTGCTGGGAAAACTAATAGGATGTTATGAGCTGTTTAAAAGAGGCCGGTGGCCCACGTGCTCACCTCGTTGCTGATGGTGTCAGCTCAGGAGAGACTTTCTCCCCTCAGAGCACTGTAAAAATGAGCTGATATGAGAGGTTACCAGGTGTGAGGTTTATATGTATGTTGTTTTCCTCTCCTCTTCCCCCTTATTTTTTTCAGTCTTCAGCCTTTTCTCCTCCTCTCTAGAAACATCAGGGCAGCTTCAGCAAAGCTTTCTCCCACGTGTGCAGTAGAGCAGGCTGATGCGCCAGCAGAAGGAGAAAGAGGCTCCACATGTCATGTTTGGACCAATGCTGTAATTTTATTTTACAATAAGGAGGGTGGATATTATTAATCTACTCTTGAGCATAATAGCCCGATTTGAATAGCAGAGAGCAACTTTGGTGTGTGTTAATATCTAGTGAGATGAATACAGATGAATGCTAAGTAGGTAGAAAATGTCAGTGTACAGCCTTCCTTTTGGTGACTTTAAGCACTACGTTTCTAGTTAACTTTTTATTCAGCCTGGCAACAGATATGAAGATCTGTTTTATCAACTCAGCATTAATGTGGCTTCTGAGGACGGAACAATGCCTGTAAAGCCCTGCCTTCCCGGCCAGTCGTAACGAGGAATTAGAGTGAGTTCCCTGTATTGAACATCTTAGCGAAACCCTTTAGAATCATAGGAGCTTAATGCTGGCAGTTTTAAAGATTGGCACAATCTCCAGCCCAGCCAAATCTTTTTGATATTTGGGGTGTGAGTAAAGGTGTCTGCTTATTTAAAAAAACTAATTTTGAATTAACTGTGTGTATAGTTTAAAAGAAATTATTGTAGGTATATTCTGAACTTATTTTTAAGAGGCACTTAAAAATAACTCTTGGCACCAAGCATCTTCGATGATTAGTGTTCTTTTAGATGAATATGTTGATTATTTTGATGTGCCCAGAGTATCCGGTGGAGGGGTTTGCAGGATATCTTTGTGGGTGGGGGTGGGGAATTGAGAATTGGTTAAAAACCAAACCAAACCAAACCGTGTTTTATGTCCCTGGAGGCGGAGAACCATTGTCATGGAGCTTCTCCTTTGTCATAAGAAAGGCTTTGGTGTATGTGGGCTGGTGGTTAACTTGGAGTCTAGGCCTTTTCCAAATTCATCTAAAGTTTTCTCTTTTAGTTTTGTTAAAGGATCTTAAAAAACAGGTCTTCAAGTTTTTTTTTTGTATTGGGACTAAGCTCAGAAGCCAGGAAGATTGTGTGGTACTTATTGTTTCCTCATGCATTAGTACTCAGTGCTAAGGTTCTGAGAGCTTTGAAGAAGTTTATAAAGCATCCTTGTCCTCGTGTTCCTTGGTCTGTCTGCTCAAGGAGATGAGTCAGAAAACGATAATTTAAAAGATGTCACAAGGCCCCCGCCCCGTTTAATAGTGTTTGAGGAATTGAGAAGAGAGGCCTATCTCTGTAGGCTGGGCATTGGAGACCTATCCATGCCCAGATCATGGATATTGCTTTGGGGACAGGCGTGTGTGGCTTTTCTTGGTCAGTATTGTGTGTCTGTTTTCTTAGTTTTTGTGTTTTCACCTCCTCCCCTTCCATGCCATTTTTGTTCCTTTTGGTTCTCTTTTGTGGTATGAGTAACTCTTTTGTGGTTTGCCAGGAGCCAGTCACAGGTGAAGAATATTTATGCAGTGCAGAACCTGCCAAGTTTTAAGTTGTGGATGGACAGAGACGCTGCTGTGACTGTCTTAATTCTGCTGTTTTCCCAGGAAGAATGGATCCCAGGCATGTGTGTGGAGAACTACATGAAGCCCCCAGCCTCATCCCCAGACTTTTCTTCTCTTGACAACATGATGTGCCAGCATCCTCCTCTGGGCATGACATTTATTTTTCAAAACACCTAGGAAAAAGTCATAAAGACTATAATGTCTCTTTGGCTCCTTCCCTCTTCGTATAGTTCCAGTAGCAGAAAGGAAGTGAGGGATCAGAGCTGGGATGCTTTTAAGAGCACTGATTGCACCTTCTTGAGTCTTCCTCATGCCTGAGACCGTATCTGCCAGGAGCATGGGTGCTCAAGGCTGCTGATTGTCTGTAGCTTTCTCTTGCCCGTTCTTGGCGTTCTCAGGTATGCCTGTTGCTTTTCTGCATTAATGGCATTTACATTACTTTTTTTTCTTCTGAAAGGTGATTGAACAGCCTGTATGCTGCTTCATCTCATTGGTTTGCTGGGGAAGCTCATTCCCTCAGTTGGAACTGGCTGTTTGGGAATAATATGTAGTCTTGCTTCTTGGACTTGCTTTTAAAAGAATTTGGCTAATCTGTTGGTATTATTTTGTGGACAGTAGGGGGCAAAGTTTGATTTCATGGTGAACAACATAGTTTGTGATCTAGAGAGGAAACGTGAAGAGATTTTTTTTCCCTCTTTTGTACAACTTCTTAAGTAACTTCTAAGTCACTGCCTCCTAAGAATGCAGAGTAAGAAATTTTGTAGTGGACAGTCAAGTTGGCAGTGTATTGGGAGAGGGTGGCAAGGAGCTGCCTATTCTTAGTTGCTGACGGGAGCTGGCTATTAGGACAGAAAAACAGGTGGAATCAGTAATTGAAGGTGGTGTGCCACCCAAACTGACGGAACCAGGGGTCAAGAGCATTGGTGATGACACCCCGCATTTCTCTCCTTCCAGGACCTCATCACAGCTCCCTGGGCAGTGAGTTTATAGATGAGGAAAACGAGACTCAGAGGCCAGGTGGTTTACCCAAGGATTCAGTTTACCGAGGCGGGATGTAGGACGTAGGTCTGTGATTCCTAGTTCAGTACCTTTGACCCCGGACTCCAGAATGTTCTTTCTACCTCTGGTAGTTCTGCTGGTTGTAGTTTAAGATGGCTGAGGCTGGAGACACAGATCCAAGAGGCGGCTCAGTGACTGTATCTCATCTCTAGGCCTTACGGTTTGGCTCCTCGGTGGTGGGGCTGTTGTAACAGGTTTTTGTTTTAAAAGCTTCACTCTGGTCCCCGTAACACTCCCAGCAGAATGCCCACCACCTGTTTCCCCAGGGCCAGGATTCTAACCTTGCATCATTTTAAGTCTGTGACTGGGTGACTTCTGGAAGGATTCCGTCACAGGCTGGTGTCTTTTCTGATGCCAGCTGGCAGTCTGGACTTAAAAGATTACTTTTTGGACCTATATGAAGTATGGATCGGTTATTTTCTATAAGCAAGGGCATGAAGATACTGTCTTCAGACTTATTTTAGGAAGTTGTTGAAATCAAGAAAAAAGATTGAAATACTGTGTTCCATTCCCAGTGAAAGTGACATTCAGATAACCCTGGCTCATTGTCATGGAGAATTGGTAAGGGCCATTCCCTGAAACTTAAGTTTCTGAAACTAATGTGTTCTCAATCTGGTCGGCTTTTAGAAACACCACTGTTTGTGTTCTGAGAGAAAAAGTCACAGGTCAGGTATTTAATAGGATGTCTGATGTCCAAACTTGAATCAACAAGTTATCCACCCAGTAAAGGTTGTTATTGATTCATCTTGTTTCTCCAACTTAACTGTCAGAAAAATTGGTTGGAGGGTGGATGGGGAAGAATACAGATCGAAGATAATTTTTTTGTTCTTCCCTAGAAAGGGGACATCTGTCTTATGTTCTCTCTTACATCTAGTGTGGTACTTGTTTGCACTAGAAATTCAGGATATATTTAATTCACTTGAATTCAAAGTTTGGGATAGAGATAATAATATAGAGGAGAAGAGACAGAATACAGTACTTGAAACTTATTATCAATTGAGTAAGTTTTATTTGCATCTGTAGGTAAACCATGAATGATAGGTGAACTTCTTAGAATTTTAATCACTACAAGAAAATTATAGCAAAAAATATTGCTTTAACTGATGCCATATTTCCTCAAGTCTTAGACGTGCAATTTTTACAAAGTTTTTGAATCTCATAAATGTGTCCACTGAATGGAGTAATTTTTATTTCCATCACAACTGTGTAGTTAGTGGTGCATCTTTCAATCCATGATGTCTTAGAATTGAGAAGCTGAAATAGCTGCTTGTTAACATGTCCTTTGGTTTCTTATCCCTGTGTGTATTTTACTCCTTCAAGCCTATAAATATCATTCCTATACTCTGTGAAACTGATGTAAACCTAAAAAAATAAAATCGAATTGTCTGTGTATTTCAGGCAGGTGTCTCTGGTGTAAAATTGGCCCAATAGGCTATGCACACAGCAGAGAGGAGAGCAGAGCAGTCAAGTGGAATCCTGCCGAGGATGCTCCATACTGTTTTCCATGGTTTAGGACCTCACAAGATGAAGCAGAAGTTAAGACAGGTGTTGAGAATTCAAAGCTGAGTAGCTTTTTATATCATTTCATTTTATAGGACACCACAATCCTAAACTTCGGCTTTAATGAATATGCACCACTTCTCTGTAACTTGCGTTTTGTTTTTTTTTTTTTTTTCAAGTTGGCCTAGGCTATCAAAAAGTTTGAGTAAAGTGTTTCTATAGTTTTGCAGTTCTCTAAGAAATTCGGACACATAAAGAGATCCAGGGACTTGTTGTCAAATCTGGGTGTCCTGTTTTATTTCAGAGTTTCCCTGAGGAGTTTTATGGAACTTTATCTGTAAGGAATTTTTCATTATGGCTGACATTTCTTTCTCTTCTCCATTCCCCATGATAATTTCCTGTTTATTCTTGTCTAAAGAAATGGAGCAAATTTGGTGACAGTTTATGAAATAGCTCATGAATATTTGAAAATGTTTACTGTCCCTTTTTGGCAAAAATCTAAAGTTTTTATTAGTGGCTTCTTTAAAACTTTAAACTGTTCTCTGCCGTACACCTTCATAGGATTTAAATTTTGGGGATTGTATTGTGCCTGGCCTGCTGAGCTTCATGGTATTTTGCTGTCTTTTTGATTGCTCGTCCATTTTTCTCGATTGTTGCTCAACCTTTTCTGCCCTGCAGTAGTTTAGAAACAGTTATTTTTCTAGCTTATATGTGAAAATTTCTTGGTTTCCTGTGCCAAAGTTCATTTATTCAGTAAATATTTGTGTTCGTACTGTATGCCATGCACTGTCTTAGATATCGAGATACAGTGGTGAATGTGATATTGTCCTTGCTGACGTGAAACTTAGAGTTTATTGGAGGAGGCACATGTTAAAGTTCTGGAAGTTGTTATTTATAATTGTGATTTGTGCAGTGGAGGAGGAGTCTTGGGTGCTCCTAACTTAGTGTGGATGGTCAGGGAAGTTCATTGGTTAACTTCATCTTCCCTGCTGTCTACCCTCTCCCTGCCTTACTCACACAAAAGCAGACTTTTTAGTTTTCAATTTCTTAGGCATTAGAATATTAGAATACAAAGGGGTCCTCAAGTTGAACTCTCTTCTCCCTGATAAATTCATGGTGAACTTTGAATCCTGGATCTGATCCTGCCGCTGAGCTTGTATCCCGCCATATATATGGCCTTTTCTTTTTTTAAACAGCTGAGAAACAAATTTTAATGTTCTCTTAAGAATGGCAGTAGGGCCGGCCTTGTGGTGTAGCAGTTATGTATGCACGCTCCGCTTCGGCAACCTGGGGTTCGTGGGTTCGGATCCCGGGTGCGGTCGTACGCACTGCTCCTGTTATGGCGGTGTCCCACATACAAAATAGAGGAGGATGGGCACGGATGTTAGTTCAGGACCAATCTTCCTCCTCAGAAAGAGGAAGGTGGGCAACAGATGTTAGCTCAGGGCCAATCTTCTTCACCAAAAAAAAAAAAAAAACCCCAAAACCAAAAAAACCCAATAATTAAGCAGCTTTCACACTAAAAACTATACAATGAATGCCAAGTCCAGCGGTGAGATCTGCAGTCTTCATTCTTTATTCTCTTCACTTAATGGCTTTTAAAATGTGCTGTCTCTGTCTGATTTTGAAGTATAATTTATCAGTATTTTTTTGATAGCACTTTTCCAGTGTATTGATTGAAGTCTTAAAAACTAAAGAGGAATGTCTGTTAAGCTTTTTGGTTGGCTAAAAGGACTTGAGCAACTCACCCAAAACTGTAGTTTGTCATTGATTGGATTATTTGGTTAGTTTATGAAGAGCCTTTTACTCTGTCAGATCTTGGCGCCCCACCCCATTTCTTCACAATACTATGTTTCTCCCAGTATTCTTTTAAATTTAAATGAAAAACAAGTACCCTATTAATATGGAATTGTCTAAAACATTTGTTGGAATGGGAGAAGCTTAGGCAGTTTTCTCTGTAGAAACCTTGGGAGACATTTATTGAAAAATACTTTTTTCTTAAAATGATCTGACTGGCTTTTGGGTAGTTCCTTAATCCTGAAGGGCTATGTATGTTTGTAAGAGTTTGGTAGAATCTGGGAAATTGCTCAAAGTAATCAGAAAAAGACAAGAAGAAAAGAGATTAAAGAAAATGAGGAGGAAGCGATTCTCCGTGTGGCTGGTTTCCTCATCCATGCAGGTGGTCAGAACTAAACAGTACAGTGAATTTATGATATGGTATTTTAAAATAATATCTGCTTATTAGATCATTATGCTTACTAGAATATATTCTTAACTCATTAGTTACCAAAGAGAGGTGGACTCTAGTGGCTAAAACGGTTGTTTTCAATATTATGTGGTCTTTTGGAAGGTAATCAAATTTGGAATCCCTTTTAGTTTATATCATCTAGAATTGTTTAACATGGGTATAGCATTTTTTCTAGTTGAATCTAATTTCCTCACAGTGTTTGGATCTCAGCCTCCTCTTCCTTAGTTGTAGAAAGAGGCCATTGAAAAAATACACAATAACCTCCGCTCTTGAGTGAGGGAACTTGGAGAGAAGGAAAACAAGTTTCAGTTCAGGAGAGGAGAATTCTAATGTTACTTCTGGCATAGCATGGACAACAGGGATGAGAGTTAAGGGGGGGAGGGAATAGGAGGGCTGGGATAACAGCTTCCCATTGCCTTGGGTGTCTTGTGTCTTCTTAATGGCTCTTTAAACTGGTTTGCAGTTTTAGGACACTTTTTTTTTTAAGTTTGAGGGAGATTGGCCATAAGCTAACATCCGTTGTCAATTTTCCTCTTTTTGCTGAGAAAGATTGGCCCTGAGCTAACATTTGTGTCCATCTTCCTCTATTTTTTATGTGGGATGCTGCCACAGCATGGCTTGATAAGTGGTGCGTCGGTCCTTGCCAGGGATCTGGGCCACAGAAGCAGAGCACGAGAACTTAACCAGACCGGCCCCTAGGACACTTCTGCAATGTTATTTTGCACTGTATTGGAACCTCCAGGATGTCAGTGACCCTGTCTTGTTCCTTGAATGTAGTAGGACCTATTTCTTTAAAATAAAGATTAAAATTATAAAATTACAAATGGCAAAGGTAAATATTTCATGTAAGTTTTTTGGTGTGTGTGGTATACTTAGCCTTGCTACTCTGGGTACTGTGAAGTTGCCATGGATAACATATTGACCAGTTGGAGTTAATCAAAATTCTTCATGTTTAAACTGAGCATTTTGATATTTTTTTATGGATGTTAATTATTACTGTAGAATAGTAATTAAGTGCTGGCTAGTAGATAATATTTTAAGCTGACTTTTGTATTAACAGTGCTGTTTCTCTCCATCCATCCCCGTGAATAATTAAGATCTTACTGTATCTGTTTGCAGTCTCCTAGCTGGTGAGTTTACCAGTTTACTTGGACGGTGCAAGAAGATGTATGTGATCTGGTGTGGTGCTTCTGTAACCACTTTGACTAGACTGAGGCTATGCCTTTTACATGTATTTATGACGTTTTATACGGCTTCAAAACCTGCTACATTAAAAAAAAAAATCACTGCTTCAGGACTGGGCTGAAGTGGCTGTGTTTGCCAGGATTAAGGAGGCAGGCTCCAGGGATGACCGCCAGGCCAGTCATTTAATAGCAGTGTGAAACCTCCTCTGGCTGTGGGGAAGAAGGGCTGCTTTCTGCTCAACACGACGTCTTTTTGGCAGCAGACAGAGGAATTGGGGTCTAAGGTGGATGCTCTAATCACGGAAGGCTAACCTTAAGAAGCGTTGGTGGGCTGCGTACTCCTGTGGTTCATGCCTGGCCCCTGCACACACACACAATCCAGGGTGCAGCAGCAGCTCCATCTGGTATGTTGCAGGCCTGCCGTGACATAGAACTGTTTGTTCTAAAGCAACTCATTTTAAAGCAGCAATATGTTAAATGGGCTGCCCTTCACTGCCGGCCTCGGGTATGTTGGCACTTGATCAGCAGCAGGGTTGTGATCTTGTCACTTCTTGTTAATGAAGCCTTTTATTTAGCTTAGCAAATCATATCTCCTGTTAACATCCGCTCTTTCAAATAGTAAACTTGAAAGGGATGTTTGTGACTTTTTATTAATTAGTAGCTCTCGGGGTGCTTTGGTCCTTGCTGATGATAGCCATTTAGCTGTATTTCTTCTACTGAGATGCAGCTTGTCTTAAACTAGAACCCTCGAATGATTAAAATAATCCTTTTGTTTGTTTGCTGTGTTTGAAATGGTTTTTTATTTTCCCCTCTTAGGTGGCCATTTCCTCCAGTCTCAATTTCACTTCCACTTTTAAATTCCTAGCAGGGGTTTTATCAGAGCATTCACTTTCCCAGTGTAGCAGTTTTACTTTCCCAGCACTTGTTTGTTTATTTCTGGGCAGCCCCAGAGAATAAGTATTTGGTCTTCAGATTTAGTGTGCATTTCTTATATATGGCAAATTCAAGGACATAGAGAATATTAGAGCTGGAGGGGCCCTTACCCACAGTATTGACCAACGTTCTCATTTTATACATTGGAACTGATGCTAAAGATGTTGCCTAATTTCTTGTGAATAGTGACAGCAGTTGGTGACTGGACCAGTGGCTGGTTCCTGACTTGCCTTTCCTTCTCCCAGTCTGCTCTTCTCTCTACACCGCTGCATTATTTCTTTTCTTTCTTCTTTTTGGTCAGGAAGATTGGCCCAGAGCTAACATCTGTTGCCAGTTTTCCTCTCTTTTGTATGTGGGACGCCACCACAGCATGGCATAAGGATCCGTGTGACAGTCCACACCCGGGATCCGAACCAGTGAACCCCGGGCCGCCGAAGCAGAGCGCACAAACCTGGCCACTACGCCACCGGGCCGGCCTGTTTCATTTTTTAAAATGCAGGTGATGCCTTGGTGGGATTGTAAATTGATAAGTTTTTAGAGGGCTTTTTGGCAGCACTTAGCATAATTAAAAATGCAAGTAGAAATTTCTGGTTCGTTGTCTTTAAATTTATATTTTTGCTGTCTTGTGTGAGGTATTTATTGCAAGTATTGTTTTGATATAGTAAAACCTTGGATGTTTATCAACAGGGCATTGGTTAAATTAATTCAGGTATATCTCTACTATATAGTCATCTATAAAGAATTCTTGATGTGCTGATGTTTAAATGTAAAAAGCAAAGTGCAAAGAGCATTATATGTCTCTGTGTATGTATTAAAGTATTTGCTTTCTTCACCTGTGCTTGTGCACATTATATTCTCTTTGAAAATGTTCAAATTGTTAATGAAACTGTTAACCTCTGGGGTGTGGGTTGGAAGCATTAGACTTCTGTCTTTAATTTTATGAGGTTCAGTAGTTATGATCTTTTTGCATCACATGTTTTTTAATATGCAAAAATATTAACATGTAGTTACTAATTACTTCAAAAGGTAATCCTTGTATTTTTCAGAGTGTTTTAATAGATTTTCACTATTCTCTACACCTAAACGGTTTGTTAGTGTTTAGTGCCTGTTTTGAGCTGAGCATTGTGCCTGGTCTTTGTGATTTCGGAAGCTGTGGGATATGGATGCTATCCTTAAGTTTAAGTCTGGTTGACAGCCCAAAGGGAGGAAATGCGATGAGTTGATTAGGTGGGAGGGGGCCTGGTGAGGGCTGCTGCCCAGCTGGGAAAGGGTTCATGAAACTAGGTAGATGTGATGGCACTCTTGGGAGGGTCTATATAGGTAGAGGGAGACACTTTTATTCTAGGAGACAGGAGGATTAAGCATGATGTGCTCTTAGCACATTGAGTAAACAGTTTTGACTATTAGAGGATGGTTAGGTTTCTAGAGGGCCTTGAAACCCAGGAAGGAACGTTTCCATTTCTTTATGGTGGAGGGCATTGTAAAGCCTTCAGAATATGGCAGTAGTAGAAAGAAAAGTTGAGAGAAACCAGACTGGGGACAGTTTTGTAGGATGGCTTGGTGAAAGGAAAGGTGCAGTAGAGGACATAGGCTGATATGGCAAAAGCAGCCCTGGGAAGGGAAGAGCAGGACTTCAGGAGGACAACGAGATGGGATTTGGTGCCTATGTTGGAATCCACCAAATGAAAAACAACTGCTTGACATCCTGTGTACTCCTTCTGGGAGAGACTCATACGATTCCCAAGCATTTTCTAAACCAGAGTAAGTGTGCAACATGAAACATAACTCACTATGATGCTTTTTGAAGGGTCTTTTCTGAGAACTAGAATGTAAAGTTATAGTCATGGTTCCCCTATTGTGGTTTTATAAAAATTCTATATCAAAGGAAGTTAAAGTGATTAAAATAACTACTGGACATAAGAAGTAGTTTACACAGTCTCGGGGCTGGAGGAACATGTCTTTGAAGGTAAGGAAAGCAATAGGAAGCCGTTCTAAGGTTTATCCATATGTGTTAAAGAAATTCACCGTTAAAGAAGACTTATTTAGCAATGAGTTAAACCAGCGATTCTCAAACTTTTTGGTGTTAGGAACCTTTTATACATTTAAATTATTGAAAACGCCAAAGAGCTTTTGTTTATTTATGTTTACCAATATTTATTTTATAGGAAATTAAGACGAAAAAGCTTAAAAATATATTTGTTTAGTTAAAAAAAATAAACCCATAACATGAACAAAAATAACATTTAAAAAATGAAGGATATGTATATTTTTCTAAAACAGAAAAAAATAGTGGTAAGAGTGGCATGGTTTTACATTTTTTCATCTCTTTAATGTCTGGCTGAATAGAAGTCAGCTGTATTCTCATATTGCACCAGACTGAATGCAGAAGCAGATACCGTGCATCAGAGAACCTTTGTAAAGCTCTACTGTACGCTTATGAGAGAATGAGAGAGAAGATGTTGTTTTGACCCCGGTTGGATCTATGAAAAGGTCTCAGGGACTCGCAGGAGTTCCCAGACCCCATTTTGAGTACTGCTGGATTGGACAAACGGCTTCCTGGAAGCAATAGGGCGAGGCTCATTTGAGCTTTAAAAGAAATTTTAGAATCGGTATTATGGGGAGGAGTTGGATAGTCGTCTTTCCAGAGGAAGTGTAAGTTGAGAATAAACGCATGGAATTAGAATAATGGAAGGTGAGATTGCTGGATGTTGAAGTCTTCAGCGCGGTGACCAGATTCTGTCACTAGCAAGTTTTACTTTGCCCCAGGTCTCGGGTCTTACTTTCCTTACTTAACAATTGAGGCTGCGGACTGGCTCCCAGAAGTCTCTTGTAGCACTAGCGTCCTATGATTTATTCATGTATTTTTTTATAGTGCTCTCAACACTTTCTATAAATACGCACATGCCCACACATCTGCGTACACACATTTGGAGCACTTCGGAAGGTCCAAAGTGAGCTAAAAATGCACTTTGGAGTAGTTCACCTAAGCATTTTCTTTTTCCTACATTGGTTTCATTGTCCTAGTTTGTTTCTTAAATAGAAATTGACTAAATGGTACTGTGGGTGTACATAGAATCCTAACCTCTTGTCAGCTGTTGAACACACCTGCACTTTTTTTTATAACCTTCCAGTGCATTTATCCTCCCCCAGTCATAGGATTCGGTGGGTAAGAAGGAGGAAGGTGAGATGTCATCCCAACCACCATTGTCAGGCAGGGGCTCCACTGTACATTCAGAGACAGTAGTCTCTTCCCCCTTTAAAATGCTAAATGGGGTTGTTGGTGGTGAGGGGGTACCCATTTATTTTTCTGTTTATGATTCCACATTTATTTGATATTTTGATAGAATTAGTTTCCTTTGAGTTTCAAATTTGCTCATTTAGACATTTCTGCATTTTAATTTGGATAACAAATTCCTGAACATTTTGTTGTCAAATATTCAGACTTTATTATTATATACCCTCGCCTGATCAAGAAATACTCATACCAGTGGCATCTAGCATTCTTAATACGGTTGATTTCTATTTAAAGCTTAAGTCCCTTTGCTAGGATACCTCTGGTGGGTGTGGTGAGGATTACTGGTATTTTGGAATTTCAGGTTGCGAGAAACTTAACTTCTCTGAAAACTCTAAAGTCCTTGAGGGCAGGGAGACACTTTTACATTCTGATAGTTCCTTGTGCACAGAGCTTAATATTTTTTGAATGAATGACAGTAAAACTTTTATTTCCTCTCAAACACAAAATTCAAGATAAGAAACATTAATCACTTTTTAATTTTGGAAATCCCTTGTAGCTATAAAAATGAAATCTTCAATCTGAGAAAATTTCTGCCTAGTTTAAAAGAAATAAGGCTGTTTAATATATACATTAAATTTGAGATGATTGCCAGTAGTGCTCCTTTTGTATTTCTTCTGGGCTGTGATATTTTATACCTTCAGGCTTCTCTGGGTAAGGGTATCTCTAAAGGCAAAGGGCTTTTTTGAGAAAGTCTGGAGGGCAGCTGTGTCTGTGTTACACAGCTCCAAATTGAAAGGAAAAGTAAAAATGGGAGGAACGGGGCCAGCCCCGTGGTGTAGTGGTTAAGTCCGATACAGGCTCCACTTCTTTGGTGGCCCAGGTTCGCAGGTTTGAATTCCAGGCCCAGACCTACACCACTCATGGAGCCGTGCTGTGGTGGCGACCCACATACAAAATAGAGGAAGATTGGCACAGATGTTAGCTCAGTGATAATCTTCCTCAAGCAAAAAGAGAAAGATTGGCAACAGATGTTAGCTCTGAGTGAATCTTCCTCACCAATTAAAAAAAAAAAAAGGGAGGAAGGGTTGCTATACAATTCACAATATTTAGGCTTGAAACTGAGTCCAACTGGAAGGTTTATTAGTATGTAATGTGTTCTTGATCTGAAAAGCCCAAATGGGGTGCTCTTGTTTTGGAAGAGCAGGAAGAGGATGTTAATGCCAGTTTACCTGCAGCTTCTGTTTAATAAATGAAAATGGGATCTTCTGAGATTTGTTTTAGTTGAAGTATAATTGACATACAATATTATATTAGTTTCAGGTGTACAACATAGTGATTCGATATTTTTATACGTTGATATGATCACCACAATCTGTCACCATACAAAGTTATAATATTATTGACTGTATTCTCTATGCTGTACATTACATCCCTGTGACTTGTTTTATGATTGGAAGTTTGTACCTCCTAATCCCCTTCCCCTGTTTCACCCAAACCTCCAACCCCTCCCATGTGGTAACCACCAGTTTGTTCTTTGTATCTGTGAATCTGTTTCTGTTTTGTTTTTTAGATTCCACATGTCAGGGAAATCATACAGTATTCTTGCTCTGTCTGACTTGTTTCCCTTCGCCTAATACCCTCTAGGTCCATCCATGTTTTAGCAAATGGCAAGATTTCATTCTTTTTTTATGGCTGAGGAGATTTAAAAAGGGTATTCTTTGCCCTTAAAGCCACCCATAAGTGCCTTTGAAGATCTAAACTAGTATTTGAATACGAATTCCAAATATTGCATCATCTAAATTTAAAATAGTTTTAAACTTCTACTGTAACTTATTTTAAATAGGTTGAGTTTTTCTAATTTTGTAGGTTCGTTTGCTGAGAAGGATTCTGTACTGATTCTGCACTCACAAAAACCAAGTCACCTGAAGTAGCTTTCCATTCTCACACTCCTCAGGTTACAACGAGTTAATGTTAGTAAAGATGGGGATGATGGCCTGTGTCCTTTGACAGGCTTTCTAAAATTTCGTTTTAGTTTAAGAAAGCACATGGGGCTGCAGTCCATGTCAAGTTATCCTTGGATGAGAGGAAAAGGAGCTGGAGGAGAACATGTTCTAGAAGTTGCAGAGTCACCTGTGGTGTTGAAGCATGCCACTGTTTGCTCCTGGCACTTCAATGGAGCTGCTGTTCGGCTGCACCATCTCAGGTGGTGAAGTGGTGCACTTAGGCGCCTGCGTGAGCTGACAGCCTGTCACACCTGCCAGTGCTAGATAAACTGAGAGTGAGGAATAGAAACTCTTCTGTTTTAGAACTTGATTGATACACTTGAGGTTAAGAATTCAGGGTCCTTATTCAAGTCACCCAGCTTCTACAGCCTTCAAGTTTCTGACCTACAAAATGGGGATAGTGATGATACCTGTGAGGAAAGATTGATTGGGATACTATGGTAAAGCTCTCAAAAACAGGAGCTATTTTCCTTTCTCATTCCTAAATTGGAATTCTTTGGAAGACTGAAGATACTCACTAATGTTAATGAGATTTTTTTAGGAGAAATTATTTGACTATAAAGGCTTGGTTTCTGCAATATTTAGAATCCTTCAAATTTTGCGTAAAGATCTGAGCTGTCCTCTACACCACAGAGCCCTTGGACAACTAAGTTTTTTAAAGGCAAGGGCTCTGATAGGTTTACTGGGAGACCTTTCATAGCTTTTGGGAAAGGAAAGAGAATGGAAAACTAAAGAGCTTAGATTTCTCTTTTCAGTGATAAATAGAGCCCTTTCAGGGTTTTCTAATTCTGAATAGATTTCTTGCCCAACTGTATGTCTCTCATTTTGTGTATTAGGTCTGTAAAGAAGCTTAGCCTAGCCAGAAGGGACTTGGGTGTGGTAAGGCAATTACAGGCTCTCAATAGCTGATGCACTAATTAGTGATCTGCATCCCTTTCAGTCTAGGGTGTTGGCTGCTGGGAGTAGCAGGAGTGACTATTAAGCATCAGTGACTAAGAATTAATCTTATTTAGCTGGAAATGGGGATAGATATTGTAATTAGATGTGAGAGAGCCAGTGATTAGACTTGAAAATGTAGGTCCTCTTAAATGATTTCAGTTTTCCCCACTCACATGGTGGGGTGGAGGTAGAGTTCCAAATCTTGTTTTGCACTGGAGGAGACCTGAGTTCTGGTGCTGGTTGGATCTGAGTGTCTTAGGAGAGCATGTCGCTCCTCAGGGTCGGTTTCTTATATCTAAAATATAGGGTGGGAAACAAGGGTAGGATTCCTTTTCTCCTTTAAAGATCTGATTTGTAGATGTTAGAACCAGGGGAAGGGTTGGATGCTGTTACCAATGACTTTGCTTTCTTGTTTAGAAGTAGTAGGTGAGTGTTAAATACAGCCTTCTATTTTGGACTTTTTGTGGGCCGTTGTTTGGAGACGGAGGTGAAAAAATTGGAAAAATCCTCCAAACTGCTGTGAGATTGCATTAGGTGTGTTAGGCTCTCTACACTCAGATTATGTCTGTCATAATTGGGTAATAATTAGCACTTTAGAAGGCCATTATGAAAAGGGTTTTAATAGTTCTTGCGCCCTTCACTTTACATGTCCACCACCTGGGAGAAAATTTTGTGCACCTATCAAGGAAGAAAATGATCAAGTTTTGGATTTAAGAACCTAATTGTTAAGTCTTGATTAAATGATGCCTATTAGGTTTTAATTATATCTATCCATAAAAAAGGATGGTAACAGATTTGATTGCCGGGTTTCCTAAAGCAGTCTTTTAAGATAATGAATTTTAATTATATACATGTGCCTGGGAACCATTTCAAGCCATTGAGAGGGGAAAAATGGGCAAGGCACATTGAAAAAGAAAAGTATTCACCTAGGTATATAGCTTTTAGCTTGTTTGGGAAGGATAGGAACAGAAAAATCTGACTCCTCTCTCCCTTCTCCCTCCCCACACACATACACCTCTACAAAGGCTCCTGAATCAGCATTCCTTCATTTTATATGAAATGTTACAATAACGTGCATCAGATGTCAAAAGAAGAAGTGGTTGGATCAGCATCACTTGGGAGCTTGTTCTTTGTGCCTGCCGCTGTTCTAAGCATTCTACATTCTTTCACTCGAGTTCTCAGAACTCTGAGGTGTAGGTAGTAAAATTTCCCCCATTTTATGGATGAGAAACTGTAGCACAGAGAGGTTTAAGTTACCGGCCCGAAGACACAGTAAATGGCAGAGCTAGAATTGGAACTCATGCATTCTGGCTCCAGAGTGCATGATTTTAACTATACTAGACTCCTCTGTGCCCAGGTATTAGACCTAAATCGTGGATCAATTGGAGTACTGTTTTGCTTTTGTAACCTTTTTAGCATTGATTTTTATGAATGGTCTCCTTGGATAAAAATAGCCTTGTAGGACTTAGACACCTTTGAGTTACAACTTTGTATATAAGAGACAGATAAAGGACAGCTCTGGCTCTGTCACTCCTGCCTGAGACCGTCAGTGGCTCCCTATGACTTACAAAACAGATTTCAAGCACTTTTAGGCATTCAGAATTCTCCGTTCTTTCCCAAAAGTAATGTTCACTTTATGAGCTAGCCAGATAATTTTTTCCCTTGAACATGGTCAATGAATCTTAGCCTATACTTTTTATTCACTCACATATCTCATTATGGCAATGCTAAATCCTACACATGATATCCCTTTTCATCTCCTCTCAGCCCCTATCTTTTATTAGTTCTGTCATTTTCTTCTCCTTCCCCCTAGCACCCTTTCAGTTTTCAATTCCTGATGCCTGGCATTCAGAGCTCATTTAAGTGTGTATTAAATGAGATTTACCTCTAACAAGAAGATGCCTTATGCATTTCTTTATCTAGTTTGTGTTTATATTTACACTGCTCCTGTGATGTATTAGGGACTTAGGATCATGGATTTACTTTAGGCTGCTTATGTTTTAAGATTCAATTTAATGATTTTTAGAAAATAGTTCTCTTTCAAGGTGCGTTTGTTGGTTGCGTTTTTGGAAAATGCTTGTACTTTGGTTTTTTTGATCTAGAGGATGGAGGTTCACTTTTGGGTTTAAATGAAAAGTAGAATTCATTCTGGATTTTGGTTCATTTTTGTCTCAGATCTTAAACTGTTCAAATCCTATTGTTAGCAGCTCAGGACTCAGCTGGGCAGATAGTATCCATTATGCAAGTCAGGACATTGAAGCATAAAGGTCAGGTTAATTCAACCTGTGTCCACTTAGCTAAATTGGCTACCATGTCATGCTTGTGGGTTGGACTCTACATCAGCCAGCTTTGCTTTCCATCATCCCATTCCTCATCCTTTATGGTTTGCTGTCTATCAAATGCGTCCTTATTATTGGCCATTAGGAGAATAGGGTTAAAGTGAGTGGAAAAGCAAACCTAAATTCCTTTCCCATTGTTGTATTCCATGATCATGATATTGAATCAGTAGGGCAGCCTCTACAAGGGGCATAGGCAAGTGCAGTTGTTCTCTGAATAGCTTTTGAATATTTGGGATATCACTCTTTGAAGAGATTTATAGAACTATGATTAAATACCTTCTTGTTCAGGGAACCGAATCTGCATGTAGATTTAACGATATTGTCAAGCCTCCCTTGACAATAAGAAGGGTAAACCTTGAATACCTTACTTACAGAAAATCATTGCCCTAGTGAGGTCAACCACAGATCTTTGGACCATCACGACTATACAGCAGAATTACAATCTGGCAGCTGTGCAGGTTTACCGTTAGAGTGTGAAGCTGTTTTTGCCTTTTGGCAGTATCTTGCTTTCAAGATGATCTCAGCTTTCATTAAGTTTTCATCTAATTGAAAAGATTGATTTTTGAGTAGGTGAGAGTCTTTTTATGTAATGTCTCAAAGGACAGAGTGTGGGTCAGATCACTCTTCAAATGGATGGTAATTGTGAGGAAGACGCTTTTAAAATGGAGATAGCAAGTTATCCAGAGCTTATTGGAACTGAGAGCTTTTATCTGTAATAAGCTTCCACATTCGTAAATAACTGGAACCTTAATAATCCAGTGAAAGCCCGAGAGCATGGCTTGAACCAGAGCTTTGCTTTCATTTTTATCACGCTTCTAACACTAGTTTTTTGTTTTAGGCCCTCCTTCTGTAGTAGGACCTAGAAGGTTCTTCATTTTTCCTTGGATTGCTGAAGTATTCTAACCTTCATAGCTGTGTTTCTTGTAAAATTAAGAGTCAGTAGAAAATCTAAAGACCAAAGTGAGTACACTTCCTTTGTATGACACTCTGCAACCTGGTGGGAAAAAATATTGAGGTCAAGTCAGTCATTGAAGCGTTTTTCCCAGTCTGTAAGGAGGTGGCAGTGCCGCAGAGCAGGTTGTGAAGAGGAGTCAGTATTAAAAACTATTGCTTAGCTCTTGGAAACACTTTCCTGGAAACACTGAAAGCAATAAATTAGCTTTCAGGGAGGAGACACATTGCCGTTAAATGTCTTGTTTTTGTATCAGCTTTGTAATGAACAAAAGAGTGTTCTTTCTTAAATATGTGGAATCTTGATATTCTAAATTCCATCTTAATACTGGCAATTTAAAATTTCTTCTCTAAGATTTTCTGTATTTTATGAGAGTCCCCATTCTCTTTGGGGTCATTTTATATGCTGTTGATGATTATGGACATATTATTGTCCAGTATATAAAATTCAGTCTTCTCAGTGTCTGAAATAGTCACTGGTAGGATCTTGGACTCTTTGAGAATCTTGATATAAAATATAAACAAATTATCCACTTAATCGTGAGCCTGTTACTCTTATGGTCTGGGAAAGTAGGGGCTGAATTTGTTTTTCAAGGTTGTTGGCTCTGAAAATATTGCTTAGAAATGTGTTTTAATGTCTGAAGAGCAATAATGTCATTTTACTCCTGTAGTTTATTCTGATAGCTGTTGATATGTAGGGTGTGTATACAGGTGTTTTCTGTGTGTAAGACAAAATAAGAGAGAGAATTTGATTAAAGAGAAATGTTAATCTTTTTAGCTTTTGTTAAATTTTTTTTTCCTAGGAGCTACATATACCTATCATATATGGTCCTGGCTCTCGGCTTATCACTGTAATGATAGAGGATGGAAACATTAATGCTTACTTTGCCATATTTTATCCGTATTCTGTTGGTCAAGAAGTCTTCCCAGATTTTAGAGAACAATGCCAGGTAGTTGGTGTACTGACTCTGAAAAGATTAGGTTGCATTTAACCACATGAATTTTAAAATTATTTTCCTCAGCACTGGGGATTGATCATACAAGCTTTGTGTAATTTTAATAATTAGTCTGGCTTGACTAATGTAATTATTTGATCCTAAAAGTGTTGATATGTTGGAATTCTCAAATTCTAGGAATTTTTAAAACTGAAAGGTATTTTATTAAGCATTGAATTTGAGAAAGGGGGCTATCTATCCTGTATGGTTAGAATATATCTTTTCATCTTTTAAAAAAATTGTTGTCCTCAGAGCTTTTAGGAACTCTGGCAGGACAGCTTGCCTTTTCTCCTGCAAGAGGCCTGCTGTACATGTGTTTAAGAGTCAATCTGTCTTAGAAAGTGGGTGGTTCTTTCCCTCTTTTGATGGGAAGCTGATGGCCCAGCCCTCTTGGGCACTTGGTGTTCCAGGCAACGAGAAAGCGTGAAACAGTCCCTGAAGTTATACTGTCAGTTTGCTTCTGACTCTGGGCCCTGACTGTAGATCTGCTTGGTACCATTTCTCTGACCTTTCACCCCTAAGTTAGAGTGGGAAAGACGAGCTCATCAAGCAGTTGGAGTGCTCATGGTGCGCTAGTCCGTGATGGTGGAGTATCTCTGGGTGCGGCTGACTCCAGGGCGCTTTGATTGGGTTGGAGCAATAGAGCTAAGGCTCTTGTAATTTAAGTCTCTAGTCTAGTTAGGTCTCCTCATAAAAACTACCACGTATAGGGGAAGTCATTATTGGTGAGGTCTTAAAAAGTGTCTGTATGATATAGTGCATGCTAAGTTGCCAGGAAACAGCTCTTGGAGGACTGTTTTTAAAGGGAAGGAGGGATTTGAAGGTGAGTGAAGTTTTTATAGTGATGAGTGTGTGTGTGAATTGGAACTAGGGAAGAGAGGATGCCAGGTGGAGCAAATAGCAATTATAAAAGTGTGGAGGTGGAAAGCCCAGTGAGTGGCACAGAGGCTATTTGGGGGGGGCATATAAAATTAAGAGCTGGGCCTTAAATTTGTGGAAATCTTTATATATTACTGTTTTTGTCACCCACATGATGAAAATCTATAAGGATCTAGTGTAGGTTAGGAAGCTCAGCTATGTTGTCACAAAAAGAGGGTTGATGAGGTGTGTGAAGTTCTTTGGAGTATTGATAGGGGAGGGGATCATTGCAAATTGGGGAAATCTGAGAGATTCCGTTAATCAGAAGTTTTGTCGTTGGGATATAGGCAGTGGTTTTAGAAGTAAAGTAGTGGGTTTGAGAGGAGACCTGGTTGAACTCAGAGATCAGGTCTGTTGATGCCTTGTGGTCTCTCTAGACCTTCTGTGAAGCTTAGGATGGTAAGATATGGGAGGAGGGGAGTCTCTGAAAACTTGCTGGATTTCATTTATGTACGATTTCCCCCATTTCCTATTTATATGGAGCTGAAATTTTTGTGTTGTGAAAGTTAAACATCACTGACTCTAAGGAGAGCATGTAGTGTGTTTTCATGTGCCTGTTTTCAGGGGCCAGTTGAAGTCTCGTGGATTTTCTTCTCCCCATTCTCAAACCAGAAATAGTGTGGACGTGTTATGAAATTTGTGATTTTCTATCTCTTATTTCTCTTACTGGATGATACCATCTTTCAGATCTTGTGTAAGAACCTGGCATGATGCCTTGGTGTGGCTAACAGATAATTTGAACAAAATAAATTGTGTGGCAGAGCAGCATTTTGGGGTAGAAGGTTTTGCCATAGCCCCTTGTGATTGTATATTGTTCTTCAGTAAGTTCTCTCTTCCAGCCACCATTTAGAAAGAGGAAATAGAGCAGAGAGGACATTCTAAGTTTTTGCTATTGTGAGAATAAAAGCAAGGAAATAGGAAAATGTAAGAGATATTCAAAGGATGGCTATGGGTCATTTTGATCTTGTGCAGGGTTTTTGCATGAGAAGTTGGAAGGTTAGAAAATGGAAAAGGCCCTTGAATGCAGGTCTGTATGTAAGCAATTGATCGTATTGAGCAGGTGATGGAATGAGATGTTTTTGGGAAGTTGAAGCTAGCCAGATTGGAATGAAGTGTAGGTGATGGGGGGAGACGGACAGGAGGCAGTGTGTATGGTGATAAAGGCTTGCCCTTGTGTCATGGGAATTGGAAGATGGAAGGGTAGATCTTGGTGGTAGTGAAGGAGAAATGAACAGTTGTGGATTCAAAAGTAAGGTGGTATGGTTCAGTGGATATATACCCAAGGTTCAGATCCCAGGAGTCTGTGAAGGTTGGGTGGCAGCATTAGGAAGAAAAAGATAACTGAGAGAAAGAATTGGTTTGGAAGTTGTGTCAGTCTCCTCAGGCTGCCATAACAGAATACCATAGACTGGGTTGTTTAAACCCAAGAAATATTTGTTGTCATGGTTCTATAGGCTGGAAGTCCAAGATCAAGGTGCTGGCAGGGTTGGTTTCTGATAAGGCCTCTCTTTCTAGCTTGTAGATGGCCGCCTTCTCGCTGCGTCCTAAGATGGGGTTTACTCAGTGTGTGCATACTCCTATGAGTCTTCCTCTTCTTACATGGGCACCAGTCTTATTGGATTAGGGACCCACGCCTATGACCCCATCAACCTTAATTAGCTCCTTAAGGGCCCTGTCTCCACATGCTCACACTGGGAGTTAGGACATCAACGTAGGAATTTTGGGAGACACATTCAGTCCATAATAGGGGTAAAGGATTTAATTCCTCCAGGGAGGAAGAGAAATTAGTCTCTTTTCCCTGCATTTCCAATCTATAGTTTTTCTTTTTTCAGTGCAGAAGAGAAATGCTTTCTGATAGTACAGCTGGTCAAAGGCTCCCGCCCCAGGGACTGGGCGTTTCCAATGTAGAGATTTTTTTTTTCCCCTTTCACCCTGTACAACCTCTATCTTTTAAAGTTGGGTTTTGACAATTGATATTCAATTGATTTCTTCTCTTCTCTCTTCAATTTTACAGTCTGACCTCTTGTTACAACTGCTTTTAAAGGCATTGTGCTTATGCTGTAAAAGCCACTTCAACAGAACATATATTTAGAAGACGTGATACTTTTGCCACAGGTGTCAAGAGGGTCTTGTAAGTGTTTTCCCTGAATGTCTGCTGAAGTGTCCATTGCAGCTCGGAGACCCTCTGGGCCCCCTTTATTTGGAGAACATCAAGAGATCAAGTATTCATTGTGGAACCCATGATATTTGTGTTGGAAATGCTAAGAGATGTGAGGTTTGGGTGTTCTGTTTCTGTGTACTTACCCAGAGCACACATCCGCAAGTCAAACTTCTTAATCAGTCCCTGGTCTTCAAACTTAGAGAGAAAAGTAGCACTGGAACCCTGTAGAAGATGTGAAATCAAAGCTCTAGGATCAACAGCTGGCACCTAGTTACATTAGTTAGTCAGTGTATAGTTACTGGCCCGACCTGGCTTAGCTGTTGCCTTCCTGCCTCTTCTGGGTAACTGTCAGAGATGCAAACCTTTAACTTTCTTCTCTTGGGGGAATGCAGAGAGATTTTTAGTTTTCTTTAGGCTGAGGTTAATAGGTGTTTGTGAGATTGAGTGTAAGAATGGGTTGGAGCCTGAGATGGATATTATCTCATTTCCTTCAGTCAGGTTTTTTAGTGTGGCCTCATTTTGTTTGAAAGTGAACTCCCAGGGCAGCCGATATGCCTGTAATTAATCCTAAGTAGAAAATCCATTCCAAAGCCAAAACTGTATTTTTGCTTTACCTGCACAAGCACAGAAGGGAGAGGGGGTGTGTGGGTCTCTGAGAATGTGGATTCAAATGGTTTGATGAAAGTATCCACTGTCTTTCATCCAGGCACACATTTCAGTCTGTTTTTGTGTCCTCTCTCCCCTACCTTTTTATCACAAAAGTTGGTCAAATTCAGGATTCCCTCTCTGATCTCTCCCTGGTATTCATTATAACTGTTCCATCTGTTTCCAGTACAAAACAAGAGAACAGCAGTAGGACCCTTCCCTTCTTTGAGAGTGGTTCTCTAGCCAAAGAATGATTTAGGAGAAGATTTCTCATTTGCTGAAAAGGCTTTTTTCCTTCTTACTGGCAACTGCCATTTTATGTGTGTCTTACAGGTTATCTAAGAATTATAGCTGTTTTTCTTTGAAAATTTGGGTTCCAGGCATAGAAATTAATGTGATTATTTCACTTGAGGAACGTGGTTCCCCATTACGTCTGAGCATGGTACCTCTGTTCTGTCAAGAGAGGGTTAAAAGAACACAGACCTCTTTTATAAACAGCTTCATTATCTTTTTCTCATTACTAAGCTATACTTAGTAAAGGCTTGAAAGATATAAGAAGTTAACTCTTATCACAACTACACTCTGTTTTTTTCCATGTGTCCCCCCCTTTAAGAATGTTTATTTTCTTGGAAAAGGAGAGATACCATAGTCAATCATGATGACAGGACATGATAGCTTGTATAATATAACAAATTATTCAGGAAGCAGTTTCTTGCCATTCAGAGTGAGGGTTTAAAGATCACTTAGCTAAAGGATTACCTACTAAGTGTGTGGGAAATCATCTTAAGAGAAAAATAAGGTATGTGAAAATGAAAGTTAAGTAGGAAGTCTTGTAGACTACCAAGCTTTGTCATGAGGCACGTACCAGATTTTAAGTTGTGTGGGTTAGTTTGACTAATAATTGAAATTTTAACCAATCCTATGACTAGATTTAACTGTTTCCTAAATAATATTAGGCTCCAAGAGTTCAGTTGAGGACATACAGAGGATCATTTAATACATAATTTTATATATAAATTATATAAATTTAATATATTACTTAATATATAAATTCACCAACCATTTGTGAAATGATAAACACTTTTCGGCATGGGGAGGTTACATTCCACCTTACCATTTAGGGAAAATTTCCATTTATCATGGCTACATCTAGCTTTTGGATACTGGCCTGGACTGGTGTAGAGAGTAATTGAAAATAGAAACTGAATAGGCAGATCAACCTTCTTTTCTGCATGTGCTGAGTCTTTAAAACTGTCAAGGCCACCTAAAGCTGTAGTGGTAAGAAGGGAAGAATTGGGGTACTATTTTATTATACTGCACTCTGTTAGAATACAGGAGCTCTGAGTCGTTTTTCCTTTGTTTGGATTATCTCATTTATTCCTTTCGATAAGTGAGCAAGATGTGATTATTTTCTAAATGAGGAAATGACGGCTTAGAATGATGAATGGGAGAAAGGGGCACCATGGAGCTCACGGTTGTAACCACTACACTACATCTTGTTGCTCAGCAAGCCCTGATCATTTTCTGTCCCTTCCTGTATTTTGTATGTCTGCCCATTGGCTTTAGATTAGTCAACCATTATTTCTTATCTTCCAAAAATACATATCCCTTTTGTTACATTAGTTATAAAAATCATTTCGTGCCTATTTCTTACCTACAGTCTTAAAAGTATAGATTTCCTGACCAGTACCATGTGCTCTCAGCAAAAAGATTTCAGTCGACTTTCTCTGCCTTTTTCATTAGTGCTCTGGTGAGACTTTCTCTGCACATGCTCTTGCCTGGCTGTGCCTCTGCACCTTCACTGATGCTCACTGTCCTGTTTCCCCCCAAAAGCTGGATGCCTTCCTCTGTCTCCAATTATTTGACTCTTGTCTGTTCTGCAGGACCCAGCTGATATTTCACTTGTCTTATGAAGGTCTTTGTAGTGGTTCTCAACCTCGGCTGCACGTTAGAATCAAATGCGGTGCTTTAAAAAATCCCAGTGTCTGGGCCCTTACGCGAAATTCTTATTTAATTGGTCTGGGGTGAAGTCAGTCATGGGTTGTTTTAACTGCTTTACTGATGTGGTGCAAAGAGCATGTGCTTTGCAGTCTGATAAACCTGGATTTGCAAGATTTGTAGTTCTGGGCAAGTTAATCTTTTCTAAGCCCATTTCCTCATTTGAAAAATAGGGATAAAATGACCCATTTCCTTAGGGTCTTAGGATTGCTGGGGATAGTGCCCCTTAAAAGGGTTTAGTGCACTGCTTGGCACACCCTAAATTAAACTAATAATAGCTATTTTCTTTCTCACCCCATCCAACAATGTTGTCTTCCTTTTCCAAATGCCCATATTCTTTATTTTTTTTTTCATTTTTATTGATGTCTTAATAGTTTATAACATTGTGGGGTTTTAGTTGTACATTATTATTTGTCCGTCACCATATGGATGCGAAAATGCCCATGTTCTTTCTCACATTTGCCATTTATATATTGCCTTACCTGGGTGTTGGACTTCGTCTTTCCTGTTAAAATTTGTTTACAGGTCCGAGGTCCTCAATGATGTTTTATTCCATTGTGTGCTTAGTAAAAGCATGCCTTTTACCTCTTAAAGTATATTAGACATGAAAAGTTTCCAAAGAAAAATAGATACATAGCGTCAAAATTCTTTGAATAGGAAAGTAAACTGGGTCATGTGGGTGTCATTTAAAAATTTCAGTGGCTTAGATTTTTAAAAGGCTTTCTTTTCTTTCTTTTTTTCTCTCGCCACAAAAGACTGTGTTACTGAAACCACAGCAAGTTCCCTGCTAATATACTTTTTGAACACTTACGTCTTAGTTTTTTTTGTCTTAATAGGCTCCTGGTCCTATCCTTACCTGAAGTTTAATTTTTTTCCCCCAAGCTTCTTATAGCTTCAGGGTGACTTTTTGAGTGATATATTCTATCTCCAGTGATACAGGGCAGATCAACACCAGCTGAAAAGGATAACTGTCTTTCTATTTTTAAAAGATGGATTTTTATTGAACTGCAGGGTGTTTTTTTTTTGAGAGTTAAAGAGACTCTTTCTCTCCCTCAAAACTCCCATTCTTATTCTTCTGATATGTCAGTCATCTCCTTTGGGTTGTCATTTTAGTAGTTCAGGGTCCATGTATATTTCTGAATCACTCGTGTCTTATAAATCTCTGTATGAAATAAGCATCCATCTGAGTTCCTTGCCTGGAATAGTCTGAGTTATATAGTTTGTCTCAATATAAATTAGATTTTTATTGTTTACATCATTTTGATAAAATTAGATATCAGGGTTTTAATTTTCTTAAAGTTCCCCTTGACTTTCCTGGTATATAATACAATTGTGTTTTTAAACTACTTTTCCTTTTCTCTGTTACTTTTTTATTAGTGCACATGATGTGGGCTTTCATGGCTGTTCTTCTGGAAGGTGACTTTTATTTAGTAACAGAAATGCTTTGGTGCAGACACAAATGTTGCTGACGTCCTTGGAAAGATTTAGAAACCTCTCAAGTTCAGCTAGCTTGAGACAGTTAGTGTCCAAAATAGAGTGTAGCATTGGTGAAGACCAGCCAGGCTGTGCTTCCAGTAGATCAGTCAGCATACTGGGAGAATTCTTCAGGGTGACCTCATCTGGTGACCTTCAGGGCACAAAGGTCTGGAATTCTTACTTAGGTCATTGTTTCTTCCTTGAGACTATAAATTATGTGAGAAGATTGAGATAGTGTATCTTCGAGTCAGACCCAGTGTCTCGCCAACTCTATGCAGAATTCCATAAACCGATTAACTGTTTTCCCATTGTGTGCCCTCTCCAGTTTTAACCTGTTATTCTGCTCAGGCTGAACCTGGGCATGTGCTTTAGAAATACTTGTTTATAGGTTGACCCAGACCTTGAGTAGCTGCAAACTGGCAGAATAGTTCCAGGTTTCTGTGTTACAGCTGATTAGTGCCTGCAGTGGGAGTTTTGGGTTAACCAGACATGAATCAGTGAGGGGTGAGCTATAGTGGCTCCAATTTGAAGGGCATTTTCCCCCTTGTTATTTTTTCCACGCTATCCTTAAAAAAGTATAATGCAAGATTTGGAAAATATGTTAGGGAAAATATGCCAGGAAAGGCATTTAAAAAATCTGACAGAATCTCTATTATTACCATCATTTCCTGGATGCATAGACACCCAAAAGTGGGATGCACATAATTTCAGAAGAGAAATTGAGTATATGTCACTTGACCAAAAGCTCACTACATGTTTCATTTTGTCCTGAACCAGGGAAGATTATTCTACAACATCTGGTGAAGCGTTTGGCACTATTATTTTCCCTGCAGATATTAAGTGTTCCTTGTATATTACTAATTTACAGAGCTCTGCTTTTCCGGATGAATTTTCTGACTAAACGTTCATGGGCAATGCAAAGGAGTGGGACTCAGTAGGCTGGGGCTCCACCTCTGCCCCTGCCCACTTCAGTGACCCTGAGCTAATCTTGGGCTTCATTTGAAAAAAGGAATGGTTGAGCTGGATGGGTTTCAAGCTATCTCTAGGTTCTTAAGGTTCCATAATGGCAAAATTCCGCTTACTGGGCTCCCCCATTCTGCATGTGACTGCTCCCCGAAGGTGACATTCCTCAGGGCACAGATTGTATATCATTTACCATCCTCTCCACACCTAGCATGTTGCATGGCACCATCCCCTCCCTCCAAAGACTGAGTTTACATATATCTAAATGTGTTTCTTATCTTTAGGTCTCAGTTTAAATGTCACTTCCCTAGAGAGGCCTTTTCTGATCACGCTCCCCATTTTATTCCCATAGGTTTCTATTTTTTTTTTTCCTGGCATGGATTTAAACAATAGTTTTGTCCTTTTGCTTATTTAATATCTGTCCCTCCCACTAAGTGCCCTGAGTGCCTGTCTTGTGGACTCACACAGTAGGCGTTTACTAAATGGTTAAATCCATGGGTGGCTCATCCCCTATTTGAACATACGACAAAGGATAGCCTAGTGCATATGCCATTTCTCTGTTCTCTGACCCTGTGACTTTTTTTTCCTCTCTCATCCAGATATAATCCCTCCTTCTCACACTTGCCAGATTGTGTCCTATGTTGTAGTTCTGCATGTGTTCCTTCTTTGCTAGACACTAAATGGGATCTCCGTATCTGAGTCATCTTGAGTATCCAGCACAGTGCCCTGCATGCTACAGGATTTGCATATTAGAATGAATGTGAATGTCTTTGTCCTTCAAATGTGTTGATATTTGAGGCACATCTATTTTTTTCCATGTCCTTTCAGTTGTGACTTAAGCCTCCTTTGAAAAGCTCCGTCTCAAAGGATCCCTGATGCCTTTTATTCCGTAATGAATCTCCTTGATTTCAGGTTGGTGTATGGCCACTTGGTAGTAATCTAGATTGTACAGGTTTGTCATGCTGTCTGAAGTTATGTTGTTTCTTCAGTTTAATTTCTTTGGTTTTGCTTGCAGTCACCTCATTTAAGTGGCTCCTGGATTGTAAGATGAAATCTTACTGTCTTCCATCCTTGGCATTTTGAGCATTTTTTTATGTTAACTTGGCTATTTTCACTTGAGCAGTAAAGGTTTAACAGATGAGGTAAGGATAATTCTGCCCCATGGACCATCTGGGAGTGGTACCACTCCATCCTCCAGAGGGTAGAGGTTGGCTACCTTTCACAAGTATTGGAATAAATTTCCAGATATTTCCTGCCCTTTTGAGCTATGTCTGTAGATGCATAGAAAATGAGATGTGCTATCTCTGTCTAGCCAGATATCTATCTGTTAGTGTCTTGGAATGTTTGGGAAGCCAGCTGGGCTCTCAAATGGGAGAGGGGATGAGGGCCCATTGAGTCGCTGAGATGAGAAGCTAGGAGGGAAGAAAAGGGCTGGTAAGATACATACAAGACCATTGAAGAAATTTGGCCTCCTCCTGCTTTTCTTCTTGGCCTTCTCCCCTCCCTCCCCCCAATGCCACTTTCACCTTCAGGGCTCTGAGGTTTCCCTCTTCAGTTATGCTTTCCCCTTGTGCCCAAGACTGTTTGGTAGGCTTGTAAGTGGTTTCTTTATCAGTAAATTCAGGTAGGATTGCCTCATCAGCAGACTATACCAGGAAGTATTTGGCTGTGTAAAGTGGCTTTCTTGGTGTGGTATGATACATATTAATCATCATCAGGCTTAATTTTCTTTCATAGTTCTAGCTCTTTAAAATGGCCTAATCTCTTGTATGTTTTCAAGAATGCTGAGCACTTAATATTGATCACAAGTTACTGTCAATTTGTTGACCGTACTAAGACCCTGTGTTAAGCACTATGCTAGGCTCTGAGCAGATGCCCTACCGTGTACTTTAACTCCAAATTATCGCAGGATCTCTATAGTGTGTGGTTCTTAAATTGGCATCTGAACATCACTATCAGCTATTTAGCAAGGAGGTGTTTTGAATCGGTATCTGTTTAAAAATTTTTATGTTAAACAAACTTTACTCAAATAGTCTATTCTGCCTGCAGTGGTGGTTTAAATATTTGGAACTTGGTATATGGGAGTTCTTGGTCTGCTTGCAGGTAAACTTCAGGTAGAAAATGACCCTCTTTTTTTTTGACTGAGTGAAGAAAGTGCAGCCTGGTCTATATGCCGGAGTCTGTGTATCTTTGTTAATTTGAATTTCCCAAGTTACAGTGATTGTGATAGCTTGACCTGTGCATAAATTAGAAATGTGCTGTTAGAAGGGAGAATGTGAGAGCAGAAAACAGTTCTCAAGAACAATACTTAGTGTTTTAGAATTTTTATGTCATTCTTTTATCTATTTAATATATCTCTTATAAAAGCCCTGTTTGCTAGGCAGAGTGGGCAACATCTGTACTTTTTAGATGAGGGAAGTTTTTGAGGTTAAAAATTTGTCAGATCACAGAACTACTAAGTAATACAATTAGGACTGGCAGACAGCTTCTTAACCTCAAACGGGCTTTTACTCTTATTCTCCTCTATTTCCACATCCTCGTCAGTTGTCTGTTACACTAGGACCTGGGAACGAGATATTTGTCTCCTGAGGTCATTCCCAGCCCCGACTTTGGCTGATAGGAAAGCTTAAATTCCAGATTTCCCCCACATGCTGCATAGTTCTGAGACTTATCTTTTCTTGACGTTGATATACCTGGCCATCTCTAAACTCCTCTGAAGAACTGAACTGAAGCCTTCGTTTTAATGCCAATGCATGCATTTCATTCTGGTGTTTTATATGGGAAATGATAGCTATACTTGGGAGCTGCCGGGTGTTACACATGATAATTTTGATTTGCGTTTAGACTGAGCCAATGCATTTATTTCTGTAGCCTTGGCTCTTAATGGAGAATATAATAAGAATCTTGGTGTGGGCCAACATAATTAATGATGTGAGCTAAGAGGTGTACCTGTTATCTGTTATTCACGTATCCTAGAGTTCAACTCTTATAAGGTCATAGTAAATTGGCCGAAAATATCATGAGAAAGTAATTATACAAAGACTCATAAGGACTCAATACTTAAGTTTTTGTTGAATTGGAGGTATATAATATGTGGAAAGCCATTTTTCGAAGTTTATTAGGCTGAAAACTTACTTTAAGGGTTAATAACGACCAGATATTGGGCAAGAACATAAATACTTGCCAGTGTTTATATTTAAATAAAATATGAGAATTTTAGATTCTTTTTAGTAAGTTCTCTATTGTTTGACTAGGCAGGGATTTATTTTGGAATCTCATACACTAGATTAGTAAAGAAATATAAAATGATTATTGTAATGTACTGCTATTTAATGCCAAATGTTGGTCTGTTCCCATTTCATGTTTTATAATGCAGCCCTGGAAGAGGAGAGAATTGACCTAGATTACCTCCGAGGTTTTGCAGAATGGGCGGTATGCTCTGTACATTTAGGAAGCCATACCTCCTTCCCTCATAATAGAGATTGGACTAGAAGTTCATGAGAATTTTTTTTTTTTAAGGAAAATTACCATGGATTTTGGGGGAAAAATCAATAGCATCAAAGTACTACTCTGCAACCTTAAAGATTTGCAGTTGATAGAGAATAATTTAATGTGCCCTGTAAAACCCTCAATTTTGGAGTTCTTCTGGCTTTTTATTTTTAGCTGTGGCTTTTAGTTAACAAGAAGAGGTGAAAAGTATAGTTTTCTCTGAGTCTGCCTGAAATTACTGAAAGTTTCAATGCTAAAAGACTTCTCAGTTCAGGAGATTCTTGGGAGACCATCATTATGCATTGGGTGGCCTTGGCCCTTAGCATTGTTAAGACCTCTATTTCTAGACCTCTTTCTCTTTCCTTTTATTGGAAAGAATGGTGAATTAATTACCTCAGGATTTTAACCAAATTGTATTTGCTCTGATATTGCCAAATGGACCTAGGGACAATTTTTACTTTAAAAATTTATACCAGAAACAAAAGAGCAGCTTGGAGGGCATGGAAGAATGCATTCAGCCTACCCTCTGGTGGTTCATCCCATCAACCACCTCCCAACTGGAGCCTTCAGCCTGCTGGTAAAGCAGCTGGTCTTCAGGCAGAGCTTTCTGCTGGCCCTGGGATCGCCTTTGTCCCACCACCTGCCCACTCTGGTGGTTTGAAGCAGGTTTTCACTGGAGTCTTATTTGGGTAAGCTGAAGGAGCAGGAAGAGTGTGAAGACCTCTTCCTGACACTTCTGTCTGCCCCCCACTTATACTCTGTTCTGCCTCCAAAATGTAATTTGTGGTATGTCACGAGACAGTTTTTAGGGAGTTTAACCTTGAAATTTGTTTATGTTAATTCAAGGGCTTCTGGTATAATACAAGGTGATTTTCATCTTTTTGTGTGCTGGTGCCCCTCCCCCCCTCATCCTAGAGGTAAAGCACTTAATGTGTTACCCCCTTCTTTCTGGTATAAAAATACTTAATTAGGTCCAGATTAGCTTTCAAATCCTCAGCCTCCAGGAGGGACAGGATGGACTTAATTCTTTGTGGACAAGATGGGTTTCTAGTCCCAAGCCAGAGCGGTACAACATGCAACCTGGCTCTCATTTTAGAGTGCACTGAATGTATGTGGCAGTCATATTAGGATGTATAGTAACACAAAATTGATGCTTTTTTGCTTCATTCTTTGTTTATGGTTATTCCCTGGAATATTTCATAGATAATTAGGTCAAAAATTAAAGATCCTGAATTTGGATGAACATGTGTCAGAAGTAGGTAAGATTAATTCACCCTGCTCCAGCCCATCGTTAGTTGTAGCTCTGTGCTGTCTCTGCAGTGAAGTTTTCAAGCTTTTTGCACTAGGGATTCTTGTCATTTCTGTCCCCCACCCACACACCAGTACTCTGGTCTCGAACGTCTCCCACCGTGGTAGAAAGCTGTACACTCTTCAGCATGTTTGACTTTTAATCTACGATGTTTTACTTGAGACCCAGCCCTTGCAGGGACCAGGACGTTTAGGCAAAGTAGTAAAGCTGGTCTGGGGAGAACTGTGGAGAACATGCTCCATTTAAAGCACAGCCTGCTGGCTCATAGCCCTGTGGGAATGTGGCCTCTCCTGCCAGTCTGCTTTATTTTGTTTTTTTTTCTTTTTAGAGAGACAAGCTGGGAATTTTTTTATAAATGTGAAATTGCTAAATTGCTAAAGTTTTAAATGTTAAATACTACTAATTAAAAAAAAGACATTGGATAGACCAAATAACCTATTTGCAGACTTAATCCACCCTCTGGCTTCCAGTTGTGACTCTGGCCTGGAGATCTTGAGGAGCATTCATTGCCGGACTGCTTGACTTCATCTGTCTGGCTTTCCTCCAAGAGGCACGTGCATTATCGTATGTGGTTACTGGTGACTGTTTTTTGGCACCTTTCCTCATTGCTTTTTTCACATGTGATCCTGTAACCTCTTTTTGACTTTGTGCATGAATTATTCAAGCAGGGTCCATTGTTGTCTTTTGATTTTATTTTTGGTTTTACTAACTGTGGCCATCAGACTCTGCTGTTTATTTGAATGCATAATACTTTAATTAGGAAGACTTTTGACTCTTTCCCTCCTTATGCCCCCAGGGCTCCCTCTCTCCCCAGCTTTTCTTCTTGCTGGTCAGAGTCACTGTTGAGTCTTGTTCATCATGCCATTAGGTGTATGATGAGGTTTATACCATGAAGAATGTCAAAAGTGTCCACCTGGCTGTTGTCATTTCTGTTGGCCGTGTTGAGTAGGTCTTAGTTAATGTGTAGCCGACCTTGACGGATAAATAAGAGGATTCATTTCTTTGCATTTTGGTCAGTTCTTAATATAGGAGGCCAACTGTCTTTAGTCTCAGCAAGCCAAGATACAGGTCATTTTCAGTTAGAACAAGAAGTTACTTTGGAGAAATACCACTGTGTCTTGGCCAGTGATGCATAGTAATTTTCTTTCTTGATCTGATGGCAGTGAAATTCACTCTAATGAGTGTTACAGTGTAGTGCAAGTTTTCTCCGGTCTCAATTTACTACTCCTGCTGCTACCTCGATGATTCCCTTCCCCTGTTCTTGCACTTCTCGAGATAGAGAATGAAAAATAGTATCCTGATTTCTCAACTCAGTTCCAAGGCCTGCAGTCTCCGGGTCTTTGCTGTGAATCCTGGGCATTAGCCTGACACAGTGGCTTTAACAAGCATGCTGGCTGGGGCTGAGGGTATAGTAAAATCACATTTCTAGATCATTCCACTTCCTTTATAGTGATGATTCTCAGCCAGAGAGTGGCAATCAAAATCAAGTCAAGGAACTCTTTAAAATATGTCTAAGAAGGAGTGTACTTGTGTAGATCTCTGCTCTCTTTACAGAAAAAGAGTGAAAACTTTGGGTTTGGGGCCGTAGCCTCAAGAATGGTTTGAGGATCCTTTCTTTCCAAATCCACTTGAGATTAAAGTAGTAGGTAGATGATGGTAAAAATTTCTTTCCTTTTAGGCTGATCTGAGAGAGATTGCCATCATAACTGCTCTAGGCTAGCATATTGCCTATTACATAGTAGGTGCTTTCTGAAAGTCATGTCAGCAGTAAAATACTGTATATTGACTGCCAAGCAATTTACCTGTTAAATCTACTGTACTGAGGGAGTTCTTTTGAAGAAACTTGCTCTTTATGGGATAAAGGTATAGCAGGAAAACAGGTACCAAGAAACTCTTACCAGTCCTAAATCAGAGAAACTTCAGCTTGTGCTTCTTGGTAATTTCAAATTTTCATAATGAGGCAGAAATCCAGTTTAATCTTTTAACTGTGAAAGCTGTGCACAATCTCCTGTTATTCTCTGGCATTTTAAACATTGGGAAGCAAAATGCTTCATTTCTGCTCAAATATATGTCCAAGCTCAGATGTTTAAGTGAGAGGTGGTTTCCATAGCAGCAATGGCTTTGCCCTTTTATCTTTTTCTTAGAAGTGTAATATTTAGCATAGGTCGTCCAGAGAGATTATTATTCCTGGCTGTGGGTTCTGAAAGACTGCCTTGCAAGCCTTTGACTTCTCTGGGTGCAGGTGTGGCTCCACAGAAGCTCCATGGAATGTGAGTATGTTTGGGGCATCTTCGTTTTCCTGGAGTCTGGCACAGTGTGCCTGTCACGTCCAGTGAATCAGGGGTGTTGCTTTTCTGACCCTGGGAGGTTTCTTCTGTTCTCCGGCTTCCTGAGACTTTGGCTGGGCTGGAAGAGAGAGGGAGTTAACTGGCTCTCAAACACCTCACATTGGTGGTGAGGTTTGCTTATTTTCAACTGTGACATGGTGACAATGGACCACTTCTATCTTTCTCTTGCTCCTTTCTTTCCTGAGGCTTACATTGTTTTAACAAAGGCTTGTAGCTAGGGATTTAAAAAAAATGCTGATTCAACTTGAAGCTTGAGCTTATAATATAAGAATTAGTAAGTGTACCTGGAAAGGGATGTGTGTGTGTTAGTGGGGGGCATCACAGCCTACTTTGTCTACCTTCTCCTTTATTAACAACCTCAGGTGACTTTGACTGGCTCCTCCAGGTACACATAGTTGCAATGGAAAGTTTCCTGCTTGGCAGGGACTGTGAAACCACATGAAAAATCCCATAAGTAAGTGGGAATTTTTTTTACTCACCACCTTGAATTGCGTTTCATGGCATTGATGCTCTTTCTCTCTGTGGATCTCTGTGCATGGTTATTGCTGAGGAGAGCAAGGTGAGTGCGTGGGCTGACAGGAGCACAGAGGAGGAGTATCTGGCCCAACTCAGCGAGCCGTTCACAGAAGGCTTCCTGGAGGCGTTGTGCCTCCTTTTTGAGTGCTGAGGATGTTTTCATTATCAGAAGAAAGGTAGTGAGGCTCTTGCAGGCAGAGAAAAGAGCATGAGTAACGGTGGGAAGCAGCCTGGGTGTGGGAGGAACCACGGGGCGATGGTTGGAGCCTCGTGTGCAGTGTGGAGTGGTGGGCATGCCATGGAGAACCTGTTTCATAGGTTCGTACATAACTAGGTTCTATATACATAGATATGTTCACACACTTGCCTCGCTGTTCATTTATACAGTGGTGGGGACTTGTGGGGGGACTTGCCCCAGTGTACTTTGAGAGATCCTTAAGCATTCATTTAAAATGTGCTTTACTTTAGTGATATTAAGGTAACTTGCAAAGTGAGAAGTCTGACAAAAGTTGAAGTGGCAGTCGTTGACAGGGAACCTGAGCACCTTGACTCCTTTCCCTGTTAGAGAGGTATGGGAGATCTGGGATTGGGTGTGTGTGCCTGCTGTGGATACCATAAGCAGAGTCTGAGGCTAAGAACGGCCTTACCTGATCTGCAGTGTATAGCATTAACTTACTTTTGTGTGTGTTTTTTTGAAAGCATTAACTCTTGTACACATTCTTAGGCAGCAGATTGACCAGAAATTTCCCTGTGATCCTCGCTTTAGGCCCCCTCCCCCGATTGGAATCACTAGGAGGAGTACTAACATTTTAATTGAATGCCAATTCTTGCGCTACCCCCCCCCCCCCACCTTTTTTCCCCTCTTGAAATGTAGTAAATAACCAGGAACTTAATTATATAAGAAGTCACAGATGGACTGAGGTGTTTTTTTTCTAGCTGGGATGTAGCTTTTAAAGAAAGCTGTCTTTTTGGGAGAAAGGGGAAGAGGTAGGCCAAAGGAAATAAAGTATCTTTCTTAGTGTGAATCTTGTTTTTAAAGATGCTCCAACTTTCCATACTAAATAATTCATAGTCATATTTCTAAATCAAAAGTATATATCTCTTGGGAATGTCAGAACTTTAAGCATCAGCTGAAAAGAAAAATACATTTCCTAGGCAAATACCAGTGAGACGATCCACATTTCAGAGAGGAAGGAAGCTGGCCATCTGTATTGATCAAGGTTTACACTTCTACAGTCCTACAGTGGACAGGGGGAGAGCCCATTGTTCTGCTCTCCATAATGTATTACAAGATTTTATATGTCTGAGGGTAGCCTGTCTTTATTTTCAGTTTCTCCGAAGTTCAACTGAAATATTTGTAGCCTTCCCAGCATTGTTAAGGAAATATACCTTGTTTTGTTGACATTTTAGATTGCCTTTGTTTTGCTATAAGCTACCTGGAGTTAAACTCGATGGTGTTTGGTTTTCTATCTGTAAGTCTTGCTAAATGACAGTGCAAAGTAAAATGTTAACCTTAGTGGCCAGATGGAGTATTGTGGCCCTTTATAGCAGTTGTGAGTAGAAAACGATATTTGTGGCTGTAAACCTTCCTTGTCTTATGTTATATTCCCTTTAAGACTAGGTATACTTTCTGTTTTGAAGCTTGAATATGACAGTATGTTCGTGTCTGTGTTCTGCAGAGGAGCTGTGTTTTAACCTACCTAATAACCTACTCAACTACTGGGATTCATGTGCGGATTTCCAATCAGCCTTTCACAATTTGTTACTACCCTGAGGGGGTTCCCCTTAGCTGTGACTTTTGTAGAAGAATGTGAAGATAATCCAATTTCTATGTTGATTACTATGTTAACTGTCTTAATTTAGCAATTCAAATTTATCTGCCTATACCAAACAAGAACTCTGCTACAAAACTGTGGGAGTAGTTGGTTTTATTCTTATTTTACTCATATCCCTTTTTAGGTTCTTTAGCCAAATAATGGCATGGAAATTAATTAGGCCCACTGAGGTTGGAATGAAAGAATGAGGTTGGAATGATTCATCACTAGAAAGTAATGTGTTCCAGCCGGTAACCAAGATTGGGTTAACTCCCGACTTAACCTTCACTACTGTGGAGGTATATAAATGGCCCTGTTGAAGAATATAGATTTTAAAGTTCACTTCCATTTCACAAAATGTAACTTACTCTCATTACCTTCGTCTACTTTGCCTTAAACCTTTGGGGAGAACTTGGAGATATTTTCTTATTTTCAATTTTGACGGCTTTAAAGAGGCTCTCCTAGGTTACCAGTCAATTTCTGACATACTGTACTCTGTTTAGTAGGTGCTGCTTTTAGGTTAGAGTCACGTGCCGCATAACGATGTTGGAAAGGTCAACAACGGACCTCGTGCATGATGGTGGTCCCATAAGATTAGTACCAGATAGCCTGGGTATGTAGTAGGTTATACCATCTAGATTTATGTGAATACACTCGATGATGTTTGCACAGGAATGAAATTGCCTAATGATGCATTTCTCAGAACACATCCTCATCTTTAATGGATGCATGACTGTATAAGGACTCTTCTATTTACATTGGCCTCCCTCCACCCAGGATAATCTCCCTATCTCAAGGTCATCTGATTAGCAACCTTAATTCCATCTGCGGTTTTAATCCATCTTGTCCTGGTCAGCCTATAAAAATCAGAAACCAGTTCAAGAGGCAAAGTGTTTATTTGGGTTCAAAGAATTGCAATTTGGGGAGCACAGATTCAGGTAGAAACTTGAGTAGTGTCCTGATTACAGGAGAGGGGCTCAGGGTTTTTATGGGAAAAAGGAAGATGAAGTAAGATGTTTTTAAGAAAGATTCATCAGTCCTGACAAGCTAAGCTACTCTTGGCTGTTTGTGATTGGTTATTGATTTTGTCTTCAGAAAGTCCACAGTCTTCAGTCTTGTGATCAGGATGTCCATTCTGCTGACTTCTCAAACAGTTGCTTGTAAAACAGTTGCTCTTTTGGCCCAGTGCAAAGGTTGTCCCATTTCCAGATTCAAGGAACAAGGCTAGCAAGACAGTTGCTCTGGAATGGCTACTCTAGCTCCATTGTAAAATGGCTCCACTTATGTCAAGTTTCACATCATGTAGCGTAACATATTCACGGATTTCAGGGATTAGGATGTGAACATCCAAGGTGGACCATTCTGTCTACCACAGTGGCTAGCTTAGATCTCCTTCAAACTTTGGCTCAAAGCTCACCCCAGCGAGGCCTCCTGTTTAGTACGGCAAACTACCCATCCCCCGTCTCCACATTCTCAACCCACTTACTCTGCTCTGCATTTTCTTTTATTCCCAAGTACTTTTCTTTCTAGCTAATATATTTTCTTATATATGTTCATTATTGATCTGCAGCAGACACTTCCCATTGCAAATATACACTCCAGAATACTTCTTCATTGCTGTATCTCAAGTACCTAGGACAGTCCTTAGCTCAGTGGAGTTGTGTACAAATGTTTGTTGAGTGAATGGATGAATGAACAGTGTGTGAAGCCTGAGCAGATCTTTACTTTCCTGTTGCTCAGCGTGGCTGCCTGGAAATGGACCTAGAATGAGGGGAAGGACTTGGGACCCCTGAATTCATTGGCTTTACTCTCTCACCTCAAAGCTTTTAATCCTGCCAGCTCTAGAACGACAAAATCTCAGAAAGACTGGCAGCGGGAAGACTCTGTGGTTTGTCTGTAGGAGCCATAAAGGGCCAAGAGACAGAGATGTTAGTGTTTGCTGCCAAAGAACATTCTCTCGGTGACTCCTGCAGCTGTTCCGTGCATTGTCTCTGGCAGCTCTTGGACACTTGTTAGCCCCAAGGCCAAAAATCTGAGCTTGATGAGGCTGAGGAATCCATACAGCCTGTTGAGGCAGCTAAAATGGTATGGGAGTGGGGTGGGGAGTTGACAGGGATTCTAGGATTGAGGAAATCCCATGAAGTTTAAAGCCACAAACCTTTATTATTTTAGGAACCACAAAGCGAAGAGGTTTAAAGACAACAAACGAATGGCTCATTCCTGTAGCTGACACGTCAGCCCCATGATTTTAGTGCTTGGTTGACTCTTCTGTTGCTTAATTCAGTAAAGCTGAAATGTATCCTGAAAATGCCATTTTAGTGGGAAAGGTAAAATAGTGTTCTGTAGGAATGGTGTCTGCTGGATAGATGAGCCCATGGGTTGCTTGCCCAGTTCTCGTACGTAAAGTTCTCATTACTCACTTTGCTGATTATTTCAAGTGCTTTAGCTCCTTACCTTGAGTTCCCAAGAGGGAGATGCTTTTTTGGCCAGGGTTTCTGTCTTTGTTTTGTAGGTTCCACTCTTAAACTTTAGAGACAAGTGGCTTCTGTTCACCTTGTAATTTGGCCTTCAGAGAGGTTTGGTGTGGTCAGAGGAAAGGCTTTGCACTACCCTGGTTCTGCGTTGCTCTAGGTATTGCAAATGCTCTAGCTGCAAATAAGTGTCAAGACCAAGGTCACTATCCAAGCTGGGCCTTTCGAGTGTGAGAGAGATGCTTGCCCTTGACTCGAGCCATGATGCTTTACAGAGATGTTACCTTTTATATTTGCTTAAACTTTAGTCTGTATCAAATCTGTTTGAGATCCCTAACTTAATTATGATGCGTTTGTAAACACCGTTGTGTTAAAATCTGTTTTGCTTTTTCACACATACCTTTGCTTCTGCCATTTTCCTCAAGTTAGACCCAGATTCCAGATACCACACATCCATAACCCTGCTGGCCAGAGTCTTGGAACTCATTTGTACCATGTTTTTGGATTTGTCTTGGCTTCCAGCCTTTTTGTAGTTGGCAAGTGGTGTGATAGGCTCTTGAAATAAAAGTACACAAGTGATCACTCAAGATAGTTTGCTTTGTTATGTCATTTAACAAAAATATGGATTTCAGTGGGTGAGGGTGGCTGATGGAGTGCGCCAAAAATTGAAAATATGCTTTCATAATTATTTCTGGTTTGAAATACTTGAGGTGGGATAGAAAAACAAGCTGCTAAGTTTGCATGCATTTAGGGAGGTGATTGTGCTTTCATACTCCAGGTTTTTTTAAAGGAGCTGTTCTTGTCCTTATGTATGTTTTGAATGCTTAGTCGGTACAAACCCTGGAAGTGGATATGGGGTGGGTGCCCTTCCAGGCAGATGGAACTGCCTGAGCAAAGCCAGAGGATGTACAGCTTTGAATGTACTGTGACTGTTTGGGGGACAAAGAGTGGTTCAAATTTTTAGGCCCTTGAATAAGTGGACTGGGAAAAGTAGTTGTAGAGGGTCTCAGATGTTTATACTGAGTAGTTTGTACTTAATTGGATAGGCAGCAGGGAGCTTTTGAGGGTTTGGGAAAGTCCGTCTGGCGTTAGTCTGGATTAGGATGATGAGGGACCTTTTGGAAGGCTGTTACTCAGTGGTCCAGAAGAGAGAAGAGGGCCTAGATCAGGATGGTAACCACAGCAATGGAGAGGCTGGGGCAGACAGACAGGTCTCGTCAGGGGATGTGCAGTGGTCCTTTCAGCAGTCCTGCTATGACCTGAACCCTCACAGGTCTGGTCCAGAAATCAAGTGGGTTCTAGATCTTGGACACCTTTTTTTCCCTTGCAGACATTGTATTTAATGAGAATTCTCAGAATATATTTAGGATGTTTTTGTTTAGCAGTCTGTCTTGTTTGGTGGCTGTCTGCAAGGGGTTTGAAAATAGGAAAGAAGCTGATAGTAGGAAAAAAAAGGAAGGTTGGAAAATAGGGACTTTTCCTTTTCTCTCATGACCAGAAAACTGTGGTCCCAGATATGAGAAATCCAGCAGTAGCATTGGTTTCCTAATAATCCACTATTGTAAGAAACTTTAGAAATTAAAGTACATAGAGGGCCATTTAAGTAAAAAGGAAAAAAAGTCAGTTAAAAAAGTTTGTATGGATTTTTGAAAGTAAATTTTGTGTGTGGAAAGAGAGGCCACTCTCCCTCCTCCCAGTAAAATCATGCTCCCACCAAACTAACACCTCATCATTATCTCTTGGAGCCCAGGTAAAGTTTAGAATATTCTAGATTGATCTATGCTAAAGTGCCTTTTCATAAATTATTACATGGAGAATAACAGGAGAAAAAGCAGTCTCAATTGGCATAATTGACATCTAAATTAAGACTCGAACATATATTGAAACATTATTTTTTTAAGCCTTAAAATGAATGGTTCTGTGTCGCTGGAATATGGCCTTTTTTTCCTCTTCCAAAGAGTTTCAGAGCCAGTAGACTCTATAAATAGTGCACAGCCCCGTTGTCTGTGGTAGATTGAGTAGAGCAGAATCGCCTGTCCTTAAGTGAAGGGGAAGTAGCTTTACATTTTTAGTAACTGAATTGTTGGCCAGCATAAAGGTTGAGGGCCATGTGAGCAACTTATTTATAACTTCCCATAAAGGTATGTGTCTGCCTCAAGCAGAGAAACTGTCTGGGATGCTTGAAATGTAAAAGTGCAGTAGAATCATTTTCCATACACAGCCTTCCTAGCTAGTTGGTGCAATAAAGTGATTGTCCCCATTCCTGGGGCTTTCAGAAAGAGGGGTGTCAGTAGATTAGCTCATTAGCATCCTCCTCCTATGGAATAGAAGGGACTGAGGCCATTACATTTGAATCTGTGGTTTTGTGTAGTGAAGAATGTTTAGGTATTAACTCCTGAGGACATTCAGGACATAAATTTAAGCTTGGTTTAACCCATTGGGTGTGGTCCTCCTGCCAATTCTACCCATGTAGTCTAACCACAGTTAGGTTCTTGTCAAAATATTTCATGGGTATAAAAGCACTTCATTTTTTCACAGGTTCAGTTCAACTATAGGTTTTTTGTTTGTTTGTTTGTTTTAAATAAAGACCGTAGAATCAGACTGCGTTCTCTGGTAACAGTGGGAGAAGGGAAGAAGAGTAAAACATTTTCATGGCATCCTGTAAAGAGTCTGTTAAAACCCTTTTGGGAGATGCCAGAAAATGGAATCCATTGTTACATGTTATTAATGTCGTCACTTGCATCACGAGTAAATCACTTACAGCCAGATTCAACTCTAAGGATGAAATTTTTCTGATCATAAATACACAAGTAAAAGGTATTTTCAGCCCTCCTTTGTTCATTGTTTATTTTCAGAGACTGAGTTTTTCTGAATATTATGTTGACCATTTAAAACATCTGCATGTGTGGCTGAAATGTAAACTTTGGCTTTTGCGCCAATATCGTGGCTCTGTTTAGTATTCGGGCAAGTTGTATAAGTAGAAAATCGCCCATTAACTATATTGGAGGCCTCACCGCAGCACTAATTTTAAATCGTGCTGGGTTTACAATTTACATATTAAAAAATGTTCACTTGATTTCGTTGAGGGACAAAGCTGACATCCTATACAAGCATTACTCCAAACAATCCTATTTATTGGTCCAATTATTTCAATTGAAAGATGCTGGTTTACTGCCTCTTAGTATATGTGAACAATTCTCAGTGAAACTGTTCGAGATCGGTTTGACTATAGTGGCAGAATAACCTCACAGGGTTTCGATTCACTTTTAATTTTAAGTCCCAGGATCAAGGATCATTTATAGTATAATGTAACAGTGTGGGCAAATACAGCTCCTTTTAATGCCCTTCTGATATTTTGGGGAAAGAGTGCTTTTATGCAAAGCATTCGCTTATTAATTGCATGACTACCTTTTCTCACAACAAAATTTCATTCACATTTCTTTCCTTCTCCCACATCCTTAGGAGACAGGACAGCATGCAGTGTTTTGCTTCATTTTATTATTATTTCTTAAAATTTTTGAGATGTGGTGTAAGGTTAGTTCTTTAGGCTAGATGCCAAGGTAACTAGTTAATACTGTTTTAAAATCAGGCTCTTAATTAAAAATGCTTAATTTGTGCAAGAAAACTACATGTTAAAATGAATTTGGAAAGATTAGATTGGAATTGCCTCAAATTCAATTAAGCCACACTGCATGGACGTGCTGGGAATATCAATACAATCATTGTAAATTTTGTACAAACTGATTTGTTGCATTATCTTGCTCATCTAACATACGGTACTTTTTGTGTCCATATTGCAGACGGCAACTCCAAACTAACATGGCAGTCAGACTGTGTGATGTGGCTTCTCTGCTTAGAAGTGGTTCGTGGGCAGCAGAGCCTTGGACTGGGGTCTGTGGGATTTTTCTTAAATTCTGTAGGCTACTTTTTTTAGCATGTTGCAGGAGTGCTGAGGCCATACCAAACACTTGAACTTTTCATTTGGCATATTAATTATTCTTGTATTTAATCTATTGCGGTATGGCCACCATTAGGACTTAAAGCACATTGCAATTTTAACCATAGTGGTATATGTAGCATCAGAACCATGCTTTTGTATGTAACTTTTTATACTCGAAATTAGGATTTAGTGCAGACTCAAAGAAAAGTGACAAGCTTTTTTAAAAAAAAAAAAACAAAAAAGTTTTGGTATGGTCTGAATACTAAGTTACCGTAATTCTTTACATTCTGTTTACTATGTATTTTTTTGGTTACTCAATTTTGAAGTTATTTACAATTCCTCATGCTCAAAAAAAAAATTTGTTGAAATTGTAAATCTGGCTGAAAATTATTTGCCCAGTAACTGTTGAAAGAGTTTACATTCTGTGAACAGTTGTGTTGAGCCTATCAATGGAATATGCATTATTTGTAAAATATAGCACATTAGTATCATTTTATTCTGAGCAGATGGTCCTATAGCTGAGAGATGCTGTAATTTTCAGCGCACACAGCCTACTGCAGCTGTTCACTTGAATGTTGGCTTAGGAGCTCATTCTTGCCACCTGAACATGGAAATAAATGTGCAATTAAGTGAGGAGTGTTTGTTGTCCTTGCTAAATCCTGCTAATTTCAGTCAATGAACACTTTATATTTCAAATGCCATCCCAATGAGCTTCAGTCCGAATCTCATATTTGGGGCTCATAGAGTTTCTGCATAGATCCTGACTTTTGAATAGCAATCTGTTTTAATTGGCTTAGGCCACTTTTATCTTGCAACTCATTGTTTTCATAACTGCTGGGCAAAGGTTAATCCCATAAGAGTTTTGCTGTGAAAAGTGACCCACAGCTAATATTGTACAAACTGGAACAGTTATGCTTTGTTAGGAAATCTGAAACCTCCTTTCTCAGTTTCAGATAAATTTGTTAATGATAATAAAATGCATATCTTGAATTATTTCAGATTTTTCCCATCCAGATTTCCAAAGGTTTCTTTATTTTCCTTTACTCCTTTAAGTATCCCCTGAGAACACTTCCCCGAGAGAGAGCTTACAGCTTGTAGAAAAATACCCATTTCTTTGAAAACGAAGTAGTTCGTGGAGGGGTTGTAGGTTGTTTGATATTCATAGATAGTGTGGATTTTGTCTCTTATTTTTTATCATGATAGCGCTGATTCTTGCCCAGTCTGAACAGTCTCAGTCTGTCCTATGCTGCCTTCTTTTATAAACGTCGCTTGGCAGTAGAGATTTCTTCCTATAGGCTTATCCACTTTTGTGCCCTTTGTATTTTTCATAGGCAATATGCTTTTTAAAAGACTTTTCTCTTTTCTTATGATGCTCTTTCCCTCTACTTTGCTTTTTTTTATTTTGCCTCCAATTCTTTGCCTTTTATATATAAAAACTTCCCTAAAACTAGCATCCCATCACTTTACAATTGTCAGTTTTGAGAGGTTAGTTCTTTGTGGAGACAAGAGGTTGTGTTGGATGAAATATGAAGGCTGGTCCTCTCAGTGATGCTTGGATTTTGGATCCTCCACAATCTTGGCTGTCCAAAATAGACGGCTATTGGAAGATGGTCTTAGAAAATTTGGGGTTGCGGTTTGTGACTCTTTTGCTCGAAGAGGATAGGATCAATTTTTTTAGGAAACTAGACCCAAATTTGCCAAATAAGAGATTTTTTAGGGCAAGCTGATCAGTTTGAGGCCATTTTCCCTAATTCTGCTATTTACCCTATATTCGGAGTTTATAGGTTCCTTATTACTTGCATTTTCAACAGGCTCATGTGCTCAAATCAAAATTTCTTGGGCTGGTCTGTTTGCAGAAGTTGATATATTTACATTGTTGTTTTGGTGGATTGGGTAGGTTTTTTTTTTTTTTCTCCTTAAAAGTCCGAGTCAAGGCAAAATACCATATTGAATTGTTTGGGGATTTTATTTTGATGCTGTAGATCAGTTGCCTTGTTGGTGATCTTTAGTTGGCAAGGTCGATAAGAATGGCTTGTTAGCTTCTACGAGGTATGCTGAGTGTACTCATAGCTTCTTTCCCAACTGATCCTACAAATCCTTTTCATGCCCTGACATATAACAGCTGAGATGATTCTTATTTCTTACCAACAGTAGAGGTATAAGATATTGTCAATCAAAAACATTTTCAATATGTAACCAAAACAGTACATGTTGACAAATTTATATTTTTTTTAAAGTACTCTTGCTCCTTGATTTTAAGTTAATGGATGTCTGTCAGTTTTAGAATATTGAAACTCTTAGGCTAACTGAAAATCTCTTCAAAGTTAGGTAGACCATATTTTTGGTTTGTTTTTGGTAGCATGTTTAAGCAGTTTTATTTTCTAGTATGATTTTTAGTCAGGGTTCGATTCTGTGCCCTTGGGTACTAAATTTCCGCAAGTCTGTGGACACTGCAGGTGAGTAGGGGTATGGAGTAGACCCAGAATATGGTTCTAGAGAATATTTAAGATTTAAATTGTGCTTATGTGCATGTATGGACTATGTATGTGAAAATATAACTGTATTTTAAATTGTATAGCTTAATATAAAGTAAAAATTAGCATAGGTGTTGCACTTTTTGTTGAAGCTTTGTAATTTCAGCAGAACGACTTGTGTTTAGTGACAAGTGTTTAAATTCTTGGATGGAATCTCTAATAGTCTGTGCAATATGAATTCTGACATCTCTTATTTTCTCTGTTTTTAGCAGGTAATTGCTGCCATGGAAACACAACTGTCTAATGGACCGACTTGCAATAACACAGCCAATGGTCCAACCACCATCAACAATAACTGCTCGTCACCAGTTGACTCTGGGAACACGGAGGACAGCAAGACCAACTTAATAGTCAACTACCTTCCTCAGAACATGACACAGGAAGAGCTCAAGAGTCTTTTTGGGAGCATCGGTGAGATAGAGTCCTGTAAGCTTGTAAGAGACAAAATAACAGGTACGCAGTTTTATATAGGTTACTCACATTGAAAAGATTATGTTTCAAGGTGTGAGAAAATGTTTACTACTTGTAAATCATTCAGTGCTGTAGTTGGTGCATCTGGGTATTCTCTCTGTTACTGACTACATCAGCAGTATGAAACTTAGTTTTAAGAGCTTTGTTTTCCTTTTAACACATAAAATATTTTTATCGGCCTTACATACCATAACTAGACTTTTATATACTCTGAACTGTACAATAACGTCTTTGAAAAATGTTTTTTCTTTTAAAAGTGTGCATGTGTCATGCGCAAGTGTCATGTTAACCTTTAGTTTTTCGTTCTCTGAGCTTACATGATTTAGCATTTCAGCAATGAGATACAAGGAGAATATTGTGTTTGGGAGAGGGATAAAAAACCTCTTAAATGTCCTTTCCCTTAAGTCTGTATAGGCCTTCTGCTTATAATGTATATGACAGAGTAAATGGTAGTAGTTGCATTGTCAGTGTATAAATATTTGCACTGATATAATTTTGACTGTAGCAAGATCTTATCTTCTGTTCCCTGACAAGGAAAGGAAAAAGTGGTGTATGAGTGCTCCTCTTATCATAAAGATAAGAATGAAAGGGATGGGTAATTTGGCCTTTAATGATGGTATATTTTAGATAGTGGAAAATCTCCTTAGTATTTTGTAAGATTTGATTAAATCTTTAGAATAAGCCAAAACTTGACTAAGGAGCATGTTCTTGGGATAGAGGGGTTAATGCTCCCTGCAGACGTTCTTTGCAAACACTCAAAATGTATGGAGTTAAGTGTAGACTGACTCTTAGCTTTTTCGTGTTATTGTTAAATGTGAGTGGTGTGTATCACATTGCTTTACATGGCTTATAACCGAAAATATAAACCTATTTGAAATGAGTAAAGGATACTTAAAGGCAGTATGAAGAGTTAGACCAGGAATCTGAACTTTAACTAGTCATATGATCTTGGACAAGTCAGCTCTTGGCTTCAGGTTTCCTTTGGGTAAAACGAAGTAGAAGACAGAGAAAGGGGCCACAGTAGGTGATTTCTGAGGTCAATTTTGACTTTTTCTGAGATGGTACCGTTAGCTGTTCTTTTAAGACAGCAGGGCCTTCTGTCTCCAGGAGGAGTGACTTCTTAGAGCTATCACCTGGGCTTGGCCTCACAGCCATATTTCCTTGAGCTACCGATTGAGGTTCACGGAGAGAACTTATTCATTGAAATCACGTAAATCAAGTAGAAACTAAGTAAAACCTGGTTGTCATCAATCCATACCGAATAATTATATTTTAACTACTTATGTTACTTAGATGTTCACCATGACATCCTCAGGGAGGTTTTTTAGTTTATGAATACTGATAATCAAGTGGATGAGATTTTTCCACTTCTTCCAAAATCAATGTGAGCAGCGTACATGAAATTTATAAAGCATCAGTTTTTAAAAAGTTGGAAAAGATAGAGAACAAAAGCTCTTATTACATATGTCTGTTCTGATACTGAACTTTATTTTTTTTAGCAAAACAGCATCCTTTATATGTGAATTTTGCAAGCTCTTTGACATAAATAACTGATAAATGGTATGCAGGCTGTGACATAGATGATGTGATTTCTGATTTGATTGCTTAGTAGCTTGTCCCTACCATTAAAAAAAAAAAGAAGGCATATTTATAGGCACATTGTTTGTTGGGATACTGGGGGTAGATGAAAATATTAAATAAATCATACATCCTTTGTATTAGACGTTTTCCACAGGAAACATCTCAAAGATTTTCATCTCTCATCTCGGGTCAGTCTTGAATTATCTTATTCTTTTGTAAACCTTTTACTTGAGCTGTTAGATGGTGCAGTAGGATAAGTTTGAGTTCTGTGTTTTCATGCCCTCTGCCTCCCCGGCTTTAGTGTGGTGGACAGTGGAAATAGAACCATAGTGAATGGGTGTTCTGAAATATGTGGTGAGATACTGGCAAACTGCTAATATTTGTTGTCCATTTCTTTCACCCCCCCCACCCCCGCCCCATTGTCTTTGCAGCAGGAGGGGGCTAACGGAGTTCTGTTTAAAACCTCTGGTAAGCAAGTGGAGTACCCAAGAAAAATCTACAATGGGCATGAGGGTCGAAAGATGTTTTCTAAGCTTCATTCCGTGAGATATAGTCACAAACATTCCTCAAAATAAGTGTTCTGTTGACAGACAAGTTTGAGAAATGCTGCCCTCCGTAGTTACCTAAGATCCACACTGCAGATTATCAGTTTGACTTATAGTTCCCCGGCCTTAGTTGACCACAGAACTCATTTTGGAGGATATCTCCCCAACCCTAAATTTCCATTGATCATGTTACTACAAAAGCTTTTGAAGTCATTTGTTAGCTGGTTACCAGACAAATCTGAAACTCTTCCGTAACCTGTTCATATCAAAAAATATGAGCGTGTTTCATAAAGTGAACATCCGTGATAACGAACTATGAAAAGTTGAACAGGTAGATCTGAATACAAAGGACCTCTTCTTCTAGTAACCCTGCTTTGATGTGGCCTATGGACATCTTATTCTTAGTTCAGAAGGGTCTGACTCATTTAGCCTCCAGCGTAAATTACTTAAGATTTTTTTTTGTTCTGAGTTTCGTGGGAAATACTTGTATTGAACAAAATAGTCTAGTAAATGGTAGATTTTTTGCACTTTGCAATGTGGGTGTATCTTCCTAAGAAGCTACTATTAACATGGGTCTAGAAAGGTTTTGAAAGAATTTGTGAGGATTTGGACTGCCCTGTAAGTGAATAGCATTAGCCAGTTTATGCAGCTTATCAGTACACATTTTCAGGGTTGAGTCCGAGTTCCTTGGTCCCTTTCTAATTATCGAACTCATTGTACTTCCTCGGGAGCTATTGGGCCAGCTCTTTGTATTCCAATTTTGTAGGAGGTGAGCATTAATTCTCTGGGTTGTAAGAAAACTCTGGGATCACTCTTCAGGAAGAAAATTTAAATCCTTCCTTTTCACTTTTCTTAAATCTTTTCTTACTTAAATAATGCTGAATTAGGAAACTATCTCAGGTACAAAAATATCTAGTGAGGAAAGTGTGTGCCTCTTTCATAAGTCCTAAGAGAGAGTATATAATTTTTAGCTTGTGTTGGTGTTAGCAAATTAATGTCACTATTTTGATAGAATGAGGGTTAGGGAAATACATTAAGAAATGTCTTCAGTAGCAAACACAGTAATCTTCTCTCGAGCCTAAATTCTATTTATCATGTTGTTTTTCAGGCCCTGTCTTTGGGCTCGTGCCCAGCTTTATGCTTCATCCTGTTTCCTATCTATAAGCATTCATCATGAGAAGCTACTGCTGCTCGTACAGCTTAGTTGACGTCGTTCCATCCCTTTGAGTTCTTGAATGCACTTCAGAGTCCTTGACACCTGCTGATGCTGCATTCTAGAGGAGTGAAATGGATTTTATGATGCACGGAATGAATAATAGAGCGCTAGAGTCAGAAAAGCCCTTGAGGTGACCTTAGCCAACTCCCTCACTTAACAGATGATGAGAGGCCCAGGTTTGTTGAAATGGCTAGTTCAGGGCCACATGGCTATTAAGTGGTAGAGCGGGCAACAGAATTCTGGTTTTCTGGTTCTTTTGTGGGATGTTTCCTCCTTGCCTCTTGTTAGAGGCCAGAACTCTTTAAAAATTAAGCACAGGGCCAACTGATGAATTTATAGTGAGACATAGAACTTGTACAGGATCACTGAGGGGCATCTTCTGGTGAGTGGGTCTTCTTCGGAAGGGGAATGGGAGATTTTTGAGAGTCAACGGCTGAGGGATACATAAAATGAATGAGAACATTCTTGCTTCTCTAGAAACTTTATGATTGTGAATTCAGATATTCTAGCCCAGTGGTTCCCAAATCTGGCTGTACATCTTCACCTGAGGAATTTTTAAAAATACAAATTCTGGGGGCTTTGGGAATCTCTTATCAGAAAGCTCCCCAGGTGATTTTGATGGGCACGCAAGCAGTTTTGGCAATGTCAGTAGAGTTCTTGAATTGAGATCACTTGAGTCGACTGCCAGAAATGCAGGTTCTTGGGCCCTGCCCGGACTTACTGAATCACAATCTCCATAGGTAGTGCCTGGAATGTTCCGGTTTTCTGGGAGTTATCCACTTCTTTTCCTGAACATTTTGCGGGGGGATAGAACCAGGGATTTCCATTCTGGTTGGAGGTGGGTGGGAGAGGTGTTACATCTTCAGTGTCTAATTCTGTGGCAAACTAAGTTTCAGGTGCTACCCCCTCCCCAGCATTGGTCTCTGATGGTTAATTCCTGGGGGTTCTGGACAAGAGATGTGGAGTTTAAAAGTCACTGGGCTGTGTCTTGACTGAATGCCTGAGCTGTCCCTGAAAGAGCGTGGGTGTGTGCACGTGTGTAATTAGTTTTTGAAACTCCAGGATTGAGAGAATTAGTTGAAGACCTCGGGTAATGAGTGGTGCTCTTTTTTTATCTTGGTGTGATGTCTTCACTCTTAATCTAGGAATTGTTTGAGGTAGGTCCTATGCTGACCCATCAGCTGCCAACTAGAAGCTTTCAGACAAAAGGGAAAGATAAAGACCAAAACAAAAAAACAAACACAAAGTATAGTGGACCGGAGCAGGGCTTTTGCTGTTGTTGATTACCTCTGAAGAGGCAGTGCCATGGATGGTAACACATGCCTCCTTCCCCGCCACCCCCCCCCTCCTTAGGACCTGGGCGGTAAAATTGTTTTTTATATGAAAGTTCTTAGCTAGGTTTAAGTTACGTCTCTGTTGCTTCCTGAGAACTTTAAAGTTCGTTTTGATCCTGGTTTATCAGAATAATGTGATTTTCAAACTTCATTTTAATGGCGTGGTATTCTCCCCTTCTCTTTTTAAAAACAAATACAATCTTAGCTCTCAGGATTGAAACATATAAGTGGTATTTTATTAGTCTAATGCGTGCCTTCAAATTTAATAGCATTTATTTATTGTGACGCAGTATCAGTCACAGCACGAGGCTGTTTTGATGAACATTAATTTAAAAAGGTGGTGTGTGTCAGTTACAGTCTTAAGGTCAGCTCTTAGGTGTCTAGTATCAAGAGATCAAGAATTCTGATTCTTGCAGACAAGTAGTTGAAAAGAGCAGGGTGATTGGGTGGTAGTGGCTGCATAAATATCTCACTTTGTGGACTCTGGGTGCTATTTAATTAGAAATTTGGCAGAAAGGCTGGGTGTGTGCCCAGGTCTTCACGAAACAAGATAACTTGGCTGCACAGAGTAAATGCTTTGGTGGTCCCTGCTGTATTAACTGTGGGAGAATAATACATTTGAGTATGGCTAGCTTTAGATTTCAGTGGCTAAATTTGTATAAAATGAAATGAACTTCATTCTTTTTGTGGTACTCGGGAAACTGTTTGCATATATTTATCAATATATCTTTAAACCTAATTATTTTTCCGTTGTACCTTTGTCTTTTCCAATGGTCTTGGCTAATGAGTCATTTAAAAAATTTGATGTTATTACTATAGAAGCTTTTTATAAAGTTTTGGGGGAAAACTGAGGTTTATTTTTCTAGGTTCACTTTTTTCCACTCAAACCTTGAATCTTGGGTGTGTTAGAGAACAGTTTTCAAAGTGTCAGTGTTGAATAATTTAGACAAAGTATTTCAGGGTGATGAAATAAGAAATTTATAAAATTTAAGAACTCAACTATAGTTATTTACCATGGTTAGGGAGGAAAAACTTTTTCTACACCCTCTTAGCTTAATTCGCAGGTCCCCTGTCACTGAACCTAACAAAAGACAGATTATGCGATGTAATATGTCAGTTATATAGCAATAAAACCGAGGGAAGAAGAGATTAACAGGAGAAGAGGCATGCATTTTTATTAATATTTTATGTGCACTGGAGTTTACAGAAAAGAAGTGAAGCTCAAGGTGATTAGACTTGGCGGCTTATACCATTTTAACAAAGGAAAGGAGGTTGGGGTTCCAAGGGACTATAAAACGTGGGAAGTGACCAGGAAATATATGGGAGAAACTAATGGAAGATAAGAGCTGTTTTAGCAAGGTTTGTTTATGCAGACTCATCTCATGCCAGCTGTCCATCTACAGTGGTGGTGAGAGTTGGCTCTTTTCTTCTGGTACAGGAGAGGGGGACACCTTCACAGGGGAATTGATGACCTGCTGTTAGGCAGAAAAGGGGAGGGCAGAGAACTCATCCTGCATCTATTGATTCTTAATTGCCTTCAGCTCAAAATACTCCTGTTGCCAAAGTGGCATATTTGGAATGGCATGAAATAAGTTGAACTTAAACAAAATAGTTTCTTCTTCGGATATCCTATGGTAATGAAATCTTAAATGGCTGGTTGTTTGGGAAGAAAAGCATGTATTGTGAGGATGTAGAAAAGTATGAAAGAGAGCCATTCCTGATTAATTTGTTAATCATCTGGATTTTTGTTTATCTGATTTCTTGATGTTGATATTTGTATTACTTTACATTTTATTCCGTTAGAAGAAAATGAAGAAAAGAATTGCAACTTGTAAGAGCTGGTTACATGGTTTTCCAACTGCTTTTTAAGACTATTTATTGGGAAAATGAGGTTGAATTTATGGGGTCAGTGAGGTTTAGGAGTCTGCATTCTGTGCTTTGTTGGCCTTGTTATCACTGGGGCTCCCTGAATGACCATATTTGTCTTGCCCGTAGATTAGGAACATAGTGTTTAGCACCTTTGATTTTATTCCTTTATTAGTTTGGTACAAAACACAAACTTTTTAAATGTATTCCAATTTATAGAAAATAAAAGATGGTTGAAGCTCTCCCTATAAGGATTTACCCCCCTTATAATTTAGCAGGGTGTGAGTGCTTGAGTGCTATTATTTGCTATTCCAGACCTTTTGACTGTTTCACACTGTTTTTTTCTAGTTTTTGTTTACTTTTACATCAGGAGATTGGCAGTACAGAATAGAAACTATTTTCAATTTATTATTTAGTGGCTGTCATAGTCATGATTGGAAAAATGTAGATCGAAAAGATAGTGCACTAAATGGGAGAAGATAAAGAGCAATTAAATTCTGATACAGGATTTCTTATTACTTCTTTTTGTAATCTATAAAATGTTAAAATCCTGTTTCTTCTCAGATATGGAATTGACTTGTCCCTTCCCGCCCTGCCACCATTTCATGATGTTGTACAAAATTAACCTGCTTGTCTTTTGATGGTTTTCTTTCTGTTTCATTACCTTATCTATTATATTACCTTAGCACCAGCCTTTGTATTTTTTTAACTTTCTGTCTAAACTCTGAGTAGAGCGAGGCATTTTTATTTTGTGTACCTATTGGAACATTTCCTTTTAAATATTTCCTGACAGAATAGTTGATCATCGAAGCTGAAGCTGTGCTTCGGAATTCGTCAACTTCTTTTGGGCTTATTCTGAGCTAATTAACTTTCAGGGAAGTACACTGCTTTTCCTGAATTCTGAGAGCTGTGGAAACCCAGAGAGTATGCCTTTCCAGCTAAAAAGGTCAACTTCAAAAAATATTTTCTGGCATTTTACTTTATCAGGCCTGTACAGTGGCTCATTTAGCATGTTTTACTCCTTAACGTATTTGGTTTTGCTTTTTAAGGTTTTAAAATGTCAATATTTTGACACTGTTGGATGTCCCTTTTATTGGTGGTGATGTCTGTCATGAAATGTTTTTTTTTTGAGGCGCTTTAAGCTGTAAAGCAGCATTGGCAGCTCTTGGAAGTTTTCTGAAGAAACAGATCCTCAGTTAAAACTGTCTTTTTGGGATCTAACTACTCAGTAATCTCTGACATCGTACATCACCTTTAGCTAATTGAGGGGTGATCATTCTACATGGTTCTAAATTAGGACAAAGATTCTCACTCCGTATGGAAAAAAATGCAAGATGGCAGGATTTAATTCAAACTGTGTTTATAAGCGATCCTATACCTCTTTCCATGTGAAATGGAATTGAATGCGGTGGTAATAGGATTTACCAAACTTCTGTGTATACTAGGGTTGTTATTTGCGTAGCCTGGGATCAAGTTCTTGGGATTAACGTTGAAACAAAACTCCAGCTACCTTCTACTCCTCTGGTCGGGAGAAGGCCTCGTGAGTATTAGTTTTAGAGGTTTTTGCCTAGAAAGAACGTGTTACACTTGAGTTCAAATCCCAGCCTAGCCACTTACTTGTATTGTAGCCTTGCATAGGCTGTTGGACTCTGAACTTCACTTTCTTCCATCAGGTGCCTAGCACGCAGGGTACTCCGTCTCTCCTATCTGCTTCCTACCAGTTAATACTCATTCGGTTACATGTTGGTTGCAGACTTTTTTTCCTTGGGTAAAGTCATTTTTGAAAAAGTCTCCAAATAAATCTGTTGATTTAGAATTCTTATAGTTTCTCATGATGTGGGAAGAATACGAAGCTAATTTTCTATCCTTTGCTTTCTAGGTGATTTGACTAACGTAATTGATTTTCTAGGGATGGGACAAAGGGGGAACAGGAAATGTACAAGGCTGGGCTTGGGAGCCCAAAAAGATGATTAATGATGTTACACCAACCTCTGTGAACTAGAGTGCTGGAGTGTGGAGTTATTGCTCTTTGTGTTATTGTGTGAGTGTTAATTAGAATGAATTAGCTTGACTTAAAATATGAAGGTACCCTCAGCTGGGCTTCCCCAATGGCTATTATTGGCCTGGAAGGTCAGCAGGTTGTTAAATTGAGCCATGATGTATTCGTTAGATAAAAACTGAGGCTTGTTTTTACTTTCATTGACATCTTCTTCCTTAAGATTAATACTCCTTTAATATAAATTGTAAATACCATTACTTAATATTCTGATTTCATAAAACAAGATTTTTCAAGTAGAAAAATAGAGGTCTGTGTGAAGCCCAGTTTTAAGAAGCCCAGTATTCCTGTAGTGTTAGCAGATCAGAGGATTTAGGAAAAAATTGCTATCCCTTTGTTTTCTTTCTGTTGAAATATTCATTGAAAACATTTAAAGCATTGCTTTATTCAGTCATCACAGACTTTACAGATTTCAGTTTCAGTTTGTGTAAGGGGGGGTGGCGATTCCATGAGGACATTGTTAATTTAGCAGATGCAATTTTACATCTTGTTTTCCTTTTTTTGTTAAATCCTTATGCATATTGTGAATTAGAGTTTATTTTTAGCTCTTAATGAGTTCTTTTCTCATCATTGTACTTTTTGTTGAAACTCTGTTTTGTACATAATGCTTTGATTTTGAAGGGAGAGTGTATATGGCTCACAAGTCCTGTAATCCACCGCCAGACCCCCTCCAGCTCAACTGAAATTTGCATTTTTGCATTTGAGGTGATAGATCTGGTTACTTATTACCTTGTGGGGTAGATGTGGTGGCGCCCTGGACTCTTCACAACCTGTTTGACTTTCAGGCTTTATCCTGAGAAAGTCAAATTCTCCTTCTAAAGTAAGATTTAAAGGAGGCATAGCTGCGTAAATAGGTAAACTAGAATAATTTCATTGTACTCAAGGTTACTGGAGCCTGAAGGAACAGTTTTATTTCCTCACATTTTGATGCTTTAAATGCAGTCTTAAGGAGTCACTGGGTCATTAACAGAGTGGCCTCCAAGGCACTGCCTTCTGAATCTTCCTTCCTGACCCTGGTACTTACTAGTCTCTGAGAGCTTTTTTCATGGCACTGAATTGAGTTATAGTTTGCTCTTAGTCTACTTTAACATGTATCTAAGTAGGCTGGTTGTGGTGTGTCAAATCAATTGACATCTCTCCCTGTATAAAATAAAGGAGCTTTCCTAAATGATTTCTGAAATCTTATCTTGCTCTAAAATTCTGTGACTTTTCTCTTTTGTGAACGTAACTTCTAAGTTAGCTCTTCTTAACCATAGTGCAAAGGGATATGCAGACAGCATATTACATTCTCAAGCAGAATGATTTGGGATTAAACATTTTAACCTCAAGATATTGTTTTTAGACCCTTATATTCTTAATATTTTGGGGCCTTTATTTCAGGGATGAATCTCTTCATTCATGTTACACAGTCATACATCAATTAACGACCGGGATGCGTTCTGAGAAATGTATCCTTAGGCGATTTCATCATTGTGCGAACATCATTGAGTGTACTTACACAAACCTAGATGATGTAGCCCACTACACACCTTGGCTATATGGCACTAATCTTATGGGACCGCTGTCGTATACGTGGTCCATTGTTGATTGAAACGGCATTGTGCAGCGCATGACTGTAATAGGATTAAAATACAGAATTGTCAATACTGATTTGTGCTGTGTTTTATATCAATACATTTCTTTTTGTAAGTGCTGGAAATCAGAAGCCTTTGCAAAAGGGCATGATAATGTTCGATGTCTTATATCCCACAATTCCATGTTCTAGAACATTAGAAATGGGACCTAATGTGCTGTTTAAAAGCAGAACGTGGAATCTTCTGGGCTTAGCTTCCTTGCTTTTATTTGAGATTTTAGTTCTCTGAGTGTTTATGGAAAACAACTTCTGTGGACATAGCCATCAATGTAAGGAGGGCATCTAGCGTTCTTTCCTGGCTTCTAGAGCTGGACAATGGACTTTTTAAGTGTCTCTCCACTTTTTTGTGAGGGGTGAGATATTGCAAATGGACCTAAGTTAGTTTAGTGTATACAACTCTTGGGTAATTTTGGGGTGGGTGGAAGCAGGCACCAAAGAGGGAGGAGTGAGACTTAGCTGCTTCTTGAGACCAAATTCTGCCACGTGTGCAGACGTTTAGCAAGCAGGCCCAAAGTGATCGATACAACTACTCTGCAAGCTGATGAAGTCCCAGTTCTCTGTTCTTTTTTAGGTGCTTTGAACACACCTTGTATGAAATATTCGCTTGAGGCTGACAGCATTTCAGAGGTGGGCATCTGTGCCCTTTGCATCATGCAAAAAGAAATGCTTCTACACAAAGGCTGGACCCAGGGCCACTTCGTATTTAGAATTTCTCTCCACAAGGGTATAGGTTATAAGCCACCTTGGATTCTTGTGTCCTCTTTATGCAAGGGTGGGTAGTGTTTCTAAACTAATTTAGCCCATCTGCATATCTGGAATACCTTTAATTTAACTGAGACCCCATTTCTAACACTCATTATACTAATTAACAAATAACTAGCTTAAGGAACAAAAACCCATTTTGACATTCATTATGCTAATTAGCAGAGAATTGGTTGTTGCTTTAGCTGTGGTAGTAGATAGGCTTGTACTAGTCACTTTTGGAGTTTGGCTCTTTCTTGTATTATGCTAGTTAACTAATCCTGGACTGTGCATTCATGGTAGTGTGTTAGATGACCACCCCTAGAATTAGAGCTTAAACTGCTGGTGCACATGTAACATCACACTGATTCATACTAAATGGAAAAAAATTTTTTTATTGTGGTAAAATATACATAACATAAAATTTACCATTTTAACCATTTTAAGTGTACAGCTCAGTGGCATTAACTACATTTACAGTGTTGTGCAGCCATCACCACTATCCATTTCTAGACCCATTTCATCACCCCAGACAGAAACTATGTACCCATTAAATAGTAACTCTACACCCTGTCTCCCCCAGCCCCTGGTAACCACCATTCTACTTTGTCTCTCTGAATTTGCCTATTCTAGGTACCTCCTATAAGTAAAAATTGAAATCATACAATATTTGTCATACCAAAGTTTTTTTTTTTTTTTTTTTTTTTTTTGTGGGGAAGACCAGCCCTGAGCTAACATCCGTCGCCAATCCTCCCCTTTTTGCTGAGGAAGACTGGCCCTGGGCTAACATCCGTGCCCATCTTCCTCCACTTTATATGGGACGTTGTCACGGCATGGCTGACAAGCAGTGCGTCGGCGGGCGCCTGGGAGCCGAACCAGCGAACCCCGGGCTGCCAAGCGCGGACTAAACCGCTGCGGCCCCTTTTTTGAAGTAAATTATAGCAATTGTTTCAGGAGATGACTTGGTCTCTTTCTTGGGCTGTAGACTTGTCTGTGTATTTTATGTCCCTTCATTTCAACATGACTTTAGGAACCAACCCCTCACCGTGAAGCAAATAGCTTATTTGTCTTTAAACTTAGTTCTTGCCATTTTCCGCATAAAGAGCATATCCAGTTAAAAGAGTGAATTTGTGCAGCTTTTTATTAGATGGCTGACTTACTTCCAGGGACTCCATCTTGCCCCGTTACGGTCGTTCAGCCTGGTTGAGGTTTGTTTTATTCTTTTGGAAGTTTCCGGCAGTCTCCATCACAGCATAACGGCAGGCCACCTGGAGGAAGAGGCGATAGCGCGCAAGGGGGATTCTGAAAGGAGAACCCAAGCCATTTTGCTCCCCAGCAGTCTTCTGTGCCTTCACACTTTTCTGCTTCCTCTTCTCCCAGAGAGTCACAGCACCCAGAAAGGTTGTCCATGTGGGGTCCTGAGCAATATCCCCAGATTTCTTCCCCTTCACTTCGCTTCATCCTCTCTTCTGCTGAGAACCTGATGGAAATCTTGGCCGAAAGCCATTCCTCAATAGAATTAACTAGAGGGAATAGTAGAAATTCTCTTCTATAGTTTTAGCTTTTCCTTCCATTTTCCCCCCTTCCCCAACACTCCTCCACCCACCCCCCCAAAAAAAATTACACCAGAAAACAATTAACTAACCAGCCAAACAAACAAAAACCCGACAGGACAGAGCCATTCCTTTTTCAGACCACAGGAACAATTTTGGTAGTAAAGGAAAACTTGAGCATCTCCCTGAAGCAACTTGGGAGACAGACGCTGGTACAGGTTGAATTTAGAGGCAGGTGGACTGTGGCCTATTTCTGCCTTTACATTATCTCGGATTCTGTGTTACTCAGTAGAGCAATCTTCCTTTTAAATTTTAGCTCTCATCTCTTGGCCCCTTGCCTTCTCTGTTGGCATCAGCCAAATGCCTGCTGGCTGCAGGAACATCATTCCACACTTAGTGACTGTATTTATTTTCAAACGTTGGCTATTGACAACTGAAGAGCGAGTCCGTGAGTTGGGACTTAGCAGAAAGCCTCTCCCAAGTCGTGTGAGTTTAAAATGGTAAAAAAAGATAATGCTTCTTATGGTTTAAGGTCTTAACTCAAGCTTCATGTAGTCTTTTCTTGTCCCCACTGCCTACTTCACGCCTATCTTTGTGGGGAGCTTCCAAAGGCCTCTTACTGGGATAAGGAAGATTTACCTCTGGAGCTGTAAGGTCTTGTCTGGTAATAGTGGTAAAGGTGACTCAAGCTTAACCAGTTGTTTGGTGGCCTTTGTCTGAGAATCTCAGGCGTGCTAGAGAATGTCAGCCAGTATTGGGTACTTGGTTTCAGGGTGGTGACTATCTGTTGAAGAGATCCTGAGTTACGAAATACTGATAATGTAACTTCTTACATTAGGAATGGTGACACCTTATTGAAGGTGAAATGATGTGGAGGGAACTGGTCATTCTTTGTGGGGGGATGCAGAATGTTCTAAACTGGTGACTTTGTTTTGTTTTTGAGCTGGGATTTAGAAGCAGTGCTTAATATATGAAAGGATGTTCTGGCCCACTAATGATTTGCTGATTAATTCATTTGGTGGTTTATCTTGGACGCAGTCTTTTATTTGAACAAAATAGAGCAATATTTCAATTTGTATGGAGATTTATAAGGCCCTTCATGGATCCAAGAGAAAATTCTCACCCTTTCATTTTATTAAGACCATTCTGTATTGGGGAATTTTCTTTCCTAGTGTATGGCTAGTAGGAGGGTAATTCCAGAAGCCAATGGCACAGGTCCTCTTTGTTCCTGCCTTAGTATAGGCAAGGGGCCAGTAGGGGACCCAAATAAAGTCAATTAGACATTCTCTCCCAGGATCTAGACTCTTAGGGAAGTGATGGAATGCTGAGGTGGGGATGGTGACCTGTCTCATCAGACCTTGTCTGTTCTGGCTGTGAGATGGTGGTGGTTCCTCCTACTTCTTAGCCCACTGGAGCCTGGTTCTCAGCCCCTATAGATTCTGAAAACCTTTTGTGCCTCTTCCAATACATTCCTTTCTGCTAGTTAGCTAGAGTCAATTTCTGTTACTTATAATTTAGGACTCCAGGGAAAGAATTTTCCTGTAATTCCCATTTCTATTTCTGTATGTCACAGTTTACTTTTCAGCATACCCAAAAGTAAGTTTATTGATTTTTTTTGATTGATATTATTTTGACCCATAAGAAAGTAACTTTTGTAATTGCTCAGAAGTCTCTGTTTTGAACTTGCCCTCTTTCCATACAGGGCTGTCAGAGAAGTTTCAGGTTCCAGGCAGCATCTTCTGGATACCTTCGGAAATGGACGCTGGAGTCATCAACATCTTGCTTAGAACCGAGTTTTTCCATTAAGATGTTATTTTGAATCAAAATGGGAGATTGAGCCCTTTTCTGGTTCAGGGCATAAGATATTTCCAGTTAGTTGGATACCTTTCAAACCTACATCATTCTAACCTGAACTAAAGCGTCTGTGATGTGGAGAGGTTAAGCTGTAGTCTAGAGTCATCAGATACTCAACTGTATTACTGCTTAATAGGGACAAAAGGTGTTGTGATTTTTATTTGTTCGTTCAGAACAGTTTTTACCTCTCCTAATGGAGCCTGAGGGCTATTGTTTGTTTAAGGGCTGTCTTCTACTTCTGACAAAACAAGTACCCCTTTTGTAGAGTACTCTTCATTGCCAGTAGCCCTCCAAGGTTGGCATCCTGACCATTTCCCCAGTGTCTGTAGGGTAACAGTTTTTCTCCCTTGAACCTGTTGTATTTGTTATGGCTGTAATGGATGAACTGCCCAAGCAGACTGCTTACTTGCCCCGAGACGTTTAGCTTTGAGGAAGACAAAAGCTATTGGTAAAGGAGTTTGCCTCTGTTTTGAGAGGTGCGTATGTATGTGTATTTTATAAATAAAGTCACTTGTCTCAAATAGTTGACTCATATTTGATTCACATTGTCAGTGTTGGGCAACACCAAAGTTCTGATATAATTATGCAAAAATAGATTCAATGAAGATATTGATATTCCCTCCCAAGTAACATCTTGTGACTTCTCCCCCATTTCATTATGTTTCAAGGTCACTACTTTCCTCCTTGAGTGTCACCAAGAACACCCTGAAGAATGGTTGAGATGACCAGCAGCAATGACATTCTTGGTGATCACTCAGCAGGTCTTTCTGGGTATTTCATCTCTAACTTTTAATCTTCAGAGGTCATTAATGTTTGGTGACCCCGGTTGCTTACAGCATCTGATGAGAGCCATAAACCTTGTAGAAAAATAGGTTTGCCTGTGAATGACCTTCATTTATTCTGTCTTCCTACTTAGTCATCATTTTATTAAAACCATTTGGTGTCTAGCCATGTGGGGATATAGATATGCTTAGAGGCATTAAATTTGTGTCCCGTGGTGTCCGTGGTATACATTGTCACTATCAGTTCTTTTTGAACATTCTTCAGTTTTGTTTGAAAGGATCAAATTCTAGTTTTGTCTTTATTTACAGTGTTTTTATTTCTAATGAGTTACTGCAGAATCATAACTGTAATTGTTTGGAAAAATATCCAGTCAATTTTATGTTCTTACCTTGCAACCTGTTAAGATATTTATGTAAGCTTAAAGCTACTTGAACAGATATCCTTTAAGTAAAAACATAACGTGTTTGTGGTTGTGGGGAGAGGGATGACCTGGCCAGGATAATACCAGGTTTTAGGAAATGATACAGAAAATCTTTGAATAACACCTTAATTAGGCTGGAGATTCTGCATTCAGAAAACAAAATTTGGCGGGGGGTGGGGGGAGGATTGTAATAATTTAACTTAGCTCCTGGTCACTTGATTTCAGTTTGCTTAGAAATTTTGCTTCACTTTCTTTATCTTAGATGAAAATGACAGAGAATAAAAATGAAGGAACAAGTTAGCTTTGTAAGGAATAATGGAATTAAGGGTCTTGGCAGCAGTCAAGATTGGAAAGTAATTTTGTCTCATGGTAAGATTTAAAATTTGACCAAGGATAATCATTTGATAAAATTTGATGACTAATATAGTTATCAATGTGATTAACTCTTAGTTTTTTGTTCCTGGATATCCAATTAGAGGTCTCAAGAATGGGTAGGAAAGAGAAGAAATTCTAGGTTAATTTCCATGTTTTAAGAGTGGAAGGACTAAAATTAAGATGGCCAAGTAGCATAGAATAGTTAATTGAATTTTTATATGTTGAACATAATCTTTCATATTCTAGATGCTTAAGAAAAATAATTTGCCCCTCTCCCTTTCTTCGAAAGAATGCTGTTTAGAGCCAATCAATCTCTGTCTGAATCTTAACTAATCTCAGAGGTATCTGAAAGTTTTATACATAAACAAGTCACAGCTGTAGACAGAAGATAAAGCTTGTTAAACATAGTACAAGTTCTACTTCCTTTAGTCTTGGATATAATTTTTTTAGGGAGAGGTGGAGGATCAAGAACCCAAATACAGTATAGAAGGCTTTTGAATTAAAGAGATGCATTTCAATGTTTCATTGCTTGGAAACATTGAGGAAAATAAGAATGGTAATCTAGGTGTAAAAGGAATACCTTGGTAATGTTGGTGTTTATTAGGAGAACTAGAATAAGCACCGACTTCATAGGTTGTATTATATTTGGGAGTAGAGCTTGACTAGTAAGTGATCTGGCAGCATGCATAAGATTTTTCAAGTTTTTCCCAAAATAAAGGAGATTACTTTGTATTATATAACTATTTAGTCCCCTCTTCCTTTAGGAATAGCAAGGAAGAAATTGTCAGCAGCAAAATCGGAAAACTCCTTGACACTAAAGGCTATTGAATATTGGAATGAGTTGAAAGACTAGTGTTTAGTGAAATCTTCATTTGAGTGGTGTACTTGTAAATGAATACCTGGCGTTTTGTATAGCATTCTGCAGCATAGGAAGCTCTTTAACGTGCCTGGTTCTAATGCACAGGTCTGAATTTGTTTGTGAAGCTTACTTGACAAGGGCTAAGTAGATGGTGGAGTTACAGGGGTGAGCATTAGAGACTGCCTTTAGCCCAGCTTTTTTTCACAGATGAGGTATCATTTATCAGATCTAGGTCTCAGGGTCAGTAAAGGCTAGTTAGCAGGAGGCCTTAAACTCTTATCCCCTTTCCTTTAGGGGACACTGGCAAAAAGATGGATTCTTCTGAATGAGATACCTTTTGCCACTTGTCTTTGCTCTGAACTTGAAATGTTTGTAGAGTTGCTGTGTAATATGTCCCAATAGCCTAGAAGCTCCGTCCATAGAAAGTTACTTCGCACATCAGTTGGTCCTTAATGTTATTTAATCTGCCATAAAAACAGCATCTTCTCCAAGGGTGAGCCTCGGATGTGTCAGTAAGCAGGTAATCAAGTAACTTCAGGAATAACAGATGAAAGAAAGCATCATTTTAAAAGTTCCTGAGATGAATTAAAGTTGAGGTGCTGATCTTGAATAAAATTCTTTTTACCTCCATCCTGCTATAGATTTATGGGTACTTTGAGACAATAAATGGTAATAAGTTAAAAGATAATTTTTGTGTTTAGGTTTTTCCTGTTTCATGGGAAAAAATGTATCCAGAGTTAGCAGCAATGATCAGATGTACTAAGTTGTGGAGTCTATGATTTGAGTATTTCATTTTTAATATACTTTAGTCAGTGGTAAAAGTTCTCAGTGTGATGGTGCATTTACTGTGACGCTGATGTGGACAGGGCCACATCACTTCTGTGTGCTAATGAGTCATTGTCTAGGCAAAACCTTTTAAGCATTTGCTTCTTTATCAAACTGTTTATGTGAATTTTAAATTTGGAGGATTACAATAGCTAATCTTTTCAAATTTTTAACCAGGTTATTTTGTAAGAAATGCTTGTGCGTGATATGAATGTGGCCAATCACAGGAGCTAGACCACTTTGTATTTCTCTTTAGAAGCCATCTGTTAATTGGCGGGCAGATTGCCTTGTGGCCTCAGAGTGGTTTGTTGTAACATAGCTGTCCCTTAGCAAAAACAAAATGGGTATTTATTTCTGTCAGGATACCTCTTTGACTTAATTTGTAGCCATGGTTCCCATCCAACCTGCAGCTTTTAAACCTTGACTCTGTACTGTTCCGCTTCTTCTGTAGATTGTGTTCCACTGGGATTCTTCCCCGTTACTGCTTCAGAGAGGGCTTTCTCGAGGCCCTTGAAGCTGTGTGTGCAGTATTTCAATAGGTTTCCTTTATAGTCAGCATTTATACCCTAACCTGCCCAAACACAATTGGTCTGTTTGGGGATTTCTCCTAAGTATAAAAATCAATGCTTTTGTGTGACTATTTTAAAATTGAGGGGGAGGGAAAAGAAATGTTCTTCATATCATCTTGAAAATGTAACTACCTTCTTTATACCTAAACAAAGTGTCCTGTACAAAGAGAAAGGAAATCACATGTTATTTATACCTAAATCTTTATGTCAAATGGGGACAATGGATGTCCTTTGGAATTTTCTTCCTTTGTGTTTGCTAAAAATATCACTAATTTAATTATGATCTTCTGGAAATAAAATGAACTAAAGTGGAGAGTTGTACCCAGGTGGAAGCTTTCTTATGTATATGGAGGGGATGCTTTATCAGTGATACAGATAAGAAGGTGAAGTGATACGTGCATTTTTACTTTATTTGAAATGTTTATTTCTGATGATGTCATGCTGTCCCCTTCCCCTTCTTAAGTGACCCGGCCTTCTTCCCTCCCTCTCTCTCTTTCTTCTTTGACTTGGCATCACCATATTCCATGTGAAGGACTTAGGTATGTGTGCATTCAAAAGTCACGTATAACCTTGCGATTGCTGCACAAAATGTAAAAATAAGGATTGTTAACACTTTGTGCCCACTTATGGTAGCTATTAACACTTTCTGTCCACTGATAAGAGCAGCTTAACTGGGGGGACAGAAGGATTCAGGTGAACATTCTTATAGCTATGTAAAAGAGGTCTCAAAATCATAAGCCTTCCCTGGGGCATCGTCTCGTGTTTGCTTTTTGGTGCCTGGGGTTATCCACTAGCTAGATACCTAGTGACGAATATTTGAGAGGCTCTTGGGTTGGTGCTCTGTATTAATCTCTGGGTATTAACTTAAGGTTCAAGAGGTTCCTTGTCTCATTTCCTCCTATGAAGTTGAGAAGTTAGCATGCCATGGAAGTTCAGATTTTCCTGGGGTAGGAGGGATTGCCTAGATTCCAGTTCTGGCCCTTATTCTGGAAGGCCCACTGAAGGAAAGGAGTACTTGGTCCGAAAGTTCAATTCTGGGAAAAAGGGACTTGGATTGAGTTAATGTCAGGGTGGATAAAATCCCCCTTCTTCCCTTCTTGTGTTCTTCTGGCTGGACTAAAAAATAAAATTAGACACAAGACCAGATTAACAGGAGAAAAACCCAGTTCAGTGTGTCCGTTTTGGAGATCATAAAGAAATGATGCTCAGCGAGTGAACAAAGCAGGCGGTATATATCTTTTACACGAAGAAACAATAAATTTGCAAAGAATTGACAGGACAAAGAAACTTAGGTTTGAGGTCAAGTTAGTGAGGAATTGAAGCAGAGTTTAGGTTTGAGATAGTAAATTAGCAAGGTTTGTTTATGCAGGCTTCCTGGTCCTGAATTCCCCAGCTCTGGTGATAAGGATGCAGGGAGAGCACCTTTCACAGGGGAGACGTATTTCCTGCTTTCAGGGGAAACAGAGACAGGAGAGTCAGAATGTCCTTTTTGCTCCTTAAGTAACTTTAATTCAAAAACAATCAGTATGCGATTGTGGGATATTTTGGGGTGGCTTGCCCTGAGCCCCAATATTAGTCATGCTCATTCTAAGCTAAGAGTGCGTCTGGCAGAGGCTCAGAGGACGGTAGCGTGAGCAGAAGGTTTTGCTGAATAGGAGAATAAGGAGAGAAGATTTGTGCTGGGGTTTGTCCAGATGAGCGGTAGCCATTTAGGATTGGGGCAGTTTGTAGGGCCTTGTGAAAGAGATTTTATCCTCTAATTTTGGTTTGTTAGAGATTTCTGGGGACTTGGTTGAAAAGCATTAGGGTCAGGTCCCCTTTCTGGGCTGTCACAACTTCTTCCTCAGTGGACTCCTTGTTCCTGCATCTGCATCTCCTCAGCAGTGGTCCAGGCTCCCAAAGTTAACCGCCCTAGGTTTCTCTCATGTCCATCTTGGTTGTCCCTCCCTGCTTGGTGCATCCTGCGGTTGCACCACTACTGACCTTCGCGTGAGGCACCCCTGTTCTCAGGGTCTCTTCCCACCTCCACAACCCCTCTTGTTGTTCGGCAGGCCTTTGGTCCGACCATCTCCTCTCCACTGCTTTACAAAGGAGCTCTTCTCCATATGCCTAGTTCCTTAATTTCTCTGTCAGGAAACTCTTCAATTTCATCTCCTGTGTTTCAGCCAACTAAATACCTCTCTTTTTTCTGTTTATTCTGCTTAAACCTGAAACCCCAGGGACTAACCGTAGGTGTTCCACATGCATTAGGTGTCTGCATCTGCCTTGTTCACTGCCATGCTTTACATTTTTGAGCTAAGATCTTAGAGGGCAGGGACCATGTGGAATTGATCCCCCCTGCTTTTCAGCTAGGAAACCACACTAGGTGTACGAAAGCGTTTGAATGCAATCTGCTGACGAGAGAAGTGTCTTGTGTGGGAGACAATTTTGGCAGTAGGAAACATGTTTGGCTTTAGCCATAAGAATTGCTTTCTGAGTTTCTGGAAAAGGAGTATGCAAATCAAGTCGTGTTTTGTTTTATTTTATTTTATTTATTTTTTTAATTTTTTTATTATTATTTTTATTTTATTTTTTTTATTTTTTTAATTGATGTCTTAGTTTATAACACTGTGGGGTTTTAGTTGTACATTTTTGTCCGTCACCTTGTGGATGTAACCCTTCACCCCTTGTGCCCCCCCACCCCCCTTCCCCTTGGTAACCACCAATCAGTTCTCTCTGTCCGTGTGTTCACTTATATTCCATATATGAGTGAGTTCATGCAGTGTCTGTCCTTCTCTCTCTGGCTTATTTCACTTAACATAATACCCTCTAGGTCCTTCCATGTTGTTGCAAATGGGACAATTGTGTCTTTTCTTATGGCTGAGTAGTATTCCATTGTATGTATATACCACATCTTCTTTAACCAATATTCAGTTGAGGGACACTTGGGTTGCTTCCACTTCTTGGCTATAGTGAATAGTGCTGCAATGAACATAGGGGTGCATACGCCTCTTGTGATGGTTGATTTCACGTCCATTGGGTAGATGCCCAAGAGTGGTATTGCTGGATCATACGGTATTTCTATTTTTAATTTTTTGAGGACTCTCCATACTGTTTTCCATAGAGGCTGCACCAGTTTGCATTCCCACCAGCAGTGAATGAGGGTCCCCGTTTCTCCACAACCTCTCCAGCATTTGTTGTTATTTGTTCAAGTCGTGTTTTAAATGAATCCTTTTATAATGTGGGTATCTCCATCTGTTTTTTAATGATGGATTTGTTTTGAGGGTTTAAGTGGTGTTTGTGTACCTGCAGGATGCGCTCCTTTTCTTTCGGATGTTTTTTCTTTTATACATATTGTCTTGATGGATTAAGAAAGGATGGTGAAGTTCCAGTCAATCGATGACATGAAAAGAACAATGAAAAAAGAAGCAGGTGTATTTGGAGATTATGAATATCCTGGTTGAAAAGTTGTAAACTTTGGGTGCACAGGACTCTGCCTCAAAATAATTCCCAAACTTGGCCAAAGGCAGCGAAGTGTGTGCTGGAAAGACCAGGTTTGGAGAGGTCAGTCCTGGCTTTGAAACCTACCTACTATTTACCAGCTGGCTGTGTCCCTCTGAGTGAGTTGATTAGCATCTCTGGACCTCCAAATTTATATCTGTAAAATGGGTACAGATATATCTACACAGAGCTTTGCTGTGAGAAGTACTATGAGTATGTGTAATGTAAGGCTCATCAGTTGCTTGATACCAGTTTATAATTAGGCAATGGTACTGTTTGCTTCCAGAAAGGTAGATTGAGGCAATTTTGGGGCGATGGGAACAGACTTTTCCCACACACGTTCTGAGCTTTTCATATTGGAAGGTTTTGGCTGGTGAACCTGTAACTTTTGGGTGAGGGAGAAGATCTTTTTTGAAAAACCATTTTGTGTTGAAGAAGAAAATTTATCATCTCTAATAAGAATTTATCATCACGTGGACCTGGTGGGATTTGTCTAGTCTGACAAATGTTTCCCATTCTTCTGAACAGAACAGGGGTCTCTCCATAGTGGTTTGCAAGACTCTTTCACACAGTTTCAAGAAGGGCACTGAAGTAATTATAGTTCTTGGGGCCTTTAAATTTTTTTCTTGCAATCTCTGAATAAAAAAATGATCTCTTACAACAAGAGAAACACTAAGAAGCCGCGCTGCTCTTTAATGGACTGCTTACTGATTTCTGTGCTTATGCCTGCGGGTGTGTGTGTAGATTGACACCAGCTGGTGGTGTAAGCAACAGCAGACGCCCTTTTTACTCTGGCAGTTGTTATCTGGTTTCCCTCTTTACCACAATGATATTTTGAGGAATACAGTTCCTTTGCCCTCATCTCACATGATATTTACTTGAACAACTTTATTGCCTTTTAAGTAAGCGCAAGATAAAGCAGATAACACAAGCCTCTTTGTGTGTGTGTATATATGTGGGAGGAGTCTGTATAAAATTAGTTTAACTAATTAACAAAGAAATGAGAATACTGCAGCAGACATAGATCTTTACCCGAAAGTAGATTTTGCTGTAGTTCAGAGTATGTTATTGTCCTAACTTTGAGCTGTAGGGTCTGACTTGCTGACCATCTGAGAGTTTTTTGGCTTTTGCTCTTGTCACAGGGGCAACTCCACTGTTTGAAGGTAGAACTGCTGATTTTTCATTTAGGGCAACTACCTAAATCAATAAGTAATGAGAACCGGCTTTTGTTTTAACTGTGGTGCGGAGATGTTCCAGCTTCTCCCTCACTTTCTCTCAAGCTAGAGAGCCTGCTCCAAGTTAAAGTCGTATCCTAAGATGTGTATACTAGAGGAATTGGTTTATTTTCCCGCTTTACATAAAGATCATTTTTCCTAATCTTGCTGGTCTTGGATGCAAGACATCTTAGTACCCATATGCAGTACTCTAGAATTTAGAAGATTTAATATGTTTTCTGTTCTGGATAGCCTAAGACTGAATTGTGTGGGAGTTCTTAATGTTGTCTGAAATTGTGATGTATTAAGAACTCATAGTTTCGCCAACTTAAGCAAGGTCATGCTGCATTGCCAGCAGATTCATAATTACTGGGACTGAAACTATAGGAAAATAGAGCTCTACCAGTTGCGTAATCAGAGGACAGAAGTGGCCATTAAAATTAACTGGAAAGGAAAATGCCCTGGTGCTGAGGACATTAATTGCTCCCTCTAGAATGCGGCTACTTAGGTAATATTTACCAAATGATCACTGTTTACAACTTTGATTTCATCAGAAAAGTTACAATTTAAACTCTTCTATATTATCTGAATATATCTGTGAAGTCCTGAAAACCATTTAAAAATATTGGGGCATTTCAGTCTTGGGCCAGCTTTATTAACATTTGGGTGGAAGATGAGTCTTTGAGTGAGCCATCTGTTTTCTGTATTATGTGAGCGTCTAGGTTGAATTCTCCACCCTTGTGATAATCCCTGGTAATGTTCTTTGGGAAGCTGGTAAAAATGCTCAGAGCTTTGGGGGAGGCTGGCTTGGTCTGGAGTAATAGGATCTCACCAGTCCTCTGGCTCACAGTTTGATCTTACTCATTAGAGGGCAGCAAGGAGGACCTGTTTAATTTGACCTCAGTTAGTTGAGTGTTTAAATGGAAGAACCTGCTGCATCTGGCCTGTGCATCTGAGGAGACTCAGGCTAAGTCAGGAATTAAAGTTTGCGGAGAAACGTGACTAGAGAAGATTGCATCCCTCTGTTCTAAGATTCTCTCAAACCTTCCCCCTGATATGTGGTACCCACAGGGTTTTGTTACATATGGGATCTGAGATATTAAGAAAGCTCCTTTGTAAAGTCTGGTGCTCGTTGCTTTGGTGCCAGAGTTGCAGTGCACAGCCTGTCTGAACAGACACACATAACGAGTGCCCAAGAACAGAAAGTCCATCTGAAGAAATACAACACATTTGCAACTTGATTGTGTGTTTGGGGGCGAAGGAAAGAAGGGTGTTACAATGAGGAAAAGGGGTGGATCTGTCTTTGGAAACAAAAATTGTTCCCCCTTGGAGTGAAAACTTGTTTTCCTAAATCAGATTTTTTTTTTTTTTTGTTAAGGGGTGCAGTGTTATATAGGGGCCATGTTTGGAGACTGAATTTTTTTCAATTTGCTTTTTTCCCCCAAGTGTTACGTTATTAGACCTCAGGTCGCAAATAGTCTTGCTTGTCAGAAAGGACCATAGTGACTTGTTTCTGCTAACTGAGGGATTTAAAAAAGATTTCATCCTTTTTTATTTCATAAAACATTACTACTGCTCTAAATGAAATAATAGATACACATCAATCACCATAGTCACCTTTTATTGTTGATTCAACTACCAGGTTTTCACAGAATTCACTCTGCATTTTATTTGACTTGTACTTGAATAGTCTCGGCAGACTTAATTAGTGAAAAAGCACTTTCAACAAAATTATATGCTGACATCCCATAATTCATACTTACATATTTGTGAAACAGATTTATGTAAATCTATCAAATTACTCTAGATGACATTATTTTTTAAAATTGAGATTTCATTTAAATGGTATTTGTAGGAAATTTTCATATGAAAAATTTTACACGAACTAAAAAAAAATATATCTCACATCACTCTCTTATAAAGACAATACTGTAACGTTTGAGCATCTTGTCTTCGTTTGTTCTGTAATCCATCTGGTGCAATGTAGGGACATGGGGAGCATGTTCATAAAGGCATCTCTCTCCTAAACCATAGGCTCCGGGAAGGCAGATGGCTGTTTCATTGTTTGTGTTTGTTCATTAGCTCACTTGTTCATTCATTCTTGCAATGGACATGTTAATAGTCTGTGCTAGGGTCTTTGTCAGGAACTATGCTCAGCTTGCCCTTGCTCAACAGTCTAAATTGACTCAATCCCCATATGCACTAAGATAAAGGCATATGGTATAAGGGCTGTGGAAGGACTAAGGAGGAGCACTGAACAGTGTGCTTTAGGAGTGGGACGAATTGTGGCAGGAAATGGTCTCAGAGAAAGTCGCAAAGGATATATGGGAGTTGGGCAGTTGGAGATGTGTTCCAGGCACAGGGAACTGAATGTGCATTTCAGGGTCTAGGTGTAGGAGCAGTGGAAGTAAGCAAGAAGCCGATGATGACCTGGGAAGCCAGAGCACGATTGGGTTTGTCTTGTATGAGGATTTTCCAAACAACAGTATGATGGAGGATGACTGGTTTTGTAGTTAACAGGAGTCTAGGGAAGGAGTGATGGGTTAGGATTAATTTAGCAGTAATCCAAGTTAGAGTAATACACGAGGACCTGTGCTGATGCAGAGGGGATGGGGATGAGGGGCAGATTTAGCTGGTAGAACTGGCAGGATATGATCTCCATAGGGTAGAACTTGCACTGAAATAAATCCACTTGCATAGCTTCCCTGTTGGACTCTGAGCTACGTCCTTCAAGTCTTGGATCAGATGTTACCTTCAGGATGAGGCCTACTCTGATCCGTCATCCCCTGCTCTCATCTCTCTGCTTTTTTCCCCTTAGCCCTTATTTTCTTCTATTACACTGTAAAACTTGTTTTTTTTGTCTCTTTTTAGCAGGATGTAAGTTTTATGAAAAGGAACCTTTTGTCTCTTTGCTCTATCCTCAGGGGCTAGCAAAAAGTAGACTTTCTATAATTGCTGAACAAATAAATGGTAAATATTGGTGAGAAATATGTAGGGTTACTTTTTTTTTTAACCTGGAATTTTGTTTTACACAATTCCATGTTGAGAGGGATCTCATTTAATATGGGTTGGATAAAATTAAATTCATGTACCAGGTTGATAATCAAGAATTATGGCGGTCTATTGCCTTTACGTTTAAACCTGAGGGGGTAATTTGATATTCTGAACATTGGTAGTAATTTGAAATGGAAAAGACTAAATAAAGTGACCTTTGAATTAAATGGGTCCACAAGATTGTGTATTTTTAATTAAAATATGCAATTAAATTTTTAATTAAAGTATGCTATTAAAAGCAATGTAGGTGGCAAGGGAACGGCCGCTGCTTTGAATTACGCACAGTTTGGGATAAATTGGAGTTTACTGTGTTTCCCACCAGCAGTTTTCACTCAATGGATTCTCTTCCTGTTTTCCTCTTCCTGCTCTGACCCCGTGCAGCTCTCCAAGGGCCTCAGTCCCATTCAGAGCCTGTGGAGTGTTTCAGCTTGGTGCTGTCCATCACTTGACCTTGGTTCTAAGTAGCCTGTTTGTAACTGCTCTCCTTAAGCCAGGAGCAGTTTCCAAGTGATTTTTCTATCTCTTGTGAAGAAGGGATCCCTTTTTCTGGCATATATGTGAGATTAAAAAGGAAGACGCAAAACGAAAGGCATTCACATACATGCTGTACAGAATACGTGTGCTGATGTGTGGTATTGACCTGGAGTTCTCAGTACCTGCGCGAAGGTCTTAGGCTGTGTAGCTGTTCAGATAGCTTCCTCCATAGGAAGGTCTAGACTCCCTGCCATGGCTGTTAGGACAAAGGCTTAGATGAACGGTTCTAAAGTCCCTAAGAGCACAGGACCACAGATACTTTGTGAGGAGAGCTGAGGACAAGTGGTAGTGACCTTATTCTTGATGTTCAGTTACCAGAAGAAATTTCTTGGCTTCTACTGACAGGATTTATCTTGAAGGCTCTTTTGGAATAGGCTTCGCTTTGTCATTTTATCGATAATTTTCTTTTAATCATGTTGGTTTCCATAATGGTTATACTTGGAAAATAAATATAGAGCTTTATAAATTTTTTAAAGAAGCAGTTCTTGGTTTGGGGATTGTCAGGATGCACAATTCAGAATGATTTGAAACATAGATTTGGATGATTTGGATAAATGCTGCTTGGTTTCCAAGCTTTCCCTGGTGGTTTATGACTGTTACTAACTGATGAATACAAAAGTGGGAAAAAGTGGATTCAGCCTAAATATTTTTTCTTGATGTTTGACTTGCTACTACTTTTATTTTTTTAAAAATCTGCACTCACTTATAATAATTTGAAATAGACACCATATAAAGAAGAAGCAATTTACATTGTCATAGGAATGAATGACAGCATAGAAATTTATATGTAGTGAAACTGATTTGCACAAGAAGTACAGGAATTTGAGACAACTGGGCAACTGTCTCAAAACAGTTTTTGGTGGTAGAACCCTGTTAGGAAATGCCTGGTTACGTCATACTTCAGACATATTGAAGATGGTCTGGGTTCAGATATAAACTGGTTGTGATTGAGTGGAGAAGACCATAGCGTTTGAGAGTCCTGGATTCAAGTCCTGACCACTACTTCCTACCTGTCTTTTTGATTTGAGGGAGCTGATTGACGTGCCCAGCTTCAGATAACATTTCTTCCTTCCAGGAGAAGAATACGAGTTATTGCACATGGTAAACGTGAGGCTAAATTTAAACAGTAAAACAACACACAGCTAAAAGGTGAAAATGGGGAGAGACTTGCCTGTCTTGGTATTATCTGTGATGCCTTTATATATATTAAGCATCCAATACATATTCAGTTTAAAATGAAAATCTGAAGTTCCTTACTTCCCTGTAGTTCCAGTGACAACACGTTAATGCGTCTACTACAGTAGATTTAGGAAGGCAGCCGTTGAGCAGCAAATATCTTCTTTTATATTATTTTGCTTAGGATAATAGTAAAATTTTGTTGACTTCAAACACATTCTAATTGATGGGTGGTGCTTTTCCTAATAATTCCACTAAGCAAATGAGAAACTTTGTGGAGGAGAGGTCTTCTGGGAATAAATATTGTCTGAGTGTACTCAATCTGCAGGTAGTAGAAATTTGGCTGACTCTTCATGATAGCTAGCCATGACTTCTTGAGGGGTTCGGGTCAAAGACCCTTTCAATGGATGGGCCATCTGATGAGGACGTTGAAGATAATATCTTTGGTAAAATAACACTGCTATGCTTCTCATTCATTTAGCAAGCTTTTGAGTGCTTACAGTGTGCTAGGAGTAAGTTCAGAGGCCAGAGCAGGAGACAACTAAGCAGGGACTTGGCAGGACAGGCTTTTCAGTTTACCCAGTGACCCAACTCCAGCGGGTACTGCTGTGCCCAAGAGCGCCCTCAACAGGCCAATACACTGTTTCTCTGAAGTGGTGGATAACATGAAGATTTTAGAGGAAATATCTGCTTATATCTTAAAAAGGCATCTGTCAAAGGGCAGACTTCCCTGCAGAGCCTCTTCACATGCCCAGACTGTCAGCACTTGGCCCTTCTCAAGGCTCCCAGAAGCCTGATTTGTAGCCCTGGATTCTCTCTCACCATTGAAACTGTGATTCTCAACCTTGGCAGCATGTTAGAGTCACCAGGATTTTAATAGCCCAGTACCAGTGCTTTGTAATAAACCAGTAAAATAAAAATCTTCAGGAGTGGGACTCAGGCATGTTTTTTTTTTTTTTCCAAGCTTTGTAGACGATTCCAGTGTGCAACCAGGGTTGAGAAAACACTTTGATTAGAAGCTGCTAAAGTGGAGGTGTGAGGGTAGTGCCAGTCGACAGGAGAAATAGACTCTTAATGCTGGTACGATTGGTAATTTGATTATTTTGTTATAGAATAGCAGTGTGACAAAACTACACAATGTTCAGCTTGCCTTTCTTTTCCCCATTGTATTTGTAGCATCTTCCTGATTTAATTTTAAATGGATACACGTAAATTCCACATAGTGGATATACGTTATTTTGTTACTTTCCCTTACTTTATCTTTTGACTAGAATGATATACTTGCATCAATAGTGAAAGATTACTGCCTCAGTAATTTTGTAGGGTAGAAATCATTATCCTCATTTTAGAAATGAGGAAGTTACCTGTCAGAGAGGTTAGGTAGCTTCTTTGAAGTCACACAGCCTGTGAACCGCTGAGCCAGGATTAGAGCTCCTGTGTGTCTGTCTCCAAAGCCCATATTCTTTCCATCATAAACTACTTCCTGGAGCAGATTTTATTATGTTCACCCGTTTGAATCCTGCTCAGTGACAATAGAACTGCAGCACATTTCATAAGAGGCACTATGCATGCAGTGGACACATGATAAATGTTTGTTGAATTAGTAAAAAGCTGACTACTTAAAATACAATGGTTTCACATGCAGCTTTTTAAAAACTGAGTAAAACAAAATCTCTGATTAGTGTGAGAAAAAATAATGAACTGAATTAGTTTGAGCTCTCCCTTCACCCCCTTTTCTTTAAAAAAGAAAAAATACAATTTGATGAGAGCATAAGTTAGCAATGATTATCCTAAGTTCTTTTTTTTATTGAGGCATAATTGACATATTATATTAGTTTCAGGTGTACAACACCCAAATTCTGATAGTGGTTCCCAAAATACAATATACAAGTTTTCATGGTTATTGGGTACATCGTCTTTTTTTGTCTGTAGTCGCAAGGAACGACATCAGGGTAACCAGAGTGGCTGTTCTAAATACCTGTGTTCATCACCACTTGGCTCTAAGGTGCCCCATTAAGGAAAAGGCCCTCATTATGAGATTGATAACAAAAACAGTGTTTAATAAAAAGGATTTGGACCTTTACTGGGCATCTTCCTGGAAACCATCCATTAGTTTGGTTTGACTTTTAGTAGACTAAACCTTCCTTATGTCCATTTTTGTCACCTTTCTATAGTGTATCTCACCTTTTCAAATGGAGAAACCTTCCCTTAGTTGAAAAATTGAGCCATTAAGGATTGGCGTTATAGTCACGCTTTGCTTAACAGGGTCATTAGGTAATTTCGTCGTTGTGTGAACATCATAGACTGACTTACACAAACCTAGGGGGTATAGCCCCTACACACCTGGGCTATATGGTACTGATCTTACAGGACCGCCATTGTATATGCAGTCATCGTTGACCAAAACCTTGTTCTGTGGCTCATGACTGTACTTATGTGTGCATTCCATTCGTTCCAACGCCTTGATATCTCCCAGTTTTTGAGACTTGGGACATCAGTGAGCCAGGGGTGAGAGGGCTCAGATGACAGGGAAAAACAACAAAAGACTTATTTTGAAGGAATTCTTACTCCCCCCAATTTTCTGTTTTTTTATTTTTGTTTATGCTCTTTTCTTCCTTTCCCACATGTTCTCATTGGCTTGGACGTCCTCATTGTAAATCTGTGTGTTCACATTTTCCCGTATTCCTTATCTAGGTCATCCAACTCCTTTTAGAAAATTGGATTCAGTTTATTTGAGGAGGCCCTTCTGCAAAATAAATGTACATATACATGCACACACACACACACGTGTGTACATACAGGATTCTTTACCTTTTAAACTCAGAAATAGTTGTAATTGGTAAAGGCTGTGAATTTGTCAGGGTTCAGTGCACAGAAACTGACAGATTCTTGGTCAATGCTTATGCTGCCTTCCCGTTCTGTGGGTAAGGAAACTGAAACTGGAGAAGTCGTGCCCGTGAAGCCCACTCAGCAGCTTGGCGGAGACTCGCGCCCACAGTTTCTGAAGCTGAATATTGCCTTGCTGCTGGGCACCCTGGCTCAGCCAGGACCTGGAGGATGGAAGACTTTGGGGATATCTGCGTTTTAAATGGCACAGCTTGCTGAGTTCTAACTGATGTTTAAACTTGCACGTGTAATAGACAGAAGATGAAAAAAAACCCACATGTGTATTTCTAGAAGAATTAATGTAGACTTCTTTTTACTATTGAGAAAATATGCTGGTGTTAATGACAAGACCATATGCTGGAATGAAAGTGGATCTCTGTCATCAGTGGTGTAGAACTAATGTATGCCTTTTTCCCCTTCCCTTTCATTAGGGCAGAGCTTGGGATATGGCTTTGTGAACTACATTGACCCTAAGGATGCAGAGAAAGCTATCAACACCCTGAATGGATTGAGACTTCAAACCAAAACAATAAAAGTATGTTTCAAAAATTTTTTTTCATATTTACTTGCAGAACAGAGGTTAAAAAAACTTAAGGTCTGTTATAGTTCTTTCCTTTATTCATTTTGTGCCCATTACAGACCCTTCTCTGGGAGGCTTAGCAGAATTTTTTGTGTTTGTTGCTTTATGGGGGAAACTTCATTTGTGAGTGCTATATGTAATCACTCGTGTATTAACAAAGGGACAGAGCAGCAACTTACTCGAAAAGATAAGTGCTTTATGAAGGCTACTGAATTAAGTCTCCTTCCTTTAAAGAGAATTACTTGCCGTCTAATTTGAGGAAACAGACCATTTCTTCTAGCACAGAGGTTGGCAGACTTGTTCTCTAAAGGGGCAGGTAGTAAATATGTTAGGCTTTGTGAGCCATAGTCTCTGTCAAGCTTCTCGACCCTGCCCTTGTAGCTTGAAGCAGCCATAGCCACTACATGAACGAATACGTATGGCCATGATCCTATAAAACTTTACTTATGGACACTGAAAGTTGAATTTCATGTAATGTTTGTGTGCTACAAAGTAGTCTTTTAATTTTTTTCCCGGTATTTAAAAATGTAAAAACTGTTCTTAGCTCATGGGTCCTACAACAACAAGTGGCAGGCTGGATTTGGTCCTGGGGCTGTGGTTTGACTCTGTTCTAGCAGATTCAGCTTATTTTGAGGAGACTGACTAGAAGAGTTTACAAGTCACACAGGTTATTTTTCCAGTTATATTTCTCTTCTCAAGACAGATGGTAAATAATTTTGTGGATGTTTTCCCTCTTTTGTGAATTTTAAAAATTTGGATGTAGAGTCTCTCTGGATAAGAAGTTAATCCAATTTGCAGTGTAGATTTCTTTTCCTTTAGAAAATAAAAGGGATGTTGCCACTGGCAAACTCTTAGTAAACGTGCCATCAATTTTCCCTCTCCTGCCTGGCGTAGACATTGCCGATCAGTCATGGCAGTCTTTCTCACTGGGTCTAGATGTGGCTCCCAAATATTTTTCAAAATAGTGTTCCAGACAACCTCTATCAATTGACTCAAGTTGGAACCTATTTTCCACCCTTGATTTAAGAAGTCATCTCAGACTATAGCCTGAAGTGGTGAGGGGAAGTTAGTCAAGGCTGACTGTGGCATCCATCTTGCTTAGTGACTTGTCTAGAAGATTTCTGTTCATTTTTTCAGGTATCTGGAAATGCATTGTCATCTTTGTGCTTAAAAGTTGCTTCTCTCAGAATTGTCAGTTAAGGTAATTCGTTAGCCCTGGGTAGTTTTGACATGTCATTCTTTATATTTATTGGCCCATAGGAAAAACGCCTCCCAGCTCTGTCTCATCTAGAGGAAACTGTACGCAGTGGCCCCAGACATAGTTGGATGTAAGATGTCCAAGAATTTCACATGTTTGTTCATCAAGAAAATGTCCTATGAAAAGATTCACCCTTCCACCAGAAAATGAATTGGTTACTATGTTATGAAAATTTGAGGAAAAAAGATTAGATTTCTAATACATTCTAGGATCACAAAGACTTATGTTTGTTTTGACGTTGGTTTTTCAATCTGGACCGCTTTTTCCAATTGTTCACACTTCTCTGCAAACTTTTTGTGTCACGGGGATTAACCTTTTACTAGTACTATTAAGTAATAACCAAGTGCTTTTAAAAAGAAAACATCCAATATCCACCTACCTTCAGACTGTTTTGTGTGTGCTCTATCCTGCAAATTTTTGCGAGCCTCCCCAGCTTAAATTGATTGCCAGGATTGCTGCTAATTTATCTTAGTTTTGAGGTCTTGCATTGTGGTTAAGAAGAAAATGGAGTAGATAGTTGGAATGGCTCCTTTCAGGACATACCCTTTTTTTCCATTCCAGAAATAACCACCCTTATTTCACTCTAGTGAGTCAGTTCTTTTGCTGAAAGTCAGTTCTTTTGCAGTAAGGTCCACAAGAAGGTAGAAATGCAGGGCTGACAGGTCTCCACAGAAGAAATGTCCATGGCTTGCAAAGAGACCATTGGTGACAGCTGCTACTTCACTGTCCATCACCCAGCCTTTTCTTCAGGGCCCAGCTGCTCGGGCAGAATACACGGAAGAAAGGACAGTAATGCCTTGTGGCTTTTACACTGTGACATCTGCTACTTCTCTTCTGATTTTCTGAAATGGGGGTTGGGGGTGGTGAAAGCAGCAGGCTACTTCTTTCCCTACCCCCATTCGGTTCCTGCAGAAATATCAGGTAACAGCTGGTGTCCTCAGTTTGGCCCACATTTCTCTAAGGCAAAGCAGACCATTTTCCAAAACTATGTAGCACCATTTTTGTCTGTTGGTTCTTTTTTTTCCCTTATTTTCACTTAGACATGTCTGTGTTCTTATATGCCATCTTGAGCAAGGTTTTTCCAGTATTCGTTGCGTTAAGTACCTTTTAGAAGCTGCATTTAAGCCTTTCATTCCCTGTTCTATAAATTAGTCTCTTTTCCCTTCCTTCAGTCCATCTTGGTGGTGGCTGTCAGGCTAATCTTAGAAAGACACCACTTTCCTCATGTTACTTCTCAGTCAAAATTCTCTTGTATTTCCCTGTTGTTTTTATCATATCATTTGACTTAACTTTGGGGTGACCCAGTGTTATTGCTGGCTCTTCACTTGAAGCTTGTCATATGCTCGGCCTCTCGGAGTGTGCTAAGGTAGCTCCCACTGCGTGGCTTGCCCTTACCCACTCAGTTTAATGGAGCCCATCCCGTCTTTTGGGGCCTGTCTGAAGTCTTTCCTTCAGAGGCTGCTTTGCTGGGTTGTTCCAGCTCGAGTTGGGTTCCCCTTTCTTTGAAATACATCCTCTTTACCCATGAGGAACCACAGAAGTTTTGATGAAGGGATCCATATATGATTTAGACTTAAGCACTATCCTCTGCCCCCAGTAAAAGAATCGAGACCTTTGTGGTTATATAGTTTAATAAGACCAGGCTATTTGAAGACAGCTGTGACTCAAATCCTTGTCTTTTGATACTGACACCAAAATTCTTGCCATGACACCAGGCTTTCCTTTAGACAGCTACAGCAGATTAGTTAATATATACATTATATACAAGTATACAAGTGTTTGTGTGCTCCTCAACTTCAGGTTTCTGCTGTGTCTTCCAAGCCACCTAGCATTTATATGTTTGGTAGAATTCCTAGTTATTGGGCTATTGAAACGGTGAATCAAGTGCTGTGAGAGGTGGTTTATTTAGCACTTTCTCCTGGGGCTTCTTAATAGCATTAGCCCACTAGGGTTCTGTGTAATAGATGGATGGTGTGTTGAATAAATGACAGATATTCAGTATTTCTGCAACAAGTGAAGCAAAGTCCCTCAGGCTGTACGAAATCCGAAGGCAGTTATTCCCAAACCTGGTTGCATCAGAATCACAAGGAGAAAGAGTCAGAAATACAGATTCAGGGACCAACTTCAGACCTACTAGATCTGTGTCCAGGGGTGAGACACAGAAATCTGTTTTTTAATGTGCTTTCCAGGTAATTTGTGACAGCAAGTGTATGATCAGCATTTAGGAACTATCAAAATGTGCCTTTTTTGAAGAAGCAGGTTAATTAAATATTTGGTATTTTTGCACACAAAGTTCAGTTTGTTTCCAGCTTTTAAGTTGATAATCCTCTTGTGGATAATTCTCTTAACTGGAGTATTAACCATGCTTTTTCTTGAGCATGCTGAATGATAGTTTAGCATTCGGAGTAAAAAGGAGTTCATACAATCTTTTCTTTTTAAAAAGTGTCTTAGAAATTAGAAAACCTTAATATGTTCAACTTGTATTAGAAAGATATTTATTTAAGTAGTAGCATTCACAGATTAAAGTTTCAAAGTGGTTATTCTCTCATAAGGATGCCTTTTTTTCCTGGTTGGGTTGATGTCCCAGCAGCTTACCTTGCTGGTGGTGTCACACCATCGCTGAACTGCACAGGCAGCCATGACAGGTAAAGCCTGTCCACGTTGTCACTAATATTGAGATGGTAAATAAAGTATGAATATTACAAGATGTTTCTAACTTTTGATATTAGGGTGGATGGTGAAAAGGTAGTATATGCACAATTCAGGTATCCAGGGGGGAAAAATCTTCTCATGGCAGTGTCAAAATTGTATGCTGGGGGGCCTCTCATCAAGAGCCCTGTGGTCCCCATGGGAACCCTTCATTTTGTGGACTCTCCAGGTGTTCAGTCGTTGTGACTGCTGTGTTCAGGCTTCGTGGTCTTTCTCCACTCATTTTGTTTTTAGGAGGTCTCCTGTACTGATAAAATCTAAATAGTATATCAAACATTTATGGCTTCAAGCCAATACTTTTTATCCCCTCCTAAGGGAAAATGTATTTTTGCCTAGGTTAATGGTGTCAGACTTAAATTCATGATTAGCGGCGTAAAATCATTCATTTCCAAAAAAACTTAGACTTTTTCCCCCCTCAAGTGGTATGAATAGGGGATTATCACATACACAGTGAAATGGATGTCTTGACTCTTGGCATCTCTTCCAGCTTCTCCCCCTTCTACCAGGAGCCTAGGAAACTTTATTATTCCTGTAAGTGGGCTTGCTGTATCTGAAAGTAGGAGCTGTTATCTCAAGGAATAGAACTTTTCATTATTATTGATAGGTACTACCTCTAGAAATCCGTGTCTTCTCCACCCCACAAAGGAAAAAAAACACCCCTGGAAATACTACCAGCATAGAAAAACTGCCTAAATTTGGTTTTGATTAAACAGATTTTTTTCATAATCATTCAGACATAGACCAGACTAAATTTTACCTGTGTTTAAAAATTATTAATTGATATACATTAATGTGAAATTTCTTGTATTGAAATAAACTATCATTTAAACACATATGGAAAAACTGTTAAAAAATTGGAATACTAATTACAAGTAGTAATATCGAATTCCTTAAAGTGTTCAGCTCATTAGAGAGCAATTAAATAAAGCTAATAAACCTTTATTCTAAGCTGTTGTATTGCTTTTAATTATTTGTTAAATTTATACCATTTCCTAACTAGCCTGTCCTTTTCTCAATTAGTAAATGTCATTTTAGCAGACTTTTTTTTTCTGTTTAGCATGAACTGTGTCCTTAATATAGGAGGAATATGAAGCTACATTCCTGAAATCTTACCCTCCCTGACATGGCTAAAGTGATGTAACTGGTTGTGTGATCTTGGACAAAGTCTCTTAACCATTTAAGTTTCCATTTATATCTGTAAAATGAATGAATTATTCATCACTGAGAATGGGTATTACCTGCCTCCTTTTTTTTTTTTTGTGAGGAAGATTAACCCTGAGCTAATATCCATTGCCAATCCTCCTCTTTTTGCTGAGGAAGATTGGCCCTGGGCTAACATCCATGCCCATCTTCTTCTACTTTATATGGGATGCTGCCACAGCATGGCTTGACAAATGGTGTGTCAGTCCGTGCCCAGGATCCGAACCCGTGATCCCTGGGCCACCAAAGCGGAGCATGCGAACCTAACCACTATGCCACTGGGCCGGCTCCCTCTTTTCAGTTTTTAACTTTTCATGGTCTGCCAAATTGCATATCAAGAAAAGGTGTAACTTTTAAAATGGACTCATAGTTGTTATATAGAATGACTGAGTTAGTGATGAAATGCGGCACCCTGTCCTGAGGAGATAACAGTTTTACGTGTTTCCCGTTACCACTGGTGAAAGTTTAGCAACCACAGTAAAATTTGTGAAGGAAATTTTACTTAGAGAAGGAAAGGGCCTGGAAGCTGGAATGTAAGTGATGCTAGGCTACAGGTTTGCCACCCGGTGGGTGCTTGGTTAAGATATCTGCAGCACCATTCTGCAGTGTTTGAGACAAGTGGGTTTTATAATAGCAATAATGCTGACAGTTCATGCTTTGGTAGGGAAGTGTGAAAGCAGATGCTAGGGGGACCAGATAGAGTTAGCTAGAGCAGAAAGCGGGATGGGAGGGAGTGACGTGGACATGAGCCTGAGAGCACTTGGGGATCATAAAAGGTAGAGGTGCCATGCCAAGAAGTCATGGTTTTATATTGGAATTGAGGGAGAACCACCAGAGTTCAGAGCAGAGCAGTGATGGGATTGGACTTCAGTATTTATTAGGAGGGGAAGGTCTGCTTGGTATTTAAAGTCCACATCTCTCTAAGCATCTCCAGCCACCCTCGTGTTCTGTTGGCTTATGTAGTTGATGTTATTTTCCATGAAGGTACAAAATGTACATGCTTCTAGAAGAAGTGTGGGCTTCACAAATTTACAAAGCATCTCTTATAAACTACCCCTCATCTCAACATTTGCATATAGATCATCATTTACCTTTTATCTTGACCAGATTTGGAAAATTTGGAAGTAATAGTCTGAAGGACAGGCCTGAAATTAATGGACAACTTTGGAGATGTTTGCCTAAATTGTTATTTAGCTGGTCAGATCTCTATTTGGGGAGGGACAAAGAAGTTGAAAAAGTACATACTGGGAGGGAAGGCAAAAATGGAAACTTTGAGTAAATTATTTCTTTACCTTTTTAAAAATACAGACTAAGTGCATGTTTTTCTAACTTCATTTTTAACTCATGGGCTGAAACTTTCTAGAGCCGTGTGCCAAGTTTCGACAGTATATTGCTACATATGATTATCAGAAACTCTTTAATGCATTTAAATAAATTTCCTATATCTATGTGGAGTCCAGTACACAGTCCTTATTTTAAGTGATGAATAACAGATTTTTTTTTTTTGAGTAATGTGTTATTCGTGTAATGCCCATCATGTGTTTCATGAAATGCTCTATTGTCAGCTTTGATTTTTTTGTTGTTGATGCTGAGGATTTGCCCTGAGCTAACATCCATGCCAATCTTCCTCTTTTTTTAGTATGTGGACCGCTAGCACAGCAAGGCTGCTAACAGAGCCGTGTAGGTCCGGGCCGGGAACTGAACCCGGGCTGCTGAAGCAGAGTGTGCCACACTTAACCACTAGGCCACCGGGCCTGACCCTGATTGATTATTATTATTATTTTTTTAAACACAAAAGGCCCCAGAGGTTGTTACTTATCTAGGGTGGCCTGGAGAGTATGGGTGGGTGGCCTAGCAGGGTCCAGAACTTGGTTGTCCCAACTTCAGTCCTGTTGTGTTACTACTGCTTCTTTCAAGCTCTCTCCAAAATGGGAATTGGATATTTGAAAATTCCCAGAGGGCAATAACCTAGCATCCTCTGAACAGCTTTTCTGCAGACACTTTTCCACAGTTGTTGGAGCAGAAACTGAGCCTCCACAGAGGGAAGGGTGAGGAGGAGGGTTCCCGATGGCAGTGTCTGGCTCACTTCCTGCCCATCCTTGCTTGTGAGCCACGGAGGGTGGTGGTGGAGAGAGTCTCAGCAGTTGACTGAGCCCATCTTCCTTAGGAGGGAGTTTATAGCTCATTTTGTTACCGAGCATGCCTCCACCTTTCCTGCCTGTGTCATAAATGTGCGTCAGCAAAGGCATCTCTGCGAGGCACTGTTAGCACTTGTCTGCTTAACTCTTCTGCTCTTTAAGGGTAGGGTTGGGTAGGGCTTGTTGTTTTATGTTTATGACTCGGGAGAAGTAGGTCAATTTGGTGGCTTCTCTCTGTTCTCTCGAGCTAGCTTGAGAGGTTCAAGATAGGTGTAACTTCTGAAGAAGAGTCCCGTAATTCCTTGCTCTATCAGCTTTTTGCGTTATTTTCATCGGAGTTTTATCCCCTTGTCTGGATTCGTGCAAAAGCAACAGTGGTCTCTGGTGGGCAGATACACCCTTTGACCAATGAAATGAAGCTCAGGTTAAGGGCCTTGTTCGAAGCCGATATAGCTGATACTCCAGCTGGGACCGGAAACGTACGTCACGTTGGCTGATACTGGTAGCTTTCATTGTTTTCTTTCCATCTCACATTATCGACATTCGAATGTTTTGCTTAGGACCCGGTTGTAGATACCACTATAAACAAACTGAATATTCTCTTGGGGACCTTAATTCGGCGGTTTTAGTGTCTTGAGACTTTCCGAATCACACCTCTGTCAGAGGCGAGGGAGTGGAGCTGTGCTTAGTGGTGGAAAAACTCGACTGTCTTTCAGTCACTTGAGACAGCCAGACCTCCAGTTTGAGAAGGAAACTGGTATTTGGAGGTCGTATTTAGCAGGTAGGTGAGTTACCATCGATTTAAGTATTTCAGTGGTAATTGGACAGTAAAAGAATTATAGTAACCTTCTGAATCTCTGTTTTATAGGAGAGAACCCATTTTTCAAGAATGTTTTTTCTGGTAGATTCTTGCGAGTCTTAGATGCTAGTTTAAAAATTACAGAAAAATGCGTTTGTCTCTTTAAATTTGTGTGGACTCTCTAGAAAAACTTGTGTGGTCCATTTTCTTCTACTCCCACCTCTGCTGGATCGTCCTCCATTGCTTTGAGCATCAGTTCTCAGCCACAGTACGACATCAGAATTGCTTTGGGAAGTTTCTCAGTATGCTATTTATGGGCAAGCAAGAGACAGGGCTCTGTTTTGAAAACAATACAGGAAGTCTGCTCTTTGTCTGCCCCTCCCTGTGAAGGACCCCTTTGAATGCTGCGTCAGGACCTGGAGTCACGAGTTCTGGGTTTGTTGTCTGCTCTTGCTCTAGTTTTCTCGTTTGTAAAATGGTGGAGATGGTACCAGGCTACACAGTTCTTGTGAAACGTTTTGCTTGACATCTGGAGGTAGACAACACTGTGCTGGCCTGTTACTTTTGGAGAGAGAAGATCAAGAATATTCGATGTTTCGATCTTCCTTTTCTATATCAAAGTTGTATTTTAGAAATCTAGTTGGGGAGGGATTAAAAAGCTACGTTTCCTCTGAAGAAAGTAGTCGCAATGTTTAGTTCTTTGGTTTAATTTTGTTGGATATTGGAAAAAATGACTTCAGTTACCTTATGTTATAGAGAAGTGGATTTTGGAAAAAAAAATCAATAAATCATGCTAATGTGCTCTGGTTTTTGGTCATTAGTATAAGGTTACCTCCCCGTAGGGGAGTGAGAAGTTGAATCCTTCCTGTGGAGGTTTTGGGGTTCCTAATGAGTCTGGAAAAGACCATCAGGTGAGCGGTGTGAAGGACAAAGAAAAGCAGAACTTCTGCATGGTCCTAGAAACTGATAATTCAGAAAAAGCTTTAGTTCCCACACATTTTGTTAAATCACCGTTTAGAAACTCAACCGTTTCTGCTTGCATTACCCACACAACCCTGTTGATATTCCTAGAGAGATTCTAGAGTCATTGTGAGTGGCTCCAACCTCATAACGTCAAGCACAGCAGCCTTTTCTAGAAACTGGCCAGACTGATGGGCTCCCTAATCCAGCTGAGCCACATCCAGCCAGTCTGATTCTTGGAAATACCTTGGGATGGGTTTTATGGGCTTTGTTTTATTTTACATTTTTGTATTTGGTGATTTATATTCACAGATACTCATTTCAAGCTATCTGGGAATTTGTCCTACTCATTGGGAAAACAGTGGGTGGCGAGGAGGAGGGCTTGATCTCTGTCATTTTTATGAGCTCTCCTGGAAACCTGAATACGTCCCAGAGTTTAAGGATTACCTATTTAAAATCCCTCTACATAAGGGACTGCCAAAACTTCAGTGTTGGTCAGAATCACTGGGATGGGGTGGTTGATCAAGTGCAGATTTCTGGACCCCAATCAAGACTTACTGAATCTGATTATCTGCAGAGTGAGGCCAAGGAAATTGTATCTTAACAACCACTACAGGTGATTCTTAACAGGTAGTGGTTTGATCTGAGAACCATGATTTAGTAGACCTTAATGATTTGCCCTTGGATAGGTCTGTGGTGCTTGTTTGAAAACAAATCTACATGTAAATAAGATTTTAATTTGTGGGTTCTATCATAAACTATCCGGAATGTCTGTGATTAACAGATACACTTTTAATGACTGTAATGCTGGACTTACTTAAGAAATAATACATATTCTCTCTCTCTCTCTCTCTCTCTCTCACACACACACACTTAAGAAATAATATATATTCTCTCTCACTCACTCACACACACACACACACACAGACACACACACTTTGCTCATTTTCCGAACATTTGAGTGTCTCTGTCATAAACTATCTGGAATGTCTGTGATTAACAGATACACTTTTAATGACTGTAATGCTGGACTTACTTAAGAAATAATACATATTCTCTCTCTCTCACACACACACACACACACACACACACAAGAAATAATATATATTCTCTCTCTCTCTCTCTCTCATTCACACACACACACACACAGACACACACACTTTGCTCATTTTCCAAACATTTGAGTGTCTCTGTCATAAACTATCTGGAATGTCTGTGATTAACAGATACACTTTTAATGAATGTAATGCTGGACTTACTTAAGAAATAATACATACTCTCTCTCTCTCTCTCTCTCTCTCACACACACACACACACACACACACACACACACACACACTTTGCTCATTTTCCGAGCATTTGAATGTCATTAAATACTTTTAGTATTACAAGTACATAAACATCATTTAATATTTGATTCTGAGAGTGGGGAATTTGCAGTATGGTTCTTTTGGGGCCCATTCATTTAAAATGGATATTTCATAGCATAGAGATTGGGAGTTGAATGATGTGATCCAAGGTGGTTGTGAATCCCTAGATTATGGAAGCTGCTTTTACAGTGCAATAAAAAGTTGACTCATATTTATAGGCTCTTAACCACATCCCTCCTCAGTATCTGAATATTTGAACTTTCTAGTCAGGGTTTGAATAAATGGGAATTTGCTCTGTTATCATAAAAACTCCCCTACATAGCATGTTATAAATATTTAAAGAAAAAAAACATTTACTGTATGCTGCCTTAATTTATAAACCTTTTGATCCATAAACCTAATTTTGTCCCAGAGCTATGTGAAAGCAGTGCATACCGTCGCCTTCTGCTCAGATTTGCAAAAATGGGTTAATAAGTTCTCGTCACCAACTTGCAGGATTTTCCTTAGTGGTGTTCTTCATTAACCAGTGTCTTGTGGGAATTGTGAAATATGCATTGTCTGCAAGCTCCTCTGGCGCACAAAGTCAAATGAACTGTGAAGGTGAGGGCTAAAACACCCCTCTCACCTTTGTACTTTGTTCTTTGAGTATTAAAGAACATTGATCTACCAAGTGGCAAAGGGGATACTATTTGGTGGTTTAATTACAGCCAGTGAACGTTATTGATGCTATCCATCAGCGAGTCCCGGGGAAAGGGCACGGTGCCAGACCATTCGGTGCTCCCGACAGTGTAATTAAATACCGCAGGACTGGATTCTCAAGGTAAAGTGAGGTGCTTCTGCACGTCTGAAGCAGGAGAACACTTTGTCTTGCAACCAAAGTAAAGGTAGTTATCCCTCTTACTGCCCCTCTTCAGTCCTAGAGCAGTTCTGTGCATGGTGTGATCGGTCTCTTCATTGTGTACAGTTCAGGTTGTCTGTGTTTTCCTTCAAAACCCTCTTTCTTGTAAAATCTTCACAACTGTCATACAAAAGGCTTCAGGAATACAGTAATTACTTGTTAAAGCTGTTTGGGGGAATATGCAGGTCAGGTGTCTAGTAGATATTTGGAGAATGAGGGATTGTCTTTGAACTAGACTATTAGTCCTGCACATCAGTTCATTTAAAAAAGCTTTCCCTGTGATGATTCTCTAATGTCTAATCCTGTTGAGAGAAAAATATCTTGGTAGATTTGAAGTTATAAAACATTCAGTAATATTTCAGGGGTTATTCCTTTTAAATTATCTATTGGATAAATTTTTCGTAGTTGTATAACTTATGTCAAGTCCACAAAATATAGGTAGGTAAAGCTTTCTTTGGCTCTGGGAAGGATTTCTTTCCCTTTGTCATGTTATCTATCTATCTATCTCACATACAAATTTCCAACAAGGCCTATTTGAGAGATAAGAAATGCCATAGACAATCCAAAATGTTTCCTGGTACTGCCCTTTTTAAAAAAATTTATTTACTTATTTATTTATTTTTGTCAGGAAGACCAGCCCTGAGCTAACAGCCGTTGCCAATCCTCCTCTTTTTTGCTGAGGAAGACTGGCCCCTGGGATAGCATCCGTGCCCATCTTCCTCTCCTTTATATGGGACACTGCCACGACATGGCTGATAAGCAGTGCGTTGGCCGGCACCCGGGATCCAAACTCATGAACCCCGGGCTGCCAAAGCGTGAACTAAAACCGCTGCACCACTGGGCTGGCCCTGGCCTTTTGTCTTTTAAATGCTGTATAGTTTGTTCCTAAACAGGCTACCCTTGAAAGAGAATTGGTTTCCTAACTTTTTTGTTTGCATTTGTGTGTATACACATACATGTACACACACACTAGATCCCTGACAGTTGGGTCAAATTAGGCCTGAAAATACTGAATCTTGGCTCTTGTGGTTTATTGTAATACAGGTATGGATTGCAGACTGTTTTACATTTACAACAGGTGTTTGAAGGGGGATTGTTCAAATAAAATATCCTTTGTTTAAAAGAGAAAGATTGTGAGAAAGTTTCCTTTGAAAGTTTGAGAATAATTTTTTAAAGTATGCTAAAGGTTTAGTCAAAGTAATTATTTCATCTTCAAGAGTCCCATCCCACTAGGGCTTTATTACATTATATGGAACTATAACAAGAGCAAGGGTCAGTCTCCAAGTTTGTAGGGAAGGTCATGTGCTTTAAAAGGTATTAATGTTCATCATGCATGTGCTTTCCCCTGCCCCTAAAGGGCAAAGATATCAAATGTAATATTAAAAAATATTTAATTGCAAATTTTTTTAAGACTATCTAATCATGGTTATATAGTCTTGGGTAGAGAATATCTGTGAGTAATTAAATAAGTACTAATTCTGAAAGCATTTTGAGTATCTAGTATGTACCAGTCAGCTTTGCTAAATGTTGGAGCAGTGCTCAAATATGACAAAATGTAGTCTTGTCCTTGATGTCATTGTGTAGTATGGAAGACAGCACTTACTTTGTGTGACCATTATTTGGATGTATGACAAGTGAATGCAGAGTGCACTGGAAATGGATATGTCACTGGCTGTTGAGAAGCCTCTGCCGTGGTTTCAGAAGTGATAGGGTTTTATAAAATAGGGTTTATCTGGCAGAGAAAGAAGAATGTATTACATGTGAAGGAATGTCTCATCCAAAGGCACAGAGACCTCTATGTGACATGTACTTTTTGGAAGAAACTTACCTATAAAGTGTACTTATTCTATCAAGTAACAGCCTTCTACAAAAATGATTGGTAGGAAAATTTGATTAAACCTGGCCCTGTATTTTACATTTATCCTTTCTTAGTGAAGATTTTGATTTTGACTATACTTCTCACCTAGGTTATGATGGGAAAACTCTCTCTATATATTGTGTATGTATAGGACATCCACATATATGTTTCTGTACTCTGTCACTCTCCTGTGCATAAAAGCTTCACCCTGATATTTAAGGGCTCTAGAATCTGCCCCGACTCACTATTCCAGTGTTGTCGTTGTCCTACAAAAATTTGTATCCTAGCTCAGTTGGGCTCTTCCTCCTTGAATACGCAAGTGTAATAGTTATGTGTTGCCTGGGGTCATTCTCTGCCTGTAGTGCCCTACACCGCTATCATTATTTACCAAGTTCTATTTGGCCCTAAAAGGCTTTATTTTTCACTGCACCTTTTCTTTCTCTCCTATTTGGTGGTCTGCTCTCAGAGGGCAGGCATCTTTGTCTTCAGAGCTCCTCACAGAATACTTATGCTTGTATTTCTGATTTCCGAAGGAGGAAGTTTCTGTCTGTTACCTATAAGAAATAGTGGAGATCTCTTCTATGTGGTCAAAGATGGGAAAATGCACAATTTAAGTGAAATTAAAAGTGAAACTCTGTCACTTCTTGGTGGGCGTTGCTGTTCATTGACGATGCGGTTGAATGAAGGATGTATAAGAGACTCACTGGCTTTTTCTTTTCTACAATAAATGAAGGTTTAACTGTTGTTATCCCTTTATGTGAAACTTTCCACAAAATGTCCATCAGCCTGTGTCTTGTCTCCTTAGATGCAGGACTCTGTGAAAACCCTAGGACGTGTCACCTGCCAAAATTGGCTTGTTGAGAACTCTTCTTTTTCCACACATTACCAACCAGTACTAGTTGGCTTTTATTCTTAAACAGCTTCAGTTTACTTACACTGGGTAGTATGTAGTCCTTCTTCAGGTTTAACTTTCTAACCCAGCATTTTAATCTGTCCACACGGCCTTAGATAAACTAGATGCTCAAATACTACATAAATTATATTTTAAGTTTATTTTTGAAGGTAAAGTTGTGACAGGTATCTTGACAGCATGGCTTTGGTTGGAAATTGTATCTGATCAAGTTTCAGAATCTTGAAAGAACACTTAACAAGCCATTACTGGAGAATGGCTTTCTAAGAATTGGATGAGTACATCTGTTTTTCTATAAGCCAATTTAACTTGTGTAGTTTCCAATGAAGCATAAAAAGCCAGATTGTTTGGACAAGCATCACACCTTCTAATCGTCTTGCCTGAGAGGCACTTCAGAAATAGCCCCTGCAGGAGGCCATGGACTAGATTCACTCAGCAGACACTGGAGTGTCTACTTGGTGGGTGGGGCTGTGAGATAGGCATACATACAAGAATTAGTTTCAGCCCCCAGGAGCTTAAAGTCTAGTAATATAAAAGCTTTGTAAGTGAATTGCAGTACTGTCACCCTGGGAGGAGGCTTGGAGGCATTCTGCTGCTCTGACAGCGTTGAACCTACGTAAGTATTGAGTACCAAGTACTGAGATTTCCCTTCTTCTTTAGGTCCCTCTAATGCCCTCATACTATATTTAGTGACAGTGTCTACAATGAAAAATTTACAGTACTACCTGCTAGTGTAGCCTCCTTACTATTTTTTTATGCTGTGAAATCACATCGAGTTGTTATGCGCTGGTTGCATGGTGACTTGTAACCCAGCCCACATTCAGGAACACGCATGTAAACCCTAATCTGAAGTTAGGCGCTATTCCATTGAAGTCTGTTTATTGTTTCTGCCACCGTCTCCCAAAAAAGTATCCTCTGTTTCTCATTTTGTATCTCACTTTAGGCTCTAGCAGATTTCTCTGAGAGAGAATGAGGGAGGGGGAGGATTTAATATGGGGTAGTTGGATAGGAGAAATAAAATTAGGTTGGCCTTTTCTGTCAGCTCATTCATAGATGCTGGATGTTGACCCCCTGTATGACAAGGAGACAGCCTTTTCCTCTTGCTTCAACCAGGCTCAGACTTTCCAACACACTCATCTGCTTTTGTCTTATAAGATACTTGTTAAATATTGTAATATTGCAATTATAAGTATGTAATTACAAATTGTGCTATAATATTGTAATAATGAATATAAGAATTAATTTCTATAATAACTGGCATGGATTTGGGAGAACCCTTATTTGTTTAATCTTCAGACTGTTTTTCTGTTAAAGTGCATACATCTTTCTTGTGCCAAGTCCACTCTCTGTGTCTTCTTATCTGATCTCAGAGACAATAGTAATTTTTGAGTTTTTTCTTCCAGAAATTGGGAATGCTGATAATACCCCATTCATACACCTGTTGCGAGGATCAATTGAATTAATGTATGTAACATACCCGGAACAGTGCCTGGCCCATGATAAGCACTTAATAAATGTTAAGGGATATCATTATGTGTATTGCTATGCTTTTACATATATGAAATGATGTGTATATTATATAATGAAATAATTATATTATGATTAAAATATTATTATGGTTCTCCAGCTCTGTGCTAATAGTTGTATTATTCCATTTAATCCTTGGAAGTTCCTTGTGAGGTAAGGACTATCATTAACATCAAATTCCAAATGAAGAAATAAAGGCTTCAAAGGACCTAAGGAAATTATTTCTGTTGTATAACTGGTAAGCGAGAGAGTCAAGACCTGGACCTAGCTGTGTGTGACTCCGTTTCCTATGTATTGGTTTCTTAACTTTGGAGGGCTCTAGAACGAGCATTAATTTCTGACCACTAGTTTATAGTATGCTCTGTTGTGGGCAGAACTTTATGGGGAATAATGCATTCTGTTCTGCCTTTTGTAAGTTTTTTGACCTAGTGTTAAACTGACTCATGTTTGCCTGAATTCCAGCCTATTCATGTTACTTAATATTTCTAAAGATTTTTGTGGCCAAATAAATACAGGCTAATTTCTTATTTTTATTGTTAAAAGTAAGGGAGTCACTTAACCACAACTGTGAAATTCCTAATGCGTAGAGGATGGGAATGGACTCTCTGGTTACAGCTGAAACTCCCCTCGTTGTTTTTCTCTTTTTTAATGCCACTTTAGTGTAATCCCTTTCTAAAGTTTTAATGGGCTAAGTGAAGGTACTGGATTGGAAATGAAGTATGCAACATATTGATTGACAGAGTCCTGCTCAGACCCTGGAATGACTAATCGACCACCACTGGAGTAATGGATTTGGTTCAACCACTTACCCTGCTCCTTCACGTAACTTGTGTTTTATATTTTGTTAAATTCTTTATATGCAGAGATCTTGAGGAACATGGGAGGCTTTTGTGGCCTTTCTAAGTTGTGTTTCAAGAATATCTTTACCACGGACCCCCTGTTTGCCCTTAGCAGCCCAAGGGTCCTTGTTGAACTGTGTGCTAAAGCCAAGCAGAAGCAACAGTGAAAGGTCAGATAGGATCTGCCAACTGTGATATTTAATAAAAAATAAAGATGTCTGTTAGGACAGCCTATTTGAACCCTCATTTAATTGATACACATGGATGAAACTGTTTTGGGTAGCATTTAATAAACTCTGCTCAGTGTAGTTTTTCAGAGGCTGACTTGAAGACGTGTGAAAAAGGAAATCTAATTTGTCATGTCTCCAGTTTATGATTATTTGCTTAATACAAATCTTACAGCCAGCATACTTTTCTTTTCATGTGTCTATTCAGTAGTTTCAGTATTATTTTTAACAATGCCATATACGATCATTTGTTCTTATGATATTACATATTCTTAGCTTCATCTTTAGGTTGGATATGAGAATCAACTGCCTTGAATTTTATTTAATGATGTTGCACTAAAACTTGAACATGACGTGAAGCTGGGAAGTCTCTCTAGTGTAAAAAACAAAACAAAACAAAACAGTTGCTGCTTTCCCTTTTTGTTAAATGGTGTGTAATTTTAAACTGAAAAAAGCAGGCATGTTTAATACCTAAAAGATTCTCACTATTCTAGGTACATTTTAATTTAATTGGTATAAAGCACTGGTCTCAGGATTCTTAGTTTGGTTTGTCTCCCTTCAACTCCCCTCCCTTCCTCACACCCCTATGATATATATTTCTCAAACATCTCCTAAATAATTCTCAGGCATCAGTAGTAGAATAAATACAGTAACTGTCCTAAGGGAATGACTCATTTTGATGTATTTCAGATTTCCTTACATGTATATACGAAAAAATTTAGCAAAGCCTAAGGTTCTTACCTTCTTGTGTATTTCTTCAGGTATCTCCTTGTAAATGTCTGGTCACCCTCTCAGTAACCATTTCACTAGAAACTTGCATGATTTCAGACTGCATTGCAGCCAGTGGTATAATGGAAAACGCCTTGACAAAGAGTCAAGACCCCTGAATCTTATACCCAATTCATTTGCTCTGTGTCTTGGGCCAAGTCACTTCAGCTTTGTGTGCCTCAGTCTCCCTTTTTTTCTAAATATAAACAGATTGGACTAAATGATTTTTATATATTCTTTCTGCTCCAAAATTAAGACCCACTCCCCCCACAACATATTATTCTGTCAGAGATTTTATTGTCTCTAGGGATTTGAATCCCCAGTTTGCTAAACGAAACTTCATTTTTTAAATGTTTAGTGGAATCTATAGTCTATGCACAAAGTACCGTCACATAGGATTTTTTGTATATTACAAAGTGGTTTATGCCCTCTCAACTTTTTAGACAAGATTTTCAAAATTCAAGTCTCCCCAATTAGTATGTGATTATAAATCATCTTATTACAGTAAATGTGTGGTAGGTACTAGGGTAAACAAAGTAGGATAATGGTAAGGTTTCTTATTCCAAGGAGTTAAGCCAGTCAAAGACAGGGTAACAAACGAGTCCATGTTGGTTTGTTTAGTATTTAAGAGAACAAGACGTGGAATGCAGCATGGGTCCAGATGGGGGTACCAGTCAGACTAGAGTGGAGAGAATGGATGAGAGTTGAATTTAGGACCTGGGTGATGCCCATGCAGAGTGTGAAATGACCAAAATGTAGAAGAGTGGAAGGCGCAGCTTATGCTAACACAGGGAAGTGAGACAGCAGGAAGCTTTGGGAAACTGCTGTAGGTTGTGTGTGTTTATGTAGAAAAGGTAGTCAGTGTCCTGAGCATAAAGGACTAAGAAATTTGACATTAAAGCATTAGGGAGTCTTTGAGGATTTTAAGCAGAGGATAAAACCATCACATGTATCCCATGGTATCTCTGAACTTCTCATTTGCATTAAAGCAATCTTTATATAGACTTCAAACATTCAACAAATTGTCTCAATACAATATGAGGTTCTGTGTATTTTCCACTGATGTAGTTTTCTAAATTCTGTGTCTTGGAATACCTCTTAAAGGTGACTGCTCTCATCTATAATACCTTTTCTAAGTCTTCCTGTTAGGTGTGATTATTCCTTTTAGCTCTAAGAGCTTTGCTAGAGCTATACTTTAATTTCCTATGGACTTATTTCCACGTGCTTTGTTTTCTCAGGTTTACTCATTTGCAACCCTTCGTGATACATGTCCATCCTTACGCAAAACCTAATCTTGGGCTCTGATATGTACTTGCCTTAATGTGTTTGAGACCTGTTCCTGGTTGGGTTTTGCATTTAGAAGTAGATCAAAGTACACTACTTTTTGGGGGGTGAATTTTGAGGTCTGTGGCCTGAACTGTGGTTAGAAATCATGTCTTTCTGTGTACTTGACTTCTGAACTCTTTTGGAGGGTCTGGTGTAGCCGCCTGGGGACAAAGCCTTGATGCTGTCACAAGACCTTTGCTGCGGCCTCCCACAGCCAGAACTAATTTTTATTTAGTGATAGTGTCATTTTTCAGACAGTCTCATCAAGACTCCATTTTTTTTTGATATGAACAGCAATTAACTCTCAGTTTAAATAGGCATAACTATGACCTTGTCCACTCCTTTCAGCTGAAGAGATTGAATGAAGCTTTTCAAAAAATTCTGAAGTGGCACATATCTAATGTTCAGGTTTAATGTTTGTAGTTCTGGGTCAGTAATTGACAAGTGATAGAAGTTGTTCAGTGGTGATCTTGCCAGTGGGAGATTTTTCAAATGTCCTTAGTTTAATAAAGAAGGAACTGCTTTGTTCATTTATAGACCTTATCACTTTAATCTGTTTGTATTAATGTCCACGGTCATTGATCTTTCTGTTGATGAATCAGAGAGAAACGACAGTGGTTGTGTTTTTGGACAAAAGCGTTTGGACTTCTGTTAAAAGTGATGTACTGGGATTTTAAACCTTACTATGTACATGTAATAAAGTACCAATTCTTACCCATGAGATATTTTTGTTCCTTTTAATTCTGTGTATTTTGATTAACTTGTTTTGATAGCCCATTCTTAGTATATGTGTAACTTGTCCTTGAATGTTTAATGTGTGATTAGTTTTAGTTGCTGATGAAGAAATAAGTTTCTAATTACAAAGAATATACTGTGTCTCAAACCATTCCATTTCTGAGACCTAATTACTTTGATAAATCTGTTTTTATCTCTGTGTTGTCCAGTCTGATCTAATTTGTGAAGAACAATTTGAGAAGCCATTGGCTAGAGCATGTATCGCCTGGTAGTTCTGACTGCCTGCCTTCCTTTCCCCTTAAGGAATCTCACTGTTGCTTGTCTTTGTTTATCACTTGTAGGGTTGTGAGAAATTCCAGAATAAATCTGAGTTTTAAATTGCTATCTTTGGAGTAGATTGGTGTTCAGTGTTGTATTCCCTGTATCATCTTTAAATATTTAAATTGCAGACTTTCTGGCTGCCTCTTAAATTAGATCCTTCACTTAGTAGTTTTGACATTTCATAACCTTGCTCCTCAGGCATTAAATATTCACCTGTTTAAATGGCAGTGAAAATTTAAAATCCAAACCCATCTATTAATCCAGTGAATGGAGATTGGAGAACAGCTTGCACTTGGTGAAAGAAGAGGCTGTTTTGACCTCCCCGGGACATATGCTGGAGGTTCATTGTATTGGAGTATTTCTAGTACAGAATTTGCCATAGAACAAAACCACCTCTTGGGTCTTTTTCCAGGGATTTTAGTCTTGAAGAACTGTAAAGATAGACTTAACACCTTGAGGTTTCAGAGAGCCCAAGAATGATTCTCTAGGTGAATTTTAAAGCCAGGCAGCAGTATGAGCTCCAAATCCACAGAAAAATCAGAAAGGAGAATTGCTCAAATTGCCAGATACAAAATTTGGTCTGGAAACCGATTTGAATCTCCAAAGCACAAGTCCGTATCCCACTGCAGATCTTCTTCCTACTTGGGTCTGAGTACATTTTCTGCTTATAATCCTTTGAGTAGAAGAAGAAGAAGAAATGTTTTCTTTTTCCTGGAAGGGAGGATGCTGCTGGTAGTGAAATCCTTGATAGAGCAAGGTAAAGAGGCTGCTTTAATCCCAGGAAACAATAAAGATGTAGCGGGGAGACATGGCAGTTGGTCTGGGAGGAAGGCAATGGCCCTCTCTTCTTTATTTCCTGGCACTGGTGGCGGTGGTGGTGCATTGCTCATTTAATTACATTCTAAGAATTAGAAAGTAATAAAGCTAATTTCAAAATCCCAATTATGATGTGCAGTTTCTCCAGTTAATAGCAATTAGTAGCCACTTGTCCTTTCTTGGGAAAAGTTACTTTAAAAAAATACTAATGGAAAATAAAATAACTTTTGACTTAATTATAATTTCTAGTGCCATCCTGTTTTCTGCTGTCTTGTGCTCAATTTCACTGTGTATGTTTGTGTTTAAGAAACGACCAAGATTCATTTCGTTTTTCCAAGCTCTCAGAACAATAAACTGTGGTTGGTATCTTGGGAGAAAACTGGACAAGGAGCCAAGGGTCAGAAGGTCAAATTTGAATCCAGAATCCAGCACTTGTTGTGTATAACCTTAGGCATGTTATTTACCTTGTCTGTACCTATTTCCCCTGCTATAAAATACCAATGTATGCCCTACCTACCTCACAGGGTTGTTGTGAGGTACACACAAAATGATTGTATTTGAAAGTGCTTTGCAAATGCTGAAGTCTCATAGGTCCCTAAGTGTGAGTTAAATGGAAATACTGTTTGTTACCACCATGAATTTATGTATTATCTAGTCACCTTTCTTGTGCCTGTGGTGATGGGACGAAGTTACTGAAAAATACTCTTTTGTGGTTTCTTATTGGCTCTTGGAGCCCTTTTAATGTGGCTGTGTTCTGAAAAGGTACCCGAGATTTGCTTTAATTACGTATGGTAAGATGTGCAGACAATGGAAATGATTGTTATAAAGGAAGAAGTTTATACTTAGAGGTCTCTAGTAACAGGAGGCACAGCATGCCATGCAGGGCCACACGGGGAAGCACCAGAGATGGTCAAAAGGCAGTGGAGAGAGGGCAGAGCTTGGTCCCCAGCAGAGCCTTTATTGAGGTTCTAGTGGGAAGGAAAGGGTGAGGCGGGGTGTATGCTGGGTAAGTTTAGCATTGGATAGTTTAAATAATTTTGGAGGGCTTTGGGCTATCGGAGTGGTCCCTGGTTGTGTGGTACCTGGCCCTGGGGTGATTTAGGGCAGGAGGAATATTGGCTTAGTGTGTGAGTTTGATAGAGGAGATAGGGGGCTCTGGATTGGTTGATTTGTATATCCAAGGCATGCTCACAGGAGAGTCAGTTACTACCTCTAGGAATGAGCTATCCCTGGGAGTGGCAGTCTCTTCAGGATCAACGGCCTAAATGCCAGAGCATCAAGAATAAAGAAAATATGGTCAATACAGGCTGGGAATTAAAGAAGCAATGTGAACTGAAGACTGGACATGGAAGGAAAAAAAAAAAAGCAGATAACATAACTGACCCAAGTATGTTTTCAAAGCTTTTATATAAGCACTAAATATAAACCTGTTTTACTAAATATATTTTAGGATTACTTTTAAAACACTCCACCCACACTCCTCTGAAATGCACAAGGCAGTGAATGTCACTGCATGAGTCAATTATTCTGAGCACAGTCATGAACTCAGGTTACTCTCAGCTGTAATGGTCTGGATCTTTACATTCTCAGATGCATGTTGAAGTAAATAGTATTTATAATGTCATCACCTAGGCTTTTAGGCTCTGTGCTAAGTGTTTTATGTGGATTAGAGATTATTTTATTAATTATTGCTCAAAGCCATACAAAGAAGGTACAATTATGTGGTAATTGACTTAAAGAATTTGTCCAAGTTCACAGACCCCTTAATGAATTGACCCTAGTTTTGAGCCCAGGCACATTGGTTAGAGAGTTGTCACTGTGAACTGTTGCCCTGCCTCACGCCATGCCTGAGCTCGTGGAGAGGCAGCCTGCCTCTCCTGCCTGCTTCCTCAGCCATTGGAAGTTAGCCTCCCAACTTTGGGAATGTGGAGATGCTTACTCTGTTGCCCCTTGGAAGTGGCTCCCCATAAAGGAACACTTCAGTCCCGTGATCTGGACCAGACTAATAGCTGACTGGCTGAGAGCTCCGTGCTGCTGAAATAAAGCCCCAGAATCCTAGACTCTAAGGGAGTCCAAGTGGTGTGATTTTTAACCTCCCCAGATAGTTGAGAATTGTACTTTAGAAAAGAAATTGGGCATTCATGTATTCACATCACTGAATGCATGTGTAATTCATTTGCATTTGCTTTGTGTTTTTATCAGTTTATAGTAGTCCCGAGACTAGATCCTATTTGAATTCTTTTGGAATTTTCCTCCATTTTTAATTTTTCACTTCCATTGTAAGTTCCCCAAACTTCATGGTTCTTCAACGTTTAGGCATAAAGAAAAAAGAATAGTACGTGGATAGTTATCTATCTTCTCTCCACCACTATTCCAAATTCCTTGTGTCTGTGGGACAAGACAGTGCTAATGTGACTTGCAAATATAGCCTTTGGAACAACAGGTGTATTTTCAATTGTTAATGAGCAAACTTACTGAATAAAGGATAAGAGTATTAAATGTTAACACTACTGGAGCAGGGGTGAAAGAGAGCAAGATCTTTATAAAGTAGTATAAGATCTGGCTTAACACAGAGAGCTGTGGGCATAATTTAAACCTTGGAGAAAATGTTTGGTGTTTCATACCAAGTACCAAAAACTGTTTAAATTGAAAAGGTTTTTTTTTTTTTTTTTTTTTTTTTTTTGCAATAAGCAATGAACTAGATCAAAGGTGGATACTAATGGATGAAACGAGCAGGCAGAGGTTATCATCTCAGGGTACCCGGACAAATCAATCCTGGAGCTAGACCCACTGGCCATTTTTACGAATGATCTGGAAGATGGGGGTATATTGTGATGGGGGTATGTCTGTTCTTGCAGTTAGTTAGTCCAGAAGAGCTTACAGTTAAACTAAAGGGAATCTGGTCAGGAATAGCGAGTGAGACTCAGAGCTATCTAAAAATTGGCAGAGATAGGTTTTAGGCAAAGAGCCATCTATTACAGTCTGGGCAAGATCTAGGTGACTTGATGATCTGTCCCTTAAGAGCTTTGGTCCAGTAAGCTGTTGTGGACCCACAGTATAAATGGGGTATTACTCAGCAAATATTCTAGCATCTATGACATGCCAAGATATGGAGGATACAGTGATGAGAGAGACAGCTGTAGTTCCCTCTCTCATGGAGCTTACATGAAGAATGTTGATTATAAACAAATACACGCAGACTTATTCTCTATTCTATCCTTGTAGAACTTTAGAGACTATATCTTACAGAGAGGAAGCTTTTTGAAAGGGTACATAAAATGGCAGGTAAAATCAATAAAGAGACTTAAGATCTTCTGAAAATCAAGGTTAAAAAGGCTTGTGGACAAGAAAACAATGGAGAATAACGGGATAAAGCTCCTTCACATATTTAAATTTCTGGGAATTGAGGGGTGATGATAAGCTATTTTGAATTAAATCAAAAGGGCATACTTACTGACAATAGGATAAATTTTTTTTTAGAAGCGTGGCACCCCCAGAGATGGGAGAGGCTCAAAAACAGTTTACAAAAATGTGATTTTAGAGTCCTTAAGCTTAATCATTCACTGGAGCCTGAATCCCTACTTTAGGGGGTTGGCCCCACTGAGGACATCTTACTACTGTGAGTAGTCTTGGACTATGTGTACCAGTGGTCTGTTTTGAAAACTTATAAAGCTAGGGGCAAATACTCTCTTTTTTCCACCTGGGGGAATGGCATTTCTCCTTTGTTGAGCATTTCTCCAGAAATGAGTAAAACAGTTCATGGCGGACTTGCTGTAACTGCAGTGTTTGTTGTATGCTCCTTATGGTAAAGCTGCTAACTAACTTTAGGCAGTCTTAGAGTTTTGAAGGGAGGTAACTGCATGTGCGTATACATTTAATTTTATTTCCCTTTTCCAGGTTTCCTATGCTCGCCCAAGTTCAGCTTCTATCAGAGATGCAAATTTGTACGTCAGCGGACTTCCGAAAACAATGACCCAGAAGGAGTTGGAACAGCTTTTTTCACAATATGGACGCATTATTACTTCTCGTATTCTTGTTGACCAGGTCACTGGTAAGTAGACAGCCGCTCTGGACAATCTTACATGTCCTAACCAGCAGATTGTGAAGTATTCTGCCTTCCCATACAGCAGTCTTGCCTCTAGAACACATCAAAGGTATACGTGGGCCAGAAAATGCAATTTTCTGCTGGAATTGTTCATAAATATGCATGGACAAAAATAGACTGTGGAGTGTAGTGAACGATCCTGAGTCATTTCCATGCTGAAGGTGCAGATTCGAAGGCAGTTTTATGGCTTGTAATAAATTTACATATGCTATAATCTTCATTTGCAAGCTGCTGCATGAAAAAAGCTCCCATCCTTCTTATGAAGTACTAATAAGCAATCTTATTTTTGTAAAAAACATAGTTTAACGCAACCATATGCAGCTAGTTCTCTAAGGGAGGACTACTCTATGTCTATACTAGTAATAGCTGTTCAGAAGGTTTTCCACGTCCCTGCTGTGTTGTATAGGCAGGTGTAAGAGTTTGAAATTTTGAATGTTAAAAATTTATTTTATGCCTGATGTTGACTTTTAACCAAACCGAAATGAGAAGACTAACATATTTGTTAATACTTTTGTATTTAAGGGAGCTCCTCTTCCAAAACTTTTGTTACAGAAAAGCTAGCAATATAGATTAGATTATGGATTTTAAAATATAGTTATATTTTTCTCTTATAAAAGCGGTACTTATTCTTTTTAAAACATATTGAGAGTGGAGAGACATGGTAAGGAGGGGGGAAAGATCACCTGTAGTGTCATATACTCAAGCAGTCACATTAAGATTTTGTGAGTTTGGGGGAAAAATAGGTTTTCCTTTTTTCTTTCTTGGTGTTTCTTCTTTCTCTTCTCTTTCACGTTCCCTTTTCTCTTTCTCGTTCTAATAATCATAATACCACTGGAGATAACATTGTGTGTTACAATGTCTTGTGTTTTTTTTTTTTAAGAAAGCTATGGATTAGCCACAATAAAATCAGGCCAACTTTTTAATTCTTCAAGTGGAGATGAGTTTTGTTGTTCTGAATTTGATCAGAGGCAGCCCATGTTATGCCCCTCTGTGCTGTTAATTCGCCTCATAGGAAGCACCATCCTTAGAGTTCTAGGTAGAGAGATACCCACTGTCCTAGACATGCTTGGGAGAATGGCCTGTGGGTTTTGCTCTGTGAAGAAAATTTGGTCAAGTGAGGCTATATAAAAATACGGTCTTTTCTTTTTAGCTGTATTTCATAGTCCTTATACATTCTATCACGATGTGTTGTCTCACACAGTCTGCTAATGGGGTTAAATAGAAATTCAGGCCTAGCAGTCGAGATAAATTTGTTTAAAGCAAAAAAATGCCCTTTTATTTTGTTCATGTCATTCATTCTTAATGAGGACTTAGTGATTGAGAGTAGAGTTCACCTGTGGCAGAGAAAGCCTATGTCTTAACTGCAAGTCCATCGTGAGCACATAGGCTCACAGGTGGACTTACCTTGCCACCTCCTGGTTTCGTCAGTGGTTCTCAAGTGTAGCCCTGCGTCTGCAGCAGCATCCTCCTGGAACCTTGTTAGAAATGCAAATTATTGGGCCCTACCCAAAACCTAATAAACTAAACTCTGAGAGTGGGCATTTTTACCAAGCCCTTCAGGTTCCTCTGATGCATGCTCAAGTTTGAGGACCACGGGTTTAGACGCCGCAGCCTGTGTAAAGGCCATTTCATTACTAATCTAATGCTTTCCTCATGGAACAGCTAAGTCCTAGGGGTTATTAATTCTTGAGAGGAGCTAGTAGGTAACTGGAAGGATATATTTGCTGCCATTTCACCATTTCATCTTCATGCTTACAACTTTCAAGGTGAAATTATTCACTTTACTTGAAATGAAAAGTCCTACAATTTTGTTATTCAGCATCAGGTGATGATAATGTGCAACAGATATAGCTTAAATAGGAAAGGTAAAGCGAGGTAAGCATATATGGAGAAAATGCCTTGTTTACCTTAGAATGAAATTCTAAGCCATTGAACTCACACAATATTAATTGTAAAGCAAGGAGACCTTCATTCCTTTTTAAAGTTCCTATGAATTGTGATGGTCTAGTGCGTTTTCTCAGCCCGTCTTTCTCAGTAACCTCATTGTTTTCTTCAATGACATGCTCTGAGTCATCTAGACTTTTCTAGCTGCTAGTCCCACGCTGGTACTACTCGTACCAGTTCGCTTGCCAAAAAAGTGTTTCCCTGCAACTGCTTGTCTCCTGATGGCCAGCTCTGGCCACCCCCACTGGCCTGTTTAAGCTAATTAAGTGGAATGAGCTGGGTTTTGATCCACCATTTCTGAAAAGCGGGACAGGTATTTGGCCATCCCTCTGCTTTCCCATTCTTGTCTCAAAGTGGGGAGAGCCTGAGTCAGGAGTATTGCTGCTAAAGCCAGCAAGCTTTGAGACTTCATTTTATTTATTTTTAAAATCTAGGTCCCCTTTTACCTCTTTTTCTCTATATAATATTATTTCTCTAGTAAAGTATAGCTAGTTAAAGCAGTAGAGGAGTTTCAGGAAAAGCTTCTTCAGACATTTTCCTTAAAGGACCAGTATCCTATAATATTAAGTAGAATTTTATCTAAAAATTAAGCTGAAATATATCTTTCTACTGCTGTGCATGTATTTTTAGCAAATGCCTGGTTCTGTTCTCCTTGTTACATGAAAGGGAGCTACTCTACCCTTCGTTTCTGAGCTGTTTGTCGAATAGCATAATGTGAAAACTAGAACTCAGGCATGCCGTTGGCATCATTAAAGAGAGTGAGTGTCTGGGAGGGAGAGAAGAAAGCGGGGGAGAGAAAACACAGACATACTTGTGTGCTTTCTCTTCTTCTTGGCTTATTGGTACGCGTGTGATAGTGGGTATTCAAATTGTATAGGTGACTTTGTGCGGTAAAAAGTTGTATATTAAATTGTGAGTCTACACTGAATTACTGAGTTAAGGTAAAACTTGCCTCGTCTGATTTTGTGGGAGATGTTATATGTGGGTGAAAACATGTTCTTGAGAAGGAAAAATTCATTTGTCCTTTCTTCTCTCCCTCCTCTCTCCTTCCACTCCCTCTTTCCCAAATCCTTACCCAAATCTACCATAGGCATATCAAGGGGTGTAGGGTTTATTCGATTTGACAAGCGGATTGAGGCAGAAGAAGCTATCAAAGGCCTAAATGGCCAGAAACCTCCTGGTGCCACAGAGCCAATCACTGTAAAGTTTGCTAATAATCCAAGCCAAAAAACCAATCAGGCCATCCTCTCCCAGCTGTACCAGTCTCCAAACAGAAGGTATCCAGGACCACTAGCTCAGCAGGCACAGCGTTTTAGGTAAGTCTGACCTGGTGCTCATGCCCAGCTCCTAAACTCAGAACTCTCAGGCTCACTGTCTAGTACTTTTATTGACAGGATCTCTGGTTTGCTGTTATTGTTGTTGTTGTTTTTATTTCTTATGAGCACAGAGAAAACATTGGAGGCTAGTGTCATTTGCTAGTATTGAAGGTGAGGAAAAAAGGACAGTAACCTACAGCAGTGATTCTCAACCGGGATAATTTTGCCCCTCGGGGGACATTTGGTAGTGTCTGGAGACATTTATGGTGGCATATCTTGGGTGGGGGGTGCTCCTGGCATCTAGAGGGTGGAGGCAAGGGATGTTGCTAAACACCCTGCAGTGTGCACCATGGCTCCCAACAACAGCAAATTAGCCAGCCCAAAACGTCAGTAGTGCTGAGGTTGAGAAAGCCTGCCCTACAGAGTGCTGGGTGCTTCTTAACTATTTCCAGTTCCAATTTCTTCCTTTTAGTTTTTTCCTGATAAAATTTTAGTCTCGTGTGCAGTTTTTAGGTCAAGCTCTTTCAGTTAACTTTGTTTTATAATACATGCACCACTAAGGAAATATAACCTATATGAATACATTGTTTCTACAAATGGGTCCCTTTCCCCCTTTTAAATTTTTATTTCTTGTGGTTTAGGGGTGGGCAAACCTACTCTGTAAAGAGCCAGAGAGTAAATATTTTAGGCTTTGTGGGTCATAGACTATGTTGCATATATATCTGAAAGAACTATTTAAAAATGTAAAAACCATTCTTAGCTCCTGGGCTGTACAGAGGCAGATGGCAGCCTGGATTTGGCCTGCAGGTGGTAGTTTTCAGACCCCTGTGTAGTCCATAGAATGACCATGCATCATTACCCAAAGAAGTTGTTCTATCTCCTAGACAAATAGAAATATTCTAATTTTTCAAGTTTTATTCTCATCCTGTGGTAACAACCAAACCAAGAGTCATTTGGAAAGCATCCCTAATCTGTATGTGAGAAGAAGAGTGACTTTAAGTTAAACAGAGCACAAAGAACTTCTGGTTTCATAAGAAAAGTCACTCAGTCTTTATTTTCCAGAACATTTTTTGGTATCCTTTTTGGCCATATGGTATCCTGCAGCCAAAATGTCATCTAACCCCCATGCTAATTTTTTTTTTTAATCACAAGTTCATATCAATTTTTGTTTCCTTGCTGGGGCAGAATAGTTAATTCCCCAAAATATTATCATAAACATAGCTTAATAAGGAGTTAAATGTTTTTGAGCTTAAATCACATGCATTTTTTTCATTGGGGGATTTAGAGTGCTGAAAAGAGGGGGTATAAAATCAGTCAAATATCTCCTTTTAAAATAAGTATGTCACCGAAGCATAAGAGAGAAATTTGCTATAAACACGTGTTGAATTCCTACTTAGGGTGGCTTTTGCCCTGGGAGAAGGGCTGGTACTGTCAGAGGGCTCCATATGGAACTGGATGACTGGTTAGCCAGTTATTTGAGTCGTGTGTTCACTTCACTTTCTGCTTTAACTTTCTGAAGTGAAAAAAAGCAAACATTCCCACCTTTGACTGTGGTGGATGGTAGTGACGATTGGGCTGCTTGATGCTTGCCCTTGTGGAGAAAGAAATCTCACAAAGCCCTTTCTTAGCTCTGCACATAGGTTTCCTCTGTGGCATTTTAAGTAATAATATTTTTTGAAAATTTAGCACAGACAATCTTGAAGGAATTTCAGAAGTGTTTCCTGGGCAGCCTATTCAGTTAACTTCAGAGCTCTCTGGGGCCTAGAAAAGAATTTTGAGCTTAGATAGAGGAAAGTTCTTTGAAACTTACTGGTTGATTTGAACACTGTGAAAATATAAAACATTTGATGTTAGTAGAAAGCTGTATTCGTTTAAATTGTTAGTTATTTTTGGTGTTTTCTGACGTAAGCTCTGGTTTTTGTTTTATGGTAGTTATTAAGTAAAACTGTGTTCTTAGAATCAAGATTGTGTTCTGAGGAAGATTGGGCAAGAGGACTGAAATGACAGGATATTCAGGAGAATGCCTGATTATTGAAATGGCAAGGCGTGGCGGTGACTCAAATATTAGGTTGTTGAAAACTGCTGTCTCTTCTTAGCCCCACTGAGCCCCCCCACATGCCCTGTGCTTTTTATCTGTGGTTCCGTCAAGCTTTACAGGGTGTTCAGATGGTCAAATTCAATATCTTTTAAAATATCTTCTTCCCATTCTTTGTTTTTATCTTTTAGTTCCATATGTTATTAACTTGGAAATTCTTCCTTTCTTTGACTCCTATGAAAAGAAATTTTGGAAAAAGGGAATAAGAGTTTTCTGTTTTAAGAGAAAGTTGGTTTCAGAAAATAGGGAAGATTTTTATTTTCTTTTCACTTTCCAAACTCTCGTCTCTATTACCTCACTTTTCATTTCTTCTGTCATCTCTGTCCAGATAATAAATTGTGAACTAGTCTTTGAGCTCAGTGAAGGTGTTTGGTCTAGCTTGAGTATCAGAAGAAATTGAGAGCCTTATTCTTAGAGTTCAGGTTTAACCTGATGTGTGTTTGGTTGTTTTTCTCTAGTGTCTGTAAAAACTTGGCTGTCATTACCTTGTTGTTGTTTTTTTTCCTCTCCTGTAGAATTAAGGTTGAATCTTCTTCTTTCACCTCATTAAAGACTCTTGAATTAAGGACTTGCTTATTTTGTTGCTATTTTGTTCTTCTCTAGTTTAGGTCTAGATCATCACACAAATATTTTTGTCCCTAATATCTGTGTCCTGATGCTCTGAGCCTTGATTTTGTCACCTTCCAGCACACACTTGGAAAATTTCTGTGTGTTTTTATATTGTCATAGTACCTTGGGAGTTGAGAAAGACTGGAGAATACAAGTTGTAAGTATTATAATAATAGTCAAGGATACTTTTAATACTCAGGAGATAGACCATATCACTTATGGTCCAAAAAATTAAAATCCGTGTAATAAGGGTTAAGTTTAGAAGTGGAATTGTGAGGTTTATGACTCGGTCAACCCATATGAAAAATTAGAAAGAGAATTATGTTAACATGAGCACTGCTGATCGAATATGCTTATTTAATTAACTACAGTTTTCAAAATAAGACCAGCCTTATTTATTTGGATGGATAGTGTAATTTAAGCCCCTTAAGTTTATTCTCGGGACATGGTATCTGCATAAAACTTTCAGCCAGATATTTTCATCTCTCTTCTTGTGGAGCAGCTTTAATTTTATTGAATGCGATCTAGTCTAATGGCTTGTGTGCCTGATTTTCTAAGCCATTATGCATTTTTAAAGGAGGCTTTTAAACCAGCACTTGAGTTGGATTGAAGGCATATGTTGGTTGCACTATCCCAGTTTCCTTTTGGGAGAAACTGGTATCAATCCTCCTGAATAATTTTTGTCTCTCTTATAGGACAGAAGATACCATCTAACTGGATAAGGGGGTAACTTCATGGTCTGGTTATGGTTTAACTTGAAAGCAGATCTTAGAGAGTCTTTGGAGAGGTTTTGAGAACCATTATTTGTGGGGTTCAGGGTTTTGTTGTCTTATCCATTAGTAATCTCTCTTTATATTCTTATTTCTGACTTTAATTGATTTACATTTCACCTTTTACTTGCATGTGGGCCCTCCCATAAGTCAGCTAAATTTCTTGGAAACTAGGCAGGAACCTTCTTTTTATTCTCTACCTACAAACGTCTAGCTTTGAAATGGGAATGCTTTACCTAATATATGGTTCTGTTGAAAATGTTGTTTAGTTATGGTCTGAGTTGTATTGATAGAAAAATGTTTGTATACATATCCCCAGTGTATGTATTTTCCTAAATCATATGCACATGGACCTGTGCTGTTACATTCTTTAACTCAACTCTAATCACACATGGAAAATAAAAATAAGATAAAGATGAAGTAGACAGTACATCAGATATCTTGCTAATTATCGTGTTGATTGGCTCCATATTTCATTTATCTAATATCTTAGTAAATAATATACCTTTAAAGCAAGATTCATAAAATGATGGTCTTGAAAATTAGGAATTTCTTGTCTGACTTCATGTGAGACATGTTGGATTGTCTTGTGTCTGACCTCATAATGTAGCTTGTACTGGGTGTAGAAGGAATAATCAGCTCTCCCTTATTTACTTGGGTTTCCCTCACTGTGTCATCCTCACCCTGATTATTATTATTATTATTGCAGTAATCTGTTTGAAGCTACCTCTTCTTTGAGAGGGTTATTTTAGTTAAAGCTAGGTTTCCCAATCTAATCCTCCAAATCCATTTAACATACTATTTGTGAAGTGGACTATGTCCAAGCTAAAGAACAGGTGAGAATCTTACTCTCCCTTTGGCGACCGCTCACTGTCTGTTGGATGGGGACTGACTGAGGGTACTGTGTGGAGTGCATCAATTAAATATGAGTAAAGAATACTTTATTTTTTAAAGTTTAAAAATATGTATTTAATAGACACTTGAAGATTTGCTTGCTAGATTGCAGTACACCATTATGCACAGCCCCCCTGGGTCATTCTGGAGGCCGCTGACTTGGTCTCCATTAAAAATTGGCTTCCATGTTTAAATGACCGCACATAAAAGGTGGCTGTCTTTGAGCTCTGGACAGACCCAGCAAAGATGTATAATTCTGGAGAGTAATAGTGGTCCTTGTGTCTGAGCTAACTGTAAACTAGGCAGTGCATGCTGCACCATTTTGTCTCATAAATACCTAGTTTACTGCTCTCCAGCTGCTACAGACTTGGGGTGCATAGTGCCCACAGGGAGCACCTACTGCCTTCTGCCAGCTACCGTGAGAAACGGGTGTGTGGCACTGAGAGGGCAGGGAAAACTGGCCCAGCTGCTTGCAGGCAGGAGTTTTCAGCATTGCTTGGGTCCTGTTTCTTAAGTCCCATGTTCTTCCCTGCTCTCCTCATTGATGGGGAAGTGGGGAGAGGAAGGAGGAGGGAGGGGGAAAGGTTGAAATAGAGGCAGATAACTTGGCTTAAATTCCAGAGGCCTGGATTTTTCCTAAAATGGGTATTGAATGAAGAAATCAGTGGTCAGAATCATGGTATCATACAGGATTTCACGGGTAGGGCAAATAAGAGGCCCATTGAGAGGGTCCTCAGAGATCCTGGTATCAACATCCTAGGCCTCCTGCCTGGAGGTGCCCGGGATGGAGAGTGGGGAATGAGATATCTCTTCCCTAAATGTGTGTAATTCACTTTTAGGGCAGTTTTGGTTTCCACCCTCTCTTGAAAATACTGAAAACTGGCTTAAGAGATTCTGTCTCTGGACTTTTGGTTGGTGTCCTAAGCTGGTGGTGGCAGAGTGTGACAATCTCTACCTGGGCCCAGTTAATGGGCAGAGATGATGTCACTATTTTGAGTGAATCAGTAAGGTGCCTCTGCACCTGGGCCTTTCAGCACTTTAGAAGACTTCAATATGCTGTTCTGTTCTACAGGAATCATATGCCTAATGCATTGTGTATTGACCATTCCAGCAATTTTATGAAAGTGTTATCAGATTACTTTATGGTTTGTGATAGTAGTTAGTGTGCATCTTTATTTCTGGTATTTGTGGCCTTTATTTTGGAGTATAAAGGCATGGCCTCTTTGACTGTACTCATCATCTCTGCAGAAAACAAAGCCCTCCCACCTGTGAGTTCTTTCCACACTTTCCCTTTCTCCTGTGCATGTGCAAATGGCTCCCCACCCAGCCGTCCTGATAGTTTTCATTCAGGATTAAGTAGTTGAGGGTAGTGTTGGTAAGCTCATTGCTTTAATGAGGTCAACGTACCTACTGTAAGCCGGCAGTGATCCAGGCCCGTGCTGCATGCTCAGTGGTACACTGAGGAGTGAACACATCCCTGCTTCTGAGAGGGCAGTAGCACAAGACACACACAGATGAAGATCCTTTGTCACTGTGATTTGTTCTGTTTCCTCACCCTTTGCATGACATCAGCTCAGTTCATTCTTTCTCTTTTTACAGAACACACAAAATGCCCAGGGGTGCTTAGGAGCAGGAGTGTGTGAAGATTGTTTCTCTAATTCTGAAAGACCAGAGAGACATGTTTTTTGGCTTTTATAAAACTAGAAGGAGTGGCTTTCTCTTTTGTGCTGGAGCCTCACTTGAGGCCACAGGTTAGACGATAAGATTAAAACATTTTTCAAACTTACCTTTCACAGGTGTTTAAGAAAAAGAAAAAATCATTCCCCCAATCCAGGGTCTTATTTGGAGAGTGTTGAACGTTGTGGCAGTTGAGGGTAGTTATGTGGGCGATGGGTTATGTCTACTGCCTCTAAACACGTGCAATTGGTGCACCTTGTAGACATTTGGAACCTGAGAGTCTCTTTGATTTTATAGTACTTCGATTCTTCTTGCTTTATCAATTTAAGTTTTGAAATAGTAGGGTGGAGAGTTTTAAAGAATACCCCCCCGCCCCCAGCCACTTGCTTTTAAAAATTTTAAGGGAAGCTCAAGTTCGTTGGTTTGTTTCTCCCTGGCTTCTTACCCCTTGAGCAGGGCTGCACCTCCTGTAGTGTAGTCACAACAGGCATCAGGCTGGGGTCTGAACTGCTCGCCTTGTTGCTCACTGGAGCAGTGAGTCTTCATCTTTCTTTCTCTGGACCTTAGCCGAGCAGGTTGAGAAATGGGAGGTTAGCCTAGGTTGTCTGTCAGGTTCTTTCTACGTGTAGTAACACCACTTTGATTCTAAGAAATGAAAGTCCTTCAAAGTTGGGAGGTTGAAGAGAAATTCTTGGAATTCTGTCACCTGCAGAGTTTGAGTATCCGTGCCGCTGTTCACTGCCCTGTGGTCTTGGGCAAGTCACTTAATCTGTGTGCCTTTCATATACTCAGTAACCAGTAGAGTTATGAAAATTAAAAGTAGTGGAAGTACACGTAGGTGCCTCTGCAGCACTTAGAATTTGCCTGGCAAAAGGTGAGAACCCAAACATTAATGATTCCAGAGCCTCCACATTTCCTCTCTGAATGGTTTCCTTGGATGACCACCAGCATTTCCCCCATGTTGCACTTACCCTTGTAGAGATAAACTGTATCCATCAGAAGAGCTAGTATCTTATGGCAGTGGGTGCCCATTCTCTCAGGAATGTAAAAAGACCCAATGTTTTGGGACTTCACGTACAATTAATAAATATACTAATATCCCCTTGGAAGATGGCAGTAACAAGCCCAGCTTTCTTGAACATCAAGGGGAAAAATTAAAAACTGAAGTTTGCTAAATGTGTGTTTTGCAGGTTGGACAATCTGCTCAATATGGCTTATGGAGTAAAGAGGTAATGATAGAGGTTCATGATACTCATAATCCCTTCCCATAATTGATTAGTTTCTTTGATTTGGGGAGTGACACCCTTCATAAGTTTCTCTTGGGTTTTCTTTTGCATGTACAACCCAATGAAAAGCTGCTTTTTCAAGCACGGTTGACTCGGAATATTTTTATACCACTGGATGCCACCTGGTCTTTGAAAAACCCATTATTTGTTTTATATTGCATTGCGACGTTATAGCATGTTCACGTATGTGTTGGTCCCCCCACCCCACCAATCCTGCTTAATTCATGAAGCCAGTTCTAAATATATTTCTTTGCTTTTGTGGATAATATTATTCAATCTAGCATATAATGGCCATTTCATAACTTATTAATACCTTGACAGTATAGCATGTCACTGCAAGCCACACACAGATTTTGGTTGAAACATCAAATCATTGTGTGTATCTGTTGGGGGAGGGGAGTTACTGAAACTCTTGATGGGAAAGGGGAAAGAAAAAAGTCCATTGCTGTAACCAACCTTTGTTTCTATTGTGTGTGTGTGTATGTGTGTGTGTGTGTTTCCTATTTTGTTTAGTAGGTTTTCTCCAATGACCATTGATGGAATGACCAGTTTGGCTGGAATTAATATCCCTGGGCACCCAGGAACAGGGTGGTGTATTTTTGTGTACAACCTGGCTCCTGACGCAGATGAGAGTATCCTGTGGCAAATGTTTGGGCCTTTTGGAGCTGTCACCAACGTGAAGGTCATCCGTGACTTTAACACCAATAAATGCAAAGGTTTTGGATTTGTGACTATGACAAACTATGATGAGGCCGCCATGGCGATAGCTAGCCTCAATGGATACCGTCTGGGAGACAGAGTTCTGCAGGTCTCCTTTAAGACAAACAAAACGCACAAAGCCTAAAGAGCTCTTGTCCTCAGTCCATTTATATACGAAAACTATACAACAAAGGCAAGTTAAGAGAAACTTTATACATTAGTAAATGTCTTTGTAAGTCAGTGTTGAGATGGGGATAAAATGACTACTTAGCATCCTAAGAAATATGTGAGATTTTTTATTGCTAGTATTTGAATTAAAACTTCTTAAATATCTTTTATGTTTGAATATGGACAAGAGGTACAGGGTTTTTACCTGTCACATTGCATTCTATTGCCTTCTTTGAAGAAGGTGGACCTTTTAAAGTGTTTCAGCTAAGGGAAGACATTTCTTTTCTTTTTACATAACTGCCTTGAACCTGTGAGTAAATATTGAGGCTTTGTGTTGTAATTCTTCAGTTGGTTGTGTCTTTTTTCCCCCCTTTTTTTTCTTTTTCTGATTAGCTTTGTGTTTGGTTTACATTTAAGCATTGCTATTATGTCTAAGAAAAGTATTTTGAAGTTTACATTTTTATTTATGAAGTTAAAAACAGTATTTATTTTGTAATTATGATTTGGGTTGGGGAAGGGGGGGGCTACATTATAAACGCTTATTGTAAGAATACTGGAGAACTTTTCGTAAAGCAGTACCTTGCCAAAGAGATAAGAGCCTCTTTGATGTGGGTTTAAAAAAAGCATCTATTTTTATAAAAAAGAAAATTTGGAGAAACTTTTTACTGGTCCTGGAACAAATATTTTGACTTGAATACTTTGAGAAATCTCTTCATATGACACCTAGTGAGCTTTTAAAATTTACCAGGAAATTTGCAGCGGTTGGAAAATTTAGAAAGATTTATGATGTAGAAAATACTTTTGAGATCTTTGTATGAAAGGAGTAGAATCAATGGGGGAAACACTGCTGGTTTCGTTTTTGTAATCACCAGTGGAGTGTCTGATCATCCTGGTTATTATGTGACAGGTGGCTCACATTGATTTGTGATTTTGAAACAAATAAAAAAAATTTACAAAAGAATATATAAGAGCAGGCAAGAAATTTAAATTACCAAGAGATGGGGGAAAAAAATCTGTTCTTCCTAAAGAAATCCCTTCAGATAGAGCTCATGGTGTTTAGTGATGTACTTGCAGTATTGTTTGAAGAATTGTTTTGTCTTAAGGAAAAAGATGTTGCACAGGATTTGTACTGCAGCAAATCGGCAAAAGTGATCTGAGTTGGATATATTTGAAGGTATTTTGAAAGTTACGTTCAAGGCTAACACCTGAGCTTTGTGTAATGTAAATAAGACCTTGTGTTTATGAACCTTTCAGCTAATTTGATTTTTTTTTTCCCTTACATGCCAAGTGATGTTCAGGTTTTGAATGTTTTGTATCAGTTTTTTCCTTTGTAAATGGCATTAACATTGTTACTTGAGGTCTTGCTTAATCACTTTCGTTGTCCTGAGGACTTGAATTTACAGTGCATCAGATTTGTTGCTAATTTTGTCTGTAGATAGTCTAGCTTCAGCTGTTTATGGTGATGCTACATTTTCGTTTATAAATATGTTTGTGGTAAAAAAAGAAATGAGTATAACCATAGGTTTTGAACAAATTTCCTTACATTTTTCATACAAAAATCATAAATATCTGTATGCTATTGAAATTTAACTTTGTATGATGCTTAAACCACTATTTGGGGAAATAATAAAATAAGTCTTTACCATGTATGAAAGAAATTTTAAAAAATACAAAATATTTTCTGATTAGCATCTAGCTTATAATAAATTTTCAAAAAAGCTGAAGGCAGAAATGCCTTCATGAGGATGCACTGAGAACTATATAGTTACGTCCTGCTTTTTGTATAAACTGAGATGCTCACATGCTTCCCCTTAGAACAGGCAATGTGCTATGCATAACGTAGTTGTACATTATCTTTGCGGTTGCGTTGAGTTTTATTTTTTATCATTTAAAATTGTAGTTATAAAATTTTTCAGTATAGTACAGTACATATACTGTGAGGCGCGTGCTAAAGTGAATAAGCGAGTTTTCATGCTGACCCACTCAATGCTATTCAGAAATCAATTGGCTTAGCACTTTCTCATATCCTTAGGTGCATTTAGATTGTCAGAGTTAACCTGCGTTTAAAAAAAAAAAACTATAAAAAACAAAATACGTGTATATACTTAAAAAAAATAAAATAAGGTTTCCCTCATGGGAAAACAGCGGCTACATGCTTCTTTCCTATACTACTGTAGCAAACCAAGGCATTGATGAGAGGGCATGCAAATTGTGCTTCACTTTACAGTGTTTATCAGAGCACTTAATAAAATGTAAGGCTGGTATTTATTTGAAGTTGTACAGTATGACTTAATTCACATCTGTTGGAATAGAAAATATATTCTGTTGAGTATTTAAGAGGCTGTACATGTTTTCTTTTGTGTTTGGATTCTTTGTACTTTTCCATGTTCAGTACATCAATAAACAAAGTTGAAGGGAAAGAACAGCGTGCTGAGTAGGTCTTTATACGCATTCTGGGGGCTCCTGTGCTCAGTCTAATGAACTTGCTCTCTTGAGTTAAAAGAGGTTCCCTCAGAGCCTTAGTTGAAAGCAGTGTTATCTAAAGTAAGCATTCCAAAAGGCATATTAATTGAAGTAGAATGTGCAAAAGAATTTTTTGAATGACACCGTCTGATTAGTTAGCTTTCAAATATGACTTGATGAATAATTTTTCTAGGAATACGTGCTTTTATCTGCTAGTTGTAAAGTTTGGGTAATTGGATGCTGACATCATTTTATAGCTCTGATTTAATAACCATCAACCTTTTTTGACAAATGGGAATTGTCCTCACACATTTACTTGAGCTAAAGAAAAACCAAATAGAAGGAAGGTAACTTATTCTGCTTCCAATGGCAAGATTCACTTCACCCATGGGATTAAGTGTTGGTGTATGAAATTTATTTTTGTTGCCCAAGTACCAGATTGTCAAGAGACTCGTCTCTAAAATCAGAAACTCAGTTTTCTTTAGGTCAGGACTGATATGTGTAGCACATGTGTACAAATCATGAACTGTGCCAACCCCGTGTTTCACATATGTGTTCAGTTCTTGAAATGCATCCTTAACAGATCTGTGGAAGAAGAAAAATATTTCTTGCTGATCTTTTATGCGAAGATTCTACTTCTAGGGGCCGGCCCCGTGGTGTAGCAGTTAGATTTGTGCACTCCACTTCAGCGACCTTGGGTTCACAGATTTGGATCCCGGGTGCGGATCTTTGCCCCACTCATCGTGCCATGCTGTGGCAGCAACCCACATACAGAATAGAGGAAGACTGGCACAGAAGTTAGCTCAGGGACAATCTTCCTCACCAAAAGGAAAAAAAAGAAAAAGATTCTACTTCTATAGAACTTAAGGAAATTTGATATAATAATATCAATAAGTACTTTTTTTTTAAGTATACTAAATGGCTTCTTTTAATTTGATTGTATCTGTCAGCTTTTTTGGTACAAAGCCATTCTAAAAGTAATTGTCCTGAATTCACAACTTAGTAGTCAAGAGCGTAGCTGAGTGACAAGACGATTCCTTTTCTTCCAACATGCAATTAATCTCAAATCTTCATCCTCCCTTTTTTATTAAATGAATTTAATACTCTAATTTTGTGATGTTGGAACATCCTCCCCTCACCTCTCTCCTCATGCATGCTTATCAGTATTTTGACTGGTTTGCATGTCAGCAGTTCTTTTATATTTGAGCGCATAGTGGAAAAATTCTCAGTAAAGGAGGTTTGTGAAACTCCTCATGTAACTGAAGAGAAATGTTTTTTCCCTTAGAATCCTTTCTCACCTTATGCCTGCAAATTATCTAGGGTATCACGATTCAGTGTTAGAGTAGCCAACATAAATTTTTAATCTTAACATCATTTTACATTATTTTAATCTGATTTGAGGAGAAATGTTAGCAATTTAACCTTCCTGTTTTTTAAAAAATAAACAGATTGCAAGAATTCCAACCTTACTTTATAAGAGGATAAAAACTGTAGTGGAATCTTGTAATTTCCTGCTAAAAAGGGTTACCTAGATAGAAGAAAATGTATACATTTTAACAATAAGTAGGTTAAAATTTTGATATACTTCCTCAACAGTATGCATATACCTTTTATTGGGTAGAAGATAAAAAAAAAAAAGCAGTGCTTTTGATCCTTTATGCCTCTGTTACCATATTGGAACCTCAAACAGTGGAAGAAAACAGAAATCTTGTTAAAATCATAACAATTTATTATTGTTTGAAGAGTATTTGTAGCCTCAATTATTGTAGTGAATGGTTTATTGTAGTGAATGGTTTCTCTACTATTCTTTCTCTGAAAATTCCCAAAAGTGGGCTTAATTCCCTCTAAGTTGGAAGGTTTACAACATCTACAGCATTAATACATGCAGCCTGTTGACATAGGGTTACAAAAATTAACCTTTCCGGAATTCTAGTTCATAAAAATAAACAGAGGTGTTTTTTGTTCAACACGGGTTTATTGGTTATCCATGTCCTGTGCTGTGCCCCAGGTCTATAAAAGTGAGCAGGATGTGGCTCTTACCTTCTTGAAACTGTCCCCTGGGAGGGAGGACAGACAAGCCCCGGGCCGTGACCACAATGTCATAGTGCTGTGAGAGCCCAGAGGCGGGCGTCGAGCTGCCTGGATGTAGTTTTATAAACCCAGTTACAACGCGCAGAAGGGAGCCTGCTCTGCCTTTCTTATAGATTCTGCTTTTCCTTCCATGGATTATTAGCTCATTTATGTAATTTTCAAACTGTAAATTCGTAAATCTTCAGACATTTAGTTTAGTGAATCTTAAGAGGCTTTCATATTCATTAAGTTGCCCATGTCCTTTCTGAAGCAAAACAAAAATTATATACGGTAAGACACTATTTATCTGAATAGTTAGTTTGGTGGAGGCATTTGGCTGGATGTTCCCGTTCTCTCTAAACATATAGTATATGGAGTGATAATTTGCAAAGCACGAATGTGGTAAAATACCCTGAATATTAAAAGTATGCTAACTGGCTTTATTCTACTTTGAATTAAGACATGTCACAATCTTAGGGTCCCAAACTCAATATTAACATTACTTTTAATTTATGTAACTAAAGATGTAGTAGTTGAAACTAACTAGTAGTAGTTGATACTCACCCCTAGAAATACTAACGGATGTTACGTTTTCAAATACCCTATAGCAACTGGGCATGAACCTCTGCTGTGTACAGTGTCTCAAAAGGGCAGACATAAATGTTTGGAAGACGTATGCCTCTGCCTTCGCACGCAGAAGATTTGTCCACAGTACAAAGAAAGTCGAGTGCTGTGCAGAAAGTACATTCAAAAGAAAAGGAAGAAGGAACTGGGGTGTGTGTGTGTGTAGAGGGTAGTTAGTGGGGTGGTAATGGGAAGGAAGTGGTGTGTGTGTGTGTGTGTGTGTGTGTGTGTGTGTGTATAGAGGGTAGTTAGTGGGGTGGGAATGGAAGCCACGTACAAGTGGTAGCAACTGAGCATGGGTCATTAAGAGTAGGTAGGATTTAAAAGATTGGGAGAGGGAATTCAAGAAGAGAACACTGATCAAACACATGAAGGTAAGCTTCTGTCTGCTTGTCATATTTTCTAGGCACTTAAATCATATTCAGTATAGACCTATGAGTTCACTAAACGTTTTTGTGTCCATGACTAGTTCAATCTCAGATGAGTCAGAAATTTGAGTTCATAATGAAATACAGAATACCTAAACACTGAAACTTTGTTCTTGTTCCCTTGCCCATTTCTACTGTAACACTAAAAATATGTGCTATGATAGATTATATGTGAGGTTACATGTCATTTTAGGAGTTGCCTAGAACTTGTTGGTGAGGATGTTGCCTTCTTTTAAGAGGCATTTATTTGGAGCTTGTTGTTCAGTGTGATGCAAAAAGACCAAACCAAACAAAATCTCCCCAGTGATAGAATACTGGACCAATCTGTTTCTCAGAGTGTGTACCTTTCAGACTCGAGGGTTTAGGATGATAAAGTGATGCTGCTTTAGTGTTGATACTATTTCAAGTGCCATAGTACCTGGTTCACTCTTACGTTGGGTGTGTATTTTATGTTTTTCTTACCCATCTCACTCAAGTGTGACCTTCGTAGAAGGCAAGGAGAAATTATCGGATCCAAATATTTGTTTCTCTTGTAGTTCCAAGATGAGGTTTTAGTGTGACAGCTTTTTACCTTTTTGTTGTTGTTTTGGAAGCTAGGTTAATAGCCACACCTTCCCTTGCAATGAAGAACCACAGGAAAGAGAGGCAGCCCATTTGAATAGCCCTTCAGGGGAAAGATTTGTTTATGTATTTATTCCGAAGGGTGCTTTGACATAGAGATTGGTATGCTGTCTCTAATTCTGATGTTCATTATACGCTCCTTCCGAGAATCCTGTGCAGTTTCAGAAGCAGCCCGCCTGGCTGTGGACCTCCTCGCGGATGTGAAGAAACCAGCAGCCGCCTTCAGCGTGACCCACCCTTTGGAAGGAAGCACAGTTGGCAAGGTAGCTTTGTTCTCTGGATTGCCCTGCAGTTGTGACAAAGGTACAGCAACTGCGGTGAGAATGGGGGAGGGAAGCTGTGACCCATAAAACAGGTGGTTGGGCGCCCAGCAGAGGCAGAGCCTTGATTTCTTCGACCCTGAAGGAAAAGCAGCCGATGGGGAAGTACCTTTGAGCACCACGTTGAAAGTGAATTCCGTTTGTTTACAGGCATGTTATAGATCTTTTCCCTCCTCAAAAAGATAGGTTTTGTGAAGTTGCGAGTAGAAATGATTAAAAGAGATAATGTAGATTTTCACACCAAAAAGTCCCCGAGTTACTAGCAAAAAGGATAAGTAGCTATTGCTATAAATGTTGGACCAGAAATTGTATTACTGTATTACTTAAATATTCTGTAGCAGATCATCTCTTGAGAATGGTTGCTGCTGCACGTTCTCCATTGGTACCCCAGAATATGTTGAAAATGTTGTGGTTTTCAGGAGTAACTCTTAGAGAAGTGCCTGTTTTACACCCATCCATTGCATGAGGAAAGCCTCTTTGCTTCTTCAGGTAAGTTGCTACTCATGTTTTCTGTCTTAGGATTAGATGGTCTGAGTGTCGGATGACAAAGGCAGACATTCTGTCTTTCCTAAATAAAGGGTGGTGAGAATTTTTTATAGGTTTATCTTTATTAGGATAAGATGAATTATTTTTCGGTGTAATGGTAATATCCTTTAAAAGTTGTGCTCCCCAGACTTTTTCATGCTACTTTTTCAGGCTACAGTCCTAAGGAGATAACCTCTCAACACACCTGTGACCCTTTTATGATGTGGCAGCACACTGTGGCACACAGGTTGGGATGCTCTGTTTTAAATATTTTATTTTTCAAAACTTCCCTCTGGTACTTCTTTCATTAAATGCACATCAAGCACCTGCTCTGTCCCAGTAGCTGTGCTGTGTTTCTGGGCTGAATGTTTAATTTATGTCTATTTTTTATGCTAGTTTTGAGCTGGAGGACACTTCAGGGGTCTCGTTCAGCACCTTATGTTGCAGGTGTGTAAAATAGGCCCAGAGATGTTAAGGTTCTCCAAGGTTCTTCTGCTAACATGAGACCTGGCACTTGAACTTGGCTTTTCCTGTCTCTTGGAACCCTGCCCTTCACTATTGCCGAAGTACTAGAACACACGCTGAACCAACTTTCATCAACTGTGTCCTTTGTGGGATTAGATTTCTTGAATCTGCACGATATGTATGGCATCTAGAAGTTGAATATAGGTCAATACATGTAGTATCTTATGATGCACTCAATATAATTTACATCTTTGTGGGTAATTTCAATCAATAATACTAATATCACTGTAGAAAATTTATGAATTACAAAAAATAAAATCAAAATTTACTCAATCTTCCCCTGAAAAAGACACCTGAGTACCTTTTTTCTGACACTTAAGTCATGATTATATAGCTAATCTTTCTTGTAAACATTTTAAACATAGAAATTTGTTCTTTTTTCTTGACAAGGATATTTGCCTGTCTTTTGATTTTGTCCCACGAGTGTATGGAGAATGTTTTTTAACAGACGTAAAATAACACATTTCTAATTTTGCCTTAAGACATGGCACCTGAAAGTGTTGTCTGGTTTTCACTGTATTGCTTGCTGCTGACATTTTTGTCAGGGAGGTATAAAATTCAGGAGTTGTACATGGTTTCTCATTACAACTCCATTCCTCCAGGCTGCTGTGCAGGCTGAAGACAAATTAAAGTCCAGACACTGGGGTGATGTCTCCAAACCCCAGTTTGAGGAGATGCCTAGATGCCTCCTTGCCTCTGTCTGGGCGGGTGATTAGGTTCCAAGCTTCAACTAAGCAGCAGGGGCCTGGATGGGGAGAGAAGGATGAAGCCACCTTTACTCCTTATGGACAGAGGACGTGCAAAAGTCCTGGAGTACTGGTAAGTCAGCTGCTTCTGTCCTTTCTTTCCTTAGCAAAAGGAAATGCTCCCTTCCTGAACCAGGACGAGGAGGAGAGGACGATGACCAGGAACCCAATTGTGGGTGAGTAATTTTTCCTCCCTCTGGCTTGGATCTCTGATTGCACTGATCTTCTCTCTTGCCAGGGTCTGGGTAAATACTGTACAGGCTCCTTACTGCATGTGCTCAGAGAAGTAGCTGATAGTAGAAGAGCACTTTGAAGAGGATTGAGGAGGCTGAGAGACACTCGTTAGAGTGCACCTGGCTCCTGCCATGACATCACAGGCGGACCATAAACGGCTCTCCAGAAAGCACGACAGCCTTTTTTCACCCCTTTCTTAACAATGAGACATAGATTGGGCTTGTGCTCTATTCAAGCATCCTTATGAGTAAATGTCTATTTTTACGGTGGAGCTGCACTTTAAAAATAGCTCCAATCAGTGCGACTCTTTTCCCCCATATGTTAAAAAGTTATACATGAGTTAAAATATCTCAGATTGCTTAAATTCTTCCAGACACAAGGCACTCTCCTTTTTCCTTTTTTGGGGGGTGGAGGGAGGCGGGGGAGGATTAAATACAAAATAAGGACTTTCTCTCTGGGCCTCTTCAACCCTGTGTTTATTCTTTGAGGCTTTTTTTTTTTTTTTTTTTTTACCAGTAGCAAGGCTTTTAAAACCAAGATTTGAGATTTCTGACTGTTAAAAAATTCATTAATATTTGGCGGGTACAGGCTTCTTCCTGCAGTGATTGTTTATTTTTGTTGCTGAGAGCAATTAGCTGGAACAGTTACAGTGCAGCTGTCAGATACTGTAAGCTCCAGCGGAGATCACAAAAGGCCTTATGCACATTTAGGGTTTGCATTTGGGTGGTTTTTAATGGGTCATTCTTCTGAATTCTAATACGGTAGCAAATTCGATTGGGTGATCCTGAATCAAATCAAATGTATGATGGGATCCTCAGTCTGCTGTGTTGGTCAGAGTCACTTAACACCTTGCTGTGTGGAAGCCCTGACAGCTGTGGCTGCTGTATGCAGGAGGAAGCTGCACCACTTCCTTCTCTCTGATCCTCCCCGTGCAAACCTGGGTATGGCTCGTCCCAAAACACTATGCTGTTTTCTCAGGAATTCGTCTTTTGTGTTTACTCCTTGTTTGTCGCTCTTGACTTGTTGGGGCTTTTGTGGGATAATCTGCATGTGCAAGTGCGAGAAGGAGATTCACAGATGCAATCTGGCGCCTACTGATTTATATCTTCAGGACAGAGTAGCTTCTTCCAGAAGCTTGGCTCCAGTTTAATGCCTGACACTTCAGACACAGCGGCTCAAATGAAGGGATTGTTTCACTGTTTTCATAGTGTCTGCACTTTTGCTTTTGAATATAGTTTGGAGAGAAGAGTGTATATGTATGTACCTATTTAATAATCATATTGCTTTAGGATTCACAATATGCTTTTGCATACATTTTCTCATTTGAATCTCACAATAACGTGTGAGGCAGCGAATTCTGTATTGTCCCCATTTTGCGGAAGAGTAAACAGTCTCAGAGTAGGTGAGGAGCCAGCCACCTTATTTTTCTGTACTGCAGCCATTTACTTTGTGCAAATAAGAAAAAACATATCTTGTATGTTTTACTGCTGGTGTACTGAGTGAAACAGGTTGATGGACTCAGCTTTGTTTTAAAGGCTGCTAGAGACTGCTTTAATGTACAAAGACTAGTGTATAGTGGCTTCTCAATAAGATAGAGTAGAACCAGGATATGTTACCTCATCTTTATTTGGGGAAATAATTTGGAAATATTGGAGGGTTCTGGTAATCGTATTACAAGTGGGCGTCTAAAGTGCACAGTGGAAGTTTGTTTCCTTTTAGCTAGCATAAATTAATTAGAAGTCATTATATTTTGATGAGATTTAGATACTTATAGGAAGATATTTTTAGAGCAGCCTTTCAAATGGCAATTGATAGACCAGGTGGCGATCGGTTTGATCAGCCAGCTTGGATCTGTTACTAAGTCAAGGGGAATAGTTCTTTAATCACACCCCCTCCAATAAAAATTTTCATATAATTGGAGAGGTATGAACACTGGTAAATTAAAAATCTCGTAATTTTGGTGAATTTTTTCTGTAAATATTTTTTCTCTCTTTGGATGACATTATTTTTAAATGATACTGTATACTTCTAAGGTAGCAAAATCTCCTAAAGATTTGAATCAAATATACAAAAATTTCAGCAAAATACAAGGCTTTTTTTTGTCTTCCCTTTGAAGATTAAATTGTAGTAAAACAAATTGTTGATGACTTGGTTTCTTCAAACTCTTTGAGGCAATTTCTTATGTTTTTGAAACCTAACCAAAATATACTAGGGCAGCACAAACATTAAAATTGAAGTGTGTCTATTATACAAAGCTTTTTAAATACTCAGACTTGAGGATAAATACGTTTGAAAGCAATGTGGCAGCATCACTTTGGCTAACTTAATTAAGGACTCAACAGAGGTGCGAGTATGTGAGATGAGACGGATGTGGAAACATGGATAGATGGGTTGGCCAGGAAGTCTGGAGGAGTGACGGCATCTCTGTGCGATGCTCTTCTTTCCATTATATTGAATGGAAACTTGGGGGTGAGGGGTGCTGATGAATCAGAACCCCATTCGGAAGACTTCTGGATGGAATTTGGACAGTGATTTTGAGATTTTGAAGAGTAGGTAGCTATATTACCCTCAAAGTAAAGCATAGCTGAATCATGTCTAAAACAAATATTGCACCACTTCTAAAATATTTTGTGTTCCACAGTGGTTCTCAAACTTAGATATGCATGATACTCACTTTTGAAGCTTACTAATATAGATGCTTGAGGCTCCCCCCTAGATTCTCGTTCACTGGCTCTAGGGCGAGTCCCAGACAGGCTCCATGGTAGAAGGAGGCTTTTCTGCCAAGGTAGAGGCATACTGGTCTGGTGGTTGGAATGAGCTGTAGAGGGTACAGGAATGCGAAGTGTTCCTACTTTGCCTGTGTCCTCTTCTGTTTCTGTTGTATTGTCTTCAAGTTCCAGGAAGCCTGTGATTGTCTGTTCCTACCTCAATTTTCACTTAGAAAACTTACATTTGTCTGTGTATTTTGGGTGAAGCAACATGCTAAACACTTTATATGCAGTATCTCAATCTTAAGAGAGGCATTCATCACAAGAGGGGTATTCTGCTAATCCCTGTTTTACAGAGGAACAAAATGAGACTTAAGGAGGTTAAGAAAGTTGTCCAAGGACTACAGCTAGTAAATTGTTGAGCCAGGGCTGCAGCTCACCGACTGACTTCAGAGCTGGCGTCCAAAGGACACAGTCTACTGTGGTGGTGAATGGGGGGCGGCCATGTTGGAAATACTTGATTTTACCCTAAAATCAGGTAGTCTGGTTTTACTGCTGCAAATACAGCTCCTCTTGGAACAGAGGCCAGCTGGGTTTTTTTGTTTGTTTTGTTTTTAGATACGTTCGTTCCTGTTTTAGCTCACTTTCTAGACTGGGGCATTCCTTAGGGTGGGGTCTTCCTGTGGCTCAGCTTGATGTTTCCCTCTGTGTCCACCGTAGCGCCTTGTACATTGTGAGCACTCAGAATAGTTGTGGAATGCATAAAAGGGAACAGTGAAGTTTGAGGAGCTGCTATCTACTCAAAATTAGGGTTGATGTGAGACCTAGTTTATTTTTAAATTTATTTTCTCTATGAAGAAGTTACTCAAGATCTGTGTTTCTTAGACATTTCAAGTTTGCTTGCTTGTTTTGAGGGTGAGTCAGGGTTGATAATAATACCTCAACTGTAAAATTATGACTCCAGGAAAAGTACGGAAAAGGAATTACTGTGCTCCAGGAGAAATTGCGAGTCTACACACCTGGGGACTTTTGCTACACATTCTGCTTCTGTTCTCCTGGGATAAGAAAGTCTTATAAGTGTGAATGTTAGGGATATGAATAGTTAATGTCTTTTTTCCTGGACAGCATATAAGCTGGCCCTGTGTCTGAATAGTGTGTCTATCAGTAAGAAGGAGACAGAAATGTAAAGAGAAGGTGAAATGTCTTTGGTTCTACTTCTTAGGGGTCCCGAGTGAACCAGTATTTGGTGTACATTTATAAGTACGAGATTTCACGGCTCTTCCCTTTTTTATGGAAATACGTTGGTGATAATAACCTGAAAAGTAACCTGGCCTCTTTGAATTTACTCTGAGTAACAGAATATCCCCTACTTAGAGTTCATAGCTTGACTAGTATCATTTCTTCACCAAAACCAAGGCCTCAGAGAGTCGTACAGGAATTTCAGAATGTTCAGGATGGTGTCTTGGTTCAGGCTGCTGTAACAATACCGTGGAGTGGTTGGCTTATAGACAACAGAGCTGTGGAGGCTGGAAGTCTGAGGTCAGGATGCCAGCATGACCAGGTCCTGGTGAGGGCCTCCTCCAGGTTGCAGACTGCCAGCTTCTCATTGTGATCTCGTGCAGTGAAGAGAGAGCAAGCCAACTCTTTGGCTTCTTCGTGTAAGGACACTACTACTGTTCTTGAGAGTCCACCCTTGTGACATAATCACCTCCCAAAGGCTCCACCTCCAAATACCATCACACTGGGGATTAGGTTTCAACATGTGAATTTGTGTGTGTGTTTTGGGGGGGATGGGACACACAAGCATTCAGTCCACAACATCCCATGTGAAGTTCTAGGGTGTATTTGGGCAGACATCTAGACTCACATCGTATAAAACTGTCTTGTTATAACAGCTTTCTTCTATTGAGTGTCAACCATGCCCCGGTCATGAGGCTGGGCATTTCACATGGGGTTATTGCTAATTTTCATGATAATTCGGAAAAGTACATAATATTATCCCCATTTTACAGGTAGGAAAACCCAAGACTTGGGGAGACAAAGGAACCCCTGATGCAATGAAAATGTTTTAGTTTCTTTCATCGTTGCTAAAAAAATGGAAAGGAGAGTTCTCCATTTCCAGGTAGGTTGAATGATAAATGATATATTTGGTAACAATATGGTCAGGGAATAAATTTTGTGACTGGACCTCAGATTATTCCCTTTGTGTCTTGTGGTACACGCACCTCTAAGAAATCAGAAAACTTGAAAGCTTTAATGGAACCTAGTTCAGATTAAAATCCTTATTTTTCTGCCTTCAGAGATAAGAGGGCATTTGTCCTTTTGGTGGTAAGATGCACAGTTATCTTACTGCTTTCTGTGTGTAGAAAATTCTTATCTCAGTAGCAGTTGTGGCTATTTCTGCTTTTACTGTTTTCTGTTGGTCATGCATGGTATTGTACCTCTAAGAAGTACACAAGCCTGTGGATTAGTTGGTATAAATGCCTGCATTTGGCAGGTGAGGGACTCGGGTAAAAGAGAAGCGATTGACTTGACTAATGTTGAGCACTCACTGTGTGATTAGAACTGCAGACCTCCAGGTACCAGGCTGTAATTTAGAAACTGAGCAGTATCGTGTGAAATGATACCTGGAAATACATTTGCAGTAGCATTCACTATCTAAATTGAAGTGCATAAAAACGGAAGAGATGGGCTTTTCTAAAATGAAATGCACAGTATTTCAGGCAGTGGTCCAATTACTTACCATCACAACCACCTCTTCCCCTTCAACATTACATAATTTTGGTTCCCAAATTAGATTGCTAATAAATTGTTATAGTACACAGAATCGAGTGTTGGACTCTGTTTTGTAAGGTCTTGCTATTCTAAGTATGGTCCGTGGTTCAGCAGCGTTGACATCACCTGGGACCTCGTGAGAAATGCAGATTCACTGTGTCTCCGCCCTCCAACCTACTGGACCGTAGTCTGCATTTTAGCAGGATTCCCAGGTTGATCCATATGCACATTAAAGTTTGAGAAGAAGTGCTCTAAGGCAGTGTTTCTCAAGCTTGAACGTGCTTAAGATTGACGTGGAGAGCTCTGGTAAAACAGATTCCTGGGCCCAGAGATTGATTCAGTAGGTCTAGGGTGTGTGTGCTGGGAGCTGTCTTGTCTCTGGACACCTTGCAGCATTGGTAGGATGGCCCCTGATGCTGGGATATTCCCAGTATCATTTGGATGGTTGAACTCAGTGAGGTCAAGATTCTGTGCAACCACTTCTCCGGGTACTTTCACCAAGGGCTGAAAGTGGAGTCCGCAACAGTTCCACGTTTATTTACTGAATGCTACAAAGGGCTAAGGTTGATGGAAAACTGTTCTGTGGACACTAGGAGAAGGGAAGATCTATATATATAAAGATGAATAGAACAGGGGAATAATGTTCGAACAATTTCCAGTAACCATTTAATGGGTTGGACAGAAGCATTGCCCTCTTGATCCATCAAAAAGGAAAAATTGCACATCTCAGCTTTTCTAAGGTTCTGCTGCCTTCTAAGAACTCTGATAACTTCTCATCACTCCTCCTGCCAAGTACAGCAGCGCAGACCTGAGCTCAGCAGCCGACGTGGCCATCCAGTTCTTTTCTAAATTGATTTAGGGCAGTTCTTGTGCAGCTAAGGGTTGGCTGCCTACTACTCTGCCTCGAGGCATTTTTATGTGTTTATCCATTGAGAGTATAGGTGCCTTTGAGGCTTATAAACAGTTCTGTTGATTAGCGTGGTCAGGAAGTCGTGAACCCCAGCCTGTAAGTCTGCTGCATCTGCAGGGAGGTAGCTGTTGGATGGGTTTTAATAGGTATGTTTATGTTTGTGTCAAAATGAAAACTCTTGGAGTTTAAGTGTGTTCGTGTTTGTATCAAGAAATTTTATGGCAGCAGTGGCACTGGAAAAATCACGTACCCCAAAAGTGAATTTTTCTAGAGGATTTTTTTTCCTACAACGTTTAAACCGTTGTTCATCTTCTTTGGTTGGTGTTGAGTATTTGATACATCTTAATCAAAGAAAAAAAGTTGCTTTGCTTCTTGTGGTGGGTGTGATACCCAGCAAACTTTGCTTTTTTTTTTTTTTTTTTTTTTTTTTTTTGTGGGGAAGACCAGCCCTGAGCTAACATCCGTCGCCAATCCTCCCCTTTTTGCTGAGGAAGACTGGCCCTGGGCTAACATCCGTGCTCATCTTCCTCCACTTTATATGGGACGCCGCCACGGCATGGCTGACAGGCAGTTCGTCGGTGGGTGCCCGGGATCTGAACCGGCGAACCCTGGGCTGCCAAGCGCGGACTAAACCGCTGCGCCACTGGGCGGCCCCAAACTTTGCTTTTTTATGTTGGCAGGTGAAGCTTGGGTATGTGGGGTTTTTGCTCACTTGCTCTTAATTTTCAACACACTCTTTTCTAATAATAAAAAGTAATTCATTTATAGATAAAGTAACTGCTAAGAGGAGGGAAGTTCCTACATGACAGGTGTCAGGAGTTTAAAATCTGTACTCCCTGTACATTTTTTTTGTTTCAACATTTTGTGCTTTTGGAACAGGGTAAGAGTTGAGAAGTTGGAAGGATATTTTCTGGCAAACGTGGCCTAGGAAAAAGTTGAGTTCAGTGCATTTTGGGCATGGCATCTGTATGTACTTACTATATTATAAGAAACTATGATATAGCAGAGCCATTAGATAATTCCAGAAGTTTTAGTTGGAAGGGACCATGGGATTAGAAGAAAACCAGCGTGTCGTTGAGTATCCACTGTCAGCCCAGCACTGTGTGAGGTTCTTCGCAGTTCTGTCAGATGAGCTGTATGTTCCACTCTTATAGCTGAGGAAACAGGGGCCTAACTGAATTCCCCAGATTTATTTGCAGAGCTGAGATTTAAATTTGGATTTGAACATGGACTCTGAAACACATTCTCAACTGTGCCTTATTTTGTTGAAAGCTGGGTGAAATAGATTTGAGTCTGTGAGGCCATTAAAAATGAAAATGCCTCGTGCCTACCTCGGGGTTCTAAAGTCTTAAATATATATTTTAATTTGATCCTCATAATCTTGTGAAATAGATAGAGCAGGTGCTGATGTGCTCATTCTAGGTGGGATTGGGGTGGATAGGGAAGAATCCGAAACTCAGCAAGGTTGAAGGACTTGCTGAATTGAACAAGGCTCATAAATGGCGGAGCCTCTGATCAAACACTCTCGTTGACTCCAAACCTGATAGGCTTTCTCGTGCCTGTCCTACCAGTTTGTTAAAAGTGTATTTAAAAGAGGCTGGAGCAGTTGTTAAGCAGAATATGTCAGGATTGTAACATTTCATAAAAAGGCTTGTAAAATACACCTTTATTTCCACGCCCCTCCGCCCCCCTGCTCCTTTGTAAATTGGCTCGAGCAGGATGCTGTGTGCTGCAGAGGGCCGCCTGGAGGAAATGTCTTAATAGTCGGGGTCTAATCTAATAATATTTAACGCCCATGTCTTCAGTGCTTAATTTTCTTAACAAAAAGTTTTTAAATGCCCTGCCCTTTATAAAGTTAAGTGTTGTGTCCAGTGGATTGATCGTGCCTCCTGTAAAAGTTTATCTTTCGACTTAAGTTGCAGCTTATAATGTTTACATCATTAATTTGTATTTGTGTGAAAAGGAGGTTTTATTTACCATAAGAACCTCTTCAGCCTCCTTGCTCGAGAGGCATTTGGAGTTTGAAGGTGGTGTCCAGTGTGGACACTTGTGACTTTGAGGGTGAATGTCGTGAGGGAGAGTTTTCCTTCCTGCAGGGTTACTTTGCTTTCGTTATGACCCATAGGGCCGGCGTGTCTGGGTCTATTGAGTCCTGTGTGCGGGTCTGTGCACACTTCCTGTCTGGTCCGCCCAGGCTTGGGAAGTGACTTGTCGACCCGGCCCTGAGAGCCTGCTGGAGAGGGTTGGCTGACTCTCCTGGTCCTGCCGTGAATCCCTCAGGCTTGTGAGGGACGACAGATGGTTGAGCTAAACTCGGAGCCATCCCTCTACGTAATGATGAAAAATGACCAGCCTCCTGGTAAGTGGAAATCAGAACCCATGCACCTTTTCGTTCTGGTAAACAGAGCATAGAAACAACACAAAGTGAAGAAGAGGGAGCGAAGCCTTTCTCAAACCAGTCTGTCCTTGTTGGTACTTTTTGCGTTTAGTAGTAGGAAACTCTATGAACCTACGTTTTCATCTGTGTGGTCACTACACACAGACTGCTGAGACTGAGAAATAATCCTGTGTGCCCTTTTGGGTATAGATAATCTCTGCAAATGCCAAAAATGTGAGCAAGCTTGCAGAGTAGCTTTCACTACGTGAGCAGCGTGGGGCCCGCTATGCTCACAGCCCTGTCCGTGGCTGTCCGCCTCTCCTGTAACTCGTGCTGAAGCTGTGGCCTCAGAAGCCCTGTGTTCAGGCCTTTGTACTTGGCCTCCACTAATTGGACCACTGGTACCCGATTTAAGAGCAGCCGGTCTGTAGTCCAGCCAGTGAGTGACTTGGGTCAGTTAGAGTGGAAGTGAGTGGGTAGAGGGCAGAGAAACAGATAGGCAGAGTCACGGAATCCCCGTAATTGTGGCGCACAAGAGTGAAGATTCTTGAACTGGTGCTGCCTGAAGTCCCTCTAGTTACTTTGGCTCCACTTACTGTCCCCATGAAGCATGTTTTTTGACTCTAGTAAGATCCCCATCTTCCTCATTACCAGTAGTATCCTTATGACAGTGCTCCCTTATTTAAGCTGGCCTGCTGAAGGCTCTGTCCATGGGCACTGTGGCACAGTGGTTATGAGTGCACTCGGACAGCATGGCTTCCATGCCACCTCTGCCCAGTCCTAGCTGATGAGTTCATGGGTAAGGTCCTTAGCCTCTGTAACTATCAGTTTTCTTCCCCTATAAAATGAAATAGTAGTACCTGCCTTAGAGTGTTCGAAGAATTAATATACAACAGATGAGGCCCTTACATAGTGCCTGGTATGTGGTATGTGCTCTAAAGATGTTAGCTGCTGCTGTTACCATTATTGTTGTCGTTGTCATTATTATCACTCAGAGACTGACGAATATACTTCTCTTTGCTGGGAGAGTATGAAGTCCGAGGCCTGTCATTGTCCAGTTCGGCTGTGATCATGTTGGGGCCTTTCAACAGTGGCATTAAGTCACACAAGGCTTTCCTTTACTTTCCCAAAGCCCCTTGGAACTCTGACTGTTGGCTTGCTCTTTGTCCACAGACCTGAGGCTGTTTTCAGCTGCTCCTGTTCGAGAGAGAAATACAGCATACCAAAGGAGCCCCCAGTTCCATGAGTCTCAGATTACTGAGGGATGATCATACCAGGATAAAAGCATATTTATGTGGTGTCTTCCTTAAGTCTGTGTGCATTTTAAATGTCTCTGGCAATGAATTATAAAAAAGAAAGGGATTTTAATGCCATTCCTATATGTTTTCCCAAATAACTATTGTTGTTTGCTGAAATACACAAATGTGCCACAATCTTTTGACCATATCTCTTCTGCTTGGATGGACCAAGCCTCTACAGGTTTTCTCCTGATGGTGCCTGGACCAGGAGAAGAAGGTAAGCAGAGATGGTCTTTTATCTCTGGACTGTTCACCTTTGGCTCAGTGCCCTACTGCTTGTGTACAAGAAAGAGAAGTAAGAAGTAATTATTAAAGAGAACTTCCCCACTGTCAGTGCTGTGACCTCCTTCTCTGGCAGCCAACTTTTTAAACAAGCATCTTAATATTTCAGCAGATGGTGCTAAGGTTTGTTAAAGCAGCCTACAGAATTCCCAGCTCATTCCCACATTTCTGGATTCATTGTAATTAGCTCGCAACGTGGATGAAATGAGCTCAGATGTAACCTAAACCCGTGGAGCTTGGAAAAAGAAAAGCATCTGGTATGAGGAGTGGAATAATCTCGCTTTGCTTCCAGGGAGTTGCCCCAGAGGTGAGCTCTGGGGGGTTCACAGTGGCTAGATGTCACTGCAGCTGTGTGCTGTACTCTCTCCTGGCCACCCATTTGCTTCCGGATACAATTCAGATATTGATTTTCATTTATAAAGCCCTTTGTCATTTTTGTCCCCAGCTTGGTTTACTTGAAAATCGACTTGTGCTCCTTGGTTTATTATTTGTTCAATGTCTCTGTCCCTGTGTTTTGTACATGTGTCTGAGAATCTCATGTAGAAGGTGTTACAGTTATAGAAAAATACTGAGTTAGAGGTTGTAAACAAAGAAATAGTATGTTAAGAAAATCTTGTAAGACTAAGTTTACGCTAAGTACTTCACCACCTCAGGATCAGTGATATTGTTTTCCTAGCTTTACAGCTATTTATACTTGCTTTGTAGAAGGAACTGTTTCTTACACAGCCTATTCAGTGCCTAAATAAGACTGGGCCTGTGATTATTTCTTGATTAATTTATGTGGCTTAGCATCATCTGCAGAGACCTCCAGTTATTTGAGGTGGCGTCTTCTTTCCCATGATGTTGCAGCTTGAGGGGGGCAGTGTTGGATGGCCATGTCGGGCTCACAGGTGACCCCACGGAGGGTTTGGGACCAGAAACACTTCAAAGGTGGGAGTTGTTTTAGTATTCCTAATGATAGGAATAGTGGGTGTAGAACTTAAAAACATCTTTTCTGTAAGAATTGTCCTTTGTCTCCAAGTGTATGACTTAGAAGAAAGGTAGGAAAGGTATCTTTCCCTGTGACTTCTTCTCTTGTCCACCTTTGTTTCTGGTTCTCATGGCACTATGCTCTTAGGAACTTTGCTCAGTCATGGTTGTTAAGTACATATTAAAGACTTACTATGACCAAGCACTACTAAATGACTTACATGCATTTTCATTCAATCCTTATGATAACTCCCCAAGTAACTAGATTATTATTTTATAGATGAGGACCCCTGAGATTATCCAGATAGTAAATGGTAGAGCTGGGACTTGAACCCAAGTCCATCAGCCTTGGAAGCTTGTTGACTGAGACTGAATTGAAAGATTCTGTCCGCCATTGCTTTCCTTAATGCCCCTGTTTCTAGTTACCTCATGTTTCTTCTTTGTCAGTTCTTCGTTTTGTCTCCTCCTTACTTATGGATGGAACAGACCCAGCGGCCACTCTGCACGGTTAGGAACGAAATGGGGAAAAACATCAGATCTGAGTTAATTAACTTCTCAAGTATATGGTTTGTTACTCAGGGAGAAAAGCTCTAGAACAGCAAGGTAAGAATATCAAAGGTGAGTTGGGGTGGTTAATGAGAAAGGGAAGCATTGCTATATCTAGTGGAGAGCTACTGTTAACAGGTCAGAAAGTCAATATTGCTCCTCCTACTTTCTGCACATGGCACGAATGTCTGGGTGTTATTTTTCTCACCTAAGGGATTATTTACTGTCAGAGGAGTAAACAGATTCTTTGACATGGGGTCTCTCAGTGAGTGGGTAGCTGTTCTGGTCTTCATCCTTATAGTCATCTTCTGTCATTTTAATTATTTGAGATTTCTTGTCTCAAGGGCAGAGTTGGAATGCTTTATTGATATTTTGACAGAGAGCAAATACGTGAGGTTCTAGCCTTCATATCTAGGATTCCCCTCCTGAATGTTAAGCACATTCAAATGGCAAAGGTAATCCTAAGGAATCCTTTTTGGCCAGATGGATCAGGGATACATTTCCAAAATTAGTGCTGCACAGAGAATTCTCTCTCATGGACTAATTCTTCTCTCCTCTCTGAGGACCATCTGTCTCATGGGCAGAAGAAAAATAGGCATCTGTTCAAATCTGCAGGGTTGCCACCTGGACCTGTTCCTATAGTGTTTCCAAGTGGAGGGTTGGTCTGTCTTTGGGCCAATCCAAGCCTTAAGTACTGGGGTCTTAAGTGAGGAATTATAGAATCAGGACAAAATAATTTTGATCCAGAACTTGGTTTTGTAGAGCAAGGGTTGGTGACTGAGCCATCATTCTAGACCAGGGATCAGCAAACTTTTTCTTTAGAGAGCCAGATAATATGGCTTTGCAGGCCATATGATCTCTGTCACAGCTATTCACCTCTTCCATTGTAACACAGAAGCAGCCATAGATAATACATGAATGAGTGGTTATGGCTGTGTCCCAATAAAACTTTTATTTACAAAAAGGTGGCCAGCAAGATTTCACCCATAGAGGTAATTTGTCGACCCTGTTCTAGACCACAAGGATTCAGAGTATGTGGGAGATTTTTCCGTCAAAGGATTTGGATTCATGCAGTGTGGTTGTTAAGGCTGTTTTTGAGAAGTCTATACCCTTGGACTTGTAGGTTTTTTAAGGTGGTTTTGCCCTCTGCCTCCACAGCGTTCACTGTTTATTCACAGTTCAGGTTATTTGGAAGTGATTACATCAGCACCACAAGATGACACCAAGAAGATCCTGTGCTGATGTTGCACTCCCGGAACAACACCAGATAGAAGCCTTTGAATGTGGGTCTGAACACGTCCACTTAGGTGTGCTGCTTCTAAACTGGGATGTCGCTGGGTATACTGAATAAAGTCAGTCATGTTGAATAGACTGTTCCTTTACTTCTAGACTTTGCCTCCATATGGGTTGGAGTTCTTCATCATGAAACTAATAACTTCCTTCTAAAGATGCTGTGGGTAGTTTAGCTTATCACAATCACAGTGACGGATTTAGGCCCAGTAACTTTGTTCCCTTCCCCATTTTGGCTCTGAAAGGATACATTGAGGGGAAAAAGCTGCAGATGTGAGCCACCAAAATAAACACACTTGTGAAAGAACTGATGCTTCCTGTTTGCTGGTTGGGCTTAATTCTTTACATCCAGACTGATGGCTAACTGTCTAGGCAAGTGAATTAGAAATTGTTTACAAGCTAGAATGTGAATACCAGTCAAATAGTTCTGCATTATTTTGCATCATTTCCTCTCTCTTCATTCTCCGTGGGGCGGGGTTGTAATTGTGCCCATCTGAAAGTTCTGCTTTCACCGCCCAATTTAAAGAGACAATGCCTCGTTAGCCATGTGCAGTGTTTGTCTTTTCATTCGTGATCAGGCATATGCGGTAGGGAGGGGAACTAACCTCTATGCTAGGTGATGGAAAGGCAATATTAACATTTATGCATTGGTTTTAAAACTTAATTTCTTTTGATTGGATGAGTCAAACAGTTGGGCAACTACTTGTGTTCCACTTAAACCTCTCAGGTTGGAGACACATGGAATCCTCAAAAGTCCGCAGTGCCTTATGCACTTGTGAGCTTTTTTGCTAGGAGAATTCACTGTCAGACAACAGAGGAGAATGAATGAGAAATGAAGAAGGTGAGGAACTGTAGTGAGATAGAGGGGTGAAGACTGGCTTATGTTCTCCCATCTTATTCCTAGTCTAGTGAACTGTGAGCTTCTAGGCACCATTAATTGATGTTAGTGGAGTTTATGTAGTAGTCTCATGAAAAATGGTACATGGAGTAGTCACTTGTTACACTCCCATTTGTGTATTATGTTCACCCTCTTACTGTACGATCATACTGACAAATGTTTGTGAAGTCCTCAAAGGGACCCATAGCTAATGTTGCTATCTAAGAACAGAGGAAGTAAAAGGAGGAGAGTGGAGAAAATTATGTGAATATATAGTTTTTTTCCATTAGTACTTTCTTCAGAATTGGAGGAAGAGTTGTGGAAAATGAGTAAATAATATACACATTATGAGTAAATACAGTAGTATTGGCTTTTTAGGGAAAATAGTTTATTTTTTCACGGATGAGGTTGCAGGATTTAATGATGAGATCCTCCACAGCTTCTAAGGTAATGAGTGAGAAAGACAGAAAGGCAGTTGCAGTACAGAATGGTGTGGGTGAGTGCGTGAGGGTGCTTAGGCGGACAGAGGAGGAGACTGACTTAGACCTGAGGAGACAGATCTGATGAGCTGAGACTAAAAGACGAAAGGGAGTTAGCTGGGCACAGCGGCCAGCAGGAGAGGTATGCTGTGTGCAGCGTTGTGCCTGTCCAGAGGTGAGGAAGGATGTATGTGAGTTCAAGAACTTTCCAGGAGTCCATTTTAACTAGAGTAGAGGGACAAGGGAAGAATAGTGAGAGGCAAGGCTTACAGATACGGACAGGGTCCATATCTTGATAAACTTTATACACTGTATTAAAAAGATCTGGCTTTTTTTTCCCAGGGCTAGTGGGATCCCTTGAAGACTTTGAAGCAGGGGAGTGATGCAATTAAATTTGATCATTTTGGAAAAAAATATGGATGATGGATTAGCAGGAGGGTAAGATTGGAAAGCAAGATCAGTTAGACCATTGCTATAAAGAAAATGAGAGAGGATGGTATCCAATTCTAAAATTCGTCCAATTAGGAATTAGTGGCTATAGAACCTTTTAAATTATATTCAGAATTAGAGCAAAGGAAAGGTAGTTTTGGATGATGAGATTTCTTACTTGGTTTTGCCATACATTCAGTTGCTCATTTGTTAAGATGGGGAGCAGTGGAGAGAACAGGGTTGTGGGGAAGAGATGAGTTAGTGATATATTATTAAAGCTATTATAGCTATTTGGGAAGAGGCCTAAATGGAACTTAACAGGGGTCAATTTCGTAGAGAGATGGAGCAGGAGACAAAGCTTGGGACCAAGTTAGGGAGGTCCATAAATGCTCTGTGTGAGGCCAGGTTTGCAGATGAGAATGATAACGTAATCTGAGCTATATTTGAAGAGCTCAGGAGAGAGGGAAGAGGACTAGGAGACTAAGTTGTCTTTGCATTAGGCCAAGTGAGAGGAAGGAAAAGTGCCTGTGGAAATAGGAGGAGGCTTGCAAGAAAATGCAAAGGTAGATGCTGATGGAATCTGGCAGTGATATAGAAGAGCTGGATAGAATTCCAAAGCATATCCCTGCACAGCTGGCCCAGTCTTTCCTTTCTAGGCTTACCTTATACTTCCTTTCTCGTAGTTATATCTCAGCCAACCTGGGTAGTTTGCAATTTCACTAATGTGTGAGCTTCATTTTTTGTGTTTTCCCCTTATGTTTTTCCTTCATTTTAAATGCCCTTGTCCCACTTATCAAACCGTGATGAGCCTGGAAGGAAGAGTAGGATTTCAGTAAGAAAAGGGGACTTTATCCCCTTCCCAAGCTTCAATTCAAAAGCCACCTTCTGCATCCTCCCCTGTCAGGCTGAAATCTGTTGTAGGGAATCATGGGTCCTGGTTCTCACACCTGGCTCTGCTAAGCTTTAGGCTCACTGACAGCGTAGTCTTGATTTACTCATGTCTGTTTTCCCTCCACTGTACCTGGTAGTTTCTCAATAAAGATCTGCACGTACTTATTGAAGTCAGCCTGGGATTGACTTTTGTACTATATCACCATTGGCTCTGTTACCTGGATCAGTTTATTTGAGCCTCGACTTTCTCGTTTGTAAAATAAGTACATTGAAACCTACCTTGCAGATTTACTGTGAGGGATAAGTTAGATCATGCATATCCAGTACTTAGCGTGGCATTTGGTGTGTAACAGCTGCCATTTTTGAGTGCTACTACTAGAGCAATGTGAATATTGGGTTATAAGGAGCACTTCACATAATGATTTCTTGTAAATAAGAGAGGACACCTATACTGATGGATGTCCCAAAGTGTGTGAATGAGGGGACATCCAAATGATGGATTCTAGTAGTTGTCCTCTGCTTCTCAAAGAGCTAGCAGATACCTGACACTTACCAACAGGAACCTGGTAAAGAAATCTACAACTGTCGTAAACCCATCTGTGTTTTACTTGGGATTAAAGCATATCAAAAATCCCCTCCTGTTAATCTAAATTATAGAATGAATCCAGATCTAGGACAGTCATCTGGTTCCATATCACAAAGCGCCTCAATTCCTCCCTCCCATCTTGGAATGTCAGAATCACTCCGGAAACTTCTTAGAGGTGCTCTAGATAAGTAACATGCCTGAAAAGAGCAAAGCTGATGATGAATGATTTCATCTGAATTTGTTTCATTTAAAGAATGTTTAACAGTACTTGTTTCTCACATTTATATGTGACTATGCTGATTCTTAAAAATTTCTTAAGATTTTATTTTTCTTTAGAAGTTATTGATTACATGGATTCTATAGACATTTTTTTCAAGTTCACCTATGTGTTTCACTAGAAAAGGTAGACTTTGCCCTACTTGAGTAGCTAATAAAGTAGCTATAGTACGATCCAGGTTACAGAACTCCCTTTTCTGTCCATGCACTAGACAGGGCAAATTCATGGATGTAATGAATCCACAATCTGTATTTTCTTCATCTTCCCCATGGATTTTTTTGTGTGGCTCATGGTTTATAGATATTCACCACATCCGAATAACATAATTATCTGGAAGTGAAATCTGTTGGTGTTTTTAATCCACACAGGCAGTTTTCCATTGTAAGAAAGCTTTCACAATTGAGTACTACCGATCTCTTGTGTTCTTGAAAATGATTGGTGATTAAAATCACCCTTTTTGCAAGCCTCTGCCCACTGCTGCTCTCCACAGAGAATAATAAACTACTATACACAGAAATATTAAGATACCACTTATACTGTTAGAATTTTAACCACTTCATGGGGCTGGGGCATGGGGGCCCTTTCACCCCAGTGCTAGTTATCTCAAAATTGGTAATGGGCCTAGCTTAACTTGGTGCTCTCCTGGGGCCTGGGCTGCCTTCTGCAGTGTGGTGTGAAACTCAACTGTAATTTGTTGTGACTGATCCCTAATGCAAGTGTTAACAGTGGTTACTTGCCATGAGTAGGAAAGTGAGAGTAAGTGTTGTTTATCCAGACAAGAAGTGATACCAAATTGAGACTGGAGGTGTGATTCTAATTTGCACCTCCATTTCATTTGCCCGGAGGAACTACATGCTTTGTCATTATTTCTGAATATATCTAGTGACAGGGAAAGGCCTACCAAATGCACTGCTAACAGATGTGGCAGTCACACTTCATGCAGCCCCTCATTTTGTTCATTCATGCTTTCTTCAAATCAGTGTGTGCTTTGGAGGAAAGGCCCATACCAGAATTGCCCGAAATATCAGCCAAGTAGGAAATACGAGGAATAGTGCCAATGAGCATTTTGAAACATCTTCGTTGTCCTAGATCTGTTTTATACTGTAATTCTGTATTTTACATTGTGCACTATGTGAAATTTCCTTATCAAAAGGTAGGAAATAGTGAAGAATGTAGGTGATAGGAAAGATAATAAAATATTTCTGACACTTTTAAGTGGCCTATTTCAGAGACGCCACAAGTTTATTTCGTGAAACACTAGCCCTACAGAACATTGAACTTTATGAAAAATAATTCAGTGGTAGAAAGTTTAAGAAGATTCAGAATACATGTCAGAGTATTAAAGGCTTAGAAATTCTGCAGAAAAGCATTCCATCTCACTTTTATTTAACTCTGTACTTCCTGTACTTATTTGCTCAGAGAAAACTTTTTGCCCCCCACTTAATGAATTACACTTTTGGAAATGCCGCCCTGTCCTCGTTGTTAGCATGGACATTACTTGTTACATTCATCGGCTTTTGTGGCCCTGCATTCTTCGACAGACCAGTGGTATACTCAGGTGCAATAGTTTTTCAGAAAGAATATTCCTGACATCGTCATTATTTTTTACTGTTGTAATAGACTTTAAACAGCTCTATCCTAAAGAAAACGAAGTGTAAGTTCAGAGAATAAAGTGTAGTTGGAGTCAAGCTGAGACCATTGTACTTCTCACTCATGCAATTGAGGAGAGAGGGGCAAGTCCTGCTAGAAACCTAATGTTAGCAGCTGTGGGAGTCTCCACTAGTCAAATGCTGAGGACTGCTTTTACCCTGTAGTCTTGCTCATTAGAAAGCCATGTTGGAGGTTTTCAGGCAAATGGAGACATTCCTTCATTTCTGGCACTTACTGCATATTGTGGAAATAAAGCTTTAGGAGTTGCAGGATCGATTAATGCCCTCCTTCCCTTTGTGGCTTTTAGCAATATCTCCCAAATACATACTTTGAGTCAAATAAAGAAGTATTGTGTTAAAAGAACTGAATACAAACTGAACTGCATTGCCTTGTAAAAATGCGGGGCTGGAAAATGTATTTCTAGTGACTCAAAAGCAGCTCTGGCTTCGTTGGCCAGCACTTAATCACTTTAGAGTGTGACCCACATAATTGGTTTTCTTACTGTCATATGACAGATGCATCACCCCAACATTATATCAGGAAGCTGGAAAATAAACAGCCTGCACAGTGATGTCTGGAGGCAGGAAAGGATAATACCTGTTTCGCTCTGGTTGCTGTTTTGTGCTGCTTTGTGAAGAGAATTAAATTGAAAGGGGAAGTGCCCAGATGTAAGTCACTGGTAAATCAAGGATCTTTGTCAAGAGATCTTGGGGAGGCATTGCCACTGATGTTCCCATTGGCCTGTGTGAACAGAAAGTTGGGAACATATAAAAATAAGTGCCTTGTTTTCCCCAAACTTAGCCCTTTGCGGCATGAAGTTCACACTGAAAAAGTGAAGGAATTAAACTCTCTCAGTAGAGCAGGTCCGAGGGGCCTTCTTACTTGGAAAGAAAATTGAAGTGCAGGAAATGAACACATTTCACACGCCAGTCACATGTTCTGCATTCGAGAACTCGGTGAGCAGAATACTATCCCAGGCACATACCGGCCCTGAAATCTTTGAGGGTCTCTGGTTTTCTCCGTGATAGAGCAGTTCTAGCAAAGGAAGATTTCCCAGGGCGCAGTTCCCAGACCTGCTGGTAGGTTTCAGATAACTGTGCTTGGCCTCGTTGGGGACTTTCAGGTGTAGAGAGACAAACTCACATAACTAGTGCTGACAGGTTATTTTATCTTCAGTTAAGTTGTAGCGTGCCCTGAGAGCGGATTGTTCTACCTAAAGCTGTTCTTTCTGTTGCAGTTTGTGAAGCAGGAGAGAGGCTCGGAGGATGTCGGACCACAACAGTTAGCAGCTCATCAGCTTCACCACTAACCAACCACAAACAAATCCGTGAATACCCGTCCTGCTTTCACTCTGCGTTCTGTGCTGTGTGGAAGTGTGAGCTCTCTTCCGGGCCCGTGTGAGGAGTGGAGAGCAGGCTCTGACTGGGTGGAACCTGCCAAAGAGAGCTGTAGGTCATAGGGCAATAACAATTTTTACTAGTAAAAGGCGACAGTAAGCCAATGAGCTCTCAAATCCTACTTTTCTAAGCAAAGACTCCTCTTGTTAAGGCTTGTACCCATTAATTTTCTCCCCCACCATTGATCTGCTCCTGCTTCCTGATTCAGGAAAAGCCACTGAGTGATTAAGGAAATCGAATAGATAAGTTGATTGATTCAGCTTAAACCTTTAAGTGTCTACCGTGTGCTGGGAGCTGGAAATACCCAGAAGCCTGAGCTAAGTACAGCCTGGTAGTGGGAGAGACAGTCCTTATTGTGAATTACGTGAGTTGGTGACTTAATTGTTAACCTTTGTCACCAATGTGAATACCCAGTTAACTACAAAGACATGGCCCCTTGTGAGAGGAAGTCCTCATTTCAGTGATGGGTCCAGAGAGCAAGAACAGCATAAAAATGGCAGAGGACTTCACAGAGGTATAGGGGAACAAACGTCAACTTCTTGGGGGGAAGAAGTTTCTTCATTTTCTTTTTTTTGTGGGGAAGACCAGCCCTGAGCTAACATCCGTTGCCAATCCTCCTCTTTTTGCTGAGGAAGACGGGCCCTGGGCTAACATCTGTGCCGGTCTTCCTCCCCTTGACGTGGGAAGCTGTCACAGCATGGCTGACAAGCAGTGCGTTGGCCGGCGCCTGGGATCCTAACCTGCGAACCCAGGGCTGCCAAAGTGTGAACTAAACTGCTGTGCTACCGGGCCGGCCCCAAGATCATTGCCTAATAAAGCAGATAGAAGACCCAAGGACGAGGGCAGGAGGACATATACTCTAGGCTATTCATTGATTCTACAATATTGATTAAAAGTATTTGTTCTCTCAGGCTCTGCCCTAGGGCCCGAGAATATAGTGAAAAGCACAGACGTGGTGCCTACCCTAAGGAATAGGGTATGAATAAGTAAATATTTAAAATAATAATTGATTTATCCGTTGTGATAAATGTTTTGAAGGGGATAAAAACAAGAGACGGTTGAGAGGAAGCTATTTTTCAAAGAATATTAGGGGGAGAAGGAGACATTTAAGCTGAGGCTTGAATGAGAAGATAGTTGTAAAAAAGAGTGTGAAGAAGAACATTCCAGAAAAAGGAAACATGCAAAGGCCCAGATATGGAAAGAGCATTCTGTGTTTGAGGAAGAGAGAAAAAGCGTGACTGTTCGTGGTTGTATAAATCAGGATTCTCCAGAGAAACAGAACCAATAGGGGGTGTGTGTACTTACTTATTATAAGGAATTGGCTCATGCAGTAATGGAGGTGGGCAAGTCCCAAGATCTGCAGGATGAGTCAGCAAGCTGGAGACCCAGGAGAGCTGAGGGTGTAGTTCCAGTCTGAAAGCCAACAAGCTTGAGACCCAGGAAGAGCCGATGCTTCAGTTTGAGTCTGAAGGCAGGAAGAAATTGATGTTCCAGTTCAAAGTCAGGCAGGAGGTGTTCCCTCCTCCTCACCTGAGGGTCAGTATTTTTGTTCTGTTCAGGCCTTCCACTGATTGGATGAGGCCCAACCACATTTGGGAGGGTGTGGTGGTTAATTTTGTATGTCATCTTGACTGGGCCACAGGATGCCCAGATATCTGGTTAAACATTATTTCTGGGTGTGTCTGTCAAGGTGTTTCCAGAAGAGATTAGCATTTGAATTGGTGGACTGATAAAGATCACCCTCCCCAGTGTGGGTGAGCATCATTTAACCTGCTGAGGGCCCAAAGAGAACAAAAAGGTGGATAGAAGTTTAATTCTCTCTCTCTCTGCCTGATTGCTGAGCTGGGATATGGGTCTTCTGCCTTTGATTGGGACTTAGATCTTGGGATTCCCAGCCTTCATACTCCTGCTAGCCAATTCCTTATAGTCTCATTTTCTCTCTCTCTCTCTCTGATTGTACTGGAGGGCTGTTGAAGGAACTTCAACGAGGAGTGACTCTACCCCACTTCTTTTCATAGCCCGTCACTCTTGGTGCTGGGCGGAGGCTACCTCAAGGTGTGAGAGTCATGTAAGATGAGGTGGAGGCAGGGTGATGGGAGCAGAGCCGAGGTGGATGTGGACCCATTGGAGGAGTATTTTGAAGGATGAGATTTGGGGTGGGAAAGGGATAAATCAAGTGTGACCAAGCCTATGAAGCAAGGTCCCGTGCTTTGCATTCTCCTCGGTAGGATGCTGAATATGACAGTGGTCTCATTTTCTCATTTGGGAGTTGGCAAACTACAGCCCACCTGTTTTTGTAGGGCCTGCAAGTTAACAAGGGTCTTAACGTTTTTATGTGGTTGAAAAAAATTAAGAATATTTTGTGACCTTGTTTTGTGAGAATACTCATGGCCACACTCATTTGTATAGTGTCTGTAGATGTTTTTGCCCTAGAATGGCAGAGGTGAGTAGTCGCAACAGAGACTGTGTGGTTTGCAAAACCTAAACTATTGATTATCTGGCCTTTTACATAAAAGATATGCAACCCCTGTGCCAGTTTATTCTGTGGTCTCTGGAAAACCATGTTGAGGTTCATACGTCCATCTCGCCTAATGTTAGGCATCTCTTGGCAGGGCCATTGTCACAGATGTGAATTTTTCTGTCTGTAGACTGAAGAAAGCCAGTGTCGAGGAGGCATTTTGTTCTCCAGCCTTAGGGCCTTGATCTATTCCTACAGACAATTAAGGCAGCTTCTGAAATTGAAGAGATTTCATGGGCGAGAGTCATGAACACAGCCTCCCGCTGTGCTCGTCCTGGATGTTTCTCCTCTGTCCTGGAAGGTACCAGCTGGGCAGTGTTGCAGGGAAAACAAACCGGAGGGTGTTGGCTGCCCTGAGGGTGGAGGAGAAACTGGGAGGTGAGGGAGGGAAGGTGTGCTGACGTAGCTCAGGCCTAATCCTTTTCTAATCCTTTTCTTTTTCAAATTTAAGTTCTCCAGGGATTGTCTTCCGGCTTGGTTCAGCTGTTCTAGCCCCTGAGAGGTGAAGTTCTGTTAGGCCTGGAGAGCCTGCCTCCATACAGGGCTGGAGGTCATTCTCCTGATCGTCTCTTAGTGTGGTCGAGTTTTTCTACAAACAGAAGCCCATCCACAGGGGTCCTCGGGTGCCCACTGACTGGACTGCAGCAAAACCCACCCAGCCTGCTTTGTAGATGCAAACGGCAGTGCTCCTGAGTCCTTTGGGGCACTACGCCTGTGTGTTAAATATCCTCAAATAGGTATACCTTTGAAATGTTTAAAATTTTTCCATTTGGGGAAAAAATATCTGAGCATTTATGATAGGGACACAGTTTCCTAAAACGGAAATTGTTTGAAATTTACTTTATTAGAGAGTATATTTATATAAATGTGAATGCAACCTCATGATTTCAGATCATGAAAGCAGAGAATGGCCTTTTGTTGCAGTGGGGGTGTCACAGTGAGTCCTTGTTTTCACTGAGGCTCAGGGAGGTTGAGCGAGTTGTGCAAGGCTGCGCCTTGATCAGTAGGAAGCAGAACCCGAATCTGCAAGGCTGTTCTCTGAGCCTGTCAGCCTGCTCTGCTCTGCCCTTTGCTCTCTGCACGGCCATCTGAGAGGCACTTTTCTGGGCTCTGTGTCTGCAAGGTCTGCTGATTCACTTTTAGTGACATGAGAGAGAGAGTCCTGCTGTCAGAGAAATGGCATTAAAACTTTGACGGCTGAGATAGTGTAAGTAGGTCTCAGGCTTAACATTTGAAGCCAGAGATGGGAACTTCCCCGGACGGCGCTCACCGTTGGTGCATGCAGACAGAGATCCTCTCTTGGGCTCGGTGAGATTTCTAGAACAGTGCCACGTCTTCAGTAATGAGAGTATTTAATGTTTCTTTCTCATCTTTGTTTACTTCCTGTTGCTGTCTTCTTGACCCGACATTCCGTTTCTCCTTTGCTTATACCTCATGGAGAAGTCTGAAAAGAATACTGAACAGGAAGCATTTTTTAAAAAAGAAAAAAAAAATCTGCTATTCCAGCATTATTTTTTCATACTATGCTAATCATTTTTGAATACATTGTACAGATGGTAGGTTGTATTTTTGTGGTGGTTTTTTTTAATCCAAGTTCATAGACATGATCTTGAATTTGTAATGCTGTACTCCTAAGTGTCTTTTTTGGTTGTCAAAATAGTGCTGTCTAAAAAGTACAATGTGGATACTCTGGGTAAGGCTGATTATTTCTGCTTTCTTTATTAAAAAATAAGTATTTTTTTCCTTATTACAAAAGTAATATAGTTTTTATAGAAAATGGGAAAAAAGGAAGAAGAGGGACATTAAATCGCCCTCAAAAACAATCACCTCTTCTCCCTCCCCTTTTTTTGGTCATACAGTGAGCAACATGATATGAATTCATTCAGTTCCGCTTAATTGTCTATATGTGTCCGATATGCAGAGGGCAAAAATATCTGGCTTGGAGGACAGATTAATTGAAGGCTGAATTGTCTGGAGTTTGCATGACAGACTGAAAGTCTAGGGTTTTGGGAACACAGATCTGGAGTTTAATTCAAGAATTAAGAGTTAAGTTGTATGTTCTTGGAAAGTTACTTGCCTGCATTTTAACTGTAAATTAGGCAAATGGTTATTTTGGGAGGTGTTCCGTGAAGAGACCCAGGTAGGGGGTCCACCTAGTCCATTGTGATGGCAGAGGGCAGCGATGGCTGTCACCTCCTGTGCGCCCACTGTGCGCAGAGCTAGTTCTATGGCTACCTTTTGTTGTAAACGGCCGCATAAATATTTTAGGCTTTGTGGACCAAGGGCACAATCGAGGATATAGTGCAGGTACTTATATAACTATTAAAATATAACCATTTAAGAATGTAAAAAGAAGACATTCATAGGTCACAGGCCATATGAAAACAGGCAGCGGGCCTGTTAAGGCGTCTTCACATATTACTTGTAATCTTCATGACCCTGCGAGGTAGTCACACTTCTAATAAATGGTGGAGCCCAGATTCACACCAAGGCAGCCAGAGCCCACCTCAGCCTGCACCACCCCCTCTTCTGCCTCAAGATCGGTTGTTAGAATTAACAACCGCCGGCACCACATTTCCCTCTCCTGCATCCTCAGCTTTGTCCCTTTCTCTTCCGCCCCCATGTTCCCTCGGATCCCCAGTCCTCCTCTCTGCCCACCTTCCTCACCCTCAACCCTGCCTTCATCCTTGAACCCACCAAGCTCTCTTTCTCCTCGGGGCCTTTTTGTGGCTGATTGCTCTTTATAGAATGCCCTGCCCTGGGTGCTGGCTGACTCATAACCTTCAGGTCTCAGGTCAAATGTTACCTCATTTGGAGAATCCTTATTAAATTACTTGTCCTGGTGTCCTGCGCATGCCGTCACATCATCCTTTACTTTTCAGATTCCTTCCTTCCTTCCCTCCCCTTCTTAGCATCCATCACATTCTGTAATTGCATTGTGTTGTCCGTTTCCATGTATGTCTGCTTCTGCCCAGTTGAATGTAAGCTCTTCCTCAAGGGCAGGATCAGGACACTTTGTCCTTCTCATTGATGCATTCCCAGGGTCAGAACAGTTTCTGGAGCATTCTAGATGCTTGGTAAATATTTGACAAATATCTTAATTTGTCTCACTGACTGTCCTTATGTTTCAGAAATTGGCTTAAATTTTCACTCTGGGCTTCCCTGATTCCACCTGACCCAGGCGGGTCTCTTATGATATCCCATTATTTTCCTTTGTGGCTAGAAGAGCCACCTAGTATTTGTAAGCCCAGCACCTGAGGAAAGAGAGTCAGTGCCCCTCCCATGGAAGGAGGTATGAGGTGTGAGCCTCAGGAACCCATAGCGGCCAGGACCCCTGTGTGGGGGGCAGGGTCTCCTCCGCAGGGAAACTCGCCGCAGAGTTATTACCTGACTCCAGGTGTTGCAGCAGCTGAGGGTAGTGCTTCTTAAACCTTGATGTACTTACGAGACACCTGGGATCTTGGGCAGGTTCTGATTTAAATAATCTGGGCTGGGACCAAGATTCTGAATGTCTGACCTGCATTTAGGTGCTGCTGAGAGCTTCTGCTCAGCCTCTAGTGACCTGATGCCATTAGCGCTCCTCCAGTTGTGAGAACCAGAAGTGTCTTCAGATATTGCCAAATGTCCCAGGAGTGGGGATGGAGGGCAAAATCATCTTCAATTGAGAACCACTGGCCTAGATTCTTCTCTGCTCTTAGTTTGTTTTTCAATGATTCTTTGGGTTCTCTGAGCCAATGAATTTCTCGTTTTCTTAAGCTAGTTTAGTTAGATATTTATGAACTTGTTAACTAAATCCTACAGTTTACATACAGGTAAGTATGTAGTTACGTGTGTGATTTTACATATATTGTCTGTGTACTCCACCAAGCTCTGTACATGTACATGCTGTGTATATCTGTTTTAATACTTAGCATGGGGTCCAGTCTCTGGAAAGTAGTGGATAAATGCCAGCTGAATGAATGAAATTCTATAAGGATGATGTATACATGCTTTTTTCCTCCCTTTTGAGCTCTATAATGTTTTAAAAAAATGTTTTATTGACGTATAATATATATATATACCCTAAAAAGTACATGTAAGTGTACAGCTTGATGAATTTTCACACATTGAACGTTCATGTGTCATAGGCCCTCAGACAGGAGCAGAACATGATCGGCATCCCAGAAGCTTCTCCTTATGCTCCCTTCTCCTTTAATCTTTTAAAAATTTCTTCCTTTTTAATAATGAAAAGGAATCCATGTTCACTGTTGAAAATTTTTAAAGTACAGAGAAGCAAAAGGAAAAAACCATTATACTCTTTTAGTACATAAATTTTAACATTTTGATGTCTATCCTTTCAGTGTTTTCAGTGCCTATATTTGCACATCAATGTATTTTTTAAACTAAAATGGGCTCACCAGCTTTTCTTAATACCACATTGTGAACGTATTTCCATGTGAATAAATGCACATCTAATCCATTGTTGTAATGGCAATGTGGAATCCGTTGAATGGATATACCGCAATTTACATAACCTGTCCCCTTTTCTTGGTCATTTCTTAGAAAGTTGAATATTTAAGTGGTTTTCATTTTCACTCGAACACTCTCGTGCAACACTCAGTTAATTTTTTTCTTAAGATGATTTCTTTACCGTTATAAATGCAAAGTTAAAGTAAACTCTAATAAAACCTCGAATCCACATAAATTTAGTTACTGGAACCATTTTTTAATTAACTAATTAAAAAGTGTGCATGCATGCATACATGTATACATAGAAATTGACTTTAATGTGTGCTTTTGATAAAATAGTCAAAATGAACAGAAAGAAGACAGTGAGGAGTCACTGTTCCTCTCCCAAACCCTCCAGTCCCTCTCTTCAAAGCAGGTGCTCTTATCAGTTTCTTGAGGTGAGAGAATACTGACATCAGTGGTCAGATAGGCCTTTTAAAATAAAGATAGTAGAAGTGTTCTTTAAACCTTGAAATTTCCCAAAGACAACCAAAGGACTTGATGGATGACTAAATCTATACTCTCGATCAGGGGTTGACAAACTTTTTCTTAGTAAAGGGCCAGATAATAAATACTTTAGACTTTACAAGCCATGTGGTCTGTGTTATAACTGCTCAGCTCTGTTGTTGCTAAAACAGCCACAGCCTATACATAAACACAGGGGTGTAGGGTGTTCCAATAAAACTTTATTTCTAATACTAGCTGGCTTTGTACTGTACACCCTAGTTTGCCGGCTCCTCTATTATTTATTAAAACGTGTGTATTCAAATGTGAATATTCACAATAATTATACAGTTCAGAGGATGGGATGTGATACAGACTTTTAGCTTTCCTTACAAGGATCTGGTGGGGACACGTATACTGTGGCTAAGATAGTCTCTTGGAGCCAAGCAGATTACCCATTTTGTGCTCTGCTGATTGTCCTGCCCTGTTCATCTTCCTCCCCACAAGTCTGTTGTGGAATCAGTTGCCTTCATTGCGTGAGTTTCTCAGTCTCTTCTGATGAAATTGATCAAAACTTCCTTCAGGTGCAAAGTCTTCTCAGATGCTTACCAGTGGTTTGAGTCCAGTTTCCTCCACAAAATACACAGCTGGAATCACTGATTGTCCAGGGACTCTGTGTGTGTGGGGTGGGACTCTACCTGTTTTCTTCTCTCATTTCCGGCTTTTGCTTTCAGCCTCCCTGCAAGGGTGGGAGGAGGCATGTTCCACCCTGTGGGGTAGTGACGTTCCCTGCCTCACTGAGGTTCAAACTCAAACCTTCTCTTTATTGGGCACAGATACCCTGAAACTTCTGAATTATTACTAAGAGCCCTATCTTTATCTGCCAAAGCTGAGGGTTTTACTTCTTTCTTCTTCAAAGAACCATGGCTAATGTAATGTGACTACACTTATAGGAGAATTTTTGGTGCTAATTTGTTCTTTCTTGAGGAAGGACTCAGAGATTGAAAGTAGTTTTCTTCATGAAAGTTGTAGGAAGTTTTCTCTCTCCAGAGTTCTGTGTCTGGGATAGTCTAGGTTACATGGCATTAAAAAAAAAACCAAAAAACCCTGAACCTCATTGGCTTAAAATGGCAAAAATTTTTTCCTGCTCAGGCATCAGATTCATCATGGGTCAGCTGAGGGCTCTGCCCAACCTTGTCCTCACTCTGGGATCCAGGCTGACTGAACAGTCTGAGCTTCTAGACGCTCTCTTCTCTCCAAGTTGGATATATGTAACGAGTTACTCATGAACCTTCCGATGGCAGGTCTTGTTTTCTCCTTTTTAGTTAAGTTAAAAAATTGCTACCTGAATTCAAGACTTACTGTAAAGCTACAGTAATCAAGACAGTGTGGTACTGGTGAAAGAATAATCAACTAGGTCAGTGGAACAGAATAGAGAGCCTAGGAGTAGATCCATACAAATACTGTCAGTGGATCTTGGACTCTAGGAGCAAAGGCAGTACAATGGAGAAAGGATAGTCTTTTCCATAAATGATGCTGAAACAGTTGGGCATCCATGTGCAAAAAAATGTAAACACAGACCTCGCACAAAAATTAAGTCAGAATGGATCATAGACCTAAATGTAAACTGTAAAAATCCTAGAAGATAACTTCGGAGAAAATCTAGGTGACCTTGGGTTTGGTGATACAACACCAAAAGCATGAGCCATGAAAGAAAAAATTGATAAGTTGGACTCCATTAAAATTAAAACTTTCTCTCTGCAAGAGACACTGTTAGAGAATGAAAAGACAAGCCCAAGACTGGGAGAAAAATCTTTGCAAAACCACATATCTGATAAAGGACTTGTATCCAAAATATATAAAAAAACTTAAAACTCAACAATAAGAAAACAACTCAATTAAATGGATAAAAGATCTGAACAGACACTTTACCAAAGAAGATACACAGATGGAAAATAAGCTTATGAAAAGATGTTCAGCATCATATGTCATTAGGGAATTACAAATTAAAATAGCAATGAGATATACCACTACACACCTATTAGAATGGCTAAAATTCTAAAACACTGATAACACCAAATGCGAGAATATGGAGCAACAGAAATTGTCATTCACTGCTGTTGGGAATGCAAAATTGTGCAGCCACTTTGCAAGACAGTTTGGCAGTTTCTTACAAAGCTAAACATGGTCATACCATACAATCCAGCAATCATGCTCCTAGTTATTTACTTAAATGAGTTGGAAACTTATGTCCACACAAAAACTTGCATGTCAATGTTTATAGCAGCTTTATTTATAATTGCTAAAACTTGGAAGCATCCAAGATGTCCTTTAGTAGGTGAGTGGATAAACAAACTCTGGACCATCCATACAATGGAAGATTATTCAGTGATAAAAAATGAGCTATCAAGACACAAAAAGACATGGAAGAACCTTAAATGCATATTGCTAAGTAAAACATGCCAATTTGAAAAGGCTGCATACTCTGTGATTCCAACTATGTAACATTCTGGACAAGGCAAGACTATGGAGACAATAAAAAGATCAGTGGTTGCCAAAGGTTCAGTGGAAGAGAGGGGAAAGAAGGGATGAATTGATGGGGCACAGAGGATTTTTAGGGCAGTGAAACTTCTGTATGATATTGTCATGGTGAATACGTGATACTGTGCATTTGTCAAAACCCATAGAACTGTACAACACAAAGAGTGAGCCTTAAAGAACTCTATGGACGTTTGTTAGTGTCTCCATAGTGGTTCGTCAGTTTTAAGAAATGTACCCCGTTAATGCAAAATACTAATAATAGGGGAAATTATGTGCTAGGTGGGGAGGAAAAGTATATGGGAATTCTTTGCACCTTCTGCATAATTTTTCTGTAAACTTAAAACTGCTTTAAAAATATAGTTGATTAATTTTAAAAAATTAGATGGTTGACTTTTCTACACAATTTAATTTCTATATAATTTTAACTATCCAAAGAAGGTTCCAAGGCACTTTGCTGTGGGAAAAGTGCCATATCTTTAGTCAGCAACCAGTGTGATGTCTCTCTCTGCCTCTCAGAGACCTTTTCACTTTTTGGATAGTTCTCCACAACTGCAGTGTGGTTGCTTGACAGCTGAGCTCTGGGTAGCTGGGATATCACTCTGTATTTATTGTCTATTCTGATGGAAACTGTCTGTGGAAAGTGTATAATAGGCGTGTGTAAAAAGTGATACAACTTTTAGATTGATAAAGGAGTGATTTACCTAACTGAATGAAACATTTTTGGAGAATATTACCCTGCATAAATTTTAGAAGGTGGATTAAAAGTCATACATGCAGAACCTCTGATTTTCAATGTAAGGATTCCAGTAACTTGTAAACTTGATCTCCCTGTTGCCGATTCCTTTCCTTCTTTAACGACCCCATCTTCTAAAGGAAAAGAACTATCCTCTACTTCAGTTGTGGGTGTTTTTTCCCAAATCACAGTTTTGAGTCTGTGCCTACTATAAAAACCTTCAGTGATTTTCCGTTGCCTTGTGAATACAGTCCAGTCCTCTTAGCAAAGGTATTAACATTATTAGTCAGCGGTACTGATGTTTGAAGGGTATTGCAGAGAATCCCAAGCCAGTGGTTATTACTCCCCTGCCTGTATGTGGAGCATCATCTTTTACTGCTAGCTCCCATCCCATTCTCCACAGGACCCACAATCCCGGGCACCTTGCAGCTTTTGCACATAGTTTTCCTGTGATTGGAAAAGCTCCTGCGAACCTATACTTCGAGAATCAACTTGGATATCTTGGCTCATGTTCCCCCAACACCACTCTTCAGTTTCCACAAGAAATTCTAGGACTTTGCACATATTTCATTCATAGGACTTAGGACCATACCTCATTGGATCTTTGCTTGTGTTGTTTCCTTGATTGGTGAGTTTTCTGGGTTGAGTCATTTGTTTCCTTACTTTCTGGCATGTGTGGAGTAGCCAATGTATTTGTTTTTAACTGAATCAGTTTATAAGTTAACAAATCAAGCACAACCATTGCATTAGTTAAGCTGATGCTAGCTACTTCAAGAAATGAATGCCAGTAGTTTATTCCTCCAAGAACCTTCCATTTTGTGGCTTTGCCGGCCTTCTCTAACACATGGCTCCCAAGGCTGGCGCAGAAGGATGTGTAATGTGGAGGATCATCTCCTTGCGGGTTTATGGATCAGGCCTGGAAGTGACGCACATCACTGTACCTGCATTTGATTGGCCAGATCTCAGTCTTACAACATTCAACCCTAACTGCCCGAGAGGCTGGGAAATCTAGTCTAACTAGACTTCCCTGAGGAAGGTGGAGATGGTTTATGAAGAGCTAACAAATCTCTGCCAGAATGTTTATTTAGAATTGATCTACGTTCACATCTGAATTCCCATAACTTTCCATTGAGATAGTCAGCCACCTTTACATAGAGTGTGGTATGGAGTGACTAGTAAGACGGGGAATTAGTAGGAAGGGGAATTAAGAAAAGTGAGTTGTTTAGATTATCATATTTGTGTTCTAGTAGTTATATGTCATTCTTTCCTTATTTAGAATACATTAAGATATCAATATTTTATCATTTTGCAAAGTCAGATTTTCTAGAAGACCACATGAAAAAAATGTACCACACCTCTTCATACTCCGTGTACATAGTACCACTACTTTCATCACTGTGTGACAATAACACTGTCTCGTTCAATTAAATGTTATATAAATTACATTATTTTTTGGATGATTAAGGAGTTCCTCCGAGTGTGGTATGTGTCTCTGTGGTACTAATGTTTGAAGGAAATGGCTTTCTGGAATTCAACATAGTAAGAGAATTAGGATTCAATCAGTGTGATAAATCATTGAACTTGCTGTTGAAGGGCCTAAATTTAAATTAAACCTTTAGAAGCAATAACCTCTTTTCAATTTTGGTACTACTAGGAGATAATGGGGCTCTTAAGTAGAATGAATCTGATTTACAAGTGTAGCAATTTTTTCTCCAATTGCTGATATTTTCCACAGTATTTGTTGTATTCTTTCAAAGTTTAATCAATAACTAAAGTAAGTAAAATGTCTCTTTCTCACCTGCTTCCTTTTTAAAACATTTGCTGGTTTCTAGATTTGTGGGGCCTTTTTGTTTGACATCGGAGTGATAGGTGTGTATATAATTGGGTCAGATGCATGTTTCAGTAATTTCCTGGCCAGAGAGATGATTTTAAACATACACTAAAAATCTCAGGAAATCCTGTGTTTCATGATAAATGTACATCACCCCAGGTAGTTTTCTCATGAGTGGGCTCATGTCTCCCAGAGTTAACTCACTTTAACAGTGTGCGACTCAAAGGTGCTGCATCCAGAGCTTGCAGCCAGTGTCCCAGTCATCCTTGAATCAGGCCCAAGGGACAGTCACCCCAGGGTGGGATTGCCTTCAGGAACCGATCAGCCGGAGGTGAGTCTCCTGCAGCCTGGTATCAGTCAGGACCCTTGCCTCCTTTAGCCTGGAACAGTGCATTAGTTTCCTAGGGCTGCTGTAACACATTTCCACAAGCTTGATGGCTTAAAGTACCTGAAATTTATTCTCTCACAGTTCTGGAGGCCAGAAGTCTAAAATCAGTTCCATTGGGCCAAAATAAAGGCATTGACAGGACTGTACTCCTCCCCCGAAGCTCTAAGGGAGAATCCATTTCTTGTCTCTTCCAGCTTTGGTGGCCCCCAGCATTCCTTGGCTTGTGGCCATGTCACTCTACCCTCTGTCTCTGTGGCCACAGACCTCCTCCTCTTCTGTCTGTGTCACATCTCCCTCTGCCTCCCTCTTATGAGGACATGAGATTGCCTTTAGGGCCCACCCAGATAATCTCCCATCTCAAGATCCTTAAATTATTTACATCTGAAAAATCCTTTTTTACCAAGTGAAGTAACATTCACAGGCTCCAGAGATAAGGACATGGATATCTTTTGTGGGGAGGAGAGTGCATTATTCAGCCCGCCACAGGCATGTAAGCCATTCCGGAAAGTGACTATTCCGGAAGTGGTTTTCCGACTATAATGCTGAATTTTTCTTTTTAATCTGAGTTCTAGTTGGGCAGAAATATAACTTTCTGGTGGTATGCTGCTTATCTCTTGTGAAAGTAAACGTTCTCCTTTACTGATGAAGGGCAGTTCATATACCTTGACAGAGAAAACAAAGGCAAGTTTAGCACTTTTTGGTCATTTTTCATGTTTTAGTTTTAATTTCTGATCTAGGTTTTCTATATTCTATTGGTTATGAAGATGAAAAAGACATTGTAAATGTTTATGTTATTAAAGGGTCTCCTGAGAAGCTGATACACTGGACTACCTTTTAAAATGATATTTACATTTATTTTCTGACTAGAAAAATATAGCTTGTGGAAATTTTTAGGTATGGCTTTTATGAAAGTATAGCTTTTAGGAAATTTATAAAACCCAGAACAGCATGAAGAAGAAAAGAACTCCTGTAATTTAACAACCTAGAAGTGATGACTATTGATGTTTTGGTTTCCTTTATCATCTTACATTAGTTCTCTCCCCAGAGTGTTGAGCAGTTGTTATTCCATTTGTCCACACTGGGTTGAAACACCATCATTATGATTACAGATAAAGTTTTCTTGAACGCCGGAAAACCGAAGCAGCAGTGCTGTTGCTCACGCTAGATCCGTTTTTTTCCTGCCTCACTGACGCCATATTTGATTCAGGTACAGGGAGAGCCTAATATTTCCAAGTGTTTCCTTAAATGAAGGCCATCTATTGTTAGTGGAAGTTCTTTCTGAATCCATCTCTAAGCCATTGTCTAGCATGTTTTTGTAGAACTCCAGTCCTGAGAGATCTCTGAGCAGAGATCACAAGTTGTTCACAAACAAGTAAGTTTGGGAAACAGTGAATACTTTGTGTGCGCGCACGTGCACGTGCATTTTAACGAAGTGCATTTTAAGAATATAATAAAGAACAGAGACTTTCTAGAATAAAGGAGACTTTTTAACCTAGTTTCTCCCCAGCTGATTGATTTTTTTCCCCCTAACGCCTATTGTAGAGAACTATGTGGAGCATAATTTGTGAAACATAATATGTAATAATGAATTTAAATGATAGATATCTAAATGTTGTTGGTGTGATAGGACTTTGGTTGGTCAAAAAATATATATATGTCTATGTGTATATGTGTGTGTATAGATATGTGTTTGTATCTATATCTCTATATAAATATTGTCATCCTTGCTGAAATCAGAGTTTTTAAAAAGTGGCTCATTTGATTCTAGTATTATAAAAACCTTTTTTATTAAAGATGTCTTACATTATAATACATTAGATAGCTTTTCTCTACCCTTTGGGGAATTAGGAATTAAAATCTAGGAATAGTATCAAGCAGAGTGAAAGTTCAAGAGAAGAGTGAAAGAAATCTGGATGTTTAAAAAAATTTAGTGTGAAAGCTTCCCAACCTCTCCCACCAAGTGTCATTTTGGCCTGAAGCTGAATTAGTTCTCATCTGATTAAATCAGAACCAAGTTCTGCTATTTCCTAACTGCTGTGAAGTGCAGATTTTTAAAAAGTGTCAAAAAGCAAGAATTTAATCCTTGTAGGAAACAACTCTCTTAAAAGAGAATAATTAGCATTTCACTTTATATCCTCATTTTACGACTTTTCAAATACAAAATAATTCATTGTGTTTATGTAACGTGTAATTATTAAGTTCCTGGTCAGAGTACCAGCATTAATTTTGAAATTCAGGCTTCTGAATTTGGATCTAGGAAGGCTTGAGAAATCTTAGGGTGGATGGAGAACCACACTTTGTTGCAGTGTCTTTGTTTGTCAGATGAGAATGGTGATCTCAGGACCATCGTTAAACTTGATTTTTATACATACGAGGTCGAGGATGGGCTCAGGTGACATAAACAGGTGGCTGATCCAGAAATTGCTTATTCGAATTTAGGAAGCAACTATAGATGTACAGTTTTACACATATTCTCTTTACACAAGTACAAACTCAAATATTTGGGGAGTGAAAACCTGATTTCCATGGTTGATTAAAAATAAAAAGACCTGTAAGGATGCGAAGAAGTCATTGTAGCTGAAAACCCTTTGCAACCAGATGATGTTACTGCTACTTACTTCTCTTCAACACAGTCGCATAGGGCAGTGGCTCTGAGAGGAGCACCAGGACTTCAGCATCACCTGGTGTGATGGTTAATGTTAGTGTCAACTTAGCTAGGCCAGGGTGCCCAGTTGTTTGGTCAAACACCAGTCTAGACGTTGCTGTGGAGGTATTTGTTAGATGTGATTAACATTTAATCAATAGACTTTGAGTAAAGCAGATGGCCCTCCATGACCTGGGTGGTCCTCATCCAATCAATTGAAGACCGTAAGAGGAAAGATCCCCAGAAGAGGGAGGGGTCGTTTCAGACTCCACACTCTAACATTAACTCCTCCTGGAATTTCCAGCCTGCTGTCCAACCCTGTGTACTTTAGACTTGGTGGGCCCACGATTGTGTGAGCCAGTTCCTTAAAATAAATCTATGTGGTGTATGTATGTATACACACACACACACACACACACACACACACCCTATTGGTTCTGTTTCTCTGGAGAACCCTAGTACACCTAGGCACTTGTTATAAATGCAGATTCTCAGGTCCCACCCCAGACCTGCTGAATCAGAAACTATAGGTTGGGACTCAGCAGTCTGTCTTAACAGGCCGTCCAGCTGATGCTGATGACCTCTAAGCTTGAGAGCCACTGCAGGTAAATGGAAGAAGCCTCCTTTTGCAGTTGAAGAAATTGAGGTTCAGAAAGGTTAAATAACATGCCCGAAGTCATCCGATCTTGGATGGATGGTGGGTCAAGATTTATTCTTGATGCTTTCAAAAGGATAAAATAATCACGGATAGCTTAGCATTCTTTGAATCTGCTTTTATAGTGCACTGTTGAGATGCCCATTTTCTTAAGGAAAAAAACATGGAACCAACTGTATGATGGTTATGACATCGCCAGTAGTGCTGCACTGAGGTGACATATCCCAGGCAAAAGCAGAGACATTTGATGTTTTGATTAGCTAGTAAACCTAAATGTAGAATTTCCATTAAGCAGTTTCACTATTAGAAATAGCCAAGGACTTTCATTACTTTTTTACATTTTCCAAATTGTCTGGAGACTCCTTGCTTTGGGTATCTTCGCGCTGAAGAACATTTCAGGTACAGTTGCTGACCGCTGCCAGGCAGCGACTAGGTTGTATTAGTGGGGTGAAAAAGACACACTGCTGTAAAAGATAAACTTCCCAATCTTAGCGCATCATTTTTTCAGTCACCAAAAGCAAAGTAATGGTGTGAGTGCGGCTCTCCTCTGAGCAGTAGATCAGAGACTCAGGGTCTGTCCTTCTTGAGGCTTGACCTTCATCAGTGTATGGCTTCCTCCTATGGTTGCCTCCTGTGGGGGAGAGCGTGGAGGTTCCTAATGGGCGGGCCGGGAAGTGGTGTTCATCATTCCACCCCCATTCCGCTGGCTGGAACTCAGTCACATGGCCACACCTAACTACAAGGGAGGCTGGGGAATGTGGTCAGACTGTGTGTCTGGGAACAAGAAGGAATGAGTTTGGTGATGAGCTGGCAGTCTCTGCCACCTGGGGCTTACATGCTCTGATGTTGATTAGTTTGTGCTTCTGCCCATGATGGATTTATGCTCTTTTCTGATAACTGGAGCATGGCAGTTATGAGGGGCAGGAATAGATTTAGGCATTATTGATGCCACCTGACTCAACTCCTTACTAGCCTGTGGGAACAGATAGAGCAATAGAAATAAAAAATCAGATTGTACTGGCTCTTGCCCATAGCTTCAGCAGGGATCTTCCAACACCTCTAGGTTTTCATCTAATTATATCTTATAGGTCAGTCTATTAGCAATACTTATCATATGCTATCTACCATCTTTTTCCTCTCCCACTTCATGTGCCTGCCCACCCCTTATCCCACTATTTAAATTCACTGTCTGTTAGTCCCCTGAGGGCACCCTAGTGCTGCTACTGTGCCAAGAATACTCTCTCTCAGGCTCCATAGACCACCATCTCCTACGAGGCTGGAGTGGTATTGTATTCAGGGCAGAAGTAAGGAGAAAACCTGTTTTCTTAGTTATTTATTGCTGTGAAACAAACTACTCTATAAAACTACAAATTATTTTTTTCACAAGTCTTTGGGTTGATTGGGCTCAAATGGGCGGTTATTCTGCTCCACATGCGGTTGTCTGGGGCCAGCCAGGTTGCTGCATTCAGCTGGGAAATCAGCTGAAGCTGGTAAGTCCGAGGTGACTGCCCATCCTCCAGGGCCCTGTCCACATGGCCCTCATCCCTCAGTAGTCTCTCCTGGACTGTCTTACAGCTTTGGCGGCTGGGCTCTGAGAAGGTGGAAGCTGCCAGGTCTCTTAGGGTCTTGGAAGTCTCAGAACATCACTTCTACTGAATTTTATTGGCCAAAGCAAGTCACAGAGTCAGCCCAGATTCTAACAGAAAGGAAATAGATCTTGTGCATTCAGGGATGGGAGGAATTGTTGCTGGCCATATTTGGAGGTTATCACCATGTCTTGTCACTCTGTCCGTTTTGTCACCTGTACCTCAAGGCCATGCTACCATCAGTATATCAGAGTCACCCATGAAATTATCCTTCATTATACCTCCCTCTAACCTTTCTTCAGAGGGTTCAGACTACTGACATCATCACTGTAACCTTGAGCAGGGAGGCCTGATTCTGGGCATATGTGAGGTGTGCACAGGAAATAATGAATGAATTAGTTTGGCTGGTGTTGAGGGTTCATGTTGGGAGGTAGTGAGTTTAAAGAATTAAGCAGTGGCCTGAATTCTAAGCTAAAGGGTCAGGGAGCCTTGAACTAGTGGTGGTAAATTGCAAGGCAGTATTTAAGGAAGATGAATCTCACAACATTGTATAAGGAGGATTGAAGGATTGTGTCATTGACCATGGCCACCATATGCAGGTATAAAAGGAGAAGGCCCAGACTACGGGGAGAATAGTGGGGCCTAAAAGAAACAGTCATGAAAGGCAGAGGAGTAGTCACCGTCACTCAGAGAGGCCATGGGGAGGTGGGAAGGGAAAAGGGAAGGCTGGGTGCAGTAAACTCAGGCCCAGATAACAGTTTTAAAATATGGTTAATAGGGCTTCCTGCTAAACATCAAACTCTAGAACTAACCAGAGATAGCTAACTGAGAAGCTCTTATATTTATACTTAGTTTGGTCTTGTTGGGGGTTGGTAGTGAAAGTTCATGTATCAGCCAGCTTAGAATTTATTATGCTGTGGTAACAAACAGCTCCAAAGTCTCAGTGGCTTATAACAACCCAAGATTTATTTCCCCCTCATATTATGACTGTTGCAAGTCAGCTCAGATCTGCTTCACATCTTCTCCATTTGGTGATTCAGGCAGAAGCAGCAGCCTATCTAGAACATTCCTGTCTCAGAGTGGAGGGAAGATAAAACTTGATGGAGGCTCAAGATAGCTCTCAGAGTTTCTTCTTGCAGTTGTGCATGTCCCTTCCATGTTTTATTTTATCTTTATTAGCCAAAGCAGATCATGCAGTTAACCCTGATGTCTGTGGGGACAAGAATTATAGTCCTCTCACAAGAAGAGACACCAGGAAAGGGCCCCTAGGAAGGGGCAGCAAATATTTTTGAATATATAATACAATCAGACGTGGTTACATTTTCTCCTGTTTTTAATTACAGAAATAATGAAAAATCATCATAGGAAATACTGCAAAGCACAACGCAAGCTTCCCAACCACCCCATATTTCTCTCACTGGAAATAACTGCTGCTGTTAGTATTTTGATACACATATCTTCAGATATCTTTCCCTGGGAGATTTGTCTAATGGAGTCAAATGATATATGCTGTCCTGTCACTTATGTAATAACTTGAAGGCATAAAGTGAACCTGCACTCATGTCAGTAAATGTACATCTACATCCTGACTCGTAATGGCTCTCTGGCATTCCTCTCTATGAATATACCATGATTTATTTGTTGGACATTGAAATTTTTCCAATTTCACTGTTTAATAAAGTACTATCATAAGTCACTTATATGTACATATTTGCACATTTATCAGACTACTTCTCTTGGGTAGATTCCTTGCAATGAATTAAAAGGAATATCTTTCTAATGTCCTTTTTGATACATCATTGAGAAATTTGATAGCTTAGCTTTTAAGGCCCACTCTTCCTTTTCCCTCTCCTAAAATGGAGTAATGTTACCATAGCAATAAAAAAAAAAATCAGTACTCTCATAGAAGTGCCTAATTCATCTGTCTTAATTTTAACTAAGAAAGTTACATTTTGTGCCAAGGTTGGCACATAAAATACCTGTCTGGAATCGCTCGTGGGTTGGGAGGTCAGCGCCTCCTAACCATCTGACCTCAGCTGTCCCTGGTTATCCTGTTGAACAAATTGGCTGCCCTGTTGTCTGCTGGGAAAGGCTTTGTCAGTCACAGTTGGTCATGAAGTTGCTCTGTCTAGGGAGACTCGGTGACTGAGAAGTGTCTCATTAGCTTGTAATTTGGAAAGCGAGTGGTCATCAGTAAGGCAGTATGTAAAGATCACTAATTGAAAAAAAACCCCAACTCACTACGGTAGATTGGTTTGGGGATGTGATTCATTTCTCAAGACCATTCGAAGGCATGATGCAAGCTCAAACTTGTCTTCTGGATTTTGTTGAAGAAAGGAAGAAAATTAAAATGTGATGAAATGATTAATTTAGCACTTTCCCCCTTTAGCCCACATTATAGGAAGGGTCTGCTGTTTTGGAAACTAAGTCTGAAATCTGGATTCTCAAACTGGTGGTTGAATTAAGAGATGGTCAGAGATGGTACAAATATAGCTTCGGAGACATCAGTGTGTGATGGGTGAGGTGCTCGTGGAGTGAAGGGTGGAGTACCATCCTTGGGGTGTGGGGAAAGCAGAGATGAGCAGCAGCAGAACATCCTTCCATCAGACAGCTGCTGAGATCACCCCGGGAACCCTGAAGCTAGACTTAAACAACTATGCAGTGGCGCTGATAACTAAAATATTAGGTTGCTTATTCTGTCTGGCAGAAAGTAAGTTTACATTCACATTGTAAAATGCAGAGTCTGACGTGGTACCTGGAGCGAGAGCCATTACACATCATTCTACTCCTGCTTGTTTTTTTCCTTAAAGAAGATAGGGCAGCAAACAGTTAAGCCATGAGCTTTGGAGAAAGACAGCGTAGGGCTTGAGTTCTGGCTGTGCTGCCTTCTAGCTGTGTGACCCAGGCTTGCACCTGTTACCTTCCCTGGGCCTAAGCATTCTCATTTATAAAATGAGGCAGAGTATCAATATCTGCCTTACAGGCTATTTATAAGATTAAAATACATAAAACACACAGTATGATTCCTGCCTAACATATAGAAAGAGGTCAGTAAACAGTGGCTATTTTTTAATGATATATAGTATAATTATTTTCAAAAAGCAAGTCACTTTAAGGGGTTTGAGTCATATATTCAAGGGCAATTCCACAACCCTCATTATCATGCACATGGAGATGACTTTAACCTTACACGGTTCTGGTTTCCTGCTTTTTGTGCTGTAAAAAAGCAAACTGCAGTATTTCAGTGGTTTAATACAATACAATTTATTTCTTCATGAATCAGTTAAATGGGACGTTGCTGGACAGAGGGTCCCTTTCCTTCACATGGTGATTGAGGATCCAGGCTTCTTCCACTTTGTGGCTCCACCGTCCCTCAGATTTTATTGCTGCCAGCAGAGAAGGGAGAAGCATAAGGGAACATTGTGAGGGTTTTCCATGGGCCTGGCCTGGAAGTGGTGCATATCACTTCTGCTCATATTCCATGGTCTAGAACTAATTCACGTGGTCACATCTTACTGCAAGTGTGGGACTGAGAAATATAACCTCTGGTTCGGCAGCCACTTCCCAGCAATGCTCAACACCACAGGGAGAGGGCATGAATATTGGAGAACAGCCAGCCAACTCTGTAATGTGTGCTCTGGTTCCAAAGCATCATGAAGAGAAGGTTTAGATGTTTTTGTGTGTCCCTAATATTTTCAAGGAAGAAGTGAGGAGATTTTGGTGACAGAGGAGATAAATAGAAGGTGAGAAGAATGATTTGAGGACTTGAACTACTGACTCTAACTAGGCTGATGATCAAACCATTGTAGGAAGTAGTGCTTTTGAGCAGGTCAGCACATTTGTGGGAAAAAGACCAATGAAGGGTGTCTTGGGTATAAAGAGTTTGAGGCAACTGTGAGATATGCCATGGAAATCTTCTTTAGACACTTGGAAAAACAGACCTAGAGTTTCAACGTGGCCATTTTTCCTAAGTGAGGACAGAGGTTATCTGCCTTTAAATTTGCCTCTATCCATCTTAGATATTGAGCTGTCGGAAAATGATGCTCAGGATTTACCTTTTCATCATGATAAGAAATGCCCCAACCCAAATGGAGGGACAAAAGCTAGGCTTTTTTTTTTTTTGGATTTTTTATTTAAACATGTGTTTTCAAGGCCACGCCTGTATACCTGGGGACTGCATATACCATCACGTGATTTATGATTTGTCCCACTGTTGCCCAGGGAGAGTGAGCCACCCTTCAATACAAGCGATCTTGTGAAGAATGTGGGTCCAGAAAACCTCCAGGTAAGCCATTGAGTGATCCATGTTGTAACATCATAGATCTGGTGTCTGCAAACTTTTTATGGTATTTTGATTTAAGTTGGCCTCATTGTGGAACTGGATGCCTGGCTGCTTTTACTTAAACAGAGAGTTTGTCAACTGCACACTACAGAGAGGCATTTTCTTAGAATGCTCAGATTCTATATAGAAGTGTTGATTACTCACAGCAGTCAAAATTATATTCTTCCTCCATAGCTTCTTATGCAGATACCCCACTTAATAATTCAACCAGAGTGAGCATTTCCCATGGTGTAATTTTCACATTCTGGGTACTATCTGTATTTAATTTAAGATAACTTTAGTGTGTGGCATCTGTGAGTCTCCTGCCCTCGAGAGTCTTACACCTTTATGTAAGATGGTGCACCCAGGCCAGCTTCATCTTGGCAAAATCATCTGATACATCTAGTAACCACCCACTATCTTAGTTTGCTTGGATTGCTATAACAAACTGCCACAGACTGAGTAGCTTGAACAAGAGAAATGTCTCACAATTCTAGAGGCTAGAAGTCCCAAGATCAAGGTGCCAGCAGATTGGGTTCCTGATGAGGACCCACTTCCTGGCTTGTAGACAGCCACCTTCTCACTATGAGCGCACATGGCCTTTCCTTGGTGCGTGTGCATGGAGAAAGAGAGTTCTGTCTTCTTCTTATAAGGACACTAATCCCATTATGGCAGCCCCACCCTCATGACTTCATCTAAACCTAGTCACCTCCCAAAGGCCCACCTGCAAATGCCGTCACTTTAGAGGTTGGAGCTTCAACATATGAATTTTCAGGACAGAAACATTCAGCCCAATATCTACCTTTATCAATTCAGGAAGTTTTACTCATGCAGAAACTTATTTATTGGAGCTCAGAGTCTGTTTTGAGATTTCAGATGGAGGAAAGAAAAGGTACAGATTGATCTCCTTTACTAGACTCTCTTCCTGTCATGATAACATTGTAGCCTTTCCTTCATTCCGTCCTTACACATTTATGACACATTTAGTTACCAGGCGGTGAGTTAGGTTCTAGGGATGCAGAGACTTTTCAGATATGGCCAATAACCTCAGAAAACTTACGTTTAAAGGAAAAGAAAACAGTCGTGCTTCAAACAAATATGCACAGCAAAGAGCTATGATAGGAGTTAGGGCACAACGGGGGCCCAAGAAGAGGAGTGGTTCATTCTGCCTGAAGATACGGGGGAGGGGCCCCTGTGAGAGGAGCTTGTGAGCAAGGGCGGGTTGGTGTTCAGAAGTCAGGCGTGGAGGACACAGGCATTTGGCTGAGGGATTAGTCTGGGCAAGTTTATGTAGCTCTGAAATGACCTGGTGTGTGTAGAAAAGCAAATAGTGTAGCTGACTGGAGCGTGAGTTTTAGGTGAGGACTTAGCGAAGCTGGATATGTAAGCAGGTACCATATCCAGGATGACCCCGTCCCCTATGCTGAGGAGTTTGAACCTTATCTTTTGGCAGTGGGGAACCATCGAAGAGTAGTAAGCTTGGGAATGACATGATCGACCTCTGCATTTTATAGATCACTGTGGCAGAGTATGAAGAACAAACTTAGAAATACATGTATTGCTTTATTTCTAGACCTCGGAAGTTGGGACATTTATTTCCGTGGGTTTCGACTATTATCAAACATCTTTTGAGGATAGCTGTGACACAGGTCTAGAAGTGCATTTATGAGAAAGTGTGGGAGAAAGATGAATTCCTTTGCTCAGCAGCTCTGCTTTAAACTTTGACCTGAAGAAGATTGAGGTCACCAGCCATTCCATCCCGGGGCGCTTACACCCTGCCAGGGAAAGGTCATTGGCAGAACTGCGTGGAAAGCAGCCCTCGGGTTCTGCTTTGACCTCTTACTGCCAAGTGATGCACCTTAGAAGAAAAACTATAGTGCTGGCCCGAGAAAGGTAGCATGGATTTCTTTCTTTCTTTCTTTCTTTCTTTTTTTAGAGAAGTTTGAGCAAGATATTTAATCTTTCTGAGTCTGTTTCCTCCTCTGTAAAGTTGGAGGTTATACTCCCTGGCCCACAGAATATAATCTGTTCTGTTATAATTATTTTGAAACCATTCGTTTGTCCTAATATGATCGATACATTAGGGAACAATTTGACATAACGTGGATTTTATATTTGCTTATGCGAGATTTTGTCTGCAAGAAACGTTAGGTGAATGCAGGAAGCAGCACCCAGCTGACCCGAGCTGCGTAGGAATATGTGAAACCGAAACCTACTGCCTGGAAATCTACCCGCTGCCTCGGTTCTACGCGTGGGCCGTCAGCCACGCCCACACATCTGGTACTACAAATGTCCCTCCGATTTCAGATGACCCTCCTTCCACCACTTGACAACCACTCAGAGGTTGCAGCCCATCTGACGCCCACTTCCACAAGCAAACTTTTCAAGGTAAAGTTCCATGCATACTTGTAGTATTTTTGTATTTCTTAACCATTTAATTTATGTAAGACTGCACTACTTTTTATTAGGTTTCTCTGTGTCACTGACAGAAGTCTGTGAGTCTTGTCCTCCGAGCCCCAGTTTTGAGCCCAGTGGTTTTATTATGCGATTTTGCATAGCATGGTGATTTCTAAGAATGCCTGTGTCGTGTGATAGCAGAACTGACTGTTTTGTAAAGATTACATGTTAGGATGCATGTGATAAAATTCTCGGTACAATATTTACCCATTGTGAGTATCAACGCAGACAGGTTTTCTTCCATTCATGAAGCTGTTCAGTGGGGGCCAGATCAAATGGGAAGAGTTCTCAATTGGCATTATTATGGGTTGCACCTCATCATCAGGTGAGGGGATGGGATGATCAGGGATGAGCTCCTGCAGCCTGCTCTCTCTTCTCTCCTTACCAGTGTACCCTGATGGGGGGTGTGTGCTAGTTGGTGCTCAAGCTTTGTCTCAACTCCAGATGCACCCTTCTGTACTCAACCCGGTGTTTGGACTGGGAGTCCTTAAGCTGGCTCCCGGTTAGATTCTGCTCACGGGGGAACTAGAGGGAGGCTGGCAGGGTTTGCTCCTCCCTGTATGTTTGCTGTTCCTGTTTTCACCCTGGCAGTGGTCATTAGTTTCAGCCTCCAGTTTGTTAGTTTTGGCACATCCAGTACCAGCAGGGCAGCACCCACTCCTCAGAAGTCTGTGCCCGTCTGCACAGAGTCCCTTCTTTAAGCTTCTAGATCCGAATTACCTCATTTCTTCCCTGTCTTCACTAGGGGTGGTGGTTGCTTCCTTTGGTTTTCATTTCTGCATTATCTCAGTGTTCCCTGTTCACTTTTTCAGTTCTGCAACACTTATTTAACTAATTTCTTATATCAGATTCTCTCTGGTAAGATATTTGGTGCAGTTTCTGTTTTCCTCCCAGGGTCTTGACTGATACAGGATGGAAGACTTAGTAATTACAGTGTCCGTAAGAGAAGCGATACAAAAGCAAAAGAGGGTGGCTGGTTGATGACTAGGAATTGATAGGCCTGACTGAGAAGCAACAGCCCAGAGATCCTCTGACTAGGATGCTGGACTAGTGCCATTGAGATGGAGAATTTGGGCCCTGGAACCTCAGCTCTGCCATTTACTAGTTGTTTTTCCAACAGCTTATTTAATCCCTTTAAATCTGAATTTCTTCATCTGAAAAAATGGGATGATGGTCTCAGTGGGTTGTGGTCAGGATTAAATGAGATGATACTTACAAAGTGCTTCCGGCAATGGCTGGCACAGGAGTAAGCTCTCAATTAAGGGTTTTCCGTTTCAGTGATGCTGCTGGTGCTTGTGCAGTCACCCTGGGGAGTACCTTTTGACGTCTGTGGTTACCTTTACTCAAGTCCTTTTGTTTTGAAAGGTGTCAAAAGAGGCATTTCCTTGCCCATGTTTTCATCATTGAAGCATAAGTGGCTATTCCCTCTCTTTCTACCCACAGGTAACTTGCTCACTGTGAAAAAGAGTGGCTCACCATTTTGAAGTTCATTTTAAGCAGAAAGCTTTCTTTGAGGCTTGCATTTAGGATGGTTAGTTGCTTCGCAAGGGAGCTGCAGCTCATCCATTGAGGAAGCTGGTGACAGTATCCTAGTGCTTGGTCATACAGATTGGGTGTTGGAATGTACTGTGGCCTTGAAGGCATGATACAACAATGCTGAAGATGCCATGATGTCACTCTAATAAAACAAGGATGCTTCCATTACCCCACACTCCAAGACAAAGTCCCTCCATAGAGTTAGTGTGGGCCCCCCATTTGAGTGATGGGTGTGAGTTTGTTCTATAACATTTGGGTGCTTGAATGCTACATTTCCTTATTGTTCAAAACTCAAATTAAATCTGAGTCTAAGCCCCTACTTGCCAAAGTGGAGAGATGCCCCATATCAATTATAGTTGGGGTGGGGATTTTCCTAGGGTTTTACATGAGTTCCAGAGACCTTACACAGTTCTGACATTCTGTGTTCTTCATTCTTACCTATATTGGTTAGACTGAGAGACTCATTATTTGAGTCAACATGATCCATTTTAAAGGCAAGTTAGGCACAGCAGTCATTTGTCAAGGCTCTAAGCTGCAGGATTTAGGACACCCTTTCCAGGTATCATGTCGTCTGATTTGGAAAATGCACTTGGGCACGCTATTTGCCTTCTCATTTGGAGGAAGGCTAACCCTCTTCTCTTCCCTTGCCACCTGCTGCCCCTTTCAACCCCCAAGTAAGGCCCCAGAACTCAGATCACAAAGACATAGCTATATTCTTACAAAGAGAGAAAATACTGCTCATGATTTTGCTTCTTACAGCTGTGAACAAAATGCAGATTATTACCTCAATAGATATTATGCCAGAGTACCACATGCCAGAAACCAAGCTCAAGACTCTGCACTCAATACCTCTAAACTTTGACAGTTCTGCATGGCGTTGACCCTGTTTAACAAATGAGGAAACTGAGGCTCCAAGAATATTAATGACAATGCCTGAGGTCGTGTGACTGGTAAATGACAAGAGCTCAGATTAGAGGGTCAATTTTTTTTCCCCCTGAGGAGGATTCGCCCTGAGCTCACATCCATGCCAATCTTCCTCTATTTTTCAGTATGTGGGCCAACAGCACAGCATGGCTGCTGACAGAGAGCAGTGTAGGTCCACGCCTGGGAACTGAACTGGGCCGCCGACACAGAGCCTGCTGAACTTAACCAGGGCTGGCCCTAGAGGGTCATTTTTAATATAAGACTTTAGTACATATTTTTTTATAGGAAAACAGAAAAATAGATGACTTGATTGACTCTAAATGAGAGAGAAAAGGCGTTTGGAGAGAGAACTTTATACCTTGAACTTATATTTATAATTTAGAGTATTCAGCTTAGGTGTTTTTTGTATTTTGCCTTTAAAAAGAAAAATAAGGTGAACATGAATATAAATGAAATTGTGACTGTGGCTGAATGACTCCTCTGACAGGAAGGGTGGTCTCTTGCAGGAAGCCTGCTTGTTTCATTAATGTCTCAATGGCATGCTTATGATTTCAGCCCATGTTTGCATGGCTGCAAGTATTTTGGTGAACTGGCATTTTTAAGTTGTTGGCCTAGAGCTGTGAAATATGAGAATTGCTGGTTATGAGGATGTGAATTGCATTGCCCCGCCCCCCTGTCTCCTGTACCCTTTTAGTGACTTTTAATTTTTTTCCCCTTGATAAATAAACTATGGTTAACCCTTGCTGTAAGAGCACCTGGCAGAGAAAAATATGGGTTCATAATTAGGATATGAATGTACATTTTTTAAATGGAAGAATTCATCTTACCAAAAACATTCCACCACATTACACTTTAAATAATGAACTATTGTAGGGGGCTGCCCAGTGGCGCAGCGGTTTAGTTCACGCTTGGCAGCCTGGGGTTCGTGGGTTCGGATCCCGGGTACCTGCCGACGCACTGCTTGTCAGCCATGCTGTGGTGGCGTCCCATATAAAGTAGAGGAAGATGGGCACAGATGTTAGCCCAGGGCCAGTCTTCCTCAGCAAAAAGAGGAGGATTAGCAACGGATGTTAGCTCAGGGCTGGTCTTCCTCACAAAAAAAAAAATAATAAAAATAAAAAAATAAAAAAATAACTATTGTAATGCAGTTAAATTCATCCGGACCAGTGGAAAGCTCACTATTTACCAGGCATTGTTCTAAGTGCTTGGGTCATGTCACCGAACAGATTAAAGATGCCTACCTCATGGATCTTGCAATCTTTTGAGGGGAAATAGGCCATCAGTATTATACGTAATGCATGCATATATACAAATACATGTAGAAGAAGTCAGATAAAAAGGAGAATAAGGGAACGGACCTTGGGAGTCCAGGTGAGGAGTATTCTGTCATTAGTTATAGTGGTCAAAAGGATTAGATTTACATGAACTTATAATGGACATTGCTAAAAGTTTGAATACAACTCAACAAAGGGTTTCAACATGTATTTAATGCTAGGCCCAGTTATGAGCTGTAATTTCTGTGTGGGATAGTGAAAACTGAGAATGGCAATGCAGATTCATTGTTTCAAGTCAAAGACATGCCAAACTTGTTTTCCTTCTGTCTGTGACAATCCGTGGATATTAAAATGGTGTAGTTTCTTCACGGATATGTTAGCTCTAAAAGTAAACATTAATTTTTTAATATATTGTGATTTATGCAGCTTCTGATTTAATACATTTAATTAATTTGGAAGATTTGGAATACATTTAATATGTTGCTCTAATGCTGTATAGCACATCTACAAATTAATTGTTCCTCATACATTAATGGGTGTTTCTTTATTTTTATTATTTCTCAAATAGATTTCCTAGGGGCAGTTCTTCAAGAGACTAACCCTCTCTTTTTAATGTTGAGTGAGAAAAATCTATTAAATTCATATTTGGGCAAATGTAGGTAAGCAGCTGTGGGATTAAGTTTGCAAATTTAATTTGAAATCAATTTCTCTGCTTTTCCTTCACTTGCATTGTTAAAGGGACCCATTTTCAACAACCTTTGAAAAATATGGCAGTCACTTTTCAACTAGTGTTAAAATTTATTCATTTAATATATGTTTAGAGCATTTTATCCATTTCACAAAAGTTATATTTGCATTGGAAAATTTTATCATTCAACTTTTTGGCAATCATCAACCCATGTAAATCAAAGTCAAGTTCTAAATAGCAATATTATTTCAAAGGATTTTGTTTAACACAACTGTTAATTTTTTCTTAGTTTTTTTTTTACGGAAATAGGAAGTTTTTGTTTTGACCGTGAAAAATTCTCTGCAAGAAATAATACAGTCCAACAAATGCCTTCAAAAGTTGCTTTCTAATTAGTGTATAAATTTTAACTGTACGGAAAGGAAGAAGAGAACAGAGTTAAATTGGAACTCTGCTCCTTACCTTGGTTCAGATATCTCCGATGTAACACACTCCTACAAAACAACGCCTGCTTTGGAACATGGACGTGCGTGTTCACACCCACTCTGTGCCATCACCCTTAGGAGGTGAGAAGGGAAAAGAAACTGATTTCAGCTGAGGAGCTGCTTGGAGGCGGGCACTGGGCTAGGGACAATGATAATAATGATTGTGGCTGACATGGTGTTGACTGTTCCCAGCTCTCTGCCCAGCACGTGGCACGTTGTCATGTGCAATCCACCTTTAATCCTTTGAGGTGGATGGCTAATATTATCCCCACTTTACAGGTGAGAAAACCGAGGCCTAGGGAGTCTAAGTCTGCCTAAGAATACAAATTTTAACTGGTTTGGCTGGGTTTCAAACTGTGCTTTTTCCCTACAGAGGGAAGGGAGATGTGAAGGCAGGAGTGTGACTGTTTCGAGCTCCTTCCCCGGTCCAGGAAATGCTCCCTGTGACCTTAGAGAAAACGTTCTGAAGCAGCCTCGTTTTTCTATCATGACTCATTTATTCTCTCCTTTCTCTCACATGGTGCTTGGCACTGACTGACGTTATAACATACGTTTACTTATTTGTGTATTTGTTTAGAAATTTTTTAATGATGACAGAAACTTTGTTTAATTTGCTGCTGATCCCCAGCACCTAGAATAATGCCTGGCTTGCAGTGGGCTTTAAATAAATATTTCCTGAATGAACGTAGGCATCCTCTCAGTTACACGACTTGAGTCTGCTCAAGCCTGTGCTCTGCGTTGCTGGTGATTTTGAGAATGAAGGGCTCCCACCCTGCCTGTCCAGGGCAGAGCATTTCTGATCCCTCGCCCATTGACTGCCCACTTCACGGAAACAGTCCCAGTGGCTGAGAAGCACCTATCAGGCTTATAATAAGATTTCTAGCCTTAAACTCCTTTTGTCCACAATGAAATTCAGCTGGGAAGTCCTTGTGTAATGAAATTGTTCTTACAGTCCCCGAAATGCTGAAGAAAGCCAGCTTGAAAAATCCTTTTGTCTAGAAAACTGATTGGGAGACTCAGATCTTTCAGTCCTAATATCTGTGAAGGTAAGTCATCTGAGAATCAGAGAAAACCAAACAGGCAAATTTATTTCAATAGTAAGACTGAGAGTAGAGATTCAATGCAAACTATTTGATAGTGCCACATGCCCCATAGAACCTTTAAAAGAAAACCAAATTATCAAAACTAGGTCCCTTTTTATTTCTCTTCCTGGAAATCTTGAACCTCATATTAAGTTTGCTTTGAGAAAAGAAGAGAAAACATAAAAGGCGTTTATATCCGAATCCAGCTGGCGTGCCTCTTTGGGCCCTTCTGGGCTAGACCAGCCGAGTTCAGGTACCTAAGGTCTAGCGAGGTCTCCACTTTGTCATATTTTCTGCTGCTGAGATGTTCTCCAAACTCTTGCCTTAAAATTTTGATCAGATGATACAGACCATTGGTCTCTCAGCTACATCTGGCCCCAGGTCTATTTTGTACAACTTAGATGTGTTTTCCATCTGTTGCTAATATTTCAAAATTGGGGAATTTCACATTAAAACTTTTATTTCCATTTCTCTTGAAATATCAGAAGATTTGGCCATACTGGACACACATGCCGTTATGATAATACATTGGGCTGACATTGAATAGTGGCTGCCCCTTAGATAGGGTGTGAACTCTCCAGTTGGTTTCAGTGCTCTCTGCTCTCTAGTAGTGCCCACACTTGCTTGTCTGGATCCTACAGAATTTAGTCAGTAACTGATTCAAGGTGGGCTTAGAAAAACTAAACTCTTGGTCGTCACCTGATGCCTTTGCTCTCTCTTCCTGGAAGTGCTGGGGGTCTGTGCTCTCTACAGAAATGCCCGCGTTTCGCTAGGATGGCCAGATCGATTGAAGCTCTTGGGAAAGGCACAAAGAACTGCTCTGGGGACTGGCTTGTTTCTCTGTTTCTACTGAGATAGGAATATTCGATTCAGTGTCTGCGAGATCAAAGGAGATAGACTGTAGCCTTCTCCTCCTTCCTGAACTTTTTCCCATCAGGAGAAGGCTCGGTGGAAACTCTCAGTAGACCTTCACCATGCTGTGCTAATAACTAGAGCCAGCACCAGGCCAAGCACATAGACAGTCCTCTTTCTGCCCTCCCACGCCTTTTGATTTTCAACAGTCTTCTCCTTTGCAGCCCATTTTAGTTAGCTGTTATGTGACCCAGTGGATAGAAACCTTAATGTCAGTGCCATTAAATCAGTACCTACAAAAAAATCTGGAAATGCTAAACCCTGGCAGGAAGTATGTCCCAATTAATACCGATAAAAGTGCAGTGAGCTCAAAACAAAAGTGACTTCAAGTAGGAAAGACGAGGTACAGATCCTCTGGCTCCCTTAGGATGTGCAAGGAGTCCCAAGAAGTAATCTTCCTTGTTAAGTGTATTTGCAACTTTTTGTATAGGTTAGTTTCCCTTATTTTTTAATTTAGTTCACTGGTTGAAAGGATCATGAATGTTCCTTTGCAAGGATAGGGCTTGAAGATTCTGAGACTCAGTATTTGTGTGGTTGTGTGCATGCATGCTGCACAAGAGAGAGAGATTGGATTTTAATTGCTGTCTTCTCCTAGCTGCATTTCTTTGAGATGCTGTCGAGTTTGTGCTGTATGTCTCCTGTGCCATCAGAGGAATCACTGGGGCCTCTGTTAGGAAAACTTGTGCCAGCTTCTCAGGAGCTTCAGAGATATCATTTGATTGGTGCTGCTCAGATCAGATCTGTGTCTTATGTGGATGTAATAGAGTTGGAAAACTTTTATGATATAATAGATTTGGAAAAGTTTTATGTACTGAAAGTGTATTTTGTTGTATGTGTGAAAAAAACTACTAACTTTAAAATGCTACTCTCCTTTTTACCCAACTAATTCCAGCTTATTCTTGAAAACTCTTTATTCAAGAAGACTTTAGAGCTCCCACCCCTCCCTTATCTGAGCTAGGTATGCCTTCTTTTTGCTCCCAGAACATCATCTGTAATCCTTGCACACTATCTTATGATCAATGTCTTGCCTCTGCCAGATTCCAGGCAGTGTCTCCTTGAAAGTGTCTGTTTCTTTCATCTTTTACCTTCAGTGCCTAGGACATAACAGAAGCTCAGTATATGATGACCGAATCAATAAATGAACGGATAATCAGATGAATGGATGGATGAATAAGTGCATTTTTTAGTGATTGGCTGAGTTAGACCATTTCTGGATTTTATTTATGATTGGAGTAAACTGTATCTTCCAATATATCTTCACTTGTCATTTTGCTTTCATTTTATGGGCTCGCATATCCTGATTTTGGGTTCTAATATATGGTATGTTTTACTTCAATGAAAACATGAAGCATTTGTTTTCAAATTGCTAATTGGAGTGTTCTATGAAAAATATGCAGGGTTGAACAAAGGGACTTGGCCCTAAAGGAAGTGAGGGTAAAATGGAAACATTTACTAAAATATTGACAGGTTTGGCTACAACCATACTGAGGAATCTGATAGAAGTTGTTTTTGCCTCTAGGAGAAGATGGATGGAGATTTGCCAGCTTCTTCACTGATCAGGAGTGTTCTGAGGGGACAAAAGCACCTCAGACTCTGAGTCATTGGGTTTAATTCACTTCATGGGCATCTTTTCTACTGCATTTTTTTAAAAAATCCAAGTCCGAATGCCTTTAGAGGAGGCATGAACCTTCTGGAGCCAGAAGTTCATGGTAGCTGTCCAAATCCTGAAGACATTGGCTGTCGCTGTCTCTCTAGTTTACGTTTTAACTCTCACTGCCTCTAAGGTTGAAGGACTTGCCCAAGGTTGCCGAATTCAAGCCTCCTGCTTTCTGTTCACTACAACCCCATCATTTTGTAGGCACCTGGGCAATTCCCATCTCTACCACCAACAATAAAGATATTTTTTAAAAACATGATTTAAAATGAGAGCTTTTGAGTGAAAAGGTCTCAAAAAGCAAAGACCTTTTCCGTAAGGCAAACATTTATTGAACTGAAACTTTAAAGAAAGCATGTTGCTTTTGTTGACAGCCTCATGCATCAGAGCTTTGTTTTCTGTGTTGTTCTGAAAGCCAGGCAGCTTAAACCTAAGCCTTAAATGTGTTCAATGCAGGAGCCCTGGCTCTGGGGGCTATACAGATAAAATAGTTTCAAAAACTCACCATACCTCTAAAAATACTCCAGAAGGTACAAACCATGTTAGAAGTTTGCCTTTAGCTTTTAGCACATAGAGGACACAAAGAGAGTCTAAAGTAGCTGTATATTTTCCTTTAAACTTGTGCTGTCAATGTGGAATCCTAACTCAATAGAGTTGACATTACTAGAGAAAATGTATACTCTAAAGTACAATGACATGATGTAGAATTATTTCTTTTTAGTAAATATTATGGTGGAGTGTATGGATGAAACAACTGCTGAAGCTCATGGAAAACTACATGACCTGCTATGACACGTGTCAAGTGATGGGTTTGGAAGGAATATTAGGACATCATTCATTCATTCATTCACGCAATGTGTGGTTCTTCCTCTGGCTGTTTTAGTAATCCTTAATTACCCCGGACAGATGAGGAACACTGGAGGTTGTGATTTTAAGAGAAGTTGTTTCTATTTTTTCTTCAGTGACTCATCCAAAAAAACCAACCAAAAACCAAAAACTTCCTATATCTTGAAATTATAGGAAAGATTGAGAACAAGCTTACTACCTTCCGTTGCATAAAAGGCCTTCATCTACTTAGAAGACCCATCATAAAAATTTTTCTCACTGCTGCTTCTGAAGGCTAAATTTAAAAAAAAGTGTTAACTTAGTAGGTTAGTTTTTTCACTGTACCCTGCCTCTGACATACATGTTTAATGAAAATTAGGACAGAATATAAAATTTTCTTTTATAAGAAAGAAAATTAGTCTGTCCAATCTCCATTGAGCTCTACTGCTTTCACTCTGACAACTTCTCTAGATTAGTCATTTTGAAAACCAATCCTCTGAACCAAATTTCTAATATCTCCTGTAATATGTCACTTTGATCGGTTATGTTTTTAAGACCGTGTTGGGAAAAGACTTTAAAGATCTATCTAGTCCAAGGGTTTTTGTTTTTTTTGTTTTTAACTTGGTATCTATTGTTGAATATCAGGGTAAACACAAAATCTTGGAACTTATAGACTAAAGGGTTTGTGTGTTTGTCTATACAGAGGGTCTGTAACTTCTATCAGAGTCTCTAAAGGGTTAGTGACTCCTAAGACGTTACAAATAATTAAACAACACATCCTTCCCTCCTCCATCACTTAACCTTGAGCGCTTTTGCAGCTTGCCTGAGATCCATTGTTAACACCCTTTGGATTTCCAGTCTCATGGTGGATCTCGTATTGGCCAAGGCAAATTCCTACCAGTAATGGATGAGTGGGGAGCCCTGGGCTAGTCTTTCACGTAGCACTGTCAGTAGAAGTGTCTTGGACATCGTGACCAAACTGAAGTATACCTGAAATGTCCAGAACCCATTTGGATATCACTTTAATACTTGTAAGAGTGTTGGAGCAGAGGTAGGAAATATAGGAAAAGAATGAGTATTCTGCCTTTAGGACACAGGTCTTTAGATTTAAAAGGGGAGATATTTATCTTAAGATCCAAAGACCTACATAATCCAATCAAAGTGATCTAGCTACCTCAGTGGCAGTTACAGACTCTAATCTGATCTGAAATTTAGTGATGGTGTGACTAAAATCTTAGGAATCTGGTTATGTGACCACCTACTTTAGTTTGAAGTCCTTTATGTAGACTGTAAATGGGGCTCAGGATGTCCCATCAGTTTTGTCAGCAAGAATCCAATGAACTGGTCAAAATCCACAGCAGTGTCTATGAGCTGGAAAAGTAGTAATTGTCTTTTTTAATGAGACAAGGTTTTAAATTAAATGTAAACATATTTAAAAGAATCAAAACTAACAGAAAATGCTTTTGTGTTTCAAAGGAATTTGTTTGTTTGGTATTTAAAGTTTTTAATACTTAAGAGAGTTTGGTCTGGTAGAGTAACAGATCAGTCTCATAATTCCAATTTAAAATACATAATTGAGTAATTGACTTAGACTTGTGGTTTTAGGTTGAAATATTACTAAATTGATCTACAGTGGTGGAATATTTAAAAGAACTTGATTCACTATATTTATAAATTTAATTTATTTGATTTAAGAGATTTATTTAATTACTCAGGAAGGTTTTAAGTCAGACAATTGAAGTACTTAAAGGAAATCAAATACATTAAATTTATAAATGAATTTTAAAATGTTTGAAGAGCTTCAATTAACTGTTTATAAATGGAGCTGAATATTCCTCTAAGTCCCCTTAAAAGCAATTGCTAAAATTTACTAGATTATAAATAGAATTAAATTTGTAAGCTGAAATGAGAAGTTTAAGGAAAAGCTAGGCTTTTAAATTTGTAACTTGAATAAATCAAATATTAATGTTGAAAGCCAAAGTACCATCAGACTTATCCTTTCTGAGCACAAAGGTCACCCTTAAGGATTCTAGAAACCTCATGTTTAATGCACACTTTTTGTTTTAAACATAGGATTATTCTTCACTTCCATAGAGATATATGCATCCCTTTTTTCCCTAGAAGCATGTAGTACTCTGAATAGTTTTTCCTTTTTCTTTTTTAAGAAATAATTCTCCATTTTAATCAGCTATTAAACAGAGTCTCCCAGTGCATTTTTATCTTCCTTGTTTCTCCTAAAAGTTCCATTACCCCTTAAGGAAGTTATGTGCAAATTTATTAAAGTTGCCTAAATTTCCTAATAGTAAAGGAGATGGTCACAAATTACTGGACAATAGTAAGCTATTTTCTGGTGTTGCTCAGTAATGCAGTGTATTTATTGATTTATTTTTCTTTGTACGTTTTGACCTTTTTCCATTTTTGATACATTTTTGCTAGGAGAGGAAAAATTAGTGCAAATGTGATGTTTGGGGAACAGTAAAGAGTAGCGGGGATTGTGGCAATCTACATAACGCATACTATTTGGCTGATCGTTGCTAGGTGATTAATGTAGTGTATAATAACTTCTGATTTTTTTTTTTCCAGGAGAACTCAGAAATTTAAGGTGAACTCTCTCCTAAGAAAAATATTGGTACCAATTTAAAAAAAAAAATCTGAGAGGGGGGCCAAAATCCACATCTAAGACTGAATTAGCCTGCAGGTCACTTGTTTTAAAACTTTGGTATGTAAGAAAGTGCTATGAACAATGATGTAATCTGGATGTCAACTGTCCCCATGTCAGTCTCTGCCCCAGAGACATGTAGAATTCGGTGACATTCTGAGTGCCCTTAGAATCAACTGGTACCAAAGCATTGGTAAATAATGGAGTTTTTACTGAAGATTTTGAAGAATAGAGGGAGAAGGATTTATTGTATGTACATAGACTCATGCTACAGTAAAAAAGAGCAAGAAAAACTGTATTAAAAACTCCCTCATTATATATGTCTTTTCTCCAGTCTTTTCTACACAGCTTCTCTGCTTGAGGTGGGGAGCAGAATGGGGTGGCAGTGATGTTTTCTCCTCCTCAACCTTCACACAATACCCAGGAGCCTAGGCTTTTTCCTTCTCCGATTCTCTTAGAGCACTTCAAATGCCACGCCGCACTATTAAGCAGAGCAATCCAGTTTTGCCCACCCTTGGACTCTCAGCCCCGGTGGTACTGCTGCTGCTGAGATTAATATAAGGAACTTGTTTTCCGGTTATGGTTGAAACAGCCGCAAATGTCAATATCTCAGTGTTGGACACTCACAGTGCATGTCTCCTAGTTCACTGTAGTCCACCTCTAGGTGTTGGCACCTGCCTCCTGACTTTTATTCCCGGAGCAGCAGCAGCTGCAGCCCTTCCCACCTTCCCTAGGCCTTGGCCATTTCCATGCACACTGGGCCTGACTTCCAGGGTCGGCACCTGCTTCTCTTTTCCTCAGCGCCTTCTCTGGCTCCTGGAGCCCCCTCGGCCCGCTCCAGGCCCATGGCTGGCTGGAACCGCTGGACAGTGAAGGCCCTTCTTCCACCCCCAGTGACCCATCGTGGGAGTCAGTTTAGGATACCACCGGCCCCTCCTTCCTCAGGGCGGGTAAGTGTGTGGCATGGGTTCTGTGCTGCTTTCCAGAATTCCTCCGTCGGGTTAAGCTCCAGATGCGCACCCTGGTGTATGGAACCTATTGACAGTGAAGCCCTTGTTAGTTTTCTTCTCTTTCCCTGACTCACGTCTTCACGGGTGTTTCCCTGAATCACTGCCCACTTGCATTCTAACACCTACCTCTAGATGCACTTCTGGGGGAACCTAAACTATAAAATATCCTCTAACCAAATGCCAGTTTAATGAAATTAATTAGGCATGGAATTTAGTGAGCCCTTAGTAGTCTTAAGGGAAAGCACGCATTTCCTGCACAACTCGGCTAAAGCTGGTACTCAGACGCAGCACCTCTCTGGCTCACTGTCTAGCAGAACGTGCTCTGACGGTGGCCTGGCCTTCGTTGTGGCGCCCGGGTATTAGAAAAGGGCGTTCTTCTCCCTGGAAATTTTGATTCAACAATTTGAATTTTAGTAAAGCATGCCGACCCCCACCTGTTTTCTGACAAAATCCATTCCCAGGAGTCCCATCTCAACTTGAGGTAGGAGATGATGCTGTGAGTGAGGAGAGAATTTGCTCTTTAGGCCCTTCCACAGTCTTCCCGTGGCTTCAAAATGTGGCCACACTAATGGTTTCCACTCAACTCCATTTGGAAGCCAAGTAGACTCTTGGGCCTAATGGATGCTTGTGAAGTAGTTCGTTATTCCTCCACTGAAGGTTTTCTGTTTGCCTCTAAATCACCTTATTGGTGACTCAACCGCCCCCAGGAAGTTTGGTTCAGGGAAGACATTTAAAATTTCTAACCACTGACCAGGGAGTGGCTTACTCACCCAAAGGGTGCAATCTCTTCATGCTGACATAGGCTCTCTAATGCAAACATCATGAAGTATTCATCAGCTTCCCCTTTGCCTCAAAATAGAACCCATTTCTCCATTTGGATAAGGTATTAGGCTCTAAATGCCTCACAATGAATCTGCTCACTTCTGGGTTCTAATTGTTTCTCTCTCTTCCTTGGAGGGTAACTCTGGCGTGCTCTGCTTTTCTTAGCCATCTGTCCTTCTGCATTTGCTCTCGCCTCATCTCCCTGTCTCACTTTTCCCTTCAGCCTTGTTTACAGTTCTTTTTCTGGAGGGGTGATGGCGGAGTTGACTTCCCAGGGAAAAAAAGATTAAATATTCATGAGAAACATAGTGTGGGCTTAGGGGATCTGGAAGAAGGCGAACTGAATATATAGTAAATGAAAAAATTTAAACATGCTAATTTTAATACTTTAACAAGCACTGGCATGTCTGGAGCCCCTCACAAGATGTAGTCTTCTTGAAGCTGGATAGGCTGTGTGGTAGTTATTTTAGTCATGCATGATATTTTTCCCCTCTGTCATTAAATTAGAATATGATTACCTCCCACAGCCAAAATAGATCCCTTGGGTACTAAGTAATATAATTTATTTCATAAATAGGATCAAAATACCTTTATTAGATGGAAGTGACTGGGGGGAAAACAGCATTTTATTAACATTTTAGTATTGACTCTATTTTATTACATTCAATCAGAATGGGATTTTGACAGCAACCGAGAGATGGACTCTAAACTTTTATTCATACTTCAGCTGCCTTGCTTGAAAGATGCTTGTTTTGTTTTTCTTTTAATGTGGAAACCAAACTGTTTGGGATGGATTCTTTTGAACACCACAAGGGCTACCTGGTTAGTCTGTCTCGGTAGGTTCAAATGAACAGGACCACAAAGAACCTAACGTGCAGAGCCCAGGGTGGAGGACCCGTGAAGTTACTGACTGTCTTCCCCCTTCCTTTGCTTTCTTATTTTCAACAAATATTTATTTAATACCTGAGGATGCAGCAGTCAACAAAACAAAATCCCTTCCCTTATGGGTGTGACGTGTAGGAGGAGAAAGGCAATAAAAATAAAGAAATACGGGCTACTGCAGGGGCTGAGTCCCTGTCCTTCGGCACAGGTTTTCTGGATGTCTGTTCTGTGCAAGTACTGCGTTGTGTACCACCTACAGTCTTAACCTCTGGGGTGTCAGGCAGTCACACTTGGACGTTCTGTAGTGTTTTTCCCTGGGGGTGTTAAAAATAGGATATCAACTCATTTCTAGTTGAGGCATAAAAAGAATGACTGAAATTTACAAGAGGCATTAAAGGTCATTTGAAAAAAAAAGCTGGCTCTGCCACTTCTTGGCAGGGTGCCCTTGGTCAGGTTATCTGACTTCCGCATCTCAGCTTGTTCTGTAAAGTGGTAATAGCACCTGCCTGCTCGGGTTATTGTAAGGATTAAATGAGGCACTATTTGTTGTGTACCTAGAACAGCGCTCCCGGCGTGCGTGCAGTAAGTGACATCTACAGATGTTGGCTATTTGGTCTGCTCTCCTGCCTGGGTCTTGAACTTTTCGTCTCTGTTGGGGTGGTTGGCCAGCTTCTGCTTTAATAGCTCCACTGATGGAACCCTGCACCTTCTGAAAGGCCCTTTGAACTTTGTCCCTTTGCCTGTTACTGCCCTTCCTCCTGTGGAGCTGAAATCTCTCTCTTTGATGTGGCTTCTACCCTGTGGTTTTTCACCTTGGGGATCAGTTCAGAGTAATTCCAGCCCTTCTTCCACATGATGCCCTCCAGGTACTTGAAAAGAGTATGTACCATTTGAGAGTACTTTTCACTGGGCTGAACATTCCAGGTCCTACAGTTTTCTCTCAAAAGACATGGTTTCCAAGTTAGTTCTAGTCTTATCCCAGGTTACTGGAAGGACACGCACCAGTTTCTCCTTCATATAATGTGGCTTGGAGTCTCCTAACCATCCCAAGTGCTCTCCTCTGATCTGTTTCCTCTTTATCTGTTATATTCGCTATTATAGGATGGGATGCCCAGGTGTGAATAAATAGCCTACTGGGTCCTAGCTCTGCAATATACGAGGAACAAGATGGAAGAGGTCCTGCACTGATGGAACTTACATTCCTGTGGTGAAGACAGACAATGATCAGATATAGGAATAAGAAAGCTCTGGGTAATGCTATTTTAGATTGGATGGACAGGGAAGGCCTCTTGAGGAGGTGATACTGAGATGAGATCTCAAGGTTGAAAAGGAACCAACTGCATAAATATCTGGGAAGGACTGTTCCAGGCAGAGGGAAGAGCACTTGCAAATGCCCAGAGGTGAGAACTAGCTTAGCCGTGAGATCAAGCAGCAGAAAGAAAGCTCATGTTGCTGGAGCAGAGTGAATAGGGGAAGGAGGAGCATGTAATAAGATGAGGGTCTACGTCTCTGCGCATCATATGATATCCTGGTAATAACTCTCTTCTCTTGCATCTAGAAAGTTTCAAAGATTCTCAGGATTGGAAGAGACATTTCCCAAACTCCCCAAGCACTTTTCTCGACAGTACCCGGACTCAACCTTCACTCAAGCTGTGCTTAGATTCTTCTAGTGCACTCTGTGGGGAATTGTTTAAAAGATATAGGGGTAGCCTTGGTGGCCTAGTGGTTAAGTTCTGTGTGCTCAGCTTTGGTGGCCCAGGTTTGGTTCCTAGGCGTGGACTTACACCACTTGTCAGTGGCCATGCTGTGGCGGTGACCCACATACAAAATAGAGGAAGATTGGCACAGATGTTAGCTCAGGGGAAATTTTCCTCAGCAAAAAAAAAAAAATAATAATGGATTGCTTTCCCAGACTTCTAGTGCCATGTTCTCTCAGACTTCTGTTCATATACACATACTGTTTTCTCCACCTGGAATTCCTTCCTTCAACTTCAATATCTTGCACATGGTCTACAAAATCCAACTTGAAGGCACCACCACCTCTGAGAGGCCTTCCCCACCCTTTGAATGGCCCCACACTCCACTAGTTAGAGGAGATCTCTGCTCTTTTAACATCCATTCAGATTTCTGGATTAGTTATGAACCACTCTCTTGAAACTGGTTACTTACTTCCTTACCTCCCTCCATTAGTCTTGAGCCTCTTGCAAGAAGAAACTTCATCTTGTGCAACTAACTCTAGAGTTTAGCGAGGTCCTTAACCTTAGTCACTCAACAAACACTTGCTGCATGATTGATTGTTGAGCATTAACTAAAACATCCCCTCCAGAATTTGTCTAGCCCACTATTTCTCATTGGGAGCACAATTTGCATTTTGGACAGTAGAGTTATTTGTTTTGTGGAGACATCCCTTTCCTGACATCCCTGCCTCCTCACTAAGTGCCTCAAAGAATTCTCAAACACCCCCTAGGGGGTAGTAGTGGCCCCAGTTGAGAACTGTTGCTAGCCCATTAACTTATTTATTCATGTGAAAACTTTGGGTTAGCACTATATGCCCTGTGACCAATCCACATGTTTGAGCAACAGGGGAGCAGGAATTAGCTACTTCTCATTCCATCTGTCTTGAGTCATCTCTGTAGGTCAGTTCTTTCTCATTATATCAAAATGTACCTCTCTGTAACATCTATACATTGATTCTGGTCTTATTGTCTAGGGCAATACAGAACATATCCAATCTTTTTCCGTTGTGATAGCCTTTCAACTGTTTGAAGACATTTTTATTGCCCTCTGAGCACCTACAATTTTTCCTTTCTCTAAGTGAAACAATACTGATTTTTTTGACTATTCCCTCTGACATGAATTTGAGTGATCCCAGCTCTGTGTTTTGGGGTAGGGATGTGTCAGTATGTATTCACTTTGACTGTCACACTATAATATTTTTACTCTCCTTTCATGTTTGGCATTTTCCCCATTGTTTACAACTCTAGCAATGCTAGATCTGCAAGGTTTTTGTGTGGGGGAGTATTTTTAAATGCATCAGATCATAGGGATGTAGCCATAGCAAAGTCTTCTTTGTGAAATGATTGCCTCTTTCTAGGCTTCTAGCAAGTGGCAAAATGTTTAGCACCTACTGTGTATGTAATGATATGTTGAACAGCACGGAGGACAAAGAGAAATGTGAAATATCAAAGAGCTGATGAACTCATTAGAGCAGTTTACAAATGTGAAGAAGTTAAAACCAGTGGTTTCCCAGTAAATGTTTAACAACTGGCTCTGTGGGTAGGGAGTACTGGGAGAGTTTTGATTTGCATTTGCTGATTTCTGTGGTGTAAATTCTCCCACCATGACTGACTGCAAGCTACCAACATGATTTCACTGCACGTGGGGTTGGAAAGAGATGTGCAGTAACCCTCCATTTTATAGTATTTCCTCCTTACACATATACAGACATAAATACAGTCATGTACCTCCTAATGCCGTTTCAGTCAATGACAGACAGCACATACGACAGTGGTCCCATAAGATTAGTACCATATAGCCTGGGTGTGTGGTAGGCTGTACCATCCAGGTTTGCGTAAGAACACACTATGATGTTTGCACAACAACAAAATTGCCTAACTATGTGTTTCTCAGAATGTCTTCGTCGTTGGGTGATGGGTGACTGTAACCTCAAGAGCATAGGTGATAGGAAAGTGTAATGCAAGTAACTAGGAAGTGTTATGTTTTGAGTGTTTATTACCTTTGTTTTTAATGTAATTTACTTAATTATAATTTCATGTAATTTAATTTTTACTAGTGCCTGTGTTTGACAACCATGTCTCAAAATTCCTGAAAATTTAACAATTGGCTCTCACAAGCTGATGTGAGCTGGCTCCAGCCCGCTGCTGAGAATTCAATTGATGACACAACATGGTGTCAACATGCCATGTCATCATGGCATCAGACACACGTACAGAATAAATGGGTTGGAAATTCAGATAAGAAAATAATTACTACATTATGTAGTGAGGTCATCAAGGAAGAATTTTCTGGAGGAGGTGGTAGGACTGGAAGAATGCCCAGGATTTGCACTAAAGAAGAGGAGGGAGAACCATTGTGGCTTTTAGTGGAGATGAAGGTTAATAGCATCTTACTTAGTAAAAATAATACAACAACTGATATTTCCTGAGTGCCTACTCTGTGCCAGGCATTGTACTGAAGACTAAAGTGTATAGTTTATTGTGACTGTCTTAAAAAACCAAGAAGTAGATACTATTATTAGCCTCCTATTAAAATGAGGAAACTGAGACTGAAGCCAAGAAACCTGGCTCCAGTCACACAGCTAGTAAGAGTTATTTTGCTTCTTGTGTTCATCTTGTCTGACATTAATTTCAGATGTATTTAGTAGAGGAGACCACACCTGTGAGCATCCTATGGCTTGTTAAATTGTCTATTCATGCACCAACATTCATAATTATGGAAGTCAACTATTGGTTTCAAATACTCTTAGCACTTAAACATTTCCATCCATCTTTCACTGATGGATAAACCACCAAATAATGCTTTCCCGTGGATGTCACTGGATCTTTTTGGGGGGAGACGGGGAGATGGCAAGTGACAGAACACCCAGATGAAATTGGCTTAATGAAAAGTGAAATTGATTGGTCACAAAACTGAAAGTACAGAGATGGGTCTTACTTTAGGCACATCTGGACTCAGGGATTCACATGATGTTGCTCCATCTCTACTTGGCGTTGGCGCCATTTTAGGCAGGTTTCCCTTGGTGGGGCCAGATGTCTGCCCGCAGTTCATGCCTAGATTCTCAGCACTCTAAGTCAGGCAGAAAAGGGGAAGCAGCTCTTTCTCCACATTCTGAAGAAAAGTTTTAGCCTAGGACTTTTAGGCTATATTCTCATTGGCCCAGGTTGGGCTGTCCCTTCATCAGTGAACCACTCATTCTGGCTAGGAGGATAATCTCTAGCCAAGAGTGAGTCACGTACCCTTCCTTTCTCCACAATGCAGGAGCTGATGGATGAGAGTCAGCGAAGGGTATTCCTCAGAGGGAAATGAAGATGCTGTTAGAAGTCCATAATGTGTATGTAAGGAAGAGAAATAAGGGACAGAGGAAGACATAGTCATAAAGGAGATGGTGACACAATGAACACAGACATCAGAGAAACTGTATCATAAAGATTAATGTAGAACATGTGCCATCCAAATCCTTTTGAATAATAACACATACAGAACACAGCTATACGTACATACACAGAACACTTACAGAACAACAGCTCCAACATAAGTAGGCAGACTGTTCCTGTGAGAGTACATTTATTCAACATTTGGGGATCATCTACTATCTGCTAGGCTCTGTGACAGTTCACGTTCACTTTCTCTTTTTTTTGTCTTTATAATTAATGTATCATTGAAAAACAATAGACTACACATATTTAAAGTGTACAGTTTGGATCTGACATATGTATACACCTGTGAAACCATCACATCTAGAAAACAAACATTTCCATCACCCCCATTTCCTAGAGCCCGTTGGCAACGCTGCCTAGTCCCCTATTTTCCCTCCCTCCCCACGCAACCTCTCTGATCTGCTTTCTGTCACTATAGATTAGTGATTTGCATTTTCTAGAATGTTATGTAAATAGGAGTATATAGTATGTACTTTTTTGGTATAACTTCTTTCACATAGTGTAATGATTTTGAGATTCATCCATGTTACGTATATCAATAATTTGTTCCTTTTTGTGGCTGAGTAGCATTCCAATTGAGTGGATTTACTATAATTTGTTTATTCACTTGTTGATGGATATTTGGGTTGTTTCTAGTTTTTGGCTCTTATAAATAAAGCTACTATGAACATTCATGTGCATGCCTTTGTGTGAACATGTGCTTTGGATTCTCTTCAGTAAATACCTAGGAGTGGAATGCCTGGGTCAGATGGCAGGTATGTGTTTAACTGTGTAAGAACCTGCCAAATTGTTTTCCCAAGTGGTTGTACTATTTTACACTCTCACCAGCAGTGCATGAGAGTTCCAGTTCCTCCACTTCTTGGCCAATTGTATGGTGAAAATTTTTTTTAAATTTATTCATTCTAATGTGTATGTAGTGGAATCACAGATTTTAGTTTGCATTTTCCTAATAACTAATGACAGTCTTATTTTGACATTATTTCTTACCTAGAGATGATGGGATTTTTCTGTGAGGTAAAATTTCTCTCTATATAACTATAGACTAAACTCTTCTGACTCCTTGTGCACAAAAGGTGTTATTTCTATGTGGAATAATGACAATTCAGTCATACAGTATCTCCCTTGACTTATTATATCCGTGAAACTTTCTCTAAAGAAACTAGTTGCTATTTTACCCTCTCAAAATTATTTGCCTTTTGAAACCATTGCTTGAAACCAGTGTAGTTTAAAATAATGTAATTTTAGCAGACTGTAGCTGGCCCTATTTTTTCTTTATGTGACTCAAAATTTGCATGTAGAAATTTATTAGGACGTCTATCTTTAGAAGTAGTCAAGGCAAAATCTTTCTTGGGTGTCTTCTCTCTGGAAAATTCTGGACTCACAGCCGGAGATGAAGTGACATAGTAAGGGAAAGAAAATTTGCTTTACTGTCAAATGGTGCAATTATCTTTCTTTCTGGAATTGCTTATATCCACACATCAGCAATATCGAGCATTGTTGTGAGGTTGGATTTTTTTAGAAATAGCCGCTTGATTACTGTGCTTGCCTCAGTTCTGATGCTGTATTTTACTTTTTCTAATCTTAATTGAATGCTTCTGATTAAGTCAGTATTTTCTGGTGTGCCTGCATGCACATAAAGCTTTAATTTGAAGGAGGAAATCAGATTATTTATCTTTGTTTTCTGGTTTCCAGCTTCCTGCATTCAAGCCCAAGGCCTGCCCTTGAATGGGTACCTGGGTTTCTGAGAAAGTTATCACCCATGATTTGACCCAGCAATCTATCTGCTCACCTCAAAAATCAGTGATAGTTCTGTTGTGGCGATTGAAGTGGTGGAGTGAAAGGAGGAGAAAGGATGAGTAAAGTAAGGGTTCTTAAAAAGACTTCAGGGCTGCGCTGGCAGCGCATTTTAAAGAATACTAAGTTGTAATAATCACCTCTAACACATATTAACATTTAATGTGTGGTCAATCCTGTACTAAGTTATTTCCTGGCATCCTCTGATTTAATGAGGATAAGCAGTGTCATTATCCCCACATTTATAGATGTGGAAACTGAGGTTCAAAGAACTTAAATAATTTGCTGAAGGTCATTGAGTGTGTCTTGACAGAGCCTGAGCTTGAATCTGGGCCTGTGTGTTCCAGAACACTTTTTTTTTTTTTTTTTTTGGTGAGGAAGACCAGCCCTGAGCTAACATCCGTTGCCAATCCTCCTCTTTTTGCTGAGGAAGACTGGCCCTGGGCTAACATCCGTGCCCATCTTCCTCCACCCTATACGGGACGCCGCCACGGCATGGCTGACAGGCAGTGCGTCGGCGGGCGCCCGGGATCCGAACCAGCGAACCCCGGGCTGCCAAGCGCGGACTAAACCGCTGCGCCACCGGGCCGGCCCCTCAGAACACATTTTAATCACGACATTGTACTGATTTGACTAGGACCAAAAGTTTATTGACTTATCAGAAAATATGGAAGAAGAATAATTTTTATAGCTTTGGAAATTTTTGCCATTCATGTCCCTAAACAGCTTGCTTTATGCTGGATGAATGATGAGAATTTAACTACAAAAATATGTTAAATACTTATTACCTGGGTGGGTACCTGGATGCTCCACTGAGGATAAACACAGAAATATTCCTGGAAAGAAACATCAACCGATAGCAAGATTAGGCAAACAAAAGCCTTAACAAACCTCCCACTACCTTTTCTTCCTTTTCAAGTTCTGGATGCCTATATGTCCTCCTGGTGAAACACCCCCAGAATCTAAGTTTTGGAAATGTCCTTAAATGTCATCTCATCAAGATCCTGTGTTGGTTCATTTTATGTGTCAACTTGACTTGGTGACAGGGGGTGCCCCGGTAATTGTCAAACATTATTCTGAGTGTGTCTGTGAGGGTATTTCTGGATGAGATTAACATTTAAATAGGTAGACTGCTGCCCTTTGGACTGGAACTATACTCACCCTGCAGATATTGGGACTCAGCCTCCATAATAGCGTGAGCCAATTCTTTATAATAAATCTTTATATTATACACACACACCTTCTACTGATTTCTGTTTCTCTGAAGAACCCTGACTAGTACAGCCCCCTAATATGATTCCCTTTACATAACTCCATGCCAAGCGATCATTCAGTCTGGATGTAATCAGAATGTGTTTTCTCCTCTCCTGGCTCCCCAAAGTATAAAGGTTACAAAGTATAAACGTCTGACCATTATACTCACCAAAGTAAAATGATTAGACCTATCCTTTCAGCACCAATCATCTTGCTAGGTATTTTGGGTTCCACCCTCCATTCTTCAATCTCTGGAGCTTAAAGCAGCTAGGACATTGTAAGGTTGTAGTGGGAGTGAGTTTTCTTGTGGGCTGCATCTTCTGGAGCTGAGCGAAGTCTTTGGGCATGTGCAGGCTCCTCTCCTACTAGGTGTCACTGTGCTTGCAGGGCTGGTGCTGTGAGGTCACTGAAGCAGCAGCAGGAAGCACCCAGAAGCACTGGCGGTATATGCGCCTCGTTCCAGGGGAACTTAGACCATCTGCAAAGCTGGACTTGGTTCTCGCCTGCAGGGTCCATCCTGGTAAAGGGCTGTCATCCTGGGCTGCGCAGACTCGGCATTCACAAATGTCTATGTCTGTCTCCAGCTTCTGCCTTGGAACAGGGTTTTGTTTTCTAGTGTGGTGGGTGATTTTTTTCTTTTACCCCTTCTCATTCCTTTATGATTCTAGGCTTTTGGAATGCAGATGCAAGAAAGGGCTCCATTTTTCTCTGCTCTCTGTTGGTCCCTTCCCTGGGGCAATGAGCACAGGCAACTTGGCTAAGAAGGAGCATAGAAGGAAGAGTTAAGGAGAAAAAGATGACTCTGGGATGTCAGCTAACATTTCAAAAATACTGTCATCACATTTGCTTTAGTGTTTCCAGAATAGAGGAGTAACTGACTCCTTTTCCTCCTCCCAACCCAGAAAAGACGCGTTCAATTTTTGGACTGTGGGGTTAGCATTAAGCTTGGTTTCTCCAGGCTTAACATCTCCAGTTCCCTTCATTCTTCAACTCTTTATTCCTTAAATGTGACACTTAATGTGTCACACTCACTTAAATGTGACATCCATTTAAGTCTCTCATGTCCTGCTTTCTTTCTTGGAATGTGCTCCAGGGTTTGAGTGAGACAGGCGCAGGACACTTGCATAATTTCAGGTGGTGTGTGTTTTAGTGATAAAAGCACTCAACCCCTAGAGTGCAAGTATGCGTACACACACACATGCTGGAAGTTAGAGCAAGAGCAGATGCAGAATATCTTCCTGCAGTTTCGCTTGGCCCCCAGAGTCTCTCATGGGTGGGGAAGGGGGCACGCAGCCACCAGTAACATTGTCCACTTAAAGTGAGGTCTTGAAGGAGCCAAGAAGCTTAATTTTGTGCTGGGCCAGAGTCACTTTATGTTGAGTCTTTCATCACCATTCAGAAAGAATTTACACATTCAATAAAGTCTCTGTGCTTAATTCTTGCATTTAAGAGGATATTTGCAAACTTGAGGCTCTGCTGGTTCTTGAAGCAAACTCATGTCAGAGGGTTCCACCTGACCTGGAGAAGAAGGCAGTCAGCCAGTAGGCCTCTCTGAGCTGTCTCTTTGCCCTCAGCTCTCCAGCCTCCTGGAAAGCCCATTCATTCACAGCCCTGGAGAGCACATTATCACGCTTTTAATAGTGGCTTCCCCTCACTGTGGAGAGGTGTGCTTTATGCAGTGTGGTGAGGGTAGACCTGGCTTTGCCAAACAGCACAGAGTTTAAAGCTGTTTTCTTGTATTCCCCCCTCCACCCTGTATCCCTTAATGCCCAGAGTTAAAGAACATAAAAATTCTGATCCAAGTTTTTCCAGGGGAGTGTACACCTGGACAGATCATCTATCAGTGTGAAAGGAGAGTAGGTCCACCATGCACTTTGGAATAAGAATAGCTCATGAGAGATGGAACACACAGAGGGACAATGGCCGGACCATATATGACAATAGAACTCTGACCCGCAACCTCCACAGCAGTTGGCCCACCAAGGTCAGGACTTGGTCAGTGGCTGCCAGCTCCCCTCTTTTTTGCCCCCATTTCCAATTCAAGACCAACCAGAAAGTGTCAAATATGCTTTTCAAACCAATCAATTAAGATGCTCTGCTTCTCAGGTAGCTCACCTGCAGCCTCCCTGGGCCAGCTACCTCCAATCAAAGCAAACCAGCAGCCTCCCTCTTTCGTTACAAAGCTCTCTCCCGCCCTGCCTGCCCTTGAGTCTCTGCCAAGTGTGAGTGATGGTGTCTGACTCCTTGTTATAGCGAGCTTCTGTCTCTTCTCACTGGGGTGGTCTTTATTTATATCCATTCCTTTGTTTAATCCTCACAACAACCCTATGAATCCACTAATTCCTGTTGTCTCCATTGTTCCAATGAGGCACAGAGGGGATAAGTTATCTGTACAAGGACAGAATTTGAAGCTAGGTTTGTGGGCCTCCGAAGGGCATGTCTTTGTTCTGCTCCCTCCTGCTTTCTCACTGTGAGCCCTTAGGAACCATGCGTTGATACCTGCTGTAGGATTGGTAAGAGTTGAGATTTAATAGAAGATCGTGTGTTTTTTTTTTAAATATATGTCTACTTTAGGTCCTCAGGCCAGAGATGGACAGCTGGTCACCTGCTGGGTGCCCCCCTTCCATGACGTAGGCTTGTGAAATGCTTTTCAGCTGGGTTTACATTGCCCACAGCTCTTGTATCTAGCTGAGTCCATGTGCTATTTCTGACTGATGGAATGTGAACCTAAATGATGTGTGCTCCTGTCAAGAGGTAGTGGAGTTTCTGATAGGCCATGCCCACACGCTCTCGTCCTTCCCCGCAAATTGTGGAGAGTCATGTTGCAGATGGAAGCCACAAAGGTTGGAAGGAACCAGAATTCCTGAGTTTGTACTTAGAGGAGCGCTGCTAGACCAGGAATATCCTCCACTGGACTTGGCAGAAGTGAGAAATAAATGTTGATTATGTTAATTCATTGAGGTTTGGGGGTTCTTTCAATAGTCAGCCTGCCCTGACTCACACACTGCTCTTTAGAAATACTTTAAGGGGGAGGGTTAGGCCCCCAGATCATTTTCTAGAAACAATTTGATTTCATCTGAGTAACTCAAATGTACATGCTGATATTTCCTTTGAAGCATTTGTAGACTTTTTAGCTTGTGGAGCTGAAATGCGAGCACAGTAGACTCTGGGGCTAGGAGCTGACATTGAAAGCAATTGATTGTAGCCATACGGGGAGCAGGACAGACAAGGTAAATAAATTATGAATTCCGGGGGAAAGGAGCTTGCAATAGCTGCTGTTTCATTTCCCTCTTAACCCCCTGTGACTGTAAACACGCTTACAGATATATTTTATTAATCATTGTTTTGATGTATTTGGATTTTGCAAGTGGCTATTGTAGCTAAGGGATTTCTGGACACCCCTCTAGCTAATCAGATTAGGGACGTGAATGCTGCAGTGACAAACTCGTGTATGTATGAAAAGACAAATGGAAAAGCTCTCCCTCACCAGCGCTTGTAACTAGCTGTTTGTTTAAAATAACAGCTTTAGACCGCTTTCCCACTGTGCTGTCCTCTCTTCTGTCTACAAATGATGGACTTTAGATGGCAAATTACATGAGAGAGCCTTAACAAATGGATATCTTTCAAGGGACATCATCAGAATAAAACACTTCAAAATTCACTTTATGCTGCTTGAAGAAAGATAGCATTGATATGGTATATTGAAAGAGCCACAGCTACCAGAACTTTCAAAGACCTGTTCATTTTATAAAGAAAGCAAGGCAAAGCATGTCTGTCATTAATGGTGGAGCAGGCTAAATCTTAAGAGGACAACATTGGCTTCGCATGAGCTCCAGACTTACCCACACAAGCATGTGTGTGTGTGTGTGTGTATGAACTCCTGGTTTATTTATCTGTACTTCACTGGGTAGTGGTAACTACTAGTCTCAAACTTTGATTCTTTTCAAAAAGACAGCTCCTAGTGATGTCTGACCCAATCCTGCATCACCCTATGTCCCAGGAAACCTGGTGAGATCACTTTTCTTTCTGATAGTCCTTCCTACACAGTCATCTTGCAATAGGACCTTTTGCTACGGAAATATCTTATTTATTTATTTATTTTTTTGCTGAGGAAGATTTTTCCCTGAGCCAACATCTGTCACCAATCCTCCTTTTTTTGCTTGTGGAAGATTCACCCTGTGCCAACATCTTCATCTATTTTGTATGTGGGTTGCCACCACAGCATGGCCATTGACCAGCTGTGGAAGTCCGTGCCTGGGAACCAAACTTGGGCCACCGAAGCAGAGTGTGCCGAACTTACTTTACTAGGCCAATGGGGCTGGCCCACCTTTTTGATTTTTATATGGTTTTTGCTCTGCCTTCTTTACCATGTCTGTTTTGTTCACCGTCATATCTCCAGTGCCTGGCACCCTGCCTGCCACATAGACTACATTCAGTATTTGTGGAATGTATACACGGGTGAGCAAAGTGACTGGAGATGACAGGAATTGGGGAAGTCTTAACATGTAAACATAAGATGGGACTTGGGATAAAATGTGAAGGTTGGGTAACTTGTGAATATGTCAAGAGGAGGAAGAGTGTTCCAGGTGGAGAATGGAATACACCATGGGATAATCTAGGAGTCAGAAATGCGTTCAGTGTTCTCAGAACAGTAAGTAGACAGTTGGGGAGACAGTGTGGCAATATAGAAGATGTGTTTCATGTCTGAGGCCTGGTTAGAATGCCAAGCATCAATAAAGCGTGGAAAATTCTTCATTGAAAGTTTTAAGATAGCCTTGTTTTAACTCAAAAGGTGTTGTAAATTATGTTTTTTATGGGCCAGTTTTACAAGTTAGAGCCACATACTTTAATTCCTGTTAGCCTGTGTGATTCCTCTGCATTAAACTGTCTTTAATACTACAATGTAAAACCAGAATATGAGTATTTATTGGTTTTGTGTCCCCAACGGAAAGAATAGAAAGTCATTTGTCACTCAGCCATTATACTTTCCCATTCCTAGCCCCATTTCCCATTCCCATTCCTGGATGGAAGACTCTTATGAGTCAAGAAATATTTCCTGGGCTAGATGTGGTTATGTCAGAAATAATGATAGTGTTTCCTCCTGGACTGGAGCTCAGTTGCTTGGGTCCCTGTGTGTCCAGTTGTAGGGACAGCTGGAGGGGCAGGGCTGGATCTGAGGTGTCATTCTGATGGATGTAAAGCCAGCTGCAGCAACTCCAGTCTGTTTGGGGACTCAGCTGTTTTATGGTCCCATCTGCCTGCTACCCACCAACTCCTGATGGTCAGAGAAAACCAAGCTTCTCATTGGTCACTCTCCCATAAAGCTCTACATGTGAAGCAGGGGCCTCTGACTCATTTCCTTCATGAACAGAAGCAGAGGAGTAGGTGGTCTAACTATCTTCAGCTCAGCTATCTTGGCTCATTTAGGGAGACTAATTTAATAAATCAGAACATTTTTCTGGCTCAGACCTGTTTTCCAGCAACTATAATAGTAATAATTGCTAATATGTATTTAGTCGTTACTAAATGCTTAGAACCACACTAAATACTTTACCTGTGTTATTTAGTTTATTCTCCAAGAACCAAGTATTTTTATGATCGCCATTTTGGATGAGGAGACAGAGTCTAAGGAACATCCCTAGCATTATATAGCCAGTGAGTGACAGTTATCTATGGATTCATGATATGGTTTGATCCCAAATAGAGCCACTATCTAATGCTAGCCTTTGCCGCCATTTTAAATATGGGAATGATTCCATATTTAAGGCGAAAATCTTCATCCCAGTTTTCTGCCGGACCTCCAAGTTTGGACAGTCCCAGACATAACTTTAAGAGAGATCCTTTGCAAGGATTGTTCGGGTAGAACTAGGAGCACTACAAGAAAGCCGTGATCTCAGTACCCACTCACCCAATGGCCTGAGCTCCAATCCCAGTGTACCATTCCTGACTGTGTGACTTCAGCCTGTGTGTGTCAACTGCTTTGTACGGCACTTGTTAGGGCTCCATAGATGCTATTAATAATTTCTTCCAAAGTGTACACAGTTTGAATTGATAATGGTAGAACCATTTTTCTAGTTCGAGGGTGTGCACTGGCTCACCTTTTCTCTTTCAGAGAGCTTGTGTTGGAGTGCCCAGCATCCTGGTAATGAAGGAACGAAGCAGAGTGGACAGGTGCGTCTAACCTGGAGAAGAGGTTGCAGAACTGACTAAATAAATGTACTGTCATATATTTGTGTGGGGAACTGAGATTGGAGGATGAATCATAAAGTGCTGAGAGGACTCCTGTTTGAGCCTGACATTCTCTGACAATATTCCTAATCTTTTAGGGTCACAGACCAGTTGATAGTTGTAGGAGCATCTACCTTCCACGTGCACGTACACACAAAACTATGCATACAGTTTTGGGGTTCACAGAAACATCCTCTGAAGCCCATCCATGTGTTTGCTCTCGGGCTGAGGGCACCTGTCCTGTTATCAGGGCCTATGGGGACACTGAGATTCTTTTCCGTGAGGAGCTTTCCTCAGCGGTGATGAGGGAATTGGAGGCCGAAGGCTGAGGAGGAGTTTTGTAGATAGCAAAGAGGAAAGGACATAGCAGTAAAGGGGATTTCATGGACAAACTTACGAAAGAGTAAAAGTGAATGGTGGAGTGCCCTTTGAGGAAGAGCAGATGACCTGGGACTCAGTGAAGAATGTTGTTTGACACCATACTAAGGAGTTTTGTCTTATCTTTATAGACTATCGGTCCTCGGCATTACAGGCCTGGGATGGGGCAGAATGGGAAGAGGGGCCTCCAAGCCCCTACCAGAACTGCAGCTGGAGCAGCTGCATTTTATGATTTATAGATAAGATTTGGCTTGAATTAAGGATTTTTATACCTTTAATATGTTGAAAAAATTTTTAAAGATTGAAAAAAATAGTCAATATTTAAATATTTTTTCAACGTTAAATATTTTTAAATATTGAAAATATAGGCAATAGAGAAGAAAGGAAATTTTAAGACAGGGAATTGATGTGAGCCAGTCTGTATTTGAAAGACAATGCTGGCCACCAAGGCTCAGCCAGAACACCAATCAAGAGGGCAGGTGAGTCTTGCCTCTCGATCTGAACTATCCCAAAGAACTTTCTGCAGTGATGGAAATGTTTTATGTCTGTGCTGCCCAGCAAAGAAGCCACTAGCCACATGTGGCTATTGAACACTTGAAATGTGGCTAGAGTCATGGAGGAACTGGATTTGTAATGTTATTTAATTTTAGTTGGTAAAAATTTAAATCGCCGTTTATGGCTAATGGCTACCATATTGGACAGTGCAACCTAGATCGATGGTCTCCTACCTCCCGAAAGGAATGCAGCCCTGCCCACACTTGATTTTAACATAGTTGATATTAAAAATATTTAAGTGAGACCCATGTCAGACTCTGGAGCTGTGGAGCTATAAGATAACCAATATCTATTGTTTTAAGCCACTAAGTTTGTGGTACTTTGTTATGGCAGGAGCAGGAAAGTAATAGTTATCAACCTCAAATGGCATCATTAAAGGAGATTTTGGACAAACATTATTTCAGGCCAAGAGTCACCAACTCTTGAGAGACAAGAATTTTACTTTTTGAAAGCGTATTATTTTTCTGAACATCTAAGTAGTCTATGGTCAATACAAAATATTTGGAGAAAGCACAGGACATTATAAAGAGGAAGAAGCAGGTGGCCACATCTCCCTTTCTGGAGGAAGATACTAATAAGATTTGGATATATTCCCTTCTAGTTTTTATTCATATTTTTATGGTGAAGATGATAATGAGCTTAGAGTTACTGAATGATTATTTTGTGCCAGACCCTGTTCTAACCACTTTACTGATACTAACTCATTTAAATCCCCATTGCAATCTGTGAGATAGGCAGTCTTCCCATTGCACAGATAAAGAAACTGAGGCAAGAAGATACATCACCTGTATATCTGTATAGGACTTGGCAGAGCAGTGCATCTGTCTAAGGCATGAAGTGTCAGAGCACAGCTTAATCCTACGCTATACTGCATATATTCTGAATATACCATTTTTAATCTCGATTTTTTTTCATTTAACCCTTTAAAGATTTTCCCATGTTATTAGCAACTCCTCAGTGCAAACATGGGTAGCACAAGTGTCACCCTTTGGGGGCCACATTTATGCCAGAATAATTACAATGATCTTCTTTATTGAAAAGAAGCATACTGGAAATCGAAATCCTTTTGCTTAAAGGTGAAATGAGCATGATGCTATCTTATGAATGGAGGCGAGGGGTGGGGCAAGTGTCAGATAAGTTTGTAAAGTCATTTACTTGCATCTTGGAGTTAATCTTCCTTTAAAATAATGTGATTCATTATTGGATCAGCAGCAGCACCCCCTTTCCCACATGCATATTTTTCATAAAATATAATGGAACTACTCAATGTTGTCAGTACCTTAACGTTTATCCCCAGAGATTGTGTTTGAAGGAAAGAATATGTCCCCCAGGGAGGGCAGCTACAAAATTAGTACAAAGTTGATCAGAGCAGAGATATGCAAATTATCATTAAAAAAACAATAGAGTGTCTGGGCTTATAAGATGTTACCCCAGAAAAGGAAGACATAAGTCAGAAAGCTCTTAGCCGTGGAAGAAATGAGAAAGGAGTGCCTCGGACATCCACTGGCCAAGTCCAAGGTGGCCCTGTGCCTGGTGGAGGGAGCTCAGCCAATGGCCTCTGAAGGGACTGGCCTCCCTGGAAGATAGATGCATCAGGTTAGTTTAGATGATGCAGTTAACATCAGCTAACTCTCTTGTTTTATTTGCATATTCATCCAACAATTTCTGGTTAAAATTTGGCTTCTTAACTAGGTCTACCTAGAGAGAGAGATTTCTCTGGTCATGCTGCACAGGTACTGTATCCCTGTCACGGTGATATTTATCATTGTATATATTGTATATACTTATATACATTATATATATTGTATATATTATATATATTTATCATTGTATATATTGTATTTATTATCATTGTAAATTAAAAGACAGATGTTGCAGGTCTATGAAGGTTTCCTGAGTTTGGTTAATTCAAATACACCCCTCAGACATGGCACACCGACAAAATCACATCTCTGAGCGAGCCTGTGAGACTGCTGGCCAGTCTCTGAACCAGGGACTCATCTCCTTTGACATCAACATTGACCATGTTTAGCCTCCTATTGTTATTGAAGCAACTTCAGTGTCTATTTGTGACAAAAGAATAGGAAAAATACACTTGTGATCTTAGTAATTTCTACAAAAGGATGGTAAGGTCAAATAAGAACAGTTTAATTAGAGAAAGATGTAGATGCTGCTGCTGCTGCTAATAATAACAAATAACATTAATTGGGGACTTAAAAATGTGTCAGGCATTGTGTTATGCACTTTAAATGAATTATTTCATTTAATTCTAGCAACCCCGTGAGGAAAGTATATTATTATGTACCAGTTACAATTGAGGAAATGGAGGGATCTAGAGGGCAAATGACTCACATGAGGCCAGATATCCCGGAAGCATAGCGCCAAGATCACAGTCCAAGCAGCAGGAGCCTTTGCCCAAACCCTTAACCATAATGCTGCGCGAAGGAGCTGAAAGGAGGCTGGGGGGAGAAACTAAGGGAGACTTGCCTCTCAGCTGTAAGAGTTGATGTCACTCATTTGTAACATCATCTTTTTGATCCAAGTATATCATTAACTTTTCATAGTGACCAATCAGGGTTCAATGTCTATTCTTGGCTCACCACTTAGAGGAGGAGAGAATCTTCTAAAACTAGATAAGAATCGGAAGGGGCTGGAGCAGAGTGATGAGGAAGGGGGTCAAAGATGATACATGTGTATGGAGAAGATTGTCAGATAAAAAAAATATGGAAGCTATGAATGTTGACAGATGAAAAGGGAGAGGGTGGGTTTGATGTCCACTCATAATCTTTTTGAGGGAGAAAAAAAGAATGGATCAGACACCAGTTACTAGAGGAATCTTTGTTTCTGTCTGGAGAGGAGGCGAGGGGTAAGGGAGGCATACTCAGCTGGACGTCAGTCTGTATGTTCCCTGGTTTGTAACTGGAAGTCCTTCCTATTTGCCTTTGAGCTCTGGAACTGTTTTATTGCTTTTATAAACTACTAGCTATCTTCTTTTAGGGGGAAATAACAGATGGTCATGCTGGAACTGAGCTTTTTATCTGAATCTTCAAAACCTTTTTGTGCACAATTTATGAGGTTCACTTCTTTGCAAATTCAGTGCTTTCTTGTAGCTTTTCCTTTTGAGATGAGCCACAAGAGCCTCATTTTCGTTGGGCATTACCTATTAGTGGCAAAACTCCTTTCTTATTTAATCAGCTTCTCCAAAGGAATAGTTCAGATACGTTCTATTTATGAGGGTGAAAAGATTTTGGCAGTCTGACTAAAAATAACACGTCGAATCTGCCACCTGGGTCTTCCTTCCATATTCATCTTGTATTTTTGTGCGTTTTGCTCATGGAGTTCAAGCTAATAGTTCAGCCCCTGTGAGCATGGAAGAAATTTGACTGGGTCAAGTGTTCGTGCCTGAGGTCCGGAGACTGTTGCAGTGCTGGGAAAGGCTGATCCCGACCTGGCCATGTGGTTGGAAGATGAAGTTACTGTAGCCCCGAATCCTGGCCATCTTAGATTGAGAATGTACAGCGGATTATTACGCACACTCTCTGTCGAGTGAAAAACAAAAATGAGTAAAATAGTATTGCCTGTGAAAAAGACCTAGGAAAGGATATGTTTTTTCATAATTACTAAAAATCTGTAAGAGAGTTGGATACACAGTAGGCTCAGAAAACAACCAATCAAACCCAACCCAAATCAACTTTGCAGAGTTAAGGGTGTTCATAGCTCTTTTTGTTCTACAGGCATGTTTCCCGAATCGCTTGGAATTAATACTGTTCTGATTTATTATCCCAATCCCTGGGTCCACCAGAGATGCTCCTCGCCAGCTTTTGCACAGCCGTGGAAGACTGCGTAGGCTTCAGGATGGCAGGAGAGTTGGTGGCTGAGAACACAGACTCTGGAGTCAAAAGTTGGGGTATAAGTCTGGGGTTTGCCACTTACAAGCTGCATGACTTGGGGGTAATTTTTCAGATTCTTTAAGCCCTTTGGTTTTCCTCAACTGCAAAATAGATGTGACAGGTATTTTCCAGGGCTGTTATGAGGATGAAATCATATACATATACATACATAGACCCACATATATGTATATATGTGGCATACTGTATATCTATATGTATGTATAAAGTGCTGGCATAGAGTATATGCACAATCACTGACATCAGTATTATTTTTCAGTTGCAGACTTTGCCCCTGTGTTGTCTTTGTGAAGGAAGAAATACTAGTCTCAGTGTTGAGTATTGCTTGCTTTAATTATATTGGTTTAAGGGGGAGGGCTAAGTCTATGGTTAAAAAAAAATCTTTTTTGGAAGCTCTGTGTACTACACTTCTATTTTGGAGAGTCATGAAGGCTCTGAAAAGTCCTGCAGTAAAGAAACCTATTACAGTTTTTATATGCTGAATATTCCCAAAACTTATTTCGTCACTAAAATCATTTTTTCCAGTTATACCTATTAACATCCTGTGGATTTACTGCTCTGCAAACACACTTCAGGAAATTCTGACCAGGTTGATAGCCATGGTCTTGAATATGGAAATGTGTATTTGAATCCTTGTTCTATGCTTCCTGGCTCTGTGACTCTGGCAAAGCTCTGAACTTGGCTCTCTCCTGCTATTAGTTAAGGCTCAGCTCAGATGCTGTCGGCTCCAAGACCATGGGCCCCAGATGAGTGGGTGAGAAACATGTCCTCTCTGGGCTCATAATCGGTGCCAGGCAGAGCACCGCTGGGACCTGAGGCAAAAGGAAAAATCGATTATCCTGATATTGTCTTTATTTAAAATGAAGTTCTTCACTTACCTCACCCTCTTCTTGGCCCTGCTTATGATGCCCTGGACATGCATCTCTCGGCTAGATACGTCTCCACGAATAGGCTGATAGCTCCTGGGGAGTCAAGACCGTGCTGTGTGAATCCTTACGTCCATGGTGCCTCACTTAGTACTGGCACAAAGTCGGTTTTCAGTAAATGTGTCTCAGACTGGAATGTGCTTCCCCTAGAGATCCACTCCTCCACTTCCTTCGTGTTCTGTTTATGTCTCACGTCAGAGCAGCCTTTCCTGTAAGATGGCATCGCTCTCACCACCACCTCAGTATTTATCCCTATGGTGTTTAATTGTTCTTCATAGCACCTATCGTGATCTGACATCTTTTTGTTTATTTTTTATTGCATATCTCCCTTGACTTCAAGGTTGCTTGAGCAGAGTCTTGGTCTGTTTTTCTCATTTCTGCACCCCCAGTGCCTAGCATGGTGCCAGGTACATAGTAGATATTCAAAAAATATTGGCTGAGTAAATAGATTATTGGATGAATGAAAGAATGGATTATTGGATGAATAATAGCTGCTTTTTCCTTCATTGCCTCTTCTGGCAAATGGGAATAATGCACCTTAAGCTCATCTGCTAATAGGATTAAATAAGAAGGTGTATATGGTGGCACTTAATATCATGCTTTGCCCATTGGTGGTGTTCAATAAATGTTTGTTAAATAAATCTGAATCCAGCTGAAGATGAATGGAAAATGGTAACGCATAGGAGGGTTTTCTGGGACTAGTGATAACGTCTGTGCCAGAGTTTTCTAATACCATGAAAAGAATGCTAGACCATGGTGTCATTTATTTAGTGGTATTTTTATTAGCAGAATATCAATGAAGCAACAGTCATACCCCCTTTTTTTGTTTTTTGGTGAGGAAGATTGGCCCTGAGCTAACATCTGTTGCCAATCCTCTTTGCTTGAGGAAGATTGTCACTAACATCTGTGCCAGTCTTCCTCTGTGTTGTATGTGGGATGCTGCCACAGCATGGCTTAATGAGCAGTGTGTAGGTCTGCACCCAGGATCCGAACCTATGAACCCGGGCTGCTGAAGCAGAGGGTGCAAACTTAACCACTGCGCTGCCAGGCCAGCCCCCATACTCCTTTTTTCAATAGAGTCTATATTCAATCAGAGACTGAAATAATGGTTTTTCATCTTATGGTTCTAGATATTGTTGGACAGCATCAAGGGAAGTCCTAGCCTTTGGACTTGAATTTTGGCTCCACCCTTGACTGATTGTGGGTGATTTCAGATGACTCACTTACCCTCTTTTTGAGCCTTAGCTCCTTCGTTTGTAGAAGAATATCATTGTAAATAGCTAGATCTCAGATATGCTGTAGGAATCCCATGTGCTCATTTTATGAAACAGTCAATGTTAGTTGCTGCTGTTCTTTTTACTGCTGTTACCACCACCACCACCGCTGCCACCACCAACACTGCTACCAAGTGACATCTCCTGGGAATTTCTAAGCCAAGCTATAAGGAAAAAATGCTATGCACTATTTATTTCTCTCGTAAACTTGTAGCAGATCTCAGAGTCCAAAGGGAAGCTGGAACCAGGACAAATTGGATTAACTGATTGTATCCACTGATAGAACCCGGAAGCTGCTGTTGCCACCGGGACGCTGTCCTTTGGGTCCTGTAACTCTGATCTCCACATTCCCTCAGGATTCTCCTGCCACCTGTGGGAGGTTCCAACACAGACTGACAAATCTTTGGGACGGCGTCCATTAGCTACTAAGAAGGTTGTTGTCTTGCACTATGAAGGAATGCAAATGATGCACCATGTTGGTCTGTTAATGCTCCATTTCTCTGTTTCCTGTCTGTGTGTTTTCCAGGTGAGCAAGCAATATTGCATAAATCAGTCTTTCCCAGTGAGCCGAGACTGTGTCAAGAAAAAGTCTAGAGGTGTGACCTTGGTGCTCCTTGGAAGGGAGAGAAGTAAGATGATGGAATCCTAGCCACAAAGCCGAGTCCAAGGAGCTGTTCTTGAAAGTGAATCATGAATCTTTAAGGTTATTTAAAGATTACACTGCTAAAAAGGTGTGTTTGTTTATGCTCTGTTTTCCCGAGGACTTGAAAAGAGCTAGCAGCTTCCCTTGGGTGCTCTTCCTTGCCCACCTCCACTCCCTTTCTTCTACTGTTCCTTCATTTCTTTCTGAAGAGATCACAGCAAACTGTGTGTGTGTTTTCTCCGTAAGCACTAAAGAAAAGATAGCCCCCTTAAAATAGAATGACTGGGAACATATCTCCTTAAAAGAAGCTGAGATAACAGATTTCATTAAAACTGTGCTTTAATGGAATTGAAGAGAACTCTATCATTAAGATGTGTTTGCAGAAGGTAAGTAGAAAGTGATTTTAATTATTGAATGTTTCTAAATATATCCACCCACTCCTCCCCAGCCAAGTACTGCAGCTCTGAGGTTCCAGGAGAAACTATATAATACCACTGAAGGGTGACTAGAGATATCCACACTGACCGTGATTTGGCAAGGTCTCTCCTTAATTAACCAAAGCAGAGACAAACCTAGAATTTTCTGCTCACATAGTGGAGTAATATTTTGAAATATTATAACTATGCTCCTTATTTTCTGCTAAATTTACCATGTTCCCTTTCAGGCAATGGTGAAGTTTTCATGTTCCCTCTCCTAAGGGTATGTTTGCTTCAGCCTATATGCAGAACCGTAGAATAGGCAATGTTCAGATTTTCGGTTTCATAATTGAATTTTGAAATTTGAGGCACAGATAGACCTCCAAACAGTTTGGGGGATTTTACTTTCCCGGTGTCCTGCTTTCCAGGAAATTAGGTCCAGGAGGTAGGAAATCTTATACAGAAGGCACCGTGGCCAGCATGGCTTGGGGTAGTAGGTTAGAAGAGCTTCAGGAGGTGCCCAGGCAGATGTGGGCAGCTTCAGAGTGTTCCCTTCGTGGTCTGGAGTGCAGAGCAGCATAGTGTTTGCCTGTGGGGCCTGCCGTCGTGCAGATGCGGCCCAAGAGCTTGGAGCTGGAGAAGCTTCCCAGTTGGAACAAGGAAGATGATGGTGGGCACCAGGTGGGAACATGCATGTCTTAGTGGATGGATGGTCATAGCATGATCTTGGTTTAGTAAACCTCCCTGTAAAAAAGAGGTCCTCAACATATGAATGTGTGGCAATCATAAGCCTTCTTTGGGAAATAATGGAAGATGATTAGGGAAGTTAATATGGTAGAACCTTGAATGCTTGGCATGAGATTTTGACTAGAGACATTTGGCAACTAGGAACTATTGCAGTTTTTCTGGAAGGGGATTGACAATGCTTACATTGGAAGAATGCAAAAAATATTAGGAGGAATAACGACATTTCGATTTTTAAGGGTAAGTACTGGGTCTTATTCATTTTTAACCCCGTAGTGCCTACTAGCACAAAATTTGACATGCAGTTAGTGCTCACTGAATGCTTGTTGAATGAGAAAAAGAGAACAATTCCATCTCTTTTGTATTCTCATTGAAATCCAAATGGATTCCAGCAATTTAGGGTAGATTTGAGGAAGGTTTTTCTGGTGGGAAATTATTACCCCTAGAAATAGAAACTGAGGGAAAATGTGCAACATCTTGAGAGGTCTCTATGGTTTAGCCTTGTTCTAGCCTAAATGTCAGGGTAATTTTGCTGACTTTTCAACATTAAGATGTGTATGAAGAGTGCTAAAAAACAAGTATCCATGAAAAGACATGGAAGAATGTTAAATGCCTAATTCTAAGTGAAAGGAACCAGTCTAATTATACCATATAATTCCAACTATATGACATGGAAAAGGCAAATTCACAGAGATAGTAAAAAAAAAAATCAGGGGTTAGGTGGGAGGGGAAAAGGGTTAAATATGTAGAGCACAGAGGATTTTTAGGACAGTGAAATTATTCTGTATGAAACAGCAATGGTGGATTCATGATATTTATACATTAGTCAAATCCCAGAGAACTGTACAACACAAAGAGTGCACTATAATGTAAACTCTGGACTTAATTTAATAATAATGTGTCTATTGGTTCACCAGTTGTAACAAATGTAATGCACTAATATAAGATATTAACAATAGGGGAAACTGTGCAGGGGTAGGGCAGAGAAGCATAGGAGAACTCTGTACTTTTTGCTCAATTTTTCCATAAATCTAAAACTACTCTAAAAAATAGTCTGAGTTATTTTTTTTTTTTATAAACTGTAAATCATCAAGACATAGAGGAATGAGAATTCTCTTAATTTGGTGACCATTTATTCTTTACTAAAATGTTAGGGAGAACTGGTGCTCCTCTCTTTCTTTATAAGTTAGAAAGGACTAGGGGGAGTTGAGAAAAGAACCGTTTTTCTCTATCAGACAAAAATAAAAGCGAATTGTAGCAATCAGTTCCTTTCTGCATACTCCAAGCTGGAAGATACAGGAGAAAGAAGATCCTTCTTTGACTTTTCTCCCTGGCAATTGAGGGCTTATGTTCTTGGCAGTTAAAAGCAACAGACATGTGAGTAGGCATATGGAAATCAAAGGGCAGAATGTAGCTGAGTCCAGTCCTCATTCAGCATTTTACAAAAACAGGGTCCAGGATCCAAAAGGAAGTAGCAACTCCCATTCCATATCTTTGTGCCTCCTACTCCAGCATTTCCCTGGGGTTTGTCCCAGGTTACCCTCATTTTGGGGCACACGTTGGCTCTCTTGGTTTTGCCCAGGCTTGCATTATGATGCCAACTGGTATTTCCAGTTTGTATTTCATTCTTCTCCAGCTATTAGAGCAGACCTAGCCTTCTGTTGGATTTAACATTGTCGGAAATTGAGCAGATGGATTTGAATTCCTAATTTTCTTCAAAATCGTGCCAAGCACTTGCTCCTTTGTTCCTTATTTTCCCCTTGACCAATTCCTTGTTGCTTTGCATTTTTCCTCTTTAAAGTCATTTCACTGATTAGTCTTGTCTTTCTGTGTTCTAGGCATCTCGTCTCTAGCTAAGTTCTCTGGAATCCACTCCTCTTTTGTTTTGATTCGTTATCTTAGCTTCACACACTTGTGTATATAGGTGGACACACAAATATTACCACTGAAATAATAGAAAATCATATTAAAATGTTAAAATATAATTCATCCTGGGGCTGGCCTGGTGGCGTAGTGGTCAAGTTCACACGCTTTGCTTCAGTGGTCCGGGGTTCATGTGTTCCTATCAAGGGCACGGACCAATGCACTGCTTGTCAGCCATGCTGTGGCAGCGTCCCATATAAAGTAGAGGAAAATGGGCATGGATGTTAGCCCAGGGCCAGTCTTCTTCAGCGAAAAGAGGAGGATTGGCAACAGATGTTAGCTCAGGGCTAATCTTCCTCACACACTCACACTATCTATCTATCTATCTATATATATATAATTCACACTTCTTGTGATTGATTAAGAAAAGACGTATTTGTCTAGTGTTTTATTGAGTACAAACTATGAACCAGTTAAGTTGCAAAATGTTTAAGATAAATTACCTTAATTTAATCTCATCGAATGCCCCCAAGAAGTAGTCTAATTGTCCCATTTTACAGAATAGGATAGTGAGACTACAGAAATGGACTTGCCCGAGGTCAGATAGCTAATAAGCAGTAGAACCAGGAGGCAAATTCAGATTAATTTTACTCTATAGTCTGCTTTTGTTTTGATTCAAAGAGCATTGGCTTTGTAATCTGAAGGGTTTAGGTTTGAGTTCTTCCTTTTGGGGAGTGGGGACATGCAGGACAGTTACTTAAGTTGCTTAAACCCTACTTCCTGTGTCTGTAAAATGGGGATGATACCAATTTACTTTCAGTATTGCTCTGAGAATTAAAAAAGATAATGAAGGTAAGTCCTTGCACAGGGCCTGGTAGGCAGTAATTTGCAAAGTATCAATTATTTTTTATATTAAAGCTCTTATTTTTATCGATGATATAATTCATCTTGGGATAGAAAACTAAACTGTACCAAGTTGAGATGTATACATTACCATACGTTACTAGATCTGTGTTCTTTACTAAGCCACGTGAGTCCTGTGACTGAAACCAGCTCTTAACTTGTCACTGTAGTCCTCTACTGACGTCTGCAATCCCATTTCCCAGCCCTGTGGCCAAAAAGTGATTTGGAAACGTGATTGTTTTGCTCCCTTTTCTTCGAGGCCGTGTTTTTCTGGTCAGCAGCTACCTAGGCAATTTAATGCCAGACTTTCTCCTTCCATCAGCACACCTGTCTGAAACCTTCCTACAGGACTGAAGTGATCTATTTTCCATCCTTAGTGAGTCTGGCTTTGGATTAAAGGTCAGCCATCCACGTCCGCAGCTCTCGCCGCCCTCCTGCTGCTGCCTGTGCGAATAGCAGTGTTACATTGACTTGTTTTGCCCTCTTCCTCCTGCCTCTTCTGCTACCAGTCAGATGTTAAAGACTTACCTTGGCAGGATGCTCGCTTGCCTTGTCCATCAGTTTTAGGAGCTGAAATGCAGATCCAAAATGATCAAAATGAAACAAAGAAAAGTAACAATGGACAACACAAGCAACCAGTGACTTCTCACTCTGTCACAAATGGCATATATGGTATTTTATATTAAACACATCTCGAAATTCCTTTCTCTTGCTTTAGTGGAGAGTTGCTTTTCTTTTTGCTTTCTTTAAAACATCCGCTTTCAACCTTGGAAAGTCTGCCTTGTTTCCAGGAAACACAATCCAAGTCAGTCTATAATAACTTTATAGTATAGTATAGAGGGGGTGCTGGTAATTTCCTGTATCTTGGTACTTCGCTCGTATCAAGTTTATATACATGGAACAAATATCTGAATGTCGGTGATGTGCCAAATGAAACTCCATGACACTGGGTGTGAGTTAGCCAAATCGAAAAGGTCCAGGAAGGTGCAGTTGGGCCAGCAGGTTAGAATATTAAAAAGGAAACATAAAGATGCTCCACTTCAGCCCAATGGGAGCTAACCTCTAGTTCTGATGCAACCAGAAAGCTCTACTTCCCACAAAAGAGCTAGCGCGTGAAGACCTCCCTCCTAGCAACCTCTGTGGCCCCAAGAACAAGGGTAGCTGGGTGGAGAATGCCTAGAGAGGGGATTGAGATAGAAAGGCATTTTGCAAGTGGTATTGATGGAAAGCAGTCTCCTTAGTGGTATTATTGACTTGTGTTGTTGATTTAAAGCCTGAACTTGGATCACGTGCAGACAGAGAGAGAGAAATAGTTTTGCAGTTAGAAATCTGAACTCTGATACAGGGAAGTGGCATCCTGGTGTGCCCTGTTGTGGGGTGTAAGCAGAGAGGGAGTGCACAGACCATTAGACATCTAAACTGGGCCAGCCGGGTGCCATTCTTAGATACACTGGGCGAGGGGTTCAACACTTTCTTAGTGAGAAGGGGTTAGAAGTCGATGGCAGACTCTTACTGTACAAAAATTAAATTTTTCTCTGTATTAGCTATGCTTAAGCTAACTATCATGAACTGCAGATAGAAATCCCCAAGTGGAAGCAGTCCCCTGGGTTTTGTGATAGATGGCCCTTTGGATGGGTGGTCCAGCCCTACCATTGCAGTCAAGGGCGCAAGAGGGCAACACCAGATACACGGAAGTACTTACAGAATGTGGTTTATCAAAGTGGACTTCTCGTTTCTGTTCCATCTGTCACAATAGCATTGTGAAGAATATGAAAGACAAAATCCCTTCCTTGGAAGAGCTTACAATCTAGAGGAAAGGCAGGATACATGAAAGTGTAACAAAAACCAAAATTATTTTATTTATATTTTATCACCAAAGTAATACGTGTGCATGGTGAAAGCAAGACAAACATTAAAATAACAGGACAGACTATAATTTAAAAATACAGTCCCCTGACCTGCCACTCCTCAGTTCCAGTGTCACTACCAAGTCAACCTCTTTTAACTGCTTTTACTTTTAGATCTTCTGGTAGTTATCACAGCTCTAAAAAGTATGTGTACACTGCTTTATCATCATTAATAAACATTATATATTATCTGTTGCTCCTCATGTTAATAGGATTTAATTTACCTCCCCCCTTCCTCTTATCTAATTTTATAATTGTATTATTGTGTTTATTTTTTCTATGATTGCTCTTATAATTAATTAAATCTGTAGTTTTCTATTCCATCAACTTTTGATGAAATCTTCTTTCTTTCATTCTCTCCTTCAAGTCTCCTTCAAGCCTCGCCCAACTCCATTGTCACAGCCTGAACTTTTACTGTAAAGGCTGATAAATTTTACTTTTTCTTCTGTATGGAAACTTGTCTCCCATGCTTTGTATGCAGATTATTTAAATAGCAATATAAAGTTCTTTTCAATGAAATGCAATGTGCGTAGTCCAGGTTATTCTAGTTACTTTCCCGGTTCTGAGACCTGAGAAATCGGTAAAGGTAGAATAGATGGAGAACGACTCATGGAGGGATTAGGACATAATCTGAGTCTCGAAAAATGTAGAAGACTCAAATGGGCAGAGAGAGGTCGAAGGTGCGGAGGGGACAAGAAAATGAGTCTGATCTGGTCAGGTGACAGATGAGTGACAAGGCTACATGGAGAAAATTATTTGTTGGAGCGAAATGGTGGATAAAGTTGGAAAGGTAGCTTAGGACCAGATGGTTGGCTGTGAGCCTCAAGCTGTCTGCTTCCCAAAAGTTGTAGCCTACACTTTCCCTGCCTCCACTTCCTGCTCGCTCTCTCTCTGTGACCTCTTTCAATCTGGTGTCAGCCCACACAGCTCTATTAAAATTGCTCTCAAAGACCACCAGAAACTTGTCTAATAGTTTAGTCCTACCTTTACATTTAGTCCAGCCTCCTTTACGTCTTTGTGGGATTTGATAGGATTGGCCATCATCTGCCCCTTGATCCTTCTCACTCCCTTTATCCTGTGGCGTTGAATTACTCACGTTCTCCTCCTGCCTCTCTTAATTTTACTCTGTTGTCTCTTTCAGTGTGTTTTCTTTGAGGATCTGTAGGGTTTCTGCTCTTGACCCTGGTCTCTCTCCATTGGTTGTTCTGTTCACTTCTGTCTGCCCTATGCTTTGACTTCTGAGTCTCCAGCTTTGACTCCCTTCCTGTGTTCCAGATCTACTTCACATCTCAATCTAAATAATCAGTCAAAACTTTTTACACTCAGCCTGTGCAAAATTTACTGTATTCCCATCCATACCAGCTCCTTTTCCTGTTTTCTTCATCTTCCATAGTTCTGTCATTATCCTTTAAGTCACCTGGATTCAAACCCTCATTTCGACCCCAACTAGCCTTCATATCCAGTCAGTCACTGGCTTTATCAATTTTCCACCCATGTCATTTCCCTAGCATTTCACCTTACATTTACATTCCCAGTGTTGCAACCCTGGCAGGGCTCCCTTTTATCTGTATTGAGGCAAATGTCTCCTAAATATTTTCTATTGTCTCCCCATTTCAATCAGCCCTTCACAATAATACCAGACTAGGATAAGTCAGATCATTTTCTCCCTTGCTCAGTACCTTCAGTGGTTCCACATCATTGGCAGAATAAAGGCTTAACGTTTTTATCTGGCTTGGCCATTCAAGATCATCCATATCAACCTTTCCAGCACTGTCTTCCCCTATTTCCTCTCATGTAACGTATAGTTGGGCGATACTAGATTTGTTTCCCCCCAGCCTGACTTTCTTGGTTGCTCTGCCAATTCCTGATTTGCACTCTTGACATCCTTCTCACAAAACCCAGTCCAATTGCTGCCTATGTCATCCGGCCTTTCCTGTGTATCACCACTTCCCTCACTTCCACCCCACTTTCCTTACATTGGGGTAAAATGATTTGTTTCTATTTCCTCCATAGTACAGTCATGTGCCACTTAACAATGGGGATACGTTCTGAGAAATGTACTGTTATGTGAACATCACAGAGTGAACTTACACAAACCTAGATGGTGTAGCCTACTACACACCTAGGTTCTATGGTACTAATCTTATGGGATCTCTGTCATATATGTGGTCCATTGTCGACTAAAATGTCGTTGTGCTATGCATAACTGTATATACAGCATTTTACCTTATGCTACTGAAATCTTATTCAGGATAAGACAGTGGCTTAATTTTATATCACCTCCCCCCCTTGTCTTATAGCTGATAGGAGTTTGTTATTTAACATAATTAGAGAGTGGGTATTTTGGTGAGAAAGACATGCCTTTTGAGGTCAGAATAGCTAGTCAGAGCATGGCTCCCATAAACCATCTTATCTTAGGCAAGTCACTGAACCTCTTGACCTTCTGTAAAATCGGGATAATATTTTTATCTCCAATTCTATGAGAATCAGTGAGTTATTATCTATGGATACTGCAAGGTCCTATATTTCTCTTCCTTTTCAAAGAGTTAATAGTTATATTCTTTTTCTGAAACACTCTCCACCAGCCTGTGTTACTGTAAGATGGATGTCACTAATTCTGTTTTACAGAGAGGAGGACTATGAGAAAGGGAAGAATTGGACTTATATTTATCTAGATAGATATCTTCTCTCTCTCAAAAGGATTCCTATCCCCAAAGAAGGATTTGCCCTGAAAATTTTGTCAAGCACGCTAACGTACTTAATCAACTGAGGCCGGCCCAGGAATCTCCACCTGCCTCAGTGTCCCTTTCAAACCTAGGCCGACTCCTGGCTCATTTAACCAGGAAGGTGGGACAGATCTTTTCAGGGTCTCTAGGGAGAAGGGTCTACACAAGGCCTTCAGTCTGGACATCCCTCCTGACCACCAGAGGGCACTCTGTGCAGAGGCAATGAATCATAGTAATGGAAAGACGTGGAGTAGACTTTGGAGCCCTAGGTTTGAATCTATACTTAATTTTTCACTTCAGCCAAGTTACCCATAGTTTTAGAACATGAAAACTAGATCATACCTGCTTTGCATAATTGTTAAGATTAAATGAGGTCATGTAAGTGACAGCACCTAGCTTGAGTGCTGGCGCACTGTTGGTACCCTGTGAGTTCCCTCTTTGTCTTCCTTCTTCCCATCCTCCCAGCTCTTCACCCCAACATTGAGTTTACTCCCTTGGCCTGGGTCAAGAGAGGCATCCTACAAGGTGACTGTTGATCAAAGCAGGACTGTATCCCTTGACCTGTCTTAGGGTCCTCCAAATCTCCAGGGGTTGTCACTTTAGTATAGCTTTTGGATGAATAAGGAAACCAGTCAGCAGCTCCTAGTGACTTCACAAAAGCAGTTACTGGCAGGGAGCCCACAGTCAGAGAGCGTGGAGACAAGAATAGTACTCAAGGCTAGTTCAAGGCTCTTTCTGCCAGTTTCTCCTGCCACCGCACATGTGGGCACATTGGGGACTAACTCTTCCCTTCTTTCTGTAGTACAGCCACGGTCTTTGTTAAGTAGGAATTGAATTTCAGTTCCTTCTAGAAAAATTATTTGCCGATACTTCATAAAGTAGCACGTTAAACCCATCTTATGTACAATACCTTTGTATACCATTCCTGAATTAGAATTATCGATTGCAGGCTTTCCAAGTTGATTACCAGGCTGCCCTTGTGTATCCACTCAAGTGAGTTTTGTATAAATCACCACCAAACTGAGAGTTAGGCCTCTTAAAAAAGCACAGACTATTTTAGCAGACACTTGCTCAGTTAATCTTCTGGTTACTTTTAGGCATGATTACTGCCTTGCCATGCTTTCCCCAACCACTTAGCTTTATTGTAACTGATTGCACAGACCTAAGATATCAAATTTCATTTGGTCTGTTTCAGTGCCTAATTCATTAGTCTGCCCTTGACAGAAGGGGACGTATCTGTTCCCTCACCCTGATGGCTAGTGGCAGTTGATATAGGTCATTGGCTTTCTGTATCCATGTCTAGTCTGGGCATGTCACAATAATACTTGCTTTCTGGGGGCCAACAGGAATAAAGCCAGAATGTTAGGAAAGAGAAATCCCCCTGTGAATCTTATGGAAAAATATGAACCAGAAGCACATACACAAAGATCATTGAGTGTTTTTTTTCTTCATTGAGTAAAGTAGAGGTTTGGTTCCAGATGTTAGCTGGTTCCTCTCAAAGAAGCTTGAGGAACGTGGAACAACACTGAGACTGAGACAGTTTGGAGGGCAGGCTTTTAGCTAAACAGTCAACTTCCAAGTGCCAGGAGCAAAGACAAGAAGAGGGATTCACGAATGGCATTCATAATTAAAAACTTCGACCATTTAATGAGCACTTACTGTGCGCCAGGCACTGTGCCAGATACTTTTTGTCTGTTATTCCACATTGATCCTCAAAACAACCCTCTGAGGTAGGTTTATAATCCCTATTTCACAGATGAGGAGATTGAAGTTCAGAGAGACTAATGTCCTTGACCAAGGTCATCCAGCAATAAATTCAAGGCTCCATTAAAGTCATAGTATAAATCATTTTACCAGTTAAAAAGGTAAGAAAGTATATTTTACTCAACTGTCATTTCTTAGAAGTGGAATTGGTCAATCATTTTGATTCAGCACCCACTACTCAAAAAGGTGTCCTAGTCCCTAAGCAGGCTCAGTTCTGGATTTACCTCAAGAAAAGCTTCTTTTACCCCTTAGGGCTAGTCTGCCAGCACCCCCATCACCCCCCCACCTTATGCTCCTCATCGTCTCATCCTTTAGCTTTCTCCACACTGCATTGTAATTGTATGTTTGTCTGACAGCCCCTTTAGATTGTGAGCGACCTAACGGTGGGGTGGGAACTGGGTCCTGTTCTTCTGTCTGTCCTAACACTGGGCACAAGGTCTGTAATATAGTAGCTGCTCAGTAAATGTTGGGTGAAAACAAAGCACTCAAAGAGCCAACCAGCTAAGTCTTATGATGCAGGAATTCCAGATGAGTTAAGTACAGATGGGGGCCAACAGGAATTTGGCACAGAGTTTTAGGAAACAGAAATCTCTCCTTCTGTGGAACTCTGTGGACCTACAGATGCCCATACCGAAAAGATTGTTGAGTTTTCTTAATGGGCTTTTATGGAAATATGTGAACGCAAAGTTCACACTGTGTCATTCTTTATCTCATGCCTTCTCTAAGGGAATGTTGGTATATAGCACCAATCAGTAAGCATCATGTGCTAGACCTGTGGGAGATACCAGGAAGTATAGGAGATTGCTGGCCTTCCTCAAGATGTGTGCTAGGATGTTGTCTTAGTCCGTTCAAGCTGCTATAACAAAATACCATAGACCAGATGGTTTATAAATAGCAGAAAGTTATTGCTCACAGTAGTGGAGGCTGGAAGTCCAAGATCAGAGTGCCAGCGTGGTCAGTTTCTGGTGAGGGCATGCTTCTAGGTTACAGACTGCCAACTTCTCCATGTATCCTCGCATGGCAGGAGGGGCAAGGGATCTCTCTGGGCCTCTTTTATAAGGCCACTAATCCCATTCATGAAGGTTTCACCCCTTATGACCTAATCACCTCCCAAAGGCCCCACTTCCTAATACCATCACCTTAGGGATTAGGGTTCTAACATATGAATTTTGGAGGGACACAAACATTTAGACCATAGCAGATGTATTTTCAAAGCACTGTCTCAAAATGACTGAACTCATTCATGTCGGAAAGGAACCCGAACAAGAGATGTCCTTTTATAGGTTTATACAACTGTTCTGGGATTGAGGTTTTAAAAATCAACATAAACTTTGCCAGATTCTGAAGAGGGACTCGTGCAAAGGTTTTTGTTCAGCCATTTGTGATTTGAGTGTCTGTATCCTGTCTGTCACCTTGGTTTTAGAAATAGACATAGCCTCAGGAAATGGAATATCAAGAAATCGTTTATGGTGAAGGAGTGTGACTTTATTCTCATTATCATCTTTGCCAAGTGCCTACTACTGTGGCATGGAAACAGAAGTACAGTAGACTCCCTTATCCACAGTTTTGCTTTCTGTAGTTTCAGTTCTTAAATGGAAAATTCCAGAAATAAACAATAAGTTTTAAATGCTCACCGTTCTGAGTAGCGTGATGAAATCTTGTGCCATTCCCCCCCAGGATGCAAATCATCCCTTTGTCCAGTGGATCCAGGCTGTATACCTACCCACCCATTAGTCAATTAGTAACCATCTTGGTTATCAGATCGACTGTCACTGTATCACAGTGCTTGTGTTCAAGTAACACTTATTTTACTTAATAATGGCCCCAAAGTGCAAGAGTAGTGATAGTGGCAATTTGGATATGCCCAAGAGAAACCATAAAGTGCTTCCTTTAGGTGAAAAGGTGAAAGTTCTCGAATTAATAAGGAAAGAAAAAAAATTATATGCTGAGGTTGCTAAGATCTACGATAACTTTTATTACAGTATATTGGTATAATTGTTCTATTTTATTATTAGTTACTGCTGTTAGTCTCTTACTGTGCCTAATTTATAAATTAGGCTTTATCGTAGGTATGTATGTGTAGGAAAAAACATGGTATGTATAGAGTTCAGTACTATCTGCAGTTTCAGACATCCTCTGGGGGTCTTGGAAAGTAACCCCTGTGGATAAGGGGGGACGACTATAGACACTATTCCACTGTTTGGCACAGGATCGTGATATATAACTGTCTTCAGCAGTTTGGGCTTAGGATGTTTCATTATCACCAAGGGTTTCAGGGTTTGAAGTGTGTATCCTGTTAGGATAAAGTCTTTAGGATCAAGATCAACTCCCTGTCTAAGAGACCACGGGAAGAACTGCTCATTTTTCATAATAGTCTTGAAGTAGTCTACCATGGTCTGTGTGTAGACATGCACCATGTAAAATAAAGAACCTTCAGTGTTGATTGTTGGCAGAGTCATGTTCTTTCTTTTTGTTCTGTTTACAAATATGAATTGATTAGAGAAGAAGACTTGGCTTATGGAGGAGTCTGCCCAACTCACGCTCTTCTACTTCCTGGCTTCACAGTGGGCTAGAGACATTTCATTACTGTGAAAGTCTACTGCTGTTCCATGCATTTATACTCTTGACCCAGCTAGATTTTGAGTTCCATAAAGGTGGCAACTTATCTTTGATTCCTTGTATGTTTTCCCCACCTATTAGAACATTTTGAAGACAGAGAGTTGCTCAATAAATATGATGACCAAATGACCAAGATATTTGGAAACATTTTGAGTGGAGACACAGTGTCAATATGACCTTTGTTCTGTAGCGAGGAACAGACAGAAGTTTAGCTGTTGTTTCTCCAGGTGCTCTTGTTTAGAGTAGTTGTTTTGCCCTGCCGTGCCTGCCCTCCATGCCCTTCCCTTTCTAGTCTTTCCCTTGTCTTTTCTTGCCTTCTCTTCCGTTCTTTCTATCCTTTCCTGTTTAAGAAAACGTATTCAAATTGATCTGGAAAGATCTCTTAAGGGTATGAGCATTGAGGGTTTAGAATAGCAAGGTGCAGTAAATTCCAGATGGTTTGCCTCTCAACCTTTGAGTCTCAGTTTTGTTTTTTTGTAAAATGGGGACGTGATATCTATCTTGTGGAGTTGGTTGCAAGAATTAGAGATTTGAAAAGTGCCTGCCATTATTAGTAATTGACATCAAAGAAACTCAGTAAATGGTATAAATTACATTGTTGGTGGAAAACTTGGAATGGAAATTTACAACCCATTTTTGTTACTAAAATGAAGACTATGTTAGTCATTCTACCCAACTCTTGGAAAATGGAGTAGAGTGCCAAAAAATGTTCCCATTCTCATCCCAAGAGTGTCTTCCATACAGTTCCTTCTGACGGGAACAAGCCCACACAGAGCACACTGTACTTTTTGGTGTGCAAGTAACTCAGGCTATAATCATCTATTTTCCCACAATATTACTCATTAAGCATTTAAAAATTTGTGTGTGTGATAATCTTATTTCTTTTTCCTTTTAAATGAGAGTTTGGAAAGCACAGGATTTAAACCCCCAATGTTGAGTATGTGGGTGGATCTATGGGTGAATGAAAAATGTGAAAGTTACTGTGAAATATTAGCTGGATCCTTAACCTATAGTCAGTAACAAACAACTGATGGTGAACTAAGGCCTTACCTATTTGACATGCTTTAGCCTATGAAGGGTAAATATGACAGTGAAAGTGCTGAGCATGATTATTCAGAATAAGAAAAACAAATTTCTCAAGCCTCATTCTCTTGATTACCAGTTTTCAGCTGATGTGACTTTGACACAGGATATTTCTACTTGGTGCACGTCTCAAAATATCTTGTACTAATATAGCCTTTCATTCAGATTTTTAAAAGATTTGATTCATCAGAAGGAAGTTTGCTGTAAGAGAAGGATATGGAATTCAGTGATAGGCAGAAGTGAGTTTGAAATATGGCTACAGTGTTATATACTAACAATGTGATCTTGGGGTATAGTGAAAAATAAATATTTGGTCTTTGTCCGCTGTTCCTGACCCAGAGCTCCTAAAACCCCTGGAATTTACTGTCTTGTATGCTAATGAGATGACTCATGGGAGAGGGGAAGCCCTAGATAGTCATGTCATTAGGTTAAAACTTTCATCTCCACCTCTTGACTTCCAGGAAGGGGAGAAGGGCTAGAAAGTGAATTTAGTTACCAATGGCCAAAGATTTAATCAATCATGACCACATGATGAAACCTCTATAAAAACCCCTAAATGACATGTCTGGGGAGTTTCTGGGTTGGTGAACACGTTGATGTACTAGGAAGGTGGCCCGCCTGGGGAGGGCGTGGAAGCTCTGCGCTAACCCTCTCCCTTCCCCCATACCTCATCTGATGCATTTCTTCCATTTTGCCTTCCCTTGGTGGTATCCTCTAAGTATAGCGTTTACCTGAATTCTGTAACTGGTTTTAGGGAATTATCGAACTTGACGAGGGGGTTATGGAACCCCTGATTTTATAGTTGGCTGGGCAGAAGTATGGGTAGCCTGGGCACCTCCTTTGCAGATGGCATTAGAAGAAGGGCAGTCTTGTGGGACGGAGCCCTTAACCTGTGGGGTCTGCACTAACCCCGAGTAGTTAGTGTCAGAACAGAATTGTCGGACACCCGGTCAATGTTGGAGAATTAGTGTGGAAAAATGACAAGTGTTAGGTGCCAGACAAAACAACACAGATCTTAAGGAAATTTTTTTAACTGCAACGAACTTTGTTTTGTAATGTCTCTAAGAAATGGAAGGTGGGCATTATAAAACCTCCAAGGGTGATGAGGAGGAATGAAAGGAATGATGTGTATAAACCTCCTAGCACAGTGTTTGTTGTTTAGTAAATGTTAACTTTCCTTCTTCATTTTTCCACCTGATTTTTAAAGGATTGCCAGACATCTGTGCTGTACTGTTTAGAATGTGATGGTGAACATGGCAAATAAATGACTTATGATGGCTCTAAATTACCTAGAAGAGATACAGAAAGGAAAATCCCAGGAACTCTGCATGAAATGGAGAAATGTGGAGTTATCTTTTGAAGTATCTTAAACAACAGATTCACCCAAATGTTAATTAATGGCTTGATAACCTGAAGAGAAAACTCTCATAGCATATTATTCCAGTCTTATTGAAATTTTTTTCTTTTTTCTATTGACTTGGGTGAAATTATGGAGGGCTTGCCAGGCCAATATATTGGGAGAGAGAACTTGTGTGTTTGATCAATGAAAATCACAGATAATTCTTCTTAGGCCCAGAGCTATGTACCAAAACCGAAAAGGTGAAATTTCCCAGCAATTTTTTTTGGGTGTGTGTGAGGAAGATTAGCCCTGAGCTGACATCAGTTGCCAGTCCTCCTCTTTTTGCTGAGGAAGATTGGCCGTGGGCTAACATCCGTGCCCATCTTCTTCTATTTTATATGTGGGAAGCCTGCCACAGCATAGCTTGATAAGCAGTGTGTGGAACCCCAGGCCGCCGAAGCGGAGCACACAACTTAACCACTACACCACTGGGTCGGCCCCCCAGCAAAAATTTTAATGCCTAGTGTTGAAACTAAGGCTGGTGTAGACTCCTACTCTGGGATGGTCAGAGCCCATCCAAAGTATTGTATCATTGCAGGGGCTATAATATTCACTAGGACAGAGTGCCTAGAGATGGGCAACCAGGTTGAAGAAGGGGTGAGGGAGTGGTGTTCTGGAAGCTTTGCCAACTAGAGAAGAGTTCAAGGACCTGAACTGTTTCCGTAAGAGAGCAGGTGTCTTAACTTTGTTGATTTATTTAAAGGGCTGTCATGTGTGAGGAGAGACAAGCTAATTCTGGGCACTCTAGAAAACAGTGTTAGAACCAATGGATTTATAATACTGGAAGGTAAAATCCAGTTCCAATTAGGAAAGATTTTTCTGATAATTACAGGAATTCAAAAGTTGAGTGAGCGACCTCACAGAGAGCCCCTCATTGCTGGAAATTTCAAGCAGAGGCTGCAGGATACAATGAAAAGGGGGCTAAACAGAGTCCCCTCCATTTCCCACTCTATAAATCCTTTAAAAGTATTTTAAAAATATTGAACCACATTAAAGCCAAAGAAAGACATCCATAATTCAGCTCACTTTGACAAATCAAATTTGTTCAAGTTTCTATCCTGTAGTAGATCCCTTTGCATAGAGAGATCCTGACATAGGACCGGGTTGAGTGCACCACACAAGACATGTGCATTCTCAAGTTTTTGATTGACCTCTTTCTTGAACTACCCACCACCTCTGATGCACCAAACCACTATCATCAATAGCACCTGTCAGTGAGTGATCATATCTAAAGAACCTTGCAGTGAAATGGTGTTCTTTTCATGTTATCTTATATTGTTTTCAGTGTATACTTCTCTCATCATTTAGACTTTAAGAAGATGGAGGGAGAATAGATGTTGAGCCAGATGCTGCTAGTTGCTTATCCAGTATCCATTTCTCCCTTCTTCCTTGCTAACAGAATCCAGATTTTATGCTCAGCTCCAGGAAAGAGAATCATTTTCCCAGGCTCCCTTGCAATCAGGGGCAGTCACATGTGATACTGCTAATGAGATTTAACTGAAAGTCAGCTGGGGGCTTTTCAAGGCCCATTCTTGCCTTGACCATGGATTCATGACAAAGCTAGTATAGCTATCTTGAGACCATAAGGGGAAGGCTGGGAAAATTTGAGAGACATCAACCCTGACATTGCTGAGCCATTGAACAAATATCAGCAGCTGCCTTCCTCTGGAGTTCTTGCTATATGACAACAATAAACACCTATATGTTTGCTCAAATCATTGCATTTGTGTTCTTTGCTACTTGCAAATGAAAGTATTTCTAACTGGTCATTTGCCCATGGCCTTTATTCAGCAGTCAACAAATACTAATAGAGCTTTGGCCATGTGCCAATAAGTGAATGAGACATGGGCCCTTCCTTCAGAGAGATCTCAGCTTCAGTCTTAGGGTCTAAAAGAAATCAGGCAGCAGCCTAATAAGAACAGTTGATTGCTGTTTCTTCTTTCCATTCCTTTTCCTGGGGGCTAGAATTGTGAGATGGATGCACTAGAATGATGGCAGGACAGCTGTGTCAGGAAGAGTGTCCTGAGATAACCTGACACCTGAGCTCTGCTCCCATCCTGTGCTTCTCTGAGGTTTTGGTGGCATCTGTACTTCGTGATTTAGCTGTTGAGAGAGAAGAGGTGTGGGTAGTGTTTATCGATTTGATGGGAATGTTAAATAGCATTAATTTTCTGATTACTTTATTTAGCTTTATTTATTTAAAAGGTACGTTACTACTGTAAACTGTGAATAAGATATTTAGAGATTTCTATTTAAAAACCATGTGAGTGCTCTTTGTAAGATACGTTCTTGAAGTGACAATTTAGTCCCAAATACCTTTATGGTCATGTATTAATATTTTCAGGGAAGATGATACATACATTCTTTTCAAGAACTATATATAAACTATGTGTTTAAATAACCTCTGTAAAATAAAAATTTTGAGAAATCCTAAAAAGGAAAGACACCAAGTGATCATCTAATGCCATTGAATGTTGGGATTTTGTGTGATCAACATCTTCTTTCCACTTTTCTGACTTTATTGTAATTAGAAAGTATTATTTTTATACTCTAAAAAGAATGAGTGTAAGGAATTATGTACCAAGTCATGACAAATGAATTGACATAGAAACAGCAGAGTCATTTTTAATGTGTTTGTATAAATAGATCTGTATAATTATCATTAAGCATCATAAGCAGATACTGCTAAAAAGAACAGTTCTATTTACTCAAATTGAAGTTGGATTTCATTACACTATACAGCACAATAAGTTAGATCATATTCCAAAGAGAATGAGATAATGGCTACATTAAAGCCATTATATCTAGTGTATCTATGTATTGTGTATCCGTGCGTTAATGCCGATCTATTTATTAAGCAGACGGTGCTGCATATCCAAAGCTGTGGTTTCAGTAACCCAAAAGTGCTGACACCTTGCTTCTGGGACCTTGAAAAGGGAGAGGAGACTACATTCTCACTTATCCTTTTTGTGTACTAGATTCCAGAATCTTCTGTGGAGTGAGTCTTTTCCCTGAATGAGGATACTTGATTCTTGAATCCCTAAAGGCACTATAAGACGATCATGCAATCATGTATTTTAGAGTTTGAAGTTCAAACTTTTAGTTTGAAAAGATGAAGACATAGAGGCTTAGTGATAAAAGTCTTTTATTCAGTTTTTTGTTTGTTTGTTTTTGACAAGGAAGATTAGCCCTGAGCTAACATCTGTGCCCATCTTCCTCTACTTTATATGGGATGCTGCCACAACATTGCTTGATGAGTGGTGCATGGATCCGCACCTGGGATCCAAACCTGTGAACCCCGGGCCACCAAAGTGGAGTGTGTGAACTTACCCACTATGCCCCCAGGCCGGCCTCTATTCATTTTTTTTTTAACAGTCATCATGCTCTTATTTGAGGTACAGAGATGATTAAGTGATGGGTCCTGTGTTACCAGCATTTAGTGCTGGGGAGTGGTTCCAGAGGAGGAGCAGCAGGCTAGCTTGGTTCTTGGGAAACCAAGGAAGGAAAAGTATGCCATGTTCAGACTGAAAGTATCCATTGACGGCAGCGTGGTAGGAAGGAGTCATTGTTGATCTTCACTTGAGTAGATGCGTCAGAAGGGTCGGAGCAGAAAGCAGCTTGTGGAGGAGCAGGAAGGTGAGAAAGGGCGAGCTTTGAATATAGGCAGTCTTCTCCTTCAAGGGTGAATAGGGGTGCTGGGTCTACAAGTCAAGTCTCCTGACCCCCCGATTATTACTCATTCTGCTAAAGCATGCTGAGAGTTTAATGAATGCAGAATTCCATCAGTGTCAGAAGTCTGGGAATACCTGTTTTGTAGTCCGCAGGAAGACCAGCATGTTCGATCTTCATAACCCCTTGATAAAGCTCGTTGACCCTGCGTCCTAACCCTGTGCCGAGCTCCACCGCAGCGGGCGATTCTTCTTCCACATTGGAGGGCTAGGTGGAAGCAGGGCCTCTGGTTTAACGTACATGTGTATTTATGTGCATGGTCATCTCCTCCCAACCCCAACTAGTATTTTATTTTCTCTAAAAATAAACCAAGGACCTTTTGCTGTCCCTGCCAGTACAGGCCCTTTTGTATCTACTTGCTAATGCACGACAGTTCTCTCTCTCTCTGGAAAGTTTAGCTGATTGACCAAAGTTAGGCCAGTTAAGGCTGGTCACTTCCAACAAGCTGTGCCCTTCCCTTCCTGTCAAATTATCCATCCTCTCTAAAGCTCAAATTCCCTGATGACTCTGCACTTCTTACCTCTGGTTCCTCCAAATATTAACGCTTCTCTGGATCCTTTCCATGTGTGCTCAGAAACATACCTTGCCTTGTTAACTATTACCCCACACTCTCAACCTTGTATCAAAATGCTGTTCAGCCAGAATTTAAAACCTTTAACTTCCTCGGGATATTGTTTCTCCGATTTGCTCTGCAGTGAAAGCTGATCTTCCCCTAAACCCTACATTTCATGAAACCAGGAAAGAGGCTTCCCACTCTCCCAACTTCCCAAAGAATTTCCAGGCCATTGACCATCCTCCCTTATTTAAAACACCTCCTCTTTTGAAGATCAGGCCTCCTCAAGCCTTCTCCTTCACTGTTGTCCACTGGCTTGCCTCTCTCTTCCATTGAAACTTTGAGATTTGGGTGCAGAGATTTTTTTTTTTTCTTTGTGCTAACTCCCTGAGCATCAGCACGTCCCTAGCTACCGAATAAGCCTACAGCATGAAAGTGTACGCTTCAGTCGTCCAGATAGGCATTTCCATTCCCATTTTGGACAGGACCGTGAGGAAGAAAGCCAATTCTGGGCCGGCAGAGTGTGCTTTCAAAAGCAAGCTGTATGCCGAGTGGCAGATCCCGGGTCACTTTTTCTCTAAAACAGCTGTGGGGCTCCAGGAAAACAGGAGACTCTTCAAATAACTCCAGCTCTATTCAGGTAGGATCTTAAACTCCTGGACCACAATGAGAAAAAGAAGCTGTTTGTTTCAGGTTGCCCCAGGGCTCTGCTGGGACACTGTAGGCTGACAGCAGGTTTTAAAAGAGCAAGAATATTCTAGCTAATCAGGGGGTAGCTTGTCGGCAAGTGAAAAAAAAATCTTTCAATAATAATGATATTAATAAAGAAAAGTCAGAGGGTTCCAGAAGGCTCTAATAACAAAGCACAAATATGTTATAATTTTTGGTGAAAGGAACTCAAAATAGTTTCCTCCCTAGTTTCAACTGCTTGTGAGTCTGCCTTTTGTCTCGCAGCTCAGCTTTATCTGTGTTGTGTCAGTTCGATTTGACCTGTAAGAGAGGATCTTTGCTTTTCATTTCTGCCAGCTGCAGGAGCTTCTTGCTGGGCAGTGCTTTTGCTTCATCCCTTTTAATGGTTGACCAAAGAAATAAGTGCTGAGGGTAAAGGAGGGAATCGTTTTATTCAGAAACTGGAATAATTCTGAGAGTCCATTGAATGGAGAGGCCGGTCTAAGAGTCTACCTTGGACCTTCCCTATCTTGGCTTTTATTCTCCAGCCACCGGACTGAGGGAAGAAAAAAGCAAGGAAGAGACAGAATGTTTTCTCTCCTGAATGTTGAATTTATCTCTCAGACACATACAGCAATTCCAAAGAGAAAATGGGTATTTAAAATGTCCTAAGCAGATAATTAAAAATCTTAAACTCTGAAGTCTAATTTTAGCTCTGATTTAATTCATAAATGTTATAGCCAGAAAGAGACTTAAGAATACTCACTTGCTGAACCCTTCCATTTTACAGATGAGCAAATCGAGGCCCTGAGAGAGTACAGTGACTTGCTCAAGGCAATGCAGCTATGCTGTTTTCTCATCAGTATCATCTTTGCAGCATTTTCACTCCAAAAACAAACTCAGATTGTCTAAGATTCATCCCACTTAGATGCCCAAGTTCTCTTATCCCTACTAAATCCTTTACAATTTTTATAGACTAATTTTTCTAAGAAGTCAGGACTATGAAGTCCTTATCTCTCATTTCACATCACTCGTATTAAGTAAGGGACACAGGTTCCTGGGGACAGTTAATACTCAGAAGGTATGGTGTGACTTGTTCAAGGTGAAAAGTGACTTTCCCGAGTATACCCAGCAAGGAGGAGGTTTTTGATGTGGGGACTCCCCATCACTACTCACAGTGTGCACAGGTTCTCAGAGGCCATGACCTGTCTGACTCTGTGGAACCTTGGGCCAGTTTATTTCCTCGCCACGATCTGCCTAAATCAAGGCTAAACCACACTGTATGTATTTTTGCTTTTAAATGATTTCACTGTTTTGACTTAACACTTCCATTTGCCATCTCATGTTACATAAACAAACAAACAAATCGATAAATGAAAGGCTGATCTCTAATTCTCATCTCTTTTGCTATGATGTAAATCCCTCCTTCTGTTCTGTCTTCAGTCAAACAGGAAACAGGGTCTCTGTAAACAGTTTGGTCTTTCACTGGGCTTGGCCAGAGGGACAGAGTACAGGTTCACTTCTCAGAGACAGCATTAGTTCCTTTGTGCTCTTCTTGACTGTTCCTTGGTGAACTATGTTTTTTAAATCTTTCTATTTTTTCCCCATACTTTAACAGCTGACCATAAAAGTCAATATTTTGTTGTCTTTGTTTTATGATTCCTCTTAACAACTTCCCTTTGGTCTGAATGGAGAGTGTCGTGGGATGAAAACCAGTGGAGGTTGGGACAAAAACATCAGTTGTAGGACCTGGAAGGATTTGTCATCTTAGGTAGAAAGTAATAGGAAAACCTTGCTATGGAAAAACAAAATAATTCCAGAAAAGACATACAATGATTTGAGATTTGTGAAACTGTAGCAAAGTGAATTGACATTCCACTTGAAGAGAAGTTTATTGACTAGATGATATGAGTGGTGGGTAATGCTTCATTTTTGACTAAAATTCTAGTTTTCTCCAGCATACAAATCAGAGTAGTAATGTACTGGTGGTGGTTTCTGTTGAGAGAGAAGTTTTGGTTTCTCTCTACCTCATTCTTATATGAAAAGGTCATTTCCTACCACTAGAGGTAAGAATATTTAAATGGCATTCTCTTATTTATTTTCGGTAGTATATCTGTGATCTTTCCAAATGGTTTATGTAAAGCAAAACATTAACATTATGGGATGGGGAATTTTCTTTCTTTCCTTTTTAAAAGTGTTTCTGAGTAGCAGTGGCTCCCAATTCTATAGCGTGACTTTGGGTGGATAATTACTATAGAATACTGCAGACCATTTTTTTTCCCCTGTAGGGTGATTGATTTTAACCTTTCTCCTCTGCCAAACCTTTGTTCTGTGCATGACATTTCAACCCCCACCACTTCCTATGTTCTATTTTGCTAAAGAAAATTGCATTTTCTATTTCTGGATAAAGCATGGTTGTTTGTGTCAGTCAATTTAACACAATACACCAGTTCTTATTTGTGCGGAGGAAACACTAATAAGATTCCAGCAGGAGATGGGTCCTGAGCCCATGACCAAGCCTCCCACTGGGCCCGGAAGACGGAAGCCACAACAATCCATTACCGACAAGGCTACTTAATGGTGATGTAGCACCTTTTTGTCTCAAAGACCTTCAAGGAGTATGAAATCCCATTTCCTGCCCTCTACACTCATACTGCACATGATACATGGACAGAAAGGAAAATGGTCGTGTGACATGGTGGAAAAGACAGGCATTCTGCAGAATCTGACCTATCTTTTGATCCCCACTCTGCTGTTTACCAGCTCTGAACCATTAAATATATTACATATCCCTTCTGAGCCTCTGGTTCCTCATCGAAAATGGGGATAAAGATATGGTTTCTAACTTGCAGGGTTGGTGGGAAAATAAAATAAGGTGAATAATGAACACAAAGCTCTCAGCACAGTGCATGTTCCGTGAGAGGCACTCATTAAGTAGCTATTATAATGAAATAGCTCCTAGAGGTAAGAATATATTGCATTTTGGTGAAGTTAGCAGTTCTTATTATGACATGCCTTTTGGTTAAAAACATGGCTATGGACCTTCCACCTTTTTGTTTCGTAGAGTAGATCAGCTGTGGGAAAAGTTTAAAATATTTGATTTCACTGCTATTTATACCTTAATTCATTAGGCAATCATTTAATGAGTGTCTACTGGATGCTATGCACTGTTCTTCATGCCTGAGTCTGGAGGACAAAACGAATAGCAAAGAGGCAGCGTGATGGACAGGAGAGAGCGTGGGCTCTAAGGGAGGCAGACGTGGCTTCCCATTCTGGTTGTGCTATCTACTGACTGCCATTTGGGCAGGTCATTTAACTTCTCTGAGCCTAGTTTCTGGCTCTCTAAAATGTGGATCATAATACATGTCTCATAAGACTACGATAATAGATATAAAGCAGTTATAATCTAGGATGACGTTAAAAATATTTATTAACCAGTATGGTAAGGGCATTGACTGGTCAGAAAGAACCACCTGTAGAAAACCAGTAAACTGGTGTACGTCAGTGTCAGTGGAATATGAACCCTGCTGTAAGCCGTGCTAGAACAGGGCCTGGAATTTAGTAGGAAGAGCCCAGGGTTTAGTTGGGGATTGGGAGTTGTATTGTTTAAATTTTGTATTTTCTGTATATTATGATGTTTTGACGTCTTAAAAATCTTTCTGGCTGAGGAGAGACTGGCCCTTCGGGGACTAGCCAATTCTTAGAGATAGCAAAGGACTCAGCTGGGAGCAGGCCTTTGATAGACAAACGAACTGATCCAGATCCACACCTATGTCTGGCCTATACACCCGAGAAGGCCATATTCCTCTGCCTTAATCATCCCAGAGCCCCATACCAGGCAACTAGGGACTACCCTTAGAGCTTAAAGCCTGAGGAAACTAGTCAAACTAGCCAATCCTAAAATGTTTATCCTGCCCTGCTTTGCCTTTTCCGAGGAAACCCCAATAAAGGCTTTGTTCTAAAATTTCCCCTGTTCCCCTGCTTCTGTCTTCTGCCTCGTGACTTAAACCTAGCACTTCCCCTGTGACCCTGTGTGGTGTGCAGTGCCTCCCGTTTCTAGGACCTGTGAGTAAAATAAACTTTGTTTTCTTTAGCCTCTCCTGTGTCTCCTCTTGTGGCTTTACCTGACTGACCATCACATAAAAGAACATAGAACAGGAGTGGTCAGAGAGACAAACATGTAGACAATCGCCATATGGCATGAAATGTGCTATGATGAAAGTACACTAAAGGACAGAGGGAGCACAGTGTAGAGAGCCACTAAATCGAACTAAGGAAATCCAGGAATGATAAAGAAAAGAAGAGACAACTCTGGAGATGAGTGTTGAAGGATGAGTAGGAGGGTTTGTCAGGGCTGAGATAATTCCATGCAGAGGGAAGTGCACGTACCACAGCACACGTGTATGACGTGTTTCAGGATATATAGGGGATGGTGGGGGGCTTTGGGGGCTGGACAAAGGCTAAAACTGGAAATGTATGTAGGGGCTTGGTCTTGAAGGACCTTCGAAGCCATGCTGTTGTAGTGTGGAAAGCCACTGGAAAGGGGGGGATATGGGATGGAAGAACATCAGTGAGTGAGTGGCTGTGTTGGTTAGTGGTGAGATATGAGGGGTATCCCACAGGCAAGGAGAACACAGATTCTGGAGACGTGTTAGGGAATAAATGGAAGTATGTCAGTGAATGGATATAGGGGTGAGGGAAGGAAGCGGCTGAAGACAACTCCTGGGTCTTTAGCTTCAGCAATGGGTGCACGTAGGGATCCCAGAAGAGAGAAGGTTTTTAGGGTGAATCGCTTCTCTACTGTTTTTGTAACTGCATCAGTCCCCTGCCTACCAGGTCAAGTAAGGCCTTTTTTTTTTTTTGTCTACAGCTGTAAATATTTCATGCCAGTGGCCATGTTTCTGTTTTATTTTGGGAATGGTACTTTAACTGGTTTTTCAGTTTAAATGACTGTGGAACTGAAGGGCCATTTTTGTCTTCAGGGAAATGTTTGGTGCTGAAGATGGTAGACAGTTGGGTGTGGGTGAGGACAGACAGCGCCTGAGGTCTTGCAGCTTAGAAGTAACATCTTGTCGTTTGAGGATAACACTGCCAAAGGTGTGTGGGTGTATCTTTGAAGAAAGAAAACAAAAAAAGCATGACCAGCAATCTGATCTATGCTAGGTGTCTATAAAAATCACTATTATATTTATTGCTTTAACTCTTGTGGAACTGCCTTATTGGGCTCAGAGATGGCCCCTTTGTTCAAAGTAAATTATCCCATTGCTCTCAGGGGCTGGTTGGCCAGCCTGTCAGTTGATTTTTTTTTTTTTTTTTTTGGCACTCTCCTCTTATACCGATTCATTTAAAATTTTGTTTTTGTGTTTCCTCTCCCCACGACCCTTGGCAGTAGCTGGTAATCACCCACTCCCGGGGCGGTGGAGCGCAGTAAGCCCCTGGTCCACGTGTTCCAGCAGGCAGCATTTCAGAACCAGGGAGCTGCACACAAGCCAGGCCTTTACTGCTCTGCCAGCGCTGAAACAATTTCCATGGGAAGGTGCGTTTATAGGACGTTTCCTTTCTTATCATAACAGGTGCCTGTCCAACTTTTTGATTCTAAAGAGGTTTGCAGGGGTGTATGAAATTTTCTCAACAACACGCTTTTCAATGGCTTCAAGTTTCCATTTTTTTAAAGCCTACTAAGAGCCGGGCTTTTTATACCCATCCTATCATTTACTACTATCACGACTACGTGATAACTACTATGGTCTACATTTATTGAGATCTTACATGTGTCAGGTCTCATGCTAAGCACTTTACACAGATAATCTGAATTCATCTTCGTAACGACCCCATGAGGTAGGACCATGATTCCCTCCAGTTCTCAGATGAAGAAACTGGGGCATCGAGAGGTGTGGCCACTTGTTCAGGTTCACTCAGCTCTAAGTGGTCAGGTCAGGAGTCTAACCCACAGACTCTTAAATGCACTCCTGGCCATCACATTCTACAAACCTGCAGGGCAAATAAATATAAACATTATCAACTTTAAAGAAGATGAAACTGAGGCTTACGCTTAGAATTCAGGACCCAGGTCTCTCTGACTTTAAAGCCATGTTGTTCTCCCAGGTCGCCAGCTGCCTCTGGTTATACCTTGTGAACAATGCACTTCTTTATACAAATTGTTTTATCACAGGTAACTGACCCTGAATTCTGGGATCTTCAGAGTGCGCTGCTGAAAGTGGTGTAGGTTTATGGTGTGGTAGTCTTGTGCTCTCATGTCTGATTGCTCTTTCGTCTCACCCTTCATGGTAGAAAGTACATAAAATGAGAATATTTGCATCATAAATTATTAATTATTAAATCCCAGGGTCAATTTGGTCTTGCAATTGCTGAGTCTTCACTGTATACCAAGCACTATGCCATTAAGGCTGATGTACAGCAAGATTTCTACCTCTTTCGTTGGAGTTGACAATCTTCAGAGAAATACAGGACCCCTATTTATTTTTGTATTTATGCAAATTATATATATATACAGAGTGTTAAAACCTAAAAACAACATATGGTTTAGAAGAATTTCCTTAAGTGCTCCAGGCATCTCCAGATACAGAAATAGCATGACTGCTAATACCATGGGTTCCTCAGCAAATGCAGATCGCAGCCTTCGCCATGCTCAGAGTACGCAGAGTGAGGGGCTCTTCTGGGGATGGGAGCCATTTCTGTACTCACACACTAGTTTTCCAGCTTCATTCGTGGTAAACAACTGTGTTTTAAAGAAGGTTGATCAGGGATAGGGGGAGAAACCTGAGGTGACAGAAGAGGGCAGAAGCAAATCTCACTTGTAGGATCCAGTCTGTCCTGTTGAGTTGAAACTAGCCAAAAGCACGCATCTGTATCATACAGTGAATTTGACGCCCTTAGCAGAATTTGAAGCTCAAGCTCCTGTAAATCAGAAATATTTGGCGGACAGCACAGAACCAGCTCCTAATGAACATAATCACCTCTCTTGCTAATCAGGCAGATAGGATAAAAAAGCAAAGAAAGCTGAAGAGGGAGGATAAGGAAGAAGGGAACTGAGTTGTCAGACTCCATCTATGTGCCAGAGCTGTGCTTTCTTACCATCTTGGTAACAACTCGGGGGAGCAGATACTGGTCTTAATTCCATGTCGTAGATGGGAAAATGGAGGTGTCAGAGTTGAAGGGATCTGCCCGAGACCATGCAGCTAGGAAGTGGGAGACTCAGAATCTGTATCCAACTCGATGTGATGCAAGGAAAAGCTTGTTCTCTTCCTCCTCGAGTGGAAAGCTTTCCTAGAAGACTCCCGATCACTGCCGAGTGGTGTTTGCAGGCTCTGGGTACATCCTGCATTGATATTTGGCAGAAACCGTGGAAACCAAAGGTAAGCAGTGTGGCCAGAGCACAGCTGGGGACTCCTCAGCTCTCTCGCCACCCAGGCTGCTGGGCAATAAGCACCGTCCTCGCCTCAGCCGCTAGGCTTCATTTGTTCTTTGCTCCACAGTGCAGCCCCAGTGCCTGTAGTGCAGAAGGCAGTTAATTTTTCCCAATATTCTCTAATTTTTGGCATGTACTGAATGCAGCCGGAGAGACTCAGCCAGGATCGTATCAAGGACTTATGCCCGTGTCTGTGTGGAGGGATGTGCAGTTGCCATAGCAGCAATCAATCTGCTAAATAACCGGCAGCATAAACTGATTCAAAGGCAAAGACTGATTTGGGTCAGGGAATCGCACTCTATAAAAAACAACTTCTCTGTGACTTCTGAGGATTTTGTAGCTTTTATGGATGGCCCTAGCTCAGACTCAAGAGGGGTGTGTGAGCCTGAAGAGGAGAGCGTGCTGTTCCCCCAGGCAGTTAGAATGGGGAATTCCATGCAACATGCTGTTTGGCTACTCTTCTGCTGCAGATCAATTCCCAGTGGCTTAGGTCCAGTAACCAAAATAATAGTGTCTGGTTATTGAGTTGTCCCCATGTTCTGGGATGCTTCTTTGTACTTTGCATGCATTTGGTCAACAATCCTGCAAAGTGGGATTTATCACCATCTTTCCACAGATGTGGACACTAGTGTTAATATGCCCAGAGTTGTATAACCACCCCGGGGTGGATTCAGTATTCAAACTAAGATCTGCTTGATGCAGATGCTGGGTCCTCTCCACCTTGCTGTAGAGCTTCTTTTCCTTGGACTTTCTGAAAAGGAAAGGACATTTCTTCTTGGCCACCCATATAGCAAAGATTGTGGTATTCTGGTTCTGTTTGGTATATTGTGGAATGCTGCTAATTATCTTTAATTTAACGTGAAAACTAAGTCTTAGGGCAAGAGGGCTTGGCTTTCCCAGAGGTAGCACATCACAGTTTGGATGATTCAGGTTGTCATGCTGAAAGGGGGAGAAAAAAGCTTTTTCCTTTTCCTCTGGTTTTTAGAACAGTAGCAGGTAGTCTATTGTCTTCATTTTGATCTAGCCTAGCTCTTGGGTAAACCAGGGCTAGGGAGAAAGCATTTCCTAACTGTAATAAGAGGTGGCATGCTAGAAAGCAGAAATCACTGGCTTGATAGTCTATGCTGAGTTATGGGCTCTGCCACTTTCTAGTGATGTGCTCTTGGGCGTTTTACTTCTATTCTTTTGGCCTCAGTTCTCAGCTCCATGAAATGGGGATGATGATGATGATGATGGTGATGAGGATGATGGTGATAATGGTAGTGATACCATCTAAGTTGCCTAGAATAGTTTTTGGAGTGAGACAGAGGTAAAAATTGCCTCGCAACCTTAAGGTGTATAGATGCCTACAGATTCCTTTGCATCAGAGAGTATATTTCCTCATCCATGTATCCCAGTTTTGTTTTTGTTTGTATTCTTGCTTAGTGGCTCTGAATTAAATGTTTGTGGAATGAAGGAAGTCTAGGAAAGCACTTAAGAGAGTGCCCATCATATGGCTATGTTTCGATAAATATTAGCTTCCTATTTAAACAAAACCTAAAGATTATTAGATAATCCTTCATCTTTAGAGCTAGGTTTTTTGTGTGTGTGTGAGGAAGATTGACCCTGAGGTAACATCTATTGCCAATCCTCCTCCTTTTGCTTGAGGAAGATTATCCCTGAGCTAACATCTGTTCCCATCTTCCTCTACTTTGTATATGGGATACCGCCACAGCATGGCTTGATGAGCGGTGTATAGGTCCATGCCCAGGATCCAAACCCACAAACCCCAGGCCACTGAAGCAGAGTGCACGAACCTAACCACTATGCCACTGGGCCGGCCCCTAGAGCTAGTTTTTAATCACTATTTAGACTCGGTTGCTGAGGACCTTGAGCCCCAGGAACCTGGAGGAAGGAGATTTAGACTCGCCTTATGTTTTCTGTTCCCTCTTTCTGACTCTGAGACTGAAAGGCAGGCAGTAAAGCAAGCCCTGTGGACTGAATTCCCGTCTGGAAGCCTCACCTTTCCAGGACTGATAGCCACAGAGCTGGAGCAAGGATGCTGGAAATGAACTTCATGCAATGTGCAATTTGACTCAGCAGTGCCAGCTGGAATACACCTCTAGGAGCTGAGCAGGTGACCTCATTTGAGGGATCCTACTGTTTTCAGCCTCTCAGCTGAAAGGACGGAGGTTTCTGGTGAAAATGTAGCTTTCGAGCCAACCCTTTGCACACAGACCGTCGGTGGGTTATAAACATCACACAGGCAGGGCTGGACTGCGTTTCAGGCTTGTGACCTGGAGGTGAAAGTTCTGCCCGTCCCTCCTAATCATTCTTCCCTCTGAGGTGGTATTTTTGCATTGACCTACAGCCCCTCTCCTGGTTTCCTGTGCAGGGCACTGCTGTAATTTATGGCTTCAAAATAAGTGCTCAATTTTTTTTCCTGTGTGTGGACATTGATTTTTTTTTTTTAAATCTAGAATGCAAACGGAACCTGTGCCTGCTATCTGAATATCTCTAATTAGACTACTTGTGCAAATCTACCAATTGACTTCAACAGATTGAATCCAAGTCCGCAGCTGTGTTGGAGGGGGAATAAGATTTCCTTGCCTCCCAAGTTATCTTCAGCACTGTCTGAATGCAGACAGATTTCCCCAATTCAAGATACAACGGTAGGCAAGGGTTGCTGAGGGACTGGAGACGGGATGTAATCATCACACAGGTAAATTATCTCTGCCATGGGAAAATTGGAGCAGTACATGAAATGTTAGTCTACTTCACTAGGAGGTCATGTGTGTTATGGTGCCACACCAAGCCGCTTCTCTGTTTATAGTCAGAGATGAGGCTGCCATTCATGCCTTCCTTTTTTGTTGTTCTTTTTCTCTTTATATTCTACAGAGTTTTGTTTTACTTCAGCTTCACTGCATTCTACCGGTTAAGCCCCAAATTGGCAGTTAAGACAAAATACAAATGATGAGGAGGGGGTGGTGAGAAAGTGGACAAAAGCAAATGGAGAATAAAGTTGAAAATTGCTCCTTGCTTCCTTCCCACATCATTCCTCTCCTCTCTTGAGCAAAGGGGAGACTGAACTTTGCATGACAAGGGAACCAGTAACTTACCAGGTTTGAATCCCGGGGCAGTCTTGAGTAAAACTGTGTAGGGGGCAAAGTTGGTTATCTGAGCCTATCTTCTCCCTTCTTACCTCGCTGCTCAGCGAGAAGCAACAGAGAAGTACAGTACTTGTCGGAAGGTCACACAGTTACAAAGAAGTGGGAATAGGATTCAAACGCAGGCAGTCTAACCTGAGAGCATTCTTGCACTATTTTCTAATTATGAAAGTATTCTGTGTTCATTGTGGAAGACCTGAAAAATAGAAATGAGAAAATAAAACCATTTACTGTCTACTCTGCAGATAAAAGCACAATTACCACATTTTGTTGCTTTTCATTCTATTGTTTTTCCTAAATATGTACGTGGACTTTAAATACATATTTAAATACTTTAAATACATACTTTAGATATAGTGTCTTGCTCTTTTTCAGTCAACATTTTAAGTGAACATTTCCCCATGTGTTGTTGTAAGTTCTTCCCTTGGGTAGTCCCTGATGTAATTAACCATCCTCCTATTGTTGAACATGTAGGATATTTCTAACATTTACATTTTAACAGTGGAATAAAGGCCCGTTTTATTTAAGAGGAAAAAAATGAATGTTTTTAAGGTATAAAGGCAGGAAGGAGTGGCATTTTGGGGGATCAAAAAGTCCTTTGATCCCAATTTATTTTCCTTTTTCAGATTGTTATTTTCACTTTTTATTTGTATATGTTCTCTAAAGTTTCTGTTCCTGAAGCCTGCCCTCCTTTTACATCTGTACTTATAGACAAGTGTAATTCAGCCTTAAGACTGAAATGACTGTCTATAAAGCAAATCTTATTCAAGGGTTATAGTAGACTTCTTTTGATGGCATATTCCTTGGGTTTTCTGGAAAATCTGTATAGTGTTCCACTGTCTCCAGTTACATTTGTACTGAACACTTCAGGAAGTTCCTTGGTTTCAACTCAATCATACACCTATCATTTGATACCTTGTGTGTGTGTGTGTGTGTGTGTGTGTGTGTGTACCAGGTATTTGACTGGCTGAGGGCAGTGAAGAGCTGAGTCACACACAGTTCTCATTTTCAAGGACCTGTGAGTCTAGTCAAGGACAAGAATGAAAAGCAGTGATTATGACTTTAATGATAAGTGCTGTGATACATATGGTTAATGGTTATGAGGGTTATGGGAGCCCAGCTTATGAAGCATGTTTCCTAGGGAGAACAGGTATCAGCAAAAGCTTTAGATAAGCAAGATGTTTTTAAGCTTAGCCTGGAAGGATGATTATGAATTTTGGAGGCAGACAAGGTGAGGGAATGGCATGCCTTACAGAAGGACAGTTACACATAAAGGCATGAGATGGGGCTTGTTCAGGATACACAGGTAATGCAGGATGGGTCAAACAGAGGATAGACAGTGGTTGAAGATGAAGTGAGACAGTAGGCAGGAATGAGATCCTGGAGAGTGAGGTGACAACTTTAGAGGTTTGGGACTTTATTCTGCAGACACCGGTACATGAATGAGGCATTTAAGCAAAGGAGGGACACAGTTGCAACTCTCAGGAGCTCACAAGCTTGAAAGAGGCATTTTAGGTACCACTTGGGCTATCCTCACTCATCTTTCCTTCTATCGTCTTCCTGTTATATAACCTGGTCCCTCTGAAATGCCCTGGCTTCTGGAAGGTCATTCAAATACTTGACAACATCTGAATATGCAGTTTCTCAACTCTGAGTGTCTAGTGGAATCATGTAGACGTCTGCAGCTAACTCATTCATGGCCTGCAACATTGTAGTCCTCTTGAGGACCCTGCTTCATTTCTTCCTTTGGTATGTATTACTTAGGTTTGGTCAGCTGCTGTAAAAACAACACCCAAACCTCAGTCACCTACTGCATTTGCTCCTTCCCATTTTAGTCTAAAGCAATTCGGGGTAGGAGTGGGATGTTTGTGCTCCATGAAGTCATTCATGGTCCCTGGCTTCCCTAGGAGTTCCACTCATATTTCATTGGCCAGAACTCAGTCTCAAAGCCACACCTGATCTAGGGGAGGCTGGAATGTGGGGAGGGAAGGTGGCCCCCAGAACGAAAGGAAATGAGGCTTGGTGAACACCCGGCTCCAGGGAACATGCATATGACTGTAGTTATAAAAGACTTTCACTTTTAAGGGAGACATCACCAAAACCACAAGTTTGGGGATATCCCATTCTCACAACTATTGAGTCATTTATGAAATTTAGCTAATTCAGTTTGGGTTTATAGTCTGGCTTACTTGCCCAGATTTTCTATTTCTGCTCCTTATCCAGCATTTATTTTTCATCTTTGTCCCTGCTTGGCAAAGCTCTTATAGAGTAAAAGTGCTTATACCTTCTACTTTCACTCTATTGTAGAAGTGATGATCGCAAATCAACCTTCAAACTGTAAATGCAAAATTGAATATTCTATCAAAATAGTTTTTTCTGTTAATTTAGTGGAATCTTCAATAGAAGGTAAATAAGAAGTCTGTGAAAGGCTGAAAAATAGTAAGACAGTGTGTTCAGATTACAATTTTTAATAGAAGAAACTTCAAAAATTATTTTCAGTTTGACTTTATTTATCTTTAGAAAAATGTGACTCTATTGGGCCTTTTGTCCTAATCTCCATATATAACATTTGGTGTTTTTCCCTGTCCCCCACCAAACTGATCAGTCTGTCCTATAAGTCATATATTTTGCTTTGTTCTGTCACCTCCACACCTGCCTTATTTAATTCTAGGCAATCAGGAATGTGTTATGGAGAATATAATTAGCACTGCCAACAGACGAGCGATGAGATTGCTTCTCTCTGTGTGTGGAAGAAGAAAGAGATGCTTCTGGGTAAGGAAATAGATTTTAGTTTCAAATTACAACGAACTCTTGTAAACCCAAAGGATAGAAGTTGTTAAAGTACAAAATATATTTTGGTAATATCTGTTTTTGATTTCTCCCTTCTTCCCTTTCACCTGCCTCTCCCCTCTTCCCTGGCAGCCCATCAGTCTAGGAGAGTCAGAGTGAGAGACGAGGCTCTGGGCAGCCCCTTTGCCACCAGGATAACTTCCCCAATAGAAGAGCAGATTGTTAACTCCTGTTCGCCATTCAGATCCCAACTCAAGTGACACTGCTTTGAGGAGGGCTTCCCTGACCCGTGAGCCTTGGCTTGGAGCTCCTGCAGTCCACTTCCTTAGCATTTGCATTCCCTACCCAGTACTGAACACTCTTCATTGTATCTTAGTATTCTTAAAATTGTCTTCCGGTAAATTATCCGTTGTAATCCTAGTGTCTAGCATAATTCGTGGCACATGGTTGACATTCAACAAATGTCTGTTTGAATAAATGAATGAGGAGTGTAAACAGGAGAGCCTTTAGAAACAAGCACATCGGGGGTTCTCCTTGGCTCTGATCGTTCCTAGCTTCAGGTTTGTGGGTAACTTATTTAGTTTTTACATGACCCAGTCACCATGGCTGCAAAATAAAGATGGTGCATCCTCACTGCATGGTTGTTCCGAGGAGTAAGTGAGACAATGTACATGTAGCCCCTGGGAGAATTCCCATCACACGGATGCAAATTAAATGTCAGTTCTATAGTCCATGGGGAACAGGGGAGTGACAGAATGAAAGTTGTGCTTTATGAAAGATGAATCTGGTGGCATGGTGTAAAAGAGATGAGAAAGGGAGGGAGGGAAGGAACTGCTGCGGTATTCTCAGTATGAGCAATGAAGGCTGAACTGGTTTGGAGTAGAGTTATAGTCCCAGATGCTATCTCTGGGCGGGGTGGTTCACTTTGTCGAGCTATTTAAGTAGCATATGAATGTGACAACCATTCAATGAGCCGCCTTACTGAGCTGTTGGCCATTTTGCCAACAGGTGCTGGCTTGCGTTTGTCAGGCTCTTAGCCAAACGAGGAACAGTGACTCATTTAGACCCTCTTAAAAAATGGGTTTATTTTAAGGATATCCTGCAAATGAAACAGGAAGGCTGTCAGGCTTCAAGATGGTTATTCTCTCCCTTTTGACTCTCACCACTTCACTGTCATGGTGTGCCTGCTTCTCCGTGTATATTTACTCTTTCCTTTCTTCTCCCTTACAAAGAAGGCCACTGAGGTAAACCGGAGCGGGCTTTGGGGATGGTAGATTGCGTGACTGGCATGCCCAGGACAGAGCGGTTGAGGGCAACACAACTTCCCTAGTGCGATTGGAAAAACTGACCCTATTTGGTGGCATAAACAGGCCTGGTGTGGTGGCAGGGACCCAGTGACATAAGCAAGGTAAGGAACATGGCTCCGGGAATGTCTGACAGAAGAGGTAAATAGATCATCAGACAGAGTGCCCCATGAAAAATGCATTTAGTAATTCAAGAAATAATTATTGGTGCCTTCTGTGTGCCAGGGACTGTGCTAGGTGCTGAAGATGGAGTGGTGGACAAGACAGGGTCCCTGCCTCTTGAAGCTTACGCTCTAGTGCGGGAAGACAATGGAAAGGTAAGCAAAACATATGTGACATGAAATCGGATGGAGTCTATGCAGGCAAATATAGCAGCATATGGCACCCCTGGAGATGGTGGATCACCAATCCCATTCACTCCTCCATGTGGACACAGAGATAGCCTGTATTTCCCTACCCCCCCCCCCCCCCCCGCCCCTTGCAGTTCAGTGGTGACAGTTGGACTGAGTTCTGGCCATTGAAATGTGGGAAGAAGGGATGTGTGCCACTTCCAGGCCTGGACCATAGAATCTTCCCCTTGTGGTCCTCTGTGCTCTTTCCCATTTTGGCTGGCTTGGAGGAAGACAACTCCTGGGGCAAGCTTGGGCATCCTTTGTTAAAAATAGTGGAGCCATAGGATGGGATCCCCGAATCATTGCATGGAGGAAAGCTGCCCTGCCAGGAATGCCTATATTTTATGGTTACATGAGTGAGAGAGAAACTTTAATTTTGTTAAACCAGTGGTTCTCAAAGTGGGATCCTTTTTTTTTTTTTTAATGTGGGCCACCACCACAGCATGGCTGCTACCAGATGAGTGGTATAAGTCCCTGCCAGAGATCTGAACCCCGGGCCTCCAAAGTGGAGCATGCCAAACTTAACCAGTAGGCCACCAGGGCTAGCCCAAAGTGGGATCCTTTGACAAGCAGCATCAGCATCACTTCGGATCTTGTTATAAATACAAATTCTTGGACCCCACCTCAGACATAATAAATCAGAAACTTGGAATGGTAGACCCAGCTATATGAGTTTTAACAAGCCCTCCAGTTGATTCTGATACACGCTAAAGTTTAGGACTGTTCTAAATCACAGAGATTCTGGGGTTTATCTGTTCCATCGGCGAGCATTATCTTAACTAATACAGAGAGTGATTTGAACGGCGGATGGGGTTAGCAATTTGAAATGGAGTGGTCATGGCAAGCCACTCTGAGGACATGACATTTGAGTTAAGGGAGGGAGGGAGCCACGTGCAGATACAGGGAAGATCATTTTAAGCACCGGAAAGCAGTCACAATGAACTTGATGAGGGAACAAGTCTGGTGTATTTGCATAAAAAAAAAAGGAGACCGGTATGGCCAGGGCAGAATGATTATGGGGAAAGGGCAGGAGATGAGATCAGAGAGGAAAACTGGGGCCAGATCACACGGGCTCTGAGAGGCCATGGGTAGGGCTTTAGATCTCTTCTACATGCAATGGGATTTGTTTATTTGGTGAACTTTTTTTTCTGCTTTTTTTATTGTGGTAAAATAGACATAACTTAAAATTTACTGTTTGAACCATTTTAGGTGTAGAATTTGGTAGCATTAAGTACATTCAGAATGTTGTGCAACCACCACCACTATCCATTTCCAGAACTTTTTCATCATCCCAAACAGAAACTCTGTACCCATGAAACACTAACTCCCTGATTCCCCCTCCCTCCCAGCCCCTGGTAACCTCTTTTCTACTTTCTGTCTCTATGAATTTCCCTATTCTAGGTATTTCATATACGTACAATCATATGATCTTTGCGCTTTTGTGTCTGGCTTATTTCATTTAGCATTAATGTCAAGGTTCATCCAGCTTGTAGCATGTATCAGAATTTCCTTCCTCATTAAGGCTGCGTAATATTCTATTATATACCACATTCTGTTGATCCATTCATCTGTTGAGGGACACTTGGTCTGTTTCCCCCTTTTGGCTGTTGTGAATAATGCTGCTGTGAACATGGCTGCACAGAGTCTTTGTGAGTCTCTGCTTTCAGTTCTTTGGGGCCAGCAAACTTCGTGAGTGCTCCGGTGCTTGTACTGAGAATGAGGTGCTCGGGTCTGGCCTGGTCAAGGCATTCACTTCAGTGAGGGAGGAGACAAGTCAAGACCAACTGTGGGCTATCAGAGTCGTAGGGTATGCTCACAGAAAGCACTTCGGGGGATCAGCAGGTGGTGTCAGGGAAGGCTTCCTTCCTGGAGGAGGCAGTGCTGAGCTCAGTCTGAAAGAGAAAATAGAAATTAGTCAGGTGAAGAAGAGAAGGAGGGGCATTCTAGAGATGGTGGAGCATGAGTGTGTAATCCTCTGGAGAAGCCCAAGCTGGCCCAGGATGGGTGATGCATTGAGGGTGAAATGGGAGAGGTGGGAAGAGATGAGGCTGAAGAGAGAATCAAGGGCCTGGTTGCAGAGGACCTGGCAAGAGATGTTCAGGAGCCCGATGCTAATGGCTTAGGGCAGTGGTTCTTAATCTTGACCACGCTTGAGAAGCACTCAACAGCTTTCCCCAAACTCCAGTGTGGAGCCTGAATTCCACCCCCATAGATTCTGGCTTAATTGGTCTGGGTTGGGGCCAGGACACTGGCATTTCTGAAATTTCCCCAGGTATTTCCGTGTGCAGCCAGGGTTGAGAAGTACTGCCTCAGGCAGTGGGGAAGCTTTTGGAAGGTTTTCAGCAAGGGAGTAACAAGATCAGATTTTTTCTTAACCACTTGCACACATTTCAGTGTAAAGTGAATTTTATGGCTGATGAAGCCTTTGGGGAAAGAGGCCCTTCTCTGTTCTCTGAGACTCACTTTGCTCCACTACAGAATGAAGATACTAATTACACACCTCAAGGGCTGCTGGAAGGATTGATCCATCCCTGTCCAGAGTAGAAGGGGAGGACGCCTTTTCCTTTCAAAGGTGACAGTAACTGAGGACCCCTAGGCAGGAGCCCTTTAGACAGTATCACGATCACCTGAGAAAGACAAAAGTCCCCTCCCATTTGCGTGACTCAGTCTCCCTCTCCCGGGGCAGAGAGCTGGCTGGGGTTCGAGAGCTTCTCCAGCCTGGACTCTGCTGGGATCAGTCAGTCTCGTTTCTTTAATGGGAGACTTCCTGATGAGCAGGATGAATTTACAATGTGTTTGACCGGAATGAAAAGTAAAAGCTGAGGCAGCTGTGCGTGATAACGATGAGGGAGAGTGAGGCGGCACCCGCCTGCTGACTCCACCGCAGGCTCGTGCTGTGGCAGCAGTTGTGTGGTGTTTGGTTGTTTCTGTCGCTATCTGGAGCAAAAATCCTACAGCAGAGCCATTCACCTGCTCCCTTCCCAGCCCCTCCCGGGAGGGAGGTGTGTTCCTGGGTTCAAACAACAAAGAAGCAGCAGCCCGATTCTGATTTATGTCTTTTCTTAGGGCACAGCAACCCTTAATTTTTTTTAGGGGGGAAGGATCTTTTTCTTTCACCTTTACCACTCCTTGCGGGCCTGAACCATGGCTTTGGTCGTTTTGTGCTTTGAGCACATTAGGTGGACAAAACAACCGGTGTTCAGTGGACTAAGGAGCAGTTAGAATTGATTGTGCTAGAAAGACGGAATGAGGATGACTTGAGTGGCCTTGAGACCTAGAGAGAAGCGGGGGGTGGGGGTGGGGTCTCTGTGTATCTCTCTCCTTCTAATGCAAGTTCATATAAAGGTCGGGCCCCTGTCCTATGTTTGTGATCATTAGATGTTACGTTGCTCCCAGAGTAGTGAAATTCCAAGCCTCGTCTACCCCGCTGACAGTAGAGCCAAGCTTGATGTGAGAGTATCCTGGGGTGGGGCACCCGGAAACACCAGAATGTTCGGAAGTATACACTAAAATCTTGCATATCCTTGATGCTGTTTGCATTCTGAGGTCACACATAAAATCTAAATCATTGCATTGAATCATCGCACCTCTGCTCTCTTCCATTCGTGTGGATAATTGAGTAGTTAATGGTAATTTGGGGGGATCCTAGATCCAACAGCCTAAATGTTAAGGGGTGCAGTGTGTCTGTTCTCTCCAGATCGGAAACCTCACCTTCTTAGCTGGATTTATTTTTAGCTTTTGTACTTCCTCTCCCAATAAGCTGGTTCTCCATTATTTGAAAATAGCATCATGGGGTTAATAGTGCATTCAGGGCAAGCGTTGGAGCCTGTGGCTGTCTGTGGGGCTGTCCTGGAGCCTTGGCCCAGCAGGGGGCCCTGTGATTCCTAGCCTCGGTAACAGAGCCTGGCCATGCATGCACACTCAGATGATGGGCCATCTGTGCCCTGCCTCGCGCCAACTCGTAAAGTACCTCACTTGACAAATTAAAGGTGAGGAAGCCTTAGGCTTCCTAGCTTCTTATGAATGTGGAAATCAGTCCCTTTTCAGTCAGGCCAGCATGAGGAAATAAGAGGAAGGACCCTACTGAAGATGGAGCAGACGTGTCATATATATATATATATATATATATACACACTTCATTGAACCCTCACTACGTTGTGGGGCAGGTATTTTTATCTGTATTTTATAGATGGAGAAATTGAAACTCCAAGTGACTGAGCAACCTACCCAAGATCACGCAGCTAGACTGGTGGCACCCAGAATTCAAAGCCAGGCGTGATGTGCTGGGCTGTACGCCTGGGTTTCTCAAAATGTCAACTATTGACATTTGGGGATGATAATTCTTCATTGTGGGGGGCTGCCCTGTGCCTTGTAGGATGTCTGGCAGTGTCCCTGGCTTCTATTACAGATGACAGTAGTATCCCAGTTGTGACAACCAAAAATGTGTCCAGGCATTGCCAATTGTCCCACTGGTGGGCAAAGTCACCCCAGCTCCAGCTGAGAACCACTGCCCTATGTTAATACATATGTTTTCTCAATTCTCATAACAACCCCGTACACTAGGTACCATTATCATCCCATTTTCCAGGTAAATATAAAGAACCTAGAGAAATTGTGAGTTGACCAAGGTCATACAGCTTGTAATGGGTTGGGACTATACAGCATCTCTGAGTGTCATTTTTCCCCACGTATAAAGTGGTGGATCTTATTGAGACCAGGCAAGTGCAATACTGAAGTCCTTTTGCTTTGCCACTTGACCAGGCATTTGAGAAGTTCTGTTTGTGAGAATAACCTGGAGGAGCTTTTTAAAATTCAGATTCCCAACAGATTCAAATCCAGTAGACCTATGGTGAGTGCAGGAATGTGTGTTATAAAACACACCCACAGCGACTGGGGGGTGCCGTGGTTCAGGCAACCTAAGCTGAGAAACACTGAGCAGTGTACTTGGCTGTGTTTGAAGTGACCCTAAGATAAACATTAGGAAAAAGAATGGAGATGATGAGGGGAAGAGGAGGGGGTTTGGGATGAGACTTGATATGCAGCTACTTGCGGAGTTCAGTTTTGCCAAAGAGGGTGCCAAACATGTCTTGTACTGAGTGACCTGCATTCTGGGATGAAGGATCTCCTCTAGACCTTGGGATGATACGTCCAATGTGTTCAAATCACTTTCTACCCCCAGCTAATGTTTAATCCCAAGGTTGAGTGGGCTGCCTAGTTTGGAAGCTTAGTGCATCCTGAAATTCTAAAAATGGTTACCGTTAAACAAAAACAGCTGTGTCAATTTCCAATTTCCGCTCTATTCAGATTCACACTCTTCCACCTCGCTTCTCCTAGAGGCGCTGGGAGGGACACGGGCACACACACGTACACATGCACACCCACACCCATGCACACATGCACGCACACACTGCTGCCTCACATGCACGCACACACTGCTGCCTCTCTCACTCGCTTGCGTTCATTTCTCTGTGGAGAGGGAATGTTTTTAGTTTTCCAAAAAGGAATCACAAACAAAAGAAGCCACAAGAGCCCAGACTACAATAAAATGCTACAATATGCTTTCAAGCTGGAGTGACTAAAAAGCTGGGGAGAGAAAGCGGCAGTATGATGCCTATTTTTATCTTCAACTGTAATCTACCCACTTGTAGTTTCATAGCTGTCAGGAGGCAGAAAAGGACACGTAATCAGCCCATGGTTCTCTGCTCTCGTCCTCCACCTGTGTGACACGGATGTGGGTGTGTGTGCACATACACAGATATTTTAAAACAACTGTCAGTGGGTTCAATTGAACTCACACCTGAGGCCAGGTCCTTTTTGTTTTAGAACTTGTGCTTTTGTCTGTTATTTCTTGGCAACCAGACACAGAAGGTGAAAAGCAGGCAAGTAAAACCCATTTTCTGGATGTCTAGGAATAGTGGTTACCACTGGATGGCCAGAAGGAGCAGCTCTGCACTTATTCGTCTTTTTCAGCCTTGGCCAGCCTGGGTTATGGGCACGTCCTAACCTCCTGGACACTGCCCCCTAATCTGGTGTGCCTCTCTCCTTCAGAGGAGGCAAACGTGGACCGGTGGAAGAGGTGGCAAGAGGACCACCGGTGGAAGGTCAAGAGACCTGGGCATCTAGCTTCATTCTGTGAAGTACAAGCTCTGTGACCTCCAGCAAGTTACTGGACCTCTCTGGACCTCAGATGCCTCATCTGTAGAGAGAGGATAAAAATACCAGTGTGATGGGTTGTTGAGAGAATTCATTAATGAGTATAAACACTGTTGTCGCATGGCACAGGCTAAGGAAATGGTTCCCACCAGTAGTATTATCTTTGTTCTTGCTGTTTTATTTGTATTATTATTTTAGTGGTAGAAGTAGTTTGGGGTCTGATGTCTACATCTGCTCTGTATTCTTTGTTGTTTTCAGTGTCACTCTCCTGTGTTGGTAGCGTAGGGTATCACATGGGGTTACGCAGTGTTCCTACAGCATCATCACAGGCCCGTCAGAAGAGTGACCTCCTTCACGCTGCGATAGTAAGATTTTGAAAAAGTCTGTGATGCCCTAGCATTTTCCCTTAACTTGCTGGCACACAAGGAACTTAAAATCTTAATGGAGAAGCTCGGTCCCTTGAAAGCTCCTCTCTTGGTGGCTTCCTCTGTAATTGTTGCAGTGATATCTCAGTGTGAATGGAGGAGCCCGGGGTGAGTGTGGAGATAATTCTGCAGAGTCATGGCACGTGGAGTCACACAGAGTTTGATTCGAACGCTGCCCTGCCTTTTATTAGCCACGTGAACTTGTGTGTGTTGTTGAACCTTTCAAGGACTCCATTTCCCCATCTGTATAATGATACCTGTAGAGGGTGACAGTAAGGTGCAAGGTGTGAAAACGCGCTATAAACTCTGTGGTGCCAGATCACTGTTAGCGAGCCATCGTGATTGTTAAAGATGGCAGCCTTTCCAAGATCTGGTCTCAAGAAATGTATTAGCTCATTTGGGCCCCAAACCAATTTTGGTAAATGAAGTCGTATGATTTTCGAGTGTAGCCTTCGCTCTGTGCTTTCCCCCCAGCGTGTGTGTGGACCCCGCGCCACACCACACAGTCACTTCTTTGTCTGCAAGCTCATTAATGCAGCCACAACTTCAACAGAAGAGCAGCTGTTGGGTGGTGTCTGGCTCACTGAGAGGGACACGCAGGTACTGCGGCTGCTATTAAGCATTTGCAGGATGACAGATTGCCTCAATGAAGTGTCCATGTGCTTCTCCATTATAATGGCGCAGGTCGAGAAAAAAAGCCTGGACCCACCAAAAGCTTTCACAGATTGGAAAGTGCACGGTTTGGGGGTGTTTAGCACTTCAGCACATGCTCTGTGACTGTGCATTCAAGGCAACATGTCAGAAGAAATTAGTCTGCAGCAGGCCACATATGTCAGCCAGCCGGTGGAAGCATGTGCGTGACACCCAGGCTAGGGGCTCAGAAGAAAGGGCTGCTTACCTTAAAACCCTCTCAGGTTTAGCAGGCTGGTGAGATTGTCCGGGCTCTCATGCTCGTGTTGGGTATTGCAGAGGAGAAGCATAAGTGTGGATAAGGAGGAGGTGACTGGGCAGTGCTAAAAACAAATTGAATCTCATGTCATTTACGAGTCAGGCAGAGAGATGTGCATTGTGCACACTATCACAGCGCATATAGCAACCCTGCCCAGTGGACAGTATTAATATCTGAATTTATAGATGGGAGGATCAAAGCTGAGAGAGGTCACGTGGCTTGAAAGTCGTCTAACCAGAGAATCCCAAAAAGATCTCGGAATCTATAGAGTACCGACACTTTTTCCCTTCCACTGAGCATGTGCCTGTAAGGTGATGAGGTTGATTTTCTTTTTGAACAAATGTACCAGCACTTAGATATTTAACTGTCATCTTCAAAGAAGAAACTCTGGCAGGCCTTGTTCCACAACCACTGTTCATGTTCAAACCTCGTTGGATGCCTGTTTGGGAATTTCCTTCATCCTTTTGAAGAGAGTCGCTAACTGTGTTATTGCCTCTTGCAGGTGGGTTTGACAAGTGGTTGAGAGGATGATTAGGATTCTATTGTTCGAGTCCAGGCAGGAGATGAGCCGAGGTCAAAGGCAGACATGAGAGAGAATTGAAAAGAAGGAGTGACCATTCGATAAGCGAGGTGAGGGAAGAAGCATCTCCGGCTTGGGAAACTGTGCTGACAGTAGTGCGGCTTCCTAACTGAATACAGGAGGAAGAGGAAGCTTTTCTTCAGGGAGCGGGAGGGTCGGCTTGGGAAGGGAATGGGCAGAATGTGTTCTCTTCCAGGCTCAAGACATCTGCTGTCGCCTTGGGAAGTTAGGAGGGAGTTCAGAGCGGCTGTTGAAGAGCTGGGAGTTGGTGGTGGTGAGTGATCAGAGGACCATGTGTGATGGCTGATTTTCTGTGTCAACTTGACTGGGCTAAGGGATTACCCAGAGAGCTGGTAAAGCAAGGTTTCTCTTCAACTGTGAAGGAGTTTCTGGTAGACATTAGCACTTGATTCAATAGACGGAGTAAAGAAGATCTGCTCTCCCCAATGTGGGTGGGCATCATCCAGTCTGTTGAGGGCCTGAATAGAACAAAAAGGCCAAGGAAAGGTGAATTCTCTGTCTCTCTTTTTGAGCTGGGATGTCCATCTTCTCCTGCCCTTGGACATTGGAGCTCCTGGTTCTCTGGCCTTCGGACTCTGGGACTTACACCAGCCACCTGCTCCCCCTACCTGTCCACCCATCCAGGTTCTCAGGCTTTTGGCCTTGGGCTGGAAGTTACATCATCAGCAACCCTGGTTCTCAAGGCTTTAGATTCAGACTGAATTACACCACCAGCTTTCCTGGTTCTCCAGCTTGCAGATGGCAGAACTTGGGACTTCTAAGCCTCCGTAATTGTGTGAGCCAATTCCTATAATAGATCTCCTCTGATATATATCTCTGTATATCCTATTGGTTCTGTTTCTCTGGAATACCCTGACTAATACACCACGAGAGGAGATATGATGGAGAGAGTCAAAAATGAAGAGGAAAGAACACTGAAGCTCAATGATGTTTAAAGGGTGTGTGAAGAAGGGGAGGGGTGTGAGTAATCCTGAGTGGCATCACCTCTGTTTCAAGCATATCCTTGAAGACACCAGATTTAAATTGACTAAATGTTTGTGAAAAGAGGGAGAAGAGCAGGATCATGCAGTGTAGGCCAGTCACTTCATCCAGGCTCGGCCTTTCTGACATCATCAAAGAAGACGGGGTGATGATAAATGAAAAATCAGATGCTGGCAGGCCTGTGTGTCCACACAGATACACACAGCGCACCCTTGAGCCACATGGTCAGATGATTTGGGCTAGGTTGGCTGAGCTTCACTTTGAAGGGTAAATTTGGGAGAAAAAATTCAAGCAAATATTCAACACTGCTTGCCTACTAATGGATTGCTGTTCGCTGGGATTCTGTGTTGTCAGCAAGTTCCTGAATAGCCTCAGCGTGGAAGGAAGTAACAGTGTGGTATCAAGCAGCAGGAATAAAACGCCAGCCATTGCTCTCAGTCCTCCTCTTAGGGTCAGTGGCACCAAGAGAGCAGTTCAAAGCGTTCTTCCTTATGCTTAACTGACTCTTCCTTGGATGGGTGTGTCATAGCCTAAACTATGAGCACTAAATGGATTAATCAGGAGCCAGTGCTGTGTCCTGAAGGAGCTCAGATCAGGGCAGACAAAGGCAGAGCTCAACCTCAACTCTTACACAGCTGTGCACACTTAGGCAAGTGCCTTCAGCTCTCTGGGCCTTTGTTTCCTCCGTGTAAAATGAAGGACTTGGTGTGGACTCCAGTTTTGTCCCCACTGAGACATCAGAGAATATCTGGGAGGCTTCATAGCGTGTGTTCATACGAGCACACACACAGTGAACACACAGACCTATTCCTAGGTTCACAAACAACTAGTTCTCAGTAATCTGAGATTACCTCAACAAGGTCAAAATAAGGCCATGTAATAGCTGAATCACAAAAGCTCTTCTCCACCTGTTTTCTTCCCCAGATTTCCCTGGGGTCCCCCAGGGTTGCAACACGTGTACAGAGGAGTTCTCTTCCTTGCTTCTTTGCCATCGAGCATCGTTTTCTACCTCTTTCCCCCTCAAGCACTCTTCAGCCACCTTGGCCTCCTTGCTGTTCCTTGACCATGCCAAGCATAATCCTACTTCAAGGCCTTTGCATTTCCTATTCCTTCTGCATGGAGCAATATTTACTCTTGTCTGGTATCACATAGCAGCTGCCTCATTTCTGTTTTGATCTCTGCCTAAATGTCACTTCCTTGGAGAAGCCTTCACTGAACACCCCGTATAAAATACCAACTTAAGCATCTTTTTTTCATACCCAGCTTTATTTTTCTTCATAGTATACCTGATATTGTTATATTGGTTTATTGGTTATCTCTGCAAACTAGAATGTAAGGACATCCCAGGAGGATAGGGATTTTGTTCATTACTCTGTCCCCAGCACCTAGAATGGGGCCTGGCACAGGGCTGATGATTAATAAATGTTTTTCGAATGAATGAAAGAATAATGAACAAATAGTTAAGGATGTGTGTGTGGCTCCCAGAGTTCTCTCTCTTGGTGTTACACTTTCCACTCATTCGTTTCATCATTGAGAAAGACAGGATCCTCATTTTCATGGAATTTATGTTGTAGTGGTAGAGGCAGATAAAAAAGTACGTACATACTTTAATTTCAGATGTTGGTAAGTGGTATGAAGAAAATAAAGGAGAGAAATTGGAAAGAGAGTGGCTGGGTTGGGGTGATGGAAGTTCTTTTACATAGGGCGTTTAGGAAAGGTCTCTGATTGTTTCCAAAGAGCTGGGCAAGTGAAAGATTGAGGAAATAGCAGATGTAAAGCCCCTGAGGTTGGAATAAATTCAGTGTATTTGAGCATTGCTAAGAAAGCCTGTGTGGCTGGAGATTAGCGAATAAGAAGGGAAGCCCTAGGAGCCTGGACTGGGGGCAGAGTCCAATCATTTAGGATCTTACGGGCCATCGTAAGGAGCTTATATTTTATTCTGAGAGTAATAAGTCTTCCATGGAACCAGAGCTGGCAGGGTCAGAAATGGTTCCAGTTTCAGTATACACAGTATGCACCTTGCCTGTAACTCCTCTGAACTTGACCCTGCTGTTGGGTCTGGGTCACACAATCAAGGGCCCTGCCCTCTGGAGAGTTTCCTTTCTGAGGCTGCATGATATCCTTTTCCATCACCTGGCTGTGGGAACAGCAAGACAGTCCATCACACAGTTTTAAAATAAATATATTTGACATCCATCCAGGAAGAGTCAAGGCTCATGCCCATGTTTTCTAGAGGGTTCTCTGTTCCTGGGTAATTTGAGATCCTTAGGAGAGGGGCTCTCCCTCATTTCTCCCTTAACACCAATAGATGAGTCCAGGAAGGAGATGATACTTCAATGTCTAAACTCTAGGCCATGCCCTTGAACAGCTAAAGATGTTAATGCATGCTTCCATACATGATCTCTGTCTCGCTCTCCTCTCAGCTCTAAATGTCTGTACTTTTTCTGCTTTTCTGGTAGAAGACCCTTTTTACTTTGTGCATTGTATTTCTAGTGTGGGGTTGGTTACATTTGTCTACTAGTTCAGCAAATTTCTGTGATTTTGAGCCACTGATAAGATATTTCTGGCACAGGATTTCTAGAGGTGTGCAGTGTATAGTATCTCAGGTTTGGAGAAATCCTTAAAGATTTCTACCTTTAAATGTTGTTTCTAGGAGGAGAAGGTTATTGGAGTAATTGGGTGGCAAGTTATTACCCCTTCTTCACCTTTTAAAATTTTGTTAGGCCAAAACTTTAATACTCCTTCAGGTGGTTGATCCACATCCATTACATTATAACAAACTGCCAGGTGGAAATTGGGCTGGGGTGGCCTAGTCAGAATAGCGGGAATCCTTCAAAATTTGCGGGGGGAAACTGTCCTTTTAAAGAAGATAATTTTCTCCCAAAATTCATTCTTAAGCTTTGATGCCTGCTACCACTTGTCTGGTAGCAAGCACTAGCAGACGACCAGAGAAATGAACAAGCAGCAAATGAATATTAATGGAAAAATTCTGAAACAGTTGATCATGCTTGGTTTGACAGCTTGTTTCTTTGTGGACGTGTGGGCTCCCAGTTCTACATAAAGAATTTTCTCCTAGTAAAATTGATCATACTTCATCTGATAAAGTTCACTATGGTGATATTTTAGGGTGTTTGTCAGAGCATGGCATTTTGCAAAGAGCATCATTTCTTCCAGGTTCTTCTTCTCTTTCCTAAGTTTGAGAAGCACTGAGTTCTAGAGATCAGCTGAGGTCTGTGTCTTAGAAAGTCCCCAGATAAGATTCTATTTCTCAGCCACCAGAACCTTCGAATGTTCCTGACTAGTTTTAAAAAGGCTGTATGAAGATGTGGCTACTTCAAAGTATTCGGGGGTGGAAGTTCATGTTCATTTACTCATTTAATCAGCAAGCATGGCCTTGACCATGTTGTGCTGAGTTGTCAGCTTGAAATCACCTCCAGCCACATCTAAGGTCTTACAGAGGAGAAGCCGAGAACCATGTTTCCCAGGATCCCTTTCCCTATGCAGGTCTAAGAGTCTACCAATGAGAGCCACTCATGTGAGATGTAGGAGGTCTATAGAAAAAGAGGCCATTATACTCCAGAGGCAGTTTAGGCAGATTTGTGGACAGATGGCAGACTCCAGGCTTGCAGAAGCTTCTGGCAAGCTCCTGTGAGTTACCTGCTTTGTGCTCTAGGCAATGGAGACAGTGTGGCTATTTCTGAGTCCTTGATTGAGTATTGCCGGCTGATACAGGCAGGGGAGCTTCTTGGAGGTTCTTGACATTTGCAGCAGCTTCTTGGGAACCACCTGTTTCACCACTGCAGGTGGAGATCTTCAGTGACGGCTTATCAATTTTATGTTGCCCCAGCCCTTCCAGTGATTACACAAGCCCCCAAATCCCTGTATTCAAACCCTACCTATTTGGAACACTTAGAGGTTGGAGGTTTAGAAATGGGGGTGTGGGGTTGGGCCTATCACCCATTTTGACTGCAGCTAACCTCCATAGTCCCATAGGATATCAGATGGGTCAGATTCATCCTTCAGCCATCCCAGTAATCCACTCTGACAGCAGCGTCTTTGTGAAGGACAATATCTCTCTATCACATAAATCTCAAAGGACTTGAGAAGACACTAATCTGCTCAGATTTGACATTCTTGGACTTCTCAAACCCTCCTTGAACCTGTTTACATTTTCAGCCTTACCAGCACTTGGGAAATAATCCCACGTGTCTTCTTTTATTTTTCCTTATAACTATCATATTCCCTGTAAAACTTGGCTGGTATCGCTCTAACAGTTCTTTTAAGACTCTCCCAGTTAAACATACGGGGCATGGTGAAATCAAACTTTTCCCTGGGAATATACTCTTGCCCAATATCTGTGTTGATTATTGGACTTAAACTTGATCAGGGAAGGCTGTTGAAAACAGTGATGTAACAGACAGCTACGATTCCCTCCAAGTTATGTCAACATGCACTTGATTGTGTAAAAATGTTTTCATTTTAGCTGTTTCACAGAGAAAAAGCACAGAAGTTCAAATAAAATAAATTTTAAAATAGATATGGAAGCACAGTGAGGGGATTAGTTATGTAGCTTGAATGTTGAATGGACGTAGGCTCAGAGAGCCAGCTGGGTCCACCTCCACCATCGATGAGTCCCGCTGAGTGGACCAATGTTTCTCCTGGATCAGCACCAGGATGGGTGCTGACGCTGGCATTTGCCTCCCTATTCTATGCTCTAGGCTAAAATATAGCCACTCCCTCTTCTGATTAACACACTCATCTTGACGTGTTAAAACATTCAATCAGGTTGTGGTCAAGGCATGTTTTAGGAAGCATTTCCAGGGCTGATGTTCTGTTGTGCCACCTTTATGATCCTACCAATTTTTAAAATATTGAAAAACCTTCTTACTGGTGGGCAAATGGTCCCTGCTGTTAGTCTTCCCATTGCACCCCATCATCCTGGAGCATTTTCCCTCAATTCAGCAATTCACAGGTTCATGAAGTCTGGCCCAGGAGGAGAGCTCCCAGGACCCGTTCATTCTCATTGGTTGATACTTGCTTCACACCTGCTAGTAAATATGGTTACTATCACCCCAGAGCACATTTGTTGATTAAAGAGTTGACATCTCAGACAATGATCTTATTTCCATTTCACTGTCTCCTACTCCCACCAATGAACAGCCTCTCATGTCTACTTCTGGTTTAAAATAACCAGAGATAGACCCCACAGGCTCTTAATAGCCTGGTCACATACTCCCTGGATTGGGGAGTGGAACCTCAGAGAAGAGTGCCTTGAATTCTTTTCTGTTGTTGAGAGTGAAACTACAGGGATGGGCCTTCTCAGTTGTTCAATTACCAGACCCAGACATGGCACACAGAACAGTCAGCGTTGGCCAGGGATAGAGAAGACCCTCTAAATCTCAGGCTAGAGAGAGAGAAGGAAGGAACAAACATGTCCTAAAGGTATTCTGGGTGCACGAGTTATTTACCCCTGAGGTGGATTTATAGTGTGTGGGGAAAGAACATGGGCTTTCTTGTGACAGACCTGATCTGAATCCTGGTTTGGCCACTTCAGGCTCTGCGACGCGGGCACTTTAATCTCATTGGGTCTTAGTGTACTCATTTAAAAATGGGGATAATTCAGAGGGTGGTTGTGGGAATCAAATGAGGTAATTAATATGTGCAAAACACATAACACTCACTTGATAGCTGAAACCCCAATCACAAAACGAGCAACTTGGTCTTCAAATTTCTTCTTCCAGGCAGTGTGAAGAAAAGGCTGAGAAGATGCTCGTGGCCAGTGGCACCCTTTGTGTTGTGGCATTTTTCTGTTAGTTTCTGTGATGGGCTTTTTAATGTATTAGCATACTCGTGGAGAGCCTTCGCACACTATGAAGGTCATGTCCCAGGAGAAAGGAAATGAGACCCAGTGCTTTCCCTTATTACTTCTAGGAAGAGATGGTCAAGGAGAATGGACTTCCGATTCCTATCCTTGGCCTGCTAATTCTGAGAAGCCACATCCTTTGAAATTGTCCTAGGCCTCCTCAGTTTCTCAAATGCAATTGAATACTCACCAGCTCCAGAGACACATACCAAGGCAAGGGCAAGTTTGCCAAGTTGCCATCTGGGCAAGTTCTTCCTCCCATAATGATCCTTTACCCCGGTCCCACAGGCTCTATTCCATGACTTCTTGTGGAAACGAGTAGCAGTTCCTGACAATGGCAGACATGCCCTTTTAAAAGTAAAGGCTGCATAATGGGGTCTTCTCAGTACCTCTTGAACGTGAAACTCATTTCCTATGCTTTAATGTTTGGAATATATGATTATTATCTTTAAAGCGAAGGTGACAAATGGGAGTAACCTCAAATAGCAGCACAGATTGCTTGGTGGAGACTGCTGGTTTCTTGTGCTTTGTCAGGATTCTAAGACTACGGTCCAGGCCTTGATTGATTAGCAGTGTCTGTAATGGGTTGGGAAGGGATGAAGGCAGTGTGCCTGTAATGCATTTGCTGATCCTATTTTATAGTGTCTTTGATTCTTGTTCAAACAATAACTTTTTTTTATTTTAAGATACAAAATAGCAGACTGAATGGATTAGAGGAGCTTTTCTTAGGAAAATGATAGGACACAAACTAAAGAGATACCCATCCCTAGGCAGAGTGTTTTATGATTTCAAACTGGAGGGTGTATTGTTATATGCGCAAGATGAGTTTTCTTGCGCTTTTGTCTACATGCAATGAAAAGAAAAATTTGTGTTTAAGTGTGCATAATTAATATGTCCTAGCTTTTACCTCTGTCTGCTGAGGTAGGGTATATTAGGCTTCAAATTTTCAATCTATCTTTTACTTTCCTTGGGGATGTTTGCACACTGTTCTCTCCCACAGTAGGATGCATCCATTTCTTCCTTTTCTTTTCTCTCCAGCCCTCCACCTACATTGATGTCTGGGAAGCCACTTGATGGTGTCTTGCTGCTACAGATACCCACGGAAGACGTTTGATATTGGTGCCAAGGATGCCATCTCCTAATGCTTCAGAAGCTGTAAATCCTCAACGGCCTGTGGCAGTGCTGTTCAGGGGGGAGATGGCCCCCTGTCTGTGTCACACTCTGTATCCTGGGCACTAATGGAGCACTACACATAGTGAATCTACAACTTCTGCTTCTGCATGGCAGCCCCTGTCTGCAAAGGGCTCCCATGGGGGACTGGGTGGAGTCCAGAGGCCATGCTAAGCTCCTGTCCCATCCCTCCCAGGTGTGCCCACTGTACTTCTTGCAAAACTACTTGTGCAAATTGCCAGCCAGTGGGCCTGTCTCCCTGGGACTTCGGCACTTGGGCGGTTAGAGTTCTTTCATGAGTATTTAGTGATTCCAGGTTTTCTTTTTCATTTCCACAGCTGTTTTACTTCCAAGTAAAATGCTGCAGTTTCTAATGTAGCAAACAGGAATTTCTGGAATAGTTGGGGTATGGAGGAAATGTTTGACATTTACGTTAAGACACTTTCTTCTTTCAAACTTCACTATATTCCCTTTTGTTAATTTCTACCATTTGTTAATTTCTTTTATTCATTTATTTATTGCACTGCTCTGATATACCAAGGGATAATATTGAATCCTGAACTGATCAATGTGAATGCTACAATCTCTGCTTTCACAATTTGGGGAAGAAAGGGAGATAAACATAGAACCGAAATTCTATTGATGAATGAAAAATGAAACAATAAAGCATTCATGTCCAGAGGATAGCCCTGGGGAGGAAAAGATTAATCCCAAGCAGATGAGGGAAAATAAGTGATATTTCTGACTTCACTTTTGCCACCCAACCCTGGACACCAGTCTCTCTGGGCTTATGTTGACTTCGTCCGGCTCACAGAGACATCATTAGCAAGCACTAGGCTGCCAGGATGGTTTAAAAACTAAAACAAATTTAACAACACCGTGAGCTGTGGAAAATCTTCACTGAGAACTGCAAGGAATAGCTGCCTTGGCATAAGCTGTGTGGAATCTTAAAAGGGAGCAGGTTTTGAGGCCAAGATTTATGTTCAACAGCTAATGCTTTAGAGACAGTTATATGTAGAAAAGCTGACTCCGTGTTTGTCCCTTACAGATGCAAATAAGTCACATGCTTTATTTATTTATTTTTTTAGGCCTTGACATATGATGAAAGGTGAGCATAAGGCCAAACCAAAGTGTCGGAAGATCTGTCTGCTCACCCCATTGCAGGACCGAAATAAAAGGGGGACTGGAGACCATGAAAGTCAGTTACCACGTCGCCCCTAACTGTAGGGGTTGGTTAGCTGGAAATGTCAATAGTCCTAATGAGGACTGTGGAGTAATTTGTTAAATAACCGACTGAGCATGCCAGTCAGAAGCTGCTGGAGGAGAGCAAAGCATCCATTAGAGACAAACGAAATCGCTTGCTTTTCTCTGCATCAAGTGGGCCCTTGGAGGCTCAGAATGAGCTGGTCCAGAAAAAGCAGAGAGAGCAGAAGGAAGGAGTGGGGGAAGGACAGACGAGGCAACTCAGCCCCCTGGAAGCCTGAGAGGTGATGAAGAAAGAGACCCCTCGCTCACACTGAGAAAACACACAGGACCGGAGCAGAGTGGAAAGAAAGCCCCCCGGCCCCCAGGGAACTTGACAGAGAGCGTCTGACAGCCAGACTGAGTGACCGGCCTCACCATCTGCTCCCACATGTCTCTCCCCAACAATGGGCACTTCTGCAGACC